>OY971425.1:842500-5842500 GCA_963853865.1 Helleia helle | reverse complement strand
AAACTTTTTCATTATATTATATTAGTTTTAGTTATTATGGCGATACATTCAGGATGGTCATGGCTATACATGATGGTCCACGGGTCTAAGGCAAGCAGTAGTTGTAAAAATAATGTATACTACATGATAAAAAAGCAAATATGATGAGAGTCGTGATTACGACAAGAATCGTGTGGTTATTGCAACTCCCCAAACGGCTCGTAGTGACATCGACCACTCGTTTTTCTATGAATGCCGCCCCATAAATCATACAGACAGAATGTCGCAATCACGATTGTCAGATTTTTTGTTATTTATCCCAATTGTAGCATAAATAAGTATGAATGAATTTCAATAAGTCCATTATACTATCATTTGTTATCATTCAAATATTTCTCCTCAATTTAAAATTGAATATTTTTTGACACTTCGATTATTTAATCGATTCTCTTATACTCCCGACTTCAGTCATTCATCTCTATGAGCATGCAATAAGCCAAATAAACGTCAACATCAAACGTCATCTGATGTTCATTAGTTGCGCAAAATAAATTGTTTTTGATTTTTGGTAATGACTAATGACTTTCATTTGGATTTTTGACTAAACCTTTGTGCTCGCTTATCATATTGACCCCTCGCTAGGTTTACTGACATTTTTAAGGCCTTTAAATATTGATTTATCAACCTTAGTAACAATTCACAGCAAAATCATAAGATTTAAGTTTTACATTCTTATTGCATAGGCATTTCTATTTTTTATTTTTGAGATTGTAATAAAACTAAAAGTTCCTGAAATATTTTTGATACGAAAATCTGATACTAGATTATTTTGCAATATTAAAAGCTAGGTCTTGACTTTATACTTGGTAAGGGCAGACGCCCATACTTCAATTTGGCCATGTCATTTAGGGAAAAACCCTCCAACCTGGCAACACTATGTACATCCAGCGCCGCGGACTTCAGCTGACGTACAGCGGGGATGGATCGTGAATAAAGTGCTAAATGCATCGTGTATCGTGCATAGCCTTGGCGGGACGTACCTACAGCAAGATGGATCGCGAATAAGGCGCTTTAGTATATGTTACCTGAGGATTATCTGCGACTTTTCCACTAAGGAAATCTCCGAAGGAGTCATCTTTGGTCTTCTCCATCATGCCGAAGAAGTCAAACGAGTCTTGGTTCTGGAGTTTCTCACTCGGTTTCTTGTCTGGTTGCGGTGCATCCATCGATTTGCCAGCACCGAGGTTGAGGAAGTCTGCCGTGTCTGGCATTGTTTGCGGTTCTGGTTGCGGTTCAAGCTGCGGTTTCGGGGGCGGGGGGCGGTGCGGCGTGGGCGGAGCCGGTCGAGAGGGCGGACGTTTCTCCTCTTGACGTGGGTATTCCGCGGTTACTGTGGTTAAGTTATATAGATTCTTAACATATTTCGCCCAAACAATTGTGAGTGTATTTGATATATTTTCAATTTTGTAATAAAATTAATTTACATTTTCATTTAAATATGTAATAACGTTGATGAAAAAACTTAGTAATATTTTATTTTAAAAATCTTATTAATATACCGTGAAAAAGTCAGTAAAATATAGTTTGATTTTGAGTGAATTGCGTAAACATGAGAAAATAATATGAGGTGTAAGTGAGAACAGATGTTGCGTTGATATGAAAAACAATTATTTATTAGAAAACATGTACTAGATGAATTTCTGTGTTGTGAATAAATGTGGACTACTTATTTCAACCGGCTTTGAATAACGATTTTAAATAAAATTCTATTATGAACTCTAAATGATTCACTTAATATAGTACATACTTGTTGGAGCCATGGGTGGGTTTCTTCGGATATTAGCTGCGCAAGTATAATCAAAAATAATATAGAAACATGTTACTTTAGTCCGAGTATTATGTAATATATATGTTTATATATATACATAGAATAACTTCAGCTTTGCATACTGTCTACTTATAGATAGGGCTTAAAAATCTAGGTTAGGGTGGGTTAGGAATATCGTTTTAGGCTCTAGACCAAGTGTATTATGAGGACTGACTGCTTGGAGCATTTTTTGCGTTACAACTATATTTAAAAAGACAATAACAAACTATATACATAATAGCTATCTTATTTAATATTTTATGTTCAAGCAACTCACCAAAATTATCTATAGTTTCGTCTCTTTCTAGAGTGGTAGAGAACAGCACGTCGGGGGTCCGTATGGGAAAGGAGTGGTCTTCCTCCCACAGGTCACTGCGCGGCTTCCGCCTCTCACCGTTCTGCACCACAAGACTGATGACCACCGTCACATTGGACGAGAAGTGGTCGTTCACCGGAGTGGTCTCGTCTATGCCGTCAATCTCCGACCTTAAAAATATTATGATTTTTATGATTGGTGGAAGGGATGCGCTCCAGTTTGCGTGGGTACCACCATCCTGCTTATTTCTTTGGTCAAACTGTGTTTCGGAAGAAGGGCAGGACAGACAGTGTAATTAATGGCACCGAGACTTACCATCTTACGTTTTAGGATACGTAACGCATGAATGTGTTTCCTGGGCTAACTCGTTTATGTCATGGGTCATGTTGATTATTCACCAACAGGTAGCTAATTTGTCATAGCCAATCCAACTAACATAAAGAAGTTAGTAGTAAAGTAAAGTATAACCTGACTAGAAAAATACAAAGCCTCGCCATATTGAGGAAAATGTCTGAACTAATGTCGAATATATTGTGTGACCGTATAAAAGTTAGTGGCGACACCAATGCAGGGTTTTTATATTCCTGGCCAGGCTATACCTACGATATCGTAATGCGAATTTTGTACGAAAAATGCGTGACACGTACGCACTGTAAAACTAACTTCAGTAGTAAGAGGTAGTGCCATGCTGCATTGTAGCCGAACTGGGTCGGCACGACCGGAGTGGTACCTCTCGCTCACATAACACCGGCGTCAAGTGACAGCTATACTGTCGCGTTTCGTGCGGTTTGTGAGTTTCCGGCGGCCCATTGGGGAAGGGATAGGTAAAAGGAGGGCAACGCATCTGCATAGCCTCTGGTTGTGCGGATATGTATGGGTGTCGGTATCATAGGGCTCCGACTGCTCGTTTGCCCCCTTATAACATAAAAAAAAGTCCGGACAAATTAGTGTAAAAGCATTCGTGACGTCACCTGGTGAACTTGATGGCGTGCTGGTCGTAGTCGAGGAAGCCGGTGTGGAAGGCGACGGAGAGCATGGGCACGCGCTGAGGCCGGCCTAGCTGCTGGCGCGCGTGGTTCACTATCACCACCACGTCGCCCACCACAGTGCTGTCCAGGGGGAGGGTCACCTGACAACATAACATCTTAATACTAACAAAAATTGAATTTTAAAATTGTATAAAAAATTGTATAAAATTAGAACAAAACCAGGGTATGATTGTAGTGTAATTGTTTTATAATAGTATAGTGATCAGGAGTAGAACGTAATGGTCGCTTATACCTCATTAGTAAGTAAACGGAACAGAGGCTAAGCTCCGATACAACGCCTTAAATTATTACCTATTATTGTAGGGTTATTTAAAATTAAAAAAAACAAAACTATTTTTATTGTCTAATCTATGTAAATTTATCTATCTTTAATAAAAAATACTTTTTCTAAATATTTTGTGTTTATATTTTTTTTTTTTCAATAATCTGTTGTACATTTTAATAGAGTGGTAAATTCTAATGGAATATTCTATTGGAAAGCACTCTTATGGCATATAAGTTTTTATCATAACTATACTCCTTGAAATGTGGTTAGATGAGAATTAATAGTTTGTTTATGCATTGGCAAATTTTGAGTTTGTTGCGTCAGCAACAAACTCAAAATTTGCCAGTTATTATTTGTTTTTTTTTAAGTCTTAAAATTAATTGAAAAGTTAAACCTTATACAAAAGTGGGCGGAGTAATCTTTACTGGTCCGCCCAGTCTCCTTTTTCGTTATGGATTAGGGAAAGGGAGGAAAAATAAGCAATGATGCATTTTAAAGACTGTATTCTAGGGTTCTTAGGGTTTATCATGCATAAACCTTTTTACTTCTTTAAAAAAAAAAAAAAACTTGAATTGTTCGAACCTACCACGTGGACCGATTTTGATTACTTTTTATTGGCAGCATGGTACTTCAAGAGTGGTTTTATTTAAATTGGATAGTTTTGATACTGGAATCTACATAATTATTTTAAATTTTAGGAACATACGCACCTTTCCTTCAGCCATATTATACAGATGCATGCTCTCATAGTTCCTCAGCGGCGGAGATATGAGCCGGTCCTCGTTGTATACTTCGAGATACGGTCGGCATCCGTCCCTGAAAAATATTAAAGTTACAGTAAGTTTATTTACCATTTGAAAGAGGCCTATGTTCAACAGTGGACGGAAGAAAGGTTGATAATAAAAATGGCGATGAATAGTACAGGACGCGCCTTTAACATGACGATATGATACGATAGAAGTTGCTTTTACAGGGATTTGAGCATGTTAAATTCTGTATAAATCACCAAGAATTTCTTTTTGTGCCATACTGAAACTGAGGTAGTTTCGTGCGGTTTATGAGTTTCCGGTGGGCCATTGGGGGGGATAGGAAAAGGAGGGTAGCGCATCTGCATAACTTTTGGTTGTGTAGATATCTATTAGCGTCGGTAGTCACCATTAGGATCAAACTGCTCGTTTCCTCCTTATGACATAAAAATAAAATGTATATATATATATATATATATATATATATATATATATATATATATATATATATATATATATATATATATATATAATGCATAATAATAATATTTATAAAAAAAAGCTTTGTTAATAATGAAAATATTGATAATGTAGTAAAAGCTTACCTTGCTTTAGTAAATAATGGTACTGGTTGTATGGTGATCGAAACTAGAGACACGGGCCTGAAGTGCGGCAGGATTGGTTCGGGTCTGTAACAAATCTTTATTATTAGCTGTTGTTCCCTTTACTTTTAGCCGGCATTCTGTATATACTGCTTTTTAGTGAGGGACCATCCATAAATTACGTCACACGTTAGGGAGGAGAAGGGTTCCGACCAAGTGTGACATTGTGTGACAAGGGGTGGCAGGGGTCCTAGATCTTGTGATGTCACGTTTCCACATCGTAATGTCTGTTATTAAAACATGAATTATAAACTAATAAAGAAAATGAAATTAAAAACTATTTAAAACTAATTTTAATATGTAAAAATTGCAAAGTATGTGACGTCACAATAGGGAGGGGGAGTCTCACAAAATATGTGACCAACTGTGACATGGACGGGGGAGGGGTCGAAATATCTTGAAATTCTTGCGACATAATTTATGGATGGCCCTGAGGCAGCGCTTAGTCCGTGAGACATTATTACCTGATAATATTGCTGAGGTAGTACAGGTACCGCAGCTGGCTGGGCGGCAGGTTGACGGGCGTGCGCTTCACCGCGAAGATCTGCAGCGCGTCCTCCGGCACCGACACCAGCCGCGCGTACAGCAGCAGCCCGCACAGCAGCATACAGGATCGGGACTTGCCGTCCTGGGGACGATGAGTTTTGGGAATAAGGCGGTCTTCACGATTTGATATATTATATATTGTTTTCTAATGTTTACGCGAATTTCACTAGTTAAAATAAAACAATTTTACGCGGTTTATTAAGTTTTTACATGCCTTACGTTTAAACGCTGTAAACTATCCGAAACTTCGGGCCGTAGCGATAAAATCCGTAAAATTATTTCATTCTAGGTATTGATATATTATTTTGAAGATTTTTTATTTATTTCACTAAAAACGTATACTAGAGATAATAATGAAGTAATATTCTCATAATTACTGTAATTTTTATTTTAAAAATTTTTATGAAAATATTCTCGTTGGAATTGATCATACGTAGAAGTAGCACAACTGGAAGTGGTTTTGTATAGACATATTAGGCATCCGTGCCGGTTCACCTCGTAGTGACCAGATAAAACCTGGATCATCGACACATATAAAAATACAAAGATATTAATTCCAATGCCGAATGCTTGCCCGCAACTGGCGTACGCACACACACGCACCTTGCGTCACCGTCTCATTTATGCGGGGTTTACACGGGTGACTAAGGCTGAACGATTTCCACTGCACGGCGAAAATCGACCTTCTAAATGGCTATTCGGCTAGGCCGCAGGTGACTAAAGCCGCAAGCCCCAAAGTTGGGTAGCATCCGACATTGGCCACACGGCGATCGGCCGCATGCGTCTTGTGAATAAAATCGACCGCGTAATCGATCAGTTGCAGGCGATCGCCCGCCGCATGAACTTGTGCTTGGCGCATGTTTTTTCACTAGCGCGTTTCTTTTTCCCTCAATATTTCCGAAAGAAATGGCCGACCCGCTTGTGATTTTAGTCATCTGTGTAAATTAGCTAGCGATGCGCCTTGGTGAGGCGATTTGTGAAGCAACTAGCCGCACGATGAAAATCGACTCGTGTAAGCCCCCATTTACCTGGCAGGCGATGACGAGCGCGGACTTGTCGTCCTTGCCGAGGTACTGGTACATGTGCTGTAGCAGCGCGTAGTAGGGCGCGAGCAGTGGCGCGCGGCGGTCGTCAGGCCACAGGGAGCGGTCCGCCACCAGCTGGCGCCGCGGGAAGCGCGCGCGCGCCTCTTGTACCGTGTACACGCAGTACTTGCCGCCCGGGTGGTGGCTTTCCAGGTACATCTGACACATACATGCTGCACGTTAGTATAAAAACATCGAGAAAACTTTTTTTATTAACTAAGTGTATTGATACTTTTGCCATAAGCCGGATGATGATTGTCTAGTTTTACATAAATAAGTATCAAGACTTGTCTTTTTTTTCGGGCTAGGCCCACCACTCGTTCCCACCACTGCTACTCCTGTATAGCCAGGATCGACAGCGGTAACCACTAAATGACCCTTTGATACGATCTCAGGGAGCCCGAGGGATACGTTAAAACTGCCTTGGGACCCGCAACGAATTTAATCAGAAGTATTCAGGAGGAGTAGCAAAATTTCCAGTTTCCCTCCCCGGTTAAAGCGGGAGACAGTCCAAGAATGCAATGACTAACAAAGGTCAAGAAAAGACAGCAGCCAGGGGAAGCCCAGCTGCAAAGGACCACGGAGAAACTTTTATGTCCACAAATATCTGCATAGTATGATTAATATACATATTGTATATCAACTATGAGTTATTATGTATAATTTAGTGATTATCATGGTTGAAACTTGAAATAATAATTGTTGTTTGAAAGTTGGTTTGTATTTTTAAGTCAACTAATATCTACATAGTGAAGTAATATACTAGTGTATATTAACTATGAGCTATTTATGTATAACTTGGGGATATGTTATGTTTCCAGTAATAGTTGTGGCAAAATCGCTTGAATGCACGGAAGTTTTTTACGTCGTCCACGAGATCGCTGTAATAAGTTACTCCCGATTTGCTACGGATGTTGTCGAGCATTAATGTTCGTTCATTTTGCCAAAGACTGCACTCCCAAAGAATGTGATGTGCGGTATGTTCCTGTTCATTGCCTTCCGTCGAACAGCCACATAAGGGAGACGGTACGAGATTAAAGCCAAATAGTTTACTTCTAAAGTTTCCGTGGCCGGTAAGGAACTGAGCGACACAGTGGTCAACCTCTAACCAATCCTTTGATAAACGATCGAATACAGATGGAAAGAAGTTATAAAGGTGACGTCCTTTAGTTGTATTATCCCATCGGGATTGCCATTCTTTAATTAAATTTTGAGTGGTTATTTCTATAGGGTCAAAAAGTTTGGTAATTTTTTGTCGGTCTTGTGGTCTTAAGAAGTCAGCACTAGAAATATTTCGCGAATGATAATACAAGGCAGCGCGGCGCTGTATCTCTAAGTCAACTGGTAGTACTCCGGCAAGAACTGGTAACGCCTCTGTACTAACTGTCCGATAGGCTTTACATAAGAATATTAGTGACAGACGTTGGCTTTGTAATAATTTACGACGGGCTGCTCCAATGGTGGACCTATCAGCCCACACGGGTGCTCCGTAGCATATACTGCCTAAATATGTTGCGGAATAAATTAATTTTAATGTTTTAAAAGAAATACCCCATGTTGAAAATGATATTTTAGTAAATGCATAAAAATTTCGTTTTGCTCTTTCTCCTGTCTGAATTATATGTTCTAAAAAGGAGAATTTATCTTATCTAAGACTTGTCTTAGATAAGCTTTATAATTTTTGGGCAAATATGTGATACATTCATCGTGCATTTTTACCCGACTGCGGCAGAAGGAGGATTATGTTTTCCAAGAGTATCATAGATATATAAAAACTTTTAAAAAATAATGACAATATTAAGTATGAAAATGACTCTACATAAAATAATAGTTTTAAAGACACCGTTTATTAACTTTATAATACCCTACCTTATAGGATAACGATGTCAAAGTACATTTGAAGTTTAAAAGGATAATAGGAATAAATAATATTTATTTTTATACAATGCTTATAAACTCACTCTGACATCTTCAATATGGTTCGTTTTGTAGGCGCTCTCCAGCAATTCAGACGGATACGACATCACCACCACGCGACTCGTGATGTAACTTATATCTAAGTCAGCTCGCGCTATGGACCTGAAACATATCAATTAAATTTGTCATAAAACGGTAGTGAATTGTTAAAGGTTACCTTAGTCTACCGGAGTTACAGACGTACATTTTGTCCTGCTCTCTTTTACTTTTAATCATGGGAGATAATTTGTACGACGTCGGTACCGGGGTCGGTATAGATGCTTATATATTTAGTTATATACATTTCTTTAAGCCATCTTGTCGTCCAGGACAGGGGCCATTTATAAAATACGTCACCCAAAAATTAATTTCCTTTGACCCCTCCCCAGGAAGAGTATCAGCGTACTGAACTGAGCGATCACGAGCGCACACAAAGACAATGTGCATGTACTTTTACAAACAGAAGGATGGTTCACCGGCTTTCGTTAAATAAAACATCACATGCTAATGCTGATTAATAGAAAATAAATACATTATAAAAATTAAATTAGCAACTATCAATGTGAAATGTGACACTTACTGTTGAACAGTTTGCATAACTTTCGACGAAGTATCCTTTAAATTTTTAAGGAAGCTGCCAGCGCCATCTTTGATCGATGAAAACAGACCGCCCGAAGTAGGCGGGACTGGTGGAAGTGGCGCGTTATAGTGCGGTGCGGCAGGCGGACGTACGGGCGGCGGCGGCCGCGCCGGCTCGGGCGGGCGAGGATTCGCCGTCTCTTGGATATTGGGCATATTGTCTTTGTTCGCTGAAAAATAAAAAAGGATTTTGTAAAATTCTTAACTTGGCAAATGCTAAAACTATCTGTATGTTTCCCAATATTTTACCTATGTATGTCATATCTGATATAAAATATTTGTCAGTTTTAAAGGGCGATACGGTGCATGATCATACTGTCAGTGTATTAGAAGAAATGCAGGTTGTATTTCTTTTGCTACACTTTATTTTCAACGCCCACTTTAATCTTATATCTATCTATCTTCATCTTATACTGAATATTGGCCTCAAAATCTCTGTATTTACTGACTACTATTGTGGAGTCAGATTATTTTTCTTGAGTGTTTGAATATTTAAAAAAAATATTTTTTAATAGAAGAGGAGGCAAACGGACAGTCGTTTAACCTGGTGGAAAGTGATAAGCGACATCCATAGACACCCGCTAAATAATTTGCAGTTGCGTTGCCTGCCTTTCAAATATGAGTATGTTCTTTTTTTGAATGTCCCTAAGTTGTACCGGTCGTTTCTTAACAGTCAATTTATAACATGAGCAAAAGGTTATTTTAATACTGGCAACGAGTATATGAATGGCTGATGCTTGTTTCCATCAAAGGATCTATTCGTTACTTGTGACTATAAAAAAAATCTTTTATAACGTTGAAAACAAATTACGGTTTCCTTTATTAATTATTTTAGGAATACCAATCAGCTAAAATATTGTACAAAGTAGTTAATCTTACATATTAATAACTTTGGTTCTCAAAGTATTTTAAGACTTATTTTTTAAAAACAGAGTCAAGATTTTTACATATAATTGAAGAAGGTTTTTACCACATTTGTAAAATTTACTTTCTATGAAAAGCTTCCATTTACTTTCTTATTAATTCAAATTATGTTTCATAATAAATATATTATATAAAAACAAACAAAATACAATTAAGATAAAATTTATTTGTAATTAAAATATTTATCTTACAGTGTACATCTTAGTAGGTAATAACAAACATATTGCTTTACATATTATATAAATTACTTAACAAAAAGCTGAATATTATAACAATAACTAATATAAATGAAACGGAATTTGTTTCAGCGTAATTCATAAATATCTTTATACGATATGGATTTTTTATGAATATTTTGCTTGGTGATAACTATTGTATCATGTAACAGAACATTTTGAAAAAAAAATGATTTGGACCAGTGTGGTTATTAAAATTATATATATGATTTCTTTTTCTTACATCTTGTGCTGTATTAAGATCCAATCCAATAAGCTAAATCATAAATTTAAATTTTTAATATATAAAATTACTTTTACATTACTGGCAACTTTATTTCTTTTTTGCCCAGACTCGTTTTAATTGCTACATTTGAGTAGTGTATTAACATTAAAAAATATATATAGAATGCACATACACAGTTATAAGTTAGCTAGCCACGATAAATCATCATCATCATCATCATCAGTCTACACCCACGTTGTGTTTAAATAGTGTGGTAACATTTAACGATCAGTTATTCGCAGTAGAACTATACTCTTATACCACATCAGTAGTTCCAACCACCAGGCAGATAAACCCATCTAATTGGTAGCTAAAGCTTTAATTTCTGGATAATTTTGAATAAAACAATATTACAATTATTACCAATGTCCCTTAAATTATATCACTTTAAAAGCAGGTATCCTTTATTTGTATATTCCACAGCATTATTTTAATCATCAGCCCCAAGACTTTTTCAATGTTGTTTAGTAAGGTTTTTTTCGGAAGGGCTAGACTTTTCGGACTGATGGCCTTTAAACTTAATCGGTACAGTAAATGAGCAGATGGCTCACTTAAGAAATATTCGAAAGGAGGACGCCCCGCAGGGGGCGCAGTTATCGCGCGCGCTGCTCGGGAGAGCAGGATTTGGACAAGTCAAATCCGATACGGTCGACGAATCTTTTACGGTTGAATTTAACCTATCATCACGAGGGCCGGCCCTCACCCCTCCCTCTGGAGAGGTAGGCGGGTCATGCGCGGTGCCCAAGTAATCTAGCGGTAGTGTAGTGCTACTGCTGTTAGCGCGGCAGACCGCGAAACCCAGAGGTTTGTATCTACTCGTATCGGATTCGATCAGTAAGGTTAACCCGAAACTCCGACTTAAGATTAACATAAATGTGTCGGTTTTTTACTTTTCATGAAATTAATACTAAAAATTGTAAAAACAATCGACCTTAGTTTAAAACTTCGATGATCTGCCTTACATTTGAGGTATACAAACCATTAAATATATTTTCTAATATAAAGCAGCACCTGGTTAATATACAACAAAAAAACTAAAGCCTAGTCAATAAAGTAAGCGTGATTCATCATACTATGAAGACTTTATACAGTTATGTAAAATGTGATTATAATAAATCACATCTAG
Organism: Helleia helle; assembly: GCA_963853865.1. Taxonomy (NCBI): domain Eukaryota; kingdom Metazoa; phylum Arthropoda; class Insecta; order Lepidoptera; family Lycaenidae; genus Helleia; species Helleia helle. The sequence continues at coordinate 5,830,839 of OY971425.1, read as the reverse complement.
GGAGAACTTAATTTAATTAAAATCATAGATATATATTTTGATCACTTCTATTTTTTGCAAGTTTTTCTATTTAGTTTTCGTATCTGTTTGAAATGGATGTTTATGTGATAAAAATTCATAGTCCTTTTAAAGTATTTATGTCCTGTAGTTGTGTGACATGTGTCGTACCACTTGCGTATTCCACTTGAATTATAATCAGATAACAGAGTAAAAAAGCAGATTTTTAATGAAATTGTTAATCTTAACATTATTTCATAAGTACTAATAAAGAAAATTAAGTATCAAATGCCTATTAATTATTTTGAAAAATATTGGACAGTAATCAATTTTATTTATTCACATTACACAAGTACATATGTATAAAATATATGTTACAAATATCTTAAGTAGAACAACCATAGGTATACATTTTATAGTAATAATGCAACAAAAGAAAAAATAACAAAACATAAAAAATGAAAAATCGAAAGCTTTGGTTCAATAAGTAATTCTCACAAGAGGATAAGAGCCAATCACAGTTTTTTTCCACTTTTGGAATGTCACAAATCACAGAGTCCTTTAGGAAAAAATCTTAAATATTAAATATGTTACTTTTGAGTAAAACATATCCTACCAAAAAACCACGGTAACTAAATAAAATGCAAAAAAATTGGTCAGCATATACACAAACTAAAATTACATGTATTGCGCATACCAGTCATATTAGGGCAAGGTTATTATGAAGTCTTAAAGATTCTTAAGATACGAAGCATTAATATAATACTAAGCATTACATTATGGAAGCAGTGTCACCAACAACCTTCATTCACAATCACTCGTGTATGAATACTGATGCATATTAACATAAAAAAAGAAAAAAAGCTACTCCTTAAAGACTGTCAAAGCTCCTTAATATATTTTGTTTTGCACTATAAGGATATATATATTATCCTTATAGTGGATAATATATATATCCTTATATATTATATAAGGATATATATATTATCCACATAAAATATATATATATATATTTTTTTTTTTTTGCTTCTACTACATAATTACTATTGTCTGCCTATATTACTGATAATTTTTTTTCCTAAATTTAATTCTGTCACAATAACTCTGCATCAAAAACTTGCGACTCTTATGATTTAGTCGCAACATCGAACACATAGCCGGAATAGAGCGGTCATGTTGTGTTTTGTATGAAAACAAATTGCGCCAAATCTGTGCTGTAACGCTGCGACAGTTCTGCGCTGAATGGCCATTGATGGATGATTGCCAATGGGACATACATACAGATCACTGGCTGATTTAATTGTTATTAAGTCAGTGACAAATCACTGAACAGTTTCGGTATTTTATGGCTCACATTGCTACTCTATCCGGTTATATGCTCGATGGTTCGAGGCAAATAAAGTTGCTCTTAAATAAACTTAAAGTGACAAATTGTATATTGAAATACCTATCAAAAGCTGCAAAGCTATAGAAAATTGCCATTATTTAAATCTAGAAACATAAAATAGGTATAAATTACTTCATTGTTTTTTTATTATTTCGATTTGTTTTTATCTTATTTTCTAATATTGGAATGCAAATGTTATATTTCTATTAATTAATTACCATGGATTACTATTAATTCACTGGACAAGGAATAAGGAGCTTTCTTTAATAAAAATATAAGTTAACAATTTCTATAGTTGGCTTAAAACTATAAAAAGTAATTGGCCGCCAAAAGGACGTATGCACAAAACAAGGAAAATGCCGCCAGGGACGTTATTAATAACAATTATTATTATACATTATTAACACTATCAAATATATGTTTTCTCTTATCATACGTTACCAAGAGGTAACAAAATTAATTAACACAAAATATTTTATTCTATTATTGTCTTATCGCCTTACAATAAAAAATAACAAAATGAAGCCAACAAAAAATATTTTCTAAATATTGCGCCGCGCTTTGTTTTTTAATAAAAATGGAAAAAATACACGAACATTTAAATACTTTACTTATTTAAAACACTAATACAATTTTATTGTTAAACGTTTTGTAGTACTTTTATAATTTAGCTTGTTTTATCTTTTAAAAATAATCTTAATAATTGCCAATTTCGTAAAATTACAACCCAACTGTTATGTTAACTCTAGCAGCTTCGAACTAGTTGCTAGCGAACATTCTAGATCAATTTGTTATAAAAATTAAAAAAAAGTGCGTTACATGTAATTCTGCGCGACGCAAGACCGCGGTTACAAATAAATAAAAACAATACTCATCATTGCGAGCATGTCCAATATTTCTAGCAAGCATTCAAGGTGCGAGTGGTGTCCAAGGTCTCATGCGCCAAGGGTCATTTAAACGAGAAAACAATCGGGCACCCGAAAAAGTTGAATACACCTAAAATGAAAAAGAAAATGTGATATGAATAGATGTAAAGTGTTAAGACGAAGCATCATGCCTTTAGCTTTAACTTAACTTTAAGTGACAAAATACCTATTACATATAATATATAAACTCTTTGTTGATTATTTTTACAGAGAGATTTCTACCAACAAACCCTAACGTGGAAAGTGTTGAAAATACGTATACGTATAAAATGGAATCTCCAAAACAATAAACTTATATTTAAAAGAAAACTTTCTCCGTAGAGAAAAAATACTTAACTAATTTTTATTTAACTAATTTTAATAAAAACAAGCAATTTTTTTATATATTTGACTTTATCTGTGTTGACGTGTTTACTGTGGTTTCTATAATTTGATTGTTCAAATGCTCGAAATGTTCAAAATCGTGTTCTCGTGTAAAAAAGCATTTAAAGATAAAGGCACAAGACTTCATGGAGTGAACCAAGGGCTAAAAAACATGCAGTAAAATAGCTGCCTAAATAAACAAGCACAAAAAATCATGCAATTATGTACATTTAGTGTGTATATCTACAATTTTTATATAGAACACCACGTGACGTGTATTATATAAAGTATCTTCTATACAAATATAATGTGAGCAGTGGTATGTTTAATATTGGTGGAATTCGTGCCCGGATACCACCATCTTCCTTTCGAGGAGTACACCCCAGCCCAACAGTGGGAAATATTATAAGGGTTGTAATCATTCGTTTTTATTACTATCCGTGCACATAAATAGTCCGTGCACAGCTTTTTTTTTTTTTTTTTTTTTTTTTTCGCAGGGAAATCCTTATGGATGCAGCCAGGATCTTCGGGTAGATCCTGACCCAATGTGGGACTCGCGCCTGGGAGTGCCCACCCTAACTAAAACCACTGCAAGCGCCTTCAGCCGCTTTTTGAGGGTCCCGGATATGCAGGCAACAGACAGGATCACCTCAACGACAGGCTGGCCCCGGCAAAGGCCAGACTACTCCTCGTAGGGGGGGACTGCCCGGCCGCTACTAAGCAGTCCCCACGACGTCGTGCCATACAGACCCAGGTTCCCATCCTGGTCCCGACACGAACACAGGGGCGTTACTGGAGGCGCATTAAATAGCGCCTCCTACGCACCCCCGTTCGTCGCCCGCGGGAGGAGGCCTCGTCGGCGGCCTCCTCTCTCATCCGCTCGTCGATCTCCTTCTGGGACATTACTGCCTCGCAGAAGGAGACCATCGCCGTCCAGGACTCGTCGTCACCGAGCATCGCGGTGATGACGCTCGGCAGAGACAAGACCCCTCCGATGACTGATGTCAGACCGTGACGCAGCGCCGCCCATCTCGGGCACACCTCGAGTGTGTGCTGGGCTGAGTCCACCGCCGCGCCACAATCATGACACACTGTCAACGGCTCCCTGCGGGCCGTCCGGCACAGGTACTCACCAAAGCAACCATGCCCGGTGAGCACCTGTGTCAGACGAAAGGTGAAGGGTTTGCGCTTACGGCGCATCCACCGCTCAAGGACCGACCAACCGTCAGGTTTTTGCCATACGGCTGCTGCGCCAGGTCCTCCCCCCACCTCCGCATTAACGCCTCTTGCCCTAGTCGGCGAACCCGCAGGATCCCGTCCAGCGTAAGGCTCTCACACAGACACCTCCTATCCGAGATATAGGAGTGCATCTCGGCGAGAACCTCCGCCACGAGCTCCCATGGGGGGTCACCGGCTAGGGCAGTGGCTGTCGCCCACGAAACCGTACGGTATCCCCGGATCATTCTTACCGCGATGACCCGCTGCGCCGACCGCAGCCGGGCCTTATTCCTCCCGGTAAGGTGATCCGCCCAGATGGGTGCACCGTACGTCGCCATACTACGGCAGACACCTGAGTATAGCTGCCTGCAGGCGGCGCTGGGTCCTCCGAGGTTCGGGAGGAGTCTGCCCAGTGCACTTGCCGCCTTCGCGACCTTCGGTCCCAACATGGAGAAATGTGGGCCGAAGGTCCACCCTCCGTCGTGCACGGCTTATGTTGGCTAGCTGTGTTCAGTAAATGTTTACTAACAAATACTTCATGTAAATTCTGAACACACATATGATCGAGTAGCAAACAAACCATTAAACTAAAAAATCTGTTTTCACACACTACATCGAATGGTTGTGAATAATAATTGGAGCTATATTTACTTATTAAAAATGAACCATAATATTATGATTACTAATTACTCTCAGCTAATTCAAACTTATATAAAAACTCGTTTTTAATAGTTTAACCTCATTATAATCATACTACTAAACTGGACATAAAATGACTTTGTTACCAAGATTAAAACACATTCTATATTTAGTACTTATCGAATATCTTGAGTATTCTAAGGAATTAATATAAAATATCACAAAAATACTTAAAAGACAAACAAATAAATAAATAAAAAAAATAAACTGACTTCAAAAATAAGAAAAATAAAAAGTGATAAAATAATTGCGTTTCTCCAATGTTTGTGTATACAACTTACAATCAACTTAAGTTGTTTGCACAAACATTGACGAAACACAATTATTTTATCACTTTTTATTTTCTCAGTTTTAAGCGAACTTCACATTTTGGCATATTTAATCGTATGAATGAAGTAAGCCCAAAAGGTAGCTACTGTAAATCGTTGAGATCCCTCATCACATCACATCATCAGACCCCTAATGACGGTCACAGCCCAACTAGGTGTAAGGTCTCATCAAAACAAATTAATCAAGCCCAAACACAAGGTAACCGCTATATATTATTGAGGAGTTCCCTCGATTCTCTTTCGGCTCCATCACCAGATCGACTCCATACCTTCATTAAGTTGTAGTTCCTTAAAATATATAATGAAAAAATCGACAAACGCACTAGTCGCCCGTACAATTTTTCGAAAGTTCTCTGGGATGCCATCATCAGATCCATCCTTATCAAGGGATCACCCTTGGAATATCTCATTTCCAACAAAAAAAAAACAATCATCAGAATTGGTTCATAATCGACGAAGTTATCCGCGAACACTCATAAAAAACGTATAAGTACCTACGGTCGAATTAAGAAATCTGCCTACTCCTTTTTGGAAGTCGGGTAAAAATAGAACATTACTTTAAAAGAATTCGTGCTTCGTAATATTACTTTTCGATGTGTATTTTTATAGGGTAACACCATATTTTTGATGTTTGTGTAGTTGTATAAAAATGCAGGGAATATAAAGCTCTAAGTGTAGTTATGTATTATACTAAACTGTACTTAAATCATGCTACGACGTGTCAGATTTAAAGAAAAAAAGAGGGACAACACGAGTTTAAGTACGTCTTAAATTTGAGATTCGTTTGAGTATTTGGGGGTCAGTGATATAAAGGCCGGAAGATAACTTTTGTGACGCTTTCCCAAGAGTAGGAACTTTAGTATGTCCATCGGTCATTATTGTAAGATACAAAAGGATTATTTGTGGAGGGTTTATATAAGAACAAGGCTTTAAGATTGGCTTTAAAGCCAATTTTTCAATAAATATCCCCATTAGTTTGATTCCAAACAGTAGACTAATAAAATATGATTTGTGCACATATAGTAAGATGACGCATATAACCGGATTGAGTAATACAATGTGGACCATAAAATTCCGAAACTAGTCAGTGATTTGACACTGACGTAATAACAATTCAACCAAACAGTGATCTGGTTGCATGTCCCATCAACCAATCATCCATCAATGGCCATCAGTCGACCAATCAGAGCGCAGAACCGGCGCAGCGTCGCAGCACAAACTTGGCGGAATTTGTTTTCATAGAAAACACAACATTACTACACTATTCCGGTTATATGCACGATGATCAAAAGAGACAAAAGCAGAAGTGTAGGATTATTTAGGAATTTCGTTAGCATGGCACGTGTACGTGGGTAACACTGAAAATGTTTAGAACTGTCCAGTTAGAAACATTGAAAATGAAAACTTTTTTTGAATATCAATTTTAGAACTCTTTGGTAACCTAATGTAGTATATTGAATTCATTTGTCATTTGTTTTTGTGAATTGGCGGCAAATCTAAAACTCTTGTTACACGTGAAAATGAACATAACGCGAGAAAATTTTCGGTCAATGATTTATTATGACTTTCGTTGTGGGCTTACTCAACAACAAAGCTATGATAGGCTGCGATTAGCATTTTTTAATGAAGCCCCATCTCGTGCCACTATTTACAATTGGTTCAACGAGTTTAAGCGTGGACGTAGCAATCTCAGTGATGATCCGCGTGAGGGACGTCCTTTAACAGCGACTACTGAAGATAACATCAGTGCTGTGCGACGCATGATAGAGGAAGATAAGAGAGTGATCTACCAGCAGATACGGGCAATCCTAGGCATTGGTATGAGTCAAGTTCAAAAAATATTACACGGACATTTAGGCGTCAGGAAGCTTTGTACCAGATGGATTCCCCATACTTTAACCGATGACCAGAAACGCCTCCGCATGGACTGGTGTCGCCAAATGTTAGATAAGTTCAACGGCGGTAACTCAAATGCTGTATTTGACATCATCACAGGTGATGAAAGCTGTATATATTGCTACGAACCCGAAACCAAAAGACAATCAGCTCAGTGGGTGTTTCCTTTCGAGGATCGGCCAACTAAGGTAAAGAAAGGAAGAAGTCAAGGAAAAAAGATGATTGCCTCATTCTTTGGTCGGAAAGGTCATTTCGCGACAGTTGTGCTAGAAGATGGAAGGACAGTTACTGCAGACTGGTATGTCAATCGCTGTTTGTCTGTTGTCTTGGAAAAAATTCGACAGCAGCGCCCACGAAGCAGGATCCTCCTTCACCACGACAATGCTTCAGCGCACTCCGCAAAACGGACTGTTGAATATTTGACTATGGCAGGTGTCGAGATAATGAGTCATCCGTCTTACAGTCCTGACCTGGCGTCCTGCGACTTTCATTTATTCCCAATAACTAAAGATAAAATTCGAGGTATTCGCTTTACGAGCCCTGAAGATGCGGTGAAAGCGTACGAAAATGCCATAGAAGAGACTCCTAAGGAAGAATGGGCCCACTGCTTTTCTCAGTGGTTCCATCGAATGCGACGATGTGTAGAAAGAAACGGAGATTACTTCTAAAAACAATATAAGTATTGGCAACTTTCTACATTAAGCCGTTTTTCATTTTCTAAACATTTTCAGTGTTACCTAGGTAGTAGTCGTTTTTACGATTTGTTGATCCCAACACAGTCGTATTATAATATTAGACGTATGTTTTACGCAGGGCCGGATTTAAATTTGTGCCGCCCTGGGGCACTGAAGAAAATGCCGCCCTATAACTTAAATTTTATTTTAATAGTTTTGATATCTTATTTTTTAAGAATTAAAATAACTAATTGATTGCAGGAAATTTATTATGTATTATATAGCATTTATTATACATTATGTTTTATTTATATTTATTCTTTATTTACTCATATATTATTTATTATATACTATAGTAATATAAAAAGATATTTGTATTTTTCTTAGAATTATAAGTTTTGCACTAAGAACGACCTATATTAGTATTGCATAATTTTTTTCACAGGCAAACTCGCCTAACTTTTTGAATTGCAAACTGGTCGATTAAATCTTCACAATCTAAACGTTGAAGCACATCTGATTCTATGCATAGAATAGTTAAGCTATTGAGTCTATTTGCACCCATTGTAGCAATAACTTAAATTTCCTATATTATAATATACATAATTTTAATGTGATACATAATACTTGAATTATATTTCTTGAAAGATAAAATGTTTATTTAAAAGAATTAGTTAATTATATATTGTATAGAAAATTTTATCTCACTTTCCAAATTTTGCCGCCCTAGAAAATTTGCCGCCCTGGGCACTAGCCCCGACTGCCCCTAGTATAAATCCACCACTGGTTTTACGTCTTCTCATGATATAAACTACAAATCTTATAAAATATGCTTAAAATATGTTAAGTAATATTAAAATATGGTAAAAAGACTAATCATCGAACACCAAAATTAATGTGTTCGGAGTAACCGGTACAGGCGGTATACAATTGAACATAAACATTGATACGGGATTTCCCCTTGTTTTTTACTATTTCCGTAGGTTAAAATTAGTTAAGTTTCTAATAACTATTGTTCCGTCTTCCGTACTTTGACTTGTAACACTAAGTAGGTCGAGGTTTTGTATAAATCACGTAACGCATCATAAAGAAATCGGAAGCCGGTAACTTCCAGTGTTGACCTCCAACATGATGTAAAATAATAATTAATGTAGCATTACAAAATTAACACACATATAAAATTTATTCCTGGGATTTGATAACATATTGGGCGATTTTTATTTTTATACCCGTAATCCGTATAAAGCATAGACATAATAATATAGAAGGACTTGGCATACCTACGAAAAAAAGGTGTATACCTACAACTCAAATCGGCACTTAACATGGCTACCATTGCTAGGGTTTTGACAGCAAAACCACAAACAATATAGAGAATACTACTAAGAAAAGGGCACTCAAGATGGCGGATCAGGCACCCACTTACAGCTGTAAGTTTAAAGAAAGGGCATCTCCTCTTATTTCCTAACTTCATGGTATAAAGTGACGACCTCTGTGGCTCTATGGCTAGCGCGTTGGCGCTCAAGCCGGAGGTAGAGGGTTCGAATCCCGCCAGGGAAAAAAATCTGTATTCCTGGGTCATGGATGTGTATTATATATTAAAAATCTTAAATATAATTATGGTATAAATGTATTAAATATATTTCTGTTGTCTGGTACCCGTAACACAAGTTCTTCGAGAACTTCCCACGGGACCAATCGACGTGGTGTAAAAGCGTCCATAGATATCATTATTATCATTATTATAACCATAAATAGATTATAGGTTGTGACATGTTCTCATAACAATAATTAAGTAGTCTCTGTAGATATAGGATTGTAGTAGTTGTAGTTTTCATTGAGGCATTTTACGTAGGAATAATTCATCCAATCGTGCAAATTATGTTATATTCACTATACATATATGGTACAGAATCCACGATATGATGTTGCTACGCTGTACATAATATGTACTTTCATGCCCCCAGATACACCAGACCTTACAATACTTGGTAGTTGCGGCTTTTACTTCTTATAATTAACGACCATCATAGTATATAATAACTTTATCCTTGAATCGTAACCCTTGCGAACGTAATAACAGTAATATATAGTTCTACTCAAGAAAAGACATCTAAAGTTGGACCTCTACGTTACCACACGATAAAACCCCGTCAACCTTAAAAAATCAAATTCTGAGCAAAATATGAGCGAAAAAACTCAAGAAAAGTGATTTTTGCTCGAGTTAAAAAGAAACATAAGAGTAGATAAAGATTCGTATAAAATTTAAATGAAAATCAAAGTCATTTATGCAACACATTTTGGCGACTAGTTTTCAATACCTAATATAAGAAAAAAATAAGGATTACACCAAAACCTAATTTAGTAGATGTGCTAGCAAAGGGTTATTTGCGTTTGTTAATGTGAAATGTACACGCAAGCGAATCCAAGTTAGTAAGCGTTAAACAGAGCACAAATCTCAAAGTTATTTACCGTCAACTCCAGTGATCCAAAATTCCTCCTAATATTATCCGCTCATAAAAAAAACACCAATCTTGATTAATGAGAATAATTTATTTCTCTTAATTAACAAGATATCATAAAATATAGTGTGTTACAAACAAAAGGCATATGGAATCCCTCCAATCGTTATTATAAAACACTAGTGATGTATAAAATTACATTTATCGCACTTTCCGTGCGAAACACTCGTATGAATAAAATATAACTTCATATATATTAATTTTGAAGTATGCATATATACATTCACCGTCAGAATAGGTAACCGCATCTACATTTGTCTAATTTCACAAAAAAAATAAAGATAATTATCTGGTTACCCAGTGTGACGGTAAGTGACAACACATTATAACCATTTTTAAGCCGACTAGTTTTTATGTGAAAAAGCTGATTAACATTTTGAAGTGCTAAACCAAGCCCCCGTTATATTAGTGCGAATTAAAACATTTTAAAGGTGGTTGAGATAACTTGGACTTATATACTTAGTTTAATACTAACATGGTATTGTCATACTTTGTATTGGAATGTTATATTTTCATTGTACATTATTTTTCACCATATGGCCCTACATGGTTTTAACGTTATATCCACGTTTAACAAAAAAAAATCAAAACTTAAGGTTCAAAATATTAGAGTTATGTTTAAAATAATGGCACATAGAAGATTTGAAATAAGCTTTTTAGTTACTGTAATGGAATATGTAGCAGATTTATATAATTAAAATCAATATATTATAACACATAATGATCCCATAGGTTATATTATATAGGTAGAATGTTGAAGGTCTTTTTATTTATAGAAAATATATCTAACATATACGTCAATATAAAGGAATGTCTGTTGCTCAATTATATGAGAAGCGTGCTTAAACCTACGGAAATAATGAGCTAACATTTTAAAAATGCGCGCTCTCTTTTTTTGGTAACACATCCTAAGACTTTTTTAAGCCTCGGTATAATTTTTTATGTCAATGACCTTTTATCACATGTATAATTAAACTACTACTCCCCCTTCGGCAATGACGCATTAGTTTTTAACTAATTATTGCACTGGGCTAGAGTTTCATAGAGTTATTCTAAAGCAAAGCACTTATAGATAAAAAATAACATGAATAAAGTCAAATAAATGCTATACTACCTTCATTTATGATTCAACAGTATTTCTTACCTTTGATGTTGAAAATCAATTTCGATACTAACTTTTTTTTTTAAATTAACTCATAATTAACTAAAACGATTTACGTGAAATGAACAAAAAATTTGAGTGTAAAAAGTTAAAAATACTTGACCATTTTTAGCTCGGAACGCAACAGAATATAAATGGACCGGAGATGGACAACTGACATGGGCATCGCAAACTAAACTTTTTTAAACGTATTATCGCGCTTTTAAGATATGGTAGTGTAAAATTTACTTGACTTTTTGTTACCTGGCGAGCTAGTGGCCACAGATTGTTCAACTTTTTTACGCTCAAATTTGAGTGGTTGCTTCAGATTGATGTTGTTGGACTCCGCTATCGCTGCCAGCCGCTCCAAGACACTGCTTATGGTCAAGCGCATCTCAGGGTTCACGGTCAGACAACCATCTGTGGAAAATGTCTAGTCTGTATCATACAGAATTATATTGTTACATACAGTTTAGGTTACAAGCGTAGCAAAAGATCAGCCATGTTGGTCTGCATAAAAGATATATGACTCTCCGACCCGCAGAGGTTTAATTTTAGTAAGATTGTTTTTTTTTGTCTGTAGTATCATTCTAGAACCATCTATTATATTTAACATAATTATCTTAAAATTTTGGAATTCTAAAATTTTCTTTGGATATTCGTGTAAATTTATAAAAGTGAAAACCATGATACTGCCAAATTGCCATCACTATGTTCACAGTTTTCATTGCAAAAAAACTTCTTTAAAGCATGTATGGTCAATATATTTTATTTAAAAACAAATTAAATAACTTACGTATTATTTCATGGAAGCACTTGTATTTTTGATCATTGGGGTTTAAATTGTAATTTCCATTTAGGATAGCCAGTTTAGCAGAGTCCTCAAATGGATGTTGCATAAAGCAGAGTGTGTATAGTATACATCCTAGTGCCCACACATCTACAGCATGATCTATTTTACGATTATCCCATGTATCAAGCATTTCTGGAGCTCTGTACATGGGGGTAGTGAATTGGGCCAACTGAAAAATCAAAATTAAGTAAAATATTTACATAAATATTAAGTATTATTAAGTGCGGTGGCCGGTCCGTGTTGGAGTGGCAAGGGATTGGCCGTCTTGGCGTTCATTGGGGGAGGCCTATGTTCAGCAGGGGACGATGATGAAGGAGAGTTGTGAGCAATGAGAGTCCAGTTGGTATAGATTCCACCTCAAAGTGAAAAGCCTTATGCACCCTTCAAATTATATCACTTGCTGAATGCTTCTAAAGAGAAGTATAGTGAGGAAGCCAGCATACCATATCAAATTAAAGTCAAGCTTCATTGTGGAAAACATGTATATGTTCTTTGAGTATAGGAAGAAGCCTAGTACAAGGACTTATAAAATTTATTTAATAAATACAAGATTTATTTGACAGAAAACCAATGTTGGTTTTCTGTCAAATAAATCTTGTATTTTAATATAAAATTAAATTAAAACAATGTCTTTTTCTATATAAATCAAATAAAACTTTATAAAGAACTTACCCCCAAATACTCAAAGGAATCTCAAATTTAAGACATACTTAAATTAATGCTACGACGTGTAAGATTCAAAGAAAAAAGAGGGACAACACGAGTTTAAGTACGTCTTAAATTTGAGATTCGTTTGAGTATTTGGGAGATAGATACATAGAACCTGTATTTATTGGCATGTCATAATTTTTTAACTACTCACATTTTCTTCTAGCATATTTCTTTGGTTTGCGCTCCATGAGGGATTGGGTGCATAAACATCAGTTGTCGCTGATCCAAAATCACATAGCTTGATTGTACCTACAAATATTTAATGTAAAATACCTGGTAAGCAGCATTAGCACAATAATAACACAATAACAATAAACATAGTGTCACCATTTATTTTTAACTTAAAAAAGGTCACAGACATACATACATTAAATTGGTTTAAAAAATATGACATTTCTTAAGTTATTATGAACAATTCATCGAGACATCTGCTCTCATTAGCCGTGCCTACCCGTGAGGGTTGCCAAGCAACACATTTCGAGCAGGAAAAAGAATGTGTAATTATTTTTTTGTTTGTTAGCAAAAGCAGGACAGTGAAGCCTTAACTGATAGACACCGGGACAGACTGCCTGTAAGTGGGTCTGTCCCACCCAAAGCAAGACAATATTATGGTCACATTATATAAACAGTGTAAATTTTCATTTTAAAGCTTTTTGTACTTTTTTAAAATTCATTAAAATAATATAAATCAACCTCCTCTGTGGTTCAATGGTTAACATGTTGGCGCTCAAGCCAGAGGTTGCGGGTTTGAATCCCTCCAGGGAACAAAAATGTTTTCTGTGTTCCTGGATGTTATTAAATTATGTTGTATGTCATTAAATTTGTGTAGTATATGCTAAAAATCTTAAATATATGTATAGTATAAAAATATTAAATATTTATGTTGTCTGGTACACTCTTAACACAAGTTCTTCGAGAACTTACTAGGGAACCAGATTGATGTGGTGTATATCTTATATGTTCACAAATTAGTTTTATAGTCAACACTTTATGCATAATAATGTGTTATCCATTCCTAAATATGGTACTTCTAAGATTTTGCAATTCAACAATCAAAAATAATATTAGTTTCTAATATTGGCATACACTACTTGAAATAATTAATATCTTAAGAGTAATTGTATATTTCAGGAAGGATATTTATAAGAAAAATATAAACTACTATTGCAATGAATAAAAACTTTACCTTCGTTGGATATTAAAAAGTTTTCTAATTTGAGATCACGGTGAGCAATAGGTGGAACCTGAACATGCATGTGTTGCACAGCTCTACAGGTTTGATAAAACACCCTCAATATTGTGGGAAGTGGGAATGCCTGCCCTCGGTTTTGTAATGCTTCCATCAAACTCCCGCCACTACAGAGATCAGTTAACAGTAAATATTCACCCATACCATGAGAAGTTTTTGACTTATCAATAAATGAAGCTGCTATATATTTAATGACATTGGGGTGTCCCGATAATTTTTTTAATATGCTTATCTCTTGTATTATATTCTTATTGGCCTGCTCATCGGCAGCCATTAGTCTTTTTAAGGCATATTCAGTTCCAGTAGACACATCCTGAGCTACAAATACAAATGCAAAGCCACCTGAAAACAAAAAGAGCAAATTATAAAGAAATCTTTTACTGGAGACTAGAATTTTCTTGGCATAAGTCCAATCCAACTCTAGCTTCAAATTCAAGATTTTATTTAAAACACAGATTTTTGTTTTTTCTTGTTCTATACATCTAATTCTCTTAGATAACAATATTTTTTTGTATTACATTTTTATGATGACTTTATATCAGCGTAGCAAGCAATACAGCCCATGATGCATGCACAGGGATTAAAGTATGTATATTTTTATATACTATCTGATAAGAATATAAAATTATAAGTAGAGTAAACGAAAATACTATTGCAAGTAACTGTCAAATATATTTTGTAATCTAAGTATAATAAAGTTATAAATATTACAAAACATATGTTGGCTTTTACATCAGATTTTTTTTAAAAAGCCTATTTTTCCTTTGCATATAGTTTATATATAAAGAGATAAAATCAGCAAATGTATACCAGATGCTTTGGCAAAAAAAATTGGGTCCGGTTTAAAAATCGGTTGCAGGAATTTAATAACAATTTGGGCCCAAAAGCTGACTTGGCAGGTTTATATATTTGCAACAAGACTATTCTCGCTCTATTTAAGAGGATATACAAAAGATTTCTGAAGAGGCTACTGTAAGAAAGGCTTGTATATGAAAGATTTTTCATTTACAAGTTTGAATTCGAATCTGTGCAGTTTTTGACATTTTCTAATAATATATTTACTGTATTTAAAATTAACTTACACAGAATACAGATTTTTTACGCCCCCGACTAACATAATCAAATTTATGACAATGAACATACCTACATTTTTAAAAATCAAAACTTACCTTCAGCTATAACTTTTTTCACTCTTAGCTTCATATTTCCTATTTCAACAAATTGACCAACAAAATCATTATCACTGCCCCCGTTGGCACTTCCAGAGCTGAAGTACCCCATCGCCGATTTAAAGACACTCATGTTTTCCTATTTTTGCTTAATTACCTTCGTCATTAAATTATAAATTAAATAAATACTTTTTAGCACATGTTTCTGTATATATTCATAATAAATAAAAATGTGTTAGATTAAAAGAAAAGGAAATATCAGAATTAGAAAAGGAATTTTAATTCCCGACAGAAATCTGGCAGATCGACATTAATGACGATTTAGTTTAATGTTGCCACCTGTCGTTTTAATCACCATAAATCATAATGTATCATTTCATGAACACTTCATTATTCATATTATATTATGTCAAAATAAGGCATTTATTTTGACATAATATATTAATATATTTTACACAAATTTTCTTTTATTAATTTGGATAATGTTTGTACCAATAGAAAAATGCTAAAAAAGCTTGCAAGCAATTTCGATAATTCACAGCGATTTTAAATAATATAACATGGCGTTGAAGTTTTGCACTAGCAAGACTAAAATCAAAGACAAACTACAATGTATAATACCTGATAAAGAAGTTAGATTTTCTATGGTTTTCTAGTGATGATTTTCTTTTATTAAATAAAATAATGTCTGTATCGTAGACAGAGTAAAACTATAGACTGCTGGATAATGCTCACCCCTTCCCACATAAAAGAGATTAGTGATGTGCAAATAAACTATCTTATGATAACGTGCTATGGACTATAAACTATATTTTTATAGCGCGCTATTTTATAGACTATATTATAACGTGTACTCGCAAGACTAGAATTACGTAACTCGCGTGAGCCGGCCGGGATAGCGCGCAACACATTTAGCGCTAGCGCGCGCTCGACGCTGACTGACGTATAAACTATAAATTATAACGTCTAGCGTCTACGATCTAGCACGTCGGCGTAGTTCGAATGTTATAAAGTTAAAACTACGGCCTACGGTAGCCGCCTCGCTACATAACTAATGTAGCGAGGCGCTACGTTATAGCGCCGACTAGGAATTTATATAGCGTACGCTATACGTTGAGTATGAATAGCGCGCTACGTTATGGCGCTATGCGTTATATTAACCACCACTAAAAGAGATGTGCTTAATGCTTACTATAATAATTAAGGGAAAACAAGGACAAGACTATACTATTGGCATCTCTCAGTGCGTGCTGATTTTTTCAAAGTCAGCAACATATCTTGCTACACAAATTTTGACATTTGTAATTTGTTTACAACGCGTAGTCAGTTGTGAAGTATTGTTTTAGTATTATTTTAATGTAATTAACGAATTTGTTGGTAATTAAAAAAATAAGGGGAATAAAAACATATTCTGGAATACCCTAACAATGGTTTGGTACAGTATAATTAATTGTAAAAGTGGTAGTGACCGGAAAACTCCAACATT
Organism: Helleia helle; assembly: GCA_963853865.1. Lineage (NCBI taxonomy): Eukaryota > Metazoa > Arthropoda > Insecta > Lepidoptera > Lycaenidae > Helleia > Helleia helle. The sequence continues at coordinate 5,814,219 of OY971425.1, read as the reverse complement.
GTCTTTTCACGCGTAAGTTCATATTTTATTACATATTGTGGTTAATTGTAGTTGAATAACGATATTGGCTAAATATATAATAATATTCATAAGTTAAATTGAAATAAACTAGAGAGGTGTCAAGGGACACCCGGATGGAACGAAGTTCCTTTCGAATAATTAGTGAAGGAATTGTAATAAAAAACAAAAAAGTACATACGTCATACATACACACACACATAAGTGTGCATGTGTGTGAAATCAACGAAAAATATTACCAATGATTTAGAAGCGCGCCATCTGTCAATGATATATGCAAACTGTATCAAATACTGTTAGGATGGCGATGCTTGTACGTATTGAATCAATGTTTTAATAAGAATCAACGAAAAATTTTATATCCTATAATACCTTCGTGAATAGATTAACTATAACACTATTGTTAACGCATTCCGTTCGAAATTCGTTAAAGAATTACCATGCAACTAGTATATTTAGATATTGAAAGTCAAACTTAATGTAATGGCAGCACTATCTATGAAAAACTTTGTTTGAAGCCAATGTATTTGGAGATATTACAATATAATTAAAACAAGTGTGTATACTAACAGTTTTTTTTTTGAAGTTTTTTTTAAAAACTAACAATATACTATGGACTTGGTTAGTAAATTTATTAATAAATTTATTTTAATGTATGAAATTGTGTGTGCCCCCCCACCTCCCCGATTTACAGTTCTGTCTTAATATTATAGTAAACAAAAATAGGTATAAATTTTTTATGATTTTTTTATCGATAAAAATCAGAGCATCTCCCAGCGTAAAATAATAATTAAAAAAAAATGTCACTGAGATCGGAGGGATTTGAACTGGGGTTTTTTGCTAAGCAGCCCCAATAGTGTAACAAAAACAACTACCAACGCGGTAATGTGTCAATCAAAAAGCCGCACCTCTTACAACTATAGCAAAAAGCCAATACGCGAAGCGGCCGCGCGCGTGACACTATACATACCTACGTATGCGATATACTCGCAAAAAGTCTCGTGCCAACTTTTCGTAAGATTTCTTTTTCGTCTAGCCCCCTTTCGTAACGCGCGAAAAGGAACTACGTTTCAAAAGGTAATAATTATTATTGCTTTTGTGACATCTATAATTTTGACATTGCTAGTACCTACCTACTATGTTTTCCCTTTTCCCAGTAATGTGTGTTATTAATATTTGATTGAATTTATATCCAAAAGCTATCCTTAAATTAAAAGTGAGATACCTATATATTTTCATTTAAATCATAATAGTTATAAGGAACTTATGGTGGAATTTTTTAAATAGGAAAAATATTATTCATAGAAGTTTAAATAAGGTTCATTTTTCATACAATATTCTGAGTTCGTAACGAAATATAATTGCTTCATTTTAAATTTTCTAGAATAGTTTTGAATTCATTTTAAATAAGTTTAAATATTTTCAAAATAGAGAAATATTCAAATTTTTCATATTTCAGCTTGGAGGGACTGATGAGAGAAGTGAACCCATGCCATGAACATCTACTTCTATACCATTCACAAAACAATGAAATAGCAAACAATACCTGTTAAAATTTTATGCAGTAACCGTGCCCTGTTTACATTCCTCTGTCTACAATCTTTGTCATTACTTAATTATCATACAATAATATGGTTGCTATCATCATCGTCATCTCCATCATCCTATATCCGTCCACTGCTGAACATAGGCCTCCCTCAATGAACGCCAAGACGTCCGATCCCATGGTTGCTATGCAAGAACTAATATAATTAATATTTCTTTATTTCAATAAAACAAACTTTTTTACTCTTATTTTCCTCCTTTCCTTTCCAGTATTATTATTATACCCTAAGTTACTCCCTATAACATCAGCTATATGTCAGTGAAAGTCCCGTTAAAATCGGCCCAGCCGTTTCAGAGATTAGCCAGAACAAACAGACAAAGAGACAGACAGACAGACAAAAATTGTAAAAAAGGCTATTTTGGTATATGTCCCATGTATACATCCATGTGCATTCAATAAAAAGCAGTTATTTTGATATTACAAACAGACACTCGAATTTTATTTATCTGTATAGATTTATTACTTACCCAGTGCTAATGCATTACAGTTCTAATATACATTTTTATAATAGAACAGAGGGTCAACCGGAGCTAAATGTATGTCATCGGATCAGTTTAAATTGAAGACGCAATAAAGAGTCTCAAAAATTCACAGTATAAAATACCTTTTCGAAACAAAAAAAATACCTAAAAACATATAAAGATAAAAAGCTTGTCATGTTTTTTATATTTAGCGTTTTGCCTTAAAGTAGGCAAAATGTTTTTGTATGGCAACAACTATTTTAGACGTCACTTGAATACATCTATCTCATGTCGCCACGGCTAGCAGCAGTCTATAGGATTCTCTGTCTACGCTTTCGGGTATACGCGAATGTCAATTCCATATGATACTTGTTCCTAGCTATCTCATGTCGCTTTATGTTAACGTAACATTCACCGCGATAATTATATACCTACAACGCTAAAAATCGGCATGGACTGTGGTGTGTTGTATTATAATATTTGTTTTTTATTTAAAATTTTCTTAGTTTATCGCATCTTATTCATATATTCGAGAATCCTGTCGTCACATCATATAGCTGTTAGGTATTATAAAACAGTCTGAATTATATGACAGTATATTCTAAGTCTTTGGAATTAACTTTTTATTATTTCCAAAAAACTACGAAGAGAGAAATTTTTATTTTTTTTAACATTGAATCGATGCCAACTTTAAGAAGAAAACTTGTTAATTTTTTGCTACCGCATCATGCGAAAGCACTACTTTTGGCTTATATTTAGTACCTATTTATAGTTGGGCTTAAAGTTCTCGTAACAGGCCATACAATAATAAAAAAGTATTTATAGTCTGTATAAACTACTCTGTGCAGACTACAGAAGTAAGAACTTATTTAATTACACAAATTTTATAGAGAATACTACGTATTACTTACATATTTAAATTAGTCTGTGGTCCACATATTGTTTTCTAATGTTTACGCGAATTTCACTCATTAAAATGAAATAATTTTTACAGATTTTATCGCGGTTTATTAAGATTTTTGACCATGGTTGCTGTAAAGTATTCGAAACGTCGGGCTTGTAAAAATCTTAATAAACCCCGATAAAATCCGTAAAAATATGGATGTTGACAGTTTTTTTTTTAATGTTAATTGGATAAGCAAACTGGCAAACGTGCCACCTGATGGTAAGTGGTCAACGTCGCCCATGAACATAAACTAGTTTACCTGGAACGAGCCCAGGCAACTCATCTATGTGTTGCCTATCCTGAGACATAAGATGTTAAGTCTCGGTGCCAGTAATTACACTGCCTGTCTTGCCCTTCTCTCCGAAACACAGCAAAGCTGTTTCACGGGAGAAACAAGCAAGATGGTGGTACCCATGCAGCCGGGATTTATATACATGCAGTATTCATATAAAATATAATTTTGATGTTAATTGGTAGTTTATATGATAGAATTCTGAAAAAATACAATATTTTTCCTTATTTTTATATGAATAAATTTATATTTTATAAATAAAATGTAACAAAATTTAAAATAGGTACCAGGTGATAATAAACGGAAATGACGTCACCTGTTCCTATTTAGCGGAAGCGGAAGAATGTTGACGTACTTTTATACATCATTTTCCGTACGCAGTACATATTGTAAAAACTAATTTTCAGGCGTTTTGACAGTGTACACACACATAGGCACCGTACAACACTTATAAAACTTAGAAGCCATTTTTTATTAACGACAACTAGAATCGTTTTATCATTTTTACGATGTTTAACAACATATGACGTCATGTGACAAGTGTTAACGTTTTGGAGCGAAATTTAAAATGCATTATAAAATGCAAGATTTTATAGGCATTAGGCGTATTTAAGCAAAAGTGAATAATATTTAGGCCTCTATTAGATATTTATAAATGATCTATAAACATTTATGAAAAATGTCAACATCCCTATTGTTTCATTTTATTAGTCTGTGGTCTTTATGTCATTTTGTTGAATGTTGATTGTTCTATTTTTTTGTTGATAAGTTTTATTTTGCATGTTGCGTTACGGAAATAGTGATAAAAATTTAATGACTGAATGTAACGTGCAGTGTTGTTATTTCTCCGTTTAAAGTATTCATATCATCGGCTGATATGCAACCACCCACCTATTATTGAGAATGGGCTTTGAAATCAAAAGGTTTCAAGGTGACGTTGACGAAGAGCTTATTTGTCCAATTTGTTCAGGAGTTTTGGAAGATCCTTTGCAGGTTTTTTTTATTAATTGTTAATTTAAACATTTCACATTTTTTTATATTTGAAAGTTTCAAACATGACATGTTTTAGGCACCTGCTTGTGAACACGCATTTTGTCGTGCTTGTATAACTGAATGGATAAGTCGACAGCCGACTTGCCCAGTGGACCGGCAGGCAGTAACCTCAAGCCAGTTGCGACCCGTTCCTAGAATACTTCGTAACTTGCTATCCAGGTATCATGTAAATATTTTACATACCAGTTTTAATCAGTCCAACAATTGGATTTAATCATTTAGACATTGGTAATTCCTTTATGCTACCGTAATTTTTATTATAAGCACCAATACTATGTTATAAGATTCATTTTAGAAGTTAAAATAATTATCTTAGTAGTGACTTATTATGTAATTAAATAATCACACTCAGCAAACAGTTGACCTCCGGGCAGACAGATCTCGTGACTCAGCCAGGATATTATTATTCTGAATTAGTTTTTTTTTTTTAGTAATTCATGCTTGTTGTGGTTATCCTTATTCAGCCTTATGCATAAGTAGCAGTATCAGTACACTGGTAGCAGATCAAAGAATATTTTTTGTTTTGGAGAAGATTTAAATTCTATTTTTGATAATGAAATCTAGTTTTTTTTCATGTTAGTTGGATAGGCAAACTTGCAGACGTGCCACCTGATGGTAAATGGTCAACTTCACCGATTAACATAAAATAGTTTACCTGGAACAAGAAACTCATGTATGTGTTGCCTATCCTGAGACGCTGCCAGTAATTACACTGCCTGTTTTGCCCTTCTCTCTGAAACACAGTATAGCTCTTTCACGGGAGATACAAGCAAGCTGGTGGTAGCCATGCAGCCAGGAGTTTGGCACAGTGCATCCCTCCCGCTGGTCAACCGGTGGCTTATATTACATTTACTATCTGACACATTAAAAAAAAATTTTTGTTTGGGAATATCTTATTAGCTAATAAGAATAGCTTATTTTAACCCTCAAAGTTTTCAAAATACTGCATAGTAATTTTTAAAATTGAATACTTCCTTTTTAAGATATCTTACATCCAAACTTACACTTCTTTATAGTGTCAGTACACTTATTATGAGAAATTTGAGGCTTTTGAGATCATTATCTGTATATACATTAAAAATAAATAGTTTATGGCTTTAATAGCCACTTACTTATTAATATTCCTCACCTTGTGAGGTAGATTAAAGATCTTTAAATTATGATTAATTGTTATAATGTGCAAAAACATTATGAATTATGAATTTATTGAACTATGAAAAATAAATAAAGTTTTTACTATTTTAACCTTAAAAAAATCAAGCCAGTTTTTCAAGGTTTTAATCAATTGTTTGTTTACATCTGAATAGTGAAGTATCTATATTATATATATATATATATATATATATATATATATCTGTTACTTCTTTTCCTCTTTCATATAATAGATTTTCTATTATTTGCAGATTGTGTACTAGTTGTGATAATGCACCTCATGGTTGCAACGCCACACTAAAATTGGATTCCTTGGCATCACATTTAGTTGAATGTAAGTTTTGAGCCTCTCATCAACAACTATTTTTTATCTGTAAAGTCTCTTACTTCTTGGTTATATGTAAAAGCTTACTTGATGATCAGTTGTCTGTAATGTATAATAATTCTGTGTATATATCAATCTTATAATTTCTTATATTATTGCTAATAAGAGCCAAATTTGTGGTACTGACAGTGAATGTGTACAAATTTATATGCTGTTTTCTATTTACTTAGGTGAATTTAACCCGAAAAGGCCAATGCCATGTGAAGCCGGCTGCGGTTTGGTGATACCGAAGGATGAGTTAGCTGCACATAACTGTGTCCGAGATCTGAGGTCTTTAATTGCTGCACAACAATGCAAATTAACAGACTATCAACAAGAACTAGCGGAACAAAGACTTATTATTAATGAACACAAAAGAGAATTGGCTTTACTTAAGGTGAATAAAAAAATAGTAGTTATGTTTTATATACCTATTGAAACCTAATAATACTAACCTAATCACTAGGAAAGATGCACTTGTGGTCTGTGAAACCCCTTTGCTGAATTTCGGACTGGACGGGCAATATCATTACATGGTCATAGGATATAGTCTTAGGATATAGATCTCATTAATATATGTGCCTTGGCCAGTCCCATGTGATTTTAATAGCAATGTTAACTATTTAACTATCTGTTGGCACATCTGTTAGTTTGTCAATTCAAAAAATTATTTAGAAACAGTAATAGAGAATCCATATAAGTGTTCAAACACTACTTGTGAGTAAATATATCTTATGCCCTGTATTTTTTGTGACATTGCTTAAAGAACATAGTAAATATTTAATCATGTTTTTTAAACCATATATATTTTCTAGGAGTTCATGCGTGCTATGCGGGTCTCAAATCCAACCATGAGGGCATTAGCTGATCAAATGGAGAGAGAAGAGGTCATACGCTGGGCAAATTCACTTTCTCGTGCCAGAGTCACTCGTTGGGGTGGTATGATCTCCACCCCTGATGACGTCTTACAGGTGGTAATAGACTGGAATTAGATAGCTTATTTTATTATACATAGTACAAATTATACTATTTACTATTATTGATTATTAATTTTATTATAACATTACAAATATATAATTTCACTTACATTAATATATGATTTTATACAGATGATGATTAAAAGGAGCTTATCTGAATCTGGCTGTCCTCCTCATATAATAGATGATCTCATGGAAAACTGTCATGAAAGACGATGGCCCCCTGGCCTGTCATCACTAGAAACAAGACAAAACAATAGACGGTACTGATTTTATAATGACTACAATAGGAATCTAAATGTTATTACAATTTATCACAATCTTTATTTATAATATTCTTAAATTTTTTCAGATTATATGAAAAGTATGTGTGCAAGAGGGTTCCAGGAAAACAAGCTGTCCTTGTCTTGCAATGTGATAACACACATGTTGATGAACATATGATGGTAGAACCAGGTCTTGTGATGATTTTTGCTCATGGCATCGAATAGTTACTAATTATTGGTTTGAACAAAAATAATTGTGAGTGCTGTTTTTTTAATTTTATTTGAAAGCAGCTAAATGTTAAGTGCTGCAATATTTATAGTTTAAATTTATGTATAGTTGCGTTATATACAAAATTGATATATATGGTACAACATTTGGTGTTATTTGGTGATGAAAATTTGTAACATAATTTAGTATTTAAAAAAAATATTTAAACTATATTGACATTCCTATTAATTTTTATATGCCGCTTTAAAAAGATTTCTTTGCAATTTTTAATTGCTAAGATAAAAATTGTATAATGATGTCTTTGTAGATTAATAGATCAGTCATTGAATGCTGTATTATGTTACAAGCAACAAAGTATTGTTTTAAAGTTCTACAAATATTTGGTTTTCCTGTAATATTACCATGCCATTGTAAAAAATGTATATCAAATGTTTCTTTGAATATTCAACTTAATATGTGATATAAATAAATGTGAAACCCATCTCTAATAACAAATAGTGTATGTTTTTATACTAAAAAATCATAATATAAGACTTTGAATTGTAACTACTCATCTTCATTTCAAAACCTTTAGTATATTTTAGGTCTCAATGCTATGAAAGACTTTTGTTAGTCGGATAGATAAAGTGGCAAACAAGCCCCTTAAGATGACCATAGTGAGTGGTCAATGTCTCCTATACACAAAGGTGTTGACTTGATATTGTTTCACAGAAGGATTAACCAGGATGGTGGTAGTTATGCAGATGGCAGTGCGGTGCAAGTACACTTCCCCCATCTAGTATATTATATCAGTCCTCTAGTATATTATGTCTTGTCATCTTAAGTCATGAACTTATTAGTATCAATAGAATATAAAGATGTTCTGACATGACATTGCCATATTTTGTGACTCAAGCTTTAGAAGTAATACACGTGATATTGTCATAACTCATTAAAATATTTTAACGTGAATGAGTGATTAACATTGGCCTAAATTGGGTGAAAATAAGGTTTCAAGTGTGGAGTTTAAAAGACGACAAAAAATCGGTCAACTTCCAACTCGATGGAACAAGGACGTTTGAGCAGTGGCCAATCCAAGTGAGTTGCTAGTGTGGACTGAAAGAGGCACATATTTTTTTATGTCATAAAGAGGCAACCAAGCAGTCGGAGCCTTATGACGTTAACATAGGCCTCCCTCAATGAATGCCAACAAAACCAATCCCTCGCCACTAGCATCCAACACGGACCGGCCACTTCTATAAAAAAACCATGGTAGATTTGAAATCACTTAGGCTCTTCTAGATCTTCTAGAACATTATGAATCCGTACATAGAGCTAAATATTTATCATTTATGGGCATTTTATTACCAATACGTTAAACTAAACATAATAAGGGGTCCATCTGTCCATTAATTACGAGTTTTTGTAGTAACTTTTTTAACCCATTCGTGATGTGTTAGAGTTCTATTTGAAAAGAGACAGAAATAATAATAATAATAATTAAGAGTTTTGGCCAAACGCTCAGTCGATTTATATCGCAATTATCCTTTTATGCTTTTTTTGTTCACTCCCGATTTAAAGTACGTAATTTAAAAAGAAATTTTAAGGATTGAGCACAGATTAAGTAATTAACTGGAAATGCCATATCAAATAAAGGAAAAAAAAACCTTGAATATACGTAAAAAAAGACAATGAAAGAAAATAATATCTACTGGACTCGAGTTTTATAAGAAAGGAATACGAAAGAGAAAAGTCATTTATGAAAACCAAAATACAACAGAAAAGGATATATACGAAAGACGTTAATCAAGTCTAAAATACGATAAAAAAAATCTATCGAGAAAGTAAGGAAACAACGGAAGGCCTTTAATTTTTCCTAAATCAGAATATTGACTATGATAGAATAGGCAGCATGGCCTTTGGTCTTAGCATGTTCCAATAGGAACAAAAAAAAGTAACAATGACATTTGTCTGATGTATGAATTTTGTCTGTCATTCTATGTTCCGATTTGTATTGGTATTGGATTTTTATTCCAATTGAACCACAAATTAAACTTAATAATAACACACATATCCATGAAAAATGACTGAAATGGATATATCAGATAATAGTAATGATTATTCTAATGATTCTCGTAAGTAAATATTGAATTTACGCTTTATAAAATATTGTACATAATATTAACGTTTCATTCAAATCTGTATGAAATATTATGTTTTTTCAGTACTGTTAGACAGAGTATTCTTACGCTTGGGAAATGCTGATAGCGATGATCAGCTGGAAGGTTGCCTAAATAGATTTCTTGCACCTGTTATACTAAAATTGTCGTCACCCCATGAACAAGTACGTATTTACCATATTGTTATGAAAATTAGCATTACAAATCCTACAAATGAAAAGTAGGTGGAAGTTGGAAGAAATTTTATTCACCCATCAACCGATTGCATTATTTCTCCACTAGAAGATTTTGTTTGGATAATCATTATTTCTAACATGTACATTTTTATAAAAAAATCTTACAGATTCGTACTAAAGTCATGGAATTGCTGATTCATGTGAACAAAAGGGTTAAATGCAGGTCAGATGTTCAGCTTCCCGTGGACACTCTCCTACAGCTGTACAAAGATCCAGGCGCCAACAGTTTTATTATAGTAAGTCATAATAAATAATAAGTGTTATACCTATATTAAAGTTCTGTACATATTATACACTAATATAGTGGCAACATTTAAGAAGGTATTTTATTATTTTTGGTTTATATATGTGTTTATAGTATACATGTTTCATCTATTATATTTGCAATTATTATAATTTCTTATTATACCTAACATAAAATTGTTATAATTATTTATGCCTTGATAAACTCTATATTGAACAAACTGTGTGTTGCCATAGTCTATTATAGTAAAGAAACAATAACTGTATAATATATGTTATAGAATTTTGTTATAGAATTTTGCAATCATATATATAACAATGGGGTTCCCAAGACTTCCTCGTGATCGTCAGTTGAGCTTGGCCCCATCACTTTTAGAAGCAATTGAGAATAGACCACAAGCACATCAGGATGGGTATGTTAACAATGAACACTACTTCTTCTTCTTTTACATTGGCTCCCTGAAGGATTTGCCAATATCAGAGTAAAGCTCAGTTTACTTTAAAATAATTATTAAGTTGGGACAAAAAACTTTGCTTTGTGTAAGGCTCCATGAACACTAATATTAAATAAAATGTGAAATATCTGTCTGATACCTTTTATCTAGACCGCTGATTGGATTGGAAATAAGTTTTGCAAGGAGATTGACTACTATAAGAAAGCAAGTATCACATACCAACGAAAATTATCATCAGTTTGCATATGGTTGTTAATCTACATTGTGAGCAACAATTTGTGAATAGTTAATAGTTAAAAAAATCTTATCATCGTATCAAGCTAAAAGATTAACATATTTTATTTCTTGTATTTTCTATTGGTTCTTAAAGTTTTGTAATTTCAGAATATTAATGTTAGTTATGCCCTTACTCGGAGACATAAAAGAAGAAGGACTCAATTTGAAGCAAAAACCAAAAGTGGCTGCCATGGTACTGAAATTTGCCACTGATGTGCTTCTACTGCCGTACAGGTTTGTTATTTTAAATTAGCAATATTTTTTTATATTATTTATTTGGTTAGTTTTGGCGAGTTTAATATTAATTATACTGTATATACTACCTACAATTTGGAACTAGCTTAATAGGTTTATTTAATACTAGTGGCACCAACAGACGTTGTCATGTACATTTTTTTTTGTGAATCTAAACCATCCTCGAATCCCCTTGAACTCACACAAAAAATTTCATCAAAATCGGTTCAGCCGTCTAGGAGGAGTTAAGTGACATACACACGAACACAAGAAATATATATATATATATATATATATATAACTAGTGGCACCGACAGACGTCATGTACAAAATATTTTTTTTGTGAATCTAAACCATCCTCGAATACCCTTGAACTCACACAAAAAATTTCATCAATATCGGTCCAGCCGTCTAGGAGAAGTTCAGTGACATACACACACACAAGAAATATATATATATAAAGATGATTTCAAATGTTAAACTTGTTATGTAAAATAACTATTGTAAAACCAATGGCCAATAGAAAAATTGTTTGCAAAAACAACACTAAAATTGGATCAGAATTCATTCAATTCAAGAAAACTTTGAACTTTTTAATGGCTTTTGTTGACTTATATAGTTAAATTATATTGTTGTATTAAGCATTAAATTTTTCGAATAAATATAAATAAAATAAAATAAATTCCCTAGTGCTTGCTCATCAAAAATTCAGTTATACATTTTATTTTTTTATATGAGTCTAGTTACATAAAAACAAATATTTTTAGAGCTTTGCCGAATTCAGGTGAGAGTGAATTTCAAGTACCTCCGGGAATGAGTCTCAAATCTTACAAGAGGATTGTGGATAAAAATCAGATCAACCCAAACCAACTGGAAGAGGTAATCAACTTTTCTGTATAGATTAAGCTAAGGCTATGATTTTAACGGTCTATGTTGCAACTTTATTTAGATTTTTTTGTGTGGGATGGGTGACATAGTTTATAATTTAAACAACTTTATAAAGAGGTGCATTTTTCGGTAGTTGGATTGAAGGTTTTGAAACTTTTGACTTGTTCTCCATACAGATGAAGTTGTCCATTGTGAACTTCATTAGTAAGGACATATTCGAGATGAATGACACATTGCTGACACTGATCGTTGCCGCTGCGGACTCCCGGTTTTCTGTGGCCAACCACGCCAACAGCCCCCTTATAAGGGTCAACAGGTGATTATAAATTTTGTTTCTTTTGTATTAATATGGTAAACTAAGGTGCATGGTGGCCGAGTATCTTATGGCATGGTCTCATGCATATAGAATAGTTTTTTGTAACTTAGTAGTTGATAAATTTGTGGGAACAGATAGTAAATTTAAGAGACCCTAAGTTTGAGGTCATGCACTATGCAGTTTTAGTCAAATTAAATCATCATTGTTTTGTAGGTAACAAACTTGTACACTTTCATTATCATCATTAGCCTTTATCCATCCACTGCTGAACATAGGCCTACTTCAATGAACGCCAAGACTGACACATAATTTGCTACGTTATTGCCAGGAGCAAAATAAAACGCGACTATGCATGGTCATTGCCAAACCAGAGGGACCAGCTTTATTGACATAGATATTACATCGACAAGATCCCATAGACTATATATCATAACCGCAGACATGACACATACAACAAAGAGGCGACTTCTATAAAAAATCATGGTAGATTTGAAATCACTTAGGCTCTAGAGTTGACCACTGCACGTAGATCGACATCCCTTCGTCTAGTCAATGTACACTTTAAAACGACCTTTGTTTGTTGCACTCTGTCACCTGACCGGAGAAAAAAAATTCTACCTTCTCCTATTTAAATTTGGCACACACTGTTATTGATCACATGAAAGATGGTGTAAAGTTCATAACTCTGAATGGGCTGGTGAGTAGGTGAAATATTGCCTCAGGTCGGGACGTCGTTAGGTGCCTAGCCTGATTTCGACGTCCCGACCTGAGACCTGTGTCAGGGGGGACGTATAAGGGTTCATGATGATGATTACTGTATGTATGTTATTTAAAAGCTCATCAAAATACTAAGTAATCTCCACTTGTTTCAGTTCAGTGGACTGGTCGCAGCCGTCAGTGGTGTCTCCGCTGTACTCTCTGTACCTCGGTACATGGGGAGGGTTGAAAGTGCCCCCAGATGATCGTAAGGTACTTATCTCATATTTATACCAATATTATAAAGCTGACAAGTTTGTTCGTTTAAACACGCTAATCTCAGGAATGAACAGACATAGTAACAAAAAATTAAAACCGACTTCAAAAATACAATATTAAAAAGTAATAAAATAACTGTTTCTTTAATTTTTGTGCTTACACCTTATAATCAACTTAATCTTCTACTAATGTACAAACTTTGCGTTTAATACGTCATTATTGTTACTTTTGGAGTTGTTGTCAGCCAAGGTAGGTAGGTAGGTAGGGTCCCCACCATGGTTCAGGCCTTGTCGTGGCGGTGGGGCTCAGTAACCTAGAGTGAGCGGTGCACCTTGGGCGAAGCTAATTGGGCCGAGGGGGCTCTTTGTACCCTTCTTATAAGAAGAGGGGACACAAGAGCAGGGGGCAAGGGGTGAGGTTGGGAACCTCACCCCATTGTACTGTGCCGACGTTGGGAGGGGTTGTTCTGTGGTGCGGGACAACCCCTCTGTGGAGGTGGCGTCGGTCCCTTGCGGGACTGACTAGCCGTCGAGGTGCCCTGTTTGTTTTCTAGATCCGGGGCACCTAACCAAAGGCGGCATTGGTGGCACTCGCCGGGTTTTAGTGGGTAGAGCTGCGTCCACTTACCAGTTGTCGGGCGCAGCGAGCCCCACAAACCCGCGTGGGGAGACCCACTCCCCCGCGGGATGCCTCAGAGCATTTCCCGGCGTTAAAAAAAAACAAAAAAAAAAGGTAGGTAGGTAGGGTACAGAAACAAATACGATACTGATTCCAAAAGTGACTGTAATGACGTGGTTTAAACGCAAAGTTTGTACATTAGCAGAAGATTAAGTTGATTATAAGTTGTAAGCATAAAAATTAAAGAAACAGTTTTTTTTTTTTAATTTTTAGTATTGTATTTTTGAAGTCTTTTAGTGATTCCAAAATTCGTCGTCTTGGCGTTCATTGCCTATGTTCAGCAGTGGATGGATAAAGGATGATGATGATGATAATTAAGATGACCGCGACATACTATGGTGTGCTGCCAAAGCATCCTATACAATTGTTACATCGACAAGTAATTAAAGGAGCAGGTCATCGAGGTTGGGAATAACTACAAAACGACTTGTCAGATCTTAATAAAATTAATATGGGACCAAATTGGAAACACCAGCTTTCAAACAAAAGAAGATTTTTTCAAATCCGTCCAGCTATCTTCGAGTAATCGGGGTTTTCATTAATCATCATCATTAAAAAAATATATATTCCGACGAATTGAGAACCTCCTTTTTGAAGTCCGTTAAAAAATAAATTGAAACGAAGTTCCTTATCCCTACACGCTCTTTTTTTTTGTTTTCTTTAACGCCGGGAAATGCTCTGAGGCATCTCGCGTGGGAGTGGGTCTCCCCACGCGGGTATTTGGGACTCGCTGCGCCCGAAAGGTGGTAAGGTGAACGCAGCTCTACCCACTAAAACCCGGCGAGTGCCACCAATGCCGCCTTTGGTGAGGTGGCCCGGATCTGTTGAGCAAACAGGGCAACTCGACGGCTAGTCAGTCCCACAGTGGACCGACGCCACCTCCACAGAGGGGTTGTCCTGCACCACAGAACAACCCCTCCCAACGTCGGGACAGTACAATGGTGGATGAGGTTCCCGTCCTCGCCCCTTGCCCCCTGCTCTTTTGTCCCCTCTTCTTTTATTATAAGAGCCCCCTCGGCTCAATTCGCTTCGCCCAAGGTGCAGCGGCTCACCCTTGGCTACTGAGCCCCACCTCCACGACAAGGCCTGAACCATGGTGGGGATCCCTACACGCTCTGAGCGGTCCCATCTGCTAGATAGAAAAAGATGTAATAAGACTTTACGACACCTTTGCTTCGTTCCGAGGGTTTTTGATAATCCGATGGTTTTTTATGTCACAAGGTCCCTCCTTGTGACATAAAAAACCATCGGCTCGGAACCACCGAGCAGTCGGAGCCTTATGGTGACTACCTACTACCGACGCCCACAACCAAAAGTTATGCAGATGCGTTGTACTCCTTTTCCCTATCCCCCCCAATGGGCCACCGGAAACTCACAAACCGCACGAAACGCGACAGCATAGCTGTCACTTGACGCCGGTATTATATGAGCAAGAGGTACCACCCCGGTCGTGCCGGCTTAATTCGTCTGTAGCTTGGCACTTATACTGGTTAAGGAAGGCTAATTATTCTATATTGAATTTTATGTTATAATACACTCTTCGGCTCTTTCGCATCCCGAATCATAAGATAAGAATTGATTTTTTTATTCGGCTGCTAAATAATAAATACTTATTATAATAAATACTTACATAAAATTATAAATGCGAATGTAAGTTTTTGTTACGCTTTTACACAGAAACTGCTGAATGGATTTATATAAAATTAAGGCAAGGAGATATATTATTCTAGCTGCGGGCAACAGCCAGTACCTACATTATCATTTTGGCATTCAGGTCCCCGCGTGCACGAGGCTACGGCTAAAATTGATCCAGTACCTGAACAAAGCTACGGGACCCGCCATCATGTTCCCGCATTGTGTACAAGTATGTATATTCATATAATATATACATATATAAATAATGTAAGAAAATAAGTATCACAAAAAAGGTTATGATCGACTTAAAAAAAAGAAAAATATCTCAAATTATAAAACTTTCACTATAAATCTATTTTTTTTAATTATCGCGATTTATCACTTGTTTCAAATTCTTCAGATAGCAATGGGGTGTAGGTGTGAAATTTATTTTGTACATAACATAATAAATTTCAGGTGGTGTTTTCATCTCTGTTCGATCCCAACACAAACTCCCGCCTGCGTAACTTGGCACTCATATTCCTGTTGAATGTCATCAATAAGTAAGTTAATATTACAGCCATATGATCCATAATGTGTAATCAAATATTATTTTAATTAATATTGGTCCTCTCATATGTCTAACATAAAAAAAATATTTATAGCAAGCTCTACGGATTTGTAACTCGACACGAGTTGACAGCATTTGATCCTGATGACCTTGACAACAGTCAAAGATTAATTTTTATCCGTGAACCTGAACACTTGAATTTAGTAATACAAGCAGGAAATATATCGTCATGCTTATAGAACACTCAATACAGCAAATAGTCTCGTGTTTTTTTTAAATACTGATTCTGAAATATTTATATTTGATTGCAGCGGCGTGGAGAGTCAGCTGAAGAAGGTGGCCACCGTGTTCCTGCAAGGGCTGCTTAAGTTGATCCGCTCCGACGAGCACGCCGAACACCAACCGAAAGCCTACATGTGTCTAGGTAACTAGTACTTATTATATTTTAAACTAGATGAATTCAACCATGTTGGTTTCGAATATAGGTAAAACATGAATGTAAGTTTTTTAAATATTGTTCAACAATCACACCATGTTACATAGCCACGTGGTAAGTTCGAGAATTTGTGTTACGGGTACTAGGAACGGAAATACTTTTGCCTCCCTATTCATCTTTGAGAGAAAAATTTAAAGAAATAGGAATTCTGACTGTCGCTTCTCAATACATCTTAGAAAATTTACTGTATGTCCGGAAAAACATAAATGAATTTTGTAAGAAAAGTGATATTCATAGTAGGAATACACGTAATAGACACAGGTTACATGCACCAATGATTAGACTTTCGAAAGTAAGCAATTCTTTTAAAGGAAACTGTATACGCTTTTACAATAGGATCCCATAAAACGTTTAAAAGCTCTCCATAAAATAATTCAAAAAAGTTGTTAAAAAGCGTTTGTGTGGTAAAGGATATTATAAAGTAAAAGATTTCATGGAAGATACCACACCCTGGGAATAAGGCGTTCCTCCCGGGCATTTCAGGATAAGATGTTAAAATTGTTTTATAATATATTATACCTATTATTTGAAAATATTAGTTCCACTGAGTTTGTTTCGCCGGTTCTTCTCAGTGGGCTTACCTTGGAACCGGTGGTAGATTCAATTGACGTTCAAAAAGATACTGTATTAGTACTATTTTGAATAAAAAATTAGAAAAATGTAGATTTTTCAAAATAGCCATAATAATTTTAATGTGTATCTTATAATGTGTATGTTCATGTATAGGAAGGCTCGCCATGAAGTGCCCTGAGTGCTTCAAGGGCCAATTCGCGTTACTAGAGGAGCTGGTCAAGAAGATTCCAGAAGCGGCGCCCGAGATGAGGACCGCGCTCCGGGACGCGCTGCTAGAGATGGCCGTCGCCTACAGGATCTGTGCTGCCGCTGGTAAGTACATCTGTCTCCGAGACAAAAATGTTTTTATATAGTGATAAAATGTATGACTTTAGGAATTGGCGATGTTGTCTGTAGCTCACGGACGACAACAATCATTTCACTCTCCCACCATTGGCCTTTTGTCCTAATACACAGTACACACACAACAGTAAGCACATACGACCTCCTCCGTAGGTGGCCAAGACCTTGCTTTTGACCGTCGGTCTCGTGATCGATAGAGAGGAAATTAGAAGCCCCATGCTCACATCGATGGGGGCCCTATATATAAAAGGATAAAGGCTTCCAATCACGCTTAACACTAGATCTGATAACGTTCATGTTATTATTATAATAAATATTTTGTGAAATGAATATAGTACGTCGTTAGGTTTTTTAAATTATATATTTTATAATTTTCAGAGAACGATCTCAATCAGAACTCTTCAGTAGCGAGCACGTCGGCGCCCGAGGCGATGGATGTAGACGAGAGTCCAGAAAGTTCCGAGTGCAAGAAGAAGAAGGCGAACCCCTTCGACGAGCCGCAGGCCTTGGCGCTCTTCGCACTTTTAGACCAGTAAGTTGACTTATATATACATCGGATATGCTTAATGATTTTAATCAACGGGTTCGCTGCACCATTATCTTTCTTATTTTCTGTCAAATAGCTTTACTTTGTTTCGAGTGCTTCGAATGCAGTGAGGACAGGCAATGTAATTTTACTGGCACCGAGACTTTACTGTCGTACGTCTCAGGATAGGTAAATGAATGAGTTGTTATGTTCATGGGTGACGTTGGTTACCATTACGTGGCTCGTCTGCCAGTATATCTATGCAGTTGGAGAGCCTGGTATAAAGCTTCCTTTGGTAAATGAAATTATAGCAACTGTTTAAGTAATGTGGTTATTTTGTTATAAATAAATAGTTTATATAGAAGTAAGTACTATATATGTTTATTACTTACGTAACTTCGTGTTTCAGCTATATGCACAGCGAGGAACCAATGATACGGTACATCGCCATGCGGTACGCGGCGGCCGTATTCCCGCCCGACTATGTCCCGTCCAGGTACCTTCTACTGCTGGCGAGTGGGGACAGGTAAATGTCATACTAATGATACAATAAATTATCATAATCGACTATAATACGTTTACTAATCAGGTGAGGAGCAGCAACCTATGTATTGGTCCCTGCTGTTGGTGAACTTCACACACTCTCAAAGACCCTCTTTAGGCAAGCAGGTTTCCTCACGGGGATCTACTATTGCCAGATATGAATGAGCCAGAATATTTATTAGATGTCACATATGCAAAATAATTAGATTATTTTAAAATACATGTAAAACATTTGCTCTATAAATTATAAACTTACTTGAATATTGCTTCCAAACAGATACAGCTACTATAAGATATTGTGTAAATATTTTTTTTTTGTTTTTATTTATTTAACAATTTATATACACTATGATAGTTACAAAGAAATAACAAATACAAATAATACAGGTACAAAGGCACTATGTGTAAATTAATAATATTAATAACGACATATTTACTATCAATTTTAGTCAAGACGACATATCATCCGAGGCGCTGAAATGTTTGTACGGCACCTCCCGGCCTAACGAAATAGAGGACGCCGTCAACAACGTATCCAGAAAGGAGGCAACCGCCGGTCTAGACGAGGACAACAATAAGAGGGACAAGGACAGAGCACAGGATATGCTGGTGGTACCCAAGTTCAAGGAGATGATAAACTACATCTGGGAACAAATGCAGAAACGGAAGAAGGGCTCCAACGCCAAACATAGGTTCGTGATCAGCAACCAAGTACTGCAGTTCCACCCGCAGACATACCAAGAGGTGAGTGATATAAGGAAACAAGTAAAAAGCAACAGGAAATGCTTTGAGGCATCCCGCTGGGGAGTGGGTCTCCCCAGGCGGGTATGTGGGACTCGCTGCGCCCGAGAGCTGGTAAGTGAACGCAGCTCTACCCACTAAAACCCGGCGAGTGCCACCAATGCCGCCTTTGGTGAGGTGCCCCGGATCTAATGAGCAAACAGGGAACCTCGACGGCTAGTCAGCCCCTCAGGGTTATGGGCCGAAACACATAACCGCGTTGCGGCGCCGCGCCGCTTAAATCAGCAGTGACGTCCCTGCCGATTACAGCGGCGCGGTGACGCAGCGCGATGCGAATTTCACCGGCACGGCATCATACTTATTGACAATGATTCAGTTTATTTCAAAGACTACTATTGTTTGTTTCTATCACTTTTGCAAACAACACGCGTAAAGTCAGAAGCAATTTTAAAATTAAATTTTCATTTATATTTTTGGTTCAGAAACGCCCTTGTTTGTGGGATTACTGTGGGTATTTGCCATCGGGATTCATAGCCTTATTACAAGAATGTATGCAGTATATTCTTTGTCGTACATTTAAAACAGAGTTATGTCTTCTTAATAACAAATAAGCAATAAGTTTATTACGATCCATGGCAGAGACACGTCTATCCACAATCAAAAATCACGAGGAACTGGTTACCCTACCGTAGGACAATAAAACGCTCTTTTTCGCGATGCTGCAACGCCGCAACGCAAACTACCGTTTTTAGCGTTGCCGCGTCGCAACGCGGCTATGTGTTTCGGCCCTATTATAACCTAGAAAATTGTCAATCAACTTCTTATTACTGACAAATCACTTGACTATTGGATAACTAATAGGAAGATACATACATAAAAGCATACATAGCATTTCTAAATCATAACTCCTCCTTTGGGTTTTGCTATAATCTTTAAAAAAAATGTTTCTCTACATTCTTAATATTGGTTCTATTAGGTTGACAACTGAGTGCGGATTTTGTCGATGGATGGACTTTACGCTTTCATTTGTTTTGTTAACGTAGTTAAAGCATCCATCATAACCTATATTTTTTTCTTAATGTTTGGACTTATACCTTTCATTTAGTAAAAAAACCACGTCCAGTTGAAGTCGATGAGATGCATATCAATTCAGATCATCGTAGCATAACACGGGAATGCTTGGTTATGTCAGCAAACTCGATCTCTCTCTTTTTAAAATTATTTGAAATCATAGTGTGTTTTCCAATTACGGTGCATAATTTGACTCAGTGCCCCACAATGCTGAATTTTGCTAATGCTTAGTTGAAACGTGAAAGTTTTTAAGTGCACCAACACAGTGCGCTTAGTTTAGTCTTGAATTTTGTTTGTGAAAAAACGTGTTATTTTATTGAAAAAAAATTGTCAATATTCATCTTATATTTATTTTTAACACAGTCTGAATTAACTTTCATTATTTCCAAAAAACTACGTCAAGGGGAAAGTTTTATAATTTTTTCTTTAACAATAGACAACAATAAATTACTATCGATAATATTTAAATAAAATTTCGATCAATGCCAACTTAAAGAAAAAAACGCTTGTGAATTTTCTGCTACCAATCATGCGAAAGCACTTCCTTTGAGAGTGTTCGATTGTGCGAAGAGTTGCTGCAGTAGAAACATTTAACGTTGATCATTATGTCGCATAATGCGCGTTAGTACTGTAATTGAAAAAAAAAAACACTTTGTTGCCAATCCAATAGTTGGGATGCTAGTTTCACAAGATTAGTTTTGACGTTCATTAGAGTTAACGGAAACGCAATAGGGATGTTGACTATTTTTTTTATTGATTTTATTTGAAAGATATACCCTATATAAACTCGAAAAAATACTTGTATGAAGAAATATGCCCAATTTTTTATAAAAATAGTTTTTAAAATTCTCGCTAAAACGCTCCAAGCATGACTACGTCACAGACCGCTAATCATACTCTCGCTCTAAGCTCCTTGCAATACGCCGGTGATACTTTTAATTTGGATATGACAGCAATGACAGTTTGTTTACCGGTCAGTGACGTCATCGCTCTATATTTAGCGTTCGTAGTCGCGTGGTAATGGGTGATAAATAAGGCATTTTGAATTAATTTTCTTTAATTTAAGACTTATAAAATATACTTTTAAAAGGGTTTTTTAGGATTTCAAACACAAGATAAATATACTTTTAAAAGGTTTTTTTAGGATTTCAAACACTGTCTTTAATATGTTGTGTCATCCCTATTCAAATAAAGTGCTGATTATTTCAAATATTGACCGTCATAAGATGCTGAGGTACCTGCGCATGTGCCTCAACCGTGACGCGGGCCTCACAGACTGCTCCGACCACCCCAACGGCACCTCCCCGCTGCTGGCCCGTTACCTGCGTGACCATATGCTGGGCACCGAAGTACTTGACACGTACTTGACTATGATCACGTCGCTGCTGAGCGCTAGTCCAGGTAACATTGATTTCCAATGTTGAGGTTAGTTTCACTGATTTTATTCCCGTTTTGGTTTACTTCATTTGGATTCATCACGTCCTATTAAACCGGGATATACGTAAAATGTTGGTTCATTATAATCAGGTCAACTTTTAATCAAATAAAAAAAAACCTTATTTTGTAAATAATAGGCTTGAAAGGTGTCAATAAAAAGCAAGCTAAAATCGTGTATCTGAAATATGTTCCCTGAAATGCATAGGATTATGATATCCCGGATTTTTATAGATAAAATACTGCTTACTCTGATGGCTCAGCTACGGGTGTCTTGGCCACCGACGTCAGAATGCTAACTTTGGTTGGTAGTATGTATAAAATATTTTCATTATATTACTGTTTTAGGTGTGATGCCCCTGACCTGCTTCTTGGACATAGTAGGCTGCGTACCGGACAAAATGGCGGCGAAATACACCTCCCTCTTACCGTTCCTCAAGAATCTCTTCACGACCAGTACCAAGGAGGACATTAGGGAAATAGCGGCGGCGATCTACGCGATACTCACCGTACACACGAGCGATAAATCTGCGATTGATAACGAGATAAGGGAGTTCGTGGTACAGGGGCGGGACAACAAGACGCTCGAGGCGCAGTGCGGGTACATATCAGCGTACGCGCACCTGTGCGAGCGGTGTATTGTACTGGCAAAGAAGGGCAAGTTTGGCGGGAAAGGTTTTAATCCGAACGACTGGGAACCGTACAGGGATGGTGTACTTTGCTTGGGTAAATACGTAGTCTTGATACTTGTAACAATTTTAAAAACAACATTTTTTATTGTAAGGACATGAAACTAAGACAAGGCTAAATATTTTCATTTATAATTATATAATATATAATTTCATTTATGCAAGGAGGTATTTTTTGACTATGGTGATTTTATAAAAAGATAAATAAAAATAAATATGATATTGAATTATAAGCATGATTCGATAATATTGTTTTTAATAATTAAAAAATTGCGCAATGAATAAAGTAGGAAAAAAATATAAAATTACGAAATTTTTCTTTTAGCAAATTTCCTCACAAACCCTCAGACCCTTCTCGTGAGCACGTCCTGTGCTGCGATCTCCTTACTAGTGAGATGCCACGCGCTGCCCCTACCGAACATATCGGCCAACCAGACCAACCTCCTGGAAGCTGACAATCCATTTGACATAAACAAGCCAGAGGTAGACGGGACGGTCACCAAGTTTTCCGTCGCTGATAGACTGTTCCGGATCGTGGGGAACGCCAAACTACCGTCCAAACTAAAGGAGAAGTCGCTGTATACTCTTGGACTGATGTGCTGCGGGGAGAGATTGGCCTTCGCCAAGCAGATTGTAAAGGGATTCTTGCAAATGGCCAAAAATGTAAGTACTGGCTATTTTTCTTTCAAAGTATCATGTATATATTTAGTTTCTTAAACAAATCGAGTAAAGTTGGTTTTCTGGATTTAACTCCTCAACTACTAAATCAATTTTAGAGATTTTTTGTAAGAGGTGCACGACCGGGGAAGTGATAGGTATGTTGTCGCGTTTCGTGCAGTTAGTGAGTTTCCGGTGGCCTATAGAGCCACCAGAGATATCCTCTGGTTGTGGGGATATGTATTGTCTTCTTCTTCTTTTATTTTTGGCCTCTCGGCGTCGCAACTTTCGTTGTGCAACATATAGATTGTACAATAAATTATTATTTATAAATATTATATTCACTTAAGTTAAATTGAGCTGTAATTGAAATAACGATAATTAACAATGATTAGACTTAAGTATAAAAATTGTAATGCATGAATTGTACCTATCTTTTGTTGGTGATTCGGAATAAATAAATAATTTTTTATCACATTTAAATACGGGCTTTTGTATTACATGTGAAATATTAATTTTAAATTTCCTTACAGAGCAAAGAATTTG
The DNA here is from genome assembly GCA_963853865.1 of Helleia helle. NCBI lineage: Eukaryota > Metazoa > Arthropoda > Insecta > Lepidoptera > Lycaenidae > Helleia > Helleia helle. Next base: position 5,790,592 of record OY971425.1, on the reverse strand, counting down.
AGATTCATCTCCAAATTGGGGAATCATTGGTGTTGTGTGTTGAAGGCGTTAACTCCAACGAAAATAGAGACTTGTGGACTGAATTACCGCTAGAGGTAGGAAACTTAGACCACAATTTAAAATAGCGTGGTTATTTTCACAAAACTATTTAAATCGGTATATTAACCATGTTATATAATTGTTGAGCAAGGCATTAAGGACACCGCCGAAATATCGGGATATATATCGAATATTGTCTCTTTGACAGGATGATGCAAAGATTAAAGATTTGGAAGCTCTGAAGAAGAACGACGAGCTGCTGCAGTGGCTGCTGGAGCAGTTGTTCCAAATCGGAAGACATCCTCACCCACACTCCAGACAAGTTAGTCTATTTTTTTATCCGGATTTTTTATAATAACAAATATATAAAGATTGTTTGTTTTTGGAACGGAACGATTCTGTTGCTCTGGTCAAATGTAGAATCTCTGTAAAACATTCCTCTTTTTATCTCATATAGTTGTATTTTAAATGTGTTAAATCAAATAATATTTTTAGGCGACTAGTATCTGGTTACTGGCTCTACTCAAAAGTTGTCCCGAGCGGGAGCCTATTAAGAAGTCTCTACAATTACTGCAAGACACGTTCATGGATTACCTCTCTGAAAATAGCGGTAAGTGCCCTCATTGAGATCTTTTAGTATTATTGTTATGTGTATGATATGATAATAAATGTTATACACGGATGTTGAATATATCACTTCTATCAGCCATAATCATATTATTGCGGTTTTATTTAGCGAACCTTTTTTTTTTCTTTTTTTACTTTAAAGCCGGGATATGCTCTGAGGCATAAAACCATTGCCATCCAACTAACATAATAATAATATATATATATTCTTAGATATCGTCCAAGACGTGGCGTCTAAAGGTCTCAGTTTGGTGTACCAGAACTCCGACGAGAGTCAGAAGCAGGCGCTGGTGGCGCAGATCATAGATCAGCTCACGAGCGGCAAGAGGTCCGTCGCCAAGGTCACCGAGGATACCAAGATATTTGAGGAGGGACAGCTCGGCACGGCGCCTACCGGGTATGGTATTATGGCGATTCTATTTAAACAAACGAATTTGCACGGACTTGCATTTGAAGTTCCAAACCACATGTATAATAATTGGTTTTAATTATTTTATATATTGATTGCTATAGCGGTCATAGAAATGTCTAGGTATATTAAGGGACACACAGTTATGCTTTAAAAGATATAGATTATAGAGGATGAACTCTTTGGATACGAAACCCCAAAAATTTAAATATTTCTGTATATGTTATTTATTATAGTGGAAATTTATCGACGTACAAAGAACTCTGTTCCTTGGCCTCGGATCTAAACCAACCGGACCTGTTGTACAAGTTCATGCATCTGGCGCATCACAACTCCGTCTGGAACTCGAAAAGGGGTGAGTTTTTATTAGTAATTAATATCATTCGATTGTTTTACAGTAATTGAACAAATAACAATACATTTTTAGTCAAGTACTCGAAAGTTTCAAAACCTGTCTTGTAATTTTGTAAATAATATAAATCATTTAGTTTTAAAACCAAAAACTTTTCTACTTTACTATATTAGTATGATTTGCTGCGAGATATTATCATATTTTCACTTCGTGCAACAGGAGCGGCGTTCGGTTTCCAGTCGATCGCGCTGCAGGCAGGCGCGGCGCTGAGCGCGCAGCTGCCGGCCATTGTGCCGCGCCTCTACCGCTATCGGTTCGACCCCACGCCGCGCATACACAACTCCATGACGGCAATCTGGCACGCGCTCGTACCCAACACGCAGCAAACGGTCAGTGACTTTAATCGCAATGACACGCACGAAAATACACACGCAGACGTAAATCATATACACGTCCACACCCAACACGCAGCCAAGCTTACACGCACGTACGCTAATATAATACGCATACGTAAATCATACGCACGAAAACATATTAAAACACACGTATATGAAAAAGACACAACAAAAACGTATTCGTGTGCAAACGTACACGTACACTAACGCTAATATACTTTTCGCGCAAACGTACGCCACATTGTTATTTTAACACATTCGTACATACGAACGCATACTCAAAAGAGACACGGCTCGTGGGCCGTGCACGTTATCGAACTCTGTCTTAGAAGACACGTTCACTCATGCACGCAAACATACTAAAATACACGCACGCATATACATAAGCAAATTATGCCATATCTGTCACCTGCTTTACATACAATACGCAAATTATGCATTGTATACATGCACACGAATTTGCGTTTATTGTCAGTGTGTACGGTGTGTACTAACCGTGTACAAATTAAATAGGTCCAAAAGTACCACAAGGAGATTCTGAATGACCTGGTGGCCAACCTGACGGCCAACCAGTGGCGTGTGCGGATGTCGTGCTGTAACGCGCTCGCAGACCTTCTCAGGTAATTACTGTAGTTAAAAAAAATATCCTATACTTATTATAATGAAACAACTTTTAGTTACTTTGTTAAGTGAGGTGTCAGACGTCCTAATGTTACAGGATCTTATACTTGCTTTCATAGTCCTTATCATATTCATAATTATTAGCGCGAATCCGTCCGAAGTCCACTGCTGAATATTAATGCTGCGTTTAACTGAAAAGTAATTCATTATTTTACTTATCAATATAGATAAATATATAAAGTTTATAAATTTTCTTATTTTCGTTCTTGTTTATCAATCTCATGCAACATCCTTACCCAGAGGCGCGAAGAGTCTGCACGACTCACTGGAGCAGCTGCCCACGATATGGGCGGAGCTGTTCCGAGTCATGGACGACGTGCACGAGGGCACGCGCCAGGCCGCCACCAACACTGCCAACGTGCTCTCCAAGGTATGTACTGCCCCTATTTAGGGTGCGTTTCCACTGCCGCGGCGCTGAATGGAGTGGAGAGCGGACCGTGAATTAGCTAGTCACATGTTTCCACTAACGCGGAATGGAGATTTCGGGAAACTGTGATTGGCTAATTCACGGTCCGCCCCTCCCCACTCAGCCAGGCCTGAGGCAGTGATCACAAAATTCTTGTTCCATCATATCCTATAATTCGTTCGTTTGTGTATAAGTTACTATTATCTGATTTATATTAGTGTCTTATTAATGTATTATCTCAAATGTTCTCAGTTGTGCATACAAGCGTGCGACACGAACCAAGGCAAGGACGGCAAGGCAGTAATCGATGCTATCATGCCCGTGCTGCTCGACTCCGGCATCACCAATGTCGTCAAGGAAGTTCGAAGCGTGAGGTACTAAACGTTTTATAACATTTTACGGGCAGTGCATTACTGGTACAGAGACTTGACAGCTTGTCTCAGGATAGGCAGCACATAAATAATAATAATATCTATGGCCGGTTTTACACCATGTCAATCTGGTCCCGTGGTAAGTTCTCGAAGATCTTGTGTTACGGGTACCAGACAACGAAAATATATTTAATACTTTTAAACTATACATATATTTAAGATTTTTATTATATGTTACACATCCATGACCCAGGAACACAGAAAACTTTTTGTTCCCTGACGGGATTCGAACCCGCAATCTCCGGCTTGAGCGCCAACCCGCTAACCATTGAGCCACAGAGGATAAATGAGCTGCCTGTAGGACTAGAGCATGCGCGCACGACAAAATTTTGTCTACCCCTTTTCTCGTATTAACTATATGAAATAAAACAATAAATTTTTGTCGTGCGCGCATGCTAGCCCTACTGGTCTAGTTTCAGGTAAACTTGTTAATGTTCATGGGTGACGTCGACCACTTACTTACCATCAGATGACACGTCTGCCAGTTTGCTTATCCAAGTAAAATAAAAAGATGTGTTTGTTCGCAGCCTGTCGACGGTATCGCGCGTGGTGCGCGGGGGCGGGGCGCGTGACGCGGCGGCGCGGCTAGTGCCCGCGCTGCTGGCGGCGGCGGGCGAGCTGGAGCCGTCGCAGCTGGCGCGGCTGAGCACGGCGCTGGCGCCCGCCGCAGCAGCTCGTGACCGTCTCGACGACATGCGCGCCGCCGCCGCACGCCACCACCACACCACAGACACCGTCGTCAAGGTATATAATGATACAATACATAATAGGAACTAAAAACATAGAAACCGTGTTCCTTTGCGACGCTGTGTATACGTATCTCATAACATAAATAACTTTTGTATGTTAATTTGCTGTTTACGGGTATTTCTACATGACAAGATACAGAGACAACAATCGACTAACCTCAAATGTTTCAGTGTATGCCGTACATCGACATAGACGCGATGAAAGAGATGCTACCCACCGTCCTGGACCTGGTCAAGTCGCCGCAGCTGGGCACGAAGGTGGCGTGCGCACACTTCCTCGTGCTCGCCGCGCACTACCTCAAGGGGGCGCTGGAGCCGATCGCCGGGAAGATCATGTCTAGTCTACTGAACGGAGTGTTCGACAGAAACGCTACGGTGCGGAAGAACTACGCGGAAGCTCTCGGACAGATTGCTGCGTACGCCAAGGCAAGTCACTTTATTAATAAATACTGGGTTCACGGTCTGTTAAAATAAAATGACATTAATCAGTCGCGTGATATAAATAATTTGCAGGAATTTTTAACATTTTTAGAATGTAAATTTACCAGTTTGGAGTCATCTAGAAAGGAAAATATGAGATACCAGCTAAAAATGTATCAAATAACAATTTTATGTCGCAACATTTCAACAAACATAGAAATTTTAACAGACAAGCATTTCCGGCGCATGGTAAAGTAATTTCGCAACAACCAACCAACAAATGGGCTCTTTATAAATGTGCTATTTGCAAAACTAATGAACATTGCCTTTACTACTGTAAGCAATTCTTAAGTATGTCGCCATACCTACAGCGCCAAACAGTATCAAGATTAAATGTATGCGAAAACTGTCTCTATTCACATAATGGCAAGCCATGTATTTCAGAAAAATGCTGTACCAAATGCAATGGCGCACATAATACCATTCTACATGCAGCATTTAATATTTCGCAATCAGGCCAATTGAAAAATACACCGAGCACGTCAAAGTCAGCACACAACGGAAACAGGCAGGAACCCGAAACGCCAGAACACTTACGTAGCAACCCGCACGTGTCGTTACAATTATATTGGTAACAGCCATCCTGAAGGTTCAGGCTTATGATGGAACGTTTGTTAACCTGCGTGCCCTTATAGATCAGGGGTCTCAAAAATGATTGATATAATTTTAGTATTACTTATTTATATAAGAATAACGTACAATCAAATTTTATATTTTTTTTTTTTTGTTATTTCTATCATTGTTAGATATATACCTGATAACTAAATACTATCGGTCAAGATAGCTCGACGGAGCCCCGCTCGTGCTTCTATTTCTGTGCTTACAAAATACTATGAAGACAAAAATATAGGCGGAAGCAACAAAACTGACGGTTGCTTTCGGTGCAAATGAAAAAAAAACCTAACGTTAAAAACAGGTCCGTTTATTATATCTTGTGAACGTAATTAAAATGAAAATATACCAAATGACTTTATATAATATGAGCACCCTGAGATTTGTGCATATCAGAGGGTTGTTTGGTTCTCTCTTTCTAATAATATAATTTCCGCAGCCCCAATCCGTGGAGAAGTTGATGAAGAAGCTGGTGACGTTGTACGAGACGCGCGAGGATGAGGTGTCGCGCGAGGGCGTGGCGCTGGTGCTGCGGGCTGTGGCCAAAGCCAACGTCGACCATCTCAAGGACAACGAGGCCGCGCTCGCGCCGCTCGTGTACCTCGCCATGCACGCGCCCAAGGATGACGGTCAGTGATGACGATGATGATATGTGTTTCGAGTGCAATAAATTATAATCGAAAGGATTTTTGCTATGCTTAGAATAATTACACTATAGAAAGACAGTTTTCATACAAGCGTTCTGTCAAAAATGAAGCACTAAATCGATTCTCACACGCTCGGCGACACGCACACATATACATGTGTAATGATTTGGTCGCTGATATTAATTTGTTATAGCAATAATAATTAATACATAAATAGCTATGTGTGTTAAAGTATCGGCATGATGATGTAAAGTTTTTATATTTCGAGAATATTAATTATTTATATGAAACGAATAAAAGAAAATAATAACAGTAATTAGTAAAATATACATTTTTTCATATTTATTTTTTATTCGAATGAAACAGTAGTAATGCAAAGTTAAGTATTACTATTTAAACTTGTAACTTGTTGTGATATATACGCAAACTCTTTCACCGTTTGTATATGATATCGTTAAATCACACAAACACATTAGAGAACGTGTCACGCACCTATGTAAATAATAATAACCTTTATTTTAAGGCTGCATAGGCCCATAGATAAATACCTTAACCGAATTATACATAATTATAAACAATGTTGCTAGTAAATAAAACTTAAACCTAAGTTAGTAACACTTCACTTAAGTCTTGGTGCGTTCCGGTGGTACTTGACCGCGGAAGCGGCGGTAAATAGCAGTAGCAACTGTTTTAAAATTAATCAGTGGGGGAAAGAAGTAATTGAAAATATTTTCACAATCGGGCAACACTGAACATTGAAATAAAACATTTCAATTTAAACTTAATTAACTACAAGATACTTCGAAATATTGAAAGATTTCCTGTGAAAAGTGATGTTATTACATTTATTTTGTTTTCCAAATGTATTGTAATACAATTTAACTGCACAAATCGTCATAATTTTTTTTACGCGAGACACGTTCAGCTTGTTTTGACATTGAACACTACGGGGCGGCCCGGTGTTTGGAGTCATGATGGCTCCAATAAAGATGCTTCAAAATGGGCGCGCGGACTTGGTTTCTATAGTGTAATTATTCTAAGTTGCTATGACTAAACTGTAGCTGATACGAAAGGAGTAGTCGATATTATAGGCTCGGCTTGGCCAGGGCACTCCTAAAAAGAGTTTCTCTAAATTAAATCCCAAATCCGAATCCGAAATGGGACGTATTTCGCTTATGCTTATATGGGCATACGAGAACTAATCTCTTATATTGTTCTCGACTGGTTTTGAGACCTGTGCACAGAAATGATATGTATATTCTGCGCTATGTTTTAATTACCAAAAATATTGTTGATAGTTATTGAATTGCTTATATTCTTATTTTAATTAATTTATGATTTATGTGATCAGTATCGTTTACCGATTATGCACCTAATTTATTATAGGTAAATTTGAAATAGGGGTATAATCTTATATCTTTAAATGAGCAATTCTTGTATATATATATATATATATATATATATATATATATATATATATATATATAATTGGAATCTCGGAATCGGCTCCAACGATTTTCATGAAATTTAGTATATAGGGGGTTTCGGGGGCGATAAAAAAAAATATAAAATTAAAAATGCTAATCATAATTTAAATATGAAGGTATAACATATCCTGTATTATATATATAATATATTAACATAATGTTATGTGGCAGAGGGCCAGTCTTCGACGGTGGAGATGTACGAGGAGATCTGGTCGGAGCTGAGTCCGGCGCGCGCGGCGGGCGTGGCGCGCCATCTGCCGGCTCTGCGGCAGGAGGTGGAGCGCGCGCTCGCCTCCGGCAGCTGGACCAACAAGATACAGGTGCATGTCGAGACAACACTACTTTGTTGCTACTATTTACAGTTCTCGGTTTATCTTTATCATCATAATTATTATCATCATCATTTAATATTGTCGTAAATAATTGATTAAAAGTTCTCACGACTCATGACTACATACTATTAGACACAGATCTATCTCTATGAACGCTAAGACGAATTAAAAAAAGCTAGATAAATTAAACTAATACTTTTTCACTGGTGGGAAGGATTGGACTGCCTCACTCCCGACTATTTATATATGGGTATCACCATTCTGCTTATCGCTTTGGTCATATAGCTTTGCTGTGTTTCGAAAAAAAAGGGCGGGACAAACAGTGTAACTCACAATCTTACGTCTCAGTATAGGTAACATGTGTATGACTAATGTGGGCTAGTCCCAAGCGATCTTGTTTACGTTCAAGGGCGACGCTGACAACTTTGTCTCGTGTAAAAAACGTTATTTTATTAATTCACACATGAACGTCGCAGGCAGCGAACGCGGTGAAGTCAATTTGCCGGGACGCGAGCACGCTTGGCGCGCAGCGGGAGGGGCTGGCGCGCGCGCTGCTGGCCGCCGCGCACGGACGCACCTACGGCGGCAAGGAGCACGTGCTGTACGCGCTCGCCGACCTGTGCGAGTGCGTACATATACATAAATACACTATCTTTATATATATATTTCTTGTGTGCGTGTGTATGCCACTGAACTCCTCCTAGACGGCTGGACCGATTTTTATGATTTTTTTTTGTGTGAGTTCAAGGGGATTCGAGGATGGTTTAGATTCACAAAACAAATGTACAGGACAACGTCTGTTGGTGCCACTAGTATCTTTATTTATAAATATATTTATTTATTTAAAAAAACCAACAGCGTAACAAAAATATTACAATTTAGGAGATTATTATAAATATTAAGGCCAATTACAGGTTGTAACACATTATAAATGTAGTTTGTACCGAATAACAAAACAAAATGATTTTCGTTGATTAATTAAAGCAAGCCTGGAAGCTTGAATAAACCTACAAAATTTACTTAATACACTGTTAAACTAAAATTATCAACAAAAATTTTATGGTATATTAACAGTACTAATACAATGTATGTGCTGTGATTTGACCACACAGTGCAGAAAATATGTGGGCAACGTGCTCACTAGTATTTTTCAAATTTCCGTTGGTTGGGTTGGCTTTGTTTTTTTAATATTTGTGTAATTAGTGCTTCCATTCGACTATTTCGTTGAATTTTATGACTGTAATCTGACGTATCCATCAGAGCCGTTGTATTACCCTTATCCATTCGAGGATTCGTTAATTCACGTCTGCTACGTAGGTTTATTAATGAGCTTTGAATTGGTCGCGGGAAAGATTAAGGGAATAGAACTTCGTCTTAAAGCTGACAACGATTTTTGATAGATAATATTTAACGTTACACATTATTTCTTCAAACGGAATTTTACATTGAATTATTTTACAGTTAAAGCGAATTCATTATAATGAGTGAAATTCGCGTAAACATTCTGAATTACTTTTAATTACAGAGTGAAACCCGGTGATACGTCGATGAGTGTGGCGCTGGGCGAGGAGTGTGTGACCGCGCTGCTGACGGAGGCACGCAAAGCCGAGCCGCGCTACCGGACACATGCCGTGCGCGCGCTGGGTGCGGCGCTGGCTTCACTCGCCTGCGACCGCTTCCACCATGTGTACGAGATCGTCAAGGACATACTATCCAAGGTGCGGTATAGTGAAGTCTTGTTTATTTGAATTGGTACCAAATAATTTTCTTGAAAAGTTTTATAGTCTACAGCTAGCACGGTTAGGGAAAACGTTTCAAAGAACTGGGGTATGTTTGCGCATTGTACGAAAGGTTGAGGTTAAGGAAAATTAACATAGTTTCATGTTGGCATTAGTTCGAAAAATACAGCGCGTAAAATTCGTGCCGCAGTACAATCGATATGTCTGGCTCCTTGGTGTGTTCGGAACCACTACACCCGTGTGCATATACATGACACTATCACTGCATTGCTCGTTGTATTCACTATAATTTATTTCGATGTGTCGTGTATTTGGCTCATCTCTTTAAGTTTACGTCACTATTTTGTATGAGTAGCATAAATATTTTCTACTTTTCAGGACGAAAATGCATTGGACAAAGATTCGGATGAGGAGGACAATGAAGGAGCGCGCCAGAGACGCGAGCAGCTCACGGCGCTTAAAGAAGCCGCGTACGAACTGCTCGGGAAGGCGTGGCCCACCGATCCGCACACGCAAGGTGCGTACTGACTGCGAACGTCCTTGTATATATCATCATCATCATCAGTCCCTATCCGTCCACTGGTGAATATAGGCCTTGTATATATGTATATTAATAATATCAGACTTACTGGATTTAGTGTCGCATAAGATACAAATTATTTGTATTAACGGCCTTACTTATAAACCTTTCTTAATATTTAATCAATTGATTAACAACTTACGGCCTTACTTATAAACCTTTCTTAATATTTAATCAATTGATTAACAACTTATTAGCAAAAACCTCACTTATAAACACTATTTAGCGTTAAAAATTCTTTGAGTAATGCTTAAATAGCCGTCAAAATTAAACACTGCCGTGACATGGTTTAAAGCCTTGCTTAGAAGCAAAATGGTTGATTTTACATAAATCAGCTGTTCTATTGACAACTGGTCTATAGTTTGACGTTTATTTCTTACTGACTTTTTTTGTTGGTGTTGGAATCAGTTAAGACCAAAGGCTATGCTGCCTAGTCTGTTGTATTATTTAGTCTGTAATGTGTGTAAAAATGAGAAACTCCAAGGTGTGCGGCTTCGCACCTCTAGTCCCCATCAATCAACTATCACTTCCCACTCTAGTCTCCACCCACCCAGAACTGTCCACCACAATATTCCCCAACCAATTAAGATATATTATTAAACAGGTTTTTAAAACAGACACTATAGAAAACCGCTTCGAAAAAACGAATGCACAAAATACAAAATAAAAATTTACTAACGGGAAACCAAAAAACACAATCGCATGCCACGAAATTTTCCGCCTATCCATATTTCCAAATTTTTTAATTTGTGCTTAAAACATTGATGGATTGGAAAATCTTCGTGATTTGCAAATTTTTATTATATTACATTTTCATTAAATATTTAAACTATTTACAAATTTTATTATTTTATAATTTTCTATTTAAAATAATCTGTCAAATTCACGACACTGTCATAGATGATATTATATGGAAAAAATCAAACTAGTTTATTATAATTTTACTAAAATATTTAAATTTTCATTAAGTATTTAAACTATTTACAAATTCTATTATTTTTAAATAGAAAATTTTAAAATAATCTGTCAAATTCACTACACTGTCACAGATGATATAAGAAAAAAATCGAACTATTGACAATTTTGTTCGTTCAATTTCTCTATCTAGTCGATTATTTTGGAAATAATCTGTGCCAACCATCTACGTATCGTTCTCTGTTCGTTTCTTAACCAAGCAACGGCTAATTAATGTTTATAAGTAAACAAAAGTTAATCATTGATTTATAGCTTAAGAGTTGATTAACTAAGAGATGGCTACCTATTGCTTAGCGAGATTTTTATAAGTAAGACCGTAAATGTTTTAGTATTAGTTAAGTTATTTAACTATTTAATATTAACTACAAGAGATTAATACAAGCAGCACCTTATTATAAAATGACAAAGACAAAACAGTGCTGCATTATTTTATTTTTCTTTTTAGTCAAGTAGATTTTCTTTTTTTTTTGTTTAATACTTATCAATAAGCTTAACTTATGAAATTTATTATTAGTAGAAACAGATTGCCGGTAAGCAGACAAAGAAATAAAATATAAAAAAAATGAAAATTTAAATTATTTTACTTGTATTCCAGAGAAATACCAGGGCATATTATTCGAGCACTGCTCCAAAGCATACGCAAGAAGCTCGCGCCCCACGCAGCTGGCCATCTTGTCCGCCCTGGAGCGCGTGTTGCCGCGGCTAGCACTGCTGGGCGGTGCGGACGGCGCGGGAGGGGCGAGCAGTGCGGGCGGTGTGGGCGGGGTGGAAATGGGCGCGCGCGACACGCCCTTGCGAACCGTCACCGCCCACGTCGCTAGTGTCGTAGATTATACGCTATGTAAGATCGTCACATTACCATCATCTTAAACCTTGTTTAACCAATTTGGTTCTATATTGGGCTGTCCATATCTAATTTTCTATCGCTTTCTTTAATATTTCATTATTCCATGTCATCAGCTGTATGTCAGTATATATGTTCCCACGGTCTCCATTCCAATAAACACTGTGCACCAGGAAATTATCATTGATCAGGCACACAGATTTCCTCACGATGTTTTCGTTCACGTGTGACACGGAAATTAAAATAAAATATAATAAATAATAAAACCTGAATAACGAGTAATTTTAGACAATCTTGATGTGATACTGCATTACGTTAAAATACCTGATGCAGTATTCTGCATGTCGCATGGTTCGCAAGCGACGAAAACTTTAATATATATCTATATTATATATTTTTGCAGTAAACAGCAATCAAGTTCGGCATAGAAAAGTAGCTCTCAACTTACTGGAAATAATGGCGAAGCCGTTGAAAGGTAAGATTTTTCCTGTTTTTATTTTACTTTCCTATCATTAATCTCTGAATAAAAGAGATACGAAACGTTCTCGACTCTTATGAGATCGAGTCTATTGGAACTAAGGTTGGAACAGATATGCATAAGATATTACCATCGTCTTCATTTTTGATTTGTTTTTAAATCAGTAGCTGTTTTAACGCCTATCATCTAACAATACGCCATTTAATGGCAGATTCAAAAAGGATCCATCAAAAGAAAACTTGAGAAAATGGGTTAGAGAATACAAGGTGCAATGTTTATGCAGATTAATTGAATATATCGCAGCAGATTTCTCACCCGACTACGGCAAAGACGAAAGGAATGGAATTTATAAATCCATGTTCAAATATTCCATCGTAGCGCCTACACCGCTTATCTGATTTTAATAAAGAGGTATCAATTGATTCGTTATTACGGTTGGAATGACAAAGACTATATTTTAAACGTTTTTTTTTTTTTTAAATATTAGTTGGATAGGCAAACTAGCAAACGTACCACCTGATGGTAAGTGGTCGACATCGCCCATGTATATAAACTAGTATGCCTGGAACGAGCCCAGGCAACTCATTTATGTGTTGCCTATCCTGAGACATAAGATGTTAAGTCTCGGTGCCAGTAATTACACTGCCTGTCTTGCCCTTCTCTCCGAAACACAGCAAATTTGTTTCACGTGAGAAACAAGCAAGATGGTGGTACCCATGCAGCCGGGAGCGCGGCACAGCGCTTTCCTCCCACCGGACTTCAAAAATAAGAGATTAAGTTTTTCATAGTCGGTGTTAAACTTTCTACTCGCTTACAGATATGAATAAAACGGAGGAATTCACAAAACTCAGTGACATTTACCAAAAATATAGTCACGACCTGTCGAAGGACTCGTCGCACGAGCTCCGGGTGAAGGTCGAGAACATGAAGGGGCTGTTTAAGTGAGCGAGAGTATTTGTACCGTATTTAATTATATACCAGTAACTAAACTATCGTTTTATTTGTACAAGTCCAACACAATTATGTAGTCTTTTTTTTTCTTTAACGCCGGGAAATGCTCTGAGGCATCCCGCGGAGGATTGGGTCTCCCCAGGCGGGTATGTGGGACTAGCTGCGCCCGAAAGCTGGCAAGTGGACGCAGCTCTACCTACTAAAAATCGGCGAGTGCCACCAATGCCGCCTTTGGTGAGGTGCCCCAGATCTAATGAGCAAACAGGGCACCTCGACGGCTAGTCAGTCCCTTAGGGGACCAACGCCGCCACCACAGAGGGGTTGTCCCGCACCACAGAACAACACCTCCCAACGTCGGGACAGTACAATGGAGTGAGGTTCCCGTCCTCACCCTTTATAAGAGGGGTACAAGAGCCCCCTCGGCTCAATTAGCTTTGCTCAAGGTGCAGCGGCTCACCCTAGGCTACTGAGCCCCACCATCACGACGAGGCCTGAACCATGGGGACAATTACGTAGTCTGCTTTGATATGCTCAATGATCGGGTTTTGACAGATACGATTCGTAAGGGCGGTAACACACTGCATCCGATCAGTCTGTCAAAATTCTTTCCGATGTAGCCTAGAACAATTTGTAGCTTACACATTAGATCTGTATCCATTATTCCATTTTCACCATTTCGGAAACGATTAATTATTGACGGACCGAAACGCCATAGTTTTATTTGTATGAACAGAATGGCACCGGGGCAAGTTTTGTATTTGCATGGTTTCGGATCGAGCGCAGTGCGCAACCGCCCTGGCCAAGTCACTTGTCGGAGAACTAAAATTGTCGTTATCAGTTCTGGAAGCTTTTAATGTTCAGGTTTTCACGGATAAGATTCGTGTCGACGTTATTTGTCGACAAAAATTCTCGTTGTCAGTTTCGCAAGATTCTATGCTCTGGTTTTTATGGATAAGATTCATAGAAGTAAGTCATGTAGAGTACGAAGGGTTAGCACTCTGGAGTGGCAGTCACGTATTCCGAAGAACCGATGACCGATGATGTATAGTGGAGGCAATGTTCGACACTATTATCTCTGTGTTGGTCCGAATATAATCTGTACTGGTTATGGTGACCGTACAGGATATTTACGTTTGGTTCGTAAATAATAAGATTAAGTCAAGAAAAATGTCTGGTTTATTTAGCTTAACTTAATCTAATATGGTATGGTTGTGAGAGCACCCGACTCAAGCGGCTATTGGACGAGTACTGAATAATATAATTAAATATGAATAAACTAATCCGCATTGTCGGCGTAAAGCGCTGACACTGCGTATGATATGATGTACGGTTGTTACACCGTACATGCTGCCACCACGAAAGAGTAACAGCTGGCTGGTGATGAATAGTATGATGGTGAGTGATGGTGAGACAAGGTGATCGACAATATTATCTTATCTACACTCTAATGTCCCTAGAACTATGAACTATGGTAGTCACTGAACTTATGTTTACACACTATGGGGGATGTAGATTTATTTTCCACCCTTTCATTTAAAACACTGGCACTTGGTTTCACTACACTATTGCACTCATTGGTGCCACTATGCTCTGCTTTTACACTCAAACACTGGTCACTGACACTAAACTCGTACGCTGCGTTGGTGAGGCCTCGCAAGGCAGCTCGCGGCAGCACCTGGGCGGCCGCGCCTGCCTCGGTGCTAGCCGGGGAGCGGTTGTCCTCGGCTGTCGCTGACGTTTGTCACTCTGGCGACGTCTTTGGGCTTTCCACCGACGCACGCCATGTACCAATGCCAAAGCGGCCACGGCGCCCGCCACCAAGTAAATCACGACGTAGTGGTGAACATCGTGATATGATATGCCACTCTGTATTCATTTGCCTAATGTTAGCGCCTATATCGCTTAAATCTTTCTCGTAACCACTGATTACCGACTCAGGCTCCGGTATCGGTGCTGCAGGCGTCCTATTCTGGTGAAATAGTTGGTTGATAGGACTTATCTCTATTATTGGTATATCAGTCTTGATGGTTAAAGAGCTGTTTTGCTGTCTCTGTGTCAGTAGGGTCACATCCCTTCCTTTGAGGATGCAATCACTATTTAGCTTGGTAATACCAGCATCACAGATTATGCGTACAGAGCAAGAGTCACAGCAATGGAATAAATATGAGTTTGGGTCATTTAATTGAACCCACGCGTCCTCACAGTTTGCGGTTGATATTACCCACGACACTGATACGTCTGCGCCGCTCGTGTCCGTGTGTGAACTGCTGCATCGACAAAACATTATTATAATGCATTAATTCTGTATAACCATATTTTAATTGCATAATAATGGATTCACAATGGTTTTTTATAATTAATTTACTGCAGATATTGTCCATATGATCTATGTATTTTGATATCAATTTATTACTCTCCCAATATGGTGTCAAATCGTAATAGACCACAAGCTTCCATTCATCTTGAACGAGGCGAACGTTAGATATTTTATCAAAATAAAAGTCTTGAGTGTAGTTAAAATTAATGATATTATAAGCGCACGAAACTGGTGAAAATAAAATGGTAAACATCATAAGGGCCATGGTAATAAAATGGTGCAGTCCCTTCTTAGTGGTTTTTCTTTTTGGTCTTGAAGAGTTATCACTAATTGTTTCTTTGTATATATTATATGGCTGGTTTGTACTTTTATTAGAATGGTTAATAGGTGATAAGGATAATTTTACGACGGGTCTTTTTATAACACCGCTATTGGTTTTTCCTGAGACCACTCGAACCTGACCATCTTGTCCTGGGTGTTTACTCAGAGAACACAGTGGTCTATAATTAAGACATCCTTCTAATTGTTTGATAACAGTGTTATCTATGCCTATTATCCATTTATGCATTGTATTCATGTACATATTCATGAGTAAGCATTTCCGTTGTGAAACAATACCTGCAGGTTTCGTATATAGTAATAGCATGATTTATTACTGGTTTAAAGTTTCTATTCATAAAATTGTAATAACTTTTTTCTGCCTGTTTACCAACCCATGGTTTTTGGTAAGGTTTTGCTTGCACATGAGATTGACTTGGTTTGTTTGAGTCTTGGTATCTTCGAGAGGTTTCTAATGAGATAAATTTCATTTCTAGGAATTTCAGAAAGTCTGATAAATGTGGTAAATCCCTAGGGTTCTTGAGCGACTCTATGTAATCATGATGGGTTTCCGAATCTAATTTTTGACTTAAAATATATACAATAAGTGGGTCCCAGTTTGATATATCAATTCCCATGGCTTTAATTGAATTCAGACACTCGTTGGTGGTGTCATGTAGTTTTTTAATTAGCGCTGCAGATTGTTGGTGAATGGTAGGAATGGTAAGTAATACATTAATGTGAGAGTTAAATATTAATCTTATGTTATGGTATCTCTGATTTAATATGTCCCAGCAAACTTCATAGTTATCTGAGCTGATGCGCAAGTGGTGAATCAACTTCTACGATTCTCCCCTAAGTCTACTTTTTAAAAACTGCATTTACTGAGCATTTGTTAGCGATTTGTTATTGTGTATAATCTCAGAAAACAAGTCCTTAAAGCACATCCATTCCTGGTAATTTCCACTGAAAGTCGGGATATCCATCTGTGGTGTGGTGCGCTCTTTATATGAATTCGACCATATCTTGCTGTTGATTGACCTTTTAATCGTATTGTATCTCTTCTCCATGTCGGTGAAAGCCAGTTCATAATCTTTGTTATCCAATAAGCCTTCACTGTCGATGTCCCAGTGAAGTGTGTCTATGGCCAACCACCTAGACTGAAGAGTTTTTAGAGTATCATCGAGTTCCCAACGTTCGGATATATCCTCTATGGTACGAGACAGCGCCTTGAAGTTGCTCTTTTGTTTCCGCAACATATCTTCAACCCTACTGGCACTACCCAGACTATGCGATTTTAAAGAAAATGAAGCATGTGAGGTGCTACCTGGGGCGGGTATGGTAGCCTCTGGTCGATCGGACCTGTGCGATAATGGAGTGGCTGGTCTCGGCAATGGTTTGCCCGAGTCAGTGGTTACGTAAGACGATATTAATTTCCTAGTTTCCTGGTAAAAATCTAACGCTTTTTGGTATTGATTCTCACTAAAATAGCGATGGTTGGGGTCTTCGAATTCAGCGCATAATCTGGTATGGTTAACCTGAAAGTCTCCCCAGTAGGCGTCTAACTTACTTAGGCGATTTTCAATATAAGCTGTCGTCTTACGGTCCGCCCCATCCTTCTTAAAATTTATACGGAGACTGTCCATAGCGGACAAATTTTGGTTCTGAGTGGTTAGTAGAGCCTCCATGGTTGCTGGCATATTGGTATTAAATAAAATTGAAAGATCTTACTTTTAGACTGCCACGTGGTGACCTGGTTTCACCTCTGAAGTTCAATGTGACGTAGAGCGTGGTTTGCCGCTAGTGGTTTTCACTGTAGATTGTCCACTATACACTAACAATTTGGTTTGTCCAAAAACTGGTTCTCAATCGCAAGACAGTCACACCGACACGTGTTCACTTTTACACTCGCGGCGCGATGGTCCCGTCTCACGAAATTTATGCTCGAAGGACCACGATGTACGGGTTATGGTAACCGTACAGGATATTTACGTTTGGTTCGTAAATAATAAGATTAAGTCAAGAAAAATGTCTGGTTTATTTAGCTTAACTTAATCTAATATGGTATGGTTGTGAGAGCACCCGACTCAAGCGGCTATTGGACGAGTACTGAATAATATAATTAAATATGAATAAACTAATCCGCATTGTCGGCGTAAAGCGCTGACACTGCGTATGATATGATGTACGGTTGTTACACCGTACATAATCCAAGTAGAGAATTTGGATTGGCTGTCATGGAAATGCCAAAATCACGCATTAGAAACCTGAGCGGCATGAATCTAAGATGACGTCGGTACGATCAAGTAAAAATGCTTTAATTTTTTTTAATGAATAGTTAAAAAAAAATATATTATTGAAAATAATAATCGTTGCTTATGTCTCGTTAAATAATAAAGAACAAAATTATATCACATTGCTTTATTTATACTAAATGGTTTTATGAATTCATAAATCTATGGAATGAAACAAAACAAATATAAAATTGACATTGAGTCCATAACTCAAACATTAACTGCACTTGCCCCGACACTGAGGTTATTTCTATAATTATAATTTATATAGTAGTTTAGTTAAGCAATACTTATCTAATAATGCCAATTTTATGAATAGGTACACATGAATAAATAAGATAAGCGAATTAACGATATCGAGGCTCCGAAAATTTGAAATCACACTGGAGTGTCTTTAGGTATGTTCTCTTTACGATCACCAATGTTCAAATGTTTTAATATGAAATTTATAAATGCTACGATTCAAACGGATAAAATGTAGATTAGTTAGTGACTAATTTTATCATGTAAGTAATCATTGTATTAAAATACCATACATGTTCATACGAAATAATCATCAAAATGTTGAAGACATTGATGTCATCTAACTACAAAGTGTTATAACTTATATGCTGGTGTAACCAACTTTTTCTGTCCCTCGCGGTGATACAATTTAAGCTTAATAAAAACAAGATTAAATCTTATACGACACAAATATTATTCCATACAGTAAAGCAAGTTCATTAAATTAGTATGTTTTCAGAGGACTGATTATTTATCCTGTATGATTTTTTTACTAAAACGATATTTATTAGTTATTAAACAAATATTTTTTTGTATAATTATATTCGCCACATAAAATTAGCTTATTAGCTGCGTAATCAATATACATACATTTTATCTTTAAATAAATATTATCAGCCTAAAACTAGCATCAACGACCTATTTTGTCGACATTGTGTTTCTAAATTCTTCGGCTTTATCAAGGCTGTATCATAAGAACCTATCATTGTTATTCAACTTTGTCTTTCAACAACATTACAGGGCATTCTTTAGTGATACAACCTTGAATACAAATAAATAAATATATAAAAACGAATTTGTACTAACGAAATAGACTAACTACAATCTCAAAACAATTAAATGCTATTTTAATATATTACTTATACTATTATTATCGTTAACAAAGGCGTGTATCTACAGTACTCTCCAACTCCTCTAGAATTACTAGGCCTGAATCAAATTTGGAATTTACATCCTTATTTTTCGGATATAAAAGTCTACTTTTTGCTTATGGCGTTACCGTTTAGGTACAGAATAGCCCGTAGGATTGTTATGGACATATTAATTAATTTGATTGTTTCTTTATATATTTTAGCCTGCTAATCTTGTGAAAGGTTTCAAGACTGCACCGATATTACTGATTGCAAGTAGTAGCTATAAAAAAGTACTTTAATCTAATCTAAATAATAGTCTAGTGAGCAGCTATAGAAGTTTTAAAGAAAGTTTTAAAGAAAGCGGTTGAGGGTTTTTTCAGGCGTTTCTAGACATCATGGTCTTTTTCAATCTCAGATCAAAGTAATTATGCCAAAAATTGAAATATTTTTTTATTTCAAATGCGTCGTTAGATATTTAAATTACATTTGTTTTTATTATATATTAAATAAATATTTCCATTAACTACCCATTCTATTATGTATTAAGGCCTTAATAATATTTAAATCATAGCTCAATATAAATAAATAAATTACAGACATGTACATAATGTAAGTATTTATTATTTAATGCAGTCTATGCAATGTATTAACATTATTGAATGTACTGGACGAATTGATTACAAATTATTGTTACTAACGTTCATACAAATATAAAAATGTCCTTTACAAGTTATCTAGCTCTCTATTGCTAGAGTACAATCTTTAATTGAACTAAAGTTTCCGTATTATGTCATTAAAGTGCGTACCTACCCGCTGGGTGCGTGACCCCAGCGACAGCTAATGACACAACTTACGGTGGCTCCTTTGAGATTATGACTTTGTATGTATGTTTCCAGGGGTAATCTTCAGAAATACTGATCATAAAAATTATTTCACCGACAGAAAACTATAGTGTAGTTTTTCAGGATTAGTTAAGTTTTTGTATATATTGGCTAAAATATATCGATAACTGTCGTAGGTGTCGTACAAAAATTATTATTATTTCCTTCCTAAATATAGCAAAATCAAAATAATGCGCAACAAAATTAATTTCGCGTTGCCGTGATTATAAAGAGGTATAATGTAAAAGCTTAATTAATACAAATATGGCATTAATCCTTATCATCATCGTCTATCGAAACAAAATTGCTCTGCATACAGTTTAGCTACATTTGTGATAAGCATGTGTTAAGACGTCATCATAACTAAATAATATATACAAGAGTGGCGATGTATGAGCCACATATTTTGTAAGATATCTATAATTTAATAACGTCTTCCTTTTTATCGAATATTTGAAATATAAAAATAGTAAAAAAGGCTTTGTTTAAAAAAAATCTTATATGTATACCATTATAAATCTTCATAAATAGTTCTCAAGCATGATTATTAATACAACCGCAATTAATTAAAACAAAAAAAGAATCAACTGATAGATTAATTAATATATTATAGGTTTTTGTCAATATACCAACACCTTGACTAGGGGAATCTTTTGAAAAATTATAGACAGCACAATAAATACATCATTTTCTTTTTATATTTGCAAATAATAGAAAAGCGGAAACTTTGCGTTTATGACTTTTCTCCGGTTAACATAAAATAACGCCTTCTAAGTTTTACTGTACACTACGCTAGTACAGTACGCGCAATTTAACTTGGCCGGACGGAAGTTAGCTGAAGTGCTCCCGCAAACATCTCTGTTAGTGATTTTTGTATACAAAATGCTTGACACGCATATCACAGAGGTATGTTCTAACTTTAACCCGCCCATATTAAAGCGCGCATATACGTCGATCATCTGTAGCTGTCTTATAAAACACCATTCACACACATACTATATCCTTTGTATATCGTTCTAGAATGTTCTCGTAACTTTTCTATATTCTAGAATGTTCTTGTGACATTTTTATTTATACGTCATCAAATAGTCCTCTAGGAGGCATCGTCATTTTGCTCCTCGTGCGACCTTCAAACTCATTCCGTATGGAGGGCAGGGTAGACTCGCCGAACCGCTGGTCTGGGTCCGCGTCCTCGACCTGGATCCTAACGGGCGGGGGTCTTTCTGGGCTGGTTGACACGTAGTAGTCTGAGTCGACATCGTTCAACAGCCCGGTGCGGGCTGAAACGTGGACACCATGCACAATAACTTAAAGCAATACTAACATAGTTTTAGTAATAAAAACAAAATCGTATTATTATCATCTCTTTTTCAAACGCCATAGGAAAATATTAAAGCAAAGAAGCCATAGTTTATTTGTGTAAGCAGAGTGGCAATGAGATAGGAGAGTTATAGATCCGTATTCGGATCGAATGCAACGCGAAACCGCTCTAAAACCTGTTTTGAGAAGATCCCACAAGTCTTGTTATGAGATTATCTTATATTGCATTGTCCAGAATCGCACTTTCCTAAGCTATCGAACGAATAGGGCTAACGAATAGATAAACTACCGTTAAAAGGGTGTCGGGACATTAGGGAAGAATGATAACAGTGACGTTAGTATCATGAAGTTAGTCGCTCCTGTGTGGGCATGTGTGTTGTGTTTGTGTTGTTAGCACCATAAACTTGGCCCCTACAATTAGTACTATGTATGTGTGGTGTTACCTCCATCGTCGCGCGCGCGGTAGCTGGCGAACCTCTCGTGGTAGTCGCGGCGGCGCGCCAGAGACTCCTCCGCGCGCTGGCGTTTCCGTTTCTCTGTAAGTAGAGTGAAGACATTCTATTAACGTAATTGATAGTAGGCATAAAGAATGCTATTATTCGGCATACGTGTGGACGTGTCAAAGACAATATCCCCCATAAAGTATGCCATAAGTCGGCAAACGTATGGACGTGTTAAAGACAATATCTACCATAAAGCATGCCATAAGTCGGCAAACGTATGGACGTGTCAAACACAATATCTACCATAAAGTATGCCATAAGTCGGCACACGTGTGGACGTGTCAAAGACAATATCCCCCATAAAGTATGACATAAGTCGGCAAACGTATGGACGTGTTAAAGACAATATCTACCATAAAGCATGCCATAAGTCGGCAAACGTATGGACGTGTCAAACACAATATCTACCATAAAGCATGCCATAAGTCGGCACACGTGTGGACGTGTCAAAGACAATATCTACCATAAAGTAAGCCATAAGTCGGCAAACGTATGGACGTGTCAAAGACAATATCTACCATAAAGGAGGTCATGAGTCGGCAAACGTATGGACGTGTAAAATACTATATCTACTATAAAGTATGCCATAGCCCATAAGTCGGCAAACGTATGGACGTGTCAAACACAATATCTACCATAAAGCATGCCATAAGTCGGCACACGTGTGGACGTGTCAAAGACAATATCTACCATAAAGTATGCCATAAATCTGCAAACGTATGGACGTGTAAAATACAATATCTACCATAAAGTATGCCATAAGTCGGCATTCGGTAATTACGTATGGACGTGTCAAAGGCAATTTCTACTAGTTCTACCATAAACCAACCAGTGTTAACGCTCGGATTATACTAGGCCCAACTAATCACATATACGTTGCCTATTTTGAGATGCCAGATTACGATAGTGTGATGCTATATAATTTTTCGTACACAAGTACATAGTATAAATGTTTAATACATTGTTCTCTAATGTTTATGTGAATTACACTAATGATGATGAAATAACTTTTACGGATTTTATAATGATTTATTAATTTTACACGTCCGAGTCCTCCCGCGGCCACGGTTGCTGTAGAGAAATCAATAAACAGCGATAATAATCTTCAGAAGACAATAATCAAACACACAAGTCTCATGTGTTTAAGCGATAGTATATGACAGGCGGTGGTCACCTCGTTTAGCGATCTCGCGGCCCTCATCCACGAGGTCCGCGGCGAGCTCGTCGTCCACGAACTGCTGGAAACCGCACAGCGACAGCAGGCGGCTACCCAGCGACAGGCCCGTGGCGGCGCACAGCAGCACCACCAGCATTGGGAAGTACAGGTTGAACCCCTCCGCTATGATGCCCAGCACGTCCATGTGGCCCATTATCTGGATGTAAAGATTCAACAGTGTTTTCACGTGACATTATGTCGATGATGCTTATTTTAGCTTGAATTGCTGTCAGTGTTGGATGCGAGTGGCGAGGGATCGGTCGTCTTAGCGTTTAAATTGAGGGCGACCTATGTTCAGCAGTGGACGGATAGAGGCTGGTTGGTGATGATGATGATGAAATAAAAAATTGAAATAAAATGTACTTTGGAAACTGGTGGTCATCTGGTGGTCGTCTCTCAGGATTTTGACTCTGATTATGTACCTGCAGTCAGAAATTGGGGGGTATATCTGTTAACAGGGGCACCTCGGATTATAACCCACCTGCGTGTAGTAGGTCTCCATGATCCTCTCCTTGATGATGTGCGAGTCCATGTGCACCACGCTGAGGAAGTTGAGGCACATGGCTGGGGTGAGGCGACACACCATCATGCCGCTGAAGATGAGGCTGTACTCATTGGTCTGGTGGTGTGGCGCCAGGTAGTACAGGTTGAGCAGGCGGATGCGCAGCACCGTCGAGTACGCGCAGTAGAACATGTAGCCGATGGTCAGGGTCGAGATCGTCTGGAACACCAGAACCTCATTAGTGGCCTCGTCACATGCCCCACATGTGACGAGGCTCCGCCCTCCCCAGTGTGACGTCACATATTATTGCTCTCGGACTGAGGAGGCCCGTGCAATACACTACGTGTATATCAATATTAATCAATCTATTGATAATTGGAAATATTTAGTTCTAAGGTAGAATCATCGGTGTAACGGTATAGATGACAAAAGTAGGCCATGGGCTACTATTATTATTATTTAAGGGTGGGGACACCAGCGAGGCCAGACGGGCGATCAGTCCTCATCAGCGGGACCATTTCACCCAATTCCCCAGGCTACTAACACTAGGGAAGTGTTTGGTCCAATACGGCAGTAGAACATATAGCCAATGGTCAGGGTTGAGATATTCTGGAATAGCGAGACCTCATTGTGGCCCCCCATAATGGTATGGGAATGGGGGGTAGGCGAAGTTTTAAACGCGTTTTTTTATTGCCTATATTTTTTACTTTTTTATTTTGACCTTGTCACATTTCAACATCTAATATATACCAGCTATTAAAATACGAATTTTGAATTATTACCTAATGACAACGAAATAAATAAGTTATTTAACCCTTTGAACGCCAACGACGCTTACAGGCGACAAATGTAATCGGCCGCTAGAACGCCAACGACGAGTTTAGGCGACAAATAGATGTGCTACTTTACAATCTAATACTGGACTAAACTTAAGTTTAATCTTTTAGTATTCATTCCAAATTTGAACTTGTTTTAGGCGAAGAAAAGAACCCAAAATATACGTTCACCAGATGCCATTGCCGCTTTGAAGCGACACTAGTGATGGGGTCATTTAAACTTCTACAATTTACAAGAAGATTGTGGTTATTGAACTAAATATTGATTAAAACTATAAAAAATGCGTTTTATGAGGAATTAGTGGTTCTTTATTATTAATACAATTAATAAATAGTCCGGTCAATTTAGACATTCGAAGTTACCTAAATTCCCACCAAGCTTATAAAAAGCAAAATTAAAAATTTTGAAAAAAACCCACGACGGTTAAAACATTATTGAAAAATGATAAAATAACTAAAAAACCCCGACATTTAAACAACAGAGTATCAGTTTTCATAGCACTTCCCTACGCACCTATTTGGTTCTCGAAGACGTAGATGTGGCAATAACATATTATTCAAGTCCCTATGAACTTAATATAAAACCCAATATAATCCGTCCAATCGTTATATCTCAAAAACGGTGGCTCGTAGAAAAAAAAGTATTAATTAATTTTTTGTAGATAATTTTATGATCTACAATTTTTGTTTGAAATATTTTTATGATAAAACTTACCGTTTTGCTGAAAATCGACTCATTTTTTTTTACCTTTGACCTTGAATAATTTTTTTTCCTTACAGGGGAAAGAGGAACTTTCAAATTTTGTTTTTAATGATATTTCAAACAATCTTACCGATTTTCAGCTTGGTGGGAATTTAGGTAACTTTACTCTTATTTTTTGGTCTAATTTGACCGGACTATAATATATATGTCGTACCTATATATAAAAATCAAATTAATAAAGTTAAAACCTTCTTATATTTAAAACATCGATTTATCTATGGCAAAATGTCTTCGTCTGACGATTCTCAAACATTTTATACTCAGAGGTTCAATACATGTTGGTCAAATATAGCTAACAAAGATGAGAATATAAAAAGTCCAGGTTTCGAAGAAGAGGAGGTAATTATAGAGATATAAAGATTCTCAATCATTGTCACCAAGTTTACTATCGAACTTGCCGAAAAAGAAAGAAAACTGCTGAAAAGGCAACTCAGTGTGAAGAATTTTTCGTCAATTACAGACGAACATCCGAATTCGAAATAGAAGTGAATGTCGATGCACTCCAACCTCCGAGATTTATCTGTGAAAGGCCTTCGGATATTAGAAACGAATATTTTGCTAGTTTGGTTGCATTTGAATTGGAAAAAATATGGCCTGAAGATCATATGTCTATGGGCAAATCATAAATACGATTAGGAGTTGCCGTGGCGAAAATGAATTTCCGTAACTTTCCGTACTATACAGATCCCTAATACAACAGTTTGCTATAAATGTGTTTTTGTATTTTATTATTATGTGTTTAACTATTACCACATCCCTGAGATATCCGTATTTACTTTGAAGCCATACGCCATTGACGCTTTCAAGCGACAAGTATTGACGTCAATCTTATTTTAGGGATGCGCTTTGTTCGATAAAAAGTTGTTTCAGTGAAGTTTTTACTGTGAAACTAGTTTGTTAATTCGGTTATTTCATTTATGTAATTTAATTAATGCTACTATTGTAACATTTATTTGATAAATTTAACACTTATATATGGAAAATATATTGTACTAGCAGTGATAAAGGTTTATCGATATTTGTGAATACCTCATCACTAGCATTTTGTAGGTATTTAATAGTAAATAAATGGCTCGGCGTAGAGAGCATACTTCCTATGAGCTGCGCTTGGCATTCAAAAGGGTTAAATGCAAATTTAATAATTTCTTTAAGTAAAATTGCAAAAAATGTGACGTCACACTAAGGGAAAGGGTGCCCCGAGCCTAAGTGGAACTAAAAGTTAAACTTCTTTCAATTGGGCCCTTTTGATTTTGCCACCGGCCTCTGACCATATAGTTAATGAATATACACAGATGTTCGCTGCTAGTAAAAGTGTATCTTTATTTTATTTGTATGTATTTCTTATTATAATGAAACACTTTTTTACGGATTTTATCGCGGTTTATTAAGATTTTTACAAGCCAGACGTTTCGGATACTTTACAGCAACCATGGTCACGGGAGGACTGAGGTGTCATACGTCCTAATGTTACAAAGTTATTCGAAACTACCCTATGATACATCAATATTTTGGTTAGTCCTATCTACGCAGAAAGTGCTAACTGTATCTTTAATCTGTGACATATTATGCTTGGATTTTGATTTGATAATATTAATAATGGGATCCCAAGCAGGTGGTAAGTGCCATCTTCTCTATTGAAATTAGGATGTTTTTTAATTTCAATAGCCTCACGGATCATCCTTGGTTTGTATTTCTTAATTTATTTTTCATTCCTTGTTATTTCGAGTAGGTAATGTCTGCTTGTCAGTAATATTAATATCCACTTGGTAGTAGTAATATTAATATTCTTACCACAATGGCTGTGTAGTTATAGGTGTTCCTGGCCGCTATGAGTATGTTGGCGAATATAGACAGCACGGGCTTCTTGACGAAGAACGTGACTTCGGACCAGACCACCGCCACCGACAGGATGCACGTCGCCACCGCCATCGTCTTCAGGAAGTACTGCTTCATGAAGCACTCCCAGTACCACTCTGGAATACAAATAAATAAAACTCAAAATTTAAACAAGCTTTTAGAACGTCAATTTAATCTGATAAATATCCAATATATTGTATTTTTACGAATAAAAAAAAAGTAGTCAATTCCTTCATTTTAAATTTTAATGATTTGCTTTTCTTCTGTTATGAATACAATAATCACATACTTTCTAACAAAATTTAAAATCTTTTTTTTTGTGTCTACACCAAATAAAATACATGCCATATCTTTATTTTGTATACTATTTACTATAAGATGAAACAGTCTGAATCTTTTATCTGCTAATCTTAACGCGATTGACTATGGAATCGGGTTCTCCTCTAAATCCATAAAATGGCCTTTTTTAATTAAGCTACAGACATTGAACTAAGAAGTATTCCTTTATTTATAATAAAGGTAAAACAAGTACCCAGTATAGGAGGATACAGTATCCGCTGTACCCTTGGCCGGGGTGTGTGAAAGGTGTGCTGGAACCGGTGCTCGGGTGAGCGGGTGTTGGTGGCCACATCTTCCAGGTGGAATATCTTCTCCAACATCAGGCCCCACTGGGTCTCCGTGCGTTGAAGCACATGTAAGGATTTTATGGTCTGAAAGTTTAAAAAATGTTAGTACACAAGTTTAAAAAATGTTAGTAACTTCCTTTAAGTGTGTTCCGAAAAAGTACTACATTAAATAAAAAAAATATTTAGATGTTTGATTCCATTTTAATAGCAAGTTACCTTTTTATGTAAGTTGACGAGCGTTTTCATGGATGGCGGCGTAGGCCTCTCTGGCGGCGCCCGAGAGTTGAGCTTGTCTCTCAACTGAATGGGTAACTTTTGCACTATCGTATCTACATGTCTTTGTAGCGGGTGGCCGGGACCTACGGCTGCTGTTACCGAGTTCAAACTCTGAATTAAAAAAAAAAAAAATTACATGAGGATTTACTATAACTGGCTAAAAATATATTACTTTAATGGGCCTATTGCAAGCTTTACTTTTCTAACACTGCTTATATTAAAGTGTTTCCAGCCAACAATGCTTTTTAAAGAAATATTACATTGACATACTTGATCATACTACAAGTATAATCTTGACATAATTATGACCTAGGCATTAGTATTTACAAGGTACATTGACTTAAGTGAGAAACAAATCCAATTACCTCTAATATATCGTCCATGGTTTCTTCGGCTTCACACTTGTCTGTACTTAATTTTGCTATTTTAAAATAGCTGTAAGTCAGAGTATAATTCTTTTTTGAATTATTCCAAAGATTTCTTGGTACTTCAACCAAGGAGTATCCAAGTAAAAGAATAAGGAGAAATAATCCCCAAGTGTTACTTGCGGAGGATGCGATCGCTTTTATCTTAGGACCATCAAGATAGACTCCCGGTTTGAGAGCAATATATATAAGTAATATACCACAGATAAAAAGATATGATCCATAGTATATGGCATTATCTACTAATGCAGATTTTAGTTTCCCCTTCACTGTGAAGTCACCAGCTTTACTGTAAGACTGCATCATTGGCATTATAAGCCTGAAAAAAATTGTTTTTGAGTTTTCTTTTTTTTATAAGTACTTATTAGTTATTACTACAATTATTTCTATTATAAAATATTTAATATTGTCAACATTTTTTTTATTAACAATTTATATTTTTTTATTTGTATACTTAATTCATTCATTTTTGTAAAAAAAATCATTAAGAAAATGGTTATCATTAGTTTGTCTATTATTGTATATTTTTTAACTAGGTTGATGGCAAACCCATATTTTCATATAACAAGGATGTAAAAAATCAGCACTTCAATACTGAAAAGTTTCAACTTTAAAATATTCTTGCGACTGAAATGCAAATTAGATTAGTCAAGAGTTACTTACCATGTCAGACATTGTGATGTCCAGTATACTATCCTCCATAAGTTTGGAAACACTGAATCGGGTACATAGCTCCATGGCTTTTGGCATTGATTAGTTGGAGCAACGGTGGTGGACTCATTAGCTTGTAGCACAGATGATAATTGATAAGAGGTAGTAGTGTTTATACCTTGCAAACATTGCCTATAAAATGTCTGAAAATAAGTTCAATGTGGAACTTAAAATTTTGACCCCACGAATATTTATTACCTATGGAAAAATATAGCTGTTACAATACAGCTATATTTATACTTATATAATATAATAATATACATTTGTGTTTACAACAAAGCAGTTACATATTATAGATTTAAGATTTAATTTAAGGATAAATGATGAAGATAATAATTTTCAATCTGGTGGTCTACTTTTAGTCCAAGAGGCGACCGCAGTACAAGGGAGGTCAACCAGAATAAATACAAAAATATATTTTATTACCTACATACTATTTGGATTTAAGATGAATATTAAACCAACTCATATATTTTATTAAAATAAATTACATTTGAACGTTTTCCTCTGGAGTGATGGAGATAAAAAAGTATTTTGTATTATTCCATGGTAAAATATTATCTAAAAATCGAAAAGAAATTGAAAAATTTAAAGAATAAAACTAATGTCAAGGCACCACAGCGGTCAGGATCGAACACGGACCTCTCACTCAAAAGGCCGAGCCCATGCCCACTAGACCATCATCACTGTCTCTCTCTTTCTCTCCTGTTTATTTATTCAAAATCACTGCATTATTGACATTCTTCTGAAAATACATGTATCTCAATATGATAAGGTATCAAATACAAATATTGAAACACTCACCGAAGACACATCCAACGGCAAGATAAACATAATAACAAATGAAAAGCACCATGCTATAAAAACAGAAACTGTTACTAGTATGTGATTTCTATAACAATCTCCATAGCGGTAGAGAAGTGTTCCGGCCAATATCACGGCCGCTATTATTTCGATAGTAAACAATGTATAAACCATTTTGTATTCTTATATTTATTAGTTTTTCTTAGATGTTTTTTGTTTTTCTTTCCACACCCGCTGCGCTTCTAATTGTAATTGTTCGAAACGTATTTGAGTTGTAGACTTCAGTGGGAGTATTATGGGACGCTCAATTTCATATTCCGCAGGACATTCTTCAAAGAACAAAACACCTGAATCTGGTAATATTGGATCAAACTCAATCTGGACGTTCCCTTCAGGATTAGATTCAGACATTTTAAGGACTACGTGGCTTGTGTTCTGACATTTTTATAACTTTTTTGTTAAACAACTAAACTATATAATTATGAAAATGTAACCAATGACTTAATTTTCGTCACAAATCACCACCATCAAAAAATCAATTATTATTAATATAATATCTGAATAAAATTGAATGAGTAATGACAATTTGTCAATACAAATGACAGGTAAAGTGTCACTGTCAAGTGACGTTTGAAGTACAGTTTTTTTTCGATGATTTTATGGCCTGGTTACGGGACCTTTATGCCAACATAAGCCATAGGGATGTTGACATTTTTCATAAATGTTTATAGATCATTTATAAATATCTAATAGAGGCGTAAATATTATTAATTTTTGCTTAAATACGTATAATGCCTATAAAATCTTGCATTTTAAATTTGTCAGAAACACTTGTCACGTGACGTCATATGTTGTTAAACATCGTAAAAATGATAAAATGATTCTAGTTGTCGTTAATAAAAAATGACTTCTAAGTTTTATAATTGTTGTACGGTGTTTATGTGTATGTACACTGTCAAAACGCCTGAAAATTAGTTTTTACAATATGTACTGCATACGGAAAATGGTGTGTAAAAGTACGTCAACATTCTTCCGCTTCCGTTAAATAGGAACAGGTGACGTCATTTCCGTTTATTATCACGTGACCTATTTTAAATTTTGTTACATTTTATTTATAAAATATTAATTTAATCAAATAAAAATAAGGGAAAATATTGTATTTTTTCAGAATTCTATCATAGAAACTACCTATTATATTACTATTAATATTACTACTAATATTACTACTAATATTACTATAACTACCAAAATTATATTTTTATATGAATACTGTCAACATTCCTATTATTACTTATAGTTAATGGTTTTTGAATCAAATTTGAAAATTGCTATTTCATTTCAATGAAAAAAAAAATGGAAAAATTGCAGGGATACCACATTCACTTTATTTAAAATGTATTTAAAAATTAAATAAAATAAAAAACTTGAAATGGTGGATAGATAACTATAAGCATTAGCCCTACCTAAACATTTATTGTAATTTTAGACAGCTGCATTGTTCCGTATTATCGAAAATATTTAATGACTAATAACATACCGCTAAAAACATAAAAAATAAAAAGCAGGCTATAAACGTCCTCTTAATATGTATGATCTATAGTATTTAGCCTTTTAAGATAGAAATAAATATATTTGTTTTTATTGTGCTTATTTCGAATATTCCGGTCACCATTTTTATATAATACCACATTCTTGCGTAATCTGCCTATAACGAAACTGGTATCACCATATTTTATAAATCGACCAAATTAAAAAGTAGTAAAAAATGGCGGACATATTTGACAAATTGTTTTGCGAGTGAGAATGTTTGTATGGCATTCAAAATTAGTCGATTATTTTTTGTTGGGCACATCATTGTTGTGCCTAACAAACAAACAGTGATATTCTGACAAAGACAAAAGAAAGTGTCTCTGTCACTCTTGGAGTTATTCGTATGATGTGATCTCGTTCCAATATGGTATTATTATTAGCTTGTCAAATCTATTTGATGCTTGAACTTAGCATAAGGAGGCAACCGAGCAGTCGGAGCTATATGGTGACTACCGACGCCCATGATTCACATCCGCACAACCAAAAATTGTGCTCCTTTTCCCTATACCCCACAATTGGCCGCCGCCGCAAACTCTCAAACCGCACGAAACGCGACAGCATAGCTGTCACTTGACGCCGGTATTATGTGAGGTTATTGGGCCGGCACGACCGAGGTGGTGGTGATCTCTCGCTCACATAACACCGGCGTCAGTTGACAGCTATGCTGTCGCGTTTCGTGCGGTTTGAGAGTATCCGGTGGAGAACGAGAAATATGAACGATGACGATACATCGTCATTATAATTTCGTATTTTGCTATTCCAATTTAGGTTTTTAGTAATTTTAACAAGTGTTTGCTTAGGTACTTATCAGTTACGATCTAATTACAAACTTTTAAGGATTGGAACAGTTGATCGCATTTACAAAAAGCGTTACATTACTCCTATTAACATAAACATCTTGCTTGTTTCTACCGTCAAACAGCTTTGCTGTGTTTCGGAGAGAAGGGCAAGACAGGCAGTGTAATTACTGGCATCGAGACTGATCTTATTGTCTCAAGATAGGCAACACATAGATGACTTACCAAGGCTCGTTCGACGTCGACCGCTTATCCAGGTGGCACGTCTACCAGTTTCCCTCCAACTAACATAAAAAAAAGTATTTTCCTTCACTTATTAAACACTAAGCGAGATAAAATTCTCACGGAAAGTGTTCTCAAAAGGAGACGTTAAAAATAAAAATGTCTTTTATATTTATTTTATCTGTCCAACATTTTCTCAGCACTATCCTGAGTGTTTGTAAATTAATGAGATGAACATATATTTTTCTTTTGTTGCTTTTGCGTCAAGAAACTGGATACTCTCTTGGGTTTTCAATAGAATGATAAGTTCTACCTTCTTTGTTCGTCACGTATTTTACTCGACTGAAAAACGAAAAACTGAGTAATTATTTTTGCATTACGAGGATTGCGTACAACATTGAATTGGATATCCGTTCCACTATAATAAAACTAAATATATTGGGCAAACCACACCACGTTAAATTAGTCCATATAACTTACTTATAATATGACCTATGCCCCTTTAACCCGTGGGCAGTAGAATAATGGGATCCCGACGAAAACAACAATTTTAAGATCTTTTTTTTATGTTAGTTGGATAGGCAAACTGGCAAACGTGCCACCTGATGGTAAGTGGTCGACGTCGCCCATGAACATAAACTAGTTTACCTGGAACGAGCCCTGCCGGCAACTCATCTATGCCTATGCTGAGACATAAGATGTTAAGTCTCGGTGCCAGTAATTACACTGCCTGTCTTGCCTTTCTCTCCGAAACACAGCGAAGCTGTTTCACGGGAATAACAAGCAATCTGAGAGCCTGATTTTTGGATTAGAGAAGAATAAACTCAATCAAATCACTCAATAATATTCTGATAGAAATAATGGGGCCCCGTAGATCGTGGGGCCCTGGGCATGTGCCCAGAGTGCCCAGTGGGAAAGACGGCCCTGTATAATATTACGGGTAATAGAAGTAGATTTTATATTATTTTACTATACATATCCATATACCGTCATTATATTTTAACATACCAACTTTTTGCTTCTAGCGGAATTCGAACTTTCGACTTTGCATGTAACTGTAACATGTGACATTATATTACATCAACTGGCTTATAATAATATAATAATGAAAATATGATACCATTATTTTTGATTTATCGCACCTACTAACAAATAATTGTTTACAGTACAATAAATATATTTCCTTTGTTAGTTGTAACTCAGAATGTTCGGTTTGTAACGTGTGTGCGAGAATAATAGGTTTTTACCAATGCATTTGCCGTTTTGCAGTACTGGCCATTTCAAATCAAAATAATTTTTGTTTGGCTAAGAATTATAATTTTAAATTAATTTTATTTTAGGCAACGCAGATTATTTAACATATTTTAATGTAGTTTTAAGCCAGGAGGCATCCCGCGGGGCATTGGCATTGGGTCTCCCCAGGCGGGTATGTGGGACTCTTCCTACCATGGTTCAGGCCTTCACGTGTTGGTGGGGCTCAGTAGCCTAGGGTGAGCCCGTGCTGGGCTCACCTCTGGGTGTACATTAATTTATGGTAGGTTTATTATAGACGTAGTGACACTTATCTATTTTATAATCATTTTAAAATAAAAACTTTTCAGCTCATACGTTTCTCTGTGTTAAAAACTTTTCCCCCACATAAGTTCTTACGAATAACTCTGAATTATTACATTATTTTTATTGTATCAAACAAATGGTTCCAAACCATTTCCCAATATTGTGTTCAGGTTGTTTGTATCATTAATCTTCTTTATAAAATACTGTTAAAAGAAAATACAAAACCTAATCTTCCCAAATATCATTAGGAACAACGCAAAAAGGATTTTCGATGTTACAAAGGTTTGCGTGAAAGAAACGTGTTCGTTATTTAATAAAAGTCGCTCTGACGACACAGAGTAAAAATGTGAGGAGACGGAGCCACTATTAGCAAATATATTTTTGTATTTTATTGTTTTACTATATTTTGTTCATCGAATTAAAAATGATGTCCAAAACTGTGTCAGTGCGCTCAGAGTTTAAAAGTCGGCAAACGATTTTTTTTGGATTGTTTGATGTTACGCCTGAAATTTTAATGTCCCAATGCTATTACCAGCTTTACTCAGTACTCTTCAATGATTAAAAAACACTATCAGGTTGTGTCAATATGCCGATTATTTAATAACTAAGCTAGATGAACTTAGGATAGCAGCTACTCCGCTCTCCCAGAGTGGAGGGATAGTCCATAGGTATTTTACACCCCGAAGAAAAAGGATGGCAGCTACTTAAGTTATTTGATATATTTTAAATCCTTTTCTAAGGCAGGCTGAACTATGGTCTGACATATAACTCTATTGTGACAAAAACACATAGAGAATATAATATATATAATATATAACTATGCAAAAACACGATGTTTGTTATATGCTATTACATCAGAAACTATATAGGGAATACTACATGACAATATTACATGTGTTGCCATATTATGACACTTATACACAATTTTCTGTCGTTTCATGGCATTTTTTTTTGTGATCAGGGGGCAAACGAGTAGTCGGAGCCTCATGGCGCCGACGCTCATACACATCCACACAACCAAGGCTACGTAGAAGCGCCGCCCTCCTTCCCCCCCCCCCAATGGGCCACCGGAAACTCACAAACCGCACGAAACGCGATAGCATAGCTGTCACTTGACGCCGGTGTTATGTGAGTGAGAGGTACCCGGTCTTGCCGGCCCAGTTCGGCTGCAATGCAGCATGGCACTACCGCTTATTGCATTTTCATTCATTCGACAAAATAAAATACAAAACACTTTATAAACTTAAGACCCAGGAAAAGGTTTGTAAAATTTTAAATTCCCTTCACACATTAAGGTTTTATCGTACATAATAAAACGGTCTTATTCCCGCATTTGTCCAGAGAGCGTCGTGAAGATTTTGTGAAGCGAAACTTGATTTTGTTGTCCTCACAAAGTTTCTAGGGATATCATTTATTAACTAGTAGTGTCTTTAGGAGATGGATGGGTATTTAATGACTTGATGACGATGCTGACCGTACAAGTTGTACGAAAAACTAATTGCTTTTACGCAGTTCTAGTTGGCTTAATTATCCTTATATATTATAATATAATATGAACCCTTATATGTCCCACTGCTGGGCACGGGTCTGTTACTCAAAATCAGTCGAGGAGGGTTTTAGGCCATAGTTTACCGATGTGCTGGTCCAATGCGGCTTAGTGAATTTCACAGACCTTTAAAGACTTTTAATCTCATCGGGCACAGGTTTCCTCACGATGTTTCCTTCACCGGTGAGCAAGCGATGGTCATGAGCCTGAGGCCAACCTGAATATGATTCAGGTGCATGTACAAATTTAGAAAAACCTATTTCTAGGCATCATAAGGGGTCAGGATTGAACCCGGACCTCTCGGCTCTCATTCAAGAGGCCGAACCCATAACCACAACTCACAAGGCCATCGTTACTCACTTTATCCTTATGCTTTTCACAATTTATTTTCATTGTAAGCCAACCTAATAGTTATGTCCAAGTCAAAATATCGATGTATATAAAAATGAATCCCTATTTCCCTTGGTTACGCCATCACGCGTGAACGGCTGGACCGATTTCGCTAATTCTTTTTTTGTTGTGTTTTTTACTGTCAGGAGAAGGTTCTTATGAATTAAAATATTTAGAATACAGCGCGGAAAATAAGAAAATTTAAGAATATATATTATACCATATAACATTTTAGATAAGGCTAGATTAGAAATAATTGTCGTATAGTATTAGAAAAATAAACACTTTTTTGAAATACTTTTTTAATAATTATACCAATTCGAATTCAATATTTATAATTAAGACAGGACTACATCTGTCGGGTCAGCTAGTTTTAATATTATGGAACTAGATGTAGTTTTTTTTATCTCTTTTTTGTTTCGTCATGAAGTTTTATTGAACGAGTCCGCAGTGGGCGAAAAGGTTGATGATGATGATGATAATGATTGTAATAAAATGTTGAACGTCGAACGAATATGAAATCCCTTTCACTTGACAGCCCTTCGAAATGTAAAAGCTCCTTGAAGTGGTCTACAGAATTCGTGCTTTAAGACCGGCGAAGTGTTTGTACAGGTGACAGCATCTATAGAGTAGCCTGTTTATTTACGAAACAAGTAGCACTTCAAGAGAAGGGGATAATCGTATTGGAAATACTGGCAACGCATCTGCAAGCCCTCTGGTGTAGAGCCTGTCCATGAACCGTTCATTTACCGGTGGGCTAGGGATGCGCTGTGCCGCGCTCCCGGCTGCATAGGTATCTTGCTTGTTTCTCCCGCCAAACAGCTTTGTTATATTTCGGAGAGAAGGACAAGACAGGCAGTGTAATTTACTGGCACCAAGACTTAACATCTTATGTTTCAGGATAGGCAACACATAAATGAGTTGCTTCTACCAGGTAAAATAGTTTCTGTTCATGGGCGACGTCGACCACTAACCATCAGGTGGCACGTAAGCCAGTTTGCCTATCCAACTAACATAAAAAATTGAATGTCAGTGGCCACTTACCACCAGGTGCACCGATGGTCTGTTTGGCATTCTTATATAAAGAAGGGCTCTGTGGTTGGTGGTCATGTGGAGGAAACTGATCTGATGAAAGTAAATCAGTTTAATTGTTTGCGGATGTACGTTGATGATAATAATGATGGTATAACAAATGGTCCACACTAAAGTTCTGAATGGTTTTGTTGTTTCATAGAGACTTATCATTTTATAATTTATATTACGGCTTCTTTGCCAACTCTTACAATCTACAAGTGAAAACTTTAGTGCATTCCAGAGAGCGTCGTAAGATTTTGTGAAGCGAAACTTGATTTTGTTGTAAATTACAAAGTCCAGGTGAAATTGCAGATTTAATTTTAAATTGTTTTCAACAAATTCTTTCAAATGGAACACTGAATTGTACGTAGGATCTTTTTGTACAATTTAAAGAGAAACTGTGTTACGGACATATTACTATTCGATGGTTTTGCTTGCGCGGTAAAATGTTTATTTTTAATTGCCTACTCAATATGCCCTCGCAATATAATCAGACATTGCATTGTTCATTTTTAATTAAATCTGTTAAGAGGTATGCGCTCGTTCGTTCATGAAAAGACCGATGGTTGGAAAAGGTTTGATAATGATTACAGTTCTGAAATGAATCAGTTACAGTTACTTTTATTTCATGAAAGCGGGCGGGCCATACTTGTAGTTGTGACACATGAGTAAATAAACCATAAAGTTAATATACCTAGGTATATTAACTTTATGAAATAAACGTAACATAGATGCTTCATACAACCGCGTGAATCGATTGCACTACTACAAACGTCGCGTGTGTGCGTGAGCACTTGTGGCTTGTCACATATATGTACGAGTAGAAAACGGTCGAAACCGGTTCCACCAGTGCTCGACCGTAGGGTATTGAGTGCACGCGTTAAGTTTCGTTGTACATTTTATTAATATTTTCGCTTGGCGTGCAGTTTAATTGATTAGTATCGTTCTTAAATAATTATTGTTAATTACGAGATAAAGTAAAAAGTGTCAATATGGTATACCAGGTGACGTATATAGGACGATATAGAGCGTAAAATAATAAGATTCAGCACTATGCCGTCACTTGTAAGACTGTCCAACTGAGTGCTGGTGAGAATTCAATTATTATTACTTTTGTTCACTAAGTTTATAAGGAGGTGCCTAAAGTCTAGTTATCGAAACATTTGACCAAAATTAAATCCTAAAACTTAGCTAAACTATTCAGTAAAAATAAAAGTGCTTACCATTAGATTATTCCAACAATTTCCAGGGTAAATTTGGTCATTTCATTCTGTACGGCATCAGTTTCATACAGTTTCTGATAATAAAAAAATATATACACAAAATATTTAGAAAAAGTCATTTGTAATAAGGATCTATATTTACATAATATTTACTACACAATAAAATAAAAAAAACGGTTTTTATTTCTTTAATTTTATCCACCTATGACAACACTTCTATAATTAGGTAACAATTTTAGGCGATGTATGGAAGCTTAGCCTCTGTTCCGTTTACTTACTCATGTGTTTGTGATGGGTATTGCGTAATCACATGGGAGCGCATCAGCGTACTGAAGCGCTCCCGAGCTTAGCACGCAAAGACAATGTGCATGTACGTTTACAAACACAAGGATGGCTCACCCGCTTTCGTTAAATAAAACATCTATAGTAGCAACAGCCAGCCGTATTTAGCGGAGATCCATTATTTTGAAAATTCAATGTCAATTATTATCTTTGCCATAAACCGACCCTAAGGCCTGTGGGCCCGTCTACGCACACAAAATGATTAATCACTGTCATCATAACTTGTACCACTATCATGATTTATACAACTAAGTTGCTTGTCTGATGTTATAATGTATTATACTTAATCGTTATCTGTTTGTATTTATGAGCTTTAAATGTGTCTATTTCAGCATATATGAAAAAATTACTCCTGAATAACTGATGGAGAGCGTATTGCATTTATTGACAAAAGTTTTTTATATAATAATAATAATATCAACCCATATATTATAATAAATAAATAATTTATTCTCGGGCACTATATTGCCCATAGATATATATCTTACACACTGACATATATATTAATATATTACATTTGTGTTAGCATAAAACCTTAAAATAAGGTTTTCATTTAAATTATTCAGTATCGGAATCAGTCGCTGAGTTGCTATCGGAATCAAGGTCTTCATCAACGTCCGAATTATCTTTTCTATCATTTTCTGAAGCATGAATAAGTTTTCGTCAAAAAACAAGTCTTACGTACAGATTAAAGATGTTAATGATTTATTTATTTACCTATGACGTCATCAATTTCTTCGCCTGATTCCTCATCTGGTTCTGTTAAGTCACTGACTTTATACACCGGCATTCCTCGCCGTGGAACCAGTCGAAATCGTACCGACCGTCGTTTAAAATCCATCCATAGCTTATTGGTAACAACTTAACTTAACTTAACAACGTTATGACTCACGACTACTTAGCACACAGTACAGTATAGGCAGGTGTACAGCTTGGCAAAAAATATATGGAAAAAAATGAGGGCGCCACTTTCACTAATTTAAATCAGCAAGATAATTTAATCAAATCGTTAAAAATAAATGTGAAACACTAAGCTTTACTCAAAATCTAGTATTTGTCGGTAGTTCATATGACCCATCCATTTTTTGACATGGGCTTGTAGTCTATAACGAGTACCTCTTTTTACGCCGATAAATATTTTTTTGTCTCTGTAAATGTCGATTTTCACAAACAATTTTGCTTTTTTTGTAAAAACTTTCCAGACGGCTACGGCCTACGAAGTTCAGTTTGTCGAAATACTTTGCTTAGACTGTGACGTCACAGTTTGAACACTATTTTAACTACTAAGCTCTCGGCAACTTTGTGTTTTCAAATCTTTAAAAACTGTGGTGAAAGTATCAGACTCTTATTTCCTCTATGAATTTCAAAAGCTCTCGGGTTTCACACGCGTGGAGTTTAGATTTATATAAGTACTAGCTGTTGCCTGCAGCTTCGTCCGCGTTACTCAACTCCTATAAGTCACAGCGTGATGTTTTGTAGCCTATAGCCTTTCTCGATAAATAAGCTGTCTAACACTGAAAGAATTTTTCGAATCGGACTAGTAGTTCTTGAGATTAGCGCGTTCAAACAAACAAACAAATTCTTCAGCTTTATAATATTAGTATAGATGTAACCCTTTTCAAACTCAATAATATTGAAGTTTTTCAAATCTTTAATAATGTGTTTCAAATTACCTGTATTTCAGTGAGAATAAATATATTTTCACTGAAAGTAATTAGAAAATTATAGGTTCGAATCTCGAAATGATAGGTTAACAGTTTTTAGAGGTTCGATTTCACCGAGTCAACATCGCCTGTTATCCGGGGAAGTAAATTCATTTTTTCTAGCGATTAAGTGCAGTAGCAGTAAATATTATAAATGATACATTAAACAGAATAAGTTGAGTACAAATCCAGAAAAATATAGAGATAAAACAGGCCTATTTATCGTTCAATGAAAGAGGCTTATGATCGTTTATAATCTTATGCAAATGGTTTCATTGTTGAACACAAACTACGATTTAAAGTTGATATACGTCTTATCATACATATTCCTCTATTCCCTGAAGAATGTGTCTAGTACATTTGAAAACATCTTAACATGAGAGAAAAACATTCATTGAGGTATTTTCTAAACCAAGATTGATGATCTGTCCAAAAACGCTATTCAGATTTCGCCTTTACGTTAAGAAGGATAAAGATAAGATTTGAAATGGGAATGATTTTTAGCAAGGTTTCTTGGATAAAATCTAGAGACATTTTGGTTTCGAAGTTGTAATGACCTCAGCGTCCAAAAGACAAGGGTGTTCTGACAGGTGAGAGAGCTTTATACGAGCTTTATTAATACATCTCCACCTAAAAGCTCTTAAGGCTCGGAAAACTAATAATCTTAGCCTCGAGAGGCTTAGTTTGTAAAAGCGTATCGACCCTCGTATACGTATCGGATTCATATTACTTTATTCTACGTGAATTTTATGGTAGACGTTTTTTTGAGAATAAACTCAAAAGAATAGAGATTTATATAAATATCACAAATTAGTAAAAACTAAAACTTCGTCGCTGCAACACTCCCACGACTTATGTTCTCATCCAGGGTCAAAGGTAAAAGGCTAATATTCTCTGGTAAAGGAATATCAACTCTCCAGCTAGCATAACAACTTTTAATTTTTATTAATAACAAGGGTCAAGTGGCAATGATCCGGTCATATACACCAATGTACTGATGTCCGATGGGGCCACAGATTTCTGGACTTTACCTCCAACTGGACGGGACAGTGATCTTCATGTAGTGACCAGTCGAATGCGAGTGGCGAACATTCGGTCATACGAGCATTTATTGAACAGACCTATCTCCAGCAATGGACGAGAGAAGGCTGATAATAATTAATGATGTCCAGGCTTCGACTGTAACAAAAGTTACCGGCTATATTTAATCTCTAACAACGTTACAGGACCAATCCCACATGAACACATGTAACGAACATGGCGCCGATCCAAATTACTTCGCTGCAAGATAAAACCTCTCATCGGGAATTGAGTTTGCAACTCCCATAAGTTCTTGTCCTGACTGATTGTTATTGTTTAGCGCATGCTTCAGCTGAAACAATTTAACATGTTATATGGTGGAAACATAATGAAACCTGAGCATGCCTTATGAGATTTAAAGTAAAGGTGTGTGAAGTTCACCACCCACATTGGTTCAGCGCACCGGTGAACTATGACCCTCTTTGCTCGATTTCGAGTAGGAGACCGGTGTCTTTTGGTAAGAGGTAGTGCCTTGCTGCATTGCAGTCGAATAGGCCTTCCTCAATAGGCCAAGACGGCCGATCCCTGGCCGGCTCACTATTTCTGTAAGAGGTAGTCCCATGCTGCCTTTCAGCCGAATTGGTCCGGCACGACCCGGATGGTACCTCTCGCTCACATAACTCTGGCGTAAAGTGAGTTTGTGAGGTTCCGTTGGCCCATTGGGGGGGGGGGACTCAATCAACGCATATTCATAACTTTAGGTTGTGCGGATGTGTATGGGCGTCGATGGTCACCATAAAGCTCCGACTGCTCGTTTGCTTGCTTATGACATAAAAAAGTCAATGGTGATGATGATGAAGTTGGTGGTACGTAGTTAAATGTACACCAATCTATTTCTAATGTGAAGTGGCGGTGGGGCTCAGTAGCCTAGGGTGAGCCGCTGCACCTTGGGCGAAGCTAATTGAGCAGAGGGTCTCTTTGTACCCCTCTTATAAGAAGAGGGGATAAAAGAGCAGGGGGCAAGGGGCGAGGATGGAAACCTCACCCCATTATACTGTCCCGACGTTGGGAGGGGTTGTTCTGTAGTGCGGGACAACCCCTCGGTGGAGGTGGCGTCGGTTTCTTGGGGGACTGACTAGCCGTCGAGGTGCCCTGTTTGTTTATTAGATCCGGGGCACCTCACCAAAGGCGGCACAGGTGGCACTCGCCGCGTTTTAGTGGGTAGAGCTGCGTCCACTTACCAGCTTTCGGGCGCAGCGAGTCCCATATACCCGCGTGGGGAGACTTATTCCCCTGCAGGATGCCTCAGAGCATTTCCCGGCGTTAAGGGAAAAAAAAGGTTGACATATTATGAAATTAACAGATAAAAAAGACATCTAATTTCGTGGCCCTTTCGATCCGTTTTCTTATTTTAAGATATTTGCTTATTATTCTTTTGGATATTCTTAGAATTAAGAAACAAAGGTTACGTCGCTTTATTCTGTATATATTTGCTATCTTTTTCAACTCCACCCAAAGTTTAGTGAAACAAAGCTTAAATCAGCTGAGAACACTATCAATGTTGTACAAAAGTCTAAAGCTCGTTCAGCCGTTTTTAATTAAATTCTTTCGATCACACATACGTACGTAACAAGTTATCTATAGTGGTATCCTTTTGTTTAGTTAAATGTAATATTCATCAATTTCAAATGAAGTTTACGTCACGAAAAAGCTTTTTACTATTTTTAAGCGCACCGCTGAGTCTCTTTTAAACAATAAAACTTAAGCCTTTGTCATATTCACAGAAATTAAACTGGTAATTATTTTCCCAAAAGCACGATCTTATAAAAAGCACATTAAGATAAACGACCTGCAATAAATAAGCGATGATACGTGGTAAGTGCTTGCCAAAACACATTTGTCGCGATTTCAGATAGCGCACCCTTGATAAATTATTTGCTCTTATTTTTTCGTTTAGGTTTTCTCATAATCACCATCAAATGTTAACTATGTAAATCAGAAAGCGAGCTAGAGATTTGTTATTCAACTATATGATTATTCCTATTTCATTATTTAAGGTTACACAAGTCGCTCATCTGTCCATACAAACGCAGAACAGTTATTACTACAATGTTTGACGTTGACCAGGAAAAACTAAGTATAATATAAATTGATCTCGTATTTATCTGTCTATATATCTGTATGTATCCAAAATCGTAAAAAAAATATACATAAAAAATACAAGCTTTTTTATGTTATTTGAATAGGCAAACTGGCAAACGTGCCACCTGATGTTTAGTAGTCGACGTCGCCCATGAACATAAACTAGTTTACCTGGAACGAGCCCAGGCAACTCATCTATGTGTTGCCTATCCTGAGACATAAGATGTTAAGTCTCGGTGCTAGTAATTACACTGCCTGTCCTGCCCTTCTCTCCGATATACAGCAAAGCTGTTTCACGGGTGAAACAAGCAAGATTGTAGTACCCATGCAGCCGGGAGCGTGGCACAGCGGTTCCCTCCCACCGGTAAAAAACTTTTAAACTTTCGTATTTCAACGCTGATTTTAGCCCAACTTTGGAAGAAAATAAATAGTATACAGAGCACGAAAGCTCAAAAATAAAGCCCGTACAGACATAGTTTAGTTATTCAAAAGTTGAAATTAATTTATTTTAAAAAGATACGCTTAATAGTTTTTCTATAATAATTGTATTTCTAAAAGGTCATTTTCGGAATGAATCATTGTGCATTTCATTCTAGCACACATGTTCGCGCACTATGTCAGGTAAGATAGCAATCATTTAGTTAGAGTTTGCGCCGTCGACTAGTTCAACCTTAAGAGAAATTTCTTAGGGATAAAACGCCAACACTTTCTTACTTTTTTGCAATTAATTTAGTAAAGACACAGTGTACCTTAATACCACACTTGCGATCCCTTTCCCTTTCCTTTCCCTTTTCCTCCAAAGCTTTTGCGAGCAAACCTATGGCGATGGTTGAAGGAAGATATTCGCTACAACTTCAATGAATTGGCCGCGCTGTTGCTAGCA
The DNA here is from genome assembly GCA_963853865.1 of Helleia helle. Taxonomy (NCBI): domain Eukaryota; kingdom Metazoa; phylum Arthropoda; class Insecta; order Lepidoptera; family Lycaenidae; genus Helleia; species Helleia helle. The sequence goes on along the minus strand of OY971425.1, from coordinate 5,746,104 downwards.
CAAGTATGCTAGTAACTATATTTAATTTTTTATGTCATAAGAAGTCAACCGAGCTGTCCGAGCCAAAACCAAAAGTTATGCAGATGCCTTGCCCTCATTTTGTCAATCCCCCCCCAATGGGTCACCGGAAACTCACAAACCGCACGAAACGCGACAGCATGTGAGCGAGAGGTTCCACCCCGGTCCTGCCAGCCCAATTCGGCTGCAAAGCTACGACTATCTCTTACTAAAAACTATATTTTATGATTAAAGTAAATGTTTTGTGTTGTCTAATAAGTAAGTTTTAAATTTACATAATATGTATCGTATTGTGTTCATAATAATCGATTAAAAAAAAATCGAAAAATTTATTTATTTTATAATATTATTATATTTGAAGACCATTATAGTACGTTGAACTACGTTGGTTCTATTTCTAGTGCTCTTGTTACAATAAAATTTCTTTAAATTTGTCGACTGTGAAAAACTGTTGAAAGAATTCCCCTTCGATTTTTTTGTAAGAGTCATATGTCTAGCCGTGAATGGATATTGATCAATAGATACTGCATTTTTTTATATTATTATCCTCGAATACCAAAGATGTTGAGTACAAAAATACCTTTACAAAATATACATACCACAAAGAAGGCAAGAAGTGTTGTAGCTTTGCCCTCAACTTTATTGCTTGCGATCAGAATAATAATAAGGTCTACATACATTTTGCAAAACTATTTAACGCCTGCTTCATATTGTGGACCCTCTTCGGGTATTTTTATTGGATCACCCCTGTCACCGACGGTCATAAGGTGCCCTCCATTGCCAAGTAATGGTAAAGTTGGACATTTGATTCCTTGGCTCTCATTTATTTAAACATTTTGTATAATGAAACAACTTCGCAAAAAAAATCCGTAATTAATAGTAGTCTTATTATAATGAGTGAGATTTGCGTAAACATTTGAAAACAAAATTAACAAACAGTGTAATGTGTATTAAGTATAAATATATTAATGTAATTTGAAAGAGAAGTGGCTTTAAGTTAGTGTACAGGTTCTGCCCAACATGGTTCAAGCTTTATCGTAGCGGTGGGGCTCAGTAGCCTAAGGTGGTGTGGTTCCTTGAGGGACAGACTAGCCGTCAAGGTGCTCTGTTTGCTCAACAGATCCGGGGTACCTCACCAAAGGCGGCATTGGCGGCACTCGCCGAGTTTTAGTGGGTAGAGCTGCGTCCACCTTACCATCTTTCGGATGCAGAGAGTCCCACATACCCGCCTGGGGAGACCCACTCTCCCGCGGGATACCTCAGAGCATTTTCCGGCGTAAAAGAAAAAAAAAACAGTCTGCAGCTTCCAAAGGTCTAAGGATAAGAAGTCTGGAGTTTATACTTGGAGTGTTTTCAACTCCAACCTTTAAAGTTATGTGTATCTGTGAGCAGTGATGTAAGTGCCTGGATTTAATGTCATTAGTATCTATTGTAGTAGATATTCTACGTTTTAAAACTTCCAAGGTCATATAAGCAATTGTATAGAAACTAGGAACTTATATAGGTGTTTGCTATCCATACATTTATTTCTATATCCTTCGACAAAATGATCCTCATTTAAAGCAATCAATTCAACATTAAACGCTTCAGTAGAGAAAATCAAATTAGAACAACACACAAGAATGAATGCTATACAAGAGGATTTAAAGTTTAAAATGCCATCAGGAGTATTGTGCTCGATCACACGAACTAATAACACACTGCACACGAGAGAGATCATCGCTTTCGCTTCAATTTGAACAGCTGTTGACGTTTTGTCGATTATTTGAATTGAATAGAACATATATTATATCACATGCTTGCAGATTTTTTAGGTTAATTGGATTGGCAAACTAGTGCGGTCAAATTAGACCAAAAATAAGAGTAAAGCTACTTAAATACCCACCAAGCTGAAAATCAGTAAGATCGTTTAAAATATGAATAAAAATAAAATTTGAAAGTTCCCTATCTTTCCCCTTTGTCCATACAATAAATCATCATTATTATAATATTTAGTATCATAGTGTGTGAGTACCTTAAAGTTATTAATTAAAAGCCCTTAATTGATTCAGTGCCCGTCAACTGGCGATTTACTGCAGCTGGGCGGGCGCTGCGGACTGCACAGATTACCGAACTTACAGCGGTGATTGATAGTAAACAGTATCAGGTAGACGGTCCCGTACAGCCCCGTGATGCCTAATAAATGATGCTAAGTAATTGAAATCCATCATAGACGATTGATGAAAGATATTATTTGATGCTAATAGTTGGCTTGTCGAATTTGTCGGCTGTATTAGATTACGTTGTCACTGGTAGTCCAAGAACCCCACCTTCTTCACCTTCACATTCCAGCCTTGTCATGGTGGTGGTGGTTTAAATACGAATTTTGAGGTAAATATTTGAATTTTTTATATAGGTTTATTACTGGTATATTACCGGTGGGAGGAAAGCGCTGTGCCGCGCTCCCGGCTGCATGGGTACAACCATCTTGCTTGTTTCTCCCGTGAAACAGCTCTGCTGAGTTTCGAAGAGAAAGGCAAGACAGGCAGTGTAATTACTGGCGCCGAGACTTAACATCTTATGTCTCACGATAGGCAACACATAAATGAGTTGCCTGGGCTCGTTCCAGGTAATGTTAAACTAGTTTATGTTCATGGGCGACGTCGACCACTTACCATCAGGTGGCGCGTTTGCCAGTTTGCCTATCCAACCAACATAAAAAAAGTTATTTTGAAAGATTTAAAAAATGAATTGTGAAAGTTTTTTCAATCAATACCCTGAGAACGGATGAAAAGTGTTTTTTTTGGGGAAAAAACAAAGTAGACAAAAGTTGTGGAGCATCAATAAAGAGATGATCTTTTTATGTTTTTCGCTCAAATTAAAATTATCGATAGGGCGATTAGAAGCTAGGGGATGATAGTAACAACTTTAAAAAATCATGTCATTAAAAATTTATATATATTTTTTATTTACTAAACAAACCTTTAGTCCTAAGTCCTAAGTCTAGAGATTTTTTTTTGAATTGTTTATAACAAAGTTATAACAATTAAAAATTTTCGGGACCGAATTAAAACAGATTTACTCTTTAAGTATTTTTAATTATATAAAAAATTATTATATATTAGTAAAAGTATTTACCTCAAAATTCGTATTTAACGATTCTTGGACTATGGATAGCCTGAATGACAGGCCAAATTTATCATAAATTTAAAATGTTGTCCGCAAATCCACTAATATTTACTGCTGAACCATTTATTTTAAAGTACTTATTAGCAGCTGTAAAAATATCTATAATCTGTATAGGCCAAGAATACCAATTAATGATTTTATTATGTGTGTATGTCTGTCTGTCCTTGGTTTGTTCAAGAAATATAATTGTCAAACAGTCCATACTCATGATAATATTATGCAGAAAAACATAGGGATTAGAGAATATTCAGCCGCATGTTATGCAAATTCTTCTGTCAACTCGCGCTAATTTGCATTTGTCATGTTCGCATAAATAATATCATTAGTTTAGTCTGTTGTGCACATTTAGTGAACACTGAAAATAACTGAAAATTAACTATAGAAACAGTGTTTATGATTATCATAAATTAAATATGTTCTGTGTAAACTAGCGATTCAAATATTTAATTTATGGAACATTAGTGAAAATAATTTTTGAAACTTAGAGTTAGCCGATACAAAAGTGTATCTAATACTATAACATGGGTATAACATGAGACTGCCCGGCCGCCAATAAGCAGTCCCAGCGACGTCGTGGCTAACTGGGCCAGCATCTTGACTCGACATGAGCACAGGGGCGTTACTGGAGGCGCAATAAATAGCACATCCTACGACGGGAGTGCCGTTCGTCGCCCACGGCCTAGTCGGCGGTCTCCTATCTCACCCGGTCGTCGGCCTCCTTCTGAGTCATTACTGCCATGCATAGGAGACCATCGCCATCTAGGACTCATCGTCATCACTCAAGTCCCCTCCGTTGACTGATGTCAAAACTCCTTGAAGGTGTACTGGGTCGAGTCCACGGTAGCGCCACAATCGTGACTTACTATCACCGGCTCCCTGTGGGCCGTCCGGCACAGGTACTCATCAAAGCAAGCATGCTCGGTGAGCACCTGTGTCAGACGGATAAATGAGTTATCTGCGCTAGTCTCAGGTTAATTCGTTTGGGCGAAGCTGTCCATTTACCATCATATGGCTCGTCTGCCTATTAGCCTTTTCTTTTTTTCTTTAACGCCGGGAAATGCTCTGAGGCATCCCGCGGGGGAGTGGGTCTCCCCGCGTGGGTATCTGGGACTCGCTGCGCCCGACAGCTGGTAAATGGACGCAGCTCTACCCACTAAAACCCGGCTAGTGCTACCAATGCCGCCTTTGGTGAGGTGCCCCGGATCTAGAAAACAAACAGGGCACCTCGACGGCTAGTCAATACCGCAAGGGACCGACGCCACCTCCTTGTCCCGCACCACAGAACAACCCCTCCCAACGTCGGGACAGTACAATGGGGTGAGGTTCCCATCCTCACCCCTTGCTCCCTGCTCTTCTGTCCCCTCTTCTTATAAGAGCCCGCTCGGCCCAATTAGCTTCGCCCAAGGTGCACCGCTCACCCTAGGTTACTGAACCCCACCGCTACGACAAGGCCTGAACCATGGTGGGGTCTGCCTATTTGCCTATACTATCCAACTAATATATAAAAATGAAAATAGTAATGATGATTAGATGATGACGATGATCATAATGATCTAAGCATTGCGTAGGTGTTATATTGACGTGGACTCCCAATAGCTTGTTTACTAGAGGTTCAGTTAGGACACCTAATAATATTTCATTGTTAAGCGATAATATATTATGACCAACAAAACCGAACAAAGCGAGTATAAAAGGAACAGAAAAAATATAAAATTCATTATATTATGTTCTACACGATAAATGCGAAAGTTGCGTAGACTCGCCAGTGTTGTATACATTTTATTCAGAATTTAGGTATAAAATTGGTGTTTATACCAATAACCCAGCATAATTGGGGAAATAAGTTGAAGATATGTTTAAACACTCAACTAGCTTGAGAATGGTGAAAAGTGTGAAGCATAGAATATGTTTACGTTAGTATTGCAGGAAAATAAACATAGTTTTCATTCATTTCATACGACCAAACAGAATAGTTTTTAATAAATTAATGTAACTTGCGCTTGCTTGGAACTACAAAATTATAAATAAATAAGCACTATGGACATGGGTCTTAAAAACACATTATTTTCATCAAATCTTAAGAACATTAAACTAGAGTTATTCTTAGCTTGTTAGGCAAGTAGGCACCAAAACGTCTCAATACAAAGTACACCTACCACAAGACATATCCAATATAGTTTAATTAAGGAAGACATTACGGTCAAGTACTTATAGGTTTAGTCCCTTCTCCCCAAGATTAATGTTCCTGTCAAATGACGTAGTCATTGTACCCTCGTTGGGTGCAGGCCGAAGACAGCTTGATAAACGTATTTCTTTAGTATGCTTCACAATAGGCTGGTTTTGCATTTCTTAATCAACGAAATTTGCAAACGGATTTCTTATAGATATTTCTCAAAGAATTCACACTTATCAGTGAAAAGAAATGTTAAGTATAGAAAATACTATGATATTATGTGATAACATTTTTGTGAATATTGAAATCCCGATCACGTAGCGAATTTCGAATTGAGAATAAAATTTAAATATACATAAGCTACTCGCTTTGGGATTATAGTTTTGAGTAAATAATACGTAAAATGTTAACATTTTACATATAGGTACTGTATTAAGTATTAATATAAGAACATTTTCTCAACTTTTCGGCTTAACATTCAATGATAATACGACTCTATCAAACTTGAGAAATGAGAATGCATTAAGATAGTTCAAGTATACATTTTAGTGAAAAAGTATTCGAGATTTAAAACGAAATGTTTGCTTTTATACTATAACTCACTTCTTCCAATTTCAAAATTGAGTCTCATTTATATTCTAGAATAAAAATCCATTTAAGTTATTACTTTTAATTTCTTCATACATAAGCTAGACATGGCGCAACCTCATAATATTTTGAATATCGAGGCGAACCGGGTTTAAGCCCAGTTTTAACCATTTTCATTACTAAATAATCGATGAATAAAATTTTACACAGGAACAACAAAGTCTCAACATCTTTTTATTGTTTCAGTACAACAAAATGAAAATAAAGCTATTTCCTAAAAATATGTATGAAAACATTCGTAACAAAAGTATATACCGTTAGATAGCTTGTAGTTGACAACTTACCGATATGATACGCTTCCAAGTTTTGGGGTCTTTAGGCGTAGGCCAAGTTATAGGCGAATGCGGTAACCGTTGGGAAAGTAGGGTACTGGGGAAAATATTAATTGTAAAAAACATTATATTGAAAAGAAATTCGTACTATACTTGTGAAAAATAAATAATTAAGTACGTTCAATTGAACATGGCCGCATTGAGGTTTATCTGAAAGTTTGTATGACGTATTATAATGAAACAACTTTTACGGATTTTATAGCTTTTTATTAAGATTTTTACAAACCTGACGTTGTGGACACTTTACAGCAACCATGGCAGCATGTAAAATTTTTAATAAGCCGCAAATAGCGATAAAATCCGTAAAATTTCTTTCATATATTATTATAGGACGCATCGCATAAATATAAGCATGCATGTACATGCGACATCACTACTTACTAATAGATAATTTGAGTCCACCCAGGTTATAACGCATATCCCCACCATGGTTCAGGCCTTGACGTGGCGGTGGGGCTCAGTAGCCTAGGGTGAGCCCAGCACCTTGGGCGAAGCTAATTGAGCCGAAGGCGCTCTGTGTACCCCTCTTATAAGAAGAGGGGACAAAAGAGCAGGGGGCAAGGGGGGAGGATGGGAATCACACCCCATTGTACTGTCCCGACGTTGGGAGGGGTTGTTCTGTGGTGCGGGACAACCCCTCTGTGGAGGTGTCATCGGTCCCTTGCGGGACTGACTAGCCGTCGAGGTGCCCTGTTAGCTTAACAGATCTGGGGTACCTCACCTCCACTTACCATCTTTCGGGCGCAGCGAGTCCCACATACCCGCCTGGGGAGACCCATTCCCCAGGCCTGCCTGGAGAGTGGGAAATGCTCTGAGGCATCCTGATGCCTCAGAGCATTTCCCGGCGTAAAAAAAAAGGTTATAACGCATATGTTGTATGGGTACAGTATTCAGGAAAAACGTTGCAAAACCCTAAACATAATTACTCAGAAACCTAGACATTAAGTCTAGCCTAAATTAAATTTCGTTTCTAATTTTGTATTTCGTTTCGTAAATCTAATTTCGTTAGCCTACGATGAAAATCGCGACGAGTCATTGATGAATTAGCTCTCAGTCTAATGACACCAGAGTTTATATTACATAAGCTTTTGTATAATGCGGTAAGTAATTGCCACCGCCCACAGCCCTAAGCTTGTCGTGTAGCTTTTTCATTGTGGCTAAATTACTTACTAAGGAAAAAGAAGTAAATTAAGAGATAAGTGTGTGGATGTCTATAGATTGAGGTTATATTATTCATACAAATTACAATAATAACGTTATTCAATTTTAGGATTTATTGGGATGAAATTTAAAATACCCATTTTAAAACAAGAAGTTTGGTTTCAAAATTTTTTCTAAAAGAAAATTAATTTCACTAAAGAAGTTCTAGTTATTCGTGTAGGTTTAATAAAGTAGTTTTCATAGAACGATTGCCACGTCAGAACCGGTACGGTAGGTAATATATCGGTGTTTAGTCTGGCATACGTAAAGGCTATTTATTTCCAATATCCGATTGGTTTAAACTCCAAATATACTTCATGTATTTTTTTATCAATTTTTTTTTTAATAACGTAAATATATTTTTCTTTAGAACTTTATTTCTTTAAACTTTCTTGTTTTTGCATAAAAATAAGCATGCGTGCTTGCCGCGTTTATAGTTTTGTCGAGGTCCCAATATTTTGGCAATGTTTCAATCGCCATGATCACCGGGAGAGATTACCCGTGATCATGGAATAATAAATGTACATTATTTTTAATTAAGACATGTTTTTAATACGTGGTACTATGTAAATGATTTAAACAGTAAAATTTTGCATTTTTTATGTGTTATTTTATTTTCATTGAAAGAGGAACTTTAACATTTTGAGGCGACCATTTTCTCAATGCCATATCGCCATTTCCTATTTTACAGTAGAATCAAATGAAAAAGCTTGAATCTTGAGTCGCTCTCTTCTCCATTAGGTATACTACGAGAACGTCATAACGCTAACAGGAAACCTCGAACAACTTCAGGACAAACAGTATGTGAAGATAATTTTATTGAAAGTCGCATTCCTCTGTTATTGAAGACATTGTTCATTTCTATATGACTTTGAATCCAACCTTTCGTTTTGGTCAATAACTTTTGGTTTTCTTGGCTTGAATTTAAAAGTATATTCATACTGAAATAACATTTTAGATGCGTTAAAAGAAGTTTATATTTTGGACAAATATCAGATGATAGAAAAACAGCAATAAATGTCTTAATATTTAGATATCATTAGCGAAGATAGGTCATAATTATTTCATAAGATATTAAATACCACCATCTTACATATTGCATTTATGAGGCAGCTTAGCTGAGTTTCGGTAAGATGGGCAGGACGTGAGTTTGACTCTAGGAGGAAATCTTCAAAACTACTCATAGGATAAAAAAATCCAGTATAATACTACATTATAACTGAGAGATACATGTCACAAAATAAATCGTCATCAGTCCGAATACAGCTGTAAGTAGTATATTCACTCGCTCATATCATCGTCGAGCGATGACCGCCAGTCAGCACATGACAGGTGGTTCTCTGCTTCTGCAAGGTAGTGATGTCGCAGAAAGAAGAGGTGGGGAGAGGGAGGGAGCGCACTAGCATCTTTTCCCGAAGGAGACTACGGCGGCGACGGGAGGTCATACCGCCGTGACCTGTGCACACAGATCGGGGGATCCACCGCGAGTGAGTAATTTCAGAGCTATGAGACACCTTTATGTGTTCAGGATGCCTTAAGCGGAGTAGGAAGAGGGGACTGCACACCCCTGCCTACAAAGAAGAGTGCCTCCAGACACACCATCTTCGGTGCAGACGACCATAGTTCCCGCACTGGGTCTGCACGATGTGGAGAGTACCGTCGGGTTTTAGTGGGAGCTGCGTCCACCATGTTTCGGGCGCAGCGAATCCAGAATACCCAACTGAGGAGTCCCCTCTCCCCGTGGGATGCCTGCGATCTTTTCTAGGCGAAAAAAATATTCAGTGAATAAAGGTAAGTAGGTATCTATATAAGTCATGGACGTTACCCACTTTGTTCCGTTACCAAAATAATCAAATTCATAAATAGCTAAAATTAACGATGTTTACGCAAGTACGTGCATTCGAATGTAACAGTTGAGAATCACAACTGTTATGTATGACGTATATATTATCTGTGGAGCAATGCATAGATCTGTGACAGCCGCTGGCGGTCGAAAATTTAATTCGAGATTGTCTCTGACGCGTGAAGCCGTTGCTGTTCAAATTCAATTAAAACCGCCTAAAAATCGTGAAACGCTAATCGTTAACCAAGGTGCTTCAAGCTTATTAGAATTGCTGTCCAACGAAGGCTGGATCATCGTGCAGTTGCAGACCCAGGTACGTCATATATTGTACTTCGTTTGTGCTGCTTGTCGTGAACATCGTTTATCACGTTGTATGTATGTGACTCCGCCACCACTCAGGTGCAATTTCCATACATCGAATTGGTGCCGAAACCCGGGAATCCGGCCTATTTCACAAAATTAAAACTAGGTGTATATGGTATTTTCTGGTGAAATCGTATCAATAATCGTAATAACCTAACCTGAAACATAAACTAGCATCGCGGTTTGGTTACTCCATCATCACCAAATTGTCCATTATTGTACCTAGTGTTAAGTAATTCTAATAATTATCACTATCAAAAGGCGTTTCTTCAATTTCATATCGTAAATGAAGGAAATAACAAGTGTAAAATCTTAGGAACAAAGTTAAGCAATCACTAACATATCGGTGCTTAATTTCTTATCGGCTTACATTTTACTCTAAATCTATAATAATTCCTTTCATTTCCATCATTATACATCTACAATAATTATTATTTCGCTTTAAATATCATAGCAAATCAATCTAAATAACTTCTAACAACAAACATTCCTTGTACACGCCGCGACACAAGTTGCAAAAATTTTTGTTCGATTTTCATACAATTCACAAACGAACTCGTGCCGCTCGCTGTACTTGTTTACGTTTTATTATAGCATTCCACCGTGTATTCAAGTCAACATAAGTTAATAATAAATTTGTTCGAACTCAATATATTTAAAGACTAAACTTGAGTCGCCTTGTATACTTCTTTAGATTTTTTTTTTTTCATATCTACCCTACGTAAACGTTATAAGTATTATCGAACTTTCACTATGTCGTATGTATTAAATAAACATTCTACACGTAAAATGAGTGCGTTTAAGAAAGGTAAATCAAAATCTATCGATATTGAGTATACAACAAAAGATTTACCTACTTTGCGTAGAAAACGGACTATTGCCCATAATCGTTTACAAAAGGCGTTGGAACTCGGAAACTTATCATTAACGGATCATTCTCAACGCGACATATTTCTATCTTATTATCAAGACATAAAAGATATTGCAGCAACATTTGAACATGCGCATCTTAATATTTTACACATTTTAGAACCTTCGGATTCCGATGAGCTTGATGACACTTATGAACGTTTCGATGAAATGTATTACAATGTATTAGCTATCCATCGATCAATAACAAAGGGACAATCGGAGAATTCATCACGCGTTTCTTCTAACTCGAATATTCGGTTACCAAAAATCGTACTTCCTCATTTTTCCGGTGACATAAAACGGTGGCCTGAGTATTTTGATACTTTTAATGAATTAATTCACAATTGCCCTTCCTTAAGCGATATCGAAAAGTTTCATTACTTGACTTCATCTTTGAGCGGTGAAGCGTTATCCGTTGTTAAACCGTTCCCTCTCTCACACGAACATTACGAGCACGCGTACCAAGCGCTCATCGCTCGGTATAAGTGTAAGCGTGCCTTAACATTTACATGTTGGAAGGATCTTTTAGCTATTGAGTTTAAATGTACTAACGGAATTGAATTTAGGAAATCGCTTGATTTATTCGAAGAAAATTTAAGTATTTTAAAAACCGCTGAGTTACCGATTCAACATTGGGATTTTATTTTAGTTTATCACATACTATCTAAACTTGATACGAACTTACGTCGTAGTCTTGAGGAAAAATATTCAGATGTTGACCTCCCTACATATAAACAATTAATTAGTTTTCTCCGAACTAAGTGCGAGGCTTTGTTACGTGATACACATTTTACTGAAATAAAATCGAGTAAACCGGTCATCAAGCCTACTTCATCGACATCTTTTCAAAAACATTTCAACAAAACGAATACCTTGATAGCTTCATCTGACGTACAGCAAAATAGTAAAAATGTTGCCGTATCAAATAAATGTCCGTTTTGCGCGCAGGCGCATACGATCTTATCATGTTCTGAATTTCTTAAAAAACCTGTAGAAGAACGTATCAAAATAACTACCGAGAAGAATTGGTGTTACAACTGTCTTAAGCCGTCTCATCAATTAAAAAACTGCAATTCTATTTTTTCGTGCCGCGTTTGCAAACGTAAGCATCACAGCCTCCTCCACCGTGAGAAAGCTATCGAAAATAATAATATGTCATCGTTAGTGTCAAATTCTAAATCTAATACTGCCGTTTTACTTGCAACTGCGATTGTGCAAGTCAAGGATGCGTCCGGATGTATGCAATCATTTCGAGCCTTGTTTGACAGCGGAAGTCAAAGTAACTTTATAACCACAGCAGCCGTAAATCGTTTACAGCTGCATATATCTCCATCTTCTTCTCACATAAGCGGTATAGGTGAAGCACAAACTTCAATCGTAGGGCATGTTCGTTGTCAAATCGGTCATAATAATCAAATTATATTCAATTTAGATATGCATGTCATTAATTCAATTTGCAGTGACCAACCGATCGCAAAATTGAAAACAACCGAGTTCGCACATATCAAATCACTACCTTTGGCGGATCCAGGATTTGATATTCCTGGTCCGATCGATATTTTATTCGCTGCGGATGTATTTACCGAATCGTTACTAAATAAAACAATTAAAGGTGGTCCTAATCAACCCACCGCATTTAATTCCGTCTTTGGCTGGCTACTGCTTGGCAAATCACAGCTGGCGTCACATTCCTTATTAAATACATCATGGCAAGTTGACAATGAATTAAATTCGTTAGTTAAGCAATTTTGGGAACTAGACTCATTGCCGCAAGCCTCATCCTTAACACCAGAAGAATCATTGTGCGAACGTAAATTTAAAACCACTCATACACGAGATGAATCGGGTCGATATATCGTGACGTTACCGTTTAAACATGATCCGGAGCCATCTTTTCAAGGTTCTCGTGATGTTGCGTTACGACGATTCAATGCAATCGAACGTAGGCTTTCTCGTGATCCAGAATTGTATCGTCAATACTCCGACTTTATGGAAGAATATCAGCACAGTGGTCATATGTCGCTCGTTCCCATAGACGAAATGGGCAGAGGGAAATACTACATCCCTCATCATTGCGTTTTGCGTCCTGATTCCTTAACTACTCGTCTCCGTGTCGTTTTCGACGCGTCGGCTAGGGATCTCCGTTCTCGTTCTCTAAATGATTCACAGCTTATCGGTCCAAAATTACAGCCAAATATTTTGGAAATTCTATTGCGTTTTAGAGAACATGAAATCGTATTTATCGCTGACGTTCGCGCCATGTATCGGCAAATTCTAATTTCACCTGAACACCGCGACTATCAGCGTATTCTTTGGAGATTTTCCCCTGCCGACCCACTTCGTGAGTATCGACTAAATACCGTAACCTACGGAGTCTCTTCGTCCCCTTTCCTTGCTTGTCGCACGGTCAGACAGCTTGCTGAGGATTCGGGTGATATGTTTCCCTTCGCAAAACAAATTGTACTCTCTGATATATACATTGATGATGTTATTACTGGTCAGGCTTCATTAAACGAAGCTCTTGAAGCAAAATCGCAAATTATAGCTCTTTTTAAATTGGGATGTTTTCATCTCCGCAAATGGATGAGTAACGACTCACAATTATTATCTGATCTGCCTCCGGAGGATTGCTTGACTGAATCGGTTTCTTTTGATGACTCTGAACCAGCTAATCTAAAGGTTCTTGGATTAAAATGGGATCCTAAATCGGATGCATTTCTATTTGAAGTTAAACCATCAAACCAATCGTGTACTAAACGATCAATTCTCAGTGAAATCGCACGAATCTTTGATCCTCTGGGATTTTTATCTCCTATTACTATAAAGGCAAAGTGTCTCATCCAAAGATTGTGGATACTCGGCGTCGGGTGGGATCAGACTCCTCCTGAAGAGATCGTTAAGAGCTGGGACAGCTATCGAGCTAACCTTCCTTGTCTCGCTGATGTTAAAATTCCTCGAAAAATCACTAGTGCAATTGCGACCTCATACGAACTTCACGGTTTTTGTGATAGCTCCGAAATCGCGTATGGGGCAGTTATTTATTTACGTTTCATAGATCACAATGGAGATATTCAAGTACGTTTAATTTGTTCAAAGGCTCGTGTAGCACCTTTAAAGCGAATATCACTACCCCGCTTAGAACTTTGTGCTGCAGTCCTTCTGTCAGATCTATACAGATTCGTACGGGATACTTATGTGGATCGCATCCCTTTGAGCGCAGCTTATATGTGGTCCGATTCTACAATTGTGTTATCTTGGTTAAGGTCTCATTCATCACGCTGGGTTACATTTGTAGCAAATCGGGTGAGTCACATACACGATATAATACCGACTGAATGCTGGCATCACGTATCCTCGGGAGAAAATCCAGCCGATATCTGTTCAAGAGGACAATTTCCAGATGAAATTGCTCACAATTCCCTTTGGTGGGCGGGGCCATCCTGGCTATCAAGGGAACGAACTACGTGGCCTAACTTATTTGAAAATCTATCTCTTTCTGACGAGGCAGTCGTAAAATCCGAATCTAAATTATCATCAGCGCTTCTAATTGACAAGAAATTAACCGAATCTGATCAAAATATTTTCGAAGTGTTGTTAGCTAAATTTTCAACTTTACAAAAATTGTTGAACGTTCTGGCATACATAAATCGCTTTATAAAAAACGCAAAACTTTCTATTCGAACTAATTCCAGCTTTTATATCACGAACGTCGAGCGACATAATGCGCTTATGCAGATCGTAAAACACGTCCAACAAATTTCATTCTCTCAAGAAATCTTAAATATTAAAGCTAAAAAACCGATTCTTAAACAATATCGAAAACTTAACCCTTTTTTGGACGCTTGCGGTATCCTTCGTGTTGGAGGCAGAATATCGCGATCAGGGCTTGAATATGAACATAAGCACCCTGCATTGCTACCGCCTGACCATCGACTAACTATTTTAATTGTAGATTTCATTCATCGTAACTATTGCCATACGGGAATAAATACAACCCATTTTTTATTACTACAACAATTTTGGATTATTTCAGCCAAACGTGTCGTTCGTAATCGTTTATCGAAATGTATTCAATGTTATCGAACAAATCCAAAACCTTTACAGCCTTTTATGAGTGACCTTCCATCCTATCGCGTTAACCAAGTAAAACCTTTCTCAGTAGTAGGTGTAGATTTCGGGGGACCATTTCGCATTAAACTCGGATCTCATCGTGGAGCAAAAATTGATAAGGCATATTTATGCTTGTTTATCTGTCTCGCAACGAAGGCAGTTCATCTCGAAGTAGTGTCTACGTTATCTGCAGAAGGATTTATTGCTGCACTACGCCGTTTTATTGGAAGACGAGGTCGGTGTAACGTGATTCATGCTGATTGTGGCACCAATTTTGTTGGTGCCAGAAATCAATTGTCGGCTCTTATGGAGAGGGCTTCTGTTGCTGAGAAAATCGAATTCAAATTTAACCCGCCCGCAGCACCTCACTTCGGTGGCGTTTGGGAAATCCAGATTAAAGCTGCAAAATCTCATTTATATCGAGTGGTAGGCGATCAAGTACTCACTTTTGAAGAACTGACTACACTTTTCGTTCAAATCGAGTCAGTTTTGAACTCACGTCCGCTATGTCCCCTCAGTTCTGATCCTAACGATCTGACTGTGCTAACGCCTGGACATTTTCTCACCTTAGAACCGTTAACTGCCGTCCCCGATGAGGATCTCACTAATACTAAACTCCATCGGCTTCATCGGTGGCAGCTGTTACAAGCTTTTCATCAGAATTTCTGGTCTAGATGGAAGCATGAGTATCTTAATTCGTTAACCGAACGCGCCAAATGGACCAAAGAATCGAAACCGTTATCAATAGGTTCTATGGTGATAATTAAAGATGAAAATCGTGTACCACTTCAATGGTCACTAGGCAGAGTAGTTGATCTCCACTTTGGTGCTGATGGAGTAGCTCGAAGTGCTGTTGTTAAAACTTCGCAAAATCACTTGACTCATCGTCCATTGGTTAAGTTATGCCCTCTTCCAATCGAACAATAAGTCAATACTCTTTTTTTTGTTTAGTTAAGTCATAGGTTAATTATTTTCGTTCTTTTCCAATATTATCGCTGTTCAATTCACTTTTATCGTAATAACTGTTCATTTTAATCTTACTAACATCGTACCGTTCATTTGAACTACGTTAACATCGTATCGTGTTCGTTATTTTATTACTATTCATTCATTTATTGTTTATCAGAAAATACCATAGGTATTTTGGTGGGCGGGATGTTCCGTTACCAAAATAATCAAATTCATAAATAGCTAAAATTAACGATGTTTACGCAAGTACGTGCATTCGAATGTAACAGTTGAGAATCACAACTGTTATGTATGACGTATATATTATCTGTGGAGCAATGCATAGATCTGTGACAGCCGCTGGCGGTCGAAAATTTAATTCGAGATTGTCTCTGACGCGTGAAGCCGTTGCTGTTCAAATTCAATTAAAACCGCCTAAAAATCGTGAAACGCTAATCGTTAACCAAGGTGCTTCAAGCTTATTAGAATTGCTGTCCAACGAAGGCTGGATCATCGTGCAGTTGCAGACCCAGGTACGTCATATATTGTACTTCGTTTGTGCTGCTTGTCGTGAACATCGTTTATCACGTTGTATGTATGTGACTCCGCCACCACTCAGGTGCAATTTCCATACACACTTAGTGTTGTTTCGTCTGCCAGTTTCTCTATCCTAGGTAACATAAATCCAAATGAAACCGTAGATTTAAATTACCCTTAGCGTTTAATATTAAATCTAATAAATCTCTGCAGCATTTTATTTAACTCTAAGCAGTCTATTTCTATTTACAGAGCTTTAATTGGTCGCGTTCACATTGGAGAACTTAATGCTTGTTGAACGTGTAAGCTATACAGAGTTGATAAGAAGTATTTATTCGGGTTCACTCCAATTTGAGTAGTGATGAGGAAAGCGAGAACAAGACCAAGGATTAGAAAGCAAAAAAAAGAACTATGCCCTAGTTCTTTCTTGGTATTGGTTTTGCTTGTTCCTTATTGGTCGTGGTATGTCATTACGGCGCCGATGCCCATACACATCCGCACAACCAAAGCCACGCAGATGCGCTGCCCTTCTTTTCCCTATCCCCCCAATGGGCCGCCGGAAACTCGCAAACCGTACGAAACGCGATCATAGTACCCATAGGCTCGGCCTCTTGAGTGGGAGCCGAGAGGTCCGCGTTCGATCCTGACCCCCCTGTGATGCCTAAAAATGGGTTTTTCTAAATTTTTACGTGTAAATGAACATGAGACCATCGCTTGCTCACCGGTGAAGGTAACATCGTAAGGAAACCTGCATGCCCAATGGGATTAAAAGCTTTTGAAGGTGTGTGAAGTTCACCATGCATTCAGACAGCACATCGGTAAACTATGGACCAAAACCCTTCTCTCCTGATTTCAAGGAGAAGACCCGTGGCCAGCAGTGGGAAATATAATTATATATATATAAATATAAATGCCCTGAGGCATCCCGCGGGGGAGTGGGTCTCTCCACGCGAGTATGTAGGATTCGCTGCGCCCGAAAGCTGGTAAGTGGACGCAGCTCTACCCACTAAAACCCGGTGAGTGACACCAATGCCACCTTTGGTGAGGTGCCCCGGATATAATAAACAAACAGGGCACCTCGACGGCTAGTCAGTCCCCCAAGGGACCGACGCCACCTCCACAGAGGGGTTGTCCCGCACCACAGAACCATCCCTCCCAACGTCGGGACAGTACAATGGGGTCAGGTTCCCGTCCTCGCCCCTTGCCCCTTGACCTTTTGTCCCCTCTTCTTATAAGAGGGGTACAAAGAGCCCCCTCGGCTCAATTAGCTTCGCCCAATGTGCAGCGGCTCACCCTAGGCTACTGAGCCCCACCGCAACGTCAAGGCCTGAACCATGGCGAGGACGTAGCGCACACTAGAAGTGTTATCAAAAGGCACCAAAATTCACTCTAATATCTACGTTATAATTAAGATCTTACTTTTCTATCTAGAACACTCTGTATATTATCTGTAAAAGGTATTTTTGTAAGAATTTAAAATCACTGACATACAGTATGTGGATATTTTAGTAGCGGTGGGCGTATCGTGACACCTAAATGTCAGATACGTTTAAAACCTAACGACCTATCAGGAGACCTAAATATACTATGAGTCAGCCAGAATTAAATTTATACAAAAAAAAATGTATTTCTTATGGTTATTGATGCAGTATATTTTGAGCTGATGACATTTATTGTTTTCTAATGTTTACGCGAATTTCACTCATTATAATGAAACATTTTTTTACGGATTTTATCGCGGTTTATTATTCAATAGAGAAGATGGCTGGCTCTTACCTCCTGCTTGGGATCCCATTATTAATATTATCAAATCAAAATCCAAGCATAATATGTCACAGATTAAAGATACAGTTAGCACTTTCTGCGTAGATAGGACTAACCAAAATATTGATGTATCATAGGGTAGTTTCGAATAACTTTGTAACATTAGGACATATGACACCTCAGTACTCCCGTGACCATGGTTGCTGTAAAGTATCCGAAACGTCGGGCTTGTAAAAATCTTAATAAGCCGCGTTAAAACCGTAATTTTTTTTTTCAATATAGTAGTTTTGGAGATAAATGGCAAAATAGGTTTGCACACACAAACGTTACTGTGTCTCCGTACCGTCGCGGGTACACTTTCTTCAATTTACGTAAACTTTCAAATGGCCTTATTTACATACCTACTAAGTAATTTGTATGTTAAATTTACAATGTTCCCTCGCACAAACGAAATCCCAATAATGGTCGTCGTCTCGACCGCAGCTGACTTTCTCAAACAAGTTGCGTATAAAGTTATAATTTAGCATAATAATACTGCTTTTGCTATTTTACGAGTTTTACTGGCAATAAAAATTGCCATTTAGTCGATAGTAGGGCTTTTTTCGATATACTATAGGATATACCCAGAATATTTCAATCATGTGCAGTTGGAATATGACATGGGTAACCTGCCTATTTATATCTATATAATATTTTTTTCAGTCATAAGGAGACAACCGTGCAGTCGGAGCCTTATGGTGACTATCGGCGCCCATACACATCCGCACAACCAAAAGTTATGCAGATGCTTTGCACCCCCTTTCCCTATCCTCCCAATGGGTCACAGGAAACTCATAAACCGCACGAAATGCGACAGCATAGCTGTCACTTGACGCCTCGCAGGTATTATGTGAGCGAGAGGTACCACCCCGGTCGTGCCGGCCCAATTCTACTCCAAGCTACATAGCACTACCTCTTTAAATGTTTGTTGACAACGCTTTTCCATAAAATTCGTATATACCTACGAAAAAACCCCTAAGCTATATGAAAAACCCTTCAGGAACATAAATTATTACAATAACTTTTATCTTTAATATTTTTGTTCAAACATGACAACTACATGAAACAAAAAAGTCTATATATTTTATAATATGTTAATCGGCAAACTGGCAGCCGTGCTGATGCTAGGTAAGTGGTCGACATCGCCCATGTACTTATACTAGTTTACCTGGAACTAGCCCATTTATGTGTTGCCTGTCCTGAGACATGAGATGTTAAGTCTCGGTGCCAGTAATTACACTGCCTGTCTTGCCCATCTTTCCGAAACACAGCAAAGCTATTTGACGGGAAAAACAAGCAAGGAGAAGAATAAAGGAATATTTTTTGAAGTGAAAACTTCTTTAGGCGCGGTACGCTTATTTTTAGATGAGATAAAATCTCTGGATTCGCGACACCGTTACCACCATTATGAGACGCTATTTGACGTTATTTATGTAAGATAATGCAATATTTGTTTACATAACCAATCGTCAAACACACTGAAATTTAAATTGTATAGGTTGTCATAATCTATTACAGACTGTATTATAGGTATTTGAATTTAATTGTTTTGTTTTCGTCATCCTTTCGGCAATCGGCAGCCCCTGT
Organism: Helleia helle; assembly: GCA_963853865.1. Classification (NCBI taxonomy): domain Eukaryota; kingdom Metazoa; phylum Arthropoda; class Insecta; order Lepidoptera; family Lycaenidae; genus Helleia; species Helleia helle. The sequence goes on along the minus strand of OY971425.1, from coordinate 5,726,462 downwards.
GACTGGTTGGGTTAGTTTTTTTAACATTGTCATTAGCCCTTGATAACTATGCAAAGTTACAATTCAATCCGATGTTTTCTAGTATATGAATATTGTGTTGCCGTATCATAGATACATAGATATCTAAGTATCCATGAAACATATAGGTGTATAGCTAGGGGGATGGTACACACACACATATATATATATATATATATATATATATATATATGTATGTATATGACATACAACTAATAAAACGTGTCAAATACACCTTTAATATGTCTTCTCTAGACTCCATTCACAGTTGATGTATATTGGTCACCTCGCTCGGTAATTCCTAACGTCATATTGACAACTGCCGGGGGCAATGGGAATTCCTGATGGAATTCCGATTGAGTAGAATAATGATCCACACATCGTGCAAATTGAATGAGAATCAATCGCATCTGTTGGAATTTATGAGGTTAATCTTTTTGTGCACGATTTGATGATAGGACTTTCTGTTATTTGATAACATAACCCTAAACGAACCATTTTAAAGATGCAATGTTATAAGTCGAGATCAACTGCCTTTTCTCAACTAGAAACACTATTCAATAAAAATGATTCTTATTTGAATAGAAAATATGGCTGCTTCTCTCCACTTGCTTGGGATCCAATTATAAAAATAAAAAATCGGTTGTCTGTAAAGTCTGTTTACTGACGATGGTTGAACGTGACAACGTCATAAGAAAATGGGACGCCTCAGAGCGAGGTAACGCCGCATACGTCATCGTATACGTTGTTTTTCGTTCGTTCAGCCGGCTCCATCGAATTATAAGACGTTGTCACGTCAAAATAAAAATTGCAGCATAATTATATCACAAATTCAATACACTTTCAGCATTTTCTGCATTGATCAGACTAATTATAATATTGACTTTCATCATCATCATCATCATCATCATCAGCCCTATCCGTCCACTGCTGAACATAGCCCTCCCTCGAAGAAAGCCAAGACGACCGATCCCTTACCGCTCGCATCCAACACGGACTGGCCACTGCACGGAGATCTTCCCACCTGGTTAATGTTCACCAACACTTGTACTTAAGCGTGGCCTCCACTCTTGAACCTTATTGCGCCATCCGTTGTGTGTATGACCAGCCCTGCCACTTCAACGAGCTTATTCTTCGCGTAATATCGGTAACTGAACTAACTTTACTTCTTTGAGGATGTCTTCGTTTCAAATCCTATCTGCTAAAAAAGAAACACCCATATTGACTTATTATTATTATAATATTGATTAATCTTTTTGTGACACTTGGACGTTTGACACTTCAGTTCTCCCATAACCATTGTAACTGTAAAGTATCCAATACGTCAAGAATGGTAAAAGTGTAATAATACGCGATTGAATCCATAAAGGCATTTCATTATAACGAGTATATTTCATGTTTTAAAGTTTATCAAAAAAATATTTTAGCTATAAATAATAACATTATTTTTGGCTTAGAGAAAATAAAAACAAACAACAGTTAAAATAAAGCTTAGCTCATAACAAGTGTGCTAAGCGACTATTGTGTGTGAAGTAGACTGGAGACTGAGGAAATACAACAGTAAAGAGCAAAGGCCCACTTGGCTTTGTTTGCCCCGCGACTATGCTCATTAATCTTTCATTCACAGGTCTGTTTCCACAAGCTGCTAATTAAGGAATACGTCTCGGCCTTTCACGTAGAAAATGAATTACGAATCATTTTGTGGAGTGATGATGATGATATCATTACCAGCCCGTGTCCGAGCGCTGCAGCGTCTTTCGGCTTTATAACCAAAAAAAAACACGTATAATTCACCAATTAGAGTTATGATTATGAGGAACATTATCTTTAATAATAATGTCTATACGTTTTAAACGGCTTACTTGATTAAACAAATAAATAGTAACGATCAATTATACTACGTTAATTTTTTTTTTTTTTTTTTTTTTTTTTTTTTTTTTTTTTGGTGTGCAGCGGAAACTTGCAGCCCAAACCATAGCTAGGACCGGGGTTGGTTTTAAACCCTAAGCTGCGTAAAGTGTCCAGTAGCCGGACCACTCCATCAGCCGGCCGTCGCTATATCTAACTTGGGCTAGTTACTATTTACTTATTTACGGCTTAGTATAAAATCCAAAAATAACCGACCTGTTCCCATTTTACTTGGACTGACTATCAATAAAAACCTCGCTTACAAAAACCACATGCGCTGTGAAATGTTCAACCGCCTATTTACGGTTCAAAAGATACCCTTAAAGTGACTGACAGTTATATGACGTGGGCGATGTAAAGGGGTTCTTTGAATACGGGAACTGGCCTTTCGTAAGAACTTTTTATATTAAAGCTTCATTTAATTATATAGGATTTATTATTATAAAGGATGGCCTATTTAGTAAATCTACCTTGAAAGTGAGAGGTCTTTCTTCGAGCCTAAACCCTCCTCTAAATGAGTCATAGGGGCCGTCTGTAAATTACATCACAGGTTATGAGGGAGGGGGTCAACTGAGTGTGACTCTGTGTGACAAGGGGTGGGAGGGGTCTAAGATTTTGTGACGTCACATTTCATCATCGATTCATATGTCTAAGTTATTAAAAAAAGTAACTAATAAAAAAAAATATAATTTCAAAGAAATAAAAGTAGGTAATTACGGAATCGCTGTTTTAATTTGCTCATGTAAAAATGCAAAATATACTATGTCCAGCAATGAACGATAAAAGGTTTATACTGAAGAACCTTATTTAGTTTATAACATCGAGCATACAACCGGATAGAGTAGGATGTGAGCCATAAAATTCCGAAACTGGTCAGTGTTTTGTCACTGACTTAATAGTAATTCAACCAACCAGTTTTCTGTATGTACATCGGCCAATCATCCTTCAATGGCCATCAGTCGGTCGATAAGTGCAGAACCGGCACTGCGTCGCAGCACAAATTTGGCGGAATTATACTACATATTGTACATAATATTATATATTCATACTAAATACATAACATTACCAATCTATTCCGGTTATAATAAATTATGATCGATGGCTTACAGTGACAAATACCCCACTTGCCTGATTTTGAGGAGGACACCTGTGTCCGCCGTGCAACTTTAAGGGTCGCTTATTCAGTGAACAGCAATAAATAAAGAACATTCTTCTTTATCTTTATATATATATTTCTTGTGTGCGTGTGTATGTCACTGAACTCCTTCTAGGCGGCTGGACCGATTTTGATGAAATTTTTGTGTGAGTTCAAGGGGATTCGAGGATGGTTTAGATTCACAAAAAAAATATTTTGTACAGGACAACGTCTGTCGGGGCCACTAGCACTATATAAAAATCAATGCCACTTTTCGTTGTAATTTTATAACTCAAGAACGGGCTCACCAATCCCAACCAAATGTTTAGGCTTTGTTCGGACTATTTAGTAGATGGTTTATGTGAAGTTTTCAAAAAATCGGTCGAGCGGTTCTTCATTTATCACATTTTTTTAATTCAATAAATGGCGGATCATTTTGTTAATGGAGATTTTTATCAAATTGAAACTTTTTCAGTTGGAGTCATATTGAAACTTTTTTCAGTGTTGACGTTTTAAAATAGCTAGCAATTAATAATATATTGTTTTGTTTGAATAAATTAATTTGATGTTCAAATTTTTTTTTATTCCACTTTATACGTAGCGAAGCACGTACCGGGCCGCTAGTATAACATATAGACCAGAGCCGAAGCCTTTGAAAATGGTAAAAAGTGGAACAAAATTATCGACACTGGTCTAAATGTTAGGTTCTTAATAAGGTAACGCGAGTTAACCAATTATTTAGACACGAACATTTTTTCTCATTAGCGTCCATTTAATTTAATGACTATCAATATTAACGAATCTAATTTATCTTTACGTCTATATAGATAAATCAAATTGGAGTGTCTGTTTGTAATATTAAAATACCCGCTTTTTACTAAATGCATATGGATCTATACACGGTACATACATATACAACCAAAATAGTATTTTTTACAATTTTTGTCTGTCTGTCTGTTTGTTCCAGCCAATCTCTTAAGCGGCTGGGCCGATTTTGACGGGACTTTCATTGACATATAGCTGATGTTATAAGGGGTGATGTTGTAACTTAGGCTATAAAAATAATTATCATGAATCCGTATACGGCTGTAAATATAAGTTAACGCGGGCGAAGCTGCGCGCAACAGCTAGATTATTTATAAAAGAAATACTAAGAATGGCAGCGCATAACGCCGATGCATGTTACCTGGGTGGTCTCAGAACCCGTTCAGGGGCGACGCTATATATTTTCTACCAGGGGGGCTCGTCTGACAGTTTGCCTATCTAGCTAGCGTAAAAAATACCTGACATGTATCATCATCATCACCAGTAGCAGCAGGCGTTAGGCTTTTGCCGTTAGGCTTTTGCCATACGACTGCCGCGCCGGGTTCGATAAGACACAGGAACGATAGTCTTACTGAGCCTCGATCAGACTAAAATTATGTATGATACAAATTATATACTATTTTTTATAGCAGATATCTGAGCCAAATAAAGCGACATCATTCCAGACTGACAAATAGAGTAAGTACTAATAAATAAAAAATAAATCTTACATTGAAAGGATTGAAAGTGTAAAATAGCAAAGGTGTAAAAGAAAGATTTACAGCAAGTTATCTAACCGAAAAATACATAAAAAGCCACTCCGGCAAAACGTGAGGCTACCCGCAAATAAAACGCCGGCTGATATTTTGGAATTGAAGCTTTTACTTAAACAGACTCGACAAATCTCGCTTAAATTGCAAATGTGTCGCGATCAAAGAGTACAAGCCAAAGCGGTTCGGTTAATACGGGGAATCATCTAACTCCACTGTATTTGACTTTTAACAAGCTTTTATTAACTTTGCCAAAGCTTTATGGGACTGCATTGTACAGATGTTCTCTGATGAGTTTAAATAATTTAATTGTTGTTACTGATGTACCAATGTAGAACTAAAATTACAACTTGAAGTATCTATATTATTGTGCAAACAGTTTAGATTTTTAGAATTTATTGATTCATCGTTTACTCTAGCAAATTATAAAAGTAATTTTATAATGAAAATAAACAATGTCAAATTGTGATAAAATTAGTTTATATTACTTATATCAAAAAACCTTTAATTATAAGGTACAAGAAATGAAATTGTTTTTAATTCTATTTATACACATTTAATGTGTTTATATGAGTATTTTATCGACTCAAATAAACATTGTATCTGTATTTAATTTCAAGTTTTCAATTTAGTCAACCAACAGCATATGGTGTGTTATTAATAAGGCAGAAGCCAAACTTCTCGATCGATCTGAACACTGGTTAACTTAATGCTATGCATCCAAATTGACTCCAACTTCAGACCAATAAAACAAAATTGGGGCGTACTTAAAAAATATGGATTATTAAAATTATTGTGTCTTGCTTGCACTTTATTTATTTTTATTACAAACTATTTTATAAAGTTGCTCATTCTGGCAATAATTGTATATTTCGTTTTGATTTTCAACCAATCAGCGATAACCGCGTTTTCTGCAAGAAGTTGGCGGGAAAACAGAAGATGAAGGAGAAGTTGAGGGGATTTTAGTGGAGAATTTTGAATTAAAAAGATGTTGCAATGCATTGGCAGTTTATATCTTATGAAAATAATTAAAACGAGCAATTAATAGTTATTAGAATTAATGATCACATTTTTTTTCTTTAACCCTTGGAAATGCTCTGAAGGCATGCCGCTGGGGAGTGGGTCTCCCCAGGCGAGTATGTGGGACTCGCTGCGCCCGAAAGCTGGTAAGTGGACGCAGCTCTACCCACTAAAACTCGGCGAGTGCCACCAATGCCGCCTTTGGTACAAAGGCGGCACAGGTATACAGGTACAAAAGCAAACAGGGCACCCCGACAGCCAGTCAGCCCCTCAGAGGACCGACGCCACCTCCACAGAGGGGTTGTCCCGCACCACAGAACAATCCTTCCCAACGTCGGGACAGTGCAATGGGGTGAGGTTTCAACCCTCACCCTTTGTCTCCTGTTCTTTTGTCCCCTCTTCTTATAAGAGGGGTACAAAGAACCCCCTCGGATCAATTAGCTTCGCCCAAGGTGCTTGGCACACTTTAGGTTACTGAGCCTCACCGCCACATCAAGGCCTGAACCATGGTGGGGTGAATTAGTGATCACATACTTTATTAGTATTCTAGCAACTATCTAACAATATTTGACGACTCACGGTAATATTGAAAACTAGCTGTTGCCCGCAGCTTCGCCCGCGTTATTTTATATGAAAGGACGTATCCGGAACGATGATGATAATTTTTCTACTTTTTTGTTATTTCTCTAAAGGGAATAAGGCTGCGTTTTTAAAGTAAGCTCTCAAGCGGCTAAAATTTTTTCGACTTTTACAATAACTATTTATCAATTTATATCTACTGTCTTTATAAAAATATACTATAACCTGCGTTAGGAATTACTCTATCTCATGTTGAAAACAGCATAAAAATCAATTTAGTTGGTTAGTAGTTTTTGAGTTAATCGCGTACAGACAGACGGACGCGAGGAAGGACTTTGTTTTCTATTATGTAATGATGATAAGGATTAATACCGTTTTTATGTAAATAGCTTTTACGTTACCACTTTATAATTGCCAATTTTTTTAAGTATTCAATTGTATATATTTGATATGGGATATATTGGGAATTAAAATGGGCGCATATAGGTAGTATGTTATCTTTGACAAATAGACATAATATGCTGTCGAGGACTTTTCTGTAGGCATATTTAGAATAGCTGGTGCCCACGAATTCGTCTGCGCAGAATTGGATTTTGGACAATTCACACAAAATCTCTATATATAAAAGGCACAGGTGATTGACTGATGTATCAACGCCCAGGCCTAAACCCTTATTCTTCTTATGTCATAGGCATCCACTAAGTTAAATAGTAAGAGCTTTTTAATTCAGCATTTTCTATAATTCAACCCCTAAATGGGGAAAATGAAAGTTTTCAATAAACGCCAAAATTTATTGACTAAATAATCAACGTACAGGCCAAACTATTAAGGCTAGAAAATTGAAATTTCGCACACGTAAATTTCTCTTATGACGTAGGTATCCACTAAGGAAGGATTTATCCAAATTCAACCCCAAAGGTGAAATAGGAGATAAAACTTTGTATGACACTTTTAATAATATATTTTGTATGAAATTTCGTATGAATTGAGTTAACCCTTAAGGCTAGAAACTTTAAATTTCGCCTCTTATGACATAGATATCCACTAAGAAAGAAATTTTCAAAATTCAAAGGGGATATAAGTTTATATGGGACTTTAAATATTTCGTTTAAAGATTCATAGATCCATTTTTTTTTATTTAACCTCAAGCTTTTTAAGTATTTTGTTTTGTGTTTGCACGTTTATACTTAGTCGTAATTACACAGGATTAATTCCAATATAGCTAAGGCTGCTAGAATCCAAGAATCTGAGAAGCAGACTTAATTCTGTCAGGTTTTGGATGCTGAACCAATCTAATGAAGGGCGTTAATATAAATTTCTTAAAAATGCTCTATCCGTCACATAGACCAGCGAAAAGACTTGATCTATTTCTTAATCTACATAAAGCGAGCGCAGCCGCGGGTAAAAGCTAGTCCTTAATATTTTAGCTTCTCTTGAGTACTAAGAGAGTTTCGACATTTATAATAACAATAATAATAAACTTAATTCATCCTCACATACACACATCGTTATACAGAAAACTTATACATATAGATAACAAAAAATGCAACATTACCACCATTATCTAGGCATTGTGTACAAATTAATCTTCAACCAACACTTGACCAATATTAGAATTTTAAAAGAAATCTCTAAGCAGAAATAAAGGCTTAAGACAACCTTTGAAACTTTCTTTCCAATATATAACAAAATAAATGAAGACTGGACCACGAACGAAACGACAACCCCTACACAACAATTTTTTTCCCTTCGCGATTTTAAATACTGTCAACGCCATCTACTTTATTTAATACGAATTTATTTAACCTGTAAGAATTGAAATCGATATAATATTATTTTGACTTATATGTCATAGTAAACATACCATATTATTAGCGCCATCTAGTTGAATAGTATGCTAAACACTGTTTTTGTAATATTTTACTTTCCCGCGGGAATTCGGCACTTTTCTGGGAATACATTGTTTGAATACAACGGCAACATAAGGTATTAGCAAATTAAGTTCATAAGTTGTTGTATACAAAGCTGTTTTATTATCTAATTACAGTTTTTTAACTATCCCACGGGAAGTATTTAATTTAGCGGGATCAAAAGTATCCTATATGTTGACCAGGGGTATAAGCTACCACCATACAATTTTTTTTTAAATCGGTCCAGTCGTTTCCTAGATTAGCCATTACAAACAGACAGACAAACAGAGAAACAAAAAAATCGAAAAAAATCCAAATTAGTTCTATTTCATTTCTTACATCCCCCTGACTCGGTTTCTAGCATTTTTTTTCATTGTACATAGACCTCTACAGTTTTATTATATGTATAGATGAAATAAGTATATTTTATCAAAATTGTATATATTTGAATAATTTTCGTCCTAATAATTAATTATAAATTCGAGCTAGACAATCACTTATTTCAAAATATTTATCATAAATAGACTATCATTGTAACACCAGTTACAATCTTACGCCACGTATTAGTTGTTAAATGTAGTACAAGGACGTCGTCTAAGATGTTAATACGAGTAGTATTCCTAATATATATTTTAGATATTAGGTAGAAAGCGATTGCCTGAACCCAATTATAGTCTCCCCGATGAATTATCGCGCTGAAACACCAGCAGACAGGCCGTTTAGCCACTACGGGTAATTCGTTTAGGGAATACGGTTTGGAATAGTGAATGTCAAACTGGAGCTACAACTTGGATACAAGTGACAATTATCTCTATAGTGTAGGTAAATACAATTAAATTTTCTCGTATATGTCCCTCTTTTTAACCGACTTCAACAAAATAGTCCCAATATAAGGAAACCAGGATCTAATGATGGCATCCCAGAGAAATCGAGGAAAACTTTCGAAATTCGTGGGACGGACTAGTGCGCTTAATATTTTTTTAAATAAGCATTTTAAAGCACTACAATTTAATGAAAGTCTAGAGTCGATCTGATGCTGGAGCTGGAAGACAGTCGAGGGAACTCCTCGACGATTTACTTCAGTAACCTTGTGTTTGGGCTTGATTAATTTGTATTGATGAGAACTTTACACCTAGATGGGTTGTGACTGTGATTGGGGGTCTGATGATGTAGACGAAGCTCAGTTAAGGGAACTCTAGCTACCTTGCGATTGGAATTAATTAATTTATACTGATGAGAACTTTGTACCCTTATGGGTGATACGTGCCATTACCGTTATGATGATGGAGACTATAGACAGTCGAGGGAACTCCTCGACGATTTACAGCTTTTGTTGGGCTAACTTCATACGGTTAAATATGCCAAAATGTCTATCTCTGTATGTCTTTCTTTAATGAATTACTAAAAATTAAGAAATAAAAAAATTTAAACATAAATTATAACCGACTTCAAAAAATAAAATAACTAAAAGTAATAAAATAATCGCGTTTCTTTAATTTTTGTGTCTACAACTAATAATCATCTTGTACTTCTACTAATGCACCATTTTTGCGTTTACCACGTCATTATTGTTACTTTTGGAGTCGGTGTCAGCCAAGGTAGTTAGGTACCTACAGCAGCAACTACGACACCGGTGACGGACGATGGTGACGTATTCTTTGCTTTACCTGGTCTACTATCTATTTAACTTAGCTGACACCGACTCCAAAAGTAACAATAATGACGTGGTAAGCGCAAAAATGGTGCATTAGTAGAAGTACAAGATGATTATTAGTTGTAGACACAAAAATTAAAGAAACGCGATTATTTTATTACTTTTAGTTATTTTATTTTTTGAAGTCGGTTATAATTTTGGTTTAAAATTTTATACATATAATATCATTGTACATCTCAAGAAATCTATACAATATCTAATACATTAACGCTAAAGAGTCTGTTTTTTTGAATCTCTAAAACTACCAATTTAAAAAGTTATTTTTGTTTTTTAGATCATCATTGAGGAATCTTATAGGCTTATCTATGTAGATTTTTTATTCAAGTTCCATGCAGATAAAACCTAGTAAAAAGATTTAATTAAAAACTTTAATTAAGTTCATAATCGTGTAGACTTTAATACTTTTAAAAGACAAAAAGGTACTTTCCATGAGAGACACAAATGCGTCTATTATTCCATCATTTCAAAGTACTAAAGTAATATAAAATGAAGATCATTTTTTACTTTACATTCTCTTAACTTTTAACCTCTTTTTTATTGCCGCATTTTATTGCTTGGCATTTCTTTATAACGGCTGGTTCATTTTTATAACTTAACAAAGAAATAATCTTGTTAATATTTTACTTAGTTTTAAAAGAACGCCTTTACTCACGACCCACTGTTCGGCAAAGGTCCAAAGCAATGAAGATATAAGACCATAGTTTATCGGCCCAAAGCGTACAGTGCACGATTTAACTTGACTGGACAGAACTTATTTGTTAGTGCATGGATCCGGTGTATACTGTACATGTTATTAACATCAGTCCGCAAATCAATTTGCGTGTTATTTGTCAGAGGGCTTTCATCTTTTCCTTTTACTTCTTATGAATCGATTTATATAAGCCCTGAGTATAAAAATTATGGGAACTACAATCAGACGTTATGCGTTATACACAACGTAACGAAAGAGTTACGAGTGCTACGAGAATACTTTCATCTTCTAATATATAAAATTTCCATGTCTCAATGTTAGTTACCGTACTGCTCCGAAACGGCTTTACCGATTTTTATCAAATTTTATATGCGTGCCAGTAGGTCTGAGAATCGGCTACTATGTATTTTGCATACCCCTAAGTGATAAGGGTGGTCAACCCCTCAAATTTTAAAAGTTAACGCGGGCGAAGCTGCGGGCAACAGCTAGTAATATATAATATAACGTACACGATGTTAGGATGCTACGCACCACCGCTACGGCCTACTTTTATACTATACGAGATCGTAGCGGTAATGCGTAGCTGAGCTACGTGTCGCTCTCCGAATGTAATCATAATATTTATATTATTAACTAGCTGTTGCCCGCAGCTTTGCCCGCGTTAACTTATATTTACAGCCGTACTCTGATGGATGATGCTTATTTTTATACTTATCCTAAGTTAGTCCTAAGTATAATAGATAATACAAAGCCATTGATATAATATAATATGTATGTGATATTGATGATAAGAGTATATAGTATAGTATAGTATATAGTATATAGTATTTAATAGTACGGATAAGGATGAGCAAATTTCGCAATTTGTCAGACTTTTTGACATTTAACGTTCCTAATTAGCCCATGATTGACAGTAAGGACTGGTAAAAAAAAACTTTTTATGTTTTTTGCTATGGATACGTGTATCGCTATCCGCTATTTGCTATTGGGTATCTGCTATTTGCTATCTGCTATCTGTTATCGTTTATCGGTTATCGGTTTTTTTTTGTTATCCGTTATCTGCTATCTGCTATCTGCTATCTGCTATCTGATATCCGCTATCCGCTATCCGCTATCCGCTATCCGCTATCCGCTATCCGCTATCCGCTATCCGCTATCCGCTATCCGCTATCCGCTATCCGCTATCCGCTATCCGCTATCCGCTATCCGCTATCCGCTATCCGCTATCCGCTATCCGCTATCCGCTATCCGCTATCCGCTATCCGCTATCCGCTATCCGTTATCGATTATCGGTTATCGTTTATTGGTTATCCGATGTTATCCATTATCTGCTATCCCTTATCTGCTATCTGCTATCCGCTATCCGCTATCCGCTATCCGCTATCCGCTATCCGCTATCCGCTATCCGCTATTCGCTATCCGCTATCCGCTATCCGCTATCCGCTATACCTGCCCTGCCTTGCAAAACAGCAAAACTGTTTCACAGGATGGTGGTACCCATGCATATGAGAGTGCGGTACAGGACATCCTTGTGGAAATAACTTCCCACATATTTTTATACCTTCAAACATTTTCGAATCTTAGCATTATGTAGGTTTTCTGACGACGTTTTCCTTCCCAGAGCAAATGTTGTCGTATAACACCAACACGTTAGTGCACGGTGTCGATGTGTATGCAATATTAATAACGCCTTAAGTGCAATATATAGCATCTATACATATCTTATCATCATCAATATCACATACATATTATATTATATCAATGGCTTTGTATTATCTATTATACATATAATATATAAGAAGTCGTTTAAAAATGAATCCCTATTACCCTTGGTCACGCCATCACGCGTGAACGGCTGGACCGATTTCGCTAATTCTTTTTTTGTTGTGTTTGTTATTGTCAGGAAAAGATTCTTATTAAAGAAAAAAATTAGAAAATTGCGCGATAAATTAGAAAATTTAAGAATACTTATTAACTACCATACAAAATTTTAGGTTAGATAAGAAATAATTGTCGTATAGCATTAGAATAATAAACACTTTTTAAAAATTTTTTTTTATTAATTATACAAATTCGAATTCAATATTTATAATTAAGACAGGACTATGTCTGTCGGGTCAGCTAGTATTGCATAAATTATAAGAGTTATTTCACACAAGGCATGCGTAGTCAATTAATTAATTAATATCTATGGACGCTTTTACACTACGTCAATCTGGTCCCGTGGTAAGTACTCGAAGAACTTGTGTTACTGGTACTGTAACTGATAATGTAAGATATCGGGCCGGGTTCGCCATCGACACTTACCACTGTCCTTGGCAACACGTGGTCTGTTAACAACCGATAACGGATAATAACAATAGCGGATAGCGGATAGCGGATAGCGGATAGCGGATAGCAGATAGCGGATAACAGATAACAGATAGCAGATAACAGATAACAGATAGCAAATAGCAAATAGCAGATAGCAGATAGCAAATAGCAAATAGCAGATAGCAGATAGCAGATAGCAGATAGCATATAGCAGATAGCAGATAACAGATAGCAGATAACGGATAACAAAAAAAAAACCGATAACCGATAACCGATAACAGATAGCAGATAGCAAATAGCAGATACCCAATAGCAAATAGCGGATAGCGATACACGTATCCATAGCAAAAAACATAAAAAGTAATTTTTTTACCAGTCCTTACTGTCAATCATGGGCTAATTAGGAACGTTAAATGTCAAAAAGTCTGACAAATTGCGAAATTTGCTCATCCTTATCCGTACTATTAAATACTATATACTATTCTATACTATATACTATACTCTTATATATCTTATAATCTTTCTAAAAAACATAACTTTGAATTTAATCAATTCTGGTGGAAAGACTCTTAAACAACCTCAAGTAAAAGAAAATGACACAGCCAAACTGATGTGGGAGATGCCAGTTCAAACAGATGTTACTGTGAATCACAATAGACCAGACATTATTTATATAGACAAACTACAAAATAAGACCTTCCTAATAGATGTCACAATACCGACCGACTACAACATTAGCGCCAAAGAAATAGAAAAATACTAAATACCACTTACTAAAAAAAAATAACCCGATTATGGAAAACCAAAGTTGAAATAGTACCAATAGTAATAGGAGCTACAGGAATAGTAGCAAAGAGTATTCGACGGTATTGTGACAAGCTAGACGCAAACATAGATATAACAATAATGCAAAAACAAACAGCCATTCATACAATTACAATAGTTTCTAAGGTTTTGGGGGATAATATTTTAGTAGATAGTGGGGGATCCGAGGCTCCTCTTCCCTGAAGGCTTCAGGGCGGGACCAAGGAAAGCACCAGCTGAGAGCGGCTGAGATAAACTAGGTTTAACAATTTTAATATACTATACTATCCTTACTTTGTCGTACGTACTTACTTTTGCGAAAGTAACTCTGTCTGTCTGTCTGTCTGTCTGTCTCTTCTTCACGCCTAAACCACAAAACAGATTTGGATGAAATTTGGCACAAAGATAGTTTGAAACCCGAGAAAGGACATAGGATAGTTTTTATCCCGGATATCCCGGGATTTATGCGGGTAAAACCCCGGAACTGTCTATCTTTTGAACCACGAAACAGATTTGGGTGAAATTTAATATGAAGATACTTTGAAACTTAACATAGGACATAAAATAGTTCTTATCCTGAAAATCCTACCGGAACGGGACCTATGCGGGTAATACCCACGGGCTGTCTATCTTCTAAACCACGGAACAGATTTGGGGGAAATTGATATGAAGATACTTTGAAACTTGACGTAGGACTTAAGATAGCTCTTATCCTGAAAATTTCAGGGGAACGAGACCTATGCGGGTAAAACTCCGGGACTGTCTATCTTCTAAACCACGGTACAAATTTGGGTGAAATTTGGTATGAAGATACTTTGAAATTAACGTAGGGTATAAAATAGTTGTTATCCTAAAAATTCCACGGGAACGGGAACCGTGCGATTAAAATCCCGGGACTGTCTATCTTCTAAACCACTGAACAGATTTGGGTGAAAATTCATATGAAGATACTTTGGAACTTAAAAACACCGTAGTAGGTACTAATTTAAATTAAAATATTGATGTATCATAGGGTAGTTTCGAATTACTTTGTAATGTTAGGACGTCCGACACCTCAATCATCCCATGACCATGGTGGCTGTAAAGTATTCGAAACGTTGGGCATGTAAAAATCTTAATAAACCGCGATAAAATCCGTAAAAGTTATTTAAATATAATAAAAATGTATTAAATTAAATAAATATATTTTATAAAAATGTACTATCGGGCCTTACAGTGGAAGTTAATTTATTAATTAAATTATAATAGTTTGTATATTGGAACCACATATTTTTTGTAAAAATAATATTTGAAAAAACACTTCTTACATGCCGACGAAGTCGGGGGTAAAAGATATGAAATAATATACGGTAGGTTTACATTAAAAAAAAATCAATTTTTGTCTGTCTCTTTGTTCCAGTTAATCTCTAAAACGGCTAAGCCGATTTCGACGAGGCGTTCACTAGCAGATAGCTGTTGTTATAAGGCGTAACTTTGGCTATAAAAATAATCATCATCAATCCGAACGGCTGTAAATCTAAGCAAACGCGGGCGAAGCTGCGGGCAACAGCTAGTAATATTATAAATGTGAAAGCGTGGATGTTTGTAACGCTTTCATGCGAAAACTACTTAACCGATCATCATGAAACTTTGTACACATATTCTTGGAGGTATTAAAAGTAACATAGGATACTTTTTATAAAATAAACTAAAATCTTATCCTGCGCAGACGAAGTCGCGGGCACCAGCTAGTCAAAAATAAAACAAAAACTAAAGACGTTACAAACAAAATCAAAAGATTCAAATGGAGATGGGCTGGCCTTGTGATAAGAGGACACGAGAAATGTAGTAGAAGAGTGTCACAGTGGTACCCCGAGAGGGCAAGAGGAAGAGAGGTAGACCGTAGAAAAGGTGGGACGATGATATTAGATAAATCGCTGGAGTCATGTGGAACAGAGTGGCCCATGACCGAAAATAATGGAAAAGGTTGGAGGAGGCCTTTGCCGACTGGAAAACAGATCTAGGAAAGATAACTAAACAACAAATATTAGTTTAAATACTTTATTTAATTAAGAGTCTAGTATTAGTTTTTTTTTCTTTCTTTGTAAGTTTTAATTCAGTTTTAATTTCCATGAGATCTGAATAAAAGGCTATATTATTACTATTATTATGTATTTTGTGAATTTTAGTCTTTTTAGGGTTCCGTAGCCAAATGGCAAAAAACGGAACCCTTATAGATTCGTCGTGTCTGTCTGTCTGTCTGTCTGTCCGTCCGTATGTCACAGCCACTTTTTTCCGAAACTATAAGATCTATACTGTTGAAACTTGGTAAGTAGATGTATTATGTGAACCGCATTAAGATTTTTACACAAAAGTAGAAGAAAAACAATAAATTTTGGGGGTCCCCATGTGGTCCCCATACTTAGAACTGAAACTCAACATATTTTCTTTTCATCAAACCAATACGCGTGGGGTATCTATGGATAGGTCTTTAAAAATGATATTGAGGTTTCTAGTACCATTTTTTTTCTAAACTGAATAGTTTGCGCGAGAGACACTTCCAGAGTGGAAAAATGTGTGTCTTCCCCCTGTAACTTCTAAAATAAGAGAATGATAAAACTAAAAAAAAATATGATTTACATTACCATAAAAACTTTCACCGAAAATTGGTTTGAGCGAGGAGCGTTTTTTTTTAAAACGTCATAAATCGTAAACCGCAATTTACCTTTACATAAACCATATTTTTTGTTAAAGTGTATAATATTGTATATATGGGCGCAAATCGCTACCAATCGGCAATAGTTAGCAACTATTGATAGAAATATGTTTTAGTTTATCATTAAGGTGAACATATTGTTATAGAAATATCTGAAATACATAAGATTTATATTTAAATAGTTATTTGTAAACATATGAACCATTATTTATTAAGGTCTGATATTTAATAGCCACTGTTTAGACTGTTTCAATGTTTCGAAGATGATTGATGTTTCATTTATTTGTTACAATACTCAATTTACTGTGTAAATGTTCAATTTAATATGTATTACAACTAATATCACTATTCTATATAAAACACTTGTAATAATAAGAATATTGTATTTAATAATAGTTACATGTTTAATTGTTTATGGAAGTACTTTGTTTAATATAAATAGGGGAACGTAGGGACGCATTGCGTTAATATTAAGTGTAGCGCGAGTTATATATGGGTGCAGAAACAATCTGACCATAGAAGTACTACGGACGCCAGCATGCGGCACCTTAAGTGAACACTCAACACAGCAATCACCACTCATCGCTGCGTGTGGCCGTCGCCTTCGCCCTCGCCTGGACTCGCCTCCCGCAACCGTTCCCCTCCGTCATTTATAAGATGTTGTAATACCAATAGTAAAGCATTCATTTGTAATTCGTCAAAGTATAAACATCCCTTGTACATACGCTGTAATACAGTATTCTGAGATAATCTGGTTATTATTACTCCATGAATGTGGACCCAGAAGACCCGTACCGTAAAGCCACGACGACATATTATACTATGTAATGGTACGGAACCCTGCATGCGCGAGTCCGACTAGCACTTGGCCGATTTTTTATTTAACAATCCGCTCTATTTATAAAAATATAATAATATACACGTACACTTCTAGTCAACAAACACAATTTTCTTTCAACTTAAGTCAACTCAGTTGTCAATCGTCCCCACTATGGATCAAGCATTGTCGTGGCGTTAGGGCTCAGTAACCTAAAGTGAATCGAGCACCTTGGGCGAAGCCAAGTACACCGAGGGGGCTGCTCTTTATTTATTTATTTATTCAATTTAATATTTGTTGCACTTACAGTTTAAAACCAACGCGTACAACAAAACAAACATAAATAATATTATAATAAATACACATCAAATACACAAACACATAATATTTTACAATACAAAATACGCCAAACAATTTAAACTAATAATAATAGACACATCAACACAACAGCACATTACTTAACACGATTCTAAATACTTCGACATAATTTAACAAATTGAGAATGATTCATAGGAAAAATATCAATATTACTGTCGGAGGCTAACATAGTATTCAATAAGTTAAGCGCTGAATAAGAAGAAGAAGAGTATGAGAACCTCACTTGGTGGCACTCGCCGGGTTTTAGTTGGTAGAGCTGCGTCCACCTTACCATCTTTCGTGCGCAGCGAGTCCCCGCCTGGGGAGTCCCTCCCCCACGGGATGCCTAAGGTGCCATTTCTCGGTGCAAAAGAAAAAAAAAGCTGACAATCGTGTTTATCTACCAAAGATTCCTAATAGCCATAACAGCGCTATCAATCTTCCTGACATGTTTTGCTGATATATTAACGTAGCCCGATATTTTAACGACATTCAATCCGAGGATCCTCGAGAAATCGTTTTGATAGATGAGCTCTATCCGTCTTAAAAAAATAACGATCCACCGCCATCATGGGCACTTAAAACAAAGAATGGACTATAATGGCCAGATTAAATTGCAGTATGGATTTTCCACCTGAAAGAATTCTTTTGTCTCCCACTAACACTCCATTGTATGTTTCCATTTTAACGCGCTTTATTTTCACACTTGAAAAGATGTCCATTATTTTCGTTTTTCAAAGTTTTTGGTAGCAATAATTATTGTATTCCAAAGAAATGTATTTTAAAACTCGTAGCGTCACTAGAGTACATCCCCACCATGGTTCAGGCCTTGTCGTGGCGGTGGGGCTCAGTAATCTAGGGTGAGCGGTGCACCTTGGGTGAAGCTAATTGGGCCGAGGGGGCTCTTTGTACCCCTCTTAGAAGAAGAGGGGACAGAAGAACAGGGGGCAAGGGGTGAGGATGGGAACCTCACCCCATTGTACTGTCCCGACGTTAGGAGGGGTTTTTCTGTGGTGCGGGACAACCCCTCTGTGGAGGTGGCGTCAGTCCCTTGCGGGACTGACTAGCCGTCGAGGTGCCCTGTTTGTTTTCTAGATCCGGGGCACCTCACCAAAGGCGGCATTGGTGGCACTCGCCAGGTTTTAGTAGGTAGAGCTGCGTCTATTTACTAGCTGTCGGGCGCAGCGAGTCCCACATACCCGCGTGGGGAGACCCACTCCCCCGCGGGATGCCTCAGAGCATTTCCCGGCGTTAAAGAAAAAAAAAAAAAAAAAAAGAATACATAATATGTTCTACTTAAAGTTGAACTAGTCGACAGCGCGAACCCTAACAAAATGATTGCTATCTCATTTGACATAGTGCGCCAACATGTGTGCTAGAATGAAATGCACAACAATTTATTCCGAAAATGTCGTTTTAGCAAACCAGTTATTATAGAAAAACTATTAAGTGTATTTTTTTTTAAATAAATTTATTTCAACTTTTCAATAACTAAACTATGTCTATACGGGATTTCTTTTTGAGATTCGTGCTCCGTATATTATTTATTTTCGCCCAAAGTTGGGCTAAAATAAAATGTTTGAAATACGAAAGTTTAGAAGCTTGTATTATTTAAATGTATAATTTTTTTATGATTTTTGGTACATACAGACATAGATAACGATGAGATCAATTGATATTATACTTAGTTTTACATGGTCAACGTCAAACATTGTAGTAATTACTGTTCTGCGTTTGTATGGAAAGATTAGCGACTTGTTTACACAAGTATATAATGATATAATATCATTTAATAATAATAATAATAAGCTTATTTCAAGCATGAATCGACGGCACTAATTTATATCTATCCGTCATGGCGTTCCTTAAGATGTGTAATAGTGAGTTGTTAAAGAATGTTACTGTAAAATATGATGATGATGATAATTATGATGAAAAAAAGAGATGCAAATAATAGCAACGAAGTAGTGTGGTATCTATATAGTTATGTTAGAGATCGGTCGTCTTGGCCGTGGCGGTCACCAATAGCGTGGTGGGGCCTGTCCTGGAGGAGTTCCCTGCCTTGCCCCAAACCTCAAAAGGGAAGGGCAAGGGGAAGGGCAAGGGGAAGGCCCAGGAGGTGGAGTGGACTGCATTTGGTCCCTCCACTTCCAAAGGAGCGACCTTCAAAAGAAGGGAAGAGGATGGGGCCAAGGTCCCATAAAAACAGGCGGAGGCGTGGACGGACGTCGTCCGCCGGAAATCTACGGCGAAAAAGCCGGCACTTCAGCGCCGCCGTCGAAAACACTGGCGGCCTCTGCGCCACCGACCAGAAACCGGGAGAAGGAAGCTGCAAGGCCGAAATTGTCTCTCCCCCGCTCCACGGCCGTAATACTCAAGTTACGGCCGGAGGCAGCGGCTAAAAGAGCGACGTATGGCTCGGCTCTACTCAAGGCCGAGCAAACGATAGATTTGGGGGAGCTGGGCATCGGCCCGCTCCGGATCCGCCAGTCGGCAACCGGGGCGCGCCTCATCGAGGTGCCTGGCTCGACAAGCGGAGAAAAGGCGGACGCCCTGGCAGCTCGCCTGAGGGAGACATTAAGGAGGAGGTGGAGGTGCTCGGGCCCGAGCACCTCCACCTCCTCCTGGATTTCGTCCCCCCATCAACCCGCGGGAAGTTCCCCTCCCAACAAGCCAATGGCTTGTTGGGAGGCAAAACGGCCTCCCCCACAGTGTGATACGGGAGGCACTGTATTTCTTCGGTGTGCCCCCGTACCTGAGGAGGCTGCTTGAGGCGTACCTCTCAGAGAGGAGGGTGGCCTACGAGAATCGGTCGGGGTCCATTGAGTGGCGGCGAGTCGGCTCCAGTGTCCCACAGGGATCGGTTTTGGGTCCGATTCTGTGGGACATCGGATACGACTGGGTCCTGCGAGGCCGCCTCCTCTCCGGGATGGGTGTCATATGCTACGCGGATGACACCCTCGTGTATGCCCGGGGACGAAGTTATAAGGAGGCGGCGCGGCTGGCCGAGGTCGGGCTCGACCTCGTGATCAGCCGCATAGAGAGGTTTGGGCTTCGGGTCAGACCTGAGAAGACCGAAGCCCTTCTCTTCCGCGGGACCGGGCGGAAAGGACCCCCACCGGGGGCTGCCCTCCAGGTCAGAGGGGTGAGGGTCAGCATGAGCCCCCATATCAAATATCTGGGGCTCATCCTTGACGGTGGGGGACCTTCGGCCCACATTTCTCAATGTTGGGACCGAAGGTCGTGAAGGCGGCAAGTGCGCTGGGCAGACTCCTCCCGAACCTCGGAGGACCCAGCGCCGCCTGCAGGCAGCTATACTCTGGAGTCTGCCCGAGTATGGCAACCTACGGTGCGCCCATCTGGGCGGGTCACCTTACCACGAGAAATAAGGCCCAGCTGCGCTCAGCACAGCGGGTCATCGCGGAAAGAGTGATCCGGGGGTACCGTACAATATCGTGGGCGGCAGCCACTGCCCTGGCCGGTGACCCCCCGTGGGAACTCGTGGCTGAGGTTCTTGCTGAGACGCACTCCTATGTCTCGGATAGGAGGTCTCTTGGCGAGAGCCTTACGCTAGACGGGATCCTTCGGGTTCGCCGACTAGGGCAAGAGGCGTTAATGCGAAGGTGGAGGGAGGACCTGGCGCAACAGCCGTACGGCAAAAGCCTAACGGTTGCTCTGCGTACGGTCCTTGAGCGGTGGATGCGCCGTAAGCGCAAACCCCTCACCTCCCATCTGACACAGGTGCTCACCGGGCATGGTTGCTTTGGTGAGTACCTGTGCCGGACGGCCCGCAGGGAGCCGTTGACAGTGTGTCACGATTGTGGCGCGGCGGTGGACTCGGCCCAGCACACCCTCGAGGTGTGCCCGAGATGGGCGGCGCTGCGTCATGATCTGACATCAGTCATCGGAGGGGACTTGTCTCTGCCGGGTGTCATCATCGCGATGCTCGGTGACGACGAGTCCTGGACGGCGATGGTTTCCTTCTGCGAGGCAGTAATGTCCCAGAGGGAGGCCGACGAGCGGGTGAGAGAGGAGGCCGCCGACGAGGCCTCCCCCCGTGGGCGACGAACGGGGGTGCGCAGGAGGCGCTACTTAATGCGCCTCCAGTAGCGCCCCTGTGCTCGTGTCGGGTTCAGGATGGGAACCTGGGCCCAGTATGACACGACGTCGCGGGGACTGCCCAAGCTGCCGGGCAGCCCCCCTTAAGAGGAGTAGTCTGGCCTTCGCCGTGGCCAGCCTGTCGCTGAGGTGATCCTGTCGAATGCCTATCCGGGACGCTCAAATTAAAGCGGCTGAAGGCGCTCGCAATGGTTTTAGTTTACGGGTAGGGCACTCCCAGGTGCGAGTCCCACATAGGGTCAGGATCTACCCGAGATCCTGGCTACACGCGTAAAAAGCATTTCCCTGCGATAAAAATAAAAAATAAAAAAAAAGAGATCGGTCGTCTTGGCGTTCATTGAAGTAGGCCTATGTTCGGCGGTGGACGCATAAAGGCTGATGATGATGATGATAGTTATAAAACTTGTATAAAATGCCAAAGCCCACACAAACGTTATATTATCGCTATTCTCAATGACCGTTGAAGTTTGTTTAGTTAATATTTTATAAAAACATCTACCAATCAAATAATATTATAAAATAAATAAATAATTTCATAGATTCAGTTTGTTTTTATTGGGTACCCTAACTAATAAAAACTCATGTATTTCGGTCATATGAATTATGAATATCATAATATCATAAAGCGTATCTTCTTAATAATTCTATCATTTTAATCAAAGTAACCCACATTTAGTCCCAAAGCTGACTGAAATCTGTTTAATTAATGTCTGTCAGCTATACTTTGTTGAAACTTTGAGCATAAATTATAACAATTTACTGGTGGGAGGGGAGCGCTGCGCCGCGCTCCCGACTGCATGGGTACCACCATCTTGCTTGTTTCTCCCGTGAAACAGCTTTGCTGTGTTTCGAAGAGAAGGGCAAGACAGGCAGTGTAATTACTGGCACCGAGACTTAACATCTTATGTCTCAGGATAGGCAACACATAAATGAGTTGCCTGGGCTCGTTCCAGGTAAACTAGTTTATGTTCATGGGCGACGTCGACCACTTACCATCAGGTGGCACGTTTGCCAGTTTGCCTATCCAACTAACATAAAAAAAAACATAACTAACTCTTATATGGATATAAGAATTTTTATTAATATGGTTATTTTCACTATTAAAACAATTTAAGCTGACATTTACCTGCATGTTTTTGTAACGTTTAAGAGAGAGTTAAGTTTTAAGAGAGTTAACGTTTAAGAAATAATATAGAGTTATTTCGTTACATATAGAGTTTATTAATATAAAAATCTAAATAATTAAATTATAATATTAAAAATAAGGATATGAATTGGAAAAAGAATTTAAGTTAAAAATTTAAAATAAAATTCAGGTACGTGCTGGGTTCACCTTAGGCTACTGAGCCTCACCACCACGACAATGCTTGAACCATGTTTGGGAGATACCTTCAAGCTAAGCATCCCATCGAAAAAATCTTTCATCAGCATCATGCGACATTGTCATTGACTGACATATGCTGTAAATATCATCGTCTATCCGGATACGATTTTAATCTTAGCAGGCGGAACTGCGCGCAAAAATAGTTTATCACCGAGAATAAATTCATTTACCGTGTTATTTAAAATGTTCAATCGTGATCAGAAACGGCAATAAACTTGTTTACCGGTCTCTTGCACTCGCTGTAGATTTAAAATTTTTCCTTCAAATACACAGGTGCTTTTCGTTCAAACAAAAGAAAATAAATACCAGTTGCGACATTCTATTATTAGTTTTTTGAGATAAATATTTTTTATAGTAAAATATTTTAAGACATGAAGTTAGGTCTCAATTATACCTGTTTTTATGTATAACATTTACAAATTGTACTTATTTTAATAAAACTTCTATACCATATTATTGTAGAGTGCGCGCACATGCGTCCACCTTACGAAAATTCATCATAGAATACATTACTTGCCCAAAGTAACGCCTAATTCTATAAGCAAACATATAACTTTTATTTTTAATTTCTACATATAATTATTACAGGTAATGGTATGACAAAACGTCGAATGAAGAAAAATGCGCTTGCAAAAATCTTAATAAACCGAGATAAAATCCGTAAAAAATTGTTTCATTATAATGGGTGAAATTTGCGTAAACATTAGAAAACAATATCCAAAACTACTAGTCTGATTTTGATGCGGTTTTCAGAGATGGATTTGGATTTGATTGGTGCATGTTATTAGGTAGATGTGACATTCATAACTCACCAGAGGGTGCTTCAGTAAACATTTGTTTGTACAAACTAATGCTGCCATTTTTCTCCAAAACTACTAGTCTGATTTAAATGCGGTTTTCAATTATGGGTTTGGATTTGATTGATGCATGTTATTAGATAGGTGTTATGGTTACGACTTACCAGGGGACGCTACAGTAAACATTAATGTTTATAATAATCCAAAACTACTAGTCCGAATTGGATGCGGCTTTTAATAATCGGTTTATGGGGTGAAGATTCTGAAATAGATATTACGCGGCATGTGGTTGATTAGTGAGGATTTTTGAATAGGTGTTATAATATTAGCTCACTAGGTGGCGCTGCAGTAATAGTCTAGTCCGATTTTGATACGTCTTCAGTGTAGAGTTTGTGGTTAATTAGTGAAGGTTCTGAAATAGGTGTTACGGTGGTAAATCACTTGAAGGCGCTGCAGTAATTAATATATTTAATTTTAGCTTCTACATATTGATAATATTATGTAGAAGATATATCAACCCTTATATGTACCACTGCTGGGTCGGGGCTCCTGCTCGAAACCAGGTGAGGAGGGGTTTTTTGGGCCATAGTTCACCGATGCGCTGGCCCAATGCGGGTTGGTGAACTTCACACACTTTCAAAGACTTTTAATCTCATCGGGCATGCAGGTTTCCTCACGATGTGTCCTTCACCGGTGAGCGAGCGATGGTCTCATGTTCAGATGCGTAGAAATTTAGAAAAACCCATTTCTGGGCATCACAGGATCGAACCCGGACCTCTCGGCTCTCATTCAAGAGGCCGAGCCCACACCCACTAGGCCTACAGACTATTTACCTAATATTATTTAATTTTATAGAGCATACTTAAGCTCTTTTAAAAGTTTGAAATAAAAAGCAAAATTAAAAATTTTGTAAAAATTCTACGATTGTTAAAAGGTAATTGAAAAAGGATAAAATAATTCAAAACCCTTGAAAAGAATTTATTGAACTAGATATATCTAATAAACATATAAAGCTTTTATAAGTAGTTTTGATCTCTCGCAGTGTGGCTTATGAACAAAAGAGTATCAGTTTTTGAACTGCCTACCTAAAAAGGTTTATGAGATACAACCTAGTGACAGACGGACGGACAGACAGACAGATAGCCAGAAAGACAGACGGATGGACCGCGGAGTCTTTGTAAAAGGGTTCCAGTGAACCCTTTTTTTCTTTTCTTTTCTTTTCTTTTCTTTAATGCCGGGAAATGCTCTGAGGCATCCCGCAGAGGAGTGGGTCTCAACCGGCGGGTATGTTGGACTCGCTGCGCCCGAAAGCTAGTAAGTGGTCGCAGCTCTACCCACTAAAACCCGGTAATGCCAATGCCGCCTTTGGTAAGGTGCCCCGGATATATTGAGCAAACATGGCACCTTAACGACTAGTCAGTCCCCAAGGGACCGACGCCACCTCCACAGAGGGGTTGTCTTGATTTTATCGCGGTTTATTTCGCATACTTTACATCAACCATGGTCACGGGAGGACCATGGTTGCTGTAAAGTATCCGAGACGTCGGGCTTGTAAAAATCTTAATAAACCGCGATAAAATCCGTAAAAATTGTTTCATTAAAATGAGTGAAATTCCCGCAAACATTAGAAAACAATGCTGGGTTCACCTTAGGCTACTAAGCCCCACTGTGGGGGAGGAAAGGAACCCTAAAAAGTACCTACGTAAAAGTTTGTCGGATAACTAATTGGCCATTCTTCATAATTTCAGCTCATCATGCATGAGGTAAAAGTTACAGCAACTTACTTAAATCAACTTTATACATAAATCTGAAGTTCTCAAATTCTTTTAATTTCTTATTGTTACTCAAAGTTTTAATATAGGTAATTAAAGATATATTGTTTTAATATAATTATAGTATATATTATAGTTATACAACATTTACGACTTTCCATTTCTTTTTATATTGATAGATGTGTTTTTTAAATTTATTTTCTTTATTTTAATTATAGATACCGCGTCCATTTTTTGTCTTTAGGGCATATTCTAGACGTATCGTACATTGATGGACTTTTTGGTCGTATAAGTTTCAAAGTGTTCCATCAGATAATATTATGAAAAACTAATTAAAAAATCAGCATACCATCAGGATTATTATTAAATTCATTCTCGGTTATTATATTATTTTAGCATGAAGAAAAAATACAATATCCATATTTAGACGAAGAGTTGTAATATAGTGAGTTGCTTATTATTTACACATCAAATATGTACTTGCCAACTCCCTCTGGATACGGCGGATCCGGGGGTCAAGTATATACGGAATAATAACAAAAAAAGGCGGTATATAAAATGCCTCTAACCGGAGAAGCAATAAACACACTCAAAGCAACTTGCTGTTTGTCCCCAATTTACTTTGAAATCCAATATTGGGTCTATTTCTTGGCGAGGAAAGGTTATTTTTGTTTGTTATTACATGAACAGGAATATAGCAAGCTGATGAACTGGACAAATATTAATTTTCTAGATTGGCGTAACCGGTTTCCCGAAAACTGAGACCATGAGAAGCCTTAGTTTGCTAAGGTAATATATTTATCAAAGCGCTGTCTGTTTTGAGATGAAAACAGAAAAATATATCGTATTATATTGTAAGAGGTAATGCCATGCTGCTTTGCAACAGAATTAGGCTGGTACGACCTCTCGCTCACATAATACGGACGTGCGGTTTGTAAGTTTCCGATGGTCTATTGGGAAGGATAGGGAAAAGGAGGGCAACTTATCTGCATAATCTCTGGTTGTGCGGATGTGTATGGGAGTCGATAGTCGCCAAAAGGCTTTAACTGCTAGTTTACCCTTCTATGTTATATAAAAATCTATTCTACCCCTTTTACCGAAAAATACTTAAGCTATTTAATGGAAGCAATAGGCTTACTTATTTAGACGGGCGCAAGGAACAAATCATCCCTTCCAATGACAAAGCTTCCAATTGTGACGTCAGTAAATAGTAGAAGTTTCACTTCTTATAATTCATATTCAATACCAGTAAGTAGTGTACTAACTACAGTGATGGTAGCTGGTAGTCCGCGTACTAGTTGCACCGTCGACCTGGTAAAGGTCGTTGTGGACGTTGTGGAGTTCCTTGGGGCCTACGTCCAAAAGTGGACTTGTTTTGGCTGTATTAAAAAATATCAAAAAGTAGTGTACTTATCAAATTTACTACCACCTACTTCGTTAGAACGTTCTTGACAAGAGATACAAAAATCAAATATGGAAATTTATTTCCATAGAAAATTGAAAAACACACCAATTTAGTTTGTAAGATTTTGTATTTAGAAACTAATGAGAAGCAAGCACTGAACAATAATTGGCTGGCGTAAACACAAAATATTTATTGGCAAGGTAGGACCCTGGATGTGGGTCAGGATGAATGGCATCCCGCCAAATCGCCCTTAGCCAATAGAGGATTGTCAGTGAGATTTGTATATACATTCTAACTTATGAATTACTCTTCATTTACTTTTTCTATCACAGGATTTTGCTCGCAGCTTCGCCCGCGCTAACTTAAGGTTGAACTAGTCGATGGCGCGAACTCTAACAAAATGATTGCTATTTCACCTGACATAAGGCGCGAACATGCGTGCTAGAATGAAATGCACAATGATTCATTCCGAAAATGTCCTTTTAGTAAAACAGTTATTATAGAAAAACTAATTAGTGTATCTTTTCAAAATAAATTTATTTTATCTTTTGAATAACTAAAGTATATCTGTACGGGCTTTATTTTTGAGCTTTTGTACTCGGTATACTATTTATTTACGCCCAAAGTTGGGCTAAAATCAGTGTTCAAATACGAAAGTTTAGAAGCTTGTATTTTTTAAATGTATAATTTTTTTACGATTTTGGGTACATACACACATAGGTAACGACGAGATCAATTTACATTATACTTAGTTTTTCGTGGTCAACGTCAAACATTGTAGTAATTACTGTTCTGCGTTTGTATGGAAAGATGAGCGACTTGTGTAACCTTAATCTTACAAACAAACAACAATACAGTAACAACTTAGTGACGACATTTGACCCAAAAATATAGATAACGTTGTCTAAAGTAAATCTGCTATTTTTTACAGCATAGGAGGGCAAACGGGCAGTCGAAGCCTTTTGGCGACTATCGAAGCACATACACAGCCGCCCAATTAAAGATTATGCTTTGCCCTCCTCTTTCTTTGCAGCCGAATTGGGCCGGCACGACCGGATTGGTACCTCTCACTCACATAATATCGGAGTCAAGTGACAGCTATGCTTTGTGAGTTTGTGAGTTTCTGTGAGTGTCCAGTGGCCCATTGGGGGAATAGGGAAAAGGAGGGCAACGTATCTGCATAACTTTTGATTGTGCGAATGTCTATGGACGTCGGTAGTCACCATAAGGCTCCGACAGCACGGTTGCCTCCTTATGGCATTTATTTATTTATTTTGGCCAACAGTAGTTGATACATTAAAGCTTTCACATAAAAAAATATTCTAAAAAAGAACATAAATGCACAACATTTTAAGTTGTCACAACATGCACAAAAAGAAATGTAATACTAGTATACTACAAAGATTATACAAGTTGAAATACAAATGGAAATAATTAAAAGTTTTATATAGTAGTAGAAAATAAAAACAGCAAAAAATACCAAAAAACGTATAGTGGCAAAATCATTTGTATTTGATCCCTTAACAATCCCTAAACAAATTTTTTGAAGGCAGGTAATTTATCTACAAAAACATCCACGTTCTCATAGATACTACTGATTATATGTCTTGGATATACACGGGTTATGAAAAATTATGACAGCAAGCAATCACACACGTAATGCACGTAGTTTTTTGCTGGAAAAACCTTATACTGATGTCATGTCATCCGTCCATGCGGTAAAGTGGTAGTAGGGATACAAACCTGAAATAATTTTATTTGGTATTTAGGAACAATAGAATTCTGGAGTGAAGAAATGATTGATAGATGTACGATTGTGTGAGATACGTTTTCGCTATTAGTTGGCAACTTCACTTCCTCTTTTGAGAAAGGTTTTATTTCTTTTTAAGTTAGTATTTGACATCAACTCTCTCTTTGCCAAATCATATGTATTTAAAAAAATGTATTGATTACATTTTAATCTTCCGCGAATAGATTTAATAAAACAACTAACTCTTTTAAGCATTTTCGCTCGTTCTGATACAAGAAAGTTATATCATATTTTCTGATGGCATGAATTTTGTGATTGTTCATAAAAGTAAAATGCTCATTCATCAGGCTCTATCTGTCTGATATATATCTATAGACCTCATTCAATGAACGCCAAGACGGCCGATCCCTCGCCACTCGCATCTAGCACGGACCGGCCACTGCATGAAGATCGTTCGAAATAACTCATTATTTAATGAAATCGTTCAATAAAATAGCTACAAGTCTGATTAAGTTTCACAATAGGCAAATTCATTTCTCATTAATATCATAGGTGATGATGATGATTAATTGAAGTTCTCAATTCATATGGTGTGGTTGGATCGGCGTCATGAATACTGAACGCAGAATAAATTTCAACATGAAAAAGGGCAGAGGGAATTACAGATGTTTTATTGGACCGCTCATGGCCCTAGAACATGTAATATGTATCTGTGATATATGGACCGTATTATAAAGTTACAAGTACAAGTAGCTATAAAAGTATCGTACAAGTAATATCGTGCATCCGCTGTAATAAATAGTTTCTTGGATTTGACTAATTAATTTTAGTTATTAAACAGAAATTAGTAAGTAGTAAGTTAAATCAAAATTCAAAGTAATTTGTACCTACGTAAAATATTGTTACGTCACGTGATTACATGAATATATTCTTTGCGATATTTTCTATCATCATCATCATGAGCTTCTCCATCCACTGCTGAACATAGGACTCAATGAACGCCAAGGCGGCCAATCCCCCGCCACTCGCATTCATAGGACCGGCTGTACGGAGATCGTCCCCCCATATTGTTGGAGGTCAACAGACCTCCACTCAAGGACTTTATTAGCCCACTATCAGACCTTTACTAAATACAAAATCAGCCAATATCCTACTACTAGCTGTTCCCTGCAGCTTCGCCCCGTTACTCAACTCCTATAAATCACAGCGTGATATTATATAGCCTCGATAAATAAGCTGTCTAACACTGAAATAATTTTTCAAATCGGACCAATAGTTCCTGAGATTAGCGCGTTCAAACAAACAAACAAACTCTTCAGCTTTATAATATTAGTATAGATTCGTAATAAACTAAATTCTTGACGGAGATTGTCATCCCACCTGGATAATGGTCCACCAACAATTCGTCTAGGTACTTAAACGCGGCCACTCCACTCTTGAACCTTATTGGTCCATCGGCCATACGTTCTCCTGAATGTGTGACCAGCACACTGCCTAAAAGCTTTTTACTTTTATTATCGTAAGTTACATAGATATTATATTATATTATCTATTTATGTTATAAATGTAATTAAATGTTTGTAGTTCTTCCAAACTGCACCACAACGACTAATGGAGATCCAAATAAGAAATCAAGGCTTTTATAATATAAAAGGGACGTCAGGATCCTGATCAGGCTTCTGAAGCTTCCCCACCATGGTTCAGGCCTTGTCGTGGCTGTGGGGCTTAGTAGCCTAGGGTGAACCCAACACCTCCGGTGAAGCCAATTGAGCCGAGAGGGCTTTTTGTACCCCTCTTATAAGAAGAGGGGAAAGGGGCGAGGATGGGAACCTCACCCCATTGTACTGTTCCGACGTTGGGAGGGGTTGTTCTGTGGTGCGGGACAACCCCTCTGTAGAGGTGGCGACGGTCCCCTAAGAGACTGACTAGCCGTCGAGGTGCCCTGTTTGCTTATTAGATCCGGGGCACCTCACCAAAGGCAACATTGGTGGCACTCGCCGGGTTTTAGTGGGTAGAGCTGCGTCCACTTACCAGCTTTCGGGCGCAGCGAGTCCCACATACCGCCGGGGGAGACCCACTCCCCCGCGGGATGCCTCAGAGCATTTGCCGGTGTTTAAGAAAAAAAAGGCTGAAGGTTGGCAATACCAACCTTACAGTTGTCACCAACTTGGTACCTAGCACGCGCAAATAGGACCATGGGAAACCATGTAAATTATGTCTTATAACAAAGTAAAGTAGTTGTGTATATAGTCTTTGTAGAATTGTGAGCTACCTGAAATA
The DNA here is from genome assembly GCA_963853865.1 of Helleia helle. Lineage (NCBI taxonomy): Eukaryota > Metazoa > Arthropoda > Insecta > Lepidoptera > Lycaenidae > Helleia > Helleia helle. The sequence goes on along the minus strand of OY971425.1, from coordinate 5,695,420 downwards.
TGTAAACTGATTAAGAAAGTTATAATGAATGACCTCTTTAATGGGAGGCTACGGCGAATGACCATAGTTCGCGCATTATCGTCGCTTAGAGAGCTTGTACACGTGCATGGGTCTAGTCTTATGATAATAATTAATTAAATAACGTAATTTATTGTTACCTTTCTCTTTTTTGATGACGCAGGTTAATGCGTCGAATGATCCAGTTTTACATCAGGTAAGGAAGGCATCTATGTGGACATACTTGGGAATGCACTACCAAAACCACCTGCAAGCGCCTTCAGCCGCTTTTTGAGGGTCTCAGTGCAGAACAGGATCACCTCAGTGACAGGGTGGCCCCAGCGAAGGTCAGACTACTCCTTGTAAGGGGGGACTGCCCGGCCGCCACTAAGCAGTCCCCGTCGTGTCATACTGAGCCCAGGTTCCCATCCTGAACCCAACTCGAACATATAGGCGTTACTGGAGGCGCATTACGTAGCGCCTCCTTCGAACCCCCGTTCGTCACATGCGGGGGAAGGCCTCGTCGGCGGCTTCCTCTCTCAGCCGCTCGTCGGTATCCCCTCTCATCCGCTCGTCGGCATCCTCTCTCACCCGATCGTCGGCCTCCTTCTGGGACCACTGGGACTGGGCATCCACTGCCAGATATAGGCATAATAAACGCCATGACGATCCCCCGACGAAGACAATAAAACTTATTACTATAATTAAAAACGAATCGCCTTAAATTTAACCCGACTTAACTTATTTCAATTGTTGGTTGATGGCGTTAGATGACTATAAACGATTGTATATAATATGTATTATATTTAGTTCTTTAAAACAAATGTCATAAAATCTAAAGAAATGGATTCAATTCAATCAAAATCAAAAATCAAAATCATTTTTTTTTAATTCAAAATAGTACTAATACAGTATCTTTTTGAACGTCAATTGAATCTACTACCGGTTTCAAGGTAAGCCCACTGAGAAGAACCGGCGAAACAAACTCAGTGGAACTAATCTTTTCAAATAATATATATTAATAACAATTTTAACATCTTATCTTGAATCTGTGGTATCTTCCATGAAATCTTTTACTTTATAATATGCTTTACCACACAAACGCTCTTTAACAACTTTTTTGAATTTTTTTATGGAGAGCTTTTGAACGTTTTCTGGGATCCTATTGTAAAAGCGTATAGAGTTGCCTTTAAAAGAATTGCTTACTTTCGAAAGTCTAATCATTGGTGCATGTAACCTGTGTCTATTACGTGTATTCCTACTATGAATATCACTTTTCTTATAAAATTCATTTATGTTTTTCCGGACATACAGTAAATTTTCTAAGATGTATTGAGAGGTGACAGTCAGAATTCCTATTTCTTTAAATTTTCCTCTCAAAGATGAATAGGGAGGCAACTTGTAAATTGCACGAATAGCCCGCTTCTGCAGCACAAAAATGTTGTTTATGTCGGCCGCATTTCCCCATAAAAGTATGCCATAAGACATAATGCTATGAAAGTAGCTAAAATATACTATTCGCTCTGTATCTACATCAGTAAACTGTCTTATTTTTCTCACTGCATATGCTGCTGAACTGAGTCTATTCGCCAATTTAGCTATGTGGGGACCCCACTGCAGCTTAAGATCTAGAGTTATTTCTAGGAAAACTGTGGAGTCCACCAATTCCAAGTTTTCACTGTCTAAGAGTACATTTGTTTGCAGTTGCTTAACATTTGGCAAGGAAAATTTTATGGATTTAGTTTTTTTACTATTTAAAAGCAAGTTATTAACGCTAAACCAATGTACCATTCTCGAAAGTGTGTTGTTTACCTCGTCATAATTAGTTTCTTGTCGTTTGATTTTAAAAATAAGTGCAGTATCATCAGCAAACAACACTACCTCTTGACTATCTTTAACTAGGTAAGGTAAATCGTTTACATAAATTAGAAAAAGAAATGGACCTAGAATGGACCCCTGTGGACCCCCATCTCTATTTTAGTCCCGGATGATCTTTTACCATTTATCTCGACCTTTTGAGTCCTGTTTTTAAGATAGGAATTCAAAAGATCCAGTGCCGTGCCGTCTATCCCATAGTGGCGTAATTTCCTGATCAAGGTCTCATGCTGTACACAGTCAAACGCCTTGGATAAGTCACAGAAAACTCCCAAAGCATCACGTGACTCCTCCCAGGCCTCATAAATGTGGTCAACTAAGTTAACGCCAGCGTCTGTTGTGGAGAGACCCTTTCTAAATCCGAATTGTTTTTTGTGCAGTAACATATTGGTTTCAAAGTAATATAGTAACTGATTTAACATAATTTTTTCAAAAATTTTACTAAATGAGGGGAGTATTGATATTGGTCGAAAATTTGTAACATCTGATGTACTGCCAGATTTAAAAAGAGACAAGACTCGACTATGTTTCATTAAGTCAGGAAAAACGCCACTATCAATACATTTATTAAAAATTGTTGCTAGATGGAGTGCAATTACATCAACTATGAGCTTAGTGACTTTTACAGATATTCCCCATAAATCTGGGGTATTTTTATTGTTTAATAAGTTAAATGCATTTAAAATATCTTTGGGTCCTATCTCTTTAAACTTAAAGTTAGCTTCACATTGTTTGACATTGGTTTTAAGCAATGATTCGGCAATTGCAGGACATGAGATTAAATTTTTTGTAGTCGAAATCGGGATGTCAGAAAAGTATTTTTCAAATACTGTCGCAACTTCCTCGTGAGACTTAATTATTCTATTTTCAATATTTAAATTAAATTCAGAGCTACGACTACCGACTCTCCCAGTTTCATCCTTTATTATGTTCCAAGTAGTTTTTATTTTATTTTTTGCGTTTTTAATTTTTTCCTTAATATAAAGAAAGCGATTTAGCCGCGATACAAACTTGTTTGAATGTTTTTGAATATATTTTGACATACAGCTTGGCAAAAAAGAGCATGGAAAAATGATGGCGCCACTTTCACTTAGGTCTCATCATAATATGGAAAATCAGTAAGATAATTTAATCAAATCGTTAAAAATAAATGTGAAACACTAAGCTTTACTCAAAATCTAGTATTTGTTTTCCAAGTATTGCCAACATCATAGGTTTCCATTTAGTAAAATATTTAGTTACACCTGTCACCACGTCATACTCTTTTTTGCCAAGCTGTACTGCTTAAATGATTGATTTTGATTGTATGTGCGTTCTTGGTAAAGGTCATATAATTTGCGTCTACTATTGTGGATTCCTGCTGTTGCCCAATCATTAAAGCCCTTTTTATTTGTGGAACTGACTGTTTTAGAAGTAAAAATGGCTTTAAAATGTGTATTAATTAATTTAAACAATTCACCAAAAGCGAAATCTGGACTTTTGTTATCTTTCAAATATGTAATATTGGCCATTATACTACTCCTAAATTTCTCAATACGTCTTACATTCACAGGACCAAACACATTATTTTTATTTCAATTTTTACTATTAGAACTTATAAGGAATTCAGCTAATTGACCACAGTGATCAGAATTCAACTTGTTGATAATTTCTTTGTGGACAGGAGTTAAATTACTAAAAATATTATCAATACATGTAGCTGTAGAACTACAAATTCTTGTTGGTTCTGAAAATAGATTAGTCAGATTATATGATTTTAACAATGATGTGAATCTAACTGTGGTGAAATTATTTTCTAGTAAATTAATATTAAAGTCACCACAAATTAGTATGGGCTTGTTAGACCCACATATTTTAATTAATAATTCTTCCATGATTTTCTCAAAAGAATCATATAATCCATTTGGAGGTCTGTATACACTTACAATAATAAGGCGCTTCATCTCTATACAGGCTATTTCAGTAGTACGCTCAGCAGAAAGGCCCACAATATCCGTACGTTCCTTAAATTTTATTTCATTTTTAATAATTATTAGTGAGCCACCTCTTATGGCTTTTTCTCTACTGAACGAACTTGCTACCTGGTGCTCACTGAAGCTGAAAATAATTTCATTTTTTTTAACCAATGTTCGGTAATACACAGTATGTCTATATTGTAGTTTTTTAAGAACAATTCAATTTCCAAGTCTTTGCCTAACATTCCTTGTAAGTTTTGATGCACCAGGTTAAATGAGTACAATTTTTTATTTAATTTCTTTACATTGATTTGTTCAATATTTTCATTTAATATATTATTATTATTATTACTAATTAATGGGCTAGAGACTTCCTCTACTGTCTTATAAACAAGTTTAAAGTATTTGGAATCTTTTGTCGTATAAAGATAAAAAATAAAGCGGGAAGATTTAGACGAGCAACGTACGTCCTCTCAATAGCGAATCATCTGAAGTGTGAAATTTCTAATTTGTGCGCGCTTATCAATTTTGAATGAGCGTCTGAAAAACCTTACGGACTCTATGCAAATGTTTATGAGGACGAAAAATCGTGACTCTAGTTTTGTGTTTTTCATCCAGTCTGTGTTACTAATAATACCTAGCCTGCCCGGAATTTGTTTTTTCATTTTTCGGAACACGGCGAATCTGTTTCGCAAAAATGAGGTACATACCTAACGTGAACACTTTTTTTTACTCAAACGCATAAAGAGACCTATGTTCAGAAGTGGACGGATAAAGGCTGATGATGATGATATATATTAAAACACACACATTTACACAAATTCATGAGAAATATAATATTAGGTTTTTGTTGATGACCTTTTTTAGTCATTTTAATTTTTTGAATGAACTGACTTTACTTTTCTGTATTGAATATTGCATTTTTATTATTTATTATTCAGATTTATTATTGCACGAGATTTTGGAAAAGCTGGACAAACCGTCCCAAAGCTTTCTTTTGGGACAACGGGACAGGCCTAGAAAACTGGGACGTCTCGTAATATTGTACTTACCTATGCAATCGAAGAAATGAACAAGATTATATCATATACGGTATCAGTACACAGTATAAAACAAAGTCTGTCCCAATATATACTTAGATCTTTAAAACTGCGCAACGGATTTTGATGTGTGTTTTTAAATAGATAAACTGATTTAAGAGGCCGAGAGAAGATTTTATATGTATAATATTATAGTACACAAACACTGATAATTTTAAAGGTTTCTAATGTAATTTAGATAAACTCATTTGTTTGTAGACGTTAAAAAGGTTTACAAAAAATCCGCGGTGGTATAATATGCCTATCTGTTAGGGATAACCCACATTAACCATTTTTATACTATACGAGAAATAATACCTTCTTTACGATGCGATTTTAAGCAATATTGTATTAATTTTTATCCAATTAAATACCTTAATGGCTGTCTATAAATGAAAAAAATAAAACCAAGATGGCTGATGTCTTTAAATTGCTTCTGTACCGAAAAACCATACGTAGTTCGTTCATTAGCATAATACTACAATAGCAATTAGTATGTTAATTTGTATTCGTAATTCGAAAGCTTTCACACCTTATATCAACAGCTTATTAGCCGTTAGTATGTAATCTATTGACATCCATAAGCATTGTGTAATGAGCATAATATGTTACCTACATAATATAGTTATATTCACGTACAGTATGAATGCATTTCATAATAAAACGTGAAAAACACAGACTAATGCAGACTCTCTAAGCATTCTTCGCACGTTTTGCCTCGGTGGTGGCTATTTATATACTCTGTGGTGGCCAAAACGTGTGTAAAAATGTACTATCAAATAGTTGCTACGTCTTAGGACAAAACAATGCTAATTCTAACAAAAATATGGTATATGTCATTCAATAATTTTGTCTCCAAGTTCGAAAAACAGTCTTCTTTTTAAATTAGTTTTTTTTTATTAGTCTTCAATAAACCAGCCGGAGTGGAGGCCACGTTCGGAAAGACGAATTGTTGGTCGGCCATTAACCAGGTGGGAAGACGATCTCCGTACAGTGGCCGGTTCGTGTTGGATGCGAGTGGCGCGGGATCGGTCGTCTTGGCGTTCTATGAGAGAGGCCTATGTTCAGCAGTGGATGGATAGGGGCTGATGATGATGATGAATCGATTGTCCAACAGTATTTTATATAGGTATACGGTAAACCCACATCAATACACTCCGCCAACATAGTAACGGTGAGGAAAATGCACCACTACCATCATGCTAACCTGCTGATATTATAGGTTGGTGATGGCCTGCTTAGTTCTTCAGCAGACACATATTTGATGTGTTTTGAAACAAAGAACAGTTCAGGCAGTGTAATACTATCATAGAGACTTTACCATTGTACGTCTCAGAATGGAGGATTCCTTAGGTCGCCTTAAAACATATTATCTATAGTATAGCTCGCATGCTAGTTGCATGCAAGTTACTGTTCGTATTTTTATTTTTGCATGTATCCAGTAGGGCTAGCATGCGCGCACGACTTACTTATATGAAATAAACTACACAATATTATCCTAATAAAGGACACAGGTTATTATAATTATCAATTCTGATACGACAGTAAATCAATGTTAGCGCGGACTCAGTCGGACTAATCTAGTAGAAACATAGTATTAAATATGTTTAGAATCAACTTACCTATAACTTAAAAACATTCACCTTTAAGAACCCCTTTGCTCAAACGCTCTCAAATTACAGTAAAGTAAGGTAATTTAATACCAACACTGGAAAATTCTAAACCGCGAATCTCAAACGATCCCTTCACAAACAATAAGGAGCGTGTCTTATCTCGGGAATTTCGGAGAACATTTTTAAATTCCACAAAGCTGAATGTAACGTGAAACTAGCTCGGTGCTCCATTACGAGCCCCCATATTAACCGGCATTCCAGAATGTTTCGTGTTCCATCCTTCAAAGTATTACGCGCCATAATACTGCACTTGCCTTCCTTTGACAACGGATCGATCTTGCGCTAGATTATGGCCGAGTTTATCTTCTCTATATGCTTTTAAATAGATTTTCTTTCATTTTTAAATAAATGTTCAATATTATAGAATTATTATGTTATTTTATTGTTTATATCGAAAATTGTGAGCGATGGCCTAAAATATATAATATAATATAAGCCCTAGTGGGTATGGGCTCGGCCTGTTGACTGAAAGCCGAGAGTTCCTGGTTCAAACGCTTGTGAAGGAAAGGGAAAGGGAAGGGAAGGAAAGGAAAGGGAAAGGCTGTGGAAAGGGTTCCCACCGGTCAAGGAAACATCTTAAGGAAATCTGCATGTCCGATAACATTAAAAGTCTTTGAAGGTGTGTGAAGTTCACCAACCCGCATTGGGCCAGCGCATCAGTGAACTATGGCCCAAAACCCTCCTCGCCTTATTTCGAGGAGGAGACCCGTGCCCAGCAGCGGGACATTTAAGGGTTGATATTACTATTGTTTAAAATGTATCAGAGCAATTGATATTATTGTTCTTTCATAAGATTTTTTATTTTTTTTATTGGTAGCTTTTGCATATTTTCTGGGATCCTATTGTAAAAGCGTATACAGTTAGGTAACAGGTCAGGTAACAGTAGATGAATAGAGGCTGATAATGATGATGATGATGTTTCTAAGTTTGAATGTAGGAGGTAAATTCGAAGTTACTCATCTGATTTAAATAATCTTTCATCAGTATAATACCACGTTATTACATAGGCTATAACATAACCAGATGGTCTGTCCCGACACAGCCGATCTAAGTTAAAGAAGCTGCGGGTGACAGCTAGTTTCTTAATCACAATAAATGATTTGGCATACTTCTTTGCAATATTATCGATATTTGCCGTCCCTAAGATCCGGCTGTATTGGCAAAATATTAGTGCTCGGCGCGACCGCGTATTGAAAAGAAAAAGAAAAATATTTGATACGTGACATTCATTCAGGAATGGAGACTAAGGAATGAAATCACCGAATGAAAAACTGTTGCTTAGATTTTACTAATTGATTTAACGAAGTATTACAATGGAATAAATATGATGATGGCGACTCTTTAAAAAGTTTATATGAAAAATACCTCCGTAATGAAAGTGTAGGCCTAATAGTTATTTTTATAGAAGAGGGGACAAATGTACACCTGGTGGTAAGTGATAAGCTACATCCATAGACACCAGCTACATCATCAGCAATCCGTTTTTTTTTATGTTAGTTGGATAGCCAAACTGGCAAACGTACCACCTGATGTTAAGTGGTCGACGCCGCCCATGAACATAAACTAGTATACCTGGAACGAGCCCAGGCAACTCAGTTATGTGTTGCCTATCCTGAGACAAGATGTTAAGTCTCGGTGCCAGTAATTACACTGCCTGTCTTGCCCTTCTCTCCGAAACACAGCAAAGCTGTTTCACTGGAGAAATAAGCAAGATGGTGGTACCCATGCAGCCGGGAGCGCGGCACAGCGCTTCCCTCCCACCGGTTAGAGCTGTACTCTAATTAAATAAAAATTATTTCCAAGAATCTCTGTCATGACCTACGGACTGATAATCAAAGTGTAATAATTCCGTTTGTGATGGTATAGCATATAAATAGGATACTTCCCCACCATGGTTCAGGCCTTGTCGTGGCGGTGGGGCTCAGTAACCTAGGATGAGCGGTGTACCTTGGGCGAAGCTAATTGGGCCGAGGGGGCTCTTTGTACCCCTCTTATAAGAAGAGGGGACAGAAGAGCAGAGGACAAGACAAGACTGTCCTGACGTTAGGAGGGGTTGTTCTGTGGTGCGGGACAACCCCTCTGTGGAGGTGGCGTCGGTCCCTTGCGGGACTGACTAGCCGTCGAGGTGCCCTGTTTGTTTTCTAGATCCGGGGCACCTCACCAAAGGCGGCATTGGTGGCACTCGTCGGGTTTTAGTGAGTAGAGCTGCGTCCATTTACCAGCTGTCGGGCGCAGCGGGTCCCACATACCCGCGTGGGGAACCCACTCCCCCGCGGGATGCCTCAATGCTCTGACATTTCCCGGCGTTAAAGAAAATAAAAATAAAAAAAATAGGATACTTATTAAATAAATTACACAGCATCTTGTCAAATATTGACTTTTATTAACGTCTCCGGCGATCCTCGCCCGACATCACACGTTCGGCTCTCATAGATGAGTACGTAGCTCGTCCCGTTGAGAAAAAGTACTGGTTAGGGCCAGTATTATTGAAAATGAATCTTCAGTAAAGAAATGTGTTCTTGAGTGGAGCTGCGCCATCAGTTGCGTAAAAGACCCTCAGACGAATGTGTGGAATATAACTGGCACAAAGCTGTAACTAACAGACCATAGATTGGTTCAGTGATGAAGACGAAGTAAGATGGATATTAGTATCTATCACAGAAACGAATTAATTCTAAACAAAATTAAGATTTTGAAGCTACGTTAACCTCGTCGTTATTAACTTTTTTTTTATAGCACAGGAAGGCAAACGAGCAGTCGAAGCCTTTTGGCGACTAACGACGTCCATACACATCCGCATTACCAGAGATTATGTCAGCAACCGAGTAGTCAGAACCTTATGGTGACTACCGACGCCCATAGACATCCGCACAACCAAAAGTTATGCAGATGCGTTGTCCTCCTTTTCCCTCTCTCCCCCGCACGAAACGCAACAGCCTAGCTGTACGCGGGTATTATGTGAGTTGGAGGTGCCACCCCGGCCATACGCGTCCAATTCGGATGCAAAGGAGCCTAGCACTATCTCTTTTATTCATCAACACTATCTCTTTTATTCGTCAAATGCTATAATAGGTCTCGATGACACGGATGATTACCCTCCACTCGCACCGAACATGGACTGGTCGCTGCAGGAGATTCCATGTAGTTGGAAGTCAACTTACCGTCCGTCTTCCTGTAGCCCGATTCACGTAACTATTACCGATCCAAATGTCGTTGAAGTTCAGAAATCGTCCTATTCAAAACAAGTCATAAATGTGTTACTTCAATAGGACGTAAACTCAATAGGATCGAAACTCAGCGAAACGTCAACGACAAATGAATATCGTGGTAGAATTTATCGCGTAATATTGCCAGCACGATTGTTACAAAAAATTATAAAAGAATTTGCATAATTATTCGCGAAAGTATGATGATTTTGGTTCATATTGATATCTTTTCTGCAATTCTAGCCCAATCTATGACTAATACATGAGTTAGATCATAAGAAACATTGTGTTTAAAAAAATATTGAATCTCAAATATTGATATTTTGACGTTGACGTATCGACATCGAAATCGAGTTTGGGATCGAATTTACACAGTTGAACATAAATAAGTTTTTAGTGTTCGATTGCGTTGCTTAAAGTGTTTTTTATTAAAATTATAGCACGATTGGCACTTCTTTTTAGGTATAATAAAGAACTCCAATAGGATAGATCTAAGACAACGGCGAAATCTAAGAAGAATGGCGTGTTATATGCCAATAATGCGTTCACCATGAGTGATGATTAGTTTAAGAGATATTATCGCCTCAGCAAGGAGCTTTGAAGTTATTCATAGCGATTTGGATTTGTATAGTATCTACGCGTTATAAGGTATGTCAATAGAAATATCTATAACCTCTTCTATAGTTCATCTCTTCTCTTTATTTACGGCCTATGTAGGATACATATAAAATATTATATCTCAAATTATTTTATTATTGATTGGTTCTACATTGTTCTTCATATTATGTGATACCTATCTATTAATATAAATCAAATAAGTGCTAATTATAATAATCTATTTGACTTATTGAGTTACATATTATACATAATATTTACATTAATTTCAGATTTTATGAAAACTTCCAAATAACATCCGTAGTAAGTGCTATTGATGGTACTCATATGGCTATCATACATCCAGCCCAAAATGAGAGGTTTTATAATAGAAAAGGATTTCACTTAGGAAATGTTTTAATTGTGAGTTGACTCTTGGATTCTGTAATTGTATAATTTAGTTTTAATAATGCCTTTTCTTTTTTTAGTAATACCTTTAAATTGTATATATTATAATATTGATATAATATATTATACAATTTAAACAAAATAATTATATATACCTATTAATAGATATTTCTTTTAGTAATACCTTTAAATTGACAAATAACAAACATTATATAGGAATCTTAAAATGTGTTCTTTCCTTTTAAAATTTTGGGGAACTTGTTTATTTACTTGTTAAGTCTAAGTTAAAATCATAAGAAAGTGATCATTTGTTTCATACATTAATATTATATTGCAATAATTATTTATTATGTTTTAGGAGACTCAGGCTATGCCCAAAGAACTATTGTGATGAAACATTTGGAGGCTCCGGCTGGCTCACCTGAAGAACACTACACCAAATTTAATTGTGTGGCACACTATACAGTAAAGCATACTATGGGTGTTCTGAAGTATAGGTGGCGATGTCTCCTAGGCCACAGGGTCCTTCACTATGATCCGGACACAGTTGTTAGAATTATAAACGCTTGTTGTGTTTTACACAACATATGTAATGAAGCAAGCTTTAGTCAGAATTACAGTGAGGATACCATACCACCTTATTCAGTAGAGGACAACAGCACCCAGGAAACAAGTAGGCAGGAGCTTCCAGAGTTAGTGTGTGTGAGCTATGGACTGCGAAGTGTTTTTAATGTTTTCATTAAACTCTTGTTAAACTATTATTTGTTTTTATTTGCCTATCTATATTTTTGGCCATTGATTGATATAATCAATATTACGATCACAGTATTTATAAAAATAAGTACTAAAATACTTAACAATAAGCCTTTTGTTCTCTTTTAACCTAAGGTAGCAATATTTAAATAAATCACAATATTATGTATTTAGCTTCTAATATTTAAATATAGACAGAGAAATATAAACTGTGTCAGTTTATATTTCTCTGTCTATATTTTTGGTCATTGATTGATATAATCTATATTACAATCACAGTATTTATAAAAAAAAGTACTAAAATACTTTACAATTAGTATTTTATTATCTTTTAACCCAAGGTTTGCTACCTTGATTGATATAATCTATATTACAATCACAGTATTTATAAAAAAGGTACTAAAATACTGAACAATTAGTCTTTTATTATCTTTTAACCCAAGGTAGCAATATTTAAATAAATCACAGTATTTTATAAACAAATTAAGCCTATCTTTATGAGTAAAATATGCACTTAATTTTCAATAAACACCAAGATGACCAATCCCCTCTTCCTATAAGAGCAGCCCCTTCGGTTCACTTGGCTTTGCCCAAGGTTCACTGCTACTGGGCCCCACCGCAACGACAAGGCTTGAACCATAGGTATCTAAAACAAGTTAAAACTTTAACGAAGAAAGCTCTATCTGTTCAAGATAAGGTCTACCTTATCTTGAACAGATAGAGCATCTCTCCTTTGCTTTACTTGGTAAGTCTGTAACTTTTAATGAACTGCGTGTGTGTCATGGTCACAAAAACATTATATTCATGTTATTTCGGCGTTGACGCTCTTTTAATCGGTCTTCCCTATCAGCATCTAAAAGAAGCCAGGCTAAGCCGAGACTCATTGTAAAAATACGGGAACACGGTCTATCGACCTCCGAGTCAAGGGTCATTCACAGGGTATCACACAAATCTTCAAAGTTTAAGAAAGTCGAGAAAAAGTTAAACAACAAATCCAAATATCGACGAATCGTTAGAACTACAATAGGATCGTTTCTCGATCGTCCTATATTTGTTACGTGCATACGAAACGCTGTCAAACCGTGGATGTCGCTACGATATCGTTGAAGTTTTGTTACGTGAATCGGGCTACAGGCTAAGCCGAGACTCATTGTAAAAATACGGGAACACGGTCTATCGACCTCCGAGTCAAGGGTCATTTACAGGGTATCACACAAATCTTCAAAGTTTAAGAAAGCCGAGAAAAAGTTAAACAACAACTCCAAATAACTAACTTTTCTTCAACTGCTTGTCAACCGTGAATGTTTGACGTTTTATCGTTGACAGCCAATCGAAAAATAAAGGTGATTAACGCGCAAGCCACGGTTGACGTCCGTCTGACGTACGTGAATACACCCTAACGATTCGTCGATAGAACTACAATAGGATCGTTTCTCGATCGTCGTTTAATTGTTACGTGCATACGAAACGCTGTCAAACCGTGGATGTCGCTACGATATCGTTGAAGTTTTGTTACGTGAATCGGGCCACTGAACGTGGTCTCCACTTTTGAACTCTCACTTTCTTTGCAACCCAATAATAAATAATTACATCGTTAGTCGATTAGGCTTACGAAATGGCTTTCAAAGTAACCAAGTTAGCATCCGTGGAATCCATTAGATATGGACCTTCGATAAGAAGGTTGATGTTGGGATGTTTATTTAGGTCGTTGTTTATTTGTTGTTCGAAATATTGTTACAACTTCCCGGGAGACTTCGGATATTGATCTTCAGTTAGAAATAGATCAGATACAAATCTGAAACCGATATATAGATTGTAGAGTGAATACGTTTTTGGATATAAAAGCGGAAAAGTTTGTAGGAGCGATCATTAATTAATTACGATATATTATATAAGAATAACAACAATTCCATGAACATGTAGTTTAAAATATAGTGTAGATGTCTGCACGCAGGAGCTTCATGTAGGCAAATGCTCGCACTCACACATTTCCGTTATAGACTAGTTGTTCACGGAATAATTATTGTCCTACCGAATACGGTATACTATAACGTATGTCATGGATTCCCTATTCCCGCTGCAACCTACGGACATGCTACGCATTAATTGACACACGTGCGTAGTCCCTGCACGCGCCACAGTGGAGCCACGCCTTAATAAACTAAGAAGATATGCTCTTCAAGCGATACTAGAGAAGATTTAATTTTATATTCTTTTCAAAATTTTAATTTTCCCGTAATTGTAATAGGGATTTTTAATTTACACGAAACTGTATATATTATTTAAGCCAAAAGAGAAAAAGGATTTATACAAATTATACAAATATAAGGAAATTATACAAATATAAGAATTATACAAATAATTTATAATACAAATATATGATATCGAACCGAAAAAGAAAATGCATGACGAGTATGATAAAACTTTATAACTCAGTACAGATTTTCTTTCCAAGTATACGTCTTATAACATTATGACGTCATAGTTTAGAACCCTGTGACGGCGTCTGAGATTGATGAGGGAAGTGGTAATAATGTACGCCTTGAGTGAGCGGTATACCTGCTCTTCTCATTTTATAATTAAATAAATTATATTTACTAATCGTGTACTGTGTGAAATTTGTGTTTTCTTGTTTTACGTACTGCCTTGTCATTTGATATATTGCGTATGTTCTAAACTGACTTACGTAAAAACGTACATACTTGACTGAAATTAGATTTGAGGAAAAGGGATTAACTATTACGTCAAGATTTCATTGTTCGTTCGTTTTTCGCGTCTATTTTTCTCATTAATAAGCCCTGTGGTTTCTTTACTAAAAATAATAAATATAAAAAAGCCTTTTACTTTTTTTCTAATTTTTAATGAAATTATAGAAATTAAACTTTAGAGCTATATAGCTCTAAAGTTTAATTTCTATATATCTTTATATTCTATATATATCTTTAAATATTTAAATATTCTATATATATCTTTTAATAAGCAGACGTGGACAGTATCCAATTTGGTATAATAAGAACTTAATTAACTTGTTGAAAGAAAAGGAAAAACTTCGCAAAAGATACAAAAAGTATAAGAACCCTATTGACGGATACGAATTTTCATTGGCCAGATCCAGATGTCATAGCCAGAACAAAATATCGTATTCCATGTATTTGGAAAATATTGAACAATCTATTAATAATAATAACATTAAAGCATTTTGGTCCTTTATAACATCTAAGCGTAAATCAGTGGGTCGAATACCAGCTGAAATGCATTTAAACGGATCCACATATTCATCCCCAATGTCTATTAGTGACGCTTTTGCTGATCAATTCTCATATGTTTACAGAACTACAACAGTGCCGCCAACCTTAAGTACTCAAAGTTCACTCTCAAAAATAAATAATTTTCATAAAGCGCCATGCCGTTTCATTTGCGATATTACCATTAAACAAGATGTAATTGAAACATTAATAAAAAAACTAAATAAAAATAAAAGTAATGGCCCTGATCACATTCCGGCTATTTTTATTGTAAACTGCGCGTCAAGTCTTTCCCGGCCCCTGAGCATTATTTTTAACAAATCACTCTACAGTGGAATTTTTCCTGCAACATGGAAGAACGCTAATGTTACTCCAATTCCAAAAGGGGGGGATGCCAGTAACATTCAAAACTACAGGCCCATTTCACTTTTACCTATTTTTGGAAAATTGTTAGAGTCAGCCGTGTGTCCATTTTTAACCAATCACCTTAAACATATATTAGTGTCGGAACAACATGGGTTTCGCGATAAAATGTCCACGACAACTAATCTCGCCACATATGTGACTGAAGTATCAGAAGCCATCGACAGAGGGGAACAAATCGATGCCATTTACACTGATATAAGTAAGGCTTTTGATAGGGTAGACCACTCATTACTTCTGAATAAACTAAACCATATCGGCATCCACGGGAACTTACTAAAATGGTTTTCGTCGTATCTGTCACCTAGGTTCCAAAAAGTTGTGGTTTGTGGCTATGAATCTAAGGAATTTGAAGTAACATCTGGTGTTCCACAGGGTTCACATTTAGGCCCTATTCTATTCTCATTATTTATAAACGATTTATCTAATGAAATTCGCCACTCAAATTTCTCTTTATTCGCGGATGATCTAAAAATTTTTAAAACGATTAATTGTGCATCTGACGCTGATTTGCTCCAAGAAGATTTAACACGTATTTTCGACTGGACGTTAAATAATAAATTACCCCTTAATATTCAAAAGTGTAAGCATATCACGTTCACTAAACAACACAAGCCTATCTTAACAAAATACCATCTCAACAACAATTATTTAGACGTAGTCGATGAAATTAGGGACCTAGGAGTAATACTTGATAAAAAATTATCCTTCACTAGTCACATTGATACTATAGTCTCCAGATCTTTTAAAATGCTAGGGTTCATATGGAGAAACTGTAAGGTCTTTAAAAATATATCTGCTCTAAAATGCACCTATAATGCTTTAGTTCGTTCCATTTTAGAATATTGTTCTAGTATTTGGAACCCGCACTACCGTTGTCATATTGACCGAATTGAGCGCATACAAAAGAGATTCCTTTTCTTTCTTTCGATCCACCAAGGTAAATTAAAAGAATTGAATTCCTATGAGGAACGTTTAAAACACTTTAATATTACCACATTGGTCGACCGCCGTTGGATTGCTGACCAAATTCTATTATACAAAATTTCTAGAGGCTTATTGGACTGTCCACGACTGTTGTCTCGTATTGGTTTTGTTGTTCCAAGATGTAACTCTAGAATTGTAAACTTTAAGCCATTGTATGTCAAAGGGTATAGAACCAACTTGGGCTTCAATAGCTTGTTGCCGAGAATTTGTCGGGATCACAACTTTTTTTACCAAAAAACAAAGACAGACATATTTCACAGTGGTCTTGGTAGATATAGAAAATTAGTCAAACATTTCAAATCTCGTAACTTAATTTAAAAAAGAAAACATACGTATTTTTTTTTTAACATTCCTTTTCCTTATTATTCTATCCTTTTCAATCATTTAGACTTAAAATGAAGAAGCTGTGTTTGCCTGTAATTGGATCTACATCCTAACATTACGATTTATATATACTGTACTCTTAATATATTATATAATATTTGATGTATATCTGTTGGCAAACCAATAAATAAATAAATAAAAAATAAATAAATATTTAAATCGTTATTAGTTTTATACATTAATTTTTTACAATATTTATAAATATTGATAAAAAATGTGCGGTTGACCCGGTTACCACGACAAGCGTTTAACACGCGTTTTGATAACGCGCGCTTACAACTACATACTACTAACGCGCGTTAGCATGTGAACGGCTTGAATAAAATTAATGTAGTTGTATACGCGCGTTAAACTCTTGTCATGAGAACAGGGTCTTCTTTTTAAATATATTTTTATTTGTGATTTTTATAGCAACAAATACGACACCGACTCCAAAAGTAACTATAATGACGTGGTAAACGCATGCTTGTACATTAGTAGAAGATTAAGTTGATTATAAGTTGTAAGAACAAAAATTCAAGAAACACATTTATTTTATTACTTTTTAGTTTAGTATTTTTGAAGTCGGTTTTAATTTTTTGTAAAATGATCTTATTTCTTAAATTTTAATGATTTCGAAATTCGTCGTTTGGCGTTCATTGAAGGAGGCCTATGTTTAGCAGTGGACGGATAAAGGACAATGATGGTGATGATGATGATTACGATGATGATGATGATGATGATGATTTTTTTTTATAGAAGAGGGGGCAAACGGACAGTCGGTTCACCTGATGGTAAGTGAATAGCGACATCCACAGACCGAGCTATACCAGGAGATCAGCAGGTGCGTTGCCGGCCTTTTAGATGTGAGTATGTTCTTTTCTCGAAGGTCCCTAAGTCGTATCGGTTCGGAAACACCATAGGTGGCAGCTGATTCCATATATTTGTAGTGCGAGGCAGGAAATGCCGTAAAAATCTAGGTGTTGTGGATTTCCGGACATCAAGATGGTGTGGGTGAAATTTGGAATTCTTACGCGATGTCCGGTAGTGGAATTCTGCCGCAAAAAAACTTGAGCATATCGTCGAGGTAAAAGAAACCATCAAAATAGGCGTTATTGGGAATAACTAAAAACGGCTTGTCAGTACTTAATAAAATTAATATGGGACCAAATTGGAAACACCAGCTTTCAAACAAAAAAACCATCGAAATCCATTTACAAACGGCGTAGTAATCGTGTCACATATATACAAAAAAAAAAAAACATACAGACGAATTGATAACCTCCACTTTTTTTGAAGTCGGTTAAAAAGAAGCGTATTATGTTAGTTATGAGAATGTCGATTATCTAGAATGTAAATATTAAAATAAACATAAAATACATACCACGTTACTTCTGCAATGAAAACGACTCATGAACTCAAAGTAGAATCATTTTATAATAGCATTTCAGCCTTACATTCCATAAAAAAGGTTTTATACCGGGAGGTTTTATTTGTTTCATCTGTACAGAAAATGTGTATACATTAAGCGGACTGCCAATAGAATATATAATCCACCGCTTGAATACGTAATTGGGCTTCGGGTTTAGGTCTAGAACAATATTGATAGGGAATACAAATTGAACTGTTTTGTCCGGAGATCCGAATTCGCTTGCAAATGTAATGAAAGGCGGGAGAGAATTAGTAAAGATGTTGTTCATATTAAATATGGAGTCCGTTATTTGATGTACAATAACATACTCATAAGTACAATAAAAAAAAACTTGACTTACTTTTATAACATTATTATATTATTATTAATTAAAATTTATAGCTTGAAGACTGTCTAACGTAGTGATATGGTAAAGGTACTTCGGGCGACGAACAGGGGTGCGTAGGACCCCACCATGCTTCAGGCCTTGACGTGGCGGTGGGGCTCAGTAGCCTATAAGAGGGATACAAAAAGCCTCCTCGGATCAATTAGCTTCGCCCCAGGTGCTGGGCTCACCCTAGGCTACTGAGCCCCACCGCCACGTCAAGGCCTGAACCATGGTGGGGTTCATTATGAGAACCTAATCTTATAAGTGGGATAACCGGTGGGAGGGAAGCGCTGTGCCGCGGTCCCGGCTGCATGGGTGTGTGTGTGTTTGCTTTGGTTTCGGAGAGAAGGGCAAGACAGGCAGTGTAATTACTAGCACCGAGACTTAACATCTTATGTCTCAGGATAGGCAACACATAGATGAGTTGCCTGGGCTCGTTCCAGGTAAAGTAGTTTATGTTCATGGGTGACGTCGACTACTTACCATCAGGTGGGTCGTTTGCCAGTTTGCCTATCCAAGTAACATAAAAAAAAAATAATAATAATAAGAGAAAACAGATGTACAATACGTATGATTGTTTGAAGAATTTCGCTCTCTTTTATCGTATTCTCAAAGGGATAGACGAGCATCTATTTACGAGTGTCAGATGTTATAGCGGGAAAATACGGGATTTATAGTCTGTTTATATTAGGGTATTGTAAAATATTTCATATTGTCTACTGAAACGTTTTGATGTAAAATTTTGTTTATGTATGAGTAACACTGAGAATTAGTGCTATTTCATAATGGGGTATTATATTTTAAATATCTCTTATTTTTATTCAGATTATAATTTTACCGAATAGTAAAATATAGTAGCAGATTGATGTGAAACATATAAATATGTTTATTTATACTATTAACAAAAGTATAATGTATTTTTTTATGTTAGTTGGATAGGCAAACTGGCAAACGTGCCACCTGATGGTAAGTGTTCGACGTCGCCCATGGACATAAACTAGTTTACCTGGAACGAGCCCAGGCAACTCATCTATGTGTTGCCTATCCTGAGACATAAGATGTTAAGTTTCGGTGCCTGTATTTACACTGTCTTGCCCTTGTCCCGCACCACAGAACAACCCCTCCCAATAACGCGACAGTACAATAGGGGGAGGCTCCCATCCTCGCCCCTTGTTCCCCTGCTCTTTTGTCCCCTCTTCTTATAAGAGGAGTACAAAGAGCAGCTCCTTCGGCTCAATTTGCTTCGCCCAAGGTGCTGGGTACACCTTACCAGGCTACTGAGCTCCAACGCCACAACAAGTCTTGAACCATGGTGGGGTCTTTGATAATAGTCCTGTTTCAATAAACGGCAAGAGACTTCTCCCCTCCCGCATTGGATCAGGGCCAGCCACTGCGCACATCTTCGGTACATCTAGTTTAGAGTCTAAGTCTGAAAAACTGATAGTTTGAATCTTACAAATTCAACAGTCTGTTAATCTAATAATATTTAGATACATATTATTTCGGGCGCTGTAAACGCCATGATCTGGAGACTCACCGTTATTGACGATATTATATGACGATTGAAACATTGCCGAAATATCGGGACCTCAATAAACCTATAATCGTGGTAAGCACCCGAAAAATATTTATTTAAATATGAATAGTGATCGCGTTAGTTTAAATCAACATATCTGTTAATTGAATCTGATACCATTCCAGAATCTGGAGATCCAGAATCTAATTTACCTACAACTTTTCTATGAATAAAACGCGACATCAGAACTACTATTACATTCTAAAATGTCGATTTAGAAATTCCTAGCTTTGGCGAAATAGAAATGAAGTCGAGAAAATAGATTTTTTCGTCGTAAATTCAATTTTCGTGATAACGTTGGACTTTATTCCAATGTACAATAACTTTTCGAACTCGTAAGAACTAAATATTGTTTCTTTTGATCTTTTTATCTGCAATTAGGAAGTTTTTATTTTTACAAAAACATAAAATTCTTATATAAATTGTAAGACAAAGAAACAATATATACGGCGAAAGAATTATTTCAATAATTTAAAAATGACAAAACGAATCAACTCTGTGACGTCACAAGTCTCACCGAGTCAACGGTGTAGGTAAGGTGGTTGTTAGACTCGAGCGAGCGAGTCGCGGCCTGTGGGCGAGACTTGTAACGTCAGAGGCCGAGCGGATGGGAAAAGTATCATAACTTCGTCATTTATGGAGATAATTGAATAAAATTTCAAAAGCCAAACAAAATACCAAATTGTAAATTCTTGCAACGTTTCAATCTTCTAATAGATCTTCATCAGGCAATCTTTACATGTGGTCTTGACATCCTTTTCATTATATTTTTTGATATACGTTGTCATATTAAATTAAATGAATTGTATAATATTAGTCATTGTTAAATTACTTAATTTTTTAGAATAACAATATGTAGGTACATTTTAATGTTTCAGATCCACATTCTTTCGGAATCTTTACATGTAGAGGACTTCATAAGTCACGCTCATTATTACGTTACTTTTAGCAATTTTACAGCTTGAACAGTATTAAATATTTATTTTAGTTATTACATCTTACGAGGCACATGTCCTCTAAAACTGTACCTGTGGTATATGTTGTATAGAGTGGTCAGCATCGCCCATGAACATAAACGAGTGAACTAGTCCAGACAACTCATTTACGTGTTGCCTATCCTGTGACATAAGACGGTAAATCTCAGTAACAATAACTACACTGCCTATTCTCGTCTTCTTTGCGAAACACAGCTGATCTGTTTGCTACGAGAAACAAGCAGGATGGTACCTATACAGACGGGAGCGCCAATTGCTTGTACATATCGAGCATGTAAACAGCTGAAGTAGTAATGTGAGTCATAAAACTCAGAAACTGGTCAGTGATTTGTCTCTGAAGAAATTGCAATTTAACCAACCAGTGATCTGTATGTGTAGTGTGTACGTCCCATCGGCCAGTCATCCATCAATGACAATCAGTTGGCCAATTAGTGCGCAGAACCGGCGCGGCGCCGCAGCAAAAAATTTGGCGGATTTTTTTTTCATACAAAACACCAAACATTACCACTCTATTCCAGTTATATTCTCGATGATTGTACATAAAAATATAATCGTAGATATTGATTAAGTAAAAATTAATACGTTTATAGTTGGCCAATTATATTATCACTACTAGCTGTTGCCCGCAGCTTCGCCCGCGTTAAAGGATGATGATGCTTTATTAATTTTTTTTCGTTATTGTTCTAAAGGAAATAAGACTGCGTTTTCAATGTAAGCTCCCAAGCGGCTTACAGTTTTACGACTCTTACAATAATTCTCCAACTGTTTACCAATTTTTACAGTATTGATAAATTATATACTATAACTTGCCTCAGGAATTACTCTATCTCATGTTGAAAATATCATGACAATCCATCTAGTAGTTTTTGAGTGAATCGCGTGTAGACAGACAGAGGCGGCGAAGAACTTTGTAATGATGATAAGGATTAATACCGTATTTGTGTAAATATAGCTAATTTTTTAAAGTTAAATTGGATACAGGAACTTAGTGTATTGTTTTCTAATGTTTACGCCAATTTTACTCATTATAATATTGAAACAACCTTTAGTCGCGGCGAAATTAGATGGTTAGTTCTCTAAGCAAAAATAAAGGCAAGCTTTTCTAACTTTCCTTCGAGATATACAAAATAAATTGTACTTTGTTATTATGTCTGAGAAGATTGGACCTCGAACCACCACCGGGTCCAGGGGGTCCGGGGGTTATGTGAGGCTCTCTGTGACCGAGAAGATGGTAAGGTGGACGTAGACTCAACCCACTAAACCCCAGCGGTGTTCTCCTCGCCGTTTGGGTGACGCTGCGCGAGAGCTGTAGACGGCCGCACCGAGCCACAACGGTGTACCATACAGCACTCTTCTCTGGAGGCGGGGCTGGGGTCCCCTCCTCCTTCTCCGTTTAAGGGTACAGTGTCTCCACACTGAGCACATAAGGGTGCCTTATAGCTCGGACCTTAGGCGCGCGCTGCGGATCCCCCGATCGGCCGCGCATAGCTGCAGGCTCTCCTGCGGGAAGAGGCGGCAGAGCGCTCCTCTCCCGCTCCACCTCCACCTTCTGCGACATCATGTCCTCGTGGAAGGAGAGGACCACCTGCCATGTGCTCTTACTGACGGTCATCGCTCGGACGACCACAGGGAGCGTCAGGTCTCTGTCCAAGCTGGGCACTCCGCCAGGGACGAACGAATAACCATACGACAACCTTTACACAACATTCAACAACTTATTTTTCACTATAGCCCTTCACTCTAGCAGTGGGCGGGAAGCGCTGTGCCGCGCTCCCGGCTGCGTGGGTACCACCATCTTGCTTGTTTCTCCCGTGAAATACCTTTGCTGTGTTTCGGAGAGAAGGGCAAGACAGGCAGTGTAATTACTGGCACCGAGACTTAACATCTTATGTCTCAGGATAGGCAACATATAAATAAGTTGCCTGAGCTCGTTCCAGGCGACGTCGACCACTTACCATCAGGTGGCACGTTTGCCAGTTTGCCTATCCAAGTAACATAAAAATCTATATAATAGAATACGGTTAGCGCCATCTAGTTTATCTAATACGACTTAGAGTCGATAAAATTATTTTCAAGCGTTACTTTTTGCAGTGAATGAATTGTAACATTTCAACATCGCGATGTATAATCACCAATTTTATATAAATTGGTATATAATAATATATATTGGTATATAATAATAATATTATATAAATTTTATATAAATATTAAATATAAATGAATGTTGTATAAAATTAAATTTTTTTTAATGTGTAAATTATTTTATTGTATGAAGATACCGGCAATATCAATACTTAATTAGGTGCATAAGTTCTATAATAAGTTGTTTAAGTAATTAAAGGTTTTTTAACTATCCCACGGGAACACTTTAATTTTTTAGGGATGAAGAGTATGTTAGCTGGGCATATAAAGTACGACCATAAAATTTCATATAAATCCATTGAAAGTCGCTTGCTAGACACTGTTTTTGTAATCCGCCGCCGGTACTCACTTTTATGGGATAAATAATTTTTATTATAATATACATTGTTTAACCGATAATATAGGTAAAAATACTTAATTAAATTCATAAGTTGTTGTATACAAAGCAGTTTAATTAATTACAGTTTTTTAACTATCCCAAGGAAACTCTTTAATTTACCGGGATCAATTGTATTCTATATGTTAACCAGGGGTATAAGCTACCTACCACTATACAAAATTTCGTTTAAATCGGTTCAGTCGATTCGTAGATTAGCCACTACAAACAGGCAGACAAACAGAGAAACAAAAAAATTTAAAAAAATGTTAATTAATTCTATTTCACTTCTTACATCCTCCTGACCCGGTTTTTATCATTTTTTTACATTGTACAGAAATTCGATCTCTACAGTTTTATTATATGTATAGATTGTGTAAAAATTAATCTTCAACCAACACTTGACCAATATTAGAATTTTAAAATAAATCTCTAAGCAGAAATAAAGGCCAAAGGCAACCTTTGAAACTTTCTTTCCAATATAATATTATATACAAAATAAATTGAGACTGGAACACGAACGAAACGACAACCCTTACAGTTTTTTAACTATCCCCCGGGAAGTCTTTAATTTACCGGGATCAAAAGTATCCTATATGTTGACCAGGGTTATAAGGTATCACCATACAAAATTTCATTTAAATCGGTCCAGTCGTTTCGCAGATTAGCCATTACGAACTGTCTGTTCGCAATGACAAATAGAGAAACAAAAAAAATCGAAAAAATCCAAATTAGTTCTATTTCATTTCTTACATCCCCCTGACTCGGTTTTTAGCATTTTTTTTCATTGTACAGGAATGAGACCTCTACAGTTTTATTATATGTATAGATAATATATTATCACTATAACCACACTAAAAACACTAATTTTAAAAAGCATTTTAAACAAAAACTAAAATAAAGACACCAATCATTATATTTTCGTCTTCTCCTTATCTTATTTTACGTAATAAATGTGGTACCCTGTTGCTGACTGATTCGTGCCCACCGCATGGCCGATGGCGTCAGCGGAGTCGTGTGTACTAATTGCAGGAACGCTGTCAGAGACATAGCTGAGTCCCGCATGACCTCCAGTTTTCACCCAGGTCCTGTGTTACCCGTAAAAGTATTCTCCCCGCGAATATAAAAAATCGGTTGTCTGTAAAGTCGGTTTACTGACGAAAACCGACGATAGTTGAACGTGACAACGTCATAAGAAAATGGAACGCCTCAGAGTGAGGTAACGCATGCGTCATCTTTTTTCGTTCGTGCAGCCGGCTCCATCGAATTATTATACGTTGTCACGTCAAAAAGGTATTTAATGTTAGCCCTTGAAACATGTCTAAATAACCAATGACGTTCACTCGAATACGGACGGCTTTCGTAAACCTTAGTTTCTACGAAATCAATAAATATGCCATTATATCGAACTTAAACGATTTTATAAAACGAAATCGATAAATAAAAAGGCAAAAGAATCGAAATATTTAAAAACAATTGAATACTGAGGGAAACGTGTTCGAAATTGTTTTCATGGAAATAGAGGATTGGTCACTCGTCAGTTGTCACAGGATTTACGAATACGGGAGATCGTTGTAATTATATCTGTCAGTGTCGCTAAGTGCTACACAAATAACTTTTTTATAGATTAAAATGAATTTATATGAAAATAACAAGGGTTTTATTTAATGTTTCTTTATGTCATAAACATTCGGAGCAGCAGTCGGAGCTTTATGGTACCTACGCCCATACACATCCGCACAACCAGAGTTTATGCAGATGCGTTGCCTTCTTTTTCCCTATCCCCCTCAATGGGCCACCGGAAACTCACAAACCGCACGAAACGCGACAGCCTAGCTGTCTCTTGACGCCGGTTTTATGTGAGCGACAGGTACCACCCCCGTCGTGCCGGCCCAGTTCGGCTGCAATGCAGCATGACACTACTCCTTGCTAATAAAATTTGCTTGGTATTTAATAAATTCATGGATAATTTTCTAATGTCACCACGAATTACACTCATTATAATGAAACAAATTTTACGGATAAGCGCGGCTTACCCGATGGGACGGTCACGAGAGGATGGTCAGTTCTCCCGAGTCCCGTTACCGCCCGTGACCCATGGTTGCTGTAAAGTATCCAAAACGTCGGGCTTGTAAAAAGCTTACCGTAAAAGTTATTTCATTATAATGTGACTGGACAGTGGACACTACACTCGCGGGTTTTATGTTTTTTTATGTTAGTTGGATAGGCAAACTGGCAAACGTGCCACCTGATGGTAAGTGATCGACGTCACCCATGAACATAAACTAGTTTACTTGGAACCATCCCAGGCACCTCATCTATCGTTTGATCATTGCCAAGTAAATAATTCATACCGATCAGGAAAGTCTTATCTTTTTTCATTTAATCCATAGTTTAAATATACTTTACTAATAATATCTATGGACGCATTTACACCACGTTCATCTGGTACCATGGCGAGTTCTCAAAGAACTTGTGTTAAGGGTACCAGACAACGGAAATATATTCAATACTTTTATACTATACATATTACTATGTATATTTAAGATCTTCTTGTTACCAAGTGGAATTCTAACCCGCTACTTCGGCTTGAGCGTCAACGCGCTGACCATTGAGCCGGGTCGTTAAAGTATATTTATTATTTTACGTTTGAAAAGTCCAGGGTGAATGCAGATGCGGCAATCTTGGCGTTCATTGAGTCCTATATCCAGCAGTTTGCTGTTCAGAATAGTTGTCGCTGATGATAATGCCTTGTTCAAGTGGCTAAATAATAATTCATCACAGACCCCGATCATATATCAAGCGTATCTACCAAGAATATCTCATCTCCGTAGTATTCTGTGGTTGCATGTGTTCCTAATAAATAAACCCTAACCAAGGGGCTTGTGATTGGATTGTGTTAACAAACGTATTGTAAACCCGGTAAAATCTGAGCATCAACTATGTTTGACTCAAAAACATTTTGTGTTGTTAGCACTAAAATATTTCCTTATGAAATAAATACCTTTTTTTTCTTCAACGCCGGGAAATGCCTTAAGGCAAAGACCCACTCTCAAGGAGTGACAAGGAGTGGGACTCCTCAGGCGGGTATGTGGTATTCACTGCGCCCGAAAGCTGGTAAGTGGACGCTTTACCCACTAAAACCCGGCTAGTGCTACCAATGCCGCCTTTGGTGAGGTGCCCCGGATCTGTTGAGGAAACAGGGCACCTCGACGGCTAGTCAGTCCCTCAGGGGACCAACGCCACTACCACAGAGGGGTTATCCCGCACCACACAACAACCCCTCACAACGTTGGAACAGGACAATGGGGTGAGGTTCCCGTCCTCGCTCCTTGCCCTCTTCTCTTTTGTAACCTCTTCTTATAAGAGGGGTAAAAAGAGCCCCCTCGGCTAAATTCACTTCGCCCAAGGTGGTGGGCTCACCCTAGGCTACTGAGCCCCACCGCCACGACAAGGCATGAACCATGGTGGGGACTGTATGGATTACCTCACAATATCAATATAACAGGATTAAAAGTCCTTTCCAAAATATGAGACAATAAATATTTAAAACCTTTGCACTGTAAATTAGAACTTAAATATGACACGAAAGATCCAGAGACAATAGGTTGGCGACAAAGCTGAGCCTACCCAAAAAATAACATGGGATTAAAAATTGTTTGCGCAATTTCGTTGTCACTAAAACTCGTGCCCAAATTTCATGACACTATATGTTATTCTCACTTCTTATAAACTGACCTGAATTTTTTCTTGATCTGTGTTGAAGTGAAATAAATCTATCATCGTTATTTAAAGACTACGGAAAAACACAAGTGATTTCTGTAAAAAAAGTGACATACATAATAGAGATACAAAGAATAGGCACATGCTAGATGTACCAGTGATTAGAATCACAAAAGTAAGCAATTCTTTTTAAGAAATTGTATACGCTTTTACAATAGGATCACAGAAAATGTTCAAAACCTCCCAATAAAAAAAAAAAACTAAAAAGTTATTAAGGATGAACTAGTCGACGGCGCGAACTCTAACAAAATGATTGCTATCTCACCTGACATAGTGCGCGAACATGTGTGCTAGAATGAAATGCACAATTATTCATTCCGAAAATGTCCTTTTAGCAAAACAGTTATTATAGAAAAACTATTAAGTGTATTTTTTTTAAATAAATTTATTTCAACTTTTGAATAACTAAACTATGTCTGTATTGGCTTTATTTTTGAGTTTTTGAGCTCCGTATACTATTTATTTTCGCCCAAAGTTGGGCTAAAATCAGTGTTGAAATACGAAAGCTTAGAAGCTAGTATTTATTATTTTTACGATTTTGGGTTTATACAGACATAGATAATGACGAGATCAGTTTATATTATCCTTAGTTTTGGATGGTCAACGTCAAACATTGTAGTAATTACTGTTCTTCGTATGTATGGAAAGATGAGCGACTTGTGTAACCTTAAAGAGCGTTTGTGTGGTAAAGGATATTATAAAGTAAAAGATTTTATAAAAGATACCACACCTTGGGAATAGGGTGTTCCTCCCAAGCATTTCAGAATAATAACATGTAATTTTTTTTATAAAATATTTGAAAAGATTAGTTCCACTGAGTTTGTTTCGCCGGTTCTTTTCACTAGGCTTGCCTTGGAACCGGTGGTAGACTCAATTGACGTTCAAAAATATACTCTGTTGGTATTATCTACTATTTTGTTTTTTTTTGATTGATATTAATTTTATTATTTTATTAATAATGATCTTTTTTATGGTAGTTGAATAGGCAAATGGATAGACGAGCCATAAGATGGTAAGTGGTCAGCGTCGCCCATGAACACAAACCGGTTAACTTGACGCTAGCCTCACTCACCAGAGACATATATCCAGAGACATAAGATGTAAGTCTCTGTACCAGTAATTAGCAGTAATTAGTAATCAGCCCGTCTTGCCCTTCTCTCCGAAACACAGCAAAGCTGTTTGACGGGAGAAACAAGCAAGATGGTGGTGGTACCCATGCAGTGCGGCACATTGCATCCCTTCCAACGCAAGATATTCCTTGGCAATTTATAAGATAACATATTAAGGGGACTATGGCTCATTTCTATAGACCTTTTATTTGCTGTGATTTTCAGTAAAACTGCCAGCTGCATGGGCTCTAAGTGGACCTTTAAAACGGGAGAAATATTTAAACAAAAGCATTCCAATTATTCGAATGCGATGCAACGGAAACGCGAGGAAAACAATACAACTCGCAAAATAACGTATGGTACAAGAAAACTAACAATCATTATTGATGTAGACGGTCAGCTGGTCGAGTTGTCAGGCTACTGGACACTTCCTGCTGCGGTCGCGGGTTGTATTTATGAAATGCAAATTATTGTCTACGCCAGGTCATAGAAATGTATAATTTATTTCCGTTCCTAGTATCTTTACTACATTTTCTTATAAACTTAGTGCGAGGCTAAGGTATAATTGTTGGTTATGTCGCGTATGTGGGGTGGTAGGACCCACGATGCAAACAGATAGAAGTAGGGTTCGAAATAAGATGCTGTAGGGATACCTTATTTTAAAGCCGAAATTTTTTCTTCAGTTGACCCACGATCTGATAGCGTTGTATTTGTACGTTAGGGAAGGACACTGGCCTGACTGGTGACTCCTGGCGAAGATGGCTGGACACGGGGAGATCTCCACCGGTATTCAATGCCGGTAATTCAGCCGGTAATCCAGTTGTTGTGTTCTTCTTAGATTTAGATTGGTAGCCAAATTTAGTAAATTCCCAGCGGAATTTAAGCCGTGTTTAATTTTCGAGGATTAGCCTCGAGAGTCGGCGGCCCAGACGATCCCGGTCATCAAAAACCACATAACCTCAACACATCCGATCCATCGTTCAAAAATCAACATCCTGTTCTATAGTTAAATGTGAAACTGACTTTATAATTAGTTAAGTTTTCATTTAGACATTTTGTTATTTTAGTTTAAAGATTAGATTAAATTATTAGATTTAGGATTATTAATTAGTACCTGGATGACCGAGCTTTGCTCGGATGACATTTTCTAAAAATGATTCCTAGCTAGATCGATTTATCGCCCCCGAAATCCCCTATATACTAAATAGGTAAATTGATTTTATTTAAGAGAGATATCTATTACAAAACAATTATCGGATTTAATAGCCACATCTTTTGAGTAAATTAGAAATATGACGTCAATAGGTCGATAAACAGTCAATCGTTAACGTCAGTCAAGGCTAGATGGCGCTTATGCCATTATTTATTGGTAGTGTTAAGTTTAAAACTTATTTATTATTATATTATTTAATTATCAGCTTAAATTTAGGTAACGTGTAAGCGCAACGTTACAGTTAAAAATGATATTTCTAACAGAGGGTTTTTTAGCTTAGCGTAACTCATAGTCTTGTGGAAAGTGTTTGGTTCTTTGACGGATGAAATTCGTAACGATGTGAACTAAAGATATCGCCTCACGAAGGCTAAGTACGCAAAAGTCACGTTTTTTATGTCATTAGGAGGCAAACGAGCAGTCGGAATCTTATGATACCGACGCCCATACACATCCGCACATCCAGAGGATATGCAGATGCGATGCCCTCCTTTTCCCTATCCCCCCAATGGGCCACCGAAAACTCTCAAACCATACGAAACGCGGGAGCATAGCTGTCACTTGACGCCGCTGTTATGTGAGCGAGAGGTACCCCCCCGGTCGTGCCGGCACAATACGGCTGCAAAGCAGCATGGCACTACCTATTACCAAAGTACTCCGAAGAATGGACCAATGGGCCAAGAAGTATCTGGAGTGGAATTGCGACTTGCCTACGGGACAGCAGACTCAAGTGGTATGATTGCCTAGTAGATAGTCATGCTCAAATTGGATAGAAGTGGCGGAGGTCAACCATCGTTGTGTTTATTGCAAAATCAAATGTAATCAGTTATAAAGAAATGTGCTTTATGAATTTAAATTCATATCATGACTGTAGACAATGCTTATGGCTTACACCGCCCAATAGATAAAGCTGTCCAAATTTAGCAGTCCAGTATTCATGACCCAAAGCGGGTTCTACTCGGAATTAGCATAGCACCAAATCACTACATTATTTACTAGCCAGTACATGTGTCAGATTTACAGGATTACAGCGAATGTTGGTGGGCTTACTGTATTTATCCAGGATAGATATACAGGTAAATAACTAATTTATGCCTATATATTGAGATAATACGGCGGCTTGTCAGCCTTGCCTGCACATTCCTCCCACATTGATAGTAAGAAAAATGAGATATTTTAGTTATCTAAATACTAATTGTCGATTAATGCGACGTTTCTAAATTTTGATTAGCATCATATGCCACGTTCCTGACGAACTTTACTTTACGAATTTTGATAATTAATATACAAAGAAAGGACGCAATGACACATGAGATATTTGCAGGATATTTGTACATAATCTAAATAAATAAACGTTATTTATTTATCCGAACAATACAGATTAACGACTCGTAAAATAAGTAGACTCATCGAACCCGCATGACACTTAACCGCTACTCCATTTTGTCTTTTTAACCGACTTCAAAAAAAGGAGGTTCTCAATTCGTCTGTATGTTTTTTTTTTAATATTTATATTTCACGATTGATGTGTGTGTGTGAGAAATTAAATACAAATAAAATAAAAGGTTGTTTCATGTATAATTTTATATGCTTTTGGCATGAGAGACAAGCCAGGTAGAGAGTCATAGAACAGCAATGACATTATTAGGCGCTTTACTCTGTTTAGAAGATAGCAAATTAAAAAGATCTTATGAAAACACAGAATTTTCAGGAAACAAAACATTGGATTTCACAATTATAGACACTTGTAAACATTTAGAAATTTGAAAAAAAAAGCAATTTTTGTAGCTATGTTTGAACAAGAGATTAATGCTTTTCTACTTTATATCGTGTTGAGTTCTCGAAACTTCTACAGAGAGTGGTCATGGGTTGGAACACTGCCGAAATATCAAGAAGTTCAAGTGTACTTCGCAAGCTTTGTGTTTCAGCGTGTTACGTCGCGTCATTCGCTTTCTCGTTTAGCGAACATGTATTTTTCAAAAAAATATTTCAAAAGCATCTACTTAATATTGCTGTCACGAGAAACCAATAAGTTGGTCACAAAAATACACTCAAGTTCAGAAGAAAGTTTTAAAACTTTCGGCCAGCGAACTTTATGCTATTCGCAAATTCTAGCAGTGTAGTGTAAAACTAAAAGTGTAGCAATTTATGTTGTTAATATCAGATTCGGATTATAGGTAAACTTCAAACTAGTGGTAAAAGCAAAAGGTACAAAAAGTACGCTTCGGTTGGGTGCAAATCAAAATCCTATGAACAAAGCCAAGTCGTTACTGTTTGATAAGCTCGACGTGTTCGTATTTATGTACCAATTTATTGCAGAGACACAATTTGATCTACCTACGATCAACAACATCATCGTCATCATCAGTCAGAAAGTGTACAACTATTTTATTGTAACGATAATCATTATTTTAATTATAATATATAAAATGTACACTGGCTGTATATTTTTTATCCCAACTGAGCCGCATGTTTTTCGAGAAGATAATATATAAATGTTTATTTTTATAGACACGCTTAAAAGTATGAACTATGATTGATAGTCTAGTCAACAAGTTAAAAAAGACGAAAAATAGAGATAAGGCTCTTAAAAATATGAACGATAGCCTACGAATAAATAATAAGTCTATTTATTCGTAGACGATAGCTCATTCGATTTGAAATGATAATAATATAAAAAAATAAAAAAAATATAAGCATATAAGAAATTACAATTGTTATTAATAAATTAAGAAGAAATATATATTTGTGTGCATGTAATCTTAACGCGTAATTGAAGAAAAACTTCATAACAAAGTAATTCAAAGAAAAATAGTAGCGAGTCTGACAGGCTAACTAGAGCCCTGCAAATAATAATGTTTCAACGTGTTCGGTCTGTCGCCGTAGACCCGTGGCATGGCCCTCCTGAATGCATCGCCTGATGATCAGGTGATGTTGTGACGTGGAAACGCATCGCTAGAGTAAAAGGGACACGATCGCTTCATCTTGAAGAATAAGTAACTTCCTTTAACACTATAAAAAAAAATACTTATTAAATAAAACAATTAAGAGTAATATAAGTAGCTAATTGAGCCGAGGGGGCTCTTTGTACCCCTCTTATAAGAAGAGGGGACCAAAGAGCAGGGGGCAAGGGGTGAGGACGGGAACCTCATCCCATTGTACTGTCCCAACGTTGGGAGGGGTTGTTCTGTGGTGTGGTGGAGGTGGCGTCGATCCCTTGGGGTCTGAAAAGCCGTCGAGGTGCCTTGTTTGTTTATTAGATCCAGGGCACCTCACTAAAGGCGGCATTGGTGGCACTCGCCGGGTTTAAGTGGGTAGAGCTGCGTCCACTTACCAGCTTTCGGGCGCAACGAGTCCTACATACCCGCGTGGGGACACCCACTCCCCGCGGGATGCCCCAGAGCATTTCCCGGCGTTAAAGAAAAAAAAAAGTAAAGGTTAGATCAGTTTATGTCAATATACTTGTTATTAAGTAATAAAGAATATCGCAAACTTAAGAAAATATATAAATAACTAGTGGCCCCATCCTAGCCTCATCCCATAGATATCAAGTGGCCCCGACATACGTCCTGTACAAAACATTGTGTAGTGGGCTTAATTGTGAATTATTTAAGTAATTAAATTATGACGACCTCTGTGGCTCAGTGGTTAGCGCGTTGGCGCTCAAGCCGGAGGTTGCAGGTTCGAATCCCGCCAGGGAACAAAATAAGTTTTCTGTGTTCCTGGGTCATAGATGTGTATTAGATATTATATTATGTATATTATATTATAATAAATAAAGCAAAATTAAAATTTTTGAAAAAAACCCACGACGATTAAAAGGTAATTGAAAAAGGATGAAATAATTAAAACCCCCGACTAAAAGAATTTATGTAACTAGAGATAACAAACGTAAAAAGCATTTATAAGTAGATTTGATCTCTCGCAGTATCAGACATTTAAACAACAGAGTATCAGTTTTCATAGCACTATCCTACGCACCTATTTGGTTCACGAAGATGTAGATGTGGCAATAACATATTATTCAACTCCCTATGAACTTAATAAAAAACCCAAGAAAAATCCGCGTTAACTTAGATTTACAGCCGTATACGGATAAATGATGATTATTTTGATAGCCTAAGATACTCCTTAAAACATCAGCTAATGAAAGTCCCGTCAAATTCAGCCCAGCCGTTTCAGAGATTAGCTGGGACAAACAGAGAGACAAAAATTGTAAAAATGTTATTTTTATTTACTTAAAACATGTACCGCGTATAAGTACATCGATGTGCATTTAATAAAATCCGGTTATTTTAATATTACAAACAGACACTCCAATTTTATTTATCTGTATAGATGAAAAGGTTATCTACTTAGCTTTCTGTTAATTCCTAATAGTTGTAAGAATAGTAACATTTAGGTAATATTGTTATAACTTATAATGGTTTTTTAGATTATTTGGAGAGAATCTATTTCTTATAATGTTTTCGTAAAACGATAGTGGCTTAGAGGCTTTACTCTAGGTATAATAATATTTAGTGCCTTCAATAAAATAAAGTTTCTCGGTTTTAAGAGCCGTTTTACTGTCTTTCACACGGGAACAGCTTTGAAGCTGAATTAATGGCCAGAAATTATTGTAGGTCAAAGTGGGGGTGAGACGGCCTTCGCTTGGCGGGTCTGGCTTAAAGTGGCTTAAATTTCTCATAATCATTGTTACATCTGGCGCCGTTTTTACTTGTCCATTATCATATTTTTTTCACCGTGGTATGTTTAAACAATTGACACATTGAGACACTTGTATTTCATTATTACATTACTATATATTACAATATAATATGTATATATATATATATATATATATATATATATAATGAATCCCTATTTCCCTTGGTTACGCCATCACGCGTGAACGTCTGGACCGATGTCGCTAATTCTTTTTTTGTTGTGTTTGTTATTGTCAGGAGAAGGTTCTTATGAAAGAAAAAAATTGGAAAATTGCGCGGAAAATAAGAAAATTTAAGAATACTTAACTACTATATAAAATTTTAGGTTCTATTAGAAATAATTGTCGTATAGCATTAGAATAAAAACACTTTTTAAAAATATTTTTTATAAATCATATCTACCAATTAGAATTCAATATTTATAATTAAGATAAGACTACGTCTGTCGGGTCAGCTAGTTATGAAATAAGAATACACTGGCATAATAATTCTACTGAAGCCTCGTATCGATATGTCGGGATTTTTTTTAAATGGGGTTCTGGATAATTTTAAGAATTTTGCTTACAAAATCAAAAACCAAAAAATCTAAATCAATTTTTTTATTCAAAATAGTACTAATACAGTATCTTTTTGAACGTCAATTGAATCTACCACCGGTTCCAAGATAAGCCCACTGAGAAGAACCGGCGAAACAAACTCAGTGGAACTAATCTTTTCAAATAATATATATTATATAACAATTTTAACATCTTATCTTGAAATGCCCGGGAGGAACGCCTTATTCTCAGGGTGTGGTATCTTCCATGAAATCTTTTACTTTATAATATGCTTTACCACACAAACGATCTTTAACAACTTTTTTGAATTTTTTAATGGAGAGCTTTTGAACGTTTTCTGGGATCCTATTGTAAAAGCGTATACAGTTTACGTTTTAAAATAATGCTTACTTTCGAAAGTCTAATCATTGGTGCATGTAACCTGTGTTTTTTACAAAATTCATTTATGTTTTTCCGGACATACAGTAAATTTTCTAAGATGTATTGAGAGGCGACAGTCAGAATTCCTATTTCTTTAATTTTTTCTCTCAAAGATGAATACGGAGGCAACTTGTAAATTGCACGAATAGCCCGCTTCTGTAGCACAAAAATGTTGTTTATGTCGGCCGCATTTCCCCATAAAAGTATGCCATAAGACATAATGCTATGAAAGTAGCTAAAATATACTATTCGCGCTGTATCTACATCAGTAAACTGTCTTATTTTTCTCACTGCATATGCTGCTGAACTGAGTCTATTCGCCAATTTAGCTATGTGGGGCATTGCAGCTTAAGATCTAGAGTTATTCCTAGGAAAACTGTGGAGTCCACCAATTCCAAGTTTTCACTGTCTAAGAGTACATTTGTTTGCAGTTGCTTAACATTTGGCAAGGAAAATTTTATGCATTTAGTTTTTTTACTATTTAAAAGCAAGTTATTAACGCTAAATGTAATGTACCATTCTTGAAAGTGTGTTGTTTACCTCGTCATAATTAGTTTCTTGTCGTTTGATTTTAAAAATAAGTGAAGTATCATCAGCAAACAACACTACCTCTTGACTATCTTTAACTAGGTAAGGTAAATCGTTTACATAAACTAGAAAAAGAAATGGACCTAGAATGGACCCCTGTGGGACCCCCATCTCTATTTTAGTCCCGGATGATCTTTTACCATTTATCTCGACCTTTTGAGTCCGGTTCTTAAGATAGGAATTCAAAAGATCCAGTGCCGTACCGTCTATCCCATAGTGGCGTAATTTCCTGATCAAGGTCTCATGCTGTACACAATCAAACGCCTTGGATAAGTCACAGAAAACTCCCAAAGCATCACGTGACTCCTCCCAGGCCTCATAAATGTGGTCAATCAAGTTAACGCCAGCGTCTGTTGTGGAGGGACCATTTTTAAATCCGAATTGTTTTTGTGCAGTAACATGTTGGTTTCAAAGTAATATAGTAACTGATTTAACATAATTTTTTCAAAAATTTTACTAAATAAGGGGAGTATTCATATTGGTCGAACATTTGTAACATCTGATGTACTGCCAGATTTAAAAAGAGGCAAGACTCGACTATGTTTCATTAAGGCAGGAAAAACGCCACTATCAATATATTTATTAAAAATTGTTGCTAGATGGGGTGCAATTACATCAACTATGAGCTTAGTGACTTTTACAGATATTCCCCATAAATCTGGGGTATTTTTATTGTTTAATAAGTTAAATGCATTTAAAATATCTTTGGGTCCTATCTCTTTAAACTTAAAGTTAGCTTCACATTTTTTGACATTGGTTTTAAGCAATGATTCGGCAATTGCAGGACA
The DNA here is from genome assembly GCA_963853865.1 of Helleia helle. Lineage (NCBI taxonomy): Eukaryota > Metazoa > Arthropoda > Insecta > Lepidoptera > Lycaenidae > Helleia > Helleia helle. The sequence continues at coordinate 5,658,813 of OY971425.1, read as the reverse complement.
TGAAATTAAATTTTTTGTAGTCGAAATCGGGATGTCAGAAAAGTATTTTTCAAATACTGTCGCAACTTCCTCGTCAGACTTAATTATTCTATTTTCAATATTTAAATTAAATTCAGAGCTACGACTACCGACTCTCCCAGTTTCATCCTTTATTATGTTCCAAGTAGTTTTTATTTAATTTTTTGCGTTTTTAATTTCTTCCTTAATTTAAAGCGATTTAGCCGCGATACAAACTTGTTTGAATGTTTTTGAATACATTTTGACATACTGCTTAAATGATTGAATTTGATTGTATGTCCGTTCTTGGTAAAGGTCATATAATTTGCGTCTACTATTGTGGATTCCTGCTGTTGCCCAATCATTAAAGCCCTTTTTATTTGTGGAACTGACTGTTTTAGAAGTAAAATGGCTTTAAAATGTGTATTAATTAATTTAAACAATTCACCAAAAGCGAAATCTGGACTTTTGTTATCTTTCAAATATGTAATATTGGCCATTATACTACTCCAAAATTTCTCAATACGTCTTACATTCACAGGAACAAACACATTATTTTTGTTATAATTTTTACTATTAGAACTTATAAGGAATTCAGCTAATTGACCACAGTGATCAGAATTCAACTTGTTGATAATTTCTTTGTGGACAGGAGTTAAATTACTAAAAATATTATCAATGCATGTAGCTGTAGAACTACAAATTCTTGTTGGTTCTGAAAATAGATTACTCAGATTATATGATTTTAACAATGATCTGAATCTAACTGAGTTGGAATTATTTTCTAGTAAATTAATATTAAAGTCACCACAAATTAGTATGGGCTTGTTAGACCCACATATTTTAATTAATAATTCTTCCATGATTTTCTCAAAAGAATCATATAATCCATTTGGAGGTCTGTATATACTTACAATAATAAGGCGATCCATCTCTATACAGGCTATTTCAGTAGTACGCTCAGCAGAAAGGCCCACAATATCCTTACGTTCCTTAAATTTTATTTCATTTATAATAATTATTAGTGAGCCACCTCTTATGGCTTTTTCTCTACTGAACGAACTTGCCACCTGGTGCTCACTGAAGCTGAACATAATTTGATTTTTTTTAGCCAATGTTCGGTAATACACAGTATGTCTATATTGTAGTTTTTTAAGAACAATTCAATTTCCAAATCTTTGCCAAACATTGCTTGTAAGTTTTGATGCACCAGGTTAAATGAGTACATTTTTTTTTAATTTCTTTACATTTAATATATTATTATTATTATTACTAATTAATGGGCTAGAGATTTCCTCTATTGTCTTATAATCTAGTTTAAACTATTTGGAACGTATTCCAAATTTGTAAAATTGTATCTTTTATTATCACACTGTTCAAATAAAACAGTGGTCGGATTAGCCAAATACTTGGCTGGACTTAAAGATAAAAAATATAATAGCGAGGCTGCTATTTGTCGCTTATAAAATGTAGATAGGTAATACCTATCAGATGTCAAATTGTTACAATTATTATACTTTAAAATGTTGTTAATGTCAATTATATTTATTACTAGCTGTTGCCCACAGCTTCGCCCGCGTTAACTTTTTAAATTTGAGGGGTTGACCACCCTTATCACTTAGGGGTATGAAAAATAGATAGTAGCCGATTCTCAGACCTACTGAATACGCATATAAAATTTGGTAAAAATCGGTAAAGCCGTTTCGGAGGAGTACGGTAACTAACATTGTGACATGGAAATTTTATATATTAGATGTTACTTTTATTTTCATTGAGTAAAATACAATTATTGTTACATGCACAGTGTAACAGGCTATTTAATTTTAGTCTAATTTTATTCTCATGTGGCAACTTGTCTGATTTAATGTAGGGAAATGTGAATAGAAATACCCTCTCAACAAACAAACTTTGGAGCACCTGTAAATTATAGCTACCATAGAATAGAGAATATTCTTTTCAATTTATTCTATGGATACTTTTATACCACGTCAATCTGGTCCCGTGGTAAGTTCTCAAAGAACTTGTGTTACGGGTACCAGACAATGGAAATATGTTTAATACTTTTACACTATACATATTATATTTAAGATTTTTATTATAATATAATACACATATTTAATACACATCCATGACCCAGGAACATAATATAGAAAACTTTTTTGTTCCCTGGCGGGATTCGAACAGCTATCTCCGGCTTGAGCGCTAACGCGTCTACCATTGAGCACAGAGGTCGTCAATTCATTTAATCATTGAGTAACTTATCTTTCAGACAAGAACTTCCAACCTTACCGGTATCGTGCTGCATCCAACGGCTTCCATCGACGCTCATCATATCGTGAGTCTATTTTCAAGCCTCCCCACCCCACGTGTACCAGTTCCAGTACGTGGTCGCCACTCTAAGACCCTCTCATCCTAAAAGCAGTCTATATCTTTCACAACAATAAAGCACTAAAAGGGACCTTAAGTAACCTTGATGTTTTTCCTTTATACAGAGATCACAGTGGCATTTATATAAAACGGTATGACTTTTTTTTTCCTTTAACGCCGGGAAATGCTCTGAGGCATCCCGCGGGGGAGTGGGTCTCCCCACGCGGGTATGTGAGACTCACTGCGCCCGACAGCTGGAAAGTGGACGCAGCTCTACCTACTGAAACCCGGCGAGTGCCACCAATGCCGCCTTTGGTGAGTTGCCCCGGATCTAGTAAACAAACAGGGCACCTCGACGGCAAGTCAGTCCTGCAAGGGACCGACGCCACCTCCACAGAGGGGTTGTCCCGCACTACAGAACAACCCCTCCTAACGCAGGGACAGTACAATGGGGTGAGGTTCCCATCCTCGCTCCCCCCTGCTCTTTTGTCCCCTCTTCTTATAAGAGGGGTACAAAGAGTAAACCACTGAACCATGGTGGGGCAACCGTTTGGTCTAATAATCCACTTCGTAAACACAAATGGCCTTATCTTGTCTTTCGAAATGTTCGGGAACAAAATATTAGATATGGGTAGAAAAATATTGGGAACATCGCGGTGTATCTGTGACAATGTGTCTTCAGATATAATGGGTAACATGTGGAATAAATAATGTACCTACATACTTTACATATTTGTATTGAGTTTGCACATAAAAAACCATAATAAATAAATGTGATATATATGTACTATATATAGGGAGAAGCAGTATTTCATGCCTTCATACCGCCTTTAATTATATCCTGCCTCACATGGAATACTGCTCTCACCTCTGGGCTGGAGCGCCACAATATCAGATCCTTTCATTTGACCTTTCATTTGGTAATTTTGATTACTTTTCGGCGTCCAACGCCGGGCGGCTCGAATCGTCGATGACAATGTTATCTCCAATCGGCTTGATTCCTTGGCGCTGCGTAGAGATGTCGGATCGCTCTGCATCTTCTACCGCATCTACCACGGGGAGTGTTCTGAGGAATTGTTAGCACTAATACCTGCAGCAGAATTCCACCACCGGACATCGCGTAAAAAATCCAAATTTCACCCACACCATCCCGGATATCCACAACAACAAAATTTTTACGGCATTTCCTGCTTTGCCCGACAAATATATGGAATCAGCTGCCAACTACAGTGTTTCCGAACTGATACGACTTAGGGACCTTCAAGAAAAGAACATACTCATATCTGAAAGGCCGGCAACGCACCTGCTTATCCTCTGATGTAGCGGGTGTCTGTGGATGTCGCTTTTCATTTACCATAAGGTGAACCGGCTGTCGGTTTGCCCCTTCTTCTATATATAAAAAAATTGGTAATTTGAAATGTAAGTGGTAGTGACATGCTACTTTGGAGCCGAATTGGGCACCGACCTAAAGTGACAGTTATGCTGTTGCGTTTCGTACTGCTTATGAGTTTCCGGTGGCCCATAATCTCTGGTTATGCGGATGTGTATGCGTGTCGATAGACGTCAAAAGGGTTCGACGGTTCGTTTGACCTACTAAGCTATAAAAAAATAAACTTCCAATAAGTGCAGTTTCGTTTTAATTTTAATTTGATTAACTTAATAAAAAATGTAAATTATCGCACATAACGAGCACTTTTCTAGTGGTATAATCTATGGATTAAGTCTCTGTATGATATTTCAACCCGCAAATGTATATTATTTGAGGTCCCTTGCAAACGTTTTTGTTTTATCTCAAGGCTTAAACTAACTTGACGAGTGAGTCAGCTGCCTGGTCCCTTTGTGCTCGCAACTGAAATGGAAAAGAGGAGATGAGGCGAAGTCTACCTGTTATAGCGAGACATATATAATATCTCAAAACATATATAATACTAGCTGTTGCCCGCAGCTTCGCCCGCGTTAACTTTTAAAATTTGAGGGGTTGACCACCCTTATCACTTAGGGGTATGAAAAATAGATTCTCAGACCTACGCATAAAAAATTTGGTAAAAATCGGTCGAGCCGTTTCGGAGGAGTAAGGTGACTAACATTGTGACATGGAAATTTTACTATTTTACTATTTTATTTTGTGTGCTAACAGAGAACTGTGAAGTTGGCGTCGGTCCCTTGAGGGACTGAATAGCTGTCGAGATGCCCTGCTGCTCAACTGGTCCGGGGTACCTCATCAAAGGCGGTATTGGTGGCACTCGAGTTATAGTGGGTATTTGCAAGTCCCATACACTATCGGACCCCTGCCAGGGCCGTTGATGGCCCGTTAAGGCGTTTCCCCGTGTTAATAATAAATATTAGCCAACGATCACACCACGATAACCTAGTCCCGTAAGTTCGTTAGAACTCACTACGGGAGTATTACGGGTACTAGAAACGGAAATAAATGTAAGTAATTACCGGTGGGACGGAAGCACTGTGCCGCGCTCCCGGCTGCATGGGTACCACCATCTTGCTTGTTTCTCCCGTGAAACAGCTTTGCTGTGTTTCGGAGAGAAGGGCAAGACAGGTAGTGTAATTACTGGCACCGAGACTTAACATCTTGTCTCAGGATAGGCAACACATAAATGAGTTGCCTGGGCTCGTTCCAGGTAAACTAGTTTATGTTCATGGGCAACGTCGACCACTTGCCAACAGGTGGCACGTTTGCCAGTTTGCCTATCCAACTAACATAAAAAGAAAGTAATTTATATAAATATATATAGGTAATACACGTCCATGACCCGGTGCAGACATCTATATTCATCATACAAATTATCTGCACCTGGCGGGATTTGAACCCGCGACCGCTGTGTGAAGTGTTCAGCAGCCTGACCACTCGGCCAGCCGGCTGTCAAAGAATAACCAACAGAGTTCTAAATTGGCCGATTTTTTAAACGAATAACGGTCTCCGTGCAAATGAGCCAAATAGGATATAATGGGTGGGTTGGACCTACTCTAGTAGACTTGTTAAAAGTACCCTATGTTAGGTTAGCCCTTTCTTTTCCCTTAACGCCGGGAAATGCTCTGAGGCATCCCGCGGAGGATTGGGTCTCCCCACGCGGGTATGTGGGACTAGCTGCGCCCGAAAGCTGGTAAGTGGACGCAGCTATACCCACTAAAACCCGGTGAGTGCCACCAATGCCGCCTTTGGTGAGGTGCCCCGGATCTAGTAAATAAACAGGGCACCTCGACGGCTAGTCAGTCCCGCAAGGGACCGACGCCACCTCCACAGAGGGGTTGTCCTGCACTACAGAACAACCCCTCCCAACGCCGGGACAGTACAATGGGGTGAGGTTCCCATCCTCGCCACTTGCCCCCTGCTCTTTTGTCCCCTCTTCTTATAAGAGGGGTACAAAGAGCCCCCTCGGCTCAATTAGCTTCGCCCAAGGTGCTGGGCTCACCCTAGGCTACTGAGCTCCACCGCCACGTCAAGGCCTGAACCATGGTGGGGATGTCAGGTTAGCCCTAGGCCAGCTGATGGATGATAAAAAAAAACCTTCAACAATACGTAAAAGTATTTTTCTTTAAACAGCTATACAGCCCCGTGTAAATGAAACTGTTCATTATCTCAACTCCCAGGGTGCTCAATTTGCATAAAATTTAGACATAATATCTTCAAATTCCTTCGCAATTTTCAACAACAATAACAGTATACTTTTATTATTGATACAATCATCATCATCATCAATGACTTCAAAGTCATCAGGTCTTCTTCAATGAAAGCCAAGACGACCGATCTCTTGCCACTCGCATCCAGCATGGATATACAGTACAGTTAGTACAGTACAACAATTGAATTAATAAAAATTAATGGCTTAGTTGATGATTGACCGCTAGGGTTCCGCACACAAATATTTGGTGCTAATGGAACCTGGTTACTGAGACTCCTCTGTCTGTCTATCCATCCATCTGTCATTTACACAGTTGTAGTTTTTCAACCGTAATAGGTTGATTGTATAATTTAGTTTAATTTTAGCGTGTATAATATAGTTTTTGATTTAAATCAGGTAACGACATGGAAAACTATTTAAGGTATTCATGAAATCTTAATTGGAGATTTGGCAAAGCCTATCAACTACCGTACATTGATTTTCATAAAATATTCTATTTGGAAACGTTTGAAAAATGATTATGAGGAAATAAATAATTCTTATTTCTTCATGAAAAAATAAATGTAAATTGAGATTTAGATTAAGGATTATTATCTCGATGTTATTATTTTGTGATCTAAAGTTTACTTAAATTAAGAAATTATTATTATAAGGAGAAATAAAAGGGCAAGGGAAGGACCCTTATTAACTCAACGTCAACAACCGACGACAACACACAAAAATAATGAAACGGGCTTTTTTCTTTCTAATAATAGGTTTTACCTATGAAATTGCCGTTCTGCAGTACTGGCCATTTCAGATCAAAATACTTTTTGTTTGGCTAAGAATTCTAATTTCAAATTAATTTTATTTTAAAAACATGGAATTCTTTTTACAAAAGTACGAGTAGTCATTTATTAAAACAATATTGGTCCATTTGCGTCAAATTGGCAAGGTAAAGAAGCTTGACAAATGGGTGCCCCACGAACTGAATGATCGCCAGCGCGAAGTACGCGTCTAGACGTACCTTGCACTGTTCAACAGATACACAAATGAAGGAATGTTGAACCGCATTGCTACCGGAGATGAAAAATGGATTCTGTTTGATAACCGCAAGCGCTCAGCAAGTTGGTTGGATCCTGGTTCAGCACCCAAACAATGCCTTAAACGAAAATATACCCCTAGAAAAGTGATGGTAACTGTTTGGTGGTCTAGCGCCGGTGTGATTCATCACAGCTTCTTACCAAACGGGGTGAGCATTACTGCAGATGTGTACTGTGAAGAACTGAACACAATGATGGAGAAGCTGGAACATCTCCAACCAGCACTGGTCAATCGCTCGTCTCAGCTGCTCCTGCACGACAACGCGCGACCTCATACTGCACAGCAGACGGTCTTCAAGTTGCAAGAACTGGGGTTGGAAGCTCTCTGTCATCCGCCCTACTCACCAGACCTTGTTCCTACAGACTACTACTTTTTCCAAAATTTGGATAACTTCTTGGAGGAAAAAAAAAATCAATACCCGAGAGGCAGTACAAAATTCCTTTGAAGAATTAGTAGCCTCCCGCCCAGCTGATTTCTTTAAGAAAGGTATCAATAAACTGTCACTCCGTTAGCAAAGATGCATTGATTGCATGGGTGATTACTTCGATTAATACAAATTAAAAATACATGAAAAAAAAAATCGTTTAAATTTTTTCATACAAAACGGCAATTTCATAGGTAAAGACCTAATATTATAATCAGACGTCTTGTTATATTGGCCAATAATTTTGGTAACGCGGGCTCTTAATAGGGTCTATGGTACCTAAGTGTTGTATTTAAAAGAATATTTTAAATTAACATAATATTTATTATACGAATTAACGGGATATTTCGCTATTAAATTAGATTTAAAGGTGTAATTACTTTTCTCTGACGTCGCGGTTCTCGAAATTACAGCTTTGTCTACGAATGCCTTAGTTACGTGAGCCGAGTTCGCTTTAAAAGATTTACCCTTACTATTATTATAAATTTGAAAGTAACTCTGTCTGTCTGTCTTTCAGTCTATCTGTCTGTTCTACACGCCTAAACCACTGAACAGATTTGGATAAAATTTGGCACAAAGATAGTTTGAGACCCGAGAAAGGACATAGGATAGTTTTATCCCGAATATCCCACGTTAACGGGATTTATGCGGGTAAAACTCCGGGACTATTTATCTTCTAAACCACGAAACAGGTTTTGGTGAAATTTGATATGAAGATACTTTAGACAAACAAACAAATGTGTGAGTGCACGCATATGCATGCATATGCGTGCACTCACACATTTGCTGTAAAGACTGCGTGTTTCGCGGGATAATTGCTAATTAATATAATTTAATATCTTAGATACTTTAGACTTTAGCTTAGGATATTAAATGATTTTTATCCTGAAAATCCTACCAGAACGGGACCTATACGGGTAAAACCCCGGGACTGTCTATCTTCTAAGCCACGAAACAGATTTGGGTGAAATTTGATATGAAGATAGTTTGAAACCTATCGTAGGATATAAAATAGTTGTTATCCTGAAAATCCCATGGGAACGGGATATATGCGGGTAAAACCCTGGGACTGTCTATCTTCTACACAACGGAACAGATTTGGGTGAAATTTGATATGACGTATATAACGTAGGACTTAAGATAGTTCTTATCCTGAAAATCCCAGGGAAAGGGGAATTATGCGGGTAAAACCCCAGGACTGTCTAGATAGACTAACGTAGGATATCAAAGAGTTGTTATTCTGAAAATCCCACGGGAGTGGACCTATGCGGGTAAAACCCTGTCTATATTTTAAACCACCGACCAATTTTAGGTGAAATTTGATATGAAGATACTTTGGAACTCAACTTAGGGCATTAAATCGTTCTTATCCCACGATGAAAATTCTACGGGCTTTGCAGGTAAAAAAAATTACGAGCTATGCAGGAAAAACACCGGAACTGTGTATCTATTAAACCACCGAACCGATTTGAATGTTTGGTATAGAGATAGTTTGAGACCCAAGGTAAGATATTAGATGTATACCGGGTGTATTTGGAACGCTTGCAAAAACGAAGAGGTATGATAGTGTTGGCATAGCCTGACATGATACAAGTGAAAAAAACGCGTTACCTTTTTTTTTGTATAATCCGGTTTAGTAAACATAATGTTACAGGAATTTGATGATAATGCTTTAAAATAATGGTTTTTTGAAAAAAAAAACAGCAATCTAATAAACTTAACTTAAATAAACGGCTAGCGCCGCATGCACGAAGTGAACGAACTCCCGCACCGCGCGCGTCTTCAGCGCGATTTATCGCTTTAGTCGTTCATCGTTTTAGTTTTTACTAATACATTGCGGGTTTGCAAAATACGCAAGTACTAAAATTTTCTTTAAAAAACGTTTCTGGGATAAATGGTTATATGCATTATATAGTATATTATTAGGGTTTAATCTTCGAAAGCGTTCCAAATACACCCTGCAACAAGAAGTTTTTAAATGTGTCAATAGATGGCGTTAAAAGGTAGATCACGTATCGATTACAAGATGCGAACCGATCATACTTTTGTATTGCACGCGTTTTTAATGAATACTGTTTCCATAGATTACTAATTTATCCATAATGATTTATAAATAGAATTCTTTGTTATTATATATTATAAAAAGAAATACATAATATCTAATATCTATAAGGATAAATACAATCGGAATGTGTTTGTAATATTAAAATAACTGCTTTTTACTAAATGCATATGAATATATACACAGTACATAATATAATATATATCAAAATAGCATTTTTTACAATTTTTGTATGTCTGTTTGTTCCGGCTAATCCCGCGAACGGCAGGGCTGATTTTGACGGGACTTTCACTGCCAGATAGATGATGTTTTAAGGAGTAACTTAGGCTATAAAAATAATCATCATCAATCCGTATACGCCTGTAAATCTAAGTTAACGCAGGTGAAGCTGCGGGCAACAGCTAGTAATATAATAATATCAACCCTTATATGTCCCACTGCTAGGCGCACGGGTCTCCTCCTCGAAATCAGGCGATTAGGGTTTTGAGTCATAGTTCACCGATGCAAAAATAAAAAAAAGCTGGCCCAATACGGGTTGGTGAACTTCACACACCTTCAAATACTTTTGATATTTCCTTCGTCGATGAGTGATGTTCTCATATTCAAGTGCAAGTGAAATTAAAAAAAATCTATTTCTAGGCATCACAGGGGGGTCCACGATAGAACGCGGACCTCTCGGCTCTCATTCAAGAGGCTGAGCCCATACCCACTGGCCACTTAAAAGATTTAGTGCTTAAAAATATAAAATTCAAATAATTATAGTTTTTTTGATTATTTAAGCACTATATTATATATTACTAGCTGTTGCCCGCAGCTTCGCCCACGTAAAATTTGAGGGGTTGACCACCCTTATCACTTAGGGGTATGAAAAATTGATGGTAGCCGATTCTCAGACCTACTGTATACGCATATAAAATTTGGTAAAAATCGGTAAAGCCGTTTCGGAGGAGTACGGTAACTAACATTGTGACATGGAAATTTTATATATTAGAATTAGATTATATTACACGAATATATTCCTAAGTATTATGTAATTAAATCAAGTTATTAATTTATTTGTCAAACTAATTTTTACCTGACTGGCATAGACTTAACACTGATATCAGCACACTGCTACCAGATAAGATACGAAGAGTATTAAAATACTTATCTCCGTATTTACGAGTCAGATTTGCGTTTTTCTTCAATTATTAATAAGGCTGTTTTGAAGAGAAAAGGTTTTCAACTTTGGGATATGTGTAACGACAGAGATCAGTATTTAAAAATATAAAACGGAGTACCAATATGTGATGGTATATGTATGCTTTTTTAAGGGATGAAAATACAAAATACTCATTACATGGATTCTCCGGTGACATCTTAAAAAGCTAGTCTCCACAAACGCCTGCCGTTCAATTATAAGTAATTGCCGTTAGGAGCTTACGTGAATCAATTACTGGCCTTTTTATATTAAGGTCCAAAGGTCCACATCTTCAGTGTTAATTCAATGTGTGGTGAGACGTGATATAAAACATGAGATGAAGCATTAATGTAATATATTTAATTCTGAAAATATTATTTTCAAATAATGTTTATCATATACGTAAGATTTAGTCGTAAAGTCGTAATTACTTGATCATTATATCATCATCATCTTGCCTTTCATGATGGATGACAAACCAGTCAGTGTGATACTTAAAGAAGGGGTATGTTATTTGAAAGGAAATTGCAATACAGCATAAACGAATGTTGTAAGATGATAGATACATACAATTGTAATTTGAAAGTATAATTTCTTTAGAATGCAATCGTAATTAATGCAATTATTATTATTATTAATAGCTGATGCCCGCGACTTCGCCTACGCAGGATAAGATTTTAGTTTTTTTTCATAAAAAATCCAATGTTACTTCTAATACCTCCAAGAATATGTGTACAAAGTTTCATGATGATCGGTTAAGTAGTTTTCGCGTGAAACAAGCAAACAAACTTACTTTCATATTTATAATATTAGTAGGATTAATATTTTAATACGATTTACCCTACCAGTAGGAGGGTTGCGCTGTGCCGTGCTCCTGTCTGCTTGGGATGGTGGTACAATCTTGCTTATTTCTTACAATAAACAGGTGTACTGTGTTTCGGAGAGAAGGGCAGGACGGGCAGTGTAATTACTGGCACCGAGACTTAAGGTTGAACTAGTCGACGGCGCGAACTCTAACAAAATGATTGCTATCTCACCTGACATAGTGCGCGAACATGTGTGCTAGAATGAAATGCACAATGATTTATTCCGAAAATGTCCTTTTAGCAAAACCATTATTATAGAAAAACTATTAAGTGTATTTTTTTAAAATAAATTAATTTCAACTTTTGAATAACTAAACTATGTCTGTACGGGCTTTATTTTTGAGCTTTCTTGCTCCGTATACTATTATTTTCGCCCAAAGTTGGGCTAAAATCAGTGTTGAAATACAAAAGCTTAGAAGCTTGTATTTTTTAAATGTATATTATTTTTACGATTTTAAGTTCATACAGAGATAGATAATGACGATATCAGTTTATAATTTATATTATCCTTAGTTTTGGATGGTCAACGTCAAACATTGTAGTGATTACTGTTCTGCGTTTGTATGGAAAGATGAGCGACTTGTGTAATCTTCAGAATTGACAACACGGGAATGGGATATCTGGGCTAATTCCAGGTTAACATGTTAATGTTCATGGGCGAAGCTGACCACTTACCATCATGTTGTTCGCCTGCCTGTCTGCCTATCCAACTATTATAAAAAAAGATGAAGTTCCCGGGCACATTAATAATATAATATAATAATAATTGGTTGGATATATATATAAATAATAAATCAGCGGTTGGACTTAAGGCGTAAATATCTAGACAGTATATTTCTTTTTAAAATATTGCACAATGAAGTTGATTCCTCCACTCTGTTAAACAAAATTAATTTTAAAATACCGCGACCATCCTCACGAACCATGGACACTTTTTATATTCCTCCCTATCATTTTTTTTAAAATCTTTATTAAAAGGCCCTCCCTATCATACAAACTACGCTAGAAATACCTTCTTCAGGCGATCTTGCTCTTACTACAACAGTTATCTCAAATCAGTTGATATTTTTTGTAACAACTTAAGAAAGTATAAAATTAAATTAAAAGACTTAATATTCGGCTCATAAACATGTTTTTTGATATTAGTTGTGTAGGGTTAAGGTTCATTATATCATATACCATTGTTACTACTGAATGTTGATATTTTGTATTCTAAATTATGGTACTTTAGGTCTAGTTGTAGTTATAAAGTTTATTAATGATTGTAAACGACTGTTTGTTACCTAAATAAATAAAAAAAAAAAAAAAAAAAAAAAAAAAAAATAATAATAATATCTATGGACGCTTTTACACCACGTCAATCTGGTCCCGTGGTAAGTTCTTGAAGAACTTGTGTTACGGGTACCAGACAATGGAAATATATTTAATACTTTTTATACTATACATATATTTAAGATTTTTATTATATAATACACATCCATGACCCAGGAACACAGAAAATATTTTTTGTTCCCTGGCGGAATTCGAACCCGCAACCTCCGGCTTGAGCGCCAACGCGCTTACCACTGAGCCACAGAGGTCGTCATTAATGTTTGTTACATTACGAGTTGATCAGAGAACAACCAACGGAAATGGAAATGAAGGTGGGCTGGATCAATTTGACTAAAGGAGGTTTGATTCGAAACTGATTCAAATTAGACGAGAGATTGATTGTAATTAAATGCCATCGATTTAATTACAATCAATTTCGAATCACTTTCCCCTTACCTTAAGCCTCTTTAATTATATTGCCAATTTCCCGTTTAATACTGTGTATCTAGATATTGTACATCAATAGTTCGCTCACAATCTGGCAATTCAAAGGCAAGCCAATTACGTAGGCAGTCGTCGAGACCGTCATAATGGCCCCCGTGCTGCCGTGGCAATTTGTAAGTAGCGAGTAGCGGGTAGTGTAGAGCGTGTAGAGCTTGTTCCGACTTTGGGTTACGTAACGACGTGACAAACTTGATATTGGCAAGTTTATGTACCGTGGATATTATATTGTAATCCATATGATGTTGTATTGGTTCACATTTGTCATCTTGGGTCTTCTTTCTACATTGTAATAGTCAGCGATAAACTACTGTTGGATTAAATAAAAGAGATTTACTGCTATGCAAGTACAGTATGACAGCTATGCTGTCGCGTTTCGTGCGGTTTGTGAGTTTCAAGTGGCACATTGAGGGGGGTGGGGGATAGGGTAAAGGAGGGAAACGCATCTGCACATTCCGACTGCTAGGTTGCCTCATTATGACAAAAATACGCTCTGTCTCGATTGCTGACGGCCTCTGTGGCTCAGTGGTAAGCGCGTTGGCGCCCAAACCGGAGGTTGCGGGATCGAATCCCGCCAGGGAACAAAAATATTTTCTGTGATCCTGGGTCATGGATGTGTATTATATAATAAAAATCTTAAATATATGATGTATAGTATAAAAGTATTACTTATATTTCCGTTGTCTGGTACCAGTAACACAAGTTCTTCGAGAACTTACCACGGGACCAGATTGACGTGGTGTGAAAGCGTCCATAGATATTTAAAAAAATACTATGCTTTTGGTGACCCCCCCCCCGGGATCACGACCCGCAGATTAAAAAACACTGCTAAATACATATTTTTTTTAAAGACGAAGAAGATTAATACAGCTGGGCAGTACCCGCGGCTACATTTTGGCTTTTAAAAGATAACATCTGCATATAAAGGCAAATAACATAAAAAATGTTAACATAACATAAAATAAATGTTGCGCAAAGATATAAAAATGTCAATAAACAATATGCTTTCACGGATGTAACAATATAAGATTTTATTCGCCAGGAATTCATATTAAGCTTAGTATGCACTCGCTTAATATTTGTGGAGTTATTGAAAATCATAGGCAAGTCACAATAGAACATTCGACAAAAGAGTTGCGTCTTCTTCGACTGCGATTTCCATATAAATGTGGTATGATTGAAAGAATATTCCATGTTGGAATTTTACGTTCACATTCCCCGCGGTAAGCTCGTAATAACTTGTGTAACTAGATAAAAATGCATTTAACAGGTTTACATAACACAACCACCTGTGGGAGGGATTTGCTGTGTTTCGGAGAGGGGCAGGATAGGTAGTGTAATTACTGGCAGAGAGACTTAACATCTTATGTCTCAGGATAGGCGACGTCGATCACCATCAGGTGGTACGTCTGCTAGTTTGTCTATCTAGTTATCATATCATAAAAAATGCTTTCGACGCTAAAGCAAGATGAAGATAAAAACAATCCTACTGATCCTGATAATATTATAAAAGGGAAAATTTGTATGTATGGATGTGTGTTACTCTTTGACACAAAAACTACTCAATGCATTAGAATGAAACTTTACTATGATATAATTTTTATTTACATTAGAATAACTTATATGCTGTAATTTATAAGGTTATTGTGGGAATTGTCCAAAATGTAATCGTGCATAGACGAATCGCGGGTACCAGCTAGTTAAATTATAATCCTTATTTATTATTTTTATCTATGCAGGAAGGTATATCGGCTGGACCAATTTTCATGAAATAAAAGTGTGTTCAAGTGGATTCGAGAATGGTTTTGAATCACAATTCGGTCCACTATAAAATATTTTGTAAAGGTCAAAGGTATGCCAGTAGTATATATCCTCCAAGTACCTATAGATACACAACCGCAAATAAAACTGCAGCATCAAAATAGACATCCCAGAAGCCTTTTGTAAGGCAATTGCCAGTTTATTTCATTTTGGAGATGTGAAAGCTGCACTATAACATTAATTCTTGCGTTATTACTATTTTATTGGTTATAAAAAGCACCGATGAATTTAATACGTACAGTATTTTTCGTGAGTGACTACGATATTGTTGTTAAAAGTTCGATTCTCGAAGTAAATACCACAATTCTCTTGATTTAAGAGATCTAGTCATGAGTCTATATGGGCATAAAAAAATGCAGTTTTCAAAATTTTCAGGTGCACCTAAACTGAAAATTGCACAGTTATCAGTAGTACCTACGTTCAATAATTTATGCGGAGTTACGGTAGAGTTTTATTTGTAAATAATTTTTTGTCTTGTTTAACCTTTCGGGATGAAAATTGTATATAGTTGTACAAATCAAATACAATGTTATCTCCACCATGGTTCAGGCCTTGACGTGGCGGTAGGGTTCAGTAGCCTAGGGTGAACCCAGCACCTTGGGTGAAGCTAATTTAGCCGAGGGGGCTCTTTGTACCCCTCTTATAAGAAGAGGGGACAAAAGAGCGAGATCAAGGTGCGAGGACGGGGACCTCACCCCCATTCTACTCTCCTTTGTGGAGGTGGTGTCGGTCCCTAGGGGGACTGACTAGCCGTCGAGGTGGGCTATTTGCTCATTAGATCCGCGGCACCTCACCAAAGGCGGCATTGGTGGCACTCGCCGGGTTTTAGTGGGTAGAGCTGCGTCCACTTACTAGCTTTCGGGCGCAGCCGCCACGTGGGGAGACCCACACCCCCACGGGATGCGTCAGAGCATTTCCCGGCGTTAAAGAAAAATACAATTTTATAGCGTGCGGTTTTGGCATAAAAACTAATACACAACATATAGAAAAGTACCTATTGTGAGTTAATAAATAGATAATGTTCATTCCTCCATTCAACAACTCCCATATCTGTATACTAATAGGGTAATATCTGTTCCCGAGGAACACCGACGATCGTTAACGGACTGACCGTTAAACCGTATAGGCGATAAGCGCCCGCTAAGTTATCAAGACCTCCCCTTTAGATTCAAATCACTTGGTGGTGATGTTATTTTATTATATGTAGATAATTGGGGATGATGGGGATGATAGAAACTTAACAACAATATTTAAAAGCTAAACGAAGTATAAAACAACAAGATATTTTAATGTTAAATAGTTTTAAATATATTTTCAACGTAAATACTGTATCTCTTCTGTAATCTGATTTATTTCATGTAACGTATCTATCAATGATTTTTAGGAAACTACTTTTTACGGGAGGTACTTCCGTGACTATATTTGCCATATGCAAAATGTTTTCAATTTAATAACAATAGAATCTTATAAACTACCTATCAATTTAGCATTTGTTCGGTGTCCGTCAAACTAAAGTGAAATGTGCAGGTGCTTATAATAAAGTTAATTAAATACATGACATACTAGCATACATAACGTAACATAATAGAGAAATTAAAAAAAACACATGGTTACATACAGGTGTTAAAATCAATTTTGAGCATCATGTTTTGTTAAAATTACATTAGCATATTGTTTTCTATATTGTTTTCTAATGTTTACGCGAATTTCACTCATTATAATAAAACAATTTTTTACGGATTTTATCGCGGTTTATTAAGATTTTTACAAGCCCGACGTTTCGGATACTTTACAGCAACCATGGTCACGGGAGGACTGAGGTGTCATACGTCCTATTATTACAAAGTTATTCGAAACTACCCTATGATACATCAATATTTTGGTCAGTCCTATCTACGCAGAAACTGCTAACTGTATCTTTAATCTGTGACATATTATGCTTTGATTTTGATTTGATAATTTTAATAATGGGATCCCATGCAGGTGGTAGAAGCCAGCCATCTTCTCTATTGAAATTAGGATTTTTTTAATTTCAATAGCCTCACGGATCATCCTTGGTTGGAATCTGTGTTCTTTTGCGAGGACTTGTGGTTTATCAAATCTGATATAATGGCGAGCTTTGTCAAGACTATGTTCACAGATGGCAGACTTAGTGTAGCGACGGTACATTAGCATGCAAAATGAAAATTTTATGTCTATAATGTTATTTAAATTTTACTCAAATATTATGTCCTTTTATTAATAAAAATTATTAATGGGATTGTCGAGAACTACGAGTTTAAAAGGGTCCCGTATACTACGAGGATTAACATCGTCTGCCAATTATAATGAAACACTTTTTACGGATTTTATCGCGGTTTATTAAGATTTTTACAAGCTCGACGTTTCGGGCAAAACACCGTCGCTACACTAAGTCTGCCATCTGTGAACATAGTCTTGACAAAGCTCGCCATTTTATCAGATTTGATAAATCACAAGTCCTCGCAAAAGAACACCGATTCCAACCAATGATGATCCGTGAGGCTATTGAAATTAAAAAACATCCTAATTTCAATAGAGAAGATGGCTGGCTTTTACCACCTGCTTGGGATCCCATTATTAATATTATAAAATCAAAATCCAAGCATAATATGTCACAGATTAAAGATACAGTTAGCACTTTCTGCGCAGATAGGACTGACCAAAATATTGATGTATCATAGGGTAGTTTCGAATAACTTTGTAATGATAGGACGTATGACACCTCAGTCCTCCCGTGACCATGGTTGCTGTAAAGTATCCGAAACGTCGGGCTTGTAAAAATCTTAATAAACCGCGACGAAGTCCGTAAAAATTGTTTCATTATAATGAGTGAAATTCGCGTAAACATTAGAAAACAATATCGTCTGCCAATATATTTTTATGGTTCCGAACAAAACGCATATTTCGTAGAAATAAAGAAAAATTTTTTTTCACTTGGGACGTAATTTATTTAAAACTTAATGTTTGGGTCTCAGTAAGTCTTCTTTTGTAAAGTCATAGTCATAACAAAATCTTTTGCATGAATGTCAACATAAGACGCATAAAATTATGACGTGATGTTGTCGTAGTAAGTAGAGTGCTGTGTGACGATAATTTAATTGTAGCGGGTTTTAATTCCGCCGTAATAAAATCTATACGGATAAATAAAATTGGAGTGTCTGTTTGTAATATTAAAATAACTACTTTTTATTAAATGCATATGGATACATACACGATACATATACCGGAACAGCCTTTTTTACAATTTTCGTCTGTCTGTCGGTCTGTTAGTCAGTCTGTCTGTTTGTTCCGGCTAACCTTGGGAACGGCTGGGCCGATTTTGACGGGACTTTCACTAACAGATAGCTGATGTATTAATGAGTAACTTAGGCTATAAAAATAATCATCATCAATCCGTCTACGGCTGTAAATCTTAGTTAACGCGGACGAAGCTGCGGGCAACAGCTAGATAAATATAAATGTTTATACTGGAGTTGCGAATGTATTTCGTATACGCTTAAACTTCCTAAATGTGGGTTGTGCGTTCTTTAGTGCCCGTAATACCTTACATGAAACTACGTTTAATATGATCGGATTTTTCATAATTAATTGCATATTAATATCTTTTGAAAATGTTGATCATCTAATCATGCAGTTTGTTATATCTCTATGTTTACAGCTGCATAATTATATTAAACACTTCTCAGTAAAAGTAAGAATCCACATTTTGTTCTCACCAAGTTGACCTCTCGAAATATTTAATGTCAGCTATTTTGAGAATCCAATTAGCCAAAATAACTTTTGTAATCCGAAGAAGCGAGCCTTGTCCTCCACGAGAACAGAGAGAACAAGTTTGATAATTACAGTTGACAGCTTGAATAATTACCCAGCCTTTAAAAATATGATGAACACAAAATTTTAACTTTACATTTTTTTTATTGTTTAATTTTACAATTATGATCTTTATAATGAACACTCACTCACTCACGCGCCCATGTCAAAGAAGATACCTGCAAGAAACTCTGCTCGGTTCCTATCATTGTTGTGATAATTTTTTCACAAAAGTCAATTAAATGTAACTAAAGCAATTCATTTCCAAGCGTTTGCTTCATTAATACATCCTTTATATTTGTTTTATCTTAGTTTTAAATTTATTACTTAATTGACAAATACGTGTAGGTACTAATTGACCCGCCAAACGTTGTTCTGTCATATAAATTATTTCTAATGAATATATTTTTTGTAAAAAATTTACGATTAAAAAGATTTTTATGGATCACATGATATGGATCGATGGCTTTTCACTCTAGCTGCATGGAATATACTTTACGACCTATTTATCATACCTACTAAATATACATTACAAATGTCACAAAAACGGTCCGTTTTGTAGGTGTGTGACCACAAACACATGTGTATATATCCTGTATCGCACAGGACGCCATCATCCTTTTGTATATATATACGAAATCCCACAAGCGCGAAAATTGTGAGCTAGACACAAATGCCTTTACATGTTTTTTTATGTTCTTACTCGTATAATATCAATTGTTTTTTTTTCCGCTTAAATATCATCCAAAAAGTCTTACAAGCTGACTTAAAATATAATTTGAAAAATGTGTAGGTTTATTCTTATATTTAATTACAGAAAGGACTGTTGGCGAAAGACGGCGAGATTTGAATGGAAAAAATCCTTTGTTTCAATTCCGGATCAGTCGTATCATTAATCTTGCACACAGCCTCTTTCCCGCGAACGGAAGATCAAGAAATTTATCTCTGCCACTAAAACGCTTTTACATAATACAGTCTGGGTATATTTTGTGTTGGTATGACAGGGACTATTTATTTAGGTGATACGCTCAAATATCGCTTTTATTTGACCACTATATTGAAATATGTGTTGTGTCCTTTTAGGTTTAACAGTTACAAATAATATATTGTTTGAGTAAAGGATTTTGGCCCTGTTAAGATATAATTATGTAGAGAATGAAAATATTTTGTGCCGAACAGATTATCTGACTTTATATAAGTCCACTTAGATTACAAGTGCGATCTGAATAACACTGCTTTTTTTGACATGTTGAGAGTAGAGTACTCTCAACGCTTCGCTTATGAGGCATGCTATTGAATAAAGATCGACAACTAATATGTGAGTTATTTAGGTTGATGGATATTTTGATAATTTTTTAAGTATGTCAGTCAGTTGGCGTAGTACACTTAGATGTCACAGGTTCCAATTCAAATAACGAACAATTAATATGATGTTTTTTACTTTATCTCGTTCGTTATCCATAAGTTCACATAAACGAGACTGTGATGAAGGGGTATGATGTTACAATCTTTATATATATATATTTCTTGTGTGCGTGTGTATGTCACTGAACTCCTCCTAGACGGCTGGACCGATTTGGATGATTTTTTTTGTGTGAGTTCAAGGGGATTCGAGGATGGTTTAGATTCACAAAAAAAAAAAATTTGTACAGGACAAAGTCTGTCGGTGCCACTAGTAAATATATATAATACTAAGATTATGTATAAGGAGGAAAGATTTGATGTAAGACTGCGTGACATACTCTATAAACATAATAATTATTATTAATCCGGGTATGTCTGTATACCTAATGCGGGCGAAGCAGCAGGTACTATACACAATATATATTTTATTTTTGTGGTATGTGAAATAGCTCAAGAACTTTGAACACAATATACCAAAACTCAGCATGTAAATTTTCACCAACATCAAGTTTTATTTCGGCTGAGTTCGGGATTGCTTTTGTTAAAATATCACTTAAAATTCTAATGTATGTCCATGTACGTGGAAATAAAAGGCGTTTTTTGGAATATAAAATAATTTAAGAGGTGTAAGAATTAAAGCATTCGAAATGAAATGCTTAAAAGAGAAATTCTTGTAATATAATCTTTTATTATATATTTATACCACTAGATATTAATATAATCATCTATCGGCTCTGTCTCTAAATTGATCTTTTTCATCTTATTTTGTAATAAATTATTGTATTCTGATACGCTGATTGACATATACCACAATTTTTTAGTTATGCCTGTATATTGTCTTCTTATAACTTAAGAACGGTTTTTTTTAACGCCGGGAAATGCTCTGAGGCATCCCGCGGGGGAGTAGGTCTCCCCACGCGGGTATGTGGGACTTGCTGTACCCGAAAGTTGGTAAGTGGACGCAACTCTACCCACCAAAACCCGGCGAGTGCCACCAATACCGTCTTTGGTGAGGTGCCCCGGATCTGTTGAGCAAACAGGACACCTCGACGGCTAGTCAGTCACTCAGGGACCGAGGCCGCCTCCACAGAGAGGTTCTCCCGCACCACAGAGTAACCCCTTCTAACGTCGGGACAGTACAATGGGGTGAGGTTCCCGTCCTCTCCTCTAGCCCCATCTTTTGTCCCCTTTTCTAGTAGAGGGGTACAAAGAGCCCCCTCGACTCAATTAGCTTCGCCCAAGGTGCAGGGCTCAACCTAGGCTACTGAGCCCCACCGCCACGACAAGGCCTGAATCATGGAGGGGAGAACTGCTTGAACAATCTTTGTTGACTGTGCAAATAATGACATAGGCCGTATGTGGTGTCGGTAAACCCAGTGACAATATTTTACATTTAAATTTATGTTACGTAAAAAAGGCGGGGGATGGCTAGTTAATATTACCTAATATTTATCCTCCCCTGATCTCAAGGACCTTTGCCATGCAGTGTGTTATAATAATTACTGACGTATTTTGACGCAGCATTCTCCTAAGCAGCTTTGAAGCGTTTCGGAGAGTTTGAGACAGGATAACATGCAATGTGTCACCGACAAGGAGGCAGTCTTGCTCGGATGTGTAGACAGAGCTTAACACTATAAAGGCAAGCCCTGAGTGACGTGGATTATATTCATGGGTGACTACTCGTTTGGAATCACATCTGCTAGTTTCCCTGTTTATCTTGAATTGAAAAAGCTATGCTCTCGTAATATTAAAAATCGTTTGTCTTTATTAAAAATGTGGGCTACATTAATAGATTAATTTTAAAGCAAAAAATCTAGATTTTCAAAATCTTTAATACGGAACGTCTCGTGAGCTGGTACTTGCTCACTTACTTATATTACAAAAGCTGACCTTACCCTCCTTTCATGTAACTTCTGTGGTAAGGGTAAGCTAATGAAGTAATATTAATAGAAGATTTTTAAATTTTAATATATTTTTTTATTATTATTTGCTGCTCAATAAACAATATCACCATTAATATTTCTAATATAGGTTATATTTCATTTATATAAGGAACTAGCTGCCCGCACATACTTCGTTCTGTCAAAGGGGGAGGGGGAGGAATTTCTTAAAATCCGTTCTTACCTGACCTCTACATGGCAAAAGTAATATTCCTACCAAATTTCAAGTCTCTGGGTCTTATAGTTCCAGAGATATCGCGATGAGTCAATCTATAGAACAATTTAGGTTTTCTTTAGAAATTCTACTATAACGCCGTTTGTAATCATCATCATAATGTTTATCTGTACACTCCTGCACATAGGCCACCTTCAATGAACGCCGAGACCGATCGCCCGCCACCCAGGACCGGCTACTGGTCGACCTACTTTCCGTCTACCCGAACTATAAAAAAATTTTCACTAAAAGGACATAATTTAAGAACGTAAAAATGTACAAAGACCTTTTATTAAAACATGATGTATAGTACAATAAACGTCACATATATTACCGCGTGGTAGAATAAATATTTACACTAACGAAGTATTATTGTTTGTGCCGCGCATATCGCACCGGGCTCGTATTTAATGAATTAATTACTTTATCACATCACCACTAATTATATGATTGAAAAAAATATTACAATCCTTGCTGTATTATAATTATTTAATTTAATATCCTACCGTAGAAAGCGGCGGGACCCGATGGCGTCTTTCCCAAGATGCTACAAGTTGCCCTTAGGTATATCAAAGATGACCTCCTCACCATATACCGGAGTAGTTTAGCAACAAACTACATCCCTAGTAGCTGGAGAAGAGTCAAAGCCGTCTTCATACCTAAGCCAGGGAAGGTTACATATCACGAGGCGAAATCCTTCAGATGTATAAGCCTTTCTTCGTTTGTATTGAAGACACTCGAGAAGATACTAGACAGACACATGAGAGCAGGGATAGAAAAGAGTTCAATGCCGCTACACGCCAACCAACACGCCTACATGGAAGGAAAATCCATTGACACGGCATTACACAATGCGGTAATAAGAATTGAAAGAGCTATAGAGAACAAAGAATATGCCCTTGGCTGCTTCTTCGATGTAGAGGGAGCCTTTGACAAGGCCACCCCTCAATCCATCGTGGAAGCACTTAACAGAGAGGGGATATCTGGACAGATAACGGGATGGATAACTAATATGTTAAAACATCGCTCGTTACAGGCTGACTTAGTGGGAACAACATGCACCATTCGAGCAAGAAGAGGATTTCCGCAAGGAGGATGCCTGTCTCCGCTCCTATGGTGCATTCTCATAGACGAATTAGTATCAAAGATAAACGCCATGCACATTTACATACAGGCGTACTCAGACGATGATCTAATTCTGGTCACAGGTAAAGTACTGAGCGTGACCAGAGACATCATGAAGCAAGGAATCGACACAGCGCTACGATGGTGCAGGGATAAAGGGCTAAACCTAAACCCAGGAAAAACCAAGCTAGTGCTATTCACAAACAAGAGAAAGATTGACAGCATGATTCCATTGAGAATCGATAACGAAAATCTAGAGGTAGTCAATGAAATAAAATATCTGGGGGTAATCCTAGATAGAAATCTGAACTACAAAGCCCACGTTAAAGAGATCTGCACAAAATCCAAATGTGCCCTTGTGCAATGCAGAAGAGCGGTAGGTAGAACCTGGGGCATGAAACCAAATGTGGTTCATTGGATCTACAAGGCCATAGTACTACCAAGAATTGTACATGGAGCCTTAGTGTGGTGGCACAAGGCACAATTAGGAACGAACAGGAAAGAATTCACAAAAGTACAGAGACCAACCAGCATCATGATATCGAGCGCCATGAAAACAACACCAACGGCGGCTCTAAAGATGATACTCGGCCTCAACCCAGTTGATCTCACGATCAAGAAGAAAGCGACTGAACAATGGTTCAAGCTCAAGAGCAACAAATTATGGAAGGGAGGGCACTATGACAAAGGTCACGCCGAGATAGCAAAACAGTACGAAGAAAATCTATCCATGATTTTATCAAACAATGATTTGATAAAGAAGGAGAGAATCTTCGACAAGATATACAGGATAAGCATAGGCTCGAGAGATAACTCGAACATTGACATCGACCACCCAAAAACAACGATGGTAGGCCACACAGATAGATCCAGGAAGGAATCGACAAAGCTGTCAGGGGCTGGCGTATATATCAGCCATCCAACTGAAATGAAAGCATCGTTTAATCTAGGCAGATTCTCCAGCGTATTCCAAGCGGAGATATTCGCAATACGAGAATGCGCCAACATGATTAAACAAAATATCATTAGCGCACATAGGATTGAGAAGGCAGTCATATACAGTGACAGTCAAGCGGCACTGAAGGCCCTCAGTAAGAGGGAGACTACCTCAGCACTGGTCAAAGAATGCAAAAACACCCTGCAAGATCTAGCAGACCAGACTGAGTTAGAAATTGCCTGGGTACCCGGACATGAGGGAAATGCGGGCAATGAAGAAGCAGATAGACTGGCGAGAGAAGGTGCCGATGAGACGTTCATAGGCCCTGAGCCGAAACTGCCAATAGCACACAGGATAACAAAAAATGTTATAACCCTGAGAATAAACAAAGAAACAAACCAGAGATGGAATGACACGAAGAGCTGCAGACAGTAGAAATTCTTCATCTCGACGCTTGACAGCAAGAAGACCAAAGAGTTGCTTAAACTCAATAGGAGCAACATTAGAACAGTTGTAGGAATATTGACGGGACACTGCCCACTCAACAGACACCTTTCAATAATGAAGCTAAGTGAGGACCCTCTATGTCCTAAGTGCAAGGAGGCTGTAACAAACTATTTGGTTGACTGATGAGAACATATTTTTACAGTTGCATACAATTGCCTAATAGTTACTAGTTTATGTTACCGATATAACTCGAAGATTAAGCTCGTTGTGTGTTTGTATGTGTTGATAAAGTGGCAGTGAGCTGGGACACGCAGGTGAACGGATGGCCCATGGGCCAATAAGGTTCAAGAGTGAAGGGCGCGTTTGGGTAGACGAAGTGTTGATCGGCCATTAACCAGGTGGGAAGATGATCTCCATTCAGTGGACGGTCCATGTTGCATGCGATCAGTGAGGGATCGGTCGTCTTGGCGTTCATTGAAGGAGGCCTATGTTCAGCAGTGGACGGATAGAGGCTGATGATGATGATATGTATAGATCGTATTCTCGTGTTATGCTTGTGACGTGCTCGTGATACGATCATGCTGTTATCGTGATATACTCGTGCTGTAATCGTGTTATGTTTGTGTGTCGCTCGTGCTTGTCATGTTCGTATCATGATGATAATGCTATGATCATGCAACGATCGTACCGAGTTTTTTTTATGTTACTTGGATAGGCAAACTGACAGACGTGTCACTTGAGTGTAAGTGGTTGACGTCGCCCATAAACATTCACTATTTTACCTGGAACTAGCCCAGGCAACTCGTTTATGTGTTGCATATCCTGAGACATAAGATGTCAAGTCTCGGTGCCTGTCTTGTCAATGCTTATTTTGCCTTATTTTTTTTCGAAACACAGACAAACTGTTTCACGGGAGAAACAAGCAAGATGGTGGTACCCATGCAGCCGGGAGCGCGGCACAGCGCATCCCTCTCACTGGTAACGTAACGCGTAAACTATGACCGCGCTGTGATCATGATTCATGTCAATAACATAAAATAAAATGGTTACAAAAAAACACAAAACAAAAGAGCATTCTGCTTGTATGAAATCCATTCAATTTTCTTATAATGACTTTGATCCGACCACATGTTATAAAGATAAAACAGAAAAATGCATATTTTTTCTATATCACGAAAACTATTGAAAATCTATCAACTAATGGAAAGCTTTGAGTAATGAGTTTTATTTATTAAGAGGTTTAATGCTGCACTGCAGATTTTTCATAGGCTGGTCACAAAATACAGATAGTATGATACTATACAAAATATTTTTATCTTGTCATAATGATATGATAAAGAAAAATGATGAAACGTCACGAAAATGTGTAACGTTTTTGTCCAAGAAGAGGCAGAGAGCGATGGAGAACAATTGAGAGAGAGTGAGAAAGGGCGAACGTAGCATGAAGCACATAACCATGGAGTTAGAGTAGGGAGCAAGGGAGTGAGATAGAGATAACGCCGCATCGCAACTCGGAAATTTAAATCTTAATTTGTATGAATATAAACGAGATTTAAAAATTAATTTGTCAAATAAGTTTCACTTCTGACATGTGTACTTTGTTCGCACGCACTTCTTTTTTCTCTCACTCTCACACTATACTTGAAATTATTTCTAATTTGAAGTCTCTTTAATATTAAAACGTCTTTAAAGATACTACTACCTATTTATGAACTGAGTAGTAGCGACACCATCGGTTTAGTGTTACTATTTAATATAAGTTGCCCAAAATTAGGTGAATTGTCAAAGAAATAGGTATTGTGATTTCACATTACACAAAACATTGTTTATAATAAAATACTTACCGATATTACATTTCAACATGGCGACCAAAATTCCCATTTTCGCCATTTCACAGATTAGTTGGTGGGTAGTCTGTACAAAAAATAGTTTTACTTTTAAATTCTGTATTTATTTTCTTAATTCCACCATAGTAATATCACCCCGCTGATTACTTCCATAAAATATCAAAACCATCGACCATATACCCGGATAAAGTAGTAATGTGAACCATAAAATTCCGAAACCGTTCAGTGATTCATCACTGACATAATAGCAATTGAACCAACCAGTGATCTGTATGTACGTGCCATCGGTCAATCATCCATCAATGGTCATCGTTTGGCCATTAAGAACGCAGAACCAGCGCAGCGTTGCTGCATAAAGGCGGATTTTTTTTCATACAAAACACATAAAATTACCGCTCTATTCCGGTTATATGTTAGATGACTAAAACAAAATATATGACGCCTGAATGTGCTGCCTCATCTAGTCCAAGGCAAACTTGTGTAAGTTGAGGGATGTCGTGACCACTCACTATCAGTAGGTTTGTCTGTCTGTTTGCATAAAGAACATAGAAAATCTTCTGAAATATTTTTTTATCTGATAAGTTTATTTTATGTTTTGTTAAAATGTTGTATTTGTTGTTTTAATATTATGTATGGCAAAATGTGATCGTTGGTGCGACCGTGCTGTCCAGCGGCTCAAGCGGAAGATCGGCGCTGACAGCAATGCCAGCAAATGCCGCGCTTGAGACCGGGTTTGCAATGTCCTCACTTGTATCCATTATTGTTTTATATTTTAAGCTTTTTATTAATTGTGGGCTTTGCAAATAAAAAGTATTATTATTATTATTATTTTAGTTTTTTAATTTTTGCCAATTCTCCCATTTCTGGGGCATATCCAAAGATGCGGGCTTTTGGCCAAGACATCTTTGGTTAAATATTAAATTTATTATTTAATCTATCGATATTATTATTATTAAATAATTAAAATAACAAAATAAAATGACCTTCATATTGATGATGTGAAATAATTGAGTCAACGATGATATTAATAAAGTATATATTTAGGCGTTGAGTGTGATAAATATTCAGAGAGATTATCGGAGGCTCCAGTGGCTGTAGCGCTAAGCTCCCGAAGGTCAAAGGCTCGAAGTGGCTCGGCATTGTCGACATTCCACAAATTTGCGAGATCGTTTTTCGTGGTAAATTTACTTTAGATGTTTAAAGCTATTAATGTAACACGATATTATTTGCCATTGGGAACTGATTATTGCAATCGAAATAGTAAGAAAATAAATTTTAAAAAGGAACTTACATTTAAAGCGCTGGTAATGTGCCCATAACCTCTGGTGTTGGGGGCGTCATTCAATGTCTAGTTCTAGGTAACCTAGCTACCTAGTTACCGTCGACCACTTACCATCAGGTATCATGTCTGACAGTTTGCCTATCCAACTAACATAAAAATAATTGGCATATAAGCTGAAATATTTTTTTCCAAAACCATCTTTTTCATGCCTTTCGCTAGAAATCCTTCTCACAAAAAGATTAAGACCAATGTATCTAAAGAACGAGCCAGACGGTTGTGAGGAACAATGGACGTACGTTCATATGGAGCCTTTGTTATAATGATTGTCTATAAGAATTGTTCAAGAAACCTCGCGTTAAAATGAGTGTTTAGTTTTTATAAAATACTAATAATCTATACTAATATTATAAAGCTGAAGAGTTTGTTTGTTTGTTTGAACGCGCTAATCTCAGGAACTACTCGTCCGATTTGAAAAATTCTTTCAGTGTTAGACAGCCCATTTATCGAGGAAGGCTATAGGTTATATAACATCACACTGTGACTTATAGGAGTTGAGTAACGCGGGTGAAGCTGCAGGGAACAGCTAGTGTAGTATATTTACTTTTATTATTGCGTTTGATATAGACGGATAGAATATTCTCAAGCGTTATACAAAGGTAATTGGTTATTAATAAATGGCTTCTTAGGAGTGAAGAACAGTTTCTAAAGGGTTATAAGTATTGTGCACTTTTTCACAGACAATGTTTAAATTTTCTTTGTTGTTGTCACAATGTTTAGACAATATTTTGACGACCTCTGTGGCTCAGTGGTAAGCGCGTTGGCGCTCAAGCCGGAGGTTGCGGGTTCGAATCCCGCCAGGGAACTAAAATATTTTCTGTGTTCCTGGGTCATGGATGTGTATTAAATATGTGTATTATATAATAAAAATCTGCAATATATGTACACATAGTATAAAATATATAATCCGTTGTCAGGTACCCGTAACACAAGTTCTTCGAGAACTTACCACGGGACCAGATTGACGTGGTGTGAAAGCGTCCATAGATATTATTATTATTATATATTATTATTTTATATATATTATATGAAATAATTGTTATGTAAAAGAAAAAACAATGTTAATTTACTGGTTAACTTATCATTTCTTAGTAAAACATATTGAAACGAAGCAGCGCCTAATCTATTAGAAAAATAGCAATTAATTATACAACTCTGTTCGCTACGCTCATTGTGCTACGCCGCGCTAAGAAAATTTGTAGCGCGTGTGTTATGCGACTAGCTCTACGTAGTGTGCTACGTGGCGTGCTACGAATGATGTTCTCTTAGGAATTTTTCTTCTTGTTTCCAAAAATTAATGATTTTTTGTGTAAAATTATAAAAATAAAGTGTACTTTGAATTTGTACTATTTTATTAGCTTCACATGTTAAGGGTCTGTTTCACTATGTACAAGTAAAGTACCTTATACCTATTTAACAAATTAATTCCTCGTGCTTGCGTTTCACCGTTAACGTCTTTTTAAGTACCATATTTTGCTCATTTTTCACCATCATCATGATAACTTTTCCCCTCCACTGTTAGACATAGGCCTAATTCAATGGACATAATATAAGGGTTGATATTATTATTAATATATATTATTACACCTCAATATCGAAACAGCTGAAGTCGATAACCACAGCTAGTTTAATTTAGCAAAACCCAATGTTATTTAGCTGAAATATAATTAGAATGAGTAAGTGTCTGAGAATAGCTCGTCTCATCAGTCTCCAAGGAGACATCAATCGATATGTGTGGGACGGATCAGACACACTGCCTGGATGTGTTTGTTACTTATAACATATATCGTACAATGTCTGTGATGTGTGATATATCATTTTACTAAGTGAAACCATATTTGGATTATGTATAGCACATTATATCTACGACTCTTATAGTTAGAATGCGAGGTGTTAGGACATAGAAGACCTCTGTGGCTCAGTGGTAAGCGCGTTGGCACTCAAGCCGGAGATTGCGGGTTCGAATCCCGCCAGAGAATAAAAATATATTCTGTGTCCCTGGGTCATTGATGTGTATTAAATACACATCCATGACATGGTACACTCACAGCGACTCGAAAACGTCCAAAGGTCGTTCACTAGACACCTCGCTTGTATAAGTAGCGGAACCTCCCACAGAAGTCCATGAGTTCATGGGCGACGTCGACCACTTACCATCAGGTGTCACGTTTGCCAGTTTGTCTATCCAACTAACATAAAAAAAAAACGATCAACGACTTAACTTCTTCAAAATACCGACGTTAAATACCAGATGGACTATCCACGACCTGCTCCTGTTACACAAAATAGTAAACGGTCAGACTTCTTGCTGTGACTTACTTCGTCACTTCTCCTTGACAGTTCCTTACAACCTGCCGAGAGGGCCGATGGCTAAAATTTTGCGCGGTCCTCCCTCCAGGACGAACTTGGGCTCACAGGCACCAATAACCAGAATGTGTTTTTTTTAATAGTATGTGCAACGCGTCAACCGACATGGACATTTTTCACCTGTCATTCAGCCGGTTCAGAATTGAAATCCTAAAATTCTTTTAATATAAACTTTAAGAATATTGTATTTTTTTGATTTCTTTTTAATCTGTTATTGTGTCATAAATTAATTATTTTAATAAGTTATAATCGTATAATAGTTTATTCGAATAATAATCATTATAATTTTGACAAATAAATGTTGTGTCACCTATAAAGGTGCATGCGTCAGTATTACTTTATGAATACCTTTGTCATAAATGTGTCAACGTATGTACTGCTGGTGTCCTTTAAATAAATAAAAAATAAATAAATATGTATATAATAAAAATCTTAAATATATGTATACTATAAAATATTAAATATATTTCCGTTGTCTGGTACCCGTAACACAAGTTCTTCGAGAACTTACCACGGGACCAGATTGACGTGGTGTAAAAGCGTCCATAGATATTATTATTATTATATATTATTATTTTATATATATTATATGAAATAATTGTTATGTAAAAGAAAAAACAATGTTAATTTACTGGTTAACTTATCATTTCTTAGTAAAACATATTGAAACGAAGCAGCGCCTAATCTATTAGAAAAATAGCAATTAATTATACAACTCTGTTCGCTACGCTCATTGTGCTACGCCGCGCTAAGAAAATTTGTAGCGCGCGTGTTATGCGACTAGTGTTATGTGCCAGCCCACTGCGATGAACGTAGTTCGCAATATACCCTTAAATACTTTTAACCTAATCAGGTTTCTTAACATGATATTCTTCCCCGGTGAATAATAAGTTAGTGTTTACAAGGAAAGGTGTCTAAAATAAGGAACAGGTCTCTTAGAGACATTCAAGAAAATATTTGAAAGGCCGGAAATGCAAGTGCTTAACCTCTGGTATAGCGGGTGTCTGGGGATGTCGCTAATCACTTACCATTAGGTGAAACGACTGTCCGTTTGTCTATTCTATAAAAATAATTAAAAAATAGTCAGTCTAAATCACTCAAGTCATTTTTGTGTTTGCCACTCATGGGAAACATTTATTGGAGTGCAATCGCATAATGCCGTAGTGTAAAACGGCGTGACGCTGTCATGTCGTGATGCCCTCGCCACACTCTTAACTCATTTGTATGTGCATGCACATATACTATTTCATTCATTTCATCTTTTATTCAAGACTAGCTGTTGACCGCAGCTTCGCCCGCGTTAACTTACTTAACTTAACTCCTATTAGTCACAACGTGATGTTATATAGATTTTTTCTCATCGGTCCAGTAGTTCCTGAGATTCGCGCGTTCAAACAAACAAACTCTTCAGCTTTATAATCTTAGTATATATTATTATTATTATAACTAGCCTATGCTGTCCCACTGCTGGGCAAAGGCCTCCCCCAAGCTCTTCCATACATCGCGATCTTTCGCCACCGCCGGCCAGTCAGCCTGGTATGAAGCTAACATGTCACGCAGATGGCGTTTTCGGGGCCGGCCTCGGCGACATCGTCCATCTTCTGGCACCCAAAATGTAGTGTATAATATAAGTATAGATATTAAATAATAATGAATTTTATTATTAACAGAGATGTTTCACATCTGACGGACGTTCTGAGCTGAGGCCAACTTTTGTTATCTAGCCTTTAAATACTAATTTGAGCTTTAGTTAATATGACCCGATCGACCAAGTAAAACTGTTACAATATAGAGAACATTTTAATGGATAACCGTAATGGGACAGAACGGTCATAAAGATGTTGTAATAAAGCTCAAATGGAAAGTAAGGTCAAGTAATGTAATCCGCTTACGGCTAAAGCTCTTGCTGTACAAAGGTAAGCTACTTATCGAGTTAATCGCTGACTGCTTTTAGTTGCGATGTAAAAGCACTTACCTAGCAAATTGAATGCAAAATCTAGAAAATGCCTCTACATGTTGTACAATTGCCTGCAATTATTTGTTCTTACAATATTAAATATAATATCATATGTATATCAATTTTAACTATAATGTTAAAATTGATATACATATTTTATTATAAAATTGATAATGTGATTATCAACTGCTTTACATAGACCTCTCCCAATGAACAACCAGGCGGCTGATATCCTCGCCACTCGCACTTTACATGGATGGTATCATATTTCAAAATTCAAGGAGACCATCACCCAACTTGGAGGTCATCGTCCGAACATGGCGTCCACTCCAGAATCACTGTAATTTTAATCTAACTATCCTATTCATCAAATACATTGTTTACAGTAACATATAATATTATTTTAGCTTCTAACTATGACGTTTTACACCGAGAAATGCTCTGAGGCATCCCAAGGCGGACTGGGTCTCATCAGGCGGGTATGTGGGACTCGCTGCACCCGAAAGGTGGTAAGTTGGACGCAGCCCTTCAGGAGATGCCCCGGATCTGTTGAGCAAACAGTGCACCACGACGGCTAGTCAATCCCTCAAGGGACCGATGCCACCTTGATGAGGGGTTGTTCCGCACCTCAGAACAACTCCTCCCAACGTCGGGACAGTACAATGGGGTGAGGTTCCCAGCCCCTTATAAGGCAATCCTCACCTTTTATAAGAGGCGTACAAAGAGCAGGTGCTGGGCTTACCCTAGGCTACTCAGCCCCACCGCCACGACAAGGCTTGAACCATTATGGGGATACAATGTCACTGTTTGAAACAATATAAATATTATTTTCATCGATTGTACGATGCAATTTCTTTCGCTTGACAGGCTCATTATATTTTCTTTGAACATAACGATGCTTTGAACTTCCAAGACTTAAATATAGAATCTAAACGCAATCTAAAAGGGATAAGATTTTGTAAAATATCGTGTGAGGGCAGACATTTAATTTTGTGAAGAACACATTTAGAATTTATTTAAAGTCGCAGACTTTGGATAAAAATATAGTATTTTATTTTTAAACAAGTTTGACCTATTTAACAATGTGGTTCATCATTTTATCTTGTTCACTGAAACAGAGATTTTGCAGAGGATAGTAATCATTTTAATAATTGTATGTATTTTTCTCTGATGCTTATAAAATATAGATAGTTAAAGAATGGTTTTATATAGCTATGAATATTTAATGTTTATATCTAAAACTTAATTTACTGTTACACGTGTGATTGTTAGTTAATTAAAAAATACAACATTGGGCATACCTACCATAGATTTTTTTTAGTTATTTTTTAGCTTTTATAGGTACTATACGATAAGTAATGCCACTGAAAAAGGAAATTTAAGTCTATCTCCGAATGAAGCCCAAATTAAAGCCTTCAAGCTCTACAAATGCAAATCTTCTTATTAAATATGGTAATTCAATTTAAATAAAACAGGTGTGGTCTAAAAAATATAAAAATAAGTCAAGCTACAAATGAAAATATAATAATTCATTTACACATTGAAGGCAAGGCATATATTGTATCCCCGCCATGGTTCAAGCCTAATCGTGGCGGTGGGGCTCAGTAGCCTAAGGTGAACCCAGCACCTTGGGCGAAGCATATTGAGGCGAAGGAGCTGCCTCTATGCCTTTGTACTTTGTACCTCCTTATAAGAAGAGGGGACGAAAAAGCAGGGGGACAAGGGGTGAGGATGAGAATCTCACCCCATTTGCTGTCCTGACGTTGGGAGAGGTTGTTCTGTGGTGCGGCACAACCCCTCTGTGGAGGTGGAGACAGTCCCTTGAGGGACTAGCCGTAGAGGTGTTTGATCAACAGATCTGGGGCACCTTACCAAAGGCGAAATTGACGGCACTCGCCGGGTTTTAGTGGGTAGAGCTGCGTCCACCTTACCACGACCGCAGTGAATCCCACATACCTGACTGGGGAGACCCACTCCCCCGCGGGATGTCTCAGAGCATTTCCCGGCGTTAAAGAAAACTTCTTTACGTACTTAAGATATTTTTTCCATATCTGTTCCTTTATCACTATAACACGCAAATAATATATTCTCACGTAATTTAATTTTAAAAAGTCTGCCACACACCTAAGTTTCGAAAAATCTATTTTCAGTGATACAACGATCAGACTCAAACCCAAGCCTCTTATGTCAGTCCTGAGTCACCCGTACAACTAGACAGTAGTCGCTCTTTGTATGAAATTGGAGGTCAGCTAATGAGAAGAATGTGCAGCACCATGCTCCGTTTGCATGGGTACCACTCCTCCTTACATTTTCCATGAAAAGCATTGCCGTGTTACGGAAAAATGGGCAGGACTGGCTTGGTGCAAGACGTTCAGTTTGAAACATTGTAAGTATTAAGTGTTACCATGTTTACTTACCATCTTTCAAGGCGAACTTGTTTTTGTTGATGAGAAAGAAAAAGAAAGAAAGAAAGAAAAATAACTTTATTGACACACATACGAGACTACAACAAATAGTTTAAATCTATAGAATAATATACACTAATATGATCTTTCTATTTATTTCTTTCTTTCTTTCTCATACCACGTACCATCGGACACGTAAATATAACGACAAATAAATAAAAAAGGACAATTATCGTATGAAAACGTACGACATTTTATTTGTTTAAAAATATAACTTGTTGAGGCGCACCAAAATATCTGATGTTAAATATTGCGGTTTTGGTTCGGACGTATTTTTACTATCATAGTATAATTTAATGTCACACATTGTTTGTCTATGATAAATATTATTACTAGCTGTATAATCTACGTTTTACAAAAAAATAGGTTACAGCATATGGTATATTTGATAAGGAAAGGTGGGTTTATAATTACATAAAAGAGTCTTTGTAAATTCATTCTTAAGGTATACGATACATAATATGACAAACAACAGTAAAAAAACTTATGACTGACTTTTTTTATAGCATAGGAGGGCAAACGAGCAGTCGAAGCTTTAGACTTGTGAATGTGTTGCCCTCCTTTTCCCTAGCTCCCCAATGGGCCACCGGAAACTCACAGACCGCACGAAACGGGACAGCGTAGCTGTCACATGACGCCGGTTTAATGTGAGCGAGAGGTCCACTCCGGTCGTAGCGGCCCAAGTCGGCTACAAAGCAGCATGGCACTACCTCTTGGCTCTTTCTAAATGCCTGCCTGTGGTGACTTTGTATAAATTAATTCCTATCATCATCATCAACATCATCAGCCTCTATCCATCCACTGCTGAACATGGGACTTTTTTCCACCGGAAAATGCTTTAAGGCATCCCACGGTGGAGGGGAAACACCCCAAGCGGGTATGTGGCACTCGCTGCGCCCGAAAGATGTCCCTCAAGGGACCGACGCCACCTCCACAGAGGTTGTCCCGCACCACAAAACAACCCCTACTAACGTCAAGACAGTGCAATGAGGTGAGGTTCCCATCCTCGCCCCTTGTCTCCTCCTACTCTTTTGTCCCCTTTTCTTATAAGAGGGGTACAAAGAGCAGCCCCGTCGGTTCACTTGACTTTGCCCAAGGTGCTGGGTTAACCTCAGGCTACTGAGCCCCACTGCCACAACAAGGCCTGAACTGTAGTAGGGCCTCCCTTGATGAACGCCAAGACGGCCGATCCCTTGCCACTCGCATCAACGGACCGGCCGCGGCACGGAGATCGTCGTCCCACCTAGTTAATGGCCGACCAACACTTCATCTACCCAAACGCGGCCTCCACTCTTAAACGTTATTGACCCATCGGGCATCCTTGTTCTTTACGTCATCTCGGTAATCTTAGTTTTCTGGCGGATGTCTCCGTTTCGAATCCTATCTGTCAAAGAAACACCCAGCATAGCACGCTTTATAGCATGAATCCCCTCATGAATTACGGGCACACGTCCTATATATATTTTAAATTTAAATTATTTAATTGGCCATATATATATATATATATATATACATATATGCAACGTATTGTTTGAGGTATGTCACGTACGTATGTATGTGCAAAGTATTGATAAATTTTCCTTAAACAATACCTTAGGTATATGATATAGTTTGGGACTTTCCTCATAGAATACACATTTCCCCAAACTATAGAAAATCTTAAAAAAAAATATATATATATATATATAATTGGAATCTCGGAATCGGCTCCAACGATTTTCATGAAATTTAGTATATGTCATTTTATTTAAAAAAAAAAAAACCGAGCAAAGCTCGGTCATCCAGGTACTATATGTATATATATATATATATATATATATATATATCTTTTTATGTCATAAGGGGGTAAAAGAGCAGTCCGAGCCTTATGGTATCGACGCCCATACACATCCACCCAATGTTTTGCCCTCCTTTTCCATATCCCCCTACTGGGCCACTGGAAACTTACAGACCGCAAGAAAAGTGACAGCATAGCTATTACTTGACGCTGTTGTTATGTGAGCGAGAGGTACCTCCTTGGTCATGCTGGCCCGATTCGACTGCAAAGAAGAATAACGCTACCTCTTACAAATTATTTGTGCGTCAAATTACAGCCCGAAGTCAACCTAGGCGAAGAGAAACTGTTTATTGAAGCGTTTCTTAATTTTCTATTTTGTATTGACACTAGCTGTGGCCCGCAGCTTCGCCCGCGTTAACTTAGATTTACAGCCGTACCCGGATTGATGATGATTATTTTTGTAGCCTAGTTACTCCTTATAACATCAACTATCTGCCAGTGAGAGTCCCGTCAAAATTGTCTCAGCCGTTTTAGAGATTTATATCCGGAACAAACAGACAGCCTAAAGTTATAGCCTAAAGGACTCCTCATAATATCAGATATCTGACAGTGACAATCTCATCAAAATCGGCCCAGGCGTTTCAGAGATTAGCTAGAACAAACAGACATACAGAAAAAAATGGAAAAAAATGTAATTTTGGTATATGTACCGTATGTATTGTATCCGTGTTATTTAAAAAAAGGTTAGTTTAATATTACAAACAGACACTCCAATTTTATTTATCTATATAGACGTATAGATAATAATAGATAACAAATATTGTCATAAATTGGCTATCAGTTGGAAACCGTTGATAAATCGCTACCACGTTGACTAACTCGTTCATTGAACAAGAGTACATGAGTACACGCAATATCAGCTTAATATCAATCAGGACAGCGTACAATAACGTACGTGCTTACACCGCTTTATTGAAGCGCTTTCTGTGTATTTATATAGTTTTTGTTTTTTATGTTAGTAGACCCAGCCACCTGTTGGTAAGTCCACGTTGACCATTTACATATTTTGGTAATCATTAATATCATTATTGCTTTAAAACTTATTCGTTATATACCTCTTTCAATAAGATAGCCGATCCCACGCCATTCGGATTTAACCAGGACCGGCTACTGCACAGAAAAGCACCGTAATTTAGTAGGACTACAAAGTAAAAAAATCAATCAATTCTTGTGATGTCCCCAAATTAATTTTATAGATGGCACCAAATCGTCATCCCAACTAATTGAAGATCGACCTACCCTCCGCGAAGCCAATTTTATTCTTAAAAGTATTAAGTAAAGTTCATTTTTCCCTACCCAAAAGTAGCATGAATTACTTAGTAAGCAAGTATAATTCCCTAATCAAAAGTATCCCATTTTAATGTTGAGGCCCGAGGCAATGACCTTATTTCCAAAGTTTGATGCCTTTGTTAACTTCATTACGTCTTCCAATCCAAAAAGTATTCTCCAAAATAAATTTCCACATTGTTTTTAGAATATATAAAAGTTTCCCACCAGGGTCCAAGCCTTGACGTGGCGGTGGGGCTCAGTATCCTAAGGTGAGCCCAGCACATTGAGTAATTAGCTTTACCCAATGTGCTATTACCCTATTCTTTACCCTATTCTTATAATAATAGGGGACAAAAGAGTAGGGGGCAAGGGGCGAGGATGGGAACCTCACCCCATTGTACTGTCCAGACGTTTGGAGGGATTGTTCTGAGGTGCGGGACAACCCCTCTGTCAAGGTGCCGTCGGTCTCTTAAGACACACAAATCCAGGGCACCTTACCAAAGGCAAAAATGTTATTATAGTTTTATCCGACTGCACTGGAATGTGATCGCTATGTGTATGTATGTATAAATTTGGTATGTATAAATACTAGTTTATATTTCATTTATTATAATAGAGTTATATCCGTATAATAGTTTATATTATATAGTATCATAGAGTTAAAATTATATTCTATTAGGAACCTTTGACGGAAAATAGTTTCAAACTACGACGTTGTATAACTTCCTATTTTGTCAAAAATTTTAACCTCGCTTTAGGGCGTTTCGCCGTTTATACCCAAAGCTTCCTGGGAATTTTTCTCAAATATTTTAATTACTAGTTTCCTCATCTTTCTTCTTATGCTTGGGTAAATCACGGAAATTACAGAAATACGGACTGAAAAGAAATAGTCTGAACTCTTCTAGCCCCAAAACCTAATAAAAACAAAAATGCGTATTTTAAAGATTCAGAGCTTGAAGATATAGTGTCCGAGCCCAACATCTGGAGAGAATGCCAGCTGACAGGGCGGTGAGAAGGGTCTAAGTGGGACAGCCTTGTGGCCACCGACCAGTTGGCCGACCCAAATACCGCTGGAAGGACGCAGTTACGAAAGACCTACGCGCCCTGGGCGCCGTAAACTGGGAGGATATAGCACAAGACAGGGCGCAGTGGCGCCATCTCGTATCGGAGACCAAGATCCACTTCGGGTCGTTGAGCCAACGGAGTAAGTAAGACTAAGTAAGTAAAGATTTATAACTAAATCCATTTCATCATCATCAGCTTGCAAGCGACCTCTGCAGGACACACACCAGCTCCTTCAATGAACGCCAAGACGGCCGATCCTTCATTTTGTTGCTTATTTCAATTTTTTTTTGTAAAATAAAATTGAACCGCAAGCGATATTAACATCGCCCAGTTCACAACCGGGTTAACTTATCGGTTTACATTTTAAACGATCTGCCCGTGCCTCTGTAACCGAAACATGAATCGACCGATCTGTATTGAGATAGTGAAGGTTTAAATACATTTTAAATAAAGTTTTGTGACATTGTCATGGTCTATTTTAAGAGTTAAACGAACTGCAAATCTAGCCGTTGAAAAATTTTAGACAGAGACCGTCATCTAGTTTTAATAAACCTTTTCTTAATTTAACCCCCGTGACTTCAGGGAAAAATTGATTTTGAAACTGAAACTTCAGGGAAAATCTGAACTCAAGGTAAGTTTCAAACATAGCGTTAGGCAATTCAGGGGCTAATTCTATATAGTGTTGTGTATTTTTTATTATCCCTTCACTTTTTTGTATTCCAAAGCATTTGATTCTCCCTATGGGGTAAAACCCTCCAGGTTGAACTATGATCTAGTTGTTTATGTGCAGCCGCCTTACTTTGATCATCCACCATAGCATTTTATAATCATCATCAATACTTATATATCCCATTGTTATTTGGTTTTCTCCTCGAAATCAGGTGAGGACATACACCTTCAAAGACTTTTACTCTCATCCGGCATGCAGGTTTCCTCAATGTTTTCCATCATCAGATCATAACATCTGGTTAAAAGTATTCATCATCATTATCACTATCATCAGCCCCTATCCGTCCACTGTTTAACATAGGTCTTCTTCAATGAACAACACTGACAGAAAATAAAAGAGAAAGCAAGAAGAATAACACAAAATAAAAGATGTTTCAGAAGAATATTTCAAATTTTTCTATCGTCATATAATATTTAAGATATTCAAACACATCACGATCTCAGCTTCGGTAATTGATACGTGTACTCGAGACATGACGTACAAAAAGTAATACTTTCCAAAATCTTGCGAGACGTAATCTAAATATTGATGACGAGATTGGAATCACGTGACGTGATCAATACGATCGAGCGACGGGAACCACCTACAAATATATAGGCTATGTATATTCTATGTGGATTGTTTTAAAACCAATATATTTTGTTACTACAAAAATGTAAATGGAAATTGTACAAAAACCGATATGTTTTATATTGTACCCATAAAGAACTCTAATTTTAAAAATGATTTTTATCATTGATTGTAACTATTTACACTTAGGAATAAATAATCATCTCAAGGAGCATAAGATACGAGAATGTTTTTTATAATTTTATATCATCATCATCATCATCATCAGCCTCTATCCGTACACTGAACTTAGGCCTCCCTCAATGAGCGCCAAGATGACCGATCCCTCGCCATTGGCATCCAACACGGACTGGCCACCCCATGGAAGATTGTCTTCCCACCTGGTTAATGGCCGACCAACATTTCGTCTACCTAAACCAATACTGAAATGGATTACAGGCATAAATCTTCTGTATTTATATTAAATTTGATAAAAAATATTTTGTGCTATATTTTTATTTTGTCAACGTAGATGAGTCATCGTAAGAAACTTACTTAATTTGAGTCTAAAACTTTAGCTAAGTTCTTAATTTCACTCTGAAAAGTTGCCTGTATTTTAAATAACTATTTAGTTATTCAAAATTTAAGTACTTTTAAGTTTTTGCCTGAAGACTTTGAAGCACGAGTCTTCGAAAGTCCAACTTTCAGTGGGTATATTTATATCATTCATTAAACGACTTTAGTGTAGGCTTATGATTTAATTTAAAAAAAAAATCGACATAATTGTCAGCCTTTTTAGGTAAGGGTCACCCATAAATAGCTTCACTATTTCAGTAGTCAATTCATCAAACATCATCATCATCAGCCTCTATCCGTTCACTGCTGACCAAAGGCCTTTTATTTTATCGCAGGGAAATCCTTATGGATGCAGCCAGGATCTTCGGGTAGATTCTAACCCAAGTGGGACTCCTGGGAGTGCCCAACCTAATTAAAACCACTGCGAGCGCCTTCAGCCGCTTTTTGAGGGTAGCGGATATGCTGGCAACAGACAGGATCACCTCAGTGACAGGCTGGCCTCGGCGAAGGCCAGACTGCTCCTCGTAAGGGGGGGACTGCCCGGCCATTACTAAGCAGTCCCCAAGGCGTCGTGCTAAAGGCCTCCATAGGCTGAACATAGGCCTCCCTCAATAAACGTTAAGACGGTTCATTGGCCACTCGTATCGGACCCGCACGTAGATCGTCTAACTATCTGGCTAATGGCTAACCAACACTTCATCCGTACGATCTGTTAAGCCTCTGTGCCAGTCCCGCCGATCCCTTCTTTTTAAAACATAGCGATGCTGTTTGATGGAAGAAATAAGGAGGACCCAGAGAGAGTGGATCCAGATGCACCCACCAGATGGTGCTTATCCAGACGAGAGCGGTATAAGTCTCAGTAGTTATAAAATAAACAAAAAACTAAAGGACTACTTAAAAGAACTTTGTTAAGGTCCGTTGATCGTACAGATCAACGAAAAATTGTGTGGTAGTGTATTCATGATTCAAAAAATTACTAATATTATAAAAAACTCATAAAATATAAGATTTTTAAATATTTGCTCCTTGATGGTTTGCAAAAGCTGTAAATAGAAAAATTGATTTGGTCTGGAGATCAAATTTCAAAACATTTTACACGCCTCGAGAGGAGGTTATACTCAATAGTAGAGGCAACAAGATTCCCACCAAGGTTCAGGCCATGACGTGGCGGTGGGGCTCAGTAGGGTGAGCCGCTGCACCTTGGGCGAAGCTAATTGAGCCGAGAAGGCTCTTTGTACCCCTCTTATAAGAAGAGGGGGCAAGGGGCGAGGATGGCAACCTCACCCTATTGTACTTTCCCGACGTTGGGAGGTGGCGTCGGTCCCTTGCGGGACTGACTAGCACTCGAGGTGTCCTGTTGGCACTTGCCGTGTTTTAGTGGGTAGAGCTGCGTCCACTTACCATCTTTCGGGCGCAGCGAGTCCCACATACCCGCCGGGGGAGACCCACTCCCCAGGCGGAATGCCTCAGAGCATTTCCCGGCGTTAACTACCCATTTTCTAGACATAGGACTCCTGATTTTTTTTTATGTGAAAGGCAGACGGTATGTGGTCAACGTCACCCATGAACATGAACTAGTTTAGCTGGATTTAGCCCATGCAACTCATTTATGTGTTACCTATCTTGAGACATGAGATGTTAAGTTTCGGTGCCAGTAATTACACTGCCTGTCTTGCCCTTCTCCGAAAAACAGCAAAGCTGTATCATGGGAGAATCAAGTAAGATGGTGGTACCCATGTAGCCGGGAGCACGGCACAGTGCCTCGCCCATTGGTAAAATATACAAGACAAACGAAACTTCGACATGTACCTACTTGTTTTTTATTCAAACCCCATAGAATCTCATTTTGATTAATTCATAAATGACAAGATGCTTCCGAGGCGGTGAACTTTGAGCGATTTTCGTATGAGATAAAAACTCTTTATAACTTCAAATAGCTTTGACCCGTTTCACAAAAACTTTTGTAGGTAAATCAGAATGTAAAAACAGTATATTCTATGACTATGTGCTCTTTGTAAACGGTTTTATGAATGTCTCCCGGGCGTAAAGCACATTTTGATAGCAGTCTTGTTTTACTTATATTAGTGCCTATGAGCGACGATGGCCTAGTGGTTATGGGCTCGGCCTCTTGAGTGAGAGCCGAGAGGTCCGGGTTCAATCCTGATCCCCCTGTGATGCCTAGAAATGGTTGTTTTTTTTTAATTTCTACCTGCACCTGACCATCGCTTGCTCACCGGTGAAGGAAACTTCGTGAAGAAACCTGCATGCCTGATGAGATTAAAAGTTCACCAACCCCCATTGGGCCAGCGTATCGGTGAACTATGGCCCAAAAACCCACCTCGCCTGATTTCGAGGAAGAGACCTGTGCCCAGCAGGGTACAGGGTTACACAGAGGTACACAACATATAAGGGTTGATATTATTATATTATTATTATATTATATAGCCTGACCAGAAATATATTGTTGTCACCACTGTATCTTTTTTTACGTCAACGTCAACTTTCCGCAATTTTCCGCATGGCCATGGT
The DNA here is from genome assembly GCA_963853865.1 of Helleia helle. Lineage (NCBI taxonomy): Eukaryota > Metazoa > Arthropoda > Insecta > Lepidoptera > Lycaenidae > Helleia > Helleia helle. The sequence goes on along the minus strand of OY971425.1, from coordinate 5,615,135 downwards.
TTTTATTTTTTTGAGCAGGCTATACATGAATTTTAAGGCCTTCCTAATATTTTTTTATAGTTATCAACAATTTTTAGCTCACTTCTGGACATATTGCTCTTTTAATAAACGGCAAGATGGCCAATCTTCCTCGCATCCAACTAGGACTGTCCACCCCTCTTATATCCTCGTCTTATCTAGTATGACGGCGATCATCCTACGTTTTTCCGATCGCGGTGTTTCCGAACTTTAATGGTAACTCTCATATGTATGGTGATCGTAAATGTAATCAGTTCATACTATATAAATATTATAAAAACATTAATTTACTTAACAACATGATCAGATAGAGACAAAAGCGACTCTATCACCTTTAAACAATAGACAACTCGATTGACACTTCAGAATATCTTTCATTTGATATTCTTATCGGCTATCACGAAAATATACTTTTATATTGCTTTGAAAACATTTCTATAAATGCTGCTTCTGCTTTAGATAATTCAAATTGGTACAAATTTTATGATTTTTACAATTCTGGCGTTTCAGATACTTTACAATAGTCAGCACTCAGCAACCAAAAACAAATAATATTCGAAAAATTATGAAAACTCTTTGTTGAGTACACAACAAGCAAAAAATCAATGATGTATATAAAAGTATCTTACGTAACGTCAAACCATCTCTACAAACGGTTTTAAAGCTAGACCACTGAGAAAAACCGGCGAAATAAACTCAGTAAAGCTAATATTTTCATTGTTTTACAATACATTAACAAAAAGGATCCTTATAATGAAACAACTTTTACGGATTTTATCGCGGTTTATTAAGATTTTTACATGTCTGACGTTTCAACATTATAATAATAAATGCTTTTGTGATGACTGCAACACACTACAATGGACATTTACATAAGTAAAATTAATGTTATTTAAAAAAATAGATCCTACTGAATGAGCATTTACACGCATGTCAATACTAGCTTAATACAATATAAATATATATAATAATATAAGTCAATACTTTTTATAACTAAAAAGAAAAACGTGTCACCCGGCAGATGAAAGAAATCTCTACCTTATAAGTTATAATAGTTGTTAATGAAGCTGCTTCTCAAGGTTTTATCGTGGTTTATAAAGACTGCGATAAAATCTTAATCAATGGAAATACCCTTTAGTTAGTGTCGTAAAAAAATATTATAATAAGTGGGAATTCTCGTGGACATTTATAGAAAACATTTTTTTTAAGAAAGTAAGTAGAGTTACCTTAAAATATATTTATTGAACATTGCTGCTGCAATAGATAAAACATTTTAAAGCATCTTAAGGGTTGGGTTACTGAAATGGCGAGACGATCGGATCCTCTGTCCGTTCATCCGTCTGACCTACTTTCAAATGGATGTATTTTTTGAACCGAGATAGGTCGGTCGAAATGATTATGAGTATGAAGGACACACAAACTAAAATAGTATATTATTTTAGTTGTTGTATGGTATCAGTGAACTATTTTGAAAAGACTGGACCGATATTCATGAATTTCTTTATGTGCGTTCAAGTGAAGAATGTTTTACATTTACAATTCAGTCCTCTACAAAATGTCAACAGGACAATGTTAGTCGAGTTCTCTTATAGTACTTTATAATTTTTAAAAATCTGTACATCGTACTAAAATTTTTATATACGTTAATGAAGTTATGAGAAGAAGAAGAAGAAATGAGATAATTTTTTTTTGGTACGCGGCAAAACTACAAGTCTATTTAATCAAAGATTATAAATTCTATTAAATAAAAAAAAAGATGATTCATTTATTATCTGACCTTCATTTTCATGGCCTATTATTAAGATAAGTTTGTTTTTGGTTTAGGAAAAAGTTTTGTTTGTTTGTTTTCGTTATTTATTTGTAGGGTTCATTTATTAATCGTTGGATATAATATACTATACATATAAAGTATATTATAGTTTAATATATAGTATACTCTGCACTTCGTGACGAAACTATAAATCCAATTAAACTCAAAAAACATTATGGCGCTCATTAATTCACGTCCACGAGAGGCTGTAATTGACCAACATTGATGAATTTGAGCTGCTGCCCAAATGCACCCAATGCAACAGCGATAAAGTACAATATCAGACGAGATAAGGACAAGTCAAGAAAATCCTGTTTACGTGACAACGAATTAAAATTAATGGAAAAACTTTGTATCGTGTGTGCGTTCACCATCAGCTTGCACCACCACCAGATTATAAAATATAACTATCAGTATAGTATGGGATATAATTAATATTATCCCACCATGGTGCAGGCCTTGGCGTGGCGGTGGGGCTTAGTAGCCTAGGATGAGCCCAGCACCTTGGGCGAAGCTAATTGAGCCAAAGGGGCTCTTTGTACCCCTCTTATAAGAAGAGGGGACAAAAGAGCAGGGGCAACCTCGCCCCATTGTACTGTCCCGACGTTGGAAGGGGTTGTTCTGTGGTGCTGGAAAACCCCTCTGTGGAGGTGGTGTCGGTCCCTTAGGGGACTGACTAGCCGTCGAGGTGCCCTTTTTGTTTATTAGATCCGGGGCACCTCACCAAAGGCGGCATTGGTGGCACTCGCCGGGTTTTAGTGGGTAGAGCTGCGTCCACTTACCAGCTTCGCGTGGGGAGCCTCACTCCCCCGCGGGATGCTTTAGAGTTCAGAGCATTACTCAGAGCCAAAGCAAAAAAAACATTAGCTTCTGCTTCTGAAATCAAAGAGATTTAATAATAATAATAATCAGTATACAATATAATAATATAGTAGTGGCAGGAGTCTCCTTTTAAGTAAAGGAATACCTGTATTGGAGCCTCCGCTCTTCCATAAACATATTACATTAATATGGTATACATGAGTAGACATGAATGTCAAGCATATTAGTCTATAAAGTAGTAATTACTGTGTATTTGTGTGTGTGTGTGATCTTGCAAGTACTAAGAATACTACTCACATTTTCTCTTTACTCTGTGTTACGGCAAAACTCTAGAAGAAGAAAAATGTAATTCTTCTGAGTTTTTGTTTAAAATTCTGGCCATAATGTCATCAGAAAGACAAAGTAATATTTAAGTTATTGTTATCAGTTAAAGCAACTCAAGGGTGCATGACAGCTATGATTTAAGAAACTTAGTGAAACTTGGCATCCAGTTAGACTTTCCACTTTTGTCACTTTTCCATTATCACAGCACTTATCTTGCAACGCAAGTGAAGCGTTCCTGTCACGTTTATATTCTGGTGTGATAATCACAATGCATCTTTGCTTTGATGCTTTGTGCGTATTACTGAAAAACCTATGTGGGGACACGCACTTGGGGATGCACTGGCCCACTAAACCACTTGGGAGCACCTTTAGCCGTTTTTTTAGGATTTATTTATAGAAGAGGGGGCAAACGGACAGTCGGTTCGCCTGATGGTAAGCGAAAGCGACATCCACAGACACTTGCTCCACCAGAGAATTAGCAAGTGCGTAGCGGGCCTTCCAAATATGAGTATGCTTTTTTCTTGAAGGTCCCTAAGTCGTATCGGTTCGGAAGATCCGGATTTGTAGGCAACAGGATCACCTTGGTAAAAGTCTGGCTTGTCCAGTCACCACTAAGTATTTCCCGTGACGTCGTGACATAATGGGCATAGGTTCCCAACTTGAACCCCACACGAGCAGAGGGGCGGTACTGGGGGCACATTAAATAGCGCCTCCTACATTCTGCGCATTACTACAGTGAAACAGCTTATCTGTTCTGAAAGAAGGACAGGCCAGGGAGTGTAATTACTGGACGGCAATAGTCTCCTTCTGCAAGGCAGTAATGTCCCAGAAGGAGGCCGATGTGAGAGAGGAGACCCTCGACGAGGTCTCCTCCTGGGGGGACGAACGGGGGTGCGTAGGAGGCACTACTTAATGCGCCTCCAGTAACGCCCCTGTTTTCGTGTCGGGCTCAGGATGGGAACCTGGGTCTATATGACGCGACGTCGTGGGGACTGCTTAGTAACGGCCGGACAGTCCCCCCATACGAAGAGTAGTCTGGCCTTCGGCGGGGCTAGCTTGTCGCTGAGGTCATCCTGTCTGTTGCCTGCGGTTTTAGTTAGGGTGGGCACTCTCAAGAGCGAGTCAAACATTGGGTCAGGATCTACCCGAAGACATAAAAAGTGTAATTACTGATACTGCGGTCTTGTCTCAGGATGGGCAACGCATGAATGAGTTATCTTGGCTAGTCCCTGGGATATTGGCCACGATGGTCAATGGTATTAACCATGCAATCGCACGTCTACTAGCTTCTTTATCTTAAACATTAAATATAGGCTGTAGATAATGATATGCAAAATAAGAAAAAAGTAAGTACTTTTGCTTACAAAATAATATCTCTATGGTACTTAGATACCGAAATTTCTTTGCTCGGTGTTTATAAATTGTTGTATTATGAAAATTGGGCAGGATCGGGTTCTTCATTCAGCTATGTTCAATGCTTAATTAACAGGGCTTCATTATGTAAATGTGATTTTATAGTCCACTATAAATATATTATGTAAGTACTAATATTCAAAGTATCCAATTTCTATTTGTACCGAAGAGTATCGTCATCAAGGTGAAGGTTCAGGTCGTGTTGTATCAGGAGGTGAATGAATTGGCAGAAAAAAGGAAAGAATGGCGAATACTCTGCCGACAAGAGCAAGGCTCTCAAATAAAGAGAGTTAGATTTAGAGATTTAGAGATAACTCTCTAAATCTGACTAGACTCTTCTTATAAGAGGGGTACAAAGAGAAAGAAAGAAAGAACAATATTTTATTGTTCACACCAAAGATCAAAAAGAGCAGCCCCCTCGGTTCAATTAGCTTCCCCCAAGGTGCTGGGTTCGCCTTAGTCTACTGAACGCATGACAGGGCTTGAACCATGGTGGGAAGAGTAGTAGTACCGTCTGCTAATATCAATATCTAACAAAAAAATCGGTTGTCTGTAAAGTCGGTTTACTGACGATAGTTGAACGCGACAACGTCATAAGAAAATGGAACGCCTCAGAGCGAGGTAACGCCGCAAGCGTAATGTTTTTTCGTTCTTGCAGCCGGCTCCATCGAATTATGAGACGTTGTCACGTCAAAAAATCGGTTGTCTGTAAAGTCAGTTTACTGACGATAGTTGAACGTGACAACGTCATAAGAAAATGGAACGCCTCAGAGCGAGGTAATGCCGCAAGCGTAATGTTTTTTCGTTCTTGCAGCCGGCTTCATCGAATTATAAGACGTTGTCACGTCAAAAAATCGGTTGTCTGTAAAGTCGGTTTACTGACGATAGTTGAACGTGACAACGTCATAAGAAAATGGAACGCCTCAGAGCGAGGTAACGCCGCATACGTCATGTTTTTTTGTTCTTGCAGCCGGCTCCATCGAATTATAAGACGTTGTCCCGTCAAAAAATATACCACTATCCGTCCGTGTGTGCCATATCATTACTCTAAGTGGATATCGACTGATTCGGTATCGAAAAATCAATTAACGAGAAACTGAAAAGCCATATAATTGTATAATTTTAATGACAATCTGAGTGATGGTCGCATTCAGAACCTGAGAATGATTCAATAAATTATTCATAATAGCATCGGGTTGAACATAAATATTAATATGACCGGCGATCAGTCTGTCTGACGAATACATTATGTTCTAATTTGAAAATCACTATTCGCGTTCCAATTCGTAACGAAAATTGAAGATCTGAAATATTCTAATGTATTTGTGAATTCTAGAATTGGTTTTATGCTTGAGTGAGAATAAAGGCTCTTGGGATATATCAAGGGATAAAACTCAAGTACTAACTTTATCTTTAGTCGTTTTGTTGGCTAAATTGATAAGAATGAATGAATAAATCATCGCCATTATCAAGTTATCAACTCTTATCTGTCTCTGCCTTTTTTTTTCTTTTACGCCTGGAAATGCTCTGAGGCATCCTGCCTGGGGAGTCGGTCTCCCCAGATGGGTATGTGGGAGTCGCTGCGCCTGAAAGGTGGTAAATGGACGCAGCTCTACCCGCTGAAACCCGGCGAGTGCCACCAATGCCGCCTTGGTGAGGTGCCCCGGATCTGTTAAGCTAACAGGGCACTTCGACGGCTAGTCAGTCCCGCAAGGGACCGACGCCACCTCCATAGAGGTGTTGTCCCACACCACCATACCCACACCCATTGTACTGTCCCGACGTTGGGAGGGGTAGCTCCCAACGTCGGGACAGTACAATGGGGTGAGGTTCCCATCCTCACCCCTTGCCCCCTGCTCTTTTGTCCCCTCTTCTTATAAGAGGAGTACAAAGAGTCCCCTCGGCTTAATTAGCTTCGCCCAAGGTGTTGGGCTCACCCTAGGCTACTAAGCCCCACCGCCACGTCAAGGCCTGAACCATGGTGGGGTATCTGTCTCTGCCTGTTTCAATTAAACTTAGCCAATCTCTCTCATGATCTATGTGAACAAATATAAAGTAATATTTGGTATGTTTATTTTATTTCTCGGAGCTCGATAATTTAAAAAATATGCGGGTAGATTTTCTTTTTTTACTTTTACGAGCCCCACGACTCGATCCCACAGCTGCTACTCCTGTGTGGCCAAGATCGATAGCGGTAACAAAATGATCCTTTGATATCATATGGGAGCCCAAAGTACTGTACAACTGCCTTGGCACCCACAACCAATTTCCTCAGAAGGATTCGGGAGGAATAGGAACTATTATCAAATTTCTCTCCCCAATCAAAGCAGGAAACAGTACAAGATTGCAAAGGACTGACAAGTCAGGAAAAGACAACAGCCAGGGGAAGCCCAGTTTTATAAGCCACGGAGAAATTATTATATTAATGTGTTATGATTTTCAGTAGATATTTATATTAATATCGATTTTGTGCGTCACGATTTGCAGTAGTTTGAATTATTTATATTAATATCGATTTTGTGGGTATTGGTAGTTGTAGGTTTGTCTATTGTCAGTTTAGTATAAAAGGACGCCGATGGTGGTGTTGCGGGGCATTCTACCAGTATATTTTGAGAACGACGTTACTCTGCCGGATTACATTGCGAACAAGGAGAGTCAATTCTGTTAATCGGACATCCGTGCTGCGGAATTGTTTTATATTGTAGACTTATCAAGTAAAGTATTTGTAAATGGAATACAGTATTTTCATCACAAATGTCTACAAATACCTGCACAGATTGCTGCTGATCTTAACGGTAACAAACATCCGTATCTCCTTTCTTTTCTCATGCGTTTTCATTATGAATGTTCTCTACTATTGACACTAAAACAAGCAACTCAAACTTGAGATTTGCAGACGATAATTGCTGTGTCTTTTTTATAGCATAGGGCAAAGAGCAGTCGAAGCCTTTCGGGGACTATCGACGCCCATACGCAACCAGAGATTATGCAGATGCGTTGTCCTCCTTTTCCCTCTCCCCCCTCACACACAATGGGCCACCGGGCCACTTTACGCCGGTATTATGTGAGCGATAGCTACCCCAGTCGTCCGGCCCAATTCGGCTGCAAAGCAGCATGGCGCCACCTCGCGAACTTTGAAAAAAAATCCTATAATAAAATTGTAGCTATGTTACCAAAACATCGCAATTACTATTTTTGTACAAACAAATCGAACTGCCATTCTGGCCATATGGTTCACTTAATAAGGGGAAATTGGATTGGGCAAATTACAAGGGCCGATAAAGGGTCTTACAAAAGGATACGCGCACCGGTGCATCATGGGATGGGTCTAGTACGTGGGATGAGTCTGGTATGAGGGATGGGTGCAGTACGTGGGATGGGTCTGGTACGTAGTATGGGTCTGGTACGTGGTATGGGTCTGGTACGTAGTATGGGTCTGGTACGTGGTATGGGTCTGGTATATCGAATGGGTCTGGTCCGTAGGATAGGTTTGTTACGTGGGATGAGTCTAGTTTGATATTATGCGTTCACTAAGATACTATTATAAAGTTACCTAACACAGTTTGGATGTTTGTTCCCCGATCACGATAAAACTACTGAACGGATTTTGATGAAACTTGGCAGTGTTCTGCTTATATACCAGAATAGCACATAGGCTACATTTTCTCCCGAAAAATTCCAAGTTCCAACGGGAATTACATTTGCCTTAATAGCAGTAATTCATAATCACGTCAATTGAAACGCAAAAACAACGTAATTGTCAAACGCACAAACGTATGTACTGGCCGAACGCAACAAGTATTTCAATATAGTATACTAGCTGGTGCCCGTGACTTCATCTGCGCAGGATAAGATTTTTTGTTTTTTTATAAAAAGTATGTTCTAATACCTCCAAGAATATGTGTACGAAGTTTCATGATGATCGGTTAAGTAGTTTTCGCGTGAAAGCGTAACAAACATCCACGCTTTCACATTTATAATATTAAGTTAGGATAGAGAGATGTATTACATTATCACACGTTTGTATTTTATAATGATATTAGTAAGGATAAACACTATAAATTATGTTTTTTATCTCATTCTAGGAATGATACCTATCTTAAGCTAAAGATTTCGAACTTCACGCGGTAAGCTGTTTGTTCAAACTTGGTTTTTCCCATAAAGTTAAATACAGGTATATTAACTTTATGGTTTTTCCACATGGCGTTGTTTTCGATTTTGTTGAATGTTTTACGATACAATAAATGTTGATTTAAAATACAGTAAATTTAGTTACACATAAAATTTTAAATTGACATGGCTACTTTTAACCGACATCAAAAAGGAGGTTCTCAATTCGTCGGATTTTTTTTCATTATGAGAACTATTAAAAAATATATTTAGTGTTAAATACGTTAATATTTTAGGAAGCATAAAGAGCCTCTATCATAATTCGACCGTGTTCTCGTAATAAGGCTCCATAAGTTTGAAATATGTCCCAACTCCCAAGGCAACCGACGTATTTTTGATTACATTTCCAAGTGAAATTGGATCCCGTTTAAAAAGGGTCTAACGAAGGTGAACATGTTCCTACACGTTTAGTAACTACACGAGTTAATTCAAAGGAACGAGGCCGCGTTTAGGTAGACGAAGTGTTGGTCGACAATTAACCAGGTGGGAAGATGATCTCCGTACAGTGAACGGTCCGTGATTGATGCGAGTTGCGAGGGATAGACCGTCTTGGCGTTCATTGAGGGACATTCAGCATTGGACGGATAGAGGCTGATGATGATAATGATTACGATGAAGTAAAGATTTTTTAGTCCTAGTTACATATAGTGGTGATTCAAAGAAGCCTGTGTAGTGAACGAAAAAAGGTTTATGGTACACGTAATAATCAATGGTAATAGTGCATAAAAAAAATATTAGATAAATATTAAATTACATCATATGCGATTAATCTAACATTATATGAGTTATTTCTTTTTATGATAGTTAGATAGACAAACGGGCAGACGAGCTGCATGTTGGTAAGTGGTCAACGTCGCCCATGAACATAAACAAGTTAGCCTGGAAGTAGCCCCAGCAATATATTCATGTGTTGCCTATCCTGAAACATAAGATGTTAAGTCTCTATGTCTGTAATTACACTGCCTGTTCTGCCCTTCTCTCCGAACACAACAAAGCTGTTTCATGGGACAAACAAGCAGGATGGTGGTACCCAAGCTGACGGAGTGCGGCAAAGGGCAACCCTTCCACTACATTTTTTTTTACCATCGTTTTGTAACTATTTATATCTTTTCATATTTCACATGCACCAAAGAACTGAGAGACGTTGGGGCAACAGAGGTCTGGAGTAGAGAACGTTTGGGAACGTTCCACAACTAACGTTCCCCCGTCTAAATAGGGCAATGGTTCAGGTAGGACCACTACCTCAGTGTATAATGCGAGTGAATCGGGATCTTGAAGTATACTACTAATAATAAGGCCAATATAATTCTCCTAGGAACTTTAAATTTCAACTTTCAGCCAAATCGGTTTTCCGTTTTGCCGTGAAAGAACAAACAAACAAACTCGTATTCCCATTTATAATATAAGCATTTCATTTAATTTTGAAATTAAAATCCCACCGAAAAATATTTTTTTATTACTAACTAATATCGTATAAATTAATAAAGCCGATTCGTTACGAAACTTGTTCTAATATTAAATTAAGAACACGTTAGTATTAAGTAATTGTGGAAGCCCTGGCGATAAACTTGGCAAACTCAGCGATATCATTAACAATGGGAGTGGCTTATGAGTCGGCGACGAAACTTTTAAATTAATACAACGGAGGCCTCAATTTCCTTGGGCAAGGGCGAAAAGGTCTCGAGGTACTTCCCTCAAACGTGAGATGGATATTTTAGGTCGTTGGGAACTTCTGTTCTCTTGTTATTATAGCCCTTATTTCTTTAACATAAGCTCAATGCTAAACTAATATTATAAAGAGGAAAGATTTGTTTGCTTACATTGCATAGGCTCCAAAACTACTGGATGGATTAGAATAATCCTTCCACCTATGGAAAGCCACATCAGTAAACTACATAGATGTAAGTTGTTTACCCATGAGAAGTCGGAACGGACCCTTATAAAAACTAAAAAAAATAAATTGTATCTAATTGAACTGTCCACGTAAATATATACTTACACAGCTGCATATTTTGTTTATTAAAAACGGAGAGAAATGTTTTAATACTTTTTTAATTTCAACCTAATTACAAACATGGCGCCTAGTCATGAAGTCACAAATATTCAAAATACTTCACGATTCGTCACATAAAATGAAGAAGCAGATGGGCATTATTTTTGCAAGCGGTATTGTGAAACGTGTTTACATTGGCTTTGCGAATTAAGCAAAATAAGAGCCCACTTTTCAAGTGAGCTCTAATTTCCCGAGACGATTTTTTTGCTCTAACCTACCGATATTTAGTTCTTATTGTCAGTAATTACATCCCCAGCCTGCTTTTAAAACCAATACTGTTTTACAGTAGAAGGTTCAAGTAAGATGGTTGCAATCATGCACACGGACGCGCGGTGTCAAATGAACAATCATCAAATAATGTAGTTTTCTTGAAAATTTTAAGCACTGGTATAAGTAGGTCCATCATTATCATCAGCTTCTATCCGTCCACTGCACTGCGTCCGTCGAACATAGGCCTCCTTCAATAAATGCCAAGACGACCGATCCATAACTAGACTTTAATCATTTTTTTAGAATTACAATAAGTTCTTGTTTTTTTTACTTACAGCGCTTGTCTCAATGAACCAAAATCTTACCACCAACAAAATAAGGTTCAGTCTAAATTACTTTTGAATCATATCACTTTCTTTGTCAAGAAGTTAAGAACATACCTTAGACAAATTAGAGTTGATGAGTTTAATACATAGCAAACAAACATTTCCTTTTTATAATTTCATATTAGAGACGTATAAAAGCATTATCTAAATTCTAAACGTTGATAAATATCCGAAGCAGCTGCACAATGTCATGTACGGTCAGCAGTGCCCTCAATACTCGATACTCAATGAAAATACAATAAAATGTTTGCCAATACCTCAACTAGTTAACAACTAGTTTCATTTAGTTTATTCGTCCGTTATATAATATGCTTGTGGAAATTAATTAGTCCAGTATAAAAACTATGTTAAAGTCCTGGCTGAATATAAAAGGACTGAGTGTTTCTTTTAGTGTTATCCATTAGAATAGCGTTCAATTGGACACCCACCATGGTTTAGGCCTTAACGTGGCTTTGGGGCTCAGTAGCCTAGGGTGAGCCAGGTGAGGTATAAGAAGAGGGGACAAAAACGCAGGGTGGACAAGGGGCGAGGATGGGAACTTCACCCCATTGTACTGTCCCGACGATGGGAGAGATTGTTCTGTGGTGCGTGACGTCTGTGGAGGTGGCGTTGGTCCCTTAAGGGACTGACTAGCCGACAAGGTGCCCCGTTTGTTCAAGAGCCGGGGCATTTCACCAATTATATGGCATTGGTGGCACTCGCCGGGTTTTAGTGGGTAGAGCTGCATCCACCTTACCATCTTTCGGGCGTAGCGAGTCCCACATACCTGCCTGGCGAGACCCACTCCCTCACGGGATGCCTTAGAGCATTTCCCGGAGTTAAAGAAAAAAAGAAAAAAACGTTCAGCTGAACGTAGTAGTTATTTAAACACACAAAAATTCATCAAAATCGATCTAGCAGTTTAGTAGGAATAATATTTATTTTTACATTAAAAGTCAAAACATTTATTTCTCGACTAAAACGCTATTAAAACAACAGCAGAATTATAAAGGACGCGAACAATTCTTTTATAGCCATCCTGATAAACATCTGAGATAATCTCGCCGGGTTTTTTGTAATTTGCTATTGAATTAGGCCGGAAAATCTAATTTTCTTTACTGTTTTCAGGTCCAGACAACGATATTATGGGGTAATACGATCCTTTTTAACAACTACAAACAATGTTATTGAAGTCTATATTTATTTTGGTCGGTTATATTATGTTGGTGTACATTGAAATATTTATTGAAATTGAAGAAGATTTTTTTATAGGAGAGGGGGCAAAGGGATATTCCATGGTGAAATACCGGGGAGGGGATGGTTGCACATCGCGATAGTGCACGTCAGGAAATACTGTAAAATCGTAATATTGTGGATTTCCGGTCATCGAGGAAGTGTGGATCATCAATTATTCTTCTTAGTCTTAGTCATCAAAAGAAGCCAGTTATGGACGTTGGGTCCTTAGTTGTATTGGTGTTCATATAAAAGCTTTTGTCGGAATCTCCATCACCATCCATTGATGATAATGACGACATTTCCCATTTCAATATTCATTGGCATAAACAATTAGTATAATTTTCAGACTGAAATACAGACCCAGTCTAGAGCAGTGCAAACAGAGCCTAAGGGCCTTCTTAACTCTATTTATTCCCTAAATTAGTGTTTCATTTATATTATGGGAAGTAAAGAGAGGAATGCGATGATTCTTTGACGACCTCTGTGGCTCAAATGGTTAACGCGTCGGTGCTCAAGCTGGAGGTAGCGGGTTCGAATCTCGCCAGGGAACAAAAAAGTTTTCTGTGTTCCTGGGTTATGGATGTGTATTAAATATGTATATTATATAATAAAAATCTTAAATATATGTATACTATAAAAGTATTTAATATATTTCCGATGTCTGGTACCCGTAACACAAGTTCTTCGAGAACTTACCACGGGACCAGATTGACGTGGCGTAAAAGCGTCTATAAATATTATTATTATTCATATTATCTATATAAACACAACAATTTTGGTTATACGAGTATATGTATCATCCGATTATCAGCTTTTCTGTGTTTTTAAAGGTTTCCGATTTTAGTCTGTCCGTGTAATAACTGTAATCTACCATATTATACTTATAGACATCCTTGATAGGAAACGCATAGTTGAGTTACCAAGTCCTGCCACATTCATGAGTTATATTGAATCCACAGATCAATCATCTACCAGAATGATGTTTCACATTATATTAAAAAGAAGTTTAGCTAAAGGTACGGACAGACGTGCTCAAAAAAGCATGCTCATTATCTTGCTTAAAATTAGCATGCTCTGCAACTGTTCAAATTTGCCAGCAATATTCATGCTTCTTTAATAATATTTAATAGCATGCTCCTATGTAAACCTGCACAGATACGCTCGAAGCACGCGCTTCATGTAGCTTGCTCAAAAATCAAATATCGGTTGATTTTTGAGCACGCTCGAAATGGGCACGTATATTCGTACCCTTAATAAGGATGATTTTAGTAAAAACGTTGCGTAACTTTTGTTGCAGGCCTACACAGTAAAAAAGTTGCACGATTAACAGACGTTATTTCACGGTCATCTATAGATAAAGTCTAATATAATCAGAAATATATTTTTGAATGAATAAATATTTAACCCAAATAAATATATTGCGGTAGTTTTTCCTTTTGTTTTCAGTATTTCAATGACTTTGTGTGTTTCTTTGTTGCTTCTAAGTCATTGAATAAGTTTTAAGTATATATCGGACTCTTGCCAACTTTTGGATTGTTAGAAATTTAAAGTTTTCTCAAATGTTTCAATTGCAATTCAAAATATCTCTAAAATAGATCTTCTTGGTTTGAAGCATATAATATTTCAAGTTAACAGATATGGAATTCACGATGAAGTACATAAAATAAAAAAAACTAAGTATTAATATAAAAATATTATAACAACTAATTATAACTAACAAAAGCAAAATATTCCACAAATAAATTGAAAAAATACAGACATGAAAGTCTAGAAAAATGTAATTTTGTGTTGAAAAGCCTAGAAAACATTAGGGTAGTTTCATATTGCTCAAATAAATTGCAGCCTATGAATTTTTATTGTAAAAGGTTTTTTGGTCCTACAGCAGGTGCTACAGAGAGCTCACTAAATTTGGTCCAATGTAAGTTACTCGGTCTTTATGTTGCTACATAATATGTAATTGAACGTTTGGTCCCTTTCTGTTTTTTATTTACGGAATCTTGATATCTAATAAATCAAATGTTGATATCTAATAAATCAAGTGATATTTTTATGTTAGTTGTTTGTTGTTTATGGGCAACATGGTCAGTGTTTTACCCTGAACTAATCCAACTCATTCAATTGTTCCCTATCCTGAGACATTAAATGTTAAGTCTTGGTGCCAGTTCACACTTCCTGTCCTGCACTTCTCTCTGAAACACAGCAAAGTTGTTTCACGGAAGAAATGGTCACCCATGCAGACAAAAGCGCGGCTATGCGCATCTCTACATCTGGAAACAAAGCTGATTTATATATTTTAATATTTAACAGGCTTTATTATACAAATTTAGTGACCATGCCAATCTCATTTAAAATCAATCGAATCAGTTCACCTCTGACTAACATTAGTTTCTGGAAGCAGTGTTTTGTGAATTGACTTAACCCTGACTTAATGCCTAATGGTATCACGTTTAGTATTATAACCGGGCCAAGATTACGCAATGTCTATTTGATAGTCATTGATCGATTGTCAAAAAAATATAACATTGAAAAATATTATTTCAATTCTGTTCAATTATTTCAGTTCTCTTTCGATGAACGCCAAGATGACTAGCCACCAGCATACTACTAACACTGCAAGGAAATCCTCCAATAAAGTTGGCCCTTCAGCGTGAACGGAAAAAAGGTGATAATGATGATGTGAAAATGTTGTTTCTTTAAGAAAATAGCGGTTCCACAAATATATGTGCTAATGTACGCGCCCTAACACGTCATTGTGTCGTATAGTAAAAAATGAGAATAGGTCCGGTCACACAATAACGCCAGCCGGTTAACTGACGCCCGTAATTTCCAGTCCGAGTGATGAGTCTTAATAAATATGAGCTTTTTATACGAAAGCTCGCTTTATTACGCTTTATGTCGCTTTTGATGCGCATTGTTGTGAGAGCTTTAGCAATGATGGTAATAAATTATTAGTACACATATTACCTGTTTGTTCACCGGTAATGAGTAATAATAATCTTTTTGAATGAAAGCTCGCTTTATTATTCGCTTCGTTTAGTGTAAGTTGTTGCAAATGAAAGTGTAGTTTTACTAACGATGATAATATTTCACAAATTTTCTGCTGTAAATGATTACCTGAGTTACTAAAAACTGTCGTAAGAAACATGAATTGTATATGAATGCTCACTTTAATATTTATTCTTATGCAATATATTGTGAACTAATGTGTCGTGCTAGTAACTGAGTTACAAATTATAATTAAAAATGTACCTACTTCAGGCGTTAATAATTATGTGATTGTTTAATGCCAAGGGGCAGTCGTAAAAATATTTGCCCTATGAATAAGAGCTCACTTTTTTCTTCTGATACAAATTATTACCTTTTAATATTACATGTATGTTTGAACAATTTTATAATAATATGATATCTTTTTATTATATCTATGGACGCTTTTACACCACGTCATCTGGTTCCGTGGTAAGTTTACGAAGAAATTGTGGTACGGGTACCACAAAAATATATTTAATATTTTTATACTATACACATATTTAATACACATCCATGACCCAGGACACAGAAAACTATTTTGTTTCTTGGCGGGATTCAAACCCGAAATCTTCAGCTTGAGCGCCAACGCTAACCATTTAGCCACAGAGGTCGTCATTTTCATTTAATTTTATCCACATAAACGATGTGTAATAATTTTTTGTACAACATGTAATTTAGGTAGTGTAATACAGCAACATAGATTTTAGCGATAACAATACCCCGGGCAACAGATTGAATATAAAAGATTATTTTATTTTTCGCTTTACATTTTTATTCATGCCGTCTCTTTGTTAGCAATGAGCTGTAATATTTAAAGTTTTATATAAAAATGTTACATTTTCATTTGAAGGAAAGTGGGGAAAATTAAACTGGTCGAATTAAACGGGATAATCAATCTCTATCGGCACTTAGCCGGTGGACTAGTAGAGATCCGTTCACGGGTCACGTTCCGTTGGTTGCTTCTTTCATTATTATACTAACTATATGAAATATTTACCATGTATGTCGTTTTGTAGACATGTCAATGCCGAAATATCGAGCACTGCAATATAAAAGTGAAAAACATACATTTTCAATTTTGCATACCATATGGCATTTCCCATGATGATGTATCTTTTTATAAATTAAGCGCAAAAATGTAAGGACATGTGCACAATTTAATAACATCGATACAGTATAATGCCATATCCTTATATAATATGTATAAATCCTTATAGAATATGTATAATCCTTATATACCATGAAAGTATATAATGTATTTCATACCAATAACATTCTTCCTTTACACAAAATATTCTTTTGGAGTTCATTACATTACTTGGAAGCGCGATGAAATTTTAATCTTATTTGCCCAAGCGCCGGGTCACAAACGCCGGGGGCCCTGACAAATGTAGACAAATGACACGCTATCTTAGACTTAACAAACTTCTAAGGTTATAATATCTTTTATTATGATTATACAAATATGATATTTGGAAGTATATATTTTCTTTTACTAAAATTATTTAAAACGGGATATTTGCCATGTTTTTTACTTTTTCTCGTGAACGTCAGGTCGACGCGGTAGAACCACCACTCGTTACCGCTGCTACATCTACACAGATGGCTATACAGCCAGGATGACAGCGGTAATGAAATGATCGTTGTTATTATATATACCGGGAAATACGCTAAATCATCCTTGAGACTTTAAGAATTTGATAAGAATTCAGGAGTAGTAAAAAGGTAAGATGGATAGAGAACGCATCAACAATTTATATTTGGCAACCCTCCCACCGTATCCACAACTATCTTAAAGACTAGCCCATATATATTATATAATTACAAGTGCATTACGTGGACAGGATAGGAATTAACCTGGCATACTGCCAGAATAAATTGGGATAAGAGATTTTATATACACTTTTGCTTAAGCTGATTGGGAATCAGGGAATTGATACTTTTTTTCTTTTACGTCGGAAAATGCTCTGAGGCATCCCGCTGGGGAGGCGGGGGACTCCCTAGGCGGGTATGTGGGAGGAGGCGCAGCGGCGCCTGAAAAATGCTAAGGTGGACGCAGCGCTAACCCACTATAACCCGGCGAGTGCCACCAATGCCACCTTTGATGATGTGCCCCGGATCTAAATAGGGCAACACAACGGCTAATTAGTCTCTCAAGAGACCGATATCACCTCCACAGAGGAGTCGTTCCGTACCACTGAACAACTTTCGTTGTTCAGAGTTGTCCAACGTTGAGACAGTGCAATGGGGTGAGGTTCCTATCCTCACCCCTTACTCCTCTACTATTTTGTCCCCTTTTCTTATAAGAGTTGTACAAAGAGCAGGTCCCTCGGTTCAATTTGCTTCGCCCAAGGTGCTGGGTTTATCTTAAGCTACCGAGCCCCACCGCCAAGACAAGGCTTGAACCTTGGTGGGGATTGATACTATGCCTTTTCATCATCAGAACATTTTATTGCGCAAGGCAACAGTATTAACAATAAAATAAAGGTTAGCGCTGTAATAAAGGATAAAACAATGGACCTAATGCGACGAACGTGAGAGAAGTAGATTGTTAGAGCTGAGTAACTAAGGAGAGCATTCGCTAACATCTACAGAATGTGCAATGCGCCTCCTTGGGGGAGTACAAGATACGTGGACTTTCATTTATATAGTAGAATAAAACAGGTTGATTTATCGTTTTTCAGTACAAAATGTATGGAAAATGTTTTTGGCGAATTCTAACATTTCAAGTACTCATACCTAAATGGCCCTAGAGTATACGAAGTAGGATCGATTTTTGGATTTTTTTGCTGACCGTATATTTTCTCTTGTGATGATTGTGAATGCTGTTCAGAACATCTTCAACAGTCATGGATGGTCTCAAAAGAACGTTTTCCTATAACTATGACGGTTAAGGTACATGCCCTTACTGAGCCGTCTCTAAAATCCGTCCTGTATAATCTAGACACTTTTTAATTTGATAAAATTGTTTCATTTTAATCAGGAATGGCTTTTACTATTTAGTCCAACAAATATGGACTACTTAATTATATATAATAATAAATACTTAATTTAATTTTATAGCTAATTTTACATTTTTTTAAACATGGAGTGGATTGGTTGGTATTTTAAAGATTATGTGGAAAATTACATGCAAAGACTTGAATTATTAAATTTGATATTGGTGGATCTAAACTAAAAAAAATGTGAGTCCATTTCAGAAGCACTTAGTTAGAGGTGATTATTATTCACTAATATTTAAAAAAACAATAAAATTTATATATAAAATTGATTGTTTGTCTGCGATGAGCTCCAAAACTATATAACCGATCATGAAAATATTTTTTAGTTTGAATTAACTTCGAGATATTAATTGTAATAGAGCTATCATTCGGAAAAAAGGATTTATATGGAGACGACCGTAAACATTGTCACGTGTATTACTTAACCCTATACTACGTATTCTACGGAACGTTACGTCTAACTACACAATCTACGTAGCACTACGTTTTGTTACATAATTCTATGCACTGCTACGTATTACTATGATATTTTCGCACTTTACCTTCATAGTCGAATTAAATTGTATAATTTTGTAACAAATATTAAGTATATAATCAATAGCAGCAACTTTATTTTTACGCTTTTAACAAAGACTTAATAATTTGGAATGCAATATGTGAATGTGATTTATTTTATATATATGAACCATATATTTTAATAATATAAATTTTATAATCGTATTAAAATTAAGAGGCAACTATATAATCCGGAGTTACTTACATTAGTTCACATCATTAGAGGGGAAACAGTCGTTACGATACTGTAAGACTCCTACCACAGAATAGAGCGTTAAATCATAGCGGGCTTTACATCTCTTGATCTTTGAAATACAAATCAATAATTTGTTAGGTCAAGATTCGTAAACAAAAAAATTGGATATGAGTTGGGTTTATTATAAAACTTTTGCCAATGCGTTGTCTTATATTATTTAATAAGTAATAATAAGTAAGTAGTAATAAGTAAATTAATAATGTAGCGGTAACAATAGTAAGATAATTTAAAAAATAATGAAATTTTGAAATGTTTAAATAAATTAATAGTAAAGGCACACTTTCTATCAGTTTAAGAAAAAAGCTATGAAAGTAAACTAGTAGAGCTAGTAATATGAAAGTCCTCATATATTGCCCGTCGCGACTTTATCGAGTGAACAGCTAGCCCGTTCTTCGATTTAAATAGAGAAGTCGTAATACAGAATATTAAAACACTTAAATCACACTTCAATCACGATCACTAATGGTAGAGTATACATCCTGAGGATGCCTCGGTGTCGGGGCGAAATGTGCGTAGATTGTTTGGTGGTGGTCTTTTACTGCGGTTGTGGTGCATGTGGGGTGGTGGTGCATGCGAGTCTACGCATATATCGTGTGGAAAAGGAGGGTGGTGCTAATAAATATGCGTGCACTCACACATTTGCTGTAAAGACTGCGTGTTTCGCGGGATAATTGCTAATTAATATATAGTATAATATCTTATAATATAATGGATTTCCACAAAGTAATGCCTGATTCTATTAACCAATAATTCTGGTTCATCATTTTTTCGATGAAGACCTATTGTTAGACTTATTCACAAAATAATATTATGCGCTGACTATAATTATTTAGGTCGAAATTAAAAAGTTTAGTGCGTAAAAATCTCTACATACCCTAGAATTTTCCCTTTAAGAGTCTAGACTCTTCATCTTAAGAGTCTGGATGGTCTTTTTGAAAATTTTGCCCCTTGTCAAAAAAAAGTTATTGAAAAGTCAAAACAAAGCTACAGTACACGCTCTCGCCCACAGCGTATCGTCACCCTTACCACGGGATAGTCGTAGCGTTTGTAGATAATGACGGGCCAGACGTTTCCAGCGCTCACTCGTTTTTACTATTTTGAGAGAGCTCTACCGCGAAGTTTTTTGACTCGCTTCCTATCCGCGACTAAAACAGAGAAAAATGCATGAAGTTTTAAGTGCGCTCAGTTTATCCCGCGCGGAATATTATTCAAGTTTTTAAAAAACATTTTAGAATTTAGACGGAGGATGAATGTGAAATAAATTTAGAGGTTTCTTAAACCTACTATTTTGTGGTAACGGAAATGACTTTCAGATAATCTTGTATATTATACGTGATATTATGAAAATTGGGTACATTGTGATTAACTGGTTTAAGTATGTATATACCGTTTCTTTTATTCTTGCTGAAATATTTCTTAATATATATTTTTAGAGATGAGGGGGAAAATGGACAGTCGGTTCACCTGATGGTAAGTGATATGTGACATCCATGGACACCAGCTACATCATTAACAGTAGCCGGCTTTTCATATATTATGAGTATGCTCTTTACTTGATGGTCCCTAAGTCGTATCGGTTTAGAAATACCGTAGTTTGTGGCTGGTTGTGGTATTGCCCCACCATGGTTCAGGCCTTGACGTGGCGATGGGGCTCAGTAGCCTAAGGTGTGCCCAGCACCTTGGGCGAAGCAAATTGAGGGGGCTCTTTGTGCCCCTCTTAGAAAAGGGGACAAAAGAGCAGGGGGCAAGGGGCGAGGACGGGAACCGCACCCAGCCAGCCAGCACCACCGCGCAGCGAGTCCCACATACGCGTGGGGAGACCCACTCCCCCGCGGGATGTCTCAGAGCATTTCCCGGCGTTAAAAAAAAATGGTTCCATTTATTGGTCTTACAAGGCAGGGAATTCCGTAAAATCGAGCTATTGTAAGCTTGACATTAATTGAAAGTGGATTATGTCCAGCTTAAATAGTGACAAGACATTGTCCACTTATGTCAAAGTTCTTTTGAATTGTCGTTTCATGCGTTGACATATGATTTTCTATTGTTTACGTTAGTGTTAGAGTTAGACAAAGTCTTTCTTTATATTTTAAGTTTTCTCAATCGTTGAGATAATCATCAGCTACTTTAGAAATTGCTCCTTAATTTTAATTCCCACGTTATTTCCTTTGCCATTGCGCTCCAATTCTTCACATTTGAAGTCATTTCAGACAATAGGGGCTGAAACTTTCAATTAACAGTCTCATTAGGACATAACTGTTATTAAGAACTACTATTGAAGTGTTATTCTGCAGTATATTGCTAGGTTATTGGAGATAATAGATGTTTCATCTTTACTTTGTAATTATAGAATTTTGTTCCCGCGGTTTAAGATCTTTTAATAAATTATAAAGTTTAAAAAATATTCCTAAAAATTGAACAACGTGAACAAGTTATTTATAGACAATATCAAAATATATGTCTGTGCAAGTGCAAGGAGAAACCAATATCTCTTTTTTAACGGTGAAAATAACGTTAATATAAAATCTTATGTTACTTACTTGTTTATGTTACTTTGTGCAAACGGGCAGACGTGCTACCTGATAGTAAATGATCAGCGTCGCCCATGAACATAGAACCTGGAACTAGCCCACGCACCTCATTCATGTGTTGCCTATTATGAGACATAAGATGTTAAGTGTCATGTGATATTATAACCTTACATTACAAAGAGTTGCTGTTTAAGACCCCTTACTTTCATACAACACGGGACACGAGTGTTATCACCAGAGTCCTAGACTAGCGTCTCCAGACCGCCAAAATAGTACGACTAACTGGCACATTACAGATATGAACTTTGAAGGTGATGTATCTTAAGCCAAGTTTTATTAGTTACTCCCAGAAATACTACGGTTGAATTTCGAAAACAAAATAACATGACGTGTTCGTTTATTTTGTTTGTTATTATTTGCCTACACAATGTTTGAATTGTGTTTTATATAATTGCATAAATTAATTATATTGGACATATTTTAATTAAAATAATTAACATATTATGTATAATAAAAGGCCTATAATAATATGTGCAACATAAGCGTGACATTTACATTGGTAGGCGCTGCGCTACCATCATCCGATTTTTTTAAACAGCCTTGCTAAGTTGTTGGAGAACAAGCAGTGAATAACCGGCACCGAGACTTTACGTCTCCGGATAGACAAAGTTAAACATTAATAAGTTGCCTTTTTTTCTTTTCTTTAACGCCGGGAAGTGCTGAGGCATCCCGCCTGGGGAGTGGGTCTTCCCAGGCATGTATGTGGGACTCGCTGCACCAGAAATATGGTATACCCGAAATATGGTACCCGAAATATAGTGGACGCAACACACGTTGGTCCCGCACCACAGAACAACCCCTCCCAACGTTGAGACAGTACAATGGGGTGAGGTTCCCATCCTTGCCCCTTGCCCCCTGCTCGTTTGTACTTCTTATAAGAGGGGTACAAAGAGCCCCCTCGGCTTAATTCGCTTCGCCCAAGGTGCTGGACTCACGCTAGGCAACTGAGCCCCACCGCTACGACAAGACCTGAACCATGATGGGGATTAATAAGTTGCCTGGGCTAGTGCTCGATCAACTTGTTAATTTTTATGGGTGACGCTGACTACTCATCATCAAACGTAAAAAGAACTAAATCAACCTTAAACTTTGTCATTCTTTAGTTTTTTCCAGCTTCATCAATTATCTAGAAAAAATATTCATCAATTGTTTACAACGAGAGAAATCCATGTAAATGTACACACGCTTTCAATTACACTAGCGATGATAGTTGGTCATCAAATCAATCAATGGTACTCACAGCCTCTCAAACGTCATTCGAGCTTGTTAACCGATCACTGCTATTTAAAGCGTTAATTGTATTTGATATACCTAGTATCCTTGAAGTTGCGGTGAAAATGACTTCCTGATTTCTATTGGGAAAACCAGCTTAAAATAGTAGAACCGTCTTTGCATTTGCATATGTCAAAAAGACATGTTTTTAAAATTGTTATCTGAATGAACAGACGTTGAGACAAGCCACACTGTAAGTGGCGTCGCCCATGAACGTAAACAGGTTAGACATTGCCAGTCCTTCCCTTCTCTCTGAAACACAGCAAAACCATTTCACGGGAGTAACAAGCAAGATGGTGGTATTCATACAGATGAGAGCGCAGCATAGCACATCTTCTCACCGGTAAAAAAAGGCTGATGATGATCATTAAGGGCCCTTGGTAGGTGAAAACGGCAAATTTAGCTGTCTCCTATTAGCTGCTATTTCACAAGTTGAAGATTTCTGGCACTGAAATTTCTAATATGTATTACAGAACGTATGTATGAGGTGATGACAGTTTTCAAAACACGATTGGAAAAATTTTGCTCGATAGAAAAAAAATCTGAAGTAACCTCTAAAATTTCATATAAATGAATATTACGACCGTGTTTTACAATAATCATTATTATAAAATCACAAACACATAGGTTTTTACCCTGACGATGTGTTGACAGTTTTAGATTTCCAAAAACTAAAAAAAATATTAACTTTATGATAAAAATTCGAAGTTTCCATACTAACCACGGACCTCGGGCCACACATCACCCGTGAGACCCAGTACCGCTTCGGCATTCACATGCGGGGGTTGTGTCGCTCGTCACGCGGAACCCGCGAAAGTTACGAGTCCAAAGCAAGAGTAAACAAACTAATATTACCTTGGGAAATAAAAGAAAGTCGCTATCGATATTGACTTCCTACTTGTCTGTCTTTACAAAATAATGTTTAGCAAAATATCACAATATATGGTATGGTAATGGATTTTAGTAATTTTTAAATTGTAAATACTTACATGTGCCGGACCGTATGGCAATGGATCAGCCGTCTCTGCGTTCATTGAAGGAGGCCTATATTCAGCGGTGGACGGATAAGGGCTAATGATGATGATGAAATACTTACATAATTTACTTAGATACGAACGTGAAGAGTGGTGTGTGGAGTAAATACTATAAATTGTTATAGAATACATACTATTTGAAAAGATTAGTTCTATTTTTTTTTGAATTTGAAAAAAAATATTAAAACTATACAAATATATTATTTTATTATAAATAAAATTAATGTGTCTGTATCGTATTATACGAGTAATTTCAAACTTTTCACTAAATATGACGACCTCTGTGGCTCAATAGTTAGCACGTTGGCGCTCAAGCCCGAGGTAGTGGGTTCAAATCCCGCCAGGGAACAAAAAAAATTCTGTGTCCCTGGGTCATGGATGTGTATTATACATATAATAAAAAACTTATATATACATGTATAGTATAAAAGTATTAAATATAATATTTCCGTTGTCTGGTATCCGTAATACAAGTTCTTCGAGGATTTACCACGTGACCAGATTGACGTGGTGTAAAAAGAGTCCATAGATTTTATTTGTTCGGTACTTACATCGAAAACCATTTTTAAAATCTGTCTGTTTATCTTACTTAGCCGGAAGTTTGGCTAATCTCAGAAACGGCTGGACCGATTTTGACGGGATTTTCACTGGCAGATAACTGATATTACAAGGAGGAACTTAGGCTACAAAACTAATCATCATCAATTCAAATACTGCTGTACCGACTACCGATGATATATCATCATCATCATCATCATGTATATTATAATATTAGGAGATATTATGATGATATTTATCATCATCATCATCATGTATAATATCATCTATATTATATTAGGAGATATTATGATGATATTTATCATCATCATCATCATGTAATGTCGTGATATCGGCCGTATTGAAGTTCATTGTGGGAGGCCTATGTTCAGCCATGGGCGGATAGAGGCTAATGATGATATATTATATCATCATCATCATCATAATGTTCATCACACAACACAACACAACAATCACAGCAAAGCTGTTTCACGGGAGAAACAAGCAAGATTGGGCGTTTTTCCATTCACCGGCACGGCCACGGCACGGTCACGGCACGGCGGTGGCACGGTCACGGCCCGGCACCGGTGCCGTGGCTTCGTTTTTCCACTGTGCCGTTGTCGATGACGGTTTACGCACGTTTTCATAGTTCAGTACTGACACGGACTTCAGCAAGACGACACGTAGATCATAATATTATTATAATTTATACATGATGATGATGATAATGATGACATGTATCATCATCGGCCTCTATCCGTCCACAGCTGAACATAGGTCTCCCTTAATGAACGTCAAGACGACCGATCCCATGCCACAACATTACATGATAATGATGATATTATAAAAATCAGCATCAGAATTGATCCACCCATGGCTGGTGATAGGTCTCCCTCACTGAACACCAAGACGACCGATCTCATGCCACTACATTACATGATAATGATGATATTATATAAATCAGCATCAGAATTGATCCACCCATGGCTGGTGATAGGTCTCCCTCACTGAACACCAAGACGACCGATCTCATGCCACTACATTACATGATAATGATGATATTATATATATATCAGTAGCAGAATTGATCCGCCCATGGCTGGTGATAGGCCTCTCTTACTGAACACCAAGACGGCCGATCTCATGCCACTACATTACATGATAATGATGATATTATATATATCAGTAGCAGAATTGATCCACCCATGACTGGTGATAGGCCACTCTCACTGAACACCAATTTTTAGCCTAAGTTACTCCTTATATCAAACAACATACCTAACATCAACTATCTGTCAGTGAAATTCCCGTCAAAATCGGGCCAGCCGTTTCAGAGATTAGCCGGAACAAACAGACAGACAGACGGACAGACAAAGAAAAATAGTAAAAAACACTATTTGGGTATAATATGTCCCGTGTAAACATCCATATGCATTCAATAAAAAGCGGTTATTTTGATATTACAAACAGACACTCCAATTTTATTTATCTGTATAGATTACACAAACAACATAGCTATTTAAATAATAATTATAATATACATTTTAATAAATAAAAAAAATAGGTTGCGGTATACATAGCGAAAGGGCTAAACATTATGTAATGGTTATCTTTCAAAATACAACGAAATAGGATCGCTTGATATTATTAAGTTCGGTGACCTACACAGTACACTGATTACCCCTCGCGCGGGGCTCGGCGCGGGGCTAGCGCGGGGCTCGTGCGTGTCCCCCTCGCACACAGACCGTCCCCCACACCTCACGGCACGAAATCTGAATTTTCGCTGACCGCCTAAGCCCCCTTAACATTAAAGTTCTCTTATTCATAGCTTATAGCAAACGCTAGTATAGTACAATATCGTTAATCCAAATTGATTGAAAGTTTAAAACAATTCCAAATCAATTAACAAATGAATGGAATTTCATCATCATCATCATCATCCTTTATCCGTCCACTGCTGAACATAGGCCTCTCTCAATGAATACTAAGACGGCATATCATTTGCCACTCGCATCAAACACACAACAATTCCACTGTTTACTTACGATTAATAAAAGCTCACGGTGGTTTCAATTAGTGAAAGTCCTTTTCTAATGTTTACGCGAATTTCACTAATTATAACGAAATATCTAACATTTATCGCAGTTTATTACGTTTTATATGCCCGACGTTTCGAACACTTTATAGTAACCATGATCATGGATAGACTCCATTAAGCATATCGTCAAGTAAAAAACTTAATAAACCACCACAAAATCCGTTGAAGTTGTTTCATTATAATATAGCGAAAATCCTTTTCGTCTGTCAATCACATGCCTCTTTGCCAAGTAGGCTTACACCCTTAGTCTTAACTCTCCTCGGTTTTTTGCGATTACGCTTTATGGGTGGCATAAAATTAATGGCGTTGGTTAGTTTTTACGACAGTTTTCATGATGTTTTTATGACAATCTCGTCTCATTTTATCGATATTAACTTTTAGTGATAATGTGGTAATAAAATTTGGAAAGTGTTGGGGAGATCTATATATGTGAGAGTAAAGTCATTGTCGCCTTCCCAAATATCTTATTCATAGTCAAGTTAACGATGACAGCGTAGAATTACATCATTAATTCATGAACACTTGAAATTAATGACCTAAAGGTATTAACGGAAAGTAAAAATAAAGTCAGACATGAAAAATCTTAAAGATTTATTTATTTAGCGAACCCTTTTCCCTTCCCGGAATTCTTAGGATTCTTTTTAATATCGAAATAATTTTGTAATCCTTTCATAATCGTGTTTAATATTTTATTTCTCAAAAAGGAAGTAATAATGATAAACTTCTGAACCCTTTTTTTTTTTTTTTTTTTTTTTTTGTTTTGTTCTGCAGCGGAAATTTGCAGACCAAAACATAACTAGGACCGGGGTGAGTTTTAAACCTAGCCGTGTGTGGGGTTCGCACTTGGAGATGCGTTACCCACTAAAACCGCTGCAAGTGCCCTCAGCCGCCTTTTATGAGAGTCCCGGATTATGCAGGCAACGCAGGACCCTCGGCGACAGGCTGGCCCCGGCGAAAAGGCCAGACTCCTCCTCTAAAGGGGGACTGCTCGGCTGTTCGTTTGATTCGATACTTTTAGCAGTCCCCGACGACGTCGTGTCTAGCTGGACCCAGGTTAAAACCCCATCCTGGGCCCGACACGAGCACAGGGGCGTTACTGGAGGCGCATTAGGTAGCGCCTCCTACGCACCCCCGTTCGTCGCCCGCGGTGGGAGGGCTCGTCGGCGGCCTCCTCTCTCACCCGCTCATCGGCTTCCTTCTGGGACATTACTGCCTCGCAGAAGGAGACCATCGCCGTCCAGGACTCGTCGTCGCCGAGCATCGCGGGGATGACACTCGGCAGAGACAAGTCCTCTCCGATGACCGATGTCAGATCATGACGCAGCGCCGCCCATCTCGGGCACACCTCGAGGATGTGCTGGGCCGAGTCCACCGCCGCGCCACAATCGTGACACACAGTTACCGGCTCCCTTTGGGCCGTCCTGCACAGATACTCACCGAAGCACACATGCCCGGTGAGCACCTGTGTTAGACGGAATGTGAGGGGTTTGCGTTTACGACGCATCCACCGCTCAAGGACCGGGCGCAGGGCAACCGTTAAGCCTTTGCCATACGGCTGCCGCGCCAAGTCCTCCCCCCACCTTCGCATTAGTGCCTCCTGCCCTAGTCAGCGGACCCGTAGGATCCTGTCCGGCGTCACATCCTCTCCGAGGGACCTCCTATCCGAGACATAGGAGTATACCTCGGCGAGAACTTCCGCCACGAGTTCCCACGGGGGGTCGCCGGCTAAGGCAGTAGCTGCAGCCCATGATATCGTACGATACCCCCGGACCACTCTTACCGCGATCACCCGCTGCGCCGAGCGCAGCTGGGCCCTACTCCGCGCGGTAAGGCGATCCGTCCAAATCGGAGCACCGTACGTCGCCATACTCCGGCAGACACCGGAGTATAGCTGCCTGCAGAAGGCGCTGGGTCCTCCGAGGTTCGGGAGGAGTCTGCCCAGCGCACTCGCCGCCTTCACGACCTTCGGACCCAATTGTTCGAAATGTAGGCCGAAGGTCCATCCACCGTCAAGGATGAGCCCCAGATATTTAATGTGAGGGCTCATCCTGACCCTCACCCCTCCGATCTGGAGGGCAGCCCCCGGTGGGGGTCCTTTCTTCCCAATGCGGCCGATCACGAGGTCGAGCCCGACCTCGGCCAGACGCGCCGCCTCCTTATAGTCTCGTCCCCGGGCGTAGACGAAGGTGTCATCAGCGTAACAGATGACACCCATCCCGGGGAGGAGACGACCTCGCAGGACCCAGTCGTACCCGATGTCCCACAGGATCGGACCAAGAACCGAACCCTGCGGGACACCGCAGCCGACTCGCCACCACTCTACGGACCCACACCGGTTCTCGCAGGCTACCCTCCTGTCGGAGAGGTACGCCTCCAACAGCCTCCTGAGATAGGGAGGCACACCAAAGTAGTTCTGTGCCTCCCGTATCACACTGTGCGGGAGGCTCGGGAGGCTGTTGAAGGCGTTCGCGATGTCCAGGGACGCCGCGACCACCACCTCCCCTCTGCGTTCCGCCTCACCCGTCACCGCCCTAAGGCGTTTGAGGGCGTTGATGGTTGACCGGCGCGCCCGGAACCCAAATTGGGACTCTGAGAGTCCCGGTCCCGGGCCCTCCTCCAGGTGCCGAACGAGCCGGGAAGCCACGACTCTCTCCAGAGCCTTCCCAGCCTCGTTCAGCAGCACCACCGGTCGCACCGACGCGGCCGAGTCCGGGGGTCGCCCTGCCTTCGGAAGCAGGCAGAGCCGACCCTCCTTCCATGCTCTCGGGAACTGTCCGGACCGCAGGCAGCGATCGAACAGCTCCCGAAGGCTGTCGCCGAGGTGCTCGAGGGAAAGGGCCAGAACCTTCCCGTGCACCCCGTCTGGACCCGGCGCCCTCTTCTTACTCTGGAGGCGGGCCAGAACCGCCTCCATTTCAGCCTCCGTGACGGGTGGCGGAACACCCTCCTCGTCCAGCGTCTGCCGAGCCATCCTGGGGGGCGTGAAGCCCCCAGGTGTGTCGGGGAAGAGTTCCCGACAATCCTCCTCAGTTGGCCCGGCTGGAGCGTGTCGGTGATAGGGGCCGACTGGGCGCGGAGCTTGTTCCGCGCCCATTTATACATAAACCTCTGAACCTTGCTTACTAATTCATATTGTTTTAAAATTACTAATATCATCATCATCATCATCATCATCATCACCATCATCATCATAATCATAATCATAATCATAATCATCATCATCACCAGACCCATTCCATCCACTGTTAAAGCTGTTTAGGCCTCCCTCAGTGAGCGCCAAGACGATCGATCCCTCGCCTCTCGCATCCAACAAGGAAAGTGAAAACTTCTTTTGGCGCACCACACACATAATTTTGTAGGGTTTTTTTATGTTAGTTGGATAGGCAAACTGGCAAAAGTGCCACCTGATGGTAAGTGGCCGACGTCACCCATGAACATAAACCAGCCCATCCGGAACGAGCCCAGGCAACTCATCTATGTGTTGCCTATCCTGATACATAAGATGTTAAGTCTCGGTGCTAGTAATTACACTGCCTGTCTTGCCCTTATCTTCGAAACACAGCAAAGCTATTTCACGTGAGAAACAAACAAGATGGTGGTACCCATGCAGCCGGGAGCGCGGCACAGCGCTTCCCTCCCACCGGTATAAATGAAGATGAGTCATCACGCTCGAAAGTGAAAGGCACGATCGGTTGAACTTGGAAGGCGGGACCTCCAAGTGTGCCCGAGTGAAAATGATACTTTTACTGCAATACTTTGTCCCCTCTTCTTATAAGAGGGGTACAAAGAGCAGCCCCCTCGGTTCATTTGGCTTCGCCCAAGGTGCTGGGCTCACCCTAGGCTATTAAATCCCACCGCCACGATTAAGCTTGAACAATGCTGGGGTCCTCCAGTATATACTTTTTTTTTAACGCCGGGAAATGCTCTGAGGCATCCCGCGTGGGAGTGGGCCTCCCCACGCGGGTAAGTGGGACTCGATGCACCCGACAGCTGGTAAGTGGACGCAGCTCTACCCACTAAAACCTGGCGAGTGTCACCAATGTCGCCTTTGGTGAGGTGCCCCGGATCTAGTAAACAAACAGGGTACCTCGACGGCTAGACAGTCCCGCAAGGGACCAACGCCACCTCCACAGAGAGGTTGTCCCGCACCACAGAACAACCCCTCCCAACGCGGGACAGTACAATGGGGTGAGGTTCCCATCCTCACCCCTTGCCCCCTGCTCTTATATCCCCTCTTCTTATAAGAGGGGTACAAAGAGCCCCCTTGGCCCAATTAGCTTCGCCCAAGGTGCAGCGGCTCATCCTAGGTTACTGAGCCCCACCGCCACGACAAGGCCTGAACCATGGTGGGGCTCCAGTGTATACCTGGGTTAGTCCCGGGTGATCTCGTCTATATTAATTGGTGACGTTTACCGCAAACTATCAGGTGGTTCGCCTGCCAGGTTGCGTATCCTACTCACTTAAAAAAAATACTGGCGAAATGCTGGACAACTTATCAAGAGCGCTATTGTCGAAAGTAATAAGAGTTTATTTGTGATGCAGACGCCTCGACCCTGACAAAACAATTTCAATACTCAACAGATTCAATAAATAAACAATACGATGTGTCTACGAAACGAATTGAGTTATCAATCCTGTTCGCAGAAACACAGAAGAGGAAGTTTACCTTGTATCGATATTTACGGACCTCGATAAATCTTGCTAGTTTTGTTCGTAGATTGGTTCTTTTATACATTTAAATTGACTGGAAAAGACGTTATGGAATTAAATAAAATCGCAGCTAAAATTCCAAAACTATATTATGTAAAAAAATTATTCATCTAAATTAAAGAAACAACTGAACGAAGAAGGGTAATAACCTCCTCACCTGATTTCAATACAGGTCGATGTCATTTAGACCACACATAGAGTCAGTGACCAAAAAGGCCAAATTTCGAGGGAGGGGTGAGGGTCGGCCCTCATGATGATAGGTTAAATTTAACCGTAAAAGATTCGTCGACTATATCGGATTTGACTAGTCCAAATCCTGCTCTCCCGAGCAGCGCGCGTCCCGTGCGGGGCGCGGAGGCGGGCGTCTCCCTCATTTCCTGTACCGATTGAGCTTAAAGGTCTTCAGGCCGAAAAGTCTAGCCCTTCCGAAAAAAAGAAAAAAAAAACCTGATTTCAAGGAGAAGACCCGTGTCCAGCAGTAGGGCGTATATGGATTAATATTATAATATTATTACTATTAAACAAACAACAATTTTAAAAAATTGCAAGAAAAGATAAAATTTCATTTTTTTCATCGTGAAATATTTTACGGAATAACTTTGTAAGCAACATGTAATGCCGGGCACTTTTAGCTTATATACTGTCTAGCAGCATAAACAATATAATATTAAAGAGTTCAAACAATCGAGTCTTGTGACTAAATTATTGGAAATATTACAAAACCTTTACCAGAACACTAAAGATGTGAAAATAGATACGATATGAATCTAAAATAGATAGAAATTTACCATAATATTGTCTCAACAATAATGATTACACATGATAATGATAATAAAGAAGTCAATATAAATCTCTTTCCAGCGTTACGTTTGGGTACTTCGTGTAAGATTAATTAATTAGTTGCGAAAATAACGTCACAGAAGAAAAGTTAAGTGACCGAGTGTTAAAGAAGCATGAATATTGCTGGCAAATTTGAACAGTTGCAGAGCATGCTAATTTTAAGCAAGATAATGAGCATGCTTTTTTGAGCACGTCTGTCCGTACCTTTAGCTAAACTTCTTTTTAATATAATGTGAAACATCATTCTGGTAGATGATTGATCTGTGGATTCAATATAACTCATGAATGTGGCAGGACTTGGTAACTCAACTATGCGTTTCCTATCAAGGATGTCTATAAGTATAATATGGTAGATTACAATTATTACACGGACAGACTAAAATCGGAAACCTTTAAAAACACAGAAAAGCTGATAATCGGATGATACATATACTCGTATAACCAAAATTGTTGTGTTTATATAGATAATATGAATAATAATAATATTTATAGACGCTTTTACGCCACGTCAATCTGGTCCCGTGGTAAGTTCTCGAAGAACTTGTGTTACGGGTACCAGACATCGGAAATATATTAAATACTTTTATAGTATACATATATTTAAGATTTTTATTATATAATATACATATTTAATACACATCCATAACCCAGGAACACAGAAAACTTTTTTGTTCCCTGGCGAGATTCGAACCCGCTACCTCCAGCTTGAGCACCGACGCGTTAACCATTTGAGCCACAGAGGTCGTCAAAGAATCATCGCATTCCTCTCTTTACTTCCCATAATATAAATGAAACACTAATTTAGGGAATAAATAGAGTTAAGAAGGCCCTTAGGCTCTGTTTGCACTGCTCTAGACTGGGTCTGTATTTCAGTCTGAAAATTATACTAATTGTTTATGCCAATGAATATTGAAATGGGAAATGTCGTCATTATCATCAACTTCCATCGATGCTTATTGAGCTATTTACGATAAGACCACAAATCTCGTGATGCCTGTTTTCAGCAATGGATGGTGTTGGAAATTCCGACAAAAGCTTTTATATGAACACAAATACAACTAAGGACCCAACGTCCATAACTGGCTTCTTTTGATGACTAAGACTAAGAAGAATAATTGATGATCCACACTTCCTCGATGACCGGAAATCCACAATATTACGATTTTACAGTATTTCCTGACGTGCACTATCGCGATGTGCAACCATCCCCTCCCCGGTATTTCACCATGGAATATCCCTTTGCCCCCTCTCCTATAAAAAAATCTTCTTCTTCAATTTCAATAAATATTTCAATGTACACCAACATAATATAACCGACCAAAATAAATATAGACTTCAATAACATTGTTTGTAGTTGCTAAAAAGGATCGTATTACCCCATAATATCGTTGTCTGGACCTGAAAACAGTAAAGAAAATTAGATTTTCCGGCCTAATTCAATAGCAAATTACAAAAAACCCGGCGAGATTATCTCAGATGTTTATCAGGATGGCTATAAAAGAATTGTTCGCGTCCTTTATAATTCTGCTGTTGTTTTAATAGCGTTTTAGTCGAGAAATAAATGTTTTGACTTTTAATGTAAAAATAAATATTATTCCTACTAAACTGCTAGATCGATTTTGATGAATTTTTGTGTGTTTAAATAACTACTACGTTCAGCTGAACGTTTTTTTTTTCTTTTTTTCTTTAACTCCGGGAAATGCTCTAAGGCATCCCGTGAGGGAGTGGGTCTCGCCAGGCAGGTATGTGGGATTCGCTACGCCCGAAAGATGGTAAGGTGGATGCAGCTCTACCCACAAAAACCCGGCGAGTGCCACCAATGCCATATAATTGGTGAAATGCCCCGGCTCTTGAACAAACGGGGCACCTTGTCGGCTAGTCAGTCCCTTAAGGGACCAACGCCACCACCACAGACGTCACGCACCACAGAACAATCTCTCCCATCGTCGGGACAGTACAATGGGGTGAAGTTCCCATCCTCGCCCCTTGTCCACCCTGCGTTTTTGTCCCCTCTTCTTATACCTCACCTGGCTCACCCTAGGCTACTGAGCCCCAAAGCCACGTTAAGGCCTAAACCATGGTGGGTGTCCAATTGAACGCTATTCTAATGGATAACACTAAAAGAAACACTCAGTCCTTTTATATTCAGCCAGGACTTTAACATAGTTTTTATACTGGACTAATTAATTTCCACAAGCATATTATATAACGGACGAATAAACTAAATGAAACTAGTTGTTAACTAGTTGAGGTATTGGCAAACATTTTATTGTATTTTCATTGAGTATCGAGTATTGAGGGCACTGCTGACCGTACATGACATTGTGCAGCTGCTTCGGATATTTATCAACGCTTAGAATTTAGATAATGCTTTTATACGTCTCTAATATGAAATTATAAAAAGGAAATGTTTGTTTGCTATGTATTAAACTCATCAACTCTAATTTGTCTAAGGTATGTTCTTAACTTCTTGACAAAGAAAGTGATATGATTCAAAAGTAATTTAGACTGAACCTTATTTTGTTGGTGGTAAGATTTTGGTTCATTGAGACAAGCGCTGTAAGTAAAAAAAACAAGAACTTATTGTAATTCTAAAAAAATGATTAAAGTCTAGTTATGGATCGGTCGTCTTGGCATTTATTGAAGGAGGCCTATGTTCGACGGACGCAGTGCAGTGGACGGATAGAAGCTGATGATAATGATGGACCTACTTATACCAGTGCTTAAAATTTTCAAGAAAACTACATTATTTGATGATTGTTCATTTGACACCGCGCGTCCGTGTGCATGATTGCAACCATCTTACTTGAACCTTCTACTGTAAAACAGTATTGGTTTTAAAAGCAGGCTGGGGATGTAATTACTGACAATAAGAACTAAATATCGGTAGGTTAGAGCAAAAAAATCGTCTCGGGAAATTAGAGCTCACTTGAAAAGTGGGCTCTTATTTTGCTTAATTCGCAAAGCCAATGTAAACACGTTTCACAATACCGCTTGCAAAAATAATGCCCATCTGCTTCTTCATTTTATGTGACGAATCGTGAAGTATTTTGAATATTTGTGACTTCATGACTAGGCGCCATGTTTGTAATTAGGTTGAAATTAAAAAAGTATTAAAACATTTCTCTCCGTTTTTAATAAACAAAATATGCAGCTGTGTAAGTATATATTTACGTGGACAGTTCAATTAGATACAATTCATTTTTTTTAGTTTTTATAAGGGTCCGTTCCGACTTCTCATGGGTAAACAACTTACCTCTATGTAGTTTACTGATGTGGCTTTCCATAGGTGGAAGGATTATTCTAATCCATCCAGTAGTTTTGGAGCCTATGCAATGTAAGCAAACAAATCTTTCCTCTTTATAATATTAGTTTAGCATTGAGCTTATGTTAAAGAACTAAGGGCTATAATAACAAGAGAACAGAAGTTCCCAACGACCTAAAATATCCATCTCACGTTCGAGGGAAGTACCTCGAGACCTTTTCGCCCTTGCCCAAGGAAATTGAGGCCTCCGTTGTATTAATTTAAAAGTTTCGTCGCCGACTCATAAGCCACTCCCATTGTTAATGATATCGCTGAGTTTGCCAAGTTTATCGCCAGGGCTTCCACAATTACTTAATACTAACGTGTTCTTAATTTAATATTAGAACAAGTTTCGTAACGAATCGGCTTTATTAATTTATACGATATTAGTTAGTAATAA
Source organism: Helleia helle (assembly GCA_963853865.1). Classification (NCBI taxonomy): domain Eukaryota; kingdom Metazoa; phylum Arthropoda; class Insecta; order Lepidoptera; family Lycaenidae; genus Helleia; species Helleia helle. The sequence goes on along the minus strand of OY971425.1, from coordinate 5,579,091 downwards.
AAAAATATTTTTCGGTGGGATTTTAATTTCAAAATTAAATGAAATGCTAATATTATAAATGGGAATACGAGTTTGTTTGTTTGTTCTTTCACGGCAAAACGGAAAACCGATTTGGCTGAAAGTTGAAATTTAAAGTTCCTAGGAGAATTATATTGGCCTTATTATTAGTAGTATACTTCAAGATCCCGATTCACTCGCATTATACACTGAGGTAGGTCCTACCTGAACCATTGCCCTATTTAGACGGGGGAACGTTAGTTGTGGAACGTTCCCAAACGTTCTCTACTCCAGACCTCTGTTGCCCCAACGTCTCTCAGTTCTTTGGTGCATGTGAAATGTGAAAAGATATAAATAGTTACAAAACGATGGTAAAAAAAAATGTAGTGGAAGGGTTGCCCTTTGCCGCACTCCGTCAGCTTGGGTACCACCATCCTGCTTGTTTGTCCCGTGAAACAGCTTTGTTGTGTTCGGAGAGAAGGGCAGAACAGGCAGTGTAATTACAGACATAGAGACTTAACATCTTATGTTTCAGGATAGGCAACACATGAATATATTGCTGGGGCTACTTCCAGGCTAACTTGTTTATGTTCATGGGCGACGTTGACCACTTACCAACATGCAGCTCGTCTGCCCGTTTGTCTATCTAACTATCATAAAAAGAAATAACTCATATAATGTTAGATTAATCGCATATGATGTAATTTAATATTTATCTAATATTTTTTTTATGCACTATTACCATTGATTATTACGTGTACCATAAACCTTTTTTCGTTCACTACACAGGCTTCTTTGAATCACCACTATATGTAACTAGGACTAAAAAATCTTTACTTCATCGTAATCATTATCATCATCAGCCTCTATCCGTCCAATGCTGAATGTCCCTCAATGAACGCCAAGACGGTCTATCCCTCGCAACTCGCATCAATCACGGACCGTTCACTGTACGGAGATCATCTTCCCACCTGGTTAATTGTCGACCAACACTTCGTCTACCTAAACGCGGCCTCGTTCCTTTGAATTAACTCGTGTAGTTACTAAACGTGTAGGAACATGTTCACCTTCGTTAGACCCTTTTTAAACGGGATCCAATTTCACTTGGAAATGTAATCAAAAATACGTCGGTTGCCTTGGGAGTTGGGACATATTTCAAACTTATGGAGCCTTATTACGAGAACACGGTCGAATTATGATAGAGGCTCTTTATGCTTCCTAAAATATTAACGTATTTAACACTAAATATATTTTTTAATAGTTCTCATAATGAAAAAAAAATCCGACGAATTGAGAACCTCCTTTTTGATGTCGGTTAAAAGTAGCCATGTCAATTTAAAATTTTATGTGTAACTAAAATTACTGTATTTTAAATCAACATTTATTGTATCGTAAAACATTCAACAAAATCGAAAACAACGCCATGTGGAAAAACCATAAAGTTAATATACCTGTATTTAACTTTATGGGAAAAACCAAGTTTGAACAAACAGCTTACCGCGTGAAGTTCGAAATCTTTAGCTTAAGATAGGTATCATTCCTAGAATGAGATAAAAAACATAATTTATAGTGTTTATCCTTACTAATATCATTATAAAATACAAACGTGTGATAATGTAATACATCTCTCTATCCTAACTTAATATTATAAATGTGAAAGCGTGGATGTTTGTTACGCTTTCACGCGAAAACTACTTAACCGATCATCATGAAACTTCGTACACATATTCTTGGAGGTATTAGAACATACTTTTTATAAAAAAACAAAAAATCTTATCCTGCGCAGATGAAGTCACGGGCACCAGCTAGTATACTATATTGAAATACTTGTTGCGTTCGGCCAGTACATACGTTTGTGCGTTTGACAATTACGTTGTTTTTGCGTTTCAATTGACGTGATTATGAATTACTGCTATTAAGGCAAATGTAATTCCCGTTGGAACTTGGAATTTTTCGGGAGAAAATGTAGCCTATGTGCTATTCTGGTATATAAGCAGAACACTGCCAAGTTTCATCAAAATCCGTTCAGTAGTTTTATCGTGATCGGGGAACAAACATCCAAACTGTGTTAGGTAACTTTATAATAGTATCTTAGTGAACGCATAATATCAAACTAGACTCATCCCACGTAACAAACCTATCCTACGGACCAGACCCATTCGATATACCAGACCCATACCACGTACCAGACCCATACTACGTACCAGACCCATACCACGTACCAGACCCATACTACGTACCAGACCCATCCCACGTACTGCACCCATCCCTCATACCAGACTCATCCCACGTACTAGACCCATCCCATGATGCACCGGTGCGCGTATCCTTTTGTAAGACCCTTTATCGGCCCTTGTAATTTGCCCAATCCAATTTCCCCTTATTAAGTGAACCATATGGCCAGAATGGCAGTTCGATTTGTTTGTACAAAAATAGTAATTGCGATGTTTTGGTAACATAGCTACAATTTTATTATAGGATTTTTTTTCAAAGTTCGCGAGGTGGCGCCATGCTGCTTTGCAGCCGAATTGGGCCGGACGACTGGGGTAGCTATCGCTCACATAATACCGGCGTAAAGTGGCCCGGTGGCCCATTGTGTGTGAGGGGGGAGAGGGAAAAGGAGGACAACGCATCTGCATAATCTCTGGTTGCGTATGGGCGTCGATAGTCCCCGAAAGGCTTCGACTGCTCTTTGCCCTATGCTATAAAAAAGACACAGCAATTATCGTCTGCAAATCTCAAGTTTGAGTTGCTTGTTTTAGTGTCAATAGTAGAGAACATTCATAATGAAAACGCATGAGAAAAGAAAGGAGATACGGATGTTTGTTACCGTTAAGATCAGCAGCAATCTGTGCAGGTATTTGTAGACATTTGTGATGAAAATACTGTATTCCATTTACAAATACTTTACTTGATAAGTCTACAATATAAAACAATTCCGCAGCACGGATGTCCGATTAACAGAATTGACTCTCCTTGTTCGCAATGTAATCCGGCAGAGTAACGTCGTTCTCAAAATATACTGGTAGAATGCCCCGCAACACCACCATCGGCGTCCTTTTATACTAAACTGACAATAGACAAACCTACAACTACCAATACCCACAAAATCGATATTAATATAAATAATTCAAACTACTGCAAATCGTGACGCACAAAATCGATATTAATATAAATATCTACTGAAAATCATAACACATTAATATAATAATTTCTCCGTGGCTTATAAAACTGGGCTTCCCCTGGCTGTTGTCTTTTCCTGACTTGTCAGTCCTTTGCAATCTTGTACTGTTTCCTGCTTTGATTGGGGAGAGAAATTTGATAATAGTTCCTATTCCTCCCGAATCCTTCTGAGGAAATTGGTTGTGGGTGCCAAGGCAGTTGTACAGTACTTTGGGCTCCCATATGATATCAAAGGATCATTTTGTTACCGCTATCGATCTTGGCCACACAGGAGTAGCAGCTGTGGGATCGAGTCGTGGGGCTCGTAAAAGTAAAAAAAGAAAATCTACCCGCATATTTTTTAAATTATCGAGCTCCGAGAAATAAAATAAACATACCAAATATTACTTTATATTTGTTCACATAGATCATGAGAGAGATTGGCTAAGTTTAATTGAAACAGGCAGAGACAGATACCCCACCATGGTTCAGGCCTTGACGTGGCGGTGGGGCTTAGTAGCCTAGGGTGAGCCCAACACCTTGGGCGAAGCTAATTAAGCCGAGGGGACTCTTTGTACTCCTCTTATAAGAAGAGGGGACAAAAGAGCAGGGGGCAAGGGGTGAGGATGGGAACCTCACCCCATTGTACTGTCCCGACGTTGGGAGCTACCCCTCCCAACGTCGGGACAGTACAATGGGTGTGGGTATGGTGGTGTGGGACAACACCTCTATGGAGGTGGCGTCGGTCCCTTGCGGGACTGACTAGCCGTCGAAGTGCCCTGTTAGCTTAACAGATCCGGGGCACCTCACCAAGGCGGCATTGGTGGCACTCGCCGGGTTTCAGCGGGTAGAGCTGCGTCCATTTACCACCTTTCAGGCGCAGCGACTCCCACATACCCATCTGGGGAGACCGACTCCCCAGGCAGGATGCCTCAGAGCATTTCCAGGCGTAAAAGAAAAAAAAAGGCAGAGACAGATAAGAGTTGATAACTTGATAATGGCGATGATTTATTCATTCATTCTTATCAATTTAGCCAACAAAACGACTAAAGATAAAGTTAGTACTTGAGTTTTATCCCTTGATATATCCCAAGAGCCTTTATTCTCACTCAAGCATAAAACCAATTCTAGAATTCACAAATACATTAGAATATTTCAGATCTTCAATTTTCGTTACGAATTGGAACGCGAATAGTGATTTTCAAATTAGAACATAATGTATTCGTCAGACAGACTGATCGCCGGTCATATTAATATTTATGTTCAACCCGATGCTATTATGAATAATTTATTGAATCATTCTCAGGTTCTGAATGCGACCATCACTCAGATTGTCATTAAAATTATACAATTATATGGCTTTTCAGTTTCTCGTTAATTGATTTTTCGATACCGAATCAGTCGATATCCACTTAGAGTAATGATATGGCACACACGGACGGATAGTGGTATATTTTTTGACGGGACAACGTCTTATAATTCGATGGAGCCGGCTGCAAGAACAAAAAAACATGACGTATGCGGCGTTACCTCGCTCTGAGGCGTTCCATTTTCTTATGACGTTGTCACGTTCAACTATCGTCAGTAAACCGACTTTACAGACAACCGATTTTTTGACGTGACAACGTCTTATAATTCGATGAAGCCGGCTGCAAGAACGAAAAAACATTACGCTTGCGGCATTACCTCGCTCTGAGGCGTTCCATTTTCTTATGACGTTGTCACGTTCAACTATCGTCAGTAAACTGACTTTACAGACAACCGATTTTTTGACGTGACAACGTCTCATAATTCGATGGAGCCGGCTGCAAGAACGAAAAAACATTACGCTTGCGGCGTTACCTCGCTCTGAGGCGTTCCATTTTCTTATGACGTTGTCGCGTTCAACTATCGTCAGTAAACCGACTTTACAGACAACCGATTTTTTTGTTAGATATTGATATTAGCAGACGGTACTACTACTCTTCCCACCATGGTTCAAGCCCTGTCATGCGTTCAGTAGACTAAGGCGAACCCAGCACCTTGGGGGAAGCTAATTGAACCGAGGGGGCTGCTCTTTTTGATCTTTGGTGTGAACAATAAAATATTGTTCTTTCTTTCTTTCTCTTTGTACCCCTCTTATAAGAAGAGTCTAGTCAGATTTAGAGAGTTATCTCTAAATCTCTAAATCTAACTCTCTTTATTTGAGAGCCTTGCTCTTGTCGGCAGAGTATTCGCCATTCTTTCCTTTTTTCTGCCAATTCATTCACCTCCTGATACAACACGACCTGAACCTTCACCTTGATGACGATACTCTTCGGTACAAATAGAAATTGGATACTTTGAATATTAGTACTTACATAATATATTTATAGTGGACTATAAAATCACATTTACATAATGAAGCCCTGTTAATTAAGCATTGAACATAGCTGAATGAAGAACCCGATCCTGCCCAATTTTCATAATACAACAATTTATAAACACCGAGCAAAGAAATTTCGGTATCTAAGTACCATAGAGATATTATTTTGTAAGCAAAAGTACTTACTTTTTTCTTATTTTGCATATCATTATCTACAGCCTATATTTAATGTTTAAGATAAAGAAGCTAGTAGACGTGCGATTGCATGGTTAATACCATTGACCATCGTGGCCAATATCCCAGGGACTAGCCAAGATAACTCATTCATGCGTTGCCCATCCTGAGACAAGACCGCAGTATCAGTAATTACACTGCCTTTTTTATGTCTTCGGGTAGATCCTGACCCAATGTTTGACTCGCTCTTGAGAGTGCCCACCCTAACTAAAACCGCAGGCAACAGACAGGATGACCTCAGCGACAAGCTAGCCCCGCCGAAGGTCAGACTACTCTTCGTATGGGGGGACTGTCCGGCCGTTACTAAGCAGTCCCCACGACGTCGCGTCATATAGACCCAGGTTCCCATCCTGAGCCCGACACGAAAACAGGGGCGTTACTGGAGGCGCATTAAGTAGTGCCTCCTACGCACCCCCGTTCGTCGCCCGCAGGAGGAGACCTCGTCGAGGGTCTCCTCTCTCACATCGGCCTCCTTCTGGGACATTACTGCCTTGCAGAAGGAGACTATCGCCGTCCAGTAATTACACTCCCTGGCCTGTCCTTCTTTCAGAACAGATAAGCTGTTTCACTGTAGTAATGCGCACAATGTAGGAGGCGCTATTTAATGTGCCCCCAGTACCGCCCCTCTGCTCGTGTGGGGTTCAAGTTGGGAACCTATGCCCATTATGTCACGACGTCACGGGAAATACTTAGTGGTGACTGGACAAGCCAGACTTTTACCAAGGTGATCCTGTTGCCTACAAATCCGGATCTTCCGAACCGATACGACTTAGGGACCTTCAAGAAAAAAGCATACTCATATTTGGAAGGCCCGCTACGCACTTGCTAATTCTCTGGTGGAGCAAGTGTCTGTGGATGTCGCTTTCACTTACCATCAGGCGAACCGACTGTCCGTTTGCCCCCTCTTCTATAAATAAATCCTAAAAAAACGGCTAAAGGTGCTCCCAGGTGGTTTAGTGGGCCAGTGCATCCCCAAGTGCGTGTCCCCACATAGGTTTTTCAGTAATACGCACAAAGCATCAAATCAAAGATGCATTGTGATTATCACACCAGAATATAAACGTGACAGGAACGCTTCACTTGCGTTGCAAGATAAGTGCTGTGATAATGGAAAAGTGACAAAAGTGGAAAGTCTAACTGGATGCCAAGTTTCACCAAGTTTCTTAAATCATAGCTGTCATGCACCCTTGAGTTGCTTTAACTGATAACAATAACTTAAATATTACTTTGTCTTTTTGATGACATTATGGCCAGAATTTTAAACAAAAACTCAGAAGAATTACATTTTTCTTCTTCTAGAGTTTTGCCGTAACACAGAGTAAAGAGAAAATGTGAGTAGTATTCTTAGTACTTGCAAGATCACACACACACACAAATACACAGTAATTACTACTTTATAGACTAATATGCTTGACATTCATGTCTACTCATGTATACCATATTAATGTAATATGTTTATGGAAGAGCGGAGGCTCCAATACAGGTATTCCTTTACTTAAAAGGAGACTCCTGCCACCACTATATTATTATATTGTATACTGATTTTTTTTTTCTTTATTAAGGAAACAAACAGTAAATTATACTTAAATCTACAAAAGAAAAATAAGAATACATAAAACCAAAACAGTTTCCACAATTAACTTAAACACACAAGTTCATAGTAATCGTTTGTAAAATAAACTATAGTTAAAATTAAATTTAAATTTAGTCTAAAAAAAATTATCTAGAAATTAGAAAAAGAAAATACATATATCGAAGTTAAAATACATTCAAATATACTCATTCTACTCTTTGAATACATTACTGAGCTGTTTTTTAAAATTGTGGCAAGACAAATTAAAAACATCAAAATTTTTACAACTGTTGTCAAAACAACGACAAACACGGTATAAAAAGTACTCACATAATTGGTTCTAACAAAAGGCATACAAAAAGTTGGCTTATTTCGGGCTCCCAATCGGGGACAACGAAAATAAATTTCACTAAGAAGATATGGAGATTCTATTTGGTTTGTTAATAGCTTAAATAAAAATACTAAATCTCTCTCAGTTCGACGCTTTACAAGAGAATTTAAAATAGGTGTTTCCGGATCTACACACCTATAACGCAAGTGCTTAGTAATTTTTTTTTGAATATTTTCAATTGCAACTATATACTTTTTGTAAAATGGATTCCAAACTGTAGATGCATATTCCAAATGTGAGCGCACATACGAGTTATACAGAAGTATAAGAGTTGATGCATTTTTAAAATCCTTACCAACCCTAAGCAAGAATCCTAGCATTTTGTACGCTTTATTTAGAATGTGATTTATATGATAACTGAATGTTAATTTACTGTCTATATAAACACCTAAATCTCTCACCTCATTTACACGGTTCAAAATTTCGTTATTTAGCCGATACTGGAATGAAATCATTTTTTATTAAATCTCTTTGATATATTATAATTATTATTATAAAATCTCTTTGATTTCAGAAGCAGAAGCTAATGTTTTTTTTTGCTTTGGCTCTGAGTAATGCTCTGAACTCTAAAGCATCCCGCGGGGGAGTGAGGCTCCCCACGCGAAGCTGGTAAGTGGACGCAGCTCTACCCACTAAAACCCGGCGAGTGCCACCAATGCCGCCTTTGGTGAGGTGCCCCGGATCTAATAAACAAACAGGGCACCTCGACGGCTAGTCAGTCCCCTAAGGGACCGACACCACCTCCACAGAGGGGTTTTCCAGCACCACAGAACAACCCCTTCCAACGTCGGGACAGTACAATGGGGTAAGGTTGCCCCTGCTCTTTTGTCCCCTCTTCTTATAAGAGCGGTACAAAGAGCCCCTTTGGCTCAATTAGCTTCGCCCAAGGTGCTGGGCTCATCCTAGGCTACTAAGCCCCACCGCCACGCCAAGGCCTGGACCATGGTGGGATAATATTAATTATATTCCATACTATACTGATAGTTATATTTTATAATCTGGTGGTGGTGCAAGCTGATGGTGAACGCACACACGATACAAAGTTTTTCCATTAATTTTAATTCGTTGTCACGTAAACAGGATTTTCTTGACTTGTCCTTATCTCGTCCGATATTGTACTTTATCGCTGTTGCATTGGGTGCATTTGGGCAGCAGCTCAAATTCATCAATGTTGGTCAATTACAGCCTCTCGTGGACGTGAATTAATGAGCGCCATAATGTTTTTTGAGTTTAATTGTCGTCGAGTTAAAGAATTTAATTCATTATTATCATTTATCAAACTGCTTTTTACAGATTTTTTTACAGTTTAATAGGATTTTTACTTTTTTATAGCATAGTCCGGGGGCAAACGAGCAGTCGAAGACTTTTGGGGACTGTCGACGCCCATACATATCCACATAACCATATCCCCCAATGAGCCACCGGGAACTCACAAACCACACGAAAAGCGATAGCATAGCTGTCGCTTTACCGCCGGTATTATGTGAGCGAGAGGTACCACCCCAGTCGTGCCGGCCCAATTTGACTGTAAAGCAACATGGTACTACATCTTCCTAAAACCACTTTCAATTGATTTTTTTGCGATTTTTTTGCATTCCTGTCCTTATGGTGTCTCATGCAGCAACTAAGTATATCTGTTAATAACTAGTTTTTATAATCCGCGATAAAATCGGAAGAAAGTAGTTTTATTACAACATACATTGTGTAACAATGTCTGCATAGCCGAGGAGTGGGTGGTCTGGGTGGAACCTGCTACATAATGGATAAAGAAGGTATGATTTCTTCATCATCATTATCAGATTTTAATCGTCCTCTGCTGGTAGGTCATTTTCAATAAATGTCAGAATGACCCGCAATCGCATCTGAAATTGCACGGAGATTAACGATCCCATTTAAATGGAAATCGATTGTCCTAAGTCATCTAAAACTTATTGAATATAATTTGGGTGGGTAAATAAATCATTTAATAATAATAAATCATTTATTCTCGGGCACTATATGGCCCATAGATATATATCTTACACACTAACATATTCACAACCGACGCCAGGAGGCCGTGTGGTCGCAGACTGCACGGTAGGCGGGGGGCAACCCCCCAATCAAAAGTGAGCCGAATGGGCTCACACTAATCCGTTGAAGCATTAGGGCCTTCGGGCCATTAGCATAGATCCATCCGAAAAAAAAAACTAACATATATATTAGTAACATATACATTTGTGTTATACGTAAATGAGTTATGAGACCTATTTTCGGAAAGATGATATGTTCTTGGCGTTCAAAAGAGGCCTATGACTATCCTCGATGATGATACCAAATTAAATTCCCCGAAAACTGTTGAAATATTTTAGCGCAATTCCAATATAGGAGTCTGGTGCGAATGTTCATAACGATTATTTTCGCTGACAGTGATGTGGGTTCTAAATCCTCGAGCGATTTATTGATGGAACATTTTATTTGCACCTGTATTTAATAAAATGCTAATATTATCAGATATACTGAAATATATAGTTTGATGTGAGTTGATGGCAAAAAAATCTAAATATAGTGTGAAAATGACATGAGAATTTCTGGTTACACATCACCAGTATAAGATGTCAAAGATTAGTACCTATAGACTATTTCTCTTTCTTTATCAACCATTGCTTAGTAATGGAAGAAGTGAGCATGTATAGTTTTTGGAATTACATACACATTGCAGTCATTGTAAGGTAATGTTTATAAAGTTATTGCAATTATAACTGGCAAACGTGCCACCTGATGGTAAGTGGTCGACGTCGCCCATGAACATAAACTAGTTTACCTGGAACGAGCCCAGGCAACTCATTTATGTGTCGCCTATCCTGAGACATAAGATGTTAAGTCTCGGTGCCAGTAATTATACTGCCTGTCTTGCCCTTCTCTCCGAAACACAGCAAAGCTGTTTCACGGGAGAAAAAACAAGATGGTGGTACCCATGCAGCCGGGAGCGCGGCACAGCGTTCCCTCCCACCGGTAAACCATATCCAGGCCCATACGGAATAGAGCCCCATTACTTTCATTTTTTGGTCTAATAACCCGATTTTTTGGAGAGATGGTTAGATTCGCGCAGCCATCTGCAGAGCATTCCACCCACCGCTAGGTGTGACAGCAAATATCCCTGCGTATCAGGACATGTAATTTTGATATTACGTGAGCGACGATGGTCTAGTCACTAGAGGGTATTCGGCCTCTTGAGTGAGTCCGGGTTCGATCCTGACTCCTGTGGTGCCTTGAAATGAGTTTTTCTAAATTTCTACTTGCACCTGAACATAAGACCATCGCTTGGAAACATCGTGACGAAACCTGCATGACTGATGAGATTAAAAGTTTTTGAAGGTGTGGGAAGTTCAACAACTGCCAGCGCATCGGTGAACTATAGCCCAACACCCTCCTCGCCTGATTTCGAGGACAAGACCCATGTCCAGCAGTGGGACATATTATAAGGGTTGATATTAATATTATTAGATTTTAAGTCAATATTCGTAGATAATATCGAAATATCGGGCTCCGCGAAATAAAAGTGAAAAACATGGTAAATATAGTTTTAAATAATTTTATGATTAATTCTGGTATAAGCCTAATTGTCTTATTCTGGTATAAGTCTTACCTACCAGCTCTTCCAGCTCAATTAGGACTAATTTAGGTAATTTGATTTATATTAACGGGCGACGTTGACCACCCATGACTAAAAATAGTCTAGCACCTATAGCGCATATATAGGGCATATTATAGCGTGAAATTCAAGATATGTATTCGTCTCATTTTGCCGAGAGTAGAAATAAAAAAGTCTATACCTTTTTTCTTTTTTTTCTTTTGAACTAAAATAGTATGAACTTTATAAAAATGAAACAAAATAGTTTATCGAGTATTTTATTTGTATATTTTATAATGTTGTTATTAGTTTCTTCTTTATAATACGAACACACAAGTTTTATAACATTATTTTATATGTTTTTTTTTACAAATTTCTATATTTACATCGTTGTTTTATCTACTTATCTATATATACATTGGTAGTATTTTAATTACAATACATTATGGATTTGTATAAAGGTTTTAAACTATTGTAAATCATTGTGAATTTACATAAAAATGTTGCGAACAAAACACTTACAAAATGAAACTTTACAGAGCAAGTGATGGCAGGTCATAATTACCGATATGTTCGTCTACCCCAATATCTACATAAGCTTGTTGTAATTTTACAGTCGTTGTTCAAATCATAGCCAGTTTCACAGGTAAAAAGTAAAATATTTCGATATTACAGTTAAAATTTCGTGGATGTATATTCCTATTAAATTCAATGCTTTTCACCTGTATTATAAATTAATACTAGTAGTAGCTAAGATTGGTTTTGAATTGCCCATTACATTAATTATTTTAAGTTATTTTTTTAAGATAAACTTAAACTTTTAAGTTATTTACTTCCACAACAATTACTAGTTACTAAATAGTAGAATAAGTTTTTGAAAGTGACATAATTTATGTTAATCTAAGACCCCTAAAAAGGGTTTCTATGACCAGTACATTTATACTTATAATTGTAATGGGTTTTATTATTTAATTTATATTTTGTAATAGAGACCAATTTCATCGATTCTAATGTGTTACATAATACTTTTAGTTCATTATTATATTGTTACATAATACTTTTGTGTTACATAATACTTTTAGTTCATTATTATATTACATCTCGTTATAATGGAACTTTTACGAATGTTATTGGTTTCTTAACTGAGCTATCTATCTGCTCACTTACTATACCGATTGAACTTAATGGCCATCAGGCCAAAATGTTCCGAAAAAAAAATGCTGCTTGTTTTATTTTACATCAACCATGTTTACAGGTTTCATGCTAGTTCTTATTTTTCTATATTTGAGTGACGTTTATTTTAGTTGAGTTACTTCCTTAACTAAAACAAAAGTGCACTCGCGTTGTCACTAATTGAGACAAACCACACGTTGTCGAGGTGTCGGCTAGCTTACGTAAATAAACGTTACTGTATTCGGCTTCTGTTATCACTCGTAACAGGTCCCAAGTAAAGCGAAGAGTTAAAGTTTCATCAGAGGAGTTCATGACAGAAAACATTTTCCTAATATTTGTGATGAATTAACCTAGATTTATGATATTTTTTGTGAAAACCTGTGGTATTTTTCTTACGGTCTCTAAGACATTTATAAATACATATATACCCCAGTTATACACCCATTTATCAGAGTATACCCCAGTTCTGACATATATTGAGCTTTCATTAGACGGGAATCGAAACCGCTTCCCCCTGACCACGAGCTGCCCGTCATTGACAAGATATAATTAATAAGTTTAAACTTTAAGCTTACTTAATTTTTAAAAAACTAAAATTTTTGTGATTGGCAGTTTAGAAGCTTCGACTCTACCTAGTATCAATATTTAAAAAAAAACTTCTATTGTTGTTCTTTCCTGGAAATACATAAAAAGCCTATTTCATTTCCTATTTACAGGTTCGAAATTTAAAATATTCGTAAATAAAACAAGTCAGTCTTCAGATAAATGTAGGGAAATAACCAAAGACTTAGAATAACTTATTTCTAATATAATATTTTCTCTACTTTAAAATTTACACATTATATTTATTTATTAGAAAATAGTTGTCTATCTTCTGTGACTAATTAAAATTTGTAAAAAAATATTAATAACAAAAAATATTGCGGATACTATTATATGAGTTACAATTGTTCGTAACATATTAATTATACTGACTCTAGTTTCACTTGAGACAGTGTCATTATTAATAAATATTATAATTTCAATACTTTATTAATATTTAGTATGTTGGTACTTTACTGCTCAGTTAAGAACGCTTCAAATACATTACTAATTATTATAAGTCTATATGATATGACATATGAAACAGAAATGGAGTTTGCTAATTTATTTTGATAAATGTAAAAAAAAACTTTGTGAGACGCGAAATAATCATAAAATAATAATTGTTTTATTATATCATTTTTTTTACGTAAATTTAATAAAAAGAATTCCATTATAAAAAAATTGATGTAGCTTCTATATTCAATGACGTCACGTGTTCTTACGTCACGTCACGAGTATAGTCGCCACAAAAAAGCTTTTCAAAATGTATGTACAGCTTGGCAAAAAAGAGTATGCCGTGGTGACAGGTGGAACTAAATATTTTACTAAATGGAAACCTATGATGTTGACAATACTTGGCCGCCAAATACTAGATTTTGAGTAAAGTTTAGTGTTTCACATATATTTTAACGATTTGATTAAATTATCCTACTGATTTTAAATATTATTATAATACCTAAGTGAAAGTGGCGCCCTCATTTTCCCATACTCTTTTTTGCCAAGCTGTACCTAATTTTTCCTATGAGTTTATGTTCCAATAATAGTCTCTTATGTGTTATTAATATGTAATAATCTTGAGTGATATCGTTTTATGGTATTATGCGCATAATAAAAATATTTATGATTCAATTCGTTAAGCCTATTTTATATTATGTTGATTTAGAATTGAGCTTTCCGTTACATTTACAGGGGCGTTTCGTCTACATTACATGTAATGTTAAGATACAGTCCGAATTAATTTTAATAATTTTAAAAGACAGGTCAGAGGTTCAATATGTACAAGTTGGCACGGAGTATGGCGGGCTGGATGTGCGGCGCTGGCGCGAGTGGCTCGCGCGAGTTCACACTGGCAACAGCGGGCTGGGGGAGCGCTGCCGACGCACACCGCTCCATGGCTCCATCATATCCTCGTCTCCCTGCACACGGGCACTCGACATACTCTCAGCGTCACACTCCTCAACCTCCCAACTCTAAGATTGAGATCAGACGGTTTTACTAGGGTCTTTTTGGGATAGCCCTTTTATACCTGACGGAACGTCCAGTTGGTACGACATGCAATTTGCAAATGGAGTAACGATTTAAATAAATGGTTACAAATATTTTGAAATTAATGCAATCTTAATCTACTTTAACTTTATATGAACATGAAAGAGTAAATTTCTTTCTTCCTCAAACCATGACTTCAAAATTTTAACATGGCGTGTTCTAGTATGTCAAGATCGAACTAATCCGCCTGCTGAAGTTCTTATCAGTATTAACTTATAAAATACATTTTCCCCGACTATATTTTATTATTGGCATACATTTTTTGTTATCCATTGTTAGTATATTGTCGAAATAAGTAATATACCGAAGTTTTAAATTGACGTGGAAGAGTGCAAAGATTATATTCTATCTACTAATTAATAATTACAGGAAAATAATAAATTACAGGCAAATGTAAGAATATTTTTATAAACTAGCTACTTAATAAATAAAATATGACTAGAAGTATTTCTATGTCAATTTTGTAACTTTTCTATTCAACAATCTACATTACTGTTGCCTACATGATTTTCTATAATACTGGTCAGCAAGTTTAGCTACGCTTTAGTTTCGCAAGGAGGTACTTTCGTACCAAATATTTTTAATAATGCTGAGATAACTACTTTTTAATTAATTGACGTATTTTCTAATTAATGTAAAGTCAATTGCGTATTTTATAATCAATGTAAAGTCAATTGACGTATTTTATAATCAAAGTAAATTCAAGTAACGCATTGTCAGATTTATGTAAGTCAATTGACGTATTTTTTGTTTTGTAGGATTTATGTAAAGTCCACTGACGTATCATCTGATTTATGTAAAGTCAATTGACGTACTGTCTAATGATTGTTGAGTCAATTAACTTACTATGTAATTAATTTTGCTTACGTGTATTTGCATTTTAATTGGTTGATATTTTATCATATTTCTAATATAGCTTAATTTTGATATTTATTTGTTTGAGTCGTTGACTATACATAACTGTTTATGTTAAGCCAATTATTTATTTAATTGCATATAAATCGTTACATTCCTTTGCACAACGCTCCGTCAAATGTAAAAGCACTTCGAAATAAAATTTAGTATAAACAACAACATGCATACCTACAAGTATATACCTAAATCATATTTAAATAAGAAATGCCATCTCAGACATTTATTAGTTTTATTTAAAAACGTTCGTTACTAGCGTAGGTCGTTTTGGTCTTTGGACAGCTAATAATAATTTAATGAACATTGGACAAGTTTATCCAAATCAACATAATTTATATCGAATATTAAGTAAGTACGTAAATATTATGTAAATTAATACTATTCGATAGTAATTTAGAAGAACTGTTTGATAAATCAAATAGCAAAGTAAAATAGTTTACACCAAAGAATTTAGTAGTTAAATAAAAAAAGCATAATTGATAGCGATGAAATAATAATTTCGAAGAAACTTTGTTTACGCACATGTCAAGTTTTATTTTCAATTTCAGACGACTAACAGAAACTTACACAGAAAACTTAGATTTATTATCGCTATTTACGTACAACAGAATGTTACAATAGAATGTTTAATATGCAATTCTAGAATAAACCGATTTGATTTTTAAATTAACATCAACATAACAAGTATTAACGTCATGTACGCGTTCTATATTTAAAATCTAAAATACGGGTCGTGATATCATGTACGTCTAATAAAAAGAGATGAGAATGTAAAATATTTACAAAGATTTACGAAAAAAACCTCGCTAGGGGCACAGGGGGCGTGCGGGAGGAGTGCGAGCGGTAAACCACGTATTACGGTGTCAACACTTACATATAAGAGGTAATTACCATCATCGTGTGAGGGACTGGCGGGCCGGCAAGGGGCGCGGGCGGCGCGGGGGGTGCGAGTGGCGGAGGTGGTGCGGGCGGCGGCTCAGGGGAGACGGCGGCGGGGGAGAATGAAGATGGCGCCAACGGTGACTGGGCTGAGAACAAAATTAGTATTTAGATTAGACGTGGATGATACGTCGTATTATCATACATAATATCATCATCATCATAATCATCATAATAATGCGCATGTCGAATTATTATTATGGTTAATTTATTTAAAGTGCGTTGGCGCTTGAGATAGCGGGTTCGAATCTGGCGAGACTGGGACCAGATTGACGTGGCGTAAAAAGCGTCAATAGATATTATTATTATTATATTGTGTACCATATATTATACACTATAATATCAAAGACATTATATTTTTATTTCTTTAACAAATAATTACAATTTTTAACATGTTAAAAACATTGTTGATCTGTAAGTCTGACCTGTAAAAATATTTTTTATTATCGCCTTGACAAGTTTCCGATTTACGTACAAAGCTATGTATATCAACTACTAACAATGGCGATCTTTTAAATATTAATAATGACTTGGAATACTCCATTGTAATGTAACAGATCTAGTTTATACAATAATTTAAGGATTCTATGGAGCTTTTGTCGTTCCTGATTTATAACATAATTTACAATGGCCGCCGCCCCGGGCGATTCGTCCCAGAAACGGATAGTAAATTCTCTGAGAAAAGGAGCATCTTTACAATTTCTAAATTTGAACATAAAATCAAAATGATACTGCTATTTTATTTTTTATGATAGGTCTGGCAAACTGGCAGGTATCAGAGAGGTATCAGATGGTAGGTAGTCGTCAAGTTCACCTACGACTAACCACGACAACTATATACTTTTTCTTTTTTTTTATGTTAGTTGGATAGGCAAACTGGCAAACGTACCATCTGATGGTAAGTGGTCGACGTCGCCCATGAACATAAACTTGCATACCTGGAATTAGCCCAGGCAACTCATTTATGTGTTGCCTATCCTGAGACATAAGATGTTAAGTCTCGGTGCCAGTAATTACACTGCCTGTCTTGCCCTTCTCTCTGAAACACAACAAAGCTGTTTCACGTGAGAAACAAGCAAGATGGTGGTACCCATGCAGCCGGGAGCGCGGCACAGCGCTTCCCTCCCACCGGTTTCTAATTTCTATCCTTAATCGTGAAATGGTAAGTCTCGGTGCCAGTTCTGCCTTTTTCTTTTTTTCTTCTTTTGCGCTCGGGAAATGCTCTTAGGCATCCTGCGAGGGAGGGGGGACTCCCCAGGCGGGTATGTGGGCTCGCTGCGCCACAAAGATAAAAGATGGTAAGGTGGCAGCTCTACCCACTAAAACCTGACGAGTGCCTCTAATGCCACCTTTGGTGAGGTGCCCCGGATCTATTGGGCACACAGGGTACCTCGACGGCTAGTCAGTCCACACAAGGCTTGAACCATGATGGGGAGTAATTACACTGCCTGTCCTGTTCTTTCTAAAACAGCAAAGTTGTTTCTCAGAATTGAAAAAAAGAAAAAATTAAATAAAGTTTAGTTTTTATATCTTTGTCCAAAAACGAGTGATACACCTGACGAGTTAAAAATGGCACATTTTACATTTGAATTTCCTTTCCTATATTTTTTACAGGGGATCAAACTACGGTCATAGCAATTTTTATTAAATTCCAAATAATATAGTCAAGTTTAAAATTTCGGGCTATGTCTATTTAAAAATATTAAGATTATGTGTATGCCTAAAATATTTAAAATGTCTCGAACTTTCCAAAATTTAAGGTTAACATTTAATTTGTGTAAAAATATTCTAACAAAGAGCCAAACCTTGAGTTTTTCTCGTTTATTTTGGAGCCTTTTCATTCAAAACTGAGTTTTGTTCGTGTTTTTACTACAATTTTTTCATCTTCAAAGTGTTTCCTTGACGATATTAAATCAAAATTCAAAGAATAATAATAATATTTATGGACGCTTTTACACCACGTCAATCTGGTCCCGTGGTAAGTTCTGAAGAACTTGTGTTACGGGTACACGACAACGGAAATATATTTAATACTTTTATACTATACATATATTTAAGATTTTACTATGTAATACACATATTTAATACACATACATGACCCAGGAACACAGAAAATAATTTTGTTCCCTGGCGGGATTCGAACCCGCAACCTCCGGCTTGAGCGCCAACGTGCATACCACTGAGCCTTAATATAATCTTTATTATTTATATTTTAGTTATAGTTAGGTGGATTCTAAGTTTTGGGCATGTGTTTCAAATGTTGGTAATGCCATGCAACTTTGCAGCCGAATTGGGCCGGCACGACTGAGCTCTCGCTCACATAGCACCGGCGTAAAGTGACAGCTATGCTGTCTAGTAATTTCACTGCCTGTCCTGCCTTATTTTCAAAATATAGCAAAGTTGTTTATGGAAGAAATAAACAGGTTAGTTGTATCCATGCACACGTGAGCGCGCCGCAGCGCATCCCTCCCACCGGTAAAATCATACCTCCATATGTCCACCTAACTTAAGCTCGCTTATACTTATGCTAAAAAGTCTCTTGTGATTATCTAGAAGTAGTTTTACTTCTATAATTAATAGTCGCGACCAGATGAATTTCTGACGGAAGTAACGCTCAGAATTCTATATTCAAAAATAGTAAGTTGCTCTTATACTGGTGGCAAAGATCATAATAAATTTGGTTTTTTTTTCAAGGATGAAAAATAAAGTAAATAAAAATTCAAATGTTTTAAAATAAAAGAAAAAATCAAGAACCTGATAATGATCTGACCTGTAAACTGTAAGTGTTCACTTACTGTTTACAGGTCAACTAAAACTTCTAAAAGTAAAATTTCTTTAGGCGCGACTAGAGGGTACCTATCTTAGAATTTTGTAAAGTTTTACTTGAATTGCGCGTAAAGATTACACGCATTCACTTTTTAAAAAATGTACCGCCTCTCCATGCACCACGATGGAGCCGCACCCTCAAGACATTTTAATACACGAGCCTTACACGAGCGAACTTCAGGGTGCGCTGCGGTGGAGCCGCGCCTTAATATCAACTTGGTCCATTTACTTCAGAACTTCATGGCATATAAAAACAGTAATGCCATAATTACATTTGAGTCATGAGAGTCAATTGCTTTCGTCGTGTTGATAACATAGTAGAGTCTAGACCAGTGGTTCTTAACCGGTGGTCCGCGGACCACTCGTGGTCCCTGGAGACATTCCAGGTGGTCCGCGAAGCCATCTGTCGACGCTTCCGATTTTTAAAAACAAGCATCATTTATCAAACAACCCTTCATTCACTCACATTAATTAGTAAATGCTAGAGTTAGTCTGGCCATAAATATTGTTACAGCTAAAAATATCAAAATAAGTATTACATTTGAATTTTGAATCTGTCATTTTTATATTGTTCAATGAATCTCTTGCCCAAGCCGGTGAACCCGCAGGATCCCATCCAACATGAGGCGGAACACAAACGAGAGGTGGTGGTTGCGGAGTCCTTGGACATCACGAACGCCTTCAACAGCCTCCCTCACAGTGTGATACGGGAGGCACTGAATTTCTTCGGAGTGCCCCTGTATCTAAGGGGGCTGTTGGAGGCGTACCTCTCCGAGAGAAGGGTAGCCTATGAAAACCGGTCCGTAGTAGTGCTGGCGAGTCGGGTGCGGTGTTTCAGGGATTGGTTCTTGGTCCGATCCTGTGGGACATCGGCTACGACTGGGTCCTGCGAAGCCACCTCCTCCCCGGGATGGGTGTCATATGCTACGCGGATGACACCCACGTATATGCCTGGGGACGATGCTATAAGAAGGCGGCGCGGCTAGCCGAGGTCGGGATCGACCTCGTGATCAGACGCATAGAGAGGTTAGGGCTTCAGATCAGACCTGAGAAGACCGAAGTCCTTCTCTTCTGTGGGGCTGGGCGGAAAGGACCCCCACAAGGGGCTGATCCTCCAGGTCGGAGGGGTGAGGGTCAGGATGAGCCCCCATATCAAATATCTGGCTCATCCTTGACGGAGGGTGGACCTTCGGCGCACATTTCTCAATGTTGGGACCGAAGGTCGTAAAGGCGACGAGTGCACTGGGCAGACTCTTCCCGAACCTCGGAGAACTCAGCGCCGCCTGCAGGCAGCTATTCTCCGGAGTCTGCCAGAGTATGGTGACGTACGGTGCACCCATCTGGGCGGGTCACCTTACCGCGAGGAATAGGGCCATCGCGGTAAGAGTGATCCGGTGGTACCGTACGGTATCGCGGGTGACAGCCACTACCCTGGCCGGTGACCCACCGTGGTAGCTCGTAGCGGAGGTTCTTGCCGAGACGCACTCCTATGTCTCGGATAGGAGGTCACTCGGTGAGTGCCTTACGCTGGACGGGATCCTGCGGGTTCGCCGACTAGGGCAAGAGGTGTTAATGTGGAGGTGGAGGGAGGACCTGGTGTGGCAGCCGTATGGAAAAAAACCTGATGGTTGCTCTGCATTCGATCCTTGGGCGGTGGATGCGCCGTAAGCGCAAACCCCTCACCTTCCGTCGGAAACAGGTGCTCACCGGGCATGGTTGCTATGGTGAGTACCTGTGCCGGATGGCCCGCAGGGAGCCGTTGACAGTGTCTCATAATTGTGGCGCGGCAGTGGACTCGGCCCAGCACACCCTTGAGGTATGCCCGAGATGGGCGGCATCGTCTGACATCGGTCATCGGAGGGGACTTGTCTCTCCCAAGTGTCATCACCGCGATGCTCGGTGATGACGAGTCCTAGAGGTCCCAAAAGTGTCCCAGGTTGAGAGGAGGCCGCCGACGAGGCCTACCCCCGTGGGCGACGAACGGGGGTGCGCAGGAGGCACTACTTAATGTTCCAATCATCCAGTAACGCCCCTGTGCTCGTGTCGGGTTCAGGGTGGGAACCTGGGCCCAGTATGACACGACGTCGTGGGAACTGCTTAGTAGCGGCCGGGCAGTCCCCCCTTAAGAGGAGTAGTCTGGCCTTCATCGGGGCCAGCCTGTCGCTGAGGTGATCCTGTTGCCTACAGACCCGGGATCCTCAAAATGTGGCTGAAGGCGCTCGCAGTGGTTTTAGTTTACGGGTAGGGCACTCTCAGGTGCGACTCCCACATAGGGTCAGGATTTACCCGAGATCCTGGGTACATGCGTAAAAAGCATTTCCCTGCGATAACAAAAAATAGGCTAGGACAGTGGCTGCCACCCACTATACCGTACGGTACCCCCGAATCACACTTACCGCGATGACCCGCTGCGCCAAGCGCAGCTGCTGAGCCTTATACCTCGAGGTAAGGTGACGCGCCCAAATGGATTAAACTAACACACACACAAAAAACATTTTTTTTTTCTATGTAACAATATTTAGGGCAAGACTATGTATAATTTACCAATAAACCAACTGGGTGGTCCCCGGCAAGGCAAATATTAGGTAAAATGGTCCCTCATGGGCGAAAGGTTAAGAACCACTGGTCTAAACTCTACAGAATGGCAACGATTCAATACATATATAACTATAATAAAGTAACATCTTAACATTGCAGTTTGTATCTTAATATACTCGAAATAAACTCGACTGTAAGTCGATAAGAATTTAAAAACGTTTATCATCATCATAATTATCAGTATCGATGGACAGTAGTGGTCTCACGATCGAAACATTTCCATCAGCTTCTGTCACTGAACGTTAAGATGAAGATTATATTCAGCCAACGGCATAAAGTAGCTTACTTAAAAAGAAACCTCTGAATTTTTTTAAACAATAATATTTTGTTTGATTTTACGTACACGTCTAAAAATAAATATATGGCAACCCTAACTTCAATTTAAAAAAATAATGAAACTTACCGGCCGCGGTGAGAGCTAGCACGAACTGGCTCCAGTGCACGCAGCAGCCGCAGCACAGCTGCAGCGCAGCGCGACGCAACGCTCGGTGCAGCGCCATGAACAGCAGCGGGTTCACGGCAGCGTGAACGTACGATATGTGCAGCGTTATTTGGAAATACAGCTGCCGAAAAGGTGGCAATTTAGCAGATTATTACGAATTTTCACTATTATTTATTTAACAGTTATTTGCAACATTCGTTTGTAGTAAAACCATTATATATTTAGTAAAGAAGAGCAAGAACGTTCACAATGTAGGAATATTTATGCGACAGAGCTGGTGGTTTTAATCATCGTTATTTGACACAGTTGCTAAAAATAAAAAGAAGTATTTAACATTTCATTTGTTGCTTCTAGAAATATTCGTTGTTGATTGATTGCATCAAGTCACACGGTCAAATGATATAATATAACATAGGTATTAAATCTTGTCTGTTCTAAGTACAATGTATTAAATATTTCCTGTTCTTTTCTTTTGATTTCTATAAAACCTCACCTACTGCTTATTACCAAGTTTGCAACAACTACTCCATTACTTGAGACTGCAATACTAAAGTGCAGTTTTACAGTTTCCAGTAGAATTATTGGAAACTGCAAAATGGGTTGCTATTTGTAGATTTACATTTGCCGATTTGCTCATATTTTATCTATGGTACCAAAGCAAAAATAACGGCATGACTCGTAGTCCTTGATTTTCCTCTAAAGTAAGTATTTACTCAAATTTTTATCAATCACATATGCATGTTACTAAGGCCTGTCAAGCAGTCCTTCGTTTTTCAGTTCGATTGGAAAGATTCAAATGCCATTCTCACGCGAAAACAAACTCAAAATACTTTTTTATTTGGCTTAGAACTCCGATAGTTGAATTGAATTTCAAAACGAATTTTAATTCGTAAATCTGCTATAGATTTAAATACAAAATGGCGCTTGGCATTTATTAGCAGAACTGTAAACTTTTGTAATTTAGCCTAGAATATTAAAGCTTTTTATTATTTTTAACTTGTTTCATTATCCCTCTTTTCTCTTATTGCACTTTGAGGAGCTTTATTTTACTTTTTTATTGGAGTACCCGAGTTTATGGGGCAAAATGTTTCTACGATAAACTTTTTATGGGATCGTCGTATCTGTGTTAATAACTCAGTATAATCCACGTATGTAAAAATCTTTTCTTTTCAGGAAATTCTTTTCTTTTTTTTATCGCGATGTGTGTTTTGATCGCATAGAAAACGACACTGATGAAATTAATGGTAAACGACACTTCTTTCCAAGGCTCTGCTTGTTAATCGAATTCCCCTTGAAACCCCCTTACGTACATATTCGATTGCTCCTGCTGTTATCAATATTTATTGTTAATAACGTAGAGCGATACATTTTAATAAAATATATGTACCTCATTTTTTTAATTATTATATATATTATGTTACATAATATATAGGTGTATATATACCATCGCGCATATAGGTTGCTAAATTGCGGATCTATATCTTTGACGAACAGTTATATGCCACTTCTTTATGCCACATCATTTAAATTTTCCATCCATTTATTAATAATATATACTTCGTTTCTTTGCTCTAAAGAAAGCGTAACATGGCTTCGCAAGCAATATGTACGTGGCTTCGCACTTGTCGCGAGAATTTATCGGCACTTCGCGCGTGTTTTGTTCCTTCATTTCGCATGTCCTTTACATTCTTCGTATTGATTTTCATACTATTAAAATAAGATGCGTAAGGTTTAAATTCAGTGTTTATTATTATACTTTCCAGAACTGGAACTATAAAGACCATAAAATCTGAACTAATATCATCATCATCATCATCTGAACTAATATATTTACATAAAATACGAACTAGTTTATTTGTATACAACTGTAACAAAGTTTCAAGCGACACGGTGTTCCCATCAACGTTGTCCTTTGTCTCGCTCATCAAGCGGATTATCTATATTACGTTTATTCTAGTTGAGCCTTCCTTCCATATAATATCATTAATAGAGAAAATCCGTCTTCTACGAAAATCGTTTATATTCCGTTCGTATAGGTGGCTGCTCTCGATATGTAGATCTTACTCACTGTTAAGCAAATGAGCGGGTAGGTGAGCTCTGCATATCTCTATTTGCAAAATCTACCGCAATATTAGACTTTTGATTTTCTTTATTTTTTGTCTTTTGTAGTTTTTGTAATAGTATTATTATGTTTCTATAGACATAATTACTGACCTACGTTGCCTTAGTGAGTTAACTCTCTCGGGTAAATTCTTTGCCAAGGTAGGCTAGAAATGATGAAATGAAATAAAGCAGATTCTAGTAGGATTTTTAAAATTATTTTATCAAAAGCATCAGATCTCATCAGATATATTATTTAAAAAATATTTTTTTCGTAATACATATAGAGATTTTCTCATAACGAGATTGCATCAATATGTATTTCAATTTAAACGTATAAATAAAATAGCTTAATTAGTAGAGATTTTGTAGAGAGTGTATTCGATCAAGTTAGATTAATAGATAAGATTTTGCGTAAATTATTTAAAGTATTTCGCGGTATTATTTACCACACTACAATTTAATCAGTATTATCTAAGTTATTCTCTAATCACGAATTGTTATCTAAATGAAATTTCGGTTGCGATTGATTTGAAATTTAATCGATGAAATCAGCAATGGTCTGATTGAACTTTAATAAAGGTGCGCAATTGGTCTGATGCGCTCGGTCAAATCTTGGTAAGGCTATTTGTTCCAAAAAGGTTCTAAGGCGATTATCCAAATAAGCGATTAGAGATACTTAATAATAATTTTTTTTTAAAGTTGATATAAGCTATAAACATTGTGGATAAAAACTTGAGAAATTTTTGTTTAGATTAAAAAAACAAAACGGAGTGACGGAAAGGATCCGATTCTTGTTTCTTTTCATTAAGAGAATCACGCTACTTTTTGGGCATACTCACTTCATAGGCTACGTGGGACGTGAACGCTGGGTGATGTAGCAGCGTTATGATAAACAGAGGTCCCCAAAATAGCACGTAAGCTGCTGTGATGACGAGGAACATGCGAACGCGCCGCACTCCTTCCCGTTCGACGCGGGCGAGATAACCACGGAGACGTCTACCTCCGCCGAGCGGTAAGTTAGCACTGTTCGGTCGGCAGTGGCCGTCAGCTAGAGCGCCATCTACTGTCTGTAAAAATAAAACTATTTATAATAATTGTATTTTTTTAAATTAATGCAACAATATTTTTTTATATTTGTTTTTAATTCTAAGCAAACTAAAATTAGATTTAGGAAAAGTAAATACATAACAATTTTAAATAAAGATTTACATAAATAAAATGCCATACCTAATTACTATACAAAGAATATTCATACAAATTCTATCAGAAACGAAAATTAAGAAGTAATAACGCTTTTACTGGCGTTTAAAATAATGTAACTTAGAAAGGAGAAATATTTTAGTAGTTACTTAGAAAACTGTCCCTTTAAACATATTTTAATACCTTTTATTACATTAGTTTACTATATATAATACAACGTACTTTCTATTAAAACAAAAACATTTTTTAAGTACCTTTTTCAGTAATATCTGTTTAAAAATAACAGACAAAATTTTACTACAACACAATGTAGTAAGAATAGTTTTATTTTATTTTAGAAAGAAAGAAAGAAAATTTTATTCGTGAAACTACTTACTTAACTACATAAGACACAATTAATAATATAACATAATATAATCCTTGTAGTTACACAAAACGTTAATTAAATAATAAAAATAATATTTTCCATTTAATTTTACTTTAACTTTCACTGAAATTTTAAAAACCTTTACACTTAAAAAAAAAGATTTTATAAGCAAGGTTTAAAACAAGCTCATTAAAAAAAATTGTAGACGTATCGATTTCACCGGTAGACATTTAAAATTTAAAATAGAGCTGTCTGGAGTTATACTAGAGATGCTACGGAAATAAAATGTAATAGTATAATATTTCACAAATAAACGACTATATTTTAAGTATCTTAAAAATAAAGTAATCAAATACCAATAGAAAAATGTCCTCAAGAAACTTTAAGAAACACATGCGGGAAGGGATTTTTTTTGAAGAAAAGGCAAATTCAAATATTACTTACTCTAATTTCAGTTACAAAAATAGTTTAAATTATTATGCAAGAAATTTGTTAAAATTTCAACAAGATTATCATCCATTTTTACATCTAAATATATATTAGCAGTACATTTATAAAGCTTATCAGTAAATAGTTAATATTAGTAATTAGTAAAATTAGACTTTATCACATTGTCGATTTGCAAGCGTTTTTTTAACGATCTTGCGTCTTTCACACCTGTCTGTGATTCTGTAATACGCATATTTTGGCTTTATTATTATCAAAACAAATCCAAAATATGGGGTACATTTTAGCTTGTAATGTATGCATTATATTCATAAAAGTGGTAGCTATTTCACTGATCAGAATCCCTTATTAGTAGCTCTAAATATTTATAAACTGAATGCCTATATTTAATTATATTAGAACCTAAGTATGGGTGCGTAAATGTACGGACAATACGAAACGTGAAATTATTAACCTCTGAAAACTTGTATTAAGGAAACCGGTCGTGCATCACACAGTAATTGATTTGTTCGATCGCTTCATTGGAAACAGGCTAATCGCTAAAGTCTAATAGGACTTTACTAGCAATATATAAAACGTTTACTTAATTTGCCTGAATTTCTAAATTAATAAAAAATGATATAATATGTAGAAACATATTAGATTATTTAGATTAGAAATAATAAGTTCTACTCCTGTAGAACTTATTATTTAATTATTATAATATTATGTGTGAGAAAACTTTTACTAAAGACACTTCTAGTAAGACGAGTTTTTTGAAGTGAAAACTTCTTTAGGCGCGCTGAGCACAACATAAATCATGGAACTCACGTCATCATCACCGAACGCTTAAGTACATAAAAATCGTGAAACTCACGTCACCGAATGCTAGTCTCCAAACGCTTTCCAACGCTAATGTGACATTTTGACGTCTTTATGATTTCATGTAATCGCTTTATTGCCACAGTCTACATCGCTAGTGTGATAGAGCCCTACACAGTTTAGTACTTAATGTACCTTCCGCATACGGATGTCATCCTTACTAAAAAGTTAAATTTTCCTTTAAAATATGTAGCACATTCCTTAACGCCACCTGCCAAAACAATTGATATTTTTTCTCTCAAGGTCAGTTTAAACAAATACTTCAGCTTTATTATAAGTATTAATATAATGTGCTGCATATCGTCTAAATATTTGGTAGGATAACAATAGTATGCTAATTGCTAAGTGGACACGAACATGAAATTCACACAGTTCTGTAAAGGACAGGGACACAATATAACATTAAACATTAAACAACGTGCTTATATTAATAAACGGAAAACATCCATTTTTATTTTCAATAGAAATTTGTAAAGAGTTTTTTAATATTTTTTTCCCAATCCTAATAAAGGATTCGGCATCTAGATAACCTTTTTTGTATCTAAAATCCTTTTCACCACAAGGTCTGCTAAGCTGCGAGTGGTGGACCAACCAAACTATCAAAGGTTATAAACCTTTAATTATTATCATTAGTGAATTGACACCGTTATCGTCGTCTATTTGATGATGATAGTGATGATGAAAGTCCGTATGCGGAATGCTGTATAACAATTTGTTGAATAGCCTAATTTAGTTAATATTTAGTACGGCTTAACCCAATAGATTAATTAGTTTAAAGAATACTAAAAGTTATGATGAAACTACGCATGCTATGCATGCAACTTACCCTCGGTCCGACGCTGTTGGGGAGCCTGTTGTCTCCCGCCATGCTGACTAACGAGGTCAATAAACCGGCTACTCGTACAGCTTCTACGTTAGCCTGCATGCAATAAGATTTAAATTTCATCAACCGTTCACCGGTCCACGCTCACACGAAAATTTAAATCTTATAGTGATTACGAATGATATGTACCATGAGTTTTTTCTGTATCAACAAAATCACCGAATATATTACAGCAAAGAAGATGTACATGTATATTTCGGACTACGAAGCTGTACAAGCTATTCGGCTAAATGTTAAGCACATATAGTGTTGTGATCGTGATATATAAGCCTTTATCGGATATAAAAATTGCAAACCTTTGTAAGATCCCGGTGTAATTTCTTTAAATGGAATAGTGTCAGCCCTACGCAGACGGCGTTGACGCCTATCCACAGCGCGTTAAGTACGTAATGCCGAAAGGGCCCCCGCACTAAGGGACAGGAAGGTGAGGGCCCATACGAGCCGTACGAGCCAGCGCTCGCCGCTAGTGCCCCGGACAAGAATGTGGGCCCCAGGTTTATCGTAATCGACGCAAACCATATCATAAAAGTGCCGAACACGACACACTGCAACAAAAATATATTTATCGTGTGTGCCTTCCAATAGACGATGATTTTTGTTTGATTGTCGATGTCCAATAGTCGATGATTGAGTTATGAAATTGATTGAACACGCACCAATTTCCGAATTAGCTCGGGGTGATATTTGAATTGGATCAAAATGAATAAAATATTGAACACGTATTTGTCAAAATTACATCGCTTTGCCTAATTTTGACTTGGTACAATCAAATATCAGACCGTTGGAAGCCACATTTATTATCATAATTATTTTAGACATATTAGTAGCATTTTAAAATTTAAATAATACCATGGAATAAGACCACAGTGTTACATAAAACTTTAACTTCTTTAGACATCTAGTAGAACGTAGATTACTAAATAAAGTGAAAAACATGTTATGCTTATATCTAGGGAATAGATACGTATACTCGATTTAGTTAAACTATTAGTTAGTTAACGTTGAACATTACCACTTATATAAAGGTACGTGGTAAGTAATATGTACAGAGTAACATAAATAAGTACTCACAAATATTTATATGTACAGTATGAAACCCTTTTTAATTACCCTCTCCGATAAGAAAAGGAATATATCTCGTTGAATAAAACTTCTATTCATCATCATCATCAGCCTCTATCCGTCCACTGCTGAACGTAGGCCTCCCTAAATGAACGCCAAGACGGCCGATCCCTAAAAACTATTGTAACATGTTAATTAAAAGTAAAAAGTAAATATTAACTTAAAAGTAATAATTAACTAGTGGCCATAAAACTCACTTGCGGACTATCCATTAGTAGCGGGGCCGTCAGATCTGCTTGTTCCTCTTCGTTTTCCGGGAATATCGGGCTGTCGTTGAGAACTGTCGTCAGCATGTTCACTGTTGATACCGTCACCTGCGAGAACAGCCAATTACTACGACATTTCACGTATCACGTGATAAATCACAGTTGAATTAAAAATCACGTGTTTGTGATTTTTTAATCACACGGGGGTAATCTAATTTTTAAAGTCAACAAGTCTTAGTAAACTAGTAAGAGCTAAATTTTGGTAAAACATATGTAGCTATAGGAAATTATTTGTTTAGTAGGATAACAATTAACAAATTGCACTCATATAAAAAAAATGTAATAGATCATGGCATATCATGATCAATTTCTC
Organism: Helleia helle; assembly: GCA_963853865.1. Classification (NCBI taxonomy): domain Eukaryota; kingdom Metazoa; phylum Arthropoda; class Insecta; order Lepidoptera; family Lycaenidae; genus Helleia; species Helleia helle. The sequence goes on along the minus strand of OY971425.1, from coordinate 5,549,198 downwards.
TTCTTCTTATCTGTTACTTGTTATTATATTACAATATCTATAACCGTCTTTGCACCTACTTCCACTCCTTGTCAACCTATCTACCATCTCTTCAGTCGTTCTTGAAATACTAATTACAACTAACAATAAAAATAAAAACACCCACTAAAGTCACAATGACTTATGTAGCGTAATGCGGACTTAATTATGAAATGGACAAAAACTTGGAAACATGAACTGGGTTTTATTAAAACTTAAATTTGAATTGCGCTCGAGAAGCAGATTAAGCCGAAAATTTATGCAATATAAAATTTATGCAGAAATATATTGAGAACAAAGTTCAACCGTTTATTTTGTGGAGTTTTAAGTGTTTTCATTGTGTTAACCTTTATTTTCGATGGTAATTTTTTTATTTTTATTCTGTATTGAGGTATTGTAATTTGAGCAATTGGTGATTCTTGATACTCATTCAATAGACATAGAGTTAAATAAGGCGTTTTGACAACTGAGCCCAGAAAAGCAGACTTGATTAGTAGGAATTGTTGCTTAAGGCTACACAATTCGCTCATCTTTCCATACAAACGCAGAACAGTAATTACTACAATGTTTGACGTTGACCATGAAAAACTAAGGATAATATAAATTGATCTCGTCATTACCTCAGAAAAGCAGACTTGATTAGTAGGAATTGTTGCTTAAGGCTACACAATTCGCTCATCTTTCCATACAAACGCAGGACAGTAATTACTACAATGTTTGACGTTGACCATGAAAAACTAAGGATAATATAAATTGATCTCGTCATTACCTATGTCTGTATGTACCCAAAATCGTAAAAAAATATATATTTGAAAAAATACAAGCTTCCATACTTTCGTATTTCAACACTGATTTTAGCCCAACTTTGGGCGTAAATAAATAGTATACTATATTTTTAAACTTATTTTAGTAAAAAGGTTTCAAAGGCTATTTAGATATAAAATGTTATTTCTCTCCAGAAATGTTTTCTATTCTGTTTCACATATTACATATCTTGCTAAATTACTTGGGCTTAATATGCATCCCGGGACAACATTTTTTTCGTCAGAATGAAGAATTTCTATCTCATATCACATTAAGCGAAATATGGCTTCCATTACTTATGTTAAAAATGCCATAAATTACTCTTATTTGCAGAAGGTTGTTGAAGTTTGTTGAATATTTTATGAAGAATTATTATAATAATAGAAACTATTATTATTAAAAACATCTGGGCCCTATATATTAAATACAGACGAATGTCTAGGTCATCGAGCATCTAACCGGATAGAGTAGTAATGTGAGCCATAAAATTACGAAACTGATCAGTGATTTGTCACTGACGTAATAGCAATTCAACCAACCAGTGAGTCAGGCCAATCAGAGCGTAGAACCAGCGCAACGTCGCAGCACAAATTTGGCTATTTTTTTTTCTTACAATACAAACATTACCATTCTATTCCGATTATGTGCTAAGTACATGGTCTATGTACTCTAAACAAGTTATGCGGGTTTTCTTATAGCCATCAATTGAACACTTTTTCATTTATAAACATTTTTCTACATCGTGTCAAACCAAAGGTGTATTGAAGAATTACAATCTTCACATATATTTAAATATAAATTAAAGACTTTAATTGAACACTCATAAACTTGGGCAGGTGCCTAAGTGATACATCAATATTTTTATCATAATAAGAAGAGAAAAGTTTTTTGTTGGTTTGTTACGAATTTACTCAAAAACTATGTACTAAACCGGTTTTAAAAATTCATTCGCTTTAAGAATGTTACATTAACTGGGTGAATGGCTTATTTATATTTTTTTTAAATTAGTACGGTCTAATAAGCTCTTACTTACAAACATAAATTTAATTTCTTATTGTACTTTTAAAAAACTAATAAACTTAACGAATCGCGAATATATGCTATTTCACTATGAATAACTACTTTATGTTAAATCACATTATTCGAATTTCCTTATTTGCTTGTATATTTGGCAATGACTCAAAACCGGTTAAGTTCATTAGACAGATAGCTAAGTTGAGAGTATAAAGGTCAATTTCTTCCTATCTCTTAAACTGTCCCCATCAAACTTTTAGGTTGTATTATTCTTTTTTGGATACTTCGAATATAATCTTGAGATAATTACATAGCAATCCTCACAAAAAAGGGCTGGGTTAACTCAGAAATGTCCTTTCTATCCTGTTAACATAAACTTAAGAAAACATAATAATATGTGGTGTTCCACATCTGACCCCACCAAGGTTCAAGCCTTGTCGTGGCGGTGGGGTTCAGTAGCCTAAGATGAGCCCAGCATCTAGGGCGAAACAAATTGAGCCTTTCTACTCCTGTTATAAGGAGAGGGGAAGGAGCGAAGACGGGAACCTCACTCCATTTTAATGTCCGGACGTTGGAAGGGGTTATTCTGTGGTGCGGGACTACCCCTCTGTGGAGGTGGCGTCTGACTGGACTGACTAGCCGTCGAGGTGCCCTGTTTGCTCTATAGATCCGGGGCACCTCATCGAAGACGGCATTAGTAGCACTCGCCGGGTTTTAGTGGGTAGAGCTGCATCCACTTACCAGCTTTCGGCCGCAGCGAGTCCCACATACCCGCTTGGGGAGACCCACTCCCCCACGGGATACCTCAGAGCATTTCCCAGCGTTAAAGGAAAAAAAATTAAAAATGTCTCACAACAAATAAAACTAAAAAAACCTTATTTTTTATAGTAGAAACCATAACCACGTAGACAAAGACAATAGCCATGCCACAAAAACGTAACCTTTTCACTAAAAACCTATGCCTTTGTGGTTGCCCACGTGAATAGCCAAGATTCAGATATAATGTAAGGGCCTTTTTGTTCCAGTTTCGAACAAAAGCTCCTCTGTTATCAACCTCTTCCCGATAGGATGTTGAAGCGACCGTGACTCACACCGAACAAAGATTCCGATTGGCATTCTGCCACCGAGACAATCGAGAAGTTCATAAAGACGCCAATTATTTTCCCCTTTTTGTATCATATTCACAAAGTAATGCCCCGGAATAGTTTCTTGTTGCTAAGCGCTCTCTTTTCCATCTCAAAATTCCGATGAAACTACAAACGCTCATTAAAAAGAAATAGTTTTTGATATTTCTTTTTTATTTACTATTTGTTACGTCTCTTAGAAACCAATTGATAATCATCATCATCATCAGGTGCCATCTTCATAATGAAGTTCGGAGGTCAGTTGGCAAATCTTCGATCCCATGCGGCTTCCTTCAGTTGTGTGTAGCTATGTTTGATCCAGTCTTTAATGTCGTCTAGCCACTTTCTCCTCTGACGGCCTGGGCTTTGATAATGGGAAAAGTCTATTAAGATGGTGATCCGTTAAAAGAGAATTATAAAAAAAAAACAGAGTAGTTAAGGATATACGACGAAAGAACTTCTAAAAGTCTATTCAGAAAGGTTTCTCACTCAATTAAACTACTTGTTTTGAAGAAGATGAGACGATTCGATAATGTTTACGCGAAAATAATGAGTGAATTATTTTAATGAATATGTCAAAGTACAGTTTTAGAGTTGCTGTTAAGTATCAGAAACATCGAGGAATTAAAAGCTATTAAATTACAATAACTTGTCTTCATGTAACCCGTCGTAGGCCCGTCCGTGTTCAATGCAAGTGGCAAGGGATCGTTCGTCTAAGCGTTCGTCGAAGGAAGCCTATGTTGGACGGATAAAGGTTGATGGTTATGATGAACTGTATAAAGTTTTTTCTTTACATATTTCCTGATATTTTTTTCTACTATTTAGTACCCATTGGTAACATAAGTTTCATTAGAAAAGTCCCATAAAATGTAAATAGAGCCCCTTAATTATACCCAGAAAGTATCATCTTAATATAACCTCGCCTTGACATTAAATGGCAACAAGAATTTTGAAGTTACAGCCCACAGAAGTTTGGACAACTTTGATACTAAGGTTAACAAGATTTTGTCTCAAAATTATTTACTACATGGAGTTGAGCTTGAATTAGGAATTAATTATTTACATGTTGGCGACTAATTTCTTGAGTTTTTCACAATATCTTTAATCGTCTTTAATCGAAATAAGCTTACTTGCCAATTAATAAAAAATGTATACTTGCGTGGTAATAAGGGCGCGGCTCCACCGTGGCGCACGCGGAGGCTACGCACGTTCGTCAAGTTTCGCTTTGGAAGAAAATGTATATAGATATAGTAGATATGTGTAATTGTTTCTACTGCAACCCACGGACACTCTTCGTATTAGTTGACAAATCCTTGCAATTGATATTTTAGCACACGTGCGTAGCATCTGCGTGAGCCGCGGTGAAGCCGCTCTTTAAGGTCAATTCTGAGACGTCATATGCCATAACACATATAATTATGGTCCACTACTCTCCTGCTTTTTATGCATCCTATAGGAGAATCTAAACTCTACATATCATTTTATCATTTTTTTTTAATTTTACTTAAATGCCAATCAGATGGGCAATATTAAACGACAAACCACCAACTTCCATCGCCAAAAACTATAAATTCTAGTCACTATCTAATGATTTTGTAATTATTCAGCATTCAGTTGATAATGATAATGAAACTCGCACAAAACAAAGTAGTAATTACCGAAATGAAAAAGTATTCAATATTTTTTATTTAACAATGCCAGTTTTAATTATTGTTATGAAAAGTAAACTCGAAATATGAAACAAAATGTTGAGTACTTTTTAGTCAATTGTTTTAATTTTATTACTGATACGACTTTATTCGCTGTTGTTTCACATTTTCAGTTTTGTTCACAAAAACATCGCTAAAATATCGCTCTATGTAATTTACTTAACAATTTTATTTTTAGTTTTTTAATTTTTTTTTCAGTTTATTCCGGATATAATATATGTATAATTGACAATATAATAAACATTTTTCCTACAAGTTTCAAAGTTTATAATAGCGTACGAGTTGATAATTATTATTTTCATGGCTGATTTCCATTCCAGTACCTAAATTACACTACACTTTTATTTACATCTATTACAGTGTGTTTTTCCAAAAATAGCTATGCTTTTATAAGCTTTCGCACTAATATTAGTAAATTACAATAGCAACTAGCTATAACAAACAAGACTACACAAATACCATGGAAGTAAAGGGACTTATGCGCGCTTCAGCCGCCCCAAACTTCTGAATTCACAACTTTCATCAAAGCTGCTCAGGGGTCAAATTTCGTGTGTGTTATCTTGGGAATTATCATCTTGTTATTTTAGCGCTGAATAATAATAAATCATCAAAACGTCATAATTTAAAAAATCCTAGGCCTCTGGAGTATGAATATTACTTTAGTGTTAAAGCCGTTAGAATGGCAGGTGTCAAACCAATAGAATTACTGTCATTCATACTCATCTTCTTCTTTTATTCTCGGCATAAGATTGCCTTTTGCAACAATTTGCCAGTGTCAAGTTTAATGAGTTTAAAAGCTGTCATTCTTATTACAATCTTTTTAAAGCGAATATTTCTCGAAGTAAAGCTTTACTTTAAGAGTTTTTGTCCATCGTATGTATTTAGAGACCATATACTCTCTTACCTATTTTGATATTCTATACAAATACAGAAATATCTAGACGGTGGTTCAGACAGGCTACGAGTACCGGAAAATATGCCTTTAAATAATTTACAGTAAACATTCGTAATAAATAACCAGAGAATCATCACCTTATTCATATTTTGTAAACGTTCGCAATATCCCACAAAGTTCTGACAGAATAAAGAAACGTAAAGAGAGTTCCCGTATATATGGAATTGGATATCCTGTTTGTGCGAGCTGAGTCAAACATCGCTAACGTATCCCATTGTTGTAACACCCGCACTTACGTCGCTCGGACCTCGTCCATTGTTAACATAAACGTAAACTCATCAACTAGTCCTCGGTATGTCATTAATTTTATCTAGATAATATTTTTTATTTAGAGAAGCTTTATAATTTTTACAAGTGGAAGAGCTGCGCTGTGCCTCACTCCGGTTTCTTCCTTCTTTTTTCTTTCGTGAAACAGCTTTGCTGTGTTTCGGAGATAAGGGCAGGACAGGCACCGAGACTTAACATCTTATGTCTTAGGATAGGCAACACTACCCCACCATGGTTCAAGCCTTGTCGTGGCGGTAAGGCTCAATAGCCTAAGGTGAAACCAGGACCTTGGGCAAAGCCAATCGAGGGAGCTGCTCTTTGTACCCCTCTTATAAGGAGAGGGGGCAAAAGAGCAGAGGGGGACAAGGGGCGAGGATGGTGATGAGGATGGAGGACGTTGGGATGTTGTTCTCTGGCGCGGGACAACCCGTCTGTAGAGGTGGCGTCAGTCCCCTGGGGGCTTGCTGTCGAGGTGCCCCGTTGCTTAACAGATCCGAGGCACAAACACAAATAAAAAGGTTACCAACACATGAACAAGTTGCCAGAGCTAGTCCCAGCCCGTACCTGAATATATTGTTCATTGGGCCAGTAACATAAAAAAAGTGTGTGTGTGTCAGCTCCGACGCACGATTGGAGTTTACTCCTTACGAACGATAATTATGATATATATCGAGTAAAAAAAAAGGGTAAATAAACGCATCTGCTAAAATGATAAGAGAAACAAACAAATATCTGTAATTATTCGGATTATTTATATTACTTCGATAAAGCGTACCTATTACATAAAGTATGTTACAAAATAATAATAATAATAACAAAGAGGAGGCCCCGAGAATAAGATCAGGGAGGATCAGGGGCATTTCACTTAGTACATTTGGTTTTTTGTATGAGATTAGAAAGTCGTTAAATGGCGCTATTTAGTTTTTTTTATGTCTATGAAATTTTTACATGTTTTATGTTGAAGACTAGTTAAACTTATATAAAATATACGTGATTTATTTTTTAACAATTATAGGTACCTATTTAATACTTAATCGAAATTAAATTCTTTACTTGACAAGTTTGTACAATTAAACTTGAACCAAGTGTTCAATGGTCACACCAAATAATATATTTAGGGAGGCACATTAATATTTTAAAGTTTCTGATTGGTTAATTATCAAATTGAAGTTTCAATTTATTGTATTATTGTTAGAAATAAATTGCAAATTATAAATATGATTTTGAAAATATGAAAAAGAATATTTGAAAAGAATAAATATATATTAAAATTACTAGACTTTTCTGGGCTGAAATTTAAAATAATTTTTAAATCGCCGCGAATATTAGAACGTAATGACTTTTTTTAGTCTGTGCTCATTTCTCAATTTTGAATTCATTTTTGTTATTACGTAGTATTCCCTAGTTTGTGTTTTTAATTATTCAATCTTGAATGTGCTCTAGTTGTTTTATTTTCTTATCCAGTCATATTTTAAAAAACCATTGTGAGTTGTGACTATGATAACGTAAGAAATTACATGAAGATAGTTTTCTATAAGTACGGAAATTAATACAATGCCAATTACATAAAAATCAAAATTGTGATTTCATATGCAATTTGGTTAGTAATTTTTTCACATACATTAGTGGTGCAAAAATATAAATAATATATTAAGTGGACGCAGAAAAGACACAGTGATAGTGATACAGTAAAAATTTACCTAGTCAATATTTTAATAAAAGACGAAAAAATAAAATAATAATTAGTACCTACACATTGTTTTATTTAAAATCCTACATAATAACGTCACGTCAATTTTAGCTATAGGGATACTTATTTGTCTTGCAAATCATTGCAACGGAATAAAGTATTATTCCCATTTTTTTTTTCATCATTAGCTAAAATTGTTTAAATATCCCATAATATTGCATATATAATGGTCGTGTGATTGACTTTTAGTGCTGTAATATCGTGTTAAATGGCGTTGGCGGCATTATTTTAAGATACGCTGTGTAATGTATTCCATCTCATTCTTGTACACGTTCAATCATACAGATTTATATGTTTGTCTCTTTCTACGTAACGCCTCAACTTTTGTGTTACACTTGATTTTTCTCATAAAATTTCCGTACCGGGCCGTATAACTCAAATCGTTTCTTAAGTAGTAAACTCCAAAAATGCTTTTACCTGTATTGCCGGTAAAGAAGATAAGCGGCGTATTTGTCTGCATAGTTAATATAATCCTGCTTATTTTTTCCGCTAAAATATTGTTATACTTGTGTTTCGAAAAAAATGAGAAAAGAGGGCATATTTCTTACAGAGATGCCAACCTTAATAAATATATTATATCTTGTATTTTAGGATCGGCAATAGCGTATACGACATTGGCACAATGCACGTACAATAGCACTACAAGGCGTACCAGGCGCTACAACGATCTATACAAAAATAAGAATACCTTTTTCGTAGCGTTATCGTTAATTGTGAAGAAAATTCCGAAAAATGTTACAAGATTTCTCCTATATTTGATACATGAAAAACCTCTTCAAGCGACCCTTCATTTGATTTGACTGATTTGAATATTCATTAAACGTTCGTCGATGTAAATTTATGTTACACTGAAAATGTACTCAGCGGAGAATCATAAAAAATCCTCTCGTTTAATAAATTTCTTTTCTTTATCCGTGGGATAAGTTTTTGGTGAAATATTTTATTAAATAACATGAATTTAATCATGAGAAGTTATTAGATTTTAATTAAATCTATCTTTTGTAAAGTTTGCTTCGTTTATCATTTTTTTAATGATTTACCGCAGTTTAATTTAGATTTTCATTTTCCTTCTCTCCGAATATTTAACAGGAACTATTGGCGTCTCTACCATTTAGTAAGATAACTATTCTAAGAGTTCTGGAATTTGAAACTGGACAATGTATATTAATATTTTATTCAGGGACAAGGACAGCAAATATTTTTACCAATATAATAAATCTGATAAGCTTTCTGTTTGTTTGCGCTAATATCTGAATGACAAGCGTTTAACGCGCGTTTTGATAACGCGCGCTTGCAATAACATACTACTAACGCGCGTCAGCATGTGAAAGACTAGAATAAAATGCATGTAGATCAACAAAACGTGCGTTAAACGCTTGTCATGTTAACAGGGTATAATATTATATTAATTATTATATTATATTATATAATATTATTATAATATTAACAGCCTGATATTATAATTATTTTTTTTCTAGAAAATATTTCTATTTCCATTTTTTGGCGAATGAACATGCAGAAAACAACTCGCGCTCTATATACGAGAAATAATTATATTTGATTTATCAAAATATTTTTGTAGATATTTTTTCATCATAATCCCTACATTGTTTTTTTTATGTTAGTTGGATAGACAAACTGGCAAACGTGCCAACTGATGGTAAGTGGTCGACGTCGCCCATGAACATAAACTAGTTTACCTGGAATGAGCCCAGGCAACTCATTTATGTGTTGCCTATCCTGAAACATAATATGTTAAGTGCCAGTAATTACACTGCCTGTCTTGCCCTTCTCTCCGAAACACAGCAAAGTTGTTTCACGGGAGAAACAAGCAAGCAAGATGGTGGTACCCATGCAGCCGGGAGCGCGGCACAGCGCTTCCCTCCCACCGGTAGAAACAAGCAAGCAAGATGGTGGTACCCATGCAGCCGGGAGCGCGGCACAGCGCTTCCCTCCCACCGGTAGAAACAAGCAAGCAAGATGGTGGTACCCATGCAGCCGGGAGCGCGGCACAGCGCTTCCCTCCCACCGGTAGAAACAAGCAAGCAAGATGGTGGTACCCATGCAGCCGGGAGCGCGGCACAGCGCTTCCCTCCCACCGGTAGAAACAAGCAAGCAAGATGGTGGTACCCATGCAGCCGGGAGCGCGGCACAGCGCTTCCTCCCACCGGTAGAAACAAGCAAGCAAGATGGTGGTACCCATGCAGCCGGGAGCGCGGCACAGCGCTTCCTCCCACCGGTAGAAACAAGCAAGCAAGATGGTGGTACCCATGCAGCCGGGAGCGCGGCACAGCGCTTCCCTCCCACCGGTAGAAACAAGCAAGCAAGATGGTGGTACCCATGCAGCCGGGAGCGCGGATACAAAATATCAATCCATAGAGGATTGATACGGCTGACAATGATATATAAGATAAAATAGGTGGAAGTTGAAACAAGTCCGTTACAATACGTTTCGATTTACCTACATTCAAATCGAAGCTCGTTTCCAATAATATACGTGAATACATTCTAGACCGCGAGATATATTTATAGATATGTTCAAGGTATCATACATTATGTGTCAGATTGTTCCATATATGTACAGAGCCTAACGGGGATAAGAATCGTATAAATATAACTAGTATTTGTCTTGTTGGTATAGTACACAAGTCTTTGTTTTGTTTGAATACTGCAGACGAGAAAAGTTTTTTTGTAAATATTAGTTGGATATACCTATCCGACGTATCCAAACCTAAGCGGTCAATGTTGCCTATGAACAGGACAGGTGTAATAATTTGTATAGTATGTTTCCTTTAACGAATACCTAAAATTTTGACATTGTTCCATGTAATCAACAATCTGGGTTGCTATTGGTTAAATTTCTATCACGTCAGTGATAAGTCACTGACCAGTTTCGGAATTGTATGGCTCAGATTACTACTGTATCTGGTTATATGCTCATGAAAAACTTACAAAGCCACGCTAGCATTAAGTAGATAAATGTTTTCCATTATGTATATACACATATTTATGTAATAATGTGATTCATGATACACGCACACACTCACAAACACACGTTCAATGTGTGCGTGCTGAAACAGAGCCACATCTGGATGGTAGTAGTAGTAGACATCATGATTGATGCCAATGTTCGAAATTACTTAACTAAGTTACGTTAAGTAAATACACGTAGGATACACGCATAATTGACTAAGTTTACTAACTTGATCTGCTACTTCGGAAATAGCTTTGTATATTCGTTAAGTATATAAGTAAGGCATTTTGGCACAAAACTACTTTTGTACAACTTACAACTTAGACCAATGTTATTTACATTGAGATAACAGATAAGTCTACAACCGCCGTACAGCAGCTGGGCCTGGATACGGGTGGCAGAGGGTCGGTCGTCTTGTCGTTCATTAAGAGAGGCCTATGTCCAGCAGAGGACCTATAAAGGCTGATATTGACAATGATATCGAATATTTTTGACGACCTCTGTGGCTCAATGGATAGCGCGTTGGCGCTCAAGCCGGAGGTAGCGGGTTTGAATCCCGCCAGGGAACAAAAAGTTTTCTGTGTTCCTGGGTTCTAGATGTGTATTATATAATAAAAAACTGTAATATAATTATGTATAGTATAAAAAAGTATTAAATGTATTTAGTTGTCAGGTGTAATACAAGTTCTTCGATACGGGACCAGATTGACGTGGTGTAAAAGCGTCCATAGATATTAATATTATAAACGAGAGTTGTTTCACAATAATAGCTCTATATTTTCTTATTAATATAGATCTGCGATTTTGTCATGCCATTTTCCTAAATGATTTAAATGCACAAAATCTTCTTAGTCACTATATTATGAAATTCATCATAACCTCTTTTCAAACGATAATCTATACTAATATTATAAAGCTGAAGAGTTTGTTTGTTTGTTTGAACGCGCTAATCTCAGGAACTACTGGTCCGATTTGAAAAATTCTTTCAGTGTTAGACATCTTATTTATCGAGAGGAAGGCTATAGGCTATAAAACATCACGCTGTGACTTATAGGAGTTGAGTAACGCGGGCGAAGCTGCAGGCAACAGCTAGTATTTTATATAGAAACTAGTGGCACCGACAGACGTTGTCCTGTACATTTTTTTGTGAATCTAAACCATCCTCGAATCCCCTTGAACTCACACAAAAACTTTCATCAAAATCGGTCCAGCCGTCTAGGAGTTCAGTGACATACACACGCACACAAGAAATATATATATATAAAGATATTATATTTCCTTGTCCCTGGGGTAAAAGCTTTACTCTGATATATAATATGATATATAACTCTGATAGTAACGCGGGCGAAGCTGCAGGCAACAGCTAGTATTTTATATAGAAATATGATATTTCCTTGTCCCTGGGGTAAAAGCTTTACTCTGATATATAATATCTTTATTATTGCTATATTTACTTACAAGTAAAAGGAAGGCTGTTTCCACAAGGGAGCATTTGTAGACAGGTTGACAGCGGAACACGGCGATTCCGAGCGGCAGGAGGATGGCGGCTCGTGCGCAGTCAACGATTGCCTGGTGGAATAGGAGGCCGTGGGACCATCTGGAACAATCGTAAATTTATATTAAATATTACGCAAGATTTCATGTGAAAGGTCGTGTTTTCTTGGTAACTATATATGCATACAGGCTGATCTGTATGTGTCAAGGACGAGAAAAAATTTCGTTTAGTGCTGGAAGTCTGACGCAAGCCAGAAGTTGTCATAATTTTTGTCACGTGTTTGCAATACGATATTAATAGTAACAAAGACGCTGACGCCAGCCAACGATGACTGGTGTTGGTGAAGACAATCCTAACTAATAGCATTCAAGAATGTGGCTTCTTGAAAACTTTATCATACTAGTTAGGCTATAGTATACAGAAGATGAAAAGAAGTATGACTGACTATATTTCTCATTCACAGATGAAGGGACAAACAAACCCGCGACAACATTCTAGAACTCTCGAGGAGACAACGGATTACACGATGATAACCAATGTTCCCCGAGCCGAGATTTTATTAATTTAATGTAGCGCCTCATAATTTTACAGTGGAATGATACAGTTAGTACCTTAACTGATAGTACTGTAAAATTTAGGTATATATGTTACAACGTCGTAAGCCAATGCATTAAACTAAATTAGTGGAGAAAGTTTAAGCCTTGTGTAGTACTTAAAGAATGATTTATTGAACTTTCCTGGTTTTTTAAGCCTGGATTTTCATCAAGAACTATCAGCAAGATTACATAAAGCATATACCAAACCAATATAACTATTACTAAAATTATTTAAAACGGTATATTTTCCATGCTTTTCACTTTTATTTCGCCGAGCTCGATATTCGACATTATCTACGAATGTCTTGTTCACGAGTTTTATATAATTTTAGTAATGAAAATAACTAAATTTACTATAGTAATAACTAGTATAGGTATCCACTAGTTATTATAATTAACTATATTTCCAAAAAACTAAGACAAGGCAAGATGAAGTTTCTCTGTAAACGTAAAAACAATCAGTGTGAGTTGTTAACGGCGCGTCAAAGTTAGTTTCAATTTTAGACACGCTCAGAACTTAGTCTAGATACCTAGTTCTAATTTTAACCACGTACAGACTTAGTTTTATCTACTCAATATTCTAAATCGAAACTTGCTTGTTTAAAATTTACTCGACAAAGGGCTTTCGGATTATACAATTCCTCTGTAACTAAATATGGTTGATGTATAATTACTGGGATAAATATGGGAAAGGATCTGCTTATTGCTTCTGTGTAGTAGCTTTATTTAGTTTTATAAAGAAGAACAGGACCTGGCATGTCAGTAAAAGAATCCTAAGATATACAGCTTGGCAAAAAAGAGTATGACGTGGTGATAGGTGGAACTAAATATTTTACTAAATGGAAACCTATGATGTTGGCAATACTTGGAAAACAAATACTAGATTTTGAGCAAAGCTTAGTATTTCACATTTATTTTTAACGATTTGATTAAATTATCTTACTGATTTTCCATATTATGATGAGAGCTAAGTGAAAGTGGCGCCCTCATTTTTTCCGGACTCTTTTTTGCCAAGCTGTACGTCTCTGGATATGCAATAAATGGAGGCGGGGGATCTGCTGAATGCAAGAGTGTGTACCCCGTACCCCGCTTGGTCAGCCGAGGAACACCGAGGTGCTTTTAGTAGGGTAAAGTCCTACACAACCCCTCCACTCTGCCAAAGCGGAGTGATAGATAGCCCATGAGGACTTTACACCCCGAAGAAAAAGGATAATATGCTAGGAGTGGTCTCGTGTCCCGCTCCCGATGCAAAAAATCCTGGTTAAATTCGATTATAACAATGGCCGATATTAGTAGCCTAGGGTGAGTTACCTTGGGTGAAATGAATTGAGCCGAGGGAGCTCTTTGTACCCCTCTTATAAGAAGAGGGGGATAAAAGAGCAGAAGGCAAGAGGCGAGGACGGGAACCTCACTCCATTGTACTGTCCCGACGTTGGGAGGGGTTGTTCTGTGGTGCGGAATAACGGTCCCCTGAGGGACTCACTAGCCGACGAGGCGCCCTGTTTGCTCCGATCCGGGGCACCTCACCAAAGGCGGCATTGGTGGCACTTACCGGGTTTTAGTGGGTAGAACTGCGTCCACCTTACCAACTTTCGGCCGCGGGTCCTACATACCCGCGTGGGTAGACCCACTCCGCCACGGGATGCCTCAGAGCATTTCCCGGCGTTAAAGAAAAAAAATTACCGATATTAATCACTTGCCATCTGGTGGACTACCGGTCTATCTACTACTACCATAAAACACCAAGCTTGCTGCTATACGCTAAGTATATTATTATTCTTTTTTATAGTCGGTTCACTTAGTGGTAAGTGATTAGCGACATCCATATACACCAGAGGATTAGTAAGTGCGTTGCCGGCCTTTAATATAGGTATAGGCGTAATGTTTAACGCCAATTAAATCAACCTATAACTTGGGTATTTACTAGGGAGAACCCGACAAGAATGATAAAAAGGAACCTCTATACCGCAAGGTTTCTGACCATAAGGCGGAAACAAGGCATTAAAAAGGGTATATGGAGGGTACATAAGAATTATTTTGTGAACGAGAAGGATTTGGGAGATTCTGTGGCTAATTATAATGGGATTTGGAGGATCTATAGGCACCTTTTATTCCATAAACGAGTTAACATGATATTGGGTACGTAGTTAGCATACTTTTTTCTTTTTTTTTCTTTATGTTCTGTGGTGCGTACCACAGAACAACCCCCCCACCCCCCAACGACGGGAGAGTACAATGGGGCGAGGTTCCCATCCCCGCCCCTTGTTTTCGTGCTCTTTTGTCCTCTCTTCTTATAAGAGAGAAGAGAGGTAGGTGCTCTTTGTACCTACAAAGAGCACCTACCTCGTCTCAATTTGCTTCGCCCAAAGTGCTGGGTACACCCTAGGCCACTGAGCCCCACAGCCACGACAAGGCTTAATCCATGGTGGGGTTCTTCATCTATTCTAGTTCATCATACGTTTTATTAAATGTATATATTGAGGAATTACTTGGTCCTAGTATATTAGGGCGAGTTTCAGGTGCACTTATCTCTGTCACTTACTATCAGATTCGTCATTACCTCCATAAAATAAATTAATTAATTAATTAACATAATAGAGAAATTTCATCATCATCATCAGCCTCTATCCGTCCACTGCTGAACATAGGCCTCCCTCAATGAACGCCAAGACGGCCGATCCCTTGCCACTTGCAGCCAACACGGACCGGCAACCGCACGGAGATCGTCTTCAAGGAGAAGTTTAGTCTCTATCATTATACTTTGAAAACAGGTAGTGCCATGCTGCTTTGCTGAATTGGGCCGGCACAACCGGGGTGGTACCTCTCGCATTAAACCGGTGGTTTGTGTATTTTTGGTGGCCCATTGGATCCTATCTCACATAGGGGACTGGGGGCAAACACATCTGCATAATCTCTGGTTGTGCGAATGTGTATAGACGTATATGGTCACCAAAAGACTTCGACTGCTCGTTTGTCCTAATATGCTAAAAAATAAATTAATTCATCTGTATCTAGAAACGACATAACATATCCTTATTTGGTTTTCTTATCAAAATAATAAATTTAAAAGTGAGATCCCATTTCACGCAGAAAGCATGAAATAACTTTATGTTCTGCTATAAAATAGTAAATAAATATAAAGTGCATGTGGGGTGGTGGTGCATGCGAGTGTACGCATATGCAGTGTGGGAAAGGAGGGCGGTGCTATATGCATGCATATGCGTGCACTCACACATTTGTTGTAAAGACTGCGTTTTTCGCGGGATAATTGCTAATTAATATAATTAATTTAATATCTTATGTTTTTTTCTACTTTTGTATCAAAATCTTAATGCGGCTTACAGAAGAAATCTACTTACCAAGTTTCAGCAGTATAGTTCTTATAGTTTCGGAAAAAAGTGGCTGTGACATACGGACGGACAGACAGGCAGACAGACAGACAGACAGACATGACGAATCTATAAGGGTTCCGTTTTTTGCCATTTGGCTACGGAACCCTAAAAATGAAATATAATATTTTAAAAAGTTAATTTATAAGTAATATATTTTAAAGTAGAAGTTCTATAAATAATAAAGTATTGTACTTAAAAATCAGCATCGTCAATATTAAGTCTTATTTTATAAAAGCAACATTTATAAATATATGCAGTATACTATGAGGTTAAGTTCATTATACAGTACAGGTATTCTCTTGATGCTGCTACTCGCAAAATTGTATTCAAGTACTAGAAACGGTAATATAACTTGACTGATTGCACTTGGTGGCAATATACCCGAACTTGTAAATCCAATTACCTGATCACTATCCTCAACAAGCACATAACCCAAAGTCATAACACCACTTCCAGTAGTTGGGTAAACATGTCAGTGCCCACGAGATTTACGTAGAGTTCCGGTTGTCGTACAAGCTCGTGACTCGTCTGAGATATATCTCCGTTGGTTTCCTGTTATTCAGCATATTCTAATTTATGAAGTTACCTAGTATGCACCATCATCATCATCAGCCTCTATTCGTCCACTGCTGAACATGGCCTATGGGTAATTATTATGTAACATAGTGTAAATACATGAAGAAGAGAGATAAACGATTAAAGGAAACAATTTTTTTTTAAAGTGTTACAAGCCACTAGCAGCACCAGCCGGATGCGTCACATCCGGCTGGTGGCTGGTTACCTATCTAAATACATCTATAATAATAATAAACTTCAGGTGGCGCCAAACGGATGTGTATTGTTAATAGTGATAATGTTTAATAATAATTAAATTGTAACACTATTAAATCTCAATGTACATGATTAATATATTATAATGATGCTATAATTAATAATGTATTTACAGTATTTATTACTATGTTTTTGTGTCAACTTAATTTTGTTAATTTAACCAAACTTTTTTATTGAATTATAATATAATTGTTAACATCTATTTATACTTATCATGAAATATTATAATAGCTATTGTCTATACGACTAGCGACGACTAGCGTTAAACAGCGCGTTTGAAAACTATTGTCCAACCAGTTTTGTCTTGAAATTATTTATTTTCATAAGAGTGGAAAAGTATTTATTTTCACAAGAGTGAAAAACTCTTTATTTTCACAAAAGTGAAAAGCTTCGGTTATTTCTTTTACTATTTTATAGCAGAACATAAAGTTATTTCATGCTTTCTGCGTGAAATGGGATCTCACTTTTAAATTTATTATTTTGATAAGAAAACCAAATAAGGATATGTTATGTCGTTTCTAGATACAGATGAATTAATTTATTTTTTAGCATATTAGGACAAACGAGCAGTCGAAGTCTTTTGGTGACCATATACGTCTATACACATTCGCACAACCAGAGATTATGCAGATGTGTTTGCCCCCAGTCCCCTATGTGAGATAGGATCCAATGGGCCACCAAAAATACACAAACCACCGGTTTAATGCGAGAGGTACCACCCCGGTTGTGCCGGCCCAATTCAGCAAAGCAGCATGGCACTACCTGTTTTCAAAGTATAATGATAGAGACTAAACTTCTCCTTGAAGACGATCTCCGTGCGGTTGCCGGTCCGTGTTGGCTGCAAGTGGCAAGGGATCCCACACTGCATATGCGTACACTCGCATGCACCACCACCCCACATGCACCACAGTACACTCTACGATTAGTAATCGTTAAGTCTTAACGATTACTAATCGTAGAGTCTACATCCTGAGGATGCTTCGGTGTCGGGGCGAAACGTACGTAGATTGTTTGGTGGTGGTCTTTTACTGTGGTTGTGGTGCATGTGGGGTGGTGGTGCATGCGAGTGTACGCATATGCAGTGTGGGAAAGGAGGGCGGTGCTATATGCATGCATATGCGTGCACTCACACATTTGCTGTAAAGACTTCATTTTTCGCGGGATAATTGCTAATTAATATAATTAATTTAATATCTTATATAATGGATTTCCGCAAGGTAACGCCTGATTCTATTAACTATAGAAAAAAACAAAAAATTTTGGGGGTCCCCATACATAGAACTGAAACTCATTTTTTTTTTCATCAAACCAATACGTGTACCCCACATATGGATAGGTCTTTAAAAATGATATTGAGGTTTCTAGTACCATTTTTTGTGTAAAGTGGAAAGATGTGTGTCCCCCTCCCCCCCTTTAACTTCTAAAATAAGAGAATGATAAAACAAAAAAAATATATGATGTATATTACCATAATACTAGACAAACCTGAAACAGGTTTTAAGACACTTACATTAAAATTGTAACTGTGTGTATGATTAAAAAATAAATAAATAAATAAAAAATAAAATAAAAACTTCCACCGAAAATTGGTTTGAGCGAGATCTAGTAAGTAGTTTTTTTAATCCGTCATAAATCGTAAACCGCAATTTACCTTTACATAAACCATATTTTTTGTTAAAGTGTCTAATGTTGTATATTATGTAACGGTACAGAACCCTTCGTGCGCGAGTCCGACTAGCACTTGGCCGATTTTTTTTATATAACAATTTATGTACACTAGGCTCATAAAATAAAGAAATAACACATACAATCTATTTTTTTTTAATGTGATTTGTATTATTTTGTTTCTATTACTTGTTATTATTTGTTTTTATTTTATATTTGTTTCGATGTTATGGTAAAAACTTTTTATGTTATGTTTGTATAATCTGTAATTTTTCTTTTTAGCACTGAATAAAGCATTTCTATTCTATTCTATTATCAGAATTCTATTCAAAACTTATAAGGGGCAATAAGAACTCGATCAAAGTTTAAGGATAAATTTTATGTATAGGGCAAATTGGATAAAATCTTGTTAAGTGTTAATATCGATAAGTATTTATAAGCAAGAGTTGATTATAAGTACCTATCAACAATATAAATACTTATAATTTAAGCACATTATTTGGTACTTTAGCCGGTCGAACCAAAGTCGTAGGAGTTGGATACAGGATAGAATATCCTATCCTATCCTTAGCTAATGAGACAAATAGAAAAAGGGAGTCACATAAGTTATGACGTCATTTTCTTCATCATGTTTTATTATGTTTATGATACAGGCTCAAATATTACCTTTTTAATGAAAAAAATACACATTAAAAAATTACAATATTATTATCATACTAGCAGCGCCTCGCGGTCTCACCCGCGTATTTCCCATTCCCGTGGGAGTACAGGAATAAATTATAGCGTATTTATTTTTCTGATGTTTAAGCTATGTTATTGTAAAGTTTCATTAAAATGCATCCAATAGGTTTTGCGTGAAAGAGCAACAAACATACATCCATACATTCTTACAAACTTTCGCGTTTAGAATATTAGCAGGAAGATCAACTATCTTTCACAATTGATACCTACCTATCAATAAACGTAGTTTATCTTTTTATTTTTGTATGAAATCAATAATGTTTTGTCTTCCTCTTCAAAGAGGAGGTATGATCACGTCAAAAATTTTTTTTTGTCGTGACCACGTCTTATAATTCGATGGAGCCGGCTGCACGAACGAAAAAACATGACGCATGCGGCGTTACCTCGCTCTGAGGCGTTCCATTTTCTTATGACGTTCAACTATCGTCAGTAAACCGACTGTACAGACAACCAATTTGTTAATATATCATAGAAGAAAGAATTGAGGGAAAGAGAGGAAAAAAACCGAGGAGAACTTATATGTGACAGATCAAGGAGAAGGTACAGGTCGTATCACCCACTCTGATACTGGATAATCCATTTGCGAGCTAAGACCAAAAAAGAAGAAGATCGTCGAAGATCAGGTCGTATCATATCAGGACGTGAAGTTATTAGCGAATAGCCGAGAGAAGAAAGGATTAGCGATTACTCCACCGACAAGAGCGAGGCTCTTAAATAAAGAGATCAATAATAATGTATTTGAGCTTCATCAGTTTAAAGTTTAGCGGGTAATGTTCTGCAGCCACATCATACATCAATAGTTATATACTACATGTGTAGGATATACGACTTCTATTATAAGACAACATTCTCCCTACATTGGCTGGTCCCAGTTGGATACGAGTAGCGGGGATCATCCATCTTGGTATTCATTCACAGAGTCCTAAGTAGAGCAGTGGACGAAAAAAGGGTTGATAATAATGATCATACAGTAACTACGGTATCGAGTAATATAGAAAAAGTCTTTGGATTAACAAAGTACATTGAGTGTGTCCTTTTATAGTTTAGCTGAACAAATGAGCGTAATTAATGGACGTCGAGTGGGGCTGCCAATTTGTGGGGAATCCCCCAAACAACGGCAATTTGAACTCGATTGAGAATTTTGTGGGGACTGGCGCTGTGCGAAAATATGTGTGGATTTTATTATTTACTGATGGTTATTGATGATTTGTGAAAAAATTATGAACTTTGTAAGCTATAAAATATAAAAAATATATACTTAAATACCCCCCAACTGATTTCAACACAGTAACAACAATATAATAATAAAGAGCTGATTACTTTGTGATGGCTGAAACGATTTCGATAAAACATGTTTAACAACCGCCGCTAGAAAACCGGGTTAAAAAAACATGGGGATTTTCAACCAAATAGGTTTACCCGTTTGAGAACTACCGTATCGGTAGTTAGCGGTCTTAGTCACTTAGTCACACACTTAGCGGTCAAACTTACAACACCCGAGGCCGTCTTATTGCTTCGGAGGTAAAAAAAATCATGATACTTTTTACAGAAATTGCCTGGGGATTTGTCTAAAACGTTACAGTTTTCAGGAAATCCACAACATTGGTAACAATAATGTGAAATCCGAGGCAAAATCCCCTGACATTAGCGGACAATTTGTCCCGTGGGATCAAATTGTCGACCGATGTCTATGCATGCCATAACGTGCATATGCATGTTACGTGCTCCAATAAATGCATATACAGATTTTTATGCATATTCAGCAGTCACAATTTGAAAGCCGCACTATACTTTATACACTCGAAGAAAATGTGTGAAACTTTTTACGCGTCTTGTTGAATAAGTCTATAAAAATGCTAAGCAAAGTTATTTTGTGGCTCTTTTATTTGTATGAATTATTCAGAACTTTCCCTAAGGAGTTCTGAAAGTTGTTAAGATGAGCTACTTCTTAACTTAACAAACATTGTTAAAATAAAAATAGGATGGTTATTTTTAGACTTTGCTATTTCTGTTTTCGTCATTTCCTAAAAATTTTTCGAAACTAAAGAGAAATAAATGTTTGCAATTTTTTCGGGCAATGATGATAATATGTCTGTAAGTTTATAATAATAATAATAAATATTTATTTCACAAAATGATTTCCATATACATTTTATTAAAAAGAAAGAAAGAAAAATATTTTATTGTCCACAACAAAAGATATGTTATTATAAAACATAATCGTACACAACGTAGTTTGACATACATATTAATATTGCGAACAATAGAAGTAGCCACTCAGCATTTGCCACATCATTACAGCAATGGTGAGACGCTGATTAGTAGCTTTACATTCTTATTTGATTTATTTTGTTTTTGTTTAAGTTTTGTGTGTTTTTGAGTAAGTTATATTTTATAACTGAGTTATTTATAAATTTAGCACAAGGAAACCAAATGATTTGGCAATTTTGGCCTACTGGTCCCCCGGTATAGCTCGTTGAAAGTTCTTATTGAATATTATAATTTAAGTTTTCATTTGTCTCACGGAAATGGGCTTATAAAGGTGCCATCTGTTTTGAAACAGGTGCAAGATATCTGTAAATAAGCCCCACAAAGGTAGCGACTATGAATACAATAGGTATTATATTAGACATCTCTGTGACTACTGCTGTGTTGGAATACAAAGATATATAAACTCTGCAAAATTTGACTTTAGAAAGAAATGGGCTTATAAAGGTGCCATCTGTTTTGAAACAGGTGCAAGATATCTGTAAATAAGCCCCACAAAGGTAGCGACTATGAATACAATGGGTATTATATTAGACATCTCTGTGACTACTGCTGTGTTGGAATACAAAGATATATAAACTCTGCAAAATTTGACTTTAGAAAGAAAGAGTCCGGTAAAAGAAAATATAGAGATAAAATACTAATATAGAGATTTTGAGACCTATTGATACAGAAATGTTTTCAATGTGTGTGAATGTGTTTGAATCCCCTAATGGCTAGGCCGATTTGGATGAATTTTTTTAGATGTGTTTAAGTGTAGTCCATTACAGCATGTTTTGTAAACGACAATGTCTGCCGAGTTGTCGACTCGGTCCTTTTTAATAGAAGTATTTAAAAAAAACAAAAAAACTAGTCCCTTTTTTTAAACTACACAGAGTCAATCAACGTCTCACTCTCTCTCTCGATCTTTCTCACTCGCTTGCATACTCTCACTGCATGGTGAGCTTCATGCTACGTTCGCCCTTTCTCACACTCACTCAATCGGTCTCAATCACTCTCTCCCTCTTCTTCGACAAAAACGTTGCACATTTTTGTGACGTTTCATCCGTTAAAATGTTACTCTCATGCGTGCAAAGAAGTTTCACTTCAAAAACCACACTAAAATGCGTCGGGAATTAAAAAAAAAAATTACGAGTAAAACATTTCAATAACATTAAATGAAAATAATTGGCATAAAGTAAGGTACAGGAAAATGTTGATTGTGATTGTACATTCATTAAAATTATAAATTTAATTAAGAAGTTAAAATTGTTGGGTGTTGTAAGAAAAAGTAGAAACAAACATAATTTTAAATCGCACACACACATAACTTACACAGTTTTTTATTTACAAAAACATTCGTCATGCCATGTATGTAATTATATAATACTCTGGTATGCTTTTCAACGTAGCTTACTATAAAGAAAATCTTTTGTAAAATAGAAAAAGAAATAGGTAGAAAATAGTAGCGATGTGCACACGATACGAAAGTTATTAAGAAAAATCCTCAGCTACGTAAAACTTCGAATAAATAAATCATAATCCCGACATGCAATATCCTCGTGTGGAAATGTCATTACATTTCTATAACAGGTTTTACTGCTATTTTAAGGCATACTTATGTGCATCATAAGTATGCTTTAAAATCTAGATCTTAAAATCTCTAGTGCAAGGAGAAAATATAATCTCACCCGTTTAAATTCCTACCCCCTTTTTGTGGACCTAGGTAAGCTATCACAATTTTAATATCCCACAGCTTTTGAATACCTCTGAATAAATAAAATAAATATTAACCAACACTCACACCACGTTAACCTAGGTCTGTGCTAAGTTCGTAAGAACTTTATTCGGAAGGAAATCAATTTAAAAAAATTATAACCATCCATCTATACAAATATCATAAAGCTGAAGATTTTGTTTGTTTGAACGCGCTAATCTCAGGAACTACTGATCCGATTTGAAAAATTATTTCAGTGTTAGACAGCCCATTTATCGAGGAAGGCTATAGGCTATATAACATCACGCTGTGACTTATAGATATTGAGTAACGCGGGCGAAGCTGCAGGCAACAGCTAGTACAATATAAACTTGAATCGTTGACACCTTAATTCATTGTGAGCGACAATAACCTAGTGGGTATGGACTCGGCCTCTTGAGTGTGATGCCCAGAAATGGGTTTTTCTTAATTTCTACGTGCGTCTGAACATGAGACCGTCGCTTACTCACCGGTGAAAGAAACATCGTGAGGAAACCTACATGCCTCATGAGATTAAAAGTCTTTGAAGGATTTAATGAATATATTTAAGATTTTTAATATATAATACACATATTTAATAATACAGATGCTTAAGTATGTATATATATATATATATATATAGGTATATAAGTATACATAGGTGTACCTTTGTACAACAATGAATAGCAGTTGCTGGTGAATAGCTGTACGCGTAAAATTTGTGTATAAGTGTTTTAAATATGAATAAACAAAGTGCATTTATTAATGAAAAAAGTGATATGATTTTGTTGATTATATACAAAATTTGAAATGGTTCTTGAATTGAAGTTTGTAAATGATGAATTATAGTCATAAGAATATTATCTCTTTGTTGATCATTGGTCATTCGCATTAAATCATAGAGTTGTTGATAATCCATTAAATATACAATATAAAAATATAAAACAAAAGAAAAAGAATACTGCATAAATAAATAAATAATTATAATTGCATAAATTGATAAAAAAATGCTATGCAATAGCTTTACCGCGGCAGTCCCCAGTGCCACACGTATTTTTATTCCCTGGCAGGATTCGAACCCGCTACCTCTGGCTTGAGCGCCAACGTGCTAACCAATGAGCCACAGAGGTCGTCAAAAAATGAGGAATGCTTCACGACATTTTGCGTGTCATCCTTGCGCAGGAGCCATGTTAATCTATTTCTAATATTTCAGTTTTGAGGAAGGTTGTAGTTATAAATGGTCACTGTCCATGTAATGAGTATCCATTCCTATAACATTCCGCATAGTAACTAGATGCATTATGCACAAACAGTTAAAATATAATTCTCATAAGGATACCCAATAATTTGAACTGGTGCCAAGTTGCTTCGTTCCAAAACTTGTAGGAAAAGTGTTATTCGGAATTACGTCATAACTCAGAGTGAACCTCTGAATGCAAGAAACATGTCGGAGATGTTTTTGGAAATAGTATCATCATCATCATCATTAGCAGTTGATATCCGCCTACTCAACATAGGTGTTTCATGAATTCTATAAGTGCGAAGGATCATGGGTAATCTCTTCTCTCTTATTTCTTGCAAAATATTTTTGTAATAGATTTAATATAAGATTGCATAAGCAAAAACAGGACAGAGATTAGCATAAATCGTCAAATACGCCTATGAAGACAAACATTTCAACACGACTCGCCCTTCGTGTCATGAACGGGTAAAGTAAACTGTAGAATACTTCTTACAATATTTATAGAAGAATATTACAACATTTATTAATTAAATGACGAATTGTTATTAAATAAAATTATTTCTAATTAAATAAAATTTATTAAATATATGACGACCTCTGTGGCTCAATGGTTAGCTCGTTGGCGCTCTTGCCGGGTTCCAATTCCGCCAGGGAACAAAAAGTTTTCTGTGCTCCTGGGTCATGGATGTATATTAAATATGTGTAATATATAAAAAACTCTTAAAAGTATTAAATAATTTCTGTTGTCTGGTACCCGTAACACAAGTTCTTCGCGAACTTACCACGAGACCAGATTGAAATGGTATTAAAACGTTCATAGATATAATATTATTATTATATCATTATTTAATAATTAAATTTCATTTTAATTTAAAGTTGGTATTGTACCGCTTTTCACTTGTATGATAACGAGTCTAGTATAGGTTCATTAAAGCACATCGAATTGAATTTGTTTTTTTTTTACTAATATATTCATTTAAATAACATGGTGTCCAGTATTATAATAAATGCATAATATGCATGGCAACTAAATTATTTAAATTGATATCTATTCGACTGTTTTAACTTTCAAATTACCGCAATGTACGTGAATGTTATTTGGAATATAAAATTGCTATAGTATATAAGGATAGCTCTCCTTAAAAGATCACAGACTTTTAGGTACATCTATAAAATAGGAATATTCGTCCACAAATATATTTATTTTATCTTTAAAGGATTAGGCAGCGTTTTTAATTACCTAAACAGCCCAAGCGCTTGGTTTTAGTCGACTTTAACAACAATTATCATTATATTTTAGCCAATTCACAAAATTCTTGACAAATCATATTTTTTCTACCCACTATGTTTTTATAGTAGGTAGAAAATATCTACGTTAATAGTAGTACTAGTACAGTTTTAATTTGTACGTATTTTATCCAAAGGTCTAATGTAAGTCAAAAGATAACATTTGCAAGTCACGAGGACCTTAATGGATTTTTTGTAACTCGCACGAAAAAACATGTCAACAACTTAGCCGCCTTTCAACTTTTTAAGATTGATTTAAGGTTAATGGATATAAGCTTTTCACTCTCAAAATACATTTTATTTTTCCTTTTGAATGAGGAAAGGTCCAAGATTTGTGCTAACAGGGAAAAGCCTTAAATGAATAAATCATTTATTCTCGCTAAAATAAGAATTTTGTTTGGGAATTAATTCGACCCTATAACTCAAATTTGTTTGGCATGGATTTCGTCGAATTCGGGTGAGAAGTGTGAGAGATATACAGGGTGTATATGACGATATCAGTTCTCTTTATACTACGTCCCAGAGATAGTGTTACTAGAATATATACAAAAGAATATATTATATATTTATAGTAAGAAAAACAAAGCAGTTAAAAAGAGTAATATGTAATATTCCAGGGAAGTTTTGTTAATATTTATTATCTGCGGCATAAGTTTAGTCGAATATACTTTTAAATTGATAAACATTCTAAAATGTAGGTCAGGATCAAACTCATTCATTACTATTATATCTCCTGCTAATACTAACTTAGATACAAAATAAACATACTATTTTAGATGCGAGTGGCGAGGGATCGGCCGTCTTGGCATTCATTGATAGAGGCCCACACAGGATATCCTAATTCAGGCCGTTAATCTTATAGAATAAGTGTAAATTGTAGTTTATTTTACCTGTAATAATCATGTACCTATGTACATTTTTTGAATAAATTATTATTATTTTTATTACCAAAACGCGGCCTCCACTCTTGAACCTTATTGATCCGTCTCCTGAGTGTGTGACCAGTCCTCTGCCAGTTAAACGAGCTTATTCTTTGCGTGATATCGGTAATTTTAGTTCATTTACATAATGATAAATATGTTTTGTATCATTGGGTAATTAATTATATTCATTAAGGGTCGGACAACCTTTAAATAAATGAGGCGACGATCTCCGTGTAGTGGCCAAAAAAGAAGGGCCTTGTCGTTTATCGAAGTAGGCCCATTATCATTTGACGGATAAAATTCATGGTTATGATTAAGTTGCAGTTTTTTTTTTTGTTAAGTATTAATTCGTTTCTTTTATCGCCATTATCAGCGTTTATCAGTTCACTACTAAACACATACTTACCCCAAAACATTTCACTGAACCAATTTCCCACCTCAGTCAAATTCTGCCAACCTTATGTCAGACAGAAAGTGGTCCATGTCCAGTCGTAGATGGTATAAGATTGATGATGATTATATCAATTTACCGACCCACGTATTAAGAAGTATATCCATTTACCATAACCCATTTTGGTTCCCATGACGTCACCGCTTACGTCATCCATCGTCACATAGGATGTATTTGGCAAAAGTAGGGCATTACCCAAAAGTGAGACGGAGAGTCGCCGCACATAAATGTTTTATTTTAAAATTGTTAGGTCGAATGGGAAACCCCACCATGGTTCAGGCCTTGTCGTGGCGGTGGGGCTCAGTAACCAAGGGTGAGCGGTGCACCTTGGGCGTAGCTAATTGGGCCGAGGGGGCTCTTTGTACCCCACTTATGAGAAGAGGGGACAGAAGAGCAGGGGGCAAGGGGTCAGGATTGGAACCTCACCCCATTGTACTGTCCCGACGTTGGGAGGGGTTGTTCTGTGGTGCAGGACAACCCCTCTGTGGAGGTGGAGCCCCTGAGAGACTGACTAGCCATTGAGGTGCCCTGTTTGCTCAACAGACCCGGGGCACCTCACTAAAGGCGGCATTGGTGGCACTCGCCGGGTTTTAGTTGGTAGAGCTGCGTCCATTTCCCAGCTGTCGGGCGCAGCGAGTCCCACATACCCGCGTGGGGAGACCGACTCCCCCGCGGGATGCCTCAGAGCATTTCCCGGCGTTAAAGAACATATACAGCCTTTTGTTTTTGGGTAGACTCATGGCGCGTATTATAACTTTTTATGGAATATCTTGAGGACAGATTTCCTGTTTGGTTAACTTCTTTCCCTAGAACTAGAATAATAATATTATTATAGTTCTAGTTTAGGTTTTAGTAGCTATAGTTGTTTTTATTAAACTAAATTCGCCAAAGTAAATAATAAAACCTCAATAAACTAGACTAAAAGCCACTAAATAGAGTCTTAAAAATAGATTCGCGTGGATATTATTATATCCTACTCTTCGTCTTATCTATCGAATCGTATGACCTATATCCTATTGAAAGGATTTAAAAATTACATATAGACTTACACTATATAAGTTATCTCATTACACAAGTTTATTACGAACATAATATGAATCTCACCTTCGCAACTGCTTCTTGCTGAGAATAACAGCCATGAGAGCCAGGTTGGCTGACATGCCGAGACCAGACAGTGCCAGTAGAGCCGCGGCGCTGGCGGCACCTCCGGGTGGGCAGAGCTTGGTGTTGTTGACCACGGTGGAGTTGGAAGCGCCCGCGGAACCGAAGCGCAGGTTCGCACCGATCATAGCCACCGCTGATCCCGCTGTGTAACAAAAGATATACCTGTGATTAAAAAACCAGACAAGTTTCAAAAAATATATTTTTTTATACTAATAAAGTAAAGACTTCAAGAATTATTTGTAACTTATACAACAAAATAACGATTTCAGATTTTTTCCTTTAATTTATGTAGTGAAATCAAATGAAAATCAAAATCTATTTTTTTTATTCAAAATAGTACCAACAGAGTATCTTTTTGAACATCAATTGAGTTTACCACCGGTTCCAAGGGAAGCCCACTGAGAAGAACCGGCGAAACAAACTCAGTGGAACTACATCATTTCAACAACATCTTTTCAAATATTTTGTAACAAATTTTACATGTTATTATTCTGAAATGCCT
This sequence comes from Helleia helle, assembly GCA_963853865.1. Classification (NCBI taxonomy): domain Eukaryota; kingdom Metazoa; phylum Arthropoda; class Insecta; order Lepidoptera; family Lycaenidae; genus Helleia; species Helleia helle. Next base: position 5,520,311 of record OY971425.1, on the reverse strand, counting down.
GGGATGAACAACCTATTCCCAAGGTGTGGTATCTTTTATAAAATATTTTACTTTATAATATCCTTTACCACACAAACGCTCTTTAATAACTTTTTTGAATTTTTTATTGGGAAATTTTGGACATTTTCTGGGATCCTATTGTAAAAGCGTATACAATGCCTTTAAAAGAATTGCTTACTTTTGTGAGTCTAATCACTACAGGTACATCTAGCCTGTGAATATTCCGTATATCCCTATTATGTATGTCACTTTTTTACAGAAATTACTAATGTTTTGTGACTTATGAGATGTAGCTCCTTAACAAATGTCATGATTATAATATAATGACATATTATAATATAATTACATATTATAATATAATTACATATTATAATATAATGACATATTATGTCAATGGGAAGTACCGTCAAGGTTTTAGTTCGATAGACAGACAGACAACGAAGTGCTACTATAAGGGTTTTTGTTGTCATTTTAAGGAAAAGAACCCTAAAAATATAAAAGAATAGCTGTTTCCCGCAGCTTCGCCAGCATTAACATACTTACCGGTGGGAGGGAAGCGCTGTGCCGCGCTCCCGGCTGCATGGGTACCACCATCTTGCTTGTTTCTCCCGTGGAACACCTTTGCTGTGTTTCGGAGAGAAGGGAAATACAGGCAGTGTAATTACTGGCACCGAGACTTAACATCTTATGTCTCATTATAATAAAACAATTTTTTACGGATTTTATCGCGGTTTATTAATTATGGATACGTCAGATTATAATGATAAAATTCAACACCTATTATCGGATGAAAGTACTTATAAAAACGTCAAAACCGATCCAACTAACAAGGTTTTGAAAACTACTAGTAATATAATAGCAAAATACTCCGAAACATTGAATCTGGACGTCAAATATCTAATTCCTTCATGTCCCAAACCACCCAAGCTGTATGGGTTGCCGAAAATACACAAGGCTAATGCTCCATTACGTCCAATTGTAAGCCAGATCGACTCACCAACTTATAGATTAGCTAAACATGTGGCCCAAGTACTGTCACCACTGCGTGGACAAACTAGAGCACATACACGGGATTCTTACCACTTTGTTAATGAGATCAAACACCTACGTCTCAGCGACAATGAAACAATGGTTAGTTTTGATGTGCAATCTCTTTTTACCTGCCTACCTGTGGAAGATTGCATAACAATAGTAAGAAGAAAGCTAAGAGAAAATTACATGCCAATGGAATATGCTGACCTTTTGGAACATTGCCTTACATCTGGCTATATGTTGTGGAATAATTATTTCTACAAGCAAGTCCCAGGTTCTACAAGCGGTACGTAGATGATACTTTCAACGGATAAGTACCTAAACGGCGAATCTCACCACCATCCAACACAGTTAGCTACCGTGGGTAAATCTTTGTTTCAGAGAGCACAAGGGATCTGTGATGAGCAACACCTGGAGACCGAACTTCAACATGTCAAGCAAGTACTGCGTGACAACAAGCTTCGGGTACCGCGTCTCCGTCACAGTGAACGTGTGAAACCAACCACCGTCGAGCGAGTACCTGCAGTTCTCCCGTTTATTAAAGGCGTCACTGACAAGATTGGCTTCATCCTAAAGCGAGCTTCTATAAAAACTTATTTCAAGCCGCCAAAAAAGATAAGTCAATTCTTACCATCTGTCAAGTGTCATATACCCTTACAAGATGCAGGAGTATACAAGCTTGATTGTGACTGTGGTCTCTCCTATATAGGCCAAACTAAAAGATCTATTAAAACTCGCGTGAAAGAACATATAGCTGATTTAAAACACCGTCGCTACACTAAGTCTGCCATCTGTGAACATAGTCTTGACAAAGCTCGCCATTATATCAGATTTGATAAACCACAAGTCCTTGCAAAAGAACACAGATTCCAACCAAGGATGATCCGTGAGGCTATTGAAATTAAAAAACATCCTAATTTCAATAGAGAAGATGGCTGGCTTCTACCACCTGCTTGGGATCCCATTATTAAAATTATCAAATCAAAATCCAAGCATAATATGTCACAGATTAAAGATACAGTTAGCACTTTCTGCGTAGATAGGACTGACCAAAATATTGATGTATCATAGGGTAGTTTCGAATAACTTTGTAATAATAGGACGTATGACACCTCAGTCCTCCCGTGACCATGGTTGCTGTAAAGTATCCGAAACGTCGGGCTTGTAAAAATCTTAATAAACCGCGATAAAATCCGTAAAAAATTGTTTTATTATAATGAGTGAAGACAGGCAGTGTAATTACTGGCACCGAGACTTAACATCTTATGTCTCAGGATAGGCAACACAACAATGAGTTGCCTGGACTCCTTCCAGGTATACTAGTTTATGTTCATAGGTGACGTGGACCACTTACCATCAGGTGGTACGTTTGCCAGTTTGCCTATCCAACTAACATAAAAAAAAACTCAACTTAACTACTATTAGTCACAGCGTGATGTTATATAGCCTTCCTCGATAAATGAGCTATCGAACACTGTTTTTTTTTTTCAAATCGGACCTTTCGTTACCACCGCCACGTCAAGGCCTGAACCATGGTGGGATCCTGCTAGAGTCTACAGAGCGTGCCAAAAAACGTATATATTCTCGATAAGCATAACCCCCCTCTTGCACCGTCGGGTAATATAGTTGAACAGTACAATGTTGAGACAGATATTAAGTTAGTTGTAAATTAGTACTGCACAAAGTTATAATTTCTGGTCGTTACAAATTTAGTCGGAGCTGGGACACAGCGGTTAATTGCACTATTGTACAAATGGCAATCGATTAGCCGAGCACGCTGGATAAATGTCTAGCACTTTGTCTCACTTCCCAATAAGTGTTCACCTTTTTTGAATTTCATTCTAATTATTATTCAAAATAAATATAAATTTTGCACTTTATTCCATAAAAATCTTATATTAAGTTGGTGACGCGTCTCCTTGAAATAAATAATAAAAAATAAATAATAATAAGTTTTATTAAATAAGATAATATTCCAAATAAACAAGAAGATGGGTACAATTTTCGTTTAAATCTATACTAATATTATAAAGTTTGTTTGTTTGTTTGAACGCGCTAATCTCAGAAACTACTAGTCCGATTTGAATTCTTTCAGTGTTAGACAGCCCATTTATCGAGGAAGGCTATAGGCTATATAACATCACGCTGTGATATATACGAGTTGAGTAACGCGGGCGAAGCTGCAGGCAACAGCTAGTATAGTATAATATGTAACAGATATGGTCAATATTGCAACATTTAACGTATTAAACAATTATCGAGATTTCTACACTAGGCAACGCCTGTCCAGTAGAAAATCTAAGATCACAATAGGTTTCCAAAGTGAAAGATACGCGACTTTTTTCAGACAATACTGTTAGGAGATACTTACATTAATTGTCCCTAAAATTAATGAACTACTTTAAATGTAATTCTGAAAGTGTGAATGCACATGCGCATGCGATGTGTGAAAAAGCGAAGATATTGTTAGGTCACATTTTACACCAAAATCAGACAACTCAAAGACTTTTAAACTTATCAGAAATGTAGGCTTCATCAAAATGATTGGCTTAACCGGTGAGCAAACTAATTTGAAAGGTCTGTCGCATGTTCACCAACACACAAGCTTGCACCACATATGTTAAATATGGCCTAAAACTCAATGGCTCTTTGAGGAAACTAGCAAAACAGTTGAACGTTTGCAGTCCTCAGATTATTATAGTATAGGATAGTCGCCGTATACAGAAGTAGTATTGTCATAAGTTATTATTATTATCATAAGGGAACGTTCCCATACTACGTGACCCGTTTTTGGGTCTCTATGGACGTCGCATATCACTTACCACCAGGTGAAATGACTGCCCGTTTGCCCCCTCTGCTATAAAAATAAAAATATAGCTAAAAAAAGCGTGAGGGTTGCTATAGATTATTGACTTCGTGACGAAAACCTATGACCAACACCCCATCCCTTTTTTTTATAGAAGAGGGGGCAAACGGACAGTCGGTTCACCTGATGGTAAGTGATAGCGACATCCACAGACCGAGCTATACCAGGAGATCAGCAGGTGCGTTGCCGGCCTTTTAGAAGTGAGTATGCTCTTTTCTTGAAGGTCCCTAAGTCGTATCGGTTCGGAAACACCATAGGTGGCACCTATGATTTGAATCAAGCATGGTATTTTTAAAAACCCCTCCCCTCTGAACGGGACAAGTAGTTTGGGTATGTTCTCTAATCGTAGATTGGTCATCTAATCGTAGACAATCCAACGAATAAGAGAATTGTAAACCATTACTGACCCACAGTACAGTATACTGTGGTCAGCAATGGTCTAGATGTATACAGCAATGTATACAGTATACTAGGAGCAGTTAACAATTTCCAATTTACTCCCCACGATATCACAACGAGTAAAATCCTTTTGAAAATCGAATAAACATTTCAATTTCCCTAGAGCCAATGTAAAATCGATGAACCAAATATTTCAACTCAGACATCACTCATTAAATTATAATTAGCGAACTAAAGCCCGTAATTAGCAATATCTTGAGTTGCCCCTATCAGCTTTAAGCCTTGGAAAATATTAATTACGCGAGTAACTTTGTACTAAACGTACAACGAATATTAGTTAAAGCCTACTTAAACTAATATTCGTTGTACGCACAATATAATATTTAAGAGCTCTCGGATCTGGTGATCGAATATTCCACACGTGAATTATTACCCGCGGAATATTGCTTAATAATTCTATGTTCAAGCGATTTGGAAGACAAATAAAATCGCTTATTTTCTTAACGCCGGGAAATGCTCTGAGGCATCCCGCGGGGGAGTGGGTCTCTCCACGCGGATATGTGGGACTCGCTTCGCCTGAAAGCTGGTAAATGGACGCTACCCTCTAAAACTCGGCCACCTGGATATAATAAACAAACAGGGTACCTCGACAGCTAGTCAGTCCCCCAAGGGACCAACGCCACCTCCACAGAGGGGTTATCGCGCACCACAGAACAACCCCTCCCAATGTCGGGACTGTACAATGGGGTGAGGTTTCCTTCCTCGCACCTTGCCTCCTGCTCTTTTGGCCTCACTTCCAATAAGAGGGGTATAAAGAGCCCCCTTGGCTCAATTAACTTCGCCCAAGGTGCAGCTCACCCTAGGTTATTGCGCCCCACCGCCACGTCATGGTCTGAACCATAGTGGGGAGACAAATAAAATAGCTGTTCAAAAGTAATGCGATTACTTTCCAAATTTAAATTATTATTTAACACTTTGGAACTGGGGCCTAATTTGTAACATAAGTACTCGTTACTGGGCGCGCTGAACCCATTACATTATGTTTATTCTAAACTGCTAAATAAAAATAATACTTTCTCATAAAGCTAAACACTTATTTTAGATATGATCTCGATATTTTTCAATTATGTAAATAATAGTATTATCCTATAATTATCTGTTAGAGGAAAGTACAAAATAATATCATCGTCGCGTCGTCTTTGTTTTCATAATTGAAATCATGCTCGCTTATATTCGAGTAGTCTCAGAACAATCTTCGCTTTCGATCACTTAATTGGGATATTTTTCTAAGTCATTCAGTCTCAAAGTAGGCATTTAAATTAGCCATTTTCTATGAATTAAAGAAAAAAAGGTAAGTTTATAGCAAAGATATTATGGAAGAAATACTTATTTTCTTTCTTTTACGCCTCTCTCGTCTCTCCAGGCGGGTATGTCGTAGGGTGGACGCAGCTTTACCCACTAAAACCCGGCGAGTGCCACAGATGCAATTTGGTGAGGTGCCCCGGATCTGTGGAGCAAACAGGGCACCTCGACGACTAGTCAGTCCTTCAAAGGACCGACGCCCACCACAGAGAGGTGATGTCCCGCTCCACAGAAAAACCCCTCCCAACGTCGGGACAGTACAATTGTTCCCATCCTCGCCCCTTGTCCCCTCTTATAAGGGGTACAAAGAGCAGCACCCCTGGTTCAATTTGCTTCGCCCAAGGTGCTGGGTTCAACTTAGGCTACTGAGTCCCACCGCCGCGACAAGGCTTGAACCATGGTGGGGATGGTAGAAATACCTTTACATTTAGACACAACGGGGTCCAGCAGACCGATACACAATTTTTAATGTCCATGGTACATATAGTGTGTAACACGCAGCACGATAAGAACTAAACTAACTAAGACTGTAATCAGCTCTAAGGTACTAAATTTTTTACTCAAAATAGTACTAATACAGTATCTTTGTGAACGTCAATTGAATCTACCTCCGGTTCCAAAGTAAGCCCACTGAGAAGAACCGGCGAAACAAACTCAGTGGAACTAATCTTTTCAAATAATATATATTATATAACAATTTTAACATCTTATCCTGAAATGCCCGGGAGGAACGCCTTATTCCCAGGGTGTGGTATCTTCCATGACATCTTTTACTTAATAATATCCTTTACCACACAAACGCTTTTTAACAACTTTTTTGAATTTTTTTATGGAGAGCTTTTGAACGTTTTCTGGGATCCTATTGTAAAAGCGTATACAGTTGCCTTTAAAAGAATTGCTTACTTTCGAAAGTCTAATCATTGGTGCATGTAACCTGTGTCTATTACGTGTATTCCTACTATGAATTAGACTTTTCTTACAAAATTCATTTATGTTTTTTCGAACATACAGTAAATTTTCTAAGATGTATTGAGAGGCGACAGTCAGAATTCCTATTTCTCTTAATTTTTCTCTCAAAGATGAATAGGGAGGCAACTTGTAAATTGCACGAATAACCCGCTTCTGCAGCACAAAAATGTTGTTTATGTCGGCCGCATTTCCCTATAAAAGAATGCCATAAGACATAATGCTATGAAAGTAGCTAAAATATCGGTCGGACAAATACACGAAGGTACAGAATTTTTTTACACATAATAATAATTTTATTTTTAACTCATTTCATGTCAGTCTTAACAAAAAAGGCTATTTTCTTTACTATTCCCACAAAAGCTCTTTAACCTTTATCCAAACCTGTGTTAACCTATTCTCAAAGTTCTCTTTAGCAATATCGTACACTCAAACTTTCCGCAAATGCTATAATAACCGTTGTATCACGTGCAAGAAACTGCGGTCAGTACAATTTTCTGTAGGGCAATGTAATTTTAAGATTATATTATAATATCTTACATTTAAAAAAATCCGGTAATATTTTTAAGGAATTTTTTAATAATTTTTAATGAAATTAAGAAATTGGCATTGTTTCTTTAGATTGTTTGCTTAAAAAACTCTTTTTATTCTTGATTGCCCTTTAATTTAGAAAGGTTAAGGTTATTTATTATTGAGAAGTACTTTTTTTCACTTGACGCGGATCAAATCGCGGGGAAAACCTATTGTAAAAAAACCCAACCAGTCACAGGGACTACCGATAGAAGTGAAAACAAAACAGTTAAATTCAAATACATACCTATAATACATGTTTTAAAGATTATGACAACCTATACAATTTAAACGAAGCAACACAATTTGCAAAACAAATATTGCATAATCTTATACAAATAAATCAAACGTCAAACTGCGTCTCCAGCGACTCGCGTGCGGTCGCGAGTCCACGTCATATAAACGTCAAACTGCGTCTCCAGCGTTTCGTGTGCGGTGTCGCGAGTTCAGAGATTTTATCTCATCTAAAAATATGCGTACCGCGCTAAAAGAAGTTTACGCTTCAAAAATGTATGTATGTCGACCATAAGAACTTTTACGTTAACCACTTTCATAGTAGGAAAGTGTTCGCTTGAAAATAAATCAGTTACGGACAAAAAATTGACAATGTTGACGTAAAACTTGATAGTTCAACTCAAGTTTGCGCGCGGCGCTATGTACTGTGCGTAACTACGCTTGTAATTATAGAGCTTTAATTTGAGTGGCAGTGACGCGGCCGGCGTCGTCCAACTTTCAAGCAACACGTGTTGTTATTTTTTTTTGTACGACTGCATAGTTAAAGAAAATTTCTAGTTCTTCACGGAGAAAACTTTAAGGAGTCAGGTAAATATTCTTAATGTGCTAATTTCGATATAATTAATATAAACATGATTTAAAATAATCTTTGAAAAGAATATTATTTTTAACGTATTATTATTGTTTTAGACTCGTGGTCGTGACACTATTACTGCAATTTCTGAAATAGGATGCGACAGTTGTCAATACGTCAAAAAAGAAGAAGGCGTCAAGTGACAGGTATGCTGTCGCGTTTCGTGCGGTTTGTGAGATTCCGATGGCCCTTGGATTCCGGGGGGCCTTGGTTGTGCGGATGTGTATGGGCGTCGGCGCCTTGAGGCTCCGACTGCTCGTTTGCCTCCTGATGACATAAAAAAAAGAATACTATGGAGATATTAATAATGGAATCTGAATTTATAATTATCCTTGGTGAGAGCAGCCCACCATGGTTCAAGCCTTGTCGTTTTTCAAGGCGTAAAAAAATTGAATTACCCATATAAATATATATGTATAATCAAAGCAGCTGACAAGAACGTTAAAAACAAAATAATAGAAACTGTCGAAACTAAATCACAATAGTTACTATTCATCGCCGAGTTGACTGTTCAAATTTTTTTTTTTTAAACAGTATTTGCATTTTGTACTTAATTGTACCTATCGACAAAGCGCTACTGACACGAACGAACATCAAAACGTATAAACTCACATTCACTAGCAACACTATTTACCTGCTGACATCTTGATGGTCGTTATAAATGGTGATGACTATGTCCTTCTCATTGTGTCAGTTTGATCACTTTCACTGACAAAACTTATGTCACTTCTTTATCTCACACTTATTGTTTTTACTTTTAAATGAATGCAAAATGTATAATCAAAACGCTATTTTTATTGTAGATGGAAATAAACGAAAAAAATATATTTTCTAATCCATTAACCAGATAGGAAGACGATCTCCGTGTTATGATCGGTCGTATTGGCGTTCATTGGCCTATGTTTAGCAGTGGACGGATAGACTCAGATGATGATGATGATGATATAAATAAAATAGAAATTTAATTTATGAAATTGATGATGATGATGTACACCTTGGCCATGGGCCCGTGGGCTAATATAGTTGTGAAACAGAGACCACGTTCGGGAAGACGGAGAGTCGGTTGATCTCTATCTAGAAATAGTTAGCTAAATATTATATGACCGTTTATACTTTCTACCTCTTTCACGTTAACACGCGAACGGATTTAGCAGTACAGCATGATTATCTAGAAGAAAGAAATGAAGATAATAATGGAAGACCGTCATGAATGCTTATGAAATAGTTAGCTAAATATTATATGACCGTTTATACTTTCTACATCTTTCACGTTAACACGCGGACGGATATCCGGGTTCAGATCATTATCTAGAAGAAAGAAATGAAGATAATAATGGAAGACCGTCCTGTTCATATGAGTCGAAATTTAGCAATTTAGTGATGTCAAAAGATATTTAGTAATGTAAAAGGTATTTTAATTACATTTTAGCTTTTTGCATTCCTTATTTGTAGTATGTATAAACTTAAACTATAGCATTTCCCCCTTGCCCTTTGGTCCACTCTTCTTATAAGAGGGGTACAAAAGAGCCGCCTTGGCTTAATTCGCTTCGCCCAAGGTGCTAGGTTCACCCTAGGCTACTGAACCCCACCGCCACGGCAAGGCCTGAACCATGATGGAGTTGGAGACCTTCTCATTCCACATGTAAGATATTTTTTCTTTAATATTAAACTGATGAACTTAATTAAATATTAAATTGTGTCTCAATTTAACATAAACACGTTTTACAAATTCACTATTATTTTTTCATTATAACAATCTAAAATAATTTTCATTGGGCTTTAATTAAAATATAAAGAGAGTTCTAATCTCGAGGGTAAACGAGACTTAACATTAAATGTACATCGCCTGTACAACGTGCCGTCTCCACTCCAACTTTATGTCTTTGTTTTTGCCAAAATGTGATCAGCCATATTTGGTGAGCCAGAAATAGTTATTACACTTATATTGTTTGACTTCAAAAATTCAATCATTATTTACATATCCCTCGGGCCTGACATCGTATCAAAGGGACTTGGTTACCGTTCTCGTTACCTACAGGAGTACCAGCGCGGCGGTGAGAACGAGTGCCGGGCTTGACTTGTTAGCTACTTGTTAGTATTTTTTTTTCTCTGTTAGTTGTTAGTATTTTTCTTCTCGGAAATGCTCTGAGACATCCCGCTGGGAAGGGGGGACGCCCCAGACGGGTATGTGGGACTCGCGTCCGAAAGATGGTAAGGTGGACGCAGCCCTACTAAAAACCGGCGATAACACCAATGTCGCCTTTGGTGAGGTGCCCCGGATCTATTGAGCAAACAGGGCTACGACACCCCCCCACAGAGGGGTCGTTCTGCACCATGGAACAACCCCTCCGAACGTGGAGACAGTGCAATGAGGTGAGGTTCCCATTCTCGCCCCTTGTCGCCCCTGCTCTTTTGTCAGCAACAGCTCCCTCAGCCAGAGGGTTTTCCTTAGGCTACTGAGCCCCACCGCCACGACAAGGCTTTAACCTTGGTGGGGAACTTGTTAGTGTCAGTTGATGAAAGGGACAATAAAATGAATTGGATATGAGTAATTCATAGAAAGACCTATGTTCAACAGCGGATAATGAAACAATGAAACGTAAAAAACAAAAATAGCTTTTCAAAAATTAATATAACACTTCACAACAGCCGACAGATATTTTACGTATAAACTTCATATGGCTAAAAAGTTCGTGGTTTCAAATAAAAATCACCCGAAAACGCTTGGTACTTTAAAGTTCACGTAAACGTATCGCTAGCAAGTCACTCATATTATTATTTTGAATTCTGTAAATCGAAGATAGGGATGTGGCGCAGATTGTATGCTAAGTATGAACATATCGACTGCAATATTGTCTTATACAATAAATATTGTCCTAATGACGCATATTTAATCTGTATTTTGATTTTAGAATAGCGTTTGATATAAACAAAACCAGCCAGTAGACTACGGTATCGAGTAAGACCACACACATGACACATGTTATTAAGTTTTGAAATAGGTTAATTGTAAACTACTTAGGCATCATCATCATCAGCATCATCGGCCTCTATCCGTCCACTGCTGAACATAGGAACAAAGAACGCGAAGACGACCGATCCCACGCCACTCGCATCTAACACGGACCGGTCACTGTACGGAGATCGTTTTCCCACCTGGTTAATGGCCGACCAACACTTCGTTTACCCAAAAGTCCCCCGTTGACTTATACATATAAGGCGAATATACTTTGCAACTTTCATACATATACCTAAGTATAAACCTAAGTATAAACAGAATCATTAAGATAGCAACTTGATCATAAGCAAGACCTCAACAAAAGTCTGACAACGTTCGACAGATCATTATAAAATCGCTTAAATATGTCATGTCATCCTGATGTCATCCAATTATTTATAAGATGATATTTTTAAACCATTTATTTCGTTGTGCAGCGCGTCAAGCAATTTGTAGCTAAAATTACTTAGACGTGTCTGTTGTCACTTTGGCTTCTGTTTTGCCAAGTTAAATTGAGTGTAGTACAACTTGGCAAAATATGGTGCAGCAAAAGGCATTGATAACTGTATAATATAAAAGAAATATTAAGATATTGTGCGACACAACTACTGAATTTTTACACAACTAATGAAGTTATACAAATATATGTAGAAAAGTAACGATTATTCAGTTTTATTTAGTATAGAAGAGTTCTTATTGAAACGAAGTTCCTTATGGGGCGTTGCGGAGGGGTACCCTAGCCGGCAAGAAACGTCTGTAACGTTAGATATATTATGTGTAAGATTTTTGACGTCAACCTATTCAGAAACAAATCAAATTGAATCTACCATTGAAATACAATGTTTGACTGACATGTCACTGCGTCGGTAGCTGTGTGTTACACTATTGGGGCTGCTTAGCAAAAAAACCCAAGTTCGAATCCCACCGATCTCAGGTAACTTAATTTTGTTTTTTTTTATTATTTTTTACGCTGAGAAATGCTCTGATTTTTATCGATAGAAAAATCGTAATAAAAATATATTATACCCGAATAATTTTCTTAATACCTCGAATAGAACTTTAAATAATTAATAGTTTTATAATAAGGAACTTCGTTCCTATCTATCATATCACGACATAGGGTCAGGAACTACCTCGGTCCTGGCTACATGCATAAAGCATTTATTTCCCTGCGTCAAAAAATAAATAATATATCTGATACAGGAGTGGACGGAATAAGGTTGTATGATGGTCATGATTCTTCTAATCAACATTGTTGGTTCGAGATTAGCTTTGAATGTCGTCGTACTACCAACCTAATTATTCCTATCATTATTCAGTTCTGCATTCAGAATAAAAATAAAGGACATGTACTGTAATTACAAGCCCAGAGATCTTTGATTAGTGCTTTTATACGTAGCGTGTTTTTTATTCCATTAATTAGGTAAAATACTGGAATATTTTCAGTATGTTTAATAATAATTATTATTAATTATTGTAATATTAATAAAACTGACGTTATCATCATCCCCCACATCCATCTACTACAAACTTTTAGTTCTCGGAATCAACCCCCTTTATAAAGTTATAACATTTAATAACTCTATATAGGTGTTTATTTTCTACAGAACATCGACATTAATTAAAATAAACGTTATTGCCACTGAAATATTAATTGATTGTATCGTACATAAATAAAATATTCACCTCACTAATGAAAGGCAAATAGTAAAATTAAATTCAAACATTGCAGTCGCGTGTGAATTTTGAGCGTTATTTTAAACGGATACATTTTCGTGTTTGAGATCGGTTTTCTCGCATAACTGAACTAAATCCCTCTGCCTTAAAGCCTAAGGTAAACCCAGCACCTCGGGTGAAGCCAAGTGAACCGAGGAAGCTGCTCTTTATACCTTTTTAGTGTGTAGAGCTGCGTCCACCTTACTATCTTTCGGGCACAGCAAGTCCCATATATCCGCCTGGGGAGTCCCCCCTCCCCTTCGGGATGCCTCAGAGCATTTTTCGGCGTTAAAGAAAAAAACAAAGTATTTCCTTCTTATTTTCTAATGAATAAGAAAAGGTCGCCCCCAATACCTTCACTTTCTGATATGATACGACCTTGTACCTTCTACTTTATCTGTTTCATATAAGTTCGTCGCAGTCTTTCTTCCTCTCTTTCCTTCAATCCTTCGTTCTAAAACCTACAACCCTTTTTTTATCACATCATATGTTAAAAACGGGTTGTGGCGTATCAGGTGACCAACAATTCCTCTTCGTTGACCATTGACAACATATCGGCCATTTTATACGTAAATTTAAATCTATAGTTTTTAGGTATTAGTTACCTAGTACCCAACTCGAAGAGTCGTAATAAGTATTATCAGCTCAAAAGATATAAAAGATTTTTTTTTTTTTTTTTTAATTAATTCCTATTAGTAAGCACTTGTCCAAAATATAACTATTAATTAGAATTTCTGATCCTATCACCTCCTTATTACCCCAACTGTATTTTAAATGTACACTAGTGTAATGCAGAAGTCAAATTCGGCGCTGCGGTCGACCTAGTAACCCGACTGCATGTGAATGCGAAAAACGATCTTTTGTGGCGAGCGTTACATACAAATTTGGTGCATCCTTTCATAATTTCCAGCAGAATTTTAAATTCGGGCATTAAATTACTGTGTAGTGGTAATTTTATAAATGAATCCTTAAAGTATTAAAATATAAAGGCATTTTAAAGGATAATCTTTTTTTTTTTTTTCGCAGTGAAATCCTTATGGATGCAGCCAGGATCTTCGGGTAGATCCTGACCCAATGTGGGACTCGCACCTGGGAGTGCCCACCCTAACTAAAACCACTGCGAGCGCCTTCAGCCGCTTTTTGAGGGTTCTGGATATGCAGGCAACAGACAGGATCACCTCAGCGACAGGCTGGCCTCGGCGAAGGCCAGACTACTCCTCGTAGGGGGGGACTGCCCGGCCGCTACTAAGCAGTGCCCCGTTCGTCGCCCGCGGGAGGAGGCCTCGTTGGCGGCCTCCTCTCTCATCCACTCGTCGACCTCCTTCTGGGAAATTACTGCCTCGCAGAAGGAGACCATCGCCGTCTAGGACTCGTCGTCACCGAGCATCGCGGTAATGACGCTCGGCAGAGACAAGTCCCCTCCGATGACTGATGTCAGACCGTGACGCAGGGCCGCCCATCTCGGGCACACCTCAAGTGTGTGCTGGGCTGAGTCCACCGCCGCGCCACAATCATGACACACTGTCAACGGCTCCCTGCGGGCCGTCCGGCACAGGTACTCACCAAAGCAACCATGCTCGGTGAGCACCTGTGTCAGACGAAAGGTGAGGGGTTTGCGCTTACGAAGCATCCACCGCTCGAGGACCGGACGCAGAGCAACCGTCACAGGTTTTTGCCATACGGCTGCTGCGCCAGGTCCTCCCCCCACCTCCGCATTAACGCATCTTGCCCTTGTCGGCGAACCCGCAGGATCCCGTCCAGCGTAAGGCTCTCACCCAGACACCTCCTATCCGAGACATAGGAGTGCATCTCGGCAAGAACTTCCGCCACGAGCTCCCACGGGGGGTCACCGGCTAGGGCAGTGGCTGCTGCACACGAAACCGTACGGCACCCCCGGATCACTCTTACCGCGATGACCCGCTGCGCCGAAGTGGTAACAAGTCACGTTTCATATGAAGTCCTGCTTTAAATCTGCGGATCCGAATAATTCATAGTAAGCAAGGTTACGAACTGCATCGGATTTAAATCCATGAAAAATCGTATGAAGAAACGGATCTAGTCCGTGAGCTATCATACAATTAGTTCTACGGCTACTTGGAACTAATTTTGACGGACGGACGAACGATGTAACCGCAGTAGTAATAAATGTAATGTAAAGAATGTTCACAGGTTCGAATCCATGACCATTTTATGAGCATTTATTTTTATACCGATCATAGACAAGTGCATAATTAATCATAATTTGATGACAAATGGGTTAATTACGACAATGCTTTTTAGACATTTGAAAGAGCTTCTGTACCTACTCTTTAAATGAAACTATTAAGAGAAATACGAAACTGGTCTCAAAAATCTTTTACTGTGAGCCTTGTGAAGTTTAGAGATGCGATGATATATTGAACTAGCAGTGCCGCGCGGTTTCACCCGAGTACTTCCCCTTCCCGTGGGAGTACAGGGATGAATTAAAGCCTATTTATGTTATTCAGATGTACAAGCTAAGTTACTATTAAGTTTTATTAAAATCCATTCAGTACTTTTTGCATGAAAAAGCAACAAACATACATCCATACATTCTTACAAACTTTCGCGTTTATAAAAAAAAAGATTCCGACGAATTGATAACCTCCTCCTTTTTGAAGTCGGTTAATAATATTAGTAGATCCTATTTAGAAATAATTTTACGCTATCGTACAAACAACCTTAAACATTTCGAATATATTACAGTTACCATTTTTAGATAAATGACTTTTTTTCAGCTAGACGTGGTAAATGATCACCAACATCCATAGATCCACTTGCTTGCTGTCTTGTATATATCTGTATGGAGCATTCTTAAAATTAATATTATATAAAATAGTAAGAGGTAGTGCCTTTTTTTTTCTTTAACGCCAGGAAATGCTCTGAGGCATCCCGCGGGGGAGTGGGTCTCCCCGCGCGGGTATGTGGGACTCGCTGCGCCCGACAGCTAGGAAATGGACGCAGCTTCTACCCACTAAAACCCGGCGAGTGCCACCAATGCCGCCTTTGGTGAGGTGCCCCGGATCTAGAAAACAAACAGGGCACCTCGACGGCTAGTCAGTCCCGCAAAGGACCGACGCTACCTCCACAGAGGGGTTGTCCCGCACCACAGAACAACCCCTACCAACGTCGGGACAGTACAATGGGGTGAGGTTCCCATCCTCACCCCTTGCCCCCTGCTCTTCTGTCCCCTCTTCTTATAAGAGGGGTACAAAGAGCCCCCTCGGCCCAATTAGCTTCGCCCAAGGTGCACCGCTCACCCTAGGTTACTGAGCCCCACCGCCACGACAAGGCCTGAACCATGGTGGGGAAGAGGTAGTGCCATGCAG
Source organism: Helleia helle (assembly GCA_963853865.1). NCBI lineage: Eukaryota > Metazoa > Arthropoda > Insecta > Lepidoptera > Lycaenidae > Helleia > Helleia helle. Next base: position 5,504,187 of record OY971425.1, on the reverse strand, counting down.
CCGACTTGGGCCGCCACGACCGGGGTGGTATCTCTCGTTCACATAACCCCGGCGTCAAGTGACAGCTACGCTGTCGCGTTTCGTGCGGTTTGTGAGTGTGTGCGGTACTTGTGATCATCCACAAGTAAATCCTTATAATTCATCCGTGGGTAAGTGGATCTTAGAAAAACAAAATGGCGTATAATAAAAAGAGTATATACCTCTAGTTTACCGCCCAATTGAGTTATTTCATCCTTTCCGCTAAAAGCATAATAGTTTAAACCATTAGAAAGTGCTGGCGGACGGGGAATAGTAATTCCTTGTAAGTTACTGTTATAACTTATAAGCCGTATAAATTATTAATATTTTGATGCTTGCAAATAGCCTTAATTCTGGGTAAATGAAAAGAAAGTTCTTTAAACGAAAAATTATTTAATATGATCTTCTTTTGTCATTAGTTTTTATGAGTTAGTAGTTCTATTTTATATTAGTAAACAGTCAGACTGGCAACATCAGGCAGGCTAACTTTTATTTTTATTTTAGTTGGATAGGCAAACTGGCAAACGTACCACCTGATGGTAAGTGGTCGACGTCGCCCATGAACATAAACTAGTATACCTGGAACGAGACCAGGCAACTCATTTATGTGTTGCCTATCCTGAGACATAAGATGCTAAGTCTCGGTGCCAGTAATTACACTGCCTGTCTTGCCCTTCTCTCCGAAACACAGCAAAGCTGTTTCACGGGAGAAACAAGCAAGATGGTGGTATCCATGCAGCCGGGAGCGCGGCACCCCTCCCACTCCCACCGGTAAAGCGTCGTCTTTATAAACAAGTACAAGACAATTGCGTTATGAGAGGTAAGATTTCACTGGCGCCTACTAAAAACTTTCATCGAACATCAATAAATATAATAAGCTATCAAATCCTACAAGGATTTTTTAAATTCGACTAGTTGCTTTGAAAATGAATGCGTTCCAGCAAAAAAACAAAATTCTTTAATTTTATTTTCGTATAGATAATATAGAATTCTTCCAGCAAACAATTCCATAATATTTATTATTATATATTAAAAGCTTTATAAAATTTACGTGACATCGCTTATCGTCCTATTAAAATTGAAGTGGCTGAGAGTTATTGGAATCATGGCATCTTAACCAACCAATTAATTTTTGAATAAAAGCAATTTCAGCTCGCACTCTGGATTATTATATAAATATGTATAAGTTAAGCTTCATGTATTAATTTTATTTGCGTTTGGTCTGTAGAATATGTATATTGAGTGAAAAGGCTTTTCTGTTTGTTGAAGTAAATACTACGCACGCTGGTGAATGCTTTACGTGAGCGTTACGGAAGTTGAGAAGGAGATATTATAAGTTAGTGAAGATCGAAAGAAAGAGAGAGTTACGTTTATTCAGGATGGTCATACTTATTTAGGTTGGTGTTCTGTGTTAGTCAGATCCAGGACACTCCCCTTCAAGCGGCTGAAGGCAACTGGCAGTGGTTTTAGTGCGGTATACCGGCACTTGGAGCCGGGAGACCCACATATCCCCGGGGACGCCCCATCCCCGGGTGAACGCGCAAAGTATTTCCACAAATTTCAACAACAGAAAAAGGAGGGCCATGTCACGGGTCTAAGGTGACATAGCGAAAACGTTGAAATATTATTAAGAAGTTTTAATTTTAAAATTTGGAATTTTATAATGCTTTTTTTTAATTATCATTATAATTTATTAAAATAACATTATAAGAAATTTTTTATACAATAATCATGCTTGTTTTTTTAAATATTTGTAGTGGCTATTGGATAAAAATGTCTAATGAATATAATAAACTACTTTTATTTCGAAGTGCGTAGTTACTTACGCATTCGAAACTCGTATAAAAGTAACATATCATCATCATCATCAGCCTTTATCCGTCCACTGATAAACATAGGCCTCCTTCTTATGAGCATAACCCTTCAATGGGTAACAGACACAAAAAACGGCCGCTAGTTCACCAGTATAATTTTATTACTGAGTAACTTTGGTTACAAAAATAAATAAAATTAAAAAAATCAAATCAAAGGTAACGCAGGCGAAAATATAACATTTAATATATAAGAATCAAATGCGTAAAATATCGAATACAAAAATAATCTAAAGCAGGCGATAAATAAAATAAATTTATAGAATTTATAGAAATATTTATAGAAATATTTATAGAAATTGCGATTCCCGTATGGATGTCCCCGACCATAACTTGTGGGTTACGAGGCGGATGAACATGAAATCTCGACTCGTTTTATGTTTGATTGAGCTTCTGCATTCCTTTGGTTATTTTATGTTTATATAACACTAGTTGTTACCAGCAGCTTCACCCGCGTCAACTTTTAAGATACAAATTAAATAATAACCGTATAAAATCGTCGCTCTAAGGCACTAGCCACTTTGAATTAAAATAAGACCTACATGATGTGATATTCCAAAATGAAACTTTTTGGAAGATACAGACTATATTCTAAATTTAAAAGATAATATTGACATTCGATAGTCTAACTTTCAGTTGTTTTTCCATTCGATTTTTAAACGAAATCAGAGTAAGTAACTCACAGTATCGACTTGAAGGACGAATCACGGGGAAGACTTGCCATTAAGATAAATAACGAAGTCGAAGCAGATCCCTATCCCCTTACTACCGAGGAATTATCGGTATGGTCCGACGTTATCCGAGCCATCGATCTTCACTATTATCGCTCCATAATAACGCAAGATCACACACTGCTCGAGAAACCATTCTACAGGATCTGCAGTTAGTAATCTGTTCTCCACCATGGTTCAGGCCTTAACATGGTGGTGGGGCTCAGTAGTAGCCTAAGGTGTGCCCAGTACCTAAGGCAAAGCTAATTGAGCCACAGGGGGCTCTTTGTACCCCTCTTATTAGAAGAGGGGACAAAAGAGCATGGGGCAAGGGGCGAGCACGGGAACCTCACACCATTGTACTGTCCCGACGTTGGGAGGGGTTGTTTTGTGGTGCGGAACAGTCCCTCTGTGGAGGTGGTGTCTGTCCCCTGAGAGACTGACTAGCCGTTTGCTCATTAGATCCGGGGCACCTCACCAAAGGCGGCATTGGTGGCACTCGCCGGGTTTTATGATCTGCAGTTAGTAATCAGTCATCAAAATACAAAGTAGTAAAACATTTTCTTCCAATATTACGCACTTAACTTAAAGATCAATCAGCTCGATATGGTGATCACTTAAAGCTTTATAAAATGAAAATGGACCAGAAATATGTATCTTTAAGTGAAACCGAAAAACTGTGCCATATCAAAATTTGGCAAGAAGCAACTGAAATCATAGATTAAAGGAATTTAATTCAGCATAATTTCGTATTCAAAGGAATTTACATAAAGACTAACAAAAATTCTGTTGCTTGGCAAATTTTGAGTTTGATAAAGACACAAATATTTGAATTTCATATCGACGTTCTCTTTCACGTGCCATTGTTGATTCCTTTTTTTATTTGTTCTAAGTTATGCTGTATATTTAATAAATTATTATATTTTATTAACTGATTTAACAAAAAGGGAGGTTCCCAATTCGATCGGTATTTTTTTATGTATGTACACCGATTTCTCTGATTGTTGATCAATTCACAAAATTCTTTTTTTTTTTGTTTTAAAGGGTAAACTCACGTGTACACTTCCCATTTGCGAAGGAACCTACTTACCTTGGCTTTTATTTCTGTTGGGGAAATCTAATAGATACCACCGGGTTGGGGGCCTGGTGGTTATGTGGGACTCTCACTGCACTAAAACCCCAACGTCTTCACCTCGTTCAGTGGGCCGGGTACGGGAACTATAACTATACCGCACCTGACCCCGACGCTGTGCCCATCGGCACTCTTCGCTGGCAAGGCACCCTGAACACCCAAGGGCGCCTTGCAGCACAGACCTTGCACGCGCGCGGCGGATCCCACGATCAGCCGCGCACAGGTCTCTTGCGACGCGACATTCTGTCGACGCCGCGTCTCTCCGCCTGCCGGAGGTACCCAGGGCAACTACTCTTCCAACGCCATGGGAACGTCCTCCACCGTGAGGACCGCAAAGCTGTTACTCGCGGTCGGGCAGGCAGGTTGGGCAATGGCAAGAGGTCCATCACCAGCCCCCTTTTCCTTCGGCTTTTCACGCCCCCTTCGTCGTGGTGCGACGCACGCTGGGCCGCCCATTTAGTGGGCGGCATGTTGCCCCTTCTCCGATCAGACTGCGCACTTTGGGATGACCGCAGAGCACTCTCGTTCCTTGTGTCCGGTCCCCCCGCAGCGGAAACACAGCCCGCTCCTATCCACTAATGAGCAGGCCGCTGCCATGTGGTCCAATTCCTACTTACCTTGGCTGACACCGATTCTAAAAGTAACAATAATGACGTGGTAAACACAAAAATTGTATATTATTAGAAGAACAAGTTGATTATAAGTTGTAGACATAAAAATTAAAGAAACGCGATTTTTTTTTTTTTTTAAGGTTGTTTTCATTTTTTATTTAAAATTTTATAGGTAAATAATGTGATAATCACATGTTTAGCTAGAAAGTCTTTAAATATTTTATGCTACCCGTCATACCAGTTTCATACCTAATAAAAGCCCAGACAACTCATTCATGTGTCGCCTACCCCGAGACGTAAGTTGTTAAGTCTCGTTGCCAGTAATTACACTGTCTGTTTTTCCCTTCTCTCCAACACAGTAAAGCCGTTTGACGGAGGAAATAAAAAGGATAATTGTACCGATGAAGGTGACACAGCGGCACAGCGCATCCCTCCGGATATTAACGCGCATATTATTAACGCAGAAGGAGACCATGGCCGTCCAAGACTCGTCGTCACCGAGCATCGCGGTGATGACGCTCGGCAGAGACAAGTCCCCTCCGATGACTGATGTCAGATCATGACGCAGCGCCGCCCATCTCGGGCACACCTCGAGGGTGTGCTGGGCCGAATCCACCACCGCGCCACAATCGTGACAGACTGTTAACGACTCCCTGTGGGCCGTCCGGCACAGGTACTCACCAAAGCAACCGTGCCCGGTGAGCACCTGTGTCAGACGAAAGGTGAGGGGTTTGCGCTTACGAAGCATCCACCGCTCGAGGACCGGACGCAGAGCAACCGTTAGGCTTTTTCCATACGGGTGCCGCGCCAGGTCCTCCCCCCATCTCTTGCCCTAGTCGGCGAACCCGCAAGATCCCATCCAGCGTAAGGCTCTCACCGAGAGACCTCCTATCCGAGACATAGGAGTGCGTCTCGGCCAGAACCTCCACCACGAAAACTCCGAAACTACTGAACCAATCTTTATAAAATTTTGTAAGTATTTGTAATTTAGTCCAACTTGGGAGATAGGCTAGCTTATATCTCAATTTATGATCACAATATTAATTTATTTCAAATTAAATGTTTATATTTTGTTACTGTATGCAGATGTCAAATTCTCAAGATGATGTCAAATCAAAAACTCATAGACATACATATTTATATACCTTAGTGACTGCAACGCGTGGCCTGTGGTCTGCTAGTATTAATATATTTTTAAAAATAGTCATCATCCACATGTAAATGTAGTACACGAGTGAAGTTGCGAGGAACGGCTTAAATGCCTGATAGCATGCCCAAGTATTAAAAGATAAGTGGGTACTTAAATATTTCTGTCCCAAATAACGTTTTAATAAACCTTGGGGACGTTATTTTGAAGATTTATCACCAGCCCAAGAAATTAATTATGACTTCATAAACCTTCACAAAATATAGTTTGGGGGTTTGGTGTTTAATTAATCTGTCGCCTAAATATGTTGGATTAATTTTATCAAGTTAATTTATTTGACACTTTACCACTAGGGCGTTTTTAACTTTTTCTGGATAAGAATTCCACGAAATAATTTTAGTAGGCTCTGGGATCATAATAATAATAATATCTATGGACGCTTTTACACCACGTCAATCTGGTCCCGTGATAAGTTCTCGAAGAACTTGTGTTACGGGCACCAGACAACGCAATACTTTTATACTATACATATATTTAAGATTTTTATTCTAAAATACGCATATTTAATACACACCCATGACCCAGGAACACAGAAAACTTCCCTGGCGGGATTCGAACCCGCAACCACCGGCTTGCGCGCCAACGCGCTTACTGTTGAGCCACAGAGGTCGTCACATAATATTATTTTATTTTATATTATTTTATTATTTATATTATATTATTTATAATTATTTAGCATGTAGTTTGAAAAAGTAACTTATTTAGTAGTATAGTATAGTAGTTATATAGTAGTATTTCCTTGCTAGAATAAGATATAAAAAAAAAAAGTAGTGTTACAAACCACTGGCAGCGCCAGCCGGATGTGACGCCGTTTACCTATCTAAATACATCAATTACAGTAATTTAAAATTATAGACTTCCGGTGGCGCCAAAATGATGTGCCATTCATGAAGATAATATTAATTAATAATTAAAGTAAATTTCTGTACAAATACAGTTTTAATAATAAAATACAGGAGGTAAGTGAAAAACACAGACAAAACTCATGGCAAAGGATCAAAGTGTTTGGGTCAAATTCAAATTACTTCTTTGCTTGCAACCAATTTACAAGATAAGTCATTAAATCTCAGTACTCTCAATACTCAGTGCCAATTTCTATCCGGTACTCCTATCCAAAACATAGTTTCGTTGAAGAAAAAAGCAAAATAGTGCCTGCCAAGTACAGATAAGTCAGCGGACTGCCAGGCTTCAGCGGCCCCAAAAGTGTGTAGGCAAAATTCTTAAACTTCTCCAGGATCATATTTATAAATTTTGTCCACCGTGCCGAAACTAGATCTAGATATAAGTTTTTTTTTATGGCATTAGGGGGCAAACGTACATACACATCCACACAACCAAGGCCACACAGATGCGCCGCCCTCCTTTTCCTTATCCCCCACAATGGGCCACCGGAAACTCACAAATCGCACGAAACGCGACAGCATAGCTGTATTTATAATTATTATTTGATTCCTTCCTTATCCCTCCCATAATGATGGGCAATCATATGGTCATATTTTATTCAACCAAAGGAAGCTCGTAGATAAAATTGTTTCATGGAAACGAATTCAAACAATGTTTCCTCTACGGCGTAGCACGTACGTAGAGCCCCCGTAGGACGTCTACTACTTCAAACCTACGCAGCTCTACTGCGTATTCGTTGTTTAATTTACATATTTGCATACTTAAGGAACGCTCAGTCGTGATTTGATGGAAACATTACAGATAAGTTAACCATATCTCAAGTCTTCAAAATTTCTAAATACCCATGAAACTCAATATAGGTTTAGTGGTAGTGGTCTGTTACATGTTACCAAGATAGTTTTTAATTTTCACATGCATATATAATTCACAAAATCTTAGCTAATAAAACATTACTTGATAGTATATATTATATTGATTATGATCTAAAATCTGAATTATAAATTATGCACTTTGCGGGATTCTTATATTATGATACTCGATACTCGATGGTCGGTATTTGATAGTCAATTGTTGGGAGTCCATATTAATTCATTGTTCATGGTTAATAGTTTATTGTTCACAGCTCATAGTTCATTGTTTATGGTACATCTGCACAATCAGAGATTATGCAGATGTGTTACCCCTCCTTTTCCCTATCCCCCAATGGGCCACTGGAAACTCACAAACCGCACGAAACGCACCAGCATAGCTGTCACTTGACGCCGATATTATGTGAGCGAGAGGTACCACCTCAGTCGTGCCGGCCCAGTTCGGATGCATAGCAGCATAGGACTACCTCTTACAATAAACTGGTACTATAATATAAGGTCTCGTGAACAAACATACGTAGACCATATCATAATATCGATCTTCCCAGAATAAAAGTTAAAACCATGGTGAATATCCCGTGTGTAATGAAAAAGCGGTATCCCATTTACAAATACTTTATTTGATTGGTTTACGTATGAAAAAAGTCCGCAGCACTGATGCCCGATTAACACAATGGAGTCTCCTTGATCGCAATATAATCCGGCAGAGTAACGTCCTTCTCAAAGTAGACTAGTAGAATGTCCCGCAACATTGGCCACCGCCATTGGCGTCCTTTTATACCAAACTGACAATAGACAAACCTACAACTACCAACACCCACAAAATCGATATTTCTTTATCAATATTTCTTAATAATTATTTAATCGATATAAATATAAATAATTAAAACTACTAAAAACCATGATAGGTGTTATATAGTTTTAAATATAATACAATATAACACCACTATTTACGTTCACCAACTATAATTCTCTTCAATCCACAAAAATACATTTTTAGGAGATAGAAATAGACTCTCTATTTCTATCGCTTTAAAGTATATTTTGAATTCTGATACATCGAATTGAATTCTCCATTATAATATATGACTTTTATAACATTTAAATCAAGATCATTAATATAAGCACTGTACATCCAGCAAATATGTAAAGTAATGCAAATTTTCAGCTGACACACAAACTCAAAGACGAGTGACATTATGTGGTCAACTTAGCCTATATTATTTTATTACTTCACCTATATTAATTTATTAATATGAGCGAGTTCACCCAAGACAAAACATTACAACTTAAGCCAATAATATCATTTACTGGGTGTAACATGCGTTGCTTGCATATGCGTGGCATCCTACAACGCATGACAGGGTTATTTTTAAAACACCAGCAACCTTGCAGAGCTTGATAGCTAATACCACAAAAGACTATCTGTTTGCCCCCTCTCCTATAAAAAAATTGGTTGTCTGTATAGTTGGTTTACGGACGATAGTCTAACGTGACAAAGTGATAACAAGCAAGTATGCAAGTACGCATGCATACAATGAGTGTAACGGGACAATGAGCGTTACGGGACATTTTTGTGATTGCAGCCGGCGTTCATCAATTTATTATACGATATATTAGACGTTGTCACGTCAAAAAAACAATATTATTAATCAAACAAATTATCTGCACTTGGCGGGACTGAAACCGGACCACTCGAGCAGCCGTCAAATATCGGAAACCTGATACTAAAAGCCACTTAAGACGATGGGTCTTGAGATTAGCTGTAAGATATCTCAACAATATAATTTATTTCCATATATGTGGGGCTAATTTCTTTTATAAAGTGTGGCGTTGGTGGTAACAAAATAAAGAAAATCATAAGAGATTTTAAACTATGCTGTTTTTAATATTTTTTAAACAGGGTATTTCTCAAGTTTTTTGTATGCACTAGACTATCTCGTGAACTGTATTTAAAGATAATGTCGAAATATCGAGCTCACAAAATAAACCGAAAAACATGGTAAAATATGTCCTGTTTTAAATAGCTCTGATAGCGAAAAACGAATTAGCATGAGATTTTGGAATTACCAGATGTAATGGGTTCTGTCGTAATCCTACTTCAACCAAAACACAGCATGCGTTATTTCTCAGCTTTTTAGTAGGATATAGATTAAAAAGCTATTGGGACTCAGATCGGCTACGAGTTGAAGAGCTTTAATATTCAAAAGATTTTATGACCTTTAAATAAGTTGTTTTTGGCTTATGTTTAAAAAACAGTTTAAAATGATTAATTTTTCTATGAACTTTTTATGGCGTTATTTCTCAAACATATTTCTATTACCTACTATTACCCATCTATCGGGTGGTGATCTTTTTTGTTACAAGTGTATTCATAAACGTCAAAATTAAACTTATGGGACTAAGCAAAAGATAGAAATATCTTTGAAATAAGTTATAAATAACATTTAAGCTCTAAATAAAGTTAATTACTAAGCAAAAATAAAAAAGTGCGTGCGTACAAAGTACACATATCAGAAGTGAAACTTATTTGGCAAACTAATTTTTAAATCTCGTATATATTTATACTAACCTAAAGCTTAAAATTTCCGAGACTTGCGATGCGACGTTCGCTCTATCTCACTCTCTCTCTCGATCTTTCTCACTCGCTTACCTCCCTACTATCACTCCATGGCTTTCTCACTCTCTCTCTCAATCGGTCTCAATCACTCTCTCCCTCTTCTTGGACGTTGAAAGCGTTGCACATTATCGTTACGTTTCATCCGTAAAAATTTACCCTCATGCGCGCAAAGAAGTTTCACTTCAAAAATGTAAAAAAGAAAAAAATATATATATCTAGGTACATCCTATTTATAAAAAGATATTTATGAATAGAGGAAAATAAATGTGGCCATATATTTTATACGTGCAATAGGAATAAGACATTACGATAAGAATTCTAGATAACTTCTCGGATCCCTTTTAGCGATCAAGTACAGCCTACGAAGGTTCACTCTGAGTACGCAATCAATTTTGATGTGTTTTATGTGACTGTAATATATCACTCACTTACGAAACTTAAGCACTTTGACATTATATAAAATATGATGTGAAATATCGTTGCTATACGTAGACAGAGAATACTATTATTACTATTTATTTATACTAGTACTCTCTGTCTACGTTGCTATATAATAATAACTCGGTGACATTAGGACGTTGGACTCCTCAGTCCTCCGGTGACCGCACTATAAAATATTCAAAACATCGGGAACGTAAAAATCTAAAAGGTGCCATAAAGTCAGAGATGCTTTTTATCCCGACCATGGTTCAAGCCTTGTCGTGGCGGTGGAGCTCAATAGCCTAAGGTTAACTCGGCACCTAGGGCGAAGCCAATTGAACCGAGAGAGCTGCTCTTTGTAACCCTCTTATAAGAAGAGGGGACGAAAGAGTAGGGGGACAAGGGGCGAGGATGGGAACCTCACCCCATTGCACTGTCCCGACGTTGGGAGAGGTTGCTCTGTGGTGCGACAACCCCTCTGTGGAGGTGGCGTCGGTCTCTTAGTGGACCCGTCGCGGTGCTCTGTTGCTCAACAGATCCGGGGCACCACACCAAAGGCGGCATTGTTGCCACTCGCCGGGCTTTAGTGGGTAGAGCTGCATTCACCTTACCATCTTTCTGGCGTAGAAAGTTCCACATACCCTAGGGAGTCCCCCCTCCCCAGCGGGATGCCTCAGAGCCACGGAATAAATAAACTACTGCGCATTTCCCGGCGCAAAACAGGAGACGCTCTTTATGAGACAATGGCATAGGTTATATACTTACCTACACCATCATTTTATTTACTTCTTTTGCAGAACAGTGTTCATTATTATATTGCAAATAAATGGTCAAGGCTTAATCTTACCATCTTGTCTCTCTCTCTCACGGTAGTCAAAGCTTAAAAAGCTACCTTTAATAGATAGATCGGGAATTCGTTTATGTTAATAGCCTTAATGTACCTTAAGACTCTTCGGGTTGATTTCAATTTTTTTATAGAAGAGGGGGCTAACGGATAGTCGGTTCACCTGATGGTAAGTGAAGAGCGACATCCACAGTCACCCGCTACACCAGTGGATTAGCAGGTGCGTTGCCAGCCTTTCAGATATGAGTATGCTCTTTTCTTCAAGGCCCCTAATTCGTATCAGTATTTTTCAAAGTTGACATCAAAGAATAATGGGTTCCCTCGCCGGTAGTTAAAACTATATTTACCAGGTAAGTAGTAGAAGGGGACAATCTCACGCAATCGTTACCCCTTGCATAATGTAGTAAGTACGTTTGTCGTTGTCCTATTTGCATATTTAGAAATGGGCTCGTGTACCAACAGGTGGACCTATACCACCTGTTGTGTATCATAAAGTAAAGCCAAGTGTGAGTCGAGCTTTAAGATTCTTTAAGACGTAAAGAATCTGAAAACTCGAAATATAATAAGGATATTATAATACAGTAATTTTGATAATTCAATATTACACACATATCGCGCTAGAATGGCTGATTCCGTAACTAATGTTCAAAAGTAAAAATATATATTTTTGCTTGAGGTGCCTGCTTGCTCAATAGATCCGGGGCACTTCACCAAAGGCGGCATTGTTGCCACTCGCCGGGCTTTAGTGGGTAGAGCTGCATTCACCTTACCATATTTCTGGCATAGCGAGTTCCACATACCCTAGGGAGTAGTTGCGTCTACCTTACCACCTTTTGGGCGCAGCCTCAGAGCCGCATTTCCCGACGTAAAAGAAAAAAAAGGCCTTACTATAAAATAAAAGCGTATTAAAAATAGCTTAAGATCTATTGCGGTTCATATATAATCAGTTGACAACGACGAATAATGGATGGTCAGACAGGCAAAAACACAAGTAGGAAACCTTAAACATAAAAGAGCGTACTCAAATAGCATTCCTTTTTAATAAAACAAGTTAAATGATTTTACCATCAGGCGCACTTGGTTTGATAATAATTGATAGCCTCCGATTATAAAAAGTTTTGAAGAAATTTATACATAGAAAACTTTTTAATATCTTTAACTGACTTCAAAAAGGAGGAGATTATCAATTCGTCGGAATCTTTTTTTTTTTATTTTTTTTTTTATGTATGTTACCTGATTACTCGAAGATGGCTAGACCGATTTGAAAAATTATTTTTTTGTTCTAAAGGGTATACTTCCCAAATGGTCCCATGATAAGGAAACCAGGATCTGATGATGGAATCCCAGAGAAATCGAGGGGAACTTTCGAAAATCATAGGGGCAACTAGTGCGTTTGATATATTTTCTATAAAGTGTTTTGAAGGACTACAATTTAATGAAGGTCTAGAGTCGATCTGATGCTGGAGCCGAAAGACAGTCGAGGGAACTCCTCGACGATTTACAGCACTAACCTTGTGTTTGGGCTTGATTAATTTGTAATGATGAGAACTTTACACTTAGATGTGTTGTGACTGTCATTAAGGGTCTGATGATGAAGACAAATGACAATTAAGGGAACTCCTGAACAGTTTACAGTAGCTACCTTGTGTTTGGACTTAATTAATTTAAATTGATGAGAACTTTGCACCCATATTGGGTATAAGCGCCATTACATGTGTGATGATGGAGACCTTACACAGTCGAGGGGAATACTCGACGATTTACAGCTTTTATTGGGCTTAGTTCATACGGCTAAATAATATACCAAAATCATGTAATTTTGTTTAATTCATTTAATTTTACTTGTCGTTGTTAAATGTCAACACAAAAACAAAAAACAACTGTGCCTTGGAAGCGCATCATAGTATTTCAAGGTCATCATAATATCCATTCTATACCTATATATTGGTGATGGTAATGTTCTATATCTATATATAACAGAATTATTTAATGAATAGCAGCAAATATGCCGTGATTGCTTTCAATTACATGTATATAAAGTTTTACACAATTCCATTTCGGTTTTGTTATGTAATGATTTAAACCCTTTCTACGTTCATCTCATTAATACAGCGCTATCTAATCTGAGCAACGCTTTTAATAGTTCTACCCATATTTCAGACAAATAAACTCAGTTATCGAATTTTGCAATCACTAAAAATTAAGAAATAAAAAAATTTTAAACAAAAATTAAAACCGACTTCAAAATTAAAAAAAAACTATAAAGTTATAAAATAATTTCCGTAATCTTTGTGCCTACAATTTATAATCAACTTGTTCTTCTACTAATATACAATCTTTGCATTTACCACGACATTATTGTTACTTTTGACGGACCGTCCGTCCGTCCATCCGTCCGTCCATCCGTCCGTCCATCCGTCCGTCCATCCGTCCGTCCATCCGTCCGTCCATCCGTCCGTCCATCCGTCCGTCCATCCGTCCGTCCATCCGTCCGTCCATCCGTCCGTCCATCCGTCCGTCCATCCGTCCGTCCATCCGTCCGTCCATCCGTCCGTCCATCCGTCCGTCCTCCGTCCGTCCGTCCTCCGTCCGTACATCCGTCCGTCCATCCGTCCGTCCGTCCGTCCGTCCGTCCGTCCGTCCATCCGTCCGTCCATCCGTCCGTCCATCCGTCCGTCCATCCGTCCGTCCATCCGTCCGTCCATCCGTCCGTCCATCCGTCCGTCCATCCGTCCGTCCATCCGTCCGTCCATCCGTCCGTCCATCCGTCCGTCCATCCGTCCGTCCATCCGTCCGTCCATCCGTCCGTACATCCGTCCGTCCATCCGTCCGTCCATCCGTCCGTCCATCCGTCCGTCCATCCGTCCGTCCATCCATCCGTCCATCCGTCCGTCCGTCCGTCTGTCAGTCCATCTGTCACCAGGCTGTATCTCATGAACCATGATAGTTACACAGTTGAAATTTTCGCAGACGATGTATTTCTATTACCGCTATAACAACAAATACTAAAAACAGAATAAAATCAATATTTAAAGGGGACTCCCAAAGAAGAAACGTGATTTTTGTCGCTATTTTTCTCGATAAAAATTTATATTATTTCCATTTACACGATAATATATTACGCCAGCGCTTATGGCGTACGCTATCTGCATGGGTACCACCATCCTGCTTTTTTGTGTCATGGAAAAGGGCAGGACAGGATGTAACACCTGACGACTAGGCTATACATGGTCTGCCTGTCTAGACCTGGCTAAACTCGTTTATGTCTGTCTCTAATAAACTCCGAATGATTCAAATAGATAAAATCGAAATTATAGGGATGTTAACAGTAAATTTGTCTTGTAACTTTATAACACAGCAATAAAAAAATAACACAATATATGTTATAATATAGCGACGATGGCCCAGTGGCTATGGGCTCGGCCTCATGAGTGAGAGAACTGGTGGTGTCTTGAAATGGATTTTTGTAAATTTCTTCATCTGAATATGAGACCACCGCCCGTTCACCGGTAAAAGAAAACATCGTGAGGAAACCTGCATGCCTGAGGAGATTAAACGTTTATAAATGTGCGTGAAGTTCATCAACCCGCATTGGACCAGCGCATGGCCCAACACCCTCCTCGCCTGATTTCAGTAGTGGGATAAGAGTTGATATTATTATATTATTCTTATGGTATAACACAGGCAAAACTGTGAGCTACAATTAGTTTAATAGTATTACTCTCGTTTAATCTTTAGAAATTCTTCAATTTAGTACTGCTAAATAATAAATATTATAGTTTCTAGACTAAAACTAAAGATCGTAATCGACGATGTAAAACTATAAATTTAAGCTGCATTTCAAGTTTTTTATTTTAATCTATATTAATATACTAAAGCAAAAAGTAGCGATTGCAATGATTTTATGATATTAAACTTTAATTAGAATATATATTTACCAGCCATTATGTTCAATCCTTGTAAAGGAACACCAAAAATAATTCAATGTTCAAAACTTGTGGGAATAAAAAACTTAAAACCTCACTGAGAAAATTAAGTGCACAAAAAATATATAAATAAAATAAAAAACACGCCACTCGATCTATCCATCAACCCGGTAATTATTTATCCCATTATATCCGCCAAACTTTTAAATTAATAATATAAAAACATTTTAAAAATATCTCAAAATTAATAGACACTGTCAAAAATATCAGCTCAAAAAAATTTCAGCAATACACAAAAAATATCAGCAATATTTTTCGTCGCGACGCCCGCTCGGAGAGATCTGACACGGGCGAACCCGTCTGGTGTGGGGCGGATACTGCCTTTGCGGCAAGAGCCTGCGTCACACTCGGACCTCGACACCTTTTTGTGGGACCCTAATTAATTACGAGCGTGGCATGATGTCTAATCAGGAATTTGAAAGGACTTCCTGTTAACTTACACGTATCTTTCATTTTTAATATGTGAAGCCGTTTGTAGCTTTATTAGGCGCACGAACGGACGAATGTAAAATTCAAAACACTTTTGTAATATTCAATAAAGTGGTAATTCTGAGTGATACAGCCATCATCATCATCGCCATCATCATAGTCATCATCATTTCATCATCATCCCTTTTCGATTCACTGCAGCTTAGACAACTAGTCTAATCAGTGCATCAAAATGGGACCAGCTGTTGCTTGATATTTTTTTTTATTTTATAGAAGAGAAGCAAAAGCAAAGAAGCAAACGGACTTACAGTAAAAATACAAAATGGAAAACAGACTCAATCATGACCTTAAGATTTATATTGGAAGTCATTGGGGAATTCTAAGGATTAAGTCATTCGCAAAAAGGTACGATTCATTTAAATAAGAAAAAAATTTGGGATTTGACATATTGTGTTATTCAAATCCAAAGATTTTAGTAGATTTATTTATTTAATCCTACAGAGTACAGACAGATAAATATTAGATTTATATCGCAAACAACTTAAGTTTAGACCTTTCTTTTTGTAAATAAAAATACTTGAAAATACTTATAAGAAATGCTACTTTATATTATTAAACAGTAACAAAAATAGCATCGTCGTGCCTTAAGCTTAAACTGTACTAAAAATACAGCGATTTCCCGTGTCTTTTATTTTGTTTTGTATTACACAGACTAATAAATTATAATGATTAAGTAGATAGTATAAGTCCTTTCTCGGAATGTAATCTAGCTCCTAATATGGCCGTTAGTGATATAGCCGTAACGAAGGGACTTACATGATCATCATTTTTGACGACTAGCTGGTCGAGTGGTCAGGCTACCGGACACTTTACGCAGCGGTCGCGGGTTCGAATCTCAAGTGCAGATAATTTCCGGGTCATGGACGTGTATATATTGTATTTATATAAATTTCTTAACTTTATTGCCGTTCCTAGTGCCCGTAACACAAGTTCTAACGAGCTTAAAACGGGGCTTAACATGTTGTGATTTTTAGCTTATATTTATTTATTCAACCTTACTCACACAGCTGGAAAAAAGCCTCTTACAATGACCACCAAGTCAGCCAATCCTCTACTACCCGCATCCAACAAAAACCAGTTCCTACACGAAAGCTCCCTCCTAGTTGAAGACTATGCGTTTTCCCGAACGTGACGACCATTCTATAAGTCTATTCGCCCAACAACAATCAGTATTCCATACGCGTTTACGATCGACCCAAACTACTTCCTGCTTGTCATTTTGACGTGACAACGTCTTATACTTCGATGGAACCGGCTGCACGAACGAAATAACATGACGCGTGTGGCGTTACCTCGCTCTGAGGCGTTCCATTTTCTTATGACGCTGTCACGTTCAACTATCGTCAGTAAACCGACTTTACAGACAACCGATTTTTTTTTGATGAATAATAAAGTAAATCTCCCGGACCTATGTGGGGACTTGCACTTGGGAATGCAGTACCCCTCTAAACCACCTGCGAGCGCCTTCAAACGTTTTTTGAGGGTCCTGGATCTGCAAGCAACAGGATCACCTCCGAGACAGGCTGGCCCCAGGGAAGGCCAGACTACTCCTCGTAAGGGGGGGACTGCCCGACCGCCACTCAGCAATCTGCGTGCTTGTCCCTCCCGTAATGTTGGTCACTTTCGTGATGTGACGTATGGCATTTTTGCAAATCCTATCCCACAAAGAAAATAAGTTCTACATTTTGTTAATTATTACTAATAATGTGTATTAAGGAATTAAGTATAACCAAAGGATTAAGCTAAACAATCTTTATAAATTGTTTTAGTTTGTGTAAATTTGTTGAGTTAATGTCCAAAATACCCCGTCATAATTTACGTGATCTTCTGTACTTTATTACAGGTTTTTTTTATACATATACAGATAGAAACACTAATAATTTACGGATCTTGGGAAACGTAAGCTAAGATAAACGAATTCGACAGATTCAGCTGTTGTCCTCCCATGAGCAAATTATCCATAAAAAATTGCACCAACTCCCGTAAGTTTGTAGACGAAAAATGTCATCCTTCGTAAATATTAGCATTTTATAACAAATCTGTTTCTCGATTGATATCACTTACATAGTTACATCTATTTTTTAGGGTTCCGTAGCCAAATGGCAAAAAACAGAACCCTTATAGATTCGTCATGTCTGTCTGTCTGTCTGTCTGTCCGTCTGTCTGTCCGTCCGTATGTCACAGCCACTTTCTTCCGAAACTATAAGAGTTATACTGTTGAAACTTGGTAAGTATATTGGTAAATTGGTTCCCAGAATAATGTACCGCATTAAGATTTTGACACGAAAGTAGAAAAAAAAACATTTTTTTTTTCATCAAAACCAAACGGATAGGTCTTCAAAAATGATATTGAGTTTGCGCGAGAGACATTTCCAAAGTGGAAAAATGTGTGTCCCCCCCGTGTAACTTCTAAAATAAGAGAATGATAAATCTAAAAAAATTATGTACATTACCATGCAAACTTCCACCGAAAATTGGTTTGAACAAGATCTAGTAAGTAGATTTTTTTATACGTCATAAATCGTAAACCGCAATTTACCTTTCATGCAATCAACTCAAATATATAAAAAAAAACATTTAATTCCATAAACATAAACCTTAATTTTTGTTAAAGTGTCTAATGTTGTATATTATGTAATGGTACGGAACCCTTTGTGCGCGAGTCCGACTAGCACTTGGCCGGTTTTTTTTATTATCAGTTTAAAAATAATACAAATATAAATGGAATATGGATTTCTTATTTATGGTATATATATTTTAATATCAATTCTTTATATATATATTTTTAATCCTTTTTATATCAAACGATTCCTTGCGATTATCGAGAACTAATGAAAAAAATATTTTAAAGTTTTTACTAATGTAAACATAGGCGTATTCTCAATATCATACATTGTTAATGTTCTATTCTATTAACGTAAACATCACTTGTCTAGAGGGGCAGGAATCAGACATAGCTTTTTAGTTGTGATATTTATATATAGAAGATAGAACAGGCCAAAAGACACACGAAGTAGAACAGGAGATACCAAATAATATTCATCAATGAAATTCCACGCCACAAATTAGTTGAAATGAGCTTGTTAAAACATCGCCAACTTTGTACGAAGTTGGTAACTGTTTGGTAATTCCTGCTCCGTCCGCCCTGGTCCCGGCTACGGAGTTTGACCGCCGATGCAAGTTGCTTAAATCCAACCGCTGGGCTCCAAAGTTACATCATTATCATCACCATCATCACCTTTATCATCATCATCGTCATCATCATCATATTCATCATCATCGTCATCATAGTCCTCGTCAACCCCTATATTGTCCCACTAATTGGCACGGCCCGGAAAGGAGATGGTATGCCGTTGATGCCTGCTGAATGGCAGGCCGAAGCCCAATTGTTATCATTTCAGCTGTTGTATGTATAGCGTCGAATAGTGAAACTTTGATAGCGCGATTCAGGATTTTGGCACTAATTGGTCCGCAGCAATGATAAAGAAATATCAAGAAATCAGTACTTCTTGTAATTTGTGTTATAAAGAGAATATAATATGTCATCACAATATACAGACTAGCTAATCTCTTAAGTGATGTAGATGACAACGCATAAATAATTCTTCTAGGGTTCACTTATGTTCATAAAAAGGGAAAATCAAAACTAAGAATATAAATAACATTGGTGAACAAGTAAAATCAATATCGCGACAATATTCGAGCAGACGATAAACAAACACTCCACGTAACAAACTTCGTCACATCTTCGATATTGTTTATAGGCCAAGCGGACACTTTACTTTCAAGGATGGATAAACATTTTTATTTAACAGTTATTCCATGTTCGGTTGCTAATAGCCTTATTATAATAATAATAATCATATCTATGGACGCTTTCACATTGGACGCTTAGGGTTTAGTATAACTAAACCTGCAGCTTAACCCGCGTTAACTTACAGTCTACGGACTAACGTCGCGTCTACGGACGTATCCGGACTAATGATGATCATTATTTTACTTTATTATTTTTTGTTAAATATCTAATGGAAATAAAGCAGCGTTTTTAATGTAAGCTTCCAAGTGGATAATTTTTTTTATGTCATCAGGGGGCAAACGAGCAGTCGGAGCCTCACGGCGCTGATGTCCATACACATCCGTACAACCAAGGCCAGGAGATGCCGCCCTCCTTTTCCCTATCCTCCCCAATGGGTCACCGGAAACTCACAAACCGCACGAAACGCGACAGCATAGCTGTCACTTGACGCCGGTGTTATGTGAGCGAGAGGTACCACCCCGGTCGTGCCGGCCCAGTTCGGCTGCAATGCAGCATGGAACTACCTCTTACTGAAATTGATGTATTTAGATAGGTAAACGATTTCTCATCCGGCTGGAGTTGGTTTGTAAAATAAGCTTGTATGTTATATTATATTATATAACTTGACGACCTCTGTGGCTCAGTGGTAAGCGCGTTGGCGCTCAAGCCGGAGGTTGCGGGTTCGAATCCCGCCAGGGATCAAAAATATTTTCTTGTTCCTGGGTCATGGATGTATATTAAATATGTGTGTATTATATAATAAAAATATTAAATATATGTATAGTATAAAAGTATTAAATATATTTTCGTTGTCTGGTACCCGTAACACAAGTTCTTCGAGAACATATCACGCGACCAGATTAACGTGGTGTGAAAGGGTCCATAGATATTATTATTATTATTATTATTAACTGTATATTTGTCTACACTCACGGATAGAATACCCAAGATTTAATTTCATTAATTTAATATAGCCATACCGCATACGCGAATTCGTGCCTTAGTTGATTACATCGCTAATTAGGTACGACAAATATGTCGAGGAAATCTATAACATGTTCATGAATATAACATCGATAGAAACATAATCCCGATACATTTCAGTAGCACGATATTCGTAACTTAAGATTTTGTAGTCATTATATCGTGTTATATTTAATTATTGATATTATCATATAAATTCTATGTAATGAAAAATCCACATAAATTAGTTAAGTTAGCACTGAGTCGTAGATATTAAGAAATTATATTTCCTGGAATTATGAGGGTGGCATGGTCAGCGAGAAAACCGTCTATAAATAAATGAAGCAAAAAAAATCCACACCACCTGAAGTAGCAGTATCAAAGAGTGCTGAAAGCACGCATTAAACCTTTTAATGAAAATCATAACCACCTCTCCGTCTATATATTGTTTGTGCCAACATTTAATCTCTTAATAGATTCATAAAATGGCGTACTTAAAAGTGAAACTTACAGTTATTTTTGTACTACAGAAGCGCGCATGCGGACTTGATATATATAATGCTGATCCCGTTACATAACTTTATTTTACATCGCCTTTCCGTTGCATTTCGCTGATATTTACAAATCCGCATTGCTGCTAGTGTAAATTGCGAGGTTTACCAAATTGCCATTCCAATATTTTTTAACAATTTATACTTTCATTATTTTTTTATTGATGGTTGCTAAGTTGTATCGGTTCGAGAATACTGAAGGTGGCAGCTGGTTGTATAGTAAATAGTGTTTTTTTTCTTTTGCGCTGGGAAATTCTCTGAGACGTCCCGCCGAGGAGTTGATGTCCCCAGGCAGGGTATATGGGACTCGCTGCGTCCGACAGCTGGTAAGTGGACGCAGCTCTACCCACTAAAACCCGGCGAGTACCACCCACGCCGCCTTTGGTGAGGTGCCCCGGATCTGTTAAGCAAACAGGGCACCTTAACAGCTAGTCAGTCCCTCAAGGGACCGGCGCCACCTCCACACCTCTGTGGAGGTTGTCCCGCACCACATAACAACCCCTCCCAACGTTGGGACAGTACAATGGGGTGAGGTTCCCCCTTTGTTATCCCCCTGCTCTTTTGTCCCCTCTTCTTATAAGAGGGGTACAAAGAGCAGCTCCCTCGGCTCAATTTGCTCCGCCCAAGGTGCTAGGCACACCTTAGGCTACTGACCCCCACCGACACGACAAGGCTTGAACCTTGGTGTTGGGCCATAGTTCACCGATGCGCTGGCCCAATGCGGGTTGGTGAACTTCACACACCCTCAAAGACTTTTAATCTCATCAAGCTTCAAGGCTTCCTCATAATGTTTCCTTCACTGGTATACAATATTTTGAAAATTATGAACTCGTTGCCGTTATATTTTTGTGTGAGTAAAGAAGGAAAGTGACATGCAATTTTCTAGCAGGTCGTATCGAAGAAAGGCTTTTAAATCCGAAACGTAAGATGCTACATGCCCACAATATATATTATATATAATATATATTTAGGGACACGAAGTGTTGGTCAGCCATTAAACAGATGGGAAGTCGATCTCCGTGCGGTGGCCGGTCCGTGTGGGATGTGAGTGCCAAGGAATCGGACGTCTTGACGCTCATTGAGGGAGGCCTATGATCAGCAGCGGACAGATAGATATTTAAACCCGTCTGCAAAGGCACCACCACCTGCTTGTTTCTCCCGTGAAACAGCTTTACTATGTTTCGGAGAGAAGGGCAAGATAGGTTGTGCAGGCACACTAGTACATAAGTGCTGTTAAGATTTTTTTGTTACTTTTATTTTTACTTATTTTTATCGAGAATGTGGAATGTGGAGTTTTGAATAAAGTTTCTTTCTTTCTTCTACACACCTGCCACATGTACTGTGGTAGTCTTCATTAGTACCTAGTGTGTACCTCGCGTAATTCAATAAGCCCTATTAAAATACACATCAGGCGCGCGGAATAATTAGTTCTGTATATTCCAAGTATGAAGATAAAAATATTTTAGCGATCTAATTTCGTTTGAATAATGTATCCGTCCACTGCTAAACATAGGCAGTGGACATAACATAACATAGCACAACACAACACAGCACAGCACAGCACAGCACAGCACAGCGCAGCGCAGCGCAACGCAACGCAACGCAACGCAACGCAACGCAACGCAACGCAACGCAACGCAACGCAACGCAACGCAACGCAACACAACACAACACAACACAACACAACACAAAACAATGTAACATAATTGACGACCATTGACGACCGTGTGGCTCAGTGGCTCAATGATAAGCGTGTTGGGGCACAAGCCGGAGGTAACGGGTTCGAATCCCGCCAGGGAACAAAAAGTTTATTATGTTCCTGGGTCATGGATCTTTATTTTTGTGTATATTTATATGATAAAAAAATGTGTATTATAGTATAAAAGTATTAAATATATTTCCGCTTACTGGTACCCGTAACAGAAGAACTTTGAGAACCTACCACGGGACCAGATTGACGTGGTGTAAAATTGGCCATAGATATTATTATTATTATAACATAACCTATTAATAGTGCACAGTAAACACACGCGACACACGCAACACACTCTGGTATTCACGAGCACGCGCCGCTCCTTTGTCTCATCAAATATACACTGACTCATCAAATATGGTTTAATTTATTACCCGACTGCAAGGAAAGGGTTTATGTTTTTCGCACCTATCTTTGTTTCTAATATTATTTATTTCCTCATATTTTCCAATTTCCAAACAACTCGATGGATTTCTTTAATCGAGATATCCTTAGATTCTTCTAGTCCAAGTGTTCTTAGATATGTGAAATAAAAAAATATGCTGCCTAATTTGATAATTTAGTTTTTTAAAATATTGTATAGTCTTTTATAGGTGCCTTTTGCTCTTTAACGCCGGGAAATACTCTGAGGCGTCCTGCGGGGGAGTTGGTCTCCACAAGCGGGTATGTGGGACTCGCTGCGCCCGAAAGGTAGTAAGATGGACGCAGCTCTACCCACTAAAACCCAGCGAGTGCCACCAATGCCGCCTTTGGGAGGTGCCCCGGATCTAGTAAACAAACAGGGCACCTCGACGGCTAGTCAGTCCCGCAAGGGACCGACGCCACCTCCACAGAGGGGTTGTCCCGCACCACAGAACAACCCCTCCCAACGTCGGGACAGTACAATGGGGTGAGGTTCCCATCCTCGCCCCTTGCCCCCTGCTCTTTTTATCCCTTTTCTTATAAGAGGGGTACAAAGAGCCCCCTCGGCTCATTTAGCTTCGCCCAAGGTGCTGGGCTCACTCTAGGCTACTGAGCCCCACCGCCACGTCTAGGCCTGAACCATGGTGGGGATACAAGCAGCGCCCTGCGATTATACCCGCGTACTTCCCATTCGCGTGGGATTACAGGGATAAATTATAGCCTATATGTAATTCAAATGTATAAGCTATGTTATTGTTATGTTTCATTACTATCAATTCAGTATTTTTTTCGTTAAAGAGTAACAAACATACATCCATACATTCTTACAATACATATACAATTCAACATAGTAGAACGGCCGGCTAGTCGAGTGGTCAGGCTGCTGGACACTTCAGGCAGCGGTCGCGGTTTCGAATCCCGCCAAATGCAGATAATTTATATGATGAATATAGATGTCTGCACCGGGTTATGTATTATACATACATATGTATAATATGTATTTTAAATATAAATTTCTTAAAATTATTTCCGTTATTTCCGTACGTATCCGTAGCACCAGTTTACGACCTTATCACGGGGCTAGGTTGACGTGGTGTGATTGTTGGGTAATATTTAATTACCTATATTGTTCGACGCTAAGACAGTATGATTATTCTGCTCTGATATGTTGCTTATAAGAATAAGCAATATATATATCTTAGGTGCAAGATCTCGGTAGCAATAATTAAGTGCGAAACTCCTTCGCGTAAGAAAAAAAGAAGAATATGTTCTTGCAGATTGGTAAGTAACACAAAACGCATGATAATATTGGAGAATTTGAACATAATGTATAAATATAATTTGGCAACTATATATTTATTTATGTATGGATTACCAACAGTTTAATTAATTGAATTAATTAAACTAAATTAAATTAAAAACGTACATAAAAAGTATAAGTTATAATTTGTATAATTGTATTATGGATCGTTTCAGAGTTCATTTTGAAGCTCCGATTCTTCCAAATAATAAATTAAGAAAGTATATTACGACCATAATTACTAAAAAGAGAGTATCTACAATTTTATATGGAATTAATTTAATAAGCCAAACTATGGAATTTTCACCTAAAATGAATCAGAAATGAAAAATTTCAATAATTTGCAAAGTTTGCTTCAGGCAAAAGCTCTTTATTGAAATTATTTAATTATGCCTCAAACATCTGCTCCAAGTACGAATTTCATAAAATAAATCCGGTATTTAACTTTGAAAGTGGATAGCGTGAAAATATAGATGTGTCTATACGTATAGGGTTTAAATAAGATACTATATAACTATCTTATTTAAACCCTATCTTTTGTGCCATTCCATGCGATCTTTTGTGCCATTCCCGAACTATACTCCTCCAGTTTTTTTTTCTTCTTTCACGCCAGGATACTCTTAGGTATCCCGCGGGGGAAGCGGAACTCCAAAGGCGTTTATGTGGGACTCACTACGCCCGAAAGATGGCACCCAGTGGACGCAGCACTACGCTAAAAGCCGGCGAGTACCACCAATGCCGCCTTTAGTGAGATGCCCCGGATCTGTTGAGCAACAGGGCACCTCAAAGGCTAGTCAGTCCCCCAAGGGACTGACGCCACCTCCATAGAGGGTTTGTCCCGCACCACAGAACAACCCCTCCCAACGTCGGGACATTGCAATGGGATGAGGTTCCCATCCTCGCCCCTTGTCTGCCTAATCTTTTGTCCCCTCTTATTATAAGATTGGCACAAAGAGCATCCCCCTCGGCTCAATTGGCTTCGCCCAAGGTGCTGGGTTCACCTTAGGCTACTGAGCCCCACTTCCACAACAAGGCTTTAACCATGGTGGGGACTGGAAGTAGACCTTTTTTTTTTTTTTGACGCTGTGGAAATGCTTGTTTCATTGAACTCCAAGGCGGTCTTATCGTATATTCTCATATATACAGCAGCAAACACGATGATGCTGTTCCCAAAGGCTTATCGCACACAACTTTCTCTAAAGTTGTGAATAAGTAATGGGTACTCTACGACTTGTTGATATTACCTCCCTGAATAATTACTTGCTTTACATTCTACAAAACAGTACGTACGCTGTGCCAACACTATATTTACTGAGCCTAATAGTACATTAAATGTAGAGTCGTATTAATATTTACAGTTTAACAACTTTTTAAAATATTTTTTTCTAATTTTTACGCGAATTTCACTCATTATATGTTGTATGTATAAATTTAATGGATATTATTGCGGTTTATTAAGATTTTTACATGCTCGACGTTTCGGGTACTTAACAGTAGTGTTTTTCAACGTGTGGGTCTCTAAGAGGGTAGTGAGGGTCGAGAAGCCTTAGTATAAACGAAAAAAAAAGTATTATAAAATACAAGTTGAAACCAGCAAATGCTGTCCTGTCCGTACTTAAATTGTTTATCGTCATTGTCATCTTAAAAATGAAATCAACGTCATTTGCCCATTCTTTTAATTGTTAAAAGACGAAATTAAGACGAATTATAGATATTAAGACTGTCCAATAGGAAGTACCTATATTGGTTTAAATCTCCCGTGAACCAAGATGAAAAAATAGGGTTCGTGAATTTACACTTCTGAACATCTTGATGGATTTTAGCTTGAGAGTAGTCAAAATTATAAAGTATCAAAATGGCGGAGTCTTATTAAAAATGGCGGAATTTTGGCGCCAAATTATTTGTCACATTCGTGTTTAAACTTTATCCGTCACATTCGCTTTAATTTTATCTGTCAAATTCGGTTTTAACTTGATCTGTCAAAACAGAAATGCTTTGTTAAAAACTTTGTTAAAAAAAAATGGTTGCCTGTAAAGTCGGTTTTACGGGCGAAGATTTTACGTGACATCGTTTCGGTGACTCATCGTAACGTTACCGAGCGTTACACTTTTTCATAAGTGACTCCCAGCCGCAACCTAATTTAAGACGTTGTCACGTCAAAACCTACATTCTTTCATCTTAAGATAGACTAAAGAATCTAAAGCTGACGCCTTACTTATAACCACTAATCAAGCGACTCGTTGATATTAATTAACGTGAACTTATCAACAGGTTGTTCGTAGTTTATCTTTTAAAAAAATCTGCATTTTTATTCAGTGGGGGCAAACGGACAATTGGTTCCGTGGTAAGTTATCAGTGATGAGCAGATGAATTGCTGGCCTTTAAATATGGGTGAACTCTTTTCTTTTCTCTTAAAAATTGAATTCAGATGCAGCATCTAAAAATTTGGATTGGCTAACCACTTAATATCTATCTAGGATGCTTTTTGAAGTTAAACTTCTTTTGACGCGTAAGGGAAAAATTATGAAAGTAAATTTTTACGATGCGTGCACACACCGTCACGAATAAAACCGACACCATGAAGTTAGCTAAGGAACAATTTTCACATAATGACGGTATAGACGTCAGAAGATATAGTTTTTAACTCACAATAAGCATAAATTTTCAGTGTACATAAATTATTAAATAAATAAATAAGCAAAAAGGTTACAGTATAATGAAATTGTACTATGTATATTTCTTTAAGGAGTATAACTTCTAACGCATGTACATAAGTGCACACACACTTGTTTTTAACTTGGCTAAAGATTGAAATAAAACCTTTTTCCCAACGTTTTTAGGTCATCCAAGGTACATTTTTAAACAATAGGATGTATAACGTGGAGATAACAGCCGCTATTACTTACGGCAGCCTCTCAAAGCTACAGATCTTTCGGCTTACGGGCAACCCTCTAACCGCATTGTATGAGGTTCTCAAGATATATTAGGCTGGTTTATTGCCGGAAAATAGTATCTGAAATGTATATTTAAATGTATTAGAAGTATAAATTCTACTTTTCATTATAATTTGATTGTATTTTTCAAATGTCCTACATATAAGAGTTGATATTATTTATTATCATAAGTATATTCAAATTAGAAAATTTCCATTATATTTATTATTATTATTATTATTAAAAAATATCCATAACAAACCTTTACTTTGAGGATAAAATTATTGCACAAAGTAAATCTAGCCCAGACAGCGTTTTTTTTTCTTTAACGCCGGGAAATGCTCTGAGGCATCCCGCGGGGGAGTGGGTCTACCCACGCGGGTATGTGGGACTCGCTGCGCCCGAAAGCTGGTAAGTGGACGCAGCTCTACTCACTAAAACCCGGCGAGTGCCACCAATGCCGCCTTTGGTGAGGTGCCCCGGATCTGTTGAACAAACAGGGCACCCGGCTAGCAAGTACCTCAGGGGACCGACGCCACCACACCACCACAGAGGTATAGACCACCTCCTCACAACAGAACAACCCCTCCCAGCGTCTGGACAGTGCAATGGGGTGAGGTTCCTGTCCTCGCCCCTTGTCCCCTGCTCTTTTGTCCCCTCTTCTTATATGAGAGGTACAAAGAGCCCCCTGGGCTCAATTTGCTTCGCCCAAGGTGCAGCGGCGCACCCTAGGTTACTGAGCCCCACCGCCACGTCAAGGCCTGAACCATGGTGGGGATAATCAAAGCATGAAACAACACATTGCCTCGCGTTTTTCACATTTCCTCACAAACCACTAATCATCTGTAAAAAAGCGCTGAACTAAATCCTCCAAATCCTTAGGATAGACAACTCATTTAAGAGTTGTCTATCCTAAGACGTAAGCTGATGTCCCGGTAATTACACTGTTGTTCTCTTTTGACATTTGCTGACATATTATTGTCAAAGCTCAAGTAGATAAGTAAGTATTCCACCACCGGACATCGCGTAAAAATTCAAAATTTCACCCATACCATCATCGAGATGGTATGGGTGAAATTTTGAATTCCGGAAATACGCTACAACTTAATTTTTACGGCATTTCCTGCCTCGCGCACGCATATATTATGGAATAGCTGCTATCTAAGGTGTTTCCGAACCGATACGACTTAGGGAACTTCAAGAAAAGAGCATACTCATATTTGATAGGCAGGCAACGCATCCGCTCATCCTCTGGTGTAGCGGGTATCTGTGGATATCACTTTTCACTTACCACCAGGTGAACCGACCCCTTCGCCTCCTCTTCTATATAAAAAAAAATAAGGCGACGTCACAAAGGTAACGTTTACCTTTTTTATTTTTAGAAAAAGTTCGCTTTGCTTTACTTTTTATTTTTCCATATAACGATACGTTATAATAAGTGAAATTCGCATAAACATTAGATATGAATAAATTATTTCCATATTATATAATACTAGCTGTTGCCCGCAGCTTCGCCCGCGTTAACTTAGATGTACAGCCGTCCACGGATTGATGATGATTATTTATCTATGGACGGGCGTAGGACTTTATTTTATAATATGAAGTGATTAATACCGTATTTTTGTAAATAGCTTTTACATTACCGCTTTAAGATTGCCAATTTTTTAAGTATTAAAATGGATATAGGTAGTATGTTATATTTAACATAATATAGATATATTATGCCATCGCGGACTTTTTAGTAGGCATATTTAGGATACACAATTCTACCATATTACATTGATACAATAATAATTATTACCCTAACTTTCGGAACCGGAGCTCGGCCCGGTTCGGGCGCGAGGCGCGGTATCACGGAGCGCCCGGCTCGCGCGGCTGATTGATGATTTTGCTATATCTTCTAAGATATGCATTTCATTTGCATGGTGTAAACAGGAAAAACACACTTCATGAAATGCTCAAGCTAACTAACATATTTAAAATGATAAGCATTAATACCACATTTGTGTAAATAGCTTTCCAACTACCGTTTTATAATTGCCCATTTTTTAAGTATTAAAATGGATATAGTATGTTTTTTATAGATCTTTCTAAGGTGTACAATAATGTAATACATAATTTTGATCTATCTGTTAGTGTTCATCCAGCGTTTGCAATGTAAGTGCAAAAAATGTGTTTATTTACGACATCACATTATAAACCTCAAAAATAACAGTATTTCTCCACTATTTAATGGATGTTATTATACATATAAACCTTCCTCTCGAAGTACCTCGCTCTCACATAATATCGACGTCAAATGGCGGCAAATGTCGTTGTGTTTCATTCGGTTTTGTGGCCGAAGGTTGGGTGGCCTATGGGGCCCCCCCCCCCCCCCATACATGACAGCCCAGACTACGCAAAGACTACCCCAGGAGGGTACCGGTCGCACAAGCACCGGAGAATCCCTCTCTAGGCTTCCGGGCTCAGGACAGGTACCTAAACCCAGAAACCTGGGCAGCCCCGCGTATTCTGGGGGGGGCGAATCTGTGCTCAAGACAAAAACTGCCCGGGATAAACGGAGCAGTCGGCAGAAGTCCCCTACCACTATGACCGTGGATTTCTGTAACATTAGGGGATTTCATAGCAATCTCAACGCTGTCCACTACCACCTCCAGACGGCGAAGCCGGCGTTGCTCTTTTTGACCGAGACTCAGATATCCTCTCCGGCTGATAGTTCCTATCTCTCTTGTCCGGGGTACAAATTAGAACACTTTTTTGTACCGCGGGCTGGAGTTTGCGCGTACGTCAGAGAGGATGTCTGCTCTAGTCGCCTTGGCAGTCTTGAAGGTAGGGACCTCTCCATCCTCTGGTTGCGCATAGACAGCGACGACCATCCCCGCGTCTATGCCTGCCTATATAGGTCCCACAGCGGTAATGACGAAACCGATCGACACATAGAGCACATCCAAATGGCTACAGATTCCGTACTAAAGCAGATCCCATCCGCAGAGATCGTGATACTTGGTGATTTCAACGCCCATCACACCGAGTGGCTCGGCTCACGTACAACCGATCATGCAGGAAGATCTGTTTACGACTTTGCCTCAGCATATGATCTGACACAATTGGTGGTATCACCAACTCGTATCCCTGATGTGGAAGATCATACGCCTTCCCTGTTGGACCTTCTGCTGACCTCTCACCTGGACAGTTACGTGGTTTCCGTTCCGTTCCGTTTCCGACGATCCACTTGACTCATCGGACCACTGTCTGATCCGGAGTTCTGTGCAAGTTGCCCGTCATGGCCACGTTTTGCCAGCTGCCGCCATGTTTGGCACTATAGGTCAGCTGATTGGGATGGAATGCGGTCCTTCTTTGCATCCTACCCATGGGGTCGAATTAGCTTCTCGCTGGATGATCCAGACATCGTTGCCGATTCTGTTGCCGAGGTGATGCTGCAAGCCATAGAGCTTTTTATTCCAAGCTCTGCAGTGCCTATAGGCGGCAAATCCCAGCCCTGGTTTGGTCAAACCTGTAAGATGGCTGCACGCCACAAGTGGTTAAGCTACCGAGCCTGGGCCAATGCATCGATGCCCCAGGATGTAAAGACCAGCACATTAAAAAAGGAGTATAACTTTGCCTCCAGGTCCTTCAAAAGAGCTATTGCTGAGGCAAAAGCGGAGTACGTGAGCAGAATTGGCAAGAGATTGGTTCGACTTCCTTCGGGAACTCGTGCATTCTGGTCGCTCGCCAAGGCTGTTCAAGGGAATTTCTGTAAGCCATCCCTACCATCTCTGCACATGAGGAACGACTCGTTGGCCCACACCGCGAAGGATAAGTCGAGTGGGCCTGACGGCATCCCTCCGTTAGTGCTACGTACTTGTGCTCCTGAGTTGGCACCTGTCCTTACGCGTCTTTTTCGGCACTCATACTCATTTGGCGTCGTCCCATGCTCGTGGAAGACAGCTTTGGTACACCCGATCCCTAAAAAGGGGACCGCTCAGACCCGTCCAACTACAGACCTTCCTTGTTCTCAAAGATTATGGAATCCATAATTAACTGCCAGCTCCGGCGGTATTTGGAGGAGCACCAGCTGATTAGCGATCGCCAATATGGCTTTCAACGGAAACGTTCAGCTGGTGATCTTCTAATATTCCTTACGCAGCGATGGGCGGAGGCAGTTGAGAGCAAGGGGGAAGCGCTGGCGGTTAGTTTGGATATAGCGAAGGCCTTTGATCGGGTGTGGCATAAAGCACTTCTAGCGAAGCTACCATCATATGGGCTTCCCGAGAAATTATGTAAGTGGATCACCAGTTTTTTGGCAGACAGGAGCATCAAGGTCGTTGTCGACGGTACATGCTCGGACCTCAAGTCTGTTAATGCTGGTGTTCCGCAAGGCTGTGTACTATCTCCAACCTTGTTTCTTCTGCATATCAATGATATGCTGCAAACCAGCGGCATTCATTGTTATGCGGATGACAGCACTGGAGATGCCTTATACACTGGCCGCTCTAATATTTCTCGGGAACAAGTCGATGAGTGTCGGAACAAACTTGTGTCTGAAATCGAGTCTCTGTTGAACAAAGTCTCGGAATGGGGACGACTTAACCTAGTCCAATTTAACCCCAAAAGACACAAGTTTGCGCGTTTACCGCCAAAAAATCACCCTTCGTCGTTCCCCTACGATTTGAAGGCACTCTCCTAACTGCCGCAGCTAGCATTGGGATACTTGGCGTCGACATATCGAGAGATGTGCAGTTTCATGGTCATTTGGAAGGAAAGGCTAAACTAGCCTCTAAGAAACTCGGCGTGCTCAATAGGGCGAAGCAGTATTTCATGCCTTCACACCGCTTTCAATTATACAAGGCTAAGATCCGGCCTCACATGGAATACTGCTCTCACCTCTGGGCTGGAGCGCCCAATATCAGCTCCTTCCATTTGACCGCGTCCAACGCCGGGCGGCTCGAATAGTCGATGACAATGTTATCTCCAATCGGCTTGATTCCTTGGCGCTGCGTAGAGATGTCGGATCGCTCTGCATCTTCTACCGCATCTACCACGGGGAGTGTTCTGAGGAATTGTTCGGATTAATACCTGCGGCAAAATTCCACCACCGGACATCGCGTAAGAATTCCAAATTTCACCCACACCATCATGATGTCCGGAAATCCACAACATCTAGATTTTTGCGGCATTTCCTGCCTCGCACCACAAATATATGGAATCAGCTGCCACCTACGGTGTTTCCGAACCGATACGACTTAGGGACCTTCAAGAAAAGAGCATACTCACATCTAAAAGGCCAGCAACGCACCCGCTGATCTCCTGGTATAGCGGGTGACTGTGGATGTCGATATTCACTTACTGTCCGTTTGCCCCCTCTTCTATAAAAAAAAAATACTCTATCTAATAAAAAAAACCGCATCAAAATCCGTTGCGTAGTTTTAAAGATTTAAGCATACAAAGGGACATAGGGACATAGGGACAGAGAAAGCGACTTTGTTTTATACTATGTAGTGATGATTATGTCCCTGCATACCCCCTAATATAATTCAACTAAGCCGCAAAGCCCATTACACAAATATTTTGTGGCGATTCCAAAATAACTCGGTCTACTGCTTTTGAATTATGATCTGCATTTAATTCTTTTTATAAAAAAAATGTAAGGCATATTTTCACACATCTAAATTTTTGAATCTTTTTCAAGACTGTAGAAGTATGGCGAAACATATTGCATAAAACCATCCATCGTGCTATGTCAACGTCATCAATAAATCTTTACAATGTAATATTTATTTTTTATTTTTAGTGTAGTGTTAGCAACATTCAAATGGAAGCGGGATAGGTGATGATCCCCACCATGGTTCATACGCTGTCGTGGCGGTGGGGCTTAGTAACTTGAACCCAGCACCCAGCAAAATGAACCGAGGGAGCTGCTCATTATACCCCTCTTATAAGGAAAGGGTCATAGAGCAAGGGGACAAGGGGCGAGGATGGAAACGTCACCCCATTGCACTATCCCGACGTTGGGAGGGGTTGTTCTGTGGCTCGGGACGACCGTCTGGTGGTGTCGCTCCCTTGAGGTCCTGAATAGCCGTCGAGTTGCCCTGTTTGCTCAATAGATCCGGGGCACCTCACCAAAGACGGCATTGTTGGCATTCGCCGGGTTTTAGTAGGTAGAGCTGCGTCCACCTTACCATCTTTCGGGCGCAGCGAGTCACTCATACCCGGCTAGGGAGCCCCACACCCCTGCGGGATGGCTCGGCTGCGGGGAAAAGAAAAAAAAGGACCACGAATGATTTTCGTAAAAAAATGTTCCATCATAATGAGTATAATTCGCATAGGCAAATATAAAAAAAGCTATCAATCTCATCTACCGATTAGCAAATTTGAGATCGTCTTCTTTGAGGGAGGCCTATGCTCAGCAGTAGCGGATAGGAGCTGATGATGATGATGAAAGCAATCAAGTTATTGAATCTACGAATAAATATAAGCCTTGAATATACCGAAGATGTGCGAAGTAATCCCGACGGCAACCGAAAGTTCCCAACTTCGCCATTGGGGAGCGGCGTTTTGCATAAACTTCTGCATACACACACATACAGTGGAATCGATAGGAGTTAAGAGGACTTTCGACCCAAAAAGTGAGCTAGGACTTTTAGCAGTCTACTTTTTATAACTTTGACAAAAGATTTCTCCCATCGCCAAGGTAACTGTTAAGTATCCGAAACGTCAGATACGTAAAAAGGCTACTTTATCAAAGGATAATAATAAATTTTTCACAAATCTCACATTTTTCATGGCTAAATGGGCGAACGCAAAGCAGACTTCTAAACTACGAATAACCTGTATCTTAGAAAGCATGTATAATATTGTATCGTACCGCCTAAGGCCGGTCTCATATTAGAAGATGTTTTCTGTCAATACAAAAACATGGAGGCGAAAACACGGCAACACCTAGTAATCAATAAAATATAGTAGGTATTAATTAGGTTATCGAATAAATAATAATGTTCTCCCCGTGGTTGACCTACGGGGCCGAAACGTGGCCTCTAAATTTACGACTAGTCTGTAAGTTTGCCGTAGCTCAACGTGCAATGGAGGGTGCTATGCTGGGTGTTTCTTTGGCAGATAGGATTCGAAACGAAGAGAAAACTAAAGTAACCGATATCACGCGAAGATTAAGTTCGTTGAAGTGGCAATGCGCTGGTCAAACATTCAGGAGAAGGGATGGCTGATGGGCCTATAAGATTTAGGAGTAGAGGCCGCGTTCGGGCAGACGAAGTGTTGATCGGCCATTAACCAGATGGGAAGACGATCTCCGTACATTGGTGGTTCCGTATTGGATGCGAGTGGCGAGGGATCGGTCGTCTTGGCGTTCTTTGAGGGAGGCCTATGTTCAGCAGTGGACGGATCCCCATCCGTCATACTAAGCTGATGGTGATGATTTGATATTTATCAAGATTTATGTTGTGTTCTCATCGTAAATAAAATAGAATCGTGTTCACGAGGATATTATGAAATATTACCAATATTATAAAGAGGTAACGCTTGTGACTTTGGATAGTACTTATCCAATTTCAAAAAAGGTTTTACTTGTAAAGTGCTACACCTGCTGCCCCACACTGCTTTGATGTAGCGGATGTCTATATCTTACCACCAGGTGAACCGACTGTCCGTTGGCCCCCTCTTCTATAAAAATGTGAATAAGCTAATAAAATTTTCTTTATCAGACCGGACGTGACGAAGCTTTAAGCTTGTTGTTATAAATATATAGGTAATACTGAAAAATATATTGCCTCTATTCGAAAAATTTTTTGAAAGAAATTTGTAAAAACATCCCTCAAAGTCCTTTGAAAGATTATTCACAAGATAGTAAAGATGTATGTGTATCGGTATTTGTTCTGAAGTTTTTCTTATTTTACTGCCCGGATCAAAGTAGTTTGAGGATAGATTTTGAAAGTTTACGATAAATATGTGTTGTGAAAGTTATAACCTTTTT
This sequence comes from Helleia helle, assembly GCA_963853865.1. Classification (NCBI taxonomy): domain Eukaryota; kingdom Metazoa; phylum Arthropoda; class Insecta; order Lepidoptera; family Lycaenidae; genus Helleia; species Helleia helle. Next base: position 5,468,825 of record OY971425.1, on the reverse strand, counting down.
TTTGTGAAATATAGCATTTTTTGTTATTTGATGACCTTCTTAGGTCACTTGGTGTCTTCTTTCATATTGTTGAAGCCTTGCGTGTATTAATCAGGTTGTTAACATTATTTACATTCGAGTTTATGTGTCATACGAACATTTATTTTATATACATAAATAATTATAATAAACTTTTAAAATACACCATAAAATAGAACACATAGCCGTCTTTTTGTTAATATACTTAAGCTTCATTGTCATCTCCACCGAGGTTCAAGCCTTGTCGTGGCGGTGGGGCTCAATAGCTCAATGTGAACCCAGCACCTTGGGCCAAGCAAATTGGACCGAGGGAGCTGCTCTTTGTACCCCTCTTATAAGAAGAGGGGACAAAAGATTATGGGGGAACAAGGGGCGAGGACGGAAACCTCACCACGGGACCGTGCAATACTGTCCCGACGTTGGGAGGGGTTGTTCAGTGGTGCGGGATGACCCCTCTGTGAAGTGTGGAGGGGGTGTCGCTCCATTAAGGGACTAAGTAGCCGTCGAAGTGCCCTGTTTGCTCAATAGATCACGGGTACCTCATTAAAGGCGGCATTGGTGGCACTCGCCAGGTTTTAGTGGGTACCATCTTTCGGACGCAGCGAGTCCCACATACCCGCCCGGGGAGTCCCCTCTCCCCATCAGTTTGCCTCAGAGGATTTCCAGGCGTAAAGAAAAAAAAAGCTTCATTGTCATTCTAAATACAGGTTAAATATTACGTAACACATATTGCGATATGATAAGGGTGTTCATATCATGATATCACATATTATGATATGATTAAGTTGTTTATATCATGATTATGATACAGTAAATAGCTACATTATACGCCGCAAGATTACACGCAAAGAACTAGGTAAGAAGTATCTCATCAAAGCATACATTGTCTTTGGCTATGACCCGGTGACCTCCATGAACCCACAAGCCAAGTGGGTCGCATGTTTAAATTACAATGTCGTAGGTAAGTCGTGATGGCGCAATGGTCATACGAGGGCTAGAGGACAGAGCACGGGGGTTCGAATCCTAAGTGAACATTTGTATATTTTATCGATATCTGTGCTCGATTAAAGACATGTGTTTCGTCTAAGCCATCAAGAATTTACAATGAGACTATGTAAATGACTGTTAATAAATATTTACCTCCTAAGCAAGAATTTCAAGTTTAGTAGTCTCGGATACTCTCTTCTCAAAAGTTTGATCGTTAATTATTTTTTTAAATTTCTTTTCCCAAGAACATTTGGAATAACATTTTATTTATTCTATTACTCCATATTCAGTACCAAAATCATTTAAATACAGATATACAAATGAACTAAATAAACAGAATACGAATTCTGGAAATATTTTACTTTCCGTATACTTCCTTTATTACTTATTCATTTTACTTTAATTGAAAATAACATTATTCCTGTATTCATCACAAAATCATTTATTTACCTTTGACAGGGTTTGAAACCATCATATTATCATCAAATAGTAGAAGTAAAAAATAGTAGTTACGAATCATTATTTTAGCTTGGCTCTAATACTCGTTTTATGAAGGTATTTTAAATGGGGCGGAAAGGACCCCCACCGGGGACTGCCCTCCAGATCGGAGGGGTGAGGGTCATGATGAGGCCCCATAAATACTTGGGGCTCATCCTTGACGGAGGGTGGACCTTCGGCCCACATTTCTCAATGTTGGGACCGAAGGTCGTGAAGGCGGCAAGTGCGCTCGGCAGACTCCTCCCGAACCTCGGAGGATCCAGTGCCGCCTACAGGCAGCTATACTCCGGAGTCTACCTGAGTATGGCAACTTATGGTGCACCCATCTGGGCAGATCACCTTACCATGAGGAACAAGGCGCAGCGGGTCATCGCGGTAAGAGTGATCCGGAGGTACCGTACAGTATCGAGGGCAAGACTAGGGCAAGAGGCGTTAATGCGAAGGTAGGGGGAGGACCTGGCGCGACAGCCGTACGGCAAAAGCCTAACGGTTGCTCTGCGTCCGGTCCTTGAGCGGTGGATGCGTCGTAAGCGCAAACCCCTCACCTTCCGTCTGACACAGGTGCTCACTGGGCATGGTTGCTTTGGTGAGTGCCTGTGCCGGACGGCCCGCAGGGAGCCGTTGACAGTGTGTCACGATTGAGGCTCGGCGGTGGACTCGGCCCAGCACACCCTCGAGGTGTGCCCGAGATGGGCGGCGCTGCGTCATGATCTGACATCGGTCATCGGAGGGGACTTGTCTCTGCCGAGTGTCATCACCGCGATGCTCTGTGAAGATGAGTCCTGGACGGCGATGGTTTCCTTCTGCGAGGTAGTAATGTCCCAGAAGGAGGCCGACGAGCGGGTGAGAGAGGAGTGGCGCTCGCAGTGGTTTTAGTTTACGGGTAGGGCACTCCCAGGTGCGAGACCCACATAGGGTCAAGATTTACCCGAGATCCTGGCTACATGCGTAAAAAGCATTTCCCTGCGAAAACAAAAAAAAAAGAAGCTATTTTAAATGCCTATTTGTAAAACTCTTCTTTCATTATAAAACCCGTTTGTGCCAGAATAATATAATCATCATCATCAACATATGTGCGGGCTTATGTGACTTGCAAACCCGAATTCAGTCTTACAGATACAGCTGCATGACGCGCAGAAATGCTATAACATATTATGATATAAGCTGCTGGAATTTTAAAATTAAATGTTAAAATATGCAAAATATTTAAGTAACGAGTAAAACCGTGAGGCACACCTATGTAATAATAAATATCATAAGGTTTATTACGAAAGCAATATTAGTTTAATAAACGTTTTAGTTAAAGTTAAAGCGACTTAATACAAAAAAAAATATTTTTCTACTTGTACTTTTACGTGTGACATATTTTAATTATAATACCATAAATTTTTGTTACACGCTCTTTTTAACTTCCCCTCTATGTATGAAGAGCAAGCTTTTTAATAGGTTTTTTTTTTAGCTTACCCTATATGTATCGGAATCTTTGAACTGGATTTCAGATTGAATCTCGAAAAAAATTGAAATTTTTAACACTTTTTATCTTTATTTACTAAAGAGGGTTTTGTCTTCAAACACGTCACCCCCATAATCAAATAAATATCACAATTAAATACACAAAAAAAAACATTCATTTTAACGATTCATTAAACCTAAAAGTACTAATTCTTAACACTTATCAAGATAACAGTACTTTTTACCTTCAGGACTCGCGAATTTTATTAAAAACTAAGGATAACAGCGTACCCATCAATTGAACTAAAAAAAAAATAGTTTATAAAAACAACGCTTTTCAATTATTTATTATTGAAGTGATTCTTCTTTGCATCATTGTGATTTGCAAGTCGATGGAATGAAGAAGCGACAGTAAAAAGAGACAGACACATAAATTCATAAGATTTAAATGAGATAGCAAGCATTATACAGTGCTTCTTAATATGTTCGTGAATTGCGTTCGTGTGAATTGCATATAGGTTTATTTTTTTATTTTTTAGTTTGGTCAAAACCAAAGACACAGAAAAGCATGTTTTTTGTTTTTTAAACGATTATTTATTTAAAAAAACTCTACTTAGACGTTGACGTGGTTTCGTAATGCGTTTAGAAAATAATTAAAAAGTCTCTCGACCCACTTCCATCTATATTTTATTGTTTGTACGAAACGGGAACATGCGGTACTCGCTTACAAGCATGTTCTACATTGATATGGTCTACAAAAAGATATACCTACCATACATGCAGAAACTCTTCCTCACTCATAATACTTATTTAGTTTTATTCAGTTATGTTGATGTGTAACATGAATTGGCGCACCGTGGCAGGAAAATCAACTCTGATGCCGTGACGGCAAACAGAATGACGCTGTTAATCCGCCACTCCCGAGTCGTATCTGCCAGGCATTGGATAACGGCCAAATTTTAAACATCTATAGGTACTACTAATATCCTAGTATCCCCACCAAGGTTCAAGCCTTGTCGTGGCGGTGGGGTTCAGTAACCTAGGGTGAGCCGCTGCACCTTGGGTGAAGCGAATTTGGCTGAGGGGGCTCTTTGTACCCCTCTTATAAGAAGAGGGAACAAAAGAGCAGGGGGCAAGGGGCGAGGATGGGAACCTCACCCCATTGTATTGTCCCGACGTTAGGAGGAGTTGTTCTGTGGTCCGTGACAACTCCTCTGTGGAGGTGGCGTCGGTCCCTTGCGGGACTGACTAGTCGTCGAGGTGCCCTGTTTGTTTACTAGATCCGGGGCACCTCACCAAAGGTGGCACTCGCCGGGTTTTAGTGGGTAGAGCGGCGCCCACTTACCAGCTGTCGGGGCGCAGCGAGTCCCACATACCCGCGTGGGGAAACCCACTCCCCCGCGGGATGCCTCAGAGCATTTCCCGGCGTTAAAGAAAAAAAAACCTAGAATACTAATATATCCTAATAATATAAATAAACGCGAAAAGTAAGAATGTATGGATACATGTTTGTTACTCTTTCACGAAAAAACTACTATGTAAATGGATTTTAATGAAACTTTATAACATAGCTTATATAATATGGAATAAAATATAGGCTACAATGTATCTCTGTACTCTCACGGGAATAGGAAGTATGCGGGTTAAACCGCGGGGCGCTGCTAGTATTAATATAATCAAGGTGAAGAGGTTGTAAGTTTGTTTGTTTGAAAGCGCTTTTCTTCGGAAGTACCAGTCGGTTTTTGGCATTTAAGAGCTCAATTATTGAGTAAAAAGTAGCCTATTTATTTTAAAAGAGAGGTCTTTTCTTTATATAAGGGCGGCTAAAATGGCGAGGAACAACTAAAACTATAACTTATAAAAGTAGTTCGCATTTTTATTTCAATGATAAATAGAACGCGTCTGAGAAGATAGACATTTCACAAATACCCATGGGAAATGTGTCAGTGGAAATTGTGGTGAGATGCAATTTTTATTACATACCTACTTAATATTGTTTGTGCTGTAAAGTTTTTTTTATGTCATAAGGGGGCAAACGAGCAGTCGGAGCCTTATGGTACCGACGCCCATACATATCCGCACAATCAGAGCTTATGCAGATGCGTTTCCCTCTTTTTCCTATCCCCCCAATAGGCCACTGGAAACTCCAAAACGTCGGAAAATTCAAAAATAAAAATAATCATCCGCAACAAAATCCGTACGAAGTTGTTTCATTATAAAAAATGAAGCTAGTCCACAGGACCTGTTTAAGAAAACACTAGCTCTTAGCGTAATGGACAAACAGAAGTAATGGGCCGCCGTGACGTGTCCATAAATTTGGCACATTTAGGGACCACTTAATGTTCAGACATTTGTGATCCTTTGTGTCGCATTACATCTTTACAAAACAAAATAATTAACGACTTAAATAAATGTATTTAATGTTGGTCTAAAAGGCTTGGCCTAGAAATTACGAGGTCTGGATTCAAGACTGGGCGGTGCACTACTTACCTGATCATTTCTAAACTTCCAGTAGAGCTAGCATGCGCGCACGACAAAATTTTGTCTACCTCTTTTCTCGTATTAATTATATGAAATAATACGAGAAAAGGGGTAGACAAAATTTTGTCGTGCGCGCATGCTAGCCCTACAGGCACCAATGTCCTGACGGTGAAAGAAAAGTCTCTGTGGGAACATTGGATCCGCGGGTAGGTGAACTTGGTTAAATGTTTTTCATAAGAATCTCAACGGTGAGCGACGATGGCCTAGTGGGTATGGGCTCGGCCTCTTGAGTGAGAGCCGAGGAGTCCGGGTTCTATCTTGACTGAAATGAAAATTGTGATGCCTGAAATGGGTTTTTCTAAATTTCTACGTGCACCTGAACATGAGACCATCGCTTGCTCGCCGGTGAAGGGAACATCGTGAGGAAACCTGCATGCCCGATCAGATTAGTCTTTGAAGGTGTGTGAAGTTCACCAACCCGCATTGGGCCAGCGCATCGGTGAACTATGGCCCAAAACCCTCCTCGTCTGATTTCGAGGAGGAGACCCGTGCCCAGCAGTGGGATATATAAGGGTTGATATTATTATTATTATTATATTGTATAAGGATCTCAACATACACCACACATCTAAACAGATAAATAAAATTGGAGTGTCTGTTTGTAATATTAAAATAACTGCTTTTTATTAAATTCATATGGATGTAAACACGGTACATATACCAAAATAGCATTTTTCTCAATTTTTGTCTGTATGTCTGACTGTCTGTTTGTTCCGGCTAGTCTCTGAAACGGCTAGGCCGATTTTGACGGAACTTTCACTGGCAGATAACTGATGTATGGAGTAACTTAGGCTATAAAAATCGGCTGTAAATCTTAGTTGACGCGGGCGAAGCTGCAGGCAACAGCTAGTACTAAGAACAGGGCAATTGTGTGAGATTATAAATAATTCTTTTTCTATATCACCGTAGGTCGGAAACACGGTCGTCGTAGAGGAGGCAAAACAAAATTCATTTTTTGTGGAAAAATTATAATCATTATTTATTGATGTTCCCAGGAAAGCTATGAAAAGAAACGATAAATTCATAGAAGCACGATTCAGAACTTTTTAAATTCTCATGCAAAACCCTTATACGAAACTACTTACACATAATATAAATAAAGTTTATACAACGTTTGAAGAGTTCATATGAAAAAAAGTATATTTAAAAATGTTTTTAAACTTTTATCCGGCCGAACGCGTAAACCGAAAGCGCGCCAGATCCGACTTACAGCATAGTTTTAGAGCCAGTTCGTGTAGTGTCAGCGTTTTATAAAATTCTGTTTGCAGCGTGACATTATCCACGTTTCCACTAGATGGATCAAAGCCACTATTTTTTCTATAAAAATGAGTTTCTAGCCTCAAGAGATATTTTTATGTTATGTCAGAGAATATTGTATGTAATGTAGTAATGGCAACGTTTTGACACAAGTACCTATGTGATGTTAAATTTATTGTAAAGAATTCAATAAAATAATATTTTAAGAATCGTCAAGTGCAGAATATAAGCTTAAATGGAGAACATGAGGAAATATAAGTTTTGGTACCCGCAAGGACTGCATAATTATTATTTTTATACCGCTATTCGATATGTTTTATTTAAATGTCAGATAAAAGACTCTTTGAGACTGCTATGAGATTATTATATTTCTAAACGCTTAAGTTTTTTTTTCTTAAAACTTATATTGTAAATGCGAAAGAATATATTATGTACATGTCTCAATTTCTTAACTATTTAACTTTAAACTATATGAAAATAATATAATTTAGCAAAAAAGTAGATTACATTTTAAGGTCTACGAAATAATTATGATCAACCCGGATACTTTAAGTCTAGGTTAACGTATGCGAATCCGCGGGCATAACATAAATATATTGTTCAAACATCAAGATGGATTCCAATTTCCATTAGCACTCAACACGTTTATTGTCAGCGACGATCCCGAGTGAAGCAGTTTCACATTTTCGTGTGTGTGTGTGTGAATCCCCAGTCAGATTTGTTTCCTTTTGCTCTAACAATTCAATTATTGAGAAAGGTCCTACGCTTTTTATTGCGTCAGGTGACAGTTATGCTGTCGCGTTTCGTGCGGTTCGTGAGTTTCAGGTGGCCCACCGGGGGATGGGCCATGGGCATGGGCTCTGGTTATGCGGATTTTTAGAAGGCCAGGTGTACTTGGTGGATGTGTTGATCAGATAAAACTTCCATCTTAATCGTGAGTCCAATAAATGGTTAGGTCGGGACATGTTTGAGACCCTTTTCCCAAGCTTTTGCGGGAAAGGGTATAATGGTTAACCCGGAATGGGTTTTTGTATATGCTGGGAATCGAAGGGGTCTGACCTTTATTGAATAAACCTTAGGCATTTATTCAATTTTGCACTCTTGATCTTTTGGTTGTCTGATAATGCTTAATCTGAGTTATCATTATCATATCCACAATAATTTTGTAAAACCAAATTTTAAGTCAAACATCTCGTTTAAATGATTTTCGTAATAAACTTAATCAGCTTTATTTAGCGGATAGGAATCTCTACTAACAAATTCTAATTGAATTAGTTATCCTTTGATCCTTCGTCTGAAAACAATGTAAAGATTAAATACTCCAATTACTCTTAAGAATGTTTGTAACGTCGACTTTTATTCTTTTTTTTCGGATGGATCTATGCTAACGGCAAAACGGTCTAATGGCCCCGGGTTACCCCCCGCCAACCGTGAAGTCTTCAACCGCAACGGCTTTGGGTTGGAAAACGTCGACAGAAGTTCATGAATTTCGGCTTAGAGTGAGAAAGACGTAATAAAGAAACAGGTCTGTTGTAAATGAAATATTATCAATGTTTTGACTTTTTTCTTCGAAGAGTTCGATTTTGCCGCATTGTCAAGATTCGTAGACAAATTACTATTTTTTTTTTTTTTTTTTTTATGTTAGTTGGATAGCCAAACTGGCAAACGTACCACCTGATGTTAAGTGGTCGACGTCGCCCATGAACATAAACTAGTAGACCTGGAACGAGCCCAGGCAACTCATTTATGTGTTGCCTATCCTGAGACATAAGATGTTAAGTCTCGGTGCCAGTAATTACACTGCCTGTCTTGCCCTTCTCTCCGAAACACAGCAAAGCTGTTTCACGGGAGAAATAAGCAAGATGGTGGTACCCATGCAGCCGGGAGCGCGGCACAGCGCTTCCCTCCCACCGGTAAATCTATAATCTTTATTAATTAATTATCTTAATATAACCTCTGCGTCTACTGATGCACATGTTCCCTTTCAAATAACATTAAGGCGACTTCCCTTCCGTCTTCAACTATTAATACGTCATTAATAGAGGGAAGATCTTTGCCTTAATTTCAAAACAACTATTCTTATACGACCAATATTTATGCTATACTTAATACCAAAACTTTTGAAATTATTTAGTTCCAAAAGTTTTGTTTGGTATTATCTGTCATGGTTATGAACACCATAAAAACCTCTTACGGGATATTACCACGATTTGATTTTTTTAAATATATAAATATTTTAACCACGATTTGAAATTAAAGTGTAATATTGAAAATGTAAATTACACATTTTAAAATTATGGCAAAAATCTAGGCTCTAGTCATTAATGACATCAGTATGTTGCTCACTCATTGCTGTTTTTTCGGTTACGATTACAATAATGCTTTTTTTCGGGATTTCTGTCGAGCAAAATCTGCATAGCCTCAAAGTTTTTTTTTAGTTACGAAATGTCGGGCTTCATTCGCTTTTTTTTATAGAAGAGGGGGCAAAATAGTCCGTTCACCTGATGGTAAGTGAGGAGCGACATCCACAGACACCCGCTATACCAGTGGATTAGCAGGTGCGTTATATAATAATTTTATAGTGAAAAGGCTATAAAAATTTGCAATGTGCTCGACAAAAATGTTTTGAAAATAAATGTGTGAAATAAATTGTCAGGGGGCTCTGGGCACGGGCCCCGTTTGCCATTGTGTAAAGACGGCTACCTACCACCCTTCCAAATATGGCCTCCACTCTATAGCTTTACTGATTCAAAATTATTTTCACAAATCTGATTAACCTGATCACAAAATATTAACCATAACATGAGATATAAAAAAGAAAGTCTCATATATTATTACATCATAATATACCAAATTTCTTCATCTCATGCGACGCAGAATACTGCTATATAATGATTATTCCATGACATAGCAAGTCCCGCCTACACCTTGTTAAGTTAAATATCCGTTCCCGAGAAACGTCTCTTTTACGCTTGTATTTTAACTAAAGCGGATTTTCTACTAACAATATTTTCTCTTAGTTTTTAATGAAAAGAACAAACTCGTTACCTTTAGGTACTCGTTGGAAATATTTTATATTTCCATCGTATCTTTTATTTTCCTAATTCACTTTATTTTTATACATAGATTATGGAATATTATCTTTGTTATATATTACTAATTGTTTTGTTATATATAACAAAACTGGGAAGAAGAGTAAAGTAGGATAAAAATAGGAAAAAAGATATTAGAGTAAAGCAGGATAAGTTAATAGTAGTTATAGATTATTACCACAGATTAAAAGAAATATTTTGTATCCCTGTGTTGTGTTTTTCGTGTTGGATGCGAGTGGCAAGGGATCAGCTGTCTTGGCGTTCATTAAGGGAGGCGTTTGTTGAGAAGTGGACGCATAGGGTCGCTGATGATGATCCCTGTTTTATAGAATATTCGGTTAAGAAACTAAGATAGATATGCATGTAGCGGATTGAGTGAGCATCTAATTGCTGTTATACAATTACAGTGAGATAGGCTATATATTACGGGATCAAACGCAATCAGGCTCATGATACCGGCAGTTTAACCCAATGCTAAGTAGATAGCTTATATGGAAGCTTAGAAGGATAGAAAGAAGGTGCAATACCACACGTTGTATACTTGTAAATATGAGCTTTTAAATTTAGTCCGTGTTGGATGTACGTATGGCAGCATCCGCCGTATTGGCGTTCATTGAAAAAGGCCTATGTCCAGAAATTGGCAAAAAGGCAAATTATTATGAAATTTCATCAAAATGTGTTACTGGGAGAATGTATTATCGGTGCATTAAACGCATCTTTAAGCTGTATCCAAATGTAGCCATAAAATTATAATAATAATATCTATGGACGCTTTTACACCACGTCAATCCAGTCCCGTGGTAAGTTCTCGAAGAACTTGTGTTACGGGTACCAGACAACGGAAATATATTTAATACTTTTATACTATACATATATTTAAGATTTTTATTATATAATACACATATTTAATACACATCCATGACCCAGGAACACAGAAAACTTTTTTTGTTGTCTGGCGGGATTCGAACCCGCAACCTCCGGCTTTAGCGCCAACGCTAAAGCCGCCAACCATTGAGTCACGGAGGTCGTCTAAAAATAAAAATTATAAAACGTAGGTGAATTTGTGCTAGCATTTTTCGTTGTAGTTGTTATAGGTATTTTTGTTGTTTTCCTGTTACAGTAACAATAAGGCCAGCGTGTTTACTGACCTGAAAACTAAGGCATCTCTAAAAATTGGAACAAAAATAATGTACACGTTATTAATGTTAGGAATAAAAATTCAAAATTAGAGTCTAAAATGATAAACTTTATTAGTGACATATTATATAGATACTATTATTGTTATATTATCTACTAATACTAGAGTTATTATTATTACTGTTATCAGCGGTATCGTTACCAACATTGTATGTTGTGGTTTTTGTTATTGTTATAGTCGGCCCACCATCTGAAAATAAAAGCAGTTGTAGAACCTTTTATTTCACATTAAATCCGATATCGGAATACGCAATCAAATAATATTTTATTTAAGATAATAAAAAATAATTTATTTATTTTCTCTATAAGAGGGGGCAAACGGACAGTCTGTTTGTGTAGTGTGTGACTTACATTATACATGATTTTTACGGCATTTCCTGATTCGCACTATGACTATATTTGGAACCAGCTGCCACCTACGATATTCCCGAACCGATAAGACTTAGGGACCTTCAAGAAAGGAGCACTCTCATATTTGAAGGCCGGCAACGCACCTGTTAATGATGTAGCGGGTGTCTGTGGATGTCGCTTATCACTTACCATCAGTTTAAACGACTGTCCCGTATGCCCCCTCTTCTATTAACAAAATACATGCAGAGTGTATTATATAAACCATAATATATGAGTGGATTTCTAGGTACGTTGTCGGCCTTTCAAATAAGAGTACGCTCTTTTCTTGAAGGTTTTTGTTGTTCCAATTCAAGACATACAAATAATTAATCAATAGTGTTTCGTACAGTGGCGTAGCGTGCCTTGACGGGGCCGCGTATAAAAATTTGTTTGGGGGCCCTTACGAAGGGTAAAGATTTCTCACAAAAGAAAAGTAATGTTTGCATAAAATTAAAAAAAAATCATAATTATCTATCTGTCATTTTTTCCAAATTTTTTACAAATAATTCAAATTAAATATACTCTCTCCTTGCCTTTTTTTCGACAAACTGATTTATTAAATCATTTATATCTGATGACTTTAGTTTTTCTAAAGTTTCTACCTTTATGGACAATAGTGACAAGTTTTTATTAATTTTTGCTTACGCACGTGGGAGCCCCCGTGCCCCGGGGGCCCCATATAGTTGATACGGCAAATACGGCGGTAGCTACGCCCCTGGTTTCGTAGTCAGTAAAAGTTCTCATCGGCATGGGTACCAACCTCGAACTAATTTCTTACGCGAAACAGCTGTTCCGTGTTTTTAAGAGAAGGACAGGACAGTTGTCTCAGGATAGGCAACGCGTTAATGAGTTGCCTCGACTAGTTCCAGGTAAACTCGTTTGTGTTAATGGACGACAGCGTCTGCCAGACGTCTGCCAGCTTACTTTTTTTATGTTAGTTGAATAGGCAAACTGACAAACGTGCCACCTGATGGAAAGTGGTCGACGTCCCCATGAACATAAACTAGTTTACCTGGAACGAGCCCAGGCAACTTATTTATACGTTGCCTATCCTGAGACATAAGATGTTAAGTCTCGGTGCCAGTAATTACACTGCCTGTCTTGCCCTTCTCTCCGAAACACAGCAAAGCTGTTTCACGTGAGAAACAAGCAAGATGGTGGTACCCATGCAGCCGGGAGCGCGAAACAGCGCTTCCCTCCCACCGGTATATCCAACTAGCATAAAACATGTAAATTTTAGAAAGAATTAAAAAAAAACATAGAATACCTGAATTTCTGGTAGTCTCGGTGTATATTTCGACAATGGTACCGTTTGGATATATTACCGTTTTGGTATCTTTTTGTATTGTTTCTGCTGGCGCGTAAAATATGAAAGTGGCGTCATTAATCATGTTTTTGATTTCTTCTTTATTAGGCTTCCACCATATGACTGATTGTTTGTCAGAAGTTATATGATTGGAACTCTGATCATCTAAAAATAAATATATATTAACAACCATCAGAATGTCTTTTCTTTTAAACAGTTAAGCATAACAGACAACAGTATTAGAAAATTTAAACAATCACACGAGTTCCAAGATTAGAAAAAAAAATCTGAGTACCAGCTAGCAAAATACCCACAAAGATGCCCTTGTCTAATTCCAAACTTGGTCTAAATTGGTATATGCCAATAAACACAACATTAGACGCATTTTGGCTAGTCTACCTAAAATACATATTATCTCAAGTTTTGCGTATCTTAGTTTACACCTCGTATATTATTCTAATATGGGATATATTAGAATAATATACGATTTCAGTATATTAAAAAATACATTTAGTGCAAAAAAAATCAACATCACTTCTTAACAATTAAGATTTGAAGAGATTATTACCTTTGCTAATTATTTTTTCATCTTCAATATTATCATCATATTGCTCCCATGATTCCCAATTTTCCGCTTCATTTTCCTCCAAGCTATCATTAAAATAATCATTATTCGAAAATTCAGTATCGGTAAACGTATATGTACCATTTTCGTTCACTTCATTGCCGTAAATGACTTCTGAAGTCTTGTTATTTGCATTTGTTAATGATTGGTTAGCATCTTGATTTATTGTACTATTTTTTATTTCGTTTTTATGTAAATCATCATTTGTATAGTTTGCTATATCTGCAGATGTGTGTTGAATATCTGCATCATTTGTAACGTTTATACTTTGTTCCATGTTTCTTGTTAATGTATTTGCAACCGTGGCATTTTTATCGATACTTTCTGTTTTTATATCAGATCTTGTATCTTCCTTTTGTAAGTCATTTTGAGATGCTGCAAGATGCTTAGGTAGTACTGTAAAAGACTCTTGGAATTCTTCGTCTTTATTTAAACTATCATTTGTATTTAAATCCTCAGGAAAATCTGTAGATACGTGTTGAACAATAGTATCGTTTGTACCAATTTTCTTTTGTTTTATACTTGTTGGATTAGTATTTGTTACAATTTTATCAGGAATTTCTATTCCTGTATTTGGTTTTGTATTTTCCTTTTTTAAGCCATTTTCTATATACTTAGAGAACTCTGGAATAGGTTCATGGAGTTTACCGTTATTATGTAAACTATCATTTCTTATTGTATTGCTAGACATATCTGTCTTTTGAATATATGTATAGTTTTTATTTTTTTCCATAATTGTTGTATTATTATTAGTAATAATGATATCATTATCTATAACTTTTGTTTTTGAATCAGCATATGTATTTTCTTTTTGTAGTTCATTTTCTAAATACTTAGACAATTCTTTAAAAGGTTCTTGGGGTTTGTCGTTTTTATCTAAAATATCAATTATTTTTCTATTGCCAGGAATATTTGTAGATGTATTTTGAACGCCAGTACCATTTGTACCGTTTATATTTTGTTCCATATTCGTTGTATTAGCATTTGTACTAGTGAGACTATTATCGATAGTTTCTGTTTTTGTATCCAATTCTGTATTCTCTTTCTGTGAATCATTTTCTAAATGCAATTCTGGCAATTTTGAAAAAAGTTTATTGGGTTTTTCCAAATAATCTATAGGACTTTTGTTATTTTGTGAACCTGGTTCAGTTTTAAGAGGAAAAGAAGTCGGATTACTAATATTTGGGATTTCTGGTGCATAGCTTGAAACATAATTTCTCATATTCTGTTGTGATTCCGTGTTAGTAGAATAAACATTTTCGCTTTTAATATTAGATAGTTTTTCTAAATCATTGTAACTAACTACAACATAATTTGGATGTCTTATTGCTATTGATTCTAGATTATCTTCATATCCTATAGTCCCATTCGGGTAAACCACTGTATACAGCTTTGTTTGTTGTCTGGCAGAAAAAATGTTTTGAATTACATTTGGATTGGTTAATAATTTCTGCAAATGAGAAGACCCTAAAATATAATAAAAATATATTAGAAAAATACAATATAAAAAGCCTTCCTGTTGTCTGTAAGTTCGGTTTACGCACGATAATTTTACGTGGTAACGTCATAATGCATGACAATCCAAACGCTAAGGCCGATCGTGCGTCTCTATCTTTTGTTGGCTCAAACGGAACGTAGCACTATCTATTATTATATTATGTCAAAAATAATTTATCGTATTGTCAGCTAGTCTAGTTAGGCTTTATATTATTGTGGTCATTTAAAAACGCTTATGTGCAGGAGTTTAGAAGCTTTATATAAAAAATTACACATATAATATTTGCATTATAACATGCGACGAAGATAAACATTCGTACTAGTAAGTTTTTTTATCATTTATAATCGTTTCTAAGTTCTAATAATTTGTAGCTGATGAAAAAGCATAAATCGTTAAAACCTAATAATCTTAACCAATTTAAAGCTTACCTTGATATAACTGTGACAAACTCGAAGGGGGTTCAAATGTTTTCTGTATGTATTGGGGATTGTACGTCTGTCCATTTATACTTTGCTGTCTGTAAAAGTTTGTATCCTGTTGTTGTGGCAATCTCCAGTTATTTGTATTTATATTTTGGTAAGGATTTTGTGAATATACAGTTTCAAATCTGTTCAATTCATGACCAGTCTTTGGTTGATTTCGTTCTAATTCCCTATTATATAAATCCGGTTCTACAAATCGCTTCGGTGCATAAATCTGTGCATTCTCGCCACCACGGTAGTTAGAATGTAAGTTTGTTGATATTGGTATATTAAATATTCTATGTGCCAATGGATTTTCTTCTCTTGAAGGATATTCTGTGCGCCTGACAAAGCTTGGATTGACTATCCGATGATTTGCATTTTCCATTAATTTGGCGGTATTTATCTCATCATTTGTTAGAGGGATAGCTTCTGAAAATGAACGTAAATTAAATATAGAATATTAGTACCACTACCAGGGTGGACCACTGTCCATTGTTGAGCGTGGTTTTAAGACACTCGACGTAGTAGCGCTTCCACTTTTATCATTATACTTATATTTTTCCATCGAACAGCTTCGCTGTGTTCTAGTAGCCTACCTATTCTCCCCACCATGGCCTTTTCGTGGCGGCGGGGCTCAGTAGCCTAAGGTAAGCCCTTGGGTGAAGCAAATTGAGCCGAGGGAAGAAGCAATGTGCTCTTTGTACCCCTCTTATAAGGAGAGGGGACAAAAGAGCATGGAGACAAGGGGTGAGGATGGGAACCTCACACCATTGTACTGTCCCGATGTCGTTGGGAGGGGTTATTCTGTGGTGCGAGACAACCCCTCTGTGGAGGTGGCGCTGGTCCCTTGAGGGACTGACTAGCCGTCGAGGTGCCCTGTTTGCTCAACAGATGCGGGGCACCTCACCAAAGGCGGCATTGGTGGCACATTCCGACGGGATGCCTCAGAGCATTTACCAATTCTATGAAGAAAAAAAAGTGGTGAGTTGAACAGTGCCTTGTAGAATGGTGTGGCATGAAATGCACCTTTACCGGAATACTGACGTTCGTGGGCGACGTTGACTAAACAGCATGCAAGATATCTGCTTATTTGGATATACTGACATAAAAAACAATGATTATTTAGTCTTATTAATTTTATATTGTTTTAAATTGTTTATTATTATTTATTTATTTTATAATTTTTTTTAGTATATATAATTCACAAGAATTTAGTAGTCAGTAAGTAGATAATCCAACAAACGTATTTTTGTATTAATATCATATCTACTGTTTTGTATTAGAGTAATAAATGTAAAGCATGCGTACTTTCATTAGAATACAAAAATGTTAACCGTTTTTCATTTTATATTTTATAAGCACTTGTAATCTCAAAATGGTATATTTGTCACAGATACCGAAAACGTGACTGCTTTGCCTAAAATGGGCGTAAATTTTAATATTCTTCTAGGAACGAGATTAAATATGTGAGTTAATTTTTTAAATATATGCTTTTAATATTTTAGTTATTTCGTAATACTGATTGTAGTCTTCTGAATACGTGTTTTGTAGCAGACCATTATAATATACAATTTTTGCCATGCTTCTTTTACAAACGTAACTCTACTAACGTTGCATTTGTTTTTCTCTCCTCAAAAAATATTTTGATGAAACAAAATCAAGGCTATTGCTCATGTTTTACGTTGTATAAAAGTATGGAAATGCAAAATCATGGTATTTCGTAATAAATAATAATACATTTGCAGGACATGTGGGCAAAATAGTAGGTTTCTTTTCTAGTACTATTTATTTATATTATTAGTATTTTGACTATACTTATAAATTACTGTCTCCTACTTTAGTACCTATTAAGCGACTGTTAAATTAAATAGAAGATAATTTAAAAATAAATAAATAAATATTAATTATTAATGATTTGTTGTTTTCTGTTATCCCAAAATTGAAAAATAGGTATTGCCTTCAAAGTAAATAGTATACAATAACATTATATAACCTGTCGCAATAATTATGCCGTCAAACTGTAGAAAAAAACTTTTATCCATTTGAGGGTTCGTTCCCTACACCAGTGCGTTCATACGTACAAACAAACAAAGTAAACAAACTACGATCACTTACCAACAATATATAAGAACAAAGAGCACTTCAATAAAACTGCGCAAATCATTTTAAATAATATGTCCGCCTGGACGAGTTGTGAAAGGTCGAGTGTAAAGCCCGTTAATATAAAATCGTTTCACAAACAAACGAGGAAAGCTGTTTAAATACCATTGTTTGTACATTACCTCCACGGCTTGCGCAAATTCATGTATACGTTACAGAATTAGGACTTCACTATTTACACTAGCAGTTCTTTTGGATTTACAGCCGTATGCGCACTGATGATTATTATTTTGATGGTCTATGGATTCTTCTTTCTTTTCCTCAGGATATACTGTAATATAGTCTCCTTCTGCGAGACCCAGAAGGAGGCCGACGAGCGGGTGAGAGAGGAGGCAACACACTCGAGGCGTCCCCCGCGGGCGACGAACAGAGGTACGTAGGAGGCGCTACTTAATGCGCCTCCAGTTCGCCCTGGAACCTAGGCCCAGTATGACACGAAGTCAGGGAGACTTCTTAGTAGCGGCCGGGCAGTTCCTCTTACGCGGAATAGTCTAGCCCTCACCAGGGCCAGCCTGTCGCTGGTCTACTATACTATTGCCTGTAAATCCGGGACCCTCAAAAGCGGCTGAAAGCGCTCGGTGTGCTTTTAGTTTAGGGTGGAGCACACCCAGGTGCAATTTCCACATAGGGCCAGGTTCTACCCCAAGATCCTGGCTACATTCGTAAAGGATTTCCCTGCGATTTAAAAAAATAATAAAATGTAATAAACAGAATTAGGACTTCATTATTTACACTAGCAGTTGTTTTGGATTTACAGGCGCATACGACCTGATGATGATTATTTTAATAATCTATGTCATTCCTCAGGATATAATGTAATAGCTTACAAAATGTCATCGAAATCCATTTTCGAGGCGTCCCATTTTCGAGGCGTCAGAATGTGATATTTTAGTTATATTTGTGTAGTTATGAGAGCTAATAGAAAAAAGACTTGTACACGTTTTTTTATACGATGATTGGTTATTTAAATTTAAATTTCAGCTGTTGTTTGTCGTATAGCATGATGGGTTTTGCTGTAAATTAACATTTTGAACAAAATGGCGATTCGAACGATCCTTAGGAATCTACTCGATAAAGATTTTTTATTGACATGTCAACAATAAACATAGAATTGTTTGTGTTATTGTTTATTATTGTAACTCTTTATTAATTGAACCGGTGGGAGAGAAGCGCTGTGCCGCGCTCCCGGCTGCATGGGTATCACCATCTTCTTTTCTGCCGTGAAACAGCTTTGCTGTGTTTCGGAGAGAAGGGCAAGACAGGCAGTGTAATTACTGGCACCGAGACTTAACATCTTATGTCTCAGGATAGGCAACACATAAATGAGTTACCTGGGCTCGTTCCAGGTATACTAGTTTATGTTCATGGGCGACGTTGACCACTTACCATCAGGTGGCACGTTTGCCAGTTTGCCTATCCAACTAACATAAAACAATCTTAATTATGCTATTTATTATCTTGAAGGATAGAACAGAAAGATGTGACGAAATTCCTTAATACAGGTATATTATATAAGACTATGTAACTAGTATGCTTTTTATGTTTTACCTGTAGGCAAGATTACGATTGCGCCGTTCACGCTCCTGCATATGTGCTTGTTTCTCCCATGAAATGAATTTGCTGTGTTTGGAAAAAAAGATCAGCAGTGTAATTACCGTCACCAAGACATATCTTACATCTCATGATAATATTATCAATCCTTATATATCTCACTGCTTGGCATGGCCCCACAGGTCTCCTCGAAATCAGGCGAGGAATGTGTCCATAGTTCACCAATGCTGACCCAATGCGGGTTGGTGACACCTTCGGCTTCACACACCTTCAAAGACTCATCAGGCATGCAGATTTCCTCACTTTTTCTTCACTGGTGAATAAGCCATGGTCTCGTGTTCAGGTGCACGTAGAAATTTAGAAAAACCTATTTCAAGGCGCCACAGAGGTCAGAATCGAAGCCAGACCTCTCACTCTAGAGATTGAGCCCATAACTCTAGGCACTAGACCATCGTCGCTCGACTTCGACATCTCAAGATAGTCTAGAGTCTAGGGTAACTCATGTTCATGGGCGACGTTGTGTTTTCATCAGGTTTGCCAGTTCACCGTTCTAACTCACAGAAAATACATTATAATCAAAGCATTTTCTTTAACGCCAGGAAATTCTTTGAGGCATCCCGCGGGGGAGTGGTTCCCCCACGCGGGTATGTGGGACTTGGACTGGGACAGCTCTACCCACTAAAACCCGGCCAGTGCCACCAATGCCGCCTTTGGTGAGATGCCCCGGATCTAATGAGCAAACAGGGCACCTCGACGGCCAGTCAGTCCCCCAAGAGACCGACGCCACCTCCACAGAGGGGTTGTCTCGCACCACAGAACAACCCCTCCCAACGTCGGGACAGTACAATGGGGTGAGGTTCTCGTACTCGTCCCTTGCCCCTTGCTCTTTTGTCCCCTCTTCTTATAAAAGGGGTACAAAGAGCCCCCTCGACTCAATTAGCTTCGCCCAAGGTGCTGGGCTCACCCTAGGCTACTGAGCCCCACCGCCACGTCAAGGCCTGAACCATGGTGGGGATAATCAAAGCATGAAACAACACATTGCCTCGCGTTTTTCACATTTCCTCACAAACCACTAATCATCTGTAAAAACGCGCTGAACTAAATCCTCCAAATCCTCAAATAAATAGCTACAATTTGTCTCCAAGGGTTCAGGGCTGTATTATATGAAACTAGCTATATCCCGCGGTTCTTTTCGCTTAAATATCGAAAAAAGCTTTAAATCTTCCTCAATAACTGAGCTTTCATAGACGAGAAGAGTTTTTCTTTGACAGTTCAAATCTAACAAGAAGTTCCGCAGTATTGCGCGATAATTTATTCAAAATAGTTCCTAAGATATGCGCGTTTAAATAAATAAACTCTTGAGTTTTTTATATTACTGTAGATACTAGCTTCGCGCGTCTACTTTCCGTGAGTTCACCTGCCCTGAAGAGAAATATCTTTTTCTAAAATATATAAATAGCCAATAACCGTTAATACTTTCCTTTGTAATTGGAAATGCAAAAAAAAATGAAATTTGTAGCACCTGAAGTGAGCGCCTTTAAAGAGACCAAATCTTTTGTTATATTAGAATGTATTATATCTTTAGATTTCTCGGGAACAAGTCGATGTGTGTCGGAACAAACTTGTGTCGGAAATCGAGTCTCTGTTGACCAAAGTCTCGGAATGGGGACGATTTAACCTAGTCCAATTTAACCCCAACAAGACACAAGTTTGCGCTTTTACCGCGAAAAAATCACCATTCCTCGTTCCTCTACGATTTGAAGGCACTCCCCTAACCACCGCAGCCAGCATTGGGATACTTGGCGTCGACATATCGAGAGATGTGCAGTTTCGTGGTATTTTGGAAGGAAAGGCTAAACTAGCCTCTAAGAAACTCGGCGTGCTCAGTAGGGCGGAGCAGTATTTCGTGCTTTCACACCGCCTTTAATTATACAAGGCGCAGATCTGGCCTTACATGGAATACTGCTCCCACCTCTGGGCTAGAGCGCCCCAATATTAGCTCCTTCCATTTGACCGCGTCCAACGCCGGGCGGCTCGTATCGTCGATAACAATGTTCTCTCCAATCGGCTTGATTCTTTGGCGCTGCGTAGAGATGTCGGATCGCTCTGCATCTTCTACCGCATCTACCACGTGTTCTGAGAAATTGTTCGGATTAATACCTGCGGCATAATAGAATTCCACCACCGGAGATCGCGTAAGAATTCCAAATTTCACCCACACCATCTTGATGTCCGGAAATCCACATCTCGATTTTACGGCATTTCCTGCCTCGCACCACAAATATATGGAATCAGCTGCCACACATATGGTGTGGCAGTGTGATCAATTCTGTATGTGCGAACACCATTAGGCTAATATCAAGGCTTTGACTGCCTAGAGGTCATAATGCTTCGATCTACATACGTCGAAGGCATGATTTATTTTTCAAGTTAAACTTGACTGCGGCACTCCCCCGTGGGATGCCTCAGAACATTTCCTGGCGTAAAAGAAAAAAGGACAATAACAATTAGACCATCGTAGCGTTTACAAATTCATTAAAACATTTTATACCGGGACTATCAGCTTTATTATGGCATTTAATTAGTTTATTGGTTTAAATATAATTAACATGCAATATGGGCTTGTTCAGAATTATAACACCCAATGATTTATTACATGTAGAAGAGAGAATGTTAATAAATTCAAATTATTTTTGAAGTAAAAACTTTTTAAGGCGCATTAAGCACTTTTTGAAAGAATGAAAATCACAGAACTCGCGTCATCGTCACTGAACGCTCATCACCATACGCTTTCGAACCCAAGAGAATGTAATCACTACGTTTATTTCGAACGGATATGTGACGTCATTATGAATTTTCAAATTTTTCAAATTTTTTGTATTAAAATTTGTCATAATATTTTAATGTCATATTTTCTAAGTTAAGTATAAGTTTTCACTTCTTTTTTTTTTGGATTTTTTTGAACTCTGTCGTGTTAACAATATTTTGTCTGTACTTTAGAGAAACGGTGGGAAACCCCAAGAAGTGCGGCTTCGCCCCTCTAACCCCCATCAATTAACTATCAAATGCCATACCATCCAACCAGAACAGTCCTCCACAATATTCGCCAACCAATCACAATATATACGGATAAGTTTTTAAAACAAACACTATAGAAAACCGCTCCGAATTAACAAAACACGAAATAACAATTAATTATCGGGAAAAACAAACATCACAACCGCACGCCATGACATCCTGCTGTCCCCCGTTTTCACTTCTATCGGCAGTATGACAGCCAGTTTCTTTTTAATTTATAATCTTTTTATAATAGTAAATGCTCTGAGCAGGGCCGGATCGTGAATTTGTGGGGCCCTGGGCTAATAGTATTCAGGGGCCCACAAAATTAGGCAATTTATTGCCATTTTATAAAAAAAGGCAATTAATTTCACTCATTATATAATTATGAAACAATTTTTACGGAATTTATCGTGGTTACGGCATACCTATACCTTCCACCTTACGCAGATCCTGACGGGGCACAGCTGCTTCGGAAGGTATCTGTGGAAGGTGGTAAGGGGCAGAGGACTCGCCAGGGTGTCATCACTGCGACAGCAATGAAGACACTGTAGATTACAGTGTAGACCTGGCGAAGTGCCCAGCTTGGGCGGAGGCACGGGCGCACCCCATCACTGAGGCTGGCGCGGACCTGTCGCTCCCTGCGGATATCCGAGCGATGACCCTCAGTCAGAGAGCATGGCAGGATGTCCTCTGCTTCTGCGAGGTAGTGATGTTGCAGAATGATGAGGCCGAGCAGGAGAGGCAGCGCCACTTCTCGCGAGAGAGCGCGGCGGCGACAGGAGTTCGTACCGCCGTGAAGGCTTATGTGCGCGGCGAATCGGGGGACCCACCGTGTGCGCGTTAGGTCCGGGCTATAAGGCACCCTACACACACACTACATAATGTGTTCAGGGTGCCTTAAGCGGAATAAGAGGAGATTTTACAGTTAGATTACAGTTACAGTTATACTTTTTAATCCCATCAGGCATGTCAATTACCTAACGCTATTCCTTCACCTGTTAGGATTTTAGGAGTTCAGTAGAAAGAGGTTTTTTAAGAGTTATTATTAGGCATACGGTGTCAACTGTCACCTCCCAGGTGCGATGTGTTTAATTGGAATAAACGTGCGTCATGTTTGCTCGGAATACTTTGAATTAGTTCAAGGCATTACGTAGTATCTCATTGTTTTGGATAAAATGTGTTTTCCGATTCACGCTGACGACACAATCATCATTATCATCTACTTCTATGTGATGAGAACGCACTTGGTTCTGCCGGTTCAATGGTTACCTACTGCATATAATGGTTACCTACTGCAGTAGGCAATGCATACCTACTGGCACTGACCGTCTCGCGTCTAATCTTACATAAGCAAAAAACGCATTCCTGAAACGAACGTATTATGTAATCAGGGCTGGCTTCACCACGTCGGGACACAGGCAATGCACATCTCGGAGCTACTTGATCCATTTTAAATTCACATAAACGGTTTGTGTCATTACAAATATTAAAATTGAATTTGGAAACGGAGAAATATTTTAAAAAAAATTCTAAAAAGGTGAGGCTTTTAGGCAGTCCTTCACTGTATTATCTATACTAATATTATAAAGCTGAAGAGTTTGTTTGTTTGTTTGAACGCGCTAATCTCAGGAACTACTGGTCCGATTTGAAAAATTCTTTCAGTGTTAGACAGCCCATTTATCGAGGAAGGCTATAGGCTACATAACATCACGCTGTGACATGTAGGAGTTGAGTAACGCGGGCGAAGCTGCAGGAAACAGTTAGTAGATAATACAGCTCGACATGTAATATTTATAAGTACGTTATTCTATCCCATAACTTTTATCTCATCCATTACTGATCCTAAATTCTTGCACGAAAAATATTATAATCAGCTTTCAAGACACAAGCTGTTAGCTTTTGTGTGCTGTGTGTGCTTTTTGTGACTGCGGTTATAATTACCTCAAAAGCAAGTGAGTACAACTCAAGTACGAATTAGACATCAACAGTCAACATAACACGATGTTTTCATTCATGTTTAATTCATTAATTCGTCTACGGTCTGTACCTAAGAGTGGCAAAAAATTTAGTTCACCAATATCAATAAGGGGCCATCCATAAAGTACGTCACACGTTAATGGGGAGGGAGGGTATCACCGAAGTGTGACATCGTGTGACAAGGGGCATGGGGGGGTCAATAGTTTTGTGACGTCACATGTTAAAATTTAAAATACTAAAACGCAAAGTTTGGATGTGAATTGAAAATTAAAAAAAAACACGAACTTGATCTATATTTATTAATAATTTAGCAATTCTCTGTTTAATGAATGATGACGATGCTTTATGGATGGAAGAGAATGATGTCGACACTAAGGATGTTCCTGACGTTCAAATTCAGAACGAAAATGAAGTGCCTGATACTACTGAACTAGTCGTTTGTTTTTTCGGTTTTACGAAATGTTGTGTTGATTTTATTAGATTATTATTTAATAAAAATAAGTAAAAAATCAAAATAGCTGTTTTCTCTCGATTATTTTTAAATATATACATAAATTTAAAAAATGTGTGACGTCACATCAGGAGTGGGGGGGGTGTTATAAAAATGTGACAACCTGTGACAAGGACGGGGGGAGGGGTTCAAAAGTCCTAAAATTCGTGTGACGTACTTTATAGATGGCCCCTAACACAGTAATTTCACCAATTTTTAAATTATATGTAGGAGACATCTATTATCACATTAATGTACTATTTAAAGAAGCTTTAATCATCGTGTTATACGGTGTGCAATGTAGTTTTAATAGTAAATCATAGATGGCGCTGTAAATAAATAAACTGAGGGGAAAATAAACTCGTTTATTACCCATACAATATGTATACAGTATATAAAGCCTGTGTTAGAATATTTATGTGATAATTGGTTTCATGGTTGCCGAATAGTCATTCGTTATAACTAACACCTTCAAGATGGCAAATGTGCAAAAAATTGTATTATTATTGTCAACGTTCTTCATAAGTACATTTGCGAGTGAGTAATTTATTATACTTAAGTAATATATTATATTTTTATAAATCTTAAATTATTTATCAACTACGTATTGTGTAGGTAATTTAATGTCAACAATAAATTCTATATTATGTATGCTCCTACACAATAACATTTTATAGTTTTAGTTTTTTACAGTTTAGTTTTATTATAATGAAACACTTTTTTACGGATTTTATCGCGGTTTATTAAGATTTTTACAAGCCCGGGAGGACTCCCGTGACCATGGTTGCTGTAAAGTATCCGAAACGTCGGGCTTGTAAAAATCTTAATAAACCGCGATAAAATCCGTAAAAAAGTGTTTCATTATAATGAGTGAAATTCGCGTAAACATTAGAAAAGAGTTTAGTTTTAGTTTAGTTTTACGACTCAAAAATTTAAATCTCAAAAAAAAAAAGAATTAATTTCTAAAACTTTTCTTTGTTGATTTTAAATGTCACAGATTTTCTATAACAGTCAGATAGATCAGGTAAGTTTGACAAATCATCATCTTCATTAGACTCCTGTCTCTCTCTCCATCAGTCTCCTTTCACTATTATATCCGGTTACCGTAAATATCCCAGACCTACATAAAAACCAATAAGTCTTGTAGGTATATAGGTAATGTAACATTTTTGTTTCGTACCATCAACTTTTTCCTATAAATGTTGCCTACTTTCGCGATAACTTATGCATGACTAAATTCGTGTAAAAACATATTGCATCGTAGGTTGATAACTAAACAGTTAAAGGATGTTACTATCCTACAGGTTCCTTCAGGTTTATTAGGTAACAAACATTCTCAGTATTCAATAGGTTTTTAAATATATTGTATTATATTTCATTTACTTCACGTCGGTACATAATGTATTGTCTTTAGCAGTGGGGGATTTACAATAGGGGCAGTCGGGGCCCAGGTGCCCAGGGCGGCAAGTTTTCTAGGGCGGCAAAATTTAGAAACTGATTTTTTTTCCAGTCTTATCAAGATTGTTCAATATAATTAGTTAATTCTTTGAATACATAATTTTTTATTAAATAGATAATTAAAGAACTTCATTTTTACATAATATGAGTTTACACTGAGTTTCCAAACGTGGATTTATGATATTAGATGCAACAAACTGTAGCGTCAGAACGATCGTTTTCATGTTTGAAAAGAGTTAAAAACTTCTTACGTTCTACAATGAGTGCAAATAGGCTCAATAGCTTAGATATTCTATTTTTTTTTTCGGAATGATCTATGCTAACGGCCCAAAGGTCCTAATGCTACATCGGATTAGTGTCAGCCGATTTGGCTCAATTTTGGTTTGTAAAAATGGGGGGTTGCTCCCCGCCAACCGTAAAGTCTGCGACCACACGGCCTCCTGGCGACGGGTTGGTAGATATTCTATGCATCAAATCAGACGTACTGACAACATTTAGATTGGGTCCATTTTTTTTTATATTTTCGCAATATACAATAGGCAATATATAATATGCACAGATATTATAATAATGTATAATAAATTAGTTATTTTATTTTTAAAAATAAGGTAATAAAGTATAACTTTAAGTGAAACTGCAGTATTGGGGCGGAATTTTTATCGGTGCCCAGGGGCGGCATTATGTTTAAGTCCGGCCCTGGTCTTTAGAACCGATTTTTGATTAAAAAAAGCTTCTGATGATCTGCCATGTGTTTAAACATTTAAATAGTTTTGTTTCCTATGTACCCAAAATGTTCCTTCATAACAGTCCGAAGCCTCCCAATGGATTATGGAAAGCACATTGGGAGGTTTCAGAAAAAACTTTCAGACACACAAACAAAAATATTAACAAATGTTTATTTAATTCTTATTATTATTTCTTTTTAATTTAAATATATAGGCATTCAGTTTTTATTAAAACATTTACTTATTTATTTACCGAAGTATAATAGTTATCTACATGAAAAATAGTAAGGAATGAGGAAAATAATGCTACTATTTATTCATTTATATTCATAATATCTTCATAGATAATCGGCGAAAAGATAATTACGTTTTGGTAATATAAAAATATTCTTAGTGTTTCTATAAAATATATTCAACATAAAATAGAAACTGATTTCAAATGTACTTATTTAATACCTATCCACTGCGAAATTGACCCGCGGAAAAAAAACAACAATGACTAGCTTATAAGTTAAGAAACCCAATATACTAATGGGTTTTCAGACAAACAATTTGTATATTGATCTGGCATTGCATCATATTTCATCTTTTACCTCTTATGACTTGTGTTATTTTGATAAGAAATACATATGAAGAGCTAGCGTCGTTTGTCCGATCTAATGACAATTTGATGCACGTAGTACGTAGTAGGCACGTAGAGAATCTATTTTGTGGTAGAGATGTGTTAATTGGTTACGTTTTTTTAACTCAATAGTTACAGGTAGTAATAGTTATTCTCAAAACATGAATAGACATAAATGGAAAAAAAAACGTGTGGCACTCGGGGACTGCCGCGGTAAAGCTATTGCATAGCATTTTTTATCAACTTAAGCAATTATAATTATTTAATTATTTTTTATTTATGCAGTTTATTTTTTTTTCTTTTTTTATATTGTATATTTAATGGATTATCAACAATTCTATGATTTAATGCGAATGGCCAATAATCAACAAAGAGATAATTTTCTTATGACTAAAATTCATCATTTATAAACTTCAATTCAAGAACCATTTCAAATTTTATATAATACTAGTGGCACCGACAGACGCTGTCCAGTACAAAATATGTTTTTTTGTGAATCTAAACCATCCTCGAATTCCCTTGAACTCACACAAAAATGTTCATCAAAATCGGTCCAGCCGTCTAGGAGGAGTTCAGTGACATACACACGCACACATATATATATTTCTTGTGTGCGTGTGTATGTAAATATAAAGATACCAACAAAATCATATCTCTTTCTTCATTAATAAATGCACTTTGTTTATTCATATTTAAAACATTTAGGTAATATATTATAATACTAGCTGACCGTCAGAGAACTAAGGTTACCGATATCATTCAAATAATAGGCACGTTGCTAAAGTGGACTGCCACTTTGTGCCTTTGCCTGATAAAGCTGGTCACACACTCAGGAGAACAGATATCCGATGGGCCAATAACGTTACAAGATTAGCTGAATGTAATTTATGATTTTATGAAAGTAAGACAATGATTGCAAAATAAATAAGAAGTTCAGTACTTTATTAAGATAATGACACCAAAAGATTCAGCGATTGTCGTGTCCATGTGAATTTCGTTTTCAAGCAAATTGAGCTCTTAAAACATGCTACACGAAATGTTGGGCACACTCTCGGCCCACTATACCATTACATAATAGTTCGTAGTAATTCAAATAATGTTGGCCCACGAACATTTTCCAGCAACAACCGCAAATAGTAACATATACCCATCGTTGCCAGTGATGATCTTTCAGTGGACAATTTATAGTATATAACGCCTATGTCGATCGCTCTCCTTTCTATTTAAGCTCCGTGACACACGCATAAAACTTGACAACTATTGTACTTATAATATGTAAATTCTTTTTCATTATTTACATTTTTTAATCGAAACTACTTACGCCATTATCCGAATATTGTGGATATATGTTGTCGATTCTAAACATTTATTTAAATACGTTCTTTAATTTGAGAGGAGAACTTACCGTCCCACACCCAAAGACTATTACCATACCTACTATTGTCCCACACCTATATACTTTCTCACAAACAGCTGCTTACTTATTCGTCCGATTTCGGAGCAGCTCGTCTCTCGTCGGGTGTTAGGTTTTTTCGTTACGGAATTTCTTGATTCGGTCGCCGCGCTCAAGGCCCGCGATAAAAGCTATGCAATAGCTTAATATAATTATTATATAGGTAATTTAAAAAAACCAAGTCATAGATGAAAAGACAAAAAAAAATGTTTCCATAAGAATCGTTTCTACATTAGTGACAGAAAATGTGTGGAAGAATTGGACAGGATTGCTACACTCTTGAGTGGTCAGTGCTGTTTTCTGTCTCAGGATACGCATAAATGTTTTGACTTGGCACAAAAATGACTAACCCGGTAAACTTGTGTTCAAAGATATATTAAAGGCTTACAGTGTCAGCCAAATCTTAACTGATCAAAATAATTTATTGAATATGGATAATATGCACTTTTCAAAGGTTGTCGGTTTGGGATTAGGGTTTGGGAAGTGTTCAGTGGCGCTCAATTATTTTACTAAGTACATACGCCGGTTTCAATGAACCCCCGGCCACTCGCATCCAACACGGACCTGCACGAAGATCGACGTCCTTTTCACTCGACCGACCCTCCGCCTCTCCGAATGACTCCTCCACTCAAGGACTCTACACTTATATCATCATCGTCATGATCATCAGCCTCTATCCGTTCACTTGCCACTCGCATCCAACACGGACAGGCCAATGCACTGAAATCGTTTCCCATATGGTTAATTGCCGACCAACATTTATATTATCATTTATATAGGTAAGTATATATATATTAATATAATATATGAATTCCGTGTACTATAATCATAAAAACGTGCCAATTTACATGCTAACTTATTTAAACGGAGCAGATAGTAGGTTTAATTACTCTTATTTTGTCATGTAAGTAATGATATTTGTTGTACAAGTAAGTTTTTTTTTCTCAGAGTTTAATAAATTACATGGATAATAATAGAAGTTTAAGCTTGTCCCTTACAAGACAATATTCAGTGAGAGTGTTTCTAAAGGAGGGACGGGATAGGTGATGTAGTGGTTGTCATAATATACACCATGGTTTTAGCCTTGCCGTGGCGGTGGGGCTCAGTAGCCTATGGTGAACCCAGCACTTTGGGCAAAGCCAATTGAACCGAGGGGAATGCTCTTTGTACCCCTCCTATAAGAAGAGGGGACAAAAGAGCAGGGGGGACAAGGGACGAGAGAGGGATTGTTCTGTGGTGCGGGATAGCCCCTCTGTCGAGTTGGCGCCGGCCCCTTGGGGGACTGACTAGCCGTCGAGGCGCTCTGTTGCTCAACAGATCCGGGGCACCTCACCAAAGGCGGTGACCGATATAATCAGTCCTCGCCCACGCGACAGTTCTGTTTAAGGCATTTCCCTACGAAAAATCTATCAACTGGCATCTCAGTATAAAACGCATGAAGAGCCTTTGTCAGACCTACACTAAAAAGCGGTCCTGGGGGTGAACACATTTACATTTATAGGCGATTTTAATTATAAAGCCATCTGCGGTTTCTCTAATATATTGTCAATCAACTGCGGAGCGATTATGACTACTTTACTTACCACAAAGCCGCCGGCGTTATCATTCTACTAATAAATCGTCAATTCAGACCGTTTATAATAAAGACAGCGTAAAAAAAGAATAAGTGATAA
This sequence comes from Helleia helle, assembly GCA_963853865.1. Classification (NCBI taxonomy): domain Eukaryota; kingdom Metazoa; phylum Arthropoda; class Insecta; order Lepidoptera; family Lycaenidae; genus Helleia; species Helleia helle. The sequence continues at coordinate 5,438,331 of OY971425.1, read as the reverse complement.
AGATATTACATAATGATAATAATATCTATGGACGCTTTTACACCACGTAAATCTGGTTCCGTGGTAAGTTTCTCGAAGATCTTGTGTTACGGGTACAGACAACGGAAATATATTTGATACTTTTATATTATACATATATTTAAAAAATTATTAGGTCATGTCATGGATGTGTACTAAATATGTGTATTATATATAATACACATATTTAGTACACATCCATGACCCGGGAAGACAGAGAACTTTGTTCCCTGGCGGGATTCGAATCCGCTATCACCGGCTTGGTCGCCAACGCGCTAACCATTGAGCCACAGAGGTCGTCGACACTTCAAGATACCTATTCTCAGTGTATTCGTAAATTTTGCTAAACAAAGAATAAAATAAGTGAGTTAACACCTGTAACCAGTGTCTCCAGATGCACTGTAATTACAGTAGATTTACTGTAATTCTACTCTATTCACTGTACACTGTATTATAGCGAAAACAGTGTATGAAAGTCACTGTAATTTCGAGTTTCTAAAAAAATCTTACAAAATAAGAAAATAAACTTAATTATTCAGTTTATTAGTAAAAAAACCTATATAAATGGATGAAAAGAAACGTTTTAGTTTAGTGTTTGTCTATGATATGATAGTGGTTTGCCGGATGCTATTATCAACGCATTTAAATATTGGTATCAGCATCAGGCTAACTACGTCAGGTGGTCTGGCTCCCTGTCACATGCTTACGGTTTGAAGTGTGGTGTAAGGCAGGGCGGACTGACATCGCCAACGCTTTTCAACTTGTACATTGACGGGCTGATTCGTGAGCTCAGTGGCACGAACGTAGGGTGCTCAATTCATGGACAGATTATTAATAATATTAGCTACGCCGACGATATGGTGGTACTTAGCCCATCGATCAGTGCCCTTCGCAAACTGTTACTTATCTGTGAAAGCTATGTGGGTGAGCACGGGCTCATGTACAATGTCGGGAAAAGTGAATTAATGGTTTTCAAAAGCTGGCTCTTTCACTCCTGATATTGTACCACCAGTGACATTAAATGGTTTAAAGCTAAAGAGGGTTACACAATTTAAATATTTAGGTCATATTGTAGACGAAAATCTCAGCGATGATCCCGACATTGAACGTGAGCGCCGAGGGATGTCGGTTCGTTGCAATATGCTGGCCCGCAGGTTTGCTAAATGTTCTGTCAGTGTTAAGTGTACACTATTTCGGGCTTACGCGCAGACATTCTATACATGCAGCTTGTGGACCAGTTTTACGCAGCGAACTATCAACGCCCTTAGAGTGCAATATAACAATGCCTTCAGGTTTCTGATGCGACTGCCTCGGTACTGTAGCGCATCCGCGATGTTTACATCCGCTAACGTCGACAGTTTCGCAGCTATACTGCGTAAGCGATCCGCGTCTATGATCCGAAGAGTGCGAGACAGTTCCAACAGATACCTGAAGGAAATTGCTATAAAACTTGAAAGTCCAATATGGAGACACTGGTCTTATCTCCATATGAATAATTATTAGCAGTAAGTTTTAGTAAACAATTAATATTAAAATTATGTACTTTCTTTACTAACATAATCATAAGAACATTTGTATAATACTAACACAAATATGGATCTATGGTCCGAAATAAAGGAATATTATTATTATTATTATTATATGATTCATCGGCTGGTTGACAATAGTTGACACCTATGGTCTACGAGGGAGGGGGAATTCCCTGACAAACTGTGGACTGTGGAGCACAAACTATATAGAGAATGCTGTGGAGCTATTAGGCAGTAAAATTATGTAGACGGATTTTACTTTCGCTAATGGTTTTAATTTAGCAAGGCGCTTTGTGTCTATTTCTTTCGCGTTATGCGTTAGAAAAAGTTTGTTTGTATTGTATTGTTGGGTTCAAGGGAAGATAATAAGAAAACAGCTGCAATAAAACTAGCCGCTTTTATTGCAGAGAACAAAATTTCACACCAAACATCTAATCTAATCTAATATAATTACGGATTCGGATATCGCAAATAATTTAAATAACTTCAAGCCGCCGTAAATATTGTCATAGGAGGATTTTTTTCTCTCTTTTATTATTACAGTGACATCAGACATGAGCCCGATCCTTATCCGATCCGCCCTCACTTATTTTAACTTGGCAAACTTCATGCCCCTTCGATTTAGTCATTAAAAAGAAGTTATAATATTACCTATTATTATTATCTACTGTAAAATATACTGTATTCCAGGTTAGGAAAACACTGTAATTTTTATAAATCTACTTTAATTTCAAATAGCCTTCACTGTAATTTCACTTTTCTAATCTGGAGACACTGCCTGTAACTGCCATTACGATTACATTAGTACATTTCAAAACCGGTGACGACTTAAAAAACCGAAACGTATAGGTACCTACCTAATGTTATTAAATATTTTACGAAATGAAGTAATGTTGTGTATTATGTACCATATTTATACTACATCATATTTCCCAGAAAACATAACCTGCGGTGAAAATGAAGATCTGGACGACTGTCCTCGACACTGTCCCAGTGATTATTGTCCGAAGAACGAGCTCCAGGACTTGATAGCGTGTCCCGCCCCGAAGGAGTGTCCACCAGCGAAGTGCAAGTGCCGCTTCAACTACCGCAGAGCCGACAACGGCACGTGTATACCGACAACCAGCTGTCGTAAGTGTCGCATCTGCATTACTGACTGGTTGCGATTTGCGTTCTATTCTGTCGTAACGAACAAATACATAATTTGCATGTTGGCTACGATTTTTTCTATCCGTCTTCTCTGACCACGTGATTTATCGATGTTAAATGTCATTTCCATACATTTTATTAGCCCCACCAAGGTTCGCCTTGTCGTGGCGGTGGGGCTCAGTAACCTTGGGTGAGTAACCTAGGGGGCTGTTTGTACCCCACTTATAAGAAGAGGGGACAAAAGAGCAGGGGGCAAGGGGCGAGGATGGGAACCTCACCCCATTGTACTATTCCGACGTTGGGAGGGGTTGTTCTGTGGTGTGGGACAACCCCTCTGTGGAAGCGGAATCGGTCCCCTGAGGGACTGACTAACCGTCGAGGTGCCTTGTTTGCTCAACAGATCCAGGGTACCTCACCTGCAAAGACGGCATTGGTGGCACTCACCGGTATTTAGTGGGCAGAGCTGCGTCCACTTACCAGCTTTCGGGCGCAGCGAGTCCCACATACTCGCCTGGGGAGACCCATTCCCCCGCGGGATGCCGCAGAGCATTTCCCGGCGTAAAAGAAAAAAAAAAAAGGTAATCTAGTTTGTTCATGGGTGACGTCGACCACTTACCATCAGATAGCACGTCTGTCAGTTTGCCTATCCAACTAACATAAAAAGCTACTTTTCCAGCAGTCATGTCTTTTATTCTAGATCTTTGTTTTAGCGCCATTTGAATGCAGCCAGCATGAAGTTTACAACCCTTGTCCCGCGCTGTGCCCTACCGACAGCTGTGCTGATGCACCCCTACACGGAGTTTGCCCTTTCCACATCCTAATATTACTGTATTGTAACCCAAAGTGCCAGTGCAAGGAAAATTATTGCAGGAAAAATGGAATATGCGTCCCCTACATAGAAAAACGTAAGTCTTTATATTCTGTCAAAGAGGATATCGAACGAAATTCTTTTTATAGGAAATCATACACTATTTTCCTCTATATGTTTGCCGGATAGGACTTAGCCAGCCGACGTATAGGTCATGAACACAGGCGAATTCACGTGGAGGGTGGGAGTTCGTTCATTCATGCAATGCCCAGCGAGACGGATCCCACATAAAAATCACAAATTTCACAATGATTAATACCATCATTGTCTAATCAAGATCACTTCGCTGAGTCCATGCGATATTCTGAGTAGCGGCATATGGTCAATTAGGTCCCTACCATGTTTTAGGGGACAAAGTTGTTAGCAGATGCAATCAATTTTGTTGTGTTGGTTGGTGGCTTCTCTTCTTATTTCTAATCTTGCTTATTTCTCCCGTGAAACAGCTTTGCTGTGTTTCGGAGAGAAGGGCAAGACAGGCAGTGTAATTACTGGCACCGAGACTTAACATCTTATGTCTCAGGATAGGCAACACATAACTGAGTTGCCTGGGCTCATTCCAGGTATACTAGTTTATGTTCATGGGCGACGTCGACCACTTACCATCAGGTGGTGCGTTTGCCAATTTGCCTATTCAACTAACATATAAAAAAAAAAAAAACCTCAAACTGTTCAAATATTGTATTTTGTTTCAGCCCAAACCCAAACGGTTTTACAAGACGAAGAAATTGAACGAAAGATGAATATATTCTACCTTTAATTGGGGACACGAATTACTAGGTTTAATGATGTGTAACTGTCACGATTTTTTTTATGTTAGGTATGGATGTTTTATTTCACGAAAGCAGGCGGGCCAACCACACTTGTGTGTGTAAATACATGCACATTGTCTTTGCGTGCGTAAGCTCGGGAGAGCTTCAGTTCAGTACGCTGATACCACAATTGATACCCAATATAATATATTATTATATTCTTTGCTTTGACTGATACCCTTATACGCTCCCTGTAGTAACGGCACACAAGAACGCAAGTCTGTCGCATCACAACTTCAAATATGGCCGACCCGCTTTCGTGAAATAATACAGTATTATGAAACAATTTTACATAAATATTAAATTTTCACATTTCCGACGGTTCAAAATTTTGCTTTTCGGAGTTTTCTGTAAAGTAACCAAAACTTCGGAATTGTTAGTCTGAATAAATCTTGAAAAAAAAATGTAATTCGCGTAAACATTACTTTTTGGTTTTTTACTATCGTAACTTATTAGGAATCCCATTTGTTGATGTGATCATACTAATAGGCTATAGCCAAATATGTATCTGAATGATCTCTAATCATCAGCTCTAAGATCTGAATGAAGTAATTTCTTTTCTGAATGAAATGAGTATTTTGCCATTGTGATACTTTATTTTTACCTATATTTAAATCCTGGACGAATATTATATGAAAGAGTACACATAATATGCTGAAGTAAATTATTATTTGCAATTTCATTACACAAACCCATTGAACAGATTTTAATGGAAAGTGTATTGTAACTATCCCATGGATATGAGGACACACCACATTTGTAATTTTGTTATTTACATAGACATCAATTATTGTAGTTCTGATAATAATAAATTGCAGTGTATATCTGATAGTAATAGTTGGAGTGTGCAACCCAAATCCCATATAATTAATATGAAATCATAATTGAAACCTAAGACTCTTACATCTGCATTTACAAATGCTGAAAAAAGTAATTAACAAGATAAAATTGAACTATGATCAACTTAATTAAATTATATCATAATGTATATTATAGTAAAAAAATATAGCTAATTAAAAAAATATATAAATTTTATTTCTTAATAAATATAAATACTTTTATAAATAAAATTGGAGCCCAAAATTATTCATACAATTGTTTTAAGTCCATAATACTTCTTCTCATCATCACTAATTTTATTTGGCGCTCCTGAAAGAGGATCTTTACCATCATGAGACTTTGGAAAGGCAATCACGTCTCTGATTGACTCTGCATTAGATGCGATGGCCATCAATCTATCTATACCAAGTGCGATGCCCCCATGAGGTGGACAACCACTCTTCAGAGCATTTATAAAGTGAGACAAGGGGCTGGGATCTATATTTAGTAATCCTAATATCTTTTCTTGTAGATTAGCATCATGTATTCTAACAGATCCTCCTCCAACCTCCCAACCGTTCAATACAATATCATAAGCTAGGGATCTCACTTTTAACGGCTCTGTATCAAGTAAATGCAAGTCATCAGGGTGTGGTGATGTGAAGGGGTGATGACAAGTCTCTAATCCATTCTCTCCTCTCACAAATAGCGGAAAGTCGATCACCCATAATGGTTTCATGCTGTCATGAAATGTTAAAAGATCCTTGGAGTTTAATAATGTTGCGATTGTTTCAAGCAATTCACCTAATGATAAGCAGGCTTGCTCTTTTTCGCCAAATGCGACAATACAAGTGTTATTCTCTCCTATAACACATTTTATTTTGTCATATACATCTTTACTGACATCTTTCTGTACATTTTCGAGCTGTAGTATTTTTATTTTGTTCTTTTTACTTAACTCTTTTATTTTTTCTCTATATTTTGTAGACAGTTTGCCTACTTGACTAGTATAGGGAAGAGCATATGCACCAAATTCTAATTCAGAGTAATCTTTGAAAATATGAGTTATATTTTTTAATTCTAAATTATGTCTTAAATTGGGTTTATCAGAGCCATACTTTTCTAGAGCATCTGTGTATGTAATTCTCTTAAAAGGAGGTTTTGGTAGGTCTCTAATAAAAGACTTATAGAGTAGCATTTCCACCATTGTTAATATACTGTTCAAATTTGTAAATGACAGTTCTATATCTAACTGAGTGAATTCAGGCTGTCTGTCAGGTCTAGTAGATTCATCTCGATAACATCTTGCAACCTGAAAGTACCTATCCACAGCCCCGACCATTAACATCTGCTTAAACTGTTGTGGACTTTGAACGAGTGAATAAAAAAGTCCATGGTGATGAGTCGGGACAACAAACTCACGGGCTCCACCAGGAGTTCTACAAAATAATGTTGGTGTTTCAACCTCTACAAAATTATATTTCTCAATTAAAAACCTCCTCATGTTGTGTAACATTTGAGATCTTTGTCGTAGATTGTGCTGCATTTCTGGAAATCTCAAATCAATATATCTATGCTGTAGCCTGAGTTGTTCTTTGGGTTTCTGATAATTTCTTAAATTGAATGGTGACAATTCAACCTTGTTTAATATTTCCAATTTGTCAATAACCACCTCAATCTCTCCCGTGGTCATTTCGTGATTTATCATATTTTTAGGACGAGGAACAACGGTACCTTCAATTTTTACAACAGTCTCAAGGGGTATGTCAACAGGATTCATGTCTAAATCCTTGGCAATACATTGGGTTAAACCATATGAGTCCCTGATAAGAATAAACTTTGATAATCGCACATATTGCACCCATCCACATAGCGTAACTTTATCTCCTACATTTTCAAGACTCAGTTCTCCACATGAGTGTGTTCGGTATGAAAATGTATTGGTACCTTTTGATGACAATTCTTTATTAAAAGTCTGTGATGCTTCATGTACCTTTGCACTAAATTTCCGGTGACAATTTACAAAAGTTTTCTTAGATAATTTACGACGAAAAGGCACAATCAAATAATAATATTTGGAACAAGAGATTGCAGTTGATTTCCACATTTTAATATAATCTATCTATATTCTATAGCTTTAGCCTCAACAAGAAATTTAGTGTTTACACTTATATTGACTATTACATTTCATTATTTTGAATAAAAAATGTTATTAAAACTTTTATCGAAGTTTGGTGTAGAGTTAAAAATATTTTAAACTGTACTAAATACTTTTCAGAAATTCAGAACGTTTGACAGTTTTCACAGATGACAATTGATTTTTTTCGTTCCTATTCGGAACAGGCTAAGACCATGGCCATGCTGCATGCAATTATGTCGTAATCAAAATTAGCTTAGTCTGTATTTGTTTCGTAAGGCCGAAGCCAAGGTATGGTAAAACGACGAGAAACTCCAAGAAGAGTGGCTGTGCTCCTCCAGTCCCCCATCAATCAACTATTTCTCCCTACTCCATCCACCCAGAACAGTTCTTCACAATATTCACTGCCCAACTACAATATACATATTAAATTTCTAAGACAAACACTAGACAAAATACAAAATAACAATTGATTAACGGAAAACACAAAAAACACTAAGATCAAGTATCAATAGATTTGACAAGCTAATAATAATACTGTATTGGAACGAGATATCAAAATACGAAAAACTCCAAGAGTGACAGAGACATAGACACTTTCTTTTGTCTTTGTCAGAATATCACTTTTTGTTTGTTAACCAGGCCATAAAATATTAATAAAAAAAAAAAAAAAAAACTTTTTGTTTGTTGGGCACAACAAGGATGTAAATGTATGTAAACGATTACAAATGTGTTTATTTCTATCATAAAAGGCTAAATACTATAGATAATACATAATATTTGGAGAACATTGGCTTTCTTTTTTGTCATTATAATAAAACATTTTTTACGGATTTTATCGCGGTTTATTAAGATTTTTACAAGCCCGACGTTTCGGATACTTTACAGCAACCATGGTCACGGGAGGACTGAGGTGTCATACGTCCTATCATTACAAAGTTATTCGAAACTACCCTATGATACATCAATATTTTGGTCAGTCCTATCTACGCAGAAAGTGCTAACTGTATCTTTAATCTGTGACATATTATGTTTGGATTTTGATTTGATAATTTTAATAATGGGATCCCAAGCAGGTGGTAAACGTGGTAACGTCGACAACAACATGTTCCTGACATGTTGTTGTCGACGGTGCTTGCTCGGACCTGAAGTCTGTTAATGCTGGTGTTCCGCAAGGCTGAGTACTATCTCCCCACGATGGTTCAAACAGAGCAGGGGGACAAGGGGGGAGCCTCACCTCATTGTACTGTCCCAACATTGGGAGGGGTTATTCTATGGTGCGGGACAACCCCTCTGTGGAGGTGGCGTCGGTCCCTTGAGGGTCTGACTAGCCGTCGAGGTGCCCTGTTTGCTTATTAGATCCGGGGTACCTCACCAAAGGCGGCATTGGTGGCACTCGCCGGGTTTTAGTTGCCAGTTGGTAGATCGAAGTCCACTTTACCACCTTTCGGGCAAAGCAATCACATACCCGCCTGAGTAGACTCACTCCGAAACCCACACCCAGACCGCGGGGTGCCTCAGATCATATCATATTATATCATATAATATTATCCCGGCGTAAAAGAAAAAAAAGGCTCCAACTTTGTTTTTTCTGCATATCAATGATATACTGCAAACTAGCGGTATTCATTGTTATGCAGACGATAGCACAGGAGATGTCCTATACACAGGCTGTCGTAATATTTCTAGAGAACAAGTCGATTTGTGTCGGAACAAACTTGTGACTGAAATCGAGTCTCTTTTCCCATGGTCTACAATCATACAAATCGCAGATATCTATCCCCACTTGGAATACTGCTCTCGCCTCTGGGCTGCAGCGCCCCAATATCAACTCGTTCCATTTGACTGCGTTCGAATCGTCGTTAAAAACGTTCTTTCCGATCGCCTTGAATCCATCCATGATGACTTCCTGACCCATCCACGATGATGAGCCTTCGAGCCACGCTCACTCTGCAGCTTGTACCGCATCTACTACGGGGAGTGTTATGAGGAATTGTTCAGACTAATACCTGCAGCAGAATTCCACCACCGGACATCGCGTAAAATTTCCAAATTTCACCCACGTGGTGTGGGTGAAATTTCCTCTATGTCCGGAAATCCGCAACAACTCGATTTTTACGACATTTCCTGCCTCGTACGATCACAATATGGAATTAGCTGCCACCTACAGTAATGCCGAATCGGTGCGACTAAGGGATCTTATAAAATAGGGCATATTCATATTTGAAAGGCCGGCAACGCACCTGCTAAAAAAAATGATGTTTCTTATAACTTACCACCAGATAAACCGACTTGCCCCATTTTCTATAAAAAAATGTTTTCTAGGCAAGGGGACCCGATCCTGTACTAGGTATAGAAAGCGAAAAGTAGGTTGAAGTATGGCTATTGGCCTATCTTATATCGAGAGGATTAATCCTTTCGTATTATGCCCGGTTTTATGATTCTATATTATAATCTTTTATATTATAATATTAAGATCTCAATTTTGTTTGTAGTGATAGTAAATGACTAAGACTGATTAATAGATCTATACTCTATACAGATAAATAAAATTGGAGTGAGATATATATATATTGGAGTGTGGACACGCCCGTGGGCTATACGCCCCCCAGGATGGCTCGGCAGACGCCGGACGAGGAGGGTGTTCCGCCACCCGTCACGGAGGCTGAAATGGAGGTGGTTCTGTCCCGCCTCCAGAGTAAGAAAAGGGCGCCGGGTCCAGACGGGGTGCATGGGAGGGTCCTCCCTATCTCTCTCGCGTACCTCGGCGATAGCCTTCGGGAGCTGTTCGACCGCTGCCTGCGGTCCGGAGAGTTCCCGAGGGCCTGGAAGGAGGGTCGGCTCTGCCTGCTACCAAAGGCAGGGCGGACCCCTGACTCGGCTTCGGCGGTGCGACCGGTGGTGTTGTTGAGCGAAGCTGGGAAGGCCTTGGAGAAAATTGTGGCCTCCCGGCTCGTTCAGCACCTGGAGGAGGGCCCGGGACCGGGACTCTCAGAGTCCCAATTTGGGTTCCGGGCACGCCGGTCGACTGTCGACGCCCTCAAACGCCTTCGGGCGGTGACGGTTGAGGCGGGAGGCGAACGCCTTTAACAGCCTCCCTCACAGTGTGATACGGGAGGCACTGAATTTCTTCGGAGTGTCCCCGTACCTAAGGAGGCTGTTGGAGACGTACCTCTCCGAGAGGAGAGTAGCCTGCGAGGACCGGTGCGGGACCGGGCGGAAAGGACCCCCACCGGGGGCTGCCCTCCAGGTCGGAGGGGTGAGGGTCAGGATGAGCCCCCATATCAAATATCTGGGGCTCATCCTTGACGGAGGGTGGACCTTCGGCCCACATTTCTCCATGTTGGGACCGAAGGTTGCGAAGCCGGCAAGTGCACTGGGCAGACTCCTCCCGAACCTCGGAGGACCCAGCGCCGCCTGCAGGCAGCTATACTCCGGAGTCTGCCGTAGTATGGCGACGTACGGTGCACCCATCTGGGCGGATCACTTTACTGGGAGGAATAAGGCCCGGCTGCGGTCGGCGCAGCGGGTCATCGCGGTAAGAGTGATCCGGGGGTACCGTACGGTTTCGTGGGCAGCGGCCACTGCCCTAGCCGGTGACCCCCCGTGGGAGCTTGTGGCGGAGGTTCTTGCCGAGATGCACTCCTATGTCTCGGATAGGAGGTCTCTTGGCGAGAGCCTTACGCTAGACGGGATCCTTCGGGTTCGCCGACTAGGGCAAGAGGCGTTAATGCGGAGGTGGGGGGAGGACCTGGCGCAGCAGCCGTATGGCAAAAACCTGACGGTTGCTCTGCGTCCGGTCCTTGAGCGGTGGATGCGCCGTAAGCGCAAACCCCTCACCTTTCGTCTGACACAGGTGCTCACCGGGCATGGTTGCTTTGGTGAGTACCTGTGCCGGACGGCCTGCAGGGAGCCGTTGACAGTGTGTCACGATTGTGGCGCGGCGTGGACTCAGCCCAGCACACACTCGAGGTGTGCCCGAGATGGGCGGCGCTGCGTCACGGTCTGACATCAGTCATCGGAGGGGACTTGTCTCTGCCGAGCGTCATCACTGCGATGCTCGGTGACGACGAGTCCTGGACGGCGATGGTCTCCTTCTGCGAGGCAGTAATGTCCCAGAAGGAGGCCGACGAGCGGGTGAGAGAGGAGGCCGCCGACGAGGCCTCCCCCCGCAGGCGACGAATGGGGGTGCGTAGGAGGCGCTACTTAATGCGCCTCCAGTAACGCCTCTGTGTTCGTGTCGGGCTCAGGATGGGAACCTGGGCCTAGTATGATACGACGTCGCGGGGACTGCTTAGTAGCGGCCGGGTAGTCCCCCCTTACGAGGAGTAGTCTGGCCTTCGCCGGGGCTAGCCTGTCGCTGAGGTGATCCTGTCTGTTGCCTGCATATCCGGGACCCTCAAAAAGCGGCTGAAGGCGCTCGCAGTGGTTTTAGTTAGGGTGGGCACTCCCAGGTGCGAGTCCCACATTGGGTCAGGATCTACCCGAAGATCCTGGCTGCATCCATAAGGATTTCCCTGCGAAAAAAAAAAAAAAAAAAAAGCATAGCCTATCTTGGCTCGGAAGGTACAGTATTTCCGAATCGATGCGACTAAGGGATCTCCTAGAAAAGGGCATATTCATATTTGAAAGGCCGGTAGCGCACCTGCTAAAAAAATGATGTTTCTTATAACTTACCATCAGGTAAACCGACCGTCCGTATGCCCCATTTTCTATAAAAAAATATTTTCGAGGCAAGGGGACCCGATCCTGTACTAGGTATAGATAGCGAAAAGTTGGTTGAAGTATGGCTATTGGCCTGTCTTATATCGAGAGGATTAATCCTTTCGAATTATGCCCGGTTTTATGATTCTATATTATAATCTTTTTTATTATAATATTAAGATCTCAATTTTGTTTGTAGTGATAGTAAATGACTAAGACTGATTAATAGATTAATAGATCTAGATCTAGAGAATAAAATTGGAGTGTCTGTTTGTAATATTAAAATAACCGCTTTTTATTAAATGTATATGGATAATATTATACACGGTACTTATTCCAAAATAACATCTTTTACAATTTTTGTCTGTCTGTCTGTTTCTTCCGGCTAATCTCTGAAACAACTGGGCCGACTTTGATGGGACTTTCACTGGAAGATAACTGATATTATAAGGAGTAATTTAGGATATAAAAATAATCATCATTAATAATACGGGTACGGTTATAAATCTAAGTTAACGCGGGCGAAGCTGCGGGCTTTTTTCATCTTAGTAATTATATTGATTATTTAAAAAATATATTTTTTCCTTCACCTACCGCTTCAGTTAAGTTTATTTAATAATAATATTAAAAATTAATAAAGAAACATATTTTTACCACCTTTAACAAACCTATTTTATTATTATTAAACTAAAATGACACTGAAACATTACCAAATATTTTTATGAAAACTTATAATTGAAAATGATAAATCGTAATAAATTTTAATACTTCACTAGCTTTCAGCATAACTTTCATGGAAAAAATAATTATTTGCAATTACTTCGGCCAAATTGAAATTATTTAATTTTATGTTTTGTGGAATAGTGAAATAAGTATGAACTTTTTTTTAAACGTATATTTAAATGACTACCTGTACTTATTATTAACATTTATTTTACGTATTCTAATAATGTATAAATTATTCTTCCCGTAACTAGTTTTAGAATTGATCTAACACAGTTATTTATTTTATTACGATTTTTTCAAGTCCACTGTGTAATCATGCAAAACTTTAAATGCGATTTCCCACAAAATTGAAATTTTGAGTTAATTCTTTATTTGAATAAAGGTGCGATGTATTGGAACACAAGATATCAAACCGCTACCGTAAACTGTCAAAACTTGATGACGATGATTTAGGCGAAATATAACAAAAGATCCTTCTTCACGATCCATCCCGCTGTATATACGTTAGCTCAAGGCCGCGGCGTTGGATGTAGCATACAGACAGCAGACTATCGTGCGCGGAATTTACTGCAAGGCCATTACATTACACGATTACGCGTTCAGGGACTTCCCCTGCGCTTATGCGGGGTAATCCCGATTTATAAAGTTTATATGAAAGATAAAAGGCCGATATTGTTACGATACGGTATACATTACAATGTACTCTGTGGATACGGTCAACGGTGTCAGAAGGTTCATATGAGAGGATTTTGTCTACAATACCTTTACTAAAACCTTTCTCGACACTAGACGTGGTAATTTAGGCACCCGTCACCCTTGGTAATTTAAAAAAAGAAATATTATGTAATTGACATTATATCTAACGGATTGCTTTATTGAAGTTTATTGTTTTGGTAGTAGAACCGAGAACGTGTGGAATCAACTGCTTGAAGTGCTTGAATGGTAGGTAATATAAATTACAATGCGAAAAAAGTAAAGTGAAACTTCACTTGGAGCGCAGTATTTTAGGGGTCAGATTAACCGACCGCATTAAGAACTCCATCTTGCGCTCCCAAACAAAAGAAGCTGACGTAGCCCTGGCAGCTGCTAGGCTTAAATGGGACTGGGCCGGACACATCTGCCGAATGCCCAATGAGTTCTGGGCCCAGAAAACCACCGTCTGGGTCCCATTAAACAGGGCTCGGAGACGCGGCAGACCTCGACGGAGATGGCGGGATGACCTCGACGGAGATGGCGGGATGACCTCGACGGTTTTCAAAAAGACTGGTGTAGTGCAGTTCGTGATAGAGACGAGTGGAAAAGAGAGAGGGAGGCCTTTGCCCAGCAGTGGGACAGTATAGGCTAGGAAAAAAAAATAAAAAAAAATATTCCACACTTATCAGTTATCAATTACCTACACTCTTTCCGGGAGTTTACTATACAAGTAGGTAATATACCTACTAGTTATAGCGCAGCTATGATAATATAAAATTTACTTAGATAACTTATTTAAAACATTCTTCCTCCGGAACTGTAAGATAAATGTGATTGTATTGAAATATAATTATTAGATTATAAGATTTGGAAAAGGGGAGCTTTGCAGCCGAATTGGGTTGGCACGACCGGGGTGTTACCTCTCGCTCACATAACACCGGCGTCAAGTGACAGTTTGCTGTCGCGTTTCGTGCGGTTTGTAAATTTGCGGTGGCCCATTGGGGGGATAGGGAAAAGGAGGGAAACATAATGCATGGATAATCTCTGGTTGTGCAGATGTGTACAGTATACCCCGCTTTACGCGACCCCGTTATGCGCGGTTTCACTATAACGCGAATTTCAACTATAGTGCGTATAAACAATGTAGTCATCAACTTCTCTATCATAGGATATAGACAATAATGATGACCGTGCCTTGACCGTGTGTCAAACAATTAAAAACAGTGTTGGGTGTTATGAACGTATTTTACAAGAACGTAAAGAAAACGCTACCCAAAAGGCAATAGATGAATTTTACCGTAAAAAATAATTAATAGTATGTATTGCATAAAGTGTTCTTAGAATTAAAGGGATTGATTAAAATGATTCGTATTTTTTGTATTATATTTTGACTACGTTTAATCATAAACCTCGATATACGTGAATTTCAGTTTACGCGATTTTTTCCGGAACGTATCCCTCGCGTAAAGCGGGGTATGGCTGTATAGGCATCAGCTTTAGACTTAAAGCTTCGATTGCTAGTTTGCCTCCTATGCTATAAAAAAATTAACAGGTTAAGTTAACATAAGTTAGTATAAATCATAGATAGATATAGGAACTCTTCTAGGTACATACTACATTGTATTGCACTATGAGTTATCATATTATCATTCGACCCTTTGTGTAAATGAGTTGACCTGATGATTTAAGCGAGAACTCATCGGGAATATGGACTATCCAACAGAGAACAGCTCGACAAGGCTTCTTAGGTTGGAAAAACTTGTATGGAAGCGTGTTGAAAACGTGTATTATTGGTCGTATGTCAGTGGACAGAAACAGGTGTTAGCAACCATGATGGTTGGATGTAAACAGAACGATGCCGGCGGGAAGTCAGCTTGCAAATCATTATCACGTGTCTAACTTTAGTAAAGTCAAGACAAATTGCGCAAACAGTACCTATAATACCTTTTTTTCTTGGGGAAATCTAATAGATACCACCGGGCCCGGGAGAGCCCAGATGGTTATGTGGGTGTTCCAACTCGACGTGCTGGCCGGGCACAGGAAGTGTGATTTCTCTGCACCAAACAGTATAAAATTATATTCCCTACCATGGTTCAGGCCTTGTCGTGGCGGTGGGGCTCAGTAGCCTAGGGCGAGCTCAGCACCTTGGGCGAAGTGAATTGAGCCGAGGGGGCTCTTTGTGACCCTATAAAAAGAGGGAACAAAAGATCAGGGGGCAAGGGGCGAGGACAGGAACCTCACCCCATTGTACTGTCCCGACGTTGGGGGGGATTGTTATGTGGTGTGGGACAATCCTTCTGTGGAGTTGGCGTCGTCCCCTGAGTGATGACTAGCCGCCGAGGTGCTCTGTTTGCTCAATAGATCCGGGGCACCTCATCAAAGGCGGCATTGGTGGCACTCACCAGGTTTTAGTGGGTAGAGCTGCGTCCACATACCAGCTTTCGGGCATAGCGAGTTCCACATACCCGCGTCGGGAGACCTACTCCCCCGTGGGATGCCTCAAAGCATTTCCCGGCGCTAAAGAAAAAAAAGGTATAAATACCTAATGCAAGTATAAAAATAACATCAGCCTCAGTTAAATCCTAGTGAGCGTAGCACCGTCAACATGCGCGGTTTGATTTTAATTTGTGTCGGGTTCTTCCTGTTTGTAGTAAATGTTGACGGAAACGGTAAGTTACCGAGTTCGTTATTTTTTTTTAACATTAAACTTATAAAGGTCATGCATACATCCGAAAATTTTAGTCGGATTTGAAAAAATGATTTTGTATGATGTGTATAATAATAATAATGGACGCTTTCACACCACGTCAATCTGGTCCCGTGGTAAGTTCTCGAAGAACTTGTGTTACGGGAAATATATTTAATACTTTTATACTAAACATATATTTAAGATTTTTATTATATAATACACATATTTAATACACATCCATGACCCAGGAACACAGATAATATTTTTGTTCCCTGGCGGGATTCGAACCCGCAACCTCCGGCTTGAGCGCCAACGCGCTTACCACTGAGCCACAGAGGTTGTCAAACGTGTATGATAGCCGAATTATGGAGGAAGGTTATTTAAATCGCAAAAAGTTTTTATTTTATGTAAAATTGCGAGAATATCCAGTAATTTATGATAATCCAATAAATCGGGGTGCTTAATGCTCAGTTAGTAATACCAGTGGAATTGGTTTATCTTTATACCTATCCATGATCGATTTTGACCACATAAAGTGCTCTTCTCTATTAGTGTGCAGCTCTCTGCTTATCCAGCTTACATAACAAAACATTTCTTTTCCAGATCAAATAAAATGTACCAAAAAATACGAGGTACAAAAATGTGTGCAAGAGTGCTCTCCCGAAAAGACATGTAAAAACAGGGACGTAAAATTTAGTTGCTCTAACCGTAGACAATGCGAAATAAGGTGCGTCTGTGAAGATGGGTATTTCAGAAATGCTCTAGGCGAATGTGTGTTGGAAGAAATTTGTGGTAAGTTACACGTATTATGAACTAGCTTTTTGCGCGTTGTCATTCGCTAAAAAATAAAATTTTCCTTTGTAATAAATAGCCATCAAACAAACTTTGTCTTGTATTTCCATTTACGAAAGGCTTGCTTTCGTTAGCAAGGGGCAAAATCACGTATTATGAACTAGCTTTTTGCGCGTTGTCATTCGCTAAAAAATAAAATTTTCCTTTGTAATAAATAGCCATCAAACAAACTTTGTCTTGTATTTCCATTTACGAAAGGCTTGCTTTCGTTAGCAAGGGGCAAAATATAAGATACTTAGTCATCATTTGCACAAAATCATGCCAAGTCCTAACTCCTACTCCTCTTTTTCTTTCTTCCTTCCTTCGCTTTTGCTTATTGTTTCTCCAAAAATTTGACCGTACGTTTGTGAGAATTAGTGTTTTCAAACCAGTGCGGAAAAGCCCCCAACATGGTTCAAGCTTGTCGTGGCGGTGGGGCTAAGTAGCCTACGGTGAACCCAGCACCTTGGGTGAAGCCAATTGAACCAAGGGAGCCGTAAGGATAAAAGAGCAGGGGGACAAGGGGCGAGGAAGAGAACCTCAACCCCATTGTACTGTCCCACGCTGGGAGGGATTGTTCTGTGGTGCGGGATAACCCCTCTATGGAGGTGGCGTCGGTCTCTTGAGGGCTAGTAGTCGAGATGCCCTGTTTGCTCAAAAGATCCGGGGCACCTCACCAAAGGGGGTATTGGTGACACTCGCCAGATTTTAGTGAGTAGAATTGCGTCAACCTTACCACCTCCCCGCCTGGGGAGGCCTACCCCCCGCGGGATGCCTTAGACTTTAGAGCATTTCCTAGCGTTAAAGAAAAAAAAGTGCAGAAGGGCGTTACTCACCTGCTTGTAACTGCCGTGAAATTGTATACGTTGTCACGTGAGTTGTTCATACTAGAAACAATAATTATTAATTATCATAAGACATAACTAGTTTGTCACATTTTAGCTTTTTCGTTTCATCGAATTTTCAAATTACAACGACATTATTAATTAGACGCTCACTTCAAACACATACCAACTGTCATATGTGGTCAAACGGGTCATACCACGGTATAAGCAAAGTCATATTACGCTGTGGTCATACTAACAGCCTAATCTTTTCCAGACCTCTGCCCTGGTAGGCACCAATACTTCTCATGTGGAGGTTTCTGTGACAACGTGTGTTCAGAACTTCATATACAGAACAAGACCAACTGCCCCGTCGTGAACATAATCTGTAATAAAAAGTGTTATTGCGAGGACGAATTCGCCCGAGATGAACACAACAATTGTATACCTATTCAAGATTGTCGTAAGTACTTTTTTAATTATTTTTTTTTATGTTAGTTTTTTTATGTTAGTTGGATAGGCAAACTGACAAACGTGCCACCTGATGGTAAGTGGTCAACGTCGCCCATGAACATAAACTAGTTTACCTGGAACGAGCCCAGGCAACTCATCTATGTGTTGCCTATCCTGAGACATAAGATGTTTAGTCTCGGTGCCAGTAACTTGCCCTTCTCTCCGAAACACAGCAAAGCTGTTTCACGAAGCAAGATGGTGGTACCCATGCAGCCGGGAGCGCGGCACAGCGCTTCCCTCCCACCGGTAAATAAAAAATTACATATCCGTTAGCAATAATTCCGGGAACCACGCAGTTTTTACAACAAACGAGTGAGTTCACCAAAGAGTAATTTAAACAATATAGATACAGGAAGAGTTCACGCATATTGTATCACACACTGCATAGGCATACCTACACTACCTACTCTTGCATGCGGGGTGCATAACACACATGACACACCACAATAAAACTACAACCATGCTCTAGGTACAACCACACAACGTGTAGCGTGTAGAGGTAAAACATACGTAAAGCTGAAAAATGCGTGATTTGAAGAATTAAATAAATAAATATTATTCAACAATCACACCACGATAACCTAGCACCGTGGTAAGTTCGTAAGAACTGTGTTACGGGTACAAGGAATCGAAATAAACTTAAGAAATTTGTATAAATACATAATATAATATATACTTACATCCATGACCCGGGGCAGACATATTCGTCATACAAATTATCTGCACCTGGCGGGATTCGAACCCGCGACCGCTGGGTCAAGTGTCCAGTAGCCTGATCACTCGATCAGCCGGCCGTCGAAATTATTGCTAATAAAAAATATTAAATACTAGCTGTTGCCCGCAGCTTCGCCCGCGTTAACTTAGATTTACAGCCGTACCCGGATTGATGATGATGATTTTTATAGCCTAAGTTACTCCTTATATAATTAGCTATCTACCAGTGAAAGTCCCATCAACATCGGCTCAGCCGTTTCAGAGAATAGCCGGAATAAACAGACAGACAGAGAAAAATTATAAAAAAGGCTATTTTGGTATATGTACCGTGTATACATCCATATGCATTGATTAAAAAGCGGTTATTTTATTATTACAAACATACACTCCAATTTTATTTATCTGTAGGTATAGATTTCAATTCGCAACCTAACACTACACAAAGCGCCAGCCTATTCGAATTACATTTTGAAGTACCCAACCACTTAAATGCTTTATTTTAACAGCTCATCGATGTGGTCTAAATGAAGAATACCAGGAGTGTAAGAAGACTTGCCCACCAGATTCCTGTATCTCTTTGGTCGCAAGATTCAAATGCGCCAGTAATCCACCTTGCCAACCAGGATGTGTGTGTAGTGAAGGGTTCCTGAGAAACGACGCCACATCGCCTTGCAGACCAATACACGAATGTCCGCAATTAGCGGGAATGCCTGGTAAAAAATAAAATATAAAAGCAATATATTTTGTCTTAGTACCAAATTATATTTTATCCTACTCGTAAATAGTGCTCCTCTTCGAGGCAGTATCACAGACCAGTCATTGAGCTTAGAACCGGAATTATAATTATTTTAATGTGTTTTGTATGAAAATAAATTCCGCCAAATTTGTGCTGCGAAGCTGCGACGGTTCTGCGCGCGGATTGGCCGACTGAATGGTCATTGATGATTGGCCAATTCAACCGTGAAAAGATCATGTGAAAGAATGTTTTAAATCCGTTTTTCCCTATGGTTGACTGCAAAGACTACTATAGGGATGTTGACATTTTTCAGAAATGTTTTTAAATCATTTATAAATATCTAATGGAGGCCTAAATATTATCAACTTTTTCTTAAATACGTCTAATGCCTATAAAATCTTGCATTTTATAATGCATTTTAAATTTCGTTCCAAAACGCAAACACTTGTCACGTGACGTCATATGTTGTTAAACATCGTAAAAGTGATAAAATGATTCTAGTTGTCGTTAATAAAAAATGACTTCTAAGTTTTATAAGTGTTGTACGGTGCGTGTGTGTACACTGTCAAAACGCCTGAAAAATAGTTTTTACAATATGTACTGCGTACGGAAAATGGTGTATAAAAGTACGTCAACACTCTTCCGCTTCCGCTAAATAGGAACTGTTGACGTCATTTCCGTTTATTATCACGTGACCCCTATTTTAAATTTTGTTACATTTTATTTATAAAATATTAATTTAATCATATAAAAATAAGGGAAAATATTGTATTTTTTCAGAATTCTATCATATAAACTACCAATTAACATCAAAATTATATTTTTATATGAACACTGTCAACATCCCTATTGTTTAACTAGAGACTGCTCACATTACTACTCTATCCGGTAATACGCTCGATAGTTAATTCATACCAACCACTCTACAATTAAAAATGGAAAATAAATAGGATACCTATATAAGTTTTTAAATCCATAACACATTGGGACAAATGATGTTATGCGTTACTTACCTACTATTAGGGATGAGCCGTAATTCATTTTACATTCGGATTAACCTAATTTCGGCAGCGTGTTTTCGGTTTAAATGCCGAACGTTCATCAAAACATCCTATACAATTGTTACATCGACAAGTAATAAAATAAGCACATCAGCATATCATCGAGGTAAAAGAAACCAACCAAATAGGCATTATTGGGAATAACTATAAAACGGCTAGTCAGATTTTAATAAAATTAATATGGGACCAAATTGGAAGCACCAGCTTTCAAACAAAAAAAAAATAACCATCGAAATCCATTCTCAAACGGCGGAGTAATCGTGTCACATACACTCAAAAAAAAAAAAGAAAAACATGCAGAAAAATTGAGAACCTCCTCTTTCTTTGAAGTCGGTTAAAAATAAATTGGTTCTTTTGATTGATTAATTGATTCGCGAAATGAGACATAGGTAACTAAAATTAAATAAACTTATGCAGTATGCTCATATCATGATGGGATAATACAACTAAAGGGCGTCACCTTTATAACTTCTTTCCATCTGTATTCGATCGTTTATCAAAGGATTGGTTAGAGGTTGACCACTGTGTCGCTCAGTTCCTTACCGGCCACGGAAACTTTAGAAGTAAACTATTTGGCTTTAATCTCGTACCGTCTCCCTTATGTGGCTGTTCGACGGAAGGCAATGAACAGGAACATACCGCACATCACATTCTTTGGGAGTGCAGTCTTTGGCAAAATGAACGAACATTAATGCTCGACAACATCCGTAGAAAATCGGGAGTAACTTATTACAGCGATCTCGTGGACGACGTGAAAAACTTCCGTGCATTCAAGCGATTTTGCCACAATTATTACTGGAAAAATAACATAATATCCCCAAGTCATACATAAATAACTCATAGTTAATATACACTAGTATATTACTTCACTATTTAGATATTAGTTGACTTAAAAATACAAACCTACTTTTAAAAACAACAACTATTATTTCAACCATGATAATCACTAAGTTATACATAATAACTCTTAGTTGATATACATGTATATTAATCATAATATGCAGATATTTGTAGACATTAAAAAAATCTCCGTGGTGCATTGCAGCTGGGCTTCCCCTGGCTGCTGTCTTTTCTTGACTTTTGTTAGTCATTGCATTCTTGTACTGTCTCTCGCTTTAACCGGGGAGGGAAACTGGAAATTTTTCCTACTCCTGAATACTTCTGATTAAATTCGTTGCGGGTCCCAAGGCAGTTTTAACGTATCCCTCGGGCACCCTGAGGTCGTATCAAAGGGTCATTTAGTGGTTACCGCTGTCGATCCTGGCTATACAGGGGTAGCAGTGGTGGGAACGAGTGGTGGGCCTAGCCCGTATAAAAAAAATGCTCATATCATCATCATCAATATCATCTATACAATACGAGCTGAAGCATGAAGCTGAATTTCTTAAAATCCGTTCTTAGCTGACCTCTATCTACATGGCAAAAGTTTAAAGTAACATTCCTACCAAATTTCAAGTCTCTTTTTTTTTCGGATGGATCTATGCTAACGGTCCGAAGGCCCTAATGCTACATCGGATTAGTTTGGTTTATAAAAGTGGGGGGTTGCCCCATGTTTAAGTCTCTAAGGCGATTCACACACTGCCCCGCACCACGCAGCGTGAATGCGTGTTCCAACGTTGCCTGTAAGTATCTCCGTTTGTATAGAAAACACGCACAGTCCAACACACAGAAAATGCATCCACGCGCGTTTATGCAGATCACGCGCCTACAAGCGGAAAAACATGCATCCCCGCGCGTGGGTGCGGGACGAGACGTATGACGAAGGTATGGCACACCGAGTCCCGACTCCCGTAATATACATATATACAGATTAATCTATGATGCCGTGCGTGATTTGGGGAGGGATTGACGTGTATTTGAAAATGGATCTCGATATCGATCGATTTATATTCGAAATCGAAAACCCCCCCCGACTCTGTTTTTAGAATTTTTTTTCATTATAGGTACAGAAATTCGACCTCTACAGATTTATTGTATGTAAGTACTTATATAGATAACCTGTTTTAACTATAATTATATCGATATAACTAAATATGTATTTTTTAACATTGAGATGTAGTTGACATATACGTGTAGTTGAAGAATTTCTCTTCATACTTTCGCTAGTCCCAGTAATTTTGAACAAATGACTCATTCAACGATCTTGTTTGTAAATAAGGATGTAACCGGAATCTTCTATATAGAATCTTTTATAGGCAACGATATCTATTAATTTGACTGTACAAAAACCAAACTGTTAAACTGCAGCATCCTGAATGAGTTCCACACTGAGAACCATTTTTAATATCAAAACTGGCGCAACGCTCTCTACTGCACTAGCGAACAGCTTAGAATGAAATAAGTCAGACCGGGGTGATCCACAAAACGCAACTACGGGCGTGAGTGAGTAAAAAACCCGCACGATGATGCATATCTGCACTCCCGCAAGTACGCGCGTAGATGCGTCGACACGTAACATGCAGCGTGATGCGTGGCAGTGTGATAATCGCCTATAGGTCTTATAGTTCCAGAGATATCGTGACGAGTCAATTTATCTATAGAACAGAAGAAATGAATGCGAAATTTTACTCTTCTCACAAATATATTATTATATCCATAATTGTAAAGGGTGTACGATTGTATGATTTTAAACCATAGGTACCTATTGCTATTTAAATTTAAGTAAATTCTTAAAGAAGCCGTGTTACTATCGAGAAAACCCGCCAAAATTAATTCCACCGAATGTTCGATTTCATTTGAAATCACACCTGTACTCTGTAGACTCTTAGTAAGTCTAATTACTATCGTATAATTATAAGCTCATTGAATTTCGATTACCTACCAGACTAAGTCGGGAAAGAACTTAATGTTTTAGGAGCATTGTCATTTCATGTAAGGTAAATAAAAGTACTTAATTTCCATTTTTATATTTATTATTTTCAGTCTCACAAAATAACTACATAACATCTCAACTAAACTAAGCAAAAGTCAAAAGCATTCGGTCCCGTTCCGAAGATATTTCAATAGTCTATTTAAAATCAACACATTCTCTCTGAATATAGGCCTATATTCACAAGGAAGCATTGTGTCCAGCTTTACATATTATATGTAAATAACTGTCAACATAAAGATCAGATTATTTTGTTTGTACTTCAGTCATCTTAGGAACTATCTAAACATTTGAATCGAGTAAAAACAAATAAAAAATAAATAGTCAAAATAAAATTATCTTAAACCTAAAAATAACAACCAAATTAACCTAGGTACCCTTAAATGTCGAGCACAGTAAATAATGTATCAAAGACAAATTTCTTGAATATCACGTAAGCAGCATTTAGTTTTGTGCAAATTTTTTTGGATAATTCACAATAAATTATTAAAAAAATTGTCCAATACTTCTTATAGACAAATGTAGTAGATTTATATTACATTTATAGAACAAAAGATTTGTTCAAAATCTCTTGTTCATATAAAGCTGTAAGGAAATAAGAAAAATATTATACTGTGGGCCAAATATTTTGTACTGGCATAGATATTTGCGAGTGGGGATATAAGTTGGAGTCATAAGTCATCCAGTTTTGTACGGGTGAAACCATCTGTGTGTATACTGTTGGTTGTACCATCGCCTGCTGCATCAAGTTAAATTGATGCATCTGAAACAAAGCATTTAAGAAAGTAGTTTTAATTGTATCTTGGTAAAGTAAAAGGGATGCACTTATTCCATTTTTTTATATCATCAGGGGGCAAACAAACACCGAGCCTCACAGCGCCGACGCCCATACACATCCTACGCACAACTAAGGCCACACAGATGCGCCCCCTCACAACCATACACAACAACCCACATAACCCATACACATCAGTACAACCAGAGATTAATCAGATTTGTTGCCCTTCCCTTTCCCCCTGAATGGGCCACCAGAAACTCTCCAAATCGTATGAAACACCACAGTATAGCTGTCACTACAGCAACGATATTATGCACGAGGTACCACCGGCCCAATTTGGCTGCTGCTAGCAGGATGGACAGTTGCTTCCACTAAGCAGCTCTGCTGTAATGGGAGAAGAAGGCCAGGATAGGCAGTGTAATTACTGGCACAGAAGGTCTCAGGATACACAAAAATGAAGGGTGTTAAGCTGGGCTAGTCTTAGGTAAAATATTTTCTGTTACTAGGCAACAATAATTACTCGCTTGCCAGTTTGCTTAAATAAAATTAAAAGCTCTGGTGAAGCTCTATTAATACCTCTTAAAGCAACAAGCCTAGCTTTAAGATTAACATGCTGGTAGCTTTTCAATGTCTTGATTAATTGATTTGTTACAAGTTATGTTAATATAATTGTTTAAACACGACAGATACCTTCAAAACATGTAAAACATATTCCGCAGCCTCAGCATGTGCTTGTTGGTATGAGAAACATGGTCTGGTGGTGAAAGGACCAATGCTCTTGGGAATATTAAATAGTGGTAATCCGACAGCGGGAAGCTCTACCCTGCAAGACCACCATTCTGCTCCATTCACATCACACACAAACTTTCTATAATCATACTTCGGAGCCATCCAAGAATATCTGAAAATTTATAAAAAAACCAATAAGCTTTATAGAAACTTAAAGCAAACAAGTCACAAGTGTGGGCCATGAAAATAAAAATATTCAACTCATTCATGGGTTGCCTATCCTGAGAGATATGTCAAGTCTCTATGTTTACACTGCCTGTCCTATCCTTCTCTCCGAAATAGCGCAAAGGTAAAGGTATTTCATGGGAGAAATAATCAGGATGGTGGTGATATTGTAGACATGATTTGGCCAGTTGTATCATTCTGCAAAAAAAAATGTATCTCCTCTAGTAATATGTGCCACCAAATGATAATATTGAATACTCACACAAAAAAACTTTGTTCAGTCAAGAATGAAAATCTATTCAAAAATTTAAGACTTGACAAGAGATATTGTATTATGGATACCTAATAGAAGCCTTACCTCTTGCACATAGATTCCAGTTTGGCTGGGGCCAACTGATAGTCATTAGCGGCAGTATTATATTGGTAAGAAACATGTTTAAGGTCCACTGGTGAACAGCAAGGAGAGTCAACTGCACAAGCCGATCCTATCCCTTCATCCTTGGGAATTTTCTCATACTCCTTTTTTTCCAGATGCTGTTTATAAAGCAATAGCGTTTGATTCAAATCAAAACTGTTATTAAACTTCGCATTGCCTCTGTTTAATTTTTGAATTTTATACAATTCGCGATCCACGGGTTTCGCCCAGCGTATCTCTATATTACTTCCGTCAACATTAACATTTTGCAACTTAGACATCGCTAGCTCGGCGTGCTGCCGTTCATAGAAGTGTATAAAGGCATAGTCGTATATTTTTTTCACACGTTCTATTTTATTATTAATGGCGTTCTCGAATATTTTTTTTATTGTTTCTGGAGTCGTACGGATTTCAAAGTTACGAGCGTAGAGCACTTTCACCTGAAACCCCGAAACACCTACTTTAGGTCATTGTGATTCGGTTTACAAGGCATTAGACTACACTTGTAGTGTAATTCAAGACGCTTAAAATATGTAGTAAATATTTACATTGTGTTGTTGCATTGTTTACATCCAACCTTTAGACTCCGTCGCACATTCGATTATCGAAATAAATATTTAGCATAGCATTCAAAACAATTTGTTACTACCTCAATTTTTTTTAATTCACGTAATAATATTTAAAGGTATCACAATAGCGCAAGCATAAAAAAACAAGCATACTCACATGTTTCATCTGTTCTTCGTCCACATAGGGTTCTGGTTCGGCCCAGTCCACGGTAACCACCTGGTCCCATAACTTCGCACAACCTGGTATCAAAGTGCGTCTCGCCATTGCCGCCGCTCTGTGAGACGTGAACTCGACAAACGCAAACCTGCGATTTGATGTACGATCGAACCGGTTCATATACAATATTACGTCTACTATACCAGACACACTTTTGGATAGCTCATCGTAAATTTCTTTTTTCGTCTTCATGGGCGGTATGTTACCAACAAAGAGTCTGCAATTATCCACGGATTTGACCACTCCGATGTTTCTGCCTGGTCTAATTTCGTATCCGTTGAGTTGTCTTATAGCGGCACTAGCTTCTGCACGTGTGGTGTACGTCACGAAGGCATATCCACGGTTGGAGCCAGAGAAATCCATCATCATTCGCATTAAGTAGATTTTGCCAGCTTTTGAAAATAGCGGCACCAGTTCATCTTCGTAAACTTCTCTAGGCAACTTCCCTATGAAGACTTCACAGCCTTTAGGCGGTGGAGGGCCCGACCAACCAGGCGGTGGACCGAATTTCCTTTGGCCATTTTCTTGTATTATTTTATACCCAGTTTCCTCCGTCAATTCTAGTAATCTACGATTAATACGAGCTTGATTTTCCATTTTGTACAATCGAAATCAGTTTTAATCGAAATTTAATACCAACGATGCACGCAAAATCAAAAGCGGTACAGTCGCACGAGACAAAGCGTCGGCGCCTTTATACGTGCCGACAAACAATGCGGCGGTTATGACGTATTACCTTTTCTTAATTTTATCAAATTACCAAATATATAAAAAACACTTTACTTTGTATGTCCGCTTCAATTATTACATAATATTATTCTACTGAAATAGATTTGTGTGGTTCAATGTATTCTTCATATAGTAATTAGGGATAAAAAGGAAAAAAAAAGGCTGTTTAAAATTGGAAGTTATTGATAAATCCATTTCCTGTTTCCGATTTATATATTTTAGCGCGATTCAGATATGTAATAGACTCATATTTTTTTAAATATAGGCTTGTGTAAAATCCGTTTCAAATAAATTAAGAGTTGTTATTAATTATTAATGATAAAATACTTGAAATCTCAACTATATAAGCCGTTAATTTGAATAGACAATGTATTATTTAAACATTTAAATAACTTGAGATGTAGAACTGTTTATAAAATTATATAAATATTACTATTTTTATTTATTAAGATAATACTGACTTTAAATAAGTACGTATGAAGCTTTAGTTAATTCAGTTGTATTTATGACGAATATAAACGTAATATTCAAAATTTATGAAAAGTCTAAATCCAACATTTTTCTGTATTTTTAAAATGTGTTTCTTTTTTACATATTAAAAGTATAGTAATTAACCATTTATTACAATAATTAGTAAGAAAACAATCGCAGTTGCTATTTTGACAAAGTTATAACATTGGTTATAATAAAACAACATAGATGTCGCTGATAAAGTTTCTTCTCTGCAGACTGCATGTTGTTTATGAAATCAAATCAAAATATCTTTATTTCGTAGGCTCTTTATGAGTTATATTGTTCCTTGTTCGTAGGTCACCGTTCATAGACCGTACACTTGAAATACGTCAAAAAAGAAGTCATTAAAAAGGTATAGTATTAAAAAATAAACTCGTTTGAAATGCAAAATCCCACAAGAAAAACGAGAAAAAAAACACTTAGGGGTTGCTCTTTTGTCATCAAAATAAAACACATAGTTTATACCATAGAGTAATATAATACAATGGTTTATACATAGGTATATGTCATGTCCATGCAAAACCTATACACTACACACAAAACCAGTTGGGGGCCCTGGGCAGTAGGGTAATGGGGCCCCGACGAAGAAAACAATTTTATGTACTGTGAGCCTGCTTTTTGGACTAGAGCAGAATGAACCTAGTAATAAGGTCAGTACTAGGTATTCTAGTATCAGCAATCATTTTTGCAATATCACTCAATCATAGATATTCTGATAGAAATAATGGGGCCCCATGGACCTTGGGGCCTTGGGCACGTGCCCAGAGTGCTCAGTGAGAAAGACAGCCATGCCTATATTATAGTGAATGTCTTATTCCCATGGTGTGGTAATACAATAAAATCTTTTATTTCATAATAGCCTTTACCACACAAACGTTCTTTGACAGTTTTCTTAAATTTATTAATGGAAAGATTTTAAACGTTTTCTGGGATCCTATTGTAAAAACGTATACATTGTCCCATAAAAGAATTACTAACCTTATGAAGTCTAAAAAATGGTACATTCAATTTATGTTTATTCCTTGTATTTATGTTGTGATCATGTTGTGATTGTCGCATTTTTAACACGCTTTTATATTAGCTTGGGTTGTATCTATGTATGTAATGGAATCTTTGAACATGATTTTGACCCACTTCTAACGACCAGATTTTGTTCAAACTTTGTAGATTTATCGAGGACCGATGACAATACAATAATTTGATAAAATTATTCCAATATCCTGATCAGGATAATCAGGATAGCACATGCTAGGAAGGCGTAAGGCGCGCAAGTTACCTACATCACTTGTGTTGTTTTTAGTCTCTCACTCATTTCTAAAGTGATTGTTAATAGTTGAGTACTTTAAATTAATAAAATCTTTAATTAAAAAAATCGACACTAAAAAGTAAAAAATAAATTATAGTTCAAAAAAACTAAAAAATACGCTTTAATAGCAAACCCAACAAAAAAATTGAAAATAATTTTTAATAGATGAATTAAATGGGTTAACAAAATTACTTATTGTAAAAAAGCGTGAGGTGCTCAATATTCATTATTAAAAATATTTCATCGTTATCTATTTCTAAAAAGTGAAGTTAATGTAAAAACTTAGTTACAAGCACCACGCTTTTTTACAATAAGTAATTTTGTTAACCCATTTAATTCATCTATTAAAAATTATTTTCATTTTTTTTGTTGGGTTTGCTATTAAAGCGTGTTTTTTAGTTTTTTTAAACTATAATTTATTTTACAAATTCATTAATATTTTTGCGAACATACATCACATTTGCATAGAATATTGTAAAGTGCTACAATTTCATTAAAATATCGATACATTAGGGCATGTAGTGCTACTTGCTAGCAATATTGTTTTGGCTTAAGACCTTGGTGTCAAAGTGAGCTAGGTCAAGCTAGACCTATCATCATCATCATCATCACCAGCCTTTATCCGTCCACTCCTGAACATAGCCTCCTTCAATGAACGCCAAGATGACTGATCCCTTGCCAGTCGCATCCAACACGGACCAGTTACTGCACGGAGATCGTCATCCCTAAACGTGGCCTCAAATCTTAAACCTTATTGGCACATAAGCCAGACCTATACAACCCTAAAATAGATAGTGATTTTAAGGTGTATCTGCCCTAGTCTATGTCTTGCCGGTAAAGGATTACACCAGGAAATAAGACTTAAAGAAATAAATAAGACTTAAGGTTGAACTAGTCGACGGCGCGAACTCTAACAAAATGATTGCTATCTCACCTGACATAGTGCGCGAACATGCGTGCTAGAATGAAATGCACAATGATTCATTCCGAAAATGTCCTTTTAGCAAAACAGTTATTATAGAAAAAGTTATGTGTATCTTTTCAAAATAAATTTATTTTATCCTTTGAATAACTAAACTATATCTGTACGGGCTTTATTTTTGAGCTTTCGTGATCGATATACTATTTATTTACGCCCAAAGTTGGGCTAAAATCAGTGTTGAAATACGAAAGTTTAGAAGCTTGTATTTTTTAAATGTAGGTATTTTTTACACACATAGATAACGACGAGATCAATTTATATTATACTTAGTTTTTCATGGGTAACGTCAAACATTGTAGTAATTACTGTTCTGCGTTTGTATGGAAAGATGAGCGACTTGTGTAACCTTAAAGTAAGGTAGAGTTTGCCTAGCCCATGGGAAATTTCACAGGCGCAAAACCGAAATATAATAACGATCTATCAAAACTTCAGGTCGCATGTGATTGAAGATCCTAGATTTGTTGTCGGAGATGTAATTTATGAATATTTTAACCTGCTACCTTTTGTTTGCAATGAGAATATAGACCAACAACCAGTTCGCCTAGAAGTAGCAGAGGCGACTGCCCATCTGAGGCGTATGGTGGTAAGTCTCGGTGCCAGTAATTGCCTGTCTTTTCTTTACGAAACCACACACCAAAGCTGTTTGACGGAACGGCATGTGGTAGCCACGCAGATGAGACATGGTCTCGTCTGCACAGCGCGTTCTCTCACGATTTACAATGTCTACCATCACGTTCTTTTGTTTCTAGAAACATCTTGCTGAATGGCCTTTTCATGTATGGTCTAGCAGAGCAAATAAATAGCCTTATTTTTTTTTTTATAAAAATGCTTTTTTATGATAACCAAACATAAAAAATCTTTTTTTAAATCACTTTTGCCTTTTTCCGTACATATTTAGTAAATAGAAGAAACTTCACTCATGTATGGTTGTAGTTATAAATTTTAAGTGTTTTTGAAATTGTATGTTTCCTACAAAATAAATAAATTTCCAAGGCAACAAAAAATAAGTCATTCACCATATCAATATTTATTTCACAACAATAAATATACAGATCTATATATTATATTATTACATATTATACAGATCATTCCATAGTAACTGAATATACCCTGTCAAATTTGTGCTATTTTAAAATAAGTAAATCGGGTCGAAATTGGACTTAAAAAAAATAATTTGCTTTGGTCAATAGTAATTACTAAGCAAAAAAAAAAAGACAAACGGGAGAGAAGAAGGAAAATAGTCTTTCCATATTTAGTATAATATTAACACAATACAAAACATTCAAAAGACCATTTAAGAAAATTTCAAAAAAATTAATTAGACTGGTAGCTTTTTATGCATTCAAATATAAAACAATAGTAAATGTAGAACAATAAATTCCTCAAAATATTGAGGCTATCAGCTATAGACGATTTAACCGATAAAGCAAAATATGCCTATAAAATATAGAAAATAGAA
Organism: Helleia helle; assembly: GCA_963853865.1. NCBI lineage: Eukaryota > Metazoa > Arthropoda > Insecta > Lepidoptera > Lycaenidae > Helleia > Helleia helle. Next base: position 5,406,720 of record OY971425.1, on the reverse strand, counting down.
GATATTCAATTTACAGACTTGTAGAAATAATTAAATACCATTTAAACTTTCGTCTAAATATTATTTTTTATAAAATAAAATTTTCTTTTTTCTTTCTTTGTAATAAATAATAATCTCTGAAACGAATCACTGTTTATGTTGCTTAAACTAAAAAGGACTTAAAAGATAAATTTTACTTTATGTCATAAAAAGTAAACTAAAGTTACTAGTGAGATTTTTACAGGATACGTTTTTTGAAAACGGGTATGTTAAACAATACGCAGCTAATGTATGGAATGTTTACATATTTCAGTCAATAACGACAGCGTAGAATGAGTATTTTTAGCGTCTGTGAAAATGTAAGGAACAACGCCATCTAGTAACGCACATGTGAAACATTAGTTCATATTAAGTCATTAATATGATCATAGGTCATAAGGTATTATTCATTTTACATAATGTGTAATACTCCTCATTATTTATTTATGGAATATGATAAACTAGTGGATCTATTTGGTACTTGTAGTTAAGGGTTACAAAACTTAATGAAAGGATAAATTTATAATAATTTTTTACAGTTGATAAAGTCTCTACATGATGGCGCGTTTTACCATATTTACTAATACATAAAGCTTTTCTACTTTGTGAAAGCATTTTTTACTAAAGCAAATATGTATATACATTAATAGATATTTACAATACTTGTAAAGCGCTTTAAAAGCGTATAATTAGTGTGCTAAATACCATATTTTAGCGTATAAAACATACACAGGCATTCCATATCGACTTAATAGGAAGTGGCAAATACATTGGTAAGAATTACGCCCATAAAAAGCAGATCTATTATAAAAATCTGTTATTCTTGAATTCATTCATATAATACAAATGTTCTAAACTTATATCCAAGACATATTATTTTTGTTTGCGCACAGAAGTAACGGCAAAACAATAAATACATTGAAGACTTTTCCAGAAGGAATTAAGCTAATCACATTTCAGAGCTACGTTCAGATATTTTATTTTCGTATCCTCTCATGGTTGTGACTGAGGAGGCGTCAGTGTCAAAGGTCGCGTCGCAGTCGAACTCGAGAACCCACGGCTGTTTCTCGGCGGAACAGAACACGCCGTATATTATCGCCCCCAGCAGATAGATGGCGCTGGATATGAAGAATACAATCCGCCATTGTTCTGCGGTCTAAAATTAAAAAAAAGGATATATTATAGGATTTTAAATTAACATAGAAATTTAGAAATTTTTAATTGTTGTCTGGTGAACAAGACATTTTTATACAATGTCAAAATATTAAGCCCCGCTAGGCAAAAGTAAAAAAAAAACTGTAAATATTCCGTTTTAAAGTCACAAAAAATATAAAATTGAGCGTTCGTAATGTATTTTTTATCTTTATTAATATAAAAAATCACATTACGTTGTTTGTCCGTGACACTGCATGACAGAATCGATTTAAAAAAAAAAATTGTACACCATGTGCACTTTGGTTACAGAGATGGTAAGTTTTGGACGCGGTAGATGTCACTCTTATCTTAGTTCTCGCGCCAATTAATATATTGTCAAAGCTAGCTGTTGCTTGCTACTTTCACGTAGAACTTTGAATCCGTTACAAATGACCGCCACATTTTTTTTATTTTAGTACCAAAATTAACAAGAACTTTGTCAAGGATTATTCGCTTAGAATATTGTTTTTTCAAAAAAACCTCTATTTGCTATTCCATTATATTATGTGTTCCAAATTTCAATTCATTCAAAAACACCTCTACACACATCCCATTGAAACTTCTATCATTACCTAGTGACCCCAGACATAACTTCCAGACTTCAGGTCTTAAAAAAGTGCCTCACTGGGCACGGGGGCCATATTTTTGTCTTTTTACGCCATGGCCATTTGGCCTCCAACCTTGTCAGTTGCCCGAGTGAGCAGTTCCACTTAAAAAACCGACTCTAAAGAGGCCTCACTGGGCATATTTTTCCAGCCTTTTGGTCTGGGCACTTGGTAGGCCAAGTGTCTTCTACCTTGTCAGTGACGATGGAGCCAGCCAGCGGTGGGCTGATGACTCCCGGCAGCGTGGCGATGGTGTTGGAGAGCCCCATCAGCACACTCGCGTGCGGTGGCGCGATGTCCAGATGGTTAACGCTGGAAGTGCCAGATAATTTTGCAACTTGAACTTGAATTTTTGATGACATGACTAGCCTATAAACTATGTTACTAGGTAAAAATGGAGCTTCCTAATAGTGAAAGTTTTTTTTTAAAAATCGGTCAATTAGTTTTGAAACAAACAAACAAAAAATCTAATCTTTCCTCTTAGTAATATTAGTTTAGATTATTGTAACGTGTTATAATGGCATAACATTATATCTAATCTGTGTTCAATATTATGACGTTAAGTTTTTAAACAAAGTCCCTGTAAATGGAAAACTGAATAAGCAGTAAATCAATTTTCAATCATAAATAAGAAGGCACGTAGACCAACCGTATATTTACCTCCAAAATGTACAAAAAATTATCAGTTAATCCCATTTATCTCAAAACTACTTTTTTGGCCTTATTTAGTTTTCCCTCTAGGGGGATTTCCCTCGCAACATATGCGATGTACCTAACTGTTATAACTCGTATTAAATATGTCAAAGTATAAGAGAGGAGGCATCGCATTTCTTAAAACCACAAACTAATTTATTGTATTGTATACCTGAATCCGGCCCAGGCGAACCCACCCAGACCCACAGCGATAGTGAGACATATGACGCATCCCATGATGCTGGTGGAATATGCCGCGGCCACCATGAAGATAGTCTGGAACAAATATTAAAAGTTAAGGCGACGCATTGATAAACAATTGTAAGGCGTAAGGCCAAAATCATAGCTCAATAAAAAAATTCCAACCAGTCTCAGGGACTGCCGAAAGAAGTGAAAACAAAACAATTAAATTCAAATACACATAATACAGGCGGTAAAAGATTATGACAACATATACAATTTAAACGGCGCACAAAATGGCCGCATGACATTGACATTTCAGTGTGTTTGACGATTGGTAATATGTAAACAAATATTGCATAATCTTATATAAATAAATCCAACGTCATACAAACGTTAAATAGCGTCTCGTAACGGTGTCGCGAGAGAACTTAATATAAACGCAAATAGCGTCTCGTAACGGTGTCGCGAGTCCGATATTTTATCTCATCTAAAAATATGCGTGCCGCGCTAAAAGAAGTTAACACTTCAAAAATTACCTGAGCGACGAATGCGCCACAGTTGAACAGTTTACGTATGTTGGTGGTGGACAGCAGTTCGGCCTTCAGCATCCAGTCCGCCATGTGGCCGGCCACCTGCAGCACGATCGCCATCGCCAGGTACGGAACCGCCGACACCCAGCCCGTCTGCGACGTCTGGAACTTGAACACGTCTGCAATGGAATGTTCCAGAATATTAACTCAATGTCTGGAATATTGATCGTTATAATGAATTAACTTATTACGGATTTATTAAGATTTTTTTACAAGCCCTACGTTTCGGATACTTTACAGCAACCATGGTCACGGGAGGACTGACCATGGTGACCACAATAAAATCCGTAGAAGCTGTTTCATTATAAAGAGTGATATTTGCGTGACCAAGTTGAAATGTCTGTACTGTAAGTTGTAAAAACGTGTACTTTTAGAATACCATAAATTTGATTTAAAATTGTTATAGGTACGTCTTTAACAATAACATACTGTATAGTATACTCAGCAATATAAAATCGCGAAAATAACGTTCAAAAGAGTAGAGTATATTGAACATAATAAAATACTAATAAAACAATCTAACCTTGCATAAAAGTGGGTAGAAACGTTAGAAGCGTATAGAATCCCCAGTTTTCGCTGAAATGTGCCATCACGATAGCCCAGACCGGCGCCGAGGTCAACATGGCCTTCCATGGATGCCGAATCTTGGACCCCTCCACAGCCATCGTACCCCGAGTTTCCTGAAAACAAAACAAAGTAGCACTTAGTATCGCAGATGGCCGTTAACGGGTTAACAGATTATATTGGTATTTGATGGTAGAGGAAGATCAGAATTTAGGAAGACGAAGTTGATGATATTTGAATCAGATATTGTTCACTATTTCATTGGTTTTAATATTGTTTTTGCGGAATCCTGTTTTTATAAAATAAAAAAGCTAAATAAAAGTAGCCTAAGTAATTCCTTATAAGATCAGCTATCTTCCAGTGAAAGTCTCATTAAAATCGACGCAGCCATATTTTATGTTAGATGATGTTTTTATATATTATTATGGTGGTAGGTAATGGCCATTATAATTACTACCTGTATGTATCGCAGTTCAGCCGCCGTTATATTCGGATCCTTCTCGGGGGACTCCTTCACGACGAGCCACCATATCGTCGTCCAAACCAGCCCAAGTATTCCTGTAACAAATGTAGGTATTTATAGAACAGACATAGTAGTTTAAAGTTCGCCTATATCAAGTTACCAATTAGTGTAAAAAAAAAACGATAGGAAGAAAATGTTACACTTAAAAAAACAAGCGCAATAAAAATAAAAACGCATTTCGAGATATGTTTTCCCATTTCAATCAAAGATATTGTTCAATTTTTAACACAATTATTGTCCATAAGCTGTTTATATGTAATAATTAAAAAAAACAAATGACCGACAAATGAAAAAAAAAACAACTAACCGACACACTACGACACGCTTGTTTGTTTACATTAATAAGATCGGCAACAACGTATATTTTACCATTTGACAATTTGTCACTTAGGCCTCGCTCAGACACGGCGAGAACTGAAAAATTAGAATTTGACATGTAATCGTGCGGTTCCTGCGTGTCTGAACAAGACCAAAATAAATATCAACATAATAAAAATAAGACCCGCGCGGTTCCCATGCGATTCTGAAATCGCGCGGTTGACGGTTGTCATCGTGTCTTATCACTCTCAACGCTGCGATTGTTCAACGTAGCGCGGAGCAGCGATCCAGGTTTGGAAATTTTTTCATACAAAATCTTTATTTCACGCGCCAGTGTATTTTTCTCTTTCGCACTCATTGGAAACAGTACTAACTACTAAAACATCGAACTAAGATTTGTTTCATAGGAGCGCAATCGTTATAAAGCTCGCGCGCGTATGGAGAGCCTCACCCCGCTCAGGACGCTCAACCCCCTCTGGCACGTGTCCGGTATTAGAATTATCGTTTAACAATTCGTCGCCTTAAATGGTCAAGTACTTAACGATCTTGGTATACTTACCGAAGACGTAGAAGATCCCCGGCCAGCCCGTGTAGTGGGTGAGGAGGGAGCATATGGGCATCGACACCACGGTGCCCACGTAGCTGCCGCTGAACGCGAACGTGGCCAGCCGCGCGCGCTCGTCGCTCGGCGCCCAGCGAGACCACACCGCGTGGATGCAAGGGTACGTCACGCCCTGGGAAAAAACCTTTTAGGTTTTTTATAGAAGAGGGGACAAACGGACAGTCGGTTCACTAGGTTGTAAGTGATCAAGGACATAGACACCAGCCAGAGTTTTCGAGGTGATTTGCCAGCCTATTCCCGACCATCAAAACCTAGACCAAAACCGACCGCCTAGATGAACTATTATTACACAATTTTATTTTTATGTACCCTGGGATGTTACCTACATCGTTTCTTTGATTATGGTATTCAATTCTGAAAGGTTTAAGTAATCCGCTTTAGTATATCAACGGAACGTTCCCTAGATTATAGCGTATACTTTACCTCAAACAGCCCCTCTATGACCCTGACGGCGATGAGCAAGCCTGTGCTCATGTGAGCCAGCGGCGGCGTGAACAACGTCAGCAGGGAGGTGGCACCGACGCCTATCGCGAACAGCCTGCAATTGACAATTTTTAAATTAAGAATGTGTTAAAAAAAAAAATTTACGACCCCTGAATCCCGCTAGGGAACAAAAAAAGTTTTCTGAGTTCCTGGGCCATGGATGTGTACATTACCTATAAATAAATATATTATGTGTAATAAAATAATCTACTCCATCACGGTTCAAGCCTTGTCGTGGTGGGGCTCAGTAACCAAAGGTGAACCCAGCACCTTGGGCGAAGCCAAGAGAACCGAGTGGCCTGCTCTTATAAGAAGAGGGGACAAAAGAGTAGGTTAAGGTAGGGTAGGTTTGTCCCTTACAAAGGGCGAGGATGGGAAAGTCATCCCATTGCACTGTCCCGACGTTGGGTGGGGTTGTTCTGTGGTGCTGGACAACCCATCTGTGGAGGTGATCCCTTGAGGGACTGACTAGCCGTTGAGGTGCCTTGTTTGCTCAACAGATCCGGAGCATCTCAACATAGGCGACATTGGTAGCACTCCCCGGGTTTTAGTGAGTAGGGCTAGTAGGGTAGGTATTAACAATAATGACGTGGTAAACGCAAAGATTGTACATTAGTAGAAGAATAAGTTGATTATAAGTTGTAGACACAAAAAAAATGAGGTCGCGGATCAAGGATGTGTTTATGTGTTTATAAAAACTATTTTCGTTACTAGAACCCCATAAGTTCTTACGAACTTATTACGACTAAGTTAACGTGGTGAGATTGTTGGTTATTTATTTATTCATATGTTGCCTGATTATTTTATTGAACGAGTGCAAAACAACGGAACGAACCTGTTACCTCCTATTTTAGCGGCCAGCCATCCCCCGGGAAGCTGCGTCACCAGGTACCCGTAGAAGAAGGAGCTCAGCACCAGCCCCTTCGTCTGATACGACCAGTCGAACTCTGGCACCTGTGAAACAAAGCAATACCAGTGACTTGTAAACTTGCCATATTAAGAAGGACGAATGAGAACAATACAAAACAAGTAAACGTGGCCTCTAAATTTACGACTGGTCCATAAGTTTGCCGTAGCTCAACGAGATATGGAGCTTGCTATGCTGGGTGATTCTTTGACAGATATGATTCGGAACGAAGACATCCGCCAGAGAACTAAGGTAACCGATATCACGCAAAGAATAAGCTCGTTGAAGTGGCAGTGGGCTGGTCCCACATTCAGGAGAACGGATGGCCGATGGGCCAATAAAGTTCAAGAGTAGAGGCCACGTTTAGGTAGACGAAGTGTTTGTCGGCCCTTAACCAGGTGGGAAGACGATCTCCGTGCGGTGGCCGGTCCGTGTTGGATGCGAGTGGCAAGGGATCAGCCGTCTTGGCGTTCATTGAGGGAGGCCTATGTTCAGCAGTGGACGGATAGAGGCTGATGATGGTGAAACAGTAAAAAAATCCGACTACGAAAAACCTAGCCTCTCCTTTTTGAAGTTGCTTAATGAAATAACACGTCATTCATCAACATCGCATAAGTGGTTTACAAACATAATATATGCTCAGAGTGCTAAAATATCTTCCTTCCTCTTCTTCTAGTTTTCTTCTCTCTTCTTTTAGTTTTCTTTAAGGGTACTTGAGCTCAATTGGGATGGAATAGAAAGCGTTTCACCTCTTCAGATAGGTCGTTGTGAGTTTGGCGTGAGTAAAATTATCGACGTTGTAGTAGGCAAAATCGTACGCTTTTTGGCGGGGTACTGTAACGTTGCGCTTGCACGTTACCTAAATTTAGGCTGATAATTGGGTAATGTAGTGATAAATAAGATTTAAACTTAATACTGCCAATAAATAAGCGCCATCTATCCTTGACTGTCGTTAACGATTGACTGTTTATCGACCTATTGACGTCATGTTTCTGATTTGCTCAATAGATGTCACTATGAAATCCAATAATTATTTTGTAATAGATATCTCTCTTAAATAAAATAAATTTACCTGTTATAATTAATAATCCTAAATCTAATAATTTAATCTAATCTTTAAACTAAAATAACAAAATGTCTAAATTAAAACTTAACTAATTATAAAGTCAGTTGACATTTAACTGTGAACAGATGTTGATTTTTGAACGATGGATCGGATGTAGTCTAGGGTTTTTGACTGTCGGACTTGTCAACGGGAGTCTGGGGGACGTCGCCGCCGATGACCCCTCAGCCATCTCGAGGCTAATCCTCGAAAATTAAACACGGCTTAAATTCCGCTGGAAATTTACTAAATTTGGCTACCTATCTAAATCTAAGAAGAGCGTTCCGCTGGGAATTTACTAAATTTGGCTGCCTATCTAAATCTAAGAAGAACACAACAGCCGTCTGGATTACCGGCTGAAACAACAGCTGAATTACCGGCATTGAATACCGGTGGAGATCTCCCCGTGTCCAGCCATCTTCGCCAGGAGTCATCAGTCAGGCCAGTGTCCTTCTCTACCGTGCAAATACGCTATCGGATCGTGGGTCAGCTGAAGAAAAATTTCGGTTTTAAAATAAGGTACTTCTACAGCATCTTATTTCGAACCCTATCTAAATCAGTTCGCATCGTGGGTCCTACCACCCACCAAACGCGACAACGTCATTAGTGACATTTTCTTCGTGACCACAGCGACCGTGTCATATAGATGCAGGACCGTTTCGAGAATGATTTAATAATAATGTCAATCAAAAAATCAACCCTTATAATATGTCCCACTGCTGGGTCTCCTTCTCGAAGTCAGGCGAAAGGGTGTTGGGCCATAGCACACCGATGCGCTGGCTCAATACTGGTTGTTGAACTTCACACATCTTCAAAGACTTTTAATCTCATCGGGCATGCAGGTTTCCTCACGATGTTTCCTTCACCAGTAAGCAAGCGATGGTCTATGTTCAGTGCACTTAGAAATTAAGAAAAACCCATTTCAAGTCATCTCAGGGGTCAGGATCGAACCCGGACTTCTCACTCAGGAGGTGAAGACCAAACCCACTAGTGACTAGAACATCGTAGCTAAAAAAACGTGGAAGACTTCACGATTTTGCGTGTAATCCTTGCGCAGGAGCCATGTTAATCTGAGAACGATTTAACGCTAGTAAATAACGGAGATAGGACGTTTTAGGATTCATCACGAGGATAGAAGAACAAGGTTTTAACAACATTAATGCCCGGTTCCTATAATTAACGAAACGTCATGGTATAAAAGTTACTATGCGTTTTTCTAGAACCGACGACGAGTCGTAAGTACCGTTCCATATATGTTGATGAACCAGAAATGTTGCACAAAATAAATTATATGTACCACCTGTAAGAAATTACTATGGTCAAAGAACCAGTAAGTATCTGACTCCAGTAATATTTAACAAGGAGGCTTGGCTGAGAATTGATGAAGGCAAAATGACTAAACTCTCCCTTAAAAAGAAACTACTGAAATTACTCCTGCAAGAATTCTCCTTAACCTTGACTTCAACTTAAATATGAACTTGATTTAACCTGTCTTTAAAAAATAAAAATGTTAAAATTATAAGTTAAGTTAAGTGTCTAATAAAATATGTTACATACAATATAATATGTAAGATGTAAGTGATATAGTTTAAAATACTGTTTAAACTATAAGTTGGCGTCTATTAAAATATGTTACATATAGTATAACATGTAAGGTGTAAGTGATTTAACCTGTTTTTAAATAAAATACTGTTTAAATTAAAGGATAGTGTCTAATAAAATATGTTACATACAACATAATATGTAAGATGTAAGTGATTTAACCTGTCTTAAAATAAAATACTGTTTAAATTATAAGTTGGCGTCTATTAAAATATGTTACATACAGTATAACATGTAAGGTGTAAGTGATTTAACCTGTTTTTAAATAAAATACTGTTTAAATTAAAGGATAGTGTCTAATAAAATATGTTACATACAACATAATATGTAATATGTAAGTGATTTAACCTGTCTTAAAATAAAATACTGTTTAAATTATAAGTTGGCGTCTATTAAAATATGTTACATATAGTATAACATGTAAGGTGTAAGTGATTTAACCTGTTTTTAAATAAAATACTGTTTAAATTAAAGGATAGTGTCTAATAAAATATGTTACATACAACATAATATGTAAGATGTAAGTGATTTAACCTGTCTTAAAATAAAATACTGTTTAAATTATAAGTTGGCGTCTATTAAAATATGTTACATACAGTATAACATGTAAGGTGTAAGTGATTTAACCTGTTTTTAAATAAAATACTGTTTAAATTAAAGGATAGTGTCTAATAAAATATGTTACATACAACATAATATGTAATATGTAAGTGATTTAACCTGTCTTAAAATAAAATACTGTTTAAATTATAAGTTGGCGTCTATTAAAATATGTTACATATAGTATAACATGTAAGGTGTAAGTGATTTAACCTGTTTTTAAATAAAATACTGTTTAAATTAAAGGATAGTGTCTAATAAAATATGTTACATACAACATAATATGTAAGATGTAAGTGATTTAACCTGTCTTAAAATAAAATACTGTTTAAATTATAAGTTGGCGTCTATTAAAATATGTTACATACAGTATAACATGTAAGGTGTAAGTGATTTAACCTGTTTTTAAATAAAATACTGTTTAAATTAAAGGATAGTGTCTAATAAAATATGTTACATACAACATAATATGTAAGATGTAAGTGATTTAACCTGTCTTAAAATAAAATACTGTTTAAATTATAAGTTGGCGTCTATTAAAATATGTTACATATAGTATAACATGTAAGGTGTAAGTGATTTAACCTGTTTTTAAATAAAATACTGTTTAAATTAAAGGATAGTGTCTAATAAAATATGTTACATACAACATAATATGTAAGATGTAAGTGATTTAACCTGTCTTAAAATAAAATACTGTTTAAATTATAAGTTGGCGTCTATTAAAATATGTTACATACAGTATAACATGTAAGGTGTAAGTGATTTAACCTGTTTTTAAATAAAATACTGTTTAAATTAAAGGATAGTGTCTAATAAAATATGTTACATACAACATAATATGTAAGATGTAAGTGATTTAACCTGTCTTAAAATAAAATACTGTTTAAATTAGAAGTTGGCGTCTATTAAAATATGTTACATACAGTATAACATGTAAGGTGTAAGTGATTTAACCTGTTTTTAAATAAAATACTGTTTAAATTAAAGGATAGTGTCTAATAAAATATGTTACATACAACATAATATGTAAGATGTAAGTGATTTAACCTGTCTTAAAATAAAATACTGTTTAAATTATAAGTTGGCGTCTATTAAAATATGTTACATACAGTATAACATGTAAGGTGTAAGTGATTTAACCTGTTTTTAAATAAAATACTGTTTAAATTAAAGGATAGTGTCTAATAAAATATGTTACATACAACATAATATGTAAGATGTAAGTGATTTAACCTGTCTTAAAATAAAATACAGTTTAAATTATAAGTTGGCGTCTATTAAAATATGTTACATACAGTATAACATGTAAGGTGTAAGTGATTTAACCTGTTTTTAAATAAAATACTGTTTAAATTAAAGGATAGTGTCTAATAAAATATGTTACATACAACATAATATGTAAGATGTAAGTGATTTAACCTGTCTTAAAATAAAATACTGTTTAAATTATAAGTTGGCGTCTATTAAAATATGTTACATATAGTATAACATGTAAGGTGTAAGTGATTTAACCTGTTTTTAAATAAAATACTGTTTAAATTAAAGGATAGTGTCTAATAAAATATGTTACATACAACATAATATGTAAGATGTAAGTGATTTAACCTGTCTTAAAATAAAATACTGTTTAAATTATAAGTTGGCGTCTATTAAAATATGTTACATATAGTATAACATGTAAGGTGTAAGTGATTTAACCTGTTTTTAAATAAAATACTGTTTAAATTAAAGGATAGTGTCTAATAAAATATGTTACATACAACATAATATGTAAGATGTAAGTGATTTAACCTGTCTTAAAATAAAATACTGTTTAAATTATAAGTTGGCGTCTATTAAAATATGTTACATATAGTATAACATGTAAGGTGTAAGTGATTTAACCTGTTTTTAAATAAAATACTGTTTAAATTAAAGGATAGTGTCTAATAAAATATGTTACATGCAACATAATATGTAAGATGTAAGTGATTTAACCTGTCTTAAAATAAAATACTGTTTAAATTATAAGTTGGCGTCTATTAAAATATGTTACATACAGTATAACATGTAAGGTGTAAGTGATTTAACCTGTTTTTAAATAAAATACTGTTTAAATTAAAGGATAGTGTCTAATAAAATATGTTACATACAACATAATATGTAAGATGTAAGTGATTTAACCTGTCTTAAAATAAAATACTGTTTAAATTAGAAGTTGGCGTCTATTAAAATATGTTACATACAGTATAACATGTAAGGTGTAAGTGATTTAACCTGTTTTTAAATAAAATACTGTTTAAATCATAAGTTAGTGTCTAAAAAAAATTATACATACAATATCATATTTAGTAAGGTGTAAGTACCATAATATACCTACATATTGTGAATGTTTATACAACAAGCGCTAATCCCACCGACAAACTGATGCACAGTTTGGTGGGCTTATGTACATGAAACTGTTTTTGTTTTCAATAAATTTTTTTTTTATTATTATTATTATTATTTACTTTCTATACCTGAAGTCGACGGACGTCAGTTAGTTATTTATATACCGAGCACTCTTCCAGAATGCTTCATTATGTATTATTAACAAATATATAGGAACTTACAGATGACTAATGTGTATATCTTCACCACTTTGAATGGTTGAATATAGTCGAATCATGAGCGGAGCCAGGCCAACGAGCTACCACATTCATAAAAATCAGATTGGCATTGCATACCGCTTGAATATTAAGGAACAAATTGGGAGGGGTTGTTCTGTGGTGCAGGACAACCCCTCTGTGGAGGGGAGGGAGGGACTGACTAGCCGTCGAGTCGCCCTGGTTGCTCAACAGATCCAGGGCACCTCACCAGAGGCGGCATTGGCGGCACTCGCCGATTTTAGTGGGTAGAGCTGCATCCACAACCTTTCGGGCGCAGCGAGTCCCACATACCCGCCTGGGGAGACCCGCTCCCCCGCGGGATGCCTCAGAGCATATCCCGGCGTTAAAGAAAAGGGTGTAGATCAGGTAGGTTAGGTAGTTACAAATCCCCACCATGGTTCAGGCCTTGACGTGGTGGTGGGGCTCAGTAGCCTAGGGTGAGCCCAGCACCTTGGGCGAAGTTAATTGAGCTGAGGGGGCTCTTTGTACTCCTCTTATAAGAGAGAACAAAAGAGCAGGGGGCAAGGGGCGAGGACGGGAACCTCACCTGCTGGTAAGTAAACGCAGCTCTACCCACTAAAACCGAGTGCCACCACTGCCGCCTTTGGTGAGGTGCTCCGGATCTAATGAGCAAACAGGGCAGGGGACTGACTAGCCGTAGCTAGTCAGTCCCCTAAGGGACCGACGTCACCTCCACAGAGGGGTTGTCCCGCACGACAGAACAACCCCTCCCAACGTCGGGACAGTACAATGGGGTGAGGTTCCCATCCTCGCCCCTTGTCCCTCTGCTCTTTTGTCGCCTCTTTTATAAGAGTGGTACAAAGACTACCTCCCTCGGCTCAATTTGCTTCGCCCAAGGTGCTGGGTACCCTTAGGCTACTGAGTCCCACCACCACGACAAAACCTGAACCATGGTAGGGTTGATATTGAAGCCTAGCACCATCTAGTGATAGTAGAATTTCTAATGATAGCGGTTGTCTATAGAAATAAATTTCATGCGCCCTACGATTTTATTTTTTCGTCATGAATGCCCTAGGGGCCTAGATCATTCATTCATGAAAATTCTGTGAGCTTGGATATTTGCAATTTTTTGCGACTCCCTCTCCCTGATCAGAAACTACCATAATAGTTGCAGTTTTAGCCTAGTAACAAGTTATCGGAAAAACCCCATATAACGTTTATATTTTTTATTAGCTGTTGCCTGCAGCTCCGCCCGCGTTACTGTATAAGTCACAGGGTGATGTTATATAGCCTATAAGCCTTCCTCGATAAATAAGCTATCTAACACTGAAAGAATTTTTCAAATCGGACCAGTAGTTTCTGAGATTAGCGCGTTCAAACAAACAAACAACACAATGGCATCATGCCAATAAAATTGAAAATTTCACCCCGAGGACTATCGAATTGGAATCTTCGTACTTTAAAATAGAGGTCCCGTAAAAGATATTTGAGACGAGGAATATAGGTCAGAAACTCTTTGTGGTTGAAAATAGAGTTCAATACGCGAACGCGGTTCACTACTTCAGTGTTTAATATGAATTTATAGCCGTACTTCTTAAACCTTAATGGCTATTAGATTTGATGCTGCTGGGGAAATGGTTCCTTGCAGTTTATCACCATCAACCCCTTGTTGTTTACTAACTGTCACGACTGTACCTATATATGAAGAAAAAAGGTGTTAGGTGTATACAATTCATGTTATTTGGAAAACCACTTTCCATCTGGTTGCCAGTAACAAAACTCTGTATGTATAAAAGAGTTATTTTCGCATTATAATGAAACAATTTTTACGGATTTTATCGCGGTTTATTAAGATTTTTACAAGCCCGACGTTTCGGATACTTTACAGCAACCATGGTCACGGGAGGACTGAGGTGACAGTTGTCCTAACGTTACAAAGTTATTCGAACTACCCTATGCCGAAACGTCGGGCTTGTAAAAATCTTAATAAACCGCGATAAAATCCGTAAAAATTGTTTCATTATAATGAGTGAAATTCGCGCAAACATTAGAAAACAGTTATTTTCGCTTTTGTTTTCTTTATAGCATAGGAGGGCAAACGAGCAGTCGAAGCCTTTTAGCGACTATCGACTCCCGTACACATCCGCACAACTAGAGATTATGCAGACATGTTGCGCTGCTGTTCCATATCCCCCCAATGGGCCACCGGAAACTCACAAACCGCACGAAACGCGACAGCATAGCTGTCACTTGACGCCGGTGTTATGTGAGCGAGAGGTACGGCCCCGCTGGTGCCGCCAATTCGGCTGCAAAGCAGCATGGCACTACTTCCTACAAATGTTATCTTACATATTATGTTATTACTTATTAGTATTATGTAACAGATGATTATGTCATCAGTTTTACGAATAGATAATGTAGGTACGTCCATTTACAAATTAATAATAATTGAAAAATTCATCCACTGTTAAAATCCGCGATGAAACATACAAAACGAACCGGGCAAAAAACCGTTTATAAAACATCAACAGTATTGCTTTTTGTCACCTTCAACCATCGAGCATAAAACCGGAATAGAGAGGTGAAGTTGTGTTTTGCATGTAAACAAATTCCGCCAAATTTGTGATGCAACGCCGCGCCGGTTCTGCGCTCTGATTGGCGTATTGATGGCCATTGATGGATGATTTGCCAATGGGACGTACATACAGATTACTGGTTGGTTGAATTAATATTACGTGATATTACGTCAGTGACAAATCACTGTTTCGACCAACGATTTCCAACATCAAAGAAATTTAGCCTGGTTATGAAACTTACCTCTCTTTCTTTCTATCTTCACTAACTTATATCTCCCTCTCAACTTCCGTAACGCTCTCGTCAGGCATTCACCAGCTTACCCAAGTCAAGCGTGAGTAAAGTAATATGTATTATATATGATAATCACTGCAGTGACATCCCTAAAACATAAAAATTGACCTTCGACGGGATTAGAACCCACGACTTCTCTGAACCACTGCGCCACAAAGATGAGGATATTTACAACCTTTTCAAATATTGAGACGAACCACTGAGCGAATGATTACAAAACCACATTTTCATTAAAATCCTCGCCTTGTGTGGAAATGCAATCCAACGAATTGTCACCTTTGAGTTTTCATTATATAGTCTTGTGTTCGGGTGACGAAGGTTCGAATCCCTGCGCACAGGGCGCAAAATTTTCTAAATTTGTCGGAAGAAGTAGACAATTATGATAGTGGGTATCAGTATATTATACTTTTAAATCACTCTTGCTACACTTACTACTTTAAGCAGATATCTACCATTGAAGGGTATATTCGCTAACATAATAGTGAACATTCTAATTTCTAACAGCTCATATAAAATTAAGTAAGTTGCTTAGATACATGATCATATTATATGGACTAATATAAAAACTACTTTTTTAAAATTAAATATAGTAAAAAAATGTCGTGACAGTTAATTACAGTACGTAGCATAAAATCAAAAGTATGTAATATAATATAATAATATGTTGGGACAACTCACACCAGCAACCAGACAACTGATATATACTTATATATATTTCTAAATACTATTAAATTACTATTAATATATAAAATATAATAGATAAACTACACCCAGACACAGAACAAATGATCATGCTCATCACACAAACATTTGTCATGGGTGGGAATCGAACCCACAACATCAGAATGTTAGTGTCCTTGACTGCTAAACCAGAGTTTAGCGGTTAAGGACACTAACCACTAGACCAACAGGCCATGTTAAAAGTATTTATTTGTTTAATAAATTCTCAGCTTATTTTCCTGACTGGTGCACACACCATAACCATCAACAATATAACCCAATATTTGGCATAATCGCGAATAAGCTCTCAAAAAAAAAAAACTCACATAAACAATAGTTCCATTTTCAAGTTCGGTCTCTACTGGTTCTGTCATAGCCACCACAGCGACCGACAGGTTGACTCTCAGGGCGTACACGTTGAAGAAGCCGAAGAAAGCCAGCAACGCCACGACCAATCTCCGTCTCTTCCAGAACCGCCATGATATTTTGTCACTATACTCCTGCCTCCTTTCTCTGCCACTGAAAACAAGAGACACGAAATTACTACATTTTTTAAACTTGAAAATTGAACTATTTGTCGTCATATTTGACAATTCCAATGCCAAACAGGTTTAACGATAGCTTGGCAATTTAAAAAGGAAATTGACATGGCAATGCTTCCATTTGTCGCTGTCGAGTCGAATCTCACACAAACTCATGTGCTCAGAAGAGGGGGTATCAGCTAATATCACGTATTGTTTTTTCGCAAAAAACAGTGTACAAGAAAATTGGGTGAAATTATTGTAAAACATATTTATTGACCATAATTCTCTCCATGGACAGTGGACTGAATTAGAAAAATTAGTGTTCTTTAATAATTTTACAACATTTTAAAAGCAATCTATTGATAAACTATATCACTACGATTTTAGATTAGGTTCAGCGAACCTAAATATTCAAATAGGCATTTTTAAAGTCTCACGTGAGATTAGAACGGGGAGGTAAATCGTCAAATTCGCGTCACGTAAGACATGGATCCTTCGCGGTGTAATTCCGATTCGTGGCTATTTTTAAATACTAAACTATGGCACTACCAGGACATACATATTATACTATCTGTGAAAATTACGTAATGGAAAAATATTATTATTTAGACAAATGTAACTTTAAACAAAGAATGAATTTTTCTCAAGCACAATTTTATGAAATTGCAAATTCTTTCAACTGTTTTGGCAATTGCAGCTCGAATTATAAAAACCAGCACGGTCCGAGTCGGATTTTTCATTTCATTCATCATCATCATCATCCCTTTTCCCCTACAACGAGGGCAATACATGTCATTATTAAGGTAGAGAAAGCACAACGTTTTATAAATGAGAAAATTTTATTATTAGTATTACTTATATTACTTTGTTGCAGCATCTATGCTAGACTAATATTATAAACGCGAAATTTTGTAAGAATCTATTTGTTACTCTGTCACGCAAAAAATTTATGAATTTTAATGAAACTTTACGATAGCTTATTATACTTCAGAACATAACATATACAGATAAATAAAATTGGACTGTCTGTTTGTAATATTAAAATAACCGCTTTTTACTGCATATGGATGTATACACGGTACATATACCAAAAAATATTTTTTAACAATTTTTGTCTGTCTGTCTGTTTGTTCCGGCTAATCTCGGAAAGGGCTGGGCCGATTTTGACGAGACTTTCACTGACAGGAAACTGATGTTTTAAGGAGTAACTTAGGCTACAAAAATAATCATCATAAATCCGTATACGGCTGTAAATTTAACGCGGGCGAAGCTGCGGGCAACAGCGTATAGGCTATAATTCGTACCTGTATTCCGACGGAAATGGGAAGTAAGGATTGTAGGGACATATCCTGTAAAAATTTCAAACCCGTTACATATAACCATCATATAACCCGTTACATATAACCATCATATAACCCGTTACATATAACCATCATATAACCCGTTACATATAACCATCATATAACCCTTTTTTTTTTTGTTCTGCAGCGGAAATTTGCAGCCCAAACCATAGCTAGAGGACCGGGGTTGGTTTTAAACTTTTTTTTTTTTTTTTCTTCAACGCCGGGAAATGCTGTGAGGCATCCCGCCGGGGAGTGGGTCTCCCCACGCGGGTATGTGGGACTCGCTGCGCCCGACAGCTGGTAAATGGACGCAGCTCTACCCACTAAAACCCGGCGAGTGCCACCAATGCCGCCATTGGTGAGGTGCCCCGGATCTAGTAAAAAAACAGGGCACCTCGACAGCTAGTCAGTCCCGCAAGGGACTGACGCCACCTCCACAGAGGGGTTGTCCCGCACCACAGAACAACCCCTCCCAACGTCGGGACAGTACAATGGGGTGAGGTTCCCATCCTCACACCTTGCCCCCTGCTCTTTTGTCCCCTCTTCTTATAAGAGGGGTACAAAGAGCCCCCTCGGCTCAATTAGCTTCGCCCAAGGTGCTAGGCTCACCCTGGGCTACTGAGCCCCACCGCCACGACAAGGCCTGAACCATGGTGGGGGGTTGGTTTTAAACCTAGCCGTGTGTGGGGTTCGCACTCGGGCAGTGTCGTTACCCACTAAAACCGCTGCAAGCGCCCTCCGCCGCCTCTTGAGGGTCCCGGATCTGTCAACAACACAGGACCCTCGGCGACAGGCTGGCCCCGGCGAGAGACCAGACTCCTCCTCGAAAGGGGGGACTGCTCGGCCGTTCGTTTTCACGAATCCAGTCCCCGACGACGTCGTGCCTATCTGGACCCAGGTTAACCCCAACCTCGGCCCGACACGAGCACAGGGGCGTTACTGGAGGCGCATTAAGTAGCGCCTCCTACGCACCCCTGTTCGTCGCGTCGGCGGCCTCCTCTCTCACCCGCTCATCGGCCTCCTTCTGGGACATTACTGCCTCACAGAAGGAGACCATCGCCGTCCAGGACTCGTCATTGCAGAGCATCGCAGTGATGATACTCGGCAAAGACAAGTCCCCTCCGATAACTGACGTCAGATCGCGACGCAGCGCCGCCCATCTCGGGCACACCTCTAGAGTGTGCTGGGCCGAGTCCACCGCCGCGCCACAATCGTGACATACAGTTGCCGGCTCCTTTTGGACGGCCGGCACAGGTACTCACCGAAGCAGCCATGCCCGGTGAGCACCTGTGTTAGACGGAAGGTGACGGTTTGCGTTTACGACGCATCCACCGCTCTAGGACCGGACGCAGGGCAACCGTTAGGCGTTTGCCATACGGCTCCCACGCCAGGTCCTCTCCCCACCTCAGCATTAACGCCTCTTGCCCTAGTCGGCGGACCCACAGGATCCCGTCCAGCGTCAGGCTCTCGCCGAGAGACCTCCTATCCGAGACATAGGAGTGCACCTCAGCAAGAACTTCCGCCACGAGTTCCCACGGGGGGGGGGGGTCGCCGGCTAGGGCAGTTGCTGCTGCCCACGATATCGTACGATACCCCCGAATCACTCTTACCGCGATGACCCGCTGCGCCGAACGCAACTGGGCCCTACTCCCGCCCAAATGGGAGCACCGTAGGTACACACACCGGAGTATTGCTGCCTGCAGGCGGTGCTGGGTCCTCCGAGGTTCGGGAGGAGTCTGCTCAACGCACTCGCCGCCTTTACGACCTTCGGACCCAACTGTGCGAAGTGTGGGCCGAAGGTCCATCCTCCGTCAAGAATGAGCCCCAGATATTTAATATGGGGGCTCATCCTGATCCTCGAAGCCATAACCTCTCTATGCGGCTGCTACCTCGGCCAGCCGCGCCGCCTCCTTGTAGTCTCGTCCCCGGGCGTAGACGAGGGTGTCATCCGCATAGCAGATAACACCCATCCCGGGGAGGAGACGGCCTCGCAGGACCCAGTCATACCCGATGTCCCACAGGATCGGTCCAAGAACCGATCCCTGCGGGACACCGCAGCCGACTCGCCACCACTCTACGGACCCACACCGGTTCTCGCAGCCCCTGTCGTAGAGGTACACCTCTAACAGCCTCCTGAGATAGGTAGGCACACCAAAGTAGTTCAGTGCCTCCCGTATCACACAGTGCGGGAGGCTGTTGAAGGCGTTCGCGATGTCCAGGGACACCGCGACCACCAATCCTCCTCAGTTGACCCGGATGGAGCGTCTCGGTGATAGGGGCCGACTGGGCGCGGAGCTTGTTCCGCGCCCATTTGTACGGTCGGCTCCAGGGGTCCCTATCGAGACCATCAACGAGCTCCAGCCAGGCCTCCTCCTTGGCTCGGCAGATGGCCTGTTTCAGGGTCTTGACCTTGTCAGTGTAGACCCTGTACAGGCCGTCGTCTCTGTCGACATCCTGGGGGCGCCGCCGCCTGCTCCGGGTATATTGCCTCCTTGCCCGTTGGCAGGCGGCCCGGAGGTCGGCTAGTTCAGCCGACCTCCAGTTACCATCATATAACCCTACGATGGACAGACTGACGAACAGAGTTGACTTAATGTTCAATATGATACTTTTATATAAGTACAGCACTGCTGTGAATATTATTTTTATTACTAAAATTATTTAAAACGGGATATTTTCCGTGTTTTTCACTTTTATTTCGCGGAGCTCGATATTTCGACATTATTTACGAATGTCTTGTTCACGAGAAACGTTGGTAAATAATATTAGTGATGAAAATAACCATAATAACTCTTTTTTTTTACTTAGTTGAGCTTTTGGTTCTCTATAAACTAAATTCAAAAAACCAAAACAAACCTTCTAAGCTATTTCGTTCACAATATAAAGGAAATACAATATATTGACACTTTCAGCTTTCCCGAGGGTCTCCTTGATTTATGTCCAAAAATTATAGAAGATTTATCTCTCTTGCACATAATTGAAATGGTACTGGAATACTTAATATTTAACGCCGTTGTAAAACATATCTATATATAAATTCTTCTGTGCGTGTGTATGTCACTGAACTCCTCCTCAGCGGCTGGACCGATCTTGATGATTTTTTTTGTGTGTATTCAAGTGGATTCGAGAATGGTTTAGATTCACAAAAAAAAAAAAATGTACAGGACAACGTCTGTCGGGGCCACTAGTAATATATCTAACAGATAATACATTTTATTTATTGAGTCTATGTTATTCACTAAGGCACATTATTATTTTAACATAACTTTATTATTTTCCGTAGGCTTTTATAGTTTTTTCAAGTGCAATTTGGACATCGATAGAGGTACGGGAAAAACACGCTTGATGCGGACATATATATTTATTATTAACAAAGCGTTTCCCATTCAATACCACGAGATTAATTTATAAACCGGAGGTGGGTTCTTTATTATTCTATCAAATTAGCTATCGGATAAGTTATTTTGAAAATAAAACAAGAATTAAAATATGAAAAGATATTTCAATGACGTTTATCTATACTTATTTACTTATAAAAATATAAAGATGAAGAGTTTATTTGTTTGAACGCGATGATCTTAAGAACTACTTACTGGTCCGATTTGAAAAATTATTTCAGTGTTAGATAGCCTATTTATAGAGGAAGGCGTTAAGTAAGTTAACGCGGGCGAAGCTGTGGGCAACTGCTAGTCACATAATATATACACAATATAGGGATGACACAAGCCTTTTTACTGTAATTTAAATAATATATCACTATCTACTTCTTAAAAGGCAGACAAGTGTGAGGCCTACTCGCGTACTAAGGGTCCCGCGAATACGTATTTATTTAAAATTTAATAAAATAAACGTATTTCAGATTTTTCTTACCTAATTGTTAAAAGTGCCCTATCAATTTTGGTTCAACAGACAGACAGGTCAATGGTGTGTTTCTATAAGGGTTCCGTTGTTATTTCAAAGAAAGCAACCTTAAAAATTGTTGTTAAGGCGAAGGCTATCGCGCAACCAACTGATACCAAACTGTCAACTCTCTACCAAGTGCTATCCAAAAATGATAATCAAGCTATTTGGACTATCAGGAATCAGAGTTTTCTGGCTACTCTCATAATTAGCTTCTCCCCGCAGTTTCACTCGCCCCATAAATTGAAAACAAACAACAACACACGAATTCACCAATAGCCTTCAAAGTTAAAGCCTTTCTCAATTGAACAATCAAACGAATATGAAAATAGAATTTTACAAATCCGACTGTTGTATTGTAGTTCTGGGGATTAGGTCCTTGAAGCAAACGAACAACTCTTCAGCCCAGTGTTGTTATGGAAAATAGTAGCCCGAGTTCGATTCCGACGTGTACCACATTTTTTACACCAATTTTTTTTGTTTCACGATCCTTTACTTTCTCCTCGTCTTCCGCCTCCCCTAATATGTCTCACTGCTGGGCAAGGGTCTTTTTTTCGAATTTAGGCGAGGAGTGTGTTGGGCCACAGTTTACCGATGCGCTGGCCCAATGGCGGTTGGTGAACTTCATACACTTTAAAGACTTTTAATCTCATCGGGCATGCAGGTTTCCTCACGATGTTTCCTTCACCGGTGAGCAAGCTATGGTTCATATTCAGGTGTACGTAGAAATTTAGAAAACCCTATTTCAAGCACCACAGCTGGGTCAGGATCGAACCCGGACCTCTCACCCAAGAGGCCGAGCCCATACCCACTATAGTGTCTAGACTATCGTCCAGTATGATCATTTTGATCAGTCTTAACACTTTTCACTGGACATAGACCTCTACCAATAAACGCCAAGACGACCGATCCCCGCCACTCGAAAAAGATATAGAGTTTAAAATCTAAACTCTATATCATTTTCGAGTGTAGTGGATCAAAATTTTCATCTAAACTTTAGATGAACAATTTGATCCACTACAAAATGTTACAGGACAACCTGTCGCAAAACATCCAAGTAACAACCCAGTAGGAAGTAATAACTCGCATAAAATCGACCAATAAAATGCAAAATGGGGGGATCCCGCGGGTGGGGGCTATATTATTTTACAGCAGAGAACAGTACTTGGTATTAAGTGCCTCCATAAATATATCAGTCATGCTTATGGCGAATTATTCAGCGTTAAAATCATGTACTAAATCCAATGTTTACGCGATATAATGAAACAACTTTTTACGGATTTTAAGCGGTTTATTAAGACTATTACATGCGCGACGCTTTTTTTCACGGAGTCGTTTCACCTGGTGGTAAGTGATAACATTCAGAGACACCCGCTACATCAGGTGCGTTGCCGGCCTTTCAAATATGAGTATGCTCTTCTCTTGAAGGTCTCTAAGTCGTATCGGTTCGTAATACCGTAAGTGACAGCTGGTGTCATATAATTTTCGTGCGAGGCAGGAAACTGTTTACTTTACGTCCAAAACTGCGATAGAATCCATAAAAACTTGTTTCATTTTAATATACAAAAAATCACTTCTTCTGCCTATTCCTAATTTGATGCGGTTAGATTCTTGGCATACATTGGAAGATGCATGTGTCCAAAAGCGACAAGATAAAGGTTGGAAATGATGATGATTAAAGAATTTTTTATTTCTGTTTTTTACATTTCAACGATACATTCGTCCATCGATGATATAACCGGATAGAGTAGTAATGTGCGCCATAAAATTCCGAAACTGGTCGGTGATGTGTCACTGAAAAAAATTGCAATTCAACCAAACAGTGATCTGATCAGTAGACCGTACGTTTCATTAGCCAATCATCTATCATTATGGCCATCAGAGCGCAGCGTCGCAGCACAAATTTGGCGGAATTTGCTTTCATACAAAACATACCTTTGTCCTACCTTAAACTGCCGTGAAGCTGTCCTATCCTATAAAAGCAGCATTAATTTCCGACTTTTCAGGCTATTTTGTTACCACACACATCGCATTCCAAGTACTTGACTAAAACTCCTCGCTTGATATTTAGGCGTCGAATTTACTACTCTTGATTTACTCTAGTATTGATTATTTTGGCGATAATAGTGCCGATGATATTCTTAATTTGTGTGTTTTTAAAAGATAACATTTTTTTACATATATCATAAAATAAAAACAATAAAGAAAAAACATATTGTTGAAAACCATTTAAAATATGAAGGACATGTACATGCAATTTGGTGTTTATGTGTTACCATATATGACGCCAATTATTATCATAATTTGCAATAAAGGTTACGACGATATTAAGGTAAGTAAACAAATAATGTAACTACTCAACTGTTCACAGAGTGGGGACAGCCCCTAACTAAATGTATTTCTTTGATAACCTACCTTACTAACTATGGAGCTTACAGGCCAATCGACCAACAGCACAGGTCCAACAAAAAAAAATCGGTTGGCTGTAAAGTCGGTTTACTGACAATAGTTGAACGTGACAAAGTCATAAGAAAATGGAACGCCTCAGAGCGAGATAACGCCACATACGTCATTGCATACGTCATGTTTTTTCGTTCTTGCAGCCGGCTCCATCGAATTATAAGACGTTGTCACGTCAAAATGACTGTTATGGTCCAAGCTCCGTAATGTAGCACGAAGTAGTGTAGGAACTGTCTTTTTTTGATGTCGCGGGGAAATCCTTTATGGATGTAGTAAGTTGTAGTGTAAAAACAAGTTCTCCTGGGACTAGACCAGGCAACTATTCATGGTTGCCTACCCTGTGACGTCATTACACTGTCTGTACTGCCTTCCTATACGAAACACGGGAGAAATATATATTATAAACCCTCGCTCACATAACACCGGCGTCAAGTGACAGCTACGCTGTCGCGTTTCGTGCGGTGTGTGAGTTTCAGGTGGCCAATGGGAGGGATAGGGAAAAAGAGGGCAATCTGCATAATCTGATGTTGTGCTTCGACTTTGACTTCGACTGCTCGTTTGCCCTCCTATGCTATTTTTTTTAAGGAACACAAACGGTTACAATTAATCTTAAAATAGGTTTAAAAAATTACACAGAAACCAGTGAAGTGTCCACTAAAAATATAAAACAAAACATTAAAACGTCGCCAAAACAATAAACTAATTAAACAAAATAAATAAAAGATCAAAATAAGATTAAACATCGTGAATAAATCAAAAGAATACAAAAATATACATTAAAAAGAAAGAAAAATTATGGTCTAGTAATTATTTCCCTAATTTTAGTTTTAAATGCACCGAATGAATATTAAAAAATATAAGCACGATGATGGTACCCATGCAGACCATATCGCGGCACGCATCTCTACCACCACTGACTAGTAGTTTGGCAGCTAGATATAAGAAACAAATGACTCTTCCTCGATTTTTAATAAACGACTCTTGAACAATGAACTAATTCCAATTAATGGCATATCGGGATTTTCAGGAAGATTTTTATCTAAATAAGATCCATCAATTACATTACAGATTAGTAACGGGACATTAAAATGGCAATTGGGTCACCAAAATAGGTCGCTAACACCATCGACGTTATGGTCGCCATCAATGTAAGTGTACCACGGGGACTGTTAATGTCCTCAAACAAGGTATCCTTGTATTAATGCTCATTTGTTGGCAATGAAATCTTGATTGCACAAATAATTCAAAGTTGAATGGTCCATGAAAAGGTCTATGAACGGTATTGGAAAGTGTAAACTGATGGACACGTGTATTGTTCTAGAATTCAAACGATAACTTTAGACCCTAGGCAGGAGGCAACCTGTTTCCTTACAATGTTTTCTTTCGTCAGTGAGCAAGCACTGCTGATAAGGGATATATCATAACGGTCTTATACTGGTGTATCACTTGTCAACGCAGAAGAGTTTGAAAAGATCCTGGAAAACTTCTTAATTGTTATGTTGGGGGAGAAGTTTACGTACGATGTTTTTGCCAATGGAAGGGATGCACTTGGGCCGTGCTGTCGTCTGCATGGGTGAGGGAGCAATTCCTCTCACAAGGCTTAAATTTATAGTACCTGGATGACCGAGCTTTGCTATATGTATATATATATTTTTTAATAAAATGACATTTTCTAAAAATGATTCCTAGCTAGATCGATTTATCGCCCCCGAAACCCCCTGTATACTAAATTTCATGAAAATCGTTGGAGCCGATTCCGAGATTCCAATTATATATATATATATATATATATATATATATATATATATATATATATATATATATATACAAGAATTGCTCATTTAAAGATATAAGATATAATAATTAATCTTAAATTTTTCATTAAACAATACTGTTCATCACAAATATAATCTATTTTCAAACCCGAACGTTCAGTTCCAAGGTAGTCGCACTTTCAAATTCCTCTGAATTCATTCGTCAAGGTAATTATAAATACTTTAATTAGTACTGCCCTTAGTAGACCGTAACAAGTGTGATAGTGATCATGATCACGTGTTTCTTTGACCTTCAGCCAGGGTCACCAAATATGCCAAAAAAACCCGGACACAGGAATGAGTTGCTTTTCCTGACGTAATATGGAGAACTGGTGCCATCATACCCACCTGTCAAAACACCACTCGCTCACACACAGCGTCAAGTGACAGCTGTCGCGTTTCGTGCGATTTGTGAGTTTGTGGTGGCCCATTGGATAGCGAAAAGGAGGGCAACGTATCTATATAACTTTTGGTTGTGGTAGTCACCATAAGGTTCCGACTGCTTGGTTGCCTCCTTATGGCATAAAAAAGGTTGGTGTTGTCACCTATCCCACCATATTTCCATCTCGTGTAGTGTGTTTTTGCAAGTAACGAACGATTACACGAAAAATGAACGTAATGGGCAAAGTAGTAAAGTCAATACATTACATTTGTAGGTATGTGTTGCCAAAACTCTTTACTACTTAGTAACATTAGATGCGTTTGTGAGTATTGGTGCTGCACGGCCCCTGAGGAATGAAGTTCCCGGCTGTTCTGATATATGACGATATATTTACGAAGCCGGAGATGGAGGTTTAGTGATTAACAAAAACTGTACAAATGATTCTGAAACTTTCAATATAAGATTCTGCAATTAGGTACTACAGTACCTACTAGGACAACATCTATTATTTTCCCTGTTGTTCCTCTATAAATAAGCACCATGGTGCAGCAATCGGGCGCTCCTCACCTACGGTAAATAGCTCTACAACTTTACAAATACACATAGAAAGGATCCAGTTTTATCTGCATTACCCGGACAATACATTAAACGAGCAGTCCGGGCAAACACCAGGCTCTTAGTAACACTAGTCTCGGTCTTATAAGCGAGTACGGGCGCTGAATAAGCAATGCCACTCGATATTGCGCTGGGGACATCTTGTATGAGCGTGACGTGACGATTAAATAATGCCTTTTATATTTCACTATGTTCTTTTTTATGTCAAAAGGAGGCAAATGAGTAGTTGGAGCTTTATGGTGATTACCGACGCCCCTACACATCCGCACAACCATAGGTTATGCAAATGCGTTGCCCTCCTTTTCCTTATCACCCAATGGCCCGCCGGAAACTCAAAAACCGCACGAAATGCGTCAGCATAGCTGTCACTTGATACTGGTATTATGTGAGCGCGAGAGGTACCACCCCGGTCGTACCGTTCCAATTGCGGTACAATGTAACATGGCACTACATCTTATCTACTTTTTATTTTGCCGAGACGGCAAACGAAAAACGATATAACTTGTCATGCACGCTGCCTTCGTTTTATTCCATCTTGCTGAAATTATGAATTCTAATATCAACATAATATATTATATTTCCCATCTGGCAAGTTTCCCGTACGGCCAAATTTTTTATTTAAATTGGAGCAAACGGACAGTCGGTATATGTATACCCGCTACACCCGAGGCCTAGGCTAGGTTCGTTTATTTTATGTCCGGGCTCATGAAGATTATTTTAATAACCAGTGATCTTTCTTTAGATATAATCTCTTTATTAAATTTCATTTAAATTTGTTCAGTAGTTTTTGCGTAATTGAAGGACAAACAAAGAAATACACTTTCCCTTTAATAAATCCTCTGAATTTTTGTAAAAACTCTTTCTTTTTGCTTCCTTTATACTGTTTGGGGTCAATAAGTTGGGCAAACTATTAGAACAGAGATTTACTTGTAGGTCTCGCAAGAAAGATAAGAAATCTCCCACATGGACATGAACAATCAACATCCCATTTATACCGTGAAGGAGTGGTGCAGTAGAGATAAGCTAAACAACAGACGGAAAATTGATAGCACAATAGTGTTAAATCAAGCAAGGTCAACACCCTTGAAATTCAACGTCATTGACAACTAGGCTTGAGTATCAGATAGCTAAGTGGGTAGGAGATTACCGGTGTTCAATATAGTAGAACTACCGGTATAATTACGCGAGATCACCTTTTATCTCAAGGTAGGCAAAGCATGGACGAGTCGCTATACATAAAAAATTTTTACTAGTCATAAAAAATATCCACGTTGGTGTGTAATAAGAACCTAGATCATCCGGACTTAAGCTTGCGTGAGCACTAGATTGAACGTCTAATGAGTTTTGCTCTAATGAAGTTCTATTCAACCTCCTTGGGGAAAAGAATCGCAATTCTTTCAGAAAACCCCTCTAATCCGATATAAATAAAAAATAGTGTGTAGGACACACGACGTGAAGTAAAATCTCTTTGGCAAAATATACAGCTATAGAGTTTATGGTTAATTACAATGTATAATACGGTTTAAAGTAGTCGTGATCAGCTATGTGAACGCGTGGAACATGGGGTCCGTTGTGCTGATCCGAAAAGAGCCGAACAAACCCGTCACTCACACATCACCGTGTCACTCGAGTATTTCACACGTCATAGCACAACATCACTAACATGCCTAAAGTTTCTCTTCAACATAAAAAAAAAACTACTTTTAAACATTTATTTCGGTTTATAATTAATCTGGATAGAATCTGTAAGTATTTTTTTAATCTCGTAAACATTAGAAAACATACTAAAGTAAAGAAGGGAATAGATCTTATGGATTTTGTAGTATTTTAGTATTAAATACTCTAAATATACCCTTTAAACGAAATTCGGTAAGCTGTCCAATCGATTCCAAGTAATTATTTCCAGATTATACAAAAGTATCAAGATTTAATATCGATCCCGTCAGCGACAGAAATTTCTGGAAGTGAGTGGAGTTTCAGGATTGGCGCGACCGCGGCCCTTTGATCCCTGAGGATCCAAATAATTAAAGGGCACTTGGTTCAAGCTTCCAATGATGAATCCCCACGATAGTTTTTTTGGCAAAGTTATCCAAGTCTAAGCTAGTCCAATACAGATATAGATTTGGCCATTTGGTTCTATTTATCTAAGCTAGTTTTTTAATAATCTTCTCTTTATAACCAGTTTAAATGCAGAGAGATTAGTCGTCTTTTCGTTACTGGAAAGTCCACATCTACTATGAAGAATACGAGTTGATCACCACCACGGTTCAAGCCTTGTCGTGGCGGTGAGGCTCAGTAGCCTCAGGTGAACCCAACACCTTGGGCGAAGACAAGTGAGCCCAGGGAGTCTTATAAGAAGTATAGTAGAGGGAACAAAAGAGCAGGGGGAACAAGGGGCAAGGATGGGAACCTAACCCCATTGCACAGGCCCGACGTTAGGAGGGGTTGCTCAGTGGTGCGGGACAACCCCTCTATGAAGGTGGCGTTGGTACTTAACAACTTTTGGGCGCAGCAAGTCCCACACTAGCCTAGGGAGTTCCCTCTCCCCCGCGCAAAAGAAAACAAAAGGATATGGGTTGAAGTCGGAGCTCCATTCTATTTTAACAAATATATAAGTAACGATTTAAAACGGGATATTTACTATGAGTTCCACTGTTTGGTTGTGCAGCTCGATATTTCGACATTATCAACGAATCTCTTGTTTAGTCTTCTGAATAAGAGACTCGTGAAAATAACCGTGCTTAGATATTTAAAGCCTTGTTCATTTGTCTCGTGAATTTCTTTCTGAGTTAATGTCGAAATATCGAACACCGCAAAACAAAGATTGAAAGACATGGTAAATATTCAATTTCAAACAGTTTTAAATGTGAAAATAATCTTTTCTAATCTGATAGAAAATCCGACCCGTCTTATTTAAGATCCTTTTCAGTATTTCTAACTCCAGCAGAATTTTTGAAAAAATATATTAAATCACATACTCGGATCACTGATAACCTTCCTTAACAAGCACGCCTTCCTTCACATTCTCCATTTTAGATCGTCGTTGGCTTCGAAGGACCATTAATGAGAGAGATACATTATATGCATCGTATGTAGTATTTATCCGTAACAAAATGTCGAAAGCCCGCTTAATTCAATACCGGACACGGCATTGTGCTGAAACCGACGCATAAATCGACGGAAATGTCAGCAATGCTATTTGATCAATGTCAGCGTCGAAGTTAAACGTTGTCCTATAGGACTGACCGTTCTTCAATTTATTGCAATACAAATATTCGCATAATTTTATAATCGTGCAATTCAAACTATAAGGTTTTATGGTATCTATAATAGCACAGAGGTCGCGATATCCCTGGTGGCATAATATGTTACCGCCCTGGATCGAAAGAATTATTTGGCTGAGCTCAAACATAACTGAAAACCAATAAATCGTAGCTATTGAAAGAGCAGGATAAGCCGTTGCTTAGTTTGTTAGCCATAAGGTAGATTTGCTTCCGGAGAAGAATTCTTTAGTTTTGCGGCAACACAGGAACTATTGGATATAGGTCCAGTGTTGCCATCAGGTGCCACATGCAGTGGTTTATCGACTAAGACATCGAGGATAATATAACCGCTAAAGTAGTAATGTGAGCCATACAATTCCGAAACTGGTCAGTGATTGGTCACTGACGTAACAGAAATTTAACTGATCAGTGATCTGTATGTACGTCGCATAGGCCAATCATCCATCAATGGCAATTAGTCGGCCAATCAGAGCGCAGAACCGGCGCAGCGTCGCAAAACACGTAACCTTACCGCTCTATTCCTGTTACATGTTCGATGGGCCTAAGCAACCAGTCCTAGGAATACCATGAAACAACTACAGTGATGCAATGTTTCGTCACACTAACATTCTCCCATACAATTTGTTCAGTAATGCGTTAAGAGCTGAATTACTTTGCTATCATCTTTTTCATTGTCTGCGTTTTTCTCACTAATTGAATGCGATAGCTCAGAGGCCTTAGACAAAGTAACATTAAAAAAACAATAACGAAGTTCGAAAAGAATAAAATGTATTTGATTGACATAAGCCGTCGTCAATTATGTCACTCGTTATCGTTATCGCAAGTTGGTAGACAATGTTAAAATTCGTAACAAAATCATAAACTGTCAAATGGTTATCGAACACTTACGTCAAACTTATGTTATTTTATTATTAATATTGATTCGTTATCCGTGGGCGTGGGCCATGGAGGGCAACATTTTCACATTTTTTATGAGTTATAGTGTGTATGAGGTCTATTCACATAGATATTAATTTTAATTTTTTGGTCCGATTTGACACTTCTTGTCGAACTTTGTTGACACTTGACAGTTGTTGTCGTTGCACTGTCACGATCTTTGATTGATCATTGGCTAGAAAATTATTATCGTTATCTCAAAGACGATAACGAATTTCGGCTACAAAGCGATGTCACTTTGTCTACAGGCCCAGGTGTTGTTTGTTATCTTTATCATCTATCGACAAGACAAAATTGCCTACTCTGAGACGTCAGGTAGGTCTCAGTGTAAAGAGTTACAATATTTTTTATCTAAAACAGCGAGCATATAACCAGATAGAGTAGTAATGTGCGCCATAAGATTCCGAAACTACTCAGTGATTTGTCACTGAAGCATAGCAATAATTCAACCAACCAGTGTACGTCTCATCGGTCAATTATCCATCAAAATCGGTAGGCTAATCAGAGCGCAGAGCACATAACATTACCGCTCTATTTCGGTTATATGCTCGATGATCTAAAACTACCAATATTTTGTAACTTTCTGGCACTAATTTTCTGCGATGGCCAACTTAGAATTAATCATTTGCCATTAATATGAATCTCAAGTTAACGAGAGTAGCATTATATTTTGTTTTTATCACGAGAAAGATATAAACTAGTATCTACACATATCTCGCGGCTTAACGAATGTGTAATCATTGTTTCCTCGAATCCTTCACAGACGAAACCACAAATACCAGGTAGTAGTTCTAAATTCTGATATATAATTTTTATCTATGATGCGATCAGTCTATTAGTTATACATGTACGAATTCTCCATCTCGCACGTGCATCTTCCAAGGTTCGCAGAGATGTAATCTTGACTTCTTGCGTATAATAATGATCCAATAATTTGCACACGTTTCTAAAATTTCAATTTTTCCGTCTCAATTTTGTTATTTATTTAGTTTACTTGTATAGTTCATAGGAGATACTGCTTGCGGATGCGTCTTAAGCGCAAACCCCTCGCCTTCCGTCTGACACAGATGCTCACCGGGCACGGTTACTTTGGTGAATACCTGTGCCGGACGGCCCACAGGGAGCCGGTGACAATGTGTCACGATTGTGGCGCGGCGGTGGACTCGGCCCAGCACACCCTCAATTTGTGCCCGAGATGGGCGGTGCTGCTTCACGTACTAACATCAGTCATGAGGGGACTTGTCTCTGCCGAGCATCATCACCGCCATGCTCGGTGACGACGAGTCCTAGACGGCGATGGTCTTCTTCAGCGAGGCAGTAATGTCCCAGAAGGAGGCCAATGAGCGGGTGAGAGAGGAGGCCGCCGACGAGGCCTCCCCCCTGCGGGCGATGGACGGGGGTGCGCAGGAGGCGCTACTTAATGCGCCTCCAGTAACGCCCCTGTGCTCGTGTTGGGTTCAGGATGGGGACCTGGTCCCAGTATGACCGTCGTGTCATACTGGGACCAGGTCCGCGGGGACTGCTTAGTAGCGGCCGGGCAGTCCCCTCTTAAGACGAGTAGTCGGTCCCTAGCCAAGGCCAGCCTGCCTGTTAAAGTTGCTCGCAGTGGTTTTAGTTTACGGGTAGGGCACTCCCAGGTGCGAGTCCCACATAGGGTCAGGATATACCCGAGATCCTGGCTACATGCGTAAAAAGCATTTCCCTGCGATAAGAAGAAAAAAAGGAAAGGAAACTGCTTGCAAAGAGGACTAGTAGATATTCGAATAGTAAAACGGCAATTAGGAACTAGAACAAATGGCACTGGATTGATAAGTATCTGATCGGTGGTCGGGTCAGTACTGCCTGTACCAAAAGGACACACAGGGCCCAATCCCATGTCAACGGCCCCGTATTACGAATGTGTGCACTACTGTTCCAGTTGTAAAATACTAGGTATTGCCAGTACTGTACACAATGACCTACAGCAAACTTATTTTATACATTTGTGTATGTTTTATTGTAACGATAGCTTAGAAAATATAAGATCATTGCAACATCATTTCCCTTCTTTTCAAAAGGACCCCAAACTTTTACGAGTTATTAAAATAGTTATTTTCAGAACTAAACAATTAAAGTTCATAGAACAAGCATCGTAGGTTATTTTATACCACACAAACGTTCTTTAACAGTTTTTTTAAATTTAAATTTAAAAAAACTGTTAAAGAACGTTTGTGTGGTAAAGGATACTACAAAATAAAAGAATTTATTGAAGATACCACACCTTGGGAATAAGGCGTTTCCTACATGGCTTCTATGTATAATTATATCATATTATGTACCTATATTGTATAATATTGAAAAGATTAGTTTCACTGAGTTTGTTTCGCCGGTTCTTCGCAGTGGACTAGTTTTGGAACCGGTAGTAGAGTCATTTGACGTTCAATAAGCTACTTTGACGTACAACATTGAATAAAAATATTTTTATTTTATTTATTATTTATTTATTATACATTACTAGTTGTTTCCCGCGGTTTCACCTGCGTAGTCCCATTCCCGCGGGAATACGGGGACAAAGTATATCCTAGGACACTCACTGATAATGTAGCTTTCTATTAGGGAAACAATTTCAAAATCACTTTAGTTTTTTAGGCGTGAAAGTGTAACAAATAAACAAACTCACATTCACATATTTTATAAATATGAGTATCTAAGTAAGGATTTCAATGATACTATTATACACATAGATATGAAACTGATGAGAAAATAAAAGTCCTTATATTTTAAGAAGAGCTCACTCCATGACACAGCAATTGACATTCATTACCTGCCCCACGTTTTTATCGTGCACTTGAAAAATTATGAAAAATCCTGACATTTACGTCAGGAGCTTGACGAGTGCCTACTATACAAGGTTGATAAAAGCGAGAGGCATTAAATTAAACCACGTATACTATGTACCATTTTCAGGCTACACACCAAAACTTAGACCAATAGAATCAATAGTTTAGTCACAGGATATTTTTAAAGTTTTAAAGCCGCTCCGGTTTGTTCGACCCGGTGAGACACAACGTGCTGTGCGACGTTGCCTTTTAGATTCGAAGGACATTTTACAAAGGTTTACAAAGAGTTTTTACGTTTTACTTTGACTATTCACGTATTTAAGTTCTTTGAAAGACTTTTTTTTTTATTGCTCTCAAACTATTTTTTTATAGTTTCGTATTAACCGTAAGCATGTGTAGTATATGTAGTTTAATTTAATGCCTCTCGCTTTTATCAACCTTGTATAAAAATTACATATATGTCATGTATTTTTTTTTTATGTTAGTTGGATAGGCAAACTGGCAAACGTGCCACCTGATGGTAAGTGGTCGACGTCGCCACTGAACATAAACTAGTTTACCTGGAACGAGCTCAGGCAACTCATCCTTGTGTTGCCTATCCTGAGACATAAGATGTTAAGTCTCGGTGCCAGTAATTACACTGCCTGTCTTGCCCTTCTCTCCGAAACACATTTTCGATTTCAAGTAATCACATCTGTAGATAAACCTAAAAGTCATAAAAACATAACGTCAAAAATATGTACTGCTTAATTGGTGACTTCATTATGCACGAGGATTCGCGGATTCAACTTCCGACTTTTTTTTATCTTTAACGCCGGGAAATGCTCTGAGACATCCCGCGGGGGAGTGGGTCTTACTGGGCTGCTGCGTCCACTTACCTACCAGCTTTCGCCTTTCGGGCGCAGCGAGCCCCACATACCTGGGGAAACCCACTCCCCGCGGGATGCCTCAGAGCATTAAAATGTGGATAAGTCAGTAGGGATTAATACAAACAAGTCAATCAGAAAATCCCTGCTTTAAAATAATCCCTACTAAATCACCCTGTGATTTATAGATTATCTCATCCGACCGCGGAAACGAACATTTCAATGAATCATACAGATCATTGATTTAGTAGAAAAAAAATTGATTCGGATATTTAGGTATTTTACCCGACTGCGCCAGAAGAAGGGTTATGTTTTTCGAGAGTATGTATGTATATATTTTTGTTTGGCACGGTCTGCGGCCTGAACGACTCGATAGATTTTAGCTTCAGAGGTGTCGTTAGATTCGTATTAATTACTGCCAGAATGACACTGAGTACCTATATGTAGATATATTAAAAAATTGCGGTTTTTTGGCGCCAAATGCAAATGTTTTTTGCAGTCGGTTTTTTTATATATTCATGGTTTTTCAAATACTTTTCGCTGTTGAGTGTAAAAATAATTACAAATGAACTTTTTTCTCAATTCTTTATTTAATATAATTATTATGTTACTGTTTAAAAAAGTTACTGTAAAAAAATAAAAAAGAGCCAACACAAAGCAGGATCCAGGTTTCCAAAATATCGCAAGTAAAAAATAAATCTTACTCATTTTTTTAAATTATAAAGGCGAAAGTTTGTAAGTTTGATGTTTGGATGTTTGTTGCTCTTTCATGGCAAAACGGCTCAACCGATTTTCCTGAAAGATAAAATGATAATGGCAATTACCTCGAATCCTAATTCGAGGTATAAGCCATCATGATTACCTTATGTTCTTACATAGGCTATAAAAATAATCTTCATCAATCCGGATACGGGTGTAAATCTAAGTTAACGCAGGCAAAGTGGCAGGCACAAGCTAGTAATAAATAAATATGAACCGACAATCACACCACATTAACGTTTTAAGTTCTCTTTTTTCTCCGTCAGGAAATGCTCTTAGGCATCACGTGGGGGAGGGGGGACTCTCCAAGCGGGTATGTGGGGCTCTCTGCGCCCGAAGGATGGTAAGGTGGACGCAGCTCTACCCACTAAAACCCGGCGGTGTTCTCCTCGTCGTGCCGACCCGGTGCGGGAACTATGGTATGGTCCGCACCAGCGACGATGTACGTTTTAAGTTCGTAAGTTCGTGCGATAAGCAAGTAAATAAATGACATGGCCAAATTGATGTATGGGCGTCTGCCCTTACCATGTATAAACATAAGACCTAGCTATTAATATTGCAAAATAATCTAGTATCAGCTTTACGTATCAAAAATATTTCAGGAACTTTTAGTTTAATTACAATCTCAAAAATAAAAAAACAGAAATGCCTATGCAATAAGTATGCTAAACTTAAAACGTATGATTTTGCTGTGAATTGTTACTAAGGCGTTAGGTTTATCCTGGTTGATAAATCAATTTTTAAAAGCTTTAAAAATGTCAGTAAACGTAGCAAGGGGTCAATGTGATAGGCGAGCACAAGCATTCAGTCCAAAATCCAAACGATGGTCAATACTTGATACCAAAAATCAAAAACAATTTATTTTGCGCAACTAACGAACAGCAGTGCACGGAGTAGATACTCCTTGCAGCGGTGAACAGATGAAGTTTGATGTTGACGTTTATTTGGCATATTGCATGCTCATAGAGATGAATGACTGAACTCGGGACCATAACATAATCGATTAAATAATCGAAGTGTCAAAAAATATTCAATTTTAAATTGAGGAGAAATATTTGAATGATAACAAGTGATATAATAAATGGACTTATTGAAATTCATTTTTACTTATTTATGCTACAATTGGGATAATTAATTGCAAATAATCTGACAGTCGTGATTGCGACATTCTGTCTGTAAGGTTTATGGGGCATTCATAGGAAAACGAGTATCGATGTTGCTACAAGCCGTTAGGCGAGTTGCGAGAACCACACGAGTCTTGTCGTACACGACTCATAATATTTGCTTTTTTATCACACATATAGTATACATTATTTTTTACAACTGATATCCTGAATAGCCATGACCATCCTGTATGCATGGCCTGATCAACTATATGAATAATACTTCCATAACTAATATAATATCATGAAAAAGTTTCACTTTATACTTCTAGATATACATTGATACACACGCACACACACACTGTTTTTTTATTATTATATTGCACTTAATTAACTCACAAACAACACATTAACTCTCAATTCGACTGAAAAGTATTAATAGATTGTAATGGCAAAGTCGTCTATTAATTAGATAATACGTTCTCGATATTATATTTTCAGCAATATGTTTTGTTCGACTATTAAGTTTTATCGAAAAGAATCGTCAAACCCGATTACTTTGTCCGGAGATGCTTGCAGCACTACATGTTGTCTTGAAAAAATAAGGATAATAATTGATATACTTTTATTTATTAAATAAGTTCTTGAAAGTTCTATAAGTATATTGTATATGAAATAATTCATGAATAAATTTTTAATTTTTAATTGTTAGGAGTTAATATGCAATATCTATATAATATGTTAAGGGCAGTCGTTTAACCATCGCCTTTAACAATATACATTCATAATTATACACATTCATTTTATATATTATTTCATTTTATATATTATTCATACACATTCATATTTACGTCTAGAAATTATGTATTTCATCGTAAAAAATATCTTCACTTGGCGCGATACAAGCCCACAACTGCTGCGTGTAGGGTCCAGTTACCAGAGCACTCGACCAGTCTCCAAAGATACGATAACATTATAAAGACTTTTGGCCAGGGCTTCCCAAACTATTTTAACTGTGACGCCCTTGGG
Organism: Helleia helle; assembly: GCA_963853865.1. Lineage (NCBI taxonomy): Eukaryota > Metazoa > Arthropoda > Insecta > Lepidoptera > Lycaenidae > Helleia > Helleia helle. Next base: position 5,368,703 of record OY971425.1, on the reverse strand, counting down.
AATTTGTTATTTTTTGCGACGACATCTCTCTGATCAAGAACTACCATACCAGTTTTAGTTTAAGCCTAGTAACAAGTTAGCAGAAAAACCCCAAATAACTTTTTTTATTGGAAAATATGTTTTTTTTTATGTTAGTTGGATAGGCAAACTGGCAAACGTGCCACCTGATGGTAAGTGGTCGACGTCGCCCATGAACATAAACTAGTTTACCTGGAACGAGCCTCGGTGCCAGTCACAGAACTATATCAAGATATATTTCTGTGGTGCCAGTAATTACACTGCCTGTCTTGCCCTTCTCTCCGAAACACAGCAAAGCTGTTTCACGGGAGAAACAAGCAAGATGGTGGTACCCATGCAGCCGGGAGCGCGGCACAGCGCTTCCCTCCCACCGATAAAATATAAACAAAAAAAAACATAACAATGGATATTAAAAGAGATATTTATTTAACTTTGTTTAATGGATACTAATGAGAAGAATGTGCTTGCTTTCCTGAGCATATCTTCTAAAACGGGGCTCAAGTTTGGAAATTGCCACGCTTATCTCTTTCACTACATTAATTTCTGTACTTGTTCTTCATATTATATAGTACAAAGACTTGCTCGCATCGACACAGGCAGTTCATCTGAGGCGATCACGCCGACACCGCCGCTCAACGCCCTTTGGACAATGTCGCGACCGCCCAGGGCGTCGCGACGCACAGTTTGTGAAGCCCTGCTTTAGCCTGATAAGAACAATTTAAACCCCAGTAGAGGCACAAATCTCTTTTCCGTCTACTACAAAAGGTTTTCGAGTTACCGCGGGGCACAATTATATCTAATATGAATCACTTAAATAAATGTGCGCCTTTAAACGTGTATTTGCATAACTCTGAAACATTTCCCTTATACTTTTAGAGATAAAAGAGATTAAACGAACCACGACGTAACAAATATTTGTACTGGCATTTCAGTATTTGGAGAGCATAAGTATGATTTTTTCTTCTAAATGAATTGTTTCAGGTGATAATTAATGCGGCGTGTACTCATATGTAACTGCAATTTCTATATTAGTTGGTTGTGTACTATTATGATTTATACGTGATGAATATATATCTGAACCGGGGATAATAATAATAATATCTATGGACGCTTTGACACCACGTCAATCTGGTCACGTGGTAAGTTCTCGAAGAACTCGTGTTACGGGTACCAGACAACGGAAATATATTTAATACTTTTATATCAGCCTCTTGCCCTAGTCGGCGAACCCGCAGGATCCCGTCCAGCGTAAGGCTCTCACCGAGAGATCTCCTATCCGAGACATAGGAGTGCGTGTCGGCCAGAACCTCCGCCACGAATACTATTTGCATACCTGCTTGTAGGCTCAAAAACATACATTCTTCTTCCTATTATTATTATAAACGCGAAAGTTTGTAATAATGTATTGATGTATGTTTGTTACTATTTCATGCAAAAACTACTGAATAGATTTTGATGAAACTTTACCATAGCTTATAAGTTATATATCAGAATAACATATTATAATTTATCCCTGTACTCCCACGGGAATGAGAAGTACGCGAGTGAAACCACGGGGCGCTGCTAGTTATACATATAAAACTATTGACTTCATTTTTACACGCTTTATATTAGCTTCACCTGTATGTATGTATGTATGTCGGTTACATACATACACATGTATGTAACCGACTCCTTTAGACTTGATTATGACCCACTTTAAGACGTCAAATTAAATTGAAACTTTACACACTTTTGAAGGACCGATGACAGTGCAATAATTTAATAAGTTTGTTCCAATATCCTGATCCGGATAATCAGGATAGCACATGCTAGGAAGGCATAAGGCGCGCAAGTTACCTACATCACATGTGTTGGTTTTAGTTTCTCACTAATTTCTAAAGTGATTGCCATTAGTTGAGTACTTTAAATTAATAAAATCTTTAATTAAAAAAATCGACACTAAAAAGTAAAAAATAAATTATAGTACAAAAAAGCTAAAAAACAAGCTGACCGAACTAAAAATTTGAAAATAATTTTTAATAGAAGAATTAAATGGGCTAACAAAATAAATAAATGATATTACTTAATGTAAAAAAGCGTGGTGCTTGTAACTTAGTTTTATACTAACTTCACTTTTTAGAAATAGATAACGATGAAATATTTTTAACAATGCATATCGAGCACCTCACGCTTTTTTACAATAATATTCTATATAAATGATATTCAATTATTTATTTTGTTAACCCATTTCATTCTTCTATTAAAAATTATTTTCAAATTTATAGTTCGGTTTACTATTAAAGCGTGTTTTTTAGTTTTTTTTAAATATATTTTTTTTTATTTCTACATAAATTTTACACCATTTTAAAGACCGAATTCGCATCGCGAAGAGAAATTGCAATGATTTAGATCATTGTATAACTTTAAATAAGAATTTAATTCCCGGCGGACACGATCTCCGTGCATGAGTCCTAGTTGGACGGAGTAGCGGCGATCCACCGTCTCGGTGTTCATAGAGAGGCCTACGCCCTACGTCTAGCCGTGGAAAGACAAAAGCTGATAATGATAATGACGGTGACGAATTGTTGGTATTATAGAAGATAAATGCTCCACTTGACGGGCTTCGAATTGCAGCAAAGGCATCCGCTTTCATATACAGTACATACTATCATGTATGAACTATAGATCAATAGATGTGTGACATGTTAACGACATACTCATATTTGAAAGGCCGCCAACCCACCTGCTAATGATGTGTCTATGGATGTCGCTTAACACTTACCACCAGGTGAAACGACTGTCCGTTTATTTATAAAATCACTAAAAGTTATTACTCTTGCTCTAATTAGTGTGTACTAAGGAGTGGGAACGAGTGGTAGACCTAGATAGTTAAAAAGTCTCATAAGTACCTACTTTTTAACTATCTAAGTCTACCACTCGTTCCCATTCCTGTGCAGCCAGGATGGACAGCGATTGCCACCGTATTATACTTTGATACGATCTCGGAGAGCTCATGGGATACGTTAAAATTGTATTAGGTAAAACCATGGTAAAACTGTAACCTGCGAGTTTAATCTGAATTCAGGAGGAGTAGGAGTGGAACTATTTTCCAGTTTTCCTCCCGAATTAGCAGGAGACAGTACAAGATAGCAATCACTTACATAATTTAAGAAAAATATAGGCTAGGTTCATCATCATCATCAGCCTCTATCCATCCACTGCTGAACATAGGCCTCACTCACCGAACGCCAAGACGACCGATCTCTTGCCACTCGCACTGGTTAGCAATTATGAGCATATCCCTTTAATGGATAACAGGAACAAAGTGAAATAAAAATCCATTTATAATTATCGGAAAACAAATGCAGCACCAGTGAGTTGTAATTCATCATCATCAGCCTCTATCCGTCCACTGCTGAACATAGGCCTCCCTCAAAGAACGCCAAGACGACCGATCCCTCACCACTCGCAACCATTCCACTCCGCTTGGATGCGAGTTGTAATTACTACGTAATAATAGTTCAGTGTGCTGCAGACTTTATTCTCGATTAGGTAATCGTTGTCCAGAGGACGGATACGTGCTATACCTACTCATGTTTATAAAATTATAAATATTACGTTTTATGTTAGTTAGATAGGCAAACTGGTAGACGTACCACCTGATGGTAAGTGGTCGACGTCGCCCATGAACATAAACTAGTATACCTGGACCGAGCCCAGGCAACTCATTTATGTGTTGCCTATCCTGAGACATAAGATGTTTAGTCTCGGTGCCAGTAATTACACTGCCTGTCTTGCCCTTCTCTTCGAAATACTGAGATGTGCTGTTGGACGGGAGAAACAATCAAGATGGTGCCCATGCAGCCGGGAACGCGGCACAGCCCATGCCTCCCACCGGTAAACAAAACTACTACTTACTTGGATTTAAGCTCCAAATATAAATTAAATTACATTCTGAATTAGTTCAATTATTTGAAGCAAGCAAAAATAAACATTTTCGAATATTATGTTTTGGTAGCACGCGGACGTTGCAAGTTATTAATCCTCTTAATTAAATTGATGTACGTTCACAATTTAATTATGTGTATGATTAATATATCTGAATTCAAAATCATAAGAATGACCCATATTATGATAGCAAAAAGTTATGTGTATAAAAACTTATACTGCAATTATTCATCGGTGCGGTATGAGTATTAAATTTTGCACGTTGTTAATGTTTGAAAGAATTATAATGAAACAACTTTTACGGATTTTATCGTGGATTATTAAGTTTTGACGTGACAACGTCTTATAATTCGATGGAGCCGGCTGCAAGAACAAAAAAACATGACGCATGCGGCGTTACCTCGCTGCGAGGCGTTCCATTTTCTTTTTATATCATAGGTGGGCAAACGAGCAGTCGATGCTTTAGACTACCGACGCCCATACACATCTGCACACCCAGAGTTATTTTTTAAACTTAAGAGCTGGATATAACAACCAGAGATTATGCAGACGTGTTGCCCCCCTTTTCCCTTTCCCCCCAATAGGCCTCTGGAAACTCACTAACCGCACGAAACGCGACAGCACAGCTGTCACTTGACGCCAGTGTTATGTGAGCGAGAGGTACCACCCCGGTCGTGCCGGTCCAATTCGGCTGCATAGCAGCACGGCACTACATCTTACTAATGTTTGTCTGTCTATCAAACATAACTATAGGGTAGTATTTAGCAAAAAGCATAAAGTCAATGTAAAAATGGAAACTGGTAATTAGTTGGTATATTACTAAAAAAACTTATACGGAACAGTTGAAGTGCGGTCTGACTGGCATTGGCAACACTGCAGCCTGGTTCATATTTAGAAACTAGACAGTATTGCTATCGTTCTAACTCTTGAGTTTGCTGATTTGCTGACCTCTTTGCTCAGCGTGGCGATTAGAGACAATTTTCCTTTTGTACAATACTAACTTTCGCCGCAGATGCCTGTAGTATGCTGTATACATATGCCGGCGACCAGCATAAGCATAGCAAATTGACCCGTAAGTTGCCTTCTCGATGTCAGGCTAGGTGGGTCCAAGGTCAATACGGATTGCTGGGTGGTGAACTTTCCCTGCCCTCATGGACTTATTATTAATCTCAAGAGGCAGTTTTCCTTTGGATATTTTCTTTCCCGGTATAATTCTATAAAATAAATTTAAAGGATATGGAAGGGAAAGGGAGAATATTACCATTTAGGGGGGGATGCGCTTTTTTCCCACCATGGTTCAAGGCTTGTCGTGGCGGTGGGGCTCAGTAGCCTAAGGTGAATTGAACCGAGCCTCTTTGTACTCCTCTTATAAGACGAGGGGACGAAAGAGCAAGAGGGACAAGGGCGAGGATGGAACCTCACCCCATTGCACTGTCCCGACGTTAGGAGGAATAGTTCTGTGGTGCGGGACAACCCCCCTGTGAAGGTGTTGTCGATCCCTTGGCGGTCTGACTAGCCGTCGAGGTACCCTGTTGCTCAACAGATCCGGGGCACCTCACTAAAGGTGGCATTCGTGGGACTCACCGGGTTTTAGTGGGTAGAGCTGCGTCCACCTTACCATCGGGCGCAGCGAGTCCCACTTATCCGTCTGGGGAGTTCCCCTCCCCCACGGGATGCCTAAGAGCATTTCCCGGCGCAAAAAAGAAAATCCCTTTCTGCAAGCCTTCTTATTTTTCTACTAAGCAAGTCTAGAGTCCGAAAAAGGGTGTGAATTTGTATATGTTCGTGAATGACCCTGAATCTACCGAATTTGCCCATCTCAAGTGAGAAATTAATATGTTTAAGTAAAATCTTCCATTGATTGTGTTCATATTTTTACAGTGTGTAAATATTTAATGATATTTAAACATAAGAATAATACTCAAATAATTGTGGTATAAAGTAAGAAACGTTTATATTAATAAACCCGGACATATATTTTAGCGGGGTCATCTTATAGTAGTTTGGTGCTATTGTAAATATTTAATATTATCCACATATTTTATTCATGAATGGTTTACATTATTTTGTGACATTCGGACGTATTGCACCCAGCTTGCACCTCGGTCCTCCCGAGACCAAGATTGATGTAAATATTTTTGTAAGAGGTAGTGCCATGCAGCTTTGCAGCCAAATTGGGCCGGCACGACCGGGGTGGTACTTCTTGCTTACATGCCCCCTCCCGCGGGATGCCCAAGAGCATTTTTCGGCGGAAAAGAAGGTATTACTCTATCCGGTTATATTCTCGATGTCTGGACCCAACCACACACCGCCACAGTGTGGTGTGGTTCCCACCAGTCCTAGCTTGGAGATCGTGGACGTATCAACAATTGTTGGAGGTCCACAGACTCTCTACAAATATCAGGTTCAGATAGATGGTTTCCCCACCATGGTTCAGGCCTTGACGTGGCAGTGGGGCTCAGTAGCCTAGGGTGAGCCCAGCTCCTTGGGCGAAGCTAATTGAGCCGAGGGGGCTCAATGTACCCCTCTTATAAGAAGAGGAGACAAAAGAGCAGGGGGCAAGGGGCGAGGATGGTAACCTCAACCTATTGTACTGTCCCGACGTTGGGAGGGGTTGTTCTGTGGTGCAGGACAATCCCTCTGTGGAGGTGGCGTCGGTCCCTTGCGGGACTGACTAGCCGTCGAGGTGCCCTGTTAGCTTAACAGATCCGGGGCACCTTACCAAAGGCGGCACTGATGATACTCGCCGGGTTTTAGTGGGTAGAGCTGCGCCCACTTACCATTTTTCGGGCGCAGCGAGTCCCACATACCCGCCTGGGGAGACCCACTCTCCCGCTGGATGCCTCAGAGCATTTCCCGGCGTTAAAGAAGAAAAAAAAGGTTAAGATGGTTCAAAATTATGTTCTGAAATGAAAATCGAATATGTATAGGTATAAATATAATCGACTGTTTAATATAGAATACTTCGTCTGCGCAGGATAAGATTTTAGTTTTTTTCCACAAAAAATATCCTATGCTACTTCTAATACCTCCAAGAATATGTGTACAAAGTTTCATGATAATCGGATAAGTAGTTTTCGCGTGAAAGCGTAACAAACATCCACGCTTTCACATTTATAATATGTATTAAGTAAGGATGACGCATAAAAAATGGAATGACTAAGGACTGACAAGCAGAAAACAGCGCCATATATTATGGTGTCCAAAACTTACCCTATATCTTATAGGACCACCCTTTTTTTTTCTTCTTTAACGCCGGGAAATGCTCTGAGGCATCCCGCGGGGGGTGTGGGTCTCCCCACGCGGGTATGTGGGACTCGCTGCGCCCGACAGCTGGTAAATGGATGCAGCTCTACCCACTAAAACCCGGCAAGTGCCAACAATGCCGCCTTTGGTGAGGTGCACCGGATCTAGAAAACAAACAGGGCACCTCGACGGCTAGTCAGTCCCGCAAGGGACCGACGCCACCTCCACAGAGGGGTTGCCCCGCACCACAGAACAACCCCTCCCCAACGTCGGGACAGGCACAAAGAGACCCTCGGCTCAATTAGCTGCGCCCAAGGTGCTGGGCTCACCCTAGGCTACTAAGCCCCACCGCCACGTCAAGGCCTGAACCATGGTGGGGTTATAAGGACCACTCTACACTAACCTTTCGTTAAAACCAATCAAGTAGAGATCCATAGCAAACACATTTAACACGAAAAGCGTTGCATATGGAAAAGTTTGGACAGGTTCCCTCTAATCAGCTTGATCTCTAGCGCTAGAGATGTCGGATCGCTCGGCATCTTCTACCGCATCTACCAAGGGGAGTGTTCTGAGGAATTGTTCGGTCTAATACCTGCAGCAGAATTCCACCACCGGACATCGCGTCAAATTTTCACCTACACCGTCTCTATATCGGGAAATCCACAACAACTCGATTTTTACGATATTTCCTGCCTCGCATAACCACTACATGGAATCAGCTGCAATCTACGGTATTTTCTACAGTTTTTTCGAGACGATACGACTTTACCACGGGACCTTCAAGAAAAGATCATACATCCAGCGCATCGGTGAACTACAACCGAACACCCTCCTCGCCCTATTTCTAGGAGACCCGTGCCCAATAGTGGGATATATAAGGGTTGATTCTTTTTATTATGGACATTAAGATCTTAATATAGGAAATAGCCCTTAATGTGCCACACTTATATTTGTGATCTACATTGTAAGTCTCTATAACAGTACCTACACTGTTCTTTTTTAGAACATCCTCTAATTTATGGAAGCTATAATGATTATAGATGATCGTATCTATAGCAAAAAATTCCATTCCATCTACTGACTTATTTTTTCATTTGTGGCATGTAGGTGGCATGTGACGAACCTTGACCTTCGATTATCACATTTCGAAAGCATTTGACACCTCATTATATACAGTAAGTTCCAGAATAGAAAAATGACAATAGTACGCTAACTCAAGGTCGGTAACCGTACATTCACACGGTTAAACCAACCGTGAGTGTGTTTATGTAAATGTCAGACGAAATGGAGTACTGTCAATAGGTATAATGACCCTATTTTATTAGTTCAAAATTTTACACGTGGCCGTGGTAATGCATAGGTATGATACCTACAAGCAATTAAGAAGACGACAAATGAGAGACAATGGCCACCCTTTTCGAAAATCATCACAATCCTATACCATACCCATCGTGAAGAATCAGAAAGGATTGCGTGTATTTTTTTTTTGGGAAAGTGTATCAACGTTTTAGCCAAATTTTAAATATACATTTGCATCGAAGCATTTCTTCTCTGAATCAGCTTACCTGTGATTTCGGAAAGCAGAGCAGGGTTGGTCGTGTAAATGAGGCTCTACACTCTCGGTCCGCCGGTTAATATTAATATTATATTGGTATGACAGGCCGAAGCGGGCGAGCGCTACCATTTACACTCTCGTGCTCGCCCTCCCTTGAACTGTCGCGGGGAGAGCGTAGAGCCGCACTAATAACTGTCACCGAGACTTACCTCTAGCTTACGTCTCAGGATAGACTACTCGAAAATTAGTTAGGGCTAGATCCGGGTGAACCTGTTTATGTTCATGGGCGACGTTGTCCATATATAATCAGGTGGCAAATGGAATGAATATAAATCAATCTAAAATTTAAAGTGTGTGCGAAAGTCTTAGTTCTTCATAATACATATGCGGGTATACGGTTTGCGAACAGCGAAGTTTTACTAACAATTCGTACGTGGTCTAGTTTTAGGATTATGTAGGCTGTACGCTGACGTATGCGTAATTGTAATCGCACTATTGTTTTCTTACACATTGGCGGTTTAATAAATAGAACAACCACTATTAGTTTACTTGGCTTCATTTGTTGTTCTTAAATGTGTACGAATTTTAATATCTATTTTAAACATGAACAATAGGCCTCCCTCAAAGAACGCCAAGACGACTGACTCGCATCCATCACGGACCGGTCACTGTACACACGAAGATCGTCTTGTACATATTATGTATATTTTGTTTAATAAAAACCCTCGTCATACTTGCGGAAATTTTGCGGAAACTTTTCGGAACTAATTCCTGTATGGACTATACTATGTGTTACCGTATAAAAGATGCAGTGGCGACACCAACGCAGGGTTTATATATTTCTGGTCTGGCTATACGGTATATAATTATATAAAAACATTTTACAAAAAATTAAAAATGACTTCAAAAATACTAGTCAGCCAAGGTAGGTAGGTAGGTAATGTACAGCAACAAATACGACACCGACTCCAAAAGTAACTATAATGACGTGGTAAACGCAAAGTTTGTACATTAGTAGAGGATTAAATTGATTATAAGTTGTAAGCACAAAAATTAAAGAAACAGTTATTTTATTACTTTTTAGTTTAGTATTTTTGAAGTCGGTTTTAATTTTTTTGTAAAATGGTTTTATTTCTTAATTTTTTGTGATTCCGAAATTCGTCGTTTTGGCATTCATTGAAGGAGGCATATTCAGCAGTGGACGGATAAAGGATGATGATGATGATGATGATGATGATTACGATGACCGCGACATACTATGGTGTGCTACCAAAGCATCCTATACAATTGTTACATCGACACGTAACAAAATGATCATATCATCAAGGTAAACAAAACCAACCAAATAGGCATTATTGGGAATAACTAAAAAACGGCTTGTCAGATCTTAATAAAATTAATATGGAACCAAATTGGAAACACCAGCTTTCAAACAAAAAAATAACCATCGAAATCCATGCACAAATGGCGGAGTAATCATGTCACATACATACAAAAAAAAAACATACAGACGAATTGAGAACCTCCTCTTTTTTTTTGAAGTCGGTTAAAAATGTCACATCAAATCGCTTATTAGCGACTAGCTGTTGCCCGCAGCTCCGCCCGCGTTAACTTAGATTTACAGCCGTATCCAGATTGATGATGATTATTTTTATAACCTAAGTTACTCCCTATAACATCAGCTATGTCCGTGAAAGTCCCATCAAAATCAGCCCAGCCGTTTCAGAGATAAGCCGGAGCAAACAGACATAAATTGTAAAAAAGGCCGTATATAAATCTATATTATGCATTCAATAAAAAGCGGTTATTTTGATATTACCAGACACTGAAATTTTATATATCTGTATAGATAAAATCACCTTGTATCCGCATTTCATTTTTAAATTTCTCCTATTTTTTCGTTATATTTATGTAATGATATGTGCACAATAATGTATATTCATTCGTTTTATAATGATCATCTTATCCGCCACCAAGAGGATACCCAACAATTCATAACCTTCAGGAAACTTAGACGAAGCTAACATAAAAAAATAATAAAACTATCGCAGGCATAAAACAAGTTTAGATGTGACAAAAACTTTTTGCATATGTGACACAATGCTAAGAGCAAACAAGATACCAAAAAAAAAAAGAAACGTAACCTTAACGAAAATAAGACGAAGCAAATAGAAATAATTATAAACATACCAAAACATATTGCAGGTATAAAAACTAGTTTAAATGTGATCTTTTACTTTTTGTATATGCGACACAATGCTGAGAGCAAAAAAAATCTTCCCACATAGATATAAGATACACAAGTATTAATAATTTTTGTGACACTTTCATTATTAATACATTCTTTAAAAAAGAGTTTTCTCTAGATGATGATGATAATTATGATGTAGACCTCTTTTAATGAATGCCAAGGTCATACGCATCCAACCAGGACCGGTAAGCATGGGGATCGTCGATCTTGGATGATGATACATATACGAATGAGGGGGCGAGAACGAGGGTCCCGAAGGAGTGGGCCATTAGGGGGCCACGCAAACAGGTCTAGCTTCGAACGGGCCTGTGCTCGGTGATTCGGGTTCTTTGTTATTTTTCTCTAGATATATACCTAACCAAACCCTTGCTGACAGATTAAATCAACTGCCTAGTACTTAGATAGACATCCAATCTAAACGAAGGTAGCTCTCAATACTCCATCCCCATAATGTCTTTTTTTTTTTTTTTTTTTTGTTATCGCAGGGAAATGCTTTCTACGCATGTAGCCAGGATCTCGGGTAGATCCTGACCCTATGTGGGACTTGCACCTGGGAGTGCCCTACCCGTAAACTAAAACCACTGCGAGCGCCTTCAGCTGCTTTAATTTGAGGGTCCCGGATAGGCATTCAACGGGATCACCTCAGCCACAGGCTGGCCCCGGCGAAGGCCAGACTACTCCTCTTAAGGGGGACTGCCCGGCTGCTTGGGCAGTCCCCGCGACGTCGTGTCATACTGGGCCCAGGTTCCCATCCTGAACCCGACTCGAGCACAGGGGCGTTACTGGAGGCGCATTAAGTAGCGCCTCCTGCGCACCCCCGTTCGTCGCCCACGGGGGGAGGCCTCGTCGGCGGTCTCCTCTCTCACCCGCTCGTTGGCCTCCTTCTGGGACATTACTGCCTCGCAGAAGGAAACTATCGCCGTCCAGGACTCGTCGTCTCCGAGCATCGCGGGGATGACACTAGGCAGAGACAAGTCCCCTCCGATGACCGATGTCAGATCATGACGCAGCGCCGCCCATGTCGGGCACACCTCGAGGGTGTGCTGGGCCGAGTCCACCGCCGCGCCACAATCGTGACACACTGTCAACGGCTTCCTGCGGGCCGTCCGGCACAGGTAATCACCAAAGCAACCATGCCCGGTGAGCACCTGTGTCAGACGGAAGGTGAGGGGTTTGCGCTTACGGCGCATCCACCGCTCAAGGACCGGACGCAGAGCAACCGTTAGGTTTTTGCCGTACGGCTGTTGCGCCAGGTCCTCCCCCCACCTTCACATTAACGCCTCTTGCCCTAGTCGGCGAACCCGAAGGATCCCGTCTAGCGTAAGGCTCTCACCAAGAGACCTCCTATCCGAGACATAGGAGTGCGTCTCGGCAAGAACCTCAGCCACCGCCGCCCACGGTACTGTACGGTACCCCCCAAACATCTCTAAGGACACAAATGATTTATATTCTCTTGCACCATATATCACAAAAAGCTTATACATTATTAACAATACGTCTAAAAAGAAAAGGGTAAAATTGACACACACTAGAACATTCAGCATACAACCAGATAGAGTAGAAATGTGAGCCATAAAACTGGACTGTGATTTGTCACTGGCGTAATAGCAATTCAACCAACCTGTGTTGTGTATGTCTATAAATTGTCATCAGTAGGCCAATTAGAGCATAGAACAGGCGCATTGTCACAGCATTTTGTCGGAATTTGTATTCATACAAAACATAACATTAGCGCTCTATTCCGGTTACATGCTTGATGCACTAGAACGAAGTTTGATGTATAATTTTCGAAAACTCCGGATACTGAAATCGACTCTTCGTATGGGTCTGCTATATTTTATATTAGGTAGGACGAGTATCCTGGAAAGTGGTCGGCGTCGCCCATGAACCAAAATCCACTTAGGACTAACCAGGGAACTCATCCATTTGTTACACATCCTGAGACAGTAAGATGGTAATTATCCGTGCCAGTTCACTGCCAGTCCTGCCCTTCCTTCCGAAACAGGAAAGCTGTTTTACACTTTATAAATGTATCTAAATATTTAAGGCGAACCCGAATCACCGAGCACAGGCCCGTTCGAAGCTAGACCTGTTTGCGTGGCCCCCTAATGGCCCACTCCTTCGGGACCCTCGTTCTCGCCCCCTTATTCGTATATGTATCATCCAATATCCAATAAATCCAAGATCGACGATCCCCATGCTTACCGGTCCTGGTTGGATGCGCATGACAGATCTTGGCATTCATTAAAAGGGGTCTTTGTCGAGCCGTGGACGGGAAGAGGGATCACTCAGAAATCAACGTTTTTTTTGTTACTTTTGTTCCTGTTGGAACCGGCTAAAACCAGAGGCCATGCTCCAAAGCACAGACAAAATATTGTTAAGACGACAAGTTAAGTTAAAAGCTTTGGAGAAACAGCGGGAATACTCAAGAAGCGCTGCTTCGCCCCACAAGCCCCCATCAATTAACTATCACTTCCCATTCTATCCACCCAGAACAGTCCACCACAATATTCGACAACCGATCACATTATATATTACACAGATTAAGTTTTAAAACAAACACTATAGGAAACCAAAAAACCACAACCGCACGCAATGACACTTCCCGCCGTCCTCTTCTTTTTTTCTGTCATTGCTTACTTTGGTTCCAGTTTTCGGCTTGATGTGAATTCTGGAACATTCTGTATATGTACACTATGATAATGATAAGAACAAAGATATATTTGTTTGTATATAAAGTAGACAGGCGTTGGCCTTGCGGGCGTACGTTCTACAATTCCTGTTCTTGTGGCTATCGGGGCGAGTTAAATAACCTTATTGCACTGTGATTATCTCTTGCACAATATGTATGATATTATTACTTAGTATATGCTGTCTTGGTGTTCATTGAATAAGGCCTATGTCTGTGTGCCTGTGGATGGAAGGATAATGTACATAAATAAATATTGCCATCAAAAACTCTCGCCACAATATTAAAAGTCTTTTGTTTTAAATTAACAGAATGATTTCTAGTTTAGACAACGAAGTTATGGGGTGTTGAAAATGGTCTGCATTGCTTCGAGAAGAGCATGGTACGGCCGTGCCGCTTTTTGCTCGACTTGACATGTAATGTATTATTTATACTAATTATAAAGCCCACAACTTTCCTCTAATTATATTGCTGATAACTTTTTTCAATAGTTGTGCTATTAAATACAAAAAGATTTCTTCAAATAAATTGCGCTTTCAAATAAACAAAATATTTTCGCTATGTTATTGTGTAATAATAAATACCGAAGCTGGGATCAATACAGTTAAAACTGAAAGTTCTCAGAATAAACTTTGAATAATCATTATGAAAGTCCTAATATTTTTTGTATTGTAATGTGAAAAATTGTAATAAAATGTCCTAATATTGTTGTATGTAAGACATATAGGCAAAAGACTTGACGAACCACCTGATGGTAAGTGGTCAACGTCGCCCATGAACATAGTTAAACCAAGACTAGTTAGTAGACAAGTACAGTTAATTCATTCCCTTGAGACGTGAGATGATAAGTATGTTGTAAGGGTAGTGCCATGCTGCTTTGCAGCCGAATTGTGCCAGCACGACCGGGGTGGTAACTCTCGCTCACATAACCACGGCGTCAAGTGACAGTGTATGCTGTCGCGTTTCGTGGGCTTTGTGAGTGTGAGGGCAACACATCTGCATAATCTCGGCTTGTGCGGATGTGTATGGGCGTCGCTAGTCTAAAGCTTCGACTGCTCGTTTGCCCTCCTATGCTAAAAAAACGGTGGTCTAGTGGGTATGGGCTCGCTCTCTTGAGAGGTCCGGGTTCGATCCTGATCCCTGTGGTGCCTGGAAATGGGTTTATCTTAATTTATTTCTGCATCTGAACATGAGACCATCGCTTGCTCACCGGTGAAGGAAACATCGTGATTCGTGAGGAAACCTGCATGCCTATTCCTCACGATGTTTCCTTCACCGGACGATGAGATTATAAGCCTTTGAAGGTGTGTGAACCAACCCACGTTGGGCCAGCGCATCGGTGAACTATGGCCCAACACCCTCATCGCCTGATTTCGAGGAGGAGACCCGTGCCCAGCAGTGGGACATATAAGGGTTGATATTATTATTATTATGTATAGACAAAAGAGTAGCCGAGACACACGATGGTAAGTGGTCAGCGTCGCCCATGCTCATAAACTCGTTAAAACAAGACTAGCCCAGTCAATTCCTTCTCTTGTTGCCATCTTGAGACGTGAGACGGTAATTACATTGCTAGTAATTCCACTGCCTATCCTGACCTTCTTTCTGAAACAGCAAAGCTGTTTGGATGATGAAGATGGAAGAAATCAGCATGCCGATGATACTATCTCTCACTGCTTTTTATAACGTAAGTAGAATTTGATGATATCATTATTATTGTAATCCACTAGATGGCGCACTAATGATAATGATCAATGAGAAACAGAAATAATGATAAACCACATACTAAATTATTTATAAATTACCAGGAATACTCATTCAAACAATGAGATATTACAATTACGTTGATTTATGTAATAATTTACTTTCAAATTATTATTATTATTGTTATCAATGTGTTGGAATATTAAATAAATGTTCTTTTCATCTATACAGATAAAATAAAATTGGAGTATTTGTTTGTAATATTAAAATACCCGCTTTTTAGTAAATACATATACATCATACACGGTACATAATATACCAAAATAGTCTTCATTTGCAATATTTGTCTGTCTGTCTGTTTGTTCCGTCATGAAACGGTTGGGCGGATTTTGATAGGTTTTTCACTGGCAGATAGCTGATGTTATAAGGTGTAACTTAGGCTATAAAAATAATCATCATCAATCCGAACGGCTGTAAATGTAAGTTAACGCAGGCGAAGCTGCGGGCAACAGCTAGTGATATAATAATATTGACATACTCTGCGTTCTTCCAAAGCAGTCGACTGGTCTGGACTTGAGATTATGCAGGACTTTAACCTGCTTAAAGCAGGTGTTACTTAACTATCCTATAGCCAGGGTACGCACTCCTACATTTTCCAGATTTCCCGCATTGGAATAAGTCAGATAGTGAGAGGTCCCCACCATGGTTCAGGCCTTGTCGTGGCGGTGGGGCTCAGTAGCCTAGGCTAAGCCCAGCACCTTGGGAGGAGCTAATTGAGCCGATGGGGCTCTTTGTACCCCTCTTATGAGAAGAGGGGACAAAAGAGCAGGAGGCAAGGGGCGAGAACGGGAACCTCACCCATTTGAAATTTGGAATTAATAATGAGCACAGAGATATCTTACGAGAATAGGCAACACATGAATAAGTTTCTGGCACTTTCACGTAAACCGTATGTTGTTACGGTGAACGCTTACCATCAGGTGGTACGTCTGCAATTTTGCATAATATTCTACTAACTGCCAACTAAACTTTAAAAAATCGGTTGTGGTTTACTGACGATAGTTGAACGTGACAACGTCATAAGAAAATGGAACGCCTCACAGCTAGGTAACGCCGCATGCGTCATGTTTTTTCGTTCTTGCAGCCGGCTCCATCGAATTATAAGACGTTGTCACGTCAAAACATAAGACGTTGTCACGTCAAAAAAGCCCTGAGACAAGATTAGTGGTTCCTTTGTTCCTGCAGTCGGTAGTTTTATAGAAGGGCTTTCTATACTGTTAACACGGAAGTAGTCCATGTGCCAAGTTTTCTTTGTTCATAGCAGTTTACTCATAGCATTTGCCTTTAAGAAAATACAAGGAAGTTAGGCTTATAGTATATGTGAAACCAAGTGCGCCGCGTTATGCGGGTGTTGTTTTTGTTTTATTACTCATTAATGAAGTCATTGTAGCTGAGATATATTTTGTTAGGATATCTGATGTGTATTTGTTCAATATAACATTATCATGAGATTTTGGAGTTCATACACATTAAGTACTGCATTTAGGTACCTATTTGGTGTTTATTTCATAGAAATCAGGGATTATTTTTTACCTCATTTGATACTTTGCTAGGTCCCAAGCCCTGATGTCGTATCTTTTATACGGTAACACCTTGTATAGTCCATACAGGAATTAGTTTCGTAAGTTTCCGTAATATGGCAAAGGTTTTTATTTTTCTGGTCAGGCTATACCTAATTAGTTGGCTATCGACGAACTTACCCCGCTATTATCTATCATCTGCTATGTATATAATTTATTAGTTCATTAAACTGATACCTATACCAGAGTTTATCAAAGCAATGCTCTCATTAAACGCACACTATTGGAAGATGCATTCAAAGCAACGCGTCTGGCTAGCGTCTAATTATATTATTTTGAATGATAACTAAACTATTTTGTTTTTTTTTACGTGATCAGGGGGCAAACGAGCAGTTGGGTTGGGCAAACACGGCGCCCATACCAAGGCCACGCAGATGCGCCGCCCTCCCTTTCCCCTATTCCCAATGGGCCACCGGAAACTCACAAACCGCACGAAACGCGACGCACGAATAGCTGTCACTTGACACCGGTGTTATGTGAGCGAGAGGTACTACTCCGGTCGTGCCAGTTCGGCTGCAATGGAGCATGGCACTACCTCTTACGATGTTGTGTTGATGATGGAAGATCAGAACTGACGGAACACCAATGCACCGGTGGGCCCTCCCACCGGTGCATGTGCTGTGATACGCTTTCGTCTCCATGGTTACCACCATACTTATTTCTCCCGTCAAACAGTGCTGTTTCGAATAGAAGGGCAGGACAGGCAGTGTAATTACTGGCACAGAGATATCACGTCTCAGGATCGCATCTGAACTGATTCGGAGTCAAGTAATGGAAGCGGTCAGATGCGCAGGATATATTAAGGTGCACAAGAGTACAGCAAGACACATGCGCATACTCGTCCTTGTCCATCTGTACCCAATGAAATGGACACCGTTACGACCGGAGAAAGAATCAGACAGATGGAACAGTATGGCGATGAGAGAGATATAAGCCGTCAGTACTTTCTCACACTCCCTTAATCGCCTCATACGATACCGACGGGAAGATGTGCTATTCTACTCTACCGGCACCACACGGTCTCGTGATAGGCAACACATGAATGGGCTGTCTGGGGTAGTCTCAGATTAACTTGTTTATGTTCAAGGGCGACGCTGACCCTGGCTGGCCGTTTTATCCAAGTAAAGTGTTATGTAATGTGTGTGGTCATACACAATAGGGGCCAATTCCGGTAGGGCTTGTTTATGTGTGACGCTCACTAAATCAGGTAGGTCGCGATCAGGTTTTCGTATTTCTATATATATATATATAAACTGTCCGCTTAATTCACTTTCGCTTTATATTTTTGTTCTTGAAATACTGCATTCCATCAAGTTGACTCAAATCGATACAATCAATATTGGTGTAGCAAATTTAATAAGTCTTATTTATTAATTTATACTAATATTATAAACCTGAAGAGTTTGTTTGTTTCTTTGAACGCGCTAATCTCAGGAACTACTGGTCCGATTTGAAAAATTATTTCAGTGTTAGTTAGCCCATTTATCGAGGAAGGCTATATGCTAGGAAGGCTATATGTAGCATATAGCCTTCCTATTGAACAGTGACGTCTTTTGATTTTTTTGTAACTAGCTATTAGGTAGGTACTCGCGCTCTCACTCACTCCAAAAATAACTTCCCTCTAAAAGAAATATCCTATAACCTATGATTATATACACCTACGTCAAGTATATAATCAAAACCTACAACCTACCTCAATAATCAAGCTATTAAACACAATTATTGTAACGATAAATTTTATTTTTCACGTCCGGTAGTTCTGAAGATCAGCGCGTTAAAACAAACAAACTCGTTATCTTTATTATATTAAACTAGCAGCTTTCCGCGGTTAAACCCGCCTCAAAATAGAAATTCCAGAGTAACTATATGCCTATAACCTACTACAATAATTGGTCAATCAATCGACTGACAGTTCCCAGCGCGTAAACTAACAAATTTTTAACTTTATTATACTAATTAGTGTTAACAATACATAAACTTTTATCTGTAAGATTATGATTAGATTTATAAAGCTATCAAGTGGAGGGTGGGATGACGTATCATTGTCGTGTTACGTGGGCAGGCAATATCGATGTGACGCAACGGGCTGGAGAAAAATCGATGTTGTCTCCCGAGTATTGCGAGCCGGCTTTATATGTGGTACTAGCTGTTGCCCGCAGCTTCGCCCGCGTTAACTTAGATTTACAGCCGTCCCCGGATTGATGATTATTTTTAGCCTAAGTTACTCCTTATAGCACCAGCTATCTGCCAGTGAAAGTCCCATCAAAATAGGCACAGCCGTTTCAGAGATTAGCCAGAACATTCTGTATGTTCAATACAGATAAACAAACCAAAATTGTAAAAAAAGTTATTTTGGTATAGATACCTACACCGTACCGGTACGGTACTACCGGATGTACATACGTCCATATGTATTTAGTAAAAAGCGGTTATTTTAATATTACAAACAGACACTCCAATTTTATATAATTGATAAATAAATGGATTGTGCACTGCCGTTGTCCTGGACATTTATCAGTCCGTGTAAGTTCCGCTTTTACGAGACTATTTATTTTATTATTGATATTGATCTATATCTAGGTTCCTCATCAGGTCATACGTGTCCACCGCTTTGCCCTTTTTAAAGAACGCATTAAAAAGAACCGGTGGTTGGGATGTGCTGTGCCGCGCTCCCGGCTGCATGGGTACCACCATTTTG
Source organism: Helleia helle (assembly GCA_963853865.1). Taxonomy (NCBI): domain Eukaryota; kingdom Metazoa; phylum Arthropoda; class Insecta; order Lepidoptera; family Lycaenidae; genus Helleia; species Helleia helle. The sequence goes on along the minus strand of OY971425.1, from coordinate 5,348,972 downwards.
CTTATTTCTCCCGTGAAACAGCTTTGCTGTGTTTCGGAGAGAAGGGCAAGACAGGCAGTGTAATTACTGGCACCGAGACTTAACATCTTATGTCTCAGGGTAGGCAACACATGGGCGAGTTGCCTTGGCTAGATTCAGGTAAACTAGGTTATATTCTTGGGCAACCTCGACCACTTACCATCAGTTGGCATGTCAGTTTGCCTATCCAACTGAACGGATGTCATTCCACCCAGTCGAAAATTTAAAACCCTCCGTCTTTTTTACCTTCGACTTACAATTTTAGGGTACCGTGGTTGATTAACAGCAATCCAAACAATCATATATATACCTCTAATGAACATCAAGACAACCACGAAACAATACAATCACGTAAATACCGTAATGTAACATGGATCAGTGTTAATGGCCTTTGCTCATTTAGTTTATGGTAGAAAGAGCATCAATGTCAAAGATGATGATCACTACAATAATTTGGAGTATTATCAACAAAGGATACTTTAAAGCGTGTAGTAAAGTGTGAGCGGGTGTTAAATAAACATTATGATATACAAAAAAGCAATACCTCGCTCAAGTAAAAACTTCTATCAGTCTAGATGCAGACTAGTTAACGCGGCCGAAAACGCGGAGAACATTTATAAGTAGCACACACAGCGCCACATCAAGCTTTACATTTCCCTTAGGTATAACGTGGCCTCACTTTGTATATATTTTCTGCACAATAAGAGATCACCATAAACTGGATTTGTACAGCTTAATCAGTCGTCGTGTGCAGTGCTTGGTTTTATGATATAATCGGTTACTAAAATATTCCTCATTACCGGTATCAATGTAGTTCAGTATTACTTTGTTTCTTGATTAAATTATATGCAATCGAATTTGTAACGTAAACACATGTGGGTATGTCTGATATTAATTATTGTGTAATATTTTATAACACAACCGCACGCACGTTCATCCTAGACACCGTAAGTGCCTTTTCACACGTGCCGGTTGCCGGGTATCCGGTAGCGAAGTGTATGGGCTTGCATGGCAACTTTCAGACGTACCGGCGTAATTTGCCCGGAAAGCGGTCGCCGGGTGCACATCGGATTCACCACTGTGGGTAGCCGGCGACAGGACTTACAGTGGTGTATGGAAGACGTAGCATGCTTTCATACGCACCGGCGGTTAGTCGCCCAGGTACAACCACAGAGAGACGCTACTGGATACAAAATCGTGTCGTGTGAAAGCGAAATGAGTTACCGGACAGTCGGCGCCGGATACCCGGCAACCGGGAAGTGTGAAAAGGCACTAAGTCCATTTGTAAAATATTAAATATGTAACAGTTGACCGTCTTAAAGCCGATTTCTCTAGGTAATTAATTGTAACAATCAAAGTATAGAATTCAAGGAGGGTTCCCTTACCCTCCTTATTATTAGCTATTAGCTAAGTTTTCAAGCACTATTAGCAGTCTCGTATTCCGACACCTGTGTTATCGTTATGATTTGTGATACAAATGAGCCATCTGCTACCGACACTTCAGGTGAAGTTCATTGGATACCATGAGACAGGCAGTTGATAAACAAATCTCATTTGTTGGCAGTTGGATCATGGATGTGTCACAGTTATATGTATAACATGGAGCAATGATTATTAATATGAATTGCTTCAGTATTTTTTTGTTTTGAGAATAAATTGAGATTTTTAAGTACAAAATTGATGATATTGAAATATATTGAGGAAATAATTCATTAAAATATTATTTCAAGTTCATGCATAGTACATACGACGCTACGCTGGCTGGTGTATATACATATAAATAACTAGCTGTTGTCCGCAGCTTCGCCCGCGTTAACTTACTTAACTCCTATTAGTTACAGTGTGATGTTATATAGCCTATAGTCTTCCTCGATAAATGGGCTATCTAATACTGAAATAATTTTTCAAATCGGACAAGTAGTTCCTGAGATTAGCGCGTTCAAACTAACAAACTCTTGAGCTATATATTATTAAGTACCTATAGATAATACAAATAAAATTAAAGTTTCTGTTTTATAATTGTAATTTCATTTTCAATTGTACAGTAGGTAGGTACTTACATTATAAAAACATTTTATTGTCTGTCGGTCTGTCAGTTTGTTCCTGCTAATCTCTGAAACGGCCAAGCCGATTTTAACGGGACTTTCACTAGCCAATGTTCTAAGTAGTAACTTAGGCTATCATCGTCAACCCGAATACGGCTGTAAATCTAAGCTAACGCAGGCAAAGGTGCAGACTACAGCTAGTATTTTATATTTATATTCTAAAGATACAAGTCACTTATATTTAAACCATAGAAATGACCACAGGTTTATATTTATAATAATTACTAAAAATATTCCAAAATATTACAGGCATGGCATTAATTAAAATGTTTACATCTTCAATCCCGTGTGACAACTATTTCATATACCACATTATGCAATGTATTATGACCATCTTTGGTGTTAAAACGAGTTATCTACGTATACAATTAAATTGAAATGTCACGCATTTCGCAAACGTATGCTAAAACGAATCGATATTTTTACAGAATCCACCATAATTAATATACCTTTCTGTCGAGTTGTAAAACATAGCCGCCTGCCTCTTCAGATCGTCACTGACTGAGTTGTCCTCCATACCTTCACTGAACACTGCACAATTGTTTAAACAGTGAGCGCGATTGTTTAAACAATAGAAATTTGTTTTCGCGTGATAAGGCCGGCTACTCGGCGCCCGCGCCACTCACTGACTAAATCTCCAAGCGCACCAGCCGGCAGCCACCCCTCTACTCGAACATTCATGACATCGATACGCGAATTAATAACTTTCGAGTAACTTAATTACCTTCTATCACTCGGTATAGTATAGCCTATTTCAGAGCCTACACGATTTACAATAAATATGAACAAGGTCATTAACCTAGTGTCAGAAAAAATATTATTATAAACTGTTATATAATATGTTTTTAGGGTTCCGTACCCAAAGGGGAAAACAGGAACCCTATTACTTACTAAGACTCCGTTGTCCGTCAGTCGGTATGCCTGTTCGTCTGTCACCAGGCTGTATCTCATGAACCGTGCTAGTTATACAGTTGAAATTTGAGAGAGTTGGGACGAGACCGAAGCCCAGCTCTTCCGCGGACCTGGGAGGAAAGGGAACCGGGAGCACGATTTCACATCGGAGAGACTAAGGTCAGAGTGAAACCCACGATGCATTCCTCCCCTCGACGGGAGGTGGACCTTCTAGGGTGAGCCGCTGCACCTTGAGCGAAGCGAATTGAGCCGACGGGGCTGTTTGTACCCCTCTTATAAGAAGAGGGGACAGAAGAGCAGGGGGCAAGGGGCGAGGACGGGATCCTCACCCCACTGTCCCGAGGTTGGGAGGGGTTGTTCTGTGGTGCGGGACAACCTCTCTGTGGAGGTGGCGTCGGTGCCCTGCGGAACTGACTAGCCGTCGAGGTGCTGTTTGCTCAACAGATGACCTCACCAAAGGTGGCATTGCAGGTGGCACTTGCCGGTTTGAGTGGGTAGAACTGCGTCCACTTACCAGCTTTCGGGCGCACCGAGTCCCACATACCCGCCTGGGGAGACCCACTACCCAGCAGGATGCCTTAGAGCATTTCCCGGCGTTAAAGAAAAAAAAGGCCTATGTCAGCAGTGGATGCATAAAGGATGATGAAGATGATGATGGTGGTGATGATGAAATACCAAATTATGTATTTGCTCTGACTCATATCCCTATTGTAATAATAGAAGGAAATAAATAAAATTTATTACTGCAATAGTTGTATTAAAATTATAATAGTGTGTTTTTGTGTGTGTAAGTATGGAAAACAATGTAATCGCAATTATGATGTGTACATTAGCTGGATTATACTGCTATACTCTAAGGTGTACATGGTCTGCTTCGTTAGACACATTTTGCAAATTAAACAATTAAATTAATAAGATATTAATAAATTAGATTTTGATGATTACCAAAATAATAGGAGCAATCTTCTGTTATTATTACTAGGGAACTTTTAATTTATTTATTTGACTACACTTGATCCTTAGAATATAATGAGAAATAATGTCTGGATTTCAACCTTCGCTGAGATATTTTTTTTGTTATTGTACTGTGAAAATGAGGACAAAGCTGCCAGCAACATTGGCTATTAATACAATAATTATTATTTATATAAATTTATAATCGATAATATTGTAATGAAGTCTATATAATATAGCTAATCGAAATATAGCTAATAGCTAATCGAAAGAATAAGCCAAGCAAATATAATCTGTGGCAGCCTGTATATTACACGCTGGTCGCTTCTCATAGCACAAACATGGCTGACGATTACTAACAAGCTTCCAAGGGATTTTAATTTCAGACTTAGAAAAATGAGATCTAATTAAAGTAAAATAGCACATTTTCTAAAATTTATGCAACATAACTTTATACAAAAGACACACCCTTTTATTGGGTTCTTTATACAATTATAACCATAAGATCATGATACATTTAGTAAATAATATTTAATACTAGGTATATGAAGACCAAGAAATTAATTTAAATAATGGTAATAATGATCTAAGTAATGCCACTGGAAAATTAAATGCTAACTTGTATTTACTCCTTTAAAGTATGTATGTGCTACATAAGTAATAACATCATAGATTAACATACGACCGCAGAATAACATTGCATCTGGACTGCCAGCTGGAAGTAGTAAAATTTAGGAACAATAGGAAAACAAACTGGGATACGTTCGATCTAGCGTTGAGAGAGTGGATTCCCGGTAAAAGAGAATTAGGAGAAAAGGAAGAAATAGAGCAAGAAGCATGTAGGCTTGAGAAAGCTCTTAACGATGCCTACCTCAAAGCCTGCCCCCAGAAAGAGATAAGACCTGGGAAGGGACAACCCTGGTGGAACAAATCCCTGAACAAAGCAAAGAAAAGGACTAGAAGGGCACTTAGAGTCGCCTTGAACAGGGACGACGACGAAAGCTGGAGGAAATACAGAGAAGAACGCAACAATTTTAAGTACCAGAGCCGCAAAGAAAACAGAAACGGGTGGAGTACATACTGCGAAAGCGTTACAAAACAACCAGAAGCGGCCAGGCTGGCAAAAACGCTAGCAAAAGACAAAACCTGTAAATTAGGAAGCCTAAGGAAAGAGACAACCTAGTAGTGGAACCCAAAGAAATACTTGCAGAAATGATGGCCACACACTTCCCGGATAGCACAAGCTATTCAGAAGAAGACATGGTTGTCACATCCGGTGAGAATCTAGCAGAAGCGAAAGCGGAAGCGGAACTGATTATCACCGAAGAAGCATTAACATGGAGCATTTCATCATTCCTACCGTATAAAGCGGCGGGACCCGATGGCGTCTTTCCCAAGATGCTACAAGTTGCCCTTAGGTATATCAAAGATGACCTCCTCACCATATACCGGAGTAGTTTAGCAACAAACTACATCCCCAGTAGCTGGAGAAGAGTCAAAGCCGTCTTCATACCTAAGCCAGGGAAGGTTACATATCACGAGGCGAAATCCTTCAGATGTATAAGCCTTTCTTCGTTTGTATTGAAGACACTCGAGAAGATACTAGATAGACACATGAGAGCAGGGATAGAAATGAGTTCAATGCCGCTACACGCCAACCAACACGCCTACATGGAAGGGAAATCCATTGATACGGCATTACACAACGCGGTAATAAGAATTGAAAGAGCTATAGAGAACAAAGAATATGCCCTTGGCTGCTTCTTCGATGTAGAGGGAGCCTTTGACAAGGCCACCCCTCAATCCATTGTGGAAGCACTTAACAGAGAGGGGATATCTGGACAGATAACGGGATGGATAACTAATATGTTAAAACATCGCTCGATACAAGCTGACTTAGAGGGAACAACATGCACCATTCGAGCAAGAAGAGGATTTCCGCAAGGAGGATGCCTGTCTCCGCTCCTATGGTGCATTCTCATAGACGAATTAGTATCAAAGATAAACGCCATGCACATTTACATACAGGCGTATTCAGACGATGGTCTAATTCTGGTCACAGGTAAAGTACTGAGCGTGACCAGAGACATCATGAAGCGAGGAATCGACACAGCGCTACGATGGTGCAGGGATAAAGGGCTAAACCTGAACCCAGCAAAAACCAAGCTAGTGTTATTCACAAACAAGAGGAAGATTGATAGCATGATTCCATTGAGAATCGATAACGAAAATCTAGAGGTAGTCAATGAAATAAAATATCTGGGAGTAATCCTAGATAGAAATCTGAACTACAAAGCCCACGTTAAAGAGATCTGCACAAAATCCAAATGTGCCCTTGTGCAATGCAGGAGAGCGGTAGGTAGAACCTGGGGAATGAATCCAAATGTGGTTCATTGGATCTACAAGGCCATATTACTACCAAGAATTCTACATGGAGCCTTAGTGTGGTGGCACAAGGCACAATTAGGAACGAACAGGAAAGAATTCACAAAAGTACAGAGACTAGCCAGCATCATGATATTGAGCACCATGAAAACAACACCAACGGCGGCTCTAGAGATGATACACGGCCTCAACCCAGTTGATCTCACGATCAAGAAGAAAGCGACTGAACAATGGTTCAAGCTTAAGAGCAACAAATTATGGAAGGGAGGGCACTATGACAAAGGTCACGCCGAGATAGCAAAACAGTACGAAGAAAATCTATCCATGATTTTATCAAACAATGATTTGATAAAGAAGGAGAGAATCTTCGACAAGAAATACAGGATAAGCATAGGCTCGAGAGATATCTGTAACATTAACATCGACCACCCAAAAACAACGATGGTCGGCTACACAGATGGATCCAGGAAGGAATCGACAAAGTTATCAGGGGCTGGCGTATATATTAGCCATCCAACTGAAATGAAAGCATCGTTTAATCTAGGCAGATTCTCCAGCGTATTCCAAGCGGAGATATTCGCAATACGAGAATGCGCCAACATGATTAAACAAAATATCACTAGCGCACAGAGGATTGAGAAGGCAGTTATATACAGTGACAGTCAAGCGGCATTGAAGGCCCTCAGTAAGAGGGAGACTACCTCAGCACTGGTCAAAGAATGCAAAAACACCCTGCAAGATCTAGCAGACCAGACTGAGTTAGAAGTTGCCTGGGTACCTGGACATGAGGGAAATGCGGGCAATGAAGAAGCAGACAGACTGGCGAGAGAAGGTGCCGATGAGACGTTCATAGGCCCTGAGCCGAGACTGCCAATAGCACACAGGATAACAAAAAATGTTATAACCCTGAGAATAAACAAAGAAACAAACCAGAGATGGAATGACACGAAGAGCTGTAGACAGTCGAAATTCTTCATCTCGACGCTTGACAGCAAGAAGACTAAAGAGTTGCTCAAACTCAAAAGGAGCAACATTAGAACAGTTGTGGGAATATTGACGGGACACTGCCCACTCAACAGACACCTGTCAATAATGAAGCTAACAGAGGACCCTCTATGCCCTAAGTGCAAAGAGAAAGAAGAAACCAGTCTGCACTTCATAACGGAATGCCCCGCATTTGCATACGCAAGATGGGAGCTGTTTGGAGCGGACGAGCTGAAGAAGGAAGATTTAGCATATCTAACTATAAGTCAGCTAAGTAGTTTTTGTAGATCAACACGTAGGTTTGAGGGGGTGACACCGGAGGGGCAATTGGTAACCCGTCCCCGCACCTAATCCCAGAGGCGAGCCTGGGGAATTGGGTGAAATGGTCCCGTTGATGAGGACTGATCGCCCGTCTGGCCTCGCTGGTGTCCCCACCCCTTAAATAATAATAACATACGACTATTTACATATTTAAAAACCATTTATAGACACGAGTATGTTAAACATGTTAGTAGACAAAATATGTTACACTAATTTATATCGATTATTTATTAGTAGGGCTACGTAAAGCGTAAAAAAATACTACTAAATTTATTAAATAAATATCTTGTTTATCCAGACATAAGTTGTCTGTTTTATTGATAAAATAAAAAGATTTATGCTATAGTTACATGTTATCTACTCACTCATTATCCGCATTCAATAGTGTGTAAGCGTAGTTATACGTTGGTTTCTTCATTTAGTAACTATAACATAACGTCGTTTTTGCTTTTTTCACAGTAATATTAACACATTCACTTTTATATTTTGTACATTGCAAATGTTTATATTATTAAAATAAGTGACAAAGCTGACATATATGTAAACAAAATTATAGAAGTGTCAACTGTTTTTTATTATTATTTTCATTTAAAGGCATTAGCTACTACGCTATTAGCCATACAAAATACAATATTCGGTCTGTAATACGGAGAAATGGCGGGAAACCCCAAGGAGCGCGGCTTCGCCCCTCTAGCCCCCATCAATCAACTATCATTCTCCATCCCATCCACCCAAGGCAGTCCACCACAATATTCGCCAACCAATCACAATATATAAAGATTAAGTTTTTAAAACAAACACTATAGAAAACCACTCCGAATGGACAAAACACAAAATAACAATTAATTAACGGGAAACCAAAAAATACACAATGCTTCCTGATGCTTCCCGTCATTCCTCATATTTTTGTGACTTATCTCAGGATTTTTTTTTTATTTTTTACTGGGGAAGTCAGAAGATGTAAGAAAATATCCGTCATAAAGAAATGATATTTAGTTGGTTTTTAATACATGATCCTTTCCCAATATTAACCAGTGAGGACTGAATATTATTAAGAAAGACTAATATTTTTTTTGTTAAATAAATAATAAAATAAATTAAAAAAAATACAAAGTAAAAAAAAAAACACGTACCTGACGCCTGCATTAATATGTATAGCAATTTGTGTAACAGCATATTGTTATTACAATGTGTAAGGAGGAAGGAATTAAAAATTAAACGCGAGAAAATCCACAAAGAAGTAACTAGTGTCAACTGTCCTACTGGCTAAATTTCCATTATATTCGTCTGGGTAAATTATGAAGAATTTATCTGTTGTATGGCCCCGGAACCTCTAAAGAGTCGTTAGTCGCTTCTCTGTTTGAGGGTCCGTTTACTTCCAATACGGTTCTCGTGTTGTACCTACACAACCATCTATGTTATACTACACTGTGCAAGTATATCCCTGGCTCAGGCACCCAGCAACGCCGAAGACAATAGGATTCGTCAAAGCTGACTCCGACGGTGGGGAAACGCAAAGATTGTACATTAGTAGAAGAATAAGTTAATTATAAGTTGTAGGCACAAAAATTAAAAAAAACGCACTTATTTTATTACTTTTTAGTTTTTTGAAGAATGTTTTAATTTTTTTATTAAATTTGTTTTATTTTCTAATTTTTTGTGAATCCTATTTCTCGAAATTCAGTAACCTATTTTATTTGTCTGAATACGGGTAGAGCTCATAACGCGTTGCTTATAATATACGGCGCCGTTTAATGAGACGAACAAAGAAAGGGTTTAAGCCAATAATAAAAACTACTATGGAATTTTGTATAATATTTATGCAGTAATTGAAAGCAATTTCAAAATATTTACTGCCATTTATTAAATAATTCCGTTATATATTACCGATTATCTTCATCAGAACATCACAAAATTAGAATGGATATATCGATGACGACGAAATACTATGATGTGCTTCCAAAGGATCCTATAGACTTTTTGTTCATTTTACATCGACAAGTAATAAAATCACAACAAAATCACCACATCATCCACTACTAGATACTATTGTCCAACCCGACGCCAGGAGCCATGTGGACGGTTGGCGGGGGGCAACCCCCCACTTTTACAAACCAAAAGTGATTAGTGTGAGCCAAATGGGCTCACACTAATCCGATGTAACATTAGGGCGTTCGGGCCGTTAGCATAGATCCAACCGAAAAAAAATATAGATACTATTGTTTGTACGAACTGAACATTTAGGCATATTGATCCATATAGACTATAGAGTAAGCCCAACAAAAGTTAACTGCTATAAATCGTTGAGGAATTCTCTCGACTGTCTTTCGGCTACATCATCAGATCGACTCTAGACCTTCATGAAATTGTAACTCCTTAAAACACTTCAAAACTAAATAATTTATTCAATTCATAAAAAAAAAACTGAAAATAAAAAATCACTCTTCGTCGTTCCTCTACAATTTGAAGGCACTTCCCTAACCGCCTCAGCCAGCATTGGGATACTTGGCGTCGACATATCGAGAGATGTGCAATTTCGTGGTCATTTGGAAGGAAAGGCTAAACTAGCCTCTAAGAAACTCAGCGTGCTCAGTAGGGCGAAGCAGTATCTCAACTCACATGGAATACTGCTCTCACCTCTGGGCTGGAGCGCCCCAACATCAGCTCCTTACATTTGACTACGTTCAACACCAGGCGGCTCGAATCGTCGGCTTGATTCTTTAGCGCTGCGTAGAGATGTTGGATCTCTGCATCTTCTACCGCATCTACCACGGGGAGTGTTCTGAGAAATTGTTCGGACTAATAACTGCAGCAGAATTCCACCACCGCACATCACGTAAAAGCTCCAAATTTCACCATCACAATCGGAATCGATGTTCGGAAATCCACAACAACTCGATTTTTACGGAATTTCCTGCCTCGACCGACGAATATATGGAATCAGCTGCCACTTACGGTGTTTCCGAACCGATACGACTTAGGGACCTTCAAGAAAAGAGCATACTCATATTTGAAAGGCCGGCAACGCACCTGCTAACCCTCTGGTGTAGCGGGTGTCAGTGGATGTCGCTTTCACTTACCATCAGGTAAACCGACTGCCCGTTTGCCCGCTCTTCATTAAAAAAAACCCAACCATGTCACAGCGACTGCTGATAGAAGTGAAAACAAAACAATTAAATTCAAATACCTATACTTAATACAGGCTGTAATAGATTATGACAACCTATATAATTTAAACGGCGCACAAAATGGCCGCATGACATAATTTAGAAGCAACACAATTTGCAAAACAAATATTCACAATATATACATACATAATCTTATACAAAATAAATCAAACGTCAAACTGTGTCTCCAGCGTTTTGCGTGCGGTGTTGCGAGTCCACGTCATATAAACGTCAAACTAAACTGAGTCTCCAGCGTTTCGCGTGCGGTGTCGCGAGTCCACGTCATATTAACGTCAAACTAAACTGTGTATCCAGTTGGTCTCCAGCGTTACGCGTGCGGTGTCGCGAGTCCACATCATATAAACGTCAAACTAAACTGTGTCTTCAGCGTTTCGCGTGCGGTGTTGCGAGTCCACGTCACATAAACGTCAAACTAAACTGAGTCTTCAGCGTTTCGCGTGCGGTGTCGCGAGTCCACGTCAAACTAAACTGTGTCTCCAGTTGGTCTCCAGCGTTTCGCGTGCGGTGTCGCGAGTCCATATCATATAAACGTCAAACTAAACTGAGTCTCCAGCGTTTCGCGTGCGGTGTCGCGAGTCCACATCATATAAACGTCAAACTAAACTGTGTCTCCAGTGTTTCGCATGCGGTGTCGCGAGTCCACGTCATATTAACGTCAAACTAAACTGTGTCTCCAGTTGGTCTACAGCGTTTCGCGTGCGGTGTTGCGAGTCCACGTCATATAAACGTCAAACTAAACTGAGTCTCCAGCGTTTCGCGTGCGGTGTCGCGAGTCCACATCATATAAACGTCAAACTAAATTGTGTCTCCAGCGTTTCGCGTGCGGTGTCGCGAGTCCACATCATATAAACGTCAAACTAAACTGAGTCTCCAGCGTTTCGCGTGCGGTGTCGCGAGTCCACGTCATATTAATGTCAAACTAAACTGTGTCTCCAGTTGGTCTCCAGCGTTTCGCGTGCGGTGTCGCGAGTCCACATTATATAAACGTCAAACTAAACTGAGTCTCCAGCGTTTCGCGTGCGGTGTCGCGAGTCCACATCATATAAACGTCAAACTAAATTGTGTCTCCAGCGTTTCGCGTACGGTGTTGCTAGTCCACGTCATATAAACGTCAAACTAAACTGAGTCTCCAGCGTTTCGCGTGCGGTGTCGCGAGTCCACGTCATATTAATGTCAAACTAAACTGTGTCTCCAGTTGGTCTCCAGCGTTTCGCGTGCGGTGTCGCGAGTCCACATTATATAAACGTCAAACTAAACTGTGTCTTCAGCGTTTCGCGTGCGGTGTCGCGAGTCCACATCATATAAACGTCAAACTAAATTGTGTCTCCAGCGTTTCGCGTACGGTGTTGCTAGTCCACGTCATATAAACGTCAAACTAAACTGAGTCTCCAGCGTTTCGCGTGCGGTGTCGCGAGTCCACGTCATATTAATGTCAAACTAAACTGTGTCTCCAGTTGGTCTCCAGCGTTTCGCGTGCGGTGTCGCGAGTCCACATTATATAAACGTCAAACTAAACTGTGTCTTCAGCGTTTCGCGTGCGGTGTCGCGAGTCCACATCATATAAACGTCAAACTAAACTGTGTCTCCAACGTTTCGTGTGCGGTGTCGCGAGTCCACGTCATATTAACATCAAACTAAACTGTGTCTCCAGTTGGTCTCCAGCGTTTCGAGTGCGATGTCGTGAGTCCACATCATATAAACGTCAAACTAAACTGTGTCTTCAGCGTTTCGCGTGCGGTGTCGCGAGTCCACATCATATAAACGTCAAACTAAACTGTGTCTTCAGCTTTTCGCGTGCGGTGTCGCGAGTCCAAAATTCCGCTCAATTTCCCTGGGATGCCATCATCAGATCCTGGTTTCCTTATTCTGGGACCATGTGGGAAGTATACTCTTTCAAACAAAAAAAGAACTTTTCAAATCAGTTGGTAAACGTCGGAGTTATGCCCGAACTAACATAAAAAAACATACAAACATCCGAATTGGGAACTTCCTCCTTTTTTAGAAGTCGGTTAAAATGGCTAAGATATTAATTAAATGCTAAATAAAGACATCGACTATTGATAGTAATGATTATTTTCAGAACTCTAAAGTAAAATATACATAAATAATGTACAGTTTTGGCTGTACTTGGGGCTAATAATAGTCCATAATAATATATTTAACATTTATTTTCTGAATTTTAATGTTCGTAAGAAGACGCCAAAAAGCAGGCCAAAAGATATAATATGTAATGTAAAACGTGTATAATTTATAATGAAAATTTTCCAAAAAAAAAAGACATTTCGAATATTAAAATCTATACTTATAATAAAACTGTAGAGAGGTCAATTCTGTACATTGAATATATAATCAAAATTAATATTGGAGGATGAATGGTGATCGATACTGATGCCAAAAATGCAATCAGTAAATTTTTTGTCTGTCTGTCTGTCTGTCTGTCTGTATATGCACGCATGGGTCAAAAACTACTGAAGGGATTTTAACCAAACTTGGTACGATTGTAGTCCATACTCCTGGGCAGGTTATAGGCTATATTATAACATAACGCTAAGACACATAGGAGCTGAGCAGTGACGATAAATTTGAAGCAAGTCAGATGAAAATGCGCTTTCGAGCTGTTATCCTCGCATACGTTGATCATACACCAAAAGTATGTATTACAAAGATGATGGTCTTCAAAAGATCTACAAAAAAATCCTCAATAGTATATATCTATCTTTTATAAATTAGCAACAATAATGTGTTTAATCGTAAGCATTTCTTTAAATTGTATTAAATGCATAAATATATTGTATTTCACATAGATATATCTTTATCAAACTCCCATATTCAAAAAGTACACTTTAATATCTATTTTATACAAAAAATATTATAGAAATCGGTTCATAAACACACAAGATATAGATGAAATAAAACTTTCAAATTTCGCCGCGCCAGTATGGGTACGGCTATACGGTTGATTTTTGTTTAACGCGCGAAACGGCCATCCGCTGCATCTATAAAAAAGCGAGGGCGCTCACGGGCCACGGCTCACGCGCCGACTTCACTCACATTGTCACTCTTAATGCGAACGGACGTGGTTCTTAACAACTCTTCTCACAATAAGCGCGCTGCAGATTTTAAAAATACATAGATACGTAGTTTTTAGATATAAGTTTAAAGTAGGTATTAGATAATAAGATAATTAGTTTGTTTATTGTTTTTGTTTGTTTCTCCTTCTTTTCTTCACTACATAGTATAAAACAAAGTCTTTGACTTGTCTCTGTCTCTGTGAGTCTTGAAGACTTTGCATTACACGACGACTTAAGCATACAAAGGGACATAGGTCCCTTTGTATGCTTAGATCTTTAAAACCACACAACGGATTTTGATGCGGTTTTTTTAAATAGATAGAATGATTCAAGAGGATGGTTTATGTGTATAATATAAATAATAATATAGTAGATAAACACTGATAATTTTAGAGGTTTCTAATGTGATGTCGTAAATAAACACATTTTTTGCACTTACATTGCAAACGCTGGATGAACCCTAACAGATAGATCAAAATATTGTACTACATTATTGTACACCTTAGAAAGATCTACAAAAAGTCTGCAATGGTATATGTGTATCTCTTAAGAATAACATACTATATCCATTTTAATACTTAAAAAATGGGCAATTATAAAACGGTAGTTGGAAAGCTATTTACACAAATTTGGTATTAATCCTTATCATTTTAAATATGTTAGTTAGCTTGAGCATTTCATGAAGTATGTTTTTCCCGTTAACACCATGCAAATGAAATGCATATCTTAGGAGATATAGCAAAATCAAAATAATGCGACACCGTGATTTCGACCGAGCCGCGCGAGCCGGACGCTCCGTGATGCCGCGCCTCGCGCACGAGCCGGGCCCGGCCCCGGTTCCGAAAGTTAGGATAATAATTATTATTGTATCAATGTATGGTAGAATTGTGTATCCTAAATATGCCTACTGAAAAGACCGCGATGGAATAATATTCTATATTAGTTAAATATAACATACTACCTATATCCATTTATATATTTATAACTTTAAAAATTGGCAATTATAAAGCGGTAATGTAAAAGCTATTTACAAAAATACGGTATTAATCACTTCATATTATAAAATAAAGTCCTACGCCCGTCCATAGATAAATAATCATCATCAATCCGTGTACGGCTCTACATCTAAGTTAACGCGGGCGAAGCTGCGGACAACAGCTAGTATAAAATAAAATTTAAACAACAAAAACTCCGTGGTCAATTACTTACATAATAATCTTATCTTCTTAGCTATATATAAAATTTCCATGTCACAATGTTAGTTACCGTACTCCTCCGAAACGGCTTTACCGATTTTTACCAAATTTTATATGCGTATTCAGTAGGTCTGAGAACACTGGTCTGCAAAAAAATTTTTTTTTTTTCTCCTCATTGTTTTCATGCATGAATTTATCATATCTTGTGCTCTAAACAAGGAATTTGACATACAAATAAGTATAGCACATAGATTTTTTATATAAAGTCCATTTAATCAAAACACGATATTACTAAAATAACAAAAATAATAAAAAAGTGAAAAAAAATTACGATTTAAGTTTTACAGTGAAAAATGATAATTTTACAGTCATATGAACTAGAAATATCGGTAAATTATCGTATCATGGTGAAAAGATTGAAGTTACTTGGTCGTTTTTTTTCTTTTCATAGTTTCCATGGGAGTTTCCCGGTAAATCGACCAACAGAAATCAGCAAGCATTGCTGCTGACCATTTCCCATTGTAGCGTTTTTCAATTTGCATAATATCCTGATGAAACCTTTCACCATGCTCATCTGATACAGCACCAAGATTTTTAGGAAAGAAATCCACGTGCGAGTGCAAAAAATGAATTTTGAGTGACATATTGCATCCTAATGTTTTATAAGCAGATAGAAGCTCTTGAATGATTTGTCGGTAGTTTTCAGCTTTTGTGTTCCCGAGAAAATTATGACACACTTTTACAAAAGCTACCCAAGCTCTTTTTTCTGCTTTGCTTAACTTTGATTTAAATGCTTCATCTGTCATAAGCTCGCGTATCTGTGGACCTACAAAAATTCCTTCTTTCAATTTAGCTTCACTGATTCGAGGAAATTTTGTTTTGAGATATTGAAAGCCTGCACCTTCTTTATTCATAGCTTTCACAAAATTTTTCATCAATCCCAACTTTATGTGAAGTGGTGGCAGAAAATTTTTATCAACTGGCACTAAAGGTTTTTGAGATACGTTTTTAAGCCCAGGTGTCAAGCTCTTTCTTAGTGGCCAAGTTTTTACTTTGTAATGTTTTTCTCTTGCACGACTGTCCCACTCGCATAAAAAACAACAAAATTTGGTGTATCCTCCTTGTAATCCAGTAAGTATAGCGACGACTTTTAAATCAGCACAAATATTCCATTGGTATTGAGAATATTTTATTTTTTCAAGTAATACCTCCAGATTGGCATAATTTTCCTTCATGTTTGTTGCATGTGCAACAGGCACTGATGGGTACTTGTTACCATTATGAAGTAAAACGGCTTTTAAGCTTATCTTAGAGGCATCAATAAAAAGTCTCCATTCAACAGAATTTTCTGGGAAACTCAGTTCTTGAAGAAGGCCTTCAGCATCATTGCAATAAACCAAATCATCTTCTTTGGAGAAGTAACTCGTGAAATCTTCTTGTCTTGTGCGAAAATAAGAGACTCTCGTATCTTTATCCAACAAATTCCATTGTTTCAATCTTGATCCGAGTAATTGTGCCTTAGATTTTGAAAGTCCCAAGTCTCTAACAAGATCATTCAAATCACATTGCTTAAGTAAATAAGGTTCTTTTGATGGACATGAAGATCCTGATAAAGTGTATGAAGGCGAAGATGTACCAGTAGAAATAAAACTCGATTGAGGCTGTAGACCAGAAGAATTTTTATTTTCCATCTCGTTATTTTTTGGTGGAACTGGAGGTAAAGTGCCTTCACCACGAGGGATTGGTCTCTTTGCAGATGCGATGTTTGGGTATACAATTTTATTTTTATTTTTTTTCGAGAATCCTCGTGTTGATGTCATGCAGAAGTAACAATCATTTTCATGATTTTGGGGTTCACTCCAAATCATTGGCATTGTAAAAGGCATAGACTTATGACTTCCTTCAAGCCAACCTCTTAATGTTCTCGAGCAACTGTTACAGCATATTTTTGGCAGCCAACTTTTATCCCTCTCATCAACAGAAAATCCAAAATATAGTCGATAAGCTGTTTTAACAAGATCTGTGATGGCATTTCGTTGAACTTTTAGAGTAAACTCACCACAAATGTAGCAAAAACTGTCTGTAGAATTTTTACAAGTTCGCGGCATTCTATAACCTTAAATAAAATAAAAATTCATTTAGTACAATTTTCGAATTTCTTTTCTATATTTATTGGCTCTGTCTATAAAAAAATACGTAAACTATACATAAAATACTTAACAAAAGTAAAGAGAACAGAAACTTGAAGCAAAACTTACCAAAATATTTGATGTAGAATGTAAACAATTAAAAGACCAGTTTGCAAGTAACTGTTGTAAAGTCACAGCGAATACTGCGCATGCGCATATGTACTACCATAGAAATCACTTTGAATACTTTCTTTCTTTCTCTTACAACTCGCCAAAACTTATTTTGTATATATATATATATATATATATATATATATATATATATATACTGTTTTTGATATTGACACAAAAAAAAAATTAAAAGAAAAACAAAATTTATGAAATTTAAAAAAAAAAAATATAAAAAAATCTAGACGTGATGGGAAAAATCGGCCAACGGGAATAGATTCAGAGCATTAAAATCTTCATATTTATAGCATAATTTTTTAAAGGAGGATTTCGTTGTAGACCAGTGGAATCGGCTACTATCTATTTTTCATACCCCTAAGTGATAAGGGTGGTCAACCCCTCAAATTTTAAAAGTTAACGCGGGCGAAGCTGCGGGCAACAGCTAGTCTTATATATAAAATTTCCATGTCACAATGTTAGTTACCGTACTCCTCCGAAACGGCTTTACCGATTTTTACCAAATTTTATATGCGTATTCAGTAGGTCTGAGAATCGGCTACTATCTATTTTTCATACCCCTAAGTGATAAGGGTGGTCAACCCCTCAAATTTTAAAAGTTAACGCGAGCGAAGCTGCGGGCAACAGCTAGTAATAATATAATATCTATGGACGCTTTCACACCACATCAATCTGGTCCCGTGGTAAGTTCTCAAAGAACTTGTGTTACGGGTACCAGACAACGGAAATATATTTAATACTTTTATATACTATACATGTATTTAAGATTTTTATTATATAATACACATATTTAATACACATCCATGACCCAGGAACACAGAAAATATTTTTGTTCCCTGGCGGGATTCGAACCCGCAACCTCCGGGCTTGAGCGCCAACGCGCTTACCACTGAGCCACAGAGGTCGACAATGAAATTTACAATGTTATATTTATAAATTCAACAATCTATTTGCATTTTCCGCACTCGTCGTGATATTTTAGACAATATTCCCCGTAAACAGAACAATTATGTTTGCATCACTTATTACGACAAACATTTTACATTTTGAATTAAAATACGTTATGGTACACTTAACAGCTTCTCTGGCAAATCACTTTTCTCCCCCAATCTCGTTTGACCTCTGTATGACCCCTTTTACCCCTCAGTGTGATTTAGATATAAAGAAACGTGAGGTCGTGGCCTAGTTGTGTGATGTGTCCAGCGTATTGGTCATGTTTGGGCCTTACTCATCCGGGAAACGGTGACATCTTATGCCTTATGCCACTGACAAAAAGGTGACTGCAACATGTAATCTGTACATTTGAAAATGGAGTTGACATCCAGTCAGGCGCTTTCAGGTCTATAAGCAGAGTTCGCAGGTTTGAATCTCGATAGAGCAGAGTGCAGACCATTTGCGTAATGAATACCCATTTTAGTAGTAGTCAGACCAAGGAAGCGATAAAAAGTGAAATGCATTAATTATTTCTGTCATAAATATATTCCAGTTCTTGTTTCCCTCACAATTTCTCATGAAGCCTCTGTGCAGAGCCACAGAACTAGATAATCGTGGTGTGATTGTTCATAAATATTTAATTTTTTTTTTTTTTAAATTAATTAATCATTTATTTTATAAAAATTGATAAGAGAAGACATTCTTATTATTTTTTTATCATTATTAATTAGTCATATTTTTCCCCAGAATTCTATGTTATTTATTATTAATTTATTCTCAGATATCTACGGCATAAAAAATCTGAGTTTAGTTTATTTACGGTTTTATACATTTTTAACGGAAAATAGATTTTGGAAAAATGTATCATCGAGTGCTGTGTTATATGAGTTATTAAATAAAAACATATATTTTAAGCCGGACTAATAAAATAAACCTAAGAGAGTCACAGGCGAGTTGGACCCGTGTAATATACGACGTCATGCAGAGGTCCTAATGGAAACACAGACCTTAATTTGATTTGAGGCAATTTTGGATTTTTGTAGGAATTTTGCATCTGAATTTTGGCATTTCTTGACCTTCCACCTGATGGTAGTGGTAAGCACAGTTTCTCTTCAAAACAGAGCTGCTGTTTCTCTGGAGAAATAAGCAGGATGGTGGTACCCACGCCGCCGGGAACGCGGCAAAGAACAACCTTCCCAAAGCACCAGTGGCATTTTGGCATAATTAAAAGACTATTTCACCGCCATCATGAGACGGATCAGATAATAATGTTTAATGCTTGGGTACATCTCACTGTCACCAGGAGACGAGGCAGTATCATACTAACGTATCTGACAGATGTACTGTACTAAGATTGGCTTTTATTAACACTATTAAAAAGTGATGAAATTATTAATACACCAAAAAAATATTGTAATACAGCTGGGGAAAGGAAATAATTTTTCTGTTATGCTTTTGAATATGACAAGTTAACACATTATTTTTAAATTTTCATTGATTATAATTAAGTATGAAAATTGTAATTTTTTGGGGCTTGTCTGCCCTTGGCAAGATTCGTACCCGAGACTTCCGAGATTCAGGGTTTAGTTACCATTGATACGAGAGCGAAGGTAGTCTAGTGGGTATGGGCTCGGCCCCTTGAGTAAAAGGTCCGGGTTCGATCCTGAGCCCCTGTGGTGCCTGGAAATGGGTTTTTCTTAATTTATTTGTGCACCTGAACATGAGACCATCGCTTGCTCACCGGTGACGGAAACATCGTGAGGGAAACCTGACGCCTGATGACATTAAAAGTCTTTGAAGATGTGTGAAGTTCACCAACCCGCATTGGGGCTAGCGTATAGGTGAACTATGGCTCAACATCCTCCTCGCCTGATTTCAAGGATCTCCTTGAATTCAGGCGTCTCCTCTCCTCTTCCGTGCCCAGCAGTGGGACATATAAGGGTTGATATTGTTTTTATATTAAATAAAATCTATCAAAGTAAATTTTCACAGGAACATTAGATAAATGACACATGTAAGATTTACTTAGTAAGATTTTACTAGTACTTAATGTTAGCTGAAGCAATAAATAACATTCGTAAGAGGAGCTAACTCTGATTTACCAGACACCTACGGGAGCACTAAACTTCAATGGCCCACTAACAAGACATTCGCGACTGCTTGCAACTTTTCCGAGATGCGACTTTTATAGTTATACAAAATAGAAAAATGCCAAAGTATTTTGTGTATTTGGAGCTAAAGTTCACTTCTTTATCGACCTCTGTATATTCCAAATGGAGGTAAATTTTCTGGACAGTTTGTTATTCACACTTTTGTTTTTGAAGTGAAACTTCTTTGCGCGTTTTTGTCCAAGAAGAGGGAGAGAGTGATTGAGAGAGAGAGAGAGGGAGGGCGAACTTAGCATGAAGCACATAGCCATGGAGTGAGAGTAGGGAGGAAGCGAGTGAGAAAGATCGAGAGAGAGAATGAGATAGAGCAAACGTCGCGTCGCAAGTCTCGGAAATTTAAAGCTTTAGATTAGTATAAATATAAACGAGATTTTTAAAAATTTGTTTGCCAAATAAGTTTCACTTCTGATATGTGTACGCACGCACTTTTTTTAGTACATATGAGTGTATTAAGCCGAGTTCAAGGAAAAAGAACTAACTGGCCATACACACAGTATTTTTTACAGTATTTTACTATAGTGACCATATAATTTCGATAAAACGGGCATATTTTCAAAGGCTCATAATAGGAATCAGATAAAAGGAGGGCAACGCATCTGCATTACTTTTGGTTGTGCGGATGTCTATGGGTGTCAGTAGTGATTACCGATCAGGTAAGATAAAGCTCCGACTGCTCGGTTGTCTCCTTATTACATAAAATAACCATAGTGATAATAAAAATAACTATAGAATGTTAGGATCTGTTTAGGGTTACATGATGCGGATATGTTTGCCACTAATATTAAATTTTCTTCAACTTTTAAGCAGTTAGGTAAGCAGGACAATAATTAGCCCCCCACACTGTTTCTGCCCTTGTCGTGGCGGTGGGTCTCAGTAGCCTAGGGTGAGCCCAGCACCTTGGGCGAAGCGAATTGAGCCGAGGGGGCTCTTTGTACCCCTATTATAAGAAGAGGGGACAAAAGAACAGGGGCCAAGGGTCGAGGACAGGAACCTGACCCCATTGTACTATCCCGACGTTG
The DNA here is from genome assembly GCA_963853865.1 of Helleia helle. NCBI lineage: Eukaryota > Metazoa > Arthropoda > Insecta > Lepidoptera > Lycaenidae > Helleia > Helleia helle. The sequence goes on along the minus strand of OY971425.1, from coordinate 5,327,403 downwards.
GTAGTTGTTCTTTGGAGGACAAACGAGCAGTCGAGGCCTTTTGGCGACTATCGACGCCCATATTATACATCCGCATAACCAGAGATTATGCAGGTGCGTTGCCCTCCTTTTCTCTATCCCCCAATAGGCCACAGGAAACTCATAAACCGCACGAAACGCGGCGGTATAGCTGTGGTGTTATGTGAGCGAGAGGTACCTCTGCGGTCGTGCCGGCCCAATTCAGCTGCAAAGCATGGCACTACTTCTTTCATCTTTATATATATATATATATATATATATATATATATATATATATATATATATATATATATATATATATATATTTCTTGTGTGCGTGTGTATGTTACTGAACTCCTCCTAGACGGCTGGACCGATTTTGATGAAATTTTTTGTGTGAGTTCAAGGGGATTCGAGGATGGTTTAGATTCACAAAAAAAATATTTTGTACAGGACAACGTCTGTCGGTGCCACTAGTAATATATAAATAAAAGTGTGCAAATTAAATCTTTGCACACTTTTATATATTTATGACAAGTCATGTCAAGCGGAAATAGTATTTCTGCGGAATTCTCTCTGCGCCCGAGAAGATGGTAAGGTGGACGCAGACTCTACCCACTAAGCCCCAGCGGTGTTCTCCACGTCGTCTGGGTGGCCCGGCGAGGGAGGACCGCGTCACAACGATGTGCCATCCGGCACTCTTCTCTGACAAACGTTATCCTTCCCTTACCAAAAAAGTTTAGCGTCAATATATTTTTTATACAAACTTGTCTTGACGATTAGAAGATGTGAAACATCACAATTAAATAACCATCCCGGCCAATTTCGGGGACGGCGACTGCATTCAACTCTGGTTTTGTCTTTATTGTGCACGCGCGTGGCTTATGTAGCCAATTTTTTGCGTAAAGGTCCACACACACTGCGGGCACGTTAGCATACCGTTTACATTATTATATCTAATGGCCGCTGGTGGTTGGGCCTTTATATCGTCTCGATTGGCGTCCAATTGGTAGAGCCGTACTCAAAGCTTTGGACGCTAGTTTTAACTATCGCCCACTACTTAAGCCGCCCAGCTGCTTGCACCTTTTCATGTGCCGCTTATGCATATCTTTGTACCTGAGGATAATTTCAAAATTCACAATTCAAAATTAATAAAAAAATATACTTCTGACAAAAAAGGAATGTAAAATATTACAGGAAACAGCAGACCCATTACGCCATTAACCATTGATTTTGTTTTTTTTTACAAGGTAACAAAATAAAGACCTTTACTGCTAAGTTAATTGCTGTGATAAGTACTTACGATGATTAAAGGTATAATGGCGCCATTTTTTCATTTCATAATTACCTAACAAACCGTGTTTGTTAGGTAATTATGAAATGTTTGAAAATTTTGCGCTCAAATTTTTGTCGCAATATACTCACCAGAGAAGGGCACCCTTTTACAGATAAATTCTTTGAATACTTAATTTTTTAAACAGTTTTCGCCTCTTTTATCAAAGCTCTACATAATAAGTGTTGTTTTTGGGTTATTTTAATTTTATATACTTTTCCATTAAAAGAAGAACTATTGGAAAATGGGGACATGAAGGTCCTGGAGTGATGACTGCAAATTGGAAGATGTAGCTTGGAAAGATCCCCACAAGCTAGTCGGGAACTGGTGAGGGTCGTGGATGCGGGCAGCATAGGATCGGACCGGTTTGAGATTCTAGTGGGAAACCTGTGTTCAGTAGTGAACGTCTGCTGAGACGGACGACGACAGAGTCATACGAAATTTTATTGCAAATAAGTTCAAGGAATAAAAAGTTTCATACAAACTTTAACCTCTTATTTCACCTAGTTAAAGGTTGAAATTTAAAAAAATCCTTCCTTAGTGGATGCCTACGTGATACGTGTGCGAAATTTCAATTTTCTATCCTTACGGGTTTGGCCTGTGCATTTATACATGAGTCAATCAATTTTGCCTTTTTGAGTTTCTCTCGCCGTTATTTTCAGTGACGCTTTTGAACTAGATAAAGATTTAATCGAAGTTCAATAAACTATGTATTATGAATGTTTATGAATGAAATTTTGCTAAGAGGTAGTGCCATGCTGCTTAGCAGCCGAATTGGGCCGGCATGACCGGGGTGGTACCTCTCGCTCACATAACACCGGCGTCAAGTGACAACTATGCTGTCGCGTTTCGTGCGGTTTGTGAGTTTCCGGTGGCCCATTGGCGGGGGGGGGGGGGGGGCATCTGCATAATCTTTGGTTGTGCGGATGTGTTGGGGCGTCGGTAGTCGCCAAACGGCTTCGACTGCTCATTGCCCTACTATGCCATTAAAAAAAAATGAATTTTTGAAACAACTTCTATGGAACAAACTTTTCATTGCCTCGCAGGATTTTTTCAGTATAATGCGTGAAATTCGCGTAAACATTAGAAAACAATATTAATAAACATTTTTGATTTGATTATCTTTTATATATTTATTTAATTAACCAGGTTGTTAATCTCAATGAATACTTTGTTTTAAATGAATAATGGCTCGTTAAGTATATTTCTAACTAGCTGTTGCCTGCAGCTTCGCCCGCGTTACTCAACTCCTGTAAGTCACAGCATGATGTTATATAGCCTTCCTCGATAAATAAGCTGTCTAACACTGAAATAATTTTTCAATTCGGACCAGTAGTTACTGAGGTTAGCGCGTTCAAACAAACACACAAACTCTTCAGCTTTATAATATTAGTATAGATATAAAGAAAAGAACACTTACGCCTTATTCTCAAACCTTGATAATGAACATTGCCCTAATTTGTCAATAGTGGACCCATATCCTCATTATCTCAAATAGGCAATTCCGTTAGGTCGTAAATGTGCCATATCTAGATAAGTGTACCTAATTAGTAATTATATATTTTTGGGGCCTAAGCTAATTACTTTATTTTTTGTTCATTTATATATAAATAAATTACTCTACAGTCTACAACAATACTTACATAGAGTAAAAAAAACAACGTAACTAACTTTACAGTAACTTAATTACACTTAAACTTAGTTTTACATAAAAAAAAGAATTTTGCATAGCAAAACCACTTTACTTGGAAGTTATCTACAGTTTTTCTACATTAAATTGCTGTATATAAATTAAATTTCGTTCATTGACAGATAAGACGGATAGAGGCTGATGATGATGATGATATAAATTTCGTATCAAATGTGTGTAAGTGCGTGATAATAATTATAATAGGTGTTGACTTGTATCATCGGGTCGCGGCGTGCTCTAGTCCCAGGTTAAATCGTTTGTTTATGGGCGATGGTGACCATTTACCATCATAAGAACAAAAAATATGATTTTTTAATGTTGCCTACCGACGCCCATAGATATCCGCACATCCAAAAGTTATGCAGATGCGTTGCCCTCCTTTTCCATATCCTCCCAATGTGCCACTGGAAACTCATAAATCGACACGCCAATCGCCACGAAACGCGACAGCTTAGCTGTCACTTGACGCCAGTGTTATGTGAGCGAGAGGTACCACCCCGGTCGTGCCAGATCAATTCGGCTGCGAAGCAGCATGACACTTCCTGAGGCATCCCGCGGGGGAATGGGTCTCCCCACGCGGGTATGTGGGACTCGCTGCACCAGAAAGCTGGTAAGTGGTCGCAGCTCTACCCACTAAAACCCGGCGAGTGCCACCAATGCTGCCTTTGGTGAGGTGCCCCGGATCTAATGAGCAAAACAACCTCGACGACTAGTCAGTCCTCGAAGGGATCGACGCAACCTCCACAGAGGGGTCGTCCCGCACCACAGAACAACCCCTCCCAACGTCGGGACAGAACAATGGGGTGAGGTTCCCGTCCTCGACCCTTGCCCCTCTTCTTATAAGACGGGTTCAAAGAGCCCCCTCGGCTCAATTTGCTTCGCCCAAGGTGCTGGGCTCACCTTAGGTTACTGAACCCCACCGCCACGTCAAGGCCTGAACCATGGTGGGGATCTTATCATATCTAGATTTTTATAGAAATAAACGAATGATGATTGTTTATTTCATACTCCTTCCTATATAACCCATCTCCTTTTAAATAATTCACGAAAAACTGTTCAGTAGTTTTTGATGAGAATAAAAAAACAAATCCACGTTTCCATTTATAGTAATAGAAATACGAATATTTTGTCCCTAGTTATATTAAGACAAATTGATGATATTTTAAAACTTTGTTTACATGTAAGAGTATTATAAAGGAGGTATTTTCTTGGAAATTTCTTTTTCCATTTCAGTTATATTGCAGAGACATGTTGTGGCGGCTTAGAACTATAATAAGGATCAAAGAGAGGAGCCTCATACGTGTGCTTATGGCCATGGCGTCTACCTTCCCCGTATTATGGTGTTTTATTTTGTGGGAAAATTCTATCATAATATATTATTTACAGGATCCATATTCTTAGGAATATTTTTGTGCATTGAGGTTTGTAATAAATAATAATCTTATGTTATTATATGTATATACATATTATATAAGGTTTGGTAAAATCAATTACGGAAACTTTGGGCACGTGATCTACTGCTTGTGTAAAGACGTTTAGGCAAAAAAAAAAATTGAAATTCAAAAAAAATTAAAAATTAAAAAAATTAAAAAATTGCCAGAAATGTAATCTATTGCATTAAATCGTCCGCCCGCAATTCATACATACAAGAAAGGTATACAAAATTAAATTATATTGCAAGAAATAAAATCTATTGCATTTCATTAAGAACAGTGCGCAGTAAATAAACACAACAAGCAGTAGCTTTTGTGAAAACACCTCGACCGTTCGAGGACCGGACGCATTTTGGCTTTTGCCATACGGCTGCCGTACCTACACCTCCCACCCTATACCTACCCTGTACCTACCGTTTACAGAAAATTACACCCCCTCCAATTTTTTTAGTGTTGTGAACGACATAAATTCTACTTTTGTAAATATAATATAATAAATCAAAACTCTCAAACACATCAAACTTTCTCCAAATTCAAAGTGATTTTCTCAATGCCAATTCGGTAAAACTTAGAAACGTTTAATCTGTTAGAACAGTGCTATCTTTGACTTTTCCCTGAAGTAATTTATTAGGGTTTGAAACATGTTGATAACAGCAATCGGTCGCAGGGAACTCGAATAAATCTTAACGAAACTTCTGAGATTCCTTCGAGACGGAAAAATTGTACTTTTCATAAGAATAACGAATTCGCATAGTTTGAGTGTGTGACTTTTAGAGTATCCAACTTTGTTGTAGTATACATACATGAGTTGTTTTCGCATATTGTTTTCTACTGTAATTTAACTCTTTTAAATTTATTGTTTTATTTAACTCATTATAATAAAACAATTATGACGGATTTTATTGCAGTTATTGAAATTTTTACTTTTCGACGTTTCGGATATTAGGACTGAGCTAGTAAAATTCGTAAGAGTTGTTCCATTGTTTTGGCATATTATTTTGTCACCCCACCATGGTTCAGGCCTTGACGTGGTGGTGGGGCTCAGTATCCTAGGGTGAGCCAAGCACGAGCTGAGGGGGCTCTTTGTACCCCTCTTATAAGAAGAGGGGACAAAAATCAGGGGGCAAGGACGGGAACCTCACTCCATTGTACTATCCCGCCGTTGGGAGGGGTTGTTCTGTGGTACGGGACAACCCCTCTGTCGAGGTGGCGTCGATTCCTTGGGTGACTAACTAGCCGTCGAGGTGCCCTGTTTGTTCATTAGATCCGGGGCACCATACCAAAGGCGACATTGGTGGCACTCGCCGGCTTTTAGTGGGTAGAGCTGCGTCCACTTACCAGCTTTCAGGCGCAGCGAGTCCCACATACCCGCCTGGGAAGACCCACTCCCCCGCGGGATACCTCAGATCATTTCCCGGCGTTAAAGAAAAAAAATGTTATTTTGTCAATATAAGAATTATCTTTATCTATCTTATGTAAATAGAAGAAGAATAATCAGGTTCGGTAAGAGATTCCGTCTGACACAGGTGCTCACCGGGCATGGCTGCTTCGGTGAGTACCTGTGCCGGACGGCCCAAAGGGAGCCGGCAACTGTATGTCACGATTGTGGCGCGGCGGTGGACTCGGCCCAGCACACTCTAGAGGTGTGCCCGAGATGGGCGGCGCTGCGTCACGATCTGACGTCAGTTATCGGAGGGGACTTGTCTTTGCCGAGCATCATCACCGCGATGCTCCGCAATGATGAGTCCTGGACGGCGATGGTCTCCTTCTGTGAGGCAGTAATGTCCCAGAAGGAGGCCGATGAGCGGGTGAGAGAGGAGGCCGCCGACGAGGCCTCCCACCGCAGGCGACGAACAGGGGTGCGTAGGAGGCGCTACTTAATGCGCCTCCAGTAACGCCCCTGTGCTCGTGTCGGGCCGAGGCTGGGGTTAACCTGGGTCCAGATAGGCACGACGTCGTCGGGGACTGCTAAAAGTATCGAATCAAACGAACAGCCGAGCAGTCCCCCTTTAGAGGAGGAGTCTGGCCTTTTCGCCGGGGCCAGCCTGTCGCCGAGGGTCCTGCGTTGCCTGCATGATCCGGGACTCTCATAAAAGGCGGCTGAGGGCACTTGCAGCGGTTTTAGTGGGTAACGCATCTCCAAGTGCGAACCCCACTCACGGCTAGGTTTAAAACTCACCCCGGTCCTAGTTATGGTTTGGTCTGCAAATTTCCGCTGCATTAAAAAAAAAAAAAAAAAAAAAAAAAGGTTCGGTAAGAGATGAATACCTACAAAGTTTTTACCGGGGCTATGTTAAATATTTTTATTTTTATAAGCCCACATGTGTAAGCATTATGTTTCTTCTTTTTTCATTTATTCATCTTTATATACTAGGATAATAAGCTGGACAGTTTGTTTATTTAATTTTTTTATAGAACAGAGGCAAACGCTTTGTTTTAAGCCCTTATTTCCTGCACTACCAGAGGAGTTTCTATTTCTTTTTACATTTGAAGAAATATCGAGGAAGGATAAAAGCTATTTGTTTTGAAAGTTTTGACACGGGTGAAACCGCAGGAACAGCTAGTCATTTATAATCAGAAGGTCTTCTAAAATTGGTCGCATTTTTTGTCATTTTATTCCAATGAAGGCATTCATTGAAAATAGTGCGTGGAAGAAAAATGCTTGATGATGATCAAGTTAAAGGTCTAGTATTGAGTCTGATAGAAGTAAACGGAGAGGTCCAGAGGGCATTGACTCTTATAGTAGAAGTAACTTGTAGTAAAGATCTTGTATAGTATAAATAATATCAAATAGGACTTAGCTTATCCCGTGCTACGTGAAGAGAAATACAAACCGTTGAATTGTAAATACAGTTGAATGTTATTTGAGGATTGGTTCTGTATGTATTTTTATATATTCGACTAGCTATTGTTTTTGTTGATGTAAATAAGTTAGCGACATATATTTTCTTAAATTTACGTAATAATTGAGTGTAATATTCAAACCCATTGCGACGAAACCGATGCGCTATGCCGCGCTCCCGTCTGCCTGAGTACCACCATCCTGCTCCAACCCGACGCCAGGAGGCCGTGCGTTCGCAGACTACACGGTTGGCGGGGGGCAACCCCCCAATTTAACAATCCAAAAGTGAGCCAAATCAGCTCACGCTAATCCGATGTAGCATTAGGATCTTTGGGCCGTTAGCATAGATCATTCCGAATAAACATCCTGCTTTTTTCTTAAGTTAACATCTTACGTCTCAGGATAGGCAAACCGTGAATGAGCTGCCGGGGCTAATTTCGCGACGTGGAGACGCAGCAACGATCATCACCTACCAGCATGCCCTCTGCCTATTCAACTAATATAAAAACAAGTTAGATACTACTTTTGTTACAGAAATTTTAAATCTAAGTAGTACCTATATGAGAGTTTTTTATGTTAAAAGGAAGCAAACGAGTAGTGACTACCGACGCTCCTGGACATCCGCACATCCAGAGGTTATGCAGATGGGTTGCCGTCCTCCTCCATATTCCCCCCAATGGGCTACCGGAAACTCACAAACCGGTTATGTGAGCGAGAGGTACCACGCCAGTCGTGCCAGCCCAGTTCGGCTACAAAGCAGCATAACACCTTTTACGCTTATATTAAAATAACGCCTTTTTCTTAAAAGTAATAAGCCCGACTCGTAATGGATTTTCTGTTTCACAGTGGATTCCTAAAATTGTAAGTCTCTAGGTCCGTAAACTAATGATCTCATTAATCTTTGTGGCATTTTTTCAGCTTCATTGCTTCTATAATAATTTCTCAACTGAACTACATTACAATTGTCAAGTCGAAAGACTGACAGAGTAATTACCTTTTTTAGATTCTTTTTGGTATTTATTATGTGAAATGTTATTTCGTTTGTTAAAAATTTGGCCTCAATTCATCGAGAAGTGGAATAAAATAGAGAATATGCCGTTTATCCTTAGGTGGCGTCAATTTTACTGGTGCACCATTAGTAACACATCAGTAGTAATAAAATAGAGAAATGACAGCGTCATACCTTTTGTCGTCACGGTAGAGTCAATTTAACTGGTGTATCAATAGTTACACATTAAAGTAATATAATAGAAAAATAACAGCGTTATGCTGCTTCTCGTTATGGTAGTCAATTTTACTGCTGCGCCAATCGTTACACATCAATAGTAATAAAATAGATAAATGACAGCGGCATGCTGCTTCTCGTCACGGTAGAGTCAATTTTACTGCTGCGCCAATAGTTCACATGAGTAGTAATATAATAGAGAAATGACAGCGTCATGCTGCTTCTCGTCACGGTAGAGTCGATTTTACTGCTGCGCCAATAGTTCACATGAGTAGTAATATAATAGAGAAATGACAGCGGCATGCTGCTTCTCGTCACGGTAGAGTCAATTTTACTGCTGCGCCAATAGTTCACATGAGTAGTAATATAATAGAGAAATGACAGCGGCATACTGCTTCTCGTCACTGTAGAGTCAATTTTACTGCTGCGCCAATAGTTCACATGAGTAGTAATATAATAGAGAAATGACAGCGGCATACTGCTTCTCGTCACTGTAGAGTCAATTTTACTGCTGCGCCAATAGTTCACATGAGTAGTAATATAATAGAGAAATGAAAGCGTCATGCTGCTTCACGTGACGGTAGAGTCAATTTTAAGCAGGCAGTAAACGAACAAACACGTTTGTCAAAATTTACGTCTTAAGCAGGCAGCAAACGATCTTTCTTTTTCGACACTTTCGCAAAATCTTTCATCAAACACGATTGCTCATGTACAAACCAAATTTGTGAAACAAGGCGTTCCTTGCATTGACCATGGTAATGTGTTCAAAAAGAAAAAACAGAAGACGTTGGACAAGAAAATGGTTGAAACTAAGATATTCCACCTAGGATTCACTCATGAAAATTTACTGGAAGAAATATTGCGCACAGAGGACTATAGTAACTTTGTAGAATGGATACAACTTTCACAGACTTGTTAACGTTAGATCTCTCTGATTGAAAAAAAGACACAGTTATGAAAACATCTATCCCAGTTTCACAAGCGCTATCGATAACTCTGAGATTTCTAGCTAGCGGTATGGATATCAAAGATCCAGAATTACAATCCCGCATCGCACCTCACACTCAAAGCTCTACATTTCATTTCAGCTCATACATCAGAATAACATATGGGCTATAATTTTTCCCTGTACTTCGACGGGAATGACAAGTACGCATGATGATAATATTCAAATGAATTCATACTTTTTTTACTTTTTATCGATGGAATATTTACATTTAGATCATACAAACATTGGAGGCAAAATAGTCAGGTACGTGGTATATGTATATGAATAATATAAACCTATTCATTAAAACTCTTTCGCTGGTCATCTTCTACGCTTCACGAATTCGTGCCGTTAGAGTGCGTTTCCACTGACGTTGAGTTGGACAGAGAAGAAGAGCGGATCAAGAATTGGCCAATCACACGGGTTTCACTGGTGCAGATAGCAGATTTCGATTTCGAAACTCATCCTTATTGATCGAGTAACATTAAAGTTTGCGCATCTAAGTTTTAATATTATGCATGCGATTCATACGCATATGACATAACTTATAGAGAACTAGCCGTTGTCCGCGGCTTCGCCTGCAATAATATAGAATTTCAATCGTGCTAGGCTGATGATGATTATTGAAACAAAACTTCTATACAGTGTTCTGGCATCTCGTCACGCGACCACTATATCTGTGCTGAGCGTCAGATTTTACCCTTACATGAGAGCGTCAGATTTAGTAACGTTACACAAATTTTTTCATGATGTTTTCTAACGCTTAGTTCCTACGCTGCATACTATATAGCTTCGCTTTCTTTAGGAGTCCCTAGATGGCACTGTTTTTTTGAAAGCCTTATTCCTTAGGGTATCAGCCTATATCTCTGAATCCATCGAGCATATAATTGGAATAGAGTGGTAATGTTATGTGTTTTGTATGAAAACAAATACTGTCAAATTTGTGCTGCAACGCATCGCCGGTTTTGCGCTGTGATTGGCCGACTGGTGACCATTGATGAATGATACGCCAATGGGACGTACATACAGATCACTGGTTGGTTGAATTGCTATTACATCAGTGACAAATCACTGACTAGTTTTGGAATTTTATGGTTCACATTACTACTCTATCCGGCTATATGCTTGATGTCTGAATCACATACATCATAAGGCACGTAAAAGTAGTTGTTATAATTTATATAACATTAGTATGATTTGAAAATTTTACCTTATTTAAAAATATATTTATTTAGTGCCGGCTTCAAATATCAGTCAGCCTCGCACCACAAATATTTGGAATCAGCTGCCACCTATGGTGTTTTCGAACCGATACGACTTAGGGACCTTCAAGAAAAGAGCATACTCATATTTGAAAGGCCGGCAACGCACCTGCTGATTCTCTGGTATAGCGGGTGTCTGTGGATATTACTTACCATCAGGTAAACCGACTGTCTGTAACTGTAACTGACTGACTGTTTAGTAAATGACTATACAAAACAAAAAGATCCTGGAACACCGAAAGATAGTAATTTTCTGAAAAACCGTCTAGCTACGATGTTTATTTAAATTGGAGTATGAAGGTGCAACACAAAACCAGTAAAGAAATCTATACCAATATTATAAAGCTGAAGAGTTTGTTTGTTTGAACGCGCTAATCTCAAGAACTACTGGTCCGATTTGAAAAAATCTTTCAGTGTTAGATAGCCCATTTATCGAGGAAGGCTATAGGCTATACAACGTTGTGACTAATAGGAGTTAATTATGTTAACGCGGGCGAAGCTGCGGACAACAGCTAGTAATTTATAAAATAGGATAGGATATAAACGGTACTACTTTTTCGAGCTCAAAACCTTTTACATTTATCGTGACGTTCGATATACACGGTCATTTGTATCATTTAAACTTCTAAAACTTTTAATAGCTTCTTTCCAAATATTTGGCCAACCCAACTTTCTTTATCCATATTTGGATATGCGATTTAACATTTTGAGTTCCAACAATACATGTTTAAAGTCGGGTATGTCTTTTGTACCGATTCAACTTGGCATAAATAATGATATTGCATTAATTCATAGTGAGGATTCAGGATTGCTAAAGTGTTTTCGCAAGTAATTTATTTTTGTATAGAGAATGTTATCGTGTGCTTAGAACTGTAAAATTACATTATAATGAACGTCGTAAAGTATCTGGAACGTCGGGAATATAAAATCCTCAATCATCATCATCATCATCATCATGAGCCTGTATCCGTCCACACTCCACTGCTGAATATAGGCCTCCTTCAGTGAACACCAAAACGACCGATCCCTCGCCACTCACATCCAACACAGAGATCGTCTTCCCACCAGGTTAATGGATGACTAACACTTCGTCTACCGGATCCGGGGAAATTAGTATATAAGTATTTGTTTTCTAATCATTACGTAGTTGGTGCGGTTGACCAGTTCTAGATGGGCGCTGAAGGTGCGAGATCAGCCAGCCTATCGCTGAGGTGATCCTGTCTGTTACCTGCATTTCCGGGACTTAACTATATATAGAAATAAGGATTTTCCCGCGATATCAAAAAAATATAATTATCATGATGTTGTATATAATCTGTACCACTAGAAAGGTGTTTAAAATATTACTAATACATTGTCCAACCCGACGCCAGGAGGCCGTGTGGTCGCAGACTGCACGGTTGGCGGGGGGCAACCCCCCACTTTTACAAACCAAAAGTGAGCCAAATGGGCTCACACTAATCCGATGTAGCATTAGGGCCTTCGGGTCGTTAGCATAGATCCATACGAAAAAAAAAAACAAAAAAAAAAAATACATTATGTTATTAAAATGTCTGAAAAACTAAACTTTTGAATTGAATTCTATTTATTGGTAACTTGTTTATTCGCACTCCATTAACTTTTATAAAAAGCCCAAACTTAAGTTAGAAACTGTTACCTTAAGTGCTAACTTAACTTAACTTGTGAAATTTTGTTTGAAGTGAATTTGTTGCTACAAAAACGAGGATAAATATTTTTAATGCATCCATTTATAGTTTAAATGATATGAGCATAAATATGAATTCATGTTTGTTTCAAACTTATTTTAGGTGAGGTAGAGAAAGAGGAAGTGCGAGAGAGAAAGAGAGAGAGAGAGAGAGAGAGACCGTTAGAGTTGCACCTGAAAAACATCATGGTGCAAACAACACAACGTTACCAGCATAAATGTTCATCCAGGACTAGTAATTACTTTTACTAAAAATCTATGTAACTAAAAAAAGATCTTTATTAAATTATTTTATTTATTGGAGTGGAAACTTCTTTAAGCGCGGTTCGCATATTTTTAGATGAGATAAAATCTCTGGATTCGCGACACCGTTACCACCGTTATGAGACGCTATTTGACGTTTATATGACGTTTGATTAATTTATATAAGAACGTCAAACACAGGAAATGTCAATGTCATGCGGTTATTTTGTGCGCCGGTTAAATATGTATAGGTTGTCATAATGTTTTACAGCCTATATTACAGGTATTTGAATATTTTTGTTTTCACTTATATCGGCAGTCGCTGTGACTGGGTTGGGTCAGTTTATTTTATATAAATCAGAGTCACACTCACAATACACAGTTGATTCGAATGAACATTTACATCTCAGGTTCATAATTTATGTAATACATACACTATAATATATAAATAAAATTTTGTATATACCTAACAACATTCATTCGTAACAATAATAAATTAAAAAAAGAAAGGGTTGGTAACCAGAGGCACCACATAACGCGGACACTTTTAACCAGATCGTCTTCTCGAATTTTTCTATAAGAGGTAGGCCGGCACGACTGGGGTTGTACCTCTCGCACACACCAGCGACAAGCTATGTTGTCGCGTTTCGGTTTGTGAGTTTCCGGTGGCCCATTGGAGGGATAGGAAAAAGGAGGGTTACGCATCTACATAACTTCTGGTTGTGCGGATGTCTATGGGCGTCGGTAGTCACCATAAGGCTCCGACTGCTCGGTTGCCTCCCTGTGACATAAAAAACAATCTCGATACATTTTCGTTCTTTTCATTCTCTCAAGACCGTAACACAACCTTGTTTTTTCCCTTATTTCCCTTATTCTACAAGATATATTATCTTGACTTATATATATATAAACCCGATGTTCAGTTTTATGAATAGTTGTTTTTGCGTTACGAAGTAGGCCAAACCTCTTAGACTCACTCAAGAAATGCTATTTCTTTGTTGTCGAATATTTATTTCTCCGCTACTAATTGCATGATCTTCCACATTTTGCGAACTGCCTGGTGAAATATGACGTATCTTCCACATTTCAATCGATTACAGATAGCATCTTAATCGCCCGTGAACGTTTTTGTAGGGATGTTTCTATCATGTAGTGATGAATGAAGTAAATGGTGTAATAGAAGGCACAGCTATTTCTAGTGACGCAAAGACTTACCACCTCATCTCTAAGAATAGGCAACACATGAAAGAGTTGCCTGGACTAATTCCAGCTATCTCTTTCGTTTAAAGGTGACGTTGACCACTTACCATCGGGTGGTATGTCTGCCAGTTTGTATTAAAGTATAGTATTTATATTAAAGTATAAATATAGATAAAGTAAAGAGAGAAAAGTTAGTTATTCCAAAAAAAGTATAATTAATAATTAACGTTGAAGCTTCGTACATGTTTGGAGAATGTATAACATGTAGCAATGGCGAGGCGCTGATCATCTAGTGATGGGATAGGAATTGAGAGTAATGAGTAGTTCAGTTCAGCGTTGGCGACTAATAGGTTCGAGATTGGAGGCCACGTTTAGGTAGACGAAGTGTTGTTGGGCCATTAACCAGGTGGGAAGACGATCTCCGTGCGGTGGTCCGTGTTGGATGCAAGTGGCAAGGGATCGGCCGTCTTGGCGTTCATTGAGGGAGGCCTATGTTCAGCAGTGGATGGATAGAGGTTGATGATGACGATGAAGGTGGCGACCAAAAATGTATAGCAGATGGTAAGTGGTTACCGCCTCCTACAGACACATGATTATTAGGCTGTGAGAATGGAAGAAAATGGAAAAATATGGATGAAACAAAGGCTTTCTAATGTTTTCGCAAGTGTCAATAAATATTATTAAAAAAAAAGTGTGTGTGTCAGCTCCGACGCACGATTGGAGTTTACTCCTTACGAACGATAATTATGATATATATCGAGTAGAAAAAAGGGTAAATAAACGCATCTGCTAAAATGATAAGAGAAACAAACATATATCTGTAATTATTAGGATTATTTATATTACTTCAATAAAGCGTATTACATAAAGTATGTTACAAAATAATAATAATAATAATAAAGAGGAGGCCCCGAGAATAAGATCAGGGAGGATCAGGGGCATTTCACTTAGTTTATTTGGTTTTTTGTATGAGATTAGAAAGTCGTTAGATGGCGCTATTTAGTTTTTTTTATGTCTATGAAATTTTTACATGTTTTATGTTGAAGACTAGTTATTCTTATATAAAATATACGTGATTTATTTTTTAACAATTATAGGTACCTATCTAATACTTAATCGAAATTAAATTCTTTACTTGACAAGTTTGTACAATTAAACTTGAACCAAGTGTTCAATGGTCACACCAAAAATAATTAGGGAGGCAACATTAATATTTTAAAGTTTCTGATTGGTTAATTATCAAATTGAAGAGTTTCAATTTATTGTATTATTGTTAGAAATAAATTGCAAATTATAAATATGATTTTGAAAATATGAAAAAGAATATTTGAAAAGAATAAATATATATTAAAATTACTAGACTTTTCTGGGCTGAAATTTAAAATAATTTTAACATCGCCGCGAATATTGGAACGTAATGACTTTTTTTAGTCTGTGCTAACATTTCGCAATTTTGAATAAATTTTTGTTATTACGTAGTATTCCCTAGTTTGTGTTTATAATTATTCAATCTTGAATGTGCTCTAGTTGTTTTATTTTCTTATCCACTCATGTTTTAATAAACCATTGTGAGTTGTGACTATGATGACGTAAGAAATTACATGAAGACAGTTATCTATACGGAAATTAATACAATGCCAATTACATATAAATCAAAATTGTGATTTCATATGCAATTTGGTTAGTAATTTTTTCAAATACATTAGTGGTGCAAAGATATAAATAATATATTAAGTGGACGCAGAAAAGACACAGTGTTAGTGATACAGTAAAAATTTACCTAGTCAATATTTTAATAATAGACGAAAAAATAAAATAATAATTAGTACCTACACATTGTTTTATTTAAAATCCTACATAATAACGTCACGTCAATTTTTGCTATAGGGATACTTATTTGTCTTGCAAATCATTGCAACGAAATAAAGTATTATTACCATTTTTTTTCATCATTAGCTAAAATTGTTTAATTTTTTTTTTCATTTAAAGGCATTAGCTACTAGGCTATTAGCCATACAAAATACAATATTCGGTCTGTAATACGCAGAAATGGCGGGAAACCCCAAGGAGCGCGGCTTCGCCCCTCTAGCCCCCATCAATCAACTATCATTCCCCATTCCATCAACCCAAGGCAGTCCACCACAATATTCGCCAAACAATCACATTATATATTACACAGATTAAGTTTTTAAAACAAACACTATAGAAAACCGCCAAAACAGCCCTACTAAGAAAACCACTCCAGAACGGTACTCCACAAGATTCGCCAACCAATCACAATATATTATAAAGATCAAGTTTTTAAAGCAAACACTATAGAAAACCACTCCAAATGGACAAAACACAAAATAACAATTAATTAACGGGAAACCAAAAAAAACAAAACCGCGCGCCCCGATGCTTCCCGCCCGTCCCCTTGTTTAAATATCTTATAATATTGCATATATAATGGTCGTGTGATTGACTTTTAGTGCTGTAATATCGTGTTAGATGGCGTTGGCGGCATTATTTTAAGATACGCTGTGTAATGTATTCCATCTCATTCTTTTACACGTTCAATCATACAGATTTATATGTTTGTCTCTTTCTACGTAACGCCTCAACTTTTGTGTTACACTTGATTTTACTCCTCATAAAATTTCCGTACCGGGCCGTATAACTCAAATTGTTTCTTAAGGAGTAAATTCCAAAAATCGGATTCTATAGCTATAGATACAAATGTCTTTACTCATCACAAAAATGGTCTACGTTTGGTGGGTATTCGTATGGCCAGCATACTTAAACAAGCATATAGCAAGTCACGGAGGACTTATAACGAGAAGGTGACTGTAGTGTGATCATACATGCAGTGTACTCTATTTGACGTTTTAAATAAGCTTTTAAATTCGCCTTTCGGACACGTCCAGATCGGCTCCGGGCTTAGTTGCGTCTTTTATATCTTAATATTTCAATTTATTACAAGCGTATTTTCTATTTATAACATTGGCAAAACGATATCAATATTAATAACGCTGCAGGCTGCATTACGCTAGTCCGGCCACTTAGCTTCGTGGATCAAATCGTTGCCATTAATAGATGACTTATTTTTAGATTATCATTATTTATATTTACACTTTAAATGGAATATGTGACAAAGATGTTATATTTTAATCGTATAGATTAGTCATTCTACTATAGCACATTTTGTCCACCATATCCGGGGGTACCGTACGGTTTCGTGGGCAGCAGCCACTGCCCTAGCCGGTGACCCCCCGTGGGAGCTTGTGGCGGAGGTTCTTGCCGAGATGCACTCCTATGTCTCGGATAGGAGGTCTCTTGGCGAGAGCCTTACGCTAGACGGGATCCTTCGGGTTCGCCGACTAGGGCAAGAGGCGTTAATGCGGAGGTGGGGGGAGGACCTGGCGCAGCAGCCGTATGGCAAAAACCTGACGGTTGCTCTGCGTCCGGTCCTTGAGCGGTGGATGCGCCGTAAGCGCAAACCCCTCACCTTTCGTCTGACACAGGTGCTCACCGGGCATGGTTGCTTTGGTGAGTACCTGTGCCGGACGGCCCGCAGGGAGCCGTTGACAGTGTGTCATGATTGTGGCGCGGCGGTGGACTCAGCCCAGCACACACTCGAGGTGTGCCCGAGATGGGCGGCGCTGCGTCACGGTCTGACATCAGTCATCGGAGGGGACTTGTCTCTGCCGAGCGTCATCACCGCGATGCTCGGTGACGACGAGTCCTGGACGGCGATGGTCTCCTTCTGCGAGGCAGTAATGTCCCAGAAGGAGGTCGACGAGCGGATGAGAGAGGAGGCCGCCGACGAGGCCTCCTCCCGCGGGCGACGAACGGGGGTGCGTAGGAGACGCTATTTAATGCGCCTCCAGTAACGCCCCTGTGTTCGTGTCGGGCCCAGGATGGGAACCTGGGTCTGTATGGCACGACGTCGTGGGGACTGCTTAGTAGCGGCCGGGCAGTCCCCCCCTACGAGGAGTAGTCTGGCCTTCGCCGGGGCCAGCCTGTCGCTGAGGTGATCCTGTCTGTTGCCTGCATATCCGGGACCCTCAAAAAGCGGCTGAAGGCGCTCGCAGTGGTTTTAGTTAGGGTGGGCACTCCCAGGTGCGAGTCCCACATTGGGTCAGGATCTACCCGAAGATCCTGGCTGCATCCATAAGGATTTCCCTGCGAAAAAAAAAAAAAAAAAAAAAAAAAAATTGTCCACCATATTGTACTTACACGTAAAACATATTGTTTTATGTGTAAGACTTTCTGTCAAAAATTATTATTTTGACGTGACAACGTCTTATAATTCGATGGAGCCGGCTGCAAGAACGAAAAAACATGACGCATGCGGCGTTACCTCGCTGTGAGGCGTTCCATTTTCTTATGACGTTGTCACGTTCAACTATCGTCAGTAAACCGATTTTTTGCTAAATCGGCTATAGCAATATATTTATGTAAAATTTTATGTACGTATCCTCTTGTAATAATTCGTTACATGACAGATGGACAGATTAGTCTTAATAATTGAGTTCCGACGGCACCCTTTTGGTACGTGTCTAAGAATTATAGAAATTATTAATACCAAGGTCAGGATTCAAAGTTTAAAGATAATACAGTTGTTTTATTTCATGAAAGCGGGTGGGTCATACTTGTATTTATGATGCATACAGACGTGCGTTCTTGTGTGCGTATCAGCGTACTGAACTGAGCGCCGCGCTCCCGAGTCCCGAGCTTACGCACGTAAAGATAATATGCATGTACATTTACACATACAGATATAAGGATGTCTCACACACTTTCGTGAAATAAAACATCTCTACCTTCAAAGATCAACACTTTAAATAAGTAGCGATCGAAGGGCCTTTAACAGTTTTAACAAGTTTTTCGTAATGCCAGCCTTAAATGAAATTGTCGAGAGAAAAGAGACAGAGAGAACTAAGCCTGCAGGAAACAAACATTTTTTTTAATGTTATTTACTTATATTATTCCTATGAATTGTTCGTTTCTTTAACAGAATATAAAAAAAAACTTAGTTATTTTATGGACTTCTTCGTGTTTGTCTTATACCGCTTTTGCTATTTTATTTTGAACGCTTGCAAAGATTTAACCCTAATAATATACTATTTATCTTTATATATAAAAATCAATGCCACTTTTCGTTGTAATTTTATAACTCAAGAACGGGCTCACCAATCCCGACCAAATGTTTAGGCTTTGTTCGGACTATTTAGGAGATGGTTTATGTGAAGTTTGCACAAAATCGGTCGAGCGGTTCTTCATTTATCACATTTTTTTAATTCAATAAATGGCGGATCATTTTTTTAATGGAGATTTTTCTGTCAAATTGAATTTTTTTCAGTTGGGGTCATATTGAAACTTTTTGCAGTGATGTCAGTACAACATTAAGTTTTAAAATCGCTAGCAATTAATAATATATTTTTTTGTTTGAATAAATTAATTTGATGTTCCAATTTTTTTTAATTCACTTTGTACGTAGCGAAGCACGTACCGGGCCGCTAGTATACTATATAATTCATATAACCATTTATCTCAGAAACGCTTTTTTAAGAAAATTTTAGGACTTATGTATTTTGCAAACCCGCAATGTATGTATACAATTCGAACAGCGAACTCTGTCAGCTGATGCAGTCCGCTGGCCGGAGTGAACCATAAACCAATTACATTTCCGTTATTAAGAAAAAAAAAACGATTATTTTAAAGTATTATCATCAAATTTCTGTAACATTATGTTTACTAAACCGGATTATAGAAAAAAAGGCAACCAAAAAAAAAAAGAAACGCGTTTTTTTTCACTGGTATCATGTCAGGCTATGCCAACACTATCATACCTCTTCGTTTTTGCAAGCGTTCCAAATACACCCGGTAGGTATACATGTTTAAGTGCATTTCGACCTATGAATTAGATATATTATATTTATATTCAATTTTGATATAGGTACAGCCATTCAAAGAATGCTGAGATTATTTCCTATTTCTATAAATAGTGCCTCATAATATTATGAACCTTTAAATATCTCTCTCATCGGTATTTCTATATGACAAGCGATTTAAGTGTTAATATATCGTATAAAGAATTTAATACCATACCGTTTTAAAATAATAACATAATATTGTAGATGCATGCATATAGATCAGTGCTTCCTCACCTTTTAATGTTTTTACCCCAGTGACTTCATAAGAAATGGTTTTAAACCAATCTAAAATGTTATAAATAAAAGTTATGCGGTTTTGAGTGGCCTTGGATTCCTGTGACACTGACAAAAAAAGACCGATGTTATAAGTTTCAGTGTGGTTTCAGTACATCTGTCTGTCAGTGGCACCGTAGTTCTGACGGGTCAACCAATTTGGATGCGCTTTTCTATTCGATAGAAGTGTTTCTGGCCGTTCATTCATTCTTCAACATGTTTATCAAAATCAGCTCATTTTAAATTCACCAGCTCTATTGTGATTGCGATGGAGTTTTCTAAAGTATGAACTTTTTATATGTTTTATTTTTAGTTTTTTTTTGTAGTAGAGAAAATTTGTTAGTTGCGTTGAACACTTTTTGGTAGGGGAAAATTTGATAAGTTCACGTCATCGACATACTTATGTGACATTATGACGTCATTATGAAATTTCAAATTTTAATACGAAAATTCATAATTCATGATATTCATAATTTTAATACAAAAAGTCATAATTCTAACATAAAAGTTTTCACTTCTATCGCCAGTCCCTATCTATTCACTCTATTATATATAAGAATCTAATAATTAAGTTCTTTTACCCTGTAGAATAAATGATTTGCCTCCGTGCAGTAATTACTGCCAGGTTAGGAGCCCATGTTTTAGACTCTAGATCAAATAATAACTCTCGATTGTGAAGTGGATTGCAAAATACTTGAAGCAAATCTTCAGAATGAACAAATCATACATTAAACATTTGCATAGTATTAGCATGATGTGCAGATAATTTTAGACTACACTAATTCTACGTAAGTATTTGCATAGCCCGGAACAGTAATTCTATACGTCTTGATAATATATGTACGTCCCACGCACAAAGGTTTTAGGTAGAACTTCATTCTTGCTTAAAAAAAATCTTACTACTTTCCCTTAAATAAAGAATAAATTGCGTTGACAACGCAATTTATTCTTTATTTTAGGGAAAGCATAGAAATCATTAGAGCTTAGGTCGGGGCTTTACGGTGGATGGTCTAATGATTCTAGATGATAGATGGATATTTTCATCGCCTGAAGAAGCTGTGGACGCCTACAAAACGGCCATTTTGGAGACCCCAACTTCCGAATGGAATGGTTGCTTCAATGATTGGTTCCATCGTATGGAAAAATGTGTCAAATTTCGCGGAGAATACTTCGAAAAGCAATAAATACATTTTTAAATAGTAATGTTGTGTCACTTCCTTGTTTCCCAAAATTTTCAGTGCCGCCCTCGTATGACACGTTTATCATAAATCGCACGCAGACTCGGCAAAGCAGATAAATTACTGAGTAGCCTGTCTCCACTCAATTATTATTCATAGGCTATTTTGGAAAGCAATAAATTTTTCGCATAAAAAAGGGTTTAAAGCTTTTAGCATTAAATCTGTTCTGAATATGATGGATTTCAAATTTATACCCAATTTGCTGGACTCACATCATGACTGGACTTGAGGGTTTTATAACCTACGTTAAAAAAGTGTCTGGGTGGAATTTTGTAATTGATTCTTAATGAGCTTTCCGATGAGGTAGAAACTTGAAAATTTTACCATAGCTTAGAAGTGGATGACAATGTAAAAAAAAGGTACATTAAATATAATTCACTACTTTCACAATTACTCACTTATATTTTTCTCCTGTACATTTGCTTTTGTGCTGTGTTTTATTATTGTTGTAGTTGTACAACTTTTTATGTTGTGATGTGAATTAGTTCTTAGTTTTAAGCACTTTTGACTTTCATGTTAGATATATTGCACAAAAACATATTTGCGAAAGCCGGACATTAGCTTAAGCTTGATATACGATTATGGTCTAAAAATAACCATGCACTCTCACCCAGTTACGTGGGCGACGATGAACCCTTCTTATCAATTCATTGCACGTACCGACTATATTATTTTTAAAGTAGCTTTTACTAGGAAATATTCTTAAGAAACCATTATCAAGTGGAAAATGACTGGTTTACGTTTACATTTTTTTTCTTTAACGCCGGGAAATGCTCTGAGGCATCCCGCGGGGGAGTGGGTCTCCCCACGCGGGTATCTGGGACTCGCTGCGCCCGACAGATGGTAAATGGACGCAGCTCTAGGCGAGTGAAACCAATGCCGCCTTTGGTGAGGTGCCCCGGATCTAGAAAACAAACAGGACACCTCGACGGCTAGTCAGTCCCGCAAGGGACCAACGCCACCTCCACAGAGGGGTTGTGCCGAACCACAGAACAACCATTTCCAACGTCGGGACAGTACAATGGGGTGAAGTTCCCATCCTCACCCCTTGCCCCTGCTCTTCTGTCCCCTCTTCTTATGACAGGGATACAAAGAGCCCCCTCGGCCCAATTAGCTTCGCCCAAGGTGCTGGGCTCACCCTAGGTTACTGAGCCCCACCGCCACGACAAGGCCTGAACCATGGTGGGGTGGTTTACGTTTACATACATCAATGCGAGTTGGCGCAGATTAACAAAATTAATTTTCAAACCTTAACAGATGCATCTTTTAAAATATCAGTACATTTTGCTTAATAAATATATTAATAATAAAAAATAATAATTTGACATAATTCCTTTGTCTGATAATAGTCTGTGTATTGAATATGTCTTGAATTGTTATGGTAAATAAAATATAATTTCTTAGTTTTGGGGAAAGCCTTTATTTTTTTTACTGAACATGCTTAATAACCCCCTTTTGAATGCTTGACAGAATATACTCAAGCTAAGTTTTATAGAAAGGTAAAAACGACGGAATGAGACCTAGCGATGAGAAAAATAATAATTAATAAAGCAGTACCACAATAGGGATAAATAATGAGGGTTATGATGATGATGACAGAAAAGTCATAAGTAACAGAAAAGAAAACGTGAAACCAGATAATCTTAAGGTGCGTTTCCACTGACGCGGAGCCGGGCGGATTATAGAGGACCACACCGAAATTGGTCAGTCACTGAGTTTGAAATTTCCACTCAGCATCATTAGAAATAGTGTACCTATGTGGAGTGTATCGGAGCTGAGCGGACCTTTAAATAAAACATATGAACACGCTGCTTCGAAAGGGACTGAATGGGTTGGATAATGCGGTGATAAGCGGAGCGCACAAAGTGCAGAGTAGCAGGACGGTGCGGCGCAGCTGGTAGGGTACACTTGTCAGGAAAGGATTCGGAAGCATTTTATTTTGTTAGCGATATTACGTCATAAACTCCACTCGTCATCCAGATTAACAGTTATTACCGACAACATGACGGATGATCCACGAGATTGAATCTGAGCTATCGGAACAAGGCTTAATGCAGCTCTAATCTGCTCACCTCAACTCAACTCCCTCTGCTACGTTTCATTGGACTTGCCACTTTTCACTTCTTCCACTTCACACTCTTCTCCGCTACGCTCTGCGTCAGTGAAAACGCATCCTTATAAGCCAGAGATAATAGAAGATGATTGTAATAATGCTGAACATTATATAGCAAATAAAACCGCGACCTGACATTGACTTTTAGGTCAACATTAGGTCCCACGTTTTTATAGCAAAGGACCATCTGGTGGTTTTATAGCCACATTCGTAATGCGGTTTGTGATGCAAGGTCAAGTGATATTAAACGGGAAGAAACCTTTTTTATATTGCTGCGATAAAAAATGGCGGATTTTGGCGCCCTTGAAGAAAAACATGTTCAGGATGACTTATCGTGGAAGCAGATGTGACAACTCTGAAAAAACTATAATGAAATAATCTGGTTGTAAATTAGTCTGCTTTTTTTTAAATATGTAAATGTTTGGTTTTTAAAACGGATTAGTATACACCAGTCGACAGTACATACACAAATTCAAACTTAATTGTTAGAAGTAAAAAATGTTTGTTTTTCAGAAGTGCCTTATAAATTTTGTTACAATTGATCCTGAATGAATCCTGAATCTGTTTAATTAAAATAGAGATTAATTATGTATTTAAAAATTCAGTAGTTTAGTGAAGTAGACATTATTGTGCATATCATAAGATGAAAGGCGCAGGCAGATTAGTCTAATGTGAGTAAATGGAGCACCTGGTCTTGACCTTGCGTGCATGTGTCAACACAGCTCATCTCATGGAGGTACTGGAGTGGATTCATTATGCAGTAAGGTGAGAATTATTTAAATTAATGACGTCATCTCTTTGGGCGACGATGGGATATAGGTAGTGGTGTGCAAATAAACTATTTTATGATAACGTGCTATAGACTATAAACTATATTTTTCTAGCGCGCTATTTTATAGACTATATTATAACGTGTGGTCACAAGACTAGAATTACGTAACTCGCATGAGCCGGCCGGGATAGCGCACGACACATCTAGCGCTAGCGCGCGCTCGACGCTAACTGACGTATTCTTACTAATCCTTACTTTTCCTTACTAATATTATAAATGCGAAAGTAACTCTGTCTGTCTGTCTGTCTGTCTGTCTCTTCTTCACGCCTAAACCGCTAAACAGATTTGGATGAAATTTGGCACAAAGATAGCTTGAAACCCGAGAAGGGACATAGGATAGTTTTTATCCCGAAAATCCTACGGGAACGGGATTTATCCGGGTAAAACCCCGGGACTATCTATCTTCTGAACCACGGAACAGATTTGAGTGAAATTTGATATGAAGATACTTTGAAAATTAACATAGGACATTAAATAGTTTTTATCCTGAAAATCCCACGGGAACGGGACCTATGCGGGTAATACCCCGAGACAGACTATCTTCTAAACCACAGAACAGATTTGGGTGAAATTTAATATGAAGGTACTTCGAAACTTAACGTAGGACTTAAAATAAATCTTATCCTGAAAATCCCACGGGAATGGGAACAATGCGCGTAAGACCCCGGGACTGTCTATCTTCTAAGCCACGGCACAGATTTGTGTGAAATTTGATATGAAGATACTTTGGAACTTAACGTAGGATTTAAAATAGTTTTTATCCTGAAAATCCCACGGGAACGGGAGTTGTGCAGCTAAAACGCCGGGACTGTGTATTTGTTAAACCACTAAACCGATTTGAGTGAAATTTGATATGGAGATAGTTTGAGACCCTAGGTAAGATATAAGATGTATAATTAGTGTAACAAGAAGTTTTTTAGATGTGTCAATAGATGGCGTTAACACAAAATGTAGATCACGCTATCCATTACAAGATGCGAATTCTTATGAGGATCGCACTTTTGTATTGCACGCGTTTTTAATTAAGTATTCATATATAAGTAATTTATCCAAAAATGATTTATTAATATAATTCATTATATTATAAAAAAGGATACTTATATGTATATAATAATGAAGCGGCTGAAAAAGCTAAAATATGCAAATACAGGGAGTCTAGGCTCCGAATATGATTTTGTCCCATTCGGTGTCGAGACCCTTTGTCCGTGGGGTCCTAGCGCTTTAACGCTCTTTAAGGAAATAACAAAAAGGTTAGTCGACCTCATAGGAGACCGAAGAGCTGGCAGCTACCTCGGACAAAGAATTAGTCTAGCAATTCAAAGGGGGAACGCTGTGAAAATCTATCTCGGAACCTTGCCTAAAGGGACTCCTTTTTATTAATATACTTAAGTTATTATATTATATTTTTTAAGGTTTTTAGTTTTAGGTTCTTTGTAATTTATATCCAATATGTTTTTATTTAATTATTTAATAATTTAAAATTGCAATAAATGACAAAGTACTATTTATAAACAATGCTAGGAACAATAATAAAATATATGAATAAAAAATATAACTTTTTCGTAGTTTTTTTGCTGGTAGTAGGTACTAATTTGAATTAAAATATTGATGTATCATAGGGTAGTTACAAATAATTTTGTATCGTTAGGACACAAAATAAATACTATAGGACGTCTGACACCTTAATCCTCCCATTAACATGGTTGCTGGAAAGTATCCGAAACGTCAGGCATTTAAAAATCTTAATAAACCGCGATAAAATCCGTAAAAGTTATTTAAATATAATAAAAATGTAATACTAAATTAAATAAATATATTTTATAAAACGTACTATCGGGCCTTACAGTGGAAGTAAATAGTATTCTTTAAATTATTATAGTTTGTAAATTGGAACCATTTTTTTTAATGTCACATGGAGGCAACCGAGCAAGTCGGAGCCGGAGGTGACTACCGACGCCCATTTAGATATCGGCACAGCCAAAAGTTATGCAGATGCGTTGCCCTCCTTTTGCCTATACCTCCCAATGGGCCACCAGAAACTCAAAAACCGCACGACGGCATAGCTGTCACTTGACGCCGGTGTTATGTGAGCGAGAGGTACCACCACGGTTGTGCCGGCCCAATTCGGTTGCAAAGCAGCATGGCTACTACTACTTTATTTGAAAAATAAGATTTAAAACAATACTTCTTATACGCGGACGAAGTCGCGGTTAAAATCTATGAAATAATATACTGCACCTACATTAAGAAAAACCATTTTTGTCCGTCTGTTTGTTCCGGTTAATCTCTGAAACGGCTAAGACGATTTTGACGAAGCTTTTACTGGCAGATAGCTGACGTTATAAGGCGTAACTTTGGCCATAAAAATAATCACCATCAATCCGAACGGCTGTAAATCTAAGTAAACGCGGGCGAAGCTGCGGGCAACGGCTAGTAAACTATAAATTATAACGTCTAGCGTCTACGATCCAGCACGTTGGCGTAGTTCGAATGTTATAAAGTTATAACTACGGCCTACGCTAGCCGCCTCGCTACATACCTAATGTAGCGAGGCGCTACGTTATAGCGCCGAATAGGAATTTATATAGCGTACGCTATACGTTGAGTATGAATAGCGCGCTACGTTATGGCGCTATGCGTTATATTAACCACCACTAGATATAGGCTATAGGTTATTTGTATCTGGTCTTGGGCTCTGGGCTTGGCCGTAGTGAGCGATCTGGGTTCATACTTGACCGGTCCTCCTAAAATTGTTTTTTCTAAACCACGCTCCAAGAGAGCATCGCTTGCCCTGGGTGCTGCTACAGTTCATTACTACGCGTGGGACCAGCGTGTAGGTGCATAATCAGCAACACCCTCATCCTGATTTCGAGGAGAGCTGTACTGAACTGTGTATTAATATTACTGTTGGTAACTGTGAAGTGTTGAAATGAAATAGAATGAAAGATTTTAAAGGTAGTGCTCATCTGTAAGTTTAATTTCATCACCATTAGCCGCTATCAATGGATAGGGGCTGACTGCTGAACATAAGCTTCGTTGAAAAACGCCAAGAAGACCGATGCCTCGCCACTAGCATCCAGCACGGACCGGCCACTGCACGGAGATCGTCTTCCCACCTGGTAAGTTTACTTTAATCGAATTATTAAGAGGTAGTGCCTTGTAGTGTAGTGAATCGCAGGCCTTATTGCTATAGTAATATAATAAAGCTGAAGAGTTAATAAAGCTGAAGAGTTTGCATGTTTGTATATCCCCAATTTCTTATATCTACTGCGTGGGGTTTGAAGAAAAATCATTTCATAGTCCAATTATTGGAAAAGTTTGATCTTAAATAGTTTAAACTTTAGATGTTTGACGACCTCTGTGGTTCAGTGGTTAGCGCGTTGGCGCTCAAGCCGGAGGTTGCGGGTTCGAATCCCGCCAGGGAACAAAAATATTTTCTGTGTTCCTGGGTCATGAATGTGTTATATAATAAAAATCTTAAACATAAGTATAATATAAAAGTATTAAATATATTTCCGTTGTCTGGTACCCGTAACACAAGTTCTTCGAGAACTTACCACTGGACCAGATTGACGTGGTGTAAAAGCGTCCATAGATGTTATTTTTTTATAATTTTTAGGACAGGTGAAATAACAGGGGACAGGGGAACAGAGGTGATTTACTGATTCCTGTAGTGTATCTCACTAAACTCCGCTGGACTGAACTAGTCAGCCTATCTTCGTTATTCATTTTATGGTAAATAAAAATATTAATTTCCATTAAAACAAGCTCCCGAAAATCAAGTTCTTACGGCATTGAAGCAGGAACATTATTGAACTCTATGAATGAAGTTTACAAGTTATTAAGTTCTTGAAATTGTAAGCTAAAGAACTAAACAATTTATTACATGGAGGAAAACTTGAACAAAATAGCGTATTAAAACCTGTCCAAACCAGGCAATCTCTTTTTTATAGATTAATAAAGTGAAAAGTTACGTGCAGTTTAGCATGTGATTAAACACCTTCAGTATACTTTATCATCATCATCATCATTATCATCATCATCATCGTCATTATCATCAACATCATCATCATCATCATTATCATTATCATCATTATCATTATTAACCTTTTGCCTCTTTCAATAAACGCCAAGACAGTCGGTCCACCGCCACCACCAACCACTATACGGTCCCATTAAACTGGAGGTCACCCAACCTCCCTTGTTCAACATTCCCTTCGTCTTTCCGAACGTGGCCTCCAACCCTTTTAAACACTATTTTTCTGTGTTTAAAATTATTGATTTAATTTTTTCCACAAGTTGGTTCGTTCGTTTTGGTGTTTTTAAGTCTTTTGCGCCCTTTGATGCCCAAAATAATTATACACAACTCTTAAAATCATAACTTTTACACCTTTATAAACTAGATAAATATGCATCCCTACCAAGGTTCAAGCCTTGTCGTGGCGGTGGGGCTCAGTAACCTAGGGTGAGCCGCTGCACCTTGCGTGAATTGGCCCGAGGGGGCTCTTTGTACCCCTCTTATAAGAAGAGGGGACAAAAGAGCAGGGGGCAAGGGGCGAGGATGGGAACCTCACCAAATTGTACTGTCCCGACGTTGGAGGGGTTGTTCTGTGGTCCCTTGCGGGACTGACTAGCCGTCGAGGTGCCCTATTAATTTACTAGATCTGGGGCACCTCACCAAAGGCGGCATTGGTGGCACTCGCTGGGTTTTAGTGGGTAGAGCTGCGTCCACTTACCAGCTGTCGGGCGCAGCGAGTCCCACATACCCACGTGGGGAGACCCACTCCCACGCGTGATGCCTCAGAGCATTTCCCGGCGCTAAAGAAAAAAAAAATATGCATAAAGCGTTTCAGATTCTATTAATATTTCTTTTCACATGAAAAATAAGTGCGAAGAAATATTGTGATGAATTTTAATGCGTATGACTTATTAGATTCACAAGGTTTCACCTCACTCAAAACAAAAGCGCTTGAGGTTATGTGATTTTATGTGACGTCTCCCTAAGCGCTGTCAGGTGTAAAAAATGAAAACACGGGCTTTTCCCTAATGTACACATTGATACTAGAGAACATCTACTATTAACTTTTTTTTTTTTTAACGCTGGGAAATGCCCTGTGGCAGTCTGTGTCTGTGGTGTCCCGCGGGGCAGTGGGTCTCCTCAGGGGGGGATGTGGGACTCGCTGCGCCCGAAAGCTCGTAAGTGGACGCAGCTCTACCCACTGGAACCAGGCGAGTGCCACCAATGCCGCCTTTGGTGAGGTGTCCCGGTCTGTTGAGCAAACAGGGCACCTCGACGGCTAGTTAGTCCCTTAGGGGACCGACGCCACCACCACAGAGGGGTTGTCCCGCACCACAGAACAACCCCTCCCAACGTCGAGACAGAACAATGGGGTGACGTCCTCGCCCCTTGCTCTTTTGTCCCCTCTTCTTATAAAAGGGGTACAAAGAGCCCCCTCGGCTCAATTCGCTTTGCCCAAGGTGCAGCGGCTCACCCTAGGCTACTGAGCTCCATCGCCTCGACAAGGCCTGAAACGTGGTGGGGGTGGTATTAGAGCTATGTTAACTGATGGACGAGCCATCTGATCAATGGTTACTGAGTCTTCTCTGGTCTAGCTCTTAGAGGGCCACAACAAGATAGCTCGTGTTGGCTATTCTAAGAACGCAAAAGTGAAATAGTCACACCAATCATTGGCCTTATAGTGAAACAATTTTACGGATTTTATCGCGTTTTGGTAAATTGTTAACATGCCCCACGATACGGAAACTTTACAGCACAGGTGGCTGCAGCACAGGTGGCTGCAGCACAGGTCCTCATTATAATGTAACAACATTTATGGTCACTCAAATTATTTAAAACGGGATATTTACCATGTTTTTCATTTTTATTTCGCGGGGCTCGATATTATATAAGCTCTACAAGCTCAGATACACGAGAACTTCTCGTGAACAAGACATTCGTAGAAAATGTCAAAATATCGAGCTCCACGAAATAATAATGAATAACATGGTAAATATCCCATTTTAAATAATTAATCTTTATATATATATTTCTTGTGTGCGTGTGTATGTCACTGAACTCCTCTTAGACGGCTGGACCGATTTTGATGAAATATTTTGTGTGAGTTCAAGGGGATTCGAGGATGGTTTAGATTGACAAAAAAAATATTTTGTACAGGACAACGTCTGTCGGTGCCACTAGTATATATATATAATTTTAAACAATATGTTGCTTTTCTTTCTGAAACACTAATATGATTTAAAACAAAAACGGGTGCTATATACAAATGATTGCTTTAGGTGGGATTCGTGTCTGTGACCACCAGGCTATCAAAATGACACAGATATGATTTATGAATTTGTGTGAAACAAGAATGACATAACTAGAGGGCGTTATCTCAATGACACAAACCCGTGAGAACAGACGCCCACGTTGAAGCAACAAATTAATAAATATATAAGTAACAAATTTTTGTAACAAGTGTAGCTTATGCAGCCTGTTTTGTTTAATAGCATGTTATTTAGACAAGATAACTGATGATTCTAAATTATTTGTATTTATTTGGTTTTAACATTATTCTTCCTCTCAATAGTCTCCCCACCATGGTTCAAACCTTGTCGTGGCAATGGGGCTCAGTAGCCTAGGGTGAGCTCAGCACCTAGGGCGAAGTGAATTAAGCCGAGGGGGCTCTTTATACCCCTCTTATAAGAAGGTGAGGGGGCAAGACGGACGGGACCCGGAAACATTGTACTGTATCAAATTTGGGAGGGGTTGTTCTGTGGTGCGGGACAACCCCTCTATGGAGGTGGCGTCATTCCCTTGCGGGGCTGACTTGCCGTTGAGGTACCCTGTTAGCTGAACAGATCTTTGTACCCCTCTTAGGGGGACAAGGGACGAGGATGGGATCCTCACCCCATTGTCCTGTCCCGACGTTGGGAGAGGTTGTTCTCTTGAGGGACTGACTAGCCGTCGACGTGCCCTGTTTGCTCAACAGATCCGGGGCACCTTACTAAAGGCGGAATCGGTGGCACTCGCCGGGTTTTAGTGGGTATAGCTGCGTCCACTTACCAGCTTTCGGCTGCACAGCGAGTGCCACATACCAGCGTGGGGAGACCCACTCCCTCGCGGGATGCCTCAGAGCATTTCCCGGTGTTAAAGAAAAAAAAGACGACTCTGTAAAATCTTCTCGCAGATTATTAGATATCAATTTATTTTATTGGAGTACCTTAAAAATATGCTAATTATTATCTAACTTTAGGTTTAGGCTAACGTGAGCGACGATGGTCTATATTTTAGTGATTACCAAAATAATAGTAGCAAAAAACTATTATCAGTGGACCTTTAATTTAATTATTATTTGACTATTTTTTTTTATAGAAGAGGGGGCAAACGGACAGTCGGTTCACCTGATGTGATGTAAGTGATAGCGACATCCACTGACACCCGCTACACCAGAGGGTTAGCAGGTGCGTTGCCGGCCTTTCAAATAGGAGTATGCTCTTTTCTTGAAGGTCCCTAAGTCGTAACGGTTCGGAAACACCGTAAGTGGCAGCTGATTCCATATATTCGTCGTGCGAGGCAGGAAATGCCGTAAAAATCGAGTTGTTGTGGATTTACGAACATCGAGATGGTGTGGGTGAAATTTGGAGCTTCTCCGCGATGTCCGGTGGTGGAATACTGCTGCAGGTATTAGTTCGAACAATTCCTCAGAGGATTCCCCGTGGTAGATGCAGTAGAAGATGCAAAGCGATCCACATCTCTACGCAGCGCCAAAGAATCAAGCCGATTGGAGATAACCTTGCTATCGACGATTCGAGCCGCTCGGCTCTTAAGGGCCCTTGGTAGGTGAAAACGGCAAAATTAGCTGTTTTCTATTAGCTGCAATTTAACAACTTGAAGATTTCTGGCACTGAAATTTCTAATATGTATTACAGAACGTATGTATGAGGTGATGACAGTTTTCAAAACACGATTGGAAAAATTTTGCTCGATAGAAAAAAAATCTGAAGTAACCTCTAAACTTTCATATAAATGAATATTACGACCGTGTTTTACAATAATCATTCTTATAAAATCACAAACACATAGGTTTTTACCCTGACGATGTGTTAGCAGTTTTAGATTTCCAAAAACTAAAAAAAAATATTAACTTTTTGATAAAAAATCGTAGTTTCCATACTAAACCACGGACCTCGGGCCGCGCATCACCTGTGAGACCCAGTACCGCTTCGGCATTCGCATGCGGGGGTTGTGTCGCTCGTCACGCGGAACCCGTGAAAGTTACGAGTCCAAAGCAAGAGTAAACAAACTAATATTACCTTGGGAAATAAAAGAAAGTCGCTATCGATATTGACTACCTACTTGTCTGTCTTTACAAAATAATGTTTCGCTAAATATCACAATATATGGTATGGTAATGGATTTTAGTAATTTTTAAATTGTAAATACTTACATGTGCCGGACCGTATGGCAATGGATCGGCCGTCTTTGCGTTCATTGAAGGAGGCCTATATTCAGCGGTGGACGGATAAGGGCTGATGATGATGATGAAATACTTACATAATTTACTTAGATACGAACGTGAAGAGTGGTGTGTGGAGGAGTAAATACTATAAATTGTTATAGAATACATACTATTTGAAAAGATTAGTTCTAGTTTTTTTTGAATTTGAAAAAAAAATATTAAAACTATACAAATATATTATTTTATTATAAATAAAAATGAAGTGTCTATATCATATTATACGAGTAATTTCAAACTTTTCACTAAATATGACGACCTCTGTGGCTCAATAGTTAGCACGTTGGCGCTCAAGCCAGAGGTAGCGGGTTCAAATCCCGCCAGGGAACAAACATTTTTCTGTGTTCCTGGGTCATGGACGTGTATTATACATATAATAAAATACTTATATATATGCACATGTATAGTAAAAAAGTATTAAATATAATATTTCCGTTGTCTGGTATCCGTAATACAAGTTCTTCGAGGATTTACCACGTGACCAGATTGACGGGGTGTAAAAAGAGTCCATAGATTTTATTTGTTCGGTACTTACATCGAAAACCATTTTTATAATCTGTCTGTTTATCTTACTTAGCCGGAAGTTTGGCAAATCTCAGAAAAGGCTGGATCGATTTTGACGGGATTTTCACTGGCAGATAACTGATATTACAAGGAGGAACTTAGGCTACAAAACTAATCATCATCAATTCAAATACTGCTGTACCGACTACCGATGATATATCATGATCCACCCATGGCTGGTGATAGGTCTCTCTCACTGAACACCAAGACGGCCGATCTCATGCCACTACATTACATGATAATGATGATATTATATATATATATATATATATATATATCAGTAGCAGAATTGATCCACCCATGGCTGGTGATAGGCCTCTCTCACTGAACACCAATTTTTAGCCTAAGTTACTCCTTATATCAAACAACATACCTAACATCAGCTATCTGCCAGTGAAAGTCCCATCAAAATCGGCCCAGCCGTTTCAGAGATTTGCCGGAACAAACAGACAGACAGACAGACGGACAGACAAAGAAAAATTGTAAAAAACACTATTTGGGTATAATATGTCCCGTGTAAACATCCATATGCATTCAATAAAAAGCGGTTATTTTGATATTACAAACAGACACTCCAATTTTATTTATCTGTATAGATTACACAAACAACATAGCTATTTAAATAATAATTATATATAATAATATACATTTTAATAAATAAAAAAAATAGGTTTCGGTATACATAGCGAAAGGGCTAAACATTATGTAATGGTTACGAAATAGGATCGCTTGATATTATTAAGTTCGGTGACCTACACAGTACACTGATTACTTGATTACCCCTCGCGCGGGGCTCGCGCGGGGCTCGCGCGGGGCTCGTGCGTGTCCCCCGCGTACACGGACCGTCCCCCACACCTCACGGCACGAAATCTGAATTTTCGCTGACCGCCTAAGCCCCCTTAAGCTTGGCCTCTTAAGTAAAAGGTCCGGGTTCAATCCTGATCCCTCTGGTGCCTTGAAAAGAGTTTCTAAATTTCTACGTGCACTTGAACATGAGACCATCGCTTTGACGCCAGTGAAGGAAACATCGTGAGGGAACCTGCATGCCTGATGAGATTAAAAGACTTTGAAGGCGTGTGAAGTTCACCAACCAGCATTGGGTCAGCGCATCCGGTGAACTATGGCCCAAAACCCTCCTCGCCTGATTTCGAAGAGGTCTCCTCTTCGCGCCCTGCAGTGCGCTAAATAAGGGTTGATATTATATTATATTATAAAGGTTGAAACTACATCTCTTCCTGGGTGCACACAACTCAGTAAAATTTTGTTAATGTTCTTCAGCTTAAGACTCATGCGAGTCTTATCCACTAATTACACACTAAAAGTGGAAAAACAAAAAAATGCGAAAAAAAAATATTTTTATTTTTGATAGGCTTTTGTTAGTTTGATTTTAAAAAGTACAATATTTTATATAAATTACACGCTTCAAATCCGCGACTTTTGCGTATTGCTGACTGTTTGTTTAATCATCAGCTGCTTTTATTTTATAAACTAATAATTTCAATAAAATTTTCTATATTTTTTTCAGTAGGATGTTACATTTTATATGAAGTAAATTAAATTTTATATTCATTGTTTCTTCACAAAATCGACGATGAAGCGATAGTAAAACGCCGTTCAGCTCTGACGTGTAAACAACTAAACCACTTCATATATTAGTTTATGCGGGAAAAAGCTCTCGTACAAACGAGTTTTATCCGAGAATATGAGTTAGAAGCTACACTTATAATGTATATTATAAAGTGTTTTAATGTTCGTAACAGTGGATAGAGGCTGATGATGATGATGAATGTTCATAAGTCTGATTATAGAATGTATCTTTGAAACTACTCATCCGAATAAAAATATCCTATCTATACTAATATATAAAGCTGAAGAGTTTGTCTGTTTGAAAACTCTAATCTCAGGAACTACTGGTCCGATCTGAAAAATTCTTTCAGTTTTAGATAGGCCATTTATAGAGGAAGGCTATAGGATATATAACATCACGCTGTGATTAAACGGAGTTGAATTAAGTAAGTAAGTAAACATCATCATCATGAACGAAGAGTAATTTTATTAAAATACGAAACCCAATGTATTTTTTAATGAAAATTTGATTACCTTTTTTTATTTTAGTTGGATAGGCAAACTGGCAAACGTACCACCTGATGGTGAGTGGTCGACGTCGCCCATGAACATAAACTAGTATACCTGGAACGAGCCCAGGCAACTCATTTATGTGTTGCCTATCCTGAGACATAAGATGTTAAGTCTCGGTGCCAGTAATTACACTGCCTGTCTTGCCCTTCTCTCCGAAACACAGCAAAGCTGTTTCACGGGAGAAACAAGCAAGATGGTGGTACCCATGCAGCCGGGAGCGCGGCACAGCGCTTCCCTCCCACCGGTATTACTATTTTATACTATTAAAACATTACTTACATTACAGGATTTTTGTACGTCACCTTATTTTTTTTTCTTTTTTTATTCATATTCTATGCAAAACACTGTAAGTGTAGCAATTAAATGGTTTTGTTAATATTTTAATAATTATTTGTATACATTATACGTATCTATTAATAATCATATTATATACAAAAATATATTTATCCCATGTTTGTTTAAATACAATTCTTTTAAAACATGAATATTCTTCTACATTGTGAAACTTCGTCATGAAAATCAGTTTTATTCCAAGGTTTTATACATTACTAGTGGCACCGACAGACGTTGTCCTGTACAAAATATTTTTTTTGTGAATCTAAACCATCCTCGAATCCCCTTGAACTCACACAAAATTTCATCAAAATCGATCCAGCCGAGGAGGAGTTCAATGACATACACACAAGAAATATATATAATATAAAGATTAAGAAAGTCGATTATTTTTGGTTGAATTGTTGGATTTAGCCTATCATTAAATACTTTCTTCTGAACGTATGTATGTGACTGAAGTCACACTGTCTGGACCGATTGTGATGATTTTCTTGGTGCGTGATGAAACGGATTCGAAAATGGTTCAGGCTCGGCGCAAACAGCCTACCGGGTCGCGCGTTACCACACCATTTAGCCCGTACCGGACACTGCTGTAGCGAGTGGCTACACGTGTCCGGCGCATCTATACACGTCATACAAAATATATGACAAAAATGTGCGCGCGTACAAAGTACACATGTCAGAAGTGAAACTTATTTGATGAACTAATATTTTTTTTCGGATGGATCTATGCTAAAGGCTCGAAGGCCCTAATGCTACATCGGATTAGTGTGAGCCCATTTGGCTCACTTTTGGTTTATAAAAGTGGGGGGTTGACCCCCGCCAACCGTGCAGTCTGCGACCACACGGCCTCCTGACGTCGGGTTGGGGAACTAATTTTAAAATCTCGTTTATATTTATACTAATCTAAAGCTTTGAATTTCCGAGACTTGCGATGCGACGTTCGCTCTATCTCATTCTCTCTCTCGATCTTTCTCACTCGCTTGCAAGCGAAGGGCTCACACTAATCCGATGTAGCATTAGGGCCTTCGAGCCTTTAGCATAGATCCATCCGAAAAAAAATATTAGTTCATCAAATAAGTTTCACTTCTGACATGTGTACTTTGTACGCGCGCACATTTTTGTCATATATTTTGTATGACGTGTATAGATGCGCCGGACACGTGTAGCCACTCGCTACAGCAGTGTCCGGTACGGGCTAAATGGTGTGGTAACGCGCGACCCGGTAGGCTGTTTGCGCCGAGCCTGAACCATTTTCGAATCCGTTTCATCACGCACCAAGAAAATCATCACAATCGGTCCAGACAGTGTGACTTCAGTCACATACATACGTTCAGAAGAAAGTATTTAATGATAGGCTAAATCCAACAATTCAACCAAAAATAATCGACTTTCTTAATCTTTATATTATATATATTTCTTGTGTGTATGTCATTGAACTCCTCCTCGGCTGGATCGATTTTGATGAAATTTTGTGTGAGTTCAAGGGGATTCGAGGATGGTTTAGATTCACAAAAAAAATATTTTGTACAGGACAACGTCTGTCGGTGCCACTAGTAATGTATAAAACCTTGGAATAAAACTGATTTTCATGACGAAGTTTCACAATGTAGAAGAATATTCATGTTTTAAAAGAATTGTATTTAAACAAACATGGGATAAATATATTTTTGTATATAATATGATTATTAATAGATACGTATAATGTATACAAATAATTATTAAAATATTAACAAAACCATTTAATTGCTACACTTACAGTGTTTTGCATAGAATATGAATAAAAAAAGAAAAAAAAATAAGGTGACGTACAAAAATCCTGTAATGTAAGTAATGTTTTAATAGTATAAAATAGTAATACCGGTGGGAGGGAAGCGCTGTGCCGCGCTCCCGGCTGCATGGGTACCACCATCTTGCTTGTTTCTCCCGTGAAACAGCTTTGCTGTGTTTCGGAGAGAAGGGCAAGACAGGCAGTGTAATTACTGGCACCGAGACTTAACATCTTATGTCTCAGGATAGGCAACACATAAATGAGTTGCCTGGGCTCGTTCCAGGTATACTAGTTTATGTTCATGGGCGACGTCGACCACTCACCATCAGGTGGTACGTTTGCCAGTTTGCCTATCCAACTAAAATAAAAAAAGGTAATCAAATTTTCATTAAAAAATACATTGGGTTTCGTATTTTAATAAAATTACTCTTCGTTCATGATGATGATGATTATGATGAAATTTAAATCTCGAACCATTTATTATAAACACTCATAAAGTAGAACTTTCTACGGTTATCTCAGATTTAAATATATATTTGACCTAATAAACAAAACAAGGTATGTTAAAATCGTTAATATATCATCCAGGTCTGCGGTCGATGGCGTTGTACGGCGCGCCCATCTGGTCGCGTGCCCTGAAGGCGGAGAACGTGGCCCTGTTGCGACGTCCGCAACGGGCTATGGCCGTCAGGGCCGTCCGTGCGTACCGTGCGACCTCATACGAGGCGCGTGAGTGGAGAAGACGACCGGGAGACGAGGAGGAGGTCTCTGGGGAGGGAAAGACTTGGCGGAGCCGCCTGAGCCAAGCAAAAAGCTAAAAAAAAAAACAGCCAGGTGAATTAAGTCGTATCTTAATGTCTTTTTTTTTTTTTTTTTCTTTTACGCCGGGAAATGCTCTGAGGCATCCCGCCTGGGGAGTGGATCTCCCCAGGTGGGTATGTGGGACTCGCTGCGCCCAAAAGATGGTAAATGGACGCAGCTCTACCCACTAAAACCTGGCGAGTGCCACCAGTGCCGCCTTGGTGAGGTGCCCCGGATCTTTTAAGCTAACAGGGCACCTCGACGGCTAGTCAGTCCCGCAAGAGACCGACGCCACCTCCACAGAGGGGTTGCCCCGCACCACAGAACAACCCCTCCCAACGTCAGGACAGTACAATGGGGTGAGGTTCCCATCCTCACCCCTTGCCCCCTGCTCTTTTGTCCCCTCTTCTTATAAGAGGGGTACAAAGAGCCCCCTCGGCTCAATTAGCTTTGCCCAAGGTGCTGGGCTCACCCTAGGCTACTGAGCCCCACCGCCAAGACAAGGCTTGAACCGTGGTGGGGATCTTAATGTCTGAAAATATTGACCGATAGCAAAAATAACAAAATTATAGATCAAAGTATTTCATGGTCGGCGAGTCTGTATCATTGATCATAGATAATAAAACCTTTTGAAATAAGAATTATTCGCTTCATAGACTTCGAACCTTATCTTTTGGCAAATAACTTACAGGCATGAAAGAAAAAACGATAACCTCACACAGAAATGGCGGCTATTCCTTAAATTGCAGGAACAAAGATATTTATAGAATAGAATAGAATAGAAAAAATGTATTTAGGTTGCATACACTGTTGCATACACTGTTGCATACATTTTAAGTAACAATAATTATAATCTAAGTATGTACTTAAGTTTTACATTAAATTATTCTAAGGTATCTAGTGTCTACATAACAATCTTAACAAAAGTATTAACTAACAAACACAAAAATATATAATATTATATACCTACAACAAAATATTTATTTATTTAATATCATTAATTACACTACCTAATATATTACCTACTTAACATAGTAATAGTTAAAATACTTACCTAAACTATAATAAAATGCACAACAGTGTAATTACAATTCCTAAAATGGAAGCCACTCAGTTGAATGACTGTGGGACAAAACACAGTCCTGATTTTATGTGGCCCCTAAATAAACGAAGGAAGCATATTTGGGTCAGTTTTACAGCCAACATTTTACTAAAACTATATTATAAACAAAAAAAAAGAAATCTATGTAGCCAACATTTTTTTAGTATAATATATAAAAACATTTTGTTATGTACTATAATATATAAATACATAATATAGGTCAGTGCTCACATCACACTACTCAGCATTCGTAAATCAGTATCATAACTCATCCTGACTCGGACTGCCGCGAACTCGAATCCACACCCTTAACGAATCACAAAACAATTATTGTTATGCAGTCGGATCACTGTACCTATGTGGAACGCACGCACCTCGTGCGCAATTTACCACCGTAGTCTGTTAACAATTACAATTTAGTTGTTTTGACACTGATCTAGGTCTAAGGCTAAAGAGTAGCTAAGGTGAGCACAGAATATCATTATTTCCTGTATGCGGAATTATAATATTATGTTTATGACTTTTAACTAATAGATATAATTTATATTTTAGATTAGCATGGTGAAAATTTAATTTGTATTGTTACCTCACGAACTATGACATCCGTGGGCAAGAGAGAACATGGACAACCTACCTAGTATATATTTTATATGAATTCAACGCTAGATGGGAGAATCGCCGCTTTGCCGCGCTTTTATCGAGCGTAGATATTTCAAAAGATTCTTTCAGGGATCTTATTGGACTAATTAAGCTCTCTATGTTTAACGATTTAACCTAATCCTCAACATCATCAGCCTCTATCCATCCACTCCTTAACATAAGCCCTCAATGAACGCCAAGACGGCCGATCCCTTGCCACTCGCATCCAACACGGACCGGCCACCTTACGGACATCGTTTTCCTGCCTGCTTAATGGTCGACCAAAACTTCGTCTACCTAAACGTGACCTTCCACTCTTGGACCTTAGATATTGGCCCGTCGTCCACGTATTAAATTGACGGTAATTTGTACACACAAATATAATTCTAGGCACCAAGACTTGTCCTCTCAGGTCTCAGGATATGCAACGTATGAGCTGCCCGGGTTAGTTCCAGTTGAATTCATGTTC
The DNA here is from genome assembly GCA_963853865.1 of Helleia helle. Taxonomy (NCBI): domain Eukaryota; kingdom Metazoa; phylum Arthropoda; class Insecta; order Lepidoptera; family Lycaenidae; genus Helleia; species Helleia helle. The sequence goes on along the minus strand of OY971425.1, from coordinate 5,286,774 downwards.
ATGAGTGACGGTGACCATTAACCATCAGGTGGTATGTCAATTTGTCTATCCAACTATCTTAAGCAAGTATTAAAGTGCGTAGTGTGCGTAAAAGCAAGCGAAAATCAGCAATGATTTAAAAACTAATAATGTAGCGAGTGTCTGTCGCATATCACTTACCAGGTGAAACTGTCTGTTTGCTCCCTCTTCTATTAAAAAAAACCGGCCAAGTGCTAGTCGGACTCGCGCACGAAGGGTTCCGTACCATTACATAATATACAACATTAGACACTTTAACAAAAAATATGGTTTATTTTGAATACATGTTTTTTTTATATATTTGAGTCGATTGAATGAAAGGTAAATTGCGGTGTACGATTTATGACGTATTAAAAGAACTACTTACTAAATCTCGTTCAAACCAATTTTTAGTGGAAGTTTACATGGTAATGTACATCATATATATTTTTTTGTTTTATCATTCTCTTATTTTAGAAGTTACAGGGGGGTAAATTGTGTCCCCCACACAATTTACCACTTTGGAAGTGTCTCTCGCGCAAACTATTCAGTTTAGAAAAGAATGGTATTAGAAACCTCAATATCATTTTTGAAGACCTATCCATAGATACCCCACACGGATTTGATGTAAAAAAATTGAGTTCCAGTTCTAAGTATGGGGATCCCCAAAATTTCTTGTCTTTTTTCTATTTTTGTGTAAAAATCTTAATGCGGTTCCCAGAATACATCTACTTACCAAGTTTCAACAGTATAGGTCTTATAGTTTCGGAAAAAAGTGGCTGTGACATACGGACTGACAGACAGACAGACAGACAGACATGACGAATGTATGAGGGTGTTTTTGCCATTTGGCTACGGAACCCTAAAAAGTAATAAATACAAAATCGGATTATCAGGAAATTCCACAAATTGAAGTCATCGAAATATGAGAGTTAAACATAGATCTTTTCAAATGCGTCGTAATTTCTCAGAAGTCGTAATGACGAATTTCCTTTTCACTTTTCACTGATGTGACAAACGCATGTGGGATTGCGGGAAATATGTGTTATCGGTATTTGAATTAAATTGTTTTGTTTTCACTTCTATCGGCAGTCCCTGTGACTGTCTCAGTATAGGCAACACATAAATGAGTTGCCTGGGCTCGTTCCAGGTAAACTAGTTCATGTTCATGGGCGACGTCGACCACTTACCATCAGGTGGTACGTTTGCCAGTTTGCCTATCCAACTAACATAAAAAAAGAAAAAAAAAAGATTATTTTTAATGATAAGATTTTTTAATGCTAAAGGTTGCATCTGGTTGGAACTGCGCTCCAGAACTGGCATTGCTGATGTGGGAGAAAAAACCGCCAGGCTAAAGTGGAATTGGGCTGGCCATGTGTGTCGGATGCACACAGACCGATGGGCACGGAACGTCATGCATTGGGCGTTTTTCCACTTACCGGCACGGCCACGGTATCGGCGACGGCGACGGCACCGTGCCGTTGCCGTGGAAGCAAAAATGTATGAAAACATATGGCTCGTTTTTCCACTCACCGGCGACGGCACGGCGACGGCAACGGCACGGCGTTGCCTCCCAACGGTACCGTGCCGTTGCCGTAGTTAGCAAGCTTCCCACACGGTGCCGTCCCGGTAAAACTGCAGGTGTATTGTATATGAATTGTAGCCTTGTGCGTGTGTGAGTCCGCGGGGCGTGTAGAAGGGCGCGGAGCGGTCAGCTGAGAGACTCGTAGTTTATATCATCTATATATTATGATATTATGAGATATTATTATGATGATAATATATATCATCATCATCATCATCATCACTGACTGGAATGTTGATCTAGTGGTTAGTGACCCTGGCTGCTAATCCAGAAGGTGGTTGGTTTGATTCCCACTCAGGACAAATGTTTGTGTGATGAACATGATCATTTGTTATGTGTCCGGGTGTAATTTATCAATAATATGTATGTATTTAGAAATATGTAAACTGTATATTATCAGATGGCCGTATGTGAACTCACACTCCCAACATATTATAAATTATTATTATTACCTATATTATTATTATTATCATCATCAAGAATATATCGCCATCTATATCGTGGCAAAGATTTGGCCGTCCTGGCATTCAGTGAGGGAGGCCTATGTTCAGCCATGGACGGATAGAGGCTAATGATGAAATATCATCATAATAATCATGTAATGTCGTGGCATGGGATTGGCCGTCTTGGCGTTCATTAAGGGAGAATTATCTTCAGCCATGGGTGGATCAATTATGATGCTGATATATATATATATATATATATATATATATATATATATATATATATATATATATATATATATATATATATATATATATAATATCATCATTATCATGTAATGTCTTGCCTTCTTGGTGTTCAGTGAGAGAGGCCTATCACCAGCCATGGGTGGATCAATTCTGCTTTTTTTTTTTTTAACGCCGGGAAATGCTCTGAGGCATCCCGCGGGGGAATGGGTCTCCCTACGCGGGTATGTGGGACTCGCTGCGCCCGACAGATGGTAAGTGGACGCAGCTCTACCCACTAAAACCCGGCGAGTGCCACCAATGCCGCCTTCGGTGAGGTGCCCCGGATCTAGTAAACAAACAGGGCACCTCGACGGCTATTCAGTCCTGCAAGGGACCGACGCCACCTCCACAGAGAGGTTGTCCCGCACCACAGAACAACCCCTCCCAACGTCGGGACAGTACAATGGGGTGAGGTTCCCATCCTCGCCCCTTGCGCCCTGCTCTTTTGTCCCCTCTTATTCTAAGAGGGGTACAAAGAGCACCCTCGGCTCAATTAGCTTCGCCCAAGGTGCTGGGCTCACCCTAGGCTACTGAGCCCCTGCCACGTCAAGGCCTGAACCATGGTGGGGGGATCAATTCTGCTACTGATATATATAATTATATCATCATTATCATGTAATGTAGCGGCATGAGATCGGCCGTCTTGGTGTTCAGTGAGAGAGGCCTATCACCAGCCATGGGTGGATCAATTCTGATGCTGATTTATATAATATCATCATTATCATGTAATGTAGTGGCATGAGATCGGCCGTCTTGGTGTTCTGTGAGGGAGACCTATCACCAGCCATGGGTGGATCAATTCTGATGCTGATTTATATAATATCATCATTATCATGTAATGTAGTGGCATGAGATCGGCCGTCTTGGTGTTCTGTGAGGGAGACCTATCACCAGCCATGGGTGGATCAATTCTGATGCTGATTTATATAATATCATCATTATCATGTAATGTAGTGGCATGAGATCGGCCGTCTTGGTGTTCAGTGAGGGAGACCTATCACCAGCCATGGGTGGATCAATTCTGCTACTGATATATATATATATATATATATATATATATATATATAATATCATCATTATCATGTAATGTCGTGGCATGAGATCGGCCGTCTTGGTGTTCAGTGAGAGAGGCCTATCACCAGCCATGGGTGGATCGATTACTCGATCGATCGATACATTAGATTTAAAGGAATTACAATACGACAGTTCAAAGGAATATAAATAACCACGAAAACTCAAGTGTTAATCTTGATTTGAAAATGTGTGTGTTGTTGTAGGATGTCCAGTTTTAACGACTTTGTATAATTTAGAAAAACTAAAATTTTTCTTTAAGTCGGAGCCTTATCATGACTACCGACGCCCATAGACATCCGCACAACCTAAAGTCATGCTGATGCGTTGCAAAAATTTTTATAAACCGCAATAAAATCAATGGATTTTATTACTCAACCATGATGATATTAATAATACATTTTGAAAAAGGTAAAAAATTAAAAAGATAAATCAACAAAACAACACACGAAAAATAAAATAATATACAAAAATTTTGTGCATATGATAAAAAATACAAAATAATGTATATATACGGAAAAATAAATAATAAAGTAATTTAGGTATTTGATATTACATTAATGGTATGGTAAAAAATGGGACAATTCAAATAAACGTCATGCTTGCCACAAATTTTTTATTTCCTAATTATCCTGTTTTTAGCGTGAAATTAATAAATTTTCGAATATTATTCTATTTATTTAGCTGGCATAAAAGCAAAATATTTTTCTATCATTATTTGGTTTTCAGAGAAAAGTTACAAATTGAAGTAAAACTTCTTCAGGCGCGACTAGAAGGTAATTTTTTTTTCTGACAGTAGAAACGCTCAGTTTTTTATATTCAAAGTATAGTAATAAGTTGAGATACTTAGTGATAGCGATAATTAGAATAAGATTAATCGGACTGACATATACATGTAGTATAAAAGTCCAAAAAAAAGAAAAAAAAAAACTCAACACTCAGGATGGCCATGCCACGTGTCTACGGCTAGATAACGAACACGCTGGAACATTATTCTCTGAAGGGCTCTCGTCTAGTTAACTTGTGTCAGACTCACTATTTCCCTTTGAATTCTTTTGGTTATAATTTGTTAATTCTGTTGTTAATTATTTTTATGACTTATAGTTATTGTGTGAATTTTATTTTTTTATTTTATTGAAGTAAATCTTCATTAGGCGCGACAAGGCAGTAACTCAGAATTTTTTTCTGATGGAAGTAACGCTCAGTATTCTTTATTCAAAAATGAGCTGTCACCTGATCATCACGCGATGCATTAAGGAGAGTCATACCACGGGTCTACGGTGACATACCGAGCATGTTGACATTAGGTTGACATATTATTCTTTAGAGGGCTTTTTTCTAGTTAACTTGACAGACTGTGTCAAACTTACTAATATTTTTCATAATTTGTTCATTCTTTTGTTAATTATTTTTGTGACTTATAATTATGTACTTAATGTGAATTTTTGTTTCTTTTATTTAATAGTCCGCTCGATTAACAAATTTGGAATATAAAAGGAAATAGTAATCACATAAATGAAATGGCTGAGTGCCAGGAACATTTAACTCGTTCATCAATAAATAATAATGAAAGAACAAATCAAAAACCTGATAATGATTTGACTTGTAAAAATCGTAGATGTAAATTTTTTGAAGTAAAACTTCTTTAGGCACTACTAGAGGGTAACTTAGATTTTTATGAAGTTTTACTTCAATCGCGCGTAAAGATTACACGCAAACACGTTTTAGACACATCAGAATAACATAATATAGGCTATGATTTATACCCACAGGAATGCGAAGGACGCGGGTGGAACCACGGGGTGCCGCTAGTAAATAATAATAATAAAAAATCAAGAACCTGATAATTATTTGATCTGTAGAGAACGTAAGTGTTCATTTTTGGAAGTAAAACATCTTTAGACGCAACCAGAAAGTACAGCTTGGCAAAAAAGAGTATGACGTGGTGACAGGTGGAACTAAATATTTTACTAAATGGAAACCCATGATGTTGACAATACTTGGCCGACAAATACTAGATTTTGAGTAAAGCTTTGTGTTTCACATTTATTTTAAACGATTTGATTAAATTATCTTGCTGATTTTCATTATTATGATGAGACCTAAGTGAAAGTGGCGCCCTAATTTTTTCCATACTCTTTTTTGCCAAGCTGTAACTCAGATTTTTTTGAAGTTTTATTTCAATCGCGCATAAAAATGTGTAGCACACCCTTTTTTCAAATCTGCTTTTCGTTCCTATTTAGAAATACACGTGTTTTTTTTATTTTAGTTCTCAAAAAAGTTTCTATTCGAGAGGCTGTTGCCAACTTTTCAGCAACTCTTAAAAAGGATAACAACGCTAGATACAAACAGCCATAAAAGTCTATTACTAGATTTAAGTTTAGTAATCCATGACTGATAAGTGCTATTGTTTTTACAGTATAGGAAAAATGTTGTTTTTTTTTGTCATTTATAAACAAAATGGAATAAAAAGTGAGACAAAGACTAATATCATTGTTTTATTCTTTGTATTGGATATCTGTAGTTGTTAGTTTTTTATATATTTTAGAATTGAAACAAGCGTGTGCGCTCTTTTGCCGGGAAGTAAATACTTTTTTATGTATGTATTGTTTTTTAAAATTTGCGCGAATTTCACTCATTATAATGAAACAAATTTTACGGATTTTATCGCGGTTTATTATTTTTTATATGAGGACTGTAAAGTCCTTAATAAACCGCGATAAAATCCGTAAAGTTTGTTTCATTATAATAAGTGAAATTCGCACAAATTTGTTAGATTTGAAGCCTTTTAAAAATATTTGTCTGGTGTGATCTTTATAAAATTTTTCTTACAGTAAAAAGATATGTTAGGGCGAATGGTGTATAATAATAATCATTTCATTAAGCTTATACCCCAATGCTTCGGAAAAAAATATTTGTACGCGTGTTGGATGCGAGTGGCAAGGGATCGGCCATCTTGGCGTTCATTGAGGGAGGCCTATGTTCAGCAGTGGACGGATAGAGGCTGATGATGATGATGATGATGATGACGCGTGTTGTAATTCTAACTCCAAGAAGTGGCGGTAGCAATTCGTTCTCGTATAAAAAAGACCAAATTTCATTGATGTTCTCTAAGAAATATTTGCTTGAATTCTTTTGATATTGGGATCTCTCTGTGTAACGGCGAGTATGGCTGACCGACCTTTTACGCGAAAATGCTTTTATATATCGCCAAATTCTATGCTTCCATGTACATTTGATTTAGTCAATTTTAATCTGTTGAGGGAAACATATTAAAGAGCATGCCTTTGAGGTTTAGTAGGTCTTAGATAGGTCTTAAGACGTTTTTTCTGAACATCATGTTTGTTACTTATTGAGTACAAGATCATTTTTATCACACTAGCTTTTTTTCCTGTTTTATGCCGGGAAATGCCTTGAGGCATCCCGTAGGGGAGTGAGTTTCCCCAGGCGGGTATGTGGGAAACTCGCTGCGCCCGAAAGGTGGTAAGGTGGACACATCTCTACCCGATTAAACCCGGCGAGTGCCACCAATGCCGCCTTTGGTGAGGTCCCCGGATCTAATGAGCAAACGGGGCACCTCGATGGCAAGTTAGTCTCTCAGGTGACCGACGCCACCTCCACAGAGGGGTCGTTCCGCACCACAGAACAACCCCTCCCAACGTTAGGACAGTACAATGGGGTGAGGTTCCTATCCTCGCCCCTTGACACGTTGTTCTTTTGTCCCCTCTACTTATAAGAGGGGTACAAAGAACAGCTCCCTCGGCTCAATTTGCTTCGCCCAAGGTGCTGGGTTCACCTTAGGCTACTGAGCCCCACCGCCACGACAAGGCTTGAACCTTGGTTTATCACACTAGCTGTTGCAGCTTTGCCTGCTTTGACTTACATTTACAACCGCGTCCGGATTGTTGATGATTATTTAATAGCCACTCAGTGATAAAATAGCTTAAAGAGAAATATCTTTTTTAATCGGATGAAAAATTTCGTAGATTACCTCGCACATCCAAATTTACAAACATTACTTAAAATTATTAAGGCGAGTCACCGGGATTGGCGGAGTAGCGGGCGTCGCGACGCGTCTTGTGTAAACGCTAGATAGCATTTAAGTTTTGGGATACATTTGAATAAAAAATATCATATAGAACTTGAGATTAAAAAAAACATAGCACGATCTCTGTAGTATTGAAAATTTAAATTTTCCGTATAAAAATGATGTGCAAACTTACATAATTTATTAGTAAACTAGCTTAGTAGTAGTAGTAACTAGTAACTTACTCAACTTAACTACTGTTAGTCAAAGCGTGATGCTATATAGCCTTCCTCGATAAATGAGCTATCTAACATTGAAATAATTTTTCAAATCATTAACCAATTAGCACATCCTTTAGACAATATCTTTAGGTGTCTCTAATATATTTTGTGCGACTGTTATTTAATTGTATATATCTCAAAAATTGGATTTGGCAAACCATTTTTCCCGTTTCGCCTGCGGTGACTCGACTTAATAAAAGTATGTATATTAATGATAAATAACTTTCTAAAATTTATTTTCATCCCTTTTTTTTCGGATGGATCTATGCTAACGGCCCGAAGGCCCTAATGCTACATCGGATTAGTGTGAGCCCATTCGGCTCACTTTTAATTTATAAAGTGGGGGGTTGCCCCCCGCCAACCGTGCAGTCTGCGACCACACGGCCTCCTGGCGTCGGTTGTGTTTTCATCCCTAGTAGCCGTAAACCGAACGCAGGGACAGCGTAATGGGGTGAATTTCTCTCTCTTTTGTCTCCTCTTCTTATAAGAGGGGTACAAGGAGCAGCTCCTGTTATTTGTGAATTTCACTCATTATAATAAAACAATTTTTATGGATTATATCGCGGTTTATTAAGATTTTTACAAGCCCGACGTTTCCCGTGCCCATGATTTCTGTAAAGTATCCGAAACGTCGGGTTTGTTACAAAAATCTTAATAAACCGCGATAAAATCCATAAAAATTGTTTCATTATAATGAGCAGCTCCTAGTTCAATTGGCTTCGCCCTTAGTGCTGGGTTCACCTTAGGCTACTGAGCCTCACCGCCACGACAAGGCTTGAACAATGGTGGGGACGAACTTGTACCCTTTTTTTTTTTCTTTAACGCGGGGAAATGCTCTGAGGCATCCCGCGGGGCAGTGGGTCTCCCCACGCGGGTATGTGGGACTCGCTGCGCCCGACAGCTGGTAAATAGACGTAGCTCTACCCACTAAAACCCGGCGAGTGCCACCAATGCCGCCTTTGGTGAGGTGCCCCGGATCTAGAAAACAAACAGGGCACCTCGACGGCTAGTCAGTCCCGCAAGGGATCGACGCCACCTCCACAGAGGGGTCGTCCCGCATCACAGAACAACCCCTCCCAACGTCGGGACAGTACAATGGGGTGAGGTTCCCATCCTCACCCCTTGCCCCCTGCTCTTCTGTCCCCTCTTCTTATAAGAGGGGTACAAAGAGCCCCCTCGGCCCAATAGGTTACCTTAGGTTACTGAGCCCCACCACCACGACAAGGCCTGAACCATGGTGGGGGACGAACTTGTATCCTAGTCGTAACACTAGTTTAATATTTTAGGTCTTAGAGCTACTTTACCAGTCTAGGTTAGCTCTAATTCAAGCAAGCCTGGTAAAGTTAAAATCCTTCAATATTCAACATCACAATCATAAATTCTAGTAATTTGACAACTCATAATTTCCTGTGATAAGAAAAAAGAGATAAACATACTAACATAGTACTCTGATATGGGTCTGCCGAATGTTGTAATACGTAAATATTTTGTATATTGTTGTTGATTAATAGATGCTGCGTCCAGCAAAGGGTGGACGAAGAGTGATGATGATGATGGAATATTTAGGAACAGTTACTCTACGTTAACATAGTCCCATTATAGACCCGTAATTGGGAAGGGTACCAGTGAATATCAATAGTTTAGGATGTAAATACGAATAATATTATACGAATTTATAAGCCCCGGTTCAGATATCTTAATTCATCACAAAAATTGTCTACCATTGGTGGGTTTACATGCCTGTCATTTCCGATTTTACAGCAAATAAGGATTGACTCAGTCCTCGCGTGACCTTGGTTGCTGTAAATATCCGAAACGTCGGCAATGTCAAACCCATAATAAAACGCAAAAAAATCCGTAAAACTTGTTTCAATATTATAAGTGAAATTATAAAAGATTTATAAGTGAAATTATATTATCATAATTAAAACGCATGGCCGATGGGCCAATAAGAAGGCTAAGTTCAAGTAGAAGAAGTGTTGGTCGGCCATTAACCGGGTGGGAAGATCTCCATGCGATGGCCGGTCCGTGTTGGATACGAGTGGCAAGGGATCGACCGTCTTGGTGTTCATTGAGGGAGGCCTATGTTGCCCAGTACTACTGTGGAGCTCAGTAGCCTAGGGTGAATCCTGCACCTTAAGCGAAGCCAATTAAACCAGACGCTGCTCTTTGTATTCCTCTTGTAAGAAGAAGAAACAAAACACTAGGTGGCACAAAGGGCGAGGATGGGAAATTCACCCCATTGCATTGTCCCGACGTTGGGAGGGGTTGTTTTATGGTGCGGAATAATCCCTCTGTGTAGGTGGCTTTGGTCCCTTGGGCGACCGACTAGCCGTCGAGGTGCCCTGTTGCTCAGCAGATCCGGGGCACCTCACCAAAGGCGGCATTGGTGGCACTCGCCGGGTTTAGTGGGTAGAGCTGCATCCACCTTACCACCTTTCGGGCGCAGCGTCTCCCACATACCTGCCTGGGGAGACCCACTCCCCTGCGGGATGCCTCAGAGCATTTCCCGGCGTAAAAGAAAAAAGCCTATGTTCAGCAGTGGACGGATAGAATCAAATTCGAACCCACATCCGTTTCGTGATCCTGATGATGATGATGATGATATGCCAAACTAACACGTCTGGTTTGGAGATAGTTTATCAAAACAAAACATGTGCAAAAATAATATTGTCGTTGTGATAGTGGCTAGTATGTTGCGGCCAGACTCATGGTCACGTTAACAATGTGATAGGTCGTCTCCTATCCAGGAACCGGTTTGGGCTGGACATGTAGAGATGCGCTTTGTCTCGTGCGTCTTCATGGCTACCACCGAACCGAAATAAGAAGCGTTTAAAAGAAATATCTTTATTTTCCGTACTTTTTTGTTATCATCATCACCTCGTTGACATGTCATGTGTCCATATTATTATTATTTTTTTTCTTTAACGCCGGGAAATGCTCTGAGGTATCCCGCCTGGGGAGTGGGTCTCCCCAGGCGGGTATGTGGGACTCGTACCCCTCTTATAAGAAAAGGGGACCAAAGAGCAGGGGGCAAGGGGCGAGGACGGGAACCTCACCCCATTGTATTGTCCCGATGTTGGTTGTTCTGTGGTGCGGGACAATCCCTCAGTGGAGGTGGCGTCGATCCCTTGGGGACTGACTAGTCGTCGAGGTGCCCTGTTTGCTTATTAGATCCGGGGCACTTCACCAAAGGCGGCATTGGTGGCACTCACTGGGTTTTAGTAGGTAGAGCTGCGTCCACTTACCAGCTTTTCGGGCGCAGCCAGTCCTACACCCCCGCGTGGGGAGATTCACTTCCCGCGGGATGCATTTCCCGGCGTTAAAGAAAAAAAAACCGTGGTTATAATTTTAAGGCTCATAAGAACCAGTGATTATAATTTGGACCAAAAAATGTATCATCAGTGGATTTGAACCCACGACCGACAGTGTGTTTGACATATTAATATAATAAGCTTTTCCTTCAAACATATACCAAGATTTTAGGTAAAGACTTGTAATTAAGAAAATGTTTACCAGCAAAATCTTAATCACTTATCGTTTCCAAGTAAATTCATAAAAGCAATATACGTTATACAAAACTCTTGTTGATCAGTATCCGAAGTTTCTCAGTAACACGTCCCATTAGGCAGTAAGTACAGCTCCCTGTAATACAGCCCTAAAATATTTAATTAAAAGAAATGTAGGTTAATGGCATTTCCATACATAAACGCGAAATTTGTACAAAACGTCACCATTTTTCACAAACCCAAATACCCAAGGAAAAACGGATTTAACGAAGGTTTGTAATTAGTTCCGAGTTGAGTTGTCAAAATCGATCAATGCCAGCGATTTTTAGGGTTTCGAAATAATATATTATGTTATTGAATTGGGAGCGTTCGGTATTTTAAGCCCGGCACATCGATCAGGATCTTATAAAAATTAAAAAATATATATAAATAGGAATTACTTCTTGTGCACCATCTGTCTGTCCTCCCCATCATGGTTCAGTGGATAGAGCTGCGTCCATTTACCAGTTGTCGGGCGCAGCGAGTCCCACATACCCACCTGGGGAGACCCAGGGGGGATGCCTCAGAGCATTTCCCGGCTTAAAAGAAAAAAAAAAAAACTGTCTGTCCTATATTGAGACTGTCAAGTGATTCTAAAGTAATATAATTTCTTATTGACCTACAACGATATTTTTATAAGGAGAGTTCGTACATATAGCACCAGAAATACAGCCTTATATTATAAAAACGTGTTTTATTACTTTAAATTTCAGAACTATCTAATTAATTTGAAGGCTGGTTTTCGATTGGTCAGGCTACTGGATACTTTACGCAGCGGTCGCGGTTTCAAATCCCGCCAAGTTCTTTTTTTGGTCTATTGGCCTTCTTACTTAGTCGGATCATAGGCGTGATGATGGCTTGCCTAAGAATGACCCCGCCAAGTGCAGATAATTTGTATGATGAATAATTAATGTCTGCACTGGGTCATGGACGTGTATTTATAGAAATTTCTTAAATTTATTTTCGTTCCTAGTAACACAAGTGCAGTTCGGTATTTAAAAAAAATATATATATTTCATTTAATTTTTTTATTACTGAAGACATAAACACTACGGTCTACGAAAATCTTTTTACACCTATGTAATAAATATAAAAAAAAAACAACTGTAATCGTAGGTTTGAAATATGACCCTCGAGTCCCACTCGACCCTGTTTAACTCAAAGGAACAACACCATTTTCATGTTTGCATTAACTAACTTTAATTTTCTATAGAAGGATAGCGTATGTTACATCCATAAATATCCATCCACATCCATTAATCTTAAAACCATGTAAATAGGTATACAATAAACATAGGTACGGAACCGACGATGCGAGTTTACTCAACCCTATTTTTAACAATGACGGAACATTACCTCTTAATTGACTGACATGGATCCCTCGAATCTGCAAAACTCCATCGGGTTGATGTTCGTTCCTTGCTCTGTTCATTTGTCAACCAAACTCCGTGCTGGACGGTCGTCCCCCTTCGTCGCGGTGAAAAGTTACGAGATGTAGTGATGTTACTTGAGACTTTTAAACATTTATAAAAGTGATAGTGATGTGACAAGTGATAATTTTGCTGATAAAAAGTTGTAAGTATTCAATAGCATAATATAAATAATAAAATGTTAATTATAAATAATTTAATTGTGTAGCTATTAAATTAATCTACTCTAATAAATTCAGGTTCACAAACAATTATCGAAATACAATCAATACGATAATAATAATTTATTAAAGCATTATGAGTTTTAAAGTTTGTTTCGTGTTATCAGCAAAGCTGATATGTTTTTATTTTTGTTTGAACGCGCTTATCTCAGGAACTACTGATACTAATCGGATTTTTTTTTAAATCTTTATTACAAGTCTGATTTTTTAATTTGAATTTAAACCCCTTAAATTATAATAAATAGGAAAATTTTTAAGATATCTTTTATTTGTGGCGGTTGAGAATGTGGGACACTAGTAACATATATTTAGAAACAAAAAAGAAAATGGATACATTTCATCATCACCATCAGCCTGCATCCGCCCACAGTTGAATAAAGGTCTCCTTCAATGAACGCCAAGACGGCCAATCCCTTGCCACTCGTATGAATAATTCGTTTATTAATCTTATAAATATTAATATAATATGCCTTATATAATTAATTGTTATTGATAAAAAATACTTATAATTATAATAAAACCAAGCTTTTACCAATTTTATTGCGCTTTAACGCGTAAAACAATATCCGTAAAAAGTAATTTTAATATAATGATATTCGAGTATATAATATTAGAATAAAGAAGATAAATTTTATTATTTATCATTCAGTTTGAAATAAAATATTTAAAGTGCCAGTTTGATTTATTTATCAATTAATAAAAAAACATTGCTTATTCAAATGAAGTTTTAACGTATCCAATGGGATAAGTTCTCGGGACTCATGAGATCATATCTGTTGATCCTGGATATACAGGTGTAGACGGTGGGAAGTGGTGAACCATAAAAATACTTTTAATAATTTCGATATATATACTACATATAGATGGAATAATTTCAATCCAGCTTTTAATACAGTGCGATATGTACATAATATATACTCTAAGTAGTATATAAATTATAACAAATAAATATATGCATTTTGAAATGAAAAATGATAAGCAATAAACATATTTCTTTGGACATCTTGAGAATTTGTTTAATATTCTGAAGTTTATTTCATTTTTTGCATATTTAAAATTGTAAAATAAAAATAACTGGAAGTGCTGTGTGGGTGCAATAGTATATTATGAACTAAATAGATTTGTCTCACGACTATGATGAAAAACATCAGTCGAATCGAATAGTAGAGTATTCCTTGGAAAACAGATTCCACGGTGTTATGGTAGCTCCACTGTTATGATATCTTCTGAAACTGTTGATAGTGACCAAATGTCTTAAAAAACTTATTCGGCTTGGCAATTATAAGCAATTGTTATCAGGAAAGTTATCTATATATTGATACGTGAAGCAAAAACTTTTGTACCCCTATTTAAGAGGATTACGCAAGGAATTGAAATTTGGTACAGTTAAAGATTAAGTGGAGATTGCTATTATTTTGTAGTATGCATTATAAATATAATAAATTAATTAAATAAAGTGTTACACACACTACGATACGATAATGACGACAATGTCAAACAAAAGATGACGTCTGACGTTTAGTTTTAATTTACCAAAAAAATTTGGAGAATTTAGGTAGGTACTGTGAAACCTACGGTACATATAATATACTGTTAAACTGTATTTGAAGTTGAATAATAAATATAATAATAATTATTATTTTCATATAAAGGCATTAGCTACTACGCTACTAGCCATACAAAATACAATATTCGGTCTGTAATACGGAGAAATGGCGGGAAACCCCAAGGAGCGCGGCTTCGCCCCTCTAGCCCCTATCAATCAACTATCATTCCCCATTCCATCCACACAAGGCAGTCCACCACAATATTCGCCAAACAATCACATTATATATTACACAGATTAAGTTTTTAAAACAAACACTATAGAAAACCGCCAGAACAGCCCTACTAAGAAAACCACTCCAGAACGGTACTCCACAAGATTCGCCAACCAATCACAATATATAAAGATCAAGTTTTTAAAACAAACACTATAGAAAACCACTCTGAATGGACAAAACACAAAATAACAATTAATTAACGGGAAACCAAAAGAAACACAACCGCGCGCCCCGATGCCTCCCGCCATTCCCATAATAAATATAATAATAATAATATCTATGGACGCATTTACACCACGTCAATCTGGTCCCGCGGTAAGTTCTTGAAGAACTTGTGTTACGGGTACCAGACAACAGAAATATATTTAATACTTTTATACAATACATATATTTAAGATTTTTAGTATATAATACACATCCATGACTCAGGAACACAGAATTTTTTCTTGTTCCCTGGCGGGATTCGAACCCGCAACCTCCGGCTTGAGCGCCAACGCGCTAACCACTGAGCCACAGAGGTCGGTCAAATGAATGTTGTTTTTGAATTACGATCGACCTCTAGTTATTATAAAACGGCTGATAAAAAGAAGTTTCGAAGTCAAGTAGTATGATGAAATAAAGAAATTAAAAAACAATTAATAAGAAATAAATAAGTTAGACCGAAGTTGATTTCTTTTAAAACACTAAATAATTGATACCACTTTGGTAGACAATGGCAATCATTTTGGTACCCCGTTACAATATAATTTTTGCTCTCATTAATCGACTCAAGATTTTTTGTTCCCTTAAATCTAGTCATCCGCTAAAAATACTTTAAAATATGCTTGCTCACACTGTTTCACCCACAAAAGATAAAGGTGCTCCACCAAAGTAGAGCAGCCTCCAAAAAACAACCTTCGGAACTACGAAATATGCGTACGATAGTAGTAAAGAAATTAAGAGACATTTTTAATTGGAGTAAGAAACGTTTAAATATGGCCTTGCCGTGGGTTTATAAACGTTTAATTGGAAGAGTGTGTAATTTTTATTTTTTTTATTTTGATACACAAACTGGCAGACGAGCCACATGATAGTAAGTGGTCAGCGTCACCCATGAACATTAACAAGTTAACGTGTTGCCTATCCTGAGACATAAGATGTTAAGTATCTGTGCCAGTAAGTACACTGCCTGTCCTATCTGTCTTAAAACAAGATCGTGGATTTGTAAGAGGTATTGCTTGCAGCCAAATTGGGCCGGCACGACCGGGGTGGTACCTCTCGCTCACATAATACCGGAGTATCTAAAGTGATAGTCGTTCTGTCGCGTTTCGTGCGGTTTGTGAGTTTCCGGTGGCGCATAGAGGGGGGTAGGGGATAGGGATAGTCGCTAAAAGGCTTCGAATGCTCGTTTGCCCTCCTATTCTATAAAAAACACATGCAGACTGTGCGTCCCTCCCACCGGTAAATAAAATCATCATCAACCCGTGTCCATCTACGCATGGGTGTGACTCTAAATGGTAATATTGTTCCGGTACGAGGAATGCGCTATGTACGGCGCGCCATTCACAGTACCATCCTGTTTATTTCTTCCGCGAAGCAGCTTTCTTCGCCTCCAGTGAACAGGGCAGTACAGGCAACTGACATACATCCATATTGCATGTCAAGATTGGTGACGCAAAGTTGAAGCTGGTGGCCAGCCTCAGGTGAACTCCTTGGAGTTCATGGGCGACGTTGACCGCCACCTTTTTTTTAAATATTTATGGACGCTTTTACACGACATGAATTTGGTCCCGTGTAACTTCTCCAACTTCTAATTAGTGTTACGGTACATTTAATACGGTATATTTAATAATTTTATACTATACAATATATTATATTTCAGATTTTAATCTGAATTTTAATTATATAATACACATCCATACCCAGGAACACAACACTTTTTGTTCCCTGGCGGTATTCGAACCCGCTACCTCCGGCTTGAGCGCCAACGCGCTAACCATTGAGCCACAGAGGTCGTCCACCTTTATAAACATTGATAACAGTGTAAAGTTTTAGCATGTCTCATTAAAATTGTAATCAAAACATTATTTTTATCTGGTAATGGATTTAAAATCCCTTAAAATTTACTATTATTAGATGGTAATGCTAATAACATCTTGGCGTTCATTGAGGGAGGCCTATGTTCAGCAGTGGACGGATAGAGGCTGATGATGATGATGATGATGATGATGAATGCTAATAAAAACAATAATAATGACGTAATGTAAAATATATACATGAGATTTATTGTTTTCTTATATTTGATTTTTTATTACAAGCAAGATATATACTGACCGACTGCTGGTGAAGGAAACATCGTGAGGAAACCTGCATGCCTGGTGAGATTAAAAGTCTTTGAAGGTGTTTCAAGTTCACCAACCTGCATTGAATCAGCGCATCGGTGAACTATGGCCCAACACTCTGCACGCCTGATTTTGAGGAGGAAACCTGTGCCCAACAGTGGGACATAATATAAGGGTTGATAATTATAGTAATAATAATATCTATGGACGCTTTCACACCACGTCAATCTGGTCCCGTTGTAAGTTCTCCAATTTACTTGTGTTACGGGTACCAGACAACGGAAATATATTTAATACTTTTAAACTATACATATTATATTTAAGATTTTTATTATACAAAACACATCCATGACCCAGGAACACAGAAAATATTTTTGTTCCCTGGCGGGATTCAAACCCCCAACCTCCGACTTGAGCGCCAACGCGTTTACCACTGAGCCACAGAGGTCGTTAAATATTATTATATATACTTACTAGGTCGTGCCGCGTGGTATACGAGTATTACATGCAAAAGTCATAGATTCTAATTATTTTAAGAGCAGATATTTTAATGTGTAGATGCTGAGAAGACCAGGAGATTTGTTCTCGTCTGTCTGTTTGAATCTTTATTGTTTTTTATGCCATAAGGAAGCAACAGAGCAGTCGGAGCCTTATATGTGACCTTATAAGAGCATCCGTTTTGTCATTTTGAGGTACCCTAAAAATGAAATAATGTCATAATATTATAAACCTCACTATGAGAATGACTATGTTTTGACGTCGGTCGTCTAAACTGTAAAGCACATAAATAACATAATAATTAAAATAATTTCAATGCAATTTTGCATATTTTTAATAAGTAACATTTATAATATTTTTTAATTAAACACATTAAAAATGTGCTAAGCTTGTGCATCATCTAATTAGGTTTTAATTCAGGTTATTGCAACTAAATTTAAAAATATGAATGTTTTTATTATTTATTAAAAAATAAATAACCTTATGATTTTGGGTGAAATAATTCGTCGTTATGCAATAATAATAATAATTTATCTAGCTGTTGTCTAAACATGTCTACTTTTTCATCCGTGTGGATTTTAAATTGTTTTATAGGTTGCCTTTATACTTATCGTTACTTATTAAAGTTATTGTCGAGTGTCGACCTTCTCATTTTTGTGGCACATATTACCGTATGATATACTTAGGATAGGATTAGGATAGCAATGCATAATTGAGTTAAATTGCATATTGCCATCAGGATCAGGCACGTTTGACCGTTTACCTATTGAACTAAAATAAAAAAGCTTTGTACACTTCTTGTCCATATAAGCTCTGTCAACTGTAAAATATCACTTGCACGCTTTTAAAAAGGAGTTGAAAGATTTATCACGTTTCTTTATTGTCGTCTTGTGAAGAAAAAAACTAAACTATACTATTAGTAAAGACTTTGACCTGGAAAGCCATTGTTTAAAAGAAGTGCCCTTAATAAAAGTAATTTAGTTGAGATTGTGTAACTGAACTTTAAAAGTTAAGGACTCATTGTAAGGTAACATTAACTTAAATTAAACCTAAGAAATGTTCTTCTTTTTAAAAACAGTTTATTAAGATTGCGACTTAGATATCCACTCATTTCTTACTAAGGTATAAGACGAGAGATAAAATCTTTATCATGGCATAAGGACGTTGTAAACGGGTTCGAAGTTAAAGGTTCAGGTTCGAGTCTGAATTGAGCACTTCTAAAAATGGTTTTAATTCTTTTTGAACCTGACAATGTCAAAACTTTTTTGAAGCATTTCTTACAAGATTAAAACTCTTTCGAGTCCTCTAATGTGAACTTCGTCAACCCGAATTGGGTCGTGAACGAGATATGGTCTTATATTCTCCTTGACTGATTTTGAGACCCTATATACATAAAAAGATCGCTTGAGCAGTTAAGATTTTGTGGCTGCAAAAGTAGGCTTTTTCATTACAATCTATACACCACACCACATCTTATCTCTTCATACTAACTAGAGGTCACACATACGATCGAAATTCAATCTTAATAAAAAAAATCAGTTTGACACCTTAAAATAATGCTTCTAAACTTCTTTGTAAAATAAATAAAAAACGTAGTTCGTGACGAAACGTATGTAATATTTTATTAATTTAGTGTATTTATAATGAATATTACACAAAAATAATAGCTTTCTCCACTACCTCTTCACTTAAATTCCTCCGTTTGCGCAATTCCCTTAAAAGGGGTAGAAAGGGTTTTGCTTCACGTACTATATCTTATATCTTTAAATGAGCAATTCTTGTATATATATATATATATATATAATTGGAATCTCGGTATCGGCTCCAACGATTTTCATGAAATTTAGTATACGTATAGGGGGTTTCGGGGGCGATAAATCGATCTAGCTAGGAATCATTTTTAGAAAATGTCATTTTATTTAAAAAAAAATACCGAGCAAAGCTCGGTCATCCGGGTACTAAATATTAAAAAGCTGCAAACTTTGTTTGTTTGGTTGAATGCGCTAATTTCAGGAACTATTGCATTACATTAAAAATGTTGGATAGCCAATGTATCGAGGAAGCAGGCTTTATTTTAGATAAGGGCTTAACTTTAATTTTCCGGTGACCAAAACTGAGGGAATTATCTAGTACTTTAATAAAGCTAAATAGGTTGTTTGTTTAAGCGCGCTCATATCAGGAACGACCAATCAGATTTAAATATATGTTTTTGCCTTGCCAATTATCAAGAAAAAGTGAGTGAAACCCGAAGATCAGCTAGCACACTAACCAATAACTATTCTTGGTCACAAAGGACTAATAACCACGTAATATTGCTTCTACTAACGAACAGATCTGAGGCCGAAGAGTTATTAAGCGTTTCTAATTACAAATCCTTAATTAACTGCCTGGCAGTGGTTAGGAGGTACCTATTGAGAAAGGTTCCATTTGTCCCTAACAAATGTTGAATAAAAAATGGTTGAATATGAATTTCAGAAAATTATTCCAAAATATATCAAATCTTGATTTGGTTAACATCTTTTGGAAACATTTCCATCTTGAAAAGTCGTTTTAATTTATCGCTTATGTATCTTAATAATATATATCATCGTCCTACTTCTGTTAACAGCGAGAATACATATTATAAGCTCGCGACTTTGATTCAATTATTAGTATTCATATCATTCTGAACTCTGCATAATATCGAAATACAGATGTTTTATCTTAATATCAATAGTGATTTTTAGTATATACTTAAAAATGGAAAAAAAATCCACTTTAAATAATAGAAACATATTTTAAGTGCTTTTTTTTACAATTTTTAAATTTGGCGTTTTGTGGGAAAGCATTATCAATTTCGACTCACGAAGTAATGTTATGATAATTACAAAATTAATTTAAAAAAGTGATGCTTTTTTTTATTTGTCCCACAAATCCGTTTAGGAGAAATAAGATGACAAACTTACACGTAATTAATTATATATAAAGATCATTACTAAGTAGTCTGCACATGCAATAAGAGGAAACGAAATAAAGTACGAATTTAAATAATGCTTTAATTTTGTTAAATTGTACTTTAAAAGCTACCACATGTCTATATTTGGGCACCGCTCAGACCAAATTGAACATGACAGAGATTATGCCTAAAAACACAGCTAAGCGCGAGTCTGACTGGCATGCTGAGGGTTCCGAAAACGTGTTTTTATGTAATATATCAAGAAATATATCTATGGTTTCCAGATTTTTTCTAGCTTCCTATCATACATGATTGGATGTCAATGGGATATACCTTATGGCCTAGGTTTTGGTATGACAGACTGACAGATAAACAGACTGGCAACTGAGTGATCCTACAAGGGAACGGAACCCTAATAAGTATTTATTTTTTCGATTGGAGACCAAATTATGTCGTTGAGGTGTAAATTCGTCTTTTACCTTTCAGTGTACTGGTACTGGCTCCGTATAAGGCAGCCATGGATGGATATATTGTATTATATTTTATTATTATTATAGTATATACTTGTACTTTTCATTCGTAACCTCATTGTGATTGGTTGTTAAGTGTGGAGCTGTAATAATTAGATTCATCTCTAATAATCATCATTAGCCGATGCCATGCCATGGGCTATCATCATCATCATCACCATCATTACATTTTCTGTCCACTTCTGCACGTGTCTTTGATTAAGTGCTCTAATTAAAATATGTTTATTTGATTGTCTTTATTACTCAGAAGATATCAGAAGAACGTGTAAATAAATCATTTCTTTCAAGAAAAACGTATAGTAGTAGGAATGTATGGTATGTAAATTTCTAGAACTAAAATATTTTTGAGTAATTAAATATCTTGTAAAATTTTATGTAGTTTTATAAGATTTTGGATTTTTTTTTAATAAAATAATATTCAATTCCTCAATTAATATTCAATATATATATAATATAATATAATATTCAAATCCTTCAATTAAATAATATAATATATTCTAAACAATTAAAAACCGAGATAATAGCAAAGTTATTAAGGTAGTAAAATATTACATTAGTATATAGTGTGTTTTTCCTTTTTTTAGTGCTCTCTCGAGACTTAAAAGAAAATTAATAAAAAAAATGCAATTGATATTATGTACTTTTTTTGCCGGTTTTATTTTTAAAGTTTAATATTAGTATATTATTTATTTCATGTTGTTTTTTTGCCACCACGTGCGACTATAGTTTAGTTCGCACAAGACACAAAATAAAGGCCTGGTTCTTAGTTTACAAACGGGTCTATGCACCCCAAAAATAGTTTTTTTTTTAATTTTTCCTCACCTTGTCAATATCGCTTGCTTACCGATGAAGGAAAACGTTATGAGGGAAACTGTATGTCTGATAAGATTAACTTTGTAATGTTTTGATGATCGACACCTCATCCTCCTACTGCCCCGTGACCGTGGTTGCTGTAAAGTGTAAAGTATCCGAAACGTTGGGTATGTAAAAACATAAATCGCGATAAAATCCGTAATAGTTTGTTGTAGTTGTACGTAGTAAGACTATAAGTGTTGAAATTTCGCTAAACTATAACTTTCTCCTCGCCTGAATTCGAAAAGCCAAGTAGTGATAAAAAGTGTCACACATTATTTAAGAGGAAGTATTGGAAATTTTGGCGTCAGTAATTCTAATTCATTTTAATAATTCTCAAACGAATGAAAAAATTACTTGGTGACCTAATAGTTCATGATAAAAACCTTATTTTGGTGGTTTTCAAAACATGATTAGGTAACTTTTGTAACAGAGAAAAAATATCAAACATACCTCTTTTTAAAGAGTTTCACATCTTATAGGCAAACGGGACCAGTTTAAGCTTTCTCCGTAGATAAATCCATATATTATGTTCTTTAAAATAGTAGAAGGAATTTTTCCAATTATCGTTCCTAACGCAATAAAATAACAAAACCATTTTGTCGTTTAAATCCTTTAATTAAAAGCTCGCGCGCGTATGGAGAGCCTCACCCCGCTCAGGACGATCAGTCTCCTCTACCACGTGTCCGGTGTTAGAATTATTGTTTAACATTGCGTCGCCTTAAGTAACTTTATCTCATAGGCCTTTTGTTTTTTTGGTAAGTAAGATGTTTGTTAGAATTTATTTTTAATATGTATTTTTACAACGGGTGACCTTATTACGGTTCCCTTAATGGAGTTTCGCTGTATTTAACTGTTAGTGCTGTTATAATTGCTTGAAGAACATGCGAATTCGTTTTGTGTTAATTCATCGTTATTAGCTCGTGTTTCGCTGGTGAGGACCGTGATTGAAGGTCAAAATTTAAATAATAATTATTGTCACAAATTATTATCATGGATATAGGCCAGTATTTTGCTCTTTTTATAGAAAAGGGGGCAAACGGACGGTCGTTTCACCTGATTATAAGTGATAACCGACATCCATAGACATCCTCTACATCATGAGCAGGTGATATTTTACATCATATCGGTGTCTGTACTAGCTCTTAAGCGGGGATGCCGTTTTAATGTGATATACTAATTTCGATGTATAATAATAATTAAAGGGGTTTGAGTTTTGACCTTCAGATCGGCCGTCTTGGGATCGGGCGTCTTGGCGTTCGTGGAGGGAATATAGGCCATGTTCATCAGTGGATGGATAGAGTGAAGGATGAGTTTTGACCTGTGTTGATTGTTTGATTTTTGATCATATAATAACAAACACAATACTTGTAAAGTTTAAAAACACCGACATAGATGTATAGCATACCGCGCGGCGGCATGGAGTCCTTCGTGTGTCAGACGCTCGCTGCAAAGAATCAGTTTAAGTTTTGTCGTTTGCTGTTTTGTTTTGGGCATTTTATGCATAAACATAGCTAGTTTTTATGCTATTTTTGATACATTTCTAGTATTGCCATGTATGTGTGTTTTCATTTAATGTTCTCTCCCTCTGTTACAATATTAGGTACAATATGACTCCAGTTTATAAAATTTCACATTAATACAATAGTTTGACGTTAATTTAGGGATTAAATGCTGTCACAGTGTTAAATATTTTTTATTGTTTAAAAAACTAAAAAATATGCGTGGGATTTAATAATGGTTATGTGAGGACAACATTGAACTAAAAAAAGACTTACAATTTTTAAGTCTCTCCTTTAGGCTCTCTCATCAGATCAATCGATAGTATCATATTTTCATAGTCGGTACGTAGTCACGGGTTCGAATCCGTTATGCTAGGTATTTTGAGTTGTTATTTATTTTAGTCCAATACTAGGAAACAATATGAAATATATCGTGGACAAGGCTTTTCTAGGTAATGCCGAAGTAAAAATGAAAAACATGGTAAATAGTTTAATGTTGTAAAAATATTGTTGTAGACTGTACCCATGACCCTGAGCAAGTTGTCAAGACAGCAGAACTAAGTAGCCACTGATGATAATTCCAACATCTATTCACCGTATTTAGGCCAATTTTCAATGGATCTGCCGCCTCTTTTGTAAGAGGCGTGCTGCTTCGCAGCTGAATTGGGCCGGCACGACCGGGGTGGTACCTCTCACTCGCATAATACTGGCGTAAAGTGACAACTATGCTGTCGCGTTTCGTGCGGTTTGTGAGTTTCCAGTGACCCATTGGGGGGGAGGGCAACGCATCAGCATAATCTCTGGTTGTGCGGATGTGTACGGGCGTCAATTGTCGCTAAAAGGCTTCGACTCCTCGTTTGTTCTCCTAAGCTATAAAAAAAAAAGAAGACCGCCGACTATGACTGACACTCATAGTGGTCAAACTTATAATATCCCTTACGTCGTGTTTTGGGCCACAAAGAAACGGCTGTCGGGCCTGATTCGGCCCATGGGTCACAAAGAAACGGCTGTAGTGCCTGATTCAGCCCATGGGCCACAAAGAAACGGCTGTCGGGCCTGATTCGGCCCATGGGTCACAAAGAAACGGCTGTAGTGCCTGATTCAGCCCATGGGCCACAAAGAAACGGCTGTCGGGCCCAATTCAGTCCGTTTGCTACAAAGAATCGGCTGTCGGGCCTGATTCGGACCATCGGTCAGTGTAGGTTGCATTGTTTCTCAATGGATCTGAATATTCATGCCCGGTGATACATTTCGCGGTCAATTGCCCACTGGTATAGCGTATGACTATTTATTTATTGAACAGTGGAAGAAATGGTTATACGCGGGTTTGAATCTCGCTTGGGGCAGACAATTTGTATGAAGTAATGAGTATGCCAGGTTCATGGATAATAATAATAATAATAATAAAATGCTTTCACATATCATGGGTTTTTTTTTATAGAAGAGGGGGCAAACGGATAGTCGGTTCACCTGATGGTAAGTGAAGAGCGACATCCATAGACACCCGCTACACCAGTGGATTAGCAGGTGCGTTGCCGGCCTTTCAGGTATGAGTATGCTCTTTTCTTGATATTATTATATTATATTGGTACATGATATCATCATTATCATCATCTGTCTCTATCCGTGGAGTTAGAGTGGAGGCCACGTTTAGGTAGGCGAAGTGTTGGTCGGCCATTGACCAGGTGGGAAGACGATCTCCGTGCGGTGGCTCGTCCGTGTTGGACGCGAGTGGCAAGGGATCGGCCATCTTGGCGTTCATTGAGGGAGGCCTATGTTCAGCAGTGGTACATAATATATCATCAATATATTATTATTTTTATTTCTCTTATTTGCAACACAAGTCCATAGTCCGTGAGCCTTCCAAGAGCCTTTTTTTTTCTTTAACGCCGGGAAATGCTTTGAGGCATTCCGCGGGGGAGTGGGTCTCCCCAGGCGTGTATGTGGGACTCGCTGCGCCCGAAAGGTGATAAGGTGGACACAGCTCTACCACTAAACCCGGTGAGTGCCACCAATGCCGCTTTTAGTGAGGTGCCTCAGATTTGTTGAGCAAACATGGCATCTCGACGGCTAGTCAGTCCCTCAAGAGAACAACCTCTCCCAACGTCGGGACAGTACAATAGGTTGAGGTTCCCATCCTCGCCCCTTGTCACCCTAAGAGGAGTACAAAGAGCAGCTCTCTCGGCTCAATTTAAGCTCAATAAATTTAACGCGTAAAAAGTTGTGTATACAAAGTACACGTACAAAAAACTTACATCATTTATAATGCTAGATGTTCGTCCATTACAATGAACATCTAATTAATAACAATATGTATTCATAACTGATATTCAAATATAGCGCCCATCCTTAAGTAGATTTATTAAACATTGTTTCGGTCTGTAAGTATCCTAATGACATACCTAAATATGCTTATCCAGCTGGTTTCTAACATTAAATCAGCCATTCGTCCATCATTCCCTCAGCTGTTCTTGGTTTTAGAAGTAATAAATAATATCGTTTTGTCAGCCTCTATCCATTGAACACAGGCCTTTGTCAATTAGCCGATACCTCAAGATAGCCGATTACCTGCCAATAATTAATTATCAATGAATATATTTTATAAGCAACTAGCTGTACCTAGGGTTGCCATCTCTATTTTTTTGCAACCAGGACAAGACCCGTGGTAAAACTCCAGACTTTAGAGTCCTGCCTGTTCTAGCAGTGCTGCTCGCTTCAATAAAAAACCTCCTCTAAAATATATGGCCTACATTGAAATTCGACTAGCAGTTCCGGAGATGAGCCTCTATTATTGCAGACCATGTTAGCCTAGACCCTCGTTTAGCTTTGGCCTTCGCCGGGGCCAGCCTGTTGCTGAGGTGATCCTGTCTGTTGCCTGCATATCCGGGACCCCCAAAAAGCGGCTGATGGCGCTCGCTGTGGTTTTAGTTAGGGTGGGTACTCCCAGGTGCAAGTCCCACATTGGGTCAGGACACGAAGATCCTAACTGCATCCATAAGGATTTCCCTGCGATAAAAAGGCCCTCGTTCAGCTTGTAAAGATAAAGATAAAGATAATTTATTTGCATTAACATATTGTTATTAAACATTGAGCATGCAAGCTGTTACAATAGTTACCATAGGACAACATGTTATACTGTATAACATGTAAAAGTCAGTGTGCAAATGTCATAGCGTGCCAGATATGTAATATATATCTGGCACGCTATGAATGTTATATATATATATATATATATATATATATATATATATATCCCACAAAAAACAGTTTCACTGATTGATCGGATTAAAAGAAACACTCATTAAAAACTGTGAAAATTGAAAAAACAATTGGTGTAGTATATTTACAAAAAAAAAAAAAAATCTGCAGTCTACAAAAAAATATAAATTAAAAAAAAGTAATCATTGTGATTTTTAATAATTGCAAAATTTTTGTGGCAAATTTTACAATTGAAAACAATTTTTTAAACGTACTTGGCGCGCGTCATTGAGTACCCCAAATTTTTTCATGGCTAATCTAGAGCTAGGGTAATATTATTCTGTCATCTACAGCCAGGAAATTGGTATGGAAAAGGAGTATAAAAACAACAATTGTTGCAACCCTTCTACGCCACGTAGTTGGCCTCACTAATGATTATTTTGATGTCGTCAATCAAATCTATTAGAATTAAAATTCAAGCTCGTACCCATTTCTTTATATATTTCTTATTCCTATTACATTTATACTGATATAATATGAATATGACGCTTTCTTGCCTTTTAATTGAATCAAGAAATAAGGAAATGATTTTATTACTAGTAAGGTAAAGTACCCAGTAACTGCTCAGAACCACCTTTCCACTCTTTTTATTTGTATATCTGCATTTTTGAATATAGATATACAAATGCAGAGAGTGGGCAAGTACTGGTTCCTGAGCAGCTACTGGGTACTTTACCTTAGATAATGTTTATTAAATTGCGCGTAAAATTTTAATATATTAAAACGCGCGCCAAGTACGTTTAAAAAATTGTTTTCAATTGTAAAGGTTTTGTGTACTTGGTTTTTTTATTTCATATTTTTTGTAAAGATTAGTTTATTTTTTTATTTTTGCTATACGTGTATATAGTTAGATGTGTACTTGGCGCGACATTTCACAGTGAAACTGTTTTTTGTGGGATATCTCTTTTTTTTTTGTAAAGCATATATTAATTAACATAATTACATTTCAAATATTCTAATATTTTAAATATTTATACTTCTTGAGTAATTCATTTCAAATACTTTAAAATTTTAAACTTAAACTTCTTGAGTAATTCATCAAAATTTTTATTCATAAATTTTCTCAAATAATTTAATAATAAAAGAGGTTAGTACTATTACAATACTTTTACTTTAAATGACGCTTGTGACTGACCAGTGACCAATGCAACATCGTCATATTTTTTTAAATGTTATTTTGATTTTCAAAATTAACATAGAGCATGCGTTCCTGTTATTCCTCCTGTTTAAATATTTAGAGTGTAAAAGGGAAAGTTAGATAACAGATGGCGCAACATGCAACTTGACCGGCAGTTCAAATCAATAATTAAATTAAAGTAAAATATTATATTTGCTTATTAGTAAATCATGTAATAATAAGCTCAAATATGTAATTAAAAAATTTAATATTTTTTGTTCTTGTCCAATATATGATTCATTATTATTTACCCTGATTAAGTTATAGTTGAACACTACCATGCCTCCAGAATAAAAAAAATTCAAAACTTTAGATGTATTACTTTCTTTATTGTTTTCTTAAGAATAATTCAAATCCAACTCCATATGAAGAAAGTCATAAATTTACTTGATACCAATGTACTTATTATTATGTTTATTGTCCTTTAAGGCCTTTAAATATTCTCCTTTCCAGAAGCTAAAAAAATGTAAAACAGTAAGGAAATAACTTCAAATGAATGGCTACATTTCGCCCTTTCCTATTCCCTACTAACCTTCTTTATAAAACATGTAAAGTCCTAACAGTCAGACAACTTTTTATACTAAACATAGTACTAAAACAGCACGCAGCTCTTGCCTACTGTACTGAACTTACTAAAAAACGAAGAAAAGATATAGTTTGCTCCCAAAAAATTGCAATAAAACATACCTTTATAACTAAATTTTATATATACCTAGGCCCTTATCTCTACAACAGATTAAATGCTTTGTTAGATATTTATCGACTAACTTACCATAAATGTAAAAAAAATCTCCAGTTGTCGCTACAAAGTATGTCGTACGAAGAGACAGAGAATTTGTTAATTAGGATAGAGTAGACTAACTATTTATACATTTATATTATAATTTATATGTAGTTTAATATAAATGATACAATATGATTCTCTATATAAAAATATAAAAAAAAACCAGTTGTCGCTACAAAGTAGGTCGTACGAAGAGACAGATAATTCGTTAATTAGGTTAGATTAGGCTTTACCTATTTATACTTTTATCTTATAAGTTATATATAGTTTAATATAAATGATAAAATATGATTTGTGAAGCGAGTACACTAGCCCTTTTAGCCTGAAACACAGGATTTCCTAGTTCAGGCAGTCAGTACATATATTGTAAATACCTAAGAAACATTGCATTGTAATTATAGATTTTATTGTACTTAATATGTAAGTTTCTGAAATAAACATTTTATTAAATTTTTTTATTATTATAAATTACTTTGTTTAACAATCTTATTCTTATTTGAATCACAATTAATAACTAGTTGAACCTTATAAATGTCCTCTTTAAGAAAACCATTTAAGAATGCTGTTTTAACATCTAAATGAGTGACATCTAAATTTAACTGAACAGATAGTGCGAACAATAATTTCAAAGTAGAATGTCTGACATCTGGTGAGAAGATCAGAGTCTATTCATAATCAATACCAGGCCTCTGTGTAACCTTGTGCCCTTAGCCACTAAACATGCTCTGTAACATACACTATTTAATTTCCTTTTATATACCCACTTGCACTGTACTAAAGTTTAATCAAAAGGTAATTCACTCACAGGAACCCATGCATCATTTTCTTCAAAAGCTTGCATGCAGCTTTTCCTCTATTGCCTCAATCCACTTGTCTCTTTCTGGGCTCTCCAGAGCTTCATGGATCATTAGTAACATTTGGACTCAACATTGTACATAGATTTGGAAATTTATAACGCTCTGGCAGCTTTTTTATTCACTTAATTTGGGCCCCCCTTTACTAAAAGTAAATGGTACTGGTTCCTCATTTTCTTCTTCAGATTGCTGTCTGTGTATGATATTCCCGTAACTGCTCCATCTTTCATTTTATTCTGGTCATTTATATTCAAATGGCCAATCTCCTATGACACTCTTCACTAATTACTGTTGAAGTAGGAGTAAAAAAACATTGTTTATGTTCCATGACCAACTTATAAACACCATCTTCCCGGTTTGCTACAGCCACCAAACTGTTTTTTCTATTGTAAACATAACAGCATTTCTCCTTTAACTCCACATTGTTTCCATTCTTGATAAGTTGACTAACGTAAATCAAGGGTTGGCTATAGTATGAATATAGCAAAAATTTTATACCAATTTAATTGGTAGGAGATGAAGTCAAGAAACAAACTCCAGCGGCATTTATGTCTAATTTTTAGAGTTTTGACCGAATAAAATCGGTTGAAACTAAATAAAATAATACATTAAAGCACCACAATTACATAGATAGAGATAGTACATCTCACTTTGTTAAATAATTTTGTTATTTCTCGAAAAATAATTAGACTGTATTGTCATTTTTCTTTCCGATTATCATTTTCTGTTGGAACCGGCTAAGACCTGAGGCCATGCTGCCATATCTGTTGTGTTAACAAAAATATCTTGTCTGTGCTTTGGAGAAACGGCGGAAAATGCCAAAAAGCGCGGCTCTGCCCCTCTAGCACCCATCAATCAACTATCACTTCTATTCACCCAGAACAGTTCACCATAATATTCGCCAACGAATCACATTACATATTACACAGATTAAGTTTTAAAAACAAACACTATAGAAAACCAACAGAACAGTCCTACAATAGAAAACCACTCCAGAACAGTTCTCCACAATATTCGCCAACCAATCACAATATATACAGTTTTTAAAACAAATACTAGTAAATCACTCAGAATGAACAAAACACAAAATAACAATTAATTAACGGGAAACTGGGAAGAAACCAAGAAGATTGAGCTCTTAACAGAAACGAATATAAGAAACAAAAGACGTTTATCAAATAAAAAATACGACAGAAAAAATATATTATACGAAAGACGTTTATCAAATATAAAATATGACAGAAAAAATAAATAAAAATAAGTTATGGAGAATACAAGAAAAAAAACGAAATACTTAATTTTTAATACAACACCGTATAATGATAACGATAGGCAGTATGGCCTCTAGCCTTTGCCTGTTCCGATAGGATAAAACTAAAAAACAAGCAACCAACTTCGATGTCAAAACTCAAAATTCTCACTGTAACGTCATATAAAATATTTTCTCTAAACCTCTTTAATCGGAAAACGGCGCAAGCAATAATTTTCATGTTTGAAATGTATTAAATAATTGCTGAGACCCAATAATTTTTTGTAATATGTGTAAAATTCGTAAAAAAAAAAACTTATTAAAAATAGTGTGAAGTCTTAGTGTTTTGGCAATAATAACAAAATTTAGCCCCAAAAATATGAGGAGGTTATGTTTACATATGTCTCGAGATATATACACAGTGCCTCACGCCAAACTACTTGGATGTGTTCTTGGCGCTAGACATTAACGTGTCTCCTGATATAAATATAACACTATTGCAACTAAAATTATTATGTCAAAATACAAATTAATTAATTAGCATAAATATTAGAAAATGTCAATTAGAAAATCATTTATAATAAAATAACATTTTTCAGTTATAAATTGTGTAGGTAATAATAAAACAGATATACATAGGCACATACATCCAATATATTTATATCTATACTAATATTATAAAGCTGAAGAGTTTGTTTGTTTGTTTGAACACGCTAATCTCAGGAACTACTGGTCCGATCTGAAAAATTATTTCAGTGTTAGATAGCCCATTTACCCAGGAAGGCTGTAGGTTATATAACATTACGCTGTGACTAACAGTAATTAAGTTAACGCGGGCGAAGCTGCGGGCAACAGCTAGTTAATCATAAAGTCACGGGGACTCAAACTTGCTACCTTTGCTACCTGTCCATTGTACCAGACATTTTGATTCCAAAGGCAGCATCTTTTAATCAAATTGCTACTTTCTCTGACGCCTATCAACAAATTTTTGTGATGGAATAAGATGTTTTTCGAGATGAAATATAGCTTAATATGTTACTTCGGATTCTAAATGGTAGAAACAAACAAACCATTCTTATCAATTAATATGAACACATTTATATAATTATAAGAAACCTTTAATGTTATTTTTTACACCTCTGTCACAGAACTAGGTTAATGAGGTGTAATTGGTCTTTAATAATTAATAAAGGAAAACCTGTATTTTTCCTGTTTGCTAAAACGTTAATTTTCAATCTACTGAGTCTTAAACAGAAAATGACCTTTTTAATTATAATGAAAATTAAAATACATTATTATCCGACTTCAAAAAGGAGGAGGTTATCAATTCCTCGGAATTTTTATTTTATGTCGTAAATTTAAATATTTGATTTAATTGACTTTACAGTATACACTCATTATTATTTATATTTTTTTTGTTGGTTGAATTGCTATTACGTCAGTTACAAATCACTGACCAGTTTCGGAATTTTATGGCTCATGATATTACTTTATCCGGTTATATGATCGATGTCATGTTGACACAACTTTTTACGGTATGTCACCGGTCTCAACAGTCCTCTCTCTTGGTTGCTGTAAAGTACCTGAAACTTCGAGAATGTGAAAATCATAAGCCATAATATTTAAAATTCAACATTAGAAATAACATATTGCCATATTTAATGAAACCCGCGGCCACTCGCTGGTCTCATTCGCCAATTAGTCACTCACAGATATATAGCAACATTAAAGTTTAAATAATAAAATGTGAAACTCATTATAATTTACAACATCGGATCATAATTCTCTTTTAACTGTCGTTAATTTTGTGTTAGGATGTTTGTGCATGCATTAAGATTTAAGACTAATGCCACTGAAAACTCTTACTCTGAAAAATCTTATATGAATATTTATTTATAATTGTACGACTTAGAGGATAGAGGCTGGTGATGATAACGGTGATGATGATGATGATGATGATGATGATGATGATGACAATGATGATGATGATGATGATGATGATGATGATGATGATGATGATGATGATGATGATGATGATGATGATGATGATGATGATGATGATGATGATGATGATGATGATGATGATGATGATGATGATGATGATGATGATGATGATGATGATGATGATGATGATGATGATGATGATGATGATGATGATGATGATGATGATGATGATGATGATGATGATGATGATGATGATGATGATGATGATGATGATGATGATGATGATGATGATGATGATGATGATGATGATGATGATGATGATGATGATGATGATGATGATGATGATGATGATGATGATGATGATGATGATGATGATGATGATGATGATGATGATGATGATGATGATGATGATGATGATGATGATGATGATGATGATGATGATGATGATGATGATGATGATGATGATGATGATGATGATGATGATGATGATGATGATGATGATGATGATGATGATGATGATGATGATGATATGACTTGTAGACCTTAAAGAAATTAGCATATTCATATTTGAAAGGCCGGCAATGCAGCCGCTAATCCTCTGGTGTAACAGGCGTCTATGGGTGTGCCTAATAACTTACCACCAGGCGAACCGACCGTTTGCAAGGGGCAGGGACAAGGGGGGACGGTCCATAAAAATATAAAAGGAATTTATCTATGCTTTATTAAATCTTGGGTTATATTTGAAATATACGATGGCGGTTAGAGTAGTATACTGTGTTAAAGGCTCGCCGGAGGAATGTCTGATTAAAACAATTGATTCTTCTCCATTACAATATATTTGGGCAGAGTAACGCCCTTCACAAATTATACTAGTAGAATACTCCTAATTGCGCTATTGGCGTCTTTTTATACTACATTGATGTAGTCAATAGAATGTTTTATTATTATAAATATCATCATAACATTATAAACAACTACTGTAAATACATTATTAATTATAACATTATTATTATTATATTAATTATGTACATTAAGATTTATTAGTGTTATACTTTAATTATTATTCAACGTTATTACTATACAATAATATATATCCGTTTGGGGCCACCTGAAATTTATTATAATAATAGATGTATTTAGATAGATAACCAGCATCACATCCGGCTGGTGTTGCCAGTGGTTTCTAACATTTGTTCTCCAATATTCCAATAATTATAATAATAGCGATATTTATTTAAGTTTATATATATAAGTAGGTTTCATCTAGTTTTACAAAGATCATGGCCATCGACTTTAGTGTAGTAGTCAAATGACTGGATATTTCACTTAGGTGAATTACTTTCTTACACACAATATATTTATAGACTCTTGTCTTGCATTTGTATACATTTGTATACATTTGTATACATTTACATTTGTATACATTTGTATACATTTGTATACATTTGTATACATTTCTCAAGTTTTATGTTCCCTTCTATGATCCATAAATAGTAGTTTACAATTCAAGATAAGTCACCAAATATTATGTTCTTACTTAGGTTCTGCAAAATCAAAGATCAAATCAAAATCATTTTGAACAACCAACAGAGTATCTTTTTGAAGGTCAATTGAGTCTACCACCGGTTCCAAGGCAAGCTCACTGAGAAGAACCGACGAAACAAACTCAGTGGAAATAATGTTTTCAAATATTTTATAACAAGTTTTACATGTTATTATTCTGAAATGCCTGGGAGGAACGCCCTATTCCCAAGGTATCTTCTATAAAATCTTTCACTTTATAATATCCTTTACCACACAAACGCTCTTTAATAACTTTTTTAAATTTTTTTATTGGGAGGATTTGCACATTTTCTGGGATCCTATTGTAGACTATATTGATCCTATTAAGCGTACATACAGTTGCCTATAAAATAATTGCTTACTTTTGTGAGTCTGCATATTCATTATTAAGATAATTAATCTAACCTATATTGTGGAGTTCTAGTATAACTAAGTGCTGACAATGTTTTTTTATTGAAGGCCATGTTCGGTCTCCCTTCAAACCTTCCTTAGCAGTCCTGCCAAAAAGTTTGAGGCACTAAAACATCCTGTTTTATACAGTTTGAATAACGATTATTTTCGCCGCTTTATACATATAATAATAATAATAATATCTAAGGATGTTTTAGGTACACCACGTCAATCTGGTCCCGTGGTAAGTTCTCGAAGAACTTGAGTTACGGGTACCAGACAACGGAAATATATTTAATACTTTTTTTTCTATACATATATTTAAGATTTTTATTATATGATACACATATTTAATACACATCCATGACCCAGGAACACAGAAAACTATTTGGTTCCCTAGCGGGATTCGAACCCCAGCTTGAGCGCCAATACGCTAACCACTGAGCCACAGAAGTCGTCACACATTATATAGCCCGAGAGATTTCCCATCATATGAAAAGCGACAAATGAAAACACGCAATATGCCGAGGGTATAGCTGGAGTGAACAGTAACCTTTCACATCTAAATCTAATGGGCAAGTTTCACATCCGAATACATAATTTATAGTTTACGTGACTGGGAGTTTAATATCAGTATCTACCTATTGATATGCATCATATTTGTGGAGGTAGTTCATTAGTTATAGCCCCCGTGCGAAGCCGGGGCGGGGGGCTTGTAAATTAATATTTACTAACAATCACACCACGTTGAACTAGTCCATTTTTTAACGCCGGGAAACCCGCGGGGGAATTGGTCTCCCCACGCGGGTATGTGGGACTCGCTGCGCCCGAAAGCTGGTAAGTGGACGCAGCTCTACCCACTAAAATCCGGCGAGTGCCACCAATGCCACCTTTGGTGAGGTGCCCCGGATCTAATGAGCAAACAGGGTACCTCGACGGCTAGTCAGTCCTCCAAGGGACCGACGCCACTTCGACAGAGGGGTTGTCCCACACCACAGAACAACCACTCCCAACGTCGGGACAGTATAATGGGGTGAGGTTCCCGTCCTTGCCCCTTGCTTCCTGCTCTTTTGTCTCCTCTTATTAGAGGGGTGCAAATAGCCCCCTCGGCTCAACTTGCTTCGCCCAAGATGCTGAGCTCACCCTAGGCTACTGAGCCCCACCGCTACGTCAAGGCCTGAACCATGATGGGGACACGTCAGTCCTGCCTTTCTTTCTGAAACAGTAAAATATATAATTTTTTTGTGAGGAGTTTAGTCACATACACACGGTATGTGACTGAACACAATTCTTTAACGGCTGGACCGATTTTTGATGATATTTTTGTGTGTGTTACGAGGGCGGCACTGAATTTCGGGAATCAAGGAAGTGACTCAACATTACTATTTAAAAATGTATTTATTGCTTTTCGAAGTATTCTCCACGAAATTTGACACATTTTTCCATACGATGGAACCAATCATTGAAGCAACCATTCCATTCGGAAGTTGGGGTCTCTAAAATGGCCGTTTTGTAGGCGTCCACAGCTTCTTCAGGTGATGAAAATCTCTGACCACGCAATTTATTCTTTATTTTAGGGAAAGTATAGAAATCATTAGGGCTTAGGTCGGGGCTGTACGGCGGATGGTCTAATAATTCTATGTTTTCTTGCTCTAAAAACTCTTTTGTTCTGTGCGCGGTGTGAGAACTCGCATTGTCGTGATGGAGGATGATGCGGCGGTTGCAGTTCTCTTACGGAGTTCAGAAACGACCTATGGCAAACAAATGCTAGCATACCATTCTGCATTAACCGTTCTTTGTCCCTCAAGCGGAATAGTCGCAACATGGCCGGTTTTGGAGACAAACGTGGCCACCATTTTTTTTGCAACATTCCGTGAACGAACAATTTTTGTTGGCTTTAACTCATTTTCGAACACCCAAACTCGTGACTGGGTTTTTGTTTCGGGTTCATACGCGTATATCCAGGATTCGTCACCTGATACGATATTGTATACAGATCCTGCGTGGAATCTTTCGAGAGTTCTAACGCACACGTGAAGAGCAAATGCGGTATCTATCGGGAAAACAACTTTTTTACACCTCATTGTTTATGTAAGATTATTTGTATTTGACTCATACCAATGTCTAAAGTTGCTTGAATTTCGCGGTATGTCGCATGTCGATCTTCCTCAATCAGCTTACGCACAGCATCAACGTGACTGTAGTTTTTGGACGACCTTGACGGGGATCATCACTGAGCTTAACACGTCCACGTTGAAATTCAGCAAACCAGCGATAAATTGTGGTTTTGGATGGGGCTTCATCACCAAATGCAGAAATCATCCGGTCAACACATTGTTTTTGTGTTAAACCACTTCGAAAGTCATAATAAATCATCGCTCTAGAATTTTCTCGAGTCAATTCCATTTTGTCAACGACTAAACAAGTTTGACCAGACCAAGAATCTTTTTTTAAATAAATAACTGGTATTTGATTTTCAAAACCAAGGAGTTTTCAATTGAAAAGATTTTAATATGGAACAGTGGAAATTTCCATTCCCGATACTTTTAGTGCAGCCTATGCATTGTGGTTTCTAGAATGGTTTAGATTCACAGTTTCCACTACAAAATGTTTGTGCAGGACATCTTCGGGTCCCCACCATGGTTCAGGCCTTGTCGTGGCGGTGGGGCTCAGTAACCTTGGGTGAGCGGTGCACCTTTGGTGAAGCTAGTTGGGCCGAGGGGGCTCTTTGTACCCCTCTTATAAGAAGAGAGGACAGAAGAGTAGGGGGCAAGGGGTGAGGATGGGAACCTCACCCCATTCTACTGTCCCGACGTTGGGAGGGGTTGTTCTGTGGTGCGGGACAAACCCTCTGTGGAGGTGGCGTCGGTCCCTTGCGGGACTGACTAGCCGTCGAGGTGCCCTGTTTGTTTTCTAGATTCGGGGCACCTCACCAAAGGCGGCATTGGTGGCACTCGCCGGGTTTTAGTAGGTAGAGCTGCGTCCATTTACCAGCTGTCGGGCGGCGCGAGTCCCACATACCCGCGCGGGGAGACCCACTCCCCTGCGGGATGCCTTAGAGCATTTCCCGGCGCTAAAGAAAAAAAAGGACATCTTCGGGTCCGGGTAGTATTGCAATTTTTATTATTAAATATTAATAAGGAAAATAAAATGTCGGTCTTTAGTAAAGTTCTGATAAGATAAAAGATGGAAAAATATGTAAGTACTTAAGTTCCTTGATATCGTAAACAACCAGGCAGTTGTCTCCCAAATAGATAGCAGTTGGTCTACAGAATATAGCTTATGAATATTTTAATACATCGAAAATTATCTGAACTTTGTACTTTTGTAGCCAATAATCGGTAAAAAATCAACTTTATAAAAACAAATGCATAAAATTGAAAATATTAGTATTATTTATTTAAAGACTAAGTGTTTTATATATACTTATTTTAAGATAAATTAAAACAATTTGTCTTTTTCAAATACACAAACAAGAAATTTTGAATAATTTTAGTAGACATCAATTTACATAAAATCATTTGCATGTTCAAAAATTCAACAAAATTCGATTTAAAAATCCTACTAGTCTTAATAATATTATTGAAACTAGCTGTTGCCCGCAGCTTCGCCCACGTTATTTTATATTAACGGACGTATCCGGACAGATGATGATAATTTTTCTACTTTTTTTGTTATTTCTGTAAAGGGAATAAGGCTGCGTTTTTAAAGTAAGCTCCCAAGCGGCTAAAATTTTGCCGACTTTTACAATAACTATTTATCAATTTATATCTACAGTCTTGGTAAATTATATACTATAACCTGCGTTAGGAATAACTCTATCTCATGCTGAAAACCGCATAAAAATCAATTTAGTTGGTTAGTAGTTTTTGAGTTAATCGCGTACAGACAGACGGACGCGAGGAAGGACTTTGTTTTCTATTATGTAATGATGATAAGGATTAATACCGTTTTTATATAAATAGCTTTTACGTTACCGCTTTATAATTGCCAATTTTTTTAAGTATTCATTTGTATATATTTTATATTGGATATATTGGGAATTAAAATGGGCGCATATAGGTCGTATGTTATCTTTGACAAATAGACATAATATGCTAACTAGGACTTTTCTGTAGGCATATTTAGAATAGCTGGTGCCTACGAATTCGTCTGCGCAGAATTGGATTTTGGACAATTCACACAAAATCTCTATATATGAAAGGCACAGGTGATTGACTGATGTACCAACGCCCAGGCCTAAACCCTTATTCTCCTTATGTCATAGGCATCCACTAAGTTTAATAGTAAGAGTTTTTTAATTCAGCGTTTCCTATAATTCAACCCCTAAGAGGGTAAAATGAAAAGTTTAAATAAGCGCCAAAATTTATTGACTAAATAATCAACGTACAGGCCAAACCATTAAGGCTAGAAAATTGAAATTTCGCACACGTAAATTTTTCTTATGACGTAGGTATCCACTAAGGAAGGATTTATCCAAATTCAAACCCTAAGGTGAAATAGGAGATAAAAGTTTTTATGACACTTTTAATAATATATTTTGTATGAAATTTCGTATGAATTGAGTTAACCCTTAAGGCTAGAAACTTAAAATTTCGCCTCTTATGACATAGATATCCACTAAGAAAGAAATTCTCAAAATTCAAAGGGGATATAAGTTTATATGGGACTTTATATATTCTGTTCAAAGATTCACAGATACATTTTTTTTATTTAACCTCAAGCTTGTTAAGTATTTTGTTTTGTGTTTGCACGTTTATACTTAGTCGTAAGGCTTAGGTTTTTCTCAAACGTATTTTTTTAATTAATTGAAGTTGGAATATAATTAAATTACAACTTAGCTGTTATTGTTGGCGTTCATATTATATTCATAAGAGTTCCCACAGACTGACTGACACAGAGACTAATAATGAGGCTTTTTTTCTTTTTTTTTTTTTCCGCCAGGAAATGCTCTTAGGCATCCCGCGGGGGAGGGGGGACACCCCAAGCGGGTATGTGGGGCTCTCTGCGCCCGAAGGATGGTAAGGTGGACGCAGCTCTACCCACTAAAACCCGGCGGTGTTCTCCTCGTCGTGCTAGCCCGGTGCGGGAACTATGGTATGGTCCGCACCGGCGACGATGTGCCTGGAGGCACTCTCCTCAGGAGGCAGGGGATAGCGTTCCCTCCTCCTACTCCGCTTAAGGCACCCTGAACACTTAAGGGTGCCTTATAGCCTGGACCTTACGCGCGCGCGGCGGATCCCCCGATCGGCCGCGCACAGATGCGACCGCCTGTCGCCGCCGCGCTCTTCTGCGAGAAGGGGCGCCAGTGCGCTCCCTCTCCCGCTCCGCCTCCTCCTTCTGCGGCATCACAACCTCGCAGAAGGAGAGGACCGCCTCCCATGCACTCTCACTGGCGATCATCGCGCGGATGACCGCAGGGAGTGAAAGGTCGACGCCGACCTCAGCGACGAGGTCCGCTCTTTCGGACGCCCACGCATGGCACTCCGCCAGGGTGTGGTCAGCAGTGTCCTCGTCACTGCTACAGTGATGACACCCTGGCTAGTTCTCCGAGCCTGCCATCTTGAACAGATACCTCCCGAAGCATCCGTGCCCCGTCAGGATCTGCGCAAGGTGGAAGGTGACTGCGCCATGCCGTCGGTCAACCCACTGCTCCAGGATTGGACCGACGGCCAACACCGTGCGGTGTCCCGCACTCGGCGACTAATAATGAGGCTGCTGATGGTGATCAGTTGTTGGATTCATTTATTTATTGGGCATAATTTAATCATCTTTTCCTGGCCTATTATTAAAATAAACTATTTTTTGTTTAGATGTTTTTTTGTTTTTACTTATTTAGTCGTGGAGTTCATTTATTAATCTTTGGGATAGGTATATTATTATATTTCTTTTTCATAAATGTATTATTAAGTGAGGTTCTCATTCACAGGCAGGTAGTAATTTACCTAAAAGATATAATATAATGCCTCACAGGATTAATTCCAATATAGCTAAGGCTGCTAGAATCAAAGAATCTGAGAATCAGACTTAATTCTGTCAGGTTTTGGATGCTGAACCAATCTAATGAAGGGCGTTAATATAATTTTCTTAAAAATGCTCTATCCGTCTCATAGGACCAGCGAAAAGACTTGATCTATTTCTTAATCTACATAAAGCGAGCGCAGCCGCGGGTAAAAGCTAGTCCTTAATATTTTAGCTTCTCTTGAGTACTAAGAGAGTTTCGACATTTAAAATAATAATAATAATAAACTTAATTCATCCTCACATACACACATCGTTACACAGAAAACTTATACATATAGAAAACAAAAAATGCAACATTACCACCATTATCTAGGCATTGTGTACAAAATAATCTTCAACCAACACTTGACCAATATTAGAATTTTAAAATAAATCTCTAAGCAGAAATAAAGGCTTAAGACAACCTTTGAAACTTTCTTTCCAATATATAACAAAATAAATTAAGACTGGACCACGAACGAAACGACAACCCCTACACAACAACTTTTTTTCCCCTTCGTGATTTTAAATACTGTCAACGCCATCTACTTTATTTAATACGAATTTATTTAACATGTAAGAATTGAAATCGATATAATATTATTTTGACTTATAATATAGTGGCATAGTAAACATACCATACTATTAGCGCCATCTAGTTGAATAGTATGCTAGACACTGTTTTTGTAATGTTTTACTTTCCCGCGGGAATTCGGCACTTTTATTTGAATACATTGTTTGAATACAACGGCAACATAAGGTTCATAAGTTATTGTATACAAAGCTGTTTTATTACCTAATTACAGTTTTTTAACTATCCCACGGGAAGTATTTCATTTACCGGGATCAAAAGTATATGTTGACCAGGGGTATAAGCTATCACCATACAAAATTTCATTTAAATCGGTCCAGTAGTTTCGCAGATTAGCCATTACAAACAGACAGACAAACAGAGAAACAAAAAAATCGAAAAAAAAAACCAAATTAGTTCTATTTCATTTCTTACATCCCCCTGGCTCGGTTTTTAGCATTTTTTTTCATTGTACATAAATTAGATCTCTACAGTTTTTAACCGACTTCAAAAAGGAGGAGGTTATCAATTCGTCGGAATCTTTTTTTTTTTTTGTTCTAAAGGGTATACTTCCCAAATGGTCCCATGATAAGAAAACCAGGATCTGATGATGGCATCCCAGAGAAATCGAGGGGAACTTTCGAAAATCGTAGGGGCGACTAGTGCGTTTGATATTTTTTTTATAAAGTGTTTTGAAGGACTTCAATTTAATGAAGGTCTCCAGATCGACTCCAGAGTCGATCTGATGCTGGAGCCGAAAGACAATCGAGGGAACTCCTCAATTATTTACATCAGTAACCTTGTGTTTGGGCTTGATTAATTTGTAATGATAAGAACTTTACACCTAGATGGGTTGTTACTGTCATTAGGGGTCTGATGATGAAGACAAAGGACATTTAAGGGAACTCCTCAACAGTTTACAGTAGCTGCCTTATGTTTGGACTTAATCAATTTAAATTGATGAGAACTTTGTACCCATATGGGTTATAAGCGCCATTACAGGTGTGATGATGGAGACCGTACGCAGTCGAGGGGAATCCTCGACGGTTTACAGCTTTAATTGGGCTTACTTCATACGGTAAATAATATTATGCAAAAATCATGTAATTTTATTACTTGTCGTTGTTAAATGAACAAAAAAACAACTGTGGCTTGGAAGCGCATCATAGTTTTTCAAGGTCATCATAATATCCATTCTATATCTATATATTGGTGATGTTCTATACCTATATATAATGGAATTATTTAACGAATAGCAGCAAATCTGCCGTGATTGCTTTCGATTACATGTATATAAAGTTTTACGCAATTCCATTTCGGTTTTTTCATTTGTTATGTAATGACTCGGTGTAATGTTATGTAGTCGGTGTCAGCCAAGGTAGATAGGGAGGTAGGTACATCAACGAATACGACACCGGCTTCAAAAGTAACAATAATGACGTGGTAAATGCAAAGATTGTATATTAGTAGAAGATCAAGTTGATTAGTAGGCACAAAGATTAAGGAAATTATTTTATTACTTTTTAGTTTTTTTTTTAATTTTGAAGTCGGTTTTAATTTTTGTTTAAAATTTTAATATATGTATTTTATTTATTTATATTATATGAAAATGTAAGGATGTATGTTTGTTACTCTTTTACGCAAAAACTACTAAATGGATTTCAATAAAACTTTACAATAACATAGCTTATAGACTATAACATATAGACTATAAAATATTATCCCTGTATTCCCATGAGAATGGGAAGTACGCGAGTGAAACTGCGGGGCGCCGCTAGCAAAATACATTTCTATAGTATGACAAAAAATCCATAATACATGCGGCTATGTCTGAACTCAAAATTATTGATTGATTGGGGTCAATTAAAAAAAAGAGATGGAGCTAAAAGGCAGTTTGATCAGCTACTGGTTAGTATACAGCCATAGACTTGGTATACCAGAGGTAGAAGTTTGATTTCTTTCATAATTTACCATATTACTTGTACCATAATACGATACATATTACCATCTTCCAAAATCAGCATAAAGTTATCACCATAATTTTATTATGATCGTCGTAAACATTATTTTTAATCGCCAAAGAAATTGCGAGAAATCGGCTAGGA
This sequence comes from Helleia helle, assembly GCA_963853865.1. Taxonomy (NCBI): domain Eukaryota; kingdom Metazoa; phylum Arthropoda; class Insecta; order Lepidoptera; family Lycaenidae; genus Helleia; species Helleia helle. The sequence continues at coordinate 5,243,524 of OY971425.1, read as the reverse complement.
GCTGATATACACGAATGTTCTTCATTAAAAAAACACATTAAAATTTATTGTTGGAATACCCTGGCCTTGGAGAAGTGATAGGTTAATGTGGGGCCCGCGCAGATAAAGAATGTGAGTGCACGTGCGAGCGAGAGGCAAAATGTGACGTCATTTTTGGCCCCCTTTTTTACTCGAGATAGGTAACCTGTAAGGCCACGTATAGTACTCAATCGCACTTATTAAAATAATGTAGTTTTAAATGTACCTTTTATAATTTCATCAATATCGCACTGGAGACCAAGATATGAGTAACAAAAGGGCAGTTAGACAGACATTTAGGAAGTGATATCAGAAAGTCATAACAAGAGTATCTATCTCAAAATTTGTCAAAAAGCTTACTAAAAGGCTCTACAGTTTTCCTTAGGATTCCTTTAATTTATGGTTCATGGATTGCCTAATCAAAATAATATCAAATAATATAAGTAATAAAAATTAATTCAAACTTTAAAATTCGATTTATAAGATAAAAAATAACTTTGCCATTGCCCTTGTTACCCATAGTACTCAATCTTTATTGTATTTTACGTATGAGATGAGATTAAACCAAATCACGACCAGGTTTTTAGCCAATTTTGGAGTCACTCTCCATAATATAAAAACCATAATTGGTCGTAAGTCTCTTAACCTGACCACAAATCTAGTTTAAAATAGGACAGTCCTGGAATTTCGTGTCCACGAAAACCCAAAACAAACCCGAAAAAAGCGCACTACTGTTTTTCGCAGTAATGTAATAAAAAATACCCTTGATATTAGATCACTGCGAAAAAATAATTTTACTCTTCATATAACATTTTAAAGTAACATTGTCATATTAACTTCTGTAATTATTGAAAACAGATATTTACCTTTTCACTTTTGTTTCACGAAGCTCAATATTTCGACATTATCTACATGCGTAGAGATGTTGGACCGCAAGACATTTTCTACCGCATCTACCCCGGGGAGTGTTCTGAGGAATTGTTCGGACTAATACCTGCTGCAGAATTCCACCACCGAACATCACGTAAAAATTCCAAATTTCACCCACATCATCTCGATGTTCGGAAATCCACAACAACTCAAATTTTACGGCATTTCCTGCCTCGCACGTCAAATATATGGAATCAGCTGACACGTACCGTATTTCCAAGCCGATACGACTTAGGGACCTTCAAGAAAGAGTATACTCATTTTTTAAAGGACGGCAACGCACCTGCTAATCTTTCAGAGTAGCGGGTGTCTGTTAATGTCACTTTTCACTTACCATCAGGTGAACCGACTGTCCGTTTCCCCCGTCTTTAATAAAAATTTAAAAATTATTGTACACGAGCTCCTCGTTTCACATTCAAAACAAGAATGAAAAACGCGAAAAGTATCCCGTTTTATTTAGTTTTAGAAATAACCTACACTTAAACATAACGGAACGTCGCATCGTGTTGCTTGATGCTGAGTTTTCCGAGTGTATTTTTTGTTCAATCATCTTGTTAAGTACTACAAATGAACAAAATATTATTCTTTCAAGTCAGTTCATCAAAACACGTATTGGTGTGTGACGTCTGTGAAAGATTTGAAATCTCCGCTCTTGTCTAAAACTAGTATCAATCGTCTGGCTGGAAATATACTGGTACGATACGAGAAAAACGTTTTAGTCCCCTTAAAAATCTATAATTAGTCCTGCTATATTATAATTGTAGAGTCCACAGACGCATTTTCAAAAAAAATATCTTATACATTAATTATTCATTGTTTGAAGTCTTTCCGAATTTCGCAACGTCCGATTTTGACTAAAGTATGGTCGCATTAGTTGCTTATCTTCAGAACGCCGCGATGAATGATTTCCGCCTTTTGCCAAAATTGGGAACATTTCTCTTTGGTGGCGATTATCTGAGCCTTGAGATTTGCTCATAATTGTCACACTGAGCTTCCGTGTTGGTATCGTATAGATTCCTGTATAGATATAATCGCCAATAGTAATAAAGTTTATAGATTGATTTATATATTAAGTTTTTATCTGTAATATTATTTTTGCTATGCTTTCGCGTTTCGTGCGGTTTTTAAGTTTCCAGTGGCATATCATTTAAGGAGGGCAACACATCTACATAACTTTTAATATACTGGTTACATGGTTGCGGTAACATGGTTGTGCGGATGTCTATGGGCGTCGGTAGTCACCAAAAGGCTCCGACTGCACGGTTGTCTCCCTATTGCAAAAAAAACATACAAAAAACGTCAAATTAAAAGAAATGTATATCATCCTCATCATCATCATGAGCCTCTATCCGTTAACTGCTGAACATAGGCCTTTTTTTTTTTTTTTTTGCAGGGAAATGCTTTTTACGCATGTAGCCAGGATCTCGGGTAGATCCTGACCCTATGTGGGACTCGCACCTGGGAGTGCCCTACCCGTAAACTAAAACCACTGCGAGCGCCATCAGCCGTTTTAATTTGAGGGTCCCGGATAGTCATTCAACAGGATCACCTCAGCGACAGGCTGGCCCCGGCGAAGGCCAGACTACTCCTCTTAAGGGGAGACTGCCCGGCTGCTTAGACAGTCCCCGCGACGTCGTGTCACACTGGGCCCAGGTTCCCATCCTGAACCCGACACGAACACAGGGGCGTTACTGGAGGCGCATTAGGTAGCGCCTCCTGCGCACCCCCGTTCGTCGCCCACGGGGAGAGGCCTCGTCGGCGGCCTCCTCTCTCACCCGCTCATCGGCCTCCTTCTGGGACATTATTGCCTCGCAGAAGGAGAACATCGCCGTCCAGGACTCGTCGTCACCGAGCATCGCGGTGATGACGCTCGGCAGAACCCGAAGGATCCCGACCAGCGTAAGGCTCTCACCAAGAGACCAGCTCCTATCCGAGACATAGGAGTGCGTCTCGGCAAGAACCTCCGCCACGAGTTCCCACGGGGGGTCACCGGCTAGGGAAGTGGCTGCCGCCCACGATACTGTACGGTACCCCCGGATCACTCTTACCGCGATGACCCGCTGCGCCGAGCGCAGCTGGGCCTTATTCCTCGCGCTGAACATAGGCCTCATTCAATGAACGCCAACACGACTGATCCCTTGCCACTCGCATCATGCAGGAACCGGTCAGTGCACGGAGATCGTTTTCCGATGCATAAAGCGGATTTTTATATTCCTGGTGTATCGGATACTTTACATCAACCATAATCACAGGAGTACTGTTCTCCAGTATCGTCCTCCATTAACCCTTAAAAATGTGTTTCATATAAGTAAAAGTACCTGGATGACCGAGCTTTGCTCGGTTTTTTTTTTAAAAATAAAATGACATTTTCTAAAAATGATTCCTAGCTAGATCGATTTATCGCCCCCGAAACCCCCTATTTACTAAATTTCATGAAAATCGTTGGAGCCGATTCCGAGATTCCAATTATATATATATATATACAAGAATTGCTCATTTAAAGATATAAGATTCGTGTAAAGATTAAAAAAGAAAAAAAAAACTTATTATAATAAAATTATTAGTTGCATGTAACCCTTCCCGCTAAATTCTTATATTATATGGGTTTAAATTATTTTCGCACGCGCCCCGGTAAGACTAGAATCTATTGCAAATTGGGTACACTTTTATACCACGATGTATGTATTTAGGACTCAAAAGGAAAAGAAAAATTATATAATTTTCAGAGATTATACTTTGCTGTCTGTTTGTTTATCACACGGAAGTAAACGAAAATTGTTGGGGTATTTGAATGTAAAGAATAAGCTCGTTGAAGTGGCAGAGGGCTGGTCACACACTCAGGAGAACGGATGGCCGATGGGCCAATAAGGTTCTAGAGTGGAGGCCACATTTAGGTAGACGAAGTGTTATTCGGCCATTAACCAGGTGGGAAGACGATCTCCGTGCAGTGGCCGGTCCGTGTTGGATGCGAGTGGCGAGGGATCGGTCGTCTTGGCGTTCATTGAGGGAGGCCTATGTTCAGCAGTGGACGGATAAAAGGCTGATGACATCAAGTATATAACCGGATAGAATAGTAATGTGAACTATAAAATTGTGTAACTGGTCAGTGATTTGTCACTGACGTAATAGCAATTCAACCAACCAGTGATCTGAATGTTCGTCCCATTGGCCAATCATTCATGAATGGCCATCAGTCGGCCAATCAGAGCACAGAACCGGTGCAGCGTCGCAGCACAAATTTGGCGGAATTAGTTTTCATACAAACCATAATATTACAGCTGATTTGTTTTCATACAAAACATAACAGCTCTATTCCGGTTATGTACTATGCTTTATGTACGATTATGTACGATTGCTAATGATAATGATGATGATGATTCTGTATGTACATTTGTTTTGACTTTGCATTTGAACAACATTCATAATCACCATCGTCAATCATTTTCCGTCCACAGCCGCTCCCACTACCCGACACTCGCATCTCACTATCAAACATTTTTTTCACAACTATTACCTGAAAGATACTCGTTAATTTAGCTTGGACATTTGAGCAGTGTTTTCACCTTAATTGAAAAAAATCTATTCCATAAGCATTTTCATCATCTCAGCGGACTAATTTAATACTTAAAAAATCGCTTAAATTGAAGTCACTTCATATTGTTTTCTAATGTTTACGTAAATTTCACACATTATAGTGAAACAATTTTTTACGGATTTTATCGCGGTTTATAATGATTTTTACAAGCCCGACGTTTCGGATACTTTACAGCAACCATGGTCAGAGGACTGAGGTGTCATCCCCACCATGGTTCAGGCCTTGTCGTGGCGGTGGGGCTCAGTAGCCTAGGGTGAGCCCAGCACCTTGGCGAAGCCAATTGAGCCAAGGGGGCTCTTTGTTCCCATCTTATTAGAAGAGGGGACAAAAGAGCAGGGGGCAAGGGGTGAGGATGGGAACCTCACCTCATTGTACTGTCCCGACGTTGGGAGGGGTTGTTCTGTGGTGCGGGACAACCCCTCTGTGGAGGTGGCGTCGGTCCCTTGTGGGGCTGACTAGCCTTCGAGGTGCCCTGTTAGCTTAACCGATCCGGGGCACCTCACCAAGGCGGCACTGGTGGCACTCGCCGGGTTTTAGTGGGTAGAGCTGCGTCCATTTACCACCTTTCGGGCGCAGCGAGTCCCACATACCCACCTGGGGAGACCCACTCCCCAGGTGGGATGCCTCAGAGCATTTTCCGGCGTAAAAGAAAAAAAAAAGAGACTGAGGTGTCATACGTCCTAAGGTTACAAATTTATTCGAACCTACCCTTTCAATATTTTGGTTAGGCCTATCTATGCAGAAAACTGTATTTTGGTTGCTTTAAAGTATCCGAAACGTAAAATTCTTAATAAACCGCGATAAAATCCGTAAAAAATTGTTTCATAATAATGAAGTCACTTCAATCACATTTTATATTAGCATTAATAAAAATTAAAAATTATTATAATTAAAAGCGTAAAGCCGAACACAAATTCAACATCTTATTACCCCAAGTTTTCGCGTACTCGACAGAATTCGCACAAACTGGTTGTAGGTGCTAAAAGTTTAATTAAGAATTAATAAAAAACTTGATTTGCCGCGATAACTTTATTTAATATTCAAGGACTGTCTCAGGATAGATAACGCTAATCAATCCTGTGAACCGATGTCCTTCAGAAGGGTTTCAGAGCCGTTGACTGATCGCCAGGTATTTGCTATCGAAATGAACTTCAGTAGTCGCCGGTTAGAATCTCACAGAGTACCTATCATCATCATCATCATCATCATCATCATCATCATCATCATCATCATCATCATCATCATCATCATCATCATCATCATCATCAGCCTCTATCCGTCCACTGCTGAACATAGGCCTCCCTCAATGAACTATATTATAATTTATATGTGTATTTTTAATATATAATTTTTAAATACAAATTAGGTATATCTTCCTTGCGGGATGTGTATATATAATACTAGCTGCCCGCACAGACTTCGTCCTGTCAAAGGGGGAGGAATTTCTTAGAATCCGTTAGCTGACCTCTACATAGCAAAAGTAATATTCCTACCAAATTTCAAGTCTCTAGGTCTTATTATAGTTATGATAAGACCTAGAGATATCGTGATGAATCAATCTATAGAACAGCCTTTATATTATATAAAGATGATAAATGTTTTATATTTATTTTATATTTTGAGTGCCTGTAACATAAGTTCTTTTTGCTTAGACATGTCCATAGCCAAAAAAAGGATAACATGAGATTGTATGTGAATATTTATTTATTTATTATTTATAGATCCGTTGTTTCATAGTGTGTTATAGAATCAATTTAAGTAGTGTTTTTTCACAGACCTAACATCTTGTCCCACTTTTTTTTTATATCATTATTAAATGTTAAATTATTTTTAAAACTGATCTACGAGAAGATTCTCAGATTTAAATTGATCACTAATTCCAAAATCTTACCCCTGCCAACAAATAATACCCTGGTCAACAAATAATACCTATTACCTACCCTGGCTATGTGCCAAGACCTAGACTTTATTAGAAAGGAGACTGCACCTGTCAGTCATTGTAAAGGTTATTGTACTTTATGCCGACTTTATTTGAAAATATTAGTTTATATTATTGTGGGCTACTCGCCAAAAGGATTTTTGGCAAATATATCTTCATATAACTATATCACCACAGAGTTTAGATAATTTTTCCGTTACAAAAAAGCTATAATTTTTTCAATATTAACGCAAATGCGAAAAATACTTTTTACGGATTTTATAGCAGTTCATTGATTTTATATTCCCGTTATAGACGTTTCGGACACTTTCCAGCGACCATGTGTGGATGGTGATTAAAATCATCATATTTATGATGCATTATTGGAATTGCAAGATTCTTATTGCATCACGAATATCTGATTATTTTCGATTGAAACTGATTTATGATTACAAATATGACTTTCTTTTATTGTTCCTTTTTCGAAAACCGGTATTCAGATGTGCCAGAACGTAAAATAAGTAACTGCAAAAGTCATTGTGATTTCCTTTATTCAATTCGGGATTCTTGGATCAATTGTTGTGCGGTTTTATTATTTACTTATATGTAATGCGAGGAAAACAAAATAACATTAATGTACATACATAGGAGGGAAACGTGCAGTTGAAGCCTAATTGGGCGAATATCGACACCCGTACATATCCACAGAACCAAATTATGTAGATGCGTTGCCGTCCTTTTCCCTATCATGGGTCACAGGAAACTCACAAACCGTAGGAAACGTGACAGCATAACTGTCACACGTCGGTGTTATGTGAGCGAGAGGAACCAGCCCAATACGGCTGCAAGCACAGATATTGTTCTTAATATTTCTATGGCTGCAAAGCAGCACTACTTCTTACAATAATAATTTTTAGTATACTTATTAGTATTTTTAAATATGTACCGGCCGGTATTTTACCGGTGGGAGGGAAGCGCTGTGCCGCGCTCCCGGCTGCATGGGTACCACCATCTTGCTTGTTTCTCCCGTGAAACAGCTTTGCTGTGTTTCGGAGAGAAGGGCAAGACAGGCAGTGTAATTACTGGCACCGAGACTCAACATCTTGTCTCAGGATAGGCAACACATAAATGAATTGCCGGGGCTCGTTCCAGGTAAACTAGTTTATGTTCATGGGCGACGTCGACCACTTACCATCAGGTGGCTCGTCTGCCAGTTTGCCTATCCAACTAACATGTATATCTGCTACGTGTGAGTGACGATGGCCTAGTGGGTACGGGCTCGGCCTCTTGAGACAGAGAGCCAAGAGAAGGCCCTGTGATGCCTAGAAATGGGTTTTTTTTAATTTCTACGTGTACCTGAACATGAGACCATCGCTTGCTCACCGGTGAAGGAAACATCGGGAGGAAATCTGCATGTGCATCTGCATGCAAGTCTTTGAAGATGTATCAAGTTCACCAACCCGCATTGGGCCAGCGCATCGGTGAACTATGGCCCAAAACCCTCCTCGCCCGATTTCGAGGAGGAGACCCGTGCAGTGGGACATAATTATATAAGGGTTGATATTATTATCTGCTACGTGGAGGTAAAATAATATTCAGCCACAGTTTCACAACTACCAATTGTTGTCACGAATAAAAAGTACAAGTAATGTACCTATAATATGTATTATTATATATTATATATCCTTCCATTGTTGCCTTATACGGAGCCAGTACCAGTACACTGACAGGTAACGGGAGACGAATTTACGCCTCGTCTTTTTGGTCTCCGTTCGAAAGAAATACGCTTGTCATGCATGTTCAATTTAACAGGTAAAGAACATTGTTGCAGGCAAGCAATAAGTAATAACAACTGTTTTATGATTAAGCATAAACAACTAGAAAAAAAAACCACATAAATCACTCCTCCGCCGATTAAAAAAACATCGCTTGTGATATCAATTATTTTAAATTTTTATGTCATCAGGGGGCAAACGAACAGTCGGAGCCTCACGGCGCTGACGCCCATACACATCCGCACAACCAAAGCCATGCAGATGCGCCACCCTCCTCTTCCCCATCCCCCCAATTGGCCACCGGAAACTCACAAACCGCAAGAAACGCGACAGCACAGCTGTCACTTGACGCCGATGTTATGTGAGCGAGAGGTACCACCCCAGTCGTGCCGGCCCAGTTCGGCTGCAATGCAGCATAGCATTACCTCTTACTTGCAGCTGATAATATTATTCACTGTAAGCGTTGATCAGTAATTTTGTCTGCTTTGCTGTGTTAAGAAATTTTTGTGTTGCGATGAAAAACCTCTAGAAAGTTTGAAACTCTTCACAATTAGATTGGTGTTAATTGGAATAATTACAGGAGAGCGCTGAAACTTGGTGACGAGAGTTGAGTTGAGAAAGACTTTCATATAATTAAGGAAATGATTACAATTATTGCATATCCTGTGTTTTAACCTAAAGAGATTTTAAATGAGATTTAAGTCCTACAGGGGATGGTGACAAGCTGATCATGATCATGTCGGGAGTAAAGAGTCCAATAAGGACTTAAATATTGTAGTGTAAGGTTACTGATATCACGCAAAGTATAAGCTCGTTAGAGTGGTAGTGGACTGGTCACACTCTGGAGAACGGATGGCTGATGAAGCAATAAGGTTCAAGAGTGGAGGCTGCGTTTAGGTAGATGAAGTGTTGGTCCGGCAGTAACTATGTGGGAAGATGATCTCCGCCCAGTGGCTGGTCCGATTTGAATTCGAGTGGCAAGGGATCGGTCGTCTTGGCGTTCATTGCGGGACGCGAGCGACGTAAATCATTAGAAATAGCAGGATATGGTACAATTTGAATTTGAAGATTATCCATTGACCGCACAAACCTCATGATCCTTTCCTCTACCAAAACACACGAAGGTTATAAGGTCCATTTCTAAATGACGAAGTATAATATTTACATAGTACCCCATAATATAATGGTTAATTGGATCATATTATTAATGAATAATATGCTTTTTATATCTGATGTATTCTGAACAAGAAACATTTGCCCGAGCTCTGTACGAATGCATGGAATATTTTATGTTGGTATCTGGGGTATCCTGGAGATCGACAACAGGCCAGGCTGAAAGGGGTGATGAAATGCATAATGAAGCAGGTTTTTATCTAAAGGCTTTTAGAAGATATTGCTAAAAATAAAAGAGCGTGTGTTTCATCCATTTCATCATCATTATAAAAACTTTTTCTTCTCAGCTAAATATAGGCCTTATTTTTTTTTAACGCCGGGAAATGCTCTGAGGCATCCCACGGGGGAGTGGGTCTCCCCACGCGGGTATGTGGGACTCGCTGCGCCCGAAAGCTAGTAAGTGGACGCAGCTCTACCCACTAAAACTCAGCGAGTGACACCAATACTGCCTTGGTGAGGTGCCCCGGACCTAATGAGCAAACAGGGCACCTCGACGGCCAGTCAATCCCCCAAGGGACGGACGCCACCTCCACAGAGGGGTTGTCCCGCACTACAGAACTAGCCCTCCCAACGTCGGGACAGTACAATGGGGTGAAGTTCCCATCCTCGCCCCTTGCCCCCTGCTCTTTTGTCCTCGCTTCTTATAAGAGGGGTACAACGAGCCCCCTCGGCTCAATTCGCTTCGCCCAAGGTGCTGGGCTCACTCTAGTAGCCTAGGCCCCACCGCCACGTCAAGGTCTGAACCATGGTGGGGAGCTAAATATAGACCTCGTTCAATAAACGCTTAAAATGATAAATACCCAGCCACTCGAATCCAAATTTCGTTAACAGCAATTATTTAATTTAGTGTAAGTAATTACTTGTGGTACGCAAAAGTGATTTTTTTTCTTTTTCCTATATATTCATTTATTGCTTCATTCATTTATTAACACTATTTCAGGTACGTGCTTATTTTTTTTAAATGTTAGTTGGATAGGCAAACTGGCAAACGTGCCACCTGATGGTAAGTGTTCGACGTCGCCCATGAACATAAACTAGTTTACCTGGAACGAGCCCGGGCAACTCATTTATGTGTTGCCTATCCTGAGACATAAGATGTTAACTCTCGGTGCCAGTAATTACACTTTATTCGGAGAGAAGGGCAAGACAAGCGTCTTGCCCTTCTCTCCGAAACACAGCAAAGCTGTTTCACGGGAGAAACAAGCAAGATGGTGGTACCCATGCAGCCGGAAGCGCGGCACAGCGCTTCCCTCCCACCGGTTTTTTTCAAATTTCATTTTAATCAAACAAGTTACTAGATGTTAATGTCCAGTACTGGACAATAACAGACTGATGATTTCACATACATTTTCTTGCAAAGCCAAACTTGACAAACGTGCGTAGCCTCTCTGTGCGCCGCGGTGGAGCCGCGCCCTTATAATTGTATGAAAAAGAAATGGAAATATGCTGAGCTCGAAGTTAATCAATGTCTAATGTCTTGGAAAATGATGAAAGCGAATAAAGAGTAACTAGGATAGAAATGTTAATTGTAATGAATATAATTTAAACGCAGCGCGCAGGTCGCTTTTAATTTTATCGGGTTTTAGGGTTCCCTAGTAAAATACTAAATTAAACCATTAATATGTTTTAAATTAAAATTTAAATTTAAATTAAACCATTAATATGTTTTTAGGCCTTTTGTTTTTAATTTTTTATTGGTAAAATCTGGTTGGCACTTGCTGCTATAGATGTCGCTTTCTGTCGCTGAGGTGATCCTGTTGAATGCCTATCCGGGACCCTCAAATTAAAGCGGCTGAAGGCGCTCGCAGTGGTTTTAGTTTACGGGTAGGGCACTCCCAGGTGCGAGTCCCACGTAGGGTCAGGATCTACCCGAAATCCTGGCTACATGCGTAAAAAGCATTTCCCTGCGATAAAAAAAAAGATCGCTTTCTTTATATGATACTAGTTGTTTCCCTTGGGCTGTAAAAATAACCTAATAGTTGACCCAATAGTTTTGGGGCTTATTGTATTTTATTATTAGATTTTAGCCCTAGGTATCTAGATTTATGATGAAAATATTATTTTCATAATAGGATGAGATAGATTATAGTACAAATAATGATCTGTGATCGTTTAGCATATAAATGGGATGATAAATAAATGAAGTACACAGTATCATGTCACTCTTTTTTTTTTCTTTAACGCCGGTAAATGCTCTGACCCGCGGGGGAGTGCGTCTCCCCAGGCGGGCATGTGGGACTCGCTGCGCCCAAAAGCTGGTAAGTGGGCGCAGCTCTGCCCACTAAAACCCAGTGAGTGCCACTAATGCCGCCTTTGGTGAGATGCGCCGGATCTAATGAGCAAACAGGGCACCTCAACGGCTAGTCAGTCCCCCAGGGGACCGACACCACCTCCACAGAGGGGTTGACCTGCACCTCAAAACAACCCCTGCCAACATCGGGACAGTACAATGGGATGAGGTTCCCATCCTCACCCCTTGCCCCCTGCTCTTTTGTCCCCTCTTCTTATAAGAGGGGTATAAAGAGCCCCCACGTGCACGCATATGCATGCATATAACACCGCCCTCCTTTCCCACACTGCATATGCGTACACTTGCATGCACCACCACCTCACATGCACCACAACCATAATTAAAGACCACCACCACACAATCTAGGTACGTTTCGCCCCGACACCGAGGCTGGAGGCATCTTCAGGATGTAGACTCGTAAAGGAAGCTAGATAGGCAGACAATCATTTTAAAATAAAATTTTATTACAAGAACAACATTACTATCGTATGCATCTTGTAAAAATCTATTTTTACATTACAAATAGGCACTTCAGTTTTATTTATTTGTTTAGGTTTAGTGGAGCGTTTCAAAAATAATAAATATATTATGTACAGAGTTGACCTCGATTTATGTATTTATTATAGACATAGATCTAGTATATAAACTTCATAGCCGAGAATAATGTTTTATTTTCCAACCGCGACACAAGAAAAATAAAACTTTTCCAACATAAATATACACATTTATCACTAGAAAGACGAATTGGATTGAATATATTATTACTATTATATAATAAGTTTACCGGTGGGAGGAAAGCGCTGTGACGCGCTCCCGGCTGCATGGGTACCATCTTGCTTATTTCTTCCGTGAAACCAATTTGCTGCTTCGAAGAGAAGAGCAAGACAGGCAGTGTAATTACTGGCACCGAGACTTAACATCTTATGTCTCAGGATAGGCAACACGTAATTGAGTTTCCTGGGCTAGTTTCAAGTAAACTAGTTCATGTTATGGGCGACGTCGACCACTTACCATCAGGTGGCACGTCTGTCAGTTTGACACAACCTACATCGAACAAAAACAAAACTAACCCAACCAGTCTCAGGGACTGCCGATAGAAGTGAAAACAAAACAATTAAATTCAAATACCTATAATACCGGCTGTACTAGATTATGACAATCTATACAATTTAAACGGCGCACAAAATGGCCGCATGGCATTGATTCATTTCAGTGTGTTTGACAAGTGATTATGTAAATAAATATTGCATAATCCTATATAAATAAATCAAACGTCATATATACGTCAAATAGCGTCTCTTACCAGTGGTAACGGTGTCGCAAATCCAGAGATTTTATCTCATCTAAAAATATGCGTACCGTGCGTAAAGAAGTTTTCACTTCAAAAATTTAAACATAACTTCATTACGCAGTAGGAAATGAAAAGCCTTAAAGGATACTTTATTTATTGACAAAAAACCTCAAAAACGAATTTCACAGAACCTTACTCAGTGTTCCAATGCCCACTTTGGAGGTTTCGATACGGAAAGCGAAGTTAAAAGCTTATGCGGGCAGAATATATTTTTACGTTTTATTATCATTTGTTGAATTAATAATACATATTATTTAATAATAATAATATCTATGAACGCTTTTACACCACGTAAATCAGGTCTCGTGATAAGTTCTCGAAGAACTTGTGTTACGGGTACCAGATAACAGAAATATTTAAGAATATCACGAAATCAAGTATTATTAAAGTATTATTAATAAGCCAGTAGCACGATACAATATTTAATACATTTATTACACACATTTATATATTTAAGATTTTATTATATCATACACATATTTAAACACATCCATGACCCAGAAACACAGAAAACTTTTTTGTTCCCTGGCGGGATTCAAACCTGCTACCTCCGATATGAGCGCAAATACGCTAACCATTGAGCCACAGAGGTCGTCATGTCAATTGTTTGTATCTATGTACACTCAAGATTAACAAATAGTGGAATATATATAATTTATATCTGTAGATGACAAATTTGAGTTTTTGATATCGGTCATAGCCAAACTTTAACCAATATCTCTAGATGACGGCTACAGGCTGTCAAAACTAATATATTTCTTGTCAACTCAAAACTTTTTGACTTTGGGATGGATATATGAAATTAGTTTCCCTATGTGTGCTGTAACGTATCCAAATGTAAAATTTAAAATCTCATATAAACAAAACATTTAATTTTCTTTGTTTCTATTTTTAGTTTGAAACACTTTGGTCGAAATTCAACCTTGGTTAAATCCTTACATAGCGGAATAAAGTCTGTGTTAAGTAGTTTTATAAAGTACTCGCGCATGCGACAGACGTTCTCTACCAAAGATTTTGTAGTAGACCGAATTGTGAACCTGAACCATTCGTGAATCCACTGGAACACACAAAAAAATCATCAATATCGGTTCAGTTGGGAATTAAGTGACATACACACGCCCAGAAGAATTATTATATAATATAAAGATTTGACGCTTAATTAAAAGAAATTCATTAACACCACCGGCTAATTCGATTTACATTACACCTCTTAGGGCCTTTTCATATTATCCGATCCGATATTGGTATATCGGATCGGATAATATAAGAAGAATAGAATACGATATCGAGGCAATGTACTTGCCTTTCGTATTGTCCGGCCCGATATCGGATATCGGAGCCGACACCGATGCGTTAGCGGCACTATCGCACGCTCGCGAGCCGTCGGACGATAATATTTGTATTTGTGCTATACGTGAATCTAAATTGTCTCTGTCTACACAGTGACCGATGCGCGGCGACCATTATTATTTATCATTATCGCTGTCGAGAGAAATTAAAACTCTCATCTTTGTAGCTTGCTAAAAAGAGTATAAATGCTCTCTCTCAATATCTAGCTTCTACAATGGGATTTATCCAAAACGGTATGTAGATAGATCTATTTTTGCATCTCAAATATTATTATAGATACTGTAAACAAAGATTTCCATTATAGTCGGCCATGATGGTGTCGAGCAAATAGTGGTATCAGAACAATTTTGTCAGAAATATGTGGAAACACATGGTGTCGGCTATCGGATGTCGGCTATCGTCATCTGACACCGATATCGGATCGTATAGTGTGATAACGCTCTTACACTATAACATACATAAATATTATACATTCATAGTATGTATAGAAATTACATGTTGTGCTCTCAGCTGCAAGACTATAATTATTATAATCTGTATCAAAGCTCGCAAGAGCCGCTCATATTAAAATTTATGCTAAATGCTGTAATAATTATTGTCGAACGCTATTGTATATTAATATTCGATCATTAAACTCTTAATTAAGACCTTGTTGCAGGTAATTAGTACAAGCGATGTTGGATTATTTCATATTAATACTAGCTCAGCCACCGACTTCGTTAACGGAGATTTATTTGCTAAGTGTGAGTCACATTATAAAAAGATCAATAATTCTCTATCCTTTTTTTTCTAATAACGTTTCTAATAGTATATTAGCGCCGTATCTTCATCGGTTAACTGCCTTATTTTTCTAACTGCATATGCTACAGAACCGAGGCTATTCGCCAAATTAGCTATATGGGGACCCCACTGTACCTTACCATCTAGAGTTATTCTAAGAAAAACTGTGAAAGTCCACCATCTCTAAGTTCAATTTAAATTTATTGATCGTGTCACGGAACCATTCCACACGTGCTAACTTCTGAGCTTCGGTGAGGTCTGCGATATATGCTAAATTTCTTCGTATGCTTTTCGTCTATTTTGTTAAAATAAGTTTTCACTGCTAACACATTTTCATCGGTACCAGACGTCAAAGAACGAACATTTCTCTCTTCATCCCCCAACTTAACTTCATCCCACTCTTAAATTCATTATGCCAACGGTAGATGGTTGCTTTATTAAGGTTTTCATCCATAAACGCCAGTTTAAGTCAATCAAATGGCTGGTCCTGCATAAGACCACATTTCCCACAGTTTCCGACGCAGGTCCATTTTTCAATAAGACACGATAATAAAATTTAGCTCTCAAAGAAATAAAGGTATATTTAAAATTGGAACGATGCAGTTGGTAGCTTTATTTTAATCACATATTTTTAAATAATAATTACAATTAGTCAGGGCTGTATATAAGCAGGCTAAAGTGTATATAAGGGATAATATATATATATATCATTATTTCACTATGTATGTTTTTCAGTGTACATAAATTATTAAATAAATAAATAATAAATAAAAACTTTTTTCGCAAAACTTTCTGAGTGTCCTATCTATCCTTTAACCTGAAAAAAAAAATCCTCCAATTTCGATGTTTAAAAAATATACAGTACAAGTTCGTCACACAAAAAGCCTAAACGTGTACAAAAATAAAACGCGTATAAACGTCACCGACCGGGCGTGACGCTTACGTCACAGCCCTGATTGATGACAAACAATTTGTCATTCTCAACAGAGTTATCAAATGACGCTAATTGATAAGCTCTGGTGGTATCATCGTCATAAATATAAATAGTAGTCTTATTCGCTGCAGGTCGCGGGTTCGAATCCAATAAAGAGTATTTGGGAGATAACTATAAAATAATAACACTCTGGTTGCTCTCCTTTTCCCTATCCCCACAATGGGCCACCGGGAACTCACAAGCTGCACGAAATGCGACAGCATAGCTGTCAATTGACGTAGGACTAGAGCCTTAATTAAGCAGACGTGACCTAGTCTACTAGACAAAAGGCTGTTCATGATGATACAACCATAATGAAACCCTAAACACTCGATCCCAAACCAGAATCACTATAAACCCGACCCGATACAAATAAACATTTCTAGATTTACAACTACCGTCTTTATTTATTGTCTATCGATACATAGTGTTGTCACACAATATCGATATGCCCTTATATCACTAATTTTTGTATTGAAACAGATGTGTTGAGTGTTATCAAAATTTTCAGTTTATTCAACAGCTAAGAAAATGTTATATGTATTTAATTTTAGCTAACGCGATCACTATTCATATTTATATTATTACGGGTGCTTACCGCGTTTAAAGATTTATTGAGGTCCCGATATTTCGGCAATGTTTAAACGCGGTAAGCACCCGTAATAATATTAATATATAAGAAAATGTTATAACAAAATATGTATAATAACATTTTAATTTTTTTACATTTAATTATTTTATTTTGTTTAATTCTTGTCCATTGGGTGTAATAATATAATATAATATGGAACAAAACGAATATGCAATTTAAGAAATATGAAGCTAAGTATTATGGCGTTAATACCAAACCTAATGTATAAAGCTATATAGTTATCTTTTCTTTATCATATTATTTAGTAAATATAATTTATTCGTATGAAATGATGAATCCTACTAATATTACAAATGTGTAAGTAAGTTTGTTTGCTACGCTTTCATGCGAAAACTACTTAACCGATCATTATGAAACTTTGTACACATATTCTTGGAGGTATTAAAAGTAACATAGAATACTTTTTATGGAAAAAAACTAAAACCTTATCCTGCGCAGACGAAGTCGCGGGCACAAGCTAGTGTATTATAAATGGACATAAGTGTGAATCGTTGGCTAGACAGCTATAACTCTATTTGCTCTGTGTTTATCAATCTGCTTGGCAAGTTCGCGAAGTAGATTATTTTAGGGCATTTACAGGCCCGTTTTTTCCATTGGGCACTCAAGGCCCCGCGATCGATTGTGCCCCATTATTTCCATCAGAATATATCATCATCATCAGAATAAAATAAAAGTGATAATTTAAGAAAAATCTAACAATTAAGCTAATAATACCTAGTTAAATAGTGCCCTAAATATTATGTTTACTCATTTCTAGTCCAAAATTACGGCTCACAGATCTCAAATTCGTTGTTTCGTCGGGGGCCTTTTATCCTAATACCCAGGGTCCTCGATAGGTTGAAGAGGGCATAGGGCGTTTATAAATATTTATATTCATAACGTGTATCTAATTGTTGTTACCTACCTTAATAGAAAATAATATTTTACTTTTTTTAAAACTATCGATAAACGAAACAAACAGCACTATTTGTAAACAAATTAAAGTAATTTGGGAACCTTTAAAATCAAGGTTAAGCCCTGAATTCCCTCCGTATTAAACTTAAGCAGCAATATACTTAAGGTCCACGCTGGGGTTTTATGTTTGCTGTAATGGGATACAAATAAATTCAGAAAACCCGGGAAACCGATTTATCCTTAACGTTTGACTTTTAAATGCCCATGATTAGACCCTTTTCTATTTGAACATCATATTTTTTATGAACCAAACCTAAAATCTGACTTTAAAATATTATATACCAAATTTTTAAATTATAATAATAATAATATCTAAGAGTGGTAAGTCCTCGAAGAACCATTTACGGTACCAGACAACGGAAATATATTCAATACTTTTATACTATACATATATTTAAGATTTTTATTATTTAATATACATATTTAATACACATTCATGACCCAGGAACACTGAAAACTTTTGAACCCGCTACCATGCTTACGGTGTGTCAAGATTCATAAAAACTGTTTTTGATTGTTATTAAGTGAAATTGATGTTTTTGGATGCTGACACCACCACCATAATCGGCTGATCAGTGGTTAAAAGAGGACTTTGTCTAGTAGACGGGCAGCTGATAATGATTATGATGATAATTTTAAAATTCCCTTTTCACCAACGTTTTAGAATTTAGGCTATTAATTGTGTTAGTAATACTACTACTATATTTTACAGTTTTCATTTCACGGACATTGGAAAATTGCTTCCAATTTTATTATATAGCAAAATGTTTCGTGCGCAATTTATTAGTGTATTAAAAACATATAAAGCCCGCTCCACACGCTCGGTGTTTGTCGCAAACGCCAGTGAAGAACGTGCCAGTGGGACTGTGAAATTGACCTTTCCGCTTTTTGTTTAGAATTTCCTCCTGAAAATATCACCCTTCATATTTCGAACAAAATTTCTCCTTATGATACCAAAAAGCTGTTAAATTAATTAAGCATGCCTTAAGTGATGATCTTTCATGGATTGATTAGTTTTAGATCGATTTCCATAGCAATGTGTAAGGATTTTTTACAAATGTAATAATTGTTAGTTTAAAGTCTTTTATTAATCATTATTATCCGTTACAATTATCGAAAGTACGTGGGTAACACTGAAAATGTTTAGAAATAGCCAGTTAGAAACATTGAAAATGAAAACTTTTTTTGAATTTCAATTTTAGAACTCTTTGGTAACCTATTGCATTCATTTGTCATTTGTTTTTGTGAATTGGCGGCAAATCTTAAACTCTTGTTACACGTGAAAATGAACATAACGCGAGAAAATTTTCGGTCAATGATTTATTATGACTTTCGTTGTGGGCTTACTCAACAACAAAGCTATGATAGGCTGCGATTAGCATTTTTTAATGAAGCCCCATCTCGTGCCACTATTTACAATTGGTTTAACGAGTTTAAGCGTGGACGTAGCAATCTCAGTGATGATCCGCGTGAGGGACGTCCTTTAACAGCGACAACTGAAGATAACATCAGTGCTGTGCGACGCATGATAGAGGAAGATAAGGGAGTGACCTATCAGCAGATACGGGAAAGCCTAGGCATTGGTATGAGTCAAGTTCAAAAAATATTACACGAACATTTAGGCGTCAGGAAGCTTTGTACCAGATGGATTCCCCATACTTTAACCGACGACCAGAAACGCCTCCGCATGGACTGGTGTCGCCAAATGTTAGATAAGTTCAACGGCGGTAACTCAAATGCTGTATTTGACATCATCACAGGTGATGAAAGCTGGATATATTGCTACGAACCCGAAACCAAAAGACAAACAGCTCAGTGGGTGTTTCCTTTCGAGGATCGGCCAACTAAGGTAAAGAAAGGAAGAAGTCAAGGAAAAAAGATGATTGCCTCATTCTTTGGTCGGAAAGGTCATTTCACGATGGTTGTGCTAGAAGATGGAAGGACAGTTACTGCAGACTGGTATCAGGTATGTCAATCGCTGTTTGTCTGTTGTCTTGGAAAAAATTCGACAGCAGCGCCCACGAAGCAGGATCCTCCTTCACCACCACAATGTCGAATATTTGACTATGGCAGGTGTCGAGATAATGAGTCATCCGCCTTACAGTCCTGACCTGGCGCCCTGCGACTTTCATTTATTCCCAAGAACTAAATATAAAATTCGAGGTATTCGCTTTACGAGCCCTGAAGATGCGGTGAAAGCATACGAAAATGCCATAGAAGAGACTCCTAAGGGAGAATGGACCCACTGCTTTTCTCAGTGGTTCCATCGAATGCGACGATGTGTAGAAAGAAACGGAGATTACTTCGAAAAAAAATAAAAGTATTGGCAACGTTCTACAGTAAGCCGTTTTTCATTTTCTAAACATTTTTAGTGTTACCTATTTTTCCTGGCTGGCGAGCTATGAAAATTATAATTATTATTTTAGTGCGGCTCTATACTCTCCCCGAGATAGTCCGAGGCAAATACTACTAATGTTTAATTTAGAGATAGACTGTATATGTATATATAATAGAAATATATGTTAGCCGTACGTGGCGCCATCTAGTTGTTGGATATGGAACTACAACCTATACCTAGCTATAGCCTTATATATATATACGTTTATTATTATTCTAAGGTTTATTATTTCTATTAATTGTTATGTTATTTTATGCAGTTACCTGTGATATTTTTTGTTTAAAGAATTGTCTCATTACAAACACAAAAATATCACAGGCCGCATCTGAATTTATCTTGTGCGCGTGCATCTCGTGCATAACTACCAGCAGAACCTTAAAATTGCAAGAACAAAATGCGCATGAGTTCGAACTTCCAAAACTTATTCCAGAACTTCAAATTATTGCAACAACAGCGGCCATTAGCATTTTTGCACTAATAAGTATTACCACAGTATTACTATATCTGAAATTCTAAATCCTACCATATTACAAATAAAACTAATTATGATTAATAAGATTAAAGGTATTAACGGCACTTAAAATACGTTACAATATAAATAAAATAATGTTGGATTATTTATTAATTATGAAAATTAACGTATATTTAATTATTTGAATAAATAATTTTACCAAATTATCAAATATTCCTTTCTAATATTTTTAACACAGCCACACTCTGAATTTAGTAAAATATCCGACGGCTAGATGTCACTTTTTATTACAAAATAAATTTTGTTCCTAGTTTCCATACCGTGGTCCGAGGCAGGGCGAGCACGAGAGTATAAATGATAGCGCTCGCCCGCCTGGGCCTGTCACTTATACACTGTATATCATTAGACGGACCGAGAGGCCTGGGGCGAGAGTGTAGAGCTGCAATTAGAAATCAAACTCGTCACAATGTTCGGAAAATTACCTGGAAAAATTATAATAGTACATATGAAATTTAGTATCATGCGATATTTTTATAATTCTTTGAATCTCAGAATTCAATGTCAAATAAAAACGCTTTTTGAATATATTCGTAATATATTTAGTTATTTAAACAGAAAATGGAGAAGATTCAAATGAATTATGAATCATAGTAACATATTTTCTGTCTAACGTTGTCAGTGTTTTCCTCTCAAAAATAACAAGACAAGACTATCAACAGGACGATTATGTGCGAATACATTTAATGAAGCTCAATAAAAGAACGCTGGCAGATCGCCAGACCAGACTCCATTGAGAAACTTGCGATCTTTGGTTCCAATCTACAATTCTATGAAGGCATTTGTTTTGCTATTCATATTACAGGAAAATTGGAGTTAACATTGGCGCTTTTTGCAAGGGTAGTGTAGTAGTTACATATCGTTTTTTTATTTACTTCTAGCTGGTGCCCGCAACTTCGTCTGCGCAGGATAAGATTTTAGTTTTTTTTTTTCGTAGAAAGTCTATGTTACTTATATGAATATGTGTACCTCCAAGAATATGTGTACAAAGTTTCATGATGATCAGTCAAGCAGTTTTCACGTTAAAGCGTAGCAAACAATTATAATATTATTATACAATTATATTATAATATTATCACATTTATAATATTATTATAGATTTTTTATTACTTATACTTTTGTGTGCTTATGATTTTTGTACCCTTCTTTTGTTGTATTCTTTTAATTAATTGACGTTGCTAGTAGCCGTAAAGTGATTACGGTCTTACCGCTGCGCAAGATTAACGTAGTCTGAAGTACTTCAAAAAATGATTTATTTATTCATTTATTTATTAATGTTATCAATATAAAATAACCATTCTTCATTGTCTTATCACATGATGAAAAAATTTTTTCTTCTTTTGCGCCGGGAAATGATCTTGGGCATCAATCCCCGCGTGATGCCCAAGATCTCTTTAATTCTCGAGATTTGCCGATAGTCTGCTAGTCCTTCCCAGTATGTCTATAATTTTTTTTTCTTTAACGCCGGAAAATGCTCTGAGGCATCCCGCGGGGAAGGGACGACTCCCCAGGAGGATATGTAGGACTCGCTGCGCCCGAAAGATAGTAAGGTTGACACAGCTTTACCCACTAAAACCCAACGATGTCGTCTTTGGTGAGGTGCCCCGGATCTATTGAGCAACAGGGCACCTTGACGGCTAGTAAGTCTCCCAAAGGACCGACGCCACCTGCACAGAGTGGTTGTCCCGCACCACAGAACAACCCCTCCCAACGTCGGGACAATGCAATGGGGTGAGGATCCCATCTCTTGTCCTCCCCTGCTCTTTTGTCCCCTCTTCTTATAAGAGGGGTACAAAGAGCAGCTCCATTGGTTTCCTGGCTTCGCCCGATATTCTGAGTTCACCTAAGGCTACTGAGTCCCACCGCTACAACAAGGCTTGAGCAATGGTGGGGATCAGAAGATGACAATGCCTTAAGGTTTAAATAAACGAAAATGATATAATAAGCACTTCCCATTATGTATCTTTTTTATATCAGTTGACAATATCAGGTAATGGGAGTGATGATGATGATGCAAGTGTAAACATCACGTACAAAGTAACGCCCTGCCCCAGCTCAGCCGAAAACCACTCTAACCTTATCGTTTCAATTTAGAAGGATACATATTTCGGCCTGCAATATCTCCGAGGATTGTCTCTGACGTTGATTTTAATGCGAAATACTGAGGCGTATATTGCGATTGCTTACGCTTTTTATTATTATATTTATTCTTAATTATGCTTGGGAAAAGGCAAATGTGAATTTTTTGTTATATACGGTTGTTCCTCGTGGTTTTACTCAGCTGTAAATAAAAAAAGAAAGCTTTTGAAATTTTTATCTTTTGTGTGTGTGCATAATATAATATATTGATGATAAAAGAAAAATGTTTTTTGCCTGAAAAAAATATTGGTTGTCTAGAAAGGCGGTTTACGGAAGATAGTTTTACGTGATAACGTCATAAAGAAACATTGATGCAAAATTAAATACTTTTTGCCGCTGTTTTAAGAAAAACCAGTTAATTGAAGTAAACAAATTGAAATTAGACTGAAAAATAAGGAGGAAATCAATTACATCTAATTAAATTGTTGACATAAACATAAAACACGTTATGGCGTATTAACATCCTTACTTCCTTACTAATATTATAAATGCGAAAGTAACTCTGTCTGTCTGTCTGTCTGTCTGTTTGTCTGTCTCTTCTTCACGCCTAAACCACTGAACAGATTTGGATGAAATTTGGCACAAATATAGTATGGAACCCGAGAAAGGACATAGAGACATTTTTATCCCGGGTATCCCACGGGAACGGGATTTATGCGGGTAAAACCACGGGACTGTCTATCTTCAGAACCACCGAACAGATTTGGGTGAAATTTGATATGAAGATACTTTGGCACTCAAGGTAGGACTTAAAATAGTTGTTATCCTGAAAATCCTACGGGAACGGGAACTATGCGGGTAAACCCCCAGGACTTTCTATCTTCTAAACCACTGAACAGATTTGGGTGAAATTTGATATGAAGATACTATGGAACTTAACGTAGGACTTAAAATAGTTGTTATTCTGAAAATCCCACGAGAACGGGAGCTGTGCAGCTAAAACTCCGGGACTATGTATTTGTTAAACAATTGAACCGATTTGAGTGAAATTTGATATGGAGATAGTTTGAGACTCAAGATGATAAGATGTATAAGTGTAACAATAAGTTTTTTAGACGTGTCAGTAGATGGCGTTAACACAAAATGTAGATCACGCTATCTATTACAAAATGCGGATCCTTAAGAGGATCGCACTTTTGTATAGCACGCGTTTTTAATGACATAATGTTTCCGTGTTTTAGTAATTTATCCAAAATGTATTAATTGAATAATTCATCCTTACTAATATTATAAATGCGAAGGTAACTCTGTCTGTCTGTCTGTCTGTCTGTCTCTTCTTCACGCCTAAACCACTGAACAGATGAAATTTGGCACAAAAATAGTATGAAACCCGTAAATTGCAACCACATTATTTGAAAAATAAGATAAAAAAAATACTTCTTACATGCGGACGAAGTCGCGGGTAATAGCTATGAAATAATATACGGTACTTACATTTAAAAAATCAATTTTGTCTGCCTTTTTGTTCCGGTTAATCTATAAAATGGCTAAGCCGATTTTGACGAGACTTTCACTGGCAGATAGCTGATGTTATAAGGCATAACTTTGGCCATAAAAATAATCATCATCAATCCGAACGGCTGTAAATCTAAGTAAACGCGGGCGAAGCTGCGGGCAACAGCTAGTTTGTTATAAATAATGGTTTCCAAGACAACGCTCGTTTGACAGCGGAACGAGATGCTTTTTCGTGCACACTGCCGATGTTCATCGATTTATAAGACGTTATCACGTCAAAAAGTATATTCTATATAGCTCAAACATATTTGTTTCAATATAATTAATATACCTATGAAGAATATCTCTTTCAAAATAATAAATTCTGTAAACATTTTACTTTTAAAATTCAAATAATGCAAAGACAATAGTTACATCTGCCATTGTTTTTTTTTAGTTTTGTTAAATAAGGCCCCGTCTGTTTTCCAACTTGTCCATTTAAGTAAAATAATAGTTGCGAATATCGCAAAGAAAACCGTCTCAATTATTTCCATAAATTGGCTCGAGCTTTCTTTGCTAAAAGTTTTTAAAACTTGAAATGGAGCTGTACTATTTTAGTGGACAAAAGTCTGTTGAAGACTTATTAGAGTTTCATTCTTCATAATGACAAAACAGACGCTTTATATGATCACTTACAGTCTGTATTAACTTAGTTTTTTTGGTAAACGAATATTAGTGTTATTATTAAAAAAAACTATCTGCAGCCTACAATCTTTTCTGTCTGGGTAGCAATTAGACGGTGATTATTTATTAGTTCGATTTATTTAATTAAGAATTGACTACTATTAATAATACTAACCCCTATATGTCCCTAAAGAGAGTCCAAAAGTGACAATGGTCTAGTGGGTATGGGCTCGTCCTCTTGAGTGAGAGGGACGGGGTTCGACCCTAACCCCTGTGGTGACATGAAATGGGTTTTTCTAAATTTCTGCGTGCACTTGAACATGATAACCATGGCTTGCTCACCGGTGAAGGAAAAATCTCATCAGGTATGCAGGTTTCCTCACGATTTGTTCCTTTCACTGGCACCTGACCTCTATTATATGACCTAAGTTTAATAGCAGTTTTATATTTCCATAAATTTGTTGAGTTTAGGTTAGGTGGAAAATGTATTTATAAAAAAAGTTTCAACAGCATCAAAATTTTACAGAATGATTGTTTTGGGAATCAAGTTTAGACTACATAAAAGTTTTTAGGTACCTTCTAACTAATATAACTAAGTCTCGTTATATTTTACTATAACATTTAACGAGATTAAAAGATTTTATTTAAATTTTGAGCCTACAGCTATGCCAGTCTGTATTCCCGTACGTCTTTTTAAAAGGTTAGTTATATAATTAATAATAAAAGGGTCTCCCCAAAGGCATAACGATGACCTCTGTAGCTCAATGGGAAGTTGGCGCTCAAGCCGGAGGTTGCTAGCACGGGGCCAGATTGACGTGGTGTGAAGCGTCCATAGATATTATTATTATTATTATTATTATTATAACAGCCCGAAGGCTTCCTTCTAAGTAATTTAAAAACATTTTTTTTTATTACGCCATCTTTTTCGGGGCCGGGCTCGGCGACGTCGTCCATCTTCTGGCACCCAAAATGTGGTGATATTTGCCCAGCGGTCGGTTTGCATTCAGCTGAAAAGTATGGCGTGATAAACGAGACTCATACCAGGCTGGCTGGCTGGGGTGGCGAAAGATCGCGATATATGGAAGAGCTTGGGGGAGGCCTTTGCCCAGCAGTGGGACAGCATAGGCTAGTATTTTTTTTAAATCTATGGTTGTAAGCGGTAGGTACCTATATGTTGTAATTCTAATTTAAAGGGCACAAGCATCCGATGACGTAGCTCTTCTCCCATACCAAAAAATAAATGTAATATTACGTTTTTAATGAAATTTTTGGTCCAATTTTTTCAAACCAAATGTTGAATTTGCTACTACCAATTATAAAGATTTTGGCTTTTAAACTTCCGATGATGCTGCCAAATGATGTAAGGACTCCAGCACAATGCACAGGTCCAATCGAAAAAAGTTCGTATGATATAAAAACGTTTCCAAACCAAGATGGCAGCTAACTTATATTTTTATCAAATCTAGATAATTAATCAAATCTATAATTTAATAAAACTTGATTACGAGTTTGATTTTTTAAGATAAAAATATAATTAAAATAAAAAGATAAAATTGCTCCTAAACTAATTATATTTCGAGAATACATAATTGTATCAATTATTTAAATAAGTTTTTACATAAAAAGTAGGCCACAGATACAAAAACTAAGATACCTATGCAAATATAATGCGTTTGTTACACGTGTTTTGCGTCAGTAGACTAGTTAGATATTATCTATATAATACAATAAATGTAGTATATGTAAATACATTATGTATATTTTGTTTGCATTAAACTCGATATGCTACTCAGTTAAGTTAATTGATTAAGTAAAATAAAACTAAAAATATTTTAATATCGAGATAAATTTTAAATATAATTTTTATGAATTTATAATTAATAAATTTCTTATGTATTACGTGTTTTGTATGGTTTGTTTTTCATAAAGTAATTTTGCAATATTTCTCTGTTATTTGGATGTGTATACTCCATACCTAAATATGTGTGTACGTCACCGAACATAAATTATAAAACCCCTACTCCCAAGAGAATGTAATCACTACGTTTACCCTACTCTTATTGTGCTGTCCAGGCAGTTCGTCTATTTTTGACATGACAACGCCTTATAATTCGATGGAGCCGGCTGCAAGAACGAAAAAACATGACGTATGCGATGACGTAAGCGGCGTTACCTCGCTCTGAGGCGTTTCATTTTCTTATGACGACACGTTCAACTATCGTCAGTAAACCGGCTTTACAGACAACCGATTTTTTTGCGTGTTTATTGTATAGATAAACTTGCAGACTCACCCTGTTTGTAATTGAGCATCGCCACGAACATAATTATTACTATACGACTTCACCTTTTTTTTAAATTCTTTAATGCCGGGAAATGCTCTGAGGCATTCCGCGGGGGAGTGGGTCTCCCCACGCGGGTATGTGGGACTCGCTGCGCCCGAAAGCTGGTAAGTGAACGCAGCTCAACCCACTAAAACCCGGCGAGTGCCACCAATGCCGCTTTTGGTGAGGTGCCCCGGATCTAATAACAAACAGGGCACCTCGACGGCTAGTCAGTCCCGCAAGGGATCGACGCCACCTCCACAGAGGGGTTGTCCCGCACCACAGAACAACCCCTCCCAACGTCGGGACAGTACAATGGGGTGAGGCTCCCATCCTCGCCCCTTGCCCTCTGCTCTTATGTCCCCTCTTCTTATAAGAGGGGTACAAAGAGCCCCCTCGGCTCAATTAGCTTCGCCCAAGGTGCTGGGCTCACCATAGGCTACTGAGCCCCACCGCCACGACAAGGCCTGAACTATGGTGGGGATACGGCTTCACCTGGGTCTGGTCTGAGACGTAAGATGTTAAGTCTCGGTGCCAGTAATTACACTGTCCTGCCTTTCTCTCCTAAGCACTTGACGGGAGAAATAAGTAGGACGGGTACCCCATGTAGATAAAAGCGCGGAACATCATTCACAGGTAGGCGGGTCCCACCTATGCAGAAGTCTCCACAGAAGTACCATAATATTGCAAAGCCTTATCATGTGGGAAATATGCAGTACAGTAGTTTTTCCTCCACCGGTATTTGTTTTTGCAATTTAGATTCACTCCTTTATGAAATGATTTTTTCAGATCCGCACTAGCGCGTTTCTAGTTTAAATTCTGTTCGCGGTTATATTTTTTGTTGTCTCTTTTTGTATTTGTGTTTTTATTTTAAAATATTTATATCCTATGAATAACAGTAGGCATATAAATGAACATACATCGCTTCGCACGACATATTGGCTACTAGCAGCGCGCCGCGGTTTCCCCCGAGTATTTCCCATTCCCGTGGGAGTACGGGGATAATTAAAATATATTCTGTAATATTAGTAGGTTAGATCAATAAGTGAAGAATTGAGATGATATCAAATTTGCTCAGATATTGTTTTATTTGTTTTGTCTTATTGTAATAGTCATAATTAAGGGTGTATACGCATAGCATCCGATCAAATCCGAGCCTAGATCACTAGATTCGTTTCCGTCATCCGATTTTTCTCCATCCTCTCAATCTCAGAGATGACCTTTGAGAGACCTAATACTTTAGTGTTGCAAGTGTCTGTATATTACGTCAGATGTTTATTTGTCTTTATAAAAAATGACTAGAGTGGGTCTTCTTTTCTTTGATATCGTAGGAAAATCCTTATGGATACGATGTGGGACTCGCACCTGGGAGTGCTCATCCACTAACACACAACTAAAACCACTGCGAGCGCCTTCAGCCGCTTTTTGAGGGTCCTGGATATGCAGGCAACAGACATGATCACCATAGCGATAGGCTGGCCTCGGTGAAGGCCAGACTACTCCTCGTAAGGGGGGAATGCCCGGCCGCAACTAAGCAGGCCCCATGACGTCGTGCCATACAGACCCAGATTCCCATCCTGAGCCCGACACGAACACAGGGGCGTTACTGGAGGCGTATTAAATAGTCCTCCCTCCTCCCTACGTACCTACGCACCCCCGTTCGTCGCCCGCGGGAGGAGGCCTTGTCGGCGGCCTCCTCTCTCGCCCGCTCGTCAGCCTCCTTCTGTGACATTACTGCCTCGCAGAAGGAGACCATTGCCGTCCAGGACTCGTTGTCACCGAGCATCGCGGTGATGACGCTCGGCAGGGACAAGTCCCCTCCGATGAGATTGCCCCTCTACTAATTTTTCCATAAAATTGTATTTTGTCGTATTCAGAACAGATGCAGTGCGTAACTGCCCTTATTATTAGTCATATGTGACTGATGGAATTATCATGTTTTCGTAAATTATGATTGAGCCTTTCACATTACATCTTTAGAATCTGTGTATTATTTTTGAGCTTATTGTGCCTACGGATATGATAAAATAATCAAAACACACAACAAAATAAAAAAAAAACAGCTTTTCACTGATGAATTTGAAAGTACCATCATCATTACGTTCGAAAGTATCATCATTCAAGATCATTACGATACTTACATAAAAAATCTATTTTTAAAATTATTGTCTGTTTGTTCAGCCTTACCTCTGAAACTGCTGGAATGATTTTGATGGAACCTAATAATGAAAGCGCTCAAAAATATATTTTTTTTTGCATTATACAAACTTTGCCCTACTTTCTATGATAAAAATATTGATGTATTATAGAAATTGGAGAACCTGCTCTAGTTGCTAATACACACTGATAGAACAAAGCTGATAGTGAAAAACTTATCAATATCCATTGAGTAGTTTAGAAGATATCGATGCACAAACAGACCAATACAAAAAGCGACTTCAATTTACACTGTAACAAAGGTAAGTCAGTGGTTATAATATTTTAATTAGATACGTTAGCTTTGAAAAGGTGATATATAGACGAGAAAACTAAAGATACCCAGAATGGTCCCTTGAGGCATACCTAACTGTAATGTATCTTTAAGATTTAAATTTGACAGTTTTATTAATATATTTTATATCCCTCGACAAATCAAACTTTTGGTTTTCTAGTTATATAGATTTGGTAATCTATCTGTTAATACTAATATTATACATTACCTTATAGCTAAGCATAGCATAAGAATTTGTTGTTTTGGTTAAACGCTTTGGAGCTTTTTCTTTACTCCAGGATTTAAGTTTTTTTTTTAGATTTGATTTTGATTTTAATTGAGAAAAAAAATATTTTAGAGTGCTTTAACGTGAAACATCGACTATAGCCTTTACAATAAATGCCGTGACGCTGTCATGTCGTGACGCACCACGTCCTCGCTCTCGACTCCTTTGTGCACATATTATAATATATTTCTTAATCTTTTTATTTTGCGCCGGTTCTTAGGCATCCCTTGGGAGGGACTCCTTAGGGTATGTGGAACTCGCTACGCCTGAAAGATGGTAAAGATGGGCGCAGTTTTACCCACTAAAACCAGGCGAGTGCCACCAATGTCGCCTTTGGTGACCTTTGGGCACCTGCCCCGGATCTGTGGAGCAACAGGGAACCTCGAAGGCTAGTCAATCCTTCAAGGGACGGAGCCCAGCTCCACAGACAGGTTGTCCCGCACCACAGAAATGCCCCTCCCAGCGTCGGGACAGTGCAATAGGGTGAGGTTCCTATCCTCGACCCTTGTGCCCCCTGCACTTCTTATAGAGGGGTACAAAGAGCAGCTGCCTCAGTTCAATTGACTTCACCCAAGGTGCTGGGTTCACCTTAGGCTACTGAGCCCCACCGCCACGACAAGGCTTGACCCATTGTAGGGATATTTCTTTATCATAGTCCATAGTTTAATGTACATTTTCATTAATTATTCTAATATTAACATATATTAACTACACTTCTGTCAGACGTCACGTGACAGCCAACATTTTTTTTTTTATTTTAAGGCGGGTGAAGCTGCGAAGAACAGCTAGTACATATTATAAAGATTCAATGTTACCTTTAGCAACATTTAGCGGTACAATAATGAATTCCGAAAATCCTACCGGGAATCAAAGGTAGGATTTCCAGGATTGGATGGAGTCCCGTTGTAGACTAATACGGACTTACGAGAAATGCCGATTGATTTTTGATTAGAGAAAATGAAAAGTATTCGTTGAGTCTTTACAAAATTTTCGGACTTGCCTAAATTCACAATATTAGTTTTTGATTGGCAAGCAAGTAAAGATTTATATCCTACTAATATAATAAATGTGAAAGTAAGTTTGTTTGCTATGTTTCACGTGAAAACTACTTAACTGATCATCGTGAAACTTTGTTCACACATTCTTGGAGGTATTAGAAGTAACATAGGATATTTTTTATGAGAAAAACTAAAACCTTATCCTGCACAGACGAAGTCGCGGGTGCCAGCTAGTATGTATATAAATATATATACACGTATTAATATAAAATATACACTCTAACAGTGTATATATTACACATATTATGTTGTAAAATAAAAAGTAAGCAATACACCATCATCATTATGAACGTTTTTCCACCCACTGCTAAAGATAGATTATATATTGTTTTCTAATGTTTACGCGAATTTCACTCATTATAATGAAACAATTTTTTACGGATTTTATCGCGGTTTGTTAAGATTTTTACAAGCCCGACGTTTCGGATACTTTACAGCAACCATGGTCACGGGAGGACTGAGGTGTCATAGATTAGATGTTTAATAAACGCCAAAAAGGTCGGTCCCCCGTCACTCGTAGATCTAGGATCGACCACCACATGGCAATCATCACCCCAACAAGTTGTTCGTCGACCCGGTCGTTGGTCTTCCGAAAGTGCTCCACTCCAGGAATAATATGTTTTTTTAAGGAGGCAACCGAGCAGTCGGACCCTTATAGAACCTACCGATGCCCATAGACATCCGCACCACCAAAAGTTATGCCGGTAGCACTTGATGCCGGTGTTATACGTACCTGATGGTAAGTGGTATACGTCGCCCATGGACATAAACTAGTATACCTGGAACCGCCCAGGAAATTCGTTTTTGTCAAATCATTTATGTGCCTATCCTGTTACGTCTTGGTGTCAGTAATTGCACCGCCTGTCTTGCCCTTTGGCAACACAGCAAAGCTGTTCACGGGAGGCATGAGCAGGATGGTAGTACTCATGCAGCTGGGAGCGCCTCTTTCCAACCGGTAGCATAAGTCTATTGAAAAAAATACATTGCTTAAATAGTACATAGTTTTTTTTTTTCTTTAACGCCGGGAAATGCTCTGAGGCATCCCGCGGGGGAGTGGGTCTCCCCACGCGGGTATGTGGGAGTCGCCGCGCCCAACAGCTGGTAAGTGGACGCAGCTCTATCCACTAAAACCCGGGGAGTGCCACCAATGCCGCCTTTGGTGAGGTGCCCCGGATCTAGTAAATAAACAGGGCACCTCGACGGCTAGTCAGTCTCGCAAGGGACCGACGCCACCTCCATAGAGGGGTTGTCCCGCACCACAGAACAAACCCTCCCAACGTGGGGACTGTACCATTGTACATGGTACAGTCATTGTGATGTACATTGTATGTACATTATGTACATTGTGATGGTAACCTCACCCCATTGGGTGAGGTTACCATCCTCGCCCCTTGCCCCCTGCTCTTTTGTCCCCTATTCTTATAAGTGGGGTACAAAGAGCCCCCACGGCTCAATTAGCTTCGCCCAAAGTGCAGCTCACCCTAGGTTACTGAGCTCCACCGCCACGTCAAGGCCTGAAACATGGTGGGGATATAGTACATAGTATGAGCTAGTGTCGACTATAGCATAATTTAGTTGATAAGCAATGAGACGATAAAATTCGCTTTCCAATTATCTTATGTACACAGTGCAACATTTGCATGCGAATTAGTTAAGATAATTAAGAATTTAATTAGAACTCCAGCTATCGTAAGTTGTAAGATAAAATATTTATTGATTTTGTATTTTTTTGTGAACGTCTCACAACTTCGAAGACTTTTAATCTTATCAGTGATGTAGGTTTCCTCACGATGTTCCTCCACTGGCGATCAAGTGATGTTCCCCACCATGGTTCGAGCCTTGTCGTGGCGGTGGGGCTCAGTAGCCTAAGGTGAGCCAACACCTTGGGCGAAGCAAATTGAGGCGAAGGAGCTGCTCTTTGTATCACTCTTATAAGAAGAGGGGACAAAAGAGCAAGGGGTGAGGACGGGAACTTCACCCCATTGTTCTGTCCCGACATTGGGAGGGGTTGTTCTGTGATGTGGGACAACTTCTAGGTAGGTAATAGTGACGTGATAATGTCTAATAAATCGATGAACTTCGATTGCACGCATAAAAAATGTCACGTTCCGCCTGAGCCGAAGGTGGAAGCGAGAGCGCGGAACAAGCGATAGAGGCACGATCGGTCTAAGCGTTCGGCTTGTGACGCATTATGAGGTCACGTAAAATTATCGTCCGTAAGCAGACTTTACAGACAAGTAGGTTTTGAAATTTAGACCCAGATATAGTCAAAATTTTTAATTGCAGTTTCAGGATTTCAACAATGGAAAAATATTTTAGAAGTTTTAAAATTTACACCACTTTCGTCTCTAGCACTCGAGTTTTTAAATGAATACCATTTTAAAACTCTCCTATTCACGACGATTTCAAAGACGATTAAAATGTTTATACACGAAAATCAGATTTAGAACTTGAATATTTCAGGGATTCTAACCCAGGGGTAAATTATAAATTAAAATGTTAAGTTTTATGATTGTCTCCTGACGTATAAAAAAGTTGTAGACATTTCTTTATTAACTTTATAAAGTCGTAAAACCCTATTTAACAGACCTTAGCCTTGAATATCCATAGGCTAACATAGGTTACCGTTTAGCCTTGTGGTAGGTCTCATTGAGTTTTATCACTCAAGGGACCCAAGATTGAGTTAAGCTTAATCTCATAGGAACAGTGAGATGGACCGGAATATAATCCGTAGAATATAATTATAATATGTTATAGTATCCGTTTGAATTTGGAATAGTATATCTATCTATGATAGTGGTGTAGTATCTATGGTATGCCAACCCCCACATACTCACGAAGCAATAAGCAAATTTTTCTCATGAATGTTATTACTAGCAAATCTCAATTGGTTCTCGACAAAATGTCGATAGTTTTTTTATTTGTGTTTTGTTATCGTATTAGGTCTTCATCATAATCACAATCATGCCCACCAAGGTTCAAGCCTTGTCGTGGCGGCGGGGCTCAGTAGCCTAGGGTGAGCCTAGAAGCTAACTGAGCCGAGGGGCTCTTTGTACCCCTCTTATAAGAAGAGGGGACAAAAGAGCAAGGGGCAAGGGGTGAGGACGGAACCTCACCCCATTTTACTGTCCCGACGTTGGGAGGGGTTGTTCTGTTGCGGCACAATCCCTCTGTGGAGGTGGCGTCGGTCACTTGAGGGAGAGACTAGCCGTTGAGGTTTGTTTGCATTCGATCCGGGGCGCCTCACCAAAGGCGGCATTGGTGGCACTCGCCGAGTTTTAGTGGGTAGAGCTGCAACCACTTAACAGCTTTCGGGTGCAGCGAGTCCCACATACCCGCCTGGGCATTTCCCAGCGTAAAAAAATAATCATAATCTTAATCTTAATTATTTGCTAGAATATGGTAACATTATTGGTGTGTACTCAATAAGTATTCCGGCAAGTTATTACTAATCATAAAAAGATGTGAGCTTGAAAGAATGATCAGTGAATTTGATGTTTTCTTAATATGATTATGCATAACCTAAAAGTAAAACGATAAATACCTACGGGTCATTCAATAAAATCAATATTTTTTATGTTACTTGGATCGTGGAGACGTGCCACCTGATGGTAAGTGGTAGACGTCGACCATAAATATAAACCAGTATACCTGGAACGAGCCCAGGCAACCCATTTATGTGTTGTATAATATCCTGTGACATAAGATGTTAAGCCTCTCAGAAATTACACTGCCTGTCTTGACCTTCTTCGAACAGCAAAGCTGTTTGACGGGAGGAATAAGCAAGAAGGTAGTACCCATTCAGCCGGGAACGCGGCACAGTGCATCCCCTCCCGCTTGTGAAAATAAAAGCTTATAAAAATATTATTAACAAACTTTATGTGAATTATATTTTAATAAGCTTTTATATAACTTGCAATATATATTTTACTGTAAAAGCTCAAACTACGGTAAGTCCTTAGATTTAAGAGTAACTTTTAGGATTTACCGACATGAGTTGGTAAATGTAAGGATATGAAAATGGACGATTCTTGTATATTTGTGTGCTGCACGTAATGTATGCTGCGAGGTAGCTGACACATGTATTTAAAAGTTTCATTTTATTGTTGATACAAATATAGATAGTTACTACTATAATTTTTAGTCTAGAATGAGGGTGGCCTTTTCGGCAGCCGGGTCAAAATTGTGAAATGGTATTTCTACTGGGCCGCACTAGCAAATTTTATGTAGCTATTACCAACGCACAAAAAAAACATTATTTTTACAGAAATGTTTGAGAAAGTATGTAACTTAGTACTATGTATGTATTTTAGTATTGTGAAATATTATTATAAAATTTTTTAACCGACTCCAAAAAAAAGAGGTTCTCAATTCGTCTGTTTTTTTTTTTTTTTTTTTATATCTCTGCCGTTTGTGAATGGATTTCGATGGTTATTTTTTTGTTTGAAAGCTGGAGTTTCCAATTTAGGCCACAATTTGACAGTTGGCGGGCCGCGCTTCGTCTGGTCTAGAAAGTCATTTTTCTGTGTCCGTTCAAAGAAAATCGTTCTTCAGTAAACTTCAATCGTGCGTCGGATACACATACTTTATTTCATTTCCTCCAATAGAATAACACGCCTTTGCAAAGTTATGGATTCTCTAGTGGGCGAGAAGATGAAGTTGCTCTAGTGGTCAATTCAAACTTGATAGTCCCGAGTCCAGTACTTCTCGAGAGCTTGGCTCGTTCTTTGATGTTACAAGTTTTATTAGAGTACCAATATAATTAAAGATAAGAGGGTATCCTTGAGTCGTCTAATGAGGACTAGAAGATGCTAATAAGCTTAGGCTTTCATATTATATAATATAATGTTCATCATTATCATCATCATCATCAGCCTTTAGCCGTGAACATAGGTCTCCTTCAATGAACGCCAAGACGACTGATCCCTTTTTTGAGGTCTGATTTAATTCATCCATACCTGACTAGTTAAATGCATGTTTTTTATAAATACAGTCGCCTACAATACAAATGATTTTTAACATGTCAGGTCTCTTGACCACGATGACTGCATAGTCTCCGAAACGTTGGGAATATAAGCTGCCATGAAATCCGTAAAAAGTTGCCTCATTATAATGTTGGTATTAAATAACACTGATCGTCATCATCAGCTATGTGTCATCATCGTCAGCTATATGTATATCCATACATTGTGAGTTTTGTTTAATGTGATAAGAAGGAAACCAAGCATTCGGAGTCCGATGGTGACTACAGACGCCCATAGACATCCACACGACCCAAAGTTATCCAGATGTGTTGCCCTCCTTTTCCCTATCCCCCTAAATGGGCAACCGGAAACTCACAAACCGCACGAAATGTGACCGCATAGCTGTTACTTGACGGCGGTGTTATGTGAGCGAGAGGTACCACCCATCGTGCAGGCCCAATTCGGATGCAAAGCAGCATGGCACTACCTCTTTCAATTTTTCACTAATTTTTTTTTACGTTTATACAAGATGTTTGAACGTTTGTTTCTCAATCACGACAAAACTACAGAGCGGATCTGGATTAAACTTGGTAATATTAGCTTACAAGAATAGCACATACGCTACATTTTATCTAGAAAATGTAAAGCTCCTACGGGAATTACATTTGCCTTATTATTAGTAGTAATTCATAATTACAAATTGTAATGTCAAAAATGTCGTAAGTGTCAAACGCACAATACTCAATAGTACAGCTTGGCAAAAAAGAGTATTGAAAAAATGAGGGAGCCACTTTCACTTAGGTCTCATCATAATATGGAAAATCAGCAAGATAATTTAATCAAATTGTTAAAAATAAATGAAACACTAAGCTTTAATCAAAATCTAGTATTTGGCGGCCAAGTATTGTCAACATCATAGGTTTCCATTTAGTAAAATATTTAGTTCCACCTGTCACCACGTCATACTCTTTTTTGCCAAGCTTTATGTAGGTACATGCAGGTCGAACGTAACAAATATTTCAATATACTTATAGTTAGAGATATGTTACTACACCTTTATAATATTAGTAAGGATAAACACTTATTATTTGTTTGTTTTTCTTAATCTCATTCTAGCAATAAAATACATAAGTTACGTTTTCGACTACACGCGGGCGAAGTTGCGGGTACTAAGAAACAGCTATTAAAATATTATATTGAATGAGGTAATCCTACAGATATCTAAAAAAATACTTAGAAATGTAAATAGTATGTTAGGAATCGTTTTCTAAGTAATCACATATACTTTAATAACGCTACTCCAACTACAAAAGGCTTTGGAAAGAAAATCCACTTTCAT
Organism: Helleia helle; assembly: GCA_963853865.1. Classification (NCBI taxonomy): domain Eukaryota; kingdom Metazoa; phylum Arthropoda; class Insecta; order Lepidoptera; family Lycaenidae; genus Helleia; species Helleia helle. Next base: position 5,206,143 of record OY971425.1, on the reverse strand, counting down.
TGAAGAAAATCTTTTAGTTTGTTCAAATTTGCATTTCCTCAGATTCAAAGCACTTTCTTTTGAAAACTAAATTTATTCAGGATGTTAATACCCAGTATTTTATGACAATTAGGTTTACTTTTTTCCTCTAAGGATATTATAGTAGAAGAAAGCTGCATACATTATAATACAACATTATTACTGAGTTTGTTTCGCCGGTTCCTATCAATGACTTACCTTGGAACCGGCGGTAGATTCAATTGACGTTCAAAAAGATACTTTATTCGTACTATTTTGAATAAAAAAAAAATGATTTTAATTTTGACTGAATGTATAAATAAATATATATAGTAATTTATCTACATAGGTACGCCCATTTTGCCCATTTTGCCCATTTTTTCCGTGCTGTTTTACGGACCACGTCACTTGATTGATATTAGTTGTGGGTTGATATTAGTTGTGGGTTGATATTAGTTGGTGGCAAAATGGTCAACGTTGCCCTCCAACATAAGCGAGTTTACCTTTTTTTTTTTCTTTTGCGCCGGGAAATTCTTCCGCGGAGGAGGGATCTCCCTAAGCGGGTATGTGGGACTCGCTGCGCCCGAAAGATGGTGAGGTTGCGCAGCTCTACCCACTAAAACCCTAATGCCGCCTTTAGTGAGGTGCCTCGGATCTGTTGAGCAACAGGGCACCTCGACGGCTAGTCACAGAACACAGGGACAGTGCGTTGGGAGGGGTTTCCCAACGCACTGTCCCGACGACACAAGTGCACTGTCCCGACGTTGGGAGAAGATTTCCATCCTCGTCTCTTTTCCCCTCTTCTTATAATAGGGGTACAAAGAGCAGTCCCCTTAAATTATCGAAAGATTAAATTGGCTTCGCCCAAGGTGCTGTGTTTGCCACGTCAAGGCTTGAACAATAATGGGGAAGCGAGTTTACCTGATACTAGCTCAGATAACACTTTCACGCGTTACCTATCCCTAGATATGCAAATTCTCGGTGTCAGTAATTCCATTGCTTGTCTTACCTTTGTTTCAACTCACGTTTGCAGTCATGTTGTTGTGAACTTTATTCGAAATAAACTCGATTCTTGACAATAGCAGTATCATAATCCTGACAAACGTTATAAATTAAAGACTAAGGTATCTGCGTAATATGCCTATGTGAAAAATCACACCCGCTGAGTATTATGTCCCCAGTTCCGTTAGTTAATACCAATACTACACAAAGTGAAATATTTGAAGCTTTGGACGTAGGAGATAGTCTTTAAAACTACTCATCTGATTAGTACGTAGTAACGAAATAGGCGTAAGTATAATGCTAAGTTATTATATTCTTGAACTGACACTAGTTCGGACGCTTTTATTTTTCTTTAACGCCGGGAAATGCTCTGAGGCATCCCGAGGCATCTGAGGTATGTGGGACTCTCTACGCCCGAAAGATCGACGGCTAGTCCCGCAAGGGACCGACGCCACATCCACAGAGGGTCCCGCACCACAGAACAACCCCTCCCAACGTCGGGACAGTACAATGGGGTGAGGTTCCCATCCAAGAGGGGTACAAAGAGCCCCCTCGGCTCAATTAGCTTCGCCCAAGGTGCTGGGCTCACCCTAGGCTACTGAGCCCTAGCGCCACGCCAAGGCCTGAACCATGGTAGGGGTCACTTCGGAACCTGCTGTAAATGTAAGATAGCGACAGTTTGGATATTAGATCATGTTAGAATTATCTGAGATGTTTTCATTTTGGAAGTAATCAATGTCTATGATACATATTTCAATAAGAAAAACGATTTTCGAAGATCACATTCATTCTTATACTGAAAAATATTGTTTCCACATGGCTATAACATAAAAAATATGTTTACAAGGTAAGGCAGTAAAAGGGGCATAAAAGTAAGCGACTATAATTTTTTTCGACCCTCTGTTCGATCATCTCAGAGATTTATAGAGTGGATTTATAGCGACCTCTATTAAATTTGACCTTCGGCGAGATTTGAGGAACTGTTAGTAGGGTGTTTTAGAGCTAAGGTAAAAATATATTCGCACACTTTTAATAGTATTATGTAACTATTGTAGGTAGGATTGAAATGAAAATGTCCTGGATACGATCGAGGTTTTATAAAAATATACGATAGTCATTTTTTTACACTATCATGGAACCGATCAAGAAAATAGCATAAGCAAGCAAAGAGTAAGGTTTACGGAACTACCTACACTTAATTTACTAAAATAAATAACAAGTACATATGTACTTGTTATTTATTACACCTAATTTACGTAATATCTATATTATTTTGTAGACTTTATATCCAGATCACAGACGGTAGTTAGTAAGCAACTTTTTTTTCCGTGCACATATTATATGCGTATTTTATTTATCTATACAGATAAATAAAATTGGAGTGTCTGTTTGTAATATCAAAGTAACCGCTTTTTATTGAATGCAAATGGATGTGTACATGGGACATATACCAAAATAACCTTTTTTACAATTTTTGTCTGTCTTTCTGTTTGTTCCGGTTAATCTCAGAAACGGCTGGGCCGATTTTGATGGGACTTTCACTGGCAGATAGCTAATGTTATAGGGAGTAACTTAAGCTATAAAAATAATCATTAATCATCATCAATCCGGATACGGCTGTAAATCTAAGTTAATGCGGGCGAAGCTGCGGGCAACAGCTAGTTGGATATACACGTCCATGACCCGGTGCGGACATCTATATTTATCAGCAGCAGCGGTCGTGGAATTTGAACCCGCGACCGCTGCGTAAAGTGTCCAGTGGCCTGACTACTCCACCAGCCACAACAACTATTGTCAATTATGTGTACATTTAAAGAATGTAATAATTAACACTTTAAGAATTATAAATATTCATAATGAATGGTACTGGCGTTCATTGATAGAGGCACATTCAGCAGTGGGCGGTGACACGTTAATAATGTTGAATATCGTACTAGAAATTCTTAATTTTACGATTATTTATGCAAAAGAAAGAAACGTATTTTACTATGTTTACCGGTAAATTAATTTCACGACTTGCATATTATATGTGAAACTTTATTATTATTTTCAAACCATATCATCAAAATGTCAACTCGTCTCTCCAAATTCTCGTCTCACTTTTCGTTCTTTTTATTTTCGCAGTTAGAAATCGTTTATTTCGAAAAAATCCAGTTATTTCGAAAAACAAAAATATATACAATGTTATGTCACAATTAAAGTATGTAACGTTATAACGTAATTTCACAGGTTTTTTTTCGGAAGGATCTACGCTAACGGCGCAAAGTCCCTAATGCTTCGTCTGACAATTGTGAGCCGATTTGGCTCACTTACGATTGATTATTGGCCTCCTGGCGTCGGTTTAGGCGTAATTTCAAGCTTACTATTTAGACTACAAAACAGAACTACAAAAACAGGAAAACAAAAAATAAGTCTTAATTTTTGAGTCAACTTGAACAAAACAATATGCAAATTTGACATACTGTCCTTTTAAACTACATAATATTCAAAATTTAGACACATGCTCAGTCCAGTTTATTTTTAAAACGCTAATAGATCATAAAAAAACATGAAAACAATAAAAAAATCCACTTGACTGTTCCCGATGCCAAACACTATTTATATAGACGCAGAAATAAATGTGGCGTTCATTTTTTGTGATGTAATCCCAGATGATTTGAAATGCATTTATTTGTATTTGTATTTTAAAGAACAACGCGTCGTTTTTCTCGAATCGCGTGGCATTTAAAATTGTGTAAAATTGTGCTTGTGTTGTATGGACGGTGAATTTTTACTCAACTCTGCAATATTATAATGTATATTATTAGAATAAAAAAAATAGTTAAATTGAAAGCATATTATTGAGTTTACAGCCAGTTTACCGTCAGTTTACAGAGAGTTTACAGTCAGTTTACAGCCAGTTTACAGTCAGTTTACAGTCAGTTTACAGTCAGTTTACAGAGAGTTTACAGAGTATTACAAATAATTATAGCAGCGCTCCGCGGTTTCACCCGTGTACTTCCCATTGCCATGAGGGTACGGGGATAAATTATAGCCTGTATGTTATTCTGATATATAATATATTATTGTAAAGTTTCATTAAAATCCATTCAGTAGTTTTTGCGTGAAAGAGTAACAAACATACATAAAACCTTTCGTGTTTATAATATTAGAAGGATAGGATTTATTTCATCGTAAAGTTTTTTCATTGTGGTGTGATAAAACTCCAACAGCTAGTAACTAGTAGTTTTTTATTTATCATTAATACTGTAGATATTCAAACTCGCTACCTTTGACAGTTGCTAAACTATTACAAAAGAGATATAGTTTTTAGTGAACATCTGGTCAGAATCCCAATATTATATTTTCAGCATACCTATATCATATACAGTCGGGTTTGAGCTAGGTTCAGTTAATAACCCCACCGTGGTTCAGGCCCTGTCGTGGCGGTGGGGCTCGGTAGCCTAGGGTGAGCCGCTGCACCTTGGGTGAAGCGAAGAGGGGACAAAAGAGCAGGGGGACAAGGGGTGAGGATGGGAACCTCATCCCATTGTACTGTTCCGACGTTGGGAGGACTTGTTCTGTGGTGCGGGATAACCCCTCTGTGGAGGTAGCGTCGGTCCCTTGGGGGACTGACTAGCTGTCGAGGTACCCTGTTTGCTCATTAGATCCGGGGCACCTCACCAAAGGCGGCATTGGTGGCAACCGCCGGGTTTTAGTGGGCAGAGCTGCGTCCACTTACCAGCTTTCGGGCGCAGCAATTCCCACATACCTGCGTGGGGAGACCCACTCCCCCGCGGAATGCCTCAGAGCATTTTCCGGCGTTAAAGAAAAAAAAAGGTTCAGTTACCTACTTAATTAAATCATACGCGTTGAAGTAAGTGATGTTTTGCATTGTTTAGTACTTGGTTGATACTCTAATGGACTGCATAAAAGTGTGTATTTGTCTTGTGGAGCGCTTTATATTCTCAAATATTTGTCGAGCACTACCGGTGGAGGGGGTGCACTTTGCCCGTAATGTTTAACATTTTATTTCTTCTGCGATGCAACTTTCTTGTGATTCTGTATGAAGCCTTTCTTTCGTAACAGGACTGATGCAGAAACATGTGTAGAAGATTTATATATAACACTAGTGGCACCGACAGACGTTGTCCTGTACAAAATATTTTTTTTTGTGAATCTAAACCATCCTCGAATCCCCTTGAACTCACACAAAAAATTTCATCAAAATCGGTCCAGCCGTCTAGGAGGAGTTCAGTGACATACACACGCACACAAGAAATATATATATACAAAAAAAGATAAAGATTGGGCCTGTCACAAAAAGGTTTTCAAAATTCCCTGATATTCCTTTAACCACAATTTTCTAAATATTCTCAAATACTGATCTGAGGTTTGACGTTCAAAGTTCTTTCTCTAACCTTCTAGCTTACTAAAAGTTTTTAACACTTATACGAAACACGTTTTAGTGGATGAATATACAAACATATTTTTTTACTTTTAATCGAATAATAAATAAATCAGACATTATTTTAGTTTGTTTATTTTTTAAATCTTGTGACCCAAAAACGACGTCTACTCGCAGTAACGTCAGTCCGAATTAAATATGTTGCTAACAAATTAGATATAATAAAACCGGAGTGCCCAGAGATCTGTACGTCGGATAAGATTTTGACTAGCTGTTGCTCGCAGCTTTTTCCGCGTTATGACAGATTTAGAGCATACAGACAGATGAATCAATACGAACTGATATATACTCCATATATCAATAATTATTATGATAAATGATTTTGCAGATTACCTCTTACATCTAAACTTACAAACATAATCCCTTTCTAATATAAGTATAGGAAGACATGTATTTTATCCATCGAGCATGTAACCGGAATAGAGCGTATGTTATGTGTTTTGTATGAAAACGATTCCGCCAAATTCGTGCTGTGACGCTGCACCGGTTCTGCGCTCTGATTAGCCGACTGATGGCCAGTCATGGATGATTGACGTACATACAGATCACTGGTTGGTTAAATTACTATTACGTCAGTGACACATCACTGTCCATTTTCGGAATTTTATGGCACACTTTACTACTCTGTTCGGTTACATGCTCGATGTTTTTATCTATTTAAAGCATAACAGATTTTGTTTATATTTTATTGGTAATAGGAATGCGGAACTATTTTCTGTTCATTTTTTCTGAAGGATAGAACAGGCAATGTAACTAACGGCACCAAGAGTGCCCAACAATTCCCGGAATAGGCAACGCATGATGTTGCTTTGACTATCTAACCAGATGAACTTATTACGTACAATTAGAATATATTGATTTATTGATAAATGTATGAATTTATAAAAAAAGGTTTTATTCCGTAATTAAGTTACACCAAGGAATGTAAAGGTTTATTTTATATACTATGTAACACATAATTTAATTATTTTATGAGTACGCTTAAATACCTAAAATGTAAACGACCTCTTTATGTTGACAACAAGTATTGTAAAATACATGTCATGTTTCGTGCTCAAGATGTTTAACAAGTAAATGTGTTTCTAATGTTTTTATAGTTATTTCACTGGCCAGCGGATGATTTATTTGCGAATCGCGGTCTCAAGACAAAGTACAGATTTTATATTGTGTTGACCCAAATCTTTTTTTATATTTATACAATTTATGATCATAGTTTTAGTAGTAGGAACTGTTTTAATAGTTTTAGTTTTATTACATTCTATGCATTTAGTAAATATTTCTGATACTTTTCAGCAACATACAGAGGGAAAGGAAAGGCGTAATATGAACAGGAAAAGTGATCGATACAGACGACGGTAAAAACATTGAGTTACAATAAATTAAATCTACTGTTTTCTAATGTTTACGCGAATTTCACTCATTATAATGAAACACTTTTTTATGGATTGATGATGATGATGATTCTCCGGTAGATACAAAGAGTATGCTAGGAACTATTGCCGTTCAATAGGAAGTAAATGTAGTATGTAGAAGTACTTTAACCCATTAGAAGTCACTGTACTCAATTGAGTACAGCGATATTTATTAGTGTAAATTACAAATCTCACACAATTTACGTGGGGTACCTTTTTATTTTGCTTCATTATAACACTGTTCAATTAAAGTGATTAATAAACCGTGGGGAATTTAGTTTTTTTGAACGAAAAGTGTCAGTTGGAACTGTAGTACGAAAACACTGTGGCGGTTAGTGAATTATTTTTATTTTTATAACCCATTACTTTTTGCACGTACTTTTTTTCAGTTCATTCTTATAAAATACATATCTGACTATGATATTATAGAAATAAATATAATTAATTATATAAAGCTAACATAAAAATATAGTCCTACAAAAGTAGCTGTACTCGAATGAGTACACTGACCACATACCTAAGTAAAATAACTGACTTTTTTCAAAATTCTTGAAATGACGAAACGACTACATATTTACAGCTCTAAACAGCGCCATTAGGCTTGAAGAAACTATTGCTCAGCCTTTTTACTGGAAAGCGATGATAAGATTCTGACTTGGCTATGGTACCACCTGATCCAAGTGCGTTATCTGATGACGAGGAAGGTGCCGAAGAAAATATGGCAACTAGTTTCATATCACAAGATGTACCGGGTATTATCAAAGTATTGAATGTGAATAGAGAAAATCAATATTTCGCCGACTATGCCGACAGTGATGATGAACCATTGGCTTCGAAAAGAAGACGAGTAATTACCAGCCCATTTACTCAGGATCTAAACCCAACCTGGCGGAAATGTACCCATTCATTCTCCTCAACTTTTCAGAGTCCTTCCGAAGTTCATTACAGAATGCGTACTGGTCATGATGAATTGTAAGGCTTCAATCCTGTACAAATATTCGATAATGATGTTGTTGACATGAATCATAATATAACAAACTATACGCTAATCAACACAATATGAGCATGGCATGAGTTTTACCTGGACTCCTCTGATATGAAAAAGTTTATATAGGCCCTGTGCAGGCACAGATTTCGGGATATAGAAAGAAACCTTCATCTTGTGAACAATGACTTAGCAGCCACTTCGATCGAAAAATGTTCAAAATAAGACTATTTGGCCGACATACTTATGTTTTTTTTTTACAGTTATATCAAATAAGTAATGAGAAAATGATAAATAATACATTTATATATATTATTTATCATTTTCTCATTGATAAAATTAAAAATCTGCTACGTTGCGTGCGTCATTTGCCATTCAAGAGTGCGTTGGTAATGTAAGAAGTGTCTAAAGACACATTGTTTTTAAAAGGCATGCTTAGAAAAAAATCATACACAGGCGGTCAGTGTACTCAATTTTGTACACCCTGTAATTTCATGAAAACTACGATTTTTCATTTTTTTCTTGTAAATTATAATTTTTTGTTCCTATTTCATTATAAAAATAAACATTAAAAAAATATATATTGCTACTTTTCATTTGACCGTTAATGGGTTAAAATTATTTTACCGTAATGCTTTAAATTCTACACGTGTAGCTAAGATAACGAAGGCGAAGTTTCTACTCGTCCTGTATAAAGTATGAAAATTATAATCAAGAAAATATTATCATTCCTAAACATTGTATTTTCATGTTGCTCTAGAGATCTTACTACCGAGGAGGAGGTTTCGTAAAATGACGAGGCCGAAAGAGCAGAGCTAACGTAGGCGCCTGAGAACCACTTTCTCAGGCGCCTACGTTAGCTCTGCTCTTGCTCCGTGAGTGAAAGGAGCGGCTGGAGGAGTGCTGGCCGTCGGTCCAATCCTGGAATAGTGGGTTGACCGGCGGCACGGCATAATCACCTTCCTGGTTTTAGTGGGTAGAGCTGCGACTACTTTATCATCTTTCGGGCGCAGTGAGTCCCACATACCCGCCAGGGGAATCCCTCTCCCCAGCGGAATGTCTAAGAGGATCTCCCGGCGAGAAAAAAGAGACATCTTACTAAAACAAAATACGATGATATTATATCCGTTTTAACTTGTTTTAGTACTGATTATAATTAAAAAGCTTTTCACGGATTTTATCATGGTGTATTAAGATTTTTTTAATCCCTGACGTTTCGGATACTTTATTGCAAGCCCCGAGCCCCAGTTGCGTAAAATAAAAAAAATAAAACAGTTTCTAATTATGAAAGAATACAAAAATCCACTGAATATATTTTAATCTCAACCTATATTTCACCACCGACTTTGTGACGTGTGAATTTGTAAACTTGTATAATATATGACAGCCTGTAGAGCAGACGTCTCGTTTCACATGTTGCTATTAATTTTATTATTTTTTTAAAACCGTTGACATTATAGGTATCCTAAACTATTGAGTGTGAATATTCGATAGACAAATATCCTATAATGTTTGATTTTTTCCCTCACGTATATTGAATTACTAGCTAGGGCCCGCAGCTTTGTCTGCGTGGAGTTTGATTTTTTTTATTTTTATAATTATAGTTTAAAAAAAACTACAAATACGCTTTACGGAGACACTGGTCTTATCTCCATATAAATAAGTACTAGCGTTAAGTTTTATTAAACAATTAATATAATGTACTTTCTTTACTAACATAGTCATATGAACATTTGTATAATAGTTATAATACTTACACAAATATGGATCCATAGATATTATTATTATTATTATTAAATATGGATCTATGGTCCGAAATTAATAAAATTTGAAAATAATTTTTAATAAATTTTGTAATATAATTTTTTTAGTTCTTTAAAAATGATATTGAGGTTTCTTATATCATTTTTTTCTAAAAAAATATATATAATACTACTAATTATCATGTAAACTTCCACCAAAAATTGGTTTGAACGAAGTCTAAGTAGGTAGTTTTTTTTATACGTCATAAATCGTAAACCGCAATTTACCTTTCATTCAATCAACTCAAATATTAAAAAAAAAAAAACATTTTTTTAAATAAACCATATTTTTTGTTAAAGTGTCTAATGTTGTATATTATGTAATGGTACGGAACCCTTCGTGCGCGAGTCCGACTAGCACTTGGTCGGTTTTTTTTCTTTAATACCGGGAAATGCTTTGAGGCATCCCGCTGAGGAGTGGGTCTTTCCAGACGGGTATGTGGGACTCGCTGCGCCCGAAAGCTGGTAAGTGGACACAGCTCTACCCACTAAAACCCGGCGAGTGCCACCAGTATCCCCTTTGGTGAGGTGCCCCGGATCTGTTAAGCTAACAGGGCAACTCTACGGCCAGTCCGTCAGGGGACCGACGCCACGTCCACGGAGTGGTTGTCCCGCACTACAAAGCAACCCCTACCATCGTTGGGACAGTACAATGGGGTGAGGTTCCCGTCCTCACCCCTTTCCCCTGCTTTTTTGTCCCCTCTTCTTATAAGAGGGGTACAAAGAGCCCCCTCGGCTCAATTAGGTTCGCCCAAGGTGCTGGGCGCACCGCCACGTCAAGGCCTGAACCATGGTGGGGATCTTCTTAGGCTACGCTGATCATTAGATGGTTGGTCTGTTTGCCTATCACTAACATAAAAAACATTAACGTACTGATGATAATGGGATACAATTATTAAACAACATGTAAATGTTGAAAGGAAAAGTACAAGACCACAATTTATGTCTCTTGTTGTTATAATTTAAATCATACGGATTTCCTGTAGTGAGAACTTCTAAGAAATTCTGTAGTTTTGTGTTTTTATTATACTACATGGTGCCGCAGTTTCACTCGCGTTATTTTTACGGGCTAATTCAGATTCAAACCTGATATTTATAGGTAGTATCTTCTTCTTTTTCTTCTTCGTCGTGCCCTCAGTGCTGAGGATCGTGACCACAATGATCCTCTACTGGAGACGGTCAAGTGAACTGCCCGGAGCCAATTGCGCCCCACTATGATCTTCACAGCATCGGACCATTTCACTGGTGTTTTTCCTCTTGGACGTTTTCCTTCCATCTGATCATTCTCTCCAGATCATGACTTGGAGAACGCATAATGTAGTTGCTATACGTTTGATTAATATTAGTTACATAGTTTAAATCTTGGTATTTTTAAGCGCTAAGTATTTTTTGAGTTGAGACTGAGCCCCACCCCCACGTACAGGTGTACGTGGGGGTGGGGCTCAGTAGCCTAAGGTGTGCCCAGCACCTTGGGCGAAGCTTATTGAGCCGAGGGGGCTCTTTGTATCCCTCTTACAAGAAGAGGGGACAAAGGGGCGAGGAAGGGAACCTCACCCCATTGTACTGTCCCGACGTTGGGAGGGGTTATTCTGTGGTGCAGGATAACCCCTCTGTGGAGGTGGCGTCGGTCCCCTGAGAGGGTTGACTACCGTCGAGGTGCCCTTTTTACTTATTAGATCCGGGGCACCTCACCAAAGGCGCCATTGGTGGCACTCGCCGGGATTTAGTGGGTAGAGCTGCGTCCACTGCGCTACCAGCTTTCGGGCGCAGCGAGTCCCACTTCCCAGCGGGATGCCGCAGAGCATTTCCCGGCGTTAAAGAAAAAAAAACATTCGAAACTTTCATATTTCTTGTAGCAGAATTCTATTATAATAAAATCACTGTAAAGTACGTTTCTAGATACAATGTAATGGCTTAAAGTCTTTGAATCATATCATACTCAGAAAATGTGAACAAATATATATTTTACCTCAGCCCTTATTCACCGCTGAATTTTATCGAATATTCGCTTCTGACCTTTACGTACGTAAATGAAGTATTAAGTAAACGAAGATTGACGTAAATGTGTGACTTTATAGACGTGCAAACGAGCTTATGTTATCATTTACTGTAAGTATTATCACCATTTTATCAACCTGTAAGTGCCTGTAACATAAGGACTTAACGATACATTATGATCGCTTGGCTTATAGTATACAAGCATAAGAACATCTAAGTTGGCATGTATATGTGATGCTCTGGGCAGAAAGAGAACTAATCAAGTAAGGTGCGCTTATCTGTCAAGAACCAAACAATATAGCAAGGTTTTGTCAACTGCCCCACCATGGGTGAAACAAATATAGCCGAGGAAGCTGCTCTTTGTACCCCTCTTATAAGAAGAGCAGGGGGACAACCTCACTCCATTGTACTGTCCCGAGGTTGGGAGGGGTTGTACTATGGTGCGGGACAATCCTTCTGTGGAGGTGGCGTCGGTCTCCTGAGGAACTGACTAGCCGTCGAGGTACCCTATTTGCTCAAAAGATCCGGAGCACCTCACCAAAGGCGCCATTGGTGGCACTCGCCGGGTTTTAGTGGGTAGAGCTGCGTCCACCTTACCACCTTTCGGGTGCAACATCCGCCTGGAGAGACCCACTCCTCCGCGGGGTGCCTCAGAGCATTTCCCAGTGATTTCAAAAGGTTCTGTCAACTGGCATTGACGGTTTCCAAAGGCGAGTGAAGGTTGGGAATGGCCAATATGTCCCGGGGGCTGAGATTCTCTACCGCTCAAATAAGATGAGAAAATATGAAATTCAGACTGACAGTCACCTCAAAGCCAGTTAATCTTATTGACTTACTCCCCCATTTTGATAATGTATTTAATTACATCTTTCTTACTTTTTTATTGCTTATAGGCCGGATTTTATTAAAAGGCATTTAAAAGGTTTTTATTTCGAGTTGTTATATAAAAAGGCAACAAGAAAAAAAAACCACAAGACTTTTTAATAGTATAAAAAATAAAAGTGTTTGAACCATTCAATCCCTGATTTTCTCTCGTCCTTTATTATCCCAAAACGTTCGACTCAAAGTTCGCTACAGATCAGAACAATAATTTAGGGTCGCCAGCGGCAATTAGGCATACATTGTACAAAGGCAGACGTGGTCGGACTCTGAACGATGTGAAGTTGGACAAATAATGATAGTGCTGAGTTAGAAGTCTAGATACATACATCTCGAAAACTTATTTGTATTTCAATGGGGGCATAGAAGGCATTGGTGCGAAGATAGAGAAACTTTAAATACATATCTCTTCTTGATTAGCATAAGCAACTTACAAGTCCCATTGCTTAGTACGGGTCCTACGAATCAGGCGAGACATACATACATGCACTCCTCCTTTTTGATTTTTTGCTATCTCTAATGTTTACAAGCACGGGAAAATTTATTATATTAAGGGATTAAGAGTATCCGACTGTCCGTTTGCCCCCTCTTCAATAAAAAAAATCGCGATTTATATTTTGGTGATTCATGGCTACTTTGTACTTTTAATGATAAAAAACTCGTGATGTCTTTTTCATTCAAAGAGCGCTAATCCTCCGGATATAACGGAAGATCGCGTTCCTCGTTTTAGACTATGAGTTATCCGTGCCTGTTGAATTGGAACCATCTTACCACGAACTATGCCTTTTCCAGCTGTGCACAATGTTTCAGCGCGGTTTCACCCCGATTATAATTAAAAACTTTTCTGTGAAGTAAATGGCGGGTTGGGTGCGAGTGGCAAGAGATCGGTCGTCTTGGTGTTCATTGAAGGAGGCCTATGTTCAGCGGTGGACGGATAAAAGTTGATGATGATGATGATGATGAAATAGCATGCCTTTCTCAACTTTTGGGCTAGCAAATACAAAAAGAATTATGTAACTCCAACTTGTAGTCCTGGAGATTATCAGGCTTAACAAACAATCTCTTCAGTTTAATTATATCCGTAGACCTGTGTCAGCTCTGTGATTTTTTAAATCAGAATATTTAAAACCTCATTATAATAATTATATTAAAAGTTATCTAAATAATCAACGTATTTTGGCAGACATGACAGATTTGTAATTAAAAAACTTTATCTATCACGGTATAATCATGCGACAACTTCGTAATAATATTATTTATTATTGTTATTGTTTATTTAGTTACTTTATTTGTTTAAGGTAAACTTATTTTGTTTTTTTTTTATATATAATATATTACATTGACGTATTAGACTACGTTTCACAGGTAAGAATATGTAAAACAAGGCTTTTATTTCCATAAAATAACATTTCTCCTACACGACGATGGCCTAGGCCCTAGTGGGTATTGACTCGGCCTCTTGTGTGAGAACCACGAGGTCCGGGTTGGATATATACTGACCCCCTGTGACGCCTACAAATGAGTTTTCCTAAATTTCTACGTGCACCTAAACATGAGACCCATCGCCTTTTCACCGGTGAAGGAAACATCGGGAGGGAAACTGCATTCCTTATGGCATTAAAAGTTTTTGAAGGTGTGTGAAGTTCACCATCACGCATTGGGTCTGCGCATCTGTGAACTATGGTCCAAAACCCTCCTCACCTGATTTCGAGACCCGTTACCAGCAGTGGGACATATTATAATGGTTAATATTATTATTATAATATTGTAAAATAAAATGGTAATAATTTACATATTATGCGGTGGCCGGTCCGTGTTGGATGCGAGTGGCAAGGGATCGGCCGTCTTGGCGTGCATTGAGGGAGTAGTGCATGTAGGCAGTAGTGGACGGATGGAGGCTGATGATGATGATAATGATAATGATGTTATATTATATTGGTAAACATAAAATATTTTGTGTTAAATTGGTCGGAGAAGTTCGTTCTATGGCTCGATGAACCGATGACGTGGGAAGGCTGATGGGCAAATCATGAATGAGTCCGGTAAGGGACAGAGATGATTGGCAGAAAGAAGGGAGACCTATGCTCAGCAGTGGGCAAAAACGGGCTGATGATGATGATGGTGAAATATCTATCCAGTGATGTCCAGCGGTCTATAAGAACCGCAATATTTTATTCGAAATGTGTACCCAACACTCGCTAAAATTAACACTTTTATCATTATAAATGTTCAGTCCAGGCCTCTTTAAATAAACTCTAAGGCGGCCAATCCCACGCTATTCGTAACTTCAACCAGGATTGGCCAAGTGGCCATGGAGATCGTAGTTCCACCACTGCGAGCGCCAGATCTGCAGGCAACAAGATTCAGCAACACAGGCAAGACTACTCCTCGTAAGGCGGGACTGCCTGGCTGCCACTAAACAGTCCCCACGACGTTGTGTCATACTGGGCCCAGGTTCCCACCCTGAAGCCCCTTACGAGCACATGGGCGTTACTGGATTAAGTAAGGGCGCATTAAGTAGCGCCTGCTACGCACCCTTTCGTCACCCGCAAGGAAAGGCTTCGTTAGCGGTCTCCGCTCTTACCCACTCGTCAGCCTCCTTCTGGGATATTACTGTCTTGCATAAGGTCCAGGACTGGTTGTCGCCGAGAGGTCGTCGTCCTATATCGTTGGTGACCGACCGACTCTCTTTCTTCCTCGTGCCCTTTCTTCCGGATAAGCTCGTCGACCTAGCCACGCTACTGCTTGGAGGCCAAAGAACTGATGTCTTACGGGCCTAATTGGGTTCTCTTAATATGCATTAATACAAAAAAAAAACTTAAAACGATAATGTGCATGGAAGTCCATGTTTAAAAATTTTTGTATCTCACTTCATAATTATCACCTTCCCGTCATCACTGATCGTCGTCATCACGGAGACGGGTATCCACGAATATGAGAACGGCCAATTAGGAAATTGTACATCATTACCACGCTGAGCCCTCGCCGATCCCCTGACACTTAGTCTAATGGACCTTAGTTTAGGAAATGGATGAATATAAGATCGGATCTTTGCCCTCGATCATTTGGATCCTGAAATCATTTTAGTTATGTTATACTCCCTGCACTTTATAGTTTTTGGATTTAATTTATTAACTAAATATCTAATAGTTGCTGTAAAGTATAAGAAACGTCGGGCATGTAAAAATCTTAATAAACCGCGAGAAAATCCGTAAAAAGTTGTTTCATTATAATAATGTGGTTACGTTTATTGGTTTAAACTAATGCGATCACTATTCATATTTAAATAAATATTATTTCGGGGGCTTACCCTGGGCTTACCACGTCTATGCTTATAAACTTTTAAGATTTAAATTAAATTTTACCAGTATAAGGGCGCGATTCCACCGCGGCGAACGAAGAGGTTACGCAAGTTTGTCAAGTTTTGCTTTGCAAGAAAATGACCCGCTACGCATTATTTGACATTTTCATTCAATTGACATTTTAACACACGTGCCGTGCGTAGCCACCGGTGGGTGGGAAGCGCTGTGCCGCGCTCCCGGCTGCGTGGGTACGAACATCTTGCTTGTTTCTCCCGTGAAACAGCTTTGCTGTGTTTCGGAGAGAAGGGCAAGACAAGCAGTGTAATTACTGGCACCGAGACTTAACATCTTATGTCTCAGGATAGGCAACACATAAATGAGTTGCCTGGGCTCGTTACAGATAAAGTTTGTGTTCATGGGCAACGTCGACCACTTACCATCAGGTGGCACGTTTGCCAGTTTGCCTATCTAACTAACATAAAAAAGAAAAAAAGCCTCTGCGTGTGCTGCGGTGGAGCCGCGCCTTAATGCTTCGTGGCTTTGGCCATAAAAATCCCGTTTCATAAAAATCAGATTTACAGCCCGGATACGGCTGTAAAACTGAGTTAAAACGGGCGAAGTTGCGGGCAACAGCTAGTCTACATATAAGTCGCATGGTTTTCTTTGAGCCAAGTTGACTTTTCAAAACTTTGAATTTTTGGAACCAAATATGGTTTACGAAAGTTGTAACAAAGCCAATATTAACCTTTCTTTTGGAATTAATTCATATCATATTTCTTTTCAGATGTGAATCCGTGCCAGCCGTTCCGATCGTACCAGGTAAAGAGATTCATTAAATTCAACCTTCATAATATCGATATCGTTAAATATTTGACGCCTAAATGTTTTTTTTTCGAGTGTACCTATCTATTTAATGATTTGTTGTGCTGTGTGTTATGGCTCAATGGTTAAGGCGCAGACGCTCGAGCCGGAGGTAGCGGGCTCGAATCCCGCCAGGTAACAAAACAATCTGTGTTCCTGGGTCCTATTGTATTTATCATTAGCGACGATGGTCTAGTGCGTAGGCTCGTTCTCTTGAGTGAGAGGTCCGGGTTCAATCCGGACCACTGTGATGCCTTAAGATGGGTTCTAAATTTCTGCGTGAGCCTGAACATGAGACCATCGTTTGCTCGCCGCTCTAAAACTATCGTGAAAAAACCAGCATGCCTGATGAGATTAAAAGTCTTTGAAGGTGTGTGAAGTTCACCAACCCGCATTGGGCCGGCGTAGCGGTGAATTTTGGCCCAAAACCCTCCTCGCCTGATTTCGAGGAGACCCGTGCCCAGCAGTGGGACATAATGGCTGATGTTATTATTATTATTGTATGTCCAGATATGTAGTTATTTAAATTGCTCGTATATAATGCAAAACTGTTTATTATGCATTTCGAAGTGTATCTATGCTGTGTTCCTTAGAGGAAGGACATGCAATTACAGATATAAATCTTATCACCATGGGTCAGGGACGACACATAGATCAGTTCTCTGGTAAGGTAAGGGTGGCTCATCTAGCCTCAGGTGATTCGTTTAATTCCCAATCACCATGAGTTTTCCTATCTCAACCTACATAAATCTTCAGAACAAAGCCTGCCCAGCTTCACACAAACTATTCCCATATATCCTCACATTTATAAACAAGGCCAAAGTCGTTAGGCCATTAATGTAAGAGTTCGTTGTAATGCAGCCTATAATAAAATAGGCTGTTAGTGCGGCTTACTCTTAACCGACTCAATGTTTGTTTGCTTGTTATTTTTAATCCACGCAAAGCCTTATTTCCCTTTTATTTTCGATGCCTAAGAAAAGTATTTTTGATAATACGCTATATATAAACTTATTTTTTATGATAGATTTTTGTCCTAGCCTATACTGTCCCACTGCTGGGCAAAGGCCTCCCTCTCTCTTTTCCACGCGTCTCTATCATGAGCAAACACCAGTCTTTTTGAAAATCGACGAGTTCATTCCGCCATCTCCGTTAGATTATTATTAAAAAAAAAATTACTTCAATTAATGAAAAACTAAACAGACATTGTTTAGTTGTATTTTAGAAAGCATCAACACAATAAAATAAAGTAAAAAATATAATTAAAAGCTGTTTATAACAGGCGGAGTAATCGTGTCAGAAATATACAAGATAGACATCAAATTGAGAACCTCTTCCTTTTTAAAGTTTAAAATATTATAATTACTAAATGCGTCATTTTCAACGATGTTTTATTTATCAACAAGTAGAAAGTAGATAATATAAATAGGTGAAGCTGGCGCTGTTGGCATCGTTCGACGTCTGCCAGGGCCTCTAGTAAATAAGTAGGTAAAAAGTCCTCCATGTAAAAACATTAATTACCAACGATAAATCCGTAAAAGTCGTTTCATTGTAGTTGAAAACAGAAATATCAAAGGAAGAAGGAATATCGAAAGGAGAAGGAATATCGGAGAACGAAAGAATATTGAAGAAAAAGAAATATCGGAGGAAGAAAAAATATCGAAAGAAGTAGGAACATTTTCAATAATGTGAATCACACACGAATCAATAATAATAATAAAGCACATGTAATATCACGTAAATGCGGAAACAAATTAATGTTCTCGAAATAACTTTATTAGTACGTAACTGATGTATTAGAGATTATTTGTTTTGGAGAAATATAATGTATAGTGGATGTTTGTTACTTTACTTTAGTACGTAATATTATAAAGTTTGTAGTTGTAGTTGACTCCTTTGGCATTTTCGTAATCTTAAAAAAAATATCTTTAGAAACCGCGAAATCTGTAAACGTTATTTCATTTTAATGAATCGAAACTTATCTGTATCGAAATCGAAATCTTGTATGTGACGATAGGTGACGCCTAGTTAATAGTAGGTGACAATATATGTATAGAGTTCCAATAACCCTATCAGATGTGATTTCCAGAGAAATACGGTTCTGAACGGCATTTCTAGGCAGTCATGCCTCCCCCACCATGGTTCAGGCCTTGTCGTGGCGGTGGGGCTCAGTAACCTAGGGTGAGCGGTGCACCTTAGGCGAAGCTAATTGGGCCGAGGGGGCTCTTTGTACCCCTCTTATAAGAAGAGGGGACAGAAGAGCAGGGGGCAAGGGGTGAGGATGGGAACCTCACCCCATTGTACTCTCCCGACGTTGGGAGGGGTTGTTCTGTGGTGCGGGACAACCCCTCTGTGGAGGTGGCGTCGGTCCCTTGCGGGACTGACTAGCCGTCGAGGTGCCCTGTTTGTTTTCTAGATCCGGGGCACCTCACCAAAGGCGGCATTGGTGGCACTCGCCGGGTTTTAATGGGTACAGCTGCGTCCATTTACCAGCTGTCGGGCGCAGCGAGTCGTTAAAGAAAAAAAAAAAAAAAAAAGGTAGTCATGCCTCAATCACAGCAACGTTTAGTGTGTTAGATGTGTCTAACACACTTGAGTGGGTCAAACATGAGGTGTAGTAGAGCTGTAAATTATTAAGACAAGAGAAATAAATAGTCACTTTTAGAAATGTAAGAATTAAATTTAGTAATATAAAATTTATAAATATCAATAGTACTTAATTTATATTAATATTACTTTATAAGACGTATAAAATATAATTAGTATATTATATTTTATACTTATTAAAATAAAAAAGTGCGTACAAAGTACATATGTCAGGAGTGAAACTTATTTGGCAAACTAATTTTTAAATCTCGTTTATATTTATACTAATCTAAAGCTTTTAATTTCCGAGACTTGCGATGTGACGTTCACTCTATCTCACTCTCTCTCTCTCTCAATCGGTCATTATCTCCCTTTTCTTGGACAAAATCGTTGCACATTTTCGTGATGTTTCATCCGTACTGGTTGCAATCCATAGTTTCGAGCACTTTTTTTGGTGTCACGGCATTTACCGCCATGGCACGCCAATAAATTTTACATACATAACTTGCAAATTATAAGAATAAAAAATCGTACATATTTTTTGTCAAATAAAAAAGATTTAATATTTTTTATTTTTTTTCTTATTTGTTAGGAATCTGGTATCAGACAGAGCACACTCTTGTTCTAATTAACGGCGAGTATTTACACTTACAATGATAAATACGTAGAGACAGGAGTAGCGTTCGATTTCCGCACTTTTTCTATAATCGTTTTTATGTACGGTCCCCTGAAAACTAAAAAAAATACTTGCCTTTTCACCTTAACCTTTTTTTACATATTTTCAGATATGTAAGTACGTATATTTTTTTGTGTCAAATAAATCTAATTGTTTCTGTCTTAATTGTTGTAACTTAATTATTGTATATTAACATATTTTAGTGTACCTTGTGAACAAATAATAAACAATATATTTGGTTAATACCAAATGTACGCCGAAAATATAAACCATCCCTTCTAAAATAAATAACCTATAACCTTTTTAAAAAGGTTATAGGTTATTTATTTCAGTTGCTTTCAGTGTCCCTTTTATTAATAAAAGGTACACTGAAAGCAAAAAGATCCGACAATTTTAGGAGTTAAAACGCAGAAATAAATAGCGTTATATTAAGTACGTATCTATATACATATAATAGCTATATTCTTTTTAGTGTATTATACCGCATAGAAGGCGGGGGTACGGAGGTTAGTAGTAGGATGTATGTAGCGGGATATCAACCGATGAAAAATATTTGAATATCGATGAAAAATATTTATATATCAGTTAGTTTGTTTCGCCAGTTGTTCTCAGTGAGATTGCCATGGCACCGGTGGTAGATTCAATTGATGTTTTTTTGAACGAAGAAAGTTTTATGCTAGACACCTGTCATGTTTTTTATGTTTTATAATATTATACTAGAAATTTCTAATTTGTATTGAGTTTTCCAAAACTTGGTCCAGTCAAGGCCACGTTCGGGAAGATGAAGGATCATCTTCCTACTAGACTATCTCCAAGCAGCCAGTCCTATTGGGATATGAGTTCAGGGGATCAGCCGTCTCTGCGTTCCTTGGTCTACCTCTAGCAGAGAATCATCATCATCAATCCGTCCACTGCTGAACATAGGTCTCTTGCTGAGGATGGAAAAAGTTATTAATGATAATGATAACTAAAGAGTATAGTAGAGATAATTATAAAAAGATAAATTATTCAACTTAAAAAAAGAATCACACAAATCAAGGGATAAACGCCATTATATGTTAATACAGCTTTATGTGAAATTTTTCCATGTTCCATAACATTGTAATGATTTTATGGGCGGTACGTTAACTATTTCCTACATAAATCAAAAACCAAATCCGTTTTCAATGGCACGAGCGTTATGGCAATTTATTGACATACCCCATATTAATTTATAGGGGTAGATAAATTAAAATTAATGCCGCGAAAAATCTCATAAACGGGCTCGAAGATCGGAGAACAAAATTGAACCTATAAGGGATGAATAAATCTGAAGAGAAAACGTCATCATCACTATCATCATCGTCATCATCTTACCAACCTTTCTGCATTTATTACTGGTCAAAGGCCTCTTACCGAGAACGCCAGGAAGGTCGGTCTGCCCAGCAAAAGTAGGAAGTGACCTACTTTTGCTGGGCAGACCGACCTTCAATTTAGACATCTCCGCCTTCCCGAGTGATTAAAAAAAAACGAGCAAAGTCGCATGTACAATTAGTAGCTCATAAAATTTTATAGCCCCAAATATAATTTAAACATTCATCACCATAATGTATTATAATGATCACATTACTTACCAGGACAAACGAGCTTGAACATTTGAGACATTTCGCTAACGATGTTTTTATTTACATCGCGGTCATAATCTCTAATGCGTAACCTGGGTGTAAATCAACTTAGGATAATTATTACTTTAGTTTAGTTTACTTTAGTAAGTCACTTAAAGTAATAGACTTTTTAGAGAGCTATAACATAATAAAAAGTTACTCGTTGGGAAAAAACCAACTGCGTAAAAAATAACTTAATTTGACACAAAAATTCACCATATTTTTTTATTGAGTCTCTGTCTGTATCCCGCCTTAAAACCACTGTGAGTTCAGCTGTTTGAGGCACCTTTGCCTTTCTTATATTTTTTTTTGCCCGCAGAGGGACTACCCAAGCGGCTATGTGGGACTCGCTGCGCCCGAAAGATGGTAAGGTGGACGCAGCTCTACCCGCTAAAACCCGGCGATTGCCATGTGGTGGGGAGTTTATAATGTTAAACTCCCCACCAGGTGGCACTGGCCCCTTATAATAATTATAAATCCAGTTTTAAGGATTTCTTGATTGTAAAATAAATTTATCAACGTTATTAGTGAAAATATGAGGTTCAAAAAGGTTCAAAAACATAATCTTTTCATATAGTATACTTTTTGACCAAGCTTGCTAGGACATAAATAGAGAGAAACGTACATTAATTATATCTGCTAGTTTCTTCTTTCTAAGTAGACGGGGTCATTTAGACGTAGTACATTATTACGCTGTTCCGTAGCAAACGGGTATCCTGAGTTTATTGGTCACCTGAGCTTACGATATAAAGAGTTTCTTATATTTTCTCTCACCGCCGAGCAAAACATTGAAACCTAAGCAAAGTAATAATTATAAACGCACTTATCCGTGCAAGAAGCAACCAAATGTGCACCACTGCTGTTGTCTGTTGTCACCTTAACATCAAGCGAGTAAGACCAAGGTTTGTTGAAGTACAAGGATGGCTAACTTAACACACCTTCAAAGACATTCAATCTTATCGAGCATGCAGGTTTTTTCACGATGTTGACATGTCAGGTGCAATGGCAAAATGGAAATGATTTTAGGTGTATATCGGTAATTCTCAAACCTGGACCTTGGAAACGGAGTCTAAACCAATTAAATATTTAGAATTTTCGTAAGAGGTACCATGCTGCACTTCATCCGAACTGGGCCGGCACGACCGAGGTGGTACCTCATGCTCTCATAACACCGGCGTCAAGTGACAGCTATGCTGCCGCGTTTCGTGCGACTTATGAGTTCCGAAGGCCCATTGGGGAGGATAGTGGAAAGAAGGGCAACGCATCATAATAACCTCTGGTTGTGCGGATGTGTATGGGCGTTGGTACCGTCGCCTCCGACTGCTCGTTTGCCCCCTTATGACATAAAATCATAGTGATGATCAGGTACTTCGGATCTTATGACGTGAAGGATATTTTTACCAACGCTATCACGTTACACGTGTTTCAGAATATCGGATGATATTTCATCGCTTTCGGCGTTCCCCAAATTTAATGTAAAACAACATGTAGTAGCTAGTAATTAGAGCACCACCTATGCACCAAAGTCATTATTAGTATATAGTCATCATTATCAGTGCCCACTATCCAAAGATCGATAAAATATGACTTTTTTCAATGGACGCCAGGACGATTATGAATCCAATTTATAGTGGTCCGGACTAGTAGCGTAATTACCGGCACTGAGACTTACCATATTCGGATAGACAATGGATTCAAGACTATTTTTTTTTTAGTTAGTAGGCAAACTGGCAGATTTGCCACCTGATGTTAAGTGGTCGAAATGAACAAGAACTAGTTTACCTGGATCTAACCCAGGCTACTCATTTATGTGTTGCCTATCCTATGTTAAGTTTTGGTGCCAGTCACAGAAACACATCAAATCTGTTAGACGGGTGAAACAAGCAAGATGGTTAGTACCTATGCAGCCTGGAGCGCGACACAGCGTATTCCTTCCACCAGTAAGTCCCAGTTTTCACGTTCATGTGTGACATTGACCAACATCAGGCTTGTATGCCAGTTTCCCCACTATGTTTCAGGCCTTGTCGTGGCGGTGGGCTCAGTAGCCTATGGTGTACCCAGCACCTTGGGTGAAGCAAATTGGGCCGAGGGAGCTATTCTTTGAACCCCTCTTGTAAGAAGAGGGGACAAAAGAGCAGAGGGACAAGGGGCGAGGATGGAAACCTCACCCCATTGTACTATCCTAACGTTGGGAGGGGTTGTTCTGTGGTGCGGGATGACCCCACTGTGGAGGTGGCGTCGGTCCCTTGAGCGACTGACTAGCCGTAGAGGTGCCCTGTTTGCTCATTTGATCCGGGGCACCTTACCAAAGGCAGCATTGGTGGCACTCGCAGGGTTTTAGTGGGTAGAGCTGCGTCCACCTTACCACCTTTCGAGCGCAGCACGTCCCACATACCCGCGTGGGGAGACCCACTCCCCCGCGGGATGCCTCAGAGCATTTCCCGACATTAAAGAAAAAAAAGGCTCGTATACCAGTTTGCCTATCCTACTAGAATAAAAATGGGTCTCCCCACGCGGGTATGACTCTACCCACTAAAACCCGGCGAGTGCTACCAATGCCGCCTTTGGTGGGTGACCCGGATCTAATAAACGAACAGGGCACCTCGACGGCTAGTCAGTCCCCCAAGCGACCGACGCCACCTCCACCGAGGGGTTGTCCCGCACCACAGAACCACCCCTTCCGATGTCAGGACAGTACAATGGGGTGAGGTTCCCGTCCTCGCCCTTTGCACCCTGTTCTTATAGGAGGAATACAAAGAGTCCCATTGGCTCAATTAGCTTCGCCCAAGGTGCAGCGGCTCACCCTAGGCTACTGAGCCCCACTGCCACGTCAAGGCCTGAATCATGGTGGGGGGGCTGCAGCCTACTAAGTCTACTGTTAAATCCGCTACTGCCTGAAATACAAATTTTATATCTGACATTTTCTTGCCGTAATATTTAAATATCCTCTACTGGGCAACTATTTTAAATTTAACACAAATAATGTACACTAAGGATTTTGTGTAATGCGGTTTGGGAATATAATTTTGAGTTGGTTTCGTAGATTAAACAACAATAATTCTACTGAGTATTCAAACAACTTTTTAAGGATTTGATCGTAGTTGATTTTTAGTTTTATTACTCCTGTGACGTGATATTTTACAGCAATCTTGTTTCCGTAAAGTTACCGAAATTGCAAAAGCGGTTTCGTCATAATGTGTAAAATTCTCGTTAACATTAGACAACAATATTTTATCTAACATAACGTCGCAAAAAATTTGGACTACGTTTTGTAATGCTCCTCTGTCTGGTTAAATAAATAGC
This sequence comes from Helleia helle, assembly GCA_963853865.1. Classification (NCBI taxonomy): domain Eukaryota; kingdom Metazoa; phylum Arthropoda; class Insecta; order Lepidoptera; family Lycaenidae; genus Helleia; species Helleia helle. The sequence goes on along the minus strand of OY971425.1, from coordinate 5,181,253 downwards.
TTTGCTGTGAAGTGGAAAGAAGAAAGAGACAGGTTAAATATTTTTCTGTCTTTTCTTTTTTTTTCTTTCTATTGGCAAAGCTATCTATCTGGCATCTCAGGGTACGCAACATTTGGACGAGTACTGGTTTTATCACAATGAGAGCTAGCTCCAGATGCTCCAGTGTACAATACCATCATCATTATTAGCAGCCGTTTTCCATCCACATGTTGGACAAAGTCGTTAAATGAACGCCAAGACAGCCGATCCCCCGCCACTGGCATGCAACTAGAACCGACCTCCATTGACGGTCGTCCCATCTGACCGGAATAGAGTGGTAATATTATGTGTTTTGTATGAAAATAAATTCCACCAAAATTGAGCTGAGACGCCGCGCCAGCTCTACGCTCTTATTGGCCGACTGATGGACAATTATTGATGATTGGCCCGTTGATGATTGATGGGACGTACATACACATCACTGGTTGGTTGAATTGATTTTTCTTCAGTGATAAATCACTGATATAATTTCGGAATTTTATGACTCACATTACTACTCTATCTGATGCATCTAGCATATCATCATCATCTTCAACAACAGCCTTTATCTATCCACTGCTGAACATTGGCCTCCTTCAATGAACGCCAAGTTTACCATCAATGGTACTTGATGGTATACTTGGCGTTCATTGATTGAAAGTAATCAATTGCTTTATCTCTCAACTTTTACTAAGAAAACGGCTTACGCTCCACTCGAAGTAATAATTTTGGGAGAAATGAAATCCTCAATAAAATATTTTCAATAATACCCCAGAATGACCAGCTGTCTTAAGCAGTTAAACTTTTACGATACAAAGCAGATGAACTTTAGCACTGAGGAATTTTATTTAACAAACTTTTTGTTCTTCAATAAGTTTATAATTCAATAAGTTTAATGGTCACAGATTCGAATACCGCCAAGGCCGTTGCACTTTGAAAACTCTTATAACTTGCAATATAATGAATGTTAGAGTCAAACCTTACAATTTTTGCTTCTAGTAACCTTTTCATTATTTTGTTAGCGCATTGATACGAACTTACCGGGACTAAGTTAAAAATTAAGTAAGTATTGAAGTAAATAGCATAAAAAAATTGGGGTATCTCATTAAAAATGGACTTAAACCGAATAGCAGAGGTTAACTCGTTCAAACGAATAAACAAACTCTACAGCGTTTTATTACCATACAATCGAAAGATGAAAAAACTCATTCTTTTTGATTATCCGTCGAGTTTTGACCCATATTTATTCTGCGATTGTTTCATTACGGTCGAGTTTTGACCCATATTTTATAATCATTAACGATGACAAAGCGTGCACGTATACCCATTACAAGACTGCAAGCACACGTACGTCTCGTGAACTGAAATCTAATATCATGAGAGCATTGAAAGAGGATGCCTTGGAATCCTGACTTCATAGTCCATACCAGAGAGAACCTTTTTGTGAATTCCTTTCATGGCATTCTCAAGATAAGCAGGCATATATTAATAATAAATAGTATTAACTTAAAGTTTTGTCTGCAAGTAGATATGTAAGCAATAATCGGTATTTTTTAATGTCTAAAGGAGGCACCATGCCAAAGACATCCGCACAACTTAAAGTTATGCAGATGCGTTGCCTTACTTTTCCCTATCCCAACGGACCATCGGAAACTCACAAACCGCACGAAACGCGACATCATAGTACCCCGATCGTGCTGGCCCGATTCGGATGCCAAGCAGCAAACCACTTACGACAATTCATAATTCGCAAGAGTAACTAATCATTAAATAACCTTTTTTGACATTACAACGTCTTATAAATCAATGAACGCTGGCCGCACGCATTAAGAAGTGTCACGTTCGGCCTGAGCATGCAAGCAAGAGCGCAGAACAAGCGATGCAGAGGCACGATGGGCCTAAGCGTACAATTAGTTAAAAAGTTTAATTATCGTCCGTAAACCGAATTTACAGAGAATATAGGTATTTTATTGACTTATAGTTAAACCAATACAAAAATTTGCCTCCCACAAGATGCCCGGTACATGAAAAACATCCATTTTAATGAAATAAAAATAAAAAACATAAAAAATCATCATTTTAATTATCAGCCTCTATCCGTCTATTGCTGAACTTACTACCTCAATTAACGCCAAGGCGGCCGATCCCTTGCCACTCGCAACCAACACGTACCGGCCACTGCACGGAGTTCGTCTTCTTACCTGGTTAATGACCGAAAAAATAAAAATACATCAGCTCCAATTGATAAGCTTTAATGCGTGAGACATTTCATTTTTCTTTTCTCTATCCGGGAGGTGTAATGTGTAAGACGATAAGATATTATGTATCTATAACCTTTTATTTCTTTCTTTAACGCTGGAAAAAGCTCTGACGCATATCTCGGTTATGTGGGACTCGCTGCACCGGAAAGCTGGTAAGTGGACGCAGCTCTACCCACTAAAACCCGGCGAGTGCCACCAATGCCGCCTTTGGTGAGGTGCTCCGGATCTAATAAGCAAACAGGACTAATATATCTATAACCTATATAATCTTCATGTAACGTCATTTTATTATTATTGAGTAATTATTATTATTATTGATTATTCATCAACATCTAGCATGAACGGTTTTTGATTTCTCTTCAACGCTGTACAAATCTGAAGTAGCCTTCTTGTCAAAGCCGTGTGCACCATTTACCGGGTACTGTATGCGTGGGTTTGACATTTTTGTGCCAAGTCCCAAACACATCAAAGGGCTATTTCCCGAATAGGCTAAATTAATTAATTCTTGCACGTCGGTGAGCTTTTTCCTAATACGAGAGATCAAAGAGCGTTTTTGTACAGTCTCCTTTGAACCCAAAACTAATTTTTATTTAGATTAGAAGTTTTTTTCGAAATACAATAAAAAAAATCTGCAAGTTTTTTTTTCTATGGCATAATTGCCTTCACAGGCCGTCTAATTACTGGCACAGAGACTTAACCTTTTATGACTTAGGAGAAACTCTACTCGTGTCTAACTAAGACTGGCCGCTGCGCGGAGATAGTCTCCCCATCTAGTAAGAAGTAGACCCTTCATCTTTAAAACTCGACACCAAGCTCTAATAAAAAACCCAACCAGTCACAGGCACTAACGATAGAATACCTATAATACAGTCTGAAAAGATTATGACAACCTATACAATTTAAACGGCGCACAAAATGGCCGCATGACATAATTTAGAAGTTGCTTCTAAATTATGTCATGACGTGCTAAAAGAAGTTTACAACAACTCATTAAATTTAAATTTTATTTTGTCGATATTTTCTTAAACCGTTTCAATATTATAAATAACCATTTTAACTTAGTATTATTCTAGACAACCTGTCAAATTAAATTTACATGCACAGAAACAAATAACATATGAACGTTTGAGATTCTATATTGTCACTTAGGAACACTTAACCAATCTAGACTTCAGATTAATGCTTTGGGCGTGTCTGTGAGTTATTGCCTTCAGGAATAATCTTCTTAATTTGGTTTAGGCGTACTCAAGTATGTCATATCTAATTTATTAGCTGACTTTATTAGGTCGGGATTTGTATACGTAAATGTTTTTACCCGACTACGTTACGAGAGTTAAGTTTTTCGAATGTATGATGTATGTCTCTTTTTGAGATGTTGTTAGATTCGTCTTAATTATGGTACTGCTACTGGGATTATAAAAAGAAATGTGTGCGTACAAAGTACTCATATCAGAAGTGAAACTTATTTGGCAAACTAATTTTTAAATCTCGTTAATATTTATACTAATCTAAAGCTTTAAATTTCCGAGACTTGCGATGTGACGTTTGCTCTATCTTACTCTCTCTCTCGATCTTTCTCACTCGCTTGCTCCCTACTCTCACTCCATGGCTGGTGATCTGTTCCGAACACTATGAATCGCTTCTTAAAAAAAAGAGTCTTTAGATTACCGACCCCAACTATAAGCTCGACCTTCGCTGGCAGATTTGATGAATCTGTACAAGAACGAGTTTACAATGCGGTAATTCGGTTCTGCAGTGTGATATCTTGTACTGTCCCTGAGGCAAAAAAGAGATTAACTACCTGGCTGCTATCGCTGGACTATACCTCTACAGAAGAAATGCTGTGTTGATGTTTGATGTTGTTACATGTCCCAACTGTGCCATATTCTAAATCATTTTGTATGTGTCTTTGATGTGTTTCACTTTTTTTTTTAACTAGTTGTTAACCTGTAGTTAGAATTCTTAATTTAATAGATACTATACTTAATTTTATATAAAATTTCAATTTCAGTGCTTGCAGTTACAAAATATTATGTATGGTTCGCCAGGATACATGCTTAGCCTAGTTTGGGGGCCTCTGTATAAAAGATTTAATACTGCATTCTATGACTGCACAGTAACTTTGAATGTGTTTTAATATATATCTTAAATGTTACCGTGTTTTTGTGTGATAAAGAAAGAATTATTATTATTATTATTATAGCTATGTGCTTAATGCTACGTTCGTCCTTTCTCGCTCTCTCTCAATCGGTCTCAATCACTCTCTCCTTCTTCTTGGACAAAAACGTTGTATATTTTCGTGACGTTTCATACGTAAAAATTTTACCCTCATGCGCGCAAAGAAGTTTCACTTCAAAAAAACATAATAGCGGATTTTGGGATTTGAATAAAATTTACTTATTTATATATCGTATATTGTGTCCTGCATGTATGCGTGTATAAGCCAGTGTAAAGCATACACGCTTTACACTGGCTGGCTCAGCACAGGGCTTCCTAGTGAGTCAACCAGTAAACCAAAAAAAAAAAAAAAACTACTTGATTCAACTTACATAGTAGCATGCATAAACTGATGTTAAATATCATTTTTTTTGTTAAATAAAGAAACTGTAAAATTAAAATTTTATTTATTTATAAGCTGTAACTCTGATATGTTTAATCGACGTCAATATAATAGTTTTTTAGAGATTATTTACGAAATGTTACTTCATCTAGAAATTTGTGCTTATTTGCACTATTGTAGTTCAGGAGCTTATGGCACTTTATAATTTAAAGCGTAAATCTGTTCTGCAGTTTATGTATGCTGGAGTATCGAAATACTACCATCCATGCGTGAATAATAAACATGTTTACACTTTAAAAATGTATCGTTTTAATATATGAATGACTAGCTCTTGTTTGCGGCTTCACCAGCATCATCATCATCATCATCATCAGCCTCTATCTATTCACTGCTGAACATAGACCTCCTCAATGAACGCCAAGACGGCCGATCCCTTGCCACTCGCATCTAACATGGACCAGCCACCGCACGGAGATCGTCGTCACCAGCATTATATTAAATTATTTTTATATTTTACAGTGTAATTACTGGCACAGAGAATTGCCACCCTATATCTCAACATCGACAAAAATTTAAGTAATTGACAGGGCTAGTTCCAGGTGAACTCGCTTTTGTTCATAGAGTATAGACGATCGAAAGTGAATGCCAGTTCGAAATCACTGTCCATTGAGTACTCGTCTGCCAGTTTACCTTTAACATAAGAAAATAATGCTAGTAGTGGACTAATTAATGATAATGATGATGACAAATGATCATTATTAGCCATTATCACCCTATGTATCATATATCACGCCGTGTTATAACACCCCATACCACGCCAAGGTCATGTGTGACGATAACGCTAATTGATAATAACTCTGACTTATCGTTATCAGCGATAAAATAATTATATTTATCGCTATATAAGCTTATAAATTCAAAAGTTTTAATTAAACAACTTTTACGGATTTTATCGCGGCTTATAAAGATTTTTATTTCGTCGTCTTCTGAACACGTTGTTCCCGTAACCATGGTCGTACAGAATCCAGAGAATCGGGAACAATGCCGTATTTGGGGCCCTGGGCACTAGGATAGAGAGGCCCCCATTAAAAATCACTGAGAACTATTGTTTTAAAAAGTCTGATAGAAATCACGGTGCCCACTGAATGCGGGGCCCTGGGCACCTGCCCAGAGTGCCCAGGTGAAAATATGGTACTGATCGGGAATGTAATAAATGTTAATAAGCCGCGATAAAATCAGTGAACGGTTGGGGCATTATATTAGTTAAGTTTTAGTTTTATTTTAATTGTAAGAGGTAGGGCCATGCCGCTTTGCAACCGAATTGGGACGGCACGTGCGGGGTGGTACCTCTCGCTCACATAATACCGGCGTAAAGTGACAGCTGTGCTGTTGTGTTTCGTGCGGTTTGAGAGTTTCCGGTGGTCCATTGGGGGTAGGGGGGGGGGGGGAATAGGAAAAAAGAGGGCAACGCATATGCATAATCTCTGGTTGGTTCGACTGCTCGTTTGCCATCCTATGCTATAAAAAAAATATAAATGGTTTTTTTACCACGTTTCTACTCTTATAAAAATCTCTCTTCAAATATTTACTCATATCCTTCATACAAGCTTTATAGAGTCTTCAAAACTTGTATCAACACCGAGGCGCTAATTTAAGTAAAACAGAGTTTAGAAGTTATTTATGAAATTATAAAACTTTTGTTTATCTTCATTAAATTGTTTTGTTTGGTTATGGTTTTATCATAAACTTGACTACATCTATAAAGGAAGTCCTTAAGAAATATTATTGATAGGGGTCTTTTCTCGAGAGGGGTTGGCAGTGTAATTATTGGTACAGAGAATCTGGTGCCTTAAGATAAGCAACGCATTGACAGTCTCATACCTTTTTTTTAACGTTGGGAAATGCCTTTTGCATACCACCAGGCCCGGGGGGCCCGATGGTTATGTGGGACTCGCACCCACTAAAACCCAACGATGTTCCTCCTTCCTGCTATTGGACAGGGTCATGGGAACGCCAGGCATACAGCCTATGACCCTGCCAGTGACAGCCTCATACCTAGGCTAAATGATGGTCAGCTTCTGGAAAATTCGTTTCGTTCGTCCACGTCCATGAGAGGTTTTAAAAACTTACCATGCTATTATTTAATAATCGACTGATACCCCCATTTATTAAAATTGATTAGATGGTTTAGATTACGATGGAACATACGTAAATCCCTACCATGGTTCAAGCCTTGTCGTAGGGGTGGAGCTCAGTAGACTAAGGTGAACCCAGCACCTTGGGCGAAGCCAATTGAACCGAGGGAGCTGCTCTTTGCACCCCTCTTATAAGAAGAGGGGACAAAACAGCAGGGCGACAAGGGGCCAGGATGGGAACCTCACCCCATTGTACTGTCCCAACGTTGGAGGGTCACTTGAAGGACTGACTAGCCATCGAGGTGGTCTGTTTACTCAGCAGATCCGGGGAACCTCACCAAAGGTGGAATTGGTGGCACTCGCCGGGTTTTAGTGGATAGAGCTGTGTACCACCATACCACCTTTCGGACGCGGCGAGTCTCACATACTCGCCTGGGGAGTCCCCACTCCCCCACGAGATGCCTCAGAGAATTTTCCGATGTAAAAGAAAAAAGGAACATACGTAAATAAATAAAGAGGTTAGACGAAGCGTTGGTCGGCCGTCTTGGCGTTCATTGAAGGAGGCCTACTTTTGACAGAGGACGGATAAAGGATAATGATGATATCGATACGTAAATAGTAAATACAAACATACAAAGGCTTCTAAAACATAACCCTTCCTTTCAGTTTGGCCGTAGTCGGGAAACTATTTAGTTTTAAACATGTGTCAATATAATAAAATATAGCTTGTCCAAAGATACACATACATACCCTCAACTGGTATTTATTATCTATTAATGTCTCGCCTCCACTTATTGTGAGCGGATACTCAATAAGGAATTAATTTTCTAGTAAATTACCAGCACAGCCTGTTGCTTTTTAAAAATAAAGCCATATAGTGAAAATTGCTCACGGATTTTTAAGCAGTAAATACTCCGTTTACATTAATGATAACTTATATAAAAATGATAATTTCAAGGATAATAAGTAGGTATATCAATAATAAGCTGGTGGCTGGTAACCGGATTGATGGACGTAGCATTTTTGAGTTAAATCGTATTTTATGTTAGTTGGATAGACAAACAGGTAAGTGGTCACCGTCGCCCATGAACTTAAATAATAAATAAATAAATAAAAATATTTTTATTCAATGTTGTACGTCAAAGTAGCTTATTGAACGTCAAATGACTCTACTACCGGTTCCAAAACTACAGACTACTGAGAAGAACCGGCGAAACAAACTCAGTGAAACTAATCTTTTCAATATTATACAATATAGGTACATAATATGATATAATTATACATAGAAGCCATGTAGGAAACGCCTTATTCCCAAGGTGTGGTATCTTCAATAAATTATTTTATTTTGTAGTATCCTTTACCACACAAACGTTCTTTAACAGTTTTTTTAATTTTTTTTATCGATAGGTTTTGAACGTTTTCTGGGATCCTATTGTAGAAGCGTATACATTGACCCATAAAAGAATTACTGACCTTATGTAGCCTAAAATATGGCACAACAAGTTTATGTTTGTTCCTTGTATTTTTATTGTGATTATCGCATTTTTTTACAAATTCATTTATATTTTTGCGAACATACATCACGTTTACAAAAATGTATTGAGATGCTACAGTCAAAATGTCTATTTCTTTAAATTTCTCTCTTAATGATATTCTGGGACCCAGACAGTAGATAGCCCGATTAAACAAGTTGATCTGAGACTAGCCCAGGCAACTCATTTATTCCCACCATGGTTCAGGCCTTGACGTGGCGGTGGGGCTCAGTAGCCTAGGGTGAGCCCAACACCTTAGGCGAAGCTAATTGAGCCGAGGGGGCTCTTTGTACTCCTCTTATAAAAAGAGGGGACAAAAGAGCAGGGGGCAAGGGGGAGGATGGGAACCTCGCCCCATTGTACTGCCCCGACGTTGGGAGGTGTTTTGTGGTGCGGGACAACCCCTCTGTGGAGGTGGCGTCGGTCTCTTGCGGGAGTTACTAGCCGTCGAGGTGCCCTGTTAGCTTTACAGATTCGGGGCACCTCACCAAGGCGGCATTGGTGGCACTCGCCGGGTTTTAGTGGGTAGAGCTGCGTCCATTTACCACCTTTCGGGCGCAGCGAGTCCCACATACCCACCTGGGGAGACCCGCTCCCAGGCGGGATGCCTCAGAGCATTTCCCGGCGTAAAAGGAAAAAAAGGCAACTCATGTATGTGTTGCACATCCTGAGACATAAGATGTTAAGTCTCGGTGCCAGTAATTATACTGCCTGTGCTGCCCCTTCTTTTCGAAGCACATCAAAGCTGTTTCACGAGAAAAATAAGCAGGATGGTGGTACCCAAGCAGATCGCAACAAACAAAGAAATATATCTTTCCTCTTTATATTATTATTATAGATATAGATTTTAACGCTGGGGGAGAAGAAATGTCGTTTATCTTTTATATAGGTGGGATGACCATCTTCGATGAGCGGTTTTGGTCGAATGCGAATACCTGGGACCACACCAAACGATCCATTTTGGATCGGCGATCCCACGATCCACGATCCTGATCCGAGGTGGAGCGATGATCATGGATTGCACTTATGTGATCCAGTTACAATTTTTAGCGATCCTGTCGGGGTGCTCCAAGTCGATCCACACTGATTCAGTCAGTCAATCTCTATCTCTATGGAGTCACACGTGCATCGCCGCCGGCGACTAATATGAAATAGCCGTAGCAGCAATAACCAGCTATATTTTTCTAAAATATTTACGAGACAAAGGACGAAAACAAGAAAGAAAGTACTGGGGGAAAACGATCAATAACAACCGGTAAGAATATGGGACTCGGCTCTTTTAGTTCAGATCCCATAAACATTTACGGTCCTTGTATAGTGATATTAATCGATAACTTTACGAGTTGTCCATAGCGTTCACAAAAAACCTGTCGCCCGATATCCCGAATCACGTCTACACCACCCGCGCCAAAAGACTGAGCCCCCTTTGAGGCAGGACAAAAAACCGACAACAAACGGATCGCGCGCGCCTACTTTGCGGTTTGGATCGCGCGAGGCGCGTCCACAGTAGTCCACACCAAACGCTCCGTGCTGCGCGGTCGGAGCACGTTGGATCGTTTGGTGTGGACACGGCTAATGGCCAGAGATCGGCTATCTTGAAGTTTAATGATTAAGTTTAGCAGTGGACGAGAAGTGGCTCATAATGATAACCATATGCATACATTGGACAGTAAAAAACAGGTAAACACAAAAAGCAGGAATCGGACGTCGTGGCGTTCATTGAAGGAGGCTTATGTTAAGGAATCGACGGATAAAGGCTGATGATGATTACACAGTAAACAGTCTCAACATTCATCATTCAGTAGCCTTTACGTAATTAACAAACACCCGCACTCACAAACATAATATCAGGGGTAAATAACAATTGGAGGTATAATGTTTTATTGAGAAGCAATTTTCCCCAGGGAAACGGGACCGAACAAAAAATATTGTATCGCGAAATTGTTACAAAAACACTTGATGTTATATTTGGTAATTTCATCGGTTTGAACTAGATATTGATTCTGCTATTTATGATTTTTGCTATACAACATTTTAATTTACATGGAGGTCACAAGTTCAAATCCGAAATCAAAAATTTGTTAAGACTTAAGGCTGGAATATGCCAACAAAGTTTTCTGAAAAATATTGTCTTTGTTTATTTGAATTTAAACCAGTCACATATTAATAATATTCCCATCTCCCCAGGCGGGAAAATGAGACTCGCTGCACCCTGAATGAGACCTGCTGCAAGATGACATGGACGCAGCTCTACCCACTAATTAAAGGATTTGTTGAGGTGCTCCGGATCTGCAGTTGAGCAAACAGGGCACCTCGACGGCTAGCCAGTCCCTCAAGGGACCGACGTCACCTCCCCAGAGGGGTTGTCCCGCACCACAGAACAACCCCTCCCTATGTCGGGGCAGTGCAATGGGGTGCGGTTCTCATTCTCGCCCCTTGTCCGCTCCTACTCTTTTGTCCTTCTTATAAGAGGAGTACAAAGAGCAGCCCCGTTCACTTGGCTTCGCTCAAGGTGCTGGGTTCATCTTAGGCTACTGAGCCCCATCGCCACGACAAGGCTTGAACCATGGTAGGGAACATAGCACAATCATACCTGAACCTGTCCACTCTTTGTCAAAGGCCAAACCAGATCCTTAGCTTTACATAAACAATGAATATAAATATTATAGTAACGGTTTTAATAAAACCCGATAAAATATCGTTGTGACAGAAAATCTCCGTTTGATAACTATTTTGTCTTTATCTCCCAATGTTACCGAATATGACTTAAAAGAAAAACAGAAGACTAAAAGACACTTACAAGTCATAACGTCTAGATTGCCTAGACTAGTGTTAGTACCCAGTATTGCACTAAAAGGCGAATATAGGCTTATCTACAGCCATAAAAATGTAAGGGTCCCTCGACGCTCATACATTTACATGAAGAAGCATTTTTTGAAGACTATTATTATAGATAAAATTTAGAGTGAGACTTGAAATTATATTTAGATTATTTAGTAATATATCTATACTAATATTACAAAGCTGAAGAGTTTGTTTGTTTGAACGCGCTAATCTCAGGAACTACTGGTCCTGGTACTTTATAGGCTACAGGCTATTATACATCACGATGTAACTAACAGGAGTGAAGTTTAGCAAGTTAGCGGGCGAAGCTGCGGGCAACAGCTAGTATGAGTAATAATGGTCCAGCAGCCACCGCCTGTTTTCTTCAGTGATTAATAACAGGCTGAATCTTCGTGAGTTCGTTCGGTTCGACGAGACGCCCAAGTTTTTCCTTTGTCCATATTCTCAAAGAGGTAGGTAATGAGCTGCGCAGATGTAAAACATGTCGATTTGGTAGGGTATCGAGATTATCTGATTAACAGCAAATTTTTTATTGAAATTTCAAGATAGCATGATAATAAACTCGAAAAAAGAATTGTCCTACAAAATCGATGGTTTGAGTTGGAGCGTCCTCCACGCGGAATATGTCTAAATAACCAGGTCATAAAAATTATGAATAACCAGCTGATTTTTTATTTGCAACTTAGTAAATATTAGTATAATTGAATGGCCACAAAGTCCTACAAATGTATTAGTACGTTTTCCTAGTCCTACGCTTGGAATTTGTCGATTCCACGGTAACAATTTTTCCAAAAAATCCAGCTAAATCAGTCGCTTCTTGCTTTTATCCGGATACCAGGTAGTGCTGTCTACCTAGACGATATGTCTGTACCTATCCTGTTCTAGAGTTAAAACTCTCAATACATCTATTGGGCGTAAAAAGTAAGGATAGTGTTACCCGATGTACATCTTTCTGACATTTTTAATTCGTATTTTTCGTCTCCTGAAAACTCTTGTTCTGATTAAATCTTATCCTTCTTTATAATTAAACAGTTTTTAAGGATTTTATAGTGGTTTTTAGGGGTTGACATGTCCAATGTTTCGGATACATAACATCAACCATGGCCGCGGGAGGGCTGTATTATTATTATGTATAAGATATAATAGAATACAATAGGTTGATTCAGTGTTAAGGTACACTAATAAACAAACATATAAATAGCTTTTACAATAACAACAAAAATACAGATAAAAACAAACATTAACATTGTACGAAAGAAAAATAAACAAAATTGTGTTAACTAAATCTAAATATAAGTAGAATAAAATATAGAAATAATCACTACAATGTACAATTGTTTATTGTACAATTTGCACAGTTAGGTACGTAATCTTGCAACTGAAATGGCCTGTCACTTGGCATAAATAGAGTTCACATGAATATTATCCAAGTTCCAACACTGATATTCTGTTACATCCAGACGGCGATAAGAAAGGAGAGAACAGGAATTCGTATGCATAAAATGAATAAAATAAATATTATATAGCTTGTATACTGGTTAGATCTGTCAGTGCTGTGTGATAACGTATAGTTTCTGTATTCTGTAACGTATAGTATGATTTTTGAGTACCGTGCGAGGCTAAAGTCACTTCCCAAAAGGCTGCGTCGGAATACCCACATTTTTCATCTCCTTTACAATGTCCTCTATAATCCAAATTCTCCTCCCTTAGATTTTTTTTTACCTTGCTGACCACTCGTCTAGCCTTCGCTCTTCTAATAAACGAACGCTTGCCTTTCCTATTCATAAAAATATCTTTTTCGAATACTCTTTTACCTGTCTCAGCTATTCGACTATGGAATGCCTTACCCAAATCAGTGCAAAAATTACAATCTATTTCGGTATTTAAAAAGCGTCTTAAGGAGTGCTAGGTATCTATCCTTACCCGCGTCATAGTGCGCATATCGTTACCTTACCTTGTTTTGAATGAGATATATTTATAAAATTATGTATGTAGTATATTTAAGTGTATGTATGTATTTATTGTATAAATATTGTACTTATATTATATTATGTATTTATTTTATATATAATATGTGTATATGTAAATATTTATAGTTTTTAAATTATATATTACTAGCTGACCCGGCGAACTTCGTACCGCCTAAGAGTTAATGAATTTCATGTTTTAGATTCACCATCATCATCATCATCATCTTCATCAGCCTCTTCCGTCCATTGCTGAACATTCGCCTGTTTTTTTTTTTTCTTTAACGCCGGGAAATGCTCTGAGGCATCCCACGGGGGAGTAGGTCTTTCCACGCGGGACTCGCTGCGCCCGACAGCTGGTAAGTGGACGCAGATCTACCCACTAAAACCCGGCGAGTACCACCAATGGCGCCTTTGGTGAGGTGCCCCGGATCTGGTAAACAAACAGGGTACGTCGACGGCTAGTCAGTCCCGCAAGGGACCGACGCCACCTCCACAGAGAGGTTATCCCGCACCAAAGAACAACCTCTCCTAATGTCGGGACAGTACAATGGGGTGAGGTTTCCATCCTCGCCCCTTGCCCCCTGCTCTTTTGTCCCCTCTTCTTATAAGAGGGGTACAAAGAGCCCCCTCGGCTCAATTAGCTTCGCCCAAGGTGCTGGGCTCGCCTTAGGCTACTGAGCCCCACCGCCACGTCAAGGCCTGAACCATAGTGGGGGCTGAACATTTGCCTCCCTCAATGAACGCCAAGACGACCAATCCTTTGCCACTCGCATCCAACACGCACCAGCCACCGCACGGAGGCACCATCTTTCCACCTGGTTAATGGCCGACCAACACTTTGTCGACCTAAACGTTTTTTTTTTTTTTTTTTTATCTAAACTACGCCATTATCCGAATATTGTATATATCCATGTTGTCGATGGGACACCTTTATTTAAATACGTTCTTTAATTTGAGAGGAGAACTTACCGTATCGATGGAATAAATATTAAATGTTTGACAGTTAGGAAAATCGTGAACATTTTGTATGGAAAAATGTTTTTTCTTTTATTTTATTTTCTAGTCCATTTTCCAATATTTTTTATAGTTATTCTGCTATTCTGGACGGAGACAAACACAATAAATTAAAAACCATGAAAATCGGGCCAGCCGTTCTCGAGTTATAAGACTTATAAGTGTTCGAACAAACCCGACTTTGTTTTATATATATAGATCTAAATCTGTGATAAATGAAGAACCGCTCGACCGATTTTGTGCAAACTTCACATAAACCATCTACTAAATAGTCCGAACAAATCCTAAACATTTGGTCGGGATTGGTGAGCCCGTTCTTGAGTTATAAAATTACAACGAAAAGTGGCATTGATTTATATATATAAAGATTATGTTAATTGTGTAATTTTAGTATAAATTTTATGATTATACTAAACAATAATATTTACAAATGCTCGCACCTAAGTCCTACCTCACCTACACCCCTATCTCTTCATCAATGGTCGTCTGGAAGAGACCGCTTGGAGTGGTAAGACCGCCTTTTTTGTACTTACCTATTGTTAAATATTGTACTTTAATGTTTTAGTGTACTGGTACAAAATAAAGCATTTTATTATTTTTATTATTATTATTATAGTACAAGTAAATAGTAAACTATTGAAACATCTAGTACTGCCTATATATAACTAATGTATATAAATCGAGTCTAATGTTTACGCTAATTTCACTCAATATAATGAAACAACTTTTCCATCCTTTTTTTTCTTTAACAACGGGAAATGCCATGAGGCATCCCGCGGGGAGTGGGTCTCCCCAAGCAGGTATATGCGACTCGTTGCGCCCGAACGATGGTAAGTTGGACGCAACTCTACCCCTCCCAAAGTCGGGACAGTGCAATGGGGTGAAGTTCCTATCCTCGGCCCTTGTCCCCCCTGCTCTTTTATCCCCTCTTCTTAGAAGATGGCTGCAAATAGCAGCTACCTCGGCTCAATTTGCTTCGCCCAAGTTGCTGGGTTCACCTTAGGCTACTGAGCCCCACGGCCACGACAAGTCTTGGGTGGACCATGGTGGGGAACTTTTATCATCATTTCACGGTTGCTGTAAAGTCTAAAGTATCCGAAACGTCAGGAAAATCTGATTAAACCTCTAATTAAATCCGTAAAAAGTTGTTACATATATCGAGTCATCAAGTTCGCAATACAATCATACGCAAGACTTGAACAGTACCAAAAAGACACAAAAACCCCAATATCGTCTCCCTTGTGGATTTTCATGGCTTTGATACTACATAGTTATCCCAGGATATCTCCGCCCGTATCCCGGTATCTTAATTGTTACAGTCACGTCCTTGAAATTATCATGTGAGTCTAAATTAAACTTGGCACAACTTGTACAATTTATTGGGTCTTATCGTTGTATGTTTCTAAGATCGCTAACTTTCTAGATGTTTTAGGTAATTAAAATAAATCAGCATAAATCAATATTTTCCGTCCACTGTTCGATAGGCCTCTTCAAATGGATGCTAAGACGGCTGATCCTCGTATAATTTTATAATCAACTAGCTAAAAATGTTTTTCTGTGTATATCTTTATGTCTCTGTGTGTCTCCTGGTTGTGTCGAATAGATGTTTCTTTCTTTCTTTCTTTCTATTGTCCGCAGCTTCGCCCGCGTTAACTTATTCAACTTCTATTAATAACAGCGTGAAGTTATATAGCCTTTAAGCCTTCCTCGATAAATGGGCTATCATATATTGAAAGAATTTTTCAAATCGGACCAGCAGTTTCTGAGATTAGCGCGTTCAAACAAACAAACTCTTCAGATTTATATTATTAGTATAGATAATCATTCTGTACCTATGTCACAGCAAGTTTGAAGTTTATAGAAAGATTAAAATACCTTAAGCCTTCTACCATTTATCTATACAAATAAATAAAATTTAATTGTCTGTTTGTAATTTCAAATTAACAGCTTTCAGTAAATGTGAAAGTTTAAATGATACTTACATCAAAAAATCAATTTTTAATATTTTTATCTGTCTGTTTGTTCCGGCTAATTTCTAAAACGGCTGGAACATTTTGACGGAATTTCACTGGCAGATAGCTGATATAGTAAGGAGTAACTTAGGTTACAAAAATAATCATCATCACTCCGAATAATGCTGTAAATCTAAGTTGTTGGTTGGAGGTCACAAGTTCAAATCCGAAATCAAAAACAGTATTTCGTTAAGACTTAATGCTTGAATATGCCCCCACCATGGTTCAATCCTTGACGTAGCGGTGGGGCTCAGTAGCCTAGGGAGCCCAACACCTTGGGCGAAGCTAATTGAGCCGCGGGGGCTCTTATAAGAAGAGGGGACAAAAGAGCAGGGGGCAAGGGTTGAGGATACCTCACCACATTGTACTGTCCCGACGTTGGGAGGGGTAGTTCTGTGGTGCGGGACAACCCCACTGTGGAGATGGCGTCGGTCCCTTCCGGGACTGACTAGCCGTCGAGGTGCCCTGTTAGCTTAACAGATCCGGGGCGGATCTGATAAGGACCTCAACAAGGCGGCACTGGTGGCACTCGCCGGGTTTTAGTGGGTAGAGCTGCGTCCATTTACCATCTTTCGGGTGCAGCGAGTCCCACATACCCACTTGGGGAGACCCACTCCCCAGGCGGGATGCCTCAGAGCATTTCCCGGCGTAAAACAAAAAAAAAAAAGTATTTCGAAGTTTATCTGTCTGAATTACCATTCATTTTGTAGCATCTGTACTTTAAAATATTTTGTTTTGTTTATTGAAATATGTTTATGAATATTATATAAGCTTTTCAAATAATTTTTTGCTAAATTAAGCGTACGATTGGTCTAAAAGCTCGTAGACGTGGCGTTGTTGGCCGCCCGCTACAACAAAATGTTTGTCGTCGACGCGGACATGTCAACGTGTCATACAATATGAATGGAAGAAAACTAGACAATTATAAAATTTATTAATAGTTATATTGTATTGTTAGGATCGAGTATTAATATTAATGTTAAAAATGGTATAAATATTTGTATCGGTTATTCATATCAATGTTTAAATTGTTATAAGATGTATTAAGTCTATTGCAACTTCAAATTCAGACCGATTGAAAAGAGCACGGAATTTTTTATAACTTATTCTGTGACTAAAATCGGGGAATCCCATTTCTTTAAATGATATTTTGTAACTGGCAACACCAGCTATACTGACTGGGTGAATATAATTTTTGAAAAGGGTCCAATAGCTTCGGAGCATATTCAAAGAAAACAATATATAATAATTTATTATTATTATTATTATATATTATATGTCCCAATGCTGGGCATGAGTCTCCTCCTCAAAATCAGACAAGGAGGCTTTTGGGCCATAGTTCACCGATGCGCTGGCCCAATGCGGGTTCCCAATGAATTTCACACACGTTCAAAGACTTTTAATCTCGTCATGCAGGTTTCCTCACGATGTTTCTTTCGCCAGCAAGCGATGGTATGATATTCAGGTGCACATAGAAATTAAGAAAAATCCATTTCAAGGTATCACACGGGTCAGGATCGAACCGGGACCTCTCACTCATGAGACCATACCCACTAGAATCTAGACCACCGTCGCTCACAATGCAAACACAATCTTTCCTCTTTATAATATTATAGCATAATGAAGAGATATATTGGAGAATATTATTTAATAGAAGTATAAACCTCATATTATGTTGAATGTGATATGTTTCTGAGTCATGTTCTGCACAGCTCTCTAAATGGCAGTTCCCTATTATGCGGTGTCTATTCTCCTTGATCACATCGCTCTAGAATCCGAGATGATTATCGTTATCACTGCAATGCAATTTCATTCACAGAATTCATAATAACGCGGAAAGGATTGGATTAGGCCAGGGAATTAGAAATAGAGAACACCAGTCACGAATAGAATTGACACCGATGTTGTATTTTGGATATTGCATTTTAATAGCATTATATAACATTATGTTATCATTTGCATCTATATGGATAGAATAAAGCTTTTTTTTAAGTCAAACTTCTTTGCGCCAATGACCGTATTTTTTTTCTCTCGGATAAAACGTCACGAAAATGTGCAACGATTTTTTCCAAGAAGAGTGATTGAGACCGATTGAGAGAGAGTGAGAAAGGGCGAACGCCGCATCGCAAGTCTCGGAAATTTTAAGCTGTCGATTAGTATAAGTATAAACAAGATTTAAAAATTAGTTTGCCAAATAAGTTTCACTTCTGACGTGTGTACTTTGTACGCACACACTTTTTTTGTGTTAAGTGCGCTAAACTCTAATTGTAATAAACTTGTAATTCAAAGAAAGTATATAATTATTTCAATGTAAAATGCGTGTTTCAAAAATCGATTTCCCGCGCATATCGGGCCAATAATCTATACTAATATTATAAAGCTGAAGAGTTTGTTTGTTTGTTTAACGCGCTAATCTCAGGAACTACTGGTCCGTTTTGAAAAATTCTTTCAGTGTTAGACAGCCCATTTATTGAGGAAGGCTATAGGCTATATAACATCACGCTATGACTAATAGGAGTTAAGTTAATAAAGTTAACGCGGGCGAAGCTGCGCCCAACAGCTAGTGGAAAAATAAAACGCAAGCTAAAGTGACTTACAAGATATCTATACATATAATAAGTGGACAGACAGATAACACGTCCAATTAACTGCGACACGGAATGCGAAATCTCTGCGTGTTTTGTAACAGGAATGTTTTATACTCATTAATAACGTGCAAATTAAATTTTCTATTTTCACACGAGAAAATTTCTGCGTAAATAAATACTTAAATTAATAGTGATGTATCATTAGTTTCGAATAACTTATAACGTTAGGACGTCTGACACTTCAGCCCTTTTTTTTCTTTAACACCGGGAAATGCTGTGTGGCATCCCGCGAGAGAGTGGGTCTCTCTAGGTGAGTATGTGGGACTCTCTCTCTACGCCCGAAAGCTGGTAAGTGGAACCTACCAACTAAAACCCGGCGAATGCCACCAATGCCGCCTTTGGTGAGGAGACCCGCATCTGTTCAAACTGTTTGATCTGAGCAAACCGGGCACCTCAATATCTAGTCAGCCCCTCAGGGAACCGACGCTATCTCCACAGAGGGGTTGTCCCGCACCACAGAACAACCTTTTTTTTTCTTTAACGCTGGGAAATGCTCTGAGGCATCCCGCGGGGAGTGGGTCTCCCCACGCGGGTATGTGGGACTCGCTGCGTGCTACATATTTCTAAATTCATCATACATACTTTGGTATGCATCAAATCAGCGACCTTAGCACTAACACAGTGCAGGAACCAACACGCGCTTTTCATCATATTTGTTTTAATGTTAAAATGGTGAAACAAGAAGTGCCAATTTGTAAGAATGATTCCTGGAAGCAAAAATATATATATAATAATATATAATATATATTTATATATAATATATATATATATTATATATTATATTATATAATTCCAATTATATATAATATATATATATATATATATATATATATATATATATATATATATATATACAAGAATTGCTCATTTAAAGATATAAGATTAGAGACCCTAAACCTGGGCTTAGGATCTTTCAATAAACACCAATATTTTGCGCCACATCCGTCCACTGCTGAACATAGGCCTCCTTCAATGACCGCCAAGGGGACCGATCCCTTGCCACTCACATCAATATATTTATATCATAATATATTGTCTGTACAAAGACACTATACGAAAAAGAATCATGCTTATTTCTTCTGTAAAAGAGCTTTGAAAAGATAAGAAAAAAGAGATATTATTGATGGCGGCTTTGACTAGTAGTGTATACAAAAAAATGAAGTAATACTGATTTGCTCTTCTATCTATTTAGCACCAGCACTAGCACGGGTCGCCTCCTCGAAATTAGGCGAGGAGGGTGTTAGGTTATAGATCTGGTCTGCTGGTCCACTACGATGTATTCTTTCACTGGTAAGCGAACGATATTTTCCTGTTAAGGTGCTCAAGGAAATTTTGAAAAACGTTTTTGTAGGATCGAACCCTGATCTCTCAATTCGAGGCCGAGCCCATACCATTGCTAATCTCCCAAAATATACTTCTCAGTATAGCCATTGATAAAGTCGTAAAATATACGTTAGCAAAATCTTCCAACAAATTATTAGGTACTATACGTGAGATTACTTAGATTAAGTGTTCGTTTAGTGACCTGTAATAACCACAGTGGTAAATTAACGAGGTAATCGACGCATTGTCATGGGGGGTCATAAACGAAATTACGAAACGAAATAAACTATATTGAAGCCAAAGGTCAAAGAGGTCATTTGGCAAGGTGAAGGTTGTAATAATCAGCCACTTGGCAGTGAAATGAGTAAGTTACATCATTGGCAATTGAATGAGAAAGATACGACTTATGATCAAAAAAGACGTTGGCAATTTGATTAACGAAGTAGTAGCACAGTTTTTTATCGGATAAGACGTCACGCGATCGAAACCAGTAGGTCATGGCTTTTGTGATTGGTTGCTTTTGATAGTATGACGTCATTTAATGACGTAAACGATTTACTTTTGTATATTTCGTCACATCCCGTATTATTCATAGTATCAGCAGATTGCCAAATTATTATAAAGTGTCATACATAGGCAAAGGCGTAAAAATTATGGCATGCCATGGCTTTGCGATGTTCTTTCTACTCGCTTGGTTATTGTATTGATCTCGACCTGAGACAAGGTGATTTAGTCAATGACCAATTCCTATGAAATTTTACTAAGTAAAAGGGCTTAAGTTTGTATTATTCAATGAAAACTAGAGCTCTTTTAGTTTCGTCGAGTATTTTTTTTTAAATTTATTAAGGTTACATTCTTACGTAATTAAGTGGGTTAGTTAATTGATATGATGATTTATAACAAAGTTCAAACTAGCCACCCACCGTTAGGTATTCTATCCAAAATCAGGTGGAAAGGGAATGCTCTAGTTATAGGATGGCTCTTGCGTGTTTTCTCATGTTTTTCTTGTTCAGGTGACATTGATAATATTATATTAGAGCAACATTTTCGGTGGACAGATCAAGTTAAAACCACTCGGCCGTGTATTTTGTTAACTATGTTATTATACATTACGTGCATAGTACGTTTAAACGTAAATTTACGAAATTGACATTATAGTAGCGTTATAGCAGAAGAGCTCGACGTATGTAAACCTCGATATAGGTTTACATACGTCGAGCTCTTCTGCTATAATATATATAATATACCTATATTATGTATATCGTATATCGTAATGTATCATCATATCACTTATATTAATAATAACAAAATGAATTAAGTGCTAAACTGTATCTGATGTAGGATCCCAATCCGCCTCAGTAATGCATATATTTTATTGTATACAAACAATATTTCGACCAGGAAAAGTCAAAAGGAATGAGGGGTTAACTGTTAGGTCGGGCTCTTCGACTTTCAGGTAAGTGTGACATAGAAAAGTTTCTATCCAAATGGGCGTATCTGCACATAATGTAAAAAATCTAGCTTTAAGTTACGTTAAGTTGGTATTAAAAATGTTAAATTTTTAATATATTAAACACATCCATTCAAACTCGCATAAGCTTGCAAGACTGTTTTGCACATCTTTATTTTTTGTGTGTGTGTATGTCACTAAACTCCTCCTAAATAACAGGACGGATTATGATGAAATTTTTTGTGGCTTCAAGTGGATTCGAGAATGGCTTAAATTCACAATTCGGCCTACAATTATTTTGCAAAAGTTAATTATTTAAGTTAATATACGTAATCAAACAAATGTACATTTTTCGCAAAAACGAAAAACAAGACAATATTACGTTTTGAGCAGTATTTTTCTTTAGAGCACTTATGGGCTATATCCAAGGTCACTCAGCCCATAATATCAGGTGTTAAGAGCTCGTAATAAACACCTATACGGGATATCGACATCTGGTATTACGACTTGGGATTGGTCAATATTTCTAACGAGATGTCACGGCCAGCAGTAAAACGGCAATAAGCCGATATATGTACGGTAGTGAAAACAAGTGAATAAAAAAAAACTAAAGAGAGGTGTCAAGGGACACCCGGATGGTACGAAGTTCCTTTATTGTAATAAAAAACAAAAAAAGTACATACACACACACACACATAAGTGTGTGTGTGTGATAGGGAGACAGACAGAGAAACACGCGCACGCCGCACGGCTTACAACTATAGCAAAAAGTGTCGTTACAACTTTTCGTCTTAAAAAAAAGGTAAAGACCTATTAATAAAACACATTACCAACAATTTTTGCAAGTCAAATTAAGTCAACTGTTGGTACGTGGAATGTGTTATAATGAAAACTACTTACATAACTAATTTTTCAAACTTGTTTAAATTGTATAATTCTTGAAGCATTTATGTAAATCTGCCAATAGATGGCGTGGTACATATGTATTATTATTTAAAGTTTACATAAAACTGCCAATAGATGGCATCGTACATTTGTATGTAATTATTAAACGTTTCCGTGAATTTACCAATAGATGGCGTTGTTTAGTAATTGCATCGCGCTATTGGTGTTACATGACATGATGTTATTCGATAAGGTTTCAAACTTTTATAATAAACACACACACACATAGCAAAAAGTGTCGTGCCAAATTTTCGTCTTAATTTTTTCCGTCTAGCCCCCTTTCGCAACGCGCAATAAATAACTACGTTCCAAAAATATTTTTATTAGGTCTAACATATTACATAACCCATCCTGATACGATGTACTTTATTAGTACCGGTGGGAAGGAAGCGCTGTGCCGCGCTCCCGGCTGCATGGGCATCTTGCTTGTTTCTCCCGTGAAACAGCTTTGCTGTGTTTTGGAGAGAAGGGCAAGACAGGCAGTGTAATTACTGGCACCGAGACTTAACATCTTATGTCAGGATACACATAGATGAGTTGCCTGGGCTCGTTCAAGGTAAACTGGTTTATGTTCATAGGCGACGTCGACCACTTATCATCAGGTGGCACGTTTGCCAGTTTGCCTTTCCAACTAACATAAAAAAAAATAGAAAAAAGTAAACTTGATAATACCGGGTGTATTTGGAACGCTTGCGAAAACGAAGAGGTATGATAGTGTTGGCATAGCCTGACACGATACAAGTGAAAAAAACGCGTTTTCTTTTTTTTTTGGTTGCCTTTTTTTTGTATAATCCGGTTTAGTAAACATAATGTTACAGGAATTTGATGATAATGCTTTAAAATAATGGTTTTTTGAAAAAAAACAGCAATGTAATAAACTTTACTTAAATAAACGGCTAGCGGACTGAATCAGCTGATAGCGTTCGCCGCATGCACGAGGTGAACGAACTCCCGCACCGCGCGCGTCTTTAGCGCGATTTATCGCTTTAGTCGTTCATCGTTTTAGTTTTTACTAATACATTGCGGGTTTGCAAAATACACAAGTCCAAAAATTTTCTTTAAAAAACGTTTCTGAGATAAATAGTTATATGCATTATATAGTATATTATAATTTGTATATTATTAGGGTTTAATCTTGGCAAGCGTTCCAAATACACCCGGTATAGAATTTATTGGGAAAAAGAATTTAACAAGAGCCACATATTGTTTTTATGGTTAGATAGGCAAACGGATATACGAGTCACATTAATTAAATTCTATTACAACAATATCTGAAAAATCCTACTGATATTATAAAGTTGAGTCGATCTTATTTCAATAAATATTCTTGAAAAACCATATTAAACTCGTATAAAAATAAGTAAGAAATAGTAAATTTATGAAATTTTATATAAGTGGTAAATTTATGAAATTTTATATAAGTGGTTATAAGTATTTATAACCCATGACCCATATTAAATATTATATATCAGATATATTTGTTATGCACAATAACTGCACTTGGGGATACGAATACGTATCTTTTGAACACTGAATAGAGCGGCCAATACGATTAAAGTATGTTCACATGATCAAAGCTAACGCAAGCTAAAGATATTAAACGAAATACTAACTTGACATATTATCGTACAACACGGGAGTATATTCTATAAAATATATATTTTTTTATGTCACAAGGAGGCCACCGACACAACCAAAAGTTACACAAATGAGTTGCCCTCCCCAATGGGCTACCGGAAATTGACAAACCGCATAAAACGCTACAGCATAGCTGTCACTTGACGCCGGTGCATGTGCTAAAATAAAAAATAAAAGTTGATTTTTCATTATTGCTATGGTAAGATAATAATTATTCATTTATTATGTATTTTTTTATATCGATGAGAAATGCAAGAACATTAAGATGATGGCCAGCGTCATTAATTACATTAATTTGTTAATGTAAACCTTTTTGATGCACTCAAATTAAGAAACTAAAGTATACATACGTCCTTAATAGATCTTGGAGTTAGCCAATTTATATGGCTATTAAAATTCTTTTAATGAGGTTCTACGTCATTACCGACTTAATTAAAGTCTTAATGAAGCAGGGTATTGTTGACATGATGGGTTGGCAAAAAACTGGTGAAGAGCGAGTTGGGATGGTGATCTCAATATCATATAGCAGATTTAAATAAAAAAAACTTTTAATAAAAAAAATTGGCGCACTTTGGTCGTAAACACAGTGACGCAATTATGTCGTGATGCACACAGCACCGCCGATCATTTGTATGTGTGCGTGTATTATATTCCGTTTTTCGCTATAGATAATTAGGAATTATAAATAATAATAATAAATATTAAATGTTGTAATTAAATATATGCTGCACATTCCGTGATTACAAAATGTTTAGTTAAATAATAATAATATGTTGGAACAACTCACACACGGCTATCTGATCCCAAACTAGGCAGAGCCTGTTCTTATGGTAAGCAGACAACTGATATATACTTATATATTTCTAAATAGGTACATACATATTATAGATAAACTACACCCAGACACAGAACAAATGATCATGCTCATCACATAAACATTTGTCCAGGGTGGGAATCGAACCCACGACCTTCTGGTTTAGCAGTCAGGGTCACTAACCACTAGAACAACAGGCCAGTTAAAGTTTCTTTAGTTCTAATGTTATTAAAATGAGAATTTTCTAAGTGATAATAATTTGTCAGGAAGTCATAAATACAAGACAAAACAAGTAAAGGCCTGTTTCACGTGAATATATCAAAACAGTCATTATTGTTTATATTGGATCCAAAAAGAATTTCGAAAGTGTTAACTGCCAATTAAATAATCGATTCTGTATAAAATATTGGATAATTAAGTCTCGATATGTTTTAATTGAAAGATCGTTTTGAATCTGGTTTTTAACACTGGCCATGTTTTGACGAGCTGGTTATGTTTATTAAGAATTTAGGTCATGATAATTATTTCGTACAATGTTTATTGAGCTATTTTTACTTTTATCATCTTCATCATTATAATTATCTTCTCCTGCATCATCATTCATATTTACATCATATTTGTGATCATTATCTTTTTCAATGAAATGATCATCATTATCGTCATCGACTAAAGGTGACTAGATTTTTGATGTGAGGCGCGCCAATACGCGTATCGGCGCGCCTTGCAGAAAAATCGACTCAAACGCCATAACAGCAATTAATGTCATGACGATGTAATGACAGCATTATATTTTATTTCATTTTATGTCATAGATTTTGAGCAAATATGAATTCTAATATTAACATAGATGTCCCACATCTGCGGGGCGCCCCGTGAGGGCAAAGTTTTTATTATTATTATGGGATCATGTTTAGTGCATCGGATGTTAACGGAATGGCAAAACCATCTCAACCTGGTAGGACGCCATATTGGAATCGCATCAGTATTGCTAGTGATGCATCAGAGTTAGCGGTTTTCTGCGATTGAGGAGCAATTTCCCTCTCGGTTTCATGGAACATGCTGCAGGGTTCTTATTCTAGTTTACATGTGTCATTTTTGTGAATTCCCGTCCGATTTCCTCGAAAATTTTAACGAGGTGTCTCAACGCGTATTTGCATCTAGAAAGTTTTTGAAAAAGTTGAATAAAAATATTTGCATATGTTATAAATAAATAATTGAGTCAAAAATGAGGTTTCGTATTTCGCAAACATCTCAAAAACTAGTGCAGATATCCAAAATTGCCAAAAAGGCCTAAAGAGGAAAAATGTCCAATAAAATAGTGCTGTCTATCGGAGCTTTACTAACATCATTTTTATTTTTTCTTAGGCGCTGAAGGCGGACCAGAATTCGCAAAAATTACACTTGTGAATAGACTATCTGTGAATGACTTTACATCGGTTTTTCTCAGCCAGCTCGGCTTGGAACCAATTTCACGTTGAGTTCAATTGACGTTCAATAAACCACTTCTTAAATAAAGGTTAGAAAAAAAAATTATATGATTTGAGCAGAATTTTGCCATATAATTAGTTCCACAGTTCATAATGTTTCCCGATTATTTTTCAAAATAGGTCAACATTACGAGGTACCTATTAAAAGTAATAATTGAGGATCTGGCAGTACATAACGTAATCAGATTACCACTCCTATGTCGTGTGGGATACAAAATAGATTTATGGAGTCTTGTAATCTTTTATGATTAGAAATCGCTACTTATAAAAGAATAAACTCTAATGACGGAAAACGGATAAGCAGGAATTACCTACTGAATGTAACAATCATATAAGTTCTCTTTTCTGTTCTCTCTTCACTTTATCTATCCATTCATCTGTCACATCAAAGTCTAAAATAAAAAGTGTATGCGTGTAATATTTACGCATGATTGAAGTAAAAAAAAAAAAAAAGAAAATCTTCATAAAAATCTGAGTAACCCTTTAGTCGCGCCTAAAAAAGTCTTATTCCAAAAATACTTTTGTACACTTGGCGCGTATATCAAACTCGCACTTTTTCAACGTTTAAATTGTAGAACTTATAGTTAGAGAGCAACTCTTTGCCTTTTTTATACATTTCTAGTTCAGTACAGCCCTAGTCTGTCAATAATCGGCATATAAATGACTATGTATAGCCTTGCCATCCCATTTCTATTCACAGACGAAATTGGTTCAAATTGATAATACACAGCTGCGCTCGGGATACAAATGACACTTTGTTAGCTTTGAGGCAGTTTACAATAGGAATAAATTCGCCTAAACACACATACATACACATTTAGGAAATATTTCAACTATTATCACCGTAATTGGTGCAAGCCTGAAAATACTTATTACTAAATTTCCATTGCGCTTTTGTCAAATAACTTGGTCACCACATCCCTTTACCCTTGAAATCACTCGATATTTATTGTTTTTTTTCTTCTTTTTCTTAATCAACCAACACAAAACGTTAAACGTTAAACCAGACCTGTAAGTTCGTGAGAACTTGTGTTACGGGAACTAGAAAGGGAAATATATTTAATAAATGTATATATACCTACTAAATACCCAAATATACACGTCCATGACCCAGACATCTCTATATTCATCATACAAATTATATGCACTTGGCGGGATTTGAAGCCGCGACCACTGCGTAAAATGTCCAGCAGCCTGACCACTCCACCAGCTTAGATTTTTTGTCCATCCGTTACCATGAAATTTAAGATGACGGGTGCTAGTAAATCTTTGAATTTAGTTATTTTCTCTCATTTGATTGTCAAATCTTTTAATCGAGGTCTTGATTATTCGTTTAATAACTTAGATATTTCAATTCAGAAAAGACAGATTCACGTTCTTAAATACTTTTCCGGTGGGAGGAAAGCGCTGTGCTGCGCTCCCGGCTGCATGGGTACACATCTTGCTTGTTTGTCCCGTGAACGGTGAAACAGCTTTGCTGTGTTTCGGAGAGAAGGGCAAGACAGGCAGTGTAATTACTGGCAAACATCTTATGTCGCAGGATAGGCAACACATAGATGAGTTGCCTGGGCTCGTTCCAGGTAAACTAGTTTAATGTTCATGGGCGACGTCGACCACTTACCATCAGGTGGCACGTTTGCCAGTTTGCTTATCCAACTAACATAAAAAAAAACTTATCATCTGGTAGTGTGTGTCCCTTTACCTACCCTACTATCATACAAAATGTTAAGACCCTGTACTTGATGATAAAGGCCTGATAATAGTGAACCTGAATGTAAGGAGCGTAATTTCGCCGCGCTATAAAATTTATGAAATTTGTCCAACATGCGCGTATGAAGGTCATTCAAGTACTTTTATCAAGACGGATGAGGGATGCCGAAAGGGTCTGTGTTGGTACCGTTTATATTTGATGCATTAAAATTTACTGTTTCTCCCATTTACCTTCTAGGGTTCCTTCGTAAAAACCAGCTGGGTACTATAATGTTATATTGTGTTATTTACAGAGGGCAATACGCCATTTTGAAAATTCCTGTACTAATAAAATAATGGTTTTCAGACCACTAGCACGGGGTCTTGCTCAGTCATGCGACATAATATCTTTTAAGGACGTAATTAATTTCTACGTTCGTTAAATTTGTATTTCATCGAAATTGCCTTTGATGTATAATTGAATGTACCGTTACTCGATAAGTACGACTTTATGAATATTTTCTGTGGAGTATTGTCGTTTATTATGTTTCAATTTCGATTAAGTATTAATATTGATAATAATATAATAATTCTAATAATAATAATATAATTCTAATAATAATTCTGATAATATTATAATTCTGAATAAAAAAATATGTGTAAATATGTGTTAAATATTTATATAAGCTTTTACTGCAGCTTCATCCATTCAGACTTTTTTATATCATAGGAGGGCAAACGAACAGTCGAAGCTTTAGACTACCGACGCCCATACACATCTGCACAAGCCGAGATTTTGCAGACGTGTTGCCCTCCTTTTCCCTATCCCCCCAATGGGCCACCGGAAACTCACAAACCACACGAAACGTGACAGCATAGCTGTCACTTGACGCCGGTGTTATGTGAGCGTGAGGTACCACCCCGGTCGTGCCGGCCCAAGTCGACTTCAGCATGGCACTACCTCTTACTTACATTTATTTGTCTTTTCTAAGCTCATAATGATTACATAGTTCATGTATTCAAGTATATTGCATTGTATTCCTAAATTTTAATTTAGGTGTGAAAAAGTACCTAACAGTACTCTATCTAAGTCCGTATAAGGAAACAAAACTAAGCGCATGCAAGCGAAGCTTTTTTTTTTCTTTAACGCTGGGAAATGCTCTGAGGCATCCCAAGGCGATGTGAGACTCGCTGCGCCCGAAAGATGGTAAGTGAACACAGCTCTACCCACTAAAACTCGGCGAGTGCCACCAGTGCCGCCTTTAGTGAGGTGCCCCGGATCTGTTAAGCTAACAGGGCACCTCGACGGCTAGTCAATTCCGCAAGGGACCAACGCCACCTCCACAAAGGGGTTATCCCGCACTGCAGAACAACCCCTCCCAACGTCGGGACAGTACAATGGGGTGAGGTTCTCATCCTCGCCCCTTGCCCCCTGCTCTTTTGTCCTCTCTTCTTACAAGAGGGGTACAAAGAACCCCCTTGGCTCAATTAGCTTCGCCCAAGGTGCTGGGCTCACCCTAGGCTATTGAGCCCCATCGCCACGTCAAGGCCTGAACCATGGTGGGGACGCAAGCGAAGCTCGGACACAACTAGTATAGATATTGTACGTCTTTTCCTGGGAGAAAAGAGTGTTTTCTTTGTATTTCCAGAAAGGTCGGTCTCAAGGAATCGTTCATAATAAGATTGTGTGGAGCAAAAAGTGTGCTCGGCGACCTCATAAGAGCGAACCACAAGCAAATAAATCGACCTTCGCCGCAGTGTAGACACAGCATTAATGGCGAATTCTTTGAAGTCTTTCATAGAATGATACTTAAATATCAGAGGCGATATAAGTATACTCTTTACCCGACAGCGCAAAACAAAGTAGTGGTAATGTGTTTAACAGTCTATCTAAGTATTTACCGTGTCTTTATTAACTCGCTTTGGGTATTTCAGTCCCGGTGGAATTTTGTAATTGAATTTAAACTAACTTTCTGAAGAGGTAAAGAATTGTTTGGACCATAGCTCTGTAATGGATGACAACGCACGAAAATATGAAAAAGAAAAAGAAAAATTGTACACTTTTCAGTCCGTTAAAAATATGATGAGAAAAACCCTTCAAGTATTAAAAATATTAAAGTGAACAACATACACAACAATTAGGTTGTAAACTTGTGAGGAATTGTGTTACGAATTCTAGGAAGGGACATATATATTTAAGATCCTCACCACCTTCACTCACCCCAAGATGGTATATATTGCAATTGCGTACCTTCGAAAGGACTCGAACCCGCTACCACACAAAATAATGGGACCACGTGGTAGCCTTGTCTGACAATTCTATAAAATGAACAAAGAAAGAAAAAGTTTGATATAAATAATAAAACTTTTAATATTTCGTATGATTTACTTGACTGTTACTCTTCAGTATTGTATAACTTTCGTGTTTTATGACACTCCGTAATGAAACCTTATTTCAACTTAATTCTTTTTATTCATAGCGTGCCTTGTTGACTTTTAATTATTTGGGACTTTTGCTCGCAAGATAAAGAAGTCATCATCATTTATGATTAATATATTTATTTACCTAATTGCAACTGACGAGACAACGTTACGTAGCCAATCTCATCAAATACATCTACACACAAAGAATATAATAATTACAAATATCAAGGAATATAATAATAAGCCCACTTATCACATACCTTCTTATGATAAACTCAAAAACCTACCTGAACCTTTAACTGCTCAAATATTATAAATGCATTTTTTAAATTTATATAAATACTGGCACTGGCAGCTTTTACAAATTACTAGCAACACCGGCCGGATGTGACGCCGTTTACCTATCTAAATGAATCAATTACAGTAATAGAAATTATAGACTTCCGGTGGCGCCAAACGGATGTGCTATTCATGAAGCTAATGTTAATTAATACTTGGAGTATAACATTGGTAAATCTAGATATGCATAATTAATTAAGCTTATAATTAAATATTTGAAGTATTTATTTGTAACATTATGGCGATATTTATAGTAATTATTGGTAAGAAAATAGTTGTCTATTAACTTTATTTGGTACTAGCTGTTTCCCGCAGCTTCGCCCGCGTTAAATTTTATTTACGGACGTATCCGGACCGATGATGATAATTTTTCTACGTTTTTGTTATATCTCTAAAAGGAATATGGCTGTGAATTTAATGTAAGCTCCCAAGCGGCTTAAACTTTTCCGACTCTCACAATAATTATCCAACTATTTATCAATTTATAAGTTCTTGGTAAATTACATACTATGCCCAGCATATATACCTGCCTCAGGAATTACTTTTTTATTTTTATTTTTATTTTTTTTTATTTTTTTTTAAAGAAAACATACAGCTTGTAATAATACATATGAATCTTACCGACTAAATAGTACATAAGCCAATTAAGTTTTCACTAATTAATTACAAACAAATATTGGTCGGGTAAACAATAAATTTACTTATACAAGAATATAACTTTGTTACAAACAAAACATTATGTACGAAATAAAAATGACAGTAATAATAGCTTGTGACAATTACAGTTTATTTTAATAGCTTGATGGCAGTTCTGAACTTATTGAGTTTTAAATAGAATATGTCTAGCATATTATATTTATTATTATACAGTTTACAGGCTCTAACGACAAATCTGTTTAAAGAATAGTTTGTTTTACAGACTGGAATGGCAAATGTATAATTTCGGTTTGATCTCGGGTTATACTTAGGACAATTGAAGGATATTTTATTTAAAAAATACGGCGTATCAATGTGGTTATTTAAAATCTTATACAAAAAAATGATATACTCTATCTCATGTTGATAACAGCATGAAAATCCATTTAGTTAGTTTGTACCTAGTTGTACAGATAGACAGACGCGAGGAAGGACTTTGTTTTAAATTATATTTTTTGTTTTTATATTATTTATATTTTGTTTTATATTCTCGATCGGCGCTGCTAATGCGTGCTCTTGTTTCAGTCATGCTCTCTCGCATGCGGGACTCTCGCTCCTCAGCAGAATCTTGTGATCTAACTAATCTCATTCGCTTAGCGTATTTCGATGTAGCAGAAAGAGAAGTTTTCTTTCTGAAAGGGATCGTATTAATAATTAACTAATACCTATACCAAAGATTATTTTTAAAAACTAAATAAATTTAAAATAATAATGCCTACGTACGGTCTACGCTAAACAAATTATATCTACTAAAACATAATACACGAATGAATAATCCTATCCTTTTTTTTTGCTTGGTAGTGCATCTATGCATACCACCGGGTTCGGGTGGTATGTACCACAAAATTTTCTCGAACTTCTGTCTCAATTGTAAATTTAAAAAAATGTTTAAATAATTCTCGCAAAAATTATTCGCTTCGTAGAGCCTTTTTTATATACATAATTAATAAGATCATGCCATAAAAATTTAAAAAATACTCATATTTTGTTTATAATATTTTTTTGTCCTTGAAGAAAAACTGAAAAATTCAAGTAATGTCTTCAAGTACAAAAAGTACAAAAAAATATTATAAACAATGTATTAGTATTTTTTAAATTTTTATGGCATAATCTTATTAATTATGTATATAAAAAAGGCTCTACGAAGCGAAAAAAGTTTGCGAGAATTATTAAAACATTTTTTTTTCATTTACAATTGAGACGGAAGTTCGAGAAAATTTTGTTAGTTAACAATCGTTTAACTTGTTGAAAAATTAACTTTAAGTAAAATTTCTAACGGGAATAAATTATTTATAGTGTTCAGAACACACCATATTTTTTTCAAATTTAAAAAAATATATTCAATACCTTAAATAAATTAATTAATGTGCCGTACTCGCTTTTGACGCCACGCATGCAACCTAAAAATGTCGTGCGCAGACCTATTTTCAGCGTTAAATTAAAATTATAAATAATGGAGATAGAGTTCCGGGAGTGAGGAGTTTTTTATTGGAAATTTCCTCCTCTTTTAGAATCTTTTTTTTTTTTTAAATTTCTTAAATATTAATGATTTATGAAATATTGACAGAAAACGAAATGCCATTTTTTTCATCTTCAATTGTTTATAAATTTTGCAATTTTTTATGTGCTAATACACGCTTTTAGCACATTTTTCTAGGCTTCATTCCGGATCCAATGAGCTATCGCACATAATTTTTAGAGCAGTATCTCTATTTTAGACCATTTTCAACTTGTTGACTAGACTATTAGGCATTAGCTACCGAGCGGTTGACGTAACGTGCGACAAACTTATTATATATGTTGGTACAGTAACCATATCTAGGGATCGAACCGCAAAAATAAGTAAGTGTGGTGCCCCGGATAGTAAAGTATAATTATACCGGTAGTTTTTGCATGATGCTTGAACAAACAGACAGATAGACATAGACAAAAAAAATCTAAAAACATTTTTGGGTTGGGTATCGATCTAGTAACACCCCCTGCTATTTATTTTTTAATTACTTTAAATGTACAGAATTTACACTTTTACAGTTTTATTATAAGTATAGATAAAATAAAGCCAATGGGGTTCTTCGGGGATTCTACAGTTATACTTGGTGAAAAGCAATGTGCTGAATTATATTGTGATCAATTCAATTGTGCTGCAAGTTTATACATCACAATAATATATCGTATATTTTTTTATGTCATAAGGGGGCAAACGAGCAGTCGGAGCCTTATGGTACCGACACCCATATACACCCGCACAACCATAGGTTATACAGATGAGTTGCCCTCCTTTTCCCTATCCCCCCCAATAGGCCGCTGGTGATTCACATACCACACGAAACGCGACACATAGCTGTCACATGACGCCGGTGTTATATGTGAGCGAGAGGTACCACCCCTGTGCCTTAATATTTGTATATACTTCAACAATGATACTTCAAGAAGTGTCCAGTATTTTGACCGACCAGCCTGCCTAAAATCTCTCAAATTAATTGTGTAATGTAAAATGTCTTTCATATTCGCAATGATTTTGACCCTTTTGTACCCTAATTGGTATATTATGCTTCCTTGCATATCAGTTATGTCTAAAATGCTTTGACCGTATATATTGGTCGAAGAATGTATGCGAAGCGCTCTTTAGCAATTTTACTTTAGATATGTCTTTGTAATTACTGAAAAAAGAGGAAAAGCCAATAAATTGTTGATATGAGAATGTTAAATGTATGCGAAATTTAATAACGGCGGGTTGGTATTGCGGAATGCTCGCACCCAATTACTGCCAAGGAATATTATGATGAAGCCTTTAAGGCAAATTAATATAAGCCAATTTTAATCACACACACATCGTCATCTGAGTTTGACATTGTGGGACTTCTGCTGGTCGTGTGTCGTTTCATAAGTACACTTTGTTGAGAAAGGAGGTTGCCTATACTAGAGTCGACTTGGGATAGAACTGGCTTCGATAGCTCCTAAAAAAACTCCTGTCATATAATTCCGTGTGAATGCAAGTGAGTGATCCCGACAGCTTCCTATCGCATATCTCTCGTCTTACGGCTTATCAATCTTACGGTTTAAACAGACGACTAAAGTTTTTTGAAGTGAAAACTTCTTTTGGCGTAAAATACTGAAAGCAACCTGTAGTGCGAAAGGAACAGCAAATGATGTCGTCTGTAGATGACAAAAGTTACTTTACCTGTGAGTTTTCACTTCTATCGACAGTCGCAATGACTGGGTTATTTCTTCTACGATATTTACCATAATGATTTGAAGCCAGTTTTGAAGCATGATTATTACATTTGTCAAAACTGGAGTCTTGAGAGAGTTAGAACCTAGAGTATACATAATATATAGAGTGCTAATTACTGCCAAGCCGCTTCATTGTGCCGATGGTAAGCAGATGCGTTATATAGATATTTATCCATAGTAAGGCGCTATGAGAGTGACTTCCATGCGTAAATCATAAAAAAAAAATCTATATTTTAAATATGGACATTAATCATCATCGTTTTTCTCGTTTAATATCGACAACGAACAGACGGGGCTGATGTTCACATGACAATATTTGCCTACCCTAAGACAAGATTCTATGTTTACCCTACTTTAAGATAAAATCTGAGGCATCTCGCGGGGGAGTGGGTCTCCCCAGGCGGGTATGTGAGACTCGCTGCGCCCGAAAGCTGGTAAGGTGGACGCAGCTCTACCCACTAAAACCCAGCTAGTGCCACCAATGCTGCCTTTGGTGAGGTGCCCCAGATCTGTTGAGCAAACAGGGCACATCGACGGGTAGTCAGTCCCTCAAGGGACCGACTTCACCTCCAGAAAGGGGTTTTCACGCACCACAGAACAACCCCTTCCAACGTCGGGATAGTACAATGGGGTGAGGTTCCCATCCTTGCCCCTTGTTTCCCTGCTCTTTTGTCCCCTCTACTTATGAGAGGAGTACAAAGAGCAGCTCGCTCGGTACAATATCTTCGCCCAAGAGGCTGGGTTCACCTTAGGCTACTGAGCCCCACAGCCACGACAAGGCTTGAACCATGGTGGGAAGTGACATCTATCCTCCATTTCATTTGAAACATTGGTTTAAAATACATTAATGAACAGACTGATTACACTGACCCAAATAAAAATGGTCCATATTTGTTAAACTAAATTAAAGGTGGCCATAAAACTTTAAAATACATTTTGAGGTTATAGCGTGTGCTTATTGAGAGCATCGAGATAACACAACTCTTTGTTTTATCTTGATCTTAATTTTACTATCATCAGCTTTTACAAACTCCAAGAGTTTTTTAAATGTTAGTTGGATAGGCAAACTGACAAACGAGTTTGTAAGGAGGAGGTCGTTTTTAAGGAATGCCATCATCATTTTTTTAATTATTTTTTTAAAATATCTATGGACGCTTTCACACCACGTCAATCTGGTCCCGTGGTAAGTTCTCGATGAACTTGTGTTACGGTTACCAGACAACGGAAATATATTTAATACTTTTATACTATACATATATTTAAGATTTTTATTATATAATACAGATATTTAATACACATCCATGACCCAGGAACACAGAAAATATATTTTTCCCTGGCGGGATTCTAACCCGCTACCTTCGGCTTGAGCACCAACGCGCTTACCACTGAGCCACAGAGGTCGTAAATACTTACAATCTTTTTCTGACAATGAATTAATTGGTGAATTAAAAGAGGCGTATGTCCAGCATAGGCTTCCTTCAAGGAACACCGATTCCAATTTGCATCCTTGAGGACCAGCCAATCATCGTACCGGATAGTTTTTTTTTTTATAGCATAGTAGGGTAAACGAGTAGTCCCCACCATGGTTCAGGCCTTGTCGTGGCGGTGGGGCTCAGTAACCTAGGGTGAGCCGCTGCAGCTTGGGCGAAGCGAATTGAGCCGAGGGGGCTCTTTATACCCCTCTTATAAGAAGAGGGGACAGAAGAGCAGGGGGCAAGGTGTGAGGATGGGAACCTCACCCACCCATTGTACTGAGGTGGCGTCATTCCCTTGCGGGATGGACTAGCCGTCGAGGTGCCCTGTTTGTTTACTAGATCCGGGGCACCTCACCAATGGCGGCATTGGTGGCACTCGCCGGATTTTAGTGGGTAGAGCTACGTCCACTTACCAGCTGTCGGGTTTAGCTAGTCCCACATACCAGCGTGGGGAGACCTGCTCCCAGCTCTACACACTAAAACCCGGCGAGTGCCACCAATGCCGCCTTGTGTGCAAACAGGGCACATCAACGGCTACTCAGCCCCTCAGGGGACCGATGCCACCTCCACAAAACAACCCCTCCCAGCGTCGGTACACGATGGGGTGAAGTTCCCGTCCTTGCCCCCTGCTCTTTTTCCCCTCTTTTTATAAGAGGGGTACAAAGAGTCCCCTCGGTTCAATACGTCCTGCCCAAGGTGCTGGGCACACCTTAGGCTACTGAGCCCCAACGCCACGTCAAGGCCTGAACCATGATGGGGACTATAATATGATCCTCACACAAACCTATGTTATCCAATGATCGAGGTCACTATAGGGCTACCTTCATTGTCTGCCATAATTTAAAATAGATGAGCTACCTTCTCATTCAAAATGGGTAGTTTGTTGAAACACAAGTTTTACATTAGTGTAGTTGTAACGCTGAAGTCTAAATAATTTTGGACTGTCTTATATTCAGAATCTGTGATGACTGTTTGGTTAATCTTCAAAAGAGTTCTTTTAGGCCACTTTTGGCAAGATGGAGAATGGGAATAGGAGTGGCTGGTCCTGATTGAATGCGAGTGGCAGGATTGGCCATCTTGGTCTACATCGATAGAGATAGGACATAGGTGTCCAGAATTGGATTGGAAAAGGTTAATAATTATAATGTTCATGATGAAAAATGTACAAAGCTGGTTTCGCTGTTAGTACATTTACCTGTTGCTATCAACAAAGGTCTAGAAGCATCAATATCAGGTATTAATACTCTAGAACTTAGAGTATATATATTATACAGAGCGGCGTCACTAAGTATGAACTGTAAGCACACGTATGAACATAGATAATTGTCTTGGAAAGGTTCAATCAGTGTCAAAACGACACGCGTTACATTAGGTCCGCGAGCAATGTATACGTGTTTTATGTTAAAATGGTGAAATGTGAAACTTACCAATTTGTAAGAATTACTCCCGGAAGCAAAATTAAAACAAGCAGTGACATTTCTGTCTTGGCGTGCATTGAGGGGTGCCTATGTTCAACAGTGGATAGATAGCGGCTGATGATGATGCGTGTCTTAATTTAAAATATCGATATTTTTTAATTAATTACGCATGGAAGATGACTCTCACAGCGCTTTACTATAGATAAATATCTATAACGCATCTGCTTACGATCGGCACAATGAAGCGGCATGGCACTCACACTCTATATAATATTATGTATAGTTTAAGCTCTAGAATGATCTAGAAAGTTAAATTTTGCTTGTGAAATGTGATCGGGAGTCGGGTAAAGTGGTTATCGCAGGAGCATGTGTCACACAAACTTCGTGAGATCAGGAATAATTTCGTTGTACCTTTTTTATCAACTTTCTATTTTCGCCTCGAAATTGCTATTTCCTTATCCCAAGAGAGTATGGTATGAAACGTTTCGGTAAACAAATTTGGAGTGGTCTGCCCCTCTAAAAAGTGGCTTTTACGTTTGTAGAATAGAATAGAAATATATATTTATGAGATTGACGTTCGCTTTGGACAATGTTGTCGAAAGCGAACTTCAAGTTGTCTTATACATTGATGCCTCTACTCTATTCTGTTCTATAAACGTAAACGTCACTCAGAGGGGCAGATTTTGGCTAGGAGAGTATTCAGTACATCATTGGTTCGATTTTCGTTACAAGCAGACAACATTTATATTATATACTAGTTAACTGTTGCCCGCAGCTTCGCCCGCTTGAACTTACATTTACAGCCGTACCCGGATTGATGATGATTATTTTTATAGCCTAAGTTACTCCTTATAACATCAGCTATCTGCCAGTGCTTTGGAAGTCCCATAAAAATCAACCCAAAAAAAAGACAGACAGATAGACAACAAATGTAAAAAATGTTATTTTGGTTTGACAATGTGTACCGTGTATACATCCATAGGCATTTAATAAAAAGCGGTCATTTTAATATTACAAACAGACACTCCAATTTTATGTATCTGTATAAATAAATATACAGTATGAAGTATACATAGTACGCCAGTACACTAGTTATTCGCTCCTTAGAGTTTCATTGACCATAAAAAAAGTTTCAAACCAATCAAATCCAAAAATAATTTTCTGGTCGTTCCTGAGTCCGAGGTGAGGGATTTCAAAGAAACCAACAAATATTTTGCTTTATATTGAGATGTCAATTTATTTGCATTTGTTGGTTACGCAAGCAAAGAAGCTTACCACGCAACTCAGTCAACTCAGTGTGATTGTTCGTGGAATGATAATTTTCGAATGGATCATCTTGGTGTTCAGCGATTGAGGCCGAATTTTCGCGGTTTAGTCAATGAATTTATTATTATTGTGTGTCTTACTCGCACTAATCCTTAAAGCAAGTTGGATCTAACGCAATATAAACATTCATTCTGGGTAATCTTAAGGATTTATTTAATGTTTATGTGTATGTACTGTGCACGTATGTAAGCACATAGGAAAATTAATTTACGATATATTTACGGCATTCTTAATAGATGTCTTTGTTTTTTGTGTGCAAAATATGGTAATATTTGATAAAATAAATGGATCTAATTTATAGTGTTTTTGAACCTTTAGGCTATATCATGGTGCCATACGAATGAAAATGTTTTTTGTTTTTTTTTTGTTGATTATTACTTTTTAATAACTACGGCACTAAATTTTATAATAAATCAAGTTCTTTCTGCATTTTACAAATATAAACAACATCATCATCATCATTATTATCATCGTAATCAGCCTCTATCCGTCCTCTGCTGAACATAGGCCTGAACAGAATATAAACATGTATATTATTTTTAGTGAATACATTGATTGGTATTTCAGATATGGTTTTAATAATTAATGATCTAAGAAATAATTACACTCTATGTACAATTCAGCATAGTCACAGTTAGTTTTCACCTTATACAAGAACCCAGACAACAGCTGGAATGCTATAAATACAATTCATTTATAAATAAATATACGCGAAATGTTAAAATAGAATATTTTTTGTCTTGACCCGTTTGGCAAAAAGACTGAAGATTGTCGGTTACCCAGATGTGAGAGTTTAATTAGATGTAGTGACGTCAGAGCACGGATCAAACATGGATTAGCTGTAATACCCACAATCGCTGGCAAACTCATTCAAAAAATATCTGTCATGAAAGAAATATTAAGAGTTTTTATATTAATATGACCGTTTTCACTTAAGGCGACGCATTGTTAAACAATAATTTTATACTAATACTGGACACGCGCCAGAGGGGACTGATCGACCTGAGCGGGGTGAGGCTCGCCGTACGCGCCCCAGCTTATAACTAAAGGACGTAAACTATAAAATGGTTTTTGTTATTTTATTGCATTAAAAACGATAATTGGAGAAACTCTTTTTTTATTTTAAAGAACAGAATAGATTCATCTACAAAGAAAGTTAAGAGGCTTAAACCGGTCCCGTTTGCCCATAAGATATGAAACTCTTTTAAAAAGGAGGTACTTTTGATATTATTTTCTCTGTTACAAAAGTTACCTAACCATGTATTAAAAACTAACAAAAGAAGGTTAAAGGTAACTATTAGGTCACCAACTTAAATTTTCATTCTTTTTTCGAAATTACTGAAATAAATTGAAATTATTGACGCCAAAATTTCCAATGCGTCCTCTTAAAACTATTAAATACGGGATATTTGTGTTTTCCACTTTCCGTTCGTGTAGCAGAATAATTGGGCATTACCTGCGAATGACTTGTTCGCGTCTATTTTCAGAGTAGTTTTCCCCGACTTTATCTTCGTCTAGATTTATGGACACATAACGCTTTTACGGCCTATAATTTGCAGAAACACCATATTTTTAAAACATCTGTGTATTCAGAAAAAAATGGTTGTTCGTCAGTCATGAAATTTGAAAAAATAAAAATGTATCTAGAAGGAGGCTACATAATATTTCCCCGCCATGGTTCAAGAACCCGGCGTTAAAGAAAAAAAAGGTATACTGTCTACTTATAGATAATAATAGGTCTTTACCTATGAAATTGCCGTTCTGTAGTACTGGCCACTTCAAATCAAAATAATTTTTGTTTGGCTAATTTCAAATTAATTTTATTTAAAAAACATGGAATTCCTTTTCCAAAAGTAGTCATTTGTTTATTGATTAGTGTTACATTTTCATCACATTTCAATCTTTTTCGTCATCATGGATACGTTAAAAATTCGAGTAATTATGGAATATGAGTACCGTCGTGGCAGCAACGCAGCACAAGCGGCATGCAACATCAACGACGTTTATGGTGCTAACTCTAAAAACCAACGCACCACCTGTTATTGGTTTTGTCGCTTCCGTTCTAGAAATTTCGACCTGAAAAATGAACCTCGCAGTCGTCCGAAGACTTTGGTCGACAATAACAAATTAAAGGCGATTGTGGAAGCTGATGATACACAATCTACGGCTGAATTAGCACCAGCTTTCGACGTTAGCGTCAAAACAATATTGGTCCATTTGAGTCAAATTAGCAAGGTAAAAAAGCTTGACTAATGGGTGCCCCACGAACTCAATGATCGCCAGCGCGAAGTACGCGTCGAGACGTACCTTGCACTGCTCTACAGACACACAAATGAAGGAATTTTGAACCGCATTGTTACTTTCGATGAAAAATGGATTCTGTTTGATAACCGCAAGCGCTCACGGCTCAGCAAGTTGGTTGGATCCTGGTTCAGCACCTAAACAATGCCCTTAATGAAAACTTACCCCTAGAAAAGTGATGGTCACTGTTTGGTGGTCTAGTGCCGGTGTGATTCATCACAGCTTCTTACCAAACGGGGTGAGCATTAATGCAGATGTGTACTGTGAAGACCTGAACACAATGATGGAGAAGCTGGCACATCTCCAACCAGCATCGGTCAATCGCTCGTCTCCGCTGCTCCTGCACGACAACGCGTGACCTCATACTGCACAGCAGACGGTCTCCAAGTGAACTGGGGTTGGAAGCTCTCCGTCATCCGCCCTACTCACCAGACCTTGTTCCTACAGACTACAACTTTTTCCAGAATTTGTATTTTTTGTATGTATGTATGTATGTATGTTTTCCAATATTCAGCCCCGAATTATCTATAGTTTTAAAGTTGCAGTGTAGGGTTTTGGCCTGGACGTCTAGGTTAGTACCCGGGCTCCTATTGAATACAATGGAAA
Source organism: Helleia helle (assembly GCA_963853865.1). NCBI lineage: Eukaryota > Metazoa > Arthropoda > Insecta > Lepidoptera > Lycaenidae > Helleia > Helleia helle. The sequence goes on along the minus strand of OY971425.1, from coordinate 5,139,094 downwards.
TTATTGATTTTAATAATTACTTATAGCTTGGGTAATTGGTGTATAATGTAAACTATTTTCCTGTATTTTTTTTATGTGTCGTGACATAAGAAATGGTGTTTTTTGGCAAAATGACAAATGTTTAATTTAGTTATTCAGAGCCCCCAACAAAACCCAATGGCCACAAAGTCATGCGCCCCGATATATTTGATGACAATGACAAATGACGAATCTATATGTGGCCTAGTTTCCTGATGAGGAGCAATAACCTGCATTCATCTGGATCCAATATAAGGAAACTTTAACATACGGCCCGGTTTGCGATTATTCGCGCCTAATTGGAAAAGTTGGAGTCAGGTTTTCTAACTGTGTTCTGAAACGTTCTAAAAATATGACAACATCATATAAGATATTAAATTATATCTATATCCTGAGGATGCCTCGGTGTCGGGGCGAAACGTGCGTAGATTGTTTGGTGGTGGTCTTTTACTGTTGTGGTGCATGTGGGTGTGGTGGTGCATGCGAGTGTACGCATATGCAGTGTGGGAAAGGAGGGCGGTGCTATATGCATGCATATGCGTGCACTCACACATTTGCTGTAAAGACTGCGTGTTTCGCGGGATATTTGCTAATTAATATAATATAATTTAATATCTTATATAATGGATTTCCGCAAAGTAACGCCTGATTCTATTAACTATGACAACATCATTTATAATTGCTTGATGTGCAATTTTTAACCTAAACTAAAGTAACCTCCAACAAAGTTTCTAATATTATATACTTAAATCTTACAGTATGTTTGTTTTAACGCGCTTACCCCTGGAACTACCAGTTGAATATGAAACAATATTTTTGGCATTTGATAACCAAATTATTGAGGAAAGTCGTAGTTTTTTTGGAAGAGCTTTTTTTCGAATTTGGGTACAGTCAATACTATTTTAAAATTAGGACCGAGTGATCTTGCGGGGACATTTATTGTGTATACACAATAAATATTCCCGCAGGATCACTTCTAATCATCATCATCATCATAAGCCCCTATCCGTCCACTGCTGAACATAGGCCTCCCTCAAAGTACGCCAAGACGACGAATCCCTTGCCACTCGCATCCAACACGAACCGGCCACTGTACGGAGATCGTCTTCCCACCTGGTTAATGACCGACCAACACTTCGTCTACCCGAACGCGGTCTCCACTCTTGAACCTTATTGGTCCATCGGCCATCCGTTCTCCTGAGTATTTGACCAGCCCACTGCCACTTCAACGAGCTTAATCTTAATCGTAACTTAAACACATCTAATATATACTTTTAATAACATAAATAAAATTGTTACAGAACAATGGACGCTGATATGATGCTGGAGAAAAGTGAGAGTGTCACGATGAGCTCCTTCAGCACTCTCTCCACCATCAACGACAGCGCCTGGCGCAATCAGACCACAACCAACAATATCAACATTTACTATTTCTATGACGTAAGTACATTACTCAGTGTGACGACGATCAGGTAATGGTTCCGCCACACTGCTATTTAAAAATGTTTACAAACGTTAGAAAACATTCTTAAACAGCAATGTGGCAGCACCATTACCTTGACTTTTATTGAAAGAGCGATGTCCAAAGAAAATAATATAGAATTTTAATGTATGTTTTTCTAATAATGATTTCTGACTGATGACTAAGTCCATATTATAATAATTCATGAGATACAAATAACGTAAAAATATGTGGAATAAATCCATGTATATGATGTAATAAATATATAAATAAAATAAAACATGTCACTGACTCATCTTTCGCGAATCCAAAATATTTTTAGAGATTATGAAGTAGGCACATAAAAGTTATAATTTCCTATTCAGTATATTAATAGAACTTAGCTGAATACCGCTGGCCTTATTAGTTGGATTAAAAATGGTATTTTACAAGTAAATGCCACAATACCTTTAGAAAATACTTTCAATGTAAAGGGCGAAGGTTTTCATCTTCATCAGTCGATAACCATTATTTGTGGATTGGTTATGTATCCTTTCAGAGTGTTTAAAAAACAGAATAACTAGAAGGAAATAAAATTAGCTATAGACTATAATATAAATAGATTTTAGCCAAAACTAATACGATGGATTACCGGTGGAAGGGTTACGCTGTGTCTCCCTTCCGGCTGCATGGGTACCACCATCTTGCTTTTTCTCCCGTGAAACAGCTTTGCTGTGTTTCGGAGAGAAGGGCAAGACAGTCTTGTCTAAGGGTAGGCGACACATATTAAATTGCCTGGGCTAGTTCCACTAGTACATGTTCATGGGTGAAGTCGACCACTTACCACCAGGTGGCACGTCTGCCAGTTTACTCCAACTATCATTAAAAATATGATAAAACTCAAATGTTTGTTTGTTTGAGCGCGCTAATCTCTGAAACTACCCAACAAATTTTTAAAAAAATCCGCTTTGTTTCTTAGATATATTTTTTCATTTTAAGGCGAGTGAAATCGCGGATGCAGCTACCTATATTCTAACTAAAGATTAAATCTAGCCAAACATAACAGACGGTGTGGGGTCTGTACCAATTATATAGACTATACTCAATTAAACTCAAATTATTCGGCGAAGACAGAGACAAAGATAAGGATCTCGCGACAAAATGTAATTTGTAAGGAATTAGATATATTTTATCAGTCTAGGACCAAACTAATGTACCTAAGCGGAAAATCCGGAATAAGCAGATTCTAGATTTAACTTGAGACGCAGATATACTCTTATAACAAAATATTACGAAAATTTATCATAATATATTATTTATGCCTGTAATCCATTTGAGGGGAATATGCTCATAATTGCCTCGCTGAGCTGGCGGATCGGTAATCGCAGATGAGTTGAATTCACATCGGCGACACTGCTGGGAAGACGATCTCCGTACAGTGGCCGGTCCGTGGTTCCGAGTGGCGCTGGATCGGTCGTCTTGGTGTTCTTTTAGGGACCACCGTCCACTGCTGAACATAGGCCATGTTCAGCAGTGGTCGGATAGGGGCTGACGATGATGATTATTATTATTATTTATACCTTTTTAATAATTTTACGCATTTGGTAGTAAGAGGTAGTGCCATGCTGCATTGCAGCCGAATTGGGCCGGCGCACATCTCGCTCACCACCGGCGTTAAATGACAGCTATATTGTGGCGTTTTGTGCGGGTTTGTGAGTTTCCAGTGGCCCATTAGGGGATAGGGAAAAGGAGGGCGGCGCATCGGCGTGGCCTTGGTTGTGCGGATGTGTATGGGCGTCGGCGTCGTGAGGCTCCGACTGTTCGTTTGCCCCTTGACGACACAAAAAAATATTGGATGGCCTTTTGTCTTTTTAAGTCATTATTAACTGATGAATATAAATATAATTTCATACGAACGTCGGCAATTTAAATTAAAAATTAAGCCACAATAAAATCCGTAAAAAAGTTTATTATATGTAATCAAATCTAAATAAATATACGCTTTAAGGCTATTTTTGATCAAATCCTTCAAAATTTCACCAAAAGCATTTTCACTAAAAACATTTCAAAGGAAACAAAATAGTTTTATTTGTTATCGATCACAAACAGTCGCGTCGCACTTGTAGAGTTTCGGATCTTAACAAAAGCGGATAAGGTGTACCTTTAGGGCTATTTCCGTTTTTTTTAGTAACATAATGGGAAGCTGATGTAATGGTGTATATCTATGAGGTTTTAGATCGTCTAATTCCCTATATAAGCAAACTTGCTCAGAATGGCAATCAACATCAAAATCTAGCTATACGAATGTAAGATTATTTTTAAACAGTCAAAACATAATGTTGCCGAAATGCCGTAGTGTCCCACCATGGTTCAGGCCTTGTCGTGGCGATGGGGCTCAGTAGCCTAAGGTGAACCCAGCACCTTGGGCGAAGCAAATTGAGCCGAGGGGGCTCTTTGTACCCCTCTTATAAGAAGAGGAGACAAAAGAGCTAGGGGTGAGGACGGGAACCTCACCCCATTGGACACAGGACAACCCCGTTCGGAGGGGTTGTCCTGTGTCCACTTACCAGCTTTCGAGCGCAGCGAGTCCCACATACACGCCTGGGGAGACTCACTCAACCGCGGGATGCCTCAGAGCATTTCCCGGCGTTGAAGAAAAAAAATGCCGTAGTGACTCGTGCGTCAAGTTTTCACTAATATTATTATTTAAAAAATCTGGCCTTTTTAATAAAAAAAAGGTTTTATAATTGCCAGTAATAATGTGTCAGTAACAACACTGGCCTTATTTCCGAAATACAGCAAAGCTGTTTCATGGGAGATGTAAGTAGGAGAATGGTAGCTATGCCCACGGGTAAGATGGTGATGATTATGAGTGCTGGTATTAATAACAATAGCACCCAAATTTCATCTTCACGGATATCGTCATTACATTTGGCAAGGTCAGCCAAAACATGACCCAATTCCAAAACATTCTCGGAATCATTATCATTCAATCAATGTCGCTAAAACTTTATACATTTCACAAACATAATTCCTTCAATATCCCATAGAAAATTACCATCGGGTTTTATGACGTAACTCGCGTTCAACTTAAACTGCGATTCATTCCATCTTGTCTAAGCTCAAATAATACTTCTGAAAAGTAACCCTGTGTAAAAATTCAACTATACTAATTCAAATTAAAAATTATTTATAATATCAAATACTTCAGTACCAGAAAAAACATCATCATCATCATCATCAGCCCCTATCCGTCCACTGCTGAACATAGGCCTCCCTCAATGAACGCCAAGCGGCCGTCTTGGCGTTCCACCCTTCCCACATCCCTTGCCACCCGCACCCAACACTGACCGGCCACCACACAGAGATCGTCTTCCCACCTGGCAACACGTCCTCCCGAACGCGGCCTCCACTCTTGAACCTTATTGGCAAATCGGCCATCCGTTGTAAAAAATCATGACGTTGTATTTTAAGTTTACTTAAGAATTTTAAAGGAACTTGGCACCCATTTAGATCTCTACACTTTTATCGGTGAAGTCGACAAACAATGGCGTGTTGTCCAGTTATCGTAATATCGAACTTGGCTACCATTTTTAAACAATTATTTGTCGAGACCCTTTCAAAGCCATTTCAGACTTTTCTAGAACGAAATTCTCATGCTCAAGTGATAAACTATTTGATTCCACGACGTACATTTAACGCCACTCTACTCTCAATTAATATCACCATTAATCCCATTAAATTGTTTTAAAATAGGCCCGTGTAATTGAGATAAACAAACGAATTATTTTGATCTTAATTTTGCTCATTGTTAATTAACATTAATTCACCCGATTGTAAGATTGCCATGAACTATATAATTTGCCCTAATTCTGTACTTTTTTAATAAAACCCTGTGTGTAAACAAAAAAATAAAGGCGGCCTACATACGAAAGTGGTCATCAAATAAATAAGTTCATCCAAAAATAACCTGAAGCAGCCTAGTCCTTTCTAGTTTAGGTATCTGAGTCCATTCCATCCTAGGTTTATATGAAACTAGCACTGCCCCGCGGTTTCACCCGCATACTTCCCATTTCCGTGAGAATACAGAGATAAATTATAGCCTATATGTTATTCTGATGTGTAAGCTATATTATTGTAAAGTTTCATCGAAATATATCCAGTAGTTTTTGCGTGAAAGAGTAACAAACATACCTACTACCTACCGGTGGGAGGGAAGCGCGCTCCCGGCTGCATGGGTACCACCATCTTGCTTGTTTCTCCCGTGTAACAGCTTTGCTGTGTTTCGGAGAGAAGGGCAAGACAGGCAGTGTAATTACTGGCACCGAGACTTAACATCTTATGTCTCAGGATAGGCAACACATAGATAAGTTGCCTGGGCTCGTTCCAGGTAAACTAATTTATGTTCATGGGCGACGTCGACCACTTACCATCAGGTGGCACGTTTGCCAGTTTGCCTATCCTACTAACATAAAAAAACCTGCATTCACATATTCCTACAAACTTTCGCGTTTATAATATTAGTAGGATAAATACATAACTACAGAAGAGTTGATGATATGACTAAATTCTAACACCTGTAAAATTGGCATAATATCAAATACCAAAAAAATGTTTGCACGAACGAATGGTAGCAAACTTTAAATATCTATATTTAACTTATTTCAAATATCTGCGATATTTAAGATTAAACACAACAATTCAAACCACATCTGTATTTCCTCAAAGCGAGAATATTATTAACTCGTTAAGCGTCAAGTACCGAAACTGTTCAAATGTTCTGTTATTAATATCCATCCAGATTGACACGGGCATTAAGGGGATGTTGTAGAAAAGGCACCTGCTACACAGTAAGTTACGAATAAATAACCCCCAAATGACAACATTGAAGAAAACATTATAATGAAACAATTTTTACGGATTTTGTCGCGGTTTATTAAGATTTTTACAAGCCTGACGTTTCGGATACTTTACAGTAACCATGGTCACGGGAGGATATGGTCAAGGGGGAGTCCTTGGAGGGGTTGCTGTAAAGTATCCGAAACGTCGGGCTTGTGAACCACGATAAAATCCGTAAAAATGTTTCGTTATAATGTGTGAAATTTGCTTAATCATTAGAAAACAATATAGAAGAAAACAGTTTATTGTAATATTGATGATAAATCGGTAAATGACTATTCACCATCATTATCATCATCCATCCACTGCTGAACATAGGCCTCCTTCAATGAACGTCAAGACGACCGATCCCTTGCCACTCGCATCAAAAACAGACCAGGCACGGAGTTCTCAGCGTTCTTCCGTAATACGTAGCCAGGTCAAGTTAGTGCCAGTTCAAAGTTACAGTTTGTATTCATCATTGCAATGATTTTTATTGCATAAGCAAATGAACAAAAAAGTGGCATACCTACGGCATGATAATACACTACTGCATACCAAATCTTCATAAGTAGAGTATGCGCGTTACTTTTCTTCTTAATTATGAAAAACTAAGGAAGGAGAAGAAAAAAATTGTTTATACAGAGTTTTAGGATGGCATAGAATCCCCACCATGGTTCAGGCCTTGACGTGGCGGTGGGGCTCAGTAGCCCAGGGTGAGCCCAGCACCTTGGGCGAAACTAATGGAGCCGAGGGGGTTCTTTGTACTCCTCTTATAAGAAAAGGGGACAAAAGAGCAGAGGGCAAGGCGCGTGGATCGGACCTCACCCCATTGTACTGTCCCGACGTTGGGAGAGGTTGTTCTGTGGTGCGGGACAACCCCTTCGAGGAGGTGGCGTCGGTCCAGGTTGCGGGACAGACTAGCTGTCGAGGTGCCCTGTTTGTTTACTAGATCCGGGGCACCTCACCAAAGGCGGCATTGGTGGCACTCGCCGGGTTTTAGTGGGTAGAGCTGCGTCCACTTACCAGCTGTCGGGCGCAGCGAGTCCCACATACCCGCGTGGGAAGACCCACTCCCCCCCGCGGGATGCCTCAGAGCAAAAAAAAATATTGCATAGAATGAACTGATGGAATCATATTCACATGCTTAAACAAAATTTATGCTAAGTCTAGTTTTAAGGGCCTACGCCCGTAAATCAATAAGAATAGAAAACGTACATTTATGCGCTAATAAATCTAATCCACGTGACCAAAGCAACAGTAGTAGTACAGCAGTGGTACATAAATCTAACTCTGGCATCGTAACGCCTTAAAACCATGTTGGAACAGCAATAAACGCTATACGAAGTATCTCATTTATATCTACATTTCTATTCCAGGTGTGTGGAACCTTTGTTTTTTACAATTTATTGATAGTATTGATACGTGGATTTCAGCCAAATCGCTTTTCTAGGTCGAAACTCTTCAACTCACATTGTTTTATGTGTACGCATGAAGTTAGTAAATTCAATTTAGTATTTCCTTTTATTTGTAACTTGTACATACATGTCTATCTCTTTATTTTCTAGGGTTCAAGGTTCTAGAACCATTCAGGTACAAAAATAATAAGGTTTTTTGTTTAAGGCTACATTAGGACGAAGATTTATTCGATCTCCTAGACGGGATGAGGATATAAATACATAAGTACTTACGTACGTACGCAGTAGTAGGTATAAGTTACATGTGAGTAGTGGGTTTCATTCTCCTGGATTTCATTACAAGATGACTATGTGTGTGAACAGAATCTTATTCATGATATTGGCAAATAAAATCTTTGTAAAAAATATCGCATATTCAGATTTTAGAAGATTTTTTATAATTTTTTTCCCATCGCTCCCGCATGCACCGTAATGAGACAGGTTTGAGACCTGTCTATTACTAGTTTACACCCTCGATAAGCATGTATTTTGTGAATTCGCCGAATATTCGGCGAAGCGCCCAACAGCATTGCCGAATATTGGGCCAAAACAATATTCGTGGCAACTTAAGTTACATACAAACTTCATCATCATCATCAGCCTCTATCCGTCCACTGCTGAACATGGCCGATCCCTTGGCACATACAAACTTAGTTTTATATTATTAGTGTAGACGACGTAAATCATGTGTAAATTAATGCCTCTCTTTTTGCAGACCATACAGTTCACGGTTATGTGGGTGCTGTTCGTACTCATTGTGGTGCTCAACGCGTCGGTGATCGCTGCGTTGTTGTGTACCAACGCCAGGAAAAGCAGAATGAATTTCTTCATCGTACAACTAGCTATTGCAGGTAAATGTTTTAATACATATAGCAAAAGTGGTAGGAAGGATGCAACTGTGCAGGATCGCAACCATATCCACACTGGAAAGCTGTGTACGTGGTGGTATCCAAACTGAGTGTTTCGGGATGAAAAACAAGACTGGCAGTGTAACTATTGGCACCGATACTTACCATCTTACATCTCTGAATAGTCAACGCGTGAATCAGTAATCTGGGGTAGCCTGGGACTGGGTAATCTGGGATAGAACTCAGTTCAGAAGCATATTATGCAGTATGAAAAATAAAACAGTTTACAGATGAAGATACAGCGCGTATTGTATACTTTAGTTACTTTCATAGTATTAAGTCTTATTACTTACTTTTATGGGGTAATGCTGTCGATATAAACAACATTTTCGTGCTGCTGAAGCGGGCTATCCGTGCAATTTACAAGTTGCCCCCCTATTCATCTTTGAGAGAAAAAAATTAGCAAATAGGAATTCTGACTGTCGCCTCTCAATACATCTTAGAAAATTTACTGTATGTCCGGAAAAACATAAATGAATTTTGTAAGAAAAGTGAAATATTGAAAGTAGGGATATATGTAATAGACACTGGCTAGATTCTTTTTTTCCTTTTACGCCGGGAAATGCTCTGAGGCATCCCGCCTGGGGATTGGGTGGGTATGTGGGACTCGCTGCGCCCGAAAGATGGTAAGTAGATGCAGCTCCACCTACTACAACCCGGCGAGTGCCACCAGTGCAGTGCCCCGGATCTGTTAAGCTAACAGGGCACTTCGACGGCTAGTCTCTTCCATCTCCACAGAGGGATTGTCCCGCACCAGAGAACAACCCCTTCCAACGCGTGCAACGTCGGGACAGTACAATGGGGTGAGGTTCCCATCCTCGCCCCTTGCCCCCTCTTCTTTAATAAGAGGGGTACAGAGAGGCTAGATGTACCAGTGTAGTACCAGGCAACTGTATACGCTTTCACAATAGGATCCATTCTTCTTATAAGAAGAGGGGTCAAAAGAGCAGGGAGGGGACAACGGGCGAGGATGGGAACCTCAACCTATTTCACAGGCCCAATGTTCAAATGACAACCCCTCTGTGGAGGTGGCGTCGGGTTCTTGGAGGACTGACTAGCCGTCGAGGTGCCCTGTTTGTTTATAAGATCCGGGGCACCTCACCAAAGACGACATCGGAGGCACTCACCGGGTTTTAACGGGTAGAGCTGCGTCCACCTTGCCATTTTTTGAGCGTAGTGAGTAGCACATACACGCCTGGGGAGTCCCCCCTCCGCTACGGGATGGCTTAGAGAATTTCCCGGCACAAAAGGAAAAAAAAAGATTAGGATCCCAGTTCAATGTCGTCGATTGACCCTATGTCCAGAGAACGACTTATGTCCAGCAGAGAGAAGATACTGATGATAAACACTATCGTCTCACGTGTAGTACGAGGGTCCGAGGTCACAGTTAATTAATGTTCACAATAGCACGATGGTGTAGGTGTCATGTTCGTTTGAACGACCACTATACAGGGGTTATGATAAAACTTTCCATACTGTCCTAACATTTGTCAAATATACAAAGTAACAGGCGTAAATCCAACCTTTGAACTAATATTACAAAGTGGAAATGTTTTTGAATTTAATTGTAGAACCAGTCATCCGACTGAAGGAAACCTGTCAACAGTGTATTATCTATACATCTATACTCTATACAGATAAATAAAATTGGAGTGTCTGTTTGTAATATTAAAATAACCGCTTTTTATTAAATGCATATGGATGTACAAGGCACATATACCAAAATAGCCTTTTTACCAGTTTTGTCTGTCTGTCTGTCTGTCTGCTTGTTCCGGCTAATCTCTGAAACTTTGATGAGACTTTCATTGGCAGGTAGCTGATATAAGGAGTAACTTAGGCTATAAAAATAATCATGATGAAATGAAATGATGATGATTATTTAGTTAGTAATTAATTTATAGTTAGTAAACCCTCATACCAAATGCGGGGTTAAAGGACTTTATATAAGTATTTAAATAAAACCAATAATAATAAATAGTGTATATGGGATAGTTATATTATACTAGCTGTTGCCTGCAGCTTCGCCCGCGTTACTCAACTCCTATATGTCACAGCGTGAGGTTATATAGCATATAGCCTTCCTCGATAAATGGGCTATCTAACACTGAAAGAATTTTTCAAATCGGACCAGTAGTTCCTGAGATTAGCGCGTTCAAACAAACAAACAAACTCTTCAGCTTTATTAGTATATATATCAGAATATTAGTATAGATTTGACTGTCAACATACTGAAAGTCGATATAACTTGGTGTTGATAATTCCTTTGTTTATATATCACCGTGGCCGAAGTCGCGGTCAGCAGCTAGTGTAATTGACCTTCAATATTACGGCTTCTAGAAGCCATTTTCGGGTTAATTTCACTGATTGCATGAAAATTGATCAATTGCTTCCAGAAATAATTCCATTCCATTAATAGTCCAAGAAATAGTATGCGTCAAATCCATATGAAATGTATCAATATTATCATCAACATGGGACACCCAATAGATGTGAGACATATTGTAATTAATAAAAATAAGATGACAGCTTAAGTTTTGATGACACAAAGCACAGAATATGCAAGGAATATGGCAGTATGTCGTCACGGCATTCGAGTCGGTTTTACTGCCAAAACGCGTGCTTTTTTCACACGATCCAAATTAAAAATACAAAAACTATTTATTTTTCATATTTTAGCCACATAAGATCACCTCTATAATCTTCAATATAACGCCTTCAAATGAAAAATGTATTTTCGAGGTAATAATTTCTTGACCAAATATTTATACAAAATGTCAGAAAGCAGATACCGTGAAATATTGTGTGCTGTTATTCGCAAGGCATTAATTTACTAATGCGTTTATTATAACATAATTTTTCGTCTGAAAAATTTAGCATATTGGGTAATTTTGCAAATGCGGATGATTCCGAAATTTAAAAGCGTAAATGTTATCATCTTTAAGGTTCCGTACCCAAAGGGTGACCCTATTACTAAGACTCCGCTGTCCTTCCATCTATCAATCCGTCTGTCACCTGTATCTCATGAACCGTGCTAGTGTGATAGTTGAAATTTTCACAAATAATGTATTTCTATTGCCGCTATAACAACAAATTCTACAACAACAAACGAAAACAGAATAAAATACAACGAACGTGATTTTTTTGCCATTTATTCCTCGATATTAATAACGGCATCAGGGAGACGCCTGAAATTTGAAAAGAATATATTTAAAATAAATTATTAAATTAAAATAAAATAATTATTTAAGGGGGGCTCCCATACAACAAATGTGATTTATGTTAGGGTCTAATGTTGTGTATATACAATTGTACAGAACCCTTCGTGCGCGAGTCTGACTCGCACTTGGCCGGTTTCATTTTTAAAGTGATGTTAGCGAGGATGGTGTAGTAATTACGGACGAGGCCGTGAAGGGTTCGAGTCTGATGTCTGATAGGTGTACATATGGTCCCATAATAATTTCTGTTCAATTGTAAATTTCCCATATAATTTGGATGTCAGTGAAGTGACGATTGATCGGCCATCTTGGCGTTCATAGAAACAGGCCCATGTCCAGCAGTGGACTGGAAAAGTTTAGATACTGAAGATGATGATGATGAACGATTTTAATCTCTAGGTATAGTTAATAGTCTATAGGTACGGTAGTTAAGCCCATACATCGAGAATATTATAACCAGATAGAGTAGTAATGAGAACCGTAAGATTCTGAAACTGGTCAGTGATTTGTCACTGACGTTATTTCAATCCAACCAACCAGTGATTTGTATGTACGTCCCATTGGCCAATCATCCGTCAATTGTCATCAATCTTCCAATCAGAGCGTAGAACCGGCGCAGCGTCACAGCACAAATTTGGCGGAATTTGTTTTCATACAAAATACATTTATTAACATTATTTATATTCCGCTTGTATGCCCGATAGGCGTATAAGATGGTAAGTAATCACTTACCATCTTATAAGTCTGATGCTAGTTCACAAGCTTGTTTGTTCAAAGAGTTGTCATATTACTAGTTTTAAATATTGTTCATAGGTTATCCGCCTGTTTAAACACTACGGGTACTACGTATGCATTTTGTTTGCAGTCTATATTGCGCTTTCATACGCATAAATGCACCTCGTTGAAGCCAGAGCCAAGGTTCTTAGAATACAAATAAACGGTTTTAATTAAATACTGGCGAATCCGACAGACGACCTGTATACAACATTTTGTAGTGGACTGAATTGCGATTCTAAAACATTCTCGAATCCACTTGAACACACAAAAAGAAAATCATTAAAATCAGTCCATCCGTTTAGGTGGAGGATATATTTAAAGGCTCAGATTAATAAACAAATAAAGGTATGAAGCTGCCCGGCCGGAAACTAAGAAGGCCGGGAACGGACGTGCAAGGTCTTCGCTGTAGAAGGTATGGGTGATGTTGAAGCGACTGTCCGTTTGCCCCCGAATTCGAAACCGTTATTCAATTTGTACGAGAATGTTCGATAAAAAGACGTTAGTATCGTGTCGCCTCTGTAAGTGCTTTTAAAATTTTCAATCTGAAATATTTTTCGAGATAAAATGGGCTATAATACTTGTGAGTTATCACACTTATCTTTATATATATATAATTCTTCTGTATGTGGGTATGGCACTGAACTCCTCCGAGGCGGCTGGACCGATCTTGATGAATTTTTTTTGTGTGTTCAAGTGATTTAGAGAATGGTTTAGATTCACAAAAAAAATTTACAGGACAACGTCTGTCGGTGCCACTAGTTTATTATATTTTTTTTAATAATCCTATCTTTTTATGTAAAAATATATAACAATACTTTGACAAATTGACTATCGACAAAAATCATTTTTTTTTCTTTAACGCCGGGAAATGCTCTGAGGCAACCCGCGAACCCGCGAGGAATGTGTGTCTCTGCGGAGTGGGTCTCCCAGGCGTGTATGTACCCGCTAGACCCACTAAAACCTGGCGAGTGCCACCAATACCGCCTTCAGTGACATGCGCCGGATCTAATGAGCAAACAGGGCACCTCGACGGCTCGTCAGTCCATCAGGGGACGGGCGCCACCTCCACAGAGGGGTTGTCGGGACACCACAGAACAATCCCTCCCAACGTCGGGACAATGGGGTGAGTTCCCGCCCTCGCCCCTTGCTCCTGCTCTTTTGACCCTTTTTCTTATAAGAGGGGTACAAAGAGCCCCCTCGGCTCAATTCGCTTCGCTCAAGGTGCTGGGCTTAACCTAGGCTACTGAATCCCACCACTATAGGCCTGAACCATGGTGGGAATTGACAAAAACCAAACGTTGCCATTATATTCAAAAAATATTTACCGTGTTTTTAACTTAACTAATAATGTTAGATTCAACAGAACTCATACAAAATAGAATTTATAATGTTAAAATGTGAAAAACCACCAACCAAACCAAATTCTCGCTCACTAACTCTAACACTCGCTAACACCGGTGTAAAGTTTCCGGTGGCCCATTGGGGGGATAGGGAAAAGGAGGGCAACGCATTTGGACGCACTATGGACACCGGTAGTCACCATAAGGCTCCGACTGCTCGGTTGCCTCCTTGTGGCATAAAAAAAAACCTACCGTGTTTTTTCTATTTATTTATTTATTCTATGCCGAGCCCATAAATCCTTGTGTCCGGTAGTGGCCATGATTGAAAATTTATGCATCAAATTATGCAGCAAAGCATTTATCAGTGCATGACCAAAAAATAAGCTTCATAGCATTAAAGTTAGGTTTACTTTTTTACTATTAGTCCAAGATTTTGACACAAAAGTGAAATTTAAATTGAGATTAACTTTGCCTCTTCAAAAATTTGGATTTTAATAAGCTTATACGACGAAGGTCTTCATCCAAGTAGATGAGATGAAGAATCTGATATAGAAAGTAACAAAGAAATAATTTCTTCTTCTTTCTTCTTTCTCATCCAATTAGATGAGATGAACAATCTGATATGCAGGTAAGCTAGTTTTAATTTTAAAAGCTGCTTCCATCATTTCCAAGACCCGAAGTAGCCTCAAATTTTTGATGAAATTTATATTTGCCTTAGTCTTGGTCATGTCTGATAGCTTAGTATAAACTGTATCATAAAAATCTATTCATCATCCATTAAACTATCCATCGATCCTAAACTCAACTAAAAGAACCCTTAGAAACGACAAAAGAAGTTTTATACCTACGTTTTAAATTAATATAGTTAAATGGCTTTTTACGAAGCATTTTTTAAAAGAAAAGTTTTGTGATTGAGTTCCAACAAAACGGTTAAAACTTCTTTGTATCGATAAAGACTTTTCTTCAGTCAGGTCTGGAGAAAATTATAAATTAATTATTAATGTTTTTCGTCTCTTTGTAATATTACTCATGATCATCATTATCATTATCAACACCATTTTCGTCAACATCTAGATATATGCCCACTTTAACGAACGCCAAGACTGCCTGCCAGTCCCTTGCACACCAATTTAATAGGTCGACTGATCTACGAATATATGATCTAGTACATACTATTTCTATTCAAATTCAATACATAATTATTCCATTGGAAACAAACTAATACTTGAAACACGTCAAATAATAAGAGTCGGTAAGAAATGTTACAAATCACTAAAAAAATGTAAAATGTAGGCCACTGTACACTTTGTAAATGCTATGTACCTTTATAATCAATCAACAACGCCAGGAGTCTTCAGGAGTCATTGTCAGTAATGGTTGCTAACCTAAAAGTGACCGGTTGCCATTAACAAAAGTTCAAGTTGAATGCCATTCCTAATTTTTATAATCTGCAGTTAACCATAGTATGTGCTTTTTTCAGGAGTCATTGGTAGTAATGACTGCTAACGTCAAAATGACCGGTTGCCGTAAACAAAAGTTGAAGTCGAAAGCCATCATCGTCTAGAAGCTGAAGCAATTCAAAGTACTCTTTGAATTACTTCTTGCATATGAAATTATATCTGATAAGGAAAGTCAATTAAAAGTATAATTAATAATGATCTTAACCCGCATACGGAGAGCCTTAAGAACTCCATGTGTATTGTGTCATTTTGTAAATAATTAAAACTTGGTAGAAGAGGTTTTATATCCTTATTTGTTATTCTTATATATAAGCTATGTTATTGTAAGGTTTCAGTAATATCCATTCAGTAGTTTTTGTATGAAAGAGTAACAAACATCGATGCAAGCTTTCGCATTTATAATAGGTATTAGTAGGACTAGTAGGACATTATTATAAGAAGGTAGTTTGTGAGTTTGCGAATCTCGGAAACTACTTATGCAATTTAAAACCTAGATCACTCACTGGTTTGAAAAATTCTATTATATTCCTTTTTTTTCTTTAACGCCGGAAATGCTCTGAGGCATCCCGCGAGGGAGTGGGTCTCCTAAGGTGGGTATGTGGGACTCTCTGCACCCGAAAGGTGGTAAACGGACGCAGCTCTACCCACTAAAACCCGGCGAGTGCCACCAATGCCACCTTTGGTGAGGTACCCCGGATCTAACGAGCAAACAGGGCATCTCGTCGCCACTCAGTCCCTTAGGGGACCGACGCTACCTCCACAGAGGTGTCCCGCATCACAGAACAACCCTTCCGAACGTCGGATAGTACAATGGTTCCCGTCCTTGCCTCTTGGCCCCTGCTCTTTTGTCCCCTCTTCTTATAAGAGGGGTACAAAGAGCCCCCTCGGCGTCGGTTCAATTAGCTTCGCCCAATGTGCTGGGCTCACCCTAGGCTACTGAGCCCCACCGCCACGACAAGGCCTGAACCATGGTGGGGATTCTGTTATATTCCTGAGAAGTATTTAAAGAATATTATTGTTTCAGATCTCTTCGTTGGATTGGTATATGTTTTTGTTGACATAGTCCAGAAGATAACCATAGCGTGGCTAGCGGGTGAGGTGATGTGCAAGATGGTGAAGTTTCTTCAGGTAATAATTCTAGTCTCCATTTTCAAAGTTATTCTGTCGCATCTGACCTTGTCGTTACCTCGGCGATGAAAAAAAATATCGTGAGGACCCTACAGGCACATATATACTGTTGCTGACATATCCAGGGCAACTTATTACGAAGGTACTTGCGGCAGTTTTTAGTGTTCTGATCCGACCATCGAGCATATAACCGAAATAGAACAGTAATGTTATGTGATTTGTATGAAAATAATTTCCATCAAATTTGTGCTGCGACGCTGCGCCGATTCTGTGCTCTGATTGACCGACTGATGGTCATTAATAAATGATTGGCCGATGGGACATACATACAGACGTTGGATCAATTGCTATTACGTCAGTGACAAATCACTGACCAGTTTCGGAATTTACGCCACGGAACAAAAATAAATGTTTTATTTGACTTCAAATCCCACCAATATGGTTACTCCAATCTAAGCATTTACAAGCGCTTTCATAAATACCCTAATCGCAAGCTGAATGAATCATTAGTGATGATAATGAATGCGTGATATTTCACAGGCAGTGGTGATGTACGCGTCTACATATGTGCTGGTAGCGCTGAGTATCGATCGCTGTGATGCCATCACTAACCCCATGAATTTCTCAGGCAGCTGTAAGTTTGTTTTTATTATTGAATAAGGAAACTGGAATACCTGGTAATTTGAGTGTGGTCTAAGGCAGGGAAAGTGGCAGAGGCATGTGAGGGTAAGTACTGTCTCCCGTGGATTAGGTTTTATTGTGTCAAACCTAAATAGCTCATGCATGTCCTGAAATACAAGGTACGTCTCAGTTCCAGTTATTACTCTGTTAGTAATCTTCTTGATGTAACAATGCAAAGCTGTTTCGAGGAAGAAATAAGCATAATGTTGGTATCCATGCAGACAGACGCGTAACTTTCCACGATCAAGATGTCCACTGATACTTACTTACTCACTCCTCTTCCAACTTAGAGGCCAACATCCACTTCGGACAACCGAGCCTTGTCTTGGGCGATCTCCTCCGAGTTTACGGCGCCCAGAGCGCGTAGGTCTTTTGTTACTCCGTCCATGACATGTCATGTCAAATGACAGCTGTGAATGTTCGCTGATAAATTTTCTTATAAACTTATTTTTGAATTAATAAATTAGGCTTAAAGAGATGTTATCGTCAAGGTTCTTTTACGCACCAAGTGTCCATCAAAGAAAATAGTAATGACGTCAAACCTAACAAAGGATAGCTAGCCATTTAATTAGCTAAGTAAAATAGTTAATGGAATGGTCTTAGCTTTGTGAATTCCTAAGTAAAGCAAAGCAACATCTTTGACGTCGCTCGAGGTTTTGCTCACTTTGATAGTCTATAAGGAAGTACAATAATTAATGAATCACACCACGTTCACCTAGCCCCTCGGTGACTTTATAAAATTGTGAACGAGAACAAAATATATATATATTCGTCTAGGGCTTAAGGGTTCCGTTTAAAATGGAACCCTGAAAAGCTATAAGTTTTATAATATTATTATAGATTGAAATTCTGCGATACATATTAACTTACGTAACAAAATTTCGTAAGTATTTCATAAGATTTCTGACTGAATTTAAACTTCCAGCAAAACAGGGGTTTCAAATAATTAATATTGAGTTTTTAATTAATCGACATTCCTCTGCATTTTAATTAGAAACTTTGTATCGTAACGTCCATTATTATTTTATTTTGCTGTCATAAATATAATTCCTGCCTTTTTACTCGACTATATTGAAATATAATAATTAGATAGAAAAATGTTAAGATAATAATTATTCATAACGCACTTGTCGTTAAGGAGATTATCGGGCTCAAACAATCTCTTCAAGTTTGTTATAATATTGACTTTCATCATTATCAAACTTTTTTCGTCCACTGGACAGAGGCCTCTCTCAAGTACCAAGACCGCCCGTGTCCTGCCACGTTTTGTATCACTATTATACCATATTATACTATGTAAATCCTTTTCCAGGGAATCGTGCCCGAGGTCTGATCGTGTCGGCGTGGCTCATTAGCGTGGTGTTCTCCATCCCGCTTCTCATTTTGTACGAGGTGAAGGAAGTACAAGGTGAACCCACTTATACACATTTCATATATGTTAGTATTATAACACACACACACACACCTCCTTGCCCTCCTTTTCCCTAAAGCGACAGAATAGTTGTCACTTGACGCCGGTGTTATGTGAGCGAGAGGTTTATTTTTGCCATGAAAAATGCTTTTCTGTGTTTCGAAAAGAAAAAGCTGGCAGTGTAATTACTGGCACCGAGCCTTGCCATCTTATGTCTCAGGATAGGCAACACATGAATTAGTTGCCTGTTGACCACCTACATCAGGTCACGTCTGCCAGTTTGCCTACTCAACCAACATAAAAATAGTATTAGTATGACAATTAATTACTCATCAACATTATCCGTTTGCCCCCTCTTCTATAAAAAAAAAAAATCTACCTAAATGTCACAATAAAATTGTTATCAACAGTGTGTAAATAATTAGTGACACGTAAGCGTCACTCAAAGCCCTTAAACTCATCAGACAGCTGAGTTCATTGGCTGACCTTGACTTTGAATATGACAAAATTTATAGTAAACAAATACAATGTAGAGTACGCGGGTTCAAATCTCACCAAGGGCAGACGATTTGTATAGTGAACAATGATTTTGTTGTGGGTCAGTGGGCGTGTATCATTGTCATTATCATTAACAACCCATTAATGTTTCACTGTTGGAAACTGATGTATATTTTTAAACTAGCTGTTGCCTGCAGCTTCGCCCGCGTTACTCAACTCCTATAAGTCACAGCGTGATGTTATATAGCCTATAGCCTTCCTCGATAAATAAGCTGTCTAACACTGAAAAAAAATCAAATAGGACCAGTAGTTCCTGAGATTAGCGCGTTCAAACAAATAAACAAACTCTTCAGCTTTATAATATTAGTATAAATTTAATTCCGTTCTAATGCATCTAGGTGATTGTAGACAAATTGTGTTTTTGAATCTATACTTCTTTTGGCGCGTAAGGAAAAAATGATGAGAGCTAATTTTTTAAGATGCGCGCGTACACCGTCACGATAAATCGACACCCTGAAGTCAGCTATTATAGTCAACATTATTTTATATAACAATTTTCACATACTGACAGTATAGACGTCAGAAGAAGATGTAGTTTTTAACTACATGATATGCAAAAAGGTTACAGTGTAATGAAATTATACTATGTATTTTATTTTTAAGGAGTATCACTTCTAACGCGTGTAGGTATATAAGTACACACACACACACACTTTTAAATAGAATTTGGCTTAGCCTTTTTCTTCGTAACATCAGTAGACAGACACAGAATTTTAATGCTTACAAAGAATGAAGATTATTTATCCCATTACTGTTTACCTCTTGCAGGAAAGCAACAATGTTGGATAGACCTGGGAACGCCACAGAAGTGGCAAGTATGGATGACTGTGGTATCGGTGACGATATTCGTCCTACCGGCTCTAGCGATCGCCGCTTGCTACGTCGTCATCGTGCTGACGATATGGACCAAAAGTAAAGCGGTGGTCATGAGCCCGCCGGTCAACTCGAAGAAATCAACGAAGAAGCGAAAAGGTAACAGATGAAGATGGACTTTGCTATGAGTGCCTTTGTCCTTACATTCTTCTTGATGCAGCGTGTTCTGAAAGGAATTAATCATCATTACTTTCATATGTATTCATAAATATCGACCATTTTCATCTTACCATATTATCTCTTCTAATGAAAGCTAAGGCAGCCGAATTCGAAAAAAAGAAGATGGAGTATGAAGTAAAACTCACTTCTTTCATGAATTCCAAATTCAGAAAGGACTCCTCTAAACCAGACGAGGAGTTAGGCTATACTTCACCTGTGCACTAGCCTATCGCGGGGTGAGGCAATTTACACATATTCAAAGACTTAATCTCATGAGGCATGCAGGTTACTTCACGATGATTTCCATCACCAGTGAGCAAGCGTTCTATGTTCATTGGGAAAATTTAGAAAAAGTAATTTTATGTTTAGTCAGAATCGAACCCAGAACTCCCACTTTTATCCCAATCAAATACCCACTAGACCATCGTCGCTCGTCGTCCTTCAATAATACTTCAATATGCCCAAAGAGCATTTTCCGGAAAAGTTCACGAACGTGAAAGTGCTTTTGATACAAGGTCAAAAAGGGACCAACAAGCAAAGCCACTTATGTACAGTTAATCCATACTAATGTAAATGGCTAGTAACTCTATATTTTATTTTTTCATACATTAACTATGTTATACTACCTGGTGCCCGCGACTTCGTCTGCGCAGGATAAGATTTTAGTTTGTTTTTCCTAAAAAGTATCCTATGTTACTTCTAATACCTCCAAGAATATGTGTACAAAGTTTCATGATGATCGGTTGAGTAGTTTTTTCGTGGAAGCGTAGCAAACAAACTTACTTTCACATTTATAATATTAGTAGGATCTTTGATAATATTTTGCAAGGAGAAAAAAAAAATACAAAATAAACATACTCTAAAAAAATCGTTATGAAATAGCCCTAAGCACAGTATATGCCATTTTTGCATAACACAATGAAAGGGTATATTCCTTTAAATCTCAGTATTAGGAGGTAGCATGCCAATCAGCTGGTTCCATGTGGGTTAGCGAAGGTCTAACACCATTGACTATATTTTTTTTAGGCTACCTCACTTTGAGTTAACAAAAAATATACTAACGATCACAAAAAATATGTTACACTTTTAACTTTAAGAAGAGAGGTGATGGTTGATACTATTTTTTCACCGGTGACTAAGGAATACCACAAAATCCTATACAGGGAAATGAAAAACTTATAACACGTCAAAATCGGTCAGGCTCGAACTTAGACGTTACATATGATGCTCAACTCATACCAATCACATCATTAACTCATACCAATCACATCATTAAATAGTCTCAATATAAGCGACGCATGTATAATTTCCCAGGATTTTTTTTTACTTGGGGAAATCTAATAGATACCACCGGGCCCGGGGGAGCCCGGATGGTTACGTGGGCACCGCACTAAACCCCAAGGTATTCAGCCAAAAAAATAGCCCAGGCTAGTTCTAGGTAAACTTGTCTAATTAATGGGTGACGTTGACCACATACAATCTGATGGTATCTCTCGTTTGCCTGACCAATTAACAGACAAGACAAAACAGCATGTATCCATTTCTATACATATTTCCAATATCGACAATAAATCGAATTTTATCCTCGGGGAAAATGTTTATTTTGGTGTGTGGAACTAAAAATAAATTCCCGTGTTCCAGGCGACGTGGAATGCGACCCCGACTCGAGGAGGGCCAGTTCCAGGGGTCTCATACCCCGGGCCAAGATCAAAAGTGTCAAAATGACGTTCGTTATTGTGTTCGGTAAGGATTTTTGTTTTTATACCCTTAAATATACATGTATAAAAATAGATTTTGATAGAACTATTTATATATGGATGTTTACTGTGTTTTTGGCTATTTACGAATGCGGATATTTCAGTATTGTCACGAAACTGCCATATTATTGTTAAAAGGAACATAGTAAATATCCTTTTTGGACTGTTTGAAGAGTAAAAATAGCCATTTTTATTTATAAAATATTTTACAGAGCAGTGTGATTTTGGACGCAATTTTTATTGGTGAAATGAGGTTGAGGTCATTCAGGGGGTCATTGAAAGTTCATGGGTTCAAATCTCACCCAAGGAAGACTGGTAAGATAACAAGTGATGGCATGATATAAGATGGCCGAGAAATATAGTGATGGATACTATACTTAATCTTTCGAATCTCGCTAAAAATTTACTTCCGTTACATACAGAGCTTATCAAGGTTTAATTGGTGTAATTGTTTAATATTATTTTATCTCTTTATTTATGACTTGCTCTTTCTCGCGGTTTTAAAATGCAAAATATATTACCTACAAAGTTAGTATGTTATTAAATGTAATAAAAATAAAAAATAAAAAATAACTTTTAAACTTCTTATCCTCATATTATAAAGAGGTAAATTTTGTGAGGTTGTAGGAGGTAATCTCTCCACTGAACCGATTTCGAAAGTTCTTTTACCACTAGAAAGCCACATTATTTGTGAGTCTCATAGACTACAAAAATAATAAACATCAGTCCGAGTACGGCTGTATTTCTACGATAACACAGGCGAAGCTGCGGGCAACAGCTAGTATTAGTATAAATCAAGTTTTTTAAAAACCTTAACACAAAATTAACCTTTAATTTTCGCCAACTCAAGTCAACGTATTTATTTAAACCAATACAAATTTAGCAAATTGAGTGATATTTTCTCCACGTTTATTTAATGTGCCCCAAATTAACAGGAGATTTCGCTTAACGTGTTTGTGGCATCTCAAATTATTTACTCTTTCAGCAAAAGAAAATATTTCACAGAAATTGGTGTGGACAAGTTGATAAAATAATTTAATAGGTTTTATATTGAGATTACGTTCAAAATAAATCACTTTTGAGTTTGTTTATTGTTTGTCTGTGTATATTTGTTTGTTTATACATTTTAAAGCAAAAACATTCGTATTAATAAATGATCTGCAATAACCTTGACGATCTCTGTGGCTCAGTGGTAAGCGCGTTGGCGCTCAAGCCTGAGGTTGCAGGTTCGAATCCCGCCATGGTACAAAAATATTTTCTGTGTACCTGGGTCATGGATGTGAATTAAATATAAGTATTAAATGATAAAATCTTAAATATATTGATTATATAAAAGTATTAAATATATTTCCGTTGTCTGGTACCCATAACACAAGTTCTTCGAGAACTTACCACGGGACCAGATTGACGTATATATGTACGTGAAAGCGTCCTTATATATTATTATTATTATAATCTTGATAAACTACGATAGTATCGATCCGTAAAAGATATTTTTTATAGAAGTGAAATCAGCATACTCATATTAATGTTTAGATTAGTTTACTTGTAATACATTTGATTTTTCTTCAATCGCGTTACATTCTCGAATATTCGTGGCGAGTTTCCTTAATCCAGGGTCAGGATTAGAATAAGATCTCCCGGGACCTTGTGGGTCAGGGTAAATCGCTGAATCGAACCCGTTGTGTCAACATAAGATGTTATATCTCGATGAAAGTAATTTGCCTGCTACTGGCTGGCGAAACACTTGATGGTCATTTAATGAGCCACCGTGAAGTTTTGTGTTAGTTGGATAGGCAAAGTAGTCATGCCACTGGACAGAGGTCAGTGTCGCCCAAGAACATATCTCTTTTTGGAAATGCTCTGAGACATCCCGCGGGGGAGTGGCGGGGGAGGAGTACCTATCCAAGTAATATAAAGAAAAATTAAAAATATATATAAATGAATAAATATATAATATAATTGTTTATTTATAAAATAAACAATATACGAAGTGTTTGTTGGTCGGCCATTAACCAAGTGGGAAGACGATGTTGCGGTTGCCGGTCCGTGTTGGATACTAGTGGCAAGGGATTGGTCGTCTTGACGGTCCTTGAGGGAGGCCTATGTTCAGTAGTGGATGGATAGGGGTGATGATGATGATGATGATGATATTTTATAAAATATTTATTTAAAATAAACAATATAAGCTTTAATTGTTTCTAGTGCATGTGCATCCTTCAGTTATAGTTTGACGGTTTGTTGATTAAAATTCTCATTAAAGTGTTTATGTAGGAATAACATTATAGACACGATAATGAGGGGATAATACAATAGTGTTTATATCGAGGTCATTCGCGAGGCTATGAATCTATTATCATTGTTTTAAATGACTAGTTCAAATAGATAATTGCTAGAAACCTTCTTTTGAATGATATGAAAAAAATACGTGTGTCCTAGGCTTAGATTATTTTGTTTTTCAAATTGTAATTTTATTAATTAGAGGTTAAAATATTTATAACATTAGTTTAGAAAATATAAAATAAAAATAAAATGCTTCAAGACGATGACGACCTCTGTGGCTCAGTGGTTAGAGCGTTGGCGCTCAAGCCGGAGGTTGCGGGTTCGAATCCCGCCAGGGAATAAAAAAGTTTTCTGTGTTCCTGGGTCATGGATGTGTATTAAATATGTGTATTATATAATAAAAATCTTAAATATATGTATAGTATAAAATTAATAAATATATTTCCGTTGTCTGGTACCCGTAACACAAGTTCTTCGAGAACTTACCACGGGACCAGATTGACGTGGTTTAAAATGCGTCCATAGATATTATTATTAAAACAAGAATTAAGTAGGTACTAGAAGGCCTCGCGGTTTCACCAGCGTAGTTGTCGTTCCCGTGGGAATATGGGGATAAAATAATAGCCTGCGTTACTCTTGTAATGCAGCTTTTCACTAGGGGAGAGTTTTAAAATCTCTTTAATCTAATCTAATTTAAAAACAGTTTAGGAGTTTAGTCGCGTAACTTACATTTGCATTTGTAAATGTAGCTTTATCAACGAGTAACGTAGGCTAAATTTTATTCACGTTTTCTCAAAGAAAAGGGGACTAAACGATAGAAAACGCGGAGGGATGTAGTGCTACATAAGGACAAACGATGATCACTATCTGTTGGCATTTTAGTAATTATAAATCTGACCCTTGGACGCGGGTTATAACGTAAATAGTAGGTACCGGTCATCAGTCGTCGAGCTACGTTTTATTGACGTACATCATCACGCTTGTGATGACGCATATTATTTTTGGGCGCGAAATATAACATTCTCTAAACAAATTTTAAGATATAACTTTTTTAGGGTTATGTAAGTTACCGGTTAATATAAATTTTGAATAAACACGAAAAATTTTTGGGCCACCGAAAAGTCACAAACCGCACGAAACGCGACAGCATAGCTATCACTTAACGCCGGTGTTATGTGAGCGAGAGGTACCCCGGTCGTGCCGGCCCATTTCGGCTGCAAAGCAGCATGTCACTACCTCTTACTTTACAGCAACCATGCCCCATGGTCGCGGGTCCATGATCACGACACTCTGTATTATAATGAGTGAAATTCGCGTAAGCATTAGAAAACAATACATCTAATCTTCCTCACCATGGTTCAGGCCTTGACGTGGCGGTGGGGCGCCGTAGCCTAGGGTGAGCCCAGCACCTTGGGCGAAGCCAATTGAGCCGAGGGGGCTCTCTGTACCCCTCTTGTAAGAAGAGGGGACAAAAGAGCAGGGGGCAAGGGGTGAGGATGGGAACCTCACCCCGTTGTACTGTCCCGACGTTGGGAGGGGTTGTTCTGTGGTGCGGGACTGACTAGCCGTCGAGATGCCCTGTTAGCTTAACAGATCCGGGGCACCTCACCAAGGCGGCACTGGTGGCACTCGCCGGGTTTTAGTGGGTACATCTGCGTCCATTTACCATCTTTCGGGCGCAGCGAGTCCCACATTCCCACCTGGGGAGACCCACTCCCCAGGCGGGATTCCTCAGAGCATTTCCCGGCGTAAAAGGGGGAAAAAAAAAACATCTAATCTTATCAAAAATGAAGGTTTATACGTGACAAGATATTACAATGTTTTCCTTCATCAAGCGATGGCGACAAGGTCAGGTGTAAATAGAAGGAAAATCCAATTTTTCCGGCTCACAGACTGACTAGAAACCAGTCCTTTCTCTCTCTCTACCACTCAAGATGGATTATTATAACTAGACCATTGTCCTCTCAAACGAGAGTAGTTTTACTCAGTAGTCATTACTAAATCAAAAAGTGGTGTATTTAGTATATTCATCATCATCATCAGCCTCTATCCGTCCACTGCTGAACATAGGCCTCCCTATAATATAAACACTTCGTCTACCTAAACGCGGCCTCCACTCTAGAACCTTAATGCCCCATCGGCCATCCATTCTCCTGAATGTGGGACCAGCCCACTGCCACTTCAACGAGCTTATTCTTTGCGTGATATTGGTAAATTTAGTTCTCTGGCGAATGTCTTCGTTCCGAATCCTATCTGTCAAGGATAGCACTGCTGTCCCAGCACAGCACGCTCCATAGCACGTTGAGCTACGGCAAACTTACGGACCAGTCGTCGATTTAGAGGCCATGTTTCAGCCCCGGAGGTCATTATGGGCAGAACGCATTGGTCGAAGACTTTCGTCTTCAAACTCTGCGGTATAGACGACGTGAGAATATGGCTAAGCTTCCTGACCTAGCTGCAAAGTGTGCCCAAGATAGACATACTCTTGCACGACTTCAAGAGTTATGCCATCAACGTAAACCGACCTAGGGAGAACGTGTTCGTTCAACATGACTTTCGTCTTGTCTAAGCTCATCCTTAGACCCACACGTCGGGAAGATTCATTTAGACTGTGCAGCATCCTCCTGCAAGCCCTAGTGCATTAGCCGGCCCCATTTATGCGAGTGGCGGGGAATTAGCCATCTTGAAGTTCATTGGAAGATGCCTATGTTCAGCAAGACGGGAAAAGGTTGTTAATGCTTATGAATTTTAAACCGATAACTGTCATAATTTTGTATATCCCATACCAGTTTCGTCTATTAAAACTTCTAAGCATTTATAAAGAGATTTCAGGTCAAGTTCGCATTATTTTAATACCAGGAATATACAATTATGTCATCAAAACGACCGGCGAGAGATATATCTTCTCTTGGAATTCAGAATGCGTCTAATAATAGGCTAGTCTAAATACTAAATACGATGTAATATTTAAAATTTTATTTGTATCACTTTGTAAAAGTTTTGAACAAGAACGGGTATCTACGTCATAAGTTTACCTATTTTCATTTCAGTTCAGCCGTTTCAAAATCATCTTCTTTTTTTATTACATTGCCAAACTTGGCCAAAAGTAGTAAGTTATCTATGTTAAAACTTTGTACCTATATATAAAAGAGACAGAAATCTAGTTCTCTGTCTGAGTTTGAAACGTCGTTTGCTTTGGCATTTATCAAAGGCATATAACGAGGTGATGATCATTAACATCAAAACATTTACCGGTTCATTAATTTACCTCACGAACGATATTTCAGGTGAAAATAAGCCAAAAGGAAAACCTATTAAAAGGATCAAAGAACGTAATCCTTAAATAAATGTCTGATAAAAACTGAGAAATTCGTAAGAACTTGTATTTTAGGTACAATACAAGTACCTCCAATACAATTTCTTATCTACAAGAGAACGCCTGTATGTTTTAAAAAAAGTTGCTGTCGCAATTTTTTTAGATTCCGTTCCTTAAAATGATAAAACGGAACTTATGGGATCTCAGGGTGGTCTGTCCGTCTGACCGTCTGTCTGAGTCAGTCAGATTGGCATACCAAAAATACGTAATATACCGTCTTGCATTTGCTTATATCACATAGTTCTTGTCTGTTATTAAACGGCCTCTAGACGGCTTCCCCTTCAAGCTTCATCTGATAGTCGCTTCATACGCCAATGCTGCGTTCATTTACGCATATCGGTCGGTGTGTAAAATTTATTATATTAGTACCTATATGGCAATGTTATGTTATATTTGCCATATATAAATAATAAATTATATTTTATTAACATTACTTTAGGAAATCGCTCATAATATTAAAATCGTCTTCTTTCATTCCAGTGTTCGTGCTGTGTTGGTCACCGTACATCGTGTTTGACCTCCTTCAAGTGTACAACCAAATACCTCAGACACAAACCAACCTAGCGATAGCCACGCTGATCCAGAGCCTGGCTCCACTCAACTCAGCAGCGAATCCTTTGATATGCTGTATGTTCTCACCACACATTTACATAAGTTTAAGGTAAGTGTTTAATAATGGTAAACGTGATATTTACCAGGTTTTCACTTTTATTTCGCGGAGGATATTTCGACGTTTTATATGAATGTCTTAATGTTCACGAGATTTTAAATATCCCATTTTAAATCATTTTCGCAATAAACATAGCCATGTTAAATTAAAATCATATAATATGCAAGATGTGATATTAATTACATTAGAAATATTCTTATATATTTTTTAAGCCTAATAACACAGTCTCTAATAAGGAGATTGTAGTAAACATGCTTATTTTTGCAATTCTTTTCATGCGAGGGCTGAGAAAGAGTAATGGTTGGCCCATTGTATATGATTTCTAAAAAAACATACAGACGAATTGAGAACCTCCTCTTTTTTTTGAAGTCGGTTAAAAATCAATTGTAAATAACAGAAAAAGACGAATTCCTACAAAGGAAAATTGTTTCGTTGATAAATGTGTAACTGACGTCAAACGCCACCCACTTAATGAGCGTCTAGAACATTCTCCAATTAAAAGTTGAATGATACTTTGGGAGGTTTAATGTTTAATATCAACAGACAACAGACAAGTGATATGTCATTACCCTAATGTCTTCAATGTCATCATACTGAGGTATACGTACTCTAGTAGGTTATGTGCATTTGGATGGAAAATCTGACTCAGATGACGTTATAATGTTAGTTTTAAAGAAACAAAATATTATTATTACAAATTTCTTTTGAAACATACGGCCAACTGATTGAGTGGTCAGGCTAGAGGCCACTTTATGCAGCGGACGTGGGTTCGAACCTCGCCAAGTGCAGATAATTTGTATGATGAATATTATATCTATAATAGATGTCTTCACCGGGTCATGAACGTGTATATATGTATTTATATATATTATAAATTTCTTAAATTTATTTCCAATTTCCATTACTCGTAATACAAGTTCTTTTGAACTTACCACGGGACTAGGTTAACGTGGTGTGATTGTTGATAGTATTTATTATGTACGTATAACTAAAACCAACACGTAATTCTTCGTATGTAGGTACAGACGTATATATATACATACCTAACACGTTGCATTTTTTGGACATTGTTAGTAAAGTTTTACAGAATAAAAGCGTTCTACATTTGGTGCTTGTATAAAAAAGACGTGTTAGAAATGTCTATTTGTCAAGTCACTCTCGACAGAAGGCGGCGGCGAAAAAGTGAAGAGATCATCTCACCCAAACACAATAGTACACAAGAGCCTT
Source organism: Helleia helle (assembly GCA_963853865.1). NCBI lineage: Eukaryota > Metazoa > Arthropoda > Insecta > Lepidoptera > Lycaenidae > Helleia > Helleia helle. The sequence goes on along the minus strand of OY971425.1, from coordinate 5,109,477 downwards.
TTGATTCAGACAAAAATACAGCCATAAAATAGAGACAACACGAATATAACCTGACGAATAACCTATATAATTGTTAGGATTTTTGTTTCGTTTCATAATTTATAGCGCGCATTGCACGATTTTATCATGTGTGATATTTTGTGAATGATCTTCTAGCTTCCCGATGAGTTAGAGACTTTGGACCGTAGCTCAGAACCGCATGATGCACGGAAATATGATATAAGGAGAATAAAATTTAAAAAAAAACTGTGTAATGTCGTGGGACACCAAATAGGAACGAAGTTCCTTATCATAAAAATATTAAATTCAAGTTATATTCAAGGTACAAAGAAAATAATTATTCGGGTACCTATACATTTTTATGTTAATTTTTTATCGATAAAAATCAGAACTAAAATAAAAAAATCGGTTGTCTGTAAAGTCGGTTTACTGACGATAGTTGAACGTGACAACATCATAAGAAAATGGAACGCCTCAGAGCGAGGTAAATGCGTCATGTTTTTTCGTTCGTGCAGCCGCGCGGCTCCATCGAATTATAAGACGTTGTCACGTCAAAAATCACACATTTGAACTTGGGTTTTTTGCTAAGCAGCCCCACACAGCTACCAACGCAGTGATGTGTCAGTCAAGTTTTGTATTTCAATGGTAGATTCGATTTGTTTCTGAGTAGGATGACGTCAAAAAAAATCTTACGCTTTTATTTAAAGCTACGGAAGTTTTTTGCCAGCTAGGGTACTCTTCCGCAACGCCCCATGAGGAACTTCGTCCAAAAAATATAAAAATCTTAATATACCGTTATAATATTAGCAAAACGCTGTTTATAAGAATAAATTATACTTACTCTAAAGATTTTTATAAAACGGCACATTATAAACGTACTAGTGGCACCGACAGACGTTGTCCTGTACAATTTTTTTTTGTGAATCTAAACCATCCTCGAATCCCCTTGAACTCACACAATTTTTTTTATCAAAATCGGTGTAGCCGTCTAGGAGCAGTTCAGAGACATACACACGCACACAAGAAATATATATATATAAAGATTAATATTATGCTTGTAAAATAACGTTATTTTCTCAATAATAGTGTTTCTTTCCAGGCGTGTACCGCCATACAGCTGGTTGTGGTGCTTACGACGCCGTCGACGCCACATTCGCGGCACGGTACGCTCTCGGTCAGATTCCACAGCGCACTCCGACATACTCAGTTCCACTCACACGAGACGATCGCACTCTGTTGCCACGGTAATATACTAACTATACCTTTTTTCAGCCCGGCCTGACGTTGGTAGCCGCGCCTGAAAGTGAAAGTGATTAGTGCAAGTAATTTGAATTTTTAAGCTTTGGTGGTGGGGTGACTTTAAATATGGGATAGTAACGAATTTCATGGTAACTCTAATATGGTGATTGAGAAAGTTTGATGGGGTATTTAACCAGCAAGACAGATTGCATAAAATTACGCACATGACCCGGAATAGAACAGTGGAAACTATTTTTACTGTAATGGTATTTTACAGGTTTTGTTTAAAACATAACCCTATTTGGTTGATGGTAATACGGGCCCGTATTTAAAAAAATGTGCAGGTCTTTCAGACCTGGCGGTGATAGACTACACAACTAAAATATCTAAGTTATTGGAGATGATTGATTTAAAAATATAAATAAGCACTAAGAACGTAAATGTAAATGAGATTCACTTGTATAGTAATGTATATCGTTAAATATCCTCTCCAAGTACTAAAACTATTTAAAACGGGATATTTACCATGTATTTCACTTTTATGACACGAAGCTCGATATTTCGACCTTATCTACGAATGTATTGTTCACGAAAAATATGGTAAATATTAAATATCACATTTTAAATAGTTTTAGTAGTGAAAATAACCATGTTAGCTGTCTTACAATAATTTTTATATTTTAATAGTTATTTTAGATATGTTTATATTGTTTAATCGATCGCACCACTCACGCAAAACCAATAAGGGGACTTTTTTGTATATAATTTTTTTTGTAAATAAATAATATTCCAAATTATTTTCATGTTTTAATTAAATTATTAATTCAATTCGGCTAACGTTCTAAACGAGTTTTCATTGATTAATGATGACACTTTTATTATAAACTTTTTCTATTTCATTTAACTTTTTCTATTTTTACCTCATCGCTTAATATTCACTCACGCTCTGGGTTAATCGTTATCATCCACCATTGTGTGATTAAAAATATTTCAAAAATCAGTATTATCGGTTTTATGTCATAAGGAGGCAAACAAGCAGTCGAACCTTTTGGCGACTATCGACGCCCATACACATCCGCAAAACCAGAGATTATGCAGATGCGTTGCTCTCCTTTTCCCTACCCTCCCTAATGGGCAATTGAGTTGTCACAAGTCTATATTTTTAGTAAAATATTAGTTAGTACCTAATTTTGAAACCCCACCATTATTTTTAAGGGGTGGGGACGCCAGCAAGGCCAGACGGGTGATCAGTCCTCATTAACGGGACCATTTCACCCAAAAAACCCCACCATGGTTCAGGCCTTGTCGTGGCGGTGGGGCTCAGTAACCTAGGGTGAGCGGTGCACCTTGGGCGAAGCTAATTGGACCGAGGGGGCTCTTTGTACCCCTCTTATAAGAAGAGGCGACAGAAGAGCAGGGGACAAGGGGTGAGGATGGGAACCTCACCCCATTGTACTGTCCCGACGTTGGGAGGGGTTGTTCTGTCGTGCGGGACAACCCCTCTATGGAGGTGGCGTCCGTCCCTTGGGGGATTGACTGGCCGTCGAGGTGCCCCGTTTACTCATTAGATCCGGGGCACCTCACCAAGGCAGTATTGGTGGCACTCGCTGGGTTTTAGTGGGTAGAGCTGCGTCCACTTACCATCTTTCGGGCGCAGCGAGTCCCACATCCCACATACTCCCGCCTGGGGAGTGGGTCTCCCCATTGGCGGGATGCCTCAGACCATTTCACGGCCTTAAAAAAAAAAGTACAATTATCCGAAACACAGCAAAGCTATTTCACGGAAGAAATAAGCAGGATTATGGTAATCATGTAGACAAGATCGCTGCACATTTGGCAAAATACTTGTGTCCAGCTATTAATAAATTGAAAAAAATAGAGCAGAGGTGCAGCGCGTGGCTTGTCTGCCAAAGTACCTTTACTCATGAAGTTTCTCTTCTTACAGGTTCTCAACAGAACTAGAAGCAGCAGCATACCCAGGGTGCCGCAGGAGCAGCGTCGAACACAACTGCTGGTCCTCGTACCCTCCCGCGACTGACACAGACCACCAGTCAACATTCCCGTCAACGATGTTATGCTGTAGATGATAATATGATCAAACTGGAGCGAACGTCATGCCAAATATACCAATAGAATAATTATTACCAATTTGGAATTCATTTCAAATGATATTATTCATTTGAATTTGGAATGGAATGTAGCATTATTCTAAATTTAATTTAGAAAAACGAGATACATAACTGCATTAATTTGTAAATAAACATAAGCCAAAAAAATCATCAAAATCGGTCCAGCCGTTTTATAGGAGTTGAGTTCACATGCAAGACTTATTTCAGATGTATTTAAAGTGTCTTATTTTTGTGGAGGTGGGTGAATTCTTCTGCTTGAAATTATAAAGTAATTTTAGATTTTATAATCTTCAGAAAAACAATACAAAGTATGTTATAAAAAAAACCTATATTTCGATCTTCTGCAGAAACAAGGTACCTACATAGTAGTCTCCATTAAAAATTAAAAATGGTGACTCAATTAATATTAAAAAATGGTATAGAATGGACTTCACTCCAGTTTATACAAACTTATGTTATATAAGTAATTTGTAATTAAATTTTCTTTTTATAAATTATAGTAATATTCTATCTTATTAAGATATATATATAGATTATATAAGATATAAAGTAGGGCTTGCATATATAAAATAAATAAAAAAAGTCACGTGAAACATTTAAATAAAACAAATATTATATTAGAATTCATAAAAGATGAGATAAAATATATGCGTCATTCCGTTTGCCGTCACGATATTCGCAACGATTTAACAACCACGGCGCGCCAAAAATGTTTAACATCAAAAATAAAAACAGCTTTAAAAATCTTAGGCCTTAGATTTACTGTATCAGGTGTAAAAAAACCTATAACTATACATTTTATACATATTTTGTCCGATTATTTATTTCATTATTATAATGTAAAGCATTAAAAAGGATGCCCTACATGGGGAGGTTTTAAATACGATTTAATAATATACGTAATATAAAATTATTGCTGTAACATTATATTATATTATTATTTAAACATTATATACTATGAATCTAAAATAACATAGACACCTATTATAACGGAAGCTTTTTTGATATTTTTTGTCATCTTACTTCGTAGGAAAATTTACGTGCAAATTAAAAATTATTTACTCATGGGTATTTAATGTGTTTTGGGAAATTAAAATTGTTCAAAAACATAATGAAACTAAAAACCACATGTAGTTATGTTATATGTGTAAACCACATGTTATATAATTTAAATAAATTTAGTCAAAAGAATTAATTACATTATAATATGCATCTAGCGTTCATATTATGTGAAAATTTATTTCGCATTTTATCTCAAGTTCATAAATTCATAAGAAATAAAAAATATTTAATAATGATCTAGAAGTGATAATATTTATGATTAATACTTTAGGAGTATTAAAAAACGACAAAACATAATATTATGCTATACTATTATAAAAAAATCTCTTGTATTTTTTTAGGTAGGGCTAGACTTTTCGGCCTGATGGCCTTTAAGCTAAATCTCTTGTATTGCATTGTCATTAGTTCTTAATAAGTGTGTAAAATTCCAATTTAATCTGATGACTTAAAGTTGGTGAAAATGACGTTCAAAGATTTGAACTGCCTGAAGGAAGATGCCTAGTGGAAACGCAGCTTCAAGCCTTCAATTTTGGTACTGATGATTAAATGGCATAAAGTATTAAAAATAATGGTAAATAAGTCAAAAAAATAATAATTTAAATCTGGCACTATACCTACTGAGTTTTACGTTATTTATCCTCGCGGAATTGTCCGCTTTAAAAAAAAGTCTCAAAATAGGTCGAAGAAGGGCCTCAAAAATTGATTATTAAATGCAAAAATAATTTTATCGAATACTTTAAAACTCTTCAGTTTTATTATTAGTAGTTTTTTTTTCGCTGGGGATTGCGTTATGTCGGTTATGTGGGACTCTCTGCGCTCGAGAAGGTGGACGCAGACTCTACCCACTAAATCCCAGCGGTGTTCTCCTCGTCGTCTGGGTGACCCGGCGCGAGAGCTGTGGACGTCCGCACCGGGCCACAACGGTGTGCCATCTGGCACTCTCCTCTGGAGGCAGGGGGGGCGACATCCCCTCCTCCAACTCCGCTTAAGGCACGCGGAACACAAAGGGTGCCTTATAGCCCGGACCTTAGCGTGCGCGGCGGATCCCCCGATAGGCCGCGCACAGGTCCCTCACGGCGATGCGACTGCTTGTAGCCGCCGTGCTCTCCTGCGGGAAGAGGTGCCAGTGCGCTCTCTCTCCCGCTCCGCCTCCTCCTTCTGCGACATCACTACCTCGCAGAAGGAGACGACCGCCTGCCATGCGCTCTCACTGTCAGTCATCGCTCGGATGACCGCAGGGAGCGACAGGTCCGCGCCCAGTAATAAGTGGCTCCCTTTCCTCTGCCCAAGCTGGGCACTCCGCCAGGGTGTGGTCTGCAGTGTCTTCACTGCTGCCACAGTGATGACACCCTGGCGAGTCCTCCGCCCCTGCCACCTTCCACAGATACCTTCCGAAGCAGCCGTGCCCCGTCAGGATCTGTGCAAGGTGGAAGGTGATTATACCGTGCCGTCGGTCAACCCACTGCTCCAGGATTGGACCGACGGCCGACACCGTGCGAACCTGCACTCGGCTCATCCAGCCGCTCCTTCCACTTGCGGAGCACTCGCCTTCTCACGCGCCTCCGCCAGCTCTCCTCGTCTCCCTCGGCCTCGTCACCATTCGAGACCTCCTCCTCGGCTTCCCCTCTCCTCCTCCGCCAGGAGTGCGCCAGGGTACCTGCCACCAGGTCCCATGGTGCAGAACCCACCAGTACGCACGCAGACTCTGTAGCTCTCTCCGGACGTCGCAAGAGTGCCACGTTTTCTCCCGTTAAAGCGCCCGCCCATATCGGCGCGCCGTACAGCCCCATGGAATTAATATAGATAATAAATTATTACTTACGGTGGTATTAATTACCTATGCCGGTTTTATTGTACCGATTGGGCATTTTTATATGATATAATGTAAATATTGTAATAGAGATGATATTTATCGCGGTTTCTTAAGTCCTTATCATAGTGACAAGTTCTCATAGTAAAAGTATAGATAAACCGCCATATATTAAAAATAGTTTTAATACAATGAAATTCGCATAAGTATAGAAAAAACGGTCTTTAGATAGCTAGTTTGGTGATCACAACAGTATGTTGTGTGTATGGCTTTTACTCAATTCTAAACGGACGCCAAGGATTGGCAATCGGAGACTTCGATAAGTATTCTTATTGTAAAGTTACCTTACCTAGTCTCATATTATAATTGTATATATTAGAATTAATCAGAATCTATAATGTTTCATTAAAAACTTGTTAAACGCATATTTTTTTACTGTAAGTAAAACAAAGTAAATGTAATTTATATTCAGAGAAATATATTATTATTTAAGATTATGAAGAGTTTTTTTAAAGTGAAACTTCTTTGAGGGTAAATTTTTTACAGATGAAACGTCACGAAAATGTGCAACGTTTTTGTCCAAGAAGAGGGAGTGATTGATACTGATTCAGAGAGAGTGAGAAAGGTCAAACGTAGAATGAAACTTGTGATGGCATGAAGCATGGAGTGAGAGTAGGGAGCAAGCGCGTGAGAAATATCGAGAAAGAGAGTGAGATAGAACGAACGTCGCATCGCAAGTCTATATATATATATATATATATATATATATATATATATGTATATAAATATAAACGAGATTTGAAAATTAGTTTGGCAAATAAGTTTTACTTCTGACATGTGTACCTACTTAGTACGCACGCACTTTTTTGTAATATAAGCAAGGCAGATTCCCCTAATGTTTAGACTTGAACAAGATATCCTTGTGTACGACTGATCATGAAATAATTTTACGAAACTATTCAAGGTTGACCGGCTGGAGTCACGGTTATTAGTTGTTTAAAAGATGAATGGGAAATATGCCGCACAGCGCCGCTTTCCAACCGCTCGGGTTTCAACCATCCTGGTAAGTTCTTGCGTCAAACAGACTTGCTGTGTTTGAGAGAAGGTTAGGACAGACAGTAATTACTGGCATTGAGACTTAATATTAAAATAATAATATCAACCCTTTTTATGTCCTACTACTGGGCACGAGTCTCCTCCTCGAAATCAGGCGAGGGGGGTTTTGGGCCATAGTGCACCGATGCGCTGCAGCGCTGGCCCGATGCGGGTTCGTGAACTTCACACACCTTCAAAGACTTTTAATCTCATCTGGCATGCAGGTTTCCTGCAAGTTTCCATGCAGGCCTCATGTTCAGATACACGTAGAAATTAAGAAAATTCAATTTCTATGCATTAAAGATATTATAAATTAAATTGCTTGAAAAACAATATTTTCTTTAATACTAACAAGTATACATAATTTACTAACTTAATTATACAATAATATAATTTTATATATTTTCACGTAAAAACAACCCCACAAAATATATAGAGTATAAAATATTATATTGATATTGCAACCCCAAAAAACGTAGATCTCAGTTCACAGTATACTGTACAGCGTTCCGTTATAGACGGAAACCAGTATAGCTCACTATAAAGGAACGGCTTCTCAGTATACTGCAATGACGTCACACCTTACAGTGGTCCAGTATACATCGGAATGCGGCCATTAAAAAGTGACGGCGGGTGCCCGGTAAATACGAAATATCTTTGATTTATTTTATAGTACAGGAGGGCAAACGAGCAGTCGAAGCCTTTTGGCGACTATCGACGCCCATACACATCCGCACGACCAGAGATTATGCAAATGCGTTACCCTCCTTTTCCTTATCCCCCAATGAGTCACCAGAAACTCACAAATAATCGGACAGCATAGCTGTCACTTTACTCCAGTATTATGTGAGCGAGATTATTTATTTCATAATTAATGTAAAATAGAACGTGTGACATAACTGCGTCATATTGTTTGTCGTAACGTCATCCAAGTCACTGGCGCACAAAAGACGTGTCACATAAAAAACTGCCACATTTTATCTTCAGAAATGCCGATAGCTTATCGATGATGATAATCTAAATATAACAATGTAACCCGGTACTTTACGAAAGATAAGTGAAAGGTATTATATAATATCCTACAGTTAATTGGATCAAAACCGACCTTTAAAGGGATAAATGTACGATAATATAACCGAAATAGAGCGGTAATGTTACGTGTTTTGTATGAAATTAAATTCCGCCTTTGTGCTGCGACACTGTGCCGGTTCTGCGCTCCTATTGGCCGACTAATGCACATTGATGGATGATTGGCCGATGGGATGTAAATACAAATCACTGATTGTTTGAATTGCTATAACGTCAGTGACAAATCACTGACCGGTTTCGGTTATAACTCACATTACTACTAACTGAATAGTTATAATATGCTTGATGACTTAAAGTAATAAAGTAAATTCGAAGTTGTTTGATATAATATGATCTGTTAACCAGCTGATGGGTTTAAATTATATATTATTTATTATAATATAATAATAGGGTTATAGGCTAAAAAAGTTCTGGAGTGGAGATCACGTTAGGGAAGACCTCCGTCCGCACCATGGTTCAGGCCTTGATGTGGCGGTGGGGCTCAGTAGCCTAGGGTGAGCCCAGCACCTTGGGGGAAGCTAATTGAGCCGAGGGGGCTCTTTGTACCCTCTTATAAGAAGAGGAGACAAAAGAGCAAGGGGCGAGGGCGGGAACATCACCCCATTGTACTGTCCCGACATTGGAAGGGGTTGTTCTGTGGTGCAGGACAACCCCTCTGTAGAAGTGGCGTCGGTCCCCTGAGGGACTGACAAGCCGTGCAGGTTGTTTGCTCATTAGATCCGGGGCACCTCACCAAAGGCGGCATTGGTGGCACTCGCCGGGTTTTAGTGGGTAGAGCTGCGTCCACTTACCACCTTTCGGGCGCAGCGAGTCCCACATACTCGCGTGGGGAGACTCACTCCCCCCCGGGGGGCCTCAAAGTATTTCCCGGCGTTAAAGAAAAAAAAAGGAAGACCTCCGTTTGTCTTGTGTTCTAATTGGATTCCATTGGGAGAATCGGCCGTCTTGGCGTTCATTGAAAGCTATGTCCAGCGGTGGATGGAGATAATTATAATTATGATTTTTACGTTACCTACAATATAAATCTAAAGTATTATATCCTAGTTATAATATGTGGTGTAAGAAATTCGATATCCTACCTCTTATTTTATTAAAATAGTAAATGGTAATATTGACAGTGCAGAGCTTTTGAGCGAAATATATTTACGCGTTCCAACCAAACCACAAGAAGATTTTTGTTATTCACGCCAGGGGTAAAAAGTAATTATAGAAAAAATACAAATATAATAAGGGTATGTCAACTGTTTAATGAAATTACATGTAATTAAGATAGTGATTTATTAAATAGCAGTGCGAATAAATTAAAAAAAAAATGTTTAATGATGACTTTTTCTGTAATATTGATATAAATAACAATTTAAAAAATATATAGGTATCAGTAGAAAATAGTCCATCTTACTTTAACTATTATATATTTATTTATATAATAATATGTACTCTCACTACCTATACGTAAGTTTTCCTACAATTATAAAATAAAACAAAATAAAATGATAATGATATAGACACAGGAGTATTATTTATTTATAAGCGACAAGAAGCGCCCCGCGGTTTCACCCGCGGACTTCCCATTCCCATGGAAGTCCAAGGATAAATTATAGCCTATAATCTATATATTATTACTAGCTGTTGCCCGCAGCTTCGCCCGCGTTAACTTAGATTTACAGCCGTATACGGCCTGATGATGATTATTTTTAGCCTAAATCACTCCTTATAATATCAGCTATCTGCCAGTGAAAGTCTGGTCAAAATCGGTTTAGCCGTTTGATAGATTAACCGGAACAAACAGACAGACAAAATTGATTTTTTTAATGTATGTACCGTATATTATTTCATAGCTTTTACCCGCGACTTCGTCCGCATGTAAGAAATATTTTTTTTAAATCTTATTTTTCAAATAATATGAATGTAATTTACGGGTTCCATACTATCTTTGTGCCAAATTTCATCTGTTCAGTGGTTTAGGCGTGAAGAAGAGACAGACAGACAGACAGAGTTACCTTCGCATTTATAATATTAGTAAGGATGAATTATTCTATTAATACATTTTGGATAAATTACTAAAATACGGAAACAGTATTTCATTAAAAACGCGTGCTATAAAATAACTAATATAACTAACAGTTTAAGTTAGGACTAATAGCAGTCCTAACTTAAACTGAGGTCGCACCTTTTTGTGAGGCATGCTGCGAACATAATAATGCACATAATGTTTTAATTTGTTAAATAATATTAATAGGTTAGTGTCTGTTTTATCTCTACTTTTTATGTTTTTGTATACTTTATTTTATATTTTTATGCAAGTACTTGTGCTTTTTCCTCTTGTTCAATTTTTTAATGGTGCAGTATGTTTTTGCAAATAATGTTATTTATTATTATTATTATTATTATTACTATACAAAAGTGCGATCCTCATAAGGATCTGCATCTTGTAATATATAGCGTGATCTACATTTTGTGTTAACGCCATCTATTGACACGTCTCAAAAACTCCTTGTTACACTTATACATCTTATGCCTTGGGTCTCAAACTATCTCCATATCAAATTTCACTCAAATCAGTTCAGTTGTTTAACAAATACATAGTCCCGGCGTTTAGGCTGCATAACTCCCGTTCTCGTAAGATTTTCAGAATAACAACTATTTTAAGTAATACGTTAAGTTCCAAAGTATCTTCATATCAAATTTCATCCAAATCTGTTTAGTGGCTTAGAAGATAGACAGTCCCGGGGTTTTACCCGCATAGTTCCCGTTCCCGTGGGATTTTCAGGATAAGAACTATTTAATGTCCTACGACAGGTTTTAAAGCATCTTCGTATAAAATTTCACCCAAATCCGTTCCGTGGCTTAGAAGATAGACAGTCTTAGGGTTTCACCCGCATATTTCCCGTTCCCGTGGAATTTTTAGGATAACAACTATTTTATACCTTACGTTAAGTTTCAAAGTATTTTCATATTAAATTTCACCCAAATTTGTTGCGTGGTTCAGAAGATAGACACTCCCGGGGTTTTACCCGCATAAATCCCGTTTCCGTGGGATATCCGGGATAAAAACTATCTTATGTCCTTTCTCGAGTTCCAAACTATCTTTGTGCCAAATTTCATTCAAATCTGTTCAGTGGTTTAGGCATGAAGAAGAGACAGACAGACAGAGTTACTTTCACATTTATAATATTAATAATAAGTAAAATAAGTTAATAAGTAACAAATCATTTTGGATAAATTACTAAAATACGGAAACAGTAGTCATTAAAAACGCGTGCTATACAAAAGTGCTATCCTCATAAGGATCCGCATCTTGTAATAGATAGCGTGATCTGCATTTTGTGTTAACGCCATCTATTGACACGCCAAAAAAACTTCTTATTACACTTATACATCTTATGCCTTGGGTCTCAAACTATCTCCATATCAAATTTCACTCAAATCGGTTCAGTGGTTTGACAAATACATAATCCTGGTGTTTTAGCTTCACAACTCCCGTTCCCGTGGGATTTTCAGAATAACAACTATTTTAAGTCCTACGTTAAGTTCCAAAGTATCTTCATATCAAATTTCACCCAAATCTGTTCAGTGGTTTAGAAGATAGACAGTCCCGAGGTGTTGCCCGCATAGTTACCGTTCCCGTGGGATTTTGAGGATAACAACTATTTTAAGTCCTACGTTAATGCCCAAAGTATCTTCATATCAAATCTCACCCAAATCTGTTACGTGGTATAGAAGATAGTCAGTCCCGGAGTTTTACCCGAATAGTTCCCGCTTCCGTGAGATTTTCAGGATAAGAACTATTTTACGTCCTACTTTAAGTTTTAAAGTGTCTTCATATCAAATTTCTCCCAAATCTGTTCCGTGGTTTAGACGATAGACAGTCCCGGGATTTTACCCACATAGTTCCCGTTTTCATGGGATATCCGGAATTAAAACTATTCTATGTCCTATCTCGGGTTCTATACTATCTTTATATATCCAAATTTCATCCAAATCTGTTCAGTGGTTTAGGCGTGAAGAAGAGACATACAGATAGACAGACAGACAGACAGACAGACAGAGTTACTTTCGCATTTATAATATTAGTAAGGATGATGTATAAGCTAAGTTATTGTAAAGTTTCATTTCCCCACCATGGTTCAGGCCTTGGCGTGGCGGTGGGGCTCAGTAGCCTAGGGTGAGCCCAACACCCTGGGTGAAGCTAATTGAGCCGAGGGGGCTCTTTGTACCCCTCTTATAAGAAGAGGGGACAAAAGAGCAGGGGACAAGGGGTAAGGATGGGAACCTCACCCCATTGTACTGTCCCGACGTTGGGAGGGATTGTTCTGTGGTGCGGGACAACCCCTCTGTGGAGGTGGAGTCGGTCCCTTGCAGGGCTGACTAGCCGACGAGGTGCCCAGTTAGCTTAACAGATCCGGGGCACCTCAACAAGGCGGCACTGGTGCCACTCGCCGGGTTTTAGTGGGTAGAGCTGCGTCCATTTACCATCTTTCGGGCGCAGCGAGTCCCACATACCCGCGTTGAGAGACCCACTCCCCCGCCTCAGAGCATTTCCCGGCGCAAAAAAAAAAAAAAGTTTCATTTAAATCCATTCAGTAGTTTTTGCGTGAAAGAGTAACAAACATACATCCAGACCAAACTGTCGCATTTATAATATATTAAGTAGAATATTATTCTAAGGACTTGTATTATAATCGTGTGTAAGTTGTATGTGCTAAGTAAATAAAGACAAGATTCAGTTTACCAGTTGTGTTTGGTTTAACGTTGGAAGCTGTACAAACGACGGAACTTAAATACGAAACAAGCTTCGAGACTCAGTAAAGTAATTGTCTTCGCTTATTTAGTTAGAAACGGAAAATCCGATCCATCCCTCAGTTAATTTACCTATCAACCGGTCAGAAGTACTGATGAGGCATCAGAACTTTTATCAGCCCATTAAGCACGTAAACTTATATATTTGCCTATCCTGGAGGATTCAATTGGGATGGGCAGCATTCAGGAAGTTCAGCCATATTCTCACGTCTGCGTTCAGGAAGCCATATTCTTACGAATATGGCAAAGCTTCCAGACTGGTACTTAAGTTTGCCGTAGCTCAACGTGCTATGGAGCTTGCTATGCTGGGTGTTTCTTTGACACTATCTGTCAAAGAAACACCCAACATAGCACGCTCCATAGTACGTTGAGCCCTCGAAACGAAGAAATTCGCCAGAGAACTAAAGATACCGATTTCACGCCAAGATTAAGCTCGTTGAAGTGGCAATAGGTTGGTCACACACTCAGGAGAATGGATGGCCGATGGGGCAATAAGGTTCACGAGTGGAGGCCGCGTTTATGTATACGAAGGGTTGATTGACCATTCGATCTTCACCAGGTGGGTGTTGATCGACTATCGACTCAAGGTGTGAAGATGATCTGCGTGCGGTAACCGGTCCGTGTTGGATACGAGTGGCAAGGGATCGTTCGTCTTGGCGTTCATTGAAGGAGGCCTATGCCAGCAGTGGACGGATAAAGGCTGATGGTGATGATGATCCTGAGATTAGGTAGAAGGTATCCAGATCTGGTATACATTGTTCTACGCATTTTTTTTAATGATCCAGGCCTACCACCCTTTTCCACCACCTGGATCGACAACGGTAACTACCAAATGACCCTTTGATAAGATTTCAGGGAGCGCGAGGGATACGTCATAACTGCTTCGGGACGAATTTAATCAGAAAAATTCAGGAACAGTAGGAAATACCTACCATCCTATCCTGCCCTTTTTTCGAAGCACAGCAAAGCACGGAAGTATTAAGCAGGATACTGGTACCAATATACGTGGCAAAACCGCATCCATCTCACCGGTAAAGTACATAAATACATCTATCTGAAACAAGTATAGAAGCATCTCCTCTTTGTTTTCTTTCTTTTATGTCATTCCTTGCCATCGCATTGCAAGGGGAAGCAATATAGGGGCTAATATAATAGGAGGGGTATAATTTAATAGGAGCGCAGGTACATCACACATAGGTATTGCATTGCATATGGTGTACCAGTAAATCATTTGTTGTAATACAAGTTTTTACCATACCATAGAAGTGTGCGCTGGGATTATTTATCAGATGTATGGTGATTTATTTGATCCTGCTTACCATAATATATAAAGGAACACTTGATTGGAGGGACGACGAGCCGTGGCCACTGAAACTGATGTCTATAAATAGGCAATTATCGAGTTTTGGGCATTAACGTCATTACTAATAAGCCTGATAAAACTGTTCATGATCAGTATAAATAATAGCTATAAATAACAACTATTAGTTTATCATTTTGCCTAACTAATATTTTCATAGTATTTTTTTCTTTTTCTTTTTAACTTATTTGGATAGGCATGTTCATGGGCGACCCCACCATGGTTCCAACTTCTTGGGCAAAGCTAAGTAAACCAAGGGGACTGCTCATTGTACCCCTCTCATAAGAAGACGGAATAAAGAAGAGCAGGGGGGCAAGAGACGAGGATGGGAACCTCACCCCATGTCCTGTCCCAAAGTTGTGGGGGTTGTTCTGTGGTACGGGACAACCCATCTGTGGAGGTGGTGTCGGTCCCTTGAGGGACAGACTAACCATAGAGGAGCCCTGTTTGCTCATTAGATCCGGGGCACCTCACTAAATACAGCATTGGTGGCACTCGCCGGGTTTTACTGGGTAGAGCTGCGTCCACCTTACCACCTTTCAATCGCAGCGAGTTCCACATAACCGCCTGGGGAGACCCACTCCCCCGTGGGATGCCTCAGAGCAATTCCCGACGTTAATGAAAACAAAAAAAAATGTTTACGGGCGACGTTGACCACGTACTAACAGGTATGTCTGCCAGTATACCCATTGAAGTATTATAAAAATTAAACATTCCAGGCTATTCTATTATAAATATGATGTGAAATATTACACAGAGATCATAAATTCACAGAGATTATCATTATTCTTGCCTATTTCGTAGTGATTTAGCTGCTTAAAGACTGTCCAGACGGACCGACCGACCGACCAATTTAGTTCATCTAGGTTTTATATACTTCTAAGTTTCTATTTATAGCTAGCTGTTTCCCGCAGCTTCACCCGCGTTAACTTAGATTTACAGCCGTACCCGGATTGATGATGATTATTTTTATAGCCTAAGTTACTTTCGATAACATCAGCTATATTATGTCAGTGAAAGTCCCGTCATAATCGGCCCAGCCGTTTCAGAGATTAGCCGGAACAAACAGACAGACAGAGGAGGAGGAGACAGACAGACAGACAAAAATTGTAAAAAATGCTATTTTGGTATATATGTACCGTGTATACATCCATAAGCATTCAATAAAAAGCGGTTATTTTCATATTACAAACAGACACTCCAATTTTATTTATCTGTATAGAATATTGATGTTATCCGATATAAGTCCTTCGATACGTTTAAATTTGTCAGTATGTCAGGTCAATTTCATTAACTTATAAAATTTATTCTTTTTGGTTCACTTTATTATAAGTGAACGCAAATCTTTATCATTTAAAATGACTCTATAATATAAAATTATAACAGCTTACTTTAAAATATGGTGGAGTATCTACTCACAATATTAGGTCGCATAAAATGAAAACTTATCCCAAATTGTTAGGAATATAGCGTCTATAATAGACATATCACGGGAGAATTGAAACAATATATTGCTTAAGCCTTCGTGTTTCTTTATAAATTTATATATACTTACGTTAACAATGTACAGTGTATAGCTTTCTCAGTGGAGTCAAAAAACTGATGACAGCCTTAGAACAATGTGTCACCATCAATTTAGAAAACAAGAGACGGTCATTAATTTGTTTCAACTTAAAATAATTGAAAACAAAATCTGCTTGGAAATTATCAGTTGAATGTCCTCGAGTCAGGCTCAGAATATTAATCATCTTAGAAAGTGTATAAGATCTTTTGACGTGACAACGTCTTATAATTCGATGGAGCCGGCTGCACTCACGAAAAAACATGACGCATGCGGCGTTACCTCGCTCTGAGGCGTTCCATTTTATTATGACGTTATCACGTTCAACTATAGTCAGACAACCGATTTTTTTTAATATTTATATTTTGAGTGAAAGAATTTTTAAGTGTTATAAAATTAATAGGCTACGGCTTATCCCCCGCCACGGATTGGCCGTCTTAGCGCTTGTTAGAAGAGGCCTATATCTAGCAGTAGACGGGAAAAGGCTGATAATGATGATGACGATGTAAGAAGAGTGGGATAATCTGGAACAATCACCGCTGTCTTGAATGTTAGTTAAGTTAGCTCGTTCCAATCGGGCCCTTGGGCATAGATAAACTCGGGGCCCTTTTGGAAAGAAAAAAAGAAGAACAGTGATGCTATGATTTGAGTAGCTATGGCTAATCGTTACAATTAAACCATACATATAAGATAATGCTGCTGCTATGTCCAGTATCTCGGGGCCCTTGTAAAGATGGGGGCCTTGGCCCTTATGGTAAACACAGTACTGTCTGGAGACCTGTACCCAGTAGTGGGACGTATAAGGATTGTTTTTACTTGTTTAAGATGTTGGAGACAGTGGTAGTTTTACAGGATTAGACTGCAAAACATGGCACTAAATATTCTGTTCGAGTGGCTGCTGTGTAGTAGTAGTACAAATAAATAAGATTTAGTCGGCAGGGAATACGGATTTCTTGTAAAAAAGGTTTGGTACGTGATTTCTAAACCAGGCCGTAAAAATATTTGGATGTTGTGAAAGAAAATGAAAAAGGCTCAGTGCGATTACTACTCGTTCATTCAGGTTTCCTCGTAAACAATATTTCATTATATCGGTAGTAAATATACCGTTAATAGTTTTTGTATACTAGCTGTTGCCCGCAGTTTCGCCCGCGTTAACTTAGATTTACAGCCGTACGCGGGTTGATGATGATCATTTTTATAGCCTAAGTTACGCCTTATGACATCAGCTATCTGCCAGTGAAAGTCCCATCAGAATCGGCCCAGCCGTTTTAGAGATTAGCCGGAACAAACAGACAGACAGACACTAGACAGACATACGGACAGACAAACAAAAATTGTAGAAAATGCTATTTTGGTATATGTTCTGTGTATACATACATCTATATGCATTTATTAAAAAGCGGTTATTTTAATATTACAAACAGACACTCCAATTTTATTTACCTGTATAGATGTATAGAATGTATAGATAGGTGGATCAACTTTGCATGGTATTAATCTAAGGTATTATGACAACAGTATCTGAGAACCGACACAATCAACAAGTTGTAAGTTGTAACAAATTGTGTCGTTTTAGAGTGAACGGCAAATTGCAAGTTAAACTTTACTTGCTCGTTAAAACAACCGCTAACGTTAAATTTAACACCATTCATTAAATTGACAAATCACCTAGCAACAATATTGTTTCATCATCATTTTTTCGTTCATTGCTGGATATTGGTATTTAATGAGCGCGAAGACGGCCTATCTAAGGCCTCAAACATCACCAGCTTAGCTATCATTAAAATGATAGAAGATAAAATAAGTGTAGATGAGAAAGTAAGTGAAAATAAGTAAGGCTTACTTAATTTTGAACCTTTAAATCAAACAAGCTATCCCTAAACGATTTTTCATAAGAGTACTTGCAGTTGCGTTGCGGGTCTCATAGCAGTTTTAACGTGTCGGGCTTCCTGAGCGTGTGTGTCATTATAATCTACCATTGTTGAAACGCTTGATTTGGGCTTAGCAACGGCCCAAATGAAAAAAAACAAACAAGCAAGAATCTGGTGGGCTGAGGGTTTGGAAACTGTTTGTATGTTACACAACAAGTTAACGGTTACCAGATTTTTTCCATGTTTGAGACCTAGCTTCTTACCAAGTTTCATGATTCTATGGACGTAGCCTGTAGGTATTGGTGTAATTGAATTTTTTTTATTGATAATTTAATTGAAAATTTAAAACAGACAGACGGACAGCGGAATGATCTTATAAGTGTTCCGTTTTGTCATTTTGAGGTACGGAACCCTAAAAGTAGCTACTTTAGGAGCACTTTGTGCTAGCACTTCATGGACGACGTTGACCAATTACTAGATAATTAGCAGATAGTTTTTTTGTATCGAATTTTCATGATGAGAAGGATTCGGTGTGCTTCGCGAGTCTGCGCTTGGATACCATCGCCGTTTTTTTCGTGGAACAGCTCTGTTGTGTTGAGAGAAGGGCAGGACCGACATTGTAGTTTCTGGTACCATGACCAAACATCACACGTATAATTTACTTGAGCTAGTACCAGGTTTATGAGCTATGCTAATCACTTGCCATCAGATGGCATATTTGCCAGTTTGCTTATGAAATTAACATAGGTATTAAAACATCGCGTCAAAACGATGTTATAAACGGAGTTATCGCATGTTACTCCACTAATATGAAATTTAATATATTGCAAAACAGATATATAATTATTATTAGGGATTATGGGGGTCTGATGACGGTAAACGGGCCTTAAGCCGAGACCTCTTGTTAAATATTTTGTGAGGACATTAAACTGTTATCATTACAAATTTATTTAAATATGATTACTTTTTAACAATAAAATATAGCGCGTAAACCCTTTTATCTCACTAGTTGAGTGAGGTGATTATGTTTGCATTTCCAAATTTTGAATATCATATTTTATAACTAGCAGTTTCTCGCAACTTCGCTCCCGATAACTTAGATTTAGTGCCGTATCCGGAGAGATAATGATTATTTTTATAGCCTAATTACTTCTTTTAATATCAGCTATCTGCTAGTCCCGTCAAAATCGGCCCATTCCCTTCAGAGATTAGCCGGAACAAACAGACAGACAGACAAAAAAAAATTGATATTTTGATGTAAATACCGTAATATAATACATAGTGCATTTAATGAAAAGCTTTTAATTTAAAATTACAAACGGGCACTTCAATTTTATTTATCGGTATTGTCCATAAAATTTTATTATTATAATAATATACTTGCAACGCCCCCGGGCTTACTCAACCTCAAACTCAACTCAAAATACCAATTTTCATGGGTATATGAAGATTGTTACTCACTGAAAATTAATAAATTTAGCTTTCTATTGCCAAAGAAATTTTAAAATCGGTTTTGTGGTTTAAGCGCGAAAACGTCGTAAGAAACAAACAAACTTACGAAAACTTAATAATAATTAGTTAGAATTGAATTATTTTTATAAACTTGAATTTAAATAAATAATCAACAATTACTTAAAGCTATTCTTATGGTTCCCTCAATTCTGGATAAGAACATTATATTTCTATAAGCTCATATAGGTAAAGCCGGGTGTATAATCTAGTCAGTAATATCCATACACTTATATCCGTAATGGGGTTCTGAAACGTTTTTATAAGAAGCAATATCGATAAAATTTTATGCCTAAAATATCAGCGCAAGTCTGTTTATTTTATTTAGGTACCCAAGATTCATAATGTGATGAAAAATTGTTTAAAGATTACGAATATTTTGACTTCATTATCTTACGAAATATTGGACTTTGAATAAAGGTGGCTATTTCCACTCCCAACACATCCTGGAGGTGTGCCCGAGATGGGCGGCGCTGCGTCAAGATCTGACATCAGCCATCGGAGGAGAATTTTCTATGCAGAGCGTCATGGAGCGGCGATGGTCTCCTTCTACGAGGTCCCAGAAGGAGGCTGATGAGCGGGTGCGTAGGAGGCGCTACTTAATGCGCCTCCAGTGACGCCCCTGTGTTCTTGTCGGGCTCAGGATGGGAACCTGGGTCTGTTTGGCACGACGTCTTGGGGACTGCTTAGTAGCGGCCGGACAGTCCCGAGTACGATGAGTAGTTTGGCCTTCGCCGGGGCCAGCCTGTCGCTGAGGTGATCCTGTCCTCAAAAAGCGGCTGAAGGCGCTCGCAGTGGTTTTAGTTAGGGTGGACACTCCCAGTTGGTGGACACTCATCATCTACCCGAAGATCCTGGCTGCATCCATATGAATTTCCCTGATTTCCGATTTCATCATTTCAGTTCAATTAATGATACGAAGGTAGGAAGGACTTAGCAACACGATCCCGTTGTTTGGGTACATAGCCCAAAAATCTACATGTCAATTAACATGCTCGCAGTGCCAGGCGGTGTAAATGACTTTGATTGAGAGAGGTCGATTAAGTTCTCAGCCCCTCCCTGCCCTCATTAGGGAGGTGATTAATATCAATGTTGAGATCGTATGATACAAAGGATACAAAAGGCTTCAGGAATGGACAAAACAACAATTTGTCAAGATTTATTAATAATCATCATCACTTTTTCCTTCCATAGGCCTCCTTCAATGAACGCCAAGATTTAATTAATACTTCAAGCCGTAAATAGCCCGACATAAATAAATATTAGAAATCTGATTGAAGTGAAGTTGCTGTGGAATATGATTTTGGAGATTTTTTCTGTCGTCTATCTGGAGAGAAAAAACGTATGATGTCGTAATATTCGATAAGAGACAGAGAACAAAGCTTGGTTTTTTTATAGCATAGGAGGGCCAACGATAAATCGAAGCCTTTTGGCAACTATCGACGCCCATACACATCAGCACAACCAGAGATTATGCAGATGTGTTGCCCTCTTTTTCCCTATGTCCCTAATGGGGAGGGCCCATTGCCCACCGGAAACTCACTAACCGCACGAAACGCGAGAGCCTAGCTGTCACTGTACGCACCGGCGATTATATGAGCGATATGTACCCTTGGTCGTGCCGGACCAATTCAGGTGCAAAGCAGCATGGCACTACCTCTTACTAGGAGTCATTAGTTTTCCACCATGGTTCAGGCCTTGTCGTGGCGGTTGGGCTCAGTAGCCTGGGGTGAGCCCAGCACTTTGGGCGAAGCCAATTGAGCTGAGGGGGCTCTTTATACTCCTCTTATAAGAAGAGGGGACAAAAGAGCAGAGGGCAAGGGGCGAGTACGGGAACCTCACCATATTGTACTGTCTCGACGTTAAGAGCGGTGTTCTGTGATGCGGGACAACCCCTCTATGGAGGTGGCGTCGGTCCCCTAAGGGATTGACTAGCCATCGAGGTTCAAGCTCATTAGTTCCGGGGCACCTCACCAAAGGCGGCATTGGTGGCACTCACCGGGTTTTAGTGGGTAAAGTTGCGTCCACTTACCAGCCTTCGGATGCAGCGAGTCCCACATACCTGGAGAGACCCACTTTTCACCACTTTTTTCAGAGCATTTCCCGGCGTTAAAGAAAAGAAAAAAGGAGTCATTATTTTCTGATTATAAAATTATGAAATGTTTGTCAAAGACCTTAACTATATACAATTTTTTGCATTGTATATATAATTCAAACAACTTATCATTTTTCCTGAATATAAAACAAGAAAAATAAACATTTTGACGATTATGAGTTTATTGGCCGGGTCATTGACCTTCACCCTTTTAAACATAACTTTCCTTTTAGGAAGTCAATTAAAAAGGAACTAAAACAGCGTTTCACACGAAAATATTACTGTAATAACCTCAAACGTGCTAATGCTGGACACGGCTATCTTAGAAAAAAGGAGACTATTTTTTCTTTCTAGGAAATGATTTCATTCATTGAACATAATTTTGTTATGTGAACCTTCATGGGGTAATTTACTAAAATATATTTACAGGGAGCACGTGTTTGGCACATAGTTCCACTACTTATTTCTGTTATTTTATGGAAATTCCGGCGAAACTCAGTGGAAAAGATTAGATAATCTTTTTGAGAAAAGAAAACAATTAAAAGAATGGGAAATGTCTTGTGACGAACGCCAGATTCCCAAAGCGTGGCACAGAAACGTTTTTGAACAGTTTTCCTAAACTTGTTTATTGACAGCTGTAAAAACGTTCAAATAGATTCATGAAATCAGAAAAACGGTTCAGCAAGTTTCAACTGTGTGTCTATCGTGATTGTTGCAGAACCAACAATGAGATAAAATTATTATTATAATATACAACAATATATTAAAGCGACTGCAGGAATGTCCGATTAAACCAATTTAATATTCTCGATCACAATATATTTTAACAGAGTAACGCTCTTTACAAAGTATACTGGTAGAATGCATCAGAAGACCTCCATTGGCGACGTATATTTACATTTATTAATGTTAAACTTTAATTATTAATCAATAGTATCTTCTCGAATGGCACATCCTTTTGGCGCCACCGGAAGTCTATAATTTAAATTACTTTAATTCATGCATTTAGAGAGGCAAACGGCGTCACATCCGGCTGGTACTCGACTACTTTTCCTACATGTACTTGGATATTTTTCGGGATAAAATGCTGCCTAATTAATATTCTCGTATGTAAATTTCAACACTGCCATGTTTCTTCAAAATCCGTTCTGTAGTTTTGTTTTGATTCAGGTACAAACATACAAACATCCAAACTTTCACATTTATAATATTAGTAAGAAAGATGTTTATCCGGAACTGAAGCGGATCATATCCTCCATTTATAAGTTTTCCTCCGAACTGCGGGAAATTGATGTCAGATCAAACTAAAAGTTTGGGACTAGTCCAAAATATATGTTGGGCCTAGCGCACGTTATGAACAGAAAACTTAATAAAAATAATGGAATGTAAAGAATTAAAAACATAAGTTTTGGTCACAAAGACACAAATTCTTCTGTCCTATTGCTTATTTTTCAGCAACAGAAAAGAGGCATAATTTATTAGTATTTTGGTGAAATTATTTGTTTAAAAGTTTCATAATAAAATTATGTGCCTTTTTTAATGCTTTGCTCCTATCATTTTTATTTTATCCTTCTTGAATTGCTAATGTGAAAACGTAGTCTTCTGACTTTAAAACTGCAAGCGTAAGAGGCTGAAATGTTAATGAAAAGTGGTAATAGTATACGTTAGTATTCATACATATGATAATAGTCTTATTATCAGATCATTATTTTGATGTATTAGGTTTACTCATAGTTTACGTGTATTTAATCTCATTTAGATTTTAGTTCAATTTATTTCGTTTGTAGTTTGCGTTGGGTCTAGAGGAAGAGGAAGTTAAAATATTGAGAAGTTGTGGATTCGATTTATCGAACTAATTAATTGTATTGTGCTATTTCGAGCTTTAAATATATTTAGAATTGAATGTTTTTTTGTGACAAAATTGATTCAGCTAATAATACACACTTAATAATAATTAATGTACTATTCGTAAATAGGGTAACGCAATTTTAAACGTTAGCTTGTGGGTTATGTAAGAGAGGTGAGTATCCCCACCAAGCCTTGACGTGGCGGTGGGGCTCAGTAGCCTAGGGTGAGCACAGCACCTTGGGTGAAGCTAATTGAGCCGAGGGGGCTCTTTGTACCCCTCTTATTAGAAGAGGGGACATAAGAGCAGGGGGCAAGGGGCGAGGGATGGGAACCTCA
Source organism: Helleia helle (assembly GCA_963853865.1). NCBI lineage: Eukaryota > Metazoa > Arthropoda > Insecta > Lepidoptera > Lycaenidae > Helleia > Helleia helle. The sequence continues at coordinate 5,085,673 of OY971425.1, read as the reverse complement.
CCCCATTGTACTGTCCCAACGTTGGGAGGGGTTGTTCTGTGGTGCGGGACAACCCCTCTGTGGAGGTGGCGTCGGTCCCTTGGGGGACTGACTTGCCGTCGAGGTGCCCTGTTTGTTTATTAGAACCGGGGCACCTCACCAAAGGCGGCATTGGTGGCACTCGCGGGGTTTTAATGGGTAGAGCTGCGTCCACTTACCAGCTTTCGGGCGCAGCGAGTCCCACATACCCGCATGGGGAGACCCACTCTCCGCGGGATGCCTCAGAGAATTTCCCGGCGTAAAAGAAAAAAACGGCATAAGCTGTCGGAAGGCTTGCGAGGATGTCATCACAGCGACAGCAGTGAAGACACTGCAGACCAAACGCTGGCGGAGTGTCCTGCTTAGGCGGAGAAAGGGAACAGTTTTTAACCATTAGTGCCATGTTGTAATAATTGTTATATGTGAAGGTAGTGAAATAAAAATCTAGTCTGGACTGAACAACCGAGGCGCATAACTTACAAGCAGCCATATGAAATGGTTTTCACGAGAGACGAAACCCCAAACATAAGTTGACACAATGACTACAAACGAGAATAGATTGAACGTTTACTATTTTTGATCCCGTCTCCCGTTTTATTTTTACATATTATTACATTAGCGAGCGCTGAAAATAACTTGATAATTTTTACTTCATTTAAAATGCTATACTACAAAAAAAGTATACTACAATATCTATGATCTATACCTACTAATATTATAAATGTTAAAGTAAGTTTGTTTGCTACGCTTTCACGTGAAAACTACTTAACTGATCATCATGAAACCTTGTACACATATTCTTGGAGGTATTAGAAGTAATATAGGATACTTTTTATGAAAAAAAACTTATCCTCTGCAGACAAAGTCGCGGGCACCAGCTAGTAGTTTTATAAATGCGAAAGTAACTCTAGCACATAAACTTTGGCATAAACTTGTTTATTAAGGAAATATTTAACTTTGGCATCAATAATTTTAAAATTTCAATAATTACAAAACCTACTTTCTTAGTTTTCAATACATGCTTAGATAACTTTTGTAACAGAGAAAAAAATATCAAACATGTACCTCTTCTTAAAAAGAGATTCGCATCTTATTGGGCAAACGGGACCGATTTAAGCCTCTTAACTTTCTTCGTAGATGAGTCTACATGTTCTTGAAAATACTGCAATTATCGTTTTTATCGCAATAAAATAACAAAAACCATTTTGTCGTTTACGTCCTTTAGTTATAAGCTCGTGCGCGTATGGAGACCCTACCCCGCTCAGGACGCTAAGTCTCCTTTGGCGCGTGTCCGGTATTAGAATTATTGTTTAACAATGTGTCGTCTTAACATTACGCAAAACAGTTCCCCACTGTATCATACATTTTAGTGTACAATATTTAATATACAATTTTAAACTAACCCTATTTTCTTTCTTAAAACTGTTGAGAATGGGAAATACATCACGCTTTTCACTTTTATTATTTCTTTTTTACTGAAGCTTGATATTTCGTCATTGTCTTTTTTATGGCATATTATATAGGGAAACGGGGAGACGTGCCACCTAATGGTAAGTGGTCAGCATCGTCTATGAACTTAAACTAGTTTACCAGGAACTAGCCCAGGCCTGTACATGTACATATATGTGTTACCTGTTATGAGACATAATATGTTAAGTCTCGGTGCCAGTAATTACACTGCCTGTCTTGCCCTTCTCTCCGAAACACAGTAAATCTGTTTTACAGGAGAAACAAGCAGGATAGTGGTGCCCATGCCGACGGGAACGTGACACAGCGCATCCCTCCTATCGGTATGTGAATGCCTTATTCACGATATAGGGTAAACAATGCCCAAAGCACTTTGAGCACTGCGAAATAGAAGTAAAAACTTAATATCCATCCATAGATTTAAACATGTTCCATCCATAGTTTGCCGTGTGATGTCGGTAGAGTAGAATAGCATAACTTCTTCCCGTGGGTATCGTAAGAGACTATTAAGGGAGTGTGAGAAAGTACTGATCCCTTGTAACTCTCACCGCGATGCTATTCCATCTGTCTTTCTGCGGTCGTAACGGTTCCGTTCCATTGGGTTCAGAAGGACAAGGAGGAGCATGTGCACCTGTGTCTCGCACGTACATGTACATGAGCAGCTTATCCTGCGCATCTGACCCCTTCCATTATAGTCATAAGTGGTCGCCATGGCTGAAACCGGTCTGACAGATCATTATAGTTTTGATGTTTCAGCTTTAGTTAATAACATAATATATATATATGATCAAGAACCTCAAACCTCCGATCGCTTTAGCGGCGAGTATCAGAGAGAACATCAAAGCGATAGAAGCAGAAGGGAGGAAGATCAGGCTATTCTGGCTGCGGGCCCACGTCGGCACACCCGGCAATGAATGAGCTGACGAACTTGCAAAAGCAGCGGCACTAACGGCAAAACCGCAATGGGACTTCGACCTTGTCCCTCTGTCTGCCATTAAGCAAAAAATTAGAGAAGAATCGGTCAGAAAATGGCAAGACAGACACAGCACGTCTCAGTCAGGATCTACAACCAAAACATTCTTCCCGGACGTAAGTTGCGCATACCGGATCGTTCGCTCCGTACCGTAAACTAACACTGTACCAAGTGCCTGTACTTACTAACCTAACCGCTAACCGGACATGGCGGCTTCGCCGAATACCTACACCGGTTCAAGCTTATAAGCAGCCCCGGATGTGAATGCGACGCAAACACCCCATAGACGGTGTGGCATCTTCTTCTAAACTGTCCTCGTTTCCTTCAACTAAAATTCAACTTAGAAATGCAGCTTAACACCAAGCTGGAGGAAGAGACTCTCTGTGAGCTCCTCGAAAACAAAGACAAGCGAGGAATACTACTGGACTACATTGAGACCATCATGCGTGCGGCGAACAAGAGGCACGCCAATAAAGAGATGGTAGCCAGAACACGAAACACGACAATGACAGCAATCACCGGCGGTACGACACATGCCCCAATAACACCATCACCCCAGGCCAGCAGCTGCAGCGTAACACCGCTCCAGTGGTTGGAAGAAGGCGAAAAGGGAATCCCAGGAATCAAGACGCGAAAGGTAGTTCTATTCATGAACACCAACTACGAGCGTCTGGGTATTAGCTTCTGTAACCAGCAGGGCCCCTCAACCATGGCAATATCACCAGTTCTAGCCCTGTTGCTTAAGGGGAGCATCACAAGAACAACCATGAGAACCAAGAAGTACAACGCCCTAAACAACTGGGAAATACTAGGAATCAAGTGCAAAGTAGTCCGCACCAAGAACAAAATAGTGCTGCTACTGAACAAAAAACCTGAAAGCACACAGTTCTCACTGGCATGCTCCCTCCTAACAAAGATGGCAAACGAGGATACGTCCACACACGGAACACCCAAGATCATTAGCGTGGATACGATGTGGGTGGGATACAACCAAGGAGAGGTGGCCGACCACCTAGGGAGCATAAAGCTGGCCCAACATCACCAGATTGTGGCCTATGAAAGAAGAGGAGAAGATCTAAGCTTCCTCGAACCGCAGAAGACACCGCCCACCTCCCCGCAGGTAGCAGCATCCCCTACGCGATCACCATAGGATCCTCATAAACCAAGACAGGAGCTCATACCAAAACACCTAAAAAAGACCCTAACACAAAAAATCCTTGGAACTTTAACAACCGCCCGTCGATGGTTGTAGACATCACCACACACGGAAAGGGAAAAACTGACGACCTCACAAATTCCAATACAAACGCAGCAACAGTCATCCAGCGCAGAACAATGGGCTACCAGACAAGCGGAAATCAGAAGGGGTGAAGAAGAGCAAGCCCTCAAACAGCACCAAAGGGCTAAAGATGTCAACCAAACACTGAAGGTGGTCGATAGACAAATACACCTAACCTTGACAAAACGACCACCCAAGAAGAGGGTAGACATCAGTTGCAACGCTGCGGAGGAAACTCCCGAACCAACGGCGTTCATCCCCCAAGGTTATCCAGAGGCCCAAGCGGCTGCCATAGAAAAATTTGTGAGGAAAAAAGTAACAACAAAACAACAACAGCAACAACAACGAAGTGAGACGAAGACTAAAGCACAAATGGGTATAGTCCAGGAACCTCTTCTAAAGGAAGTAATCAGGTTAGAGGACCATCTTGTCAATGCCTTCACGAAATATGTGGCTCTAACATCTGCCACCAAAATCGTCAAGATAAGAGAATGCAGACGAATACTAGAGGCCTACCAACGCCAAAAAGAGGGCCTGCTAAACATAAGATTGGAGGAGGCAGAGTCAACTATATACAATAACTTGACCAGGAAAACGATAAAGGGGAAACAGATAAAGCAACACATGGCCGCATACAACGCCACAGCGGGCATCGTTCCCCTAGACGAAGTACAAACTAAGAGGAAAGGTGTTCCAATATTCAAGGCACCGGCAAGCGACCCTATTGTAGTAACCGCCAAAGGTACGGAGATCTGGTTGGACGACAGGATCTTAGAACAAGCCAAGATCCTGGAGAAAAATGATCCTCCTGATACATGGGAACTGCCGAACACAAGATGGGTCAACGGGGTGCCAGGATGCGGGAAGACGACCTGGATTATAGCCAATTTTGACAAAACTAAGGACGTCGTCGTGACTGCGACCGTAGAGACGAGGAAGGAGTTAAGGGAAAGGATCGCAAACGGCGCAGGAGCGGACGCAAAGACCAGGGTCCGCACACTGGCTTCAGTACTCGCCAATGGGGCGAGGGGATTCGAAAAAATCGAGTGCGAGCGTCTCATCGTGGATGAAGCACTCATGAATCACTTCGGTTCTATTGTGATGATACTTAAGATTGTTAAAGCCAGAGAACTGCTCCTAATAGGAGATATTAATCAACTACCATATATCGAGCGCGAAAATCTATTCCCGATCCATTACCATCGTCCCAACGTACTAACACTAATAACAGAGGACTTACTATGTAACCACCGTTGCCCACAAGACGTAGCATATGCCCTGAAAGACATCCACAAGGGCATATATTCCTCCAGTCAGGTAATCAAATCACTAAACATCCAATCCACACTGGAGGTCAATAACAAGAAAGATGAACCCAAAACGCTTTTCTTGACATACACCCAAGAAGAAAAGCAGACCCGAATAGACCAAGGGCATGGGAAGGGGGAAGAGTCCAAAGTCCTGACTATTCATGAGGCCCAGGGACTCTGCTACGAAACGGTGTACATAGTAAAGACTAAATCAAGGATAAAACTACACGACAGCGCGTCTCACGCAGTTGTAGCCCTCTCGCGTCATACCAAACATTTCACATACTACACCTGTGACTGCGATGACGCACTGGGCAAGCTGATAAAAGTTGCAGCAATCCCTGACCAAGAAATAAACAACTACAACTTAAAAATGGCAATTAAGAACAGAGACCACGCCATTATAAGAAAAAAATTAACCAGAAACTGAAGACAAAGGGGCGCGCCACAGAATCCAGCGCAGCCGAGCCAAACAACTGACCAGGACTTGAGGACAATGGGGCGCGCAAACCGAACTAACACTCATGACCAGCTATGTGCGCGGGGAGTGAATCACTAGGATCCACACCCCGTGACACAACTAACATACTAATAACGGTGACAAAATAAGAGGAGCCCTTAACCACTAACTTGAGCGCGCGTAACCACTAAACACCGTGCAAACACTTTACCATCTATAAGTGTCAAGTATAGGGACGCTGCCCACTGAGTTTCTTGCCGGTTCTTCTCAGGAAAGGGCTAAGGTTTGAACCGGTGGTAACATCGTCTCTCCCTCTGCCACCCCAGCGGCTCCTCTTAAGCTAATCAATCGATTATCATCAACTAACCTCCTAACGAACTCCAATTTTGCGGAGCAACAGAAGTATCAATAAATCATCATCAAAACCAGTCTAACAATGGTGCGGCCCAATGGTCTGCAGAGTATAAAAAAAAAAACAAAAAAAAACAAAAAAAAAAAAACATAATATTATATGTCAGTTAGCAAAATAATTAACAAAATGTAAATCTGAGTATGTACGTAGCTAGCTAGGCTACGGTTACCAGAGACGTTCCTGCGGGGCCAACTGGGGAGTATCGTTGGGGAACTTTTCCCCGACACGCCCGTGGGCTATACGCCCCCCAGGATGGCTCGGCAGACGCCGGACGAGGAGGGTGTTCCGCCACCCGTCACGGAGGCTGAAATGGAGGTGGCTCTGTCCCGCCTCCAGAGTAAGAAGAGGGCGCCGGGTCCAGACGGGGTGCATGGGAGGGTCCTTGCAATCTCTCTCGCGTACCTCGGCGATAGCCTTCGGGAGCTGTTCGATCGCTGCCTGCAGTCCGGACAGTTCCCGAGGGCCTGGAAGGAGGGTCGGCTCTGCCTGCTACCAAAGGCAGGGTGGACCCCGGACTCGGCTTCGGCGGTGCGACCGGTGGTGTTGCTGAGCGAAGCTGGGAAGGCCTTGCAGAAAATAGTGGCCTCCCGGCTCGTTAAGCACCTGGAGTAGGGCCCGGGACCGGGACTCTCAGAGTCCTAATTTGGGACGCCGGTCGACCGTCGACGCTCTCAAACGCCTTCGGGCGGTGACGGTTGAGGCGGAACACAGAGGGGAGGTGGTGGTCGCGGTGTCCCTGGACATCGCGAACACCTTCAACAGCCTCCCTCACAGTGTGATACGGGAGGCACCGAATTTCTTCGGAGTGCCCCCGTATCTAAGGAGGCTGTTGGAGGCGTACCTCTCCGAGAGGAGGGTAGCCTGCGAGAACCGGTGTGGGTCCGTAGAATGGTGGCGAGTTGGGTGCGGTGTTCCACAGGGGTCGGTTCTTGGTCCAATCCTGTGGGACATCGGCTACGACTGGGTCCTGCGAGGCCGCCTCCTCCCCGGGATGGGTGTCATATGCTACGCGGATGACATCCTCGTGTATGTCCGGGGACGAGGCTATAAGGAGGCGGCGCGGCTGGCCAAGGTCGGGATCGACCTCGTCATCAGCCGCATAGAGAGGTTAGGGCTTCGGGTCAGACCTGAGAAGACCGAAGCCCTTCTCTTCCACGGGACCGGGCGGAAAGGACCCCCACCGGGGGCTGCCCTCCAGGTCGGAGGGGTGAGGGTCAGGATGAGCCCCCATATCAAATATCTGGGACTCATCCTTGACGGAGGGTGGACCTTCGGCCCACATTTCTCCATGTTGGGACCGAAGGTCGTGAAGGCGGCAAGTGCACTGGGCAGACTCCTCCCGAACCTCGGAGGACCCAGCGCCGCCTGCAGGCAGCTATACTCCGGAGTCTGCCGTAGTATGGCGATGTACGGTGCACCCATCTGGGCGGATCACCTTACCGGGAGGAATAAGGCCCGGCTGCAATTGGCGCAGCGGGTCATCGCGGTAAGAGTGATCCGGGGGTACCGTACGGTTTCGTGGGGAGCAGCCACTGCTCTAGCCGGTGATCCCCCGTGGGAGCTTGTGGCGGAGGTTCTTGCCGAGATGCACTCCTATGTCTCGGATAGGAGGTGTCTCGGTGAGAGCCTTACGCTGGACGGAATCCTGCTGGTTCGCCGACTAGGGCAAGAGGCGTTAATGCGGAGGTGGGGGGAGGACCTGGCGCAGCAACCGTATGGCAAAAACCTGACGGTTGCTTTGCACCCGGTCCTTGAGCGGTGGATGCGCCGTAAGCGCAAACCCCTCACCTTCCGTCTGACACAGGTGCTCACAGGGCATGGTTGCTTTGGTGAGTACCTGTGCCGGACGGCCCGCAGGGAGCCGTTGACAGTGTGTCACGATTGTGGCGCGGCGGTGGACTCAGCCCAGCACACATTCGAGGTGTGCCCGAGATGGGCGGCGCTGCGTCACATTCTGACATCAGTCATCGGAGGGGACTTGTCTCTGCCGAGCGTCATCTTCGCGATACTCGGTGACGACGAGTCCTGGACGGAAATGGTCTCCTTCTGCGAGGCAGTAATGTCCCAGAAGGAGGCCGACAAGCGGGTGAAAGAGGAGGCCGCCGACGAGGCCTCCTCCCGCGGGCGACGAACGGGGGTGCGTAGGAGGCACTATTTAATGCGCCTTCAGTAACGCCCCTGTGTTCGTGTCGGGCTCAGGATGGGAACCTGGGTCTGTATGGCACGACGTCGTGGGGACTGCTTAATAGCGGCTGGGTAGTCCCCCCTACGAGGAGTAGTCTGGCCTTCGCCGGGGCCAGCCTGTCGCTGAGGTTATCCTGTCCGTTGCCTGCATATCCGGGACCCTCAAAAAGCGGCTGAAGGCGCTTGCAGTGGTTTTAGTTAGGGTGGGCACTCCCAGGTGCGAGTCCCACATTGGGTCAGGATCTACCCGAAGATCCTGGCTGCATCCATAAGGATTTCCCTGCGAAAAAAAAAAAAAAAAGCTACGGTGGTTTGCTATGAAAAGATAACTATAAAAAAAATCTGTATCACACTTTTTTAGGACTACACTACTAGATAGAGTTAACTGCAACTTTACTTTAATAGACAAATCTCGAATCCTTGTTATCTAGAATATAAATAATGAAGTAATTTCTAATCTACCTTGGCCACTTTATCAAAATAAAACTGAAAGTTATATACAATGCGAGCTGAATGTCTCGGTTATTATAGTAGAAGAGCTGGCACGCGTCCAATCCTATTAGCCCGACTATGGAGGAAGCGGATAGTCAACTTTAGTTTCATAAATAGGGAAGACGATTATATGATACCAAACCGATTGAATCGATTCTAGAAATCGATTGATGACCTCAATTTTATAGATGTTGAGTCAATTTTAAAGAATCGATATAAATACTATGTGTTCTATTTGTATAATATTATTATTAGTATTTATCTATATTATATCTACTGACTACCGCAGGGAATATACCTTTTTTCCGCCGGGGAGAGGAGGGACTCCCGAGGTATGTGGGACTCGCTGCGCCCGAAAGATGGTAAGGCGGATGCAGCTCTAACCACTAAAACCCGGCGAGTGCCACCAATGCTGCCTTTGTTGAGGTGCCCCAGATCTGTTGAGCAACAGGGCACCTCGACGGCTAGTCAGTCCCTCAAGGGACCGACACCACCTCCACAGAGAGGTCCCCTCCCGAGGTCGTGTTAGTGCAACGGGTTGAGGTTCCCATCCGCGCCCCTTGTTCCCCCCCCTACTCTTTTGTTCCACTGGGATTGTACCCTAGCCTGTGTGATGGTGACGTCTGCATCTGTATCTGGGTGAAATGGTCTTTAGCAATGATACCACCATTCCGTCCGTATACACCATAATTATGTTTTACTGTTTTGCACATAAGGCAGGCAGTGTGATTGCTGGCACCGAAACTCGGTATATTTTTTATCAACGCGTCGACGAATCATCCCCATCGTCTTGAATCTTTAAGTTAGTTAAACTGTTAGTAACCCGGTCATTACAATGATAATCTGTCATTGGACATATTTTTTTATAGAAGAGGGGGCAAAAGACAGTTAGTTCACCTGATGGTAAGTGAGAAGCGACCAGACATCCGCTACATCATTAGCAGGTGCTTTGACGGCCTTTCAAATATGAGTATGCTCTATTCTTGAAGGTCCCATCAAGCATATAACAGGAATAGAGCGGTAATGCTATGTTTTGGTATGAAAACAAATTTCGCCAAATTTGTGCTGCGACGCTGCGCCAGTTCTGCGCTCTGGCTGGCCGACTGATGGATGTTTGGCCGATGGGACGTACATAAAGATCACTGGTTGGTTAAATTGCTATTATATCAGTGACAAATCAGTGACCAGTTTCGGAATTCTATACCTTACATTACTAATCTAGTTGGTTATATGCTCGATGCAGAGTACAGATTTGAATCTAAACTACTCACTACCCGACCCTCTCTCGTCGACTCGCCGGTGTATAGCAATAAAAAACAAGTAGAATACTCTAAACACTACCTAGGTTGTAAAACCAGCAATATTAGGCCCATAAAGTAATGGCGATCCTAAAGTTAATCACTATGGAGACCGTAACGCTAAGCTCCCGGTGACTCCAGATTCTGCCGGCAGTTTAATTACCGGGGAACGGGAGATTTTTATAGGCGCGTAAAAGGTTACCTCGTAAATAGAGGTCAACGACCCGAGTTCGTGGTACAAGTTCATTTGTCGTGTTAATAATTATTGCACACCTCAAGCGACCTTGGACTGCTATCATCACCATTATCATCATCAGAATCAACGTTTCAGATTACTTATTATTTTCTGGTGTTTTCATGTTACATTCAGTTGAAAAGAAGTAATTAATTATTTCCTACTGAACTTCTTTCCGAAGGACAGCAAAACTCATTCGCGGAAGATATAAGCATGATGGTGAATGGTGGTGCATTTTTTTATAGATGAGGGAAACGGACAGTCATTTCACCTGGTGGTAAGTGATAACCGACATCCACACCCGCTACATCATAAGTAGGTGCGTTGCCTTTCAAATATAAGTATGCTCTTTTCCTGGAGGTCCCTAATGCAGAGTGATCCAATCTCTACGCAGCGCTAAGGAATCCCCAACGCAAGCCGATTGGAAAGAACCTTGTTCATCGAGGATCGAGCCGCTCGGTGTTGTGCCCGGACGCGGTCAAATAGAAGGAGCTGATATTGAGGTGCCCCAGCCCAGAGGTGAGCGCAGTATTCCATGTGAGGTCAGACCTGCGGCTTGCTAAACTTAATTTCGTCGCTTAAGAGTATTGAAATAAATAATTTTAAACAATCAAATTAATTATACAAATATTTCCGGGCTATGAACCTGCGTCTGCATGAAGTAGCTCCATAATACCCTCAAAATTGACAAACATAATTTCCAGCCCCCATTTCCATATTACCAATATTAATATTCCCGCCGTAATTGGACAGGATATTTCTACATTGCGACGAATTGGAAGGAAAATTGGATGGTTATGTCATCAAAATTGATGGTAAGCTTATAAAATATATTATGTTGTCTGCAGCTTCGCCTTAATTTGCAGGCGTATGCGGAGCTATGATATTATAATAATTATTTTTATAGCTTATCTTAATTATAACGTAGCCTTATAATGGTGAAAGAACTGCTTGAATCGGATGAGCAGTTGAGCATAAATCGAAACATTACCTCACTCCTAAATTAAAACCATCGAGCATAAAACCGGAATAGAGCGGTAATGTAATGAGTTTATATGAAAACAAATTCCGCCAAATTTGTGCGGCAATACTGCTCCGGTTTTGCGCTCTGATTGGCCGACTTATGGCCATTGATGGTTGATTGGCCGGTTAAATTGCTATTACGTCAGTGACAAATCATTGACCAGTTTGGGAATTTTATGGCTATAGGTATGTTCGTTGATTCAAACTAACAAACATTTTCTTTTTATAATGGTGGTATAGATATGAATATAAGGTATTTATAGATATAGTTAGTCACAATTGATAAGAAAAAATATCACTATGGGTACTATTGACATAATACTACTAGCGCTCCGCAGTTTCACCCGCATACTTTTCATTCCTGTGGGATTTCCGTGACACAAACTATTCTATGTCCTTTCTCGAGTCTCAAACTATCATTGTACACAATTTTATCCAAATAGGTTTAGTTGCTTAGGCTTGAAGAAGAGATAGACAGACAGAGCTACTTACGCATTTATAACGTTAGTAAGGATATAATGTTCAAAAATAAAATAATATTCATTAAAACAGCACTTTAACTTAGTCTAGTTAAAAGGTCAAAAGAACTGTATACTTACCTTGTGAGAGCTGAGAACTTGTGTGTAGTAAGTAAGTAAGTACTTCTACACATCATCAAAATAATAGCCAAATATTTTAAACAAATGAAAAATAATCAAACGAAACTTCTCATTGATGGAATTTGAATTTGCATACCGTGACTACACTTACATGTATATATGCACGTAACTAAAATATATGTTACTTGGTTCAGTTTCAGCTCGTATCTCACGTGAATTACATACGTGATAGGACCAATAATTGATAGGAGTCAGGGCCACATGTAGGTATATGAAGTTGGGACGTAACAATTGATAGGAGTTAAGACCACATATACTATATGAAGCTATATAATATTGTGATGATGAGATATTTTACAAATGATATATTTTATTAAGAAGTAAATTAATGAATATTTATGCATTGACATCCTATTAATATTAAAAACGCGAAAGTTTGTAAGAATGAAACTCTTTCACGGAAAAACTACTGAATGGATTTTAATGAAACTTTACAATAACATAGGTTATACGTCTGAATAACATATAGGTTATAATTTATCCCTGTACTTCCACAGAAATGGGAAGTATGCGGGTGAAACTGCGGGGCGCTATTAGTCCATAATAATTTTTAAAAATCTAGGCGAGGATAAAAAATTTACAAATATTACTAGGACCTAGCGATTATGTAGATTGTAGGACGCTGCTTAAAGATCTACTTTAACTAACAATCCCGTTGGAGTCTTCTACAATAAGGTGCTTTGGATTTATCAGCAATAGGGCACCTGACCAACTAACTGGCTCTCAGTGGGGACCATTCACATAGAGGGCAAGCTCCATGATTGACCCACACCTCTACTACAGTATACGTGCAACGGGCATAGGTACTCATTCTGACCCCTGGTCTCGGTAGAAGCAAGCAGGACTATTCAGCGCCCTTGTCATGCTCTGTTTCGACTTCCACCATCCAGGGTAATCATTTCGTAATTAATAAAGTAATCACGAATATGTGTCTGTCTATTTATCTCGCATGATTGTCTCTATGTCAGTAATAATACTCAAATCAAATCAAAATATATTTTGATAGAGCAAAAATGGCGGTATTCAAAGTTGTTGGAAATATAATTTTAGAAAATCGATATTTATACTTCCAAAAACGTTTAGAAAAAAAAAGCTCCCCGGATTTTTTTTTATTTAAATGTCTGCCCCATATATCTTTCTTTTTATAATATAAATATCGTAAACCTACGAAATAAAGATATTTTGATTTGATTTGAGTGTTATTACTGACATAGAAAATAGTTGAAAATTTACGAGTTATTTCAGAAAAACGAAAAAATTGAACTTTTAAACAAGATGGCGGCGAATCCTCTATCAGGATTAGTTAGAAAATAGAGATTTATACGGAAATCTTTAAAACTACCCTTATAGAAAAAGAATCACCTAGCCTAACCTACCTAACCTAACCAACTTTAGCTATTACCTTTATCGAATTATACAGGGTGTCCTGTAAGTAGTGGACCACCAGCTTAGCTCAAACACCACATAGAGCATCTTGAAATGTAAAAATTGCACTAGTTTTATTTTTAATTTTCATGCTTATGAAAATTACACCTAAATACGATTTTAATTAGAAAGACCTATGTATTATTAACCGCCTAGAATAAAAATAACAAAAAAATAAGTGATAGATTTCGTAAAATTATAAAATGTTTGTACATAGGACGATAATTTATTAAAAAAAATCATAACTTCAAAGCTATAAGACCTAGAACAATAATTTTTAGTGGTTTTGGTAGATAATAGTTCCCCCTATCACCCACACCCCGTTGGTCCACTACTTACGGGACCTGTACTGTACCTGTATATTAATAATTAACTAATATCTATATCAAAGATTATTTTTAAAAACTAAATAAAATTAAAATAATAATGCCTACGTACGGTCTACGCTAAACAAAAATATACTAAAATATTCGCTGAGGAGTGCGTCTATGTGCGTCATACCACCGGGTTCGGGGGTCCCGGGGGTTATGTGAGACACTCTGCGCCCGAGAAGGTGGTAAGGTGGACGCAAACTCTACCCACCAAACCCCAGCGGTGTTCTCCTCGTCGTCAGGGTGATCCGGCGTGAGAGCTGTGGACGTCCGCACCGGGCCACAATGGTGTGCCATCTGGAATTCTCCTCTAGAGGCAGGGGGGTTACATCCCCTCCTCCTACTCCGCTTAAGGCACACTCAACACATAAGGGTGATTTATAGCCCGGACCCGGCGGATTCCCCCATAGGCCACGCACAGGAGGGATCACGGCGGTGCAACCGCCTGTCGCTGCCATGCTCTCTTGCGGAAAGAGGCGCAAATGCGCTCTCTCCCGCTCCGCCTCCCCCTTCTGCGACATCACCATCTCCTTCTGAAAGGTAGTATGCGCTCTCACTATTTATGTCATCATTACTCAGATGACCGCAGAAAGTAAACACTTCAGCTAAACAGTCTTAAATAACCTATACTTTATTTTGATAACTTTAAAATCTATTCCTACACCTTATAATAATTTAAGGGCCCTTGGTAGGTGAAAACGGCAAAATTAGCTGTTTCCTATTAGCTGCTATTTCACAAGTTGAAGATTTCTGGCACTGAAATTTCTAATATGTATTACAGAACGTATGTATGAGGTGATGACAGTTTTCAAAACACGATTGGAAAAATTTTGCTCGATAGAAAAAAAATCTGAAGTAACCTCTAAAATTTCATATAAATGAATATTACGACCGTGTTTTACAATAATCATTCTTATAAAATCACAAACACATAGGTTTTTACCCTGACGATGTGTTGACAGATTTAGATTTCCAAAAACTAAAAAAAATATTAACTTTATGATAAAAATTCGAAGTTTCCATACTAACCACGGACCTCGGGCCACACATCACCCGTGAGACCCAGTACCGCTTCGGCATTCACATGCGGGGACTGTGTCGCTCGTCACGCGGAACCCGCGAAAGTTACGAGTCCAAAGCAAGAGTAAACAAACTAATATTACCTTGGGAAATAAAAGAAAGTCGCTATCGGTATTGACTTCCTACTTGTCTGTCTTTACAAAATAATGTTTAGCTAAATATCACAATATATGGTATGGTAATGGATTTTAGTAATTTTTAAATTGTAAATACTTACATGTGCCGGACCGTATGGCAATGGATCAGCCGTCTTTGCGTTCATTGAAGGAGGCCTATATTCAGCGGTGGACGGATAAGGGCTGATGATGATGATGAAATACTTACATAATTTACTTAGATACGAACGTGAAGAGTGGTGTGTGGAGTAAATACTATAAATTGTTATAGAATACATACTATTTGAAAAGATTAGTACAAGTTTTTTTTGAATTTGAAAAAAAATATTAAAACTATACAAATATATTATTTTATTATCAATAAAATTGAAGTGCTGTATCGTATTATACGAGTAATTTCAAACTTTTCACTAAATATGACGACCTCCGTGGCTCAATAGTTAGCACGTTGGCGCTCAAGCCCGAGGTAGTGGGTTCAAATCCCGCCAGGGAACAAAAAAATTTCTGTGTTCCTGGGTCATGGATGTGTATTATACATATAATAAAAAACTTATATATACATGTATAGTATAAAAGTATTAAATATAATATTTCCGTTGTCTGGTATCTGTAATACAAGTTCTTCGAGGATTTACCACGTGACCAGATTGACGTGGTGTAAAAAGAGTCCATAGATTTTATTTGTTCGGTACTTACATCGAAAACCATTTTTAAAATCTGTCTGTTTATCTTACTTAGCCGGAAGTTTGGCTAATCTCAGAAACGGCTGGACCGATTTTGACGGGATTTTCACTGGCAGATAACTGATATTACAAGGAGGAACTTAGGCTACAAAACTAATCATCATCAATTCAAATACTGCTGTACCGATAATCGATGATATATCATAATCATCATCATCATGTATATTATAATATGAGGAGATATTATGATGATATTTATCATCATCATCATCATCATCATGTAATGTCGTGATATCGGCCGTATTGAAGTTCATTGTGGGAGGCCTATGTTCAGCCATGGGCGGATAGATGCTAATGGTGATATATTATATCATCATCATCATCATAATGTTCATCACACAACACAACACAACAATCACAGCAAAGCTGTTTCACGAGAGAAACAAGCAAGATTGGGCGTTTTTCCATTCATCGGCACGGCCACGGCACGGTCACGGCACGGCGGTGGCACGGTCACGGCACGGCGGTGGCACGGTCACGGCACGGCGGTGGCACGGTCACGGCACGGCGGTGGCACGGTCACGGCACGGCGGTGGCACGGTCACGGCACGGCGGTGGCACGGTCACGGCCCGGCACCGGTGCCGTGGCTTCGTTTTTCCACTGTGACGTTGTCGATGACGGTTTACGCACGTTTTCATAGTTCAGTACTGACACGGACTTCAGCAAGACGACACGTAGATCATAATATTATTATAATTTATACATGATGATGATGATAATGATGACATGTATCATCATCGGCCTCTATCCGTCCACAGCTGAACATAGGTCTCCCTTAATGAACGCCAAGACGACCGATCCTATGCCGCGACATTACATGATAATGATGATATTATATATATATATATATATATATATATATATATCAGTAGCAGAATTGATCCACCCATAGCTGGTGATAGGTCTCCCTCACTGAACACCAAGACGGCCGATCTCATGCCACTACATTACATGATAATGATGATATTATATATATATATCAGTAGCAGAATTGATCCACCCATGGCTGGTGATAGGTCTCCCTCACTGAACACCAAGACGGCCGATCTCATGCCACTACATTACATGATAATGATGATATTATATATATATCAGTAGCAGAATTGATCCACCCATGGCTGGTGATAGGTCTCTCTCACTGAACACCAAGACGGCCGATCTCATGCCACTACATTACATGATAATGATGATATTGTATACCTATATCAGTAGCAGAATTGATTCACCCATGGCTGGTGATAGGCCTCTCTTACTGAACACCAAGACGGCCGATCTCATGCCACTACAGTACATGATAATGATGATATTATATATATCAGTAGCAGAATTGATCCACCCATGGCTGGTGATAGGTCTCCCTCACTGAACACCAAGACGGCCGATCTCATGCCACTACATTACATGATAATGATGATATTATATATATATATCAGTAGCAGAATTGATCCACCCATGGCTGGTGATAGGTCTCCCTCACTGAACACCAAGACGGCCGATCTCATGCCACTACAGTACATGATAATGATGATATTATATATATCAGTAGCAGAATTGATCCACCCATGGCTGGTGATAGGCCTCTCTCACTGAACACCAATTTTTTGCCTAAGTTACTTACTCCTTATATCAAACAACATACCTAACATCAACTATCTGTCAGTGAAATTCCCGTCAAAATCGGCCCAGCCGTTTCAGAGATTAGCCGGAACAAACAGACAGACAGACAGACGGACAGACAAAGAAAAATTGTAAAAAACACTATTTGGGTATAATATGTCCCGTGTAAACATCCATATGCATTCAATAAAAAGCGGTTATTTTGATATTACAAAACTCCAATTTTATTTATCTGTATAGATTACACAAACAACATAGCTATTTAAATAATAATTATATATAATAATAATAATAATAATAGAGATTTATAAAGGAATATTAATACACCGTTACATAATATACTTAATCTAATACAACCATATAAAAACAGTAGTTATGTTAAAAATAAAAAGAAAAAACAATAATTGTGGTTACAATAATAAAATTGACAATTTAAACATAAAATACCTATATGCGCCGGAAAATGCACAACAGTGAACAGTGTAATATAATTCCTCAACTCAGTTGTGTGATTGCGGTTTCCTAAGAAACCGCAATCAGCAAATGTACTTGCATAAGGAGTAGAAAAGAGGATCCCCTGGTGGAGAGACTCAGCTATTTATCTCTAGCCCATTGTAATTTACTGTAAAGGTACGGTGGAGATTCGTGCTTAACAATACCAAATAAAAGGGTGGCGAGGTGGAGATGCCTACGACGCTCCATCTTGAGCAGCCGAGCGTTGTTGAGGTAGGGTGTTACGTGTGCGCGAGGAGGGATGTCGAAACAGTAACGAGCGCAAGCATTTTGTACTCGCTGTACTAGATTTTTTGATCGAGTTAGTAAACAGGGACCTATCACAACGTCCGCGTAATTCAATTTGGATAGGACGAGAGATTCACACAAATTAATACGAAGGTCAGTGCTTATGAAATTCCTTATTTTATACAGTACTTTTAATCGATAAAAACAGCTCCTTACAGTTTTCATAATGTGATTCTCAAACCGCAAGCCTTCATCCATTACTAGTCCTAAATTACGTGTCTCAGCGACTCTCTCTATAATAGTATCCTTAATACGTATTTAAGGCATAATTTGCACCGCCTTTTCGATTTGCATTTTAGTGCCCAGTGCCATGTATTTTGTCTTAGTAGGATTCAGCACCAATGCATTAGCTTCTGACCATTCGGTTATACGCGTTAAGTCCTCATTAAGTCTATAGATAGCATCTATCGCGTCGTTTGGTCTGAAAGATATATATAACTGGATGTCGTCGGCGTATATATGAAATCGACAGTGCTGTATCTGTTGTATAACATCAGCAATATACAGTGAGAAGATTATTGGCCCTAAAACTGATCCCTGTGGGATCCCTCTGTGCACGGGACAGGCATTAGAATGAGTGGGGGTGCCGTCATCCTCAACCAGCTCAATGATTTGGAAGCGATTGTTAAGTAACTTTCAAACCAAGATAGTGAATTTTCATCAAATCCGTAGTATTTCATTTTAGACAGTAGCAGGGGGATGTGTATTGTATCAAAAGCACGGGAGTAATCGAGTAGTACAAGTACTGTATATATAATAATATACATTTTAATAAATAAATAAAATAGGTTGCGGTATACATAGCGAAAGGGCTAAACATTATGTAATGGTTATCTTTCAAAATACAACGAAATAGGATCGCTTGATATTATTAAGTTCGGTGACCTACACAGTACACTGATTACCCCTCGCGCGGGGCTCGGCGCGGGGCTAGCGCGGGGCTCGTGCGTGTCCCCCGCGCACACAGACCGTCCCCCACACCTCACGGCACGAAATCTGAATTTTCGCTGACCGCCTAAGCCCCCTTAATAAGTAACCACTCTAAACTGTACACAATAAAAAATAAAGGAAATGCAAAAGTGCGCGCTGAAAAGCACGGTTGCAAGCATACAATTTCTAAAATGTCTAAGAATAATTATTATGAAGGAACACTCCCGCTCGACACGTCCGTCCGCAATAACAGTCAAAAATGTATGATGCGATTCATGCGATACGCGCGGCCTGAGACTCTGACATAATATAGACTTTGGCTAGGTGCTCGCTGGCAGGTCTCCGGCCCCCGCCCATCGCTTTAAGCCAAGTTGGACCTTCGGCCCTATTGTTACAGCATAAACTCCACTGCGGTTGACGTAACGTACGACAAACTTATTATATATTTTGGTACAGTAACCATGTCTAGGGATCGAACCGCAAAAATAAGATTGTTTTTAATGTGTATACTTTTCTGGGATAAAAAATACCCAGTGTGGTGCCCCGGATAGTAAAGTATAATTATACCGGTAGTTTTTGCGAGATGTTTGAACACACAGACAGACAGACAAAAACTTTTCTAATAACATTTTTGGGTTGGGTATCGATCTAGTAACACCCCCTGCTATTTTGTTTTTAATTATTTTCAATGTACAGAATTTACACTTCTACAGTTTTATTATAAGTATAGAATACAACAACAATACTTCACGCAGAGTGCACACGGTAAAATATGCCTTCCACCGATTAATGATATTGATGACAATGACATTTTATGCCACACGATAACTTTATATGCACGCAGCTTCGCCCGCGTTAATTTACTTAATTTAACTCCTATTAGTCACAGAGTGATGCTATATTACATATATGCCTTCCTCGATAAATGGACTATCTAACACTGAAATAATTTTTCAGATCGGACCAGTACTTCCTGAGATTAGCGCTTTCAAACAAACAAACTCTTCAGCTTTATATATTTAGCATAGATATATAAGCGCATATTAATTTGTTTATTATCGTAATTATGTCTATATACAGTAGACATGCTTTATTACTTCCCGTATACCAATAAATTATATAAATTAAGCTATCCTATTATGTGTTTCATAATAAATTCTGTCGTGGATCCATTGTCCTGTTGGCATCGAGCCAAAATAAACTCTGGCGAATTATCCAAGAATATCTGAATATTGTCTGACATGTACAATCTTGGTGAATATTTTAGTACAAATAATAATAAATAATAAATATCTTATACCTGTATACTAGCTGTTTACCGCAGATACACTTGGAATAAAATTTAAATTTATGACTTAAAAGAAAAAAATATATACTTAGTTTAAAAAAGAAACTAAAAAATACGTTTAAATAGCAAACGGAACTAAAAATTTGAAAATATTTTTATTTATATTTATATTCTATTTCTAAAAGTGAAGTTATTAAAAAAACTACCAAGCACCACACGCTTTTTACCATATATGTAAGTATTAATATCATTTTTGTTATGTAATCCATTTAATTCTTGTATAAAAAATCAAATTTATAATTCAGTTTGCTATTGAAGTGTGTTTTTTTTTAGTTTTTTACTCAACATATTATGGTAATCACTCAATCACAATCATCAATGGTGAGAGACTAAAAACCACACAAGTGATGTAGGTAAATTGCTTGCCTTATAACTTTCTTGGATGTACTATTATGATTATTCATATCAGGATATTATTGGAACAAACTTATTAAATTATTATATTGGTCAAGTGCGTAACGTTTTAATTACATCTGAGACTTTAACGTCTTAAAGTGGCTCAAAATCCAGTCCAAAGCAGTTACAAGCAAACATACAAACATACTTGCAAAGCTAATAAAAAGCGAGTAAAAAGTAAATACAAAAATTATATTATATAAATATAATAATTAAAATATATAAAATATATAATTTTACAAATAAACACGAGCTAAAAAGTATTTAAAACTGCATATTATTGAAGCTCTTCGTGTAATTACTAATTACTGTCAGAAACCAATTTGAAGCGGCTGAATGCCGAAAGATGGTAAGGTGGACACTGGACGCAGCTCTACCCACTAAAACCTGGCGAGTACCACCAATGCCACATTTGATGAGGTGTCCGGATCTGTTAAGCAACAGAGCACCTTAACAGCTAGTCAGTCCCCCAAGGGACCGATGCCACCTCCACAGAGAGGTTGTCCCGCACCACAGAACAACTCCTCCCAACGTCGGGACAGTGCAATGAAGTGTGGTTTCCATCCTCGCCCCTTGTCTCCCCTGCCCTTTGGTCCCCTCTTCTTATAAGAGGTGTACAAAGAGCAGAGGGGGCTGCTCTCAATTTGGTTCAGTTAGCTTCGCCCAAAGTGCTGGGTTCACCATAGGCTACTGAGCCCCACCGCCATGACAAGGCTTGAACCATGTTGGGGTGCGTAAGTGACCCTAGTATGCTCGACTAATGGGCACGGGTCTTCTAGAAACCGTAAACTAGCAAGTTGGGAGTTAGCACAAAGTTCACCTATGCGTTGGTCCAATACGTAGTGGCGAAATCATGTACCTTCAGTCTTTTATATTTTTTCTTTTACTTATTTTTATTTATTTATTTGCTTATTATCATCATCATCAGCCTCTATCCATCGACTGCTGAACATAGATCTTTTTATTTTTTATTTTACGGCGAGAAATGCTTCAGAAGCATCCAGCGGGGGAGTGGGGACTCCCTCAAGGTTCTACCTTAGGCTACTGAGCCCCACCGCTACGACAAGGCTTGTACCATGGTGGGGCTGAACATAGGCCTCCCTCCATGATTAACAAAGTTCCAGTACATTTTAATAACATAACAAAACAATATATATTTTAAATATAACCAGAAAATGCAAGTATTAAAATAAAAATAAAACATATGACGTAATAGCGTGTATTTAATATTCATGTAAGGCAATAGGTTTCACGATGTTAAAAATAAAAACAAACTGATGTTAAAATTGTATGTGATATATCTCAATTAACGATGAAGAGAATAACGATTATTTCTTATAAAGGTTATAGCGATCATGGAACTCCATTTAAATTGTATACTTACATATAACAAAAGAAATATGTCCTGGATACTTAAGGATAACAAGGATTGATTTCCAAGGAATAAACAGGGTGTAGTTGTCCCCACCATGGTTCAGGCCTTGTCGTGGCGGTGGGGCTCAGTAACCTAGGGTGAGCGGTGCACCTTGGGCGAAGCTAATTGGGCCTACGGGGCTCTTTGTACCCCTCTTATAAGAAGAGGGGACAGAAGAGCAGGGGGCAAGGGGTGAGGATGGGAACCTCACCCCATTGTACTGTCCCGACGTTGGGAGGGGGACCCCTTTGTGGAGGTGGCGTCGGTCCCTTGCGGGACTGACTAGCCGTCGAGGTGCCCTGTTTGTTTTCTAGATCCGGGGCACCTCACCAAAGGCGGCATTGGTGGCACTCGCCGGGTTTTAGTGGGTAGAGCTGCGTCCATTTACCAGCTGTCGGGCGCAACGAGTCCCACATAGCCGCGTGGGTAGACCCACTCCCCCGCGGGATGCTTCAGAGTATTTCCCGGCGTTAAAGAGAAAAAAAAGGGTGTAGTTGTAATATATAAAGATATGATTCTCAATAAAATGCAACACTGACCTATATGTGACGTGATTCATCAACTTTTACAATAACACGTCTTTCGGATGTACAGTCAGACACATAAATAATAATTAGTTATGCTAATTAAAAAAAAATTCTTGAATGCGATAGGTAAATCAAAGATGTTCAAACAACGTCACGAAAAGAAATTTACTAAAACAATAAAAATAATATATAATTTAAAAGAAATAAATAAGAGAGTAGGTAAATAAAAATATATACATAGGAAAGGGTCTTTTTTTGTTACCGCTGGGGAATGCCCTTATGCACGCCACCGGGCCCGCGGGAGCCCGGGGGCAATGTGGGACCTTTCTACGCCCTAAAAGATGATAAAGTGTACGCAGACTCCAGACTTTACCCCAGCGGTGTTCTCCTCGTCGTCTGGGTGACCTGGCGAGGGAGCTGTGGACTGCTGCCTGTGACGTCCGAGTCGCCAAATTAGACATACTTTTTATGATTTTGGTATACCCAATATAATATCTCGCAAGACAAATCTATGAATATCAAGCCAGTCAGTCTACAGAGCGTACTCGTGCTCGAAAAACATGACCCCTTCTATCGTAATCGGGTAGAAATAATCTGATTAAATTTCCTTTTCTGGCTATTTATTGTTTTATTTTAATGTTTAATGTTTATTTGTAATTCGACGCATGTCCACCCAATTAATATCAAAACGATGAATCTCTAACGATATGATAAACTGTATCAGAGCTTACCCATATTATATTTAAATACGGTCCATAAATCTTAATAATGTCATTGAGCTTCAATAATCTGTTTATAAGTTATTTTTAAATCTCTATTATGCGTTGAAAACCACTTCATATAGACGATCTCCGTGCAGTAGCTGGTCCGTGTTAAATACCGTCTTGGTGTTCATAATTGAGGACAAGTTTAGCAGTGGACGGATAAAGGCTGATGATGATGATAGATAACATAAAGGGTTTGAATTTTTCAGCATTGTGCTTTATTACTATTTTTGAAACGCGCCCAACGAACGTCACGATTTCTGATAGATTTCATTATGATATCGTCGTTCAACTTCGAGCATTTAAACGGAATAGAGCGGTAACTTTGTATTTTGTATGAAAACAAATTGTGTTGCGACGCTACGCCGGTTCTCCGCTGATTGGCCGACTGATAGCCATTTATGGATGATTAGCTGATGGGACGTGCGTATAGATCACTGGTTGGTAGAATTACTATTACGTCAGTAGCAAATCACTGACCAGTTTCGGAATTTTATGGCTCACATCACTACTCTATCCGCTTATACGCTCGATACATAACAGTAACATCGATATTTGATTCGAAATATATGTCTAAGTTATCTTCTATACATTCATTATACGTTGCCAAACAACTTCATGTGCAGACTTCATAAAATATGGGAGCGTTATACTGCTATCATCAGTACTGTACCAGTTATAGTTTCCGAAACGGGCCCCAAAAATGTCGAAGTTCTTGAAATACCACAAGAACTTCATGTTATTTAACAGTAGCGTCAATCTGAGTGAGGAGGAATTTGCTCATAATTACTACACTAAGGGAACAGATTATTATCTGTAATAGCAGGGGTAAATGTTACCATCATGGACCCGTTATGTCTATCCTATAATTCAACGCGACCTTGCGTTCAGGTATTTGTCACTATCAGAGCCGTCACAGAATAAATGATTCGGCTCATCGCGTATTAGATGTGATAATATATGTGTATATTGTTTTCGTTATGGTAGTCCCACTAATTGATGAAATACAAACTTTATTAATACTTAATAATAATCAACATTAGTAAGGAATGAATAATGAAACCAAAAGAAAATGTACCAAACAATTATATAAAGCCATCTTTTTTTAGTAGTAGTAGACACTCGCTACATCATTTTAATGAGAAATTTTCCCTGGAAAAAATCAAAGGGACTTTTACTCCTTAGGAATTAGTAAGTATAACGTAAGCAAGTATAATAACTATAATTTAAATTTTAACAATTTCCGGTACCTAAATCTAGATAAATCATAAATACTTCAACGTGACATCACCACAGCAATTTCGAGAAAGTGTCCATTTTTTAAGTGAAAATTTCTTTTGGCGCGGTAGGCATATTTTTAGATGAGATAAAATCTCTGGATTCACGACACCGTTACCACCCGAATGAGACGCTATTTGACGTTTATATGACGTTTGATTTATCTATGATTATGCAATATTTGTTTACGTATGTCAATTTCGTGCGGCCATTTCGTGCGCCCATTAAATTGTATAGGTTGTCATAATCTTTTACAGCCTGTATTTCTTTTCTGTTCTGTTTTCACTTCTATCGGCAGTCCCTGTGACTGGTTGGGTTAGTTTTTTTTAATATGAACAAGACATCACAAACGCACGAACGATTGATTGACAGCCGCACTAACAACAAGAATTCTATGAGGAAAATTGGTTGCTAATGGTTACTGAAAAACCAGTAGTTAGTATTGACATCCAAATATTGTTTTGGTGACTCTGCATCCTACATTTTAGTTTTTTTTTTCTTTTACTCCGTGAAAATGCTCTGTGGTATGTGGGACTCGCTGCGCCCGAAAGATGGTAAGGTGGACGCAGCTCTATACACTAAGCTACCTAACCTCACCCGGCCACCAACGCCGCCTTTGGTGAGGTGCCACGGATCTATTGAGCAAACAGGGCACCTCGACGGCTAGTCAGTCGCTCAAGCGGCTGACGCCACCTCCACAGGGGGATTGTCCCGCACCACAGAACTACCCATCCCAACATTGGGACAGTGCAATGGTGTGAGGTTCCCATCCTCGCCCCTTGACTTTGTCCCCTCTTCTTATAAATAAATAAATTTGCTTCGCTCAAGGTGCTGGGCACACCCTTGTCTCTGTGTGTCTCCTGTTTGTGTCGAATAAATGTTTCTTTCTTTCTTTCTTCTTTCTTTCTTACCCTTGGCTACTGAGTCCCACCGACAAATCTTGAACCATGGTGGGGACATTTTAGTCTTTGTCATTGCTGTCTCTGCGACCTTCACTGTAATCTACGTATTTTAACCGGTGAGACGGATGTGCTAGGATACGCCCACCTACAGTGCCGTATTGGGAAGTAAGTGAGGGATGGGTAGTGTAGTTACTGCCGCAGTGACAAATCATATTACGTCTCTGGATAGGTAACGCATGATTGAAGGTAACTCGACGGTAGTTCCGGGTGCACTCGCTTACGTTCATGGGCGACGTTGACCGCCTATTATCACGAACTGCAACTGGCAATTTAAATATTTTTTTTAAAAGAAGGGGCAAACGGATAGTCGATTCACCTGGTGGTAAGTGATGTGACATCTTCAGACACCCGCTACACCAGAGGATAAAGGTGCGTTGCCTTTCAAATATGAGTATGCTCTTTCTTGAAGGTTCCCAAGTCGTATCGATTCGGAACTACCGTAGATCTACATAAAAATGTGAGTAATTATTATCAACAATTTTTGCAAATAGTCTCCGTCAATAATATTAAATTTTTATATGTCTTACTGATTCTGTTTTATGCGTCTGACTGTACTTAATTTCATTGTACAATATAATGGTTTCTCAGAAGTGATCTGGAATCTTCAAGTGAAATGCGTTTTATTAATATTTTACCTGTTTTATTTTATTGTATATATTGTGAGCGCCGACGGCCTAGTGGGTACGGGCTCGGCCTCTTGAGTGAGAGCCGAGAGGTCCGGGTTCGATCCTGACCCCCCCCCCCCCCCGGTGATGCCTATAAATAGGATTTTCTAAATTTCTACGTTCACCTGAACATGAGACCATCGCTTGCTCACCGATGAAGAAAACATCGTGAGGAAACCTGCATGCTCGATGAGATTAAAAGTCTTTGAAGGTGTGTGATGGTTAACTTCACGTTCACCGATGCGCATCGGTGAACTATGGCCCAACAACCTCATCGCCTGATTTCGAGGAGGAGACCCGTGCCCAGCAGTGGGACATATAAGGGTTGATATTATTATTTATTTATTTTATTAACGTTATTCCTATTATTAGAGAAACCTTAAAGGCAAGATCTTATAGAAGACCTTAATTTATCTATCATTAATTATAAGAGCCTATATTTAAATATAGAAATTTTTGAATAACATATAATATATTGGGTAACTGGATATAAATTTCTATATAATATATTTCTGTCTATATAATAATGATCATTGTTATGTATCCATGTGCAGACCGGTGACTTTCAAGGAACACCAAGACTTCTAATTTCGACTGGCGTCAGCTTTGCTATTTTCCTCGTTTACAAGTTTAATTGAAGATATCTGAATTAATATTACATCAATTCAAATATCTGATGAAAACAACTTCACAAATTTAGGAACGTAAAAAATATATAAATCATTATATAGAAAACAAACAAAATGCTCGTGCGTCATTGTAAGTAATGAGTTATTGGTTTAACGTCACTCAAATGTGAATTATTATGGCCCAAAACACATAAATTTCAACAATATAGTGTAGAAAATAGATGAGAAAATATAGCCACAATTATTATACGAAGCTGGACTTTCTATCGAATTATATTAATATTTTATAATAATATAATAATAATAATATATATTTATTTGTGACACATAGGTAAAGTGATGGTACAACTTATCTTACATGTTTCACTATGGTCTGCCTGTTAGGCTTACAAATTCAATAATTCATAAAAATATATTATAATGTCAAATAGTAATAATTATAATAGTATACAGTCATTGAAGATTGTCAATATATTTATCCAATTATGTGACAGTACATCAAATATTCATTTAGATCATAATAAGCTTTTTGATATAGAATTGCTTTTACTTTTTTTTAAACTGTTCTAAAGATTCTGTTAATAAAATTTCTTTAGGTAGTTTATTCTATAATAGTTTGCCTGTACCCAAATAACTTTTGCTCAGTAAATCAGTTTTGCTAGCAAGGCAGCCTATTTTATAGTTATGTCTAGCACTTTTTAAGGTTTCATATTCATGTATGTTTGTTTTGATAAATGTTAACAACTCTAATATATATATACAAGGGAGTGTTAATAATTTTATTTTTTTTAAATATCTGCAGCTATCAACAGTTGTAATTTTACATATTGCCCTCACGCATTTCTTTTGGGCTTTAAATTTATATTTTTAGCCAAACTTTTATTAGGTAAGTATATATAATAATCATATTTTTTGTGATTCAATATTGATTTACTAATGTAAAAAGTGCATATATAATTATAGTACTTCGATAAATAATGTTTAATTACTTATTTCAAAGATAAATATATGGCAGATATGCGTGTAAATCATACCCACAAACATATGAGTTGCTTCTGTGTTTTACTACGTTTTTTCGGAAGATGTCAACCGCTTTGAAAATTATAAAGATAGAAAACCATTCTTAAATTACCTCTTCTATAAAAAGCCTTCCTCAATATTTCTCCATCAGTCGGAGATTAGCGTATTCAAACAAACAAATTATTAAACTTTGTTATTTTCGACTTACGGTCAGCACAGGTAACTTACCGTCCCCTTTCTACCTCTTATTCTTAATAATTTCTTAACCTAATTCCTATTATCTTCCCTTTTTCGTGTAACCTTCTACACTCAAGTGCAGTAACGACTATCTGTTTGCATGCAATGACTATCTTTTACAAGATGGGTATATCTTGTGGTAAGATATACCCACAAATCCATTAAAACTCGTAAGTCTGAATTTTAGTGGACTTCAAAGTTGATCGTTGGAGTCTCACCAAAACATTGTGCACAAACTTTTATTTACAAGTTGTATAAATTTAAAAATGCTATAAACTAGCGGTTATTTGGAATCATAAAAGAGCGATTAAAACGAAAACTTCTAAACTTAAAAATAACTCTCGAGGAATTTATTACTTCTAGTTAGAAATACATTCTAATTTTAAAGTAGTTAAACTTATTGTTTAATTTGTTTCAAATATTAATAATTAGGTACTTATCTAAAGTAATTGTTTAATTTGAGAACAACCACACCATGTTAAACATAGTTTCGTGTTAAATTCTTAACTTATGATAAATAATTAGTGGCCGAAATACAGAAATTACATTTAAATATTATTGTATACAAGTACATGGGTATACAATATCTAATCCATAATGGATTCCAATCCCATATGGATTGGATTGGAATCAATAATCTTTACGTCATTTGATCACTGCACCAGCCATCATGTAGGTACTTAACTTTCGAAATAAGACAAAAGAAAAAAGTATTTTGCATTTAATATTTTTAACTTATTTCGAAAAAAGCGGGAGGAGGTTCAATGTTCCACTGTATGTATTTCTTACCGTTTTTACTCAACAAAAATAGAATTCTTTATTTAATTCGAAAATTCATTCACTTCTTCCCTTCCAATCAAAATCATAAACTACTGGATCTCATGAGTCATACTCATCAATACTAATCATACTCATTTTAGAGAAAAGATTTAATAAAATCATTCATATTGTTAGTCCATACGGGCATTTCCAATGCTTTCTTGTGGTCATTCTAAAGAAACAAATAATTTCAATATCTGGCAAGCCCAATACTAGAATACTAGCTGATGTTATACAAATTAAAGCCCTGATACTAGATGTCATACAACTGCAACTTTTCGACAAAATATATGAGTAATTTTTATCATTCAGTTAACATTGACCCACATAAAGAACAGAAAACTTACGTCCCTTATTATATGTCACGATGTGACATGTGACGACATCTGACATGTGACGATATGTGACATGCTGAGTGATAAGAAAAGTATTGGTACGTTAGTAACAAAAAATTGAGTTTGGTTCTTCTATGATCCAATTTTTTATTTTATTTTTTATACTTTATTAAAAGGCTTTATCGCCATTGCGATTATGTCGCCTTAATTAAATAAACAAACTATAAAATAAACATTAAATACCTAAGTACCCACCACCTTATGATATAACTTACATACAATTTTCATTTGTTCAGAATGGGGGAAAGCCAAAATATTATTTAAGTCTAGGTTACATTTTATAAAGCTACAGTTTGATATCCGAAATTCTTCGTTCCGTGCACATTCCATCAAAACATGCAACAAATCATCCGGGACACCACATATTGAGCAGTTAGGTGTCGGCAATTT
Source organism: Helleia helle (assembly GCA_963853865.1). Taxonomy (NCBI): domain Eukaryota; kingdom Metazoa; phylum Arthropoda; class Insecta; order Lepidoptera; family Lycaenidae; genus Helleia; species Helleia helle. The sequence goes on along the minus strand of OY971425.1, from coordinate 5,055,935 downwards.
ACCCATTAAAAATGCGAACTGTTTTGATGGAATATGTCCTGAACGAAGTCTCAAAATTGTCACAATATTATTTCTATCAGATGCATTCCCTATCCATGAAATTTTTTGTGGATATGGTTGGACCGTTTTGTATCAAATACCTTTTTCTACTGACCTTCTATCAAATTCTTCACGCCACATGTTGAAACACAGCATAAATAAATTAATATAATTATTAATAAATATAATAAGGGTAATTCTAAAAAAATATCTACATAATAATATGTTATAGACAACTATTGGGGCCGTCGACAATAAATAATAATTACAAACTTATTTGGAGACACAAAAAGTGTATTTGTACCATTCACACACGGCAGAAGTGAAGATTTTGAATAGTAGGTTTTTTTTTTTTTTTTTTTTTTTTAATTCAAAGGGCACAACCCTTTAGCAACAAAAACCATGAAAATATTTTATTTTCTTCAACTATATCAAATCTGTATACTTGCGTTCAAATTCTCGCGGGCTAGATCCTAATATTTATAAATATATTTCTCTCTCCTTGGGGTCGCTTTTTAGTTTCATAGAATTTTCAAGAATATCAACTTTCATCAAGATAATGATTAATTGTTTAATTTTTAAACATAATATAAATAAAGATGTTTATTGTAATTTTATATTTTCAATAAAACATAAGTAGAATTGTATAAACATCAACATCATTCAACAATTTATTGAAATACCAAATCCTTTAGCATTAACAAATTCGACGAAATCGTGTCGTATACGTGACGTCCAATCAAAATGGAGTCCACTATTATTATCTATTCCAGGACATTCAGAAGGGAAATAAAAAGGGGTCACGATCTGACGACTCGAACTTTCCCGTTCGCCCAATGAATACAGAACAATGCGAGGACACACTATTGTCATCTAGTTTTATGTACCAGCGAAGATTTCAAAAGTACTTGACTGGCGCATCGACCCTAAGTAAATCTTGGCATCCGACACAAGATTCCACAACTCTTTTCTACCTGCTTGTCGCAAATCTAAATTGGCCTCTTGATGCTGGTACAGGTATCTTTGGACTTTATCTAAGTATTGATACCTTTTTTTTTATTTCTTTAACGCCGGGAAATGCTCTGAGGCATCCCGCCGGGGGATTATTATTAAGTCCTACGTTAAGTGCCAAAATATCTTCATATCAATTTTCACCCAAATCTGTTTCGTGGTTTAGAAGATAGACATTCCCAGGGTTTTACCCACATAGTTCCCGTTCCCGTCGGATATTCTGGATAAGAACTATTTTAAGTCCTACGTTAAGTTTCAAAGTGTCTTCATTTCAATATCACCCAAATCTGTTCCGTGGTTTAGACTTTAGACGATAGACAGTCCCGGGATTTTACTCACATAGTTCCCGTTTCCATGGGATATCCGAAATTAAAACTATTCTATGTCCTTTGTCGGGTTACAATCAATCTTTGTGCCAAATTTTATCCAAATCTGTATAGCGGTTTAGGCGTGGAGAAGAAACAGACAGACAGACAGAGTTACTTTCGCATTTATAATATTAGTAAGGATTAATAGATTGTTATGAACTATAAGCTCTGTCGTACCCCATGTAGACTCACAGTCTTTTGGTTTTTCAAATGAAATGATTCGTTATTAAATAATAAAGAATACATTAGAATTCGTTGTAAACTAAGCGGATCGAAGATAACATTTAATGAAGGAATTAATTAAAATAGGCTCTTAGAAATTTAAATGTTAGAAACTTCAAATGCTACTTATTTTATTAATTAATCAGAATTCACGTTAATATTTTACCACGATTTGCCAGTGGAGACGGTGGGGGGATGCGCTATGCCGCATGGCCTTCTTGTGTTTCTAGAAGGGCAGGACAGGCACACCTTACGTCTCAGGATGGGCAACGCCTGAATGAGCTATGTTATGTCTATGGGCGACGCTGACCACTTACCATCAGGTTGATCATCTGTCCGTTTGTCTATCCATGATCTATTACACTAAAAAAAAACATCTACCCAGAACCAACTTGGGCCTGAGCCAAGTTGGCGAAAATTATTGTCAGCTATCGACTCGCCTCATTAGAGACACTCTATTCTTAGCCTTTTCCTTGTTTTCCCTCAGATTTTCACTTTTGCATAGCACACATAATATAGACATAAGAAAAATATTAATATGCCTACTTAAAATAAGTAGAAACTGTTTTGTAATGACGACCTCTGTGGCTCAGTGGTAAGCGCGTTGGCGCTCAAGCCGGAGGCTGCGGGTTCGAATCCCGCCAGGGAACAAAAAATATTTTCTGTGTTCCTGGGTCATGGATGTATATTAAATTTGTGTATTATATAATAAAAATCTTAAATATATGTATGGTATAAAAGTATTAAATATATTTCCGTTGTCTGGTACCCGTAACACAAATTCTTCGAGAACTTACCACGGGACCAGATTGACGTGGTGTAAAAGCGTCCATAGATATTATTATTATTATTAATGTTTTCGCGAATTTCATTCATTATAATAAAATTATTTCTTTTTTATGACCAGGAATTTTTAAACTTAGTACATACATTTTTATAAGCAATAAGACCGCCTTTGTGTTCACAAATTTGTGTGACTTATTATGTACCTGTCTTTATGTACTTTTGTTTGTGTGCACAAAAAAGAATAATTCATTTATTCAATCATTCATTAATTTTTGCATCAAGACCATTCTTTGCTGTTTCGTTGCAACTTTCATTACATGGTATCAATTTGTGTTCAATAAATTCGATATATATCTCATACATAATAAAAGCTATACTTTCATCTATAGCAGGAAAACTTGTGCCCGATTCAACTTTTATACGTAACTAACCTATAAAAGTAAATTGACATTTTGTTATTTCCCTGAAAACGCAACAGAATTGCGACGCCTTTAAAATGCATATTTTGTTTTAGCCAGTAACTATACGACAAAACAAAATTGTATGAACTGTATTTCTTCTAGGTTATGATATTATGTGTGCTCGTGTCGGGCCCAGGATGGGGTTTTAACCTGGGTCCAGCTAGACACAACGTCGTCGGGGACTGCTAAAAGTATCGAAAGTCCCCCTTTAGAGGAGGAGTCTGGCCTTTTCGCCGGGGCCAGCCTGTCGCCGAGGGTCCTGCGTTGCCTGCATGATCCGGGACTCTCATAAAAGGCGGCTGAGGGCATTTGCGCGTTTTTAGTGGGTAACGCATCTCCAAGTGCGAACCCCACACACGGCTAGGTTTAAAACTCACCCCGGTCCTAGTTACGGTTTCGTCTGCAAATTTCCGCTGCAGAACAAAAAAAAAAAAATGGTTACGATATTATGTTGTGCGAATGATTGAATGTACAAATGAATGCACAAAAGAATGAATGCTAAAATAAGGAATGAAAGAACGCACAAAATAATAATATATGTTTTATAATAACATCTTTTATTGTGGACAATAAAATATTTTACTTTCTTCCTTTCTTTCTTTCAAAAGAAGGAACGAAATAATAAATATAATAAGGAATGAATAAATGATTGAATGATTAGATCGATGGATGAACAGAAGCTGGTCATGAATAGCATTAGCCTTTAATTGTTGAATTAATTAACTTACACTTCAAAAGAAATAATAACATCAAAGTCAGCTTTATAAAATAAATAAATAAATAAATAATATATTCCACAAACAAACAAAGAATATTTTTTAACAAAGTTTCTAATAATAATACGCACTAAAGAAATTACTCTGTGAATAAATCTTAGACTAAATTATCACTTAACATTATCCCGCATAATATGGCAATATAAATAATTTATTTACACGACAAACAAACTAAACGAACATTACTATGAGAGTATTTACATTCTCAACGTTCTTCTCTGTGATTTTTTACCGCCTGTTTGTGAGCAAAACAACACGATATAATCCCTGACATGTGCATGTACGATAGTAGTACTCTAATATCTTTTTATTACTATACGTTGCTAGTAGCTTTTCTTTTCCGTCAACTGGACATTTTTATTCAGTTAACATTATTAATATTAATTATTAACATTAACGTTATTAACGTTAACATTATTATTCTTTTCCGTCTACTGGATATTTGTCTTCAGTCAACATTATTAACATTATTAACGTTAATATTTTTAAAGTTTCAATCATTTTTTATTATATTTTATAGCTTTATATATTAATACTTATTAATTACTAATTATAGATTAATACTTGCATATACTTTTAAATTCACTCGCAATACTTCCTTTAAATATCTTATCTTGTTTTGACGTGACGTCTTATAATTCGATGGAGCTGGCTGCACGAACGAAAAAACATGACGTATGCGTCGTTACCTCGCTCTGAGGCGTTCCATTTTCTTATGACGTTGTCACGTTGAACTATCATCAGTAAACCGACTTTACAGACAACCGATTTTTTATTATAAGCTTTTATTTAACTTGCAATGTACTAAAATGTTTTCTGGTTGGAATCTTACAACTCAATTTTGAAGAAGATATTATCTTTAACCGATTGAGCTGAAATTTTATATACAAGTTTAGTTTGGATGACAATGCATAATAGCTGTGTGATGTTATTCTAAATACAACATGGCGGAACAGCCAAGATGGCGGACTAGTCATTTTTAATGCACTCCTAGAATATGGGTATCAAATACTACTGAGGTACTTGCTGAGAGTAAACTCGAGAAATAACTTTAAATTCAATATGGCGAAAATCTAAAGAAAACGGACTAATTCATTTAGTTTATTTTTTATTTTTTATGTTAGTTGAATAGGCAAACTGCCAAACGTGCCACCTGATGGTAAGTGGTCGACGTCGCCCATGAACATAAAACTAATTTACCTGGAACGAGGCCAGGCAAATCATTTATGTGTTGCCTATCCTGAGACATAAGATGTTAAGTCTCGGTGTCAGTAATTACACTGCCTGTCAGGGAACAAAAATAATTTCTGTGTTCCTGGGTCATAGATGTGTATTAAATATGTGTATTATATAATAAAAATCTTAAATATATGTATAGTATAAAAGTATTAAATATATTTCCGTTATCTGGTACCCGTAGCACAAGTTCTTCGAGTACTTAGCACGGGGCCAGATTGACGTGGTGTGAAAGCGTCCATAGATATTATTATTATTATATAACACATTAGAAACATAAGCAGAAATCAAGTTTATTGTTTGGGAGCACCCTTAAATATTGATTTTATTCTGTTTTAGTATTCCTTGTACAGAAAACAGAAATAAATCATCTGTGAAAATTTCAACAGTCTCACTATCATGGTTAATAAGATACAGCCTGGTGACAGACGGAAGGACAGCGGAGTCTTAGTATTAGGGTTCCCGTTTTACCCTTTGGGTACGGACCCCTAAAAAAGCAGATACTAACTGGAAACGTGCGGTCGAGCGACCAAAGCTTGTTTTGTTCGAGTCATGGAACACATATAACATGTCGACTGGCTTAAAAAGATGTACACGCAAAAATATATTTTCTTTATCATATTATGTGGACAAGACACGTCGCTTATGAAGGTCACTGAAGGGCAACGTGTATAAACTTACTTAATAACTATAAAAGAGGATATTGGTCATGCCATAACGTCGAGGTTTTCTTTTATGTTGATGTCCTAAGCCCGCTTTCAATTTTCTGTGTAAGCTTACTTCGGTCTGACAATATTTCTTATTGTAATATACAATAAGAAATATTGTCAGACCGTTTGAATATATTTTAAAAGTTACCCACCATGATTCAGGCCTTGACGTGGCGGTGGGGCTCAGTAGCCTTGGGCGAGCCTAATTGAGCCAAGGGGATCATTGTGGGGTACAATACATTCTTCTTATAAGAAGAATATATTCTCCTTTTGTCTCCTCTTCTTATAAGAAGACAGGAGACAAAAGAGCAGGAGACGAGGATGGGAACCTCACCCCATTGTACTGTCCCGACGTTGGGAGAGGTTGTTCTGTGGTGCGGGACAACCCCTCTGTGGAGGTGGCGTCGGTCCCTTGCGGGACTGACTAACCGTCGAGGTGCCCTGTTAGCTTTACAGATCCAGGGCACCTCACCAAAGGCGGCACTGGTGGTACTCGCCGGGTTTTAGTGGGTAGAGCTGCATCCACTTACCATCTATCGGGCGCAGCGAGTCCCACATACCCGCCTGGGGAAACCCACTTCCCGCGGGATGCCTCAGACCATTTCTCGGCGTAAAAGGAAAAAAGAAGTAACAATATTTAAAAAATAATTACTGTGTAAAACACTATAATGTCACGATTTTAAACTTTTCCTTTTTTTTTCATATACACTCTATTTCAAGACTTCGGTTCACACAGCATTATGACAGACGAAGGGAGTTTCAGTAATAATCTCAAAATTTACTAAGCTAAGATACTGATTGTATTTATGTGCTGTGTCAAAGTGAATGTGCATTTGCTGCATACTATATCTTCCTGACCTTAGTGGTTGTATAAATGATCGGTCGATTATACCATTCTTCTTTCCGGATACCTTCGACCAGACCGGGTTAAGCCGTAAAGGTGGTCGAAAATACCTGGGAATCTGTTGCCAATTATCATCATAATCACCATTTTTATTATCATCATAACATCATCATTAAATATATAGTTCATTAAATAATTCACTATTTATACAGATTAAAGAGAATCTTTTGTTTTCTCGTCAGAATTAGCATTTCAAATTTTCAAATAATATTTTTAATGAACTTCTTTATCATTTAACATTGTCTATATTTAAATACCTTCTACTAAAATTTAAATTTTTTTGTAGTAGAGGGGGCAAACGGACAGTCGGTTCAACTAGTACATTATACAGCTACCACGATGCAGTCTTTGCAGTTGCATTGCCTATGAAATATAAATATTCTCTTTTGCACCGGGAAATTCTCTTAGGCATCCCGCTGGTGAGGTGGAACTCCCCAGATGGGTATGTGAGACTCGTTGCGCCCACAAGATGATAAGGTGGACCCTGCTCTACCCACTAGAACCCTGCGAGTGCTACCAATGTCGCCTTTGTTCAGGTGCCCCGGATCTGTTGAGCAACAGGGCACCTCGACGGCTAGTCAGTCCCCCAAGGGACCGACGCCACCTTCACAGGGGTTACCTGCACCACAGAACAATCCCTCCCAAAGTCGGGACAGTGCAATGGGGTGAGATTCTGATCCTCGCCCCCTGTGCTCTTTTGTTCCCACTTCTTTTCAATGTCAATTAGCTTCACTCAAGGTGCTGGGTTCACCTCAGGCTACTGATCCCAAGTGCCACAACAGGGCTTGAAGTATGGTGGGGTTCCTAGATGGTACCTATTTTAGTCGTAGAAAAAAAGGAACACGCCATCAAAAAACAAAAAGCAGTTTTTGTACATGTATACCAAGTAGTTCGTTTAGTATAATCTGATATAAAATAGAATACAATATTCACGTATTTTATATAAAGGACTTCATACTTTTATGAAGATATCTAATAGATCAAAACACCTAATAGAGCTTTCTACCGATGTAATTGAATTGCACACTGAACATTAAAAATATCTAGCATTCCTAGTATAGCGCCGAGACATGTCGATACGTGTACCACGTGTATTTCATTCAAATGGAAAATAAAATATTTACCTACACATAAATTTTATATTAGCTGTTGCCTGCAGCTTCGCCCACGTTACTCAACTCATATTAGTCACAGCGTGATGTTATATAGCGTATAGCCTTCCTCGATAAATAGGCTATCTAAGAGTGAAAGAATTTCTATAATCGGACGCTACTCGTCCGATTAAAAAATCCTGAGATTAGCATGTTTAAACAAACAAACTCTTCAGCTTTATATTATTAGTATAGATAGGAAAATCGACAGACGAGCCATCTAATGATAAAAAAACGCTGTTTACGTAATTTATAATACGTATTTCGGAACGCACTTTCTAATTTGCTTTGAAAATAGCAGGACTGGGTTGTAATTGGTTTCTTTCGCGGCAACTTTTATGATAGTCAATGTATGATACTTGAAATACACACGGATTCAATCAAACGGGCTTAACGTTAGGAAATGCGGTGAGCCAATCAATCTGACATCTGGTATCAAGCAGTGACGCAGCATTTGTTGACGATGACTCGAGAACCATGACGTTTGTTCACCCAAAAAGTGCTCAACGTGCCTAAAGAAGTATTTACTTAAAAAAATTAAAAACCAGTTCACTTCGAACAAGTCCAGGCAAACTCATTCGCCCCACCATGATTCAAGCCTTGTCGTGGGGCTCAACAGCCTAAGGCGAACCCAGCACCTTGGGCGAAGCCAATTGAAACGAGGGAGCTGCGCTTTGTGCCCCTCTTATTAGAAGAGGGGACAAAATAGCAGGTGGAGACAAGTGGCGAGGATAGGAACCCCACCCTATCGCACTGTCCTGACGTTGTTCTGTGGTGTGGGACAACCCCCCTGTGGAGGTGGCGTCGATCCCTTGGGGGAATGACTAGCCGTCGAGGTGCTATGTTTCTCAACAGATCCAGGGCACCCCACCAAATGCGGCATTAGTGGCTCTCGCCGGCTTTTAATGGGTAGAGCTGCGTCCATCTCTCTCATCATCTTTCGGGATGCCTAAGAGCATTTCCCCATGTCCAAAAGCAACTCATTCACGAGCTACCTATTCTGAGACGTATGATAGTAATTCTCGGTGCCAGTAATACCCTGCCAGCTCTGAAGGGACTCCATATTATATTTTTACATATTTCCGAAACCTAACAAAGCTGTTTGACGGTACAAAGAAGTAGGATGGGTTCCCAATAAGACGGTGCGTTTAGAGGAATCTGAATACAGACGTTAAAGATTTAAACCCTATAATTATTAGGGTTCTGTGCCCAAAGGTGCCAACAAAACCGTTTCGACAAGAATGCTCGCTTCGTCACTGTCACTAGGCTGTACGATGTACTTCAATAAATTTATTTGATAATTTCAAGTCTAATTTTTAGGCCTTAAGAGACAGACGAATGGATAGTACAATAAATACAAACTTATAATTATTAGGTATTTTTTTGGCATGTAGCTAAAACTTCGGTCAAAGATCGTTAACATAGTAACATGTGATTAACAGATAAGGGCGCCATCTTTATGGACTTATCATTAATCATACAAGATCATAAAATGTTCATTGTGCCCTTGGCCCCTTGCCCACATTATTGTTGGGGACAGTTTGGCTCCTTAGCATTGTTTCGTTAAGTAAGTAAAAGTTTTCGATCATTGACATGTTTCGGGCATATTCTTTGGGAAATATTTGTTAGAAATGGTAAAATAAAATTAAAGAATGCCCTTCAGATATTCTTCTCAGATGAAAAAATCATATCCTAAAGAAGTAAGGTCAGTTTAGAAAAAAAAATCATCGGGTTTACTAATTTAAAAAAAACTTGCTACTTACTGTTCAATAAAAATTAAGAAACTATTTTGTGAATTTTTGCTTGAGAAAAATATTGAAGGCTATCAACACCCAGCGGTTTTACTCGCGTACTTCCAATTCCCATGGGAGTACAGGGATAAATAATAGGCTATATATTATTCTGATGTATAAGCTATGTTATTGTAAAGTTCCCTTAAAATCCATTAATAGTTTTTGCGTGAAAAAGCGACAAACATATTATATTCATACAAACTTTTGCGTTTATGATATTAGTAGGATAATATAAAGTACATTCCTTTGAATTATTTGGCAATAAATCCAAGCGGGTGATGTTGTGTGCAAAAGTTGTATTTTATATGAAATATAATATTTGTACACCTAAAATGTCGCAATATATCAAAATCAACGAGCCAGTTAATCTAGTATCACAACATAGTTTTTTTCTATATCTAGTATTAGTTTAGTAAATATTATCTACTGGTTCAACTATTTCTGTAACTATCATTCATTAATTTTCCCTAATAGCATTAAATAAAGATGATTATACCTCTCACATGTATATAAACTGTGGTCACTGTTAGATAAAGACTCAATCAATTTCATGGAATGAAGTCGATTGATCTTCGGCTATTCATAACTTACTAAAAAAATACGTCACTCGAGGGAACTATCTCTCTATGATTGGTCGCTTTCAGTCGTATGACGTCATTTGGTAAGTCGCTTTACTTTTTATTTTATACATTTTGATCTATGTTTAAGTCATTCGTTATAATATTTCTATGATTGTACACGGTAATATAAATCTTATAATATAACAAAATCTATGTTTCTTATAATTGAGACATCTATTTGCACTGTGGTAAAGTGGTATGCCATATCGCGTGAGGGTCGCCCATTCGAATCCCACCAAGACCAGATAAATAAACGTATTTAGTAAGTTAACTGCCATAAAAAATAAAATTCGGAAATATTATATTTTCTCCAACATATTATTAAATACCACATATTAAATATTGTATATGTGCGGTACAAAATGCGTAAATCATTTTGTACCTGTTTTCTGGTGTTATTTATTAAATCGATGCGGAGATGCATGTTTAGCAGTGGACGGATAGGGGCTGATAATGATGATGATGATGATGAAACCGTTTATTGCGTTTTATCATCAGTAAACTAGACTTTCATAACCGTATAATTTTTTAACGGTACTAAGGTGTCATAAACTGAAGTAGTTCCATCTTGGCTCATAAAGCTTAGAACGATGGCAACTTTATTGATAGTTCTGTATTTTGTACAGTTCGTTAACCTTTGGAAAACATTTTATTGCACTGATAAGTTAGCTTTTAGGACTCTTTATCCTTGTTGCAAAAACTTTTTATAGACTTATTTCCAAAAAATTGTCTACGTCTATTTGTCTCCTTGAGATTTTTTTTCAAAAAACGTTTCTTAATCGTCTTTTATTTTTATCCATTTATAGTTTGACACTCAGTGAACGTCAAGACGGCTAAAAAGCACTTACAGCTTGACAAAAAAGAGTATGAAAAAAATGAGGGCGCCACTTGCACTTAGGTCTCATCATAATATGGAAAATCAGCAAGATAATTTAATCAAATCGTTAAAAATACATGTGAAACACTAAGCTTTACTCAAAATCTAGTATTTGTCGGCCAAGTATTGTCAACATCATAGGTTTCCATTTAGTAAAATATTTAGTTCCACCTGTCACCACGTCATACTCTTTTTTGCCATGCTGTAGCACTTTTTTGACAGTCGGACGGCCGAACAATTTTTTTTATTATCATTCTTCTTGAGCGATGTTTAGAATTCTTCACGTTTTACCTGGAATTAAAGATGGTTAATTTTAGGCAGTGTCTAAACATTTAGGTAAGAAATGAACAGGGCACTGCCCTACCACAAATGCAGACAGCATTGGTATTATTATTAATTGTGGAGCGAGTGCCGACATGTTTTTTGTGCCTCGTCATGCAGGAGGACTTATCTGGCCACAGGGCGTAGTGTTCTATCGCACGAGAACGCAGACTTAAGTGCAAGTGAAGTGTCAATGTACAGTGTCAAAGTGAAATGTTAATAATATAGTTTTTTAGTTATATTTATAGTTTAAGAGTGCGCCCAACGCGAAAATTGAGAGAAACGGTCTATTTTTAAGCCTATAGTTTAATGGGAAAGAACCAAATAATTCAGATTAAAAAAAATATATAGGTAGGCAAAAACTCTGTAGAAGTCGATTAACCCAGTAGAATTATGAAAAAATATCTGGTTTTTGTAAAAAAAAATAAAAACTTCGCATAGAAAAAAAACGCTATTAATTTAAATTCTCAAAATTATCAGCGACAACACCACATTATTTTTTACTAATTAAATAGCTAAACTAATGTTTTAATAAAGTAACCCAACCCTTTTTTTATTTCATGCCTATATTTTGAATAATTAAATAAAATATCAATTAAAATTATAACCTGGAGCTCAGAGCCACTCAGAGCCAACTTATCGTTAACAGTATCATGCGATTTTCGACTCTAAACTAAGCGGATAGATGAAAAAATTATGCACGGAAACTAGTCAGATATCGAGCAGCGCTCGATGAGAATGGATCGATCCGCACACTCTTTTCCAGACCAAAAAGACGTAATTTATTCAGAACGTTTTTAAGTTTCTAGTGTAAATAAATATTGTAAATTAGACTGTATGACGTTAGTATAGGGTGGTATAGGGTACATAATAAACATAACTACTTGGTCACTCAAGTTCTATAACCCCGGTTTCATTCAACGTTTCTCCTCGTAAAATATGTTTTATGGATTTTAATATACTACTGAGAAGCGCGGGACGAATTCGAACGGGCGCGCAGGGGGGGGGGGGTTGCGTTATCATTTGTGTTATCATGTACTACGTAATATAACCGACTTTTAAAAAAGGAGGAGTATATTCGAACATAACTCCGTCATTTATCAACCGATTTGAAAAATTCTTTTTTTGTTTGTTTTTTTGTTTTGTTTGTTTGCCACTACAGGTCTGATGATGGAGACCATAGACAGTCGAGGGAACTCCTCAACGGTTTACAATAGCTATCTTGTGTTTGAACTTAATTCATTTATATTGATGAGAACTTTGCAAACATATGGTTTATAAGTGCCACTACAGGTCTGATGATGGAGACCATAGACAGTCGAGGGATCTCCTCAACGGTTTACAGTAGCTATCTTGTGTTTGAACTTAATTCATTTATATTGATGAGAACTTTGCAAACATATGGTTTATAAGTGCCACTACAGGTCTGATGATGGAGAACATAGACAGTCGAGGGAACTCCTCAACGGTTTACAGTAGCTATCTTGTGTTTGAACTTAATTCATTTCTATTGATGAGAACTTTGCAAACATATGGTTTATAAGTGCCACTACAGGTCTGATGATGGAGACCATAGACAGTCGAGGGATCTCCTCAACGGTTTACAGTAGCTATCTTGTGTTTGAACTTAATTCATTTATATTGATGAGAACTTTGCAAACATATGGTTTATAAGTGCCACTACAGGTCTGATGATGTTGACCATAGACAGTCGAGGGAACTCCTCAACGGTTTACAGTAGCTATCTTGTGTTTGAACTTAATTCATTTATATTGATGAGAACTTTGCAAACATATGGTTTATAAGTGCCACTACAGGTCTGATGATGGAGACCATATACAGTCGAGGGATCTCCTCAACGGTTTACAGTAGCTATCTTGTGTTTGAACTTAATTCATTTATATTGATGAGAACTTTGCAAACATATGGTTTATAAGTGCCACTACAGGTCTGATGATGGAGACCATATACAGTCGAGGGATCTCCTCAACGGTTTACAGTAGCTATCTTGTGTTTGAACTTAATTCATTTATATTGATGAGAACTTTGCAAACATATGGTTTATAAGTGCCACTACAGGTCTGATGATGGAGACCATAGACAGTCGAGGGAACTCCTCAACGGTTTACAGTAGCTATCTTGTGTTTGAACTTAATTAATTTATATTGATGAGAACTTTGCAAACATATGGTTTATAAGTGCCACTACAGGTCTGATGATGGCGACCATAGACAGTCGAGGGATCTCCTCAACGGTTTACAGTAGCTATCTTGTGTTTGAACTTAATTCATTTATATTGATGAGAACTTTGCAAACATATGGTTAATAAGTGCCACTACAGGTCTGATGATGGAGACCATAGACAGTCGAGGGAAGTCCTCAACGGTTTACAGTAGCTATCTTGTGTTTGAACTTAATTCATTTATATTGATGAGAATTTTGCAAACATATGGTTTATAAGTGCCACTACAGGTCTGATGATGGAGACCATAGACAGTCGAAGAATCTCCTCAACGGTTTACAGTAGCTATCTTGTGTTTGAACTTAATTCATTTATATTGATGAGAACTTTGCAAATATATGGTTTATAAGTGCCACTACAGGTCTGATGATGGAGACCATAGACAGTCGAGGGAACTCCTCAACGGTTTACAGTAGCTATCTTGTGTTTGAACTTAATTCATTTATATTGATGAGAACATTGCAAACATATGGTTTATAAGTGCCACTACAGGTCTGATGATGGAGACCATAGACAGTCGAGGGATCTCCTCAACGGTTTACAGTAGCTATCTTGTGTTTGAACTTAATTCATTTATATTGATGAGAACTTTGCAAACATATGGTTTATAAGTGCCACTACAGGTCTGATGATGGAGACCATAGACAGTCGAGGGATCTCCTCAACGGTTTACGGTAGCTATCTCGTGTTTGAACTTAATTCATTTATATTGATGAGAACATTGCAAACATATGGTTTATAAGTGCCACTACAGGTCTGATGATGGAGACCATAGACAGTCGAGGGATCTCCTCAACGGTTTACAGTAGCTATCTTGTGTTTGAACTTAATTCATTTATATTGATGAGAACTTTGCAAACATATGGTTTATAAGTGCCACTACAGGTCTGATGATGGAGACCATAGACAGTCGAGGGATCTCCTCAACGGTTTACAGTAGCTATCTATATTCAGCGATGGACGGATAAAGGCTGATGATGATGATGATGACGATGATGATGATGGTGATAATGATGATGATGATGACGATGATGATGATGGTGATAATGATGATAATGATGATGAAATACTTACATATTTTACTTGGATAAGCGATGGACGGATAAAGGCTGATGATGATGAAGATGATGATGACGACGATGATGATGGTGATAATGATGATGATGATGAAATACTTACATATTATTTTACTTGGATAAGCGAAGGACGGATAAAGGCTGATGAAGATGATGATGATGATGACGACGATGATGATGGTGATAATGATGATGATGATGTTGAAATACTTACATATTATTTTACTTGGATAAGCGAAGGACGGATAAAGGCTGATGAAGATGATGATGATGATGACAATGATGATGGTGATAATGATGATGATGATGATGATGATGATGAAATACTTACATATTTTACTTGGATACGAACTTGGAGTGTCGTGTAAATAATATAAATTATAAATTGTCATAGAATACATAATAGTATTATTACGTTATATTGTAGTCGTTGTCGAAGTCAGTCCTATAAGTTTGGCGATGTTGCTAATATTATGATTATAACATCGAGCATATAACCGGATTGAGTGGTAATGTCAACCATAAAAATCCGAAACTGAATAGTGGTTTGTCACATTACGTCAGTGACAAATCACTGATCAGTTTCGGAACAATTTAAGTGGTAATGTGAACAAAGTAATGATTGTGACTGTAATTAGGGATCTGAAGATGAAGTTGAAGGACAATAATTAAGGGAACTACTAAGGGAACAGGCCAGTCAAATTGAACATTTCGTTTTATATTGGCATTATAGTTGTTTTTCTGACAGAGTGCCTGCGTACCTACTTACATTACGATTCACGCCTAAACTTTCGTAATTTCTTTCTTATTCATAGAAAAAACTCATTATTTAACTATAGAAATATATTTGTAACTTTGTTGAAAATAACTAAGTAAGTAGGTACTTCTATGTACAGACTACAGAGTACAAACCTAATCTTTTATCAATTCACTGTAGGTACTAAGTAGTAGACCGTACTTTCCTATGAATGAATATTTCTGTACAACACCTGATTATATTTCTGTAAAAAAAAATCGCGACAAAATACAAAGGGGCTCACTTTGTAACTACCAAAAATACAAATATTTTTTATAATAATATGTTTCACGCTAGTGCCCACGCGCGCCTACCGCGGCCCGCGCATGCGCCTCGTGACATCGCGCACCTCTCTCCGTCTCACTCCCATTTCCCAGAATTTGATTTGTAATAATGTAATTTTTTTTATAAAAACATGATTGTTTTCTTTACTTCCAACCAATTATTCCTAAAAAAACTCCATTCTCACTCAAAATATAAACCGAAGTAGGTACCTAGCTAATAAAAATTATTTTGTGCACTAAATCACGCATGTTTTTAGTCATTTACATGAATAAATCGTTGATACTGTGCTATCGAGGAATTCTTTTAACATGACGTCACAAACAAGTCACGTGATTTATAAAAAAAATATTTCTTCATTTAAATTTGAAATATGAGAATTTTCCACATTGCTTATTAATATTATAATTTATAATAAAGTTTCTAAATCATCATTATCATCAGCCTTTATCCGTCCACTGCTGAACATAGGCCTCCTTCAATGAACGTCGAGACTATCTTCGTGCAGTGGCCGGTCCGTGTAGATTTCGAGGGGCAAGGGATCAGCCGTCTTGGCGTTCATTGAAGTTAATTCGTATATGTATAAGTTTATAAATAATAAAAAAATGATATTTTTCAAACACCCTATTAAACATTTCGTTTTATGTATTTAATAAGTACCTACCTATATAATATTTTTGTCTCAAAGAATGCTAGCCGTACGCTAGCGCATCAGTCTTACATCACGATAAAATTTTCGTAATTTTTAAAGTCTTAGCTCTCTCTTATTCATAGATAAAAGTTTAATATTTAATTAAAATTTAATGTGTAATTATTTAATTAAAGAATTATAATTGTAATTTTGTTGAAAATACTACATAGCTACTCTTCAATTAATTCACTGTACTATGACTGAATATTTCTGTACCACAACCAACTGTATCCGACTGTATCTACATACACACTTACTCTTCTAAAAAAAACTACATAAATATTTCATTAAAAATAAATGTAAGTATTAGATTTTTCTGACTTCATCCCATAGGTATATAATAATATAATACATCATAATATTGTATGCCGCTGGCCGCGGCCTGCGCCGGGCGAAGTGCGCTTCGGGGCCGGCTGCGGCCGGCGCCAGACGCGAGTCGCGAGCGACATGTTGTATTATGATTTATGAATGGAGCATGGACGGCTGTACGTGTGATTGCATTACATCGCGGCCAGCGCTTGGCGCGTGGCGCCTCGTGGTCGTTTTTAGAACTAAAGCGGAGAATTCGGAATTTTTGTTGGCGTAGAGCGCGCTCTTAACTAGCTGTTGCCCGCAAATTCGCCCGCGTTTACTTTTAAAATTAGAGGGGTTGACCACCCTTATCACTTAGGGGTATGAAAAATAGATAGTAGCCGATTCTCAGACCTACTGAATACGCATATAAAATTTGGTAAAAATCGGTAAAGCCGTTTCGGAGGAGTACGGTAACTAACATTGTGACATGGAAATTTTATATATTAGAATATTGTACAAAGCATATCTCGCCAGTATATTAAAAAATATAGGGTTTTGTGCAACATCCCCATTCCCTACAATCTAGGGGTCGTAGAATTTTTTGCACGTTCTAGGGTGACCTTTAAAATGACTTGTATATTTTCATGTAAGTAAACGTTACGTGGTGAGCCCTCAAAAATGGTAACGTGACGACTATCATCACTCTTACTTTACTACTGAGTCATCACTGAGTCATCAACGTTTTGAAAAGTCGTATTTCAATATAACTTTTATAAGTCTAAGGATTAATACAAATCCGACTAAAGAAATATATAAATATATATATACCTAACACATTTGTTATAATTTCAGCAACATTCTATATTAATGACATTAAACTAATATTATGTATGAAATTAATATTAATTTGTCAGCAAAAGAATTAACTGTTATTATAAATAATAAATAATGTGCTCGTTTGTCCTCCCGTGGCTATGTTTAATATAATGTATCCGAACCGTCGGGCTTGTAAAACTTTAAAAAATACATAGGATTTGAAAAAAAAAATGATTTTTTAATGAAAATAAATATATAAAAATAATAATTACAAAAAAGGTTTTTTTTTCTTTAGACCGATTGAACTGCGGGAAACAGATCCAGATATTTAATTATTATTTCCCTTGTACAAAATAAATGAGTTTTTTCTGACAGTTAATGGAGCCAGACCTGAGTGATTCCCTACACATGTGACAAATTAAATGCATACTTCGGCCTGAGTGTTATCGTTAGTAATATTAAAATAAATGTCAGATCTTTATTGTTGAGGTCTTATGATTGGGTTGTTAACTTCAGGATATTATGCCTATATTTATATATTAGAAAGAAAGAAACGAATATTACAGGATACTATGCCTTTATTTATAAAACTACTAGCTGACCCAGCAAACGTTGTTCTGTTGTATAAATTCAATGTTACGAATATTACAAATGCGAAAGTTTGTATGTTTGTTCCTCAATCACGATAAAATTACTGAATCGATTTTGATGAAATTTGGCAGTGTTGTGGCTTATATACCAGTATATCATAATATAAAATTTGACTACCTCTGCGGCTCTGCCAGGGAAAAAAAAAGTTGCCGTGTCCCTGTGTCATGGATGTGTATTAAATATGTGTATTATATAATAAAAATCTTAAATATATTATGTGTGGTATAAAAGTAAATAAAGTTCCATTGTCTGGTACCCGTAACACATGTTCTTCGAGAACTTAACACGGGACCAGATTGACGTGGTATAAAAAAGCGTCCATAGATATTATTAATAATCTCAAACTTACAAAAATATGTACTGGCTGAAGGGAACAAATATTTCAATATAGTATATATATATATATATATATATATATATATATATATATATATATATATATATATATCAACACACGTTTGCATTTCATATTATTGGTAAGGATAAACACTACTTATTTGTTTGGATTTTTTTATAATATCTAATTCTAGTAAGAAAGTACAGCTACCCAGTCCAGTCAATTTTACACGTAAGCCTTGAGCTACCGATGATGATGGCTTGACTCTTAGATGGATTTAGGTGCAAACCATGTGGCCTCGAAGCCAGAGAAAGCATCTTCTCCACGTATGCGTTGTCGACGCCCATGTAGATAGCTGCTAAACCAATTTATATATATATATATATATATATATATATATATATATATATATATATATATATATATATCAATATATATATCAACACACGTTTGCATTTCATATTATTGGTAAGGATAAACACTACTTATTTGTTTGGATTTTTTTATAATATCTCATTCTAGTAAGAAAGTACAGCTACTATATATCAACACACGTTTGCATTCCATACATAAAACTAAAACTTGTACAAAATAAAACTAATTATTAGACAAATATTGAAAAAAAGTATATAAAACCTATATAATATAATACATAGAGCTATTAAATGAAATAAAAAATCGAATACGACCATTGGTTTCTGATATTGACACGTTCATATAAATTCATCAGCTTTACTATATTAGTATGGATTCCCTATTATACTATTAATTAATATGTGAGATCAATATTCTTATAACAACAGAATACCTTTAATTAGTTACATCAGGTATGTTCCGCTACAACTCGAATTTAATAATCGTCAAAAGTTTCATAAAGTCAGCTAAGACTGGCTTAAGTAATTACAAGTTAAGAAAGACTTAATAAATTGTTATCTCGAGAAGACACTCTGTTACGAGCTTACTACTTCTCACCTAATTTTACAACCTGTGTAATAATAATACAGGGCTGTCAATACTATCTTATTATTTTAAATTAAACGCTTTAATATGTTCGCTGTAAACCATTTGAAAAGGAAAACAAAACTCTCAATAATATGTCCCTAAAATCTGAACAAAATAGTTGTAGTCATTAAAATTTAATCGCTGAAATTAAGAACCAAACTATATCGTGAAAAGTAAATATAAAACTGCAACAATCAGAGTGATAAATAGCATTATAATATCTAATAATAATATCTATGGACGCTTTTACACCACGTCAATCTGGTCCCGTGGTAAGTTCTTGAAGAACTTGTGTTGCGGGTACCAGACAACGGAAATTTAATATTTTTATACTATGCATATATTTAAGATTTTTATTATATGATACACATATTTAATACACATCCATGACCCAGGAACACAGAAAATATTTTTGTTCCCTGGCGGGATTCGAGCCCGCAACCTCCGGCTTGAGCGCCAATGTACTTACCACTGAGCCACAAAGGTCGTCAAAAATTATTATTTTGGAAATTCCACATAAATTCGGCTAGGGAATATTATAAGACATAAAGAACTGAGTTAGGTTCCGGTGACTGGTGACCGACAGACGGACAGACAGCGAAGTCTTAGTAATAGGGTGCCGTTTTTACCCTTCGGGTACGGAACACTGAAAGGCAAAGCAATTACTGTCAAGGCACGCCAACACATATTCCACATCAAAAGGTTTAAAAAGTAAAAATCGTTTTTGACAACCCTAAAAATATTTCAATAGATTTAAAACGTTAACAACCGACGTCCACCAGTTAAACATTACGAAACTATAAACGTTGTTATATTGAGTTTAGTATAATAGTATAATATTATTAACAAAATTCTATAAATAATCCGGGTGGCTGGTCGAGTGGTAAGGTAGGTTCGAAGCCCACCAGATAATTTGTGTAGTGAATATATTGTATGCATAGCATAGGAGGGCAAACGAACAGTCGTAGCCTTTTGGCAATTATCGACGCCCATACACATCCGCGAACCCAGAGATTATGCAGATGCGTTGCCCTCCTTTTCCCTATTCCACCCAATAGACCACCGGATACTCACAAACCGCACGAATCACTTGACGCCGGTGTTACGTGAGCGAGAGCTGGTACCACCCCGGTCGTGCCGGCCCAATGCGGCTACCTCTTACAAATGTGTTTATATTTATTTCTTATTAATTAATGTGTTTCATATTATTGGTCTTAAATGACTTTAATAAAACAGACGAAAAGAAATACAGACGAACTCATAGCCTCTATGTTCGTCTGTATATATATTTTTTTTGTGTATGTTCAACGACATTTTTGCCAATTGTGAACCGATTTTGATGATTCTTTTTTATAGGAAAGGTATTATAAATATAATATATATAAATTCCAAGGGTAGTTCCATGATAACCGGTTTGAGAGCCTATTTGTGGTTTGAAGACGGTTTTTTTAATGATTTATTGACGTCCATATTATATTCAATTGACGGTTTCTAAAATATACGGCTAGACTAGTATTATTAAAAATATTAGCATTAGTAAAAATAACTGATTACATACGCTACGCTATGGATGATAGAAAGTTAACAGTGCTGGTACTACTTGACTTCAGCAACGCCTTCAATACTGTAGACTTCGATATTTTGTCGCACGCCCTAGAATGGTTAGGCCTATCTCCTTCTGCAATAAATTGGTTTAGCAGCTATCTACATGGGCGTCGACAACGCATACGTGGAGAAGATGCTTTCTCTTCCTGGTGTAACATTAATTCCGGTGTCCCTCAAGGTGGGGTGCTATCTCCTTTACTTTTTTCATGTTTTATCAATATGATAACTAGTAACATTACTTCTTCTTATCACTTACACGCGGATGACCTCCAAATTTACAGACATGCTAGCCTAGAAAATATTGGTCAACAGATAGAGCGCATCAATCATGATCTCAATGAAATTTCAGACTGGAGTAGGCCACATGGCTTGCACCTAAATCCATCTAAGAGTCAAGCCATCATCATCGGTAGCTCAAGGCTTACGTGTAAAATTGACTGGAAGAATATCTCAACAGTCACACTTAATGGTGTTACAATTCCATATAAAGATCATGTGAAAAATCTTGGTATTATCTATATACTATACTATATAATATATACTAGATCAAAACATGACCTGGAAAGCTCAATTAAATGCCTTAAGCAAACGCATTTTTGGCTCTGTTGCTTCACTGCGCAGGCTCAGTAATTTTCTGCCTATTCCCACTAAAACCATGCTAGCGCGAACTATACTCCTACCCTTACTCGATTACGCAGATGTCAGTTATGTTGATGCCTCAGAAGATTACTTGAATAAATTGGAGCGACTCCAAAATCTTCACATCAGATTTATATTTGGTCTCCGAAAATACGACCACATTTCGGACTCCCGCAAAGAGCTTAATTGACTCCCAATACGTTTGCGCCGTGACGCTCATATTTTAAATCTTCTCTATCAAATCTTATTTCATTCTTCCTCTCCTAATTATCTAAAAGAGCGCTTCATTTTTCTTTCTGATACTCACAATCTATCACTTCGCTCTTCACATAATCTCCGACTTCAAACTCCTACTCACACTACTTCTTTCTTCTCTAAATCATTCTCTGTCCGTGCTGTCTTACTCTGGAATTCGCTTCCTATACATAACCGGCAAGCACAATCGCTAGGTATTTTCAAAAAACTTGTGAGAGATCACTATTTAAATTTTAAAATCTAACCCTTCATGTCTTATGTCATTTTTTCCCCTTGTTTGCTTTATTACTATCATCGTTGAACAAATCCATCTTATTTATATTTTACGTTCATTGTTTTATGTATTAATTTATTTTATATATTGCATCTTTGTACATTAGGTACCTATATAAAGAATTAAGTATATATTACATTATATCTGTACTTTGAAATATGTGTGTATGTAAGTATATATGTATATAACATGTATATTTGTATATATTTATATATGTTACATTTCTCCATTACAACTATGCACCTACTCTACTCCGCCTTCGTACTTGTTTTCTACGACACTCCTTTGCTCAAAGGTTGACTGGAAGAGATCGCTTTAGCGATAAGACCGCCTTTTGTACTGTACTTCTAGGTTTTATTATTTGTTTATTGTATTTGTTAAAAAATGCGATATTTATTATTAAGAAATACAAGGAACAAACATAAACTTGTTGTGCCATATTTTAGGCTACATAAGGTCAGTAATTCTTTTATGGGTCAATGTATACGTTTCTACAATAGGATCCCAGAAAACGTTCAAAACCTATCAATAAATAAATTTAAAAAAAAACTGTTAAAGAACGTTTGTGTGGTAAAGGATACTACAAAATAAAAGAATTTATTGAAGATACCACACCTTGGGAATAAGGCGTTTACTACGAATTTTCTGTGTATAATTATATTATAATATAACTATATTGAGTTTGTTTCGCCGGTTCTTCTCAGGGGACTAGTTTTGGGATCGGTAGTAGAGTCATTTGACGTTCAATAAGCTCTACTTTGATGTAACAACATTGAATAAAAATATTTTTATTATTTTATTATTTATACATACATATTTTTTTCTATCATTCGAAGCGGCTATGTGTATATTGGTTTTATGTTTAATATACTTTGCAGTAAAATTGAATCAAATGCCGTGACGGTAAACGGCGTGACCCTATCGTGTTCTTTCACATTTTCCGGGCATTCACTGACGGCCAACTCGTTTTATGTAAGACCAGCTGTTGCCCGCAGCTTCATCCGCGTTAACTTAGATTTACAGCCATACCCGGATTGATGATGATTATTTTTATAGACAAAGCTACTTCATATAACATCATCTATCTGCCAGTGAAAGTCCCATCAAAATAGGCCCAGCCATTTCAGAGATTAGCCGGAACAAACAGACAGACAGACAAAAAAATTAAAAAATATTATTTTGGTATATTATATGATCCGTGTATACATATTATGCATTTAATAAATAGCGGTTATTTTAATATTACAAACATACACTCCAATTTTATTTATCTGTATAGATAGATGTATAGATATTTTAATAGCAAACGAAACGATTTTTTGATAAGTGATCAACGAGCCATTATCATCATCACCTGCCCAGTAGTTGATGATGATGATGATGACGAAATGATCCAAAGTTTACCGACGTCTAGCTTTTTGAGTGAAATTTTACCCTAAACTAAAATATTATGTTACCAGGCAAACATAGTGAAATTAAAATGGCATTATAACATTAACCTTAAAAGCTTTGTCACGCAAGTAAATTTCACTTGTTATTCTTATCCGCTAAGATGTATCTGAAACGTTATGTAAAAAATTTAATCACGATCAAGTTTATACAAAGCAGTTTTCATTTTAATGAGCCGGATTCACGAAATCTTTGAAAAATAGTACATTAAAATACGCCTGACGTCTAGTAACGACTAGACGTCAGGCGGATGTTGAACATAATATTAGAATTAATAATTAATAAAATAGGTACTAAATAGAAAAATAGAATAAATAAAGAAAATACAACGCGTCGTAAACGTTTACATGTCAATTATACATACAGCTTGGCAAGAAAGAGTATGGAAAAAATGAGGGCGCCACTTTCACTTAGGTCTCATCATAATATGGAAAATCAGCAAGATAATTTAATCAAATCGTTATAAATAAATATGAAGCACTAAGCTTTACTCAAAATCTAGTATTTGTCGGCCAAGTATTGTCAACATCATAGGTTTCCATTTAGTAAAATATTTAGTTCCACCTGTCACCGCGTCATACTCTTTTTTGCCAAGCTATACATAACAGTATGGCACGACTGACAACTGACAATGTCATGCCATTCCGTTATGTCGAGTCATTTCACTGCTAAGGCACGCCATATCAAAATTAATTATTATCAGTACTTCTGTAATAAAATGTAGTGCGGGTTTTATATGAAGGAGTCCGCCTAACTTTCATGATATCAACCGACTCAGCGATGAGCTTTACTCTGTGTCGCACGCATTTCTCGCCGGGACACGTTCGTAATATAGACGCGGAACACGACGTGAAATTAACTTAAATGTTATATAAAATTAATATAAAAGTACTTTAATTAATATTAAAAATATTGCTGTAAAATAATTGAATTAATGTTAAAATTAATTGAATTAATGTAAAAAATTATTGATTTAAAAATATTTTAATTAATGAAAAAATAATTGAATTAAAATGCAGATAATTAAGTGATAGTGTAGTGTATGTTCATAAGTGGTAGACGATGTTCAACGAAGTGATGTTTTAAACAGACAAACTTCTGTATAATATTGGGTACGTATTTGGTCATTTTTGTAGCATTTTGATTTTATTTAATAATAAAATTACCTTCCGGAGTTTACTTGTACTGACTAAACTATTTTGAAGATGGTAAATGCCTTCAATTATTTGAAAATTAAAATTATTGTAGCAATTAAATTATTAATTTCTTTTTTCTCTCTTTAACCGAGTTCTAAAAAGGAGGAGGTTCTAAATTCATGTGTTTGTATATATATTTTTTCTAGTTATGATATTTTACTAAATCTTTATGAAATATTTCTAAATGCTTAATCATTTTGCAATCAAATAAACTGATATAAGAGTGCTAAGATTGTTGGTATATAATCTATAAATAATAGAAGAAGAAATTCAAATCTTACCCTAGTAAGTATACGTAAGGGACAGAAAATATAAAGACGGAAGAAAAAGATCCTAAAACCCCACTCCCACTACTGAAATCTGTATAATATATTATGTATTATATCATCATAATATGTCCCCTTGATGGGCACGGGTCTCCTACTCGAAATCGGGCGAGGAGGGTTAGGTTAACTGGCCCAATTCGGGACACATCTTCAAAGAATTTTAATCTCATCGAGCATGCAGGTCCTCACGTTGTTTCCTTAACCAGTGAACAAGCGATGGCTCATATTCAGGTGCGCGTAGACATTTATAAAAACCCATTTTTACACCAGAGGTGTCAGGAATAAGGATTGAACCCGAACCTTTCACTCAAGATGCCTATCCTATAACCACTAGACCATCGTAGCTCACGCTGAAATCTAAGTCTAATCCTATTCTATATTTTCGGTGGGAGAAAGGTGTTATGACAATTATACATACATACATACATACATACATATATACATACATACATACATACATACATACATACATACATACATACATACATACATACATACATACATACATACATACATACATACATACATACATACATACTTATGCCATGTGCCCGTCTGTATGGACACCATTATTCTAATTTCCTCCGTGTAACAATATTACTGTATTTTGCAGAAGGGTAGGACAGGCAATGTCAACATTCGTCCCAGGTCGAACAGAAAAAAATGAAACATTAATTTCATAATCTGTAATTTTTCATCATATATTATGTGCACTTGTTGGGATTCGAACCCGTGACCGCGTTGTGTCCTGACTTAATCGGCCATCGACACATGAACTTGATTGTACAGTTGGACAAGTGGTGATGATAATGAAATTAATTAGAATTTAACAAAAAACAATTCCTATATATTAATTACACAGAATAAGTAATTATCACCATTCTTTATCCTGCTGAACATAGGCCTCCTTCAATGAACGCTAAGACGGCCGATCCCTTGCCACTTACATCCAACACGGACCGGCTCACTCGGAGATCGTCTTCCCACCTGATTAATCGACCAACACTTAATCTACCTAAACTTAAATAATACTAAGTAATTTATTAATAATAATAATAAAAATTTATTATTATTATTATTATACTAAAATTAATTAACACAGATACTTCAGACATCAGTAATTGAGAATATTAATTATTGGTTTCTACTCAAGCACACTCAGGCTCAGGTCGAAGTTACGATATGCGTATTATGATACTAATTTGTGTGGAATAAAATAAATATAACATCATCATTACCGTATTCCTGCGAAACCAACGAAGAGCAACTTGTATAATATATGGACCATAGTTTTGACATAATATATTTTTTGGTATTCAATTTAGGATAAAGTAATTTCCCTTGGGACACTTTTTCTTGGTAACTAATATGTTGATCATTGTATTTTTTGTCCATAGCTCCTTTCTTTTCTTTGATATCCTATTCCTGTAGGCGAATGTTCTAGGTACTAAACAATGAAAAAGAAAAAATATTTATGAATAATTAATTAATTAAATAAATTATAATTTTTATTTAGAGTGTATAAACAAATCGGACCTTTGTTCTTGAGATCAGCGTGTTCAAACAAACAAACTCTTCCGCTTTTTATTATTAAAGTAAATATATACATTACACACATCACATAGGTAATGCTCTAATATAGGACTTACTTTATCAGCTTATAGTTAATGTATATATAAACCGTACCTACTAACCGTTAACCATGGAGTATAGAAAGTAAGGAGAACCATCTCTGTGTACGAAAATGTCCGTCGAAAAAGGACAAATTATAGGTGACGCCACAGTAGCAAGTGGAAGGATTTTGAAACGCGTGTGCGCCAAGAAATTACGCACACACACATTTATAAATATCCAAACACGCGCACACACGTTTAAAAATCCTTCCACTTGCTACTGCGACTCCTATTGGTCGTTACAATTACAAAAGTAAGAGGTAGTGTCATGCTGCTAGTAAGAGGTAGTGCCATGCTGCTAGTAAGAGGTAGTGCCATGCTGCTAGTAAGAGGTAGTGCCATGCTGCTAGTTAAAGGTAGTGCCATGCTGCTAGTAAGAGGTAGTGCCATGCTGCTAGTAAGAGGTAGTGCCATGCTGCTAGTTATAGGTAGTGCCATGCTGCTAGTAAGAGGTAGTGCCATGCTGCTAGTAAGAGGTAGTGCCATGCTGCTAGTAAGAGGTAGTGCCATGCTGCTAGTAAGAGGTAGTGCCATGCTGCTAGTAAGAGGTAGTGCCATGCTGCTAGTAAGAGGTAGTGCCATGCTGCTTTTCAGCAGAATTGGGCCGGCACAACAAATCGCTCACATAACACCGGCGTAAAGTGACAACTATGCTGTCGCGTTTGTGAGTTTCCGGTGGCCCCGGGGGGGATAGGGAAAAGGAGGGCAAACCATCTGCATAACTTTTGGTTGTGCGGATGTCTATGGGCGTCGGTAGTTACCATAAGGCTCCGACTGCTCGGTTGCCTTCTTATGACATAAAATAAAATATTGTCGCTTTTCGACGGGCACTTTTCATACACAGAATGTACACAGAAATGGCGGTTCTTATTTTTTTACTCCATGTTTTTAACTTTCACACGTCACTCTAAATACAGATTAATTAATGTACATCACTGTGTCGTAATAAAAAGTAGTTCTAAACTCCGACAAAACATACATGAGATTCACGAACTCAATTTAAAATTGTCACTCGCACTCTCATCCTGAGTGATAAAAAATCTGGTTTTCGGATTCAGGGATTGATTCTAAAATCGTAATTAAAATCGACGAGAAGGCTTACACGCCTCTTGGGAGGCTTTGTTTTTTGGTGATTGGGTTTTCATTAATGAGCTAAAAGCGGATCAGAACTAATGATGAAACAACACAACAAACGTGAGTCGGACGTACTGAGGGTTCCAAAAAATATGTTTTTTTTTTAGATAATTAACGGTCTTTTTTATGTTAGTTGGATAGGCAAACTGGCAAACGTGCCACCTGATGGTAAGTGGTCGACGTCGCCCATGAACATAAACTAGTTTACCTGGAACGAGCCCAGGCAACTCATTTATGTGTTGCCTATCCTGAGACGTAAGATGTTAAGTCTCGGTGCCAGTAATTACACTGCCTGTCTTGCCCTTCTCTCCGAAACACAGCAAAGCTGTTTCACGGGAGAAACAAGCAAGATGGTGGTACCCATGCGGCCGGGAGCGCGGCACAGCGCTTCCCTCCCACCGGTCTCCAGTATTTTATCCTTTACGTTGCCTAGATTCTTACCAAATTACATGTTTTTATGTCAATGGGAAGTACTTTATAGGTTTTGGTTTGATAGACAGACAGACGGACAACAAATTGATTCTATAAAGGTTGTATTTTGTTAATGTGAGGAACGACCCAATGACGTCGATAGTGAAATAAACTGGCGCATAATCCTGAATCAACTTTTTCACAGCGTTTCACATTTAATGAGAACTTCTCGGATTCCAACTAGGTACCTAATATAAAAAACTATAATATAGAAACACAAGTAATAATTGTGACTTTAGAGTTCATTAAAATACTTCAAAGCAAGCTCCCATCGACGCTCCTATACAATGTAATTAACTAAGCTTAGAGCCGATCTATATAGCCTATATTTGCTTAAAGTCCTTAGAATGATAAGATAGACGACGCTTATCACATATAAGATGCAAGTAGCGAGGGATTGGTCGCCTTAGCGTTTATTGAGTGCTGTGTACAACAATAGATTGAAAAAGATGATGATAATGATGTTGAAAAAAAATCATCTTATTTTTCCCTTGTTCAAGAAGTCTGATATTGGCTCTGAGTACTTTATAAATCATTCGCCACCGATACTTGGCTATAAAGATTTGTTTTTCGAAATCCGTCTTCGAACTGCTTTATAACTAATGTTGACTGATTCGCTTTAAACACAATCGTACAGTTTATTCAAACGTCGAGTGAAATATGGGGTAAGACCCGCGACGAACAAATATAATAAACATCGGGATTACATTTTATTGCGCTATTAAACCTTTGACCTTTGAAAGGCCAATTGGGAGGAAGGTACAAAAGGCTAATCAGGGAAGATAATGCTTCTTTGTTTTGGGTTGTAATTATAAACTGAATAGACTTAATAGTGTGATTACTGACACCGAACACCGTTTTAAGTCTCAGGGTAGGAAACGCATGAGCCAGGTACCTGGGTAGTTCCTGACCCTATGTGGAACCAAATGGTGCAACCGCACAGATAGCGCAGTCATCACTTTTGTATATTTCACACACTTGCGATATCATTTTATTATAAGTCGCGACATTAAATCGTGCTCTACACTGAAGTGTAGAGTACGATTTAATGTCGCGAGCCGCGGACGTGTTCACTAGCAATTAAATAGCTAATTACTGCTAATTAGTGTTTGAATAGCTTAGTGTTTTAATTATCATCAGCAGCACCCTAGCAAGAAGTACGAACCGTACACTGTGTATAGCCAAACTAAAACCACTGCGAGCGCCTTCAGCCACTTTTTGAGGATCTGCAGGCAACAGGATCATCTCAGCTATACGCTGGCCCCGGCGAAAGGCCAGACTACTTCTGTTTAGGGAGGGAGGACTGCCCGGCCGCGACTAAGCAGTCCCCGCGGGGAAGGCTTCGTCGGCGGCCTCCTCTCTCACCAGCTCGTGGGCCTCCTTGTGGGACATTACTGTCTCGCAGAAGGAGATCATCGCGGTGATAACGCTTGACAGATCTCTGACCGCTGTCAGACTGCGACGCAGCACCGACCATCTCAGGCACACCTTGAGGGTGTGCTGGGCCGAGTCTACCGCTGCGCCACAATCGTGACACACTGTCAACGGCTCCCTATGAGCCGTCCGGCACAGGTACTCATCAAAGCAACCATGCCGTGTGTCATACGGAAGGTGAAAAAAAAAGTTATATTTTGTAACGTTAATCCTTGTTTTGTTTTTGAATATTTTTTTATAGAACAGGGGGCCAACGGATAGTCGGTTCACCTGATGGTAAATGAAAGCGACATCCACTGACACCTGCTACACCAGAGGATTAGTAGGTGTGTTTCCGGCCTTTCAAATAGGAGTATGCTCTTTTCTTGAAGGGCCGTAAGTCGGTTAGAGAAGTGTTATAACGTTATAACTATAGGTACAATATAGCATATTATACTTCCTTTATGTTACGTAAAATCACGAATTGGAAAGTCCATAAAATCACTACTCGATTGTGTTTCCTTATAAAAATATAATAGGTATTATTTAATATATAAATAGGTATTAGTTAAAAATACAGGCGTCGCGTCGGCTGAAACAGAAGGTCAGCTGAATTGTCAGCTTGAAAGACAGGTGTTTTTAGACTGAAAGGAAAATCATATTAGAACTTATTTTTGTGTATTATGGATTCTGATTTATTATTGTTATTTGATAAATAATGAAAAAATATGAACTTTCACAGGTTATTAGTTCATTCCCCACCATGGTTCAAGCCTCGTCGTGGCGGTGGGGCTCAGTAGCCTAGGGTGAGTCCAGCACCTTGGGCGAAGCAAATTGAATCGAGGGGGCTCTTTGTATCCCTTTTATAAGAAGAGGGGAGGACGGGAACCTCACCCCCATTGTACTGACCCGACGTGGGAGGGGTTGTTCTGTTGTACAGGAAAACCCTCTGTGGAGGCGGCGGCGGTCCCCTAAGGGACTGACTAGCCGTCGAGGTGCCCTGTTTGCTCAACAGATCCGGGGCACCTCATCAAAGGCGGCATTGATGGCACTCGCCGGGTTTTAGTGGGGAGAGCTGCGACCAGCTTTCTGGCGCAGCGAGTCCCACATACCCGCGAGAGGAGACCCACTCCCCGCAGGATGCCTCAGAGCATTTTCCAGCGTTAAAGAAAAAAAGTTATCAGTTCATTATGATCACCATCGACCCTTGCTTATGCTTAATTTAAATTGACCTGGGCACGGGTTGCCTCCTTTTTAGTATTTTATTTATTGATAAAGATTATATACAAGGCTATATTTAAGGATATTATGCTAGTTGGTGCATTTATCAGGCTCCAATAACCTTCCTGTAATTACAACCTAATTAAATGTGAACGCATATAAAACCTTATTTAGGTCGAACTTGATATGTAATTAGCTGAAAGAAGTTTTATTGATTCACGATACATTCAATTTTTACTATAGTTATTTTTAAGCTAATAATAATTATTTATAATACTATGTAACTTTAATTTATAAGTAAGTGAATAATAAGTCACTTTTTATAATGTTTTATTTTGCTATTTATATCTTTTATAAAATGTTTATTAATCCTCATTGACAAGGATTTAAACAGATCCGGGGCACCTCACCAAAGGCGGCATTAGTGTCACTCGCCGGATTTTAGTGGGTAGAGCTGCGTCCTTACCACCTTTCGGGCGCAGCGAGTCTCACATACCCGCCTGGGGAGACCCACTCTCCCGCGGGATGCTTCGGAGCATTTCCCGGCGTAAAAAGGTTCTATTATATAAATACACAATGTCAATATACTAGCAAATTAATAAGTTTACTGATCACTTCTTCTAGAAATTTCTAATAAAAAGGTTGTCTCTGATTTGGATTTTTAAGGTAATGATCGTAACTATACCCAATCCGATTTACAAAATCTTTTACCGCTATAATACTACGTAGTTGTTATATATCATGAGCCCGTATACAACTGTAAATCTGAAATAACGCGGACAAAGCTTCGGTTATAACTAGTACGAGTATCCTATGTTCAATCTGCGGGCAACATTAATAAAGTGTTATTGGTCTAACTGAATATTCTAGGCTAAGAACTCTTATCTGCTATCGAACCTTATGCTGGTAATGTCCCCAAATGTCATGAAAATAAACCATAAATTCACCCTAAAGTTGTGCAGTGATAAATTCACTTATCTGTAGATATATCACAACCAGTCGACTGGGGTCTGTATTTATGGCGTATTCGACATTCGGAAACCAATCTGCCAAGTTAGGCAAGTCGCAAAAACAGGAAAACCGAAGAGAAAATAAATCCATGTGCACATTATATCATTATTAAGCTAGATTTCTTCGAGTGGCTACATTGACCACTGCACTAGAAAGTCTTCCAATTACCCATATGAAAGTGAGTACCGTAGTAATAGCCAGGTGAACCCAGCACCTTGGGCGAAGCAAATTGAACCGAGGGAGCTGCTCTTTGTACTCGTTTGTCCCCTCTTCTTATAAGAGGGAGGGACAAGGGCGAGGATAGGATCCTCACACCATTGCACTGTCCCGACGTTGGGAGGGGTTGTTCTGTGCAGGACAACCCCTTTGTGGAGAGGACACATCCATCCCGCTCCGTCGACTTAGGTTGGGAGTGCAGAGAACTGTTGTCTCCCGTCTAACAGGACTCGGGGTAAGGTTGGGAAACAGCCTCGGTAACAAAATCCCAGCTACGGCAGGGATGCGTCAAGTTGTGAGAGTTGCCTAGTACTAAATGGAAGCCCGGTACCCTTTTGAGGGAACTGGCTGGTTGTGGGGGCTGTCCTGTATTAGTCAGATCCGGGTATTTCCCTGTAAGAGGCTGAAAGCAACTCGCAGTGGTTTGGAGTCTTACTCAATAAAATCAAGCGAAGAAGGTGGCTCCATAGTTCTCCTATGTACTGGCCTAATGCGTACTTCACACACTATCTTTCTTCACCGGTAAGCAAACAACGACATGGGCAAGTGCACGTAGAAATTTAGAAAGTTAATGAGCACAAACGTTGCTGGCAGATCCAGGAACTTAGTTATGGTGGTTGATAGCATCCGCGGGGTCGTTATTCTAGGTAGTGGTTTCTAACAATCAGTCAGAGCCAAAACCGAGCACCACCACTAGTTTCCACCCGGATCCTTTTTATTGAAAAAAAAAAACTCTAACTAGGACCAGGTATATATATACCCACTATCGACACACACGATACTAATTATAGTTCATAAACATTAGGTTTCATAATTAGAACGGTAACCTGATAACAATATACGAGACGATCTAATATAAGATATTAATATATTCAGTTATATTTAAATATAGTACCTACAGATAATTATTACAGTAATAGGATTAATAATTTGATTTGCCAGTAGAGTTAAGGAGTAGGTACGGGAAAGATTAAGGCTTAATTGGCATCCTACTGGATTAGTAGCCTGTACCAGAAACGTGGCAAAGTTGTGGTCTTCTCGACGAATGGAAAGATATAGATACATGATAGGAACAAGGTCTTCCAAGTTCAGAGATTAACCCGGATTGGTTTTGCTAATATCTATATGTATTTTTTCTTCGGGAGATTACCCACTTACTCAAAATAATAATAATAATATGTTGAGACAACTCACACACGGCCATCTGATCCCAAACTAGGCAGAGCCTGTAATATGGCAACCAGACAACTGATACATACATACTTATATATTTCTAAATACATATTATAGATAAATTACACCCAGAGACAGAACAAATGATTTGTCCTGGGTGAGGATCGAACCCACGACCTTCTGGTTTAGTAGTCAGGGTCACTAACCACACCTACAGGCCAGTCAATAAAATAGCAATAAAGAAGAAGCTCCTCCCCTCTTTTCAATATGTTGTTAAAGGTCATTATTAACAGCATGCATTAAGAGCTGGATATGGACAGGCTAGTGATCCCATGAGATCAGATTAGATCGGATGAAGTGATTCAAGTAGAATACCTAAACTTATCCAAGTGATCTCAGTACGAACTTGGAAGGGCTTACATTGAGGTCATATTTTCTAACTGCATAAGTTCCTCAACTCAAAAGTACGCCAGATTTCGAGGAACGAGCAGAATAAGGTTATGTTATATTAGTACATTTATAAACTGTTAGCTCCATTCCGTTGTAATGTTGTTTTTAATATGAACATCAAAAGTACTTGATCCCCATTCAAAATAAGCTAAACATAAGACGCCACTTAACACTGCGCTAAGTGACTTAAATAGACCATGAAAAGAGCTTCAACAAAATAAAAATAATCTTATGGCGCCGTTAGCGAAATAGGTTGGAGAAATTATTTTATATTACAAGTTACAAACCAGTGAAAATTTATGAAAATGACCGGCATTGAACTCTCAAGAAAAGGGTTCTATCATCATCATCATCATCATCATCATCATCATCATCATCACTATTGATATGTTTCCATGAACAGCAAGCCTCAATGAACTCCAAGGGTTCTATACGAAATAAATAAATAAATATTATCCAAAAATCACACCACGTTAACCTAGCCCCGTTGTAAGTTCGGAAGAACCTATAATACGGATATGATATAGGTACTTTTATACTTTCAGAGAAAAATTTATAGAACATCAGTCAGGATACGTCCGTAAATATTAGTTAACGCGGATGAAGCTGCGGGCAACAGCTAGTAAATTAATATATATACATCAATGACTCGGTGCAGACATGTATATTCATTATATAATTTATATGCACTTTGTGGGATTCGAACCCGTGACCGCCGCGTAGCCGACCGTCAAGTAATACGTAAGAACAGTTTCTCGCACGCGAGCTGCGATTTCTTAGCAATAATACGGTCACCTAGGTCCTAGTGTAAACAAATTCTCCGAGCTTCGCATCTTTGATACAATTAGCGTGCATGTGCGAGAAACTCTCCTTATGTCACAGCCCCTTCAAAGATGTGCGTCCCTGTAATTACAGACAGATTGACGTAAAATTTCTTAGCAAACAATGGCACCGATAATAATAAAAATATTTTAGTATAATTTTATTAACATGAACCAAATTTTTTAAAGACAGAGAAGTGAAGCTAATAAAAGCATTAAAATATACAAAAATATTTCAAATGTAGAACAAGAATACAGTCTATTGTCGCATACAAAATATTTGGCAAATATGAATGTGTATTTTATACCCCACTGATGCTGGAGAGCTTCCAAAGATATTAACAACACATTCTCGAGAACTATAGTTTTGTCATTTTTAACATTATTAGATTTGCAATTCAAAATTATAGAACATTGTTACGTTATTTACATGTCACAATTTTTTTTACTACACATATAATATTTAAGAATTTGACAACCTCTGTGTTCGAATCCCGCCAGGGAACAAAAAAAGAAGTTTTCTGTGTTCCTGGGTCGTGGGTGTGTATTAAATATAAGTATTACATAGTAAAAATCTTAAATACATGTATAGTATAGCAGTATTAAATATATTTCCGTTGTCTGGTATCCGTAACACAAGTTCTTCCAGAACTTACCACGAGACCAGATTGACGTGGTGTAAAAGTGTCCAAAGATATTATTATTACTAAAATGATGTAAATTAAATATTATTATATTTCACTACTCTAGCTTTGCAAGGAAATATTATTACAATGTTAGTTTTTTTTTTTTTTTTTTTTTTCCCCCCCGGACCTCTGATGAGTTCAGACGTGTCTAAGGAAATCCGTATTGAATTTTTATTTCGAAATTTAATTAAAATTTACACTCAAAAATAGTTTTGGAAAAATAAGATATCATAAACTGTGAGGAGTTCTTCAATACGACCGAGTGGCGGGGACTGGGGTGAGTCATTTCCCTACCCTACTACATCGGCAACGGCAACTACGTCACACGTGCTTGACCCGCCCACTGCTCCTGCGCATCGACCAAGGGGGCGGCGCCTACGACCCGCGCGCTATTGGTTGCATCGTGACGTCTTCGCGTCCTGCCCACAACTAACTCGCATAGAAGCCGAGGGCGGTGATACCTGACTAGTGGATGAATGAACTCCTTTGCTCTTTGTATTTTCTGATCGCCTGGTACATTTGTTCGCTCGAGTCGTCGATTATTATTTACATATTTTTCGAGATAAGTAAAAATGTCTTGCCACGGGTGTAGTTCTGCGCTAAGAGAGAATAATTATTTGAAATGTAATGGTTGCAAATCAGAGTATTGTTTCGCATGCCTTAACTTAACTGATGATTCAAGTAAGTTACCTACACCGGAACAAATAAAATCATTAAGTTGCCCCTACTGTCGGAACGTCACGCGGCGCATAAATAATGACGACACGCCTTGCCGCCCGAGATATCAAAAAGGGCAGGCGCAATCGATAAATGTTTCTTTTTGCGACGTGACTCATAACAACACTGCTAATACTAGTGTTGGTATCTCCACGGACACCGGGCTAACAAAGGAGCCCGTTACGATGGAAAGTATTAGCAAACTTTTTGACTTAAAGATGGCGCCAGACTCCACAATTATGATAAATTTGAGAGCAGCACTTAATAAGGACATCGAAAAAATGGTGGCTGTGCACGTCAACAGAGCAATCGAGAACTTGAAGACTGATTTCTCATCTACCACGGACTATTTGGCCGCTGAGCAAGCAGATTTAAGATCCGAGATTAGACAAAAGGACAACCTTGTTAAGCAGTTGCAAACTGACATATCAAAATGTCAAAATTCACTTGCTAAATATCAGTCACGAATTCAAACTATTGAAAAAATCTCACGCGACATGAATATTGAGGTACATGAGGTGCCAGAGAACAAAAACGAAAACTTACCTGGCATTTTCAGAAAACTCTGCGAGTGCTTGCAGGTTGACATTCCTGAAAACGATGTAAAAGCCTGTCGTCGAGTTTCGAAAATGAATCCTTCGTCTGGGCGACCACGCAATATTCTTGTTACTCTTTCATCTCAGAGACAACGTGATTTGGTTCTATCGTCGGTCACTCGTTTCAACAAAGCTCATCCTAGAGATAGACTCGCCTCTACACACATTGGCTTTACGGGAGAAACCCGCAGGATTTATGTGGCTGAACACCTTTCGCCAGAAACAAAGGAAGTGCACAGTGTGGCGAGGAAATTTTGCAGAGACAATAATTTTAAGTATGTATGGGTTCGTTTCGGGCAAGTGTATATACGTAAAGATGAACAAAGTCAAGCACAGCACATCAAAACCATTGAATGTCTCAACAAGCTATTTTAAAATTTATTGTTTTCTCTCACTATAAAAATAGTATTTGTATACTGATTCTGATGAAAAACATTATGATTAGTATGTATTATCAAAATATTAATGGAATGCGAACTAAGTTATCACAATTTTATCGAAATCTGTTGAATTCCAACTATGACGTCATATGCCTGACGGAAACCAACTTGAATAATAATATCTTCGATGGAGAAGTCGTTGACTCCCGCTATAACATCTTTAGAAGAGATCGCGATGACATTAACTCTTCTAAAGAGGACGGCGGTGGCGTCCTTATAGCAGTAAAGAAATCATTCCAAGTTCTCCGACAGGCATATTGGGACAGCAATTTGGAGGATCTCTGGATATCAATTATACCGAAAAATTGTAATGCCCCTAAAATCAATATATGTGTCTGTTACCTTCCTCCTGAATTAAATTGTTTTAAGAGAGATGAATTTTATTCTAATTGTCAAAAGATATTGTTGAATCACTGTATAGATGACAAAAATATAATCGTTGGAGATTTTAATACACCTGAATATTCTCCTGTCTCTTCTGATACTGACGGGCCATCTTTCACCTCACAAAGTAAAAAACTACTACTCTTACAGGAATTTATGTCAATTTGCAATCTTCACCAGGGTAACCGCACCCCTAATGAAAAAGGCCGATATCTTGACTTAGTACTATCATCAGAAAATTCGTTGACAGTTACAGAGGCAGATACGCTGAGTTTGAAAGATAGACACCACCCTGCTTTGGAATTTGAATTCCCCTCTTTATGTAATACTCCAAAAAATCTAAAACTTAATAACAAAAAACGTTTGAACTTCGCAAGATGTGATTATGACAGCATAAGATATGACTTGGAGTTATTGGACTGGCACAATCTTTTATCGAGCTCTGACGTAGATGAATGTGTAAACATTTTTTATGAACAACTCTTTGTAATTATTAACAAATATACGCCATTAACAGCTATGAGATCTAATAAATATCCCGTTTGGTACAGCAAACCCTTAATAAAATGTATCGAAGAAAAAAAATAAATACCACAAACTTTATAAAAAATTCAATAACCCCCGAGATTACGACGTGTTCACTTTACTGCGAGCTAGAGCCAAAAAAATGATAGATCATTGTTATAAAAGTTATGTTGCCTCTATTGAAGAATCAATGACTGACAATATAAAGTCATTCTGGACTTATGTGAATAATAAAAAGGGCCGAGTCTCTATTCCAAATGTCATGCAGTTTGGCAACTTTTCTTCTTCGACCGGCCGGGGTGTGTGTGAGCTGTTTTCAGGGTACTTTGCTTCGGTGTTTGAATCGGATCAGCAACTTAGTAACTCCTCTGCTACGAGTAACAATAATTTAGAGTCACCTGAGTGTAGTGCCATGGACTCCATGTCTCACATTAATATATCTGACAGGGACATCATGACGAAGATCAAGCTTCTTGATGCAAGTAAAGGAGCCGGTCCTGACCAAATACCTCCTTCATTTGTTAAACATTGTGGAAAGGAGCTATGCACACCATTAAGCATCATATTTAACAAATCCCTTACAAATGGAGTTTTTCCCAGTCGTTGGAAGATAGCACATATTGTACCCATTTTCAAAAACGGAGACAAGTCGCGCTGCGAAAATTACAGACCCATAAGTATTTTGTCATGTTTCGCAAAGCTTTTCGAGTCCCTAGTACACACTCAGTTATACAGCCATTTTAAGCCTCTGATACCCGAAAATCAACATGGATTCATTAAGGGTAGATCAACTGTCACAAATCTTCTTGTATATAAAAACTACCTGTGCAAGGCTTTTGCCACAGGGGGTCAGGTTGACTCTATCTACACAGATTTCTCGAAGGCCTTCGATAAAGTGAGTCATAGACTACTTTGTAACAAACTCGCCACCTGTGGTATTCACGGTAGTCTCCTTCGCTGGTTGGCCTCCTATTTGAATAAGAGAAGTCAGTTGGTGGCTTTGAGAGGATACACTTCGACCCCCACTGACATTACGTCAGGCGTGCCCCAGGGGTCACATCTGGGCCCGTTGTTATTTGTTGTCTTCATTAATGACCTTATTAAGAACATATCATGTGAATGTCTATTATACGCCGACGACCTGAAAATATTTAAAACAATAAACTCTTTCAAAGACTGTAATCTTTTACAGAAAGACTTAACTGCTGTTTCTCACTGGTGCAGAAATAATCTAATGTACCTTAATATAGACAAGTGTTTCGTTATTACGTTCACTAACAAGCGTAATGGGATCGTTAATGGGTACAGCATCAACGGCCAGACCCTTGAGAGGTCACATGTTGTCAAAGATCTCGGAATCCTTTTTGATGATAAGCTGACATTTCGCGAACACTACCACCACATAGTGAAAAAAGCGAATCAACTTCTGGGGTTTATTTTTAGATCTACTAAAGACTTCAAGGGCACTCATTCTTTTCTTTACCTTTTCACTACACTCGTCAGAAGCGTTTTGGAATACGGTAGTCCAATATGGTCTCCGCACTACAAAGTTCATATTGATAATATAGAGAGAGTGCAGCGCAAATGCCTACGGATTTTAAGCTACCGCCAACAGTCGAGGCGTAAAACTCCTGATTATGAA
The DNA here is from genome assembly GCA_963853865.1 of Helleia helle. Lineage (NCBI taxonomy): Eukaryota > Metazoa > Arthropoda > Insecta > Lepidoptera > Lycaenidae > Helleia > Helleia helle. The sequence continues at coordinate 5,016,156 of OY971425.1, read as the reverse complement.
GCTCGTCTCATTAATTTTAATGTACAAAAATTGGAAACACGTCGAAGATATTTTGATTTCGTTTACTTTTATAAAATACTTCACTCCATATTAGACGTTCCTACCTTGCTCGCTGAAATAACTTTTAATATCAAATATAGTGCTCGTAGAGCAAATCAAATAGCACTTTTTACTTTACAAGTGTATCAGAATAATACCTCCTTTTACAACCCCCTGGTTAGGATGGCTCGTCAGTGCAATGAAATAGCCAAGGGTAACCAAACCTTTGACGTTTTTCTACCTAAACTAACTCTTTATATTAATTTGATTAAAAGCATACTGTATCACAAGCCGACAGTCTAATCCCAGCGCTTGGACTCTCGGTCTCCTTATATTTTAACCCTATTATATTCTTATTTAGTATTGTTCATTGTACCTATTATTTAGATTACTGTTCTTGTTAAACCTTAAATTGTGTAGACATATTTAACTCCCTTGTAATTTTTCATGTACACACATTTTTGTGGAATGCAACCTAGTTTATAAATGATTGTTTTTGTATAATTTGTTTAGTAATAGTTGTAATCTGTTGTGTGTGATAATAAATAAAAAATAAAAATAAATAAAAATAAAGTTTTTTTTATGTTATTTGGATAGGCAAACTGGCACACGCCATCTGATAGTAAGTGGTCGACGTCGCCCATGAACATAAAGTATTTTACCTGGAACTAGCCCAGGCAAACCATCTATGTATTGTGCGTTGCTTATCCTGAGATAAAGGATGTTAAATCTCGGTGTCAGTAATTACACTGCCTGTCCTGCCTTCTCTCCGAAACACAGCAAAGGTGGTTCACGGAAACAAACATGATGGTTGTACCCATAGAGCCGCGAGCGGGACGCATCGGCTCCCTTTTTTACCATTTTTTTTTTACCTCATTGTCTAAAATATATGAAGAAGAAGTATACTTCGAAGTGAGATTAGTCCATAACTTAATATTGCATGTCGTGTGTGTTCTTTGTGTGTGTGTTCACGTCTATTTCATAAAAGTAGATAGGAATTTCTTTATCTAGTGCGCTGTGACGCGCTCGCGGCTCCATGATACTTACTTATTTCTCCCGTGAAACAGCTTTGCTGTGTTTCGGAGAGAAGGGCAAGATAGGCAGTGTAATTACTGCCGCCGAGACTTAACATCTTATGTCTCAAGATAGGCAACACATAAATGAGTTACATTTTTTTTTAATAGTTACAGGTATACTAGTTTATGTTCATGAGTAACGTTGGACACTTACCATCAGGTGGCACGTCTGCCAGGTTCAACATAAAAAGAATTGAAAGTTTTAGCGCTGATTTCGAGAGAATTTTTAATGACGCACCTTCCTATAAGGCTCGATATTCGAATCATAGATCTCAGTATTCATCATTAAACGACTGCCACTGAAGCTATTGTAATTATTCTAGCTCGTTTAACAACACAAACATAATTCCTGTAATGTCAGTAACAAGCTCTCGAGAGGTTCGCAACTTAGATTTGCTAAATATCTCGAACAGGACTTGCGGGTACTACTGAAATATAATGGGATTGCTGCGGAAAATAGGGTCACATAATGTTAAATTAAAATAAGAAATGTTATGAAACTGTATTGAGAGTCTCAATTTATTTGAAGACTTGTGTTATTTGACGACGATTTTGTTTTAATTTGAGTATAATGTGGTGAATTCAAACTTTGTAATGAAGCAAATTCTAAAATTCAATTTGTGTTGGCATAAGCTTAACTAATTGTGTTGAGTTGAGCTGAGTGAGTTGAGTCATGCATTACTACATTTATTTTAACCTAAAAAATACTCGTAGTCAGTCCCCATTCGTCTCAAACCTACATAAATGGTGAAGAGAAAACTAATAACGCAAATATCTTCGAGGAGATAATAACGGTCGGTTGTATCGGGGATTATCGAAGGGCCGCACCATCAGAAGGGCCCCGATTACTGCAGGCCGCAAGATGAATCGTTTCATTTAATGGAATGTCTTGCGTCGTTTGCGAGACAATCGGAGGCGCTGGAGATAGTCGTAATCCGATTTGGTTATGTTGGTCGTTTCTGTTTTGTGAATTACTTTGAAAATAAATAAATGTTATTATTATTAAAACGGTTATTTGTTTCTTATAGTTTTTGATCCTAACAGTTGAGTTTTTAGATCGTTTTTAAGGAAAAAAACGATATTTTTAAACAGTAGCACTTGTTACTAGTTTCTTTCAGTTAATGGTCCTAACCAAATAATATTTTTAACCGACTTCAAAAAAAGAGGAGGTTCTCAATTCGTCTGTATGTTTTTTTTTTCTTTTTTTTTTGTATGTATGTGATTTATTATATTTATTTATTACTCCGCCGTTTGTGAATGGATTTCGATGGTTGTTTTTTTGTTTGAAAGCTGGTGCTTCCAATTTGGTCCCATATTAATTTTATTAAGATCTGACTAGCCGTTTTTTAGTTATTCCCAATAATGCCTATATTTGTTACTGTACCCCCTACCTTCCTACCTTGGCTGACACCGACTCCAAAAGAAACTATAATGACGTGGCAAACGCAAAGTTTGTACATTAGTAGTTAAGATTAAGTTGATTGTAAGTTGTAAGCACAAAAATTAAAGAAACACAGTTATTTTATAACTTTTTAGTTTAGTATTTTTGAAGTCAGTTTAAATTTTTTGTAAAATGTTTTTTTTATATAATAAAGTCTAGCGTAGATATAAGAGGTAGGTTCCCAGCAACGCACCTGAAAATCCTCTGGTGTAAGGCCAATGGATGTCCCTGATCTCTCACCAGGTGAACCGACGCGACGGTCCGTTTACCACTGCCTCTATTATTAAGAAATATCGAAGTTAGTTTCAATCAAAAATCCAATACAGTTAATTATTGAAGCTAGTCAGATACATCCATATATCCAGCTCTCGTTATCTTATAATATAATAATATCAACCCTTCACGTCGGGCTTGTAAAAATCTTAATAAACCGCGATAAAATCAGTAAAAATGGTTTCATTATAATATCAACCCTTATAATATGTCCCACTGCTGGGCACGGGTCTCATTCTCGAAATCAGGTGAGGAGGGTTTTGAGCCATAGTTCACCGCTGCGCTGGCCCAATGCGGGTTGGTTAACTTCACACACCTTCAAAATATACTTTTAATCTCATCAGTTATGCAGGTTTCCTCACGATGTTTCCTTCACCGGTGAGCAAGCGATGGTCAGGTGCAGGAAGAAATTTATATATTTAATGCCCATTTCTAGGCATCACCCGGGGGGGATGGGTCAGGATCGAACCCGGACCTCTCGGCTCTCACTCGAGAGGCCGAGCCCGTACCCACTAGGCCATCGCCGCTCACACGTTATCTTATACATTCCAATATTTCGTAGCAGATGAAAATAGGATCAAATTAATACCACCATTTCTAATCTCTGCTAGCCTTTTTCTATGAATATATTCTGTGTCAGTAGCCAGATGCTCTGCATTAGTACACATCTAATGTGAAAGCATTCTGGTATCAATCACATATCTATCTAGCTACAGACTCCACTAATAGTTTTAAGGCTATTGTCCCATGTGTTACTTATTCGCACTACAGCCTTTTATATAGGTTCACATACACTTTTAGAACTGCCGAACACAAAAACTGAAGGAAACGTAGGCGCTCCAAGGCCCAGAGAAGTTACAAAATGAATTATTTTTTGTGCTTAGGGTTGTCACTCTTCTAAAACCAAAAATATATGGCTGATTGAAATTAAAATTAAATTACATCACCATATTAAAAGCCGACCGAAGTCTACTCAAAAGCTGAATAATTCCATTCAATAAACTCAATGATACCTCGCTTCTTGCGTACATTACATTGAAATTATTATTGGATATTCTAAAAATATGTACCTACTCAGTTTTTTTATATTCGGATATATATAAATCAATCCGATTGATATTGAAATTCGTTATTGTTCAAATATTATCGTGTATTAATGATCAACATACATAGGAATCTGTTGCACCTGCTACACATATATAAATTATGAATATGCTCTTTTCTAGAAGGTCTAATAACAAGTTTACGTTTTGTGTTTCTATGTAGGTATGACGCCGTACTTGTTCGTTTATATTTTCAAACTTATATTTTAGATCAAACTTGTCGGGTTTCAACCTGTGTTTGACCAATTAATATGCGGCTTATCATCATCATCATCATCATCAGGGAGGACTGAGGTGTCATACGTCCTAATGTAACAAAATTATTCCAGACTACCCTATGATGCATCAATATTTTGGATAGTCATATTTACGCAGAAAGTGATTACTGTATCTTAAGTCTGTGACATATTATGCTTGGCTTTTGATTTGATACTTTTAAAAATGGGATCCCAAGCAGATGCTAAGAGCCAGCCATTTGCTCTATTGGATTTAGGATGTTTCTTTTTATTTTAAAAGCAACGCAAAACTCGAATTTTAAAACGGGTTGAATCGCCTCGTCAACTTATCTTCAATACTTTATAAACGGGACACATCGAACATCGAACACAGACTGATAGTTTTAGAGATTATTTGTACATACACACCCTTTACAATATTAGTGTACACAAACACGTAAAGGATACTCACATAAGACAAACATGTGCCAAATTTTACGATGTCTTGAGGCGGTGGAGCGTCAAAGCGAGACTAACAAAATAACTTTGTAAAGGAAAATCAGATGCTATATTTTATAACTGCTGGCTGGAAGGAAAGGAAAACTGAAGAAAAGAAATTACGAAAACTGAAACTAATGGTAAGTTGATATTGGCTATGGGAGAGAGTTGGTGTCGTCTATCATGAGACGAAAAGTTACCTTTTTTGGACACATGCAGAGAGGATCCCTCTATGAATTTCCAAGGTTGATCCTCGAAGGCAAGATCCCGGGGAGGCGAAGCCCAGGCCGTCAGAGGAGTAAGTGGCTAGACGACATTAAAGACTGGACCAAACATAGCTACACACAACTGAAGGAAGCCGCATGGGATCGAAGATTTGCCAACAGACCTCCGAACTTCATTATGAAGATGGCACCTGATGATGATGATGATGATGATGGTCTGTGTGTGAAAAGCAGCGTTTCCCTCGGGTAATATATTTCAAGAAAAAAACACTCATATTTGAAAGGCAATGCACCTAGTTATGATGTATCGGGTGTCTCTGGATGTTGCATATCACTTACCACCAGGTGAAACGACTGTCCGTTTGCCCCCTTTTTATAATTATAATTAAATTAAAAATATATCATTAAACTACTTTCGTATTACTCATTTAATTATAACTAAAGTACAATAATATCGGTCGTCTGGCATTCTTTGAGGGAGGCCTATGTTCTGCAGTGGACGGATAGAGGCTGATGATGATGATGATGTAAGTACAATAGATATTATAAGTGTAGTATTAATTATAAAGCCACGGAAGCTTACCTTCGTAATAAATCATAAACTTCGTAACGATCAAAGTAAATGGTAACTTTACTAATAGTTAATTAGTATTGTGTACAAACTATGAGCCGTTAAGATTTGTATAACTTTACCAAACATATTATTTCATATGTTCAAATTATAAAGTTATGACGTATATTCGAACATGGAAGTCACTAAAGTCTCTTAGTATCGAATACTTTTTTTTGGTCCAAAAAAATATTTCTTTTTATTCAAAATAGTACCAACAAAGTATCTTTAAACGTTAGTTGAGTCTACCTCTGGTTCCAAAGCGGGCCAACTGCGAAGAACTTTTCAATAATTCTGTAACAAATCTAGTCTGTATCCTAAAATACCTGGGGAACGCCCTATTCCCAAGATGTGGTATATTCCATAAAATATTTCACTTTATATTGACCAATGGGACGTATATACAGATCACTGATTGGATTGCTATCAGTGACAAATCACTGACTCAAATTACTACTCTATCCGGTTAAGCACGATGAATCAAGTTAACATGGTTTTCTAGTAAAGAAATAATAAATGTGTACAAACACGTCTTGTATGATATTATATATCTTACTTGAATGTGACAGTTATTACTATTCCTATATTTATGCATTGTTACATGAATTAGTATACGAACTGACCAAATTTATTGACTTATGTATCTGCCGTAATGGGTCCGTTATGGACCTCTCCTTACTTACTTACTCTACTCTTAGACCCTGAATAGGTTATAAAATTAATACTGAGGATCAATTTATAATAAGCATACGTTCTACTTGAGTATCATTGTGTCAATTAGCTACAAAAATTACACTTATAAGTCCACTCAGTGTATTCAGTAATATAAATGACTCAGTCAGTTTACTTTCCAGTTTTTTACTGAGTACAGACTGTATACTTCCTTATATAAATAGTATACTAAAATTATTTAAAACGGGATATTTACCATGTTTTTCATTTTTATTTCGCGGATCTCGATATTTCGACATCATCTACGAATGTCTTGTTCACGAGACTCGTGACACGAGACTTCTGAACAAGAAATATCGAGATCCGCGAAATAAAAATGAAAAACATGGTAAATATCCCGTTTTAAATAATTTTAGTAATGAAAATAACCATGTTAACTTAAAATCATAAATAGTAGATATACTTACTTCCTTCAAAAAATACTATGATGAAAATATTGTTATTATTAAATTACGCCTTAGCCTTATGAGACAATTTATGTTCACCGACACAAAAATAAAATGTCTCTCAACATGAGACAACACTGAAAGTGGCGTATACTGCTACCATACGTAATTATACTGCTACCATGCATATACTGCTACCATACATATACTGCTACCATACATATACTGCTACCATACATATACTGCTACTATACATATACTGCTACCATACATATAGTTACCATCTAGCACAGATTCAGCTACATAACCTCTCCAGACACTCCGAAAAGCATTTGTAGATAACGTTCTTATTTTACTGTTTTATTAACATTTTATGTCCACTATAATGGATGTTTATAGGAAGACTTCTGTCTTACATTGAGCGAGATTTGCATCAGCTATTTTGGATATTGAATAAGTTATTCCGTAACATAACTTCATATAGTTATGAAGAAAGTTTTGCGTTTACTTTATACAAGAGTAAGTTCAATCAAGAAGTTACGCTAAAATAATTGAATCATTAGATAATTATTATCAATTGTGTGTTTGTGTGTATGTATGTGTGTGTGTGTGTGTGTGTGTGTGTGTGTGTGTGTGTGTGTGTGTGTGTGTGTGTGTGTGTGTGTGTGTGTGTGTACAGATAAAAAATTGGAGTCTTTAAACACGGTACATATACCAAAATATACATTTCTTACAATTCTTGTCTGTCTGTTTCTCCCGGCTAATCTCTAGAACAGCTGGGCCGATTTTGACAGGTATTTCACTGGCAGATAGCTGATTCTATAAGGAGTAACTTAAGATACAAGAATAATCATCGTCACTCCGGAATCCGGAATTACCGGATACCGGACACGGCTCTAAATCTGTGTTAACGTGGGCGAAGCTGCGGGCAACAGCTAGTTACAAATAAAACTTGAATGCGTATTTAGCACTGAAAAGTGGAAAACAATGACGATATAAAGAAAATTAATAATTCAAATAACAATTACCAATAATCATAAAATACACCGTATTTACGTTGTATCATGTATGTTACAGAAATAGTAACGAAAATATACGGAGGAGCCTAATAGGCTTAATAACCTTGATCGTGTTAAATGTGAAATAAATTTATTGGGTTCGTGGATGGCTCATAAAAAGGCTTTCCAAATTTAGCTACCATTATCAATATTATCATCACTATCTTTTTTATAATATCTTAAAAAATACCTTAATTAAAAATTTGTTTAATAACTTTAGAATGCAATTGATTATCTATAAATAAAATTGGAGAAATTTATACAGATAAATAAAATTGGAGTGTCTGTTTGTAATATTAAAATAATAGCTTTTTATTGAATGCATATTGATATATACACGGTACATATACCGAAATACCCTTTTTACAATTTTTGTCTGTCTGTCTGTCTGTTTGTTCTGGCTAATCTCTGAAACTGCTGGGCCGATTTTGACGGGACTTTCTCTGGCAGATAGCTGATGTTATAAGGAGTAACTTAGGCTATAAAAATAATCATCATCAATCCGCGTACGGCTGTAAGCCTAAGTTAACGCGGGCGAAGCTGCGGGCAACAGCTAGTTTTATAATAATAATATCTATATGGACGCTTTAACACCACGTCAATCTGGTCCCGTGGTAAGTTCTTGAAGAACTTATGTTACGGGTACCAAATGTATATTTAATGCTTTTATACTATACATATATTTAAGATTTTTATTATGTTAAATACATATTTAATAAACATCCAATGGCCCAGGAACACAGAAATCTATTTGTTCCTTGACGGAATTCTAATCCGCTACCTCCGGTTTGAGCGCCAACGCACTAACCATTGAGACACAGAGGTCCTCGTTTTATTTTTAAACGTCTTCGAAAAGGAGGAGGTTATATTCTTTATCCTTGCGAACTGTGTTAAAGAAAATAATTAAAATTATATCTCGCATACTTTTTGTGTTATTCTTTGTTTTTTTTTCAATTTTCATTATAAAGAACGTAACTACTTCCACCTGTAAACAATTTAATATCCCCAAAAACATTCCCTTATAAATTTATTTCTCTCTCGTATGTCCAAAAAACGTAATCGTGAAACAAAAAACATAGTTGCAATTTATTCGGTTGGAAATAATGTGATTATGTGAAGCCTGATGCGGCTGGTCACGGCTGGCCGCCAGATGGGAGGACAAGACAAACACAATTGATTAAGGGATTCGGGATCCTGGACTATACTGTAGGGTTGACGCAAACTGCTTTTTGCTTAATTGAAACATGTTATGTAACTAACAAATAACATGTTTTACTACGAAAATATACTGTATAATATAACGGGTGCTTACAGAGATTTAGCTTAGAGTTAATATTATGGAGAAAAATGCAAAAGGCTAGGCATAAGGCATATGTTTGTGTATTATGTATTGTAAATACATGAAAGGGATATATTTTATTCTCATTGTCAAACGCACTAGATACATTTTTTAACAAACAAATTAATTTAGCAAAAAGAAGATAATAATAATGAGAAAATGGCTTTCGTCAATATATATATATACGTGTACAACATGACGCAGTGCACGCATACTATCGTGTAAGCGGACGTTAAAGCGTGTACGGAACATGTTCGGAAACCAAACAAGTGTGATATGTACTGGTGATATAGTACCTTCCATGTCAAAGGTTATTGAATTCGTAGTACTGTACTAAATTACATTTGCAAATTATAGAACTACAAAATTAATAACATGATTTTTTACATTATTCTCGCACCGATTTGATGTTAATTTCATTCAAATCATTGTAAAGGTATTTTCGATTGTGTTTAATTTAAGACACACTTTCAAAATATTTGTCAAAAAATACGAATAAATAAAAAAATATATTTCAAAAATCTAATCTCAGGCGAAATATATGCATCCATAAAAACTCAATAAATTGTCCCCTATTGTTGAATCCACGACCACTGCGCTTATCATCATCTGACCAATTATTTTCATTATAACGCCAGTACTGGAACTATTTGTGTAAATAAGACAAGCCCAAATATTCAGAGCACCGAATGATAAGAATGCAGCTTTATTAAGTCTGGAAAAACAGAGATACACAATGTTACGGACCGACGGCGAAGTGTGTCAATGAAATTCACGCTTATATCGTAGTTTAATTTAGAACACAATGTAAAATGCTCTTATATCACGACTAAAGCATGTCTTATAATATATTTTAACAGGCGAAGGAAAACATCGCAAAGAAGTTGAAAAGTTAGTTTGTTTGTATGCGCTAAATTTATGGACTTAGACTAGATATTGTAAGGCAATTTTATTTTCGGGAAAAAAATATTTTGGGCCTATATATACTAATATAAATTATAAAGCTGAAGAGTTTGTTTATTTGTTTGAACGCGCTAATCTCAGGAACTACTGGTCCGATTTGAAAAATTATTTCAGTGTTAGACAGCTTATTTATAGAAGAAGGCTATAGTCTATAAAACATCACGTTATGACTTATAGGAGTTGAGCAACGCGGGCGAAGCTGCAGGCAACAGCTAGTCTTAAATAAAACTTTAAGTTCCTGCTAATTTATAGGTTTAGAACTAGACAACACTACTACTACTACTAGAAACTAGTATCTATATAATATAACTGTATGCTACTGAGAGACACAACTTTTTTTCTTTAACGCCGGGAAATGCCCTGAGGCATCCCGCGGGGGAGTGGGGGGTCTCCCCACGCGGGGATCGCTGCGCCCGAAAGTTGGTAAGTGGACGCAATTCTACCCACTAAAACCCAGCAAGTGCCACCAATGCCGCCTTTGGTGAGGTGCCCTGGATCTAATGAGCAAACAGGGCACCTCGACGGCTAGTCAGTCCCCCAAGGGACCGACGCCACCTCCACAGAGGGGTTGTCCCGCACCACAGAACAACCCCTCCCAACGACAGGACAGTACGATGGGGTGAGGTTCCCGTCCTCGCCCCTTGCCCCCTGCTCTTTTGTACCCTCTTCTTATAAGATAAGCTAATTGAGCCGAGGGGGCTCTTTGTATCCCACAAAGAGCCCCCTCGGCTCAATTAGCTTCGCCCAAGGTGCTGGGCTCACCCTAGGCTACTGAGTCCCACCGCCACGTCAAGGCCTGAACCATGGTGGGGATTCAGAGATACACTGTCTTGTCCCATAAACTTGTCTCTTATGCGATAACATCCTTACATTTAACGGTACGAAGAATCGTCATCGGTGCCATTTTAAATATCCTATAAACTGGGCAAATTACAAAAAGACTAAATAAAATTAGGCAAAATTAAGGTGTAGAAGAGTAACGACTAAATTACCCTTTTAATTACAAAGGCTCTGGTGGACCTGTAATTAAGTCTAATTAGGCAATGGGATTATGGGTATCTGAGACGCCGTCGAAACAGGCGTAATATATTGTCTAGATAAGTAGGTACAGGTATATTTTTACAGATAGTATACTTTCTTCCGTGAAGTGATGTTGTGTTTCGTAAGAGTAGGATATATTAATCCCCACCATGGTTCAGGCCTTGACGTGGCGGTGGGGCTCAGTAGCTTAGGGTGAGCCCAGCACCTTGGGCGAAGTTAATTGATCCGAGGGGGCTCTTTATACCCCTCTTATAAGAAAAGGGACAAAAGAGCTGGGGGGCAAGGGGCGAGGACGGGAACTTCACTTCATTGTATTGTCCCGACGTTGGGAGGGGTTGTTCTGTGGTGCGGGACAAACCCTCTGTGGAGGTGTTGTCAGTCCCTTGGGGGACTGACTAGCCGTCGAGGTGCTCGGTTTGCTCATTAGATCCGGGACACCTCACCAAAGGCGGCATTGGTGGCACTCGCCAGGTTTTCGCTTTCGGGCGCAGCGAGTCCCACATACCCGCGTAGAGAGATTCATTCCTCTGCGGGATGCGTCAGAGCATTTCCCGGCGTTAAAGAAAAACAAAAAGGTATAGTCTTGGTCCGAGGAACTAATAATTAAAGACTATTAAGAAAATATTGGTGTATTTAAGAAAAGCAATTAATAAAGATCAGAACTCTTACTCGGGTCGCGAAGGACTACCAAAAATTATCTAAAATAAAAAATAACAAACTACACTTGACGCGTACGTCTTGATTCATATTTTAAAAAATAGAATCCAAAAAGTATTACATAATTTAATAAATAAAATTAAAAGAAAATTGACTAGGGTTAGGGATATGCTGTCACCCTAGTGTTGTAACACTTCGTATTAGTCGAGCAGGGACACGACGCACCTTTATGCTACGATTACCCGGCTCTACTACTATGGGTGCTATAAAGGATATAATATTCATAAGCATCGATAGTGTATAGTCAGCAGTTACTTACGTTACGTGAATAGGTAGGTCAGGAGCTACCAGATGTAAGGTCAGCGTCACACATGAACATAACCGAGTTCGCGAATAACCTAAGCAACTAATTTATGTATCCTGTGGCGCAAGGGGATTTCCGTAGCAATAATTACACTACTTATTCTGCCCTTACAGCAAAAACATAGCAAAGCTATTCCACAGAAAAAATAGGGTACTACCCACGGCACGGTACGGCATAAGCGTATCCCAGTAGATTTAGTACAAAACAAGTATAAATATGCATTAACATACCAAGACTACAACAGCTAACGGCTTACATGGACTTCCCCGGATTACACTAGTAAGGAAATACTGCGCCCGAAATACGTGGGATTTGGTGTAGCCTCTTAACTTATATTACCCTCATAAGTTAATTCATTCTGCTCGTAAGAGACAAAATGGTGGCTTGATCTTGGGGTTATTTGCATTTTGCTTATGCAATTTCATGAGGTTGAACGAGAGTGGCGATGGTCTAGTGAGTATGGGTTCGCCACCAAGATTCAAGCCTTGTTGTGGCGGTGGCGCCCAAGGTCCTGGGTTCACCTTAAGCTACTGAAGCTTAAGATGAACCCAGCACCTTGGGCGAAGAAAATTGAACCGAGGGAGCTGCTCTTTGTCTCCCTTTGAGAAAAGAGCAGCGGGTAGAAGAGGCGAGGATGGGAACCTCACCCCATCACACTACACTACACTGTCCCGACGTTGGGAGGGATTATTCTGTGGTGCGGGACAACCCCTCTGTGGAGGTAGCATCGGTCTCTTTGGGAGGCCTGACTAGCCGTTGAGGTGCTCTGTTGCCAAACAGATCCGGGGCACCTCACCAAAGGCGGCATCGGTGGCAATCGCCGGGTTTTAGTGGGTAAAGCTGCATCCACCTCACCATCTTTCGGGTGCAGCGAGTCCCCCATATCCGCCTGGGGAGTCTCCACTCTCTCGCGGGATGCCTCAGAGTATTTCCGTGCGTAAAAGAAAAAAAGGGTATGGGTTAGCGCCCTTGAGTGGTCTGTGTTCGATCCTGATTCACTTAAAAAAAACGCACCCGCTGATCTTTTGGTATAGCGGGTGTCTGTGGATGTCGATATTCACTTACCATCAGGTGAACCGACTGTCCGTTTGCCCCCTCTTCTATAAAAAAAAACTTAAAATGGGTTTCCTAATTTCCCCGTGCACCCGAACACCGGTGGAAGGGAAGCGCTGTGCCGCGCTCCCGGCTGCATGGGTACCACCATCTTGCTTGTTTCTCCCGTGAAACAGCTTTGCTGTGTTTCGGAGAGAAGGGCGAGACAGGCAGTGTAATTACTGGCGCCGAGGCCTAACATCTCATGTCACAGGATAGGCAACACATAAATGAGTTGCCTCGGCTCGTTCCAGGTAAAATGGTTTATGTTCATCGGTGACGTCGACCACTTACCATCAGGTGGCACGTTTGCCAGTTTGCCTATCCAACTAACATAAAAAAAAGAACATGAACGTGAGAACACCGCCTGCTCACCGGTGCAAGAAAACATCGTAAGACATGATGATGTTGGGGTGTAAAAAAGTATTTAGGCTATGTGAAGTTCAACACCCTGCATTAGGCGCGTAGGTGAACTGTGGCCCAACGTTTTCGTCTGAATTCAATAGACGAGAGACGCATTCCAGCAGTAGGACATATTACGGTGGGTGATGATGCTTACAACTAAACAAATACAACTTATGTTGTGGGAAATGTAGAATGTTGAAACATCTGGTGGGCCTTATAGATTAGATGATCGTAGCCAGTTAGTTATGAAATGCTTATGCTACTCGTTCTGGTAAATGATGGTATTCATTACCAGAGTCGTTTTTTGTTGAAGGCTAGCTGGATTTTAGTATATTTGTTTGTGATGCAGTCTTTAAAACGTACCTGTTAGTGTTTTAGTTTGTATGAGGTATCAAAATATTATAACATAGAGTGTAGTGGCAACACCTATTTCAAAATGTATATTGTCTATGAAAAATAAAGTTATGTTGCGAACCGTTATACGTGTTTCAATAGGTTATGGGCGATCCGAATTTATCAGTTATTTTCAGTGTAAAATAGATAAATTGTGTACGTTGTTTCGCGGAAACATGACTTCGAACTATATTGCGAGTGTTCCAAAGCTTAAGGGCAGAGAGAATTACGATGAGTGGTGCTTCGAGGCTTAAAACTTGTTGGTGCTTGTGGTGATTAAATGGCACGGGATTTACAATTACAGATGAGTGGATTGGCTAATTATTATTAGCAGGTTTGTCCGATCGTTATTCGCCAATGATAATGGCAATCGAACATTCGGGTATTTCGATAACTGCCATATCATAAAATCAAAGTTGCTTGACATGGAAGTAACAAGTGATATTGAAAGTGGCGCTGCGTTCGTAACCAGAAATAAATATTCCTCTACAAAAAAAATGCAAGTAAATGTGTATTTAATGCTGTTTTTCTGAATGGAAAGTTTACCAAGAACGAATGGTACGTAGACTCCGGCGCAAGTGCACATATGACTTCGAATAAAGCTTGGGTAAAGAACATGAATGAATCGCCGTGTTTACCAGAAATTGTTGTCGCCAATGAATCAAAAGTGCCAGTAGTTTGTTCCGGAGACGTAGACATTATTTCAGAGTTGGACTGTCATATAACAATTACAAATGTGTTATGTGTACCTAGTTTGACAACCAATCTAATATCCGTGAGTGAGTTAATTAAAAATGGAAATCATGTGATCTTTGAACGTAACCATTGTTATATTCGAGACAATAACAATATTTTGGTTGCAACAGCGGTTTTATCTGAAGGTGTGTATAAATTAAGATTAAAATCACAAAGTTGTTTATTGGCTGCTCAAACAGATAGTGAAATGTTATGGCACAGAAGGCTAGCACACAAAAACAGTCGAGATATGCACAAAATGAGAAATGGTGTTGTGGATGGTTTGTCTTATGATAGCACTAATTATGACATAACCAAGTCTCATTGTACCACATGTTGTGAGGGGAAACAAACTAGACTACCCTTTACTCATGTAGGTGAGAGAAGTACCGAAACGCTACACAGAATTCACACCGATATATGTGGCCCTATGGAAACAAATTATTTGAATGGTTCCCGATATTTCCTGTTATTTATTGATGATTATAGTAGAATGACTTTCATATATTTTCTGAAGAATAAGAGTGAAGCTTTCAACAGATTTAAAGAATTTAAATCAGTTGTTGAAAATCAACTTAGTAAGAAAATAAAGATATTGAGGTCAGACAATGGATTGGAATTCTGCAATAAAGACTTTCAGAGCTACTTGAAACAGGCGGGTATAATTCATCAAAAATCTAATTGTTATACTCCAGAGCAAAATGGACTTTGTGAAAGAGCTAATTGCACAGTGGTTGAAAAATATAAATGCTTATTATATGATGCCAATTTAAACAAGAGATTTTGGTCAGAGGCTGCCTATACTGCTGTATACTTGAAAAATAGGTTTATTGCATCAGGATTGGATAAAACTCCATATGAATTGTGGTATGGTACTAAACCAAATTTGAGTCACCTACGTTTGTTTGGCAGTAAAGTTATTGTACTTATTCCCAAACAGAAACATTTAAAATGGGACAAGAAAGCCACACAACACATTTTAGTTGGATATGGTGGGGATGTAAAAGGTTATCGCGTCTATAATCCTACCAATAACACTATTCACTACAGCAGAGATGTTATAGTGATGGAGAAGACAGAGGGCGAAGATACCAGCCAAAAGTCAGCCATCTGGTTTCCTAATAATGAAATACCAGCAAACAGTCTGGAAGAGAGTAAAGATTCAGTGGGGGATAAATCTCAGAATACTCCAGAGGCTGAAGTTTATCTTATTGTTCTATAGATTCTTCTTTTAATGTTGATGCCTATGGAGAAGAAAGTAGAGATTCAGTTGGGGAAAGATCTGAGTATATTCCAGAAACTGAGGATAATCTTGATTGCTCTTCAGATTCTTCAATGTATGCTTTTGGCAATGTAACATTAAT
The DNA here is from genome assembly GCA_963853865.1 of Helleia helle. NCBI lineage: Eukaryota > Metazoa > Arthropoda > Insecta > Lepidoptera > Lycaenidae > Helleia > Helleia helle. The sequence continues at coordinate 5,000,148 of OY971425.1, read as the reverse complement.
TGATATTCCTACACCAGATGTTCCAGAATAACAAGAAGTGTCTAGCAAGCGACAGAGAAAGCCACCTGAGCGATTTGGTATTACTAACATATGCGTTTCCAGTACTGTACCAGCATCTGAAGAGATTACACTCTCAGAGGCTCTCGAAGGGTCAGAAAAGAAGCAGTGGATGCAAGCAATGGCCGAGGAGTTGCAGTCGTTTGAGGACAGTGATGCGTGGGAACTTGTTGACAATCCAGGTGATTCCACAATAGTGAAGTGCAGATGGGTGTTTACTAAAAAGTTTGATATTGATAACAATGTGCGGTTTAGGGCTCGCCTTGTAGCAAAAGGTTCCTCTCAGAAACATGGTATTGACTATACTGATACATTTTCACCGGTAGTGCGTCATTCTAGCTTAAGATTATTGTTTGCTCTTAGTGTTAAGTCGCAAATGAGTATTACTCATTTAGATGTCACCACTGCTTTTTTGAATGGCTTGTTGAAAGAAGATATATATATATATATGTCAATACCTGAAGGTTTTGTAAACAAAAGTAGGGGAAAAGTATTAAAGTTGAAAAAGGCTATTTATGGATTGAAACAATCATCTTTAGCGTCGTATGAAAGAGTCAGAGAAGTTTTAAATAAATTAGATTTAAAAAACAGCCAATATGAACCATGTTTGTTTACAAAAACCAATGGAAAAATTAAGATAGTAGTTGCATTGTACGTTGATGATTTTTTGATTTTCTCAAATAATGACACTGAAACTAATAAATTAAAAAAGGTATTAGGTTCTGAATTTAAATTGAAAGATCCTGAAAGACCTGTTAGACAATATTTAGGCATGAGAATAAATGTAGATAAAAATAAAAAAATTATAACTGTAGATCAAGAGCAATATATTGAACGGTTGGTTGCTAAGTTTCAGATGTCTGATTGTAAAACACAAAGTACCCCGATTGAACCTAAATTGAATTTAGATAAGTCATCTGACAAATGTTTACCTAATGTTCCATATCAAAAATTAATTGGAAGCTTAATGTACTTGGCAGTGTTAACTAGACCAGATATTTCTTACTCTGTAAGTTATCTCAGTCAATTCAATAGTTGTTATAGTCAAATACATTGGAACTATGCGAAACGTGTATTAAGATATTTACAACATACTAAGAATTATTGTTGAAAATATAGTAATAATCATAGTCTTATACAAGGATTTGTAGACAGTGATTGGGCAAGTGATGCTATAGATAGGAAATCATATACTGGTTTCTGTTTTGTGTTGTCTAGATCGGCTGTGTCTTGGCAAAGTAGAAAGCAAAAAACGGTATCATTATCAAGTACTGAGGCAGAATACACAGCTTTGTCCGAAGCTTCTAGAGAAGCTGTCTATTTAAGAAATTTAATACATGAAATTACTGATACACTTTATGTCATTGATGTGTATTGTGATAATCAAAGCGCATTGAAGTTAGCTTTAAGTAATCACAGTCACAATAGGTCTAAACACATAGATGTTCAATGTCATTATATTCGAGATTTTGTAAAGAACAAATATGTAAAAGTTAAATATACCCCGAGTGAGGAAATGCCTGCTGATGTACTGACTAAAGGTCTCTGTCACATTAAACATTACAAGTTTATGAATTTACTTGGCATTGTTCCTTTATAATATTCAGAGTTTACATGTATGTACAAAGCTTATTTTGATTAGTGGGGGTGTTAGTGTTTTAGTTTGTATGAGGTATCAAAATATTATAACATAGAGTGTAGTGGCAACACCTATTTCAAAATGTATATTGTCTATGAAAAATAAAGTTAGTCTGTTGCGAACCGTTAAACGTGTTTCAATAGTACCTCTTAAAATTATATTGATAATATTTTTGGAGTTTACTCCTTAAGAAACGATTTGAGTACCCGGTACGGAAATTTTATGAGGAGTAAAATCAAGTGTAACACAAAAGTTGAGGCGTTACGTAGAAAGAGACAAACATATAAATCTGTATGATTGAACGTGTAAAAGAATGAGATGGAATACATTACACAGCGTATCTTAAAATAATGCCGACAACGCCATCTAACACGATATTACAGCACTAAAAGTCAATCACACGACCATTATATATGCAATATTATAAGATATTTAAACAATTTTAGCTAATGATGAAAAAAAATGGGAATAATACTTTATTCCGTTGCAATGATATGCAAGACAAATAAGTATCCCTATAGCTAAAATTGACGTGACGTTATTATGTAGGATTTTAAATAAAACAATGTGTTGATACTAATTATTATTTTATTTTTTCGTCTATTATTATTCGTCTATTATTAAAATATTGAATAGGTAAATTTTTACTGTATCACTATCACTGTGTCTTTTCTGCGTCCACTTAATATATTATTTATATCTTTGCACCACTAATGTATGTGAAAAAATTACTAACCAAATTGCATATGAAATCACAATTTTGATTTTTATGTAATTAGCATTGTATTAATTTCCGTATAGAAAACTGTCTTCATGTAATTTCTTACGTAATTATCATAGTCACAACTCACAATGGTTTTTTAAAACATGAAGATAAAACAAAATGATGATGAATGATGAAGATGAAACAAGAAAATAAAACAACTAGAGCACATTCAAGATTGAATAATTAAAAACACAAACTAGGGAATACTCCGTAATAACAAAAATGAATTCAAAATTGAGAAATGTTAGCACAGACTAAAAAAAGTCATTACATTCCAATATTCGCGGCGATTTTAAAATTATTTTAAATTTCAGCCCAGAAAAGTCTAGTAATTTTAATATATATTTATTCTTTTCAAATATTCTTTTTCATAATTTCAAAATCATATTTAAAATTTAAAATTTCATATTTTTTATATGCAATTTATTTCTAACAATAATACAATAAATTGAAACTCTTCAATTTGATAATTAACCAATCAGAAACTTTAAAATACTAATGTTGCCTCCCTAAATATATTATTTGGTGTGACCATTGAACACTTGGTTCAAGTTTAATTGTACAAACTTATCAAGTAAAGAATTTAATTTCGATTGAGTATTAAATAGGTACCTATAATTGTTAAAAAATAAATCACGTATATTTTATATAAGAATGACTAGTATTCAACATAAAACATGTAAAAATTTTATAGACATAAAAAAAACTAAAATAGCGCCATCTAACGCAATATAACGACTTTCTAATCTCATACAAAAAAACAAATGTACTAAGTGAAATGCCCCTGATCCTCCCTGATCTTATTCTCGGGGCCTCCTCTTTGTCATTATTATTATTATTATTATTATTATTATTTTGTAACATACTTTAATATGTAATACGCTCTATTGAAGTAATATAAATAATCCGAATAATTACAGATATATGTTTGTTTCTCCCATCATTTTAGCAGATGCGTTTATTTACCCTTTTTTCTACTCGATATATATCATAATTATCGTTCGTAAGGAGTAAACTCCAATCGTGCGTCGGAGCTGACACACACACACACACTTTTTTTTATTTTACGCCATGAAATGCTCTGAGCCCTCCCGCTTAGGAGTGGGGACTCCCCAGGCTGGTATGTGGGACTCGCTGCGTCCGAAAGATGTGAAGGTGGACGCAGCTCTACCCACTAAAGTCCAGCGAGTGCCACCAATGCCGCCTTTGGTGAGGTGGTCCGGATCTGTTGCGCAACAGGGCACCTCGACGGCTAGTCAGTCCCCAATTGACCAAAGCCACCTCCGTAGTAGTAGAGTAGCTCCCTCGGCTCAATTTGCTAAGCCCAAGGTGCTGGGTTCACCGTAGGCTACTGAGCCCCACCAACACGACAAGGCTTGAACCATGGTGGATATATTTATAGTTTCTAATAGGAAGTAGATAGTAGGAAAAGCTAATCTTTTTTCCTTCCAACGTCTAGAATCAGAGATGTTGGCCTATTTTAATGAACGCCAAGACGGTTGCCACAGTCACTCCTTCCTAGGTTTCATACATTAGCTAATGTGCTTTCGCCTAGACAGTAAAGTTTTCTAAAGCATTTTTCATTTGAATTATAGGTACTTTCTACAAATGGTGGAATTTGAACGATTACATTAGATCCTTTTTTATGCCCTAAGGAGGCAACCGAGCAGGTGCGAGCGTTATGGTGACTACCGATGCCCGTGGACATCCGCAGAACTAAAAGTTATGCAGATAAGTTGCCCTCCTTTTCCCTATAAATGTGCCATCAGAAACTCACTTACCGCACGAAACGCGACAGCTCAGCTGTCGCTTAGTACCGGTGTTATGTGAGCGAGATGTACGACCCCGGTCGTGCCGGCTCAATTCGGCTGCAAAGCAGCATGGCACTACCTCTTGCTAAGATCTGCAGTCATCCGGACTTATGATTTATTTATTAGCCGTTATCCTTCTTCATTTTTCCCTTTATGAAATTGAACTGGAATCCGATTACGCATGCATTATAAGTGATAACACATTGATTTTCGCATTCATTGTTAATTTATTAGTAAAAATGTGAATCATGGTGACAGGAAGAGATCTGGTTATCAGATCCATCAGTTGGTAAACATGACGGGATATCCATCCGCAACTAGGCTGATAATTAATCATCGTCGATCCACGCCCACTCAAAGCTGGAGATAACAAAATATGATAGCAATCCGTTAGAACGATTTGCAGGAACATATTTCATTCATCATCATCATCATCATCATCATCAGCCTCTATCCGTCCGCTGCTGAACATAGGCCTCTCTCAATAAATGCCAAGACGGCCGAACCCTTGCCACCCGCATCCAACACGGACCGGCCACTGTACGGAAATCGTCTTCTCACCTGGTTAATGGCCGACCAACACTCCGAAATATTTCATTATTAAGATAAAAATAAAATAGAAAAGATCTTTGAATTTGTTATTCCTTATTATGGTATCAAAATTCTCAATTATTTTCAATAATTATAACAAAATACCTGCATCTTTAAGAGGTAGTGCCATGCTGCTTAGCAGCCGAATTGGGCTGGCACGACCGAGGTGGTACCTCTCGCTCACGTAACACCGGCTTCAAGTGACAGCTATGCTGTCGCGTTTCGTGCGGTTTGTGAGTTTCCGGTGGCCCATTGGGGGGGTTAGGGAAAAGGAGGGCAACGCATCTGCATAATCTTTGCTTGTGCGGATGTGTTTGGGCGTCGGTAGTCGGCAAACGGCTTCGACTGCTCATTGCCCTACTATGCCATAAAAAAAAAAAAAAACTGAGATACAATAATAGCTAATGTATCCTTTACTCATAAGAACGTTTGCTCTTGACACCAATACATAAAAAATCCGAATTCATTATAATCAACAACCTATTTCTGCCTACTGTTAAACATGAGCCTCCTTGCATGAATGCCAAGACAGCCGATCACTTGAATACCATTAGGACCGGGTGCACGGACGTTGTGCTTCCGATTATACTTAAACCTCAAAAAAACTCATAACACAATAGCATTGATCCGAATTATAGGTACATACAACTTATATAAATACTAGTAGTACCGACATACGTTGTCCACTACAAAATATATATATTTGTGAATCTAAACCATTCTCGAATCCACTTGAACACACACAAAAATAATCATCAAGAACAGGGGCGCCGACTCCGTGGGTGCTCGGGTGCTCCAGCAGCCACGAGAGGTAAATAGTGGGTGCCGAGCATCCACGACTATGAATATCTGAAATAATTCTCATTCTCATAATTCAACGTAGTGTAACATGTCGTTTCTATAGATTTTACGCCGCAGGCAAAAGTGACACAGTTTTTGTACCTACAAAACTTAATAAGAATTCATTCTCTATTTCTAAATTTATTAATAGTTAAATAAATAGTAAAGTAGAACTTTTGGCTTAAATCGTATTATTAGCGCTGCTCCGTACGCACCCGCGCGTGCTTCAATGTCGATTATCAAAATCACACGAAAGTAAATTGTACGGATTGCAGTACAGTTCAGTTGAACAAAGTGAGCGTTCGGAACGCGAAATCTAGTACTTAGTACATATATATATATATATATATATATATATATATATATATGCAAAAATATAAGTAGCTAGGTATGTCATTAAAAAGCTGGAGTACCCACGGGAATTTTGAAAACCCAGCGCCAGTGATCAAGATCAGTCCAGCCGCTTAGGCGGAGTTCAGTGACATACGCACGTACAGAAGAATTATATATATAAAGAGATATTTTACACAATATAGAAATTTTTCTTATACATAGAATATTTCTACGTTGTTTGCAAAATCTAGTCCTTTATGCAAGGGTCATGGGACCCTAGATTCGGTTTTGTTTGAAGAAGACAATTTTCACAAATGCTCTGAGCCAATTTCACCCTTTTTCCATCAATACATGGAAGCGGACGATAGCGAGACATTTATATATGAAGGTCTTTATTACATATGACGCTTGTGAAGCGGTTCTAGAAAAATTGCAACCGAGGATTTAGATAGTTATCATTTGATTTGAGTTCAGGGAATAATAAATATACTAGATAATAGATAGATACATTTTAGTTATATTTAAACTGACGTTTTCACTACTTGTGAATAGTCTTGTTTGCTTTGCTTTTGTTTATTTGCTTGTTTGCTCAAGAAGTCTGGGTTCAAGTCTGACCAATGCACTTCGAAGAAATATGTTCACTTCTTTTCGTGAACCTGTCATTTTTCTTTTGATATCGCAAGGAAATTCTTATGGATGTAACCAGGATCTTCGGGTAGACCCTGACCCAATGTGGGACTCGCATGTGGGAGTGCCCAACCTAACTAAAACCACCGAGTGCCTTCAGCCGCTTTTTGAGGGTCCCGGATATGCAGGCAACAGACAGGCTTATCCCGGCGAAAGCCAGACTATTCCTCGTAAGGGGGGACTGCTCGGCCACTACTAAGCAGTCCCCACGACGTGGTGGCACCACGTACATACAGACCCAGGTTCCCATCCTGAGCCCGACACGAACACAAAGGCGTTACTGAAGGCGCATTAAGTAGCTCCTCCTACACACCCACATTCGTCGTCGGCGGCCTCCTCTCTCACCCACTCGTCGGCCTCCTTCTGAGAAGTCGTGAACCTGACTTTGCCAATATTCCTTCGCCCTTTGACAAAAGCTGAGAAAACCTACATGTATTCTAAGTTTCAGGAAGTCCAGAAAAAAACTTGTATTGGACTAGTGCTTAGGAAAACTACAGCTTTATAACGAGGAGGACATTTCGAGGAGGCTGAAATGTACTTACGCTTAGCAATATATTTTAGCTACCTAAATATAGACACGGCATCTGTGTAAACTTAGAGATTCTCCCCCTTTTAACTGAAATATTAAATCCCCTCTTGTAAATATTTTCTTGCATACATTAGGATAATTTTGTAACAAAAATGACCATGTTTCGTTAATTTTGTAAATTTAAGCGACTATGGAGCAATTAAAAGCTCATCAACTGGGAAACGGAGATTACGAATTTTTTGGGGTTTTTTGTATGTGCGCCTGCGGAAATATCTTTACGGAGGTAAACACTGAGGAAGGATACTTTATTATTTTTTACAATTTCAGTATTTTTTAAATTCATTTACGACTATTTATGAACAATATTTTTTCATGATTTCGAGAAGACCCGTGCCCAGCCGTAGGACATAATATAAGGATTAAAATAATAATAATAATTATTATTATCAACAGAATGTACATGGACTATTTTATTCATATTGTTATCAATAAACGTCAATTTACACAAGTGTATTATTTTAAGGGCGCGGCTCCACCGTGGCGCACGGAGAGGCTACGCACGTTTGTCAAGTTTCGCTTTGCAAGAAAATATGTATGATTGTTTCTACTGCAACCTACGAGCACGCTACGCATTAATTGGAATTTTCTTGCAATTGACATTTTAACACACGTGCGTAGCCTCTTCGTGCGCTGCAGTGGAGCCGCTCGTTTAGTGCTTGTGAACACCATCATCATCTAACTTTATCGGTCTTTTGGTACTCATAGACCTCTCTTAGAGCACGCAATTGACCCTGGCCACTAAACCGTCTGAAGATAGTTAATAGAATCAGGCGGAGGTTGCGGTTTGCGGAAATCCATTATATAAGATATTAAATTATAATAATATTAATTAGCAAAACGTACGTAGATATTTTGGTGGTGGTCTTTTACTGTGGTTGTGGTGCATGTAGGGTGGTGGTGCATGCGAGTGTACGCAGATGCAGTGTGGGAAAGGAGGGGGTGCTATATGCATGCATACGCGTGCGGGATAATTGCTAATTAATATATAATTTAATATCTTAAACAGTTCACAATGCAGCATTAAAATTGCATCGAAATATTTTGTGACCTAAAGTTATAAAATATGTACATTCATCTTCATCATCATCATCAACATCTATCCGTCTACTGCTGAACATCAATGAACGCAAAGAAGGCCGAACTCTCGTCACTCGCATCCATCACGGAATGGCCACGAAATACGAAAAAGTTAATTTAGAAGACTCTATTTTTTTTTTGTATGTACATATTGGTATAGCTTTTGAGATTGAAAAAGTTAAACTACAGTCTGATGAACAAATATTTATCAAAGCAAATATATTTTAGATTGACTGGTTTGTACACAGCAATTCCAAATTTAAATATACGAAGGCACAAAGTTGGTTGAATAAAAGTTAGGTTTTCAATGATCTTATTCATTTTTTTTTATTATATTCGTTTGATGGATTTTATTCTCATTCATTCTTAATCGTTTTTAAGAAATGCAGGTGCAGTTTTGATGTTTTTAATTGTGTCATAGAATGGGACTGTAGGCAAACATCTTACTTCATCTTCCCTAGCACAAGCATATTACGAGAACCTTCCATGTTCCAGAACTAGGTGTAGATCTCTTTTTCTAAATCAAGAAGGGTATTGGATTTATATACATAGTTTTTCCTATGCGCTGGTCCATACATGGTGTTAAAGTTCACACTTGTATGATCACGAGTTGGGATGTGATGACCTGGATCGATAATGGCCTTGATATGGATCTTATTGACTTCAACTGGACGGCCAGATCGTTGAGCATTTTTGATTGAAAATCCACCAGAACGAAATCAGGCAACTCAATTTTTACACTGCCTTTCTTTTAAGGCTTTATTTCACAATACGGCACATAATTTCTTTTGTGCTTGTGAAGTGTTCTTGCCTTTTCGGAAGTAATACAATAAAACTGAAGTATAGCCTACTCTTCCATTATTAAATTGTTCCATTATGAAATAGTTTTTTTTAAATAAATTAAAGACATAAGTTCAAACAATAAGAAAGAAAGTTAACAGAACAAGAGAAAGTGTAAAGTCCATCTATCGACAAAATCCGCACTCACTTAGTTGCCAACCCAATTTTTTAGGAATCTTGTCGGAATACAAGTTTTCTCGCGATGTCTTCCTTCACCGATGAGCAAACGTTTAACGTTTACGTGTTTTTTTTATAGAAGTCGTCATTTAAAAATAATAATTAAAAAATGGGATACAGATACCTACATCTTTGTTCTTGTGACTTTTTTGGTTAAAAACACAATATTTTACATTTTACATGATCAAAAAAAATCTGAAGATACGTCGATTTTGAAGGCATTTTGAGTAGTATAAGGCTTCGGGTAAAGCAATTTTAATGAAAATTTTACGTTTAAATTGCTAAACGGAGATGACGTGGATATGCTTGGATATATTTTTATTGATACATAAAAAACGATAAAAATACATCTCGCGCGTCGCGCCACGATGGCCTAATTCGTTCCAAATGCGAGTTGTGGGAGAAGGGGGCCTTAAGGGTGGAACGCTGGGTTCTCTCTTTTAGGCTGAGCCTATACCAAACGTACCCCCAACGCTCAATATCTTCCATAAACTACATTAAATCTAAATCGGATAAGGCCGCGGCTACAGTTTCATACTTCACAACAATATTACAAAAGTAGTAAAAGTAAATTACTCAAGTGTCTTTAATACTATTAAACAGATTATAAATAACAGTTGGCGCTATAAAACACAAGTTTGCACGATCACAAGCAATCTTACGATTATTCTGGTCGATAAAATTTTACTACCAGATGACAGGAATCGGTTATTTGCGACTGTTTTTGCAACATTCAGTGAAATGTTTGTTATAAATGTACTGCGGGCCTAATAATATCGAGTAGGGAAGGTCGTTTAAAGACGCTGGATGTGAATACGTTATGGTTGTGACAAATACATCTCTGGTGTAACCAAGTAGGTTCTGTGAGTATTATATAGACTCTGTATTAATACTTTTTTCTTTTTGATTTAATCATCATCATCATCATCAACCTTTTCAGTTCAACACTGGACATAATGCCTCTTTCAATGATTGCCAAGACGGCTAATCCCCCGCTACTCGAGACTACCTAGAGCAACGGCTTCATGAAGAACGTGGAAATGTAAGGATGTTTCAATGGAGATATGAAACAACTTGATCCAATCGAATATGATTTATAACTGCCTCCAATATATGAAAATACACATTTTATATAGGTACGTGCACATACACAATCTACTATATTACATCTACTTAGACACTACAGTCCCATCTTCTGACCTTCCGACTCTCCCAACGTGGCATTCACTCCTGAACTCTTCTAGATCATTGGCCATATGTTTTTCAGCTGGCTTCGTACATGATCGGCTTACGGACACTTCAATTTATGAAGTTACACTCGATTTATTTTCAAAAATTTATGTGATAAATTAAAAAAAAAGTTTCAATAAAATTTAGTTCATTATAATGAAACATTTTTTACGGATTTTATCGCGGTTTATTAAGATTTTTACAAGCCCGACGTTTCGGATACTTTACGGCTACCATGGTCACGGGAGGACTGATGTGTCATACGTCCTAATGTTACAAAGTTATTCAAAACTACCCTATGATACATCGATATTTTGGTTAGTCCTATCTACGCAGAAGGTTTGTAAAAATCTTAACTAACCGCGATCAAATCCGTAAAAATTGTTTCATTATAATGAGTAAAATTCGCGTAAACATTAGAAAAAAAAAATCATTTATTCTTGCTCTTAAGTCCAGAAGTTAAGCATTATGCTTTCGACTGCACTGTTGTAGAATTGTCCTAGAAATATAAAGTTCGTCTCATATCAAATCATAAATAAATATTCGATTAAAAAGAACTTGCCAAACGGATAAAGTAAGGTTTTGCAATGGATAGTCAGGACGACGGATCATAGTTGATATAAAAAAATACTTTCTAGATGGCAGTTGATAGATAATTAAAACTATTATTAACTATTCAAAAATAGGATTTTTAAATGTTTTTAATTTATATTTCGGAGAGCTCAATATTTCGGAATTGTCTACGAATGCCTTGTTCATGAGTCTAGTGAACATTAATAGTTAAATGTTATTTTATTAATTTTAACCAATTAATCAAATTTTATTTTATTTCAAAAATTATATTATTGAACAAAGAAAATACTAAGACGAAGTCGTGCGTAATTCCTAATTGTAGAAAATGTTAAGTCTTAAATTATTCCTTACAAATTAAATACAAGTCTCGGCTGCCTTATAGTATACTTAATTAAACAAATTCAGTTTCGCAGTTCTGCTTGTTACAAAATGTTCTTCGAGATTCTCGATTTAATCACTCGTTGATCACTGCTTAGAAACTTCAAAAGAGGTTTGATCAAGGCATGTTGCATTATGAGTACAAACGAGTTGCTTGAAGAAAGTTTATATTATAGGCTTTTTAGGAAGATTATCGATTTAATTACTGTTTAAAACTGAACTTTCAAGGAGGGTAACTCAAGACATGTTGATGAGTTTTGAGTACAAATAAGTTCGCTTCAGAACAGTTTTTAGATGGAAAATATAGTTTTATTTTATTTTAGTAGGTTCTTGATTTATTCACTTGTATAGAAACTTCAAAAGAGCCTGACCAACTCATGATGCATTATGAATCTAAATGAAATGTTTTAAAAAGTCTTTGTAGTTGTAGGTTTGCATAATTGATTGATTTTCACTCATTATAAAACAACTGGTGAAGGAAATATCGTGAGGAAACCTGCCTGATGAGATTAAAAGTCTTTGAAGATGTATCAAGTTCACCAACCCGCATTGGGCCAGCGCATCGGTGAACTATGGCCCAAAACCCTCCTCGCCTGATTTCGGGGAGGAGACCCGTGCCCGGCCACTGCCGTATTATGCCCCACTGGGCATAATATGTATAAGGATTGATATTATTATTATATTATAATAAAATAAAATAATAAGGGGTCCCTTAAATTTTAATTTTATTCTGTTTTTAGTATTTGTTGTTATAGCGGCAACAAAAATACATTTTTAACCGACTTCAAAAAAAAAAGGAGGTTCTCAATTCGTCTGTATGTTTTTTTTTTTTTTTTTTTTTTTTTTTTGTATGTATGTGACACGATATCTCCGCCGTTTGTGAATGGATTTCGATGGTTATTTTTTTGTTTGAAAGCTGGTGTTTCCAATTTGGTCCCATATTAATTTTATTAAGATCTGACAAGCCGGTTTTTAGTTATTCCCAATAATGCCTATTTGGTTGGTTTTGTTTATCTTGATGATATGATAATTTTATTACGTGTCGATGTAACTAACAATTGTATAGGATGCTTTGGTAGCACACCATAGTATGTCGCGGTCATCGTAATCATCATCATCATCACCATCATCACCATCATCATCATTTATCCATCCACTGCTGAACATGCCTCCTTCAATGAACGCCAAGACGACGAATTTCTGAATCACTAAAAATTAAGAAATAAAAACATTTTACAAAAAATTAAAACCGACTTCAAAAATACTAAACTAAAAAGTAATAAAATAACAGTTTCTTTAATTTTTGTGCTTACAACATATTATAATCAACTTAATCTTCTACTAATGTACAAACTTTGCGTTTACCACGTCATTATAGTTACTTTTGGAGTCGGTGTCAGCCAAGGTAGGTAGGTAGGTACTGTACAGCAACAAATACGACACCGACTGCAAAAGTAACTATAATGACGTGGTAAACGCAAAGTTTGTACATTAGTAGAAGATTAAGTTGATTATATGTTGTAAGCACAAAAATTAAAGAAACTGTTATTTTATTACTTTTTAGTTTAGTATTTTTGAAGTCGGTTTTAATTTTTTGTAAAATGTTTTTTCTATGAAAATTTCAACTGTCAACGTATGACTGTCACGTTTCATGAGATACAGCCTGGTGACAGACGGACGGACAGACAGACGGACGACCGAACAGCGGGGCCTTAGGTTAGGTTCCGGTTTCACCCTTTTTGTACGGAACTAATTGACCACAATAAAATCCGTAGTTGATAAGAGGGTTTTTTCTCGAGCATCTAAATACAGGTATATGAATTCCATAATTTATTCACCTAATTACTAATAACAAAAAGATTTAGCACCAAATAAATGAAACAAATACATTTTAGTGAAACAAATCTTACAAACTCCAACAGCTGTAAGTAATTAGCACGATAATTATCGATACAATCCCAAAATTTGATGAATTTCTTAAAATATAATTACTTTGGGAGATTAATTTAGCGAACAAACGAGTGTAAGCTTTAATAATATGGGCTAAGATTCAAAATGGCGAACTTTTAAAGTGATTTCCCAAATGCATGTATTTTATATAGGCCGTATCTGGTGGGAGGGATGCGCTTTGTGCCTCTTGCCTCTTTTCTGTGTTTCCGTATGAAAAACAGGACAGTCATTGAAACAACAGAAAAGAAAGTTGGGCAGATATAATTACTAGCGCAGAAAACGGTCTCGTTATGTTCCCTCTCGGACTTACTATGAAGCGCCAAAACATGAAGAGAAATCAATGTTTTTAATATTAATAATAATCATAATAAGTTTTTCGTATACTTTTTACAAGACAATATCTTCCATTAACACTGTCCCACTGTTTACATCACATCTCAAGCTGACATATTCATTACGGCCTAGTGAGCAAAACATTAGCGGGGAGAATCTTTTCCATGAAAATTAATACGATACTCCTTACTTCTTAATAAACGATTCCAAAGGCAAAGGCTTTCCTTGAAACACGAATTCTTTTATATAATTGTAAACCAATTTTTGTAGTTCGACCCGCGTTTAAAAAGTTATCCCCAAAAGAGTAACCCATGATCTTCCTCCATAATTGGGACATATGATACAAAAATATATTTTTAAATAACCCTATAGTGTGGGAGGTTACCACGTTCACCCCACCATGGTTCAAGTCTTGTTGTAGCGGTGGGGCTCAGTAGCCTAAGGTGAACTCAGGGGCGAGAACGGTAACCTCACCCCATTGTACTGTCCCGACCACAGAAATCTTTTTTTTTTTATATTAGTTGGATAGGCAAACTGGCAAACGTACCACCTGATGTTAAGTGGTCGACGTCGCCCATGAACATAAACTAGTATACCTGAAACGAGCCCAGGCAACTTATTTATGTGTTGCCTATCCTGAGACATAAGATGTTAAGGCTCGGTGCCAGTAATTACACTGCCTACCTTGCCCTTCTCTCCGAAACACAGCAAAGCTGTTTCACGGGAGAAATAAGCAGACAAATTATTTAGATTTCTGTGGTCCCGGCGTTGGGAGGGGTTGTTCTGTGGTGCGGGACAACCCCTCTGTGGAGGGATGATGAGGAGGGATGATGTCCCCTGAGGGACTGACTAGCCGTCAAGGTGCCCTGTTTGCTCAACGAATCCGGGGCACCTCACCAAAGGCGGCATTGGTGGCACTCATCGGGTTCTAGTGGGTAGAGTTGCGTCCACTTACCAGTTTTCGTGCGCAGTGAGTCCCACATACTAGCCTGGGGAGACCCACTCCCCCGCGGGATGCCTCAGAGCTTTTCCTGGCGTTAAAGAAAAAAAAAAGATGTCTTTCAAACCTCCTGGGTAATATGGTATACCACTTAAAATTAACTAACCTTTGAACAACTATAACTTCTTTTAATAATATTTTTATTACTAACAAACTTATTTTTAACGGAAACCTGAAAGAAATCAAAGCAAGAATTCGGCTTCAGTGTCATGAAATCTGATGAAGACCACAAAATTGAATTAGGGTGGGATGAGACGCGATTACAGCTTCTGTCGCGGACGCTCAAATTGAGTTACCAAATAAGGCCAAAAGGTTTAACTAAAAATTTTCTAGACTATATCATACAGACACTATTGTAAAAAATATAATATGTTGACTGGTCGAGTGGTCAGGACACTACTGGACACTTTTCGCAACGGTCGCGAATTCGAATCCCGCCAAGTGCTGATAATTTGAACCCGTATGCATGGGTACCTACCATTCTGCTTGTTTCTTCCGTAAAATAACTTTGCTGTATTTCGGTGAGGAGAGCAGGACAGGCAGACACATAAATGAGTTGCCTGGGTCAGTTGCATAACTTATCGTTAGGTGGCACGTCTGCCAGTTTGCCACTAACATTTACCTTTTACCATTTACCATCAGGTGATCGAGTATTTTCCAACCATCATCATCATCATCATCATCATCATCATCATCATCATCATCACCATCCTCAGCATCTATTCATCCATTGCTGACCATAGGCCTCCCTCAATGAACGCTAATACGAACGATCCCTTGTCACTCGCATCCAACACGGACCGGCCACTGCACGGAGATCGTCTTCCCACCTGGTTAATTTAATGGCCGACCAACACTTCGTCTACTTAATCGTGGCCTCCACTCTTGAACCCTATCGGCCCATCGACCATCCGTCCTCCTGAGTGTGTAACCAGCCCACTGCCGCTTCAACGATCTTATTCTTGGCGTGATAATGGTAACCTTAGTTCTCTGGCGGAATATCATATGTAAGTTAAAGAAACACCCAGCATAGCACGCTCCATAGCACGTTGAGCTACGGCAAACTTACGGACCAGTCATAGATTTTGAGGCCACGTTTCAGTCCCGTAGGTCATCACGTTTTCCTATCATATGATCATTAAAAAAAGGTTTAATTAAAAAAGAACTTATTTTCAAGTAGAGTACAAACTCGATTTTAATCTTCTTTTTAAAGGACTTCATAAATAACATAGTATACTATTGGATGATTGTAACTAGGTATCGATTACCTTTTTTAAGTTATAGACTCATAATTTGGAAAGATTATAGGAATAGTTATAGTACATTCAATCCACTTTAGACTGTCTCAATATATTCTAGAACTAAACTTGTGTAGTTGAATCAAGGCGTGCCTTGAAAACTTAAACCTATCTTAACCATGAATTTAAAACTTATTAAGACATTTAAAATCATTCAAATCTGAAAACCTTAATTCCTTTGACTTTAAAGTTTGAACCAAAATATATCACTTTGAAGTTTTTTTAAGCTTAGTTATGTACGGATGTGATATAGATACTTGTACAGGTACGATCAAGCTATGCCTTTTTTTATTTCGCTGGAAAAAACTTTTCACTTTTCTTTTACAGAGCTCGATATTTCCACATCATCTACGAATGTCTTGTTCACGAGACTGAAGTATGTGATCAAAGTATCTCGAGATTGAAATGAGCGACTGAAGTATCTCGTGAACAAGACAATGTTAAAATATCGAACCCAATAAATAAAGTGAATAAAGTAACTATCCCGTTTTAAATAGTTTAAGAAGTGAAAATAATAATAATAAATTAAAATCACCCAAAGATATTATATAATATCTATGGACGCTTTTTACACCACGTCAATCTGGTCCTGTGGTAAGTTCTCGACGAACTTGTGTTACGGGTATCAGACAACGGAAATCCATTTAAAACTTTTATACTGCATATACATATTATTAACGGCTCGCCGGAGGAATGTCTGATACCAAAACAATTGATTCTCCTCCATTACAATATATTTGGGCAGAGTAACGCCCTTCACAAAATATACCCGTAGAATATATCTAAGTGCGCTATTGGCGCCTTTTTTACTACATTGATGTAGTCAATAGAATGACTATTTATTCGTTACAATTATAAAAAATATCGTCATAACATTATAAACAACTACTGTAAATACGTTAGTAATTATAGCATTATTATTATTATATTAATTATGTACATTAAGGTTTATTAGTGTTATACTTTAATTATTATTCAACATGATTATATACAATATAATATATCCGTTTGGCGCCACCCGATATTTATTATTATATCATCACATCCGGCTGGTGTTGCCAGTGGTTTGTAACAATATATTTAAGATTTTTATTATATAATACATATTATCTTTAATACACATCCATGACCCAGGAATACAGATTTCTTTTTTGTTCCCTGGCGGGATTCGAACCCGCTACCTTCGTCTCGAGTGCCAACGCACTAACCATTGAGCCACAGAGGTCGTCAAATAACCAAGTTAATTAAAAAAAATAAACAACAAAATATTATATTGTTGAAGAGTGGAAGACGACCACTCACTAACGAGCGTCCTTCATTCAAAGCCATTTATCAATCTGACGTAATAAATCATCGATGCACCTGCCCCTAAATCTTAAGCTCGGTGGGTTTTGTATAAAATTACTTCGTAAATTAACGTTTGAATGCCTGTCAAATTGATTTATCACCGATCCCCGTGATTGTTTTGCCAAGAGCTCAAAAGTTTTTTATTTAAAAATGTGCCAATACATAAGTTTCTTTACTTTATTGTGTGAATTGACTTCATAATAAAATCAGATAAATCGGCCTCTCAAAAGTCAATATTTGAAATAGTATAATTTACCAGAGATTTACAGAAACCACCAGAAACATATACATGGTATATTGTATTGTGAAAATCTTATTAGAATTACCATCAGATCTTAAACTATTGCTAAGCAGCCGCAGATAATATTTTCGTTAATATTAATAACGGGGTAGTCTAATATAATTTATTAAATATCTGAAAATATTTTCATGACTATCTGTAGGACTATCATGCGCGTACGACAAAATTTTGTCTACGCCTTTTCTAGTATTATTTCAGTGGCCTGGTGCTAAAAGGGCCAAAGTACGTTTTTGTATGAAATGAGAATTTCATTAGAATCAGAATATAGTTAATACGAGAAAAGGGGTAGACAACATTTAGTCGTGCGCGCATGCTAGCTCTAGTGGAGTCTTTTTTTTCCTTTGACGCCGGGAAATGCTCTGAGGCATACCGCGGGGGAGTGGGTCTCCCCACGCGGGTAAGTGGACGCAGCTCTACCCACTAAAACCCGGCGAGTGCCACCAATGCCGCCTTTGGTGAGGTGCCCCGGATCTAATAAACAAACAGGGCACCTCGACAGCTAGTCAGTCCCCCAAGGGACCGACCCCACCTCCACAGAGGGGTTGCTCCGCACCACAGAACAACCCCTCCCAACGTCGAGACAGTACAATGGGGTGAGGTTCCCGTCCTCGCCCCTTGCCCCCAGCTCTTTTGTCCCCTCTTCTTATAAGAGGGGTACAAAGAACCCCCTCGGCTCAATTAGCTTCGCCCAAGGTGCAGTGGGGAGCTCTAGTGGAGACTAAAATAGTCTAACTTAGTTGAAATATCTTCAAAGTTTCGTATTGATTTTCCTGCGCTTTTGTCCGCGTTCGCTTAAGGCATCCGAAATATATTTGTATGTCTTTCCGTTTTTAAATTACTGTTTCGATGTAAATATCAAAAAACGTACTATTGGCACTGGAATCTTTTATTGTTTTCTAATGTTTACGCGAATTTCACTCATTATAATAAAACAATTTTTACGGATTTTACCATTATTAAAATTATCAAATCAAAATCCAAGCATAATATGTCACAGATTAAAGATACAGTTAGCACTTTCTGCGTAGATAGGACTGACCAAAATATTGATGTATCATAGGGTAGTTTCGAATAACTTTGTAATGATAGGACGTATGACACCTCAGTCCTCCCGTGACCATGGTTGCTGTAAAGTATCCGAAACGTCGGGCTTGTAAAAATCTTAATAAACCGCGATAAAATCCGCGAAAATTATTTTATTATAACTGAAATCTTTATTAAAATAGTGAACATTTCCACAGTAATGTTAGCTGTGTTAAGATATTTTGAGATTCCGAATAAAATTTTCGAAGCCAATCTAAAAAATCTATGAATAACAAAAGTTTATTCACTATATAGGATCCTAAATGAAGTGAAATGATGACTTATAATAAAATGTGATCTGATTTTAATTCTCTATCCGAGCGCTACGCAACCGACCTCGGCGATTTTTTTAGTTCACTAATTCAGTTGAGTACGCCGCGCGCTATCATTGTGACATCTCGTGTTCACGCCCTTAATTTTACCATTTACCATTACCAAATTTACCATTACAATTATTGTTATAAAGTTTGTGTAAACCAGTCAAAATATATAATAACCATAAACTCCGATATCCTCGTTTAGTCTCCGTATCCGTCTAACCACATCAAAAAGGGGGTAACCACAACCCAAAACCAACTCCCCTTTTTACATTCTCATTGCACAATTTTGACGTTACTTTTACGTAAACGTTTTCACTGGGATTTATATTAATATTATTACGGGTGCTTACCGCGTTTAAAGAATGACCCCCAAAAATCGGCCATAGCTCAACATCTGCTAGAAGCGGGTCCTAATCACTGGATTGAGTTACATAAGCCACTTTCTCTGTGGTAAGCGCGTTGGCGCTCAAGCCGGAGGTTGCGGGTTCGAATCCCGCCAGGGAACAAAAATATTATCTGTGTTCCTAGGTCATGGATGTGTATTAAATATGTGTATTATATAATAAAAATCTTAAATATATGTATAGTATAAAAGTATTAAATATATTTCCTGTAACACAAGTTCTTCGAGAACTTACCACGGGACCAGATTGACGTGGTGTGAAAGCGTCCATAGATATATATATGTGTATATATATATATATATATGTGTAAAGAAAATATATTTTCTTTAATTTATATAAAACCTTTCCACATATAGTTGGTTTTTTATTCCCTATGAATAAAAAACATTATGTCATGTCATTCGAAATAAATTAATATTAAGAACCGAATGTACATACAAAGATTAATATATTTTAGAAATTAAAATATGATTAAGGAATCGGCATTGTAAGTTAATAACATTAAATGTCGTTTCTCTTATTACAGGTAATATTTAGTTAATTGTATTATTATTATTTTTATTAATTTATGTAAATATTAACAAATAAATATCTCTTATTACAGAGAGAAACTCAATTTCGTTTTAATTTACGGTGTTGCCTAAATAATATAAAATTCATCATATATATATAAGCTAACCACTGCAGGTTTTGTCATCCGAACGTCATCATTTCCGGCGATTAGTAAAGGAGGCAATTGAAATTAAAAATATCCGAATTTCAATAGGGAAGACGGATTCAGAATACCGAGTATGTGGAATCCCGTGATTAGTTTGTGTGAAGATCCGTCACGATATAGATGCTCAAAGTCCAAAAAAGACACTGTCAGTATAGTGTGTGAACAAGTGCGTCCGTGTGCCGAAACTAGTCGTCTGAAACGAAGAAGAAATACGGTAGACAGATTTTTCTGATCTGTCACCATCTACCAGCACCGTACGTCAGTCTCCCCGTGATCATGGCGATTGAAACATTGCCGAAATATCGGGAACTCAATAAATCTTTAAACGCGGTAAGCACCCGTAATACTATTAATATAAATATGAATAGTGTTCGCGTTAGTTTAAAACAATATTATATTCACTGGGATTGATAAAACTCGATTTGTGAAAAGTAAAAAAAAGGAAATTGCTTACGGGCTTCTATCTTTCCATCCTTTAAAAAGCAATTTTACCTTTATGTACATGTTTAGATAATAATGTTTTCGAAATAAATAATATTTTAATTATTACGTTTCAATAAAAACTTTATTTCCGTTTAACTATTTGTTATGAAAACTTGACCAGTCAAAGCATCTATAATAAGTTCATAAAGACAGACATAAAACCCTTAGATTTTATATTTGTAACTGGGAGATTGTAAAAGTTTTTTATTATCTCGATTGAGGGATATTGTTTTGGCTAGGAAGGAGAAATATCACGGAAACCCCTTTAAACTTTATTACATAAACTAAGACGTAACTACGCGGAAATCTATGTAAAAACAAAAAGGTAATTAAGCTTCACCCTAGAGTAAGAGCACTAACCCCATGCTCTACTCTGATGTTTTCCATAAAAGCAAGTAGTCAAATCATAAAAGTTGGAGTATTAGAATTTATAATTAACTAGCTGGTGCCCACGACTTAGTCTGCGCAGGATAAGATTTTAGTTTGTTTTTCATAAAAAGGGTCCTTGCTTCCTCAGAACAGCCTCGAGCGCGCGCCATCTGTGTGCGGCTGGCTCGGCGCACTCTAAGAGACGAGTTCCTGCAAGCTGCGCGCGTGAGACGGGGCGCTGATACCACCGGCTTTAATATTGATGCGCAGCCGCTTCGATTCTATGTTAACGAGCGACTCACTCGCGTTAACCGATCATTATTCTACGCCGCTCGGGCTAAAGCTAAAGAAGCAGGATGGCGATATGTATGGACGCGGGATGGACGAATATTTGCGCGTCGTGCTACAGGTGATAGCGTAAAACATCGTATCAAAAATGCTCACGATGTCGACAGGGTTTTTCAATCTTAATTCGTTTGTTCATGGGTATGCTATTATGTAGGCTAAAATTTACCTCAGTCACTAGTATTATGTATAGTATCGTCTTAGTATTATATATTTATGATTTAGTTTATATTCCTAAGGAACTTTTTAGATTATTATTTGTTTTATTTTTATTTCATGTATTGTTTGTAGTTAATCTTGTTAGGGGCTTCGTGTCTCACAAAAACGGTATGCTATACAAAATGGTTATGCTATTGTGTTGTGTATTTTATGTTTTACTATTTTTAAATATTCTTTTTATCTATATTATGGTATTTTTTATATATTATGAATTCGAAGAATTCGAGGGAGTTGAAATTATAATAATATACTTCAATATTATAGTCATGTATTTAACTGTTATTGTTTATGTGGATGTGACCATTATTGTATTTTGTTTTATTAACGTTGTATAATGTTGCCCAAAAAAATCAAAGTTGGGTTAATTAACCCCCGTTCATTAGGGACCGGCCACGAGGAGCTTGTCGTTGCGCTGCAGGAACATGAAATGGACGTCTTAGCTGTCAACGAGACGTGGCTCAAAGAGGGAGAGGAGGCCACTGCCCCCACTATTCCCGGCTACCGGCTGCGTCACGTTCCTCGCAGTTCAGACATTCGATCCCGCGGTGGAGGAGTAGGTTTCTATATCAAACGCGAATTGTCTGCTCGCACGCTCCCACACCCTATTAACGCTAGTGTGGAACAAATGTGGATAGAGTTACATATTAATACTAAAAGTATTGCCATCGGCACGGCCTACAGGCCGCCCTGGCTCAGCGTGCAGACATTTATAAACGCTCTCAGTGAGTCTATCTGCTCCTTTTCATATCACGATCATATCATGATACTAGGTGATTTTAACATAAACGTTTTGAATTCTAGAGAAGGTAACACCTTATTGCTTAACGATCTCTTGTCTAGTTTCGGTCTTCATCAATACGTAACTGACCCAACACACTTCTCTTCTCACAGTGACACCCTGCTCGATCTCGTTTGTACTGATGCAAACGTGACCCGAGTGTGGGTTGATCACAGACCTTGTTTGAGTGACCATGCCTTTGTCGTGTGTGAGCTGAATATGCCTAAACCGAAACGCCGTCCAAAAACAGTCCATTTTAGACCCCTTAAAGATATTGACCCAGATCTATTAAACGCGCATATGGCAATGGTTGACTGGAACGCTATGAGCGAGATAGGTAACGTTAATGAACTAGCCAAATGTCTTACTTCCAACTTGGTTGGAATTTTTGATAGCCTCGCTCCACTTAAATTAGTCACCATTAAAGATAAAAGCTACCCCTGGATAACTTATAACATTCGATTGTTGATGAAACGTCGTGATGAAGCCTTTTTCAAAGCTCGTACATGTAGAACGCCGCCTAAGATAGCATATTACAAGGAGCTCAAGCACCTCGTAGCTCAGGCTATTAAAGCCGAAAAAGACGCCTACTTTAAAAAGTACGTAACCACGAATGTTAAAAATCCTAAATCTATGTGGAAACACATAAAAAAAATTGTAAGTTTTAAAAATAGCAATGTGTCCCTCCCCAACAACCTTTGTGATCCTGAGAGATTGAACTCTCACTTTCTAGAGGTTCCTGGAGATAACATTGTACCATTATCAGTCATGGATTACTATAACAATAACAAATATAGCACAACAAAACTAGCGTTAAAGACTGTATCCGAGCGTGATGTAGTCAGCGCCGCCCGGGAACTGCACTCTAACGCCATTGGCGTAGATGGTATTTCACTGGACATGCTGCTTTTGTCATTTCCACATACACTAAGTACTATTACAACTTTAGTAAACAAAAGCATTTCATCTTCTACTTTTCCTGAACTGTGGCGTGAAGCTGTGGTGCTACCGATTCCTAAAATAGCTCAACCTTCATCATTTAAGGACTTACGTCCAATAAGTATTCTACCTTGTATTTCGAAGATCATGGAGAAAATTATATGTAAGCAATTTACAGATTAGAGGGTTGCAATATACTACATGTGTTGCAGTCAGGTTTTAGGAAACACCACAGCACCAGTACTGCTCTTATTAATGTAATGGACGATGTTCTTCTTGCACAGGATGATGTTACTATTATGGTGCTCCTTGATTTTTCTAGAGCATTTGACGCTATCAATATTGAATTGCTCCTAGCTAAACTACGTTTTTACGGATTAGAAGAGGCATCTGTCCTGTGGTTTGAGAGTTATCTGCATAATAGATTTCAAATCGTGGAAATACAAAACGGAGTGGAAAATGTGATCTCGTCACGGCGTAGTCTAATTAAAAGAGGTGTCCCACAAGGCTCTATACTGGGGCCAATACTGTTTAGTATTTATTCGGCTGATGTAACCAAATGTATACGAAATTGTAAATTTCATATATACGCAGACGACATCCAAATATATCTGTCTTTTAAGCCGCATGAGATTGAACACTCACTGCGTAAAATTAACGACGACCTTGACCGGATATTTAATTGGTCTCAATCGAACGCGTTGGTCCTGAATGCGACTAAAACAAAATATATTGTTCTTGGAACTCGTCGACAGGTACAACTTGTTAGGTTGAGAGACCCGGCCATTTTTATAAATGCTACTAGATTAGAATGTGTGTCGGAAGTACGAAACCTTGGTCTCATACTAGATGAGCACATGAGGTTTGAAAAACACGTGTCTGATATAATTCGTACTTGCTTCTACCGTTTAAAAGTGTTATATCGAATCAGAAATTCAATTGATGAAGAAACACGTATCAGACTGTGTGAAACTTTAGTGCTATCGAAGTTCAACTACGTTGACTCTGTAATAGGACCAAGGCTGCTGGAGAGGACAAAAAAATCTATACAACGTGTGTATATAAACCCTCTGTGGAGCTACCTCCACAGAGTGGTTGCCATCGGTCCCCTGAAGGACTGACTAGCAGTCGAGGTGCCCTGTTTGCTCAACAGATCCGGGGCACCTCACCAAAGGCGGCATTGGTTTTAGTGGGTAGAGCTGCGTCCGCTTACCAGCTTTCGGGCGCAGCGAGTCCCACATACCTATAGGGAGACCCACTCCCCCGCGGGATGCCTCAGAGCATTTCCCGGCGTTAAAGAAAAAAAAGGATAAGAATCCATAACGAAAGATAAAATGACATTAAAAAATGTATTAGACCCGCGTCATGACAGCGTGACGGCAAGCAGCATGTGCTTGCCGTCACGACATTTAAGATGATTTTATTTCAAAGCTACACTAACTAAGCCCGGTCGTCAAATAGGACCTACGCCATAGCTCTCTGTCGTATCGTCCAGATATAGTTATTACTTTTGAAATTGTAATTCCTAAGCTCATTGTAGTGGTAATCTACCTATATATTCTTATAGGGGCAAAGCATTTCCTAAACCTGAGTATGATTTTAGCATATCCCAGTCGATACCAAGGTATAGAGAGGGCGGGGACAAACGTTAATGTGAATCATTAAAAGCTTGGTAGATAAAAGTCGCCATACAAATACTATAAAGTATAAAAGCTTTTGCCAATGGAGGCCTTAAAAGTACCTATGTATCCTAATTTATACCAAAGAATAGTCTAGCGACATAATATAAAGATTAACCAACTTCACCTAGAAAGAGATAGCACGATTTTATAATAGGATGAAGTGAGACAAAAACATATTCCAAAAAGAAGATAATATCAGGACATTCAATCAGAAGTTATTACGCTTGTAACCTAAAAATATTCCCAAGGCTTTTTTGCTTAATTAAAGTCCTCGGAATACCGGACAACTTACTAAGTGGTTGTAAAGAATACATATATAAATACTAGTACACTTATTTCGTGTCTTTACCTAATACAAAAGACAAGTGCGAGTTGCGCGTTGAGGGTTCCGAAAAACTTGTTTTATATGTAACACTAGCTGTTGCCTGCAGCTTCGCCTGCGTTACACAACTCCTACAAGTCACAACATGATGTTTTATAGCCTATAGCCTTCCTCGATAAATAAGCTGTCTAACACTGAAAGAAATTTTCAAATCGGACCAGTAGTTCCTGAGATTAGCGCGTTCAAACAAACAAACTCTTCAGCTTTATAATATTAGTACAGATAACAAAATTTTAGCGGGCTTCAGACGTATTCCTTTATTTGTGATGAGACCTTCTTGATAAAAATAATTTTATGTAAAATTATAGTTTTTATATAAAATTATTTATATTATTTACAAAATAAAAATTGGTTTGACAGGGCTATAAGCCCTGTCAAAATTTGACAGTAAGGCAAACAAACAGCGAAGTGATATGAATTCCGTTTTGTCGAAACAAAAAAAATCTCTTTCATGGGAGTACGGAAAAAAGCCCTAATGGTGATGATGACGAGGGATTCTATCTTTGTATAATTATCAGCCCTTTTCTGTCAATGGCTGGACATTTTTTATAGCATAGGAGGGCAAACGAATGTTCGTTTGCCCTCCTATGCAACAACGAGGGAAGGGGCCTCCCCAGGCGGGTATGTGAGACTCCCTGCGCCCGAAAGATGGTGAGTAGACGCAGCTCTACCCACTAAAACCCAGCGAGTGCCACCAATGCCGCCTTTAAACACAACAGGCCACCTCGATGACCTAGTCAGTTTCCTAAGGAACCAAAGCCACCTCCACAGAGGGGCTGTCCCGCACCACAAAACAACCCCCTTCCAACGTCGGGACAGTGAAATGGGGTGAAATTCCCGCCCCATGTCCCCTTACTCATCGTCCCCTCTTCTTAAAAGGGGGGCACAAAGAGCAGCCCCCTCCGGTCAATTGGCTTCACCCAAGGTGCTGGGTTCACCTTAAGCTACTGAGCCCCACCGGCACGACAAGGCTTGAACCATGGTGGGGAAAATTAGCCTCCCTCAATGAACACTAACTTGACCTTTATTTATTTAAAAACAATTGCGATTAAAAGAAATTTATCTATCTGGAAGATGTTTACTTCTATCACTGAAACAGCATACGAAACACTCTAAAATTATATTGCGTGATATTCTGTAAAAAAAGTCTATAAAGCTCATGTCGATCTTTACGTTTTAATCTATAAACTAAATTTAGAGTTAAGAAGATATCTAAAACATAGGGTACCAGAACATGACTAGAACGTTATTAAAATAGAACTGGACCGTTTAACAAATTTCCTCCATGAACTAACATGCTTCCAACATCCACGCTTTGTACAAAGTTTTCCTGAACTTCCAGACATTAGAGGGACATTAGACTTATGATACTCTCAAAGGACGCAAATTCTGGTTTTCTAAATCTAGCATCTAGGGTATAATAAAACTCATTTACTAAGTCATATGTTATGGTCTTTTTCTTGGTGCCCTGCTGCTCATCAAATCCGGGGTTCCTCACAAAAGGTGGAATTGGTGGCACTCGCCGGGTTTTAGTGGGTAGAGCTGCGTCCACTTACCATATATCGGAGTCCCACATACCCGCCTGGGGAGTCCTCTTCCCCGCGAGATACCTAAGCATTTCCCGGCGCAAAAAAAAATGTATTTTGGCCTTTGAGTGGGTTTATACCAACGATAGCTAACTAGTCTCGGCCTCTTACTGAAAACTCTAAATATGAGCCAGACTTGTGCACCCTTAAAATGGCTTAGAGGTTTATTTGTAAGAAAAAGTATACGTATGTGATACTAGCAGTTGTCCGCAGCTTCGCCCGCGTTAACTAACTCAACTTAACTACTGTTATTCACAGCGTGATGTTATATAGCCTATAGGCCTTCCTCTATAAATGGGCTATCTAACGCTGAAAGAATTTTTCAAATCAGACCAGTAGTTCCTGAGATTAGCGCGTTCAAACAAACAAACAAACTCTTCAGCTTTATAATATTAGTATAGATTTAAAAAGGTAATATCTAAAGCGAGTTTATTAGTTTAAGAATTTATTTAAGGTAGTAGCATCGCTACTACCCTGACTACCTTTATCAATATGTATTTTTTTTTTAATATTCTCTACACAAATTACAATTAGACGTTCATTGTGAAATACACCAACCTTAGATGGGTTTAAAAATCCTCTATATACATATTAGAACTGAAGCAACACAAATAAATGGACGACAGACAGAAGTAATATATAAAAATGTAAATAAGCTACGATTATGTTGCATTTAATTCATATGCATATTTGTTATGGTAGATGATCCCCGTGCAGTGTCCGTGTTGGATGCGATTGGCGACGGATCGGCCGTCTTGGCGTTCTTTGACGGAGGCCTATGTTCAGCAGTGGATGGATAGAGGTTGATGATGATGATGATGATGGTCATATATGGTGATATATCCTATATATTATGTATTATGATAATATCTCGTAATCTGAAACTACTACTTAACAGGTTGTTGCTCTAATTTAAGCTCGATTCGCGTAGTACTGAAAGGTTATACGGACCTCAGTTTAATTAAAGCATCTATATATAAACTTATGTCTGGTAATATTAGAAGTTCCAACTTACCCTTAACTAGGTTAGCGTGGGCAGGTTGTTCATAAATATTTATTAAAATAAAATAACAATTACCGAAGCTGCGCGAAATAATATTTTCATAATGTATCCAATTTGTTTATTTTGTGTATTGTTAACTTTGAATTGTGTTTTATCTGTATTAACTATAAATAAATGAATAAATTAAATTGTATGTATAACGTAAGGTACTAAATAATAATACGGTATAGCTTGTTACCTCATATCTGCAAGTGAGAGGTCTAGCCTGCGCACATGTAAAACCCTACGTTTAATAAAAACTAAATTTTCAAGTCCACCTGACGTTTAAACATAGCTAGCTCACCGGTGATGAAGACGCGCATTATGCCTGTTATTATGAAAATGATATTTCTGATCTTATGCCCCCATTAGGAGGAGGCCTATTATACTAGGACGTATGCAGTCGTTTATTATGTAGCACCTTTAGGTATCCCAAAGAATTTGCAATTGACGAACAAAATTATTTGAAGCTCCATAATATTCTTCTCTTCTCTTCTAAGTACCGTTTGAACATTGTACTTTATACTGGAGATGTCATGTATTTACATTCGATGACTATTTGGTATTTAGCTTATTCGCCCAAATCACTATTCTTTGCAACTCTACTTTACACCCTTCTCTTTACATATTAAAATAAAACAAAACTAGTCCATAATATTACGTACATTTAAAATTAGTTTAGTTTTTGATATCCAGAAAGTAATTAAGCTTTCCTTCGCTAGTCCATCGAACCCTTAGTAAAAGATGGCTTTCCACGCAATATTCTGACACTTTTTGTACTAGCCAGGTCGCTTCTATTCTCTTTCATTAACTATACATAATATTCACGTGCCTATCATCTATTCTTACTGCTCTATAGTCTACGGTCTATTCATACTGCTCTATAGTCTACGGTCTATTGATACTGCTCTATAGTCTACGGTCTATTCATACTACTCTATAGTCTACGGTCTATTCATACTGCTAAGCCATTTGACCCGAGAACTTGTTGCGGTTTAAACATAAGTTTGATGTAATTCTGACAAGTTTTTGAACATTTCGATGTGTGTAGTTTTCTAACTTGTATTACTTTAAATCGAAAGTAAGAATAAATTTTAATTATTGGTAAGCCGCGTGTTGGTAAACCTTCGTAACTTCAACCCGCCAACTTTGGACAAACTTAGTCTTATGTGAACTTGAAGACAAAGTCATTTTGTGGCAAGATTTATTAAGGGTTAAATATTCTTGCTTTTGGAATGGAATTAAAATATTAAAAGAAAGCTTTCATTGTGTAATAAATAATGCCATCTATACATGTATACTCGTTTATTAAAGAGAATGTGTGAGCTTAGATATAGGAAATAAGTCTTAAAAACGACTACCTACGAAATAAAAAAAACTAACCCAACCAGTCCCAGGGACTTCCGATAGAAGTGAAAACAAAAAAATTTAATTCAAATACCTATAATACAGGCTGTAAAAGATTAATCCCCACCATGGTTCAGGCCTTGACGTGGCGGTGGGGCTCAGTAGCCTAGGGTGAGCCCAGCTCACCCCATTTTACTGTCCCGACGTTGGGAGGGGTTGTTCTGTGGTGCGGGACAACTCCTCTGAGGAGGTGGCGTCGGTCCTTTGCGGGACTGACCAGCCGTCGAGATGCTCTGTTTTATTAGATCCGGGGCACCTCACCAAAGGCGGCATTAGTGGCACTCGCCGGGTAGAGCTGCGTCCACTTACCAGCTTTCGGTCGCAGCGAGTCCCATATACCCGCGTGGGGAGACCCACTCCCCCGGGAAATGCCTCCGGAAATGCTGCCGGAAAGAAGAAAAAAGAAGGCTGTAATAAATTATGACAACCTATACATTTTAAATGGCGCACAAAATGGCCGCATGACATAATTTAGAAGCAACACAATTGGCATAACAAATATTGCATAATCTTATATAAATAAATCAAACGTCAAACTGCGTCTCCAGCGGCTCGCGTGCGGTGTCGCGAGTCCACGTCATATAAACGTCAAACTGCGTCTCCAGCGTTTCGTGTGTGGTGTCACGAGTTCAGAGATTTTATCTCATCTATAATATTGTACCGCGCTAAAAGAAGTTCACACTTCAAAAATGTTTTAACTTTTACAAAACCCAAGAAACATTTCCATAATAAATAGTAGCTGTAATACATTTAATGGTTCAATTTAATTTTGAAATTGATTCAAGATCTTCCAATTCATCAAGAATGTAAAGTGAAGACAGCGTTTAACAGCTCATCTCGGAGACAGACGACTTAACGTCCATTTCATTTCAAGATTTCATCCAGCATAATCATATTTCTTGGGTTGGCTCTATTGTAATATGAGACAAAGTGTTAGTACTTTTATAAACTAGCTGTTGCCCGCAGTTTTATCCCAGTTAACTTGTTATTACAGTACTTGTACTGATGATGATCATTTCTATAATATTTATTTAGTAATAGGTAGTGCCGTGCTACATTGCCGAACTGGGCCGGCACGACCGAGGTGGTACCTCTCGCTCACATAACACCGGCTTCAAGTGACGGCTATGGTGTCGAGTTTCGTGCGGTTTGTGAGTTTCCGGTGGCCGGTGGTGGATGTGTATGGGCGTTGAGGTTCC
Source organism: Helleia helle (assembly GCA_963853865.1). Taxonomy (NCBI): domain Eukaryota; kingdom Metazoa; phylum Arthropoda; class Insecta; order Lepidoptera; family Lycaenidae; genus Helleia; species Helleia helle. The sequence goes on along the minus strand of OY971425.1, from coordinate 4,969,375 downwards.
GACTGCTCGTTTGCCCCCTGTTCACATAAAAAAAAAACCTATGATACTTTTTGCATTATACCGATGAAATCAGTATCCTACATCCAAACTTAGAAACATAGAAACATTTTTATAATATTAATAGGTATAGATCTGTAAATGAAATGATTCTTGCGTGGAACCGATTCGAATTAGGGACCTCCAAGAAAAGAATATTTGAAAGGACTGCAACGCACCTGCTAAATGCTGATCCTCTTGTGTAGCGAATGTCTGTGGATGTCACTTATCACATACCATCAAGTAACCGTCTGAACCAACTGTCCATTTGCCTCTTCTTTAAACAAAATATAAGATACTCTGGAAAAATAGTTTTCTGTTAGTGAAATACATTTTAATAAAGGATCAAAACAAAATAAACCACCATCTCAAATCAACATAATGTCTACTATCACTTTGATACTATAGACTTAGTCTTGTATTTTTGCCGCCTAAAAGCCGGTGAATGGCACAAAGTACATACAGAGGTCGTGGATTCGAACCCGTGTATCACTGTAAAATGTTCTATAATTAATCAATATTCTAATGATCACGTGTAGCCTTTATAAATTAGTAATTTATGTGTCTTTAAGCTCTGACGAGTGACGATGATCTAATAGGTAAGGGATTGGCCTCTTGAGTGAGTGGTCTGGGTTCGATCCTGAACCTGGTGCACCTAAAATCGGTTTCTCTAAATTTCTGGTCGGAGACATCGCTTCAGCAGGCTTACTCTTGACACTCGATCCTATTTGAAATTCAGGATTGGGATCGAGATCTTGTCAATCCTTACTCTTGTACGCTACACTAGAGCACGATTTAACTCGATTACAATGGAATTTTATTCAACTAATTAAAATTGGGATTTATCAATCTCGTACATTTTTCGCACTCTTAATATTTTGACGTTGACGTATTGACGTGTTGACGTATACGACATATATATATATATATATATATATATATATATATGTCGTATAACGTATTGTTTGACGTATGTGATACACGTATGTATGTGCAACGTATTGATAAATTTTCCTCAAACAATACGTTAGGTATATGATATAGTTTGGGACTTTCCTCATAGAATACACATTTCCCCAAACTATACAAAATCTATATATATATATATATATATATATATATATATATATATATATATGTGTGTCTTCGAAATCGAGTTTGGGATCGAATTTACAAAATTCAAACACGATTTCGAAGTATATAAATAGGATCGAGTATCAAGAGTAAGCCCGCTGGTCGGAGAAAGAAAACATCGTAAGAAAACCTGCATGTCTGATGAGATTAAATGTCTGTGAAATTCATTACTCTGCCTTGCGACAGCGCACAAGTGAAGTATGGCCCAAGAACCTTCCTCACCGTATTTCCGATTACGAGACACGTGCCCAGCAGCGGGACAATATAAGGCTTGATAACCATGATAATGCTTTTTGACCTTCTGAATTTCGACCTTCGTCACGAATGATATTTTTTGTCCACAGATACAAAGACAAAATGTGCAACGATGATGGAAGCGTGTAACAACTGCAGCGTGTACGACCTCAACGCGACCGAGATCAGGGTCCACGCCAAGAATGACTCGCTCATCAATAAATTCTACTTTTATCAGGTCAGTCATTTTTAAACTTTCGGAAAATGTTTTAAGATTCATACTACAGAAAACGTGATTTATTTTTACGTTATAATGAAAAGTTATTTTTGCTACTCGACCACAACAATTAGGCGCATGACAGGTGACGTCCGAACCCCACCTTCGTTCAGCGCTTTTTCTAATTAGAATAAGGCGTTTTTTCTTAAAGTTGACAAAAGTAGTCATGTATGGATTTAAAATAACCATGTTTTAATGAACATGATACTAAAATATTATTTTTACTAGTATAAAATGAAGTCGCTTCCGCTGTCTGTTCGCTTAGATCTTTTAAAGTACTCAACAAATTTTAGTTCAATTTCCAGCAATAGATAGATTAATTTATGAGGCAGGTTTTAATATATAATTTGTTAAGGTTTTGCGTAAATCGGTTGAAGTATAAGGATAATTGTTGTAAAAGTCGTAAAAATTCAAACCACTTGGAAGCTTTTATTGAAAACGCTGCCTTAAACCTTTGAGATGTAATAAAAAAAATCATGTTGGAATATTTCTCTTTTGGAGATCTTGAAAAATGTCTGTAATGGCATATATCAATCTTTTAAGGATACGCATTTTATCTACAAAACAAAATATCACGTACATCGCGGCATTCCTATGACAAAAGCTAAAACAGAAGGATACAGTATAATTATTCTTAACAATTACCGTTACCTGAATTTCATGATATGCAAATGTAAATTATCGCAAAAATATAACGCGTGCGAAAGTAAATTCAAGTGCGTGTTCCTATGAAACCCTCACGTACGTTTTTTAGTACAAACAGATAAAAATTTAACCTAATTTAACAACTGATTAATTATAGATAATATTATGTCACATGGTAAATTATTTTGAAAAATCGTTGCAGATAGCAAATAGTGAGTGGTCATACATCTATAACATTATGACGTCATAAACATGGCGACAAATCATGGCGCGTTTACAGTCATGCGATTCTTTTTCTATTTTTAATTTCATCAGTTCTGAATTGTTTACAGTTAATAATTTGCTTGCTTTTTCTGAATAAATGAAACAGAATATTATATTATATTGTACTAGCGGCCCGGTACGTGCTTCGCTACGTATAAAGTGAAATAAAAAAAATTGGAACATCAAATTAATTTATTCAAACAAAAAAAAAATATTATTAATTGCTAGCTATTTTAAAACTTAATGTTGTACTGTCAACATTGAAAAAAGTTTCAATATGACCCCAACTGAAAAAGTTTCAATTTGACAGCAAAATCTTCATTAACAAAATGATCCGCCATTTATTGAATTAAAAAAATGCGATAAATGAAGAACCGCTCGACCGATTTTATGCAAACTTCACATAAACCATCTACTAAATAGTCCGAACGAAGCCTAAACATTTGGTTGGGATTAGTGAGCCCGTTCTTGAGTTATAAAATTACAATGAAAAGTGGCATTGATTTTTATATATAAAGATGAATAAAATTTGTAATACAATCTATACTAATATTATAAAGCTGAAGAGTTTGTTTGTTTGTTTGAACGCGCTAATCTGAGGAACTACTGGTCCGTTTTGAAAAATTATTTCAGTGTTAGACAGCTTATTTATCGAGGAAGGTTATAGACTATATAACATATATAACATCACGCTGTGACTTATAGGAGTTGGGAAACGCGGGCGAAGCTGCAGGCAACAGTTTTAATACGTGAAAAATTCATTTTAATACCTGATTCGCGCTTAGCCGTTTTCTTGTTTATTCTGGTTACATGTCTGTTTTAGATCTAAATGTAAAAGTGTGCACGTGGATATGCCGAAAGTTTTCAGACGAACAGCTGCCGATCAAAATAGATTTGATCGCGTTTGACTTTTTTATGGAATTTATTCGTGATTGGTAAAGTTTCTAAACCTTCTAATCCCTAAACGGTAAAAATATGGTACATAATATTACTAAATTTTACTTTTACTTACTATCTTTAGTAAAAGTTGGTAATAGTGGAATTTCATTTATATGAGAATTAGTTGTTTGTGCTCGCTTCGATTCTGTTTATGTACCAAGCAAATTGTTGATATAGGTAAACTTTGTATGCGTATAGATCTGCAGTGAGTCACATATATAGTGTATTTACTTTGTAGTTATATACTTTTATTTATTTGTGTGGTGTGATTGTGTGGTGTGACTAGGCTACTGTGGTGTGATTGTTCGTCAATTTTCATTTACTTATTGAATAGTTTTATACAACCGGATTCGATTGTACTTTTCAATTGCGTATTTGGTATGGAGATAGACAACTATTGTAGCTTTAATAAAATAGTTTTTTTTTGAAAATAGTCACTTTTGTTATAGACAAGTGACCCCGCGTATTTTTCTCTTGCCTATAGAAACCAAAGATATAAATGGTTTTCCGATAGCGTCAGCCATCTTTTATAGGTCATAAATACCTGGCAAATAAATCATGCTCCTCCAGCATGTGTTTTTATCATCATAATCATCTGTGATGTTTTACTTTTTTTTAAAGTTGCCTTGCTTTGTTAAGGCAAAGCCCAGGCCGTCAGAGGAGAAAGTTGCTAGAGGACATTGAAGACAATGCTATACACATCTGAAGGACGCAGCATGGGATCGCAGAAAATTTTGCCAACTGTTCTCCGGACTTCAATAGCAAGATGGAACTTGATGATGATGATGATGATGATCTGTGAAAAATTAAAGATAGACGGACAGAAAGCAACTGATAAAACAGTCTCAGTAGATAAATCTTACCTATATAATATTTATAATATTTTAAATCAAATATACAACTTAATACAGCTAGCCCCCAGCTCTTCAGGGAGCTAACCCATCTTGTATCTTTTTTTTTTTTTTTTTTGGTCTCGCTGGGGAATGCGTTTAGGCATACCAACGGGTCCCGGGGGGCCCGTTGGTTATGTGGGACTCTCTCCCTCTGCGCCCGAGAAGATGGTAAGGTGAGCGCAGACTCTACCCACTAAACCCCAGCGGTGTTCTCCTCGTCGTCTAGGTGACCCGGCGCGAGAGCTGTGGACATCCGCACCGGCCACAACGTTGTGCAATTCGGCACTCTTCTCTGAAAGTGGGGGTAGTGACCCCCCCCCCTTCTCCGCTTAAGGCACCCTGAACACATAGGATGCCTTATAGCTTGGACCTTGCGCGCGCGCGGCGGATCCCCCGATCGGCCGCGCACAGGTCCCTCACGGCAGTGTGACCGCCTGTCGCCGCCGTGCTCTCCTGCGGGAAGAGGCGCCAGTGCGCTCCCTCTCCCGCTCCGCCTCCTCCTTCTGCGACATCACGTCCTCGCAAAAGGAGAGGACCGCCTGCCATGCGCTCTCACTGACAGTCATCGCTCGGATGACCGCAGGGAGCGACAGGTCCGCGCCAACCTCAGCGATGAGGGGCGCTCTTGCCTCCGCCCAAGCTGGGCACTCCGCCAGGGTGTGGTCTGCAGTGTCTTCACTACAGCCGCAGTGATGACACCCTGGCGAGTCCTCCGCCCCTGCCACCTTCCACAGATACCTTCCGAAACAGCCGTGTCCCGTCAGGATCTGCGCAAGGTGGAAGGTGATGATGCCGTGCCGCCGATCAATCCACTGCTCCAGGATTGGACCGACGGCCGACACGGTGCGGTGTCCCGCACTAGGCTCCTCCAGCCTATCCTTCCACTGACGGAGCACTCGCCTTCGCAGGCGGCTCCGCCAGGACTCTTCTTCTTCGGAGGTTTCCTCCTCCTCTTCCTCTCCTCGTCGTCTCCTCCATGCCTGCGCCAGGCCCCTTGCGATCAGGTCCCACGGCGCTGAGCCCGCCAGTACGCACGCAGCCTCGTATGAGGTCGTACAGTACGCACGGACGGTCCTGACGGCCATGACTCTCTGCGGACGTCGCAACTGAGCCACGTTCACCGTCTTTAGGGCGCTCGCCCATATCGGTGCGCCGTACAGCCCCATGGACTGCAAGACGCCCGCATATAGGCGGCGGCAACCAGCGCTCGGTCCACCCATGTTGGGAAGGAGACGACTCAGCGCACGTACAGTTCCGAGCAGCCTCGGGACGAGGCGCCGGAAATGCTCTCGGAAGTTCCATCGACTGTCGAGGACGAGGCCCAAGTACCTCATGGTCGGCTCGACAGCGATGGAAGTCCCTCCTACTATAAGGCGGGATCCGGGTGGAGGGGCTCGCTGGGGCCCGTGGAAGCATATAGCTTCGCACTTCTCCAGGGCCACTTCGAGCCCAAGACGCCGGATCCTCGCCACCATCTGGGCAACTCCAGCTACCGCCAGGATTCGTGCCTCCGAAAAGGTGCCACCGCGCGCGGTGACGACAGTGTCGTCGGCGTAACACGTAACGCCGACGCCCGGCAAACCCATCTTGTATCTAGGCTGTAGTTCTATACCCTCAGATTCATTGGAGGTCGGATACCTATGCGGAGGACATCAAAACTAGAGAAATAGGCAGACTCAATGGGCCTACATTCTGCTGGATTTATTAAACCTTAAAATATAATGAAAATGGAATACAATAAATTGGAACCCCTAATAACCCCTAACAACCCCTAAGACCCCTATACATAATCCGGTTCATTAGGGTCCCTATTTACTATTATTAAAGGTTCAATTGACGCTTTAAAAGAGCTTGTACTTAACTTTGTCCAAATTAATTTAGGGACAAGCTAAAATATTGGTCTAGACTTTAAACATCTTATATTCTGATCCGTACTAATGGTTGTTTTATGCCTGTCTTACTTCATCAATGTTATTTAATAAGCAAAGATGGCATATCTCTATTTAATTTACGTTCGTTTAGTAGTTTACCGAACTTAGTTTGTTATGCGACGGTGGTCTAGTGGTTATAAACTCGGCCTCGAAGTGAGAGCTTTTTTCTTTCTTTTGCGCCAGGAAAGGCATCCCGTGGAAGAGGCACTCACCAGGCATGTATGTGGGACTCGCTGCGCCCGGTAAATGGTAAGATGGACGCAGCTCTACCCACTAAAACCCGGCGAGTGCCACCAATGCCGTCTTCGTGGAGGTGCCCCGGATCTGTTGAGCAACAGGACACCTCAACGGCTAGTCAGTCCCCCAAGGAACTCCTCTCAACGTCGAGACAGTGCAATGGGGTGAGGTTCCCATCCTCGCCCCTAGTCCCCCTCTTCTCTTTTATCCCCTCTTCTTATAAGACGGGTACAAAGAGCAGCTCCCTCGATTCAGATGGCTTCACCCAAGGTGTTGGGTTCACCTTAGGCTACTGAGCCCCAACGCCCTGACAAGGCTTGAACCATAGTGGGGGACTAGAGTATCCTGATGCATCTAAAATGGGTTTTTCTATATTTCCGCGTGCATCTTACATGACAACATCGCTTACTCAATGGTAAGGGAAAAAACATCCCAAGAAACTTACATGCCAGATCAAATTAAAATGTTTGTGTAAAGTTGACCACCCTTCCTAGGCCACCCTAGGGCCAACTTATATATGAATGGCTAAATACCCTTGCCTTGCGATTTTGAGGTGAGCCATCCCCGGACACATAGATAATTCGGACGATTAGTAGCTTATTGCATTCATCGAGCATATAACCAGAATAAAGCGGTAATGTGATTGGCCGACTGATGGCCATTGATGAATGATTTACCAATGGGACGTACATACAGATCACTGGTTGGTTGAATAGCTATTACGTCTAAGGCTCGTTGCTCGTTTGAAATCCTAAGTCCTAATTAATGCTATTTAAAAAATGATACAAAATTCCTTTAAAAATGTTAAAAATATAATGATCATCGACATCCTCTATAAATAAATACGTCACTATGTAAAAAAGTAGGTGCACGATATTAAGTAACAACAAAACTTCGACACTACAGAAATTATGAATGGGATCGAAGCCCTAAAATGTTTATAAGTGTACTGCAGTGGATCTTGTAAATCATACAGAAGTTATTTGACAAGTTTTATAGAGCATGCGAAGTTCTGTAGTTTCAGGTCGCAGTTGGCATAGACATAGATAAAAGTGGTAAGGTGGACGCAGTTCTTCCCACTTAAAGCCGGTAAGTGCCGCCAATGCTGCCCTTGGTGAGGTTGCGGGTCTAATGAGCAAATAGGGCACCTCGGCGGCTAGTCAGTCCATCATGGGACCGACGTCACCTCCTCAGAGGGGTTGTTCCGTACCACAGAACAATCCCTCCCAACGTCGGGACAGTACAATGGGGTGAGGTTCCCATCCCTTGTCCCTGCTCTTTTGCCCCCTCTTCTATAAAAGGGGTACAAAGAGCAGCTCTCTCGGCTCAATTTGCTTCGTTTAAGGTGAACCTAACACGGTTCACCCTAGGCTACTGAGTCCCACCGCCACGACAAGGCCTGAACCACGGTGGGCACAGGACCACTGCCTGCTATTCTGAAGATTAAGTTCAAATCGGTCACAATGCATTCGTAGATAATGCCAAAATTTCGAGATATAATATAAACTTATTAATGAATATATTTTATACAGTTTTTTATAGTAAAAAAACATGTTAATATAATATGCCCGTAATCCACTTGAAGGTGGCAGTGGGCTGGTTACACACTTGGGAGAACGGCCGGCCTATGGGCCAATAACGTGCAAGAGTGGAGGCAAGAAGCGTTGTTCGGCCAGGGAAGATGATCTCCGTACGGTGGCCGGTACGCGTTGGTCCTGACTCGTAGTTCGGAGCGACTGACGGGGCAGCCGTCTTGTCGTTCATTCAAAGAGACCTTGATTCTGAATGTTTGTATTTTTTTTTCTTTTTTTTTTCTTTAACGCTGGGAAATGCTCTGAGGCATCCCGCGGGGGAGTGGGTCTCCCCACGCGGGTATGTGGGACTCGTTGCGCCCGACAGCTGGTAAATAGACGCAGCTCTACCCAATAAAACCCGGCGAGTGCCACCAATGCCGCCTTTGGTGAGGTGCCCCGGATCTAGAATACAAACAGGGCACCTCGACGGCTAGTCAGTCCCGCAAGGGAGCGACGCCACCTCCACAGACGGGTTGTCCCGCACCACAGAACAACCCCTCCCAACGTCGGGACAGTACAATGGGGTGAGGTACCCATCCTTACCCCTTGCCCCCTGCTCTTCTATCCCCTCTTCTTATAAGAGGGGTACAAAGAGCCCCCTCGGCCCAATTAGCTTCGCCCAAGGTGCACCGCTCACCCTAGGTTACTGAGCCCCACCGCCACGACAAGGCCTGAACCATGGTGGGGAGAATGTTTGTAATGAATTAGATGTTGATAATGATGAAGTTATATTTATTTTATTCCACACAAATTAGTATCATAATAGGCAATATCGTAACTTCGACCTGAGCCCAATAAGTATGCTTGAGTAGAAACCAATAATTAATATTCTCAATTACTGATGTCTGAAGTATCTGTGTTAATTAATTTTAGTATTAGTTATTTAGTATTGTGAAATATTCCCACCAGGTGGGAAGAGGATTTCTGTGCAGCGCCGGTCTGTGTTGGATGCGAGTGCCCAGGGATCGGTCTTGGCGGTATTTGAGGAAGCTCGTTATTCAGCAGTGGACGGATAGGGGCTGTTGATAATGATTATGATGGAAATATATTATATACATCATAATATTACATTAGGATCTGGTTTCATAATACAATTTCATTCAACAATGTCAAGTTGTATCAATGTAATATGTACTGTATTCTGTGTCACACCTGCGTTCATACAAACTTTCCTAATTATAATATTCTTAGAACATGTGAACTTGTGACATGGCATGAGTGTCAAAACAAATTTATACCATGAACTAGCTGTAACCCGCCACTTCGCCTATTTAACTTTTACAAAGGTATCCGGACTGATACGTAGCCAGGCCACAACCGACGCCAGGAGGCCGTGTGGTCGCAGACTGCACGGTTGGCGGGGGGCAACCCCTCACTTAATAAACCAAAAGTGAGCCGAATGGGCTCACACTAATCCGATGTAGCAAATAGGGCCTTCGGGCCGTTAGCATAGATCCATACGAAAAAATACAAAAACGTAGCCAGGTCAAGTTGGTGGTAGCGATCCGTAGCCCCGGGATTCCGCTCTGTTCAGCGGACTGATAGAGGCTGATGATGATGATGATGATGATGATGATGATGATGATGATGACAACGATGATGATGATGATGATGATGATGATGATGATGTTGATGATAATGATAATGATGATGAGAATTATGATGATGATGATGATAATGATGGTGATTATTATGATGATCTGGACTGATGATTATTATTTCATAGCCTATGTCATTCAGTGATAACATGTAGCATAGCGGGATGAGAACTGAGTTTCGATGTACCTCCTACATACAAATTCACAAACATTCATCATAGTTTGATATAGGTAATCCTCTCTCGATGAACGCTAAAAGGATTCCCCGCTATTAGAATTCAACTTGGACCAGTACACGTAGATTGTCAGCCATCCAGGCCTTCCTGAACGGCCGGCTGGACGAGTGGGAGACTACAGGACACTATAAGCAGCGGTATAAGGTTCAAATCTCGCCTAGTGAATATAATTTGTATCATGAATATATATTTTTGCATGGGGTCATGGACGTGTACCTATTTGTATAAATTTCATTTAATTCCGTTCCTAGTACTTGTAAACAAGTTTTTATGAACTTGCCACGGGACTAGGCTAACGAGGTGTGATTGTTTAATAATATTTATTCATTTATTATATATGTTTTAGTTTTATATCCGCAAGGTTTAACTAGTTCATCAGTGGACGATATATGTATATATCAACTTTAATCGACTTTTTCATCTTACACAAATTTTCCTTGTTCCAGAGCGCCCAGCTAGCGATCCTATGGGTTCTGCTGGTGACCATCATAGTGGGGAACGCGACGGTCATACTAGCACTGTTCCTCAGTAGATCTAGGAAGAGCAGAATGAACTTCTTCATCATGCAACTAGCTATAGCAGGTAAGGATTGAAACTGCCAATTTGGAATCCAGACGCTTTGAACTTATGTTATATTTGATTGGGCTTGCGCGACCACCACCCTACCATGGTGCAATCCTTGTCGTGGCGGTGGGGTTCGGTAGCCTAAGTGAAGCCAGCACCTAATTGAGCTGAGGAAGCTGCTCTTTGTACCCCTCTTATAAGAAGAGGGACAAAAGAGCAGGAGGACAAGGGGCGAGGATGGGAACCTCACCCCATTGTACTGTGCCGACGTTGGGAGGGGTTGATCTGTAATACGGGACAACCCCGCTGTGGAGGTGGCGTCGGTCCCTTCAGGGACTGACTAGCCGTCAAGATGCCCTGTTAGCTCAACAGATCCGGGGCACCTCACCAAAGGCAGCATTGGTGGCACTCACCGGGTTTTAGTGGGTAGTACTGCGTCCACCTTACCATCTTTCGGGCGTAGCAAGTCCCACATACCCACCTAGGAAGACTCACTCCCCAGCGGGATGCCTCAGAGCATTTCCCGGCGTAAAAGAAAAAAAAAGGCAATTCATTTACATAGCCAACACATCTTGAGGCGTATGATAGTAAGCGTCTGTGCCAGTAATTGCCCTGCTTGTCTTGCTCTTCTTTCCAAAATAGTTTACATGTCCAAGATCTCTCTCAAGATCCAATGGTTGATGGTACCCATGGATAGTGGTACAGCGCATGCCTCCCACTGGACGGTATAAGTCTTGTATTGGTAATAACGCTATTTTCTCTTTCAGATCTCTGGGTCGGCCTAATTAGCGTCCTTCCAGATTTAATCCAGAGAATAACAATCTCGTGGTTCGGCGGAACCATAATGTGTAAATTAGTTAAATATTTACAGGTGAGTCTATAAAGTTGTACATTATGTTGATGATAGCAGGAGTATTGCGATTCTTGTTAGACAGCTTACAATCTTGATATTGCGATGGAACCAGAAACTTGTTAAAACATTGATTTTTATATTGATATGTACATGTTGATTGAGTTTTTCGAACAGCTTATTGGTAGAACTTGAGGTTACACAAATCGCTCATCTTTCCATACAAACGCAAAACAGTAATTACTGCAATGTTTGACGTTGTCCATGAAAAACTAAGTATAATATAAATTTATCCCGTCATTATCTATGTCTGTATGAACCCAAAATTATAAAAAGTTATATTTTTTATAATTTTGGGTTCATACAGACATAGATAATGACGGGATAAATTTATATTAGTTAGTTTTTCATGTATAAAAATAAAGGCTTCTAAACTTTCGTATTTCAACACTAGCCCAATTTTGGGCGAAAATAAATATATACTATTGATTTTCGAGCAGAGCACGAAAGCTCAAAAATAAAGCCCGTACAGACATAGTTTAGTTATTAAAAAGTTGAAATAAATTTATTTTAAAAAGACACACTTAATAGTTTTTCTATAATAACTGTTTTGCTAAAAGGACATTTTCGGAATGAATCGTTGTGCATTTCATTCTAGCACACATGTTCACGCACTATGTCAAATGAGATAGCAATCATTTTGTTAGAGTTCGCGCCGTCGACTAGTTCAACCTTAACAATAAAACTCAGACTGGAAAATATGGCCTGGAATATAATATTATTAATAACTTATTTGTTATTTCTAAAATATTCCATGACTTAACGTAAATACTCTCTTATAGTTATCTCTCTTATAGTTATGTCTCTTATACTATATATAATATATATGAGTAGCATTAATTGATATTTAGCTTTAAAATACATTATTTCCCCTGGCCTAAAGGCCCTTGTTACACTGGATGTAAGTATCTACATAAGTTGCTACTTATATTACCTCTAATTCGTATGACTTCCGTCTTCATTAAGTATATGTATATTTTTGTTTATGAGCCCGTAGGTAACGCTTTATCAGAAGCTAAACGAGTTTTTAAGAACAAACTCTGTAACACCTAAACTCCTTCCCAGGCAAGATTTACAAGTAATTTGTTCTGAAGTTACACAGTACAGTCGCACGCAATAATGAGTACACATTAAAAAAAATTGTATGACATTAAATGTTCTCTAAAAGTGTAAATTAAACTAAAAATGTGTAGGCAGATAAAACCAGAGTCTTTGGTAATATATTTTTTAAACCTTATACTATGACCAACATTTGACTATATCAAATGCATACATATTATTGTATGCGACTGTACATGATCTAACTCGTAGAGTAATTAACGACAGTGCCCGATGCAATTTACGACATCTACATGGAACTGGCGGGAATTAGCGTACACTGTTCTGGCACGTGAGTAACGGGTGAAATGACGTCATTCCGCCAGAAGCAACCAATCAGATTGTAGTAGTGAGTTAATGGTAGTTGAAAAAAATTTAACGAATACATAATAACATTTCAAAGTTGGTTGTATTCGTAATGTAACAATTGCCGTCTTTGTCATAAGACTGCCGTATTAAAACATAAAAAGCTTAAAAGGAAGGGAAATAATAGCATTTCAAAATTTGGAGCGCGATCAGAATACGTTTATTTTTGTTTAGTAAAGTCTATATCCGACATGCTTACAAAATACGCAAGAGATAAGGCAAAGCAATTAGTCCATTTGCCTTTGCGTTTTTAAAATCGCGCAATTCTTAAGAAAATATATTTTTATTGTCATGAAGCATATAAAACCTACCGCTATGTTCTCTTTAGGTATAGTGTTTAATCTGAATAGTGACCGTTTTACCTAAATTCAGACTATTGTTTGTCGGCGATTGTAAAAAGCGCTAGTCTGCAATAACCTTTAGACATTTTTCTTTGATTCTAAATTGTAATAGTAATTGGCTATTTAAGCAAAAGTTCATTATGATCATTAGATCTCAAACGAGCATTCGACTCGACCCATATATGCTCGTAATTTGCTGCTGTGATCGCATGATTTAATGTGGGAACTGAGGAATGACAATTGTTTTTATGAATACTAAATTATAATTTATACATAGTTTTCTAATTTTATGTGAATGTCACTCATTATAATGAAACTACTTTTACGAACCATTCCCTCCTTTTTACATCCCGAAAAGTCGGGCATGTAAAAAACTTAATTAGCCGCGATTACCGTAAACTTCTTTTGATTAAAATTTATGTACAAAATGGGAAGAATCTAAATACATAATGACGGTATTAATAATTAATTAGATTCAAACTCAAGGCCCTTGAATCTCGATGGATATTCAATTTCAGACCAAACAGCTATTCATAATACAATTACCTACGATACCAACCTGTTGGCACCGTAATTAACTTTACCACACCAAGTAATAAGAGCCATACTCGGTTTGCGAATATATTTGAACATAAATATATTTCAAATGTTTATTTGTTTATTTTAAACTCCAAAACATCTTATAATAAAAAAAACAGCCAAGATAAATGATATAAGAGGACAAAGGAGCGGCTAATGAAATGGCAATCGATTACTGCAGCTTACAGAGGCCCGCAACTTTAAAAACAGAAGCGCGTTAGCTTTATTCTTGGTATCCTCATCATCATCATTAGCATCTATCCATTCACTACTAAAGAAAGGCCTCCCTCAATGAACGCCAAGATTACCGATCCCTGACCACTCGCATTCAACACGGACCTCTTGGTATAGAGCAGAAAAATAAAATTTAAATTAAGGTAAAAAAGAGGCACGTTAAGAATGGAGAAAAATTATTGCGATAGGATAGGTAAGGCACTAGGATGATTGTACAACACAATGTACAAATATTTAGTTGTTTTACATTTTTTTTTGTTTAATGTGTTCACTTAAAAATCTGTTTGTTTCAGGGTGTAGTAACATATTCTTCTACTTACGTCCTAGTAGCACTAAGTGTAGACAGGTGCGACGCCATTTCGCATCCAATGAATTTTAGTGGCAGCTGTAAGTATACATTTTAATATAAGTCAATAATATATTACTAATTAACTATTTCTCCGGGGCTAGCCTACCATTGAGGTGCTCCTGTTGCCTGCAGATCCGGGACCCTAAAAAAACGACTGAAGGCACTCGCAGTTTGGATATACACCGTCCAAGTGTGGTGTCCCAGATGGGTTCATAAACTTTTTTTTTTTTTGCTCTGAGGCATCCTGCGGGGAAGTGGGTCTTCCCAGGCAGACTCGCTGCGCGGACTCGAGTGTATCATCATACTGAACTACTGAACTGAGCGCCCCCGAGCTCACGCACGTAAAGACAATGTGCATGTACATTTACAAACACAAGAATAGCTGGTGAGCCATCCATCACCATCCACCCATTAATATTCGTGAAATAAAACATCTATACGTGACTTCCAGACTTAGTATAGAGATAATAGAGAAGGTAGAGCAGACCTTGGTAACTATTAACTTGGTATCATTATACTAAGGCTTGGCCAATAAAGTTATATAAACTAAGTATGCAGTTAAAAAATATATTTTTATAGCATCAGAGGGCAGTTATGCAGTCGAAGCCTTTTGGTGACTATCGACGTCCATACACATCCGCACAACCAGAGATTATGCAGATGCCCTCCTTTTCTGTGGGCCACCGGAAACCCAAAAACCGCACGAAACGCGACAGCATAGCTGTCACTTTACGCTGGTATTGTGTGAGCGTGATGTATCACCCCGGTTATGCCGCCTCAATACAGCTGCAAAGCAGCATGGCACTACTCTTACAAAAAAAAGGCAATAATTTCGCCACACAAGTCGGGTGTCTCTTTGATAAGTCCTCACTTGTTAAGAGCTCCTCGAAATGCCATGTTTTTCACTCTTGGTCTGGTTTGGTTTGATTTTGTTTGGTTTTGGCTTAAAAACAGTTTGGTAGCCACTAAGATAAAAGACATTATTGATAATTCCTACCTGATGTAAATATTATGTTAATCGATTTTTATTGTTACAGGGCATCGCGCTAGGGTCCTTATTATAAGTGCTTGGATTATTAGTTTTTTATTCTGCGTCCCTATGTTGTTCTTGTTTAATGAAGCTAATATACAAGGTGAGTTGTGTATGTTTTCAAATTTCTTAAATCCTTGCATGCACTATGTAGAAGTACTTATTGATTATTTGATAAACTAAGAATCTTCAAAAATCTCCTCTTTCTCGGTGATAATATACGAGATGGTTCAGTTTTTATAGTTCCTTTCAAAATTTAATTCAATTTTATTACTTAGAGTTAGAGAGATATTGAAGTCAGAATACTAACCTGTATTGATTTAGCTCTCAAATTTATACTAACTTTCACCTTTGTTTTTTTTTTTTTTTGAGGAATTTGTAAAAAAAATATAGAATTTTTATAGTTATTGTAGTTTTATAAATTAATAACGTGACCAATAAGGGAGTCAATAGATATTTTAACACATATCATCATCATAGTTTTCTTCATTATGGCTATCCTCTATAATACCAGGTACTCTCCAATGCTGGTCCAGTCTCAATCAGGTGCAGTGGCAGGTTTGGATGACCAGCGTGTTCCTGTCCCTCTTCGTCACGCCCGCCATCATAATATCAACGTGTTACGGCGTGATCGTGGTCACGATACGGCAGAAGAGCAGGAGAGTCCTCAGCAAGAGAGCTGCGGCTGCACACCAGTGTAAGTGTAGTTATTTTACTATTTTCATGACACATTAAACTAAGTTTATCAATCATACAGAATCATTTTACGAGAGAGAAATCATTAATAAAGTAAAAAAATTCCTTTTTTATTTTAAGACAAGAAAGAGGCTGGTCCTAGTTGAATGTTAGGGGATTGACCGTTTTGGTGTTCATCGAAATAGGCCAATGTCCAGTAGTGGATGGAAAATGCTGATAATGATGATGATGATGACGACAGAGAAGTAAGTAATATATAATTATATTACATAATGCTGCTGAAGTAAGCTGGCAGGTCAAGCCTTACAGAATTTTTGGTCACGACTCAAGGCAAACAATGGTAGGCCTCGCCGCCTCGGTGCCTGGGTGGAGGAATTAAGGTTCCTGTCTTTTCCTTAACATATCAAACCTGCTTAATGGAAGAAATAATAAGAATGCTGGTTCTTATGCAGATGGACGCAGTGCTCAAAGTACCCACAACAATTGTACGATTTAAAACATAGATTAAAAAGTAAAATTTGATACTAGCTGTTAACCCGCGACTTCGTCTGCGCAGGATAAGTTTTTTTTTATAAAAAGTACTCTTTGCTACTTCTAACACCTCAAATAATATGTGTATAAAGTTTCATGATGATCGGTTTAGTAGTTTTCACGTGAAAGCGTAGCAAACAAACTTACTTTCACATTTATAATATTACTAGGATTTTCCTTATATTTGTACCTGAACTTTGAGAGTAATATTTTAGCATATTTAAAGAGAAACATCAAAATTACTTTTACATACGATACGAAATAAAATATGCAAAACCCAGTCACCGAATGTATGATGATCCACCCACATGTACATATTAGTAGCTTTCTTGCAAACGAGCCACATGATGGTCAGTGGTCAGCTTTGCCCATGAACATAAACAAGTCAATCTGAAACTAGCCGAGGCAACTAAATAAGTATCCTGAGACATAAGATGTCAGTAATTATACTGCCTTTTTTTTTTGTTCTGCAGCGGAAATTTGCAGACCAAACCGCAACTAGGACCGGGGTGGGTTTTAAACCTAGCCGTGTGTGGGGTTCGCACTTGGAGATGCGTTACCCACTAAAATCGCTGCAAGTGCCCTTAGCCGCCTTTTATGAGAGTCCCGGATCATGCAGGCAACGCAGGACCCTCGGCGACAGGCTGGCCCCGGCGAAAAGGCCAGACTCCTCCTTCTAATGGGGGACTGCTCGGCTGTTCGTTTGCACGATACTTTTAGCAGTCCCCGACGACGTCGTGTCTAGCTGGACCCAGGTTAAAACCCCATCCTGGGCCCGACACGAGCACAGGGGCGTTACTGGAGGCGCATTAGGTAGCGCCTCCTACGCACCCCCGTTCGTCGCCCGCGGTGGGAGGCCTCGTCGGCGGCCTCCTCTTTCACCCGTTCGTCGGCCTCCTTCTGGGACATTACTGCCTCGCAGAAGGAGACCATCGCCGTCCAGGACTCGTCGTCACCGAGCATCGCGGCGATGACACTCGGCAGAGACAAGTCCCCTCCGATGACCGATGTCAGATCATGACGCAGCGCCGCCCATCTCGGGCACACCTCGAGGGTGTGCTGGGCCGAGTCCACACGTTTGGGCCGTCCTGCACAGATACTCACCAAAGCACCCATGCCCGGTGAGCACCTGTGTTAGACGGAAGGTGAGGGGTTTGCGTTTACGACGCATCCACCGCTCAAGGACCGGGCGCAGGGCCTTTGCCATACGGCTGCCGCGCCAAGTCCTCCCCCCACCTTCGCATTAGTGCCTCCTGCCCTAGTCCGGCGTCACGTCCTCTCCGAGGGAACTCCTATCCGAGACATAGGAGTATACCTCGGCGAGAACTTCCGCCACGAGTTCCCACGGGGGGTCGCCGGCTAAGGCAGTAGCTTAATTATACTGCCTGTCTTACCTTTCTTTACGAAACACTTTGTAAGGTGTGTCATGCTGCATTGCAGGCGAATTGGGCTGGAATGACCGGGGTGGTACCTCTCGCTCACATAACACCGGCATAAAGTGACAGCTTGCATTTGCCAACGCACCATCGCGGAAGAAAAAAATAGGATGGTGGTACCCACGCAGCCGTAAGCGCGGCTGCGCAACCCTCCCACCTGTGGGAGGAGCGAAGTCATGGCCCGATAGTCGAGGGTATAATAATTTGAAGGAGAATACTTTCATAAAAGTGCTGACATGAGAAATTACTAATGAAAGAACATTGTTGTTTCTTATAATATTATCATGTCTAATATATTCTATGGACATACAGCATCGGCTTATTAGAATGAGAGCTGTCAAACGAATGCAACGAATATCTTTCTTGGCTGACTCAAGTTACTCCTTATAGCATCAGATATCTGCCAGTGAAAATCTCATCAAAATAGGCCCTGCCGTTTCAGAGATTAGCCGAAACAAACAGACAGACAGACAAACATTGTAAAAAATGTTATTTTGGTATATGTATACATCCATATACACCTTTAATAAAAATCGGTTATTTTTACATTACAAACAGAAACTCCAATTTTATTTATCTTTATTATTCAAAATATAGGCATGAAATAAAAAGAGGAATCGGTTACTTTATTATATATAACATTAGCATCTAGCTATGTAATTCGTAAAAAATTATGTGGTGTTGTCGCCGATAATTTTGAGAATTTAAGTGTATTTTTCGGTACGAAGTTTGTATTGTTTTTTTTTCAAAAATCAGAAAATTTTTCAAAATTCTAATCGATTACTCGACTTCTATTAGTATTTTTTAAATCTGAATAATCACCGTTTTTCTTACATTTTCGAGTTGGGCGCTCTTAAGCTTTGAGGGAAAATGTATGTTTGAATCAAGTATTATACATAGGATGCACTAAAAGTATCGGGAATGGAATATTTCCACTGTTCCTGTCATATTAAAATCTTTTTAATTGAAAACTCCTTGGTTTTAAAAATTGAATACCATTTATTTATTTAAAAAGAGATTCTCTGTCTTGTCACAAGGTCTTATCAAACTTGTTTAGTCGTTGAGAAAATGGAATTGACTCGAGAAAATTCTAGAGCGATGATTTATTATGACTTTCGAAGTGGTTTAACACAAAAACAGTGTGTTGACCGGATGATTTCTGCATTTGGTGATGAAACCCCATCCAAAACCACAATTTATCATTATCATTATTCAGTGATGATCCCCGTCAAGGGCGTCCAAACCAACTGCAGTCACCCAAGAAAACGTTGATGCTGTGCGTAAGTTGATTGAGGAAGATCGACATGTGACATACCGCGAAATTCAGGCAACTTTAGATTTTTATTTTTATGATATTTATTTTATTATTTGTATTTGACTCATGCCAATGGCATGAGTCAAATACAAATAATCTTGCATGAACAATTAGTTGTAAAAAAGTTGTTTTCCCGATGGATACCGCATTTGCTCTGTGAAGAGCAAAAAGCGGCTCGCGTTACTTGGTGCGTCAGAACTCTCGAAAGATTCCACGCAGGATCCTCAAATGCTGTATACAACATCGTATCAGGTGACGAATCCTGGATATACGCGTACAAACCCGAAACAAAAAACCAGTCACGAGTTTCGGTGTTCGAAAATGAGTTAAAGCCAACAAAAATTGTTCGTTCACGGAGTGTTGCAAAAAAAATGGTAGCCACGTTTGTCATGTTTGGCCATGTTGCGACTATTCCTCTTGAGGGAAAAAGAACAGTTAATACAGAATGGTATGCTAGCATTTGTTTGCCACAGATCGTTTCTGAACTCCGTAAAGAGAACTGCAACCGCCATATCATCCTCCATCACGACAATCCGAGTTCTTACACCGCGCACAGGACAAAAGAGTTTTTAGAGCAAGAAAACATAGAATTATTAGACCATCCGCCGTACAGCCCCGACCTAAGCCCTTATCATTTCTATACTTTCCCTAAAATAAAGAATAAATTGCGTGGTCAGAGATTTTCATCGCCTGAAGAAGCTGTGGACGCCTACAAAACGGCCATTTTGGAGACCCCCAACTTCCGAATGGTATGGTTGCTTCAATGATTGGTTCCATCGTATGGAAAATTGTGTCAAATTTCGCGGAGAATACTTCGAAAAGCAATAAATACATTTTTAAATAGTAATGTCGTGTAGTGTCACTTCCTTGATTCCCGAAATTTTCAGTGCCGCCCTCGTATGTAAA
Organism: Helleia helle; assembly: GCA_963853865.1. Taxonomy (NCBI): domain Eukaryota; kingdom Metazoa; phylum Arthropoda; class Insecta; order Lepidoptera; family Lycaenidae; genus Helleia; species Helleia helle. Next base: position 4,949,022 of record OY971425.1, on the reverse strand, counting down.
TATATTATTAATTATTATATGTGCCTGTAGTAACCGCACTAGCTTTCAGTTTTGTTTGTTTGGTTGTTGTAATTTACAGCAGGACTAGGTGGGCTGTGATTATGTTTAGATTTTATTATTTATTGGACATATATTATTATACAGCCAATTCAATGATTGCGTTACTAGGTACACACTACTATTGGTTCCAAACATACACAAGATTCGTACCATATAATGTCCATACCATGCTTCCATACCAACCATATAACTATATATACATGTAGATATTACCACATCTGTTCCCGTCTCCTGAGATGCCATGTTTTACGGTTCATTACTGAACATAAAGATGTATTTGCTGACGTATTTAAATTAAATTTTAAGTTCACGGAAATAAAGTTGGGGCTGGAAATTATGTCGTCGAATTTTTTCGTCGCGTTAATTAAGTTTGTCACGGGATACCCGAGAAATGTTATTAGGATGATACAAGATAGAGAACGCAGCTTTGCTTACGCGCATAACTTGTGATGTTGATGGCGGTTGTCGGTCGCGGTCGGTACGAATAATGCATTGGTTTCTGAGTAAGATTGTTATATAAATAAATTTCATTGCAGAAAGTTTCACTTCTAAAACTTACCTACTATTATATTAACAGTTTAAATTAGGTTTTAATTAAGGCAATATAAATTACTTATAAAGAATAGACAGAGCCAAAATACTTTAATTTTTCGAAACATATCCAAAGTCACTTTTTACTCAAAACGATCAGATACAAACGGTTGTTCTATATTTAGATTTTTTTTTAATTTTCACCAATAATTGGGTTCTAAAACCGATTACCAAACAGCCGGTATGTTTGCTTATTTACCCAATTTCACTTGACTTAAGATTTGATTAAAAAATCTCATCCTCGGATACTTGACCCAAAAAAACGATCCACAGCATTCCCGAAATAACTCGAAGACATAATAAAAATAAAGTTACTTATTTATAGAATAACACACTTATGGTGATCGTTTCACATTAATAATGTATGATTTCTTTTCGAAGCTATTTCGATGTTACTATAGGTGGTAGATTTTCCAAGTTTTCGTTCAAGGCAAAGTAGGTCGATAACTATGTCACAAAGAACAAAATTCATAACCTTCCTTGTGTGAGCAAGTAATATAGAATCCCCACCATGGTTCAGGCCTTGACGTGGCGGTGGGGCTCAGTAGCCTAGGATGAGCCCAACACCTTGGGCGAAGCTAATTGAGCCGAGGGGGCTCTTTGTACTCCTCTTATAAGAAGAGAGGATAAAAGAGCAGGGGGCAAGGGGTGAGGATGGGAACCTCACCCCATTGTACTGTCCCGACGTTAATAATAATAATAATTGTTTATTTGCAGTTTCTTTTCTTATTCTATACATAAGTTGTGGATGCACTCCTTTTAAGTAAACAATACCTGTGACAGGAGGCACCGCTCTTCCCATAAGTCTAATTAGTATGTAATGAAAATATACGACAAAACAAGTGCAATTACAAATTTAGATTAATTTAACATTTAAATGTAATAAACTTAAATTTAAATTAAACATTGTTTAACTAATGAACGTAATAAACTTAAATTTAAATTAACTTTGTTTTAGCTAATTTGTGTATGTGCGCGCGCGCGCGTGTGTGTGTGTGTGTGTGTGTGTGAGAGAGAGTGTGTGTGTGAGAGAGTTTGTGATTGCTGTGTATGATGTGAGTGTGTGTATTTTTATTTAGTGAAGTAACTCTCTATATCATTATAATTTTGCATTTTTAGCCATCTAATAAGGGTAGTTTTACAGTCATAGTAATTTAGAGTGTATATGCCAAGTTTTTATTTATCTTATTGTATAATACTGCACTTAATCTAGTATACTGTCTTTTCGCAAAACTAGTCTTAACGGATGCAACAGCGACAACTTTCCAATTTCTTCTCTTATTTAATATATCGGGGTCGAATTTAAGGTCCTTGTGAATTTTTAATACGGTAGAAGATATGTACAACTTTCTTACAGTCAAGAGGTCCGCATAGTTATATAGATCTGTGGTAGGGAATCTTAGCGGCAGGAAGTACATAACTTTTAGCAGAGATCTTTGTGCTCGTTCCAACTCGAGAAACTTAGTTTGGGTGACGCCACCCCAAATAGAGATGCAGTAACCTATTACACTCTCAGCTAGGGACTTGTAAATTTTATTTAGAAGATCTTTGTCAGCCACATGTCGAAGCGTCTTGAAAACCCAAACTAATTTTCTTATTCTGCCCATAACATATTCAGTGTGAGCATGCCAGGATAGTCTATTATCAACTGTGACACCCAGGTATTTTATACAAGAAACTTTTTTAATGAGGGAACAGCTACAATTCGTTCCTAGTTGATCACATGTAGGAATTTGAATCTTAAAGTTACTCCCTGGCTGGGTTCTAACATTTTTAGTAAAACAGACAAAGTTAGTTTTACGAGTGTTTAAGGTAAGCAAATTAGACTTGAGCCAGACAGCCACCCTAACTAGTCCATCTTCAGCTTTTCTGTGTACATCTTCCCATGAGGTACCATTGAATACTATTGCAGTATCATCAGCGTATGAAAATAGTTTCGCATGAGGGATGTTTAGTTTGCAAAGGTTATTGATGTACAATAGGAACAATGTGGGCCCAAGTACACTGCCTTGTGGTACTCCGAAAGTTATATTTTCTTTAGAACTGATGTAGTCACCAATTTTGACTATTTGTTGCCTATTATTTAAATAGTCAGTAAAGAGTTTTAGTGGGACTCCTCTTATTCCAATTTTTTCCAACCTGTGGATAAGAGTGGAAATGGATACGGTGTCAAATGCTTTTTTTAAATCTAAGAATACCCCTAATGATTTATTACCTTTATCAGTTTGACCAACTATTTCATTGACAATAGCTGTTACCGCATCTATAGTTGAGAGATCTTGTCTAAACCCGTACTGCTACGTACGGGTTTAGACAAGATCTCACAAGACAGATTAGAGAAGATGTACGTATGAGCTAAGATATCGAAGTTATTTAAATAATTCACAAGTCTATAATTTAATATTTTTTCGAAAATTTTAGAAATCGATGTTAAAACAGATATAGGGCGGTAATTGTCAACGTCATATCCATCTCCACTCTTAAGCACTGGGGTTATAATATAAAGTTTTAGCGCTGTGGGAAAAATACCCTGTGCAAAGCATAAATTTATTAAATGAGTGATGATGGGGACAAGTTCAACATGTGACAATTTCAAAAATTCTGTGGGTATCTTGTCCCAGCCTGGGGCACTATGTGTTTTAAGACTCATTAGAGTATTGTATACCTCTTCAAAGTTTGTATCAAGTAGAACAAATGATGTGAGTGGGGTTTCATTATATTTTCATATATTTTCATATACCACTTGTAATTACTTCAGGTCTATTTCACTGACCCTACATATAATAAAGTCACTCGCGCTTTTCATATTGTATTGCCTTTATATTCATGGAGGGATTGAAAAGGTATTTTAATAGCGACAATATTTGTTTGTTTAGGACGCTGATGAAGGCTCTATTGCCTTGCCTCTGGCGACATACATTTTCAATATAAAATTCATATATTTTTTACTGTATTTACGAGCTGTTGTTATGATTTTTTCCATGTGGACTTAGAATATTTTATCCCTCGTAGACAGTTGTTTATGTGCAATTAGAAATGACATATCATCATCATCATCAACCTTTATTCGTCCACTGCTGAACATAGGCCTCCTTCAATGAACGCCAAGACGACCAATACCTTGCCAATCGCATCCAACACTACCTAACCGTGGCCTCCACTCTAGAAACCTTATTGCCCCATCGGCCATCCATTTCTGCCACTTCAACAAGTTTATTTACTATTTCTTTTTTAAATCTTTTTTGAAATTTTAAAAGGGGTTTTTATCCACATGTTATTTACTTTAATGACATATTCTACTAACAACTTACTTATAAGACATATAATCAAATACTAATATACTAATGCTACTAATATTGTAAATGTGAAAGTAAGTTTGTATGTTACGCTTTCACGCGAAAACTACTTAACCGATCATCATGAAACTTTGTACACATATTCTTGGAGGATATTCTTCATAAAAAACTAAAACCTTATCCTGCGCAGACGAAGTCGCGGGCATCAGCTAGTAATATTATAAACGCAAAAGTTTGTTTGGACGTTTGTTACTCTTTCACGCAAAAACTACTGAATAGATTTTAATGAAACTTTACAAGAATATAGCTTACACATCAGAATAACTCATAGACTATAATTTATTACCGTACTCCCACGGGAATGAGAAGTGCTCGGGCAAAACAGCGGGGCGCAGTAAGCTATATGTATTTGTATAAGTTTGTACGTGTCACAAAATATGTAGAAACTTGGATTCATGGACAAGGCTGACCACAATCAATTGGCGCATACGCCCTTTTTCCAATTCAACTTATAAAAATGGCTAGTAGCAACCGTACAAAAAAATATGAAAGACTTCTTCAACGTGTACGGCTAAACACGTGCTAACTCTACCTTCTTCCAGATGGTGACGATATGGACAGCCGTCGGGAGAGCAGTCGAGGAATCATACCCAAAGCTAAAATCAAAACTGTCAAAATGACTTTCGTTATTGTCTTTGGTAAGTTGTTAGTTTTGTGTTTAGTTTTTCATAATATGTTTATATGTCAACAACAAATAACAGACACTCCAATTTTATTTATCTGTATAGATGTATAGAATAGATTTGATTTGGTAAGAGGTAGTGCCATGCTGCATTGCAGCCGAACTGGGCCCGCACGACCGGGGTGGTACCTCTCGCTTACAAAACACCGGCGTCAAGTGACAGCTATGCGCGTTTCTTGCGGTTTGTGAGTTTCCGGTGGCCCATTGGGGGTTAGGGAAAAGGAGGACGGCACATCTGCGTGGCCTTGATTGTATGTATGATGTGTATGGACGTCGGCGCCGTAAGGCTCCGACTGCTCGTTTGCCCCCTGATGATATATAAAAAAACATCTTCATTGCTTCCCCGACTATACTCTATGGAATCTATCATAAATGGAATAATCTAGATACCTAATATTCCGATAGACGTCTATCTATCATAGGCACGTATAAAGCCATATTTTATGGCGCTCTATTCATAGATTCTTCACTATCTCTGAGGTGTAACGAAGCATTTTATGTGCTGTAATAAATTTTTGGTTTCTGTTATTTATTACACCAGCGGAGAAGACTTTTTACTGTCGATGAATACAATATAATATAAAACTATGTATTGAAAGAACTTTATGTTTGAAACATTCAGGATTTCATTAGAAACTGGTAGAAACATAAAAATGGATGAGTGTTTCGAGAAGAATGTAGAAGTCCTCCCGTGACCATGTTTACTTTAAAGTATCCGAAACGCCTGGCATGAAAACTCTTAATAAACCGCGATAAAATCCGTCCGGTATGAACCGACCATTTATCGGCCATATCATATACCTACTCTTAGCGATAGGTACGTTATATGAAAGGGTATCATTGTGAGACTCAAAACCTTTCTTCTCTGCTAATTCCTTAACCTCCTGATGCGACACGACTTGTCCAAATCTCTATCATAACACAATTAAATAATCTCCGACCAACTTGTCCCCAATAGCTTGTAAGCTATTATTCCTCCTATTTTGAAAGTAAACCCCCGTCTATAACTTTCAAATTATGTAAACCAGGATATATACTTTTGATATAACCCTTTAAAATTACTTGGAAACCCGTAAGCGATAAAAAATATCGTGGTCGTCCATTAGAGTTAAGGGGACAAAAAGGTTATAATGCTTCCATATGGTCTCGGAGCGGTTTAGTTGCGTCGTAAAATGCAGAATATTTTATAATAAGTCTCCGCTAATGTTAGTTATTATGTAAATCGCATTCTACATTTTCAAAACTAATGATCTCGTATAATACGTGTTACGTAACACGCATTATGCATTTTAAAAAAAATTGAATTGAGTAATTAAAAATGAAAATTATATGTATTTGTTTCATTGTATTTTAGAAGCCTAACTTTTTTTTATGAGCCGTCCGGGATCCCCGACAGATGTATAACATCAATGTTAAAATTGAATGAAATTTATAACGAAAAATGAATAAAATACGATGGAATAAAATAAAAAAAATATTACATACGCACGCGCACACAAAACGATTCCGGAGCGTCGATGTAGTGGAGCATCACGACATAACAGCGTTATGCCATATTTCGACACAGCATTCGGCAATTGATGTTTCACATATATTTTTTTTATTTTATCGTTATTCTAATTTATAAGAAATATTCATTGTTAATAAATGGTATAAAATGTAGTTCAGGTATCTACCGGGTACCAAAAAAAACCGTATATATAATTATATACAGCAGAAAGTGACCAGTCATTCATTACAATTATAAAAATAAAAGTGAGCTTTGTCCACAGTGTTTGTATTCTGCTGGTCGCCCTACATGATCTTCGACCTACTCCAGGTGTACGGCTACGTGCCCGACACGCAGGTCAACATCGCCATAGCATCGCTAATCCAAAGCCTGGCTCCTCTCAACTCAGCCGCCAATCCTGTCATCTACTTCATATTCTCCAGTCGAATATTCTTGAGCTTAAGGTAAGTAAAATATTATTTTGATTGGGGTATTTATATATTACTAAGTTTTAAGTTGATAGAACATACTAAAATAGACAAAACCTATCAAATATTTGTATTTTAAAAATCGCACGTTCAATTCGAACAGTTTTAAATTCAAATATTGCCATCATTTAAAAATGGAATAACAAAAAAGTAATATTATACAAATAAAGAACGAACGATGCAATGAAATTTTTGTTCCCGATTTTTTAATTTAGAAACAGCGTTCGTTAAATCGGAATTCAATATAAATCGACAATGAGGCAAATGAACGCCAATAATTAAAGCGCAAATGGGCGCGACTCGTTAATTACGAAACAAAATAATTAACAAAGGTAATTGATTGTGTTCGGCAACAAATAGGCAAGTATAGTCTATAGATGCTCATTTAATATACATTGGTAAAAATATAACACTAGAAACCTTAAGGGTACAAGTTACAAGAAAAGATGCCATTTCATATTTTCGATGGTCTCTTGTCTCTGATTGTTGGTACCACCATCATGCTGCCTTCCGTCAAACGGCTTTTATGTGTTTCAAAGAGTCTTGTTTTTTCTTTTAAGCCGGGAAATACTCTGAGGCATCCCGTGGGAGAGTGGGTCTGCCTAGGCGTGGGACTCGCTGCGCCTGAAAGGCGGTAAGGTGGACGCAGCTCTACCCACTAAAACCCGGCGAGTGCCACCAATGCCGACTTTGGTGAGGTGCCCCGGATCTATTGAGCGAACAGAGCACCTCGACAGCTAGTTAGACCCTCATGGGACCGACACCATCTCCACAGAGGGGTCGTCCCGCACCATAGAACAACCCCTCCCTACGTAAGAACAGTGCAATGGGTTGAGGTTCCCATCCTCACCCCTTGTCCCCCTGCTCTTTTATCACCTCTTCTTATAAGAGGGGTACAAAGAGCAGTTCAGTCGGCTCAATTAGCTTTGCCCTAGGTGCTGGATTCACCTTGGTCTACTGAGCCCCACCGCCACGTCAAGGCTTGAATCTTGATGGGAGTGTTTCAATAATCAATATAGTAAAATTAAATATTTAGGAATAAAATATTATATAACTGTATAGATTATTTTAAACCAAAGTTATTGAAAAAGTTAATACAAAGTGCAAATAACTTCCCCCATCGAAACTTTACAAACTTTCAATTGCAGGTTATTAGTAAAGAAAATACTTTTAAAGTTGCAAAAAAGTTCTACAAAAGTGTGCAGTGCAGCTTATAAACCTAGTAGCGTAATGGTTAGGCCTTGAAGTGAGAGGTCTGGGTGGCATGTGCACTTCACTAAAATAGGTTTAGGTAATAGGTTTCCTAAGTTTCCTTAAATGAATGAGGTCCTGTGTAACCTAGTTTATTGTCACGGACGACGACTTATCATCGTAGTCATATTTTCTTATTTCTCATCAGTATCACCTTGATCTCTTATATATATATTTTTTTATGTCATAAGGAGGCAACCGAGCAGTCGGAGCTTTATGGTGATTATCGAAGACCACCCAGAGATTATGCAGATGCGTTGCCCTCCTTTTCCCTATCCCCCCTCCCCCCAATGGGCCACCGCGATAGCATAGCTGTCACTTGACGCCCGCGTTATGTGAGTGAGAGGTACCATCCGGTCGTGCCCAATTTGTCTTCTTACAAAATAATGATTCCCATTTTACCACCACTTGTTACACATTTACTACAGGTACTTACATGCACCTTTCACTACAGGAACATCCCACCATACAAGTGGTTGTGGTGTCTGGTGAAGACTGGCAACGAGAACATGGGCACGGAGTCGAGGGCCCACACCGAGCTCTTCACATCCTCACACCGGCGGACGAGGCATGAGCTCACGTTTAGGGTAAGTCTTACGTGCACACTTCTTGGGTCACCGGTATTAATTATATCCTGTTCTGCAGAGGTTGTATATACAAGAGTAAATAAGCAATTATCTATCGTATACTTACTAATAACGGGACAACCCCTCTGTGAAGATGGCGTCGGTCCCTTGAGGGACTGACTAGCCATCGAGGTGCTCTGTTTGCTCAACAGATCCGGGGCACCTCACCAAAGGTGACATTGGTGGCGCTCACCGGATTTTAATGGGTAGAGCTGCGTCCACCTTACCACCTTTCAGGCGCAGCGAGTCCCACATACCCGCCTGGGGTGACCCACTCCAGCCGCGGGATGCCTCAGAACATTTCCCGGCGTAAAAAAACCCTTTAATACATGGGTTATCATAATTTTTATTCTATATAACATATTTACCGTAAAATATATTCCCCAGCTAATAGATTATAACTTGAACAAAAACAACTTTGACATAACCAAATTGGGAAACATTTTACAAACAATAACAACATATTTACAATCTATTTTCCCCAGGTAAAAGACGACAGCTTGAAGTATCCGAAGCGCATTCATCAGTTCAATAGCAGTTCCCGGAAGGTCAGGCTCCACCTTCCAGACGGCACCATGAACAACAACCACCCACCACCACAAAGGAGGGAGGACACCTTCTTGTAGATCTCATACCTATACTTAATGGTTTATGTGATAAGGTTACTTCTATAGTATTATATGTAGTAGATATTTTTGACGTGATAACGTCTTATAAATTGATGAACACCGGCAGCGCGCACGAAGAAGTGTCCCGTTTCGCTGTCAAACGAGCGTTGGCTTGGAAACCATTATTTATAACAAATGTTAATATGCGAGAACGTGTTTTGTGTTTTTGTGTTTATTCATAATTTTCAGTCTAATTTCATTTTGTTAAATTAACTGTTTTTCTCAAAACCGCGGCAGTAAAGGTAATTAATTTTTCATCAACGTTTATTTATGACGTTATCACGTAAAACTATCGTCTGTAAACAGACTTAATAAACAGACAAAAATATTGATTGTTACAGACAATCAATATTTTTGTCAGAAAATAATAAGTATATTGGATATGTCGTCGCAAAGACAGAAGTGACAAAGGTGTTCTGGGGCGTAGCTACCTCTGTGTCAATCATACCCCTACTTACCCCTTATCGTGTATAAGCAAAATTCTTAGAACTACCCATTAAAATTTCTGTTAGATTTGTCGATACGTGGCCCCGCTAGAACAAGCTACGCCACTGATATATTATTATATTCAACGCTTACTTCGCATTTAATTCTTCTAAGTTACTCTCGATGTTATGGTTGAGTTTTCCCACAATTGCAAGTTTTATTACTTTAATTACTTGAATTTTATTCTGCTGAATTGTATACCAAATAGTTGATAATATGTGTAAATTTATATTGTATATAAATGTAAATAGTTCGTGAATGTTTAGGGTTTCAACAATTTTGTCAGAACCATATAATACTGTTCTGATATCCTAATCGTAACCCCTTATACCCTTGTACTCTCCATGCCTAGCAGTAGGCAATAAAATCTTACTAATAATTTTATTATGACAAATAAAATACTGATAACAAAAAAGATAGTAAAGTATTTGATTTGTTTATAAAAAGAAATACAAATCCTAAAGAAATACAATAAAAAGACTCTAAAAACGTAACTAAATAAAACAACTAAAAGAGTTATAAAATATCTATAAACTTAGTACTAAAATTTTTAGCAAATCACATCGATCCATGGAAATATTTATTTTGTAAAAATATTTTTATAAAACCATAATTTGAGTGAGTAAAATTTTGTCAAAATTCTAACTTCATAGCTAACAGATTAACAAAACAAATCATGTGGACAACAAACAAAAGGAATGGAACAACTTTTACGGATTTAACCGCGGCTTATTAAGTTTTTTACATGTCCGACGCAACGAATTAGAAAAGGTCCGACGTTTCGGACACTTTACAGCACGTTTCCACAAAATAGATATTTTATTTCGGAGCAACCATAATCAGTCATCCCGTGACATGAAAAACTTAATAAACCGCAATAAAATCCGTAGAAGCTGTTTCTTTTTAATGAGTGAAATTCGCGTAAACGTAAAACAATATAAAAAAGGAATTGATCGAGAAAAATGTAAAAATATGACAGAAACAAAGACGTGAGAGAGGCCTATGTCGTCCAGTAGGCTAGGTCGAGGTATATCATCTAGTTTATGTTCAAAAATATGGTTTAACCTTAAATAATTTAAACTAAGAGTTTTATTGTAGTGAGCGAGATTACAGGGATTATTTAGAAAAAAGTTATATAGTATCGGATATTTTTTTAATAAATATCTACAATTTTGTACAACGATATAGACTCTTGAACCAAATATATACTTATTTATTTTAAACATAGGTTTATAAGATATTTGCGGAATCGTAGTCAAATTAATAAGGAACAAGCGAAACTCAAAATAAACAAACAAAAGTACAGTCATAAAGATAATTATTACCGAATATTTTGTTCCAATTAAATATCTTGTTTATGATAAGTACTTAGTAAATTACTGGATATACATAATTTCAACAATTATTTAAACAGGCCCAGGCCCAAAATTAAAGAATGTATATAACTAATTAAGTATGTTTATTTTTGTTGATTTTTTTATATAATCCCAACTGTAAAGAGTAACAAAGGAATGAATGCGATTCCGTAAATATTTAATACCATCGCAAACACAAATGTTTTTAAAATAAATGTTTTCGCAAAGACGATTTATGGGCTTAGCTGAGACTGATTCATATCACTGAGTTTAGATAACACATTGGTTTGAAATTCGTCTAGTCAGTTCTTGAACTTAAAGTAATAATGATAATTAAGTTTAAATCTAAACTATGAAATTGTAAAATAACTTTACCAAAAAGTAATTGTTAAATTACTTCTTGGTCATAACTTTCAGCAGTACTTTAGGATACTAATCTATTTCCTATCTTTATTACGTTTTCTTCTAAAATTTTGAATAATAAAAGAAAAAAAAAGTGATACCGGTGGGAGGGAAGCGCTGTGCCGTGCTATCGGCTGCATGGGTACCACCATTTTGCTTGTTTCTCCCGTGAAACAGCTTTGCTGTATTTCGGAGAGAAGGGCAAGACAGGCAGTGTAATTACTGGCACCAAACATTTTATGTCTCAGGATAGGCAAAACTTAGATGAGTTGCCTGGGCTCGTTCCAGGTAAACTAGTTTATGTTCGTGGGTGACGTCGACCACTTACCATGTTGGCATGGTGGCACGTTTGCCAGTTTGCCTATCGAACTAACATTTTAAAAAAAAGTTCGTGTATCTTTGGATAATTTTATGAGAAAATATAACATATTTTTTTGAAATCAGTGATTTATTATTATTATAGCAGCCAAATACTATTTTAAGTTTATAATATGTATAATATAATACGTTATTCATGTTTTTGCATTATTTTGACTATTTCAATAGCATTTGTGTTGGCGATGGTATTTCGGTGTTAGCTTACTTTGTATTATGGATGTCGTGTCGCCGGTGCCAAACGGAGTCTAACTCCTGTCCTCTCGTGTATTACTGTTACTGTAGCTAAATGTTCTTTATACGTTGTAAAATAATAAATGTATCATAAGATATGACGTTTTATTTTCAAACTTTAGCTTAATACACTAAAATTTGTAATTAAGGGCAGGAGAAACGGACTGAAGGAATCTGGATCCCATTACTCCCGTTTATTTCTTAAGGCTACCCAGAGGAAAGCTCAATCGATAGTTTTATTTTTTTTCTATAGAAGAGGGGGCAAACGGACAGTCATTCCTGGTGTTAAGTATATATTATAAGTGTAACTTAAGTAATAAGCGACATCCATAGACACCCGCTATATCATTAGCAGGTGCGTTGCCTTTCAAATATTAGTATGCTCTTTTCTTGAAGATCCATAAGTCGCATCGGTTCGGAAATGCTTTTTTTTATTTACGATCTGGGTTTAAGTCTGACCCAAAAGTGAGATATTCTAAATTCATTTAATGTCAACGTCTCTTGCTAAAAATGGAGTCAAATATAGTGGGAAGACCTAATTATTAACTGATGAGATTTAAAGAACGTGACGATGAAGTTAACCAATCTGCCCCCGACCAACAAGCCTATAGGCAAATTTAACCCTAATACTCTCATTATTTTGGAGTAGTACTCGGATGTCCAGCAGTGGAAGGGATAGACATCGTTTACGCATTTTAGAAACGGTAAAAACTAATATATTATTTCCTTTTAAATTATTACAGCAAAGACAAATATCTTTTTTATTCAAGAACACGAACTCTTTTTGTTGGATAAAGTTTTCTCTTAGCGAAGACTCTTTATTAATAATTTTAAATGGAACGGTTCGTCACAGATTGCTCTTCCATTAATATTTTCAATGCAGTCGCTCTAAACATTTTCCGGCTGGGTTTTATAGAAAATTGATTAAATTCAAGTTTTTTAATAACTTTTACTTTAATAAGTTCAAACTGTTCATTTGCATTTCAACATGTTTGTATTTTGTAAATGTAAATTATATTTATTAATATTTTGTTTACTTGCATTTAGAAGTTCTCTTAAGGAATTTTCGTTTGGGAATATGAAATATTGGTATTTAGATCATGAATATTCTACAGCGAAAGAAGTACCAGCGTCATCGATAATAATAATAGTCTTTATCCGTTAACGGTAAGTTCTACCGCATTGGTTCCACCATCTTGCTTATTCCTTCCGTCAAATATGTTTCGGAAAAAAGCAGAAGAGTCGGGAGAACTCATGTCTTTTTGTATTTCTAATTTTCAAAAAAGCCTTAGGCCTGTTTCTGTTCATTAGCGACATTAACCACATTAACCACCACTAACTGTTTTAATCTGTTTAGAGTCGTCATAATACATACTTTTTCTTATTCATAATTTTGGCATGGTTTTTTTTTCTTTATTCTCTATTTTTTTTATTTTTATTTATTTATTTATTTATTCTCTATTCTCTATTCGTTCTTGTTTTTCTTTTCTTTTGCGCTGGGAAATGCTCTTAGGCATCCCGAGGGAGAGTGGGTCTCCCAAGGCAGGCTCACTGCGCCAGAAAGATGGTAAGGTGAACGCAGCTTTACCCACAAAATCCAGCGAGTAGGTACCACACAATGCCGCCTTTGGTGAGGTGTCCCGGATTTGGCAATAGGGCACCTCGACGGCTAATCGGTCCCCGCTTTTCCCGCACTACAGAACAAACCCTCCTAACGTCGGGTAAGTGCAATGGGGTGAGGTTCCCATACCTTTCCCATGTCCCCCTCTACTCTTTTGTCCCCTCTTCTATAAGAGGGGTACAAAGAGCAGCTCCCTTGGTTCGATTTGCTTCGCCCAAGGTGCTGGTTTCACCTTAGGCTACTGAGCCCCACGACTGAACGCCACGACAAAGCTTGAACCATGCTGTGGGGAATCGATCACGTTTACTATATCAATTCTTAATAACATGCCAAATGCCTTTTTATTTTTCTCCTAGGTAATATTTTCAAACTTACCTTATATACTTTCTCCTTTTCTGCATTTTCTTTGTTGTTGCTATTGTCTTACCTATATTTATGTTTTTCTTTGTTCCTAAATAATTTGTCATTTCTACTTCTGCCTTATTTTGTCCTTTGACGTCACTACTAGATCTACGTTTACACATTATCCACAGACATACTGGATGATAAAACTATATTTACACTACGCAATAAAACGCAGATCTTCAGCGGAATATATTAAATGGTTTAAAGAAATGCACGTTATCTCTGGTTCGGAATGAATGTTCGCGTTCTTAAAAGTTTTATTCAACCGATCTTACTTAGCCAAGCAATATATTTTATCTGTGCCTTTACGATACCACTCATGATTGTAAAACTCACACGATTGAGGATTCCTAATGTAAAATACGGAGCAATAGAAGTGGTTCTATCGTAAATATTAGTTAAACTTTAAATTCCTCACATACATATATATTTTTTTAAGTGTAAAAGTTTTACATGATTGTTTAAAAAATTTTTTTAAACAAAAATTATAACCGACTTAAAAATTAAAAAAAAACTAAAAAGTAATAAAATAATTTCCGTAATCTTTGTGCCTACCTGTAATGGCGCTTATACCCAATATGGGTGCAAAGTTCTCATCAATTTAAATTAATTAAGTCCAAACACAAGGTAGCTACTGTAAACTGTTGAGGAGTTCCCTTAATTGTCATTTGTCTTCGTCATCAGACCCTTAATGACAGTCACAACACATCTAAGTGTAAAGTTCTCATCATTACAAATTAATCAAGCCCAAACACAAGGTTACTGATGTAAATCGTCGAGGAGTTCCCTCGACTGTCTTTCGGCTCCAGCATCAGATCGACTCTAGACCCTTATTAAATTGTAGTCCTTCAAAACACTTTATAGAAAATATATCAAACGCACTAGTCGCCCCTATGATTTTCGAAAGTTCCCCTCGATTTCTCTGGGATTCCATCATCAGATCCTGGTTTCCTTATCATGGGACCATTTGGGAAGTATACCCTTTAGAACAAAAAAATAATTTTTCAAATCAGTCTAGCCATCTTCGAGTTATCAGGTAACATACATTAAAAAAAAAAAAAAAAAAGATTCCGACGAATTGATAACCTCCTCCTTTTTGAAGTCGGTTAGAAAGTCATGACCTACGTGCTACGTCCCACTGCGAACAATGAAACAAGGCTATTTTGCCACAGTGCGCTTAAGCAATGTAAATTCAATTTTTATATAATTTTATACCTACCTATTTTATACCTTTAATTTCTTTAAAGTTGTAAGTATCGTAACGATCTTTTCCCTTCAATAATAAAAGTGGTAAAATTGAATCTCATACAACGCTCACCAATAGAGATTCAAACCACAAACTGCATCATCTCGTGTTATTGAAAATAACAGTAAATATCAATACATACAATAGAGACATATTCAATACTATGACGCACATGCACACAGGCACACAAAAGTCGGTAAATAATGTGGCCACTCTGATTCCAGTGGCCGCGAGTGTATTTACTCAGACGAATAAGACATATTTATTAGACAGCAACATTTTATCAAGATCTAAAAATTTATGGTTTTATTACCAATCCTGTCTTGAAGTATAAATCTATTATTTTTGGTCAGCTCTGTGGCGGAATCAAACCCACGGCCACATTTTCTTCATCCTCAATCAGTGGAATTTGTTTGCTTACCTATATTGTTAGCTTACCTATACATTAAAGATATTTTACTTTTTTTATGTTAGTTGGATAGGCAAACTGGCAAACCACCACTGGCCACCTGATTGTAAGTGGTCGATGTCGCCCATGAACATAAATTACTAGTAAGTACACTGCCTGTCTTGCCCTTCTCTCCGAAACACAGCAAAGCTGTTTCACGGGAGAAACAAGCAAGATGGTGGTACCCATGCAGCTGGGAGCGCGGCACAGCGCTTCCCTCCCACCGGTTAGTTGTAAGGGCCGCCAATAGCAGTAAAAGTTTCCTCCAAGCCACTCCAGCAAGCTCTGTCCCATGCCAGTTGCAGCTACTTCGATTAGGTTATCCTTATTTTTGTAAGCAAATACAGCAAAAACAAACAGAATGGTAAATTGAGTGCTTCCTGCATAACGCGTTACTCCTACAAAGTCCCCAAAGCGTTTGACCCACTTAATACTAGTTCTGATGTTATTGGAATACTTTGACTTCTACGTATTTGGAGAGCTTCTCGTGTTTTCGCATAAAATGTTAATTTCAAGTTTTACGATCAGATTGAGCACATTAAGATATGCAATAAAATGGATCAGAACTTGAACTTGTTAATATTAAGGTTTGCTATATCCACGTTCTCGACTGTAGTAGCTTTTTTTTGTTTCGTTTACCTGTGTAAAAAGATTTTTTCTTTATTTAATAATAGTATCTATGGACGCTTGTGTGAAAAGATTATCAAAACTAATGTTTTTAAATGCTAAGAACTTAAATATATTAATATAATAATAATATCAACCTCGAAAACCTCGGTCTTCTCCTCGAAATCAGGCGAGGAAAACGTTGGTTCAAAAACTTTTAATCTAATCAGGCATGCAGTACCTCTACCATGAGTTTTTGTTACAAGCGCAAATGACATAACTATAGTAGTTAACGTAAAAACGCAACACTAATAGAAAACTATACCATACCTTAGTTTTCTATTCGTTTCTATTCGTGTTGCGTTTTTAGTTAGGTAAAAACTTATGACTTGCATTTGAGTCCCAACCACTCATTTATAAGGCAAAATGTATCGTGAGGTGAAAAGACTGACAACAAAACGTTAATATACAACATATATATTTTTTAATAATAGCATACTAGGTCGATTATATAATACTAAGTAAAGCAAAAATAAAATGACGAATCGACTTTGATGAACCCTGAAGTGCAAAATAAAAGCTTGAAAGTTATTTCACTTTGCAGAGTAACAAGAAAGACAATCTAATATACAATAAAAACTTTTTAGCGAAACAAAAGAGTGTTTTGTATAACAATCAAAATAGCTTTATTCATTTATAAACCTTTTTTTTTCAATTAAAAGTTTTAAGGAAAACATCTGCGACTTTAGAACTTCAAAATGCTATGAAGTATTAACGCTATTACAGAAAAAAATCGGTTCACAGAATATATCTACTTACCAAGTTTCAACAGTTATAGTTCTTATAGTTTCGGAAAAAAGTAAAATACGGACGGACAGACAGACAGACATGACTAATCTATAAGGGTTCCGTTTTTTGCCATTTGGCTACGGAACCCTAAAAAGTGTGTGCGTACAGCTTGGCAAAAAAGAGTATGACGTGGTGACAAGTGGAACTAAATATTTTACTAAATGGAAACCTATGATGTTGACAATAATTGGCCGACAAATACTTAATTTTGAGTAAAGATAAGTGTTTCACATTTATTTTTGACGATTTGATTAAATTCTCTTACTGATTTTCCATATCACGATGAGACCTAAGTTAAAGTGGCGCCCTCATTTTTTCCATACTCTTTTTTGCCAAGCTGTACATAGTACACATATCAGAAGTGAAACTTATTTGACAAACTAATTTTTAAATCTCGTTTACATTTATACTAATCTAAAGCTTTAAATTTCCGAGACTTGCGATGCGACGTTCGCTCTATCTCACTCTCTCTCTCGATCTTTCTCACTCGCTTGCTCCCTACTCTCTATACTACATGGCTATGTGCTTCATGCTACGTTCGCCCTTTATCACTCTCTCTCAATCGGTCTCAATCACTCTCTCCCTCTTCTTGGACAAAAACGTTGCACATTTTCGTGACGCGTTTCATCCGTAATTTTTTTTTTTTTATCCTCATGCGCGCAAAGAAGTTTCGCTTCAAAAGTATTATAAAATCTGTTTCTATTAGTTTTGCCTCATTTTTCTTTGTCTCTTTACTTTTGGTTTTAATCCTGAATCTTGTTTTGAAACACATAATATATGGTTGCGACGTTTGAGGGCAGCAGTAACGAGAGGTCATTTGCAGAAAAGTAAATCATTGCCAAAATGAGGACTACTCTTCTTCTGCCTAGCTTTTTTCCAACTATGTTAAGGTCGGCTTCCAGTCTAACTAGATACAGCTGGATACCAGTATTTTAAATGGGTACTAGATACCCCGTGGTAAGGCCGGATGGTTAGACTTTCGGGCTTCTGACGACCCGTAACGACTGTCAAAATCCACGAATGACAACTGGGCTTAACGTGCTTTCCGAGGCACGGAAGTGTCTCGGTATATATAGAGATGAAGAACCCATCCACGGACCAACCCCGGTACTCAATACGTGCGGCTGTTATTACCTAGCCACGAAAACAACTTAGGACTACTTTGGTTCCAATAAACTAATCTTGCGTTATTCAAAGACTTTATAGCCAATTAATTCCTAATTAAGAATTCCATTGTTTTGTTCGTTACACAAATAAATCCAGTTAACGACTTCAGAAAAACAATTCCGGATACCGAAGTGTTTGGAAAATAAATTAGTCAATGATTACCCTCGACTTAGCGATCGGTCGATAAAGCCTATATTGGCTTTTGAATTAAAAACACTTCGGAGATTTCGAGTAATTCTATTTTAATATTCATCATCATCATTATCTTTACCATCAGTCCATCAGATCCATCCACTGCTAGACATCGGCTACTTATTATTTTAATACTAAACATTCCCTGCGGTTTCACTTCTATAAAATACATAGCCCATAACAATTGGGATGTTTAATGTAACAAGGATTATTCAGGCTTGTAGTTCCAGAGATAATTGCGTTCAATCAAACATAAAAAATCGACTTTATTGTATTAATTATTTTTTATATTATTTATTGTGTCAGTAAGCCGGCACGACCGGGATGGTACCTCTCGCTCACACAGTACACCAGCGTCAAGTGACAGCTATGCTGTCGCCTTGTGCGGCTTGTGAGTTTTCGGCCCAATGGAAGGGGGGATAGGGAAAAGAAGGGCAACACATCTGCATAATCTCTCGTTGTGTGGATATGTATGGGTGTCGATAGTCGACAAAAGGCTTCAACTGCTTCTTTGCCCTCCTTTGCTACAAAAAAAAATAGTATAATATTTGAATGTTTTTCTTTCTTGATTAAAAAAAATATCTTGATTTTCAAAACCCTTACTACATTAACCTAATCACGTGATAAGCTCGTAGAAATTAGTGAATAATATATATTTTATCATTTATGCTTACAACTAAATGCAATGTACTTTAGCATGAGAAAGACCATGTTAGAGTTCAGAAATTATCAGCTATTATTTTCATAATGGCTAAACTACTTGGTGGTAGAAACATCACAATGGTGCTATATTTAAATGCCTTGTACACGTGACTCGGTCGAAGACAATTCCGAAATAATAATATAAACAAGGCGAGTTCAATATATTATAAAAATGGTTTTCTAATGTTTAATGAAACCATTTTTTTTACGGATTTTATCGCGGCCTATTAAGATTTTTACATGCCCGACGTTTCGGATACTTTACAGCAACCATTTGATATGTTTCATATGTCTCTGGTTGATACTGATGATTCTTTCTGATGATGCTACACTCAGCAGTCAGCACATTCATCGCACCAATAATTATTTGAAACTGTTATATCATAGCAATTATTTCAATCATCATTTAGTATTTGGCGTTCACGGCCATTTGTCGATGACATTCGTATTCGCGCTCATTACTCATCGTTACTTCCACACGATAGACCCACCATACACCCCATTATGTGACATAACTTGTAATAATTTAACAAAGGCAAGTACCTGGTCACTAAGCAATTATTATCTATCTGTGTATAAATTTGATTGCAATAGGAAATAATTTTGTTTTTTTTATGTTTATGTGAATTTCACAATATTCTAACAAAACGTAGGGAGACATTTTTTTATGTTACCTGAATAGGCATACTGGCAGACGTGTCACCTGATGGTAAGTGGTTGATGTTGCCCATGAACATTTTTTTTTCTTATGAAATACCTATGAAATAAACGTACTTCATAACATTACAATCTAGCCTAGATATAAGCTAATAAGTAATTTTAATTTAACCTAAATTGCTAATGTTAGAGTTCCCATGCCCATGAACATGAACAGTTTACCTGGAACTAGCCCAGGCAACTCATTTATATGTGTTGCCAATCGTTAGACATAAGATGTTAAATCTCGGTGCCAGTAATAACACTGCCTGTCTTGCTCTTCTCTCCGAAATACAGCAAAGCTGTTTCACGGGAGAAACAAGCAAGATAGTCGTACCCGTGCAGCCGGGAGCGTGGGACAGCGCATCCCTTCCACCGGTGATATCTTAATAAATCAAAATAGAAAAACACGAAATTTATCCATAGTACGTATGAATTACCTATATTTTACCTTATCACTACATAGTATAAAACAAAGTCGCTTTCTCTGTGCCTATGTCCCTTTGTATGCTTAGATCTTTAAAACTACACAACGGATTTTGATGCGGTTTTTTTAAATAGATAGGATGATTCAAGAGGATGGTTTATATGTATAACATAAATAATAATATAGTAGATAAACACTCACAATTTTAGAGGTTTCTAATGTGATGTCGTAAATAAACACATTTTTTGCACTTACATTGCAAAAGCTGGATGAACCCTAACAGATAGATCAAAATAATGTACTACATTATTGTACACCTTAGAAAGATCTACAAAAAAGTCCGCGATGGCATATGTGTATCTCTTAAGAATAACATACTATATCCATTTTAATACTTGAAAAATGGGCAATTATAAAACTGTAGTTGGAAAGCTATTTACACAAATGTGGTATTAATCCTTATCATTTTAAATATGTTAGTTAGCTTGACCATTTCATGAAGTATGTTTTTCCCGTTTACACCATGCAAATAAAATGCACATCTTAGGAGATATAGCAAAATCAAAATAATGCGACACCGTGATTTCGACCGAGCCGCGCGATCCGCGCGCTCCGTCATGCCGCGCCTCGCGCCCGAGCCGGGCCCGGCCCGTAATTACTATTGTATCAATGTATGGTAGAATTGTGTATCCTAAATATGCCTACTGAAAAGTCCGCGATGTCGTAAAATTATCTATATTATTTAAATATAACATACTACCTATATCCATTTTAATACTTTAAAAATTGGCAATTATAAAGCGGTAATGTAAAAGCTATTTACAAAAATACGGTATTAATCAATTCATATTATAAAATAAAGTCCTACGCCCGTCCATAGATAAATAATCATCATCAATCCGTGTACGGCTGTACATCTAAGTTAACGCGGGCGAAGCTGCGTGCAACAGCTAGTTACCAAATAATTTTAATATTCTTATATAATTTAACGAACTATGTGTATATAAGAAATTTAACGTAATATTTCATTATAATAAACCCTTTTCAAATTCAAATCCAACTGGGACCGGTCCCAGTTGGTGTAAATGGTGGTAAATGGTGTAAACAGCCGTCCTGGCGTTCATTAAAAGTCCGTCTAATAGTAAATGGATAAAAGTTGATAATTATGATGATCAAACTCATTAACAAACGGTGATGTCCAAAAGATGACAATAAAAACACTTCAACACTATGTCAATCATTTAATGTTCCAATTTGGAAAATCCCTGAGCAAGCTAACATTGAAGAAAAAGAAATAGTGTTCCAATCCAGCACCGGACATAAATGATGATGATGTGATCAAAATAAGATATGTCATGACTGTGTACACTATCCCAAGCGGGTTGGCAAACTTCGCTTGTCAAAGGATATTATTGGTATGTCCCGAGGCACGTTTTCCCTCCCGAAGCGATATTAACTTTGGTGCCAATTCGAATGTACATTTAAATATCATATTAGCCTTCTTGTATTAAATCCTTGATAAGTGTCATGATTAAAGTAATATTACAAGCTCACGATTTAAGTAATTGTTCGCGATAATGACTAACAGTGATTAATTAGTGCATAAATAATAACAATCTGTGATTCGTGAATTAGGTATAAACAATAGAAAGTGATATAAAGACTCACAACCCATATAAATTGTGTAAACTTAAAGTGTTGATTATTTTCTTGTTTATTTAATTTCTAGAGTAAGTAACGTTATGTTTGAATGTTAATTATATCGAAAATTGTATTAGAATATAAGGTAACATTGTAAAAGCATACTTGTAAAATATGGTTTATTTAAATAAAGATGACCGACCAGGAGCACATCTTACGCACCCCCACTCGGTTGCGAGCCGCTCGAGTGCGTTAAATATACGGCCCGTCGGCCACAAAACTTGTTTGATTCCGCTCTGGTCCGCCAACCAGAGCAGTCGTGTTCGATCGCTGCTCTCTGTACGCTCGATCGCGCTCTCCGTTACGCCGTTTCGCCGCTCGCCGCTCATTGTGTTAATAGTGTCAGTGTTCTTGCTGGAACCCGGTTTCTTACAAGCAATAGTGTCGCATTAATACTTAGTGAGTCCCCGACGGACTAACGCGTTTAAATTCCGATTAATAAAAAGCCCGAAATCGCCGTTTCGGGTTCGCGCGCTATAGGTCGCGATATTAGTTTATTTTATTAAATTAAATTCAGTTATCGCTCGAAAAGCGAAAAGTGTGTTCCCGACTACACGGAAATACGTAAGTTATTTTGTATTTACACACCTACCTAGGCTGAGTCTCGGTACCTGCCTCAGGTAGTCGACCCGTTTATTCACACACCCTCCCGCTATAGGCGGGTGGGATAATTAGGTACACAATGGGAAACCATTAAAATATTTTTACCTGTTAAACCAAAACCCGTTTTAACAATGGCGGTTGTTAACAGCGAAATTCTGAACAACGAGGGCATGCTTGCCTATTTAAAGTCGGTGTACCCCGACATCGGTGAGCGCATGGCGCAATATAGGGAGAAAACGGGCGGCAACAGCCACCTAGTTTATTCGGACCCCCCCACGTCCCCGTCAACCGAAGACGGCACTGAGGAGACGACGACGTCGTACGAGACGCGGTCGTCCTCATCATCATCAGCGGACCCTTCGTCAGAGGAGATGTCGATTGCCGGCAGCTCCTCCGAGGAGGAAGGCGGCTTCACCGAAGTCCGCAATAAGAAGAAGAGGCGGCGCCCGGACACGGAGTCCGCGCCGTCCTCGGGACCAACCCCCCGCCGAAGGCGCCAAAAGTGGCGTCCGCGAAGCCCCCTATGGGCAAGAAGGTCAAGATAGCGGCGGCTCCGTCTGAGCCGCATATAACTAGGCGCGATCAGTTAGCGTCACCCACTCCCGGCGCGTCGTCCACTCCCGACGAGGAGATGGCGACCGCCAAACCAAAGGGCAAAGCGCCCCCTCCAATAATCGTCCAGGATACGAAATCCTGGCATATAATAGGGTATCACACCTACGCCCTGGAGGACGAGCGCGTCCTCCGGGTCGTCATTAAAAGGCATGCCCAAGGACGTGGACACGGACGAAATTAAAAACGACCTGGTCCAACAGGGCTTCCCCGTTGAGGAGGTACATAGAATGTACCACGCTCAACAAAAATACAAGTACAAAATGGTACTTGTTATCATGCCGCTCACCCCGGCAGCCAAAGCCATCTATAATATTAAGGCCGTGTGTCACGTCACCGGCTTAATCATAGAGGCCCCTCGCAAAAGGGGAATAGTTGGGCAATGCCACCGTTGCCAACTATACGGCCACTCGGCTCGCAACTGCCAGGCGCATCCTAGATACGTCAGGTGCCTGCAAGACCACGGGACACCAGACTGTCCCCGTGATAGGGCCACGGCAACCGAGCCGCCGAGCTGCGTGTTGTGTAGGCGCGAAGGCCACCCGGCCAACTACCGCGGCTGCCCCAAAGCGCCCAAAACCTCACGCAAAACGCGTAGAACAGGGAACTCCAAATCCCTGCCCAAAAAGGGGTCGCCCCAAAAAACACCCCCCAAGGCAAAGAATGTAAAATACATCGATGCCCCCCTTCCCACAGAAAACCCGTGGCTTAACAAGCCGGCTCCTCAGCCGACCCAAGCCATCGTGGCTCCCGCCCAGGGCACCCGGAGTGCCCCAGTAGGTACCAGCAGGCCAACGGGCCCCCCTGCCGGCATGTCAATGCCAGCAGCCCCCCGCCCTGCCCCTCCCCCTTCCAGCTACGGAGCTGACCTGGCCCTCGTGTCACAGTTCCTTAGCGTCATTGACAACCGCGAGGTTACCATCCTTGCAGCTAAGCTGCGAGGCTCCCCGCAGGACCGTCTACAAGCTCTTGTAGACCACGCGACTTTGATCGATCAGATCAATTTTTTCTCCTCCCGGTAATCAATGGCTACCACCGCCAGAACAAAACCACGCTCTCTGCGAGTGGTGTCGTTCAACGCGAACGGCATTAGGGCGAACACCGATGAAATTCGCGTTTTCGTTAAAAAACACGATGTTGACATCTTCCTTGTGCAGGAAACGTTTTTAAAACCTAGTTTGTCGAGTCCGCGTATAGCTAATTACAATAGCATCAGGAACGACAGGACGCGATCCCGTCTCGGAGGCACACTCATCTACCACAAGAGGTCCCTTCACTGTATAGAAATAGACACGCCGGCCCTAGAAACACTAGAGGCCTCCGTCTGCCAGGTGAGCATGACCGGCTATCAGTCGATCACAATCGCCTCGGTATATCAATCCGCTAATAAAAAATTACTTTTCAGTGATATAAAAACACTGCTAGAGTTAGGCAACGCTGTCTTGATAGCCGGCGACCTAAATAGCAAGCACCAGTCATGGGGCTGTAGAGTCGCCAATTATAATGGTAATATCCTTTACAAAGCTGTCGATGATTTAAATAGTGTAATCGTCGCCCCGTATGAGCCGACGCGCTATCAATTCGCAAACAGCGAAACGTACGCGGGGCCATCAATTCTAGACATAGCCATTCTACGGAATGTTACCCTTCAGGTTCATTCCATAGACACAATACATGAGCTTAACTCAGACCACAGACCGGTTTTAATACAACTGGGTGACCCGGCAAACAATACAATCACAAATAAGAAACAAATCATCGACTTTAAATTGTTAAACGATAATTTAAAATCACTTCAATCGAGTCATCTCGATAATATCCCTGATATTATAGATAGTCCTCAGGCTGCTATATCAGCATGCTCCGACCTTACCGACCATCTGGTAGCGACTATTGAAAAGTCCTCCAGGGAGATCTCAACGGCCAATGACGGTCGCTGGGAGTTCCCGGTGGACCTGAAAGAACTAATACGCGACAAAAACGCCGCAAAGCGTACATACGCTCGCTACCGGACGGACGAATATCGTCGGAACCTCCGTGACCTCGAACTGAAGGTCAAAGCCCGGGTAATAGAATTTAAAACAGAAAGATGGGATCGCCTCCTGAGCGAAATCTCTCCGTCCCACGTGGCCTACTGGCCACTAGCTAGATCGTTAAAGAACAAAGTGGAGACATCCATGCCTCCCCTGAAAAGATTAAATCGCGCGCCTGTACTAGAGGATGCCGACAAAGCGGAATGTTTAGCCGATACACTCGAGAGTCAGTGCACTCCGAGCGACATACCGACCGCCCCCCACGTAGGCCCCCACATAGAGGAGGTAACTAGGGAGGTAGCGAGAAGGGCCTCTGCGCCGCCGGAGGGGGAACCAATCCTCCCGGCGGATGTAGAAGAGGTCCAGGACATCATCAAATGTCTCCACTCCAAGAAGGCCCCCGGGCCGGACGGGATTTCGAACAAGGTGTTAAAAATACTACCGCCCGCCCTAGTTATCCTCCTGGTTAACATTATAAACGCCCTCTTAAAGGGCTGTAGATTCCCCAACTTATGGAAAGAAGCTACCGTCATAGGCATACCGAAGCCCGGGAAACCGCGCTCGGATCCTACTAGCTATCGTCCAATAAGTCTGTTAAGTTCACTAGGGAAAATCTACGAAAGGATTCTGCTGAAGCGGCTGAAAACCGTTATCGGCGAAAATAATCTTTTCATAGATGAGCAATTCGCCTTTCGAGGAAACCACTGCTGCCCGAGGCAGGTCCACCGCCTAACGGAGGACATACTCAGAGTTTTCCAAAGGAAAAACCTAAGAGACACGTCTTCTTCGATGTCGCCAAGGCATTCGACAGAATCTGGCACGATGGTCTAATTTATAAACTATATGGTGAAGACAGCCGCGTGCGGGGTGTGCGGCGGAGTGCGGGGCGGGACGAACCGCAAACTACGGATAGCTACCAGTAACCGACACACACGTCACGATAATAGATCTCAACGTCGACCGTATTTAATTTGTCGTTTTGTAGTCAATAAACCAGTGGTTGTTGCAGTCCGTTGTTTGATTACCACACAAACCGGGATATCAGAGCTCCCTAGTAGTGGTTAAAATGGCACTGATCCCAACATAATGGTCCTTCGAACAAAGAACATTTCAAGCCGCAAGTTACCGGGCCCCGATTACAAGAAAAAAAAAAAAAACGGCGGTCGACGAGACGTCTTCAAGAAATAACGCAAAAAGCAAGCCGAAGCTAGAAGCCGAAACGCTTACAAGAACAGGATTCAGGAACACATCAGGACACAGATACGTGAGATCGTTCCGTTATCCTTTACATTTTCCTTACTTTAAAAATAAGTACCAGGATGACCGAGCTTTGCTCGGTTTTTTTTTTTTTAAAATAAAATGACATTTTCTAAAAATGATTCCTAGCTAGATCGATTTATCGAAACCCCCTATATACTAAATTTTGCTTAGCTCGAACCAAAATCACTATTTCGCTTTTATACACACATCGGTTGGCTTAGCATCATCATCAACAGCCCGCGGCCGTCCAACGCTGAACATAGGTTGTATTTAAATGGTTTTGCTTAGCTCGAACCAAAACATTATTTCGCTTTTATACACACATCGGTAGGCCTAGCATCATCATCAACAGCCTGCGGCCGTCCATTAGTAAACAGCTGTCTACAGACGATCTTGCTTAGCTTTAACTAATCAATGCTATTTGTCGTATCGAGCAAATTACTTCGTATCATTTTGTAACAATACGTTCTCCACCGTCTACTTGAATTTTTTTCATCATTATTTAAAAATAAGATATATTACATTTGAATAAAAATGAGTGACAAACAATTAAAACAATTTATTAAAAAGAAATCAATATTGAAAGGAAAGTTAACTGTCTTTTCTTCCTATTTAAATCTGCTTAAAACTAGTCATCCATCAGATGATCCCCAAGTTGAAATAGAACTTCAAATGCGCTTAGAAAGAATACAAAAATCATTTGAGGAATTCGAAACGTTTCAGGGCGAATTGGAGGAGGTGTTCGACATCCCCGAGGAGCAGCGTCCGGACCTCGAGATGTTAGAGACGCAACTACACGGTCGTGTCTGCCGGTCGAGCATTGGCTTTAGCATCTAAGAAGGCGCTTCCTTCAGACTCCGAAAGGAAAGTATGCTCACATTCACACAAAAGTAAGGTTGTTGAACTACCTAAAATTGATCTTCCCTATTTTAGTGGCGACTATCAGCACTGGCTTGGCTATAGGGATACGTTTAACACTTTAATAAATTCAGACGATAATATTGACCCTATAACCAAATTTCACTATTTACGTGCATCACTAAAGGGAAGTGCTGCTTTAACTATATCACGCCTAGATTTTTGCGCAGATAATTATCAGTCAGCGTGGCAACTTGTATGTGACAGATATGACAACAAGCGCCTGCTTGAGAATCCTCTTTGAATTGTAAGGTATCAGGCATTAACAGTCACTCTTACAAGCTCACGTACTTGCTCTCTTACATTGGAGTCCTATGATGGTTCGTATACTACAAGTATAGACTGCATCGTTCTGCCTTATATAACAGCGCAAATTCCTTCATCATTTATAAGTATAAAGGAATTACAATTGCCCTCTGGATATATATTTGTATAGCCGATCCGTCATTCCACGTCCCGTCTGCGATAGATATTTTATTGGGGGCCGACATATTCTGGAGTGTAATTGGCACAAACCGAATCCAGTTAGGCAAAAATAGACCAGTTTTATATGAAATCAAGTTGGGGTAGCTCATCTCAGGTACCCTTTACAATAGCACTCCTACAGTTGACAAACAAATATGTATGGTAAACCAAAATTTAGGCTTCGATCTTTGTAAATTTTGGGAGCTAGATTCTATTGCCTCCAAACACGAATTAACTCCAGAGGAACGAGCATGTGAGGAACACTTTGTAAAGTCTACCATAAGAAAATCAGATGGTCGTTTTGTGGTCTCGTTGCCCTTAAAGGAGTCCACCAAGGCTTTGGGGGATTCTTTTCAAATGGCAAAATCTCGGTTCCTTGCCCGAAAATTAGACCGGGACCTTAAAACCAAACGACTTTATTTAGATTTAATGAAAGAATACCTCGCTCTCGGTCACATGACAGAAAACACATTCCACAATTTGGGACCTTCCTGTTACTTGCCGCATCATGGCGTTCTTAAAGAGTCTAGTTTGACAACAAAGCTACGTGTTGTCTTCGACGCGTCAGCAGCCACAACATCTGGAAAATCACTCAATTATATTTTAAGCGTGGGCCCGACGGTGCAAGATGATCTTTTGTCGATTTTGCTGCGTTTCAGACAGCGCCAATATGTTGTGACTGCGGACGTGGAGAAGATGTTCCGTCAAACAGAAGTTTCGGAAGAGGATCGAACACTTCAACAAATATTATGGAGATTAGATCCATCTCATTCCCTTAAAAGTTACAAGCTTAATACGGTAACTTATGGTACAGCTTCAGCATCTTACTTAGCCACACGGTGTCTATATCAACTGGGCTTAGAATCCGCTAATCCGGAAGTCAAACAGGCCATATGCCATGATTTCTACGTTGACGATTTTTTGTCAGGACACAAAACTATAGATAAAGCAATATATATATGTCTGGGTGTGGTCGATACTTTAAAAACAGCTCAACTAAATTTACGTAAATGGTATTCGAATAATGATAAAATTCTGCTCGCAGTTTCCGGTGAAACCAAGGTATCGGGGGACGTAGATCTCAGCACCAAAAATCTCTCTAAAACGTTAGGTTTGAACTAGAGATGTTTTGAGGACATATTATTTTTTTCAATGAGTATACCTTCTAGTAATGTAATTAATAAACGTCACATTTTATCAACAATCGCCCAAGTATTCGATCCACTAGGTCTGGTCACACCTTGCATTGTAGAAGCGAAAATAATTATGCAACAATTGTGGATAAATAAATGTGGTTGGGATGACTCAATTACAGGTAAATTGTATGATCAGTGGTGTAATTTCGTATCATCATTGTTATATTTGAATAGCTTATCAGTACCAAGATGTGTTGTGCCTCCGGAACCGGTAGAGGTACAATTGCATATTTTCACAGATGCATCAGAAAAGGCATACGGCGCTTGTTCATATATAAGATGTGTAAATGCTGATGGCTCAATAAGTGTACATCTTTTGGCCTCCAAGAGCAAAGTGGCTCCACTAAAAGCTACCACAATACCACGATTGGAGCTTTGTGGGGCACTCATAGGGGTTAAAGGCTTTGTCATCACTTTCACTTGTTTTCGATAAATGTATACTATGGATCGACTCGACCATAGTTTTAAGCTGGCTTGAATCTTCTCCCAGTCAACTTAAGCCGTTCGTACGTCATCGTGTTTCGGAGATACAGGAAGGTTTCTGTAAACATGAGTGGCGTTACGTACCTTCGAAAGAGAATCCAGCAGATTTTGTTTCACGAGGTATGCCAGCTGATATTTTGGGTAAATGTTCATTATGGTGGTCAGGACCATCCTTCTTGACTTTGGATTCATCCGCTTGGCCACGTAAAGCTAGTAATACAGTAGGCTTGGATATACCCGAAACAATTACTTGTTATCATACAAGCAAAGAAAGAAATACATTCTCGATTTTAATTAGTAGCTTTTCCAAATTTTCTAAATTGCAACGTATCATGGCTTATGTATTCAGATTCAGATCAGATATATTATAAATAAACGACTATACTGCCAGAGCCGTGCGGTATAGTCTACAGTGATCTATACTAATATTATAAAGAAGAAAGATTTAATTGTTTGTTTGTGTACATTGAATAGGCTCCGAAAGTGCTGGACTTATTTGAAAAATTTATTCACCTTTAGAAAGCCATATTATCAGCGATATGAAAGGGCTATTAAAAGTTCACCCGTGCGAAGCCGGGATAGACCGCTAGTGTAATCTATTCACAATGAATTTAATGTTATAATGTCACGATTGAAATGTACCATTCCTACGATTGAAGTAAGATGTTATATGAACCCTTTTAAATTTTGTAATGCTATATTCCTAGTTCTTACGAAGGAGACATTATTATGTTCTCTCGATTGATATATCGATAAGTTCTACAGTTTGAAGTGAGGTTACACTCACGATGGAGACGATGTTAAGCTATTTCAATCGTTTAATGTTTTAGACGATTGAAGTAATGTAATATTATGTTGTTAAATTTTTATAGTAAATAATATAAATAAAGTGCATTTTTTATATTACCACAGAAAAGAATGTAAAATCTTACCAACATTTGTATATATATATATATATATATATATATATATATATATCAATTAATACAAAAAAGACATAAAAAAATTAAGCCTCATAAAGCTCGCAAGATTTATTATTTGTTGACAAAGATAATATCATATTTCATATAAAAACTCCTTACTCATTAATAGTACGAAAAAGGAAAAATAAAATTCTGACGTATAGTTAGACAAACAAACCTCAATACATATTATTCAACTCACAGCAAAAAATGTAACCTACTCCACATTCTGAACAGAAATAACGCAATAGAAAAATTAAATTATGAAGAGATTTGGTTAGTTCTTATATCTCCATATTATTCTATACAGAAGGAACATTGCGCACGTAGAAACCGTTTTTTGAAGTTATCATTAGGAGCCCCGTTTCCATCTTCGACCTATTTTACTATCCCATTTTCAATATCAACTGATATTTTTCCTTACGTTTTTTCTTTGGAAATTGTTGATGATCTAATTCAGTTTATAAGGTCATCTAGTCTGAACTGTAGTCAACCTATAGTAGAATCTTCGGACTCTATTTCTGGACAGAGATAGACTTGAATGAGACGAAGCATTGTGACAAGTCCATCTCATGGTGACAATGAGATTGACCAGGGCCACATTCATCAGTGTGATGGCTTTAGATTAGCTAAGCTGGATTCACGGGCAACATCACTCGCTACCTATTTGTAATCTTTTTTAACGGCTTTTTATCAATGATAATAATAGGTGATTTCAAATAGTGCTCATCATTATGTAGTTAAAAATATTTGCTCAAATCAGTTCATCAGATTTTTTTTTTTGTTAAAAATAAAGATCATTAATTTTGAAGTACGTTTGTTCAGTATCAAGATATTTTATTTTATTTTTATTTTATATATTTCATTTTATTTCGATAATAATACTGCGAGAAAAATAAGTTAATAATATTACAGAATTAACAATGTATCTAATTAATATGCAAGAAATTGATAAATTTACACTGTATAAATTTACATAATTTCGGCCTTAAATACGGGATCAACATTTCGAGTAAACTTTTTTGGAATGGTTCTAATCATTTTCGTGAAACCTGAATATTTTTGAAATTATCATATTATTTGATTAATATATTTCAACCTAAAAAAGCTGAACCTTGTCTTAAATATATTATTATTTCCCTTAATACCATTTTCTTGTAAAACACTATCAACATCTTCATCATTATCAACCATTTTCCATTCTCTGGCTGAATCTAAATATATTTAAACTTTGTCGTCGTCTTTTCCTTCGGAGTCGAATTTTGAAAATGTCGTACTCTTCAATTGATAACGTTTCAGATATACGCGAACTCATCGGTTCCGAATCAGACTCTGACTCATCCTCCTCGTCAGATGAAGGAGTATTCGAAACAAATGCTTTGATATTTGACCTTCACGAACTGAAGAAGGAAGCTCCAAAAACGAGGAAATTTAGTACCGAAGGGAAAATAAAGAAGAAGAAAAAGAAAAGAATTCAACCGGTTCTACAAAATGGATCATCTTCAAGCGTCTCTGAAAACGTGCCAACCGTTATAAATGTACCTAAAGAAGAGTTCTTTGACGCTCACGAGAGCTACTATAATATGGATGGTATTTATTCTGACTTCACATTAGCTTCATTTTGATTGATATACATATTCATATGTATGCAAAAGAAATAAACTTAGAAATAGGAAAGATTTGTGAGCGGTTCTATAAAGTTGCTTGTACATCAGGAATTATTTGAGTTTTAACTCTTAGCTATTTAACTACTTTAGAAATTGTTCTTACTATAGCAAGGGAACTGATTTGGGCTTTAGAGAGAGGAGACAATAACTCCATCCTACTTGAAACTGTCATGTAATAGCGTACGCTGTTATGTGACATTTTCTTGTAGCTCATCAATTATTCGACCTTAATTATCATTTTTTTTCCTTAAACGTGATAATTTAAATGGAAATTTAGAAACAATATCAAAATCATTTTTGGTCAATAATTACAGTTTTCATGAGGCTACATGCTTGGTTATAATTTAACCTTATATTACATGACTATATTGCAGGCAGTAACGATTCGCAACGTACACAAGCAGATGGAACAAATCAACAGAAAAATAATTCAGGACAGAGAAACGACGTGAAAATATATGAACATAAAAAGGCAGAAGAAAACAGCACTAATCCTCAAAGACCACTAGCAAACTCTGTATGTAATGTTATGATTAAACCAAAAAATACATCACGTTTTTTCCAGTATGCAGTTATGATATCTTCTGCTATGAAGGCTCCGTAATTACTGCCAGGACAGGCAGTAATTACGGAGACCGATATTTTCGTCATAGAATCGGCAACGCAGGGATGATTTTTCTACGCTTAATATAAAGTGCTTGTCCCAGATATCTGTTTATGTTCATTGGCTACAATGACCACATACCATCAGGTCTTCGAGTTTGCCAATCTCTAAAACAAAGAATTCGTTGCACAAATTGTGTCGCATGTGACAAGACCTTATTTAAAATTAGACACCTGAATCTAGCTGATTTACTTTAAAGGTGCGTCATCAGTCCCTCGTCATCCGCTGCATCCGACACTGTCAAGGAAGTCCTTGTCATTCTATGAGTAATGGCATCTATGAGAGGAATTTTAACGCGTTTACTTACTGCTTTGTTAACCGCTTTCTGACATTCTAGTGAAGAAGTTTGAAATCCAAGAAATCTCTAGGCTCAAATATGGGCATTTGCTTATGAATTTAAATATGTACTGTAGAAGAAGTTGTACTCTAAAACACTCATCGGTTCTTTTTATACTGAGCATGATATATAATAGTTTTTTTTTTTACAGAAACCACCACATCCAACTATTAAGGAATAAAACTCAAAGTTAAAACATTTGATAGTATGTTAAAATAAAATAAATATGAG
This sequence comes from Helleia helle, assembly GCA_963853865.1. Taxonomy (NCBI): domain Eukaryota; kingdom Metazoa; phylum Arthropoda; class Insecta; order Lepidoptera; family Lycaenidae; genus Helleia; species Helleia helle. The sequence continues at coordinate 4,915,468 of OY971425.1, read as the reverse complement.
AAAATAAAATAAAGAGAATGCACATTTTTATTTTAGCATTGAGCATTTTATTTACCCCGCTTTCATGTTAAGCCGACTAAGATAGAGTGGAGGCCACGTTTAGGTAGACGAAGTGTTGGTTAACGATCTCCGTGCAGTCCGGTCCGTGTTGGATTGCGAGTTGCGAGGGATCGGTCCTCTTGGTGTTCATTAACCTTTTGAACGCCTTAGTCAAATATTCGAGACAAACGAAATCTAGCCCTGAACGCCAACGTCATAAATATAAGACAAAATACACGTCTCACCATGTCAAGAAATAAACAATTTAACTATTACTTTTGAGTGTTTTGATTTATAGAATTTAAAAGTTTATGCTTTCGTCTATATTTGATAGCATGAAACTAATATAAAACTATGGGAAGCCTCTTTTTTTTTTTCTTTAACGCCGGGAAATGCTCTGAGGCATCCCGCGGGGAAGCGGGTCTCCCCACGCGGGTATGTGGAACTCGCTACGCCCGATTAAGCTGGTAAGTGGACGCAGCTCTACCCACTAAAACCCGGCGAGTGCCACCAATGCCGCCTTTGGTGAGGTGCCCCGGATCTAGTAAACAAACAGGGCACCTCGACGGCTAGTCAGTCCCCGAAGGGACCGACGCCACCTCCACAGAGGGGTTGTCTCGCACCACAGAACAACCCCTCCCAACGTCGGGACAGTACAATGGGGTGAGGTTCCCATCCCCACCCCTTGCCCCCTGCTCTTCCGTCCCCTCTTCTTATAAGAGGGGTACAAAGAGCCCCCTTGGTTCAATTAGCTTCGCCCAAGGTGCTGGGCACACCTTAGGCTACTAAGCCCCACCGCCACGACAAGGCCTGAACCATGATGGGGATGGGAAGCCTCTGTTCAGCGATGGATGAATAAAGGCTGATGATGATAATGATGGCAGATACACAAGAAGCACAGCTGGTTCTAATAGACTTAATTGCCTATATTTTTTAGTCCGCACGACGTTTCCGGGAATTAGCAAAGTTCCCGACAGCAAACAGATTTGTGGTGGATGCATTTTCCGACCTCTGACAGACGAGCAAATCACCCCATCTACACGTCAGCGGATGTCATAACCGATAACCGCTATAAGATGGACTCTCAAAAGCCTAAATAGCACATTTTTACTAAGATTTTGAATTTAAGTATATAGAACTTAAGTTTATGTCACTATTTGGTTACATTGCTTTTGCCGGTGATTTTATTAATATATCAAGTCATTGGACCAGTAACTCAAGTATATTTATAAAAGAAAAGCAATAAACAAAGGTAAACGTAAACATCTAGTCTAGTTTACGACACATTCATATTTGATACAACACATCCCAGTTTATGTTGCAGCGTTAACAAAATTAAAAAAAAAAACCGATTTTGACATCTAATCCATATACGATGATATGTGACTGTCAAAATGTAAATTATTTACAAATTTTATTGCGATAATTTGAAAGGAATTCGTAAAATTATTGTTTAATTCCCCGATAAATTGGGAAGTCTCGGCGCCCGGGACTTCCCCTAAATTTAAAAGGTACGGTTTATTACCTTCGTGTTTATTAAATTTTGTCGATTTTATATGAGATTAACCAAAAGTTGAAAATTTATTTTACATTGCATTCATAAAAATGTATTTATTTGTCGCAAAGTTAGAACTTGTTAATGGTCAAGATATTTTATAATATTAGCAGTAAATCTTACATATACATTGATATCTCAAACACGGCTATCGATCATTTTGCTTCATATTATGTTTATCGAAGTATACATTCCCTGAATAAAGAAAATATACCTATATAATATACATGCATACCTTTGAGGTACAATAATTATACTATGAGGTCCAATGACATATTATTAAAATCATAAAATCACCGGGAAAAGCAATACCTACACAGCAATAAATAGTGACACAAACTTATATATAAACCCCGACATAATAAGTCATGATAATTTACAACAAAAGTATATTTATTTATAAAGCTGTATTCTAAACTGTTTGAAATATATTTAAGTGGCAATAAAGGTGTACTAAGATAAAACAGCCAAATTGCCCTTTTAATGTCGTTTTCTGATCTTTATAGTCCCTGGAAACTAGGAAAATGGAAAAGCACCAATTTTGTTTCTATAAAAGCGCTTAGCAATTCTCGTTGCCATTAACAAGTGTGTCAACAACATTTTCGTCTGTATCAATCGTCCATGAATGTATGAATCACTAACATATTACCTATTGTTTAATTTTCCATAATCTGACTTTCAGTCTCAGAAAGTTCATATAGGTAAGTTTATAAGAAAAAACACAAATTAAAAAAAAATCTATAAGTACAAATATTTATATCTCTTTTATCTCTTTTTATTTAGCTATGGATAAACCAAACAATCTGAAATCGAAGAGTAAAAAACTAAAACCCGATAAACAGAAACAGACAAAGAAAAGAAAATGCGAAGGTAAGTCGATTACGAATATGTATATGTAAAAGCACATTTTATTGCACAATACAAAGCATTTTTTTAATAAAATATTAAGAAAAATATCGATGGCTGTATGTTTATGGAAATAAAACTACGAAATGTGAATATGTGCAATAAAATGTGAACTATGTAATTAAAATGTATAATTTGAAATAAGCTTCCGGCATTGGACAATAAGCAGCTTTTATTTTGACGTCGTCTCGCCCGCTGCTTAATTCAGACACATAATAAAGATTGTCATACATTTACGCACTTGATTGATTAAATAGAGTTATTCGTAATTAATTATCTTACACAGGATCGACATGCTCAACGTTTCTATCAGAATTGACCCGCAAATTTATGTCTAAAAAGAAACAACAGGAAGCTTCCAGAAACATTGTGCGTAAGTAGTGATCACTAAAATATATTTATCATTCGTAAAACATTACTTACAAAGTTCTAAATATTTCAGAATCTATCATAAACAGTATAACAAGTGGATTACCAATACAATTCTCTATAAAATCACCGAAGAAGTCAGAATCGCCGGTGAGACTTGAGACATTACAGTCATATGCACCCGAACTTATTCTTAACAACGTGAAAGAAGTTCCTCAAGCGAATAAAACTGTGGATAAACCTGTAATCAACGAAGCAACTTTTAATGATACCAATTTTCGTATTCCTAAAATGCCTTTAACAAACGACGAACTTATGAAAACCATGGCGAAGAAATCTCCAGCACCGACAGAAAACGTTGCTGTTAACACAACCAGTGAACGTGACGTCGCTGGTGAAATAGCAAAACATGTGGCAACATTGCGAAAAATTTCGTTAATTGCAGAAGAATTCAACCAAAAAACAGGTAACTTACTAGTGCACGGGTTTCCTTCTCAAAATCATGCTATATGGGCCATAGTTTGTATAGGCGCTGGCCCAATCCAGGTTGATAAAATTTATACGACCCTAAAAACTTTATTTCTTTCTTCTTCTGTGAGCAAGTTATATTAAAAAACAAGTGAACTTTTATATAAACCAATGTTCCAGGTGTGCATAGGTTAGACTGAAACTCTGTCTTATATATAGCGGTAATCATTGTTGATGTCACATGGTGCCACATGAAAAAAAAAACTCAACCAGTCATAGGGACTGCCGATAGAAGTGAAAACTTATAACTATTATAATACTATTATCCCATTTTAGTTATCCAAGTTATTCCAGTTATTTAGTTATCCAAGTTATTCCAATATATTACGGACTGTACAACATCATGACATTCGATAAAATTTAAACGGCGCACAAAATAGCCGCATTACATTGACATTCCAGTGTGTTTGACGATTGGTTGTGTATTACTAAACTTAGCTGGTTAATACTAAGCGTTTGGTGACGATAACGCGAGTTCCTCGATTTTTAATCACCCAAAGTGTGCTCAACGTACCTAAAGAAGTTTTCACTTCAATAATGCTGAATGTATAATCTGATGATTCTGGGTTAATACACCAGTTTTTCTAGCTCTACGTGTTGGTTTCTAAACACACCTGGTATTAGATTTTTTAGGTTAAAATTATTTTTCAGCAAAAACATTAAAAGAAATCGTGGACAGCGTGCAAGAGGACCTAATGAAAAAACTTGAAGAAGTCAAAGCAGAACAACGGGCGAGTTCCAGTAAGTCTGAGAAGCAACTACACATCAAAAAATGACAAACACAATCAAAACTTCTTGTTGATAGAAGAAAACGTTTAAGTGACAATGTCGATTAAAACAGGAAGAAAAATTTCAAAAATTCTTGTAAATTTTATGTAGAACAAAAAAATATTATAATAAATGAAAATAAAAACATAAGTATCTTAAATTTCTTCCGTTTGTGAAGTGATTAATTGCAAGTTTGGTTTATATGGATTAAAAATGTAATATATAACTACTTAAATATTTATGTGTTGAACATCGTATGCGAGCGATTGTTCAGTAAAATTAAATGCTCCATTATAGTTCCAAACAGTTACAAGGTAATTATATCGAACATTTTTTACCACTATCCTTCTTCTCGAAGACACATTTTTATTCATTTCAAAATACATCATTGCTACATCTGTTTGAAAAAAATTATACCCTTAGTTTCATTTGAAAGAATTAATCCCTCAGTGACCGGTTTTGTTTGCATGTTAGTGGATTCCATTTTGAACGCTCAGACGTATAATGACTAGTTCAGTAATATAGCCTATAAAAACCCTTATGATATTAAATAATTGAGTCTCATATACAATAGTTACGAGTGGCGTAGGATCGGCCGCCTTGATCGGTGTTATCAAAGGAGAACTATCTCCAGATAAAAAAGGACTGATGATGATAGAACCACTGATTTATGAGACCGTTGTTGATATTAGTGATGAAAGATATATTGTAAATGTAATCCATAACAATTAGACAGACTGACAATTTATCGTTGAGATGCGTTGTACCGAACAAGACACTAACGCCCGAATACTCAAAACGAATCTCAAATTTAAGACGTACTTAAACTCGTGTTGTCCCTCTTTTTTTCTTTGAATCTGACACGTTATAACATGAGTTTAAGTACGTCTTACATTTGAGATTCGTTTGAGTATTCGGGCGTTACTTCCCTATTACAAAAATTACTATATCATAGCTTCCGTACCAGAAAAACTGCGAGTGAGTGGGGAGAAAGAAATAAAGTTAGATAGAATAGTTAAAATCTGATCTTTTTATGTGGAGCCGACTTAGGCGGGCACGACCGGGGTGGAACCTGTCGCGGTCGCTCACATAATACCGGCGTATAGTGACAGCTATTGTAGTAGTGAGGTTTGTAAGTGTCCGGTGGTCCATTGGGAGGAGGGGGAAAAAGAGGGCAACGATTCTGCACCAAATCACTGGCTGTGCGGATGTGTATAGGCGTCGATAGTCCCAAAAGGATCCGACTGCTCGTTTGCCCTCATTAGCTGTTTTTTTTTAATGTGCATTTGTGAATACCTATACCTGTGCCATGCAAATCATCTTCCAATATTATCTTCCAAACTCAAAAAGAGCGAATTTAATTTTCATATTTTTAATTTTATATTGCTACATGAACTTTTTTAAATTATTTTAACTAAGAATTAAAGTGCGGCGAGAGATCGGCTGTCTTGGAATTTATTAAAAAAGGCCTATGTACAGCAGTGGACGGATAAAGACTGATGATCATGATGAAGCATTAATGTAAACTGTAGTATGATATTATTATGGAATCCCAATGAACAAACTAGGTTACTATTTATTAATTTTGTGTTTAATAGAACGTGACAGATTAGAAACAGACCACTGAATAGAATAGAATTCTAAGAATTTGCAAATGAAATTTGTTTAAAACTCTTTGGTAAATTTTATAATTCATTTCAATGCTTACCCAAAACGATTTAGATGAATTCTGAAGATTCTATGGCTGCGACTAATTCTACAAAATATGATGAAAATGGGCTCCTTAAACGGAAAACTGAAAGGAATAATATTGGTACTGTTTTAATTATTTTACGTTGAATATAAAAACATTGATTCAATTTTATTAAGTTCGTGTATTTTCTACACGAAATTAAAAGAAACAATTTCAAAAGCAGAGTATGGAAGCAGTAGGTATACCTACTTCTAATTATCATTTTCGAAATTAATGTGCTTGTCGATGTAAAAATAACATTTTAGATTCGTAGTTATGTATTTTCCTTTAATTATTTTTAAATTTTTAATTAGCTCCTCATAAAATGTAAGTCCCATAAAATTCTAAACATAAAATTAATAAAATCGAATTAACTAACTACATATCTTTTGGTGTTGCATTTCATTATTATTATTTATTTTATTTTAGATGCAAGTAAATTAAAACGAAGTCTCATTCCACGGCCTAGACCTAATATCAATGAAATTCCTACAAGAGACTATAATACAAGCAATACGCGAAAGCGAAACACATGTGGGCGTAGGACTGTTCGGGAAATTCATCACATCAATATCGCTCCAGGCACGTTTAGCATAATAGTTATTAACACCGAACTAAGACTGTGCGCGGCGGGGAATAGAGAACGCATCGCTGCCAAAACACTATCCTTTCGATGGATACTTTTTATCATTCACCGTTAGTTCGCGACCAAAGACTACAATTATATTATACTGGCAATAGACAGACAACTCGACCTTTTTTATAATATTAGTAACGCAGCGCCATCTAGTTTTTCGTTATGGGAACTAATGAATATAAATCTATACTGCCGTCCTAATTAAAAAGGGCATAACTAACATTTTGTAAATATTGAGAAAATAGAGATTAAAATATTTTATTGTTTTTGTTGAAAAAAACATCCCTAAACAATGTTTTCCGAAATTCTGCGAATGGCAATAATTGCATTTATATAGTACATATACGACTATAGCAATTTATTTTTATTATTTTTAATCCATATTATTGATAATTAGCTTAATTCTTTTCATCCTAACATAAAAAATACGTAAAAAACAATAATGTTACGTATAAAAGGCACATGCAGAGAAATGTGCCTTTTGAATGTAAAAATTTGAGGAAAAATTTATAATGTTACAATGAAAGAGCACTTTTATTAAATTGTGCCTTTTCACTTTATTATTATTAGTATATATTTACACAGTAAAATATTAGAAGTTCCTTCTCTGTGAATAAAATAACGTAATTACGAGAAAATCAAACGTTTATTTCAAAAAGTTTACAGAAATAAAATCATATCTTTAAAGAAAGGAACCATCATTTATGAATAGCAATAATAATGTACTAAATAATTAACATTTTAATGAAAATCACAAATTTAAATTGAATTTTATTACTAAAAATGCTTTTAGCACAAAGTCTCTTTTAGAGTAAGTACAGTCAGTCTTCATACAAGCGCTCTGTCAAAAATGAAGCACTAAATCGATTATATGGTGAAGGTTTCCCGAATTTTATAACAACTTTACATAACCATGTATACTCAAGCTATATTATTATTTATTATGTATAATTGTTATATTACAAGAATGTTTATTTATATAAAACGAAGAAAATATAACGGTAATTAGTAAAATATACATTTTTATATTTATTTTTTATTGGCTTGAAACAGTAGTAATGTAAAGTTGTTACGAGGGCGGCACTGAAAATTTCGGGAATCAAGGAAGTGACACAACATTACTATTTTAAAATGTATTTATTGCTTTTTGAAGTATTCTCCGCGAAATTTGACACATTTTTCCATACGATGGTACCAATCATTGAAGCAACTATTCCATTCGGAAGTTGGGGTCTCCAAAATGGTCGTTTTGTAGGCGTCCACAGCTTCTTCAGGCGATGAAAATCTCTGACCGCGCAATTTATTCTTTATTTTAGGGAAAGTATAGAAATAATTATGGCTTAGGTTGGGGCTGTACGGCGGATGGTCTAATAATTCTATGTTTTCTTGCTCTAAAAACTCTTTTGTTCTGTGCGCGGTGTGAGAACTCGCATTGTCGTGATAGAGGATGATGCGACGGTTGCAGTTCTCTTTACGGAGTTCAGAAACGACCTGTGGCAAACAAATGCTAGAATACCATTTTGCATTAACCGTTCTTTGTCCCTCAAGAGGGATAGTCGCAACATGGCCGGTTTTGGAGACAAACGTGGCCACCATTTTTTTTGTAACACTCCGTGAACGAACAATTTTTGTTGGCTTTAACTCATTTTTGAACACCCAAACTCGTGCCTGGTTTTTGTTTCGGGTTCGTACGCGTATATCCAGGATCCGTCACCTGATACGATGTTGTATACAGCATTTGAGGATCCTGCGTCGAATCTTTCGAGAGTTCAGACGCACCAAGTAACGCGAGCCGCTATTTGCTCTTCACAGAGCAAATGCGGTATCCATCGGGAAAACAACTTTTTTGCACCTAATTGTTCATGCAAGATTATTTGTATTTGACTCATGCCAATGTCTAAAGTTGCTTAAATTTCGCGGTATGTCACATGTCGATCTTCCTCAATCAACTTACGCACAGCATCAACGTTTTCTTGGGTGACTGCAGTTTTTGGACGACCTTGACGGGGATCATCACTGAGCTTGACACGTCCACGTTGAAATTCAGCAAATCAGCGATAAATTGTGGTTTTGGATGGGGCTTCATCACCAAATGCAGAAATCATCCGGTCAACAAAAGTCATAATAAATCATCGCTCTAGAATTTTCTCGACTCAATTCCATTTTCTCAACGACAAGACCTTGTGACAAGACCGAGAATCTTTTTTTAAATAAATAAATGGTATTCGATTTTTAAAACCAAGGAGTTTTCAATTAAAAAGATTTTAATATGACAGGAACAGTGGATATATTCCATTCCCGATACTTTTAGTGCAGCCTATGTATACATATTACTATTTAAACTTGTAACTTGTAATATAAACACGAAAGTTTGTATGTATGGACGTATGTAATATGTTTGTTACTGTTTCACTGTTTGTATTTGATATCGTTAAATCACACAAACACATTAATTCAACAACGTGTCACATACCTACGTAAATATCAGTAGCAACTGTTTTAAATTTAATCAGTGGGGGAAAATAATCAGTAAAAATATTTTCACAATCGGGCAACACTGAGCATTGAAAAAAAAATGTTTTTATTTAAACCTAATTAATTACAAGATACTACGAAATATTGAAAGATTTCCTGTGAAAAGTGATGTTATTACATTTATTTTGTATGATGTTGTGATGTATCAGATGTATTGTGATATAACCAATCAAAAATGTCAGGCACAACTGAAGTGGGAGGGAGGGAAGCGCTGTGCCGCGCTCCCGGCTGCATGGGTACCACCATCTTGCTTGTTTCTCCCGTGAAACAGCTTTGCTGTGTTTCGGAGAGAAGAGCAAGACAGGCAGTGTAATTACTGGCACCGAGACTTAACATCTTATGTCTCAGGATAGGCAACACATAAAGGAGTTGCCTGGGCTCGTTTCAGGTAAACTAGTTTATGTTCATGGGCGACGTCAACCACTTACCATCAGGTGGTACGTTTGCCAGTTTGCCTATCCAACTAACATTAAAAAAAAAAAAAAAATCGCACGCATACCTAGCCCCCCGAACTTCATCTCTCTTCATAGATGTTAAGTAATAAAGGCATAACCGCCAGTGTGCCTATTTTTATATAAAAATTTAAGGCGTAGGGTAAATAGTAAAGACACAATCGCCAGTTGTGTATTTTCTTCTACGTTTCTTGCAAAGGTGTTGGTATCAAAACGTAGCACAATTGCCACATAAGCCCTTTATATTTGATTTACGCCAATTATGTCTTTTCAATTAAATATTTTTAAACAAAAATCGTGAAATAGAAGACATACATCACAATGTGACCTTTTTCTTTACAAAAACTTAAAAAATTGTGCAGTTGTGCCCTTTAAGCTTATGCTAACTCTGTTTATTTTGTTTCTAAAAATACACAAAAAATTAGGCAGATAGGTCTTTTTTTCCTGATTCCGAATATGTATATAACTCAATTTCGTGAAAAATGTTAGTTGTGCCCTTTTTAATTAACACGGCAGTATACGTATAGATAGGTAGACTACATAAATAAAGTATAGTTTGTGGGAAATTTTTTACAAAGGAATTCGTAAAGTAAACAACTTCAAATATTATATTTAATTATGTTTATTACAAAATTATTTTCACATATTTAGCGCATAGTACACAGCAAGAATTATATGACATTGTAAGTTGTAATGGGGCAGAGCGACACGGAGGAACGGAAGCTCAACACAACGTGGATAGCAATTAGAAGATGCACACAGCACAACAAACAACAAGAACTTGAAATGAAAATACGAAAATTCAAAATACTCGTGCTTGTAAAATATATACACTCTCACGCAGCCATTTGCAATTTTCATTTTAAGTGTGCCCATACACAAACAAAATTTTGAACTTTTAATTTCCAAAATATACCAACTTATAATTTCTGAATTATTGTGCTGATAGTAAGAATCTTATTATGCCCAAATTTATATACTTGTTGTTCACTTTAAAAATAACAATTGATTTATGTTTTTGATTTTCAACGAAACTCCCAAAATAAGAATATATTATTTAATCATAGCAACACCGCAACTTTTGAACAATATCTCGCTTAACGATTTGATAGATGGCGCCAGTGAAAACAGAATTTTTGTTTTACTCCAAGTTGCCGTAGCATGTTCGCGACTTGTCGAGGTAGGTACAGAGCGCATGTGTTCTAAATGTTTTGTATTAAATGATGAACATTACGATTAATACAAAACATTTAGGATAATAATTTGAAACGCGATGAATAATAAATAATGAACAATTTATCGACAGTAAAATTATATAATTCGACGACCTCTGTGGCTCAGTGGTAAGCGCGTTGGCGCTCAAGCCGGAGGTTGCGGGTTCGAATCCCGCCAGGAAACAAAAATATTTTCTGTGTTCCTGGGTCATGGATGTGTATTAAATATAAGTAATATATACTAAAAATCTTAAATAATTGTATAGTATAAAAGTATTAAATATATTTCCGTTGTCTGGTACCCGTAACACAAGTTCTTTAAGAACTTACCACGGAACCAGATTGACGTGGTGTGAAAGCGTCCATAGATATGATGATTATAATTAATTCCTATCCGAATGCGACTCTCCGCCTACTCCCACTCACAAGTGATAACTGAGTCGTTTGCTCATTGTCTAGTCTTGCGTTCTCTATTCCCCGCTCTCTCTAAGCTCGGTGGGTATTAATGACGTTTCATCATCTTCAATATGCTCATATTGATTAAGTCCAGTGACTGATGCCAGCTCTTGTCTATCTTTTTGCGCCCCTCTAAGGTCTGCGCCCTATACCTGGGTCACTGCTGACGTGTGTAGACGTAAAACAAGATACTTCTACTTGTCTACGTCAATATAATATAAAACAAACGTTCCTTGTGGAGTCGATTTAGAAAAAATTGTCTTCAGGTCAAAAAAAAAATTAATTGGACTGCTTAAATTAATTAATTTTAAATTATCCGACTTTATTTAGTTTCTTTTGGCATAAAATTTTGTTTCATTTTTACAGTTTAATTTTATTTTATATAGCTGTTCAGTTCGCAGCTTCGCTCGCGTTAACTTAGATTTACAGCCGTATACGGATTGATGATGATTATTTTTATAGCCTAAATTACTCCTTATAACATCAGCTATCTGTCAGTGAAAGTCCCGTCAAAATCCACCCCGCCATTTCCAAGATTAGCCGGAACAAACAGACAGACAGACAAAAATTGAAAAAAATGTTATTTTGGCATAATATATACCATATGCATTCAGTCAAAAGCGGTTATTTTAATATTACAAACAGACACTCCAATTTTATTTATCTGTATAGATATGTGATAAATTTTAGATATATTTGCGAAGAATAATGTTGAACAAAATTATATTGGATTGACAAGACCCATTCCGACTCTTGGAAGTGTTTACAGACAAGTGCTCGCCAACAGTGACGTGTTTAGCGGTAAGTACCTTTATACAAGTTTATATTAACGGTGTAAGGGATACCATTATGGACACCACGATCCAGTTAATTTCTTTTATAAAACAGCCATGATTTTGGAGAGAAAAGCAGGACGGGCAGTGTAATAACTGGCACCGAGACTTTTTTATGTTACTTGGATATTCAAACTGGCAGACGTGCCACCTGATGGTAAGTGGTCGACGTCGCACATGAACATAAACTAGTTTACCTGGAACGAGCCCAGGCAATTCATCTATGTGTTGCCTATCCTGAGACATAAGATGTTAAGTCTCGGTGCCAGTAATTACACTGCCTGTTTCTCTCTCCGAAACAAATTTGTTTCACGGGAGAAATAAATAAGATGGTGGTACCCATGCAGCCGGGAACGCGGCACAGCGCATCCCTCCCACCGGTTAAGAAGACTTCTTAACACATTGTTCTTTAACGCCGGGAAATGCTCTGAGGCATCCCACTGGGGAATGGGTCTCCCCAGGCGGATATGTGGGACTCGCTGCGCCCGAAAGCTGGTAAGTGGACGCAGCTCTACCCACTAAAACCCGGCGAGTGCCACCAATGCCGCCTTTGGTGAGGTGCCCCGGATCTGTTAAGCTAACAGGGCACCTCGACGGCTAGTCAGTCCTGCAAGGGAACGACGCCACCTCCACTAAGGGGTTTTCCCGCAACACAAAACAACCCCTCCCAACGTCGGGACAGTACAATGGAGTGAGGTTCCCATCCTCGCCCCTTGCCCCCCTGCTCTTTTGTCCCCTCTTCTTATAAGAGACACTACACTACTGAGACCCACCGCCACGTCAAGGCCTGAACCATGGTTGGGAACTACGTGGATACTAATTTAATCCTACTTTTAGAATTCTTGGACTCAACCAACATAATATACCCGATGCCTGAAACAGTGAATAGTCCTGGAGATGCACTAACAAATTCTTCATGTACAAATTTGTCTCATTTGGACCACAGTAAGTATTATTATATGTCACAAGGGGGCAACCGAGCAGTCGGAGCCTTATTGTTACTACCGACGCCCATAGACATCTGTACAACCAAAAGTTATGCAAATGTGTTGCCCTCCTTTTCCCTATCCTCCCCAATGGGCCACCGGAAACTCACAAACGCGAAAATATTCTGCTAAGCGCTATTCTAACCAACCTCTGCTCTACAAGGCATATAATAATATCTATGGACGCTTTCACGCCACGTCAATCTGGTCCCGTGGTAAGTTCTGGAAGAACTTGTGTTACGGGTACCAGACAACGGAAATATATTTAATATTTTATACTATACATATATTTAAGATTTTTATTATATAATACACTTTAATACACATATCCATGACCCAGGAACACAGAAAATATTTTTGTTCCCTGGCGGGATTCGAACCCGCAACCTCCGGCTTGAGCGCCAACGCACTAACCACTGAGCCACAGAGGTCGTCATTATTACCTTATTAGAGTGCCAGATGACCGCAACAACAATCATATTATTTATCCAAATGGTCTCTAATTGATTTGAATCCCTTACCTCGCCGTCACCTGACCTTTTTATTTACTCTACAGCAAGATCGACAAACGTAACGTGTAGTGAGTATACCGGGGAGGGTCCAAGCATTTCTTCGGGCAGGTATAAAACGACCGACGAGAATGTTAGCGAATGGCTTTCGTCAAAATTCAATTTACATTTCAGAAAAACAAGCTCAGGTGTGTAAGACAAATATTGTGTTATATTAATAGAGAATGCGTTATCTATAGTAATTTAGCATATAAAATCGAATGGTCTTTGCAAGATATTATATCTTCATAACAAAATTTGTGTCAAGTGTTTATATGCGATGAAACTACGAACCGATTTTTATAAAATTTCGTAGACTTTGGTACAACTTGAAAAATATTATTGAATAGCAATGGACATGGTAAGTTCTGCGTGGGCCATCTATATTATTATGAATATTTAAAAAACAATCATTGTGCTCTTGTGGCCAAAAAATTGGTGCCAGCTCTCCTACTATCGCTCATTATACGCTTGCGGCCCAAAAATTGGTGCAAGCTCTCCTACTATAACGGGACAATGGTCAATGACGCGTCATTTCGTGTATGCAACCGGCGTTCATCGATTTATTAGACGTTGTCAAGTCAAAAGTACTTTTAAATAATTTGGAGAAAATTGCGTTTAATGAAAATTCGCAAAAAGAGATTTTCATACTATTTACCTTTTAATGTCACTATAATAATTATAACTACTGGATTATATCGTTACACAATATGTTTTTAAGGTTACGGATCAAGTATGTGTCCAACTTGTTGCGGTAACAGTTCTGCATCAAAAACGTGTAAAGAAAATTATCATGGAAAATGTGAGGCCGAGGATCAAGGTTTATTCAACAATTATTAATCTCAAAACATGGTTATTTTATTGCCCGCAGCCGTAGCCCGCGTTGGCTAATGCCATCGACCATATAACCGGAGTAGAGCGTTAATGTCATGTGTTTTGTATGAAAACAAATTCCGCCAAATTTGTGCTGCGACGCTGCGCCGGTTCTGCGCTCTGATTAGCCGACTGATAGCCATTGATGGATGATTGGCTTATGGGACGTACATACCGATCACGCGTTGGTTGAATTGCTATTACGTCAGTGACAAATCACTGACCAGTTTCGGAATGTTGTGAGTCACATTACTACTCTATCCGGTTATAATAATATGCTCGATGACTAATGTTGAGCATTTTTATAGCTTGTCGGTCAGTGTTAACGTAGTATTATACTGATAAAAGAATTTACAAATTCGTATGAGTTTGAAATAAGCAGTTACTAGTGGGAGGGAAGCGCTGTGCCGCGCTCCCGGCTGCATGTTGCTTTTTTCTCCCGTGAAACAGCCTTGCTGTGTTTCGGAGAGAAGGGCAAGACAGGCAGTGTAATTACTGGCACCGAGACTTAACATCATGTCTCAGGATAGGCAACACATAGATGAATTACCTGGGCTCGTTCCAGTTTTATGTTCATGGGCGACGTCGACCACTTACCATCAGGTGGCACGTTTGCCAGTTTGTCTATACAACTAACATAAAAAAAACTTACATCCAAACCCACAAACATCTCCTCTTTATTATATTAGCAAAGATTAGCTAAGCCCGACCATTCTGTGGCTCTTATTCCCGTGGGAACCAAATAACATTCACATAGAAATGACAGGCAATATAAAACTGTTAAGTGAATCTTTACTAACTTTGTCTAGTAAAGTATTATATAGCTATATTATATATCACGAATATGGCGGCCAAGTTTGGAACATGAGGTTCAACCAATCACGGTTATATGCCATTTCGCAATTTGCAGGTTCGACAGAAGTGTCCCATTCTCACCCTTTGTCCCCCCTGCTCTTTTGTCCCCTTTTTTTTTTTTTTTTTCGCAGGGAAATCCTTATGGATGCAGCCAGGATCTGGGAGTGCCCACCCTAACTAAAACCACTGCGAGCGCCTTCAGCCGCTTTTTGAGGGTCCCGGATATGCAGGCAACAGACAGGATCACCTCAGCGACAGGCTAGCCCCGGCGAAGGCCAGACTACTCCTCGTAAGGGGGGACTACCCGGCCGCTACTAAGCAGTCAACGCGACGTCGTATCATACTAGGCCCAGGTTCCCATCCTGAGCCCGACACGAACACAGAGGCGTTACTGGAGGCGCATTAAGTAGCGCCTCCTACGCACCCCCGTTCGTCACCTGCGGGGGGAGGCCTCGTCGGCGGCCTCCTCTCTCACCCGCTCGTCGGCCTCCTTCTGGGACATTACTGCCTCGCAGAAGGAGACCATCGCCGTCCAGGACTCGTCGTCACCGAGCATCGCAGTGATGACGCTCGGCAGAGACAAGTCCCCTCCGATGACTGATGTCAGACCGTGACGCAGCGCCGCCCATCTCGGGCACACCTCGAGTGTGTGCTGGGCTGAGTCCACCGCCGCGCCACAATCGTGACACACTGTCAACGGCTCCCTGCGGGCCGTCCGGCACAGGTACTCACCAAAGCAACCATGCCCGGTGAGCACCTGTGTCAGACGAAAGGTGAGGGGTTTGCACTTACGGCGCATCCACCGCTCAAGGACCGGACGCAGAGCAACCGTCAGGTTTTTGCCATACGGCTGCTGCGCCAGGTCCTCCCCCCACCTCCGCATTAACGCCTCTTGCCCTAGTCGGCGAACCCGAAGGATCCCGTCTAGCGTAAGGCTCTCGCCAAGAGACCTCCTATCCGAGACATAGGAGTGCATCTCGGCAAGAACCTCCGCCACAAGCTCCCACGGGGGGTCACCAGCTAGGGCAGTGGCTGCTGCCCACGAAACCGTACGGTACCCCCGGATCACTCGCACGCAGCCGGGCCTTATTCCTCCCAGTAAGGTGATCCGCCCAGATGGGTGCACCGTACGTCGCCATACTACGGCAGACTCCGAAGTATAGCTGCCTGCAGCTGGCGCTGGGTCCTCCGAGGTTCGGGAGGAGTCTGACTCTTTTGTCCCCTCGTTTTACTAAGAGCATCTCCCTCGCTTCAATTGGCTTCGCCCAAGGTGCTGGGTTCACCTTAGGCTACTGAGCCCCACCGCCACGACCAAGCTTGAACCATGGTGAAGTGAATATTGGCCTCGTTCAGACACGGTGTCAACCGTGCGGTTTCAGAACTCTCAATACAAATTTGACACGTATCTAATCGTGCGGTTCGCGCGTGTCTGAACAAGCCTATAATGCGTTAAATTTTGAGCAGTACTAGCATACTATAGTGACAATTGTATACTATGGTGACAGAAGCATACTATAGTGACAATTGTATACTATGGTGACAGAAGTATACTATAGTGACAATTGTATACTATGGTGACAGAAGCATAATATAGTGACAATAGTATATTGTCACTATATTATGCTTGAACAGTTTGTTTGTTTCAATGCGTTAATCTCCATAACAACTTGTAGGTTTTTGAAAAATGCTTTTAGCATTTGACAGCGCAATAAATGAGTTTATTTTAGAAAGAATAGAATAGAAGAAAATTTATTTCTGTAGATTACACTGTTACACATTTAAAATAACAATTATTATCTAAGTACTTATGTTAGTTTTGTTTCATTATTGGGGCGGAAAGCAGTTAGTCTAATATGTATATAAAACTCTCATGTGTTTGTTACCAAACTTTTCCGTAATGGCTCGACCAATCCTCATGAAATTTTGTGTGCATATAACGGGTAGGTCTGAAAATCGGTCAACATCTATTTTTTACCCCTAAACGTTAAGGGTGGTCCAACCCTTAACGTTTTATTTTATAGATTTTTTTTATGATAACGATAAGGCTGTAAATCTAAGCTAACGTGGGCGAAGCTGCGGGCAATAGCTAGTTTTTTATATAAAGGGCAAGTTATTTCTACTTTCAGTTCGACCAACGCGCATTGAAAAGTCGCAAAAAGATGATCAATATGGAAAAGTATCCAAACAATCTGAACTCAAATATTGTATGGTCATACCAAAGATGAAAACAGATATTAAGCAATTTGGTACACCGGGTGAGATTCTGTTATACTTCAATACTAATACAAACGTCTCTCTTCTTCGCGACCTATAAATGTCCCACCACTAGGCACAAACCTCGTTGAAGTTAGGAGAGGAGGTATCAGGCTTACTGTTGGTAGAAAATATAAGAAGTCTTATACATTCTTTTATTTATAAAAGTTTTGAGATAAAAACATAAAAGTGGGCATTCCCCCATTTGAACTGTAACAGAGGCAAATCTCGCTAGTGCTCCTTTCGGCTGCTATTGACATAGAATCATTAAATTTGGCAATGTGCAATCTTTACCTCTACCATGAGTTTTTGTTACAAGCGCACATGACATAGCTATATTAGTTAACGTAAAAACGCAACACTAATAGAAAACTATACTACCTCTAGCGTGAGTTACATATTTGATAGATGTCACGCTTACCTCTACCATGAGTTTTTGTTACATACAAATACATTTACAATAGAAAACTAAGGTATGGTATGGTTTTCTATTCGTGTTGCGTTTTTACGTTTACTGCTATAGTTGTAACAAAAACTCATGGTAGATGTACTGAAAACTATTCGCCACTTCCACTCGCACTTTTTTTATAAGCAGGGGGGGGATTACGCTTTTTTCGTAGTCGGTTTTATTTTTTAGATATTTTACTAGCTATTATTATTACTTATTTTATTTAGCTCTAACCCAAACCCACTAAAAGCTAGCAGCTATAAAACATATATACATATATATGAATCCTCATACAGATATCCACAAGCCGTTCAAGTTTCATTCTACGCCAACTCCGGACACAAAGAAGTTGATTCCTAACGTCCTGATACCATCTTACGTGGAGTATCCATCTGAAGTCATACAAAAGACGACAAATTTCGAAGAGGGTAGGATTTAACTTTTTCAGTTTTACTTTATGAACGGTGACGAACAAGCATTGAGCATATTAACCGGAATAGAGCGTTAAAACCTTACAGTATACACAATATAATGTACACTCTAAGGGTAAAACAAATTCTTTGTGTTTCTGCGCTCGGATTGGCCGACTGATGGCCAATGATGAATGGTTGGCCTATGGGACGTACACACAAATCAAATGGTTGGCTGAATTGCTATTGCGTCAGTGAAGAATCACTGAACAGTTCAGGAAATTTATGTCACGCATTACTACTGTATCCGGTTATAAGCTAGATGACATGGGCACATACTGCTCTTTTCTTCTGTCAAATAGGTAGCATTAATGTGTTATGGTAGATCCGATTACTTTATCTTATGCAAAAACTCATATTCCGTTCCAAAATTATGCCACTCGCTTTTACATTAAAAAAACACTTTTACAAAAAACTATTTATAACCATTTACCATCACGTGTATCTCTTGGGCCGCATGCTTATGCGCCATCTTATCTGAAAAATACTGTATTCAATACTAGCAGAGCCCCGTGGTTTCACCCGCGTACTTCCCATTCCCGTGGGAGTACAGGGATAAATTATGCTCTATATGTTATTCTGATGTATAAGCTATGTTATTATAAAGTTTCATTAAAATCCATTCAGTAGTTTTTGCGTGAAAGAGTAACAAACAAACATACATTCTTACAAACTTTCGCATTTATAATATCAACAATTCAATTTAGTTCAATAGATTTCACCACAACCCAAGCGGTAAATGTATTATTTCACCTGTTGAACTGTTTATTGAAGGGTTATTGAAAAGATAAACGAAGATTTACTGACTTTGATATTGTTTCTATGACAATTACAGCTTGCTCGGAGCTTCGCTTCACTGAAATATTATTATACGAAAAATACAATCAATCAGACTTTTTTTTCTAATGTTTACTAAGTGACACTCTATATTATTTTTTTATTATAAAAAAACTACAATCCATAAAGACTTATTACTTGTTGCGTTTTTTTTATTAAACTTTATTTTTCCAAATTTAAAATTTGTTGCAAATTGGCGGACTTAATGCTAATGCATTCTCTCCCAGTCAATCATATTAGGATTTTAACAGTCCCGGTGTTTTCCCGTGATTATGATCGCTGTAAACTATACGAAAAGCTGTTTTATTATAATCACATCGTAGTCACATAATCCCATGGTAAGCTTGTTGTATATTCATTACAAATGTACGCTTCTGGATTTGAGCTAACAACCTCTATGCCCTATCCTAACTAGCTGTCCAAAATAACTTCTGGATTGGAGATATTTCAAAATTTATCGCTGTTAAACAAATACTCTATAATATTCTTTAAAATTCAGCTGTAGGTTTATAGCTACACAAAAAGTACCCATTGGAGCCGAACTGGGCTGGCACGACTGGGGTGTACTTCTCGCTCACATAACACCGGCGTCAAGTGACAGCTACGCTGTCGCTTTTCGTGCGGTTTGTGAGTTTCCGGTGGCCCATTGGGGGGATAGGGAAAACGAGGGTGGCGCATCTACATGGCATCGGTTGTGCGGATGTGTAAGGGCTTCGGCGCTGTGAGCCTCCGACTGCTCGTTTGCCCCCTGATGACATTTTTTTTTTGTTGGTTGGTTTGCCATTACCAGGCCATCGGTGGGAAGATCGTCTCCCACCAGGTGGAAAGACGATCTCCGTACAGTGGCCGGTCCGTGTTGGATGCGAGTGGCGAGGGATCGGTCATCTTGGCGTTCTTTGAGGGAGGCCTATGTTCAGCAGTGGACGGATAGGGGCTGATGATGATGATATAAGACCGTCTCATATTGTTTATTCTGTAATTTCCTACGAAACTGAGTGGCACAGAAAAGTATACATCAATATTATTTTTTTGCTAGATAAAGAATGTATAAGAATGAGCAGTGACACAAACAAAATATCAAGCAAAATTGAGATTTTGGAAAATACTGAAGCGAGTCAGTATGAACCACGAACACTAAATTTAGCATGCTCAAGACATTCGCGTGATGCTGACTGCGAATCGTGTTCTACTTCATATAAGGCACTAACCCCTTATATCTCTGGTAAGTAATTGTATATAAATAAAAAACATAAAATTAATTTATTTCAGGTTAATCACCCATATAAGTACGATATTAAAATTTAAATGATAAAAATAATACCTAATACTAAAATCAAATACTAATAGAATTAATTTCGAAAAGAATTACAAATTTAAATTTAAAAATTAAAAATTTTAAGACATGTATGTTACATAATTACTTAATAATTAATTATAAATTTTAAAAGGATGTTATAAGGAGCATATCCTTATAACTTCCTCCCCGGCTTTGACACTGCTATATGTAAACTGCAGCAGTGCCCAATATACAGACAGTGTAGCCTGGCCGCAATCATGCTCATAATGTTGTTGGCGATTCCGCTAACTCGATGCACCAAAGATGCACACCTCTTTCGCATCACGGTGTTAAAACACTCCATTCGTCCATTTGCGAACATACCAGAGGCGCTACAGAACCGGGGCAGCCCCAACAGCATTCTAAAAGCATTATTGAACAGGACGCGGAGGTCACTGTACTTTTTCTTTCTTTTTGTAATCAGTCCACAGGCTGCACGTGTAGAGAGATGTGCAATACCTACGCTCTGAAGAGTGAAACTTTGACCTCTACCGAGCAACGTGCAAACCTGCGACCTGTCATATTGGCCCGCACCGAGAGTGCCCTCCGCTCCCGCTCAATATAAGCATCGTCCCTGAGGTCGCTTGTATAGCTGTTTTGACCAATTAATTAAATAAAAAAGACTTTCCCGAAAATGAACAATAACAAACTGCCATCAAAGGAAAAATTTAAATGTTATCTGATTGATTTTTTAATCCACTGAGATATTATATAATATTATTAACGCAAAAGTTTAAAATAATGTATGAGTGTATGTTTGTTACTCTTCAACGGAAAAACTATAGAATGGATTTTAATGAAAATTTACAATACCATAGCTTATACATCACTTTACTCCCACGGGAATGGGAGGAGCGCGGGTGAAACTGCAGGGCGCTACTAGTTTTTAATATTAACGTAGTGTGTATATGTAGCCACTGAGCTATGTATAACTTAGCCTAAATGCTCCATAAATGTCCTTTAACCCATTGATGGGCGTGAGGTTCCAGGCAGGCGAGGATACATGAGGAGCAATGTTCCCAAATTGTTTTGGTTCGGTTATATAATAACAGACTACTTATAAGATTTTGAAAGTATAAAATATTGAATCAATCCTTGTTAGAGCTGGTTCCCAAACATTAATTATAGGCTAAATGCTTTTATGAACAGGTAAATATAACCCGAAGTACAATAACCATTGGAAGAAGAAACTGAAGAAGAGATATAAAACACAGCATCACTGGGACTACCGCGGGAGATGCAAGAAGTGCCACGTATACAAAATGGGACATAGCCATAGAAACCGTACGTACTTTTGCTCGTCAATCAAACCATAGTTTTTGCTGTTGACGAGCCCGGTTACAACTTTAAAAGTGAGACTGAGTGCATAGTCAGCGTTTGCGTTACGTTAGCCTTAAAGTAAGCCAGCCGGCTTAAAGTAAACTCGATTATGAAATATATCCTTGGATAATTATCATTATCATCATTTTCCTGCCACCCTACTGCCAGTATCCATCCACTGTTGGGCATAGATCTATTTCAACAAATGCAAAGCCGGCTGATCTTCCGCTAATTGCATCTACCTTTCCCTAAATGTTTACTCTCAACTTTTTTATGTTAGTTGGATAGGCAAACTGGCAGACGAGCCACCTGATGGTAAGTGGTGGACGTCGCCCATGAACATAAACTAGTTTACCTGGAACTAGCCCCGGCGATTCTTTTATGTGTCCTATCCTTAGACATAAGATGTTAAGTCTCGGTGCCAGTAATTACACTGCCTGTTTTGCCCTTCACTCCGAAACACAGCAAAGCTGTTTCACGGGAGAAACAAGAAAGATGGTGGTACCCATGCAGCCGGGAGCGCGGCACAGCGCTTCCCTACCACGGGTAAAAAATAATAATATTAGTAGGATAGTAGGATTCCAAAAGTGACTGTCGATCCGTCTTACCCATTGTTATCAAACCACTGCACTTTGATCACGTTTCCTATTGTATTCTATGTTTGACGGGAGAAACAAGCAAGATGATACCCAGAGCGGCACGCTGTACAGCGCATCCCACCGATGAATCTATCATATAAATCATGTCTATTTCTCTTCAAATAGCATCAATGCACTACGCTGTATTTTTATAATTGCTTTCCAGCTTTCAAACAGTTTCATGCGATTCAAAAGCATATATCCATTGGACGTATATGCAAATACCGATGGAACAAAGTATGGAAGAAGACCACGGAGCAGTTCTTTAACTGGTCTAGATCACCGGCAACTGACAAAAAGTGTAAGTGATAGTCTTAAATTTGTTTGGTGATGACCAGCCACTTGCAACGGTCTTACGTTTGGCAGGTCAGAAAACATGGTTAATTTCATTATTATTTAGGATAAAAGAGCATACTCATATTTGAAAGGCTGGTAACATCTGCTAATCCTCTGGTGTAACAGGTGTCTGTGGATGTCCCCACCATGGTTCAGGCCTTGACGTGGCGGTGGGGTTCAGTAGCCTAGGGTGACCTGCTGCACCTTGGGCGAAGCTAATTGAGACAAAGGAGCTCTTTGTACCCCTCTTATAAGAAGAGGGGACAAAAGAGCAGGGGGAATGGGCGAGGACGGGAACCTCACCCCATTGTACTGTCCCGACGTTGGGAGGGATTGTTCTGTGGTATGGGGCGGCCCCCTTGTGGAGGTGGCATCGGTCCCTTGGGGAACTGACTAGCCGTCGAGGTGCCCTGTTTGTTTATTAGATCCGGGGCACCTCATCAAAGGCGGCATTGGTGTCACTCGCCGGATTTTAGTGGGTAGAGCTGCGTCCAGTTACAAGCTTTCGGGCGCAGCGAGTCCCACATACTCGCGTGGGGAGACCCACTCCTCCGCGGGATGCCTCTAAGCATTTTCCGGCGATAAAGAAAAAAATTAAAAAGATGTCTTTGGATGTCGCTTTCGCTTACCATCAGGTGAACCGACTGTCCGTTTGCGCCCGCCTCTAGAAAAAAATTTGGACCAATTAGTAGATATAATTATATGAAACAAAAGAAATACAAGTATTACTATTTCACCATCCACCAGATCATAAATCATCATCACCCTCACCAATATCATCTGTTCCATCGTTTCTTTCACCAAGATCCAACTTGTACCATCTAATCGATCGCCGGACTCAGTTTTTTGGGCGGGTGAAACAGAGTAAAATAGCTAGTGTCAAATAAAGTAACTTATTACATCACAAAGATATAAATAAAACATTTGATAAAAACCCACATCAATTTATTCTTTCAATATCGTGTATCGAATTTTGTATTATTTGAGTACCTACCTTGAGGCGGTACAGTCCTTGAAACGGTAATAAGATTGTAATTTTAGATGTCTTTAACGGTGTTATATATGTATATTTAAGAATATTTTATTTGATTTTCTGTAACGTTTCTAAGTTGAAATCCATTTTATGAGTTAGCAAAGGCCTAAAAATGATAAATGTTCGTAATTGTTACGTTTGTTAAGATGTTAAGATTTTTAAAATGATTTAAAATTTCTAGTAGGGACTAGCGAGTTGTAATTCATTTATCCGTAACTTTGATTATTATGATTTTAGATAATCTCAAGGATTATTTGCAAAAGTCGCTGGTATGGGAGAACGCCAACGTTCAGACAGTTGCATTGACATTTGAGGACACAGGTGAGATATGATGGAATTATGATGATAAAAAACTCTCCCAATCTCTCCTGCCCCTGATCATCAAGTGATGACTTTATACTTCTAACACTAACTGGTCATGACTGTCTAAAGTGCTTGACAGAGAAATTGACCATGAAAGCTAAGTATGAAGCCAAATATCGATAGAGAACGATGGGTGAAAAGGTTTAGATGATGACGAGTGATGATATATAAGATGACGATGATCAAAATGATGATTTTAGTTGATAGTATTCATAATGTCAAACACAAGGAATTAACTGAAATAAACGTACTTTTAATACCTATTCAATAATACATATAATAAATAAATACAATGTTATAATGATGATAGGTTTCATCATCATCATCACCAGCCTCTATCTCACTGCTGAATATAGGCCTCAGCTCACAACCAGGTGGGAAGACGATCCCCGTGCAGTGACCGGTCCGTGTTGGGTATGAGTGGCATGGGATCGGCCGTCTTAGCGTTCTTGAGGAGGACCTATGTTCAGCATTGGACGGATAGAGGCTGATGATGATAATGAAATAAATCTCCATTTAAAGATATTCTGGCAGTCTTTATTCCATTGTTTGTACCAAATTAAAGAAATGGCAAAGACATATCACGTTCAAAAAGGTCCATTCATCTGCTAAACCTCTGAGTACGATCCCGCGTAAATCGCGGAAGATATATTTTCTGAGGACACGCTTTTACTTTTTAGACACCGACGCAAGGGGGGTGCTTTAAGTTTGACCCTTATGTGTGTGTCACCGTAGCGCTTAAGCGATTCAAATGCAGCGCTTTATTTGAAAGCAGGGCTGCTATCAGATACTAAAACACATTTTATTAATATCGGTTCAGCGCTTTCAAGGTTATCAGGTGGGTTAGCCAAGATGCCATTCTACAATCGTAACTAGTAGACAGTGAATAAATGTATGGAAATGACATTAAGTACCACGTGATTTATCGATGTAAAATGTCATTTCCATACATTTATTAGTTTTCTACTAGCGTTTACGATTGTAGAATGGCATCTTGGCTAACCCAGCAGTTATCAGTTATATTTTAAGTATAACCTTTTGGTTATTTCTTTTTAGCTACGGACGCCGCTGTTGTTAAGACCGCTGACATCGCTAGTGGCAGAATGAGTGCGTTCGGGTGGAAGCATGATACAGGTTAAATCTTTTTTATTGAATAAGATAGGAGAATAAAGGTCCAGCATACCCATATTTTCTGTAATACTTGCTAGACAATGTTTACATATTCTCTCTTTCTCTCTCTCTCTATTTAAGAGCCTTGCTCTTGTCAGTGGTAAGGTCGAAAGGTGGTAAGGTAGACGCAGCTCTACCCACTAAAACCCGGTGAGTGCCACCAATGCTGCCTTTAGTGAGGTGCCCCGGATATATTGAGCAAACAGGGCAACTCGATGGCTAGCCAGTCCCTCGAGGGACCAACGCCACCTCCACAGAGGGGTTGTCCCGCACCACAGAACAACCCCTCCCCACGTCGGGACAGTGCAATGGGGTGAGATTCCCATCTTCGCCCCTTGTCCCCGTGCTCTTTTGTCCCCTCTTATAAGAGGGGTACAAAGAGCACCTCCCTAGGCTACTGAGACCCACCAGTTCCACAGTTCATCGCTATATATACGACAGCTGAAATGATAGCAAGTGGGCTTTTCAGCCTGACCGAGGATACCATCTCGCTCGGTCGGAAACCTATCTGCTTTGTGGCATTTCACTATAATCCCACAAACATAAATGAGTAGGTAAAGCACGTGCAAAATATGGTACTGTGTATTTTTATTATAGATGTCATATTTCAGCTAATGATATCAACAAGAGTATAGAAGACAGGAAAACTGAAAACATTTTGAACTGTCGATGTAACCAGAATGTCGCGAAAGTCCACGATTTAATACAGGTTGAGATTTTAACTACGAATCAACGGATTGATGTGGCAGAGAAATTAGGTTGGTATAATATCACTATGTAGATTTATAGTAGTAGAGTCTAGAGGATCTAGAAACAAATTTGATCCTGACAATAATTGTCAATTATTGTAATTATTGTATTTTATTGCACGCCACGTTAACCTAGCCACGTAGTAAGTTCGTAAGAGTTTATGTTACGGGTACTAGGAACGGAAATTAATCTATACTAATATTATAAAGCTGAAGAGTTTGTTTGTTTGTTTGAACGCGCTAATCTCTGGAACTACTGGGCCGATTTGAAACATTATTTCAGTGTTAGACAGCTTATTTATCGAGGAAGGCTATAGGCTATCAAGCTATGACTTATAGGAGTTGAGTAACGCGGGCAAAGCTGCAGGCAACAGCAACATTTATATAAATACATATACCCGGTGCAGACATCTATATTCACCATACAAATTATCCGAATCTGGCGGAATTAGAACCCGCGACCGCTGTGTAAAGTGTCCAGTAGCCTGACCACTCGACCACAATGACTTATAGCCCGGTATAATATGTATAATATGTAAGTAGTTTTATACACAGTACAGTTTCATAGTAATTGGTACAGTATTTTTTGCACGAGCAAGCAGCAATTATATTTTAATGAATGTAATAATGTATAGCTGCAGAAGTCCCAGCCCCCCTGGAGGACAAGTCTACCGCCACGCTGAGCCTATGTTGCGACCTCGTCAGTGAAGATGCATTTACGAGCCCGATGATTACTTTTCAGAATAATGGTATGTTTTATACTAGCTTGTTGTATAATGACTAGTGCCGTCTTAGAGTATACATAAATTATATAGAGCGCGCGTCACTAAGTATGAACTGTAAGCACATGTATGAACATAGATAAGACCATGGTCTTGGAAACGTTCAATCAGTGTCAAAACAGCACGCGCTTTTCATCATATTTGTTTTTAAATGATGAAATGTGAAGTACCAATTGGTAAGAATGATTCCTGGAAGCAAATTTTGATTGAGATTATACCCATGGGGTGTCCATTGGTATAAACATAAGTGACCGTCGATTTACCCCCCCCCCCCCCCCCCCCATCATAACCAGTCTTCTATAATAAATGAATATACCAGTAGGGCGTGACGAGTCTTCTAGTAAATAAAATTTATATAACAGACATCTGTTCACGTCCAGATACACAAACGATACCGCCTATGGGAAATGTGAAGAAAATATCTATCGGAGTTTATGCAATGGAACAAGTGCTGTTCAACAAAACACTAAGTATTACAGGTATCGTGTTTTTATTTTTAATTTAAATAAACTTTGAGTAAAAAAAGTAGGTAACAAATGCATTATCATCATCATCGTCACCTCTATCCTTCCACTGCTGATCTTTTTCTAAATCTTTTTCTTTTTTTTATAATCTAACGAAAAAAAACTTTTTTTCGTTCCCGCTACTTTGACGCAAAGTTCTTGGAACCTATTACAGAATAGTATTATTGTTATTTGATATAGATATTTTGTGTTGGATGTGAGTGGCGAGGGATCATCTTGGCGTTCATTGAGGGAGGCCTATGTTCAGCAGTGGACGGATAGAGGCTGATGATGATATATACCTGTAGATGTTATCCTAAAAACTGATTCAACGGATTTCGACCTTTTAATTAGTTGAAGTAGAGCACAAGTTTAATTAATGGAATAGTTGAGATCCCTCACGTGCCGATTCTGTTGTACGGAAACCTTTAGGCATTTGTTATTGTCACCTAAAGCTTTAATCCGTGGACTTTGAACACAGTACTTACCTCTTTAAATTAGGCATTCTAAGTAGGTGAACGACCTAAACGAATCTTAATATGATTACGTGGATAGATATTATAAAAAAGTTGTCTGTCACGGGATTTGAAATATCTATGCGAGTGTTGCAATTCATAATAAATAAAAATCTATAAGGAGAGGTGGATATGTTATAATATTTTTTTTATGTTTATAGGAGGCCACGGAACAGTCCGAGACATATTATGGTGACTACCGGCGCCCCTAGACATCCGCACAACAAATAATTATGCAGATGCGTTGCCCTCCTTTTCCCATCCCCCAATGGGCCACCGGAAACTCACAAACCGCACAAAACGTGACGGCATAGCTGTCACTTGACGCCCATGTTATATGAGCGAGATGTACCACCCCGGTCGTGCCGGCCCAATTTGGCTGCAAAGTAGGGCACTACTCTTACATATATAGTACTTATATAGTATACGCGCGCCCACACAGAAAAAGATTCGAAAGCGATGGCGTTTTTATTAAATGATCTAAGCTTTTTTTATGACTCGAAAATGTTGATGGAATCAAAGTTGAACCACGTTCCCCTTACCGAAGCCCTTCAAATTGCGCACTGAGATAAAAATATACTTAGTGCATCTAATTGGACCTCAGAAGTATTTTGCTTTTGATATAATAATATATTAGAAATTATATAAATATACTAGCTGTTGCCCGCAGCTTCGCCCGCGTAAAATTTTTAAAATTTGAGGGGTTGACCACCCTTATCACTTAGGGGTATGAAAAATAGATAGTAGCCGATTCTCAGACCTACTGAATACGCATATAAAATTTGGTAAAAATCGGTAAAGCCGTTTCGGAGGAGTACGGTAACTAACATTGTGTCATGGAAATTTTATATATTAGATATTTCTATGATTATATAAAATGTTGATAATTTAATGTCTCTCGCTTTTATCAACCTTATATAATATAAAGTTCTAACAAAAACAGATTTCACAGATTTGTAACATATTACAGATACGACAGCGCCGTGTGGAGCTCACGAAAACACATTAATCACTGAGGAGGAAAGAGGAGGAGAGGAAACTATTTTATCTTGCACAGGTAATAACGTTTTAGTAAGTAGTTCGGAAGATTTTCACTTAACTCAAATGGTGATTATCTTTATATATATATATTTCTTACTTTGACCGATTTTGATGAAATTTTTTGTGTGAGTTCAAGGGGATTCGAGGATGGTTTAGATTCACAAAAAATATATTTTGTACAGGACAACGTCTGTCGGTGCTACTAGTATTATATAAATACATCGAGCATGTAACCGGAATGGAGCGGTAATGTTATGTGTTTCGTATGAAAACGAATTCCGCCAAATTTGTGCTGCGACGCTGCGCCGGTTCTGAACTCTGATTGGCCGACGATGGTCATTGATGGATGATTGGCTTATGGGACGTATATACAGATCACTGGTTGGTTGAATTTCTATGACTTCAGTTACAAATCACTGACCAGTTTTGATCATTCCGGTTATATTTTCGATGCACACGTATCAATGCCAATTATACACAATTAAACAACCCATAACAGATAAAAAAGTTTTTATTACGAAAATAGTTTTAGAAGTTCTGAATCAATTTCACTTCAAAGTTTATTATTTACGGTAGTTTTTCGACCTCGATGTGGGGCAACTAATATTCATTTAGTGGAGACGTACGGTTTTCGGATTCAATATTATCATGAGTAATCAATTGTACTAGGAGTTGGACTTACATAATATGACTAATGTAAAAGAAACATTGTCTGATGACGGTGTTGCCAGGTTGGGGGATTTTCCCCTAAGTTTAGTGGATTTTAGACGACTTGGTGGAAAATCTAGGGGAAACATTATTTTCGGGAATTGTTCAGGGGATTTACAAACTCCCTTAAATTGAAGTTGAAAAGAATGAAGGAAGAGCGATTAATAAAAAAGAAATAAAAATAAAAACAATAAATTATCAATGACAACTCAAAACATGCTTACTTAGTTATAAATAAAAAAACATTTTCTTAAAAAAAGTCACAATACCAGCAGACGTTGATATTTTTTTGTGCTTCTAAGATATTTTTATAAAAAGATATCCCAAAATTTGTACTTCAATATTTTTTAATTTTTTCACGTGTAAATAATTATATTATAATGTATTCATTAAAAAAAACGAATTCAAAAAGTCGTCAGACGTCTTGAGAATTTCAGTCATTTGATTTAGGGAATTTTGTTTCGATCTACGGGATTTTAAGTGGGCGTTTATGGGAGTATTAAGTGTGATTAGATTTATCGATCATTTCGATGAAATTTAAGAAAAGTATATAATACTTGAAGAAGAACAGACTATTATAAATATTCGTAAGTCGATGCAACTGTAAATAAATTATGAAAAAGCCACATTGGAAAAAAATGTATAAAGCCACGTTCTTATCCTCATTGTGTTACGAAATCACGCGCTATGGACAGGGAAAGGCACTTTTTTGGAGTTCAAGAAGGTTTGACTTGTATTGTGAGACCGTCTCACGTCTCCAATACAACTGTAAATAATCTCGTATTGTACTGGCGTCTCAAATGCAAGACTGAGGGCAGTTACGCACTGCATCCGATGTGAATCCGTCAAAATATGTTTCGTAGAAGCCGTATTTTTTTTATATAATATCTAAAACGTTCCGAAGTAACCGTGGACAATTTGTATGGTAGCTTACACACTAGATTCGTTTCCGTCATCCGATTTTTCTCCGTCATTCTAAATATGTGAAGGTGATTTCACTTGTCCAACTTGTCCACTGTGGTTGTCGCTCTTCACTTACCATCAGGTGAACTGACTATCCGTTTGCCCCCTCTTCTATATAAAAAAAATGTGTTAGTTGGGTAGGCAAACTGGCCACGTGACTGGTCAGTGGTCAGCGTCGCCCATGAATGTAAACGAGCTTACCTGGAACTAGCCCAGACAACTCATTCATGTTTTGCCTATCCTTTTTTTTCTTTAACGCCGGAAATTGCTTTGAGGCATCCCGCGGGGGAGTGGGTCTCTCGAGGTGGGTATGTGGGACTCGCTGCGCGCGAAAGCTGGTAAGTCGACGCAGCTCTACCCACTAAAACCCGGCGAATGCCACCAATGGCACCTCGACGGCTAGTTAGTCCCTCAGGGGACCGACGCCACCCCCACAGAGTGGTAGTCCTGTACCACAGAACAACCCCTCCCACCGTCGGGACAATACAATGGGGTGAGGTTCCCGTCCTCGCCCCCTGCTCTTTTTTCCCCTCTTCTTATAAGAGGGGTACAAAGACCCCCTCGGCTCAATTTGCTTCGCCCAAGGTGCAGCGGCTTACCCTAAGCTACTGAGCTCCACTGCCATAACAAGGCCTGAACCATGATGGGGATGCTTTGCCTATCCTGAGACATAAGATATTAAGTCTCGGTGCCAGTAAAATTACACTACCTGTCCTGCCTTTCTCTCCGAAACACAGCAATGCTGTTTCACGGGAGGAACAAGCAAGATGGTGGTATGCATGTAGACGAGAGTGAGCTACAGCGTATACCTCCCACCACATGTTGAAAATAGTTTCATTTGTATGGGCAGATGCAACGTGATAAGAGGATTTCTTAGTGTTTTCGCGAATTCAGATCGGATGCAGTGCGTAAGCGCCCTAACCTTATACAGCATTTATGTCTCTGAGGACGTACCGAGCGGGAACGAGGACGCGAAATGGAGATCTTTTGTGGGATCCCGTTTGGTTTGCATTATAGAAGAGATAGCTGATGGGCCAATAAGGTTCAAGAGTGGAGGCCACGTTTAGGTAGACGAAGTGTTGGTCGGCCATTAACCAGGTGGGAAGACGATGGTGGCCAGTCCTGATCGGCCGTCTTGGCGTTCATTTAGGGGGGTTATGTTCGGCAGTGGACGGATAGACGTGATTATTTTGATACCCTGTAGGACGTAGGTCAAAGATGGCATTGTATGCAATTTATTTTATAAGGACAGAGAAAATCTTTTCGAGGATTTTGTCTCCATTGCTTACCGTCTCGAGTGTAAGAACATATTATATGCCACTATTACATACCACACATTTGAGTGAAACTATTTCTTTATTTAAGGTATCAAGGTAGAGTCGTCATCGCACATACAAGATGATGCAGTGACTTTGGATGTTGATGCAAGCGTTCCAAAGGAGAAATATGTGAATGAAGGTAACTTTAAAAAGTGCTTTTAAAGAATAGTGCATCATATAACCTATCATCATAATATCACTAGCACTAACACTAACACTAACACTGACCACGATGATTAATGATCATTGATCACGAACATCATCTAAAATATGTGCCCAAATGATCAAAGTAAACGAACATCCTTAGTACAATACCTTTTTACGACTCGGCCGCAGATTTGGTTTTAATATAATTTTGTAACAAATTGGATTATCTTCTATACAGATAAATAAAAGAGTGTCTGTAATATTAAAATAACCACTTTTTACTAAATGCGTATGGATGTATACACGGTAAATAAACCAAAATAGCAATTTTTTTTAAAATTGTCTGTCTGTCTGTCCGTCTGTCTGTTTGTTCCGGCTAATCTCTAAAACAGCTGGGCCAATTTTGACGGGACTTTCGCTGGCAGATAGCTGATGATAAAGGGAGTAACTTAGGTTATATAAATAATGATCATCAATCAGCATACGGCTATAAATCTAAGTTAACGCGGGCGAAGCTGCGGGCAACAACTAGTATTTTTATAAAGATATGTGCGTGATATAACTGAACTTCTAAACGGCTGAACCGATTGTGATAAAATTTATATGCGATAGATTCACAATTTGGTCCACTACAAAATGATTTATACAGGACGTTTGTCCGGTCCACTATCTTTATATGAAAATTGAGGGAGATATTCAAATACTTATTATTATCAGGCTGGTTACGACTTTAAAGCAAGCTTAATTTTGAGGATATTTCAGGAGGAAAATTTAATCCTGAGGAAAATTTATACCCAGCCTTAGTGTCCTTGACATTTTAGCCAAAATGACGGAGAAGTTGAAAAAATAATAATGAAACAAAAACCCTTCGTGCGAAATTTTCTTTGATAAATTTCAAGCCAAAAGTTCGTAATAATAGGGACAAAATGAAGTTAGGCAAAGTATTAAGAAAATAAAATTTTTTACAATAGGTATTGTTTTTTCATAAATATTGTATATTTATGAAAAAACAATACCTAATTCACTTCACTTTTATGAAAATCTTCAACGATTTAGGCACCGACCCCACTGCGCGCGGTCTAGCGGTCAGAGTTCAGTGTAGAACGCAAAACGTTCCAAGACTCACTTTCACACTTGCGCACACTACGAGCGGTCTAATTTAAAAAAAATCAATTGGTCTCGATAGAAGTTCAGCTTCAGAAAATGAAATTCTATTATTGTGGAGCCTTGCCAGTTCATAAAATAAAGAGAAAGTAGGGTAAGGTGGTATACGAGTACGCACTTAGCTTCATTGAGTTAAAAGAAAATTAATAAATTGATTATAATATTGTAATCAGTTCTTATTTTAATTAAATAATAATCTTATAATATTTGCCTTTTTGACATTTTTTATAGTATTTGCCGTTCAAATCATAAATAATATAATAATAATATCAACCCTTATATGTCCCACTGCTGGGCACAGGTCTCCTCCTCGAAATCAGACGAGGAAGGGTTTTGGGCCAAAGTTCACCGATGCGCTGGCCCAATGTGGGTTGGTGAACTTCACACACCTTCAAAGACTTTTAATCTTATCAGGCATGCAGGCCCAAATTATATAGGAAAGGTTTCTCACTAACTCTATAAAACGTTCGATATCGTCGGACATCGTGCTTGAACTTGTTTTCGACAAAAATAGAACTCCGACAGAACGTGCGTTCAGTTTGACCGTCGCGGTCGCGGTGTGTAGGATTCTAAGCCAACCACATAGGCTACAGTGACCGCGGAACGCACAACTCGGAACTTTGATCGCTAACCGCGCGCAGTGCGGTCCGCGCCTTAACAACTGTTGTTATCTCGTCATAAACATGCCGCAATTTTTTTTAGTTATATAATAATGATTACACTTTCATAAATAGTTCACGTTTGTCAGTTTCGTGATTCGTAAATTATTCACACTTCATTTACTTACAGAATTTAAGTTGCTCCATTCAAATTGCATGTTATTTTGATTAAACTAATGTACCTTTTTACTAATGTACATAATAAATCGAAGATTATGGATCTCACCCACTGATAACTGGTTTTATTGTAAAAAAAGTTTTATACTGTACAAGTACTGGCTGGAGGCAGAGGGTTCGAATCTGTCCGTTTCAGTTCCGTTGGTTTGTAACGTTTGTTAAACGTACTTGTTACCCTAATGCCCGTAAAACATGTTCTTATTTTTCTTTATATTTTCAAGGTACCTCACAGTGCATCAATCAAGATAGCGCCAGCCTCACTTCACCGTCCTTATACAGACGTAGTGTTAAAGAAGCGTGCTTAGGTAAGTTCGTATTTTGAAAACATTTAAAAGATAAGAAAAGTAAGAGGTAAGTAAGATAGCACATTCGCAGTCCTTTTGGCTCCCCGCCATGGTTCAGGCCTTGACGTGGCGGTGGGGCTCACCGCTCAGTAGCCTAGGGTGAGCCCAGCACCTGTGCTGGGCTCACAGCCAGCAGTGGATGAAGCTAATTGAGCCGAGGGGGCTCTTTGTACCCCTCTTATAAGAAGAGGGGACAAAAGAGAAAGGGCAAGTGAAGGGGCAAGGGACGAGGATGGGAACCTCACCCCATTGTACTGTCCCGACGTTGGGAGGGGTTGTTCTGTGGTGCGGGACAACCTCTCTGTGGAGGTGGCATCGGTCTCTTGCGGGACTGACTAGCCGTCAAGGTGCCCTGTCAGCTTAACAGATCCGGGGCACCTCACCAAGGCGGCACTGGTGGCACTCGCCGGGTTTTAGTGGGTAGAGCTGCGTCCATTTACCATCTTTCGGGCGCAGCGAGTCCCACATACCCACCTAGGGAGACCCACCCCCCAGGCGAAATGCCTCAGAGCATTTCCCGGCGTAAAAGAAAAAAAAAAGTTTTCAAATAATGTGTAAGACATAACTTTATATAAATTTGTAACATGTGTCAACATCCCTATTCATAGCATTTAATTTACTAATCTGACCACAAGCAAAACCTGTCTGTTTATTGTCTGTTCTGGTTCTTGTAAATTTGGCTGAAGGGCAATTTTTTTCATGTACATTATGTTCGTAGGCCCTGAAGATTTACGGCTCAGCCGGACAACCTCCTATCAGTGTGTCATCCCTCGTTCGGATGCTGGTGAGTTGGTTTTGATCACACATTATGTAAGCTTTAAACGCAGCTGTGCTCAAAAAACCTATATTTTACCGGCTATAGAATTATTGCGTGAAAATACTGAATCGCATATCTTTTTCTATATAGCAAAGTCCTGTTGCTAAATTTTATAGATCATAATATAGTAAACCTAAGCTACGATGGTCTAGTGGGTATGGGCTCGGCCACTTGAGTGAGAGGTCCGGGTTCGATCCCGACACCTGTGGTGCTTTTAAATGGGTTTTTCTAAATTTCTAATACGATAAACACGAGACCATCGCTTGCTCACTGGTGAATGAAAACATCGTGAGGAAACCTGCGCCCGATGAGATTAAAAGTCTTTGAAGGCGTGTGATCTTC
Organism: Helleia helle; assembly: GCA_963853865.1. NCBI lineage: Eukaryota > Metazoa > Arthropoda > Insecta > Lepidoptera > Lycaenidae > Helleia > Helleia helle. The sequence continues at coordinate 4,879,748 of OY971425.1, read as the reverse complement.
ACCAACCCGCATTGGGCCAGCGCATCGGTAAACTATGGCCCAACACCTCCTCGCCTGATTTCGAGGAGGAGACCCGTGTCCAGCAGTGGGACATAATATAAGGGAAAATTAAAAAAAACATCTTCCAAACATTGCCCGCGACTTCGTCTTCACAGAATTAGATTTTGGACTATTCACACAATATCTTCATAAATTAATAATAATATCTGTGGACGCTTTTACACCACGTCAATCTGGTCCCGTGGTAAGTTCTCGAAGAACTTGTGTTACGGGTACAGACAACGGAAATATATATAATACTTTTTTATACTATACATATATTTAAGATTTTTATTATATAATACACATCCATGACCCAGGAACACAGAAAATATTTTTGTTGCCTGGCGGGATTCGAACCCGCAACCTCCGGCTTGCGCGCCAACGCGCTTACCACTGAGCCACAGAGGCCGTCAGAATTACTTATAGCCTATATGTTATTCTGATGTATAAGCTATATTATTATAAAGTTTCATTAAAATCCATTCAGTAGTTTGTGTAGGAGCAACATTCGCATTTATAATATTAGTAGGATTTTCCTCGACTATATACATTAATTAGTGTGATTCTCGTGGAGCTTAGAAAACAGGCCACGTATGAGGGCGTTGCTAACCCCGTTTTATCCGACCAAGTCCCCATAACTCACCGTCTACCAAGTTACAGATTAAAAGTACATTTTACGTCACTAGTTCGGGAGGAGATTGAGATAAAAATAACTTCAAAATTTATTTTTAATAGTATTTTGCTTTAGAACTCTAACAGTATTATTTTATGTTGGAATTTATGTGTTGAGACTGAAAATTCTGAGCTCAAAACAACTATTAATAAATAGAATTACTTTTTTGGAAATGTTTCGATATAACGTGGGTGAAATTAAGGTTACTGGCATAGATCCAAGGGAGGCTCTTTGTACCCCTCTTATAAAAAAAAAGACAAAAGAGCAGAAGGACAAGGGGCGAGGATGGGAACCTCACCCCATTGCACTGTCCCGTCGTTGGGACCTCTCTGTGGATGTGGTGTCGGTCCCTTGAGGGATTGACAAGCCGTGGATGTGCCCTACCCTAGGGCTCAGTCTTGGCACCCCTGCTCTTTACCCTGTACACTAGCGACATCCCCAGAATGCCTAACATCCATATAGGTCTATTTGCCGACGATACCGTCCTCTATACGACTCATCGCAACCAAAGATTAATAACGATCCGACTACAGAAAGCCGTCGACGCACTAGGCGTCTGGTTTAGGAAATGGCAGATTTCTGCCAACCCCGAAAAAAGCGCCGTGATTCGCTTTCAGAGAGGTAACAGTACCTCACACAGGCCTTGTAGAAATTTAGGTCAAATCTTCCTCTACGGAAACGAGGTGCCCCGAGTCAATCAGATAAAATACCTCGGCGTTACCCTCGATAGTAGTATGACATTTCATGCTCATATAAAAAGAATTAAAAAGAAGGCACTGTACGTACTACATCGCCTTTACCCAATGATTTGCAAACGGAGTAAACTGCCGCTTAGACATAAGCGGACACTTTACAAAGTTTGCATACTGCCTATATTCGCTTACGCGAGTGAAGTCTTTGCGCACATAGCACCTTCACACATAGAGACGTTACAAAAAATACAGAACCGTTTTCTAAGAACAGCAACTGGAAGTCCATGGTACTATCGTAACGTGGACCTTCATAGAGAACTCGGGCTGCCTTCTGTAGCTCAACATTTTAAAGACAAATTAGAAAGGTTCTTTGAAAGAGCCAATAATCACGCAAATCCGCTAGTCGTACAGGCCGCTAGTTATGTACCCGATCCAGACTCACATCGTCTGCGTAGGAGACCGAGAAACGTCCTCCTCGATCCTCCAGATCCTATCACGGTTGCCAATAATCGTTTTCCTCTCCAACCTAGGGCATCCCGCCTTAATACACAGTACACACACAACAGTACACTCATTACACGCACTCAACACCGCCTCCGCCGTAGGTGGCGACGACCTCGTTTCCGACCGTCGGTCCCGTGATCGACAGGAAGGAAATTAGAAGCCCCGCGTTCAGATGCCCCGTCTCTTAGATGACGGGACGGGGGCCCCATAAGGGCCTCCAAACACACTAAAACTTAGAAAGGTTTGAGCCTCGTTGCCTCACCTATTAGACAGATGAAGTTAGAACAGACCTCAGTCAGCTTAGATCATTTCAAAAAAAAAAAAAAGGATGTGCCCTGTTTGCTTAATAGATCCGGTGCACCTCAACAAAGGCACTCAATATAAAAAATCAAACGTTCTTCGACATCACGTTGAAAGCACGAAAATTTGTTGTATCATTTACTTTATTTCGACTAAGAACACAGTCCTTCCAATGACTTACGGTTACCGTACTCTTGCCTCACAAAGATTATGCCACCAGAATTCTTTTTTTTTTCTTGGGGAAATCATCGTGATACCACTAAGCCCGCGGGAGCCTGGTGATTATGTGGGACTTTAACCCAACTAAAAACCCAAGGTGTTCGGCCTCTTCGTGCTGGCCTGGCGCAGTAAGTGTAGTGCTCTGCGCCAGCCACCGACTGCTCCTCCGCACTCTCCGCTGGCAAGACACCCTAAATCTAAAGGTGGCTTGCAGCTCAGGCCTTCTCGCGCGTGCACTGGTCTCTTGCCGAGTCGCCGTCGCATCTCTCCCCTGCCGAAGGCTTCCATGGCATGGCAACTACTCCTCCATCTCCATGGGAACCTCCATCACCACTAAGACGGCAAAGCTCTGCCACCAGGATCCTGAAAAGATATACCACATGGGGCACTGCAATACATACAGTCTTACAATCCACGACCTCGCAGAAGTCTGCTACCCGTTTTTCTTAAAAATATTTTCAAAATGAAACTAGAAATACGAAAATTAATGGAAATTGTCGTGAACTTATTTAATACAAGGTAAAAAGTCGAGAGCTATTTAAAATGAGGTTTCATTTCCTCGAAATCAAGAACGAGGTTAACTCCGATGGAGATGTTGTTTTAAGGAATACGGATTTTTGAGTCCCTTATCTCGCGGCTTTATCATAATTGCACGGGACAGACGTTTAACTTGGGAAAGTTAGTCGAAGGATACAGTTAATGTTCTGAATTTAAAAAGTAGAAATATTAAGGAACCCAAAAGTGCGCTGACCTCTAGCTTGTTGATATACTGGGATACACGTATCACATTTATAAAACCGCATTCGTCTGGTCACAGTTTGATGCGAGAGGGATCTACCGCGTTCATCGGAGGGGACTTGTCTCTGCCGAGCGTCATCACCGCGATGCTCGGTGACGACTAGTCCTGGATGGCGATGGTCTCCTTCTACGAGGCAGAATTATCCCAGAAAGAGGTCGACGAGCGGGTGAGAGATGAGACCGCTGACGAGGCCTCCCTCCGCGGGCGACGAATGGATATACGTGCATAGGAGGCGCTACATAATGCGCCACACCTGTGGTCGTGTCGGATTCAGGATGGGAACCTGGTCCCTGTATGATACGACGTTACGGGGACTGCTTAGTAGCGGCCGGGCAGTCCCCTTTTACGAGTAGTCTGGCCTTCGCCGAAGCCAGCCTATCGCTGAGGTGCTCATTTTGTCTCCAAATCCAGGATCCTCAAAAAGTGGCTGAATTCACTCGCAGTGGTTTTAATTTACGGATAGAGCACTCCCAGGTGCGAGTCCCACATAGGGTCAGGATCTACCCGAGATCCTGGTTACATGCGTGAAAAAGAGATCTAGCGCCTTCGTGTTAATTGAAAGAGACTTATATCCAACAGTGAGTGAATAGAAAAAGCTGAAGATGATGATGATGATGATGCTTATTTACCTGGTCATCCTTGGATGCGAGTGGCGGCGGATCGGCCGTCTTGGTGTCCATTAAAATGGGTCTATATCCAACAGAGGATGAAGAATTGATGATGACTCCTCAAATCTGTATCAAGTTGTATCATCCCACAGTCGACCAATGTTCATCAGTAAATAAATAAATATTATGCAACAATCACACCACGTTAACCTAGCCCCGTGTTCAGCTCGTAAGAACTTGTGCTACGGGTACGGGTACGGAAATACAATTAAGAAATTTATAAACCAACATACATACACGTCCATGACCCGGTGCAGACATCTATATTCATCATACAAATAATGTGCACATGGCGGGATTCGAACCCGCGACCACTGCATAAATTGTCCAGTAGTCTGACCACTGGACCGGCTGCCAGTAAATCATCATACACACTTTTCTTTTTATTTAACGCCGGGAAATGCTCTGAGGCATCGCGCGGGGGAGTCGGTCTCTCCACGCGCGTATGTGGGACTCGCTGCGTCCGAAAGCTAGTAAGTGGACGCAGCTCTACCCACTAAAACCCGGTGACTGCCACCAATGCCGCCTTTGGTAAGGTGCCTCAGATCTAATGAGCAAACAGGGCACCTCGACGGCTAATCAGTCCCCCGAGAGACCGACGCCACCTCCACAGAGGGTTTGTCCCGCATCACAGAACAGCCCTCCCAACGACGGGACAGTAAAATGGGGTGAGGTTCTAATCCTCACCCCTCGCCCCCTGCTCTTTTGTCCCCTCTTAAAAGAGGGGTACAAAGAGTCCGCTCGGCTCAATTAGCTTCGCCCAAGGTGCTGAGCTCACCCTAGGCAACTGAACCCCACCGCCACGTCCAGGCCTGAACCATGGTGGAATCATCATACACACTGATTCATCCTATCCCCATCCATATATCCCATCACACTCCCCTTCCTCAATGAATTGTGTACTCCTGTGTACATATGAGCAAATTATACAAACAACACGTAACTTCGCTTTTGTCTCTAGCTTGTTCAATGAATATCGATCATTGGAAAGTTTTTGAACTACATATAACAGGGTTTCTTAAGCGGAGACCAATGTACCCTAAGGGGTCCGCGAAAGAGGTTTTGGAGGTCCGTGATATACGAGGAAAATAAATTTATTGTAATTATTCATAGCAAAGACGTTTGTTGAGAGATAAATTCCTAAACTCTTTAGTTACTTGCAAAATGGAGGAATTGACAAAATCTACTAAAATTCAATAGACACCTATAGTAAGAGGTAGTTAGTGCCATGCTGCTTTACAGCCGAATTGGACCGGCACGACCGGCTCACTCACATAACACCGGCATCAAATGATAGGTATGCTGTCGCGTTTTGAGTTTGTGAGTTTCCGGTGGACCATTGGGGGTATAGGGAAAAGGAGGTCAATGCATCTGCATAAATTTTGGTTGTGCGGATGTCTATGAGCGTCAGTAGACCATAAGGCTAGTCGGAGCCTTGTGGACTACCGGCTCGGTTGCCTCCTTATGACATAAAAAACACCTTACATTTATTGTTTTCTAATGTTTACACGAATTTCACTCATTATAATAAAACAATTTTTACGGATTTTATCGCGGTTTATTAAGATTTTTACAAGCCCGACGTTTCGGATACTTTACAGCAACCATGGTCACGGGAGGACGGGAAACGTCGGGCTTGTAAAAATCTTAATAAACCGCGATAAAATCCGTAAAAATTGTTTCACCTTACGTTTATTCAGTTCTACAGCGCGTGGAGTCAATTACATTTAGTAGGGGTCCGTCAAATATGTTCAATTTCAAAAGTGGTCCGTGACTACAAAAGTCTAAGAAACCATGGCATATAATAATGAAAAAAAAATCTCGTATGCATCAATAATTTAATGAAATAAATATTATGATAAATCTAGTGCCACAAGGCGGACATATAATCGTAAGTTATATCCTACGTAGTCCATAAACTCAGTAATCATAACTCAACAGTAATTACTTTCAGCAAATAACTTAATCCGAACTTATAACTAAATCTACTCGCATCTGTGTCAAGTTTAATCGACTTGGTATGTCATAACTTAGGACACGATTGATTGCTGTGACGCAGTTTCACTTAATCTTTATTAGAAGAGCCGAACCGTGGCCGATCTGGGGTTGACTAGCCCTGACACCTTTTTTATGTTGAATAGTAAACTGACAGACAAGCCACATGATGGTAAGTCTTCTTTCTTCTTTACGCATGTAGCCAGGATCTCGGGTAGATCCTGACCCTATGTGAGACTCGCACCTGAGAGTTTCCTACCCGTAAACTAAAACCACTGCGAGCGCCTTCAGCCGCATTTTGAGGGTCCCGGGTTTGTAGACAACAGGATCACCTCAGCGACAGGCTGACCCCGGCGAAGGCCAGACTACTACTCTTAAGGGGGGACTGCCCGGCTGCTTAGGCAGTCCCCGCGACGTCGTGTCTTACTGGGCCCAGGTTCCCACCCTGAACCCGACACGAGCACAGAGGCGTTACTGGAGGCGCATTAAGTAGCGCCTCCTATGCACCCCCGTTCGTCGCCCACGCGGGGAGACCTCGTCGGCGGCCTTCTCTCTCACCCGCTAGTCGGCCTTCTTCTGGGACATTACTGCCTCGCAGAAGGAGACCATCGCCGTCCAGGACTCGTCGTCACCGAGCATCGCGGTGATGACACTGTTCAGAGACAAGTCCCCTCCGATGACCGATGTCAGATCATGACGCAGCGCCGCCCATCTCGGGACCTGAGTTAGGCCTGAGCTAATTATTAATTTCTATAATTACCTACCATTTTTTTTCTTCCTTTCCTTAAAAAAATAAACAAAATCTTTAAAATAAGTGTATCTGAGGGCAGCAGTAATCTAACTTTTAGTCCTTGTATTTTATCTTCTCAAAGAAAGGAAAGGACAATGTCAATGAGAACAATGGTTTTTTAATAAATATTATCCCGGGCTAGGAACTAACGTTGAAGTTTTCAACTTCATCTAAAGTGCGCTATTATATGTTTTCCCCATAAAAGGGGATAATTAATTGACTATACAAAGAATTTAATGAATGACAATGCGATCAAAGTAATTTCTATTTCAAAAGACCATAGATTGTTCGGGACGATAAGCCTTCAATAATGAAAATTTAATTAAACATTTATAACATTATTGTTTCATTATAACAGACTGTCAATAAAGTACAACATAGCACATACTACACACTAGGAGGAGACGACATCCTCTTTTCCGCTGAAATTTGTTCGGAAATGAGGATCTCCATTCACGTATTGAAGCGAAGATTCTATAGTCTAGACCAGAGATGGCGAACCAGTGAGACACGTGCCCTTGATGGCCCTCCACCCAATATCTTGGGCACGCCGCGCGCGCCGCCCCTGCGAAGTATTAGTGTGGTATTGGATACTTATTTGATGCGCCCTTACCAAGTTACCACACTTTGAGAGTTTTCGGGCCGTGTTCGGGCTGTGTTCGGGCTGTGTTCGGGCTGTGTTCGGGTCGTGTTCGGGCCGTGTTCGGGCTGTGTTCGAGCCATATTCGGCCTGTGTTCGGGCTGTGTTGGGGCCATGATCGGCCTGTGTTCGGGATGTGTTCGGGCTGTGTTTGGGCTGTGTTTGGGCCGTGTTCGGGCCGCTCGCATGTAGGCGCTCGCCGCGCGGCCTCGTATTCTCTTGGTGTAGAGATAATATGATAATGATAGTCATAATTTCTTTCAGAAACCTATATACAATATCCGTCTGTCTGTACAAGTACGGACGGGTTGATAGTATTCAGATCGGCCTGCGTGCGCAACTCTCTGCCACTCCACGACAGACGAAGTCAGGGTGAAGAAGACAGTCAAGATAAAGCAGAATGTTTTACTCAATATAGTAAGGACAGTGGTGGAAATAAGAGTGGTGAGGATTATATTACCTTTAGTAGATTAGTAAAAGGAAAAAAACTGACTGAAGAAAAACCTTTTACGATGTCGGTTAGAATGTCGCCTATATCACCCGGTCTATTATAACTAATCAATTGGCACCTCATTTATCAAAAATCATCGAGCATATAACCGGATAGACTAGTGACGTGAGCGATAAAATTCCGAAACTTGTCAGTGATTTGTCACTGAAGTAATAGTAATTCAACCAACCAGTGATCTGTATGCACGTCCCATCGGCTAATCATCCATCAGTGGCCATTAGTCGGCCAATCAGAGCGCAGAACCGGCGCAGCGTCGCAGCACAATTTGTTTTCATACAAAACACAACATTACCGCTCTATTCTATGCTCGATGTTTTAGTTCGTTTAGGTGCTACAAACACATATATAGAATAAAAGAAAGTAGAAAGCCAAAACGAGGCTATGACCAAGATGGAAGGGCAAATAGAATGGGGTACAGTCACTTTGCTTCCAATACTCATTAGTAGAGATCGGAAAACTGGACACAGTAAAGTCAAACGAGGAAAATCAGCAAGGCAACCTAAGACCATGCTCAAAATATGGCAGACCAAGTTGTAGTGCTATTTAAACTGGCAGTGTGGCGAGTGGCAGGTAAGTGGTCAACTTCTTTCACCCAAGCCTTTGCATAAAATATAAGTTTGTTGAGCTAGACCCAACGTTGACCACCTATCATCGGATGTCTTGTCAACAAGTTTGCTATCCTACTAATATTATAAATGAGAAAGTTTGTAAGAATTTACGGATGTATGTTTGTTTCTCTTTCATGCAAAAACTACTGAATGGATTTTAATGAATCATTACAATAACATAGCTTATACATTATAATAACATATAGGATATAATTTATCCTTATACTCCCACGGAAATGAGAAGTACGCGGGTGAAACCACGGGGCGCTGCTATTTCTACATAAATATGTTTTGTCCCGCTCTTATGGTAGTTACTCCAGAACATTCAAGCACTTCGGCTCGCATCGGGCGCAGTCGGCTCATGTCGGTGCACACGTTCAGTTCCACGCGGGAGATGACTATACAAGCGCAGCCGCTGTTGCTCAACGTGGAAGCCGGTGGTAAGTCCCCCGTGGAGAACCGAACGAGAGCGAGCCGATAATTTATACTATTTAGACATTATATAGGTACTGCTATTGTCACGGTCGGGCAAAATTTACTCAAAAAATGCATTCCTTATATTAAATTCCTGATATGGTTAAAAGATAGGAACGCTACGTACTTGACACATGCCAAACGAACTTATGTTGATTTTGCTAGGGAATGCGTTTAGGCATACCACCTTTTTTTTTTATCCCGCTGGGGAATGCTCTTAAGCATACCACCGGGCCCGGGGGAGCCCGGGGGTTATGTGGGACTCTCTGCGCCCGAAAAGATGGTAAAGTGAGCGCAGACTCTACCCACTAAACCCCAGCGGTGTTCTCCTCTTCGTCTGGGTGACCCGGTGAGGGAGCTGTGGACGTCCTCACCGGGCCACAACGATGTGCCATCCGGCACTCTTCTCTGGAGGCGGGGGATGGCGTCCCCTCCTCCTTCTCCGCTTAAGACACCCCGAACACATAAGGGTGCCTTATAGCTCGGGCCTTAGACGTGCGCGACAAATCCCCCGATCGGCCGCGCACAGCTCCATCACTGCGACTACCTGTCGCCGCCGCGCTCTCCTGTGGGTAGGGGCAGCAGTGCGCTCCCTCTCCCGCTCTGCCTCCTCCTTCTGCGACATCGCATCCTCGCAGAAGGAGAGGACCATCTGCCACATGCTCTCACTGACTAGGCATACCACCTGGTCCGGGGGATCCCGGATGCTATGTGGGACTCTCTGCGACTCTGAAAAATGGTAAGGTGGATGCAGACTCTACCCACTAACCCCTAGCGGTGTTCTCCTTGTCGTCTGGCTGACCCGGCGCGAGAGCTGTGGATGTCCGCACTGGGCCACAAAAGGATAGGAAAGCGCTGCTATGTATGGGCGATTACATTTACAACGCAGTGATTTTTGGAACCTCACCATGGTTCAGGCTTTGACGTGGCGGTGGCTCAGTAGCCTAGGGTGAGCCCAGCACCTTGGGCGAAGCTAATTGAGCCGACGGGGCTCTTTGTACCCCTCTTATAAGAAGAGGGGACAAAAGAACAGGGGGCAAGGGTCGAGGACGGGAACCTCACCCCATTGTACTGTCCCGACTCTGGAAGGGGTTGATCTGTGGTGCGGGACAACCCCTCTGTGGAGGTGGCGTCGGTTCCCTGAGGGACTGACTAGCCGTTGAGGTGCCTTGTTTGCTCAACAGATCCGGGGCACCTCACCAAGGGTGGCATTGGTGGCACTCGCCGGGTTTAGTGGGTAGAGCTTACTTACCAGCTTTCCGGCGCAGCGAGTCCCACATACCCGCGTGGGGAGACTCACTTCCTCGCGGGATGTCTCAGAGCATTTTCCGGTATTAATGAAAAAAAAGTGCCTTTTGGAAACTGACGAGTAAATGCAGAATGAATTCATCATTAAGTTTTTGGATGACTAGATGGTACAACGGTTTTAGTTTATTTACTCATGTGGTATTGTGCCGTCTGAGCGTTCTTAAAAGTGTAGTGGGGAGTAGCTTGATAATAATGATATTGTTCGCAGTTAGAAGTTTTATTGTATTGTAGGATCTAAGAAGTCTTCAAAAGCGACCATGTCAGCCGCCGTATCTACTTGGACCAATTTAAGTGACAAGAGCGTCTCGACCTTTACTTGTGGTCATAACGCGCACACCCAGTATGAAGGTAAGCTTACAAAATATTATGTACGAACAATAACTAAATACCCGTATTAACGGGTGGGAGGGATGCGCTGCGCTGCTTTCCCGGCTGTATGGGTACCATCATCCTGCTTGTTTCTCCCTTCAAACAGCTTTGCTGTGTTTCAGAGAGAAGAGCAAGACAGGTAGTGTAATTACTGACACCAAGACTTAACATCTTACGTCTCAGGATAGGCAACACATAAATGAGTTGCCTAGGTTAGTTTCAGGTAAACTAGATTATATTCTTGGGCGACGTCCACCACTTACCATCATGCGGCACGTCTGCCAGTTTGCCTATCCAACCAACATAAAAAAATTAAAAAAGTATTGTAACATAAAGTTATTTTATAAAAAATATAATATATAATGTGACAACTTTTACGGATTTTATCGCGGTTTATTAAGATTTTTACATGCCCAATGTTTTCCATATTTACGGTATGTCCCATATTTTGTCTCGTAAATGGGATACACAGATGGCGATAATGGCGGAAATACATAAATATGTGGAATGTGGATTCGACCATATTTAAATAGACGTGATACTTTACATATCAGTCAAGAAATACGATTACGATTTATCTTCATTTTATTTCTCTGCTTACTTTTTATTACATTATACTTTTTTTTTCTTTAACGCCGGGAAATGCTCTGAGACATCCCGCGGGGGAGTGGGTCTCCCCAGGCGAGTATGTGGGACTCGCTGCGCCCGAAAGGTGGTAAGATGGACGCAGCTCTACCCACTAAAACCCGGCGAGTGCCACCAATGCCGCCTTTGGTGAGGTGCCCCGGATCTGTTGATCAAAACAACAGGGCAAACATTAAAAACACTAACTGTATGCTACATAACATTATTGTCGTTTTATAATACTGCTGTCCTACTTCGAGATTGTTTGATGCTCGTTTGTATTTTTACACGTATTTGAAAGTGATGAGCGTCAACTGTGGAAGTTTCCCGTGGATGGGGTTTGTGTGTTACAGTTTTAGGACTTCATGTTCGTGTATTTTTGATGTGAAGTCTAATAAATAGATGAACGCCGGCTGCATGCACGAAAATGACCCGTAACGCTCATTGTCCTGTTACACTCATTGTCCCGTTACGCTCTTTGTACGCTTGCGTTTTGTTATGAGGTTGTCACGTTAAACTATCGTCCGTAAACCAACTTTACAGACAACCAATTTACGATGACGTTAGTCACTTACCATCAGGTGCCCCTTCTGCCCGTTTATCTATTTAACATTACCCAATATAAACCTGGGTAGACGAAGTATTGTTCGGCCATTAACCATGTGGGAAGACGACCTCAGTGGCCTGTCCGAGTTGGATACGAGTGGCAAGGGATCGGCCGTCTTGGCGTTCATGGAAGGAGGTCATGGTTCATCAGTCGACGGATAGAGGCTGATTGATGATGATGATGATGATGAATATAATAATGAATATTAGCTGTCTTCATGGAATTTACTATTGGTAGAGATGCATGTGTATCACTATCCTACTTACTTTCACGAAACAGTTTTGAAGGGCATCTAAATGATGACCTCTGTGGCTCAATGGTTAGCGCTTTGGCGCTCAAGCCGGAGGTAGCGGGTTCGAATCCCGCCAGGGAACATAAAAGTTTTCTATGTTCCTAGGTCATGGATGTGTATTAAATATGTGTATAATATAATAAAAATCTTAAATATATGTATAGTATTAAAAAGTATTAAATATATTTCCGTTGTTTGGTACCCGTAACACAAGTTCTTCGAGAACTTACCACGGGACCAAACAGACGTGTTGTTAAAGTGCCCATATATAGATATATACTTTTGCTGATTTTTGGGGAGAAGAACAGGATAGTTGGTAATTACTGGCACCAGACTATTCTGACGCGTGACAAGCAACGCATGAATGATTTATTCATGCGCATTCGATGCGATTCGCCTTACCTGATGATTAGGGCTATTCCCAGGTAAACTTGTTAATGGGCTACTGGACTTACCATCATATTTCTCTTCTGACTGTTTGTTTAACGTGTGTTGGCTGTGTGTGACGTTCACCAACACGCATTGGGCCAAGGCATCGATGAACTATGACCCAACACATCGCCTGATTCCGATGAGGAGACCCGTGCCCAGCAGTGGGACATATAAGGGTTGATATTATATACTTATTATAACCTACCCTTATATTTAAACACAGTATATGCCACCCACCAGTAAATTAATATTACAATATGAAGCTTCCAGCCAGCCCGCTATTTATTAAGAACAATTACGAAACGAAATTGCACGTTAATGTGAGTTTACCATCATAAATTAACACAATACGCATTTATAATCTGGTCGGGTAACTCGTTTTAACTATTTTAGAACGCTGAGAAGTTAATTTAGAGTAAATTACATTTCTGTTACATTATCCAAAACATTTAACCGGTGGTAGAAATGCACTGGTGGCTCGCCCCGTCTGCATTGACCTTGTTTCTCCTTTATGACATAAACACTATACATTTTCAACGGCTTTCTACCATCCCTACCATGGTTCAAGCCTTGCCGTGGCAGTGGGGCTCAGTTATAGCCTAACGTGAACCCAGCACCTTGGGCGAAGCCAATTGTACCGAGAGAGCTGCTCTTTGTATCCCTCTTATAAGAAAGCGGAACAAAAGAGCAGGGGGGGACAAGGGGTGAGTATGGGAACCTCACCCAATTGCACTATGCCGACGTTGGCAGTGGTTGTTCTGTGATGCCGGTCAACCCCTCTGTGGAGGTGGCGTCCCCTTGGGGGACTGACTCTAGCCGTCGAGGATGTTTGTTCAACAGATCCGGGGCACCTCACCAAAGGCGACATTGGTGGCACTCGCCGGGTTTTAGTGGGTAGAGCTGCGTCCACCTTACCATCCTTCGAGCACAGCGAGTCCCACACCCGCCTGGGGAGTCCCTCCTCCCTTGCGGGATGCCTAAGATCATTTCCCGGCGCAAAAGAAGAGCCTACTAATCTCTCGAAGCTTTAAAAATCATGTTATGCTTATTATGTTTCTCTTTAAAAAAACTATTTTGATTGTATTAACGGAAATATTAAAAGGAGGATAATATCCAAGTATTGGAAGACCACAAGTTCGTGATAAAAATAACAAACAAGCTAAAAATAATTCAAAACATTGGCGATTCACAGATAGCTTATGAATGGACAAAACTGTTTCGAACAACTGCAACTTACAAGCCAAAGAGTTGTAAGCCTTTGTGAATAATGAGAACAAATGTTACCAGTGTTGCCAGCTTCACAGTTTTAATAGTAAGCTGTTTCCTGCCAAATGTTTTATCTGCATTTTACTTTTATATTTGGCGCCTGCCAGAAACTTGACCATAATAATATAATGTATATTTTCGTCTGAAGACTTTCTGAATGGCATTTAATCTTCTGGCATTAAGAATCTAACTAGAAGAAATCTAAACAAAAGATATAGGTAGATAGGTAATAATTTCAATAAAAAAACCTACTTGTTGTCTCTAAAATCGTTTTCGGAGGATAATTTTACGTGATAACGTCATAATGCGTCACAAGCCGAACGTTTAGGCCGATCGTGCCTCTCTATCGCTTGTTCCGCGCTCTCGCTTGTTCCGCGCTCTCGCTTGCACGCTCGGCCAGGCGGAACGTGACAATGAGTCAGTCTTTTTCATGCGTGTAGCCGGCTTTCATCGATTTATAAGACGTTATCACGTGAAAAAATGTCTCAATATTATTATAAATTCTATTCATAATTATTTTGACCAAATAGCAAACCTGTTTTCCAAAGATAAGTGCTCTGAACTTTTTTAATGACTTGCACTCACAGAGTTGGCGACACTAGCATAGCAAAGTTATATAAAATATGGAAATCAGATATCGTGTAGACTGAGGATCAGGAAGTTTTTTAATAAGACAGGACGCAATGTATGCGGAATGCAGTTTCTATTTCTAATATATCGTTGACATTTATAGAGTAATGAGTTCTCATATCATACCCTGTAGGTTTCTCAAACTTTCGTCGCCACAAAAACCTGTTAAATTTTCCAGATGACAGCAAATCGCCTAACTAATTTTAATCCACAAAGAAAATCATAAAATTTAATAAAGAAACTAAGGCTTTTACTTCATTAAAAGGTAACAAATAACGTGCCAATAGAAATATCTTTTTATAATTAATGTGATGGGTGTGCTTGTTTCTTGTCGCAATTTGATCCAAATTTATTTTGAACTATTTTAACCTTAATTCTGACTTGGTATCTAGACGATTTCTGTATTTAGTTTTTGGTCATCAAGCCACCATTTCGTAAATCTTGTCGCGGCAGGGGTGCCGTCGAATGATGTACGACTAGTGGTTCGCGTACACCACTTTGATAAACCCTGTCCTACTATATCAGCTACTTGACTAGACAAATAGTCTAGTAAAATAGGAATAGAATAGAATAGAATAGAATTTTATTCAGTACTCATGCATGTGACTGCAATACAGATCAGATAAACATAACATATATTAGAAGTTAGTAACACATAGCAGTGTAAGATAAAGAAAAAAAATATATACAAAAGGAAAAGAATAATAATAATACATAAAATCAGAGACAAATCACTTACAAACAACAAAACTCCAAAATAAATAATTTTTTGATTTGTTTCTTTTTCTTCCTTTATCTTTTTTAGATTATTAATTTATACTCATATATTTCTTATAGATACAATATGATCTTACAAAAATTTTACGCATTATAAACTATACAAAAACATATTATCAAATAGGGATGCTAGACTGGTTTTGTATAGTCAGGGCTGCCACTTATCTGAAATTATGTCCTACTTTAAAATTCTGGTGTTTTGTTTTATTTCAATAGGGATAGGATTTTTATAATAATCTTCAGTGCAATGGCCCACGTACCTAACTTGTAAATGCGTTAGCTATCCCGGTACACAAGGTGGTCCCTGTACACCGGTGGGAGGGAAGCGCTGTGCCGCGCTCCCAGCTGCATGGGTCACCATATTGCTTGTTTCTCCCGTGAAACAGCTTTGCTGTGTTTCGGAGAGAAGGACAAGACAGGCAGTGTAATTACTGGCACCGAGACTTAACATCATGTCTCAGGATAGACAACACATAAATGAGTTGCTTGGGCTCGTTCCAGGTATACTAGTTTATGTTAATGGGCGACGTCGACCACTTACCATCAGGTGGCACGTTTGCCAGTTTGCTTATCCAAGTAACATTAAAAAAATATATACTGTATTTCCTCTCCTTCTTATGAAAACAATAATTTTACTTGCTTTTTTTATGTAATCAGGGGGCAAACGAGCAGTCGGAGCCTCACGGCGCCGACGCCAATACACATCCACACAACCAAGGCCACGCAGATGCGCTGCCCTCCTTTTTCCCTATCCCCCCCCCCCCCCAATGGGCCACCGGAAACTCACAAACGACACGAAACGCGACAGCATAGCTGTCACTTGACGCCGGTGTTATGTGAGCGAGAGGTACCACCCCGGTCGTGCCGGCCCAGTTCGGCTGCAATGCAGCGTGGCACTACCTCTTACTTGGTGAAATAAACAGGAAAGTGTTTTCCAGTAACAAGTCTCCTTCTCGTATAGGGGCTGGTGATATTACATATTATTGATTTGAAGTGGAAATCTATGAGTATAGATAAAGTGCCAATGACTGTAATGTATATACTTAAATATGTATGTTGTTTTCCAGCGATCCTCCAGGAATCTTTTGTGATACCACCTCAATATCAAAAGTACCCTGCCCCGGAGGTCCCCAACCGACCAGACTTTGTGATCTCCAGCAATTTGAACGCGTGCAAGTGGATGAAAGGATATCAGAACAGTAAGACGTTACAGCTTATGCTCCAATAAATGTTGAGACTTGTTATAAGTAGGTACTTATAGTGGACAGACCCATCTTTTTCACTGGGCGGTCTGGGCAAGTGCCCAGGGTCCCGTGATAGATGGGGCCCTATAATCTTTTATAAATACTTATTTATTTTATTTTTCTTTTTTTGTAAAGTTGTTACAAGTTGTTACAAAACTTAACTTAAGGCTATATACATAAAAATACACCATTTATATGTTTTCACATACGGTTGCTAATAATCTTTGTTAAGGATTAAGATAATAATTGGGCAGAGTTTTCACAATTCTTTTAAAAAGACCCCAGTTATGGCGTGGCTCGCTATACCTACATATAGGCACCTCCACACCGGCAGACTTATTTTTGTCTTGGTCTTCGAAGTATTGGTGGGGATGGCTTGACTTTGGCTAGTGGTTTGGCTTTGGCTAGTGGCTTGGCTCTGGCTTATGGCTTAGCTCTGACTTATGGCTTAGCTCTGGCTAATGGCTTGGCTTTGGCGGTTGACTGACGTCGCATCCGTTACAGATATGTAAAGGGAAGAATGAATAACCATTTTCCATTGGCAGTGGACGAAAATATAGATTAGCATTTGCTTTAATTTTATGATATACATAGTATTATTCATGTAGGTTTAATTACTTCAAATTTATTTTAAAACGTATCCTCGATCTTTTCGTGTCTTTTTAAACTCCCTTGTCAGAATACGCTTTGACTTCTTGCGAAAGACAAAAATTGTATAATCGCGACTTTAATTTACTTACGAGCATATAAATCTAGGCGCAGCTGGTGTTATAGATGGTATAGTGGATCGCTTCTACCAAATGGCACGTTGATTCTGTCAGTTATAGGAGGAAGATGTTAAATGTATACCTAGCTTTATGTATAATTGTATAACATACACGGAGCCAATCCCAACTACATGATTTTTTTTACCACTGACCTAAACAAAGTTCACGACGACCCACTTATCGAGATGATTTTATGTTTTAGGTCTAGTAAAGTATCTGATTTGTTCACATTTCAGACGTAGAATCAATAATAAACGTAAGTCAAACAGCAGTCAGCGAGTCGTTAGAGCGTGCGTTGAGTATCGCCCATTCCAGGAACCAGCCCAACGAGTCGGAAAATTCGCCAAAACCCCAGCAAACCTTCAGCGGTAAATGTGGAATTATTGACTCCAATAAATATTTAACTTATTGGCATTCCGAATATGTAAATGCTTTATAAAATGTTTATTTGCAAGTTTCTATAAATAAAATCATCATCATCATCATCATGATTATTGTTAATTTTATTGTATGAAGGATCAATCTTAGTTGTTTCCCCTGTGAAACAGCTTTGCTGTGTTTCGGAGAGAAGGCAGTGTAATTACGGACACCGAGACTTAACATCTTATGTCTCAGGATAGGCAACACATAGATGAGTTGCCTGGGCTCGTTCCAGGTAAACTAGGTTATGTTCTTGGGCGACGTCCACCACTTACCATCATGCGGCATGTCTGCCAGTTTGCCAATTCAACTAACATAAAAAGGATCAATAGGACGAAGTGACAGTGAGTTGCTCCTATAAATAAAAGAAATGATAACTGTAATATGATAACCCGGGAGAACAGAAACGAAAACCTATATACTCTTAGCTCTGCAGATAATTGTTTCAGGAACCTGTAATGAATATTGTGTATTTTTATTTTTTATTCTTATTTTCAATATATTTTTCATCAGTTCGTAAAAATTGTCAGTGAATACTGATGATGATAATCATTTTTGTAACAATTACGTCATAATCACCCCAATCTTCAATGGTTTCTACTTGAAAGGTGGATTAACATCTTGAAAGTCAATTTTAAACACAAAGGCCGGAGATTAAAAGCAAAAAGCACATTTTCAATCGAAAGACTTATGTAATGAAATTCTTTGCCATTAAAGGGATATTTATTTTTACGATCATTAGCTTTCAAACTTCAATATAATCAAAACTTACTACCAATAAATAATAAAATAATAATACACATTGCTTATCGCCTATTTGTAAACTTTTGGGATTCGATTTTGGAACATATTTTTTTATTTATGTACCTAATAGCTACTGATACGAGTATTTAAGGCAATTTTATTTTTATACACTTTTTTTAAATATCTTTCTATCTATTTGATTATTTTTAATGAACTGTGAAAAGTAATAACAGTAATTCCCAGCAATCTTTACAGATAAATAAAATTGGAGTGTCTGGTTGTAATATTAATATAACGGCTTATTATTGAATGCATATGGATAGCGTTTTTACAATTTCTGTCTGTTTGTCCGTCTGTTTGTCTGTCTGTCCGTTTGTCTGTCTGTCTGTCTGTCTGTCTGTCTGTCTGTTTCTTCCAGATAATCTCTGGAACAGCTGTGCCGATTTTAACGGGACTTTCACTAACAGATAGCTGATGTTATAAGGAGTAACTTAGGCTATAAAAATAATCATCATCAATCCGTATACGGCTGTAAGTCTGGGTTTGCACGGGCTAAGCTGCCCCACCATGGTCCAGGCCTTGTCGTGG
Source organism: Helleia helle (assembly GCA_963853865.1). Lineage (NCBI taxonomy): Eukaryota > Metazoa > Arthropoda > Insecta > Lepidoptera > Lycaenidae > Helleia > Helleia helle. The sequence continues at coordinate 4,860,765 of OY971425.1, read as the reverse complement.
CGGTGGGGCTCAGTAACCTAGGGTGAGCTGCTGCACCTTGGGCGAAGCTAATTGGGCCAAGGGGGCTCTTTGTACCCCTCTTATAAGAAGAGGGGACATAAGAGCAGGGGGCAAGGGGTGAGGATGGGAACCTCACCCCATTGTACTGTCCCGACGTTGGGAGGGGTTGTTCTGTGGTGCGGGACATCCCCTCTGTGGAGGAGGCGTCGGTCCCTTGCAGGACTGACTAGCCGTCGAGGTGCCCTGTTTGTTTACTAGATCCGGGGCACCTCACAAAAGGCGGCATTGGTGGCACTCGCCGGGTTTTAGTAAGCAACAGCTAATGTAAATTAAATTTAATAAGTACGTTCGTTTTTAATTTCTTTATAAACTCGTCGAAAATTATGAGACAAATTTTTGACATTAATAATTAAAAATATTGTGTTTCTTTGTTACAGTGGCCACAAATCCTACCAGAAAAATATCTGACGTTAGCATAACAAAAATACCAGCTTCAGAAAACGAAAGGAACCTACTAGAAGAAAAACCAATTTATTCAAACAAAGAAATAGACAACGAAGCTGCTTTGGGTATAAAAACTATATATAGATATAAAAATACTATCTACATCTTTACCTTTGGGTATAAAAACTATGCCTTCGTATAAAAATGCTTATTCATATACATACATCTTTATCCGCAATATTTAAAGTAATATTGTAAGAGTAAGAAAGTAATAGTTACTTTAAAACTTTATTTACCTTTTATCCGGGAAATGCTCCCGTGGATCTCCCCTGGCAGGTATGTGGGACTCGCTGCGCCCGAAAGCTAGTAAGTGGACGCAGCTCTACCCACTAAAACCCGGGGAGTGCCACCAATGGCGCTCTTGGTGAGGTGCCCCGGATCTGTTGAGCAAACAGGACACCTCAACGGCTAGTCAGTCCCTCAGGGGACCGACGCTACCTCCACTGAGGGGTTGTCCCGCACCACAGAACAACCCCTCCCAACGTCGGGACAGTACAATGGGGTGAGGTTCCCGTCCTGCCCCCTGTTCTTTTGTCCCCTCTTCTTATAGGAGGGGTACAAAGAGCCCTCTCGGCTCAATTCGCATCGCCCAAGGTGTAGCGGCTCACCCTAGGCTACTGAGCCCCACGCCACGAAAAGGCCATGGGGGAACCATGGTGGGGAAAACTTTATTTACCTATCTAATATGTAGGTAGATGAGATACGAGATCATCTCATGATAGTCGGATCTCGGTCTCATTGTCGTCACGACAAAAGTGAAATCTACGCGTTATCTATTATCACATGATGAGTTGTGCGACTCCTTTGAATCCCTTTGTAGACGTATCACAACGGAATTGCTTTGAAAACGTGATAGATATCACGCATATAATCGGGTAGGCTGCGAGATTGAGATGAGATGAAAATATTGTGACGCAAAAATTTTGACGCCATTTATGTTGACGGGACAATATTATGTATGAGATGAACGTATTCAGTTGTTCACGAAAGCGGGCGTGCCATACTTGTATTTGTGATGAGTACAGACGTGCGTAATTACAGGGACGCCCCCCCCCCCCCCGCGCCAGCGTACTGAACTGAGCGCACCCGAGCTTACGCACGCAAAGACAATGTGCATGTAGAGTCATTCGGGACAAGACTGCGCACTTTTCCACTTCCAAGCACACCAAAACAAAAGGAATCAATTATGAGTAATGTGATAGTTAAATTTAGATAACGTATTTAATGATTTATTAAGTACGTATATTTATGTACAGGCTAAATCTATAGTTTTGTTAGATTTAAACACTAAAGAGGCTCGGTCAAAATGCGAACCTTTGCCCCTTAATGTGGGTAACAGTACGCAGTCTGGCGGGTAAAAGTTCGCATGTAATAAATGAAATTAGTACGAATAAAAATGCATTTTAAAAATCATTTTACAGCTTTTATAGCACTATTGCATCCTAGGGTCTACGTAAGATCCTTTTTACAAAAACGATAAATATCATTGTGGATTAAAGAACGCACGTAAGGTTAAGAGTTTGCGTGCGTTCTTTTGACCCCGCTCTCTTACCCCACAGGACTAGTTTTTGACTATTTCGCCTATATATACATGTGTTTAAAAGATAACCTAAAATATTCTCTTGCTAACGATAGTGCATTAATAGAGTCACAACAGCAAAAACTACTTATCACATTAATATTCTGGTCATGAAGATTATAAACTATTCCGTAGATTAAAAATCTACCTGTCAAACAACGAAAACCACACTTTTTTCATTTTCTTTCGACAACAGCGCCACACGGCAACCAAACGCGTGGCTTCAATATGGCCATTCATTCGCCTCTGATTTTGCCATATACGTGCCCCCTGTCCTTCCATTCCCTGCAGAGATCTAAGCACTGCGATCTCTTACCCGCCGCGTGCTCTTACCCCGAATGATTCTACACGCACTACATGATATCAACACACAAGGATGGCTCACCCGCTTTCGTGAAATAAACATTTTTAGCAGTAGCTTGTATAAACATCTCAGGGTGTATATGTGTATATAGTATAAGTAAAGCCTGAGGTATAAATAACGGAAGGTACAGCCAGGGCTTAAAAGTTTCGACTTCTATTCGGCCATTTCCTTTGAGATAGCATTCATACGGAACATGATGTATTAGAAATATTTCCTTGGTCCCACTATCTATTTAAGAGTTTTCAGCGACTAGTCACGGCTGTTCTGTGTTGGGGGTTCGATTCTCACCATGAATAGATGATTCTAATATATCCTACTAATATTATAAACGCGACAGTTTGTATGTGTGGATGTTTGTTATTCTATCACGCAAAAACTACTGAATGGATTTTAGTGTAACTTTACAATAATATAGCTTATACATCAGAATAACACATAGGCTATAATTTATAAAGATATTGTGTGAACTATCCAAAATATAAATCTGCGCAGACGAAGTGGCGGACCAGCTAGTACAGAATATTTGTAATGTTGGATACATTGTAATTAACCAGGTGGGAAGACGATCTCCGTGCCATGGCCGGTCCGTGTTGGATGCGAGTGGCAAGGGATCGGTCGTCTTGGTGTTCATTGAAGTAGGCCTATGTTCACCAGAATAGGCTTTTTGTGTGATAGTAGTGTTAGTAGCGTGATGATGAATGGGCTTGATCTCGACCTGGCTGGTCTGTTATTGTGCCAGGCTCTAGTGGTGGTGTCCAACCATCCAAACAATGTATCGGTGCCATTAATATACTGCAGATCATAATAACCATTTAAGTCCCCGCCCCTCATTGGTAACGGACTAAAGAAACGCGAATGGGTAAAAGAATTAGCCTTATACGGGATTGAAGTTAGTTTTACTGACTTTCGAGGTGTATTATATAAAATAACTTTGCGAACGTCATCCGTAACTAACTTCGCTGCCATGTCAAATTGTTCCTATATATCCGATATTAAGTTTTCAATTATAATTCATGAGTTATTTTTTCTATAGTGCCCGCAACGAAACGATCTTCAAAGCCCAATTCATTGAATATAGTTTTAAATCTGAACCGGAGACACAAAAGAGATTGCCAGATCACAATCAACATAGAGTCTCTCAATAAGAAACCTAGGTAGGTCTTTTTGATATTCATCAAATATTTCTGCGTCACTTTTCCTGCCTATTTCCTCTATGGAGCAGTTTTGTTGTCTTGCTTCTCTAAAAGCTGGATAGGTGGTCCAATTACTAGCACCGAGACCTATAAATCTTCCATCCCCAGATAGGCGGGCATGGTATTGTTAGGCCTATACTCTGAGGCATCCCGCGGGGGAGTGGGTCTCCCCACGCGGGTATGTGGGACTCGCTGCGCCCGACAGCTGGTAAATGGACGCAACTCTACCCACTAAAACCCGGCGAGTGCCACCAATGCCGCCTTTGGTGAGGTGCCCCGGATCTAGAAAACAAACAGGGCACCTCGACGGCTAGTCAGTCCCGCAAGGGACCGACGCCACCTCCACAGAGGGGTTGTCCCGCACCACCGAACAACCCCTCCCAACGTCGGGACAGTACAATGGGGTGAAGTTCCCATCCTCACCCCTTGCCCCCTGCTCTTATGTCCCCTCTTCTTATAAGAGGGGTACAAAGAGCCCCCTCGGCCCAATTAGCTTCGCCCAAGGTGCACCTAGGTTTCTGAGCCCCACCGCCACGACAAGGCCTGAACCCTGGTGGGGACGGTATTGTTAGGCCTGGCACAATAAAGGCTAGTACGATGTTATTATTGATAGGTGATATTGATTTATAACTGGCTCAGCTAACGTTATAAGGAAATTACTAGGCCCATCTTTCACATTGGGCACTCTGGGCAGGTGCCCAGGGCCCCACGATTCATAGGGCCCCATTATTTCTATTAGAATATGATTGAGTGATAATTTTGGGGACATCGATCAATGTTTGTTGATAACAATACCTAGTAGTGCCCTCATTACCTATTAGTGCCTAAAATAGTGCCTAATTAAAAATAATAGGTTTACTCTTCTCTAGTCCAAAAATCAGGCAAACAGATCTCTTAATTGTTGTTTTCGTCGGGGCCCCAATATCCTAGTGCCCAGGGCCCCGATTTGTTAAAGAAGGCAATGATTACTAGATCGAGGTCCTTACATAAATTGACCTTCACAAAACATATTGTAGTTGGAACGAATTGTGAATCAAAATCGTTTTCGAATCCACTTGAACACACAAAAATTTCATCAATTGGTCCAGGTTAGGAGGAGTTCAGTCACATACACACGTACAGAAGAATAATATATACATATTATATTCCTAAAGATATTTACAGTGCATTTTTTTCAGATAACAAGTGTCTTTCTGCGTTGACGATTCCAAAAAGATCAGCTGTCGTTTGTACATCACGCCATATTTTACCAGATTCAGTGCCTTGTAATAGAAAATCGTTATTTACATCAAATAAAGGTAATTTTTTATGTTATCTTTATATATAAGCAAACTGGTAGACGTGCCACCTGATGGTAAGTGGTAGGCGGCGCCCATATACGAGATAGCCTAAGACTAGCCCAACTAACTCATTCGTGTGTTCCTTTTTTTCCCGCTGGGGAATGCTCCTATGGGACTCTCTACTCCCGAAGAGGTGGAAAGATAGTAAGGTAGAAGCAGACTCTACCCACTAAACCCCAGTGGTGTTTTCCTCGTCGTCTGGCCGGCCCGGCTATGGAGCTGTGGACGTCTACAGGGCCTAGACGACGTGCCATTTGACACTCTCCACTGGAGGAAGGGGGGAGGGAGTGGATTCCTCTCCTTCTCCGCTTAAGGCACCCCAAATACTTAAGAGTGTCATATAGCTCGGCCCAACACGCGCGCGACTGATCCCCCGATCGGTTGCGCTCTGGTCCCTCAATAGGGTGCCATCAACTGTCGCCGCCGTGCTCTCCTGCGGGTAGGGGCAGCGGTGCGCTCCCTCTCCCGCTCCACCTCCTGCTTCTGTGAAATCACGTCCTCGCAGAAGGATAGGACCACCTTCCATGTGCTCTCACTAACGGTCATCACTCGGATGACCGCAGGGAGCGACAGGTCTGCGCTACCCTCAGCGATGATCTGCGCTCTTGCGTCCACCCAAGCTGGGCACTCCGCTGGCGAGTCCTCCATTCATGCGAAGAGGTAAGATGGTAAGCGAGACTTACCAGCAATGGCGTTGTTGTTCCTGCCCTTCTCTGAAACACAGCAAAGCTGTTTCATGAGGTCGGAGTCTGTTCAAAAATTGCTGTGTTCGCATTTCCATGTTCAAATTTACGATCGGAATCCATACAATTGTAAATGTGATATTAAATAAATTATTGAAGTGCACGTTCGTATTGAACGATTCATATTAATTAATGTATTTACCGGTGAAATATGTTTGATTGCGCTCATAAAGTTTGTACTTAAATGATTAAATATTTATGAATATACGTTTATTATAATAAAGACATGAATAAAGGGAATAATTAATTAAACGATAACTATTATATAATGATATACTTGCAATCTCCCGTTAACGATATTCGTCCCATTTATATGAAGGGATTCAAACTGCGTACTATTTAATGTAAAGATAATTTTGCGAAAAAGATAATTACTACAACAAAAATCCTTTAATTATATTTCTAGACCTCACCATAAAATATGGTTATAGAATAGAATAGAAATTTATCAGATGTTGAATGAAATCTTACCTATATTTTGTGTCTTATAATATAGTGGTATGAAACAAAAGTACTAAGTAATGTAAGGCTAACTTGGTGTGAATTTAAAAATATTATTTATGTAATGATATTTTCTTCAGACTGTCTGTTTGTGTACGACCGTCCTCGCTGCGTCGTCCACGGATGTAACGCTGACGCCTCGGTACAGATAAAGCCTTCGCAACGGCATTTTGGAAACACTAAGTCGAAAGGTAAACGTATATTTAATACTCGCTGTTGCCCGCAGCTTCGTCCGCGAAAACATGGATTTACAGCAGTACCCGGATTGATGATGATTATTTTTATGGCCTAAGTTACTCCTTATAGCATCAGCTATTTGTTAGTGAAAGCTCCGTCAAAATCAGTCAATCCATTTCAGAGACTAGCCTGAACAAAGAAACAGCTAGACAGACAGACAGATATTTTAAAAAATGTTTTTTTTTATGTTAAGTTTATATTTTCGTAGGTAAGGGTAGGTAAGGTAGGTTTGAAATTACAAACAGACACTTCAATTTTATTTATCAGAATTTATAATAAAGCTAAAGAATATTTGAACGCGCTTATCTCAGGAACTACCGCTTTAATTTAAAAAAAACCGGCCAGTGCTAGTCGGACTTGCGCACGAAGGGTTCCGTACCATTACATAATTTACAATATAAGACACTTTAACAAAAAATATGGTTTATTTTGAAAAAATGTTTTTTTATATGTGAGTTGATTCAATGAAAGGTAAATTGCGGTTTACGATTTATGACGTATTAAAAAAAACTATTCACTAAATCTCGTTCAAACCAATTTTTGGTGGAAGTTTACATGGTAATGTACATGGTAATGTACATCATATTTTTTTTTAGTTTTATCATTCTCTTATTTAAGAAGTTACAGGGGGGACACACATTTTACCGTCTCACGCGCAAACTATTCAGATAAGAAAAAAATGTTATTAGAAACCTCAATATCATTTTTGAAGACCTATCCATAGATACCCCACACGTATCGGTTTGATGAAAAAAAAATGAGTTTCGGTTCTAAGTATGGGGATTTTTTTTTCTACTTTTGTGTAAAAATCTTAATGCGGTTCACAGAATACATCTACTTACCAAGTTTCAACAGTATAGTTCTTATAGTTTCGGAAAAAAGTGGATGTGATATACGGACGGACAGACAGACAGACAGACAGACAAACAGACATGACGAATGTATAAGGGTTCCGTTTTTGCCATTTGGCTACGGAACCCTAAAAATAATATGGTTAATTATGAATAGTGATCGCGTTAGCACAGGTTTAAAACAATATATTTTTAATATTCAGAAATGAGTGCTGAGAAGATATTATCAGATCATGATTATGTTGAAGCGGAAAGTGGTAAACGTCGTACATGTCGATCTGCCAATCCGACAACTGCGCTGACCCCTAAAGGTAATAAAAAAAAGGTAATTTATTTTTTGGAACAAATATGTGAATCGGGTGACGATATTTTAGTTGGTATATATGTCAGCCTCGAGTGGTCAGGGCTCTAGCACCCCCACCCTGGTCCATGGGGGCTACTTTTACCCCTCTTATAAGAAGAGGGGACAAGAGTGCAGGGGGCAAGAGGCGAGGACGGGAACCTCACCCCATTGACCCGACGTTGGGAGGGGTTGTTCTGTGGTGCGGGACAACCCCTCTGTGGAGGTGGCGTCGGTCCACTGAGGGGCTGACTGGCCGTCGAAGTGTCCTGTTTGCTCATTAGATCCGGGGCACCTCACCAAAGGCGGCATTGGTGGCACTCGCCGGGTTTTATGGGGTAGAGCTGCGTCCACTTACCACCTTTCGGGCGCAGCGAGTCCCACATACCCGCCTGGGGAGACCCACTCCCCCGCGGGATGCCTCAGAACATTTCCAGGCGTTAAAGAAAAAGAAAAGGCTCTAGCACGACCAGCATCTGAAAAAGCATCACCACATGGTATAATAATTAGGATTTCTCTTAATATACCGCCTCACCTGATTCCGAGAAGGGGGAAACAGCCATCAAACAATTTTCATTTCGTAAGTAATAAGAAAAACAAGGCGCACATTCCCACTACTTTTTTTTTCGGATGGATCTATGCTAACGGCCCCGAAGGCCTTAATGCTACATCGGATTAGTGTGAGCCCATTTGGCTCACTTTTGGTTTATAAAAGTGGGGGGTTGCCCCCCGCCAACCGTGCAGTCTGCGACCACATGGCCTCCTGGCGTCGGTTGTGATTCCCACTACTAAAAATGATGTCACGCTAAGAAAAGACGCACGAATAGAGACATATCAGGAGACTTAAGCCTGTTATACTTGTAAGGCTTGTTTAAGAAAATACTGTGACATCTCTATAAATTTATATAAATATAAACAACTTGTAAGCGCGTCATTAATAATTTTCGCATAAATCCTATGGTGACCTGTACCTCTACCATGAGTTTTGTTACAAGCGTAAATGAAATGACTATAGTAGTTACGTAAAACGCAACACGAATAGAAAACTAAGGTATGATATAGTTTTCTGCTCGTGTTGCGTTTTACGTAACTACTATAGTTATGTCATTTACGCTTGTAACAAAACTCATAGGGAAAAGGAGGGTAACGCATCTGCATAGCCTCTGGTTGTAAGGATGTGTATGGGAGTCGCTATCATGAGGCTCCTTGCAGTGGCCGGTCCGTGTTGGATGCGAGTGGCGAGGGATCGGTCGTCTTGGCGTTCGTTGTTCAGCAGTGGAGGGTTATAAGGGCTGATGATGATGATGATGCTCCCAATATCTTTGCGTAGCGTTTTTCTAAATATTATTTTACTATTTTTATACCTTGATGTTATTTTTTACAGTATATAAAGCTTTATACGAAACCGCGGCTTCAGTTTTACAAGAGTCTAAATTAAATTCTAAGAAGAGTATGTCACTACTACATTCAGGTAATTTTGTTTTTTTTGTTAATTTACCTTAAGATAAGTCTCTACTGCCTACTTGTTTCAATTATTATACTTAAATTAATCAAAAGTTTTAATTTTTTGTCGTGTCTACAGTAACAAAATATAACGTAAATGCTAAGCGTAAATGTTTATAAAAACTTTATAGACATACAACATACAGACTTGAATTTTTTTATTATATAATATTATGAATGGAACATATTTTTATTATTCGAAATAAAATAAGATGATTTTACTGTGAACTCGATTATTTATTTACTACAAATCTGTTAAATTATTCCTTTAACACGACTGTCCATATTTAGAATGTCCTAATGAAATAGTAAAAAAATCTAGTTGGTCACGGATTTAATTTATTTAACGTAAAGAATAATTTGATCCGACACTTTTATGAGGGATCCGTCTAGAGTACCGCAATTTGCCGTAATCTTGGCTCCTCAATACGGCAGATCGCCGCACTACAGACACATAAATTACTTTGTGGAAGGAATGAGATGTTTAAAATAATGTGTATTTATTTAACTTTTTATTAAAACATAGATGTTCACAATTGTAATATTTTAAAAATATATTAATGCGAAGAATACCTAATGCAGACATAGAGAGTGTTCACCATGGTTCAAGACTTGTCGTGGCGGTGAGGCTTAGTACTATCCATATAGGCTACCATCGGGCGAAGCCAATTGTACCGAGGGAGCTGCTCTTTGTACCCCTCTTTGAGAACAAGGGACGAGGATGGGAACCTGACCCCATTGCACTGTCCCTCCCAACCCCCTATGGAGGAGGGGTCGATCCCTTGGAGGCCTGACTAGCTGTCGAGGACAGGTGCCCTGTTGCTCAAGAGATCCGGGGCATCAACCCTTCCCAACGTCGGGACAGTACAATGGGATGAGGTTTCCGTCCTCGCCCCTTGCCCCCTGCCCTTTTGTCCCCTCTTCTTATAAGAGGGGTACTAAGAGCCCCCTCGGCTCAATTAGCTTCGCCCAAGGTGCTGGGCTCACCCTAGGCTACTGAGCCCCACCGCCACGACAAGGCCTGAACGATGATGGGGAAGAAGTGTTCCCAGCTAATCTGCTGCTAATATTATAAAATGCAAACTTGACAATTAGGCTGTTTTTGAAATGTCAAATTAACGTAATTAATAAATTAAGAATTACTATGTACCAATAATAAGGCAAATGTAATTCCCGTTGGAACTGAGTTTTTCGGGGTAAAATAAAGCCTTCGTTCTAAACTGATGGATTATACCTTTCAAGGTATAAGCCATCACCATTTCAACTTTCAGCCAAATCGGTTTAACCGTTTTGCCGTGAAAGAGCTACAAACAACAAAGTAAACTGAAATTCACATTTTTTTTATTGCTTTTAAGGTGCGTCTTCAAAGATTGTTCAAACCTCAAATGCAACGCTCAAAAGGAGTAGTTTTGGTACGTATTGTCCTTATGTTTTAGAGATAGGTAAACTCGCTGGTGCTACGTACTTAGTGTGTCAGGTCCGAAAAACTCCCCACCATGGTTCAAGCCTTGTCATGGCGGTGGGTCTCAGTAGCCAAAGTGAACCTAACACCAAGTGAACCGAGGGGGTCTGCTCTTTGTACCCCTAAGAGTAGGTAGGGGTTACTACTACTCTGATGTTGTTTTAAAATTGTATTTGGCTCCATAATATCTACTTGGTGTAGTGCGATCACAGCGATTCGGTTGTCTTTATCACCCTCTCCATTTTAATATCACAAAATATTTTACAATGTATTGGCGCGAGAATGAGAACACAATGAACAATCATTTATTAATACCAATAAAAATTACAGATTAATAAATTTAAATAAAAATAACATTAATGTAGTGTAATTATTCTAAGCATTAATGTTATTTTTAATTAAAACAGTATTTATGAGCCAGACTATGTACCTACAGCCTATTACATACTATACATATTTTCAAAATATTGATTATCTTATCCCAAATTGTTGTTTCTAGATCGAGGTGTTTTCATAGAAGTCGTCATTTTAAAATAATAATAAAAAAATAGGGTATAGATACATCTTTGATCTAGGGATTTTTTTGGATAAAAATACAATATTTAACATTTTACATGATCAAAAAAAAATCTAAAGTAACGTCGATTTTAAAAGCAAAAAGTAGTATGAGACGTCGGGTAACTCAATTTTAATGAAACTTTTACGTTTACATTGCTAAACGGGGATGACGTGGAAATGATTGGATAGATCTATATTATGTCACTTCAAAAATTTTTGAAAAATAAAAAACGATAAAAATGGCTCTCGCGCATCGCACCACGTCGCGCCAGTACCCAGCCGGGCGTCATCGAAGTAGGACGTGTGCCGCTTTTGCTCGTGACTACGTTGTTACCGCGCATTTTATATTATTACGTCTAAATAAATAAGACGACACAGTGTAAATAATATAGCTACTTAATACTTACTAACAATTGTTGTTCTTAGTTGTAATTAGTTTGCAATACAAAACCTTTAATTAATGTAAATAAATAGATACTTGAGTTTGTGTAGTACCTAGTTATTTAATTGAAATGGCGAATAAAAAAAGTAAAATAAGGAAAAAGAATCTTAATATAGTTTTATCACAAACTAGCTGTTGCCCGCAACTTCGCCCGCGTTAACTTAGATATACAACCATATACGCATTGATGATAATTATTTATCTATGGACGGGCGTAGGACTTTATTTTATAATATGTAGTGATTAATACCGTATTTTTGTGAATAGCTTTTACATTACCGCTTTATAATTGGCAAGTTTTTAAAGTATTAAAATGGATATAGGTAGTATGTTATATTTAACTAATGTAGACATATTATGCCATCGCGGACTTTTCAGTATGCATATTTAGGATACACAATTCTACCATACATTGATACAATAATAATTAATTTGGACCCGGGCCCGGCTAAGGTGTATAATAATGTAGTACATTATTTTTATCTATCTGTTAGGGTTCATCCAGCGTTTGCAATGTAAGTGCAAAAAATGTGCTTATTTATGACATCACATCAGAAACTTCTAAAATTATGAGTGTTTATCTACTATATTATGCATGTACCTATTACCTTCCTCTTGAATCATTATATCTATTAAAAAAACTGCATCAAAATCCGTTGTGTAGTTTTAAAGATGTAAGCATACATACAGTCAGACGCGGGAAGCGACATTGCTTTATAGAGTATTATACTATGTAGTGATGTCTTCTTCCAGAAATTGTTAACACTTGAAGAATTCAAATTGTCCGACAATAAAGAAAATGAGGAACCTTCATCACAAAATATTTCTGATTTGCAATCATTTCCTAGCCCCCTTACCCACATGGCAGTGTCGTGAGGACTATGGCCTTGACCCTCTTCTCAGAGGAGACCCGTGTCTAACATTAATCGATGATGTATGGGTCGATGAAAATGAACCTGGACCTAGCATACGACAACTAAATTTTGTTGAATTTTAAAACAATTAAAACAATTAATATAGTATAAAAGAATATGTTTGTCTACAATTTTTTAATCTCCTACAAGCATTCTTAGAATGATTGATTTTTTTTTATAGCTTAGGCCTTAGGGGGCTCAAACGAGCATTCGGAGCCTTAGATGACTACCGACTCCCATAATAATAATAATATCTAAGGACGCTTTTTGCACCACGTCAATCTGCAATCTGGTCCCGTGGTAAGTTCTCGAAGAACTTGTGTTACGAGTACCAGACAATGGAAATATATTTAATATTTTATACTATACACATATTTAAGGTTTTTTATTTATAATACACATATTTAATACACATCCATGAACCAGGAACACAGAAAACTTTTTGTTCCCTGGCGGGATTCGAACCCGCAACCTCCGGCTTGAACGCTAACGCGCTAACCATTGAGCCACAGAGGTCGTCCTCGTAAACATTCACACAAGAGATAATGCAGATGCATTACCCTCCTTTACCCCATCCCCTGCAATGGGACACCGAAAACTCATACACCGCAAGAAACGCGACAGCATAGGTGTCACTTGACGCCATTATCATGTGAACGAGAGGTACCCCTACGGTCGTGCCGGCCCAATTCGGCTCCAAGCAGCATGGCACTACCTTTTAGACCTATGTAGCTAATTCATCCTTCCTAATCCTTACTAATATTATAAATGTGAAAGCATGGATGTTTGTTACGCTTTCACGCGAAAACTACTTAACCGATCATCATGAAACTTTGTACACATATTCTTGGAGGTATTAGAAGTAACATAGGATACTGTTTATAAATAAATAAATAAACTAAAGAGAGGTGTCAAGGGACACCCGGATGGATCGAAGTTCCTTTCGATTAATTAGTGAAGAAATAAAACTATCTTATCCTGCGCAGACGAAGTCGCTGGCACCAGCTAGTATTTATATAAATCCAAAACTAGATAACTATAACAACAACAATATTTTGTTATGCATAATTATTAATTATCACATCTAAGAATAATTCGAGCATAGTCAATCTACTGCATATTCGTATACTGTGGCGTGCTTGCCGGCCGTGGTAGGTCACCGGAGTTCATATAAAGACATCTCCCGCGCAACGCAAGTGCAAAGCGATTCGGTGCGTTAAATACCTATAGTTTTGGGAGAAGGGGCCCTTTACTCGATTGTTTTTTTTATAGATGTAGACGACTCTTTATCTCAACTAACGATATCATGTGGCTACTACAGCCATCAGTTGACGAAAACATTGGCGAGTTTAACCAGAAATTGTAAGATTGCTCTCTCTTTATTATAAATATTGACATTATTTTTTTAACACAACACTATTTTGCAGTGGACGTTTATAGGCTGAGATGATTTAAAAGTCTTTCACTTATTTCCATAGTCCCAGCTCTCTATATAAACAACGGTATCAAGAAGACAAGCTGACGGTGTAGATTTGACCGTCTAAGTATTCAATAGGCGCTTGTTTTCTTGCTACATATAAATCTAAAATGTTGGTAAATGGCTATCGACTTACGTTTAGGAGAAAGTAAATACCATACATCATACATGGAGAATAAATATAGCCTAATGTTATGTTCATGCAAACTTAATGTTTTCAGTAAAGAAACGCGCAGCGCCATCTACCGAAGACTATACGAAAACAAGAAATACACACCTGTACATCGAAGCTTGCACCATGAAATCAAGTACTCGCTGCGCTAAAATCTGTCAAACAGAAAGAAGCAAAGACGTATTGTGTTTTCTATCCCCAGCGATAAGTGCTATGGACATAAGAGGACAGGATAAAGATGATTTGAAAATGGTCTATTACATTTTAGCCTCCATTGAAGGTAGAGTTCGAAGGTTGAAAAATAATTTGCATTCAAAGTAAGCGAAGTATCCCATAGGTGACGTTAAAAAAACGTGAAATTATTCGTATATTTTATGATTCAGATTTATTTATTTCTCATCAATTGTTGTATTGTTTCTCATTTATTTTTGTATTGTTTGTCGCCCTAGAATTATTTATGATTATTTATAACTAAACCACAGATAACGTTAGGGCATTTGAAAGCTAATGTATCAAATGATTGTGGTAGGTGGCGCTATATTTAATAACTTATGTACTAAATATTGTGAACAATTTATTAATTCGGTGTTATTTAAAAAAAATATTAATGCAAAAATATAGTAAATAAAACAAAATGTTTCCTGTATAAATCTTTTATTTTTAATACATTGCAAGTTATAAAACACCCGAGCCAACCTTTCTATTTTTATTAAATGCTACCTACCTTTTTTACATTACATGGTATATAGATTGTTTTTGATTTGTAATTAAGTACTCAAGTACAGAATACAGATATAATAAAATCACAAATTTTTTAATGAAACTTTTAGACTTGCCGCGCAGTTGTTATACGCACTGTGCGGTTCTGTGTGCGGGCTTTGAAAAAACATCCCGCAAAGCGACCGCGGCGTTTTACGGGTAGCCGCACCGCAGTGCGTATAGATATGAATGTAATATAACAAATACAATGATAAAAATACCCAGCCAATTTAGAGATTAGCCGGATCAAGCAGACAGACAGACAAAAATTGTAAAAAATGTTATTTTGGTATATGTACCGTGTATACATCTATATGCATTTAGTAAAAAGCAGTTATTAAAATATTACGAACAGACACTCCAATTTTGTTTATCTGTATACATGTTTATACATATATTCAATGTTTACTGTTTCTTTACTGTAGATATTATGTTAATCTGTTCCAAATAACGTTAACCTATGGCTCCACAAATTCACGATACGTCTCCAAGTATCTATGGATGTTTTTTTTTTCTGAACTAATAATAGAACAAATAATATTTGATCTTTACTTTTATTGACAGGTTTTAAGTGCTTCAAGGGAAAGGGTATCTCGGTGTATACCATTAAATGGGACTGATAAATTTATTCCTAGCTACACCTCCGTGTGGTTCCCCCTGGTAACTGTGAGGAGTGGTTCAGCAGCGAAGATCTTTGACCACCATTGAATCACTCTACACAGGCCAACATAACAGGAAGACTCGCCAAGACGCACTGTCCAGCGTGGCGTTTTAAGGCTTAAACCCCCTTTTTTAAGTGCTTTGAATTTGCTGCTTATGATTCAGATAATACCACAGCTAAAGAGTGACATAATAAAATATAATGTATCCGCTGTTAGTTGTCTCCAAACTAACAACTTATATCAAAGTATATATTTATTTAATACAGCGATTATTAATTTTAAACATATGATTGCTCAGCTTTAATATTAGATAGATAATAATTATATAACATTATTTGTAAACAATATTTCATGATACAAAAATAAAAAACTTAAAAAGATGCATCAACAATACATCAATGTACAATCCGTTCTTAGTCTTATTAATAATTAAAATATTTTAACATCTCTATACAGCCTATATAAAAGCTTCTTATTACAATGGAATGATTAATAATATAACATACCTATTTACACTTTATAAAATTCATTATTATTAACGTCATATAATTTTTGACCCGTGTCCTTAATACTGAGAACTGTTCAGTCCAATGCTTGGCATCGCTTTATTCTTCATATGTCGCACTCATTTTGTCGTTTTACCACAACCAATCCAATACTTATACCCTGTAAAGAAAAATATTTAGAAATAAATAATATGTAGAACAATAGAACCTTTAATTAGACCATCAAATTGTCTTGAAGTATAATCAACGCCATTTTGAAATTGAAAAATACACTAACACGAATCATTTGTCAGTTATCTAAACCTCTTGTGTTTAGGTGTTTTACAAATAATCTTGTATATGCTAGCCTATGTTGTCTAAAGCTTCGCTTAAGTTACCTTGTCAGTAATTTAGTAGTCGCCATAAGGTTCCGACTGCTCGGATGCCTCCTTGTGACATAAAAAAAGAGAAGGGCAGGACCATTTACTATCTTACGTCAGTCAGGATAGGCATGATTAAGGGCCGTATTAATAGTTTGCAAATAGCAATTCAACCAACCAGTGATCTATATGTACGTCTCTATCAGCCAATCAATGGCTATCAGTCGGCCATTTAGAACTCAGAATCGGCGCAGGGTCGCAGCACAAATTTGGCGGACGGTCTCAATACTGCTCTCAAGATCGATATCACCTGAGTTGCACTCAAGATTCGGACCGCATCTCAAGTTCGTGGCTAATTAATAGACGTATTTTGAGCGCGTATCACTTGAGATCGGTCTCAAGTTCAGCATCTCAAGATTTTGCGATTCTGCGCTCAAGTAAGCGTCATTTTGACGTGAGAACGTCTTATAAATTGATCCACTGTCAAACGTTGGCTTGGAAACCATTATTTATAACAAATATAGAAGTAATTATTGTAGATTAAATAATTTTGTAGTCATGTAAAAGAAAAAAAAGAATCTCAAAACTATTTAAGCCTTACCTGAAATGATTCTGTTGCATAAAACCAGAGCACATAACTAATTGGTTATATTTATACTATAAAGTCAATGCATAGAACCTTAATGTCAAGAGAACTGCCATTTCTGGTGCTATTGGAAGCCCTCTGTTGTCGACTTTTTGCAGGTGTCCTCTAATTAAAGATGTTATTGACTGGCCTGTTGGTCTAGTGGTTAGTGACCCTGACTGCTAAACCAGAAGGTCGTGGGTTCGATTCCCACCCGGGACAAATGTTTGTGTGATGAGCATGATTATTTGTTCTGTGTCTGGGTGTAATTTTTCTATAATATGTATGTATTTAGAAATATGTAAGTACATATCGGTTGCCTGGTTGACATAAGACCCTGCCTAGCTTGGGATATGATATATATCAGAATATGGCCGTGCGCGAGTTATACCTACATATTATTATTATTATATATAAAACAGATTCTTGACTGAATCTGTACCTTTTCTTGAAGTTTTCAGTAGGTGTTTGAAAGGGATTTTGGGCGTCCCTTAAATAATTTTTTTCTGCTGGGCCATAAATTAATATCATCGTAGTGATCGATAGCTTCGTAGTAATTAATTTCGTTTATAATATTTTCCATATTTGCATAGTTAGCATAAATTGAACAAGAACCTTGACAATACATGCACTCAAGTCACCGTCGGACTGCACTCAGCAAAGACGCACCTGAGCACGATCTCAAGAGTTCTCTTAAGTGCCGAGTTTGATTTATTAATACGACGTCACTCAAGTGATTACGGGATCTTACAATGTGAACTCAGGTTCGGTTTATTAATTAGAACAGTATCTCAAGAGCGTGATTGAGATCGCTCTCAGAGCTGAGTTCGATTTATTAATACGGCCCTAAGTGTACAGGGCGAGTACCTGGTAAAGTCATTACATTTTACCCCGAGGACAGCGACCGCGGCACGAAGACGTGCACGAGCGAGTCCCAGCCGCAGTCAGCGAGGCGGTGCGGCGCCAGCGCGCTCCAGTCCAGCCCGAACGTGAACTCCGAGTGGTGCCGGATCGTCTCCAGCGGCTCGCAGCCGCGCTTCAGGTCCCACAGTCTGTGGGGAAAATATAGTGTCATAGAAATATGTATCCTACGGCCGTGACTAGGGTTGCCAACCCTTCTTAGGGTTCCGTACCCGAGAGTAAAAACAGGACCTTATCACTAAGACTTCGCGGTCTGTCTATCACCAGGTTGTATCTCAGGAACCGCGATAGCTATACAGTTGAAATTTTCACAAATGATGTATTTCTGTTGCCGCTATAACAACAAATACTAATAACAAATTTTAAAAATACTTAAGGGACTCCCATACAACAAAAGCGATTTTATGCAATTTTTTGCTCGATATTAACGGCGGCAACAGGTGATTACTTTACTTTAACAAAACAAACGTGATTTTTTTGTTAATGTAATCTACTTATACTAATATTATAAAGCTGAAGAGTTTGTTTGTTTGTTTGAACGCGCTAATCTCAGGAACTACTGGTTGAAAAATTATTTCAGTGTTAGATAGCCCATTTATCGAGGAAGGCTATTATAGGCTATATAACATCACGCTGTGACTAATTGGAGTTAAGTGAGTTAACGCAGGCGAAGCTGCGTCCAACAGCTAGTGTTGTATATACGGTACGAAACCCTTCGTGCGCGAGTTCGACTCGTACTTAGCAGGTTTTTTTCCTAGCCTACACTGCATGACAAAGGCATTTATTTTGTTTCCTCCACGAGTTTCTATCGACCGCTGCCAGCCATACTTTATAATAATGTATCCTACTTTATTCAATAAATATGATCTACATGAATATATAATACAATGCTTTTATATTCAAAATATATTATTACGCGTAAAATTAAACATTTATATCGATAATTACTGAACTATTCATATAACTAACTAACTATTATTTATATATTGTTGACCATCCATCTAATAGATCCTCTGCACCTTACCTGGTGGTGAAGTCGTATGAGACGGCCGCGACGACATTAGGCATGTGCGGCGAGAACTGCACCCGTCTCACAGCACATTCGCAACCTGAATATAAATTAATTATTATAACATAATATAGTTTGTGTATTTTTTACGGATTTTATCGAGGCTTTGTAAAGAGCTCGCAATATCGGAAATGTAAAAAGCTGCGATAACATCTGTTAAAAAAATGTTGTATTATGTTTTATTTTTTATTATCTTTATTTAAATAGGAGTTTTTGTCCAACAAGGCACGTCAACTCCATTGTTTCTACTAATATACAATACATAAAATACTATTGAAACTTATATAATAGAACAGAATTTAATACATATTTCAGATGTAGGTTTTGATAATATAGAAATAATTAGACCAACGTCTGACCTATTTAATAATGCTTTATAATAACTTCTCTTTCACGTTTGTTCCGAACACAATCCATCAAGTATTATGAAATATCTCTTTTAATGTTTTGTTAGACTAGCTGCTGCCCGCAGCTTCGTTCGCTTTTACTTAAATTTACAGTCGTGATAAACGGAGTGATAATGATTATTTTTGTAGCCTAAGTTACTCCTTATAACATCAGCTTTCTACCAGTGAAAGCCCTGTCAAAAACGGGCCAGCCGTTTTAGAGATTAACTGGAACAAACAGACGGACAAAAATTGTAAAAAAAAAAATTTTGGTATATGTACCGTGTTTACATCCATATTTTATTTATCTGTATAGATACCAACTGGCAGGCCACATGATAATAAGTGACCAAAACATAGTCCATCAACATAATCGCGTTCCCAGACAACTAACTTATGGCTTACCTATCCTGAGAGAGATCAGTCTCGGTGCCAGTAATTCCACCAGCTGTCCTGTCCTTTGCGAAACAAGTTTGAAGGAACTAACAAAGCACCTCCCATCATCCATTGATAGTGGCACAACTAGTCTCTAAACTGTGTTTAATCTGACTCCTTAACTTATTTGAAAGTCTGCATTTGCTGATATCTTATTTGAAATGGACATCGTTTGTCTGGCACCTTGGCGTTATTTTATTTCTTATGTCATAAGGAGGCTACTGAGCAGTCAGAGACATATGGTGACTACAGAAGGGCGGAACAGTAGGACTGTAGTCACCATAGGCTCAGACTGCTCATGTGTATGGGCACAAATCCGCACAACCAAAATGATGATGCGTTGCCCTCCTTTTCCCTATCCCAATTGGGCCACCGGAAACTCACAAACCGCACGAAACGCGACAGCATAGCTGTCACTTGACGCCGGTGTTATGTGTGCGAGAGGTACCACCCCGGTCGTGCCGGCCCAATTCGGCTATACAAAATGAAATCTTTTGTGACATTCTCAACTTTTACTCCTCCATGTAATCTTAGGTCTGTCGACAGTCCCCACCATGGTTCAGGCATTGTCGTGGCGGTGGGGCTCAGTAGCTTAAGGTGTGCCCAGCACCTTGGGCGACGCTAATTGAGCCGAGGGGACTCTTTATACCCCTCTTTTAAGAGGGGACAAAAGATCAGGGGGCAAGGGGCGAGGACGTTAACCTCACCCCATTGTACTGTCCCGACGTTGGGAGGGGTTGTTCTGTGGTGCGGGACAACCCCTCTGTGGAGGTGGCGTCGGTCCCCTGAAGGACTGACTAGCCGTCGAGGTGCCCTGTTAGCTCAACAGATTCGGGGCACCTTACCAAAGGCAGCATTGGTGGCACTCGCCGGGTTTTAGTGGGTAGAGCTTTGTCCACTTACCAACTTTCGGGCGCAGCGAGTCCCACATACCCGCGTGGGGAGACCCACTCCCCCGCGGGATGCCTTAAAGCATATCCCGGCGTTAAAGAAAAAAAAATTGCATGTGTGTCTCATGGAATGTTTAATATGGTCTTTCTGCAAGACCTGCATCTCATCTTGAAACGTTGATGGTGTCACACAACAATGTCCTTTTTTTTGGGAATATGCTTTTGCCGCATATCACCAGTACCTACCCGGGTTAAAACTGGTTTTATTTCTCCCGTCAAACAGCTTTTCTGTGTTTCGGAGAAAAGGACAAGACAGGCAGTGTAATTACTGGCACAAAGACTTAACATCTTATATCTCAGGATAGGCAACACGTGAATGAGTTGTCTGGGCTAATCTCTGGTTAACATGTTTATGTTCATGGGCGACGTTGACCACTTATTATCATGTAGCCCGTCTGCCCCTTTGACTATCCAACTAACATAAAAAATCTCTACTTTTGCCACTAACTGCGTTCATGCAGACAGCCAGAAATAGCCTAATACTATAGAACCTCCGGGGAGTGGTGAAATGTCCTGTGAGTGCTACCACTAAATGCCGTTCTCCTATAAAGACAATTCATCTGGCCCAACTTAGGTTGACATGGATTAAGGATTCCTTAGTGCTTTCTAAAATAACTTGGAAAGCTAGAACTGTTATTTAGGTCTTAAACGACATTCAAAATGTTGTCATCTCACAAAATATTAACAAGATTCAAATCCCCAACGCAACAGCAAAAGGTGAAAAACTAGAAACGGCTGAAACGATTTTGATAAGTTTATCTTCTACCACCGTTACCTACATATGTAAAATTATTACAAGAGTAATAATTGGTCACTTTAGCTATTAACAACACACATCTCTATTGTCTATCTTATACGTAAAAAAATTAAAAAGAGTTATAACCCTTTATTCTGTATTTACCACTTACCCCATCTACAAAACCCAATCTCGTACTGTGAGACAGGTTCCACAATAATAACAATACGCACCTTTCAACGTGAACATGGGCGACGTTAACCGCCTCAGGTCCCACCCCCTGATGAGCCC
Organism: Helleia helle; assembly: GCA_963853865.1. Taxonomy (NCBI): domain Eukaryota; kingdom Metazoa; phylum Arthropoda; class Insecta; order Lepidoptera; family Lycaenidae; genus Helleia; species Helleia helle. The sequence goes on along the minus strand of OY971425.1, from coordinate 4,838,886 downwards.
GTCCGAGCCCGCCGTGGCCAGCGCATGCGTGTCTATCCTACTCCAGTCGCACGACAGCACCTGACAATATCAACCATATTACAATAACACACAGTTTACTTTACAATGAAAAGCGATAATCCTGTTTATTGGACTATAATAATACCCTAGTTAAGCCTTTTCTTTGGCTTCCTAAAGGCGAACACATATGTACTGGTAAAAAAATATTTCTTATTTTTATTTCAATATTTTAGATTCTTAACAGTTAACAACACAGGCAGCGACTGTAACCGTGTCTCAGTTTTGCTGTATGTTACCCTTTCAATCTTAACACCCTTCTTATATTATATTATGTATAAGGATATATTAAGTTATTATTATAATGTCATCGTAGACGATCTGTAATTCAAAATTCAATCAGATACAATAAATCTAATTGATTGTCATCTATCACCATGGTTGTGAGAATTGTAGTAAAAACTATATGGTGCCTCTCTGATATACAATGGATAATCAGATATGAGTTATTTTAAAATATGTAAAAAAGTATAGCTAGTACCTCAGCATCATGGGCCTTCACAACAGCCGCTGGTCTAGAGGACTCTGTGCAGGTCCAAAGTTTGAGATGACCATCACCGGACACTGATGCAAATGTGGCCGGAGAGTGAGGAGAAAATGCTGCAGTGTACACCAGTTGAGAATGACCCGAGAATGTACTGAGACACGACTCTGTCTCCGGATCCCACTGTATCAGGAATCAGTCAATTATTCAAATTATATAACAATAACTGTAAAATTCATTTAATCTATTATGTAAATAAAAATGAATCGCGGAAATGTATGTACACACATAACTTCAGAAACCACTGCGGCTAAATATAATAATAATAATATCTATGGACGCTTTCACACCACGTCAATCTGGTCCCGTGGTAAGTTCTGGAAGCACTTGTGTTACGGGTACCAGACAACGGAAATATATTTAATACTTTTATACTATACATATATTTAAGATTTTTATTATATAATACACATATTTAATACACATCCATGACCCAGGAACACAGAAAATATTTTTGTTCTCTGGCGGGATTTGAACCCGCAACCTCCGGCTTGAGCGCCAACGCGCTTACCACTGAGCTATGGAGGTCGTCAATGTATGTAGGTACGCACATAAGTTCAGAACCACTGTACCAAATTAGATTATCCTTTTTTTATCATCAGGACAAGGTTTGTGTATAAAAATAAAATGAAAAATGATGATGACGGTAAACATTTTTGGGTAAGGGCAGAGCAACGTTTGCGGGGTTCAGCTTGTAGTAAGTAAGTAATAATGAATATCTTCTAGACAATTGACAGTGATAAGTCAGCATGCATGGATATATTGGATCTGAAATAGATAGAGCCTGTCAAATATGACCTAACCTAACTGAAAAAAAACTTTAAAAAAATACTTATCTTGTTTGCTAGCACTTTGGAATTCTCAATTAGCCCAACAGCTTGACTGTTGGGCTAATTAGTCATACTGTAAAAACCAATGACCAAAAAGATACTCACCAACTTCACAGTAGTGTCCCAACTGGCGCTCAGCAAATGCGCCCTGGGCCAGTCCACCGAACACACTTCACTCCGGTGTGCTCTCAACACCCTGAGGGGAGCTGCACAACCCCCCCTCCATATTATAATAGCACCATCTCCGGCCCCACAAGCTACCACACCATCTGCTGTCCCTGACCATGTCTGGAATAAAATTATAACTTCTAGAATATATGCCTGTGTTAGCCTACATCCTGAAGCGGATGGTAAAATATTGATGAATATTTACTAGTGGCCCAGACAGAAGTCCTCCTGTCACAGATAACCGCTACACCAAATAGTATCTAAAACTATCACATCTATCAATTTATTTCTATCTCTCAGTTCATTCGTTTAGGAATATGGGTATAGTGGACAAACATAGAGCATACAACTGGAATAGAGTGTATATTATGTTTTGTATGAAAACAAATTCCACCAAATTTGTGCTGCGACACTGCGCCGGTTTTGCACTGTGATTGGCCTATGGGAAGTACACACAGATCACTGGTTGGTTGAATTGCTATGGGTATAGTGGACAAACATAGAGCATACAACTGGAATAGAGTGGTATATTATGTTTTGTATGAAAACAAATTCCACCAAATTTGTGCTGCGACACTGCGCCGGTTTTGCACTGTGATTGGCCTATGGGAAGTACACACAGATCACTGGTTGGTTGAATTGCTATTACGTCAGTGACAAATCACTGACCAGTTTCGGATTTGCAAAGAAATTAGGAAATTAACAAAAAAAAATTGCAATGAAATTTTCATATACAAAGGTGTGAAAGTGTATAATATAATATAAAAGTATTTAAGGCTAGTATGATATAGAAAATGGTAGCCATAACTAAAGAAAATAGACTGAATTTATTACCCTATGACCTAAAGGACCTATATACCATTTACACATAAAAGAAAGTAAGAGGAAATATTTTTTTGCCTAGAATAATGTAAGAGTTATTTTACTGTTACAACTAGACAAGCAAGTCCAATATATAGCTAATCACTAAAGAATATACATTAAAGAACTACATTTAGACTACAATTTATACACACAAGATACACTTACTACAAGATCATAGAACTACAATTAAGAATGTGGGCTAAAGTCTCTTTAGTTTGTACGTCAATGTTATTGCTTACATAATTGTGTTTGTTGGGCTTCAATGCTCTCATCTGTATGTAACGCTATTACAAGATTAACTAAAGATGTTCTAGAAAAATTTAATGACTAATCAAGCTTTAATATGGGCTTGTCTCAAGAATCTAGATTTGTAACTCTATGTATGCCTTATTAGAAATATATACTATACCAAGTTTTATGAATATACATAAAAACTTCAAAATAAGAATTTCATGCTTGAGACATTTGAGAGAACACAATTTGTCTCATGTGTAATCTCATGCTATAGTAATAATAATAATAATAATAGTGGACAACTCACACACGGCCATCTGGTCCCAAACTAGGCAGAGCCTGTTTTTATTGCAACCAGACAACTGATATATACTTATATATTTCTTAGTACATAAATATTATAGATAAATTACACCCAAAAACAGAACAAATGATCATGCTCATCACACAAATATTTTTCCTGAGTGGGGATCAAAGCCCATTATTAACTTTACACATTATTAATTTATTTATTCATACCTATGTATTCAGATGATAATATAATTTCGTTATACTGCTTGTTGTACTTAGATATTGTAATATTGGTTACACATAAGCTAGCTAGCCTAATAAGAATGGAATCTTGACTTATTTGCAGGGCACAACAGGGAAATTGAAAAAAAGAATTTACTGCATACTTTGTACAAACAATGTTTTTTATCTTATTCTAAGCAACACTAGTTTAGTTAACACAGTATACAAAACATTTATATACAAACTAGTCTTCTTCAGAGTACAAACAGTATTTTTCAACTTAGAACTATCACACAACAACACATTAAATAATGTATTGAATGAAAGATTCATGTTGTAATTCTAGGGTTTCAAAGTCAAGGTAAACTTCAATTGGATAATCCCTGACTCTGAAAGTAGCTAAACAATTTTACCTTCAATATACCTAAACTCTTTATTATAAAAATTACGAACTTGTTTTCTCTTTTAAGCTAGTGTTAATGGCAATAAGTAAGTAATCTTTTTAGCTTTTATTTTTTGATGAAATTATATTAAAAATTACCAAACTAGACTAGATAGACACACAGACAAGCGAGGGAAGATATAACAAATACATTTTACAATCTGTAAATATGATGGTATTAAACAAACACCATTTCCAGAACTTTTGCCTATACTTATAATATTTAGGAACCCACGTAACTGGAATCCCAACAGGCGCTGGTTAAATACAATATTTCGCATTATGTTTGTGATAAGGTATCAAAAATGTTGCTGGTTTTTACTTTTATATTGTAAGTATCAATTTATATAACTAAAAAGAAAATGACAATAGTAACTATGATACAGAAATTAACTTAAAAACTCTTACCACATCAAAGAGTCCATCACTCCATTCTAACTTCTGCAACTCCAATATTGTAGCACCATCTGGAGCAAGTTCTAAAAAGAAGAGAGTGCCGCCACCAGCTAGCCCGTAATATTGGCTAGTTGCAACAGCCAATGAATCAGGATGGGTACGGGAGAACCGTACACTATAGCCATGCCGGCCTGGTGTTAAAAAGGTCGGCATACTGATGGTATAACTAAAACATATAAAATAGATTGCTATGATTAATACATAGAGTATATGAAACATAGAGTACATGAAAATATAATATGGCTGATTAAAAAAAATCTACAGTAAAATCAAATGATTAAATTGACAATTGTTTGATACCCAAGGCTTACTTTTTGAGGTTTTTAGTAGGAAGAATTTAGCTGGAAAAAAATTGTTGAAAGGACATAATTAGGTATATTCCAATTGGGCTTAAAATATAATGGCAGTTATAAATAAAAAAACGATTTTAGTATATTTTGTACGATTTTTCATTTAAATTATGCTGTTTAAGTAGTTTGTCCTAAAAATTATATCTTAAAATATTAGGAAAACATCTTAGTCCGATTTTGCACATTTTGCTTATTGATATACTAAGACTGAACTAATCTTATTTTGTATAATTATTATTATAAAAAATACGACTATAGGTATAATACGAAAATAATATAGTAAGTAATAAATAATTCTTTTAGGTTTTAAATTAGGAAAATATAATCTATCATCATCGACTTGTTCTTGAGAAATACTAAACATTAATAATTAATCACACGTTGATCGCGTTAAAGACAAATAATATTTAATAACCATTGTTTATTGTTAAATAAGATACTTCAAGTTATTGTAGAAAATCCATATTATCTGTTTCGAGAATTTAGTTTAAAACTATACTTACGTTCATAGCATTTGTATCACATTTTTAATAGTGAAAGAACAATCGCAACCTAATAAGAATTTTAGTTTATTTATGGGAATCTAACAAGATATTTAAATTTTCGATTTTCATCAACAATAAAACTCAAAAGATTTGTCAAATTATTGACAGTTTGCGTATGTTGCCCTGACCAACTTCTTTTTCGTCATATCAAAATAGTGTTGCATGCTACAATATCGATTAAAGTATTACATGTTACCGTCATACGATTTTAATCTCATTTGTTCCTCTACGTCTACAATCCAATTAACAAACTTTGCTTTGTAGGAAACCTCACAAATATCGCCTATATATAAGGAGGACCTAATATTCAAAGTCATTTCTGGTGAGTGCTTCAAACTCACAACTTAAATAAGTAAGCACTCCTGAAGATCTTAGATATTTCCTTGTCTTATAACTTGTACCCCAACGCTACTAACACCCGTCAAAATGCTTGACTACCTTGCCTTGGCCTTCGTGGTCGCGGTCAAAGTTTTCAAGAAAACCACCCCCAACGGCAAAGTTACTGTTTACCTTGGCAAACGTGACTTCATTGATCATGTAGATTACTGCGATCCTATCGATGGAGTTGTTGTGGTTGACACGGAATACCTGAAAGGAAGAAAAGTTTACAGCCAGGTATAAGTGATGTGTTTTACATAGTGAAAGTGAAAAATTGTGTTTTGTGCAGTGCAATTTCTAACGGATGATTTTTTTTGTGCAGCTGGTTACGACATACCGCTTCGGTAGGGAGGAAGATGAGGTCATGGGAGTCAAATTCTCAAAGGAAATGGTCATTGGCCAGGAACAAGTTGTTCCCCTTATCAACGCCAAAATGGAACTGACACCAGTCCAGGAAAAATTGCTGAAGAAATTGGGACCCAATGCTTTCCCCTTCACTTTCAACTTCCCGGAGATGTCACCAACATCGGTAATATTTTTAAATTTTTCATTAGAATCCAATCAAATGGAGCTTCAATATTGTTTATGGTCTCCAAGAAACTAAATATGCAAAAAAGCAGATATGCAATATAACTAACACAATTATCAGTTTATATAATTAAAATTAAGTCAAATCATTAACATATACATATTTCTTAAGGTGACTCTGCAACCCTCTGATGAAGACCAGGGAAAGCCAATGGGCGTCGAATACTGTGTACGCACCTACGTTGCCGAGAGTGAGGACCAGAAGAGCCACAAGAGGAGCTCGGTTACTCTTGCGATCAAAAAGGTAACATTAACGATTCAATTATACTTCGCCTTTTACAAAAATTATAAAGGAATACACAGGAACATTTTATTTTCAATACCGCTGGATATGATATAAAAGACACAAGTGGTTCTTGGATTGCACTAAACTACTACACTTTAGACATCCCTTAGTACGTTTCTGATGTATAGCAATATGAAAATTCTTTTTTCAAGACTTCTAAGTAACCCCTTTTTTATTATATTTTATAATAGAAAATCTGATTCAAAATACTAAATAAACGCTTTGTTCAGTTACAACATGCTCCTGCCTCCCGCGGACGTCGCCTTCCTAGCTCTCTTGTCAGCAAGGGCTTCACCTTCAGCAACGGCAAGATCAGCCTGGAGGTGACACTTGACAAGGAGATCTACTATCACGGCGAGAAGGTTGCCGCCAACCTCATCGTCTCCAACAACTCAAGGAAGTCCGTGCGCAACATCCGCTGCATGGTCGTACAGCATGTTGAGATTACCATGATCAACTCTCAGTTCAGCCGCCATGTTGCATCCTTGGAGAGCCGAGAAGGTTGCCCGATCACACCTGGAGCAAGTCTTTCCAAGACGTTCTACTTGGTACCTTTGGCACGCAGCAACAAGGACATTCGTGGTAAGAATTACTTTATCAATCTTAATAATTATTTTACGTGTAAGAATAAATCCTGTATAAAATCATATCACGCAATACTTTGCATTAAAGTCGAAAGGTAGATATAATACATAATAGTGAAATACAGCACACGCGGAAATTAATATAAATTACTTTTCCAGCCGTAGTATCGTAACTTAAAGTGGCTACTACAATTACAATATATTTTAATAATCTTTAGGTGTCGCTTTGGATGGCCACCTGAAGGAAGATGACGTCAACCTGGCTAGCTCCACTCTGGTTGCTGATGGCAAATGCCCAGCTGAGGCTATTGGTATCGTTGTATCCTACTCCGTCCGTGTGAAGCTGAACTGCGGCACACTTGGAGGCGAACTCGTTACCGACGTGCCATTCAAACTGCTCCACCCAGCTGAGGGTAAGATCAATAGCAACTGACATTTGAAATCATAATTTTGATCAAGAATTATTTTGGATAATATTTGTTTCTTCTAATATAGGCTCTGTAGAGAAACAGCGATTCAACGCCATGAAGAAGATGCAATCGATTGAGAGACACCGCTACGAGAACTCCCTGTACGCTAACGAGGAAGAAGACAACATTGTTTTCGAGGACTTCGCTCGTCTTAGGATGAACGAACCAGAATAAATTAATGTTGAAAGGCGTCGTCAAACAAAAAAATTGCAAAATTCAGAAAAAAATAACTAAAAAAAATGTCTTACAACTAAAACGAAACCATGAAACTAGTCCATTAAAATCATTTCATTCGACATTTAGAGAATTAGTAATCCAATAGTTTGTCACATTATAAAATTCATTGACTTGGCGTAGGTACATATTGTAACTTAATGTACTCTAAACATTCATAAATAGAGAATTATAATGTGAAACGAGTAGATAGGAGACCAAATTATACGATAACCATAAAATCTAGTGGAATGTAATTGTTTTAGTCGTGCTTACCTTTGTTATCTTGAAAAATAAAGTATCTCAACAGCAATCACCAGAACTAACGACTTTCATTTACACACTATCAAAAACTATACCGATGTATCCTTAGTGACGTCTTGTACATCACTGATATGACAATAAAACTGCACTATAAGTCAAACTGGACTCATTTGCATATCTTTTGTTATCGATATTGTAGGGTTACGCCCCACTTAAGCGCCCATCCCTTTAATTCGCCAACAAATAGCAATTTGATTATGGAAAGGTGCCACTGAAATGTACACATTGAATTTATGAATACATTTTTTTACGTGACAACGTCTTATAGGTAATTCGATTGAGCGGGAAGCAAGAACGAAAAAATATGACGCATACGGCGTTACCTCGCTGTAAGGCGTTCCATTTTCTTATGACGTTGTCACGTTCAACTATCGTCAGTAAACCGACTTTACAGACAACTGATTTTTTATTTATACATGGCTCACCTGTAAAAACATCGCGAATTTGTTGAAACATGCTACTGCAAGTACAGCTCCTAAAATCTACTGATTACCTATAATTTGCAGAATTGGTTACATATGAAAATGAAAAAAATCTGGAGAATTTATAATAATATACTTAATAATATTATAATATTATTATCTATGGACACTTTTTACACCACTTCAATCTGGTCCCGTGGTAAGTTCTCGAAGAACTTGTGTTACGGGTAACTGACAACGGGAATATATTTAATACTTTTATACTATACATATATTTAAGATTTTTATTATATAATATTTACCTAATACACATCTATGAACCAGGACACAGAAAACTTTTTTGTTCCCTGGCGGGATTGGAAGCCGCAACCTCCGGCTTCAGAGCACCAATGCATTAACCATTGAGCCACAGAGGTCGTCAAAATTATACTGACGAACATTGATACAATATAGTTAAAGCGCAATAAAAATAGTGGGAAAAGAAATATTTATAAATTGGGGGAAAAGAAAATTAAGTTATTTATCAATAACAATACTTGGAGAAATAAACTCTAAATAAATTTAAAAGACATTGCATTCCTTACTAGAAAGTAAATTAGAGATAAATTAAACAAAAACAAGTAAAAAATAATTATACTACATAAAGCAAAATTTAGAAATATAATAAACTCAGTTGAGTTTATTATATTAATAAACAAAATTTAAAATTAAGTAAGTACATTTAAGTATATTACATTTATATTAATTACTTATCATAAAAAGATTGACAATTACAGCTTGGCAAAAAAGAGTATGACGTGTGACAGGTGGAATTTTACTAAATGGAAATCTATGATGTTGAAAATACTTGGCCGACAAATACTAGATTTTGAGTAAAGTTTAGTGTTTCACATTTCTTTAAATAACGATTTGATTAAATTATCTCACTGATTTTCCATATTATGATGAGACCTAAGTAAAAGTGGCGCCCTCATTTTTTCCATACTCTTTTTTGCCAAGCTGTACCTACACATTGACAAAAATTTCAGTAGGTATGTATTAAAATACGTTTTTAATTTACATTAAAAAAAAGGTGCAACCCTAGCATTTTTTTTAATACTAGTTGAGTACAATATAGTAAAAATAATAAATCGAAAATAATTCTGAAAAAAAAAACATACAGACGAATTTAGACACTCCTTTTTTTAAGTCTGTTAAAAATCCCTTTGAAGACAACTTGAAAAGCCAACCAACGTCTTCAATAATATACTTCTCATGCCAAACCTGGTCAAACAGGTTATGGACAATGAAAGGTGGACGCGGAAGACCCATCACCCAACTGTCCTTTATTGTCTAACCTAATGGCGAAAAGGGTTCGTCCAAAAACCAGTTTGACCACTTTCTTACGTGGGAAAGGACAGTTCAAGAATGACCCATTATTTGCGACTTAGAATAAAAAAAAATACATTCGGAAGTTTGGTTTCGTATTCGGTTTTATAAAACTACTTATTTACTTTCAATCAGTCTCCCCATGACTGTGGTTGTTGATACTTTAAAGTATAATCTGAAACGTCTAGCATGTAAAAATCATAAAATAAACGTAAAAGTTGGTTTAATTATTATAAATAAAATAGTAGTTCAGTATCAAAAATCCAGTTCATTTCTAGACTCCAAATTCCTAATTTTATGGGATTTAGAAGTAAACACAATGTTAGTTCTTCAAACACTACGTTCAACGCTGTGTAAAATAGACAACCGAACTAAAATTTTATTTGTATGAAAAACAATTGACACAGTCAGTTAGAATAAACTGCATTCTACAGCCAAATAGTTCCATTTTTGAAATGTAGAAGGTATTTACTTTTTAAATATTGTTTATGTAACTGGCCAGTTCCGGAAATTTTAATGCGCCCTATGTATATGATTTCGAAAAAAAAAACTATCGGGTAAAAATATTAAATGTAGAAAACTATGACATTTTTAACGGTAAATAAACAACAATAAAAGCCCCCATGCAGCTAAATCTGAATATTTTATCCTAGTCGCGTGCCTCTGTATAATGGACCATTTATGAGACATGTTCAGACCCCAAACCATCTCAGTCCGTGTCCCTTAAGGTTGCAGGGTTTTTTACTTGTATCTTTTGTTATTCTTACATTGTACAGATTGGAGATTTTTGGTTAAAGGCGCAGAAAATTCATTGTTTTTCGAATAAAGTGGAAAATAATTTATTGAGAGGTTTCTTCCGCCGACGCACCGTAGTAGGAGATGATGATAAGAATATTCTGGCAAAGAGTCAGTCAATTTGTGAAATTAAATAGTTTTCTTACCTGTCATGAGTACATGATATACTTGTAAATTGTTGTTGTTATTTATGTATTTTCTTTTCTTTCTTTCTTTATTACAATACCTACATATTTTATTGTGTCTTCATTTTCATTCTTTGTATCTTATGAAATACCAGATTTAATTAGATATAAGTGAGCATATTATCCTTTCCCCGCCATTCGGATCCGGGACTTGACGTGGCGGTGGGCCTTAAGCCCCGGGTAAACTAATCGGATACGCACCCGCAGCGAAACATGAGCAGGTGGCTTTACACCTCGCTCCAAACGAAGAAAGCTGGAACCAGAGGACCGAAAGCTCTTTAATAAGCACCTGGAGGAATGCATACCGAGAGCGAAACGTGAGCAGGTGGCTCTACACCTCGCTCCCAACGCAGGACGCTGGAGCCAGAGGACCGAAACCTCTTTAAAAAAACACCTGGAGAAATGCGTACCGGGAGCGAAACGTGACTCTACAACTCGCTCCCAACGCAGGAGGCCGGGGCAAGAGGACGGAAACCTCTTTAATAAAACCGTAGAAGATGAGGAAGAAAACCTCTTTAACACTAGAGTACACGCGCGGCCTACTATAGTAGACCAGGGTAACTTTTTTGTGGTAACTTTTTAGTTTTGCGCGCTAGAAGCTAACGGTTCCAGGTAAGCCTCGTCTAGTATATTTGTCGCAACCTCAGTACCTTAAATAATCCCTGCGCGAACGCACCTGTGAGATATTTGGCGCCAAAAGCGCGAGCCTACTAAAGTAGTCCACGCGTGTATTGGTGTATCAAAATCAGGTAAGTAGTTTTTCGTTTATTATCAATTTATATGGCTAAAATAATGTTTTCCATTTATAATATGTATGTTTATTAAATAACTATTATTTTAAATTTATAAAATGTATATTATTATTTTGTATTTTTTATAGATTTTTAACCATTTACGTCGTGGATGATTCACAAGTGGAAAGGTGGCTACATGAGCTGGATACTGATGATGAAGATGTGATTGAGAGTGAAGATAATAAAGTAGAGCCAGAACCAAACTTACAGGTCCTAGTTCGTGAGTCAGAACTCCAAGAAAATGAAGAAGAAAGGTTGAGTGAATCTGACGAATTATCAGATTCAGATAACGTTCCACTCTCGCAACTAGCATCCGGAAGGCGCGGTCCAGTCTACAAATCGACGAACGGAACTATTTGGCATAAATATATTCCATCGGTAACGCGAACTCGAACCCAAAACATTAGGATTAGACCACCAGGCCCAAAAGGAGATGCAGCTAGGAGTGCTAAGGATCCATTATTCAGTTTCGAACTATTCTTTACGCCAGATATCTTGGAAATCTTGGTAAGATGCACTAATATATATTTAGATAAAATAAAAGACAATTTTCAAAGAGATAGGGATGCTAAATCCACTGATATAGTAGAAATGAGGGCATTTCTGGGCTTTTTTTCTGACACCAAAGACAGGACGAGTTGGTCGATGTGCACTCTGCTCGAGAGCCCGAAATCGGTCGACAAAAAAGTGGTGCAAGACTTGCTACAAATGGATTTGTCCCGATCACCAAGCAGTAGTGTGTCCTGAATGTTACGAAAACAAATAAAATAGTAAGTTTAGTTTAGTTTTAATAAAAAAAAATTACACTGATCTCAGAAGTGCCATTTTTGTTATTTTTTCTTGGATATTTACTAGATTGTTGATTGTTAACTATTTTTAATAATATAGCTAAGTCGTAATGTTGTAATACTAAGTAAAATAAATAACTTTTCCATTTCATTTGTTATTTTAATCTAAAAACTATAAAATAAAAAATTTATTGACATTTTAAAAAGGCCTAATACAGAAGGCCACGCGTGTACTCAAGTAAAAAAGGGCGCGAGTACCGTAGTGTTAAGAAAACACTGAATCCCATGCTTGTGGTTGCACGCCGAAGGGATGCAAGGCCGATGGGTTGTTGGGTCTAGTGCACCCCTGGAGGAATGCGTACCAACTCACTCCCAACGCAGGAGACCGGGGGCGACGTCGTGGTTGTGCGCAAACGTCCACCCGACTGCGCGCTGCCACTGAGAGGTTTGCATTGGGGGATGGCCGCTCGCACTTGAGTCCCGAGCTGGACGGCTCCTTAGATGTTCCTTGGAGCCTAAGGTGGAGAATATTGGCGTGGAATATCACACCACCCAGAGGACAGCCCGCAAGTGCATCCTCAGACGGGGTTATGGTAGTCCTTCGTACCCATGACCCCGTCAACGCGGTAAAGAGGAACGTCTTAGGGTTTTAGTTTAAGGGTTAGAGTACCACATAACCACCAGGTTCCCCCGGGCCTGGGGTATCATGACGATTTCCCCAAGTAAAAAAAATCATATCACCCTTTCATAGAATATGTATAAGTAATCTTATCTTGTATCTACTCATAAAATCACAAATTGCAAGATTAAAAACGAACTCGTAAAAAACTATTTGCGGGCTCTAAGTACATTCGCGGACAGTAAATTTTCCCACACGACTAATCCTTACATTCGACGTACCACCACGTTTCGATTGTTGGTCAAAAGATACCCCTGTCCACCCTTCTTTTCTTTATAAATTTTTCTTTAGAAACCAGTTTGACCAGATCGTTGTGGGAATCCTGTCCACTAGGGTAATATATAGCAAAAACGATTTTGAACCTAACGTCTAAGTCTTATGATTGATGTTTTTTAACAAACATGTCTTCCTTTGTATTCTCGGTGTAAAGGTGTCTTGACACTTGTTGCCTGTCACATAACAGGGGTTGATTGAAACACAGACCTATCCTTTTTGAATACAAATTATTCTATTTTTGCCTTGAAAATATTTTCAGTAGATATTGATTGTCTCAAAGCAATTTATTTATTATTTGTTGCCTTGTGTCGTATATGGTAGTAAAACATAGTATCATTATAATAATTCTGCTACCTAGACGCGGTAGCGTGTCAAGCCAAATTTTAGTAATCTATATTACTTTATTTAAGTTGATGAAATTCATATCACTTTTAAAATACTTTTAATAAATAACATTTTAAAAAACTCACTTCCCTATGTCGGTGTCTCTCAATACACCTTGACATGCAAATAAAGGGTCATTCTTGAACTGTCCTTTCCCACGTAAGAAAGTGGTCAAACTGGTTTTTGGACGAACCCTTTTCGCCATTAGGTTAGACAATAAAGGACAGTTGGGTGATGGGTCTTCCGCGTCCACCTTTCATTGTCCATAACCTGTTTGACCAGGTTTGGCATGAGAAAATAATATTTGCAATAATAATAATAATTTGGTGTGAACAATAAAATATTTTTCTTTCTTTCTTTTCAATACTTTGACAGGGAATGTAAGTTAACTATATTATTATATAAGGAACATAATATGACCGAGGTGCCACATTCATTCAGGAGTTCTGGAGCTGAGACCACGTCATACAACTCGGAGGATCGATTGACTTTAAGCCAGACGATCTCCATAGATGGTCGGTCCTATGGTTCTAGTTCAAGAATAAGAAGAATTTTGTTATTCATGATTTATTAAAGTATGCCTATGCAGTACCTACTAGGTACATATGCCCTAGGAATAGTTAAAAAAGGACTAATAACGATTATACTATGTATAAGGTCTGGAAATTTTGTGATTTTATTAGGTTGATCTAAATGTTTTTTAGGTAAAGTGGATGTTATCGCTTTTGACATATAAGATGACAGCCTATGAAAACATGTAACGGTCCATAAATTCCATGACACTCAACGAGGGGCTCATGATGAGGGTTTCTTTCCTTACAATGGGGTCCTTTGTTAAGAGGCACGCGACTAAGATGAAAAAAGATCTGTGGACCACTCTCGCATTTAACGTGATGTCGTTCTGTTGGTATATTGTATTTGTTATTTATTTAATAATTATGTGTCTTTCTATTTACTTAAAGTTTCACTAATTTCTCCGAAATATCTGAAATAAAACACATGAAATCATTAGTTAAATAGTATATGTGTAAAGTGCTTAAAAATCAGCTTTAGGAAATGTTTTGCTTAGTTTTTAATAATGAGCTTTGGGAGTAGGTACTTCCACGCTTCTTTAAGGATACGTAAAAAACGTTAAAATGCGACCTTTACCTACATATGTATACCACTACGAGTTACATGAATCCTGACTAAGCAAATATAATATTTTAGTTTTATATTGTTATTTTAAACTAATCAACTACTTTGGCATTATAAAACCTTAATAAATGATTCATTAGATAAGTATAGAGAAATAAATAAAACAATGTCTGTCTGTTACTTGGAGCTCTCATGAGAACTATCAAAATTATGAGAAATATAGATTTATAATAAAACATTTTCACCGTCCGTTATCTCTAATTACAAAAAGCCCGCATCTTAACGGCAAGTGTATGATGACAATTATGATAAGGACAATGTGGGAATTCTTGACCCCTTAAATTGGAATTTATAAGGGCTCATAGTAATCGCAGCTGGTCTTTGTTGTAACTAAAAAGTACGAGAACATTATTACTTAAGTTCTTAAAGTAGTAACAAGCCCTTATAATATGTTTATTTTTTTGGATTCCGTGTCTTTAGAATTCTAGTTTATAGCTGATTCTCCAAAGAAGTAATTATTAAATCAAAAACTATATAACGAAAAATCTAACGGGCATTAAATTCTGCGAATAATAGTTTTTTGGAATTACTTAGTTCATAGGACCGTTATAAGAAAAACTTTGGAACAATTAAACTTGCTTGACAACGTCTATTTTGCAGGAAAAATAGTCACCTATACCTTAGTTAAATAAGCTCAATATAGGAAAATAAGTAAGTATATTTGATTACTAAATGCAGTGTTTTATTTAATAAATAATATTTATTACATAGTAATGAATGTGATTAAATTACTAATTAACTATTTTATAACAAACTAATAAATATGATTAAATACTAATTGTAATTGAAATTATGTCGTACAGGCTGTAAGACGTACGCTTGTCCTGTGGTTCTATCTACAATATGACCAGTAGACGGTTCCAGGAATAGTCTGGGGGCGGATGCTGCTGCAGTCACTTCTGGGTGGTAATGCTGTCTCACACCCGCACCACCTTCGTATGGAACGAAGTGATTCTTTTCAGGAGCTGTAGTAGTAGGTTCCTCTAACTCTTCTCTATCGTGATGGTCAATTACTAGTATCACATTGTTTTTCTCTTTCGGCTTAGGAGTTTCCTGTTCATCTTTCTTTGTTTCTTTATTTAATGGTTTTTGTGTTTCGGTTCTATCTTCAGTTTCTTCTTGTTCGTCTTTTTCTTTTTGAATCTTTTTAGCTTTACGTGGTTTGTATCTTGCCTGAGCGGGTTCTTCCTCGTATACTTTTTCTTTCCTTTGAGTTTGTACTGAATGCCTCGTATGAGCTCTTTTCGCTCTGTTATTTTCTTCTTGGCTATCGTCGTCGGGAGTGTAGTCTGTGTTATAATTGTTTGATTGTTCACTTGGTTCATCGAAGGCGTCATGGTTATCTTCGTGATATGAACCATCATCATCATAACCATCGTCACCATGGTTGTCTGTGTGGCCAGCATGATTTAAATCCCAATAATGTTCTCCGTAACCTCCTTTCTTATCACCCCATCTTACCTTTTTTTTAAAATTAAACGTTAGTGATACAGTTATTTAAAAATAAAAAGTATATTGTTAATAGGAAAGAATATAAAGAACCAAAATAGACCATGAGTTCGTTAACACAAGGAAGTGAAAGTTTGTTTATAATGGAGCTGTTAGTAACAGAAATGAATAGATTAATACAAATAATATATTATAAAGCACAAGTTGATAGAGCAGAATAAATTAGAGGCATTTTAAGGTACATTCTCGTTTGAAGTCATAAAAAATTACATGTCTCAACTCACAAAGACTAGTTTATTTTGTCTTTTCTTGTAGGTGAGCTTGGAGATATGCTAATATTCTAAAATATGCTCGTATTAAATGACGAGAAAGTGATTTCTATATTTTTTAAATTATTACTGAAAAAAAATAGTTTATTAGTATTAAACTCGTGTTTCGCTGTCAATTTCTTGGACAAAAATCTTTTTGCAGTTCATTCAAATTATAAGATAAAAATAATAGCGGAAGCATCGTACTTTAGCAGAGAAGAGCCCAGAAGCAGGTCGGGACCTCTCATGTCTTTCAATGAAGTGCCGGTCGCTGCCCAGCCGGTGTCCTTGGTCGAAGTCCTCGGAAGTAGGCAAGTGTCTATACCTTCAGCCAAGCCAAGCCAAGCGCGACAGAGAAAGAAACATATAAAGGTTAGAAGACAAAGCGAGATAACAAATCGAAGGTTACTTTTCCCATGTCCCTGTGGTTCTTAAAGTCTTTCTTCTCATACCGCTGCTCCCACGTGTTGGGGTCTTCGCAAACGTGACCGAATTCTATCTTGTACGGACTCAACTGAACTGAGAAAAAATCCCTATAAAGTAAATATTCATATATTTTTAAACTTTAGACAATTAGTTGCCTTATTATCTATAGTGGTTGTAAAATTCCATCGTTTTATGTACAGTTCAGAAGATTGGAAATAGGATTAGTATAAGAAGATTATATGTATGTTACAATCTTCTCCAGCTGCGGTTGAGATTTAGAGATGAAGTATACAATTTAAAACAGCTAGACGAGTGCTCTGTTTGTAAACGAAACGAAATTTAAGTATAAATTTCATACCTATATCTCTAATATAGGTATTAGAGATATAGGTACCTATATCTCTGATAATTATAGGTATTAGACTTTAGAGATATAGGTACCTATATCTCTAATAATTATAGGTATTAGAGATATAGGTACCTATTCTATATTTACAGTTCTAAAAACTCTACATTCCGTGCATTGCTTAACTTAATATAGGTATTTTAGTTAAATTAGTTTCAACAATGCAAATTGTTTTTATTTAATTTCATACTCTAGGCAGGCTTATAAAAATGTAAAAGTGCATTATTCTAAAAGAGTGCCTTGACATTAAGATAAGTGATTGTGTTAAAAATTAAGCAACGACAAATTGGGAATGCAAATAAGGGCCAAGCATAATAAATTGGTTTTCAAATATAAATTCGATTTTATATCGAGTAAGGGCCAGATTTTTTTATCAAATTGACAGACGTGTCACCTGGTGGTAAGTGGTTCACGTCGGCCATGAATATATACTAGTTTACCTGGAACGAGCCCAGGTAACTCATTTATGTGTTGCCTATCCTGAGACATAAGATGTTAAGTCTCGGAGCCAGTAATTACACTGCCTGCCTTGTCCTTCTCTCCGAAACACAGCCAACCTGTTTCACGGGAGAAACAAGCAAGATGGTGGTACCCATGCAGCCGGGAGCGCGTCATAGCGCATCCCTCTCCCATCGGTAACAAAAGGTATAAATCTATCTAGCTAGCTCAATAAGTTAGTATATAGCTTATGAGTAAGATAGGCTAACCGAAAGAGTTTGTGAGAATCTTGTTATTGAAAAACATCGACCATTTTTTTTCGTTATCGCCCTTTATTATAATATAATAATATCAACCCTCATATGTTCCACTGCTGGGCACGGGTCTCCATTTCGAAATCAGGCGAGGAGGGTGTTGGACCATAATTCACCGATGCACTGGCCCAATGCGGGTTGGTGAACATCACACACATTCAAAGACTTTTAATTTTATGCAAGAAACTCACGATGTTTCCTTCACCGGTGAGCAAGCGATGGTCTCATGTTCAGGTGCACGTAGAAAGAAAAACTCATTTCAAGGCATCACAGGGGTTAGGATCGAACCTGGACCTCTCACTCAAGAGGCCGAGCCCATACCCACTAGACCTTCGTCGCTCACGTCGTCGTTTTGCGATTGCCAATTAGTCTTTAGGAATTATAAGGTAAACATCCGACGAGAAAATTTCAATACAATCTAGCCATGATTCATCATTTTGTAGTTATTTTTTTTAGTATTTTGTTTTTAAAGAGCTTTGATTGCTTATAAAGAGAATTCGTGGTAATAAGCATTGGTGAGTTGTTGATGGCATAAAACCTTACTGGAAGAATTTGGCCTGGGCTTCAATGGTTGACGGATCTCCTGGGGGTGTCCGAACTGTCGTTACTGAGTCGACCGGTTTCCATAGCGGTGCTGAGTACACCACACAAAGACACCAGAACCATTTCTGGAAAGATTTTAAATAATTATTTGATCTGTATTAAATTACATTTGTTTTATGTGCAGAGACTTTACACTTTTTTAAATAAAATATTCAGATTGTATAATTCTAAATAAAAGTGTATTGTTTTCTAAAATACAAATTTCATTCCATTACATTTAATAAAGAAACAGAGTTTTACAGATTTTTCTGTGGATACTTTATAGTTGCTGTAGAATGTAGTATCCGAAACGTCGGAAATATATAAAAAACTTTATAAACCGCAATAAAATCTGTGAAACGTAATTTAATTACAATAAAATATTCAGACCATTATTAAAATCTATTTATGTATTGTATTGTATCATCATCATCATCAGCCTTTATCCGTCCACTGAACATAGGCAGACCTCAATGAACGTCATGATCCCTTGCCACTCGCATTCAACACGGACCTGGACGCATTCAGCACTTCAACTTACACTTTTTTTTTTAACGCCGGGAAATGCTCTGAGGAATCCCGCGGGGGAGTGGGTCTCCCCACGCGGGTATGAGGGACTCGCTGCGCCCGAAAGCTGATAAGTGGACGCAGCTCTACCCACTAAAACCCGGCGAGTGCCACCAATGCCGCCTTTGGTGAGGTGCCCCGGATCTAATAAACAAACAGGGCACCTCGACGGCTAGTCAGTCCCGCAAGGGACCGACGCCACCTCCACAGAGGGGTTGTCTCGTACCACAGAACAACCCCTCCCAACGTTTGGTTAGTACAATGGGGTGAGGTTCCCATCCTCGCCCCTTGCCCCCTGATCTTTTGTCCCCTCTTCTTATAAGAGGGGTACAAAGAGCCCTCTCGGCTCAATTAGCTTCGCCCAAGGTGCTGGGCTCACCCTAGGCTACTGAGCCCCACCGCCACGTCCTGCCTGAACCATGGTGGGGACACTTCAACTTGCACCTATATTTGTCTTACTATTATACTATTAAAATGGTAGGTATAATTCTGTTATATTATAATGACAGACAAAAAAAAAAAAGGGTTACTTACCCCTTCCGGGTAACCCTTTTTTTTTTTTTTTTGGTTTCGCTGGGGAATGCGTTTAGGCATACCACCGGGTCCGGGGGGACCCGGAGGCTATGTGGGGCTCTCTGCGCCCGAGAAGATGGTAAGGTGGACGCAGACTCTACCCACTAAACCCCAGCGGTGTTCTTCTCGTCGTTTGGGTGACCCGGCGCGAGAGCTGTAGACGTCCGTAACGGGCCACAACGATGTGCCATACGGCACTCTTCTCTGGAGGCGGGGGGTGGCATCCCCTCCTCTTTCTCCGCTTAAGGCACACTAAACACACAAGGGTGCCTTATAGCTCGGACCTTACGCGCGCGCAGCCGATCCCCCGATCGGCCGCGCACAGGTCCCAAACGGCGGTGCGACCGCCTGTCGCCGCCGTGCTCTCCTGCGGGAAGAGGCGCCGGTGCGCTCTCTCTCCCGCTCCGCCTCCTGCTTCTGCGACATCACGTCCTCGCAGAAGGAGAGGACCACCTGCCATGTGCTCTCACTGACGGCCATAGCTCGGATGACCGCAGGGAGCGACAGGTCCGCGCCAACCTCAGTGATGAGGGGCGCCCTTGCCTCTGCCCAGGCTGGGCACTCCGCCAGGGTGTGGTCTGCAGTGTCTTCACTGCTGCTACAGTGATGACACCCTGGCGAGTCCTCCGCCCCTGCCACCTTCCACAGATACCTTCCGAAGCATCCGTGCCCCGTCAGGATCTGCGCAAGGTGGAAGGATATTGCGCCGTGCTGCCGGTCAACCCACTGCTCCAGGATTGGACCGACGGCCAACACTGTACGGTGTCCCGCGCTCGGCTCTCTGAGACGCTCACCCCACTGGCTGAGCACTCGCCTCCTCAGGCGGCTCCGGCAAGTCTCCTCCTCATCAGAGACCTCCTCCTCATCTCCCCTTCGTCTTCTCCACTCACGCGCTAGGGCCTCGGCATGTAGGTCCCATGGCGCAGTACCCGTCAGTACGCACGCAGCCTCGTACGAGGACGTACGGTACGCACGGACGGCCCTGACGGCCATAGCCCGTTGCGGACGTCGCAACAGGGCCACGTTCTCCGCCTTCAGGGCACGCGACCAGATGGGCGCGCCGTACAACGCCATCGACCGCAGGACGCCTGTGTACAGCCGACGGCAGCCAGCACTAGGCCCACCCACGTTTGGGAGAAGACGACCTAATGATCGGGCAGTTCCGAGCAACCTAGGGATGAGGCGCCGGAAATGCTCCTTGAAGTCCCATCGCCTGTCAAGGACGAGGCCCAAGTACTTCATGGTCGACTCAACAGCGATGGGAGTTCCTCCTACTATCAGGTGGGATCCAGCTGGAGGGGCTCGACGGGGCCCGTGGAAGCATATAGCTTCGCACTTCTCCAGGGCCACCTCGAGCACGAGACGCCGAATCCTTGCCACCACCTGCGCCACTCCTGCCACCGCCAGTAGCGGGCCTCCGAGAGGGTACTTCCGCGTGCGGTGACGACGGTATCGTCGGCGTAACAAGTAAGACTCCCGTCAAGTTCGCACCGCGGAGTACCCAATCGTAGCCGATGTTCCACAGAAACGGCCCTAGGACCGAGCCCTGTGGAACACCGCAGGCCACCTCTCTCCTCACCCAACCGTTTGCAGTCGGATAGGTAACGGACCTACCTGAGAGGTAACTCTCCACAAACCTCCTCAGGTAGTCCGGTACGCCGTGGTACCTCAGCGCCTCGCGAATGGTATCGAAGGGCAGGGTGTTGAACGCGTTGGCAATGTCAATAGACACCGCCAAGAGCACCCCTCTCCCCTCGACCGCTTCATCGGCTAGGGTCCTCATCCTCCAGGGTAGACCTGCCCCGCCGGAACCCAAACTGGAAGGCGCTGAGATTAGGCCCCACGTTCTCCAAATGGTCGACGATACGGGCAGCTGCGATCCGCTCCAGCAGTTTGCCCGCCTCGTCGAGCAGCACGATCGGTCGATAAGCCGACGGCGAGTCCACCGGTCGTCCGTCCTTGGAAGGGGTAACCCTGACTCATAAAAAATTATTTTATTTCAAGTATTTGGAATAACAAAATTCTAATTTTCGTATGCATCATTCACAATGCAACATGGGTAAAATAATTGTCATTAAAAATTTTGCAATTTTTCTTTCGGGATTTCATATTTTTATAATAAAAAGCTGTTCTGTTTCAGTAACTGGTAAGTTTATAGCTTAGACCCAGGTAAATTTCACTAAAATCATTTCAAGGCTAGGCTGGCTAGGCAGCACAAAAGGTCAAGTCTACAAACGAATAAAAAGGCTAAGAGCCTACTACAACTAAAACACTTTTTATTATCGATTTTCAACTCTCTAAGAGTTTTCTTTTACTTAAACACACTCATAACCAAATCCAAGTTATTTGAACGTGTGCTTTCGCAGGATAATAGCAAGACAAATTTGATGCACTATACAATTTACACGGCTATCACAATTCCATCACAATTTGACATCGACATCTCAATCGATTTTATTAAATCGATTCGCACTCCTAATCGATTCGATCACTTTCACCAACACTAAAAAAGTACTAAAAATAAGTACCATTGTATTTTGTAGACGTTGTGACATCTTGAGACTTGGGTTGCAGATGAGGAGAAATTGTTACGGTACTATATTTATAGAAACCGAAAACGTTGGGGCTCTCAACCTTTTAGATCGAGTACACTGCAGCGAGATAATAGTAGTTCATCGTAAAAAGCCTATAATTTTCTAATGTTTAGCAAATTCACTCATTATAATGAATCAACTTTATAAGGTGACCATGGTTGCTGCAAAGTACCCGAAACGTCGAGAATGTACACATCAATTAAAACCCGTGAAAAGTTGTACGGGTAAAAATACTAAATTTGTCATTTATCTATTATTTAATTTAAAGGACGTGCATGAGAATTTTTGGTGGCTTTTGCCACTTTTGTTTGATGGCTCATATAAGTCAGCGAGTTAAATCCTACACTGGCTTACACGGATGACCGCCTGATGTAGAATCTTCAAGTGAATTTGCGGATTTATATATTATGTCTATTAGATACAGAAGTTTTAAATTATAACAAAATTAATGCCTTCAGGATACAAAATCCTATTTGCTAATAATAGTTACAAAACTTAATTGGTTGTACGCAATGCTCAATTAAACAGACGTTACTTAAATAAAGTAATTAAGAAATTATTTCGTTAACATTTAAAAAAAAATATTTTACCACTTTACACCCATAGCATATATTACGAATGGACTGACTTTTTAGCAATTTATTTATTAAAGTGTATTTTATCTCCTTAAAAACGTTTATTATAAAAAGTTCAACATTTCACAACAATACTAAGAAAATGTTTTATATGTGTAACTAACATATCCACATAACAATAATTCATTATTTTATATGTGTAACTAATATATCCAACATAACTAATCCACGTAGGTCACGTGTAAAACATAAATTATCTGATTCCATTTCATATATCAGATGTAATAAAACAAAGTTCCTAATTTATATAAACTGGTAAAAGAAACGGTTCTAAGACTTATCCTTGGGTGACACTTGATATTATTCTGTCTATGAGATTTGTAAATGAACATAAATCTACAAGGAAAGATGGAATAAAAAAATATATGATAGCGTAATGCCGCCACCCCTAGAAAAGGATTACCCCGCACCACAGAACAACCCCTCACAACGTCAGGACAGTGCAATGTAGTAAGATTCCCATCCTCACCGCTTGTCCCCCTGCTCTTTTGTATCCTCTTCTTATAAGAGGGGTACAAAGGACAGCTCCGTGGTTCAATTTGCTTCGCCTAGGTGCTAGGTTAGCCTTAGGCTAATCAGCCCCACCGCCACGACAAGGTTTGAACCATAATGGGGGTCCATACGAACGAAGCCTACTCCGAGACACAAGATGCATGTTCTGCCGTTCTCTTCGTAGAGTCGAGCTGGCATATCCCTTTCACTAAACAAAGCAAATCCTACTATCATTCGTCATATGAACTGCCACTTGATTATGCGTGTACCATTAGATAATTAAACTTTATATAACGGTTATTGATAACAAATAGAGCGCTACCAAATACAGCTAAAGAACAATCGTCACAAGTAATGAGGCGACCACCGGAAAATAAGCGTGGTTTACGTAACCGAGCGTAATTATTACATCCCATTAAAGGCGAACTACACTAAGGACTACGGTTATAAATTATTATATAGATTTATTTCCTCTTAGAGGGTTATGTTCCTGAAAATGACGAAACGGGGTTTCGTTATAGGATCACTCCATTGTCCGTCTGTCTGTATGTATATTTATGAAAACAAAACGTATAGGGTCCCATGGACCCATGTTTGGTGATAAGCTAGGTCTCACAGGAAAGGCATAAAATCTGATAAAACCGTGAATTTGTTGTATTCTATAATATCGATGCACTTCAAAATCACATCATATGACGGATGAAACGTCACAAAAATGTGCAACGTTTTTGTCCAAGAAGAGTGAGAGAGTGATTGATTGAAGATACCACACCTTGGGAATAATACATTCACTGTTTAGGTTTTGCATGGACATGATGTACCTATTTATAAACTATGTATTTTATGTTGATGACAAAAGAGCAACCCTCAAGTTTTTTTCTCGTTTTTCTTGGGGGAGTCTGCATTCCAAACGAGTTTTTTTTTTTACCACACCTTTTCTTTTTTTGTTTTTTTGACGTATTTCAAGTGTACGGGTACCTACGAAATAAAGATATTCTGATTTGATTGAGACCGATTGAGAGAGGATATTACGTAAGTGACGTGTTCAAAGGGTCATCATCTACCTTTGTGGTTGGTTGAGTAAGTATACTGATGGTATACTGTGAACGACTCCTACGTTGTATTAGTCAGTTGAATAATTTATTTAAATCCAGCCAAAACAAACCTCTGATTTGTCTATTTATATCTCGAAATATATAACAAGTTATTTATTCACAGTATCCAGTGTACGCCATCCTTTACGTTATAGTTTTTTCATTAAAATGCGACGCCGTTTATCCGCAACCAAATCGCAACGGGGCTGTTTCACAATAATGATTAACAGCTTTCCTTCATTGTCATAATTAAGTGTTACCTAAGTTGGTCACCCAAAAACTAGATAAAAGCTCATTTTGCTATTAGCAAATTAAACCGATGCCAAAAAAAATCCTGGACGAGAAATTGTAGGTTTCACACATGGTAAATGTGAGAATAATGATCAGAAACGGCCAAGAACCGAACTGTAGAATCACGATTCCGAATTCCGTACACTATACTGTTTAACTCTTGACCAGATTTTATAATTTATTATTTAGATTCAAAGTTAAGCTCCACACCCACTTTCACATTGTTTATAGTAAAGAAACATAATAAAAAATAGCAAATGACTTCTTTTATTCTTGTTTATGATTTCTTTTTATCTGTTTATTTTTAGCTGTTAAATAAAAACACTTGGCAATGCTTCCCATTTTTATGTACAGACTAAATATCATCTTGACAGGTAGTTAACGAATATTAGAATACTTCATCTAAAATTCTTTCGGGAAGACACAGGTCGACCTCCAACAAGATTTGGCGACGAACTTCGGGCCGTACAATGACAGATCCTGGTTAGATAAGAGTGGCAGGGCACCGGCCTTGGCGTTTATTGAAAAAGGCATATCCAGCATTGAACGTCATTTTCAACTTGATTCAAATTGAAAATGTTGATGTAGTATTCTACCCGATCTAGTAATATATCTCCCGTCAAACAGTTTTGCTGTGTTTCGGAGAGAAGGACAAGACAGGCAGTGTGGTTACTGACACCGAGACTGTCTCAGGATAAATGAGTTGCCTGGGCTAGTTCCAGCTATGTTCATAGACGATGCTGACCATTTACCATTAAGCGGCACGTCCGCCAGTTTGCCTATCCAACTACCATAAGAAATACCCCAGTCTAACTATGACCTGATAATATCGCATCTATTTGATGCTCAGAAGCCTTAGACTAAGTAACATTAAAAAAACGATAACGAAGTTCGAAAAGAATAAAATGTATATGGATTGACATAAGCCGTCGTCAATTATGTCACTCGTTATCTTTATCGCAAGTTGGTAGACAATGTTAAAATTAGTAACAAAATCATAAACTGACAAATGGTTATCGAACACTTACGTCAAACTTATGTTATTTTATTATTAATATTGATTCGTTATCCGTGGGCGTGGGCCATGGAGGGCAACATTTTCACATTTTTTATGAGTTATAGTGTGTATGAGGTCTATGCACATAGATATTAATTTTAATTTTTTGGTCCGATTTGACACTTCTTGTCGAACTTTGTTGACACTTGACAGTTGTTGTCGTTGCACTGTCACGATCTTTGATTGATCATTGGCTAGAAAATTATTATCGTTATCTCAAAGACGATAACGAATTTCGGCTACAAAGCGATGTCACTTTGTCTACAGGCCCTGAACATCAGTGTTGAAGGGTCGAAAAAAATCATACAAAAGATAACGATACAATCAATTATTGTTAAAGCGCATCTAATAGATCATCGTTATTATGAAAATCTTTTCACTGTCAATTAATGGATTTATGTTAATTTCACACAAATTTATTTTTAATTAGCACCGCTTATAATTATAATTGAGTTGTTTTAAATAATTACTAATATATGCGTTTTACACAGCTATTTACTGTCTGCATTTTTGCTGTATTGGTCAAACTACAATTTTGTAGCGACATGTGGGCTACTTATCCTTGCAAAATCAACTTCTAACCCCCAAATACTCAAACGAATCTCAAATTTAAGACGTACTTAAACTCATGCTACAACATGTCAGATTCAAAGAAAAAAGAGGGACAGCACTAGTTTAAGTACGTCTTAAATTTGAGATTCGTTTAAGTATTTGGGTGTAAAGCTTTCATAACTTTACAATCAATGTACCAAAAATCTGTAAGAACATTGACACCGTTAGTACCTACATCTCTCTGGTATGACGGAACCCTAAAAATCCTTCTATCATTCAAAATTCTTCCAATTGGAAGCTGGGCCTTCGCCGGGACCAGCCTGTGGCTGAGGTGATCCAGTTTCCTGCAGATCCGGGACCCTCAAAAAGCGGCTGAATCGCTCGCAGTGGCTTTAGTTATGGTCTACAAGAAGGTCCAGTTTACATCCATAAAGGATTTCCCTGCGATATAAAAAAGGCATCTTCTTTATGCGTGGCTTGTTCTGAGACGGTATTGGTAAATCTTGGTGCCAGTTTTACCCTTCTTTCCAAAATACAGGAAAATTGTTTCATGGAAGAAAGAAGCAGGTTGGTGGTACTCATGCAGGGCGCGCGGCACAACTTATACCTCCCACCGATATGCCATCGACTTTACTTCGCGATTGCCCATTCGTGTGGTAATTATAAGAACTTATTTTTAATGAACTCCATTAAAATCGAATGAGATTATGAAATAATTTGACATTATTGTAAATTAAGAGATCATAGTCAAAAAGGAATTTGGTCGACCTCGGTCACATAAAATAAGGATTTGCTGTGAATGTTTATTGAAAGTTGTGTTGCCATCGCAAAATGCTCAACTCCCCTCTAACATACTCCCAAAAAATTGTCGAACAAAGACATATAACCTTAAAATTATATTATTATAATCTTCCATTCTCTGTGGTCTTAAACATATATGACCATTCTTTAGGGAGCCCCGAAATACGAAAAAATGTGCGTACTGTTGTTCCAGCTTTAATAAAAAATAAAACTGCTGCATGAATTGACTAATACTGCATAATAAACATCTATGAATAAGCACAGAAATCTATTCATACCAAAAAAAAGCTTTTTTTCCGCCTGAATTTGAACCCACGTCCTCCAAATGTACTAGACCACTGCAATGACCACTATACGCTTACCGTTAAAATTTTATTCCATTCAAAACAATAAAAATATTTGATGATCAGAAGTTCCTATAAGGCCTATGTTCAGCAGACGGATAGAGGCTGATGATGATGATGAAAAATAATAGAAAACTAAACCCACCAAATGGTCTATGAACCATCGTCGTCGTTGGAGCGTGAAAACGCAGCTAGAAAGTACTTTTCGTTTTCTTCCTTTATAAGAAGCGATCTTGCATTGACCGCCCATTACCGGTTCAAATAAGATATGGATTGCTCTACATTGGTGAGTGTTTTTTATGTAACATTTCGCAAAATGCCCGGTTCCCTGGCCCGAGGCGATGCCTGATTTTGTGACATTTTGTACCGTAACGAGGGCATGAACCTAGCAATGTAACATACATTTATTAAATTAATGATTTCGTGCTTTAAATATACTTCAAGTAGATAAATGTGCGTAGTATACAGCTTATTAATTATTTACAACTCAGCCTTTTAGATTTTTTACAAACACGGAAGTAATCATTTTTTTTCTAATGTTTGCGCGAATTTCACTCATTATAATGAAACAATTTTTACGGATTTTATCGAAACGTCGGGCTTGTAAAAATCTTAATAAACCGCGATAAAATCCGTAAAAATTGTTTCATTATAACGGAAGTAATCTTTAAAAAGTACTATACCTATAGCATTCTATTCGAAGTTTTGCGGCTTATGTCTGACCTAGCCACGGACTAAACTCATTTTTTTGGTTGTTTCTTTAAATTCTTTGTAACTATACATTATATTGCTCAACAAGTACACATACTAAAACATTATATTAAAACGCTTATATTCAAAGTATTCATCACAGAGTGGTATTCATTATAGAAAAAAGGCACGGCCTTGCCAGAGTTCGTTTTCGTTTTAAAAGTAAGTAAAATAAAGTAAGGAAGTAGTTTCGCAATTTTTTATATTCCCTGAGTAAATAAAATATTGCGATAGTTTAATGACCTCATGAAATTATTTCATAAGCCTATTATGGAATAGTTTTAACATAAATTTGTATTGCTTCCGTATACTTGAATCTCGGAAAGGATAGTATTACGATGGACATAAAATACGTTTGCTATGCGTAGAGTCTAGATATTTTCTAGATTACAATAGTGGCTTATTACCGCTGGTTAAGAAGTCAGGTATACACGTAAAGCTCCTAGGTTCGAATCCACCACCCCACCATGGTTCAGACCTTGTTGTGGCGGTGGGGCTCAGTAGCCTAGGGTAAGCCTAGCACCTTGGGCGAAGCGAATTGAGCCGAGGGGGCTTATCAGAAGAGGGGACAAAAGAGCAGGGGCAAGGGGTGAGTACGGGAACCTCACCCCATTGTACTGTCCCGACGTTGGGAAGGATTGTCCTGTGGTGTGGGACAACCCCTCTGTGGAGGTGACGTCGGTCCCCTGAGGGACTGACTGGCCGTGGAGGTGCCCCGTTTGCTCAACAGATCCGGGGCACCTCACCAAAGGCGGCATTAGTTGCACTCGCCGGGTTTTAGTGGGTAGAGCTGCGTCCACTTACCAGCTTTCGGGCGCAGCGAGTCCCACATGGGTTTGAGCCTGAGGAGACCCACTCCCTCACGGGATGCCTCAAAGCATTTTCCGGCGTTAAAGAAAAAAAAGGTTCAAATCCCACCAAAGGTAGGCAATTTATGTATATATTTTATATCCAAAATGGTTATGGTTAATCACCTATTGGTTTAATATGTATTTTTTTCCTTATTACTTGTAACTTGTAAGTAACACCTACAAATTTTATATTGTACCTATTGGTTTTCATATTATGCAGCATATTTTTCTTTTTTCTGCGTGTACTCAAAAATGTTTATTTATCCCCGATTTTGATTAGACTTGAGATTTTAAAACAATTAATTTTCAGATACTTATATACACATGCCTATTATATTTTATGAGTTTCTTTTTGAATATACTTATTTTATACTAAGTTAAAACGGCCAAAACTCAAGTAAAGCTAATCTAAAAGCAATTCCCAACATTTTAAATACCGAAATTAAATAAAAAGGTATGACGTAGTGTTTTAGACAGATCCGATAAACTATTTAATTTAGGAAAATCTTTTTTATTTATTTTATTTTATTGGGCACGTACTTTTAACAATACACAGAAAACCTTAAAGAAAGTTACTTTCACACAAAGTTGTATTCAATTTTACCGGTGAACCGTGCTGCACGCCTATCTGCATAGCACCATGCTACCCTTCATCTTCCATGAAACAAGTTTGCTGTGTTTCGGAAAGAAAGGCTGGACAGGCTGTGGCTTACGAAAAAGTTCCCAGGGGGGGCTCCCCAGGTGGGTATGTGGGACTCGCTGCGCCCGAAAGATGGTAAATGGACGCAGCATGGCACGACCGGGGTGGTACTTCTCGCTCACAAAACACCGGCGTCAAGTGACAGGTATGCTGTCGCATTTCGTGCGGTCTGTGAGTTTCCGGTGGCCCATAGAGGGGGATAGGGAAAAGGAGGGCAACGCATATGCAACTTTTGGTTGTGCGATTGTGAATGGGCGTCGGTAGTCGCCATAAGGCTTCGACTGCTCGGTTGCCTCCTTAACATACAAAAGCTCTACCTACTAAAACCCGGCAAGTGCCACCAATGCCGCCTTTGGTGAGGTGCTTCGAAGTCTGTCCCTTGGGGGACAGACGCCACCTCCACAGAGGCGTTTTCGCGCACCACATAATAACCCCTCCCTACGTCGGGAAAGTGCAATGGGGTGAGGTTCCCATCCTCTCGCCTTGTCCCCCCTGCTCCTTTGCCCGCCCCCTTTTTATAAGAGGGTACAAAGAGCAGCTCCCTCGGTTGCTTTGACTTCGCTACAGAACCCCACCGCCACGACAAGGGTTGAACCATGGTGAGGTTCATCGGTGACACCATCACATGACAGGTCTGTTTCCAACTAACACAAAAAATTACAATGTGACCATTTCTGATGCAGTTGATGTTCGCGTGCATGGTGGTGGCGGTAACAGCGTGGTCGTCACCCTTCTACCCCGTACGTAGGGTGCCTGTGAGAGTGGTCAGGTACGCACCCCCACCACACCACAGGATACCTGGTGAGTACATGTTATGATCGGCACCAAATGATACTGGCAAGTGGCAATACATGTATTTGTATTATATTGCAATTTACTTTTGATTATTCTTTAAATTTCTTATACATCTATGTATTAAAATGATTTGTATTGTTTGTTACATTTTTATTGCTTTGATTTTTATAATTTTCTAGTATTTCTTTTTCACGCATTTTTTTAAATTAGCTCAGTTTGTCTGTTTTTATCATTTGAAAATTCATTAGTACTAAATTAGTATGTTATATTCAGTATATTCATAAATTAGAAGTTCATGTCCAACTGTTCAAAATGTTTTTGCTAGCAACTTCTCTCTATTTCCTATTCGTTTCTAAACACTAATCAATAACCATTTATTAGCCCCGGCCCGTGAGATCAAATGGGAGCGACCGAAGCGCGATCACGACTATGACCACGACCACGACAGTGGTCATGACCACAAGAACACGAACGGGGTCACGGGACCGGTACACACCTTCGTGAAGACAGACAAGAACGCCAATTACAAGTGGGGTGTTAGACACCATGTTGGCAACCAATTCGCCTCGTAAAGGTTGCAAGACTATTCTTATATCATATTTGTCTTAATATCCGTTAATATTGTTGTATTTTTAATTGTAGATATATAAGTTAATGAATGAATGATAAATCTGAAGTTACATAAATTATCGCATCAATGTGTTTGAATGAATTAATTAGGTATTGTTAGTAATGTAAAAAATTACAGAAATTGCATGAATCTCTAATAATCTCCTTTCATGATTAAAAAGATTGAGATTTGTAGCCCAATTGCATTAAACATATTATTACCGGATAGACTAGTAATGTGAACCATAAAATTCCGAAACTGGTCAGCTATTTGTCACTGACCTAATAGCAATTCAACCAACCAGTGATCTGTATGTACGTCCAATCGGCTAATCAATGGCCATCAGTCGGCCAATCAGAGCGCAGAACAGCTGCAGCGTCGCAGCAAAAATTAGGCGGAATTTATTTTCATACAAAACACATAACATTACCCCTCTATTCAGGCTATATGCTCGATGCTCAATAGTAAGGAACTTATGAGATCAGTCGATAATAAGGCTGCTTATTATATATATATATATATATATATATATATATATATATATATATATATATATATATATTACAGATTCTAGGCAATTCTTTCTCTAGGTGGCTAAGAAGACCCCAAAGATTTTAATTTTTAATTTGTATATTTTCAAAGAATCTAATTCAAAAATCCCAATATGCAAAAGGGTTTATGACTACTCAGAAAATACAATATTTATTGGTTTTTTTTCTTATAAGTATTAGGCAATCATCATCATCATCATCATCATCAGCCTCTATGCTGCTGAACCTAGCCTCCCTCAATGAACACTAAGACGGCCTTGCCACTCGCATCCAAGCCGGCATCTATGTATTAACCGCACGGAGATCGTCTTCCCACCTGGGATGGGCAACATCACATATAATTCCCGTAAGACAAGTATTATATGAGAAGTACACAATAAAACGTGATAAAACCATAACTATGTAATGTCATTTAATGTTAAGAAAAAAATCTAATGTAAACACTGTGATAATCGTATTAAATAAATATAAAGATAATTTTTATCTTTATTACGTTTTTATTATATAATATAACAAATCTATGTATCTAACAAAATAACTAGAATAACAAAATAACTAGAATTACTAAGCTACCATCTTTCCATTTAGTGACTTGAAATGCAGGTTCGAATCCTGGGAGACATTCGTATGATGATTTTACCGATAGGAGGGATGCACTGTGCCGCTCTCCTGGCTACATGGCAGGGCATTGCATGCTAGGAACAAGTATAATATGGAATTGACATTCGCGTATACCCGAAAGGGACAGGCATATTTTACAGGGATACCACATTCATAATAACAAGTCTACTTATTTTCTTGAAACAAGTGAATTAAAAATAATAAAAAACTGGTAAAGGTTGATAGATAAGTATAAGCATTAGCCCTAACCAAACATTTATTGTAATTTTAGACAGCTGCATTTTTCCGGATTATCGAAAATATTATGTAATGACTAATAACAAACCGCTAAAAACATAAATATTAAAAAAGAAGGCTATATACGTCTTTATATGTATGATCTATAGTACATAGCCTTTAAGGATAGCAATAAACATATTTGTTTTTATTGTGTTTATTTCGAAAATTCCAGTCACCATTTTTA
This sequence comes from Helleia helle, assembly GCA_963853865.1. Taxonomy (NCBI): domain Eukaryota; kingdom Metazoa; phylum Arthropoda; class Insecta; order Lepidoptera; family Lycaenidae; genus Helleia; species Helleia helle. The sequence goes on along the minus strand of OY971425.1, from coordinate 4,805,888 downwards.
TATGATACCACATTCTTGGGTAATCTGCCTATAACAAAACTGGTATCACCATACCTACATAAGCCGACCAAATTAAAAAGTAGTACAAAATGGCGGCATATTTGACAAACTGTTCGCGAGTGAGAATGTTTGTATGGCATTCAAATTTAGTCGATAATTTTTTGTTGGGCACATCCTTGTTGTGCTTAACAAACAAAGGGTGATATTCTGACAAAGACAAAAGAAAGTGTCTATGTCTCTGTCACTCTTGGATTTTTCGTATGTTGTTATCTCGTTCCAATACGGTATTATTATTAGCTTGTCAAATCTATTGATACTTGATCTTAGATTGCATGAGTGCCACCATCTTGCTTTTTCTCCCGTCAAACAGCTTTGATGTGTTTCGGAGAGAAGTCTGTTTGTCTGTTTGTTCCGGCTAATCTCTGAGACGGCTGGGCAGATTTTGATGGGACTTTCACTGACAGATAGCTGATGTTTTAAGAAGTAACTTAGGCTATAAAAATATTCATCATCAATCCTAATACAGCAATAAAAAGTTAACGCGGGCGAAGCTGTGGGCAACAGCTAGTTATATAATAACACTATGTACACATGTGTGTAATGTAAGTGGATGAACTTAAACAAGAGCAAGTTATGTAACATTCACGCTGGCTGAGTTATAGTAGGGCAATAGGGCAGGAGTCGCGACCAAACGTCGCCGGTCTTCTAGCCTTCGTCTGCTCAACATGGCAGCTATGAGCAAGATCTCAAAAGCCTCAGAGTTAAGTGATTTTAAGTGATCATGCCCATGGAATGGCAAGGCATGCTGATGAGGCGCGGGCCTGTAAAATTATTATGGACTTTTCTTGAAGTTAAAAGTCGTGGCAGTACAGACAGACAGAAATATCGTAGGTGGTTCTACATAGTAGTTGCGGTAGAAAATAAGTTCTACCATCCGTTTTCAACGAAAGGTACTCAACCAACTGTCTAAAGAAACAAGTTAGCAAAGTGCACGCTTCGCTTCCTACAGATTTTTTCGATCTACTATCTCTTTCTATAAATTTCCTTTCCTTTTCCGGGACAATACAATGAACCTTTCGAGGTTTGAATAAGCTGTTCTTGATGAAGTATTAGTGTAAACATAATCATAGAAGGTGTTTTTTTTTCTCTTTAGAAATTATGTTTGCAAGAATTCGCATTCCGTCTTTTTATTTCTTTCAGAATTTTAGACGTGATTGTCGATGTATTTTTTTATATTATGTTTTTTATATTATGTATTTTTATATAATAATATTTTCATAATATGAAAATCCCATAATAACACAACTCATAAAATTGCGACAGTTCGTAAGATTTTATCAAGCCTGTCAGCAATTTCTATGTCATCTGTAGGCAAGTCTAAAACGATTGCAAATTGCATCCTATTAACTAATTGTACGAAAAAATCACGTACACATGCAGATCTTCCGATACGTCGCGTTTGTTCAAAGATTTAAATCTTTGCATCTGTCATCATTTTATTAGGGGTATGGTAGGATCCCCACCATGGTTCAGGCCTTGTGGTGGTGGGGCTTAGTAGCCTAGAGCGAGCCCAGCACCTTGGGCGAAGCTAATTGAGCCGAGGGGGCTCTTTGTACCCCTCTTTTAAGAAGAGGGGACAAAATAGCAGGGGAAAAGGGGCGGACGGGAACCTCACCCCATTGCACTGTCCCGACGTCGGGAGGAGTTGTTCTGTATTGCGGGACAACCCCTCTGTGGAGGTGGCGTCGGTCCCCTCAGGGACTGACTAGCTGTCGGGGTGCCCAGTTTGCTCATTAGATCCGGGGCACTACTCACCTTCGGTGGCACCCGCCGGGTTTTAGTAGGTACAGCTGTGTCCACTTACCAGCTTTAGGGCGTAGCGAGTCCCACATACCCGCCGGGGGAGACAGTGAAAGCTGTTTCACAGAAGAAATATCCAGGATTCTGGTACCCATGCAGACAAGAGCGTGGCACTGCACATACCTCCCACCATTAAAAATCCAGTGTGGGTTGAAAAAATGTTGATTGTCCCAGTCAAAGCAAAATGTAGCTTCTTGTTTATATATACCTACTGTCTTACATCGATGACAATATTTTTTTTCTTTCACGCCGGGGAATGCTCCGAGGCATCCCGCGGGTGAGTGGGTCTCCCCACGCGGGTATGTGGGACTCGCTGCGCCCGAAAGCTGGTAAGTTGACGCAGCTCTACCCACTAAAACCCGGCGAGTGCCACTAATGTCGCCTTTGGTGAAGTACCCCAGATCTAATAAACAAACAGGGCACCTCGATGGCTAGTCAGTCCCCCAAGGGACCGACACCACCTCCACCGAGGGGTTGTCCCGCACCACAGAACAACCCCTCCCAACGACGGGACAGTACAATGGGGTGAGGTTCCCATCGTCGCCCCCCGCCCCTTGCTCTTTTGTCCCCTGTTCTTATAGGAGCCGAGGGGGTTTTTTATACCCCAAAGAACCCCCTCGGCTCAATTCGCTTCGCCCAAGGTGCTGGTCTCACCCTAGGCTACTGAGCCCCACCGCCACGTCAAGGCCTGAACCATGGTGGGGATATCGATGACAATGGTATTTTGTGTAAATTATGGATTTGTATATAAATGGATGTATTGTATGGCCTTTCTTCTTATTATTTACCACAGAGGGACTTCGATAGTGACCTCCTGAAAGCCAATAATAAGAATGAAATAGTTATAGACGATTTCTTACCGTAGAATTTGCACCTGAACTGAATATTTTCAAACTGTTAACAACATTCATTGTTGTTCCAACCTCTTCTACGATTGCCGTTACAATCCAGGCATGTTTATTTTGTATTAATAGACTTAGTCCATGAAGTCTTGGGCCCGTTCATCTGGCGGGTCTTACAACACCTGGGTCAGTTTCAATGACATAATTGTATTACCTTATCAAATGATCAGTGTCAGACCCGGTGGGAGATCTATATATAATGTTATATCATTTATTACAAAAGTTTCTAATTGCCGTGTATCATTCAATTGAAAGAAAAAGATCATTAAATAATAGTCGCTTTATTAAATCTATTTATCTCTACAGATGAATAAAATTGGAGTGTCATGTTTGTAATATCAAAATAACCGCTTTTTATTGAATGCATATGGATACACACGGCAATTATACCAAAATAACATATTTTACAATGGTTGTGTGTCTGTTTGTTCCGGCTAATATCTGAATTGGGCCAATTTTGATGGGACTTTCACTGGATAGCTGATGTTATAAGGAGTAACTTAGGCTATAAAATAATCATCATCAATCCGGGTTGTAAATCTAAATAATGCGGGCGAAAAAAGTTAACGTATTTAAATACATAATATTCGTTGCTGCTCTTAGTTGAGAGCGGTGGGGCCGCCTTGGCATTCATTGAAATCGGCTTATTCCAGTAGTGGTTTTTTGTAAGATGTAGTGCCATGCTGCATTGCAGCCAAACTACCGGGCCGGCGCGATCGGGGTGGTACCTCTCGCTCACATAACACCGGCGTCAATTGACAGCTATGATGTCGTGTTTCGTGCGGCTTGTTAGTTTCCAGTGGCCCATTGGATAAGGGATAGGGAAAAAGGAGGGCGGCGCATCTGCGTGGCCTTGGATGTGTGGATGTGTATGGGCGTTGGCGCCGTGATGCTCCGATTGATCATTTGTCCCCTGATGACATAAAAAAAAGTGGACGGAAAAGTTGATGATGATAATAAAAATGATACATAAACATAGACGAATTAACGAGAGTGTATATTACTAAAATGATTTAAAACGGGATATTTATTTTTCATTTTTATTTCGGGGAGCTCGATATTTCGACATTATCTACAAATGTCTTGTTCACGAGACTGAAAATAACCATGTTAACTTAAAATCATATAGAGATTGTATATATTTGAACAACCATCGTGTGAAGAGATTTCAGTTTTGATCTTTCTATAATAATACTGTCACAAGAATTGATCACATAATGTCTTTTGAGCAGGAAACAATAACTGCTGATGTCGATAATTTTCACGCCACAATCTCTCCCGGAAGCGCTCCCACAAGTCATCAGCTAACTCGTATTAGCATAATCGATTAGACTACAATCGAATAGGAACCGGATAAATGTTGCGGAACGTACGACAATTAGCTAAGAAAGAAATTTCTAAGAAATGTCATTGTAATGGACTTGTTAAAAAGAATCTATAATATGTTACTACCGTCAAAATGATTGAAATAGCATAGCAGCCCGCCTGTCTATACCGGTCTCCAAAATGGAGGAGAATATCGATGAGAGGAATGACGTCACAGGAACAAAACTGACCAATCACAGCGGGGAGTACAGGGGATTCCTTCTTAATTATCTTATTATTATCTTATGTGATCTGTAAGCTAGTATATCCTAATATACATGAAAATATATTAGCAAACTTGTTTTTTTTTTTTACTTTATCTATTTTTTTAATGTTCATTATTATGATTTATCGATCGCAATCATTCGGTTGCGATAACGAAATTCGATCGACTGCAGGATTTTGAGTCCGGAGTCACGTTACTGTTCTCGCTTACTGAAGTGGCCCTGAACTACTTTTATGATCTTTCATCGTATGTAACATAAGCGTTTGCTAAATAAAAAATTATAAAACAATTTAACTGGCCCTTATAGTATTTTAATGGAAACTGATGACTACATTGTAAAGAAACCTGTACGTCTAATAAGATTCTCTTGCATCAAAAGGTTGTGGCTGTATGTAACGTAGAATATAACAGCTAATACAAATTTTATAATACAATAAGGAAAGAGACAAAATATCTAGCTAAAATTTAAAGTCATATAACAAAATCAAAGAGGGAGAGAAAGAGTATTTTGAAAAGCAGAAGATAATCCTGAGTTGAAAAGAGTAGAAATGTAGTACCTAGTAGAGTTTAGTAGAGACTACTACACATATTATTAATGTGTAGATAGCTATTAGTAGAGAAATCCCTACTATTTTTTCTCGATACTATACCTACTAAAGCTGATTGCGAATCGGTACGATAAATCTTATATTAGTTAAATATGTAGCTTCTTCTATCAAGAACTAGAGGGCGTTGGTAATAAAATACTGTTAGCAAGCTTACAAAATGACAAATGAATGATTAAGATCATAGATAATACACATTAGATTGTCTACTTTTACCCGTAGATATATAATAGTTCATTCTCTATCTACGATTTTTACCATACCAATATGCTAAACTTTGTCATTTTATGTTATAAATTAAAGTTATACCTACGCCGTGCAATTCCTTAACTTTCATGAATATTTTAGCCGTTAAAAAAACTGTTACAATATAAAAAACAATGCAACTTATGAATTATCATAAAAAAAAACAGTAAATTGAATTAATGTACACATGTTTTACACGTTTATAATTATTATAATTATTGTAGTGTTTATTATTGTTATAACATTACATAACCCTGTTTTCTGACATGTTATTATTTTCTTAATTTTTGTGCTTAGGATTATGTAACTTAGTTTGAAGAATATGTCCTTTGTCCATTTTATAATATTTTAATCAGCGCCATCTATTTATTACATGGGGAGACTTCCCAGACGGGTATGTGGGATACACTGCGCCCGAAAGATGGTAAGTGGACGCAGCTCTACCTACTAAAACCCGGCGCGTGCCACCAATGCCACCTTTGGTGAGGTGCCGCGGATCTATTGAGCAAACAGGGCACCTCAGTCAGCAGACCGACGCCACCTCCACAGATGGGTTGTCCCGCACCACAGAACAACGTCTCCCAACGTCGGGACAATGCAATGGGGTGAGGTTCCTATCCTCACCCCTTGTCCCCTCCTACTCTTTTGTGCCCTCTTCTTATAAGAGGGGTACTAGGAGCAGTCCCCTCGGTTCACTTGGCTTCGCCCAAGGTGCTGGGTTCTCCTTAGGTTACTGAGCCCCACCGCCACGATAAGGCTTGAACCGTGGTGGGGACCATAGATTATATCTAGTTTTGATAAGACTGATTCTTACTCCGAAAAAAAACTGATCTCTGATGTTTAGACATCATCGTTTTGTATTAATCCCATACGATTGCCATAAGTAATAAAAATATTACCAACTAGAATTGGTATTGATTTTGTTAATTTTATCAGCGTGTCTAAATGAAAATATTTTCGTGACTCCGGCTTAGGTCTATAACCTTCGTAATTTAGGACTAGGCGTAACTGATTGTAACCGAGCGTGCACGAGACAGACCGTATAGGTCAAAACACGTCATACATAATAATATGTAATGTCATGCATATGCTAGAATATGCTGGTTTTATCTAGCTTTAAGTTTAGTAATGTCATGCATAGCATATTATGCTTGAATATGCTGAATTTATCTAGCTTTAAGTCTAGTAATGTCATGCATAGCATATGCTAGAATATGCTGGTTTTATCTAGCTTTAAGTTTAGTAATGTCATACATAGCATATGCTACGTTCCGACGCTTTTTTTGGGTCTGTCGAAATCAGGAGAATTTAGGCTTTCGTTGATAAGACCTATGTGCTGGCCCAAAAGACTATTAAACTTATGAAGCCTGTAGGTCCACTCTCAAGGTTTTATTTAATCGATGAGCAATGTGGACAAAGCAAGCTATGGTCAGGTGCAGAGGGAAATTTATGATAAATAATTACTTTTGATGTTTTGCCATTTTGCATTTGAGCCTGTGCTTTTAGCCAGCTCCAGTTGGAAAAACTTGAGAATCATATTTCCATCTACAGACTATAAATATATAATAATAATATAACCTAATATACCAAAAATTATATTTCGAATGTTCAATAAGCAGTTTAGCGTTAATGATGACTATTACTAAGGTTAATATGAGCATATAGATTTTAAGTAAATTATTGTGAAAAGATGACAAAACGATGATCTGAGGCTGACTGACCCAGGCTCTAATATATCCCCACCAAGGTTCAAGCCTTGTCGTGGCGGTGGGGCTCAGTAGCTTAAGGTGAACCCAGCACCTTGGTCGAAGCAAATTGAACCGAGGGATCTGCTCTTTGTACCCCTCGTATAAGAAGAGGGGACCTCTAGACGCCACCTCTAGAGGTGGCTTCGGCCCCCTGAGGGACTGACTAGCCGTCGAGGTGTCCTGTTTCTCTGTTTGCCTCACCAAAGGCGGCATTGGTGGCACTCTTCGGGTTTTAGTGGTAGAGCTGCGTACACTTACCAGTTTTCGGGCACAGCCAGTCCCACATACCCGCCTGGGGAGACCCACTCCCCCGCGGGATGTCTCAGAACATTTCCCGGCGTTAAAGAAAAAATTATATTTCATGAAGATGATAATAGATATAGTTTTATTGTCTATGTTAGGCGAAAATAATTAGCAGAAAGTTGGTAATCGTGCAAACACGGAGATTTCTTTTATTATTGATTGAAAATGATATAAAACATATATTAATGAATTAATAAGACACATTAAAAAGCATCAATAGTGGATAATTATAAACTGTTGTTGAACACTGAATTAATACGATTATTAAAAAGAAAAATATTAAAACATCCCATCCCTAACTCAAATTAAAAAAGATAATTTAAAAAAGATGTTCTTGCTTAAAGCCGCCCTAAATTGAAAACATAATAATTGTGATTTTCACAAAATCAAACAGAATTATTCACCAATAATTTTACTACTTAAAGCTAAATATTGTTACTTACATTTTTAGCTACCTTTTAGTGAACTAGGTCACACATTTTGGATATACTGAATACTAATACATAGGTACTCTAGTTTTCGGATTGCACCGAGCCTCCCGCCGCTAGAAGGGGTGTCTCTATATAATGTGAGAGTGGTCCTCCAGCTACATACTGCGGTAACCGCCGTCGCGTGTGTTTATTGTGAGTGCTATGTTGCGTCCGTGTGTAATTTTGGCTCTACTCGGCTATGCCTTCGCGGCACCGCAGTACCAGATACAGGAGCAAGTCAGTATTTTATCGAAATTATTTGTGCGAATTTCCTATGCACATAAAAAAATGTTGTCTTATAAGTGTTAACTGCTAATAATCGTTTGTCAGTTTTCTTAAATATATTCGAGCAGGATCCATTGTCACCTTTTTGTAATTCCAATTGGAAAAGTAAACGTTGTGATATTTTTATTTTTATTTTTCGGAAGGAGCTATGCTAATGGCCCGAAGGCCCTAATGCTTCATCGGATTAGTGTGAGCCCATTCGGCTCACTTTTGATTTATAAAGCAAGTCAGTATTTTATCGAAATTATTTGTGCGAATTTCCTATGCACATAAAAAAAAATGTTATCTTATAAGTGTTAACTGCTAATAATCGTTTGTCAGTTTTCTTAAATATATTCGAGCAGGATCCATTGTCACCTTTTTGTAATTCCAATTGGAAAAGTAAACGTTGTGATATTTTTATTTTTATTTTTCGGAAGGATCTATGCTAATGGCCCGAAGGCCCTAATGCTTCATCGGATTAGTGTGAGCCCATTCGGCTCACTTCTGATTTATAAAGTGGGGGGTTGCCCCCCGCCTACCGTGCAGTCTGCGACCACACGGCCTCCCGGCGTCGGTTGTGTGTCAGTGGCGGGACTGTGCCGCGTCGCCGTCGGGTGGAATCGTTGTGATTGTTTTTAATTAGAATATATGAAAGCAATAGCATTGATATCTTCATGAAAAGACATAAAAAATTAAAGAAAATTTAAATAAATGTAATTTAAGGCGAGTCACCGGGACGGACGGGGTAGCGTCGCGATGTCTTAAGAAAATGGCAGCTAGATTTGAATAAAAAAATATAAGAATTAAGATTTAAAAAATGGCACGTTCTCTATAGTATTGAAATTTAAAAATTCCGATAGAAAAATGATGTGAAATCTTACATATTTTATTAGTAAATTATTCGTTTTAGACTGTTTTCAGGGTTTTTTATGATCAAGTAAAGTACATCTTATCGTGTAACCAAGTAGAACATCATTTAGACAATATCTTTATGTATCTCTGATATTTTTTGTGAGACCGTTATTTAATAGTAAATATCTCAAATATTTGATTTGCAAACCATTTTTTCCGTATCATTCACGCTTATTTTCGAAGAGCAGTCTTATTTATATCCAAAATTGCGTGCGACATTGCTTGATAAGATATCTATCAAGCATCGTAAATACATTTTCGCTTACAACTAAATGTACACATCTAGTTTATTCCTATAACATCTAGTTGTTCCTCGCGGTCTCACTTGCCTTAAAATTAGATTAAAAACTGTCTTGTAACCCTCTTTAATTATTGGATTATCATTTGCAAAAAGAGGTAGTTAAATCCAACTGGAAATTGCAGGGATTAGACCGTTAAAAAAACATTAAGCTAGTTAATAATTATATTAATATCGATTTAACATCCAGACACACTTAGATTATATAGTAATTTGGCGCGGACCTTTTAGAATCGTTGATCTTAAAGATGTTACATCTACAATCTCCGCAACGGGATTCCGTACTATTTGATATTTGCGCTCCTCCAAGGACTCTCACTTCACAGCCTTTACAATTGTATAAATGAATTATATTTGCAATATACCTAACTGAGAAACTTTCAAATAATGTACTTCATGGTAAAAAAAAATGAATCGTTAAAAATTAAAACAGTACCTATTAAAAAAGTCATACTTTTGTAGCCGGTAGTGGACTTTAAAAATGATTTTCAATGTCCTAACAAAACCCAAATATTAACATTTTGTTATTTATCATTCTTACTAATTAAATATTTTTGTATGTATTAACAATAAAAATCATTAGTAATATTTAAATATTTCTTTATCTGATTACGATACATTAACCACGCAAGTTTTTATTCTTATTCAAATTTCAGTGATCCTTGTTACAAATTTACCGTAAAATTTGCATGTAACGCCGCATGTGTTACATATACATTTGCCCAATAATTTTATTGTTACGTGTCGCAACTTGAACTACATGCCCAAAATCATGTAGGTTATAGCGTAACGCCTGCTTGTACTTTTAGTATGGTCACTTTTTAAAGCAGTAAATTTTAAGTTTCATTGCGTGGGCAGATTACGTAACTATTCCTGTTTTACAAATACAATATGGTAGGTAAGTATTTATTACCTTGGGTCCTTACCCAAGGTAAGTTCGCAACCCTAGGTAAGCTCCTATAAGAACTTATGTTACGGGTACATACTAGGAACGGAATTCGTTAGATTTAGATATTAGATATCTGCACTTGGCCGGATTCGAACCGGCGACCGTTGCGCGCCATTTAAAGGTCTGCACTCCTCCAGACGACCGTCAAATTATAAACGATACAAATGCGTTTTTAGCAATAGCACAATGAAATTCGTGAACCGAAGAAATGATATGAAATGAAAGCAACAAAATATAAATTTGTTCAGTTTATTTAGTAAAGTAGAGACTCATTGAGTCTAGTCAGATTTAATGCCTTTTTTGTCGCAGTGGAAATACTTTGCGCATCAACCCAGGGATGGGACTTCCCCGGGGATATGTGGGACTCCCGGATATTTAATAGCTTATAGCAATACTTTCTAACAAAATAGCTGGCGATCGCAGATAACTTTTTAGTGTTTCCTTCTTTTTGAACAATGAAAAAAAGGCACTTTGATGATGATGTATAATTGAGTTAATGTTTTTATTGTTCAGCAGGAGGAAGGTATACCACCACATCTGCTGAGGCAGTACATCGGAGCACAAGGACAGGCGCAGCCGCAGCAAGCGCAGCACATACCGCGACCAGCACCACAACCACAACCAGCTCCCGCCAGACTTGTAAGTACCATGTGGGATCACACAATCAGCTCAGATATCTCTATAAGCTAACATTGGCTATAATTATGGTGACGGCTGAGCTATACCAATACTAAAAATGTAGGATGCATAGTGGGCTCGAAATAGGTTTAAAAACTACTGCTAGAATAATACTAGAGACTAGAGTAATACTAGAGGCTAGAGTAATACTAGAGGCTAGAGTAATACTAGAGGCTAGAGTAATACTAGAGACTAGAGTAATACTAGAGGCTAGAGTAATACTAGAGGCTAGAGTAATACTAGAGGCTAGAGTAATATAAGAGACTAGAGTAATACTAGAGGCTGGAATAATACTAGAGGCTAGAGTTATACTAGAGGCTAGAGTAATACTAGATGGTAGAGTAACACTAGAGGCTAGAGTAATACTAGAGGCAAAAGTAATACTAGAGGCTAGAGTAATGCTAGAGGGTAGTGTAAAAGTAGAGGCTCAGCAATTTAAGAAACTGATATAGCATCACCATATTATTGTGTTGTGGTCGAGATAATCATCATACATTAATATAAATGCAATAACAACAATCTTGATAGCGAAAACAACTTAATGAAATATCAAACAATACACCAATTAGCAAATAAATACCTGATAGTACGTATACTAAGCAATATATTCTAAGATCTGACTGATAAACTGTTGAAAACAGAAAGTCCATACATGCTAGCTTTGGATATGACTGAAGCTAAGGAAGGACTGAAGCTTTGGATAAGGTAGCATTATTCCGCGAACTCTACATAGCAAATGTGAGTGCACGCATATGCATGCATAAGGGCCTTCCTTTCCCACACTGCGTACGTACATGCGCTTCGAAACAAAACAATAAATATGTTGTGCTATTTATCACGCAGCTCCTGGCTAAATATGATATGCTGAAAATTAAACGTTATAAATTGTTCCAGCCATACAACGTCCAAAGCGAAGACCAATACCAAAGACCACAGTACCAACAGCCCCAACCTCAACAGCAACAATACAGGCCACAGGAACAAAGAGATCCAGAAGACTATGACGTAAGTACTGACTTAGAATTTTAAAAAAATCTGGGTATGAGCTCGACCTTGAGTGAGAGCCCTGTGATGCCTTGAAATGGGTTTTTCTGAATTTTTACATAGATCCGAATATGAGACCATTTTTTTCCTTTATTTTTTTTTCTTTAACGCCGCGAAATGTTCTGAGGCATCCCGCGGGGGAGTGGGTCTCCCCACGCGGGTATGTGGGACTCGCTGCGCCCGAAAGGTGGTAAGGTCTACCCACTTAAACCCGGCGAGTGCCACCGGTGCCCCGGATGTAATAAACAAACAGGACACCTCGAGAGCTAGGGGGTTGTCCCGCACCACAGAACAACCCCTCCCAACGTCAGAACAGTACGCCTAATATAAGGCCTGAACCATGGTGGGGGAACATGAGACCATCGCTTGGTCACCGATGAAGGAAACATCGTGAGAAAATCGGAATATCTGATAAGATTAAAAGTCTTTGAAGGTGTGTGAAGTTCAATAACCCGCATTGGGTCAGTGCATCAGTGAACTACGGCCCAAAACCCTCCTGATATCGAGGAGACCAGTGGAATATAATATAAGGGTTGATAGTATTATACAAAAGAAGTTCGTGTCTGAAAGAGAGTTACTATGGGGCTCTATGATCATACGACATAAGGCTCTTAAACCTCGGTTGTAAAAGAATATGATTATTTTATTTTAATGTTTGTTATGCTGTTTGTCGCTTACTACCAGGAGTATCATTAAATATATTACCGGAACAAATGTGCACACATATCTTTGTATTTCGGGCCCCATGTGCCACATAACCCAAATTTTCTTAAATAACAATAATTGTGTTAGAAGGGACCTGATTTGATTAGTTATGTTCAAACTTTATATTTAGTCTCAAACAAACTCTTTGACGGAACTTTATTGTACGACCACTGATTTCTATAAATTTCCGTTTAAAAAAAGAAAGCAGTTTTACAAAATCTAGATTAATCGGTATTAACGTTTATTATTTTTCTAAATTTTTTTTTTTTATATTTTAAGAATAATTATAGGAAGTTCTTTATTTTGAGACTATAATATTTAAGCTTATATCTTTTGATTTTATTAGACATGCTAACATACATAATATGTTAGAATGTTTAACAATTTGCTTAATATTTAAATACTGAATAGAACTCGTCCTTTAAATCCATCGCTTGGTTTTTTTTCTATATTGTGTAAATGCATTATTAATGTTCTTTTTTTTATTTTATTTTTATTTTCTTTATTTATACATTTTATTTGTATACATATTTATATACATTTAACATTAATTAAGCTTATTAAAATTTCACGGAAGTTCATAATCGTGTGGGTACTTGAGGTCTGGAACTACTTCCACCTCAATTATTTGCAAAAACCTGTTAGAATTTCACTCGCAACGTTAGTCCTTGCGACGTGTCAAAGCCTTTTATAGGAACTGCACTGTGATAAGTATAGTCGGGTAATTCGTTCATATGAAGTATGTATTAAATTCTTTGCCAGTTTTTAGCCATGTATGGAATAGCATGTGTTAATAAATATCGAGTTCAAAATTTACTTTGCTGAATGTCTATTGCTGGGAAAAAAACTTGGAAATAAACAATAATTAAATACCTTTTATGTAATATTTAACCCTTCATCATCATCATCATCATCAGCCTCTATCCGTCCACTGCTGAACATGGCCTTTTTTTTTTTTTTTTTGTTCCCGCTGGGGAATGCTCTTATGCATACCACCAGGCCCGGGGGAGCCCGGGAGTTATGTGGGACTCTCTGCGCCTGAAAAGATGGTTAAGTGGGCGCAGACTCTACCCACTAAACCCCAGCGGTGTTCTCCTCGTCGTACTGGCCCGGTGCGGGAACTATGTTATGGTCCGCACCGGCGACGGTGTGCCTGGAGGCACTCTCCTCTGAAGGCAGGGGGTGTCGTCCACTCCTCCTACTCCGCTTAAGGCACCCCGAACACTTAAGGATACCTTATAGCACGGACCTTACGCGCGCGCGGCAGATCCCCCGATCGGCCACGCACAGGTCCCTCACGGCGGTGCGACCGCCTGTCGCCGCCGCGTTCTCCTGCGAGAAGGGGCGCCAGTGCGCTCCCTCACCCGCTCCGCCTCCTCCTTCTGCGGCATCACGACTTCGCAGAAGGAGAGGACCACCTCCCATGCACTCTCACTGCCGGTCATCGCGCGGATGACCGCAGGAAGTAAAAGGTCGGCGCCGACCTCAGCCACGAGGTCCGCCCTTTCTAGCGCCCACGCAGGGCACTCCACCAGGGTGTGATCAGCAGTGTCCTCTTCACTGCTACAGTGATGACACCCTGGCGATTCCTCCGAACCCGCCACCTTGCACAGATAACTCCCGAAGCATCCGTGCCCTGTCAGGATCTGCGCAAGGTGAAAGGTAATAACGCCATGCCGCCGGCCAACCCACTGCTCCAGGATTGGACCGACGGCTGACACCGTGCGATGGCCAGCACTCGGCTCCTCTAGCCGTTCCTTCCATTTTCGGAGGATTCGTCGTTTAAGACGCCTCCGCCAGCTCTATTTTCCAACTTCTTCTTCAGTCTCGTCCGGGACTCCCTCCTCGTCTTCTCCACGTCTCCTCCGCCAAGAACGCCCGAGGGCACCTGCCACCAGGTCCCACGGCGCAGAGCCAGCCAGTACGCACGCAGCCTCGTATGAGGTAGTGCGATACGCACGGACGGCCCTGATTGCCATGACTCTCTGTGGACGTCGCAAGAGAGCCACGTTTTGTCCCGATAAAGCAGCCGCCCATATCGGCGCGCCGTACAGCCCCATGGACTGCAAGACGCCCGCATAAAGGCGGCGGCAGCCAGCGCTAGGCCCTCCCACGTTAGGAAGAAGGCGGCTCAGCGCCCGCGCAGCTGCAAGCAACTTCGGCGCTAGGCGCCGGAAATGTTCCTGGAAGTTCCACCGACTGTCAAGGACAAGGCCCAGGTACCTCATGGTCGACTTGACAGCGATGGAAGTTCCCCCCACGATTAGGTAGGATCCGGCTGGAAGGGCTCGACGTGGCCCGTGGAAGCATATAGCTTCGCACTTCTCCAGGGCCACCTCGAGCCCGAGACGCCGGATCCTCGCAACTACCTGCGCAACTCCGGCTACCGCACGTATGCGGGCCTCCAAGAAGGAAGCTCCGCGTGCAGTGACAACAGTGTCATCGGCGTAACAGGTAACGCCGACGCCCGTCAGATTCGCACCACGGAGCACCCAATCGTAACCGATGTTCCACAGGAGCGGCCCAAGTACCGAGCCCTGTGGAACACCGCATGCCACCTCCCTTCGCACCCAACCGTCTACCGTCGGGTAGGTGACGAACCTACCTGAGAGGTAATTCTCCACAAACCTCCTCAGGTAGTCCGGTACCCCGTGGTACCTCAGCGCCCCGCGAATGGTGTCAAAGGGCAGGGTGTTGAATTCGTTGGCGATGTCAATAGACACCGCCAAAAGCACCCCTCCCCTCCCGACCACCTCATCGGCAAGTGCCCTCACCCTGGTCAAAGCGTCCAGGGTAGACCTGCCCCGCCGGAACCCAAACTGGAAGGCACTGAGGTTAGGCCCCACATTCTCCAAGTGGTCGACGAGACGGGCAGCAGCGATCAGCTCCAGCAGCTTGCCTGCCTCGTCGAGCACTGAAAATAGGCCTCCCTCAATGAACGCCAAGAAGGCCGATCCCTTGCCACTCGCATCCAACGCGGACCGGCCACCGCAGAATTACAATCATTTTGAAAATTATTATTAATATTTTTACATGGCCACCGTTTTAGTTTTACGCAATAAAACTTTATACATAAATAATCAATATTTTTGGCCCTTTTAAGAATATCTCAATTTATAATACACATAATATTGTAAAAGATAAGAATTATTAATATTAATTATTTATGCTAGTTTTAATTAAAGGTCTCACAATTGAGGAAATAAAATTAATATCATATTATATAGACGGTGAGAAAATACGAGTAGGTAGTACATTCATCAGAAAAATTGTATTAAATGTAGAGTCAAATTGTTTTTATTTCAAATTATAATAATTGCTTGCATGCAGCGTTTCCCATTTGGTACATCGCTTCCGAATCCACCATAATATTACATATATATACATAACAATACATAAGTAGGCATACTTATATTTCACGGGCTTAAAAACAAAAACTTGAGTGGGTCACGAAGGGGATTGTACGAAACTTACCGGGCCATAGCATAACAAAGTTTAGGAAACGCTGCTATAGTGTACAATAGCATCGTAATATAACCAAATTGTCCCAATTTAAATTACAACGACCTAAACTAGTTATGGTCAGTTGTTAAACATCTAATATGTAATGATTTTATCTCACTGCAAGAACATTCACCGCGCGGACCAGGTAACTTTCACTACGTGGTCATATAACTACAAGGAACAGGGTGATTCAGGTATATATTTAATGATTATGTAACAGCAAGACCAATTATTATTAGACGTAATTGAGTTACACTGCTCATAATATTAAAATAAATCATTGGTGTACCACAAGGCTCTATGATTGGCCTTTATTTTTATTGAATCTCTTAATTTGACGAATTTTATGAATCCTCCATTATTACTTTTAATAGAAGTTAAATTAATAATGTCTTATTTCAGCCCAACCCTTCATACCAATTTGGATTTGATGTAAACGACGATCAATACACTAACTACCAAAACCGCAAAGAGCAAAGAGAAGGTAATGTCATCAAGGGCTCCTACTCCGTGGTGGACAGCGATGGTTTCATCAGGACCGTCACCTACACCGCTGACCCTAAAGAAGGTTTCAGAGCTGAGGTAATTAAATGATAAACTAAAACAATTTTGTGTGGGCCAAAGATTTTGAACAGGATAAAAATAAAACTTAGTTCGGTAAAAGCTATTAAATAATTTGACTTTGAATAAGCTTTGGAAGATGTGTCGGTCATTCATTAGGGCCAAGGATAAGACCATCGAAATGTTTTCTTATCTAGATTTCTTTTTAATATACTTTTTTCAAAGTCGCATATTGTGTTATCTAGAATGCTTGCAGACCTTATTTATTAAATATGAATATTAAGTAGATTAAGAAATGGTTGTCATGCCAAATCAGCTATATAAACGTATATTTTTAGAAACAGTAGCTTCTTTCTACCTTTAGATTATTAGAATATTATAATTTTTACAGGTTTCAAGACAGCCAACCGATATCGTAGTTAAGATCCCAACTCCTAAGCCCCAAACTCTGCAACCCCAGATTCCCCAACACGTTCAGCAACAAATTCCTCAGCAACAACCTCAACACCGGCCACAAGTACAGCAGCAACCCCAACAGCAACAATACTACCGTTATGAATAGTTATAAATTATAGAATATAGAATTAGTGGCGAAGAATTATAAAAATGTTTATCGACTTAAAGACTTATGGTTATGACTATGGTTTCTCAAATTCCTACTTAGGATTTTTATAAGTTTTTATGTTTGATAACCTACTTATATTTAAAAAGAAATCAAAAATTCTTGTTTGGTTCGCAAAAATACGACACATATTTAGAACTTGATCTATTGTTGAAATAGTACGCTATTTCCAAAATTATATTTATTGATAAATTATATTTACATGTTTCATATTCTCATGAAATTAATTTTATTTATTGCTGCCTGTTAGATCTTTTTAAAAAGCCAAACCAATTTGCTATGAGTCGATGAGTATAATATTTGTAAATAATATCTGCGATTTTATTTGATGTTCATCAAATAGGCCACCACCATTAAACATTTTGTTCATTTGTACATCGTAACATTCAAAGTTTGATTATAAATTAAATTATTTATATTCATTTGAATAAGAATATAGGTTTCTTACTCAATTTACTTTCATGATTTATCGTCATTTATTTATCCTCTTCTTTCTTGTTGGGATTAAGGTTTGTCTTGGATTTATAAGTCCTGCGTTACAACATCATTAAAAACAATTGCTTCTTTGTTAGGTTAATTCATGTTAGTGATTCCAAATATTAAAGCATGGTTTTCAACAACTTGCAATATGGATTGTTGAAGTCATCTCATCAGCTTATGTTTTTTTTTATAATTCACATACTCACTACATTAAAATACTAGCTGTTGCCCGCGGTTTCGCCCGCGTTTACTTAGATTACCGTACCCGGATGAATGATGATTATTTTATAGTTCAAATTACTCTTTATAACATCAGCTATCTGCCAGAAAGACCCACAGAACACTTATAATTACTATTTATGTGGAAAGACCTATCAAAACCGGCCCAGCCGTTACAGAGCTGGAACAAACAGACAAACAGACAAAAATTTTAAAAATGTTATTTTGGTAAGTATGTACCATGTATACATCCGGATTTAATAAAAAACGGTTATTTTAATTTTATTTATATGTAAAAAAGTATAGATTAAAATGAACAGAACAATTTTTACGGATTTTATCGCGGTTTATTAATAAATCTGTAAAATTGTTTCATTGTTATGAGGCAAATTTGCGTAAACATTAGAAAACAATAATACCAACGAGTTGAGACAACCTTTTCCTTATCATAGTGCTAACATATTATATCATCGACGTACACCAGGTTTGTGAATTCAAAGTCAGTTTATGAAAATTATTCGTATACCTTTTTTATATACCTTCCTTCTTTTTTTTCAATTTTCTTTTCAATCTTACTATAAATCGTAGATATTATTATAAGCGACATTTTGACTAGTGACTAGATCTAGCGCCCTATTAGACTAGATAATATTGTAAGTCCACCTAAATGTATAATTAATTATGAATTTAATAAAAAAGTTTTTTTAATGGATTTGTTTTTATTTATGTAAAAAGTATTGAATGGTGAAGAAAATACTATTTTTTCAGTGATAATATAACCGGCCACCGCACGGAGATCGTGTTCCCACCTTTTTTTTCGTCAACGCCGGGAAATGCTCTGAGACATCCCGCGGGGGAGTGTTTCTCCCCGCGGGATGCCTCGGTAATTGGACGCTGCTCTACCCACTAAAACCCGGCTAGTGCCACCACTGCCGCCTTTGGTGAGGTGCCCCGGATCTAATAAACAAACAGGGCACCTCGACGGCTAGTCAGTCTCTCAGGCACTGATGCATACCGACGCCACCTCCACTGAGGGGTTGTCCCGCACCACAGAACAACCCAACGTTGGGACAGTACAATGGGGTGAGGTTCCCATCCTCGCCCCATGCCCCTGCTCTTTTGTCCCCTCTTGTTGGGGTACAAAGAGCCCCCTCGGCTCAATTAGCTTCGCCCAAGGTGCAGCGGCTCACCCTAGGCTACTGAGCCCCACCGCCACGGCAAGGCCTGAATCATGGTGGGGATCGTCTTCCCACCTGGTTAATGGCCAACCAACACATGGCCGGTCCGTGTTGGATGCGAGTGGCAAGGGATCGGCCGTCTCGGCGTTCATTGAGTGAGGCCTATGTTCAGCAGTGGACGGATGGAGGCTGATGATGATGATGATGATGATGAATAGGTATAACCGGAACAATCGACACTTTTGCGACTTATATTAATTATTATATTATTATTAATTGTCACTGAAATGGGAAATACAATAATAATATATACTTATCGAAAAAAATCATCAATTTGTTAACATTAACTCCTTTAAATCACAAGCCTAAGCAGTAGATTTAACTGCAACAATATTTCTTTTTTGTGTGTAACTTAAACTTCATAAAAGTTTATACATAAGTAAATATATAAAAAAAACAACAATATATAGGTACCCTGTGGAAACCTTTTTTAAAATAATCTTTATTTAAATATGAGTTTTTGTCCAATAAAAATAAGAATGTACTAACTCCATTGTGCTTACTCTATATAATACACAAAGTTTAGCACATGTACCTCAGATGTAGGTTTTACTAAATTATTATTATAACTTCTCTTTCACGTCCGTTCCGATCACATTCCAGCAACAATGTTGCACATCTTTATGTGGAAAACATAAGGATGTGCAACATTGTTGCTGGAATCAATGTTGCACATCCTTATGTGGAAAACATAAGGATGTGCAACATTAGTTGCTGATTTATTATTACTTGATAAATATTAGTACATAGTTAAATCAAATTGTCATTACATGATGTCTAATTTCATTTCCAAACGATGACGGACCTGGCACATTATCAAATTGGTTCTCCACAGAAATGCATGAGGATGTATTCCTGTTCTTATCTCCTTCGATTCTCACTAAATTATGTTAGTAAGATAGGGAAACTGAAAGATAGGGAAGCTTTGCCTGTCCTGAGAAGTAAGATGGAAAGTGTCGCTGTCAATACGTAATTGGCTGACCTGCACTTCTTTTCAAAACACAGCAAAGCTGTTTCACTAGAAGACTTGATTTGTTTTGATTATTATAGCAAAGCTGTATAAGAATAAAATAAGAGACCATAAAATAATATATCTTTATATTCTTTGATATATTCGTTGTATCGTTAAATCTTTATTTAAATATTACCTACTATAAATAAATGCTTTCCTGCTATTCTGAAATTAAATAAATATTTAAATAATTTAACAATAATAAATTCAGTCTATATTACTTTCTAAATGCAAATTAAACAAAATGGCCGACATTTATTCTGTTCTTAAATTGATAGACTTAATATACATATACGCCACGGTCAATTATCATGTAAAAACAGTATATAACATACAAAATACACTTTTTTTACATTAAGCAATATAAAATAACCAATTACGTACTTACATAGAAAATAAACTATTCTTTTAAATTTACTTTTGTTCAATAAAATATTTTCGCCAATTACTAACTTCATTCAAATTTCAAAGTCGATTTTATCAATGAACTCAAAAGTTGCGCATTACATATGAAACTGTATTTTATGAGATATTTCTAAACATTGTTTGAAATGACGTCACACAACCAAAATCGACCCAAGACGAAGACGTGACAATCGGTAGTATGACGTCATTTCCGTTAGAATCATTTCACTCCTGTGACCTGTCACAAAAAATAATATAATGTTGACTTTTAAATTAAGTATTACTTTTTTACTTCAAATTCTAATATGTATACTACTCTTAAAACATATTATAAGTCTTTTGTCTATAAATAATTACACAATATAAAATTTTAGACATCAGTGATATAATCAGTAAGTTCATTTAAAATAAAATCAGGAAGTTCATTTAAAATAAAATCAGGAAGTTCATTTAAAATAAAATCAGTAAGTTCATTTAAATCAACTTATGATAACTCAGCAATAAAATAACTAAATTCGGAAAATGTAATATGAAAAAAGTTTTACATGAAATGCAACATAATATTACACTTAAATCTCTATCTCTGTAGAGACTCCTAATAATACTCCCAATAATTTAATAAATTAAAAATATCCTAATCTTGTCAACGACAAATATAAAAATTATGGCTATTAATTTAATTTTGTCTATGGGCTCGCGTCTTGTCTACACACGCATCCAGATTCTACCAGGACATAGTCCTGTCCTGTCAGAGTGACAGGTCCCAGAGGAAGTACCAGGAATAAGTAGGGAACGTAGGTCTGTGTACAGGAACCACGGATCACCGAGCACTCGCTTGATCTGAAAGATAGATATAAAATATTGGAATTTTCCAAGAGTGAAATATGTAAAGGCATAAAGATACATCCCATTAATATGGGCCATATTCACCCAGTGCTAATCCTATATCCTGATATCGTGTCTGGAATATAGATTGTCTATGATTATTTAAAAAAAACGGTGAATGTCAGATTTATCTACGTCCGCTGATATAAAAAATAGAGTAACCATATTCAGATAATGTCACTTTACTAGTCCTCAAAGAGAAAGTAGTATTTTTGTTTTTTTATGTTAGTTGGATAGGCAAATTGGCAAACGTACCACCTGATGTTAAGTGGTTGACCTCGCCCATGAACATAAACTAGTATACCTGGAACGAGCCCGGGCAACTCATTTATGTGTTGCCTATCCTGAGACATAAGATGTTAAGTCTCGGTGCCCTTCTCTCCGAAACACAGCAAAGCTGTTTCACGGGAGGAATGATGAGGAGGAATGATGAGGAAGGAATGCAAGATGGAGGTACCCGTGCAGCCGGGAGCGCGGTACAGCGCTTTCCTCCCACCGGTGGCAGTAATTCACCGTGTTTTTTTTTCTTTTCATATGTGGTACTATAATGAATATTCATTCATTCTTTTTTGCTGTCTCCTAACAAATCCCTAACAACGAATGAAAATGAATATTGTAAAATCCTTGTCTCCTTAATGTAAAACATATATGATAATATGAAATATTACGCGCCTTGGCCACTTGGCCGGGTGCCTCTTGACGGCCAACTTTTATGTTCAACTTTCAAACGAATCGTACTCACTCGCAAACCTCGAACACGACTTGTTGCAGCAGATCTGGGAACTTCTGCACGATGGTGACGGGTTGGCCAGACGTGAGCGATACCCCGTACATGGGCGCGGTTGTATTGTACCGCGTGCGGCACAGCCGACCACCACCGCAAGTGCCCGCATCCGCCACGCCCACTGTGCTCGCACGCGCTGTAAACGTTACAACATTAATAAGTTTTCTTTATGTTAATTAAGTAGGCAAATGGGTAGATGAGAAGGTGAGTGGTCAGCGTCACCTATGAACATAAACAAGTAAACCTAAAGCTAGCCCAGGCGACTCGTTCATGTGTTGCCTATCCTAAAACGTGATATAGTAAGTCGCGGTGCCAGTAATATCACTCCTTGTGTTATAGCGTGTACCGTGTAGCAGGGTGATCGTAACAGACTTCAATGAGCCACCAGGATCGTAAAAAGAAGACTGGGAGACTAGCTAAGTCTTCTGTGAAGAAGGCTATTCTTATATGGTGATCGTTGTAACACAGCGTAAGGAACAACGGTGGCCAAAGGGTGACCAAAACACGTTTGAAGTATATGTAAATATATATTTAAGTACTTATATAAAATATGACGAGTTTTAATTTATACAAATACAAAAAAAAAAACAAATGATCTAGGTTAGTGCAACTAATACCTAACATGATTATTACTATAGATGATGTTTTAATAATATGCTCAAGATAACAAAAATAAAAATGAGAATTATAATCTACAAATGGGAAACTAAAACGTAATAATGTAAATTATTATCATACGTAAAAACTACGGTAAAAACAAGTTTAGTACAATAAAAATTCTGAAGGGAAGCAGTCGTATGGTTTTGTATTAAAATTAATGTTCTTTAAATGCTGGTATACTTAATTGACTTCCAATAATCTCATATGCAGACATATTTCGCATATCAGTGTCATCATAAAAAAAACTGATCTTAACAAACAGGTTCTGAGATTTTATGAGACGCCAACCAGCTACACATTTTTAAATTTGATAATAATTGTGAATGTAGGTAAATACCATACACAATCTCACCTGTTCTATTTCCACTTTGAGGTTTCATAGACCCCTCGGAGTAGCCGGCGTGGGCGTCCAGGAGAGCTCTCCGCATCAGTTGAGGGTCTAGCGTCCGAGCAGCACGGCCCTGTCGCGAGGCACCCAAGCCTGATTTCAACGCCCGATTTACCAAATGTCTGAAAAGAAAATCAAAGTAACTTGAAAAGCGCCATCTATATTGTAGCTGTAGTATTAACACACACAGCTATTTTACTGCTAGCTGGATCTAATTTGGTTCTGTTTAATTTTATTAATACAACTTTTATTGAATTAAAATGTTTTTCCCGTTGGTGAATTAAAGTCAGTCAAGCATACACTGGTTTTACAAATAATATAGATAATTTTATTAGTGGGATTAAAAAGTGACATCTAGTTTTTCAGACGTTTTCAGATTTTGAGCTTTCGTGCTCGGTATACTATTTATTTACGCCCAATTAAGTTGGGCTAAAATCAGTGTTGAAATACGAAAGTTTAGAAGCTTGTATTTTTTAAATGTATAATTTTTTTACGATTTTGGGTACATACACACATAGATAACGACGAGATCAATTTATATTATACTTAGTTTTGGATGGTCAACGTCAAACATTGTAGTAATTACTGTTCTGCGTTTGTATGGAAAGATGAGCGACTTGTGTAACCTTAAATATTCATGATAATTTATATGCTTTCGACAGTAATGTACTTTAATAAAAACTAATTTAAATATCTCACATTTTTAACCCTCTTCAACAAAAAGAAGGAGATTCTCAATTCGATCAGATTTTATGTATGTGTATACATCGATTTCTCCGTCAATTGTAGACCGATTTTCAAATTATTATTATTTTTTTGAAAGAGAATACTACCCAATTGGTGGGACCATTATTTTTATTATAATTATTGATTAGGAAACCAGGATCTAATGATGGAAACCCAGAGAAATCGAGGGGAACTTTCGAAAATCGTAGGAGTAATTTTTTTTTTTATTAAGTACTTTAAAGCACTAAATCTAATGAAGGTATAGATTCTATGATTCTAAGATAGATCTGATGCTGGAGTTGAAAGACAGTCGAGGGACGTGACGTATTTGTTGCTGTACTTAATTAACTTAGCTGACACGGAATCCAAAAGTAACAATAATGACGTGGTAAACGCAAAAATTGTACATTAGTAGAAGTACAAGTTGATTATAAGTTGCGGACACAAAAATTAAAGAAGCGTGATTATTTTATTACTTTTTATAATTATGTAACTTATCTTAGAGCTTCGACTGCTATGTAAGGTAAATAAACAGCAACTGTTGTTCGCGACGTTTCGTTCTTGGCCTATATTTTTATATCGATAGACGGGCCCAAAATTATTATTATTTTTTGCCCTAAGAATGAGGATTAATCTCTCGCCTATCCAAATTAACAAAGGCGTTTTAGTTGTTAGCGAGAAATAAAGAGACCTATCACATTTACAATAATATATAAGTAATTTAATAATAATATAATTTCGTGTTATTCATCAGTTTCCTAACGTGTCTGATATCTGTAGTTCTATCCCACGTTCCACTGGCACCGATCGTATAGGAAGGCAATATTTTAAAATTACCTACAACGTAAGTGCTAAGAAAATTATCTTTACCGTGACTAAGATACTGTGGTTTTAATGGGAATTTTCTCACGTGTGCGAGAAACGTTAACGGGACGACACGGTTTATATCTGTGTGAGCTTTTATTGTAGTGTATTTTTTTATTTTTCAAAACGTTAGTTAAATAAATCAATAAAAAACGGAGGACGACGGGAAGTGTCATCGCGTGCGGTTGTTTATTTTGGTTTCCCGTTAATTAATTGTTATTTTGTTTTTTGTTAATTCAGAGCTATAGTGTTTGTTTTAAAAACTTATCCGTATATATTGTGATTGGTTGGCGAATATTGTGGTGGACCATCAATCGACACTTCCTATTATATCCACGAATAGGAAGTGATGGTTGATTGATGGGGGCTAGTGTCGGAGCCGTACCCCTGAGATTTCCTGCCGTTTCTCCAAAGCCCAGACAAAATATTGTTAACACGACATACTTGAAAGCATGGCTTCTGGTCTTAGCCGGTTCCAACAGGAACAAAACTAACAAAAAAAACGTCATTTAAAAATTTTTTTTTTGTTATTTAATTCGTTGTTATTCCATAGACTATAGAATAGAATATTTTTCTTTTATGTAGTAGAAAACTATATGTACCTATTATTACTACATATTATGTATTTATTTTCTAGTATATCTAACTAGCCTAATGTTTCAATGCTGGGCAAAGGCCTCGACCTCTTTTTTCAACGAATCTCTATCGATAGCTAGTTTTATAAATTATAATATACATTACATATATGTACCTAATCATTGGTGGAGTGATCACTGACCGAAAGCATTTTTAACAATTTTATTCGGACATAGGCCGTAGTTATTCCCATCTTGTTACTGACTTCTAGATTCTGATAATAATGTATTTTACAAATAATAAAAGTTATTATATTTATCATATTTATTCTGACAAATCATCTTCATCGATATCCATGTTATCTTTCTCTAACTTGATAAAACTAGCCGACGGTATTAGTGACTCTTCCAATATCAACTGGTCGGAGTTCTTACCAGATTCTTTTTCTTCCAACGCTATTCTAAACTCTTCCTCGTTGGTTATATGACTATATTCGTCTTTGGACATAAAAGAAGCTAGCCCTCTTTTCGGGTTATATCCAAACACAGATTCACTGGGCGTTCTACATATTGACTGGATAAACGTATTGTTCAATACATATTGTACATACTTGATACCTTGGTGCCATTTTTGAGATGGACTTTGTTTAAGCCAATCTCCCATTAACTTTAATATATCTCCGTTAGTCTGACCTTTGAAGTTTTGCTTTTTTACATCTACCTCGGCACAAACTACTTTTATGTCCGAAAATAATGCGTACATTCGTCGACATATTTGTTTTGTGACGGATATTCCATTTTTGGATTGCAAGATATTTGGCGCGCCGAATACTAAAAATATTTCCAAAAGTGCATCAACACATTCGTCAATTTCTACGGTTTTTAACGGTTTCAAGTTAATATAGTGTGTTATAAGATTTCTGTATATCATTAAATATTTATAAGACTCATCGTGTGATGTTGTCACGTATATTATATCGATTTGACCACGCGAAAATAACTCGGGAAATATTTTAGTATCGCCATTTTGGTTTTGTGCATCTACATCAGACGTCTCTTTATCATTTTGGAGGGGATCTATTTTGGCTTCATTAATATCCAAATTGCATTTTGTTACATTATATATTTCGCACGATTCATCGGTGCTTGCAGTTTTGTCGATTTTACGAATGACTTTGTTTTTACAACCTCTACATAATGACAAATACAGACACACCAAACGACTAGTAATGTTCTTGTATTTCGGTTTTATTGCGTACATCATTTTCGTTCTTCCCGCGTGATTTAACTTCAAATGGTAGCTGTGTATAATGTCGTACATTTCTTCTAAGCTCACGAATATTTGCTGTGTCTTTTGCCCGGACGTTTTCGCCATAGCTAATCTCTCGCCGTCCTCAGTCCGTATAATATCATATCTTTTCATACGTCTATAATCAGCCGGCAGCTTTTTAACCTTTGTTTTCGCCTCCTTCACTTGTTGCATTATACGATTATATTTAGCGGCTGTGACTACGGTCGAATTTTGTGATGTTTTATCATTGACGATATCTCTCACTTGTTCGTAAAATTCACTCCGTTCTACATCCGCCATTACTGTATACTAATCTACTTGTGACGTTTAAGAAGTATAAGAAGTATAATTCAACACTTACTACATAATAGGCGTACAACGCGTTTATTTCTCACTTAAACTCATGTTATTACGCACAATAACTGTTGTCTAATCTGCAGCGTGACGTACTTGCGAGAGCCGAGAACTAAGAATTTAGACTACTGCGCCGGGCCGCCGGACAGAACCGATAATAGCCGAACGCGACCGAGACTATGCTGAAAAAGGCACATATTTACTCGCGGCTCGCCTCGCACCAGTGCCAAAGCTCATAATACCTACTCAAAGTAACTTTTAAGCAATTTATTATTGTATGGTCGTACCATATTTCGTAACTTCTAAATTAAAATTTAACAACACCTTCAGCGCAACTTGCAAAGTAAGTACCTAATATAAATTGATAACGTAAATTTTATTGACTAACTAGAGTTACTAAAGTTCATTAAATAAAATATGTTGTGTTATGAAAGCCGAAAAATTATATTAAAATGTGAACATTGTTTTAGTTAATAATAATTAGCAAGTTACCTCCAGTACATAAACACACCGGCATATTTAGCGGAACACAAAAAAAGGTCCACAATTACATAAAAAAATATGGTTATATTTTAAATTCTACTTACTACACTTCTTTTTTTATTTAAAGTTTCATTTGTTTTACTTAAAATGAGATCACATTAAGAACAGATTTTGCGAGTAAAGGCTATTTGTGAAAAATGGTACATTTTTAAACTTTTCATGTAACCGAGAAAAGTGAAAATTGATATTAAAATAACAATTAATTAAATTATAAAAATGGTAATTAATATCGCGTATTTCCTCCACGTGCTCTTATTAAAGTTTCTACCCGTCTAGGCATACTGAGAATGATGTTATCGATGGTCTCCTGGGATAGTCTCCGCCATTCCTCAACTACGGTGATTCGCAGTTCACCCACGTTGGCAGGAGCTGGAATTCTGGATTTAACTTTTCTTTTCAGCAAGTCCCAAACGCTCTATTGGGTTCATATCCGGTGGTCTCGCCGGCCACTCCATAACAGTGATATTCATATAATTAAGTTATGCTTGAGTTACCCGATCGGTATGCGGCCGAGCATTATCTGCATAAAAACAAAATCGTCATCGATATATGGGGCAAACGGTACGACATTTTCTTCTACAACTTCTCGGATATAACGGTCTGCAGCCAGACTCCCTCTGTCAATCACTACCAAGTCTGTGCGAGCTCCCAAACAAATGCCTGCCCAAACCGTTATTGATCCACCACCGTATGCAACTGTAGTTTCATTTGTCGGAATGTATCGTTCTCCTTTGCGTCTGTATATTCTTTGCTTGCCGTCAATTTGATTTAAGAGAATTCTGCACTCATCACTAAACAATACCTTACTCCATTGGTCCGCGTTCTAAAGTCGATGTTCCTGAGCAAAAGTTAACCTGTTTTTACGATGATTTACCTCGAGCCTTGGAGCCTTGGCGGGCACAAATGAACCCAAACCAGCTTCTTCAAACCTTCTACGTACCGTACGCTCACTTACGGTTACACCCCGCACTGCTTCTAACTCATGTCGGGCTTGGAAGGCCGTCAAACGGGGGTTCCTACGTACACGAAGCCGAATGAAGCGATCATCCCTACTCGAAGTGCGTCTTTTTCTGCCTTGTCCTGCTCTTCTCACATAAGTACCGATCTCCCTGAACCGTTGGATACTGCGATGGATCGTTGAAAATGGTCGACGAAGATCTCTAAGTTAGGCATAATTCAGTCCTCAACTCCAAAAAGATACGCGATAAAAAAAAACTGACAAAAAACATTAAACAACAGTATTTCAATGAAATTTTAAATCAAACTCAGAAGGAAGAAATTCCCTCCAGATAAGGTGTATTTCTTGTATTTGAATAAAATTAAAACAATTGTTTTCTAATGTTTGCGCGAATTTCACTCATTATAATGAAACAATTTTTTACGGATTTTATCGCGGTTTATTAAGTTTAACAATTGCATAAAATGTGATGTTCAGTTGTTTTCTTAATTTGAAAATATTTCTTTTTAAATTAAATGACGTATAAACCAGCCAGCAACCTTATATGATATGATCAAACCTTTATTTTATGTTCCGCTAAATATGCCGGTGTGTGTATTTAAAATATGTATATAATAAAATCACCGTTGATTACAAAAAAATATATTCAATTATTTTATCAAAAACAATACATATTTATTGCATCCAAATTTTTAGCTAAATTATTTCCAAATGTCTGCAGAATAAAGTGGATCAGAGAGTCTCAAAACCAAAAAAGACTGTCAGTCAAGTCAGAACTGCTGATAGAAGTGAAAAATGTATTATAATTATTAAGACATTATGTATGAAATTTCAAATTTTATTACTTAATGACGTCATAAAAGACAAATTATGTCACATTGGACGTGACGAGGTGAAGATGTCGCGAATTCCATGATTTTTGTTCAGCCAAAAAGTGCTTAATGCGCTTAAATAAGTTTTCACTTTAAAAATCTCCAAAAATGCTCTAGCAAGAGCATTTTAGGATTTTCTGTTTTTTAACAAATTTCTAAAAAAGGCTTTCAATTCGGATGTTTGTATGTTTTTTTCATATTTGTTCGGACATAACTCCGTCGTTTACAAACCGATTTGAAAAATTCTTTTTTTGTTTGAAAGGGTATTATACTTTCCAAATGGTCCAATTATTTTGAAACTGTTATTCTTTGACAATGATTTTAATGACATGTTGTATTTATCAAGTTTATTTAATTGTTACTATTTTTTCCTGTTAATTTATATTAATTGTTTATTTATGTAAAGTTTTATTTTCACACACCATGTTATGGTAGAATGTATAGAACTTGTTTTAATTTTTTTAAATATCACCTATGTATTCAATACATACATGGGAATAAATAAATAAATAAAACAATTGTCTCAATAGATATCTATTGAGACAATTTATAAAATGATCCTACACGCCTTCTACATATTCGTAATGTTATTTTATTTTATAAAAAGATTTACTGTCGTATTCACTTATTACTATTTTTATTAATATGCAATTTTAAGGGATATTTAAAATAAATGGCAGCTCTTCATTCACTCACACATACTTAAAAAAGTGGCTTCACTTTCATGTTCCAAGTGCGCTATCTACCTTTTTTTTACTTGATCTGAGGGCAGCAAATCTTTCGGTACATTACGTGTTTATGATTTTAAGTTAACATGGTTATTTATATTACTAAAATTATTTAAAACCTTTATTAATATAATAAAATTTACCATTTTTACTTGAAACGCAAATATTGTACATTAGTAGAAGAATAAGTTGATTGTAAGTTACAAGCTCAAAAATTAAAGAAACGAGATTGAGTATTTTAAAACTTTTTAGTTTTTGTTTTTTGAAGACGGTTTTTATGAAAAAGTAACGTTGAAGATCACCATTTTGGTTCAATATAAGCTTCAACATCCTTATAATTTCTGGTCTATATGACACTAATTAATAAGGATCTAATTAACTCTACCAATAGAGGCAATATAGCACCAAATCCTTACCATATCTATAATTAGTATTCAGTTATGTAAGTTATGGTAAGCAAGTCTTAACTTTGTTTCAGGTCAATGACTGCAATTTAAACTAAGTTAAACATAATAAAATCGCACGAAACAGTTATCTTTAATAATTATCATAATCACAGTAATTACATACTTTTTTCAAATGTACAATGGACGAAAAACATCTAAGTTCGGAAATAATTGTTTTTTTTCCCTTATTTAAAAGGCCAAATTAAATTAATTTCAACTAACACAATATTTTTTGTTTCTTTGCTTTTGCGTGGATTCAAATATATTGTAATTTAAAAAAATCACCACAAACCATATGACATACGATCATAAAGCGCTAATTCAATTTTTTATAGAATTTCGCCGATCCTTTGTAGTTCGCATTCCATTTGACCAGAGTACAAAACGCTCTGTTGTTTATATGAATTTAAGTATTTCTTTTAAAATATTTATAAGTAGAAAGGGTTTTTATAAAAAGTATCTTAAGGAATCATTGTCCAAGTTTACGATATGTGGCCATAACAACCGAATTTGATGTCCCTCTAGCTGCAAGAGTAGCAGTTAAAGGTCATTATAAAGGAAAAAAGGATCAACTTCCTTATTCTTTTTTTTTTATGTTAGTTGGATAGGCAAACTGGCAAACGTACCACCTGATGTTAAGTGGTCGACGTCGCCCATGAACATAAACTAGTATACCTGGAACGAGCCCAGGCAACTCATTTATGTGTTGCCTGTCCTGAGACATAAGATGTTAAGTCTCGGTGCCAGTAATTACACTGCCTGTCTTGACCTTCTCTCCGAAACACAGCAAAGCTGTTTCATGGGAGAAATAAGCAAGATGGTGGTACCCATGCAGCCGGCAGCGCGGCACAGCGCTTCCCTCCCACCGGTTCTATATGACGTTGTGTTAGTAAGTAGGCTACGAGCTAGTTACCTTATAGATCCTTTAAAATAAGTTCCTTACCGAGGATATGGTGCCCCATCAGGACCGGGACATTCGGTCCCTTGGAGCGCATCACCCCACGTGTACTTCAGTCTTGGTCCACAATCGCCAACCACACAACCGGCCACCACAACCTGAAATTATATCATCAAAAGGTTTATTAAGAAAAATAATTACAAAGGTGTACATCTTTATATTAGGTGATTAAAACATTCAATTTTAACATTCAGTTCTACTAAATATTTAGCTATTACTTTGTTCCCAGCGGTTCCCTACACTAAAATTAAATAATAAACTTTCCTCTAATCTTATAACCTTTACTAGGATTTGTTCTATTCAATACAGTTTTTTTTTTTTAATTTTGACTCCGTAGCTCTGGAGAGTACGATGTTACCTTTCAAATAAATAAATTCAATACGCCTTCTTAAAAAGCCGTACATATGGGTACCATAGACAATACACAAATATATGGATACTCGCCAGGGTGTCATCAATGCGACAGCAGTGAAGACACCCTGGCGGAGTGTCCTGCTTGGGCGGAGGAAAGGGCGTTCCTCATCGTTAAGGTTGGCGCGGACCTATCGCTCCCTGCCGTCATCCGAGCGATGACTGTCAGTAAGAGGATGTGGCAGGTGGCCCTCTTCTGCGAGGACGTGATGTCGCAAAAGGAGGAGGCAGAGCGGGAGAGGGAGCGCACTGCTGCCCCTACCCGTAGGAGAGTGCGGCGGTGACAGTTGGTCGCACTGCCGTGAGGGACCTGTGCGCGGCCTATCGGGGGATCTGCCGCGCGCGTGTAAGGCCCGAGCTATAAGGCACCCTTATGTGTTCAGGGTGCTTTAGGCGGAGAAGGAGGAGGGGACGCCATCCCCCGCCTCCAGAGAAGAGTGCCGGATGGCACACCGTTGTGGCCCGGTGAGGACGTCCACAGCTCCCTCGCCTTGTCACCCAGACGACTAGGAGAACACCGCTGGGTTTTAGTGGGTAGAGTCTGCGCCCACTTTACCAACTTTTCGGGCGCAGAGTCCTGTATACATAACCCCCGGGCCCGTTGGTATGCATAAGAGCATTACCCAGCGGGAACAAAAAAAGGTACTGTTTCATCAATTCACCTACTTACTATTATTTTAGTCCAGTCATCTTAGGCCCAATTAGGTGAATATCTCGGAAAATTGACATACTCGGTATATTACCTTTTAAAAACTTGTATTTTGGCATCCTAAAACTGTTCTCAAAATTCACATATATAATTGGATGGTCGCAAGTTTTAAAATCAGGGGTCAAAGTAAGTAAAGTATTTTACCAATATTATAGAGAATTAAATTCTCTATAAATCTTGGATTTAACATAACTGGGTATGTCGATTTTCCGAAGTGAACCCCCTATAATGACTGGACTATTTCGGTCAAAATGCAAACGCAATTTTGACGATAAAATAACTATAGTCCAGTCGGGGCAGACATTTAAATAGAAAAAAAATCCGAGGAGCAATTTTTTTAAACGTCTGGGGTTGGAAGTATAAATCTCAATTTTCTAACTAATCCCGGTAAAGGATTCGCCGCCACCTTGTTTTAAAGTTCAATTTTTTCGTTTTTGTTCAACCAAAGTTGAAGAAAATAAAATTCCACCCATTACGATTTTTTTTGATAAACTTGATAATAGAACTCTGCAAATATTGATCCCAGCGTAAAAATGATAATGACCAAACTTGTGAGAAATTAAATTTTCAACAACTTTGGATATAGCCATTTTTGCTCTAAAGTTGATAATTAGCGAGTTATTTCAGAATAACGAAAAAATTTACCTTTAAAACAAGATGGCGGCGAATCCTCTACCGGGATTATATTTATATTTCAGGCTAGTTTTATTTAGAGTTTTATGTCGGCCTCGACTGGACTACTAAAATAGCGTAGATAATAAAGTGACTTTTAGTTTGAAAGTTTGGCGATTTCAAGAAAACTGTTCTAAGCTTTTAAATGATGTTCCATAATTGAATATTAAAAATATCGTAAGTATTATAAAATGCGAATGTAAAATAATTGCATGAGTTTTTAACGAAATAGATAAAAAAATAATACTCATAGAAATATGAAACTAAAATAATTTATTCAACAACCTTCTCTTGGTAACATAGGTAAATGATATAAAGTTTATAATTTCAACTTGCCATTTGCCACTATGGATGAACAAGTAAATTATAGGCACACATTATTTTCTTTGCCTAAGATCGCGATAAACTTAAACGTATTACAATCTTAATATAAAATCAGTTAGAAATCTTGGCAAAGAACCGGTTGACTTCCTTAATGATCATCGTCAAGAAGTGTCAGAAATTCTTGGTATTCACATCAAATCTGTTTTATAGGTTTTATGTTTATTAAAAAGCGTTTTCCATATACATATTATATTTGCAAATTGTTGTACTGATATACTTTTTTAGTGAAACCACTTTTCCCCCCACGACCATGGTAAGTACCAGGAAAGTATCCGCATCGCAGGAAAGTACCGTCCATAGATCCATATGCATTAATTAAAAAGCCGTTATTTTAATATAACAAACAGACACTCCAATTTTATTTATCTACATAGATGTATAGATTTAGAAGCTTTCATATACGTGACGTGTTGCGATACTGTCTTTAGGCATCATCAACTTGGCTGATCTTTCGTTTGTACTAGTTATAGGTCATTATCATCAACCCAGCCTTCTTCCCTCCTTATCCAATCCCATACTTAAGACGTGGAAAAATCCTTCCTTGCCCAAAACGTTTTATCAATTAGGCGCATAGATTTACTTGCAATTATCACTCCCGCATTTTTTCATTAATTTAAAAAGTTGCCTTGATTTCAAAGACAATTTAACTGCCAATTTTTCACCCAATTAAAACAATCTCGATTAATTAACCCACATTATGTCGTGATTATATTTCGTGTCATCGAATAGTCTATGATCATAAACGTGATATTATAACCCCGATAAAATGGACGTTCGGAATCGCGATCGTGATTCGTGACTAGTGTCGAGCCGGTTGGGGTATGTATGTCGTACCGTGCCCTAAAAACACACTTCCTACACTTTTGGCCGACGAAATTGTCCTTTCTTGATATTTCTTAAGATGAGGTAGTTAGGGTTTTAAGAGGAAGAGCAATTTATGTACTGTGAGATTAATATAATCTCCCCAGGCGGGTATGTGGGACTAGTGAATCGCTCAAGAGACGGACGCCACCACAGAAGAACCCCCCTCCCCTCTCAACGTCGGGACAGTACATTGGGGTGAGGGTTGAGGTTTTTTTTGTGTATGTGCATCGATATTTATCGTCAATTGTGAACCGATTATGATGATTCTATTTTTGTTCGAAAGGAGATATTTCAAAGGTGGTCCCATGATAAGGAAACCAGGATCTGATGATGGCATCCCAGGGAAATCGAGAGGAACTTTCGAAATTCGTAGGGGCGACTAGTGCGTTTGCTAAGTTTTTCATTAAGTATTTTAAATCACTACAATTTCAGGAAAGTCTGGAGTCGATTTGATGAGGGACCCGAAAGACAGTCGAGGGGCTCCACAACGATTTACAGCAGTAACCTAATCCTAATCTAACGATCAGTCGTTCGGACTGTAGTCTGTACTCTGTACAAGGGAACATAGAAATCTACATACACACATAAACCTGAAAAACATTACGCTCGTTTTATAGCAGTCAGGTAAAAGAAGACTAGACAATATGTCGAGATCATACTTTACTTATCTTTTAGGGTAGGTCTCAGGGTAGGCAACACATACATGACTTGCCTGGGCTGGTTCCAAGTAAACTCGTTTATGTTCATGGGCGATTCTGACCACTTATCATCAGGTAGCAGTTGGTACGTCTGTACCTCTGTTAAAATATAAACACCAATGCTTGTTTCTCCCGTGAAACAGCTTTGGCAAGACAGGCAGTGTAATTACTGGCACCGAGACTTAATATCTTATGTCTCAGGATAGGCAACACATAAATGAGTTGCCTGGACTCGTTGCAGGTATACTAGTTTATGTTCATGCGCGACGTCGACCACTTACCATCAGGTGGTACGTATGCCAGTTTGCCTATCCAACTAACATAAAAAAACCAACAAAAAAGGTATAGGTTGCATGCTACAAATGCTAAACATCACGTTAATTTTATACCGGTTTTTCCAACAAGAATCGTAATTTCGCATATTCCCAGCAAACCGTTATAAACAATTTGTTCTAAATTCTACATGTTACATATATAAGACCTACACAGCGAAGAGTTTATTTAGGTTATTAGTCACAAATGTGGTAACTATTACGTTAATATAATTAAAGAATTGGGTTCTTTATAAAAAATGTTGATAAGAATACCATAAAAAAATAGCAAAATATCAAAATAAAAAAAATTATCAA
This sequence comes from Helleia helle, assembly GCA_963853865.1. NCBI lineage: Eukaryota > Metazoa > Arthropoda > Insecta > Lepidoptera > Lycaenidae > Helleia > Helleia helle. The sequence continues at coordinate 4,769,870 of OY971425.1, read as the reverse complement.
AGTCATGTTCCGGTTCTACGTATTTTCCAGAGAAAGCAGTTTTAAATACTCAGAATTTAACATCGATTTTAATAAATATCGAATAAATGTGCAAAATACGATACATAATATAGAATATTCATACCGGAAGTAAAGGAATAATGTAGTGATGTGCGTCGAATCGTAAAGACGTCGAGAAGAAAGTGCCAGTGTCAGATTTCTGGGGCAAGTGTATGTGACATGTCATTGAACTTATTCGAAACTTGATGGGTGTCAAGTGCCGGTAAAGTTGTTTCTTTAGAAATAGTTTTAACTGCACAAAGAATGTATTTTATTTAGTTATGTGACCAATCATGTAGACCTTATATTTTTTTACACTTTGTAGTGATGATTGAGGCAACAATTTTAAGTTATATTAATTCTAAAATTAGATGTAGGTATAATCTAAAATTGTCTTTTTATATATAAAATTATAATCTAAAATTGTAATGTCTTAGTAAAACTTTAAAATTGGGTTAGGTGTAAAATTATGCGTGAAATTTAAATGGAATGTTTTAAATTTGGTGAAAACACGTAGCAAAAGACATTTTTTTTAACATAATAGATTATATTTCAGCTTACAATGTTCCTAATAAAAATAGGGCGTCGTTTTCGCCTTTTGTATTCAACTTAATTTTTTATTGAATTGAATATTATACAGATTCATAACACATATTTCTATTAGTAGTATTATACTTAGTTGTAATATAAAAAGGTCTCTTTTTTAACTACATTGTTGTACTGGAATAAGACTCTTGTATGCCTAAATACCTAGCTACCAATTTTTTCTATCATTACTAATTAGATAACTTTTACGTAATTCACGGCAATGCCTTACATAATTAGTTCATAACCCATTATTAGTCCCAGAAGTAATCGACACAAAAGTGAAATGGTAATAAGGAAAGCAGCGAAAGTGGGTACCAGTCCGATGATTATGGACATCACGTACAACGGACATATTGATCTTCAAGCGCTGCCTACACATTACTGTTAAGTAGGAGAGGATCTTGCAAAACCTGTGCCCTATTTATGGTGAAAAATACAACGTTTTGTTAATCTCGTAGTGTGCACAATATAAAATTCATTCATTCAACGTTTTTGCAGCTTTGTGAGAAGTTAAGCTTTTTCTTCGTTGTTCTAATTACATGTCTACAATATGTTTGCTACCTTATCACACGATTGTAAACAGCTTAACGGATAGACAAATGGCACATGCAAGTTTGCACATAGTTGGACCAGAACTTGGACAAGGCGTTCTGCCGGGCACTGTGCAATAGAACTTGGTGGTAGATACCCTAGCACGTTATTGACGGAGGAGAAGAGGGGACGCCGAGGAGGATGGGGGTCTCGGATGATGACAAGGCCGAAAGAGAGGAGAGGAGGCGCCTGAGAAGGCGGGCGCACCGCGAATAGAAGGAGCGGCTGGAGGAGCCAAGTGCGGGTCATCGTACGGTGCTGGCCGTTGGTCTAATCCTGGACCAAAGGTTTGACCGGCCGCATGGTATAATTTGCACCTTGCGCAGATCCTGACGGGGCTCGGCTGCTTCGGAAGGTGGCAGGGGCAGAGGAATCGCCTATCATGATCACTGCGACAGTAGTTAAGACAATGCAGACCACACCCTAGCAGAGTGCCCAGCTTGGGCGGAGGCACGAGCGTCCCTCATCGCTAAAGTCTCCGCGGACCTGTCGCTCCCTGCGGTCATTGATGTCCAAGAAGGAGGAGATGGAGTGTAATAAGGAGCGCACCGGCGCCTCTTCCCCCAGGAGAGCGTGGTGGCGACGGGAGGTCTTACCACCGTGACCTGTGGTTCGACCACATCTTAACTTAGTTAACAATCTTATTGTAATAGATTGTTTATGTAAACACAAATATCCAAGTATGCAAAACACATCGCATCACAACGAACGATTTTGAGCTTCGAAAGTTGTGAATTTCTCCCCAACCATATTTCTTGACCATGGAATTCAAAAAATTCCAAACACTTCATTTCTCACTTTCGTTTCGGTTTTACGTTTACCAATAATCTTGTTAAGAATCAAGTCTGCCTTTCCGACACACACTTAGGCATTTTAAATGTTTTGATCGTCACTATCACTGAATACGTCATGACGTTTAACTAGAGTGGCGCATTACTTTTTAATTTCCATACAACTTTCTTGACGACCAACAAAATCTATATCAGTAAATAAAAGTGAAGTGCACCAAAACACATATTTTTCATTAGCGTTGTTTTTTTCTATCTGGCTACGAAACACGGATGAAGGCAAATTTTGCCAGTACCTAATGAATTCAGTGACATATTCAAAATACTCCTCATATGGGATATGGAAGAATTCTTATATTTATCAAAAGAAGAACTTTGTTCTTTCCGTAAACATTTTCTAACTCTGGAACATGCATCAAAATAACTGGAGGCTATGCCTTGTCAGCTAATAATCTGTTCGATACTCGGCTAGGATCTTTTGCATGCATAAATATATTAATATTAAGCATGCATTAAATAATAACTTTATCCGTCTGAATATTGTTGCCTAACAAATAAAAAATCTAAAATAAAATACTTGTATTGTATACGCCAAGTAGATAAATTGGCAAAATATCAAGATATTATATAGATTTATAACTGTGACGATTTGATAATGATAATAGTTTTACTACAATCAGGGCTTTGCTTTATCGGTTGTTTTGGCGTTTATTAAGGGAGGCCCATGATCAGCAGTGGAAGGATAGGTGCTGATGATCATGATGATCATGAAGAGCTTTACGTTGCATTCATTCATTGTAAAGTTTCGCTACGTCGACGGCATTGACTAGCTAAAAGGCTTTCGTATACCTACTTGAGAGAGGCCTAGTCTAACAGTGGACTAATAAACGCTGAATAATGAAAGTTTCTTTAAAATCTTTCAAATTCCGTTCAGTTGAATTTATTAAATAAAACATAGCCACCTCATATCCTTTTACAGATTAATAACTTTCGCATTAATATATACTTTTAATAATTAGTCAAAATGTTTAATGAAGTGTCAGAGTATATAGATATATGTAGGTCATTTTTCTAGATAATATTTGCGATAAAAAAAGTGGTTTTGAAGTTCAAATTACCTAATTTAGTATTCAACGCTTAAATACGAGTGTCATTCACTTTCTAATCATTTCAATTTTTCAATCAAGACCTAGATCTTATTCTAGTTTTTATACACCTAGATGAAAATACGATCGACACGATACGATCTCTAAAGAATATCAAGATAATTAATTTGTAAAAAACTTTAAAGGTGTATTAATGAAGAATAATTTTGATAAAATTTACAAGCTAAATAATTATAACTGCTAAAGGAATTGGTAGCATTTTCGCCTAAAGGTTAAATATTTTCATGGATTATTATTACATATTTTTATATTTCACGCTCACATATTACTTGAATTTGGACTACAGGTGGAACACCGTTTATTGAAAAATATATCACCACATATATTGTAGGTGCATATTATTGTGTATTTAAAAAAATCGTGTATAAAATACTTTTTGCGGTTTTTGGCTACAGCTGATACCTGATAACATCACTATCATTTTATTCAGGCTAAATATAAAATATATTTTACGTGTACCTACTCATCTAAATAATGATGAGTGATATGTAAAGCATAATTATTTGTAGTATAATTTTATCCATGTTATCCGCAAGATTAGTTTCATCTCGGTCAGCAACCTTCGACTAATAACACGTTAATACGCTTAGACAGAGAATATCGTGACTCGTGAGTATAACAGTAAAACGATGATAACATTACACACAGTTTTATACCTTTTTTACCTATCTCCCTCAACGGTCCGTTCTAAATGCATAGACAATGAGTCAGTCAGCCATAATGGGTTGACTGAATGACTAGCTTACTGATATTAAATTATTAGGTAGCTGCTTAAAAATTGATAAGTTGGGTAAAAAATGTAGGTAAGTTGGAATTAGTCTAATAAAATACAAATTTCGTATTTGCCTCTTACTAAAAGAATATGGCAAAAAGCTTTTATCACTTTTCTTTTTTTTTAAAGTACCTTTCGTATCTCTTCAACTGGGCGGCTTTTTTTTCTTTTTTTTCGGAAGGGCTAGACTTTTCGGCCTGATTGCCTTTAAGGTCAATCGGTACCTACAGTAAATGAGCAGATGGCTCACTTAAGCGGGCGGTTGAGTGGATAATACTATTTGTATGAAGGGCGGTAAAACTCGGGACGTGCGGTTGTGTTTTTGGTTTCCCGTTAATTAAGTAATTGTTATTTTGTTCATTCGGAGCGGTTTTCTATAGTGTTTGTTTTAAAAACTGAATCTGTATATAATGTGATTGGTTGGCGAATATTAGGTACTGACTGTTCTGGTTGAGTGGACTGGGAACTGATTGTCGATCGCTGGGGACTAGATTAGAGTGGCGAAGTCACGCTCTTTGGGGTTTTCCGTCGATTCTCCATATAAGACTAAATATTGCATTTTGTATGGCTTAGTAGCTAATGCCTTTGAATGAAAAAATAAATTAATACTTAATTTGTACTGTATAAGTTAATTTTAAATTGTTCAATCCACAAAAAGCGTTTTCCATGTATATTTACAAAATGTTATAATATAATTCTATTAATATTGCATATTATATATTTAATTTAATTTATTTTAATAATTATAATGTACCCACGTCCTAACGTTATAATATAGCAACTTTTATACATATAACGCTATTTGTCATTTTAAAATTGTAAATGCTAGTTTATTTGTAGGTATAGTAATTTTTAAATAAAAAAAATGCAAATTAACTAATATTGAAGTACCTATAGCGAGATTATTGCACGGTATTTCCTGGCTGAAAAATGCGGAAATTGTTCAGAGGTTCTAAGCTTTCAAAACCGGAATAATTTCTGTTTAATGCATAAATACGAACCGAAAGGTAGGATAACCACTATTTACATAATATTATGAGTACACATATTGTAACAATTTTATTAACTTTAATATGAATATAAATTTATTATTAAAAAAATCGACTCAAAAGCTCACCACATAAATATAAAGAGATATACTTCTAACACACATGTTTAATTTTTAAATTTAAGTTCGTCACTGAAATTTAAGTGCGACACACTTACTACACGCGAAATTCAAATTCGGATGTAAAAACAACACATTCGCGTTATTAGAAGGGCGTGCGGTCGGCGCACTGCCCGCACAAACAACGAGCGCTGTTCATTATAACGGGAGTTCGGCCGGGAGTCATGTGCGGGCGCGGATGTTAGTTCGATTCCGCGCCGGTCGGTCGCAACAACTTTCATTGATCATCGAATTGGAATAGCGCCATCTGCTGGCCAAGATTAATACTGAATAGTGAATTGAGATTCCGCCATCTGTTAGGTCTTAATGACATTATTAAGACCCAAATTGATAATACCTGATGTCAGTCATTTGACATTTCAAGCTTTTCAGTCATTCAGTGCCTTTTGAGAGCTTTCCGATTCACTGGGTTTTCCGACTAACCTATTAAGCTTGAATTTGCATTACACGAGTTAAATTAGAAAAATAAGGGATTAAGTTGGTACTATATTTTTAGAGAACACAAGCGGATCTGGCACCTGCTAGAGTTCATACTGTCCTAACATTGGCTTTTTGTTATATATTTATCGAAATATATGAATATTTAATTGGATAATAATTATATATTTTTCATATCCAAACTTAATGCTAGTACGTTTAAACTAGAAAGTTCTATCTAAATTCCATGCTCGATAGCGTCGGTTCCATACGTCGTATTTTTTAAATTAGACTCATCGATGACATTTAATCAAATAACCGAGTTTTTAATGCAAGTAGGTACATCACTAAGTGTCACTAACCCGTTCAAACTTCAAGTCAAAAGTAAAAAAATATGGAGCAACATGGCCGCATGTTATGATGACAGCGGGTACTCAAATACAAAACAAAGAAATGACCTAGACAGTTTATCCGAAGAAAACATTAGTACAAATTTAGTTAAAGAAATAAAAACAAAATGTCTAAATCAAACAATTGAGGGGTTTAATAAACTTAATGTAGATAATGAAGTTACACAGAACATTTCATTGGAAAATAATTTGTCCTCAAAGGAAAAGGAAAAAAATGACATTGTATTAAAAGAGTAAGTTCTATACTACTGCTACTTTCTCGAAAAACTCATATTATACTGTAGCTTCTGGGTTGGATTTACAATTCGGGTGCAGTTGCAGAATATTGACTTCTTGTTGTTTATAAACGAAAGACATCATCTTGTCAATGTGATTGTATGTATCTCGCTCTTACTTAAGAATTTAATATTTGTGGTCCTTATCACACTGTTTCATTTTTGGGCATTCTATTTTAGTACATTACCATCATGATATAGTATGAATATCCTAATTTTGTGTTCACATATGACTTAACAATATTCAGTAATGAATAAAAGGTAATTTCCTTATCTTTGTGGGGAATCATATCACTACAATAATATAGCTTTAGTATGACATAGCTGTTTTATAAGAGTGCATTAATGCTTTGCTGCAGTAACCTGAAATATTTTTCTACTTTAAATCTTGATATTGCTACATATGATTCATAATAGCAAATATATAATTCATAACTTATTACTAAAGTAAATTTCAAAAATATTAATAGATATTTCTTCTTTGCTATATACATAGTTTTCTTTAATTATCTTATATCTTTAAATGAGCAATTCTTGTATATATATATATAATTGGAATCTCGGAATCGGCTCCAACGATTTTCATGAAATTTAGTATAACGGGGGTTTCGGGGGCGATAAATCGATCTAGCTAGGAATCATTTTTAGAAAATGTCATTTTATAAAAAAAAAAAAAAAAAAGCAAAGCTCGGTCATCCGGGTACTTTGAATTAATTTGAATTTTCAATCTGCTATATTATCTGAATTTATTTCAGAAATAAATAATGTTATTAATATCATGCCATTGGTTTTCATAATATAGTAGTTAATTAATACAATTATTACCATTATTTGTATTTTATTTTGAAAAATAGTAGATATATATTTATAGTATTAGAAATAAATACCAAGTATACAAAAATCAAGTAATATTTATAGCAGTAATAATGTTTTCAGCAATAGTAGTGAAATAATTCAAGATGTACCAAAAATTATTGTTGAAATCCCCAAATTGGTTATGGAGAAGAACAAGAGAAAAGTTGAGGACAATACACCGAGGTATAAATGTGAATATGATGGATGTGATAGGTCCTACAGTACAATTGGCAACTTGAGGACCCACATGAAAACGCACAAAGGTATTTCTTTTTTTATTGAATAAGGTCTTCATAGACAATGTAGAAATATGAAGCTCGCAAAATAAATGCGGGTACAAGGTTATCATGTATTTTAATTAGTTATGATAGTAAAAAATACTTTTGAGCATGATGTGATGATGTCTCGGCAGACGGTAAGAGGCAGTCTTCTATTAGAATTTTTGATATTAGTGTGTAGTGTAGTGAATTACTAAATACTGGGAATGATTTTGATGTAATGTTGTGGGGTTCCATGAATCTATCATTAAAAATTGAACAGGGTTTGAACACTGATCACAATAATAGGAGAAGCCTAAATAAAAACATATTTTGTTTTTATTCGGGTATAAAAACATGTTATGTTGACTTGATTTTTATGATTGAGATTCTTACTTAATGAAATGTCATAGTAAAACTATAAAAGATATGGATAATTAATAAATGGTTAATATAATATAGATAGATAATGGTTCTTTAATTATATAATCATATAGGTATATCTATAAATTAATAATCACCTTCCGGTCTGTTAGGACAACTTCTTAAACTGTACTTATCTCAAACATATCTTAAAATCATCTTTTCCCGAAATGACTGATTATTGATGATATTTCTACAGCTGAATGTACCTTTTAATAAGAAGACCTTTAGAAAATCAGTCACTTTGGGAAAATCTCTTTTCGAAGTACATACTTTATGTGGATCAGTGCATTTTGACATTCAGACTTAACAAACCAGAAGAAATAATCATTATATTTATTAAAACCTAAACATTAATATCAACTAATATTGACATAGAATTGCTGAATTATGTATATTGTGATAAAGTTTAAGCAATAAGGCTCCTGAATGGTCCTAGTCCTCTTTGGTGCTATGATTTTTCTTAAATCCCTGAACCATTAAAAAATCCTATTACTTTGTAATAATTATATTTTAAACCAATGATTATCTAAGGAAAATATGTTAATTCATCACATGATGAAATATAATAATTAATATATATATATATATTTACTTATTACCCACTCAATAGTGGTAGTATCATATTATGATATTAATAATATATGCTTATATATCTAATAATAAAACTACATTAGTAAAACCTACACTATATTGTAAAATATATATTATGAAAAGAATACATGTGACACTTTGAACACATAACATATATAATTAACTAGCTGTTGCCTGCAGCTTCGCCCGCGTTACTCAACTCCTATAAGTCACAGCGTGATGTTATATATAGCCTTCCTCGATAAATGGGCTATCTAACACTGAAAGATTTTTTCAAATCGGGCCAGTAGTTCCTGAGATTAGCGCGTTCAAACAAACAAACAAACTCTTCATCTTTATAATATTAGTATAGATATCTGTGGGCTGTGACAGGTAAGGTAATAATTGGTGGCCAAAAAAAGTGTTTCATTATGTCATACATATTTGAAATTTTAGAGGAATATCAGTACATGTAAATAACCTTGATGCATTTATGAAATTTTATGGGATCAATTATTGTGTTTCCATTGTGTATGAAACATATATTTAAACTGTGGCCCGCATCTTCGCCCGCGTTAACTTAGATTTACAGCCCGGATTCCCGGATTGATGATGATTATTTTTATAGCTTAAGTTGCTCCCTATGATATCTGCTATCTGTCACTGAAAGTCCCGTCAAAATCGGTCCAGCCGTTTTAGAGATTTGCAGGAACAAACAGACAGACAGACAAAAAATTTAAAAATTGATTTTTTGATGTAAGTACCGTTTATACTTTGCCCACCTGGCCTATGTCATGAGTTTCATAGACAAGATCTAAATTTTTTTTTCATTTCAGGTGAATACCGTTTCATCTGTCCCATGCAATCCTGTAACAAAGCTTTCCTTACTTCATACAGTCTCAAGATACATGTACGGGCACACACAAAAGCGAAACCATTTATATGTACTATTGCAAACTGTAATAAAGCCTTCAACACACTGTACAGGTTAGTGTTAGTATTAGTTTTTTTTATATTATGAAGGTAGTTAGGTGTTCGCTTGGGTTCACTTCTACTTTGGTACTAGTTTTAAATGTAAAGAGTGCTTTCAGTTGACTTGGTGTGCCAGTGAAGGTTACACTGTCCTATCTTGTTAATACTCAATGATGACTACTCTTAAGAATGAAAATAAAAGGAACAAGTAATTTGGGGAAGAGATAGCCTTATATGTTGAGTTCCATATTGTTGTTTCGTCTCTCTGGCTCGACTGCCAGTTTGCCTTTCTAACTAATATGAAGATGAAGTATCGGTGGCAATCCGCTTGCTCTACCAAATGAATGTACAATTGACTGTTAGTTGTTATCTCAGATGAAGTAAAAAAAGGTAGATAGTGCACTTGGAACAAGAAAGTGAAGCCACTTTTTTAAATATGTGTGAGTGAATGAAGGGTTGCCATTTTTTTAAATATCCCTTAAAATTGTATATTAATAAAAACAGGTAATAAGTGAATGCGACAGTGAATATTTTTATAAAATACAATAATATTACGAATATGTAGGAGGCGTGTAGGATCACTTTATAAACTGTCTCAATAGATATCTTATTGACATAATTGTTTTATTTATTTATTCCCATGAATGTAGTAAATACATAGGTGATATGAAAAAAAAAAACAAGTTCTATACATTCTACCATAACATGGTGTGTGAAAATAAAACTTTACATAAATAAACAATTAATATAAATTAACAGGAAAAAATAGTTACAATTAAATAAACTTGATAAATACAACATGTCATTAAAATCATTGTCAGAGGATAACAGTTTCAAAATAATTGATTATAATAGTATTTAGAAAGTCACATTTTATCAATACACAATTTAAATTAAATACATAATATGTCGTTTTCCATTAAAAAAAAAAACATTTCTCTGCAAGCCACACTGTTACATTTTTTTAAATTTATTAAATGGTAAATCTTTAAATTTATAAATAATTTAATACATAGTCCCGCTGTGGGTAAGTGAGTCCCAAAAAAAATACAACATAGGTTATACGAGGTCATTTCGATTCAGTCATATAGCGATCAAATAATAAAATAATAATTATGTCACCTCTGTACTTAATTATTTTGCTATGGCTTTGCCTGCAATTGACTAACCCACTATTGGGCTATTAGAAATACTAACTTCTGGCAACACTCTCCCGATACGTCATTTCGGGGCAATAATATTATTTATGTTGATTAACCTCAAAATAGTGTTAAAATATCTTAAAAGAATATAGTCTTGTGTTTATTTATGTGTGAAACGATATTTCTTTAGACTCTTTGGTCACTTTTGTATTGTTTTTACAACATTTAATTACACAGAACGGTATTTTTTTGGCAAACTTACTGCACGACGACTCGTAAGATACTAACAAAAATGAGCTTAGTTTTGGTGTATCTGTGTGCGTGAGCGCGTGTATTTAGTATTTACATGAAGGAGCTGAGTTTTGTGGCTTCAGTATTAGCAAAGGCCGTGCGTCATCTACCTTTTTTTACTTCATCTGAGGTTGTTATGGATTTAGCATTAATGAAAGGTCGAAGTTCAGATGTATGAATGGGACACAATACATTATTGACACATTTAATTATATCTTTGAACAACTATTTCAAATAACTTCAACCGAGAATCTTGTTTAAAATGTTTTTTTGAATGATAAGTACGAAATCATAAATAAAATCCGATTTTTGCTTAAGAAATTAGTTATACGAAAAGACGAAACTCGTCAGTGTCATAGCATGTAGCAACTTATTTACAATGAATCAAACACGTAACAAACAAAAATTGTTAATCAAATGAACAAATAATCAAACCAAAAAAACATTCTACTCGTTATCGCGTAGATAACTGGGCTCCCTACCCGTTGAATCCCGGCCACGGGTAGGGTTGCCATCTCCTTAAATAAAAAAGCCTAACTTTGCGCTGTATTTGGCCGGACATTATGTCCTAAAAGCCGGACGTAGGTAGGTACGTAATGTTAAACATAATGGGCGTTTATCCATTCACCGGCACGGCCACGACAACGGCAACCCACGGCCACGGCCCGGCACCGGCGCCGTGGCTTCGTTTTTCCACTGTGCCGTTGTCGAAGACGGTTTTCGCTAGGGATGTTCATATAAAAAATATCGATATTTTTGTCGATATAATATATCGTAGTGTTCTATCGATACTTTCCGATATATCGTACAAATATATTATCGATATTTTCGATATATCATAAGTGATTTGTATTTAACTGAATCAATTTTGTGTTTTCGTAGTTCAGTACCTACTGACACGGCCTTCAGTAAGACGGTACACGTAGATCATAATATTATTATAATTTATACAGCCTCTATCCACCCAATGCTGAAGATAGGCCTCCCTCACTGAACACCAAGACGGCCAATCCCATGTCAGGACATTACATGATGATGATGATGATATATCATCATCAGCCTCTATCCACCCATGGCTGAAGATAGGCCTCCTTCACTGAACCAAGACGGCCAAATCTTTAACACGATATAGATGGCGATATAAACATGATGATGATGATAATAATAATTTATAATAATATGTAGCGACAACTCACACAAAACCATCTGATCCTAAATTAGACAGAGTCTGTTGTTATGGTAACCAGACAACTGATAAATACCTACTTATATTTCTAAACATATAAATATTATAGATAAATTACACCCAGACACAGAACAAATGATCATATTGTGGTCACACGAACATTTGTCCTGGGAATCGAACCTTCTGGTTTAGGAGTCAGCGTCACTAACCACCAGTCAGTGATGATATATATTATCATTATAATAATATCTCATAATATAATAATATTATAAACATGATATTAACTACGAGTCTCTCAGCTGACCGCTTCGTGTCTTTACACGGCTACAATTCATATACAATACACATGCAGTTTTACCGTGCCGGCATCATGTGAGAAGCTAGCTAACACGGCAACGGCACGGTGCCGTCGAGAGGCAACGCCGTGCCGTCGCCGGTGAGTGGAAAAACGAGCCATATGTTTTCATATATTTTTGCTTCCACGGCAATGGCACGGTGCCGTTGCCGTCGCCGTTGCCGTGGTCGTGCCGGTGAGTGGAAAAACGCCAAATTTTGTGCAATTTGCATTTTGTGCGTTCGTTCTTCAGGCGATGCGTGCACGGCGTTACACTAACAAAAAGCCTAACAAAAGCCGTATAGGCCGGAAATATAAATATTTAGCCGGAAACGACCTAAAAAAGCCAAACATGTCCGACTAAAGCCGGCAACCCTAGCCACGGGGATTCCCCCGTACGTAAATTATAACGGTCGTGGCCGTGTCACTCTCTGTGAAGTGTCAAAATATAACTTAAACCTTTTTTTTAAATGTTTATTTTACTCAATTATTATAGAACTAAATTAAGTGTTGTGCTTGACTTATTATTATTATATCTTGAAACGAAGTGGGGATTGCCATGTTATAATTTCATCCGTTTCTCTGAAGCTATAGATGTGCGTCGGTACCCTAACTCGGTGTCTGGTTTTTAATTGTAGGGTCCAAAGGATTTTTTTAAAGAATATTAGACTACTGCAGGTAACTTATTTTTGAAAATCAAATTCTTAGAGTGGGTAGGTACTTAATTGAGCACCTATAAAAAAATCCTTAATACGTTAAATAGATAGTCCGCAACACGCATCATGTTTTTTCTGGTAACCTTCTGATGCTGGATATGCATGTATCTTTTTTTCAAACGTACCACCTGATGGTAAGTGGTTGACGTCGCCCATGAACATAAACTAGTATACCTGGAACGAGCCCAGGCAACTCATTTATGTGTTGCCTATCCTGAGACATCAGATATCAAGTCTCGGTGCCAGTAATTACACTGCCTGTCTTGCCCTTCTCTCCGAAACACAGCAAAGCTGTTTCACGGGAGAAACAAGCAAGATGTTGGTACCCCTGCAGCCGGGAGCGCGGCACAGCGCTTCCCTCCCACCGGTATAAATATTCAGGGGTGGTTTTGAGGGGGTGTATAAAACATTGTATATTTATCGCGTGTATATAGCAATGAATTAACTGAATGGTCAATGCTTGTATCGTCAGTTTTTAATGAATATAAAAAAATACATTACTTTAAAATGTAACCACATATAAGCTATAGATAAGTACCGTACATTTTTTTTAAATCTTTATTGAAATTTTAAAAGGGATTATTTGGGGAAGAGATCTATGGATATATTATAAGCTGTTTTAATAATGGATAGTATTCCAACGATAATTAAGATGAACATATTCCAGTGGAACTCACAAAGCTTACGTCCTAAAGTTACATCTTTTAAAGAACTTTTAATAAGAGAAAACATACATATAGCGATAATTAGTGAAACCTGGCTTAATTCTGATATTGATATAAATATTAGAGAATTCAATGTATACAGAAATGATCGTCTCGACAGCTATGGTGGGGTAGCTATATTGGTTCACAAGTCAATTCAATCTCACGTAGTTAACTTTAACTTAAATAATTCAGGTATATAAATAGTATGTGTTAAGCTAAACAATTGCAAAGACTTAGAATATGTTTTATCACTCTACTGTCCCTCGTCTGTACAAACTCAATTAATATATAATTTGGAGTGAACTGTTCTCGCAGTTTTCTAGTAAAACGTTAATAGCTGGTGATTTCAATGGACATCATACTAATTGGTCGGTGAAATCAGATGTTAGAGGAATACAAATTATGGACTCAGCTCTTGAAAACGACTTTATTTCACTCAACGAGAGTTAAATTAGTAAATGGAATCTTACAGCAGACTTCACCAGATGTATCATTTGTCTCCTCTGACATTGCGATTAAGTTCAATTGGATAGTATTTAATGAAAACCTTGGCAGTGATCATCTTATTATTAAAATGACGGCTAGCGTTTATTCCCTCAGACATTACTTAAAAAAAAAGAAATTTTAAAAGAACTAATTGGAATGAATACCGTAAATCTATATCCGAAAATATATGCAATTTTAATCAAAATTCGAGTGACGTTAACATTCAAGAAATGTATGATTTTTTTGTAAACCTGATTGAATCGACAGCTAATTCTCATATTCCTTATTTTAACCTCTGTATCAGACCACGAGAAAAATTTAATCCGAAACCTTACTGGACCAACGATTTATCTAAAATAGTTGCACAGCTTAGAATAGCCCTGACGAATTTCCGTAAAAATCCCACTCCAGAAAACTTAAATAAATTAGAAAATTTAACTCTAGAATCGCAAAAATTAATTAAGAAAGCAAAACGCGCCAATTGGCAAACATTTTGTGACTCAGTTCATGAAGGTATGACCACAACGGAGATGTGGCGTAAGATGAGGTGGATGAAAGGTGTTAAACATCAAGGTTCCTGCCCTCCCATTGATAAACAAATCGACCTTCTGTATTCCCTAACCCCAGACTACGTCCCAAATTTAATGCCAAATTTTGTTTAAAAAAATGAGCTTTTGGAATCAGAATGTACGCTTCAAGAACTTGAAAATTGTATTAAAAAGAAAGACTCTGCGCCAGGGCAAGATGGCATATCCTATTCGATGATATATAATTTACCCGATTCCGGCAAAGAATTTTTGCTCAGTATTTATAATTATATATCTAAACTTGGTACTGTACCTCACCAATGGCGAGACATTCATATAATTCCGATCCCAAAAAAAAGTATTAATTTTAATAATGATATTTAATTAAGACCGATTTCGTTAATATCGTGTGTCTGTAAAATTTTTCATAATTTAATTTGCAAACGTTTAGAATGGTTCTCAGAAAACAATAAACTCCTTCCTTCTTATACAGTTGGATTTAGAAAATCACATTCACGTATGGATTCACTATGTCGTCTTATTTCTTACATTCAAATTGGGTTTACACAAAACATTCCTACAGTTGCTTGTTTTCTAGACAGTGAAAATGCATACAATAATGTATCAATCGAATCAGTTGCAAAAATATTAGATGAAATTCAAGTTGGGTCTCAATTTTGTGTTTATCTTTGGAATTTTTTGAACGAGAGACATTTAAAAAAAAAAAGTATCGTACATTGTAGGCGTAGATAAGGCAGTCGGCCGTCGCAGACTACAACTACATAGTACACCTTCATACTGTCGCCAAGGTCCAAGAACTTGACCGGTTTTTTTCATTCATGCACGTTATGTAACGGCGACATTTTAAATAACTCGTAAGTGGTATGTTCGGTGTTGTTTGGACGTGTGCCAGTGAGTATGAGCTACGCAGATTACATTGCTTTACTTTCGATATAATGTACGATTTATTACTACGTCGTATTTTTTATGTTGAGAACCATGTCTGAGTTTTTGAAGACTTCTAGCTCATAAAACCTGAGGGATTAGAAATTAGATTTTTACCTTTGTATTTGGTAGACGAACTACCCAAGTCAAATACAATCAATCATCGTTGATACGACGTCCTTGAATAAAAACAAGTTGGCAGAAGTGGTTTGGTTGTGCGGATGTGTATGGGCGTCGGTAGTCATCATATTGCTCCGACTGCTCGGTTGCCTCCTTTACGACATAATAAAGTACCAACAAACAAGTGAACCAATTTGGCCCTTGTTCTACTTGTGACACTATAAAAAACAGATCAAAAAGTCTATGTATCTGAGGACTACGGGTAAGGTATACCCGATCGTGATGTATCCAGCTTTCATAATACGTCCTATTTAAACTGCCGTGAAATAGCGTACGCTTTGTGCACGGGCACGTGATATTACACCAGTAGAGCTAGCATGCGCGCACGACAAAATTTGTCTACTCCTTTTCTCGTATTGACTATATGAAATAATACGAGAAAAGGGGTAGACAAATTTTGTCGTGCGCGCATGCTAGCCCTACAGAGGTCCTTCCTATCTCAAAACTCTTTCTTTTTCCGTTCCACCGTTCATTGTCCTCGCAAATAAAAAATCATATCTTGTCTTTTCAGATTACGAGCTCATCAAAGACTACACAGCGGTGATACGTTCAACTGCCAGGCGAAAGGATGCGCGAAATACTTTACCACTCTCAGCGATCTCAAGAAACATATACGCACGCACACCAAGGAAAAACCATATAGGTAAGCATTAAGCATTCATGGGAATAATAATAGAATAGGAAGCTACGCATTTTGTTTAAAAATTCTTCCTTGAAACAAAAATATATTCAATGATAATTCAGACATTCAAAACAGGCATTACTGGCAATGAGACTTACCATCTTGTGTATCGGGATGGATGCATGAACCAATTGCTTAAGACTAGCTTTTACGTAGAATAACTTATAATAATAGCGATATAAGCAGAATCCTGGATTCTCTCCAATCCAGAGGCTTGATCCTCTGGCGTTACGTAGAGATGTGGGTTACTATCACTTATCTCTACTACATCTATAATTTGACAGTGTCGCGTCAAAGAAATCTTCTAGAAAAGATTATTCTTATATTTAAAGGGCAAGCAATAGGGATTCATGTAAAGTTATGTTTTACACATTAAAGACAGTATTTCAAAACCCAAAATCACATTTTAAGGGTCTATTTATTGATCTTAAATTAAAGAAAATTAATCTAAAATGCGTTATTTATCACCCATTATCACGTGACTACGAACGCCAGATAAAGAGCGATGACGTCACTGACCGGTAAACAAACTCATAGCTATCATAACCAAGCATTTATCTGCTCTGCTTTGACAGAGCGCGAGTATGTTTATCGGTCTATGACGTAATCATGGTTACATGACAGCTTTTAGCGGTATAGATTTTTAAAAACTATTTTTATTTACGTCTTTTTTTATTAAAATTGGACATATTTCTTCATAAAATCGTATTTTTTCGTGTTTATATAGGGTATATATATCAAATAAAATCAATAAAAAAATTATTTAACATCTCTATTATCTAAGTGTCGGTAAACACTAAGGAATCACCAGAAATATCAGCCGTCCATCCCCTCTTGAAAAGTAACAATTTTAGTTCTATAGACATAAATATGTATTACATTGTGTTTTACAGATGTGCGATAGACGGATGCGGCAAGTCGTTTACAGCGTCGCATCACCTGAAGGCGCACGCGCGCACGCACGCCTCGCCCCGCCCCCACGTATGTAACGTCACGGGATGCGGCAGAGTGTTCTCCACTCTTACCAGTATGAAGGCGCACGCCAAGAAACACCAGGTGAGCTATATTGTATTGTTGATTGGCCTGTTGGTCTAGTGATTAGTGGCCCGTACTGCTAAACCAGAAGGTCGTGGGTTCGATCCCCACCCAGGACAAATGTTTGTGTGATGAACATGATCATTTGTTGTGTCTGGGTGTAATTTATCTATTATATGTATGTATTTAGAAAAATATAAGTATATATCAGTTGTCTGGTTACCATAAGAACAGGCTCTACCTATTTTGGGATCAGATGGTCGTGTGTGAGTTGTTCCAATATATTACTATTGTGGGATCTTGGGCTATAAAGTTACACAGGTAGTGAACGGAATGACTTTTTGAAATTTTGTATACCCGTCTAACGCCTGTATGCAGCTGATTTGGCGGGAACATATTCGCCTATCTCCGCTTCTATGGTGCATTCTCATAGACGAATTAGTATCAAAGATAAACGCCATGCACATTTATATACAGGCGTACTTAGACGATGGTCTAATCCTGGTCACAGGCAAAGTCCTGAGCGTGACCAGAGACATTATGAAGCGAGGAATCGACATAGCGCTGGGATGGTGCAGGGATAAAGGGCTAAATCTAAACCCAGGAAAAACCAAGCTAGTGTTATTCACAAGTAAGAGGAAGATTGATGGCATGATTCCACTGAGATATCTGGAGATAAAATATCTGGGGGTAATCCTATATAGTAATCTGAATTACAAAGCTCACGTAAAAGAGATCTGCACATAATCCAAATTTGCCCTTGTGCAATGCAGGAGAGCGGTAGAAAGAACCCAGGGCATGAAACCAAATGTGGTTCATTGGATCTACAAGGCCATCGTACTCATCGTACTGCCAATAATTCTACATGGAGCCTTAGTGTGGTGGCACAAGGCACAATTAGAAACAAACAGAAAAGAACTTACAAAAGTACAGAGACTAGCCAGCATCATGATATCGAGTGCCATGAAAACAACACCAACGGCGGCTCTAGAGATGATACTCGGCCTCAACCCAGTTGATCTAACGATTAAGAAGAAAGCGACTGAACAATGGTTCAAGCTAAAGAGCAACAAGTTATGGAAGGGAAGGCACTATGACAAAGAAATACTGAATAAGCATAGGCTCGAGAGATAACTGGAACATTGACATCGACCACCCCAAAACAACGATGGTCTGCTACACAGATGGATCCAGGAAGGAATCAATAAAGCTGTCAGGGGCTGGCGTATACATCAGTCATCCCACTGAAATAAAAGCGTCGTTTAATCTAGGCAGATACTCCAGCGTATTCCAAGCGGGGAGATATTCGCGATACGAGAATGTGCTAATATGATTAAACAAAACATCACTAGCGTACATAGGATTGAGAAGACAGTTATATACAGTGACAGTCGAGCGGCATTGAAGGCCCTCAGTAAGAGAGAGTGCTGAGGTAGTCCTCAGCACTGATCAAAGAATGCAAAAACACCCTGCAAGATCTAGCAGACCAGACTGAGTTAGAAATTTCCATAGACATAAGGGAAATGCAGGCAATGAAGAAGCAGATAGATTGGCGAGAGAAGGTGCCGATGAGACGTTCATAGGCCCTGAGCCGAGACTGCCAATAGAACACAGGATAACAAAAAGTGTTATTATACCTTGAGGATATACAAAGAAACAAATCAGAGATGGAATAACATGAAGAGCTGCAGACAGTCGAAATTCTTCATCTCGACGCTTGACAGCAAGAAGATTAAAGAGCTGCTTAAACTCAATAGGAACAACATCAGAACAGTTGTAGGAATATTGACAGGACACTGCCCACTCAACAGACACCTGTCAATAATGAAGCTAACAGAGGATCCTCAATGCCCTAAATGCAAATAGCAAGAAGTAACCAGTCTGCACTTCATAACGGAATGCCCAGCATTTGCATACGTAAGATGGGAGCTGTTGGACGAGCTGAAGAAAGAAGATTGAGTGTACCTAACTTTATAGTTAGGTACACTAAAAGCTGACTTATGTCAGCTAAGTAGTTTTTGTAGGTCAACACGTACGTTTGAGGGGGTGACATCGGAGGGGCAATTGGTAACCCATCCCCGCGTCTAATCCCAGAGGCGAGCTTGGGGAATTGGGTGAAATGGTCACGGAAATGAGGACTGATCACCCGTCAGGCCTCGCTGGTGTCCCCACCCTTAAATAATAATAAAAACGCCTGTATGCATGTCTAATATATTTTAAGTTTTCTATGGAAGTGGTACTACCTCTTTACGTCTACAGGTCCCCGAGCTAATATAGTCTCTGCATGGACCACAGTACAAAGGTGCGATCATAATGTACTATCTGGAACAGAGGTTTATCATTATCAACTATTTTTCGTCCACTTCAACACATAGGCCACTTAATTAAAGTCAAGACAACTGATCCCGATCCCGGACACTGCACGGAGGTCGCAGTTCCATCTAGTCGAAGTTTCCGTTTTCTTAACGTGGCCTTCACTCTAAAACTCTAGGTATCTAGATAGCCTTAGTGATTTGTAAAAAAATGCACAGGAAAACTTCCTGTGCCGTGCTCCCTTTTGTGTAGGTACCACAATCCTGTTTATGTTGCAGCTGGACAGGCAATGTCATTATTGCCATCGAGACCATTTTTCAACTGATGCCCATGAACATAAACTCATGAGCGAAGCTGACCACTTACCACTAAGCTCGTCTGCCTTTTCGCGTATCTAAGTAACATAATTTTTTTTTTCAGCTTGAAGCAGAAGGTTATACATACTATGTTACGAAAACTAATCAAACAAATTCTGCAACCGAAGCTATGAACTGGGATAGCCTGCTAGAATCGTTTGGACGAATAACAACAGAATCGAGTTCTACAGATGGCAACTTAGAACAAATAACAAATGTCATTAAACCCTTACCTACCACAAATATAGATATAACTGAATTGCTTTTTGATAACGCTAATAACCCAACTAAATTTAATAATACTGATAGTATAGCGGTAGATTATGATATAACTAACTTAGATGAATTGCCGTCTTTTGAGTCTAATAAAAATAAAGTTACAAGTGAAAATTCGTGGGTAGACGTTAATGATTTACAACCTATAATGCCTGTACCGACAAATAAAGTTGGAGTGAAATCCAAGGCCATGCAACTAGCTTTAGCGAATGAAATTGAAGTGCAAGCACCTTGGGTGGCTGTCACAGCATTAGCTTCATCTATACAAGAAACACCAGTCAGTATTGAGGAAAAATCACCAGAGAATATATTCACTCTTGCTACATTTGTTCCCACGCATATGCAAAGTTATATAGATCTCAACACAGAGGTTACTCCTACCTCCAATTTAGTATCTCAAACGTCTTTTGAATTGGATACACCTAATATACTCGATGTCAGTGATAAAGTGTTTAATGATAGTCAACTTGTAGCTAACCTTGATATTAATAGATTAGATTCTAATGTTGGATTCATGGCTGATGACAAAGTAAACCAAGAAAGATGCTTAAATACTCCATCACCACTCCATGTGCAACAGAAAATAGAAATTAATCCAGAAAATTCAGTGCTTTTCAATACAGATTTGGATTTAGAAGAGACATTGCTGTTTAATAATGAACCACCTTCTGATATGTATGTGGTAAAAACGGAAAACATATTCGGTAAGAGGACAGGAAGAAATCCTTTGGAGCAACTAGCAGCGGATGTTGGTATCTGCTCATGTACGGAGTGCAAGTGTGAACCCAATGACGATGAGTGTAGAAATTGTTCAGATCACAAAGAAAGCAAAGGAACACCGTGCAAAGAAGACAAATGTTCTTGTATAGATTGCAAATGCAATCACGCTGAAATGAAATGTGCCATCGGCTGTGGGAAGGCAACAGATGACAACCATAATACTTTCATAGATTACCACAGGAGACATAATGATTCCAATTTGGAGGAATTTGGTGTCTATACTCACGAATCAGATGAAACATTGGTGGGGATGATTAACAACTTGAAGTGCTTTTGTGATAAAGGTGACTGTTGTTCCAGACCGTGTGGTAGTGCTACTGACGAAACTAATAAATCCTGTTGCATATCTGTTTGTATTAAAAACTTAAATTCTTTAAGACAATTTTTTGGTAACAGTGATTTGTTAGTTGCACTCAAAACGAAAAATGTCAACCTAAATATTTGAAATGGGCTTATTTTTTATGATTAATACCTAATCTGCATTTAACAATGTACAAAGCGATCAGTTCCTAGCTTATGGTAGAGCACCAGTATTTTTTTATACTCATGATTTTATTGTATTTATGAACAATTTACATTTAAGAGATACCATTGAATATTGACGATGCTGAAGGAATCCTTATCTAGGAAGACGGCATGTTTAATGAGATTAAAGATCATTCATGACATTTAAAATTTGCCGTGATAGTAAAAGGCCAATAAGTATATACAGGGGTGATTTATATAAAACTAATAATAAGCCATGTTATAGAGTAACTTATTTATGTGATATTTATACCAAAAATGTTACAATTTATACAAATTGTATTGCAAAAATTTTATGCTCATCTGTTTTATTAATATATAGATCAAATTTGTTTAAAAGAAATATATGTATGTATACATTTCTTTTTGTTATAAGTGATATTATTGTATCATGTAATACATATGGAGCGGTTTTTGCAATATAGTTTTTTATTGTACTTAAAGTACCACTTAAGTATTAAAATGTATTTACAAATTAGATATCAATTTGAATATTGTGCCATGTATTGTTATAAATTCAAATGATCAAATATGGTGCTAGAGCATAGAATGAAACAGTGCCTTATATTTTTTATCTACTCCCATGCTTTAAATCCTCTTTAAAATATGAAACAGTGAGCTTATTGCCAACATTAAAACACCCAATGTCCTAATAACCAAATGGATGATGTACGTAATTCATAATAACACTCCTTTGTAATATATTGTTTAAAACGAACGCGATTACTATTCATATTTAAATATATATTGTTTCGGGTGCTTACCGCGTTTATAGTTTTATTGAGGTCCCGATATTTCGGCAATATTTCAATAGTCATGATCACCGTGTCTCCCCGACCCCCCCTTCCTCCTTTGTATTTTTTTCGATCCCTTCTGCTTAACAGACAACCACATTCTTACTGCTCGATGTATGGTATCTGTGTCAATTTCAAAAAAAGAACAATGTTATTTAGGAGAAACACACAAGAATAACAATGGCCTTTTTTTGACTACCCAAACTATTCAAGTGAATTTAAATAATTGTAAAATACAAAATGTTATTTACTACTACAATAAATAATTCCTTCATCAATATTTAGTTTATCTGTATTATATACTCGGTAATGGATGATATTAGCTTACTAGGACTGGCGGTTTTAATGTTAGCACTAATAGAGAGTTCATATTATGGGCTTATATGCCACTGTTGATAATAATTAAGTATTAAATGACTCGTGTGATAACTATTATCACAATAGCGAATTCGTGTTTTAATACCCCTTATTATACAACAGTTGCATAAATAACTATAAATGTTTATTTATAAGCTTTGTACAAAATGTTGAATTTTATGAAATTTTAATTAGATTTAAGCACTCAAACAAAATAATGCTACTTATTGTACTTCTAGTCCATGTAACAAATAAAAGCTTTTTTGAAATAAACATGTTTGTGTGGTTTTGGGGCGTTAGGTATTATTAGCCTTCGACAGCTCTAAGAGCCGGCCATTATTCACACATTGAGATGCAGGTTCAATACTATGCTGTTTCACCATTCTACCCAGTACATAACAGGTGCAACTTCTAAATTTACTTAGATGAGCAGACTTACCGGAGATGACTCACACATGTTCCGTCGGTATCACAAGCTCGTTGTGTAGGTGTTCTTCAACTTCTGCCTAATCAACACTGCACCCTCAACAAAGTCAATATCAGATTGTTGAAAAGGGGTATGAGGCGAGTAGAGGTTATTAGTAGTATTGTGTTGTGGTTCGAGGTCTTTCTACATCTATGATTATTGCGGATTGCAGAACAATAAGAATTGAACTGACAGAAATTAAAAACAAACACTATTGGCACATACAGTGTTTTATTTTATGGAAATTCTAAACATTGAGATTTAAACATGATGATGATTGAGATCATTTTATATCTTTTACAATTTAATACATTGGTATGATTAATACGATTTTTAATCACCTATATATATATATATATATATATATATATATATATATAAATGTATAATGTTGTGTCTATTAGAACTGAGAAAATTAATCTACACATACACAACATGTGAGTAAAAATAATGCATCCTGTTTCATAGCTTTGCTAGTCACAGCTTAAAGTGTAACAAGTGCTAAAGTAATAAATGAATTACTGTATGCTGCATGCACCTGTACCTTTAAATCTTACTCTAGAATATAGCAACATATTCAAGCAAAACAAAACTGTTCTTACAAAACTAGAAGTTTAACATACTGAGTATTTTCCAACTTAAATATTTGTATATTTTCCTGGGGTGATGTGCTAAGCCAAGGGTGGCAAACTGCGGGCCGCATGACTTTAAAATTGTGGCCCGCAGAGCTAAATTTTTTTTTCAAACGAATCTCAAATTTAAGACATACTTAAACTCGTGTTGTCCCTCTTTTTTCTTTGAATCTGAAGTCATAGCATGAGTTTGCAAGACGTATGTCCTAAATTTGTGATTTGTTTGAGTATTTGGGGGAAACCTTTAAACACTTATGATTTTTTTTTTTGTGCAATGGTTAGCTACATCAAATTTGGTAGTTCGGGCCAGTATGAAATTCCATTTCAGAATTTTAGCCCGACTGCCGAAGCTGATGCTAAGCATTAACGCAAAATTACATACTTAAAACCTTCACTTGCTAACATATGATATACTAAAATCTAAAGCATTACTGGCCCTTATATTATAAATGCTTTCACAGAAACTTGAAAAGATTCGAGATATACTGCAAATACTTTCAGCAGAAGAGAATTCACCTCCAATTTTTATGCTTAATCTAGCGCCGTTTCTTTTTCTCATGACGTCTGGCTCGTGAAGTTGTGGCACGGTGACCGGGGGAGGATTGCTCAGAGCTGCATTCATCGCTGTCTGTGAATGCCTTAAAAAATAAAAAAAATAAAACTAAGAGTAAAAGTAAAAGTTCGGCATTTTACGAAAGTAAGTACTGACCCTTTCGTATCCAGGGTATAAATTCAGTTCATCAGCAAGCGTAAGGCAAGCAAATAAACAAACCATTTGGAACGTTGCACCAATGTACAAGCCATAACGTATCAATGCGTTCAAAAGATCTTCAGCAAATATCTCGTTTGGAATCATTTTATTGGCATACACTATAAGACTTATTAATTAATAAGTGATTTGTACATAACTTTAAAAAAACCATACGAATTACGATCAATATTGTTATTATTTTCATTTAAATTTTAAAGGCATTAGCTACTAGGCTATTAGCCATACAAAATACAATATTCGGTCTGTACTCTGTAATACGGAGAAATGGCGGGAAACCCCAAGGAGCGCGGCTTCGCCCCTCTAGCCCCCATCAATCAACTATCATTCCCCATTACATCCACCCAGAGAAGTCCAACGCAATATTCGCCAACTAATCATAATATAATATAAAGATCAAGTTTTTAAAACAAACACTATAGAAAATCACTCTGAATGGACAAAACACAAAATAACAATTAATAGGGATGTTGACAGTATTCATATAAAAATATAATTTTGATGTTAATTGGTAGTTTATATGATAGAATTCTGAAAAAATACAATATTTTCCCTTATTTTTATATGATTAAATTAATATTTTACAAATAAAATGTAACAAAATTTAAAATAGGTCACGTGATAATAAACGGAAATGACGTTACCAGTTCCTATTTAGCGGAAGCGGAAGAATGTTGACGTACTTTTATACACGATTTTCCGTACGCAGTACATATTGTAAAAACTATTTTTCAGGCGTTTTGACAGTGTACACACACATATGCGCCGTACAACACTTATAAAACTTAGAAGCCATTTTTTATTAAAGACAACTAGAATCATTTGATCACTTTTACGATGTTTAACAACATATGACGTCACGTGACAAGTGTTAGCGTTTTGGAACGAAATTTAAAATGCATTATAAAATGCAAGATTTTATAGGCATTAGACGTATTTAAGCAAAAGTTGATAATATTTAGGCCTCCATTATATATTTATAAATGATTTAAAAACAGTTCTAAAAAATGTCAACATCCCTATTAACGGGAAACCAAAAAAACACAACTGCGCGTCCCGATGCTTCCCGCCATTCCCCTTACGATCAACTTCACAGAGCAGAGAACGTAATGTTGTAGCTATGGGTAACTCCGGAGCGATTGGTTAAAAAGATTTGCATCCGACAAAAATAATGGATAATTCCGTAGCTCTTTTAAGTCCCTAACAACTCTTTAATTCTATAACTCCGTAAGTTACGACAAATTCACGTAAATTGAGTAATAATAATTGAGAGTTGAGACAACTGATGCAGAATTAGATGAATTAAAAGGAGACGGATAATGTTTGGACGGTTGCGTACTGCAATAAGCGGTTGAATAATTAACATTGTGCGTAAATACTCTACTACCCGAGTAACAAAGTGCAAAATCATTTGTATTTTGTTTACGAATCTATTCATTACTTTTTGGTTTTTTGTTCGTTATTTTTAATACATCGTGCAATCGTGTGTACTCGCACTGTGTAGGGCGGTCATGCATTGTTAAATTGATTTAGTTTTGTTTGCATACTTTTTAGTTTTTACTTAATATTTCTTAGTTTGATGTAATTGATCGGAAGTTAAATATTTAATAATAATGAAATAATAATTTATTATTATTTCTTGTGAATTAATATACCTAAGTAGCTATAACCATTGAAAACATAGTGTGTAATTTTACTACATAATATATTTACATATGTGTCTATAACGTATTTTTAAATGCCATCCAAAAGAGAAAAAAGTATACATATCAAGACTGTGCTCAAATATTGGTGTCACCAAACGGATATATTATATCCAACTTGAAAAGACATTATAAAAAATAAGCACAGTACCCCTCGATGTAGAAAAACATATATTTTCAGAAAATCAGCAACTAATTGCTGTGGATACAGTAAACCGACAAGATAATGATATATAGGGCTCCTTCTGCCTGCTATCTGCCAGTGAATATCCCATCAAATTCGGTCTAGCCGTCTCAGAGATTGTGAACAAACAGACAAATAAACAGACAGACAAAAAAACAAAAAAAGTGACAACGTCATAAGAAAATGGAACGCCTCATAGCGAGGTAACGCCGCACGCGTCATGTTTTTTCGATCTTGCAGCCGGCTCCATCGAATTATAAGACGTTGTCACGTCAAAAAGCCCTAGTTGGTGCTAACTTAAGAGTCAAATTTTGGAAATTAAAAAAAATCGGTTGTCTGTAAAGTCGGTTTACTGACGATAGTTGAACGTGACAACGTCATAAGAAAATGGAACGCCTCAGAGCGAGGTAACGCAGCATGCGTAATCTTTTTTCGTTCTTGCAGCCGGCTCCATCGAATTATAAGACGTTGACACGTAAAAATATTAAAAAAACGAACCTAACAAATTTTTGATCGAACATTGAAGAACAGTTAACGAACAATTAAAATAGAAAAAATTCGATTGTCTGTAAAGTCGGTTTACTGACGATAGTTGAACGTGACAACGTTATAAGAAAATGGAACCTCTCAGAGCGAGGTAACGCCGCATGCGTCATGATTTTTCGTTCGTGCAGCCGGCTCCATCGAATTATAAGACGTTGTCACGTCAAAAAATGAATTTGCCCTCGCCAACTTAAGAGAGCCCTTGATCTTAAGTTTATATCATAAAGTTCTAAGATAAAGCATCAAATAGATTTGACAAGATAATAATAATACCGTATTGGAACGAGATACCAAGATACAAAAACCTCCAAGAGTGACAGAGACATAGACACTTTCTTTTGTCTTTGTCAGAATATCACTTTTTGTTTGTTGGGCACAACAATGATGTGCCCAACAAAAAATAATCGACTAAATTTGAATGTCATACAAACATTCTCGCTCGCAAAACTATTTGTCAAATATGTCCGCCATTTTGTACTACTTTTTAATTTGGTCGGCTTATATAATATGGTGATGCCAGTTTTGTTATAGGCAGATTACCCAAGAATATGGTATTATAATATAATTATAAAAGGGTGACTGGAATCTTCGAAATAAACCATTACAAATATTATGTTTATTTCGAT
Source organism: Helleia helle (assembly GCA_963853865.1). NCBI lineage: Eukaryota > Metazoa > Arthropoda > Insecta > Lepidoptera > Lycaenidae > Helleia > Helleia helle. The sequence goes on along the minus strand of OY971425.1, from coordinate 4,742,021 downwards.
CATAAAAGGCTAAATTCTATAGATCATACATATTATGAGGACGTTGGCTTTCTTTCTTTTTTTCGAGAGATTTTTATTCGGAATTAAACAAAAATATTTTACGAGGACGGCACTGAAAATTTCGGGAATCAAGGAAGAGACACAACATTACTATTTAAAAATGTATTTATTGCTTTTCGAAGTATTCTCCGCGAAATTTGACACATTTTTTTCATACGATGGAACCAATCATTGAAGCAACCATTCCATTCGGAAATTGGGGTCTCGAAAATGGCCGTTTTGTAGGTGTCCACAGCTTCTTCAGGCGATGAAAATCTCTGACCACGCAATTTATTCTTTATTTTAGGGAAAGTATAGAAATCATTAGGGCTTAGGTCGGGGCTGTACGGCGGATGGTCTAATAATTCTGTTTTCTTGCTCTAAAAACTCTTTTGTTCTGTGCGCGGTGTGAGAACTCGCATTGTCGTGATGGAGGATGATGCGGCGGTTGCAGTTCTCTTTACGGAGTTCAGAAACGACCTGTGGCATACAAATGCTAGCATACCATTCTGTATTAACCGTTCTTTGTCCCTCGAGAGGAATAGTCGCAACATGGAGGAGTATTCGGTGGGAGGGAAGCGCTACCGCTGGGAGGGAAGCGCTGTGCCGCGCTCCCGGCTGCATGGGTACCACCATCTTGCTTGTTTCTCCCGTGAAACAGCTTTGCTGTTTTTCGGAGAGAAGGGCAAGACAGGCAGTGTAATTACTGGCACCGAGACTTAACATCTTCTGTCTCAGGATAGGCAACACATAAATGAGTTGCCTGGGCTCGTTCCAGGTAAACTAGTTCATGTTCATGGGCGAAGTCGACCACTTACCATCAGGTGGTACGTTTGCCAGTTTGCCTATCCAACTAACATAAAAAAATAATAAAAAAATGGCCGGTTTTGGAGACAAACGTGGCCACCATTTTTTTTGCAACACTCCGTGAACGAACAATTTTTGTTGGCTTTAACTCATTTTCGAACACCCAAACTCGTGACTGATTTTTTGTTTGGGTTCTTACGCGTATATCCAGGATTCGTCACCTGATACGATGTTGTATAAAACATTTGAGGATCCTGCGTGGAATCTTTCGATAGTTCTGACGCACCAAGTAACGCGAGCCGCTTTTTGCTCTTCACAGAGCAAATGCGGTATCCACCGGAAAAACAACTTTTTTACACCTAATTGTTCATGCAAGATTATTTGTATTTGACTCATGCCAATGTCTAAAGTTGCCTGAATTTCGCGGTATGTCACATGTCGATCTTCCTCAAGCAGCTTACGCACAGCATCAACGTTTTCTTGGGTGACTGCAGTTTTTGAACGACCTTGACGGATCATCACTGAGCTTGACACATCCACGTTGAAATTCAGCAAACCAGCGATAAATTGTGGTTTTGGATGGTGCTTCATCACCAAATGCAGAAATCATCCGCTCAACACACTTTTTTTAAGTTAAACCACTTCGAAAGTCATAATAAATCATCGCTCTAGGGGTCGTTCTCCAAAAAAGTGTAAAGGAGACGGTCCATTTCTGGTCTGGTCTTGTACAGTATACCATAAATAGAGAAAAAATACATAGATTTCATTAAAAATAAAATAAATTAGTATAAGAAACTAATTTACGTGCAAAAAATAAAAAAATATTTTAAGTTTTTTAACTTGTTGGCAATTCTTAATGAAGATGGCGCCCTTCAGACGGATGATTACATAGACTTAATATAAGTAGAAGGACTGGGCATACCTACGAAAAAAAGGTGTAACCTACAATTACTCAAATCGGCACTTAACATGGCTACCATTGCTAGGGTTTTGAGAGCAAAACCACAAACTATATAGAGAATACTACTATGAAAAGGGCACTCAAGATGGCGGATCAGGCACTCACTTACAGCTGTAAGTTTAAAGAAAGCGGCATCTCCTCTTATTTCCTAACTTCATGGATGATTATTACTTACTAAATGTCATTTCTGACAAATGACAAACCAAATGATGACAGATGCATAACGATGCATAACAATGACATAATTCCTTACATTTGACATAAAACACCAAGGAATAAACGCCATACGCCATTTTTTTATACACGTAGTGTTGCAAATCTTGGAAACATTAAATTATTCTACCGCTGAAATTGAGATGAATTCATGGATATGAACAAATCAAAACTGTTTCAATATTTTCTTTCCTTCATCTCATTACATGTACAAAAGTAGACCAACGTCCCATACAATTTTGGACCGTCTCCTTTGCCAAAAAATTGCGAAATCTCGTTTTACCCAAAACCAGCTATACGAATTGAAAGAGAACCACTTCCTGGTTGATAATTTGGTGGAGGGAAGGTATGCTCTAGAAACAATTTTTTGAAAAAATTACTGCAGAAAAAAGAGTAGACCAGGGTAATGAGAAAACGCCTTCAGGTTAAGGAGCTGTATCCAGGTTTCTGATTAAACTGAGCCAATTTCTTGAGATATATTACAGGTTTGATATAGAAATGTATACAATTCCAGTAACTTAATAGTACCTTCTATTAAAAAAATAGTTTTATTCGAAATGATATTAAACATTATACAAACATAAAAAGGATCAAAAGATGCTGATGCACTATAGGGAGTTGTCGGATTAGTACTTTTTATTAAAACATAAGGATATAATCTTCAATACAGGTGAGGAGCATCGTGCTAGAGTTGTTATTTTATAATAATAATAATAATAATTTTTGGAGATAGTTATATTGTAGTAATTCCTCGTGGGGTAGATAAAGATTGTGTCGATTCATGAAAGCTCAGATATGTTGTAGGACAGCGATTTACCTAAATACCTTCCCGTACGTAGAGCTTACCGTACAAAAACTCCAATTTAAAGCAGTTATGATAAAAGAAACTTTCAAGTTTCTGTACTGACTACCTGTTGAATCCGAAATCATATACCTGGCTGCTCTGCAGCCGAATTGATCCGGTACGACCGGAGTGGTATCTCTCGCTCATATAACACCGGCGTCAAGTGACAGCTATGCTATTGCGTTTCGTACGGTTTGTAAGATTCCGGTGGCTCATTGGGGAGATAGGGAAAAGGAGGGCAACGCAACTTCATAACTTATGGTTGTGCGGATGTCTATGGGCGTCGGTAGTCACCATAAGGCTCCTACTGCTCGGTTGCCTCCTTTATCACAAAATAATATGAAAGGATGTTTTTAGTTATGTCGTTTGAATTAATAAGCTGTGTAATTAGTTTTTTATAAAAATCTTAAATTTTTCAGGAACTTTCTGAGTCTTAGGAAATTGTACATTGAGATAATTTCTAAAATTGAGAAATAAGAAAGACTGTTTGTCTTTCTCTATCTCAATTTCTCAAATCAAAATCTTTCTCAAAAATCTAAATATCTCAATTTCTGTTCTAAATGTCGGTGATGTTATTGGACTTCAAATATTGATGACTTTTCCCTTAAGGTTGTGGTTTTTATAGAATAGCTTCTTCAGCAGGTTTAGTTCTTAATCTTGATGTCGATGAGTTTCTTCCTTCTACAAATTCATTTACTTCTTGAACCGTAGCTTCAGTGTTGCTTGGGGTAGGCTATTACATTCCATAAATGCTTTTATTTTACGAATTTTTTCCTTTTTTCCATCGCAATACTTTTTAAAACCGTTTCTCCACCTTTTTCTTTGTATTCTTAGCTCAGAGTCATTTCATGTATACTAATTACTTCTTTTTTTATTTTTCTCACTTTTGGTATTTTACTTTATTTTTTAACACAGGATTGTCCTTTTTTTGACACCAGATTTTTCATCCAGTCTTTTCTTCTTATGTTTTTCCTCAAGATTTATATTAGATGATTTTAGTTTTCCCATTTTACCTGAATATATAACTTTAAAGTATTAATTTATAATTCAAATGCAGGTATGTATTATTTCTAATCACTGTTATTTTAATATATGTACAGGCAACTAAGAGACCATAAAACCGACAAAATGTTCGACTATTGTAATAAATAAAGTCTTGAAATGCAAGTAATATATGAAAATCTCAATAACTTGTACACCAGCTCATTCACCTGATCATTTTGTTCAGGTGTATTATGAGTAGTTAGAGAGTAATTAGATTATCAGTACATTTGATGTAATATATAAAAAAATACTACAACAATACTATAATTAATACTTGGCCTGTATTAAAAAAGTCCTTTAAAAACTATATAATAACATAGCACAGAATTACACAATACGTCTAAGGTATTAACATACAAAATGTATAAACCAGGTGAAATTACACATTTTTTGAGAATGACCCCTAGAATATTCTCGAGTCTATTCCATTTTCTCAACGACTAAACAAGTTTGACAAGACCTTGTGACAAGACCGAGAATCTTTTTTTAAATAAATAAATGGTATTCGATTTTTAAAACCAAGGAGTTTTCAATTAAAAAGATTTTAATATGACAGGAACAGTGGAAATATTCCATTCCCGATATTTTTAGTGCAGCCGTTGTATGTTAATAATGCGTAACGTCATTTAGTTTTCATTTAATTTATGGATGAAAATATTTTTTTGAATTATATTTGCAGATGAATTTGGAAAACTCAAAACTTTGAAAACAAAAGAACAAACGTTTTTAAACATTCGTGAGTCAGCAACACATTTCAGAAGAATTTTGTTACCTTATTAAGAATTTTATTTTCTATTTTGTGTGAAAAAAAATCTTTTTTTAATTAGTTGAAAATTCAAAAATTCGGGAGATAGGACTGTAATGTACTAATAGGTTGGATGGTATTGAGACACGTCTTTATTGTTTAACGTCGTATATTGAACTCCTTGGGGGCGCACAATGCACATACATAATATTATGATATATATACTAATATGGGTGGAAGGTGTTACCACACTACACCTCCCCCCTTTTTATTAAGAAAAATGTTATAATAATACATTTTTTGTTAAGTGCAGATAAAATAATACATTTGAATTATTGTTGTTGTTGTTGACGACGAATAATTTATAAGTTTCATAATTTATTTCATGTTATTACATATAAACAGTATAATTACTTTAATCTTATTCAAATAGACATTTTATTTGTTTTAATACCTTTATCTCTGTCACATTTATCTATCTTTGCTTTTCGCATATAAGTTTTTTCCTAAGTCATCACATTTACTTAATCCTTAGACATATTTACGACTACATAATACATTTCCTTTACTATACCTCTGGGTCGGCCTCTCTTTTTATTATTTATTTATTTATTTCATCATTTCTTTATTATTCATTATTTCATTATTATTAATTACCATTTAACGGCTCAGACACCCATTTATTCTTTGCCTTTTCACTTTCGTCGTATCGTATCAAACACTTTTTATAAATTATGATGACTTCATTATATTATTGACATTTTCCATTATTAACTTGAGCCATGAGCGTTCCTTCTATCATAACTAAAAAAAATACAATCAGTTTCCTTCTTCAAAGTCACATTAACATAACTAGATCAGAGGACATTTCACATTTTTTTTATTACACGGGGCGGCCGCTCCCCTTTACTTTATTTATTTTAACCCCTCTGGGCGGTACATAACATATTAATAAGTCGACTTATAGTTTATTATTTAGCGTGTATTATTACCACCACGCTTGTGCACTACATTTTTTTTTCAATTTGATAGTGTATATTTTAAGACATTTAGTCTCCAACTTTCTTTACAGAGGAAAGCTCGTTCGCACCATAATCAGAAGGAAGGATTACAACTACCATGTACCTTTATTACCTTGGTCTCTCTGTCTGTTGATGACTTTAAGACATTAATTGGTTTTTAACCCATGTTGAGACTTCTACAACAATAGGTGATCAGTCTATTTGCTATAAAAGCTCAGGGAAGAAAGTCTCTAAATAACTGCTGGGTGATCAATCCAAAAGCTAGATAAAAACTACTCAACCTCGTATTCATACTCTAATTAACTTAAACATTCCAAACAAAACTATATTTTTTTTTAAAATTAATACTCTTTTTAAACAGGCTAATATTCTGTTGACATTCCATAAAAAGACTCAAACTAAATTGGTTGGTCGCTTTGCGATTCAAATTACATTACTTTGATTTTCAAACAAGCCTTAAGTTGTGCCAATCACTCACTTAGTTACTGCAAGTCAGCATATCTACTCGATATTTGATCTGCGCGTGCGAAACATATATGGCAAGGAATGCGCATTCAGTATGCGTGACCTACCTATGCGCTTCCAACTCACTAATAAAAGAAATTAGATACAATCGCCTAGAAAATATTTTGACATTTTGGAAAGAATTTGCCTAAAACTTAACTGTTAATTTTTTTTATCTACATCGTCAACAACTAAATTTAACAAAACTGACACTTATTACAAAACAATTTAAGTACTTTCTTTGAAACTTTCATTTTATATTAATTTTAAATATTAGTTTACATTTATGGTTTCAATAAAATTACTCTAACGCGAAAAAAAATACATGGACCTATCTATAAAATAATACACTACTGCATGTTAACCGCACTTTCTTTCACTTTCACTATTTTTTCGAAGATACTCGTCGTGGTACTCCCGGCGCCTGTCCATCATCACAGCTTTACAGACTTGAGCGTGTCTCCCGGCACCCGGCACCCGCCACCTCCAGTCCTTTTCTTAGCATTTTTCTCCATAAGTGTACCCGGTTTAATTTTGTTTTTTTTTTCTTACTTTTATTTAAAAAAAAACACTGCACGACTGTACTGTCCTCGTTTTAATTTTGTTTTTATGGTGTGGCCCCCTTTTTTTTTTTTATTGATTATATATATTTTATTAGGCTTGATTATACATTCATTATTATTAAATATTTAGTTTAATGTATATATTTATTATTATTTGATTATTTTTTTATTATGCCTTCCGGCACTGCCAGAGGCAGGCCGGCCTGGCAGGGTCGCCATGTAATGTACTAATAGGTTGGATGGTATTGAGACACGTCTTTATTGTTTAACGTCGTATATTGAACTCCTTGGGGGCGCACAATGCACATACATAATATTATGATAATTATATATACTAATATGGGTGGAAGGTGTTACCACACTACAGGACTGCTAAACCGGGATATCGGGAGACAGTGACCAAAATCTCCCGATAAATCGGGAACTTTTGCAACACTGCGCCTGAGCCGTGGAATATTCCGGCAAACCGCGGCGCGGCGGTATCGTCAAAGGAACGGTGCTGACAAACAAAATGGCGAGTGCCGTGTCTTTACAAAACCGCCGACGATAGCTAAACTTGTTATTACAAACACTAGCAAGTAATGTTTTAGTTTCTACTCATCATTATCAGCATTTATCCGTCCACTACGCTGTTTCGTGTGTTATGTATTTCATTCCACAACGCATAGGGGCTTATTTTTCACTCAATGAGCGTTTCCGGTGTACACTTATAAACAAATAATAATAATTACAAAAAAATAGGAAGGTTGTTATTGAATTTATTAGTAAAAACCAAAACGATGAACGACGAAAGCGATAAATCGATTACGTACTTATTCTCTATATAGTTTGTGATAAATCGCGCTGAAGACGCGCGCGGTGCGAGAGTTCGTGCACCTGCATGCGGCGAACGCTATCAGCTGATTCAGTCCGCTAGCCGCTTATTTAAGTTAAGTTTATTACATTGCTATTTTTTTCAAAAAACCATTATTTTAGAGCATTATCATCAAATTCCTGTAACATTATGCTTACTAAACCGGATTATACAAAAAATAAATTAAAAAAGGCAACCCAAAAAAAAAACGCGTTTTTTTCACTTGTATCATGTCAGGCTATGCCAACACTGTCATGTACCTCTTCGTTTTCGGAAACATTCCAAATACACCCGGTATTATATTATTTGAAAATATTAGTTCCACTGAGTTTGTTTCGCCGCTTCTTCTCAGTGGGCTTACCTTGGAACCGGTGGTAGATCAATTGACGTTCAAAAAGATACTGTATTAGTACTATTTTGAATAAAAAAAATGATTTAATTTGATTGACTTCAGCTGTTGAATATTGAAGTTACTAACGCATATATATGCAAGAATATAGGTGGATTGTTGTTAAGATTTTTGATTTAAGAAGAATAGCAGCTAATTTAGAATATTATATTGAGAGCTATAAGGAATTTAGTAACGTAATAAATACAAGTAAGCCATATCCTAATAAATTTATTAATACTCGCTGTGCCCGAAAAATGATGGTAAGGTGGACGCAGCACTACCCACTAAAACCCGGAGAGTGCCACCAATGCCGACGAAGCTCCTCGACGGCTAGTCAGTCCCCAAGGGACCGACGCTACGTCCAGAGGGGTTGTCCCGCACCACAGAACAACCACTCCCAACGTCGGGACAATGCAATGGGGTGAGGTTCCGATTTTCGCCACTTGTCCCCTCTGCTCTTTAGTCTCCTCCACATATAAGAGGTGTACAAAGAGCAGCTCTCTCGGTTCAATTTGCTTCCCCCAAGCTGCTGGGTTCACCTTAGGCTATTAAGCCCCACCGCCACGACAAGGTTTGAACTATGGTCGGGACGTATACTATACTTAAAAAGTATAGAGAATAAACTGATCTTTAAAAATGGATTTATTAATTATTAGCTGCCCGCCCCGCCCCGGCTTTGCACGGGTGCAATATGTAATCTCCGAAAATGTCATTACATTTTCGGAGATTACATATAGATGTCCGTTTATCAAAAATATACTATGTTTAGCATGTCATAGTATATCTGTAATAAATTAGTAGATAATAATTATCTATTTAGGTATCTGTTTGAATTAAAAAGACAATTCTGTGGGTATCATAGGAGTATTCCTATGATACCCACAGAATTGTCTTTTGAATTTATTTTCGCACGCGTTTAATATATTTTTTGCGATAACCCTTAAAAAGTACGTGGCGTAATATCCTTTCTTCCTTACTATATGACTTTGGTTATACTGTGCTAATATTATAAAATATGCGAAAGTAACTCTATCTGTCTGTCTCTTCTTCACGCTTAAACCATCTAACCAATTTGGATGAAATTTGGTACAAAGATAGTTTGAGACTTGAGACAGGATATAGGATAGTTTTTATCCCGAAAATTCTACGGGAACGAGAGCTATGCGACCCTTTGAGATATAACAAAATAAAGTACCTATGGTGGAATTGTATATCTTAAATAGGTAGGAAAGGAAAGTCTGCAATGGCATATGTCTATCTTTTAGGAAAACATAGGTACTATACCCATTTTATTTAAAAAAAAGAGCAAGCTTACATTGAAAACGCTGCCGCATTTCCTTTAGAGATATAACAAAAAATAATAAAATAAAATGATGATCATCATCTGTCCAGATAATATGTCAATATATTATTTAATAATTAATTATTCTAAATAGTTCCAATAAAGTATCTTTTTGGACGTGGGTTGAGTCTACCACCGGTTCCAAGGCGAGCCCACTGACAAGAAACGAAACAAACTCAGTGGACCTGATCTTTTCAAATAATTAATATGACATTTTTTACATCTTATCCTAAAATGAACGCCCAATTCCCAAGGTGTGGTATCTTCCATGAAATCTTTTACTTTATAATATCCTTTACCACACAAACGCTCAACTTTTTTGAATTTTTGATGTATAAGCTTTTGAATAAGTATAAGTTTTCTGGGATCCTATTGTAAAAGCGCATACAGTTGCCTTTGAAAGAATTGCTTACTTTTGATAATCTAATCACTAGTACATCTAACCTGTGTCTATTACGTATATATACGTAATAGACACATATATCTAATATGGGATATATCCCTACTATGAATATCACTTTTCTTACAAAATTCATTTATGTTTCTCCGGACATACAGTAAATTTTCTAAGATGTATTGAGAGGCGATAGTCAGAATTAAAGTTATATATAACGGCTTTATAGAAAACTGCCAACAAATTTAATGTTCCATAAAATCGAAATGGAAATAGCAGTCATAATATTATAAAAGAGTATTTTTATACGTTCATGTGTTAAAAATATTTTATTCACTCGTAATAAATGGTAACTTGTTCACTATGGAAGTGTAAGTATTCATAAATATTCAGTCTAGTCCCCTAGTCTTATTCAATTTATTATTTTCATTTAAAGGCATTAGCTACTAGGCTATTAGCCATACAAAATACAATTATTCGGTCTGTAATACGGAGAAATGGCGGGAAACCCCAAGGAGCGCGGTTTCGCCCCTCTAGCCCCCATCAATCAACTATCTGAATGGACAAAACACAAAATAACAATTAACGGGAAACCAAAAAAACACAACCGCGCGTCCCGATGCTTCCCGCCATTCCTCGTGCATTGCCAACGACGAGTTAATGTTTAGTCAGTACTATGGTAAAATGGCGGGAAACCCCATGGCACGCGGCGTCGCCACTCCAGTCTCCTATCAATCAACCATCACTCCCCACTTCACCCACCCAGAACAGTCGTCCACAGCATTCTCCAACCAATCACAATATATACAGATTAAGTTTTTAAAACAAACAATACAGAAAACCACTCCCAATGAACAAAATAAGTACAGAATAATATAATTAATTAACGGGAAACCAAAAAAAAAAAAAACACAACCGTGCGCCCAGAAATTTCCCGCCGAAATCACCCCTAGTCTTGACGTGCACAAATTAAACTCATGCCACAGAATAAATAATAGTACTTAAGTACTCATGCCACACTTTTATATTATTCTCTTAGCTCGGCTCAAGATCGGAATTACCACCAATTAGTTTCTCTATAATTGTCGCTTAATCTATACAAACAAATAAAATGAATTACAATACAATATATAAAGTAAAAAATACAAATAAATAAAGTGTATGTTTGTAATTTTAAATTAACAGCTTTTTAGTAAATTAATATTATGAAAGTATATACGATAGTTACATAAAAAAATCAAGTTATAAAAATTTGTATGTCTGTCTGTCTCTCTGAAACGGCTGAACCGATTTTGATAAATATTGATACGAAATAAGTTTAAATTTTGCTTTCAACTATAGATGTTTATTTTGTTTTCTATTTATTATTTAATATGTATTACGTCTAAATTTATCTATATCCTGTCCAAATTTATCTAGATATCGAGTCCAAATTTATTTATATCGAGCCATATTCTTAATTTTTGCGATCTCTTTCGCGGTATTTGCGTTACTTTATTTGGCTGTCGCCAAAATATTATAAATTGTGTACATTTGTTTTTGTTAGTAATACTAAAGTAAATTTTAGATAATTTATTAAAACTAGATTCAAAATTGTATTTTTTTTTGTCCAGATGGCCTCGTCCACATAATATTATGTCTGGTAGTAATAGCATCTACAAAAAGAACGAAATATGAAAATAGTTACGAAATATTAGCCGCAAAAAATACGAGTATAGATTTAAGAGGAACGCTAAGACAAAAGTTTTATTTGGTAACTATTAATTCATTATTTTCTTAATAACTTAATACTATATTATAGCTTTTGGAAAGATTGATCGTCACAGGTAAAACAGAGGGCCAAAGACCAAAGGATCTAAACCCTGATGGTCGGACCAGATTGCATAGCAACTGGAAATATAGAAACTTCACAAAGGAAAAGATCGAAGCTGGTAGAGAAAAGTCATCAACAACACACACGGACATGCATGATGGAGTCACGATCCTCAACATTGAGGGACCGATTAAAGAGAGGGAGAGAGGTCTATCTTTCTATGAAATATTGTAGTATTTTCATGATATAGCGATTATGGTCTAGTGAGTATAGGCCAGCCTCTTGAGTGAGACCGTATTCGATCTGACCCCTGTGATGCCTAGAAATGGGGTTTACAAAATTTCTACGTGCACCTGAACATTATACCATCGCTTGCTCACCGGTGAATGAAACATCGTGAGGTAACCTGCATGCCTGCATGCCCAATACGGGTTGGAGACCAACATCCTCTTTGCCTAATTTCGATGAGGAGACACGTGCCCAGCAGTGGGACATAAAAGGGTTGATATTTTTATGTCATACAAGGTTGATAAAAGCGAGAGGCATTAAATTAAACCACATATACTAGTATATGCTTCGGTTAATCCGAAACTATTAAAAATATAAAAAAAGTTTTTCAAAGAACGTAAATAGGTGAATAGTCAAAGTACAACGTAAATATCCTTTGTAAGATGTCCACTGACCTTCAAATCTAAAAGGCAACGTCGCACAGCACAGGCTGCGTCTCACCGGGTCGAATAAAGTGGAGCGGCCTTAAAACTTTAAAAATATCCTGTGACTAAACTATTGATTCTATTGGTCCAATTTTTGGTGTGTAGCCTGAAAATGGTACATAGTATATGTGGTTTAATTTAATGCCTCTCGCTTTTATCAACCTTGTATATTTATATCTTCATGGTGCGTAAAATCGGTGACTCAGTTTTGTAGACACACGTCGTTTTTTTTAATTGTTTGTTTGGGAGCCCTTATCTCCGTAACTATGAGTGTGATTTAAAAAATGTTTTTGTATTTGATAGTTTGATTATTAAGAAAGGCTGACTTTCAATTTTATAGATTTCTCTTTCTAATTTTGGAGCCGGGGAAACTGCGGGCAACAAATGTATTATAGATGTTCAGTTTGTTTTCTGGTACATCTTAATCATCATTATATACTTTTACTTTTAGAAGAGTGCATTGACAGACCCTATAGAGAATTCAATTTGCTCCCCCATATCGGCTCTGATGCCCCTGGGAAAACTGGCCTTGGGAGCAATGGGGGACAGTTTACAGGAACTGCTGGCCGCGATTGGTTTGAGCAAGAAATCTGAAGTAAGTACTGGAACTTATGAAGAGTTTCATATAATAAAATATAAGTGTGCGCATCGCCGTGATTTATAAGAAAAAAACAAGCTAAAAAATAATTCCCAGTACCAATGTACTAATTTCAACATGCAAGAAACATTATCTAGAGACATCTTTATCATCGGCTTCCCATTAAAAATAAAAGGGTCTTTTTGGGTACGGAACTTAAAAAAAATACTTTCAAAAATATCTTCAAAATAAGAAAAAAAATCCTGTAGTGTTTTCTTCATTACAATAAAACAGCCATTTTCATTGAATTATAATAATATAAATTGATAAATCTTGACTTCTGAACTTGCGAACTGAGTAAAAGCCTTGAGCAAACAAGGAACAACAATTATCTCCACCATGGTTCAGGCCTTGTCGTGGCAGGGGGGCTCAGTAGCTTAAGGGAACCCAGCACCTTGGGCGAAGCTAATTGAGCCGAGGGGGCTCTTTGTACCCCTCTTATAAGAAGAGGGGACAAAAGAGCAGCGGGCAAGGGGCGAGGATGGGAACCTCACCCCATTGTACTGTCCCGACGTTGGGAGGGGTTGTTCTATGGTGCGGGACAACCCCTCTGTGGAGGTGACGTCGGTCCCTTGAGGACTGACTAGCCGTCGAGGTGCCCTGTTTGCTTATTAGATCCAGGGCACCACACCAAAGGCGGCATTGGTGGCACTCGCCGTGTTTTAGTGGGTAGAGCTGCGTCCACTTACCAGCTTTCGGACGCAGCGAGTCCCACATACCCGCGTGGGGAGACCCACTCCCCTGCGGGATGCCTCAGAGCATTTCCCGGTGTTAAAGAAAAAAAAGAGCAACAATTATTATTATGTTTTAGGTAGGTCGTCACTTCCAACGCTTAATCGCAGAAATGAAGTACCTGCCGGGTGTGAAACTAAATATTGCCAGTAGGTTTTTCATAGGAAAAGATATACACTTGAAGAGAGAGTACAAACGAGAGTGCGTTAAAACATTCAAGTCAGCCGCAGATAGAGTTGACTTTAATGAAACCTATAAAACTGTTGAAATTATGAATTGGTGGGTAAGTTATTTGCAATGTGTATTAAGCACACACAGTTACTTAATAATCCTTGATAATTCTAAAACATATTTTTATGACAGATTTTCCAAAGTCAGAACTAAAGAAACTGTTAAGAATTTTGAGTAATAATGGAAATTGCCACAAGCTATACACCTGATGAATAGACAAAAAAAAACACTCAGTGAAATCACACCATATTTAAATGTAGTTAGGTACGTGGTGCGTTTTAGGGTGGGTTTTCACTGACGCGGAGCTGGCGGAGTGGAGATGAGCGGGCCGTAAATTGGCCAATCATACTGTTTCTACTCATGCGAAGTGTAGATTTTGAGTACTGTGATTGGATAATTAACGGCCCGCTCCACTCCATCCAGCTCCTCGTCAGTGGAAGCACACTCTAATGCCGTATATCGTTTAGACGCGGCAAATCGTCGATCATAAACTCGCGTGGCAATCGCGCTTAACGGATACCGGGTTGTCGCGCGCGGCTCGAGCCAAGTAACACGCGTCTTCCGCGCGTGTTTGTGTCGATGATTTGCCGCGCAAAATAGATACACGGAGCGCCGTGTATCTATTTTGCGCAGATATTACTGCTCTAGAACATGTGTACTTCTTATGGCGATAAGAAGTACACGCGTTCTAGGACAGTAATATCTGTAAAGGGATTCGATCCTGCGATATATATTTTATCTAAGTACTAACTACGACTATCAATTCAAATTGAATAATAAATAGACTCTTTTAGATTACTAGAAATACGGGAGGTAAAATAACTGACATGGTGCTGCCCTCAGAAATATCGCCAGATACTGTTCTATTTATCGTCAACGCTATATACTTTTATGTAAGTATTTTTATAAGAAGAAATAGACCAACAACTTGCTAACATCGCTCATATACAAAAAGATGTCTATGTCACACCTAGGCCACTTAATTGTGATTTGTAAAGTACTGAAACTCCGGAAATGTCAAACAAACCCTTATATACCAAACTACATATATGTCAAACTAAATCCTATAGGATACTTTTTTATAGCACAGGAGGGCAAACGAGCAGTCGAAGCTTTTTGGCAACCATCGACACCACCAACATCCGCACAACCTAAGATTATGCAGATGTCTTACAACCAATGACTTCATCATCATAATTACCATCGACCCTTTAATGCCCTACTCCAGGGCACGGGTCTCACCTCGAAATAAGTTATCAGACTAGGATGGTATTAAGCCATAGTTCACCGATGCACTGGCCTCTTGCGGGTTGGTCAACGACACACACTTTTAAGGACTTTTAATCCCCCACATTAAAAAAACCCCATTTCAAGGCATGACAGGGGGTCAGGATCAAAATCGGACCTCTCACTCACTAGGCTGAGCCCAATCCTCTCAGGTATGTAGTTATCTCCTCAAGAAGCCTAGATTTCACCATATTTTGTTGTTCTAAACAGATTTTTGGAAACCTCAGCGCGGCTCTTGCTTGTCTGTTTTTTTTAATTATTCGAATTATTTTTTGAGGGCCATTGGGAGAAGCCATTCGAAAGCTATAATTATAGAACATTCTACACCCTCCACGGGAAAGAGGAGGTTCGTATGATGAAAGTCATCTCCAAACTTCCGTACACCGTCAGCGCAGCTCTGAAAGCTGAAGTAAGTATTATATCAATGAAGGTGCGTAGGATGTGCTGCGCTGTGCTATGTTTCGGGGAGAAGGGCGGAAGAGGCAGGGTAATTACTGGCACAGAAACTTAACATCTTGTCTCAGGATAAGCAACTCGCAAAAAAAGCGCAGTTTTTCGGCATGCAAGTGGAATAACACCTAAGTGTATTATCCTATCCCATAGAGCATAAAGCAATAAATGAGAGCCTATATTTCTATGTTGCCTACAAGGCCTGGATAGATAAAATGAAGTTTAAAGTGGAACAAGAATCATAGGATAAGATGGAGAAGACTTTGAACTTACATGGCAAAACATGGCTTTTATTACAGTTTCGAGTAGTTTTGCAGCTTCGAGTAGTAGTTATGGTGCATCTTCAAAAAGAGATTAAAGCAATGCTACGATAATTTCTGAAAATTAGTGTATAATATGTATGTATATGTGTGTGTGTGTGTGTTTGTGTTTGTGTAAAGAGTATACTACTTCAAAATGTCACAGCTCTAGAATAATCAATCCAAAAATATTGAAAATATCTTATTCAAAATATTGTTGTGATATGTGACATCTGTAGGTGCGCCTTGGCAGTAAAATAGACTCGAATGCCGTGACGGCGAAGGGCATGACGCTGTCATTAACTCTAAATTCTAATACAAACTTTTTTCTACGTTTTAGTTTTTTGTGCAATTACAATATGATTTATTTTAGTGTTTTATCTGATTATTGTACAGATAGTGAAGGTGCCATATAAGGGCGGGAAAACTTATTGCCTTATCGTAATACCGGATCGTAAAAATGATCTGAAAACGCTCTTGAAAACCTTGAAACACACGCCGGATCTCTTGGACTTGGCGATGTCAGAGCTATCTGAAACATGGCTGGATCTGATCATGCCAACCTTCAAGATAGAAACTGAAATAGATCTGAGGAAAATTTATGAACAGGTATTATAATATTAAGTTTATTGATAAATAATTTGGCCATCAACCAGGTGGTAAGACGATCTCAATGCGGTGGTCGGTCCGTGTTGGATGCGAGTGGCAAGGGATCGGCCGTCTTGGCGTTCATTGAGGGAGGCCTATGTTAAGCAGTGGGTGGATAGAGAACAGTGCCATGCTGCTTTGCAGCCGAATTGGGCCGGCACGACCGGGGTGCTACCTCTCACTCCCATAACACCGGTATCAAGTGACAGCTATGCTGTCTCGTTTCGTGCGGTTTGTGAGTTTCCGGTGGTCCATTGGGGGGATAGGGGAAAGAAGGGCAATTACATCTGCATAATCTTTGGTTGTGCGGGTACGTATGAGCGTCGATAGTCGCCAAAAGGTTTCGATTGCTCGTTTGCCCTCCTGTGGTATAAAATAATATTATGAGGAGTTGGGAACCGCCAGCGATGAAATATTTATAGCAATAAATATCTACCACCTGACGCTTATTTACAACTAGCTGTTGCCTGCAGCTTCGCCCGCGTTACTCAACTCCTATATGTCACAGCGTGATGTTATATAGCCTAAGCCTTCCTCGATAAATGGGCTATCTAATACTGAAATAGTTTTTCAAATCGGACCAGTAGTTCCTGAGATTAGCGCGTTCAAACAAACAAACAAACTCTTCAGCTTTACAATATTAGTATAGATTATATGAATTTTCTTTCCATCCATTAAATTTTTAATAAAATTTTTTTTTTTATAATTTTTGGTTCGGTTTGCTAAGCGTGTTTTTTAAATTTTTAAACTATAATTTTAGAAGTTTCAGTGGTCAATTACTATTGTATTACAGCTAGGTGTAAAACAAATATTCAAATACGACTCTGGACTCAATGAAATTGCGAGAAAAACGACTGTGAGGGTATCTAACGCCAAACAGAAAGCGTACATAGGAGTGTATGAGAACGGCACAGAGGCGGCAGCTGCTTCAAGTTAGTATAGTAGTATTGTGGTTGATTTATAAAACTGCTACTAGATGGCGTTGTTAGTTCATACGATATTTTTTGTTACTAAAACCATTTAAAACGGGATATTTACCATGTTTTTCACTTTTACTTCGCGGAGCTCGATATTTCGACATTATCTACGAATGTCTTGTTCACGAGACTGAAGTATGCGGGTAGATGTTGATGGTTACCGAATGAATGTAACCATGTTAATTTACAATTTTATAAAGATTTTATGTTACTTAAGTTACTGACTTTTATGCATACAAAACGATATTCATTCAAATAAATTTAATATAGAAGTCTAAATCATATTTAGAACCTTATAACCTAGTAATTGAAATCATTTTGGTATATTATTTAGTTGTCTTGAGTGTGTGACTAGCCCACTGTCACTTCAACGAGCTTATGGCCGATAGGCCAATAAGGTTCAAGAGTGGAGGCCACGTTTAGGTAGACGAATTGTTGGTCGGCCATTAACCAGGTGGGAAGACGATCTCCGTGCGGTGGCCGGTCCGTGTTGGATGCGAGTGACAAGGGATCGTTCGTATTAGCGTTCATTGAGGGAGGCCTATGTTCAGCAGTAGACAGCAGGCTGATGATGACTTAGTGCCTAATTAAAATAGTCAAGGAAATAATTTTGATAAGTTTACGTTTTATAGCAATTGTCAGGCGACTTTACAGTAACGTTCTTACGATCAAATTGCTTAAACACAGATTAACTCACATTATATAACAGAAGCACAATATATAGTGTACCTATAATAGTGCTATGTACCTAAGTAGTTTACTAAAAACTTAGACAATACAATGTCATATAGAGCCCTACTCCCCAAACGTATTTTACCCTAATAACAAGTTATCAGAAAAACCCCAAATTACTTTTATATTTTTTATTGGAAAATAAAAACATAATAATAGAAATAAAAACATATTTAACTCTGTTGAATGGATACTAATGAGAAGAATGTGCTTGCGTTCCTGCGCATATCTTCTAAAACGGGGCTCAAGTTTGGAAATTGCGATTCTCATCTCTTTCTCTATATTTATTTTGACTATATATTATATATGGTGGCACCGACAGACGTTGTCCTGTACATAATATATTTTTTTTGTGAATCTAAACCATCCTCGAATACCCTTGAACTCACACAAAAAATTTCATCAAAATCGGTCCAGTCGTCTAGGAGGAGTTCAGTGACATACACACGCACACAAGAAATATATATATAAAGATAAAGATAGTACAAATTTGACTTTTAGTTGACAGTCCATGTGGGTCGCCTTAATGACGCCCGACGTCCCTTTGGACAGAGCCTCTACGTCCCTTTGGACAGTGCCCCGAAGCCCCAGGGCATCGCGACGCACTTTTTTTTTTTTTTTTTTGGGAAGCCCTGATACAGAGCACTGGTATAAGTCTTACGGTCCCCACCATGGTTCAGGGGATAGAAAAGCAGGGGGCAAGGGGTGAGGATGGGAACCTCACCCCATTGTACTGTCCCGACGTTGGGAGGGGTTGTTCTGTGGTGCGGGACAACCCCTCTGTGGAGGTGGCGTCGGTCCCTTGCGGGACTGACTAGCCGTCAAGGTGCCCTGTTTGTTTTCTAGATCCGGGGCACCTCACCAAAGGCGGCATTGGTGGCACTCGCCGGGTTTTAGTGGGTAGAGCTGCGTCCATTTACCAGCTGTCGGGCGCAGCGAGTCCCACATACCCGCGTGGGGAGACCCACTCCCCCGCGGAATGCCTCAGAGCATTTCCCGGCGATAAAGAAAAAAAAAAAAAGTCTTACAGTAGTGTTTTATGAAAATAACAGAATACGATTAAATTCCCCAGATTTGAGCATGGTAAAGACGAGTTTCGTGAAGCTGCTGACGGTGGAGGTGAACCGGCCGTTCCTGTTCTTCATCATGGCGGAGAACCAGCAGCTGTTTTCTGGAGTCGTCAGCCATCCTAAGAATTAATGTTAAAATATTATGATAACACCTACTTTTTATTCAACCCTTTGTAATATTCAGGTGCTTAGCCGCCCCCCGGTCCAAGCCTTGTCGTGGCGGTGGGGCACAGTAGCCTAAGCTGAACCCAGCACCTTGGGCGAACCCAATGAACCTTTTATAAGAAGAGGGGACAAAAAAGCAGGGGCAAAAGTACTTTTAACTCATACGTGGGTTGTAAGTATTTTCGGTTGTATTTTTCCCAATGCGTCGGTAGAGAGTTATTTGATACATGTATACAGAATTAATTTTTCATAACCTGATATCTAAAAATCAAAACAAAATAAACGATAATTATTCACAGCGAAAACGTAAGCGAAAGTTGAGTCATAATGACAGCACTAAATACCGATTCATCAACATTCATATATCTCAAAGTTGTCGCACATGCGCACCAAACTTGGTCTAAACTCTCCATAGTCCCCAACTTCCCAGTTAGTCTCAAATCGTGCTACACCGTCGCGCAGTGAACACGTATCCCCTGACGAACGAACCCCTAAACTTTTCCGATGTGTGCGATTAAAAAATTCTGATTGAAAAATAAAGCTATGGAACAAAATGTCATCGTGTTCGGTTTGTTGAGTGAACAAAATAAGTGTTATGGAAGTGAATTTTTGGACTTTTATTCTGGTGATCCATGTACAATTGGTTTGTATCGGTGGGAGAGACGGAGGCAAAAGTGAGTATTTGCGGATTTTTCTTAAATTTCTAATGATTGTAAAATAATGTAGGGATGTAAAATTAAGACAGAAAGTTTGCTAGAATTGTAAGCAATGGATACTGCTAAATTAATATGCCCTTAAGACATATTTTCATAATTCATTTGGTAATATTTTAATGTAGCTATGCTGTAAGCTGTATCTTTGAAAGATTTTCCTTTCACCATCATTAGTATATTGGCGTTTAATTCTGTAGTAATATTTCACAACGTCAATTAAATATAAAAATAACTAACATTTTGCGATGAATGGCAATCATCATTGCCTTCTTCCTTTATCAATTGCTAGACATAACTAAAGATAGATCTTTAGTTAAATATAGTGTTAAGCAGAAAGTGACTTGCGGTAGACTTAAGTTAAATACCGTGAAAATACTTAAGTTTTTTGAGGTATTACAAATAGTATATGGGGTCGGTTGGGTAACAATTATTTTTACCAATATGAACCACGCTTCATTGCTAAGTCACAATTATATCCCAAATAGGTACAGATCTCCTCTAGATCTGAAGAGGCCAAGATCTGTTGGGCCATAGTTCAGCTAGGCGTTGGATCATTGCGATGAACTTCACACTCCAAAACTTTGAATCTTATCAGGCCTGCACGTTTCACGATGTTTTACCGCCCTTTAGGTATCCGTCATCGGCGAGGTGACAGTTTAGTCCAGACGGAAATTAAAGAAGATGAAAAACCTTTAGACTTCTTGACTGTCCCCAAAACCGATACCAAAGACTACTTTTTACCGCCGGTTTTCACGAACGAGGACATCGAGGAAGATGATGATGATGAGGATGAACATTCGTATTTAGATTATGATTATGATAAAGAGACGAATTACAAGGACTCCCCTGATGTGGCCGCTGTTGATGGAGACGGTCAGAGTGTCCCGGACGATAAGATACCCTTGCACACAACCAAAGACAACCTACCCGTGTTCTTGTTGGAGCCGGAGAATACTTACGTGCTCAAAAACAAACCAGCAACTCTAAAGTGTAGAGCGGCTAACGCATTAGAAGTAAGTAATTTTTTTTATAATTTTTATAATCTACTGAAGTGTTTAAAACGAAACTTTTTTTATCGTATTTTTTAAGTTTTTTTTACATTCCGTTTTGTATTTCTCCCGCGATCATGGTTGCTGTAAAATATATGAAACAAAGTGTGAAAAGACCATAATAAACCGCAATAAATCCTTTCAGCCCTAGTCCGGTCATGGCGGTTCTTATTTATATATAGATATTTATTTAGGACTCGACAAGACATGTGGTTCTGAATATGCGCGGTTCCCCCCGTCTCTGAACTAGGCCTTAAGGTTACACAAGTCACTCGTCTTTTCATACAAACGCAGAACAGTAATTAATACAATGTTTGACGTTGACCATCAAAAGTTAAGGATAATATAAATTGATCTCGTCGTTATCTATATCTGTATGCACCCAGAATCATAAAAAAAATATACATTTATAAAATACAAGCTTCTAAACTTTCGTATTTCAACACTAATTTTAGCCCAACTTTGGGCGAAAATAAAAAGTATGCGGAGCACGAAAGTTCAAAAATAAAGCCCGTACAGACATAGTTTTGTTATTCAAAAGTTGAAATTTTATTTAAAAAAAAAAAAAAAAACATACAGACGAATTGAGAACCTCCTTTTTTTTGAAGTCGGTTAAAAAGATACACTTAATAGATTTTCTATAATAACTGTTCTGCCAAAAGGACATTTTCGGAATGAATCATTGTACATGTCATTCTAGCACACATGTTCGCGCACTATGTCGGGTGAGATAGCATTAATTTAGTTGGAGTTCGCGCCGTCGACTAGTTCAACCTTAAAGTTATTTTACTAGGAATGGAATTTGCGTAAATTTTAGATACCAAAAGCTAGGATAATATACTAGCAAATTATTATAAACATACAGTTTCTTCTTCTCTATACACAGTTTCTCCTTGGCACGGAAATTCAATTTCAGACAGTCTTCGTCACTATTTTGTTGAGCGAGGTTTACCGTTAATCTAACTGCAAATCCCTGCCATCAACATTTAACTGCCGAACCACTAGGGGTTTGAGTATTTTAGACCTGGTTTATTCTCTATCCGGATTGACGGGAGCAGAGATTTACGTAAGGAAACAGAATACAAGAGGTGGTATTTTAGAAATATGATAGTAATAAAAACTGTATTATTTCGGGGATCTCTATAATTCGGCATTCGCGTAGACAATGGCCAAATATCGCCGGGCATAAAAATCGCGAAATAAAATTTAAATTTGGTAAACATCCCGTTTTAAATATCTTTTATAGTCAAATAGCAATATTAATTTAATATATTTAATTGAAATGAAAATGCAAAATCACATAATATATTTTATATATTATTAATAAATTGCTCTAATTTTTCTCTTTAAGTCTTTTTTTCTCTAAGATTATATTTATTAAGTATAATAGGTACATTTATGATTCTCGTTTGTCCCTTTGTCGTAAACGCAATGATAAAGTTAGTTATCAGTATATCCAGTACATTTGGTAGGTTTTAATATTATTGTCTCTGCCAATCGTCTCATTAATTTATTTATTTAGAAGGGCCAACACAGTTTTGTATCAAAAATAGCATTTACAAATAAAAAGCAATTACATCAATAAATCTCGACACAATAACTAATTAAGTAAGGCCACGACATGCTTATTAACAATAATTAGGTATTAAAATTACATAAGTTGGAAAATAGAAAATTGATAAATATAATTACATTCACTAATTAATCCTCAGTTAATATCAAATTCAAATTAAAAGCTAAAAATAGCAGAGCCTAGCTTAGACCTTAGAGCATAAAAAATGACAATATTTTTTAACACAGTCTTCAAGTCTTGTGAACATAATAATATATTACGTATAATGGTTTGCGTAGTAACTAGTATGGATGTCATACTTATTTATATGTATGTTTTGGGCCAAGTTCGATAACTAAAATTTATAAAATTCTGATCTATTTTAGGCATCGATCATATAACCGGATAGAGTGTGGGAATGTGAGCCATAAAATTCCGAAACTGGTCAGTGATTTGTCACTGACGCAATAGCAATCATCCATCAGAGTGCGGAACCGGCGCAGCGTCGCAGCACTTTGGCGGATTTTTTTTCCATACAAAACACATAACATTACCGCTCTATTGCGGTTATATATGCTCGATGAATTTAGGTATAGCTATGGAAGCATAGCACTTATCATAATTATTTTCTAATGTTACGCACATTCCGCTTATTATATTAGATTACATCTTACAGAATTTTATCCATTTTTTATCGGAGCCTGTTATTACATATTTTGTTCTAATGCTAAATTCTTATGTTATGTTGCGAATTTCATGGATTATAGTGGATACATAAGTTTTAACGATAGTTATCTCGTGACTGTTGTCGTTGTAAAGTTTCGGAAACGTGACAAATTAATAAGTTATTTTATTGCAATATCAAAAAATACTTGTAGGTATTTTTCAAATGCAACGGCATCAAGACACAAGCGCTCAACTTCGAGTTCGTTGACCCTCAAACCGGCGTGAGGATCATCGAGGGGGAGCACTCGGTGACCAGGGAACAGGTGGAGGAGTACTTCGGCAGCGATAGGTACCAATGCTCGTGCTTCGCCTGGACCAGCCGGGGGCAGATCAGGAGTCAGCCCGCCACTATCGAACTGGCATGTAAGTTTGTCTATCAGAGAGATGCGTTATGTGGGGTTTCGCCATTTTACGTATCATCATACATACATATCATAGCATCCTTTTTTTCTTTTACGCCGGGAAATGCTCTGAGGCATCCCGTCGGTGAGTGGGTCTCCCCAGACGGTTATGTGAGACTCGCTGCTCCCGAAAGATGGTAAGGTGGACGCAGCTCTACCCACTAAAACCCGGGCGAGTGCCACAAATAGCGCCTTTGGTGAGGTGCCCCGGATCTATTGAACAAATAGGGCACCTCAACAGCTAGTCAGTCCCTCCAGGGAGATGTCCTCCACAGAAGGGTCGTCCCGCACCACGGAACAACCCCTACCGATGTTGGGACAGTGCAATGGGGTGAGGTTTCCATCCTCGCCCCTTACCCCCCTGCTCTTATGTCCCCTTCTTATTCGAGGGGTACAAAGAACAACTCTCTCGACTCAGTTTGCTTCGCCCAAGGTACATGTGAAGCTACTGACCCCACCGCCACGACAAGGTTGAACGTTGGTGAGGGGCACCAGTATCCTGTTAATTTCTTTCATTAGAACTTTTAAGGACTTTTTTGTTAGATAATATCCGGGAGGAATTTTGACTAGTTTTTTTATTCATCTATCCATTTAGACTAATTATTTAAAGTTAAAACGTAATGCAACGATCTAATGATGATGAGACCAAAAATATATGCCATATTTCATTAGGTGCTTGGGTGCTTCTGTAAAATAGTTTGAACAGAAGCGTAGGTCAGGTAGTTTAATTACTGGCATAGATTTACTATCTTCATAACGCATGAGTTGATTATGAATTGGACCAGCTCCAGGTGAACTTAGTTATTATCCTGGACATAGGTGATGCTGACCACTATCAGGCTGGTCTTATAAAAAATGGCATTTTAATTTTCTTACTCGTGCCACATAAGTCCTGCAAATACACGATATTTAAGTTTCATTTATAAAAATCGTTATCAGCCCATTATAGTCCACTGCTGGAAAGGCCTCTTCCAATGAACGCCAAGACTTTGCCACTCACATCCAATTACGACAGGCCACTGGGAATCGTCATTCCATCTAATCCTTTAAAATACGGAAGAATATTAAAAACTAGCTGTTGCCTGCAGCTTCGCCCGCGTTACTCAACTCCTAAATGTCACAGCGTGATGTTATATAGCCTATAGCCTTCCTCGATAAATGCGCTGTCTAACACTGAAAGAATTTTTCAAATCGGACCAGTATTTCCTGAGATTAGCGCGTTCAAACAAACTCTTCAGCTTTATAATATTAGTATAGATTAGAATTTCATGCTATAGATATAAAGAAGCATTTCACGCTGGCGCCACAATCGCAGCTGGCCAAGCAGTATACGACGGTGACGTTCCGCTGCGAGGCTCCACCCGCGGCCCCCTTCCCGCAGCTTTACTGGCTCAAGAACGGGGCCCCCGTGGTTGCTGATGACAATGTGCACGTGACCAAAGAGGGCAACCTTGTCATCAAACAAGTATCTCTACTGGTAAGTTACATAGATAAGTATATACTTTTGTTATCTTATAGCTAGAAGTTAGATAGAGAATATCTGTACTAATAATTATGCTAACAACATTTTACTTAAGTAAGCAAATTGTAATGTACTATGCGTTTTAAATAAGACGTCAATGACCTCTATCTGTCAAAGATCACTTGAAAAGTACGGTTTGCACAAAAACTTATTTGCATAGTTAATAGTTTTAAATCAAATTTAAATAAAAACGTTAAATAGTCGTAAATTATTTAAAAGTTTAAAGTCATAATTCGTTTTTAAAACCATACAATACAATTTTTTTATTTCATTGTTGCTGCAAAGGCCCTGGAGCCATGCCATTATTATTAAAGAAAATAAGGACGCTGGTCGCCGTCTTCTTCTTGCCGTTATTAGTGTGCTCCGTCGTGAGGACCTCAAGGAAATATAAGTTTGACTCGTAAAATGACCTAGCGAGTTCATTTGGGTACGGGATAAATAAAAACACGTTAACACGTATCCAACGCGCATTCAGACAGAAATGCAGAGATGAGCGGAACTGAAGAGCTAGATTCTGATTGATTTTTTTTCACTTAATCTCTGTAAATAAATTTAATTAATAGAAAACTTTTTTGCTCACCCTACCTATTATTTATTAATAAAATATATTTATTAATAAATAATAATAATAATAATAATACCTAACTGGTTTGAATTGACAGTTATGACGTCACAATATGGCGCAAAGTCCGTCCTATTCTCATTTGAAACGCATAGTACCCACTTTTATAAAATTTGTCTCTATTATTAAACCAAAGATGATGTTATGCATGTCTTTAATAAATGTAAGCACAGTCTATCGTTCGAGAAATTATAATTAACGATGTATTGTGTGTGTTGTTGATGTGCCGAAATAAATAAATAAATAAAAAGATAGCATTTAAAAGCAAGTTTCCATTGGTTCATCAAAGCAAGTAGAATTAATCGCCTCCAGATTAGGAGCTGTGCCCATCGTGTATAAATAAATCATGTCTTTAGTGGTTTTGACAATTTGTGGTTTAATTTAATTCAATTCACCAGGACATGGCTAACTACACATGCGTTGCTGAAAATTTAGCCGGCAAGCGCATCTCCGAACCTGCGCTGCTCACTGTATTTGGTAAGCTTTTTAATACTAAGTTGTTAGGACTCAGCCGAGAAAAGGAGGTCTGGACAAGAAAGTCCTGACTCCTGTACTTCCACTGTACCTAACTCTGAAAATATTTTTTTAATAGTCATTTGAAAAATGAAAAGGATAATTTATCCTGTCGATAGGCAATGTTAGTATCCCCACCATGGTTCAGGCCTTGGCGTGGCGGTGGAGCTTAGTAGCCTAGGGTGAGCCCAGCACCTTGGGCGAAGCTAATTGAGCCGAGGGGGCTCTTTGTACCCCTCTTATAAGAAGAGGGGACAAGGGGTGAGGATGGGAACCTCACTCCATTGCACCTACTGTCCCAACGTTGGGAGGCGTTGTTCTGTGGTGCGGGTCGACCCGTTTGTGGAGGTGTCGTCGGTCCCTTGGGGGACTGATTAGCCGTCGAGGTGCCCTGTTTGTTTTTAGATCCGGAGCACCTCACCGAAGGCGGCATTGGTGGCACTCGCCGGGTTTTAGTGGGTAGAGCTGCGTCCACTTACCAGCTTTCTGGCGCAGCGAGTCCCACATACCCGCGTGGGGAGACCCACTCCCCCGGGGGATGCCTCAGAGCATTTCCCGGCGTTAAAGAAAGAAAAAATCCGTTGTCTGTAGAGTCGGTTTACTGACGATAGTTGAACGTGACAACGTCATAAGAAAATGGAACGCCTCAGAGCGAGGTAACGCCGCATACGTCATCGCATGCGTCATGTTTTTTCGTTCTTGCAGCCGGCTCCATCGAATTATAAGACGTTGTCACGTCAAAAAATGGCAATGTTAGTATAGACTACGTCTGTCTTGGCAATCTATATTTTTCTGTTTGTTTGGTTGATCTAATCTCCGGACACTACTACGGATTTAAAGAATATATAATCTTTGCATTTGACAGCTAAGTAGAATAGCAAGTCAGAAATAGTATCTAAGTCTTTATTTTACTTCACGCCTGAGTCTAGCGTAAAATTTACATTTGAATGTTAAACCTACGAATATTATAAGTTCGAAAGTTTGTATGTATGGATGTTTGTTACTCTTTCCCACAAAGACTACTGAATTGATAATTAATAAATAAAAAATATATATATATATGTTGTGTGAATTGTTCAAAATTTAATTCTGCGCAGACGAAGCCCAGGGCAGCAGCTAGTTTCAAATGTATAATCAGAAAATATTACCAACTTGAGAATTGAGGTTGTAAAATATTTAATTTTATCAGCTGTAGAGTAGGTATTTAATGTTACCCACTATTTTATATTATAACCGAGCAACACGGGATTCCCACTGCATTTCTAAGTCTAGATTTTCATAATTTGATGGTTCAATGGTTTGGGTTAACTTTTATTGTGTAAAACATATATAAAAAGAATATAAAGAATGTAATGTACACAAGTTTACAATTTACCCATACTATTTGTGATAAAACTTTTTTATGATATGCAGAAAAACTCTATATTGGTATGCATATGCTCTGTGGATCATACATTTATACGATAATAGCACAAAGTAGAGCATACTATTTTCGTGCTTCTTATCCTAAAAAAATATCTTAGTGAACGGTGGGTGGACCGCCTGGTCGACTTGGGGGGACTGCTTCTGTCCTGGACAAGCCAGGGAGCACCGAGATGCAAGAGGGAGGCGGCGGGTCAGGTCCTGCACCGCTCCACGACCCCTGAACGGAGGACAGTCGTGTGTAGGACCCAATGTGCAGAAGACACAAGATTGCCTCGAATGTGATTTGGGTAAGTTTTTAATGATGGATGTGCTAGATAACTGTTTTAGTTATATCAATTTTATTTAAACTGCTAAAAGCATTTTATTATATCTCTTTATACATACATACTTTTATATTGTTATTTTATAAGGATCGTTCAGACACAAAGCGGTCACGCGTTTAAACGCGCGCGTTCCGAACGCACTGGCGACGATAAACATCTAGACACAGAACGCGCGAACATGGAATGCTTAAAACTGTGAACGCTATCTGTTTGCACCAAATTATAGTTTCTTTTTCGTTTTCTTTAGGAGTCGATAGATGAGTCATTAAGAATTAAATTTCAGATGTGTACGTGGACAGTTTGGATGAGTTAGCTGATGAATCATCAGAAGTTATAATGGGTATGTATCCATAAATACTAGTATTTAATTATCCACTAGATCAACCGCATCATAATATTTAGGTATACGTGCATGTAAAGTATTTTTTTATTATATAAAAGCAAAAAGTTTATTAAAATTACCGGTCGAAGGGATGCGCTGCGCCACGCCCCGACATCTTATGTCTCAGGATAGGCAGCAAATACATGAGTTCCCACCCTCACCCCTTATCCCCCTGCTCTTTTGTCCCCTATTCTTATAAGAGGGATACAAAGAGTAACTCCCTTGGTTCAATTTGCTTCGCCCAAAGTGCTGGGTTCACCTAAGCCTACTGAGCCCCTCCGCCACGACAAGGCTTTAACCATGGGGGGATATAGGAGTTGCCTCGGCTAGGTCCAGGTAAACTTGTTAATGTTCATGGGCGATGTCGACCACTTACGACCAGGTGGCACGTCTGCCAGTTTGCCAATCCAACTAACATAAAAAAGTTGATAATAGTCACAACCTAGAAAGATCAGACATGAAAGCCAAAAGGAAGGAAGAAGAAAATTTAATTGAAGGAAATGGTCTTTCTTACTTTTTACTAACATGTAATTCTTAAAGCGGTTTTAAACAATTACTAAATGAATCAACAAAATTGAGGTTATAGCGTTTATCCATACGACACACCTATGCAGAATAGATATAACCTAACCTCTATAGGTCGTTGGTCACAATGGTCTGAGTGGTCCCGCTGCGACTCGGATTGCCTGCACACGCGTCGCCGGAGATGTCTCTCCAGCGCCGCCTGTCTCGGCAAGGACTACCAGGTAGCACAGTGTCCGCTGTGCGTGCGGACTTCAAAAACTGACCTCGTTCACACAGGTAACATAATATATGATTATGACTCAACTTTACTGGATTGAACTCTAAAACTAAAAAGCTACCTAAATCTGACCAAGTAAAATATCTGTAACCTTAGTTCTTTGGCGGATGTGTACATGTCTTGATATAATACAAGGAACATAGAACGCATGTGCCTGCACCGCGCACGGTCCCTCTTCTTATTGTAATGGTATTTCATAAAGTACGCTTTTCAGGTTCCTCCTACTGGCCACTGCTGATAGCGTTGTCCGTGGCTTTTCTCATTTTCATCGTGGTTGTGGTACTGAGCGTCAAATACATGAAAATGAAAATAGCTGAGAGCTCGCCCTACGCGAAGCCACCACCAGGTAAACATTTACAATTGTTTCTTGTGAATTTGTGATTCTTCTCTTCTAATAGTGTGAGTAACGGCTGGTGTAATCAGATATCTGGGTACTTCACGAATGTCGTGTTTGCGATATTTATACAGAATTAGAATTAACACAGATGTTAATCTAATTCTTTTTTCTTTCTTTTAATGCCAGTGCTATGCATTTATTTGTATGAAGTTCTTAAAGTAATGTAATTATTTAAAAATCCAATGATTTGGGCAGTGGAATTTATCATCACCTTAGGATTTTTAATTGAAACGTAGCTTCAAGCATCAGGTTAGTCGTAGGTTTCATATATTATAAAATTTGCCTAGCAGAAGAAAAGGGTATATTATAATACCATATACATACATATTATAAGGTTTAGGAATTAGAACATTACCAGGCAATGCTGTCTTTAACTAGTCACTAGGACAGTGGGGCCCCCATTACAAAAACCAAGGACTCTATTAAAAAGTCTGATAGGAATTACGGGGCCCCACTGGTCGCAGGGCTTTGGGCACCTGCCAAGATTGCCCAGGAGAAATGATGGGCCTATTAACAGGAGGAAAGCACGTCTGTCTTTCATCATAGATTCCATCTTGCTAATTGTCTCGCGCCCTCTTAGTACCACTATCCCGCTTGTTCACCCAGGCACCAACTACTTGGGAAGCGTGATCAAGCGCACACTCACTAACCAGCCCGATCTGACCATCCACGAGGAGTTCCACACCCTGGACTCGCGCCGCACGCACCAGCTCAGTGCCAGGCATGAGCACTTCTATGAGGTGCCGCAACTCGCAAGCAGGTATGAAATAGTAATGACTATTATAGATATAATAAATTAAATAATAAATTTCAGGAGTTTGGATATTAGGAACTATCCAAAAATCTATAGAAACAAGTCCGAGGAAGTAGGTTTAAGTCGCAGGGAATAGCTATGACAGATATAAATAAACCGGCCAAGTGCTAGTCGGACTCGCGCACGAAGGGTTCCGTACCATTACATAATATACAACATTAGACACTTTAACAAAAAATAAGGTTTATGTTTATGAAATTAAATGCATTTTGTTATATTTGAGTTGATTGAAAGAAAGGTAAATTGCGGTTTACGATTTATGACGTATTAAAAAAAAACTACTTACTAGATCTCGTTCAAACCAATTTTCGGTGGAAGTTTACATGGTAGTGTACATCATATATATTTTTTTAGTTTTATCATTCTCTTATTTTAGAAGTTAAAGGGGGGGGGACGACGCACATTTTACCACTTTAGAAGTGTCTTTCGGCAAAATAGTTTAGAAAAATATGGTATTGGAAACCTCAATATCAATTTTGAAGACCTATCCATAGATACCCCATACGTATGGGTTTGATGAAAAAAAAATTGAGTTTCAGTTCTAAGTATGGGGACCCCCAAAATTTATTGGTTTTATTTCTACTTTTGTGTAAAAATCTTAATACAGTTCACATAATACATCTTCTTACCAAGTTTCAACAGTATAGATCTTATAGTTTCGGAAATAAGTGGCTGTGACATACGGACGGACAGACAGACATGACGAATCTATAAGGGTTCCGTTTTTGCCATTTGGCTACGGAACCCTAAAAATAGTTTTAATTCAATCAATCAATCACGTAATCGATATCGTATTATATTACATTTATATGATTGTATTAGGTATATCGTAAATCGATAATCATAATTCAATCACTTAAAAATCGTCGTATATCAACAGTTTTTACTCTAAATAAATATTAAGCGCGATAGTTTTTCATATTTAAAATTTGTTTGTATGTTTCTTTGCTACCGACTCCTTTGGACTTGTATTAAAAATTATTTTCAAATTTTTAAATTCGGTTTGCGATTAAAGCGTGGTTTTAGTTTTTTAAACTATATTTTTGAAGTCTTAAATCATTATAGAGTGATATTATCACATAATACTGCATGATATTATCACATAATCAGATTATTGATATTAAAGTTGGATGTTCGCTGTGGATACTTATTTTTATATTTGCATTATACTCGTTTTAACAATGTAAACAAATGTCCAAATAAGCTGGGTAATGACAATAAAACGTTGGAATCCGAAAGCCATTATGTAAATTAAAATGTTATCAAAAATGTAACAATGCATGCGGGTATGGTGATAATACTGTTGGGAGCTGATCATCTCTTTGTTACATTTTGTACAGGTATTGTGTGTTTTTATGTTTATAACGATTTTTGTATTGTTTTCTAACTTGCGCGTTAAACATTCCATTTCATTTAGTAGGATGGGGTAACTGGCAGAACTTTAGTGGTCAGCGTCACCCATAAACATAAACAGCTTCAACTTATAGCTGAGGCGACACGTGTTGTCTAGACGTATGATGTTAAATTCGGTGGTTGTAATTACGCGAGAGCGTGCAGTTGCTTATAATGAGGGAGTGTAATTGGCACCAAGACTTAGCATCTTATGTCTTAGGATAGGCAAGACATAAAAATAACTGGGCCAGTTCCAGGTAAACTAGGTTATGTTCATGGGCGACGTCGACCACTTACCATCAGGTGGCACATCTGCCGGTTTACCTATTCAAGTAACATACAAATAATAATGAGATGCCTCAGATCAAAAGGGCATATCGGCAAATAACCAACCCCTCAATAGGGACCAGACACCTCCCCATAGGGCACCTCTTTGATTGACGTTGAGCAATCTAAAGCCTAAGTTAGCTCCTCATAGTCATACTTATTTATTGCCAAACTGCATGGGTACCACCATCTTGCTTGTTTCTCCCATGAAATAGGGACAAGACAGGCAGTGTAATTACTGACACAGAGACTTAACATCTTATGTCTCAGGATGGGCAACACATAAATGAGCCTGGGCTAGTTTCTAGTTACCTTGCTTATGTTCATGGGCGACGTCGACCACTTACCATCAGGTGGCACGTTTGTCCATTTGCCTATCCAACTACAATAAATAAGCTCCACGTTTAAGTGGTCTCTGTGCAAAAGTAGACAATCTGATTATAATGGTAATACTACAGCCACTTTTGTTTCCACAGCTACATCTCGCCGATCGACCACGAGGTAAGAACCGAACGAAACCGGGAGACCTTTGCTTGCAAGGAAACTGCTGAGTCAGATCACTCTGACTCCAGCTGCTTTTTGAGCTGTGAGTTTTTTGATGCACCATCACGTAGTTGACTCAACGCTCAATTTCAAAAACTTTGTATTCACTTCTAATACTTACGCAAATTTCACTGATTGTAATGAAATAAACCTTTTGTCTTTATCTTTTAAAGACTGTTAGGCCCCTGTGATCATAGTTGCTCTAAAGTATACGAAAAGTTGGGGCGTGCAAAAATCCTAACGCGCGATAAAATCTGAAAATGTTGGTTCATTATATTAAACTTTATATTCTTTATCTTAGATTAAAAAATGGAAATACAAACACAACACAAATATTGAAAGAAAATTTAGCGTTGAGTCACTTCAACGCTTTACACATTTTTCGATTAGAAATCTGGAAACAGAATTAACACGGTCACAATTTTCAGCGGGATCGTCGTATGGTAACGAAAGTGTAGAAATGTCGCCATCTTTGAAGAATAACGCGTCAGTCGACTCTAAATTCCTGAACAATCACTATTTGGAGACCGCGACATCCAAAATTGTGAACGGAGACGGGGATATGTTGAGGTTGGAGAAGTGTGGGGTCAGCTTGTACGTGCCCGATGGAGTCGTGGAGAAAGGGGAGGAGTTGTTCTCCATCGAGGTCACTGATGAGGAATGGAACAAACCGATTTTGCAAGAAGGTTAGTTATTTAGGCTTTGACGAAAATGTTTTCATGGTTTCAAATTTCAGTACTTATAAAAAAAATTGAATTCGTGGGCACAACTTTAGGGATGAATCGGCCATATTGGCGTATATAGAAGAAGGTATATGTCAGTGGACAGACAAGACTGATATTGGTTATCACTCAGTAGTATAATATGTGGTGGCGTATTGAAACCATCGAGCAAATAACCGGATAGAGTAGCAATGTGAGTCATAAAATTCCGAAACTGGTCAGTGATTTGTCACTGACGTTATGGCAATTCAACCAACCAGTGATCTGTATGTACGTCCCATCAGCCTATCTTCCATCAATAGCCATCGTCGTCGACAGTTGGCCAATCAGAGCGCAGAATCGGCGTAGCGTCGCAGCACAAATTTGGCGGAATTTGTTTTCATACAAAACACATAACATTACCGCTCCATTCCGGTTATATGCCCGATGATTGAAGCCAAGGGGCACTGCTTTGTATTTTACAAGGCTAGACTTGCTAGCGTGATGATGATGACATATTGTGTGAAGGTTGTCAGTGCGACCTGATGGTTTTAGACTAAGAAATCACTATGAATTTGTAAGCTAACGTCCCCACAACTGTCTAACGTTGTGAAAAATATTACAGCCTTCTTTTATTTCTCCCATAAATCCTCAAATGCATAAGTTATATTTGTGAACCGGTCTTGAACCGACTCAAAATATACGACCTAGACGTTACTCAAATAAACTGACCTCGTAAACTCAATCCGAATTTCTGTAATGTTTTAGGGTCAGCTATTTCAAAGAAAGTGGCTTCGTTAATATTAGGATCATAAAGTAATTTAAGTAATCATCATTAAGAAAAAAATTCTTTTAGGTGAGACGCAACTGAGTCCAGTTATCAGATGTGGACCGAAAAATTACCACTTTCCCAAGGGGGTAATCTTAACATTTCCACACTGCGCCGCCGTGAAAAGCTCAAGCTGGACCCTATCCATACTCCAAAAGCCTGAGGAAATCAACACGCGGGAATGGAGAAAGGTGCTGACCCTTGGACAGGAAACTCCTGGCACGCCAATATTCACTCAAGTGGACCCTTCGAAAGTGTACATAGTTTGTGAGTTCCTTAGTGACTTCGTTCTCATCGGCAGAAGTTTCAACTGTTTGGACGGTAAACTATTGAAGATGGGCCTCTTCTTGAGCAAACGCTTAGACGGATATTACAATTTACATGTACGTGTGTTTAACGATACCCCCTACGCGTTCTACGATTGCTTTGAATCTGAGCGTCGTGCCAATGGTTTTCTTCTATGCGATCCGAAGACCATGTACTTTCAAGAAAACTGCTCCGACCTATGCATCAACGTTAGGGATGTAGGAGCGGGATGGAAGATGCAATCAGAAGGAACGTACCGAGAGCTGTCCTTTTCGCACGTTTGGAATATGAACATACGGTCTTT
This sequence comes from Helleia helle, assembly GCA_963853865.1. Classification (NCBI taxonomy): domain Eukaryota; kingdom Metazoa; phylum Arthropoda; class Insecta; order Lepidoptera; family Lycaenidae; genus Helleia; species Helleia helle. The sequence continues at coordinate 4,706,902 of OY971425.1, read as the reverse complement.
GCATTGCGTGTTCCTTCTCCAGCAGGTAGAAGCCACGGACGATCTAGAACTGAACGTGACGATTCACCAAAAGCAAAATCAATCCAACTCCGTGAATTTCAATTTGAAAACAAGCGATTTTAATTCACATTTCAATTGTAATAAACGCTTCAGCTATTCGGGCGTGGAAATGGGTTACAGCATTAATATCCTCGAAAACCCGTTTAATTATTCCTCTTTGACGAAAAAAGAGGGTAGATACGATTTCGTTTATAGGCGCGATGTACATAGGAATAGTTATACCATGGACAATAATTATTATAGGAGTAATGTTTTGACGAAATCAGACAGAGTGATACTTTGTAAACTTTTGGACGGTCAGTCGTCGAAAGGTAATGACTGGAGGCTGTTGGCTGAGAAACTAAAGTTGTCCTCTTCCTATTATTACTTTTCAAACACTTGCTCACCGACTGAGAATATTTTGAACTTGTGGATATGTAGAAATAACGATGTTAATATGTTAGTTAATTTGTCAAGAATATTTAGAGAAATGTCGAGAGTTGACTGCGCTACTGTGGTAGAGAGACGCTGTTTCCCAAACTAGAGTGATATTATTATATTTCTGTTGATCTACATTATGTTTTACCTAAAATGTGATACGTATTATGTGGTTTAGAATTTCGGTAAATTTTATTTTCGAAATGTTCTTGTCGCAAAATAGTTTAAGTATTTATGTTATATATAATTTATTATTACATATATTAACAACGAATATATCAACGTGAATAAGGTAATAGATAATATTTATTTTGACCCAAATAAAAACAAATAAACAAAATAAATTTAAAACCATTAAATAAATAGAGTTGACATGACTTTTTTTTAAGCAGACGCCTATTAATATAAATAAATGAGTTCATATATAAGTTGCCTATCCTGAAATGCAAAACCGGAATATAGCAAAACTGCAGAAAGAAATAAGCTGGATAGAAGTACTCAGAAAGAAGGCGGCACATACATTCCTTTTACCTATGAAAGTCCGTTTTACAGTAAAGTTATAAATTGTATTTAGCGATACAAAGTACCTTGTTGGAGGAAGATAACATTTACCAAAGGTAAAAATGAATTTTTTTTTTCTAGTCTGACAAATTCTGATAGTCTCTACTCCGTGATAGAATAGTTTTTAACTTATAATTTAAGTTTATGGAATAGGTTTTTATATGATCAAATAAGTACAATTTTAATTACCTTAATAGGACTTAATAATTTTAAGACTTCACTTACCTAACTACTTAAATACGAAATAAATATTTTTGTGATCGAACTTTAAAGTTTGAGAATCTCTGGTCTTTTGGTCTTTGCTTGTAATATTTTAATTTATATTTCATAAATGATTATATCCGTGCAATCGCTGGTCCTCGTTGGATGTGTGGCCAAAGATCGGCCGTCTTGGCGTTCATTACACACTGATGTTTACGAGTGGACGTAATAAGGTTGGTATTGAAGATGAAACGATTCTAATATGATTCCTAGATCGGCGACGGGCAGCAACATCGTTCCTCAACAGCTTGCTCAGCGTGGCAATTATACACAAATCCTCTTTTAAACAACCAACCTTAGATTCCTATCACCACATTGATTGTCATCTTTCCCTAATACTGGTTGTAATTAATGAATGTATAATTTTCATAAGCTTGATTAAACAATCTCGTAGGAACTTAAGCTTAAAAGCTCACTTCTAGTCAAAGCTGTTTGGAAACAATCAAATTGTTGCTACAACATGACCATAGAGTTAGTACACGACTGTAATCTAGTCATAAGAACTACCTGACTATGTCAAAATCTTACAAATATTTTTTTTAACTTGACATTCCACTTTTGGTTGTTGCGTCTGAGGTGAGGTTCCGCGTTGTACTTTTATTAGTTAATAATATTTTTATGCCTTCAAAACTTATGCCTAAATCACGAAAGACATAGTATGTAGCATACTTTTAGAATCTAGAACTTTTACGATTGTTTTTCTCACAAATAATGTTCTTGGAAAACCAACAAAAAAATAATCTAAGATTTTCATTTGTCGGGTAGTATAAGGATACGTTCACACTACCGTGATTTTTATATTTTTATATTTTAGTATAATTAATGTAAGTTTTACTACAACAAAACTACTTGATATTGTGCTTTTCGACTAGATTATCTATAAAATATAATAAATTGATTGGATAGCCGAAAAAATTAAACCCTTTGCAAAAGGATGAAAATATGCATTCCATTGTCACAAAGGAAAGAGATTACATATATTTATTATGTTATATTGCGTGAGTTATAGTTATAGACCTAGAACCTAAGAGTATACTTTTTATATTTCCATTGTGAACGTGTCCTTATTGTTAGTATCGAGAATGTTCTGAATAGTTGTATAAATAGACGCAGTTTATGTATCAATGAGTTTGGTAGTGATTTCAAATTTTTGGAATAAATATTTTAAATGAATCTTCATTTGTATCATTTATTTGAAAACTATGAATAACATCACCATAAGGTCTGGTCACACAACGCTACGTAATAAACACACACAACATTAGAAAACAACAAGTATTATATATTTCATGATCACAATCCAGTTACATATTAAATTTATAAATGTCTCTTGACGGGTTTAAAACCACACAGTTGATGTCCCCTTGGTTCAGGCCTTGACGTGGCGGTGGGGCTCAGTAGCCTAGGGTGAGCCGTTGCACCTTGGGCGAAGCTAATTGAGTCGGGGGGGCTCTTTGTACCCCTCTTATAAGAAGAGGGGACAAAAGAGCAGGGGGCAAGGGGTGAGGGTGGGAACCTCACCCCATTGCACTGTCCCGACGTTAGGAGAGGTTGTTCTGTGGTGCGGGACAACCCCTCTGTGGAGGTGGCGTTGGTCCCTTGCGGGACTGACTAGCCGTCGAGGTGCCCTGTTAGCTTAACAGATCCGGGGCACCTCACCTAGGCGGCACGGTGGCACTCGCCGGGTTTTAGTGGGTAGAGCTGCGTCCATTTACCATCTTTCGGGCGCAGCGAGTCCCACATACCCACCTGATGAGACGCACTCCCCAGGCGGGATGCCTCAGAGCATTTCCCGGCGTAAAAAGAAAAATAAAATAAAAAAAACACATTTGATGTGATAAGCCAAAAAACAACACCACACTTTTTCATGGAAGTGGGGGAAATGGACAGTCGGTTCACCTGGTGGTAAGTGATAGCGACATCCACAGACACCCGCTACATCATTACCGACCTTTCAAATATGAGTATGCTCTTTTCTTGAAGACACAAAAAATTTAAACCAACTGTTTTCATTTTTTGTTTTCTTCATTGTCTACAAATATATTTTACATTTATATGCTAGGATTAGGTGAAACCTTTTTACCACCATCCTGCTTGTTTCTCCCGTCAAGGGTTTGTAGTGTTTAAGAGAAAGGCAGGACTGACTGTGTAATTACTGGCACCGATAAGTTGGCTCTGAGTGCCTCTGAGCTCCAGGTTATAATTTTAATTGATATTTTATTTAATTATCAATAATATAGGCATGAAATAAAAAAAGGGTTGGGTTACTTTATTAAAACATTAGTCTAGCTATTTAATTAGTAAATATAATGTGGTGTTGACGCTGATAATTTTGAGAATTTAAATTAATACCGTTTTTTTTCTATGCGAAGTTTTTTTTTTACAAAAACCAGATATTTTTTCATAATTCTACTGGGTTAATCGACTTCTACAGAGTTTTTGCCTACCTATATATATTTTTTAATCTGAATTATGTGGTTCTTTCCCATTAAACTATGGGCTTAAAAATAGACCGTTTCTCTCAATTTTCGTGTTGGGCGCACTCAACATCTTATGTCTCAGGATAGGCAACACATGAATGAACTGAACGAACTACCTATACCTATACTGGTATCAGACTAGTACTTTAGGCAATAACGATAAATTGGTGTGTAAATAATGTATACAAAAGGCCATACTCCGGTATTCTCACGTTCCTGACCCAAATACCGGGTATTCGAGTATTGAAGTATTAACGCGGGGTAGGACGGGCTCGCGATTGCATTGTTTAATAATTGAGAACTCTTTCCAACATCGCTTTTTATTGCGCTTAAGTCATGAGAGGTAGAGGAGATTGAATAAAACATTTTAAGCGTAACGATATTGTTCAAGTCTATAAAAGGCAAAACAAAGTTCTATGTGTGGAGCGTAGACCGCTATAATACATGTAGAAATATTGATAAAAAACTATTCGTTTCTGCATAGTTTTTTATCAATATTTCTACAACATTTACCCATAAAAAGAAGAAGAAACAAAAGGATACAAGAAAACGTAAAGTTTTGGATAATTTTTATATCATAGGAGGGCAAACGAGCAGTAGAAGCTTTAGACTAGCGACGCCAATACACATCTGCACAACCAGAGTTTATGCAGATTTGTTGCCCTCCTTTTCCCTATCCCAATGGGCCACCGGAAACTCACAAACCACACGAAACGCGACAACATAGCTTTCACTTTCCAGTGTTATGTGAGCGAGAGGTACCACCCCGGCCGTGCCGGCCCAAATCGGCTGCATAGCAGCATGGCACTACCTCTTACTATGTGAATATGAATTTTTCGATGTAAGATCTCTGTACGCAAAATAAATATTCATAGGGTGGGCCTGCGATCGTTTACAGCCTACACGGTCGATTTTAGTTACCAGCCGCATGCGGCCGTTCGCCACGCAACCAAAGATTCTATCGAACTTTGGGGGTTTAGTCGCTTGCAACCTAGCTGAATTGTCATTTAGATAGATTTTCGCCACGTGGCAAAAATCATGCGACTCTAGCCACCCGTTTAAACGTTTTTATGTTAGTTAGATAGACAAACTGGCAAACGTGCCACCTGATGGTAAGTGGTCGACGTCGCCCATGAACATAAACTAGTTTACCTGGAACGAGCCCAGGCAAATCATCTATGTGTTGCCTATCCTGAGACATGTTAAGATGTTAGGTCTCGGTGCCAGCAATTACACTGCCTGTCTTGCCCTTCTCTCCGAAACACAACAAAGCTGTTTCACGGGAGAAACAAGCAAGATGGTGGTACCCATGCAGACGGGGGCGCGGCACAGCGGTTCCCTCCCACCCTACATAATATAGATCGCCCTCAGACTAGATGACGTGTAAAAAGTTGCCTTTGATTTGGCAGTAAGATAAAAAACTAAACAGCTACCTAAGCAGATTTTTGGAGATAACGATGTCCAATATTTGAAGAATGTTGATGTATATTAACGAACGCAATTTGAAATAATATGATTATGATCTTATAAAAAACCACTTAGCGGCGGGGAATAGAGAACGCATCGCTGCCAAAACACTATCCTTTCGATGGATATTTTTTATCATTCACAGTTAGTTCGCGACTTGTCGAGGTACAGAGCGCATGTATCCTAAATGTTTTGTATTAATCGTAATGTTCATACAATTTAAAAGGGTGATGAATAATAAATAATGAACAATTTATTGACAGTAAAATTATATATTGAATTCCCATCCGAATGTGAAGCTCCGCCTACTCCTCCCACTCACAAAAAATATACCTAATTAGAGTCGTATTCTAGTAGTATTATATATAGAGTATAGTATTATATATAGAGTATAGTATTATATATGAGTATAGTCTCACAGTCTTGCGTTCTCTATTCCCCGCCGCACACTCTAAGCTCGCTGTAAAAATCTAACTCTTATCATTTATACCAAGCCCCTCTCACCTTACCCGCCTATTACAGAAATGAAGGGGGTGTTGTATTGCCCTCATATATTCCCGAAGTAAGAGTCAATTACTTTGATTATGAACAGTACGATTGTTCCAGTATTGCGTTATTTAGTTCAGGCACGTCATAGAACAGACTACGATAGCACACAAGAAAACCATAACAAACAAAACGCATAGTATTTTAATTTTTTACCGACTTCTAAAAAAGAAGGAGGTTCTCAATTCGGATGCTTGTATGCTTATTTAATCGATTCCATCGAATCAGTTTTTTTTTTTTTTGTTTAAAATAGGTCTTTACCTATGAAATTGCCGTTCTGGAGTACTGGCCATTTCAAATCAAAATCATTTTTGTTTGGCTAAGAATTCTAATTTTAAATTAATTTTATTTAAAAAACATGGAATTCTTTTTCCAAATGTAAAAATGAAAATTTATATTATAAATTAGAGATTATTATATTATAAATTTATATTTATAATATAAATTAGAGCATTTCCCGGCGTTAATTAAAAAAAAAAGATACAAACAATTGGCGATATCGATCTTTAATATTATTTATACAAAATCAATAAGAGCTAAGAGAAATCTTCTCAAGAGTTTTAGCCCAGTTTTGATATAAAGGTTAAACTTGTCGGAAAAATCTTTTGAAAAGTTAAATGAAGACCAATTAATAAGAAGTCAGAACTCTCAAAGTCCAACAAAACTCCAATAGATCAGCGTATTTCCTGTGGCAGATCAAAGATGTTCTTCCAAAGCTATGAAACGCACTGATCTGTATAATGAGGAGAATAAAATAGGATGGAAATTCTCTTTTGTGGCTTTGAAGATTTTTCTGTATTCAATGACCGAAATATTCAATTTGGTCACTGATATATTTTTCATTTTTCGGTTTCCCCGATTCATCAAATCGTATAAGTCACTTCGTTACGAAAATTCTAAGCTGTAATCTCAGATGAAGTAAAAAAAGGTAGATGACGCACGGCCTTTGCTAATACTGAAGCCACAAAACTAAGCTCCTTCATGTAAATACACGCGCTCACGCACACAGATACACCAAAACTAAGCTCATTTTTGTTAGTATCTTACGAGTCGTCGTGCAGTAAGTTTACCAAAAAAATACCGTTCTGTGTAATTAAATGGTGTAAAAACAATACAAAAGTGACCAAAGAGTCTAAAGAAATATCGTTTCACACATAAATAAACACAAGACTATATTCTTATAAGATATTTTAACACTATTTTGAGGTTAATCAACATAAATAATATTATTGCCCCGAAATGACGTATCGGAAGAGTGTTGCCAGAAGTTAGTATTTCTAATAGCCCAATAGTGGGTAAGTCAATTGCAGGCAAAGCCATAGCAAAATAATTAAGTACAGAGGTGACATAATTATTATTTTATTATTTGATCGCTAAATGACTGAATCGAAATGACCTCGTATAACCTATGTTGTATCTTTTTTGGGACTCACGTACCCACAGCAGGACTATGTATTTAATTATTTATAAATTCAAAGATTTACCATTTAATAAATTAAAAAAAATGTAACAGTGTGGCTTGCAGAGAAATGTTTTTATAATTTAAATGTTTTTTTAATGGAAAACTATTATTATGTATTTAATTTAAATTGTTTATTGATAAAATGTGACTTTCTAATTATTATAATCAATTATTTTGAAACTGTTATTCTCTGACAATGATTTTAAGGACATGTTGTATTTATCAAGTTTATTTAATTGTAACTATTTTTTCCTGTTAATTTATATTAATTGTTTATTTATGTAAAGTTTTATTTTCACACACCATGTTATGGTAGAATGTATAGAACTTGTTTATTTTTTTTTAATATCACCTATGTATTTACTACATTCATGGGAATAAATAAATAAATAAAACAATTGTGTCAATAAGATATCTATTGAGACAGTTTATAAAGTGATCCTACACGCCTCCTACATATTCGTAATATTATTGTATTTTATAAAAATATTCACTGTCGCATTCACTTATTACCTATTTTTATTAATATACAATTTTAAGGGATATTTTAAAAAATGGCAACCCTTCATTCACTCACACATACTTAAAAAAGTGGCTTCACTTTCTTGTTCCAAGTGCGCTATCTACCTTTTTTTACTTCATCTGAGGCTGTAATGGAAAACGGATATTTTTTGCTTGTGAAAAGTTTAATAGAATTATTTATAGAAATGAAGAGAATTAAAATAATTGTTTAAATCTTGTTGGAGTTAAAAAGAGAAAATCAATTTTGATTTTGAGTTCCTTCAAGCCTTTTTTAATAAAAATATATTCTTATTAGGAAAGACCGAAAATGCTTAAAGTGGATACAAGTTTATGTGATATAATAATTATTGTATGTTTTACCATTCGTCTTCGTGTTAGCTATAATCAATCGTCTAGTGTTCACGAGAAAATGTATTGACATGTTTATTATTTCTTTTCTTTATCTTATCCTTTCGCATGGCAGCATGGTATAAAAAAATAGTATTTTATGTGTCAATAAAATTTCACGATAATGTTTCACACTTCTTACGACTACTACTACTTACTACTTCATCATATAAACAACCATTTTCATCTATGGCTGGATAGGCCTCTTTTAGTGAATACCAAGACACGCCAGTAAATCATCCCACTAGGGGCGGCCACGGCATATTTTACAAATATACAAATTACCTTATTTTCGAATTTGGAATTAAACACTTTCCTTAGCTAAAAAAGGGTGTATATAACACGAAGTTGTCAATCGTAAGCTCAGATTTTTAAGATTCAACTGCCAGTTTAGTGGGACTGGTAGAGCCCTTGAGGAGACAGCTGCATACAAACACTCGCTGGGCTGAGGGTTGGACCTAATTGGAGGGCGCTCATCTGACGAGCCCTTCACCGTCTTACGGGAGCTGCGGTCTCTCACGTTTAACGTCTGTCACTGTACTCTTTACTGCACTTTTATGTTCTGTCTGTTTTCTAATACAGAGTTACCAAAACAAGGCTTTTGTAAAAACTGACTTCTGTTTAGAATGTTTCCTTTATCTTTAATTAAATTGAAATAAAATAATTATTTAAGGAAGCCCCACCATACAATAATCATAATATAATATTATGCTATAAGTGACACCTGAATGATATTAAATCAGTGAAATCTTAACCGAGCTCACAATCTGGCCGAAAATAATCGACTGTCCTATTGGTTTAGTGGTTAATTACCCTGACTGCTAAACCAGACGGTCATGGGTTCGATTCGTACCCAGGACAAATGTTTGTGTGATAAACATGATCATTTGTTCTGTGTCTGGGTATAATTTATCTATAATGTGTACCTATGTATTTAGAAATTTATAAGAATGTATCAGTTGTCTGGTTTCCATAATATAGGCTCTGCCTAGCTTGGGATCAAGTGGCCATATGTGAGTTGTCGCAACATATTTAATAAATAAATATATATAAAAAAAAAAAAAAAAACCAATTATGCAAAAAATGAATTTATTTGTCGTGCATGCCAAATATATAATGAAAATTGTGATAAATTGGACATAATGCACGATAAATTTAATTATTTTAGACGTGAAATCATGGAAATATATAATAAAAAAGTGTAACCTCTCATTATTGTTTTAAATTTTAGTAAATATTGATATTGTGCTTATAATAGTTTTATATGTATTACTTGTTAGTGGAAACTTAACTGATTTCTGTACTTTTTTATTATTTCTAACCTATGAGTAATATTATAATTGTTTGTTTCCCAAATATAAATAAATAAATAAATAAATAAATAGTCATCTCAGCAGATGGCGCTTTTATTAAAATATCAATAGTCGTATATTACTTTACTTCAATAAAACGTGTTAGTTTTTTGTTAAAGTTTCTAATCTATACTAATATTATAAAGCTGAAGAGTTTGTTTGTTTGTTTGAACGCGCTAATCTCAGGAACTACTGGTCACTGTTAGACAGCTTATTTATCGAGGAAGGCTATAGGCTATATAACATCACACTGTGACATATAGGAGTTGAGTAACGCGGGCGAAGCTGTAGGCAACAGCTAGTGTTCTCTTAACAGAATACTTAGTGGGTGCCGAAAAGTTATATAATAATTATAATTGTACGGAACCCTTCGTGCGTAAGTCCGACTCACACTTGGCCAGCTTTTAAAGACATCTTCAATTTGTGACTTGATCATTAAAATATTGTCAATATTGCTTTCACAACAAAAGACGTAGTAGTTGATAGACACGGTTTCCCTATTATATTTTTATATATGGCCTTCAAGTCACATCCACATTTGAAACCCCAAAACATACATTTATTTTTATGAATAACTAATACATAATATATCTGTTCTTCGCAGTTTTTTGCACCAAGATAAAATAAAAAAAAATCTCCAAAATTAATAGCTAATAATTGAGCTTTTAATTGCAAAAATGAACTTTCAAATGCAACTCGCAGTTGCGAAAGTAATCGTGTTCAACAAACAAACAAGCCCTTCAGGTTTATTATATTAATAAAGCTTCATCATACAAATTGTCTACTGAGGATTTCAACATCATTCACACATAAAAATATATCTAACATTCATTGTACACCATCACGCATACATTTGGTGTACAAAGGATAACTGATGGCCCTTTTAACACCGTCCCGAGCACTGCATTCGTGGACGGTATGATTTACGGCTGGTAAATATAACCCGCTATATATCGTAGTACCGCAATGATAAGGTTAGGAACATTTGAACTAGAGTTTAAATGGTCCTGGGAACACACTGGAAACACACTGATCTGCAAATTAATAAATTAATGATGTTTATCGTGTAAAAAATTGCAAGATATTAAAGTAATATTCCAATTTAATATAATATGTAATTATAATCAGTTATAAACAGGTTTTAAATTTTGGGATTTTTTTGGAGAACTTCACTTATCATACGACGTCCACTGTTGAATATGTGTCTACTTTTTAGTAACCGACTTCAAAAAGGAGGAGGTTCTCAATTCGTCGGAATATTATTATTTTTTATAAATTTCCTTCATTACCAAAATTTAAGTCTATTTTTTTAATCCAAACGCTTTTTGCTGCCAAGCTAAACATGGTTCTGGGCTTGCATTATCCTGTAGATCTTTACCGATCACCTTATAGAGTGATACTGTTAAACAATCTTTATTACTATAATAAAACAATTTTTTACGGATTTTATCGCGGTTTATTAAGATTTTTACAAGCCCGACGTTTCGGATACTTTACAGCAACCATGGTCACGGGAGGACTGAGGTGTCATACGTCCTATTATTACAAAGTTATTCGAAACTACCCTATGATACAGATGGCAGACTTAGTCTGCCATCTGTGAACATAGTCTTGACAAAGCTCGCCATTATATCAGATTTGATAAACCACAAGTCCTCGCAAAAGAACACAGATTCCAACCAAGGATGATCCGTGAGGCTATTGAAATTAAAAAACATCCTAATTTCAATAGAGAAGATGGCTGGCTTCTACCACCTGCTTGGGATCCCATTATTAAAATTATCAAATCAAAATCCAAGCATAATATGTCACAGATTAAAGATACAGTTAGCACTTTCTGCGTAGATAGGACTGACCAAAATATTGATGTATCATAGGGTAGTTTCGAATAACTTTGTAATAATAGGACGTATGACACCTCAGTCCTCCCGTGACCATGGTTGCTGTAAAGTATCCGAAACGTCGGGCTTGTAAAAATCTTAATAAACCGCGATAAAATCCGTAAAAAATTGTTTTATTATAATGAGTGAAATTCGCGTAAACATTAGAAAACAATCTTTATTACCTTAACTAGCTGTTGCCTGCAGCTTCGCCCGCGTCAGTCAACTCCTATAAGTCACAGCGTGATGTTATATAGCCTATAGCCTTTCTCGATAAATGGCTATCTAACACTGAAATAATTTTTCAAATCGGACCAGTAGTTCCTGAGATTAGCGCGTTCAAACAAACAAACTCTTCAGCTTTATAATATTAGTATAGATTATCGTGACTGGGCAGTTGACTTCAGTGTGTATTTCTTTTTAGCCTTCTCCCATATAATTACAAATACATCCTGGTAAGTGCGCAAATACATTTTCCCGAGATCTTAAAAAATATCATATTAGCAAGACTGAGCAGACCTTTGTCATCTTATAATGGTGCTAAATTTCAGGTCTAAAAAGCTGATGATGTAAAATTGACAGAATTGAAAAATAAAAACATCAGAATTTGTTGCTTGTTTGTTTCTAATTAGTTGCCATAAAATTGATTTTTTGTGATCGGTTTAAGCAACAAAATTATTATTATTATCATTATTTTTAATTAATTTTATGGTAACTAATTAGAAACAAATTCCGGTGTTTTTATTTTTCAGTTCTGCCGATTTTACATCGACAGCTTTTAGAACTCTAAATTTCAATCATAAGGTTGATAATTATATTACCTTCAAAGACTTCAGTTTCAGAAGTTTCTGGATATTCGTGCTGTTTCACGAAACTCCTAACAATCGCTAATATATAAATGATGTATACCAAGTGATCTTAATGCAAATTCAACCCTTAACTTCCAGTTCTCCAGTCGATTTAATCTCCCAAACTTCCTTCAACTGGAGATGCGAAGGGTGAATAAATTTAAAAACCTCTTAACAGAATACTTAGTGGGTGCCGAAAAGTTTATGTTTACTGCAGAACCATATTTCTGCGTCCAATCAAAGTGAGTGGTTTTGGGAAGAATTCCGTTGGGTTTGTAGCAGCGATGACTGAAGTTGTGGTCCGTTTTATGTCAATAAAGTATTTGTAATTACAAGCTTTGGGCGACTTCGTTTCGCGTTGGTGTACTGTATACAAATATGATATCAGCGTGTATATTTAGCGTGTTCGCATCAAAATAATGTAGAAATACGTTTTCCTCACAAAGTATCATAATTACACTAAAATCTATTTCATTTCCACCGCCATTTCCCTGTCAAAGAATAGAACGGATTACGTTCGGTCAGAGGTCCCTTCTTCGCACCACTCTATATTGTAGCATTGTGATATATTTTGTGCATACAGCATTTCAGGCTTCACCGGATCAAGTCCTCCATATCGGTTAGGTCTTAAACTTAAGTAAGCCTATGGCTCTCTCCGGTCCGTCATGCCAGGTTAGGCCTTGTAAGGAGTACTTATGGCCCACCATGCTAATACACCATGATAGTACAGTCAGCTCTATTTCTAAGAAAATTATTAAATCAACGTACTAGTTTGAAAATCTTTGGGTCCGCCTATCTTTTTAAAAAAAGGAATAGAAAAAAGAAATAGGCGCTGTTCCCATGACAAGCGTTTAACGCAGGGTTTGATGATGCGCGTTTACAACTACTATGCGTTTCAAATGAGGATAGGACGGACTTAGCACTATATTGTTACGTCATAGCTGTCAATTCAAACCAGTTAGGTAGGATGGGCAAAAAAGTTTTATTTTAATTAAATTTATTTACAGAGATTAAATGAAAAAAAAAAAACAATCAGAATCTAGCTCTTCAATTCCGCTCACCTGTGCACTTCCGTCCGAGTGCGCGTCGGATAAGTGTTAATAACGTATTTTTAAGCCAAATGAACACGCTTGGCCCATTACTTACGTTTTGCAGTGTTTGCAAAACATTTCACGAGTCAAACTTATATTTCCTTCAGGTCCTCACGACGGACCACACTAAAAACGGCAAGATGGCGACCGGCTCCCTTATATTCTTTAATTTAATTTTAATTTTGTTATGGTTCCAGGTCCCTTGCGGCAGCAATGAATTAAAAAATGTTATTGTATGGTTTTTAAAACGAATTATGACTTTAATTTGTTTAATAATTTACGAATATTTAACGTTTTTATTTAAATTCGATTTAAACTATTAATTATGGTTTTTTTTGTGAACTGTACTTTTCAAGTGATGTTAGACAGATAGAGGTTATTGACTTTCCTATTCTTATTTGAAACGCATAGTACATGCATTTTATTCAAGGCGTTCATATGATAACGCGCGTTAGTAGTATGTAATGGCAAGCGTGCATAATAAAACGCGCGTTAAACGCTTGTCATGGGAATAAGCCCAGAAGGTCACACAAGACAGAGTCTGCGTGATTCTACTCATGTGCGTATGTATTTTAGGGCACTTTCAAGAGGGTGGATATATCGGCTTTTTGTTTAGGTGCTATAAAAGCATCGGTAAAAGTCAAGTAAAATGAAATTACTTTCATCTAAGAAAATAAAACTAAATAATCCTTTTACTCCTGCCTCTCATCCATGAATATAACATAACGAGAGGTAAAATATTTCATTTTTTACGCATTCCCGATAACACTCAAGTAATCTCTACGATTTTATTCCCAGCGCACCATATTCCCACAGATAGATAAATTTGAGTGCTTCTACTCTCACCTCAATTTTAGTTAATAGATTAGAACCTGCGTTAAGCTTTTTACGCTTGACTGGGATGATTTCAAATAAATTAAAATAAAACTTCATTTATTTTTACCTCAATTCTACCCCTAAAATTTTTAGGGTTCTGTACCCGAAGGATGCGAGTGGAACCCTACTATTGACACCTCGCTTTCAGTTCATCCACCCATCATAGGGCTGTACCTTATGAACCATAATACATTTGTAATTATATTTTTACAGAGTATTTAAGTATTCTACATACCGTATTATTACTTGACTTGCATTGTATTAATCATTAGATATTCATTTGAATGGTTCGCCAAATAATAATATAATAATATCTATGGACACTTTCACACCACGTCAATCTGGTCCTGTGGTAAGTTCTCGAAGAACGGAATCTCAGACAACGGAAATATATTTAATACTTTTATACTATACATATATTTAAGATTTTTATTATGTAATACACATATTTAATACACATTCATAACCCAGGAACACAGAAAATATTTTTTATTCCCTGGCGGGATTCGAACCCACAACCTCTGGCTTGAGCGCCAACGCGCTTACCACTGAGCCACAGAGGTTGTCATTTGATCAGCTTTGCGAGGACTGACTTCCCTCGAAGCGACGACCCCCAATAATTATTAATAATAATAAATAATTATTAATTACAGATTAGGTATGTATGGTCCCCACCATGGTTCAGGCCTTGTCGTGGCGGTGAGGTTGATGAACCCAAGACCTTGGGTGAAGCAAATTGAGCCAAGGGAGCTGCTCTTTGTACCCGTATTATATATAAGGAGAGGGGACAAAAGAGCAGGAGGACAAGGGGCTAAGATGAGAACCTCACCCCATTCTACTGTCCCGACGTTCGGAGGGGTTGTTCTGTGGTTCCGGACAACCCCTCTGTAGAGGTGGCATCGGTTCCTTGAGGGACTGAGTAGCCATCGAGGTGCCCTGTTTGCTCAACAGATCCGAGGCACCTCACCAGAGGAGGCTTTGGTGGCACTCACCGGGTTTTAGTGGGTAGAGCCGCGTCCACCTTACCAAATTTCGGGCGCAGCGAGTCCCACATACCCGCCTGGGGAGTCGTCCCTCTCCCGCAGGATGCCAATGCTCTGAGGCATCCCGCGTAAAAGGAAGAAAGAGGCATGTAATATGTATGGTCGCTATAATTGTAAAACCGGAATTACCGGGTTTGTAAAGTTGTATTTATTGGAATGAATGTAAGACTGTGGGGTACAACTGGATTGTATACACCAAGGTAAAAAGATTAAGTATACAATCATTTTATAAGCACCTCCACACACTTTAGCTAAACAAAGCGTGTATACTTTGCTGTCATTACGTGGCTGAATGGCCTCAACACGACTCCGCACTTTAAATCCACTCGCCAAACCCCGCCAAGCCCTGCCAATACCCGCCAAGCCCCGCCAAACCCCGCACACTGATTGACACACAGACTTGTTACATTGAAATCGTTCTGCCAAGGGATGCAACTGATAATGCCATTCGTGTGTTTTCTTTATTCGCCGTCGTGAAAAAGAGTGTGTTTTTTTTTGTTTTAGTGTTGTATTGACTGTTGAAAAGGCGTGTATTGTTTTAGTTTGTTTATGAATGAGGTCTTCCGTATGATTGGTTTGCTAGCTTGAATATAATATTACGATTTACCCTCAGGTTTGCTGACAAAGTTATATTGTACCTACATTAGTTATATATCCTCTTGACTAATCAAGAGATATTTTGAGATTGTTAACTTTTTTTATTTCGATTTATGTTGAAATTATATTTTTGAAATCGAAAGTAAAATTGGACAAAAGCAATATATATATAAAAAAAACCATTATATCTTTATCTATATAGCCAACAAAATAAAGTATTACAGAATACGCGGTTCCCCCACTAGGGGTAGCGCACACACGAGGCTGTTCCGTCAGACGTCACTTTTGCCCTTTGTCTTGGGGACGGGCGCAGTGGATCGTGAACAGCATTCGTCTCGCTACCATCAAATGCTGAGATAGTCATCCCTATCGGAAGAGCTTTCACTTATGAGCATATTCGTAAACTATACATTATGTTATATTTATAGTTATCAGCGAAAATTGTTTTTATAACTTATTTCAGATATTGTTTTATTCGAATGACAAATTTCGGAAAAAGGCTCTGTCCTACTAAAATATGTCTACTTAAATCCTAAAATCGTAGCTCGTAGAAGTATTTTTTATCATCAGCGTTATTTTCAATATTTTAAATTATATTATAGTCAAGTAATAAGTCCAAGGAATTATTACTTGACTTTTAGTGTAGGATTTTCTCTTTTTGTTTCTGACGATTACATGAAACTATTAATCACTCATTTATGATTTATTCTTATTATTATTATTAATCTCTCATTTATGGTCTGCATGATTTATTATTGTTATTATTAATCTCTTATTTATGGTCTTCGTTATTTATTCTTATTATTATTTTCAACTAGTAAAATATAGATGTCGGAAACTTTTCTTTTCTAATTCACTGTAATGGGTCCATACGCCTAAATCTATAACGGCAGAACTTTATATCTTTAAGGAAAAAACTTGTTTGTCTTGCACTAAATTTCTTCTTAGTATAGACCTTCATCAAAAACTTCTCGTAACAACGTACAAATAATTCTTTACCGAGCTAAAAGTTTTCGGTCGTTTTTAGCGATTTTTTCCACATCATAACGCCTCTTAGGACGATAATTATTTATTGTTCAAGTATTTTAATGTGGCTGAATAAAATATAGAGTTTATTCGTTTTTACTTCGAGTTACAAGCGATAGCGATTAACGTGGCATCAGATTGTATTGCTCCTAAATTTTTGTTTACTTTTTTTTTTTGATAGGGGATGATTTCTCATTTAATTTTACATTAACATGACTTTATTAGTTATTGTTGCGTTTTATAGTATCGAAACAAAAAAAATCGGTTGTCTGTAAAGTCGGTTTACTGACGATAGTTGAACGTGACAACGTCATAAAAAAATGGATCGCCTAACGCCGCATGCGTCATGTTTTTTTCGTTCGTGCAGCCGGCTCCATCGAATTATAAGACGTTGTCACGTCAAAATGACAAAATATTAATATGGCCTGGTGAATTAGATTTCTACAGGTAAGTTGTTTATATAATTTGCGTTCCTAGAGATTACTCTGATGTTAAACATACTAATTATTACAAGCTAAGCACGGACATAGTCACATAATATAATGACAAGTCATATATAATTCTGTTACAATATAATTTTAGTTCATTAAATTCAATAAAATCCATTTTAAAAGTCTCCATGTTCGTTATTCGTTATTTATCCAGTTTCATACAAAAGCATTACTCCATAGTCTTCATGATATTAACCGTCACATTGAGTCTGTTACCGGTTCTCAAGCTACCACTGAGAAGTATTAACATATTACAGGAGCAGGTAAAATATTGAAAAGGATAGTTGGCATATAATATGAAGTGTGTATCCCCAAGCTGTCCCTCGCACGTGTAAAGTAAGACGATGTTAATGAATATAGGTTTCCACAATGGAGCCACTGAAGCCGCGGAGCTGAGGAATGGCTTCCTATTAGAAGGGTTGCTAACCCTTCCTCAAACTAATGACTAGCTTATATTACGAAGCTATAATCTATATTAGTAGGAAACGCGTGATGCAAGGTAACGCGTGATGCAAGGAAACATGTGATGCAAGGAAACTCGTGATGCAAGGGAATGCGTGATGCAAGTGTTTTTAAATGCAGCAAAAAAGTCCACTGCAGAACTGCCTATGATGCAAGTTAATAGGTAAAAAATCTTTTTGTATGGACAAATGGGCAGATCGCCGAGGTATTTAATGATCGTTACCAATAAAAATAAACAACTGTAACTAATCTTTTTGTCTTTAGGTGGTAGATCTCGGCGCCGAAACTACTGCCTATTCCTGGGACATAGCAACGTTTGGCGAATTGGGAAGTACATAGGTAACTGGTTTTAATAGGTAATTAGGAAAAGGAATACATAATTACAATTTTCGAAATATCTGGTTTTCTATTGGTCTGGCCGCTGCATTTAATTACATAAAAAATTTAAGGTTTTCCAATAACATGCAGTCCTTTTGAAAAAAAAAGATAATTAATTTAATCATAATTTTTCAAAATTTCAGTTTAAGTGGATTCATTATTATTTTTGGTAAGTTAATTTGCTTACGGAAAAAAATAATATGAAAAATTTTTAAAACATTGAAATTTTGGTAAAACATTTGCTGCTTCTTATAAATTGTATCTTGTACTTTCACACCGCTGAGCACGGCGGGGGATGAGCAGTTCTCTAGGGGAGAAATTTGGACAGTTTAATGCGAGTTTTGATGTTTTATGCTAATATCGGGCAAGTTCGTCGGATAGTCATTGAATCGTCGGTCGTTAGCAAATCCGACCAAGTGCTTCTAAAGCGGTGTCTGTACTCAATGAATAATTTACAGCTGTAAACTGTTACTATCTACTAACTTTGTAGACTGTTAATGCACTCTGAAAGTATAATTATCAATTAAGTAAAGAAAGCTAAAAATATACTTAATGTGAAGTAAATATTTTTTTTTCAAGGTGGCGAATCGACGATCTTCGTATAGTCGGTCCGTGTTGGATGTGACAAGGGATGGTTGGTCGTGGCGTTCATTGAAGGAGGCCTATGTTAGCCCTGGAACTAGCCCAGGAAATTCCTTCATCACCACCTTGGTTTAAGCCTTGTTGTGGCGGTGGGGCTCTGTAGGCTAAAGTGAGCCCAGCACCTTCGGCGAAGCAAATTGAGCCGAGGGAGCTGTTCTTTGTACCCCTCTTATAAGAAGAGGAGACAAAAGAGCAGAGGGACTAGGGGCGATGATGGGAACCTCACCCCATCGTATTGTCCCGATGTTGGGAGGCATTGTTCTGTTGTGCGGGACAACCCCTCCGTGGAGGTGGCGTCTGTCCCTTGTGGGACTGACTAGCCGTCGAGGTGCTCTGTTGTTCAACAGATCCGGGGCACCTCACCAAAGGCGCCATTGGTGGCACGCCGGGTTTTAGTGGGTCCTTACCATCTTTCGGGCGTAACGAGTTAGAACTCGCTACGCCTGGGGTGTCGTCCCTCTCCCGCAGGATGCCTAAGAGCATTTCCCGGCGGTGAAGGAAACAAGGGTTTTCCGCCGAAAATAGTTTTATTACAAAGTTTTTCATCTCATTTACACAAAAATATCAAATTCGATCGATCTAAGATACGTTTGTCAATAAAGTTTTATCTTCCTTTTAATGTATTCCGGGTTTTCGGAGGGTTAACATCAAACGCATAAAATTTTATTTACTTTCATCTGAAATTCGTCTTGTCACTGCTTCATGCATAGTAAAGGCATCTGTTTGGTCCGCTGTTTCATATTTCAATAAACTAAAAGGGACGCTTAAAAATACTCCATTGTTTTGTTTGTCAAATTTCGCAAATTGGTTTGAATCGCATTCTGATAAAAAAGAAGTATTTTTATTTAACAACATAATTTTTTAAATTATGATTTGATACCATACACACAAGATTAAAACAAATCAAGAATATCTCTTAAAATAGCAGATTATAAAACAGAAATACGCCAATGAAAATTCGAAGCATACAAATAATATGTGCTAAACATATAGTCAACTATCAAAAATCATGAAATTCAACATGCAAATTCCGAACACGATGTTTCAGCAAATTCCCGAGTTTCATTAAGTTGCATATTATTTTTTAATTCAACACAATCGCAGGGTACCATAAATCCAGCTCGGCGCCGCGTCGTCCCACAGTGTCACAGGAAGCGAGGAATTTATTGCGATTGCCGGCTAAAAGCGTGGGCGGAACCATCTTTGGAATATGCGTTTATGTGATAAGTCACGAAAACGAAATTTAATAAAATTCATTCATCGTGAAATGGCGATACAGACGCTTTGTTTCTAACTTTGTAACTTTAAATGTCTCTGAAGATTACTATGGTTTGTATTTCAGACGGCAAAATAATTAAATGACTAGAATACGCTACGAATGCTTGATAAAGATATCAGCAAGCTTGCAGAACTTTAAATCTTTTTCGTCTAAAATATATTGAAGGCTTATTACCGTGTATAATTAATAGATTATTAACCTTTTGGTAAATGTCTATTTATAGAGCGATTCAGTGCAAGAAAGGTAAAGTAAACTATTCATTTTTATTAATCAGAAATGTTAATAGCGTGATTATGCTAAGCAAATTCGCAAAGATCGTTAGACTCAAGATTAAAACCAATAAAACGTTTGTTACTGATTTAAGTTAATTAATATAATATTGAAAATTTGTTTCGTGAAACCCCGAAATATCTTTTGCTATGAGATATTTTTGATAACATCAATTTAATTACGTTTTGTGAAACCTTTTACAAATTAATTTTTCCTCTCTAATAGTCTGGAAGGAATCGCTTCTATTTGAAAAGGCAGTCAATATTTAAAATATGTTTTTGGCTTTATTAATTAGTTTTAATCCCTTTTGGGATTTTATACTTGTTTATTATTTCTATATATATTTTTATCTTACGAGACTTTATGTTAGTTTATACCCCGTGGTAACCAGTGGAAAATCACACAGTGGTATGGTCTGCACATGGGTGCAGACCGTAAAAAGCAAGTTGGTCGATATAGACACTAATAATTGTCCCTTATTTTCATGACACTAATAAAACTGTTTTCATTTTCATCTTCAGCACCTATCCGTCCACTGCTGAACATAGACCTCTTTCAAATAACGCCAAGACAACCTTTACGAAACTGCTTTACGAAATCCTGGTATGTTAATTTCTACTTCTGTTATTAAAGACGCGGATCGTCTACATGTTACTAGATTTCGTGAGTACCGATTACGAAGCACACAAAGTACTGGATTTCCCCCAAAATTTGTCTGTTTATTTGTACCTGCAAGAAAACATTGACAGACTGTGTACATAGCGTCATGTTACACATTTTTTGTCCCGGGAAAGACTGATGTAGTCCATTAAGTTGTCAGAGATTGATATAACAGGATCACTATCTGACTCTAGTTACTTGTGCATCGCTAACAATTTGTAAGGAATATTCTTTGAGAATACCTTTGAAGTGTAAGTGCTTTAGTTTGAGTAAAGTGAGTTATATGATAAAAGAAGTTTAGTAGTCTGTTTTTATTTAGTAGTGTTTTAGTACAACATTGAATATGATTAAAATTAAAATATTTTACTGATCGTGTACATATGTGGCGGACCAATCAGCGCCACAGTTCTGCATTCAACTATTTCCCACACATAAATTAGTATTTTTATTTATTTTTTACGACACAGGTAACTATTCCTCACAACAAAATCCCAACGCAACAACTATAAAAGAGCTGTTTACCTTTAAATGGCTGAACCAATTTAGATAAAGCATGTCTAAGAACGACCGCTAGAAAACCTACTTTCAAACAAAAAATTTACATGTTGTCTGTAACGTCGGATTACGGACGATAATTTTACGTGATAACGTCATAATGCCACAAGCCGAACGCTTAGGCCGATCGTGCCTTTCAATCTGCGCTCTCATTTGTACCCTGGGCTCACGTGGGACGTGACACTTTATGTGTTAATCAAACGTTATCACGTCAAATAACACTTTACCGCGACCTACGGTGCTACAGACACATGCTTAGTGGTCAAACTTACAACTATCCTCGTTTTGCGTCAAGAGTTAATAAATCTAATGTAACTATGGAACATATGTAATCATAATGTATAAAAATCTATACTAATATTATAAAGCTGAAGAGTTTGTTTGTTTGTTTGAACGCGCTAATCTCAGGAACTATTAGTCCGATTTGAAAAATTCTTTCAGTGTTAGATAGCCCATTTATCGAGGAAGGCTATATATAGGCTATATAACATCACGCTGTGACTTATAGGAGTTGAGTAACACGGGCGAAGCTGCAGGCGACAGCTAGTTAAATTATAAACTCGAATGTAAATCATCCTCCAACGTCTCAATCATACGCAACACTTCAACTAAAAACGTCCTCTCACTGTCTGCCAATACTTTTCTACAAATTGATGTTCTCTATCAATTAAATACATAAGAAATATTGTATTGTAGGACGAGTTACTTGCCGTTATTTCGATGCGGGACTACGTTACACTCGAGTGCATACAATCAACAAGCGGGAAACGGTAGTATTGAAAAATCTTCGCGTCCTTTGTAGACGTCGAACAAAATCATATTGCTCCGAGCTCCCGTATACTTTTGTAGTTTGTCAACAGATTACATGTATTGAAATATAGACTGAATAGATTTTTTGTATTGTGTGTAAAATTATTCTTGAAGTAAAACTTCTTTTAACGCACACTTGACATGGGGAGTAAGCTGGTGAATGCGTGACGTGAGCGTTGTGATCTTTGATCATGAAATTGTGATCGGGCCATGCGAATGGAAGTTGAGGGGTGGAAGTTAGTGAAGATAGAAAGAGAGAGTTTTTACTGTTGTTCACTGTTTATTACATAATTGTTGGTAAACCAAAAATAAATTAATATTTCTTTTTGTCTTCAGATCTTTAACTAGCTTGTTTAATTATATTTACTGCAGATGCTTAATCTGAACTTAGTAGTATACTGAGTGGAGACCAAGCATCTACAACGTTTTTTGTCTTTATGGTCACCGTCTTCCGTATTCCAAATGATAATACTAACTACATAATACACTTTAATAGACCGGGAGAAAGGTCATGATCTCGTCGTTAGACCTCGAATGATGAATTACTATTCATGATCGTAGCATAAAACTAAAAACGTCCGTCCGGTGCGAGCTTGTGAGCGAAACTAAACACGAGCGATCGCGCAAATACGTCGCAAGCGCTGTCGACAAGCTTCCTATGATTTGTGTTCAAATTTCAAAAAGCGACACTAGTCCGGATCGGCGATTATCTCAAGCCAAGCCCACCGCCCCGTTCACACGCTTGCGTTTGTGGACGTTTGGCAAGCGTGTAAGCGTGCCATTATATGTTGGACTTTTATGATTGATTTCAAATCAGTTCTGACATACATGTCACAGCAAAATGACAGTATATGGGATTTGACAACATATATTTTATCTAATATTGTTTTTTTCCTTTAACATTTTTTTCCCTCCCACCACCTCCAAGACCGTCCAATGAGGTCAGGTTCCCATCCTGACTGATAAGAGCAGGCAGGAGGCGAACAAAACGCCTTTGCCTTGCTTTGTCTGCTTTCGTGCTCCTTCTGTGACATCGCTGCAACGCAGGAGTCCCCTATAAATTAAGACTTAGTACTCCCAAACGTGGCAGAAGCACGTCCGGGAGTGAGAGGAACCCTCCTAGGGCATTGTTCCAGTTTTCGGGATAGCATCATCAGTGCTTCCTGCATTACCAGTCCTCTTACTTGTCTGATGAGAAGAATCTAACAGGGGAATTGCCATTTCCCTGTAATATACGAGTGTATGTACTTAATTTACAATGGGAAGTAAATCAAAAATTATTAACGTCATACTACATATTGTCTTTATTTCAATCTTTCTCAGATTGTCACTTCCGTATCGGTGGGTTGTGTGACAATACGCCTGGGGTGCGCAGAGAGTACAGGACGCGCAGGGGGAGACCATTAGTAATATTTTCATATTTTATATTTATACACATATTGAAAGTATTAAATACAACGGAGGTTTTGTGACATGCTCTTTTGTGTCTCCTGTTGGGAGGTGTGTTCATTTGAGTCATCATCATCAATAGTTTTCATCCATCGATCGCTGTTCTTTTAATGAACGATAATAGATCAAGAAATGTATAGCCTGACCAGAAAAATAAAAATCGCCGCCATATTGCGATAAATTTCGGAATTAATTTCTGTATGGACGATACTATGTGTTGACGTATAAAAGATACAGTGGCGACACCACGCAGGGTTTATATATTTCTGGTCAGGCAAACTAAGATGTAATTGTATAATTATAAATAACTTTTAACAAGCATCATATTGTTAAGAACATAATATTCTTAATTTATTTTTGTTGTTTCCCCCTCGATATATATTTTAACAAGGTTTTGTAACAAACCATAGGATAAGTTTTTTTTTATTTTATTCATGGGAGACGCGCCAATAAATTAGATCATATATATTATGTGTGATATTAGTTTTACGTAATATTTAATCGTAAATCTAGATAATAAGGCCGTGTTTTATCATCATTGTATCTGTGAGCCGTATGCAAAATAAAATTTTCAATACGTTTAGAAGTTTGACTGGATTTAGGGAGAGTTTGTTGTGAGAAATTAATTAAAGTTGTATTTGTGAAATACGGAACTTCCCAATCTCCCTTTGATTTTTGGTAAACTTAATCTAAAACCGATATATTGGTTTCTATGGCTAAGCAATTAATATGGAATGGAATCCGAGTAATTCTGGCTTCCTGAATCTATCAGTAATGAAGGTCAGTTATCAAGAAAAGTCAGAAACATTAATGCTTATGATGTATTAATTTTTGTCATATACAGAATAGCTAAATATGTAATATGAGTAAATAGCCTAGCAGGCAGTCGATTCAACCAGAAATTACCTTATAGACGCTTTATACCTACAGGTGGATTTCCAAGTGCGTTGCCTTTGAAATATAACTTTTTTATATCATAGGAGGGCAAACGAGCAGGCGAAGCTTTAGACTACCGACGCCCATACACATCCGCACAACCAGAGATTATGCAGATGCGTTGCAATCCCTATCCCATCAATGGGCCACCGGAAACTTGCAAGTCGCACGAAACGCGACAGCATAGCTGTCACTTGACGCTTGTGTTATGTGAGCGAACGGTACCAACCCTGGTCGTGCCGGCCCAAGTCGGACGCATAGCAGCATGGCACTACCTCTTACAAATACAAACTGTTCTCTTTTCTTAAAAAAACAAAATGTACAACAAAAAACTCTTCTACTATATCCCTGTAGAAAAAAAGAAAAAAATATTCGCATCATATTAATTTTATCCAAAACCGTCTGTTCTCATCTTACTGCTGTCAATAAATTCTTACGCCTATTTCATCTATTGTGAACAAGATCCCTTAACCTTTTTTAAACGATATAAATCAAAAATAACTCGTTATTTTGATTTAACATTATAATGAGATGGCGTATCATTTTATATCTTTTGTTAAAACGTGAGTGTATTGTACCTTAAATTCTAATTATTTCCCCGGGCACGGAGGTATCAATTTTCAAGCAATTTCTGCATGTAATTGCGTGAAAATAAACCTTCATCGTTGCTCGGGAAATATTTAAATGTTTTGTAATGTTGTTTTAAGTGATACTTTTTGATTTTACTTCATTTTTATAAATAACTCTACTTAGGGGTTTAATCTTAGGGTTTAATAGAAACCCCACCATGGTTCAGGCCTTAACGTGGCCGTGGCGGTCAGTAGCCTAGGGTGAGCCCAGCATCTGAGGCGAAGCTTCTTATAAGAAGAGGGGACGAAAGAGCAGGGGACAAGGGGTGAGGATGGGTACCTCACCCCATTGTACTGTCCCGACGTTGGGAGGGGTTGTTCTGTGGTGCGGGACAACCCCTCTGTGGAGGTGGCGTTGGTCCCTTGCGGGACTGACTGGCTGTCGAGGTGCCCTGTTTGTCTACTAGATCCGGGGCACCTCACCAAAGGCGGCATTGGCGGCACTCGCCGGGTTTTAGTGGGTAGAGCTGCGTCCACTTACCAGCTGTCGGGTGCAGCGAGTCCCACATACCTCATGCCTCAGAGCATTTCCCGGCGTTAAAAAAAAAAGGGTTTAATAGAAAAAAGTGCGTACCTACAAAGTACTCATGTCAGAAGTGAAACTTATTTGGCAAACTAATTTTTAAATCTCGTTTATATTTATACTAATCTAAAGCTTTAAATTTTCGAGACTTGCGATGCGACGTTCGCTCTATCTCACTCTCTCTCCCACTCTCTCTTGATCTTTCTCACTCGCTTGCTCCCTACTCTCACTCCATGGTTATGTGCTTCATGATACGTTCGCCCTTTCTCACTCTTTCTTAATCGGTCTCAATCACTCTCTTCTTGGACAAAAACGTTGCATATTTTCGTGACGTTTCATCTGTAAAAAATTTACTCACATGCTCGCAAAGAAGTTTCACTTCAAAAGTCATGGGGTGCTTGGTTAATGTTAAACATCTAGGATTATATTAGAATTCAATATATTTATCCATAAATATACAACGCGCGACATAAATGTCATCCTGTTTGCCGTCCTGATTTTGAGTAAATTTTAATGCCAAGGCGCGCCAATGATGTTCCACATTTAAAAATCCGTTCATTTGAATGCAACGGAATTCAAATACGTGAGAACTATAACAGATTGGCTATTAAAAGTATCTACAGATTAACAATAACTCGATATTATCAAGTGTTTTAAGCATCACGTCCAATCTAAAAGGAAAAAAAAAGTAGAAGATCTCCGTACAGTGACCGGTCCGTGTTGGATGCGAGTGGCGAGGGATCGGTCGTCTTGGTTTTCATTGAGGGAGGCCTATGTTCAGCAGTGGACGAATAGAGGCTGATGATGATGATGAAATAAAAAGTTAAAAGTAAAGCAAATTTTATGAACCATTTTTACAAGTTTCCGGCAACATCTTGTTTTCAAACCGAGAAATTATCATTACAGTGAGTTTATCGTCCGTGGTTTCGTACTTTACTGCCCTTTAAAAACTTTTATCACTTAAATTCGAATAAACATTTTCATAACAGCGTCTGCTACAATATGGTCATTTATATTTGTCGTAAAAATGTAGTCAAAGAGACAGGGCATCAGTGGCGTCTTTCGATTTTGTAAGTAATGAAAATGGTCATCATCATCATGAGCCTCTATCCGTCCACTGCTGAACATAGGTCTCCCTCAATGAACGCCAATACAATCAATCTCTCGCCACTCGCGTCCAACACGGAACGGCAACTGTACGGAGATCGTCTTCCCACCTGGGTCATTTGTATTTATCGCAAAAATGTAGTCAAAGAGACAGGACATCGGTTGCGTCTTTCGATTTTATAAGTAATGGAAATGGTCTTTGTTATGTCTCCCAAATTTAAAATCCAGTAGAGTGGTATATTATTCAGGGATTTTCTAGATAAGAGGTCTATTGCATTATTAGTATCTTGCAGTTGCGTTTGCAAACGCGCTAAGATACACCTACTAGGTAAGTAGGTTCTATTCATAGTCAGGGAGGGTCA
Organism: Helleia helle; assembly: GCA_963853865.1. Classification (NCBI taxonomy): domain Eukaryota; kingdom Metazoa; phylum Arthropoda; class Insecta; order Lepidoptera; family Lycaenidae; genus Helleia; species Helleia helle. The sequence goes on along the minus strand of OY971425.1, from coordinate 4,679,473 downwards.
AATAACCAATCCTAGGATGTAAAAGTGGCTGAAAAATTATTAGGAATGATCAACGAGATTTGTATATGGATATTTTTAATTTGTAACTAATAATGTTTGAAGTAGAAAATGTTTGAAGTGAAACTTCTTTGCGCGCATGAGGGTATTTTTTTTACGGATGAAACGTCACGAAAATGTGTAACGTTTTTGGCCAAAAAGAGGGAGAGAGTGATTGAGACTGATTGAAAGAGAGTGAGAAGGGGCGAACGTAGCATGAAGCACATGCCATGGAGTGAGAGTATCCCGCAAGCGAGTGAGAAAGATCAAGAAAGAGAGTGAGAAAGAGCGAACGTCGCATCGCAAGTCTCGGAAATTTAAAGCTTTAGATTAGTATAAATATAAACGAGATTTAAAAATTAGTTTGCCAAATAAGTTTCACTTCTGACATGTGTACTTTGTACGCACGTACTTTTTTATTATTAAACTCCTAAGTACAGTAATTAAAAAAAAAAACTAAAGAGAGGTGTCAAGGGACACCCGGATGGAACGAAGTTCCTTTCGATTAATTAGTGAAGACCTATTAATAAAACACATTACCAACAATTTTAGCAAGTCAAATTAAGTCAACTGTAGGTACGTGGAATGTGTTATAATAAAAACTACTTACATATCTAATTTTTCAAACATGTTTAAATTGTAAAATCTTAAAGTCAAACCTGCCAATAGATGGCGTGGTACATTAATTAGTAATGATTAAACGTTTCCGTGAATTCACCAATAGATGGCGTTGTTTACTAATTGCATCGCGCTATGGGTGACATACTGTTAATAGATAAGGTTTCAAACTTTTACAAAACTATAGCAAAAACATACAAAAAGCCAATACGCGAAGCGGCCGCGCGCGTGACGATATACATACCTACGTATGCACTATGCGATATACTCGCAAAAAGTGTCGTGACAACTTTTCGTAAGAATTTTTTCCGTCTAGCCCCCTTTCACAACGCGCGATAAGGGATGAGACATACCTGTAATATTCAATACCCGGTCTCACAGGTACGGGTATCGTCATATACCCAGTACCAATACCCGGTATCAAAATACTTATAGGTATTTGATAGCTGTCGAATGGTTGGTTCAGTTGATACTTGATAACGTAGCGGGTGTACTGTGCGCGTTCACTAAGAGGTGGCGGCTCGCATCCATTCCCGCTCAGGTTATGGATATTTGTATGTATGTTAACCATAAAATCTATATACCATACTAAATTATATATAAAATATTATTAAATTATTTTAACTTTTATAAAACGTCATCTATCCGTGGAAAGATGATCATGCAATGTAAAATCGGTAGAAGTCGACGCCATAAATGGTTCCGTGACTAAGGCTAGTGACAAGTTTGAATTTATTATTTTACTAATTTCTTTAATTATATTTTTTTCTAATACTACTGCGCCCTGCGGTTTTATCCGTATTCAAGTTAAATAAAAAATAAACATGACTTCCCAACGTTCCCGTATAAGAGCATCTCCTTTACATTAGAGCGCGATGTTATAGGATCGTCACAATTATAATAGACATTAGATAAAAAAGCAAAATCTAACCAATAGACGCTTTAGTTAGGTACCTAATTATAATGTTTTATTTAGATGCGGGTGCGAGACGCATGATACTGGTACGGCAACACACAGGTACGGCATACGTCTGACGTCATACCCGTTGGCCCGTTCGCGTGTCGCGTATAGTCCGTACCCATACCCGTAGCATCATAGTTCATACTTTGTAAGGCGCGTGCCGCGTAACCGGTGCGGCATACCTATCGGGTACGGACCGGGTATCTGGCGTACATACCCGATCTGCATACTGTTAAGCTCATACTGGGTATTTATACCTGTACCAGTATACAGTGTGTTTTTTTTAAGTGGGACAGTATGGGGAAATCCTAAAGTATAAGAGATACAGGGAAACTGTCTTAGGAAACATTAGGTACTTTTTTGTGAAAAAAAAATTGGTATAGTCAAAATTTTGGTCAAGTGTGAGTTGTCCCTAAAAATTGATTAATTTTGATGAATTTTTTTTTGACGCACATCTACTCAGTTTCATGAGGGGATCATTTTATTGTATGGGAAGAAAAAAATCGGGACAGCAGAAGTTAGGTAAATTTAATAAAATAATTTTACATTAAAGTAAATGTTCAAAGTGGCCTCCCTCTTGTCGAATGCAGGCACGAGCGCGTTTCAGAACACCTCTGGTAGCTTTAGACAAGGCGTTGTGATGTATGTTGTTCAAATGATAATGCACTGCGTCTTTTAACTCTTGTACCGAGTTGGAAGTATCTGCATAAATTCGACCTTTAAGGTACCCCCAAATGAAAAAATCCAACGGTGTTAAATCGGGTGAACGTGGTGGCCATTTAATAGGGCCATTTGTGCCCATCCAGCGATCAAGAAAATCATTTAAAAACTGTTTAGTAGCGATACTATTGTGGGCAGGGGCGCCGTCTTGTTGGTAGATGATATTATTCAAATTATTTAATGGAATTGCCATATCTACTAAATCCACAGCCATGTTTAATATTTCCTGATATTTTTGACTATTCAATGTTCCATGGTAAATTTTAATGGCAAAGATTTTATTATCTAATATTGCACACCAACAATTAAAGGAAAAGCGGACCTGGTTATGGGTTGCCGTAGTTCAGAAGAGGTTTGTACGTGCCCAAAAATGATTATTTTTTCTATTGTACATGCCATTGTTTGAAAAAATGCATTCATCTGTCCAAATAATCCGGCTTGGAAAAGACGGGTTTCTAATCGAGCATACTACAAACCACTGGCAAAATGCTAATCTCCGGTCAGTGTCTGCTGGAAGCAATGCTTGTACAAGATGACCTTCTATGTAACACTTGTACTTGTAAGCCTTCAATACCTTTCGTACTGTAGATCTATGCACACCGATATTGTCAGCAGCTTCCCTCAATGAGGCTTTTGGGTAGGCTTCAAAATATCCTAAGATTGCGATAGTTGTAAATTCATTTATTACTGTGGCTCGTCTCTTCCGTTTTAGTGTAAAACAGCCTCCCTTTCTTAAATTTTTCACCAGTTTGTCAAAAATTTTGCGGTTCGGTTGATCGCGGTCCGGATAACGTTCCCGATACCACTGTAACGCATTCACAGAGCTACGATAATTTACACAATACGCTTCAATTAAATCTACTTTATGCGAGTTTGATAATTCCATGACGAAAACTTAACATAATGTTAACTTTAAACAATGAAATATCAAGTAAAATACTGTTTGTTTCAAGAAGTTCCAAATTTAAAATTTGTTTTTTTTTTTAAATTAGATTTGTAAGGTAAGGTGCTCGCGTAAGAATACCTTAAAGTATTTTAATCCTTTTTAAACCAAATAAAGTGTTCCAAATTCAAATGTAAAACTGGAATAGGCAATATTTTTTTAATAAAAACCTTGCAGTGGGCAGTGGTAGGCAATTTACACGGGTTGTAATAATGAAAACGATTTTCTTAAATTTGACTAACTTCTGCTGTCCCGATTTTTTTCTTCCCATACAATAAAATGATCCCCTCATAAAACTGAGTAGATGTGCGTCAAAAAAAAATTTCATCAAAATTAATCATTTTTTGGGACAACTCACACTTGACCAAAATTTTGACTATACCAATTTTTTTTTCACAAAAAAGTACCTAATGTTTCCTAAGACAGTTTCCTTGTATCTCTTATACTTTAGGATTTCCCCATACTGTCCCACTTAAAAAAAACACACTGTACATACGTCTCATCCCTAAACTACGTTCCAAAAATGAAGTAAAATCAAAAAGTATCACTTAAAACAACATATTAAACATTTCAGTATTTCCCGCACGCACTTTTTTAACTTAATGCTTACTACTTAAATAGCAATAAAGGTAAATATTTACTCTGTAAATCTTTCAAATGCCTAGTTATCACAAAAGACACACGTTTAAACGTAGAATGAACGAGGTTGGAGATTAGAATTTAATAGACCCGAATCATGACTTCGAAATTCCGTATGCAAAGCCGCGCGTAATTTATTGTATAGGTGACTCCTAAAGTGAAATAGAACTTTGCTAAAAATCCTCAATAATATAATAATCAAAACACTTTATCTGCCCCCAGAGCCCCCGAGCGTCCCCGACCGCTCCCGAGGGCCCCCGAGCGCCCAAGTACGTGCTCGGGGCAAATTGAGCCAATCGGACACCTTTGTCAGGATGCGCCAGTGTGATCAAATGTTTGCTGCTTCAGACTTCCTCTAACGATTTAACTTTTGTTTGACTTTTATTGAACCCAGTAGAGTTACGACTATTCGTGTATTGTGTTTGTGAATAGATTTACTTCTTATCTCGTAATTAGTCAATACCAGTGAAATAAGTTTGGAAAACGATTGACGAGAGAATTTTATGGTTAAACTGCTATTTTTTATATGTGTTGCCCTCCTTTTCGCTATTCCCCAAATGGGCCACCGGAAACTCACAAACCGCACGAAACGCGACAACATAGTTGTCACTTGACGCCGGTGTTATGTGAGTGAGAGGTACCACCCCGGTCGGGCCGGCCCAGTTCAGCTGCAATGTAGCACTACCTCTTACTTACCAACGAGACTGGATAGTAGGTGTGTTTCATAGCGTTCCCAACGGCAAAGTTCTACACAATCATGCTGCAAGGACTTAGGGTTCATAACCATGCTGTAAGGCAGTTGCTAAGAGGAAATTTAAATTAAATTAAATTAAATTTACAAATACTACGGAATCAGTAGAAGCGTATAAAAGTCCTTTTATAACTGAACAGTTCAAGCAGACAGTATTTACAACAGTTGTTAAGATGTAAAAGCCATACAGTCCAAAGATTTGGCTCGATCCGTCATATTTAGCGGGCTCGGCCATCGATCAGGGTCTGTCATATCGCCCATTACTCAATTATGACTTGATGGATGTCGCGCGAGGGTATTGAGCAGGGAATGTAGTTGAGCGAGTAGTAAACGCTGTTAAAAAGTATTAATAATTATCAACAGCTTCATGTTTTTAGGATAATGGTCCAATATTACAAGGCAGAAGTTAATCGGTCATCTTGACGTTCACTGAATGAGTCCAGTAGTCGACGAAAAAATGATGCTGATGTCAAGGCAGATACAGATATACAGAGAATCAAAATTATATAAGACTAGTTGGTACCCGTAGCTTCGCTTCAAGTAAATAAGACTAATTTTATTACTACTGGTTAAAATAGGATGAAAATTTTTGGAGTTTGCCACTACACCCAAATAAACAATTCCTCTGTACTATGTTAAATAGCCCATTAATTTTTTTCCATGGCCCATTAATTAACTGTGTGATGATAATATTTAACTGTTACCTAACCCCCAAATACTCAAACAAATCTCAAATTTAAGACGTACTTAAACTCATGCTACGACGTGTCAGATTCAAAGAAAACAAGAGGAACAACACGAGTTTAAGTACGTCTTAAATTTAAGATTCGTTTGAGGTAGGATGTAGGTAAGCTGTAACTAAAAAAAATCGTAGCTCGATATGTGAAGCGGTAATGTTGTAGATATAAATTATCTGTGGAATATTTAAACGAACTGTTAACGAAAAGTAAAATTAAAATACATTTTCATTGCTTTATAAAATACCTAAAAAGACCATGTAACGGAACTATCTGAGCATAAACTGCGCGCATTTGACCGATGTTATTTGAATTTTTCATTCTTGCTGAAATTGAATATTCAAACAAACGACCAATTCACGGCACAATATTCTATCGATCAGTGGCTCTTCCTCGCGGTTTTGCCCGTCCTAAAATATCAGAACTTTAAATATTTTAAATTTCTCAGTAATTTGATTACTAAAATAAATACATTTTTAAACCTAACTAGTAGAAAGTATTGTAGCTCAAGAGGGGACAAAAAACAGGGGGACAAGGAGCGAGGATGGATCCCATCGTACTATCCCGACTTTGGGAGGGGTTGTTCGGTATAACCCCTCTGTGGTGTGGTGGCCTCGGTCCCTTGGGGACCGACCAGCCGTTAACAGGGCACCTCACCAAAGGCGGCATTGGCGGCACTCGCGGGGTTTTAGTGGGTAGAGCTGTGTCCACCTTACCATTTTTTGAGCGCAGCGAGTCTCATATACCCGCCTGGGGATTCCCCACTGATGATGCCTCAGATCATTTCCCGGCGTAAACTAAAAAGTAAGTATTTTAGCTTATCGCATTCAACAAGTCTTCAATAATATCAATTAATTTTAATTAATATTACTATTAATTATTTTAATTTAATAAATTATTATTAATTTACCCTAATTCCACTCATTGTAATAAAGTCGGCCTGTATGACCTATACAATCGATAATGAATATCAATAATTCAGCTTTATAATATAATGTTTTTTTTTATGTTAGTTGGATAGGCAAACTGGCAAACGTGCCACCTGATGGAAAGTGGTCGACGTCGCCCATGAACATAAATTAGTTTACCTGGAACGAGCCCAGGCAACTTATTTATGTGTTGCCTATCCTGAGACATAAGATGTTAAGTCTCGGTGCCAGTAATTACGCTGCCTGTCTTGCCCTTCTCTCCGAAACAAGCAAGATGGTGGTACCCATGCAGCCGGGAGCGCGGCACAGCGCTTCCCTCCCACCGGTAAATATAAGTATAGATTTCAATATACACAAACTCTACAACTTTTGATATCAAAATTTAACAGCAATAAAATTTCAAACACCGTGAAATAACCCAACCGCGATTCATTACGGCAAATAAAAACGTCATAACATCGGATGATACGACATGGAATAAAACACGGCTGTAATACAAAAGTTTTTATCATACAGTTATGGTTGAAGCAAATATTTTGGTTATTTTTACGCAATGAGCTCTTATTCAAGGGTCAACAGTGACCACAAGCAAGCTGATGAGCAGCCTAATGATAATGGTCTAATGGATAATGGTCTCACCTATTCTTGAAATAGCGAGCTCGGGACGAGCCTGGGCATTACCTATGAATTGAAATAAGTTTTCATATATTACAGAGCCCATACATTTAAGACACATGATTATCGAATTAAAATCAATCTAGCAGGTTAAGAGGAGTTAGGTGACAAACACACGTACATGTTTTATAGACGACAACAACAAACAGACAGTCGATTTAAGTGGTGGTAAGTCAGCGCCATCCATAGACACTCGCTACACCAGAGGGTTAGCGGTGGCGTTACATATATTGAACATATAACTGGAATATAGCGGTAATGTTGTGTTTTGTAAGAAAACAAATGTCGCCAAATTTGTGCTGCGACGCTGCGCCGGTTCTGCGCTCTGATTGGACGATTGATGGTCATGAATAATATAACGTACATACGGATAACTGGTTTGTTAAATTGCTATTACGTCAATGACAAATCACTGACTAGTTTCGGAATTTTACGGCTCTTCTCTATCCGGCTATATGCTCGATGGTTGCATATAAATATGCTCTATTTATCAATATCCCAGCTAAAACCATAAAAATGAAAATTCCGAAGATTTTAGCTTATGAGCATAAAATATTCTATAGTGATTACTTTGATTTCATCATTATAATCATTGTTAAAAAAGTTCCTTCCTTTTTTTTTTTTTACGCCGGGAAATGCTCTGAGACATCCCGCCTGGGGAGTGGGTCTCCCCAGGTGGGTATGTGGGACTCGCTGCGCCCGAAAGATGGTAAATGGATGCAGTTCTACCCACTAAAACCCGGCGAGTGCCACCATCAGTGCCGCCATGGTGAGGTGCCCCGGATCTGTTGACGGCTAGGCAGTCCCGCAAGGGACCGACGCCACCTCCACAGAGGAGTTGTCCCGCACCACAGAACAACCCCTCCCAACGTCGGGACAGTACAATGGGGTGAGGTTCCCATCCTCACCGCTTTCCCCCTGCTCTTTTTTCCCCTCTTCTTATAAGAAGAGTACAAAGAGCACCCTCGGCTCAATTAGCTTCGCCCAAGGTGTTGGGCTCACCCTAGGCTACTGAGCCCCACCGCCACATCAAGGCCTGAACCATGGTGGGGACACAAATGAATGCTGAGACGATCATCTCTATGTTCCTTTTAATGACAAAATTATATTTTTGTACTTATCCAACATGTCCTCACCCCTACCAGTTTTGTCAGTGTAAATATTTGCAGTTGTAATTAGCGGGTTGGTTCCCGTTACACAGCGGCTCTGGCTCATGGTCCATCATCTCGGATTATTATTATTAATTAAGATTATTAACTCGTTCTAGATTGTACCGTGACTTTCACCAAAATAATGAAACAAAAATATTTTTAATTTACTATAATGAAACAACATTTACGGATACTTTACAGCAACCATGGTCACGGGGAGACAGGCTTCAGACGTCTTAACGTTACAAAGTTATTTTAATAACAATAGAATAATAAAAACTAAGGAATATTATACACCGTTACACAATATACTAAATTTAATACAAACATATAGGACACATATAAAAACTGTAACGGTGTAAACAGTGTAATATAACTCCTTAGAAGGTAACCGCTCAGTTGTATGATTGTATGCGGACAAACCGCGATCCTGTTGTTTGTGGTGCCTAATAAATCTATTTGACAACCTATATACACGAGTCATTTAATTATTCCCATGTATGCAGACTGTATCTTGATTCGTGGTTTATGATTTTTATTATAATTGAATCCCAAACGGGTAGTGAGAACCTTTTTACTTTAGTTTAGCTAAGCTAAACCAAAGTAAAGTTGATTGTTGCGTAGCATAAGACGGATTAACAGAAAATTAGTCAAAAAGAAATCATTACAGATATTAAATATAAAATAACTGCTGCTTAGTGTGGTGGTACGTGGTATAATACTTCTTACCACCACACTACATACACCAGTTTAATAATACTTACCATCACATGGAGATCGCAAGTTCGATTCGAACCAAAAGCATAATATCTCAGATGATTAAAATCTGTACCAATGTTAATGTAATTTTTATTTATGTCCGTTTTCAATTAGTCACCGTAGCAAGTGTAAACTTACCCATGGGACCAGTTATAATTATTATTGTGTGTAATAAATTCTACGAGTGGACTTGTACGAGCGAACTTATGCGAGTCAACTCGTCCCAGGTCCCGAGGTTATCAGGTGGTAGATCGGTGCGTGATCAGCCCCAGATCCTCGGATACAGTTCTAATTGAAGTACCGAGACGAGGCACGATAAAGATCCTTTTAACTTATTACTCGGTACACCTGGAGTTTTATCGTGCTACGTTCTATTCATATTTGAAAAATTTCATTAATTTAATACAGATTTATATAGAACACTAGCTGTTGCCCGCAGCTTCGCCCGCGTTAACTTACTCAACTTAATTACTGTTAGCCACAGCGTGATGTTATATAGCTTATAGCCTTCCTCGATAAATGGGCTATCTAACACTAAAATAATTTTTCAAATCGGACTAGTAGTTCCTGAGATTAGCGCGTTCAAACAAACAAACTCTTTAGCTTTATAATATTATAGATTAAAAATGATATCTTTACTAATGAATGAATGAATGAATGAATGAATATTCTTTATTATGCACACACATTACTAAAATATAACAGAATAACAAAACAAAAAGAAACAAGCGGACATAAAGGCGACTTTATCGCTGAAAAGCGATTTCTTCCAAGTAACCTTTGGGTAATGGAAATGTTTTATAAAAATTATAAGGCAGGTGCAACTATATATTTTATGTATGATTTATATCACATTTTGATGAATACTGTAAAATACATATGATAATATATACCTGTAATATATACCTACATATATACATATAAATATACATATACCTACACAAACATACAAAACAATAATAATAATAAATGCACAACATACATAAATCTTAATACATACATATTATGTACTAAAACATATTTTATATAGAACTTTCTTGATATATTTCAGAGGAAGTTATAAAAATAAACAGACAAATATATAATATCTAGTAATAAATTAAGAGATATTTAGGTAATAACTTTTGACTAAAAATATAAAAATATTTTAAGTTTTTGCTTACTAATATTATAAAGATGTAAGTACCTAATGTTTGTGAGTTAGGATGTAAAAGGTTTTCTTCGAAAATACTTATCTTGTTCCTCCTATGAAATCACTGAGTAGATTCTAAAATTTATTATTAGAATACAGCTGTGAATGTAAGTAGCGCGGGCAAAGCTGCGGACAACAGCTAGTTTAAAATACAAATGTCCATAATTAGATGTTATTAGTACAATTACACAGGCCCAGAAGTTCTCGACAGTTAAGATATATTGTGCTGTTCACCAGTGGGAGGTAGCACTTGGCGCACCTGCCATCCTATATATTTTATTCCCACATGGTGTTTAAGTGATAAAAATTATTAATATATAGCATAATCAAATGTAATATCAAAGAACAAAGCTGGCCATTATCGATGGTAAAACGAAGCTAATTGGGCGCGAAAACGGGGGTCCAGCGGGTAAGTGTGATACCTCAATTAGTAGTGACGCCCACTAATGACCTCGAAGTTTCTGGCTTTAATCACCGTGGCCGGCCTGTGATTAGCATTTACAAATTACTGAGCAATAAATGATTATCGTCAAACGTTACAAACGATTTTAATGTTTGGAGTATTGTTTGAAAGTTGTTGGTTGTAGAATTAAAACTATTCGAAAGTGCATATTTACCATGTCCACCGGCCCCACCATGGTTCAGGCCTTGACGTAGCGGTGGGGCTCAGTAGCCTAGGATGAGCCTAGCACCTTGGGTGAAGCCATTTTGCGAACCGAGGGGGCTCTTTGTACCCCTCTTATAAGAAGAGGGGACAAAAGAGCAGGGGGCAAGGGGCGAGGATGGGAACCTCACTCCATTGTACTGTCACGACGTTGGGAGGGGTTATTCTGTGGTGCGGGACAACCTCTCTGTGGAGGTGGCGTCGGTTCCTTGCTGGAGTGACTAGCCTTCGAGGTGCCCTGTTTGTTTACTAGAGCCGGGGCACCTCACCAAAGGCAGCATTGGTGGCACTCGCCGGGTTTTAGTGGGTAGAGCTGCCTCTACTTACCAGCTTTTGGGCGCAGCGAGTCCCACATACCCGCCTGGGGCGACCCACCCCCCGCGGGATGCCTCAGAGCATTTCCCTTTAAGGAAAAAAGCCATGTTCACCGGAGCTCGGTATCGCGACAGTTTTCGAATGCCGTTTCACCACACTTATATATTTCGATGTTAGATCCTCGGCACATATGAAAAACAATAATATTTTATGGCGAAAGTTGTGATGTTGGGATATTTGTTCATCTTTCACGGCAAAACGGTTTGGGAGAGCTATTGGAAAACGTTACTAATAAGATATTTTTAAAAACATTCTAAAACCATGGTTATTTTAGACTTTATAACTTTTTCAAAACGGTTTACTCTTCTTTTTTATTTCATCTTAGCTGGTGCCCGCAGCTTCGCCTGCGTTAACTTAGATTTATGTATCCGGATTGATGATGATTATTTTATAGCCTATGTTCTAATCCAAGGTATAAGCCATCACTATTTCAATTTTCAGCCAAATCAGTTCAGTCGTTTTGCCGTGAAAGATGAACAAACATCCAAACTTACAAACTTTCGCCTTTATCTTTATCAGGTAGTAAGTTAGACATTATTAGTAATATTAGTTTGGACTGTCATGCTTGAATCAGCCATGTTGTATTTATGAGCTTTTATAATATGTTGGAACGGAAATCACTTGTTACACTATATTAATTTTTCAGGACTTTCTAGCTGTTTTAACTGCTCCCGGACTGGACAAGACAATTTATAATATAATAATAAACCTTTATTTTCAGGCTGCATAGGCATATAGCTGCAATACCTTAACCTATTTTTTATATGGCCAAACGCTCATAGATATTAACAACCAGGTTATGCAGATGCGTTGCCCTCCTTTTCCCTATCCCCCCAATGGGCCACCGGAAACTCACAAACCGCACGAAATGCGACAACATAGCTGTCACTTGACGACGGTGTTATATGAGCGAGAGGTACCACCCTGGTCGTGCCGGCCCAATTCGGCTGCAAAGCAGCATGGCACTACCTCTTGCTACAAATATAAATTTTAAATAATTAAATAGAATCATTATTGCCTTCGTCACTCAGTGATAACGTTGTGATCAAAGATTGATTTAAATCGGATAATTTCTGAAATTTGTATATAATTATCTAATAATATTAGAGACTAAGAAAAAAGGGGAATATGTCCAGAAATGGACGGGATGATGTTGATGATGACGATAATAATGTTGTAGAATAACCAATAAATCCAACCATTAAAGCAAAGCTATATTTTCAATATAAAATCTTTACTTTTCAACCTTTGATTCTTGGCAACGTTTATCCGGGATACGGCTTCCACGTCGGGACGGAGTTACTACGTGTATCTTGACGTAAATAATACGCTGGGGTGCCGAGGAACCAAAGAAACGGTGGCGCCGAATCGACCATACAACGTAATTAATGTTTTCAACGCGCCACGATGCTTGGATGTGGTGCATTTGACTGTTTATACGATTTTTTTTGTAAGAGGTAGTGCCCTGCTGCTTTGCAGCCGAATTGGGACGGCATGACCGGGTACCTCTCGCTCACATAATACTGGCGTAAAGTGGCAGCAATGCTGTCGTGTTTCGTACGGTCTGTGAGTTTCCGGTGGCCCATTGGGGGATAAGGAAAAGGAGGGCAATGCATCTGCATAATCTCTGGTTGTGCGGATGTGTATGGGCGTCGATAGTCGCCAAAAGGCTTTTTTTTTCAGAAGTGTTAGACTTTTCGGCCTGATGGCCTTTAAGCTCAATTGGTACAGTATAAGTAGCCAAAAGGCTACGACTGCTCGTTTGCCCTACTAGCTATAAAAAAAAAATTTCAATAAGTGAGATCTCAATCTTTTGAGTATTTTAACCCCCAATACAGATGTTTAAAACACCGTTGTTTGACCGCAAGTGTGTCCGTCTATGGCATCGTAGTTATCAAGACTGAACCGATTTGGATGCGGTTTCTTTTTTTTTCTTTTGTTGCTTGGTTTTCTAGCGGTAGTTCTTAGACATGTTTCAATAAAGCGGTTTACTCGTATGAAGCTCATCAGCATTTTTGTTATTGCTTTAGGGCAATTACAATATTATGGCCATAGTCCTGTGGAGTATATTAGAAGCTTATTAAAACGTTAGTAAAGACCTAGATACTCTAGATAGCATAAAACCCTACTCATCCACGTGTAGTGTCTCGGCGTGAGTGCAGCGGCGAGGCGGCAGCCGGACAAGGTTGCACTTGGTGTTATTTATGGTCGCGCCGCGGAAACGCCTCCGTGTACTATTGTGTAGAGAACGTATTGCTGGGGCTTGGATGTTCCTTTTGTTCACGGGTTTACGGATGTGGTATGGTTATGTGGTAATGTTTATAGTATTTTAGTAAAGAGTGTTTTTTATATATTAGATGGTGCCCGCGATTTCGTCTGCGCAGCATAAGACTTTAGTTTTTTTCCATAAAAAGTATCCTATGTTACTTCTAATACCTCCAAGGATATGTGTATAAAGTTTCATGCTGATCGGTTAAGTAGTTTTTGCGTGAAATCGTAACAAACTTACTCTACTTTCACATTTATAATATTAGTGGGCGATTATTAACACCACGCGCTTGTCGTCATAGGTACAACCATCCCGATTATTTCTTCCATAAAAAGATTTGCTGTGTTAAAAAAGAGGGGCACACTAAGGATTGGCTTATCCACCCGTTTGCCTCTTCAACTGACATACAGTTGAAGATATACTAAAGCATATACCTAGCGGTGGTTAGTGTACACTGATTGTTTTCTAATGTTTGCGCGAATTTCACTCATTATAATAAAACAATTTTACGGATTTTATCGCGGTTTATTAGATTTTTACAAGCCCGACGTTTCGGATACTTTACAGCAACCACGGGAGGACTGATAGTGTACACTGAATTCGTGAGCTTGAATCTCTTCAATAGCAAATTAAATGAAAAAAAAATCTAGTGATATATCATTCCTAGAGTATTCTACCAGTGGACATAAGCGATATACAACAAGAAGTATTATATGTACTTATTCCATTCAACGTAGGAACTTCACAAGAATAAAGGAAAGGGAGGAAAGGAACTTCACAACAATAAAGACGACGTCTTTTAAAATCTGTGGTTATCGCAATCAGATAGCTTTACCTCACAAAATTAAGTCTAACATACAACGGAGATTTATATACTTTTTTATTTTTTTCACACACATAAAACTTTAGTATCTTACTGTTTGAATGTATACATCCTCCTTCCGACCTTTTTGCTACAAATTGTTGGTACGATCGTATTTATGTGGCTCGCCACAAAGGGCCGATAGCGCCCTTCGGTATATCAATCACCACATGTACCACTGATAACATTTTCAATAGACTCCAGTTTTTGCTATTGGAACTAATATGGGAGACGAAACTTGGTTACAATAAGGATGTATATGATGATGGATTGTTTGGACCTAAATTAGAAGAAATACAGATTAAGAATTTACATGATTGCATAGGCTTAACTCGAGTACCTGGAATTCTAATTTTAAACTTTTTAATATTATGACATAAATACTTTTTCGATTTTTTGTCGTGGCTTAATAAGATTTATTAGTTTCGTATATTTTGTGTCTTTTTTTTTTTTAAAAAAGATGTCTATTGTTCATAGACTTATAATATACTGTTATTGTTAGTCTTAGGATTAATTAGTAAAAACAAATGTAACTCGCCTGACACAGACTTTGTTTATATATTTTTAATGAACTTCTATCAATAAACAACATTTTATGTCGTTATAACTGCAAAAAGGTTTTTGCAGTCATAACGACATAATAAAAAGTATCGTCTGTTATGACACAGACAAATCCAATTCCCCGTTGTTTTTCCCTGTACAAAACATTTCCTGTTCCCGTCTTAGCGCACCCTCTGCTCAAGGTAAAATGACCAATCTTTTACTAATTTACAATTGGAAATGGCGGGCTATAATCGAATTCTATATTTAAATACAAAGAATATTCTTCTTCTTTTTCATGACTTGGCAATTTTTTATGCTGGCTGTTGATAAAATACTTCTTTCTGTTATGGAATAAACAGTTTTATAATAGGTAATAGAATCAGGCGCTAATTTGCGGAATCCCATTATAATAATCGCGGGGTATTGCTAACTTATAAACTATTTTATAGTTCAAACTATGTAATGTGTTCTTTAAAACGAGATATTTTTCTCTTTTTGTGGAGTTCACAAGACTGGCGTGAGCAAGACCGTAGATAATGCCGAAATTTCAAACTACGCGAAACAAGAATTTAAAACATGCTAAATACTTCGTTTTAAACAGTTTTTTTTTTTCACTAGCGCCTGGAACAAATTTGTTGGACTATTATGGAATCTAGTGTGCTTGAAACCAAGGGGCGGAGCAGATTTGGGCTTAAGTGGAGGACCCAACCAATAAAATACAGGTAACTTGAGACTTTGTCGTGTCCACTTGAGGTAAGAGTTTTCTTATTTTTGTGGTATGGTGTTATAAAAAGATATGTTAAGATTGTTTTCAGTTTTTTTTTGTCGGCGAGATAGTCCAGTCCATAGATTAACAATTCTACCATTAATATTCCTGAAAATCTAGTAATTGAAAAGGCCAAGGTTTTCTGATAATCCCCACCATGGTTCAGGCCTTGTCGTGGCGGTGGGGGTCAGTAGTCTAGGGTGAGCCCAGCACCTTGGGTGAAGTGAATTGAGCCGAGGGGATTCTTTTTACCCCTCTTATAAGAAGCGGGGACAAAAGATCAGGGGACAAGGGGCGAGGACGGAAACCTCACCCCAATGTACTGTCCCTACGTTGGGAGTGGTTGTTCTGTGGTGAGGGATAACGCCTCTGTGGCGGTGGCTTTGGTCCCCTGAGGGACTGACTGGCCGTCGAGGTGCCCTGTTTGCTCAACAGATCCGGGGCACCTCACCAAAGGCAGCATTGGTGGCACTAGAACTGCGTCCACTTACCAGCTTTTGGGCGCAGCGAGTCCTACATACCCGCCTGGGGAGACCAACTTCAACTCCCACGCAAGGCACACATTTTCCGGCGTTAAAGGTATAAAGAGCCCCCTCGGCTCAATCAGCTTTGCCCAAGGGGCTGCGCTCACCCTAGGCTACTGAGCCTCACCGCCACGTCAAGGCCTGAACCATGGTTGAACCTGAACAATGAGTTAATAAATATGATTCTCAGTTGTGTTGCATTCAGATACAAGTAGATATGAAATTAAGATATTTTCATTATATCCACTGATGACGCGTAAATTTAATACTTCGAAACGTTCAAAGGTTTTAAATACAACAAAAGTACACCTAAACGAGTCCTTATATTAAAATCATTGTGAGATGAGCGCGGGTCACAATAAGCTGGGCGGCACTCAAATTTCATTTTTCATTTAGTGATGTTTTTCGAGAAAGTGCGAATGACGGGGAAGAGATTTGTGTACCGACTGTACAATGGATTCAAAGTAGTCTTTGTTGAATCTGTTTAATAAGATGATTGGATTATTTAGCCCGGTTTATAAGGTATTTTGTTGTGTATAAATGATGAAATATTTATAACGCTACGCTTGTTGTGTTCCGAGTACTTTATAAGGTTTTTAATCTATGAAATCTATAATGCCACATACGCACTCTGGTATAAAGACTAAAATCGCACACAGTTCTAGATCGTCATAAATCTAGCGGATTCGAGGCTACGCATTCTGATGTTCTATCAACCTTCAAAAATTTATATGCATATTTTGAATATTTATTTAATGCACGTTCTACTGATATTATAAACGTGAAAGTTTGTAAGAGTGTATGGATGTATGAATGTATGTTTGTTACTCTTTCACGCAAAAACTACTGAATGGATTTTAATGAAACTTTACAATAACATAGCTTATACATCAGAATAGCATATAGGCTATAATTTCTCTCTATACTACCATGGGAATGAGAAGTACGCGGGAGTTTGTTTTCTAACAGCATTCATATAAAGTAGGTACATATTGTATTTTAAAACATCTTTTTGCATTTTATAAACCACTTATTGAGATAAGTCGCTTATATTTTAAAGGGTTTTTTTATTTAAGTGCGAGCAAAACCACAGAAATAAGGTAAAAAATAATATAGAATGAAATATGCACAGGTTGTTCCCGACAGCTCTATATATTTGTGAAAAGGCATTTCTACGTTGCGTGGTTGCGACATAACCAGACATACATTTATAATATTCGTACGGGCTGTATGGCTATTCATGCATTCATTGTTTGTCGCATTGTTCTCATCTGACTAAAGAGTTATCTACATTTGTACTGTTTTGTAAGCTCTGTCAGCGTGTTTCTGATAGCTTTGAGAGATTGAGATTAGGACAAAAATTTCACGTAAAAATATTCACGTAAATTAAAATCTCACAGAAATAGCTGTTGCCTACAGATTCGCATATTCGCACGAGGATTTGACATTATGAGATGTTAACTACTAAAATGATAACACGGTATATTTTCTCAAAGGATAAATAAAATGGCATAAAAATAATTGTGTGTTTTAGCCCGGGTGCTCTATCTTTGATCATCACATTTTTTTTATAGAAGACGCAAACGCAAATGGACATATTTATTATTCTATGTGGAAAATTATTCAAGAAGCGTGTTAAATAAAGTCTTCTTTATAATTTATTATAATAGGAATTTTTATGTATAGCCTGATCAGAAAAATAAAAACGCTCGCCATATTACATAACCGTTTTCTGTATGAAATATACAGTGTGTTGACGTAAAAAAGATACAGTGGCGACACCATGCAGGGTTTATATATTTCTGGTCAGGCTATAGTAATATATTATTATGTCATGTTTTTCAGGTCACTGCGTATTATGCTACAGATTTTGACACATTACATATCTAAAATAGCCTTATGAATATTAAATTAATAAATAAACTAAAAAAAATGTGTGTGTGTACTTATGTACACGCGTTAGAAGTTATATAGTCCTTAAAAAATACATAGAAGGTACAACTTCATTACTTTTTGCTTATTGTGTAGTTAAAAACTATCGCCCGAATACTCAAACGAATCTCAAATTTAAGACGTACTTAAACTCGTGTTGTCCCTCTTTTTTTCTTTGAATCTGACACGTCGTAGCATGAGTTTAAGTACGTCTTACATTTGAGATTCGTTTGAGTATTCGGGCGTTAATCTTCTTCTAACATCTATACTGTCTGTGATAATTGTTCTATAGCGAACTACATGGTGTCGGTTTTTTCGTGACGGTGTGCGCGCGCATCGTAAAAATTTACTTTATAATTTGAAATTTAATATGAGCATAAAATGAGCTGAGGTCAGCTAAGGGGGTCCAATCGGGGTCGACCCTGCAGTTTCTGAGATACGTTTAATCGTTCAACATCGTAAAACCCTTTCATGTGCGACGGTGACCGGTGATTCCCGCTGCCATGACACGGCAGTATTCTGTTCAATGGCTTGAAAACGTTCGGCGATAGTGACAGCGATTTTACGAAGGATTTTTTTATAATCATCATCATCATCTAACTTTTCCGTCCACTAATCGACATAGGTTTCTTTCAATGTACGCTTGTATTAAAAATAAATATTTTGGTGAATTATCTACTTTCATAAATGCTTTTTGAGAGCAACTCCATTTTTGAAGAGAAATCTGCAGTAATTAATAACTTATTTTCGTATTTTATTTTAATCTTTATTACTAATTAGTTGTCGCACGACAATTGACTATACCATACATAAGCATGTTGACAGCCAGCGAGAGTCAGTTGTTGGGTAAACTGCACAGAACCAAGAACGAGAACCAACGAGAATTTTTTAAATGTTAGTTGGATAGGCAAACTGGCAGACGTGCCACCTGATGGTAAGTGGTCGACGTCGCCCATGAACATAAACTAGTTTACCTGGAACGAGCCCAGGCAAGTCATGTATGTATTGCCTGTCCTGAGACATAAGATGTAAAGTCTCGGTGGCAGTAAATACTCTGCCTGTCTTGCTCTTCTCTCTGAACACAGCAAAGCTGTTTCACGGGAGAAACAAACAATATGGTGGTACCCATGCAGCCTGGCGCACGGCACAGCGAATCCCTCAAACCGGAGCATACAAATCTTTTTTTTTTCAAAAGTTGTTAAAAAACCACGAGACCATTTCAGGTTGGTTGTTAAGTTTCACAAACATTTATCAAGCGCGTATCGTTGTAAATAGGACCGAACTCGTTGATAACGAGCAAAAACGCTCCTGAAGCCCGAGTTGCCCGTAATTCGGTGATGATAATTACAACGGCAATCTGTACCAACAACTATCAACGATGTCATCGTATCCTCATTCATATCATCCTCATCACTCGTAATATATTGGTCGTCATAACATTTCATTTTATGATGATTGAAACAAGTTATTAGGAAAATGGTAAGAATATAATAAATATATTGTTTTCTAATGTTTACGCGAATTTCACTCATTATAATGAAACACTTTTTTACGGATTTTATCGCGGTTTATTAAGATTTTTACAAGCCCGACGTTTCGGATACTTTACAGCAACCATGGTCACGGGAGGACTGAGGTGTCATACATCCTAATGTTACAAAGTTATTCGAAACTACCCTATGATACATCAATATTTTGGTTAGTCCTATCTACGCAGAAAGTGCTAACTGTATCTTTAATCTGTGACATATTATGCTTGAATTTTAATTTGATAATATTAATAATGGGATCCCAAGCAGGTGGTAAGAGCCAGCCTTCTTCTCTATTGAAATTAGGATGTTTTTTAAGGATTAGGATTAGGAGAGATTAGGAGAAGGATTAGGATGTTTGTTTCAGCTATATGTTCTTTGACGCGAGTTTCTATTAAAACTGGCGTCAAAGAACATATAGCTGATTTAAAACACCGTCGCTACACTAAGTCTGCCATCTGTGAACATAGTCTTGACAAAGCTCGCCATTATATTAGATTTGATAAACCACAAGTCCTCGCAAAAGAACACCGATTCCAACCAAGGATGATCCGTAAGGCTATTGAAATTAAAAAAACATCCTAATATCAATAGAGAAGATGTAATATAATAAATAGTTTTTTAATGATAGTTGACTAGGCAAAATGGCAGATCCTCACAAACGTTCAATCCTTGTCGTGGCAGTGGGGCTTAGTAGCCCCACTCCTTGGGCGAAGCAAATTGAGCCGAGGGAGCTGCTCTTTATACCCCTCTATAAGAAGAGGGTACAAAAGAGCAGGGGCACAAGGGGCAATGATGGGAACCATACTCAATTGCGCTATCCCGACTTTGAGAGGGGTTGTTTTTTGGTGTGGGACAACCCTCTGCGGAGCTGGCGTCGGTCCCTTGAGGTGCCCTCTTTGCTCAAAAGATCCAAGGCACCTCACCAAAGGCAGCATTGGTGGCATCGCCGGGTTTTAGTGGGTAGAGCATCATCCACTTGCCACCTTTCGGGCGCAGCGAATCCCACATACCCGCCTGGGGAGACCCACTCCCTCGCGGGATGCCTCAGAGCATTTCCCGGTGAAAAAAAAAAGGTCTTCCAGTCTATATGTATGTCTAAAAATAACATTATACACATAAAACATATCCTATACACATGAATGAATGAATGAATGAATAAAATATCATTTACTATATACATTTGTCAATAAACATAAAAGTAATTAAATACTCCATCCCTTATCAGCCGGAATCAATACAATATTTCGCCGAATATGCATGTCCAGTGTAGCCAGACTGCCTTATCTGGCATCGCCCAATTACGGGCCCCAGGGTATGGGTCAGATACGATCGGCAGTGGTATTACGTCGGATTTACTTACTCTACTCTTAATTGACAGTTACATTCGTCCAATACGTTTTTAGGAACGCCAATTAATTGTTCGCGTCTAGTGCGTCTAGGATTTAGAGTAGTGAAACTAAGTTACTTAGAGTCTATACTCTATATTATAGAGTCTATAATACTCTTAAGTTTATATTGAATACTCTCATATTATAGAATGCACAATGTATAAATATATATTTGTGCAATTTGTATAAATATATATTTGTGCAATTGACAACTTTTTTTTAACAGCCCTATGTTATATTTTTAACTGAAACTAGATTTAAAAATATGATACCCGTATTTTTTATTTTGTCGAGAATCATTCGTTTTGATATTTATTTTGACTTGAAATTCTTTCTATACTATACAGACATAATTGCCAAATAACCTCATTTATACGGCTGAATGGTGTTTCCTTTGCTTTTTGTGACAATCATCTATCAAATCAAGTACAATAAATATTTTATGATAAATATCAAATAAATACAGGTGTCGATAACTATAGATCTATATACTATAGATAAATAAAGCAGCCCCACCATGGTTCAAGTCTTGTCGTGGCGGTGGGGCTCAGTAATCTCGGGTGAGCCGCTGCACCTTGGGCGAAGCAAATTGGGCCAAGGGAGCTCTTTGTACCACACTTATAAGAAGAGGGGTCAAAAGAGCAAAGAGAGGGCAAAGGACGAGGATGAGAACCTCACCCCATTGTACTGTCCCAACGTTGGGAGGGGTTGTTCTGTGGTGCGGGACAACCCCCACTGTGGAGGTGGCGTCGGTCCCTTGCGGGACAGACTAGCCGTCGAGGTACCCTGTTTGCTTACTAGATCCGGGGAACCTCACCAAAGGCGGCATTGGTGGCACTCGCCGGGTTTTAGTGGGTAGTGCTGCGTCCACTTACCAGCTGTCGGGCGCAGCGAGTCTCACATACCCGCCTGGGGAGACCCACTCCCCCGCGGGATGCCTCAGAGCATTACACGGCGTTAAAGAAAAAAAAATAAGATAAATAGAGCAGAGTGGAGTCGCTGAAGCTGGTCTCTGATAATATTCTAACACAAATACCTAAACAAATACGGAGAGGAGAAAGGTTATGTGAAATAATGATATATTTCACATATCGATGACATTCCCATTAAACTTTTTAAACTATATGTTTGAGCAAAGATGATCACCTTATCCTGCCGTTCATGTGACGTCATCACACGTTTTTTCATTATATATTTTTTTCAGTATTGAGTAAGGAAAAAATTAATAAATATATATTACTATGACTGAAAAATAAAGAAGAGGCATTTTTATTTTAGCGACTTCATAATAATAATTTCTGTCCTTGTAAACCTTGTCAATTGTCATTAATTGCAATAAAACTGACGAACTTTTACGAATTTTATTTTAACATTCCCAATGTTGCAGATATTTTACAGCATTCATGGTCACGGGAGGACTAAAATCTCTCTATATATCTAAAAAACTGCAATAAAGTTTGCTTAAATTAAAGTTGTTCATGTCACAAAATATAATAACACTCAAAAATCAAACCTAACAATACGAGAAAAAAACATGAACAAACGAATAAAAAAATTGAACAATCGAAAAAACGCGCTGCAAACAACAGATCCGTTAAATAAACCCGGCTAATGAGGCTAAGCACCAGAAGAATTAGCAAAGCCCCTGGTAATCGCTCCCTCAACTATCCCTTCAGGGCGCGAATGGTAGGGCTTACTGTAATTGTGTCACTTTTTAGGGCCCCACTCATAAAACTAATCTATTTCCTAAAGGGGAACGAGTGCAAGTATTTCTTTTGCGTTTTTGTAATTGCAACAAATTAGAGATGTCTTTTTTTTAGTTTTAAAGGGAACATATATTTTTTTATTCTTTATTTATAAAGCTATACACCAATATAAGGTTAAGCCAGCTAAAGAGAATATTGATGTGATAAAAATCGGTTGTCTGTAAAGTCGGTTTAAAGACGATAGTTAAACGTGAAAACGTCATAAGAAAAGGTAACGCCGCATACGTCATATTTTTTCGTTCTTGCAGCCGGCTCCATCGAATTATAAGACGTTGTCACGTTAAAAA
Source organism: Helleia helle (assembly GCA_963853865.1). Taxonomy (NCBI): domain Eukaryota; kingdom Metazoa; phylum Arthropoda; class Insecta; order Lepidoptera; family Lycaenidae; genus Helleia; species Helleia helle. Next base: position 4,656,454 of record OY971425.1, on the reverse strand, counting down.
TAGGAAAGATTGATTAACCAGAATAATCTTCATTGAAAGTAGGGAGAACAATAGATATATTCATCAATAGCTTGATGCAATACATATACGTAAAGCTTTGTACCCCTTTTTAAGAGGATTGCGCAAGCGGAGGAATTTGAAATGGTACAGTTAAAAATTGTGGAGAGAGAGAGAGTAGAAAAAGCTATTATTTATGTGTAATGTGCATTATAAATACATTCAATTAAGTAAATAAAATGTTTCACTCATTACGGTACGCACACATTCAAAGGGTCAGTAATGACGACAATTTCAAACAATATATTATGACGTATGACGTTTAGTTTTTATTTCACACATGTAGGATAGACACTTGGCAAATCCCGGAGGTAGCTAATATTGAAGAAGAAGAAGAGGATAGACACATTTTACAAAGAAGTTTTGAAGCATTAGGTTTTAGGTATTGTCAAACTGCATTTGAAGTTGAAAGTTTTTTTTTTTTTTAATTGAGATCGAATTTCGATTGCTGGGCGATCTCTAGACTAATAATTGCATCAACATGGTTTTCATATTATATAGAAGAATAGTCCAGGTTCCGCGGTCCATTTTTGCACTTTATTACTATCAAACTAAATTTCCCTGAGTGCTTCATTTTTATGATTCTCAAAAATTTATTACTAACTGGGTTTTTTTTGTTAAATCTGATGATAATTATCTAAATTATTCGAAAAAATATTATTCCTACAAAATGTATGGTTTTCCAACGTGTATTGATAACGAGGTCATCAAAAATGATTACTAACCAGCTGATTTTTTTTTCCTTTTACTTAGTTAATATTTATATAATTTAACAGTCATATTGTCCTACAAATTGTTTGGTACGTTATCCCGGTCCTACGTTCATCACCAAATCGATATATTTTATCCTTGCTACCTCTGTTAGCTACTATAATCGAGAATTTTCACACAGGAAATTCTTGGGCGTGCCATTAAAATGAAGCTACACACGGAAAATTAGCTTGATAGTAGTCAAGTGGACAAATGGACCCTGTATCCTGTACCAGAAGGTTTTCCTAATGCATCATTGTAATTTTTTTTTTAATAGAAGAGGGGGCAAACGGACAGTCGGTTCACCTGATGGTAAGTGAATAGCGACATCCACAGACACCCGCTATACCAGGAGATCAGCAGGTGCGTTGCCGGCCTTTTAGATGTGAGTATGCTCTTTTCTTGAAGGTCCCTACGTCGTATCGGTTCTGTGTATTGTATGTTGTTTTTCTAAAGAACTTAGATATTTTTACTAGAGTCTAAAGCCTGAAACATTGTCACCTCTTCGTAGCTTGATATAGTATCTTGCTAGGGAATAGGTTTTAATACAAATATACATTAAATCAGCTCACAATGATCTCGCCGAGTTTGGAAATTACAGAGTAAACGCACTAGCAACGTTCTTAGATACTTAGCAAATCATTCATTTGAAAAACCGAGCAAATGACAGAGCATTAAATGACTGAGCTGACGCTAATACTCCAGCTTGGATTGGCTTATAGTCGAATCAGACGACGGTATAAGAATCAATTTTATCTTCCACAAGAAGAATCCTAGTGAGAATATAAATCCTAGTGAGAATATATAAATGCCAAAAATTTAAGAGATAATAAATTATATAGGTAGAGTAGGTGTACATGGATTTTTGTTACTGAATCACCAAGTGTTAAAGTATGTGTTGAAATACAGCGCAACAGCTGATGAAGTCTATTTTTTTTACTATTGTTATAAGCCTGAATTCTACGTGTACTGAACTTACTTGTAATGTCAGATAATCGAAAGACTGGAAACCAAACTAAAATACGTAAAAATAACGTACACGAAATCTCTCGACTCATTTAAGTCTTATGCATAGGTTATGAAACCCAAACGGCGGAATCGGAAAAGTCGCTTAATTTCATTTGTTTGCCACTCACATCCAGCCAGTACTGCCCATAGCGCGGAGATCCTCCGTCCTCCCGAACGAGGCCCCCACTCAAGAACTGTAGCTAACTCTAGAAGTTCTTTTTTTTATTGTTTCTTTAACGCCGAGAAATGCTCTGAGGCATCCCGCGGAGGAGTGGGTCTACCCACGCGGGTATGTGGGACTCGCTGCGCCCGACAGCTGGTAAGTGGACGCAGCACTACCTACTAAAACCCGGCGAGTGCCACCAATGCCGCCTTTGGTGAGGTGCCCCGGATCTAGTTAACAAACAGGGCACCTCGACGGCTAGTCAGTCCCGCAAGGGACCGACGCCACCTCCACAGAGGGGTTGTCCCGCACCACAGAACAACCCCTCCCAACGTCGGGACAGTACAATGGGGTGAGGTTCCCATCCTCAACCTTTGCCCCAAGGTGCAGCGGCTCACCCTAGGTTACTGAGCCCCACCGCCACGACAAGGCCTGAACCATAGTGGGGTAACTCTAGAAAATAGCCCAACGGCTACCAGTTACTAATCACTTATTATATTTTAATGGTATTTTTTATAGAAGAGGGGGCAATTGGACCGACTTCACTTGTTACTGTTAGTGTAGTAGTAGTTAGTACGATGCCAATTCAAATAGGAGTATGTTCTTTTTTCTTTGGTCTAAACTCTAAACGAAACTTAAACAACCATATTCTATATTTATTTTTGTTAACATATTTGAAACAATTTAACACCCGCAGTAATTTTGCACGTTGTTGTTTTCTCTCGGCGAGCTAATTTCTGCAGATTGGTAAACGCGATAGTGTCATAGACGTCAGGCTACCGAAAGGGAGTGTCACTTTGCTCGTATTACGGCTTATTCCTAAACAAACCGGGTTATACAGAGTAATACATTTTGCTAAAAAAAATTCTATTATAATTTTTATGTCATAGTCTTGTTCTAAGTTGTGTGCGCAAATACCTTACTAGTGATGAGGAATCTGTCGTCTCTGCGTTTTTTGATAGAGGCTTAAGAATTTACCAGCTTAAACAGAGCAATATTGGATGTTACAGAGTTTTTAATCTATTAATAATATTTTTATGTAGAATAATTTTGGCCCTAGTTAAATGGTCTACTTCTAAAATAATAATGATAGGCAAAGTTTTCAGAGCTTTTTTGAGTTATTGAAATCAAACTGTTCGTTTGGAAGATTAGCGCAAGAAAATAAACTATTCAGCTTTATTAATCAATATAGAAAAAAATACACAGTCTATATTACATCTAATCTGTGCCATTTCCCCAAACATTTCTGCGTTCACCCTAAGAGATATTCTTATATCATCTTTTGAAGCCATGACAGACGATTTCAAGCTTTAATACGACGGACGAGGAATTTGTTTGGAATAATTGCTGTATGCTTTTGTTACGTCACCATTAACACTGTCCAGAAATCGAAGGCGATGACTCATCGTTTCAATAATAAAGTTACCAAAACATATACCATGCTTAGAAAAATATTATAAAACTATTGCACTAGTTCTATTCGGATCGGATGGTCGATGGACCAATAAGGTTCAAGAGTGGAGGCCACGCTAGGTAGACAAAGTGTTGGTCGGCCATTCACCAGGTGAGTGATCTCCGTGAAGTCACCGGTTCGTGTTGGATGCGGGTGGCAAGGGATTCATTGAGAGAGACCTATGTACAGCAGTGCATGGATACAGGCTGATGATGATAATAAGAAAGAAAGAAAGAAAAAGAACTTTATTGACACACTTGATGACATGATGATGATGATGACTAGTTTTATTAATTTATTATTCACTTTAACACATAGACTCGGTAACAAGGTATTCGTAGACAATGCTGAAATTTGAACCGGCGAAATATAAATGTAACACGAATTATTTTACTGGATTATACATAGTATTCATTTAACTGTTGATTGTGTTGCTGATTTATATGTATACTAGCTGTTGCCTGTAGCTTCGCCCGCGTTACTCAATTTCTATTAGTCACATCGTGATGGTATATAGCCTATAGCCTTCCTCGATAAATGGGCTATCTAACACTGAAGGAATTTTTCAAATTGGACCAGTAGTTCCTGAGATTTGCGCGTTCAAACAAACAAACAAACAAACTCTTCAGCTTTATAATATTAGTATAGATATTAACTATTTTTGGAAATTCCATTATTATTTTTGGAAATACATTTTTTATGTTAGTTGAAAAGGAAAACTGATAAACGAGCCACATAAAGGTAAAGCCACATAAAGTGGTCAGCGTCTAGCCCAGGCATCTCATTCATATTGTATTATCTATCCTGAGACATAAGATATTAAGTCTCTGTGCCAGTAATTACACTGCCTGTCTTGCCCTTCACTCCGAAACACAAGGCAGTAAGAGGTAGTGCCATGCTACTTTGCAGCCGAATTAGGCTGGCACGACCGGGATACCTCTCGCTCACATAACACCGGCGTCAAATGACAACTACGCTGTCGAGTTTCGTGCGGTTTGTGAGTTTCCGGTGGCCTATTGGGGGATAGGAAAAAGGAGGGCAACTGCATAACTTTTGGTTGTGCGGATATCTTTGGGTGTCGTTAGTCACCATAAGGCTCCGACTGCTCGGTTTTAATTAATTTAAAAAGGTAATACCTTAGCAAGATCGGGATTCGCGATTGATTGATTGATTTATTAAAGAACTAAGGATTTCGTCTTAACGATCAATTGATCGATACTAGTTTAAAAAGCCGCTTTTAAGTAAAACCAAACTAAAACATTAAAAATAATAGTTGAAATGCGTTAAAAAATCTCCTTACGCTTAATAGCAATCATTATCATCCAATACTCAATAATTTTCCTTAATAAAACGAATCCCTATCGATAACCTTAGTAATCAGAACAGTTAGTGATAGCAATTTCAATGTCGCCAGCTATAAAAACGTATTACCGACTTTATTACGAATGCCAGGAGGGGACTTCCTAAATTATTTGATACCTTCTACATTTTCATAAATTACGTCCATGTAATGATTTGCTGTCTCAATTTAATGTAAGTGTAATCTATTTAAAAGAGATTTATATTATATAGAGGAGAATAGTGAGTAATCACGTATTTGGAGTAGTTACCAAAGGGGCGTCCTTTAAAGACATGAGTAGTTTGGGCATGCATTTTGCTTACACCTTATAATAACCACATACATATTTATATATTTACCGAAAAGATTTTGACTTAGCACCCCTGATGCCGGGAACTCGGGGCCTTATTTTATTTGTGTCTATCATGTCTTTATTTGGGGGGTTTAGACCGTAACCCGCCACGCTGGTCCAGTGCATGTTGATCTGCAGGGTGTACCACGTGCAGTTGAGGTTGTCTTGGGTCTCCCCACCATGTTTCAGGCCTTGTCGTGGCGGTGGGGCTCAGTAGCCTAGGGTGAGCCCAGCACCTTGGGCGAAGTGAAATGAGCCGAGGGGGCTCTTTGTACTCCTCTTATAAGAAGTGGGAACAAAAGAGCAGCGGGCAAGGGGCGAGGATGGGAACCTCACGCCATTGTACTGTCCTGACGTTGGGTGGGGTTGTTCCATGGTGCGATACAACCCCTCTGTGGAGATGGCGTCGGTCCCTTAAGGGACTGACTAGCCATCGACGTGCCCTGTTTGCTCATTCGATCCGGGGCACCTCACCAAAGGCGGCATTGGTGGCACTCGCTGGGTTTTAGTGGGTAGAGCTACGTCCACTTACTAGCTTTCGGGCGCAGCGAGTCCCACATACCCGCCTGGGGAGACCCACTTCCCCGCGGGATGCCTCAGAGCATTTCCCGGTGTTAAAGAAAAAAAAAATTTGCTGAGTGACCTCCAAACTTCAACATGAAGATGGCACTGATGATGTTATATCCGTATTTTAAGAGCGCCCATAGACTGAGAAAAGGTAATTTCATTATTTAGCTGACTTCAGACAGCTTTTTGCTATCTGCAGTAAAAACCGGGCACGTCAATTAAAAGTAAGTTCTGACGTAATAAAATGGCTGCAAGATTCCCGTCTTCAGCAATTTCCCGCCCAATTGTTTTTTTTTTCACTATGCACTTAATAATAAAGTTCTTCCATTCTCGTTTCGATCGTACGATTTTTTGTAATAGAACATTTTTTTGATACTTTTAGGTTAAATAAATATTATGACCCGAGTGGTATAATAAACAGTATACATTTTAATCTCAAAACGAAACTATATTTTATCCGTTAGAGATTCAAGAGAATCAAATTTCTCCAATATTTTCCTTGTTCTTGGATTTCATTCGTAGTTTATTATAACTCAGCTTATTTCTTTTCGATTATTCATATCAAGCGTATTAGTTCCTAATCTCGTCTCCCCTAAAATAATTATCCGAATCTTGAGGTTTCAATATCAGAATTTCACGCTACACCGTCGACCCCCTGACCGAGGACAAAAAACCCACAAATGATTTGCAATTATGCAGTCTCAATAGAGTTATTACATCTACGGGGGTTCGGAATGGACTCGGCGGGGTTGCCACTAACAATTGAATTTTAACGACCTCTATAATACCCTACACATACTGGCGTGATGGTTGGAACGTTCAAATCAAGGAAATAAAATGTAATTAAAGTTTAACTTGCCTGTACGAAACATTGTAAAGTAAATAAACTATGAGAAAGTCCGTAAGCCATGTTCTCGTAATTTTTAATAAATTTTAAATCTCTTTTTAAATCTACTTCTATTCATACTCGCCTTTGTGTTCATAATTTTATTTATTTTAATTTATTTTAGTAATTTTGTACCTTTACTTGTTGTGTACCTACATAATAAAATATATTTCATTCATTCAGATTGATGTATGAAATATAAAACACTTTTTCTATAATAAAATATTCATCATATCAGATTCGTAACAAAAATACATTGGCTACTATTAAACAATTCCAGTTGAATGTTAGACAAAAGAACGTACAACATAATGTCTCTCATCCCATATGCCCGTGAGTCTCAAACAAGATTTGGGCACAGATGGCTAGCCAGATTCGAGTATGATGAAAATCCTATTTCCAACGGTACGATCGCTGCGGTCCGCCCAGTGTGAAAACAGCCTTACGGGGCTCTGTATTATTTGTCCGTGACCAAATTCCATTTTCAAAGTACACATGATTAATATTCAATGTTTTTAAATCTCATATTTCCGTATTAAAACTTTTTATTCCATAGTTATAGTCCAGCTAGCAACAGATGTTCATGATTTATGCACTATAGCACAACTGTCATCTGATTTTTCTTTTTAGAGACAATGACTTAGCTATTTACTCTTAAATATTCTTCATCATCATCATCATTAGCATTTATCCGTTCACTGCTGAACATAGGTCTTGTTTCTTTGGCAGAGAGGATTCGAAACGAAGACATCCGCCAGAGATCCAACGTTAAAAGCAGTGGGCTGGTCATACTCAGGAGAATGGATAGCCCATGGGCAAATAAAGTTCAAGAGTGGAGACCACGTTTAGGTAGACGAAGTGTTGGTCAGCCATTAACCAGGTGGGAAGACGATCTCCGTGCGGTGGCCGGTCCGTGTTGGATGCGAGTGGCAAGGGATCGGCCATCTTGGCGTTTATTGATATTGATTATTGATGTATATGGCGCATGTTAAAATGTTCTTGCACAGTTCTTGTGACCAGCAAATCTAATTCAAAAAATTTATTCAAAATAGTACCAACAAAGTATATTTTTGAATGTCAAATAAATCTACCACTAATTTCAAGGCGAGCCCACTGAGAAGAACAGGCAAAACAAATTCAGTGCGCTCCCTCTCCCGCTTCACCTCCTCCTTCCGCTTCCGAGACCGCTTCCCATGCGCTCGCACTGACGGTCATCGCACCGCTGGGAGCCACAGGTCAACGCCAACCTGAGATATGAGGTCCAACTTCTCCGACGCCCACGCAGGACACTCCTCCAGGGTGTGGTCAGAAGTGTCCTCGTCACTGCTACAATGATGACACCTTGCCGTGTTCTCCAACCCTGCCACCTTGTACAGATACCTCCCAAAGCAGCCGTGCCCCGTCAGGATCTGCGCAAAGTAAATTAGGTGATAATGCCGTGCCGCCGGTCAACCCTCTGCTCCAAGATTCTTCCTCCTCGGCGTCTTCGTCAACTCTTCTCCTCCTCCGCCAGAAACACGCCAGGGCACCTGCCACCAGATCCCATGGCGCAGAGCCCGCAGTACGCATCCGTAATATATCCCTACTATGGATGTCAGTTGATGTATTGTACATCTTTTTATCACCAGTTGACGTTTTAAAACGGTAAGTTGGCTATAATTTGAATAATTTTTTACCGGGAGGAATTCATTCTCATCATCATCAGCCTCTATCCGTCCACATAGGCCTCCCTCAATGAACGCCAAGACGGCCGATCCCTTACCAGTCGCATCCAACAAGGACCGGGGGGAATTATTATAATTGTTTTCTTTCTAGGTTGGAGGTCACCACTGTTTATCGAGTCTAAAGGATTTTTTGTATGATTAACATTTAAATATCTGCCGGTGCACTGAATATATAAATCTAATTAAGGAATTCTACACTTTGACACAAATTTAGTCAGATTTCATTTACTTTAATTAAAATTCCAATTAAAACCCAATTACTCATGTGAAAAAAATCTTTTATTTTCATATCATTCAAATATGACTTGCTTGAAAGCAAAAGCGAAGTGTTTAGTTATAACGCGCTCTCACAATTATTAAAATCTTTTGTTCACAAACACAATAATCTAGAAAAAAACCTATTGGGGCCTATGCACCCCCTGGTTCAAAATGGGTCCAAAAAATCAGTTATTACGAACAATTAGTAGAGGCGCGTGTCGCTAACGAGTCCCTGTGATCTTTGACACGAGATGGGGGGAACGAAGATACTTTTTGCCCATTGGTATATTTGGCTTTTAATGCTTAGTTTTTTTTTATCAAGATTCGTGTTGAATTCGTTTGGGAATATGATATCACGCTGGTTTTTCAAGGTTCAATATTTGGCTTTTTTCATTCTTAGCTTTTTATCAAGATTCGTGTTGAATTCATTTGAGAACATGATATCACGCTGGTTTTTCAAGCTTCAATATTTGGTTTTTTTCATGCTTAGCTTTTTTATCAAGATTCGTATTAAATCCATTTGGGAATATGATGGTCCAGTGATTATAAAAAAAAATTGCATACTAGGCAAATGTAACTAACATTAAAACGGTGAAACACTGGACTAATTTGAAAAAAATATCATTCATAAGCAAAATTGAAGAAGGTCAACTTGTACAGAAATCATTGAGTTGGACTGTAATCTATATATGTAAAAATGTATGGCCGCAATGTATGTACGGAGATAAGTTCAGAACCAGACCCAATGAGATAATTCTCTTTTTTTGTTGTGGTGTATATTGTTAAGGCAAGGTTTGTATGAAAAAATGACGATGACGCTAAAAATTTTTAGGCAAGGGCAGGAAAACGTTTGCCAGATTTTCCTGGACAGGCAGCTTGTAAATATAAAGTTTACACTCAGTCATTGCAATCTCATCATCATCAGCCTCTATCCGTCCACTGCTGAACATAGGCCTATTTTGATTTGCCTCAGTTTGCAATCTAAGTTCATTTAATTTAATTATGGCGCAGACCAAAATATTTTGCTTGTGTTGAGCTTGAGAATATAGTAGAGCGGAGAAATGTAATGTCTTATTAATTAGGTTGTTGTTAACACCATTGGCAATAACAACATAAACTTAGCAATTTTTTCTTAAAAGGCACTATATTATTACCACTAACACTAATTTGACTTCTGTGTTAATAAGATATTAAATTATATTATATTAATTAGCAATTATCCCGCGAAACACGCAGTCTTTACAGCAAATGTGTAAGTGCACGCATATGCATGCATATAGCACCGCCCTCCTTTCCCACACTGCATATGCGTACACTCGCATGTACCACCACCCCCACATGCACCGCAACCACAGTAAAAGACCACCACCAAACAATCTACGCACGTTTCGCCCCGACACCGAGGCATCCTCAGGATGTAGACTCTACGATTACTAATCGTAGAGTAACGCCTGATTCTATTAACTATTCTGTGTTAATCATCAAAAATATTATGAAAGAATATCGAGCAATACTAAAAAATGCATTGTGCTGAGTTCTTGTGACCCATTGATTATTATTATTATTATTATATTCCAATTATTGTACTACCAGTTACGAGAATGCATTGTTTGTCGACGACCGAGTTGAGTTTGAAGGGGCCATTGAAAAATAACGGTTATGATTAAAATAGTGTGATTTAACCATCGATCTTATAACCGGATTAAAGTGGTAATGTTACGTGTTTGTATGAAAACAAATGTCGCCAAATTTGTGCTGCGACGCTCCACCGGTTCTGCGCTCTGATTGGCCGACTGATGTCCATGTATTGACCAAATTGACGTGGTGTGGAAGCGTCCATAGATATTATTATTTATGGATGATTGGCCGATGGGAGGGAAGCGCTGTGCCGCGCTCCCGGCTGCATAGGTACCACCATCTTGCTTGTTTCTCCCGTGAAACAGCTTTGCTGTGTTTCAGAGAGAAGGGCAAGACAGGCAGTGTAATTACTGGCACCGAGACTTAACATCTTATGTCTCAGGATAGGCAAAACATAAATGAGTTGCATGGGCTCGTTCTACGTAAACTGGTTTATGTTCATGGGCGACGTAGACCACTTACCATCAGGTGGCACGTTAGCCAGTTTGCCTATCCAAGTAACATTAAAAAAAAAAATTGGGACACACAGGTCACTGGTTGGTTGTATTGCTATTACATCAGTTACTTACTCACATAGTAATGTAACTCTATCCGGTTATATGCTCAATGGGTTTTAACCCGCCTCAAAATTGAATAAAACAACTGTTCTGCAAAATGGCCTACAATAAGTAGTAAGCAAAAATTTATCATAACCTACGGGAAGTTCCGAGGAATAGCGCATTCAAATAAACTCCACAGCATTATTATATTAGCATGGATAAAAATAAATGTATGTGTATAACAAATACTTCTTACAAAAACTAGAAGCTAAAGATATGACACATTACAGAGGGGATGCGTTTCTGGCGGCCCGTCCGTCTGCATAGAAATCGCCATCTTTTTATTTCTTCCCGCCAAACGCTTATTTCGGATATAAAGGCAAAGCAGGCTGGCGCCGAGACCCTTTGTTACGAGATAGGCAACGCATAGCCATACATATAAGGATAATTGATCTGAGACTTGACTAGAAGACATTTGTAGCTCCAATACTTGTGTTTAATAAAATATTCATAAAAAGTATTTATTTTTATGAAGTCTGAGCGGGTAGTATGAATGGTCTATCTTTAATAGAAAGAATTCGTGATGAAGTAAGATGCAGTTAGAGGTAGTGTCATGTTGCTTTGCAGTCGAATTGGGCCGGCACGACCGAGGGTATCTCTCGCTCACATAATACCGGCGTCAAGTGACAGCTATGTCGCGTTTCATGCGGTTTGTGAGTTTCCGGTGGTCCATTGGGGGATAGGGAAAAGGAGGGCAACGCATCTGCATAATCTTTGGTTGTGCGAATGTGTATGGGCGTCGGTAGTCACCATAATGCTCCGACTGTTCCGTTGCCTCCTTATGGCATAAAAAATGAAATGAAAAGCTGAGAATAATGTATCATAATTTTACCGCATCAATCTCATTAAAAACTATATACTATTTGATCATTATGTGAAGTTAAGTTGTGTTACAGCACTTACAAACTGCTAATGCTAGGTGATGATGATGATGAAAATTTTTGTGTACAAAATACCTTGACTAACTTCAGTACGCACGAGATAATACATAAAGGCAATATTAAGAGGGCAAAACATAATCTCCCTCATCCATTAATTACCTGTCCTCACAACCCTCAAAAGGGTTTAGTCTGAGGGCTTTAAGGGAATACTAAAAGGTAGGAATCTCTTGAACAATTTTATAGAGCGATAGCTTAGGGCCTATCTGATGGGACACTTGGCGACGCAGACGTAGGACATGTGTATCTCAAAATGTCAGAAAATAACATTTTTATTTTATGTTCCCGCATAAAACTTTGAGTGTTGTAGGACTTTTGTTTGTCAAGTATATCGTGAGTATATATTGTTGACAATAAAATGTTCAAGAAAATAAAAGTCACATGTTTTTTTTTTTTTTAATTTATTTAGGTTTATCAACAATTGATTACACGTAAAACAATTTGAAAAAAAAGATCAGTATAAAAATAAACGTATAACAATTACTTATAGATAAACTCAGCATGCACATTTACAGTCCAATAATTAAAATAATTTAAACTTTAAGATTTTTTGTGTCATTATTATTAAGTACTTATTTTTACTACATAAGATTTCCATTCTGTATCTGTCAGAGTGATGATATAAAATAATAATAATTCAGGTAATTTACAATGTCAGAATTTAGAAATATTTAGGATAAATTCTTAATTGGATCACTTAACAAGTAAAAATGTCATCAAAGTCCAATAATAATTTAAAAAAAATAATGTCAAAATACATGTATTAATGAAAATTAATAAAAATTAAGTGGAAAGCATACATTTATGGCGCGAATTAATAACTAAGTATAAAATAGTAGACAATTTAACAAAAAAAAATAATAATAATAATAATAGTAATAGTAATGTCATTAATTTAATTTAATGTTTAACGACGTAGCCTCAGAAAATCAATAGACAAATTAATAGATTTAAATTCAACACTTATAATATAATAATAATATCAACCCTTATATGTCCCACTGCTGGGCACGGGTCTCCTCCTCGAAATCTGGCGAGGAGGGTTTTTGGGCCATAGTTCACCGATGCGCTGGCCCAATGCGGGTTGGTGAACTTCACACACCTTCAAAGACTTTTAATCTCATCGGGCACGCAGGTTTACCCAACACATATATAAATAAAAATTTAAATTTATTTTTGGTCATTCCTTACCGTTATTTTATACAATTTTATATAAAAACATTTTTTTTTATATTTATAACATCTGCGTATATTCAGAAATCAAATCTTATATTCTGAGGAGTTTATAAAATACGAAAATTTTAGAAAACATCTTTATAATAACTACACTATATAAATGGATGCTCAGCTTCAAAATCACATTTTTTTTTATTATTTTTTATTAGGGACAAAAAACAATTGTACAGTAGACAAAAATAACAAAGTATTGTGACTTAAACATATGCGTTGTTGTACAATCAACACCATTAACTTCAGATTAGTCTAAAATCTAAATATAACACAGTAGTTGCAGCACACGAGTATCGGACAAGTGGTATTGTACTTGTACTTGTACAAAAGCTTAAAAATAAAAAATAAAATAATATAAAAAAGAAATAACAAAATACAGATAATTTTTTACTACCTTAACAATGATTAGGTTTTACTTTTACGGTACGGGAATTCATTACCGATTACGGATCTTCGGAGTAAACATGTGACAAACAATCGGTCGTCTTGGCGTTCATTGAAGGAGGCCTAAGTTCAGTAGTGGACAGATAAAGGCTGATGATGATGATGATAGTAAACAATCTCACCCCGTCATTTTTTTAATTCTTGCCCCAGTGAACCCTAAAAGGATGTAGGACGCCTTTCATTTGAGTCTAGTGATGCATTCAGACGGTTGACGGGTGATGCCTAATGACTGGCACGGCCCTGTGTCGTCAGTTCGGGTGTGACAAATGACCAAATGACGAGGGAGACAGACGAGAGAAAAGAATTGAAAAAATGACACTGGTAACTGGCAAGAATTGACAATCGACATTGGCGTTTTAATGGGCGTATAGATTTTGGCCTTTATTTTAAAGTCACGTTTAGACCACCATATTATAAGAATTTTTCTGATCAGAATAATTCTGACAGCCGCCGGACGCACTCTTTTCATATGTTTTGTTTTAGACCCCGCATACTACCAGAATAATATTGACGTGTCTGACGTCCGCTTCTATGAGTCTCGGATTCTATCGATCGGACGGCAGAATTCTGATCAGTAAAATTCGTAAAACATGCGGCCGGCCTTAGAGCTAGATATTTTTATCCATACAGATAAATAAAATTGGAGTGTCTGTTTGTAATATTAATATTATAACCACTTTTTATTAAATGCATATGGTACACGGTAGCTTTGGGGTGTCCATTGACATTGGTAATCCATTAGCAGTATGTTTGTTAGTCCATTCATTTATATAGATTGTACAACTAATAAACTCTACATCTGTGAAAACATAAGTAAGAGGTAGTGCCAAGCTGAATTTGGCTGGCACGACCGGGGTGGTACCTCACGCTCACATTACACTGGTGTCAAGTGACAGCTAAGCTGTCGCGTTTCGTGCGGGGGGATAGGGAAAAGGAGAGGCAACGCATCTACATAACTTTTGGTTGTACGGATGTCTATGGGTGTCGGTAGTCACCATAAGGCTCTGACTGCTCGGTTGCCTCCCTATGACATAAAAAATAATAATAATATTGTAATGAGTTTTTGATTGTTAACTAAACGTAAGTTCATAATCCAGTTATAATCCGTAGCCATAATATTATAACGCCTTTGAACTTTTGCCAATGCATTCATATTTTCCCCGTCAATGATCGAGAAAATTAACCGCAAATATGATTGGTTGGTGTTGAAAATCATAATCATCGCTATAACAATCTGGCATTCAAAGGTTGTGGATTCGAATCCAAGTGAGGTTGATGTTACGGCCTCCTCCTCGCTGACATTTATTAAGTCCTCACGGGTAAAGCCGCGGGCAACAGTGGTATGTCATATCACAATGTATAAAACGTTGTCACAAAGCAACGTTTGCTTTGTGTAATTATGTTCTAAACGAATACCAAAAAGCAGGTTTTCTTGTTGCTTGGTTGTTTTCTGGGAAGAGTTTCCACATTAATATAAATTATTTTCAAAGTATTTAAATTGTAGCTGTCCCAGCAACCCCACAATGGTTCAGACCTTGTTGTGGCGGTGGGGCTCAGTAGCCCAGGGTGAGCCCAGCACCTTGGGTGAAGCCAATTGAGCCGAGGGGGCTCTTTGTTTGTCCCCTCTTATAAGAAGAGGGGACAAAAGAGCAGGGGGCAAGGGGTGAGTATGGGAACCTCACCCCATTGTACTGTCCCGACGTTGTGAGGGGTTGTTCTGTGGTGCGGGACAACCCCTCTGTGGAGGTGGCGTCGGTCGCTTGCAGGGCTGACTAGCCGTCGAGGTGCCCTCTTAGCTTAACAGATCCGGGACACCTCACCAAGGTGGATGCGTCAGAGCATTTCCCGGCGTAAAGGAAAAAAAAGTTGTCCCAGCAAAATATGTCTACATCTGTAGCAATGTGTAGACGTCTTTTGCTTTATGACCTGGATTAAGTCATAGGTCACATGTCGAAGGTCATATGTCGTAAGAACTCAGTTATAGGGTATTAGTAATAGGTCGCAAGTCATGGGGCATAGGGCCTATAGGTCGTATGATATGTATGATATAGTTTGGGGAGGATAGGTTTTGGGATAATTCACAATATTCAATTATTATTTGTCAAGCCTCTTGACATCATTTTGCAGAGATCGAATAACAAATACATGTAAATTGTGAATTACAAATACAAAACGGTTACAGCAATTAGTGGAGGCCGAGATTTACATTTAGATAATGGATTTGCATTCGCGCGCCATTATTTAGGTGCAACCGTTTGATGGCTGATTAGCAAAAACTAACTATTGCATGGGGGTTTCAATGTATTGTAGGGTGGCTATGATGGCACAGACATACGGATTCCGGACAAAAGTTTGACGTGTGATATGTGACTCTTAATATAAATGAAGCTAGATTCTTAGAATAAATAATAATAAAAATAGGACTATATACAATATATTATGAATAAAACCAAAGAAATAAGCAACGAAATGTAAAAAGGCTTATACGTCTATTTAGCATGGTCTTAATAAGATTCCCAAAAACGTAAATATACATACAGGCAAGTTACTAATTAATACTTACTACACTCTTTCAAATCAACCTTTGGTCTTAGCGATATAATTTTTAGCGTGTATATAAAAAAATGGAATGTGTCAATTAGACAATTGAAGCGTATTATTAATTAACTGCTGTCCGCAGCTTCCCCACGTAAAATGAGATTTACAGCCGTATCCGGATTGATGACGATTATTATTATAGCTTATGTGTAACATTGTTAACGTTACATTGCTAACATAGCAGTCTTATAGTGTACAACAACAGTGCGAAACGTAGCATTATAATAGTAAAAGATTTTTTGTAACCGGTTTTTGAACCCTTAGTTTTTGAGTTTATTTGTTGCAAACAAACATACAAATCTTTCATCTTTATAATATTATTATGGATATCAAAATAACGATTTGTGAACGTAATAAACAAAATCAACATTAATCTGCAATTCTTTAACTTTTCAATTATCATCAACCCTCAACATTTAGATTTTAAATTTCAGAATGTCCACACTCTGACACATTGTTTGGTCACCGTAGCGTTGGGCACGAGTGTTACGTACTTTACGACCGCTATTCTGTAACGCAGTGAGCTACAAACATACATACTTATATACAGACGGACGAATGTGTGTTTAGTGTTTTATATCAGGTTCTTCTATCAAAGATAGATATGGATATATACACAGACAGATAACGTACAGTAAGGTTTAGTTTAAGATTATAAATGAGGAAAATCTTTTCCTATTTCAGTTTCAAACAGAAGTATCAAGAAGAGTTGGACACGCTATAAAGGAGCTGTGTAGTACAAAGGCATCGAGGAGAAAATAGTCTCAGGTTTAGTAGCTATGCCCATAAAGTATTGTTATATTGAAGATAAACCATAAAAATATTATTTTCATCACGTGTTGCTTTCACGACATAGCTCTTTACTGTATGACTGCACGCCAAACATTCTAATCAAGGGTTTGCACAATGCGAACTTATCCTGAACACAAATCTGTGTCCCAGCAACACAGACAGACAAAACCGCAGAGCCGCTAGTTACATTTGTTAAGTTTTACACCAATTTATATCCTAAACGAATGGCCTAGTTCGATACTTGGACATTTAGTGCATGGTTGGAACACTAAAGTTGCCAGTAATTTAGTATTATATACCTTAGCAGTATATTGCGGTAGATTATTAGAGATAAGTTGAGTTCATTTGCCGTATGTACCCCACCATGGTTCAGGCCTTGTCGGCCTTGGCGGTGGGTCTAAGTAGCCTAGGGTGAGCCCAGCACCTTGGGCGAAGCTAATTGAGTCGAGGGGGCTCTTTGTAACCCTCTTATGAGAAGAGGGGACAAAAAAGCAGGGGGCAGGGGGCGACGTTGGGAGGGGTTTTTTTGTGGTGCGGGACAACCCCTCTGTGGAGGTGACGTCGGTGCCCTAAGGGACTGACTAGCCGTCGAGGTACCGTGTTTGCTCATTGGATCCGGGGCACCTCGCCAAAGGCGGCATTGGTGGCACTCCGGGTTTTAGTGGGTAGAGCTGCGTCCACTTACCAGCTTTCGGGCGCAGCGAGTCCCACATACCCGCCTGGGGAGACCCACTCCCCCGTGGGATGCCTCAGAGCATTTCACGGTATTAAAAAAAAAACTTTAATGTACAACGTTGAATAAAAAATATTTATTCAACGTTGTTATGTTTTCAGTTTTCCTGGAATTGAATTAGGAAACTCGAAATCCACTTTATATTAAAACGAAATTAATTAAGCGGTTTTGAAATTATTTCCTGGCGTAGATATATATTTAAAGAAAGCCGCAAAGCCTCGTTGTCTAATTTTAGTTTCAAAATTATTTTTATTGCCTCACCACATATTGACACTTTAATATTAATAAACTGATAAATAAAGTTTATAACAATGTCAAGTCCAAACACCCCATTATTTTTTTACAACGATATAATTTTTTCGTATCTTACTTTATTGTTATAACTACTAAAAATATTTTTAGCTTATTTTTTATAAATACGTAAAAAAAACGTGCTTTTACTAGCTAATTATAATTAAATTGTTTTTAACTAAGCTGTTTTCATTGTTTTCGAAGTTTGTAGATGTTTTTTGTCAACATTGTCAACGGCCCCAAAATTCAAGTTTGTCGCGAAGATCGTGTGCAAAGATTGAATTGAAAAGAAAGATTTACTTAGATACTGTATACATGTAACATAACTTACATCAATTACTATGTATGTACACGTACTAAGTTCCTTATTAGCGAAAAATACAGTAGCCTAAGTATCCATGGATAAAATCAAAGCACTACGTGGCGTAGTGCTTTGATTTTATCCATATCCACAAAGGCGTACTTCCCATTCCCGTGGGAGTACAGGGATAAATAATATCCTATAAGTTATTCTGACGTATAAGCTATGTTATAAAGAAATGTAGATCTATACATTCGAACAAACATTCGCATTTATAATATTAATATACAAGGTACTTCTATTACATATTTACGTAAACGCAAACATAATTACAGTTTTCCAAAGGTTTTTTTTGTAAAAAGGTAACAATTTAGTCTTAGAACCCTACATTGGACTTTTATTACTCTAAACGGACATCAAAGGAGCTAATCCAATAAGGCACATCCCTACCCGGATAATTTCAACAGGGGTTCTTAATCAACAGAAACTGAGATCTTTTTAAGCAATAAGGAATCTTTTACGTTCATAAAATTTTAAAACCTCCCTATATTACATGTGCTTCAAGATCATTTACGGTAATCATATTTTGAGTACAGTCGCGTACACAAATTATTTTGAAATATTTAATGAAAATTTAGAATTATTTTAGCTAGTTAAAACACATAATATAATCAATTTGTAATGATGTGATTTCACACACGTTTTTTTTTGGAAATCGTCTGTAGTCTGTACCTACATTTTAATTTTAGTGATAAACATTGCTAAGAAACTTAAAACCTGATTTAATCAATTTGTACAATATTGTTGATAACCATTCATTACTTAGAAATGATTTGCTTGAGCTAAGTGGTTATCCATACGGGCTGCGAATTAAAAGTTAATAGGTATATTTTGTGTTTTTAAACACCTCAAAAATACTATCCTATAATATTAATTTAATGCGAGTAAAGCTATAAACTGCTCAAGATAGGACTCCCTCAATGAACGCGAAGACGGTCAATCTCTTACCACTCGCATCCAACACGGACCAGCCACCGCACGGAGATCGTCTTTCCACCTGGTTGTGAGCTGAGGCCTATGTTCAGCAGCATAGAGGCTGATGATGATGATGATGATGAAAGCTATCATCATTATAATCATTATCAACCTTTTCCAGACACCTGCTAAACAAGAGGTCATTGCCATTTCAATAAATGCCACGACAATCGACCCTCCTTACTAAATACAGTAATTAATGTTAGGTCATCAGACAATCCGGAAAAACTACATTATTTTAATAATATCTTCATTCAAAATACAAACAGAAAACCATTTCTAACATTGTCGATCATAACACAAAGTTAATACAAAGTCTCCATCACCACAAATCGGGACAACAAAATATCTTCCTCCAAAATCCTCCATCTTATTTTATATATGTCAATGCGGCGATAAAGAATAACTTATATCTTAGATTATATTTCTCCCTCATCGATGGAACAAACGGCAGTCTGGCGCCGACGCTCCTTCTTGAGAGATTTATCTCGGTGATGCTGGAGACTGGACCGGCATTGATTATCTTCCAAGTAAGATTAATGACGTATGGCGACAACGGATTCTGTTAATCAATTTCAATAAAAAACCATTCGATAATTTATGTGGTTGCATTTCGTTTTTTACGGAATATATTTTGTTGAAAAATTTATCTGAAAATTGTTCTGTTTGCTGTAATTCTGAAGGATTTTCCGGAATAAAACATTTTATCTTTATATATATATTTCTTGTGTGCGTGTGTATGTCACTGAACTCCTCCTAGACGGCTGGACGGATTTTGATGAAATTTTTTGTGTGAGTTCAAGGGGATTCGAGGATGGTTTAGATTCACAAAAAAATATTTTTTTCCACAGGACAACGTCTGTCGGTGTTACTAGTTGTTTTATATATCCGAAGAGGATGCAAATAGGCAGCCGGTCCACTTGATAGGAAGTGACAACAATCCAAAGACACACTCGACACCATAAGAATTTTTGGCATGTTACATCCATTTGTAAAATTGAAATAATTATAGAAAAAAGAACTTTTTTATTGAAAATTATAAAAGGCTTTAAAAATAGATTTTAATTTATAGAATATTGTACTTCAACTAAACCACAGCCACAATTCCTTAAAAGCTCTGTCAGGTGTTAGTAAAATAAAAGTAAATAATAAATTTCTTGGCATCTACCAGAAACACAAAATGGCTAGCCGCGGAGAAATAAGAGGATTTCATCTGTACCTTTGCCAGAATTATTTAGACATCCAAACAAACCACACTCACCACAGACAGTTGTATTAATAAAATAAACAAAGCTTACGGAAACTACGAAACAATATGGCGGAGTTTCTAGAATTTTCAAATAGTAAGTAGTAGTTGCTCCTTCGTATCTTAATATGTAGATACCCTATACACGTTAATATTCAAAATTCAGGCAACTTCAATCAGGTTTTGAAAATGTGCTTGAAAACAGCTTGAAAGATATGAGAGTTTCGAAGGGTTGGTTTTCCAGATGATCTTCATTTTATGTTATTAAAAAATAATTCGTCTATCAAATGCAAGAACAATTTTTCAAATAGTAAAATTCAAATACTCATCTAAATTATATTAGTACCACATTAGTACTGTATTAGTATTACAAAAAATAAATTTACATAAAACTATATATAAAATCTGCTAATAATAATAAAAATTTCAACCGCTATAATTACCGATTGCCTATTTTCGTACAAAGTTGTATATAATATTTTTTATGATTGGCAAACGTCGCTCTTGAATGTCAACCGCTCCACCAGGGGCTGACCTTTACTGCTAGACTGGTGCCCATCCATGCGTCCCCTAGAAATTAGAGATAGAAGGAAATATAGGCAAGCTAATACCAATACTTCTGTAATATAAAAATAAATTTAAAATAGTTCACTATTACGTAACGCCCGCAAATCGTCAATACAATTTATAATCTATACATCTATACCGATAAATAAAATTGGAGTGTCTATTTGTAATATTAAAATAACCGCTTTTTAATGAATGCATATGGATGTATACACGGGACATATACCAAAATAGCCTTTTTTTTAATTTTTGTCTGTGTGTCTATCCGTTTGTTGCGGCTAATATCTGAAACGACTAGGCCGATTTTGACGGGACTTTCACTGACAGATAGCTGATGTTCTAAGGAGTAACTTAGGCTATAAAAATAATCATCATCAATCCGTATACAGCTGTAAATATAAGTTAACGCGGGCGAAGCTGCGGGCATCAGCTATATAATAAAAGATAGTAGGAAAAATAAAACGAGCAACGCTTTCCTTAATAAAAAAATTCTACTTATGTGTAAATACAAAAGTGAAAAATGTGGCTAAGCTGCCCTGGCTGCGGCGGACTGGTCAACTTTGTCAATACCTAGATTTGCCGGCCAAGCCTTTGTTCACAACTTTTTGCTAGCTTTGTTCTAGCCTTTTTCCGTAGCCACAAGAATGTTTGCCGTTCAAACTACATTTTCCGAGCTTAGTTCAATATAGTTATGTTGCTGAAATGTTAGTCGATTTTTTTATTGAATGATTTTTATGTATTTCTGATTTAAATTGTTTGTTTTTTAAATGGCTATTAAAAATTCATCCCAGGAATTATTTTTGGTGGCCTAAACAAGGGAAATTTAAGAGTGTTAAATCTTTAAAATGTCGGGAGTCTGAACAAAATTTTTTAAGACAGAGTGGTCTTGTGTCTTATGAGACATCTATAGATATATTTCGTATGATATTGCTTGTCGGCAACTAACTCACAGGTTTGAATAATTCTTTCTACATGTAGTTAGTCCAACTTGAGAAAAAGGATAGTTTTGCATGCGATAGGTATTGTCTGCGACAGGACGACATCTGTCCAGGTCGTTAGTATATGTTATCTAATTAGATGATATTGCAACCAAAATAAAAATAATTTAGTAAATGCAAATCAAATTAGCTTAATTTACTGACATAAGTAGGACTTGTGGTACAAACTACAAAAAAAAATCAAATTTAAAAGTATATTTTTTTAGCAAAGCCAGTTTGCAATAGATACAAATAAAACAGTGTAATATACACTCTACATGTATCCCCAATATAAGCGAGTAATTTTAATGAATACGATAAACAACCGAAAACGTCACAGACGGGGAAGACAAACAAAAAAGTGCGCCTAATACGTACAAATGAAGGAACGCACAAAAAACAAGGCTGTCCCTTAATTGATTTAATTTGTTCGCAGTCAAAATGCCCGGCTGAGGTGTGACGAGTTTGTGTCAAAGGCGGTAAAGTCGTGTCACAGGGTGTGGAGGTGACGATTTACACTGAGACATACCATGAGTCATAGTCATCGTAAAAAAAGGGCCTTGAAATACACTCCGCGTGACCAATAAATTAGTCATAACTCCACAATAGAGAGGGTTAGACGAAATATTTGTACGTTGTCATACGTACGAGTATAAAGCTTTATAGTTCCTAGCTGTACCAGACGACAAATTACAATATGTTATAAAATCGATTACACGCAAAAAATGTTACGGTAGTGTAGCGATACTGCCCACCACAAACATTCATATCTTAAAGAAGACTGTACTCTAACCTAAATATGTAATCAATCATGTAAATTGACTAAAACATGATGTGAACATAGTATATCCCGACCCATACAAGACCTTCAAAAATAAATTTTGTTAACTTGACGCAAAAATCGTCACTATCATTTTTAAATGTACCTGGTAAAAAGGTTTTCTCACTGTCTATATAACGCACCCTAATACATTTTTGGCGTTTGTTTTTAGGCTTCGTCCAATTTGTTTTCATTAAAGCTTTTATTGTAGGTCTGTGACGTTTTCGGCTGGAGATTAAAACTATAGACGCAAGATCGATGGCGGTCCGTCCGTTTGTAATCATTGTACTGCCTTTATTTGAAAACAAACGAATAAATCCTGTCCGTTTATCAATATGTACGTACTATAATATAATATAGGTATGTTTTAGCGAGGGCAAATGCTCGTAATTGCGACGCTGAGCAGGCGGATTGGCAATCGCAGAGGATGATGGATTCGAATCGGCGGCACTGCTGCCTGCCGCTGATCCGATTGATGGTCCCGCCATCACTCGGTGCAATCGATGCTTGTGATCAAGTCTATCTCACTGTCACGATGAGACAGACTGACACCTAACAATCGCTTTGCAGGGTTAACCTACTTTGATGTTTGGAGGCTAAGTGCCCTTTGACGACTTCTACGTCACCCTGGACTGGTGTTGGGGTAGGGGTATTCTTAAGCCTATTCCTAGCTAATCGGCCGTCTTGGCGTTCATTGAGGGAGGCCTATGTTCAGCAGTGGACGGATAGAGGCTGATGATGATGATGATGATGTTTTAGCGGTCATTGCAAGAGCGAACTATGTTCAATAGTGGACGAGAAAGGATAATATTGATGATGCCTGCCAGGCGGCGGCCACCTTCTGCGAAACCATCATTTCGCAGAAGGTGACCGCGGAGTGGGACAGAGAGGACGACGCCACGTCCCGCTCCGCTGACGTAGGACAGGAGTGCGAAGAAGGCTATGCGCACCTCCTGCCTCCCGTCTAACGGGACTCGGGTTAAGATTAGGCACCTACCCCGGTAAAAAGTTCCGGCGTTGGCGGGGTTGTCGGAGTTCCCCTCATACTAGAAGGAAGCCCGATTAGCCCTTAAGAGGGAACCGGCCGGTCGCGGGCAGTATCCTGTATTAGTCAGTTCCGGGACACTCCCCTTCAAGCGGCTGAAGGCAACTCGCAGTGGTTTTCATGTGGTATACCGACGCGGAGGTAGCAGGGAGCGTCGGAAGTCACACATATCCCCGAGGACAACCCATCGGGTGAATGCGCAAAGCATTTCCACTGCGACAACAAAAAAAAGGTTCTCACCGGTCATGGACTTTGGTGAGTACGTAGTACCTGTGTTAATATTCAATTTAATTAAATTTCTCCTTTTTACGTACTCCTACATGTGTCTTTAATATCACCTTGAAAATGTTGTTCTTGTTTGAGGTTTAATTAATTTAACAAGACAAAGTTGAATTTTGTCCGTACTATTAAAGCCTCAATCTTATCTTCAGGTACCAGTGTACTAATTATACAAGGTTGATAAAAGCGAGAGGCATTAAATTAAACCACATATACTATGTACCATTTTCAGGCTTCACGCCAAAAATTGGACCAATAGAATCAATAGTTTAGTCACAGGATATTTTTAAAGTTTTAAAGCCACTCCGCTTTATTCGACCCGGTGAGACGCAACATGCTGTGCGTCGCACTGCCTTTTAGATTCGAAGGTCAGTGGACATTTTACAAAGGATGTTTACGCTTTACTTTGGCTATTCTCGTATTTAAGTTCTTTGAAAAAGTTTTTTTTTTTATTTCTCTCATAAACTGTTTTTAATAGTTTCGTATTAACCGTAAGCATGTGTAGTATATGTGGTTTAATTTAATGCCTCTCGCTATTATCAACCTTGTATAACTCTGAGTTAAAGAATAATCCTAGCCAGCATCACAGCTTATATTTTCCTACGAGCAATACCCGTTTATATCGAACTCGCATTATAAATAAGAATATATAAGATATTTAAATGTGAATTTGAATTCGCCTGCAATCGTATTGAGCAGAAATGCGCTTATGCCGGTATATTGTGTTCCCTGGAGAAGCGAGATTCAGCGACAAAGGCTTGCATATCTCCTTTATTTGCGATCTGTATTTTTGATTATGGACTTGTTTAATGTACAGTCTGCAAAGAGAATGCACAATGCAAATAGAAAAGAACTGAAAAAGGCCTTGTATAGAATGATTGACATATTAAAAAATAATTGTATTTTCAAGTGAAACTTTTTTGCGCGCATGAGGGTAATTTTTTTACGGATGAAACGTCACGAAAATGTGCAACGTTTTTGTCCAAGAAGAGGGAGAGAGTGAGAAAGAGAGAGATGGAGCGAACGTCGCATCGCAAGTCTCGGTTTAAAGCTTTAGATTGGTATAAATATACGATGTCACTACTGACATGTGTACTTTGTATGCACGCGGTTTATTTTTTATATAAAATATCCCTTGGTGCGCCTTGGTAGTGAAATGGACACGAAGTGACCGAAAACGGAATGACGCTGTTAATTATCGTTTATTCCATCTTTTGTTATAAATTGTTAGTAATTATGAATATAAATGTCTCATGCCGCGGTTTTCGTGACAACCAACTTTTTTGTAATATTTTAGATTATTGTCAAAAAAAATTAATTAACAAGGCTTGGAAACAACTATCAAGATTCTTTTCATTTTGTGACGATAATATAAACGGATATAATACGCACCCTAAATCCACAATCTTAATGAAAAACAACTATATAGTTTTAGGCCAAACCTGCTTCAAAGGCTATTTAATTTTAAAATATTTTATTTAAACCATTTTTATAATATATACTTTTTATTGAATGGAATATTTTAAAATGGAATGCTTTCACATATATGAAAGAGGGACTTAAAAAAACATGGCCGAACATCACACAAAGCAGTGAATTTATCGTCCACCATGTCCGAAACAAACAACAAACAGATATTTTACACTGGATATGACATTTTTTCACACCTGCGTTATGAAAATGTGGAAGAGTAATATTATGTTTGTTATAGAAAGATTCAGTTTTTATCAGAATAAAAACATTTTACAAAAAATTAAAACCAACTTCAAAAATACTAAACTAAAAAGTTATAAAATAACACACAACTGTGTTTCTTTAATTTTTGTGTGAAAATAAAATAACTTTTTATTACTTTTTAGTTTAGTATTTTTGAATTTGGTTTTAATTTTTTGTAAATTGTTTTAATTTTTTAATTTTTTGTGATTCCGAATTCATCGTCTTGGCGTTCATAGAAGGAGGCCTATGTTCAGCAGTGGACGGATAAAGGATGATGATTATGATTATGATGATGATGATGATGATGATGATGCTGATGGTGATGATGATGATGATGATGATGATAATTACGATGAGGTGTGCTACCAAAGCATCCTATACAATTGTTACATCGACAAGTAATAAAATGAGCACATCAGCATATCATCGAGGTAAAAGAAATCAACCAAATATGCATTATTGGGAATAACTAAAAAACGGCTTGTCAGATCTTAATAAAATTAATATGGGACCAAATTGGAAACACCAGCTTTCAAACAAAAAATAACCACCGAAATCCATTCACAAACGGCGAAGTAATCGTGTCACATACATAAAAAAAAACAGACGAATTGAGAACCTCCTCTCTTTTTGAAGTTCGGTTAAAAAATAAATATCATACTATTATACCACGTTGACATAGTTCCGCGGTAAGCTCTTAAGAACTTGTTTAAGGGCTACTAAGGAAGTTCACAATATACACATGACACAGCGGACATTTTTTATAGCGTCGCATTGGAGGGCAAGCGAGCAGTCGAAGCCTTTTGAAGACTATTGACGGCATACTCATCCGCACAACCAGAGATTAAGCAGATGCGTTGCTCTCCTTTTCCCTATCCCTCTAATGGACCACGGGAACTCGCAAGCCGCACGCGACAGCATTGCTGTCACTTTACGCCGGTATTATGAGAGCGAGAGGTGCCACCCTCGGTCGTCCTGGCCCACATCGACTGCAAAGCAGCATGGCACTTCCTCTTACTAAATTACATATTATATTCACGATACTTATTATCTGTGAGTAGTATCCGTCGACGTTGACGATATTTTTTGATGAAAGTCATGAATTATCGCTAAGTTGCTTTTCATTTAAGTAGTCTTTTTATATTATTATATCTGAGATGGTAAGTGGTCGACGTCGCCCATGAACATAAACTAGTATACCTGTAGATATAGCATGCGCGCACGAAAAAATTTTGTCTACCCCTTTTCTCGTATTAACTGTATGAAATAATACGAGAAAATGGGTAGACAAAATTTTTTCGTGCGCGCATGCTATCCCTACTGGAACAAGCCCAGGCAACTCATTTATGTGTTGCCTATCCTGAGACCCAACCCGACGCCAGGAGGCCGTGTGGTCGAAGACTGCACGGTTGGCGGGGGGCAACGCCCCACTTATACAAACCAAAAGTGAGCCAAATGGGCTCACACAAATTCGATGTAGCATTAGGGCCTTCGGGCCGTTAGCATAGATCCATCCGAAAAAAATAATATCCTGAGACATAAGATGTTAAGTCTCGGTGCCAGTAATTACACTGCCTGTCTTGCCCTTCTCTCCGAAACACAGCGCTTCCCTCCCACCAGTAAAGTAAAGTAAAGTCTATTTAACTTGAGTAAAATTATTGTTCTCGGATGTTGATGAAATCCGACCTCAGTAATAGTTTTTTTTTGGTCTGAGTACCTACAACTTATTATTTCCGAGTATGATGCATAAGAATGAGGTACACACTTGTTAAGTTAGAGGCCGCTCAAAGATGCATCAGCAATTAGAGAACTGGCCGTTTTGGCGTTCATAAAAACAGACTACTCCATTAATTACTATTGTTGTTGTATCCGAAACGTCAGGAATGAGAATAAACCACCATCAAATCCGTAAAATCATTATATTGAGTAAAATTCGTGTAAGCATTTATTTTACGCATTTGGCTTTATTACATATAGCTTAGTATAATGAGTCCCATCCAGCGAGTGGTTGCGGTAAAGGTAGTCCAGGTAAACAATGCCAACTCCGGCCAACTTTCCCTTTGTGGTATCATCCTGTACCATCGGTGTGAGTCTGGGTGCATTTGAACATTTTATAAGGGATTATGGTCGCTCAGTGGTTTAGAATATAATTTTATATGGTATGCTCGTAAAGAGGTTTAAGTAAAGTCATGGGAATCTATACTAATATTATAAAGCTGAAGAGTTTGTTTGTTTGTTTGAACGCGCTAATCTCAGGAACTACTGGTCCGATTTGAAAAATTATTTCAGTGTTAGACAGCCCATTTATCGAGGAAGGCTATAGGCTATATAACATCACGCTGTGACTTATAGGAGTTGAGTAACGCGGGCGAAGCTGCAGGCAACAGCTAGTAGTTGATAAAATGAATGCGACTCAAAGTATTTTATTTTTATAAGATTTTAAGTTACCATGGTTATTTTCTCTAATATAGAGACAGGCGTCTCGTGCACAAGACATTCGTAGATAATGTTAAAATACCGAGCTCCGCGAAATAAAAGTGAAAAACGTGTTAAATATCCCGTTTTAAATAATTTTAGTAATGAAATTAACGTTGTTAACTTAAAGTCATATATTAAAAATCTCTTCATAATTTTATGTTACTATTTTAATAAAGATGAAGATTTTAATTGTCTCTTCAGACGCGCCACTCTCTTCTCGGTGTTGGTACTGAGGAAGGTTAATCTTGTATATTTTTATCCGACTTCAAAAAGGAGGTTCTCAATTCAGTCCGTTTTTTATACGTTTGTTACGCGATTGCTCCGCCAGTTATGAATAACGTTTGATAATTATTTTTTGTAAGGTATGTTTCCGGTGGTGGTCCACGTAAATTGAATGTCAATTGGTTAAACGCTTTTTTGAAAAAAAAAATATATTAAACTAAATTAAGTTTTTACATTTTTAATGTTAGTTGGATAGGAAAACTGGCAGACGTGCCACCTGATGGTAAGTGGTCGACATCGCCCATAAACATGAACTAGTTTACCAATTTATGTGTTGCCGATCTTGAGACATAACATGAACCTAGTTTATCTGGAACCCCAGGCAACTCATTCATGTATTATCTATCCTTAGACATAAGATGTTAAGTCTCGGTGCCAGTAATTACACTGCCTGTCTTGCCCTTCTCTCCGAAACACATCAAAGCTGTTTCACGGGAGAAACAAGCAAAGGTTTATTATAATGTTACTGACTTTTTAAATGATAAAATTCCATAATTTGACATTGTTCTATATTTTGACTTTAAATTGTGATATGTATTCTGTAATTTGACTGTAGTCATTGAGTTTCATACATTTTTGTAAGCCTAACAGGCAGACCATAGAGAAACATGTACGATAACTGTACCATCACTTTACATATGTGTCACAAATAAATATCTATTATTATTATTATTATTATTATTATTATTATTATTATTATTATTAAGATGGTGGTACTCATGCAGCCGGGAGCGCGGCAGCACATCTCTGCCACTACATATAAATAAAGTTATGTATTTGGTTTTTTAAATTAACTTTGTTATTTTTTATACTAAAGATTTATTTATTATTAAATTATTATTATTGACTATTTTTCTTTTTTTTTTACTTTTTATTTTACTCGGGGCGGGGAACTGTCTTTTAATAAGTTAGTAAAGTATTTTTCGTAAATATTTTACGGTATTGAGTGAAATTCTTATTGAACGTACATAAATGACGAGGGAACGTACATCTGGATGAATCACCGGCTTTTTAATTATATGAAACGTACACGCCTTTGTAATGTTATGATATAACAGGTTATTTTACACTTGTATGTGTTATTAAAGAAATAAGTGGTTTTAGTACTAGCCGCTTCCCGGTGTAACGTATGTATTTAGAATCGTCTATAATAATATATATTGGACCAGACATTTTTATGTTAGTTGGATAGCAAACTGGTGCAAGTGCCAGTTGATGGTAAGTGGTCGACGTCAACCTTGAACATAAGACTAGTTTCCCTGGAACGAGTACAAACACAAAACACAGCAAAGCTATTTGACGGGAGAAACAAGCACGATGGTGGTACCCATACTGCCAGGAGCGCGGCACAGCTCATCCCTCCCACCGGTAAACTCATAATACTTATAATATAATATCTATTACGGACGCTTTCACACCACGTCAATCTGGTCCCGTGCTAAGTTCTCGAAGAACCTGTGTTACGGGTACCAGACAACGGAAATATATTTAATACTTTTATATTATACATATATTTAAGATTTTTATTATATAATACACATATTTAATACACATCCATGACCCAGGAACACCAAAAATATTTTTTTGTTCCCTGGCAGGATTCGAACCCGCAACCTCCGGCTTGAACGCCAACGCGCTTACCACTGAGCCACAGAGGTCATCAAGTATATACATACATACATACTATGAGTATACATATATATTATGAGTTGCCAATCAACTTCAACCACATGGGACTTCGATATCCGTAGAATGGTCCTTTCTAGCCTAGAGCGAGTGGCAGGGATCTGCCGTCTTGACGTTTCTTAAAAGAGAAATCCAACAAATACGTTGATAATCATGATGATTTGAGAGATATTTTCTAGAAATATGTGTATTACAACTCACTCCCAAATGAGTTAAATATAAAGCGAAATTCTTTCATTGATTGTATCAGCCTGATGGCATTAAGGTTTTGTGAAAGCGTAATATAACATTAGCAGCAATGCTATGCAATGGCTTCTCGAAATCAGGCAAGGAAGAGAGGCAAAAACATCATTCAGTCAGTAACATAATTGGATTTGAACCCACAGTTTCTTAGATCAACTTCAGCCCAAGTGCCAATATGTTGGTACCACCGTTTGGGAAACACTGGTTCAATAATATATTTATCAGACATTTAAAATGATTGTTCCAATTAGAGGCTAGTAAAATAGAAGCAATAAGGAAATAGAATGACAATTAACAATAGTTACCCCCTTTGAGAAATAACACTTAAGACTATATACCATTAAAGTTGTTTTTGATATAACGCTAAAAAAGTGTTTTTTTTTTTTAACTTTAATGCTAGATACAAAAAAAATTGAGTTGTTTCGATACTTGTGCAAATATTGATTTTATCAAATTTGTTAAACATTATATAAACACTTAACTAAAGGGTTTTCAACCTCCTAACTCTGAAGCAAGCAACGTATAATAGTGTACGAAAAAAAAGGATTTGTTTAAATTCAAACCACATAGCGATTAAACTAAATCGCTTGGACATATAAATATTAGCATCAACACGTGCCACGTTATGCCTTAGGTTCCCCAACATGGTTCAGGCCTTGACGTGGCGGTGGTCAGTAGCCTAGGAAGAGCCTAGCACCTTGGGCGAAGTGAACTCTTTGTACCCCTCTTATAAGAAGAGGGGGCAAGGGACGAGGACGGGAACCTCGCCCCATTGTACTGTCCCGACATTGAGAGGGGTTTTTCTGTGGTGCGGGACAACCCCTCTGTGGAGGTGGCGTCGAACCTGTGGTGGACTGACTAGCCGTCGAAGTGTCCTGTTTGCTCCGAGGCACCTCTCCAAAGGCGGCATTGGTGGCACTCGCCGGGTTTTAGTGGGTACTTAACAGCTTTAAGGCGCAGCGAGTCCCACATACCCGCGTGGGTATGTGGGACTCGCTAGTAGACCCACTCCCCCGCGGAATGCCTCAGAGCATTTCCCGGCGTTAAAGAAAAAAAAATGCCTTAGGTTATACAACAAGTGAAAGAGTTGCCTGAATTGTTTTTAAGTTACCTTGTGACATTGAGTCTACCTGTTTGAATATCGCACTAACGTAAAAAAGTGTATAGGTTACAAGTGTATATATTTTTGTATCTACAAAACATGTTTGTCAACCAAACATTATTATTTCACTTTTGTGACAATTTGTTTCGAATGTAGCACGAAATAAATTGATGTAGTATTTAACGAGTTTATTGATTCTACTAAATATGACTTATAGGATTTATGGAAATATCTAAACACCGCAAAACACTATGACACTAAGTACACACTTGGCACAACCATCCTTTACCATGTCACACAAATTATAAGTCTATCATATCAAATGTCTATCAATAACAGCCTATATACATATACCATCAAAGAAATCTGGACTTTATTATCATAAGCTATAATTACAAATTATTTTCAAAGCTGGATTAGGAAAGACTTTTCTGGTAGAGTCTTGGGAATATGAAGTCTCTTTGTCTTATAAAAAGACTCGTGGGAGACGGCAATGTTTATTTTTAATTACCTTTGTATTTGAAGCCTGTTATTGTAATAAGACACGATAAGTGCGGAATAAAAATAAATCCTGTAATAATAGCCGTGTGTGTGTAGGGAATTGTTTCATACTTGTGTCTGCAATACAAGCCGTGTTTTGTATCATTCAGTCAGTTGATTCTTTTTTTTATATCTTTATGGACGCTTTTACACCACGTCAATCTGGTCCCGTGGTAAGTTCTCGAAGAACTTGTGTTACGGGTACCAGACAACAGAGCCATAGAGATCAAGGTTCTTATATACTTAGTTTTAAAACGAATGTGTCCAATTTTTTTTATGTCATAAAGCAGTCGGAGCCTTATACCTAGTGACTACCGACGCCCATACACATCCGCACTACCAAAAGTTATGCAGATGCGTTGCCTTCCTTTTCCCCATCCCCCCAATAGGCCACCGGAAACTCACAAACCGCACGAAACGCGACAGCATAGCTGTTATGTGAGCGAGAAGTACTACCTCGGTCGTGCCGGCCCAATTCGGCTGCAAAGCAGCATTACCTCATACATTGTTAATGTACCTACTTACCATTGTTAATATTAACACTGACTACCAATGTGAAATAAAATTGTAGTTGGTAATCTCGTAAATTAAATACACCAGCATACATCGAATGACCCAAACTATTGATTAATTTACGGGGACTTGGACTTATTTCGTGACGGCCTGCGGCTGGTAACTTAGTATTTATTTTTATTGGAAATGCGTTATGGATATAGCCAGGATCTTATCTTCGGGTAGTTCCTGACCCTATGTGGGACTTACATCTGGGAGTGCCCTACCCTTAAACTAAAACTATTACGAGCGCCTTCAACCGCTTTTGAGGGTCTCGTGCAGGCAACGGGATCACCTCAGTGACTGACAGCGAAAAGTCTTCTTTTAACCATAGTTGCTTACTACTCGTAGTATCTAAAACGAGTTCTAAACAAGTAATTAAATGGTAAACATATTATATTTAAAGAAACATCATTTGTCAGCGGGCAGTCATCTATTGGTATACCTTTGACGACATCTGTGGCTCAATGGTTAGCGCGTTGGGGCTCAAGCCGGAGGTTGCGGGTTCGAATACCGCCAGTGAACAAAATTTTCTCTGTGTTACTGGGTCATGGGTATGTATTAAATATGTGTATCATATGATAAAAATCTACAAAGGCATTGGGTAACACATCTGCTGTTCCCTGACACATCCCCAAATTGAGTCCATGTATAATTTGTTTTTTTAAATAATATCTAAATTAAATAAATAATATTTTGTTATTTCAGATTATAATATTTTTTTTTGAAAATGATTTAATGATAAATTCTAATCGATGTTTTGTAATTATCATAGTTATAAGCTATTCTTTTTTTTGTATATGGATCTTTGATATCTGAGTTACGAATAAATAAACAAATAAAATAAATTATTATTGCACTGCACGAGTCCCGCCCATCATCTTTCATCGATAGTTTTGTCAAAATTACTGTCCAGTCATAGCAGAGTAGGGAATAAAGTAATAATGATGATTACCGTAGTATGTTGTAGCAAATATAGAATATTCTACGAAGTTCCATTACCGTAGTATGTTGTAGCAAATATAGAATATTCTACGAAGTTCCATTACCGTAGTATTCTCGTAGCAAACGTAGAATGTCTACGAATTGGTAGCAATGCTACGCAGTATGAATACACGGACATGTTTCATTTATCGATGTATCTGATAAGCCCTATTGAAAATAAATATTTAAAAATGTTGCAAATGTATGGATGTTGATCACTTACCAACAGGGGAACAAATTGTCCCTAATTTTTTTTTAATTATTATTTTATCAATAACCACAAATAATGTAAAAAAATATTTAGTATGCACAATGCACCTTATACAACTCTGGAAACCCATTTCTAACAAGAACCGAAATATTATCCATAGTGGAATTCAAACTAACAACCTTTTTAAGCCCTTATGAAGCCTTACCAATATTGGAGATTGATATATTGCATTGGGTTGCTAACTTAAGGATATGATCATTTCCACTCAGATTTACTTTATATATCGAAGACTACTACTTACTTTACTTTATATTTATTATCATCTAGAATCCACAACATCAAGATTTTTACGGCATTTCCTGCCTCGCACTACAAATATATGGAATAAGCTGCCACCTATGGTGCTTCCGAACCGATACGACTTAGGGACCTTCAAGAAAAGAGCATACTCCTATTTGAAAGGCCGGCAACGCACCTGCTGATCCACTGGTGTAGCGGGTGTCTGTGGATGTCGCTATTCACTTACCATCAGGTGAACCGACTGTCTGTTTGCCCCCTCTTCTATAATAAAAAAAAACATTCTACATTTGTTTTAAAAGCCTTAGTAATTGTATATTGTTTACTTGTTACGATACATTATAAAATACAACAATATTTTTTCTATACAAAATCTATCGTATGTTTAATATATAAAAACTTGGCTTCAATTGACATTCTACATACTAAGTAATTTTTGACATGGGTCTGGTAGAGACCGCTTAAAGCGGTAGGACGGCCATTTTTGTGCGCTCTCCTAGTCCATGTTGTTATCTGTTAATAATTTTATGGTACAAAATAAATCATATTATTATTAATATTACAAATGCGAATGTGAGTTTATTTTTTACACTTTTTTGTCTAAGCCGATATAAAATATTCTTTCACCCATGGAAAGCTACATTATCAGCAACTAGGCTATATTTTATTCCCACATTCTCAGGAAAACGATAACTACGCGAGTGAAACCACGAAGCACTCTAGTACAAAATAAATATGCTAGTATGACACGTAACAATACTACGTTATTTATCAAAACATTATCGATAAAAGGTAAATCTATTTGTATACGTCTTAAGTATTACCAAACTGTCCCTTGTCCGTATCACCCCCGTTACCTTCCCGGTAATATATCATTACGGTAAAGGTAACAAAGGCCCCTGGTGGTGAAGTGTGAGTAATAGGTCACACCGGGAATATATTACCGTTCGTGGAAAATTTGCGGGAAAATTGATAGTCTCCATTTTGTGCTTACGTTGTTTTTACCGGTTTATAATATTGTTGATGTAAATAAACATGCTTATGGAAACTTTATGGAGGAGAAAATTTCTTTGCCATGCCCTCTTGTGCCTTCGTTATTTAAAAAAAATTGAAAATATGGGGTCAGAATAAGTTTGAAAATTGTTATTATCGTTAAACTGTAACAATTTTAAAACTTTTGTTTTGTAGTTTTTTTCTTTGTGTGTGACTCGCTGCGCCCGAAAGATGGTAATGTGGACGCAGCTCTACCCGCCTATACTATGCCGCCTTACAATGGACAGTACAGGGGTGAGGTTCCCATCCTCGCTTCTTATAAGAGGGGTACAAAGAGCAGCTTGAACCATGGTGGGGACCAGTCTTTAACTGCTACAACTACCATAAACATTATCGTAATCAGCGTCTACCCATCCACTGTTGAACATAGGCCTCCAATGAACATCAAGACGGCCGATACCGCGCCACTCGCATCTAACACGGACCGGCCACTGTACGGAGTTTTTTTAATGTTGGTTGGATAGGCAAACTGGCAAACGTGCCACCTGATGGTAAGTGGTCGACGTTGCCCATGAACATAAACTAGATTACCTGGAACGAGCCCAGGCAACTCATCTATGTGTTGCCTATCCTGAGACATAAGATGTTAAGTCTCGGTGCCAGTAATTACACTGCCTGTCTTGCCCTTCTCTCCGAAACACAGCAAAGCTGTTTCACGGGAGAAACAAGCAAGATGGTGGTACCCATGCAGCCGGGAGCGCGGCACAGCGCAACCCTACCTCCGGTGGGTCTTTCCACCTGGCCGACCAACTCTCCGTCTACCTAAACGCGGCCTCCACTCTTGAACCTTATTGACTCATCGGCCATCCCATTATTATTGCAGTATATTAAATATATAATAACTGCTTGAAAGATAATTATGATGATAATTGCAGTAGAGAATAACCTTAACCACAGTATAGAGCTCCTTTTCTCTACTGTGCCTTAACTGACTTTAACTAATAAATAATTACTAACTCATAGAACTCATAAAAGAAAGGGGAAACGAGCAGTCGTTTCACCTGTTGGTGAGTCATAAACGTCACCTATTGACGACCGACTGGTCGAGTGGTCAGCCTACTGTACACTTTACGCAGCGGTCGCGGGTTCGAATACCGCCAAGTGCAGATAATTTGTATGATGAATATAGATGTTTGCAGACGTGTATGTATGTTGGTTTATAAATTTCTTAACTTTATTTCCGTTCCTAGTACCCGTAGTTCCTTAACTTAACCGTGGTAAGTTCTTACGAGCTTACCACGGGGCTAGGTTGACGTGGTGTGATTGTTGCTTAATATTTATTTATTGGCATTTGCTACACCGGACGGTTTGCAGGCAGTTTGTATATGATAAAAATAACAATATATTTTAGCCTAAACACAAAAAACATAAAACACTAATTATGATAACAATAACAAAACACAAATCATAAAAACAATAACAATACAGAAATGAACAAGCACAATCAAAGTGTGAACACAAACTAAGTTATGTGTCTGAGGATGCGTGTGCAGTGTAGCGTGAACGACGTGAAATATGACGTGCACGCCGCATTTAGCGTGACAAGCGGTGCGCGAGCGTTGTCACGTTATGAGATAGTTTCCTCAGTTTCACGCTACAATTTATACGATGTATTTGTGCGGAATCCGATTGTGTAATCTTGTACTGTGATATGTTATATTTTATTGATTTAGTAAATGTACGTTATTATGTACTTTTTCTATAATAAAAATCGGTTGTCTGTAAAGTCGGTTTACTGACGATAGTTGAACGTGACAAAGTCATAAGAAAATGGAACGCCTCAAAGCGAGGTAACGCCGCATGCGTCATCTTTTTTCGTTCGTGCAGCCGGCTCCATCGAATTATAAGACGTTGTCACGTCAATATATAGGTAACGTTTGTCGGTTTGGATGTAAGAGGTACATTTTAAATAGGTCCGGGTACGGCTGTGAATTTAAGTTTACACGGGTGAAGTTGCGGGCAATAGCTAATATTTTATAATTCAAAGGCTTCTTGTGGTTTGTACGAAACATCATCCTACTATGTTACTAATATTTTATACGCGAAAGTTTGTATATATAGATGTTTGTAATTCTTTCACGTTAAAACTACTGAATGGATTTTAAAGGTTATAATTTATCCCCGTACTCCCGCGGGAATGGGAAGTACGCAGGCGAAACCGCGGGGCTTTGCTTCTCTATATACCTACTGTAAGATATTTTTTTTCAGGTTATTATTATATATGATTTCTCTTGAAACTTGTCAACATTTCAAGAAACAAACTTTTTTAACATATTTTGTAAGTTGTGCCCATTATGTAATTTATTCCATGATTTTGTCTTTGTGTGTTGTTCCATGAGTCTGTCCTTTTCTGGTTCATTTTAAAAGGTTACACTATTGCTCACGATGTTCAGTGAGGAGTCCTGGACGTTGATGGTCTCCTTCTGCGAGGCAGTAATGTCCCAGAAGGAGGCCGACGAGCGGGTGAGAGACGATGCCGCGGACGTGGCCTCCCAAGGCAAACGGGGGTGCGTAGGAGGTGCTACTTAATGCGCCTCCAGTAATGCTCTTTGCTCGTGCCGGGTTCAGGTTGGGAACCTGGGTCCAGTATGGCACGACATCATAGGGACTGCTTAGTGGAGCCGGTCAGGCCCTACGAGGAGTAGTCTGGCCTTCCAGAGCCAGCCTGTCGCTGGGGTGATCCTGTTGCCTGTACATTCGGAACCCTCAAAAAACGGCTGAATGCGCTCGCAGGTGGTTTAGTAGGGTAGTGCAGACCCAAGTGCAAGTCCTCACCTATGTGAAGGTACTTAAGGTCGCACAAGGTTAATCTGGATCATGCGTAAGCATTAACCTGCGTCATCAAAAAAGAAAAGGTACCTACACTATTGCTGATGATATTCTTAAGTATATTTACTCTGAACTTTTGAAATTTACCTCTCGAGAATGCTGCGCCAAGGTATTTGGTGGGTTCCACTGGGTATTTGCTCAGCGGAGCCGGATTACAGCCCCAGCGGGTCCTGCTCAAATATTGACACTTGTGTTTTAATGCCGACGTCAAACAATCGACGATTAAGATACACTCCCGGTACGGTTGAAACAATCCTCTCTGGGTAAGTTCTTACTTTGACCGGTGGGAGGAACGCGCTGTGACACTCGTCAGCCTGGGTACCACCATCCTGCTTATTTCTCACGTGAAACAGCTTTGCTGTGTTTTGGAGAGAAGGACAAGACAAACAGTGTAATTACTGACACAGAGACTTATGTCTCAGGATACGCAACAGATGAATGAGTTACTTGGGCTAGTTCCAGATAAACTAGTTTATGCTCATGGGCGACGTTGACAACTTACCCCAGGTAGCGCGTCTGCTGGTTTGGCTAGCTAACTAACATAAAAAAGTGCGTGCGTACAAAGTACACATGTCGGAAGTGAAACATATTTGGCAAACAAATTTTTAAATCTCGTTTATTAATTTTATACTAATCTAAAGCTCTAAATTTCCCAGATTTGCGATGCAAAGTTTGCTCTATATCTCTCTCAATCGTTTGCTCCCTACTCTCAATCCATGGTTTCATGTGCTTCATGCTATGTTCGCCCTTTCTCACTCTCTCTCAATCGGTCTCAATCACTCTCTACCTCTTCTTAGACAAAAACGTTGCACATTTTCGTGACGTTTCATACGTAAAAATTTTACCTTCATGCACGCAAAGAAGTTTCACTTCAAAAACTGTATGACGGTATGTGGATAATCAAATGGCACCTGGATGTAGTAACCTATACTACTCCGTAGATCGTAGCAGTCAGTTAGTTGATGCAGTACTGCTATTTCAATTTGCTATTGTATAACAAAAACGGTGCTATAATATACTGACCACAGGTATCTAGGTCAACATAGAGTTTCTACGTTAAATAGCTGAAAAAAAGTTTTATAGAATTATTTTAGTATCCACAACATAATAAGTTATTTGTCTTTATAATGTTTTAATACAAATCATTTTAGCGGATCCCTTTTAGCCCATGTGACTGCCAAAATTTGGGTGGTTAAATTATATAAATTTACGTGATAAACATTTTTTTTATAGCATAGCCCTCCTATGCTATAAAAAAAACGAGCAAACGAGCAGTCGAAGCCTTTTGGCGAATATCGACGCCAATACACATCCGCATAACCAGAGATTATGCAGATGTGTTGCCCTCCTTTTGCCAAACCCCCCACCTCATGAGCCACCACACGAAACGTGACAACTATGCTGTCACTTTACGCCGGTTTAATGTGAACGAGAGGTACCCTGGTCGTGCCAGCCTCTTACTAAAAAGCCGTTTTTAAAGTGAAACTTTTATTACATTGCCTTAAACTTTTTCGTTCGTCTATTGCATGTCGCGTGACGGTCGGCCGCGGAGTAGGGGTAAAGTGAAAGTTATCCTTTGAAGTGTCACTTTTACCATGTGTCCCAGCATCCATTTCGTTTTTTTCTTAATAGAATCCGCATCCAATACGATAACATCAACGCAAGTCCCCCAGCACTTGGCACACCACTAATAAGAGGGCGCCTTTCGCAGCCCGTAATTTGTGCCGCGGCCTTCCTCCAATCATTTACATCTATTAATATATTTAGTACCTTAGCCTGAACAAAGAACAAACGTCTGCTAACGTGTACAAAATACTTGCATGGGAAAAGGTTTTACATTGCAGACATATTTGTAGTAATTGCACGTTTGCCTTTGCAGATTATTCTGAATTTTAACTTGGAGGTATTTAGAGAGGGCATCTCAAATATAAAGGAAAAATTAAGGAAAAATATTTTTTTTATTTTCTCGGGAAAATTTAAAAACTATACTTACTTCTTTTTTATTTTCAAATCTATAGAATTGATTTTAATATAACAGACTAACATTTTTTATTTTTTAAAAGAAAAGATTCCAAAGTTGAGTGAAAATGCCTCGATGATAAGATAAGAAAATTATTTGTTAAATAGATTAAAGTAAATATGTTTTCGAGGCAAAATAATTAAAATAGTTTTTTTTTAAATATTTCTATGACATTGAATGTTTGACCACAAAAAATAATCTGGGTTAAATTCAAGTTGATCTTAACATTCAACCAATTTGATATTCCAATATCCCTCTATGTAAATACAAAACTTGATGTGGACAATCTCAGATACATTTTTCTATAGATATCTTCCAAAAAAGATATTTTATGGAAAATTTTCCACAAATTCGTCAATAAATATTCAAATATGTATCTTTATGGGAAAAATCTAGGCAAAGAATCCACCAGGAAATTGCCATCAGTAACTCGATAGTGTTCGCTATCTTCATTTATATTTATTCATGCAGATAGGTAAAGCGCTCTCTGGGGGTATGAGCGAGCAAAAATTATGTAAATCTAGCCCTTCAGCCGAGCACAATTAGAACTGATTATTCTGAAAATTGTATTCCAAATACGAAATTCAATTTTGACTTCTATTTAGGTTTTTGTGGTAAGACGACTTGAAGTTTATACAAATTGTTCCTCTTGTCGCAAAATCATGAATTTCAGAAAATGATTGAATGTTGTTTTACCTATGAATTATAATAAGGCTTAAAATATTTACCATTTTATAGTATTTTAAAAGTTATTTCTTTCTCTCTACAACGATCTGGGGATCCTTGGGGAAGGACGTATTTAGAAATTTCAACACAATTTTAAAAACAACTGGACATACGTTCAAATGTACTGAATAGTGTATTTAATTTTGAACACATGTATATTATGTTAATATCATGTCAACACTTTATAAAGAACCTAAAACTAAAAACCTTAAAAAATATAATATAATAATTAAAGTATATTAATAAAAATGAGTCCCTTTAGGCAAGGTTCCGAAGATTTTCACAGCGTTCCTCCTTTGAATTGCTAGACTAATTCTTTGTCCGAGGTAGCTGCCAGCTCTTCGGTCTCCTGTGATGTCGACTAACCTTTTTGTTATAATTTTTTTTTGTTAGTGTATTATGTTGCATTTGACATATTTTAAAATAGGAAAGACTTTGTTATTCAAAGACTTAGATAAGTTTTGCAGTATTACACATAGGAAATAAGATCTTGTTGTAGATTTATTTTTTGCAGATTAATAAGATTTAGCTTTTAAATATAGCATCATGCCAATTAATTTAATTATTGTGACATAAAAAATCATAAATGAAACTCTTTTGAAGGTTAATTTAGTTTCATAAATAAAATTATTAAAAATATTGCCATAGTTATTTATGATTCAATAACTCTTAAGACCTTGCAGCATGATTGTGTAGAAGTTTTCCGTTGGAAACGCTATGAAACACACCTACTATCCAGTCTCGTTGGTAAGTAAGAGGTAGTGCTGCATTGCAGCCGAACTGGGCCGGCACGACTGGGGTGGTACCTCTCGCTCACATAAAAGCGGCGTCAAGTGAGCTATGCTGTCGCGTTTCGTGCGGTTTGTGAGTTTCCGGTGGCCCATTGCTGGGGATAGAGAAAAGGACGGCGGCGCATATGCGTGGCCTTGGTTGTGCGGATGTGTATGGGCGTCGGCACCGTGAGGCTCCGACTGCTCGTTTGCCCCTTAAAAAAATACTTACTTAAATCGCCACAATATTACAAATAATTACTGCAAATACATTATTAATTACTATAATTATTAACGACGTATTATTTTATTAATGTTAAACTTTAATTATTATTCAATGTTATGGCACATCCTTTTGGTGCCACCGGAAGTGTATAATTTTAATTACTTTAATTTATGCATTTAGATAAGTAAATGACGTCACATCCGGCTGGTGCTGCCAGTGGTTCGTAACATATTTGTATAAGCAAATGGGCAGACGAGCCACATGATGGTAAGTGGTCAGCTTTCCTCATTAACATAAAACCAGCCCACACAATTCAGGACCGAAACCTAGGCTAGTAGGGCCAACTTCTTTCTTTCCTCGCCCTGTTCCATCGTAGGGTCGTCGCAGTTTCCTTCTACCTCTGTATATATAGGACCAACTAGAAGGTAAATACTTAAAAGATTAAAATTTTAATAAATCATAAATGGCACGCACTACATCTCACTTTGATTATCTT
Source organism: Helleia helle (assembly GCA_963853865.1). Lineage (NCBI taxonomy): Eukaryota > Metazoa > Arthropoda > Insecta > Lepidoptera > Lycaenidae > Helleia > Helleia helle. Next base: position 4,614,153 of record OY971425.1, on the reverse strand, counting down.
TTGTAAAGTCAGTGCATTGTTACATGACGACATACTCCCCAAAAGGCCCGTGATTATGGCCTTTGATGCCACCCCTCGGCGTGGAGCGTGGCAATTTTAAATATTTCAATGTAATGAAAAAAGGAAATAATTTTAAACATCCTTCACCATCTGTTGCCTGCGGCCGGTAATTTGTAAGTATAATTTATACGAAAAAAACAATTCGGTGACCAATTTTTTTTTATTAAACGCTTATTTATAAATAAATTAATTTATTGAAGGCAAGATTTATTAATAATTAATTTAAGTTGTTATAAAATAATTCCTAAAAATTAATTATTATTTAATATAATATCCTAGGGATGACATTGGAATGTTCTTTTAAAGGAAAAATAAGAATCTTTCAATAATATTACTTCGATGCACTTTTAGTATTAAAACCCTTTATATTTATTTATTAGTTTTCTAACTTATAGCACATTCTTTTTAACAGGACAAAGTATGATAATATTATATAATAGTTACTCATATTACGATTAAGACTATGGACAACAGTTACATAATCAAGTCTTTCAGAAGACTCAAACACTTATCTGTGAAATGGCCACCAAATGCTTTATCAAATTTTACTTTAAATAAATGTCACTGACTCTGTGGTAAAGGACATCATCAAAATACCTGAAAAATATAAAGCATTCCCGTGGGAGTACGGGGATAAATTATAGCCTATATGTTATTATAGCCTATATGTTATTATAGCCTATATGTTATTATAGCCTATATGTTATTATAGCCTATATGTTATTATAGCCTATATGTTATTCAGATGTATAAGCTATGCTATTTTAAGGTTTTATTAAAACCCATTCGGTAGTTGTTGCGTGAAAGAGTAACAAACATACATACACACTTTCGCCTTTATAATATTAGTAGGATTTAACAGCGAGTGAAAATCGCCTTTTTTTTCTTTAACGCCGGGAAATGCTCTGAGGCTTCTCGCGGGGAAGTGGGTCTCCCCAGGCGGGTATGTGGGACTCGCTGCGGTCGAAAGATGGTAAGTGGACGCAGCTCTACCCACTACAACCCGGCGAGTGCCACCAGTGTCGCCTTTGGTGAGATGCCCCGGATCTGTTAAGCTAACAGGGCACCTCAACGGCTAGTCAGTCCCGCAAGGAACCGATGCCACCTCCCAACGTCGGGACAGTACAATGGGGTGAGGTTCCCGTCCTCGCCCCTTGCCCCCTGCTCTTTTGCCCCTCTTCATATAAGAGGGGCACAAAGGGCCCTCTCGGCTCAATTAGCTTCGCCCAAGGCTCACCCTAGGCTACTTAGCCCCACCGCCACATTAAGGCCTGAACCATGGTGGGGAAACTATAGCCTAGTGATATTTGAGTGAAAGAGTAATAAACATTCATACAAACAAAACGATTGCCTTTCTAATATTAGTAGGGTTTGACAGCGTGTGAATATCGCCTGCAACAGGTCAGTACATAGACGAACTGTGACCTAATAACCTCATCATCTGATTTCAACGGGGGAGCCCTGTGGCTAACAATAGCATGTATAGATTAACATCTAATTTATTTTATCATTCGAGTATATGGTATATAATCGATAGTATATTTATACAAATTTCTCGTGTTTTGTAATCATTATGAAAGATTTATATAAAGAACTATAAAAAATATACTTTTTATTGTTTCATAGAGTTTCTTTCGCCTATCTTGATATGTGTTATAAATCCTCATCACCAAAATAACGGTATAAACCCATAAACGTAGGTTGTCGCGTGACAAAACTGTAACAGGAACAAGCTACGACCATATTTCTCTAGGTTACACTTCCGAACACGACACTATGCATGGCATGACCCTTATATGACCCACTATACGGGTCTCTTAGAAATCAAGCAAGGAATCAATGAATAATTATTTATGAGACACAAGCATAAAAATAATAAAATATACTGAATTAATTGTCATATCTATACTTATAATAAAGCTGAAGGGTTTGTTTGTTTGAACGCGTTAATCTCAGGATCAACCAAACAGATTTCAATAAAAAAAAATGAAGTGTTTTTTTTTATATAGTTTTAATATTTAATTTTAATTTGTGTCGTTGTTCGTGAGGCAGATTGTTGATTGTTGTTAGTAATTATTGGAAAAGATTAGCTATTTATTTTGCAGTTTTGAAAGTTTTTTTAGTGGGTGTTTCACAGAGGGAACAATAGTGTTTTAATATACTCGAGAGGTTTTTGGGTACTCGCATCACAGAAAGACAGACATGTCTGAAAGAAAAGTTTAATAACTATCTTCTTGGGGTCTGGTAATGTATGTTATAAAAATCACAATTGAAACACATAACTTTTAGAAACTACTCTGCAATTTTCGCATAAACAATTAAAATATTTACGGACTTTCTAACAATTAGATAAAATCAAATCGAATCAAAAAAATATATATAATATATAATTTTACCGGTGGGAGGGAAGCGCTGTGCCGCGCTCCCGGCTGCATGGGTACCACCATCTTGATTGTTTCTCCCGTGAAACAGCTTTGCTGTGTTTCGGAGAGAAGGGCAAGACAGGCAGGGTAATTACTGGCACCGAGACTTAACATCTTATGTCTCAGGATAGGCAACACATAGATGAGTTGCCTGGGCTCTTTCCAGGTAAACTAGTTTATGTTCATGGGCGACGTCGACCACTTACCATCAGGTGGCACGTTTGCCAGTTTGATTATCCTAGTAACATTAAAAATAAAAAATAAAATACACCAATACAGTATCTTTTTGAACGTCAATTGAATCTACCACCGGTTCCAAGGTAAGCTCACTGAGAAGAACCGGCGAAACAAACTCTGTGAGACTAATCTTTTCAAATGATATGTATTCTATAACAATTTTAATATCAAATATTGAAACGCCTGGGAGGAACGCCTTATTCCCAAGGTGTACTATCTTTCATCAAATCTTTTACTTTATAATATCCTTTACCACAAACGCTTTTTAACGACTTTTTTGAAGTTTTTTACGAATAGCTTTTGAACGTTTTCTGTGATCCTATTGTAAAAGCGTATACCGTTGCTTTTAATAGAATTGCTTGCTTTTGAAAGTCTCATCACTGGTACATCTAACCTGTGTCTAGAATATCCATAACAATAAGAAAATGTTTTCGTCGTTCGTGATCAAATAGATTGTTGCTAGAGATGGCTTTGGCGAGCGACAAGCAAACCGAGCGAGTCCTGTTACTGCTCTCGCCGACACAAATTACTGCTTCGCCAGTAATGGATAGGATAATGCAGCAGTAATGGCGGCGGAACACGCTCTACTGCTTTTATTCTCACCATGAGATATTTTCGGCTACAACTAATCATTATGTTTTCTCACAGATTCATTCGTTCGTTTATTAAAGGGATTGATGACCTATCGATATTTTTCTTGTAGAAAAGTTTTTATTAGTAGATAAAGAATAGAATTTTTAAATAAAGACCTATTAATTACATTATTACCAATAATTCTATAGCTGATTTATTGGATATTATATTTTTAATATATTATGGTAGTATTTATATTTTTAATATACTACTCTTAATTTTGCTAATCCTTATCAAGAATTCTACAATCTTTCTATAATATTTTTTAAAGATGAAAATATGTCTCGTATCCTTACAGGATTGAATATAAATATAATGAAAACGGTATAAATAAATAATTATTATTATTGAACAATCACATCATGTTAACCTAGCTACGTGGTAAATTCGTAAGAACTTGTATTACGAGTACTAGGGACGAAAATAAATTTGTATATATCTATATCTATATACAGATAAATAAAATTGGAGTGTCTGTCTGAGTGGATGTATACCAAAAAAGCCTTTTTTACAATATTTGTCCGTCTGTCTGTCTGTCTGTTTGTTTCTTCCGGCTAATTTTTGAAATGGCTGGTGGACGAAGCTGCGGGCAACAGCTAGTACATAATATAATATACTCACGTCAATGAAACGGTGCAGACATCTATATTCATCATACAAATTGTCTGCACCTGGCGGGATTCGAACCCGCGACCGCTGCGTAAAGTGTCTAGTACCCGACCACTCCCGTCTCGTATTAAATTAATTCGTAGTAATAAACCTCACAAAAATAGTTACTATAAATCTTAGCACACGCCTTTTCAAACACTTTTACGGGGTTTTTGTTGGCATTTATTACAGAGGTGACGTTGGCTGGGATTAAGTTTTTATACTTGAATAAAAGGAGATTTATGTATCCGTAGTCCACGTAAATATAATATAATTCACTTGGTGGGCTTCCTTCCGGCGTCTCTGGAAAACTCCATTGCTTCCGGAATCTGAACACTTGGGATTCTAATGCTTTGTACGTAATAAAGTAAAGAAAGAAAAAAAAACATTACTGATATCTATGCCAGACAGTTAATGAAAATTTTATATATATTTTGTTTTTTAATATTTAAAAAAAATATGTATAAAATTTCTAGTAATATATGTAGATATCAAGATGCAATTCTATAATCGTACCTAAACGCTAGTAGAAAACTAATAAATGTATGGAAATGACATTTTACATCAATAATTCTTCCACACATTTATTAGTTGTCTACTAGCGTTTACGATTGTAGAATGGCATCTTGGCTAGCCCACCATTGTCATTCTCTCTCACTATTATAAAACAACGTTTTACGGATTTCATAATGGTTTATTGTCGCAGCAACCATGTTCAAGGTAAGATAAAAAAACGTAAAATTTTCTATATATTTTTATTGAATTTTTAATTTAAAGATTTTCTTATAATCTGAATTGTTACGCTGAAACCTAAAAGTCCTCTAAAAATGTATATTTTATAACATTAAGGCACTTTTGTCTATATTAAAAGCCGTATATTACTAAACAAGGACTAGGTGCACCAGTCTAGTCTAGACTTGTAAACAACGGCTGGCGTGCCGGGTTTCGGCTCTATTTGCTGTCTATTGTGCCGCTGAAATGTAAAAACACCGCTAAATGGAATCTGTCTACGATCAAAAGAGCCCGTTTTATCCTAGATGTATTAGAATGTACAGTTTTACAACAAAAGTTTGTTTTTAACTTGGCTTCTGTTTTCAAAGACCTTTCGGTCTTAAAACTTTAAGTCGTACCTATATTAAAAAATGAAACAGGTTACAAACCACTGGCAGCACCAACCGGAGTGATAATTGAAGTAATTTAATAGACTTCCGGTGGCGCCAAAAAGGATGTGCCATTCGTGAAGATACTATTGATTATTAATTAAAGTATAACATTAATAAATCTAAATATACGTGATAAATAATTGTAATAATTAAAAATGTATTTATAATATTATGGTGAATTTATAATAATTAGATTTGGCATAAAAGGATGCCAATGGGCGTCGTGTTATTGCATTCTTGGAACAATATTTGATTACGTTCTTCAAAGTATACTTTGAAGAGCGTGACTCTGCCGAAATATGTTGTGATGAGAAGCTTACTACTACTGCGAGCTTTTTACAAACGCAATAATTATAAGAAATTATGAGAAGTAGGAAGTAATTCCATTTTCAAAAATACGAATAGTGCTAGAATGATACCAATAAGCCAAGAATTAGATGTTAACAGACGATGTCATTGCTACCACCAGGTATTATATATCATGGTCATTATAAGACGGTAACCTTCCATTGCTAGACTCAACCTTTTTTAGTGATACTTTCAGTCAGACCGCTGAGAGATACTTGTGTCATACGCCCTCATAAGTACCACCATCGTACTTATTTCTCCCGTGAAACAGCTTTACTGTGATTCAGAAAAAGGGGCAGTACTGGTAGTATAATTGTTAGCACCGACCGAGCACTTGCCACTTTACTAGGGTAGGCGACGTAGGAAGTTGTCTGAGCTGGTCACGGGTAAGTCGTTATATGTGCGTGGGCGACGTTGACCACTCACCGTTGGGTGCTTCCTGTGTAAGTTTGCCTATCCTACTAGACCCACTGATTCACGGAATTACCGGTGGAAGGGATGCGCTTAGCCACACTCTCGGTTGCATGAGTACCACCATCTTGCTTCTCCCGTCAAGACAAGCAAGACAGGCAGTGTAATTGCTGGCACCGAGACTTAACATCTTTGTTTCAGGATGGGCAGCACAGTTATTATTGTATTATTTAATTTTTTAACAACAATGATGAAGTTCGTACCTCTTGTTGGCATGTGTTTCCATTTCAAAGTATTCTGAATATGTTTTCGTTTAAAAATGCATTTGTTGTTAATATTTTTTAATATATTGGACTTAGCATCAAAAATGTAACAAAAGCTTTTTATTAAAAGTTCATATTTAAAACGCTTACTCAATTATTTATCGGATAAATAAAAAAAATTGATACATGAACTTGTGATATTCTTGAATGTGGTGTTACAAATAAAGTATTGTTGATGTTTTGGTAGGCTAACGCCCGAATACTCAAACGAATCTCAAATGTAAGACGTACTTAAGCTCATGCTACGACGTGTCAGATTCAAAGAAAAAAAGAGGGACGACACGAGTTTAAGTACGTCTTAAATTTGAGATTCGTTTGAGTATTCGGGCGTAAGATCCATATCGAGGTTGTTTTTACTGCATCAGATGAACAGTCGAACACTCACAAGATTTTGGTTTGTAATAAATTACATTACTAAGTAAATACTTGGGTATTCTTCCCTCCAACACCGGTGGGAGGGAAGCGCTGTGCCGCGCTCCCGGTTGCATGGGTACCACCATCTTGCTTGTTTCTCCCGTGAAACAGCTTTGCTGTGTTTCGGAGAGAAGGGCAAGACAGGCAGTGTAATTACTGGGCACCGAGACTTAACATCTTTGTCTCAGGATGGGCAGCACATAAATAAGTTGCCTGGGCTCGTTCCAGGTATACTAGTTTATGTTCATGGGCGACGTCCACCACTTACCATCAGGTGGCACGTCTGCCAGTTTGCCTATCCAACTAACATAAAAAAGCAAATAAAGAAATGACACAACCCTCATATTGTAGCAAACTGTATATAATAAAGTTGGTATGTCCGAAGACTTAGTTAAGGAAACCGCTGTTAGGACAACTTTATATAACTAAGACTTAATCGTGAGGCGAGTGTGGGCGACATTCAATTTGGACAAAACAAAAGTGTACTAAACTTATGTGTAGCTCTTTTTAGGGTTCCATAAGAAATAATATCGATCTAACATTGTTACATTGTAACTCTGCACTCAATTTCAATATTTATATATATTGTAGTTGAAGTACAAAAATTAGGGAAATACAGTTAAGGAAATATATTTTAAGGAAAAAATAAAGAGGCATTTGACTAGATGTAGGACACCAAAGGTTGATTTAAAAAAATCCATAACTAGAAATACTCTCAATGTATAATGTAAAATATATATAAAATAATAACAGCAGTAAGAACGCTTTTTCAATAATTATACTAATAAATATTTTATATTATACATATATTTTATATTATATAATATTAGTACATGTCAAAACAGTTACGGAAGTATACGAAGTGATCGGGCGCATCCTTCAATAAGTTAGGAAGCCTTATAGTTTTTGTGTTCTCGCGCCGGTGCACCGTCAAGGAGCAGTAATTGAATTACCTGCCTAGCAAAGGACAGGGGAATCAGAGGAGCTGTCTCATATTTATTCGAATGTATTTTTTTCTTTTTTTATTCTATATTGAATTACATTATCTACACTTTAAATGACGTTTATGTGGTAAAGGATATTACAAAATAAAATAATTTATTGAACCTAACTTGGGAATAAGGCTTTTACTACGAGACTCCTGTGTATAATTATATTAAATTATGTACCTGTATTGTAACATATTGAAAAGATTAGTTTCACTGAGTTTGTTTCGCCACTACTCTGACTAGTTTTGTAACCGGTAGTAGAGTCATTTGACGTACAATAAGATACTTTGATGTACAACATTGAATAAAAATATATTTTATTTATTTATTTATATAAACATTAATTTACAGATTCAAAGGCCGGACATGGAAATCCTTGTAGTATTTAAAGTAAAAAAAGCTCTCTGTAATCGTCCACTACTGGACATTCATTGGCACACTTCTCTCAATGACCACTCATATTTATATAAATCAAACGGAACCCGGCAAACCTGTCCTGCCATTACTTCAAAATGTTTAGCGCCATCATAATTTTTTTATACGAACCTTGTCCTGACGATAGCCAACACAACAAAAAAAGAATTGTCCAATTTGGTGCAGTGGTTCTGAAGCTATGTTCGTACATACATTTTCTGGGTTCGCTTTCAAAATAATAATAACATAAACATTAAGTTCTCCTGTTTTAGAACAGCTAATGTTTGTTGTTCACTGCAGACTGAGCTTCATAATTTTCTGTATAATTTTGAACATCAAGTCGATCATGACTCTATCCACCTTTTAGTTTATCAAATTTGCCATTTGTTTGAGAACGTCTCACCTGGACGCGAGATGCCATCATGGTCAACCTAGAAGTGCTTGAATAGATTTCGAACTCAGTTCGGTCGGAGCAAGGACAATTGTGTCCGGTGGGGATTCACAGATCCCTCAAATGTAGAAGAATCTCATCCTCAGAATTTTTCAAATCCGCCTAAGTAGTACTTTCTAGCAAACAAAGTCTTCAGCTAAATAGTGAAACAACCTTTACGGATTTTATCGCAGTTTATTTTTTACAAGCCCGACGTTTCGGATACTTTACAGCAACCATGGTGACGGGAGATCTTTATAATAGTAAACATAACAAGTCCTCTCCATACATTACTGTCCGTAGTTATTGTTATGCTAGCGTAAGATTATTCGTACGGGTTCCTGGAGGTGCTGAACTGGTAATTATGGCTCGCGTTTCCCACAGCAGATTACCGCAGGCGTCAAACACCTCGCCGTCTCGCGTTCGCGAAAATTACTTTCCTATTGCTTATTCTAGATTTTCATTTGCACCATTTGCGGTATAATATTTCTAATAACTTCATTTCATTCTTCCTTCAATGTTTATCATTATAAATATGATTATTGTTTACGATATATACGTAAAAGCCAGTTAGTATGCATCATAATTATCGTCAATCATCAGCCTCTATCCGTCCAATGCTGAACCAATGAACGCTAAGACGGCCGATTCCTTGCCACTCGTATATATTATTATTTTACTCATTTGAAACATTATATCATTTTACACGAACTAATGTTATTAATCTTACTAATATTATAGATAAAGTTTGGATGTTTGTTGCTCAATCACGACAAAACTACTGAACGGGTTTTGATGAAACTTGGCAGTGTATTATCGAACACCACGTGGGCGAAGCCGCAGGTAAAAGTTAGTATATAATATTTGCAATTTTACCCACCATATTTTAATGTAACATCTTTGTGTAAATAATAGTAATAAATATTCTTAGATCTTAATGAAAATTTTCTTTCTGTGTATGGTTTCTCAGTTTATATATAATTTACAAAGATGGCAAAATCGTAAAAATATAATTTGTTATCCACATGCAAGCGCATGAACGAAAAATTTTAAACAAAAATTAAAACCGACTTCAAAATTAAAAAAAAAACTAAAAAGTTATAAAATAATTTCCTTTATCTTTGTGCCTACAATTTATAATCAACTTGTTCTTCTACTTCTATACAATCTTTGCATTTACCACGTCATTATTGTTACTTTTGGAGTCGGTGTCAGCCAAGGTAGGTAGAGAGGCAGGTACATCAACGAATACGACACCGGCTTCAAAAGTAACAATAATGACGTGGTAAATGCAAAGAATGTATATTAGTAGAAGAACAAGTTGATTATAATTTATAAATTGTAGGCACAAAGATTAAGGAAATTATTTTATAACTTATTAGTTTGTTTTTTTTTAATTTTGAAGTCTGTTTTAATTTTTGTTTAAAAAATTTTTATTTCTTAATTTTTAGTGATTGCGAAATTCGATAACTGATTTTATATGTCTAAAATATGGGTAGAACTATTAAACGCGTTGCTCAGATTAGATAGCGCTGTATTAATGAGATGAATGTAGAAAGGGTTTAAATCGTTACATAACAAATGAAAATCCGAAATGGAATTGTGTAAAACTTTATATACATGTAATTGAAAACAATCATGGCAGATTTGCTGCTATTCATTAAATAATTCAGTTATATATAGATATAGAACATCACCATCACCAATATATAGGTATAGAATGGATATTATGATGACCTTGAAATACTATGATGCGCTTCCAAGGCAGTTGTTTTTTGTTCATTTAACAACGACAAGTAAAATTAAATTAAATTAATTAAACAAAATTACATGATTTTGGCATATTATTTAGCCGTATGAACTAAACCCAATAAAAGCTGTAAATCGTCGAGGATTCCCCTCGACTGTATAAGGTCTCCATCATCACACCTGTAATGGCGCTTATAACCCATATGGGTGCAAAGTTCTCATCAATTTAAATTAATTAAGTCCAAACACAAGGTAGCTAATGTAAACTGTTGAGGAGTTCCTTTAACTGTCATTTGTCTTCATCATCAGACCCTTAATGACAGTCACAACCTATCTAGGTGTAAAGTTCTCATCATTACAAATTAAGCAAGCCCAAACACAAGGTTACTGATGTAAATCGTTGAGGAGTTCCCTCGATTGTCTTTCGGCTCCAGCATCAGATCGACTCTAGACCTTCATTTAATTGTAGTCCTTCAAAACACTTAAAAAAAAAATATCAAACGCACTAGTCACCCCTAAGTAAAAAAGTCGCCTTCGAGTAATCTCTGAGCAAAACTCAACCCGAAGCAGTCGTCATTACCGAAATCGCTAAGAGTAGCATTAGTAGTAGAAAGTCAAAAAAGAAAGAAAGAAGTCCATCTAGAACTGGCCTTTCATCAACTAAGTATACTAATTAATTTATATTAATATATATTATTTTATTTATTTATTTTTACCAATTTTGTAACCATATTCTAGCAAATAAAGATTATTATTATTTACACAAGAAAACAAAATCTATAGAAATAATAACTAATGACTCAGTTATATTAACAACAACAGTAGCATTAAAAATATTGTAAAGGTATACATATTTTTAATCTGCAAAGTACAAAAACTCAAACATGAAAAAAGCGCAGTAATTTTCTCCCTATACATACGGCTTCCGTCTTTCGTTGCATCTATGAATGCCATCATCAGACGAGACGATTATCATATTTCAAGTGTACAACCAAACTGTCAGACCTCTGGCATTTCCCAAAGTATACCTTATTACTATAGGGTAAGATCCAAGGGTTAAAAGTTGAGTGGTCAGATGAAGACAGTGTCGACATGCAAGGGAGAGCGGAACAAACCTTAAGTCACCCTTGTCGATCCACCCCACGATGTCTCATGACGAAATATTTGCGGTGAGTATTAACGGCTATTCGGTTCCTTTGTTTTATCATATACAACCACATTTTTCTAAATATTTATGTGTGGTCATATTACAATAACATTTTTTTTTGGTATTATGACTATATGTTTGAAGTGAAACTTCTTTATCGACGTATGGGAGAAATCTTATAGGACTGTTAAAAAATAATCGTCAGACTTTCCGACGCTTTCTTGCAAAAAATACAAATACAAAACAATTACAACGACATTTTTGTAAATATTTCTGTGTAATTGTTTTGGTAATATAACTAGATTTTTTAAGTCAAACTTCTTTATTAACGTATTGGAGAAATCTTATAGCTATGTAAAAAAAATCGTCTCACTTTCCGCCGCCATCTTGAAAAAAGTCGTCACATTTTCTGTCACTTTAGAGTTTAGACCCTCATTCATGGCGCCATACGTTTTTACTTAAATTGAGAAGTAACTTATAAAAAAATATTTAAATGACAACAAAATGAGTAGTGAAAGTGGGAGATTATTTTGTTGTCATAACGAGAATGCGACTTTGTTATTATTTCTATGTTAACCTAACTTTTGATTTTAAGTATTAGTAAATGTTTTTTTTTTATGTTACTTGGATAGGCTAACTGGCTAACGTGCCACCTGATGGTAAGTGGTCTACGTCGCCCATGAACATAAACCAGTTTACCTGGAACGAGCCCAGGCAACTCATTTATGTGTTGCCTATCCTGAGACATAAGATGTTAAGTCTCGGTGCCAGTAATTACACTGCCTGTCTTGCCCTTCTCTCCGAAACACAGCAAAGCTGTTTCACGGGAGAAACAAGCAAGATGGTGGTACCCATGCAGCCGGGAGCGCGGCACAGCGCTTCCCTCCCACCGGTAATGTTTATTAATTTATTGAAAAAAGAAGTTTCACTTCTATAACTGATTTCATGAAAAAGTTTCACTTTAAACGTATATTAATACACACACACACACACACACACACACACACACACACACACACACACATACACACACACACACACACTTTTTTTTGTATATGAAGAGGTTGATCTATACAATCCATTGACATGTATTAGTCCGTCTGTTCTTTTTTTTAGGCCTAAACTTAGGTCCTACGTATCAAGCATACTTTGCTAACTTAAATATATTCAATACTCAGGTTTCTTATACGTATCTGAGTTACATTGTACATTATTGTAGGCTATGTATAAAATGAGAGCCATGTTTAGATGTTCTATGTTATATTATATAATATAACATATGTTCATGGTGAAGGAAGGTATGTTTTTAAAACTCTAAAGAACAATTAGTGATTACTGACATTAATTTGCCTTGCTCCAATTACTAATTAGTTAGTACCATTTTTAGTAGAAAAAGATTAGTTGTTAGAAGAAAGTCTAACAATCAATCATCGATTCCCGTATATTACAATTTCAGAGCTATTAAGTTATTATATACCGATATAACAGCATTATTTCTATCCTCAAAGGAACTCGTAATTAGATGACCCATATCATTCCTGTAAAGTTTACCTCAGGAAAAAATAACTTACTACAACTGCAAAAAATATGGATAAAAGTTTTGTACCTAAAATATCATATCGGTTCACGCAGAAGTGAAACTAATATAGCTACGTATTAGTCGTACTACTATCGTAGCACTGTCACGAATTTATTAGCAGTGCTACGGTGGCGTAGCGTATGTCACCTCTACAAAGAAGTTGTTTTATTTTTTCTGATTGCGTCAGGAGGGTTTTGTTTTTCGAATGGATGTATGTGTTTATTTATGTATGTACGTATGTCTATTTTGTTGGCACGCTCTGCCGCCTAAGCGGCTTGATGGATTTTAGCTTGAGAGGATTCATTAGATAGACACTGGGTCCAAGATTATAAAAAATGGCAAAATTTTGGATTTCGAAACCTAATTATCTGCATAATTCTTGTTAAATGTTCAATAATTTTACTTGTTAGAAAAAGTCGAGTTTGAACCTTAGATCTAGATATTATGTATTACTAATACAATGTTATATATAGATCAGTTTAGTCGAATCACTAAACAACAGATAGCATACAGTGTTGTATATGGAATATATAAAGAAAATATTTACGATAAACAATGTTGGGATAGTCCTAAGGCCGCTAAAAAGTGAAAATGTCCGAAGGGTCACAAAATTTTGGAATGTAAACTAAATTCCATAAATTTCACGAGTCAAAGGTACGCGCCTTACCCGGCGCGTATATCTACGAGGGCACCACAATTGCCCTTATTTCTTCCGCTAATCTCCCTTACGTACCGGAAACAAGGGAACATTGTAAGTGACTTTTTACACGGGCCGGATGCCGTGTAGCCGGCTCTGAGTATCCGGTAGCGAAGTGTATGGGCGTATATGGCAGCTTTCACACGTACCGGGGTGATCTGGCCGGCAAGCCCATACACTACCGGATACCCGGCCCCGGCTACCCGGCAACCAGCACGTGTGAAAACTCGCTTGCTTTCACTGAAACTTTTTTGCTTGTCAAAACAAGAACATAATAAACGACAAGCCATCAGTTTGATAGTTTAGTAGATTAAAAAAATATTTAGAAAGTTCACGCGACTTTCACTCATTATACATGGGCTGCACTAAAAGTATCGGGAATGGAATATTTCCACTGTTCCTGTCATATTAAAATATTTTTAATAGAAAACTCCTTGGTTTTAAAAATCAAATTCCATTTATTTATTTAAAAAAAGATTCTCGGTCTTGTCAAACTTGTTTAGTCGTTGAGAAAATGGAATTGACTCGAGAAAATTCTAGAGCGATGATTTATTATGACTTTCGAAGTGGTTTAACACAAAAACAGTGTGTTGACCGAATGATTTCTGCATTTGGTGATGAAGCTCCATCCAAAATCACATTTTATCGCTGGTTTGCTGAATTTCAACGTGGACGTGTCAAGCTCAGTGATGATCCCCGTCAAGGTCGTCCAAAAACTGCAGTCACCCAAGAAAACGTTGATGCTGTGCGTAAGCTGATTGAGGAAGATCGACATGTGACATATCGCGAAATTCAGGTAACTTTAGACATTGGCATGAATCAAATACAAATAATCTTGCATGAACAATTAGGTGTAAAAAAGTTATTTTCCCGATGGATACCGCATTTGCTCTGTGAAGAGCAAAAAGCGGCTCGCGTTACGTCGCGTGCGTCAGAACTCTCGAAAGATTCCACGCAGGATCCTCAAATGCTGTATACAACGTATCAGGTGACGAATCCTGGATATACGCGTACGAACCCGAAACAAAAAACCAGTCACGAGTTTGGGTGTTTGAAAATGAGTTAAAGCCAACAAAAATTGTTCGTTCACGGAGTGTTGCAAAAAAAATGGTGGCCACGTTTGTCTCCAAAACCGGCCATGTTGCGACTATTCCTCTTGAGGGACAAAGAACGGTTAATGCAGAATGGTATGCTAGCATTTGTTTGCCACAGGTCGTTTCTGAACTCCGTAAAGAGAACTGCAACCGCCGCATCATCCTCCATCACGACAATGCGAGTTCTCACACAGCGCACAGAACAAAAGAGTTTTTAGAGCAAGAAAACATAGAATTATTAGACCATCCGCCGTATAGCCCCGACCTAAGCCCTAATGATTTCTATACTTTCCCTAAAATAAAGAATAAATTGCGTGGTCAGAGATTTTCATCGCCTGAAGAAGCTGTGGACGCCTACAAAACGGCCATTTTGGAGACCCCAACTTCCGAATGGAATGGTTGCTTCAATGATTGGTTCCATCGCATAGAAAAATGTGTCAAATTTCGCGGAGAATATTTCGAAAAGTAATAAATACATTTTTAAATAGTAATGTTGTGTCACTTCCTTGATTCCCGAAATTTTCAGTGTCGCCCTCGTAATGTAACATTTTTTACGAATTTGATAGCGGTTTCAGTTTCGTACAATCCCGACGCGACGTTTAAACAACAGAAACAAGCAATTTTACACCAAGTATAGTTACGAAAGGAATGTACTGAGACTATATTTTAATGCGGCTTAAGTGTCTACGTATATACTAGCTTCCAGAAAACCTCACAAAAGATGGCATTGGTCTCTACCCACTAAAACCCGGTACTCGCCGGCCGTAGAGCTTCGACCACCTTACCATCTTTCGGGTGCAGCGAGTCCCATACCCGCCTGGAGAGTACGCCCTTTCCCAGCGGGATGCCTCAGAGCATTTCTCAGCGTAAGAGAAAAAAAAGTACACATATTAAATATTTTTTGCGAATTTTACAGCTGTTAATTAAGATTCACAATCCCGACGTTATGATACTTTTTTTTTACCTTACCTTAACTACACTTTACCGTCGTTTAGGGAACTCTATTAGATGCGAATGCCGATTTTAAATACCTACAAGAACCCCGTTTAAGAGAACACATTTCATCAGTACAGTGAAATGATTGTATAAAAAGGGTATGCAACAAAGGCAAGGAACATGTGAACGCTTTTCCGAACAATTACCATAAGAGCGGGCTGCGCTGAAGTGCCGCTTTCTCTCGTCAAAGAGAGTAGAGTAGAATAAAGGATACAGTTTACGGTTCATCCATTTACAGACATTTGGTACAACTGGTACAATGATCTAGATATGAGTATGTCTTACACCTTCCATAAAAATAAAGCTATCGATTGCAAAAATTGTTCGTTCAAAAAACAAAATCTTCAGCTTAAACATCTTCAGAACAAATCTTTCAAGGAACGTCAAGACTTTTCTCCCTCTCCTTTTACCCCTCTTCACTTGCATGCAGCGTGGTCTGACTTCAAGGACATCACTAACATATGCCTTTATTACCCTTTGCCTACCATTTTTTTATAAAACATCATCATCAGCCTCTATCCACCCACTGCTGAACATAGGCCGATCCCTTGCCGCAAGCAAATTTTTATAAATACTCAATGCTGATTACTTTCAAGTAGATTATCGCATAAGTAGCTCTCAAACTCTATGAGTCCAGAAAAAGTAATTAATTTAAATTAAACCAACCAAATGCGAAACAGATTTGAAAAGTAATTCGTGGTACGAATTACTTTTCAATATCTAAGTCTATAACATACATCCCCACCATGGTTCAGACCTTGTCGTGGCGGTGGGGCTCAGTAGCCTAGGGTTAGTCGGCACCTTGGGCGAAGCTAATTGAGCCAAGGGGGCTCTTTGTACCCCTCTTATAAGAAGAGGAGACAAAAGAGCAGGGGGCAAGGGGCGAGAATGGGAATCTCACCCAATTGTACTGTCCCGACATTGGGAGGTGTGGAGGTGGCGTCGTTCCCCTAGAGTGACTAGCCGTCGAGGTGCCCTGTTTGCTCATTAGATCCGGGGCACCTCACCAAAGACGGCATTTGTGGCACTCGCCGGGTTTTAGTGGGTAGAGCTGCGTCCACTTACCAGCTTTTGGGCGCAGCGAGTCCCACATACCCGCGTGGGGAGACTCACTCCCCCGCGGGATGCCTCAGAGCATTTCCCGGCGTTAAAGAAAAAAAAAGACTATAACATACATCATCAAGAAAATGGAGAGAAAAAAATACTGTTGTAAAATAGAAAAATAATAATGGTTTAAACATATTTTTGCAAGTGCATCCCCTTAATTTGTCATCATTATCATCAGCCCCTATCCGTCCACTGCTGAACATAGGCCTCCCTCAAAGAACGATCTTCGACCGATCTTAATGAATATTAAACTTTTTTTTATTTTTTGTTACAGCGGCATAGTAATATTCTGAAAAAAAATCGAGAAAACCTATTACAGTTAAAAATTACAGCTCTATGATATACCTTAGCACCCCTTAGAATGCAACCCTAAAAATTCATAAAATGGTACGATACTTTATGATTGCTATGGCATTTTAATTTATGTAAAAGACGCTCACATACATTAGTTGTGATATGACCCTCCCCTCCCCCACTCATAACCCTTGCACACGGCGTGCACTGAACACTCGATTAGTCTTCGGAATTCTCCGCACTAAAAGCTTAAAACTCAATCCCTACATCAAGAATTCAAGTGACGCCATCGACAATCCTACACACCTGTCGACTTGGCCCGTGGTACATATTACCAATATTTGCGATTAGTTACTATTATATTTTATTAAATTATTACGCTACACAATTTGTATCATTTACTATAGAAATTACGTTAGGAACCGAGCCTCTATTGCTACTTATATAAATATGAACATGAACATTGTTGATGATGATCATCTCATCTTCCTAAATCAGGCATCATTAAGACAAAGTAACAGGCTGTGGTGGATATTGATAATGACGCTGATAACATTTTTTAATTATTTATAAGTGTATATAATATATAATATATTATAAGTGGTTGTTTTTCAAAACATAGGATACTTTTTGCCAATACTAAGGTAGCGCGGATCAAGTCGCGTATAGAAGCTAGTAAGAAACAATAATACGGGTCTAATACATTGGAATACTTTTTGTGGCGTAATTTTTGAATTATAATACGAATTACCAGCTGTTAGCTGTTAGTTAGCAGACCATAATATACCTATATTTAAAAAATATATATCGCTTTCTATGTTGTTTACAACCCTACTGTGGCAATTTTCATCGAAATCTTTCCAGCAGCTGAGAAAAGTTCGAAGCATGCAACACTCTTTATTTCTTAATATCAAAAGGCTTTTTTTTATATTTTCTTGTTATACAAACTTTCTGTCCCTACTTACCAACTTTAAATTTTGTTTTTATGATAAATAGTAGCCTAATATCCAATTCATCATATTAACCAATCTTGGTATATATCAAAATTCATTATTGAGTGGTTTGAGCGAGATAACATAGGAGATATTAGTTTTGCATTTATAATATTAGTAAGATAAGAATTGGCGCTCGTAACTTGCACCACAATCCGCCCTTTGTTCGCAGCCAGGAGCGAGTCGCGGCGACAGGTGCGCGCGCGCTTTACATCCAAACAAGGGACGAATATGAGACGCCCTTTCTTGTTTGCTTTTAGCCTTTCTCCTGCAGTGCCCTTTGAGGACTATTGTGACTTGGGCTTTAAGGTCTCGCTTTTATTTACTTAGTGCAAGTCTCATTCCGCTGTGGTGATGATATGTATGTTTGATTCTTTGTTTCGCAGTTATTTGTAATGCATACGAATGTTGTCCAAAGATTGGGAAAAATATTGTTAGATGTATTAATGTTTTTGCTGTAAAATATTTTCTTGGAATGAGTAAAGGAAAAACTTGAAATACATTTGCTGAGAGAAACCAATTCGTCATTTCCTGAGGTTTTCATATAACCAATCGGAAAAGAAGCCTGTATTTTAACTACTATTACAGCATAAAATCACTTTTTATATACGTTATGTGTACGATATGAAATATTTCTTTTCTTTCTTCCTTACAAATAGTACTACAAATACAACTATTATATACATTATATATATATATATATATATATATATATATATATATATATATATATATACATTTCATTTTGTATATCAATCCATACTTACAGCGTTTACGAGCTCATACCGGAAGAAAATTAGCTTCCAAAGAGATGTTCTGAAACAAGGTTGTAAAGAAAGAACTTCCCCGTTCCACCGTCAGGCTTGGATAGGATATCTAGTGGAAGTAATAGACAACGATTAGACGCGTGCGTAAAATAAGCAAAAACTAACCTTCCACCAGCGTTATACGGCTTAAGCTTCCGTGTACGTCCAAAATTGTAAAGATTAGAATGCATGCTAGGCGAGTAACTGTACACTTTGTGATTCATGGATATTGTTGTGCATCTAAAACGTAATAGCTTCGAGTTACATTCCATTCCGTGTTCATTCAGTATTCTTTTTCAACACAGCTATAGAAAAAGGGTTTTGTAAGAGGTAGTGCCATGCTGCATTGCAGCCGAACTGCACGACCGGGGTGGTCCCTACTCCACTCGCTCACATAACATCGGCGTATAGTGACAGCTATGCTGTTGCGTTTCGTGCGGTTTGTGAGTCTCTGGTGGCCCATTGTGGGGGGAATAGGGAAAAGGGGGGCAAACGTATCTGCATAAACGATTGTGCGGATGTGTGTGGGCGTCGGTACCATAAGGATCCGATTGCTCGTTTGCCCCCTTATGACATAAAAAAAAGTTCATTTTGGACGCGCAGTTAGTGAAATTCGTTGAAATTCCCAAGGGACAGTTTTGGGGCCATATCTCTTTGATAACGATAAATATGATAATCTTATTTAAATTTGGATGAATCTGTTGAAAGGTATCTTAATTATAATCTTCTCGATTTATAATACATTTCTGAGAAGGATGCGTGTTAATGGGCGTCGATAGTCACCAAACGGCTTCGACTGCTCGTTTGACATTATGACATAAAAAATATATAAATAACACAACGTTGTCCTGAAATAATAAATAAAGAATTGAAACAAATAACGTTAAAAAATTCATCCAATTGAGACTCTTCTTATTTGAACTTCATTCAAAAAGTATTATTTTAAATACACCAGAATTACATCATTCAACATCGTGAAGAGCTAGCCTTAAATAATTGCTTTTTGAAGCTTTCCCAAACTTAGCATATAACCGGATAGAGTAGTTATATTATAAGCCATACAATTCCAAAACTAGTCAATGATTTGTCACTGACGTAATAGCAATTCAACCAATCAGTGATCTGTATCTCATCGGCCTATTGTCCATCAATGGCCATCAGTCGACCAATCAGAGCGCATAACCGGCGCAGCGTCGCAGCACAAATTTTACTAAATTTGCTTTCATACAAAATATAACATTACCGTTCTATTCCGGTATATACTCGATGCCCTAAGTATAAGGTAAACCTCACATAAATATTGGCTCCATTTGTTCTCGCTTGACGAAATGTCAGAATGTCATTGCATGTGACATGACAATGGGGATGAATAGATTTCCGAACATGGTAGAACCATCTGCCCGTGACAAACCAAGACACCATAAATAAAATAAACCCCAGATTCAACTCAACTTTATTATCAAGGTACAGAGCCCAGAATGGATCAACGTGGAAATAATATCTAAGTAACTATAAGTATTGAATGGGAGTAATGCATCATTAGGTAAGTCGTGAGTTCAGGACAGGCATTCAGCTCCCCTTAGAGGGGGGAGGCGATTGATATTTCCGTGTTCTCCCCCATTGGTGTTTGTCAACTTATTTTATACAATTTCCGTAGGTACCCTCGGCTACGGTGTGCGAAAGTTGTCTCCGTTTTGTGTAAATGCTTACACTGATCTAATAATGCTTGTTATTTGTGTGGTATATTTCTCTCTAGAAATTTTACATCACATTTAATTGTACAAATAAAATATTGTTTTCTATAAATACTCAGTTAACCAAGATTTTGTTTTATATCAAAAATAATAAGTTAGGTAAAAAAAAGTGCGTGCGTACAAAGTACACATGTCAGAAGTGAAACTTATTTAGCAAACTAATTTTTAAATCTCGTTTACATTTATACTAATCTAAAGCTTTAAATTTCCGAGACTTGCGATGCGACGTTCGCTCTATCCCATTCTCTCTCTCGATCTTTCTCACTCGCTTGCTCCCTGCTCTCACTCCATGGCTATGTGCTTCATGCTGCGTTCGCCCTTTCTCACTCTCTCTCTCAATCGGTCTTAATCACTCTCTCCCTCTTCTTGAACAAAAACGTTGCACATTTTCATGACGTTTCATCCGTAAAAAATTTACGCTCATGCGCGCAAAGAAGCTTCACTTCAAAAAAGGATCTATAATGAAAACCATATTCTTTAAATAACTAAAAAAGAACTTTCATACAAAACCCTTTTATCAATACTAGTGCTATGCCATTCCACCATAGTTTATTCCAATCAGTTAGCCGTCAACTCTCAATCAGCGAGTATTCCACCGCACACGCCCAATCCGTGTCTCCAATCTCCATCCATAGAATAATTAATTACAGAGAACATACTGAACCCACCTGATTGCCTCTAATCAATCTTTCTTTAAGATCAATCAAGTTAGTTACAATGGCAAAAAAAGTGTTAGTGATCTATTCATATTAGGAAGTAGACATCTTGCGATTAGCTTGGTGATATTAAAAGTAATTTAAGTAAATTAATAATGGACTACCTCGAAAATAGATCTTCGTATTTACCTGTAGGTTTTTTTTTGTAATTCTATTGAAAATAATACTAATAAATAATAATATCTATGGACGCTTTAACACCGCGTTAATCTGGTCCCGTGGTAAGTTCTCGAGAAACTACGTGCTCGTGTTACGGGTACCAGACAACGGACATATATTTAATACTTTTATATTTTAATATTATAAATATAATTAAGATTTTTATTATATAACACACATGTATTTAATACACATCCATTACCCAGGAACACAGAAAACTTTTTGTTCCTTGGCGGGAACCCGCTATCTCCTGTTTGAGCGACAACGTGCTAGCCTATAACTGATTAATTGTACTGATGCTTCTTGGTGGAAATTCATGTTTTATAATAATCCTAAAACTCTTTTTTCACTTTTTCCACTTTTACACGTCGTGTCGTGTAATTTAATCTAAATTTGTAAAATATATAAAATAAAAGTGGAAAAAGTGAAAAAAGAGTTTTAGGATTATTATAAAACGTGCTAACCATTGAACCACAGAGGTCGTCCAAAAAGTACTGAGTACATTTTCATACATCTAAGATTTAAATATGTTGCTATCTCTAATATCTAAATGGTACACTGTATATTAACTTACAGAAATATTAGTTCACTATAAAAATATCAATACAAAGTAAATTATATTAAAATTAAAAAGAGAATGCCAATAATTTACATGTAATACTTGCATTTTTGTAAAGAGGTAGTGCCATGCTGTATTGTAGCCGAACTGGGCCGGCACGACCGGGGTGGTACCTCTTGCCCACATAACACCGGCGTCAAGTGACAGCTATGCTGTCGCGTTTCGTGCGGTTTGTGAGTTTCCGGTGGCCCATTGGGGGGGAGGGGGGGGGCAGGGAAAAGGAGAGCAACGTATCTGCATAAATTCTGACTGTGCGGATGTGTATGGGCGTTGGTACCATAAGGCTCCGACTGCTCGTTTGCCCCCTTATGACATAAAAAAAAAACTCGTAAACCATCTTATTACTCGACTCAAAATGCTATACCATCTATCATTTAGTGTCGAGATACCATAGACAAGTATTTTACTAGAACTAGAATAAGGATCTCTTCACACGCGCTAAAATTACAACATAGTCTCACCTTCCTAATGACCACACAAGCCTCGCCACTTCAGACTTGTTTTTGCAAGCCCTTTGCGTACCAAGACTGTTATCCCAGACTGAAACTCTTACAAAGTCGCTTCACTCGCTATATCTTTGTTTAAAAGTTGATTTATAGTTGAAAGTTTTACTTGAAAATAGATTTATGATCATATAAAAGATGAATGCTAAGAAAATAGAGCGCGTTAAGATTTCTTCGAGAGAAACGAAAAAATAATCAATGTTATAGCATATTATATATATATATATATATATATATATATATATAGTTTCGGGTATTTCTACTAGTACTACTAATAGTAAGTAGTAAACAGAAACCATGATTACAATAAGTAGTTTTATAAAAATAAGTGACATTACCCTAAATAATATTCAGACCAAAGTATTGAGAAATCGAACAAGATATCTTTGTTTGTTTAAAATAACTTTAATATGTATTTATAACATTTTTGAGATACAAACGTGAGGGTAACCATAAAAATGAAATTATACGGAAAAAAAATCCAGGATTGAATCGAGTTCATCGTGAGGGCCCTAGGGCAGGGTATTAGTTATATCCAGAGAGCTTCCATCTAAGCTGCTTATGAGAAAAATCGATTTCGTTTTGTCGTATTCGTTAGGGTGACTATCGTTCACTTAATTTTTTATCGTTGATGTATTTAATACTAAGTTGTGTAAGTTATTATAAACTAAATCTTGTGAGTGTTTGTCTGTTCATCAATAAACACAACCACGATATGGATCTCAATCTACCAAAACATCAACAATACTTTATTTGTAACACCACATTCAAGAATATAACAAACAAGGTAAATTCATGTCTGTATTTTTTTTATTTATACGATAAAAAATTGAGTAAGCGTTTTAAATATGAATTTTTAATAAAAAGCTTTTGTTACATTTTTGGTACTAAGTCCAATATTTTAAAAAATATTAACAACAAATGCATTTTTAAACGAAAACATATTCAGAATACTTTGAAATGGAAACACATGCCAACAAGAGGTACGAACATTCATCATTGTTGTTTTCTAATGTTTGCGCGAAAAATCTTAATAAACCGCGATAAAATCCGTAAAAATTGTTTCATTATAATTCATCATTGTTGTTAAAAAATTAAATAATACAATAATCACGGTTCTTGCTAAACTCAAACTTTATTTTTTTAAACGAGACAGGTTAGCACACATTATACATGATGATAATAATCTGTTAAAAATTTGCAGAACTTATACATAATCTATCTAAGATCCGTGACATAACACTTAAAACTACATAAAGCGGATTTACCATGTTTTTTGTTTTTATGTTGCGGAGCTTGATATTTTCAATGTCTACGAATGTCTTGTTCACGAGACGTTTCAAATGTGAAAGTAACCATGATCTAAAATCTTGACAAAGTTCTAAATTTGAACAATTCATCATCATCATCAGCCTTTATCCGGTAACCGGTCCGTGTTGGATGCGATTGGCAAGGGATCAGTCGTCTTGTCGTTCATTGAGGCAGGCCTATGTTAAACAGTGGAACAATTATTATACTCTCATATACACATTAATAATTAGCTTTTCAATTCCACGATCATGGTCACCCCATACTTCCTGCCTAACCCTACTTGGGTCGACAGAATTAATTTCCTGTCCTATAACTCTCGTATATTGCAGGTTCGACGACAGTTGCGAGTGCCTCCGATTTATGGTATTTGTGTCGGCTCCAGGTACCCAGCACAAGACATAATACCCTTATATCTTAGCATCATACACGTAAGGATGGAATTAGCTTCTCTCGTTGACTCTATATTGTAGGTGGAAACTAAATGGTGTTTTTTATTACACTTTTATTGATGTGACATAAAGACCAACTGATGTTAGAATGATGAGGTTAAAATACGCTTTAAATGGGTGAAATAAAATATGTAAGTTTAAAAGAAACTCAATTTTTATGGGACCACCACTAAAATAAGATCTAAATAAATCAGAAAAATAAGTGAAACCGAACATAAATTAAATTATCACCAAAGTAATCCATGTCCATTATATTTTATAAGCGAGAGGATATTATGCTTGTTGGTAGAGCTTGATATCAGACTGATATAGTCTACTCATACAATAGTCCTTGGAGAGACAATCGATTTCTGATATTGAGTATTTTTGCTGAATTGTGTTTCAATTTTTTTATACCATATGGAGGCAACCGACTAGTCGGAGCCTTACGGTGACTACCGTCGCCCATAGACAACCGCTCAACCAATAGTTACGCAAATGCGTTACCCTCCTTTTCCCTATCCTCCCCAATGGGCCACCGAAAACTCACAAACCGCACGAAACGCGACAGCATAGCTGTCACTTGACGTCGGTATTATGTGAGCGAGAGGTAGCACTCAGGTCGTGCCGGCCCAATACAGCTGCTAAGCAGCATGGCACTACCTCTTACATTTTTTTTATCTTTTTTGTATATATATATATATATATGTATTAACTTATCTACTGTATATTTTATTAACATTTTTATTTACTCGCTTCGGGCTTTGTCTCTCCGGCTGAAATTTTCTTTGTACAATTTATTATGATTATCTAGCGAAATTTGAACCATAGCTCAGAAGTGAATGACAATACATAAAATTATAGAAAAGGAAATAGTCCGTTATAAATACTTGATACTTTTAATTTTATATTTGAAGTATTACTTGTTATGAGATATGAATAATAATCAAAATCATATAAATTATGAGAGCTCATAATAAAATTGCCGGTGTTTGCTGATGGCTTTACACATTAGCGCTTTTGATAATTAATGATAATAATTTGAGCTTTGCGCTGAGTTTGACTGGCTCCGACAAAACCCGAGATGTCTCCGAAAATGTTGATCAAGTCATTAGTTATATAAGCGCCTAACTTTACGCTTACACGTCGTTTCTATTCATGTCACTTGATACAAACCGGTAGATGGTAAGTGGGAAACATCGCCCACAAAGAAAATAATGTTTAATCTCAAGCCAGCTATCGTTACCAGTTATTACGGTCACTATTTTGATCGCCACGATGGTTCAAGCCTCGTGGTGGTGGTAGTGCTCAGTAGCCTAAGGTGAACCCAGCACCTTGGGCGAAGCAAATTGAGCCGAGGGAGCTAGCTGCTCTTTGTACCCCTCTTAGAAGAAGAGAGGATAAAAGGACAGGGGGACAAGGGGCGAGGACGGGAATCTAACCCCATTGTACTGTCCCGACGTTGGGAGAGGTTGTTCTGTGGTGCGGGACAACGGGTGCGGAGGTGGCGTCGGTCCCTTGATGGACTGACTAGCCGTCGAGGTGCCTTGTTTGCTCAAAAAAAAAGGGTCACTATTTTGATGTGCACAATGGACTGAAATACTTGGTGGCAGTAATAAGTCTTCCTATCTTGGAAAAAAACAGAATAGGTACGGGCTCTACACGTATTGGGTCCATTTAACCGCTAAAATTCTTAGAACATTACTAGCGGATCCAATAAACATTGTCCTATATATAACATTTTGTTGTGTACCGAAATGTGAATCTTAACTATTTTCTAATTCACTTAAACACACACAAAATAAAAAATATATAATGAGATCGGTGATGTCTCCTGTCAAGTGTCACCCGTCACACGTCACACACGACACGATGTGACGCGACGAGCCGGTGTCACAGGTGCGAGACGCACAAGAAACACTTATACTAATCTACGTAGAGACAAACAACATCCCATCCTCGAAACACACCATAGAGCTTAGAATGACAAACGTTTGGTAAAATAAAAATATGTTACATTTAAGCTATTATCACTTATTAATACATTTTTAATAAGCTTATTTTGGCATCACCTACAGCTTAACCTGTCGGTATGCTCTGACAGCTATATTAAAAGTTAATGTTATTTTTTAAGTAAAACTACTTTGCGCGCGCGGGTAAATTTTTACGGATAAAACCTCACGAAAATGTGCAACTTTTTGTCCAAGAAGAGGGAGAGAGTGATTGAGACCGATTAAGAGAGAGTGAAAAAGAGCGAACGTAGTAGCATATAGCTATGGAGTGAGAGTAGGGAGCAAGCGAGTGAGAAAGATCGACAGAGAGAGAGTGAGATAGAGCGAACGTCGCATCGCAAGTCTCGGAAAAAAGCTTCAGATTAGTATAAATGTGATTGAGATTTATAAATTAATTTGCCAAATAAGTTTCACTTCTGACATGTATACTTTGTACGCACGCACTTTTTTTTAAATGCCCCAAATATTTATAACTATTACCGGTGGGAATGAGGCATCGTGCAGCGCGCCAATCAGCAAAGGTGCCAACGTCTTGCTTGTTTTATCCATGAAACAGTTCTGCTTTGATTTGAACATAAGGGACAAAACAGACAATGTAATTAACGACTGACGACGCATGAATTAGTTGTATAGGTTAATCCCAAGTGAACTTTATTTATTGGGCGACATTGACCACTTTATTAGTGATACGTCTGCAATCTTGTCCGAATAAAAAATATTTTACGATGAATTAAACAAGACAGGACAAGACATGACACAAGCTTATTGTCAACATTAATATAAAAATAATAAATCAGCCGTGTCTACACGTTCTTAGGTCTCGGTTATTTATTCTGCGAACTCTTGAGCTAACGAGTAACTTGGGACGGCACACGTGAGACCCCGAATTTATACGTCTATTTATTTACAAAACACCTTTTGATATGTTTCCACTTACTTTTACGCTCTTTAAAAGTTTTAATGTACGGTTAAATCCTTTTTGGTTATTCCTGTCAAAACGTTCTAATCATATTAAGAGTTGTTGGAATTGAAAAACAAAAATAAAAAAGTTTTTTTTCAAGAATACTTACATTTTAGATATTTTTATTTTATAAATCAGCTACAAGTACATCACTTATCCATTATATATGATAATAAGATTACAAATTAATATTACTGAGACCGTGTAATATTATTGTAATATTACTGCATGCACGAGTTTCTGGGCTAGTCCCGGGTTAACTTCTTCATATTCATCGGCAAGTTGACCACTCAGGCGGCTCGTCTGCCAGTTTGCCCATCCCAGTAACACAAGGAAAAAAATATTGTAAAAACATAGATAGATAACTTTATCAAAAATATAATAATATGTACTCATATGAACCACGCTACACCACCGTAGCACTGCTACGAATTTATCAGCGTTACTATGATATTTTTTTCTCCGCGGGCCGTGTTCTACTAAACGCAATAATTGATTTTCTACACGATAGCTCCGAAGGACGGTCCTTCGTACCACAGTTTCGTACGGAGTACGGACCACCATACCGTCCTTGTAGCATTAAATCCAGCCCTTAGGCTGGATTTAATGCTACAATCCAATGAATAACTTATATCTGAGATTTTATGTGTAGAATATTGTATTTAATAGTTTGACGTTTCATAATAAAGGATACTGAAAAGATTTTATTTAAAACATCTTAAAACGTACCAAGAATAGTTTGAGCATTAAAGATTCAAATTTCACACATTCATCTCAGTAAAAAATTTGGTTTGCGAAATTGAAAAACTTACAGTTTTAATCAAGTTCCTCAAGTTTCGCACACATGCCTGATTTGCATATTTAAAGCCAGCTACTACCGCCATCTGTTTGAATAAAAGGTACTCTACATGTTTTCGTTTACCTTTGGCACAATTCAATTTTTGTCCCTATTGTGTGAGTACGACCCAATCACCCAAATGCCTAACCCTTTATAGATAAAACTGGTAATGTTGTATTCAATTTGGCTGTGGATGTCGTGGTGTATTCTACCCGTATTGTCGTTTTATAGATAGGCCTTCTATCAGATGTCCATCAGATACTTGAATATTAATCTGCATAGTTGACCTATCTTAAGACAAAGATACCCTCTCGATAGTACACTATTGGTCTTTCACTATTCGTATGGTAAGCATACCGATACGTTTAGTATGTATATCACGGGTTTCATAATCATGTAGAGTGTTACTGTGTGATACTGTCATGTAATCATCATCGGTGGGAGGGATGCGCTGTACTCCCGGCTGCATGGGTACCACCATCTTTATAATGAAACAATTTTTACGGATTTTATCGCGGTTTATTAAGATTTTTACAAGCCCGACGTTTCAGATACTTTACAGCAACTATGGTCACGGGAGGACTGAGGTCACATGAGTAAATAAACGGACAGAGGCAAAGCTTCATACAACCGCGCGAATCGATTGCACTACTACAAGCGTTGTAACACATGTGTGCGTAAGCACTCGTGGCTCGTCACGTACGAATAGAAACCGGTCGAAACCGGTTCGACGAGTGTTCGAACGCGGGGATGTGAGTGCACGTGTTAAGTTGCGTTGTATATTTTTTCGCTTGGCGGGTATTTCGAATTATTATCACCGTTCTTAAATTTTTGTTAATTAAAAGTAAAAAGTGTCAATATTGTTTATTATATTGTGTGTGTGAACAATAATAGAGCAAATAAAAAAGAATCATATTTTATAACATTGTTCTTGAATTATTGTTGATAATTAAAAGTAAAAAGTGTCAATATTGTATACTGTACTCTGTGCGCACAATAATTGTGGCAAATAAAACAAATCATATTTTAGCCTAACCTATCCCAAAGATCTCAAAAGGTAAGTTGTATCTTATTATTTTATTTCTACTAATTATTATAACTTTTGGTCACTAAGTTTTTATGGATGTGCCTAAAGTCTAGTTAGGGAAACATTTGACCCGACATTAAATCTTAAATCTTAGCTAAGTGTGAGAGTGCTTCCATTAGAATTTACCACTCTATTAAAAGGTACAACAGATTATTGCAAATAAAAAATATAAACACAAAATATTTAGAAAAAATATTTTGTAGGTAATAAGGATAGAATATTGACATAGATTACTACTCGATAAAAAAAATCGTTGTGTTCGTTTAATTTTATCCACCTGTGACAACCCTACCACAATAGGTAACAATTTTACGCGTTGTATGGAAGCTTTGTTTCTGTCCGTTTACTTACTCATGTGCTGAGGTGTCATACGTCCTATCATTATAAAGTTATTCGAATGAATATGCGTAATATAAAATGCTTAAAAATTGTTTTATTATAATGAGTGAAATTCTTACTTATGGCTTAACTTCTTATGTCTCAGGATAGACAACACATAAATGAGTTGCCTGGGCTAGTTCCAGGTAAACTAGGTTACGTTCATGTATCACGTCAATCACTCACCATCAGGTGGCACGTCTGTACATTTCATTTTAACATAATATAATGTAGCGCATTACTGAATACACACGATGATGAAAATAATGATTTATGAAGGTTGTATAATAAACATAAGCGCTGTTTTAAACTACAACGCAAATCTAGTCTAGCCGTGGAACAGCTTAAAGTCATCGAACGAACATTAGCCACAGTTTAATAATAATACTAGGCCATGTTAAATCGATCCCTTGGATCACACTTTTTTCTAGTTTTTTAAGAAGCCTTAGTATACAGATCAGTATGCAATCTACCAATCACACTTAATTATGGTCATATTATAATTCACTTGCTTCATATTTTTTTTAAGTATTAACTAATTGTTAATTTCACTCATTATAATTAAAAGTTGTAGTATCCGAAACGTCGGTAATATAAAAATATTGTGTTGTGTAAATGATGATTATTACAAAATAATCAAAACTTATTACATTAACTTATATCTATGTTTTAATTAAAATTTTAGTACATATAATAATAATAATCTTGATTCTTCAGACTTGCCTTTGAGGTGACGTCTTCAATCAATATAAAATAATAATATACCTACTCAAATATAATCGCCCAATAATCTTCATAATATCGTGGCAAAACCATTGCCTGCAAATAATTGTGGCTAGAGGCTACTACTGATAATATAGAATTGCGTTTAGAAAATTTGCGGCTAAAATATTGAAAAGAAAATTATTGACTGGTTGAAGAAAGCTGAAAGGCCTTTGTACGGTATAATTTACTATACAAACAATGTATATGTCGCATGGGAAATGAGGAAATTAACACTAGATTAACACAATGTGATTTTTTAATATGATTATTGGGACTAATATTATGTGACTGATGGAAGTACGTTTTTTATACGATTACTTGGATAAGCAAACTAGCAGACCTATATTTCCTATATAATAATATTATTATTTCTTGACTATTAAGTCGTATGCACGTCATATTTCTGTAGCATTATGATTTTCTAAGCAGTGACATCTAATGGCAAGCAGTGAAACTATAACTATAAACAGTCTTCTGAACAATGTCTGCAAATAACGCTCAACTGTTAATTTTCCAGTGATATAGATGGCGTTGCTTTAGGGCTGCTTAATATTTTATTAATCATCAGATGAACTATATGCTTGTAAGTGATTAACACCGATCAAAGACCAAGATATCGGTAGTAGTCAACTTCCCCACCATGGTTCAAGCCTTGTCGTGGCGGTGGGGCTCAGTATCCTAAGGTGAACCCAGCAGCTTGGGCGAAGGAAATTGAACCGAGGGAGTTGCTCTTTGCACCCCTCTTATAAGAAGAGGGGACAAAAGAGCAGGGGGCAAGTGGTGACGATGGAAACCTCACCCCATTGCACTATACCGACGCTAGGAGGGGTTGTTCTGTGGTGCGGGACGACCCCTCTGTGGAGGTGGCGTCGATCCCTTGAAGGATTGACTAGCCGTCGAGGTGCCCTGTGAGCTCAACAGATCCGGGGCACCTCATCAAAGGCGGCATTGGTGGCACTCGTCGGGTTTTAGTGGGTAGAGCTGCATCCACCTTACCATCTTTCGGGCGCAGCGAGTCCCACATACCCACCCGCCTGGGAAGACTCACTTCCCCGCGGGATGCCTAGGATCATTTTCCGGCGCAAAAGAGTTTCATTGATCATCATCAACATTAACCGGTATCCTAAATTAGACCGACCCTATTCTAATCATTTGCAAACTTGATGTGTTGACCCCTACCTATGGAATAGTTGTACTTTTTAGACTACTGCGCCTTACAAAGTGTCAATTGTTCGAGACCACTACCAAGCTTCCTCATTCCTCTTCCAGCGTTGCCTGGTAACTGCTATCCACTTGCCCCCTTTATGAAATATACTTATGGGGCACCCACATACCACAGACTTCCTAGTTCCCTACCCGGTACTTGTCAAGTACCATCACTCAACACAAGCATACATCTGTCGATATTTTCAAATATTTTAATGAGGTATTAATGTTGCCAAATTGTATTCAAGCCAGATTTTCTAGATCTATTCAGTAATTTGCTTTTATGATGCTCCGTCCGTATATATGTTTTGGACGCTTATCCGATCTTATTATTTTGGTATTTCGTACCTACCTCAAAGAAATAAATCGCATGAAAGATTAAATATAAACTTACAGCTGTAGTTGACCATTGAGGACATAATATTTATGTAAGGAAGAGCATATTTTGATAATAATAATAATAATTTCTATGGACGCTTTTACACCACGTCAATCTAGTCCCGTGGTAAGTTCTCGATAAACTTGTGTTACGGGTACCAGACAACGGAAATAAATATATTTAATACTTTTATACTATACATAATTATATTTAAGATTTTTACTATATAATGTACATATTTAATACACATCCATGACCCAGGAACGCAAAAGCTTTTTTGTTCCCTGGCAGGATTCGAACCCACTACCTCCGGCTTGAGCGCCAACACGCTAACCACTGAGCCACAGAGGTCGTCATTTAAATTTGATTTAAACTGAAATTCATATTATCAATATCATTCTCAAAATTTTCATATAAACATTTCCAGAAATGTCAAGACACATATTTTACGACTTCTCAGCTGCTTATTTCTGAAGGCGCGGCTACATCGAGGAGCACGCAGAGGCTACTATGTGAATTGGTCCATTGCAAGAAAATTTCCAATTAATGCGTAGCATGTGACCGTGGGTTGCAGACAGTTGAAACAATAACATACATTTTCTTGTTAAGCGAAATTTGACTAACGTGCGTACTGCGTAGCCTCTACCTGCGCCGTGGTGGAGCCGGGCCCTGGTACTTTTTCCAACATGCGAAAGAGAGGGAGCTACAAAATTGACTTAAATAAAAATATACTAATTGTGCTTATACAGAGATGCTGCAACGCTGAGACTTGAAAGACTTCAGGTTGGTCCGAACTCCGAGTACACTAGAAAAGATATTTAAATAAAAGTTCGTAGACATATCGGCCAATGTACAGATATTCAGTAAAACTGAAATAGTGTAATTATATAATATTCCATTAAAGTAAATTATTATATAACTCTTCCCCACCATGGTTCAAGCCTTGTCGTGGCGGGTGGGAAGGTGAACCCAGCACCTTATGGGAAGCAAATTGAGCCGAGGGAGCTGCTCTTTGTACCCCTCTTATAAGAAGAGGGGACAAAAGAGCAGGGGGGACAAGGGGCGAGGATAGAACCTCACCCCATTGTACTGTCTTGACGTTGGGAGCGGTTGTTCTGGGGTGCGGGACAACCCCCATTGTGGAGGTGGCGTCGGTTCCTTGAGGGACTGACTAGCTGTCGAGGTACTCTGTTTGCTCAATAGATCCGGGGCACCTCACCAAAGACGGCATTGATGGCACTTGCCGGGTTTTAGTGGGTAGAGCTGCGTCCACCTTACCACCTTTCGGGCGCAGCGAGTCAAACATACCCGCCTGGGGCTCCCCACTCCGCCGCGGGATGCCTCTGAGCATTTCCCGGCGTAAATGAGAAAAAAAATATATAACTCTCAAAGTACGCTCAACTGCCCAGGTAACAAATATGTCTAATTACTATAAGATTAGTGTAACATCCGTCGCCTTAAATAGCATGTATGTGATTTTCCCACTAAATATTAATCGGTCAATGACCCCGTCTGATGGGTCTTGAACCCTGGCTCCCCGCCAGGTTACCTTATTGAGGTATTGACGACAGACAATGTTCTAGGAAATACCTTATCATTTGAGAACTTTTAGAGTAAGTACATCTGTGACATTAGTAACGTCTGGGCGCTAGTTAAATTCAGTGACCATGTAAAAACTTTCTTAGGCATTGTCAAACTATGTTTCTTTTTTTTTTAATTTTTGTGTTCAAGTTCGATTTCGATTGCCATCGAGAACGGTCGCGTGCGTCGCTCTTGCTCTAGTTAGATTCGGGTATTGCGCTGACGCTGCAACTACGCTGAATGGTCCGCGACCGCCGCGGTGACCTAAATACGATATGTGATTCACAGCTATTTTATAAACATTGTTAAGGGGCAGTCGTAATTTAAAAATAATTATGGCTTCAACTAGTACAGTGAAAATCAAAACTGAAACGGAACAACTACTGTACCGGTTATATAAGGACGAAAAAACTGAACGCGAAAAGTTGGAAAATTTGGTTCAACAACTAAAAAACCAAATAGATCAACTACAGCATCGACTGAAGGAAGTCCAGGAGAAACATAATCCTCCAAACAAACCTGCGACGGATGGAACCCCCTCTGAAGAACCCGTCTACGAAACGGACGAAGAGGAGCTCGCAAAAGAGACCGAGTGGATACGACAGAAATCAAGGAAAAAAAGGAAATTGAACTCGACACTCTCACCACCTACTCAACAAGGACTAGCTTCCAGCGAAAATCAGCGTATGGAACCGAAACCCAAGAAAATACCTCCACCGCCGCCTGTTGTGGTGGAAAACGTGAAAGACTATCAGAAGTTTTACGATCTTCTGTTATCAACTGTAAATGGAGACTCGTTCCTTGTTAAAATGATCAACGACGAGAAAGTCAAAATCAACGCTAACGGCGATGATTTTAAAAAACAAAAGAATTATTAATAAAGTTAGTAAATTATCACAAAATAATATAAAAATAACAAACCAGTATTCCAATTCCTTAATGGAATTGGAAAATGTTAAATGTAACTATGAGGCAGATGTTTGCAGTCTTCAAGCTGAAATCTCTGAACTCCATAGTCAATTACAAATAATATCCAGTAAATATGAAATAGCCCAGAAAGAAATAGCGGGACATATATCAGCTCTGAGTGGTTTGCTGGACATATGCCATTACAATGAGGATAGGGTTGAGTCTTTATTGAGTCGCAACTCTCAATGCATATGTTCAACTGTGAAACGCTCAGCGCAAAGTATAGGTCAAACTTACACGGGTCCAAGCTTGGAGGTGCATGCTGACCCCTTTAACAAATCATTTATAAAAACTGTACCACCAGCCTCTACAAATAAGTTTATTAGTTTATATAGTGATGAGATAGGCCAAGAGGTTGGTGTGTTGTTACACAGGTTGTACGAAGGACAAAAATTGACTAATACTTGTATGCCGGGGGCATCCTTTGATCAAGTTGTAAATAAGATTTTAAATGCCACACATTGTCCAAATACAACCATTGTAATTATAGTTGGGAGAAGGGGAGGTGTGAACGGGAAACAACTTGCTAAATATATAGAAAATCTTTCAGGTTTACCCAATGTTGAGAGGGTATTTCTATTCACATTTCCCTACATTAAATCAGACAAGTTGCCACAGGAGAATAAAATTAGACTAAAATTAAATAGTCTGTTACACTGTGCATGTAACAATAACTGTATTTTACTTAATGAAAATAAAAGTAACATAATAAATATAATTGACATTAACAACATTTTAAATGATAATAATTGTAACAATCTGACATCTGATAGGTATTACCTATCAAAATTTTATAAGCGACAAATAGCAGCCTCGCTATTATATTTTTTATCTTTAAGTCCAGCCAAGTATTTGGCTAATCCGACCACTGTTTTATTTGAACAGTGTGATAATAAAACATACAATTTTACAAAAAATAATAATAATATATTAAATAAAAATATTGAACAAATCAATGTAAAGAAATTAAATAAAAAATTGTACTCATTTAACCTGGTGCATCAAAACTTACAAGGAATGTTAGGCAAAGACTTGGAAATTGAATTATTCTTAAAAAACTACAATATAGACATACTGTGTATTACCGAACATTGGTTAAAAAAAAATGAAATTATGTTCAGCTTCAGTGAGCACCAGGTGGCAAGTTCGTTCAGTAGAGAAAAAGCCATAAGAGGTGGCTCACTAATAATTATTAAAAATGAAATAAAATTTAAGGAACGTACGAATATTGTGGGCCTCTCTGCTGAGCGTACTATTGAAATAGCCTGTATAGAGATGGAGCGCCTTATTATTGTAAGTGTATACAGACCTCCAAATGGATTATATGATTCTTTTGAGAAAATCATGGAAGAATTATTAACTAAAATATGTGGGTCTAACAAGCCCATACTAATTTGTGGTGACTTTAATATTAATTTACTAGAAAATAATTCCACCACAGTTAGATTCACATCATTGTTAAAATCATATAATCTGACTAATCTATTTTCAGAACCAACAAGAATTTGTAGTTCTACAGCTACATGTATTGATAATATTTTTAGTAATTTAACTCCTGTCCACAAAGAAATTATCAACAAGTTGAATTCTGATCACTGTGGTCAATTAGCTGAATTCCTTATAAGTTCTAATAGTAAAAATTGTAACAAAAATAATGTGTTTATTCCTGTGAATGTAAGACGTATTGAGAAATTTAGGAGTAGTATAATGGCAAATATTACATATTTGAAAGATAACAAAAGTCCAGATTTCGCTTTTGGTGAATTGTTTAAATTAATTAATACACATTTTAAAGCCATTTTTACTTCTAAAACAGTCAGTTCCACAAATAAAAAGGGCTTTAATGATTGGGCAACAGCAGGAATCCACAATAGTAGACGCAAATTATATGACCTTTACCAAGAACGCACATACAATCAAAATCAATCATTTAAGCAGTATGTCAAAATATATTCAAAAACATTCAAACAAGTTTGTATCGCGGCCAAATCGCTTTATATTAAGGAAAAAATTAAAAACGCAAAAAATAAAATAAAAACTACTTGGAACATAATAAAGGATGAAACTGGGAGAGTGGGTAGTCGTAGCTCTGAATTTAATTTAATTATTGAAAATAGAATAATTAAGTCTGACGAGGAAGTTGCGACAGTATTTGAAAAATACTTTTCTGACATCCCGATTTCGACTACAAAAAATTTAATCTCATGTCCTGCAATTGCCGAATCATTGCT
Source organism: Helleia helle (assembly GCA_963853865.1). Taxonomy (NCBI): domain Eukaryota; kingdom Metazoa; phylum Arthropoda; class Insecta; order Lepidoptera; family Lycaenidae; genus Helleia; species Helleia helle. The sequence continues at coordinate 4,577,302 of OY971425.1, read as the reverse complement.
TAAAACCAATGTTAAACAATGTGAAGCTAACTTTAAGTTTAAAGAGATAGGACCCAAAGATATTTTAAATGCATTTAACTTATTAAACAATAAAAATACCCCAGATTTATGGGGAATATCTGTAAAAGTCACTAAGCTCATAGTTGATGTAATTGCACCCCATCTAGCAACAATTTTTAATAAATGTATTGATAGTGGCGTTTTTCCTGACTTAATGAAACATAGTCGAGTCTTGCCTCTTTTTAAGTCTGGCAGTACATCAGATGTTACAAATTTTCGACCAATATCAATACTCCCCTCATTTAGTAAAATTTTTGAAAAAATTATGTTAAATCAGTTACTATATTACTTTGAAACCAATATGTTACTGCACAAAAAACAATTCGGATTTAGAAAGGGTCTCTCCACAACAGACGCTGGCGTTAACTTAATTGACCACATTTATGAGGCCTGGGAGGAGTCACGTGATGCTTTGGGAGTTTTCTGCGACTTATCCAAGGCGTTTGATTGTGTACAGCATGAGACCTTGATCAGGAAATTACGCCACTATGGGATAGACGGTACGGCACTGGATCTTTTGAATTCCTATCTTAAAAACAGGACTCAAAAGGTCGAGATAAATGGTAAAAGATCATCCGGGACTAAAATAGAGATGGGGGTCCCACAGGGGTCCATTCTAGGTCCATTTCTTTTTCTAATTTATGTAAACGATTTACCTTACCTAGTTAAAGATAGTCAAGAGGTAGTGTTGTTTGCTGATGATACTTCACTTATTTTTAAAATCAAACGACAAGAAACTAATTATGACGAGGTAAACAACACACTTTTGAGAATGGTACATTGGTTTAGCGTTAATAACTTGCATTTAAATAGTAAAAAAACTAAATGCATAAAATTTTCCTTGCCAAATGTTAAGCAACTGCAAACAAATGTACTCTTAGACAGTGAAAACTTGGAATTGGTGGACTCCACAGTTTTCCTAGGAATAACTCTAGATCTTAAGCTGCAGTGGGGTCCCCACATAGCTAAATTGGCGAATAGACTCAGTTCAGCAGCATATGCAGTGAGAAAAATAAGACAGTTTACTGATGTAGATACAGCGCGAATAGTATATTTTAGCTACTTTCATAGCATTATGTCTTATGGCATACTTTTATGGGGAAATGCAGCCGACATAAACAACATTTTTGTGCTGCAGAAGCGGGCTATTCGTGCAATTTACAAGTTGCCTCCCTATTCATCTTTGAGAGAAAAATTTAAAGAAATAGGAATTCTGACTGTCACCTCTCAATACATCTTAGAAAATTTACTGTATGTCCGTAAAAACATAAATGAATTTTGTAAGAAAAGTGATATTCATAGTAGGAATACACGTAATAGACGCAGGTTACATGCACCAATGATTAGACTTTCGAAAGTAAGCAATTCTTTTAAAGGCAACTGTATACGCTTTTACAATAGGATCCCAGAAAACGTTCAAAAGCTCTCCATAAAAAAATTCAAAAAAGTTGTTAAAGAACGTTTGTGTGGTAAAGCATATTATAAAGTAAAAGATTTCATGGAAGATACCACACCCTGGGAATAAGGCGTTCCTCCCGGGCATTTCAAGATAAGATGTTAAAATTGTTATTAATATATATTATTTGAAAAGATTAGTTCCACTGAGTTTGTTTCGCCGGTTCTTCTCAGTGGGCTTACCTTGGAACCGGTGGTAGATTCAATTGACGTTCAAAAAGATACTGTATTAGTACTATTTTGAATAAAAAAAATTGATTTTGATTTTGATTTTGATGAATCATACAAAGCCATTACAAAGCTATTGTTGCAAAACAACTGTCATTGGTATTCGTATGAGAACAAACAAGACAGGCCGATTAGTGTGATGGCAAAAAATTTGCATTTCTCATGCCAGCCCGTCAGGATAGCTGAACACCTAACTCTTAAAGGATACAAAATCCAGGATGCTGTAAATAAACTAAGCTGGAGGAAAAAAGAACCTCTGAACATGTTCATGATTTCATTTGAAAAGGATGAAGATATAAATAAGATATATGGCATAAAGTCTATTCTCGGGTGCAAAGTAGATATACAGCCATTAAAAACATCAAGATTGATTCCACAGTGTAAAAGATGTCAAGCATATGGGCATACACAAAAATACTATGCCAAAGAACCTAGGTGTGTAAAATGCACGGGTAAACACCTAACCAAAGACTGCACTAAACCAGCAGATGAAAAGCCAAAATGCGTACATTGTGGTGAATCACACCCTTCTAACTATAGGGGGTGTATGGTAGCCAAATAACTACAAAACATGAAGAATAAAGCTATGAATAAAGCTACAAGGAAGATAATCTCACCAGCCCAACAAACTACAAGTGCAGCTAAGAACGTAAGTGCTCACCAAAATGTCACAAAAAATGTTACATTTGCACAAATAACAAAAGGCCCTCAGCTACGTCCACAACCCCATCTAAAAGAAAACTCTAGTCTGGACCATAAAGTCGATCAGATTTTGAATACTCTGACTTCATTTGAGGGAAGACTGCAAAAACTAGAACGTAGCACGAACACAGCTACTCCTAAACGTCAACAATGATGAAGACAAATCAAATCAATCAAATCAAATTTTTTTTATTCAAAATAGTACTAATACAGTATCTTTTTGAACGTCAATTGAATCTACCACCGGTTCCAAGGTAAGCCAACTGAGAAGAACCGGCGAAACAAACTCAGTGGAACTAATCTTTTCAAATAATATATATTAATAACAATTTTAACATCTTATCTTGAAATGCCCGGGAGGAACGCCTTATTCCCAGGGTGTGGTATCTTCCATGAAATCTTTTACTTTATAATATGCTTTACCACATAAACGTTCTTTAACAACTTTTTGAATTTTTTTATGGAGAGCTTTTGAACGTTTTCTGGGATCCTATTGTAAAAGCGTATACAGTTGCCTTTAAAAGAATTGCTTACTTTCGAAAGTCTAATCATTGGTGCATGTAACCTGTGTCTATTACGTGTATTCCTACTATGAATATCACTTTTCTTACAAAATTCATTTATGTTTTTTCGAACATACAGTAAATTTTCTAAGATGTATTTAGAGGTGACAGTCAGAATTCCTATTTCTTTAAATTTTTCTCTCAAAGATGAATAGGGAGGCAACTTGTAAATTGCACGAATAGCCCGCTTCTGCAGCACAAAAATGTTGTTTATGTCGGCCGCATTTCCCCATAAAAGTATGCCATAAGACATAATGCTATGAAAGTAGCTAAAATATACTATTCGCTCTGTATCTACATCAGTAAACTGTCTTATTTTTCTCACTGCATATGCTGCTGAACTGAGTCTATTCGCCAATTTAGCTATGTGGGGACCCCACTGCAGCTTAAGATCTAGAGTTATTTCTAGGAAAACTGTGGAGTCCACCAATTCCAAGTTTTCACTGTCTAAGAGTACATTTGTTTGCAGTTGCTTAACATTTGGCAAGGAAAATTTTATGCATTTAGTTTTTTTACTATTTAAAAGCAAGTTATTAACGCTAAACCAATGTACCATTCTCGAAAGTGTGTTGTTTACCTCGTCATAATTAGTTTCTTGTCGTTTGATTTTAAAAATAAGTGAAGTATCATCAGCAAACAACACTACCTCTTGACTATCTTTAACTAGGTAAGGTAAATCGTTTACATAAATTAGAAAAAGAAATGGACCTAGAATGGACCCCTGTGGGACCCCCATCTCTATTTTAGTCCCGGATGATCTTTTACCATTTATCTCGACCTTTTGAGTCCTGTTTTTGAGATAGGAATTCAAAAGATCCAGTGCCGTACCGTCTATCCCATAGTGGCGTAATTTCCTGATCAAGGTCTCATGCTGTACACAATCAAACGCCTTGGATAAGTCACAGAAAACTCCCAAAGCATCACGTGACTTCTCCCAGGCCTCATAAATGTGGTCAATTAAGTTAACGCCAGCGTCTGTTGTGGAGAGACCCTTTCTAAATCCGAATTGTTTTTTGTGAAGTAACATATTGGTTTTAAAGTAATATAGTAACTGATTTAACATAATTTTTTCAAAAAATTTACTAAATGAGGGGAGTATTGATATTGGTCGAAAATTTGTAACATCTGATGTACTGCCAGATTTAAAAAGAGGCAAGACTCGACTATGTTTCATTAAGTCAGGAAAAACGCCACTATCAATACATTTTTTAAAAATTGTTGCTAGATGGAGTGCAATTACATCAACTATGAGCTTAGTGACTTTTACAGATATTCCCCATAAATCTGGGGTATTTTTATTGTTTAATAAGTTAAATGCATTTAAAATATCTTTGGGTCCTATCTCTTTAAACTTAAAGTTAGCTTCACATTGCTTGACATTGGTTTTAAGCAATGATTCGGCAATTGCAGGACATGAGATTAAATTTTTTGTAGTCGAAATCGGGATGTCAGAAAAGTATTTTTCAAATACTGTCGCAACTTCCTCGTCAGACTTAATTATTCTATTTTCAATATTTAAATTAAATTCAAAGCTACGACTACCGACTCTCCCAGTTTCATCCTTTATTATGTTCCAAGTAGTTTTTATTTTATTTTTTGCGTTTTTAATTTTTTCCTTAATATAAAGCGATTTAGCCGCGATACAAACTTGTTTGAATTTTTTTGAATATATTTTGACATACTGCTCGAATTATTGATTTTGATTGTATGTGCGTTCTTGGTAAAGGTCATATAATTTGCGTCTACTATTGTGGATTCCTGCTGTTGCCCAATCATTAAAGCCCTTTTTATTTGTGGAACTGACTGTTTTAGAAGTAAAAATGGCTTTAAAATGTGTATTAATTAATTTAAACAATTCACCAAAAGCGAAATCTGGACTTTTGTTATCTTTCAAATATGTAATATTGGCCATTATACTACTCCTAAATTTCTCAATACGTCTTACATTCACAGGAACAAACACATTATTTTTGTTACAATTTTTACTATTAGAACTTATAAGGAATTCTCTAAACCTCTTATGGCTTTTTCTCTACTGAACGAACTTGCCACCTGGTGCTCACTGAAGCTGAACATAATTTCATTTTTTTAACCAATGTTCGGTAATACACAGTATGTCTATATTGTAGTTTTTTAAGAACAATTCAATTTCCAAGTCTTTGCCTAACATTCCTTGTAAGTTTTGATGCACCAGGTTAAATGAGTACAATTTTTTATTTAATTTCTATACATTGATTTGTTTAATATTTTCATTTAATATATTATTATTATTACTAATTAATGGGCTAGAGATTTCCTCTATTGTCTTATACTCTAGTTTAAACTATTTGGAACGTATTCCAAATTTGTAAAATTAACACTAGATTAGACACTAAAGATTATGGCATGGAATGCCAATGGACTGCTTCGTCACCAAAATGAATTACAAGTAGTCTTAGATATTGATAACATTGACGTGTGTCTTATATCGGAGACACATTTTACAAAAGAATCCTTCATCCAGTTCAAAGGCTATAAAACCTATCATGCATTGCACCCAGATAACACTGCTAGAGGAGGCAGCGCCATTATCATAAAAGAAACTATCCATCATCATGAATTACTCAAGAGTGAAGAACAAGATATACAAGCTGTAGCTGTGTCTGTCAGGACTAAATGTTATCCTGTCAATACCTCAGCAATCTATTGCCCACCAAGACATCAACTGAAAGCAGAGCGTTACAAGAGTTTTTTAAATAAACTTGGTAACAGGTTCATACTAGGTTGTGATTTTAACGCCAAAAATGTTTACTGGGGGTCTCGACTGACCACAACCAAAGGAAAGGAACTGCTTAATGCCGTAAGAGAGATACACTGTGATAATATATCTACAGGGAAACCAACATATTGGCCTACTGATACTCAGAAAATTCCAGACCTAATAGATTTTTTTATTTACAAAAATATTTCATCAAGTTTCCTTCATATCCAAGAGGGCTATGACATGAGTTCAGACCATTCACCAGTACTGTTAACTGTAAGTGAAACCATATTAGAGAAAGCAAGTAACGCTAACCTTGGTTAACGCTAAAACGGATTGGGAGAGCTTTAAACAAGACTTAGAGTCAACCATAAATCTAAAAGTCCCGCTAAAAAATCATGAACAAGTTGATGAAGATCTAAAGAAGTTCATTTCGGACATTCAGCAGTGCGCTTGGAATAATACACCAGTCATTAAAAGGAAGACTAGAGGCCACTTCTACCCTATAGAAATAATAAATCTCATAGCTGCTAAAAGAAAACAAAGGCGGATATGGCAGAGATTTCCACATGACAAAACGTTATTGAATAACATAACCAAAGAAATCAGAAGGAAAATTAAGAAGTTTCGACACGAAACTATGAAAACCTATCTGACTACTCAAGCAAGTGACCACTCGACTGGTTACTCTCTATGGAAAGCTACAAAAAATTTCAAACGGCCAATTATGCATATTCCCCCTATTAAAACCAACGGAAGATGGGCCATTAGTAATGAACAAAAAGCAAACACATTTGCCCAACATTTAGAACAGATATTCCAGCCTAATGTAGAAAACTCATGTTCTGGATAAAGAAGAAGAATCACAAGACCAGCGAAAAATAAAACTCGTTACCCTTAAAGAAGTCCACAGTGAGATCCAGCGTCTAAAACAAAAGAAAACTCCTGGATACGATCTTATTACGGGCGAAGTTTTACGAAATCTTCCTCGTAAATCAATAGTCAAGCTTACCACCCTCATTAATGCTGCGTTCAGACTGCAGCATGTGCCTGACGTGTGGAAAGTTGCCGAAGTCATAATGATAGCAAAACCGGGCAAACCACCCCATGAAACTACATCATACAGACCTATCTCCCTGCTGCCAATTATGTCAAAATTATTCGAGAAACTTCTTCTAAAACGGCTGAAACCTTTTATAGAAGAAAGAAACATTATTCCTGATTACCAGTTCGGATTCAGAGAACAGCATTCTACCATAGACCAAGCGCACAGGATAACCAATATCATAGAAAAAGCATTAGAAGGGAAAAAAGTTTGTTCTACAGTGTTCCTGGACGTAGCACAAGCATTTAATAAGGTGTGGCATGATGATCTCATACACAAATTAAATAAAATTTTACCAAAACAGTTTACAGAAATACTGAAGTCATATCTTTCCAATAGAACGTTTAGAGTAAGACAAGACGATGCCTACTCTGAATTAAAACACATAAAAGCTGGAGTACCGCAAGGTAGTGTTCTGGGTCCGGTCCTGTACCTTTTATACACTTGTGATATTCCAGTACTAGAAAACAACACCATTGCAACTTTCGCAGATGACACAGCTATCTTAGCAACAGGAGTCACACATGCAGAGGCAGTGGAAAAAGTACAAACAGCCATTAATAAAATTTATGAATTGACGAAGATATGGCGAATCAAATTGAATGAATCTATCAGTCGATTCACATAGACTTCACCACAAAAAATGAAAACTACCATCTGGTGTTCATAAACAACCAAGCAATACCATACGAGAATACAGCCAAATACCTAGGCATGACTCTAGACGCAAAGCTTCGCTGGAAAGCACATGTCAAAAAAAAACGTGACGAGTTGGAGCTTCGTTACAACAAGATGTACTGGCTACTTGGTAAACACTCATCGTTGTCAGTACAAAATTAATAAATTGTTGTTATATAAACAAGTCCTGATGCCAGTATGGACATATGGTATACAGCTCTGGGGTTGTACCAAACAAAGCAACATCCAAATAATACAGCGGTTCCAAAATAAAGTGCTCAGGGGAATAGTAAATGCGCCCTGGTACATAAGAAATGACGACCTCCATCGGGACCTCAAAGTGGATACCGTCGCTAATGTTATAAAACATTATGCCGAAGCTCATGAGCGTAGACTTCATCGCCATGTAAATGTAGAGGCCATACAGCTTCTCGACAACACGGACCTAGTGAGAAGACTGAAAAGGACAAAACCTTTTGAGTTAGTTTTATAAAAGTGACAGTGTTGAATAGTGCAGTGTAGTGAGTGCTACAGAAAGAACACAATAACAGAGTGTCTTCCCCTTAACTAGAGACAATAAGAAAAAGTGCCAAAGGACACATTCTTACAAGAACTCTTACATTATCAATTTAGGTTAAATTAAAATTACTTATTAGCTTATACCTAGGCTAGATTGTAATGTTATGAAGTATCTTCATTTCATAGGTATTTCATAAGAAAAAAAAAACTTTTTTTGCTTAGTTAGCCTCCCTACCATGGTTCAGGCCTTGTCGTGGGGGTGGGGCTCAATAACCTAGGGTAAGCGGTGCACCTTGGGCGAAGCTAATTGGACCGAGGGGGCTCTTTATACCCCTCTTATAAGAAGAGGGGACAGAAGAGCAGGGGGCAAGGGGTGAGGATGGGAACCTCACCCCATTGTACTGTCCCGACGTTGGGAGGGGTTGTTCTGTGGTGCGGGACAACCCCTCTGTGGAGATGGCGTCGGTCCCTTGCGGGACTGACTAGCCGTCGAGGTGCCCTGTTTGTTTTCTAGATCCGGGGCACCTCACCAAAGGCGGCATTGGTGGCACTCGCCGGGTTTTAGTGGGTAGAGCTGCGTCCATTTACCAGCTATCGGGCGCAGCGAGTCCCACATACCCGCGTGGGGAGACCCACTCCCCCGCGGGATGCCCCAGAGCATTTCGCGACGTTAAAAAAAAAAGCCTTAAGCCTAGTGCAGAATATTGTGCATATGCCGGCGAAGTTTACCGGCTAATTTATGGCTATTATAATTTTGATTTGTATGATACAAACTTGTTTAAGGCCATCCATAAATTACGACACACGATAAATGGAAAGGAAGGGGTTTGACGAAGTGTGACATTGTGTGACAAGAGGTGGGAGGGTACCTTTAAAGATAGTCGGAAAGGAAGCTTATCTTATGATGATGATGGTACTCGCATACAAACGCGTCTTTATACGTATGCGCATTTGATACACGTATCCAAGGGGTGCGGCTTGTAAAATTAGTCAGCTGTGACGTAAATAGCGAATGTTTCGCGCGCAGTTTTGGGATCGCCGAAATAGCCGGGCGTCAGACATCATTGATGAGAAGAATGCGTGGTGCTGTGTTTCCATTTACACACGTATTTATCGTGGATTGTAGAATGTATTACTTGACGGCCATGACGTTTGGTTATTTTTTTATTGCATAAGTTGGCATCTATATAGTAAGGACCTACATGATGCATGCTTATAGCTCGGCAACTTCTAGTTGCTCCGAGGTTAGGACCTACATCTTCTCTCCTGATGAATCGCTACTTCAACAGTAAATTTGATGAGTCTATCTTCGTTATCTTTGGGGAATGCTCTGAGGCATCCCGCGGGGGAGTGGGTCTCCCCACGCGGGTATGTGGGACTAGCTGCGCCTGACAGCTGGTAAGCGGATGCAGCTCTATCCACTAAAATCCGGCGAGTGCCAGCAATTCCGCCTTTGGTGAGTTGCCCCGGATCTAGTAAACAAACAGGGCACCTCGACGGCTAGTCAGTCCTGCAAGGGACCGACGCCACCCCTTGCTCCCTGCTCTTTTGTCTCCTCTTCTTATAAGAAGGGTACAAAGAGCCCCCTGGGCCCAAATCGCTTCGCCCAAGGTGCAGCGGCTCACCCTAGGTTACTGAGCCCCACCGCCACGACAAGGCCTGAACCATGGTGGGGATCTTCGTTATCTAGTCACCATAACACATTATATTTTAATAATTGTAATTAATAATATTATAGATCCCACCACTTTTCGGAATAGTATTTTAGACATAAATAAATGTTTGTATATATTAAAACATTTTTTGGATCATATTAACGTTCTATAAGAGTTTTAATACAAAATTATAAAACCGTAAAACCGTTCAGGATTATCACCGTAATAAGAATGGGCACCCGCGCAAGCTGTAGGTAAATCCACAGAACAACACCTGTTCCCGCATCGCCGCGCCGTCTATTTCTGTTATCTGTTCATGTTCCTGCCAATTTTTTTATTGCCCGTAGGCGAACTTACGTTACGTCGCATAAGAAGGCGTGCACACTACGTCGAATGAATAAATCGAATGAATGAAAAGTTTGAATGAACAATTCGAATGAATAAAATACTCGAATGAATGTGCAAATCTATATTCATTTTTAATTTATCTTTACGTTGATTTAAAAAAATCAATGTCGTCACATTTTATAAGACCAACCCATGCGTAAAACCACATAAAATAAAATAAAAATATTTTTATTCAATGTTGTACATCAAAGTAATGGCTCTTATACCGGTTCCAAAACTAGTTCACTGAGAAGAACCGGCGAAACAAACTTAGTGAAAGTAACATGTTAGTGCACTTGGTTTTGAGCTTAGTAAGATTTTACTAATTTTCTGAGCCACCAGGCTTTGCTCGGTTTTAATATATTATTCAATTACTTGCACCTTAGAATTTATCGACACATTTATCGATTATAAAGCACCTTTTCTCTACCCTCCCCAATGGGCCACCGTTAACTCACAAACCACACGAAGAGCGGCAGAATATCTCACTTCACACCGGTATTATGTGAGCTAGTGGAACCAACCCGGTCGTGCCGTCCCAATTCGGCTACAAAGCAGCTCTTACAATTATTTATATAAAAGAAAAAAAAAACATGTGTGCAATAACTCACATGTGGTACAAGTGAAATCTTCAAAAATCACGAACATAAGAAACACTGTTTAATACTTCCTATCTCATTTTCTCTGTCTGTCTCTTTTTACTGTCGCTTTTTCGTTTCATCGACTTTCAAATCACTACGATGCTAAAGAATTTTTCACATCATAATTACTTAACAATAAAATATTTGTGTCACCATCCCAAGGCGGCGTGGGTTTTCTCGTCCACAAGTCCCTTGTCAACAACATCGTCGAAGTCTCGAGTGTGTCGAGTAGGGTTGCGTATCTTGTACTCAAACTCACCAAGAGGTACAGCCTCAAGGTGATACAAGTATATGCGCCAACCTCGACACACTCCGACGACGAAGTAGAGGCAATTTACGAGGATGTCTCCAGGGCCTTACACAACACCTCCAAGGCTCACTTCAATGTTGTTATGGGGGACTTCAATGCCAAAGTAGGAGTACGAACAGCGATACCTGTTAATCGTGTTTAGGGCCACATGGTGTCGGCAGTCGTAACCACAGGGGGCAAATGCTGGTCAACTTTCTCGAGAAAGAGGGGCTCTTTTTAATGAATTCATATTTTAAAAAGAAGCCCCACAGGAAGTGGACCTGGCAAAGCCCCGATACTGTGACGAGAAACGAGATAGACTTTATTATGACGGACCGAAGGCATGCATTCAAGGATGTCTCTGTGATCAACAGGTTCAAAACCGGAAGTGATCACCGACTAGTAAGAGGATCTATGAATGCAAGCTTTCAGCGAGAGCGAGACCGTCTAATAAAGTCTACACTCCGACCTGACTTCCGGCAAACTGTGGTAGGTTCCAAAAAATTCCAATTGGAATTAAGGACCCATTCGATAGCCTTAACATATCGGAAACCACAATGGCAGTTGACGAGGCACTGGGCGCCGTGGTGGACTGCATGCGTGTCGTGGGTGAAAGGTTTTGTAGGAGAAAGCGTACTGGCAGGAAATCCAAACTCTCGGATGAGACGCTCGGTCTTATGAGGGAACGCAGAGCACACACAGACGCCACTTCTAAAGATGTAAAGCTTCTCTCGAAGCAGATCCGCAAACTAATACGCCGAGACCTTCGCTGCTCAAATACGCAACGGATTACCGAAGCAATTGAGCAGAATAGAGGGTCGAAGGTTTTTGTGGAAAAGCTCGGGAGAAGCCACCTGTCGAAGATTAGGACCGCTACTGGCGCGACCGTTTCTTCTAAGCCTGGGATCTTGTCGGAGATCGAAGATTTCTATGGCAAACTGTACGCGTCCCATGCTCCTCAACCTGATCCCCGAAACAACGATCCGCGTGCTAGCCTAACACGACACCTCTCCGGCGAGCTTCCGAACATCAGCCTAGATGAGGTTAGTCTGGCTCTTAAGCAGCTTAAAGGGGGGAGGGCTCCGGGGAGGGACGGAATTACGACTGAACTCCTTAAGGCAGGTGGCGAACCTGTTTTAAGAGAGTTACAAAAGATTTTTAATTTCGTCCTTCAACGGGGCATTTCCCCCAAGGAGTGGCATGGAAGTGAAATCGTTTTGTTTTTTAAGAAGGGTGATAACTCCCTTCTTAAAAATTATAGACCGATATCACTTCTAAGTCATATATACAAGCTGTTCTCGAGAGTCATGACGAACCGCCTCACTAAAAAGCTCGATGGATTCCAGCCACCGGAGCAGGCTGGGTTTCGAAGAGGATTTAGCACCATAGACCACATTCACACTATAAGGCAAGTTGTACAGAAGACCCATGAGTACAACCAGCCACTGTGCCTTGCCTTTGTGGACTATGAGAAAGCTTTTGACTCGGTTGAAACCTGGGCTGTTCTGGAAGCTCTGCAGCGATGTCAGGTCGATTGGCGATACGTCGAAGTGTTGAGAGGATTATACGACGCCGCCTTTATGTCCGTTCTGGTTCCGGGAGGTCAAACAAGACCAATCCAATTGCATCGAGGAGTGAGACAGGGGGATGTCATTTCCCCGAAATTATTCACTAATGCTTTGGAGGACGTCTTTAAGACTTTAAACTGGACAAAATGTGGCATAAACATTAACGGCGAGTATCTCTCACACCTTCGTTTCGCCGTCGATATCGTTATTCTGGCCGAGTCGTTGGAGGGCTTGCAGGAGATGCTGCACAGTCTAAATGAATCTTCCCGACGTGTGGGTCTTAGGATGAACTTGGACAAGACGAAAGTCATGTTCAACGAACACGTTCTCCCTAGGCCGGTTAACGTTGATGGCATAACTCTCGAAGTCGTGCAAGAGTATGTCTATCTTGGGCACACTTTGCAGCTAGGTCGACATAACTTCGAGAGAGAAACCGATAGGAGGATTCAATTGGGATGGGCAGCATTCAGGAAGCTTAGCCATATTCTCACGTCGTCTATACCGCAGAGTTTGAAGACGAAAGTCTTCGACCAATGCGTTCTCCCCGTGATGACCTACGGGGCTGAAGCGTGGCCTCTAAATATAGGGCTGGTCCGCAAGTTTGCCGTAGCTCAACGTGCTATGGAGCGTGCTATGCTGGGTGTTTCTTTGACAGATAGGATTCGGAAGGAAGACATCCGTCAGAGAACTAAGGTAACCGATATCACGCAAAGAATCAGCTCGTTGAAGTGGCAGTGGGCTGGTCACACACTCAGAAGAACGGATGGCCGATGGGGCAATAAGGTTCTAGAGTGGAGGCCACGTTTAGGTAGACGAATTGTTGGTCGGCCATTGACCAGGTGGGAAGACGATCTCCGTGCGGTGGCCGGTCCGTGTTGGATGCGAGTGGCAAGGGACCGGCCATCTTGGCGTTCATTGAGGGAGGCCTATGTTCAGCAGTGGACGGATAGAGGCTGATGATGATGATGAAAATATTTGTTAACTTTAAAATAGTCATACTCTATAGATGCACCATTGTAAACAATACTTAGACTAGAATTTCGCAGAAAACAATGTGCAGGGTTCTTAACCCGTCATTACTTAAATCATGTGATGAAGTGGGAGGTCTATATCAGGAGAACGTGACGTAGTCCGAGTTAATTACTGACGCTAATTACTGGCTAATTATACTGACGAGTCACACCCAAACATAACTATTTCGTATATTTAGTTCCCGGGAAAGTATTAATAAAACGGTCAAATATAAAAATACCACAGTAAAAATTTTTGTAGGCTATTTTATGGTTTTTTTTTTATTTTCACAAATATAATAAAATTGCAACACAAGTACATAATTTGTGCAAAATAAAAAATATATCCTACTTAATATTATAAAGGCGCGAGTTTGTAAGAATGTATGGATGTATGTTCGTTACTCTTTTACGCAAAAACTACTGAATGGATGAGATCTTTACAATAACATAGCTTATATATCAGAATAATATATAAGCTATAATTTATCTCTATACTCCTATGTAATGGGAATGGGAAGTAGGCGAGTGCAACCGCGGGGCGCTGCTAGTGGTAGTATAATTCAATTTAATAATAACAATGGTTTATTGCCAAACTACAAAAGAATAATACAGAAATAAAATCACAAACACAAAATCTTAAATATAAGTACAACAAATTTAAAAAAAAGTGCGTGCGTACAAAGTATACATGTCAGACGTGAAACTTATTTGGCAAACTAATTTTATTAATTAATATTTATACTAATCTAATCTTCTTTATATTTCTCACTCGCTTGCTCCCTCTCTTACTCTTACTCTCACTCCATGGCTATGTGCTTCATGCCAAGTTCGCCCTTTCTCACTCTCTCTTAATCGGTCTCAATAACTCTCTCCCTCTTCTTGGACAAAAACGTTGCACATTTTCGTGAAGTTTCATCCGTAAAAAATTTACCCCCATGCGCGCAAAGAAGTTTCACTTCAAAAATTACAAACAATAATTTTTGTGGACAAAAGGAAAGTCTCAGCTTGTGCTGTCACGAGCGACCTCGGGCAGCGATGTTTGCGATGCATATAAAGCATACTGATTTGTAATTAACTTATTCATTTAGGTCTATAATCATATATTAAACATAAGGACCTACCGGTGGGAAGGAAGCGCTGTGCCGCACTCCCGGCTGCATGGGTACCACCATCTTGCTTTTTTCTCCCGTGAAACAGCTTTGCTGTGTTTCGGAGAGAATGACAAGACAGGCAGTGTAATTACTGGCACCAAAACTTAACATCTTATGTCTCAGGATAGGCAACACATAGATGAATTACCTGGGCTCGTTCCAGTTTTATGTTCATGGGCGACGTCGACCACTTACCATCAGGTGGCACGTTTGCCAGTTTGCCTATATAACTAACTTTTTTTTTTTAATATTATAATAATATAAGGTCGTTGAAGAGGCAGTGGGCTGTTCGTACACCCAGTAGACCGGATGGCCGATGGGCCAATAAGGTTCAAGAGTGGAGGTTGCTGTTAGGTAGAAAAAGTGTTGGACGACCATTAATCACGTGGGAAGAGGATCTCCGTTCATTAGCTGGTCCGTATAGCATGCGAATGACAAGAGATCGGTCGTCTTGGCGTTCAATTGAGGAGGCTTAGGTTCAGCAGTGAACGGATAAAGGCTGATTATGAAGGCTGAAGTGTTTGTTTCTTTGAAGGCGCTGATCTACAGAACTTCAAGTTAGATTTCATAATTCTAATGTCATTTTTGTATTTGAAAGTCCAATTATTATATAAGAAGAATACATATTATTTATTTGGAAGGAATGTGCCCTTTTATCAATTTTTGTGAGTGAGACGGCGGAAAAATGCTAGTTGTTGTAATTGAATGGTTATAATGTATATCCTTAAAGGCTTAAGATTTAATTGCTAATAAAAATTAAATTACCCTAAAATAATCACATCGACACACACTTGACTTCCATCCTTTATTGGACATATGCATCTCATTAAGCTGCTTCTTGGGCCTCAGCCAGGAACTAAAAGCCACTTCTTAGTAGGTGTTCATTTATTACAAAACGCAACTCATCATTGCCAAACACACAGATCTAGATCGTACTGACGACTCATATGCCGGGAATTCGCTTATTACTGCCCCGCTGATGTGGGCTCCGGAGATGCAGGCAACTGCAATTAACTCCATTTAAATATAGTACTGTTAGGGAAAAAGGTAAGGAGAAGAGCATAAAGGTAAGAAATACACACAGGGAAAAAATGAGATATTTAATTATATATTTTTTACGTATAATTCCGCATGTAAAATGAATGAGTGCACGCATATCCATGCATATAGTATTTCCTTTCTTTCTCGCACTGCATGGTGGAGGTCCACCACATAATAAAAAATTGCCTGCTAAGCCTTGATAAAGGTAATCCTATCGTGGCTCCCAAAAAAAAGTCACTACCCATTAAAACTGATGCAAATTCCAACAGGCTGCTAGCGTGAAATGCAAAAAAAAATTGCTTAGAAAGAATTTACATATTATCTACCTAAATCTTCTTGGCATTGGTATTGACGTCACACAATTTAAAGCGACCAATCATATTGTGTGTATGCTGACGTGACGTCATTTTGTTGTTACTTATTAATATTTATATATTTCGTGCTGTGCATGATAGAAATCAGTTCTTTTATTAACAAAGGCATTTTTCTAATAAACAATTAGTTGTATATATTAGTTTATACAACAAAATTATTATTATGAATCTGATAAAAATAATACAAAATTTTGCTAGAACTCGATTTAAAAATAAACCAATATTAATTGTCACTAAAACGTGATTTCTTTTTTAAAACAACATTTTAAAATGACACTCGCAATATATTATAACTCAAAAATGAAAACATTATGTTTGGCACGCGCGTTGCTGATTCACACCTCCTTAAATTATTTGGATTTTGTCTTTGGGCTAAGTTTGAACACTAATAATAGCCTGGGATGTTTGGAAATTATATTTGGTAACTCTAAGTAATATTTTCTGCTGTTCATTCAATAACCGAACTGACAGACGAATTTCAAAGTAGTCAACGTCACCCATGGAGGTGAACAAGTTCACCGGGACTAACCCAGGCATCTCATTTATGCCCTGTCTACCCTGAGATCTAAAATAAATCTTGGTGCCAGTAACTACACTTTTCCAACCCCACAATTACGGCAAGCGG
Organism: Helleia helle; assembly: GCA_963853865.1. Classification (NCBI taxonomy): domain Eukaryota; kingdom Metazoa; phylum Arthropoda; class Insecta; order Lepidoptera; family Lycaenidae; genus Helleia; species Helleia helle. The sequence goes on along the minus strand of OY971425.1, from coordinate 4,560,508 downwards.
TTTTACGAATTAAACTTTTCCTTCCTTTTTCCTCTTGGTACTCATGCAGATGGGTGAACTCGTCTATAATCATGAGAGATACTTTGATATTCGTCTGTCAGTTTACCTATTCTAACATTGGAAAAATATGCAGACTTAGGAAACAGAATTCACACCTCCAATAATATATGACCACTTCGCATCTGAAAAAATATGCCAACTTAGGAAACAGAATCCACACCTCCAATAATATACGACCACTTCGCATCTGAAAAAATATGCAGACTTAGGAAACAGAATTCACACCTCCAATAATATATGACCACTTCGCATCTGAAAAAATATGCAGACTTAGGAAACAGAATCCACACCTCCAATAATATAATATGACCACTTCGCATCTGAAAAAATATGCAGACTTAGGAAACAGAATTCACACCTCCAATAATATAATATGACCACTTCGCATCTGAAAAAATATGCAGACTTAGGAAACAGAATCCACACCTCCAATAATATAATATGACCACTTCGCATCTGAAAAAATATGCAGACTTAGGAAACAGAATCCACACCTCCAATAATATAATATGACCACTTCGCATCTGAAAAAATATGCAGACTTAGGAAACAGAATCCACACCTCCAATAATATAATATGACCACTTCGCATCTGAAAAAATATGCAGACTTAGGAAACAGAATCCACACCTCCAATAATATAATATGACCACTTCGCATCTGAAAAAATATGCAGACTTAGGAAACAGAATTCACACCTCCAATAATATATGACCACTTCGCATCTGAAAAAATATGCAGACTTAGGAAACAGAATCCACACCTCCAATAATATAATATGACCACTTCGCATCTGAAAAAATATGCAGACTTAGGAAACAGAATTCACACCTCCAATAATATAATATGACCACTTCGCATCTGAAAAAATATGCAGACTTAGGAAACAGAATCCACACCTCCAATAATATAATATGACCACTTCGCATCTGAAAAAATATGCAGACTTAGGAAACAGAATCCACACCTCCAATAATATAATATGACCACTTCGCATCTGAAAAAATATGCAGACTTAGGAAACAGAATTCACACCTCCAATAATATAATATGACCACTTCGCATCTGAAAAAATATGCAGACTTAGGAAACATAAATCACACCTCCAATAATATAATATGACCACTTCGCATCTGAAAAAGTATGCAGACTTAGGAAACAGAATTCACACCTCCAATATGATCACTTCGCATTTGACCCTTTTGCCTTTCCAACCCGACGCCAGGAGGCCGTGTGGTCGCAAACAGCACGGTTGGCGGGGGCAACCCCCCACTTTTATAAACCAAAAGTGAGCCAAATGGGCTCACACTAATCCGATGTAGCATTAGGGCCTTCGGGCCGTTAGCATAGATCCATCCGAAAAAAAAAGAAACCCTTTTGCCAGCTTTAAAAAAACATTTAAAATCTCATCCGCTTAAAGGTCAGTGTGACAGCACCTTTATCGCTATATCGGTGCTATTTTCACACACATTACTGATATCATTTTGCACGTGCCTTTATTTTAGTGACCTCTAGCCAATTTTATTATTTCCGTCACTTTGCGAGGACTGGTCTTCGTCGGACCATAAATTTGTTTCGCCTTTGATCCATTAAACAGCCATTCTAAATTGTTTCCTCGAAATTATGAGTGGAGGAAGTCATGCATTCAAGGCTTGTGGACCTTTGGCATGTATTCACCACAAAATGGCTACCAGAAGAAAAACTATTTTAATTTTAAAGCACAAAAGATTCAATTTAGAGATGAGTTAATGTTGACGTAATTTTGCTTATTGTAACAAAATTTATTTTTAAAACATCTGTGGTGGACCATTTAGCGTCACAATTCTAAATCATGCTATCAAAGTTTCATAATTCGGCGCTATACCTATAACAGCTGAAATGATAACAAGTGGGTTTCGTCCTGAGTCCTGACCGAGTATATCATTTCGCTCAGTCGGAAATATCTCTTTGTGGCTTTCATCTATATAATATACAGCCTGCCCAAACCCTTAATCTTTAAAAAAAATAGTTTTGTTAAAAGAAATGAGTAATTAACTCTAGATTGCGCAATTTTTTTAAATCACAAACAAACCTATTAATTACCGTAAAGAAATAAATTTATCTTTAAAATATTTCAGAGCATCATTAGAATTACTAACGTCGTCAGAGTAATTGGCAAAAACATTCGCAATGTATTAAGTCTATGAAAGTAATGCGATAAACACTTGAGTTGTGGGAGTGTTAAAACGCAATAAAAATTGTTAAGCGTGAATGAGGGGAACGCATTCTGGGTTCTGTGTCGAAGTATTTTTAAAAGCCAACGCAAACAAGCATGCGATTGAGATAGTAAGTGATTACAACCTCCAACACACGCTCAACTTAAAAGTTGAGAGCGCGTCCATTTTGTATACGCGAAGATTTAGAAGAGGAAAGAGGACAGTGGACAGTCCCAAAAGGACCCACGTCCTCTTAACACTTTGAGATAGTGCGATGGGATCGGACATGATCCTATCACAGATCATTTTGCGTACGAAAACACAGCCTGCATACGGCACAGGTACGCCGAGAATGTTTTAAATATTGTAAGTAGTTTTTAAATTACTTGGATAGGCAAACTGGCAGACAAGCCAATAAATGGTAGGTAAGTAGTCGACGTCGCCCATGTACATAAACTACCTAGTTTACCTGGAACTAGCCCAGGCAACTCAATTATGTGCTGTCTATCCTAAGACTAGACGTTAAGTATTGTTGTCAGTAATTACAATGTATGTTCTCTTCGAAACACAGCATAGCTGTTTGATGGGAGAAACAAGCATGATGGTGGTACCTATGCAGCCGGGAGCGCGGCACAGCGCATCCCTCAAACCGGTAAATGCTCAATCAAATGTTCAAAAACAAAGACAATACATTATATAAAAAAAATCTTATTGACATAATACTTAAAGAAAAGCTTTTGTATAAATTAAGAAGATTCCGAAGGAATTGTAGATTTATGGACAGATTAAAATTGAAACACAAAAATTTTACAAACTTCTTCCGTATGCTGCGACTTAACAACATTTTATTTCTTACTAGTTTCTGAGAAATGGAAATCAAAAACAGATAGATTTACTGACATACATTTTAGTATTAATATGCGTTTCCTATTTCTGACTGCTTACAGAACTCTAAAACAATAAATGTAAAGTGAATCTTACGGACTGTTACGAACAGAAACAAAACAGATGTCTTACCGATGATGATTCACTGTTGTAGTGGTTTAGTAGTGTGTCCCTGCGCGCGTGGGGAAGTGGGATCTTCGTTAAGTTAGTTGAATAGACAATAGCAGACCCGGCACCAGATGGTATGTGGTCATTAGCGCTCGTGAACATAGTCGTGTTGAGCCGGGAATTTATGTTATTTGTATACGTTGCCTATTCCGAGACGTAAACAAATCTTAAAGAGAGCAATTACACTACATGTCCTGTCCGTGTATCAGGTAAGAAATAAGCAAAATGATGGTACACATGAAGACGGGCGCGCGGCACAAACGCCTTCCTGGAATCCAATGCTCTTTCATCATCGTGGAGTGCCATCTTCATATTGAAGTTTGGAGGTTAGTTTTCGGTACTCCGTCCGATCATGGCATATTTTCTTCATCTGGTGGTATCTTAGTCCAGTCCAATCCTTGGTATCGTCAAAACACTTTCGCCTTAGAGTTCCTGGTGGCTTTCTACCCAGTATCTTGCTCTCGAGGATTGTCCGTAGAGATTCGAAGCCCTCTTTTCCTATTTTTTTTTTTTTTTTTATTTAAAAATGTCCATATTGTTACGGAACCCTAAAATCGTTAATGCATGATAGTATATAGTTTTCTAAAAGCATCCAGTGCATCCTCTAAACACCCTTGGTTCGTCCGATCACTCGTCAAAACAAAATAAATCCGACAGCACTTACCTGCCAGTGTAAATACAGCTCATTTGTTCTAATTAAAGTTGCATTCCATTATTTATTGAAAGCTTTTAGATATAAATTATACACATCATCAATCATCATGCCTTTTTTTGGCGCAGTGGAAATGCTTTGCGCACTGACCCGGGGATGAATCGTCCTCGGGGATATGTGGGATTCCCGGCACCCCCCGGACTACCTCCGACGCCAGTGTACCTCACTTAAACCACTGCGAGTTGCCTTCAGTACCTCTACCATGAGTTTTTGTTACAAGCGCAAATGACATAACTATAGTAGTTACGTAAAAACGCAACACGAATAGAAAACTAAAGTATGGTATAGTTTTCTATTCGTGATGCGCTACTATACATCCGGTACAGGAGTGTACCGGATTTGACTAACACAAGACACGTCATTGTTTACACGGAGAAACGACTACCTGGGTGGGGTCCGATGATGAGTGGGACTTGCAGCACATATCTGTGCCGAATATACACTGTATCCCCGCGAGTGCCACCTATTCCGCCTTTGGTGAGGTGATCCGGATCTGTTAAGCAACAGGGCACCGCGATGGCTACCTCAACAGGAGGGGTTGTCCCGCACCACAGAACAACCCCTCCCAACATCGGGACAGTACAATGGGGTGAGGCTCCAATCCTCGCCCCCTGTCCTCCCCCTGCTCTTTTGTACCCTCTTCTTATAAGAGGGGTACAAAGAGCAGCTCGCTCGGTTCAATTTCTTCTCCCAAGATGCTGGGTTCACCTTAAGCTACTGAGCCCCATCGCCACGACAAGACTTGAACCTTGGTGGAGATCATGTCTTGCTTGCATCAATGTAAACCAAGACTATCTGACACTAGGCAGTCTATTTTATCGTGATAAAAAAGGAAAGAATAGATAGGCACCGAGTAGAATGCGTAAGCTAAAAGAATACTAGAAAGTCGTATTTTACTACATTAATGATCAAATTAGCGATTTTTTTCTCTGAATTGGCATATGGATCAAGCATTGCGTACGTAATTAATTTACAGCGACTTTCCAATCGGATGGTACACGCTGACGGCTCGATGCTGATGGTGCACTTATTCTGGGATTCAAAAATAGGCACCAAACACAATCTAAAGATAGTTGCGAGTTTGCACCGTGATTCACTGCACTGTAATAGCCTCTCTGAAGTTCAGCGCAGAGCTCACCCGGTGCTATTTTGGAAATGACATCATCTCTTTGTGTGTCGATATGTTATAAAATTTATCCTACACGCAATAAGCATACAATGTATACTACGGTAGGCTTTATATAATAGATTCGGTCAAGTGAGAGGTTTGGGTGCGAGTCTGGCCTGTGCAAATGAAAAGTGGTTATTTCAGAATGAAATTGGTCACTAAACCTTGTCAACAACGCTTAGTTACTAGTTATGGAATACATTGTAAGGAAGCTGCCAATATGATAAAGCCCTAGTTCAGACACGGCCGGAACCGCGCGGTTTCAGAATCACACGACTTGTAATCGTGCGGTTCCCGCGTCTCTGATCAAGCCCTATACAAAACTTATAAATAAGACCCGTGGGCCGTGTGGTTTCCATGCGATTTTGAAACCACACGGTTCCCGAATCCCGCCGTATCTATACTACAGGGCTAAAATGTGTGAAGTTTTACTACCCGCACATCACATAAAAAGCGTACTTAGAGCCCCTTCACACTAGCGTTTGTCCAGCGTTTCCATGAACATGTGCTATACTCTTTTTTATTGTTTATACATATAAGTATGAAAAATTGTGAATAAAGTTTTTATCTATCTATCTTGGACTCAGTGGTTAGCGCGTTGGCGCGTTAGCGCTCAAGCCGGAGGTTGCGGGTTCGAATCCCGCCAGGGAACAAAAAAGTTTTCTGTATTCTCGGGTCATGGATGAGTATTAAATATGTGTATTATATAATCAAAATCTTAAAGTATAAAAGTATTAAATATATATCCGTTGTCTGGTACCCGTAACACAAGTTCTTCGAAAACTTACCACGGGACCAGATTGACGTGGTGTAAAAGCGTCTATAGATATTATTTTTATTATCTATACGTGCAGCTCAGACAGCGTTTCTGTGAAGGGAGTAGGGACTCTGTATCCAAATCTATCCGATGTTTCATTTCACCAATTATCATTATATCGTCCAGTTTTTGCAGCATGCAAGCTAGTCATTTATAAATGTACGAAGGTGAATTGAATTCATATTTCCCCATCAAAGAGTGGAAATCGCTTATAGCTGCATAACGATGCACCGACGCAAATCATTTGTCAAAAACTAGCCATTTATCATTGTCGTTTGTCTTTGAAGTTGGGGAAATTCTAATGAATAATTCATTATTCACATTTTAAGGAATTTGTCATTAGCTTCTGCGGAAAAGGGCTTTCAGGGTTTCATACTTGATATGTTATAAGTTTCTATTGTGATCACGGAAGCAATAATAGACGAAATAAAAAAAAACAGCATTAGCTAAATTTACATTTTTATTATTGCTTTGGTTTACAGTTTGCGTAAAAAGATTCACAAATACAATCTTAATGTATTGTAAGTGACATACCATTTAACATGTAGGCCCTAGATTCGTATCTCGAATCTCATATAATTTCCTTTTTTATACGACTCCGGCAAAGTCGAAAGGAAGGGTAGTAGTCTACGTATGTATTCTACAGTAGTATGTTTGTAATTACATAATATTGCACCGTATCACAGTACTTGTCCGGTTTAATGAGTGAGGTATCAATCGTTTCTTTATTATGATCCGGTTGCTACTACGGTATTAATATATAGAATACTAGCTTTTACCCGCGGCTTCGCTCGCGTAAATGTAGATTATTAAATAGATCAAGTCTGTTCGCTGGTGACGGATAAAGCATTTGTAAGACAACTTACGCCCTTGATTAGATGGGTTCAGCATCCAATACCTGACGTGATCTGTTCTTTTTCATTCGTAAATATCTTGAACAAAATATAAAGATTGCTATACCTGTCATTAAACAACAAAACTTTTAGGAGTCTTAGGATTTGCATAATATATAAACAATAAACATTAATCAACCGACAAAAAGTAAAAGAAAAGTGTATATAGTACTTCAAGACAAATAACAAAGATTTTATTTATGATGAATGTTGCCATTGAAAAAATATGAGAAGTAGAAAATACATAATAATTCTGTGGTAAATTGGCGCGTCTCCCTTTACGCGGCAAAAATTTTGACAGTTCTATTTATCTTGCAAATGTGTTGCAAAATTTTAGCATAATCATTTTGGTTTTTATGTATTTTATATTTGAGAATTTTGTGTTTTTTATTTTTAATGTGACAGTTATTTCTGATTTTTCATCACCATCAACTTGTATCTACCTCGCTTCTCGCATTTATTTTGTAAGAACTAAATATTTAAATAAAAAGATCTTGAGTACATACATAATTGTTACATGACAAAGCTTGACAGGTGTTTAATTCGAATACCAAGGACACAAATTAATATAATATTAATTTATATAATATTACTAGCTGTTGCCCGCAGCTTCGCCCGCGTTGACTTTTAAAATTTGAGGGGTTGACCACCCTTTACACTTAGGGGTATGAAAAATAGATAGTAACCGATTCTCAGACCTACTGAATACGCATATAAAATTTGGTAAAATACGGTAAAGCCGTTTCGGAGGAGTACGGTAACTAACATTGTGACATGGAAATTTTATATATAAGATATTAATTTATAAAATGATGGCTGAATAGCTCAGAAGGCATTTTAAGTTTAGGTGCATTTAAATGTATGTGTTGGTGGGAGGGATGCGCTCGTGTCGCACTTCCAGCTGCATGGGTACCACCATCTTAATTGTTTCTCCCGTGAAACAGCTTTGCTGTGTTTCGGAGGACAGGCAATGTAATTACTGGCACAGAGGCATCTTATTATGTCTCAGGATTGGCAACTCGTAAATGAGTTGCCTTGGCTCTTGGCTAGTGGCACGTCTGCCAGTTTGCCTTGGATTAAGTAACATAAAAAATTTAACAATTTCAGTTGTAAAATGATTTAATACCAAATCAAAAAAGGGGTATACACTATATAGCTCAGACTATTTCAAAATAAAATATAAGTATTTCCAGATAGAAAAGAAAGAAAAATAAGTTTATGTTTTTTTTTTTTAATTTTAACTATAGATTTTTTTATGTTAGTTAAAGATGTATTTTCTTCGTCGTTTGTTATCGATGCGACCATTCTGCGATTGTTATAAAGCATGTTATGAGTTGTTCGTCGCATAACGTATTTATTTTTTGCTTCTGCGACTTGTGAAATATTCATGACCGTACCAAAAACTTATGCTTAGTTTCGCAAAAACAACAAGACAAAATTAGAAACACTCTTTTTCTATCATTGTTACCGCTAAGTACTTATAATAAATAACATGGCTTTTTGTGTCCTCAAAAACATACGCATTTGTCAAAAAATAATAGGGTCGATTATTTTCATCTCTAATAATTAATGGCACCGTGTAAAAGTATTATTAAATGGGACATGACATTTATTCAGATTATGTTCAGATCTAGGACAGTGTTGTTTTTAAATATGACGACTTGCAAAAACTATTTTCGTTTGTGACTCGAATGTTTCGTAACGTTGTCATAATAAAGTGGAGTCTTGACCTTCAACTAAAAAAGTTTTTGCATCCTTTCCAAGTTGAATGCGTTTTTGTCAGATGGATCTATGCTAATGGCCAAAAGGCCCTAATGCTCACTGTTGTGAGCCGATTTGGCTCACTTGAGATTGTTAGTGTAGGGCAACCCCCGCCAACCGTGAAGTCTTTGAGCCGTGGCTTCGGCGTCCCCTCTTTTTATAAGAGGGATACAAAGGCCCCCCTCGACTCAATTAGCTTCGCCCAAGGTGCTGGGCTCACCCTAGGCTACTGAGCCCCACCGACCACCACGCCAAGGCCTGAACCCTGGTGGGGAAGCAGGAATAAAAAAATAAAAGATCAAATATTTATTAAGAGAAAAATAAAATCACACCCAATCACAATAAATTATAATAAATTGTCTTGTGAGCATTATAAGTCGTTGTTTCTCATAAACAGTGTTTAATATCGTAAATAACAGACAGAACCATTTTCATAATTTTATCCACCGCTTATGTATTAAAATAAACAAACTAAGTGCTATAAAAATGTGAATTATTATAATTTAACAGAACCATTGTTAACAATTATTATAGACTAGCTGTTGCCCGCAGCTTCGCCCGCGTTAACTTAGATTTACAGCCGTACGCGGATTGATGATGATTATTTTTATAGCCTAAGTTACTCCCTATAACATCTATCTGTCAGTGAAAGTCCCATCAAAATCGGCCCAGCCGTTTCAGAGATTAGCCGGAACAAACAAACAGACAGACAGACAAACAAAAATTGTAAAAAAGGCTATTTTGGTATATGTCCCGTGTATACATCCATATGCATTCATTAAAAAGCGGTTATTTTGATATTACAAACAGACACTCCAATTTTATTTATCTGTATAGATATATTTTTTGCTATTTACTAGTATTTATGATTTTATAATGTAGGTTAATATTGTAAGTTCTTTACGTATATTTTACGAAATGCAATTTTCCACCTTAGTCCTATGACAATAGGACAGTAAACTAAAAGCCTCTATAGTTACCTATTGCCACTCTCGGAAAATAACGATACGGGCATAGATTAAAAATTGGTCTCCGCGTCGTAGCGTAGCGGAGACCAATGTTTAATCTATGGATACGAGTTTCAGTTGGTCCACATCATTCAATACAGCCTTTGAACCGACTGTAGGTTGGGACGATACGTTCATTATTAACAATAGCATATTTTTTTTCCTTAACGCCGGGAAATGCTCTGAGACATCCGGGGGAATGGGCCTCCCCACGCGGGTATGTGGGACTCGCTGCGCCCGAAAGCTGGTAAGATGGACGCAGCTCTACCCACTAAAACCCGGCGAGTGCCGCCAATGCCGTCTTTAGTGAGATGCCCCGGATCTAATGAGCAAACAGGGCACCTCAACGGCGAACGTCGGTACAGTACAATGGGGTGAGGTTCCCGTCCTCATCCCTTGTCCCCCTGCTCTTTTGTCCCCTCTTCTTATAAGAGGGGTACAAAGAGCAGCTCACTCGGCTCAATTAGATTCGCCCAAGTGCTGGTTAACCTTAAGTTACTGAGCCCCACAGCCACGACAAAGCTTGAACCATGGTGGGGAGCAATAGCACATATAATAAAACAAAGCTACAATCTATACGATATTGTATGGATTTCAATTAGGAAAAAAAAGAAAATATACCATTATGACGTCACGATGTTACGGTAGACAAGATGTAATTTTTATTAAACATTATATTATCACTATAATCCTTGTAATGGACGTGTAAGCGATTTCTCAGAGGTTTTTAAATAATAATAAGTTGCTATACATAGGAAGCTCAAACTTTACCGGGGAACTGCATTACTCACGATGCAATTGGACGCAAGCTGAAAAACATTATAATAAATTTAATGGCGCTCTTTTGAACACCGGCTTATGCGATACATTCCTGCGTTGTCATTTAAATATTTCAGCTGTATATAAACAAACTCTTGCGAAATCGGAATTTTAATGTGAAATACAAGATTTATAAAAAGGGAACAATATAGGGATGTCTTTGAGATGTTGTCAACACGTGATATATTGTTAACGCAGGCGAAGCTGCGGGCACCAGCTAGTTATATATAAAACGACAATCATACCACGTTAACCTAGCCCAATGATAAGTTTGTACAAACTTGTGTGATGGGTACTAGGAACGGAAATAAATTTAAGAAAGTTATATAAATAATACATGACCCGGTGCAGACATCTATTTTCATCATACAAATTATCTACACTTGCAGGATTGGAACTCGCGACCGCTGTCCAGTAGTCTTTTTTTTTGTGGGACTCGCTGCGCCCGACAGCTGGTAAGTGGACGCATCTCTACCCACTAAAACCCGGCGAGTGCCACCAATGCCGCCTTTGGTGAGGTGCCCCGGATCTAGTAAACAAACAGGGCACCTCGACGGCTAGTCATTCCCGCAAGGGACCGACGCCACCTCCACAGAGAGGTTGTCCCGCACCACAGAACAACCCCTCCAAACGTCGGGACAGTACAATGGGGTGAGGTTCCCATCCTCACCTCTTGCCCCCTGATCTTATGTCCCCTCTTCTTATAAGAGGGGTTCAAAGAGCCCTCTTGGCCCAATTAGCTTCGCCCAAGGTGCAGCGGCTCACCCTAGGTTCCTGAGCCCCACCGCCACGACAAGGCCTGAACCATGGTGGGGCTGTCCATTAGTCTGACCTATCGACAACCGACCTGTTTTTATTATTTTAGTCATTCCCATTTTTTTTAATCGGCCTCTGTGTTATCTAGTTTGCTGAGTCTGTTTATCAGATATCCTTGGCCCCAATACTGTCGTGGCGCCAACGTTACCGACAGGCGAGAATTAACACAGGAATCTGTTTATAAACATTCCTGTTTTTCAGTTCTTCTGCTCGCATAAACAACGCGTAATATGTTTACTGCTTTAATGTTTTGTTTTTAATTACTGCTGCTGTTTACTGCCTTTGTTTTAGGTGTTTTAGGTGGTGCGAAAAGTATGTGTTATTTATTAATGCATAAATAGTTCTAGCTGTACTCTGGTACACACATCCTTCAAGTTTTATCAATCATAAAATTTCAGAATCATAAACTGTAAGAAGAATGTGCAGGCTTTACAATAAGATTTCGCATAACGAGACTATGTGTATACTGTCTGATAGCTTGTGGAAATTCAAAAACAATTTAAAAACTTTAATTTAAAATGATGTTAGGTTAATAGTTCTTGTTTGTTAATTATTTGTTCCTGTTAATATTTAATATTGTGATTCTTAATGGTAAATTATCGTTAAGTTATTATTATATATATATATATATACGTTATAGTTAATATTACAGTTAAGCGTTAATGTGTCACTTGTGCATGTTGCATACACCTCTAACTGAGGCCATATTACGCTGTAACACTCATTAATATGTATTCATATAATAACGTGTCAATGTGTATCCCTGTTGGTGAATCTAATATATAAATCGAAAAAGAAATAGTGAATGACTGTTACACTGCATATGAATATAATTGTTCATTTTTAGTTGTTTATTTAGACCGTTAATAAATACTAAAAACTCGGAAACATTAATCTAGCAACTTCCACGGCCATTTTGTAAAATGGCTATCAGCTAATTCCCAGTACCCAGTCTCTGTATAATGCGTCTCAATTCTACAATTACTTCTACTTCTTTTTTTGTGTAAATTAAATTTTATATTTTTATGAGACGATTACACAAGTCCCAGCGGAATATCAAAGACGGACGGCGGCGCCCCAGTTCTCAGGTATGCGCATACCAGCCCCGTCAACTTGGCCATAGAGACATTTATTTTGATCACGCATCTCGTCTCAATTTGCTTATTAGAAATCTTAAATGAACAGGTACATAGCTATGAAAACATATTGTATATAGTCTGCTAATGTTTACGCGGATTTCGCACATTTTAATGAAACAACTTTAGCGATTTTTATCGTGGTTTACCAAGTTTATACAATCTCGACGTTTCAGATACTTTACAGCTACCATGGTCACGGGAGGACAAAACGGATATTCTTACTTAAAAATAGAACGACAAAAACCATTGTTGAACGCTTGTAAATTCTTAACAGGTACAGTAGCTACGAAAAAATGTTGTATCATATCTTAGTAATTTCTTTTATATACCTATTATACGAATTTAACGAATTGTCGATTTGTTTTTCTTCTTGTCGAATTAAAAAAGACTTCTCGCCTTTTATACCCGAATTAGGTAGGCGATTTATTTCAAAGGATCGTTTTATATTTTACATTAGAGTAGGTATATCCACAGAGTATCGTCATCATGGGGTGCTCTTCATCTTCATATTGAAGTTTGGAGGTAAAAAAAACGACTAGTAAAATAAATTACATCTAAGTATACTATTAATACCAATTCGAAAGTGATTCTGTCATTATGTATGTTACGATCTCGCACCTAAACCACCAAATAGAATTCGATTGTGTGGCGAGTATCCTTTTTTTTCTTTAACGCCGGGAAATGTTATGAGGCATCCCGCGGGGGGGTGGGTCTCACCAAGCGGGTATGTGGGACTCTCGCAGTTCTACCCACTAAAACCCGACGAGTGCCACCAATGCCGCTTTTGGTGTGGTGCCCCGGATCTGTTGAGCAAACAGGGCACCTCGACGGCTAGTCAGTCCCTCAGGCGAAGGACGCCACCTCCACAGAGAGGTTGTCCCGCACCATTGAACAACCCCTCTAAACGTCGGGACAGTACAATGCGGTGAGGTTCCCGTCCTCTTCCCGTGCCCCCTGCTCTTTTGTCCCCTCCTCTTATAAGAGGGGTACAAAGAGCCCCCTCGGCTCAATTCGCTTCGCCCAAAGTGCTGGGCTCACCCTAGGCTACTGAACCCCACCGCCACGACAAGGCCTGAACCATGATGAGGTGTGACAAGTATCCTAAAATACTATGCATATAAATATTTATTTAAAAATTATAGTAGAGAATTGGCGTAAAACAGTATTTTACATTCGCAGATATCAACCGGTACATGCAACGCCTAATGTAAGAATTTCAATAAATTGGCCTCCTATCAATAAATATAAATAGATAAATATTTTTTTAAAAGCTCGGGATTAAAAAGATATGGAAGTAACAGGGATTACTTTTTTAGATCTTTTAGTTTATAAATAAAAATAACAAATCCCCCGCTGCTATAATATCTAATATTATCATGTGATGGATGATAAACTTTTTATAGCCTGACCAGAAAAATAAAAACCCTCGCCATATTGCGGAAAATTTTGGAACTAATTTCAGTATGGACGATAACTATGTGCTGACGTAAAAGACAGTGGCGACACCACTTAGGATTCATATATTTCTGGACAGACTATAACAAAAACACTTTACAAAGCATCATTCCTATTTTAAAAAAATGTATTTGTGAAAACCTAAGAATTCAAACAATAATTAAAACTTAAAAGCAATTCATCTTACACAATCTGATGGTGATTAAGTTTGCAAAAGAATTATTTTGTCATCATTATTAACATTTGGCTTAATGTTACGCATTCCTCCGAGTTGGACACCGGCCAAAGATAGGGCTTTCACATCGACAGGCTCAAAAGGTCGCTAACCTTAAATAATTAATCACATTATCGTACGTCATACGTGGCGTAGTTTCCTTAATAAAATATCAACTTGGCGAAGCTAAGCGATTTTTATATTTTTAATTATCACCGTCCAAAACGTCAGAAGTGTATATTATACTGCGATTACTTGTTCAATATGGCCTAAGATCCCGATATATAACGACCTTCACCAAGCTGGTTATTGGATGAAACTTATTTTATATTCAATTTAATATTTCAATAAATATATTGCATATGGGTTGCCTAAAAAAATTCAGTCCAGAATTACTATTAATTAGTAATCAAAATTTTTTTTTTAACTTTTTTTTACAGGTAAAATAGACAAATTCCCATATGCAATATATTTATTAATATATTAAATTGAATATAAAATAAGTTTCATCCAATAACCAGCTCGGTGAAGGTCCTCTTTATATCGGGATCCTATGCTAATAGTAGTTTTAACGTATTCACAACTTAACTAACACTTAATCACCTGACTAATAATTACAATATAAGTCGGAGGGCCCCGAAATATATCAGATTAGAATACCTACAAACATGTCTCTGATTAGGCATCCTCAGACAAAAATATGTCCTAACGTAGGGTTGCCAGCCTCAAATTAAAAAAAAAACAGGATTTAAAGTTTGAAAAACCAGGACCATTCAGTTTAAAAACAGGACCCAGATATAGAGTTACAATAGTTAAATTAATATCTTGTGATAACAGGTAAAATTAAATTGAAGTAATTAAAATAATCATATTTTTAATAAAAGTATTTGAATAAAATTATACGAGTTGAAAACTAGTTACTTATTAAAATATAAAACAAAGACTTTAGGTTTGTAACAAAGTTTTCTAACTTAATTAGGTTAATTATAGTATATATATTTAGATCGATAATTTTATCGAATTTTAAAATTTAAAAACCCAGGACGCTGCTTAAAAACTATTCCGGACGTCCCAGGACACTACAATAACTAGGACATGTCCTAGGAAAACAGGACAGTTGGCAACCTTGGTTCAGGCCTTGACGTGGCGGTGGGGCTCAGTAGCCTAGGGTGAGCCTAGCACCTTGGGCGAAGCTAATTGAGCCGAAGGGGCTCTTTGTACCCCTCTTATAAGAAGAGGGGACAAAAGAGCAAGGGGCGAGGATGGGAACCTCACCCCATTGTACTGTCCCGACGTTGAGAGGGGTTGTTCTGTGGTGCGGGACAACCCCTCTGTGGAGGTGGCTTCGGTCCCTTACGTGACTGACTAGCCGTCGAGGTGCCCTGTTAGCTTAACAGATCCGGGGCACCTCACCAAGGGCGGCACTGGTGGCACTCGCCGGGTTTTAGTGGGTAAAGCTGCGTCCACTTACCATCTTTCCGGCGCAGCGAGTCCCACATACCCGCCTGGGGAGACCTACTCCCCAGGCGCGATGCCTCAGAGCATTTCCCGGCGTTAAAGAAAAAAAATCATACAGGGCCCGACCAGGGCAGTGTACGTTAATTTATAATCATATTATTCAATGTATGGCCAGTCCGTGTTGAACGCGAGTGGCAAGGGATCGGTCGTCTTGGCGTGAGGGAGGCCTATGTTCAGCAGTGGATGGATAGAGGCTGATGATGATGATGATGATGATGAATCATTGTGTATCTGTCCATACATCCGTGCGTTACAAAAATATTCAAGAATGTCTCCACGGTCCGACCAGCGGATAAATATAGACGGGAATGCCGAGAAGTATGCCGGCCACGAGCCGGGATCGAGGAATTCCATTTTTCCAGCGACTGTGACAATTTACTCAGCTGTTGTGAGAAAATGTTTTTAATATATTCCGGAGAAACTCGTCGTTTTAGATTGAAAATCTCTTGCATAGTACTCTAGCAGGATAAATTGCTACACTTAGGTTCTCAATCCAAGAATCTTGCGTGTACATATGAAAAGAAATGTTCCAATAGAATCAATCTAGTTTATCTTCAATCCAAATAGCTCTTTGAGTGAGATTATTTATAATACGTATACAAATAACGACAATGGACTAGTCACTAGCCTTTAGGGACATATATTATGTCCCTAAAGGCTTGATATTATATTATTATTATTATATAGAAAATCAAAATAACAAGTCATGCAATGACTGTCCTCCCACAAATTTAATCAGTAAAAGTCCCTTTATTGTGTTAAATAAGAAACATATTATTTTCAAAACACAAATAACGAGGAATACTCAAAATAAAAGAGCTCATACGTATTGTATACATGTAAAGGTACCTATGATATTATTTTATTAAATATGATATTAAGAAATAGAAAAATATTATTTTTTCTAAAGCAAAAAAAAAATCAAACAAGTAGGAAAGGTATCACTAATCATTTTAAGACAAACATAAATGAAAGATGGCGCTAATATCGAGAACCTTCCAAACTCCTTACTCGTTAATATTTCCAAGGTCATCAAATGAATTACAAATAGCCTGGAATGCTTCAAATAGAGGTCATATCCAGTCTACATCGAGTTGGACTGGAGATGAAATGATGAATCACACAAGGTCGTGAGCACTCACGTGCGTTTTTCTTGTTTGCAATTAAAATATGTTTCGTCTTTTGAATAACAAGCATAATATTATGTTGTTTTCACATATAAATTCATAGCTGGCAATTTGGAACTGTTAAGTGTTATTTAAATAGTCCAATAGAAAAGTTATTCTCCTTATATTAGAATATTTTGCGCTACGTATTTCTGCCTCGAAATGCCTTTTGTATACAATGCTGTTTTTCTTACGAGAGCGACACTAAAAATTCTTAGAAGTTAGAACTAGCCACTTGTAAACGATAAGTAAAAAAATAAGTTTAAATTTTGAAAATGGAACTCTTTGCCAATATTATTACATGACATGTACATATTTCATTCATTTGTCGTATTTTGTTTTACGATTTGGCGGCAAATTGAAAATTTTCTGTGTCACGTCAGCATAAATTTAACGCGAGAAAATTTTCGTGCAATGATTTCTTTATTTCGAGTTTCGATGTCAATAAGAAAGTTATGATGTTATGACTTCGATTGACCTTTCACGATGAAGCCCCATCGCGTGCCACTGTTTACAACTGGTGTTGGGAGTTTAAACGTGGTCGCCGATGATCTGCGTGACGGAGCGCCTTCTACGGCGGCGACTTAAGATAACAACAGTGTTGTGAGTCAAGTATACAAAATCCTCAATGAACATTTACCTGTTAGGAAGCTTTGTGTCCTGTGGATACCTCATAATTTGACAGGTGCACAAAAACTCCGTCGTGTCGTTTGGTGCCATGAAATAAGGATAAAAGATTTAACGGAGGTGACTGAAATGCTGTGTTCGACATACTTACGGGTGATGATAGTATGTTATCCTTAAGAGATATACATATTCCATTGCGGACTTTTCTGTAGACCTATTTAAGATACACAATTTCACTATAAATCATTTTGTTGTAGCTCAAATGGTTTAGGCAGCGTTTTCGTTGAAAGACGGCTTATTTTTTTACCGTTTTGGGGGTTTACACGCATAGTTCCCTTTCGTAGGATTTCCGGTACAAAATAATTCTATGTCATTTATAGAGTCTCAAACTACCTACCACCTTTCATCCAAGTCGGTTTAGCGGTTTAGCGGTTTAGGTGTGCAGAAAAGATAGTCAGACAGAGTTACTTTCGCATTTATAGCATAGAGAAGGGCCCACGAAATCTACATATACCTTAGGTATTTTTAGCGTTGACTTGTCAAAAATACACAACACTATAACTAAAACAATTTTATTAGACTAAACTACATACGCATGAATACAATTAAAATTAGATGTTCTTTCAAGAATTCTAGGAATGTAGACATAATTATTGTCTTGACACAGTACTTCTGTAGAGTGTTCGTCACCGGTCGATCTTGAAGGTGATATTAACGTAACTACATTAATTTGTCGAGAGCAATATATTCTTCATGAATGCTTCAATATAATCATAAGATTAAATGATATTTCGATTTACTTATCTGAATAGGATTTACCGGTGGAAGGAATGCGTTGTCTCGGAGAGAAGGACAAGAACGGGTAGTGTATAAATTACTACCTCCGATACCCACCATTTTTTTTATAGAAGAGGGGATAAACGGACAGTCGTTTCACCTAGTGGTAAGTGATAGGCCCCACCATGGTTCAGGCTTTGTCGTAGCGGTGGGGCTCAGTAGCCTAGGGTGAGCCCAGAACCTTGGGCGAAGCGAATTAAGCCGAGAGAGCTCTTTGTACCCCTCTTATAAGAAGAGGGAACAAAAAAGCAAGGGGCGAGGACTGGAATCTCACCCATTGTACTGTCCCGACGTTGGGAGGGGTTGTTCTGTGGTGCGGGACAACCCCTCTGTGGAGGTAGCGTCGGTCCCCTAAGGGACTGACTAGCCGTCGAGATGCCCTGTTTGCTCAACAGATCCGGGGCATCTCACCAAAGGCGGCATTGGTTGCATTCGCCAAGTTTTAGTGGGTAGAGCTGCGTCCACCTTACCACCTTTACACAGTCCCACATACCCGCCTGGGGAGACCCACTCCCCAGCGGGATGCCTCAGATGCCTGACATTTCCCGGCGTAAAAGAAAAAAAAAACTTCTAGCCGGATCACTATCAGTGCCATTAAAATATGTTTTGTTATGTGGCACTCGCCGGGTTTTAGTGGGTAGAGCTGCGTCCACTTACCAGCTTTCTGGCGCAGCGAGTACCACATACCCGCCTGGGGAGACCCACTTCCCCGCGAGATACCTCAGAGCATTTCCCGGCGTTATAGAAAAAAAGTGATAGACAAATTTTTCTTGACCATACCGAAGTCCGAAAAAAATGCTTGAAAAAAATTGAGTATTTTTTTTATTGTTAACGATTGCGGAAAGATAACAGTAATGAAGGTGTCATGGCACGAGGCCGTCTGTTTGGTTCTCATCCAAATTCCATACCTTCATCAAGGTGATATATTTCAGATCTCCAAGTTCGAGCATAACTCACTTTTTCATATTTATAATTTATAGCTTTCTATTTTCAAGCCGTCATATTCCTCTATCGTCTCTATTTATTATCTGTTATATTTTCTCAAATTCTTCAATGTAAATGATAGTTTTATATATAATAAGCAAAAAATATTAGCTATTTTTTGCTTCAAATTATTATTTTCTAAATATTTCAAATGCCATAGGCGTGTCCTATGTCATGAAATATATTTTTGTGGATTAATAGATATTTCAATTTCCCATAATATCTACCAGTAAAAAGATGTTCTCCTGTATAGATTGAAAATTTCGCATAATGCAAACCACTATTGTGGTTTCAATTAAATCAGCAACGTAGGTGCATTGCTGGAAAAGGGATAGGTTCATTTAGTAGATCGTGCAACTTCTAGCTACAACAACATCTAGTAGTCGGTATTAAACACAAGCGTTTCTCTTTTTGAACATCTTAAAATAACTATAAAAATCATAATCAATAAAATATAGTCGAGGACCATGCTGATCATGGAGTAGACCTCATACACAAGGAGTAGATATGGGAGAAATGTTGAAAAAGAGTCCAGCTGATGCTATAAATAACTAGTTCAAAAACTGTCCACAATGGCGCTGGTGAACCAACAGGGCAGGGTATGGTGTTTGTATACATAAATGCGTGTGTGTCGCCAAGAACTCCACACTACAGGCTCACTTTTTCACCACCTAATTTAACGTTGGCGTTATGCTAATTTAACGCTTTTCGACGGACACTTTTCATTCCAATTGGAACCGGCTAAGACCAAAAGGCATGCCAAGTCTGTCATTAACAATATTTACCTATTCTGTGATATTATGTAGAAACGGCGGGAAACTCAAAATCAACTATCACTTCCCACTCCATCCACCTAGAACAGTCCACCACCAATATTCGCCAACTAGTCACATTATATTATAATGTGTACTATACAGATTAAGTTTATAAAACAAACACTATAGAAAGCCGGTCCGAATGAACAAATTAACAATTAATTAACGGGAAACCCAAAAAACCCAACCAGTCACAAGGACTGCCGATAGAAGTGAAAACAAAACAATTAAATTCAAATACCTATAATACCGGCTGAAAAGATTATGACAACCTATACAATTTAAACGGCGCACAAAATGACCGCATGATATAATTTAGAAGCGACACAATTTGCAAAACAAATACTGCATAATCTTATATAAATAAATCAAACGTCAAACTGTGTCTCCAGCGTTTCGTGTGCGGTGTCGCGAGTTCAGAGATTTTATCTCGTCTATAAATATGCGTACCGCTCTAAAAGAAGTTTATACTTCAAAAACGCAACCGCGCACCCCGATATTTCCCGCCATTCTTGTTTTTTTTCTTAGAAATATTTTCCATTGGCAAAATAGACATTGCGTCTCCTTGAAATGAGTAATTATGAGGTTTTGAAAAATTCTAAATAATAATGACATAACTATGGAGAAACCTTTGCCAATTCTAAATTACAGAGTAAACAAGAGAAATATTGAACTTGTGATGTAGTTGTTGTAAATATGTTCGCGCCAAAAGATCTATCAAACAAAAGAGACTCTTAGTTCATAGGAATAAAGAAGCTAATTCTGGCATTGACCTAGTGCTTGAACGAAAAATTTGGCGAATCTTTCGTCAGCAAATTGACGTTGAAACGGCGCAATCTTCGCTGGCAACCGACCAAAGACAATATTTTCAGATATGCTAAGTCAGGTGAACATAACGACTCTTGCATTCCTAATATTATTGCTCGTAAAATGATTTTTTAATATAAATTATGCTTAAACTTTATCTTATATTAATGGGTGCGACCGAAATAATTTTATGAGCAGATGAGATGTAATTAGGGATTTAATATTTGTATTTTGTTTATTCTATTAGTTTTATAATTTTGAGCAGAACCTACGGATGAAATGTCTTTCTTGGCTTTCGTATGATATAAAGGATGCTTTTTTTAATAGAATGTTGTACATATTTGCATTTGGTACATACATTAGTGGTAGTCATAATAATAATAATCAATACAGCTTATTCAGCCATTAATAACAGCATGCAAAATGTTAAGTGTTAATTGAACCATTTTTTTTTAAATTAACTCCGATCTTATATTATTTTATGAACAGTAGAAAGTGGATAGCGACAAAAAGTATGTAAATTCTGTTACTAATCGATCAGAACTCATTTTTTCTAAGAAGTTTTGTATAGGCGGTCAGAAAAATTAGATGACTATTAGCGATAGACCACGTATAGTCCATTTTTTTTTAGAACTGTCCAATTTAGTAAACAAACCCTGTTATTACGTATTTCACGATTTTTCGGCATTTATCACTCACTTTCACGACATATTAGCTTACGGACATGTGTAAAACTCCGTTTACTATTTATTTCACTGAAAACAAACATCAATTTATCATTTAAACACTTAAAAACTTAGAAAATACGATTATCGAAAGCACAGATAACTAATATTTTTCAATATGACATTTCATCATCTTTTTTTTATAAGGACAATAGGGATGTAGTCAATATATTTTAGAGGTGAAGTTAATAAGCGATTGAACAAAATGAACTATAAAAATAAACAGTGTTCTTTATCTATATTTTAAAATTTCATAAATTACATTTTGTTAGTAAATTATAAAACAATGTTACAGTAATGCGATTTGTTATTAAGTTGTTACATATTGTTTTTTTTTATATTGAGCGCAATAAAATGCTTACATAATATTGCAAACGTCAATCTTTTATAATACTAAAAGTATCTATTGTAAGGATTTTATTTTTGCTATGAATATTTCTGAATATCAATTTCATCCTGAACATTTAACACTATCCCATATAATATAAAAGCACCACTGGCATATAAGTCAACTGAAGTTTACAGAAATATTTTGTGGGACTTTAAAAAGAGAGTTAGGATTACTCAATGAGAACTTCATGAAAAATAATTGTATCCGTATTATTGTTTATCATGTTCGAGACAGGGCGCCGCCCGCGCAAGGATATTTGATCATAGTAAATACAAATATGGTGACAATAATACTAGGATCGACTTTTTTTCTAGGCACTGGCTGCTCTATTATGTTAAATTTTTATTTGTGACGTCTTTTTATCGATTATTTTACAATTAAGACTCTAAAATGAACAAAAATACCTCTAAGGCCACTTTTCTTTCCTTATCTTACAGAAATTGCAAAAGACTTAAAAGAGGAACTTATTTTTAACAGGTATTTTGTGTTTACGAATTACACATTTGTTTTTTATAAAAATGCTCGACTAATATTTTCTTTACATTCTTCTTTTTTAAGAGAAATATTCAATATATTATCAGTTTTTGAAATAATTCCAGCAACTTGGTATCGTTAAATATTTTAATAATAGTGAATTTTACTTTTTTCTATGGCTCATTAATGTTGTTCATTCCTTTGCTCTTTGTGTCACTTCAATAAACTACACTATGACTCTATTTGTTTGTGGCCGGAAGTACGCCATATTTGTTTTCCATTTTGGACACTTCTAAAAAAATGGACTATAAGAATGGTAGGTACTATTTAGAAGCTATTGTTGCAACACAGTTGATTCAATATTTGCATCTTCCTAATTTAATTACCAATTTTAACACTTTATCAAATCTCTAAATGATTTTTAATGTGGCGAATTCCACATACTACAATGAAACATTATTTTTCTGTGTTTTATTAAGATTTTACATTTCCGACATTTTGCGTACTTTTCAGCAATCACGGGAATTGAATGAAAAATCATTTACAAGTTGTCCTCTTCGTTTTGTAAATACTTAGTACTTTATTTGATTTACTCACAAAATGAGAAACTTTGTATTTATGTACCTACCCATGCGTAGTAAGCCTATGAAACACTTTTTATTTGTTTGATGTTAAATTTTCGGTGTTAAAACCCTACTTTTGGCTCGTTTTCTGACATTTCGTCTGCTTAGTGAAGCGGTCATGCAAGAACTCACTAATTTTATTTTTGGCAAAAGATTTCTGGCATCTGTTGTACTCAGGCCTTTATCCAGTCGTGAACGGACCCGGGTTTTAAAATGTGTATTTTAACACCAATCTGGTCATAGATGCCAAGCGATAAAAGCCAAAAGCAGCTACTTTTTTGCATTATAATTTATAAGCATACAAGTTAGTACAACATAACAAAAATATTCACTCTGAGTCCTTACTCGATTTTTTTGACCACTTACCATTAAGTAACTCGTCTGCATGTTTGTCTACCTAGCTAACATAGAAATAATTAATAAAACTTTAATATGTATTTTTATTTGACGGTTATGGTAAGTTACATGCCACTTGTACAATGGTAATCCCCCATGGTACAAGCCTTGTCGTGGCGGTGGGGCTCAGTAGCCTAAGGTGAACCCAGCACCTTGGACGAAGCCAATTGATCCGATGGAACTGCTCTTTGTACCCCTCTTATAATAAGAGGGGACAAAAGAATAGGGGGACAAGGAGCGAGAATGGCAACCTCATCCCATTGCACTGTCCCGACATTGGACGGGTTGTCCGTCGAGGTGCCCTGTTGCTCAACAGATCCAGGGCACCTCACCAAAGGCGATATTGGTGACACTCACCGGGTTTTATTGGGTAGAGCTGCGTCCACTTACCATCTTTCGGGCGCCTCGAATCCCACATACCCGCCTGGAGAGTCCACCGCGGGATGCCTCAACATTTCCCGGTGGTAAAAAAAGTACAACGGTGATATCGATGTTTTTATATTGTTGTAAATGTATTTCTGTTATCTGGTCAGTAATGCAAGTTTTTACGAGCTGGCCACGAGAATAGGTTAACGCGGTGTGATAATAAAAATTCAATGAATCCTCGTTATGTGTAGTAAGCTAGAACTGTACTTTGACTTTGTTTTAGAATTTAAATAGTAATAGCAGATATTGTAGTGGCGTAGCAAGGGTATAAACAATTATAGGCATGCGTTACTAAATATTTCAAGAAGTAGTGCCATGCTGCTTTGGAGCCGAATTGGGCCGGCACGACCAGGGTGGTACACTCACATAACACCGGCGTAAAGTAACAGCTATGCTGTCGCGTTTCGTGCGGTTTGTAAGTTTCCGATGGCCTATTGGGGGGTAGGGAAAAGGAGTGCAACGCATCGGCATAACCTCTGGTGGTTGTCTAAGGGCGTCGGTAGTCACCATACGGCTGCGACTGTTCGGTTGCCACCTCATACCACAAAAAGTACTTATATAGTATAGTAGGTAAGAGTCGTGAGTTATAAAAAGAAAATATATTTTCGTGGTCATTTAATCTTAATCATTATATTTTTACTTACATATTTTATTGCTATAATATAGGTACCATTATGATTATTACAAATATAAAAATTATAGAAGACTAGTGCCACCGACAGACGTTTTCCTGTACAAAATATTGAAATATATATTTTTTTATCTTAACCATTCTCAACTCAACTTGAACACACATAAAAAAATCATCAAGATCGGTCCAGCCGCTTAGGAGTTCAGTGACATACACACGTACAGAAGAATTATATATATAAAGATATATAACTGTAATTAATAATATTAATAAATATATCGTATAATAATCATCGGGTATTTTTAGTCCTTAGAAAAAAACTGCCATAAATTTTTAATGTTGTCATTTTAAAGTGGAAAATTTCGGACGTTTACTTAATTGTTGTCTAAACCTAACTATTTTCGAAACTAAACAATCAAGCCTAGATTATATCATAAGGAAGCTGTTCGCGTGTTGTCGGTGCCGAGTATTTCGGTACTCAATGCCAAGAGGCCAACAACTCCTCAATGAAATTACTCGTTATTCTCATTTTACATGCGCGGGAATAACATCACGTGACGGAAAAAAGATTTTATGAATAGAATGTGTACGTTATGGAGATGAATGATACATCCATTATAATGGAACATGGCTCATAGCCTGGGGGTAATTATTACTAAAATATCCTGTATTCGTCAGACGAAAGTCACCGTATCGGTTTTTTTCATGTTAGATGGATAGGCAAACTGGCAAACGTACCACCTGATGGTAAGTGGTCGACGCCACCCATGAACATAAACTAGTTTACCTGGAACGAGTCCAGGCAATTCATCCTGTGACAGAAGATGTTAAGTCTCGGTGCCAGTAATTACACTGCCTGTCTTGCCCTTCTCTCCGAAACACAACAAAGCTGTTTCACGGGAGAAACAAGCAAGATGGTGGTACCCATGCAGCCGGGAGCGCGGCACAGCGCTTCCCTCCCACCGGTAAAAAATCCATCGGTTCCGTTAAAAAAAATCAAAAAAGTTAATAATTGTTTCGCGAATGTTTAA
This sequence comes from Helleia helle, assembly GCA_963853865.1. Classification (NCBI taxonomy): domain Eukaryota; kingdom Metazoa; phylum Arthropoda; class Insecta; order Lepidoptera; family Lycaenidae; genus Helleia; species Helleia helle. The sequence continues at coordinate 4,534,948 of OY971425.1, read as the reverse complement.
TATTATTCTTCAAGGGTTTGCTTAACCTAATCACTGGATTCCTCACTCTCTAAGTTGAAACCCATCTTATTGAAATTAATTAACACTTAGTAATTTTGATGGCTTCTCGTACAGTCAGGGAATGTAATTTGCGTTCTGTGGCGAGTATCTGAGCATTAATAAACTCATCCCCATTGTAAATAATTTAAGTAATGAAAATAACCATGTTGACTTAAAATCACTGTAGTACGAGGGCGGGTCAATAAGTCCGTGACTTTTGGAATAAAACACAGATTTTTGATAAATAAATCATTTTATTTTTCAACGTAGTCTCCCTTGAGCTCTATACACTTTGTCCAACGCTTCTCCAATTTTTTTATCCCTTCCAAAAAATATGATTTGTCGAGGTCCTCAAAATAGGCCTTTGTTTGCGAGATGACTTCATCATTGGAGTCAAACCTTTTTCCACCAAGCCATTTCTTCAGGTTTGGGAACAAGAAGTAGTCACTCGGAGCCAAATCTGGAGCATAGGGCGGATGAGGGAGCAATTCATAGCCCAATTCAAGGATTTTTGCCATGGCAACTGCACATGTGTGCACCCTTGCATTGTCTTGGTGGAAAAGAACTTTTTTCTTGGCCAAATGAGGTCGGTTTTTTTTCAAATCGTCATTGAAGCGGTCCAATAAGTTGATGGGGAATATTATATTCCCCATCGATTGTTCTTCCCTTTTGAAGGTAGTCAATGTGGATTATCCCACGTGCATCCCAAAAAACAGTCGCCATAACTTTATTGGCTGACAAACCCACCTTGGCCTTCTTTGGCGCCGATTCACCCTTAGAAACCCACTGTTTTGACTGTTGTTTGGTCTCTGGTGTGTTGTGATGGATCCATGTTTCGTCCACGGTTACAAAACGGCGCAAAAACTCCTCCATATTGCGATTAAACAACGCCAAACCTTCCTGTGAAGTTGTTACACGATTGCGTTTGTGGTCGACTGTGAGCAAACGCGGCACCCATCTTGCGGAAAGCTTTATCATGCCCAAGTGATCATTCAAAATTGGAACCACTGAGCCATGCGAGATCCCTACGGCTTCCACAATCTCTTGCACTTTCAATCTTCGGTCGGCCAACACCATATCGTGAATTTTTTCCATTGTTTCGGGTGTAGAGACCTCAACTGGACGTCCAGGACGTTCAGTGCTTGTACGGCCACAACGAAATTCAGTAAACTACTTTTTTACCATTGAAATCGATGGTGCAGAGTCCCCATAGTATTTATCAAGCTTAGCCTTGGTCTCGGTAATGGTTTTTTTCGCAAAAAATAATGCTTAATAAGCACACGAAATTCACTTTTTTCCATTTTTTCCTCAAATTACTGGGTAGTCTGATAAAGATAGCTGTCAAACACAAACTAACTGACGCAGCAAGTTCAAATTTTAATAGGAGTCAACTGACAGATGCCTGTTGACAGGAGTAGTGTTGCTTTTTCAGTAAAGAGGTCAGAAATTCAAAAAGTCACGGACTTATTGACCCGCCTTAGTAATAAGGAGGTAACACTGAACGTATTTATTTAGATTCTAAAATGTTCAAAACCTATCCATTAAAAAGTTTAAAAAAGTTATTAAAAAGCGTTTGTGTGGTAACGGATAATATAAAGCAAAAGATTTTATGGAAGATACTACACCTTGGGAACAGGGCGCTTCTACCAGGCATTACTTTTTATAGAAGAGAGGACAAAGGGAGATTCGGTTCACATGACGGTAAGTAATAAGCGACATCCGCAGACACCCACTACACCAGAAGATTAGCAGGTGCGTTGCCGACCTTTCAATATATGAGTATGCTCTTTTCTTGAAGTTCCCTAAGTAATATAATAGTTTCGGTTCGGAAATACCGTAGATGAAAGCCGATTCCATATAGTGTTCATGCGAGTCAGGAAATACCGTAAAAATCGAGTAGTTTCGGATTTCCGGACATCGAATTGGTGTGGGCGAAATTTGTATATTTTAAGCGATGTACGGTGGTTGAATTCTGCTGCAGGTATTAATCCGAACAATTCCTCAGAACACTCCCCGTGGTAGATGCGGTAAAAGACCCGACATCTGCACACAGCGCCAAAGAATCAAGCCGATTGGAGAGAACCTTGCTATCGACAATTCGAGCCGCCCGGCGTTGAACGCGGTCAAATGGATGGACCTGATATCGGGGCGCTCCAGTCCAGAGGTGAGAGCAGTATTCCATGTGAGGCTCAGACATGCGCCTTGTAATATAAGCGGTGTAAAAGCATGAAATACAAGCAGTTCAAACTCTATCAAGCTCGCCGAGTTTCTTAGAGACTAGTTAAGCCTTTCCTTTTAAATGACCGCGAAATTAGACATCGCTCGATATGTCGACGCCAAGTATTCCAATACTGCCTAAGGTGGCTAGGGGAGTGCCATCAAATTGTAGAAGAATTCACCATCACGTGAACCGACTGTCCGTTTGCCCCCCCATCTATAAAAAAGGTAATTCCTTGGAGGATCGTCCAATTCCCAAGGTGTGCTATCCTCCATGAAATCTTTTACTTAATATCCTTTACCACATAAACGCTCCTTATTTCTATCTTTGTAGCTCCGTTGACCACATATCCTCAGGTGGCTATCAGTTTAACTATATCGAATAACTAAAAAAAATATCATCTTCTCTCCTATCTCCATCAGGCTCAACTAATAAGAACAACAACTAACAAAAACAAAACAAACCTCTCGAGTCTCGGCAAACAAACTAAATATTTGTCGTTTCAGATATTTCAAATATAAAACTATCTCATAAACCGGCAATAAAAAACTACTAATGGATTACAGTGAATAGAAATATAAAGTTTTTTATAACGAACACTTGCCGTCTGTATATTCTATAGCTGATTGGAATTTCGGTAACAGATGTCACCAGGAAATGTACTTATTAATAGTTGTACCCAAAATATATTTCTCATGTATTGCTAGAATCTATGCGGTTGATCATTTTTGTGTATTGTTACAAATACAAATGTTATTGAAATTATTATCAACCCATGATATATGATTGTTGTATTTTTAAAACTATGTCTGGAAAATAATCAACATTATTTTAGACTGTACGTTACCTAAACCTTGTTAAATGTCTTACCTACCTATTTAAAGGAGAATCAAGAAGGTTGGTAGCTTATGTTACGGTATAAAACAATTTCATAATAATTAAAATTTATTTTGGTCCCCATTATAAGTTAATTATATATTAATCTTATAAAATTATCACAATAATATTTATATTTTTCTGTAATTATTTTCTACATTTACAAATAACTATAAAACTAATAAAGAAAACAAAATCATTAAACTTTTAAGCCCATCATAAGTTTTATAAGAGAATTATAAGTAACAATATAAATAAATAAATAAATAAATAAATAATGCATACTGTTACATATAATTCTCTTATGAAAATAGCATTATTTTCTTAGATTTTACTAATCTAAATCATTCTATCCTGATAATTTGATAACTATTGTAAAAGGTAGTGCCATGCTGCTTTGCAGCTAAATTAGGCCAGCACGACGGGGGTGGTACCTCTCGCTCACATAACACCGGCGTCAGTGACAGCTGTGCTGTCGCGTTTCGAGCGGTGGGTTACTGGTCGCCCATTGGGGAGATAGGGAAAAGGAGGGCAAAACTAATTCATCTGTAGGATTAAAGGAACTTTGTGCGGCCAAGTTAACTGATATATGGTAGGCTTAATAGTTTGTATGATAAATTTACATCTAAGCTATGTCAGTCTTATTTACATGATATTTACATGATATTTTACATACTGAACCGGCCACTAGACACTAGTTGGCTGGTTACTCACGCTTTCACAAACATCTCACAAACATACAATGTTTCGCGGTACAATAGCGAATTTTACATCGATATTTTACATCGTTTCAAATCTTTCGACAAAGATACATAAAGTAGAAGCAGAAATTACTTCTTTAACATAAGGCGATAACAACTTCCATTTAATAGTACAAGAATCCATTGTAAAATCATACATTATTTAAAATATTTACAATGAGTTTATAACACACGTTATAAATTCATTGTAAATATTTTTGCATCTAAGAGATTCTTCTTAGGGAATCTTAGAGAATTGTCAATGAAAATACCTACACAGGTATCTGATGTAGACTCTATTTGACTTTAATTTGAATCTATGTTGCTAATATTTAACTTATTGCTGCAATTTAACTCTTCACTGCTGCAATCAAAACCTTTATCTGTTGCAATTTCTCTCTCTACTGCTTCAATTACTCTATCTATATTGCTACAATAAAGCGCTTTATTGCAGCAAACTATACAATTTGCCATGACTTCGCCGTGATTGCTTACTTTTAGACAATACAATTTTTGTGACCTATCTACATAGATTTTTTATTATATATACCTACATATGTTTCGACAATTTTAGTCTCTTAATGATTTGCCATGACTTAATCGTAATCGCTCTGTTTTAGATAGTCCATATGTCCTATCTAGATTTCTGGTTATATAAGGTTTATTTTTTCCAATCTCAGGGTCTCTCAATGGGCCCATACCGTTGCCTGAACCACATCATGGCTCGGTAGTCCGGCTCGTATACGTCTGGGATCTCCTTGTCGATCGCCTCGCAGTACACCATCTTCACTGAGGACTCTCCGAACAGCCGCTCCTCGTATTTGATCAGTTGCTTGAAGAAGCCCGTGTTGGGACGAATTTGGGGCCTGCGAAATTGTTCACTTTTATATGACTGGCATGAAAACATTATTTTAGATAAAGTTTTCGAGTTAAGCAGATATATTTTTTACTACCTCTGAAACTTGACAAAGCTTATTAGGATCCGTATACACTGCTAAACTTAGCCATACCACCTATGTAAGTATTCAGTTCGCACGCGAGATTATTTTGGTATCAAAAATGTAAAGTTACACATTTTTCATGAACTTTGAAAAATATTTCTTATACTATCAAACTTTTTTTTTCACACACGGTCATCTGATCCCAAACTAGGCAGAGCCTGTTCTTATGGCAACCAGACAAATGATACATACATAAATATTTTTTAATACAATATACATATTATAGATAAATTACACCCAGACACAGAACAAATAGTCATGCGTGAATTATGCATAATTAAACATTTGTACCGGGTGGGGATCGAACCCACGACCTTCTGGTTTAGCAGTCAGTGTCACTAACCACTAGACCAACAGGCCAGCCTGTTGGTCTAGTGGTATTATAATATAATAATACGGATTTCCGCACAATAATATAATTATAATTACATCAAAGTTATTTCCTGTTATCGAAGCGTAAAGTCTAAAATCTAACCAGCTAAACCTTATCTGCTAAGTTTGCTGAACATTGATAACTTACCGTCTCTGTTTGAGGTGGTGGTAGGCGTCCCTGAGGGTCATCTTGTGCCACTTGACGAGGTAGGCCAGACACAGGGTCACCGAGCGAGATACGCCCGCCACACAGTGCACCAACACGTTCTCATTCTGGCTAGCGACCTGATGACAATAATTATTCTTTTGGAGTCATCGGTGTATGGAAAAATATTTAGACTTATGACGAGAACATTCCATTATAAAGGTTATTTAGGACGGAAGGGCTAGAATTCAAAAGTGGACAGTTCATCATAATCTACCCTTATAATATATCCCACCGCAGGGCACGGGTCTCCTACTCGAACGTTTTTACAATAGGATCCCAGAATACGTTCAAAATCTTTCCGTTAATAAATTTAACAAAAATTTTAAGGAACATTTGTGTGGTAAAGAAGTAAAAGATTTTATTGAAGATACCACACCTCGGGAATAAGTCTATTTAGGTTTTGCATGGAACCGATGTATAAACTATGTATTTTATTGAAGATACCACACCTCGGGAATAAGTCTATTTAGGTTTTTCATGGAACCGATGTATAAACTATGTATTTTATTGAAGATACCACACCTTGGGAATAAGACAATTTAGGTTTTGCATGGAACCGATGTATAAACTATGTATTTTATTGAAGATACCACACCTTGGGAATAAGACTATTTAGGTTTTGCATGGAACCGATGTATAAACTATGTATTTTATTGAAGATACCACATCTCGGGAATAAGTCTATTTAGGTTTTTCATGGAACCGATGTATAAACTATGTATTTTATTGAAGATACCACACCTTGGGAATAAGACAATTTAGGTTTTGCATGGAACCGATGTATAAACTATGTATTTTATTGAAGATACCACACCTCGGGAATAAGACTATTTAGGTTTTGCATGGAACCGATGTATAAACTATGTATTTTATTGAAGATACCACACCTTGGGAATAAGACTATTTAGGTTTTGCATGGAACCGATGTATAAACTATGTATTTTATTGAAGATACCACACCTCGGGAATAAGACTATTTAGGTTTTGCATGGAACCGATGTATAAACTATGTATTTTATTGAAGATACCACACCTTGGGAATAAGACTATTTAGGTTTTGCATGGAACCGATGTATAAACTATGTATTTTATTGAAGATACCACACCTTGGGAATAAGACTATTTAGGTTTTGCAAGGAACCGATGTATAAACTATGTATTTTATTGAAGATACCACACCTTGGGAATAAGACTATTTAGGTTTTGCATGGAACCGATGTATAAACTATGTATTTTATTGAAGATACCACACCTCGGGAATAAGACTATTTAGGTTTTGCATGGAACCGATGTATAAACTATGTATTTTTTGAAGATACCACACCTTGGGAATAAGACTATTTAGGTTTTGCATGGAACCGATGTATAAACTATGTATTTGATTGAAGATACCACACCTTGGGAATAAGACTATTTAGGTTTTGCATGGAACCGATGTATAAACTATGTATTTTTTGAAGATACCACACCTTGGGAATAAGACTATTTAAGTTTTGCATGGAACCGATGTATAAACTATGTATTTTATTGAAGATACCACACCTCGGGAATAAGACTATTTAGGTTTTGCATGGAACCGATGTATAAACTATGTATTTTATTGAAGATACCACACCTCGGGAATAAGACTATTTAGGTTTTGCATGGAACCGATGTATAAACTATGTATTTTATTGAAGATACCACACCTCGGGAATAAGACTATTTAGGTTTTGCATGGAACTGATGTATAAACTATGTATTTTATTGAAGATACCACACCTTGGGAATAAGACTATTTAGGTTTTGCATGGAACCGATGTATAAACTATGTATTTTATTGAAGATACCACACCTTGGGAATAAGACTATTTAGGTTTTGCATGGAACCGATGTATAAACTATGTATTTTATTGAAGATACCACACCTTGGGAATAAGACTATTTAGGTTTTCAATGGAACCGATGTATAAACTATGTATTTTATTGAAGATACCACACCTTGGGAATAAGATATATAAGAGATATTAATAAACTCAGTACTTATTGCAGTACCTACCGCATACCGTACTGCAATAAGTACTGAGTTTGTTTCGCCGGTTCTTCTCAGTGGGCTTGCCTTGAAACCGGTGGTAGATTCAATTGACATTCAAAAAGATACTGTATTGGTACTATTTTGAATAAAAAAAAAGTTTCCAATGAATCTGAAACGCAAATACACACTTGTATGATCTCATTGTAGGACACAACAAGCTCGGAACAATTTTATCCAGCATCAAGGACAGAAGATCGCCTTTAATTGGCAGAACAAATGAGTGGATCGCACTAACTGAAAATAAACTTGTTTTTGACGTTGTTGTAAACACAATTTTCTCAATAATTGAATGAAAATATTATTGAACTAATCATAAGAATCAGTGTCCCATGGGTGTTTTTCTTTTTGTTTTTTGCCATTTTTATTATAGTTTTAAATATTAGATATAAAATATAATAATTATATAATTACATTCCTTTATATATATTTTTTTTCTCTTTATTTAAAAGGACTTTTATACTACATATGTATGTCAGTCCCTCCTTTATATTTGTAAGACTAATTACGCCAATATTAATTTCGAATGGAATTTAGAGTCATCTTGGATCGACTTACTATATAAGTACTCATTATTTTATAATCATTATGAAATTAATAAGTACTTAATACTTATAGCAAGTACTCTTTCAGGCGATAAATCTAGACTTTGTATTTTACCAGACAGATTTTCTCACGATGTTATCCTTCATTAGTATACAATGATTGTCGAAGTCAGGGCCGGAAGATTCTTCTTTTTTTCTTCCGGAATTTAGTATCCAATAATATTGATTTTATAAGGGTGTATGGGACGGGGTCACAAGTTGTATGCCTGGCGTTCCATGACAGTGTCTAATAGCAGAAAGGGTTTTAGTGGGTGTGAGTCCCACATAACCACCAGAACGTGGTTTATAAGGCATTTCTCAACGTTGAAAAACCGGGTGTATCGGTCAATCTCGAAAGGTTTGATCCCTAAGTCTAATATAACGAGAAACAATACACTGACAATCTCCTCATTTTTTAATATCATCAGGGGGCAAACGAGCAGTCGGAGCCTCACGGCGCCGACGCCCATACACATCCGCACAACCAAAGACACGCAGATGCGCCGCTCTCCCCTTCCCTATCCCCCCAATGGGCCACCGGAAACTCACAAGCCGCACGAAACGCGACAGCATAGCTGTCACTTGACTCCGGTGTTATGTGAGCGAGAGGTACCACCCCGGTCGTGCCGGCCCAAGTCGGGTGCATAGCAGCATGTCACTACCTCTTACAGCATACTCATATTCAAAAATAAAAATTAATTCGTACCTCATTCATCCGGTCGGCAACGCGATCCATGTATGGTAGCATGTCTGAGTTGGGCGTGTCCAGCAGTGGGACGTAATGTCTCGGCACATCGTCCTCTGGGGGCGGCGGCAGTTCTGGTGCCGCGTTCACCACCAGACCTGGATGTAGCGCCTTCACAGCGCCGGGTAGGGAATGGGCCCCGCAGACATAAACGTTGTCGATCACACGGGATACTCCTAGGGGACAGCCCCTGGTGAAGGAAAAAAGAAAAGAAGGGTTTAGAAAATTGTTATCTTCTATTAGGTACTTTTATACTACTTCGTAAAAAAACTTAGAACTAAGCAAAGTTCGCGTTAAAATCCATTCACAGATTTCCATTCACAAGAAGCAAACCTTGAGTTGCATTAAACAATACGTTTAACTTACTTCAATTAAAAATATTTAGCATTCGTAAATAGTTGGTGAAAATAGACGAAACTATTTTAGTATTCGGGGGTATGCGAGTGCCCTGAAAAAACGACAACAATCTGACGCTACACGTAAACAGCCACATGCCAGAGGTTTGTGTCATCCTGGCAACACGCCAGCGCGTCTGACCTAGCGCAGGCGAACTTGCGAGTACACATGCATTTTATAATATATCATAATTTATAATCATAACAATAAGTTTTCTTTTGTTGGGATACGTGTTGTTTCGCGCCAATCTGCGAGGATACCATTGGTCATCCGGCATGTCACCAATACATGACTTTGCTTTGAGCCACAGAGGTCGTCAAATAAAGCCATTAAGTATGCATTTAATTTTCAGAGAAAAAGACGAAAACGATGGCTCACTGCTGGGCACGGGTCTCGATCTCAAAATCAGCGAGGGTATCGGGTCATAGTTCACCGATGCGCGGCCCAATGCGGGTTGGAGAACTTCACACACCTTCGAAGACTTTTAATCTCATCAAGCATGCAGGATTCCTCACGATGTTTCCTTCACCGGCGAGCAAGCGATGTTCTCATGTTCAGGTACACGTGGAAATTTAGAAAAACCCATTTCAAAGCATCACAACGGTCAGGATCGGACCCGGACCTCTCACTAGTGGGGGGTTTACAATAGGGGCAGTCGGGGCTAGTGCCCAGGGCGGCAAGTTTTCTAGGGCGGCAAAATTTAGAAACTGATTTTTTTTCCAGTCTTATCAAGATTGTTCAATATAATTAGTTAATTCTTTGAATAAATATTTTTTTATTAAATAGATAATTAAAGAAATTCATTTTTACATAATATAAAGGACCTTTACACGGAGTTTCCAAACGTGGGTTTATGATATTAGCTGCAACAAACTGTAGCACCAGAACGATCGTTTTCATGTTTGAAAAGAGTTAAAAACTTCTTACATTCTACAATGAGTGCAAATAGGCTCAATAGCTTAGATATTCTATTTTTTTTTTCGGAATGATCTATGCTAACGGCCCAAAGATCCTAATGCTACATCGGATTAGTGTGAGCCGATTTGGCTCACTTTTGGTTTGTAAAAGTGGGGGGTTGCTCCCCGCCAACCGTAAAGTCTGCGACAACACGGCCTTCTGGCGACGGGTTGGTAGATATTCTATACATCAAATCAGACATACTGACAACATTTAGATTGGGACCAATTTTTTTTATGTTTTCGCAATATACAATAGGGAATATATTATATGTACAGATATTATAATAATGTATAATAAATTAGCTATTTTATTTTTAAAAATAAGGTAATAAACTATAAGTTTAAGTGAAACTGCAGTATTGGGGCGGCATTTTTATCGGTGCCCAGGGGCGGCATTATGTTTAAGTCCGGCCCTGCCTCTCACTCTAGATTTCGGGCCCATACCCACAAGACCATCGTCGCTATTATTTAATTATTTATCATCTAATCATTAATTTATTATATTCAGCACAGATATTAAGTAATGTGTCTCGCATGAACCCGAAACATATTATCACAAAACTATTTTTTTTATTATTTCATAAAAAATGAATAAAATATTATGTTCACTTGTATTTTATTAATACGTATATTTCCAAATTTTTGAAAACAAAAACTGTCTTACTTATAAAAATCTCGTTAAGTAATACTAAGCCGCCTCTTAGTTAATCAATTCTTAAGCAATAAATCAATGATTAAGTTTTGTTTAATTAACGCTAAATAGTGTTTATAAGTGAGGTTTTTGCTAATCAGTTGGTATGCAAATGATGAAATATTTAGAAAGGTTTATAAATAAGGCTATAAACGTAAAACTTAGCATTAGTATTTCTCTGTTTAAATGGGGTTTTAACTAAAATGTAAATATTTAAAAAATACGAACAATATATAACGATAAAGATATTTTTTATTATTAGATACATTTTCTTTGATTATATTGGAATTTTAGGTATCTACTATTATGACTAATACATATTTTATCTACTAAACAATGAATTAAGATTTGGTGGTAAATTAAATAATCCTACTATTGTTGCTGTAAAGTATTTAAACGGTCATGTAAAAAATTTAATAAACTATAAAATCCATAAAAACTGTTTCGTAATTAAGGTATATTTTTACATTGATTTCAAGTTAGAAATTCATATTTACTACAAACATATAAACAATATTCTAATCCGCAATTCATGAATAATTAAATACCTCATACAATAGTTCCTACGTCGCTGAAAAAAATGTTTTATGTTAGCTACCTGTTTAATTGTTCTTTAGTTAATTTCGCGACTTCAATCTCAACGGTCGGCTCATTCTCACTCCCCACACTGGCCACCTTATCTTCGGCTGTAAGGACCTTCATTTCAAAAATTCACTTCACTTATAAACAACGATTTCAATCGATTTCGATATGCGAGGCGTGCGTACGCGCCCGTATCTCTACACGGACTGAAGTTTGACTGAAGAATGATACCGATCTGGTCACCTGTACTTGCTACGCTGTAATATCCGGCATTCCACAGCTATTTTGGTCCAGCGGTGACTATTTGTTTACAACGCATTCAATACTGTCTTTGGTGTTTGAAGGGCCGTCCCTGGGGTTACAACATCAGCCTACACTTCTCTATCATCATCATCATCAGCCTTTATCCGTCCACTATACCACGTAGACGCTTGAAACTTCTGCCACTAGTATCTAACTGGGGCCGGCCACTCTTCAGAGATCGTCATCTTGTAGGCGTTTTTTCTTTGCATGACTATGAAACTCTACCTAGCGAAATGTAAAGAACGAATATTATAGTAAAATCTCGTATACGTATACGCTTGTAAACGTATTATATAATTAGATTATTCCATATTAAGACTATGTAACTTATAGATTCCACATTTCCACTTATATAATTTAACATTATTTTTTATTTCTTTTAAAATTCCTTTAATAAAATTAGTAAAGAAACCAATTTGGTAATCGTATACCAGAGCCGAGAAAATATATTAAAAAACAATGATAAATGTCAAAGTTGAAACGTCATTTTTGTTTGCAATATTTTTAAAACCATATACACATGTCAGTATCCTATGTAAAAATACATTATGGACCCTATCTTTCCTTTCATACGGTTTCTCACAAGCCCCAAAAACTCGCAGGATTAAAAGGTACATCTACTGTGACTTGGCTATTTAGCACTGTCTGTGTATCCACTACTGGACATAGGCCTCTTTCAACGAACGCCAAGACGGCCGGCTATCTAGAACCGGCCAACTCACGGTGATCGTCACCCCATGTGAACCTTACAAAATTATATAAAAATGACTTTAATTATTATTTTTAATAATGATGTTATTGGTTGGAATTTTATAAATTGTCTCCATCTTTAACTTGTCTCCTTCTTTTAATAAATTGTCTCCATCATTTCGTGTCTCCTAAGGCCCTCCATGATTTTCCTTTCTAGGTGAATTGCAGAGATTAGGCTTTCGTGTGGCCTTAATTCCGGTGCAATACCTAAATTACTGCATGATTGAAATATGCGACCATGAGGTAAAAACATACATACTGTCAAAAAATATGTCACCGTGCTGAAATGCTTTACTTATTTAAACGAAACTGTTCCCAGACGGGAGTATGAATTCCTTCTTTACATAGCGTTAACAGACATTGCCAAAATATCGAGATCCTCAAAATGAAAGAAAAAATCTAGCCTTTTAGTCTAGTGGTTAGTGACTGACTGCTTAACGAGGAGGTCGTGGCTTCGATCCCCACCCAGGACAAATGTGATGAGCATAATCATTTGTTCCGTGTCTGTGTCCATAATATGTAGGTATATATTTAGACATATATAAGTATACATCAGTTGTCTGGTTGCCATAAGAACAGGCTCTGCCTAGTTTGGGATCAGAAGGCCGTGTTTGAGTTGTCCCAACATATTATTATCATTTTTAATGGTTTTGAATGAAAATAGCCATGTTGACTTAAGATATTTTTTATTGATCTACTTATATCTAGGATCAGTCATGTGTGTCTCCTCCCCGGGATGGGTGTCATCTGCTATGCGGATGACACCCTCGTCTACGCCCGGGGACGAGACTACAAGGAGGCGGCGCGGCTGGCGGAGGTCGGGGTTGACCTCGTGATCAGCCGCATAGAGAGGTTAGGGCTTCGGGTCAGACCTGAGAAGACCGAAGCCCTTCTCTTCCGCGGGACTGGGCGGAAAGGACCCCCACCGGGGGCTGCCCTCCAGATCGGAGGGGTGAGGATCAGGATGAGCCCCCATATTAAATATCTGGGGCTCATCCTTGACGGAGGATGGACCTCGGCCCACACTTCGCACAGTTGGGTCCGAAGGTCGTAAAGGCGGCGAGTGCGTTGGGCAGACTCCTCCCGAACCTCGGGGGACCCAGCGCCGCCTGCAGGCAGCTGCTATACTCCGGTGTCTGCCGGAGTATGGCGACATACGGTGCTCCCATTTGGGCGGGTCACCTTGCCGCACGGAGTAGGGCCCAGTTGCGCTCGGCGCAGCGGGTCATCGCGGTAAGAGTGATTCGGGGGTATCGTACGATATCGTGGGCAGCAGCAACTGCCCTAGCCGGCGACCCCCCGTGGGAACTCGTGGCGGAAGTTCTTGCTGAGGTGCACTCCTATGTCTCGGATAGGAGGTCTCTCGGCGAGAGCCTGACGCTGGACGGGATCCTTCGGGTCCGCCGACTAGGGCAAGAGGCGTTAATGCTGAGGTGGGGAGAGGATCTGGCGTGGGAGCCGTATGGCAAACGCCTAACGGTTGCCCTGCGTCCGGTCCTAAAGCGGTGGATGCGTCGTAAACGCAAACCCCTCACCTTCCGTCTAACACAGGTGCTCACCGGGCATGGGTGCTTCGGTGAGTACCTGTGCCGGACGGCCCAGAAGGAGCCGGCAACTGTATGTCACGATTGTGGCGCGGCGGTGGACTCGGCCCAGCACACTCTAGAGGTGTGCCCGAGATGGGCGGCGCTGCGTCGCGATCTGACGTCAGTTGTCGGAGGGGACTTGTCTTTGCCGAGCATCATCACTGCGATGCTCCGCAATGACGAGTCCTGGACGGCGATGGTCTCCTTCTGTGAGGCAGTAATGTTCCAGAAGGAGGCCGATGAGCGGGTGAGAGAGGAGGCCGCCGACGAGGCCTCCTCCCGCAGGCGACGAACAGGGATGCGTAGGAGGCGCTACTTAATGCGCCTCCAGTAACGCCCCTGTGCTCGTGTCGGGCCGAGGTTGGGGTTAACCTGGGTCCAGATAGGCACGACGTCGTCGGGGACTGCTAAAAGTATCGTGAAAACGAACAGCCGAGCAGTCCCCCCTTTCGAGGAGGAGTCTGGCCTCTCGCCGGGGCCAGCCTGTCGCTGAGGGTCCTGTGTTGTTGCAAGATCCGGGACCCTCAAAAGGCGGCGGAGGGCGCTTGCAGCGGTTTTAGTGGGTAACGACACTGCCCAAGTGCGAACCCCACACACGGCTAGGTTTAAAACCAACCCCGGTCCTAGCTATGGTTTGGGCTGCAAATTTCCGCTGCAGAACAAAAAAAAAGGATGAGTCATGTGTAGATTAAATATGTCCCATGTTCCTTCCAGCCCGAGGTTTCTATGGTTGTGGACGATGGCTAGATGATGGTAAATTGCTTGGTTATCCTTTCTCGCCAGGTGCGACGGTATAATATAAATTTTCGAAAACCACTATTTTCTATAACTTCTTGGACCGAAGAGGTTTAAGTTATATCCAACCAACTTTGGGCCTCTTACTCCATATTAACCTCAACATAAATCTTCTGTAAATTATTGTCATGTGTATAGGTAATTACCCCAATAGGTAGTCCATTATAATACAAAGAGGTCCTTCATAGGTGTTCAGATGCAATATTAAAAATCTTCAATTCAATATACCATCAGAAGAGGACCCAATATGCCAGAGGGCAGTAACAGCAGTTGTTGAAGCTTCGGCGAAGTTCGTTCGGACAAGAAATTACCTCTGGTCCTGGTCTCTCATAGAAGACCAGATCTTCGCCCGCAACGAATTCTCACCGAAAGATTTCTGGCCCTTCGAAGTAAAACTTGATTTGGACCTGGATTACTGCAAACCCACGTGCTCATGCGAAGAAGACGAGAAAGAAACTAATGAATAAACGTTTATTGTAAGCTTTGTCTTATAGTTATTGTTCCTGTGTGTATAATAATAAAAATTTCTATGTATCTATGGACGCTTTTATAACACGCCAATCTGGTCCCGTGGTAAGTTTTCGAAGAACTTGTGTTACGGGTACCACTATACATGTGTGTATAATATTGAATGTGTGAATGATTTTGATGAAACTTTACAACATAGCTTACACATCAGGATAACATATGGGCTATAGTTTATCCCTGTACTCCCACGAGAATGGGAAGTATGCGAGTGAAACCGCGGGGCGCTGTTAGTTTGATATAGTTATGAACATTCTAGAACCTCGCTTTGGTCCTTTAAAAAAAAGACATCACTGTATTGCATGTCCATTATTTCTAATGGAATTAAAAGTGATTGTGTTGTTTGACAAACGTTTGCTGAAGTTGTTGTAGAATTAAATAATCATTTTTTTTAAATAAAAGACTAATTCATTTTAACAGATTTATTAAAACAATTTAAAAGGCTTCAAGTTTATTGAATATAATTAACAATACGATTATGTATGTTTACAATTTATTCACATTTCATCACATTATTGTTATTTAAACTGATTATTTATTTAAACATCCAATTAGAATTGCGTTCAGAAACATAAGCCCAGTATTTATATGGCGCTCTTATTTTCTACGAGTTGCTGAATCAACAGCATAGAGGTGCATCCGCCGAACCTCCCTCCGAACCAAGGACTAGTGCCGCCGAGAACGCCTTAAGAGCACTTAGCTCTCCGCCGCATGAAGAATTGAAAAGCTATCGGAGCCGATAGTGTCCCCATCGAAGCCTGGAAAGCGATGAGTACTCGTGATGTGGACATCCTAACTAACCTTTTTAGCCGCGTACTTATCACCGGAAAGATCCCTGACCAGTGGATACTGTTCTCTCCGGTCTTCAAGGGTAAAAGATTTGTGCAACTGTTCGAATTACCACTGCGTTAAGGTTACGTCCCATACCATGAAGCTTTTTGAGCGGATAATAGACTCTCGGATCCGTCAGGAGAGTACGATCTCGGAGCGGAGTGTCAAAGAGACGACGGATTCTGTTTTCTCCCTGAGAGTCAACTGTCTTTCCCACTGAGCACTCTGGGCACGTGCCCAGGGCCCCTCGATTCATGGGGCCCCTTTATTTCTATCAGAATATGATTGAGTGATATTACAAAAATGATTGCTGATTAGAATACCTATTACCGTCCTTATTACTAGGTTTATTCTTCTCTAGTCCAAAAATCAGGCCCACAAAGTTTAAAATTGTTGTTTTCGTCGGGACCCCATTATCTACTGTCCAGGGCCCCCAACGGGTTAAAGGGGGCATAGGTCCTCATGGAAAAATACAGAATGAAGAATACGCCTCTGTATTTCCTGTTTTTAGCATACAGAAGGCCTTCGACTGTATTCTACGTGTGTTGATCGGGTTGGCGCTGAGGTCCAAAAGGTTACCAGAAAACTATATTGACATTATCCGTGACATGTACCTTGACTCCGATTCTGTAGTTAGGACCACCGCCGGTGACATCAAACCCTTCCCCATCACAGTCGGAGTTCACCAAGGCTCAGTCCTCAGTTCCTTCTTATTCAGCGCGATATTAAACGACATTTTCATGATCATTATAGGCATTAGAGACATACAAGAGCAACCCCCTATGGCTGCTGTTGTTATCGCGCTGGCGGATGCGGACAGGGAAACACTGGTACGACGGGTGAATATGTGAAAGGAATCACTTTAGAGTGGTGCTTTGAAGCTAAATGTGACCGAGAATGGAAGACCGAGATATGCTCGAAGGACCACTTAAGATGACAGTCCGGGAATCCTTCCCAATAGGGAGAAAGATCGTAATAGACTACTAATTTCAAGCTTTCTCTTATTACGGACTTATACGGACCACCCGTACGCATAGGCAGAGACACGGTCGAGCGCACGGAGCAGTTTAAATACTTGGCATCTGTACATCACGCGTCACGTCACGCGACATCGATTACGACGTCAAGGTATTGCAGCAGCTTGGGCAAAGTGACGTGAGGTGAATGTGTCATTTGTGACCCTAAAATGCCGGTTAAGTTGAAAGGGTTGGCCTATAATTCCATCATTAGACCTGTCCTTTTGTATGGCAGTGAAACAAGAGCTGCGCATCACGGAGATGAATATGCTGCAGTGGATGTGTGGAGTGTCGCGAAGGACCGCATTAGAAAGTCTAGCATTCGCAGCAGCCTTCTTAAAACATAACATTTCTTTCATTTTGTCAGGTAGGTAACCTGACAAAATGAAAGAACCTACGCCGGTACGGGCAAGTTTTACAGAAACCAGCAAACCACGTAGGGAAAAAATGTTTGGGCATGCCGCTTCTGCCGGTTCCCGGTCGGATGGCCATAAAATACAAAAAAATGCTGGCTTGATGTCGTCAGGGAAGACAATGATCTCCTGATACAGGATGCAAAAGAAAATGCGAAGCGCAGGAGGTAAAGCCGGAAACCGGACCCCGGGCTCCGACGCAGTACCTGAGGAGCAACTGGGATAGCCCTCAGAGAGAGAGAGACATTTCTTTATTGAGTATCTTGCAAGCAGGTTTAAGTTGCATGGACTTTTGAATAGTACTTAACTACACGCTTGTCTATAGGTAGGGTTGGACTGGTTTTAATTTTAAGTTGCATGCGAACTTTTTATACAAAAAGGCTACATATATTGCTACCACATATTAGGGAACATATTTAAGAGAAGGGTGCTTTCTCATATTCCAATATATTTAATTGATTGCTTCTTATTCAGCTCAAATCAAGGTGAGCCACATTTTTTATAAGCTTAATACTACATATCGAGAGAAAAATGCAATAGTTGGGTACATAATATATTTTGTCGACAACATAATATTTCATGTGTACAAACTATTTATTTGTATTAATATAAAATACAAGTGATAGACAAACATTTATTCAAAATTTGTGTAACAACCACATTTTTTCTCAATTCATGTAAAGAGAATATCCTAATCAAAACAATATTATTATTTCTAAAAAGTTAGTTTAGAAATTAAACGATCTAAGAGAATATTTGAATATTTTAAAAAAATCTATATAACATGTAAAAAGATAAGATAAATAATGTATTGATAAAATATAGCTCTTCTAAAGTGTTATAAGTACAGGTAATTAATATATAAATTTTAAATGGAAAAGTTGGAATTGTTAAGTTAAAATTTTACACAAATGTAATAAAAATAAAATTAGATATAAGTTAGTGGATTAAAGGACATAATAACATAAACAAATTGATTCGTTTTTTCAAAAATAATTTTATTTAACAAAGATACTTGATACATTTATTGAATAAACTTACGAACGTATGCACATTGTCCTATCGATGCACCTTATGAGTAGGTAATATATTTTATAGTTTTAACACAAATGTACATTCTCCCGAGCTAAGGTGTGAAATGACTCATAATAATCAACAGTATGATACCATAGACCATAGAAACATCTAGAACAATCTGAACAAAAGTGATTTCATGTTTATACTCTATCTCATAACAGGCCTGTGTATTCTAACATACATAGTACAATTATCTACAATATTATACATTCTACGATATGTAGTCAAAATGCTATTACAGTATTTTTAAATAATGTTATAAAGTTTGTAAAGTATGTAATCTTCTTCTTCTTGTATAATGGGTCCCGCATAAATTTGCCAATGTCAGAGTAAATCTTTAGTTATGTTTACTAGAGGGCAAATGCTCTGCTAGGATAGTGGTGTTATAAGAGCACAAGAGTCAAATATTTATATCATATTACTAATAATAGTCTTTCACTGTTCAATTACCTAAAACATAGTATAGAATATTGTCAATTTGTTAAACAGACAGCACTTTACAAGTATGTTATCGTGTTTGTTACATATATTTTTAGGATATCTAAGACTGTAATAAGGTTTGAAAATGTTAAATATGTATTATTGCAGATAACTGTACACTACAATTTAAGACCAATATTAAATGTTTCATGTAAAGGAAAGGTACCATTCTAATATTGTTAGTGAGTCACCAGTCTTTAAATTTATTCAAGCTAAGCGTGGTGTGGCCAAGCATTGTTGTCTGATCCCTATATAATACACCTTATGTACCCGAAATTCATTTAATGTGCCGAAGTTTTTTGAATTTCGATGATAGTGGAATCGAGAAAGCTCCCTGTCAACAAACAGGTCTAACGTAATACTAACAAATTTACAATCGAATATCGAATACACATAAATAAATTTAAAAATAACAATAATTACATGTACACCTAAATATCGAGTTCCAGTAAAAAAAAATACCTTATTGCATCAACATAAGTCATATTATGATGTGCTACCGACACGCCCCAATATTTTAATTAAAAAAAAAATCATTTACCCGCCAAAAAAATAACTCATCGGACGTAAGAAAGAGACAAACTTTTAATGTTCGAATAGCTTTAAGCAGTGTTGTCTCTTTTACTTGTACATATGTGATGTTTTATTGCAATTTGCAGTGCGATAGAGACAATACTACATAACGGAAGCAATCCCTATCTAAAGCCCGAAGTGTAATATTTATTGACGAACAGTTTTCCTGATAAATAATATTAAAGCTGAATGATTAGGTTTGACTACACTCTCGATCGAACGAAGAAAGTCCTTCGGATATTTCAAACATCTACTTACATGCTAATAACCCACACCAACCATTATCTACAATCTCATCCTCTACTAACTTCGAACTACACGAGAAGTGTAGTTGACGCCTTTACAGATTACAATATTTCAGTTTTCAATAAAAACTCAACTTTTTTAAAGAATTTTCAACAAACATGAATATAAAAATTATTTTAAATTTATTCGATTTTTGACGTGACAACGTCTTATAATTCGATGGAGCCGGCTGCACGAACGAAAAAACATGACGTATGCGATGACATATGCGGCGTTACCTCGCTCTGAGGCGTTCCATTTTCTTATGACGTTGTCACATCAACTATCATCAGTAAACCGACTTTACAGAACAGATTTTTTTTCTTTTTTGTAAGTTAACAGCGATTTTTTTTTCAGTCAGCTTTTCCATGCACCTCCTATGTATTTATTAACATTTAAAAAACTTTGGTTAAACAGAAATTCTACGAAGATATATTTGGTCAAATAATTTTCCTGTTACATTTTTTGCATATGCATGCTATATTGTTACATATTTTCATCTCAAATTAGAATTTAATTGGTGCCAGTATTCAATTATTTGATTATTATTATTCTATTTAATATATCGTTGTTCATTACCACATTATATTATACAGAATAATAGTACTACTAATACTATTAGAAAAGACAACACGTCAATGATCCTATTACTGAAGGTAATGCTGTAACTTATACATAATATATATTTATTGCTCTGAATTTAGCTACAGAGAATATATTTTTATACTTCATTGTGTAAATACATAACATTGCTTCACATATTATGTAATAATTCTGTACATTCTATATTAATTTGATGTCTTACCTCATAAGTTCTAGTATTAGGGCAGTGTCAGTATCCATGATACTTTGGCGTACACCTCACAACTCACTTAAACCGTGTCCAAGTGGAGGTCCCAACTAACTCTCACATGCACAAGTCACTAACTCATTTCACTTGGCTCTTGATGTGCTGCAAGAACTCGTAATAAGAAAATGATGATTCACCCCTATCGTCAACCAGACGTTCGGTGAATGTTTGTCGTGATGGTGAATTGTCTCTGTAACAAATTATGTGTAATTTTAGTTTATAGCCAAAAAACTCCAATTTGTATGACTAATATCAAAGTCCAAACTAGGGTTGAGATAAAAATGTATATAATCTTTAATCTACATAAATTTAATATATAAATAATACTATTTATATTATATTTCTTAAATATATTTTAATCCACTTGACATTTATTAATATATTATATAATTTTATTCTCTAAAACTAGAATTATATGAAAGAAATATTAACTGATCTTATTTAATTAGAATGTGTACATATGTTTAGTTGATAAAAAGTTGACAAGTTTTCAGTTAGTTAAACAGATCATCAGATCATTCAGATCTAACTATTTTCAACACACAAGTCACATAATTGGCGAATGGTTTGAAATAATCCATTAAACAGTAACAGTGGAACATTTTAAATTATATACATATAAATAGGTGGTAGTTGCTGTAATATATCCGAGACATAGAGCATGTAAAATCCGCAAAAAAATATTTTAATGAGTGAAATTCGCGTTAATATTAGAAAGGATTATGTGAATAAAATCAATATTTACCTCAGTACGATGATATTGGATGGATACGGCCGGTCATCATTGAGTTTGTCCACGAACGCGTGTAGCAACTCATTGCCGTCGCTCTCGAACCTGGGCAACTCGCGCGCCTCGTCCGGCAGCTGCGAGAAAGCGGCCACTCCGAACGTGTCCGACAAGAAGGCGGGGCTCACGCCGTGGCACACGTAGATTATCATAGTCTCCCCGTCGTCGAGGAGGTACGCACCGTTCGAGTTTATCCTGTGACATACAATGATTAGAGGTAGCCAAAGCATATTTCTGATAGAACTAGATTAGAGATAGTCGACTCTTGAATCTTTGTTGGGAAAAAGTATTGACTTTCATAAACTCAATTATTTTAGTACCAGTTACTATTTGTAAAGGTGAGCAGGATCATGTCCTTTTATTTTAACCCCATATGTCACGGCGGTGGGCGGGACTGGCCACTTTCAATTTTCACCACATACATAACAAAGGTGGGCGTGACTGTTCACTTTGACCATATAGTATGTAAAAAGTGTGCGTAGAGAGGTCCCGCCCACTTCCTTGTGTCAAGGAATTGGGCGGAACCTGTCCACTCTGACGACTGTATAGGGGTGGGTACCTCTCAGCGGTGAGGTGCATGCGCGGCGGATCGAGGTCTTGGTCGAGCGTGTGCAGTGCGTACAGGTCGGGGTACACGGCGCGGATGAGCTGCGGCAGCGGCGCGCACTTCATCAGACACATGTCGCCTACGCGCTCGTCCAGCCGCGTCGATGTGCCCGTACGGAACGCCTTCTGTAACATTACATAATATGCTGGTGAAGCAAATTATATATATGAACGTATAAATATTTATTGTGCTAGGTTACTTGTTTTCATCCATCTGGGAAGCTAGGATCACCAGTGGTAGCCCCCAATTGACACTTTGATGCGATCTCAGAAAGCCCCACGAATATGTTAAAACTGATTTGGGACCCGCAACAAATTTTATCAGAATAATTCAGGAGGAATAGGAAATGCATATACGAGTGACTATAAACTAATTGTTCTTATGAATTAGCTTACATAGCTAAGCCGATATAAAAAATAATATGTGATGGTAAGTTTATAACTTCGCCTTCAAATACTTAACCTTCCAACAGGGGACGGGCTTTAAGCAGTACACTCGTCTGATTATTGGTCCATGGGTGTTTGTTTACATTCGGTTCATTTATGTGATAACGTCGTATAAATCGATAAACGTCGGCTGCACGCACGAAAAAATGTCACGTCCCGCCTGAGTTGAGCATTCAAGCGGGAGCAAACAACAGCTGTTACAATATGGTCGTACCGAATGTGTGCAAGACTTTGTGAGACCCGTTATTTTATACTAAGCAGTACGTATATATGAAGTCTATTTTTTCCATTGGATAATATAGTGATCAAGCTCGTAATTATTATTGAACACTTTTGTTCCGGCCGAAGTCGTAGTCATAGGTACCGGGATGTCCTATACACTTATCACCCAATCCATCCACTAACCCGTCTGAGCAGCGCGTGTATGTAGAGCGGCAGCAGACGCAGGGTGAGCGGCGCGTGCAGGCCCGCGGCGGGGGCGGGCAGGTTGTGGGCGAGGCGATGCGCGCTCAGCACGTCCACTGCCGCGTTAGTCAGCGCCTCGCGCGCCTCCGACATGGACGCGCTCGCGCAACGGTCCACCGCTGGATAACAGAAGATTTATTAATACTAGTAAAAAAAATGTGTGTGTGTGTGTACTTATGTGCACGCGTTAGAAGTTATAGTCCTTAAAGAAAAATACATAGTACAATTTCATTACGCTGTAACCTTTTTGCTTATTGTGTAGTTAAAAACTATATCTTCTTCTGACGTCTATACTGTCATTATGTGAAAATTGTTCTATAGATAACTTTACACTGTCGGTTTTTTTCGTGACGGTGTGCTCGCGCATCGTAAAAATTTACTCTCATCATTTTTCCCTAACGCGTCAAAAGAAGTATAACTTTAAGTGTATATTTAGGTTTGAATTCCTAAATTGAAAAAAAAGTCCCTCGCGTTTATGCCCAAGCACACCCATAAATTGAGGCATATACGAGTATGAGCAATACTTCAAAAAGTTCTATTTAAAAAAGCCTAACGCAATTACAAAAAAACAAGTGCTTGAAACATCTAAACTAATTTTGATAAAACATATAGAACCACCGCTAAAAACCTGCTTTTAAATAAACAAAACGCATTCAAGTCGGTTCACCCATTGAGAGCTACACACAGGCACATATAGCGGTCAAACCATCACCATGCACCATCCGTCTTTTCGAGCATCGGTGATTAAACATAGAGAATGTATATTCAATTTGATTGGAGCGCACCATATAGTAAAAAAGAACTACTTTTTTTATCGTGGTTTGTTATAACATTTACTTTGTCAATGCGTCGGATTCTTTACGACATGTTCACGAGAGGAATGAGTTGTGATATTATATTTCTTTAAAATACAGTGGAACCAAAACTGACCCATTTTACTGAGTAGTCCGATGATAGCCTGTTGGTCTGCAGAGTGCAATACGTCTGGGAGTGTGTTTGCTATGGGTAATGCTAGCGTGTGGACACGTATCCTTCTTTCGCCTGTAACAAATATATATTTCTATAAGTTTGAATACTATATTAAACATAAGAATATAATATTTTTAAAAACAAAACGAAATGTAAATTTCGTTTGTTTTCCTGCTGGTGCGTATGTCTATGTTTCTTTAATTTTTAACTTTGCTGGTGCTGCTTTGCTTTGGTGTAGAGCATCACCACCTTCGCTGCTAGTGGAGTGCATAACCCACCTTTGCTGCTGGTGGAGAGCATCACCCGCCTTCACTGCTGGTGTAAAGCATTACCCACCCTTGCTGCTGGCGTAGAGCGTCACCCATCTTCGCTGCTGGTGTAGAGCATTACCCACCCTTGCTGCTGGCGTAGAGCGTCACCCATCTTCGCTGCTGGTGGAGAGCGTCACCCATCTTCGCTGCTGGTGGAGAGCATTACCCACCTTGGCTGGTGGTGGAGAGCATCACCTACCTTCGCTGTTGGCGTTTATCACCTCTCCTAACTTATATCTGTGTTAGTTACTGTTCCTACCGGTACGTTTATCTACATTCCTTTCAACTCTTACCTTTGCTGCTGGTGTAGAGCAGCGCGGCCTGGAAGCAGACCTGCTGCAGGTCGGCAAGCGACTCGTCCACGGTGAGCTGCATGCCGAAGCCGGCGTCGGGCGACACGTTGGGCAGCGACAGCAGGTCCGTCGAGCGCACGAAGAAGTTGCCGTGGAACGTGTGGATGGAGATGCCCCTGCACATTATATCAGATTGATTAGGGAAGATCATTCGGTAATGAGAATATGACAACATGAACTGTCACTAGAATTAAATAAGCTAGTTTTCAAGTTTATACCCGAGCCAAAGAAAAAAAGTGTGTGTGTACACACTTTTTTTCTTTGGCTACGGGTATACGCGTGAGAAGTTAAACTCTTTAAAAAATACATAGTACAATTTTATTACACTGTAACCTTTTTGTTTATTGTGTAGTTAAAAACTATATCTTCTTCTGACGTCTATACTGTCATTATCTGAAAATTGTTATATAGCTAACTTCATGGTGTCGGTGTTTTTCGTGACAGTGTGCGCACGTATCGTAAAAATGTACACTCATAATTTTTCCCTAACGCGCCAAAAGTAATATAACTTCAAAAAATATATGAGTTTTAAAGCTGTCTGTATCTGGCAGTTCTCAACGCCTGAACCGATTTGTATGCGATTTTTTTATTTGAAAACAGATTTGCTAGCGGTGTTTAGACATTTTGATTAAATCGGTTATTATCGTTGAGCACCAACGCTTTTAATAATTATTTTTCAAGTTTTAGTGTTGACTTCTATTAAAGAGCGTCATTTAGTTTTTATATAATTTTTTTTTGCTTGTTATTATTCATTATTTGTTAGTACATACCTGGTGCAGCGCACCCTCATGACTGCCTCGAAGCCGATCTTGCGCGTGAGGTACCTCTGCAGCATATGCCGCAGCTGCGTCGCCTGCCACGCGCGCGCGCCGCGGAACAGCGGCACGTGGTGCACCGAGCCCGCACTGAACTTGGACATGCCGCCTGCACACACATTACTTATAAGCACTAGGAAGTACTTGAAACACAAGATTTAGTTATATTACAGACTACAAGAGTGTTTCTCCTGTATAGTGTAAAGTGTAAGATATTATATTTGGTTGCGTCACTGATGATATATATCGCGTATACGTAATTTTACATAACGTATACGTAACTTACGTGTACGCAACGCATTTATACGCAGGACACGTGTACGCAAATAACGTATACGCAGCTTGCATTGAAGCAGCACACGTGTACGCGTATAAGAATACGTGTGTTAGTGTGAATGTTAGTGGGGGGGGCGGTACTGAGTACTGACTGAGCGTGGCGAGGTCGCAGTAGTGCGCGCTGAGCAGGAACAGGTCGACGGCGACCTGCGCGCCGCTGCAGTCCAGCGCCAGCCGCTTGTAGAAGTCCGTGGCGGGGCTGAGGTGCGCCACCTCCTTGCCCGAGCGAGCATTCGGGTCCTCCCTGCCAAAAGTGTTACGATCATTGAGTACTATTTCACGCACCGTTAATAACATGTTAAAACCTGACAAACCAAGCACACACACTAGGTGATAGCTTTTGCACTCGTTGTAATTAACACCAGACGGACACATAAAAAAATACAGGTGGCAAGATTGCGATGTGTCGCGCTCCCGCCAGCTTGCTTACCATCCCTGCTTCATTCTCCCGTTAAACAGCTTTGCTGTGTTTCGGAGAGAAGGGCAAGATAGGCATTGTAATTACTGGCACCGAGACTTAACATCTCGTCTTAGAATAGTCAACACATAAACGGGTCGCCTGGGTTAGTTCCAGGTAAACTCGTTTATGTTTACGGGCGACGCTAACCACTTACCAACGTAAAAAATAATAACAACTCATTTATATACAATAATTGTTTATTATGAGGGAGACCTTATGGGAGGAAGAAACTTATTTTACTAATTTTAAATTCATTTTAATTTTAAATTCGTAGTGTGTTAAAATGTTTCAGAACAAGTTATGATAGGCTTATACTGTGTTTTGTCTCTTTCACTCGTTTGCAAAATGAAAGAGAGAAAACCTATCATAAAGGCGTTTTAACTATGGATGGGCGAGAATGTAGATAAAAATGTATGGCAGTTATATCTTACATAATATAAGATATTAAATTAATTATATTAATTAGCAATTATCCCGCGAAAAACGCAGTCTTTACAGCAAATGTGTGAGTGCACGCATATGCATGCATATAGCACCGCCCTCCTTTCCCACACTGCATATGCGTACACTCGCATGCACCACCACCCCACATGCACCACAACCACAGTAAAAGACCACCACCAAACAATCTACGTACGTTTCGCCCCGACACCGAGGCATCCTCAGGATGTAGACTCTACGATTAGTAATCGTTAAGTGACTTGCAGGCCCAAACACCCGCCTTATATTAGCTGGTTCCCCCACTACCCCCACCGAATAACCGTATTATGGGAGAATTCGTTAAATCGGTTTGGTCATTCAACAATGCAATCGATTTATTATTTTTATTTTTTATTATTTCGAGTTGTTCCAACACACTTAGTCGAAATCCCTTGTCGCATTTATGTAAAACCTGGAACGTATGGCCGCTACTAACGTTATGTCCTGTCTCTAGTAGGTGTTTTGCGAAATGGGATTTTTGGGGCTGATCGTTCCTAAACGCTGAGATATGTTCTTTATATCTAGTTTCGAAATTGCGCCCAGTTTGGCCTACGTACAAGCCGTTACACTGTGAGCATTTTAATTTGTAAACACCAGATAAATATTTGCAGTCTATTTTGTCTTTGTTGTTACAAATATTTCTTAGTGTATTATTAGTCTTGTAAGCAACATGGACATCATAATTTCTCAGCGTCTTAGCTATCCGTTCAGATACCGGTCCCATATAGGTCAGGCTGGATTTATAATTATTGACTTCTTTATTTGGCGGTACTGCATATAAATATTTCATTGTAAGTTTATTTTGTGTTTTATTAATTATATTCTTAATGACCTGTGAACTGTATCCATTAGCGTGAGCAATATGGTGAATTATGTCCAGTTCTTTTAGATAGTTTTCTTTCGTAAGTGGTACGGACATTAATCTATGAACGTAACTATGAAAAGCCGCGAGCTTGTGTTGCCAAGGATGACATGAAGATATAGGTATGGTTGTATCGGTATAAGTCGGCTTACGGTAGATGCCAAAAACATGCAGGTCATTAAGAATATAATTAATAAAACACAAAATAAACTTACAATGAAATATTTATATGCAGTACCGCCAAATAAAGAAGTCAATAATTATAAATCCAGCCTGACCTATATGGGACCGGTATCTGAACGGATAGCTAAGACGCTGAGAAATTATGATGTCCATGTTGCTTACAAGACTAATAATACACTAAGAAATATTTGTAACAACAAAGACAAAATAGACTGCAAATATTTATCTGGTGTTTACAAATTAAAATGCTCACAGTGTAACGGCTTGTACGTAGGCCAAACTGGGCGCAATTTCGAAACTAGATATAAAGAACATATCTCAGCGTTTAGGAACGATCAGCCCCAAAAATCCCATTTCGCAAAACACCTACTAGAGACAGGACATAACGTTAGTAGCGGCCATACGTTCCAGGTTTTACATAAATGCGACAAGGGATTTCGACTAAGTGTGTTGGAACAACTCGAAATAATAAAAAATAAAAATAATAAATCGATTGCATTGTTGAATGACCAAACCGATTTAACGAATTCTCCCATAATACGGTTATTCGGTGGGGGTAGTGGGGGAACCAGCTAATATAAGGCGGGTGTTTGGGCCTGCAAGTCACTTAACGATTACTAATCGTAGAGTCTACATCCTGAGGATGCCTCGGTGTCGGGGCGAAACGTACGTAGATTGTTTGGTGGTGGTCTTTTACTGTGGTTGTGGTGCATGTGGGGTGGTGGTGCATGCGAGTGTACGCATATGCAGTGTGGGAAAGGAGGGCGGTGCTATATGCATGCATATGCGTGCACTCACACATTTGCTGTAAAGACTGCGTTTTTCGCGGGATAATTGCTAATTAATATAATTAATTTAATATCTTATATAATGGATTTCCGCAAGGTAACGCCTGATTCTATTAACTATCTTACATAATATTTTATAATTGATAATTCAAACACCATTATGTGTTAACATTATAATATATACTAATATATTATATAGTAATTGAATGTGAAATGTTAGACAAATGAATGTATAACCAGACATTTATTTTTGTTGTATAATTTTATTCAAGGTAATGTGTCTGGTCGCAATTTAAAGACAAAAATTCAGTAATAAGTAGACTATAAATATGTACCTTGATTGTAGAGCACCGGGGCCGATATTGGGCAGGCACGTTTGGAACACTGTAACCCGACCACCGGTCGGTGCCTGAAGATTACACACACATTAGTATCTGAACCAATAAACCTGTCATGACTATGGCCCATAGATTGTGTAAGCGCTGGCCCAATGCTGATTTGCGTTTTATGCACCCACATCATACATCCTTCATTGATAAGTCAGCGATGGCTTGTAAAAATCTTTTTTCAGAGGTGTTCACGTTTTTTAACGCCGGGAAATGCTCTGAGGCATGAGGTATGTGGGACTCGCTGCGCCCGAAAGATGGTAAGTGGACGCAGCTCTACCCGCTAAAACCCGGCGAGTGCCACCTGTGCCGCCTTTGATGAGGTGCCCCGGATCTTTTAAGCTAACAGGGCACCTCGACGGCTAGCCAGTCCCGCAAGGGACCGACGCCACCTCCACAGAGGGGTTGTCCCGCACCACAGAACAACCCCTCCCAACGTCGGGATAGTACAATGGGGTGAGGTTCCCATTCTCGCCTCTTGCCCCATGCTCTTCTTATAAGAGGAGTACAAAGAGCCCACTCGGCTCAATTAGCTTCGCCCAAGGTGCAGCGGCTCACCCTAGGCTACTGAGCCCCACCGCCACGACAAGGCCTGAACCATGGTGGGGCAGGGGTGTTCACTAGCCGAGCCTTCATCATCTAGTTCTAGACCATCATTTTTTATTCATTAATATACCTGTCATTAACTTCATCAGCGTTATCAAACTGTTTCCATCCACCACTAGATATAGGACTGTTTTACTAACTCCAACACGGCTGATCCCAAATCGCGTTAAACAAGTGATGTAGTTATAGATCACGTATGCGCTGGGTCAGTTGTGAACGTCACAAACTCTCAAAAAATACCTGTTAATCTCATCAGGCATGCAGGTTTCCTCACGTTTTCCTTCGCTGGTAAGCAAGCTATGTTACCATGTGGATCTCCTGCACGGGGGAATTAAAAGGGACCCACCGGCACGGGTCAGAATCGAACCCGCACCTCCCACTTCGAACCCATAGCTTAAACCATCGTCGTCGACTCACCATGAGTTTGTAGGCGGCCTGCAGCGCGGCCCCCAGCGCGGAGGCGGGCACCCCGGGGGTGGAGAACCGACGCGGCAGCACGGTCAGCAGCTCCGTCACCGTCTCGCGGTTCTCGCCCAGGTTCACCAGCAGACACTCCGGGGACGGCAGGAATATGTCTGACAATACACATTTTTATAAATAATGAATAATAATATCTACGGACGCTTTTACACCACGTCAATCTTGTCCCGTGGTAAGTTCTCGCAGAACTAGACAACGGAAATATATTTAATACTTTTATACATATTATATTTAAGAATTTTATTATATAATACACATATTTAATACACATCCATGACCCAGAAAACCTTTTTGTTCCTGGCGGGATTCAAACCCGCTACCTCCGGCTTGAGCGCCAACGCGCTAACCATTGAGCCATAGAGGTCGTCATTACCTAAATACTTAAGACGCTTCACAGTCCATAACCACCACCTCCATTCATTTTGGAATTACTGATTAATGAAAAAACTTAAGATTATTGACGCCAAATTTCCAATGCTAACACACTTGTTGCTCTACTCTCCAGACCATAACCAAACGGCGGTGGAAGCAGAATAATGGCAGTGGAAGAAACACACACGAAATGCAAACCCAAACATATCAGTGAGCCAAGCCTCCCCAATCCCGATTCCAATAGGTTTTGGTTATAATATGGGTATTGCAATCTGTCTGACTGATATTTGGAAATACCCTGTACCACCCCGACGGTACTCGACGGTACGCAAGAGGTATTGCCATACTGCTTTGCAGCCGAATTAGGACGGCACAACCGGGGTGGTACCTGTCCTTCACATAAAACCCGGCGTCAAGTTACAGTTATGCCGTCGCGTTTCGTGCGATTTGCGACTTTCCGGTGACCCATTGGGGGGAGGGGGGGATAGGGAAAAAGGGGGCAACGCATCTGCATAATCTTTGGTTGTACGGATGTGTACGGGCGTCGATAGTCGCCAAACGGCTTCGACTGCTCGTTTGCCCTCCTATGCTATAAAAAACTCACCATCAACGTCCAGCACGGTCATCTCCTGCGCGCGCGAGTGCCCGTCGCCCATGAGGTAGAAGTGCACGTGCGCGTCGTAGCACACGAACCCCACCTGCATGCGCGCGTCGCCGGGCATCTGCTCCAGGTTCTCCTTTATGGTGTCGCATGCTATCTGTAATGTACAAGGTCTTTAGAACAGAACTAAAAAGAACTTGATAGGTTACAGAATCAGTGTTACTACAGACAGACGGTAAGTGTAAGAGGTGGTGCCATGCTGCATTGCAACCGAACTGGGCCGGCACGACCGGGGTGGTATCCGGCGTCAAGTGACAGCTATGCTGTCGCATTTCGTGCGGTTTGTGAGCGTCCGGTGGCCCATTGGGGGGATTGGTAAAAGGCGGGTGGCGCATCTGCATGGCCTTGGTTGTGCGGATGTGTATGGGCGTCGGCGCCGTGAGGCTCCGACTACTGCTCGTTTGCCCCCTGATCACATAAAAAAAGACGGAAATACGTGACATCATATGTTATATTAAATTTGTTAACAATATTACGCGAACCTGTATATTCTGTATATTTTATGTGCGGTATACATAAATATGTGGTCCGTGTTGGATGCCAGTGGCCAGGGATCGATCGTCTTGTCGTTCATAGAACGAGGCCTATGTTCAGCAGTGTACGGATAGATGATGATGATAATACGTAAAGATCCACCCTTCCATCTTCCTTACATTACATGCACTTCTATACTTACATTATAAAAAATTAATAGTTTGTTTGAACGCGTTAAAAATGAATTACCGATCGAATAAAAGAAGTGTGTACGTGTAATCCTTACGTGCGAATTGCGATTGAAATAAAACTTCATAAAAATAAAAGTTACCTACCCTTTAGTCGCGCCTTTTAAAGAAGTTTTACTTTAAAAAATGAACAATGAACTGAACGTCAGAAAATTTATAAATGATTTATTTATTTATTACAAAAGTAATAAATAAACAAATTCACTTGGATTTAAAATCTCCAAGTTCTGTGCAATTTCAAACAGTTTTTAAGCCCTTTGGTTTTTTATTGAAGTAAAACTTCTTCAGACGCGACTCGAGGGTAGATACCTCAGATTTTTTTCCGACGAAAGTAACGTTTAGTATTATATATTCAAAAATAGTAGCTAACTTGCATTGATCGTGAAAAAGTATAATATGTCATATACTCCATGGTTCTTAACTAAGCCAACTAGTGGCAAAGATCATAAGAAATTAGGATTATTTATTTCTATTTTTTTCAATCGGATGAGTTTTTAGGTTAATAATTTTAGAGAACAGTATGTTTCTTATTTTTGAGGCTGGACAAACCAAGAGAAATCAGCTAGTACATATTAAATTATGGTTAAAAAATAACTACCTGTACAATTATTTATTTTTCCTATTTTCTGATATTTCATTTAAAAACAATTTTATATGTCATAGAGATAACAATAAATAAATATTTATGTTTATTAAGGAAAGGCTAATTCTTGAGTTTTGTATTACATGACAAAATATAATATATAAATAAACTAGCTGTTGCACGCAGCTTCGCCCGCGTTGACTTAGATTTACAGCCATGTGCGGATTGATGATGATTATTTTTATAGCCTTAGTTACTCCTTATAACATCAGCTATTTGTCAGTGAAACTTGCGTCAAGATCGGCCCAGACGTTTCAGAGATTAGCCGGAACAAAAAACAGACAGACATTATAATGAAACAATTTTTACGGATTTTATCGCGGTTTATTAAGTCCTCCCGTGACCATGGTTGCTGTAAAGTATCCGAAACGTCGGGCTTGTAAAAATCTTAATAAACCGCGATAAAATCCGTAAAAATTGTTTCATTATAATGAGTGAAATTCGCGCAAACATTGTAAAAATGCAGCAGCATGTGGATATATACCACTATACCTACACCACGGTACATATATGTACGCATCCACATTCATTGAGTAAAAAGTGGTTATTTTGCTATTACAAACAGACACTCCAATTTTATTTATCTGTATAGATAAATAGCATTTTAAAAAATGACAATACATAAATAAATAAATAGCCCCGGAACAGACACTGCTCTTGACGGGATAAGGAAAGGCCTTTAAAATTGAAATGGTTAAGGTCAAGTACAAACGATCTACAAATGACTGGCACCGGTACATTTAAGAGACTTATTGGTACGTGAAAATGAAATAAAAATATAAAATATTTATTTTCAATGATGTACATTAAAGTATCTCATTGAACGTCAAATGAACTCTAATAACGGTTCTAAAGCTGAGAAGAACCGGCGAAACAAACTCAGTGAAACTAATCTTTTGAATATTTTACAATATACATATAATATAATTTATACACAGAAGCCATAAATCTATACTATTTTTTTTTATGTTAGTTGGATAGGCAAACTGGCAAACGTGCCACCTGATGGAAAGTGGTCGACGTCGCCCATGAACATAAACTAGTTTACCTGGAACGAGCCCAGGCAACTTATTTATGTGTTGCCTATCCTGAGACATAAGATGTTAAGTCTCGGTGCCAGTAATTACACTGCCTGTCTTGTCCTTCTCTCCGAAACACAGCAAAGCTGTTTCACGGGAGAAACAAGCAAGATGGTGGTACCCATGCAGCCGGGAGCGCGGCACAGCGCTTCCCTCCCACCGGTAATAACTAATATAATAAATGTGAAAGTAAGTTTGTTTGCTATGTTCCACGTGAAAACTAATTAACCAAAAATCAAAATCAAAATCAAAATCAAATTTTTTTTATTCAAAATAGTACTAATACAGTATCTTTTTGAACGTCAATTGAATCTACCACCGGTTCCAAGGTAAGCCCACTGAGAAGAACCGGCGAAACAAACTCAGTGGAACTAATCTTTTCAAATAATATATATTAATAACAATTTTAACATCTTATCTTGAAATGCCCGGGTGCGCCTTATTCCCAGGGTGTGGTATCTTCCATGAAATCTTTTACTTTATAATATGCTTTACCACACAAACGTTCTTTAACAACTTTTTTGAATTTTTTTATGGAGAGCTTTTGAACGTTTTCTGGGATCCTATTGTAAAAGCGTATACAGTTAGTTGCCTTTAAAAGAATTGCTTACTTTCGAAAGTCTAATCATTGGTGCATGTAACCTGTGTCTATTACGTGTATTCCTACTATGAATATCACTTTTCTTACAAAATTCATTTATGTTTTTACGGACATACAGTAAATTTTCTAAGATGTATTGAGAGGCGACAGTCAGAATTCCTATTTCTTTAAATTTTTCTCTCAAAGATGAATAGGGAGGCAACTTGTAAATTGCACGAATAGCCCGCTTCTGCAGCACAAAAATGTTGTTTATGTCGGCTGCATTTCCCCATAAAAGTATGCCATAAGACATAATGCTATGAAAGTAGTAACTAACCGATCATCATGAAACTTTGTTCACATATTCTTGGAGGTACTAGAAGTAACATATGACTTTTTATGAAAAACCAACTAAAATCTTATCCTGCGCAGACTAAGTCGCGGGCACCAGCTAGTATATGATAGGAGAGTACATGAAGGAGACCTATAATAAGTACACGATTAGATCAAAACCCAACACATGGGTCAACCCATATATGTCTAGGATATCACACACCTGTGGAATATATATGGGAAGCCCCAAAGGGTGATCACCGATCGAGCGAGATGGTATTATGCTCGGTCAGGCCAAAGCCCACTTGCTATCAATTCAGCTTTTGTATATAATATAACGACGAGCTGTGGAACTTCGATAGCGTGATTCAGGAATGTGGCGCTGATTCGTCCGCTGCACACCTGTAGGTACCCCGAGTCGCGGGTTTAGCACACCAAAGACACCTTCAATACACAACATTAGAACCAAATAAGGGTCAAATCTCGACCCACGTATCCACACACTTGTAGGTACCCCGAGTCGCGGGTTTAGCACACCAAACCTTCAATACACAACATTAGAACCAAATAAGGGTCAAATCTCGACCCACGTATCCACTAACCTGTAAATACCCCGAGTCGCGAGCCACCTGCGACACGTCCAGCAGGAACAAGTACACGGCGGGCTGCGGTGGGCGCAGCATGTACTCTGCAGGCGCGATGAATTCGATGGTGGCGGAGCGCACCTCGGGCCGCCGCGACGGGTCTCCGTACGACTTGCTCACCGGGTCGTACTGGAACTCCTCGGGCACTGGAACGGATGGATGGCATATCAGAGGCATATCGGTGGCATATCAGTTTGTACTGGTCTAAAACATGGAGTAAGAGAAGCATAACCTGTGTATTGATTTGTAATCATTATCGACCCATATAATATGTCCCAGTGCTGTGCACTGAGAGTGTGTGTCTCCTGATCATTAATCAGGCGTGGGTAACAAAATGCAAGGCTCTTTAAAGTTATAAACAATTATATTTTAAAGCCTATCCAATAAAGGATAATTTTCATTTCGTGTATCAACTTTTCTAATTCAAGGCCAAGGCTTCACCATAATCATCATCATCATCAGCCTCTATCGTCCACTGCTGAACATAGGCCTCCCTCAATGAACACAAAGACGACCAATCCCTTGCCACTTGCATCCAACACAAGGCTTCAACGAAACGAAATTAATACTTCTAATCTTTGTATGTCTGTTTACCAATCTTTTCTTGCATACCGATACATACCATTAACATTTAACAATGCTAGGAACGCACTTTGAGCTGGGTCATTAATTATTATTACTACTTATTTCTTTCGCTATAAATATTTACTATATCGCACAGTTTATCGTGGACAGGCTTAGGAGAGGCAATGAAAGACCTGTAGGGCTAGCATGCGCGCACGACAAAATTTGGTTTACACCTTTTCTCTTATAACTTACTAGCTGTTGCCCGCAGCTTCGCCCGCGTTAACTAACTCAACTTAACTCAGCGTTATTTTTACCTTTGCCCATTTTAATATAGAAAAAACCCAGACAAGCGTGATTTAGACTCGCGTGATGTGGGTTCCTAAGAACGTATTTTTTATGTAATATAGCAAAAAATTAACGGTTTTCAAATTGTTTCCTTTACTTATTGGGGCTTCTTACCAAATTTAATGATTATTTATCAATGGGAATGACATATTGGTTATATAAACCAATAATTGGTTTGACAAACTGACAGACTGACAGACGGACAAATGAGTAATCCCATAATTCCGTTTCACAGTTTTGAATAACGGAATCCTAAGAACTTGACGAACAATAATATACGTCGTAAGAGATAGCGGAGTACGGAACAAAGCGTATCGATAACTCACAGTCGTTGACCCTGTAGCAGAGGTTGCACTTCCACCGCTTCGCGTCCACGAAGTACACGAACGGGTTGATGTAGGTGCGACACGCGCGGCAACGGACTATTGTCGTGCACTGGATCACTGGCAGGTGCTGAAAAAAAAATTGAACGTTTACTTTTTAAAAAAATTGTGTTTGATACGCAAAAACATTTTATTTATCTGTATAAATAAATGTATAGATGTAGTGTAACCTTTATTACGTAACTCGTACGTAACGTACTAAATTAATGGTGTCAAAATAGCATAATTTATGCAATATAATAGCAAAATTACAAAAGCTTAATTAATAATTACACAATATATAAACGAATGCTTGGATAAATTAGTATGTATAACCTGACCAGAAATATGTAAACCCTGCGTGGTGTCGCCACTGTATCTCTTCTACGTCAATACATAGTATCGTCAATACAGAAATTAGTACCGAAATTTTCCGCAATATGGCGAGGGTTTTTGAAGTAAAACTTCTTTGCGTGCATGAGGGTAATTCTTTACGGATAAAACGTCACGAAAATGTGCAAAGTTTTTGTCCGAGAAGAGGGAGAAAGACAGACGACAATTAATGACAGAGAGTGAGAAAGGGCAAACGCAGCATGAAGCACATAGCCATGGAGTGAAAGTAGGGAGCAAGCGAGTGAGAAAGATTGAGAGAGAGAGAGACTGAGTCTCATCGCAAGTCTCGGAAATTTAAAGCTTTAGATTAGTATAAATATAAACGAGATTTAAAAATTAGTTTGCCAAATAAGTTTCACTTCTGACATGTGTACTTTGTACGCACACACTTTTTTATTTTTCTGGTCAGGCTATAACTATTATGTTTCGTAACAGTTGTCTTAAAAATATTAATGTGACCCAGGTTTTTAGATCTGAGGTCAAATATAAAAGATTTAAAACGGCATTACAGACATTAATCTGAATGACTAAGCAATTAGTCATTAATACTAAAGTTATAAACATAGACGATCTATAAGGACAGATATCATTAAAAGATGTGTCACGTAAACCCTTGTTAAAATATATCTGTACTAATGATTATATAACATTATTTATGATCTTAATAACTTAATGGCTAGTGAGTTTGGAAGATGACAAACACAGGGGCCTACTATTTTGTATCTCAAGTAAAGAAACACATAGACCATCCTGCATGGGTACCACCATCCTGTATGGGTTCCTCGCAACCTATGTTATCTACCGTGTTGGATGCGAGTTCTGAGGATCGGCCGTCTTACCCCACCGTGGTTCGAGCCTTATCGTGGCGGTGGCGCTCAGTAGCCTAGGGTGAGCCAAGCACCTTAGGCGAAGCAAATTGAGCCGAGGGAGTTGCTCTTTGTATCCCTCTTATAAGAAGAGGGGGCAAAGGAGCAGGGGGACAAGGGGCGAGGATGGGAACGTCACTCTATCGTACTGTCCCGACCATGTTCTATGGTGCGGGACAACCCCTCTGTGGAGGTGGTGTCGGTCCATAAAAGGACTGACTAGCCGTCGAGGTGCCCTGTTTGCATTGGTGTCACTCGCCGGGGTTTAGTCCTTTCGGGCGCAGCTAGTCCCACATACGCGCCTGGGGTGACCCACTCTCCCCCGGGATGCCTCAGAGCATTAAATTAAAAATTACATCTAAGAAAAATTTAAAAATCCCGGCGTAAAAAAAAGAGAGACCATGTTCAGCAGTGGAGGGATAGAGGCTGATGATGATTATGATTGATAATTAACCAACTTGAATCATGATCATAGCCGCGGTAATTGTTCGTTTATAAATAAACAAGGCTAAAAATATAGTGTAACAAAAGAAATAAAAATGGCTGTAGGTATCGAGCACAACAGAAAAAAATACGTCTATCGCAATTAACTTATCTATGTAGACTTTTTACTGTAAAGTGAAATTAAATCTACAAACATCTATTAACAATAGTTGTATTAAGAGTTTTAAATTTTATACACCAGTAGTAAGGTTTACATTCGCTTATGACATTCGACTGATAAAGAATTTAAATTTTGTATTGTGTGTGCTATCAACACATAATCCAATTACTGACACAAGACTCTATTGACATCGAGATAATTACATCCTTTCCTTAATAGTTAATATACATGTGGGAGGGATGCTGCCGGGCTCGCATGCATTGGTTCCACCATTCTGTTTATATTCAGTGCAATGCTTGGCTGTGTTTCAGAAAGAAGGATATGACTAGTAGTGTAATACATAGTAGCACGGTCAGTAGCCTGAGTGTCCCTATGTTATGTTCATCACATTGACTAACACATAGTATATACAACTCCTTACATTAAAACCGACAAGAACCTTGTATCGAAAAAGTTACTATATACATAAAATAATAATAATATAATAATGGGTTGGGCAACTCACACATGGCCATCTGGTCCCAAACTAGGCAGAGCCTGTTCTTATGGTAACCTGACAACTGATATATTATACTTACAGTGGTGGACACATAATTAGAAACACCAAGTATTACGTTAAATCTGAGGGAAATTGTACTTGATAATTATATTTTTTGGTATTATAAAGGGCTTCATACTACTTGGCTATAGAGAATGCACTCCATGAAGTAATATCATATCAGTTTTAAATATATTAAATAATGGTTCATGTATGTAAATATTTCATATATTTATAAGTCAACTTATACCATGACAGTATACAATGGTGGACAACAAATTAGAAACAGAAAGATATTACTGATACAAATATGTACAAATATAAAAATTAACATTAAAAATAACGATAAATTCAACACACAAAACATATTTATTTAACTAATATTTGGTTGGGAAACCTCTACTGTCAATTACAGCTCTACAACGTCGTGGTATTTGACTGTATTAATTTTTCACAAGTTTCCACAGTAATATTTTGCCAAGTTTCTACAAATGGGTCGTGAAGTTTATAGATGTTGGTGATAATATGTTTATCAGCCAATGATTTCTTCATTATGTACCACAAATTTTCGATTGGATTTAAATCTGGACTTTTAGCTGGCCACTCTAACATTGTTATCAATTGGTCTCAGAGAATTCTTTCTACACTTTTTGCGGTGTTTTGGGTCATTGTTGTGCTGAAATATCCAGGTTATTTGGTAAATTGTTGTCAGTATGTGGAATCATTGTTTCTTCTAGAATATTTTTATATTGAAGTTGATCTAATATCCCTTCAATTTTTCTCACCGGACCAACTTTAATATTACCATCGCCATGCTTAACTGTCTTTATGGTGTACTTTTTATTTAATGCCTCGTTAATTGGACGTAGCACACATCGTTTGCCGTCTGAATTTACCAAATTTATTTTAGCTTCATCGGAAAATAAAACTTTTCTCCATTCGCGGTCTGTCCAATTACAGTAGTTTGTAACAAAAGCTAAACGTTTTTCTCTATGTTGCCTTGTAAGAAGTGGTACTTTTCTAGCCAGCCTACCAAACAATTTTGCTTCAACTAATCGCCTACGGACTAATCTTGCGGATACGTTTCGTCGATTATCTTCAGCAAAAACTTCTTTTCGAATCGGGTTTTTGAGGCTTTGAAGGGATCCAACTTAGCCAAACGAACTATAAGCATATCTTTGCGAGCCGTAGTCATCCTCAACTTTTCTAGGTACCTTGTCCGACGTGCCATGTTATCCTTACTAATATTATAAATGCGAAAGTAACTCTGTCTGTCTGTCTGTCTGTCTCTTTTTCACGCCTAAACCGCTGAACAGATTTGGATGAAATTTGGCACAAAGATAGCTTGAAACCCGAGAAAGGACATAGGATAGGAGGAGTTTTTATCCCGGAAATCCTACAGGAACGGGATTTATGCGGGTAAAACCCCGGGACTATCTATCTTCTGAACCACGGAACAGATTTGGGTGAAATTTGATATGAAGATACTTTGAAAATTAACATAGGACATTAAATAGTTTTTATCCTGAAATTCCCACGGGAACGAGACCTGTGCGAGTAATATCCCGAGACAGACTATCTTCTAAACCACGGAACAGATTTGGGTGAAATTTAATATGAAGGTACTTCGAAACTTAACGTAGGATTTAAAATAGTTTTTATCCTAAAAATCCCACGGGAACGGGACCTATGTGGGCAAAACCCGGGACTGTCTATCTTCTAAACCACGGAACAGATTTGGGTGAGATTTGGTATGAAATCTTAAAATAGTTGCTATCCTGAAAATCCCACGGGAACGGGAGTTGTGCAGCTAAAACGCCGGGACTGTGTATTTGTTAAACCACTAAACCGATTTGAGTGAAATTTGATATGGAGATAGTTTGAGATCCTCGGTAAGATATAAGATGTATAATTAGTGTAACAAGAAGTTTTTTAGATGTGTCAATAGATGGCGTTAACACAAAATGTAGATCACGCTATCCATTACAAGATGCGAATCCTTATGAGGATCGCACTTTTGTATTGCACGCGTTTTTAATGAAGTATTCATATATTAGTAATTTATCCAAAAATGATTTATTAATAGAATTCATTATATTATAAAAAAGGAATACTTATATATAATAATGAAGCGGCTGAAAAAGCTAAAATATGCAAATACAGGGGTCTAGGCTCCGAATATGATTATATCCTATTCGGTGTCGAGACCCTTGGTCCGTGGGGTCCTAGCGATTTAAGGCTCTTTAAGGAAATAACAAAAAGGTTAGTCGACATCACAGGAGACCGAAGAGCTGGCAGCTACCTCGGACAAAGAATTAGTCTAGCAATTCAAAGGAGGAACGCTGTGAAAATCTTCGGAACCTTGCCTAAAGGGACTCCTTTTTATTAATATACTTAAGTTATTATATTATATTTTTTTAAGTTTTTAGTTTGAGGTTCTTTGTAATTTATACCCAATATGTTTTTATTTAATTATTTAATAATTTAAAATTGCAATAAATGACAAAGTACTATTTATAAACAATGCTAGGAACAATAATAAAATATATGAATAAAAAATATAACTTTTTCGTAGTTTTTTGCTGGTAGTAGGTACTAATTTGAATTAAAATATTGATGTATCATAGGGTAGTTACGAATAATTTTGTATCGTTAGGACACAAAATAAATACTATAGGACGTCTGACACCTCAATCCTCCCATGAACATGGTTGCTGGAAAGTATCCGAAACGTCAGGCATTTAAAAATCTTAATAAACCGCGATAAAATCCGTAAAAGTTATTTAAATATAATAAAAATGTACTACTAAATTAAATAAATTATATATTTTATAAAAACGTACTATCGGGCCTTACAGTGGAAGTAAATAGTATTCTTTAAATTATTAGAGTTTGTAAATTGGAACCATTTTTTTTAATGTCACATGGAGGCAATCGAGCAGTCGGTGCCGGAGGTAACTACCGACGCCCATAGACATAGGCACAGCCAAAAGTTATGCAGATGCGTTGCCCTCCTTTTCCCTATACCTCCCAATGTACCACCAGAAACTCACAAACCGCATGAAACGCGACAGCATAGCTGTCACTTGACGCCGGTGTTACGTGAGCGAGAGGTACCACCACGTGCTGGCCCAATTCGGTTGCAAAGCAGCATGGCTACTACTTTATTTGAAAAATAAGATTTAAAACAATACTTCTTGTACGCGGACGAAGTCGCAGTTAAAATCTATGAAATAATTTACTGCACTTACATTAAGAAAAACCATTTTTGTCCGTCTGTTTGTTCCGGTTAATCTCTGAAACGGCTAAGCCGATTTTGGCGAGGCTTTTACTGGCAGATAGCTGACGTTATAAGGCGTAACTTTGGCCATAAAAATAATCATCATCAATCCGAACGGCTGTAAATCTAAGTAAACGCGGGCGAAGCTGCGGGCAACAGCTAGTTAATAATAATAGGCAATAGCGTTAAACACATTCTTTACTGAACATTCTAATTTATTTGCGATCTTTCTGTAGCTCCAGTGTTTATTAAAATGCAAATTTACTATTATTTTCCTTGTTGAAACATCACTACTCTTATTTTTAACCATTTTCAACAATAACTACGAAAAAAGAAACCGTAACGGTTTAGAAATGGCGGGATATCGATACAATTATCTTAGAATTGTATTATAAGCTTATTCTTTTTATATTTTTTTAACTTAGAACATACATATAATATTGTTTCTAATTAGTTGTCCAGGCAGCCAGTTCTATGGATGTAATATTTTCTACTGGTATATGTTTTTTTTTTATCGACACATATCAGTCATTAAAAAAGTATTGTTTTATAAACTAGATAGGTGCAAGTATATTTTGACTTAATAAATAACGATGTATCCCTGACACATTACGTTCAAAATATTGTTTGAACTTATAAATTAGGTTAGATAATAGGTGTTTCTAATTATATGTCCACCACTGTATGTATTTCTAAATACATACATATTATAGACTAGCTGTTGCCCGCAGCTTCGCCCGCGGTAACTTACTCAACTTAATTATTGTTAGTCACAGCGTGATGTTATATAGCCTATAGCCTTTCTCGATAAATGGGCTATCTAACACTGAAAGAATTTTTCAAATGAGACCAGTAGTTCCTGAGATTAGCGCGTTCAAACAAACAAACAAACTCTTCAGCTTTATAATATTAGTATAGATACATTACACCGAGACACAGAACAAATGATCATGCTCCTCATACAAACATTTGCCCTGGATGGGAATCGAACCCACAACCTTCTGATTTAGCAGTCAGGGTCACTAACCACTAGACCAACAGGCCAGTCAAAATTTCCTTTATTCTTTGTTCCATAATTACTTACCTACTTATTAGATTTGCATTTAATGCTAGTACTTTATACCCATACTGACACTCGTTTAATGATGGGGGGCAACCCCCCACTTTATAAATCAAAAGTGAGCCGAATGGGCTCACACTAATCCGTTGAAGCATTAGGGCCTTCGGGCCGTTAGCATAGATCCCACCGAAAAAAAAATAAAAAAAAAATCGTTTAATGAGATATACTATGTTTATAATATCATGTCTTTAACAAATGAGAAAACATTCATTTTTAAGAATATTATCATAATATGCCCTAACCTCAATCTTGGTAGTTTGATTTATTTTAAATTTGCACTTTTTTTTTAACGCCGGGAAATTCTCTAAGGCATTCTGCTGGGAAGGGGGTGGACTCCTCAGGCAGGTATGTGGGACTCACTGCGCCCGAAA
The DNA here is from genome assembly GCA_963853865.1 of Helleia helle. Classification (NCBI taxonomy): domain Eukaryota; kingdom Metazoa; phylum Arthropoda; class Insecta; order Lepidoptera; family Lycaenidae; genus Helleia; species Helleia helle. Next base: position 4,491,168 of record OY971425.1, on the reverse strand, counting down.
GATGGTAAAGTGGACGCAACCCTACTCACTAAAACCCGGCGAGTACCACCAATGCCACCTTTCAGTGAGGGGTACAAATAGCAACTCCCTAGGTTCAATTAGCTTCGCCCAAGATGCTGGGTTCACCTTAAGCTACTGAGCACCACCTCCACAAGGCTAGCTTATAAGTAATAAGATTATAGAAAATACTCACATTAAGATCCTTGAATGGATGTATCAGGATTCCTAAAGGTACCCTGGCCTTCTGCAGCAAGCTGTTCGTTTCGGGTATCCTGTTGACAGTACATCTGAAGATCCTGTGTAAATAAAAGATATATAAATATTTAATTCACAAAGGGAAACCTATTATTGGCCTTATTTTTTGTAAAATATACTTAAAGTATGTATAGACTGATACACTGTTGGTTTCCTTAATAAATAAAAAAACATGTCATTCATATAAAAAATTCTTTGTGCATTTAATGATCCAATTGAGGAAAGGTTGTATGATATTAAGGAAAGTCTTCATCGATTTTTAAGCATAAATTTTCCCCTTAAAGTGATAAATTTTATGTTACACAGCCAAAAAATGTACAAGTACAAGCTCACAAAATTTCTAATTAGATAATGTCCAATTTAAAACATTAATATCTAGTCACTTTTTGATGACCTCTGTGGATCAATGGTTAGCGCATTGACGCTCAAGCTGGAGGAAGCGGGTTCGAATCCCACCAGGGAACAAAAAGTTTTGTGTTCCTGGGTCATGGATGTGTATTAAATATGTGTATTATTTAATAAAAATCTTAAATATGTGTATAGTATAAGACTTAAACATATTTCCTTTGTCTGTACTCGTAACACAAGTTCTTCGATAACTTAACACAGAACCAGATTGATGTGGTGTAAAAGCATCCATAGACATTATTATTATTACTTTCAAACAGCAACAGAAGCAATAACTAACCCTTGGTCTGAGTCTCATACGACATTTCATCAAATGTATAAAAACTATCAAGAAGGCCACCCTAGAATTTATTTATTTACATATTATTATTTATTCCTATAGGTGATTTTGCATTTAAAACAAGTTCTTATTTAGAATTTTAAAATGTATTATGTTTATTTTGTTTTGGTCATTTATTGGCTATTTCACATTTCAAATTTGATTCATATTATTTGTATGAATAATGTATCATAGAAGATAAATAATATGTAGTATTGCAAAACAATAAATTGCAAAATAAATATTATCTGAAATAGAACAGTAATGTAAAACACATTTATTGGATGCATATTTTATTTAAGTACACATTTATAATATTTTCTTCATATTCCTCATGTGTACAATACTGCTGTCTTATATAGTTGTAGTTTCTTTATTGAAGACAATGTTTCGAGCCAATGTTTTATTTATTAGAAAATATATACATATTATTATTATATATATATATATATATATATGTATATGATAAAGAACTGATAAGGAAGTGTAAGAGGTATGACCTTCATTTTATGTTGTCCTAATATTTGTCTCGATGTAACATACATACTTTAATAAAAAACCCTTTTTATAAGTACACCATAATCATGTAATTTTTTCTCTCTCTCTAAAGATCTGGTTTAATTTCTGCAAGATAGATTACTGTATGCTTATATGTAAATTTATATATACATTAAATCAGTACTTTAAAAGGTAAAAAAGGGTTAATAATTTTCTATAAAGATTAAGTAATTTTTTCATAGCCCTCATAACTCATTTTTGACTCCTTTTTTAAACTGGAACTGGCTATCAAGTTTGTTGACTTATATATATTATCATATCATTTTTGTTTCTCTATCTTTATTAATCTTTGGTATTGTAGAAAGTTTGCCAACCTTCTCTGTACCGTAATATATTTATGAAATGTTAATGTTATATTATTGGAATCTATTTATATAATAATTAGATTCCAATAATATTCACATTTTCCATTCAAGATTCCATTAATACAGCTAGTACAGCATTTTATATCACAAGGAGGCAACCGAGCAGAGCAGAGCAGCCTTATAGTGATTCCCCACCATGGTTCAGGCCTTGACGTGGCGGTGGGGCCCAGTAGCCTAGGGTGAGCCCAACACCTAAGGCGAAGCTAATTGAGCCGAGGGGGCTCTTTGTACTCCTCTTATAAGAAGAGGGGACAAAAGAGCAGGGGGCAAGGGGTGAGGATGGGAACCTCACCCCATTGTACTGTCTCGACGTTGGGAGGGGTTGTGCTGTGGTGTGGGACAACCCCTCTGTGGAGGTGGTGTTGGTCCCTTGCGGGACTGACTAGCCGTCGAGGTGCCCTGTGAGCTTAACAGATCCAGGGCTCCTCACCAAGGCGGCACTGGTGGCACTCGCCGGGTTTTAGTGGGTAGGGCTGCGTCCTTCGTCGCGTTCGGGCGCAGCGAGTCCCACATACCCACCTGGGGAGGCCCACTCCCCAGGCGGGATGCCTCAGAGCATTTCCCGGCGTAAAAGAAGAGAGAAAAAAAAAGCCTTATAGTGACTACCAACGCCCATAGACATTTCCACAACCAAAAATTTTGCAAATGTATTGCATTTTCCTTCCATTTCCCTATCCCCCCCCCCCCCGGCCTCAATGGGCCACCGAAAACTAACAAACCGCACAAAACACGCACAGCATAGCTGTCACTTGACACCAGTATTATATGAGCGAGAGGTAACACCCCGGTCATGCTCTCCCAACTCACACTACCTCTTATTAACTAAGATAAATTATATACTTAAAATACACTTACTCAGGACTACAATTTGGTGCATCTGCAAACTGATGGCCAAGCTTTATTTCCGGTGGGTCTTCGGGGTACTCCGGTAGGATATGCTTACACTGCATCAAATCCACCATCTGGTGACCCCATAATTGATCAAACCCTTGTTTAGTAACACTTAGCTGATTCATTTGTTGTGTCACACCATATGTACTTGACTGCGGAAACTGTTTAACAATATTCTGCTGCATCTGCATTTGTTGCTGTTGCATATTACTTGCAGGCATCTGCGGGTACCTGTTCTGTAAGTTTATCCTCGGTGGACCGTTCATCCCGCCAGGCGCTCCAGACTGTGGCATTGGAATATTCTGTCCACTTCCACTTGCAATACTAGCCTGTGGTCCATTATTTGGAGGGCCAGCAGGAAAACTTGCAGGAGGCTGACCAATGGGACCATTTTGATGGTTAACTCCTGGTAGTGGACCAACAGGTGGAGGAGGTCTATTAGGTAGGGAAGATGGCCCACTAGGTAAAGAAGAAGGCCCAGTAGGCAGAGAACGTGGTCCACTAAGTACAGAAGGCCCACTGGATAAATTTCTTGGTGGACCCATTTGTAGTTGAGCTCTTGGGTCAGGAATTGAAGGACCATTCACAATATTAGGTGGCCTCATTGGAGGGACCCCAGGCCCTTGTAAAGTAGGAGTACTAGTAGGAGGTCCACTCATCAAGGGACTGCTTCTAGGTACTGACAGGGGGGGACCAGTAAATGGAACAGTTGGTTGACTGACAGGAGGCATTGGCATTGATGTTGGTGGCCGTTGATTTCCCGGTATTGGTGGCATACCTGCTACATAAGGGTTTGATCCATAAGGTTGACTTACTGGCGTAGGACTGAATGAACTTGAGGCTGGGGGATACTGACTTGGTGGTCTTTGGGAAGGAGGAGGCCCCATCGGACCATTTTGAAGTGGAGGATTGTATTGACTAGAAGTAACAAGAGGAGGTGCATTATTGTTTATTTGACCCTGTTGAATATTTGGAGGATAATATGAAGGTGTAGAGTGAGAAGTAGATGGAATACTTACTAAATTTTGAGGAATGTTCTGGATGTTTTGTGGTGGAACTTGGTTAGGATTAACTAAGGGTTTAATAGGCCTCAAAGGGGAGGATTGTAAATTCGTTGGCGGTGGCAACATTCCTGGGTGATTAAAGGCGGGAGAACTATTTGCACTTTGTGTGAAATTGTTTCCTGGATTATTGAAAACTGGCCCTGGTACAGAATTGTTTGAATTGCCATCTTGTTTCATAACGCCCGGTAAATTATTGGCCGGAATTTGGTTATATTGTTGGAATGTACCAGGATTAGGTTGCTGAGGCCGAGAGACATTGTTATAAGGGCTTGGTGTGTGAGACATGATTTCTCATTCTGAAACAATATTTCGTCAGTTACATAAAGATGGATCGCGTACATTCGTTATGAAATGCAACGAAATTATGTTTATAATTAAATGTTAACAATAAAAATGATTAATTAATGCTTATTCACTAAGAATGACTGATGGTCAAAGACATTGTTGAACTTACCGATTATGGGCTATAATGTTAACATTAAAACTTTTCACACACTTGTATTTTATTAAACCATTCTCACATGTTCCACTTGAAGTAAAATTAACTACGAAAATTAAATCTGTGAAGTAAATTTCGACCCTGACTTACGTGGCCGAGCAATTTAAAGCGCCCTCTGCTGTTTTTATAAAATTGATTTTTGACTTTGAAGTTTAATGTCAAAACGTTTAGTAATATTTTTTTAAGGAGGTAAATGACAAAGATCATAAAAATTCTTCTTGCTTAATTCAAACTAATATTTATCATTAAATATAATTTAAATCGTTTATTTTATTTGTGACATCCAATAAATAGTCTTCAGTGTCAAGTGCAAATATAAAAGTATAATGGATCTGATGATGAACACGAAGGACAGTTTGGGACACTCATTTTTACAGGGGGGTATACAGTAGCTACATTGTGTTTGGACTTAATATTTTATTTATATTGATGAGAACAGCTCTGCACCCATATGGGACAGTCCACTGCTGTACAGTTACCTTTTGTTGGACTTGGACTTTGGTTTCATACGTTTCAATACATCAAAATATTATTCAGTTCACTAAAAATTTGAAAAAAAAAATCTTTTTTAATTAAAAATTGTTTTGCACTACAAAGGATAAAATAAATTATTTTTAAAAATGTAACCGACTTTCAAACTACAAATGTCGGTGCCGGTAAAATTTACTTGTAGGTAGTAAGTACACCTAGAATTAGTATATTCTATGTAATCTACTATTATTCGAGAGCCGAAGCACCTGACTTGGCTTGGCAAGGATTTGGCGTGGTGAGGGAAGTACGCGCATCGTATCCTACCTCGTACCCTTCAGGTTATCTATGTTCTGTGTATCGTATTCTCAAATCTATACATATAATAAATCTGTAGAGGAGTCGTTTCTGTACATTGAAAGTATTTAAAAAAAAATTAGCCAGGGTGTTAAAGGATGACTAACAGAATATATTTTCAGCATTTTTTTAATTTTTGTCTGTTTGTCTGTTTGTCTGTTTAGTTAACCACGCATCACGTAAAAACTACAAAACCAATGTAAATAACTTTATACATAAAAATTGTGCGTAACTTAGAGTAACATTTAGTTTTTGTTTCATCGCAATCGCTTTACTCTATCAAAAGATATAATATTATGTATTTGAAATGTAGTTCAATACAATACTTAACAAATATGATCAGATCAACGCCATCTATTGACAACTTATAGTACCGACATGTATATCCTATTTGTTAAGTTTAATGAATTTGTTGAGTTATTATAATATTTTGTTAAAATTTTAATACGTTGGAAAGGAATAGTAATTACTTTCTTTAATACTTTAGAAAAACATCGTTTTCAATGAATATAGTTTAATGTGTCACATAATATAAAAAAAAGATATTTTATAACTGTGTCCGAACGATTACAGATTAACTCTCAATAGATGGCGTTGTGCATTTGACGTCATTTCCTGAATCGCGCTATTAAGATTCTCGGCCAAAGTATCACCCTAACCCGTCTTGGATGTTTTAAGTTTTCAAAATTCATTCGTTCGTGTCGTTTAAAAGGTCTTTCTTGGTTTTAGTCTGTTTGGCGTTTGATAATTGGTTCTTTAATCTTTCAATATTTTCTAGAATAAGAATATGCCTTCTAGAAAAAAATCAAACCTATCGCAAAGTAGCCGAAACGGCTGACAGAGAGCGCCACGCCCTCTCACGCGAGTCTGAGACTTTTACCGAAAGGGAGTCGCGTTTAAGTTCGCAAAGAATCCAGACCGCAACTTTGCGCTCCCAAGAGAGTATCGAGGAACGCGAAGCGCGGTTGTCAGCTGACCAAGAGCGTCACGTCCTCTCACGCGAGTCTGAGACTTTTACCGAAAGGGAGTCGCGCTTAAGTTCGCAAAGAATCCTGACCGCAACTTTGCGCTCCCAAGAGAGTATCGAGGAACGCGAGGCGCGGTTGTCAGCTGACCGAGAGCGTCACGCCCTATCATGCGAGTCTGAGACTTTTACCGAAAGGGAGTCGCGCTTAAGTTCGCAAAGAATCCTGACCGCAACTTTGCGCTCCCAAGAGAGTATCGAAGAACGCGAAGCGCGATTGTCAGCTGACCGAGAGCGTCACGCCCTCTCACGCGAGTCTGAGACTTTTACCGAAAGGGAGTCGCGCTTAAGTTCGCAAAGAATCCTGACCGCAACTTTGCGCTCCCAAGAGAGTATCGAAGAACGCGAAGCGCGATTGTCAGCTGACCGAGAGTGCCGCGCCCTCTCACGCGAGTCTGAGACTTTTACCGAAAGGGAGTCGCGTTTAAGTTCGCAAAGAATCCTGACCGCAACTTTGCGCTCCCAAGAGAGTATCGAGGAACGCGAAGCGCGGTTGTCAGCTGACCGAGAGCGTCACGCCCTCTCACGCGAGTCCGAATCTCTCTCAGAGAGAGAACGGCGATTAACAACAGCCAGAGATAATTATGTGAGCGCCCGGATGAACGATGTACGTTATTTAATATCCGAAAGGGAAAGGATAGACGATCTGCGACGAGCAGAAACAGGAGAACAGCGACAATCTCGCCTGGGAGCTGACCGGGCTCGATACCACATGAACAGAATTATAACTGGCGAGGCTGATGATGAGTCCTTAGAATATAATGTTGTTGCGAACATTATTCTGCCTTGGGAAAATAAGGAAAAATCAGGATTTACATATTCAACAAGAATTGACTACGCCTTCTACGCCTTTGTGGGTGGTATGACAGAAATTTGCAATTTTTGTGATGCTCTGAAATGGAGAAAAGAGGCAAATGGAATGTGCTGTTCAAATGGAAAAGTTGTTGTTCCAAATTTTCAAGATCCCCCAAACATTATTAAAACTCTTTTAAATGGCGATCACCCCCAGTCTAAACACTTTTTAGATAATATCCGTTCCTATAACAGCGCTTTCCAAATGACATCCTTTGGGGCAAAACAAATAACGGAGGGTCCGTTCATGCCAACCTTCAAAGTGCAAGGTCAAGTTTACCATCTCATCTGATCTTTATTGCCAGATAATGAGCCTAGATTTCTTCAAATTTATTTTGTGTCCGATTACACTGAACAGCATAATATTAGGAATCGCCATTTCCCCCAGCTTAATGGTGCGCTTATATCAGAACTACAAAACATGCTGCATCAAGTAAATCAATAAGTGGGGAATTTTAAAGCTGCGTTAGATTCCATTCTACAAGGCAGCAATGATTACAAAATAATCATCAGCGCAGATAGTCGTCCTGTTGGTGAACACCGCGGGAGGCACAACGCACCAATGGCAGATGAAGTCGCAGTTGTTTTAGTCGATCAGGAATGTGAGAGGCGTGACATCGTGTTACGCACTTGCGACGATCGCCTGCAACGCATTTTTGAAACTCACCGAGCTTACGATGCCTTGCAATATCCATTAATATATTGTCATGGTGAAGATGGGTACAATTTTGGATTGCACCAAGTGAACCCTACTACGAGGGTCACTAACTTTAATAAAAAAATATCGGCTCTGCAATATTATTCATACCTTTTGCAAATAAGGCGTAACTGTTTTGTTTATTTGCAACGTTTTCGTGGTTTGTTCAGTCAATTTATTGTGGACATGTATGCAAAAATAGAAACTGAACGTTTAGTGTTCATTCGCACTAACCAGCGTCGTTTACGTGCTGAAGAATACGTGTATTTGCGGGACGCAATGCAATCAGATAATAATATCGAAAATTTGGGGCGGTTAGTCATCTTGCCGTCCAGTTTTACAGGCGGTCCGCGATATATGCACGAAAGAACGCAATATGCCTTTTGCTACGTCCGTAAGTATGGCCGGCCGGACCTATTCATAACGTTCACAACAAATCCAAAGTGGACCGAAATTTGTCAGGAACTTCTCCCAGGACAGACGTCATATGATAGACATGACATCATTGCGAGAGTATTTCATTTAAAACTTAAATATATGATTGATCTTCTTACAAAAGATAAAGTTTTCGGCTCAGCTCTTTGTTTCATGTATAGTGTTGAGTGGCAAAAGCGTGGCTTACCTCACGCCCACATCCTCCTGTGGCTGGCAGAAATAATCCGACCCGAAGCTATTGACAGTGTCATAAGTGCCGAGTTTCCAGACCATGATGCAGATCCAATTTTGCATGACATCATTAAAACACACATGGTTCACGGGCCATGTGGCGGTTTAAATAGAGTATCACCATGCATGCAAGATGGTCGGTGCTCAAAAAGATACCCTAGGGCACGTACAGAACAAACTATATCGGGAGAAAATGGGTATCCGCTATACCGGCGTCGATCACCTTCTCAAGGTGGTTTTACGGCTTCCATCAGGTTCCGTGGGCAAGAAATTATATTGGACAATAGATGGGTGGTACCGTATTCACCAGTTTTATCTAAAGCATTTCAAGCTCACATTAATGTTGAAATATGTAATAGCGTTAAGTCTATAAAATATGTATGTAAATATATCAATAAAGGTAGTGATCAAGCAATGATAGCGCTGAGAAATAATGAATATGACGAAGTCACAAGATACCAGTCTGGCCGGTACATAAGCTCCTCTGAGGCAGCTTGGCGTATTTTAAGTTTCCCGATACATGAAAGGCATCCGCCGCTCATTCACCTGGACGTGCACCTTGAAGGCGGGCAGCGAGTGTACTTTCAGTCTGAAAATGTGGTAGAAAAGTTGGCCAACCCGAGACAAACCACCTTGCTTGCATTCTTTCGTCTTTGCCAAAGTGATCATTTCGCGAAGTCTCTTTTGTATAATGAAGTGCCATGTTATTATACTTACAACAAGCAGCAAGGTATTTTTGTTCGTAGGAGACGTGGAACTGCTGTAGATGGTGAGCCTGGTATTTTTAAAGAGCACGTGATTGGACGGGTGTACACGGTACACCCGAATAATCCCGAGTGTTATTATTTACGCCTTCTTCTTCATATAGTACGAGGTCCTACATCTTTTGCAGAACTCCGTAAATTGGACGATATTGAACATCCCACCTACAAGGCCGCTTGCCGCGCACGCCATTTATTAGATGGAGATCAGCATTGGGATGATGCTCTAGCTGAGGCATGTATTAGTGACAGTCCACATCGCTTGCGACATTTGTTTGCCATCTTATTGACCTTTTGTGGATTATCAGATGCTAGACTGTTGTGGCAAAAATACCATGACAAGTTTGCTGAGGATTTTTTGAGACAAGTTCAACTAAGTACTGATGGAGAAATTCCTCATCAGGTACGTGAAATTTGTCACAACCGGTCCATATTAGCTATTCAAGAAATTGTTATAAGTATAGGAGGAAACTCGGTCAGTCAATATGGTTTACCAACACCGACAGTCGATGGGAAACGTATAAACAGGGAGTACGCTTCAGAAATTAGTTACGATCCCGTGGAACTCGCAGAAATTTTACAAAGTGGCTTCGCAAATTTGAAAGAAGAACAGCGCCAGACGTATGATAGAGTATGCTGCAGTGTAGATAACGCATCGGGTGAAATCCTGTTTTTAGACGCGCCTGGCGGAACGGATAAAACTTTTCTTACCAAAATTATTTTGGCTCGGATAAGGAACCAAAATAAAATTGCTCTTGCTGTCGCCTCCTCGGGGATAGCTGCCACATTGTTGCCAGGAGGAAGAACAGCACACACCATGTTTAAAATTCCCATAGACTTAGACAGTACGGAAAGCCCGGTTTGCAATGTGTCACGAAATAGCGATAAAGCAAAACTGTTCAATGATTGTGCTTTAATTATTTGGGACGAATGCACGATGGCAAATCGGAAAACTGTAGAAGCTGTCGATAGAACTTTGCGGGATATAAGGCAAAACGATCGACCGATGGGTGGCATTACAGTCCTTTTCTGTGGTGATTTTCGGCAGACACTCCCAATCATACCGCGAGGAACAAGAGCCGATGAAATTTCTGCCTGTCTGAAAAGCTCTATTTTATGGCGCACTATAACAGTTACACACCTAAGTATAAATATGCGTGCACAGTTAGGAGGCTGCGAAAATGCGCTGGAGTTCTCTAATTTACTATTAAAAATAGGTGATGGTACATATCCCGTACAAGAAAATGGAAAAGTTATTTTGGTACAGAATCTTTGTTTTTCTGTTACATCACAACAGGATCTTATTTCTTCTGTTTACGGGGATTCCACAGACATTGGTAATCAAACTGGTTCTTGGCTATGCCAACGTGCTATTTTGACTCCCCGTAACGACCAAGCGGCAGCAATTAATTTAAATATATTGACGCATGTTTCTGGAAATAGTATAGAATATACATCCATAAATACAGTTATGGAAGAAGAAGACGTCACGAACTATCCCGTGGAGTTTTTAGATTCCCTCAACACACCTGGTCTTCCAGCCCATAAAATAGTTTTAAAGGCCGATACTTCTTCCTTCTACCGATAATTCTTCTTAGAAATTTATGTCCTCCAAAACTTTGCAACGGCACTCGGCTCAAAATCACTAATTTGCAGCAAAACATCATCGAAGCCGAAATCTTAACTGGTTGCGGAGCTGGTGATGTTGTTTTCATTCCAAGAATTCCCCTCATTCCCAATAATTTTCCTTTCTCCTTCAAAAGAGTGCAATTTCCTGTCAGCCTCTGTTATGCCATGACCATTAATAAAGCTCAGGGTCAGACATTATCCGTTGCTGGAGTTGACCTAAGTACTGGTTGCTTTTCACATGGCCAACTATGTGGCTCTTTCGCGAGTAAATAACCCCAATAACCTTTTTGTATACGTTCCAGATGGGTCCACATTTAACATCGTTTACAGAGAAGCACTTGCATAAAGATAAGAATGCCAAAAAGTAGACCGTACAGTGTAAGCTTCATATAACGTCACTGAAGTCTGAACGTACTGTACATTCTGAAAGTTATAGAAAATTGTTGCTATATGGAGAGAAGAAAAATCAACATCATTTGTAACAATTTTTCTCAAAATAAAGTGATTTTGTCCTTCTCGCCATGTTCTCAGTTGGAAATTTCGTAAACAAAAAAATATGATAACGTACTATGCAAGCCCAGTAACAATAGCCCTCTTATAATAATTATATTATTATTAGAGTGGTATTTATTACTATTTCTGTGGATTAGTGATCAATGATCATACATTTTTGTCAAATTGACTGATAATGCGGATTGCGGACGGTTCATACATTTTATAAATAATTGTAGGTATGCCGTGCAGTGTCCGGTCCGCGTTGGATGCGAGTGACAAGGGATCGGTCGTCTTGCACAGCACAGGCACAGCGCTTCCCTCCCACCGGATATTAATTTATTTTAATAAACAAGTTATAATTTTATTAATAATAATATCTATGGACGCTTTTGCACCACGTCAATCGGGCCCCGTGGTAAGTTCAAGAATAACTTGTATTACGAGTACCAGACAATGGAATTATATTTAATACTTTTAAAAGTACATACATATTATATTTAAGATTTTTATTATATAATACTGTTCGCGATATTAACTATATGTGATTAATTAGTGCGCAAATATCAATCAATTAGCGTAATTAAGTGAATCGATAAGAAAAGTGATACAAAGACTCACAACCTATACAACTTGTAAGCTTAAAATTGTTAATTTCTCGTTAAAGTTATTTGTTTATTGTTTTTGAATTTTATAGAATATAACATTATGTTTGTATAGATTATTATTGTATAGATTTAAGGGAACAATTGTAAGAAAACAAAATGTACCTATGTAAAAATGATTTATTCAATAAAGATGACAGACCGAAAACATATCCCACACACCCCAACTCGGTTGCGAGGTCGAGTATGTTAATAATATACGGCCCGTCGGCCACCAAAAATCCCATCATTCCGCGCTGGAACGCCAACCAGCGCAGTCGCTCGCATTATTTATCACTTGTCGAAGCCCTGAAGTCCTATCACTCCATAGTATCGCATTAGTATACGCGTATATTAGTGTAGTGTATTACGGTATAGTGAGCCCCGCACGACTCAGTGTTAGAGTTATCGTTCCGCATTTCTCGTCGCCGCGCGTCCGTTGGCAGGGGGGAGCACCGCCGCGGCGCCCCGGTCGCATTCCATTGTAGCCTAGGTTACGTAATCGTTTTCGCGCGTATTTTAGGCGCGTTTTCTGTAACGGTTTTTCGCGCGCGAGTGTGAAGTGTGATCCAGTCTCCGTTTACTAAGTAAGTAATAGTAAATAAAATTAATACTAGTGTAACAAACACCTTCACACACACCCCTCCCGCATTGGCGGGAGGGATTAGGTACACTCAAATCTATTTGAAATATAGTTTTAAAAAATTACATAAATTACAATGGCGACCACATCCAGTGAAATACTGGAGTATTTTTATAGTTTATACCCGGAGGCTAGGGAAAAAGCGGAAGAGTTCGTGAAGAACAAAGCCGCACAAAGTGACTCCCCCGCGACCCCAAATATGATAGAAAACACTTCCTCAGCTCCGTCAGAGGTGGAGATGTCCGTATCGGGCAGCTCCTCCGAGGAGGATGAGGAGGGCTTCCGCAAAGTGCGGAACAAAAAGAGGAGGCGTCGCCCGGACCCGGAGTCCGCACCCTCCCCCCCGCCCAAGGCACCCAAAGTAGTGTCCCCTAGGCCCCATCAGGGCAAACGATTAAGTAAGTCTACAGACGACTTACGTAAAGTAAACGTTCCGGTACCATCAGTACCAAAGATATCCAGGCGCGATCAACTCGCGATGTCCACTGCCGACGAAGGCATGGACACTGCACCACCGAGGTGCAGACCTCCCCCTCCGATTATCATCCAGGACACAGCGTCTTGGATTAAAGTTTCCAAAGCCATATATGGCAATAATCTACGTTTTAAACAAGCCCGCACATGCGCTAGCGGGATAAGGGTCACCGTGGACAACCCCGATGACCATAGAAAGCTCACGGCCTTCCTGAAAGATAGGAAGATAGGTTACCACACATACGCCCTGGAGGACGAACGTGTACTCCGGGTCGTAATAGCAGGGTTAGATAAATCCCTGGACACGGCCGACATTAAAGCGGACCTGGTCCAACAAGGATACCCAGCCCAGGAGGTGCACAGGATGTACCATCCAAAAACAAAATACAAGTACAACATGGTACTTGTAATCCTTCCCCTCACACCAGTAGGGAAATCTATTTTTAATGTCAAGGCCGTGTGCCATATCACCGGCCTTAGAATCGAACCCCCACGTAAAGGGGAGCACCGGGACAATGTCACCGGTGCCAATTATACGGGCACTCCGCCCGGAACTGTTTCGCACACCCCAGGTGCGTCAAGTGCCTGGGCGATCATGGGACAGCAGACTGTCCCCGAAACATAACCCAGACCACAGCACCGCCTAGCTGCGTGCTGTGCAAAGGGGAAGGCCACCCCGCAAACTACAGGGGTTGCCCAAATGCCCCCAAAAAGGCACGCAGGGTCCCGAAACCGGCGGGAATTCCGAAACCCCTGCCCAAGAAGGAGGCTCCTAAAGCCCCCCCCCGTTTCAAGGCACCGAAGGAAGCTCCTCAGTACTTCCCTGCCCCACTCCCGCAAGTAAACCCGTGGCAAAAGCCGGCACCAACGCCGGTACAGGCCACCGCCCCACCCGCCCAGGGCCCTTCGAGGCCCCCACTGGGCGCGAGCAGGCCAACGGGTCCCCCTGCCAGCGTATCAATGCCGGCAGCGCCCCGCCCTGCCCAACCGTCTAACTACGGAGCAGATCTGGCGTTCGTGTCAGATTTTCTCTGCGCCATTGATACCGAAGAGGTATCAATACTTGCAGCAAAGCTGCGTGGCCCACCTCAGCACAGGCTGAGGGCACTGATTGAGCATGCCGCCTTGATCGAGCAGATCAAGTGCTACACTCCCGCAGTTTAAATGGCTACCTCGGGTAGGATAAAACCACGTTCTCTGCGAGTGGTGTCGTTCAACGCGAATGGCATCAGATCTAACCTAGAAGAAATTCGGATATTCGTCACTAAATATGACGTCGATGTCCTCCTTGTGCAGGAGTCATTTCTAAAACCGTCCATGTCAAATCCTAAAATAAGAAATTACAATATTATAAGAAACGACAGGATGCGGTCCAGCCTTGGCGGCACCCTTATTTATTACAAGAGATCGCTTCATTGTATCCCAATTGACCCGCCGGCTTTAGAATCTCTCGAAGCCTCCGTATGCCGAATGAGTATGACAGACCACCAGTCGCTCACCATAGCCTCGGTATACCAGTCAGCAAATAAAAAACTTTTAATAAGCGATTTAAAATCGCTACTCGACTTAGGCAACGCCACTATACTAGTCGGCGACCTAAATAGTAAAAGCAAGGAATGGGGTTGTAATGCTACCAATCAAAATGGTATTATCCTTAGAAATGCAGTCGATAATTTAAATTTTATAATTGAAGCCCCCGATGAGCCCACTCGCTATAGCTTCGCAAACAGCGAGCATAACGTGCGGCCATCGATATTAGATATCGCGATCCTGCGGAATGTATCCCTTCAGGTGCACTCCATAAAAACTATCCACGAGCTTAACTCGGACCACAGACCGGTGCTCATCCAGCTCGGCGACCCCTATAATAATATAAATAATAATAAGAAAAAGATTATCGACTATAAACTTTTAAATCAAAATTTAAAATCCCTTCAATCGAGTCACCTCGATAAAATCCCTGATATCATAGATAGTCCTCAAGCTGCTGTGTCAGCCTGTATCGACTTCACGGACCATCTGGTAGCGAGCGTTGAAATGTCATCCAGGGAGGTCTCAGCGGCCCATGAGGGCCACTGGGAGCTCCCGGAGGACCTTAAAGATCTAATTCGCGAGAAAAATATAGCTAGGCGTACATACGCTCGCTACCCGTCGGAAGAGTGTCGTCGTTCCCTCCGTGACCTCGAACGAGAGGTCAAAGCCCGAATAATTGAATTTAAATCCGAGAGATGGGATCGCCTCCTGAGCGAGATAAATCCTTCCCACGTAGCCTACTGGCCACTCGCGAGATCAATTCGTAAAAAATCGGAGGCATCTATGCCCCCGTTGAATAGAATAAACAATACGCCTGCACTAGAGGACTCAGACAAAGCCGAATGTCTAGCCGATCACTTCGAGAGCCAGTGTACGCCGAGCCCGATAGTAGCATCCTCCCCAGTAGGTCCCCATGTAGAGGAGGTAACTAGGGAGATTGCGAGAAGGACCGCTATGCCGCCGGAGGGTGATCCGATCCCTCCGGTGGATGTAGAAGAGGTCCAAGACATAATTAAGTGCCTGCACTCCAAGAAGGCCCCCGGGCTGGACGGAGTAACGAACAGGGTTTTAAAAATACTACCGCTCACTCTAGTTATCCTCCTGGTAAATATAATAAACGCCCTCCTAAAGGGTTGCAAATTCCCAGACATATGGAAAGAAGCCACGGTTATAGGTATACCCAAACCCGGAAAGCCGGGTACGGAACCGTCAAGCTATCGGCCCATAAGCTTACTAAGCTCGATAGGAAAAATATATGAACGGGTTCTGCTTAAGCGGTTGAAAACTGTTATAAGCGAAAAGAACCTGTTCATAGATGAACAATTCGCCTTCCGCGAAAACCATTGTTGTCCCAGACAAGTTCACCGTATGACGGAGGACATCCTCAGAGGTCTGAATAGGAAAAGATCCCATGACACATGCGCGGTCTTCTTCGACGTAGCGAGGGCCTTCGACCGGATATGGCACGAAGGACTCGTATACAAACTTTATAAATTAGGAATACCGGACAGACTGGTCATCATCATCAAAGACTACCTGTCTGACCGGCACTTTAGGTATAGAGTAGAAGGCACCCTGTCCTCCCGGAGACCTCTGAGGGCCGGAGTCCCTCAGGGCTCAGTGCTCTCCCCAACCCTGTACAACCTGTACACGTCAGATATACCTAAACACCCTGCGGTAAAGCTGGCGCTCTTTGCCGACGACACCGCACTGTATATAACCCACCCAGTAGCATCAATAGCCTCTAACTCCCTTCAGCGAGCCGTCAACGTCTTAGGAGACTGGTTCGCTAAATGGAGGATAGAAATTAATCCAGAAAAAAGTGCCTCGTTACACTTTAGTAGAAGGGTGAAAGGTCCACACAGGAAGCGCTGTCGATATATGGCGCCAATAAAGTTAAACGATACCGTAATCCCTAGAGTCGATCAGGTCAAATACCTAGGGGTTACATTAGACAGGTCAATGTCCTTCGCACCACATATTAAAAATGTAACAAAAAAGGCAAAGTTCGTTTTATCAAAATTATATTTTCTTATAAATAAAAATAGTAAAATGCCCCTCAGGCATAAACTCACATTATATAAATCCTGTATTCGGCCTATAATGTCGTATTCCTGTGTCGCATTCGCGCATGTGCCACAGAGACGACTTTATGCACTACAGGTAGTTCAAAATAGATTCATGCGCATGGCAACCGGTTGTCCTTGGTATGTGAGAAACATTGACCTGCATCGCGACTTTAGATTGGAAACAATCAGGAGCCATTTCAAAGAGATGTCAGAACATCACTTTGAAAAGGCAATAGTACATCCCAACCCGCTCATCGCGAGCGCGGCAAACTATACCCCCGATAGCTCAGTCGCCGAAAGGCATAGATTACCAAAACATGTTTTGACCGACCCAGCTGATGAAATATCACAGCTGTTAATGCATGACGCTAACATGCGACGCGCCTTACAAAGTACACTAAGTAAACAACATCCGGGTACAGGTATACCGATACACCGCCTCGTGTCCCGGGGCAACTGGCGACGATACACACCACACACGACAACTACATCGGTCCGGACCGAACGCGATAGCGTAGGTTCGAATCCGTTGCGAGTCGACTGCAATACTTCTGATCGCGATATAACCGATAGTCCGACGCTATCGACAGTAACGAGGACCGCGCGCGACCCGATAACTGCCGTTATCGCTAGGGCCGGCCCTAGTGATAACAGTAATTGTACCGTCAGCAAAAAGTCGACCGTCACGGATTCCTATAGTTTAAAAACTGCTCGTGACAGCAGCGCGCGCGGATGGCCTCGCCCACCGGGTGGCGTGGCTGGTGGGGTCCCCGCCCTCTTCGAGGTCAATGACTCCAGTCAAGATAACATGCGGTGGACGTCACTGCTGCCGCGGACGGGGTGTGCCCCAGTATTGCTGGCGCCTTCTGCTGGGCAATCACTTGTGGTTCAACCCGGTAGGGGTAGTCCGCCTGGGGTGGCACCTCAACGTTCGAAGGCGCGGAGCTGTCCCGCCGCATGTGTCTTCCCGATGCCAGGAGGCTGCGATGTCATTGACACCACGGCTGGCGGAGGTAACCCTCCCGTTTAACTGTTTTAGGTAGAAGCCATCAGCTCTCCTACTCTTCCGATTTAGCTTAAAGGTCTTTGGACCATAGCATAGGTCATTCCGAAAAAAAAAAAAAAAAAAAAAAAAAAAAACCAAAAATCCCAACCCGATGCCAGGAGGCCGTGTGGTCGCAGACTGCACGGTTGGCGGGGGGCAACCTCCCACTTTTACAAACCAAATGTGAGCCAAATGGGCTCACCCTAATCCGATGTAGCATTAGGGCCTTCGGGCCGTTAGCATAGAACCATCCGAAAAAAAAACACCAAAATCACTTCGCTCTACGCATCCGACGGGTCAAGAACAAACTACTAGTGCTCTTGGGAGGCTTACTCACTAAATATTCTTTCATTTAGTCTGAACCAGAGGTCAAGTTATAGTGAAATAGTTTACCCCATCGTCAAAAAATGGGATTATACTGCCAGAGGCGTGCAAATATACATCCATGACACAGGAACAACATAGACATTTTTTTTGTTCCCTGGCGGGATTCAAACCTGCAACCTCCAGCTTAAGCGCCAACGCGCTGACCATTGAGCCACACAGGTCGTCAATTTTTTTTTTTTTTTTCTCAATTTTATCGAACTGAATATTATGGCATATTGAACCATATTATGAAGTAAGCCAAAAACAGTCCAAAAGCTGATGTAAATCGTTGCGAAATTCCCGCGACTGCCTATTATCTCCATCATCAAACCTGTAATGGCACATATTAGTCCCAATTCCCATATGGAAAAATTCCTCATTAATATTAAAAAATTAAGTCCAAATACAAGGTACCTACTGTAAACCGTTGAGGAGTCTCCCACCCATCCATATGATTTTTTTTTATCAATACAAAGTAATCAAACTCAAACACAAGCTAACTGCTGTAAATCGTTGAGAAGTTCTCTCGACTTAGAATATCTCCTTGCCAAAAAAAGAGAATCATCAAAATCGGTTTACAATTGGCGATATGAGCGTTGAACATACACAGAAAAGATACTACAGACGAACTCCTCCTTTTTGGCAGTCGGTTAGAAATGTGAATTATGCGTTCGCTTTTAGGCATATCCGATAGGTACATACCCCTCCATGGTTCAGGCCTTGTCGTGGCGGTGGGGCTCAATAGCCTAGGGTGAGCCGCTGCACCTTGGGCGAAGCGAATTGAACCGGGGGGGCTCTTTGTAACCTTAGCTTTCGGGCGCATCGAGTCCCACATACCCGCCTGGGGAGACCCACTCCCCAGCGGTATGCCTCAGAGCATTTCCCGGCGTTAAAGAAAACGTATACGTACTTAGATATAAAAAAAATTATCTATGGACGCTTTTTACATCACGTCAATCTGGTCCCGTGGTAAATTCTCGAAGAACTTGTGTTACGGGTACCAGACAACGGAAATATATTTAATAATTTTATACTATATATTTAAGATTTTTATTATATAATACACATCCATGAACACAGAAAACTTTTTTGTTCCCTAGCGGGATTCGAACCCGCAACCTCCGGCTTGAGCACCAACGCGCTAACCATTGAACCACAGAGGTTGTCATAAATAAATTATAGTTAAAAAAACTAAAAAACACGCTTTAATAGAAAACCCAACTAAAAATTTGAAAGTAATTTTTAATAGATGAATTAAATGAGTTAACAAAATTACTTATTGTAAAAAAACGTGGTGCTTGTAACTAAGTTTTTATATTAACTTCACTTTTTAAAAATAGATACCGATGAAATATTTTTAATAATGAATATTGAGCACCTCACGCTTTTTTACAATAAGTAATTTTGTAAACCCATTTAATTCATCTATAAAAAAATATTTTCAAATTTTTAGTTGGGTTTTCTATTAAAGCGTGTTTTTTAGTTTTTTTTAACTATAATTTATTCTTTACTGTTTAGTGTCGATTTTTTTTAAAGATTTTATAAATTTAAAGTACTCTACTAATAACAATCACTTTAGAAATGAGTGAGAGACTAAAAAAAAACACAAGTGATGTAGGTAACTTGCGCGCCTTACGCCTTCCTAGCATGTGCTATCCTGATTATCCTGATCAGGATATTGGAATAATTTTATCAAATTATTGTATTGTCATCGGTCCTCGATAAATCTACAAATTTTGAACAAAATCTGGTCGATAGAAGTGGGTCAAAATCATGTTCAAAGATTCCATTACATACATAGATACAACCCAAGCTAATATAAAAGCGTGTTAATAATAAAAGCGTGTTAATAAAAGCGTGTTAAGATACATAGATACAACCCAAGCTAATAAAAGCGTGTTAAAAATAGCAACACATTGTAAAATATTTAAAAATCAGGTACTTAGGTACTTACTGATAAGTTTCGCTGGTTACTTTTAATGGGATACCTTGGAAGTTGGAACCCTTAGAGTATACATAATTTGGAACCAATATTAAACTCAAACGTGACGTTCAATAAGATTATATTGTTTTCTAATGTTTGCGCGAATTTCACTCATTATAATGAAACAATTTTTTTACGGATTTTATCGCGAAAGATTATATTGTAGAACTTACATTGTTATAATAGTACATGTAGGTACTACATTGAAAAAAATATTTTACTCTAAAAAAGTAGTCAAAAAGACTTTTTTTTTTTTATATAGAAGAGGGGGCAAACGGATAGTCGGTTCACCTGATGGTAAGTGAAGAGCGACATCCACAGACACCCGCTACACCAGTGGATTAGCAGGTGCGTTGCCGGCCTTTCAGGTATGAGTATGCTCTTTTCTTGAAGGTCCCTAAGTCGTATCAGTTCGGAAACACCATAGGAGGCAGCTGATTCCATATATTAGTCGTACGAGGCAGGAAATGCCGTAAAAATCGAGTTGTTGTGGATTTCCGGAAATCGAGATGGTGAGGGTGAAATTTGGAGTTTTTCCGCGATGTCCGGTGGTGGAATTCTGCTGCAGGTATTAGTCCGAACAATTCCTCAGAGCACTCCCCGTGGTAGATGCGGTAGAAGATGCAGAGCGATCCGACATCTCTACGCAGCGCCAAAGAATCAAGCCGATTGGAGATAACATTGTCGTCGACGATTCGAGCCGCCCGGCGTTGAATTCGGTCAAATGGAAGGAGCTGATACTGGGGCGCTCCAGCCCAGAGGTGAGAGCAGTATTCCATGTGAGGCCGGATCTGCGCCTTGTATAATTGAAGGCGGTGTAAAGGCATGAAATACTGCTTCGCCCTATTGAGCACGCCGAGTTTCTTCGAGGCTAGTTTAGCCTTTCCTTCCAAATGACCACGAAACTGCACATCTCTCGATACATCGACGCTAAGTATCCCAATGCTGGCTGAGGCGGTTAGGGAAGTGCCTTCGAATTGTAGAGGAACGACGAAGGGTGATTTTTTAGCGGTAAACGCGCAAACTTGTGTCTTGTTGGGGTTTAATTGGACTAGGTTAAGTCGCCCCCATTCCGAGACTTTGGCCAGTAGAGACTCGATTTCAGACACAAGTTTGTTCCGACACTCATCGACTTGTTCCCGAGAAATGTTAGGGCGGCCAGTGTATAAAGCATCTCCAGTGCTGTCATCCGTATAGCAATGAATGCCGCTGGTTTTCAGCATATCATTGATATGCAGAAGAAACAGGGTTGGAGATAGTACACAACCTTGGGGAACACCAGCATTTACAGACTTGAGGTCCGAGCATGCACCGTCGACAACGACCTTAATGCTCCTGTCTGCCAAAAAACTGGTGATCCACCTACATAATTTCTCGGGAAGCCCATAAGATGGTAGCTTTGCAAGAAGTGCTTTATGCCACACCCGATCAAAGGCCTTCGCTATGTCCAAACTAACCGCCAGCGCCTCCCCCTTGCTCTCAATTGCCTCCGCCCATCGTTGCGTTAGGAATATTAGAAGATCACCAGCTGAGCGATTCCGTTGAAAGCCATATTGGCGATCGCTAATCAGCTGGTGCTCCTCCAAATATCGCCGGAGCTAGCAGTTGATTATGGATTCCATAATCTTTGAGAACAAGGTAGTTATAGCTATTGGTCTGTAGTTGGACGGGTCTGAGCGGTCCCCTTTCTTAGGGATCGGGTGTACCAAAGCTGTCTTCCACGAGCATGGGACGACGCCTAGTGAGTAAGAGTGCCGGAAAAGACGCGTAAGGACGGGTTTCAACTCAGGAGCACAAGTTCGTAGCACTAACGGAGGGATGCCGTCAGGCCCACTCGACTTATGGATGTCCAGCGAAAAGATTGCTTTGCGTACGGAGCTCTGTCGGAAAATTATTTCCGGCATTGAAGTATCACACCGAGGGATCGTCGGTGGTATTTTCCCCTGGTCATCCAAAGTCGAGTTGGAAGCAAAAAGAGTGCCCAGAAGATCAGCCTTCTCCTTCGCGGTGTGGGCCAACGAGTCATTCCTCATGTGCAGAGATGGTAGGGATGGCTTACAAAAATTCCCTTGAACAGCCTTGGCAAGAGACCAGAATGCACGAGTCCCCGAAGGGAGTCGAACCAATCTCTCGCCAATTCTGTTCACGTACTCCGCTTTTGCCTCAGCAATAGCTTTTTTGAAGGACCTGGAGGCAAAGTTATACTCCTTCTTCAATGCGCTGGTCTTTTCATCCTGGGACATCAATGCTTTGGCCCAGGCTCGGTAGCTTAACCGTTTATGGCGTGCAGCCATCTTACAGGTTTCACCAAACCAGGGCTTGGATTTGCCGCCTATAGGCACTGCAGAGCTTGGAATGAAAAGCTCCATGGCTTGCAGCACTACATCGGCAACAGAATCGGCAACGATGTCTGGATCATCCAGTGAGAAGCAAATTTGCCCCCATGGGTAGGATGCAAAGAAGGACCGCATCCCGTCCCAATCAGCTGACCTATAGTGCCATACGCGGCGGCAGCCAGCAAAACGAGGCCATGATGGGCTTGCGACAGGTACAGAACTCCGGATCAGACAGTGGTCCGATGAGCCAAGTGGAGCGTCCACGGAGACCACGTAATTGTCCGGGTGAGAGGTCAGCAGAAGGTCCAACAGGGAAGGCGTATGATCTTCCACATCAGGGATACGAGTTGGTGATACCACCAATTGTGTCAGATCATATGCTGAGGCAAACTCGAAAACAGATCTTCCCGCATGATCGGTTGTACGAGAGCCGAGCCACTCGGTGTGAATGGCGTTGAAATCACCAAGAATCACGATCTCTGCGGATGGGATCTGTTGTAGCACGGAATCTGTAGCCATTTGAATGTGCTCCACAAGTCGGTCGGTTTCCACAAGACTAAGATCAAGTATCAATAGATTTGACAAGCTAATAACAATACCGTATTGGAACGAGATAGCAACATACGAAAAATCCAAGAGTGACAGAGACATAGACACTTTCTTTTGTCTTTGTCAGAATATCACCCTTTGTTTGTTGGGCACAACAAGGATGTGCCCAACAAAAAAATATCGACTAAATGTGAATGCCATACAAACATTGTCACTCGTGAACAGTTTGTCAAATATGCCGCCATTTGGTACTACTTTTTAATTTGGTCGGCTTATGTAGGTATGGTGATACCAGTTTTGTTGTAGGCAGATTACCCAAGAATGTGGTATTATTTAAAAAGGGTGACAGGAATTTTCAGAATAAACACAATAAAAACAAATATGTTTATTGATATCCTTAAAGGCTATGTACTATAGATCATACATATTAAGACGTATATAGCCTTCTTTTTTATTATTTATGTTTTTAGCGGTTTGTTATTAGTCATTACATAATATTTTCGATAATCCGGAAAAATGCAGCTGTCTAAAATTACAATAAATGTTTGGTTAGGGCTAATGCTTATAGTTATCTATCAACCTTTACCAGTTTTTTTATTATTTTTAATTCACTTGTTTCAAGAAAATAAGTAGACTTGTTATTATGAATGTGGTATCCCTGTAAAATATGCCTGTCCCTTTCGGGTATACGCGAATGTCAATTCCATATTATACTTGTTCCTAGCTATGGGACCTATATAGGCAGACATAGACGCGGGGATGGTCGTCGCTGTCAATGCGCAACCAGAGGATGGAGAGGTCCCTACCTTCAAGACTGCCAAGGCGACGAGAGCAGACATCCTCTCTGACGTACGCGCAAACTTCAGCCCGCGGTACAAAAAAGTGTTCTAATTTGTACCCCGGACAAGAGAGATAAGAAGTATCAGCCGGAGAGGATATCTGAGTCTCGGTTAAAAAGAGCAAGGCCGGCTTCGCCGTCTGGAGGTGGTAATGGACGGCGTCAAGATTGGTATGAAGTCCCCTAATGTTACAGAAATCCACGGTCATAGTGGTAAGGGACTTCTGCCGACGGCTCCGTTTACCCCGGGCAGTTTTGGTGTTGAGCACAGATTCGCCCCCCCCCCCCCCAGAATACGCGGCGCTGTCCAGGTCTCCGGGTTCAAGTACCTGTCCTGAGCCCGGAGGCCTAGAGAGGGATTCTCCGGTGCTTGCGCGACCGGTACCCTCCTGGGGTAGTCTTTGAGTATTCTGTGCTGTCATGTGTGTGGGGGGGGGGGGCACCGGATCTCTCACAAACCGAACGAAACACGACGACATTAGCCGCCATTTGACGTCGATGTTATGTGAGAGCGAAGTACTTCCCCGGACGCGCCGGCCCATTCAGCCTGGCGCTACTTCGTATAAAAGACCTTCCCAAAGTACAAAAATAGTTCAAGGGTTGTCGATTAACCCCGTTGTAACATAATTTTCTTTGTATGAAGCTCAATAAGAATTCATGTTACAAAAGCCCATCGAGCATAATATAACCGTAATAGAGCGGTAATGTTGAGGTTTGTATGAAAACAAATTCCGCTGCGACGCTGTGCCGGTTCTGTGCTCTGATTGGCCAACTGATTCGGTCATTCATGGATGATTGGCCGATGGGACGTACATACAGGTCACTGGTTGGTTGAATTGCTATTACGTTAGTGACAAATCATTAACTATTTTCGGATTTTTTTATGGCTCACACTAAGGTACAACCAATCCCTATACTTCTCGGTGCTAGGTACTGGTCGCTTTTTAAAAATCAAGTTTAATTTTATCAGATGACATGTTTGCTCTCATTTATTTACGAAGTAAGGGATTCTGATAAATTAAGAGTTAGGTTCGAGACCCGCCCCACCATGGTTGAAGCCTTGTCGTGGCGGTGGGGCTCAGTAGTCAGGCCTAAGGTTTGCAAATAGAGCCGAGGGACCTGCTCTTTGTACGCCTCTTATAAGAGGCGTACCCATTGTACTGGCCCGACGTTGGGAGGGGTTGTTCTGTGGTGCGGGACAACCCCTCTGTGGAGGTTGCATCGGACCCTTGAGGGACTGACTAGCCGTCGAGGTGCCGTTTGCTCAACAGATCCGGGCACCTCAAAAAAGGCGGCATTGGTAGCACTCGCAGTTTTAGTGGGTGGAGCTGCGTCCACCTTACCACCTTTCAGGTGAAGCGAGTCCCACATACCCGCCTGGGGAGAACCACTCCCCTGCACGATGCCTCAGAGAATGAAAAAAAAGAAGGAAGGAAATAAATACAATATAAAATTCAAACATCTGTATTTCGATGACAGTTCAAAATAATGATTTAGTCGAAAACAAAATTATAACAAAGTAATTACTGCTGTAGTTTTATAATTGATTGGATGCCACCAAGTGGTTAGAAAAATATCATTTGTAATTGTACAAAATAAAATTAACAAAAAATCAGTAAATGCCAATTGGGGTGGCGGAATCATTTTATTTCCAATCAATATGTACACAGGTTTATATACTAGCAGGTCTACTCTTAACATTATATTATTAACACTTCATTCAGCAATATAAAAGTATTCAAACTGATCACAATCTATGGCAGTTCCATGGAACCCCATGCAACACTTCACCAATTCACCGATACAGTTCAGTGCTCCGTGACCCCATGACTCTCAGCCAGCATGACACATTATCAAACTATAAGAGAACATTACTGAGAAGGAAAATGCGATTGGACGTCATGGGGTCACAAAATGAACCATTGGTCAAAAATATATGACATTCACATTCGAGTTGACGAGTGCCCTTTTGAACGTAGACAATACAAAGCGAACCATACCTTTTATTATCTCTCCCAACTTACACTTGTAACTAAGCGAAAATGTCACATATTGCCCCTAACTCTTCATATAAAATCTATTTATTAACTCTTACTATATGAGATGTGATTTTTCTCCACCGTCAGCGTAAAATGCAAAACAATTTAACGGACTAGTTTCCAAAAAGCTATTAAATTAATACATATTTTATTTCAGATGAAACAGGTAGACCACAAACATAATCCAATTCAAAAAAGTTAACTTAATTTTGAGGATTTTATAAATCCAAAAATAACATCTAGTTTTGAATTAAATTTGAAATTCAAAAGGCTGTTTGATACAATAATAATACGAATTTTATCGACCAAGGTCGGTTTCGGCGGCTAATCGCCCAACATAAACTCACAAATACTCTACATATTGATAAAAACTATTCAGTCGTTTATTTACCCATAAAAATATATCTTTACAAGGCTCAAAAAAACTTTACAGCACTAAGTACCGCTCACACTAAAATCGCGATAGCATCTATCACTGGAGGTATTATTATCCATTGGCACAGTCTCTCACCAGTAGCAACCAGTTCTCGTATATACACGGCGGTGTAACACGACCGTTCGCCGGGCAGATTCGAGTTACATGTGGACAGTACGATTCATACTCGTACTATGCAATCGATCTCGCGACACCAACACTTAGGGTACGGGGTGGTCTGGTACTGTGGCATGGTGGAATGTGACGAGGCGAGCCGATTCCGCCGCTCTCAACACTAATATACATGCGACTGGGACCGATATAGGCGTGGACGGGTCCCTATCGCGAGACACTCGTATAGTTCGGAGAGCACACAACCACAGGAACTTCCACGCCGACTCGCGCGGCGGGAGAAAGGGCACCGGTATTACATCGTCTCAAAACGAATCTCTTCGTCTAAGGTTCCGGAACGCAGGCGTGATCGCAAACGCAATTGTCAGTTTAAACCCGCTTATTTTGAAATTTAAAAACATAAAATAAAATAGAGCTAGGTTAGGGGTAGCCGGTACACTTCTGACACTCGATATCGCCTAAAATTTTTGACCAACAACAGTCGGGAATGTTGGTTATTGACTTATCGCGGCTATCGAGTCGAAGGGTCCAGCGTCGGTTTCGATGGCAAAACGCGCATTTCGTGTCACCGTACAGACGGTCGAGACAAGGGAAGGACGACAGAATACTCCGCCCACCGACGCGAATACTATCGGGTGCAACTCGATAGGTGGAATTAAATTTAAAATAGCTACCACTTGGAAGCTTACAGAGTTTCCCGCCACTAGTTTGCTGAACGCATCGAGATCGATGGACTAATAATTTAAGAGCATATTCTACAATTGTACGTAGGGTTGTCCCGATGCGCTCGCACATAGTATTCTAATCGGAGAGCCTGCAAGGTTCGCCGCTAGTGGGCCGTGGCTAGCGGCTTTTCAGCGGCCAACTGCATGCGGCGGCGCAGCAGCTGCGAGTCGGCGGGCGGCGACAGGCCCACGCACACCTCGTCGCCGCAGCGCTGCGGAGGCGGGGCGTGCGCGGGCGCGGGGGGCGGGTGGCACGACTTGCTGTGCCGCAGCGTGGGCCGCTCCATGTACGAGTAGTTCATGGAGAAGTGCTGCTGGATGACGCGGTTCACCGCCATGGCGGACTCGGCGAAGTTAGAAAGGTTTCGCGCCGACATGTTCCTGTACAACAAAGCAAACATCCATTGTTATTTACATTACCGGTGTCAGTACATTTTTCTGGGTTTGGGTAAGGGCCAGGATAAGCAGCGTTATATAATAGTATCAACTCTTTATGTCCCACTGTTGGGCACGGGTCTCCTCCTCGAAATAAGGCGAGGAGGGTTGGGCCATACTTCACTGATGCGCTGGCCCAATGCGGGTTGGTGAACTTCACACACCTTCAAAGACTTTTTAATCCCATCAGGCATGCAGGATTCCTTACGATGTTTCCTTCACCTGTGAGCAAGCGATAGTCGAATGTTCAGATACACGTAGAAATTAAGAAAAACCCATTTCTAGGCATCACAGTGGGGGGGGGGGGGGGTCGTCTCTCCAGAGGCCGAGCCCATACCCATTAGGCCATCGTCACTCACCACATTATGAAAGCAGAATATAGATGGTCTATTTGGCTCTGACATAATAAATATGTTGTATGTGGTGACTACATAATATGTCTAGTTGTATATTATGTACATGGTCTTTTAGTTAGTTATGCCTATGTACCTGTATACATGATGTTTATATAGAACTCTAGCTATATCTAAGTACTGTTACCATGTATATACATGGTGTTAGTAGTACGTACCGTTTGATGTTGAGCGGCGTGTGCAGCGGCGGGTGACGGGCGGCGTGGTCGGCGCGCTCGGCCCGCCGCAGCCAGGGGTGCTGCAGCACGCGTTCGGCGCTGAGTCGGTGGGACGCCTCACGTACCAACAGCTGCCCGATCAGGTCCTTCGCCTCCGTGGAGATGTCCGCCCACTCCTCCTCGGGGAACGAGTACCGCCCTTCCTGGAATTTCACATGTTTATTAATATAGCAAGAGGCGTCTGTCCAGCAGTGGACGGAATAAGACTATTAAGAATGATGATACACAGGCTGTTTCGTAAGCAATGGACTAATGTTTATCAATGACAGACTCTGTACACATCCATCCGACCATGGTACAGAATTTCATCACACATATTTCCGATCCCCATGTATTTTTTCTTATGTCATAGGGAGGCAACCGAACAGTCGGAGCTTTATGGTGACTACCGACGCCCATACACATCCGCACAGCCAAAAGTTATTGCAGATGTGTTGCCCTCCTGTTCCCTATCCCCCCCAATGGGCCACCGGAAACCCACAAACCGCGACAACATAGCTGTCACTGTGACGCCGGTGTTATGTGAGCGAGAGGTACCACCCCAATTTGGCTGCAAGGCAGCATGGCACTACCTCTTACAAATGTATTCTAAAACTGTACAACTAACCTGTATGGAAGTGAAGAGCAGGTCCTGACAGGCACGGCAGTTGTCGCCGCGCTCCCAGCCGCAGTCGTCGCCGCAATCGGCGCGGAAGGGCGGGTAGCCGCACAGCAGGATGTAGGCGATGACGCCCAGCGACCACAGGTCGCAGCGCTTGTCGTAGTGCGTCGCCGCCGAGCCCGCGAACAGGGACACCACCTCGGGCGCCATGAACTCCGCGCTGCCCACCTGGAAAGGAACATGCTCATATAAATAATTCGTCTTGTAAGTGGGTTGTATATTTGTTGAAGAGCTGCTCATTTTTGCATGCCAAATGTTTTTATTCACTTTTTTTTTTGACGTCTTTCAAATATTCCTTTTACCAACACAAGAAAACGAAATGTGAGTGTAGTTGTTATGTGTGTCAATTATACTTTATGCAAGCTTAAACAAGAGCATATGCATAACATTCGTGTCTATAATATGTACCATTTTAAGTAAGTTTTTTCTGCTCAAGTTGTATTGGATCGGGAGGGGCTCGGTCGTCTTGGCGTTTATAGAGGTTCAGCTATGGTCAGATATAGCATACAATGATATCTCACCGGCGTCATGAGTTGGGGTGTCGCCAGTGGGCTCGCGAGGCTAGACGTGAAACTGATGCCGCTGCCGAGATCGAAGTCGCAGATCTTGACTGGGCACAGCGTGTCTCGGTTGACACACAGGATGTTCTCGGGCTTCAGGTCCCGATGAGCCACGCCCTTGCCGTGCAAGAAGTGGAGGGCGTTGGCTAGCTCGCGGACGATTTCCGCGGCCTGCGGCTCGGAGAAGTAGTGGTGCTCCTGTATGCGAGACAGGAGCTGGCCGCCGTTGATCTAGAACAATACAAAATGGCGGTAAATAACCGGGCAAATAGGAGTCGCGTGGCGTGATGCGCGGGTACTTTCTAGAAAATTTATTTGTCGAAATGCTTTGCTGAGTGCCACTTAACATTCTTGAAACGATTGGTAAATAATCGGATAATGAGATTATTTTCTGTGGCGCTTAAGTTGCACGGAAAACGAGATTTTTATTCTATGTAATAACTAATAAAATAACGATTGATCTCCATACAGCAGACACATAAATATCAACCTATCAGATCTTTATCATTTATAAATTCCAAATCTTTTCTGGGTGCACTACATAATAGTGATTTAGGAGAGAGTAGTATCAAAATCATAACCAGTTTTGATCTAGGGAACAGGAATAATACAGGACCTTGTTAAAGGATTATTACATCACTCAGTAGTGTTTACGTTCATAGGCCGGTTGACTATGAGGTGGATATATAATATATCTTTAAATATAATCAAACAGAACTACTTAAATTAAAGTAACAAACTTTGGGTAATAATTAGAATTACTTCTCCGTGTATAATCGATTTAAAATAATCGTGTTAACATTAATTAATCAAGTCGACATTAGCAAAATCAGTGTATCAATTAATATTATCGTCAAATCGCCTTTACACGAATAATATCGTTTTAATTATTAGATATTTTTTTTAATACTGACGTTTTATCGACCATCAGCATGACAAACTTTGGTATCGTGTTAGATTATATAAATCGTCATGGATATCAGTCCGTGTCCCTCTGATTTTGGATATAATTTTATTTGAATCTAGAAATCAGTTGAGTATTAATAGTATAGAGTATAGACCATAGAACATTCCCCACCATGCTTCAAGTCCTGTCGTGGTGGTGGGGCTCAATATCCTAAGGTGAACCCAGCACCTTGGGTGAAGCAAATTGAACCAATGGAGCTGCTCTTTGTACCCCTCTTATAAGAAGAGGCAAAAGGGCAGGGGGAAAGGGGCCAGAATGGCAACCTCACCTCATTACACTGTCACGACGTTGGGAGGCGTTGTTCTGTGATGGGAGACAACTCCTCTGTGGAGGTGGCGTCAGTCCCTTGGGAGACTGACTTGCCGTCGAGGTGACCAGTTGCTCAACATATTCCGGGCACCTCACCAAAGGCGGCATTGGTGGCACTCATCGGGTTTTAAGAGGGTAGAGCTGGTTTTACCTTACCATCTTTCGGGCGCAGAGTCCCACATACTTACTTGGGGAGTCCCCCCTCCCCTGCGGGATGCCTAAGAGCATTTCCCAACGAAAAAAGACCATAGAATATTAGTGGTGTATGCGATTTAGTAAATTCACAATATTTTCTTTTAGAGTACAGCAAGCAAATTTAAGACATGACTTATGTGATGATTCAGTCACATATCTAGAAAGTTCTGGACGATAAACATGAGACGTATACGAACTGATCATAGCATAGAATATGTACATATTAACGTATATCGTACGCATATGACCTTGTTGTCGGCTTACCGTCGTTAGAATCTAGAATAAACTGGCTTTAAGTCTTCTATTTAAGTCAACAAGCATTGTTCTTTCAACTTTGCTCTTTACGGTGTGGGATATAAAAGTGAGTTTCGTCGCGCGCTACTGAGCACATTAACATCGGCAAATATATAGCTTCAGCGATTACTTGTGACTATCAAGAACGTAATGTACGGCCAGGAGCTAATTAAAGGCATATATTAAAAACTGGTCGTCTTTAGAACTGCAAATATGTAATAAGCTGCAAATATGCGGTTTCACACACCTTGCCTGTGTTTAAGGCACTTTTGTGGGTATAAATATTAAATAACCAACCTTCTTGGTAACGTGGTTAGTTCTGACGAACCTATGTATTTCACCACATATTTAAAAGTTATTGTAGCAATGTATGTATTAGCGCGACTAATTGTTGAAAAAATTGAGGGGACTACTAGAATAACATATTTTTTTCTATAAAAGAGGGGGCAAACGGAGTCGTTTCACCTGGTTGTAAGTGATAAACGACATCCACAGACACCCGCTACATCATTAGCAGGTGCGTTGACGGACTTTCAAATATGAGTATGCTCTATTCTATATATCATATCTCAAATGTTAATTAAAGGTGGTAGGCAAAATGACCAGAAACTTGGGAAATCATTATTTGTGTTGCTTGTTATTATTTTAGCTTCAACCATCGCACCATATACTGGATGGCACACCGTTGTGGCCCGGTGCGGACGTCCACAGCTCTCGCGCCGGGTCACACAGACGACGAGGAGAACACCGCTGGGGTTTAGTGTTTGCGTCCATCTTACCATCTTCTCGGGCGCAGATAACCCCCCGATATGCCTAAACGATTTCCCCAGCGAAAGAAAAAAAAAGCCTGCTACCTCTTAATATTGTAGACCAATATTGTGTTTGACAAAATCGA
The DNA here is from genome assembly GCA_963853865.1 of Helleia helle. Taxonomy (NCBI): domain Eukaryota; kingdom Metazoa; phylum Arthropoda; class Insecta; order Lepidoptera; family Lycaenidae; genus Helleia; species Helleia helle. The sequence goes on along the minus strand of OY971425.1, from coordinate 4,459,124 downwards.
TAGCGTGGCTACTTTGATAGTGACGAAACGATTTACCTATCGTCAAGTTCGTATTAGGTACTTATGTGTAGCCGATGTATATCATCAATCCTTTATGGACCAGCAGTACACCTTTATATAAGTGACCGTATGGTGACGTGTCCATTAGTTTTTCAGAGATTATATTAAGAGGCCTTCCAAAGCGCACATATTAGATATTCAGCCTTATCGTGATCTACATAGATAAGGCTTTTGTCTTATCAACTTTTTATCTTGATTTATCTAATGTAAAGCAACGAAATCATATTGAAAACAAGTTTTTGTGAGCCAAAAGGCATTAGAAAGTTCAATATATCCGTTATAATATTCCCACAGTTAATATAATCTTGCTTCTTTGCTTTAGTATATAACTTACAATAGTTATTTATATTTCTATATTTACAGATTATACCTATTCATAAAAAATAGTAATGCTACTTTGCTTTCTCTAACAATGTAATATACTTAGCATGTGGAAAATTTGCTGGTTTAAGTATAATTATTTGTAAATTTTTGATTCTTTATTAATGTACTGTATGTTTCCCTAAAAATAAATAAAATAAATAAATAAATAAACATCTAGCGAATGACACAAACAGAACACTAAGAATAACAATAATTATTAAGTATGTATCTGACTGAAGTAACTTTGAAACTCAGTTCGCTTCTCTAGTTAGTTTGTGACATACCTAATTATGTTAAAGTAAAGATTATGTAAAACAACGACAGCAGAGTGGCGAACGCAGGCCAACCGTTCTATATCTCGAATAGTCATTATCAAAACTCCTTCGCCGCAAATAAAATTCACAAGCTCATTAGCCCCGCGCGTTTATAGTTTGCCCTAAGCCTATCCTTATGAGTTCCTCGCTTAATTTCGAGGAGTATAACTAAGAACGTACTTGTATCAAGTTACTATCGATGAGAGGGTGAGGGTACCACCATCCTGTTGTTTCTTTGCTGTGTTTCGGAGTGAAGAGCAGGACAGGCAGTGTAATTACTGACATCAAAACTTAACATCTTATATCTCAGGAAAGGCAACACATGGCAACTTGTTCATGTACATTGGCGACGCTGACCACTTACCGTCAGGTGGCAGGTCTGTCAGTTTGCCTGTCCAAGTAACATAAAAAAAATTAAGCTACTGTGCCAAATAAGTAATTACCTTTTCAAAGACAAGATAGAACTTGTCCGTGTCCTCAAAGAACTCGATGAGCTGGATGATGTTAGGGTGTCCCTGGCAGTAGTGGAAGGTCTCCACCTCGCGGAACACGCGGGCGCGCGCGTGGCCCGGCACCTTGTCTATCACCTTCACCGCGAACTCCCGCCCCGTGTAGATGTTCACGCACGTCTGTACCGACGCGTACGCGCCCTCGCCGAGCACCTCACCCGTCAGTTTGTACAGATCTGTGGGGATGAGCAAACTGGTGAGGAACAAGAATGGCCAGTGAGCATATTGATGAAGTTAAGTCCGCAAGACTCCGATTGCTTCAGTGAGAGGGAATGCCAACTAACAAGGCTGAGGGACAACCCTGCGGCAAAATATCGCTGAAGAATTAAGATACCACAAGACAGGGCACCGCGCCGTTCCGTATTGAGGTCCAAGATCCCCTTTGGAGCGTTAAGAGACGTACAACTGGTGGCTAAGAAATTGGGCAGTCTGAAAGACACGGTTCGGTCAAATTATTATCTTACCTACATGAACACAGCAACAATGACTGCGTACTATCAGTTTTAGTTAATGTGGCAGTGGACCGGGATATATACTGAGAAACCGATAGTCAGTGGGCCATCAGGGTTTAGAGGTGAAGGTCATGTAGCACGTAGCGTCGGTCAACGTTCAGATGAAGAAAACTTCGTCAATGGCCTTGCCTAGATGCGAGTGGCGGGAATCAGTCGTCTTAGCTTTCATTGAAAGGCTTATAGCCAGCAGTTGGCAAAAGGTTGATGACAGTGACACCGGCACATAACACCGGCGTCAAGTGACATCTATGCTGTCGCGTTTCGTGCGGTTTGTGAGTTTCCGGTGGCCCATTGGGGGGGGGGGGGGGCGATAGGGAAAAGGAGGGCGGCGCATCTGCGTGGCCTTGGTTGTGAGGATGTGTATAGGCATTGCCGCCGTCAGGCTCCGACTGCTCGTTTACCCTCTGATGACATAAAAAAGTGAACTATGGAGTATCACTCTCGTATGGTTGTACCTTGGAAACACGAGGTGACGACGGAGCTGCCGGAGCGCTTCTTCCTGCGGCGCTTCCTGCGCGCCTCCTCCTTCCTGCGCTGCACGTCGCTGTCGGGGATGGGCACGGGCGCGGTAGGCTCTGCATGGCAGGCCTCGTCCGACTCGCGCTCGCTGCCCGACTGGCTGCTGCCGCGCCCCACTCCTGGACAAACATTCCTTTTGAGTACATTTTTAAGGGCAAGAAGATATTCGGGATGGCTGGTGATGAAAGGGCAAATGGGCAGTCGAATCGACTCGTATCTGATGAGTGACCACAGACACATAATAATGATGTAATATACTTTTTAGGAGGAGTGGACGAACCAGATGTTATCTGGTTGTTACATCTAGTTGAAGATCATCAATACCTATAGCGACCGCATCGGGCTGCAATTTGAGAGGTGATTTGGTTCTTTCCTCAAAGATCGCTATTTGATAAGAGCTGGTTTCGTTTTAATTTGTCACTGTATTGGATTACTGGCCTATAATAACTGACTAATGTTTGTACCTAGCCTATACCTACTGTAACTAGCTTTTTTTATGTTAGTTGGATAGGCAAACTGGCAAACGTGCCACCTGATGGTAAATGGTCAACGCCGCCCATGAATATAAACCAGTTTACCTGGAACGAGCCCAGGCAACTCATTTATGAGTTGCCTATCCTGAGACATAAGATGTTAAGTCTCGGTGCCAGTAATTACACTGCCTGTCTTCTCTCCAAAACACAGCAAAGCTGTTTCACGGGAGAAACAAGCAAGATGGTGGTACCCATGCAGCCGGGAGCGCGGCACAGCGCTTCCCTCCCACCGGTGACTTCAACAACAACAATATTAGGATTAGCATAGGACAATAAATACGACATCGATTATTTGTCTACTAACAAATAATAACAATTTCCAACATGTTTCGTACTGACTACACGCCATTCGTATTAGAACGTTTCGAAATGAGCTTTCAACTGCACTTCGTACATGTTCGTTTTTACCATATATTTTAGTTTGTACGTACTAACTGTACGGAAAATATTTTTTAACCAACTTCTAAAACAGGAGGAGGTTCTCAATTCGGATGTTTACGTATGTTTTTTTTATATTTTCTATAGCAATCTACATTAATATTTTCAAAATAAGTACTTTTAAGTTTTCATCTCGTCCTAGATAACCAGAACTGCACATAAACTTTCAAAATGTTTTTTTTTTCCGCATCGAACCCAAACCCATCCAAACATTGCTTAAACAGAGCTAGTATTGCGATCTATACGATTATGCAAAGTACGTACAGACAAATGATTTATTAAGCAGCTGATGGCACGCTAGTTGAAGTCATCGATACTGCAGCTGAGTTGGCAAACAAAGCGGGGTCGACGACCGCCGCACCCATGCGTACGCGCATTACGACCGTTTTACTTCCACTTACAACCGACCGTACTAATTACACCCAACACTTATGTCATTTTGGCCCTATATATATGAACGTTTGTAACCTAAACCAACTGCTGCATAACTCTTACTCGTCATAACATATTTCGTACTTATTAGAAAAATCAGCCATTTCAAATCTTTATTAACCGCCGCAAAATCCATATGAGAAGGTTTACATTATTAGCCACTACAAATAATATTGTTATCAGTATAACATGAATCTCATGACAATGCAGAGACAACAGCTGTTATGTTAAAAAATCGAACCGTGCATCTCTTTTCGTTCATTCGATACGAAAAGAGATAGACAACAATCGTTTGTCTCGTTGCCTAAAATGTAAATGAAAGAGATGGAAGACTGGCCATATGATAATAATTCCCTATTACCTCGTTATTATTCTTAGCACCGAACACTGGCACAAGACAAAGAACGACAGATATCTCTTTATGCGCTTTCGATAAAGCAAAATATACTACTTTGGATATCACAATCAAGACTTTATCATTAAAAAAATCGATTTAACAATGATCAAAATTACACCGATGTGAAATGTAATGGTGTAAGCATGCTGATGTCTAGAACATTCTAATTTACAACGTTTTTAGATTGCCCATTAATCGCTAAAAATATATTTTTCTACGCGAGCAAAACCACAAAGGAATGCTTATAAAGTTATTAAACTATGTGGGTGATAGCCATAGAAATATAAAGGTGATAGCAGTGAAAACAACACTATATTACATGTATGTATTTTGAATTTTCATACTTATGATAATGTAACAATAGATCTGTGAATTTATATTAAAATATTGCGCTATTTTAAGCTAAGCCGAATGATTTCATAACAATAGAGTAATAAATTAATATTACTACAATCCTTTTTTATAAGCTGCAATTAACTTTAAAGTAAAAATATCTTAATTAGGTATAATCATTGTAAAAATCATTTATTTGTACAAATAAATACGAGATTTTCATTACTTTTAATATAAAAATGTATATTTTAAATTAAATAGAATAAGAAATAATATTTATTATTAAATTATTAAATGTAAATGTTACATATTTATGTTAATAATTGAGATATAATAAATAAAAATATTATATTACATGCCATTTGGTTTGTAATTTCTATGCATGCGATGTTGTTTACCTAGGTAATAGTAATAGCGGTTGCAATATAAATTATAATAATCATAAACTATGTAACAATGATATACATTATTGGTATAATGAGTACAATAACAGTACGCCAATTAGATTGTAAATATAATATTCTAATATGCATTGCTACATAACCGGGGTCAACGACACTGATTACGGCTGAAAACTATTTGCGATTTGTATTGTACTATTTTAGTTATTCACTAAACATATTTTTAAAAAACAAAAAAATTAATCAATTGTCAGAATAGAAATTCATCAAAAAGTCTTATTAGAGCATAATTGGTAGATGCCTCTTACCGTCCAATTTCTAAATAACCGTGCGTTTTTATTACACTAATATGTATTATAAAGAGGTTAATTTTTTTATCTTTGTATGTTTGGGGGGGAGGGGTAATCGTCGGAATTGTCCACTGATCCGATCATAACATCTCTCTCTAGGGGGTTATCTTCAGTGAATAAACAGAAAACAATACCCGAATGAAAGGAAAACCTTCTTCAAGTCAAGAAATGGCTAACATACCCAGCGCTTTGAATGCCAGCGGCGATATGGAAATCACCTGGACCATTAATTTAAAAAAAACCCGAGTTTTTCATTATTTTTTATTTAAAAATTGCAAACATTTTTGGCCCACCCTGTATAATTTGTTAAGTTTTTGTATACATTGGCTAAAATATACCGATATTCGATAAAAAAAATGCGATAAAAAGTGAGCAGTCAGAGTTTCAATGAAAATACTGCCAAAACCCTTTGATATAACAAAATAATGTATGGTGGAATTGTGTATCTTAAATAGATCTACAGAAAAGTCCGCGATGGCATATTAAGTCTATCTCTGTGTGTAAGGATAATATACTACATAATATATCCATTTTAATACTTTAAAATACCTCATTCAATGAACGCCAAGACGTATACTAGCTAATGTTACCTGCTTTAGAGCATATTGAAGTCGCCTCATAATTTCGATGCCAAGCACAGCGCACTAAACGTATGGATAAACATAAGGTAAAAACAATAACATCAAACCATTATAATGAAACAAACACTTTTTTACGGATTTTTATCGCGGTTTATTAAGATTTTTACAAGCCCGACGTTTCGGATACTTTACAGCAACCATGGTCACGAAACGTCGGGCTTGTAAAAATCTTAATAAACCGCGATAAAAATCCGTAAAAAAGTGTTTCATTATAATGAGTGAAATTCGCGTAAACATTAGAAAACAATATATCAAACCATTGTTTTGTTAAATGATTCAGCCGCTAACGAGATATGCGAGTGGAAATTATGGAAATACGTATGTTTGTTACAGCCTATTATATTTTTATAGCTTTATCACGAGACAGCTTTGATTAATAATGCTGGTCTGCTTCTTTCCTATTAATTACGCTGAACCCACGGACAAGAGACGAATAAATAATTCAGGTCATCATCATCATCATCATCAACAGCCTCTATTCGTCTACTGCTGATCATAGGCCTCCCTCAATGACCGCCAAGACGGCCGATCCCTTGCCATTCGCATCCAACATGGACCCAGGACCGGCCACCGCACGGAGATCGCTTCCCACCTGGTTAAGGGCAGACCAACACTTTGTCTACCTAAACGTGGCCTCCACTCTAGAACCTAATTGCCCCATCGGCCCCCTCGATGATAATTCAGGTAATAAAAATGAAATATAAATTTCAATTTTACTAACGTTTGACTAGCTGGCCTGTGCGAAAATATCGCACATCATAATAACAATAAACTTATTTTACTAACGTTTGACTAGCTGGCCTGTGCGAAAATATCGCACATCATAATAACAATAAACCTATTTTACTAACGTTTGACTAGCTGGCCTGTGCGAAAATATGGCACATCATAATAACAATAAACCTATTTTACTAACGTTTGACTAGCTGGCCTGTGCGAAAATATCGCACATCATAATAACAATAAACTTATTTTACTAACGTTTGACTAGCTGGCCTGTGCGAAAATATCGCACATCATAATAACAATAAACCTATTTTACTAACGTTTGACTAGCTGGCCTGTGCGAAAATATGGCACATCATAATAACAATAAACCTATTTTACTAACGTTTGACTAGCTGGCCTGTGCGAAAATATCGCACATCATAATAACAATAAACCTATTTTTCGCCAATAGCCAGGAACATAAGCTTTAAAATGACGTTCAAATAATTTATTTTGATGGAGTAATAAAGTGTAAAATATGGCGTCAGCACCAAAAATGTGTTTATTTACTGATCGCTAGATCAGTAAATAAACACATAAATAACTTATATTTGTAATATTAGGCTGCGTCTGTTGAAAAGAAATAATTTTCGATACATGTGTCATGAATTGGAAAATAATGAAGGTTACATACTGGATACTACCAAATTCATCGCATATAACACGGCCTGAAGTCTTTCCCTTCCTTCTTGAGCCTTCTCATGTTAGCCCCGGACTACGGTACTACGGTTATTGCTACTGTTAGTACTAACAATACGGCTAACATTGAAAAGAACGAATCAGACTTTTACGCGAAAAAACGTTATAAAAACAATTGTCTGTTACTATCGCAACATGACGGCCGCTGTCACAATCTATTCAAACCTCACTTCCGGTACGTGTATGACTTGTTTCATAGAGATATTGTATTAGTAGGTCGTTGGACTTGTTTATAGACATCATCAGCCCATATGTTAACTTACAGGTTGGCAAAAAAGAGTATGACGTGGTGACAAGTGGAACTAAATGGAAACCTATGATGTTGACAATACTTGGCCGACAAAACCTACATTTCGAGTAACGTTGAGTGTTTCACATTAATTTTTAACGATTTGATTAAATTCTCTTACTGATTTCCCATGTTATGATGAGACCTAAGTGAAAGTGGCGCCCTCATATTTCAAATCAAAAAAGAGTGGACTCTTTTTTGCCAAGCTGTACCATCGCTGCATAAGAAATAAACATTTGTTGAAAACTCGAACTTTTCACTGGTGTTACATTTTTACAGATAACTAAGAAACGAATGCTAATTATTATTATTATAATAATAATGATAATAAGTGTTCGTATGTTAGTTTGTTATTATTATATTATACTAATCTACCAATACAATTAGCCGCATTACAGCGACCGCCCGAACACTGCATTTGCCCCGCGTTTCTCCTAGCGTGGGGATGGACTCCCATTTCCCAAATACATTGACATCTAGATCGGGTTTGACCACGGATTAGGATCGCCGACATTCAATATGTTTGACAGTACCATGAGCTCCATCCGAAAACAACACTACACTTAAAAACATCTACATATATCCCAATATTGTTAACGTTTGATAAACAAGCACCAAGGTTGCTCGTATCACGATTATTGCTAATTATTATGATAGATGTTTCTCGAATTCTTGTATCTTACAAAGTTTGCTTAAATGAACTGAGAGTCATACATAGAAGACTGATTTGTCCACGTGGTCTTTTTACCATAATTGAAACCAAACTGAAGATGGAAGGACCTTTGCTTGTAATCTGCTTCATACATTAAGTCTTGAAGCCTTTAAATTTTATTTATTTATTTATTTAAACCAACTACTAAGTTTGTTTGATGATGTCACCGCTATTTATATTTTTAAGTTGGTATGTTTATTATATTTTGTTTACTTTATTTACACACAAATTTAGGGGTATTTAATTGCTTTGTCCTTCACACGTGTACGACGGTGGGGACGTTAGTAAAAATGTTTGAACACAAGGCCTTGTGTGATAGGTAAATAAATGGACTACGACAAAACGGAAAGTAAGGTCACTGACGCTAACAACCAGTTTACCGGAAATGTAAGAAAACTAAAATACAGTAAAATAAAGTAAAATGTAAGTAAATTAGAGAGAGCAACAGTAACAAGGTGCTAAGCTGGGAATAGATTATCCAGGTTCATGTAACATTATTATAATAAGTACCTTAAACGTAGAATATACAGGCTGGAAAGATGCTTTGGAATCGACATATATCTCAATGAACGCCAAGACGGCATATCTGTTACTAGCATTTTGTACTGTAGTCACTTTGTCCACTGCGTGAGCTCATAATGTACTTTTAATAGTAATGAATTGTTAAATTATTGAATAAGGAAACCGAATTGGACGTAGTTGGAATAATATTTTGGTCGTCTGATACATTGCCCAGAATGCCCAGTAATATATGCCGCCCACGTCTGCCGTGATCACGACCCGAAAATGAAAACCGGTTCTCGTAGACAATATAATGGATGATGTCTATTATAGGCATATCTATAGTAGCATAAAAGTGAAGACTTTGTTTGTTTGATTGGTCGCACTAATCTCGTGAAACCTCCGACTAAAAAAATGTAATCAACTTAATAATTAAAGATGGCTATTTATTTAAGAGCAGATTTTTCTTTTCTTTTCAATATTCAAATATCTCTTATCTGAATGACACTTTGTAAAAGCTCACATTTCTGACCAGAAATATATACACTCTGCTTTGGTGTCACATTTATTCGGTCACCCATAGTATAGTCCATACAGGTCCGTAACACAAGTTCTTCGAGAACTTACCGCGGGACCAGATTGACGTGTAAAAGCGTCCAAGCGTCCAAACAGAAATTAGTTCCGAAGATTTCCGGAACATAGCGAGGGATTTAATTTTTCTGGTCAGGCTTATACCACTTCTATTAAACTATGTATAAACTTTACATTTAAAAAAAAACAAAATCTATTCTCCCTTTCTTTTAAGTATGCCCAAAAATAAACTTTTCTTTGGACACCTGCTAAACTTTCTTTTTTAAATATCACATCGCGTTCAAAAAGTACAACTTTTTAGGTGGTTATTTCCTTTATTTATACCCATGTAGTATAATAATTATTTAGTAATATATTTTGTTTTCGAACTAGTTTGTTATTACTTTCTTTTCTTTTGTGGAATAAATAAAGCTATTTTATTATTAGTATAATAATAAATATTCCTTTATTTATTGTACATGGAATAACCAAATATTTCCGATAATTTAAAGCCTAGTTAAAGTTAGTTTAAGTTCTATTTTAACGATACCAGTCGAGATAATTTAACTTACATATTATTATGGACGTACATGAACAAAAAGTTATATGCCTGTCACAATGTATGTCCTGGGATCCTTGCCGGATTTGAACCCGATATCTCTAACCCATATTTTGCCACTCAACTACACCAAAATCCAATTAGGAGTAAAATGTATTACGTCACCCATAAGGTAATGATCGTACAAAACGACGCGACGCTTTACTCAATTGTTCTATATAAACAATAACTTACCTACTCTGCTTTGTAACTGCATTCTCTCAGTTATTCTAAACATATTATAATGGACTGTTCTAGAAAACTTGCTTTAGTTTTAAATATTAAAATATACACAACCGGTATGATACAATAACGTAGATTAGAAAGGGAATATGTTATCGAAAGCACAAACTAACTTTGTAAATGATCCACCAAAATCTTATCAATATGTGTTATGTAATTAACAATCACATCTTCGTGGTTAATTTTGAAGATACCTTAACCCTAAATTGCAAAATGGTCGGTCTTAGTTTATGTGATTTGTGTATGTTGGCGTGCATTTAAAGAGATGTACTAGTATACAGTTAAAACTAGCTTTGGACACAGGCATTATCATGCAGCAATTGCTCCATAGGCATTATACACATTTGCAAACTTATAACTTTTTACTGAAACATAAATATATATCTTTTAATAATATTTTGTTTACACATGGCAACAATAGCAGCATGACAAACAACTATCAGCTGGTATATAAAGCTAGCCTATTAGTAGGAATATATTAAGTCTTTGCTATCATCATATAGTTATGAACTTTAGAGCACAGAGAATTACACAGATTAGCAATGCTTTTTAATTATTTAGACATGGCAACAAAGTAGCAGCATGACAGGACTGACGCTCAACCAGATAGTTATCTCGGTGAAACTCTGATGAGGGCGTAACGAACTATTTCTGCATTCGAACCGCTTTCACTGGGTATGCCTAACTTATACATACCGCCATATTGAGCGATTAGATAAAATAGCATGTATTATCTAACAATTTAAACTGACAATGTTAAGAATACAAATTCGGACAAAAAGTGTTTCTGATCTCTGTAACATTTTATGATTAGCCATTTATGCTATAATATTTAAGAGTATAGCTATGTTTACCCGCCTCTCTCTCCAGAGGGAGGGATGAGGGCCGGCCCTCATGATCATAGGTTAAATTCAACCGTAAAAGATTTTTCGACCGTATCGGATTTAACTAGTCCAAATGATGCTCTCCCGAGCAGCGCGCGCGATGAACCGCGCCCCCTTTCGAATATTTCTTAAGTGAGCCATCTGCTCACTTGCTGTACCGATTGAGCTTAAAGGCCATCAGGCCCGAAAAGTCTAGACCTTCCGAAAAAAAAAAAAAAAGCTATGTTCAAACAACAAACGATCTTTATGCAGTAAGCTAATGTCGTCTTGACGCACATTGGACACAAAAGTTGAAATGTTGATTGTCGCAGAGTTCTGGACCCTCCGAAAAACAAATGCGTGCGTACAACCTACACAATATGTCAGAAGTGAAACTTATTTTATTTGGCAAACTAATTTTAAAATTTCTCTTATATTAATTTCTGAGACTTGCGATTCGACGTTCGCTCTATCTCACTCTCTCGATCTTTCTCACTCGCTTGCTCCCTACACTCACTCCATGGCCATGTGCTTCATGCTACGTTCGCCCTTTCTCACTCTCTCTCAATCACTCTCTCTCTCTTCTTGGACAAAAACGTTTCACATTTTTGTGACGTTTCATCCGTAAAAAATTTACCCTCATGCGCGCAAAGAAGTTTCACTTCAAAAACTCCGTCTCACGTGCATCATGATAGGACATTACATCATGATCCATCCTTAAGACATCTAATATTCACATACAGCTTCAACCAGCTACTGCTTGGAGATTGGCATCTCCAGAAGTTGGCTATATTATGCATCATATCCACTACATAAACATTCGACTTTATAAAATTAAACAAAACAGCGTCGGAAAAATGTGAAAAACCCGAGATCGTCCTTATACGCACGTGTTCTACGATTACTTAAGATTGTAGTCACGTGACACGTCATTCAAATTATGCTGTTTGTAATAAAAAGGGAACAAAATATACATTTAGCCCAGTTCAGCGATCGTTGTTGCGATTGGCTGATCAAAGACCCATTTTAAATATTGGAATCTCTGTTGTGAGTTCGAAGTACCTTTATATTTTTTTTCTATAAAACAAGACTAGAAAATATTAACTTTTTTATTACTTGCATAATTGACATAATTTCAAAAGGTTTAGAGAATGATGTATTAGGATTTAGGAATTCTCTCTCATGATGGCAGAAACCAAGAATAGTTGCCATATCTTACGCATCTAAAATAAAGAATAAAACCTTCACTTCTATACAACCCAAATATCCTGTAATTAAGTAATATAATTATTTCAAGTAGTTCATAGTTCATACGATTATAGTCTCGAATCCAGGCAGTTTTGAGCAATTATATTATCATTATATACCTACCTACAATGTATTTCATCAATATCAAAAACGTCTTTCTCTAAATGATACATCTGTAAATGAAACAAGTTCAATCATAATATCTTCAGGCCAACGATGATTATTATCATAGAAAAAGCTCGGATAGGGTTTCCTAAACCGTTCCAGCCCTCTTGTAGCTGCGTACAAAACAATAATTGAGCGCATATTCAATCGTGTTTTTGCGCTTGATTCATTATTTTCGTGGTTTACCGCGAACCTTTTTTTTTTCAAATATATCGATGGATCTATTTTAATCCTATCTACAAGTTACAAGTTAGCAGGGACAAACTCAACATATCAATACCATTATTTAAAGGAGCACATCTGTTTGGATCAGATCAAATTTCGATAACATTTCTGGATTCCTTTAGGTAGGGTAAAGGCTATCGAAACAATAATTATAAGCCTGTATACGATTTTAATCTACAACATAAGTAAAACCTCGTTTTTAAAGCTATGTCATATAAGCATCAAAATACTTTTTGCGCTCGGAGATTCGTATCATTATTATTCTTGAAATGGCTCCTTGCGGAGTTGCCAATATCAGAGTTTTTTGTTTCAACTTCACTAATAATTGAGATTCGTATTTAGAAAGGGCGCGAAAACGGCATTAACGCAGTTGCACTCGCGGTCATCGTGTTCGGTCAAGGTTACATCATACAATTATTATTAATCAAGCCTAAAGAAATGCATTCCGATTCACGTGACACTGCGTAAAATCGATACAAACTTTATTACAGTATGAAAATCAATATCACATTTACATAAAATACCTATAGAACGAATCCATATTAATAATGAGTTTACACAATAGTTCGGACACAAGCAAGGTTAGCCGAACTTAATATAGGTATTACTCGGGTCTCGCGGCTGGCCGAGGTCGGGCTCGACTTCGTGATCGGCCGCATTGAGAGGTTAGGGCTTCGGGTCAGAGTCGACAAGACCGAAGCCCTCCTCTTCCGCTTGACCGGGCGGAAAGGACCCCCACCGGGGGCCGCCCTCGTGATCGGAGGGGTGAAGGTCAGGATGAGCCCTCACATCAAATATCTGGGGCTCATCCTCGACGGTGGATGGACCTTCGGCCCACATTTCGAACAATTGGGTCCGATGGTCGTGAGTGCGCTGGGCAGACTTCTCCCGAACCTCGGAGGACCCAGCGCCGCCTGCAGGCAGCTATACTCCGGTGTCTGCCGGAGTATGGCGACGTACGGTGCTCCGATTTGGACGGATCGCCTTACCGCGCGGAGTAGGGCCCAGCTGCGCTCGGCGCAGCGGGTGATCGCGGTAAGAGTGATCCGGGGGTATCGTACGATATCATGGGCGGCAGCTACTGCCTTAGCCGGCGACCCCCCGTGGGAACACGTGGCGGAAGTTCTCGCCGAGGTATACTCCTATGTCTCGGATAGGAGGTCCCTCGGAGAGGACGTGACGCCGGACGGGATCCTACGGGTCCGCCGACTAGGGCAGGAGGCACTAATGCGAAGATGGGGGGAGGACTTGGCGAGGCAGCCGTATGGCAAAGGCGTAACGGTTGCCCTGCGCCCGGTCCTTGAGCGGTGGATGCGTCGTAAACGCAAACCCCTCTAACACAGGTGCTCACTGGGCATGGGTGCTTCGGTGAGTATCTGTGCAGGACGGCCCAAAGGGAGCCGGTATCTGTGTGTCACGATTGTGGCGCGGCGGTGGACTCGGCCCAGCACACCCTGGAGGTGTACCCGAGATGGGCGGCGCTGCGTTATGATCTGACATCGGTCATCGGAGAGGACTTGTCTCTACCGAGTGTCATCGCCGCGATGCTCGGTGACGACGAGTCCTGGACGGCGATGGTCTCCTTCTGAGAGACAGTAATGTCCCAGAAGGAGGCCGATGAGCGGGTGAGAGAGGAGGCCGCCGACGAGGCCTCCCACCGCGGGCGACGAACGGGGGTGCGTAGGAGGCGCTACCTAATGCGCCTCCAGTAACGCCCCTGTGCTCGTGTCGGGCCCAGGATGGGGTTTTAACCTGGGTCCAGCTAGACACGACGTCGTCGGGGACTGCTAAAAGTATCGTGCAAACGAACAGCCGAGCAGTCCCCCTTTAGAGGAGGAGTCTGGCCTTTTCGCCGGGACCAGCCTGTCGCCGAGGGTCCTGCGTTGCCTGCATGATCCGGGACTCTCATAAAAGGCGGCTGAGGGCACTTGCAGCGGTTTTAGTGGGTAACGCATCTCCAAGTGCGAACCCCACACACGGCTAGGTTTAAAACCCACCCCGGTCCTAGTTACGGTTTGGTCTGCAAATTTCCGCTGCAGAACAAACAAAAAAAAAGGTATTACTCGGGTCTGTTAGAAAATTTAAAATACAATTATTCGTAGGTGGTACCTACATTGAAACCAAAACTGTGTTTCCAGATACTTACAACTTGGGGATATTCAAAACTAGAGATGGAGCACGCTTGCCTAGGTACCTTCTAGGCAAGCGTGCTCCATCGTCGACCACGTCATCACTTTCCATCAAGTGAGATAGTGGCCAAACGCAAGCCTATATTTTTTTTTTTTAATATTGTATTAGGTAGGTGCCTACCTACCTACTATGAAGGAAGAAATGACAATTCAACATAGCCCTACGACTACTAATATTGAACGCCATCATCTTATTAGATATAATTGTAATAAGATCAGATTCTAATAATTGAAAACTGAAAAGGTTAAGTTGTTATGTATTAATTTTTACGTGAAAACATACTGAGATATTATGAAGCATTGTTCTTATAACCACAATAACCGTATTAATACGAACAAGCAACATTGTAGCAACAACAAAGTAAGCTCAAGTATTTCTATGTACAATAGAAGCATGGGTATATATATAAAACGTTCGTGCCTTGGAGTCCGCACACGATGTAGCTAAAGTAGTGTGTATATCTAAGCTAGTGCGCAGTTTAATGTTAGATGACCTTGACAATGAACGGGGGGCCTGGGCGTCTCGCTTCAGCGGCCATGTTGAAATGGAACCGTTGAAAATAATGAAATTGCATTCGAATTAGGAACGCATTCCGAAAGTTTAAACATAATTTCCTATATTATTTATGAAAATTTTAAATTATTTAGCAATGTTTTCACCGATTACTGATTATCAATTCTTATACTATGTATTCGCCATAGATAGCTGTATTCTCACGTATAAAGTCTCGCATGGCAACTGCATAGTGACTGTACAACTTATCCTAACAAAAAGTTGAAAATCATCTTGGTGTGTTTGAACTCATGTAACATGCAAATTGAGAACAGTAAAGAAGGTACTTTAATCTATGATCCTAGTCATGAATCCTGAGCCTGTTGGCAACTTTTAACATTTTTGGATTGTTTTGATAATCTCAAATTCTCATTTTATTTTAACAACTTAACACCTAGGTAATTTACTTTGTTTTTGTTATATTAGCAAGTTAAATATTTAAATTCACGCATAGCATTATTCGTGAATTGCTTGACTGAAAAAATGAAAAACATACAATACCTAGTTATTTGCAATTTAAAACAAATCGTGCAAGTAGATGAGTCATTGTCTTTATTACTGTGTAATATCCGTAACAAATACAATATGCATGGTAAATAATTATTTTGCCGACTGTACACACACAAAAGTAAACAAATACAATACGCTACGTAATAACGCCCCGCCCTAACATTGAAGCGTAACCTGCTGTATCCTTTATTTTTACTTTCCTCTCACTCGCACAGATGAAATAACTTCTCCAGCCTAAACAAAATATATGTCTATCTCGTTTACACAACTTATAATCAATGATGAATGATCATTGAATGCATTTGTTTTTAAACTGTGAATGAAGCATGAATTACTTTTACAATTTAATGAATAGATTCCAAATTTTGAGTCTCCCGCATTATCATTTATCACTTCGTCAGTTGCGTCATTGGTAAGATAATAAATAAGTAAATAAATAAAGCCGTTGAAACGGCAGATGTCTTGACATACAAATTAAAATAATGCAAACATTTCAGTTTTTCAAGTTATGACTTTATATGCAGTATGTAAATAGCAAATAAACAATTTGTACAAATAATAAAAATTCATAGTAAGATTTTCGTCGTTTACCACGGTAAGAAAATTTATATTTGCCGTCATAAATAATATAACTATTATGAATACTAATAAAGAATTATAAGAATTGTGACGAAATAGTATAATAAGTATTAGCAACACCTTGAAATGTATAACTAGTATTAGGTATTAATTTACTAGAATCAAATTTAGCGTTATGTAAAGCAAAACTAGTTTTATTGTATTACACGGGGATATAATTCGGCAGTCAGTTGAGTATTAAAGTTTAAACTTTTTTTTAAATACCTTCCGTAAATAAAATGTTGCACATTTTGAATTCAACGTAATTTTGAAGTGGAATTAAAAAAATGGGTGATCGAGTGATTAGTAAGTGATTTATTAGTACATTGGAGTATGTATTGCTAAATAAATTATAAATACTATATTATTATGTAGTAACACTTACCGCTGTCCACACTTTCTTCCGATATTATCTTCTTCACCATTTTATTGTCTGATGAGTTGTATTGCAATTACAAAATTTTGAGAGTAGATTTAACTACTCAAAAAGCCGCTTTCAAACTTGTACGGCTGCCTTCTCGACTAGAAATCGGATCGGCGCTTTGATTAAAAGGTGTATGAAATTAAAACGCCAAAACATATGAAATTATAAGCACCACTGTCAAGAAGGTGTATGGAAAATGTGCCAGAAGGTATTAAACAAACACTGTTAGAAGGCGGAATTAAAAAAAAACTATTGATATTTTCCTTAACGATCCATTCTACACACGCCCGCCCGTTCGATGTTCTGAAATCCAACTAAATTGAATTTGCCGGTTCGACATCTACTTGCTTTGCTTGGCTCGCGGTCCCCGCCCCGCACCCCGCCGCCCGCAGCTGCGTACACTGTTGCCAGCGCATGCGTACTCATGAGGTGCTGACGTGTTTACATATTTTTTTACTTTTTTCACATAATATTCTTTTCGCACTGTATGTAACTGTGGTTATATATGCGCAATAAGATTCCAGGTTTCTAATTGATCTTCTGATTTCCATACAGTCATACACAAATAAATATTTTTTTAAGTGAGAGTAAATGTATGGGTTGTAAATATACCTACCTACAATCTTTAATAAAAACTTTTTTCCGTCATTCAAGTTTAAATCTATAATTGCATCATCTTTTTTGGACTCGACGGACAGGAATTTCGTAGATAGACGAAAATGGTATTTAAAGCCCACATTATACCTACCTAGTACCTACTACCTACCTACCCATCTAGTTACGAAAACAGGTCAAATATACGCATTGGACATTGGTTATACATTTTTATAGTTTCAGAATATATTATCAATGTAATCGTTCAGGTAAGTAATTATTAATGAATTTAATAGTAAACTACCTAATACATGTTTTTAAATAATCATATTAATCGTTTCTTTCAAAAACTACTAGTTTATATTCATAATAGGTATTAGGTACTTACTGTAGTTTTGTGAAACCAAAATAATCACGTCATTTTGCTCACATAGCATGTTGGAAGCTTTTCTCTACACTTTTGATTTCCCAGCTCTCCCTTAGATGACCTTCATAGGGGCGTTTGTTGACAAACATCGTACGGGAATTGGTGAAGCTACGACGCAATACCCACGTGGTTAGAGGCAACCGGTAACCGGTTCGACCGGCACCGGCACCGCCATGTTTGTTGTCACGCCATCATTCCATCTCGCTTCTATCTATACGATACTCTTCGACCTTCGTCTCTTTCTACCATCGGTATGCTCGCTCTAATGCCTAGTTGCCTACGTGACCAACAATAACACGTAATCTCTCACGAAATATTTACAACTTATATTATTATTCTAAGGTTTACAATCTTTTTTTATAAAGTTAATAACTCTTGTTAGGGCAATATTGGACAATGCTTTTAAAGATGTCGTACTGACAAGAACACTTGTTTGTTTGTTATATACAAAGATTCCAGGGATTTCAGTACGACTCACATTATGTAAACAAACATCAGCTGATGACGATCAATATTGATGTTCTAATCTCCCACTGTTGGAAATTGGCCTCTGTTCCTACATTACATCAACGTGAAAAGAATTACCTAAGTACGTACCTACTGTTATTTTAAATATAGCGCTTTGAAACATACTAGGTATCTGCTATGTAGATATTATTTTGTATCGTGTTTGACATATATTTTGGTATATGTACCTACCTACTTTTGTACATTTAAGTATTTTAAGGGTTGCGTTGTTGTGTTAACATGTAAGTACCTGGTACGTTACAAACACAGGTTACTTCTACTATGGTTGAATAGGTAATTCTTCGTTGCTTCGTAAATACCTATGACGTACGATATAACTTTGTTATTAATATAGGTAAGTAATATTATTATTGCATATATTAACATGTTTATTTATTTCTATTAAATATCTTCTCATTATTTACTGGCAATATGAAAGAAAAAAATAGGTTTTAAAGTTACTTGCTAAGGTTACTTACTACCTAGTTAGTGACAGTAAAATATAAGCTGAAAACAGCTTATTTTTTCCAGTAAAGTAAAAACTAAAACGGGTTAATAAAGACGAAAATATTTAAAAATTAAAAGGTTTCTATGGAAGTCAAACCTGTCATAAACCTTGAGACATTTGAATTTTGAGCTAAGCATGATGCTTAGGCATGATGCAACTTCTTCCTTAGAAGATAAAAAAATTATAATAAAGAAGATAATCGTGGTGTGAGTTTAATAAAAGTTTAAAAACATCTTTTGTTTACATTTATTAGCCGTGATAAGTGATAACCTTCGTTATCTGTCAGTGGTTGATAACAACCCACCCGTATACGTGTTTAAATTTATCCTGTATTTTTGTGTTTACTATATATAATAATCCAAAAATTCCACTCTGTTGAATATAGGGCAAAGGATAGCCGGTTCGTATCCCTCAAGGGCAAATATCGTACTATGAGAAGTCAGTTCCGTTCCGGGACTTGTGTATATAGTTTTACTTCTTTTTTTAAATATGATGTTTTATAATAAGCATTAAAAGGTTTAAATAAGGCATAAATGATTCAACAAAAACGGAAACGATTTAAAGTTTGGTGTCTTGTTCACAAGACACGAAATAAAACAAAAAACATGGTAAATATCCCGATTTAAATAATTTTTGTAATGAAAATAAGTGAAATAACCATGTTAACTTAAAATAATAATAATATATAAAGTGAAATTATTTTAGATGTATATTGTAGGTATACCTACCTACACAAGAATTTTATGTATTAGTTTAAGTTGTAAATATAGCTCTTTCTTCAAGTTCCTTGGAAGTATCCCAGAAATATGAGGATAGCGTTGCTTAGCAGAACTCAAACCAAGTCTACGCAAACGGGTTTCCTAATTCAATGAAATCTTACTACATAATTAGTTAATTACTATAAATGATGACTAATACCAGCGTTCATTTTTTTGCATTTTGGACAATAATGGCTGTTTCCATAGGTAGGTACATTAAATCTCCAATTTTCTCTGTATAGATGTATAGGTACTATGAAATAGAAACGACTATTACAACTTCTGGAACCTTCTCGGCCATGGTCGATTATGAATAACTTCGTTAACTCGCGATCGATACATAATATAATATGGACACTAAGCTCTGTGGATATGGACTATAGAAATTAGAATTTTTTCTATGACTTTGGTCGGCCAGTATCTTTTTTTTCCTTTTACGGGAAATGCTCTGAGGCATCCCGCTGGGGTGACGGGGACTCCCCAGGCGGGTATGTGGGTCTCGCTGCGCCCGAAAGATGGTAAGGTGGACGCAGCTGTACCCACTAAAACCCGGCGAGTGCCACCAATGCCGCCTTTGGTGAGGTGCCCCGGATCTATTGAGCAAACAGGTAGTGTCTATGGAAGGAATACTTTGATGAAAGGTCACTGACGAAGGGTATTTGGTATAAAACAATACAATATATTCCGCACTTCATGGTTCGATGATGCCGATATGAGTCGGTCTGAAATAATTACAGCTCTCAGAATTCGATCTGGACACATTCCACTCAATAGCTATGTACATCTTATAGGCAAAGCTCCTTCACCTAACTGTGATTTATGCCACAAAACTGAAGATGTTTTTCATATTTTGATGGAGTGTGTTCGGGTCGATTCTGAACGCAGAAAATTGAGAAATGTGCTGATCTCATTATTTGATGTAGGACAAGTGAACAGTATTCTAGCTTTCCCAAGATCAGACGAAGCTAGATTACTTTATTCATTAGTTCAATTAGCGATTAAACGTAGAAATTAAATTTATAAGTTAAGTCTGTAAGTTAAAAGACCCTATAGGGGGGGGGGGGGGGTTATAAAACCCCTTTAATAAATGATTAAAAAAAAAAAAACAGGTAGTGGTGGGTCGTCGAGATTTTACTGTCGACGCAACGAGACCGTTAATCGTCAACGATAGACTAGTTGAAAAAGTAGTCTAATTTTCGACTAGTTTACGCCATACACGCTTAGACGCTCACGTGCGTTAATCGTCGATCAGTAAACGACAACAAGGAAGAATTAAATAATAATATTAACGATTATATTGAAATGAACTTGCCTTTATACTTTTTACAGCCAACTAATAGTAATAAGAATAGAGTAGTTAAGTTAAATTTAATAAACCTGGCGTATTTAAAAGTTCATTTCATTTTAAGTAGATACATTTTTTCAATTTTAATATGATCATGTTTTAACACGTAGTTTTTAAATCTATTTTCATCTTAATCTAAATTTCAGAACATTACCTCTTTTACTTTATTGGTTGTAAGTAATAATTGAAAAATAATGAAAACAAACAAAATTTTAATCCAACATAATTTATAATAAACGCAATTAAAAACGTGTATTAACGTCGACGTTCGACGTCCACAAAATATGGTTCATACGTAAACCTGCAATAAACTATATTATATTAGTCTAAACTCTATTTGTTTACGGTATAAAAACAGTTGAAAAAAACGAATCGTTCATTTAACGCTCGTCGTCGCATTCGTGTATTATCGTCGACGCTCGACGTAATGAAATATGGTTCATACGTAAACCTGTTTATCAGTGAACTATAAACTAGTCTATTCGTTTACGCTTTATAAACAGTTGAAAAAAACTGTTCGTTCATTCAACGCCCACCACTACAAACAGGACACCTCGACCGCTAGTCGGTCCCTTAAGGGACCGACACCTCCACAGGGGGGTCGTCCCGCACCACAGAACAACCCCTCCCGACGTCGGGACAGTACAACTGAGCCCCACCGCCACGACAAGGCTTGAACCTTGGTGGGGGCCAATATCTTACTCTGATATCGGTAAACACTAAACATAAACTTGTAGTAGATAAATAAAAAAATTGATATGTATTCATTGATAAAATATTCTGGTTAGCATTATAAATATTAATAAAAAATCTGTTTCGGCTGAAAGATTCAGCCCACACATATGGAATACGTGTGGAATACTTTCTCAATTATATTTACGATATATAATTTAACAGCTATTGTTAATTGTTGTGCACTAGTTTACTAAAATATTTTATTCATAATATACCTATATAGCCTTTACTAGTGGGGATCTTATTCAAAATATCGGATTACGTTCTAACAAAGGTTCCAAAGTAATAAGGACCCCTGGAATGCAGATCCAAGGGAGAGGCGTGGGCGACCCACGCTAACACAATGCAATTCAAAGGATCAAATTATGGATGGATGATGTAATTGAATCGATTATTTTTTTGTGACTTTATATCGATTATAAGTGATGTGGCTTAATCGATTTGTTGTCTCATATGTAATACCAACTAACACTAAAGATATCCGAAAGTAGACGGAAAGCAGTTGATAATGATGATGGTCATGATGAATATCTTGTAGTAGAATATCGAACAGTCATGTTATTTCATGTCCATTGATCCGGGTCACTGGTCGATAAAATAAATTTAGAAAGAGGCAATGCCATGCTGCTTTGCAGCCAAACTGTGCCGGCACGACTGAGGTGGTAACTCTCGCTCACATAACACCGGCGTCAAGTGACAGCTATCGCGTTTCGTGCGGTTTGTGAGTTTCCGGTGGCCCAATGGGGGGATAGGGAAAAGGAGGGCAACGCATCTGCGTAACTTCTGGTTGTGCGGATGTGTATGGGCGTCGGTACCATAAGGCTCCGACTGCTCGTTTGCACCCTTATGACGTTAAAAAAAAACCGAAATAGCCGTAGAACAATTTGTAGATATTATGGTAACAGTGCGCTTCCATACAGTGGTATAAGTACTATACAAATTGTTCTACGGCTACTTTGCAACTTATTTTGACGTCCTCTGAACGGATGCAGTGCGACCTAACCACCCTGACAATTCCATAAATGTTTACCTACCCACATTGAGCATATACCTAACCGGATAGAGTAGTAATGTAAGCCATAAAATTCCAAAACTGGTCAGTGATTTGTCACTGACGTATAAGCAATTAACCAACCAGTGATCGTTATGTACGCCCCATCGGCCAATCATCCGTCAATGGCTCCAGTCGGCCAATCAGAGCACAGACCGGCGCAGCGTTGCGGCACAAATTTGGCGGATTCTTTTAATATAAAGCACATAATATTACCGCTCTATTTCGGCTATATGCTCGATGCCTTTTTTTTCTTTTACGCCAGGAAATGCTCTGAGGCATCCCGCGGGGGAGTCTCCCCAGGTGGGTATGTGGGACTTGCTGCGCCAGAAAGATGGCTAGGTGGACACTGCTCTACCCACTAAAGCCCGGCAAATCACATCAATCCCTATTTGGTGAGTTGCCCCGGATCTGTCGAGCAACAGGACATCTCGCAATCGGAATTCAGTTCGTTGGCGACGTTGACTTATCATAAGGTGGTAGTCACCATCACCATGCCATAGCTATAATCATTTTCGATCCTTTTCCGTTCAAAGGATTTTTGTAAAGATTTACCTTAAAGGGTTTTTCCTATTGTAGTCTCCAATACGTTAACATAAGTTTAAATAATGTGAGAGGAAAATAACCTGGTTGATCGAATAACATGAATATATTTAGACATCTTTAATATAGAATATCGATTATTGTACTGGAATAGCTCACAATCGATTCGGACAAAGAATAGGCCATCTAAAAAAAGGGACCGGTTCTTAAATTAAAAACGATATAAAAAGGTTGGATTTAAGCCGTCTTACCAGATTGTAATCGTTTGGTATATGTGGCTTGGTATTAATAGAGTTATGGTGCTTCTTGTATTTATTACACTAGCTGTTGCCGTGGCTTCGCGTGGATATAGATTTATGTATTGAAAGAAAATGATAACATTGCAATAAAACGTGGCGTGATGTAGGCTACATTTGTAATTTTCTAAGATATTGGATAACGCGATAAACATTAAACATAGATGGTTATTTTTTTCATCATGATTCTTGATAAATCTTATCTTATCTTATATCTTTAAATGAGCAATTCTTGTATATTTATATATAATTGGAATCTCAGAATCGGCTCCAACGATTTTCATGAAATTTAGTATACAGGCGGTTTCGGGGGCGATAAATCGATCTAGCTAGGAATCATTTTTAGAAAATGTAATTTTATTCAAAAAAAAAAAAACCGAGCTAAGCTCGGTCATCCAGGTACTGATGACGCCCGCTGTTGTTTGGCTTATTTCAATGAACGCAAAGACGACAAACCAACTAGAAACCAGCCGTTGGTTCCTTTTAGTTATTTTTTCTATAAAAGCCAAATTGAACTTCTTTCAAGTTATCGTTACAAAAACAAACATCTGGCGTCAAACTATAAATTTATGCTAAGACCATTTTAATGAGTAGGGGTTGTAGTCCGTTATCTCGAAATAGAATAAAAAAAATGTCCGTCTCGGGACGTCTGGCAGATGTTAAACATCTATGATAATATCAAAATTCATAATTATTAGAAATCTATGACGAAACATAGAATAAAATAAACAATAGAAAATATATCAGCGCTGTTTATGAACCAGATGAACGTATCTATGGTAGGTACCTATAGTAATTTCTATATAAGTACATAAAACCATAAATAGTTTTTGACGTGACAACGTCTTTTAATTCGATGGAGCCGGTTGCAAGAACGAAAAAACATGTCGAATGCGGCGTTACTTCGCTCTGAAGCGTTCCATTTTCTTACGAGGTTGTCATGTTCAACTATCGTCAGTAATTGTAATTACTGGCACCGAGACTTAACATCTTATGTCTCAGGATAGGCAACACATAAATAAGTTGCCTGGGTCTTAAACTAGGTTATGTTCATGGGCGACATCAAACACTTACCATCAGGTGGGACGTTTGCAAGTTTGCCTACCCAACTAACATAAAAAAAAAAGTAAACCGACTTTACAGACAACCGATTTTTTATCATATAACGGTTTACAATGTGATCCAATAAGAAATGCAAAAACGACTAGTAACGGTATAGTAAAATTCATAAATTCCAAAAAAAAAACTACATTCCTAGGTACGTTGTTTAGGGTGTTAAAAATGTTGTTTTAAAGAACCTGAGTAACGTTTATCTATTAACATTTCAAAGGTTGAAAATAATTAAGGGCCACACTAATTAAAGCATGTCAACCGAATTTCGAAAGACTATGCAATTATACATATTTTAAAAAATCGAGGCCACGGAGCGACAATATATTTATAATAATTTGTTTCACATCAAAAATCGGTGATCACAAATCAGTAGGTACGTACCTAATTGTCATTCAAAAGGTCATGATCAAAGGGATATGTACCTACCATGTTTTTCACTTTTATTTCGCGGAGCCTCAGATGAAGTAAAAAAAGGTAGATAGCGCACTTGGAACAAGAAAGTGAAGCCACTTTTTTAAGTATGTGTGAGTGAATGAAGGGTTGCCATTTTTTAAAATATCCCTTAAAATTGTATATTAATAAAAATAGGTAATAAGTGAATGCGACAGTGAATATTTTTATAAAATACAATAATATTACGAATATGTAGGAGGCGTGTAGGATCACTTTATAAACTGTCTCAATAGATATGTTATTGACACAATTGTTTTATTTATTTATTTATTCCCATGAATGTAGTAAATACATAGGTGATATTAAAAAAAAAACAAGTTCTATACATTCTACCATAACATGGTGTGTGAAAATAAAACTTTACATAAATAAACAATTAGTATAAATTAACAGGAAAAAATAGTTACAATTAAATAAACTTGATAAATACAACATGTCCTTAAAATCATTGTCAGAGAATAACAGTTTCAAAATAATTGATTATAATAGTAATTAGAAAGTCACATTTTATCAATACACAATTTAAATTAAATACATAATATGTCGTTTTCCATTAAAAAAAAAACATTTAAATTATAAAAACATTTCTCTGCAAGCCACACTGTTACATTTTTTTTTATTCATTAAATGGTAAATCTTTGAATTTATAAATAATTAAATACATAGTCCTGCTGTGGGTACGTGAGTCCCAAAAAAAATACAACATAGGTTATACGAGGTCATTTCGATTCAGTCATATAGCGATCAAATAATAAAATAATAATTATGTCACCTCTGTACTTAATTATTTTGCTATGGCTTTGCCTGCAATTGACTTACCCACTATTGGGCTATTAGAAATACTAACTTCTGGCAACACTCTTCCGATACGTCATTTCGGGGCAATAATATTATTTATGTTGATTAACCTCAAAATAGTGTTAAAATATCTTAAAAGAATATAGTCTTGTGTTTATTTATGTGTGAAACGATACTTCTTTAGACTCTTTGGTCACTTTTGTATTGTTTTTACACCATTTAATTACACAGAACGGTATTTTTTTGGCAAACTTACTGCACGACGACTCGTAAGATACTAACAAAAATGAGCTTAGTTTTGGTGTATCTGTGTGCGTGAGCGCGTGTATTTACATGAAGGAGCTTAGTTTTGTGGCTTCAGTATTAGCAAAGGCCGTGCATCATCTACCTTTTTTTACTTCATCTGAGCGCGGAGCTCGATATTTCGACATTATTTACGAATGTCTTGTTCACTAGTCTCGCGAACTATAATATGTATTATAGAGAAAGATATCGATATATCGAGACGAAGATCGAGTATCCAGGATCCACCTGTATGTAATCCTAAACACGGTAATTTCCATTCCACTACATCAGGTAAAAAACGGACTACGTGACTCACAGCAAGGATTATAAAAACCAAAAATTGCTCGCCAACCGCCGTGTATTCACCAACGGAAACCCACAATTTGGACTTGAGGTCACTCTGAAATGTTCCTACAGTGTTCGCGTTAGGGTCTATCGTTGTTAAATTAATTTAGGGGAGAGAGTGAATCGATTACCTGAGCAATTGCATAATTGTGCATCGAGGTGTTTAATGTATGCATTGGAATTAACATGCATTAACATACATGCGTTAACGCATATGCGTGTAATAGTTGTTTCTTTTGCGTTTCTCCGAGCATTCTGCGTTGTTTTTTTTTGACAATCACGACGTTAACCTAATCTGTCACTTTAACTTATGAGGCGAAAGAAATCATAAGTAAAACTAACAATTTACCAGCGGCCAGCGAGTATCTACATTGTGCTTCCCCACCATGGTACAAGCCTTGTCGTGGCGGTGGAAATTGAACCGAGGGAGCTGCTCTTTGTATCCCTCTTGTAAAAAGATGAGACAATAGAGCAGGGGGGACAAGGGTTGAGGGTAGGAACCTCACCCCATTGTACTGTCCCGACGTTGGGAGGGGTTGTTCTGTGGTGCGGGACAACCCCTCTGTGGAGGTGGCATCGATTCCTTGAGGGACTGACTAGTCGTAGAGGTGCCCTGTTTGCTCAATAGATCCGGGGCACCTCACCAAAGGCGGCATTGGTGGCACTCGCCGGGTTTTAGTGGGTAGAGCTGCGTCCACTTACCATTTTTCGGGCGCAGCGAGTCCCCATATACACCCCACATACTCGCCGGGGGAGTCCCCATCACTCCCCCGCGGGAAGCCTTAGAGCATTTCCCGGCGTAAAAAATAAATTAAAAACCCACCCAGTCACAGGGACTGCCGATAGAAGGGAAAAAAACAATTAAATTCAAATACCTATAATACAGGCTGTAATAGATTATGACAACTAATACAATTTAAACGGCGCACAAAATGGTCGCATGACATAATTTAGAAGCAACATAATTTGCAAAGCATTTATTGCATAATCTTATATAAATAAATCAAACGTCAAACTGCGCCTCTGGCGGCTCGCGTGCGGTGTCGTGAGTCCACGTCATATAAAAGTCAAACTGTGTCCCCAGCGTTTCGTGTGCGGTGTCGCGAGTTCAGAGATTTTATCTCATCTAAAATATGCGTAACGCGCTAAAAGAAGTTATACTTAAAAAAAAGCGTAAAAGCTTTTGTGCTTATGTTAAGCGCCCGTCTCCATGGTTCACCCACCATCCCGCTTATTTCTTTTGTGCAACACCTTCCCTGCGATATGGCAAGAAGGGCAATGTAATTACTGGCACCGAGACGTATTATTTCACGTCTGAGGATATGCAACGGATGAAACAGGATGAAATGCCTGGCTAACCTCTGGTGAACTATATATTTATGTCCTCATGGGTGACTTTTCGATAACGACTCTTCGTCTAGCCAACTATGCCAGTTTGCAACTAATATAAAAAACAAGTGGGGAAATTGCTTTGACCGCTTACGGTCACCCGTAAGCGGGGTTTTTCTATATAGTATATTGTATATACTATATATGTGTATATTAAAAAAATATGAAACTCCAACAGGCAATGACGTTTTAGAATTATTTTGGTATAATATGTATTTCTAAAAATATATATATTCTACGAACTATAAGTAAGACTTATTTTTGGACAGACATTTTAGATTTAAATCTTTTTTTTTCGTATTCCAAGAGCTAGTTGCGACAGTTGTTATATTTTTGCCGGTGACTTCGAGAGTATGTTTGTCACCTTCTAAATCGCATGCATAAGTAGATAATTTGAATTAGAAATGAGAGGATATTAGAATCAAGTGTAAATATTTTTGTTCCTAGTACACTCACGGTCAAAATAAAAAACGGGCAATGGAATGTGTAAACCAAAGAACGTGTAATGATGTAAATGTCAGTAGGAGGTTATAATAATAGGTCTTTACCTATGAAATTGCCGTTCTGCAGTACTGGCCATTTCAAATCAAAATACTGTATATATATCTAGGCTACTGAGCCCCCTCGCAACGACAAGGCCTGAACCATGGTGGGGGTTATTGCTACTCCTGTGTTACATCAGGGCACCATGTAAGTACTGATTGTGTTAATGACGGTGACCACTTCAGATGGCGTGATGGATTGGGTTGTTTTGATATATCATTCCTTGACCTTGTTTCGTATTCTCATTTGCTTCTCTTAAAGTTGAATGTGTTTATTGTTCCACACTGTATTGAAAAACATCCGTTTACTAAATACGTAGGTCCGATTCCCAAGAATTCGTTGGCGTAAGTGCATCTAAATCGGCGAATTTTAGTGATTTTTAATTTTGATTTGTCTAGTCTTGGAAGTCTTTTTAGTGTCTAGTATGACCTGATAAATATGCATATTTTGACATATACAAGTCTTAATACCTAAATGCTCAGGGCTCTATGAGAGAGCATCAAAGGAAGTGGTTACTTATGTCCTTTTTTTTCTTTAACGTCGGGAAATGCTCTGAGGCATCCCACGGGGATGTGTCTCCCCAGGTGGGTATGTGGGACTCGCTGCGCCCGAAAGCTGGTAAATGGACGCAGCTCTACCCACTAAAACCAATGCCGCGTTTGGTGAAGTGCCCCGGATCAGTTGAGCAATCAGGGCACTTCGACGGTTATTCAGTCCCTCTGGGGACCGACGCCACTTCCACAGAGGGGTAGTCCCGCACCACAGAACAACCCATCCCAACGTCGGGACAGTACAATGGGTGAGGTTCCCACCCTCACCCTTTGTACCCCCTGCTCTTTTGTCCCCTCTTCTTATAAGAGAAATACAAAGAGCAGCTCTGTTCTTAAATAGCGTTTGTGTGGTAAAGAATGTTATAAAGTAAAAGATTTCATGGAAGATACCACACCTTGGGAATAAGGCGTTCCTCCCAGGCATTTCAGGATAAGATGTTAAAATGATTATAGAATACATATTATTTGAAAATATTAGTTCCACAGAGTTTGTTTCGCCTGTTCTTCTCAGTGGGCTTACTTTGGAACCGGTGGTAGATTCAATTGACGTTCAAAAAGATACTGTATTGGTACTATTTTGGATATAAAAAGTTTGATTTGATTTGATTTGAGCTTCCTTGGATCAATTAGCTTCGCCCAAGGCTCTGGGTTCACCTTAAGCTACAGAGCTCCACCGCCATGACAAGGCTTGAACCATGGTGGCGAGAACTCCAGACCTTAGTGCCCGACCAGAACAACTAATCTGCGCGCTTTGTCTAAACTAAGACGCGACACATTCTGTGCTATTATTATTATTTATTTACTGAAATAAACTTCTTATCTCAGGACTTCTATAAAAGAGATAGAATAATTGGCAAAAGAAGATAGCAAGATGTTCGTACTTACGTGCGCCAGATTCCTTCCATTTGTATTCTTATAAGAAAATAGTAAAACTAATCTTGGTTATGCTCAAAAAGTTAATAATAAGTATATATATATAAGAATCACACCTCGTTAACCTTGCCCCAGTTTACTGAATTATGTATGGCTATTAATAGTATGTTAAATCCATTAATTATATCGTTCCCGGAAAACTAGATACAAAACTAATGGGAATCTCCATGGAAAATGTTTTTATAACATTGAAAATACAAATTATAAATAATATTGTTAGTTGGATAGGCAAATGGTCAGGGTTAACCACCCTTTATTTTTTTTTACAGGTTCACCTGGTGCGAGACCAGGCAACATTATTTGTATATTATCCTGAGACATATGTTAAGTCTCGGTGCCAGTAATTACACTGCCTGTAATGACTGTCCTGCCCTTCTTGCCAACATACACCAAAGATGTTCCACGGGAGAAACAAGCAGGATGGTAGTACCCAAGCAGAGGGGAGCTTGGCACATTGCATCCCTCCCACCGATGAAAAGAACACATGACTTTAGGGGGTTTATCGATCTCATATTCTATTTTTATTTTATCCTCTTTATTAATTATTATCAACTTTATTTGTGGTCTTATATCTGGGTCATTTATACTTATGCGTATATTTTTCACACGCCATCCAAATGATCCTCAACATCTGTATATATTTATAGATTTATCTAAGTCCGTCCTTCTTGAGGCGAAAGAATCTAAACACATTAATACGTGCTTAGATTTTCTCGGTGTTTCTATTCATAACATATGCATATTAGAATAGAATAGAATAGAAGAATCTTTTTTTCTCTGAAGTATAGAAATAAATTGTTTCAAAATGATTATGGATGTTGATGTTGCCGCTAAAAAAGAATAATGGTATGCTGTAATCCCGAACCGATGTGAGCATGTTCCACTAGCCTATATCTTCGTACTCAGACGACGAGAAGAACACCGCTGTGGTTTAGTGGTTACTGGGTAGTGTCTGCGTCCACCTTCTTCTCGGGCGCAGAAAGTCCCACATAACAAAGGTGGAATGCCTAAACGAATTCCCCAGAGAAACCAAAAAAAGCCTACGCCTTCGTCCTAATGCCAAACGCCGTGACACAAAGCTATGTATCGGTTCATCAGTAGGATTAGCAAGCTATAAACTATTTCCCTACCCTACCCCAAAATCGCCGATAAGTTGAGTACCTACATCATGATAAAAGCCAAAGAACATTCTACATAATATGGCCACAGGTTGGGATGACGATATCCGCATAGTCGTCGGTTCCGGTTGGATGCAAGTGGCGGGGGATCAGCTGTCTTGGCGTTCATTGAAGGAGGAGCACGGAAAAATACTGATATTGATCATGAATGAAAGATGTATGCCAAAGATATTGTATGTACAAAGTGGTTTGACTTGGCCTCATGTAATAGGTTTGATTAAAAGCGTGCCCTCTTTTTATGCACTGTAGTTGTAAGCGGTCATACGATTCAAGGTTAAGGAGAAATATATTAGCAATTCAAATGAACACTTTTTGCATTGCTCTATGTTGAATTATACATGTGCGGCCAAGTGAGTTAGTGCTTCACATTATTGGACATCTAAATAATATTGTTCAGGACCGTTACAGCATAAAATGGGTAGCCTTGTCGTGGCGGTGGGGCTCAGTAGCCTAAGGTCAACCAGCACCTTGGGCGAAGCGAAAGAGGCGAAGTGAACCGAGGGAGCTGCTCTTTGTGGGCTGGCTTCCTATAAGAAGACGGGACAAAAGAGTACAGGAGAGGCAACGGGCGAGGATACCTCACTACATTGCAGTGTCCCGACGTTTGGAGGGGATGTTCTATGATGCGGGACAACCCCTGTGTGGAGTTGGCGTCGGTCTCTTGGGGGACTGACTAGCCGTTGAGGTGCCCTGTTGCTCAACAGATCCGGAGCACCTCACCAAAGGCGGCATTGGTGGCACTCGTCGGGTTTTAGTGGGTAGAGATGCGTCCACCTTAATACCATCTTACCGGCGCAGCAAGTCCCACATACCCGCCTGAGGAGTCCTCCCTCCCCCGTGGGATGTCTAAGAGCATTTCCCAGAGCAAAAGAAACAAAAGGATGAACTGGGATTTATCTAGCATGACAACATAATATATGTATATTTTAAGTATACGATATTATAATATCTTTTGCCTGGCCTTATGCTATTGTTTGTCTGTATCTACTGCTGTACTGTTCTTGTGTCTACTTCTTTAATTTCTTCTTTTCCATTTTGTTTGTTACTCATATTCATGTCGTCCCATACTCTCCATCTATATTTATGTTATTTGGAGCCAAAATGGCAAACGTGCCACCTTATAGTAAGTGGTCGACGTCGCCCATTAACATAAATTTTACTTAAACTAGCCTAGGCAACTTATGTGTTGCCCATCCTGAGACAATTTATTAAGTTTCGGTGCCAGTAATGACACTGCCTGTCCCGTCCTTCTCTCCGAAATACATCAAAGCTGTTTTCTTCAGTCTTTTCTATTTCTCACCTAACACCGGCGTCAAGTGACAGCTATGCTGTCGCGTTGTGTGCGGTTTGTGAGTTTCCGGTGGCCCATTTGGGGGGATAGGGAAAAGGAGGGCAACATATCTGCATAATCTCTGGTTGTGCGGATGTGTATGGGTGTCGATAGTCGACAAGAGATTTCGACTGCTCGTTTGCCATCCTATGCTATATTTTTTTTTACATTACAGTCATTCTTGACACTTTTCTTGCAATATGATATACTTCTCTTTTTTCATGAGCCCTTCTCTGTTTACTTCTAGATATAGGTCCCTTTCAATAAAAGCTACTCATCTTGAGGTTAGACCATAACACCGAGATCACCGAAGTATATACCCATAATACCCGCAGTTAGCCCCAACAATGCCATCTAGTGGCGAGTTACAACAAAGTAAATATGATAAAGACTCCTTGGAAATATTTATATATGTGCGAACTTTAAGGGTCGGTCAAACTGTCGGAGTTTATCGATCCCACACATACGGACATCCATTATCTTAACTTTGTATGTACATATTTTCTCGTCACGTTGTTTGACCATGATGAACGCCGAAATATAACCGGTGTTATTAATAACAATATTATCTTTTTATATATTTTGATGAAATTTTTCGTGTGTTTTCAAGGGGATTCGAGAATGGTTCACATTCACAATTCAGTCACCACAAAATGTTTTGTACAGGGCTGTGCTCTGTTAGATCCGCTAGTTCTATATAAAATAGTAATATACACACACACACACACAGGTAATATTATGTATGTGTACTGCGTAGTTCAAATTATTTTATTTTATTAAGAGAAAATCGTCTACCTGGGCTAGTCATAAATACATGACAACTAATCGACAAAACAGCTTGATTAAATTAAATGTGTCAGATTAGTTTGCGGTCAACCGCAGTCGAAATAAACATGTTTTATAATAATCAGTCTTGCGGCTACATTATTTATGTCAGCTCATTGTTTTGTTTGTATTACTAATTAATTACTTGCTATTGTGTATTTTACTTTAACTCTGATACTAAATATTAAAAACACTTGATATATTTATAATAATTGCTCGTATGCTAATACTTTCCAATTTTAAAATAACTTTTTGGTTATGTAAAATGACATTAAAAAAACTGCAGCAATGAGATTTGCTTCTGTACCACAGTCGTAGTAAAATAATAATAGTAATCGTAGTGCTTGATAAAGCGCAAATTTCACTACGTGTTTCAGTCTAGAATTATACTGTTAAAAGAAATATAGTAGATGATAAGATCCTACATCACATCTTACAAGCATGACCTCTCATTACATAAGAATAGATATCAATATAAACTATCAACCATAAACTTACAGCTAGCGACCCCCAATTTGAAAGACAATGACTAGATAGACACTTATATCTCGTACACAGCTAGCGACCCCCAAGTTGAAGAGCAATGACTAGTTAGACACTTATATCTCGTACACAGCTAGCGATCCTAAGTTGAATGACAATGACTAGATTAGACACTTATATCTCGTACACAGCTAGCGACCCCCACGTTGAAAGACAATGACTAGATTGGACACTTATATTTCGTACACCGCTAGCGACCCCCAAGTTGAAAGACAATGACTAGATTAGACACTTAAATCTCGTACACAGCTAGCGACCGCCAAGTTGAAGAGCAATGACATGATTAGACACTTATATCTCGTACACAGCTAGCGACCCCCAAGTTGAAAGACAATGACTAGATTAGACACTTAAATCTCGTACACAGCTAGCGACCGCCAAGTTGAAGAGCAATGACTAGATTAGACACTTAATATATCTCGTACACAGCTAGCGACCCCCAAGTTGAAAGACAATGACTAGATTAGACACTTAAATCTCGTACACAGCTAGCGACCCCCGCGTTGAAAGACAATGACTAGATTGGACACTTAAATCTCGTACACAGCTAGCGACCGCCAAGTTGAAGAGCAATGACTAGATTAGACACTTATATCTCGTACACAGCTAGCGACCCCCAAGTTGAAAGTCAATGACTAGATTAGACACTTAAATCTCGTACACAGCTAGCGACCGCCAAGTTGAAGAGCAATGACTAGATTAGACACTTATATCTCGTACACAGCTAGCGACCCCCAAGTTGAAAGACAATGACTAGATTAGACACTTAAATCTCGTACACAGCTAGCGACCCCCGCGTTGAAAGACAATGACTAGATTGGACACTTATATTTCGTACACCGCTAGCGACCCCCAAGTTGAAAGACAATGACTAGATTAGACACTTAAATCTCGTACACAGCTAGCGACCGCCAAGTTGAAGAGCAATGACTAGATTAAGAAACTTATATCTCGTATAACGCCTCTTTTTTGACATCCACGGGTTTCGTGGTCAAGGCCTGGCGAAGACGAGGGTCAACGACCTGAGAATCGATGCAGCGACCAAACGTATATCGGAATTATTTAGGGGTCAAACCTCGCGAAAGATGGATCTCAATTCTCAAGGTAAACAAATATCTCATTAGAATTTGAAATTTGTGTTTTTCTATTTTGTTTGCTTTCAGTTTTTTGAGCAAACAGTAAAATTATGGACTATTTCTGATTTTGAGGGTTTTCGTAATGGCCTGTGCCTTTTGGCCTATAGCAGCTTTATCGGAATATGCAAGCGGCAATTTCTTAAAAAATTTTAGTTGTAAACCAATAATAATCATCTGTCTGCATATCCGCTCATCGTGGCAATTATGAGGAAAACTCTTTTGTAAATGTTATGCTACAAAACAAAAAAATCCAGAACAGTGTCATAGCAAAACGAAGACTTAGATTATACAAACCAAAAAGGCATGAGCATCTTTGGAGAGATAAACAAAATAAGTCTTCTTTTAAAAGCTGGTCAGACATTACTAGGTACATTATATATCTGCATCAATAGCATTGGGAGAGAGATTGGGTTTTTTGGACAAAGAGCAGCTCCCTCGGTGCTGGGCTCACCTTGGGCTACTTGGGTATAGCTGTCACTTGACGCCGGTCTTATGTGAGCGAGAGGTACCACCCTGATCGTGCCGGCCTAGTTCGGCTACAATGCTGCACTACCTCGTACAAAGTGATGATACTATGATTTAAAGCTAATCGTGTCGATATTTTCTTCGATCAATTAATATATTTCTTTGCCGAAGAGAGAAGAAGAAATTTTTCATTCTTTTACAGATAATAACTTATTACAAGACGATGACAATCCAAAAGACGATGATGACAGAGAAAATGACAGCAGTGATGAAGATGATGATTATGATGATTATCAAGATGCTTCGTTTCTTGGTGATGCAAGGATTAAAAAATCTATTTTTTTTTATTTTCATACCTACTTGAGATTGATCATTATCTTAATTTTGTACAACAATAAATAATTATTTTGATGCCATATTATTAACGTTTAACAATTTTATTATTGTTTGCTTAATATTAGGTTTTTAGATACTTAAATAATATCATATAAAAATTTCAGCGATACTAAAATATATCTAATTTTTAGTTCTAAATTAGCGTCTGGCACAGTTTGAACAACAATAAAAATGTCTGGCAATAATAGATTCATGTTGCAAAAAGTTCAATAAAAATAATAATAAAAGAAAGAAACGTCTTAAAATGATTTGAAAAATTGATATTTGACCTGTTCAAGTAGAATGCGCACTGATGAACGCAACCACTACCGCCAGCCAGATAGCCCGTATGACGTCCGGGAGACTGAGAGAGATAGCATATCTAAAAACTGGCCTACCTGAAATTCTTTTTTTCCCGACGTTGCTAGCTCTCGTACTATATAGTCTGGTACGAGATGACCGTATTATACTAGTTCTTCTTTTACAATAAACGAATTTGAGAAGTGATGTTAAACACTAAGCAACAATTAATGACTTACGCTGGTTTGCTTATCTCTACATATAACACTTTTATTTTTCTTAACCAAAAATGTACAAAAAAATCCTTAATATACTAGTTACTAGTTGACCTACAAATATCGAAGTCAGTAAAATACTCACTGTAAATTATTATTGTCATTGTAAATACTCTTCGGATGTTTAAAATATGCTCAGTGTAATTAAATATGGTGTCTTCGTTGTTTTATAATATGTCCTACCTCAAAGGGGCTTATACATATACCTCGACATACATAATGACGACCTCTGTGGCTCAATGGTAGCGCGCTGGCGCTAAAGTCTGAGGTAGCGGGTTCGAATCCCGCTACGTAACAAAAGTTTTCTGTGTTCCTGGATCATGGATGTGTATTAAATATGTGTTTTATATAATAAAAATCTTAAATATATGGATAATTCACACACATACACAAACACAAGTTCTTCGAGAATTTACCATAGAACCAGATTGACGTGGTTGAAAAGCTTCCAAAGATATTTTTATTATTATGTTGGTACAAGAGGTTACACTTTTTTTTTTTTTTTTTTTTTTTTATAGAAGAGGGGGCAAACGGACAGTCGGTTCACCTGATGGTAAGTGAATAGCGACATCCACAGACACCCGCTATACCAGGAGATCAGCAGGTGCGTTGCCGGCCTTTTAGATGTGAGTATGCTCTTTTCTTGAAGGTCCCTAAGTCGTATCGGTTCGGAAACACCGTAGGTGGCAGCTGATTCCATATATTTGTAGTGCGAGGCAGGAAATGCCGTAAAAATCTAGATGTTGTGGATTTCCGGACATCAAGATGGTGTGGGTGAAATTTGGAATTCTTACGCGATGTCCGG
Organism: Helleia helle; assembly: GCA_963853865.1. NCBI lineage: Eukaryota > Metazoa > Arthropoda > Insecta > Lepidoptera > Lycaenidae > Helleia > Helleia helle. The sequence continues at coordinate 4,421,741 of OY971425.1, read as the reverse complement.
TGGTGGAATTCTGCCGCAGGTATTAATCCGAACAATTCCTCAGAACACTCCCCGTGGTAGATGCGGTAGAAGATGCAGAGCGATCCGACATCTCTACGCAGCGCCAAGGGATCAAGCCGATTGGAGATCACATTATCATCGACGATTCGAGCCGCCCGGCGTTGGACGCGGTCAAATGGAAGGAGCTGATATTGGGGCGCTCCAGCCCAGAGGTGAGAGCAGTATTCCATGTGAATCCGGATCTGCGCCTTGTATAATTGAAGGCGGTGTGAAGGCATGAAATACTGCTTCGCCCTATTGAGCACGCCAAGTTTCTTAGAGGCTAGTTTAGCCTTTCCTTCCAAATGACCACGAAACTGCACATCTCTCGATATGTCGACGCCAAGTATCCCAATGCTGGCTGCGGCAGTTAGGGGAGTGCCTTCAAATCGTAGAGGAACGACGAAGGGTGATTTTTTAGCGGTAAACGCGCAAACTTGTGTCTTGTTGGGGTTAAATTGGACCAGGTTAAGTCGTCCCCATTCCGAGACTTTGGTCAACAGAGACTCATACACGTTGATAGATAGATGTTAAAAAATAATTACTGTCGAATTCGTAGTTGTGATAGTTTCTTTATTAGTTTATACAGGTAAGCTGTAGAAAGGCTTCGTAGTAATAAGTGCCAATATCATCCAAGAGCTTAAGAGAATCTTACGACCAAAATCATTTGAGTATAAACTTTCGTACAAGGGGCATGACCTAGGAAAATGGCCTGTCAGGGTATAGAAATAATTAAAAGTTTCTGATAGACAAAAAGAGAGCTGCTAGCGTCTCAGTTACGTCGATGACACAGGGTTCAATCTACTGAAACGTGTATAGGTTTTAAAATACTTTAAAGAAAGACAGATACAGAAATATTCAGGCGTTGGTGTTTGGTTGTAGTAAGGCTCGTACCAAAATTATCAACCAAGCCCACCTATCACAAATCTGGCATCCTATTTTTAACCGACTTCAAAAAAAAAGGAGGTTCTCAATTCGTCTGCATGTTTTTTTTTTTTTTTTTTTTTTTTTGTATGTATGTGACACGATATCTCCGCCGTTTGTGAATGGATTTCGATGGTTATTTTTTTGTTTGAAAGCTGTAGTTTCCAATTTGGTCCCATATTAATTTTATTAAGATCTGACTAGCCGTTTTTTAGTTATTCCCAATAATGTCTATTTGGTTGGTTTTGTTTATCTTGATGATATGATCATTTTATTACGTGTCGATGTAATAATTGTATAGGATGCTTTGGTAGCACACCATAGTATGTCGCGGTCATCGTAATCATCATCATCATCACCATCATCATCATCATCATCATCCTATATGCATCCACTGCTGAACATGCCTCCTTCAATGAACGCCAAGACGACGAATTTCGGAATCACTAAAAATTAAGAAATAAAAGGATTTTACAAAAAATTAAAACCGACTTCAAAAATACTAAACTAAAAAGTAATAAAATAACAGTTTCTTTAATGTTTGTGCTTACAACATATAATCAACTTAATCTTCTACTAATGTACAAACTTTGCGTTTACCACGTCATTATAGTTACTTTTGGAGTCGGTGTCGTATTTGTTGCTGTACATTACGTACCTACCTACCTTGGCTGACACCGACTCCAAAAGTAACTATAATGACGTGGTAAACGCAAAGTTTGTACATTAGTAGAAGATTAAGTTGATTATATGTTGTAAGCACAAACATTAAAGAAACTGTTATTTTATTACTTTTTAGTTTAGTATTTTTGAAGTCGGTTTTAATTTTTTGTAAAATGCTTTTATCGTAGAAGGGAATCCAAGCCAAGAACAGCATTGCTAATGAAACAGTCCAATCCTGAAATGATAACTAGCATTTGCTAAACTGTTATTCTGATAAAATAGCAGTATACGAACAACACTATACTATAATTTAAAAAGTATAAAACACTTTTTGCATCTGCCCCGCTCATATCTTTTCATGACACTTTATGTATTCATGATCTTTTTTGCTCATATGTACATCTTATGAAGCTCATTACCATACATAACAAGACGCTTCGACCGAGTGGAAAGTTCCATAGCAAATCGCGTAACACACGTTTTGAAATTTAAATGTCCCTTACTTTAGCATCAGGACTATCTGTTGAATACCTATGATGCATCTCATAAAACCACAAATGTACCACAGGCGTGTAAAAATACTTTCTATGTGTACCTAGTGCATCGAACATAATATAACCGCAATAGAGCGGTAATGTAATGTTTTGTATGAAAACAAGTTCCGCCAAAATTGTGCTGTGACGCTGCGCCGTTTCTGTGCTCTGATTGGCCGACTGCCATTGATGGAGCCGATGGGACGTACATACAGATCACTGGTTGCTCGAATTGCTATTACGTGAGTGATAAATCACTGACCAGTTTCGGATTTTTATAGCTATTATTACTATTTACTACTCTATCTGATTATATGCTCGACGACCTAGTTGTACTGTTATCAGTTCATTTCTGTCCACATAGACCCCAAGAACATTAATAATGATCTTTGATTGAAAATATTGTTAAGGCTTTCATAATAATATGGCCCAGGGCCCAGGCTGACGTTATCTGACCACAGGTAAAAGCGACATCTACCGTGACCAAAACTATCTCTATATCTTTAAAGTTGGAAATGCAAACAGTATTTCATCAACAATACACCATGTTAACCTAGCCCCGTGGTAAATCATAAGAACTATTGGTACAAGCAACGGAAACAAACTTATATAAATAATAACTCTAACCGCCTCAGCCAGCATTGGGATACTTGGCGTCGATATATCGAGAGATGTGCAGTTTCGTGGTCATTTGGAAGGAAAGGCTAAACTAGCCTCCAAGAAACTCGGCGTGCTCAGTAGGGCGAAGCAGTATTTCATGCCTTCACACCGCCTTCAATTATACAAGGCGCACATCCGGCCTCACATTGAATACTGCTCTCACCTCTGGGCTGGAGCGCCCCAATATCAGCTCTTTCCATTTGACCGCATTCAACGCCGGGCGGCTCGAATTGTCGACAACAATGTTATCTCCAATCGGCTTGACTCTTTGGCGCTGCGTAGAGATGTCGTATAACTCTGTATCTTCTACCGCATCTATCACGGGGAGTGTTCTGAGGAATTGTTCGGACTAATACCTGCAGCAGAATTCCACCTCCGGACATCGCAAAAAAACTCCAAATTTCACCCACACCATCTCGATGTCCGGAAGTCCACAACAACTCGATTTTTACGGCATTTCCTGCCTCGCACGACTAATATATGGAATCAGCTGCCACCTACGGTGTTTCCGGACCGATACGACTTAGGGACCTTCAAGAAAAGAGCATACTCATATCTGAAAGGCCGGCAACGCACCTGCTAATCCACTGGTGTAGCGGGTGTCTGTGGATGTCGCTCTTCGCTTACCACCAGGTGAACCGACTGTCCGTTTGCCCCGTCTTCTATATAAAAAAAGAAAACTTTTTTGTTCCCTGGCGGGATTCGAACCCGCTAACCTCCGGCTTGAGCGCCACCGCACTCCCCATTGAGCCACAGAGGTCGTCTTGGTTATCAAATATTTATAAGTACGTTCAGAAAAAAAAAAAAAAAAAAAAAAAAAAAAATCGTAAACACTTTCAATAGGTATGCTTTCAATTGGTTGTCGAATATTCAAGTGGATTCGAGAACCACAGCGGGGGTGCTCTAGGTTGTCGGAGTGCCCCCATAATAGGAGGAAGCCCGGTTAGCCCTTTTGAGGGAACCGGCCGGTCGTGGGGGGTGTCCCGTGTTAGTCAGATCCGGGACACTCCCCTTCAAGCGGCTGAAGGCAACTCGCAGTGGTTTTAGTGCGGTATACCGGCGCTGGGTGAGCGTCGGGAGTCCCACATATCCCCGAGGACAACCCATCCCCGGGTGAATGCGCAAAGCATTTCCAAAGCGTCAAAAAAAAAAAAAAAAAAAAGGATTCGAGAACAATCTAGTTTCAGAATTCTTCGTTCCACTACAATATATTTTGTACAGGACAACGTTTGTTGGGACCTCTAGCCAAAATATAAACGTTGGTGATCTCAACGACTGTTTTCAATCCCAATTTACTGTTTTTAATTTAAATCGTGTAGACTGTAGAGCGGCGCACGACATATTTTTTTATGTCATAAAAACAACCAACCGAGGAGTCGGAGCCTTATAGTGACTACCGACGCCCATAGACGTCTATACAACCAAAAAATGTGACGACGCGTTGCCCTCCTTTGCACGAAACGCGACAGCATCGCTGTCACTTGACGCCGGTGTTATGTGAGCGAGAGGTACCATCCCGGTCGTGCCGGCCGCGTACCGCTTACATTTTTACCCATAAACTTTGCATTTTGGCAAAGGCAAAATTTGTTTCATGAAATTTTCTGTCAGTTTATGGGGTACTATTTTCGCTTGATTGCCTTCACAGTCTTAGATGAAAATACGTATCTTTGACAAAAGAAATAGAGGATTTACAATGGTTTTACAATTGGCCTTTATCAACTTATGGTAATTTTATCTCTACAGAACCATCAAATTCAATCCCTCCTCGTCACGTCATCATTTGATTCCATCCCACGCATTGACGTTTTTCATTAAATTCCAACAGATACGATTTCGATAATAAAGTTTCCATTATTGGAATAGATAAACATTTTGATATAAGATAGCATTATGTAACTTTTATCGCGCCTAATAGCTAATAGGTATTCTAATTGAGTATTTTTTACCGAATTCAAATTAATGATTAATTGAATTTTGTGCATGTTTTTGTATGATACAGTTAAATCTCTACCGTGGTTCAAGCCTTTTCGTGGCGGTGGGGCTCAGTAGCCTAGAGTGAGCCCAGCACTTTGGGCGAAGCGAATTGAGCCGAGGGTGCTCTTTGTACCCCTCTTATAAGAAGAGGGGACAAAAGAGCAGGGGGGACAAGGGCCGAGGGTGAAAACCTCACCCCATTGTACTGTGCCGGCGTTGGGAAGGGTTGTTCTGTGGTGCGGGAAAACCCCGCTGGGGAGGTGGCGTCGGTCCCTTGAAAGACATCGAGGTGCCCTGTTAAGCTCAACAGATCTGGTGACACTAGCCGGGTTTTAGTGGGTAGAGCAGCGTCCACCTTACTATCTTTCGGCGCAGCGAGTTCCACATACCCGCCTGTGGAGTGCCCACTCGGGATGCTTCAGAGCATTTCCCAGCGTAAAACAAAAAAAAAAGCATACAGTTAAACGAAATTAAAATATATGTAGGTACGTTTACCAGGTAAGTATATATTATATGCGTTTCCTGCATATTGCAAAGCTAATAAAAAAGCTAAGCAGGAAATCGAGTTGTATCTAATTTCTTCGCAATGCAATAAAAAAACTCAAAAAAGTTCTTTCTTCTCCATTTAAGTTTAAAACTCTCTAATAAACATGCACAAGGTGACTTTGTTTACAAAATAGTTCGTAAATAGTTTACGAACATAGTTTTCAGACTTCATTTAGATTATCATATCCATATTTATATTTCTTGCGGTTTATGAGTTTCTGGTGGCCCATTGGGGAGGGTAGGGAAAAGGAGAGCAACGCATCTGCATAATCTCTGGTTGTGCGGATGTGTATGGGCGTCGATAGTCGCCAAAAGGTTCGACTGCTTGTTTGCTCTCGTATGCTATAAAAAAATACATAAAAATATTTTTATACAACTAAACAGAAAGCTCTCACTCTCGACCCGTACGTTTCCCACATTGTCCATGTAGTACTTTATTTTTCTGTTCTCGTATTGTTGGCGTTTAAATACGATTTCTCACGCAATCTTGTTTATTGTAGGTAGAGATAACCTCAATTTCGGTCAAGGCCGCAAGCCTGTTAAAAGCATTGAATTGATTAATAGGTAAATCAATATCATACTTTTCAAATGACGTAAACAAACGTACCTCTACGTTTATGTAAGCCGTATGTACTTTTAAAGGAGTTTTATTTCTCCAACACTAGTCACGTCATAAGGAATCTTGGTCAGCCAGGATCTTTGTGTAGACCCTGACCCAATGTGGGACTCGCACACTTCAATACCTACCATAAAAGTGCTGAAATACTATAGAAATCTACATCACCAACGTCGTGTAAAGAAAGCTTTATTAAAAGATTTTTAAATTAAGTAAACATGGGTCAAAGATTAGATTAGACTGTAGTCCGTTTCATTGTATTCTGTAAATCCATAGACTTAGAATATATATTATATGTTTATGTGTAAATTTATAAACTTATTAGTAAAATGTAACAGCCGTAATCGTCAGCTCTCTTCAGATGAACTAAACTATAAACTAAATTAAAATATAAACTATTGTATATGGGTTATTTATTATAGTTTCATATTCTCGGCGTTCAGGATACTTTACATTAACTGACAGGAGGGCAGCGCTTGTGCCGCGCACACCAAAGAGTATAAAACTTCTTTATGGCAGCACCGACCTGCGTATTTCTTCCATGTTCATGGGTGACTTTAACCACCCTGCTAGTTTGTATATCATAGTATAGTCAAAACTGCGTTGTCGTAGGTTAATAATAATAAGTGGAATTCGAGTTAATTGAAGTCATACCCGACGGAATACGAAGAACTTCTTCGTGAAGCTTCTACGTGGCACAGCCTCGCCACAGAATCAACCCGACGCCAGAAGGCCACGTGGTCGTAACTCCACGGTTGTCGGGTGCTCGCCTACTAGCCGATGAAGCATAAGGGCTAATAGGCTGTTAGCATAGCTCCAACCGGAAAAAAAAGAAGATAGAGAATATTTTTAGGTCCACACTCTCCTTTACAATCGTGACGTTAGTTATGTCGCGGATGCTTCATTTCCGTTACTTCTGATGTAAATGAGACATTACAGGTTTCCACAATCGCATAACATAATAAGGATACTATAATGTTATACATTACGTATTATAAAAATAATATAAAGTCAACAAACAGGAATAATAAAAACTGTTTCCTCGTAAATATCGTAGTTTTATAATACGCATTTGTTTGGCATATTTGAATTAATGGGCGGTAGGATTTTATATGAATTTAGAAAAAAATGTAAATTAGGGTTAAATAAATTTACATAATATAAAGTGCATTTTCGGTTTAATTTATACAATGTATTACATAATTTTGTAATACATTACGTACAGTTGGATACTCTGTTAAAATGAATCAAATTTTGTACAGATTTTATCGCGGTTTATTGACATTTTAACATTATCGAAGTTTCGGAGACTTCTCAGCCACCATGGTCTCACTGAAGGACTGTTACTGTTGAGGTTAGTCGAGAATGTAATCTTATTAATACGCTATGTAATCTGTAAAAAGATTTTTGTTGTGAAATTCGCGTAAACATTAGAAAACAAACTCAAAACTTTGTTATCAACAAAGGCTCATCTACTGTTTAGTTATTTGTATCTATAAACATACATATATTATCCACAAATATACATTTGTAATTTGTATCTACATAAATCAGTATAACAGCACAACGAACATAAACACATAGTGCATCTGTTTACAAACCATGACCTGCTTCTCCATTGTCATACCTATCAACTGCTTTATCGAAACGAACAACTCATGTTATTTGCCAACCATAAAATAAGAAGAAGAAGATCTTATAATGTAAATATATTGTCTATGGACATTACATATATACAAGATGGTGTCCCATAGACTACTCATACATTCACATAGCTTTATTTAGTTTAAATGCTATGTATATTCATTGATCCATTATATAGTCAATAGTCACTAGGCAGTACTCAGTAGACTGTATGGTCTGTACCACAGATAACAGAAATATCTACTATAAGCGCGGTAAGGGGCGTGGCGCATGTTCAGGCAATATGATCAGGCGCTCATATTGTTGTCAACAGTCAAACGCAGCTCAGTTGTACCCATAGAAATATTAAGCACAGCGTAAGAAACATAATACATATATGAAGGTACGTTAGTAGTAGCTGTTATATATAGTTACGATAAATATGGATTGGCTGACTAATAGCCATTGATGGATGATTGGCCGATGGGACGTACGTAGATCACTGGTTGGTTGAATTGCTATTACGTCACAAACAATTGCTATTACGTGACAAATTACTTACCAGTTTCGGAATTTTATGGCTGACTTTACTACTCTATCCGGTTATGAGCTCGATGAACTACTACAAGCAAACGGGGCATATGGGAGCCTAAAACCACCTATTTGAGTGCGCGTGACCACAAACACTTTATCATCATCAAGTGTTAAGTATAGGGATGCCGCCCACTGAGTTTCTTGCCGGTTCTTCTCAGGGTTCGAACCGGTGGTAACATCTCACTCTCCTTCCATCATCTCAATGGCTCCTCATAAGCTAAACAATATTAAAATCACCATTATTAACAAAACTAAAAAAAAGCGGAGCAAAGAAATAAAAATCATCATTCATCGAACTTTAATCAAACAATGGTGCGGACCAATGGTCTGCAGATAGAGAGAAAAAAAAGAAAAAAAAAAATGTTCGTGGCAACTGGCTGCTTGTCGCGGTTGTATGAAGCTTTACGTTCCGTTTCTCTACTTTGTGGTCAGGATTAAGATTTCAAAGTTCGTAAATTGTGTTGTAATTGTGTACGTGTTAAAGTTGGCTACGCTGGTTCTGGAGCAAATTACTTTCGATGGCGTGTCAGTAGAGTAGGTATGCCTCATGCAGGAATCACCAGTGCAGAATGCAGATCATGCTAAACCCAAAATGTAATTAGTTGAAAATGCAAATTCAAATCTAATTGAGTACAAAAGATATAAATTAAAGGTAGATAAAGAGAAGAATAAAAGTCTAGATCGACGTATTTTTCTGATGACTTGACCCCCCTACACTTTTTCTTCCTTTTTGAATGCACACCCAGAGTATGGCGATTTTTTTTTTTTTTTATAGAAGAGGGGGCAAACGGACAGTCGGTTCACCTGATGGTAAGTGAATAGCGATATTTGATTCAACTTTTATTTTCATGTAATATTTAACAAGTGTAATCTTTACTCTGTAAGAATAAAGAATGCCTGACGCCCTAGAAGATATTTGAAAGGGCGGCCTTATAAGTCGTTCCACTTACCAACTAACAGTCAAAGGGATTGGGAACAGGTCTGTTATTCACGCTGTCTTCAATGTATGCGAGTTGAGTAGTTATGTATGACAGCGTGTATTATGTAGGTACATGTAGCATTTCTAATAGAATAAAGAGGTTTTTTGCCGGATCGATCGCGAAAGCTTAGGTTCGAATCCGATACGGTGACCCATCTCCCTCTCCAGAGAGAGGGATGAGGGCCGGCCGGCCGGGATGATAGGTTAAATTCAACCGTAAAAGATTCGTCAACCGTATCGGATTTTACTAGGCCAAATCCTGCTCTCCCGAGCAGCGCGCGCGATGAACCGCGCCCCTGATGAACTGCAGGGCGCGGAAGGGGGCGTCCCCCTTTCGAATATTTCTTAAGTGATTAGTGAGCCATCTGTTCACTTACTGTACCGATTGAGGCCGAAAAGTCTAACCCTTCCGGAAAAAAAGAGAGGTTTTGCTTTCTTAACAGAATTTATGGTCTTTCTTAGTTTAGGAGAAAGGAGTCCAGCTTAAATATCTATGGTCATTTTATGATTATCATCCAAATCCAATTAGGAGCCATCGCACGGAGCAAAGGGGTGTTAAAAAATTAAAAGTTAGAAAAATCGTAAAAGATTCACCATTATTGAGTTTTTATGAATATGAGTATAAAAAACTAGTGGTCCCGACACAACCAACTACACCACCGAACGTATCTATAATATCTTTTAAGATTGATGAAACTGCGCACAGCGTGCAAAATTTTATTAAAATTAATAATAATAATAATATGTTGGGACAACTCACACACGGCCATCTGATCCCAAACTATGCAGAGCCTGTTCTTATGGTAACCACACAACTGATAATACTTATATATTTCTAAATACATACATATTACATATTATTCATAAATTACACCCAGAAACAGAGCAATTGATCATGCTCATCACACAAACATTTATCCTGGGTAGGAATCGAACCAACGACCTTCTGGTTTAGCAGTCAGGGTCACTAACCACTAGACCAACAGGTCAGTCAATATTTAAAATTAACATAATAATTATTTAATAATTTAATTGGTTTATTAGTTAAGGAATATTATAACGAATAAAATGTAGAGTATGAAAACTAAATCTAATAAAAACATTTTACAAAAAATTAAAACCGACTTCAAAAATACTAAACTAAAAAGTAATAAAATAACAGTTTCTTTAATGTTTGTGCTTACAACATATAATCAACTTAATCTTCTACTAATGTACAAACTTTGCGTTTACCACGTCATTATAGTTACTTTTGGAGTCGGTGTCAGCCAAGGTAGGTAGGTACGTAATGTACAGCAACAAATACGACACCGACTCCAAAAGTAACTATAATGACGTGGTAAACGCAAAGTTTGTACATTAGTAGAAGATTAAGTTGATTATATGTTGTAAGCACAAACATTAAAGAAACTGTTATTTTATTACTTTTTAGTTTTGTATTTTTGAAGTCGGTTTTAATTTTTTGTAAAATGTTTTTATTTCTTAATTTTTAGTGATTCCGAAATTCGTCGTCTTGGCGTTCATTGAAGGAGGCATGTTCAGCAGTGGATGGATAAAGGATGATGATGATGATGATGATGGTGATGGTGATGATGATGATGATTACGATGATCGCGACATACTATGGTGTGCTACCAAAGCATCCTATACAATTGTTACATCGACACGTAATAAAAAAATCATATCATCAAGGTAAACAAAACCAACCAAATAGGCATTATTGGGAATAACTAAAAAACGGCTTGTCAGATCTTAATAAAATTAATATGGGACCAAATTGGAAACACCAGCTTTCAAACAAAAAATAACCATCGAAATCCATTCACAAACGGCGGAGATATCGTGTCACATACATACAAAAAAAAAAAAAAACATACAGACGAATTGAGAACCTCCTTTTTTTTTTGAAGTCGGTTAAAAATAAAACTACGAGACGAAATAATTATCTGAAATGAAATAAATGATGTATTCTATTAAAACAGACACTACCGCATATTTTTATCACATCGTCGGCCATTTTGTATGAAAGTGTAGCATCTGTTTATTTTGATTAAAATGATAGTTGAATTAATTGTACTATTTATCCAAGATCACAAGGCTAGTTACGTCAATGGCAGTGATTTATTATGTTTTTTGTTTTATTACTTCTCTGTATATATTGGTTCTGTGATAATTTTATCGGTCGCTAGTCGTTACGTAAAAGATAGATCAGTTTTTATCTAGAAAGTCAAAACCAGAACAAACGTTGGTTGATATAAATAATAAAGGCGAAAATTATTGGTAGCTAGGTCATGCTTGCCACCAACTTCATGTTTCAATCTTGAACAGTTTTATATTAGTTATAGAGGAGCAGGAAACGTTATTATCATAACTGATGAATTAACATCTTATGACCATTAGATTGCCGGTATATTTATTTTAATTTTTACAATACTCTGTACAGCTAAGCCAAGACTGGGCATAGTGTAAATACATACAGTGGTTCAACACGTTTGAAGTCACGCGAAATGCCGCTTTTGTTTTGACATTCTTTATTCCTCTAGGGTTGTCACAATATTTACATTTGCACAGAGATATCTCTACTTCATATTCGTAATCGGAAACCCCGGAAACTATGAAAATAATCCCCATATTAATTTTATTAAAAAATTAGCGTCTGCCATCTTGTATCTCGAAATATATCGTCATATTCGTAATCGGCACCCCTAAAACCATGAAACCTATATTGATTTTATTTAAAATTAGCGTCCGCCATCTTCTATTTTGAAATATATCGTCATATTCGTAATCGGTACCCCTGAAAACCATGAAAACGATACTCATGTTCATTTTTTTAATTCGCGTCCGCCATCTTGTACCTCGAAATATATCGTCATTAATTCGTAATCGGCACCCCCGAAAACCAGTCTAAGAAAGGACAAAATCTAGTAAACAATATAGGTATAATACTATAACAATAATAGTATTACTGTGTTAATATTTTTGATTTCATTCAAAGAAGAAGATTCAAAAATCATCCAAAGAATAAAATACTCTTTAATGAAAAGCATCTGGAAAAAAATATAAGTAACGAAACACTTAAACAATGAATATAAAAAGAGACAGCCCTGGCTGACAGCTCCCGAAGGAGTATATGGCAGTTAGGGAGATGCCCGCCCCTCCCTCATCCCGCAAACCCCGCACGATTGCCCTGTCTAGACGCTTCCGTTGGACTACTGTATGACTCTGGTTATATTGTGACTCGGCAGTGAAGAGCAGATGACTGTATCTTTCTTGCTCGGGTACACTCGGCGGTCCCGAGTTGACCCTATCAAGTCTTTCACCTCTAAGCGTGACGGTTTAGCCTCATTTACAGTCTATAAAAATCTGTGTGCGGTGCGCCAAAAGAAGTTTTCACTTCAAAAATCTTTCGTCTTTGAACATATTGCTGGAAGGCGAAAACCGGAATCAATGTTGCCAGGGAGGGCTGCTCTTTGTGACGTGCGCCCGTTTATATGACTCCCCATTCTAAGTACCTCCGCCACGTTTTGTTTTACTCCGGAGAACCGGCAGGGCTGGAGGTGTTATTACTGAAACCGAAATCATCTTGCATCATGGACATGAAAGAAGCCACTTACTTGTGGCTACGTTGGCTTCGTAAAGGGGCTTGTGAATTCGTTTTATCCTAAATATTATACATGGATGACTGGTGAGTTACTTGCCAGAGTTAGTTCTAGTAACTGTATTTTAATAGGCGACTTGATCACTTACAATCAGGCTCATTAAGAAAAACAAAATATCTAATTTTTATATTATATATGTTTATTCTTTACGTAATATAATCTCAAAACAATTGTATAATATCTCCTTAAAATTCGAAGAATTTTTTAATTTGCTACCTCGTTTTTTTGCGTGGCAATAATTTTGACCTACTTAATAAACAATAAGAAATTTGAATATCTATCATCATCCTTACGTTTTCATTTAATAAGATCTTTTTGATAAAAGGCGTAGAGAAATAACTACATACTTATGAGGTTTATTGAGATTCTATATTCCCGACATTTTGGATATTTTACATCAACTCACGGGAGGACTTCGTGATCCGTTCATCAGAAATCCGTGAAAAATTGTTTCTTTATAAATAGGTAGTAAAATTCGTGTACACATTACAAAACAATGACATCTTTTTATTCAGGGTGGGTAAAATCGTGGGTAAAAAGCTATTTATAAAATGACGTCAAGTTTAATGTACAGAGATCAGCAACGTTTCTTTGCACTAACTATCGACGTACCAGTATACCGTGCCTTTTTACGGAACGCATCAAACATTTTCTGGCGGAAGAAAAGCATATTTTAATAGTTTTTACATAGTTCTTTTGAAGAGGCTAAGTCAAACAGTGGACGGGAAATGTCCATACAATTCATAACATTTATAATCAATAAACGTTAGAATAATATTATTTCACAGTCGTGTGTGCTTTGCGTCATCGCAGTAAAAAATGTACTACATGTAGCAGGCACACCGTAGAATTTTCCAAGATGGCGTATAACAAGGGACTGGGTCTAAACATTCATTACTTGATACTATTTTTGATTTTTGTTGAAGTATTTACTGTATGAAATTTTTGATGTGTTCTGGCTTAGAGTATACATAATATATAGAGTGCTACTGTCACGCCGCTTCATTGTGCCGATCGTAAACAGATGCGTTATAAGTTATAAGGACAGCTCCAGAAGGTTAGGTAAAACAGAAATAAAATAACTGTTCTTCAAACTCTTTTTATATAATAAACAATAAGCAAATATGTAGAGGAACCAATCATGGTAACATTGCCAACGAACACCGATGAGGTCATCTGGATGATGCTTATGAGCCGACTCGATGTCGGATCAACAATTGCAATCCCTGCAATTTTAATGGACTTTATGACAAAAAGTATGGCCATTGGTGACCTTTACAGATGCAACAAATGCAACGAATACTATTATATCTGCAGGTAAACTGTAGTAGATATAGATCATGATAAGACAGACTTCATTTTGTCATTCGAAAGTTCTAGTGCTAACCGAAAAAGTAAGAAACCTAAAAATATCTTTGCCTGTAACATATTCACATGTAAATACACGTGAGTAGATATTATGTGTACTACACAAATAACTACTAAGTAAGGGCATTTCAGTACTAAATATAATCACTACTTATCATGCTAGGAGTGTTCAGCTAGACAACATAGGTACAGCCTTGTAATGTTTAGATACTAACTAAAACGATTAGGTCATAGAACTCTAGTCTATGCATCTATACATCTATACAGACAAAAAAAATGGAGTGTCTGTTTGTAATATTATAATAACCGCTTTTTATTAAAGGTGAATTGGATATATACACGGTACATATACCAAAATAGTATTTTTTACAATTTTTGTTTGTCCATCTGTCTGTCTGTCTGTTTTTTCCGGCTAAACTCTGAAACGGCTGGGGCGATTTTGATGGGAGTTTCAATGGCAGAGAACTAGAAGTAAGGCTACAAAAATAATCATCATCATCCGGGTACGGCTGTAAATCTAAGTTAACGCGGGCGAAGCTGCGGGCAACAGCTAGTTCTAAATATAAATGCTCCTTATCAAGCTATAATAGAGTTCAGCTAGACAATTGTTCAACGTATAGACTCTACCATTTTCATTCATCATCATCATCAGCCCCTATCCGTCCACTGCTGAACACAGGCCTTCCTATCCTCCAACTAGAAGGGATATAGATATCCCTCCTAGTTGGAGGTTGTCTGACCCTCCATCCCGAACACAACCATCCGTATGCTGGCCATGAGTCGCTCGGTTTGCAGGCTTGCAGCCCGTATACACGGACAAGGCCAGCTCCTACATACGTATTCCCAAGAGGTTATTGGTCTCCTATTATTATAAAAACATAGCACAAAACAAACACGGTGATATATTGTATCTATACACTACACACAACGTATTTATCATCATCATCAGCCTCTATCCGTCCACTGCTGAACGTAGGCATCCCTCAATGAACGTCAAGACGACCGATCCCTCGCTACTCGCATCCAACACGGACCGGCCACTGTACGGAGATCGTCTTCCCACCTGGCTAATGACCGACCAACACTTCGTCTATCTAAACGTGGCCTCCACTCTTGAACCTTATTGCCCCATTGGCCATCGGTTTTTCTGTGTGTGTGACCAGCCCACTGCCACTTTAACGTATTCATAATATAATACAAAATATATACATATACATAGGATAAAAAGTGAAACCTTAAAAAATCACGAATATAAGAAACACTGTATAATTCTTCCTATCTCATTTCTCCCACGTTAGATCTTATGAAGTTATATGTCTGCCTCTTTTTACTGTCGCTTTTTCGTTTCATCTACTTTCAAAGTTTCAAAACAAGACGATGCTAAAGAAGTTTTCAATTCAAAAATTGAACTCGTAACAGTTTCTCACGTACCAACCAAACACGCCATTTAATACAAATTGATTACACTAAATTAATGTGTTGGCGAGCGAATAGAAACAACATACACGTTTGTATGGTGATGTATTTACGTCACGATCGCCCTGAAACGCTCAAGGGACCGAAGGCCTCGAGCTTCGAACTTTCAGAGCTATTTTTAAGCCGCGAGATTTTTAGATTTATTGCGGAAACGTTCTCAGATTGGAATAATGGCTTCACTGATTTATATTATACTTTTAAAGATGGTTGGTGGTCTTTTGGCATGTATTTTTCCAGTACAAACATCATCAATATCATTATATCAACTTTTTCCGCCTACTGCTGAACATACACCTACTTCAATGGACGAAACGCGCGAGGTTCACAGGGGACTAGACCAGTCAACTCACTAATTTATTGCTTTTTTGCCTGCCCCGGGCCTGTTGAGCAACAGGTCCGGGTTGATAAAAAGCCATTTGGTATAATTTTAGGAACTTTAGGAAAACAAGGCAATAGAAGAATTCGAGGGCTAGTTCCCACAATTAATTAAAAAAATCAAGAAAGTAAATTAACAAGTTAAGTAGCTAGTTGAGAGAGGAAGATCTTAAAAAGATATCACTTCTTTACTTATTCCTGTATAGTCCTTTTTAACACGCTAATTTTATCTTCAGGTTTTCAGTTGAATTAATCAAACACGTGACCACATTTAAATGATTGAACTCAGATAACGAGAGACGCAAACAAGAATAATATAAGTCTAATCTATTTAAAATTATGTTCTGCGCAGTTGGTACGATAAACAGAAAAAATAGGCATAGATTACCGATAGGTCCAACCTTGAAACGCACAGAAAACACCTTATGTAACCATTACGATAAAAATGTTTGATTTGCACTAAATATACATTCATTACGAAATGTAATGATAATAGTTGTCATGTAACAATAAAAAACCTTGGTACACATTACAGAAAGTTACCTACTTTTATTCAATATCTGACGTGTGACAACCCTAATCTAGTACTCTTAATAGATGACTTGTTTTGAATTGAATTCTTCTTTATTCTGGTTCATATATTGTCATCAATTTTTATTTTCCTAAATTCTATAAGTATTAAAATACCGCTCTGCTTGGGTCCCGTCTGCTTGGGTATTATCATCCCTTTTTTTTCTTTTGCACCGGGAAATGCTCTTTGACATCCCTCGGGTGAGGGGGGACTCCCCGGGCGGGTATGTGGGACTCGCTGTGCCCGTAAGATGGTAAGGTGGACGCAGCTCTACCCATTAAAACCCGGCGAATACCACCAATGCCGCCTTTGGTAAGGTGTCCCGGATCTGTTAAGCAACAGGGCACCTCGACGGCTAGTCAGTCCCCTAAGGACCGACGCCACCTCCACAGAGATGTTGTCCCGCACCACAGAACAACCATTCCCAACGTCGGAACAGTGCAATGGGGCGAGGTTCCTATTATCGCCCCTTGTCTCTCTGCTCTTTTGTCTCCTCTTCTTATATAAGGGGTACAGAGAGCAGCTTCCTCGGTTCGATTGGTTTCGCCCGAGGTGCTGGGTTCACCTAAGGCTACTGAGCTCCACCGCCATGACAAGGCCTGAGCCATGGTAGGGTGGGTACCACCATCCTGCTTATTTCTCCCGTGAAACAGCTTTGCTGAATTTTGGAGAGAAGGGCAGGACAGGCAGTGTTATTACTGGCACCGAGACTTAACATCTTATGTCTCAGGATAGGCAACACATAGATGAGTTACCTGGGCTCGTTCCAGGTAAACTAGTTTATGTTCATGGGCGACGCTGACCACTTATCATCGAGTAGATTGTGTGTCCGTTTGCCTATATAACTAACATAAAAAACATATTATAGTAGTTTGTCTGGATATCTCACAGCTATAGTTAACAAGTTACACGCAAGTTACTTTTTTATGTTAGTTGGATAGGCAAACTGGCAAACGTGCCACCTGATGGTATATGGATAGGAGGGTAAACGAGCAGTCGAAGCCGTTTGGTAACATCGACGCCCATACACATCCGCACAATCAAATATTATGCAGATGTGTTGCCTTCCTTTTCCCTATCCCCCCCAATGGGGCACCGGAAACTCACAAACCGCATGAAACGGGACTTTTCGTTGACGTCACAACGTCACTATACGCCGGTGTTATGTGAGCGAGAGGTACCACCCGGGTCGTGCTGGCCCAATTCGGCTGCAAAGCCACATGGCACTACTTCTTATATAGATATCCTGTTTCATTATACTGCAGTCGGGTTGAGCTTACTGCTTACGTAAGAAACTTATAATTAATTACTTTGGAATGTAAAATTATAACATTAACTTGTTAAAACACTCCCGAGTCACGAATAACGTCAGTCAGTTCCGGCCGGTGAAGTATCAATGTTGAAGTGAACTGAATAATATTCACGAATTAGCTGCGAATTAGATTAAAAAAAATAAAGATAATAAAAAAATATAGAAAAATATAAGAGATGGAAACTGTAAAACATGCCAAAACTAGCCTGTAAAAAATCGTTTCTGCCATTATTTCTTTTCCTCTCTAGTTTATAAAAAAGTGGTTGTAAATAAATTATTCCCTATTATAATTACTTTATCTAGATTCCTACTTTTTCCTTTTATTGCCAGACGTAGGCCTCTTAAAGAACGCCACCGAGCACATATTGGATGGAAAAAAAATTACATATTTATTTACTTATTTGCATAGAATATACATATAACAAACTGATATTTTGGTTGTTAGACAAACATTCCTGAAATATTTAGAGGTTATTGGTATTCCAGATCACAGCAAGTCTATCACATACGTGAGGAAACACTATTAGGTAGATTTGTCTGATCTTGACTAAATCGTTGAAATATGTATGGACAGCAAATAAAGTGCTAGTCACGTACCAATGGAGTGGCTTACACGGTTCTTGAATTATATATTCGATTTTTGTATGGTTTGCTTATTTTTTTCAGTAGCAAACTCAGATTTGATCACTAGCCAAAAGTGTGCAAAATTAACGTTATACTCTTTGAAGTTTGCAACTAAATACTTTTTACATTTAATTCACTCACTACTATTTCACAAGTCTATTTGTTATCTTATATCTTTAAATGAGCAATTCTTGTATATATATATATAGAAATCTCGGAATCGGCTCCAACGATTTTCATGAAATTTAGTATATAGGGGGTTTCGGGGGCGATAAATCGATTTAGCTAAGAATCATTTTTAGAAAATGTCATTTTATTTAAAAAAAAAAAAAAAAAAAAAAACGAGCTTTGCTCGGTCATCCGGGTACTGTTTATTTAATTCTGTACAAAAGCAATTAATTTAAAATATATTTTATCGTTCTATTACTTTCGTTCACAATATTGTCAAATCGCAGTAACACGTCCACAAAGCAGGGCTAGTCTTATAATACATTCGGACACGCCAATTTCAAATCTATAGAGAAACATTATGTATGTTTCTCTATAGATTTGATACATACTCATACAGGCATCAATTTGTTTATACATATTAGCTGAACAAAACAGACGTTTGTTTACGAATATTCGCGCGCAGACGACCCTGGGTCACTATCGATAGTACACAGGAATATGGCTCTCATTTCGTATGATAAGATAACGTGCCAGACCTATTTTGGGACGTGAGATAAAGGGGGGAAAGTGGGTGCGTAGCTTGTATAGAAATTACGCTTACCGGTAGTTTAGTATTATTATTTATTCTGTGTTGGTGGGAGGGATGCGCTGTGCCGCGCTCCCGGCTGCTTGGGTTCCACTATCCTGATCTTTTCTTACGTGAAACAGCTTTGCTGTGTTTCAGAAATAATAGACGATATAAAGTAATTGAGCTTTGATATTTTCGATATTTTACAATACATTCGAGTTTGTATCTAAAAAACTTGTATACGCCGCAGACAACTCGGCGACTTGTCACTGCCTAACACAATTTTAGTGAACTTCCAACAAACACATCACAAACACGCGTGACGCGTCACCCTTGGCATTGACGAACGATGAGTGATGACCTTTATGATTATCTACATAGAGCACGTATTCCAACTTGCTATGAGTATGCAGATTTTGAAAGTTTTAAGACTTTTATTTTTGTCTGCGCTTCGCAACTTTGAAGTGTGTATAATAAGCTGTCTTAATACTGAAAACCCGGCTTTAGGTAAGTTTGATCGGCCAACTAGCGTGCCATCTGATAGTCATCAGCATCGCCCATGAAAGTCTCACCTAGGACTAGGCTAGACAAATCATTCATGTGCTACATACCAAAGGTGAGACTTAACCTCAGATACCAGCAAATACTTCTTACAGCACGTTTCTTACAACGTCACTTTCCTGACTTTTTTTTCCATCACCGGTGGTCACGTTGACATAGTCAGGTCCACTTTAAGTGCTCTGGTGATGCGAAACAAGACCGCCCACTTAGAAACTGAACCTATTCTTCATTACCGGTCATTTTTATTGACTTTCTTATTATATTTTGACGTGTTTTAAGTGTACAAGTTTATCCTCGTAATAAAGATATTTCGATTTAATATCCCCTAGACCCTACACAATTAGAAAAATACTAACAAAACATGTCAAAAATTAATTTCAATACACAGGAATTCAATGAATAGAAATATTAACACTTGTAATTTCAATCAAATCAAATACAAAAGCGAGCAATTATTTCCAATATAAATTCAAATCCAACATTCCCACAATAGACTAGGGTTGCAATAGAAAATAATACAATATGGACTTCCCCCTGTATTTACCATTCACACAGTAACATGGTTCAAAGAGAGCTTTGTTCAAAAACCACGTGCAAGGTATGATAAAGATACAAAAATACAATGAAACTAAAACAGGCATAAATTTGAAGTTATGTGAATATTTATAAATGACCCCTATATGTTCGGTTGGTCGTCGGAATCAAGCGAGGAGCAAGGATGCGGGTTGTTGAACTTCATAAACTCAAAACGTTTTAATTTTAGTCTTTAGACAAGGTCACCGGTCAGGTGCACAGGAAAATTAGACTTATTTCTCAGTGTAGTACAAGACATACATTTGAAACCTATACACATACATTACAATATTAAAAATAGTTTTTTCATCTTTACAGATAAATAAAGTGGGAGTGTCTGTTTGTAATATTAACCGCTTTTTATTAAATGTTGCAGGACACCAATCGCTAATTAGTAGCGATTGGTGTCCTGTTAATAAAAGGAGGCCCATCGACTAAGGGGCACTGGTCATTTGTCCAAAGTTCCTTGTGGAAAAGACGAGTCTCTGAACTTCTGTGTACAATCTTCCATTACATAGTAATACATATTGATATATATTAAACTCTTCTGTACATGTGTACGTCACTGAACGGACCGTTTTGATTTAATTTTGAAGTGTAAACTTCTTTTTGAACGGTACGCGTATTTTCAGATAAGAAAATCTCTGAACTCGCGACACCGCACGCGAAACGCCCGAGACACAGTTTGACGTTTGATTTATTTATATAAGATTACGCAATTTTTTTTCATGTTAGTATATTCACATTCATCTACTACAATTTTTTTATATATTATGACGTTTGTCGGGTCCCCTAGATATTAATAAAATGTATTTTTACGATACTGTTTTGGTCGGAAAAAGCTGATGAAAAGAGAATTTGTCGCAGCTCGTCGCAACGCATACAACCCAAAAAGGATTTCCATAACAAAGTAGCAGTGAGTTCCCAAAATGCTTTCTTTTCCCATGGAACATTTGAACTACTTCATATAACAAAAGCCTACTCAGACGTGCACTTGACTTTTCGTTAGCTTCGTACGTATTTTTGACAAACAGCAATATGCAGTTGGCGCTACCTTTGTACATTACTTTTTGAAACGGATTACACGGATTTTATCACGACATTTCCGACGTTTCGGATATTTTGAACTGCCACGATGTGACCATGCTGCTTGTAAGAGGTAGGTAGTGCCATGTTGCTTTTGTATGTAATTATTATATGTACCTATAACAAAGAAAAATTAATAATTAATAATTTCTTTATATGTAAAAGTTATGAACGATAACCTGTTAACATTCTTATAACATTATTTACTACATCATTAAAAACTTTTCAATCTAGTAAAATACGGATGAAAGCAATTCTTAAGTTATATCTGTAAATCATCATCATCAGCACGTAATCTACAAACACACAGCTTATAAACAGTAGGTTTCTTGCAACCACTTATAGTAGGGGAGGCCATGATGCTAAATGGGGATTTCCTCGAGCGTCATAGAGACCTATTTACATGCAAAGTTTGCATGATAAGAAGAAAAAAATGTTATATAACATATCGGTGGGGGAAGCGGCTACAGATTTTTTAATATGTAAAAAAATACTGTTGCATGGACATACTCGAGCGCGTCAGATATTGATAGCATCAATGTCCTACGTATTTTTAATAATGTACGTATGTTAATCTCATCGTTTGCATGATGCGGTAGGTCGTACGTAACGGTTGAAAATGAAAAAAAAAAAATTTAATCGAGCGTGTCAGATTTTTTAAGGGGGTGTTAAGTGAACCTAAAAAAAGCTCTCATTCAATAATCTGACGATTTTGATGTGACGCAAACTCGCGGTCATTATTATAATATGCAAAAAAAAATTCGCCATTTTGAAATACTCAAGCGCGTCAGATTAAGATATACATAGTTCATCTTTATGTCCTAAACGTGCTGTATCATATCAATCTGACAATTATCTAGAGGGGTTCGCCTAATCTGACAAAAAAAACCGTTTTATTTTTTTAAATCATTGAACTTGATTAATTGAAAAGATAAGGAAATAGCATGCAAATAAAAGTGTATGTTCTTTGAAGTAGAATACTTGTATTTATAAGAAAAT
This sequence comes from Helleia helle, assembly GCA_963853865.1. Lineage (NCBI taxonomy): Eukaryota > Metazoa > Arthropoda > Insecta > Lepidoptera > Lycaenidae > Helleia > Helleia helle. The sequence goes on along the minus strand of OY971425.1, from coordinate 4,399,244 downwards.
AATTTAGGAACAAAATGCTCAAAAAAAATTCAATTTTTTATAATAAATTGATAATTTAATCATGATCTTTTGTCTTTCAGATGTATTGTGATACAATTTAACTGCACAAACCATGATAATGAATTTTCCCAATCTAATCAGGTATTTGGAGCCATTTATGGCTCCAATAGTGGCAGTGTCATCTGCATAGCAGATGACTTCTATCCCGGAGGGAAGGCCGCTCCGCAGGACCCAGTCGTAGCCGACGTCCCATAGGGTAGGGCCCAGAACCGACCCTTGCGGGACGCCGCACTCGACTCGCCGCCTCACTAAGGACCCCGACCGGTCCTCGTACACGACCTCTCTATCGGAGAGATACGCCCTCAACAGCCTTCCGAGATACGGAGGCACGCCGAAATACTTCAGTGCCTCCCGTATTGCGCTGTGGGGAAGGCTGTTGAAGGCGTTGGCAATGTCCAGCGACACAGCCACCACCCCCTTTGGTAGTAGGGTGAGCCGACCATCCTTCCAGGCCTTCGGAAATTGACCGGACCGCATACAGCGGTCAAAGAGTTCCCGAAGGCTGTCTCCGAGATGCACGAGAGCTATGGACAGAACTCTCCCGTGCACCCCGTCTGGACCTGGCGCCCTCTTCTTACTTCGGAGGCGGAACAGAACCGCCTCCATTTCAGCGTCAGTGATGGGTGGCGGAACACCCTCTTCCTCCATTGAGTCCGGCGTCCGTCGGGCCATCCGTGGAGGGACGAAGCCTACCGGGTAGTCGGGAAACAAATCCCCGACGATGTTCCCCAGCAGCTCGGGCTGGAGCGTCTCTGTCAATGGGGCCGACTGGGCGCGAAGTTTGTCTTGCGCCCTTTTTTATGGTCGGCCCCAAGGGTCTCTTTCGAGACCTTCCACCAGCTCCAGCCACGCTGCTTCCTTGGCCCGACTGATGGCCAGCTGCAGGATCCTACGTTTCGCTCCGTAGACTCTATACAGCCGGTCATCCCGCTCCACGTCCTGGGGGCGGCGCCGCCTGCTGCGAACATAGGCGCGGCGTGCTGCGTTGCAGGCAGCGCGGAGGTCAGCCAACTCTGCCAACCACCAGTACACCGCCCGTCGAGGAGGGGGAGAACCCCTCAGCCTAGGCATGGAAGCTCGGCAGACGCCAGTGAATGCGTCGCCGAGACAACCAGCCATCTGGTCCACTCCCTGATCTTCACTCGACGGGAGGCTCCAGCGGCTGACGATGGCCGCCTCTTCCGCCATTTCCCGGTTAAGCTTGGTGAGCGCCCAACGTGGGAACCAGCTGTGCCCCCGGGACCTTGACACCGGACTCATTGCGGAGGCTGGAGACACCTCGAACCGTATGTAGCGATGGTCCGAGAGTGTCTCCACCTCAGTTACCACCCTCCACCCTTCCACCCTACGCGCGACGGTGGGAGTGGCAAACGACAGGTCCACCACTGAACCGCCCGTCCGTCGCACGCAGGTCAGGACTGTCCCTCTGTTCAGCAGGGACAGTCCCGCAGCTAGCGCCCACTCTTCCACCTCCCTTCCCTTAGGGTTTGTGATCGGAGACACCCACGCCGAGGACTTAGCGTTGAAGTCTCCAGCGACAACCACGGGAAGAGGAGCCAGTCGTCCAACCAGCGGCCCCAGAACATCAAGGAACTGTTCTAGGGCAGCCAGATCGCGGTTTGGTGAGAAATATACGCCGATAATCGCAACCTCTCCCCGAACGGCCACCACATACCCACGCCCTCTCACTCTGGGTATGAGGGGGGGTCCTGCGCCTGGCCTCGCGACTATCGCGACGGAGCCCGCGTCGTCTCCAGCCCAATGTGGCTGGGGAGGCACATAATAGGGCTCTGATACGATCGCGAGGTCAACGCTCCACTCCGCCATAGACTGAAGGAAAAGGTCCTGTGCCGCAGCGGAGTGGTTTACGTTCCCCTGTAAGAAGCTGAGATGTCCTGGCATTACTCGGTCATTTCAGCCTCAGGCGCCGCCATTATCCCCGATGGACGTGGGGAGAGTATAACCTTTCCGCGAGTAGGTGGGGGGTTGCACGATCTGCCCCCCATCACGTGGTCTGCTTTACGTCCGGCGTCGGCACACACAGCGCACCGAAGCTCGGCCTCACCGGACGATTTGTGGCCAGGCTGCCCGCAGCGGTAGCATAAATCGCTGCGATCTTTCTCCGATGGGCACGCAGTAGCAGCGTGCCCCAGGCCTAGGCACTTAAAGCAGTGCCTGGGACGAGCTCCGATGTGCTGCAGTTGGACCCTACTCCACCCAATGACCAGGTGTCCCAACTGCAGCAGCTTCTTAGCTGCCGTCAGGGGGCACGCCATTCGGGCAAACCCGACCCCGCGTGGGCCGCGATAGATCTCCCCGACCCATATCTGCTCGGGAGAACAAGCCCCCCCAGCCGCGACCGCAGATCGTATGCGATCCTGCGTTGCGGTGTCATCCAGGCCCGTCAATCTGAAGTCGGTTGACTTGACAGGCCTGGTTACTTCCGCGACACCCTCTAACACCTCCGCCAGTTTGCTTGCCAGGACGTCTGCCTTCTCCCCGCTAGCTCGCCCTGGCACCTCAATAAGTCGGGCTCCTGTGGCCGAACTCCTAATACGGAGAGGGCCTATGCCCAGATCCCGCACGTCACCTATTTGGTCCTGGGCCTTTGTGAGGGCCTCTCCGTAAGTGACCCCCTTTTGGGTCGCCTCCGGCCGCAATTTTATAACGACCGCCGAAGAGCTCGGCAGCACCAACTTTGCACCCTTAGCTCCCGTCCCTTTTGATACTTGGGGTGCTGGCTTTGTTTGCGCCGCCTTCTTCTTCGGCGCCTTGCGCCGTACAACCACTGACCAACCGTCCTCGGGGGCCACATCAGGGATAGAAGCTCCTGCCTGCTGTGGCTGAGACCCCTGGCTCGTCCTTGAGGTGGACGGTCCAAAACTGGTCCACGCCACCTCCTTTTGCCCTTTTCCTTTCCCTTTCTTTGAAGCTGGTGCCGGCTGCGCCAGAGGATGAGCAGGTAGCGGTGGGAACTCCACTGTTGTTTGTGCCGACGCTCTGTTGTTTGTCGGCCCCTCCGTCTGCGCCCGCTGTGGCACCACTGGCTGCACCTGTTGGGCGGCTTGCGCGGCGGATTCCCTCTTCGCTGCAATGGCAGCCCGGGTCGCTTGAGCGATCCTTCCATTATCCGCCGCCAGTGGAGGCCGAGAAATGACCGGAGGTAGCAACCTATCTTCTAGGGCCGCGAGCCTGCCATCTAGCACGTTGCCAATCAACTTGACCACGTTGCTTTCGAAGATGCCCAACTGCTCGCTGGACATCGGGCTCGCGGTCATCTTGTTCGTTGCCGCCGCAGCCTTGGCCTCCTCGAAGTCGCGGAGGATTGCGACCTCCCGCTGTAGCCTCCCATTGTCTGCACGAAGGCGGCGCGTCTCTTCTGCCTCCGTTCGTGACTCTAGCGCCTCCAGGACCACTTTTATTGCCCCGGTCGCCCGCCTTATTTTATTGGCATAGCCGCCTTTCAGGTTTGTAGACCTGCTGGCTATGCCAGTAATCTCTTCCAAGTTGGCATGCGCCGCCCCAACCAGCTCTGGGGCCCCCATTCCATCGACGTCCAGGTCAAGTGGACCGGGAGGAATTTCCAAACTCTTCGCCTCGGGAGCAGCCTTCATGTATGCTCTTTTTTCTAGGGCAGCCACGAATTCGGCCTCGCGAGCCACTTCCTCCCGCTCTCTGACTGCCTGGCGAGCAGCAAGCCTAGACTCCACGCCACGCGCTTTTCCACGCTTTGCGGTACTTTTGCGCCCCGCCTTCGAATTTCCAGCCACATCCGTGTCCGAGCCGGAGACCTCCGAGAACAATCGCTTGCTCCCGCAGACGTCCGACTCCGACATAGACGGTATGGACTCCGTCCCTAGAAGCTCATCCAGGGTGACCCCTGAACGAGCGACCGATTGGCGTGTCACACGCCGTGTCACCGGCGATGGATCCTCCTTCTTATTATCCTTAATATTAAAATAGTGAATTTACTCATTGTAATAAAACCACTTCTATAATCATAGTTGCTGTAAATTATCCGAAACGTGAAGATTACAAAATCTTTTTTAATATACATAATATTATAATAACGTTGAACACAACATCAGTCTCTCAATATATTTTTTGTTGACATATTAATATATATTACAATTTAAGTATCATTGTAATTAATATCTTATTGTCTAATATAATATAATTCAAAATACAAAACAAATGAAAAAAATGAAAAGTGTTTTAGTATGTTAGTAACATTTAATTAAGCCATAGTATTTATAACTAGAATCGATTAGCGCCAACCTTCGCTGTAACTGGGTCAACTGTGACGTCGACAACAGCTGACAGGTCATTCACCCCGAGGGCAACGGCCCCTCCACCCTAAGGTGGCTTCCCTTCCCTTTCTTTGAATATATTATATAAGCGGCAATTAGCTTATTTTCATCATGCTCAATTTGTGTTTGTTCATCTCTTTATACAAACCCATCTATAGTCCCTCGTAAATAATCTGAACCAGGAACTAGAAATACAGGATGACTAAATATGAATGAATGATGATGATGAAATCTAGATATAATGCAAATCCTCGAGCGCCTCTTGGATAGTGTTGTAAAGGTCAAAGGTTGATTGGACGTGAATTCGAGTGTCGCCATGAAATAAAATCACATGAATTCGCAATTTTTTTTCCTGATTCCTGCATACCTATCCGACAAACTATTATTATTTGAGTACATCATAGATTTATATCATTAAACATATTTATTCAATTTTATCAAAGCAATAATAAAATGTCCCAATATTTGATATTCTAGTGAGTTTAAAACTGCAGTGCTCTACTTATTAATACGTTTTTAACAAGGCGATCCGCCTTAACTATAGCGAACGAGGTCGTCCCTGCGTACGTGCGTACAGTCGACTGATTTTATATGTATATATTCTGTGAGGGTCCAAACTCGGCCGTTGTCGACACTGGAGCCTCGTGGTATCGTCCGCGTACTTCCCATTCCCGTGGGAGTACGGTAATAAATTATAGTCTATGTGTTATTCTGATGTATAATAATATTCTTGTGAAGTTTCATTAAAATCTATTCAGTAGTTTTTGCGTGAAAGAGCAACAAACGTCCATACATAAAAACTTTAACGTTTATAATTACGCGTATTGATTTCTGCAATTCTTCTCTATAATTCTATATTAAACTCTATCTAAGCTCTTTTACGCGCACGCAATTTAATTTATAAAGAGGTAAACATATTTCTCTCCACGTCGAATCGTCCCATATTATGAGCATTCCCGTCGCAGAGCATACTCTACCGTTAAAAAATCTTTATTAAAAAAAAAAAACAATAATTGCCATCAACAAAACAATATATTTTGTGTTCGTTTAATATTTTGAAAGGCCAACAATAAACGAAAATATTTAATGTTAATTTCATTTGGTAAAAAATATTTTTTTTTAGTAACAAAATATATTATCTTACATAAAACTTCTTCCTTTCCGATTTTAATATTTGTTGCCGAGTGTAAGCGTGTATGCGTATACGTGACATCGACAACGCACGAGGGATCGCCCTAGTTGTATCAATAATACTGGCTAGTTGTTAGTGGCTAGTGGCAACTGGCAAGTGGCTACTAGCAAGTGGCAATATACGTCGAGAATATACCGTTGTTGTCAGTTGTCACAAACACGTTTCAACGGGTTTAAAATGTGATGTGCTTATGCGTCTACTGTCTGTAACCACAATTGTATTTTGACAAGTAGAATTACTGGCACCGAGACTTACCCTTATTTACGCTTGGACCTTTTTTTTCAAAGGAAAAGTCATAATGACCTCATTTTCATATCCCAAAAAGTTTTTCGTGTTAGCATAACAAACATTTATTTTGTAAAGTATCCGAGACGTCGGCAACGTAAAGGCCCGTACAAAATAATATCAAGTTTAATTCGCATAGCATTGAAAAATATTAAAAAATCGGTTGTCTGGTAAGTCGATTTACTGACGATAGTTGAACGTGACAACGTCATAAGAAAATGAAACGCCTCAGAGCGAGGTAACGCCATGCGTCATGCGTCATGTTTTTTTCGTCCGTGCCGGCTCCATCGAATTATAAGCCGTTGTCCCGTCAAAAATAGTGTTTTAAAAACACTACAAGCTTCCACTACACACTCCACGTGTTTTCAGAATAAATTTAGTCGTTTGTTTCTAGGTTACGTAAACAAACCATGACAATAATTTCAAAAATATACCGGCTTATGATTGATGGTATCGTAATAATTATACATAAGGAAAAATTAATCATAAATTAGTCATTATTTATAGAAAATGTAGGTACTATCAACATACAAATTGTTATTATAATAATCCATATTCTCACGTCGCCTATGCCGCAAAGCTTGAAGACAAAAGTTTTTAACCAATGCGTTCTCCCTGTGATGTCCTACGGGGCCGAAACGTGGCCTTTGAATTTACGACTGGTCCGGAAGATTGCCGTAGCCTAACGAGCTATGGAGAGCGCTATACTGGGTGGGTCGTGGATGTTTATTTGGCAGATAGGATTCGGACAGTCGGTTCATCTGGTGGTAAGATGATTCATAGGCACTCGCTACATCAGAGGAACAGCAGGAGCGTTGCCGGCCTGTCTAATATGAATATGCTCTTTTCTTGAAGGTTTGGAAAATTTATACCGTATGTACCCCTAAATTACTACTACGCTTATTGTATTATAGTTGTTTGTGTATAGATATCATCTAATAACATCTAACTAGCGTCAAAATAGAAATGTGAAGATGTTAAGCAATATGTTTTGTATGGAAAATTAAAAAGGCCGCTAAGGTCCACAGATAAAGTTATACAAAATGCAATATTATTTGTTTTATGTGACTTCATTTTTTTATAATTATGTTCTACCAACTGTATTCCACGGATTTATCCGCGGAACGCATTTCACCACTAAGAGGATATGTAAAGAAAACAGATGTAAATAGAACAGACAGAGCGTTAGGTAGAAAAGTTTTTCAGATTTTTTCCCTAGCTTTATTTATATTGTAAGACTTATTGTAAGAGCTTCTTACTAAAAATGAACAGACGGTCGAACAACAAAGTGATCCTATAAGGGTTCCCTTTCCATTTTGAGGAATGGAACCCTAATAAGTTATAATGCAAAACAATATTAGTAAAAGGATAATAAATTATAATAAAAACAACTTTTTACAGATTTTAACGAGAGGCCTCCCATGACCACTTGCTGTAAAGTATCCGAAACTTCGGGAATGTAAATCTTACAAAACTGATATCTCTTGATACGTGAGAAAATACGTAAAAAGCTTTTTTTTTAAATCCGAATTATAGTTCCTCAGATTTGTTTTAGACAATAAACAATATAAAATAAAAAAACCATTATTATAAAAAAATCTTTATAATAGATGATGCTTTATTACGTCTTTTCACACTGCCCAAATTATACTCTACAGGAACATTAACGTTTTTTATCCAATTGATTCTTCACACATCCTTTTTATAGGCCGTGATGTATATTTGTTATGTACTAAATGGTACTTTGGACTGCGGCTTGTTAACAGCTATACATGTTCATGATCGCTGTATTTGACATTACAATGGAGCAAAATCTATCGTGTAACCTATTTAAGCGTAAAATAGGCCCGTGTCAAGCAGTGCATAGATAAATGTGAGTGACCGTCCGGCGTCCACTGTTGGAAATAGGCTTTTAATTATAGGATTCTAGTGGGTACAGATGTGTTATAACAATTACGATGTTTTTTCGGATTAATCTCTTGGTCTTAATTTTTGCTCTTACTACTTGCACTCCTACAAAGCCTTACACAAAGCTTACTTAATAATTATAACATAAGCTTTACTCTGATATTGGCAAATCCTTCAGGGAGCCCAAGTAAAAGAAGAAGAAGATGTGCTATTCTAATTTAAAACTCGCTAATTTCAGTCTGATTAAAAATAATAAAATATAACGTTTTTTTCCTGTTTTGAGCGGGTGATACACGAAAAGGAAGAACGGGTAAATAAGTTAATATCTACTTTTATATAATTCTTGGTTCACACGGTACTAGCGCTGACTTATTTGACTATTTGTCAACGTGCCAGTTCCTACTGTCTGTGTCTCTTCTTTCGCAGAAAACTCCGTAGAACAGTGCCGTCTAAAAAGCGACGCTTTAAATAGTATAAAGCGTAGGAACTAAGAGTAAAAACAAAAACATTTTAAAAACATGGGGAGAAAAAAGCCACGACATAAAAATCTTGGGGAAAATAAAAAAAGCCTTTTTTATTTTATTACAGCGCACAAAGAACATCCCTTTACTAGATCTAAAACAAGATTTTAATTATAGCCTGACCAGAAAAATAAAAACCCTCGTCATATTGCGGAAAATTTCGAAACTAATTTCTTTGTGACTAAACTATGTGTTACCACGACGTTTTACCAAGATGTTGCCGTATTACAGTGGCGACACAGTTCTGTGGGCGACACCAATGCAGGGTTTATATATTTATGACCAGGGTATAATAATTAATAACAATTTACACATACCAGCATTCAAATCATGTCGAAATATTGAAATCACCTGAGAGTAAAATACAATAAATTGAATCTGGCATAAATTCTAAATGCAAGGTCAAATTGAAATAATTTGTAACGCAAATATTTGTCAGATCATTATACATATTTGCTAAAGTAGGTTACACCTGTAAGTACTGAACTCGTTTTCGGGTATTGTGAATGTGATGACGCGTGAGTGGTGTCTGAAGAAGAATGGATTCGAATCCCGCAAACAGCAGTTTTTTTAATCAACTGCGTGAAAATGAGGGTTGTTTTCGAATAAATGTACGTAATACGTATGTAATTATGTAAATTTCGTTGGTACGCGCGCACCCTGAACGGTTTGGTGAATATAGCGTGTGAGATGTATTTAGATTCGTCTTCTTTGTAAAAGTGACACTGAACATCGTGAAATATAATAATGACGGATTTTTGGCTCCAAATTAAGTGTTTTAGTTTTTTATACTACCTATAGTGTAACCTTACCCTTACTTCCACAGGCTGTAGGTACACAACCAAAGTAAAAAGTAAATACTGGGGGTCACCAAACATTTGCTTTTATACTTGTTACACGGGCCTTACACTCCTACGTGACGTCATCCCTTTTTTTTTTCTTGAACGCCGGGAAATGCTCTCAGGCATCGCGCTGGGGAGTGGGTCTTCCCAGGCGGGTATGTGGGATTCGCTGCGCCCGAAAGCTGCTAAGTGGTAAGCTGGTGGCAGCTCTACCTTCTAAAACCCGGCAAGTGCCACCAATGCCGCCTTTGGTGTGGTGCCCCGGATCTAATGAGCAAACAGGGCACCTCAACGGCTAGTCAGTCCCCCCAGGGACCGACGCCACCTCCACAGAGGGGTTGTCCCGCAGGCTGCACCACAGAACAACCATTGCCAACGTCGGGACAGTACAATGGGGGGAGGTTCCCATCCTCGCCCCTTGCCCCCTGCCCTTTTGTCCCCTCTTTTTATAAGAGGAGTACAAAGAGCTCAATTAGCTTCGCCCAAAGTGCGAGTGGGCACACCTTAGGCTACTGGGCCCCACCGCCTAGTCAAGGCCTGAACCATGGTGGGGACGTGACGTCATCCCTCACACGCGGCACCGTTCTGTATTGAATACTAGTTTAGCTACCATACTGCTTCTTTGCATGAAATAACTTTGATATGTTTCAGAAATAAGGGCGGGGCAGACCACCTAGAACTAACAGCATAAAACAGAAGTTTCGATCATCATTCTTTTTAGTTGAAAGTAAAACGTTTTTACTTACTTACCCTAACAAAACAATGCTTACTTATCTTTTATCTTTAGTGTGAATCTCTAGAACAAGATGGTAAGGTGGACGCAGCTCTACCCACTAAACCCGGCGTATGCCACCAATGCCGCCTTTGGTGAGGTGCCCCGGATCTGTTGAGGAATAGGGCACTTCGACGGCTAGTCAGTTCCCCAAGGGACCGACGACGCCACCTCTACAGAGGGGTTGTCCCGCACCACAGAACAACCCCTCCCAACGTCGGGACAGTGCAATGGGTTGCGGTTCCCATCCTCGCCCCTTTTCCCCTCTTTTTATAAGAGGGGTATAAAGAGCAGATCCCTAGGTTCAATTGGTTTCGCCCAAGGTGCTGGGTTCACCTCAGGCTACTGAGTCCCACCGCCACGACAAGGCTTAAACCATGGCGGGGAATTACCCTAATAAAACCATACTTACAATCGTTAGTTTAGTCAAGAGATTAACATATCTAGAACAAAGGGGCATACGACCACGGCAATCCTCTAAAAACACTGTGAACACCTATGTAAAAAATATCTATACAGATAAATAAAATTGGAGTGTCTGTTTGTAATATCAAAATAACCGCTTTTTGTTGAATGTATATGGTGGATGTATACACGGTACATATACCAAAATAGCCTTTTTTACAATTTTTGTCTGTCTGTCCGTCTGTCTGTCTGTCTGTTTAATCCGGCAATTTTTTTGATGGAGCTCTCACTGGTAGATAGCTCATGTTATAAGGAGTAACTTACGCTATAAAAATAATCATCACCAATCCGCACACGCCTGTAAATCTAAATTAACGCGGGCGAAGCTGCGGGCAACAGCTAGTATTAAAATATAATCAATCGTTTATTAAATAAATAGATGATAAGAATAAAATACTTACCTATTTCATAAGCACATAACAATTTCAGGTCCGAACTTCGAATATTTTCTCCTTTCATACTTTTTAGCGTGTTTTTAGTAGTCGGGCTTTAGTTTTTCTATTTTTTTTATTACATATTAATTTAGATCTATAAAATAATATGGACCAATAAAACCCGATTTGCTGAATCACGAATCATCGGGCCATGTTTTTAAAGTGTTGCCAAAACTCCCGCGCTATATTTGTCCGTGTTGAATAATATTATGTACCAAATGTGGTACACATACGACGCGACCAGCCAAAACGGTAATTATATCAGCAGGTGGGATGTTTGCGTTCGTATCTAATATATTGTTATCACTTAAAGTGACATCGTAAAACATGGTCACACTTTCTCTAAAACTTTTTAATTCCTGTTGGCAAAATATTGAAAAACCTAAGCCAATGTTAATGACCTATAAGTCACGTATATGACTTATAGGTTACTAGCTGTTGCCTGTTGCCCAGAGCTTCGCCCGCGTCAATTTTTTATGACCTAAGTTACTCTTTATAACATCAGCTATCTGACAATGAAAATCCCGTCAAAATCGGCCCAGCCGTTTTAGAGATTAGCCGGAACAAACAGACAGACAGTTTTTTTTTGCAAGTTCACACGATGGCTGATCAAGCTATACAAAACCAGTTTATTCTATTGTACAGAAAATATATACAAAGCGAGGCCACGTTAACCTACTTAGTAAGTAAAACTTGATGTGCCGCCGTGTGTACCATACTACATATATACTTTCATTCATATTATGCGTTTAGTAAAAAGCTGTTAATTTGAAATTACAAACAGACACTTAAATTTTATTTATTTTTATAAATTGAGTGAATTGTCAAAAATCTAATCCTGCGCAGACGAAGTCGCGGGCATCTGCTAGTTCTACCATATTATATTGATACACCACCTAAACTTTCGATACTTCCCGGCTCGGACGCAAGGCGCGGGGGGTCACGGGGCGCCCGTCGGTCGAATTACGGGGACCGCGACGTGAAAATAAATTCGTTACACATTATTTTGATTTTTGCTATAATATCTCCTAAGGTATTTATTTAATTTGCATGGTGTAAAGGGACAAAAATGTTATTCATGAAATTTTGACGACCTCTGTGGCTCAGTGGTTAGCGCGTTGGTGCTCAAGCCAAGCGGGTTCGAATCCCGCCAGGGAACAAAAAGTTTCCTGTGTTCCTGGGTCATGGATGTGTATTAAATATGTCTATTATATAATAAAAATCTTAAAATATATAATATGTATAGTATAAACGTATTAAATATATTTCCGTTGTCTGGTACCCGTAACACAAGTTCTTCGAGGACTTACCACGGGACCAGATTGACGTGGTGTGAAAGCGTCCATAGATATTATTATTATTATTATCATGAAATGCTCAAGCCAACTAACGTATTATTTAAAAAAATATATTATTAAATTTATATCACGCAAAGAATAAGCTCGTTGAAGTGGAAGTGGGCTGGTCACACACCCAGGAGAACGGATGGCCGATGGGCCAATAAGATTCAAGAATGGAAGCTACGTTTAGGTAGACGAAGTGTTTAGTCGGTCATTAACCAGGTGGGAAGAAGATGACGGCGATGGTCTCCTTCTGCGAGGCAGTAATGTCCCAGAAGGAGGCTGACTAGCGGGTGAGAGAGGAGGCCGCCGACGAGGCCTCCTCCCGCAGGCGACGAACGGGGGTGCGTAGGAGGCGCTATTTAATGCGCCTCCAGTAACGCCCCTGTGTTCGTGTCGGGCCCAGGATGGGAACCTGGGTCTGTATGGCACGACGTCGTGGGGACTGCTTAGTAGCGGCCGGGCAGTCCCTCCCTACGAGGAGTAGTCTGGCCTTCGCCGGGGCCAGCCTGTCGCTGAGGTGATCCTGTCCGTTGCCTGCATATCCGGGACCCTCAAAAAGCGGCTGAAGGCGCTCGCAGTGGTTTTAGTTAGGGTGGGCACTCCCAGGTGCGAGTCCCACATTGGGTCAGGATCTACCCGAAGGTCCTGGCTGCATCCATAAGGATTTCCCTGCGAAAAAAAAAAAAAAAAAAAAAAAAGGTGGGAAGAAGATCTCTGTGCGGTGGCCGGTCCGTGATGGATGCGAGGGGCAAGGGATCGGCTGTCTTGGTGTTCATTGAGGAAGGCCTATGTTAAACAGTGGACGGATGATAATGATGATGATGTGAATATCGAGTACGTTTTGGCGTTCATTGAAAGAAGTCTATATCCAGCAGTTATAATGATAATAATAAGGTATTGACCATAAGCCACACGTGTATTCAATTCGCATAACTAAGGATGTTGCCAATATTACAGTTTCACAATACAACAATGGACAGACGGAAAGTCACCGTGAGAATAACAGGTTTATGTTTACACGACACTGACAATATTTGGAACCTGATCACTGAAAGTGTTGTTATATGGTTTTAAATAAATAAATAAATAAAATACTTTTTCAGACCTACTGTAATATACATTTTTTGGTGGCAAAGAAATGCATAGGTACCAAAACTTATGTTGAACCCATTGAGCATAATATAACCGGATAGAGTAGTAATGTGAGCCATACAATTCCGAAACAAGTCAGTGATTTGTCACTGACGTAATAGCAATTCAACCAACTAGTGATCTTTATGTACGTCACATTGGATGTGAGTGGTGGTGGCCACCGCACAGATCTCATCCTATCTGGTTAACACGTAACAGCTCTAGTTATATATATTTTACTTCGTTTTAAGATGTAAGTATTGAACAGTGGCTGAATGCTCGCTTATATTGAATACTTTGCTAATGCTACATCGGATTAGTGTGAGCCCATTTGGCTCACTTTTAGATTGTAAAAGTGGGGGTTGCCCCCGGCCAACCGTGCAGTCTGCGACCACACGGCCTCCTGGCGTCGGGTTGGTATTGAATACTAGATATCACCTAAACTAAGCAAACTAGACTCGTAGTTATAGTAATGTCGTTGCAGCATTTTATCCGTGTTACTGTTTAAACTTTACATAAAACGGTCTATAGATACGCATAGAATAAAAAAAAGATTCCGACGAATTGATAACCTCCTCCTTTTTGAAGTCGGTTAAAAATAGGAACGTATGTTATCGTTTAGAGATATTTTCTACGTTTGTATAAACTGGCCGAATCAAATCCTTCAAATGCGTCCGTCTGTATGGAAGCACATATCTCGATAAAAACATATGATATACATTACTGAACCACGTGTAACTGGAAAATAAGCGATAAATAAAATATGGTGACCATAAACACAAAGGAATGTTGGGCGCATGTGGCGCACCAGCTGAGCAAACGGAGTCGAATGAACGAGTACAGGCACTGACTCATCATTAAATGTTCATGCTATAAAAACCTAAATGCACGATTATTGTCATCACCATCAGCCTCTATCCGTTCACTGCTGAACATAGGCCTCCCTCAACGAACGTAATAACAATAAAAAAAGATTCCGACGAATTGAGAACCTCCTCCTTTTTGAAGTCGTTTAAAAACATGTTGTTAGTAGTAATTTAAGTATTATATAGAATCTACTGTAACGACTCTCGCAGGAACGACCAATTAAAACAATTGAATCTTCTCGATCACAATATATTTAGGCAGAGTAACGTCCTTCACAAGGTATATTAGTAGAATGCATGACAAGACCGACCTTTTATACCAAATCTAACTATCATAAGTATCGCCATTTATTTTACAAATACTTAATTATTGTAAATACATTATTAATTATTAGAATTATTAATCACGTATATTTAGATATATTAATGTTATACTTTAATTATTAATCAATATTACCTTCATGAATGGCACATCCTTTTGGCGCCACCGGAAGTGTATAAATTCAATTACTTTATTGATGCATTTAGATAAGTAAATGACGTCACATCCGGTTGGTGCTGTTGGTATGTAACACTACATAGATGGTATCGATGGCTATAGACTAATCATCAGGTGAAGGATATCTCCAGATTATTTCAAACGTCCTATAGGGGAAGTCTGCCAGCCTTCCTAAAATGTACGTTTAATAGAAATCAACGTATCCCGAAATTACATTGCCCATGAAAGTTGTGGGCTTTTGTTTATTACTTTGACGTTGGTATCGATTCGTTATTGGAACTATCTATATATCTATAACTATCGTTTTGCCGATAGTCTGCTGGTCCATCCCAGTATTTCTATCATATTCACATCGCCTTTCTTTCATAACAAATAAGTAAGACATTTCATTTCTGTTCTAATTACAAACCTGGTACCAGTGCTTGGTACAATCCTCTGCGAGTCCGTTTACGGCTCGGATTCTCTTGGAATTGCTCAAAATCTATACATCTATACAGATAAATAAAATTGAAGTGTCTGTTTGTAACATTAAAATAACCGCTTTTTACTAAATGCATAAGGATGAACACAGTACATTATACCAAAATAGCACTTTTTACAATTTTTGTTTGTCTGTCTGTTTGTTCCGGCTAATCTCTGAAACGGCTGGGCCGATTTTGACAGGACTTTCACTAACAGATAGCTGATGTTATAGGGAGTAACTAAGGCTATAAAAATAAACGTCATCAATACGGGTACGGCTGTAAGTAAACCTAAGTAAACGCGGGCGAAGCTGCGGGCAACAGCTAGTTTAACATAATATTTAAGCGGCTAGGTAACTTGTCACACACTAGTCACGGCGTTCGCGACAGGCCAGTGCACTCCTCAAATGGTTTCCAGCACATTCGAACAGACCATTATGTAGTCTGGTATATATGGTATATTGTGTAGAGCTAGCGGAATTATAAGCGAAACATAGTCGAAAATAAGTAGTTCGAAACACAATGCCTTTCGCTTTCCTCAGCAATTTAGGCTCCATACTGTCTGCACTACTGTGTTATTGTCCTATAAAAAGTGTCGAGTTCACAATAGGTCAATAACGTTGTGTCATCTTTGTCACATGACGCCGAGTTATCATTGGAATTGTATGTCCCGTCCACGATTTACTAGTTGTAATGTTCATACATAACATACCTACTAGAGTATCCGCTATTTCTACTTACTTTTCTATCATTTATATAGGTATGTACATAGTTAAATTGACTCTTCCGTTTTCTGGCCGACTTTATTGACCACAAAAAGTCACAAAGATACCAGCAAAGTTCTAAAAAGATATAATGTTAAAAGAAAACCTATTTTTCATTGTATTTAATATGTTTGATGAATATTTAATAACAAACCAGAACCGAGAATGACACCGATTGAGAGAGAGTGAGAAAGGGCGAACGCAGCATGAAGCACATAGCCATGGAGTGAGAGTAGGCAGCAAGCGAGTGAGAAAGATCGAGAGAGAAAGAGAGAGAGTGATAGAGCGAACGTCGTATCGCAAGTCTCGGAAATTTAAATCCTTAGATTAGTATAAATATAAACGAGATTTAAAAATTTGTTTGCCAAATAAGATAAGTTTCACTTCTGACATAATATTGTACGTACTTTGTACGCACGCACTTTTTTTTATTACAATTCAACTCAAAATTACTCTCACCATTATAATGCTACCAAGTTACATATGCTATTAAAATAATCATCATCTGCTGTAGATGTTCCGACGTGTACCTAGGTTATAAATGTGCTACAAAGAACATACGATTTTCCTTTGTTATCCCCCTCAAAAATAATGTATCAAAATGATTGTGTATTATTTTACAAGAAACGTCTTCTCATAATAATGGGTATACAATATATATACAATATAAGTGTTAAAAATAAGCGTTAATAATTGTACGGAATCCTTCGTCTTCGGACTTGCCACACTTGGCAGTTTTTTATCAACATCTCAACTCGGCAACAACTGAAGCCATCAAATTATTCTTCAAGGTCAAAGTCATGTGGAGAACTGAGAAAGTCAAATTCATCACGATTTATTTCGATATATTACAACATGTTTGGCAAAAAGCGCGCCCCTTCCATGTCTGCGAGAGCTGGAACCGCGCCAGATCACCTATTCCCAGGTCATTCTCACTGTTGACGTTACTTTTTAATGAATGCTACAAAAACAATGTTTATGGCAACACCGATAGAGTTGTCAGATTACACACTTTTTTACTTTTCCCGTGGATTCCAAATGGCAGAAGAAAAAATTAAATATGTAGAGAAGAAGATTATGAACAGAATAGATTTTGTAGGACAACACTGCTAACCCACCACGGTTCAAGCCTTGCCGTGGTGGTGGGGCTCAGTAGCTTAAGGTGAACCCAGCACCTTGGGCGAAGCCAAGTGAACCGAGGGGGCTGTTCTTTGTACCACTCTTATAAGGAGAGGGGACCAAAGAGTAGTAGGGACGAGGATGGTAACCTCACCTCATTGCACTGCGCCGACGTTGGGAGGGGTTGTTCTAAGGTGTGGAACAAGCCCTCTGTGGTAGTGACGTCGGCCCCTTGAGGGACTGAGACGTCGAGGTGCCCGGTTTGCTTAAAAGATCCGGGGCACCTCACCAAAGACAGTATTGGTAGCACTCGCCGGGTTTTAATGTGTAGAGCTGCCTCCCACATACCCACCTGGTGAGTCCCCCTTCGTCTGTGGCATGCGTAAGAGCATTTCCCGGCGTAAAAAGGATAACACTGTCACTTGATGACTAGATATTATGTTGTGAATGAATATGTAATTTGCTTGCTAAAAACCTTGCTTAGTTACTTTTTTTTAATAATGAGTTCATTTTGAATCCCTCGAATGTGGGATATAAAACGTCCTCCTAAAAAGTGCCCCCTACAGGAAGGTAACACGATGTATCACTGAGAGGTCAGGCGGTATCCCAAGGTTGACTGAACCCCAGCCGCTCTTACAAGCATCCCAACGATACATGCCGCAACTAAAGTAAGAACTTGGCTTACGTACCAAGGCCACGCAGATGCCGTGGCCTTGGTACGTAAAGTCCACCGCCCTCCTTTTCCCTATCCCCCCCAATGGGCCACCGGAAACTCACAAACCGCACGAATCGCGACAGCAGCTGTCACTTGACGCCGGTGTTATGTGAGCGAGAGGTACCACCCCGGTCATGCCGGCCCAGTTCAGCTGCAATGCAGCATGGCACTACCTCTTACTGCACTGTTACTGTTTTTTCTTAATTATCTCCGGTTCCATATATAAATATATCAAGAGTGTATTTTTTTTTCTTATAGCATAGGAGGGCAAACGAGCAGGCGACTATCGACGCCCATACACATCCACACAACCAGAGATTATGCAGAGGCGTTGCTCACTTTTTCCCTATCCCCCCAATAATATGCAATCCAAATAATGGCAAACCAACCTCACATACCAAAACCCAGTCCAGTCACTTTTCTAGAATAATTCTATTTTTTATTTTATATTATAAACGAACAAAAATATAATATAATATAAAAGAGCCTTGCTCAGTGGTCCCCACCATGGTTCAGGCCTTGTCGTGGCGGTGGGGCTCAGTAACCTAGGGTGAGCCCAGCACCTTGGGCGAAGCTAATTGGGCAGAGGGGGCTCTTTGTACCCCTCTTATAAGAAGAGGGGACAGAAGAGCAAGGGGTGAGGATGGGAACGTCGGGACAGTACAATGGGGTGAGGCCCATTGTACTGTCCCGACGTTGAGAGGGGTTGTTCTGTGGTGCGGGACAACCACTCTGTGGAGGTGGCGTCGGTCCCTTGCGGGACTGACTAGCCGTCGAGGTGCCCTGTTTGTTTTCTAAATCCGGGGCACCTCACCAAAGGCGGCATTGGTGGCACTCGCCGGGTTTTAGTGGGTAGAGCTGCGTCCATTTACCTCCATCCTCAGAGCATTTCCCGGCGTTAAAGAAAAAAAAAAAGCCTTGTTCAGTGGTACAATGTATCAAATCGCATAACCCGCTAAACTCGCTTACCATTAGCACTCATTTTAATTCCACCGTCTCCTAATTATGAAAAAAAAAAAAATACTACCTATAGAAAAAAATATTGCGAGGGCTGCGTGTACTCAGAATGTAACACATTACCTACTCTAACTCATAACATCATTAGATACTAATAAAAATAAAAAATTTCGCATAATCATTATCACAACATATCCCTAGCTTAAATACACAACCAACTAACATAGAAATAGCAGTTACATAAGAGTACACGCAGCATTAGCACCCGAAACAATTCATTTGGAAAAAAAACGTACGAAAATGTCTTTGGTGTTACCAGATGTTACCTATTTAATTTACTATACTGCCATAAATGAAACGTAATATAGAAAAAGATAACTCGACAATAACACAATATTTATCACAAGCTCACAGATATAATATATAATTTGTAGAAATTCGTTTGCTATATGCATAGGAGTTATCTTGGCCATCGATCATACAGACAGCTAAACACGCAATATCTATAATACAAACAATTTAACGATATTATTTAAATCATGTAAACAAAACGGTTTTTTTATCATATCCAAGCTGTCACTTGTCGAAGTATCGAGCTCCGCGAAATAAAAGTGAAGAACATGATAATATCCCCTTTGAAATAATTTTAGTAATAAAACTAATCATTTTTATTATTTGTACCGAACTTGTAGCATGATGATGATGATGATGATTACCCTACTAACGCGAGAGTTTGTAAGAATGTACGGATATATGTATGTTTGTCACACTTTCAAAAAACTACTGAATGGATTTTGATGAAACTTTACAATAATATAGCTTACACATCAGAATGTCATAATATAGGCTTTTATTCCAGTACTCATACGGGAATCCGCGCTGCTAGTTTAAGCATGTTCTAATTATTAATCTATAATATATCCGCATGTTATCGAAATCGCTCAAGAATTCTTCATCATTTTCATTTTCCCGTCCACTGTGGGACTCTTTTCATAAACGCCAAGACGGCCGATCCCTGCCACACGCATTTTCTTAACACTTACGCCAGAACAATCTACAGCATCCCGTAACAACAAACAGTAACAAAGCAAGCTGAAAATTATGATGAGATACGAAATTATTCTATCCTTTTATGCTTTATAATCAAGGCCCTTTTATGCCTCGATAAAATATTCGTATTTTAGCGATAAGACTATTTAGCTACAGAAGCCTGAAACCATAAAAATAATTGGCACAGCTAAATATTAATTATTTGTTATCAAAGGAATTCACAATAGAATGGCTACTGCGCATTTAGCTATAGGAAAAACAACGTTGATAATATTATCCGTATTTGGATAAACAAATGTACCGAGTGCTGGCTAATCATTTGTTTACAATTACTATAAATACCTATAGCTAATATTTTATTATTTAAGGTATATCTGAGTATATAAACTTTTATAAGTATTTACAACTATACGAGGGCGGCACTGAAAATTTCGGGAATCAAGGAAGTGACACAACATTACTATTGAAAAATGTATTTATTGCTTTTCGAAGTATTCTCCGCGAAATTTGACACATTTTTTCATACGATGGAACCAATCATTGAAGCAACCATTCCATTCGGAAGTTGGGGTCTCCAAAATGGCCGTTTTGTAGGCGTCCAGCTTCAGGCGATGAAAATCTCTGACCACGCAATTTATTCTTTATTTTAGGGAAAGTCTTTGTTTTAGGAAAGGGAGAAATCATTAGGGCTTAGGTCGGGGCTGTACGGCGGATGGTCTAATAATTCTATGTTTTCTGGCTCTAAAAACTCTTTTGTTCTGTGCGCGGTGTGAGAACTCGCATTGTCGTGATGGAGGATGATGCGGCGGTTGCAGTTCTCTTTACGGAGTTCAGAAACGACCCGTGGCAAACAAATGCTAGCATACCATTCTGCATTAACCGTTCTTTGTCCCTCAGGAGGAATAGTCGCAACATGGCCGGTTTTATCAGCTGTTTAATAATACCACGGTTAAAAATATTATTTTGAAATAGTGCAAAATATGTGATTAGAAGAACTCGTTACTTTTATGTAAGAATAATGTGTTTTAATTATATTACTTCTTAAAAAACCAGCCAAGTGCTAGTCGGACTCGCGCACGAAGGGTTCCGTACCATTACATAGTATACAACATTAGACACTAACAAAAAATATAGTTTATGTTTATGATATTAAATGTTTTAGGGTTCCGTAGCCAAATGGCAAAAAGCGGAACCCTTATAGATTCGTCATGTCTGTCTGTTTGTCTGTCTGTCCGTCCGTCCGTATGTCACAGCCCCTTTTTTCAGAAACTACTTAGAACTAATTGGTTTGATGAAAAAAAATATTTTGAGTTTCAGTTCTAAGTATGGGTCCCAAAATTTATTGTTTTTTTTTTTCTACTTTTGTGTCAAAATCTTAATGCGGTTCACAGAATACATCTACTTACCAAGTTTCAATGGTATATTCTTATAGTTTCGGACAAAAGTGGCTGTGACATACGGACGGACTGACAGACAGACAGACAGACAGACAGACAGACAGACAGACGACAGACATGACGAATCTATAAGGGTTCCGCCATTTGGCTACGGAACCCTAAAAAGGTTGTTATATAAATTTCAGTGTTTATTTGTAATCATGATATGGGGTTCCATAAAATAAAAGGAAGTTAGTTGGTTCCGTTACCTTTAAAGTTTAGGAACTTTTTTTTCTTTAACACCGGGAAATGCTCTGAGGCATCCCGCGGGGGAGTGGGTCTCCCCACGCGGGTATGTGGGTCTCGCTGCACACGAAAGGTGGTAAATGGACGCAGTTCTACTCACGAAAACCCGGCGAGTGCTACCAATGCCGCCTTTGGTGAGGTGTTGAGTTTACAGGGCATCTCGACAGCTAGTCAGTCCCTCAGGAGACCGACGCCCTCTCCACAGAAGGGTTGTCCCGCACCACAGAACTACCCCTCCAAACATCGGGACAGTACAATGGGGTGAGGTTCCCGTCCTCACCCCTTGCCCTCTGATCTTTTGTCCCCTCATCTTATAAGAGGGGTACAAAGAGCCCCTTCGGCTCAATTCACTTCGCCCAAGGTGCTGGGCTCACCCTAGGCTACTGAGCACCACCGCCATGACAAGGCCTGAACCATGGTGGGGATATCGGTTTGCTCCTGATAAATGTAATCAGTTGTCCCGCACCACAGAACAATCCCTCCCAACGTCGGGACAGTGCAATTTTCCCATTTTAAAAGGTTCCCATCCTCGCCCCTTCTCCCCCTCTACTCTTTTGTCCCCTCTTCTTATTAGAGGTACAGAGAGTAGCCCCCTTCGCCCAAGTTGCTGGGTTCACCTTAGGCTACTGAGCCCCACCGCCACCACAAGGCTTTAGCCATAGTGGGGGGAGGAACATACCACGTTAACCCAGACTCTTATTACTAGTACATAACAAAGAACAATAAAAAAAACGTTAAAATGTACCCGTAATGTAATGTAACGTTATACTGTATATTCGTTCTACGATATTTGCCCTACAAATTGTCTTGGTGGGTTCGAAGAGTACTCGTCCAATAAACACCAGCACGTATAACACTGTTTCGAAAATCTAATTTCTTTGCCATACCAGCATTACGAAACAATATAGAAAGCGAAGTTTTGAAACTACAAGATAAACAAAAATCACCAATGTAATCCCAGGCTCTAATACATACACACCTTGGGTTTGATTAAAAATGTCCTTTATCAAGGTCTGTTAGAGGTGAAAAATGGCGCCAAAACCGAACACGCCGGTCTGATACATGTTATCATAACAAAGAGCTGCTTATCGTTTCATTAAATTATCACATCGATAATGAATATACTATCTATACATTTATCGGTTACGTAATATTACTATTTTAAACTACGTACAAAATGAGATCGATAACCGAACGTCCGTTTGCCCCCTCTTCTATAAAAAAAAAGATAGCAAACGCCATCTGATGGTAAGTCCACCATGAATATAATCGAGTTCCAGGACTAGCCAGTTGGAACGAAGTAACCAATGATGCGTTCTCTGTAACGAAGAAGAAATATGAAAAATTAAGCTATACATGTACTTAGTCATTTTAAGCGTAAACCTTTACAAGAGAAACCACAGATATTAAAAATAACAGAAACATTTACATCGTAGACAAACGAATAAAAGAAAAAAATCGTCATATATCACTTATTCGTGATTGGTTGTTTCTGACTATGTGACGTCACTTTGTAATTTTCACAATTATGTCTTTTTTTTTCTTTTCTGTAGATGTTGTGTACAGCTATAATTTGATATCAAACTTAAAATTAATGTTTCTAATTGAATTATTTGGTTTGTTAACTATTGCTGTTCCTAATATAATAATTAAATAAATAAATAGTAACACAGGCCGCTCGGGGTGACTAGCCAGAACGATGAGATTTTCACAACAACATAAAAATATTTAAATGGGTTCAAACACACGCCAGTTTCGTCTAGAATAGTCTAATGTTTTGCAACATTTTTAAAACAGGTTTATATGTATATAAATATTCTCTATTTAAATTATATTTTAACGATCTTTTTATATCTTTACCTTTCCGTTTCTTCTTCTGGTAACGTTACGTTAGTTAGCAGTGGAATACTCCAAAGAAGTGTTCGCTTTACACCCATTGCATAAATTTTCTGCTTAGATCTAAAATACTAAAAAAAAAAAGGTTGTCTGTAATCTGTAAAGTCGGTTTACTGACGATAGTTGAACGTGACAACGTCATAAGAAAATGGAACGCCTCAGAACGAGGTAACGACGCACGAGTCATGTTTTTTCGTTCATGCAGCCGGCTCCATCGAATTATAAGACGTTGTCACGTCAATATCCAGAAAAAATATCCTAACTTTTGGAGGACAGCCATGTCTTAGCTGTAAAACCTACTTTGTCACTTTAATGGGATCATTAATACAATTTATTACATTTATCTTACAGATCGCTAGAACTAAATGTATATCTACTTATTCAACAGCAAATCCTTCTAAATTCAAAAATATTTTCGTTACGTCTGGCAACACTAATGGCAAAGGTCAAATAAGTGTTACTCTGTCTATAAAGTCATGTATGTATACACTCGCGTCCTTTTTTGACAATAGCAAAATTTCAATGTCACGTATGTTTTTGTCAGTATAAGTATGTAATTGCAGAGGTCGTGTGGGTGACTTTTAGTATAAAGTACTCTTTGGTCAGCCAAATTTTCAATTAAACAGATGTATAATGTTCGCCGTTCTAAATAGTGCGCACAAGTTTCGGTTGAAAGGCAGCTGACAGTTACAATACGTCCCACGTGGCAAACTTTTTTATGTTCAGGAACTAAACGATCAACGCGTTTGTTACGAATTAATTGGGGCAATTTGATTAACATAATGAAACAAATACTAAAAGTATTATTAAAAAGAAGGCTCAAAATACAGACAAACAACTCAAAACAAATGTTTCGAGCTTTAAAAATGGAATTGAAAATTAGAAATTGCTGATCAATTACTTCGTGTTGGTTTAGTCCCGTGGCATTAGTCAATGGAAATGGAGTAAAAGAAAGAAAATATTCGCATCCCTTATTTGTTCTGGTGTGATTCAAACTCGAGAACCTCTGCTTCTAGTACTAGATCACACTACCCTCTCTTTTTTTCCGTCGGTTTTCCCTACAGTAACTATTTCAGGAAAATTGCTTATAATCACATGATTTTCACTTATATTACTAGCACATATAATTCACGTTTTTCGTAAATCATGTCTAAACATACAAACATATGAAAAAAATGGAATATTCGCAAACAATAAGAAAATTTTTATTTTTATAAAAATATAAAATTCTTATATAAATTGAAAGGCATAGGTGAAAGAATTATTTCAATAACTTGAAAAATGACAACGAATTAACTTTTATTGAATCCCGAACGTAAGCAGAGCACTTGCTCTGTGGACTGTGACGTCACAAGAATCGCCGGGTCAACGGTGAGGGTAAGGCGGTAGTTCGACTCCAGCGAGCTAGTCGCGGCCTGTGGGCAAGACTTGTGACGTCAGAGGCCGCGCGCCGAGAAGTTTTCAAGCGGATGGTAAATGTGTCATAACTTCGTCATTTATGGAGTTAATTGTAAAAAAAATATCAATAGGCTTTATTGTGAGTTTAGTGCTATTTTTAAAACATTAATTAAAAAAAAAGGAAACTTCCTTATTTGCCTTCTCCCATACGTAATGAAGGTTGGTGATTTCAGATAAAATAAATAGTACTTTCAAATTCTCTTGTGTATGTAATTTAAACACAAATTGTTTTCTAATGTATACGAACATTTCACACAATATTAAACAACTTTTTCAGATTTTATCGCTGTTCATTAAGATTTTTAGAGGCTTCTAAATTTTCATTATAATTAAACATAAATTGTTATTATCTGTTACTGCAGATATGTAGTTTTCTTCGACTAATGGGTTAGAATTACAGTGTAAACTGTACCATGAGGTCTGTGGAAAAAATATTATCACATGGGGGCCCCTAATAACATCCAAGCGCTCATTAATAACATTTTGATTTTTTTAATTGGGAGGTTTTGAACATTTTCTGGAATCCTATTGCAAAAGCGTATACAGTTGCCTTTAAAAGAATTGCTTACTTTTGTGAGTCATACCACTTGTACATCTAGCCTGTGTCTATTCCGTATATCCCTACTATGGATGTCACAACTCACAAGTGACTACATACAGCCGATGGACAACTAGTAGGGACTGCGCACTTCTGAAAATATGTGACCTTGAAACGCAACAATTTCTACGCATTATTCTCAAATATTGCACGCAGTAAAGTTTTTTTGGCGCCAAAAATAATGTATTGCGTAAATGCACTGCTTTAATGTATATTTCAGAATACATTTTTAATTACCAGCTGATGCCCGTAGTTTCGCTTATAACTAAAATACTATGTGTATAATAACTAATTCCCATTTAAATTTATAAACTAAAATATTATTCAATCGGTGAATGAATTTCAGAAATTTATTCATTTGGACATTGAAAGAACAATTTTCGTAAAGCTGATGCGAGACATTACTGTTTTACCTATCTGCAATACCTACCAAAACATTTTCAAGACGCGCTCTAAATATGTTGTTGGCTTGCTCAACTAATGTCCTATTCAATAATTCCTAAAAAAGTAATTTCAAATTTACGAGAGAATCATTCACCGCCCACACGTTACCTTAATCAATCAACAGGCGAGTGTGTAAACAGCCTAACACGCTTTTGTTGGTAAATATAAAAAAAAGTTAGCCGTGAACTTGACACGTGAGAGAAATTTAAATAGAGAAACTTAATTTGTTATTCATTTACAAACTTAATTTTCTAAAGTATTCATTACCTAATGGTATTATGTGATATTTATTACTTTTTTATGTACGGAATATGTATATTTCGTGACGCATAATCGTGGGCCTCTTTTAATGTCAACTCACAACTGGCAGTTGGCACCGGCATCCATCTTAAATTGTAATGCAAAGATCATCGACTAAAACTTGATTGAAATTAATATCCCCAATCGTATTAGCATTTCTATGATTTATATCTTTTTATGGCCTCCTTCAATGAATGCCTTAGACGTCGTCCCATCCCGGAGATCTATAATACAGCATGCGTTGTACTACGTAGAAATGATGTAGACTTTTCCATAGAAAGTTTGTGTGTTTAACCGCCATGAAAATATACCTGATATAACAAATGGTGTCTATATTTTTGTTACTTTGTTAACGACAGGACAATGTTTACTGGAACCATCTTGTAAACCATAAACAATTTTTTATGGTATTTCTATAGGCAACCGGTTAGACGAGCTACCCCATGGTAAGTGGTTGGCATCGCCCATGAACATTCATGAAAGAAATAAGCATGATGGTGGTACCCACGCATCCATTTCACCGGTGTTTATTTAAAACCGATTTTTTTCGATACATAGGTAATTCAAAGTATGTGCAATGTTAATAAAAATGACTAAATTGTAATCAGTAATAGTGATTCATATTAGTTTACATAACAAAAACGTTTTTCATTCCATGGGTTGACTGAGTCATACCGCCTAGCGACTCGACCGAAACAATGAATCATTTGGGTCTTTTTATAATAGTGGGATAGGCAAACGGGAGACGAGCCATGATGGTAAATGGTCACCGTCGCCCATGAGTATGAACAAGTTAACCTGGAATTGGCCCGACAACTTATTCATGTGTTGCCCATCCTGAGACATAAAATGTTAAGTCTCTGTGCAGTAATTACACTGCCTGTCTTGCCCTTGTCTCCGAAGCAAATCTCTTTCGCGGGAGAAACAATAAAGATGGTGGTACCTATGTAGCCGGGAGCGCGGCACAGAGTAACCGTCCCACCCGTTTTTGCAAAATTAATCATATTTCTAATTTTATACAGGCGAATATCGTGTAGGCCTAGATTTAAAATTGTAAGCTGTTTCAGATAGTTTTTTTGTCTAGGATTGAATATCGATGTATCATTTTGGACATTTCGTCGGGCAATTAAAAAAATCACTTCAGGTAAATGTAAAATTCCTAGTAAAAAATTGATGTTATTTTACCGCTTATCAAATATTTTTTTTAGCCAAATTAAATTATATCCTAATTATTTTAAGAACTGAGAACTAATACGGATTGATGCTGATAAGAAAACTGCGATTGTACCAAATTCCATATTAGTTGTTGAGAAATAATCTAACTTACAGACACGCAGTCTGTACTCTGTACATGTCATACTAGGCTAGACCAGACACGCCAACGAAGGTGGGTCTGCCATGATATGGCTGAACTAGACAGACTAACGTCATCATAAGGCTAAACCAGACAGGCTAACGTGTTTGTATGTGTCATCATAAGGCTAAACCAGATAGGCTAACGTGTATGTATTCGTCATCATAAGGATAGACACGCTAATAGTACACGTACGTCCAGACTGTGACTCATTGAAGGTGACACGACAAAATATGTTATTATGTCTTATAGTGCACTGACTTATCGCATAATCGACCAATATTATGTCTCGCCTATAAAGTAACTCCATTGTTATTACATTTCTACCGTTTTTCTAGAGAGAGGCAAAAGTAATAAAATTGTCTACAAAGGTAACTACGCACCTCACCATGGTTCAGGCCTTGTCGTGGCGTTGGGGCTCAGTAGCCTTAGGTGATCCCAGCACCTTGGGGCTTGGGCGTAGCGAATTGAACTCGGCTCAAATACAATTTAAATTATAAAGTTTGAAACACTATGGTGGTAGCAAAGCTAATTGAGCCGAGGGGGCTCTTTGTACCCCTCTTATAATTATTGACTTTGCATGTTATTATATTTTAATTTATTATTATTATTAAAAAAATGACTTATCTAATATTGTTTGCACACTGACATGTAGGATATGAGAACCTGTGATATATGAAAATGCCCTGTTTGCTCAACAGATCCGGGCACCTTACCAAAGGCGGAATTGGTGGCACTCGCCGGGTTTTAGTGGGTAGAGCTGCGTCCATTTACCAGCTTTCGGGCGCAACGAGTCCCACATACCCGCGTGGGGAGACCCACTCCCCCGCGGAACGCCTCAGAGCATTTCCCGGCGTTAAAGAAAAAAAGATACGAAGAGTAGCTTTATTGTATTGTAGACATTTCAAATTTTAATATTAAAATCTTCGAATTTCATAAAGACGTCATAAATTTCACATTGGAGCGTTCGTGGTTCGCTGACGAGTTGGCGATGTCGCGAGCTACGTGATTTTTGTTCACCCAAAAAGTGCTCAACGCGCCTAAAGAAGTTTTCACTTCAAAAATATTTCACCAGTATCATCATCATTATCATCATCAGCCTCTATCCGTCCACTGCTGAACAATGAACGCCAAGATGGCCACTCCCTTGCCACTCGCATCCAACACGGACCGGCCACCGCACGGAGATCGTCTTCCCACCTGGTCACTGGCCAACCAACACTTCGTCTATCTAAACGTATACAAGGTTGATAAAAGCGAGAGGCATTGGGGGAGACTCCCCAGGCGGGTATGTCTGGTTATTTGTACGTCACAAGTATAAAGGTTAACAATCTAACCCCATTTCGTGACGGGGCGATAACATTTGTTATTCGTTGATTTAACTATATGCTAAACTACTGTGTGAATCATTTGACGTCCATTTAGTGTATATTAATACAAATAATATATATTCGACACGAGTTTGTTTCTTCGCTTTCTATACATTGTTATAGCAAGGTTCGTAATTTATCCACAAAAACTATTCGTTAGGATATGAAACAAAATGCTAATTTTAAACTAAACTTAGTTTAAAAATAGCATTTTGTTTTTCAAAAAAGTATTTATTTGTCCTTCTCTAATGAAGTATCCAAATTCCAACAAACTCAATCATACATTCTATCATAGGCTGCTTATTATCTCCCCGGTGGGAGGGATGCACTGTGCCGCGCTCCCGGCTGCATGGGTACCACCATCTTGCTTGTTTCTCCCGTGAAACAGCTTTGCTGTGTTTAGGAGAGAAGGGCAAGACAGGCAGTGTAATTACTGGCACCGAGACTTAACATCTTATGTTCAGGATAGGCAACACATAGATGAGTTGCCTGGGCTCGTTCCAGGTAAACTAGTTTATGTTCATGGGCGACGTCGACCACTTACCATCAGGTGGCACATTTGCCAGTTTGCCTATCCAAGTAACATAAAAAAACTGTTTCGGGATAACTGCTTTTTTGACATGTCGAGAGTAGAGCACTTTCAATGCTTCACGAGGCGTGCAATATGAAAAAGACTTTGCAATGAAATAAAGCGTGGATGAACCTTAAAAGTGAAATCGCTTTATTATTAGGAAACAATCGTTTTCTAATGTTTAATGGCCGAGTCACACTAGAGTCTATAATAAGGTGGTTAGGTCATAGACAGGTTAGGTTCGTAACCTGTCTATTATTTTAATTATTTAATGGATTCTCTGTCTACGTTTAATGTTAAATTGTTATTCGCATTGAACCATGTCAAAACTTTATTTTGGAAGAAAACATTTCGAGGTTTATTATTGTAAACACTGGATAAAACTAGTATGCATGTAAAATTAGTATGCAAAACGCAATGCTGTCAGGTGGCGAAGCCTTTTCCTCCTCATGACGTCCGTTTCCTGTAAAAACAACGTTATCATTTCGCTATCGGCAACCTATAATACTTCCTTTTTTAATACCACCTACATGCATTATAATGGTTCATTTTGTTGATCATTGAATTTTTCAAGGCCTTTAGCTTTTGCGTTGTTTTATATAGGTAACGTGACATTTGAGATACCTGATCAGATACTGTCACCATCATGAGATATGAGTCTTCCATTCTCAGGTGCTTGTGAATAGTCCCGTTAGTTTCTGGTAAAACTTTGGCTTGCCACAAGCGCACTTTTTTTTTCTTTAACGCCGGGAAATGCTCTGATTATATCTGATACCCACGCGGGTATGTGGGACTCGCTGCGCCCGAAAACTTGCAAGTGGACGCAGCTCTACCCACTAAAACCCGGCGAATGCCACCAATGCCGCCTTTGATGAGGTGCACTGGATCTAATAAACAAACAGGGCATCTCGACGGCTAGTCAGTCCCGCAAAGTACCGACGCCACCTCCACAGAGGGATGGTACCGCACCACAGAACCACCCCTCCCAACGTCGGGACAGCACAATGGGGTGAAGTTCCCAACCTCACCCATGCTCTTTTGTGCCCTCTTCTTATAAGAAGGGTACAAAGAGAGGGGTACAAGGAGCTACTGAGCTCCACCGCCACGTCAAGGCCTGAACCATGGTTGGGTTGCCACAAGCACCTAGAAGCACAAACATTTACCTCAGTCTCAGCGTAAGTAATTAAACTACATTTTCTATCTTTCCGATCTCGTTCTTTTTGGCATGAGCTACTGAGAGCTGTTCTCAATATATTTGTGTGTAAGGGCTAATATGATAGCTAGAAGGTTTGCTTATTGTACCAAACAAGTAAAAGTTACGCTTTTCAAAGCCTTTTGTAACTCTCTGTACATGTGTAGTCTTTGGATGCTTTTCACTCAAGCCGCATGGAGCCCTGCAAACTCAATGTAACAACGCTTTTAGAGTGCTGATGGGGCTGCCTTGCCCTTGCAGTGCGTCGGGGATGCTGGCCGAAGTTGGCGCCAACAGTCTTTCGGGTATTATAAGAAAGCGCACAGCATCCATGATTCATCGAGTGAGGTAGCCAGATTGGACGTGGACAGTGTTCTAATGCATCACTGGACTCGTATACATTTGGTCAAAGTCACCAGACCTTCCCATAATTTTATTTTGGATAGCTGTTGCCCGCAGCTTCGCCCGCTTTAACTTAGATTTACAGCCGTAGACGGATTGATGATGATTATTTTTATAGCCTAAGTTACTCCTTAATACATCAGCTATCTGTTAGTGAAAGTCCCGTCCAAATCGGCCCAGCCGCTCCCAAGATTAGCCGGAACAAACAGACAGACAGACAGCCAGACAGACAGACCGACAGACAGACAGACAGACAAAAAATGTAAAAAAGGCTGTTTTGATATATGTATCGTGTATGCATCCAAATGCATTTAATAAAAAGCAGTTATTTTAATATTACAAACAGACACTCCAATTTTATTTATCTGTATAGATAACTATTGTAAATAACGCTATAAGCGATTAACAAACGCATATATAGCGTTATAGGAATATATATGATATAAATGATTTTATTTATTTATATTTGTCTTCATTCTAATTTCTATTCCATAGATCAATCGTGTTTATCTGGCTCTTGATTTTGCTAGGCGATCCGTCCGCGTTGTCTATTCTGCTTTCTGTAACTGTATGTAAGGTAATAAAATACAGTCTGTTCGGTCCTTCTTTTTGGACGACATATCTGTTGACGGAAGAAATGAGAAGGATGGCGGTATTATGCAGGTACCCGTATCTCACGTACCTACATATCTTCCACCTGCAGTGAACATCAAAGGTACTGCAATGAATACACAATATGTATGTATTCATTAATTATTAACCGACTTCAAAAAAAAAGGAGGTTCTCAATTCGTCTGTATGTTTTTTTTTTTTTTTTTTTTTTTTTTTTTTTGTATGTATGTGACACGATATCTCCGCCGTTTGTGAATGGATTTCGATGGTTATTTTTTTGTTTGAAAGCTGGTGTTTCCAATTTGGTCCCATATTAATTGTATTAAGATCTGACAAGCCGTTTTTTAGTTATTCCCAATAATGCCTATTTGGTTGGTTTTGTTTATCTTGATGATATGATAATTTTATTACGTGTCGATGTAACAATTGTTTAGGATGCTTTGGTAGCACACCATAGTATGTCGCGGTCATCGTAATCATCATCATCATCACCATCACCATCATCATCATCATCCTTTATCCATCCACTGCTGAACATGCCTCCTTCAATGAACGCCAAGATGACGAATTTCGGAATCACTAAAAATTAAGAAATAAAAACACTTTACAAAAAATTTAAACCGACTTCAAAAATACTAAACTAAAAAGTAATAAAATAACAGTTTCTTTATTTTTTGTGCTTACAACATATAATCAACTTAATCTTCTACTAAAATACAATCTTTGCGTTTACCACGTCATTATAGTTACTTTTGGAGTCGGTGTCGTATTTGTTGCTGTACATTACCTACATACCTACCTACCTTGGCTGACACCGACTCTAAAAGTAACTATAATGACGTGGTAAACGCAAAGATTGTATTTTAGTAGAATATTAAGTTGATTATATGTTGTAAGCACAAAAAATAAAGAAACTGTTATTTTATTACTTTTTAGTTTAGTAGTTTTGAAGTCGGTTTAAATTTTTTGTAAAGTGTTTTTATTTTGTTTTCTTGTTTTTGTGAATTCCCCTCAATGTAATCAAATCACTTCTAACGAACTTTACGTTTTGATTTTCGGAGTTTGTTTTACCGGTTTTGCTTAATGAGCTTTGTAACACGTATAGCAGACATTTTGACGTTCAATAAGAAACTTTGTAAAGTTCATCATCAGCCTCTATCCGTTCACTGCTGAACATAGGCCTCCTTCAATGAAAGTCAAGACGACCGATCCCTTGCCACTGTCATCCTACACGGACCGGAGAAAGTTGTATATTCAATAAAATTCCCTGAAATGTAAAAATCCTAAATCGTAATAAAATCCTTAAAAGGTTAAGTAACACAACGAGGAATTATTTTATTTTTTATTTTTTTCGGATGGATCTATGCTAACGGCCCGAAGGCCCTAATGCTACATCGGATTAGCGTGAGCCCATTCGGCTCACTTATAATTTATAAAGTTGGGGGTTGCCCCCCGCCAACGTGCAGTCTGCGACCACACGACCTCCTAGCGTCGGTTGTGACATTTTAATTTGCCTCAGTTATTTGGTTCAACAACATTTAATGGACATTCGAAGGAGCAACTAGTAATACTTTTAAAGTAAACGTAAGTTCTAAAATGTATGGAGTTCCCAATAAATTCCACTAAAAGTATGCGTTAATTAAAGAAGATACTTCAAAACGTCCTTTCCCTCCAAATAAGTCGATATCTGGTTTTTCTACTAAACTAAAACTAATGCAAAACACAAGCCAATTCTAGCCATCTTTTGCGAGGTTACAAGGGAAAGGGAACACCAAAAAACGTGGATAGAGTAAAAGATGATGTTAATAAGAGTTATAAAAAAGAACCTCCTTTTCTTCAGGTATTCACAGGATGCCCAACAGATGTGAATCATATGTGTTCATAATAAAATTTATCTAAATAGATAGAAGGTGTAATAAGGGCACGGCTCCACCGCGGCGTACGAAGAGGGTACGCACTTTTGTCAAGTTTCGCTTTGCTAGAGAATGTGGTTGTTTCCACTGCAACCAACACACTAAGCATTAATTGACTTTTCTTAAAATATACAGTTTATTACATAATACTAGTGCGTACTGCGTACGCGGCGCATCACGGTGGAGCGGCGCCTTATAGCATATGATAATAAATAAATATATTCTATAAACATAAATACACCGTCCATGACCTGGTGCATATGCAAACAAATTATCTGCACTTATGGGGATTCGAACCTGCGACCACTACGTAAAATAGCCTGACCAGTCGACCATCATCGAGACCACTAGGCCTGTTGAACTGTGAACTCGATCACACGACATTTAAAGTTAACCACCAAGTGACTCTTCAGTTTGGCTAGCATTAAAATATAGCATGCCTCATAGTACTAACATTATACTGTCTATTAATTGTATTTCACAGTTATAGTTAAATAAAAACAACATGAATGAAGTCAATTCCAGAACCAGTATAGCAGGTGGCGCCGCCTCAACGGAAACCGACGCCCGGTCCACTTTCGATTTATGTTACCGCTTTAAATAATAGCCTCAATGTTATATTATTAATAGTCAACAGTTAACAAGCTTAGCCCCTGTTTACTTGGATTCATATTTCATAGATATGACCGGGTTGATCATTATTGCCTTTTTTTAATTTTACGCCGGGAAATGCTCTGAGGCATCCCGCTGCGAATGGGTGTCTCCCAAGACGGATATGTGGGACTCGCCGCGTCCGAAAGATGGTAGGTGGACGCAGCGCTACCCACTAAAACCCGAGTGCCACCTATGCCGCCTTTGGTGAGGTGCCCCGGATTTAGCAAACAGGCACTTCGACGGCTAGTCAGTTCCTCAAGGGACTGACACCACCTCCACAGAGGGATCGTCCCGCACCACAGAAGAACCCCTCCCAACGTCGGGACAGTACATGGGATGAGGTTCCTATCCTCGCCCCTTATCCCCCTGCTCTTTTGTCCCCTCTTTTTTTTATGGCATAGTAGGGCAATGAGCAGTCGAAGCCGACTACCGACGCCCAAACACATCCGCACAACCAAAGATTATGCAGATGCGTTGCCCTCCTTTTCCCTAACCCCCCCAATAGCAGCATGGCACTACCTCTTAACAAAGGTTCAAAGGGGTACAAAAAGCAGCTCCTCGGCTCAATTTGCTTCGCCTGAGATCACTGGTTGCTTGAAATGCTATTACGTTAGTGAGAAATCACTGAACAGTTTCGGGATTTTATGGCCCTCATTACTCCTCTATCTGGTTATATGCTCGATGCCAGCAGCTTTGCAAGCTGAGTTTATCTCTGCAGCGCCATCTAGAGATGAGTTAGATGATAAACAGCATAAAATATTCCCCACGATAAATTATATGGGCCAACTTTTTTTGTAATCAATCAAATAGTTTTTTCCATGAATACTCTTAACCACTAAACACCCATTGCCTTTATAAAACATATCAAAAGTTATTTTATAAATGTTTGTAAATACTTGATAAGCAAAGATCACTCGACAGAGACTCGAACAATGTCGTCAGAACTACAAACCGATGTCCGACGGCGACATTCTCAACCTTATAAAAGTTATATTACCTGTAGAGGCTGTAGATATTATTTATTATACTATTTGAGTTGTATCTTGTGTATAATAAACCAGGTGTTCCCCGAGCCTTGATTTTCCTTATCCAAAATTTAATTATTCAATTCATAATATCTTAACAATATAAGATTTTAAAATAATATGGTTATTTTCACTACTGAAACTATTTAAAATTTTACCATGTTTTTCACTTTTATTACGCGGAGCTCGACATTTTGACATTATCTATGACTCTCGTGAACAAGACATTCGTAGTCTTCATGTCGAAATATGGTCCGTGAAGTAAAAGCGAAAAACATGGTAAATATCCCGTTTTAAATAATCTGAACAAAAGTTCCGAGACGAGCAATTTAAACAAAAACAAGTGATGATGATGTAACGAATTCTATTAAAAAGTTTCGGTAGCTTTACATACATGATGCAGTTCTTCATTCGTGCATGTCAAATGTAAGAGTATCCTTGAAATAAAAAAGATACCGTTCATCACCGATTGTATCTCTAATCTTTACCACTGTGTGGCGTACGGTGGGGACGTGTAGACAGTCACCATCAAAGATAGAGCCCCTCTAGACAAGTGGCTTTTGTGGTCATAGAATAGAATAGAATAGAAACATCTCTGTATGAGATTATACGTGGGTAACACTGAAAATGTTTAGAACTGGCCAGTTAGAAACATTGAAAATGAAAACTTTTTTTGAATTTCAATTTTTGAACTCTTTGGTAACCTAATGTAGTATATTGCATTCATTTGTCATTTGTTTTTGTGATTGGCGGCAAATCTAAAACTCTTGTTACACGTGAAAATGAACATAACGCGAGAAAATTTTCGGTCAATGATTTATTATGACTTTCGTTGTGGGCTTACTCAACAACAAAGCTATGATAGGCTGCGATTAGCATTTTTTAATGAAGCCCCATCTCGTGCCACTATTTACAATTGGTTTAACGAGTTTAAGCGTGGACGTAGCAATCTCAGTGATTATCCGCGTGAGGGACGTCCTTTAACAGCGACTACTGAAGATAACATCAGTGCTGTGCGACGCATGATAGAGGAAGATAAGAGAGTGACCTATCAGCAGATACGGGCAAGCCTAGGCATTGGTATGAGTCAAGTTCAAAAAATATTACACGAACATTTAGGCGTCAGGAAGCTTTGTACCAGATGGATTCCCCATACTTTAACCGACGACCAGAAACGCCTCCGCATGGACTGGTGTCGCCAAATGTTAGATAAGTTCAACGGCGGTAACTCAAATGCTGTATTTGACATCATCACAGGTGATGAAAGCTGGATATATTGCTACGAACCCGAAACCAAAAGACAATCAGCTCATTGGGTGTTTCCTTTCGAGGATCGGCCAACTAAGGTAAAGAAAGGAAGAAGTCAAGGAAAAAAGATGATTGCCTCATTCTTTGGTCGGAAAGGTCAGTTCGCGACAGTTGTGCTAGAAGATGGAAGGTCAGTTACTGCAGACTGGTATGTCAATCGCTGTTTGTCTGTTGTCTTGGAAAAAATTCGACAGCAGCGCCCTGGAAGCAGGATCCTCCTTCACCACGACAAT
The DNA here is from genome assembly GCA_963853865.1 of Helleia helle. NCBI lineage: Eukaryota > Metazoa > Arthropoda > Insecta > Lepidoptera > Lycaenidae > Helleia > Helleia helle. The sequence continues at coordinate 4,362,538 of OY971425.1, read as the reverse complement.
GCTTCAGCGCACTCCGCAAAACGGACTGTTGAATATTTGACTATGGCAGGTGTCGAGATAATGAGTCATCCGCCTTACAGTCCTGACCTGGCGCCCTGCGACTTTCATTTATTCCTAAGAACTAAAGATAAAATTCGAGGTATTCGCTTTACGAGCCCTGAAGATGCGGTGAAAGCGTACGAAAATGCCATAGAAGAGACTCCTAAGGAAGAATGGGCCCACTGTTTTTCTCAGTGGTTCCATCGAATGCAACGATGTGTAGAAAGAAACGGAGATTACTTCGAAAAACAATAAAAGTATTGGCAACTTTCTACATTAAGCCGTTTTTCATTTTCTAAACATTTTCAGTGTTACCTAGGTATTCGTCAAAATACACGTTGAATTAGCGAATGTCAATCTCATGCATGATATTTCTAGTCTATCGTATTTTAGCCACTTGTCTAGGAGGTGGGGAGGTAGAATATAGAGATATTACCTCGGGTAAACCTATATGGCTGTGTTGTTCACATTGACTGTGGAACTGATGGCTGATGGTTTTAGAGAGTTCTAGAAGTGCAGGCCACGTTCAAGCAGACAGCGAGACCTTCAGATTGGGCGACGATCCTGTGCGGCGACCGGTCTTGGTATACATTTAAAGAGACCTATATTCACAGTGGACGGATAGAAAGTGAGATGATGATTATGATGATGAATGTTACATTTAGTTCTATTTCAAACGATTGCATAATCACGGCAACTCATAAACACTGCAGGAGCGATTGTTACAGAAAAAGACTGTGAAATATAGAATAGAGCTTTGACCGCGTTAGCCACGGAAATAGTCAAACCTTCACGATGCAGGGGACAACGAGCTAAATTATAAACTCACTAGCGGTGCCCGCGGTTTCACCTGCCTTAAAATTTCATAAACTTTTATCTAATTGAAAATCCTCCTCAAAAATTGGGTTGAAATGCAAAAATATTCTAGCATTTGACACCCTTAGTTTCAGTAGGGCAATTGAATAAAAAAATCGGTTGTCTGTAAAGTCGGTTTACTGACGATAGTTGAACGTGACAACGTCATAAGAAAATGGAACGCCTCAGAGCGGGGTAACGCCGCATGCGTCATGTTTTTTCGTGCGTGCAGCCGGCTCCATCGTATTATAAGACGTTGTCACGTCAAAAAATCGGTTGTCTGTAAAGTAAATTCATCTTATTAATATATCAACCCGAAACTTCGGGTTTGTAAAAATCTTAATAAACCGCGACAAAATACGTAAAAATTGTTTTATTATAATGATATCATAAGATTTTTTTTGTTTAACGCCAAGAAATGTTCTGAGGCATCCCGCGGGGGAGTGGGTCTCCCCACGCGGGTATGTAGGACTCGCTGCGCCCGAGAGCTGGTAAGTTTTTTTCGGATGGATCTATGCTAATGGCCCGAAGGCCCTAATGCTTCAACGGATTGGACCAGCTGGTAAGTGGCCGCAGCTCTACCCACCAAAACCCGGCGAGTGCCACCAATGTCGCCTTTGGTGAGGTGCCCCGAATCTAATGAGCAAACAGGGCACCTTGACGGCTAGTCAGCCCCTCAGGGGACCGACGCCTGCTCCACAGAGGGGTTGTCCCGCACCACAGAACAACCCCTCCCAACGTCGGAACAGTACAATGGGGTGAGGTTCCCGTCCTCGCCTCTTGCCCCCTGCTCTTTGGTCCCCTCTTCTTATAAGAGGGGTACAAAGAGCCCCCTCGGCTCAATTAGCTTCGCCCAAGGTGCTGAGCACACCTTAGGCTACTGAGCCCCACTGCCACGTTAAGGTCTGAACCACGGTGGGTTTCATAAGATAAAGTAACTTACCTAGATGACAAATTACGCATGATGATGGTAAGAATCGTCTTATCTCTTCATCTATGTATGTGTATATAAATGTACTTTAATCGTCAAAACGTATTTCACAAAAATTCAACAAATCACGTTAAACATTTACATGTATGTAAGAGCACTCAAGAACTACATCTACAATGTAAAATATCGCATCTGAAACTTTCACTGTACAAATGAGTGTACGCTATTAGAGTCGTTGATCTAGTGCAGTGGTTCTTAATCTTTTGGTTATGAGGTGTAATTTGAGAAAGAAACTATTAAAAGGTAATTAACAGTAACTTCAATTATTCGTGGTTGGATGTGGGGGGATGGGCCGTCTGGACGTTCATTGAAGGAGGCCAATGTCCTGCAGTGGACACATAAATACTGAAAATGAGGATATATCGTCTCAATTTTATATTTAGAAGAATCTACAATGTAAACGTCGCAAAATATTTTTCAAGACCAAAATGACGCGTACTCTTGAAACCCTGTAAAACTAACAACAGTTTGGCCAGAGCCAACTTAATAGTAGGTAATAAGTGCGTAGTAAGTATATTTTAAGCGACTTTTCTGGCATGTTCATGGTCAATTATATAATTTCGGGCTTCCTCTCCGTGGTTTTAGACCAGTGATCCGAACTCCACCGGTTAGGAACCACTGATCCAATGGCTACGTGCCAACGTCTTATGGATACGGGATGTGCGTTGCTTTTATTCCTCTAATTTAGCTTATTGTGCGTAATATGCCACATCCTGTACATATTCGTATTTCGTACGTCTAAAAATATAAATGCCATTGTACTTGTATATTTACTAATCACGTTAAACTAGTTCCGTGATGGTCATTTTTTTTCTTTAACGTCGGGAAATCCTCTGAGATATCCAGCGGGTATGTGGGACTCGCTGCGCCCGAAAGCTGGTAAGTGGATGCAGCTTTACCCACTAAAACCCGCCGAGTGCCACCAATGCCGCCTTTGGTGAGGTCCGGGGCGCCTTAAAGAAAAAAAAAGGACCATCTGTTGAACTAACAGGGCACCTCGACGACTAGTCAGTCTCTTCTCAGGGGACCGACGCCACCTCCACAGAGAGGTTGTCCCGCACCACAGAACCCAACGTCGAGAGAGTACAATGGGGTGTGGCTGCTCTTTTGTCCCCTCTTCTTATTAGAGGGGTCGTACGAAGAGCCCCTCGGCTCAAGTAGCTTCGCCCAAGGTGCATTGGCACACCCTTAACTACTGAGCCCCACCGCCACGTCAAGGCCTGAACCATGGTGGGGTCCGCGATGGACCTAGTGTCACATGTATCATCATCATCATCAGCCTCTATCCGTCCACTGCTGAACATAGGCCTCTTTCAGTGAAGGGCAAGGACCGGCCATAGCCATGTAAATGAAATGAGAAATATACACATACATGACAGCTCAGTCGTCTTCGTGTTCATTGAACCTTATTCTGTCCGTTTCCTTCGCTATGTTTTCCCGTTATATGATCAAGGCGATCGCGGATCCTCAACTAATAATATTATAGGTACTACATATTCATAGGTATACCAGGCTTCGAATCCGCGACCCATGTGACTATCCCCCTAACCTAGGCACTACACAAGAACATAATTATGTAAATATATACCTGTTTAATTCATATTCAGATAGCTCTCGATAGCAATAAAATGTAGATGCACTAAGTGCAGATAGCGTTTATTTCCATTTTAGAAGACTTGCCGGGTACTTTATGCAACTAACGTAACTGAGCACAAATACTATTGTGTGGATTGTGTGGTTCTGTGCCAGAGTATTTATGTGGAAACAAGGACATTTAATCCAACTATGGCCTGCCTATGGTTGCACAACATTTTTTTTTTATGGCATAGTAGGGCAATGAGCAGTCGAAGCCGTTTGGCGACTACCGACGCCCAAACAACAACCAAAGATTATGCAGATGCATTGCCCTCCTTTTCCCTAACCCCCCCAATGGGCCACCGGAAACTCACAAACGGCACGAAACGCGACAGCATAGCTGTCACTTGACGCCGGTGTTACGCGAGAGTTACCACCCCGGTCGTGCCGGCCCAATTCGGCTGCTAAGCAGCATGGCACTACCTCTTAACAAAACATTAGCCATTGTATGCATTGTAGGTGGACATGTTTAAACAGGATAATCTGCTTCTGCTACTTTTGAAGTATATACTGTCTCGGTGCCAGTAATTACACTGCCTATCTTGTCCTTCTCTCTGAAACACAGTAGACGGGAGAAACAAGCAAGATAGTGGTACCTATGCAGCGGGAGCGCGGCACAGCGCATCACTCCCCCAGTTTCTTTACTAAAGGACAGCCGGCAGCCCTACTATATTCTTGAGTGGGTATATTACCCATTCTATCCCAATAATACCCCTAATTACCTCCCAGACTATTCCATTCCCGTAATAAACTATAAATCAACTGTTGCAATACATTTGGACTGTATCCGAGATGTATCGCTTTCTTTATGATCCATCCAGCAGCCGCTGATCTTGACGCACAAGACTGGGCACCGCTCCAAGCTCACCGGATGTTTCTTTTCTGGTAACTGCGTTGTCCTGCCATGGTCATGGTTTATATTTGATATACGTCACTAGCGGAGGTAGTAGGTTCGAATCCCGACAGAGTAAGTAACACGATAACGTGTAGACTAAGATCTGAACCTAAATCGATGTTCACCGAGCTGATAATGGAATAAAACTTAGTTTATAATAAATGTAGTCTATTAGAGAATATATTAAAAATGGGTTGCCTAAAAATCGGTTGTCTGTAAAGTCGGTTTACTGACGATAGTTGAACGTGACAACGTCATAAGAAAATGGAACGCCTCAGAGCGAGGTAACGCCGCATGCGTCATCTTTTTTCGTTCTTGCAGCCGGCTCCATCGAATTATAAGACGTTGTCACGTCAAAAATCTTGGACAGAATATTTTTAATTATTTAAAAAAAATGTTTTTTCCTTAAATGTTGCAACATCAAGATAATAAGAAAATTTTATATTGGACTTTATAGTATAAAAAATATAGAATGTGCAGACTTAGGGTTGTCCATTATGTACCTGGACGAACTACTGGGTTGCCAGGTATAAACGTCGATGCTAGTTACTTTCACTTGAAAAGATAATAAAAATAAATGATAAATACCTGGGCATTACCATACATAGCTCAAGCCGGAGGTTGCGGGTTCGAATCCCGCCAGGGAACAAAAATATTTTCTGTGTTCCTGGGTCATGGATGTGTATTAAATATGTGTATTATATAATAAAAATCTTACGTATGTGTATATTATAAAATTATTAAATATATTTCCGTTGTCTGCAGTACTTAGCACGGGGCCAGATTGACGTGGTGTGAAAGCGTCCATAGATATTATTATTATATTATTATATATATATCCTTATACCTTGAGTCTATTATAATACTACATCGGTGAAAAATATTCCCAGTCAATCCTACACCTCTATCCGTAACACACAAGCTGTTATACGAAATAAAGAAATGCCGAAAACACAATTGATATTCAATCGACTCCAACTTTGCAATCGCCGAATAAATAATTCCGAGTGAATCCGAGGGAAGCAGCTAGTTAAGACAAATGATGTAAGTAATTAGTGAGCTGTAGTCAGCAACGATAACCGCAAGTAACCCTGAGTTTAAGTGCCCTTTATTACAATGTATGGGTGTATATTTATTCTCATAAACTCTGTTACTGTCGAGTTGAACGAACAACCGACTGAACTTCGCAACTTCTGTATTACTAATTTTTTTAAGGTATAAATATTGACCCCACCATGGTTCAGGCCTTGACGTGGCGGTGGGGCTTAGTAGCCTAAGGTGTGCCCAGCAGTCAGCACCTTGGGCGAAGCTAATTGAGCCGAGGGGGCTCTTTGTACCCCTCTTATAAGAAGAGGGGACAAAAGAGCAGGGGGCCAGGGGCGAGGAGAACCTCACCCCATTGTACTGTCCCGACGTTGGGAGGGGATGTTCTTTGGTGCGGGACAACCCCTCTGTGGAGGTGGCGTCGACCCCTGAGGGTCTGACTAGCCGTCGAGGTGCCCTGTTTGCTCATTCGATCCGAGGCACCTCACCAAAGGCGTCATTGGTGGCACTCGCCGGGTTTTAGTGGGTAGAGCTGCGTCCACTTACCAGCTCTCGGGCGAAGCTAGTCTCAGAGCATTTCCCGGCGGTAAAGAAAAAAAAGGTAAAAATATTGACGAACGACTTCACACCTCTCGAGAATTTTATAGGTTTATATATGAGCCATATGCCCATCTATTTTAACGAATTAATTGTAGAGACCATTAGGCCACAGTTACGGCCATTTAAAAAAACAACCTCTCGAGAAATACCATTGTGCTTGGTGCCCCAATTGTGGGGAGTTAAGTGTCTATCCTGAGACCTAACATGGTAAGTCTATAACAATAAATACACTGCCTGTCCCAACCTTGTTTCTGAAACACAACCGAGCTGTTCACCGCAAGGAATAAGCAAGATGGTGGTACCCATGATGACGGGCGCGAGGTACCTAGCGTATCTGTCCCGGTAACAATGCACTCTGACATGATCTTTGACGATGAGATTTAAAAATCAAGCTACGAATCGAGAACGTGTGTAAAACATCATCATCATCATCACCTTGCCACCCGCATTCAACACGGACCTGTCATTCTTGGGTTAAAGCCATTTGCTCACCTACTCTTTCGATGAAGCTTAAAGGCCAATAGGCCAGCAGATAGGTCCATCCGAAAAAAAAACGAACCCGCCCCCGCATGGCGATCGTCTAAAACATATTTTTCTGAATTTCAAAACTTTAGTGTCTATAATATCATCATCAGGTGGGTTAGCCAAGATGCCATTCTATAATCGTAAACGCTAGTTTTTTTTTTTTTTTTTCGGAGTGATATTGCTATTGCCTATGCTAATGGCCCGAAGGCCCTAATGCTTCATCGGATTAGTGTGAGCCCATTCGGCTCACTTTTGATTTATAAAGTGGGGGGGTTGCCCCCCGCTAACCGTGCAGTCTGCGACCACACGGCCTCCTGGCGTCGGTTGTGGTAAACACTAGTAGAAAACGAATAAATGTATGGAAATAACATTTAAGACCACGTGATTTATCGATGTAAAATGTCATTTCCATACATTTATTAGTTTTCTACTAGCGTTTACGATTGTAGAATGGCATCTTAGCTAACCCACTAGGTCGTCGACACCGTTTCTAGCGACGGCGACTCGTAATTTATATGTAGTGAGTAAGAAACAGGTATAAGAATAATAATAGTTTACAAAACCTTGATATAAAGTTATACAAGAAAATCTATTCACCCCGTTGACTAACATTAGCGATTGTTATTGATTTATGTAAATACACTTTGTAATGATAAGAAGGTACAACAGACACGATTTAAATCTTTGTAACAGACATACACACCTACTGCATATCGTTATAATGCTTGATCCACACTACACGATATCAGATATAGTTGTTTTTTTTTTCAATTTGTCTAACCAAACCGATGTAGCATTATGGCCAATAGATCATTATGCTACATCGGTTTGGTGGTGAACAAGCTGGTTCACCTATTGATTTTATATGAGGGTGGATCGCCCCCCCACCAACCGTAGTGTCTTCGACCACACGGCCTCCTGGTGTCGGGTTTGTTTCAGTGGCGGATCTGTGCCGCGTCACCGTCGGTTTAATCAGATATAGATACAATATGAGTGTTGTATTACAAGAATTTATCACTCTAGTATTTCGACTTATAGATATTTTTTAAATTGATAATTTACGATACTATAACAATATTATATTTTTAGAAAGAGGTAATGCCATGTTGCTTTTCAGCCGAATTGGGCTGGCACGACGGGGGTGGTATCTCACGCTTACCTAACACCGGCGGTGACAGCTATGCTGTCGCGTTTCGTACGTTTTGTGAGTTTCCGGTGACCCATTGGGGGGGATAGGAAAAAGGAGAACGCATCTACATAACTTTTAGTTGTGTAATGGGCGTCGGTAGTCACCATAAGGCTCCGACTGCTCGGTTGCCCCCTTATGAAATAAAAAAAATATATAATATTGGCTAACCTCCAAAATTGAAATTCAATGAAAAATCGTCACATGTAACACGAATTTAGTTGTTACCCACTGTTGACCAGAAAAAAATGTAAAATATACAATTATTAAAAACAATGTGGTGACTTTTATTTATTACATTTTGTTTTACACTTTCCAACTAAAATACGATATTTACAACGAAACTTGGTTCTTTTTTAACCGACTTAAAAAAAGAGGAGGTTCTCAATTCGTCTGTGAGTTTTTTTTTCTTTTTTTGTATGTATGTGACACGATTACTCCGCCGTTTGTGCGTGGATTTCGATGGTTATTTTTTTGTTTGAAAGCTGGTGTTTCCAATTTGGTCCCATATTTTTTAATTTTTTAGAGCCGTTTTTTAGTTATTCCTAATAATGCCTATTTGGTTGGTTTCGTTTATCTTGATGATATGATCATTTTATTACAATATGTCGATGTAACAATTATATAGGATGCTTTGGTAGCACACCATAGTATGTCGCGGTCATCGTAATCATCATCATCATCATCACCACCATCACCATCATCATCATCATCATCCTTTATCCGTCCACTGCTGAACATGCCTCCTTCAATGAACGCCAAGACGACGAATTTCGGAATCACTAAAAATTAAGAAATAAAAACATTTTACAAAAAATTAAAACCGACTTCAAAAATACTTAACTAAAAAGTAATAAAATAACAGTTTTTTTTATTTTTTGTGCTTACAACTTATAATCAACTTAATATTCTTCTAATGTACAAACTTTGCGTTTACCCCGTCATTATAGTTACTTTTGGAGTCGGTGTCGTATTTGTTGCAGTACACTACCTACCTACCTACGTTGGCTGACACCGACTCCAAAAGTAACTATAATTATAGTTACTTTTTAATGACTTGGTAAACGCAAAGTTTGTACATTAGTAGAATATTAAGTTGATTATAAGTTGTAAGCACAAAAATTAAAGAAACTGTTATTTTATTACTTTTTAGTTAAGTATTTTTGAAGTCGGTTTTAATTTTTTGTAAAATGTTTTTATTTCTATTATCCGTTTTTGTAGTAAAAAAATAATTTAAACCATAATATTTTTTTCTTGAATTTAAAGTGAAATAAAAAAAGGTCGTATTAATTTTTTTTTAATTAGAACCGCTTTACTTTACCTTTTCTTCAACCGTACTCTACCAGTTCATTTCTACAAAATACAGAGTTTGAAGTAAGTGCAATTGTTATCAATATGTGTAACAAGAATTTTTATGTTAACATTTCATCATCATCATCAGCCTTTATCCGTCGACTGCTGAACATAGGTCTCCTTCAATGAACGCCAAGACGACCGACCTGGCCACTCTCATCTAACACGGTCCGGCACGTTGATCCTCTATCGTCGTTATTAACATTTGTAATAAATTAATACTATTCGTGGGTATAAACCTTAATAACAAATATTTACCCACGACTGGACAGACTCGTTTCTGTAAATTCCGCTCTATTAGTTATGAACACGTTTAATGCACAAAACTACTTATTTGCTAGTAAACACAAACTAAATCAGAACCACTATTGTGTTGTTTACTCTAAGGTCGAGATAAATAGTCGATTCTAAGAACGAGTCTTAGCGAAAGAATTGATTTGTATCATAGACAGTGCTTTGGCACTCTCAGTCGCGAAACTCGGACTAATTCTTAGCCGAGGCTGAGTACGCTATATTCGATACTTAGCACGTTCTTACAACACAACAGTGTTATGTGACAACTGTTCTAGTTCTTGACTTCTTGTAGATGTGTTTTGTGGTTGTCACGAAAACTTTGGAAAACTAAAGATGGCGATAGGTATTGTTTTCGCGGATACAATAAATAATTATACAGTAGATAATAAGTTCGAAAATTTACTGGGATTCTTCAGAGAAGTTGACGTCCTTCCTCAGGAACCTCATGTCGATGTACCCCGTTACTCAAGATGTTAAATGAGATGAGAGATGTAATTAATCTGTTCAATTTTTTCTGATGGCGAATTTAAATTAAGGTACAGGATTTCACAGACAATTTTTTACCTAAATATGTATTATATTCAAATCATGAAGTATAGAAGTAAGGAGGACCGTCTTGTAAGGAACCTGTAAACGCAAAATATCCGCAAACAACAGTTTCAAAAACCATCCACACTGGTGAGCAAGTGAAAGCGTGTTTACTATATATAAATCTAAGTGTAAGTTCTTGGTGCACACACGTTTAAATGTAATGTAAATCCTTCCACTTGCTACCTTGTGGCGCCCCCTGTAATTTGACGGGTGCACCTTCATTTGTCGCCTTTTGACGGACACTTTTCATATACCGAGATGGTTATCTTTACTTTCTATACTCCATGATTCAAACCCTTAACACATAGGCGCTATGGTACACACAAAAAACCATGACCAGACGCCATAATGTTATAAAATGCTAAGAAAAAATACAAAAGTCCGTTACAATAACAAATAGTTGACATAAAGAAAATGGCCGCCGCTGCAACTGTCATAGTCCTCTCGATTCACATGTGCGATAACCTATATTCCGATTCATATAAAAATGTGTCCCGTACGCTTGACCTGCGTGAAAAAATTATAGCAGGCAGACAGTACCACGTAAACGGGAATCCGAAATAGACTTGGCTAGGCGCCTCGTCCGAACAATGTCGGAAAGTAGGTCGACTCTGTTTACTGTGTCAGTAATGCGCACACCGCATTAGGCGCCTAGCTCAACCTCCTAACACTGATATGCGATGCCCTGGTCATGTCTTGGGATGAGAGCAACAATTATAAGTACCACATGGTCGTTCGTTTATCCTTACAATTTTTTTTTTTTCTTTAAAGCCGGGAAATGCTCTGAGGCATCCCGCGGGGAGTGGGTCTCCCCACGCGGGTATGTGGGACTCGCTGCGCCCGACAGCTGGTAAATAGACGCAGCTCTACCCACTAAAACCCGGCGAGTGCCACCAATACCGCCTTTGGTGAGGTGCCCCGGATCTAGAAAACAAACAGGGCACCTCGACGGCTAGTCAGTCCCGCAAGGGACCGACGCCACCTCCACAGAGGGGTTGTCCCGCACCACAGAACAACCCCTCCCAACGTCGGGACAGTACAATGGGGTGAGGTTCCCATCCTCACCCCTTGCCCCCTGCTCTTCTGTCCCCTCTTCTTATAAGAGGGGTACAAAGAGCCCCCTCGGCCCAATTAGCTTCGCCCAAGGTGCACCGCTCACCCTAGGTTACTGAGCCCCACCGCCACGACAAGGCCTGAACCATGGTGGGGATTATCCTTACTAATGTTATAAACCTCAGAGTTCGTTTTTTGAATTTCGAATCCGACGCTGCTAGCCGATTTGAAAATAGTCTTTTTGCATTTACTAGCTTATTAGGCTATTATTCAGATGAAAACGAAAGCAACAGCTTATTAGTAACTATAACAGGTGAACTAGTAGTAGTGGGTGCTCTAACGGATATCTTTATATATATAATTCTTCTGTGCGTGTGTATGTCACTGAACTCCTAAGCGGCTGGACCGATCTTGATGATTTCTTTAGTGTGTGTTCAAGTGGATTCGAGAATGGTTTAGATTCAGAAAAAAAAATATTTTGTACAGTAAAACGTCTGTCGGGGCCATAGTATCCTATAAATATATTTGCCATTGTTAGAATGATTGTGTTCTAAAATTTCCAAACCTGTGTGTGTCTCCTAGATATCAGACAAATACAAGCCGCATACGATCAACGAACCACTTATCGTTAAATTGGGATAGTCTGTCAGACACAGAAACGAGTTCATCAGGTTAGTGTACCAAGCCCAGAGGACTTCTTTAAGCAAACAGCAAACCAGCAATCGTGTCCTGTCTTCGTTTTTTACTGGACACAGGAAATCTATTTGACAACTCAAGCAACAAGCAGTATGGTGGTACACCACAAAGGGACACAGGAACTCTGTTTGACGGACGTGAATCGTCCGTCAGGATGGTAGTTGTATATACCACACAATTGCTACCGATAACCTTGGAGACATAATCCTTTTAAGCCTTACATATATCTCACCATCAACTTCCTTAATGTGATATAATGAACTGATACGAAGATACAAAATTAAGAATATATTTATAGTTCACATGTATTGTATACATTGTCATATGTCGCATAATGAAATACTTGGTTATTTTGAAAACAGAAACGGCAGGTGGTAGTAATTATAGGGTGACATGTGTGGTCACATGAATCCGGTGTAACAACATGTATAATATATTTAACTAGCGGACCCGAAAGACGTTGTGCTGACAAAACAATTGTGAACCTAAACCTAAACCATTCTCAATTTTTTTTTAACACACACAAAAAAATATATCAAAATCGGACCAGGCGTTAGGAGTTCAGTACACGCTAGTAAAGTATTTATGGATTGGAAACTGTGATAATAGTTTATATAGATCCTCCTCGTTATCAGGCGAGGAAGGTGTTGGGCCATAGTTCACCGATGCGCTGGCCCAATGCGGGTGGTGAACTTCACACACCTTCAAATCAAAGGAGATTAAGAGAATCTCATCAAGTTTTGGTCTCATGATCAGGTGCACGTAGAGATTTATAAAAACCTTATAGTAATGCACCACAGGGGTCAGGATGGAACCCGGATCGCTCACTTAAGAGACCGAACCCATACCCACTAGACCATCGTCGCTTATCAAATATGGTGATGGGAAATTTAAAAAAACATATTTTAATGGCAAGCTGATAGTGATCAGGCTAGAAGTTCTTTTTTCTTTTATGCCGGGAAATGCTCTGAAGCATCCCGCGGGGGAGTGGGTCTCCCCCATGATGTGGGTGGAAAGGTGGACGCAGCTCTACACACTAAAACCCGGCCAATGCAACCAATGCCGCCTTTGGTGTGGTGCCCCGGATCTATAGAGCAAACAGGGCACCTCGACGGCTAGTCAGTCCCTCAAGGGACCGACGCCACCTCCGCAGAGGGGTGGTCCTGTACCACAGAACAACCCCTCCCAACGTCGGGACAGTGCACTGGGGTGAGGTTCCTATCCTCGCCCCTTGTCCCCCTGCTCTTTTATCCCCTCTTCTTATAAGAGGGGTACAAAGAGCACCTCCCTGGTTTACTTGGCTACGCCCGAGGTGCTGGGCTCACCTGAGGCGGCTACTGAGCCCCACCGCCACGACAAGGCTTGAGCCGTGGCAGGGAGGCTAGAAACTTTAGCCAAATACTCTATTGTCGCTAGTGAGCGAAAGTTATAGATTTGTTTGAAGATTTTATCCAAGATATATATATTATATATCTTGGATAAAATCTTCAAACAATGGAATAGTTTATTTACGATATAACATATAAATAAAATCTTTTCGAACAAAGCATTTTTACTTCAAAGCAACATCACAACTAGGAAGCTTATCAAAAAAGAAATATTTATTTTCTTTTCGGGATTTACAGTAATGACCGGCCAACCTTGTCTCGCGCACGGAATCACGACTACCAACATACAATAAATATTGTGGAGATATTTTAATGGTATAGGAAGAGATTTTATTCAAACTGAAGAGAATATTTCCTATGATTTTATTGCGTATGACCAATTTTCATGTAAAAATAACATTGTACCGAGAATAACTTGATTTGTAAACAAGCTTTAATATCAATTTAAAATAAACGGACCAATTAATGAAGTTTGCTGACTAGTTTTTACTACCGCCAACAAATAATATAACCTAAATAAATTACACCACGTTAACCTAGCTCCGTGGTAAGTTCATAAAAACTTGTTACGGGTACTAAAAACGGAGTACGGACTCTTTTTAAGAAAGTGTGTACGATGCACATATCTATCTATACACATATTTTTTATATCGCAGGTAAATCCTTTTGGATGCAGCCAGGATCTTCGGGTAGATCCTAAAAATTAAACTAAAACCACTGCGAGCGCCTTCAACCACTTTTTGAGGGTCCCGGATATGCAAGCAACAGACAGGATCACCTCAGCGACAGGCTGGCCCTGGCGAAGGTCAGACTACAGACTACTCCTCGTAAGGGGGGACTGCCCGACCGCATCTATATATATATATATATATATCTAACTTAGGGAATAGGGGCCATCCATAAATTACGTCACACGAATTTCATGATATTTGGACCCCTCCCTCGTCCTTGTCACCGATGGTCACATTTATAAGACCCCCCCCTAGTGTGACGTCACATTTTTTTGCAATTTTTACATAAATAAATTGATAAATCAAAACAGCTGTTCCGAAATTATTTTTATTTTAGTTTTAATTGTTTTTTAATTTAATTGCGTTTTTTAATTAGTTCACAGTACGTAGTCTTATGTGACGTCACGAAATCTGGGAGCCCACCTCCTTGTCACATAATGTCACACGCCGTCGGGAAACCCCCCCTTAACGTGTGACGTAATTTATGGACGGCCCCTTAACGGAATTCGAACATGTGACCGCAGCGATCCAGTTGCCTGACAACTCAACTCGATCAAAATACGTCATACAAAGGTCATACACATGTCGGGAATGTCAAATAAACCTATAATTAATACACAACGTATATTCGAATCACCGATACATCTAATTCTGACCAACATACGAACATATGAATAAAACAAATGAAACGTGAACATTATTAATAGATACGTACGATTTGGGTTATCCACGTGGTCACCACGTGGTTGGGAATCGGGTTTAGTAGTTTCATGGTATATACTAGGGATGTTATGGAGGTACGACTCCTATTCCGAAAGATTGGAACTTCCGATTGATATTAGACCTTCAACTTCCGATTGATATTAGACCTTCAACTTCCGATTGATATTAGACCTTCAACTTCCGATTGATATTAGACCTTCAACTTCGGTTACGATACTTTAAAATTGGAGGTTAGAATCGGAGGGCGAGAAGGCAGCACTTGCGAACAAGTTTATACTTGTCACGTGGGAATTTACTAACATGGTCGTGGCCAGACGGTCCCGTTGTCCCGTTTTTAGTAACTTGTCCCGTTGTCTTCTTTCAATTATTCGAAATGTTCATTGTGTCTAAAGAGAGATCATCACTTTTTGAAAACCAATTTAATAATATTAAACCTGCTCTTAGCCGCTCTCACCTGCCTTCGCTTCCGACTTCCGATAACTTAAATTTAAAAACTTCGACTCCGACTTGGATCTGATATGACCACTCCCGTTACATGATACATCCCTAGTATATAAACGTTCGGGAAGGAAAAGGGTCAGTCGAACAGGAAGACTTTAACAACAGAGTATAATATATATAATATAGAGACTACTCTAGCTAGATTAGGACGATACCGTGCGGGTCCCGGTCCATACCACCGGGTCTGGAAGCCCGAGGGTTATGTGGGACTCTGCGCTGCTGCTTGACGCCGGTGCTATATATGTGAGCGAGAGGTACCTCCCCGGTCGTGTCGGCTCAATTTGGCTGCAAAGCAGCATGGCACTAGTTCTTACAAATACATATTCTAAATACAGATACTTACGTCATTAGATACGTAACATCACTACTGACTTACTGTGATTATTTAAAAATATTTACTACAGTAAAGCGAAGGATAATACGCCTCATGACAGGAGAAACCCTTATACATGACAGATGGTATTGCACAAGGGTTACATTTTTATGACGCAAGAAAGACTGTACAGTAGGTATACATACTATTGTATTTCATCAGATTTCTCGGGCGATCATACGATGAATAATTGAAGGTATTTTAGATGACGATATATATTAAAAATTTAGTTGCATGTGTCATGTCTAAATGTTACAAACTAATGCCGTTTTTTTATCAAATGCATAATAATATGTTCGGAATACTCATACATGAAAATCCATATTGTTGTATGAATCACGAATTGGGCATCTCAATAATAAATCATAAGGTGAGCTGTTTTTTTTTTTTTTATTAACCTATCTGATCCCAGTGCTAGGCAAAGGCCTCTCCTGCTTTACTCTCCATTTATCGCGATGAGCTTAGGGTGGCAAAATAATAGGAACAGTAAATGTTTGACTTTATAATGACTGGCTTGTTGGTCTAGTGGTTCAAGCCTTGTCGTGGCGGTGGGGCTCAGTAGCCTAAGGTGAACACAGCACCTTGGGAGAAGCCAAGTGTACCAATGGGCTGCTCTTTGTACCTCTCTTATAAGACGAGGGGACAAAAGAGTAGGAGGGGAACAAGGGGACCAAAAAAAGCCACATAGGAACGTGGCATATTGAGGCGCGCCGGAAATATTAAAGTAAGAATAAATTAACTCGTTAACGAGAACTTTAATTTGCGTTGTTTTTTCTATAACGATAACATGTTTTTTTTATTAAACCTGTCATATTATTTTATTCAATTGTTATTCGGTAAACCGGTTGTGTGCAAATTTTAAATCTTCCATTCATTTATCAAACATAATATATTTAAATATTATATTCTAGCAGCAATAGCAAAGTTACTGTGTTCACGCTTTAGATCCTAATTGAAATGTTCTTTCTATCTTAAATTCGCAAATGTAACATTGAAAGCTTTATGAAATGGTAGGAAACCTGCCTTTTTTTTCTTTAACGCCGGGAAACGCTCTGAGGCATCCCGCGGGGGAGTGGGTCTCCCCAGGCGGATATGTGAGACTCGCTGCGCCCTAAAGGTGGTAAGGTGGACGCAGCTCTACCTACTAAGACCCGGCGTGTGACACCAAAGCCGCCTTTGGTGAGGTACCCCGGATCTGTTGAACTAACAGGGTACCTCGACGGCTAGTCAGTCCCTCAGAGGACCGACGCTACTTCCACAGAGGGGTTGTCCCGCACCACAGAACAACTCATCCTAACGTCGGGACGTGACAGTTCAATGGTTGAGGTTCCCGTCCTCGCCCCTTGCCCATTGCTCTTTTGTCCTCTCTTCTTATAAGAGGGGTACAGAGAACCCTCTCGGCTCAATTCGCCTCGCCGAAGCTGCTGGGCACACCTTAGGCTACTGAGCCCCACCGCCACGACAAGACCAGAACCGTAGGTAACCTGCCTGGCGTGATTGTCTTAAGAATATGAAGTCCGCATTGACAGGGAGAGGTAAAAGTACTTCTTTATATGAGTTGGATATGCAAACGGGCAGTCGAGCCGCGTGATGGATCTACATCCAGAACTCGTCGTCACGCTCGGCAGAGTCAGGTCCCCTCCGATGACCCATGTCACACTGAGATGCAGCGACACCCATCTCGGGCACACCTCGAGGGTGTGCTGGGCCGAGTCCACCACCGCGCCACAATCGTGACACAATGTCATCGGCTCCCTGTGGGCCGTCCGGCTCAGGTACTCACCAAAGCAACCATACCCGGTGAGCACCTGTGTCAGGCGGAGGGTGAGGGGTTTGCGCTTACGGCGCACCTACCGCTTGAGGACCGGACCCAGTGCAGCCGTTAGGGTTTTACCATACGGCCGCCGCGCCAGGTCCTCCCCTCCTAAGATGGTAGGGCTGCCGATAATAACACACTTTTACGGTCCATCTTTTTTCCGAAACACAGTGAAGTTGTGTGACGGCCAATAAGCTGGGTGATGGTACCTTTTTTTTATATCACAGGGAAATCCTTTATGTATATAAAAATAATCCTATTAGCCAGAATCTGTGTAGATATTGACCCTAAGTGGGACTGGCATCTGGGAGTGTGGGTGATGGTACCTAATTAAATACCCGCCTCGCCAGATTTCTTGGAGCAGACTCCAACATACGTTATAATACGTATATACGTTATAAAACAATTTAAATTTTAAGTTAATTGATCCTGAAATACCTACACCTACATAATAATATAACCTACTTATTATTGAAATTAATAAGATTTCTTTTAAAATATGCAAGACTTAACTATAATATAATGTACCTACGTAGTTCTCGTGTGACTTAAGTTATAAAATCTAAGGAAAGTAATCCAACTCGATTTTCCTGTAATAAAGAAGCTATATTAAAGAAATAAAGATATCAATACTTTGATATCTTTATTTCTTGCATACCTATTTCCATTCTATATTCGAACGGTCAAGACATAAAAAAGCTAAAAATGTCAAGCTTGTCACTTTCAAACTACGTCGGAATATCATTAAATGTTGTTTCGTAAAAAAAATATCTACATACGTGTTTTCAAATGAAAAATATATTTAACACAATAATTGTCACCATTTAAATTGGTGTGACGCATTTTACAAATCATTGAAATGGCGGTAAAAGAACGTAATTTGCGGAAAACTAGTCCCACACGTAAGTGGGATTTGAGTCAGAGTCAGCCAGATGCCTGTTACGAAGTGTGTCATGTCTTACGTGAATATTGGCGACTTTTTTGATTGACTTCCGTATTCATTTAACACGAGCCTAGTTGCTATTTTTTTGAGTTGTAATCGAATGACCCGGATTTTCACGATAGAGATAAAAAGATAATCTCAGTATCAATCGTGTCTCAGAAAATCGGAATCTAAAAATATTTTGTTGTTGTCTCACTACTAAGTTAATAAGGAACATGGGGAATTAGAAATTTATTACGTAATGAGATCTTAATTAGTTAATTTTTCTAATTATCTTAATACTATTACGAAGACTCAAACAAAAATATTCATTCTCTTTATTTATTTTGAAGATAACATTAAAAATATTGTCAAATCTTAGGTACTTCTTTGAAACGTAACGTACGTTAGGCCGGTCGCATATTAGAACAACTTCTCTGATCAGAATTCTGCCGTCCGATCGATAGCATTCGAGACTCATAAAAGCGGACGTCAGACACGTCAGAATTATTCTGATAGTATGCGGTCAAGTATGCGAGGTCTACAACAAAACAATATGAGAAGAGGGCGTCCGGCGGCTGTCAGAAATTTTCTGATGAGAAAAATCTTATAATATGCGGTCGGCCTTAAGACCCCTATTAATATCCCATAATTCCCATAATATCCCAAAAAAAAAGAAAGAGAAAGAGAACAATAATAATAATCCGATTGATGATGATTATTTTTATAGTCATCCAAATCCAAAATCAAAATCAAAATCAAATTTTTTTTATTCAAAATAGTACTAATACAGTATCTTTTTGAACGTCAATTGAATCTACCACCGGTTCCAAGGTAAGCCCACTGAGAAGAACCGGCGAAACAAACTCAGTGGAACTAATCTTTTCAAATAATATATATTAATAACAATTTTAACATCTTATCTTGAAATGCCCGGGAGGAACGCCTTATTCCCAGGGTATGGTATCTTCCATGAAATCTTTTACTTTATAATATGCTTTACCACACAAACGTTATTTAACAACTTTTTTGAATTTTTTTATGGAGAGCTTTTGAACGTTTTCTGGGATCCTATTGTAAAAGCGTATACAGTTGCCTTTAAAAGAATTGCTTACTTTCGAAAGTCTAATCATTGGTGCATGTAACCTGTGTCTATTACGTGTATTCCTACTATGAATATCACTTTTCTTACAAAATTCATTTATGTTTTTACGGACATACAGTAAATACCAATATACATACATACATAATATACCAAATTTGCATACATTTTTTCGGAAGGGCTAGACTTTTCAGTCTGATGGCCTTTTAGCTGTCAACATACAAACTTTCACGTTTATAATAATAGTAAGATCTTAGAGTAAGATTTTTTTTTCTTTAACGCCGGGAAATGTTCTGAGGCATCCCGCGGGGGAGTAGGTCTCCCTAGGTGCGTATGTGGGACTCGCTGCGCCCGAAAGGTGGTAAGGGAATATATTAGTAAGATAACATAAAACCAGAATTAGTGGTTGATATTTAGTCATTGATATTAAATGTCAGTGAGCAAGCTATGATTATAGATTATATTATTAATTTTTTGTCAAGTCTCATGCGTCAAATAATTTTTAATTTTAAATGGAACACATTTGAATTTATTATACAACTTATTATTAAAATTAATATAGCTAGGAATTATTTAATTGTTTATTTATACGATACAATTTCTCGACGATTTCGTCCGCATATATCCCAGATATACAATGATTATTGTGATAATCTGTGTCATATTCTAATTCATCATCTGTAATATATCACGCGAAGTATAAACACGTTGAAGTAGCAGTGGGCTGATCCCACACTCAGGAGAACGGATGGCCGATGGGCCAATAAGGTTCAAGAGTGGAGACCACATTTAGGTAGACGAAGTGTTGGTCGGCCATTAACCAGGTGGGAAGACGATCTCCGTACAGTGGCCGGTTGGATGCGAGTGGCCAGGGATTGAGAACGTCTTGGCGTTCATTGAGGAAGCCCTATGTTCAGCAGTGGACGTATAGAGGCTGATAATGATTTCGTGTTATCGAGTTTTATTAGTTCAAATACAAAGATGTGTAGGATTTTTGATTGGACATAAGCTTCGTCTGAATATATCTATATATGAAAAAAAAAATTGTCTATGGTTTAAATGTGACATTATCTTTTTTATAACACCAAAATGTATGTATTTATTCAACCGAGATTAACACGTTCCTATAAAGCTTAGATATCATCGGCTAAAACAGACATAGGCGGTAGGCCTGTAATCACAGAAATCTAAATAATAAGACAATTGTCTTATTATTTAGATCGACGAACGGCTACTATTTTTCTAATATTTAGATTTGATGCGATATGTTTTATAAAAAAAAATGTTTGTTACATCTCAATACGCGAAATAAAAACAAAACACAACTTTATATGAGATAATTAAAGAATTCTACTGCTTCAAGCTGTCTTTTCTAAAAAAAACATCGTAAAGAATTTATAGTTATAAAATAAACGATTCCAGTCCTATAAATATATTTAAATAAGGACATAACGTTGAAGATTAATTAAAACATTAGCTATCATTCTATTATCCTTGACCAATATATTTTAGCCAACCGTATACCACCACAACTTTTTATGTTACTTTTTTTATATCCGACTCTAGACAATTGAATGTAAAAAAGTGTGTGTACTTACATAAGTAAAAAACTTCTAACGCGTGTACATACACGCGTTAGAAGTTTTTTGCGTAACAAGATGAAAATCTTTTAAAAAATCTTATCTTTGGCCTTATCCTACGTTTGTAGAAAAAAAGACCCTAACAATAGAAAAAAGGTATTAAAGGTATTCTCTAAAAAAAAATTGACTATAGCGAACTTCAGGATGTCGGTTTTTCGTGACATTGTGCGCGCGCATCGTAAAAATTTACTCTCATAATTTTTCCCTAACGCGCCAAAAGAAGTATAACCTAAAAATTGTAGTTTATCTGTACATAATATCTTGTTTTTATATCGTCTGTGTCCCATGTAGACGGGTGCATGATGCGTAGCAGTATTCACGTTTCTGTAAGAGTAATATTTATCACTAGCTGCGCCCCATGGTTTCGCGTCCCCGGGGATATAATATAGCCCATTTTAATTGTTGATAATGTAGCTTTCCAATAGTGATTTTTTTTTTAAATCGCTTAAGTATTTTTTAAGTAAAATCCTGCCGTGTATTCCTTCCCAATGGATGCATTTTGTGTTGTGTGTCCGTTTGTCCCGGTAGGCACAATATTATAGTATATTTTCTTAACAGCTTGGTTTGTAAAGAAGGACAGGACAGGTAGTGTAATTAATTACTGGAACCGAGACTTGCCATCTTAAGTCTCAGGATATGCAAAGACCAACCTGTTGCCTGGACCCTGGTAAACTCGTTTATAAGTATAGCCGGAATAGAGCAGTAATGTTATGTGTTTTGTATAAAAACAATTTCGCCAAATTTGTTCTGCGACGGTGCGCCGGCTCTGCGCTGATTGTCCGAATGATGGCTGGATGAGAAATGTATGCATAAAATTCCGAAATTGGTCAGTGACGGATATGGAACCCTAAAAAAACTTTTAAAAAGTACGGTATCGCAAAAAAAATCATCTCGCTTTAAATTGGTAATACGGTCCATAAAATAAAACTTCAAATAGGTCAATGCCACTCGAACTTATTCAAATGACAACGATCTGATGCCTTCGAAGTTGGAGGAATCAACATCTGATGCGAATACACGATATTTAAAATGTGACCCGTGGAAAAAAGAGTTAACTCAAATATCTTTAGTTTTGATTTTTAAATAATAATATTACTTATACTTATTTAATAATTTATTCAAATGTGCTGCATGTCTGTTTATTTCTTCTGTAATTGTAGGGTTGTGAACCGTTTTCTAAAATAGAGTCGTGTACTCTTTAACATGTAGGAAAATACTCTTTTTTACACAATCTTTACAATACCAGTGCTAGTAACAAAGTGGCAGGGAGAGAGGAACAGGGCTTCATTGAAAATGAACTTCGGATTTAGAGTTAGAATTTAGAAATAGAAGTTTAGAGTCGTATTATTCTTATAAAAACGATGAAAAATTGTAATGAGCCGCAAAAAGTGCCAAAAATACCTTTTAAAAAATGTTCAATAAATGATACTCTTTTTAAGTACTCTGTTTATTTACCTCCTTTGAAATAAGTAATAAAAGTTGGCATCTCCGTATGTTCCAGTAAGAAAGGCAGTGTAACTACTGTGGTAACTACTGACACAGAGACTTACCTTCTTGTATGTCAGGATAGGAAATGCAAGCCCTTATGTGAATCAATGTTCATAATTCATGAACAACGAACCACTCATCATGTAGTATCGACAAGTCTCCAGTGCTATATAAAATCAATTATTATTATATTCAATAAGAATATAAAACTACAAACTATTAGTGTTTATAGCTTAATATGTAACGTAATTTATCGCGTGATTGCGTCAGACAGGTCAACAGTATCTTCCCAGACGTTGAATTATTAAAATACAAACAAAGTGTGCCCAGGTACGAATGTCTAAACACGTGAGTCGTAACTGACATCCGACGAGACTAATTAGACTAGCGGCCATCTAGGAAAAAAAGTATTTTACATACATACTTAATATTTAACAATATTTTGATTTGCAAATTGCAATACTTAGTAGAATGTGTCCGACATGATTATGTTAGAAGCAAATATATTAGGCGTGTAAGAGTTAGGATACGGAAAAAGAGGGCAACGCATGTGCATAATCTCTAGTTGTGCGGATGTGTATGGGCGTCGATAATCGCTAAAAGGCTTCGACTGATCGTTTGCCCTCCTATGCTATAAAAACTGGACTTACATAATATGTTTTATCTCAACCAGCTAGTGAGGACGCCAAGAGATTGTTTAATTGTGTGGCTAAAATTTTGCTAGGTTATTTTATTTATAAATAGGTTTGTACGAGTTTGTATGTAGTATTGTTTAGGTTATTATGGGCCTGCGTTGCATAAATTCTAGCGTATAAGGCCCTAACAATTGCAAAATAAAAAAACAATATTTAAATATTATCTTCCACCCCTTTGATTATAATAATATATAAGTAATTAATTAAAGTAATTAAGTAATTAATTAAAGTAATTAAGTAATTAATTAAAGTAATTAAGTAATTAATTAAAGTAATTAAGTAATTAATTAAAGTAATTAAGTAATTAATTAAAGTAATTAAGTAATTAATTAAAGTAATTAAGTAATTAATTAAAGGTCCACCCATTGCTTATTTCATAGAAGAGGACAGAAGAGGGCAAACGGACTGTCAGTTCACCTGGTGGTAAGTGATAAGTGACATCCATAGATACCCGCTACACCAGAGGATCAGTAGGTGTTTTGCCGGCCCCCGCTATGGTCCAAGCCTTGACATGGCGGTGGGGATCAGTAGCCTAAGGTGAACCCAGCACCTTGGGCGAAGCCAATTTTCCGAGGGAGCTGCTCTTAGTACCCCTTTTATAAGAAGAGGGGACAAAAGAGCACTAGGGACCAGGGGCGAGAATTGGAACCCCATTGCACTATCCTGACGTTCATCTGTGGTGCGGGACAACCCCTCTGTGGAGGTGGCGTCTGTTCCTTGGGGGACTGACTAGCCGTCGAGATGCCCTATATAGCTCAACAGATCGGGGGCACCTGATCAAAGGTGGCATTGGAGGCACTCGCTGGATTTTAGTGGGCAAAGTTGCGTCCACCTTATCTTTCGGGCGCAGCGAGTCCCACATATAATAGGTCCCCGAGGGGTACCCTCGGGTACCTATTATTATAATACATTATCGAAAGACAAAAACCGTCATATTATAATGTAGAGGAACACTGTTACTCTTTTATTAGAATTATATTTTCAAGAATAGTTTATTTAGGTTGTTGTAAAGTATCCGAAACGTCGGAAATTTAAAAATCTTAATAAATCGTTATTAAATCGTAAAAACGTTTCTTTTAAAATAGAAAATTGTTGACGTGACAACTGCTTATAATTCGATGGAGCCGGCTGCAAGAACGAAAAAACATGACGTATGCGGCATTACCTCGCTCTGAGGCGTTCCATTTTCTTTCTTTCTTCTTTCACGTTCAACTATCGTCAGTAAACCGACTTTACAGACAACCGATTTTTTTTATAACATCGTTCCTTATCAAAGTAATACTCATTACTCACGTGACATCTGAAATACCGTTGACTGGACGTTTACATGCTCGCTTGTCAAACAGCTTTGCTGCGTATCGAGAGAAGTTCAATATAAGCATTGTAACTGAGCACCGATAACTATCATCTTGAGTCTCCTGTTAGCCGCGATGCGTGGACTGGTTCTGATTCAAGAGCCACCCCAAGCCATATTGGCAGATAAGCTACCAGAAAGTAGCGTATCTGCCAATATGCGTCTAGTAGGTATTAAATCT
Source organism: Helleia helle (assembly GCA_963853865.1). Lineage (NCBI taxonomy): Eukaryota > Metazoa > Arthropoda > Insecta > Lepidoptera > Lycaenidae > Helleia > Helleia helle. The sequence goes on along the minus strand of OY971425.1, from coordinate 4,337,867 downwards.
AGTCAATAATAAAAACAAACCAAATATCTAACAAAACTTTCTGTGTACAAACATCTATAGTTTTAGGATGAGCTGATTGAATTTTAAATTAAGGGAATAGGTTGGTGTCCTAGATACAAAGGCCGAAGACTGAAGACCTTTATGAAGTTATCGACCCCATAATTGATCGTTGTAACATTATGTAGATTATAGGCAAACAGATATTGTATTCATTAATTAGTTATTGTTTTGCGATTTACATCATCCTCGGCAAGTTTGAAATTATTCCTGTTTGATGGCACTTTACAGATTTAAATACACAAGCTGTTGCCCGCTGCTTCATTCGTGGTTATTTTTATAGCCCTTCTCAGTTCTCAAATCTCACACAGTGATAACACATAACAGCAACATTTACTTCACTTTATATTTCTGTTTTTATAGATATACGTACTAGTTTTTGATTAACTAATAAATTATTTTGTTTGTATCGATGTACGTGGAAGAAATTCCAAATGTTAGCTTCTTATTCGTGCAGTGTGCAGCCATGCAGTTACTTCTAAGAAGAGAATGTAACGGAATGACAATTTTTCAGAGATATTCTTCTGAATATAAATTGTATCGTGAATATTTATCTAATATATAAAAATCTTGTATCACAGTTTTATTGTTTATACTCCTAAGCCGCTTGACCGATTTTGATGACATTTTATACGTATAATCAGTAGGTATGAGATATGTATGATCAGTAGGTATGATAGGTTTATAACTATTTTTTTATAACTATTTTTTTTATGGGTCACCTCTTTACTTTACTCACCCCATTTTTTTTTTGGACAAAAGTTAACGCGGGCGAAGCTACGGACATAAGTCAAATCAAATCAAAAAAAAAAATCAAAATAGTACTAATACAGTATCTTTTTGAACGTCAGTTGAATCTACCACCGGTTCCAAGGTAAGCCCACTGAGAAGAACCGGCGAAACAAACTCAGTGGAACTAATCTTTTCAAAATAGCATTAATTATACCCTTATACGTGCACTCGGGGCTATAAGAGATTGTATGCGCTGACGCCTTATTACCTATTTGGATTTCTGTGGCGCTGACCAAATGCGGGTTGGCTAAGACACTTTTCAGTTTTCCCTTACCGAAGCAAATATGTACCCGTATTATACAGAATATAATATTTTGCTAACTTGTTTTGGGATTACGAGTAGGTAGGTAACTACCTTGTCTTATTATTTAGATTTCTGTGGTACCTACATTCCACTTCGCTCTTTTGTATTTATAACTTATTTTTATACTTCATAGATATCGTAAGCGAAACCATTGCAGTGTTTCAATTCATAGAAAATATTATTATGTGCCCACGAGGTGTAATTAAATTAAAAATTTAAGAAACCCTCCAATACAGAATAACCGCTTTTGATCTTGAAAAATAATATGCGTTTAAAAGGGATAAAAGAGCTAACAATCTTCAAACGGGTGTTAAGTTTTTTTTTATTGCTAAGAATACTTTCGAGACACATTTTTCCCCCCGACGGTGACGCGGCACAGTCCCGCCACTGATACACAACCGACGCCAGGAGGCCGTGTGGTCGCAGACTGCACGGTAGGCGGGGGGCAACCCCCCAATCCAAAGTGAGCCGAATGGGCTCACACTTATCCGTTGAAGCATTAGGGCCTTCGGGCCATTAGCATAGATCCATCCGAAAAAAAAAAAAAAAAAAAAAAAGAGACATTTCATAGCAATAAATCCAAATGAACTGTTTGCGCACTAGTGTTAGAGTGGTCTACAGTATCATAATCCGTAAAAAACGACTCATTAAACATAAGTATAACACCTCTGTTTTTTCGTTAAAAAAATATTGCCTATAGTTTCAAATAACTCGCACGACACGCAATTCGCAATATTTTCGGCTTAGGTAAACCTTGAAAATATTTAATTTGACAATATTTTCATGCACGCTAATATTTTCTAAGAATCCATAATAGACGTCATGGGAGAAGTCAACGCTTCAAGGAAGTATGGAATGTTTGCCAAATTACATATTTATTTTTAAATCTGACCTGATATCGGTTAGCTGATAGTGTCAAGCCAAATATAAGATTCACTTACGTTCTTATTACGATAGGACGGTTAGGACTTTAATTTTTGAGCATTTTTGTTTTAAATGGCGCAGGTTATAAAAACAGCTTTTAAAAATTAATTATTGATTTAGGACTTAAAAACTATGTATTATTGTAGAAAAAGTTATATTTCATGAGTTATATATAAAAGTTACGAGCTGATACGTATATTTTATCTCATAAATCATTTTTTCGTAATAGATTAGGAAAAAAATGTCTTGTTAGTAACAAAACTCAAACCTCGATAAAAATTCAATTATTGGAAATAAAACGATAAAAATACACAAAATGAGCTTTCACTGTACCAATTAATGAAACTAAATATTAATACTTGGACATAATAAATTTATTTTTGATAAAAATACACCAATTTGGTCAGTATCGTAACATTTCGTCCAAATGCAAGTTTTATTTTTCGTATTAATATTTTAATTAGTCAAGGAATATTATGACTGAAATAAAATATTAATTGTTGTTTATTTTTCTTTATTTATAGCATATAAATAATAATACTTAGCTTAAATAATTTATAAATTTATAAAGAATTACAAAAAAATATTTTGAGACAATCACTAAATGGACATATGACGTGACGCAACAGACATATTAAGAATAGGATTCACTGTGAGGTTAAAATCGTACAGTATAATATTGATTATAATATATTTTGATTGTTACTAACACTCTATGGGCATTTAATTAATTATATATAGTTAATCCCGAAATAAATGATTTTATTTAATTTTTATTGATCTAATGAGATCTCTCCTCTTGATTCATTTCAGATAGCTTCTTTCTGTTGGCTTTAATTTGCGCTAACTGGTTTTATCTAATTTCTTCAGCCTTCCCAGGGTTGTTTTTTACTTTATCTAGATACCGCTTACTGGGTCTTTCAGCAGATGTTAACGCTATTATTATCTAAAAATATTGGAACGAATAATTAGTACAATATTGTTTATTTAAAGATTAAGTACATAGGTACAAGTACCAACTAATCTACAGTCTTAACACTACAACAGCTGATTATCAGACAAAAATTAACGAACGCAACTGCTCTTACGTCGAATTTGACCGAAACTCTTAAAAAGAAATTCATTTATTATAATATTTTTTTATGGAATCCTTTATTTAAATTCCGTTTAGTTGAAATGACTACTAAGCTTTACACGTCTGTTTCGTAACATCTTTGTCCGTCCTATAGTAACGGTTGCTAACAGGACGTGACGAATAATGTAGATCAATACAGAAATTAGATTAAAATACTCAAAAAAATAATTAGGAGCCCCAAAATCTAAGTATATGCTTTCAGCAGGGTTTAAGCTATATGCAGCGCAAGAAAAAATAAAGACAAACTTAATATTCATAAGAAAAAAACGTTACTAACGTCAGTAGATTTTTCTTAACCAAAATTTTTGCGACGAGAATATGCTGTACCTGCTGGATACCTTTAATCACAGATTTCAAAATGACGTTTCATACTTTGACATTTGTACTTGGGGCTGCCATAAAAACAAAATTTTGCCCGTACATGGGTATTTTAGTAATAAAAAACGCGTGACTATGAAGACATGTCCGGTAGTCGCGAATTCGTAGGACAAGGTTTTTTTTAATTTATTGAATTAATTTGTTTACTAACTGAACTAAAATACTTAGTTTAAATGTATGAATAAACTATTGACAATAAAAGTAAATGGTCGTTACTTTAGCCGCGTACAATAAAACATCCGAAAAATGAAGTGTAAGGAGGCAAACTGTCGTTGGGACAGCATAATTTTTCACATTTTTGAATCGTTTTTAATTAAAATAAAATTGAAAATATATTATTTCAGGAGATATAAATCAAATTCATATAGATTTATAGTCATACCTTTAGTGTAATAAGATTTTGCTTAAAAAATATGTGTCCAAATATTGTTTTCATCTGTTCGTTGCCATGGGACAGCCAATTAAACAAAAATTAAAACCGACTTCAAAATTAAAAAAAAACTAAAAAGTAATAAAATAATTTCCTTGATCTTTGTGCCTACAATTTATAATCAACTTGTTCTTCTACTAATATACAATCTTTGCATTTACCACGTCATTATTGTTACTTTTGAAGCCGGTGTCGTATTCGTTGATGTACTACCTCCCTACCTACCTTGGCTGACACCGACTCCAAAAGTAACAATAATGACGTGGTAAATGTAAAGATTGTATATTAGTAGAAGAACAAGTTGATTATAAATTGTAGGCACAAAGATTAAGGAAATTATTTTATTACTTTTTGTTTTTTTTTAAATTTTGAAGTCGGTTTTAATTTTTGTTTCAAAATTTTTTATTTCCTAATTTTTAGTGATTTCAAAATTCGATAACTGATTTTATTTGTCTGAAATATGGGTAGAACTATTAAACGCGTTGCTCAGATTAGATAGCGCTGTATAAATGAGATGAACGTAGAAAGGGTTTAAATCATTACATAACAAATGAAAAAACCGAAATGGAATTGCGTAAAACTTTATATACATGTAATCGAAAGCAATCACGGCAGATTTGCTGCTATTCGTTAAATAATTCCATTATATATAGGTATAGAACATCACCAATATAAAGATATAGAATGGATATTATGATGACCTTGAAAAACTATGATGCGCTTCCAAGCCACAGTTGTTTTTTGTTCATTTAACAAGTAATAAAATTACATGATTTTGGCATAATATTATTTACCGTATGAAGTAAGCCCAATTAAAGCTCTAAATCGTCGAGGATTCCCCTCGACTGTGTATGGTCTCCATCATCACACCTGTAATGGCGCTTATAACCCATATGGGTACAAAGTTCTCATCAATTTAAATTAATTAAGTCCAAACACAAGGTAGCTACTGTAAACTGTTGAGGAGTTCCCTTAACTGTCCTTTGTCTTCATCATCAGACCCCTAATGACAGTCACAACCCATCTAGGTGTAAAGTTCTCATCATTACAAATTAATCAAGCCCAAACACAAGGTTACTGATGTAAATAGTTGAGGAGTTCCCTCGATTGTCTTTCGGCTCCAGCATCAGATCGACTCCAGACCTTCATTAAATTAAAGTCCTTCAAAACACTTTATAAAAAAAATATCAAACACACTAGTCGCCCCCACGATTTTCGAAAGTTCCCCTCGATTTCTCTGGGATGCCATCATCAGATCCTGGTTTCCTTATCATGGGACCATTTGGGAAGTATACCCTTTAGAACAAAAAAAGAATTTTTCAAATCGGTTCAGCCATCTTCGAGTAATCAGGTAACATACATAAAAAAAAAAAAAAGATTCCGATGAATTGATAACCTCCTCCTTTTTGAAGTCGGTTAAAAAACAGCCTGCGCCATTTAAAGCGAAAATACCCTTTTACACTAATTAATTAAGTTTGTAAGAACTAAAAGCAGGGGCGGATCTACATACGGGCTTTTTGGGCTGCAGGCTGCAGCCCAGGGCCCCGTGATATAAAGGGCCCCATGCTGTTGAAAACAATATGCATCAATATAAAAAAATCGCAAATTGTAATCTATCTTAGCAATCCTGAGATTAACGTCTCATTTTTATCGTTACTATAGAAAGTATTTATGAATTCCAAATTAAAATTTGTTATGCGTGCCCCAAGTAGCCCAGGGCCCCTCAAATTCACTAAGAGCGTTGACCTAGAATCTAGATGAATTAGTATGAATTCATAATATGTATATATGTATTATAATATTAATTATTATCGTGATTATAATATATTTATTTGCCTCTGGCGGATTTTGAACCCCAAATCTGATCGCCGCAGGTCAGTTAGTAAGTATGCAGGTGTGAGGTACACCGTACAGATCTATCAATATCTTTTTTTTCATTTGCGCCGGCAAATGCTCTTAGGCATCCTGCGGGGACGGGGGACTTCCCAGGCGGGTGTGTGGGACTCGCTGCGCCCGAAAGATGGTAAGGTGGACGCAGTTGTACCCACTAAAACCCAGTGAGTGCCATAAATGCCACCTTTGGTGTGGTGCCTTGGATCTATTGAGTAACATGACACCTCGACGACTAGTCAGTCCCCCAAGAAATTGACGCCAACTCCATAGAGGAGCTGTCCCGCACCACGGATAAAACCCCTCCCAACGTCAGGACAGTGCAATAGGGTGAGGTTTCCATCCTCCCCCTTGTCCCCTCTGCTCTTTTGTACCCTCTTCTTATAGGAGCAGCTCTCTTGGTTCAATTGGCTTCGCCAAAGCCTCCCACCGGTCCAGAACAGATGAACCCCTCCCAACGTCAGGATAGTGCAATGGGGTTCCAATTATCGCTCCTGGTCCCTCCTGCTCTTTTGTCCCCTCTTCTAATAAAAGGGGTACTAAGAGCAGCTCCCTCAGTAAAATTGGCTTCGCCCAAGGTGCTGGTTTCACCTTAGGGTACTGAGTCCCACCGCCACGACAAGGCTTGAACCATGGTGGGGATCTATAAATCAAGAAAAGAGCATACTCATATCTGAAAGGCCGGCAACGCACCTGCTAATCCACTGGTGTAGCGGGTGTCTGTGGATGTCGCTCTTCACTTACCATCAGGTGAACCGACTATCCGTTTGCCCCCTCTTCTATAAAAAAAAAAAATCTAACAGCTACAACTAATCCCTCATACTTATATACATCGAATATAGCATATTATGTACTACAGTCTGTTTCTGTTTGGGTTTGTGAGTAGTACATGAGTACATTGTTGAAGATCATTGATTAATTTTACCGCTTTGTGGGAATAAAATATACATATAATTATGAAGTGAAATACCCATTATACTGAATAACTTATACGAATAGTAAGTCTCTACAATAAAGTAGTTTAATATCTTTTATGAATAAGAAAAAAAAACATTTAAGTACACAATATTCTATTTAGCCTTTTGCAGCCGTAATTAGGAAAAGTATGAGATACAGTAGTAAGTGATAGTAAGTATAAGATGTCATTTATCACCATCAGGTGAAACGACTGTCCGTTTGCCCCTTCTTCTATAAAAAAGGAAATAATTAGAATATTAGAGAGGTAGTGCCACGCTGCTTTGTAGCTGAATTGGGCCGGCACAACCATGGCGGTACCTCGCTCACATAACACCGGTGTCAAGTGACAGTTATGCTGTCGCGTTTGGTGCAGTTTGTGATGTTTCGTTGGGCTCATTGGGGGATAGGGAAAAGGAGGGCAACTTAACTGCATAAATTTTGGTTGTGCGGATGTCTATGGGCGTCAGTAGTCACCATAAGACTCCGACTGCTCGGTTGGCTCCTTATGACATTTTTTTTGTAGCTACCTAATTTATTGTGGAAATGGATTTAACAAACATTAATATAATATACCGTAGACATTGCATTCACAATATTATTTCGTGTAGACTGTTGGGTGAAATGGTCCCGGAAATGAGGACTGATCACCCGTCTAGCCTCGCTGGTGTCCCCACCCTTAAATAAAATAGTGTAGACTGCATTTGCTGCAATGCGTTTTGATTTTATACTGGCTCTTTTGCGTAACATAAACATAATATTTAAGTGTTTGTTTTCAGCCTTAACCCAAAATTTTGTAGTGATATTGATGCAAAGATATTTTTTATCACAAAATATTCTACTGATGTTTTTTTGCAACAAAATTTGTTCTCTAGTCCATATTAAATTCATTATAGATTTAAAATACAACTATGACAGTCAGTATATTCCACAGACATATAAGAGAAGCAGACCAAACACAATTATTACAAACACATTGACAGTAATACGCAATAACTCCATTTCGTTCTCATTTGTCTGAACTCCAAATACACCTTTCTTTGTCTTTCAATGTAGTAACACAGACACATACATAGACAAAACAGAATGCGAAGCCATCCGCCATATTGATAGATGATGATAGATGACAAATGGCGTCATAACAAAATCGCTCAAGTTTTTTTGTTTCATAAAAATATTAAATATTAATATGTGAATTGTAAAAATAAGACGGGATAAATATGGTTAAATGCAGTGCCCTACGATGTAGGAGTGCTACATATTATAAAACACCTGACATAATATTTCCTAAGTAAGTATTGTGAAGCAAAATAACGTCGTGAAAAATGATTTGTTTATTATGTTACTATTCATACTTAATTTAGCTAAACATAAACATTAACGTTGGTTTTACGTGTATATTTTTGGAATACGTATGATACCCAGCAAATTCACCCAAGTTTATTTAAATAATACAACATTTTACTTCCCTGAAATCCTGTTTGACAGTTTTGGTACTTTAGTTATTTGCAGGGGTAGGATTTAGATTTACTAATATTTTATTAGATTTATTTTATTTTAATGGCTTAGGTTAAACGAGAAAAGTATTAGGTTAAATTAGGTTAAAAATATTAGTAGTAAAGTTTCGATGTATTAAGTGCCTAATTTATTTTTAATATAGATACTTGGTTAAACTCATAATAGGTACACAAACATTCTTGAATGGTACATTTACTTCTTTTCAGGTTTCCAAATGATGTGCACTTGTGAAATTCCTGGTTGGTAAAACGTGACAAATTGGCAGCCCACAAATCTTGTCTTATGTTCAAAACATTTTGACAGTCGTAATATAGATAAAAGTGGCTTTAATGGAGCAATTCCAACAATTTTTGATTTACTTTTGCGAGAGGTATGATTTTAATTTCATAATATGGTTGCCATGTGTAATTACCACATTAAAAACTTCATAAAAAGTATAAAGTGATCACAAGACGAGTACTGAATATTGCAAAATCTTCTACCTATGCCTACAGGCATTTATTTTTGTATTTGTCGAAAAATATACTATTCCAAAGATAGTAATACTTCATTGGACGTCTTGGGGTACGTGTACTATAGTAGTGGCTACGGCAGTCAATATGTTAAGTATATTAGTTGGTACATGGTGATGTGGGTGGCTTCCCGGTGATGAATTTATCACTTATTTTATTATTTTTACTATAACTCATTTGTGTGTTGCCTATCCTGAGACATAAGATGTTAAGTATCGGTGCCAGTAATTACACTGCCTGTCTTGCCCTTCTCTCCGAAACACAGCAAAGCTGTTTCACGGGAGAAACAAGCAAGATGGTGGTACCCATGCAGCCGGGAGCGCGACACAGCGCTTCCCTCCCACCTGTACTCCTTATGTCAAAATTTTACATCATATTGATGATTTTTAGAATGGCAATTGAAGGTGTGAACATAATAGGTGTTAATTATTTTTTTACTGGCCTTACTACTTATCAATATGCATATTTGCAGATAGACGAAAGCTAACCTGCCTTAGCGACAACTGCTAAGGAGCAGCCTATTAGAATAAAGAATCTTCAAAAGGAAATACATAATGAAGTTGAGAAGCACAATTAAGCTTAAAACTAAGGAAATAAAGGCATTTTGAAAAAAAAAGGTTAATTAAATTATGACATTTGTTTCGCAAAATAAATATCATGATTATAATCACTTGCATTTATTAATGGGTTATTAAGTTTTACGTACAATTAAGGTATAAAAACGATGCAAATAAAACTAACCTTACTGAACGATTTTATTAAAAAAATATATATCTTTTAAAAATAAATGATTCGTAAATTATTTTTGGTTTTATTTTATTTTCCAACTCCAATCTACGTACGTACGTACCACTCCGGCCGGCACGACCGGGGTGGTACCTCTCGCTCACATAAAACCCGCGTCAAATGACAGCTACGCTGTCGCGTTTCGTACGGTTTGTGAGTTTCCGGTGGCCCATTGGGGGGATCGGGGAAAGGAGGGCAACGCATTAGCATAACCTCTGGTTGTGCAGATGTCTATGAGCGTCGGTAGTCACCATGGCTCCGACTGCTAGGCTGCCTCCTATGACATAAAAAAAAATGTCTACGTATTTATAAACTAGCTGGTGCCCGCAGCTTCGTCTGAGTTAACTTAATTTCACAACCGTATCCCGAACGATTATGATTATTTTTATAGCCTATGTCCTAATTCGGAATATAAGCCACAATCATTTTAACTTCCAGGCAAATCGGTTCAGCCGTTTTGCCATAAAAGAGCAACAAACATGCCAAACTTACATAATAATATTTTCTTCTTTATATTAGTATTATTACTAGCAGTCCCGATAGGTTGTTCTGTCTCAACTATGACTTGGAATAAATAAATAACTACAACTAAATCTACACCTAGTCCTACATTTACAACCTACACCTACATACACCTTTTCCAATATTTCTCACCTTTTAAGTGCTAACATTTTCCGAAATTTCTCATCGTATATAACTTCCCAGTACTGATACGATTATTCTATGACCAAAATTATCGAAATCCGTCAAGCCGTTCTCGAGTTTTAACAATGGAATTGCAATCCATTTTTCTAAATAAGATAATCCGTCTTGTAATTTTATACTTATGAAGTACTGAATACGGCCCATGCCATTGTTTATGTGTGTATAAGTGTGGCTGTGTTGATAGTTGCCTCGGTTTTGAAGCTGTCATGTTCGGTCTGCTTCTCTTATATGTCTGTGGTATATTCAAAGTCTGTGAAACATAAAAGGAAAGGCCTGGTTATATTTCTGCCTATGATCTATCACTATAAAAAAAAATTGCCTACGCGAAAACAAAATGTCGGCTTGTCAAATCACAAATGTCAAGTTGACAACTATTCCTATACGCTAGAAAATAGAAATTGTTGTTATTATGTATTTAAAGTATGTAATTTTGCATATTGAATAATTGATATACTTTAAATGAAAATGTTTATATATATGCTATGTGATATTAAGTGAAATGACCTTTTAATACGTTTACTAGTTCATTCAAGATAAACATAGTTAACTTCCTTTACTGTTCGAGGTTAGCATTACAAATTAAAAACTATACCTAGTTTAAGTTCTTCTAAGTAATATTAATATGAACACTGAAAAAAGAAATGCCCGTGGAAGAGGTAGAGGTCGTGGCCGTGGCAGGGGAAGAGGCAGAGGCCGCGGTAGGGGAAAAAAAGTTCCTAAGGTAATGTCATCTGACGAAGAAGAATGTTCTGTCGAAGAAACCGCGCAAGATCAAGAAGAAATTCCCGTAGAAGAAATAAAAGAAGAGGTAGATCAAGGTGAACCGCCAAAACGTAAGTATTACAAATAAAGTTTTTTTCGGGTTACCATTTCAAAACCTTAAGATGTTTTGCTCCAATTGAAGAAATGCAGAATGTTGTTTTTGACAATAATTAATGAAAAGATAATTTGTATTTTATATCACTATTGTGTACATACACCATAAGATACAAGAATCTTTACAAATGCTGGACAAGTTTAAAAACCTTATATTGGTTTAATGGAAAACATTCATCTTAATATTTCTGTTGTCCTAACTAAAAGTAACATTTTTTTTTCTTTAACGCCGGGAAATGCTCTGAGGCATCCTGCGGGGGAGTGGGTCTCCCCACGCGGATATGTGGGACTCGCTGTGCCTGAAATCTGGTAATTGGACGCAGCTCTACCCACTAAAACTCAGCGAGTGCCACCAATGCCTCCATTGGTGAGGTGCCCCGGATCTAATAATAAACAGGGCACCTTGACGGCTAGTCAGTCCCCCAAGGGACCGACGCCACCTCCACAGTCCTCCCAACGTCGAGACAGTACAATGGGATGAGGTTCCCATCCTCACCCCTTGCCCCCTGCTCTTTTGTCCCCTCTTCTTATAAGAAGGGTACAAAGAACCCCCTCGGCTCAATTAGCTTCGCCCAAGGTGCTGGACACACCCAAGGGTACTTAGCCCCACCGCCAAGCCTAGGCCTGAACCATGGTGGGGATATCAGTAACACTTACTAAACCAAATTAAATATATTTTCTAAACATTCTTATTTATTATAGTTAGTTTTTTATTATTACATTTCTCATATTGTTTCATTATATATCCGTAAAATTTGTTTCATTATAATACATTTCTCAACTTACATTCAGTTCAACCTTTTTAATAAATTAACATATTAAACATTTAACTTGTAGTCATTTCAATCATTTCATGCGATGATGAGAGAAAATATTTTTGTACTTATTGGGGCCATCTTGGTTTCTGTGCAACCAACATGGCTAAAACCTAGATCACTCTGATATTGGCAAGATAAAACTTATGCATACACATCTAACTTCATAAAAACATGTAGGTATTTAAGTTTTATTTAGTTATATATTTTAAAGCTTCTTACTTAATCCATTTGTAATTCCAATTATTCTCAGTGGAAGTGCCGTCAGATATATCACAATTGGAGGCGCCAGTGTTTACAACAATACAACGTGGACCACCCGAGCCGATGTTAAGATTAGACTGGAGTCACCGAGCCACGCTCATTGGTGAAAAGGTTTTGAATCCTATGATATACTGCTGTGATATATGTTCCAAGCCTATACTGATATATGGTAGAATGGTAAGTTTATTTTTATATGTAAATGCTTGTATAACTAAACTAGTAATGTAACTCACAGGTTTGTCCACTAAGACATTCCTTATATTTATCACTTCATATCAAACACCTGCTTAGCAAAACACTACAAAAAAGTGCCTATAAATAAGCAATACAATTGTTAGGAAAAGGTATAAAGTTGTAGGGACGAACCTGATTTTTTAAAATTGTTAGGAAAAGGTATAAAGTTGTAGGGACAACAATTATTGCTTTTTTCCTGGATTATAAATGAAAATATTAAGATATTATTAATTAGCGAAGTATAGTTTTCACATAATATGTTGCAATATAAAATAAAAATCAGAATAAACTGTTATTTATTTTCAGATCCCTTGCAAACATGTATTTTGTCTGTCTTGTGCCAGAGCAGATCATACACATTGCCCTCGATGTAGAGAAAAGGTAAGAACTAAGACAGGCTTAGAAAATGTATTGCAATACATTAATATTATTAGATTAGATGAATTTACTATCATTTTAAAATTCAACAGGTCTTAAGGGTAGAACAAACAGGTCTGGGTACAGTGTACATGTGTACACACTCAGGCACCAGATATGGCAACACTGGCTGTAGGAGAACATACTTATCACAGGTATTTTTTTATTTATTTTACTAAGTAATGTTATAGACATCCACACATGACACAACCAAAAGTTGCAATGCATTTTACCTATTTTCATAATTTCTAACATTTATGTCTTCAATTCCAGAGAGATCTCCAAGCTCACATCAACCACAGGCATGTATCCTCCGGCGCCTCGGAAATGAAGCCCGAACCGGAGCCGTCGTCTGCTTCTGTTGCCATTGTCAAACCTCTATCGGTGAGCTCTTGTAATATCTAATGAACAGGTTATTATTATTATTTAAGGGGTGGGGACACCAGCAAGGCCAGACGGGTGATCAGTCCTCATTAACGGGACCATTTCACTCAATTCCCCAGGCTCGCCTCTGGGATTAGATGCGGGGACGGTTTATCATTTGCCCCTCCGGTGTCACCCCCTCAAACCTACGTGTTGATCTACAAAAACTACTTAGCTGCCTTATGGTTAGATATGCTAAATCTTCCTTCTTCAGCTCGTCCGCTCCAAACAGCTCCCATCTTGCGTATGCATATGCTGGGCATTCCGTTATGAAGTGCAGACTGGTCTCTTCTTTCTCTTTGCACTTAGGACATAGAGGGTCCTCTGTTAGCTTCATTATTGACAGGTGTCTGTTGAGTGGGCAGTGTCCCGTCAATATTCCTACAACTGTTATAATGTTGTTCCTATTGAGTTTAAGCAACTCTTTAGTCTTCTTGCTGTCAAGCGTCGAGATGAAGAATTTCGATTGTCTGCAGCTCTTCGTGTCATTCCATCTCTGGTTTGTTTCTTTGTTTATTCTCAGGGTTATAACATTTTTGTTATCCTGTGTGCTATTGGCAGTCTCGGCTCAGGGCCTATGAACGTCTCATCGGCACCTTCTCTCGCCAGTCTATCTGCTTCTTCATTGCCCGCATTTCCCTCGTGTCCGGGTACCCAGGCAATTTCTAACTCAGTCTGGTCTGCTAGATCTTGCAGGGTGTTTTTGGATTCTTTGACCAGTGCTGAGGTAGTCTCCCTCTTACTGAGGGCCTTCAGTGCCGCTTGACTGTCACTGTATATGACTGCCTTCTCAATCCTATGTGCGCTAATGATATTTTGTTTAATCATGTTGGCGCATTCTCGTATTGCGAATATCTCCGCTTGGAATACGCTGAAGAATCTGCCTAGAATTAATGATTATGAAATAATAGATTATGCCTAGATAATGAACAGGTTATACTGGTATATGTGATTTTAAGTTGACATGGTTATTTTGCATTACTAAAATTATTTGAAATGGGATATTTACCATGTTTTAAATAATTTCAGGTAAAACAATATTACAGAGACGTCCATGTGATATGGGCTATTTACACATTACATGATTTATTTATTTAATTGGCAACCCATGGTATAAGATATGTTAATCCTATTCCTAAATAAATAAACATTTAAATTAATGGTAACTTTTGTAATACCAAAAAAATATATTATCACCAATTACGTGTTAGAATAAAAATATCTATTTTAAGGATCAGTTTCCATAATCTAGTTAGATTCAATCCATCAGGAAGCCTATCCACATTGGTCTAATGTTTGGCACGACAGGTGTCGTCTGGGGGCGGCGCGACGAGTGGAGTTAGCGGTGTGGGCGGGGCGGACCCACGAGCGCACGCGCCCGCTCACACGGAGCGGCCGCGCGCGCGCACCAACCTCATCACGGTGCCCATACACGATCAGCCCGACTCGCACAACTACTATAACTACTACCAGGTAACTCATTCTTACAATTAAACAAATCTTCGCGGATTTTATTGCAGTTTATTAAGATTTGTACATGCCCGACGTATCGTGTATTTTACTGTTTACAACAACCACAAAAAAGTCACGGGAGTAATTAATGATGACTGTAAGTCGCGTTAATATTGAAAAATAAAACAAAGATGTTCGAAAATAAGAAAATATTTTAAGTCGTTATACACAAGATATTACAAATTTCTTATTAACAACAATTCACATAGATAATTTTAAGCCATAATAATTATTATAGGCAGAGCATAGAATAATCTAGAGCAGCTGGAAACATATATGTGCCTGATAATACATAACAATAACCTGTATGATATATTAATATTTGTATTAAGGTGTCTTTTGTAGTATAATATCCTACGCGACATAATATACTGTAAACACAGTGAACAAGTGTCGAGAGTAATTAGTGTCCTAAATCCAATCATATTAAATATTGTGTATGTGTTGTCAGCAGGGCGGCGGTGTGCCGGTGGGCGTGTCGCACTCGATGTCGGTGCCGCCCCCCGCCTACTACCCCGCGCCGTACGCCGCGCCTCCCGCCACATACGTTGCGCCCGGTGAGTATCGACCACTCAACCATATACGGACTTATTATAAATATTGAGACCATAATAACATGTCCTCCTTCAGAATATAATCCACGATCTTATCTATTTTTTTTTTTGCAAATCTGCGGCTTACCCAGTATTCTTAACACCATCAGTAAGCCATTTTTATATAAATACATATATGTCATGATTAAACATCTGTTCTTTCCTAAGAAATATGGATGATTTAGACCCCTACATTCTGAAAATATATACTAAAATGAAGAAAAAAACCTTGAACAATTGAACTTGATATTATATATATATATATATATATATATATATATATATATATATATATAACATCATCATCAATTGTGTATATCTATCTTTTCTATATTGCTTATAATATTGATTATAATGAAGATTAATAAATTATTCATATGTCTTAAGACAGTATAACTCATACACTTATGTTTATATTTCAGGTGCCACAATGAGCTCCAACGTTGCGGGCGTGTCGCCCATGCCGGCCGTCCCCATGGGGCCGGTCAACCTGCCGGAACCCAACCGGTGGGCGGAGGGCACCTATCAGCCGAATGTGCAGTGGCCGCAGAACCAACACCACTACTACAGATAGCCCCTGTATTATTGAGTGATCAAATGTGCTGTTTGGCCACAAGAGAACTTACAGTGACTGTTTTAAAATTAATTAAAGTATATTCAATCAGGTGGTATTTTTATCTTGTAATCAATTATTAAGATGATGAAATCGTATTATAAGTTGTTTTTCTCCAGATCCAGAAATCATCATCATCATCAACCTCTATCCGTCCACTGCTGAACATAGGCCTCCCTAAATGAACGTCAAGACGGCCGATCCCTTGCCACTCGCATCCAACACGGACTGGCCACTGCACGGGGATCGTCTTCCCACCTGGTTAATGGCCGACCAATACTTCATCTACCTAAACACGGCCTCCATTCTTGAATCCGTTCTCCTGAGTGTGTGACAAGCACACTGCCACTTCAACGAGCTTCTACTTCGCGTGATATAGGCAACGTTCATTCTCTGGCGAATGTCTTAGTTTCGAATCCTATCTGTCAAAGAAACACCCAGCATAGCACACTCCATTACTAAAAATAAAAATAGACCTAGAAATACTTCCGACTAATGTAAGGCAGGCGTATCCCGCGTATTCCACTGGTCTTGATATTTTTGTTTTTACATATCTTTTCTTGAAAATAGCATAAAATGTATGTGAAAGTGGGATCACATTAAAGCCGATTGCTAGACCAAAATTCTTGTACTATCGATAATTTCCAACTTTTCTACTTTGAACCAGTGGGGTTCAAAAAGGTTAGCGACGCGTGAAGTTTAGATTGTAACTTAATGGTTGTTTGTTTCACCAACCCTAACCCTCAAAATGAAACAAAATTATCATTAATTTTTACAATGATTTTTTATTTTTTAACAACTAAATAATATTA
Source organism: Helleia helle (assembly GCA_963853865.1). Taxonomy (NCBI): domain Eukaryota; kingdom Metazoa; phylum Arthropoda; class Insecta; order Lepidoptera; family Lycaenidae; genus Helleia; species Helleia helle. The sequence goes on along the minus strand of OY971425.1, from coordinate 4,320,923 downwards.
TTTACATGGGTCTTTTCAAACACACTTGTAACAACAATCAATACAGGATTGCAATTAAATAACACATTCCACCGGGATTAGATTTTACATTATCCTATAAACAATCAAGAAATAAATTCACATGCTTTGTCCTATAAATAATTATTTTGGTGCGCGACGAGAACAGAGGAGTCTGAACGCTTTTGTTAAAATTAGAACACATTTAGAACTATAAGGACATAATAAGAATTGACAAGTCATATGCCTAGATTTTAGTCCTGAGAATACTTAATTACTAATAATTAGGTAATTTTCAGGTGATTAAGGTAAATAGACATGATATAATAAAACTGTTTGAAATAGGTTATTTACAATGTTATCCAATTGTTCTCACAGAGCTGTCTCATGTACAAGGCATTTGTTGGCAATGCCGAAATATCGATAGAAGTGAAAAACATGGTTCAAATCCCGTTGTAAACTATTTTTGTTATTTAAAAATCATATCATGAACGCCATCAATGTTGTAACATTCACAATGTACATTTATCTTCAAACATATTGCGATAATGTAATTTTTATTATACATTTAAAATAATCCATATCATTAATTTGCCTCTTCTGCACTTCGGCACTGTTAGTTCTATAATTAATTCCATCAATATTGAACAATGTTAATAAGCATGGGAAATTATATTTATCAACTAAAACAAATATTACTGACATTACTAAAACCCCACCACATTTTCTGATATATGGACATTTGTGTTTAACATTTTTATAACTTCCTCTGCACAAACACATTTGGACAAATTTAAATATTGTGCCAATTAGTAATAGTATTTAATAAATAACTTTATGTAGATAAATTCATACATATTATATATATGTAACTTTGCATCAACGAGGATATAAGGAATAGAGCGGTAAGGTTGTTTTGTATGAAAACAAATTCCGCCAAATTAGTGCTGCGACGCTGCACCGATTCTGCGCTCTGATTGGCCGACGGATGGCCATTGATGGATGATTGGCCGATGGGACGTACATACAGATTACTGGTTGGTTGGATTGTTATTACGTCAATGACAAATCAATCACCAGTTCCGGAATTTAATGGCTCACATTACTACTCGACCCGGTTATAAGCTCTATGCTTTGTATAATAACTAATCCTTAACATACAAAAATAATGTTGATATCAGCTCTTGTAGCTTTAAAGGACATAGAAATTTCTAGCAATGCATACAATTTAATCTTTAGGTTAAGGTTATATTATGAAAATAGTTATTGTCTAGCTATTAGCACAACTTTTATACATATCCATATAACCTTAATACCACTAGTATTTAAAAGTACAATAATTATATAATACTCAAGAAAACTTGAAGAGAGTGTCTGTAGTCAATGGTTAGTTTATGATACTCTATGATGCATGCCATACTATGTTTTATCTTAATTTGTCCAAATTGTATTTGTACAGTATTTTTATACCCCACACTGGAGTAAATCTACCTACGCTCGTTCACAGCCAGTGTTAGCATAAAAAGTTTAAATGCATTAATCCTTTTTGCATGAAGGTTATTCTAATAATAGAAACAATATAAAAATAATCTATAAAATTAAATACATAAATGTCAGTTATATTTCACATTTTTGGTAAAAACAATGCAAGAATTATAAAAAGAATTTAAAAATTAATCTCCTAACACTGAACTTGTGAGTCTTATGATTTTTAAACTATACTCATGAAGTTTTGGTAGTAGGTGGCACTGGATCAGAGCTGATGTCAACTAACGTGGCCTCAACCGGTGCTTGAGGCGGGCTAGCCTCGGGCTCGGCTGGAAACTGTGGGATCACATGTGGTGTCTGCATCTTCCTCACTGCTTCCATGTTCACTTTTGTGGAGAGATTTTTTTGTCTTGTCTGCTCTGATGTCTTGGATAGTCGCTCACTTAATGCTTTGAGGGCTATTTGCCTGTAACAAAAATACTTGTAAATTCTTTACAAAGGTAATTTTAATAAAATAATCATAAAAATTTTTATAGTGTTGTATTGTATCTGTTATCAAAAAATTTTCATGCTTAAATAAAATTATTTTACGATTTTTAAATGTTGATTATTTTATACTATAAAAAGAATACCGTCTTCGCTCCATATCCTGTGGCTCAACCCCAGGCATAGAAATAGTGACACCTCTTGAGCTCATGGCTAAATGTACACGACGAGGACTAGGTGAGCAAACACCAATCTTCACACAGCATCTATGGACTGGCCCTAATATACCTCGGATCATTGGCTGAAGGACCGTTGGGAAGAAACTGCAAAACAAAAACACTAGATAAAAAAAGTTTATAAACAATAGGGAAATATTTGTGTTTATACTTCCAACATTACATACTAGATTATAATGATCGACTGGCCTGTTGGTCTAGTGGTTAGTGACTCTGACTGCTAAATCAGAAGTTTGTAGATTCAATCCCCACCCAAGACGATTCTATGATCACATGTTCTGTGTCTGGATGTAATTTATCTATAACATGTATGTATTTAGAAATGCATAAGAATGTATTATTATTTAAGGGTGGGGACACCAGCAAGGCCAGACGGGTGATCAGTCCTCATTACCGGGACCATTTCACCCAATATAAGAATGTATAAGTATGTATCAGTTGTCTGGTTATCATAGAACTGGCTCTGCCTAGTTTGGGATCAGATGGCCATGTATGGTTTGTACCAACATATTATTATTATTTCCAAACATTATTTTGTTTAACAGTTATGACCCAATACTTAATTTTTGTTCTTCCTTAGTAAATTTAAATATTATCTGTAAATAAAATAATGTAGTAGCTAGATCACCAGTTAGAGTATGATAAGTGAAAGCAACAATGTAACTTCAGATGCACTTACAATGCCTATACATTGGAATTATGGATGCCATTACAAATTCCAAAACAAATAGGCATAATGTTGATGATAATAACACAAACAATTCCCCACCAAAATAACATGCCTCTATCATCATCATCATTGTCAGCCCCTATCCCTTCACTGCTGAACATAGGCCTCCTTCAAAGAACACCAAGACAACTAATCCCTCGCCACTTGCATCCAACATGGACATATAACGGGTGTATTTGGAACAATTGCGAAAACGAAGAGGTATGATAGTGTTTGTATATCCTGACATGATACAAGTGAAAAAAACGCGTTTTCTTTTTTTTTTGGTTGCCTTTTTTATTTTTTGTATAATCCGGTTTAGTAAACATAATGTTACAGGAATTTGATGATAATGCTTTAAAATAATGGTTTTTTGAAAAAAAAACAGCAATGTAATTGGTTTATGGTTCACGCCGGCTAGCGGACAGAATCAGCTGATAGCGTTCGCCGCATGCACGAAGTGAACGAACTCCCGCACCGCTCGCGTCTTTAGCGCGATTTATCGCGTTAGTCGTTCATCGTTTTAGTTTTTACTAATACATTGAGGGTTTGCAAAATACACAAGTCCTAAAATTTTCTTTAAAAAACGTTTCCGAGTTATATGGTTATATGAATTATATAGTATATAAATATCATATTACCTAGGTAACACTGAAAATGTTTAGAAAATGAAAAACGGCTTAATGTAGAAAGTTGCCAATACTTTTATTGTTTTTCGAAGTAATCTCCGTTTCTTTCTACACATCGTTGCATTCGATGGAACCACTGAGAAAAGCAGTGGGTCCATTCTTCCTTAGGAGTCTCTTCTATGGCATTTTCGTACGCTTTCACCGCATCTTCAGGGCTCATAAAGCGAATACCTCGAATTTTATCTTTAGTTCTTGGGAATAAATGAAAGTCGCAGGGTGCCAGGTCAGGACTGTAAGGCGGATGACTCATTATCTCGACACCTGCCATAGTCTAATATTCAACAGTCCGTTTTGCGGAGTGCGCTGAAGCATTGTCGTGGTGAAGGAGGATCCTGCTTCGAGGGCGCTGCTGTCGAATTTTTTCCAAGACAACAGACAAACAGCGATTGACATACCAGTCTGCAGTAACTGTCCTTCCATCATAAAGCACAACTGTCGCGAACTGACCTTTCCGACCAAAGAATGAGGCAATCATCTTTTTTCCTTGACTTCTTCCTTTCTTTACCTTAGTTGGCCGATCCTCGAAAGGAAACACCCACTGAGCTGATTGTCTTTTGGTTTCGGGTTCGTAGCAATATATCCAGCTTTCATCACCTGTGATGATGTCAAATACAGCGTTTGAGTTACCGCCGTTGAACTTATGTAACATTTGGCGACACCAGTCCATGCGGAGGCGTTTCTGGTCGTCGGTTAAAGTATGGGGAATCCATCTGGTACAAAGCTTCCTGACGCCTAAATGTTCGTGTAATATTTTTTGAACTTGACTCATACCAATGCCTAGGCTTGACCGTATCTGCTGATAGGTCACTCTCTTATCATCCTCTATCATGCGTCGCACAGCACTGATGTTATCTTCAGTAGTCGCTGTTAAAGGAAGTCCCTCACGCGGATCATCACTGAGATTGCTACGTCCACGCTTAAACTCGTTAAACCAATTGTAAATAGTGGCACGAGATGGGGCTTAATTAAAAAATGCTAATCGCAGCCTATCATAGCTTTGTTGTTGAGTAAGCCCACAACGAAAGTCATAATAAATCATTGACCGAAAATTTTCTCGCGTTATGTTCATTTTCACGTGTAACAAGAGTTTTAGATTTGCCGCCAATTCACAAAAACAAATGACAAATGAATGCATTATACTACATTAGGTTACCAAAGAGTTCTAAAATTGAAATTCAAAAAAGTTTTCATTTTCAATGTTTCTAACTGGCCAGTTCTAAACATTTTCAGTGTTACCCACATATTAGGGTATAATCTTTGCAAGCGTTCCAAATACACCCGGTATATACCAAGCCTCTATAATCGTACTTATATAATAATGATAAGCCCTTTTAATCTGAACTTAAGCAAATATTATGTACATGCTTTTGTTTTATTATTACAAAATTTACAATTGTACTTATTATTTCACAACCAACGCCAGGAGGCCGTGTGGTCGCAGACTGCACGGTAGGCGGGGGACAACCCCCCACTTTTTAAATCAAAAGTGAGCCGAATGGGCTCACACTAATCTGATGAAGCATTAGGGCCTTCGGGCCATTAGCATAGATACCTCCGAAAAAAAAAATCTTATTATTTTATTAAAAATAATTTCTTTGGATGTAATTTTTGCTTTAAAGCAAAAACTCATCAATTTCAATCATCATCCAGTCGATCCAGCTCAACCCGCGCCTCTTACAAGGAATGTTACAATGATCATCACCCTGCCCATTGCATCGCATTAATTCTAACCACTAAGAGATTGTGGTAGGTTTATTAAACCAAAGTAGTCACACACTTATCAAAACTGAAGTTGTCAGCCATGTCTCCCCTGGTACCGCTGCTATGCCTTTGCCAGAACCTCAGGTACGTCCATGAGAGTAATGTTCCGCTGCCCCACATGCATGGGTACGTCCCTTCCAATGCACCTATGGCCCATAATATAATGGCCGCTATTAACACCAAAAGTGGTACAGATCTATTTGTTAATTTGCCTGGAAATAATAAAAATTCAAATAAGCCTGAATATTGTATTCTCAATGTTACTGCGGGAATAAGTAGGTATAATTATGATTGCTTTGTTTTTCCTTATGTCTAGAATGTATGAAGTCACATAACTTTTAGCTTGTTAGTTTTTCTACATAATATGTTTCTATATATTTTTATTATACCCATATATTATTGCAAGATATTGATAAGAGATATCTTTTCAGCTTACCTTTATCATATGATAATGCAATTAACTTCTATAATATTTAATATAGATACAAAGTAAGCTTCTAATAATCAATCTCTTGGGATGAGGTGCTGTGCTATGATTATGTATTAGTTATTCTTATACAATAAGCAATATAGATTATAATGTAAATAACTATGATTTCCATCAGATACCAAAGTAGGCTTTTGCTGAAAGCTGACACTGTAACTCAACGAGATAATAAAATATATACTCATACCCAGCGGTGTTTTAATTAGAAGATGATCTGGCATTATTTGCTTCACAGCCACACTCACAGCAGCCAGGTACCCGGCAAGTCCATGTACATGAATATCAAATAATAACGAGGTGTCTTGAGTCCATGCAAATATCACCAAATAGTAAAACGTCGTCAAAAACGCAACTCCTATATTTGTGAAGAAGAAGAATTTCATCATTTCCATTTGACCCCATAATGGTTCTATTAGCTTTCCACAAAGACCTACTGTAACAATGTCTATAATCACTTCCCATAAATGTATCTCTAGAAACCAGAATGTGAAAGTAGACCACAATTGAAAAGAAGGTGGTAACAAATATCCTGGTGTTACACTTAAAACGTTCACCACATCTTCAGAAAATGATAGTATATAACCTATTACCACTACCACACAAATAAATTTCACTGAGGGCGATGTGTTTCCTAATAACGCTGAAAATTGCTGTCGTAAATACGGTATATTTCGACTAAACACTCTAAGCGCAGCCATCTTTATGATGGTTGTCAATTCATAATTGTCGTTGTCAAAACAAATGACCGTAAAATGATTGATTGATTATTTTCATTTAAAGGCATTAGCTACTACGCTATTAGCCATACAAAATACAATATTCGGTCTGTAATACGGAGAAATGGCGGGAAACCCCAAGGAGCGCGGCTTCGCCCCTCTAGCCCCCATCAATCAACTATCATTCTCCATTCCATCCACCCAAGGCAGTCCACCACAATATTCGCCAACCAATCACAATATATAAAGATCAAGTTTTTAAAACAAACACTATAGAAAACCACTCTGAATGGACAAAACACAAAATAACAATTAATTAACGGGAAACCAAAAAAAAACACAACCGCGCGTCCCGATGTTTCCCGCCATTCCTCCCCGTAAAATGACAATGTCGAAAATGACAGCAAGGGGCGCACGGTTGTGTTTTTTTGGTTTCCCGTTATTTCATTGTTATTTTGTGTTTTGTCCATTCAGAGTGGTTTTCTATAGTGTTTGTTTTAAAAACTAGATTTTTATATATTGTGATTGGTTGGCGAATCTTATGGAGTACCGTTCTGGAGTGGTTTTCTTAGTAGGGCTGTTCTGACGGTTTTCTATAGTATTTGTTTTAAAAACTTGATCTGTGATTGTTTGGCGAATATTGTGGTGCATTGCCTTGTGTGGATGGAATGGGGAATGATAGTTGATTGCTGGGGGCTAGAGGGGCGAAGCCGCGCTCCTTGGGGTTTTCCGCCATTTCTCCGTATTACAGACCGAATATTGTATTTTGTATGGCTAATAGCCTAGTAGCTAATGCCTTTAAATGAAAATAATAATAAAATAACAATGTCCAATTAGGAATGCGTTCCACTTAAATTATTTTAATTGAAATACGATATAAATAATCCCATGACGATAGTTGGTATTTAGCTCGGAGGAATAAAGCAACGCAAAATCATTTATTTTTAAACAAGTTTTAAAACTATCATTTTTGGATTTTATATTGCATATTTTTTATAATAATAAGATAATGAGAATAGAATCTTCAACATTACTGTTTATTTTTAAATAAATATGGCTTTTTAATATGTAGGTTCTATTTAACTCATAACTTACTTTTATTTTCACTATAGCGTCCATAGTAATGTAACGGTGATTGTTTAAAGTCCAGTATGTTTCAAAAAATAAAAAATGTATGACAAAAAGATAGCAGTAAATACAGATATCAGGGTCAGGAAAGTAATCAAAACTTCTTACGTATATAATAAAACAGGTTTATTTACAAAGAATAAAAACCACATGACTTAAGTATAATTCAGACCCCAATGCCCATGTCTGTCATAATACGTAGTATTCTCTATATAGTTTGTGTCTATCATACAAATTATGCTATGGACACATTGAAAAACATTTTTTTTTATTCAATCTTATATTGATTTAAGTTATATCACATGATGTAGAATCCTGCCCCAATACTAAAATTTATTGCAATTCAACCACTTGATCTTGGTCTTTATAAGTAGGTAGTATAAGATTATATTTCTGTACTATCCCAGGAGGTAAAAATCTTCCTCCCAGGTAATGTTTTGTTTGTTTCAGAATATCTGGATGTGCACACATTTTTGGGGCTGATAATGATATTAATAAGGCCGGTTTCAGAGCATGGTCAGAATCTGGTCCTTTTTCTACATTCCAACCGCTAGGTATGTCAACACTGAAAAATATTATGAAGGTTAGAAGTGTTTGGTTTGCATTCTAGGTGCTTCTTGTTAAATAGCACTTTTCAGCACAGGCATCATTGGTATTTGCTAAAAAACTATTAAAAGAAAACTGTTTTAATCAATTACTATTTAATCTATAATTCATTATGTGGGAACTTAGCTGCATTCTTGCTTTCTATGCTCCATTTGTCAACCAACCAACTTTAGTTAGGTGACACACAATTATAAACTAATTCAATATGTTGGTTACTATCTATAATAATATTATAAAGATGAAGAGTTTGTTTGTTTGAATGCGCTAATCTCTGGAACTACTTGTCTGATTTGAAAAAATCTTTCAGTGCTAGAGAGCCCATTTATCGAGAAAGGCTATATAACATCACGCGTTGACTAATAGTAGTTAAGTTGAGTTAGTTAACGCGGGTGAAGCTGCGGGCAACAGCTAGAATTTTATTTTTAGTTTTTCGAAAACTGACAAAGCTATAAACCTCGAAAAAGTTAAGGACCAACAGCATTTGAAAAAAAAAGAGTTAATTCATAACATTACCTGCATACTGGTAGTTCTGAATTTATTAATGCATCTAAGGCTGGTTTTAATTCGTCCCGCACTGGTGGTTTAAAACTAAAACCAAATAATGCATCAACAAGGACATTGTATTTTGTATTCAGTTCATTGGTGGCTGGCAAATTATTGAGGATAAGAACACCAAATCGTTCACATTGTGAAAGTAAGTTTTCATACAATGGTTTTCTCTTTGGATAATAAACGGCAACATTGTAGCCAAATAAAGTCATATGGCGAGCTGCCACTAGGCCGTCACCCCCATTGTTACCAGGGCCACATATGATTAAAGCAGATTTGTGCCTGGAAATAATAAATTTGCTAATGTACTATTAAATTATAAAATAAAAAAATATCTTTCATAAACTGAAGCTCTGCTAAAATTAAATATAAACATAAATTCTCGTCTTGCTAATTTGTTTCTGTCTCAAAAATTCCTTTGGAGTTATGAATAAAGGGTTCAATACAAGTTTCATATTAATATGAAATGAATTATCTTTTGAGCACTAACTAAATTATATCTTTAAGTAATATTTCTATAAGTGGCCAGTCAAGACCTTTAAGAAGGTAAGCAATATCAAAGTTTCATTTACCAGGGAGAGGAACAAATAGATGTGCTCTAGCCTCTAGGGGAGTCTGCTGCTTGAATAGACTTATAATTAATAATGTTATAAAGAACTAGTTTGCTCACAAATTAGAGGGATAAACTCGAGCCACTGCTGTCGCTACACTGAGACCAGCCAATTCCATTAATTGATCTACACTAAACTTATACTCATTAAATAGATCTTGATCCAGAGCTGTCGCATTACATTGAGATAAGTAATTCATTTTGGCGAGTTCGCTTGTGTGTGTGGATGCAAACACACTGTTTGTGTACAAATTTGCTATTCTTAACTGTAATAAAAAATATGATAGACATTATTTTATTGTTTGAACATGAACAAACATTGAAACTAGTCAATTTACCAAAATTGCACTTCTTAAAATCCTTTGAATAATCATCTATTTAATCTGAAATTGGCATTGGCAATAGAAATTTATGTCTCGTACATTAGAAATTAATCGGTAAAATATGTTTTTATTTGTTATTATGAAATTATAAAAATATTTTTTATAAAGGTACAATAATTGCTAGGAACAAGTATAATATTGAATTGACCAAAGAGTATAAATATTAAATAGGTATAGAGAACTCACTCGCGTCATTTCTGTCATTTTAATTTGAAGCGCCCTCTGAAAATCTTGTTCCGTAACTAATATATAAAGCGCCATCTAGTGAGCTAATATTGAAAGTGCTGCTTTTATCAATATTGGCTCACTAGGTGGCGCTGTTATTTTGGTTTCTACTATTAAATCCTTTTATTGAAGAATGATCGTTATTTATTTTGTGAAATAAATGAATTCTTGTGTATAAAATTGACTATGATGACAACATTCTAATTTTTTCAAATCTAGAATTCGAAACATACACATAAGAACTTACTTGTGATGTTTCAGATTCTAAATTTTCTTTGTGACAAAGCTAGATTATCATGATGTTGTCATCATAGTCTATTTTGTACACAATAATTTATTTATTTCACAAAATAAATAACAATCATTTTTCAATAAAAGGAAATTCTTTCTTCAAAATCTAAGGATTCTAAGAAAATCTAGAAATGACATCATAAATGAAATATATTGAGTTTTTAAAGAATTTATTTCCTTTTTTTACCATGGGCTGTATATTGTTTGAATTATTATGGCATAGATTTGTTTTAGAGATAAACTATGATAACTTGGCGCGCATCTCTAAAATTCAAACTGTTTGAAAGTATTTACAAAGCGCCATCAAGACACAACTCAGGTGTGCGCGCTGAGACGGCTGTTAAACCTAATAAAATGGATTAAACAAAAAACCACCCAACTATTAATTCTTTTTCAACGTCAGTAATCTGGACGGGCGCGCCATGTTAACGTAGTTTACCTTTACCTTTTAAGAAAACTGTTGTTGACGTATTTTGCACCAGCTATTTTAAGTACTTGTTACAGTATCATTAGTAAATAGTATTTGTATCACTGCACTATTGTTTCCAAAAAGAGACTTCTCTGGGATATTGATTCGGCCCTTTTGCATTTTTCTGAAATAAACGAAAGCATGGATTAATATATTTCTGTAAAATTATACAATATTAATGAAGACTAAGTGGGTTCGGACATATTACAGTTTACTATATAACCTATCTAATACAAATAATACTAAATTTATATGTTTTTACATGTTATCAGACAACAAGGGACATTTAAATAATTACTATGTAACCCCTAAGTTTTTTTGTTTTTATTTTGCGTAGGCATGAAGAAACCCTCATGATCCCGTAGGGCCGGCCTATACGAAATGCCCGACTCTACTGGGAAGGTGACCTAGTAGCCTACGGACTAAAACTCCCACCTATCTAAACTGCTGAACATAGGTCTCTTTCAATGAACGCCAGGACGGCAGATCCTTTGCCACCCGCATCGAACACGGACCGTTTACCAATTATTATATGTGGAATCTAACACACAAGCGATATCATTGTATCACTTGTGTGTAAGATCCAAAAATTATTCTCCATTGCGACGACACCATTACTCGCCCCATGCTTTGACCTGAAACACAGCAAAACATTTAATTGACCGTGCCGTATCATCGTTCGGCATTCGGTACTGCGAATGTTTTCTTGTGACACTTTTAGAGTAATTTTAATTAAATTGGGGTATATACCAAAATCAAAAGTTTATAAATCATTGTCAGACTACTTTCATCCATCTTGAACCAAATATTAAACGAATATTGTATTCCATAATTATTCCATCATATTTCATGGTAAACATCTACAACATTAGGTAAAATATAACAAAATAAACACAAAGCTCACACATATGCAAGTTACAAGTCAATCGATTATAACGAGGGTGCTCAAAGTTACCGTTTTTCTACAAAATATTTAGATATCAAGTAACATGTTATTACTACACATATTATTTATTTTATAAATACATTTTAATTTTTTTTTTCGGAAGGGCTAGACTTTTTGGCCTGATGGCCTTTAAGCTCAATGGGTACAGTAAGTGAACAGATGGCTCACTTAAGAAGAAATACATTTAAATTGTTGCGTTGTATGAATGCTGTATAACAAACGACAAAGGAAAACATTAATATTAAGAGCTTCTAGTTCTTTATGTATATTATTATTAATGAATTTGCGCGACGGACGCTGAAAGCTCTCATACCCCGCTGATGATTCTAATTTGAACACCCTTGAGTTAGGAGGCGTCCATTAGTTACCTGAAGCGAACTCGCGGTGAGGGGGACGTAGAATCTTGTAAAATCTCATCATATTATGAGGAAAAAGTGTAAAAAAAAAAACAACAAAATAATAAATTTACGCCTAATGTAATCAATAAACACCCCCTTAAGTTTTTTTTAAAGAAAATCTTTAAGTTTTCTTTTATTTATTTAAGGTATGGAATTGAGAAGGAGAATAAATACTTCATAACACGAAAATCATGAAAGTCCATTGACTAATTATTAAGACTTATAATTTTTCAAAAAAATACGTAATATATAAGCAAATAAAATATAGCAATAATATAAATATATAATATAAATATTATATAACAGACACTAAAGAAATGGAACTACTGCTTTACTTTCTATTTTTAAATTTATAATGATACTTCTGGGCTTCACTTATCACCTCCTCCTCACCGTCTCTGTATGTTAATTGGCCACAAAGGATTCGATTTACTAACCTTTTCCAACTATGCACTAACACATTGATTGTGGGGTTCAAAAAGTGTGTCTTTAATTCCTCTTTTATGAGTAGGACACGTAAATGGAGATTCACAATACATACTAGAATAATGTAAAAAATCACATTTTTTAAACCTTCTTTAGGCACGTTGCTCTTTAGAACTGCGCTCGTAATTTTTTGCACATCTTTAAAATATGTTTCTACATGTTCATTTGGATAGCACAGCCAATTTTTATTTTTATATTCTTTCATTTTAATAAAAACATTATTATCATTACGCATGTTACTCTCTAATAACGTATGCTTGCAATGTTGGCAACCTTTAACAACCATTTCGAGGCATTTCTTGACAACCCAACCCGACAAACATAATTTCCTTGACCAGCGTCATTTTCATCACTATTACTGAAAATGTCACCGTCAACCGATCACAGGATACGATTCTGGTTTTTGGGGAATAACAGGAGTATAATTTTTTTCTTTCAAAAAGAAATCTAAATTTTGAAGACACTGGTTAGTGTCTTCCCCACAATTTGATTTTATTGAGTGGGACGCGGTAAAATTATTTATCAGGAGCGCTTTAAAGGCTCTTTCAAAGGAAACGGTGTTTGGAGCTACGTTCCTAGCACCGTAACTCATGATATTCCCAAAAAAGTTTTCGAGCGGATCTTGTTTTAGGTTTCGCGTCAACATTGCAACTAATCCATATTTATTAGACAATATTTTCCATAGAGATTCCATGCCCTCAATCGTTTTAATCAAATTTGTAATGGATGGTGCAACAGTTTCAGTATATCGAATGCTCTGCCCCATCTGTATTTCCTTAATATATTTCATACTTTTTAATATTTTTTTGGCTTCTTGCCACAATTTATGGTGAGGAGATTTTTTTTTACTGGGCCTCTAAATTCTTTGCCATCCGGTATATATAAAGTCACAAGTCACTTTATATATACCGGATAACAGTTGGGTGGCTGATTTGACACGCATGCGATTTATTTTATCGGGATTGACACGAGATTACTTAAATTGCGGAATGACTTATCCGCATGATAAACCATGGGGAAATAAGCCCATTTGATTTTTTTTTATTTTATTGTTCGAAGTATAAACTAAATCTTTAATTAAATTGTTTCTTATTCCTTTAACTAAATGGGGCGCGTCGTACAAAGGTATAATATTATAATTTCTAACAGAAAACATGTCGTGATCCCATCGTCTATTGCGCCGCAAATATGTAGCTTTAATTTCATTAACTAATTGATTGATTGCTCCTACATTGACTGGGCTTTGGTCACACACTGTACTAACAACAATAAGGCCCGATTCGATAGTGTGCTCGATTACAGTTTTAATTAGATCTATTAAAGTATTTTTCTTTAAATTATTTGTAAAATAATACGCTATCGGCTGTTTAAAATTAGCCTTAACGCCCATTATTTGTATATTAAAACCATGAAAACTAACACGTGATCGGCAAATGTCTGCCCATCGAGAGAGAACCCATCCAGACGGTCATGTTGTGCGTTATAATTAATTTGCGGAGTAATTGACATTTCATCAAAGATAAGTGTTTACTTTTTTCATATAACGAAGCTGATAACACTTTCTCCTCCACAGAAAAGCGTCTTCCTTTGGCTTTCTTAATTGATTGCAATTGCATATGTAAAAAAAGTTGTGACGGCTTATTCATAAATTTTGTCATTTCTTGGAATGCAATATTGTTTGAAAACTTTTCAGCGCTAGCTAATCTCTGTTTAAAGGATTTTCTTTCATTACGTAAACGGCATATCTCGTTGCGAAGTTGCTTAATTTCTTTAACATATATATGGTTTAAGTTGGATGCTGGTGACAAATGAATTAGTCGATACCCTTGTCCCTTAGACAATACCAGTCGATGACTTCTGCCAGCTGCACTATAATTATGGTCGCGGAGCACAGAGGCCGGTGAACGAGGGTGACTGCGGTGTCCTCCTGAAACATTGAATTAACGGCATATAACTGATATGATAAGGTGAGGTCATTTATTTAACATTAGCACGTAGTATAATCCTATCAGTACTTCAACCACAACAATAGTATTATTATTGTTCTTGAAAGGGCTCCCTTGCGGAGTTGCCCATATCAGAGTTTTTGTTTCAACTTTGCTTTATTTGGAGTTATAGTGGGAGTACAAGTTCGGTTCCAATTCCCGCACAAGTTTGTCTGAAAGTAAAGTTAACTTGCCTAAGACACGAACACACATAAGTATTTAAATATATATAATAGTAAATACATACTTGGAATAATTAACTTTTGTTAGATCCCTCCATTCCGTTATAGTTTTATGTTGTTAATTTCTATGAATGTGCATAATGAGCGTATAAACGAAGAGAAAACACACATTAATAACGATTTTAAATCAGTAGGACGTAGGATCTCAGGTTGAAGAGCATCATACAGAGCGAAACGTAATTAAGGGGGAAAAAAAATGTTCTGGGGTGCCTTCATCCAAGCCACATTCACAAATGGAAGGACTAACTCGTATTTAGGTCAAAAATACAGGTGTACATGAGTGGCCTGACATTAGACGACATATTGTTGAGGTAACGGCTTTGTTTGCATCGCGATATTAAAAAAAACCACAGTCTGACTAATACTGATTCTTGGATGCTAGCATAGCACTTTTCTTTAATGAGACTAGCGCGAGAGCATTGTTCACCCCAGTCCGAGAGCATGCGAGATTTGGAAAGAGTCATGAGGTCATAACAGTAGACTTTATATCGACTTAATATTCCAGATGTAGTGGCTTCCTTAGCATAGTAATCTGCATTTTCGTTGCCTTTGATACTGAGTGTCCTGGAATCCATACCAGTTTGACATGAATCCCCTTTAAGTAACACTTAAAGAGCAAATGCTTTTTTTTAGGACAAGATTTACAAATTTCGTTAATTTTATTATTAAACTGGAAGTTCGCGAGACAGGATCCTTTTTCTATGCCAAGATTTAATACTACTTCAGAGACTTTAACGATGGCTTCATATGGGATCTTGTATAAGGGGTTGAGCCTACACTGATATATTGCCCAGGGAAGACTGGTCAAATAAAGGTAAGATTTGATCAGACATGGCAGTTCCTTGTGTCTCCAGTAATAATTAAAAGAAGTAAGTTGAGATAGAATACGTAATTTTGGAATAAGAGGATAAGAAGAATACTGATAGACTTTGAAAAGAAAACGGTCGGCAAGGTATTGTCTGCAAGATTGAAGAAGAGGCTCCCCACATTCAGTCTGGAGAGCATTGATTGGGGAAGACCTCATGGCACCAATATAATTATTCACAGCGACTTTGACTGAATCATATCAAACAATTTTAAACAAATGATTTCCCTACTTGTGGGAATCTGGCGGCTGGCAACTTTTATTGACAGAAATCAATAAAAGTTGTCATGACCCAGGAATCAATTTCTTGAGTGTTCTGGACATGTGGGATTGTTTGCTGGGTGATTTCCTGAGCAGAATAAACAAGTTGGGGTGTGAGTTTGACAAGTTTCTCCGTCATGCATTTGACCACATTTAAAACATCTAGGTTTCGATCTACATTGGGATTTTATGTGACCAAACCGACAACAAAAGTTACATTACACACCATATAGGTGGGCAGGACATAAGTTTCAACAGGAAGAGAATTGAAAACAAAAGATATACATTCCTTTGTCCAGAAAATGATACAACAGTTTGGGTAGGTATCCAAACAGGTCCCCACCATGGTTCAGGCCTTGACGTGGCGGTGGGGCTCAGTAGCCTAGGGTGAGCCCAGCACCTTGAGCGAAGCTAATTAAGCCGAGGAGGCTCTTTGTACCCCTCTTATAAGAAGAGGGGACAAAAGAGCAGGGGGCAAGGGGTGAGGTATGGGAACCTCACCCCATTGTACTGTCCCGACGTTGGGAGGGGTTGTTCTGTGGTGCGGGACAGCCCCTCTGTGGAGGTGGCGTCGGTCCCTTGCGGGAATGACTGGCCGTCGAGGTGCCCTGTTAGCTTAAGATATATCGATATTTTTATCGACTTCATTGACTTTTACATACTACATAGACATAACTACTTAGTGAATTAGTTAGTTCGAGCAATATGTCGTCGTTATAACGTTCATTATTTCCTGTTGTTATAACAAACATGAAAAGGTGTTGTGTAATACGCATCTATCTGTTTGGGCGTGTGAAGTGTGAACTAATTGCAAGTGGGGAGCAAAGTGGCATCATCGGTATCCACACAACGAAATATTTTACAGATGCGTTGCCCTAAATCCCCCCCCCCCCCCCCACCTGACGCCGGTGTTATGTGAGCGAGGTACCACCCCGGTCGTGCCGGCCCAATCCGGCTGCAATGCAGCATGGCACTACCTCGTACAATGTTTTTAAGAAGGAAGTTGCCACCCTTCTTTAAAAACCAAACGACCTCTCTTGGAGTGGCATGACTCCATATAATATATTTAAATATAAATACTTAATAGAAATACATTCCAATATTATTGGAAGCTGGTATTTTATGTACTGCAGCAGAAGTCGAAAGCGCACACTCACTGCTGCAGACACCTAAAATATACGAAACACTACAGTTGTTGTCTCTGTTTATGAAATAGATTTGTATAATTATTGTGTTCGTCTAAAATAGTTACAGAGAGTATAGCAATCAGCTAATATGATATATAATGAAACAAATTTACGGATTTTATCGCGGTTTTTTTATGTTATTTGGATAGGCAAACTGGCAAACGTGCCACCTGATAGTTTATCAGGAACGAGCCCACCTCTATGTGTTGCCTATCCTGAGACATAAGATGTTATGTCTCGGTGCCAGTAATTACACTGCCTGTCTTGCCCTTCTCTCCGAAACACAGCAAAGCTGTTTCACGGGAGAAACAAGCAAGATGGTGGTACCCATGCAGCCGGGAGCGCGGCACAGCGCTTGCATCCCACCGGTTTATCAAGATTTTTACAAGGCCGACGTTTCGGATACTTTACAGCAACCATGGTCACGGGAGGACTGAGGTGACAGATGTCCTAACGTTACAAAGTTATTCGAACTACCCTATGATACATCAATATTTTAATTAGTATTCTCTATGCAGAAAGTGCTAACCGAGTCTTTAATCTGTGGTATATTATGTTTGGTTTTCGATTTAATTATTTTAATAATGGGATCCCAAGCAGGCCTTAAGAGCCAGCCATCTTCTCTATTAAGATTTGGTTTTCTTTTTTTTTTTCAATAGACTCATGGATCATCCTTTGGAAGCGGTGTTCTTTTGCGAGCATCTGTGGTTGATTAAATCTAATATAATGGCGAGCTTTGTCTAGACTCTAGACTATGTTCACTGATTGCGGACTTAGTGTAGCAACGGTGCTTTAAGTCAGCTATGTTCTTTAACGCGTGTTTTTATTGATCTTGTTTGGTAATTCTATTTCTAGTTGAGCTACTTATTTGCTTATTACATACTCGACAAGGCCCTATTTCGCAGGTATTTGTGGTATGACTTTGACCTAGACAGTTCAGGCACAATTTAAGAGATTTCGCTTTTGACATTCGGTTTTCTAACGAAAATGACCTTCAAACAACGATATAGCGTGATTATGTTTACATGACGGACAAACATACGGTTTATTTATATGTGAGGAGTTGGAGGTTACTACTATTAGATTTTTGACGATTATTATAAGTGACAACACTGTGTATACGATTCGTGTGAGTGTCCTCCATGGTCTCCAACAGATCAGCTTCATTTATTATTAAGTAATCATTTTCGCAAGTGTCGGAAAATCCTTTAAGGGTTAGATACGGTTAGTTTCCCATTCACGGCTTGGGACAGAATCTAACTTCGTAGAAATAATATACACAATTAGTGCGTCCCAGTGTTCAGTAGCAGTAGGTAATTTTATAGTTTTCAAAGCCCTAAGATTTTTATTCACGATGTCAATAATGTTACGTAACGCTTTAGAAGATTCTTAAGCTATTGTTTCAATATTAAAAATCGATTAAACATGATTTGTACCAAGAAGTCGTGTGTTATTATATCGATCACACAAACGATCCCATGCTACGTCATAATTAGCAGCTGAGAAGACGAGCGAGTATGACTAATGCTGCACTGTCTTCCAAAGCCGCGCGTAGATAAAATTTATGTATTTTAGGTATAGAGTTATCATTGTGCACAAGAGTCATGATTATTATCCGAAAATGTATAGGTATAGTAGGTAATTTAAGTTTGGACCCACCTCCAAGCACAGTATTAGAATCTGGCATCGAAATGAAACTGGTGGCGCCGGGCGGTTCGTGCTGCGCCGACAACTCTCGGCAAGCGCGATGCTCTTGTAGTACTGGGACTCAAAATTTTCACGTTCTGAGAATTGGTCCCCTGAAATTTCAGAAAAGTTTTCAAGGTTAGATTGAACATCATCATGTTATGGATAAAGTTCTTCCATTTAAGTAAGGCGTGTTTTTTTTTTTTTTTTTTTTTTCGGATGGATCTATGCTAATGGCCCGAAGGCCCTAATGCTTCAACGGATTGATGTGAGCCCATTCGGCTCACTTTTGATTGGGGGGTTGCCCCCCGCCAACCGTGCAGTCTGCGACCACACGGCCTCCTGGCGTCGGTTGTGTGTCAGTGGCGGGACTGTGCCGCGTCACCGTCGGGTAGTAAGGCGTGTGTTGAGCTCGTTAATTAAAAGTGAAGTTATTGAGTCTAAGTTTTCGAGTCAGCGACGATGGCCTAGTGGGTATGGGCTCGGCCTCTTGAGTGAGAGCCGACAGTGGTTCGATCCTGACCCCCCCCCCCCCCACCCGCCTGTAATGCCTAGAAATGGGTTTTTCTAAAATTTCTACCTGCACCTGACCATCGCTTGCTCACCGGTGAAGGATACATCGTGAGGAAACCTGCATACCTAATGAGATTATAAGTCTTTGAAGGTGTGTGAAGTTCAGTTAGCTACTTTCATAGCATTATGTCTTATGGCATACTTTTATGGGGAAATGCGGCCGACATAAACAACATTTTTGTGCTGCAGAAGCGGGCTATTCGTGCAATTTACAAGTTGCCTCCCTATTCATCTTTGAGAGAAAAATTTAAAGAAATAGGAATTCTGACTGTCGCCTCTCAATACATCTTAGAAAATTTACTGTATGTCCGGAAAAACATAAATGAATTTTGTAAGAAAAGTGATATTCATAGTAGGAATACACGTAATAGACACAGGTTACATGCACCAATGATTAGACTTTCGAAAGTAAGCAATTCTTTTAAAGGCAACTGTATACGCTTTTACAATAGGATCCCAGAAAACGTTCAAAAGCTCTCCATAAAAAAATTCAAAAAAGTTGTTAAATAACGTTTGTGTGGTAAAGCATATTATAAAGTAAAAGATTTCATGGAAGATACCATACCCTGGGAATAAGGCGTTCCTCCCGGGCATTTCAAGATAAGATGTTAAAATTGTTATTAATATATATTATTTGAAAAGATTAGTTCCACTGAGTTTGTTTCGCCGGTTCTTCTCAGTGGGCTTACCTTGGAACCGGTGGTAGATTTAATTGACGTTCAAAAAGATACTGTATTAGTACTATTTTGAATAAAAAAAAATTGATTTTGATTTTATCACCAACCACCGATGTTCACCGATGCGCTGGCCCGCATTGGGCCAGCGCATCGGTGAACTATGGCCCAAAACCCTCCTCGCCTGATTTCGAGGAGGAGACCCGTGCCCAGCAGTGGGACATATAAGAGTTAACATTATTATTATATTATATTTCGAATGATCCTAAATATTTTTTTAAAAAGAGCTTTAAATGTTGCATGCCTTTTCACTAAAGTTTTAGGGTCCATTATTATATTATGTACTAACGAAATCAGTCAGAAATCTTTTACGCCGGAAAATGCTCTGAGGCACCCCGCCTGGGGGGTGAAAGCCGCCGCCGCCGCCTTTGGTGAGATGCCCTGGCTCTATTGAGCAAACAGGGCACCTTGACGGCTAGTCAGTCTCTCAAAGGCCCGACGTCACTACTCACATCCACAAAGGGGTTGTCCTGCACCATAGAACAATCCCTCCCAACGTCGGGACAGTGCAATGGGGTGAGGTTCCCATCCTCGCCCCTTGTCCCCTGCTCTTTTGTCCACTCTTCTTATAAGAGGAGTACAAAGAACACCTCCCTTGGCTCAATTAGTTTCACTCAAGGTGCTGGGCTGGGTACACCCTAGGATACTGAGCCCCACCGCCACAACAAGGCCTGAACCATGGTGGGGATGTTATTGAATCTGAATTTTTGAATCATTCTTAATAATTTTTAAAAAGAGTAACCTTAAGAGTAAGAGAAAGTTAAATGTTGCACGCATTTTCACTAAAGTTTTAGGGTCCATTATTATGTACTGTAAATAAACAGAAAGCGAAATAAAAGTGAAATACATGGTAAATATCCTGTGTTAAATATTTAAAAAAAAATAATTAAATGATAAATATGTATGGAGTAAAGACCTATTTTATGTGCGCTGCTAGTGATCCCTGAGATCTTTTTAAAATTATTATATTTCTAGCCGTGAGAACCGCAATTGGCCTAATGTAACATAGGTATAATTGTGTATATGTTTACAGTGGTGGTTGTATAGTTTCTGTCTTATTTTGGGTTGCATTTTTTTATTTATTATTATTATTATTTTTATTCTCTATTTAAATTTTATAATTTATTATTAGTAGGCAACTGACATCAGTGACGCACTCTACCTGTGGTTTGGTTGAAAACCGGTGTCAGATATCATTTTTACCATGGGAATCTGGCTTATGCCGAACCGAACAATTTTGTTTCAACCGACCAACATTCCTGAGGCACACGATAGTTTAATTTAAAATAGTAAGAGCATATTAGTATATATTATTCCATAGATATAAACTATTTGTTGTTGTCTCGTATGTGTGTGTCAATAAAGTTCTTTCTTTCTATGAATATAGAATGTAACTAGCTGTTGCCTGCAGCTTCGCCCGCGTTAACTTAGATTTACAACCGTAGACGGATTGATGATGATTATTTTTATAACCTAAGTTACTCCTTATTACATGAGCTATCTGTTAGTGAAAGTCCCGTCAAAATCGGGCCAGCCGTTCCCAAGATTAGCCGGACAAAAATTGTAAAAAAGGCGGTTTTGGTATATGTATCGTGTATACACCCATATGCATTTAATAAAAAGCAGTTTTAATATTACAAACAGACACTCCAATTTTATTTATCTGTGTAGATTTCGTTTTGCCACTTGATATTCCTAATAATACATTATGAATGAATCATTACATTAGGTACTTACTTGGTATATGCAGATGAGGAACAGCTAGAGCATTCAAGCGACTATTGCGATTCTTGTCTTGTTCTGCAAAATGCTTGTCACAGACTTTCCTGTTATTATATATTCGCATATCAGTCAGTCCACTCACTGACTGAGGCACCAGCTAAGCCAACCCATGTCCGGAACTGGTCTTGGAAGATTTTAGGGTTTGGAAAGTTGTGGATTGTGACGCCTGCAAATAATTTAAGACATTATTTTAAATTATATGTAGGTATTTCATTATTATTTAGGAATCACCTAGCACCATATTGTGACTTTAAGTGAGAGAGTACCTTGTTTACTAATATTGAAGCAAAATCATTGAGATGTAACAAAAACCAGATAACAACAATTTAAACGACAAAAGCCAAAAGAAATTGTTAATTTAAATATGCAGCTCAGTTAACTCTTTCTCATTACATCCTGTGCAGAACTGTAACTTGAAGAGCCCATAATGCAGGCAGCAACATTAGTGGTAGCCCATCCAGAGACATGGGATCACATACATGAGCAATATTTGTATTTAAATATGTATTTGATATCATTCTAGGCTAACAATTTTGGGTCAGTGGGTCGTCTTAGGGAGGCCATTTATACAAAAGAGGGAAGTGAGAAATCTTACCTGTAGTGTTGCATCCAAATACACATCGTCTCGTAGAAGGCATGGTAAAAACACTGCAGTCTGAATGAATTGAAACACTTAACTAATAGCGTCTGTAGTGTATGTAGTTAATAGTTATACAAACATTGTGTTATGAAGTTTGTCTCGAGCGCATACGTCACCAGGCGGGCAGAGTAGAGTCCAGTAGAGTCAGTCAGTAAGCCAAATAAGCATTTGTACATATACACAAAGAGTACAACTACTACAGCGTCCAATACCTCAACACAACGTAATAGCACTTAGCAGCAAAGAGTATTAATAAATAAGTAAAAACAGCAGATAAACAACACGAAAACGCCCGTGTTGCAAAACTGTTCAAAACCTAGTGACGGTTTTTTCTTGAGTGACCATTTCGAATTTTGACATTTACGATTTTGTATCGTAATTGATTAAATAAATATAAATTCCAAAAATATATGTTATATAAGTCCGTAATTCAAGACCTTAAAATTAAACTAAAACAATGAAAATAAATAAGAAATTAAAAATAGCAATTTAGTTTATGTCGTTAGTAGTGACATCTATTACGGCATAAGTGAATTATTTGCCTGTAGTTTAAGGAACAAGATTAATAGATAAAGAAGATTAATAGATGTCGCGCTAAAAAACTTTGCCGTGAGCTTGAAGCTAACTGTGCCCCCCCTATTATATTAAGACGTATATAGCCTTCTTTTTTATTATTTATGTTTTTAGCGATTTGTTATTAGTCATTACATAATATTTTCGATAATCCGGAAAAATGCAGCTGTCTAAAATTACAATAAATGTTTGGAGGCTAACGCTTATAGTTATCTATCAACCTTTACCAGTTTATTATTTTTAATTCACTTGTTTCAAGAAAATAAGTAGATTTGTTATTATGAATGTGGTATCCCTGTAAAATATGCCTGTCCCTTTCGGGTATACGCGAATGTCAATTCCATATTATACTTGTTCCTAGCAATTATTGTACCTTTATAAAAAATATTTTTATAATTTCATTTTTCATAATAACAAATAAAAACATATTTTACCGATTAATTTCTAATGTACGATAAATAGATGATTATTCAAAGGATTTTAAGAAGTGCAATTTTGGTAAATTGACTTGTTTCAATATTTGTTCATGTTCAAACAATAAAATAATGTCTATCATATTTTTTATTACAGTTAAGAATAGCAAATTTATACACAAACAGTGTGTTTGCATCCATACACACAAGCGAACTCGCCAAAATGAATTACTTATCTCAATGTAATGCGACAGCTCTGGATCAAGATCTATTTAATGAGTATAAGTTTAGTGTAGATCAATTAATGGAATTGGCTGGTCTCAGTGTAGCGACAGCAGTGGCTCGAGTTTATCCCTCTAATTTGTGAGCAAACTAGTTCTTTATAACATTATTAATTATAAGTCTATTCAAGCAGCAGACTCCCCTAGAGGCTAGAGCACATCTATTTGTTCCTCTCCCTGGTAAATGAAACTTCGATATTGCTTACCTTCTTAAAGGTATCAACTTTTGCTTAAATACATCTAATGCCTATAAAATCTTGCATTTTATAATGCATTTTAAATTTCGTTCCAAAACGCTAACACTTGTCACGTGACGTCATATGTTGTTAAACATCGTAAAAGTGATACAATAATTCTAGTTGTCGTTAATAAAAAAATGGCTTCTAAGTTTTATAAATGTTGTACGGTGCCTATGTGTGTGTACACTGCCAAAACGCCTGAAAAATAGTTTCTACAATATGTACTGCGTACGGAAAATGGTGTATAAAAGTACGTCAACATTCTTCGCTAAATAGGAACTGGTGACATCATTTCTGTTTATTATCACGTGACCTATTTTAAATTTTGTTACATTTTATTTATAAAATATTAATTTAATCATATAAAAATAAGGGAAAATATTGTATTTTTTCAGAATTCTATCATATCAACTACCAATTAACATCAAAATTATATTTTTATATGAATACTGTCAACATCCCTATTGTTATTTTGTGTTCTGTCCATTCCATAAACATAATATAATATAATCTAAGATCAAGTATCAATAGATTTGACAAGCTAATAATAATACCGTATTGGAACGAGATAACAACATACGAATAACTCCAAGAGTGACAGAGACATAGACACTTTCTTTTGTCTTTGTCAGAATATCAACCTGTGTTTGTTGGGCACAACAAGGATGTGCCCAACAAAAAATTATCGACTAAATTTGAATGCCATAAAAACATTCTCACTCGCGAAGAGTTTGTCAAATA
Source organism: Helleia helle (assembly GCA_963853865.1). NCBI lineage: Eukaryota > Metazoa > Arthropoda > Insecta > Lepidoptera > Lycaenidae > Helleia > Helleia helle. The sequence continues at coordinate 4,296,061 of OY971425.1, read as the reverse complement.
TGCCGCCATTTTGTACTACTTTTTAATTTGGTCGGCTTATGTAGGTATGGTGATACCAGTTTTGTTATAGGCAGATTACCCAAGAATGTGGTATTATATAAAAATGGTGACTGGAATTTTCGAAATAAACACAATAAAAACAAATATGTTTATTGCTATCCCTAAAGGCTATGTACTATAGATACTATACATATTAAGACGTATATAGCCTTCTTTTTTATTATTTATGTTTTGAGTGGTTTATTATTAGTCATTACATAATATTTTCGATAATCCGGAAAAATGCAGCTGTCTAAAATTACAATAAATGTTTGGTTAGGGCTAATGCTTATAGTTATCTATCAACCTTTACCAGTTTTTTATTATTTTTAATTCACTTGTTTCAAGAAAATAAGTAGACTTGTTATTATGAATGTGGTATCCCTGTAAAATATGCCTGTCCCTTTCGGGTATACGCGAATGTCAATTCCATATTATACTTGTTCCTAGAATATAATAGACCAATAAAGAGTTAGAAAGAGAAGACATTCCTTTATGGAATTATAACAAGATGAAAAGAGAGAGCAATCTAATGTCAAGTGTAACCACTTTTATTTGACAGGTCAGCCAAAGTCACCAAGCGTTAAAAGAGCCTCTCAGTATTTGCAATTTATTTCGTTGTTCCAGATATATTTGCAATAAATACTATTGCATGTAAAAAGATGAAATTATTATACGGTGCGGTATAATGTGAATCTTAGAAACAATCGTGAAAATTATACATTTCACAGGTAATTCATCTTCATGTCCTAATTGCTAAGATGTGTTTATTTTTTGCTATATTCTATCTTTACTTCTCTATTTCAAATAAAATAATGTCAATCGTCCTATTTACATTCATATTTTGCGTAATTAAAGATACAATCGTTCTTAAATTACACAATATTTGAAGATAAATTTTCACCAATATTTTATACATATACGCTAGTGCTTGATTCAAATTTATCGACATGCTTATTGGTTTATAATATCATTAATTTGAAACTAATCTAAAAACAACAAAAAATAAAACAGCTTTCGATATAATGTAGAGTGACTCAAGAGCAAGGTTTATATTATGTAACGGAAATATCAGAAAGGAAATGCGTTTTAAATAAAAATAACAACCATTTTATTACATTCTGATAAAACAATAACAATCTTAGGTCCAGAAGTAATGTGTAGGTGCGTGTGCATGTGCATGCATAAAGCACCTCCGTCCTTAACCACACTGCACATGCATACACATACACGAACCTCACACATACATAGAGGTTGGCCCAACATTAATTAACAAACTTAACATGGCCGATAGTGATTTGGCCAGACTTCCGTCCTCCTTGAGGTCGCAGATATAAATCGCCCCTCTACGAACAAGACCTCGCTTTTTAAAGGCAGTAGTCGGGTGTGTCTATAACGTAATACAAACATCCCTACGCCTCGGCCGTCCAGCCTATATTCTTGCCAATCCTAACACAAGTTTTTGAATTGACACTGCAGCGCCACCAATCTCCGGCACTCGCTGTCAAATCCGCTCCCGTACTAATGTCCTCTCCGACTGTTTGCTTGTTAGCGATGAATCATAATCATTTTGTTTTACAGATTCCCTCAAGATCCTATAATTAGAGGAAAGTGGCTGATATTAACTGGGCGTGTTGGTTGGGATCCCAACAATACAATTTGCAAAGCGACGTTTCTAATATCGGAAGATATTTCCGACTTGTTTTTGTGCTTGACGAGCCACAATATGGACCAATAAGTTTTAAGTGGGCACAGATACTTAATAATGAAGTATTATAGACGTCTGTTCGATATTCGACTCAAATACGAACATACGGCCCTTATAAAAACCATAACATATCTGACCATTGGAAAATTCACCCCAAACAACAATGTTTACAATTTACTCGAACTGGCTGTACTATCGAGTATCGATAGTAAAAGATACATCACTGTGTGTCAATGTATGCGTGTGCTCTGCACACATTGACTTTTCAAAAACCGTCACGCATTTTCGGGCTGTCAGGTGGTCTATTTAGTATATTCTAAGTCTATGGTCCGTTCGGAGTATTTTTCTATATAGTCCATTTTTTTAGAAGTGTCCAAAATGGTAAACAAATATAGCGTACTTCCGGCCACAGACAAATAGTGTAGTGTCATAGTATAGTTTAGTGAAGTGACACAAAGAGCAAAGGAATGAGAAACATTAATGAGCCATAGACAAAAGTAAAATTCATTATTATTAAAATATTTAACGATACTAAGTTGCTGGAATTATTTCTAAAACTGATAATATATTGAATATTTCTCTTAAAAAGAAGAATGTAAAGAAAATATTAGTCGAGCATCTTTATAAAAAACAAATTTATAAATTTATATTTCGTAAACACAAAATACCTGTCAGAAATTAGTTCCTCTTTTAAGTCTTTCGCAATTTCTGTAAGATAAGGAAAGAAAAGTGGCCTTAGAGGTATTTTTGTTCATTTTAGAGTCTTAATTGTAAAATAATCGATAAAAAGACGTCACAAATAAAAATTTAACATAATAAAGCAGCCAGTGCCAAAAAAAAAGTCGATCCTAGTATTATTGTCACCTTATTTGTATTTACTATGATCAAAAATCCTTGCGCGGGCGGCGCCCTGTCTCGAACATGATAAACAAAAATACTGATACAATTATTTTTCATGAAGTTCTCATTGAGTAATCATTTTAAAGTCTCACAAAATATTTCTGTAAACTTCAGTTGACTCTTATGCCAGTGGTATGTGCTTTTATATTATATGGGATAGTGTTGAATGTTCAGGCTGAAATTGATATTCAGAAATATTCATAATAAAAATAAAATCCTTACAATAAATACTTTAGTATTATAAAAGATTGACATTTGCAATATTATATAAGCATTTTTTGCGCTCAATATAAAAAACCAATATGTAACAACTTAATAACAAATCGCATTACTGTAACATTGTTTTATAATTTATTAACAAAATGTAATTTATGAAATTTTTAAATAAAGGTAAAGAACACTGTCTATTTTTATAGTTCATTTTGTTCAATCGCTTATTCACTTCACCTCTAAAAATATATTGACCACATCCCTATTGGCCTTATAAAAAAACAAGATGATGAAATGTCATATTGAAAAATATTAGTTATCTGTGCTTTCGATAATCGTATTTTATAAGTTTTTACGTGTTTAAATGATAAAATGATGTTTGTTTTCAGTGAAATAAATAGTAAATGGAGTTTTACACATGTCCGTAAGCTAATATGTCGTGAAAGTGAGTGATAAATGCCGAAAGATCGTGAAATACGTAATAACAGGGTTTGTTTACTAAATTGGACAGTTCTAAAAAAATGGACTATAGTGTTTGTTTTAAAACTTGATCTTTATTGTAATTGGTTGGCGAATCTTGTGGAGGACTGTTCTGGAGAGGTTTTCTTAGTAGGACTGTTCTGGCGGTTTTCTATAGTGTTTGTTTTAAAAATTAATCTGTGTTTTATAATGTCATTGGTTGGCGAATATCGTGGTGGATGGAATGGGGAATGATAGTTGATTGATGGGGACTAGAGGGGCAAAGCCGCGCTCCTTGGCTCCGCGCGTTTCCCGCCATTTCTCCGTATTACAGACCGAAATAATTGTATTTTGTATGGCTAATAGCCTAGTAGCTAATGCCTTTAAATGAAAAAAAAAACATTCACTTTGACATTTAACAGTTTAAATTCGCGCTAATTTTTCCCGCTGCTTTAGCTGTAAACCGGCTTCATAGTTCCCAAATACTACCTTTTTTTATTAAAATTGAGTAACTTGCATACTTTGAAGTACCTAGTTGTTGAATTTGTTTAAAACTATTTTTATTATTGATATTCCGTATAATATATTAAACACAAACGGTAAGTTTTTATATGTTTTTAGAATAGTACAATCTTTGAGTACAATTACTTACATGAACCGTTTTTCTTACAATGCTTTTTGTTTGGTCTTGTAGGTAAAAATGTTTGAAGCACGCCTCTTACGAAGCTCCATTTTGAAGAAAGTACTTGAAGCGATAAAAGACTTATTAACTCAGGCTACGTTTGACTGTGACGACAATGGCATTCAATTACAGGTAAGTAAATCAAAGCATCGAAACACATTAAGTTTGCATGTAGTTATTACGAGGCGCTACGAGGTGTTAAAATTCGATCAATATATTGTATATCTATTATCTACTCAGTTTAGTAATGCCTATATCGATTAATGTTGAAGTTAGTAGAAATTAAAATAAAGTTTTATGACTGAGTAAACTATCTTTATCTACCAAACACAGATAGTTGCACCTAAATTTATTAACTACTTTCTACTATGATTATAAGTTGAATAACTAGTTTGTGACTAACATTTACTTACAGGCTATGGACAACTCTCATGTCTCATTGGTATCCCTTACACTCCGAGCTGATGGCTTCGATAAATACAGATGTGACAGAAACATTTCCTTGGGCATGAATTTGGGAAGGTAAACTGACTATATTTTCAAACTAGCTGTTGCCCACAGCTTCGCCCGCGTTACCTTTGATCTACAGCCGTACGTGGATTGATGATGATTATTTTAATAGCCTAAGTTACTCCCTATAACATCAGCTATCTTCCAGTGAAAATCCTGTCAAAATCGGCCCAGACCTTTCAGAGATTAGCCAGAACAAACAGACAGACAGACAGACAAAAATTGTAAAAAAGGCTATTTTGGTATATGTATCGTGTATACATGCATATGCATTTAGTAAAAAGCGGTTATTTTAATATTACAAACAGACACTTCAATTTTATTGATCTGTATAGGTTCAACTTACAACGTCAATTGTAAGAAATTTGTCCGCAGTCATTATATCACACACTCTGTCTGCAGTGGTACTACCATGCTACTGATTTCTCCTGTGAAACAACTTTGCTGTGTTTCGAAGAGAAGGGCAGGACAGGCAGTATATTTACTGGCACCGAGAATGAGAGACTTAACATCTTGTCTCAGGATAGGCAACACATGAGTGAGTTACCTAGGTTCGTTCCAGGTAAACTCTTATGATCATGGTCGATGCTGACTAAGTAGTGGTAAGTACCATCAGGTGCCACATCTACCAGTTTGCCTATTCCACTTACAGCAAAAAAAAAACATTTTTGATCAAATTTTCATTCTAACTACGGCCCTTTAAATTGGTATTTACATTTAAATGTTAATGGTTATACCTTTTGCAGCATGTCAAAAATCTTGAAATGTGCCGGAGACAAAGATACAGTGACGATACGGGCGCAGGACAATGCTGACACTGTTACTTTTGTCTTTGAGAGCCCAAACCAAGAAAAGGTCTCAGACTACGAAATGAAGCTTATGAACTTGGATCTTGAACACTTAGGTAATACTTTTAAACCATTTTATTAAATGTGTCGCTATTGATTAAGCCCATGTATAGATCATTCTATATAAAACTCTAAAACAATTTCATCTTGAAACAACACTGCAAAATATATAAATCTATAAATTCAAGGAACACTCACATTGTCTACTGTAAATTTATGAGCAGTAGTGTTGCAACAGAACTCTGCTTACTTCCGTTTCTGGTTCTGCAAACTTTATAACAGAACTCTAAACAGAAGTCTACAGTGGGGAGAGAGGTGAAGTGCGGCTGCCTTCTACTTCCAAATTATCAAAATTACAAATATTGGAGTCGATGCAAAGTGTAAATGAAGACTATAGAGGACTCTTCTACAATTACTGTCGTTGGTGACAAATTCCTTTTTTAAGACAGTCCGACATTCGGGAGTACAAGAAAGAGAAAGGACTATCTTTCCATGCGGATCCCCTTATGTGGTGGAAAGGAAATGCGCACAAGAACCTCCATTTTTTGCCAATACTTATCAGCTCCCCCCAGCAGTGTAGCCAGTGAGCAATTATTTAGCGGAGTTGGTTTATTATACGTAGAACACCGAAACAGACTGAAAGGTGTAAAAGCGGCCCAATTACTTTTAATTAAATATAGCTGGCCTTTACTTAATTTTCAGTACTAAAGTATAAATTAAGTAAAAAATCTAAAAAAAAATAATTTTTTTTCATAGCACTTCCGTTTCAGCTTCCGCTTTTGCTAAGATTTACTTTTGACGTCTGTTTCCGTTTCTGCATCCGTTATAACACTTCCGTTGCATCACTAGCACAGTGATAAAATTATTTTCATTAATCAATCTCTGTCTTCATGTTTTTCCTCTTTATTTCCTTCTCCATAAACATAATTTGACAGAAAATTATGTAAAGTATACATATTATATAGTATAATAAAATAATTTTTTAATATTATAATGTTACCAGGTATACCTGAGACTGAATACAGTTGCACCATCCGAATGCCAAGTGCCGAGTTTGCAAGAATCTGCCGTGATCAATCACAATTTGGAGAGTCTATGGTCATATCCTGCACAAAAGAAGGTAACTACAGAGTAAACAACTATAGAAGATATTCTAGTACCTATTTATTATTTCAAGTATGGTACTAATTTAAAGATTATGACATAATAGAATTATACTGTTATATCCTAGGGAGTAGATACAGATTAGACATCTGTATCGACTCCCTCTTATAAATGTATGAGAAATAGAGATCCCATTAGAATAATCCTTGAAATACCTTTAAAATATATTTTGTAATAGGTAGTGCCAGAGGGAGAATCGGGCTGACACAACCAGGGGAGTATGCGCTCACATAACACCGACGTAAAGTGACAGCTATGCTGTCGCGTTTCGTGCGGTTTGTAAGTTTCCGGTGCCAATTATGGGGGTTAGGATAGCAACACAATCTTTGGTTGTGCAGATGTAAATGCGTTGATAGTTGCCAAACTTAAAAAACAAAAAAAAAACACCTTTTACTATTTTTTATCAGTGATAAAAATATATATAGTTTTATTGTAGCTTGCTAGCTACAATAAAACATACTTCAATTATCATGTTTTTGTTTCTAGGTGTCAAATTTTCTTCAAGTGGTGACATTGGTTCAGCAAATGTGAAATTGGCCCAAACAGCATCCATAGACAAGGAGGAAGAAGCAGTGGTCATAGAGATGGACGAGCCGGTCACACTTACATTTGCATGCCAGTACCTCAACTACTTTACCAAGGCAACTCCTCTCAGCGGCCAGGTAAAATAAATTTTATTTAGCAAAAATTGTATTTTTAAGACAACTATTTGTATAAAAATGAAATATTATAATCCTAGAGAAAGTCGTGAAGTGAAGTGCAGATCAAATCTTATATTATTTTAACTATGTGTTTAAGAATAATGTTTTTTTTCAGGTTCAACTCTCCATGTCTGCTGATGTACCTTTAGTTGTTGAATATCGCATTCCAGACATCGGCCACATCAGATACTACTTGGCGCCAAAGATAGAGGAAGACGATAGTTGAGATTTAAAATAAGTTTCTATATTGTAACATTATCTCATTCATCATGTGCATTTCCAATATAATTGTGATAGCATGGGAATAAAAGTATTTTGGTAATATTTACAATAAAACATTAAAATATCATGAAATCTTTAATTTCCATATCTGAAGTAGAAATCATTTTGTTCATGTTACACATGAGTATTTGTAGTACAAAATAAAAATGCTTCTCATACAACTAAAATCTTAAGACAGTATGGAATGATGAAAATTCTTATTCATAAAAAAAATCATACAAATCATTGCACAATCGAATCTTCACATTACTTGTTCCTTTTAAGCTTATAAACCATTCAGTAATCACAATAAAAACCTTAATTCTAATTCAATTAAAACAACTCCTAATTTCTAACATAAAGTCTATCACTTGAGACTAGAATGTTCTGTTAAAATAAAATTAATTATAATATAATAATGTATCCTTAAGAACTATATAAAAATAATTTACTTAGTGAATAAAAGAAATAATTTAAAAGATTAAATAGGAGGGTGGGCAGGAGGAATAATTAAAACCGCAACCCGCTACCGTCGCACACTTTACAAACCGACCAGAAGAAATTTCGTTGATAAACCAATCAACATGTCACAAAATATCCCTCTTGAATTTCACACAAATCCAAAGAAGACAATTTTCCAATTAAATTACAAAATTTACCCAATGACCTACAAAATTGTTACAGCTTGTTTCAGTTACATTCAATACAAACCAGAGTATCCATTATTGATGTGTCAAATTCATTTACACATCAATAATGGGTAATGAACAAGGCGACCTTCCTTGGCAGTTAATTCGACTCAAATGCAGTAACAGCTGTCATTTCTTTACGTGATGATCTTTTGTTATAGATTTTATTATCACTGGGTTTTCTATGTAGTTCGAGAGTAGGTATGTGACGTCTGGCGTGTTAGTGTGGAGGGCGGGCGGACGGCCGCTACTTCCACTTCTTGGCGGAAAAGAGCACGGCGCGCTGCTTGAGGAACAGCGAGTAGCTCTGCTTCCGGGCCGCCAGCGCTGTGGCGCTCGCACTGGTGCCAGTGCTGCCACCGCGACGGCCGCGACCTCTACCTATGTAAAAAAAAACTTATTTGCTTTCGGCATTCTTTTATTTACCATAAATGATAGGAATCTTCATAATTAATATACCGAAGTTTTATAGGTGTTGTCACAATCTAATGTAAATGGCTCATGTAAGAACACTTCGACGGGGGCCGGCCCTCGCTATGAAGCAAGGGGCGTGGCTTATCATGCGCGCAAAGGCTACTTGTATAATTATGTAATCAGTAATGATTGTTACCTGCCCCCCCTCCGCGTCCTCAAGACTCGCGCTTGACGTCGGGCGGGGCAGCGGACGGGCCGGGCTCGTCGTCGTCGAGGCGCGCCGGGCTGATGACCTGGTCATGCAGCGTACGCAGGTGCCGCAGCAGATTCGATTTCACGTTGAAACCCTTGTTGCACATGCCGCACACGAATGGGCGCTCTCCTGGTGATAATGATTACATAAATATGGATGTTAGTTATGGGCGACGCTAACCTTACCAGCAGGTGGCTCGACTGCCCGTTTTCGTATCCAACTAATATAAAAGTACTGGCTTTAATTAACGACTTCACCTATTACTAGCTCAAGACAATTCATTCATGTGTTGCTTCTACTGATTCCTGAGACATAGGAGGGAAAGTATCGGTACCAGTAATTACTCTCCCTGACCCTTCTTAACAAAACACAGCAAAACTGTTTGACAGAATAATTAAGCAGGATGGTATACCCATTTAGATTTGCTCTCTTAGAGCAGCACAAGCGCATTCCTCTCACCGGTATATGTACGAAGAAAAATATTTTACTGTCTATAAAATCGGACAATATAACAAAAACTGTTCTAAGATGTTTATATCGGTCCTTATTCGCCACTTCTGGAGTCTCTTCTCTCATCATTCACATCATTAGAAAAAAGTTATTGAACTAGAAAAAGTAATTTAAAAAAACATCGAGTGCGATAAATAATCGATTATCGATATAATAAGATAGTAAGATTTATAGATTTAAAATAATAAATAGACATTATATTTTACCTGTGTGAGTCCTCATATGTATTAACATGGACGCGTGCGATGGGAACGTTTTCTTGCAGTGCGAGCATGTCTTGTTTTGCGCTCCCTCTGTGAAACGATTGTGACGTTTTGGTGGGGCACTGTTGTTTGATATGGCCAATTCTGGACAACCGACACCGAACGAATATTTAATCTCAATCACAACAGCTCTATACATGGTACTATGCAATGCTTTGCAAACAAAAAATCGGTCCTTCGAGCCGGATAAAGCATTCCAAAGTTATATATAAACATAACTGAAGTGATTATTATGACTGCGGGCTGGTGTAATTGAAAATAAAAAAATGCAAGTACAAGCGAGGCAAAACAGTGATAGTTACGTGTTCATATAATAATTTATAAAAATTACCAAACTGTTACGAGGTTTCGTTCGTCGAGAATTAGCCACATACACAACAATCAAATTTCAGCTATGTTGTAACAAAAATAGAAATCAAAGTAGAAATCAGGTAAAAGTAAAGAAAGTAAGTTAGTATCTCAAAGGTACATCTCAGACCTCTTGTTTAAAGGATATGCAGTATGCTAAAATTAAGTTCAATTTGTAATTCACCATATTATACCTATTCTCTAGTTGCCAAAGTTGATAATTTAAAAAAAAATTGAATAGTAATATTATACAGTAGATTGTAGTATTGTATTATACAGTAATATTACATTGTAGAGTAAGTATTGTACCTATATTATTTGTGAAATGCTAAAATTAATGTGTTAGCTTCCTGCATAGTCATCGTGAAACGACATATCTTAAGTAGGCCCCTGCTCTTCCGAGACATTATCTTTTGGACATTGGACTATTAATTATTAGTAGACCAAGTAAACAAAGAAGAGTTAGGTAGCATAGATTTAGTATACTGTAAATTGGAAATGGTAGCAAGAAATAAATATCAAATTAATTAAATATTTATAGACATTGAATAGATATTAGACGTGAATAATACATTTTATACACGCACTAAAAACTTAAGTGATTTTGGTCATGTATACACATGGCCAATCTACGAGTATACTAAATCTATGAACATCAAGACAATAATGATACAGGAATATATTAACGTTTATAGGTTTTTTTGGTCTTGTTTTATATAAGTTGCCAATACTAAAGGTATAAACAGCAAGCAACACCTGTGTCAGAGGGCTTAATAATACAGAAATGTTTTACATATGCGGGGTTATTTTTAAAACACCAGCAACGTCGCAAAACTAGATAGCTAACATCATAACTAACAATATTTGCTCTACGACTTTTGATAATTCATTGGATTTTAGTTTCATACAAAAATATAGATTATTTAAAACAGGATATTTACCATGTTTTTCATTTTATTTCGCGAGTTCGATATTTCGACATTATCTTATGAATATCTTTTAAATAATTTTAGTAATGAAAATAACCATGTTAACTTAAAAACTTATATACATATTTCATCATCATCGCCATCAGCTCCTAACCGTTCTACTAAACATAGGCATCCCTCAAAGAACGCCAAGACGACCGATCCCTTGCCACTCGCATCCAACACGTACCGGCCACTTCACGGAGATCGTCTTTCCATCTCGTTAATGGCTGACCAACACTCCGTCTACTCGAACGCGGACTCCACTCTTGAACCTTATTGGCCCATCGGCCATCCGTTATACATATTTATATAAATTAAATTGGTCGAATTGAAACGAGGCGTTGGAGACGGGGCGGTGCTAGCGCCAAACATAGACCTACAAATGTAAAGACAGTACAATAAAAACTATTTTTTTTTAATTGCATTTGTAATGTAACAAGTCGTAGAACAAAAGTTTTTTATAATGTTAGCTCTAGATAGCTAGCCTGCGAGCATGCTGGTTTTTAATAAACAACCTGTATAAACTATAAGGATAAGTAAGTATGTACTGACCCGTCTCGGTGTGCGTGCTCTGTATGTGTCGCACCCACTCGCCGGGGTTGGGGAAGTGTTTCTGGCAAAGGTCGCAGCGGAGCAGCGCCATCGTCTCCTCAGTGTCGTCGCTCTGTGCCACATACATAGTATTAATACTTACCCATTTACAATATGGAAGACATGACTTCAATTTATATATATCATATAATTTGTACATATTGGGTGAAATGGTCCCGTTAATGAGGACTGATCACCCGTCTGGCCTTGCTGGCGTCCCCACCCCTTAAATAATAATAATAATTTGTACATACCTACTAAAGAAACATTTTTGACGTGAAACATATTTAGCACGACTCGGCAGTAAAATGGACTCTAATGCTGTGATGCTAAAATGAACGCTTTCGTTCGCGTTGTTTTTTGCGTTGATAGGTGACGTGAACTACACTAGTTGGCTACATTGATGGCAAAGTTCAGTCTCATTTTGATATTGATGTTGACCATACTAACTCATGCCACTATCCCTAACTCTAATAACATAAAATAGTCAGTTCGGATTACGTTGACAGACGTCGTTAACGGAGCCATGCGCTTCACCTATCTCTAAACATAGATTAGCGTGACTTTCACGTTAACGTTCGGTGACGTTGACCACAATAATTCGCTAGTGCCGCTTCGTCTAACTGTAAAGCCATAAGTAAATGTTTCGTACTATATTAATCGGCGACTTTAACCACGCCATGCATTTTCTTTTTATAGCATAGGATGCTATAAACGAGCAGTCGAAGCTTTAGACTACCGACGCCCATACACGTCTGCGCAACCAGAGATTATGCAGGTGTCCCTTCTTTTTCCTATCCGCCCAATGGGCCACCGGACACTCACAAACCGCACAAACGCGACAGCATACACTGTTACTTGGCGCCGGTGTTATGTGAGCGAGAGTTACCACCCCGGTCGTGCCGGCCCAATTCGGCTGCAAAGCAGCATGGCACTACCTCTAATACTATGCAATCTCTTATCGTAACCGTGACTCTCACGTGATAGGTGACGTTGACCACATATAGTGTCTGCTACTTGTATTTACAAACATCGTACTCACAGCGGAGCGGTGCTTGCGCTTGCGCGGGTGGGCGGTGTCGGCGTGGGCGTGGCCTTGTACGTGCCGCACCCACGCCGCCGGCACCGTGAATACCGACGCGCACAGTTCGCACGCTAGCGGGCTGTACAACTGTAACACAATACAACATTAATATAATATAGGTACATAACATTAATATTATAATAACACAAATTATATTCGCGCGTTCAAGGCGGAGGTCCCGCTACCTCCGCCTTGAACGTACCCTTAAGGAGGAGGTAGCGGGTTCGAATCCCGCCAGGAACAAAAAGTTTTCTATGTTCCTGGGTCATGGATGTGTATTAAAAATGTGTATTATATAATAAAAATCTTAAATATTTGTATAGTATAAAAGTATTAAATATATTTCCGTTGTCTGGTACCCGTAACACAAGTTCTTCCAGAACTTACTACGGAACGATTGACGTGGTGTAAAAGCATCCATAGATATTATTATTATTTTCAGTTGTCCGGTTGCCATAAGAACAGGCTCCGCCTAGTTTGGGATCAAAGGGGCGTGTGTGAGGTGTCCCAACATATTATTATTATAATGAGTGCAATTCGTGTAAATATTAGAAAACAATAAATGGTAACACACATTATAAATAATCAGGTGGATTAATGAAATATTTTTTCTGTAAATGTACATTAGATCTTAAACTAAGAACCCGCCAAACTGGCGAGTTGTTTTATGATGAACATAAAACTATATAAATATGAGAGCCGCGCTCCCATCTGAATTGGTACGACCACCCTGCTTATTTCTTCCACCAAACAGCTTTGCTTTCGAAAAGAAATGCAGGACAGGCATTGTGATTACTGGCATCAAGACTTAAGGTTAGGTACGATTATTTTGCAGGATAGGCAATAAATGATTGAATGCCTTGATTAGTCGCAGGTAAATTTTCTTGCTGCCAAGGTGACATAAATGACACTGTCCACAGACCATCATGTGTGCCAGTTTGCATATCCCACTAATATAAAAAAACCAATACCTACCAAGCTTTCTTCTTCTATATCCACATCGTCTACCGGTTCAGACTTAACACTCATCTCAGCTTGAAACATCTCCGCTATGGACCTTTCTTCCTCTTCTATACTGCTAGCATCCCATTCTGGCTCGTCTTTTATTTGTATTTCTGTATTGTGACTAGTATCTACACTACTCTGTGGTGTTTTCTCTGTAAAAAATATATTTTAGATTATGAAAACAGATTAGGATTTTGATTTCAATAGTTAAATATTTTAAGAATAAATGGCAATTTATATAATCAAGAGAACCCAAGTAGAAAGGAATGGAGGACATAAAAAAGTAGAGAACTCACTTGCAGTATCTGTATCATTTTCCTGTTCATCATTATCCTTTGTTTCTTCTGTTTCAGCTGTATCATTTGCTTTCTGCCTCTTTCCATACTTCCTTTCAGCATGTCGCCTAAGGATACGGGGTGTTGGTGCTTCGTCAGGTGAATCGTCACAATCAGTGTTTGCTACAGATCCAGTAGATGTTGTGCTAATCGCTGTTGCCATACTATCACAGCTTGGTGCTGGTCTGACCAGTATAGTTTGTCCTTTAGGCGCACCAGGACGGAGTGCAGCTTGTGTGCCACCTTCTGTGGTCTTGATGAAAACCAACTTTGGAGGTCCAATAAACATAGGTCTGTTAACAAAATAAAAGTTAACAATAGTGTGGGTTGTATAATTTAGGTGTCACTAGTGGCAGGGGATTTGTATTGGTACTCTGTAAGAGAGGCCTATATCCAACAATTAAATACCTGCTGATAACAGCGATGGTGATAGGTCTAAACTCATGTATTTATTTTATTGGTGATATTATTTACTTGCACAGATGAAGCTTAAAGCGGCATAATGACAAAATGGGCTAAGGTGAAGGAGTACTTGGTAACTATAGTAATTGTATGTTCTTTCATAATGTGTATTCACGTACATACTTTTACGTATATATATACGTACTAACAACACGAAAAAGGAAATCCCAACCATCCTAGGTGCAAAAAAATTATGGCCTTACTCATAAACCTTTTTCTTAATATTTAATCATTTGCATACCAACTGATTAGCAAAAACCTCACTTATAAACACTATTTAGCGTTAATTAAACAAAAGTTAATCATTGATTTATTGCTAAAGAGTTGATTAACTAAGAGGTGGCTAAGTATTACTTAACAAGATTATTATAATATGTTCTACTTGAGTAATATAGTTTGGCTAAAGCCACCAATGTAATATGTAATTGGCATGCTATTAGGAAGATATTCGAAAACTTCTTCAATATTGACTGTGTTGTTGATTATGCTGATGACGATGATATAAATAAATATCAATATACCTTGTGACGCCACCTTGAGCTTGAGTTGGACTGAATGATTTGAGAAGTTTCTCATCTTTCTTAACAGTTAACTTAGGCTCTTCTGGTTTTTTTGCAGCTTGTTTATTCAAATTAGCTGCAGGCGTAGCAGTGGTGGTAGTGGTGGTGGTTTTCTCAGCAGGAGTGGAGTCACCTCCAGCTTCATCCGGTTGTCTCCAGAGACCTCTGATTTTCAAAACTTCACCAGCTTTCAAAACTGTATCTAATACCTCATTTGAAACTGTTGTTTCCCCTGAAATATAAAATTTCAGCTTACATAAAAAAAAATGTTATTTCCTTTCCACCTAATATAATATAGCATATTGATGATTGTATTTACAATTAAATATAAAAAAACTACTGCAGCCGTATTGGTGTTCATGGAAAGAGACCTATCAGATAAAGGCATATGTATGATGATGATTATGATAAAACAGCAATACCGAAATGAAATAAGTCCACTTTGAGTTTAGATATTTAGGTTCGAATTTCAATGTCACTATCTTAATTGTGCCTTGTGGTACCGACGGCCATACACATCCGCACAACCAGAGGTTATGCAGATCCGTTACCCTCCTTTTCCGTATCCCCCCAATGGGCACCGGAAACTCACAAGCCGTACGAAACGCGACAGCATAGCTATCACTTGACGCCGGTTATGTGAGCGAGAGGAACCACCCCGGTCATGCCGGCCCAGTTGGGCTGTTTCTTGTAGTCGTGTTATTTGTGCATATTAACATTCCGTCGCACATCATTGTAAAGTAAATGAGGGGCACAATAACACGAGACTAAGTAACAATAAAATAATAAATACCTTTATACATGTATTCAATGAGGATTTTTAAGGCTTTGTTAGATATTTCTGAAGGAAGAACAACGTATAGCATGCCACCCATTCTGGTCACGGATCTTTGGCCTTCGAACAGGCTGCTCAAATAAATACTGCACGAACTTAAGATAAACTTGTGAGCTGGGATTTGCGAACCATCCATCGTACATAAGACCACATCTGTGAATCTTTCTGACCGCAGCAATGCAGCTACTGATCCATTTAAATGTGAACTGTGCGAGTGCCATTTTAGCTGGTACGTGTCCGTTGATGTCATCTTGTTAAGTTAATTATATTTAAACATTATCTGAAAAATAGACATGTTGTTCATTCAAAATGCAGACATTATCAGTTTTGTTTATTAGTAAGCGATGCGTTGCTAGGCAACGCGCGCTCAACAGTGCTGCCAATTAGAAAAAAAAATGTAAAACAAAGTCATCCTAATATTTAAGACAAATTTTGTTGTAATCACAAATAATCATTAGATAGGTATATTTGATAATGATACATATTATTAATATCGAATGCTGAAATTTACATAGACTAAAAAGTAACAACACAACAATAAGTCTGGTTTTTAAAATTTCCCTAAGTTCCTATGTATTGCTATGAGGAATTTATATAATTAATAATTATATAAAAATCAAAAGAAAGTACAACATCAATGGATATTAAAATTATAAATATTACACACTAATCAGTGATTTGAAATTTAGTTACCACTTTCCTTTCGTGCGTTTAAACAAGCCAAGAGATGGCGTCACATTGACTACAAGCAAATATGAAATTAAATATTGGAATTAGCATGCTTATTATATAAACAAAAATAAATATAAATGTCAATAAAAATAATATATTATATCCATTGTAACATCAATGATTTAAAAAAAAATACTTTAAAAATAAGCAAAAAGTCGCAACAAATTATATTACCTCAAATAGTTGATGATCATTATTATAATTTGAAAGACATAATAATATAGGAAATCTTAAAGTTAATCACACAAAAACACAATATTATTCGATATACGCGCAACCACCGCTTGCGACCCTCTGATTTGGTGTGCGGCGGCTGCGGCTCTAAAAATCGATAGAATTCGTATTGATTTAACGCAAACGCGGGGTTGCGCGTTTATCTCATCGATCCATGTTCGCGTCGCGTCGCGTCGGTCGGGAACGAGGCGAGTGCGCGCGCGTGCGCCCTTTCAACTCGCCTCTACGCCCCTAACCCTGTCAACGCGCAAATTGCTGCTACATAGATAAATACATACGTATATACATTTGTACAAGACAATACATTCTGTTGCGTGATAAAAAAATGTTAATAAAAGAAAAACAAAACAAACTTATTATGAAAAATATTTTTTAATTAATTTGAAAGCTGTTGTTAAAATAATGATTGTAATACTATAATTTAAAAATTCATACTTACTACCTATCTATTTCAAACTACAATATAGACAAAACCATTAAACCACTGTGGCGGACTTACAGATTTGCCGCTTGTAGGCTATTCAATTTATGCCGCCTCTTAATTTTGCCGCCTTTGAATTTTTATACATAGAGTTTTGCTTACTTTACAAATTCTCTAGAATTTGGCAATGGTTTAGAGGATTTGGTACATTTTCAAGCTGTAAAGATTTTGCTGATCCCAAAATTTGCTGCTCCCGCAAATACTGTACGTCCATATTTGCCGCCGCCCTAGGCTCCAGCCTACTCAGCCTGTCGGTAAATCCGCCACTGGATAGATATTACATCAGCTTATGTTCTAAAGATAGATCACCAGTAGAGCCCTCGTAGAGTCTAATCAAACGGCTAAGATTTGAAGTCTTATGGCAGTTTAAGGCGGCATTTTTTTATATTAGGTACTTACTTAGGGTTTCACCCCAAGTTCTAGATTGGGTCTTATCTTGCCTGTTCGTCTGTTTATCAAAGAGTTAAATCAAAATGTTTAATGTTAAATTTGGTACAGGGTACGAAAGAAAATCCAGGTCGCTTATGGCCGGATCTTTAGAATTAGGATTCAATTACTAAAGTTAATTTATTATTAATACTATAGCATACTCACGCACATTATTTTATAAGAATCTTATTTATTTTGATATTGATTTCTAAATTCTAATGTTAACACAAACCGAAAGCAACGTAAAAATTCGATGAAATCCGTAAAACAACATTATTAAGCTTAGAACTAAGTTATTATGTACCTACTTAAATATCTTTTTTTTGTACATTAGTAGACTATTAAGTTGATTATAAGTTGTAAGCACAAACATTAAAGAAACACAGTTATTTTATTACTTTTTAGTAGGTATTTTTGAAGTCGGTTTTAATTTTTTGTAAAATGATTTTATTATCAATAATTATCTAACTTTTTATGATAGTTAGATAGGCAAACGGCAAACTTGAACATAAACAAGTTAACGTGGAACTAGCCCAGGAAACCTGTTGATTTGATGTTGATTAAATCAATCAATGAGATGCGGTTGTCCGTCCATCTCGGACGTAACGAAATTAAAGATTTCAAGTCTTGAAAATTTCAAGACTTGAAATCTTTAATTTCGCTCAGCTTGGGCTGTACAACAAGAAGAAATAATAAAAAAATAATATAATAAATAAAAATAAGAAAAATTTAAAGGAACTTTTATCCTACATATACATATACATTATTTTATCCTATGTATGTCAGTCCGATTGAAGCTAAATTAAACAATGACACACATCTTAAAATACGGATATAATTATTATTGAATAAATTTAAGATTTTAATTCGAATCAAATAACTACGTACTTACAAAACTATTTTCTAATGTTGTACACATTAATTTCACTCATTATAATAAAACAATAAATTGTAAATTATTCAAAACGTCGGGGATTCACAACTTTAATAAGCCGCAATGAAATCTATAAAAAGTGGAAAAAATTCTATTGTAAAACCTTTGTGTGTACTAAGCCTAAGTTTTATTATTGTTACTTGGATAGGCAAACTAGCAGAAGTGTTACCTGTACCTCTACCATGAGTTTTTGTTACAAACGCAAATGACATAAATATAGTAGTGAACATCGTCGAATAACAAATATTATCATCATCATCATCAGCCTCTATCCATCCACTGCTAAACATAGGCCTCCCTCAATGAACGCTAAGACGGCCGATCCCACGCCACTCGCATTCACACGGGCCGGCACCGCAAGGAGATCGTCGTACCGCCTGGTTGATGGCCGATTAACACTTCATCTACTTAAACGTGGCAAATAGCAAATGGCAAATGGCAAATGGCAAATGGCAAATGGCAAATGGCAAATGGCAAATGGCAAATGGCAAATGGCAAATGGCAAATGGCAAATGGCAACGGGCAACGGGCAACGGGCAACGGGCAACGGGCAACGGGCACCGGGCAACGGGCAACGGGCAACGGACAACGGGCAACGGGCAACGGACAACGGGCAACGGGCAACGGACAACGGACAACGGACAACGGACAACGGACAACGGACAACGGACAACGGACAACGGACAACGGACAACGGACAACGGACAACGGACAACGGACAACGGACAACGGACAACGGACAACGGACAACGGACAACGGATAACGGACAACGGATGACGAATAACGAACAGCTAATAACGAATAACGGATAACAGATGATGCTATTTGCTATTTGCTATTTGCTATTTGCTATTTGCTATTTGCTATTTGCTATTTGCTATTTGCTATTTGCTATTTGCTATTTGCTATTTGCTATTTGCTATTTGCTATTTGCTATTTGCTATTTGCTATTTGTTATTTGCTATTTGCCACGTTTAAGTAGACAAAGTGTTGATTGGCCATCAACCAGGTGGGACGACGATCTCCGTGCGGTGCCGGTCCGTGTGAATGCGGGTGGCGAGGGATCGGCCGACTTGGCGTTCATTGAGGGAGGCCTATGTTCAGCAGTGGGCGGATAGAGGCTGATGATAATAATAATAATAATAATGATGATGACGATGATGATATTTGTTATTTGTTACTTGTTGTCACTTGGTTTCATAATTCAGGAGTCAGCATTAATAATAAATATATATGTATATAAATATTCACATTCACCGTGCAAATATTTGGCAAGGTTCGAATCGATGTGATGTTTAATAAAATCTACTTTACCATGTACTTATCTATGGGATATCTTGTAGTCGACCCATTATGTCTCTTAAGACTCTTGTGTCGCATTCGCGCATGTGCCACAAAGTCGCTTAATGCACTACAAATAAATTTAATTCTTACCAAAATAAATTCTTACGCATGGCAAGCGGTTGCTCGTAGTACGTAAGAACCATCGACCTGCACAGGGACCTGAGATTAGAGTCCATTAGGGGCCACTTCAAAGCGATGTCAGAACGTCACTTTGAAAAGGCACTCCTCCAACCACACCCGCTTATCGTGTGCCCGGAATATACCCCAGATAGCTCAGTTCCAGTTAGACATAGGCTACCTAAGCCTAATATCTTAACCGAAATATTTCAGCTGCTAATGCGCGACTCAAAAGCGCAACGCGATCGTCGAAACACGTATATATATCGTATAAACACGTATATATCGTACATGTACGATAGTACAACACACGGTGCTAGGTACACATGCACACCGCTTGGGCCTCAGGGTCGTAAGCGACATCGACCCCTACACATGGCAACCACATCGATCCGGATCGACCGCGAAAGCTTAGGTTCGGATCCGATTAGTGTAGACGCCAACTCAGACCGCGCAAACAGCTGTAGCCAAATGCTGTAGCACTACGCTACCGTTAGTTTGTACGGGTACCACGCGTGACCCGCCTCTCTCCCCTGAGGGAGTGAGGGCCAGCCCTCATGATGTTAGAGTAAATTCAACCGAAAAAGATTCGTCGACTCCTGAGTAGCGCGCGTGATGACCTTTCGAATAATTCTTAGGTGAGCCATCTGCTCACCTACTGTTCCCATTATGCTTAAAAGCCAACAGGCCGAAAAGTCTAGCCCTTTCGAAAAAAAGGGATATTCAATGTAACTGGCTCGGAAGTTCTTGTTTCACCAAGTATATTTAAGTATTAAACTTAAAAGTTTTTATTTTAATTTATAATATATTTATAAATTTAAAATTAGTTGTCGTTTTATATTTTATTTACAAGATGTTGACCGCAGCATTAGAATTACAGCCGAATTCGGACTGCTCATATTAATAAGTAATGTAAAGTAAAAAAAAAAAACAATTCAATGCTGTAAATAACCAGTATCTTATTGAAAGTAAAATTAACTTTACTTCCGGTTCTGAAACTAGTTCACTAAGAAGATTGGAAAAACAGACTAATATCTTCTAAAGAAATATTTTACAATATTATTTTAGTATAATAAGTATTATAATATTATCATGGGACTAGCGAACGCTTTATTCCCAAGATGTGATTGGTATACTCTATTTCAACAAATTCTTTAGTTTTAAAATATCACACTTTATACCGAAATTTCTTTAACATTTTTTGTATTCTATGGTAAAGTTTGGACGTTTAAAAACGTAGACATTGACAAGAAATTTGCTAATGACTCTATTATGGAGTCTAAAAATGACTCGTTTTTGTTCTTTTAATTTCTATTGTGATTATCGCATTTTAACTATATTTTGGTGAATTAATGTGTAATTTTAATTTTAGAATTCATAATTAAAATAATATTTAAATAAGGATGGAAAAAAATACACGGAGTATTTTATTCCATCCTTATTTAAATATTTGTTGTTTTTCGTCACGAACGTCGATTTTACTGTTAGGGAGCGCCAAAAGACATTCCAGATCAATAAAGAGATGACAACATGCTGTTTGTCGTCACGACTTTCAAGTCAATTTTACTGACAATGCACACAAATAGATTCATATCAAAAAGCTCGCATAAAAATAGTTTACCATGATTTCTATACCGATCTATATGTTGCACCCTCGCTGGGGTAGCATTGACCGCGTGCGCAGAGCATATTGATTTACCGTCGCACTTCCCACCCCCCTGCGTCTATGTACGCCTAGTTATAACGTCGATTCAACGAAACACGAAACACGCAGTCTGTACGATATAGATATTTTAATACATAAGCTGCGGTTTGTATATACAGACATTTGACTAAATACAAAGTTTTGTCTTTCAATGTCAACGAGGATTTCAATTACTATTTTAACTAGGTACTTAAGTCACCGGAATATGATGGCAGTATTAGAATCGTCTTGCCGTTCATTAAGAGAGGCCTATGTCCAGAACTGGATGGAAAACGCTGATGATGATGACGAAGATGATAGGAAAATCGGGAATGTAAAAATCTTAGTAAATCGCAATAAAATGAAAAATTATATGAAATATTATGAGATTTAACAAAAGCGTAGTTATTGATAAATTTAGCGGAGTAGTAATATAATCAAATAATAAAACTTTAACCGTTTGCTGTAAAGAATGTGTAAAACGAGGAAGAAATAGCTTTATAGCATTGTCAAAATTAAAAAAAGAAACCATTGCATTCGAACAAAGGTACCCCTTTGTTATAATTAAATAAAGAAACTTTAACATTTTAACATTTTAATCTTTAATCTTTTCATTATGGAAAACCCTAAAATAAAAGTGGCTTATTAAATTGAATCGTATTATGACCCTTATTATGACTCATATGAATAAAAATTTGAAAGCATTGACGGTCGCCAGTAGCGATTTAAATCCTTCTTGGTAGCGATCATATTTGCGGGTTCAAATCTTAGAGCACACAATCTATTATGAATAGCGCTGTATTGGGCTAATCCAATCTAATAATAATAAATCTTAATACTTATAGCCATTAGCCAAATACACATATTTTATGCAATTTAAGGTTTTCTTGAAAGAACATTTCGAATATAAAATATGATATTAAATTCGTACTACCTAAAGTCGTATTTTGAAAGTAGTAGCATCTGTTCTCATCGTGTTGAAGAGTGACACCTAACATCTTAATACAGATTTAGTTTCTCCTATTTTATAATAATATCTTTTTTTATATTTTTATTTTATAACATTATCTTCACTGTGAATAAAAACAGGAATTATGTAAAAACGTAAATAATATGGATTTTTAAAATCATCTTCAAATCCAGTCGTGTTGTAAATAGTGACATCTACATGTGGAAATATAGACTTGTTAATATTTTCAACATACAAGTGCATTTGAGGTAGAAATAGAAAAAATAGGGTGATTATTTTGTTATAAAAGCGCCATCTATGTATGTCGCATGTGATTATGATTTTAACATTTCTTGGACCTGGGGTTGCGTTAATTATTTATTGATTCATATACAAGTTGGCCTCTTGAGTTACAGGTCTGGGTTCGGTCCTGACCGGGCACTTAAAGTGGTTTTTTTTTATTTACCCGTGTACCTGAATATGAGTTCATCGCTTGCTCGCTGGTGAAGGAAAACCACGCGACGAAACCTGCATGCCTTATGAGATTAAAAATCCTTGAATGTATGTGAAGTTCATAAACCCGCATTGGGCCAGCGCATAGTTACTAGGGCCCAATAAAAAAAGTTGTCAATAAAAAGTCAAAAGAGATTTTTTAAATATCTACATATAGGTACCTAATGCGGTTTTTGTTGCTCTATCCATGCCATGGCTTTTTTCGAAAGGGCTAGACTTTGCCAAGACAAAACGTGTTTTCCGAAGGAAAAACTAAAAAACCTGCCGTTGGCATCAATTCTGTGCATCTATCGCACTAGGCGCCAGCTCTTGTATAGTTTGGAATCAAATAAATATATTTAAGCGCGAATTCGAAGCGAACATCGAAATTCACCCTGCATTTCTGAAATTGTATCATGAAACTTTTTTGATAAAATAGATCCTCTCCATTTGCTCCAAATTTCAATAATGTCCCACACACAGACCATACCTTTTTAGCATAAAGGCCATGTTTGAACTCCAATCTGTTTTTGACGTGACAACGTCTTATATTAGCCGGCTGCAAGAACGAAAAAATCGGTTGTCTGTAAAGTCGGTTTACTGACGATAGTTGAACGTGATAACGTCATAAGAAAAGGGAACGCCTCAAAGCGAGGTAACGCCGCATAAGTCATGTTTTTTTGTTCGTGCCGCCGGCTCCATCGAATTATAAGACGTTGTCACGTCAAAAACATGACGCATGCGGCGTTACCTCGCTGTGAGGCGTTCCATTTTCTTATGACGTTGTCACGTTCAACTATCGTCAGTAAACCGACATTACAGACAACCGATTTTTTTATACCATAGGAGGGCAAACGACTGATCGAAGCCTTTTGGCGACTATCGACGCCCATACACATACGCAGACTCAGAGATTATGCAGATGCGTTGCCCTCCGTTTATGTGGGTGTATGAGATCTACCCTCATTAATGCTTCTCAAGTAGATTGCGGTGACTGTGGCGGTGACCCGCCTCTCTTTATCCGTTTTCAGTTTCTGAGTGATCGCTTTTTGTTCCGTGTAAATGCTCGCTCCGATCTTAAGCCAAAGCTTAAGAAGAAACTTGAGTGTCTGCAAAACTTCTGCCTCCTCAACTTATTAGCATCATAAACGGGCTCCACTGCTAATTTAGTTTAAAAATTGCACTACGTTGAACAGGACTCTCCTATTCAAACATTTCCGAAACTGTGTTGGCATTAATTCCCGCACTCAACGCACTTATCATTGGCATCAGACTTAATGAGGTAGTGGATTGTCTTGCGGAGCAGGATACTTTCCATTGGGTGGCCAGTAAACACTACAGGTATCAAACTTACGATATCCTCAATCTTCGTCAAATATAAGCATAGGTAGGTACCAATCTTGGCAGAACAACTGGGATAAGACCAACAAAATAAAAGGACGGTTTCATGCGTCAATTTTTTCTGTGCGAGTGTAGTTTGGAAGATGGGTCCCTCAACTACATCTTCGCCTGTTCTAACAACACATTTACTATATACGTCAAACTTCTTCCTGAATTAAACATCCCTCTTCCTACGAATGTTTTCTCTCTACTACACTTTTACAGCTTGGCAAAAAAGAGTATGGAAAAAATGAGGGCGCCACTTTCACTTAGGTCTCATCATAATATGGAAAATCAGTAAGATAATTTAATCAAATCGTTAAAAATAAATGTGAAACACTAAGCTTTACTTAAAATTTAGTATTTGTCGGCAAAGTATTGTCAACATCATAGGTTTCCATTCAGTAAAATATTTAGTTCCACCTGTCACCACGTCATACTCTTTTATGCCAAGCTGTACAATAATCCCAAGTTGATATTTTTCTTATCCACATTCATTAATATTATTAACATTAAACTATAATTTTCATGAATGATGAGGTAAAGAAATAGGAGGAATTAGTATCCATATCAGTATTCCATTTATTTATGTAATTATATTATTTTACATAGCAAGATGAAATGTAAAGAAGAATTTTGTTTAGATTTATTACCCTAGATGTAACATCCCCGATAATTACTAAAATCTTTGTTTCATTTTTGCGGAGGTAGCAAAACCCAAACAATTGTTTTTTTTTTGCACGAAAGTTTTTCCTCCGTAATTATTCACATTAATCCATAAACATATAATATAAGTATATTCCATGACAGTATAATATAAGTCTATGGTATGAATTCGTCTTTGCATTAATCTGAATAAACTTGACACTGGCAGAATGTTGCACAACGAAAAGTTGCGACGTCGACATGCCAAAAATAAAAGAAGAAGAAGAGGAGTTGTCGGCGTATTTACGTTACTTGTGATTACATACTAATTTTGTTATTATTCATGTTTAAAACTTAAGGTTTCGAAACGATTTACTCTATCTATAAAATGAATTCTCAAACCAAATCAACAGCACTTTCTGCTGATCTAAATAATTTCATATACGGCGTGTCAAGGCGAAATTTCCAAAATGCACCCGATTTAACTAAAATAGGAATATCCTTACTTAAAAACTTTCCAGCGGCTCGAGATGCCGTACTAGAATATTTTGCAATGATTTTTCATGAGGCTGTTAATATATCCATAAACCAAGGAGACTATGAAGTAAGTTTTGTTCATCATTTCCCTACTACATATTATCAACATTAACAACTACATTTTGATGCATTTAGGCAAATATTTTAGAAATTAATCACTACAATATTGAAAGATCAGTAGTGTTTTATTCTGATACTTTACATTACATTGTTTAATACAGCATTAGTAAAAACTAATACTTATCCTAGAAATATTCGTTCTGAATGCAACTAAATTGTCTAAATTTACTTTGATAATAGACTCACTGCTTGTTAAATGTTAACTACATAATGACCCTTACCATGTTCCTGACCAGCATATTGATGAAAAAAAAACTATCTATATATTTTTTCTATTTAATTATGAGTATATTTTCAGTCTGATTCTGCATCAAATGGTCCACTGGAAAGTGTCAGTATGATTGGACCTGAATTGTGTGGTATGGGAGAGTCCTGGGCTCCGTTTATAGCACCCTGGTGCATCAAACTTATAATGGATATAGCAACTGATAAAGCTAACTTACAAAGTAAGTGTTTCTAATTAAATATAATTTGTATCTATAAATATATACACACAACCGTTTTTATATGAAACTGTATGACATTCAATTTTTACTAAACCTTCTTCTAACAGATTCAACTCTTCAAAATACAGAACCAATAAGGGTTCTGCTGGACATTACCACCCAAAACTTAACTATTTTGGACTCGGAAGACAGAGCAAAATGTATTGATATGATGTTAGGTATGTAAAAAATACACCTTTCTAAAGCTTTTAATACTAATAAGTAATACTAACTTTTAAAACCGTCACCTTAAGTTTAAGAAAATGGATAATGGAGAAAAAAAATCTGCTACCATAACGAAGAAATGCCAATTGTATTGTTGTAAATGTTTAAATTAACTGATTACATAGTTGAAGATAATTTGTAGAATTGTGGCCAGTATGTAAGCCCCCATTGTGTATGGAAGCACCAACTATGAAAGAATTCAACTCTTAATCTTTTCCTCTGAATATGGGTTTTAATAAGAAGCACTCCATTTAGATTTACATTTTTGAAACTTACATGGAAACATTAAATACATTTGAATAGGAACTTTTTTTAAAAAAAAGATTAACTAGTTGAAAATTGATTGTTGCAGATTGTAGAGCGTGTTCATGGGCAGTGGGGTGGGTTGGACGGGCAGAACCTGCCTTGGTCGCCCCACGGGCGTTAGCTCTAGGGCCAGATGCGGCCAGGGCAGTGCTGGCACACTTGGCAAATCATCCACCTGCTTTGTTTCACATTAGAGCTGCTCTTGTGGAATTATTTCAGGTACTGTTATCACTTATATACAATCATTGATTTTCAGGCAAATGGCCCATTTAAGTATAATAAATTATTATTCTTAAAAAATACTTTTTTTTTTTTATGTTACTCGGATAGGCAAACTGGCAGACATGCCGCCTGATGGTAAGTGGTTGACGTCGCCCATAAACATAAACTATCTGGAACTAGCCCAGGCAACTCATTTATATGTTGTCTATCCTGAGACATAATATGTTACCGGTAGTATATTATTATTATTATTATTACTATATGCCATATTATAATAATAATAAAAATTTGGAACTGCAATATAAAAAATAAGTCTCAAATGTTTTTGGTAGGTATCTGTAAAAATTGGCATTTGTTGGATAAAGTTATTTGGCCTTTATTTCTTTAAAATGTATTAACTTATTTCTGAAGTAAAATTAATGTTCATAATTTTGCAGGAGGCCATCAGTGACCATAGTCATGCTGATAAGAAGCGAGATGTTATACCGTACCTACTGAATTTGGCATCCAAATCAGACATAGTTCTAAAAGCACTTACACAGGATGTAGAACAAACCTGTAAGTAGTTTTCTATTTTATTTATATACATTATCATTTGTTGTATATGGTGACCCTCATTGGGGGGGAAAAGTAGGGCCAATCCTCACAACCAAAAGTTATGCAGCTATGTGCATCTTCTTAACTTTTGGTTGTGCGGATTGGCCCCTCCTCTGCCACTGCTTAGAAAGTGCCAGTGACTTCTACTACTAATATCACATCATATGAATGTTTTCAGTGACTTTTGCTAGCGGTATCACATCATACGAATATTGTCAGTAACTTTTGCTACTGACTGGTATCACATCATATGAATGTTGTCAGTGACTTTTGCTACCAGTATCACATCATATGAATGTTGTCAGTGACTTGCTAACGGTATCACATCATATGAATGTTGTCAGTGACTTTTGCTACCAGTATCACATCATATGAATGTTGTCAGTGAAATTTGCTAATTGCCAGTGACGGACAGCGTGATGGAACGTCTGTGCGCGGTATGCGTGGCGCAGCGACACGGCGCGGCGTGGGAGGGCGTGGGCCCTGCGGCCGTAGTAGCGCTGCTGCTGCGCGCCGACGTGCGCTGCTTCCTATTGCTGCTGCGGCACGCGCAGAGGAACCTCTTCTGTAGGCAGCTGCTGGGTAAATATTTATGCATAATATGCGTCTTTCATGTAAAACACGTATTTGCCGCGCCCGACAGTAAAATCTACTCGAATGTCGTGACGGGAAACGGCATGACGCGGACGCTCTCATGGCGTGAGTCGCTCGCGCTCACTGCCGCTGCTATCTTTCTTTATAGGTTTTAATTAATAATGAATTCTAAAGTATTAAAATATATGGTATATTTTTACTGATACACAGATACTGATATGCAGAAATTAAGAAGGATAACATACATAGATTATAAGAATCATTTTCACCCCCTTTAACACTTCATTTAGAAATTTTTGTTGCAATTAGGATATAGGTAACATAATATTTATTTTAAAATTTTATTTTTTCTTCAGAATATCTCCTACAGAAGTTGGAATACGAGAGTCTGTTCCCCGACCAGATACCACCGCTGGTGATGAGCGCGGCGGAGGAGATAGATCTGGTGCGGGAGAAACTGTTGGCGGGGAATCAGCTGGAACAGTACTCCATCGCCAGGATACTGATATTAGTTTGTGAGTCTGATTGCATGTCGGGGCAGTTATTAAAAATTATTAAAATACACACCCATTATTTTTACTAATATAGATAACGGTTGGAATGTAAAATTTTTGGTGTTAAAATAATTATAGTGGAGTGCAAAAATAATTGTAATATAGTAAAATCGAACTAACTCATGGTCGCTTCTATTTGAACAATTTTTTTAAATTGATGATCTAAAATCAATGATAAAATCTATGTGCATTCTCAATGCAGCTTTGTCAACTACAAATATTATTAAAAGATTTTAACATAGCTACGTTTTTAATATTCCTTCACGGCAAAGCAAGGAATATTGACGAAGTCTAAAGCAAATATTGAAATATGTACTATTTTCATAAGCAAATAAAGATTGATTTCAATTCCGAGGGATATTTTTCTTAAACTCAAGTCCAGTAACTATTTGACTATATAATTGTACTTTTATCACAACCGCTTTATACTTCCAGCATATAACCTGCCCTCTGAGTTTGTCAGCACCATCAGCTACTTCCTCCAATACTCAAGAGACGACACAACCCTGGCCCTACTAGTGCGGATCATATCCGGCACACTCACTATGCACACCCCCAATGATACCACAGACATCAACATGGATATGGAGAGGTACCAGAACCTCATCAAGACCGGGATAGAATATGCCTTCCGGGATGCCATGCTGTCGGATACACAGATCAAGAGATGCTTTATTGAGGACAGCGGGGCGAGTGATCAGAAGACGTACTTGCATCATCTGTGTTTGAATATTATTAAGTTGTTAAGGTATGTCAATATCTAATATAAATAGGTATGATAGGTTTATAACTAATTTTTATACCCCTAAGTGTATAAAGGATGGCTCAGCCCACCCCACCATGGTTCAAGCCTTGTCGTGGCGGTGGGGCTCAGTAACCTAGGGTGAGCCGCTGCACCTTGGGCGAAGCTAATTGGGCCAAGGGGGCTCTTTGTACCCCTCTTATAAGAAGAGGGGACATAAGAGCAGGGGGCAAGGGGTGAGGATGGGAACCTCACCCGATTGTACTATCCCGACGTTGGCAGGGGTTGTTCTGTGGTGCGGGACAACCTCTCTGTGGAGGTGGCGTCGGTCCTTTGCGGGACTGAGTAGCCGTCGAGGTGCCCTGTTTGTTTACTAGATCCGGGGCACCTCACCAAAGGCGGCATAGGTGGCACTCGCCGGGTTTTAGTGGGTAAAGCTGCGAGTCCCACATACCCGCGTGGGGAGACCCACTCCCCCGCGGGATGCCCCGGAGCATTTCCCGGCGTTAAAGAAAAAAAAAATGGCTCGGCCCAACTTTTTTTTTTTTTTTGGACAAAATTAACGCGGCCGAAGCTGCGGGAAACAGCTATTTATTATATAATAATTCGTAATATATCGTAGAATCAAATTTGTATGTGGCAAATTGAGTGTTGTGTGTTTGTATCGTGCTAAATGAATCAAAATACACTGTAAATTTTTGTACAGGACTCATGGATGTGTGGATGTTTCATTCACGAACGAAAAAAAAAGTGAAATCCTAATAGTTTCAGATAATTGCGCGTTTTAAACAAAATCCTGCATTATTATATTGGTATAGATAATTTGTTCAAATTATAATGAATTGAAAAAATAATTGTATTTTTTTTTAATAAAATGAAAATTATAAACTTAACATGCACTAGGCATAAATCTTATTGGATTAAAAAAAAATCTTAACAAATTTGTGCAATTACTATAGTCTGTCTGTCTAGACTCTAGAACAAGCAAGATACATAGATAATATGTATAAGCTTGTTGATTTCAATATTTCCCTAAATTAGATGGGAGAACAGTGGGCGTGTGGGCCACCTGCGCGGCGGGTGGGCGGGGCGCGCGCTGGCGGCGCAGGCGGGGCGTGTGGGAGGCGCGTTGGCCGAGAGGGCGGGGCTACTGCGGCCGCGCGCGCCGCACACCATGCATGACCGCTGCCAGATGCCCACGTGTCATGCCCTCGCTGAGGTATACACTTTATATTGTATATGTATTTTTTTTAATAATATTTATTTATTTTACGATTAATCATACATCACATTTTCTTATTCTGATTAACAAATCTCCAGTACGTTTTATTAACAATACAAAACCATATTTGAAACCAGAACATGCCCGAGTTGTATCTACATAATAATTATGACATATTGACATGTGTGGTTACAGAGTATGTATTGTATATGTATATTTGAGTGCACCCCTGTATGGTTTGAAAATACATTTAGACCTGTTAGATGGCGTCGTGATAGCATTTTCTTGTAAAAGAAAAAACTTAAAAATTTTATGGATTAGTGGCAGAAATGCCAAAAATTATATGCATCATCACTTTTTTTTAATTATTGGTTGAATAAATAATATTTATAACGTGTAGTGTCGGTGCCATTGGTAATTAATCAAATTTGGAAGAGGCGTCAAGTGACAGCTATGTTCTCGCGTTTCGTGCGGTTTGTGAGTTTCCGATGGCCCATTGTGGGGATGTGGAAAAAGAGGGCGGCGCATCTGTGTGGCCTTGGTTGTGCGGATGAGTATGGGCGTAGACGCCGTGAGGCTCCGACTGCTTATTTGCCCCCTGATGACATAAAAAAAAATCGTCGCAGTCTTCTGAACCAAGTGTTCAGTTTAAAGTTCTCTGCAACTTCAAACTTAGAAGTAGTTTCTCTTTCAATCGGTGATATATATTAGGCATATTCAGGTTTAACGTTTATATATACCGAAATGTACAAATCTGAAATCATCATCATCATCATCAGGTGCTATCTTCATATTGAAATTAGATATCAGTATTATATAACCTATGCAGGCATATGCAGAAATGCAAGACAATCAAGTAACCGGCGTCTAATATATTTTATTATTGAGTTGTAACTATTATATAATTAGTTGGAACCCTGTATGTTTGACAGAAATATTTGAAGATTGTGAACGTGTTACAGGTCCTGGACCGGATCGACATGTCGGGGACGAAGTCTTCCCCGCCCAGCGTAGAGGCCATCATCAAAGTGGTGCAGGCGACAGTCAAGTACTTCTTCCGGTGCCTGCACGAAGAAGGTGGGTTGTATTGTTATTGTTTCTAATAGAGCTTTACAATCTGCCATTATTAGTGTGGCAACCCGCAAAAAAATTCCATGACATTCCATGAAGTTCCTCTCGGGCGATAACATTTAAAATGTATGAGAGAGTTATCTTCTTTAGATCACTGTCTAGAACCAGAACAATGAGTTTTATGGGTACAGTGCAAGCTGCTAATAATAAATGACTAACGAATGTTTGTCAAATAAAAGCCTTCACGCTGTCTACGTTATCATAAACTAACACTTCCTTCAAATATGTTTAGGTTTTGCAGGGACATGTAGTACACTATGTATTTTATGTTGATGACAAAAGAGCAACCCCTAAGTTTCTTTCTCGTTTTCCTTGGAGGAGTCTGCATTCCAAACGAGTTTTTTTTTACTACACCTTTTTATTGAAATATTTTTTTGACATATTTCAAATGTACAAGTTGTTACCTACGAAATAAAGATATTTTGATTTGATTTGAATTTATATATTTCACATCTAAATTTGTATATTTTTCATAACCTGCCGCAGACATAATGGCGAAGCTGTGCGGCGCGGCGCGCGCGTGCCGTCTGCTGCACAAGTTGTGCGTGCACAGCAAGCTGGCGCGGGCCGTGGCGCTGCGGGTCCTGCTCGAGACCGCCATGTTCCGCGAGGCCCGCGCCTTCGGCAGCCGCGCGCCCGCCCCCGCCCGCTCCCCCGACCTGCTCATGTATATGAACCAGAAACATGTCAGTATATAATATAGTCATAATATTATCTCAGCCACATGTTATTTTGGATCAAAATATGTCACTCTCGTAAACAACACATTGTACTATGCGTTTCAAATAAGAATAGGACAGACTTAGCGCCATATTGTGACGTCACAGCTGTCAATTCAAACCAATAAGGTAGGGTGGGAAAAAAAAGTTTTATTTTAATTAAATTTATTTACAGAGATTAAATGAAAAAAAAATATCAATCAGAATCTAGCTCTTCAATTCCGCTCATCTCTGCATTTCTGTCCGAGTGCACGTCAGATACGTGTTAACGTGTTTTTATTTATCCTCGTAGCTAAATGAACTCGCTTGTTCGCTTCACTTGCATTTTGCAGTGTTTGCAAAAAATATAAGTTTGACTCGTGA
The DNA here is from genome assembly GCA_963853865.1 of Helleia helle. Classification (NCBI taxonomy): domain Eukaryota; kingdom Metazoa; phylum Arthropoda; class Insecta; order Lepidoptera; family Lycaenidae; genus Helleia; species Helleia helle. The sequence continues at coordinate 4,263,020 of OY971425.1, read as the reverse complement.
AATATACGCATTTCACGAGTCAAACTTATATGTATTTCCTTCAGGTCCTCACGATGGAGCACTCTAACAACGGAAAGATGGCGATCCGGCGTCCTTATTTTCTTTAATAATTTTGGCATGGCTCCTGGGCCACGGTAACAATGAAGTAAAAAAATGTTATTGTATGGTTTTAAAAACAAATTATTACTTTATTTTTTTAAATAATTTACGACTATAATATATTTAAATAATTTGTTAAGAGGTAGTGCCATGCTGCTTAGCAGCCGAATTGGGCCGGTACGACCGGGGTGGTACCTCTCGCTCACATAACACCGGCGTCAAGTGACAACTATGCTGTCGCGTTTCGTGCGGTTTGTGAGTTTCCGATGGCCCATTTTTTAGAGAAAAGGAGGGCAACGCCTCTGCATAATCTTTGGTTGTGCGGATGTGTTTGGGCGTCGGTAGTCGCCAAACGGCTTCGACTGCTCATTGCCCTACTATGCCATAAAAAAAAAACTTTTTAACGTTTTTATTTAAATTCGATTTAAAACTATTAATTATGCAAATAAGTTTTTTTTTGTAAAATGTACTTTTCATGTGATGTTTGACAGATAGAGGTTATTGATATTCCTATTCTTATTTGAAACGCATAATAAACTAAATTTCGGAAAATCTGATGTGAATTCACAATTGAGACTTCGAGCGATAATGATCGATTTTTATCAGCGTTATCTATTGAAAAATATGCGTATCATCAAATTATTTCCATTTTAAAAGTAAATGGAAACTACTGCCTGGGCTAACTGCTTGTGACGTCACATTACAACACTGACTCCTCGCGTGTTGTAGTTTGACGTCACACGCGCGTTTCAGTACGGTTACTTGAACACTTTGATGTGTTGTCGCTATTCCATACGGAATACAATAACGGAATGTGTTCCAGGGTCCGATCACGCAGCTGACCCAGAGCCACACGTCGGTGTTCCACGCGGGCATCATCGGCAAGGGCGTGCGCAAGCCCAGCGACGACGACCTCGCCGTGCCGCCCATACTGACCACCAACAACGAGCTGCTCATGGGCGCGCTCATGTCTTGTATGGTAAGTGCAGTGTTGGTAAAAAAAGTAAAGAAAACAATAATCGATGTTACACATTGAAGTATGTTATTGAATATCTAGGTGCTTTCTATTATACGTCGAATACAAAATAACACTAGTACCGGTTCCAAAAGCTAGTCCATTGAGAAGGACGGCGAAAAAAAACACAGTCAAACTGATCTTTCAAATATCTTACAAACTATAATATAATGTTATGTTAAGCCTCATAACGAACGCTTTGACTATTTATCTATACAGATAAATAAAATTGGAGTGTCTGTTTGTAATATTAAAATAACCGGTTTTTACTAAATGCATATGGATTAGAGATGTCAATATTAGTTGAAATTTTATATCAGTTAACGGTTAATTGTTAAAAATAAATATCGATATTTTTATTGGTTGAAAATATTAGTTAATATTATTTGTCAAATGTCAAGTAAACAATTTGGTTATTGGTTGATGTTTATGAAGTTGAATATTTTATTCTATTGTAGCATAGTTAATAGGTTAATACCTATAATTAACATCTATACTTAATCTTTAATATGTTAAATTCAATGAACTTTCCTTCACACTGGAACTGGCTTAGGACTTTCTAGCTAGTGTTTTATTATTACATTAATACAAGCAGTTGAAATGTTTTAGATTTTTTGTCTTTTTTTGTCTCTTTTTTATCTGAATCTGCACCATAGCTGATATTATATTATATTTACTACTCGTACAATAATTATCCTTATATTATTTACCAATTGAGTTTTCAAATTATTAGTTGTAGTAGATTAAAGATAAATCTTCTGTACAATACTTATCACTTATCAATAGGTATACTAATAATACACTTATCAAAATTGTCAAATATTGAATTCATCATTCCGTCTTGACATCTTAATAACTGAACTTCTTTAAATAAATTATAATATAATACATACTAATCTTCTTTTAAATAAAACAACAAACAATAACTTCGAACGACTATCAAATAAAACTTAACACTAACAAGTCATTTCTAATCGCAATACGCACTACGCACTTATGAACGTGTAAAAAATCAACTAAACGAGTTCGCATAGGGCACAGCTATAGTTATTAGTTAATTGTTAATTGTTTAAAATATCACTACACTTTGTTTCGAATAAAAATATTGCATACAAGAAATTATCAATTCCAACACTATTCTGATTAAAATAAGGGCGACAATAAAATGTCAATGTAGGCAACTTCAGTCCGGTGATATAATATTATGTGAACGTACGAAAATGTTCCTTATTTAAAAGACGTTAAAGGTAAAATTTCCAAGCATTCAATATAGTTGATTCATCAATCCAGGTTGAGACGGTTGAAATTGATATGATATATTTATTCGATAATGTTAATTTTGTTTATTGAATATAATGGTTGATTTTAAGTATTAGTTAAATTTATTGGTTGATAGTTATATTCAACATCTCTAATATGGATGTATACGCGATACATATACCAAAACAGCAATTTTTACAATTTTTGTCTGTCTGTCTGTTTGTTCCGGCTAATCTCGGAAACGGCTGGGTCGATTTTGACGGGACTTTTACTGACAGATAGTTGATGTTTTAAGGAGTAACTTAGGCTATAAAAATAATCATCATCAATCCGTATACGGCTGTAAATCTAAGTTAACGCTGGCGAAGCTGCGGGCAACAGCTAGTTATAGTATAATAGTTACAACGACAAATTCTGCTCTCGGTTTTTCTCCACGCTCTGGCAGCTACATATCGGTTCTGGACACAAAACAGAGCAGCAGTTTGAATCAGCTGGTTGGCTACTTTAAGCAGGGGAGGATACCGATATAGATACATACATACATACAATCGCATTTGATTTGTATAAAATAATAGTATAAAACAAATACGAGAATATGATGAATGAATCTTTCATACAAAAATTTTGGTATTATGTGTGTGTTTCTGGTATTGCGTTTTATATTATAAGTTTTGTATGCAGGATGGTAACACGGGCATCGTAGAGGGCGCGACGTCGATATCGCTCTTACTAGTGGAGCTCGTATCACCAGATGTGATGTACAACGGTCTACCCTGGCCGGATGAAGATTTTACGAAGGTATGTACAGGTTTTTTTTTATGTGATCAGGGGGCAAACGAGTAGTCGGACCCTCACGGCGCCGACGCCCATACACATCCACACAACCAAGGCCACGCAGATGCGCCGCCCTCGTTAACCCTACCCCCCTCCCCAATGGGCCACCGGAAACTCACAAACCGTACGAAACGCGACAGCATACCTGTCACTTGACGCCGGTGTTATGTGAGCGAGAGGTACTACCTCTTGACAGGTTCATGAAATAATTAAAAAAAAAACAGAAAAAAAACTTTAATCGGCCATACCATAGAGTACAATAATACAATGGAGGGACTCTCTATTCCCATTGTATTATTGTACTCTACTCTTGAACGTTATTTAATAATAATAATAATATAAAGTGCATACAAATACAGTTACTCTTTTTCTTACTTGTCTTAAGTTGTAAAAATATTAGGTTCCGTGTAGTAATCCAATAACAGGACGGTAGAGAAACTCAACTCGACGTCTGATATTGGTAAAACACTCAAAAATAATATTTAAACCCTTAACGGACACATGAAACAAACAATAGCAATCTCGGCCATCTTACAGCTATGTGTAATGTTGCCAGAATATGTCACGCAATAAAGATTTCCTTGACAAGGTTGCCATAATTAATAACGTAAGACAGGTTTGAAATAATATAATCTGATAATATTCATGAAATATAATATTACAATTATTATCTAGAAAACTGCCTATTTGAATTCGCGTGACATGACAGCATTATGCCGTCGATTTTACTGCTTAGACGCTTCAATACATGTTCCACATCAAAAATAACCAACGTTAATATAATGTATGTCATCGCAGCAAGTGAGCATCGAGCGCGAGCTGTACATGCGCGGCGCGCTGGAGCGGTGCGCGGTGGCGCGCGCGGCGCTACGGCGTGTGGCGCGCGCGCGGCCCGCGCTGTGCCTCGCCTCCGCGCTGCTGCGAGCTACCGCCGCCACCCTGCTGCACAGATTGCGCGCGCACCTCGGTACGTACCTGCGTGTGTGTTATACGATGGGAGTGACGCATGATACAATATACACATCCTCTATGCCCCCTTTAACCAGTTGGGGGGTCCTGGGCAGTAAGATAATGGGGCCCCGACGAAAACAATAATTTTATGGTCTGGGACCCATCATTTTTGTAATATCACTCAATCATAGTCTGATAGAAATAATGGGGCCCCATGGATCGTGGGGCACGTGCCCAGAGTGCCCAGTGGGAAAGACGGCCCTGGTTATTGTACCTGGTTATTTATTATACGATGGGAGGGATGCATGATACAATATACACATCCTTTATCATAATTATCGCCTGTAATAATTGTCTATTAACAGACACCCAGTCAGCGGAGATGGCGAGAGAGCTGGCGGCCATGACAGAGCTGCTGAGCACGATGACATTGGGCCAGCTGCTGCCGCACCCACTGAGTCACATTTTGGAGTTGGCACCAGAACTGACCGCTAGTGAGGTAACCTGTCATCATTATATTTACCAAGTTATTATTTTATATAATTAACCTTATAAATACGATTATACCATAATTTTAAGATTTACAATTAATAATAAACAATAATACAAAAATGCTAACCTTAGACCGTCAGACACAGGGAAACTTCAAATTTTAATCACTGAATACACTCACATTTCTTTGAATTCGATTTTCGATCGACTAGTTATTTTTATTGTTTATTAGCAGTATATGTTATTATATATGTATATTTATTATCAACATTCAGGTGGTGCAAGTCCTAAGGGACTGCATCTGGAACTACACGCGCGACCACGTGCCGTCCCCCGCGCTGTTCGCGTGCGATCCGTCGGGTACGTATACTCGTACGTATAACCCCAACAATATTAACATGCGTCTGCTGAGTGTGGCCTTCACTTAACATTTTAAAATGTTTACCCAACTGCGCTAGATTATGGTTTTCGAATGTGTGTTTGTATGTATACTGGCACTCTGTAACTTAAATGGACCTTCTGTTGGATTTTAGCTAATGAGGTCTTGAATCGTTATGTATGACAAGTTTATTGAAAACTAAAATGATGGAAATTTGGCGCCAAATTGGATTTCGCCGTGGCGTTCTTGAAGTTACACTTGTTTTGGCGCGTTAGGGAAAAATGATGAGAGTAAATTTTTACGATGCGCGCGCACACCGTCACGAAAAAAATCGACACCATGAAGTTAGCTATAGTCAACATTATTTTATATTACAATTTTCACATAATGACAGTATAGTCATCGGATGAAGATATAGTTGTTAACTACACAATAAGCAAAAATGTTACAGTGTAATGAAATTGTACTATGTATTTTTCTTTAAAAGAGGGCTATTTCAAAATAAAGTGTACCCAGGCACTATAAAATTTCATTATATTTTTATGTTACTTTTTTATAAATTTGAGCATAATATTATCAAATCAAATCAAATCAAAATATCTTTATTTCGTAGGTAACCACTCTTACACTTGAAATACGTCAAAAAAACAAAAAAAGAAGTAATTAAAAAGGTGGAGTAATAAAAAAAAACTCGTTTGGAATGCAGACTCCCCCAAGAAAAACGAGAAAAAAACTTGAGGGTTGCTCTTTTGTCATCAACATAAAATACATAGTTTATAAATAGGTACATCATGTCCATGCAAAACCTAAACAGTGAATGTCTTATTCCCAAGGTGTGGTATCTTCAATAAAATCTTTTATTTCATAATAGCCTTTACCACACAAACGTTCTTTAACAGTTTTCTTAAATTTATTAATGGAAAAATTTTGAACGTTTTCTAGGATCCTATTGTAAAAACGTATACATCGTCCCATAAAAGAATTACTAACTTTATGAAGTCTAAAAATGGTACATTCAATTTAAGTTTGATCCTTGTATTTATGTTGTGATAGTCGCATTTTTTTACAATTATTAATATTTTTGCGAACATACATCACGTTTGCTCGTATGTACTGAGAGGCTACAGTCAAGACGGCAATTTTTTTGAACTTTTCTCCTAATGATACCTTGGGGGGGGGGGGGGGCAACAGTAAATGGCTCGATTTATCGGGCCTATAGTTTTTTATGAATAAAAATAAAAAGGAACGCGGAATCGAATCATTTTCCCGATAATATTAAAACAAAAGGGAATTGCGTGATGCCTCAGAGCATTTCCCGGCGCTAAAGAAAAAAAAAGGTGTTAAGATATGAAATAAATTCACTTTACGAGTAAGTGTTAACTGCATATTATGCATCTCATTAGAAATGGAACTTTTTTTTCTATTTATTTATTTATTAGTATCTTAAAAAATATAAACATATCGAGAAGAACAAGGAACTAGTGTTCTTAATTCTAATGTAATGAAATAGTACTTATTTTTTCTTAAGAAAAGCTTACCTAACGTTTAAATGTCTTACTATTATTTGTAAATGTAACTTACGCCACATTTTTTTTAATTAATTTGGTTATTACTATACACATTTTCAATGTATCAAAAATAACAATAATTAAAGAAAATTGATTTATAATGTTAATACTTGGTCACATACCTGAGCAAAGAAATTGATATGGAACACTTCAATTAATTTTCGCGCTGGTGACAAGTCAATTTGAGAATTAAAGCAAAATGACGTCTCTCGATTACTTGAAAAAACGATGTATTGTGCTGTCATTTCGTGTAGAATAGTCTTTCTATATCTTTAGAAGATTTTTTGCAAAAAAAAAAAAAAAGCGGTCACAAAACGGAAAGTTCCCGTTGGTTAAAATTTTAGATTCTAATTAAGATTTATTTTTAATAGAAAATATGTAAAAAATGTATTATTGATACTTTTAAGTGATAAATTAAACTTATATAATATATAAATAAATTAAAAATTCAAATTATATTTACTAAACCACTCGCATCCAACAAAATCTTATAAACCAAAGATTTTCTGCCCCCAGTTGGGAAAGGGACAGGTAAATTTGATGGTCGTCGATACTTAAAATATTCACAAGTTTTATATTTAGGTAGTAAAGTATCTACAAAACGACAATTTATAAATATATTTAAAAATATCTTTTTTTACAAAAATATAAATGAACGAAGTCGAGGGAACGAAGGCAAAACCTAGGGGTACATATTTTTTTGAAATTGCTCAAGAGGACTTTAGAATGTTTGAAATAAATTAAAAATTATAATATCATTGATATAAATATAGAATAAGAGAGATCCCAGATTAATGTTAAGTACATTAATATTAATCTGATTATGCGATTTCGCGATGCTGATCGCGATTATGTACTTTTTGAAGCAATGGACAAAAATAATATAATGCTCTTTTCAGGCTTACACTGGCGCGACCCAGCAACGTGCAAACCACTGACAATATACACGGATACGCTGCGAATCATTATACAGAAGAGAATAGCAAAGCTCGGTCACATGTACCCATTAATGTTTTTAAATCTCGAAAAAGACGCATAGAATATAAGATGAAATTTTGTAAATATTGTAAAAATAAAGAATAAGTGCCTAATGTTGTATGTTTTTATTTTTGTTTCAGAATATGAGTTTCTAATAATCTTTTATTATATGAATCAATATTAAATAAATTAGCTTTGCAGTCTCCCGCATATAAAATATAATATAGACTTGTTTGGAAATATGGGCTTGTTAGCAAAAACTTTCTAATTCTAAAGGCCTATGATCAGTAGTGGACGGATAGAGGCTGATGATGATGATGTTTCAAGAAAGTATGACATAATAATATATTATAAAATGGTATTGGAATATGTAAATATTTCTTAATAATATAGAGATTTAATATGATTACACCACAGTGTAAATACATACATTGGTTCAACGAGTTTGAAGTCACGAGAAATGCCACTTTTGTATTGACATTCTTTATTCCTCTAGGGTTGTCACAATATTTACATCAGCTTTTTTGTAGCTCTAAGTATTTTTTTTCTTTTTTTCCTTTTAAATTAAGTATTTTATTTTAGTAATGTGTGTGTGTATGTATGTATGTATATATATGTATGTAAATATATGTATATAATATGTATAATATACTTATATTCCAATTTATTCTATACATATTATATGACCGAATAAACCTATTATGCAGTATTCTTCATTATGTTATCCATATCACATTTTTATTAGTAGGTATATAGATAGTATTTTATATTTTGTGAATGTATGTATGTATTTTTTTCGGAATGCCGCCAAAATGACGAGTAACTACTAAAAATAGCGTGCTTATAGTTGAATCAGGTCGTGCAGAGGTATTATACTTCATATTCGCAATCAGCATCCCCGAAAACTATGGAAATAATACCCATATTAATTTTATTTAAAATTTAGCGTCCTCCATCTCGTATTTCGAAATATATCGTCATATTCTTAAACGGAACCCCTGAAAACCATGAAAACGATACCTATGTTGATTTTTTTAATTCGCGTCCGCCATATTGAACCTCGAAATTTATCGTCATATTCGTAATCGGCTCCCCTAAAAACCAAGAAAACGATACCCATATTGATTTTATTTAAAAATTCGCGTCCGCCATCTTGTATCTCGAAATATATCGTTATTTTCATAATCGGCATCCCTGAAAACCATGAAAGCGATACACATGTTGCTTTCTTTTTTAAATTCGCGTCCCCCATCTTGAACCTCGAAATATATCGTCATATTCGTAATCGGCACCCCTGAAAACCATGAAAACGATACCCATAGTGATTTTATTAAAAAATTCGCGTCCGCCATCTTGAATCTTGAAATAAATTGTCATATTCGTAATTGGCAACCCTTGAAATCCATTCTAAAGGTCAAAAATCTAGTAAACAATAATATGCATAATTTAAACTAGTATCGTAATTAAAACTATTTCATTAAAAAAATCATACAAAGAATAAAATACTCTTTAGTCAAAAGCAAAACATCTTCAGGCAAAAAATATAAGTAACGAAACACTTAAACAATCAAAATAAAAAGAGACAGCCCTGGCTGACAGCTCCCGTACGAGTATATGGCAGTTCGGGAGATGCCATATACTCGTGTTGGACTACTATATAACTTTGGTTATACCTACTGTGATTATACCATGTAGTATATTTTTGTAATAATTATCTCATGTGTGTATATTTTCTTACCATTTCATCATAAAGTATATTTTGTTTCTTTCTATCCTGTTCTGAATCCTGTCATAAATTCCTGCCCGTGTGCAGTCTTTGGGTGCAATCCATAAAATTTAAACAAAAATTAAAACCGACTTCAAATTAAAAAAAAAAACTAAAAAGTAATAAAATAATTTCCTTAATTTTTGTGCCTACAATTTATAATCAACTTGTTCTTCTACTAATATACAACCTTTGCGTTTACCACGTCATTATTGTTACTTTTGGAGTCGGTGTCAGCCAAGGTAGGTAGGTTAGGAGGTAGGTACACCAACAAATAGGACACCGGCTTCAAAACTCAAAAGTAACAATAATGACGTGGTAAACGCAAAGATTGTAATATATTTTGGCATAATATTATTTACCGTATGAAGTAAGCCCTATTAAAGCTGTGAATCGTCGAGGATTCCCCTCGACTGTGTATGGTCTCCATCATCACACCTGTAATGGCGCTTATAACCCATATGGGTACAAAGTTCTCATCAATTTAAATTAATTAAGTCCAAACACAAGGTAGCTACTGTAAACTGTTGAGCAGTTCCCTTAACTGTCTTTTTGTCTTCATCATCAGACCCCTAATGACAGTCACAACCCATCTAGGTGTTAAGATCTCATCATTACAAATTAATCAAGCCCAAACACAAGGTTACTTATGTAAATCGTTGAGGAGTTCCCTCGATTGTCTTTCGATTCCAGCATCAGATCGACTCCAGACCTTCATTAAATTGTAGTCCTTCAAAACACTTTATAAAAAAAATATCAAACGCACTAGTCGCCCCTACGATTTTCGAAAGTTCCCCTCGATTTCTCTGGGATGCCATCATCAGATCCTGGTTTCCTTATCATGGGACCATTTGGAACAAAAAAAGAATTTTTCAAATCGGTCTAGCCATCTTCGAGTAATCAGGTAACATACATAAAAAAAAAAGAATTAAAAAAAAAGATTCCGACGAATTGATAACCTCCTCCTTTTTGAAGTCGGTTAAAAAAAGACCTTCGTGAGATTGACATTAGTTGACAAAACAACAGCCAATAGTCGATTTTAACATGTATGTTGTTTTTTTCATTTAAAGGCATTAGCTACTAGGCTGTTAGCCATACAAAATACAATATTCGGTCTGTAATACGAAGAAATGGCGGCAAGGAGCGCGGCTTCGCCCCTCTAGCCCCCATCAATCAACTATCATTCCCCATTCCATCCACACAAGGCAGTCCACCACAATATTCGCCAAACAATCACATTATAAATTACACAGATTAAGCTTTTAAAACAAATACTATAGAAAACCGCTAGAACAGCCCTACTAAGAAAACCACTCCAGAACGGTATTCCATAATATTCGCCAAACAATCACAATATATAAAGATCAAATTTTTAAAACAAACACTATGGAAAACCACTCTAAATGGACAAAACACAAAATAACAATAATTAATTAACGGGAAACCAAAATAACACAACCGCGTGTCCAGATGCTTCCCGCCATTCTTTAACATGTATGCTATAAATAAAAGAAGAGGAAGAAGAATAGTCATTCAAATTTCAAAAGTCAAAATACTTCAAAATAGTAAATACGCCGCATTGTTGAACTCTAAACTTTTTTAAAATCGTATTTACCAAAACATTGAATATCTAAATACTAAGACATAGTTTAACGTACGAAACACCTAAGAATGGAAGCAGAATCTAAAAAGCCAGTATGTTTAATTATATTGGGTACGTATAAGCCATGAGGTCAAAACCTTGTCAACTATTTAGAACAAATTTTCATGTTTTTTACTTGAATAAACATTATTATTTATAGGCATGGCGGGTGCGGGAAAAACATCATTTACAAGAAGGCTTTCCAGTAAAGTAGTAAATGGCAGTAGACCGTACTTAGTAAATTTAGACCCAGCGTGCAGAGAAGTACCATATCCAGCCAATATAGGTACCTATGTTTGTTGGTTTTTAATGTTTACGCATCTTTTTATTTAGGTATAGTTTTATATTTACAATTTTACGATAATTCTAAGTTTTTTTAAATTGCACTACACATTGTAACAGTCATAGAAATTCTTTTATAAACATTTATAGATAAATACAATTAATATTAATAACAATGGTAATTATTTAATATTGTTCAAGATATAAGAGACACAGTGAATTATAAAGAAGTGATGAAACAATATGGTCTCGGGCCCAATGGTGGTATAGTCACAGCCCTGAATTTATTTTCTACAAAGTTTGGTCAAGTTGTAGATCTGATAGAAAAAGCTGGCAAGAAGCACAAATACTGCATACTTGATACACCAGGTAAGTTTTTTGTTTTTGTGTTACCAAAATTCTGAAAAGTATAGGTAGATATAGGCAGATAATTTTCTTAAGAGGACATTGCTTATATAATAAATGGTGCAGAGATTAACTCTAACATAAGTAAATATTTATGAACAAAACATTTATTATGATTAGGGTAAGCTTTTAATAAACTGCCTGTATTATGGCCGTCAATAATACCTCTTTCACATCATCATATTTAATTAATCTCTGCACTTGGTAGGATTTATTACTTATGACTTTATCCAATGTATGATAACTCTCTTAACACTTACATTGGACATTTAATGATTAAAAATTTTATGGGCAACTTAACTCATACCATCAGAGTATTTTTATATTTGCCTGTCTTAACTAATATAAATTAAACTACTTGCAGGTCAAATTGAAGTATTCACATGGTCAGCTTCTGGCACAATAATCACAGAAACACTAGCTTCATCCTGTCCCACTGTGATAGTTTACGTCATGGATGCAGTGCGTAGCGTGTCACCTGTTACATTCATGTCTAACATGTTATACGCTTGCTCTATATTGTACAAAACAAGATTACCGTTTATTGTGGTTATGAATAAAGTAAGTTAATGCACTTTGCTACACAATAAAAATTGTTTATGTTCCAAGGTGATTTAAAATATGCACTAAATCCATCTCTTAACACTAGCATTAACGTTATATTTTATTTTAGACAGATGTTGTAGACAGTGCTTATGCGGTGGAATGGATGAGAGACTTTGAAGCGTTTCAAGATGCCTTGGATGCGGAAGGCGACGGTGAAGGCACCTCATATATGGGCAATCTCACAAGATCTATGGCTCTAGCACTTGACACATTTTATACAGATTTGAAATGCTGTGGAGTTAGTTCACATACAGGAGAGGTATGTTACAAAATGAGATATTTTTACTATATTAATTGTTCACCAGACTTCTGAAGAACACATTTATTAACAATGACGAAATATTGAGCTCCATGAAATTAAGTAACATTCATTTGTATCTTTGTTTATTCTATTATTACTTTTAATTTGTTATTATTTTGATTGTTATTGGCCTATATTTTGTGTTTGTGTGGGTTTAAACTCGGTTCGTGCACAAATAAAAAGTCCTTGACAGTGCATTTCCTTCCTGTGCTGGTTGCCTGGAAGAAATTGCTCTAAAGCCATAAGGGGGCCAATTGTACCTGTTTACTGTTCCTTGTTTAATGTGTAAGTTATGTAATTAACATGTACAATACCAGGTGTATTTGGAACATTTGCGAAAACGAAGAGGTATGATAGTGTTGGCATAGTCTGACATGATACAAGTGAAAAAAACGCGTTTTCTTTTTTGGTTGCCTTTTTTATGTTTTTTTTTGTATAATCCAGTTTAGTAAACATAATGCTACAGGAATTTGATGATAATCCTTTAAAATAATGGTTTTTTGAATAAAACAGCAATGTAATAAACTTAACTTAAATAAACGGCTAGCGGACTGAATCAGCTGATAGCGTTCGCCGCATGCACGAGGTGAACGAACTCCCGCACCGCGTGCGTCTTCAGCGCGATTTATAGCTTTAGTCGTTCATCGTTTTAGTTTTTACTAATACATTGCGGGTTTGCAAAATACACAAGTCCTAAAATTTTCTTTAAAAAACGTTTCTGAGATAAATGGTTATATGCATTATATAGTATATAAATATTATATTATTAGGGTTTAATCTTCGCAAGCGTTCCAAATACACCCGGTATAGTTTATTTATTATCTAAAAATCACTTGTCGTGGTTGTCAACATTTTTAATAATCTAAATAAATATAGAGTATCAATTAACACCATCAATTTATAGAATCATTCTTGAGTCAAATATGTTTATATTCTCTTACCTATATTTATATATTCGGTTCTTATGATTGCAGGGATTGGATGAATTTTATAAGCTTGTAGATGAAGCTGCAGAGGAATATGAAAGGTATGTAACATTATTGATTAATTGAGATACTTAAATATTTAAAAGGTGGTTTTTAAATTATGGATTTTAAAAAGATTGGACTATAAAAAACCCAACTCAATAACAAAGATTATGATAACAACTGAACCAATTTTTTAAATGTAAAAAGAAACCTTATCCAAATTGGTTTACTCATTTTGCGACAGTGCCAGATAATGTCACACTTAGCAGTCAAACCTATAACACCTATTTTTTTGTCGATGGTTAAAATAATAGACAAATTGTAAAAAAGTGAGTAAGTAAGTGAGCCATAATAAATAATTTAGGTTAAATTTTTCATTGATTTCAGAGATTACAAAGCAGATTGGCTGAAAATGCGTGCGGAAAAATTAGAAGCACAGCAGAAAAAAGATGAAGAAATAAAGAATGATAAAAGTAAGTTTTTGTAAAATAATTGATTGATATATAAATGAAAAAGACTTTTAAAAACTTCAGCTCTATGATTTCGGCTGAACCAATATTGATAAAAAATTTAAGAACCATCGCTAGAAAACCTGATTTGAAAAGAAAATCATCCGAATTGATTTCTCTGTATAAGTTAAGTGCCACAGACTGATACAGCAAAGTGTCAGGGGTTAAAAAGGGTTTTTGGGTGAAATGGTCCCGGTAATGAGGACTGATCACCCATCTGGCCTCGCTGGTGTCCCCTGGGGTTAAAAAATATTTAAAATGCAAACAATGTCCTATACCTTTATAAGAGAAAAATAAAATATATTTTTATTAATAGTATATTAATGGTAAAATTAAAATGTAAAAATTAAAAATATATACATACATATATATTGTTTAAGGTTATCCAATTATTATATATAGTCTAGTATCTAAATTATTATATAAAATCTTTTTAGCATCAAAATCAATCTTCCCCAGTATAAACTACAGTTCCACATACTGACTCACTCATAGAAAATTTTCGATAATCAGGTGATCCAGCCTTGGTGATAGACAAAAAGGGACTGATTGAGGAGGTGATGGTGGGGCGGGAGATCAGCGATATGTATCTCAAACACCCCGGAAACGACAGCTCCAGTGATGATGAGGGGACGGAGGTCCAGGAACCGGAGATAGGTGAGCCATGTTCATACCTTATACGCCATAAACGCCTAGAACAGGGGATTACCAGACTGTCCCCATCATGGTTCAAGCCTTGTGGCAGTGGGGCTCTGTAGCCAATGGTGAACGTAGCACCTTGGATGAAGCCAATTGAACTGAGGGAGCTGCTCTTTGTACCCTTCTTATAAGAATAGGGGACAAAAGAGGAGGGGGGACCAGGGGCGAGGATCTGAACCTCACCCCATTGCACTATTCCGACGTTGAGAGGGGTTGGTCTGTGGTGGGGGATAACCCCTCTGTGGAGGTGGCGTCGGTCCCTTGTGAGATTGACTAGCCGTCGAGGTGGAGGACCGAGGAGGCGACTACCTTACCATCTTTCGGACGCAGCGAGTCCCACATACCAGCCTCCGCCGTCGGGAGTTCCCCCTTCGCCGCGGGATGCCTAAGAGCATTTCCTGGCGCAAAAGAAAAAAAAGGGATTACCAATATTAAAAGAGATTTTAGAAAGTGATTTTTCAAAGATGAACTGATACGAATTAATTCTTTTTATTTTCTCTCTATTTGCATTGAATTACACTATTTTTTTTTGTAAAAGGTTTATTTCACATATTTATTGCGGTTTATTATCGTTTTACAATCTACATGCGTCAGCTGATCATGGATTTTTTTAATTTATAAAGAGGCAAAGCCACTTTTTTTGATCATGCCTGCCTCATATGTGCTCACGTAACATTAATATTCTGCAAAGCTAATTAATTTATAAAGTTCTGACCATGATTGCTGTAATGTATCTGAAAGGTCGGACATGTAAAAAACTTGCATTATAATAAAGTGCCTCGACATCTTATTCTTGTGAACATATTTAAAAACTCGCATTATTTTGCCACGCCAAAACGTAATTTTCTTTGAAATCTTTAAGTACTTATTTGAAGTGTCTAAGTGATAGAATTTTCAGAGAACCTTCTATATCTAAACCTAAAACAAAGCTTGTTCACGAATTTGTTACGGTTTACCTATAAATAAATAAATATCTAAGCACAGTATTTACATTTTGGTAGGGGAAAATCTTATAGGTTCGCGTTAAATACCGACATGCTATTGTGATATTTAGACGTCATTATGCAATTTCATTTTTTTGTATTTAGATTTGAAATTTCATGTCAAACAAATAAGTTACTCCTATCAGCAGTACTTTACCATTACTGTACCGATTGAGCTTAAAGGCCATCAGTCCGAAAAGTCTAGCCCTTCCAAAAAAAATAAAATATCAGCAGTACATAAGACTGCCGATAGAAGTGACTTTTTTATTTTTAATTTAATTCTAAATTTATTTGCTACTTTTAAATTACTTTAATTACTACCATTCAATAAATTATTGTAATATTTTTCAGACGACAAACCCGAAGATGTCGCTGCCTTCCAGGAGTTTATACGGAAACACGTGAAACCGAACAACACAGAACAAAAGACTTAGCGATAATGTTTATAAAGTTGGCAATATAAATTTATATTATACGAGTTATGTTACTACCCAGGTATGATAGTTGCTTTATTCCATACTATAAAGCGTCACATTATTCTTAAATAATGATAATATCTTTGGATGCTTTTACACCACGTCAATCTGGTCCCGTAGTAAGTTAAAGAACTTGTGTCATTGGTACCGGACGACGGAAATATATTATTATAATACTTTTATACTATACATGAGATACTATATTTAAGATTTTTATTAAATAATACACTTATTTAATATACATCCATGACGCAGGAACACAAAAACTTTTTGTTCCCTGGGGGGGATTCGGGTTGGCTTGAGTGCCAACGCGCTATTATTATTATTATTTAAGGGTGGGGACACCAGCAAGGCCAGACGGGTGATCAGTCCTCATTAACGGGACCATTTCACCCAACGCCAACGCGCTAACCATTGAACCACAGAGGTCGTCAAATCATTTAGGAACCTCTTCCAAAGGGTTATATACAGGCGAAGATTTGAAGATCATTCCAGCAGTAGACAGCAAAAGGTTGATAAAGATGGTGCTGATGATTTCGACTGCAACCATGATCATGCGATGACTTTCTTAGTAAAGCATGCTTATATCTGTGTAAAGTAGTTTTTAAATATACTATAAAAAATAAAAGTAAAGAATTTGTGATCATCTTTAGTATAATGATGTAAATTAAACAATTGCATTCGCTTGTAGCATTTTTATTACAAAAATAACATAAATTATTAGAACAATTTTAGATTCTGTAAATTAAGTAAATAAGGAAAAACTATTAATTTAAAATTCACAAATTTTATTGATAGTCTTTAGTATAACATAATAATGCTTAAGAATTTGCTTGTTTGTGTTGCGTTGATCTCCTTTACAATGGGATATGAAAGGAATATACATTTTATATCTCAGTTTTTGGCCGAGGGTTTTATTTTTTTAAAGTTCTTTTTCACCCCGGGGAACAGCCATGATCAAATAGTGATATTTTTTAAATAAATTATTTATTCATGGTTTTTATAGTAAGAAATAACATAATAAGAAATAATAATGAAGCCCTTTTTCTCCAAAAATGCTTAGGATCTATCAGTATTTTTTTTCTACAGGTTGTTATAATTAATATAGGAGAAAAGTAATATAGGATAATTTGGCGTGCGTCTTGGTATAGGCCTCTTCCAGCATAAAATAACATAGCTGTATTCTAATATTTCGCGAATTTCACTCTTGAGGTATATTTACATGCCCGACGTTTTGGATACTTTACGGAAAGTATTTGAAATATTGGTTTTAGTTATTATAAGCAATCTCAATAAACCGCAATAAAATCTGTAAGAGTTGTTTCATTAATAATAATAATAGATATTTATTTGTGACACATATGTAAAGTGATGGTACAGTTTAAGTATAATTAATAATTATTTTACATGTTTCTCATTCAAATTAAAGGTAATTACACAGTTATTTTATGAAACAGTTTAATAATATTTTATAATTATATTAACAATAGACATTCTAGAAAATGTAGAACCTGATTGGAGATAATATTTTATAGTTCTGTCCGTTCACATTTCTTGATCATACCTAAAATATAACTAAACTATATAAAACGAATAATTCGGTAACTATACATGAATCATTAAATTAACACACAATTTAAAATATTATTATAACAATATTTTTATTATTTACATTTATAAAATAACAAACCCAACCAAAAATAAGTACTTATTTAAGTAATCACTGTTTTTATATTAAGTTTCGAATATTCATTACTCATAATAATAATTAAAAAAACTAATTTATAATGGAGTGGGCTTGTTTTGGCTGAATGAATTTATAATAAATAACAACCATTAGGAAACACAAATATTATTAATGGTCATAATTTTAAATTAATTCAATAATAGAAAAATATTATACATTATTATTGTTTAATAGTTTTTTTTATATTATTTGATCTGTTTAAATGTTATTCTCTGCGGATAATTTGTATTAAACATCAAATGTGGAGGAGATTGCAGAGAGTTACAACTATTTCAAGTTCAAGATCTGGTAAATGATAGCTTTTCTTAGTTAGAAATTCAGATCATAATAAAACTAAAATATGTCTAGTTAGATAAAACTATTAACAGTTTAATCACAGTTCATTTATTATTGCATATAGACCTGTTTAAGTTGTCTGATTTCCTACCATTCATTCTATCTATTCTATTTGACTAACACATGGAAGGATAGCTTTTAAAGAAATTTCAGATAAATTAAAGCTTATCAAAATTATCTGTATGTTAACATTTTTATCACTATTATTTATAATATATATTTTTGAACGCAAAATTTACAATATATCTCATGTCTAATATAGTTTTAGAAACGTCAAACACTACACATTTTTACGGTAATGTAACATTGTCCTACAGCACATTATGGGCTCGAGTTGAAATTTTGATTAGAATGTGATAAGATGAATGGAATTGTCAAGCATAATTGGGATTTTGATACCTATAACTAACTATCCTTTTAGCCTATAGAAAGGCATCTTTTAAAAATATCAAAGAAATTATATTTAACGAGTGATCAAATTACATTTTATGAAATTATATTTCACAAACGGGACGTATATAAAATTATCGCTAATTGAACCACCATATTGAAAGTTAAATTATATTCTAGGAATTAAGTCAGAAATTATTTTATTAACCGACCGGAGGTTCTCAATTCGGAGGTTCGTATGTTTTTATGTTTGTTCGGTATGCCCGAACAAACTCCGTCGTTTACCAACTGATTTAAAAAAATATTTTTCAAGATGAAGTAACACAAGTGTAATTTTTAATGGTATAGTTGTTCTCCAATAAACTTTGGTAAGTCTACCCTGAATAAAATATTTGAAAATAAATATTTTAGTTTTACTGGTACATATAAAAATGTCTAAATATACTAGTAAAACTAAAATATGTTATTTAATTGGACTAAGTACTGTAAGAAACTTAATTCGGCCGGACTGAAGTTTAGAGTGCTAATTGATTTTTATATGCAGCATGATGCACAAATCTTTAAATTTGCATTCCTAAAAGTGACGTCACAAATGGTTTTTTGTCGCGCGCCTTGGCAGTAAAATCGTTTTTTATATACATGATGCTTGCCTGTAATCTTTAATCCGGTCAATATAACTACCCTATTATGTTATAGCATATCGCTTTTCATATCTATACTGTGTTCAACATGTCCGTTGACGCGTCCCCGCCCCGCGCGCTCCTCACCCGCGTCAGCGAGCGTCCACGCCGGTCGGTACGCCACACGCCCACACTCGTCCGTGTACGCCAGTGACGGGTTCGGGCGCGTATTGTGTATACTGCCTATTGATGTGTAGCTAGAAAATAAAAAAAACATAATAATAAAAAACACGACTACGACAATTTGTCGCCATAGTTTTCATTTTACGCCGGTATAATGTGAGCGAGAGGTACCACCCCGGTCGTGCCGGTCCAATTCGGCTGCAAAGCAGCATGGCAATATCTCTAATAATGGCTTTAAATATAAAGATGAAGGCAAAGTCATACTTTAACATTGGTAAACATATAATATATCGAAGAAGCGCTCTGTAAGAATTTGCCACGACCACAGAACTATATCAAGATAGAAGTAAAGAGTTCCGTAATTTGTATGGGGACCGAGGGTGTAACATTTTGCGTAGGTACGATGACGTCACGAGTGTAATTTAGTGATGTGAAACACATAAGCCGCGCGAAAACAATTCAAAAGCATCGATTCACAGATCGATTATAACATGGCACCGATTTTATCAGTAGTATTGTTCAAATAAACTATTTTATGATAGCGTGCTATGGACGATAAACTATATTTTTATACATTGAGTGGCTATATTATAGACTATATTATAACTTGTAATCATTTAATAGCTTGTTTTTTTTATTATTATTGATACTTAATTAAAATGTTGTTTGATCAGATAATATAGATAGGGCGCCGACCGTCCACTGGCGCCCTTATTAGAAGGATTGTAATTTCTAATAAACCAATCAATTTCTTTAAAGTCATCAGTGATAATAGTTGTAGTCCTTCTGATTCAACTTTTGGTCTTTGTCACATAGCGTCATTTTGCTTATTTTTAGCTTAATCATCTAAACGGCAAACGGTGGCCACTTTCTTATTTAAGTAATGAATCCAAAAATACGGAATATAAAACTATATCACATAAATCAATAATTGGAGAATCAATAGGCCTACAAATAATCACTGGTGGATTGTAGAAAAATTAACTGGTTTATTAAAAACACAATCCATTTATTTTTGGAGTTATACTTCTTTTAGCGCGTTAGGGAAAAATGATGAGTCACGAAAAACCGACACCCTGAAGTTAGCTATAGTCAACATTATTTTATATAACAATATGACATAGATTCATAATGACAGTATAGACGTCAAAAGAAGATATAGTTTTTAACTACACAATAAGCAAAAAGGTTACAATGTAATGAAATTGTACTATGTATTTTTCTTTAAGGAGTTTTGATGAAAATAGTAAAACAAATGGTTTTTTAAATTAAAGATTTTTTAGGACAAATAGTACTTACTGGTGAAAGGAAATACCTCCATTAACAGCTCCAATTTTACTGGTAGTGTTTGAACAATTAATTATTGAACAACGAGTCATTTTGTTTTTAAAACCTTACGTCGCATGCTGACCGCGGTCGGGAGTATACTAAAGTACGCGGCGAGCCATGGAGCCGTCGAGTCGTCTTTTTGCCACGCGAGGTACATACACTCTTTACTTCTATCTCGATATATTTCTGTGGTCACGACCTTAGACGGTATATCATGAGTCGTATAAGGCGGTTCACCCACTGCACCGCTCCCCGTCACGTAGCGCGGTGAGAAAATCTGTGGCAGATTTTACGATTGTATGTAAGGATCTCAAATTACATAGAAAACACGCCTAGCACAACCCACTGCCGACGCGGCAATGCGCGGGAAGGCACCCCGCGCGCAGTTTCTGCCAATCTTCGCGGGAGCGCGGTCCCGCGCGTGATTTAATACTGTAAAGACAATATAACTACAACATCTTGAAATTGAATAAGTTCGTCCATTCTCCATAACGATGTTGAGTTGAGTTTATTTGCCGCGGGGCCGTCGTAATCTGCTACCACGCGCGGGGGAGAGCTGGCAGGAATTTTTGTTTGGGTATTTGAGGCAAGCTGAAAACGCCCTATACCTATTATATCCCAACAGAGAATGGCAGACCAGCGGGCTTACTTTTGACGAAATTTAGGATTGGGATCGAGAACTTGTCAATCGGTACTCTTGTACGCTACACTAGCGCCCGATTTGACTCGATTACAGTGGAATTTTATGTAACTAATTGGAATTGGTATTTCTCAATCTCGTACATTTTTCGCACTCTTGACAATATTCTGACGTTGCGTATCGACTTCGAAATCGAGTTTGACGAATGTACACAGTTCAGTATTTTGAATTTTGGAGTAAACATTAATTAGAAGTTAAGACTATGACTATAAAGAACTGATGTCCAAATGACTAACAAGGTTCTGAAGTAATCTTCTGCCTAAGGGCGACGGTGAATTAATTTTAGGTAAATATAATTAAAAGGCTAACGTTAGGACAGTACAGCGTCAGTCGGGTCCGCTAAGAATTAATAAATAAATAGTGTATATGTAGAAAGGAAGCTTACCCGTGATTGTAGAGACTGCAGTATGGCACTTTGTGTGTGTGGATGTAACTCCATATCTGGTGGTAGCCCCAGTTGAGCAGCGGAGACACTCGGATTATTTGTGGCCAGTTCGAATCTGTTTTCTACAATTAAATATAAGCTTTTCTTACTGTCTTGTATATTTAAATATCTATTCATTTCTTTCATAGAGTTAGATACTCTTTGTATTTTTTTATTTTATTGAACACTTATAATCGTAGAACCATTGCAACTAGCCTTGATATTACATTCCTACTTAAAATTTGAACCTAGTATATTGAGCTAAAAAAGAAAAAGGCATAGGCACAGGCACAGGAGTAGTAGTAACTGCGTGCCAGTGTAATACTGGCACGCAGTTACTACTACTCCTGTGTACACGATCCTGTCACAAAATTGACCTTATTAATAATTACTGTAAGGTATGTTTGCTGACGTCAGTCGTCTTGTAGTTCATTGAAGGAGGCTTATGTTCAGCATTGGACGGATAAAGACTGATGATGATGATGATGTTTGCTGGTTTCTAATCACAGCCAGTAAACCATCATTTGTATTCTCAAAAAAATCCTATTTAGATGTGTATAATACCTAAATAACAACTTCAACCTTTTTGCGAACTAGAAAATCTTACCTGCATAAACTGTAAGGTTTCACTGTATGGGTCTGTTCGTCTGGTGCCCATCAAACACGCTTTCAAACCCGGATCCTCTTTCAATATCAACTCTAAAGTGACCTTCATTTCTCCCTCTAGCACCATTAGCCTCACTCCATAATGTTCTTCTACTTCTTTCACGAAAGCCTCTATTTCTCTAAATGGCCCTTTGGTACGTATGTAGACGATTTTAAGAATGTTTGGTATGTCATTTCTATTGTACATATCTTTAAGTAACTTGATTGTCAAGTCTAATAGGACTGTGCAGTCTTTGCCGCCGTTAAACGAAAATAACACTTCGTCTAATGCAAATTTTGTGAAGCATTCTCTTAATACCTGGAAATTGAAATAATTCTCTTTACAAATATAATGAAAAGGTAACGTTTGTGACTGGATGTACGAGGCAAAACTTGTTTATGTTAGTTGGTTAGGCAAATTGGCAGATGTGCCACCTGGTGGTAAGTGGTCGACGTCGCCCATGAACATAACCTAGTTTACCTGGAACTAGACCAGGCATTCATTCATGCGTTGCTTATCCTGAGACATAATATGTTCAGTGTCGATGCCACTTATTACACTGCCTGTCCTGCTCTTCTCTACTAAACACAGCAAAGCTGTTTGACGGGAGAAGCAAGCAAGATGGTGGTACCCATGCAACCGGGATCGCGGCACAGCGCATCCCTCCGTAAACTTCGTAACTACTTCCGTTTTAAATAATACGTTCACCGGTAGAATGCTGTATGGCTATAAAAATAATCACCATCAGTGCGGACACTGCTGTAAATCTAAGTAAACGCGGAATCTTCGGGGAACAGCTAGTTATGGATAAAATTATATAAAAAGTAGTAGGTACAATTTGCATGTTTTGAAAGACCCTTCTATTTACAACTGTACTCAAATCTAAATAGTATCTTGTAAATAGATCTTGTATTTGATATCTAGTCCTTGTTCTACTTTGTTAAATCCACTCTTGCTTAGTTAAGTGTTGTACACAAGTTCTGACATTAATAATTAATAATAATTTTATTTGTTCCTCTTTATCTTGATTTCTTTCTTAGCTTGTACACTTAGGCTATCTTTTTTTAAATTAATTTTTCCATTTTTGAATGGTATGACAATCTTGGCGAGAAATATTTTATGTAACCACAGTTTACATTGCGGAGATTTTTAATAAACATACATAATACGTCAGAAACATGATTGTGATTATCAAACCCACAGTTTGATAATCACAATCAGGCTGTTCCTATACATGAAACTCTCTAAAGCACGTCTATAGTATGCCATCATCATCAGTTCCATTCCGTCCGCCGCTGGACATAGGCCCCAATTCTTCAATGAACGCCAAGACGGCCTATCCCCCGCCACCCTCTTCCAACCAAGACTAGCCACTGTACGGAGATCGTCGTCCTCGCCGTCGGAGTTCGACCTAACTTTAATATATATCAACATGTAATGCAAAGCCCCCTTAAAACAGACATAATATAAATACCTGTTGTGACTCCTTCAGCACTTCAGTAAAATCCTCTAACTCCATGTTACTCCTCGGATGTATATTGTTTTCTGAAACAAAAATTATATTTACAAGATATTGTAACTAAACAGAAATTTTCGACTTAAACTCAATGCTTGAATGGATACTGCTCCATTGGTATTGTGGCTTTCGAAACTTGTTTTTAATTATTCAGATAATTCTCTTAGCCTAATTATGTTATTGCTTCATTTGGTAAATGAATAAACCTCAATTCCATAGTCAATATACATATAAAATTATATCGTGTATATACATACTTATTTTATCAATGTCAAATCCAACCATACTCTGATAAGGTAATTTTGAAACGAATTTTAATTGCATGAACTAATTGTATTTATGTGTTTAGGGTTACCAATGTTTTTGAGAAAAATTATGTATTATGTATATGTGCTATTAGGCCTGATTGCTATTGGTTATCTTAAAAATCTTTTAAACTTACAATTATAGTAATAGCCTTAGAGCTGGCAGGAATTTTTGGGTGCGTATTTGAGGCAAGCTGAAAACTTGCGCTATACCTGTCCTATTATATCCCCAACACAGAATGGCAGACTTGGCTGGTGAGTAATGGGCTAAATCAACCCTTATTATTTAAGGGTGGGGACACCAGCGAGGCCAGATGGGCGATCAGTCTTCATCAGCGGGACCATTTCACCCAAAAAAATCAACCCTTAAATTTTTAGTAATTATTTTTTTCTGTCACAAATAAGCTTGTTTTTTAATGTTTAAAGACTTAAGAAAAATATAAGCCAGGTGATTCTGTCGAAGTTTTAACCTTCCCAGGCAAGTGCAATAACATGTTTTTCAAAGTGTATTGTATTTTGTGTAAGTAATCATGAATCATTACAATTGATAAATACCTGTTTAGGCGCATCAGTGCAATTCTATATTTTTAATGCATGAAAAAATAAAACACTAAAGATTTATGAAAAAGTATATTCATATTTATACAGACCAACAAACATAACAAGATCCAATAATCATTCTTCTACTGCAACACTGTCAATGCATACTTTTTTCTTAGGAGGCTCCACGTTAGCCACATCATTATCTACATGAAATATTATATCTTTTGTCAATCTAAACGTCACACGAATCATTTCTTTCTTAGGAGACACATTTCTCACAGCAAATACATCTACAATGTTTGATGTTATGTCTACACCAATGTTATCTATGATCATTTTCTTTGCAACTGCAAAAGGATCATCACCAACGGCAAAACAATAAACATAAACAAGTATTTCACAATTAAATGAACTTGACGTTACATCATTGTCAATTAGATTTTTGAAATGCTTTAGAAACTCCACTGCCATAGCTGGCAAGTTCATAGTAACATGGATTTTGACACCATCCTGTAATTTCTCTTTCCCTTGACAAATATCTTCAATAAACTTTTTGAAGGTATTGCAAATGAAATGTTTACCATCTTCATTGTAGGATTTAAAGAGGTTTGGTTTGATTTTATTATTCTTGGCATTCTCATTTAACCATTTAAATGAATCTGGGTTTAGATCATTAGCAAAAACCCTACATTTTCTTCTCGCAGCTGGTATAGCAAAGGGGCCCACACCACAGAAAACATCAAATAACACATCTCCCGGGTTTAGAAACCCCAGAATTCTCTCATGTTCCTTACACAGGCGTGGATTCCAATATACTTTGGAGAAGTCAAATTGAAAGTTACATTGGTTTTCTTTAACAGTAACAAGAAAATCTTCATCACCAGCTATAACATCCATTTTAAAGTTTCTATAAGTGTTATCAATTATGTTGCATTTATTCACAACAGTTCTACAAGTTTTAATTTTATCTACAAGCACTTGGCCTATCAGTGGGGCATATTCAAGGAGATGGTCACGCAAATTAAGATGAATTATATGTCCAATCTGTGAAAAACCACTGACAGTTTCCACTTGCTCTGGTAAAACAGCTTTAAATATAGTTTCATACTTATAATTATCATATGTTAACTGTATTTCTTTAGTAGAGAAGTTATTCTCATCTATTCCATGTCGTTTTAGTTGGACGCAATCATTTTCAGAGATATCAGTCCATTTTGACACTTTCTCGGGGTTGAAAATAATTTCTTTACTGCTGTTGCCTTCTAAGGTTTGTATCGGTTTGAAGTTTTCCATTTTTAGGAAGTAGGGTTTACATATTTTTGATATTCTCGACACTTTATCACCAGACACTCTGAGGATAGGAACCGATATATGACGCAAGAACTTATCGCGATTAAGTTGTTTCATGCCACGAACATTAAGTGGGATTATAGCTGAACTATTTAGCTCATTCATTTTTAGTTTTAAACTACCGAAAAACTTTTGTAATAGGGTCAATATCATAGCATTCTAAGAATTACTAATGTAGATTAAATACTAACCTATCCCAAGGTCAGAGATTATGCAACATTTGTCCAAACAATCACAGTATGAGGCGAAATACTTTCTTCAGTAAACTATGAAACTAATTGCAACATTTTATATAAAAAACTAAAAGCTTTCTCCAAAAAAGTGAAAACATGTGTGACACTTCACATGTCAATTTGACGTTTCGTTTGATTTTTTCGCTCATATTGGCTATTGGAACAGGCCAAGGCCGCGTTCCGATATATACTGGACCACTGTAAGGTGTGACGTCATTGCAGTATACTGAGAAGCCGTTCCTTTATAGTGAGCTATACTGGTTTCCGTCTATAACGGAACGCTGTACAGTATACTGTGAACTGACATCTATGATTTTTGGGGTTGCAATATCAATATAATATTTTATACTATTTTGTGGGGTTGTTTTTACGTGAAAATATATAAAATTACTAGCTGTTGCCCGCAGCTTCGCCCGCGTTAACTTTTAAAATTTGAGGGGTCGACCACCCTTATCACTTAGGGGTATGAAAAGTAGATAGTAGCCGATTCTCAGACCTACTGAATACGCATATAAAATTTGGTAAAAATCGGTAAAGCCGTTTCGGAGGAGTACGGTAACTAACATTGTGGCAATGAAATTTTATATATTAGATATTATTGTATAATTAAGTTAGTAAATTATGTATACTTGTTAGTATTAAATAAAATATTGTTTTTCAAGCAATTTAATGTATAATATCTTAATAACCGAATGATTGAAATTAGGTAAGGTCAATAAGTGATGAACTTATTTAAAAAAATAATTAGGTATTTATTATCTAACTGGAAAAATAGCTAATGGAACACGCAATAATTGCAACTGCAATGGCTGGTGCAGTCCAAAATTTATTGGAATCTTCCGATAATGACTCTGATGACGATGATGAAGAGCTCATATCTTTTGTAATACAGTGGGTCAAAATATTATCCCTAGAACAGAATATTATGCACAGACAACTGTTTTCTTAATGACTGAATACTGATAGCGAGTTTTAAAAGTCATTTCCTGTTAGGAATCCATTGTTATTCGATAAAGTTATTCATACCTATTATAACTATCGAAATGTTTACCACGATTTTAATTACATATCGAAAGCTAACAAAGCTTTTGATAAGTAAGTAGGTATATCAAAACTATTTACGTTCATTTTAATACCTGCTTCTTCATTATCGTCGTTTGCAACAGAACCTAAATATCGAGAGTTGAAAAGGGGTTCAAAATTACCTAATATTATTACGTGGTAAAAATTCCGGTTTTAAGCAAATTCTAGTGTTGGTGACCACGATATATTAAAATCTTAATTCTTATATCAGATAATTTCATAAAAAATAATATTTTTATTTATCAAGTTACTTTGTTAATGATTTTATTTCCAATTATAAAAAAAGTCTGTTTCATATGGTCAGAAATCATTTATCACGTGAACGCAAACCGAAGAAACGAAGAAATAGTTTTTAGGTCTGACTTATACATTTTCAATATAATATTAATTTTCACATAACATAACAGTCATAAGTAGGTATAACCGATAAGAAGTAAAAACAAAATTAATTATTGCGTCTTAGAAAAGGTTTCTATTTGTGTCAATAGATGTCACTGTAACGGAATTAAATCGCGCTATCAGTTGTACTTCAACGTAATTTAAGTGTCGGATTATAAACTCCTGTAAAGTCTTGGTAAATTGCAACTTGCAACATCAGTCAGCAGTGATGTTTCAATTACTATGATGATACGCAGCGACAGTAGTCAGTAGCTCTCTCGCTTTATAAGATTGAATAACAATTAACAAATAATATCAAATAGTATAGCGAACAAAGTCAAAAGTTGTTAAAATAAAAATTACAATTAAAGATACAAATTTTAAAAATAAAGAAATGAACACCGAACAAACTATATTTTTGATGTGACTGCGCCTAATAAATCGTTGAACGCCGGCTGCATACATGAAAATGACCCGTAATACTCATTATCTCGTTACGCTCATTGTACGCTTGCGTTATGTTATGACGTTGTTATTTGATTTATCTATCATCGGTAAACCACTTTATAAACAACCAATTTTTTTTCTCGTCAATCACCGAAAGTCGGCAAATAAACAAATTAGCACAAAAAAAAACAAAAAGTTGATTTGTCTCCGTCAGGCGCCAACTTCAGTTAGCCAATTAGCCAATCACTGAGCGCATCGTGCATGCACCGTACCTGGAAATCACCAGTACTCACAGTAGAAAAATGGCGACGATGTATGACGTCATATATTACGACGTCATACTGCAACTGTATACTGTCAGTGTAAACGGAACGAATTTCTCCCAGTAAGAGCACTGTACAGTGCTCGCAGTGCAAAAATGGCGTCGGTTCATGACGTCATATATAGCCTAGAGCACTGCGACAGTATACTGTCAGTCTATAACGGAACGAATTTCTCCCAGTAAGAGCACTGTACAGTGCTCTCAGTTTAAATCGGAACACGGCCCAAGACTCCAGTCTTGCCATGCAGCCAATTCTGTTGTAATCAATATTAGCTTAGACTGTATATGCTTAGTACAAAAATAACATATCAAGAAAATTGATTTTCGTTTACTGCCAGAGTGAAGTGTTTCTACTTACAATAATTCTGACATTATTTTGTCAAAAAAGTTAAGAGCACAACGATCGAAACTCGATTTACAGTGCGAATAGGACACTGAAGATGCCTTGAAAGTAAACGCTCCAATAACGTATCTTGTCATACGTTTTTAACGCAGAAAGTTTGATTATGTAGCCAAAGCTTGTTTCATGCCAAATAAGCGTAAAGGTACCGTTACTGCTAAAGGGACCTTGTTTCCTGCGCTTTTGTGATTATTTTCCCTGCCAAAAAAACGTAAGGGTGTGTAATATGCTACTATGGTACTAAACAATTAAAGTAATGAAATCAATTTTTACGTCAATAATGGTGTAAAAGCTATATCGACCAGAAGGTTACAATACCTCGTAACTCGACTTTTTACGTAAATGAAGGTTTTAATGCCATCTGTCGTAGAAAAAATACATCTTTCTTGTGACAAAAACTCGTTACTATTGAAAACCTCTAACCGCCTAAAAATTACCGAAAGAAAATACTCTTATCTGACACGGTAAAACGAATTTCTAAATGTTGGTAGCAATTTCTCGTATCTCCAACTCTGACAGCTCAGTTTGTATGCAGAATCAGTCGGTACCTGTTCGTCTGCACGAAAAGTAAGTCGTTTCTTGATTTTTACTCATAATGATCTAAATTAAAATGTTTGTACGTCTTACAATATATTTTTGCTAGATATTAGTCAGTGGTTATTGCAAAAAAGTGCGTAGTAGGCTGTGAAATATTGAAATTAACTGTCGAGTGATAGTTACGAGGTATTTCCGTCTATGATTTTTTATTGTTTTGTTACTACCAATAAATTTATTTGATTAGATAGGAGGTATTGCTCCTTGAATTTAACATCTTAACTATGCTATTTTTAAATATCCCTTAATTCTAGGTAAACATGTCGACTGATCGTAAAAAAAAATTAGTAAGCCTCTGCTTGGGCGGCTATGATGGTGACCTACCTCTCACTACATCTGCACCAAACGAAGAATCGGAACTAACGACTTCTGCGTACGCTTCTTTATCGGCTGCTACTGTAAATTTGCATTCAAGGCACAGTTCTAGTAGTTCAAGGCGCAATAGGAGTAGCAGCAGATCAAGCAGCAGCAGCAGCAGCAGTAGATCAACTTGCAGCGCAAGTACAAAATCGATTAATTCTGATATATTTGATACTGCCGATTCTAACTCTCAAATTATTACACCAGAAGAACTTCAAATTGAACGAGTTACTAATGCTGAACCAAGTCCGTCAATTATCCAGGATTTTTTTTATGGCGACATGACTGATGGACGTTGTAGACGTAAAGCAGATAAGAACGTATGGAAGAAAAACTTAAATAGACGTTTGCGCATGGAGGGTAAACCCTATTTGGGCTATACGCGTTCAAATGGAGGTAAAGTTGAGCAAAATAAACATCGCATTGGAAGAGAAATGGGGAGCCGTTGTGATTCACATTTTTAATTTATTCTGGAATGAGATGAATTGGGACCAACGCAAAGTATTTGTGGCTAACCATGTTAAACGTAAACTAACAAAAAAGTGCATCTTTCAAGGCAAGTCCAGGCGTAAAGGCTCTTTTGAATACAGTTTGACTGGGAAGGGGTCGAATAGGATTGATAGCGTCAAACAGGTCTGCAAAAAAATGTTTTTAAAGCCATTGTGCATTGGCGAATTTTCTGTGCAATCCTGGACGTCGTCTAGCCAGCATGTAATGAGTGAATCTCAGGAAGTTTGACTGTCGTCAAGGGTGCGATCTATCAACTCTCTTAGAATTGAAAAACTGGCTGTGTTGCATGAATTTTTCGATTCCAACAACGAAACAATGCTAGATGTGAAAAAGCAAAGGACAAGCAAGAAGCTGCTGAATGAAAGTGTATAGTTCTCACTGTAGACCTTCCAGCAGTAAAGGTGTGCCCGTTCATTACAGCAAGTGCAGTATATTACAAAACAAAACTTGCGCTGCACAATTACACGATTTATGATCTCACTACTCATCACGTAATGTGTTACTGGTTTACTGAAGCTGATGCAGATCTTACTGCCTCCACTTACGCTACGTTTAATACAGTTTAAAGTCAACCTATATGAAAATTGGCAAAATTTACCTCAGCGTGCCACCAAAATTATAATAGTAACTCAGTATAAACCACTCCACAAAAGTAAGCTTTCTATTACTGATACGAAATTTGCACATTTGCAAGAGTTAAAAAATATTATTCCCATAGATTGTCATCGGTTCTACGACAACCTCTTACATAATTAGGATAATATTTTGTGGACTTCAAGGCTGATTAGTGAGACTGATTATTTTTATATAGTAATTACAAGAAGTATTTTTTTATTTTGGTTAATTAATTTGTTTAAGAAAAGTGGCCAAATGTGATTGAAATAGTTGCCAAAAATTAATTATATCACTAACAGATAAAAAAATGTTATTTTTGAGTTCTTTACTTAATTAAATAATCCTATAAATTTAATTATTTTAATAAAAAATAAATAAAAACAATAAATCGTAACTGCATTATTTCATGAAATTTATGAAGCAATACCATGTATCTAGCATTTATAAGTTTCGGATTAAATTAATCTTTAAACAACATTTATATAACAATAATTTATATAAAAATAATAAAGTTCGACTTTGGGAATCTCTGTAAATTAAAAAATAAATTTAATATAGTGTTTTTTCTTTCTCCTGTAAAATCTTGTTTTTGTATGTTACGAGGTATTGTTCCCTTATGGTCGATATACGTTCTTGTAGCACGTAATAAATCTCTATTGTTCTGATTCACTTTCGCGTCTAATACGGTCTGTACGTTAATTTGACACTTTGACGGATTTTATCGCGGTTTATTAAGATTTTTACTTTTTTATGTTGGTTGGATAGGCAAACTAGCAGATATGCCACCTGATGGTAAGTGATCGACGTCGCACATGAACATAAAACTAGTTTAACTGGAACTAGGCCAGGTAACTCATTTGTGTTGCCTACCCTGAGACATAAGAGGTTAAGTAAGAGTTAGTGCCATGCTGCTTTGCAGCCAAATTGGGCCGGCACGACCAGGGTTGGCACCTTTCGCTCATCTAATACCGGCGTAACCTCTGGTTGTGCGGATATGGATGGGCGTCTATAGTCGCCAAAAGGCCTCGATTGCTCGTTTGCCTCCAATGCTATTTAAAAAACCTGTCTAAATAAATATTTTTAGCTTATTGGTTTTCATAAGCCATGGAATGATATGTGCGATTAATATTTTGCGTATGATAATATGAATGATTAAGAGAAGTAAGTCAAAAAGGTGAACATGAAGCTCATTTACAGAGAAAATTACAAGCGAGAAGACATAGAGATGAAGCTGGTCACAGTCAGATTGAGGTTGATAACATTCACGCTACTATAACAGAGCTGTCCATGAAATCAATAACACTTTTTGATCCGTCCATCCGTTACTTCACTACTATTAGGACTGCGTCAAGAATAAATCCTTACAAAGTATAATAAATGGGACTGGAAGATTTTTTGATTTGAAAAAACTGAAAACTGTTATGATTAAACAGACACTGATGAGGAGCTGTACATTGTTTGAAAATCAAATTTAAGGTATTCAGAAGGGGCAAAAGAGCAACCTCGTCCCCACCATGGATCAAGCTTTGTCGTGGCGGTGGGACTCAGTAGCCTAGGGTGTGCCCAGCACCTTGGGCGAAGCAAATTGAGCCGAGGGAGCTGCTCTTTGTACCCATCTTGAGGGGACAAAAGAGCAGGGAAGCGGCAGAACAAGGGGCGATGATTGGAACCTTATAAATAAAAAATAAAAATATTTTTATTCAATGTTGTACGTCAAAGTAGCTTATTGAACGTCAAATGACTCTACTACCGGTTCCTAAAATAGTCCACTGAGAAGAACCGGCGAAACAAACTCAGTGAAACTAATCTTTTCAATATTATACAATATAGGTACATAATATGATATAATTATACATAGAAGCCATGTAGGAAACGCCTTATTCCCAAGGTGTGGATTCCCAAATCTTCAATAAATTATTTTATTTTGTAGTATCCTTTACCACACAAACGTTCTTTAACAGTTTTTTTAAATTTATTTATCGATAGGTTTTGAACGTTTTCTGGGATCCTATTGTAGAAGCGTATACATTGACCCATAAAAGAATTACTGACCTTATGTAGCCTAAAATATGGCACAACAAGTTTATGTTTGTTCCTTGTATTTTTATTGTGATTATCGCATTTTTTTACAAATTCATTTATATTTTTGCGAACATACATCACGTTTACAAAAATATATTGAGATGCTACAGTCAAAATGTCTATTTCTTTAAATTTCTCTCTTAATGATATTCTGGGACCCAGACAGTAGATAGCCCGTATAGCCCGCTTCTGCAGTATGAAAATTGTATTGACATCAGCGGCATGTCCCCAAAGCAAAATGCCGTAGGACATAAGACTGTGGAAATACGCATAATATACTAGTCTAGCCGTATTAACATCCGTAATTGACCTGATTTTTCTAATCGCAAAAACTGCAGAACTGAGTCTACTCGATAAGGTAGCTATATGGGGCGCCCATTGGAGATTGGCATCTAAGGTAATGCCAAGAAAGGTAGTTGAATTCACCAAGTCCATTATCTCCCCACTTAATGTTACATTGGTTTGTACTTGCTTAACATTAGGTAGTGTAAATCTAATCAATTTAGTTTTATTGCAGTTAAGTAACAAATTATTGACACTAAACCAATGTACCATCTTTGAAAGAGCATCGTTTACTTCGTCAGAAATCATTTGTTGTCGCTTAATTTTAAATATTAAAGAAGTATCATCGGCAAACAATACTATTTCATGCTTATCCTTCATGAGAAAAGGTAGGTCATTTATGTAAACGAGGAAGATAAACGGACCCAGAATGGAACCTTGAGGCACCCCCATTTTTATGTTGGTACCAGAGGAACTTTTATTATTTACAATTACCTTTTGTGTTCTGTTATTTAAGTAAGATGCTAATAGTTTAAGTTCTGTGCCCCTGATACCATAGTGATGTAATTTCCTGATCAATGTTGCGTGTTGAACACAATCAAAAGCCTTGGACAAATCACAAAATACACCTAAGGCATCCTGCGATTCATCCCAGGCTGTATAAATATGTTTCAGTAGGTGAACTCCAGCATCAGTTGTAGATCGCCCTTTAGTAAATCCATACTGCTGACTATGAAGCAACTGATGCTTGTTAAAAAAAACTAAAATTTGATTAAGAATGATCTTTTCAAAAATTTTACTAAGTGTTGGGAGTACTGAAATCGGTCTAAAGTTTGAGGGGTCAGATGTGACACCAGATTTAAAAAGTGGTAGAATTTTACTATGCTTCATTAAATCAGGAAATACACCACATTCAATACAATCATTGAAAATTACCGCTAAGATAGGTGCAATTATTTCTATAATATATTTAATCGTTTTTACCGACATGCCCCACAAGTCTGTAGTATTTTTGACATTAATAAGTTTGAAAGCACCTATAACATCTTTGGAGCAGATGGAATGAAATTTAAAAAGAATATTATTTTCTTTCACACAATTTTTGAGTAAGGATTCAGCGACAGTAGGAGACGATATGAGGTTTTTAGTTGTTACCTTACCCCTTACCCCATTGTACTGTCCCGACGTTAGTAGGGGTTGTTCTGTGGTGCGGGACAACCACTCTGTGGAGGTGGCGTCGGTCCCTTGAGGAGCTGACTAGCCGTCGAGTTACCCTGTTTCCTCATTAGATCCGGGGCACCCTACCAAAATCGGCATTAGCGGCATTTGCCGGGTTTTAGTGGGTAGAGCTGCGACCACCTTACCACCTTTCGGGCGCAGCGAGTCCCACATACCCGCCTGGGGAGACCCACTCCCCCGTGGGATAC
The DNA here is from genome assembly GCA_963853865.1 of Helleia helle. Taxonomy (NCBI): domain Eukaryota; kingdom Metazoa; phylum Arthropoda; class Insecta; order Lepidoptera; family Lycaenidae; genus Helleia; species Helleia helle. The sequence continues at coordinate 4,227,986 of OY971425.1, read as the reverse complement.
CTCCAAGCATTTCCCGGCGTTAAAGAAAAAGAAAAAGAAAAAACCTCGTCAAGAGTTATTTTTCAAAAAGCTTACAGTGGTCACATAGCTATATCAGCAGATAAGTACCATGATTTGCAAAAGCTGTGTCGATCTGGAGTTATTCCTCCAACATATTATCACGATTTTTCCAATTTTTTTTAAGTCAACCACGAATAGTTATAATTTTTAATTATTATTAATTTTAGAAGTTTTTTGTTATTATTTTAAGGCCATTTTAACGGAAGTTCCGTTGCATTCCCTAAATTATTAAATTTATATAACAGCCAAAATAACGTATGTCAACCTTTTTTTGATAAATCATATTTCTAACTACAGCCTGGCAAAAAAGAGTATGGAAAAAATGAGGGCGCCACTTTCACTTAGGTCTCAACATAATTTGGAAAATCAGTTAGATAATTTAATCAAATCGTTAAAAATAAATGAGAAACACTAAGCTTTACTCAAAATCTAGTATTTGTCGGCCAAGTATTGTCAACATCATAGGTTTCCATTTAGTAAAATATTTAGTTCCACCTGTCACCACGTCATACTCTTTTTTGCCAAGCTGTACCATAGATTTTGCCATACAAGAGCTATAAGATAACGAGAGGTAAATTTGAGTTGTTTTTCGGCTCTCCTGTAAAGTTGTCATTTTGCCCTTACGCTACTCTAGTTCTTAACCCGCGTAATGTAGGAAACAAAAAGAGCTGTTAGCCTTTTAATACTTTACGTTACACTTTTACGTTTATTCACTAAGTTTTATTATTTCATACAAAATGCGTCAAACACAAAAGCCGTTAGTTTGTGTAATATAAACTAAAACCTTATTGGTACAGTCGCCTGTAATAGTATGTTCAGTAAAAAACTGACTTAAATTGAGAGAGATCTTGGATCAATAAAAACAAATATGTAGCTCCGTTAAAATATGACTAGATCTTATACAATATGAACGGTTTAAATATGAACATCGCAATGTATAGCCCCCTGAGTAGCCCCTCGTAGCTAGATGCCATTTTTGAAAACAAGATGTTGAACAAGATGGTGAGTAAAAAGGTGAAAACGTTTTTCATTTTGGGATCTAAGGAAGGAAAAGAAATGAGGATATTTAAGGGTAGGAGCTAGCTATCAGGACGGTTAGGGTGATGGGTTCTGCCGTTAGTCGGATACGCCAGATTACAGCGATGAATAAGGAAAAGAAGAAGAAGAAGAGAACTATAAGGACTTAGTTTTCATAAACAGTGTTTCCACAATAAAGGGAACTTCCCCTTTTGAGGGGAAAATAGGGTCCAGAGGGGAAGAGAAAGGGGAAATCGAGAGCCAATTTCGTGCATTTTTTTTAAATTTGAACTTTTTTTAACTAAAAAAGGTCGTCAGAAAAAAAACTATAGTAAAATTTTCGTTGAGGGGAAATAAGACCTGAGAAGGGGAAAACTCAATTGAGGCGAGGGGAAATCGCGATTGAGGCGAGGGGAAATGAAATCTCTAAAGTGGAAACACTGTTCATAAATACAAAAATAATGACGAGGTTGTTTTGAGGGACCAGCTCGAGGGACTGGAGTCGAAATTATAACTACCACCGTAACATCTATCTAAGAACGTGCACCAATCGAATCCAAACCCATTACTGAAATTCGCATCAAAATTGGAGCAGTAGTTTTGTAGATATATGGGAACTCTCATCACAAACGCGTATACCGTGGGTAAAAATAGCCAAGAATTCTATGTGATTTGAAACGCAAAATTTTTCATATTGTAGGTACCTAACGCTCACATTTGAAAAGTAGAATATTTCAGTGACTGTACAACTTTTACGTCGCTTTTAAATAAATAAATATATAATCCATTATTTTTTAATTTGTACAAGCTGTTTAAAAGTATTGAATGGGGAAACACTCGTTTCAATGTAGCTTGTCAAGTACACGGCCACTCAGCATTGTTTGATACAAATTTAAATTAAAAAACTTTGCACGGTGATTGTGTCACAAACTTGATTTTAAAGGAATCGCTCGGAAAGAATCTTAATTAGTTACCAATTTTACATTTTATAGTTACAAATTTCATTTGTTAATTGTTATCTATACTATTATATACTAGCTGTTGCCCGCAGCTTCGCCCGCGTTTACTTAGATTTACAGCCGTTTGGATTGATGGTTATTATTTTTATGGCCAAAGTTACGCCTTATAAGCTATCTGCCAGTGAAAGCCTCGTCAAAATCGGTTTAGCTGTTTCAGAGACTAACCGGAACAAACAGACAGACAATTTTTTTTAAATGTAAGTACCGTATATAATTTCAAAGCTTTTACCCGCGACTTCGTCCGCACGTAAGAAGTATTTCTTTGAATCTTATTTTTCAAATAATATGGTTCCAATTTTTTTTTTTTCGGATGGATCTATGCTAATGGCCCGAAGGCCCTAATGCTTCATCGGATTAGTGTGAGCCCATTCGGCTCACTTTTGATTGGGGGGTTGCCCCCCGCCTACCGTGCAGTCTGCGACCACACGGCCTCCTGGCGTCGGTTGTGTATGGTTCCAATTTACAAACAATTATAATTTATATTACATACAGGATACAGATTATTTGAAAGGTGTGCAATACAAAGGTGCGATTCTCATAAGGATTCACATCTTGTAATAGATAGCGTGATCTACATTTTGTGTTAACGCCATCTATTGACGCATCTAAAAAACTTTTTGTTACACTTATACATCTTACATCTTACCTTGGGTCTTAAACTATCTCCAAATCAAATTTCACTCTTATCGGTTCAGTGGTTTAACAAATATACAGTCCCGGCGTTTTAGCTGCATAACTCCCGATCCCGTGGGATTTGCAGGATAACAACTATTTTATGTCCTACGTTAGGTTTCAAAGCATCTTCATATCAAATTTCACCCAAATCCGTTTCGTGGTTTAGAAGATAGGCAGGCCTGGGGTTATACCCGCATATTTCCCGTTCCCGTAAGATTTTCAGGATAAGAACTATTTCACATCCTACTTTAAGTTTTAAAGTATCTTCATATCAAATTTCACTCAAATCTGTTCCGTGGTTTGGAAGATAGACAGTCTGGAGGTTTTACCCGCATAGTTCCCGTTCCCGTGAGATTTTCAGGATAAGAACAATTTTAAGTCCTACTTCAAGTTTCAAAGTATCTTTATATCAAATTTCACCCAAATCTGTGCCGTGGTTTAGAAGATAGACAGTCCCTGGGTTTTACCCGCATAGTTCCCGTGGGACTTTCAGGATAAGAACTATTTTAAGTCCTACTTTAAATTTTAAAGTATCTACATATCAAATTTCACTCAAATCTGTTCCGTGGTTTAGAAGATAGACAGTCTGGAGGTTTTACCCGCATAGTTCCCGTTCCCGTGAGTTTTTCAGGATAAGAACTATTTTAAGTTCTACTTTAAGTTTCAAGGTATCTTTATATCAAATTTCACCCAAATCTGTACCGTGGTTTAGAAGATAGTCCCTGGGTTTTACCCGCATAGTTCCTATGGGATTTTCAGGATAAGAACTATTTTAAGTCCTACGTTAAGTTCCAAAGTATCTTTAGATCAAATTTCACCCAAATCTGTACCGTGGCTTAGAAGATAGACAGTCCCGGGGTTTTACACGCATAGTTTCCGTTCCCGAAGGATTTTCAGGATAACAACTATTTTAAGTCCTACGTTAAGTTTCAAAGTATCTTAATATCAAATTTCACCTAAATCTGTTTCGTGGTTTAGAAGATAGTCAGTACCGGGGTATTACCCGCATAAGTCCCGTTCCCGTGGGATTTTCAGGATGAAAATTATTTTATGTCCTATTTTAAGTTTCAAAGTGTCTTCATATCAAATTTCACCCAAATCTGTTAAGTGGTTCAAAAGATAGACAGTCCCGGGTTTTTAGTTCCCGTAGGATATCCGGCATAAAAACTATCCTATGTCCTTTCTCGGGTTTCAAACTATCTTTGTGCCAAATTTCATCCAAATCTGTTCAGTAGTTTAAGCGTGAAGAAGAGACAGACAGACAGACAGAGTTACTTTCGCATTTATAATATTAGTAAGGATAAGGATAAGGATAATATTATAAAGCTAAAGAGTTTGTTCATTTGAACGCGCTAATCTCAGGAACTACTGGTCCAATTTGAAAAAAATCTTTCAGTATTAGATAGCCCACTTATCGAGAAAGACTTTAAACATCACGCTGTGTATGTTAATAGTAAAATTGCTTTGACTTATGCTATGACTTAGGGCCGTATTAATAAATCGAACTCAATACTGCTCTCAAGATCGATCTCACCTGAGTTACATTCAAGATTCGGACAGCATCTCAAGTTCGTGGCTAATTAATAGACGGATTTTGAGCGCGTATCACTTGAGATCGGTTTCAAGTTCAGCATCTCAAAATTTTGAGATTCTGCACTCAAGTAAGCGTCATTTTGACGTGATTACATCTTATAAATTGATCCGCTGTCAACCGTTGGCTTGGAAACCATTATTTATAACAAATATAGAAGTAATTATTGTAGATTAAATAATTTTGTAGTCATGTAAAGAAAAAAAATAATCTCAAAACTATTTAAGCCTTACCTGAAATGATCATGTTGCATAAAACCAGAGAGCTCATAACTAATTGGTTATATCTAATGTAATATAAAAGTCAATGCATAGAACTTTAATGTCAAGAGAACTGCCATTTCTGGTGCTATTGGAAGACCTCTGTTGTCGACTCTTTGCAGGTGTCCTCTAATTAAAGATGTTATTGACTGGCCTGTTGGTCTAGTGGTTAGTGACCCTGACTGCTAAACCAGAAGGTAGTGAGTTCGATTCCCACCCGGGACAAATGTTTGTGTGATGAGCATGATTATTTGTTCTGTGTCTGGGTGTAATTTTTCTATAATTAATATGTATGTATTTAGACATATTATTTAAGTATATATCGGTTGCCTGGTTGACATAAGAACAGGCTCTGCCTAGCTTGGGATCAGATGGCCGTGTGCGAGTTATCCCTACATATTAGTATTATGATATATATAACAGATTCTTGACTGAATCTGTACATTTTCTTGAAATTTTCAGTAGGTGTTTGAAAGGGATTTTGGGCTTCCCTTATGTAAATTTTGGCAAACAAATTCTGCTGGGCCATAAATTAATATCATCGTAGTGATCGATAGCTTCGTAGTAATTAATTTCGTTTATAATATTTTCCATATTTGAATAGTTAGCATAAATTGAACAAGAACCTTGACAATATATGCACTCAAGTCACCTTCGGACTGCACTCAGCAAAGACGCACCTGAGCGCGATCTCAAGAGTTCTCTTAAGTGCCGAGTTTGACTAATTAATACGACGTCACTCAAGTGATTACGGGATCTTACAATGTGAACTCAGGTTCGGTTTATTAATTAGAACTGCATCTCAAAAGCGTGAATGAGATCGCTCTCAGAGCTGAGTTCGATTTATTAATACGGCCCTAAATGAGACAGGCTCAAATCTCGCGTTTTGGTGGTGTGGCCTTTTGGGGTGCAATAAAAAAATTCTTTAATCCCACCAATCACCAAACAGACTCATTGTATGATATAGTATACCCAAATATTCACACAATTTTTTCTGAGCTCTACGAGGGTAGACGTGGGAAAATGGTACCTATATATTTATTCATTGTTTAATAATTACTTAGAATAAATACACTAGTTAGTAGTAGTAGTAGTAGTAGTAGTCGTATCTAGTAGTGGAATTATTCTAAGAATAATTAATAATATTATGCTTCTTTAAAATGTTGTGCTAATATGTTATAAAATATGTATATACTAAGTATATGAGTTGACTAAATACTAGGCAACATCATTCTTATTAATTAGTTACATTATTTTTCGTATAATTCATTTTAATAATGAACCTCTCGAAATACTATTTTATTGACTCTGTGAGTATGTACTAATATTGTATTTATAAAAAGGTTTGATTGTTTGACCGAATTGACAAAATCTATAACCTATAGAAATTTAAGCATCATTATAGACGTGTAAACATAGGCTATAAAATTTACCCAAGCAAAGCCGGGATGGACCGCTAGTAGCTTATAAACTTAATATAATGATTATAGGTCATCATAATAAAAAAAACCCCATGTAATTACAACAAAATCTGATCTTGAAGCGGCTGAACCGATAAGATATGTCTAATGACCTGGGAAAGCTAAAGGAAGAGGCTAGGAAATCTGCTAACTGCTTTCAAATGACAAAAACTGTTTAAGCTAAGGTGCCACAGACGCTTATCGATCAAATATAATATAACACCGATCTTTTCGCGCCAGTTACTATCTGTTAGCCATAATAAAATCCACGCGGCATTGCGAGCAACGATTTTGCCAATTAATCATAATCAGATTTCCCATAAAAAATTAACAAATGAAATACCGCGAGCGAGTGATTCAATAAGCGCGCATCAGCGTTTCAAAATTACCTAAAATAACACACCTTGATCAAACATTTACAATTTGATATTTGCGGAATGGCCACAGAATGCATTTAGAGGTGAATTCGTACAATTTCATAATTTACTCGCGCCCAGGAAAACATTCGCTCCGAATGAAAATTTCGAAAATAAATAACGTCTGTACCATACTGTACGTATAAACAAACATGGCTGACTTTTGGATGCGAAATAAATTGCATTAATTCGCAACAAATTGTCATGTGATTTTAGCGAAACGGAATAAATAAGAAAAGCGATTTTATTCTTATTTTTAAATTAATACCTTTTATATTTGAATACCCCTTATTTTTTTCCTAGCCTATACTGTCCCACTGTTGGGCAAATACCTCCCTCTCTTTGCCACGCGTCTCTATCGTTAGCTGCACTACGCCAGTCTTTTCGAAAAGTTGAGATCATTCCGCTATCTCGTGAGGTCTGTCGCGTCTCCGAACCCTGTTTAATGGGACCCAGTCTGTAGTTTTCTTGGCCCACAGGTCCTGGCACATCCTGCATGTGTCCTTAATTTATTTAGTTAGTAATTTTATACGAATATTTTAAACTCGCTAGTGTCTGCAGTTTTACGTATTCTATAATCGAAAAAAAAAATATAGCCTTCCTATTATCTAATCTTTTTTCCTAATTCGGTAACTGGTAGTTTCGACGATTAGGTGCGTCATATATTATTATAGGGTCAAGAAAAACTTTTAGCTTATTATATTCCTAGATACTTTAGTAGATATTGGCTAAGCGACGTTCCATCTAATAATATAATATCTATGGACGCTTTTACACCACGTCAATCTGGTCCCGTGGTAAGTTCTCGAAGAACTTGTGTTACGGGTACCAGACAACGGGAACACATATATTTAATACTTTTATACTATACATATAATACACATATTTAATATACATCCATGACCCAGGAACACAGAAAACTTTTTTGTTCCCTGGCAGGATTCGAACCCGCAACCTCCGGCTTGAGCGCCAACGCGCTTACCACTGAGCCACGGAGGTCGTCAAATCTAATGGGCGACGGTAACTGATGGGCAACGCCAATAAGTCTACCTTTTTCGGATTAAGCCCGGATTACTTGCATCGGTGGAAGGGTACACTTTTTACGGAGCGCATATGATTACTACCATTAAACTTTTTTTTTTTTTTTTTTAAAGAACGAGCCTTATTTTGAGGTGAAGAACAGAATTTTTATATTTTACAAAGATTTATTGTGAACATTTTGACATAATGCAATACATAATTTTCAATTATTGTGTCGTTGTGTTTTTGGATACACGATATTTTTCAAGATGGAAAGAATGAGTAAAAATGAACAAAGTCGGTTGCAATATGAAAGTAGGAAAAGTCATTCACATTTATTTTAAATCGACAAAACATAAACCGCTGAACTCTGAAGTTATAATGAAGGGATTGCTTTTATTGCCGTACCCGAGGTTCGTGGTACTTTAAAAGAATAACAATAAATGTAATCATTATTTATGCACCGGATAACGGGTGACGGGTCTAGATAATTTGGTGAATACTAGGGTTTCCAAACATTGAATTTATAAAAAATAATCATAACTTTTGGGCTATAAGGTTCGGGATTGCCCTTCGGAACGACGGAGTGTTCGCCAGTCAGCTATCTCGAAGAATTACAGGGAGTCTTGGCGTTCATTGAGAGGGGTCGTTTTTTTTTTTTAACGCCGGGAAATACTCTGAGGCATCCCGCGAGGGAGTGGGTTTCTCCCGGCGGGTATGTGGGACTCATTGCGCCCGAAAGCTGGTAAGTGGACGCAGCTCTACCCATTAAAACCCGGCGAGTGCCGCCAATGCCGCCTTTGGTGAGGTGCCCTGGATCGAATAAGCAAACAAGGCACCTCGACGACCTAGTCAGTCCCCCAAAGGACCGACGCCACCTCCACCGAGGGGTTGTCCCGCACCACAGAACAACCCCTCCCAACGTCGGGACAGTACAATGGGGTGAGGTTCCCATCCTCGCCCCTTGCCCCCTGCTCTTTTGTCCCCTTCTTCTTATAAGAAGGGTACAAAGAGCCTCAATTAGATTCGCCCAAGGTGCTGGGCTCACCCTACACTACTAATCCCCACAGCTACGTCAAGGCCTAAACCATGGTGGGTTATATGTAATCTTTTTTTTTTTTTTTTTTTTTTTTCCTTTTACGCCGGGAAATGCTCTGAGGCATCCCACCTGGGGAGTGGGTCTCCCCAGGTGGGTATGGGGGACTCGCTGCGCCCGAAAGATGGTAAATGGACGCAGCTCTACCCACTAAAACCCGGCGAGTGCCACCAGTGCCGCCTTGGTGAGGTGCCCCGGATCTGTTAAGCTAACAGGGCACCTCGACGGCTAATCAGTCCCGCAAGGGACCGACGCCACCTCCACAGAGGGGTTGTCCCGCACCACAGAACAACCCCTCCCAACGTCGGGACAGTACAATGGGGTGAGGTCCCCATCCTCACCCCTTGCCCCCTGCTCTTTTGTCCCCTCTTCTTATAAGAGGGGTACAAAGAGCCCCCTCGGCTCTTTGTACCCCTTTTTTCGTGCTGGGCTCACCCTACGCTACTGAGCCCCACCGCTACGTCAAGGCCTGAACCATTGTGGGGTATATGTAATTGTAATTGACGTACGTCAATTAACTTTTGCCAGAAATTTGTTTATGTGAAATTTTAAATACAGAAAAACAAGGACTTTTTTGAAGTGAAAACTTCTTTAGGCGCGTTGAACACTTTTTGGGTGAACAAAAATCATGAAACTTGCTACATCTCGTGACCAACTCGTGACCGAACCAATGACATTTATGACGTCATTATGAAATGTCAAAATTTTTGTATTAGGCCTTCAAGAAAAGCGCATTCTCTTATTTGAAAAGCCAGCAATGCACCTGCTAATCCACTGGTGTAGCGGGTGTCGATGGATCTCGATGATCGTGTGATGTGTGTGTGATGATAAGTGATAAATGACTGTCTGTTTCCCCCTCTTTTATGTATATAATACAATAGCTTATAGTACTTGAGGAGAAACTATTTTTTGACGTGACAACGTCTTATAATTCGATGGAGCCGGCTGCATGAACGAAAAAACATGACTCATGCGGCGTTACCTCGCTCTGAGGCGTTCCTTTTCTTATGACGTTGTCACGTTCAACTATCATCAGTAAACCGACTTTACAGACCATTTACAGACAACCGATTTTTTTTATTTGCGACTCGCGATCGAATTTTCATCAGACCAACATATAAAGCTCTTTTTATCTAGAAATAGTTAGCCTTACTAGCTAACAGTTTTAGGTCCTTAACTGGATGACCTAATCCATTTTAACTAGGTCATTCTGAAAACATTTTGTGTATGTTGTGTAGTTATTTTTAATCCTGACGCAAAAAGTGAAAGTGGAGGGGCGCAAGGCGAGCTTTAAATGGGTGAACCGATTAAAATGCGGTTTTTATTTAAATGGAATTTTCCAGAAAGGTTCAGCCGTCTCTAGGACATCATCTCTTTGGTAATGCATTGGGGGGTTTTTTAAGTATAGTAAGAGGTAGTGCCATGCTGCACTGTAGCCGTACTTGGCCGGCACGACCGAGGTGGAACCTCTCGCTCACATAACACCGGCGTCAAGTGACATCTATGCTGTCACGTTTCGTGCAGTTTGTGATATTCCGATGGCCCATTGGGGGGATAGGGAAAAGAAGGGCAACGCATCTGCATAACCTCTGGTTGGGCGGCTGTGTATGGGCGTCAGTACCATGAGGCTCCGGCTGCTCGTTTGCCCCCTTATGACATTTAAAATAAAACAGTTTCAGTTACATTTTCTTTTTTTTTGTGTAGGAGTTGTCAAGGACTTCCTAGCTTTAGGTCCTTTAAAATTGCCTCACCACATACGACACTTTCATATTTTGTGTATAAATAAACTGTGTATCAGTGGCCCTGGCATACATATTCGTCGCGCAGGGATCAGATAAAGGCCCTGGAATGGCGTTTTTACGGTCTGCACCCCCATCAGTAAGGCTATTGTTTTCCCGCCAACTTATTCATTCATATTTGATGCCTCCAAACGATGAAGTATTATAATATTTGATGTGTATTTCGCATAAGGATATATTTATGTAAAACAGCTATGATTCAAGATAACACGAACAACGAATGGCGTTTCGACTGAAGGATTTCGAAATTATTTATACTGACGGTAACACCAAAGGTTCGCATTAGTATTTAGTACCGCCCTGTTTGATCATTATCTCCGAGCCCAAATAGGTAACTCCATTACCATCATTATTAGGTGGTATCTGTCCACTTATGGAAATGACCAAGGTGAACCCAGCACCTTGGGCGAAGTCAATTGAACCGAGGGAGCTGCTCCTTGTACCCCTTTTATAAGAAGAGTGGAAAAAAGAAAAGCTCGGGGGACAAGGGGCGAGGATGGGAACCTCACCCCATTGCACTGTCCCGACGTTGGGAGGGGTTATTCTGTGTTGCGGAACAACCCCTATATGGAGGTGGCGTCGGTCCCTTGGAGGACAGACTAGCCGTAGCGGTGCTTTGTTGCTCAACAGTACGGGGCACCTCATAAAAGGCGGAATTGGTGGCACTCGCCGGGTTTTAATGTGTAGAGCTGTGTCCACCTTACTATCCTAGGGGAGCAACGAGTTCCCCTAACATACCTGCCTGGGGAGTCCCCCGCGGGATGATTAAGAGCATTTCCCGACGCTAAGAAAAAAAACGGCTACTCATCGTATGCAATAATTACCTAAGTGTCAGTATTTACTTTGCATTTCTCTCTTTTCTTTTAGCTAAATCTAAAGACAAGGATTGTACAGCACAAAGCGCTTTTTAACTCTGCTATAATATCTTCATTATTTCTTTCTCTTCGTACATTAGACTACTTCATACTTTTGATTTCTTATATTTAAACAAGTTTCACGCAAGGCACTTTTTATTTTACATCAGCAATGGCTACTGCATATATAAGAATGTAACTATACCAATATCCCTGTCTATTACAACATAAAGCTTATTTTGTGTATTTGTATATGGGATAACGTTACAAGTTGAAACCCGTCGCAATAAAGGATAGACGCCCCGTTTGATCCGCTTGTCTTGTAAAAATGTTTATTACATCCAAACGAATTCTCTTTATGATATACAATAGCGACATGTTGTGTTTAGAAAGTTTGAGAAATAAGAAGGCGTGAGCAAACGCATTGTCTTTTTAAATTTGGTTTTTTTTTTTCTATTTGTTCCTTGCTTCAGTTTATTGTTTGGAGTGCGTTCAGACGCGCGCCCCGCAATTCGGAAAGCAGCACGGCAAGCAACCGACTCTTGCAAGAGCGTGGGAAAGCAGCATTACACCCATTGAGACTAAACACAAGGTTGAAAAAGTGTTCAGCTGATATAAATAACTGGTCCATAAACAGTCCACAATGGGTGCTGGTGAACTAGCAGGGTATATGTTTGTATACATAAATGTGCATGTGTGCGTAATTTCTTGGCGCATACACGCTTAAAATTTTACCTGACCTGACGGTAATATGGCGCCATCCTTATTTAACGCTTTTCGACGGATACTTTTCATACACGTAAACTGTTCTCCTAGTGTCTTGATTACACCTAGATAATATCAATGACTATTGTCAACAAATACATATAAATTGTACATGGAGTAGAGACACAAGGAGAGCGTGACTCTCTGGCACTGATGGCACTGGTGTAGTAAAAGGGTTAGGATATGGTTTGCATACATAAATGCGTGTGTGCGTAATTTATTTACGCACACGTTTCGTTACTATCACACACGTTTAATTTACCTTAATGCTACTGTAGCGCCACCATCATTTAACGCATTTCGACGGATACTTTTTATACACAGAGATGACACTCCATAAAATTGTAATCAACTTGAAATAACATGTGTCCTTTCCACAACCGACGCCAGGACGCCGTGTGGTCGCAGACTGCACGGTTGGCGGGGGGCAACCCCCCACTTTTATAAACCAAAAGAGAGCCGAATGGGCTCACACTAATCCGATATAGCATTAGGGCCTTCGGGCCGTTAGCATAGATCCATCCGAAAAAAAAAATGTGTTCTTCTTTTATTTTTACTTCTTTTCTAAGAATCGCCACTTATGTCTTATTTCAGCATCGTGTATCATTATCGATGGGAGGGATGCCGCGCTCCCGGCTGCATGGGTACCACTACTCTTCCTTTTTTCATCGTTTTCCGTTAAACAGCTTGGCTGTGTTTCAAGAAGAAGGGTGCCAATTTTTGTGCCAGTAGCTATTACACAACATATCCCCACCATGGTCCAGGCCTTGACCTATGGTGGTGCGGCTCAGTAGCCTAGGGAAAACCAGCACCTTGAGTGAACCTAATTGAGCTGAGGGGGCTCTTTGTACCCCTCTTATAAGAAGAGGGGACAAAAAAGCAGGGGGTAAGGGACGAGGACGGGAACCTCACCCCATTGTACTGTCGCGACGTTGCGAGGGGCTGTTCTGTGGTGCGAGATCGCCCCTTGGTGGAGGTATCAGGTGGTTGTTTATTAGATCCGGGGCAAAAATAGGAAAGGCAACACATGAATGAGTTGCCTTTTTTTTTTTCTTTTACGCCGGGAAATGCTCCGAGGCATCCCACCTGGGGAGTGGGTCTCCCCAGGTGGGTATGTGGGACTCGCTGCGCCCGAAAGATGGTAAATGGACGTAGCTCTACCCACTAAAACCCGGCGAGTGCCACCAGTGCCGCCTTGGTGAAGTGCCCCGGATCTGTTAAGCTAACAGAGCACCTCGACGGCTAGCCAGCCCCGCAAGGGACCGACGCCACCTCCACAGAGGGTCTGTCCCGCACCACAGAACAACCCCTCCCAACGTCGGGACAGTACAATGAGGTGAGGTACCCATCCTCACCCCTTGCCCCCTGCTCTTTTTTTGGGCGATTGTATGCCAAAAAAGAAGAATATTTGTTGTATGGTTTATTTGTAATTCAATTTTTGTAAGGCTGAATAAAGCGAGAAGCGAGGGATCGGTCGTCTTGGCGTTCTTTGAGGGAGGCCTATGTTCAGCAGTGGACGGATAGAGGCTGATGATGATGATGAAGGCTGAATAGGTGAAAATAAAATTTAGTTTATAGATAAGTATATCATGGCTGATTCGTGTAGAATTATTTACTCTATATAGAATTATAACTTCATATATTTATTTGAGAGTTTACTCGGTACTAAATTAAAAAAAAATCGTATTTTATATTGGTAAATTAAAGTTTCGGGCAGCTGGTGTATGCGAAGACGAGTATCTTTGTATTGCTGTCGATTTGCAAAGATTTGACGCCCAATTGACTTAATTCCACTGCAAAACGGAGTTTTCAGCTCAAGTTTTTTTGGTCACTTGATATTACAGAGCTCTCTTCAGCAGTCTACAGCAATATTAAAGCTAGGTGATGTATATAAGAAATTTATCTACTAGCCAACTTAGATCTACAGAAGAGTCATCAGTGATCACGAAGTCGATTATATCGTCCATTTTGCCCGATTAGCAGAAATAAGTAGTGATGGAAATAACGGCTGTTTTACAATAATAAATTATTATCCTGTTGTGTTGTTTTGTAACAACTGTTGTTCTAAACTGCTGTCTGTTATCCTGTTATTGGAGATTTTTAGACGTTGAAAAATATGAATTGTGACAATAAGCAAAAAAAAAGCAAATTCTGCATATTGCGTGCCTATTCTTACCATTGCGTCATCGTTTCAATAATAACAACTGACAACAGGATATAGTTATTCTTTAATAATAGATTACTCATTATTTTCAAATAACGCATTACTACAACTGTTGTTGTAATAATGACCACGTTCTGACATAAGTCGTAAGTGAACATGTTTGGTTTTTTTTTTTTTTTTTTTATTTTTTTAAACTCTGCAGACCATTGGTCCGCACCATTGTTAGACTGGTTTTCATGATGATTGATTGTTACTTCTGTTGCTCCGCAAAATTGGAGTTCGTTAGGAGGTTAGTTGATGATGATTGATTAGTATGTTAGTTGTGTCACGGGGTGTGGATCCTAGTGATTCACTCCCCGCGCACATAGCTGGTCATGAGTGTTAGTTCGGATTGGCTGCGCTAGATGGTGTGGCGCGCCCCATTGTCCTCAAGTCCTGGTCAGTTGCTTGGCTCGGCTGCGCTGGATTCTGTGGCGCGCCTCTTTGTCTTTAAAATTTTTCTTATAATGGCGTGGTCTCTGTTCTTAATTGCCATTTTTAAGTTGTAGTTGTTTATTTCTTGGTCAGGGATTGCTGCGAGTTTTATCAGCTTGCCCAATGCGTCATCGCTGTCACAGGTGTAGTATGTGAAATGTTTGGTATGACGCGAGAGGGCTACAACTGCGTGAGACGCGCTGTCGTGTAGTTTTATCCTTGATTTAGTCTTTACTATGTACACCGTTTCGTAGCAGAGTCCCTGGGCCTCATGGATAGTCAGGACTTTGGACTCTTCCCCCTTCCCATACCCTTGGTCTATTAGGGTCTGCTTTTCTTCTTGGGTTTATGTCAAGAAAAGCGTTTTGGGTTCATCTTTCTTGTTATTGACCTCCAGTGTGGATTGGATGTTTAGTGATTTGATTACCTGACTGGAGAAATATATGCCCTTGTGGATGTCTTTGAGGGCATATGCTACGTCTTGTGGGCAACGGTGGGTACATAGTAAGTCCTCTGTTATTGGTGTTAGTACGTTGGGACGATGGTAATGGATCGGGAATAGATTTTCGCGCTCGATATATGGTAGGAACATGGTTGGTTAGTTCAGCTGTGGTTCAGCGACGCTGAAATCTGAATTGGGTTTACTCGGCTCCACTCGACAAGTGCACTCAGGTTGGCCATGCATTGAATCGTGTAAACTCGGCTCTAGTCGGCATCAGCTGCGTTTACTGTCGGACAAGAAGGGCATCGTTTTTATTATTGTATTGTCTTAGAATAATTACACTATATATTGTGTTATTCTCACTTCTGTTTATATATTTGGCCCATAACCGTCTTTTGCATTAAGAATCTCATGATGTTATGTATGTATATAATATGTGTATATAATGCGATGAACTTATCTCATCCTTATTATTTTTTATATGTTACACACATGTTTATTGAATATCTATACACGTCATATGTATTTATTATGAAAAAAACAAAGCCAAACATGTTTTATTAATTTATTGTTTTGCATAGAACATAATACTTATGCAATATTGTCACATAATGGCCTATTATTATTACATATTATTTTTTATGCAATAATTTAAATTTATGTGAGGAGATAATATGTTTTATGATGTTTTATATATTTCTCTCTTCTTTATCAAATAAACATATTTTTTCTTTAGAATTAGAATATTCAATAGAACCTTTTTTTTTCTTTTTTCTTTTACGCCGGGAAATGATCTGAGGCATCCCGCCTAGAGAGTTGATCTCCCCAGGTGGGTATGTGGGACTCGCTGCGCCCGAAAGATGGTAAATGGACGCAGCTCTACCCACTAAAACCCGGCGAGTGCCACCAGTGCCGCCTTGGTGAGGTGCCCCGGGCACCTTAAGCTAACAGGGCACCTCAACGGCTAGTCAGTCCCGCAAGGGACCGAAGCCACCACCACAGAGGGGTTGTCCCGCACCACAGAACCACCCCCCCCCAACGTCGGGACAGTACAATGGGGTGAGGTCCTCACCCTCACCCCTTGCCCCCTGCTCTTTTGTCCCCTCTTCTTAGAGGAGTACAAAGAGCCCCCTGAGCTCAATTAGCTTCGCCCAAGGTGTTGGGCTCACCCTAGGCTACTAAGCCCCACCGTCACGTCAAGGCCTGAACCATGATGGGGATATTCAATAGAACCTACCTTAATATCTTTCTAGTATATATAAAATGAAGTTTACATGTTAGCAAAATTGTTAAAAATAAATAGTGAAGTCACAATATTGTATATAATAATTTTGATTGAAATAATTGATTTATTGACGTCAATTTCGACTGCCGGGAAAGAAGGAGTAAATGGCGCGCTTTTCCAAAATGGAGGACATTTGGCGGCAAATGCGGTTGAAAAAAATTTAGGTCAGTTGGTTATTTGCGGACTGGCATCCCGCTGGGGAGCGGGGACTCTCCAGGTGGGTATGTGGGACTCGCTGCGCACGAGAAATTGTACGGTGGACGCTGCTCTACCCACAAAAACCCGGCGAATGCCACCAATGCCGCCTTTGGTGAGGTGCCCAGGATCTATTGATCAAACAGGGCGCCTCGACGCCTAGTCAGTCCCTCAAGGGACCGACACCACCTCCATAGAGGGGTCGTCCCGCACCATAAAACAATCCCTCCCAACGTTAGGACAGTGCAATGGTGTGAGGTTCCTATCCTCGCCCCTTGTTTCCCCTGCTCTTTTGTCATCTCTTCTTATAAGAGTACCCCTCTTATAAGAAGAGAGGACAAAAGAGCAGCCCTCTCAGTCCAATTAGCTTCGCCCAAGGTGCTGGGCTCACCTTAGGCTACTGAGCCCCACCGCCACGACAAGGCTTGAACCTAGGTGGGAATATTGAAAACCCTAAACAAAAGTGGTATAATTTTGTCAAGAGTATAATATATTTTATTTTGATAATAATATCTATGGACGCTATAACACCACGTCAATCTGGTCCCGTGGTAAGTTCTCGAAGAACTTGTGTTACGCTTTAAAATATATTATATATTTTACTTTAAAATATATTATATAAAATAAAATATATTATACTCTTGACAAAATTATACCACTTTTGCTCTTTTTTTTACAGAGGTCGTCATTTTGTATTTCATACAACGTTTTCCTGCGCAGATCCGGCACATGAGTAAATAAGCTAAACGAAAAGTGAGCCAAACGGGATCACACTAATCCGATGTAGCATTAGGGCCTTCGGGCCGTTAGCATAGATCCATCCGAAAAAAAAAGTAAATAAACGGACAGAGGCAAAGCTTCATACAACCGCGCGAATCGATTGCACTACTACAAGTGACCTTACGCATGTGTGCGTTAGCACTTGTGGCTCGTCACGTACGAGTAGAAACCGGTTGAAACCGGTTCGACGAGTGTTCGAACGCAGGGATGTGAGTGCACGTGTTAAGTTTCTCTTGGCGGGTATTTCGAATTATTACATTTTTGTTAATTAAAAGTAAAAAGTGTCAATATTGTTTACTGTACCTACTGTGTGTATGAACAATAATAGAGCAAATAAAACAAATCATACTTTAGCTATCCCAAAGATCTCAATAGGTATGTTGTATCTTATTATTTTATTTCTACTTATTATTATTACTTTTGTTCACTAAGTTTTTATGGATGTGCCTAAAGTAAGGGAAGGTTAGGGAAATATTTGACTCGACATTAAATCTTAAATCTTTGCTAAATTTTACAGTGAAAATACTATAAGTATAGTATACATAATTACATAATACGTAATTAGGAGACGATCCCTGTTCGGAGTAAAAAATATTATAATAGTTATGATAAAAACTGATATGCAATGTGAGTGCTTTCCATTAGAATTTACCACTTTTTTAAAAGATACAACAGATTATTGAAATTAAAAAATATAAACACTAAATATTGAGAAAAAATATTTTGTAATAAAGATAGAATATTTACATAGATACACAATAAAAAAATCGGTTTGTTCGTTTAATTTTATCCACCTGTGACAACCCTACCATAATAGGTAACAATTTTACGCGTTGTATGGAAGCTTTGTCTCTGTCCGTTTACTTACTTATGTGGATCAGGCTCCGATCCAGTCTTCTCAAGCAAATAGCTAAGCCTATCACTAGACCGCCATTTACCTTTATAAAACTGAGGGACAAAGCACTAAAACTTACCAATACACCACAACCAACACGCTTACTCATCGGGAAAATCCACAGAGTCAGCCTTACACGCAGTGGTAAGCAAAATAGAGCATGCCCTGCAAAACAAAGTCATATGTCTAGGCACGTTTATTGACATCGAAGGTGCCTTCGACAAAACAAACTTTGACAGCATAAAAACAGCACTAAACAGACACAACATAAATCCATTAATAACAAATTGGATCCACAACATGTTAGTTAAAAGAATCATTACGATAGACGACAAGGGCGCACAGAAAGCCGTAGTTGCCAAGGGTTGCCCACAAGGAGGAGTATTATCACCTCTCCTGTGGAACATAGTCGTAAATGACCTCATAACTAAACTGAACAACAGACATTTCTACACAGTAGGGTACGCTGACGACTTAGCGATACTCATAACGGGTAATCATGCAAATACAGTATGTGATCTAACTCAGACAGCTCTTCGAGTGGTAGACCGGTGGTGCAGAGAATCTGGACTCACCGTCAACCCAAACAAAACGGAACTAGTAATGTTCACCAACAAGAGGGTACTAAACAATTACACACTCCCTAAACTAGGGAGCATTACACTTCAATTGAACACACAGGTGAAGTACCTAGGAGTAATCCTTGACAGCAAACTAAATTGGAGTCAACACCTAGAAGCCAAACTAAACAAAGCCTGCCTTACATTCTGGCAATGTAAAAGAATGATAGGAAGGTCATGGGGCCTAACTCCGAGAATAGTGCTATGGCTCTACAGTACAATCATCAGACCAATAGTCAGCTATGGAGCACTAGTCTGGTGGCCACGAACACGCCTAACAACGGTAAGTGACAAACTACAACGCTTCCAAAGGTTGGCATGTCTTGCCATCACAGGAAGCATGAAAACAACACCGACCGCAGCCATAGAAACTTCCACTACATCTCTTCATACAACAGGAAGCAGCGTCTGCAGCGGTAAGGTTACGAACACTTAAACTATGGAAAGACATCAGGATACCTCACACAAAAATTTTAGATGAGTATCTAGATGAATTTCCATTGCTGCAGGCCCCTAGCGATGTCATACCCAAAACGTATATTGTATTCAACAAACAATACAAAATCCAACTTTTCGAGTCCCCATCAACAAACTCAACCTCTAAGGAGCTGAGTATTTACACCGACGGGTCGAAAACACAACAAGGAACAGGTGCAGGGGTCTTCTCAGAAGAACTAAACCTCCACCTGGCTGTACATTTGGGCAAACACAACTCCGTCTTCCAGGCGGAATGTGTTGGTATCGCCCAAGCAGCGAGAGCCATAATAGAGCGGAAAGTAACAGGGTATCCCATAAGGATCTTATCCGACAGTAAGGCGGTACTCCAAGCACTAAACTCATACACAACAAACTCGGGCCTAATTCACGAATGCCACTGTTACCTCGAAAGAGCATGTCAACTTAACACAGTGACCCTTCAATGGATAAAAGGGCACAGTGGCTCAAGAGGTAATGATGCAGCAGACGAGCTGGCCAAACGTGGAGCAAGTATGGAGGTCAAAGGTAATGAACCAATGACCCCGCTACTATATAGCCAGTTAAGGGCATGGGTGAGAACGCACGCAAACACACAACACAGAGAGCTCTGGACGAGCAGAAACGATTGCAGATAAGCAAGGGAAGCGATGCCAATAGGCAACCCACGCGTCTCTCGTCAATTAATTCTCTTAAAACGATCAGAACTGCGTCTGATAACAGGCACCATAACAGGACATGGTCACTATAACAAGCATCTTTTCACTATAGGTGTTACAGACAGTCCACTATGCAGAGCCTGCGTAGCGGAGGAAGAAACAGCAGCCCATGTACTACTGGAGTGCACAGGAGTAGCACCGCTACGGGCTGCCCATCTCGGATGCCCGAGAACGCTCCCGGAGATTTGCGCCGATGTCAAGAGACTGCTAGCATTCTTGCGGGAGCTTAACTGGCAGTAGGGAGTGCTTCAGGCTCACAGCACGCAAAATAGGCGCAAAAGCGTCGAGTTGCGGAAACCAGCCTAACCTCAAGTAACAAGTACCTTTATAACATCAACTAATAATTTTATTCTATAACAGTGATTTTCATTCAAGGCGATGTCAAGATGGCCGCCTCTAAGCCACATAAAACCCCATTATAAAGTTTATGATGTTGTAAAAATAATTTATATCCACCAATGCTCATAAACAAGGATGAAGTATTTTTTCATACGTTTATTTAACCAACACCCGTCTGAAAACTCATAGCCTACCGCTTGGGCAAATGTTGACTCGGGAAGATATTGCTCGGCGTGCTTCGCCCCGGGCGCTTACGTCGCCTATTTTAATTCATGCTTTCAGTTCTTTTATGAACACTTTTAAGGTCTCAGAATCAATATGGTGTGAGTTGAAATTGTGTGCGCTCTTTTTAGAATTGTGCATTAATATAAGTAGATGTATATGATATAGTTTGTTTACGCGAATTTCCCTCATTATATTGAAAGTACCTGGATGACCTTTTTTTTTTTTTTTAAATAAAATGACATTTTCTAAAAATGATTTCTAGCTAGATCGATTTATCGCCCCCGAAACCCCCTATATACTAAATTTCATGAAAATCGATGGAGCCGATTCCGAGATTCCAATTATATATATACAAGAATTGCTCATTTAAAGATATAAGATAATAGGGCATTATAGGGATAAATTTCGGCATATATTATGATGCGATGTATTCATTCGGTATTGTTCTCAGCATATGTGAACTTTACTCATCAATCACGAAATTTTTTAGTCCTTTTTTTTTTTTTTTTTTTTTTCGGAGGGATCTATGCTAATGGCCCGAAGGCCCTAATGCTTCATCGGATTAGTGTGAGCCCATTTGGCTCACTTTTGATTTATAAAGTGGGGAGTTGCCCCCCGCCTACCGTTGCGACCACACGGCCTCCTGGCGTCGGTTGTGAAAAATTTAGTCCTTACTTAGTGCTAACTTAGTGTAAAAACATGAATGCTCTCATAAATTGACGAAAAATTAGAACACTGATAACTTGTAATAATTAAGCTAGCAGTGTATTCCGTGAAACGGCTATAAAACTAAAGAAGGCGGCATAAAACTAAAGCAATGTACAGGGAATTTAGTGCTCAATGAGTGCTCATTGAGCACAAAATTCTTGACTAAATTATTGACCTTGATAATCATAGATTATTGATTCAGATCAATGTATTCAACTCGGTCAATTGCTGAGACTGATGTATCGGGCGTTTTGGTCAATAAAAAAAAATGCCAATTTTTTTTTTACATACTCATTGAGAACTAAATTCTTCTTTAGTTCTATACCGCGTTAATGCAGGCGTATCAGGGAATACACTGCTAGCTTAATTACAAGTTACCAGTGTTCTAAGTTTTCGCCAATCTATGAGAGCATCAAATTCAGTTTTTGGAACTAAATAAGCACTAAGTTTACGCTTTTTTAAACGATTCAACAGACGTCCGTAAAATGACTCGTATCTGATTTTGAAAAGGAGACCTTTGCCCAAGTGCGCATAGGGAAATTCGCTTATGCTAAGCTTAAAGTTCTCGCTTCATCTATGCTAACTGTAAAGGTATTAATTAACAAAACATACTGCTATTTTCAAATAAATATGTACAAGTGATAAATATAAAAGATATACATACGGCTATAATTAGTTTTCATTTCGTTATTCTTAATTAAATATTATTTAATTTTAATAAAATTATGAAAATGAAGCTGGCACATAAAGTGAATCCTTTGAGAATAAAGCCTTTGTCCGATAAAGGTTAAAAAAGAAAAATAAAACTGATATAAAAATTGACATTTAATACATTAAGTATTTCTACAATAAGCTCTTTAAATTAAAAAAATAACGGAAGATGTCTGTAACAAACGCTACACCTAATCCTGAAGTCTCCGTCCAGATGATGTTCAAATCTAGATTGGATTCATCCTCATCAGATGACCTACCAATGGACCAATGGTCATCGCTGTTTACCATCCCCGAAAGCGAGACGGAGAAGATGATACTATACAAGCAAGGTTTATATGACCCTGGGAGTGGAGAGATTTGCACCAAGTACATACAGATGTCTGACAGCGCGGTGTACAGTCATCCGTACTATAAACATCCCAAGGTGAAAGATCCTGGCATTTTAGAGGCTTTGGAGGGACAAGGTTTCTGTGTTTTTTTTATGTTAGTTGGATAGGCAAACTGGCAAACGTGCCACCTGATGGTAAGTGGTCGACGTCACCCATGAACATAAACTAGTTTACCTGGAACGAGCCCAGACAACTCATTTATGTGTTGCCTATCCTGAGACATAAGATGTTAAGTCTCGGTGCCAGTAATTACACAGCCTGTCTTGCCCTTCTCTCCGAAACACAGCAATCAAATCAATCAGGTCTGGTGAGTCCATACCCACTAAACCATCGTCGCTCGCAGCTCGGCCTCTTGAGTGAGAGGTCCGGGTTCGATCCTGACCGATGCTATGAAATGGGTTTTTTCTAAGTCTCGTGTGCAACGAGACCATCGCTTGCACGCCGGTGAAGGAAAACATCTTGAGGAAACCTGCGCCTGATGAGACCAAAAAGTCTTTGAAGGTGTGTGAAGTTTACCACCTAGCATTAGGCCAACGCATCGATGAACTATGGGCTATGGCCCTACACCCTTCTCGCCTGATTTCGAGAAGGAGACCCGTGCTCAACAGTGGGACATGTAAGGGTTGATATTATTATTATTTATTATTATATTAAGCAGGTAATACATGCCAAAGAGGGGCCGGTTAAGCAATAGAATTCTGGAGTGGAAGACAGGAATGCGATGGATCAGTTGACCTCCGACCAGATAGTAGAGCTGCGTCCACTTACCAGCTTTTCGGGCAGAGCGAGTCCCACATACCCGTCTGGGGAGACCCACTCCCCCGCGGGATGCCTCAGAGCATTTTCCGGCGTTAAAGAAAAAAAAAGGCTTAAGAACGGAGATTTAAAATGGCAATGTCACATATTCTACTCTTGGCATTTAGCTTCTTCACGGGGATCATTATTTTCCGGTGGCCTATTGGGGGGATAGGGAAAGGAGAGCAACGCATCTGCATAACTTTTGGTTTTGCGGATGTCTATAGGCGTCGGTAGTCACCACAATGCTGCGACTGCTCGGTTGTTAAAAAAGTTTAAGAGACTCAATTGATACTAGGTGTATAGTGATGTTGTTATCTTTCATGCTGCTTCATTTAGAAATTTCTGGAAGTCGAAAAGCTGAAGGCAAAATCGTCAATAGGGTATTTGTTTACATTCACTACTAATAGGATATACTCGTGGCGCTGGTCCCCAATCAAGGAAGTTTGATCTAATCCTATAAGTTTTGTATTGGATTTGCAGATCTTCAGAGGCCTAGAATAGGAGACTAAAAGTTTTATGGTCATATTATATCACGTAATCTTTATATATATATTTCTTGTGCAAGTGTGTATGTCACTGAACTCCTCCTAGACGGCTGAACCGATTTTGATGAAATTTTTTGTGTGAGTTCAAGGGGATTCGAGGATGGTTTAGATTCACAAAAAAAAATATTTTGTATAAGACAACGTCTGTCGGTGCCACTACTTTCTTTCACAGACTTTCTTTGCTTACTATGGAGTTTGTCCCAGTATGGCGAAGTATGGTGCACCGATTTACGCGGGTCACTTTACTGCGAGGAATAAGGCTCAGTTGCACTCGGCGCCTCATCGCGGTTTACCGCGTTACGGTATCGTGGACGGCAGACACTGTCCCTGACCGGTGATCCCCTCTGGGGACTCGGAGCGGGATTCTTGCCGAGACGCACACCTATGTCTCGGATAGGAGGGCTCTCGGCGAGAACCTTACGTTGAACGGGATCATACGGGTTCGCCAACTAGGGCAGGAGGAGTTTATGCGGAGGTGAATGGAGGGCCTAGCGCGGCAGCCGTATGAAAAAACGCTAATGGCTGCTGTGCTTAAACTCCTCACCTTCCCTTTGACACGGGTGTTCACGGTGCATAGTTGCTTTGGTATGTACCTGTACCGGATGGACCAAATGAAGCCGATGACAATGTGTCACGATTGTGACGCGGCGGTGGACTCAACCCAGTAGATCATCGAGGTGTTTCCGTAACTTGCCTCTGCCGAGCGTCATTACCGCAATGCTCGGGGACGACGAGTCCTCGACGGCGATAATTTCCTTCTGCGAGGCAGTAATGTCCCAGAAGGAGGCCAACGAGCGGGTGATATAGTAGGCCACTGACGAGGCCTCCCCCCACGGGCGACGAATGGGTCTCCAGTAACGCTCCTGTGCTCGTGTCGGCTCAGGATGGGAACCTGGCCCAGTTAGGCCCGACGTCGCAGTCCCACTGCCAACATAGGGCTAGGAATCTGCCCGGGGCAACCTGGCTATATGCACATTTCCCTGGGTCATAAAAAAAATCTTAGCTAGTTTCGATGCTCTTTGCACCTGGTCTTGTCTTTGTCCGTTCAGCATTATAAAAAGTCGAGAACATGTTATACATGTTGTACAAGATACCAAATAAAGTGCATATAATGCACTAATAGTCCAAGAGCCCGTGAGTGCCAGACCTTCGGATTTTTATAAAAGCTGAAAATTTTTCTACGTGTGTCCCTAGTACAGGTAAGAATGATCCCCACCCATAAAGCGGTGGCTTTGGCAGGTAACAGGTAACAAAGGTGTATATAATTCCATCTCAAATTTATCATAAAATAAAACTGTTTTTTTTTATATTTGATTCATAATAATATCAAAACTCGCGTTGCTCATTGCCAGACAGTTAGTATGGTTGCAACCCTCTGCCTGACACCCTTAAACTATTATAATTTATAATTATACTTACGTTATATTATAAAACCTAAATTTTATATATAATTTTTGGGGGCCTATTAATCTATGTTTACATAATAGCCGGAC
Organism: Helleia helle; assembly: GCA_963853865.1. Classification (NCBI taxonomy): domain Eukaryota; kingdom Metazoa; phylum Arthropoda; class Insecta; order Lepidoptera; family Lycaenidae; genus Helleia; species Helleia helle. The sequence continues at coordinate 4,202,695 of OY971425.1, read as the reverse complement.
AGATTCGACGGTTCTATCATCTTGCCAGACGCATTCAAAGTGAGCAGTAGTTCGGAGAGCAAGGAGCGTATACAGTAACTAGTGCGAGTGAGGCAGAGTGCTTGGTCTATTGCGGCCCTTCACTGCGTATCCACTGTTATTAAGTTCAAATTGTGCAGTATATTTTTTTTTTATCAAGAAATTTCATTAAATAAATTTTTACAGTTTGAATAACAAATATTTAAAACAATACTCAGTAAAATTGTTCTAATACAACTTCAATCATATCGAAACTCTAATAATTTTATTTATATTATTTTTCATTTTTACGAAGTTTATTATTTTCAATTCTATCAAAATTGTAAAGCCAACGAATTAAAGTAAATAAAATTTTATTGTTTATCAAAGGGCAAATTTTTTTTAAATAAAAAAGTTACAGAGAAATACATTTATTTTGATTTAATCTTTAAACATTTTCATCATTTTCATCGTCGTCGTCAATACATCCATATTCCTCGTCACTATTATTCCATGCTGTGGATTGATCGTCTTCAATATAGCCTTCTTCATTGTTTTCTGCAATAGTAAAAAAACCAAGTTAATTTAATTACAAATAGTCCAAAATTAATGTACAATAATTTAACATAATTATCAAATATCTGGAACTGTTTTTAGAGATTCGCTGACATAATTTGGTAATTGATCTCCTTCAAACCATTTAAAATAGTAGTGGTCATTTTCCAGTATCCAACCATTATTTACTGGTTTATATGCTGTTGGCTTTTGTAAGTGGGCGTTGTTCCATATGCTACATATGTAATTGTAACTATTTTTTCCTGTTAATTTATATTAATTGTTTATTTATGTAAAGTTTTATTTTCACACACCATGTTATGGTAGAATGCTATACATTCTACCATAACATGGTGTGTGAAAATACATAAACTTGTTTTTTTTTTTATATTAACTATGTATTTACTACATTCATGGGAATAAATAAATAAATAAAACAATTGTGTCAATAAGATATCTATTGAGACAGTTTATAAATTGATCCTACACGCCTCCTACATATTCGTAATATTATTGTATTTTATAAAAATATTCACTGTCGCATTCACTTATTACCTATTTTTAACCGACTTCAAAAAAAAAGGAGGTTCTCAATTCGTCTGTATGTTTTTTTTTTTTTTTTTTTTTTTTTTTTTTTTTTGTATGTATGTGACACGATATCTCCGCCGTTTGTGAATGGATTTCGATGGTTATTTTTTTGTTTGAAAGCTGGTGTTTCCAATTTGGTCCCATATTAATTTTATTAAGATCTGACAAGCCGTTTTTTAGTTATTCCCAATAATGCCTATTTGGTTGGTTTTGTTTATCTTGATGATATGATAATTTTATTACGTGTCGATGTAACTAACAATTGTATAGGATGCTTTGGTAGCACACCATAGTATGTCGCGGTCATCGTAATCATCATCATCATCATTTATCCATCCACTGCTGAACATGCCTCCTTCAATGAACGCCAAGACGACGAATTTCGGAATCACTAAAAATTAAGAAATAAAAACATTTTACAAAAAATTAAAACCGACTTCAAAAATACTAAACTAAAAAGTAATAAAATAACAGTTTCTTTAATTTTTGTGCTTACAACATATAATCAACTTAATCTTCTACTAATGTACAAACTTTGCGTTTACCACGTCATTATAGTTACTTTTGGAGTCGGTGTCGTATTTGTTGCTGTACATTACCTACCTACCTTGGCTGACACCGACTGCAAAAGTAACTATAATGACGTGGTAAACGCAAAGTTTGTACATTAGTAGAAGATTAAGTTGATTATATGTTGTAAGCACAAAAATTAAAGAAACTGTTATTTTATTACTTTTTAGTTTAGTATTTTTGAAGTCGGTTTTAATTTTTTGTAAAATGTTTTTATTATTAATATGCAATTTTAAGGGATATTTAAAAAAATGGTAACCCTTCATTCACTCACACATACTTAAAAAAGTGGCTTCACTTTTTTGTTCCAAGTACGCTATCTACCTTTTTTTACTTGATCTGAGATTATGAGCATAGCCATCACCAGATAGTTACAATAAACAACAGCTGATGCGCAATGAAGGGCCGCAATAGACCAAGCGCTCTGTCTCACTCGCACTAGTTACTGTATACGCTCCTTGCTCTCCGAACTACTGCTCACTTTGAATGCGTCTGGCAAGATGATAGAACCGTCGAATCTGTCCGGCTATTATGTAAACATAGATTAATAGGCCCCCAAAAAATTATATATAAAATTTAGGTTTTATAATATAACGTAAGTATAATTATAAATTATAATAGTTTAAGGGTGTCCGGCAGAGGGTTGCAACCATACTAACTGTCTGGCAATGAGCAACGCGAGTTTTGATATTATTATGAATCAAATATAAAAAAAATCAGTTTTATTTTATGATAAATTTGAGATAGAATTATATACACCTTTGTTACCTGTTACCTGCCAAAGCCACCGCTGCCTCAGCTTCATGGGTGGGAATCATTCTTACCTGTACTAGGGACACACATAGAAATTTTTTCAGCTTTTATAAAAATCCGAAGGTCTGGCACTCACGGGCTCTTGCTCTATAAAGTTAAATTATACTTGCAACTTTCGGAATGAGAGTGACAGAATTGGATGCATCAGTTTGCGTCAGAATCTTTTAAAAATGCAAAATATTATCTGTAATTCATAATATCATCTTTGATCTAACCTACGAGATCGTAAGGTCTTTCGAGTGATCCCAAAGTAGTTGTTACTACACTTAACGAATTTTTTTTTTCTTTTACGCCGGGAAATGCTGAGGCATCCCGCCTGGGGAGTGGGTCTCCCCACGCGGGTTTGTGGGACTCGCTGCGCCCGAAAGCTGGTAAGTGGACGCAGCTCTACCCACTAAAACCCGGCGAGTGCCACCAATGCCGCCTTTGGTGAGGTGCCCCGGATCTAATAAACAAACAGGGCACCTCGACGGCTAGTCAGCCCCGCAAGGGACCGACGCCACCTCCACAGAGGGGTTGTCCAGCACCACAGAACAACCCCTCCCTACGTTAGGACAGTACAATGGGGTGAGGTTCCCATCCTCACCCCTTGCCCCCTGCTCTTTAGTCCCCTTTTATAAGAAGGGTACAAAGAGCCCCCTCAGCTCAATTAGCTTCGCCCAAGGTGCTGCTCACCCTAGGCTACTGAGCCCCACCGCCACGACAAGGCCTGAACCATGGTGGGGATACTTAACGAACCTACCTATATTATTTTAATTTTACTATGTTTGGAAATTGGAAGGGGACCATGATCATAAATAATATGAAATACACAAAGTAATTACCTACAGGATAAATAACAACAAAACGCAATAACTCTTAAAACTGTTTGCTACCAGAGGACGCCAGAGTTTATTCGATCGACGGTCAAGATTTATACCTGGATTTGTGCGAGGAAATGAACGTAATTCCAGTCAGAACTTTCCACCGTGGCTTGCTGCACGACGTAATCGATCTAAAAGTGAGGAAAACCACAAAATATGGAGGTTTTTGTACATTATATTAGTTAATATAGTTAAAAAAAAACTAAAAAACACGCTTTAATAGCAAACCGAACTAAATATTAATTAATAATAATTAAAGCGTGCTTTTTAGTTTTTTTTACTATAATCCTGATTATATTTGATATTGGAACAAACTTATTAAATTTTTGCATCGTCATCGGTCTTTGACAGGTGTGCAAAATTTCAATTAGTTTCAAAAGGGTCAGTTACATACATACATACATACAAACAAACATACAGGTGAAACTGATAAAAGCGTGCTAAAAATAGCTTCTAGACTAAAATAGTTTTGAAGATCTTCGCTTTTAATTTCAAGTAGTAATGAATAAATAATGTCTTGGATTCGTGTTCAAGTCTTACACTGGAAGCTGGTTGTATGGAAATTGTTATAACTGATTATTTATTCTAGTAAAATTATAAACGCGAAAGTTTGTATGTATGGATGTTTTTCAATTTTCACACAAAAATGACTGAATATATTTTTAAAACTTTACAATTATATAGCTTATAACATTAGAATAACATTTGGTACTTATAAAGATATCGTGTGAATTTTACAATTCCTGCGCAGACAAAGTCTTGGCTACCAGCTAGTTAGTAGATAAAATAGGTTACAATAAAGGAACAAAAAAGGCCCTCACAATGGTTTAGGCCTTGTCGTGGCGGTGGGGCTCAGTAACCTAGGGTGAGCTGCTGCTCCTTGGGCGAAGCGAATTGGGCTGAGGGGGCTCTTTGTACCCCACTAATAAGAAGAGGGGACAAAAGAGCAGAGGGCAAGGGGCGAGGATGGAAACCTCATCCCATTGTACTGTCCCGACGTTGTGAGGGGTTGTTCTGTGGTGCGGGACAACCCCTATATGGAGGTGGCGTCGGTCCCTTGGAGGACAGACTAGCCGTCGAGGTGCCCTGTTTGTTTACTAGATCCGGGGCACCTCACCAAAGGCGGCATTGGTGGCACTCGCCGGGTTTTAGTAGGTAGAGCTGCGTCCACTTACCCGCTGTCGGGCGCAGCGAGTCCCACATACCCGCGTGGGGAGACCCACTCCTCCGCGGGATGCCTCGGAGCATTTCCCGGCGTTAAAGAAAAAAAAATAGGAACAAAAAAGGGTTACCAAGATGCCATTCTACAATCGTAAACGCTAGTAGAAAACTAATAAATGTATGGAAATGACATCTAAGATTTATCGATGTAAAATGTCATTTCCATACATTGATTAGTTTTCTACTAGCGTTTACGATTGTAGAATGACATCTTGGCTAACCCACCAGTCTCTTGTCAAATGTTATTTCTGAAGATTTTTGCTTCTCGTTATAATCATAAAAACAAATCAAGTATGTTCAAGTTGAACTTGTGTCACCGTAAAATATTTAACCTTAAATATTTTTGTATTTTTTGTTTGATCGATAATATTGTCATTAAAAAAACCTAGTACTTTATTACACTATGAAGATCAAGTATGTAATTACGTATTTCTAAAAATACCCAATTAAAATAGTTTACCTGTAATAGGCTTTCGTTGCCACCATCTTGAAAACAACCAAGTTAAGGGTTATTTATGACCATGAAATCGATATTAATATCGGTATAAAATATTTCTTTAATTAGTATTACGGCGTGAACCCTGCCGGAGTAAGAGCTATGAGTATGGCGCTGATCTTCAATACATACGTCACGCGGTTGGACCTCACCTCCAACTTTTTGGACCAAGACGCGTGCTACCACCTCGGCCAGATGCTAGGAGAGAATGCCACTTTGAGAGAACTGGTATTGTCTGGTTGCAGGTAAACATACCGCTGGTGATCTATACTAGCGTACTTAAGTTGAAAACTTTCTTTGTTCGTTTGAATGTGTAAATCTCCAGAACAACCTGTGTCGCCAGATGCTAAGCGGTTGGTGGCTCTAATGAATTACTTTGCCAAGGAATCGCTAAGGCAACTTTTTCATGCGTTGTCTATTATGAGACGTACCTTTTTTTTTTTTTTTTTTTTTTTTTTTTTTTTTGTTATCGCAGGGAAATGCTTTTTGCGCATGTAGCCAGGATCTCGGGTAGATCCTGACCCTATGTGGGACTCGCACCTGGGAGTGCCCTACCCGTAAACTAAAACCACTGCGAGCGCCTTCAGCCGCTTTAATTTGAGGGTCCCGGATAGGCATTCAACAGGATCACCTCAGCGACAGGCTGGCCCCGGCGAAGGCCAGACTACTCCTCTTAAGGGGGGCTGCCCGGCTGCTTGGGCAGTCCCCGCGACGTCGTGTCATACTGAGCCCAGGTTCCCATCCTGAACCCGACACGAGCACAGGGGCGTTACTGGAGGCGCATTAAGTAGCGCCTCCTGCGCACCCCCGTTCGTCGCCCACGGGGGGAGGCCTCGTCGGCGGCCTCCTCTCTCACCCGCTCGTCGGCCTCCTTCTGGGACATTACTGCCTCGCAGAAGGAAACCATCGCCGTCCAGGACTCGTCGTCGCCGAGCATCGCGATGATGACACTCGGCAGAGACAAGTCCCCTCCGATGACCGATGTCAGATCATGACGCAGCGCCGCCCATCTCGGGCACACCTCGAGGGTGTGCTGGGCCGAGTCCACCGCCGCGCCACAATCGTGACACACTGTCAACGGCTCCCTGCGGGCCGTCTGGCACAGGTACTCACCAAAGCAACCATGCCCGGTGAGCACCTGTGTCAGACGGAAGGTGAGGGGTTTACGCTTACGGCGCATCCATCGCTCAAGGACCGGACGCAGAGCTACCGTTAGGCTTTTGCCGTACGGCTGCTGCGCCAGGTCCTCCCCCCACCTTCGCATTAACGCCTCTTGCCCTAGTCGGCGAACCCGAAGGATCCCGTCTAGCGTAAGGCTCTCACCAAGAGACCTCCTATCCGAGACATAGGAGTGCGTCTCGGCAAGAACCTCCGCCACGCCACGAGAGAGAGGCCACGACCCACGGGGGGTCCCCGGCCAGGGCAGTGGCTGCCGCCCACGATACTGTACGGTACCCCCGGATCACTCTTACCGCGATGACCCGCTGCGCCGAGCGCAGCTGGGCCTTATTCCTCGTGGTAAGGTGACCCGCCCAGATGGGTGCACCGTAGGTTGCCATACTCCGGCAGACTCCGGAGTATAGCTGCCTGCAGGCGGCGCTGGGTCCTCCGAGGTTCGGGAGGAGTCTGCCCAGTGCACTTGCCGCCTTCACGACCTTCGGTCCCAACATTGAGAAATGTGGGCCGAAGGTCCACCCACCGTCAAGGATGAGCCCCAGATATTTGATATGGGGGCTCATCCTGACCCTCACCCCTCCGACCTGGAGGGCAGCCCCCGGTGGGGGTCCTTTCCGCCCTATCCCGCGGAAGAGAAGGGCTTCGGTCTTCTCAGGTCTGACCCGAAGCCCTAATCTCTCTATGCGGCTGATCACGAGGTCGAGCCCGACCTCGGCCAGCCACGCCGCCTCCTTATAGCCTCGTCCCCGGGCGTAGACGAGAGTGTCATCCGCGTAGCAGATGACACCCATCCCGGGGAGGAGGCGGCCTCGCAGGACCCAGTCATAGCCGATGTCCCACAGGATCGGGCCGAGAACCGATCCCTGTGGGACACCGCAGCCGACTCGCCACCACTCTATGGACCCGCACCGGTTCTCGCAGGCTACCCTCCTCTCGGAGAGGTACGCCTCCAACAGCCTCCTTAGATACGGGGGGACACCGAAATAATTCAGCGCCTCCCGTATCACACTGTGAGGGAGGCTGTTAAAGGCGTTCGCGATGTCCAAGGACACCGCGACCACCACCTCCCCTCTGTGTTCCGCCTCACTCGTCACCGCCCGAAGGCGTTTGAGGGCGTCGACGGTCGACCGGCGTACCCGGAACCCAAATTGGGACTCTGAGAGTCCCGGTCCCGGGCCCTCCTCCAGGTGCTGAACGAGCCGGGAGCCCACTATTCTTTCCAGGGCCTTCCCAGCTTCGCTCAGCAACACCACCGATTATGAGACGTACCTAGCTGGTAATTCTTGGTGTAAGTAATTGTATTGCCTGTCCTGACTTCTCTCTGGAACACAGCAGAACTGTTTTACAGAAGAAATAAGAAGTATGGTACTAAGTCTACTATCCTACGAATCCTACTATCTTACTAATTTTACTATCCTACTAATCCTACTATCTTACTAATTTTACTATCCTACTAATCCTACTATCCTACTAATCATACTATCCTACTAATCATACTATCCTACTAATCATACTATCCTACAATCATACTATCCTACTAATCCTACTATCCCACTAATTCTCCTATTGTACTTATTTATTGTAGGATTGGACCCGAGGGTCTACAGAGAGTGGCGATGTTTCTATCTGATCGTCCTCTTGATCTGCTCGATGTGTCCCGTAACGAACTTGGTGATGAAGGCTTCAAACACCTTACCCGTCAGATTACTAAAGGCGCGGTTATAAAGAGGTAAGCTATTTTTAAAGAAAGGTTCAACACAGAAGGTCACCTGGTGGTAAGTGATTATCGACATATATAGACACCTGCCACACAGCAGTAAGTATACATTAATTAATCTTCAATATAGAAATAAAACTAAAATAACTGCCTCAGTACCAATTGAATTCTCAAATGACTCCGTACCAAAGCACAACATATAGCACTCCATACTTTATTTACCGAAACAATCGTCATTACAACCTTGTACTTTATTATATTATTATTATTTAATTCTAGTGGCAAATACTTTTAAAATTTTAAGTTTCTATTACAGTTTAAAACATACAACCCTGTGATAGACAGACAAACAAAAAAAATACAACACAAATTCGACGTTTTTTTACACAAAATAAGCTTTACATCAAAGCAATAAAACAATATGGAGGTCATCTATTAATTATTTATTTAAATTTGCATTATTGTATTATTGACATTGAACAAATAACCTATTAAAGTACCTGTTGGATAATAATTCGTAAATTAGATTTCATAAGAATTTATAAATTTTGGACAATATATATTATGTGGCAGCAGGCTGGTCACACACTCAGGAGAACGTATGGGCGATGGGCCAATAAGGTTCAAGAGTGGAATAGACGAAGTGTTGGTCGGCCATTAACCAGGTGGGAAGACGATCCCCACCATGGTTAAGTCTTGTCGTGACGGAGTGGCTCAGTAGCTTAAGGTGAACACAGAACCTTGGGCGAAGCCAAGTGAACCGAGGGGGCTCCTATTTGTACCCCTCTTATAAGAAGGGAGGGGGGCAAGGAGTGAGGAAGGAAACCTCACCCCATTGCACTGTCCCGACGTTGGGACTGTGGTACGGGACAATCCCTCTGTATAGGTGGCGTTGGTCCCTTGGGGGACTGACTAGCCATCAAGGTGCTCTGTTGCTCAACAGATCCGGGGCACCTCACCAAAGGCAGCATTGGTGGCACCCGCCGGATTTTAGTGGGTAGAGCTGCGTCCACCTTACCATCTTTCGGGCGCAGCGAGTCCCATATACCCGTCTCGGGAGTCCCCCCTCCCCCGCGGGATGCCTAAGAGCATCCGTCCGTGATGGATGCGAGTTGCAAGGGATCGGTCGTTCATTGAGACCTATGATCAGCAGTGGACGGATAGAGGCTGATGATGATGTTGATGATGATATTCATAATAAAAAACAAGAGGTGTTATATATTAAATTATAGATAAATTTTATGGTTTATATAATATGTAGATAATACAAATAAATAATAATGCTTGTCATCAAGATGGCGCGCCCAACTTTTATTGCGCTGAAGTTACAGCGAAAGAGAACGTGCAAGAACTTGAAACGCCTTGTGTTCACTTCGATCTAGAAGTGTGTTTATGATATTAAATGTATTAAATTAGTAGATTTTATGATATTAAATTAGTAGGAATACACGTAATAGACACAGGTTACATGCACCAATGATTAGACTTTCGAAAGTAAGCAATTCTTTTAAAGGCAACTGTATACGCTTTTACAATAGGATCCCAGAAAACGTTCAAAAGCTCTCCATAAAAAAATTCAAAAAAAGTTGTTAAAGAACGTTTGTGTGGTAAAGCATATTATAAAGTAAAATATTTCATGGAAGATACCACACCCTGGGAATAAGGCGTTCCTCCCGGGCATTTCAAGATAAGATGTTAAAATTGTTATTAATATATATTATTTGAAAAGATTAGTTCCACTGAGTTTGTTTCGCCGGTTCTTCTCGGTGGGCTTACCTTGGAACCGGTGGTAGATTCAATTGACGTTCAAAAAGATACTGTATTAGTACTATTTTGAATAAAAAATTTTTGATTTTGATTTTGATTGAAATATTCTGAGTAGTTTGATTGTATATTGTATAGTATAGAATTCATAGTAGTGATTATACAAATTTTATGGAGAAGTTTTCTTAGACAAGGTCAAAATTATTTTCTTTCTGCGCTTAATCTAAAAGATGTTATTTTCGTTACAGAACATAGCATATTCCGTCAAGTTAATAGTTCTATGAGGCTATTAAATTATTTGTAGAAACAGAAAATGTATGCAACATTTACATTCTATTTCGTAATCAGAAAGACATAGTTTTTGTTGACATCCCTGTTCTTTAAAGTTTGGCCAATTACATGTGATAAATATTGGGATAAAAATCAGTCCAATTAATTTTAATTCATGTTAGTGCATCATGCAAAATTTACACAACGGCTTTAGCCGTAATAAATTCAAGGAAGACTCCGCAGAAGAAAGGGTTCTTATTGAAGTCTCCAATATTTATAATGTACAGATATCTGCTTATAGTAGAATAATAATGCTTGTCATCAAGATGGCGCGCCCAACTTTTATTGCGCTGAAGTTACAGCGAAAGAGAACGTGCAAGAACTTGAAACGCCTTGTGTTCACTTCGATCTAGAAGTGTGTTTATGATATTAAATGTATTAAATTAGTAGATTTTATGATATTAAATTAGTAGGAATACACGTAATAGACACAGGTTACATGCACCAATGATTAGACTTTCGAAAGTAAGCAATTCTTTTAAAGGCAACTGTATACGCTTTTACAATAGGATCCCAGAAAACGTTCAAAAGCTCTCCATAAAAAAATTCAAAAAAGTTGTTAAAGAACGTTTGTGTGGTAAAGCATATTATAAAGTAAAATATTTCATGGAAGATACCACACCCTGGGAATAAGGCGTTCCTCCCGGGCATTTCAAGATAAGATGTTAAAATTGTTATTAATATATATTATTTGAAAAGATTAGTTCCACTGAGTTTGTTTCGCCGGTTCTTCTCGGTGGGCTTACCTTGGAACCGGTGGTAGATTCAATTGACGTTCAAAAAGATACTGTATTAGTACTATTTTGAATAAAAAATTTTTGATTTTGATTTTGATTGAAATATTCTGAGTAGTTTGATTGTATATTGTATAGTATAGAATTCATAGTAGTGATTATACAAATTTTATGGAGAAGTTTTCTTAGACAAGGTCAAAATTATTTTCTTTCTGCGCTTAATCTAAAAGATGTTATTTTCGTTACAGAACATAGCATATTCCGTCAAGTTAATAGTTCTATGAGGCTATTAAATTATTTGTAGAAACAGAAAATGTATGCAACATTTACATTCTATTTCGTAATCAGAAAGACATAGTTTTTGTTGACATCCCTGTTCTTTAAAGTTTGGCCAATTACATGTGATAAATATTGGGATAAAAATCAGTCCAATTAATTTTAATTCATGTTAGTGCATCATGCAAAATTTACACAACGGCTTTAGCCGTAATAAATTCAAGGAAGACTCCGCAGAAGAAAGGGTTCTTATTGAAGTCTCCAATATTTATAATGTACAGATATCTGCTTATAGTAGACTGATTCGCACTTAGTATGTTAGAACGTTACAAACAATGAAAATGTCTTCCAAGGTTGAACGTGAGCTCCAACAACTTGTGCCCCCCTTCCGTGCAGGCTCTGGCGGCGGCTATGGAGTTTAATAAGACCACGACTCACCTGGATCTATCTTGGAATGAGCTGAGAGGTAAGCACAAGCTATACGAAGATTTTAAGGACACTTGTATTGTTTATCTTTGTTTTTCACCAAACATTCCTTATCTGGAGCCCGAGTCAGTCTAACACATTAATATTAAACGGAGCACCTCGCCGGGTTTTATTTCACCGGCCGTGTCTACTGTTTTGAAATATAGCCTTTGTTGGAATTGCCATTTCTATTCGTCAATAAGCTCTCTTATTGAGATTTATTACAAGTGTTCGGAATGTATTAGGCGTTACAGTTTCCCTCGTAGATTGTTTTGTGAAATTTATATTTGTTTACAAATCCAATCAGATAATAATACTTACAACATAAGGTACGTAAGAACAACTAAATTTCTACAAAAGTCCTGAAAGATATGACGGTTGTCACTTGCCATGTTGTGTTGGGTTTATTTATTGTTGCAAAAAAGTCGATTTAATGACAAAAGATGATAAAAAGTGGACATGATCTAGGACCTATGTATGTTTTATTTTGATGACAAAAGAGCAACCCAATCCAAACGAGTGTTTTTTTACTACACCTTTTTATTTACTTTTTTGACGTATTTCAAGTGTACGAGTGATTATCTACGAAATAAAGATATTTTGATTTGATTGATTTGATTTGAAATAATGACCACAAGTAAAATGAAAATGTAGAGATTTCAATTTTGGCATCGTCCTAAACGAGCTGATTATAATTCTAGAAACTTTATAATTAATAAAAATACCACAAGCTCTTATAATATTAAAAGCTGTGAAACTACACTAGTATAACTGGGTAAAACTAAAATAGACTACGCTTGAAATTATTGAAGACCAAGTACACAATCGCACAAGATAGCATTTTTAACAGATTCAGCTGATTTTAACAGATCCAGTTGAATTTAACAGATACAGATGATTTTAACAGATCCAGCTGATTTTAACAGATCCAGCTGTTTTTAACAGATCCAGCTGACGAAATCTCTCAGCTACTGATGCGCGACGCAAAAGTGCGACGCGAACGTCCAACATACACAAAAGTACAACACACGGTGCTAGGTACACCTGCACACCGCTTGGGTCTCGGGGTCGTAAGCGACATCGACCCCTACACATGGCAACCACATCGATCCGGATCGATCGCGAAAGCTTAGGTTCGAATCCGATTCGAGTAGACACAAAAGTCCCCAATCACACAAGATAGCATTGAGAAATTTGTAACATTAATAAAAAAGGCCATACGCCCTTAAAAGATTAAAGATTATAAAACTACCATGTCAGTGTTACTAGTTTAAACTAAAAAAGGCTGTTAACGCTTGAAATTATTTAAGGCCTAAGTCCCCAATCACACAAGATAGCATTGAGAAATTTGTAACATTAATAAAAAAGGCCATACGCCCTTAAAAGATTAAAGATTATAAAACTGTACCAGGTCAGTGTTACTAGTTTAAACTAAAAAAGGCTATTAACGCTTGAAATTATTTAAGGCCTAAGTCCCCAATCGCACAAGATAGCATTGAGAAATTTGTAAGATTAATGAAAAAGGCCATAAGCCCTTAAAAGATTATAAAACTGTACTAGTTAAAACTAAAAAAAGGTCATTAACGCTTGAAATTATTCAAGGCCCACCCTGATCTCACAAAATTGATTCTGCTAATTGCCCCTTTGATATAGTGCAGCACGTATTCCTTAAATAATTTCAGTGGTGGGCGAGCTTATCACGCAGCTCGGCGATAGTAATGTCTTGGAGGAACTAAATTTGTCTTGGAATGCTCTTAAGGGAAGCCGGATGTTCCGGAAATTACTCATGCCTACCCTGAGGATGCTCGACCTGAGCAACAACAGGTTATATTTTTAAACTTGTGTTTGAGTGAAATTGTTTGACTTGAAAGTGTATATTCTTAAATGTATTTTATTTTTTGTTTGAAAATATGCAAAGAAAAATATTATGCCACCTTTAAGATGGCAATACGCGCCGCCTATTTTTTCAAATTGTGGAAAAGAAAGAAATTGTAGGAGAGGAAAAAAGAGATGAAAAGGATAGGAGTCTTGGGATAGGATAGGATTATGATTCACGGGTTCTAAAATGTAAACCGAAATAAGTAGCAGTGCTACAACAGAAGGAATAGTTTCTACGTTTAACTGCTACAGTACTGTAAAACACACATCTGTAAAACTTTTGTACAGCAGTGAACGATTATAGGCTGATCATGCTGTGAACATGCTAGTGTAAGTTATATGTATACAGTAAACGTTTTCAATATCCTCTACCTCCCAAAGTTATTGTAATGCGGAGATTTTGTTAAGTTATGCTGCCACGTGCACAGACTTAGGCGCTGCGCATGACAGGCTTAAAGAGCTCGCCTTAGTTAGCTGTTCAGCTTTCAAAGGCTTAATTATTTTAGAATGTATATTGAATTTTTGTTTGTCGTATCGGTAGAGAAAGCCTTTTTGTCCATGAAACTGTTTACGAACAGTGAGGTAGTGTAATTACCAGGTATTGCTGTGAGTTATACAGGGTGGTTTTTGAGACGGGTCAGTATAGGGCAGGTACCTTTACCGTCATAGTTACAGGAAAACGTTCCTAGGAGATCATCCGTAACTTTTTTAGATTTTCTGAACTGCATTCACAGGTTTTTGAGAAAATTTACGGTCAGCGTAAAAAGTGCTAAAATCCAAGATTTTTTTATGCCTATCGATCCTAGTTCGTATGGGGATCAAAAGACTCTATGGGACCATTCAAGGCTTTTGGCGATTTCTGTCATACTTGTACCTTAAATGGTGTCATAGTCTTTTGATACCTATACGAAGTAGGATCGATAGGCATAAAAATATTTTTTTTGGATTTTAGCATTTTATTTGCTGGGCGTACATTTTCTCAAAAATCTGTGATTACAGTTCAGAACATCTTAAAAAGTTATGGCTGGTATCCTAGAAACGTTTTCCTATAACTTTCTTAACTTAACCCTTACTGACCCGTCCCAAAAATCCTGCCTGTATATACGATATATTATATCAGTTTATGCCTAAACTACTCCAGGTTATGCATGATTAACTGATGGAGTAGTGAAATTTTTAAACTCCTAAAGGAATTCAACATTGGATAAACAACTTTACTAAAAAATATATATATTATTGTATGCAGACTTGACGTAGTATTTAAAACGTTTACCATGTTTTCACATTTGAGGATTATGTTAAAATATCGAGTTCCGCGAAACAAAAGTAAAAGAAACATACAGACATACATGTCAAGCTAATAAACCCCACCATGGCTCAGGCCTTGGCGTGGCGGTGGGGCTTAGTAGCCAGGGTGAGCCCAGCACCTTGGGCGAAGTTAATTGAGCCGATGGGGCTCTTTGTACCCCTCTTATAAGAAGAGGAGACAAAAGAGCCGGGTGCAAGGGGTGAGGATGGGAACCTCACCCCAATGTACTATCCCGACGTTGGGAGGGGTTGCTCTGTGGTGCGGGACAACCCCTCTGTGGAGGTGGCGTCGGTCCCTTGGGGGGACTGACTAGCCGTCGAGGTGCCCTGTTTGTTTATTAGATCCGGGGCACCTCACCAAAGGCGGCATTGGTGGCTCTCGCCGGGTTTTAGTGGGTAGAGCTGCGTCCACTTACCAGCTTTCGGGCGCAGCGAGTCCCACATACCCGCGTGGGGAGACCCACTCCCTCGCGGGTTGCCTCAGAGCATTTCCCGGCGTTAAAGAAAAAAAAGGTCAAGCTAATAAAAAGCGTGTAAAATATAGTAACTATAACGTTATATTTAGTTTAAGAAAGGAAAATAATCATGGTAATTTAAATGTTATATAGACTTAACAAATTTGCGATATCCGCTATCGCGAATAATCTAGAAAACGCTAAGAACTTACGCATACTGGATGTATCAAGCAACCCCCTGACGGAGGACGATGTTATAACCTTGGTGACGAAGCTCAGGTCCGAGGAGGTCAAGTTGACCCACCTCCTCATGGACAATGTGGTGGTGAACAGGGAGTTTGTCAAGGTGAGTTGTAAAACCTAAAAGGTTTTTTTTCTCATCTTTTTTCCCTGACTATACTTTCGGGTGACATTAAAAAAGAAAAGAAGATTGGACCTAGCATGTCTTTTTTGCCTTTATTTTCTTTATTGGCTCTTTTTTTATTTACCCGCAGTTAAGTACTGGACACAATAAGTTTTTTTGGGAATCATAAAGAGAAACTCATATTCGTCTATTCATTCAAGGTACCTAGCTATCGGATAGTGATGAAAATGATGATGACGGTTAAATATTGAAATACGTGTAAACGGCAGTCTAAATTTCATGAAAATTGTCAAGGAGATAGGGTACGACGAAGGCAATCTAAACATTCACCAGGTCGGATTTGGCTGTTAATCTAAACGCAGTTAAAGCTGCAGAATGCAGCTAGTATCTGTTCCACCCATATCTTTGTGAAAGGAAGACGGTTCAAACAAAGTATTTTTGTAGGAATGCGAAGAAATACTAGAATTAAGTTTTAGAAAAAGTTGTAAAGTCACTTATGGACATGTCATCAACGACTACACGCTGAGGGACGCCGACCTCCGGGAAATTATCTTCAAGAGGATCGACGCCCTCGTAAAGGGGGCCAAGAATTGCGAGCTGGATGTGGGGTGATTATGTTTAGAACTATATGTGAGAGGGATGCGCTTGTTTGCACCTAAAGATTAAAGTAAGTAACCATTGATTTTCTCTTCTGCTAAGATATTTTCGACCGTTCTCTCTAGGAGCTCAGAAAAAAATGGAAAATGTGTTGCGCAGATATATGGACTACTTTGGTGAAACAGCTTTGCTGTGTTTCGAACAGAAGTCAAAGTCAAAACATAAACAAATTCATTCGGTATATATTATTATATTTTACACCTAGTTCAAGTGTGTCTTATCTCGCGATGTGAGATGGAAATTCTCAGTTCTATTAAAATCATTGCCCGTTATGTCCTCTTTATCGAAACACAGCTGTTTATTGAAAGAATTTAACAAAGAAATACATACAACCTAGGAATTATTAGTAAAAGTATCCATGTCCGTGACAGACACGACTATGAATATATTACCATTTTTTTAAGTCGGTTAAAATGTAGCCTACGTTACTCGGACCATAATGACGAGTAGATTGATACATCATTCTTCAAAACTAGCATAACTATACAAAATAGGTAATAAGGCTGTTAAAATGTATATTTCGTAATTCCTGCCTTAGCACTCGGGTAAAAAGTATCCCGGCAAAAAAATATCGTAAAAATAAATACAATTTCTAGTTTACTTCAAATCTTGCACGTGACTGTAGCACGTGGTGATAATTTTAAAATATGTACAATATTAACATATTGTGTGGTTTCACTAACATTATCTAATTCGAACCAGTCTCTTATCGCCCAAGGTTTCAATAAATTATGTATATAGATAATTCTGCAAATTTTTGTTATGCAAATTTAATATACTATATACTGTTACATAATTACTAGTATTTTGTTACACTTTAGAAAAATCTTATGACAATAAAACGATAAAATTATTACTATTACGAGAAAATATATTTAAATAACATTACGGTACAGTACAATGGGGTGTGGTTCCCGTCCTCGCTCCTTGCCTCCTGGTCATTTGTCCCCTCTTATAAGAGGGGTACAAAGAGCCCCCTAGGCTCAATTAGCTTCGCTTAAGGTGCTGGGCACACCCTAGGCTACTGACCCCCACCGCCACGTCAAGGCCTGAACCATGGTGGGGCTGTTGCTATTCACCTGCCAAGCGGAAGATTAATATATTTTTATTCTTAGGCTAAGCGTATGATATATATATATATATATGATATGGTATTTAATAACCTTATGAATAGCAACAGCCCCAGGAAAGTGTCTATTCATACGTTTAGCGTATGAATAAAAAATATTCTGAAATTAATTAATTAATTCTGAGGGTCATTCTTCTTAATCTTAATCTCAATTATAGTCCTTCTTATGCGTACACAGGATATATTTCTTGCAAAAAAAGAAGGCAATGGACTTTCTGCCAGTTCGGGCGATGATGAGAGATATGAAGATGGCTGGCGCTCCCACCGATGAAGATCTGATTATGGGTCTCAGTGAGGTCTTCCCTGGACCGAAGTTAGAAAAGATTGGGAATACTTTGGACTTAAAAGGTGAGTTGTAAGTTGGGCCAGAGTCGGTAATTTCTTAAACGAAAATAATAATAATAGGATAAAACCCATTGTTCGCCTATATTTTTAAAAGAGGTTTAATTTAATAAATTAAAAAAATCATGGGTTAACGCTTCTACAATAAGATTCCACGAAATACCAAAAACCCTTAATTAAAGTTGAAAAATTGTTAAATAACGCGCATACGATTTTTACTACTGTTTGATTTAACATTTAACATTTAAATGTGATGTTAGTACTTAGTAGGAGAGCAAATACATATAAGATTCCCAGAATGTCTACTTATTATCACCATAGGACATAGGCCTCTGTTAATGAACGCAAAGACTGCCAAGATGGAGCATTGCCGTGAGATAGTATAACATACAAAAAGGTTATCGTAGTTTAGACCAAAACTTAGACAAAATGTTTCAGCGTATGAGACCCCATTAAGTTTGCTACTTTGCTATTAGAAGTAAATAGTCTGATAGTCATAATTTTAATGCAGGAGTTGTAGACTATGTAAGCAGAATGTGGCCAGAGAAGAAACTGCCGCCCACCCCGCCTGTGGTAGAACCAGTACAGAAGAAGAAGAAACGCAAAGTGAAGAGTAAAAGATAATTTTATCATAAATGTCTTTGTTGTGTCGAAGCGTGCAACTTACTACTACAAAGGTTATACTTACTCAAAAATCACAATATATTATAACAAGTATAGAAAGGCATAATCAAACGTAAAGAGGGGCGTATTATGTTTCTCATAAGCACTTTGATGATTTGGTGTATGCGTAGTCTGAGCCTTTAGATTATCAGGCTTGCCAAAACTTACGCGTAATGACACAATAATTTGTAATTGATTTTTGTTTGCAGAATAACTTTTTAAAGTGGATTTGTTGCTAGCGATAACTGATCTTGATTTTTTATAATTCATAATGACGGCTGTACAATCTCGTGAGAATACAAGTCTCGGTGAGAGTGTATAGCCGCATTTACATATTTAGTGCCTTTATGAGTTTTTTCGATAGTGTATAAATATATGCTAACAATAATTTATTATATTTGGAAATATGAGTGTAATGGATAGTTTATTTGAAAAGACATCCTAATAGTTCTATTGTGGTGGGCATGTTGAATGGAGTAAAGATTTGATATTAAGCATGCTAGTTGGTGCTTTTTACGATCCCATACACATTCTATACCAACCAATCAGCCGTATATTACACTATTGAAAATAGAACCCACTATAGGCACAGTAGTATTATCGATTTTATATTAATTTATGTTTCTTAAAATAAGTTTAATATTGTAATTTTTCTACTACGTATTACTTTGTTAAGTTTAATTGTTGAAATTATTAATAATTTAAAAATAAGTTTCGAGTTTTATTCTATCATCCGAAGTCCATACAAATACAAGAATTTCTATTTTTTTGGGATGTTAAATTTAAAGATTAACCTTTTGAACGCAATTGTCAAACATTATATCAGATTTACGGCCGTTTTCAATATTCGATCTCGAATCTGAGATTTTTATTGATCCAGATTTTATCCGATCCCTCGATTGATTTTGAATCTGCATTTCAATAAGCCAATCTCTTCTCCAAATCCATTGAAAAAAAGAGATTTGTCAAAAATGTTCGCCCTCTTTAACGTTTTGTTTTACGCTTGTGCAGTAAAAATACATAAGCGATTATTAATGAGTAAAATGGTGGTTATTTTCTTAAAGCTAATCTATTATAAGTATAATCACAAGAATAACCAATAACAATAAAAATTAAAATACTAATAACTATACTATAACGTCAAGATTAGTAAAACATAAAAGAGTTGTTGAAGAGGAATGGAACGTCAGTCAATCCAAAACGTCAGTCAGTTTGACATTGGTAAAACTAACAATTCTAGTAGTACGCGATCCAACTGCAAAATTAGTGTACTCATCGAGTATATGCTAAAATCCCAATTTTTCAATAAAATATTTTTTAATAGATTTTTCGGAAAAAATTTCATTTACTTGTTTTTAAATAAAATATCGTCCACATCACGGAAATATATTATATCAAGACTGAAAAATCATATTTGCTGTTGCAACCAGGTGGTATTATTATGATATATTTTTTCGTTCACAACGTACGTTTATTATTTATATTATATAAAATTAAAGCTATTTTTTTCTTTTCACTATAATAATATACGGTTATTTAGTTAAATCTGGCCGTAAATAAAGGTTTTCGGCTGTTAAAGATGGCAGTTTGACGAGGATAGCAGTTTTCAGCTGTACTACGCTTTAATGCGCCGAACATTACTGTTGTCAACTACCGATGCAAACAGTAGTAGGGATGACTTTATAAATACGTAATTAAAAATATTTTATCTAAAAATACTAGCGGCCACCTAGTAGATATATATTCTCCTAATTATAAATATGCTGAAAAATTAAGTTTTTAGCATATTATACTCGATGACTGCGCTAATTCTGCAGCCGGATCTTAGACTACCTATGGAGTCTCAAGTTTGTTGTTTATATATAATATTAATAATTTAATGTATTATTATTATATTTATTATGATTTATGATATTTTATTTAAAAATTAAATTATAATTGATAATAATATTTACATTTTCACGCCCTTATCAGTACAATCCAAAAGTATAATCGGTCAAAATTGGAGGATCGCAAATAAAGATCAATAAAATTCAAAAATCGATTTGTCAAAACCAGAGATCGGTTATAGAAAACGCATAACTGTCACCTTCATACAAATTCCAATCTAAAATCCCGATCCGCCCTCCCAAAGATGGATTGTAAAAAAAGATCGGTATAACGATCCATCGATCGGTTATTGAAATACTAAAAGTAGGAAATGGATTGAAATATCAATCTCGATCCGAAATTTAGGGATTGAGATTGAATATAGAAAACGGCCGTTAAACGAAATCTTGCTCTGATCACCACCGTCGTAAATAAAAATCGGCCAAGTGCTAGTCGGACTCGCGCACGAAGGGTTCCGTACCATTATAATATACAACATTAGACACTTTAACAAAAACTATGGTTTATGTTTATGAAATTAAATGTTTTTTTATGTTTAAGTTGATTGAATGAAAGGTAAAAATTAATTGTTTTTGGAACGTAGTTTCTTATCGCGCGTTACGAAAGGGGGCTAGACGGAAAAAATTAAGATGAAAAGTTGGAACGACACTTTAGCTATAGTTGTAAGCCTGCACATCACTGCGTCGGTAGCTGTTTTTGTTACACTATTGGGGCTGCTTAGTAAAAAACCCCAGTTCAAATCCCACCGATCTCGGTGACGTTTTTTTGTTTTTGTTTTTGTTATTTTACGCCGGGAGATGCTCTGATTTTTATCGATAAAAAAAAAAAATACCTACCCGAATAACTATTTTCCATACACCTTTTTTTGTTTTTTATTACAATTCCTTCACTAATTCGAAAGGAACTTCGTTCCATCCGGGTGTCCCTTGACACCTCTCTTTAGTTTTTGTTTCTACTTTTGTGTCAAAATATTAATGTGGTTCACAGAATACATCTACTTACCAACAGTATAGTTCTTATAGTTTCGGAAAAAAGTGGCTGTGACATACGGACGGACGGACATGCAGACAGACAGACAGACAGACAGACATGACGAATCTATAAGGGTTCCGTTTTTTGCCATTTGGCTACGGAACTGTAATAAGACAAAATTCACGTCGCACCATATTATGAAATATACAATTTAATCTTTTGAATGCCATTGTCCAGTATACGAGACAAAACGAATACTGGCCCAGAACGCCAACGTAGCAAATATGAGACAAAATACTCGTCGAATCTAATATAAATAAACCTTAATATTGATAAATTTAGTGTTTCAAAAGTAGATGTTAAATGAGTATAAAAGGAGTGCCTCACACGCCATAGTCATCTATAAGAGACAGCAAGTGTTGTGAGATATGATTGTAATATCGAGCATATGTATAATCAGAATTGAGCGGTAATGTTGTGTTTAGTATGATTACAAATTCCGCCAAATTTGTGCTGCGACGCTGTGCCGGTTCTGCACTCTGATATATATAGTACTGTGAGCCATAAAAATCCTAAATGGGTCAGTGATTTGTCACTGACGTAATAGCAATTCAACCAACCAGTGATCTGAGTGATGTACATCCTATCTGACAATCATCAATCAATAGCCATCAGTTGGCCAATCGGAGTGCAATAAAGCGTTAGCCAAACAAAACACATAACATTACCGCTTTATTCCGGTTATATGTTCGATGTATGTAACTGTTAATTTTTTTCTTATTCTTAAGAAAAGCAATAAGTAATTATTAAAATACTGATATCCGTTTAATCTTTTCATTATAGAATTAAAAATCCTCGCGCATTTTTAAATATGGTTATTATATTTGTAAGAATACTTCTGTAGTAAAAGGTAGAGCCTCATTACGTGGGTAACACTGAAAATATTTAGAACTGGCCAGTTAGAAACATTGAAAATGAAAACTTTTTTTGAATTTCAATTTTAGAACTCTTTGTAACCTAATGTAGTATATTGCATTCATTTGTCATTTGTTTTTGTGAATTGGCGGCAAATCTAAAACTCTTGTTACACGTGAAAATGAACATAACGCGAGAAATTTTTCGGTCAATGATTTATTATGACTTTCGTTGTGGGCTTACTCAACAACAAAGCTATGATAGGCTGCGATTAGCATTTTTTTATGAAGCCCCATCCCGTGCCACTATTTACAATTGGTTTAACGAGTTTAAATCTCAGTGATGATCCGCGTGAGGGACGTCCTTTAACAGCGACTACTGAAGATAACATCAGTGCTGTGCGACGCATGATAGAGGAAGATAAGAGCTACCTATCAGCAGATACGGGCAAGCCTAGGCATTGGTATGAGTCAAGTTCAAAAAATATTACACGAACATTTAGGCGTCAGGAAGCTTTGTACCAGATGGATTCCCCATACTTTAACCGACGACCAGAAACGCCTCCGCATGGACTGGTGTCGCCAAATGTTAGATAAGTTAAACGGCGGTAACTCAAATGCTGTATTTGACATCATCACAGGTGATGAATGCTGGATATATTGTTACGAACCCGAAACCAAAAGACAATCAGCTCAGTGGGTGTTTCCTTTCGAGGATCGGCCAACTAAGGTAAAGAAAGGAAGAAGTCAAGGAAAAAAGATGATTGCCTCATTCTTTGGTCGGAAAGGTCAGTTCGCGACAGTTGTGCTAGAAGATGGAAGGACAGTTACTGCAGACTGGTATGTCAATCGCTGTTTGTCTGTTGTCTTGGAAAAAATTCGACAGCAGCGCCCTCGAAGCAGGATCCTCCTTCACCACGACAATGCTTCAGCGCACTCCGCAAAACGGACTGTTGAATATTCGACTATGGCAGGCGTCGAGATAATGAGTCATCCGCCTTACAGTCCTGACCTGGCGCCCTGCGACTTTCATTTATTCCCAAGAACTAAAGATAAAATTCGAGGTATTCGCTTTACGAGCCCTGAAGATGCGGTGAAAGCGTACGAAAATGCCATAGAAGAGACTCCTAAGGAAGAATGGGCCCACTGCTTTTCTCAGTGGTTCCATCGAATGCGACGATGTGTAGAAAGAAACGGAGATTACTTTGAAAAACAATATAAGTATTGGCAACTTTCTACATTAAGCCGTTTTTCATTTTCTAAACATTTTCAGTGTTACCTAGGTATAAAAAAAAAAAACTTAATACAATCGTTTAACAACGTGTACACTGCTACATCCCTAATTCAGATGCGAGAATATCAAAAAGATGACTGGCTGGCCACGCAATTGTCGCTATACAAAGACAAAATATGTTGAATAATGTTGTAACCACAGAGCAATTACAATCGGAAGACGAAAAAAAAAAACAGTGACGGAAATCTAAAAAATATTACACAAAATACAATATTATAATAATAATAAATATAAGAATCAAAACGTGTTTACCGACTTCTAATAAACTCGTCGTCAGTGTCTGGCTTAGTAAAAAAATCTAAGTACGGCCCTGGCTTAGACCAGTGGTTTTACAACTTGCCGATAGAGGCATGGTAATCACCGAACTTTCTAGACAAAATAAATAATGTATTTAATTTAAATATTATTTACGAGTGGAAAGATATGTTTATTCCATTTGATTTTGATTTGCCCGTGTAAGTACTGCACGATACAACACAGCACTTCATGTTAGCAACGTGCGCGGGTCGAGATTATAATTTAAATAAATAAAAAGGAGCTAGACACGAGAGCAAGTTAATTGCCCGGCAACCACAGCTGTACTGACGAAAGCGACAACTGGTGGTGAGTAGATCAACTACGGTGTAACTTTGGTGGATGCTAGACTACATTGATTACAACATCTCCACTTTGTAATTGTTCCGTGGTTTTAACCATATCGTAATTTGTTATTTTAATTTTCTAATATCTACATTTACATTGATAAAGTCTCTGTTAAATGCGGTGTAAAGATTACTATATTATTACTATATTGGGATGTAGTTAAAATAAAAAATAATAGTTGCTGGGTAAATAAAATATCCTGTTGTGAGTACGGTTCATTGAAAATGGAAGACGAAAATAAAAACTCAGTTGTATATCGATTCAGTTTTCAACATCTTTATAATTCGTTGCAACATCCCTATATTTTATGAAGGTAATTTTACAGAAAAAGTGGCCTGGCGTCAGACGTATGGCGAGACGTTTATACGCTGGCGTTCAAAAGGTTAAGGCAGGTGGCGAACCTGTTCTAAGAGAGTTACAATATATTTTTAATTTCGTCCTTCAACGGGGCATTTCCCCCAAGGAGTGGTATGGAACTCAGGTCGTTCTGTTTTTTTAGAAGGGTGACGCAATTATCTTCTTAAAAATTATAGACCGATCTCACTTCTAAGCCATATATATAAGTTGTTCTCGAGGGTCATGACAAGGCCACCAGAGCAGGCTGGGTTTCGAAGAGGATTTAGCACCATAGACATTTGAAAAAAAAAAATAGACCACATCCACACCATAAGGCAAGTTGTACAGAAGACCCATGAGTACAATCAGCCACTGTGCCTTGCCTTTGTGGACTATGAGAAAGCTTTTAACTCGGTTGAAACCTGAGCTATTCTGGAAGCTCTGCAGCGATGTCAGGTCGATTAGCGATACGTTGAAGCGTTGAGAGGACTATACGATGCCGCCTTTATGTCCGTTCTGATTCCGGGAGGTCAAACAAGACCAATCCAATTGCATCGAGGAGTGCGATAGTGGGATGTTATTTCCCCGAAACTGTTCACTAATGCTTTGGAGTTTTCAAGACTATATACTGGACAGAATGTGGCATAAACATTAACGGCGAGTATCTCTCACACCTTCGTTTCGCCAACGATATTATCGTTATATTGACGGGTCCCTGGAGGGCTTGTTGCATACACTAAATTTATCCTCCCGACGTGTGGACCTTAGGATGAACTTGGACAAAACGAAAGTTATGTTCAACGAACACGTTATCCCTAGGCCGGTTAACGTTCATGGCATAACTCTCGAAGTCGTGCAAGAGTATGTCTAGCTTGGACACACTTTGCAGCCGATAGGACGATTCCATTGAGATGAGCAGCATTCAGGAAGCTTAGCCATATTCTCACGTCGTCTATACCGCAGAGTTTGAAGACGACATACGGGGGGGACTGTGATGACATACGGGGCCGAAACGTGGCCTCTAAATCTACGACCGGTCCGAAAGTTTGCCGTAGCTCAACGTGCAATGCGTGACGATCAAATCGTTCATGTACACGTTGAACAGATTCAATCAGCTAGGCTGTTTTCAAAAAGAAAGGCAGATAGAATTATTATTGGGAGACATACCTTACGTCTCAGGATACGCAACATTGATTAGTCTCTGATAGTCCTGGACTCGATTATGTTCATGGGTGACACAAGGTTGCCATGTGGTGGCTTGTTTTATCTCTACGACTTATATTATATATATAAGAAGCCCAGAACCCACTAATTCCACCTTAGTTTGCTGGTTTGTATTACGTCAAATTTTTACGTTTCGGAATAATTACAAGTGTTTCAGCGAAGTTGGAGGTTAGTATTTTAGAGTCATTAAAATTCTATGGTTTTTTTATGTTAGTTGGATAGGCAAACTGGCAAACGTACCACCTGATGGTAAGTGGTTGACGTCGCCCATGGACATAAAGTAGTATACCTGGAACGAGCCCATAATGTGAACGAGCCCATAAATGGACATAAACTAGGTAACTCATTTATGTGTTGCCTATCCTGAGACATAAGATGTTAAGTCTCGGTGCCAGTAATTACACTGCCTATCTTGCCCTTCTCTCCGAAACACAGGCAGGCACAACCGCAAAGCTGTTTTATGAGAGAAACAAGCAAGATGATGGTACCCATGCAGCCGGGAGCGCGGCACAGCGCTTCCCTCCCACCGGTAACAAGTCAAAATCAAATCAAAATTTTTTTTTATACAAAATAGTACTAATACAGTATCTTTTTGAACGTCAATTGAATCTACCACCGGTTCCAAGGTAAGCCCACTGAGAAGAACCGGCGAAACAAACTCAGTGGAACTAATCTTTTCAAATAATATATATTAATAACAATTTTAACATCTTATCTTGAAATGCCCGGGAGGAACGCCTTATTCCCAGAGTGTGGTATCTTCCATGAAATCTTTTACTTTATAATATGCTTTATCACACAAACGTTCTTTAACAACTTTTTTGAATTTTTTTATGGAGAGCTTTTGAACGTTTTCTGGGATCCTATTGTAAAAGCGTATACAGTTGCCTTTAAAAGAAATGCTTACTTTCGAAAGTCTAATCATTGGTGCATGTAACCTGTGTCTATTACGTGTATTCCTACTATGAATATCACTTTTCTTACAAAATTCATTTATGTTTTTTCGGACATACAGTAAATTTTCTAAGATGTATTGAGAGGTGACAGTCAGAATTCCTATTTCTTTAAATTTTTCTCTCAAAGATGAATAGGGAGGCAACTTGTAAATTGCACGAATAGCCCGCTTCTGCAGCTGTTGTTTATGTCGGCCGCATTTCCCCATAAAAGTATGCCATAAGACATAATGCTATGAAAGTAGCTAAAATATACTATTCGCGCTGTATCTACATCAGTAAACTGTTTTATTTTTCTCACTGCATATGCTGCTGAATTGAGTCTATCCGCCAATTTAGCTATATAGGGATCCCACTGCAGCTTAAGATCTAGAGTTATTCCTAGGAAAACTGTGGAGTCCACCAATTCCAAGTTTTCACTGTCTAAGAGTACATTTGTTTGCAGTTGCTTAACATTTGGCAAGGAAAATTTTATGCATTTAGTTTTTTTACTATTTAAAAGCAAGTTATTAACGCTAAACCAATGTACCATTCTCGAAAGTGTGTTGTTTACCTCGTCATAATTAGTTTCTTGTCGTTTGATTTTAAAAATAAGTGAAGTATCATCAGCAAACAACACTACCTCTTGACTATCTTTAACTAGGTAAGGTAAATCGTTTACATAAATTAGAAAAAGAAATGGACCTAGAATGGACCCCTGTGGGACCCCCATCTCTATTTTAGTCCCGGATGATCTTTTACCATTTATCTCGACCTTTTGAGTCCTGTTTTTAAGATAGGAATTCAAAAGATCCAGTGCCGTACCGTCTATCCCATAGTGGCGTAATTTCCTGATCAAGGTCTCATGCTGTACACAATCAAACGCCTTGGATAAGTCACAGAAAACTCCCAAAGCATCACGTGACTCCTCCCAGGCCTCATAAATGTGGTCAATTAAGTCAACGCCAGCGTCTGTTGTGGAGAGACCCTTTCTAAATCCGAATTGTTTTTTGTGCAGTAACATATTGGTTTCAAAGTAATATAGTAACTGATTTAACATAATTTTTTCAAAAAATTTACTAAATGAGGGGAGTATTGATATTGGTCGAAAATTTGTAACATCTGATGTACTGCCAGATTTAAAAAGAGGCAAGACTCGACTATGTTTCATTAAGTCTGGAAAAACGCCACTATCAATACATTTATTAAAAATTGTTGCTAGATGGGGTGCAATTACATCAACTATGAGCTTAGTGACTTTTACAGATATTCCCCATAAATCTGGGGTATTTTTATTGTTTAATAAGTTAAATGCATTTAAAATATCTTTGGGTCCTATCTCTTTAAACTTAAAGTTAGCTTCACATTGTTTGACATTGGTTTTAAGCAATGATTCGGCAATTGCAGGACATGAGATTAAATTTTTTGTAGTCGAAATCGGGATGTCAGAAAAGTATTTTATAAATACTGTCGCAACTTCCTCGTCAGACTTAATTATTCTATTTTCAATATTTAAATTAAATTCAGAGCTACGACTACCGACTCTCCCAGTTTCATCCTTTATTATGTTCCAAGTAGTTTTTATTTTATTTTTTGCGTTTTTAATTTTTTCCTTAATATAAAGCGATTTGGCCGCGATACAAACTTGTTTGAATGTTTTTGAATATATTTTGACATACTGCTTAAATGATTGATTTTGATTGTATGTGCGTTCTTGGTAAAGGTCATATAATTTGTGTCTACTATTGTGGATTCCTGCTGTTGCCCAATCATTAAAGCCCTTTTTATTTGTGGAACTGACTGTTTTAGAAGTAAAAATGGCTTTAAAATGTGTATTAATTAATTTAAACAATTCACCAAAAGCGAAGTCTGGACTTTTGTTATCTTTCAAATATGTAATATTGGCCATTATACTACTCCTAAATTTCTCAATACGTCTTACATTCACAGGAACAAACACATTATTTTTGTTACAATTTTTACTATTAGAACTTATAAGGAATTCAGCTAATTGACCACAGTGATCAGAATTCAACTTGTTGATAATTTCTTTGTGGACAGATTTGTTCTTTTTTGTTTTTTTTTTGTTTGTAAAATTTCTCAAATTTCTTTGTTTGTAAGTTTTGATGCACCAGGTTAAATGAGTACAATTTTTTATTTAATTTCTTTACATTGATTTGTTCAATATTTTTATTTAATATATTATTATTATTATAACTAATTAATGAGCTAGAGATTTCCTCTATTGTCTTATACTCTAGTTTAAACTATTTGGAACGTATTTCAAATTTGTAAAATTGTATGTTTTACTATCACACTGTTCAAATAAAACAGTGATCGGATTAGCCAACTACTTGGCTGGACTTAAAGATAAAAATATAACCTATCAGATGTCAGATTGTTACAATTATTATAATTTAAAATGTTGTTAATGTCAATTATATTTATTATGTTACTTTTATTTTCATTAAGTAAAATACAGTTATTGTTACATGCACAGTGTAACAGGCTATTTAATTTAAGTCTAATTTTATTCTCCTGTGGCAACTTGTCTGATTTAATGTAGGGAAATGTGAATAGAAACAACCTCTCAACATTGGGTAAACCTGAAAGATTTTCTATATATTTAGCAAGTTGTTTCCCGTTCACACCTCCCCTTCTCCCAACTATAATTACAATGGTTGTATTTGGACAATGGGTGGCATTTAAAATCTTATTTACAACTTGATCAAAGGATGCCCCCGGCATACAAGTATTAGTCAATTTTTGTCATTCGTACAACCTGTGTAACAACACACCAACCTCTTGGCCTATCTCATCACTATATAAACTAATAAACTTATTTGTAGAGGCTGGTGGTACAGTTTTTATAAATGATTTGTTAAAGGGGTCAGCATGCACCTCCAAGCTTGGACCCGTGTAAGTTTGACCTATACTTTGCGCTGAGCGTTTCACAGTTGAACATATGCATTGAGAGTTGCGACTCAATAAAGACTCAACCCTGTCCTCATTGTAATGGCATATGTCCAGCAAACCACTCAGAGCTGATATATGTCCCGCTATTTCTTTATGGGCTATTTCATATTTACTGGATATTATTTGTAATTGACTATGGAGTTCAGAGATTTCAGCTTGAAGGCTGCATACATCTGCCTCATAGTTACATTTAACATTTTCCAATTCCATTAAGGAATTGGAATACTGGTTTGTTATTTTTATTTTATTTTGCGATAATTTACTAATTTTATTAATAATTCTTTTGTTTTTTAAAAGAAGTTCCTGTGTTTTTTTCATGGATTTCTTTATTTTAATATATTTTTTTAATTTATTTTTACTGTGAAAAGAATAGGAAGGCACCGTATCATCAGTCAAATCTATAGTGGTAATGTTCATGGGGGTGATGATATCAGCTACTAGGCACGGTTCCTTCCCAAACTTGGACCTCAAAGGGAGTTTATTAGTTATTTATTTTATTTATTTATTTATTCTTTTGTTTAAATTTTAACAAAATATATAATTCATTACTATAATTGATACAATGTAAACAAGGTGTACTTATCTCTATTAGAGATTTCTTCCAGCAAAACCTTGAAAACTTTTTGGGATACTCCGTCACGTAGTGATGGATTAATAACAAATAACAATATAAATATAAAGCATTAAAATACGTAAATCAGATTAATAACAAATTTAAATACATGCATATATATTACAATGAATACATATATAAATACATAATATATACAAAAAATACATACTAGTAATAAAAATATAACAATCAATTATTGAGTGAGTTCAGAAAGTGTTGCTTAAGACGATATTTGAAAGTAGTAATGGTAGTACTGTCTCGGATAGATGTAGGAAGGTTATTCCACATCCGAGCAGCGTTTACTGTAAAGCTATTACCATAAAAGGCACAATTATAATCAGGGATGGTCAAATGCTTTGGTTTAATACAGGCTCGTATTGGTCTGTCACTAGTGGGACTGTATACAAAGTTATCTTACTAAAGTGTCTGTGTTACAGCTATGTTTTAAATTATGTAGCCGCTACACTGTTCTAACGATTGTAGAGTGGGAAGATCTGGTTGGTATCGGGGTGTTTTAGGTAAGAGTATTCTATGTTCTTAGGGTCCTGCATATGATTGGGTGGTTTTTGTAACACATGTGAGAGCCAATCTGCGCCTTGATCACTTCAATATTGGCTGCTTCTGCCGTTCTACCCAACGTCGCCCGCTGCGCCGCAAAACACCCATTCTTAATTTTAGCGAAAAACATAACGAGATCATTTTTATAAAATTTGATGCTCTACAACTTTTATTTAATTATTTTTTTCTAGTTCTTACCGTTTCCCCAAAATTTTCCCAATAGGGAAAAAGTATCAATAAAAACAACGCATCTGCATAATCTCTGATTGTGCAGATATAGGTGCCTAGGACTATTAAAGTAAGAAGAAATTTTTTATTTTTGGTACCCCCATGTAAATCCAATTATGCAAAAAATGAATTTATTTGTCGTGCATGTCAAATATATAATAAAAATTGTGAAAAATTGGACATAATGCACGATAAATTTAATTATTTTAGACGTGGAATCATGGAAATATATAAAAAAATGTAACCTCTCATTATTGTTTTAAATTTTAGTAAATACTGATATTGTGTTCATAATAGTTTTATATGTATTAGTTGTTAGTGGAAACTTAACTGATTTCTGTACTTTTTTATTATTTCTAAACTATGAGTAATATTATAATTGTTTGTTTCCCAAATATAAATAAATAAAAAAAAATAGTCGCTAAAAAGCTTCGACTACTCGTTTGCCCTCCTATGCTATAAAAAAGATAATAAAACTCCAAACATATTTTGAATTATTAATTTAAACAATTAAACTTAACAAAGTAATACGTAATTAAAAAAATACAATATAAGGTAAACTTATTTTAAAAAACAAAAATAAATAAAAAAAAACAATTGTACGTATACTGTGCCTATAGTGGGTTCTATTCTCAATAGTGTAATTACATGGCTGATTGGTTGGTGCATGGAATCGTAAATAGCACCACCTAGCGTGCGTAATAGCAAAACTTTATTCCATTTGACATGCTCACCATAATATAACAATTACATATTAGGATGTCTTTTCAAATTAATTATCTATTACACTCATACTTCCAAATATAATAAATCATTGTCAGCGTTTATTTATACACTATCGGAAAACCCAAAAAGGAACTAAATATGTAAAATAAATTATAAAAAACAAAACTAGCTAACGCTATAAACTTTAAAAAAATATTCTGCATACAAAAATCAGTTACAAATTATTGTGTCATTAGACGTTATGTTTTAGCAGGCCTGATAATCTAAAGGCTCAGACTACGCATAGACCAATTAACCAAAGTGGTGCCCCCATCATTGCTTTTGAGAAACATAATACGCCCCTCTTTACGTTTGATTATGCCTTTCTATACTTGTTATAATATATTGTGATTTTTGAGTAAGTATAACCTTTGTAGTAGTAAGTTGCACGCTTCGACACAACAAAGATATTTATAGTTTACTCTTCCCTTTGCGATTATTTTTCTTTTTTTCAACCACAGGCGAGGTGGGCGGCAGTTTCTTCTCTGGCCATATTCTGCTCACATAGTCTACAACTCCTGCATTAAAATGAAAAGTTCTCTCAAGGGTTTTTGGTATGTCATGGGATGTTATTGAAAAACTGATAACCCATAAGTTTTTCTTAAATTAAACCTCTTTTTCACGTACATATATATACGTATAAGCAGATACGTGAAATTGCCCTGCGTATCGTCGTGAGCAGAGCCAAAATCCTCAAACTCCAACAAAACTCCTTAATTTTACTCATTAACCTTCCCTAATCCCCCACAATCAAATAGGTGACGGCTTTCCATATTGTATCATTTACCACCAGGTAATGCTATTTTACCTTTCCGATAACATTTTAAAAATCTAAAAGTAACTTCATGCAAATAAAATATAAAGACCAAATTTTAATAGTCAACAATGCTACATCTAACAATTCACCTTTCAAGTCTAAAGTATTTCCCATCTTTTCTAACTTCGGTCCAGGGAAGACATCACAGAGACCCTTAACCAGATCTTCATCGATGGGGACGCCAGCCGCTTTCATATCTCCCATTATCTCCCGAACTGGCAGAAAGTTCGTTTCCTTCTTCTTTTGCAGGAAATATATCCTGTGTGCGCATAAGGAGTATTGGGACGACCCTCAAAATTGAGGACAAGAAGACAATAGAAGTGATTTTTTATGGAAGTGTCTATTCACCCACTAAGTAAAAAAATAATATTTCTTTTACACACTTCCCTGGGACTGTTACACATTCATACGCCTACTTACTACCTAATCACGTTATCGATATTTTTGGAGTTTACTCCTTAAGAAACGATTTGAGTTATACGGCCCGGTATGGAAATTTTATGAGGAGTAAAATCAAGTGTAACACAAAAGTTGAGGCGTTACGTAGAAAGAGACAAACATATAAATCTGTATGATTGAACGTGTAAAAGAATGAGATGGAATACATTACACAGCGTATCTTAAAATAATGCCGCCAACGCCATCTAACACGATATTACAGCACTAAAAGTCAATCACACGATCATTATATACGCAATATTATAAGATATTTAAACAATTTTAGCTAATGATGAATAAAAAAAATGGGGATAATACTTTATTCCGTTGCAATGATTTGCAAGACAAATAAGTATCCCCAATTTTAGCTAATGCTGACCAGCATTAGCTAAAATTGACGTGACGTTATTATGTAGGATTTTAAATAAAACAATGTGTAGGTACTAATTATTATTTTATTTTTCGTCTATTATTAAAATATTGACTAGGTAAATTTTTACTGTATCTGTTCTATCACTGTGTCTTTTCTGGGTGCACTGAATATATCATTTATATCTTTGCACCACTAATGTATGTGAAAAAATTACTAACCAAATTGCATATGAAATCACAATTTAGATTTTATGTAATTGGCATTGTATTAATTTCCGTATAGAAAACTGTCTTCATGTAGTTTTTTACGTTATCATAGTCACAACTCACAATGGTTTTTTAAAACATGAGTGGAAATAAGAAATAAAACAACTAGAGCACATTCAAGATTGAATAATCAAAAACAAAAACTAGGGTAATAACAAAAATGAATTCGAAAATCGAAATTGAGAAATGTTAGCACAGACTAAAAAAAGTCACTACGTTCCAATATTCGCGGCGATTTTAAAATTATTTTATATTTCAGCCCAGAAAAGTCTAGTAATTTTAATATAATATATTTATTCTTTTCAAATATTCTTTTTCATATTTTAAAAATCATATTTCTAATTTGCAATTTTTTCTAACAATAATACAATAAATTGAAACTCTTCAATTTGATAATTAACCAATCAGAAACTTTAAAATATTAATGTTGCCTCCCTAAATATACTATTCGGTGTGACCATTGAACACTTGGTTCAAGTTTAATTGTACACACTTGTCAAGTAAAGAATTTAATTTCGATTAAGTATTAAATAGGTACCTATATTTGTTAAAAAATAAATCATGTATATTTTATATAAGAATAACTAGTCTTCAACATAAAACGCGCCATCCAACGCAATATAACGACTTTCCAATCTCATACAAAAAACCAAATGTACTAAGTGAAATGCCTCTGATCCTCCCTGATCTTATTCTCGTGGCCTCCTCTTTGTTGTTATTATTATTATTTTGTAACATACTTTATGTAATACGCTTTATTGAAGTAATATAAATAATCCCAATAATTACAGATATATGTTTGTTTCTCTTATCATTTTAGCAGATGCGTTCATTTACCCTTTTTTTCTATTCGATATATATCATAATTATAGTTCGTAATGAGTAAACTCCAATCGTGCGTCGGAGCTGACACACACACACTTTTTTTACTTGTTATCCAGTTTCTTAACCAGATTCGAACGGAAAGTTTACAAGTAAAGTGCACCTGCGATGATCTGGTTTTCGAGAAATGACAATACAAGATTATAATATTTTGGTTAGGTTATTGTTAGAGCATACTAAAGCGCGCGTGTCGAGCGAGCGAAAAAAGCTTGCCGCGGCAGCGGTCGGCGAAGCGCCAGATTCGACTTTGCACATAACTATTGTTGTTGAAGAAAAAATGGATCCTGTTAAAATAGACTCATATCTATAAAGTGTATTATTTAACCGATTTTAAATAAGAATAATTTATATATTATTAAATTAGAAGGATAAATAGCAACAGCCCCAGGGAAGTGTCTATTCATAAAATAGCGTATGAATAAATAAAATATTAATCGTCCACTTGGAGGGTGAATAGTAACAGAATTACAATAAAAAAAATGAAAATTTAGTCATGTATTTTTACACTAACTAGTCAAATGTTTTCTCATTATAGTAATAACTAGCTGCCTGCACAGACTCCGTTCTGTCAAATTTAAAAAATAATAATAACCGTTCTTAGCTGACCTCTACATGGCAAAAGTAATAACAATAAAAAAATGCAGAATTATCTATATACATAATTTATTAAAACCTTGGGCAATAAGACTGGTTTGAATTAGATAATATTAGTGAAACCACACAATATGTTAATATAGTACATATTTTAAAATTATCACCATGTGCTACAGTCACGTGCAAGATTTGAAGTAAACTCGAAATTTTATTTATTTTTATGAATATTTTTTACCGGGATACTTTTTACCCGACAAAGCCAAGGCAGAAAGGACGGCATTTCTCATCCCTTTAAAAAATAAATAAAGATGATATAAGACTGCAGCAACAACAGAGCTATAAAGCTAATTTCTCATTCCTTCAAAATATGGGAAAGAGTCATTAAAAGAGGCTACTTGAAATAACTAACGTTACTGAAAACGAATACTAGATTTACAACTGATGACATTCGATTAGAACTCTGATGTAAAAGTACTTACTACTAAAACTTGCATATGATATTCATCGACCTAGAAAAAGCTTTCGACTGGGTACCGAGAGAACTAATTTGGCACGCTCTAAGGGTCCAGAGTGTTCTCGAGCAGTTCCCGATTATGATTGTTAAAGATATTAGTACATATCTTCTTCAAGTATCACGTATCAACTTAAAGTATCAACCAAAGTGCGAAGTCCGGCCGGAACAAGCGACGAATTTGATGTAAAGGTTGGTGTGCAACAAGGTTCCGTACTCAGCCCTGTGCTATTTAATATTATAATGAACAATCTTACCTCAAATCTGCAACGAGCGCCGCCATGGAACATACTATATGTGGACGATGTCGTCATCATTAGTGAAGATGTGAATAACCTACAGCAGAGTTTAGAAAAGTCGAGGGAAGCTCTGGAAACATCAGGTCAGCGAATAAGCAAAGAGAAGACCGAGTGAATGCATTGCAACTTTAGCGTCATCAGTAAAGATGGACCAATAGACACTGATGTCACATAAATACCGGGTGGATGAAATGGAGAGAGCTATCTGGTGTGATATGCGACAGCCGAATGCCCGTGTGCATAAAGGGACGAGTATACAGAACAGCCGTCCGACCGACCATGACATACAGAGGCTTGTGCTGGCCAATCAAAAAGCAGCATGAAAATCAATTACACTGCGCAGACATGAAGACGCTCAGGTGGGCAGGTGGTGTAACTAGGCTGGATCATGTCAGAAACACACACATAAGAGGCACCTTCAAAATGAGATCTCTATTCCAGAAAGCCATCTGCAGTGGCATGGATACGTTATGCGGCGATTATTCGACCACATGGCCAGAAAAGTGCTAGATATTGAGGTTAAAACGAGAAGACAAGGAAGATCCCGAATCACATGGATGGCCGTAGTAAACAAGAACCTCAAAGAAGCCCAAGTCAACAAAGAGACGACCCAGGACCGAACTGCCTGGAGACGTATGACGGAGGGCTGACCCCAAAAAATTGGTAATATTTTTCATAGTCATGTCTGTCACCGACATAGATACTTCTACTGATAATTCCTAGGTTGTCTGTATTCCTTTGTTGAATTCTTTCAATAAACAGCTATGTTTCGATAAAGAGGACATAATGGGCAATGTTTTTAACAGGACTGAGACTTTCCATCTCACATCGCGAGATAAGAAACACTTGAATTAGGTACATGCGCAAATACCGAATGAACTTGTTTATGTTTTGACTTTGACTTCTGTTCGAAACACAGCAAAGCTGTTTCACCAAAGTAGTCCATATATCTGCGCAACACATTTCCCAATTTATTCTGAGCTGCTAAAGAGAGCGGTCGAAAATATCTTGGCAGAAGAGAAAATCAATGGTTAACTTACTTTAATCTTTATGTGCAAACAAGCGCAGGTATAGTTCTAAAAATAATTACCCCACATCCAGCTCGCATTTCTTGGCCCTCTTTGCTAGGACGTCGATCCTCTTGAAGATAATTTCCCGGAGGTCGGCGTCCCTCAGCGTGTAGTCGTTGATGACATGTCCATAAGTGACTTTACAACTTTTTCTAAAACTTAATTCTAGTATTTCTTCGCATTCCTACAAAAATACTTTGTTTGAAACGTCTTCCTTTCACAAAGATATGGGTGGAACAGATACTAGCTGTATTCTGTACCTAGCTTTACCTGCGTTTAGATTAACAGCGGGATACGACCTGGTGAATATTTAGATTTCCGTTGTCTCTTCCCTATTCTTGACAAACTTCATAAAATTTAGAGAGCAGTTTACATGCCTTTCAACATTTCACCATTATCATCATCATCACCCGATAATTACCATGAATGAATAGACTAATATGAGTCTCCCTTTATGATTCCCAAAACAACTAATGGTGTCCAGTACTTTACTAGCGGGTAAATAAAAAAGAGACAAAAAAATTAAATAAAGACAGAAATACATGCTAGGTCCAATCTTTTTTTTTTAATGTCACCTCAAAATATAGTCGGGTTAAAAAGATCAGAAGCAAAACCTTTCAGGTTTTTACAACTGACCTTAACAAAATTTTTGTTCACCATCACATTGTCCATGACGAGGTGAGTCAACTTGACCTTCTTGGACCTGAGCTTCGTCACCAAGGTCATAACATCGTCCTCTGTCAGGGGGTTGCTTGACACATCCAGTATGCGTAAGTTCTTAGCGTTTTCTAGATTATCCGCGATGGCGGATATCGCTAATTTGTTAAGTCTGTATAACATTTTAAATTAACATATATTCATATATTATTGGTATATTTATCATGTTTTTACATTCTTTTTATTAGCTTCACCTATGTGTTAGTTTGTTTTTACTTTTGTTTCGCGGAACTCGATATTTTGACATCATCCATAAATGTGAAAACATTGTAAATATCCCATTTTAAATACTGTAGTTTCAAAATGTCACTGCTCAGTTCATGCAAAACCTAGGTAGTATGGCATAAACTGATATACGATAACTCACAACAATACCTGGTAATTACACTACCTCACTGTTCGTAAAGAGCTTCATAGAAAAAAGATTTTCACTAAAGAAATGAAAACAAAGATTCAACATCCATTCCCCTTACTGAATGCATTACAATAATATTGAAAACGTTTACTGTATACATATGTATAGTAAGTTATCTAACCTACAACTAGCTCATGATCAGCCTACAATCGTTCACTGCTGTACAAAAGTTTTACAGATGTGAGTTTTACAGCAGTGTAGCAGTTAAACGTAGAAGCTGTTCCTCCTGTTGTAGCACTGCTACACTACCGTAGCACTCGTGCGCGCTATTTAGGTTTACATTTTAGAACCCGTGAATCATGATCCTTCATATTATCCCAAAATTCTTTCGATCTCTTTTTTCCTTTCCCACAATTTCTTCCTTTTTAACAATTAAAAAAAGTCGGTGATGCATATTGCCATCTTATAGGTGGCATATATTATCTGTGCATATTGTTAAACTATAAATAAAATACATTTAAGAAATATAAACTTTCAAGTCAAATAATCTCACTCAAGCACAAGTTTTAAATAAAAATATAACCTGTTGTTGCCCAGGTCCAGTATCCTCAGGGTAGGCACGAGTAATTTAAAGAACATCCGAGTTCCCTTGAGGGAATTCCAAGACAAATTGAGTTCCTCCAAGACATTACTATTGCTGAGCTGCGTGATAAGCTCGCCCACCACTGAAATTATTTAGGAAGTACCACTATATATCAGAGAGGGGAAATTAGCACCTTATCCCATACTGGTCAGAGCCTGTTCTTATGGTAACCAGACAACTGATACATACTTATATATTTCTAAATACATACATATTACATATTACACCCAGAAACAAAAATGACCATGCTCATCACACAAACATTTGTCCTGGGTGGGGATCGAACCCACGACCTTCTGGTTTGGGAGTCAGAGTTACTAACTACTAGACCAACAGGCAAGTCAATTAATATGTTAGACCGACTCCGCCTGCGGGATAAGAAAGTTTGGTGATAGTATATCCCGTATTTATTAATCATCATCATCATCATGTGCTGGACATAGTCCGCATCTAATGAACGTCTCTATATTGTGTAAATTGTTGGTTACTAACTAATTTTCTTATTAGTTAACCACTGCGTGTGTCGTTTTCATTTTAATAGATTTGTTAAGTGAATGGTACAAGCCCTTGTGGCCGTTCAAAGTTATTCTCTTATGGATTTTATTGTGAAGTGAAGTGAAGAACAGCAATTTTCGCATGCTAGTATTTCTTTTGTCTTGTCCTTCTCTCCTACTTGGAACAGACGACACGTTTGCCACTGCCAACAGCAGTAATAAGCACCCATATAAGTAGAGGTACCAAGTTACCAAATACGTTTTTGACGTGACAACGTCTTATAATTTGATGGAGCCGGCTGCAATAACGAAAAAACATGACGTATGCGGCGTTACCTCGCTCTGAGGCGTTCCATTTCCTTATGACGTTGTCACGTTCAACTATCGTCAGTAAACCGAGTTTACAGACAACCGATTTTTTTATGTTTTTTTATTCATGAATGATGAATGACTATTCACAATCTTGATATTGCCTACAAAAGGATAAA
The DNA here is from genome assembly GCA_963853865.1 of Helleia helle. Classification (NCBI taxonomy): domain Eukaryota; kingdom Metazoa; phylum Arthropoda; class Insecta; order Lepidoptera; family Lycaenidae; genus Helleia; species Helleia helle. The sequence goes on along the minus strand of OY971425.1, from coordinate 4,163,043 downwards.
CAATACAAGTGTCCTTAAAATCCTCGTATATCTTGTGATTACCTCTCAGCTCATTCCAGGATAGATCCAGATGAGTCGTGGTCTTATTAAACTCCATAGCCGCCGCCAGAGCCTGCACGGAAGGGGGGCCCAAGTTGTTGGAGCTCACGTTCAACCTTGGAAGACATTTTCATTGTTTGTAACGTTCTAACATACTTAGTGCGAATCAGCCTACTACAAGCAGAGATCTGTACATCATAAATATTGGAGACTTCAATAAAAACCCTTTCTTCTGCGGTGTCTTCCTTGAATTTATTACGGCTAAAGCCGTTGTGTAAATTTTACATGATACACTAACATGAATTAAACTAAATTGGACGCACTTTTAGCCCAATATTTATTTTTTCTGTTTCTCACAGCTTTGCCTGCGTTCATTTAGATTTACAACCGTATCCTGATTGATGATGATTATTTCTATATCCTATGGTACTGTGTTAATGTAGCATTAGAGTGATGAAAGAGTTTTAACATTTAAATCGTTCAAGCAGTTTTTGAGTTCACTCGCAACAAACAAACAAACACATCAAATCATTCCCCTTTATAATATTCGTATAGAAGTATAGATATATAAATTTATTATTTTTTTGAATATCGCAAAAATAAATATTTAAAAGTAGTACGCAGGACAATTACCGTTCCGTAAGCAGCCGACAAGGCAAGGCAGCAACGCGGCATAAGGCATTATACAATGTAGAGGTAACCGTGGCTGGCTTGCACTTCATAAATGTGCTGTGATACTTGATTAAAAGTTTTAAATTTACGATATATCCTAAGATATTCATTGAAATCAAAGAATGTCTAGGGCAATTTAGTTCAAAATTAAATCCTTAAGAATAATAACCTATTTATTTGGATAACGATTGATACCATGTTTAAAAAAACTTATTTAATTTTTTCCCGTAATTTAAAACTAAATTATTTCTACTCATTTTTAACTCTGTTACATGAATTACAAATTGAAAAATAAAATACGAAACACTTTTCCATCAATTCTGTTAAAAAAGGTTTTTGCAAAATTTGAAGCAGATTGGACCAAGGAATCACGTTGTCCCATAAAAACTTTGCCACCCCTTTTCACCACCTTAGCGGTAGAATTTTGAAAAATCCTTTCTTATCGGATGCCTACTTGAAACAGAAAACGCATACCCCAAGTTCTCTACAATCAGATGAGTCTGCGCGTTGATCCGTCAGTCAGTCATTCAGGACAAATCATTTTTTTTTTTCAAAAGGGCTAGACTTTTTGGCCTGTTGGCCTATAAGCTCAACCGGAACAGTAGGTGAGCAGATGGCCCACCTAAGAAGAATATGACGTAATTGTGCAAATTTTAGAGAACGGGCATATCAACAAAAACCGTGTTTTATTATAAAATAGAATGTAAACGTTGCAAACATTTTCTGTTTCTACAAACAATTTAAAGAACAGTTTAAACAGTCCCTTAACTTTACTCGACGGAATATGTTATATTTAATATGACGAAATTATATCTTACCCAGGTAAGTGTCTAAGACACTTTGCTTGTAAAACATAAAATACAACGAAAGCAACAAATTCCTTGAGATCTCTATATTCTCTACAATGAATTTGAATCGTATAGACTATAGAGTATAGAGCATCTATGACGACCTCTGTGGCTCAGTGGTAAGAGCGCGTTGGCGCTCAAGCCGGAGGTTGCGGGTTCGAATCCCGCCAGGGAAAAAAAAAGTGTGTGTGTGTCAGCTCCGACGCACGATTGGAGTTTACTCATTACGAACGATAATTATGATATATATCGAGTAGAAAAAAAGGGTAAATGAACGCATCTGCTAAAATGATAAGAGAAACAAACATATATCTGTAATTATTCGGATTATTTATATTACTTCAATAAAGCGTATTACATAAAGTATGTTACAAAATAATAATAATAATAACAAAGAGGAGGCCACGAGAATAAGATCAGGGAGGATCAGAGGCATTTCACTTAGTACATTTGGTTTTTTGTATGAGATTGGAAAGTCGTTATATTGCGTTGGATGGCGCGTTTTATGTTGAAGACTAGTTATTCTTATATAAAATATACATGATTTATTTTTTTAACAAATATAGCTACCTATTTAATACTTAATCGAAATTAAATTCTTTACTTGACAAGTGTGTACAATTAAACTTGAACCAAGTGTTCAATGGTCACACCGAATAATATATTTAGGGAGGCAACATTAATATTTTAAAGTTTCTGATTGGTTAATTATCAAATTGAAGAGTTTCAATTTATTGTATTATTGTTAGAAAGAAATTGCAAATTAGAAATATGATTTTGAAAATATAAAAAAGAATATTTGAAAATAATAAATATATTATATTAAAATTACTAGACTTTTCTGGGCTGAAATTTAAAATAATTGTAAAATCGCCGCGAATATTGGAACGTAGTGACTTTTTTTAGTCTGTGCTAACATTTCTCAATTTCGATTTTCGAATTCATTTTTGTTATTACGTAGTATTCCCTAGTTTGTGTTTTTGATTATTCAATCTTGAATGTGCTCTAGTTGTTTTATTTCTTATTTCCACTCATGTTTTATAAAAACATTGTGAGTTGTGACTATGATAACGTAAGAAACTACATGAAGACAGTTTTCTATACGGAAATTAATACAATGCCAATTACATAAAAATCTAAATTGTGATTTCATATGCAATTTGGTTAGTAATTTTTTCACATACATTAGTGGTGCAAAGATATAAATGATATATTCAGTGCACCCAGAAAAGACACAGTGATAGAACAGATACAGTAAAAATTTACCTAGTCAATATTTTAATAATAGACGAAAAATAAAATAATAATTAGTACCTACACATTGTTTTATTTAAAATCCTACATAATAACGTCACGTCAATTTTAGCTAATGCTGACCATCGATTTATCGCCCCCGAAACCCCCTATATACTAAATTTCATGAAAATCGTTGGAGCCGATTCCGAGATTCCAATTATATATATATATATATATATATATATATATATATATATACAAGAATTGCTCATTTAAAGATATAATAAGATAAGATAACACCTCTTACTGTATAAATGAATATATTGTGCAATCTTATAAATTCTTATGAAATCTAATTTACATAATATCCAACAGATACTTTGATAGGTTATTAATTGGTTCAATGTCAATAAAAATTACAATGTTGCAGATTTAAATAAATAATTAATAGATAACATGTTTTATTGTTTTGATGTAAAATTATTTTATGTAAAAAGGTCGCATTTGTTTATGTTTTTTATGACCGTTTGCACAGGGTTGCATGTTTTTCCCACCATGGTTCAGGCCTTGACGTGGCGGTGGGGCTCAGTAGCCTAGGGTGAGCCCAGCACCTTGGGCGAAGCTAATTGAGCCGAATGGGTTCTTTGTACCCCTCTTATAAGAAGAGGGGGTGAAAGAGCAGGGGCGAGGGTGGGAACCTCACTCTATTGTACTGTGACAACGTTGGGAGGGGTTGTTCTCTGGTGCGGAACATTCTGTGGCGTCGGTCCCTTAGGGGACTGACTGGCCGTCGAGGTGCCCTGTTTGCTCATTAGATCCGGGGCACCTCACCAAAGGCGGCATTGGTGGCACTCGCTGGGTTTTAGTGGTTAGAGCTGCGTCCGCTTACCAGCTTTCGAGCGCATCGAGGCCCACATATCCGCCTGGGGAGACCCACTCCCCCGGGATGCCTCAAAGCATTTCCCGGCGTTAAAGAAAAAAAAGGTTGCATGTTTAAAACCGTAATGGAATCATAAAATTTAACAGAGCATTTTCCACTAGAATTAAATAATAATAAAGTACAAGGTTGTAATGACGATTGTTTCAGTTAATAAAATATGGAGTGCTATATGTTGTGCTTTGGTACGGAGCCATTTGAGAATTCAATTGGTACTGAGCCAGTTATTTTAGTTTTATTTCTATATTGAAGATTAATTAATGTATACTTACTGCTGTGTGGCAGGTGTCTATATATGTCGATAATCACTTATCCTAAGGTGAACCTACTGTTTTGACTCTTTCTTTAAAAAATTGCTTACCTCTTTATAACCGCGCCTTTAGTAATCTGACGGGTAAGGTGTTCGAAGCCGGCATCACCAAGTTCGTTACGGGACACATCGAGCATATCAAGAGGACGATTAGATAGAAACATCGATACTCTCTGTAGACCCTCAGGTCCAATCCTACAATAAATAATTAGAATAGGAGGATAAGTGGGATAGTAGGATTAGTAGGATAGTAAGATTAGTAAGATAGTAGGATTAGTAGGATAGTAGGATTAGTAGGATAGTAGGACAAGTAAGATAGTAGGATTTGTAGGATAGTTAATCTGCTATAATATAAAAGGTGGGAACTACCCGCGGGAAGGTAGCGCTGTGCAGTGCGTCCGTCCGTATTGATACCACCATACTGCTTATTTCTTCTGTAAAACAGTTCTACTGTGTTCCAGAGAGAAGACAGGACAGTCGATACAATTACTTTCACCAAGAATTACCAGCTACCTCTCATAATAGACAACGCTTGAAAGAGTTCCCTGAGCGATTCCTTGGTAAACTCATTCTCACTCAAGACACTTTTCAACGTTATATAGTTATCATCATCATCAGAGTGGAGGCCACGTTTAGGTAGACGAAGTGTTGGTCGGCCATTGACCAGGTGGGAAGACGATCTCCGTGCGGTGGCCGGGCGGTGTTGGATGCGAGTGGCAAAGGATCGGCCATCTTGGCGTTCATTGAGGGAGGCCTATGTTCAATATAGTTATAGATTATACTAATTTACTCAAGTTGAAAAATACCTGCAACCAGATAATACCAGTTCTCTCAAAGTGGCATTCTCTCCTAGCATCTGACCGAGGTGGTAGCACGCGTCTTGGTCCAAAAAGTTGGAGGTGAGGTCCAACCGCGTGACGTATGTATTGAAGATCAGCGCCATACTCATAGCTCTTACTCCGGCAGGGTTCACGCCGTAATACTAATTAAAGAAATATTTTATACCGATATTAATATCGATTTCATGGTCATAAATAACCCTTAACTTGGTTGTTTTCAAGATGGTGGCAACGAAAGCCTATTACAGGTAAACTATTTTAATTGGGTATTTTTAAACGGACCAAAATACACGGAGGAGGTTCTCAAGTCGACGCGAAAAATATTTTTTTAAATATGACCACGCATAACTTTTGACAGAGTATTTTTTTTATGTCATCAGGGGGCAAACGAGCAGTCATAGCCTCACGGCGCCGACGCCCATACCCATCCACACAATCAAGGCCACGCAGATGCACCACCCTCCTTTTCCCAATCCTCCCCAATGGGCCACCGGAAACTCACAAACCGCACGAAACGCGACAGCATAGCTGTCACTTGATCCGGTGTTATGTGAGCGAAAGGTACCGCCCCGGCTGTGCCGGCCCAGTTCGGCTGCAATGCATCATGGCAATACCTCTTACTCCGATTTTGATAATTATTTTTTTATTAGAAAGGGGATATGCCAAGGGATGTTCCATGATAAAGACATGACATAAAGACAAGACATCGCATGGCAGCATAAAATTCAACATCCATACATACAAACGCGTTTATAATATTACTAGGATAAATAATCATTAATGCCAATTTTCATACAATGTAAACCAAGCTTCCAGTGTAAGACTTGAACACGAATCCAAGACATTATTTATTCATTACTACTTGAAATTAAAAGCGAAGATCTTCACAACTGTCTTAGTTTAAAAGCTATTTTAACTAATAAGTATAATGTACAAAAACCTCCATGTTTTGTGGTTTTCCTCACTTTTAGATCGATTACGTCGTGCAGCAAGCCACGGTGGAAAGTTCTGACTGGAACTACGTCCATATTCTCGCACAAATCCAGGTATAAATCTTGACCGTCGATCGAATAAACTCTGGCGTCCTCTGGTAACAAACAGTTTTAAGTGTTATTGCGTTTTGTTGTTATTTATCTTGTGGGTAATTACTTTGTGGATTGTGATTTGTTATCATGGTCCCCTTCCAGACTGTTAAAAAATGTAGTGAATGTAAACAAACACGTCTTTTTTTTTCTTTAACGCCAATTAGTGCAATCATAGAGTATAGAAAGTAAGGAGAAGCATCTCAGTGTATGAAAACTGTCCGTCGAAATTTAGGTGTGACAAAGTGTGACGAATTAAAGTGTTGCCGCGACAAATCAAAGGTGGTGCCACAGTAGCACGTGGAAGGATTTTTAAAGGCGTGTGCGCAAAGAAAATACGCACACACACACATAAACAATTCTTCCACTACACCAGCGCCATTGTGGACGGTTTTTGAAACTGTTGTTTGCAGTTAATTAGCGCTTACAAGTGGACACTTTTTCAACTATCCTCTAAACAAGATGGTACTCCTTACTTCTATACTCCATTAGTGAAATTATTCATACAGAAAATTGGTTATAACCTGGTCCCTCCAAAGCCTCTAAAATGCCAGGATCATTAACCCTGGGATGTTTGTAGTACGGATGACTGTACACTCCACTGTCAGACATCCGTAGGTACTTGGTGCAAATCTCTCCACTCCCAGGGTCATATAAACCTTGCTTGTATAGTATCATCTTCTGCGTCTCGCTTTCGGGGATGGTAAACAGCGATGACCATTGGTCCATTGGTAGGTCGTCTGATGAGGATGAATCCAATCTAGATTTGAACATCATCTGGACGGAGGCTTCTGGATTAGTTATAGCGTTTGTTACCGACATCTTCCTTTATTTTGTAAAAAAGAGCTTATTGTAAAAAATACTTATAGTACATACATAATAAATGTCAATTCTTATTTCTGTTTTGTTTTTCTTTTTTTACCTTTATCGGACAAAAGCTTTATGCACAAAGGATTCACTTTATGTGTCAGCTTTAGATATTAATTTTTATAATATCAAAATTATGTAATATAAAGATTAAGAAAATTAAAACTGATTAAAGCCGTATATTTTGTGGGTTTATTACTTTTACTTATTTGTTTGAAAATAGAAGTATGTCTTGATATAAAAAAATAAAGAAACTTTTTTTTGAAGATTTTACGGTCTGGTAATATAATTAGAAAACGAGAATATTCGCCGCGTTTGAATACTTATGTTTCATATTATAATATAAATTGATTTGCAAAAGTAGATCAATGGGCATAAAATCGCAATAGTTCATCAGACATACTCATATTTGAACCGCCGACAACGCTCCTGTTAATGATGTAGCGGGTGTGTGGTCGTATATCACTTACCACCAGGTGAAACGACTGTCCGTTTGTCCCCTCTTTCTATATAATAAAAACCGTCACCAGACGGTGACATACGTGACGTAAGAGTTTAATAAGAAATTGGATGTAATGCTATAGGATATTATACGATCGGTATATATGTATACCGAGTATTATAAACCCTTGTTCCTTATAAATGTTTAGTACTGATACGTTCAAATTTAAAAAACTGATTTGATATGCTAATTTTCTGGACATTAACACAGCACAGTATTGCCGTTGGCAACTGTTTATGGCACGTAAAAAGTTTACCGCTGTTGTTGGACGTTAGACGGCTGTAATGTGCAGTCGTGAGCGAAACGAGTCACTGTCTGTAGGTTGCAGTGGCAGGATTGGTTATGTACGCTTTGGTCCATTCTTTTATTTACTTTATAAGACAGTAGCGGTCCGTCCCGGGTTCACACAGGTAAACAATTTATAGCCTATATTAAAATCTGATAATGTTGCTTTCTACAGATGAAAGAATTCTTCAAATCAGTTCAACAAATCTTTCTTCTTTATTATATTCCTAGCTCGCAGCTTCGCCTTTTTTTTTCTTTAACGCCGGGAAATGCTCTGAGGCATCCTGCGGGGGAGTGGGTCTCCCCAGGCGGGTATGTGGGTACCAATACCGCCTTTGGCGAGGTGCCCCGGATCTGTTGAGCAAACAGGGCACCTCGATAGCTAGTCAGTCCCTCAGGGGACCGCCGCCACCTCCACAGAGGGGTTGTCCCGCACCACAGAACAACCTCTCCCAACGTCGGGACAGTACAATGGGGTGAGGTTCCCGTCCTTGCCCGCTGCTCTTTTTCCCCTCTTCTTATAAGAGGGATACAAAGAGCTTCGTCCAATGTGCTGGGCTTACCCTAGGCTACTGAGCCCCACCGCCACGATAAGGCCTGAACCATGGTGGTGCCCGCAGCTTCGCCTGCGTTAATTTAGATTTACAACCGTGTCCTGATTGATGATGATTATTTCGATTATTAAAATATATACGATTATTCGCCTATGTCACTCAGCGTTAACGTGGCGTTTTAAGGAGGAAAGAGTTATTAAAATGTTTTTGAGTTAATTCGTAACAAACAAACAGAAAATCAAATCTTTCCGGGTCTTATTTACGTAGATATTTATTTTGGGCTTGTTCAGACACAGGAACCGCAAGATTATATGTCAAATTAGAATTTAGGTTTCTGAAACCGCGCGGTTGTCAACGTATCTGAACGAGGCCTATAATATTCGCGCTATATTAGTATATAATAATATGTAGAAGTATCGTTATCTTTTTCATCATCGTTATCAGCCTCTATCTGTCCATTGCCGTAAGTACATAGGCTTCCTTCAATGAACGCCAAGACGACCGATCCTTTGCTACTCGCATCCAACACGGACCGGCCATTGCCATCATCATCAGCCTTCATCCAGCCAGCCAGGATCGGTCGTCTTGGCGTTCATTGAAGGAGGCCTATTAAGGCTTAGGCTATAAATACCGCGACCATCCTCACAAACCATGGACACTTTTTATATTCCTCCCTATCATACAAACTACGTTAGAAATACCTTCTTCAGGCGATCTTGCTCTTACTAAAATAGTTATCTCAAATCAGTTGATATTTTTTGTAACAACTTAAGAAAGTATAAAATTAAATTACAAGACTTAATATTTGGCTCATAAACATGTTTTTTGATATTAGTTGTGTAGGGTACATTATATCTTAAACCATTTTTACTACTGAATTTTGATATTTTGTATTCTAAATTATGGTACTTTAGGTCTAGTTGTGTTACGTCCCTACACTACATGAAGATTGCCGATGCAGCGTTCCCGCGAAGGCACGAGGCGGCGGTACGTGTGCTGATGCAGCGTTGACATCGTGTTAACATTAATTGTAGCTATTTTATTGTAAGGCACTTATTGTTCAATCGCCGAACATTAATGTCATTTAGTTTATAGTAATTTTGTAATAATTAATATATTATAATAAAAGTAGTTTAAGAAACTTTCGTTTTTTTGGAAGTCTGCTTGGCGCACTACTTATTTGGCGCAGTCGGTAGGATAATTCAGAGTAGCCCTCGTCAAGGATATCGCAATCGTGCGCGTGCGATCGCTACTTGATTCTCAAATCTTAACCAAATTATCTGAAGAATCTACGTGCGAGCAAGAAGACGTATCCAGCCATCGATGCATCCAGGGAAAGCGGAAGTATTAATGTGAGTACTTTTAGAATCACTCTAGAATTGCTCCTATCGTATCCTTAAGTCCTAAAATAATTTTCATATTATATTTCCAAGATTTTCTATCCAAGACAATCGAGGACTCCTAGATTAAGACGTAATAGAAGTAGAAGTATAGATTCTAATAGGAAATTAGTATATAATAATCTTAACAACATGGCAACCGTATATGATATTTTTAAAGCTTTAAGATTATTGCCCGAATTCGACGGGAACCCTAATGTTTTAACGCGTTTTATTAAATTGTGTGATCAGCTAGTGCAAACTTTTGTTACACCGAATAACGACTTAGGTAACTTAGCTCTTATAAATGGCATACTTAATAAAGTAACTGGGCCTGCCACTAGACTAATAAATTCGAACGGCATACCTGATAGCTGGGCTGGTATAAGAACAGCATTAGTTATTAATTTCGCAGATCAGCGCGATGAAACCTCGTTGTATAACGACCTTGCGTTATTAAGTCAGGGGTCTTCAACTCCACAAGAATATTATGAAAAGTGCCAGAACATCTTTAGCACCTTAATTACATACATTAGTTTACATGAAAATATTCCGACTACGATTGAAGCCAAACGAGACCTATATAAAAAATTAACTCTCCAGGCTTTTCTACGAGGTTTAAAAGACCCTCTTGGCTCTCGTATACGCTGTATGAGACCCGAGACAATAGAGAAGGCTTTAGAATACGTTCATGATGAAATAAATATAATGTACATGCAAAACAGGAACGAACATACGGACAGACGAAATATCAATCCACCTAAATTTAATTCATTTAATATGCCCGGACCATCACATCAATTTCAACCTCCACAGCCACAAGTATGGCAGCCTAGACCACAAATGTGGCAAGCTAAGCCAATAATGTTTAACCAGTCACAAAATCCAGGACTTACTCGAACTCAACAGATGTTCCGTGCTCCTCCACCAAATTATAACCCGCAGAGTAATGTCTTTAAAATACCTAATAGGAATATGCCCGTAACTCAAAACAATCAAACTAACAAACCAACCCCTATGAGTGGTGTTAGTCATTTTGTCAGTAAACCCGCAATGCTTAGGGGACATGATTGGACAAAGCAAGGCAATCCACCCCCGTCAAATTACTTTAAAACAAGACAGTTAAATATGAATGAGTGTTACGATCCGAACTATTACAACCCATACAACATGTCTTATGACCAATATCAAAATTACGAATATTATGCTGAACCCGACTATACAGAACTAACTGAATATCCTTATGAATATTAAGACGACCAACCCCAACAAATAATGACAGACAATAATTGCTCTCAGGATACAAACCATAGTGATAACGCGGATAGTCAAAATTTTCAGCAAGTTCCCAAATTAAACAGACCAAGATAGAGATTAACTTATAGACTCAAAGACAACTACCTTACATACAGATAAGAGATCCCCCAATAAAACTGCTAATTGACACCGGAGCCAACCAATCATTTATTAGCCCCGATGCAGTCAATAAATTTTATCCTAACTTACCCTGTAATTATGAACCATTCGAAGTAACCAATGTACATGCTACCACCCGTAATGACTACTCTATAACTGTACCACGTTTTACAGAATTTAACGTCCAAAACGACATAACATTATTCATTTATAAATTTCATGACTATTTTGACGGATTAATAGGACTAGACCTGTTAGAGAAGTGGGAGGCTAAAATCGACTTAAAAAATAGAACTTTAACTACTATGCTAGCAACTAACCCTATCTTAATATATAATTCTAGAAGTTGTAATTTATATGAAGACATAATACCAGCTGAGAGTTCGAAACTTATCAGACTACCTATAAATGTACATGACGGAGACGCTATTATTAACGAACAAACTATATGCCATTGTGTGATAGGTGACTGTATAACTAAAGTAAGGAATAATAGAGGATTTATCGAAGTATTTAACCGAAGCCCAAATGATATAATTTTTTCTTTAGACCGTCCCATTCAAGCTTATTCTTATAACGTAGAGTGTAATAGTCATAACGTATCTAACAATCGCTCAGAAGTAGTTCTATCTCGACTTCGTACATCACACTTAAATCCGGAAGAAATTAAAAACTTGGAAACACTATGTGCTCGCTATGCTGACGTATTTTATCTTGACGGTGAATCGCTTACATTTACCAATAAAATCAAACATAGAATTAAAACTACCGATGAGTCCCCAGTACATTCAAAAAACTACAAATATCCATACGTTCACAGACAAGAAGTCAGGGATCAAATTAGCAAGATGTTAGATCAAAATATAATAAGACCTTCGGATTCTGCATGGAGCTCTCCTATATGGATTGTCCCAAAAGAAGCGGACGCATCTGGCAAAACCAAATGGCGTCTTGTAGTAGATTTTAGAAAATTAAATGAAAAGACCATCGATGATAAATATCCTATCCCTAATATCTCTGACGTCTTAGATAAAGTAGGCCGATGTCAGTATTTTAGCACTTTAGACTTAGCTAGTGGATTTTACCAAGTAGAAATGGACGAAACAGACATACAAAAGACAGCATTCAATGGAGAGAACGGTCATTATGAATTTTTAAGGATGCCCATGGGACTTAAGAATTCTCCATCAACTTTTCAAAGAGTTATGGATAATGTCTTGAGAGGCCTCCAGAATGAGATCTGTTTGGTTTATTTAGATGACATCATAGTTTTCAGTATATACCTTCAAGAACATATTGTAAATCTCGAAAAGGTTTTCCAAAGATTGCGAGAATCTAACTTTAAAATCCAAATGGATAAGTCCGAATTTTTAAAGTTAGAAGCAGAATTTTTAGGACATATTATTTGCAGAGAAGGAGAGAAACCAAACCCGAATACAGTAAAAGCTATCGAAAACTATCCCATACCAAAAACCCCTACAGAAATTAAGCGCTTTTTAGGATTGTTAGGGTATTATAGAAAATTTATCCCCGATTTAGCCCGAATTATTAAACCGTTAACTCAATGTTTAAAAAAGGACAGTAAAATAGTGTTAGATGATAAATATGTTAATTGTTTTAATCACTGTAAAACCCTTCTATTAAATGATCCCGTGTTGCAATATCCCGATTTCTCGAAAGAAATTATTTTGACCACTGACGCCTCTAATATAGCAATAGGCGCCGTTTTATCTCAAGGTATTATAGGTTCTGATAAGCCCATTGCATATGCCTCCAGAACACTAAATTCCAGTGAGGTAAACTATAGTACTATTGAAAAGGAATTACTAGCTATAGTATGGGCAACCAAGTATTTCCGACCGTATTTATTTGGCCGTAAATTTAAAATAATCACCGATCATAAGCCTTTGCATGGATCATGAATCTAAAAGAGCCAAATTCTCGTTTAACAAGGTGGCGATTAAAACTTAGTGAGTATGATTTTACAATAGTATATAAACAGGGAAAAGCTAATACAAATGCAGATGCTTTATCCCGTATTGAAATTAACGTTAACGATAATGTAGGATTAGAATTAGATTCCATCATAGCACAGTTATCACAAGATAGTAGAACCCTCACAGCACCAGAACTAGACGAACTTGACGACTCTAGAACCCTTACTGTCCATACGTCGGAAGAGAACCCAATTTTAGAAATTCCAATCACTGAAGAACCCTTAAATAAATTTAATAGACAGCTAGTTATTAGTTTAGTTGGCGACATTAAAAGGAAACCCGTTTTTAGTAAACCATTCGTATCCGTAACACAAGTATCCGAATCAAATTTAGAGGAAGATATTGTTCAGGTTATAAAAGAATATGTACATCCCAAAATTAAAACAGGCTTACTATTTAACCCTCCAGCTTCCATGTATACCATTATACCTATATTGCAGAAAATGTTTAAAAGCTCCGCTATGCATTTAGTAGTAACAAAAAAGGAACTAGAAAATGTTAAAGAATATATGAAACAACAAGAAATTATTAATAATTATCACGATGGTAAAACAAACCACCGTGGTATAAATGAATGTTATTTGGCTCTTTCTCATAGGTATTATTGGCCGCATATGAGGGAGCAAATAACCAAAAATATAAATGAATGTATTATTTGTGGACAAGCCAAATATGACAGACATCCCATACAACAGCAGTTTAAATTAGTTCCACCCGCAAGTTAACCTTTTGAATTAGTTCACATGGACTCATTTACCGCACAGAATGAAAAATTCCTAACTATAGTAGATTCTTTTTCAAAATATGCACAAGCCTTATTTAAAGGATGGTACTGCCGTAAGTGTCGTGCAAGCATTACTCCAATTTAGCACTCACCATGGGTTGCCTATTACTATAATAACAGATAACGGACCCGAATTTTCTAACCAATTATTTAGTGAATTTATTAGATTACACCAGATACAACATCACAAAGTTGCTCCACATACACCAAATGAGAATGGAATAGTGGAAAGGTTTCATTCTACAATATTAGAACATTTGCGTATCCTCAAATTAGAAAGAAAACACGAGTCCTTTTAATGCCATATGCCCTCTTAGGTTATAACAGCTCCATCCATAGTTTTACCAAATGTAAGCCAATTGACGTTGTAACAGGACATTTTGACCCCAGAGACCCTTTTAATTTAGACCTTACCTCACATATTCTACAGCAATATACCATTGACCATAAAGACCGTATGAAGAAAGCATATTCTATAATTCAAGAAATGACGACAGAGACACGTAAAGAAATAATTGACAATAGAAATAGAAATAGGGAACCTGAGATAGAATATCTCCCAGAGCAGCAGGTGTTTGTAAAGAATCCTTTAGCCGCGCGACAGAAATTAGCTTCAAGATATACCTCTGATAAAGTAATGGCCAATCTCCCTATCCATATTTATACTAAAAAGAAAAAGTTACCCATAGCAAAATCCCGCCTTAAGAGAGTGCCTAAAAGCGCTCAATTGTTACAGGACAGTACTGACAATGCTACATCTCGTCAAGTCGAGCCCAGGAAATACAACTAGAGACACTTGACGACGGACCAGGACTACTACCTTTTAAACTTGGACAGACCAGGATAATTCATCAATATCACTCATTTCTACAGTATGTAAATCTTGAAGATATAGACTCAAAAATCCACTCAGTACATTCCCAACTTGATGATTTTCGTCCCCAGCTGAATAATAAAACCTTATTCCTGTATGCACCACACATGGAATACCTTTCAAGTAAACTAAGTAAAATCTTTGACATATTACAAACATTTAAAATTTCTCGCGCTAAACGAGGTTTGATCAATGGATTGGGATCTGTAATTAAAAGCATATCCGGCAATCTGGATTATGCGGATGCAATTAAATATGAAAATGCACTAAAAACTTTAAAAGACAATCAATTTGAACTAGAATCTGAATACAATAATCATATTAGCTTAACAAAAGAATGGATGCAACGCCATTCTGTAGTATTAAATAACATATTAGAGAACCAGGTAAAAATCAATAACACACTTAGACTTATCATGGAAAGTGACGTAAATAGGGAAATATAATTAATTAAGTATGCACATTTATCTCAATATCTTTTAATTTTAGGTGACAATATAGATAGCCTTACATATGAGTTATCTAATTTGCAAAATATGTTAAGTTTAAGTTATGCATCTGGTACTGCTCATTCAATTATTAATATATCTATGCTTAAAAGTATGATTAGGAAACTAAAAGTATTATATTCTAATGAAGTAACGTTAGATATAGATCTAAGAGAGTATTTTAATATAATTAAATTTGGTCACTATTATGTTAATAATCAAATTGTCTTAGTATATAAAGTTCCGATTGTCTTTCCTAAATCTTTTGACCTTTATAAACTTGCTATCGTTCCCAATAAAAACCATGAAATCCTAATACCAAAGTCACCCTACATAGGAATTCAGGAAAGAGATTCTAGGTACATAGAGACAGAATGCCCAAAAACCAACTCGATATACATATGTGAAGAGAATCCTACCTATAATTTTAAGAACCATAACGACTGCATCCAAACTCTCATAACCAAGCAAGAACTCTTACCTTCGTGTAAAATTACCACCTTATCCCAGGAAGCTGAAGCTTTTGAACAATTAGACCAGAAACATTATATTCTGAGTTTTCCAAAACTAACCAAAATCCAAATCTCATGTGGAAAACTACAATTCAAGAATGTAAAGGACAGTTAATTTGCTATTATCCCTCAAGGATGTTCTATTCAAACACCAGAATTTCTTGTCTCAAATATTAACGACATTATAAAAGGACAAGTTCTCAGATTAACAGAAATAACGCCATTAACAGAAAACCATCCATCAGAATTAACCCTAAACCTGAAATCTATTAATTTGGAAAAACTCCATCAGATAGATTCTGAGGTGATGATGCAGCCTAACATGAAGATAAAGAACCCGAATCAATTTGTCTATCATACCACTATTCCTGTCTACCTCATTTTAATAAGCATTATCGCTATGAGCCTAATCATTCTGTTATATCAACGGCACAAGAAATTAACACCAGTATTGCAACGAGATAGAAACGTCAACCCAAGTGAAATAAGGGTTGATACAGCCAGCATCCCAGCAACCATTCTAGAAAATAGTTGCTGATCTTCGGGGGGAGGTGTTACGTCCCTACACTACATGAAGATTGCCGATGCAGCGTTCCCGCGAAGGCACGAGGATACATTGCAGCGTTGACATCGTGTTAACATTAATTGTAGATATTTTATTGTAAGGCACTTATTGTTCAATCGCCGAACATTATTGTCATTTAGTTTATAGTAATTTTGTAATAATTAATATATTATAATAAAAGTCGTTTAAGAAACTTTCGTTTTTTTTGGAAGTCTGCTTGGCGCACTACTTATTTGTTGTAGTTATAAAGTTTATTAATGATTGTAAACGACTGTTTGTTACCTAAATAAATAAATAAATTATATACTAGCAGTACCCCGCGGTTTCACCCGCGTACCTCCCATTCCCGTGGGAGTATAGGGATAAAGTAAGGCTTATATGTTATTCTGATGAATAAGCAATATTACTGTAAAGTTTTATTAAGATCCACTCAGTAGTTTTTGCGCGAAAGAGCGACAAACATCCATACAAACTGTCGTGTTTGTAATATTAGTTGGACTTAGGTTAAGCATATGTTCAAGTAAAACTAATGTCTGATAGTAAATATAGCGAGCTAGCCTTTATAAATATTGAAATTCGGTTCTAATATGTATAATCGAATCTTACATCGACCGCTGTTACGGGTATGGTGTAAATTTAAGCTTTCTGGTGGTGTCGCTGGCCATTGCTGGCACACGGGGCCAGTGGGAAAGGATAGTGTGGACATAATTTTTTTAAATAATAAAAAAAGTATAAAGAATTTATAAGAATGATGGGCTTGATGAGCCATGTGTCTAGCCCTGCTTTTTTTCTTTCACGTCGGGAAATGCTCTGAAGTACAGAGCAGCTCCCGCTGGGGAGGGGGGGACTCCCCGGGCGGGTGTGTAGGACTCGCTGCTCCCGAAAGATGGTACGGTGGATACAGCTCTACCCACTAAAACTCGGCAAGTGCCACCAATGCTGCCTTTGGTGAGGTGCCCCGAATCTATTGAGCAAACACAGGGCACCTCGACGGCGAGTCAGTCCCTCAAGGGACTGACACCACCTCCACAGAGGGATCGTCCTGCACCACAGAACAACCACTCTCAACGTCGGGATAGTGCAATAGGGTGAGGTTCCCATCCTTGCCCCTTGTCCCATCCAGGTCTTTTGTCTCCTTTTCTTATAGTAGATACCCTGCTCATTTATTTATATTTATTACATAATATTTTTTACGGTAAGAACATATTATATCTGATTAACGATTTACTGAACATGAAAGTTTATGTCAAGCAATCTAAGTTCTTATAGTAGAGGAGTAGATTGATGACTAGCTATGAGTTCCACACAGCTTCGCCGTATTTGGATAATCATTTTTTTTTGACGCAGGGAAATGCTTTATGGATTTAGCAAGGACCGGGGTAGGTTCCTGACCCTATGTGGGACTCACACTTGGGCTGTGTATAACCAAACAAAAATCACTGCGAGCGCCTTTCGCCGCTTTTTGAGAATCCTGGATCTCCAGGCAACAAGAGAACCTGTGTCACAGGCTGGCCTCGGCAAAAGAATGGACTACGCCTCGTAGCCCCCCCCCCCCCCCTACGAGGAGTAGTCAGGTCTTTTGCCGATGGGGGGCCTCTAAGCATAAAAACAGAAAGGTTTAAGCCATGGCCTCACCTGTGGACAGATTAGAGAGTTAGAGAAGTCCTTGGTCTAGCGTAGGTCATTTAAAAAAAATGTAATATATCAATAGATCGGTGAAAGAATTTATCAAATCCGATAAATACTTCCAAACACAAGTATTACCTTTATACATCAAGCATAATATGGTATGGAGGGTAATGTTATGTGTTTTGTATGAAAACGAATTCCGCCTTTGTGCTGCGACCCTACGCCGGTTCTGCGCTGTGATTAGCCGACTGAAGGCCATTGATGGATGATTGGTCGATGGCACGTACATACAGATCACTAGTTGGTTGAATTGTTATTACATCAGTGACAAATCACCGACCAGTTTCGGTTACTAATCTATCCGGTTATATGCTCGATGCCTCTATACTCTATAATATAGGAGATAAGACGGTTAAAGATGTAACCCCAGCTTTGTGATTATTGACCCAAAAATAATGACAAGGAAGATGTGAATAAGGTTAAGTTGTTTGTAAACAGACTGGTCCGTCAAGGCGTCCGGCCATGCAGTTAACTGCCTTAGCGTACTTGTCGTTAACTGAAACTGCGAAGCGCGATTCAAGGCGTCGTAAGACGGGTTCCGTAGAAACTAGATACAGAAAGGAAAGTTTTAATGACCGTTAATTTACCATTAATACTTGTTTTCTCTCCAATACATGCTTTGTATAATATGTACATATATTTTTTCTGTGTTTACAAATTGTACTTACCAAAATATAATAAACACTAGCTTCGTAAATTTTAGTTTTTTTAGATTAGTCTAGATTTGATGTAGATTTGTTTAGGTTAGGTTAGTACTAGTATACTAGAATAAAAACTAGATAGTTTTAGTTTCCCTATTATGTTTCAAGCCTTGTCATTGCGGTGGGGCTCAGTAGCTTAGGGTGTGCATCCAGCATCTTGGACGAAGCAAATTGAGAGATTGAGGGAGCTGCTCTTTGTATCCCTCTTATAAGAAGTGGGGACAAAAGAGCAGGGGGACAAGGGGCGAGGATGGGAACCTAACTCCATTATATTGTGCGGACGTTGGGAGCGGTTGTTCTGTGGTGTGGGACAACTCCTCTGTGGAGGTGGCGGCGGTCCCTTGAGGGACTGACTATTCATCGAGGTGCTCTGTTTGCTCATTCGATCCGAGGCACCTCATCAAGGACGGCATTGGCGGCACTCGCCGGGTTTTAGTGGGGAGAGCTGCGTCCACCTTACCACCTTTCGGGCGCAGTGAGTTCCACATACCCGCCTGGGGCGACCTACTCCCCCGCGGGTTGCATCAGAGCATTTCCCGGCGTTAAAGAAAAAAAAGTCAGTTTTAGTTTGGTTAGAAGAGTGTTTAAGCTTGAGAGGAAGATCAAAGAGATTGGACATTATAGAGGCTTCTACTCACCATGGAGCCGTAAGATAAAAGAAAGACAGTCTACGGCAGATCTGGAATATGTCAAGGATGCTTTTATAGTATATGAGAAAGTGAGAATGACGACAATTTTGTGTTTTTTAATAACACTTACAAATTATACTCTTCGCTATTATGAAATTACTAGCTGTTGCCTGCAGCTTCACCCGCGTTACTTAACTCTTATAAGTCACAGCGTGATGTTATATAGCCTTCCTCGATAAATAAGCTGTCTAACACTGAAATAATTTTTCAAATCGGACCAGTAGTTCCTGAGATTAGCGCGTTCAAACAAACAAACAAACTTTTCAGCTTTATAATATTAGTATAGATTATAAATTTAATAGAAATCTAAAGACGGCAGCTAGCTAATGATAAAAGATTTTTTAAAAAGATTCATCAAGACTTTTTTAATTTATTTTTTAAGGGTAAGGGTAAGTTTTTAAGGAAAGTAAATGGTGAAAACCGTAAATGAGGAAAACTGATTCCTGCATTAGCCTCGCATCAACTTAAAAGGTTTCAAAACTTTCTTTCCCGTAAAAAATAATTTTACTTTCACAGAATTCTTTCACCTTTTTCATTCCATTACAATTATGATTTAAACTTAAATGCATTTGAAGAACTACTTGATAAACTAGAAATACGGAATTTGTGCTAAGTCCATAATATTTCAATATCAAATTTTCTTGTTTCTTTTTATATCATAGGAGGGCAAACGAGCAGTCGAAGCCTTTTGGCGACTATCGACGTCCATACACATTCGCACCACCAGAGATTATGCAGACGCGTTGCCCTTCTTTTTCGTATCCTCCCAATGGGCCACCAGAAACTCGCAAATTGCACGAAACGCGACAGTGTAGCTGACACTTGACGCCGGTGTTATGTGAGCGTGACCCATCCCCGGTCGTGCCGGCCCAATTCGGCTGCAAAGCAGCATGGCACTCTCTTCCCAACTATAATGATAATAAGTGGTCTCTTATTTTCTTTTTGCTATTGATTTGCAAAAATGATTACGGAACTCCAAGCGTGGGTACGTACCGGATGATATGATTACCTCGATAAAAGTTAATGCGCTTTACGAACCTAAGAGTCCGCCCACACATCTGCTTATATCAAATTACTTTAGGTAAGAATTTTAACTTTTTCGACCTAGGACTTATAAACATGTTATAAACGAATATTTTGAGGTTTCTTGTGTTGAACATAAAATGTGCTGTCTAGTTTTTTTTTGTAAATTTTTATTTCATTTCAGTATTTTCTCTATAATATTTACGTAGCGTACTTCTATGTTATGTTGATTGGATTATTTATGTAAGCTTATGTTAAAAGCAAAAAAATCGGTTGAACTTAATATTAAATGTTAACGCCATCCTTGAGAGTAAACAAACAGACAGATGATTGCAGCGTCAGTGATTACTCTCACAGTCAGACGTTACTTAAAAAAAGAAGAACATATTATATGTCATTATTTTCGGTCACACCAAAACTTTCTTCGGCTCTACAACCCTGTGTGGGTCTTCGCCACTTGACTACGATAGACTCGCGACCATCCTCAGCTTTCCTTCTCCAAAACTGGTAGGAAACAAGGTACTAGTATCTAGCATGGCAGTACCCAGTAAGAGGTAGTGCCATGCTGCAGCCGAACTGGGCCGGCACGACCCACGCTCGCATAACACCGGCGTCAAGTGACAGCTATGCTGTCGCGTTTCGTGCGTTTTTTGAGTTTCCGGTGGTCCATTTGGGGGGGATAGGGAAAAGGAGGGCGGCGCATCTGCGTGGCCTTGGTAGTGCGATGTGTATGGGCGTCGGCGCCGTGAGGCTCCGACTGCTCGTTTGCCCTCTGGTAACATAAAAAAAAATACCTATGCCAAAGCACAATACACACATTTGATACATTTCCTTAATCATAGGTTAAAATATTTATAAGAAACTAACGTCCCGACGACCCCCCGGGGTTATGTAGTTGATCATTAGAGTTCCCACCTACCCTACCTTTTGAAATATTCATAGACACGATAAAAAGGATCTTGCTCAAATTGGATGTATGAGTACGAATTTTTTGGACCCAATATAAATTGTGGAGTTATTAAAAGATTGAACATCCTTTTCTTCCTTTATACTTGAAATTATTTTCCCTTTATGTTCATATTTAATGGCAAACGAAAAGTTAATGTATGTTTCTGTTCAATACACTTAAGGCTGTTTAGGGTATTAGCGCTTTCATCGGCAGGTAAGACGTCTTAATACTAGCTTTTGATTATTATACTAGCTGATTCGTTTTATGGTTCGGTTTGATTTTGTTTAAATCCAATGGAATTTTTTGTTGTAAATTATATAATATTTATAAAATTAATAATAATCAATATACTATATTTACTATTTAATTATTTCGTAAGATAAACACAATCATTATTATAATTGAGGTAAGTTATTTTATTCTTTTATCTGCATACTCCCAGCTGCATGGGTACCACCATTGCTTGTTTCTCCCGTGAAACAGCTTTGCT
Organism: Helleia helle; assembly: GCA_963853865.1. Lineage (NCBI taxonomy): Eukaryota > Metazoa > Arthropoda > Insecta > Lepidoptera > Lycaenidae > Helleia > Helleia helle. The sequence continues at coordinate 4,141,316 of OY971425.1, read as the reverse complement.
GTGTTTCGGTGAGAAGGGCAAGACAGGCAGTGTAACTACTGGCACCGAGACAACATCTTATGTCTCAGGATAGGCAACACATAAATGAGTTGCCTGAGCTAGCTTATGTTAATGGGCGACATCAACCACTTACCATCAGGTGGCATGTCTGCCATCTTACCTATCCAACTAACATAAAAAAATCTTGTGTGACTCTATACTTACACTAGAAAAACAGACAGACGTTGTCTTGTACAAAACATTTTGTTAGTTAGCCGAATTGTGAATCTAAATTATTAGATTATTAATAATTAAAATTAATAATATTAATAATTAAAATTATTAGTAATAATAATTAAAATTATTATTAATAATAATATTTTTCGGAAATTGTTCCTATATAAAATTTGTTAGTATGTTTACATTATTATTTCATTTATTTTGTTAGTAAGTACGCTATAAACACAGCAACATCTAACACATTCTCGACCCCACATGAACTTATGTAAACAATTTTATCAAAATCAGTCCAGTAGTTTAGGAGGAGTGCACTGACACACACACAGAGGAATTTCATCAAAAATTTTCATAAAAATATATATAAACATATAATACCTATAAATGAAAATATAAGAAACAGAAAATGTTGTTGAGAGGCTGTTTTCCTCACTTCCATGGTAAGTTCCAAAGGGTAGTCCCAACGGGAGTTGAGATACAGACAGAAATAAAAATATTTGTCTGTCCTTTAAATTACTTTTGATTTTGGAAACGCGTGTTCTGCGTGGACGTGTGACATGTGGACATAATATTATGTCAGATCGGACAGTGTCTTTTTATTTTCTGTGACCGAAGCATCAAGAACCAAAAAGCTCGTTAAACCGCTATAGAATCTGTTTTTTTTGTTTTCTAATAAAACATTTTATTAATTCTTCTATGAACGCCTAAAAATAAGAAGAGGCATCTTTTTTATAGCATGGGAGGGCAAACGAGTAATCGAAGCCTTTTGGTGACTACCGACGCCCATACATATCCGCACCCAGAGAGTATGCAGATGTGTTGCGCTCCTTTTCCCTATCGTGGATACTGGAAACTCACAAACGGCACGAAACGCGACAGTATAGCTGTCACTTTACGCCACTGTTATTTTCGCATAGATTCGGCTGCAAAGCATCATGGTACTTACCATGATGTAGTGCGATATTCGTCGCCCCCCGTGGGTGACGAACGGGGGTGCGCTCAGGGGTGCATAAGTTTTAAGTCAGCTCTATGTTTTGTTCTTGATCAATCAGATAAAAAAAAATCAAAAATCATTTATTGTATATATAAAGGTGGTACAGAAAATAAAACAATGTAACCCTGGTCCCTACACTAGGATTCCCTGTGTTGTAGGTGACCAGTCTCTTCCCTGATGCATATAGTAGGTAAAGAAAAAAAAAGCAAACTAAAAAAAAAAAGATCAATTAAAACTCGTGGTAAAAATAGTGCAGTTTCGAATAATTTTGTGACGTTAGGACATCCGACACCTTAGTCCTCCCGTGACCATGATTCGGGCATATTTTTTTTATAAATCGGGATAAAATTCGTAAAAGTTGTTTTATTATAAAGTTATATTAAGTTGACTAATATAAGGACCTTATCCACTCAGTCCCAGCGCAAGGGGCAGGCATTATTTATACACCGCTGGCGCTCGTGACACATTTTAAAGCGGGCGTTTTAATAAGTCGCCTTGAATCTATTACCCGCAGAGCTAAAGTGAAATGAAGAGAAAAAACGTTTATCAACTATTTTGGTGTGAGTTATTTTTAGGAGATATTAAATTATATTATAAAGGATTTATAAATTTTAAAATATTTATCAGTTATCAATAATTCCGCGAATCACGCAGTCTTTACAGCAAAATATGTGCACAACTTATGTAAGTATATTTTGTAAGAGGCCAGCTGCCAGCCAAATTAGCCCGCTACGACCGGGGTGGTACCTCTCGCACAGCAATTCTGTCGCGTTTCGTGCGGTTCGGTGGCCCATTGGGGGGGGGGGGGATAGGGAAAAGGAGGGCAACGCATTTGCATATTCTCTGGTTATGTGGATATGATAGTCGCCAAAAGGCTTCGAATGCTCGTTTGCCCTCCTATGTTATAAAAAAACATGCATATAACACCTACCTCTTTTCCCACACTCCATATGCGTACACTTACATGCACCACCATCAAACACTAATCGCAACCACGCAATCAACGCCCGTTTCACCCTGGCACCGAGGCATCCTCAGTAGTAGAGCTATTAGCTATCGTTAAGTTATTTTTAGGGTTTTATATAGTTTATAAAGGTTTTATATTTAAATTAATATTGTTTCGAGTGCTTACCGCGTTTATAGGTTTATTGAGGTCCCATTAATTTGGCAATGTTTCAATAGCCATGATCACGGGAAGAATGACGTATGGTGCTGGTATCCTTTTACCACCGTACAGCTCTATCAATGAACGCTGAGACGATCCTCGCCTTAGATCCAACCTGGACCGGCACCGTCATCACATCTCGGTGGACGCCGTCTATCTTTGAGAACGTATTCTCGGCTCCAAAACCTTATGGACCAGTACCAGTTCTGCGGCATAAGATGCCAGCCCACGTAATGCTTTTTATAATTTATTGTACAGAAAAAGGCCTTCATAATGAAACAAATTTTACGGATTTTATCGCAGTTTATTTTTTACATGTCTAACGTTTCGAATACTTTGCAGCAACTATGGTCGATAAAATCTGTAAAATTCGTTTCATTATAATGTGTGAAATTCGTGTATACATTGGAAAACAATATAGAAAAAGGCCTGTTATATTACAATTAAAATGTACTATTCATATAATCAATCTGACAGTAATCTGATGCTTACCATTATCATTAGTAAACGAGACTTCACTGAGCACTCTTATCGTGCCAAGTTCAGACAACTCATGACTGTAAGTGCTCATCCGCACTAGGCGGGTAACCGCAACAACCTTAGCCTTCCTGCTGACAGCATTGCGGTTACCCGCGCAGTGCGTATGAGCCTAAGAGACGTGATAGTAAATATTTCCGCAGCCAAATAACTTTACAAAAAAATGTACCTATCTTTTGGAATCACCTTTTTTATGTTAGTTGGATAGGCAAATTGGCAAACGTGCCACCTGATGGTAAGTGGTCGACGTCGCCCATGAACATAAACCAGTTTAACTGGAACGAGAATATCCTGAGACATAATATGTTAAGTCTCGGTGCCAGTAATTACACTGCCTGTCTTGCCCTTCTCTCCGAAACAAGCAAGATGGTGGTACCCATGCAGCCGGGAGCGCGGCACAGCGCTTCCCTCCCACTCGTTTATAATGTTATTTATACAATAAAAATATAATAACACATACAAGTTTATTTTTAATTTATTTAAAAACTAAGATAATATTATATAAAAATATTATTATTTACCTGTAATCTACGCCCCACAATAACTTTCTTGATAATATAAGCCAAATATTAAGTAGTATCCAGTAAAATGTATCTTCGTAGTGTCCGGCACCTCTCAGCGGATTACCCTTACACCTCTTTAAGTCCAAAGCTCGCATATGTTACTAATTGATGGGCTACGGGCAGAATAAAAACAGGCCAAATTATGCTTAAAGCTTTTAGTAAAACACGTTATTATATTATAAAATAAAACGAGAAATATCTTTTCCTTTTATATACTTTGGCAACAGTACAAGTCAAACACTTTTATATACATACACATCATCATCATTAGACGACCTCTGTGGCTCAGTGGTAAGAGCGTTGGCGTTCAAGGCGGTTCGAATCCCGCCAGGGAACAAAAATATTTTCTGTGTTCCTGGGTCATGGATGTGTATTAAATATGTGTATTATATAATAAAAATCTTAAATATATGTATACTATAAAAGTTCTTCGAGAACTTACCACGGGACCAGATTGACGTGGCGTGAATGCGTCCATAGATATTATCATTATTATTAGCGACCCTCACATGTCCCGCTGCTGGGCACGGGTGTCCTCCTCGAAATCAGGCGAGGAGGATGCTAGGCCATAGTTCACCATGGGCTCGATGGTGGACATTATGCATCCATGTTTCCTGACGATGTTTTTCTTCACCGTATACATTGTACTCGTTATAAATAGGGTTCTGTGGAAAATTTAGAAAAACTATAAATAAATAAATCATTTATTTTCAGGCACTATGGCCCATAGATACCTTACAGACTAACATACATATATTATATTACATTTGTGTTAGTATAAAACCTTAAAATTATGTTAGTAAACTTCCTAGTGCTACGTCTTCGTGCGTTCCGGTGGTACTGTTCCGCGGAAGCGACGGAACACCACATCCTGAGGCCAGAAGTCTTCTCGTAACACGTCCTGCAGGTAGCAGGTCGGTATTCGTACCACAAAGGCCTTGAAATTGAGGCTGCGGCGCGACTCCAGCTCCTGCACCCTCGGACAGTACTGCAACTTCCGGCGCACGTATTCCGCGATGTTCTCCGCCTTTGTGGTGTAATGAAGGCGGGAGATATACACCGGCGTGTTCGGCTTGGCGGCCCGCACGAGAAGATTGGGCTCCAGTGGGGCTTTGCCACATCGATTCTGGTTTTTTAAATTTATTTATTCAATAATTATAATAATTTATTCAAGAAAAGTACATACATACTAAATTATATAGAAACATAAGGTTGGTTCTGGGATGGCGCCTCTTCCTCTTCACCACCTCAAAACCGTCTTCATCCTGACGTGGCACTTTCTAAAATCCATTTTAAAAGTATTTGAGCGGTGAGCGCGAAAGGACCAATCATTGGACTCTGCCATATGACGCCATATAAATAAAAGCAACCAATCACAAAGTCGATGACGTACAGGCTTCGATTGTCTGATGTTACGTACTGGTTAAAAATGAGTCATTTTCTACTTTTCGTGTTTTAAGCTTTCAAAGTGATGAGATATGAAATATACAACAACTCCATTTTTACGGCATTTCCTGCCTCGCACGACAACTATAATAAACCAATTGCCACCTACGATATTTCCGAACCGATACGACTTGGGGACCTTCAAGAAAAGAGCATACTCATATTTGAAAGGCAATGCACCTACTAATGATGTAGCTGGTGTCTATGGATGTCACTTATCACTTACCACCAGGTGAACGACTATCCGTTTGCCCCTTCTTCTATAAAAAAGCAAAAAAAAAATATATTCTTTCTCATTACCTCTTGTGAGAGAGGTAGTGCCATGCTGCTTTACAGCAGAATTGAGCCGGCACGATTGATTTGTACCTCTCGGTCACATAACACCGGCGTCAAGTGACAGCTATGCTGTCACGTTTCATGCGGTTTGTGAGTTTCCGGTGGCCCATTGGGGGGGATAGGGATATGGAAGGCAACGCATCTGCATAATCTCTGGTTGTGCGGATGTGTATGGGCGTCGATAGTCACCAAACTGCTTCGACTGCTCGTTTGCCCTCCTATGACATATATATATATATACCGTGGTTTCAATATCCGTCGAGACGAAAAAATCAAATAAATCTAAACTATTTACTACCTTGAAATTCCACACTGTAACTGTTTGAAACGAGGTAATAATTACGTTTTTCATTTTTATTGCGCGTAGCTCGATATTGTTGTATCAGGTGAGCTATTTGTTTTTTTATTATATATATTTTTAGGGTTCCGTAGCCAAATGGCAAAAAACGGAACCCTTATAGATTCGTCATGTTTATCTGTCTGTTTGTCTGTCCGTATGTCACAGCTACTTTTTTCCGAAACTATAAGAACTATACTGTTGAAACTTAGTAAGTAGATGTATTCGGTAAACCGTATTAAGATTTTCACACAAAAATAGAAAAAAAAAACAATAAATCATCAAACCCATACGTGTGGGGTATTTATGGATAGATCTTGAAAAATGATATTGAGGTTTCTAATACCATTTTTTTCTAAACTGAATAGTTTGCGCGAGAGACACTTCAAAAACAACAAAAAAATATATATGATGTACGTTACCATGCAAACTTCCACCGAAAATTGGTTTGAGCGAGATCTAGTGAGTAGTATTTTTTTTTATACGTCATAAATCGTAAACCGTAATTTACCTTTCATTCAATCAACTCAAATATTTAAAAAAACATTTTTTTTAAATAAACCATATTCTGCGAGGCAGTAATGTCCAAGGAGGCCGACGAGCGAGTGAGAGAGGAGGCCGCCGACGAGGCCTCCCCCCGTGGGCGACGAACGAGGGTGCGTAGGAGGCGCTACTTAATGTGTCTCCAGTAACGCCCCTGTGCTCGTGTCGGGTTCAGGATGGGAACCTGGGCCCAGTAGCTGTCGGGCGGTCCCCTCTTACGAGCAGTAGTCTGGCCTTCGCCTGGGCCAGCCTGTCGCTGAGGTGATCCTGTCTGTTGCCTGCATATCCGGAACCCTCAAAAACCGGCTGAAGGCGCTTGCAGTGGTTTTAGTTAGGTTAGGGACTCCCAAGTGCGAGTCCCGCATTGGGTCAGGATCTACCCAAGGATCCTGGCTACATCCATAAGGATTTCCCTGCGATAAAAAAAGGATGGCACGAAAACCGCCATTGAATTAAATTGGAGGCAGACCTTTCGTCATCCGGAACGTTGTCTCCACTCTAGAAGGTTATGATAGTCCTTTGGTGTACGTTATATTAATGAGCGTCCAAGGGCTCCCCATCATAAATTTTAGTATCTCGTATGGCATATAATGAATAGCACTCAACGTGAACGCGTCTTATCCTGGCATTAGGCTTGTCTGACGGATGTGGGTTTCTATTTACGTAAATCCGATCTCCCCCGTCATATGAAGACAAATCCCGGACAATCCCAGGCGGGTTTTAGGGCTGTCCTAACACGGATACGTATGGAAAAATATTTGTTATATATACGAATCTTTGGTATGGCCATAGAAGCAATTTTTGTTTTTAATCATTACTTCTTTCTTCAGTTTTTAATATTATAATGAGGTAAAGTTAGTGAGGTTGTAGGGGGTAATCTCTGGACCCACCTAACCGATTTTGAAAGTTATTTTGTCAAAAGAAAGCTACATTATTTGTGTGTCAATGGCTATAAAAATAATAAACATCAGTCCGCGTACGGCTATATTTCTACTATTACGCAGGCGAAGCTGCGGGCAACAGCTAGTATCATATAAAAACCTAAAAACTTGTTCTAATTGTCTAACTATGAGCTCTATAGGAGATCTCAGCACAAACCTGAGAGAAAAATAAGATGGGAGCGTGGATGGGAGGTAGGCGCCTAATAATATTGAATCAACACCTCAATCGTCCAAATGGGATGAGTTATGAGTACCACCATCCTGCTCGGTTCTTCCGTGAAATGGCTTCTCTGTTAGTCAGCACGTGAATGAGTTGCCTGTATCAGTGGACCCAGCACCTTGGGCGAAGCCAATTGAACCGAGGAAGCGACTCTTTGTTGGGCACAAAGTCTTATAAGAAGAGTGGACAAAAGAGCAGACAAGGGGCAAGGATAGGAACCTCACCCCATCGCACTGTCCCGAGTTCCCAAGGAGTTGTTCTGTGTGTTCTGGAGGTGACGTTGGTTCCTTGGGATACTGAATAGCCGTCGAGATGTCCTGTTGATCCGGGGTACCTCACCAAAGGCGGCATTGGTAGCACTCGCCGGGTTTTAGTAGGTAGAGCTGCGTCCACCTTACCATCTTTCGGGCGCAGCGAATCCCACATACCCACCTGGGGTTTGTGGCACGTTTCGTGTAACGTTAACGTGACACGAAGTTTTATATGTAAATAAGATGATACAAGATTATATTCAAAGAGGCCAATATCCAACATTGGGGAGAAAAAAATGATAATGATGATGAATGATTTGAGTTTCGACGCCCACAGTACAGAGTCCTCTTATTTAATTAATAAATAAAGTAATTTACGAGCAGCGGTCCTAACTAATAAGGGGACACGTGCATGCCCCTAGTTATAGAAATCGTTTAGTTCACTGCCCGTTCTGTTTGAATTTGGTCTAGTTGAAAAGTACAGTTCGCGTCAGATACTCGTTTTATATTTGATATTGATGTGGTAGATATTTGATGTTATTTTTAAAGAAAACAATGATGAAAAAGTTGGATGGAACGTCTGGCGGATAGGAAACATCGTATTGTAGAGTTGTTACTCCACCCGAGTCGATTTCACAGCCAAGGCGCAACACTAGAAGTTCCAGAGTTTGGCGATATATACGACAGCTGAAATGGAAGCAAGTGGGCTTCGGCCTGTCCGAGCATACCATCTCGCTTGGTCGGAGATCTCCCTTTGGGGGTCCCATCATGTTATCTCAATGTGCTTTCTTTCACCGATGAGCGAATAATATTCAGATCGTCAAATTGTGCTCAGGGAAAGATCCGTTTAAGGAGTGCACCCGTCAGAACCCACACAACATACTTTTGAGGCCGAGATTTTAGTAAGTAGACCATCTTACCATACATTTTAAAATATTATAAATATGAGTTTGTTTGTTACGTTTTCACGTAGAAACTATTTAAACAATCATCATGAATCTTTGTTCACATATTTTAGGGTATAGCAAAGGATACTTTTTATTAATATATATGTCGCAGGGAAATGAGGACATCAGAGATTTTGAGAAATTCTAGGAATACCAGGAAATCCCGGTAGATGTTTACCGGTGGGAGGAAAGCGCTGTGCCGCGCTCCCGGCTGCATGGGTACCACCATCCTGCTTATTTCTCCCGTGAAACAGCTTTGCTGTGTTTCGGAGAGAAGAGCAAGACAGGCAGTGTAATTACTGGCACCGAGACTTAAAATCTTATGTCTCAGGATAGGCAACACATAAATGAGTTGCCTGGGCTCGTTCTAGGTATACTAGTTTATGTTCATGGGCGACGTCGACCACTTAACATCAGGTGGTACGTTTGCCAGTTTGCCTATCCAACTAACATAAAAAAAAAAAATGTTTTGTTGATTACTTTGTATTTATTAGTCGTTTATTACCTAGGTAACACTGAAAATGTTTAGAATATGAAAAACGGCTTAATGTAGAAAGTTGCCAATACTTTTATTGTTTTTCGAAGTAATCTCCGTTTCTTTCTACACATCGTCGCATTCGATGGAACCACTGAGAAAAGCAGTGGGCCCATTCTTCCTTAGGAGTCTCTTCTATGGCATTTTCGTACGCTTTCACCGCATCTTCAGGGCTCGTAAAGCGAATACCTCGAATTTTATCTTTAGTTCTTGGGAATAAATGAAAGTCGCAGGGCGCCAGGTCAGGACTGTAAGGCGGAAGACTCATTATCTCGACACCTGCCATAGTCAAATATTCAACAGTCCGTTTTGCGGAGTGCGCTGAAGCATTGTCGTGGTGAAGGAGGATCCTGCTTCGAGGGCGCTGCTGTCGAATTTTTTCCAAGACAACAGACAAACAGCGATTGACATAAGAGTCTGCAGTAACTGTCCTTCCATCTTCTAGCACAACTGTCGCGAACTGACCTTTCCGACCAAAGAATGAGGCAATCATCTTTTTCCCTTGACTTCTTCCTTTCTTTACCTTAGTTGGCCGATCCTCGAAAGGAAACACCCACTGAGCTGATTGTAGCTTTCATCACCTGTGATGATGTCAAATACAGCATTTGAGTTACCGCCGTTGAACTTATCTAACATTTGGCGACACCAGTCCATGCGGAGGCGTTTCTGGTCGTCGGTTAAAGTATGGGGAATCCATCTGGTACAAAGCTTCCTGACGCCTAAATGTCCGTGTAATATTTTTTGGCCTTGACTCATACCAATGCCTATACTTGCCCGTATCTGCTGATAGGTCACTCTCTTATCTTCCTCTATCATTCGTCGCACAGCACTGATGTTATCTTCAGTAGTCGCTGTTAAAGGACGTCCCTCACGCGGATCATCACTGAGATTGCTACGTCCACGCTTAAACTCGTTAAACCATTGTAAATAGTGGCACGAGATGGGGCTTCATTAAAAAAATGCTAATCGCAGCCTATCATAGCTTAGTTGTTGAGTAAGCCCACAACGAAAGTCATAATAAATCATTGACCGAAAATTTTCTCGCGTTATGTTCATTTTCACGTGTAACAAGAGTTTTATATTTGCCGCCAATTCACAAAAACAAATGACAAATGAATGCAATATACTACATTAGGTTACCAAAGAGTTCTAAAATTGAAATTCAAAAAAAGTTTTCATTTTCAATGTTTCTAACTGGCCAGTTCTAAACATTTTCAGTGTTACCCACGTACTAGTAGGTAGGTATACCAAGTGACCTTACAATGAGTGAAGAAGTTGTACCTAGCATTAGTAGGGAATCACGTTCAGAGCAACTTTTTGTCGACCGTATCGGATTTGACTAGTCCAAATCCTGCTCTCCCGAGCAGCGCGCGCGATGAACTGCGCCCCCCGCGGGAAGCGGAGGGCGTCCCCTTTTCGAATATTTCTTAAGTGAGCCATCTGCTCATTTAATGTACCGATTGAGCTTAAAGGCCATCAGGCCGAAAAGTCTAGCTCTTCCGAAAAAAACGTTCAGAGCAGAAAAAGGATTAGTTTGTTTGTAATGAAAATTTTGTGTTGTGAAAAATAACACAATCTAAATCTAAAAGATGTTTGACATCCTATTGTTTGTTTGTACAGCAAATGTTTCTAGTTTTTTACATACGAATTTAACTTAAAATGGTACGTGAATTATGTAGCTGAGTGTACTTTAGATAACTAGTGTTAGTTTATAAAGTAATCACCAGCTAGTTATACCTGTTTCAGACCACCATCAGATTTAAATGAAAGACAACTTTATTTATAACACTAGCGGCTGCCTGCGACTTCGTCTGCGCAAGATTAGATTTTGGACATTTTACACAATCCTACTAATATTATAAACGTGAAAGTAAGTTTGTTTGCTACCCTTTCACGAGAAAACTACTAAACCAATCATTTTTTTTACCACACTTTTTCTTCTTTTTTTGTTTTTTTGACGTATTTCAAGTGTACGAGTGGTTACCTACGAAATAAAGATATTTTGATTTGATTTGATTTGATCATGAAACTTTGTAAACATATTCTTGGAGGTATTAGAAGTAACATAGGATAATTTTTATGTAAAAAGCTAAAATCTTATCCTACGCAGACGAAGTCGCGGGCACCAGTTCGTATGTTATATTATATAGCCTATGTACTATTCTGATTAATAAGAAATTTTATCTTAGTTTCATTAAAATCCATTCAGTAATTTTTGAAACAAAAAAAAAGAATAAAGATAAAAAAAAAAAAAAAAAAGAGATTAATATGTGAAAAAAGAGTAACAAACATCCATACAAAAATACTTTCGCGTATACTATTAGTAGGAAATGATTCCATACTAAAGTAATGATTAGATGGGAATGATTATGTTTTTTTTTTTTTTTAATCTTATTTATTTTATAAGCCATACATCAATTGATTAAGTCGGCTTAAAATTAATAACAACGATGCTTATACTTTAGGTGTTACGTTAACAATTGGGATTACTACCTAATGAGTATTTTTATAATAGTCAGATCTAAGATTCAATGATTCTATGAGAAATGTTACAAATCGAGCACTATGTTCGGCAGTGAACCCTGACCTTAAGATTTGATGGAGAAAGAAGAGGAAATTACCAGTAGAGCATCGGATTTCATTTAAGAAATTACAACCTAGATTGTTCGTTGATTTTACATCATACAAACATTTGTCCTGGATGAGGATCGAATCCACGACCTTCTGGTTTAGCAGTCAGGGTCACTAACCAGGCCAGTCGGAATCTAGTGTGTACGTGTATATTCTTAGTGCATATCTTGAAACCTAAGCTGAGAGTATTATACACAATACACAATTACCCAAATATTAGAGCTGGAACCGCAAATACGGCACCTCTAGCGGTAACAATTTGTAATGGCCAATTTTTTATTTTATTTTGAAATGCAGACGTTTAGTTTGAAATTTTTTACCGGTGGGAGGGAAGCGCTGTGTCGCGCTCCCGGCTGCATGGGTACCACCATCTTGCTTGTTTCTCCCGTGAAACAGCTTTGCTATGTTTCGAAGAGAAGGGCAGGACAGGCAGTGTAATTACTGGCACCGAGACTTAACATCTTATGTCTCAGGATAGGCAACACATAAATGGGATACCTGGGCTCGTTCCAGGTATACTAGTTTATGTTCATGGGCGACGTCGACCACTTACCATACGGTGGTACGTTTGCCAGTTTGCCTATCCAACTAACATAAAAAAAGAAAAACAAAAGAAATTAAATTTTGTCAATAGTATTAAAGAGTGGAAGAGAGAAGTGTTGGTGTACAGCAGCATGCTTTCATTGGAGGTCGCTTAAATTCGGCTAAAATCTGTGTTCAGGAATCAAGGACCAGCAGAGTAATTACTGGCACCGAGACTTAGTATACGTCCCATGATTGGCAAGCCTTGCCAGGTATTTCCCAGGGAAACTGTTGTCTGTTTAATGTTTATGGGCGACGCTGACCACTCACCATCAAGTAACGTCTGCCAGTTGGCATATTTTTTATGGCATAGGAGGGCAAACGAGCAGTCGAAGCAGTATTGGTGACTATCGACGCTCATACACACCCGTACAACCAAAGATTATGCAAATGCTTTCCTTTCCCCTATCTCCCAATGGGCCACGACTGGAAACTTATAAACCCCACGAAACGCGACAGCATAGCTGTCACTTTTTGCCGGTGTTATGTGAGCGAGAGGTACCTCTTACATAACCTTTTTTTTTTTTTTCAAATAATTTGTCCGACGTATACCTGGACTATCTTACATAAAAAACTTATTCATACGTAATAACTTTAAACAATATTACCTTTACGAACTGCTTGTTATTTCCTACACTTGGCGTTATCTATGACACGCTGGGGGCCACTTTAACAACCCTATCCACAAAAATACATGAATATTAATTCTGGACCCGTTAGGCATAGCATGTAAATATTACTATCTTCCACCCTTCTCATAAACATCACTCCCTTTCCGTCCATGGCTGGTCAATACAATACAATCACCAAGACGACTGATCAAGGAAAATACTCTTAGACATCCCGCGGGGAAGGTGAGACTCCCCAGGCAGGTAAGTGATACTCGCTGCGCCCGAACGATGGTAAGGCAACTCTTCCCACTAAAACCCGGCGAGTGCCACCAATGCCGTTTTTCGTGAGGTGCCCCGGATCTGTTAAGCAACAGGCCACCTCGAACAGAACAACCCCTCCTAATGTCGAGACAGTGCAATGGGGTGGGGTTCTCATCCTCGCCCCTTGTCCCCCTGCTCCTTTGTCCCCTCTTATTATAAGAGCAGCTCCCTCGGTTTAATTGGCTTTGCCCAAGGTGCTGGGTTCACCTTAGGCTTCTGAGCCCCACCGCCACGACAAGGCTTGAACCGTGGTGGGGAAGGAGATAGTCTACTTTCATCCCGTTCATCTCATCTAGTTGGAGGATTTCCTTGCCAGCCTATCCCTTTACCTCTATAGTTCAAACTATAATCTTTTTTATCCTTTCAAGGTTGTGTGGAAATCTAGTTCAATTGCACCGTTTTTTAAAATAAGGTTTTATTCCTTTTTTGAATATCATTATTACCTTTATTTAAATAAGCGTATAATTCTTATTGAGATCTTTCAGAGATATATAAGTATTTTGAAGTCATCACTGTTTCATTGAATCAGATTCGAAGATAATTCGCGGAAAGAATTTTCGTACCGTAAAAAGTTAGAAATACCTAAATGAAAATCCCCTATATAAAAAACTATGAGCGGATGAAATCCTGGTCAGAAAGTTTTCAATAAAACAGTTATTACTTATTGGTATAAACCATGTACGTACAACACTAATGGCGGGCATGCAAGTTTTCAATATCCGAATGGACAGGACCGACCGTGCCACTTAACTAAATTGTTTATCTGTATCCAAAACTTTCATCAATATATTAAATTTCACATCACTGGGTTTCACCAAATATGCATCCCGCAAATATATTTAATGGCTTATTTTATATATTTCTCATATCGTCTAATGTTTACTCAAATTTAGCTTATAATAATTATTAGAGTCCTCCCGTGACCATGGTTGCTGTGGAGTATCCGTAACGTGGGGAAAATTTTAATAAACCGCGATAAAATCCATATAAAATGGTTGTTTATTATTATGTAAAAGGTAGTGCAATGCTGCTTTGCAGCCGAATTAGACCGGCACGACCGGGGTAACTCGCTCACATAACATTGGTGTCAAGTGATCATGCGGCTTGTGAGTTTCTGGTGGCCCATTGGGGGGATAGGGAAAAGGAGGGCAATGCTTCTGTATGTGCGAATGTTTATGGGCGTCGATAGTCGCCAAAAGGCTTCGACTAGTCGTTTGCCTCCCTATGCTGTAAAAAAATTAATGAAATTCGCATAAACATTAGAAAATTTATGATATACTTGTTGTTGACGAGAATATTTGTCATTTATTTTTCAATTTTGGGTTAAAACACTAAAAATGAATTAATTTATGTATGTTTGCGTTTGATCCTATTTAAAAATAAAACATGTTTAAGAAGTACCACTAGAAAACCTGCTTTCAAACTAAAAAGCGCATTAAAATCTGTTAACTCGTTTAGGAGCTACGGTGCACTGACAGATACACAGCGAATAAACTTATAACACCATCCCTTTTACTTCGAAGCTTAAAAATATTTAAATTCCGAACAATGCCAATTACGAAACAAATTATTTACAGTATTTTTATTATATTATAATCTAGTATCAAAATATATTATTAATTAAAAGTTTTTGAAAGCCAAAACGGACTGTTGAAAACAGAATTCCAACTTAAAGTTTGTAAAAATTAATAAGTATGTTTTAATATTCTATAATTAAATTGTTTTTTGTTTTATTTAACTGTAAGTCCTTATTTATATGAAATTCAAGCGGGCAATGTCGTAGGAAGGAAGTTTTTATAAGTCAATAAGAGATACAGAAAATGTTATAAAAATACAAATAAATTTTGATTTCACTTATATGTACCTACCTATATTGTTTTAGTTTTTTTTTATTATTTAAATAATTATAATGAAGGAACGTTAGGCTCAGTGACCGGATAGCAAAAGTCCCGGGTGCCAAAACCTCACAATCTTTATATATAAAAATCAATGCCACTTTTCGTTGTAATTTTATAACTCAAGAACGGGGTCACCTATTACATACCAAATGTTGAAGCTTTATTCGGACTATTTAGTAGATGGTTTGTGTGAAGTTTGCACAAAATCGGTCGAGCGGTTCTTCATTTATCACATTTTTTGTAACACATCTATATATATAATTAATAATTATAACTCGAGAACGGTTAGACCGATTTTAATGGTTTTTAATTTTTTATGTTTGTCTCCGTCCAGAATAGCAGAATAACTATTAAAAACATTGGAAAATTGACTAGAAAATAAAGCAAAAGAAAAAACATTTTTCTATACAAAATGTTCACGAGTTTCCTAAATGTCAAACATTTAATATAATATAAATTATCCTATCGATACGGTAAGCTCTCCTCTCAAATTAAAGATCGTATTTAAATAAAGGTTTCGAATCGACAACATATATCCACAATATTCGGATAATGGCGTAGTTTAGATTTTAAAAATGTAAGAAATAAAAAAGAATCGACATAATATACAATAGTTGTCAATTTTTTACGCGTGTGTCACGGAGCTTAGTTGAAAGGAGTGTGATCGACATAGGCGTTATATATGTACTATAAATTGTCCATTGAAATAGTGGCGAAATTTCAGTGTCTTTTTTACCATCAGGATGGCGTTAATATCACTCCGATCCCCGTGATGTCACTTTATAATATACATTATTATTAAGTAATACTAATTAATGTAAAAATCTTAATAAACCGCGATGGGTATCCACTGTATCGGCGACGATCATAATGGTAGAATTGTTACAACGAAAGTGAAAAGAAACGATTTCGTGGCTGACAACAGTTGGATGGTTCCATATTCGCCATCCAAACATCCAATACCACTCCCTATCCTAGAATCCCACTAACAGTTATTTTTCCTGGATGCTCCTGGCGGAACTGGAAAGACATTCCTCATGTCATTGATTTTAGCCACTGTTCGTGCGAGATTCAAATTCAAGCAGTTGCTTCTTCTAGAATAGCGGCCACGTTGTAAGAAGGACGCCGTACGGCTCATATAGAGTTAAAATTGACATTAAATCTTCAAAGTTTTTGTAGCGCAATGATTTTACTATCTGGCGATTTCTGCCAAACATAATGCCGATGAAATATAAGCGTGGCTCAAATCATCAAATCTGTGGTTCATTTGAAGGAACTTCAATTGACTGCAAACATGAGAGTCGCATTGTTAAACGACCCATCTCCTGAAGATTTTTTCAATAAATTGCTGTCTACAGGTAATGGTCGAGTTCATGTCTGAATTTATTTCATTTTCTCCGAACTTTTGCGATATCGTATCATCGAAAGACGAGCTTATCAGCAAAGTATTCGCGAACATCTTTACTAACCACAGAAATCATAAATGGTAAAGCGAGTGAGCAATTTTGGCGGCTAAGAATAAAGATGTGAATGACTTAAACTTTATTATTCAGTCCGTTTAGTATACCGTGTGTGGTAGCCGGTCCTTGTTGGATGCGAGTGGCAAAGGATCGGCCGATGACGGCGTTCATTGAGGGAGGCCAATGTTCAGCAATGGACGGATATAGGCTGATGATGATGATGATAACAATGATGGTGATGAATCTATAACACGACATTCATTGACTGTTAGGTGGTACGAAGTTCGCCGGGTCAGCTAGTACCGTATATAAAATTATGTATTGACTAACTGGTGCCCGCAGATTCGCCTACGATAACTTAGATTTACAACCGTATCCGGATTGATGATAATTATTTTTATAGCCTATGTCCTAATCCAAGGTATAAGCCATCACCATTTCAACTTTCATCCAAATCAGTTCAGCCGTTTTGCCGTGAAAGATGAACAAACATACAAACATCCAAACTTACAAACTTTCGCGTTTATAGTATTAGTAAGATGAACCAATATACTTATTTAAGTTTATTCGAACTCAAATTATTTATGCACTACCTATTGGGTATTACAGTTTATAGTATGGGGATATTATGACATGAATAGTAGTTGGGATTAGAACTATTGATACCACCCGGCGACCTACATTCTGACACAATAACTAACCCTACTAGGATTACCCTACAAATAGCTCTTCTATAAACCTCTACTGGCAATCTTAAAGACCCTAAAATTTTGTGAGCGGCAAAATGGATATTATTAACACTAAAATGCAGGATTGTTGCCTATGTTTGTACGACTTGCTTGGGTCTTTTCGGCTTTTCGGTCCTGAAAATTGGCTTTCGTCTTAAAAAAGGTGACAGAGGCTTTTTATTTGAGTGTTGTAAAAAAAATACAAAATCTTTCTTGTATGCTTTGAACAAAACGTTTAACGGTATAAAATATATGTAAATAATAACATTAATCATTTAACAAAAAAAAAAATATAATAATAGGGACTACCGATAGAAGGGAGAACTTAGAATGTATGACATTATGAAATTTCAAATTATAATACTAAGAATTTCATAAAGACGTCATAATGACGTCACATAAGAATGTCGATAACCCGAACCTGTAAAAATTTCCCTTATCTAGCTAAAGAAGTAAAGAAGTTAGGAGTATATATTATACACAGACATAAGTCACATACATATTACGTCTTAGGAGTCGTCACACAGACATAAGTCACAAAGACATTATCTTCCAAATAATTAAAATTAAAATCCAAATAATTAGCGTCTCTTAATATTCATTGTATAATAAATAGCCTTCATAGAATGGTTGCAAATCGACATAATTCAATTCATATTTCTAAATATATATTATTATCATAGAATGGTCGCTCCGACCACACAGCCACATTTGAGGGTTAGCGCAGGCTAGTTCATTGTTCAATACAGTAAACGCTATGAAGGGCTATTAAGTGGACAGGAAGGGGAAGCAGGTTCAATTTGTGCGATCATAAACATGCTTTACGAGGTCCTTTGATGGACAAGCGGTCCGTCTGTATATAGGTTACATGTGGATAAAACGATATCAATCATCATCACTCCAATTAACTTTGGCAATTTCTTATTTATTTCGTGAATCACATGTGTTAGTAGGACTAGCCGTGTTACCGGAACTATGACGGAAAATAGACTAATTGAGTTGGTTTTTTTGTCATCTCAGGGAAATGATTTCTACGCATGTAGCCAGGATCTCGGGTAAATCCTGACCCGCACCTGGGAGTGCCCTACTCGTAAACTAAAACCACTGCGAGCGCCTTCAGCCGCTTTTTGAGAGTTTTTGCAGGCAACAAGATGACCTCAGCGACAGGCTGGCCCAGGCGAAGACTATTCCTTGTAAGGGGGGACTGCCTAGCCGCTACTTAGCCCGCGACGTCGTGCCATACTGGGCCCAGGTTCCAATCCTGAAGCCCGATGATTGAGTTGCCTGGACTAGTAACAGGTGAACATGTTTATGTTCATGGGAGACGACATCTACTTTTCAGCCGATGACTTGAGTCCTGCCAGTTAGCCTTTCTAAGGAAAATCCTTCTTTCTTTTTTAAAGTTGGTAAACGGAAACACGTAAATGTTTGTTGGTTTGTTTCAATATTATTAGATCAAGCACAAATATCAGATTTACGTGAGATTTTGATACCATGACCCAGAGAGGGACATATACTACGTTAGTGTAAGATACATGGTGGGTTAGCCATGATATCATCCCACCATGGTTGGGGTAGGGCCCAAGGGTGGCCAACCCGCGGCCCGCGGGCCGTATGCGGCCCTGCGACTTTCAGACTTTATTTAATTATTTATGTTACATTTACCATATCTTCTGCTTTTATTTTACGGATCTCGATATTTCGGCGTTGCCCACGAATTTATTACAAGATTCGACGTTTTAAATATGCCGTTTTAAACAGCGTTAACATTAAAAATAATCACGTTTAAGAGAATTTATTGGTTCGTTAACATATTATATTATACGGGTAGTAAACCATTAACTATACCCACAAGCCGATAGAGGGCAGTTAGGCGCTACATTCCTCAATTAATAGCTACCCTTCATAAAATTATTACTGCCAGTTGGGTAAAAGAGATACATCTGATGCCCCTGTAACATATTTACAAAAATAATAATTAACGGTCTATTGGTCAGGTGAAAGCAGTGGTTCTGGGTTCAAATCTCGACAAGTTCTGATAATTAGCATGACGATGATGATAATGAATAGAGATAGATGTCGGGTCGTGGATGTGTGGATGATCTTTAGCTGTTTACTATTTGTGTGTTGGACGTATCCGGACTGATCATGATCATTTTTATACTTTATTTTTTTGTTATATCTCTAAACAAGTAAGGCAGTTTATTTAATGTAAGCTCCCAAGCGGCTTAAATTTTTCCGACTTTTACTCATTAGTTATATTTTTCTTTTAATTACAATGTATATAAAATCTTGGTAAATTATATACAACCTGCCTCAAGAATTACTGTATCTCATGTTGAGGGATCGGTCGTCACGGCGTTCTTTGAGGGAGGCCTATGTTCAGCAGTGGACGGATAGGGGCTGTTGATGATGATGATAATAATGTTGAAAACAGCATAAAAATCATCTAGTAGTTTTTGGATTTATCGTGTACAGACAGATAGACAGACGCGGCGGAGTACATTGTTTTATAATAATATGTAATTATGATGATATGGATTTATGTAAATAGCTTAAAAGTATACAGAATTGAGAACCTCCCCTTATTTGAAGTCAGTCAATTAACTCTCTTTTATAATTGCTAATTATATAAAGTATTAAATTTGATATAGGTAGTATGTTATCTTTGCGGGCGACGAACGGGGGTGCGTAGGAGGCGCTATTTAATGCGCCTCCAGTAACGCCCCTGTGTTCGTGTCGGGCCCAGGATGGGAACCTGGGTCTGTATGGCACGACGTCGTGGGGACTGCTTAGTAGCGGCCGGGCAGTCCCCCCCTACGAGGAGTAGTCTGGCCTTCGCCGGGGCCAGCCTGTCGCTGAGGTGATCCTGTCTGTTGCCTGCATATCCGGGACCCTCAAAAAGCTGAAGGCGCTCGCAGTGGTTTTAGTTAGGGTGGGCACTCCCAGGTGCGAGTCCCACATTGGGTCAGGATCTACCCAAAGATCCTGGCTGCATCCATAAGGATTTCCCTGCGAAAAAAAAAAAAAAATGTATAATATCAAATATTTAAATTATAATTAAAATAAAATATGCCATTTAGTAGCCCTATTATTCGAGTATTATTTTTATGCGAGTGACATGCGATCGGCCGTCTTGGCGTTCATTGAAGGAGGCATATGTTTAGCAGTGGCCGGATAGAGGCGAATGATGATGATTGTCACTCAGGTTTTTATTTTTGAGATTTAAAAAATACTAGGACCAGCTAATCATTTGTGATCTGCATCTGAATCTGGTTTTCGTGATGGCATTTACTAGAAAAAGGCAACCTCTAATAATGGCTATTGAAACCGGTAACCCAACCGTATCGTCTGCTAAAACATAAAAACAATGACAATCGTATTTAGGAGCACGGAGCACGTCCCAACATTTAACCATAGTAAATTGAGTTCAGCTAGTTAGGTGCAACTTTTGTGCCATCCTTCTAAATCGTCTACACGTGACCATACTAGTTTATTAGAACCTTTGACGTGGCGTGTGTGTAATTAGAATTATCCTGAAACCATAATATTTTGAAGCTCAACGATTTTTGAAATTGTGGGAAATCCGAGAGCCCTCCTACGGATTTCTTGCGAGATACCATGCGAGGTACCATGTCGGGAATGTTAATCCTAATAAACCTTGCTAAAATCCGTGAAAAAATGTTTCATTTTAATAATAAGTAGGTAAGTATCCGTAAGAAGTTGTTTCATTTTAATAATAAGTAGGTATCCGTAAAAAGTTCTTCATTTTAATAATAAGTAGGTATCCGTAAAAAGTTTTTCATTTTAATAACAGGTAGATATTCGTAAAGAGTTTTTTCATTTAAATAATAGGTAGATATTAGTAAAAAGTTTTTTTCATTTTAATAATAGGTAGGTATCCGTAAAAAGTTGTTTCATTTTAATAATAGGTAAATATCCGTAAAAGTTGTTTGATATTAACTACCAGTGGTCCTATAGTGATCGAAATATTGACTGGAAAATTCTGTGTACTACTAGTACGGTCGGCCAACACGGACTGTACATACTAATAATATAATATAATTATCTTCCCATTCTTGTCACGAGTCTCCTCCTCGAAATTAGGTGAGCAGGGTGTTGGGCCATAGTTCAAAGATATGCTGGCCCAATGCGGGTCGGTAAACTTCACATAACTTGAAATATTTTTAATCTCATAAGGCATGCAGGTTTCCTCACGATGTTTTCCGATGAGCAAGCGATGGGACAGTTCAGTGTACGGAGAAAATTTATTGAAGTCGGTGTGTCAGCAAAGACAGGTAGGTAGGTACAGCAAAAATACGACACCGGTGAATGACGACGGTTTGGTGCTGTACGGTCTATTTAACTTAGCTGACACCGACTCCAAAAGTAACAACAATGACATGGTAAACGCAAAGATTATAATTAGTAAAATAACAAGTTGATTATTAGTTGTAGGCACAAAAATTAAGGAAACGCAATTATTTTATAACTTTTTAGTTTATTTTTTATTTTTTGAAGTCGGTTTCAATTTTTGTTTAAATTTTTTTTATTTCTTAATTTTTTGTGATTCTAAAATTCGATAACCGATTTTATTTGTCTGAAATATGGATATAACTGTTAAACGCATTTCTACTGTTTATGGTCTCCATCATCAGACCTATAATGATACTTATAACCCATATGGGTGCAAAGTTCTGGTCAACTTAAATGAATTGTGTCTAAACACAAGATAGCTACTGTAAACTGTTGAGGAGTTTCCTCGACTGTCTATGGTTTTCATCATCAGACTTGTAATGACACTTATAACCCATATGGGTGCAAAGTTCACGTCAATATAAATGAATTAAGTTCAAACATAATGTAGCTACTGTAAACTGCTGAGGAGTTCCCTTAACTGTCCTTCGTCTTCATCATCAGACCCCTAATGATAGTCACAATTCGTCTAGGTGTAAAGTTCTCATCAATACAAATTAATCAAGCCCAAACACAAGGTTACTGCTGTAAATCGTTGAGGATTGTCTTTCAGCTACATCATCATATCAACTCTAGACCTTCATGAAATTGTAGTTCCTTAAAATACTTAATTTAAAAAATATTAAAGATACTAGTTACTTCTACGATTTTCGAAAGTTCCCCTCGATTTCTCTGGGATGTCATCATCAGATCCTGGTTTCCTTATCATGAGACCACTCTTTTGAATAAAAAAAGAATTTTGAAAATCGGTCCACAATTGACGGAGAAATCGGTGAACATACATAATATATATATATATATATATATATATATATATATATACACACGAACATATTATAACCTCCTCCTTTTCGAAGTCGTTTAAAAAGAGCCGATAACTTTGAAACGGCGGAAACCGATTTTTATGAAACATTTTATTTTTTACTAGCTGCTGCCTGCAGCTTCGCCCGCGTTACTCAACTCCTATAAGTCACAGCGTGATGTTATATAGCCTATAGCCTTCCTCGATAAATGGGCTATCTAACACTGAAAGAATTTTTCAAATCGGACCAGTAGTTCCTGAGATTAGCGCGTTCAAACAAACAAACAAACTCTTCAGCTTTATAATATTAGTATAGATGTCATCAGGGGGCAAACGAGCTGCCGGAGCCTCACGGTGCCGACGCCCATACACATCCGCACAACCAAGGTCACACAGATGCGCCACCCTCCTTTTCCCTATCCCCCCCAATTGGCCACAGGAAACTCACAACTTACGGGCAAACAAGCAATAACTTAATAAAAAACGCAATAACTTTAAAAGTAATTGGCATTCGTACGATCAGCAAAAACGAAATCATAACATACGCTGATGTGTTAAATATTGGGACATCTGATACATTTTTACGCTGTTGATTTATATCACCATTAAATCGGTATAAAAATCATAGATGGCGCTTTTTTGTTCTCATGCAAATGTCGCTGTTTTATTGCACATACATAACGGGGAATTAATGTTTTTATGCAGAGCTCCGGAATATCTGGACATTATTTTGTTATACAGAAATAAATTGGACAATGGCTGCCGTGTATAAATATTCATCGTTTTTTTATTGTATATTAAAATTCGATTTATAATATTTTGAGATTTGATTTTATTGATTTCTTTATTATTTTATATGTATTCTTTCTTTTAGTTTTTCTTTTTAAATTATTACTTAGTTTCTTTCAAGGTATACCATATATTATAATATTATAACAAAAACAATATTTCAATAAATCCTAAAAAGTTCCTTCGCTACTCGCACAATATTCAAGCTAATTTGTACCAGCAGTAAGAAGATTTAATTGGCCGATTGCAAAGAACCATTATTTCCATCACTCTTGACTACCCATACCTATAAATATAGCGTTCGACATGATGAGTAACTATACCACAGATATACGCATATATCGTCAACATTTCATCTATCTAGTATCTAGAAATATAATTTGGCGGGAACTTGCCCACGTGCACACAACGCTACACAACACTGTTAAACGACAGATACAATTAGGACCAAGGTATCGACAGTCAGACACGCCCAGAGCAGCCCCGGGTATTAAAATTAGGTCCTTCATACAGACCCCTGTCCAAACTAGGAGCTTTTGAGATAGATGGAACAACAATCTTTGTGCAGTGACCGTTAATATTTGGACGCGACTGGCGAGGGATTGGCTGTCCTCAGAGGAGATCAGAATTCGGCGAGTCACCTAGCTGGGAAGAGCTCTCACGTGTGTAGGACACACGTGTGTAGTTTGTGTGTAGGACAGGTGTGCGGAGGGAGCGCTACGCGCACCTCCTGCCTCCTGTCTAACGGGACTCGGGGTAAGGTTGGGCACTTGCCCCGGTAGAAAAGTTCCGGCGTCAGCGGGGTGGAACTAGGAAGAAGACTGGTTAGCCCTTTTGAGGGAACCGGCCGGTCGCGTGGTATGTTCTGTGTTAGAAAGATCCGGGACACTCCCCTTCAAGCGGCTGAATTTTTTTGAAGCGGCGGTTTTGGAGGGGGGAGGGGCGCCGGGAGTCCCACAAATCCCCAGGGACGCCCTATCCCAGGGTGAATGCGCAAAGAATTTCCACTGCGTCAAAAAAAAGGGATTGGCTGTCCTGGCGTTCATTAAAGAAAGAATATGTTCAGCAGTGGACGGAAATACGGTTGTTATTTGTTAATGACATGACATTACAGACATGATTGTGTGGAGTATGTATTATACTAACTATTCCTTGAAATTAAAAAAAAAATACTCATAATATCTGTAAAATACTTTAATAAAAATACCAATTGTAAGCACATTAATTGAGATTTAAAGCAGAGACATAAAGCAATGAATTAATTTGCTATCCAATTCTAAAGTAATCACACATATCCCAGTATTTTCAAAATCCCATTGTTCACTCAAATTTATTTGTAAGAGAACCATTCCCTAATAGTATAAATAGTAAACACACTTTCAATAATTTAATAGACAATATAAATCACCAGTAATGGCCAGGGGTCCAAAAGGAAGCCATCTATATTAACTAATGGTTCCGTATAGCACCATATAAGTATCGATTGGAATAGTAAGTTTCCTTTTTCGCTATTGTTATTAGATGTGACCCAGAAATAGGTTCAGGGCTTTGTAACTTGTAAAATGAAAAAAAAAAAACATTCTTCAGCATTTTTAGATGGCCATAATATCCGCGCACGGATATTATCATTTTATTCATTGAAACGTCCAATTTAATTGAAACATCGGCGAGTATTTTATCAAATCATTAAAATTAAGGACTGCATTTTTTCTTCACATAACTCGTATGTTTAATTGGGAGTGAGTGGAATAATAATCTGTTTGCTAGATTATTGATATTGATTGCTAGATAGATAGCGTCTATTTTCACAAGAAAATTGATTGTATGAATATAACATTGGAAAAATCATCATTTACGAGCGAAGCCGCGGGAAAAAACCAGCAAACTAATAAACAGCGGTCACACCATTCGCCCACATAAAGCGTACCTTGACCGTGCTAATGAAGGCGAGGGTACAGCTATTTTACAATAATAGCAGACATTGCTCTAATGGAATAAACGGTTGCTGATAGCAAGGTTGTGACGATCTCGCAGTGCCGCGAACACTGCCGCTCTGAGGCGACACTACACCAGCAAATTGGTAAATGGCACCACTCGAACGCGTATCCGCTCAATCACTTAAGACAAAAGGATTCAGTAGTCTTCAATTTTACTTCTGATACTACGGTGCCCAAGTCCGTGTGAATATCTCAATATAAAATGGAGAGCAAATAGGAATTCGATGATGAACCAACAGTTCAGCGACAAAGAATATGGAGTGCTCAATGGATTCTAGGATACTTCAATTAAACATAATTAAAGATTGAAACAGTGTTTTTGCTATCATGAATGGAATAAGTGTTAACGTTGATAAGGCAGTGATTGGGGAGAAGAAAACGAAAAGAGCGACAGTTAGAGAGAAGTTAATGCAGATAAGATCAAACATTACCGTTGAACCGATTATAGCATGTTATATAATGTCAAATGTCTTCTCAGGACTTGCTGTGCAAAATTTGAATTTAGAAAAGGCGTGTCGTGTTAACTTGGGTTATAGTGATGAAGTGTGTTCAGCATTAAACAGACGACAGACAGAGAATTACACTCTGGAAGAGTCTGAAGTTCAAAAGTTGACGGCATCGGTGCAAGCTTGGAAAAATATCGTGCAAACGGCATTTCCGTGTATTTTAGTTTTGTTTGTTGGTTCATGGAGTGACAAAACTGGCAAGAGGAAGGCTTGTATCCTCCTACCGATTGTTGGAGAGGTGCTGTGCTGCACTAGTTTCATCCTAAACACATATTTCTTCTACGAATTGCCGTTGGAGATCACAGCCCTCTCTGATTTGTTTCCTTCTCTGACCGGTGGATGGATAACTGTCTGTGTCGGTGTATTTAGTTACATTGGTGATGTCACGACTAAAGAAATGAGAACATTTAGAGTGGGTGTGGCTAATCTATGTATGTCTTTAGGAATTCCTATAGGCATGTCCCTAAGTGGGATCCTTCTACAAAAGATCGGCTACTATGGGATTTTCTTGATTTCCAACTGCTTATATTTTGCAAGTCTCATTTATGGCTATATCCGTCTCAAAGATCCTGAGCTACCAGAAGAGAGACAAAGAGTGAGTATAGTATCCTAATAATTATAAGTGTAAGCAATATTTTTAATGTCTGTTCGTTGATTTCATATTTGTTGATATTTGTATATATTAGTAGAACTAGATAGACGGCCGGCTGGTCAAGTGGTCAGGCTACTGGTCACTTTACCCCGCGGTCGCAGGTTCGAATCTCCCCAAGTGCAAATAATTTGTGTACTGAATAAAGATGTCTGCACCGGTTCATGGATGTGTATATAAATTTATATAAACTTCTTAGATTTATTTCCGTCCCTAGTACCTGTAACATAAGTTCTTACAACGATGCTAGGCTAACGTGGTGTGATTGTTCAATAATATATATGTTGAATGATAAAGCACCATTTAGAGCAGTGAGATATTTTTATAATACCGCAAGTAATTAATTTAAAAAAAGCAAAACCAACCCGACTAAGGTTAGATTGTTTATATAGCTTTTCCAAACCTAAATTGTGGAGGGACATTAATTAAAAAAGGTGAATACGAAAGTACTGATACAGTTTCTCATATCGGAAGTGTAGGGTTATCGGTACTAGCCCGTTCATTGTGGCTGGGTCGGTCCTACGTCTAAGTGATAAATTGGTTGGAGCCACTACGCAAATTCGAGGAGGGGAGCATCGCAACACAATCAGCGGTTAGCTGACGAGGCTCTGATAGGTGTCTGCATGATATCCCTCTACCCCAATATGTCAATCTCGATATCCCTATTAATGTGTTCACCAATATATTCACATTGATTGTTTTGTATTTTTGATGTGAAACGTTCACTGGCGCGCAGTAAAATCGTTTCAATTTTTTTTTTTCTTTAACGCCGGGAAATGCTCTGAGACATCCCGCGGGGGAGTGGGCTTCCCAACGCAGGTATGTGGGACTCGCTGCGCCCGACAGCTGGTAAATGGACGCAGCTCTACCCACTAAAACCCGGCGAGTGCCACCAATGCCTTTGGTGAGGTGCCCCAGATCTAGTAAACAAACAGGGCACCTCGACGGCTAGTCAGTCCTGCAAGGGACCGACGCCACCTCCACAGAGGGGATGTCCCGCACCACAAGACAACCCCTCCCAACGTCGGGACAGTACAATGGGGTGAGGTTCCCATCCTCACCCCTTGCCCCCTGCTCTTATGTCCCTTCTTCTTATAAGAGGGGTACAAAGAGCCCCCTTGGCCCAATTAGTTTCGCCCAAGGTGCAGCGGCTCACCCTAGGTTATTATTTAAGGGTGGGGACACCAGCGAGGCCAGACGGGTGATCAGTCCTCATTAACGGGACCATTTCACCCAATACTGGGTTACATCCTAGGTTACTGAGCCCCACCGCCACGACAAGGCCTGAACCATCGTGGGGAAATCGTTTCAAATGCGTTAACGGCAAGTGGAATGACGCTGTCATTTTCGGCTTTGGCTTTCGTTAGGTATTGATTGTGAACTTGAATAATGACATAGATGACTCATTTGCCGTGTGATCCTTGACCTACTTTTTTTTTTAATTTCAAAAACCACTTTGGCAGTAAAGTTGACTCAAACGCCATTTAGAGATTATCCGGAACAAACAGACAGACAGACAGAAAGAAAGACCGACAGACAAAAAAAATGTAAAAAATGTAATTTTTGTTTATATACCATATGCATTCAATAATAAAATCATTTTACAAAAAATTAAAACCGACTTCAAAAATACTAAACTAAAAAGTAATAAAATAACTTTTTCTTTAATTTTTGTGCTTACAACTTATAATCAACTTAATCTTCTACTAATGTACAAACTTTGCGTTTACCACGTCATTATAGTTTCTTTTGGAGTCGGTGTCAGCCAAGGTAGGTTGGTAGGGTACAGCAACAAAAAGGACACCGAAATTGGAAGCACCAGCTTTGAAACAAAAAAATAACCATCGAAATCCATTCACAAACGGCGGAGTAATCGTGTCACATACATACAAAAAAAAACATACAGACGAATTGAGAACCTCCTCTTTTTTTTAAGTCGGTTTAAAAGCGGTTATTTTAATATTACAAACAGACACTCCAATTATATTTGTATGTTAATATCTCCATTATTTTAGAAAATAGCGCATAAAGTTTAGAGGTACACAAAATATAATTTGTTAAGTGGTGAAGTTATTTCAGGAAAATTGAGGACAATTTCCCTATAATAAATTGGCAAACAACACGACGCTTTACCTAATTACTATTAATATAATTAGGTACAATTAATTGGGTTTTTTGGGTTCAGGGCTTAAAAATTGAACACGCTCTTCGATTTTTAACCCGTTTATAATAATTAAAAAACCCTTTCACCGAAGTGTGGAGATATATTCCATTTATTTCGATTTTAAAATATTTGTGCATAATTTTACACTCACAATACAGTTAAGTATTGTGACAAAATATTAGCGAGGGATCGGTCGTCTTGACGTTCTTTGAGGGAGGCCTATGTTCAGCAGTGGACGGATAGGGGATGATGATGATGATGATGAATACAATTAAAACGTTCAAAAGTTTTAAAAACGACAGCTAAAACTTGATTTTATTCATCAATGTTTGCTATCGGTAAGTCGAAAAGCACACAAAATAATCGACATTTTGATACTTAATTAAAATTAAGCGGATACCACATAATAACAGTGGCGCAATAATAACAAAAATAGGTTTTAAATATAAATTGAGATTGTGCCGTAATCGAATACGTTAGCAATTAGTAAAACTGACAGGGTTTGACCCCATTGTCGTTAATATGTACAGACGGACAATAATGGAGATCTAATTATCGATTATATGTCGAGCACTGTATGTATCGAGTTATAAAATGAATAATATACTGGTAAAGAGATGCACGGTGCCGCACTCCCGTCTGTATGGGTTCATCATTCCGCTTATTCTACTATGAAGTTTTACTGCTTTAGAAAGAAAGACAGGACAGGTACGACAAATATATGGAATCAGCTGCCACTTACGGTGTTTCCGAACCGATACGACTTAGGAACCTTCAAGAAAAGAGCATATACGCATATACTCAAATCTGAAAGGCTGGCAACGCACCTGCTAATCCTCTGATGTTTCGTTCCTGATTTTCCCGCGGACTGATCTCAATTACCATACGGTATCAGGTAAATAAGAACGATAATGTTTTAGAGTTTGTGAGTTTCTTGTGGCGGCCCATGGGTGGGGATAGGCTAAAGGAGTGCAACGCATCTGCATAACCTCTTGTGCGGATGTTTATGGGCGTTTATGGCGTCGGAAGTAGTGATGGCAGTAACGGCTGTTTTACAATAATAAATTATCCTGTTGTGTTGTTTTGTAACAACTGTTGTTCTAAACTGCTGTCTGTTATCGTGTTAAATGTTGATTTATAGACGTTGAAAAATATGAATTGTGACAATAAGCAAAAAAAAAGGTGATTCTGCCTATTGCGTGCCTATTTTTACTATTGCGTCATCGTTTCAATAATGACAACTGACAACAGGATATAGTTATTCTTTAATAATGGATTATTCATTATTTTCAAATAACGCATTACTACAACTGTTGTCGTAATAATGACCACCACTAGTCGGAAGTCATCTAAGGCTCCGTCTGCTCATTTGCCCCCCAATGATATAATATATAAAAATAATATCGGGGTTTTGAATAACCCCACGTTTCCCTAATCACAGGCACCGAGGATAGAATAAGAATATAGATATATAGATAAAATAGATATTTATCTGTTACAATAATAATAATAATAATAATTATTATTATTTTGGTTTTCAATTTTTGCCAATTCTCCCATTTCTGGGGCATATCCAAAGATGCGGGCTTTTGGCCAAGACATCTTTGATTAAATATTAAATTTATTATTTAATCTATCGACAGAAATTTCCTGACTATTCTACATGTATTTAAAATGACTGCTTTTTGCATGAGAATGTAAGTAAGGACCGTATATTAAGATTTTTGAGACTGGTATGAAGTGTTTTTGGGATGACTCCTGTACTGGAAATTATAATTGGGATAGTTTTTACTGTTTGAACTCTCCACTGGGATTTAAGTTCGATGGACAAGTCTGCATATTTAGTAAGTTTATTTGTGTAAGTGGAATTGAGATTGTGTGTATTGGGTATAGCAATGTCTATGAGATATACAGTCTTATTTTGTTTGTCGTGTAGCATGATGTCAGGTCGGTTATGGTGTATAATTTATTATTATTATTATTTATCTGTTACACAATACACGTGTTAAATTTGTAATGGTACACTTAATAATTTATTTAACTGAGATGCGTATTTCGTCGATGCGTTGCCTACATTAATGAGTAGCCTGGGCTACTTTTATTTAATTTGTTTAAGAACACGGACGACTTTGAGCACTTACCTTTAGGTTCGTGTCGATTTGCCGAATAAATAAAAAAAAAAAAAAAAAAAAAAAATAAAAAAAAGTCTTAATAGCCTGTCTATTAAGACTCTCGGAACATATATTTTTAATGTAAATTGCAGTTATCAGTATCCGACCAGTACAACCGACTGTCCAATATAGAAAATGGGGTAAACGCCCCCTCTTCTATATAAGAAAACCCCTTCAGAGACGGTAAGACTGGTTATAATTGAAGACCCTTTTCAGGAGCAGCCAGTGGGTTGCCGTGGCTGGGTTTGCTCGTTCTTCGATGCGCGGCACATCCGGGAGACCCTCACGGTAGCGTTCAGGAGTGGACCCCGGAGACGGCGGCTCAGGGTCTCACTGCTGATCGTGGTGGTGTGCGTCATCTTCGGTCCATTGCATGGTGAGGTCATGAGATATTAGATACCGCTAGTATTCGAATCCGTGACTCCACATTCTCTATGCAGCCTGTGTGAAATATTTATTACAAAACCAAACATTAACGACTTATTGGTCAAGTAATTCCATACCCTAGGGTTCTAACCCCAGCAAATGCAGATAATTTGTTTTATGAATATTGATATTCTGATGTCATGGGCGTCGTATCCTACTGGGAATACTTTACGTAGATCATCAAATAATCTAGATAAAAACTTACTGTATCTTTTTTTTTTCTATTAACTCGATTATCCTTCACGTGATAATATGTCTAGGATTGAGTATAGACTTTTTTCATCATCATCAGCATCATCACCATGAGATAGTTTGTTTTGCATTGTACTACTGCAATTGCGGTAACAACCAATGGCTTGTAATTTTTAAGACTTTTTTCTTTTTTCATATTTCAGGCGAGATGAACGTGCTGTACCTGTTCATGAGGTACAGGTTCAACTGGGACGAGGTGCAGTTCAGTATGTTCTGCACCTACAGCATCATTACGAATTTAGTGGGTAAGTCTTTTAGTTCATTGTCCTTTATCCTCTTTATTGACAAGTTAAAAGTATGATTAATTAGCAAAAACATAGTTATCAGTTTTACTCATATCAATAGATAAGACTTTGATTGTTTTATTAACAAAACTTTGGGGCTCATCCAATTAGCGCCATGCTGATTTTTTAAATCTGAAATTGTAATTAAGACCGGGTAAGGCACGAATATTATATTGTAATTATAGATAAAATAGCTGTTGCCCGCAGCTTCGCCCGCTTAGATTTACAGCCGTACCCGGATTGATGATTATTATTTTTGTAGCGTGAGTTACTGTTGTTAATAATAATGTTGTTAATGATTGCTGATATTATAAGGTCCCATCAAAATCGGCCCAGCCGTTCCAGAGGTTAGCCGGAACAAACAGACAGACAGACAGACGGACAGACTGACAAAAATTGTAATAAATGCTATTTTGGTATATGTCCCGTGTATACATCCCTATGCATTCAATAAAAACGGTTCTTTTAATATTACAAACGGACGCTCCAATTTTATTTAGCTGTATAGATATACGATACAAAACGCTGGTGAAATTCATGTAGAGGGCGCCGCATGCTTTTTGTAAAAAATATACATAAATTATAGAACCTGGAAAGAATATTTGACTATCATTACTTTTGGAACCTTTCCTTGTTTATGAGATTTTAAACTAGGCAGTTGTTTTAATTAATGACTGGCCTTTTGGTCTAGTGGTTAGTGACACTGCTGCTAAACCAGAAGGTCGTGGGTTCGATCTCCACTCGGGACAAATAATAATAATAATATCTATGAACGCTTTCACACCACGTCAATCTGGTCCCGTGGTAAGTTCTCGAAGAACTTGTGTTACGGTTCCAGACAACGGAAATATATTTACTACTTTTATACTATACTTAATATATTTAAGATTTTGACGTGACAACGTCTTATAATTCGATGGAGCCGGCTGCAAGAACGAAAAAACATGACGCATGCGGCGTTACCCCGCTCTGAGGCGTTCCATTTTCTTATGATGTTGTCACGTTCAACTATCGTCAGTAAACCGACTTTACAGACAACCGAGTTTTATTATACATATAATAAACATATTTAATACACATCGGTGACCCAGGAACACAGATTATTTTGTTCCCTGGCGGGATTCGAACCCGCTACCTCCGACTTGAGCGACAATGCGCTAACCATTGAGCCACAGAGGGCGTCATGCTTGTGTGTTGAGCATGATCATTTGTCAGAACAAAGACACAGATATCTGGATGCATTTTATCTATAATATGTATGTATTTAGAAATGTATAAGTATATAATATCAGTTGTCTGGTTGCCATAAGAACAGATAGCTGTCGTGTGAGTGGTCCCAACATATTATATTATTACTAGTGGCACCGACAGACGTTGTCCTGTACAATTTTTTTTTGTGAATTTAAATTTCCGATTCCTTGCCGCATTTTGCACTTTTAGTTCACGTACCTCGATATTTCGGATTGTCAATACTTTGATCACGAAACCTTTAGTGTGGACTCGACGATACAAAATGGTGCTCATTTTTTATCGTTGAGTCCACCAATTTTTGAGTTTAAAAACAAAAGGGGCGAAAATTATACCGCTAATAATTATTACAAAATCAACAAGTGGTCCATAGAATCAACAAGTTTAAATAATACAGGACTCCGAGTTGAAATAACACAGTTATGAACACAAAATAATTTATTCTGTATAAGAAAATACTGAAAAGTATTCATAATTTCAATTGTTTATATTGTATTTATATTAACGCAGGTATAAGGGTGCAGAAATAAACTTTGTAATGGTAGAAAATTTTGACGTTACAACGTCTAATAAATCGATGAACGCCGGCTGTATGCAAGAAATGTTACGTTCATTGTCCCGTTACGCTCGTTATCACGATAAACTTTTATCGCGATGATGGTCTAGGATCGGCTTCAAAGATCCAAGTCCCTGAATAAAAGGGTTTTAAATTTCCTGAATGCCTGACTTTGCTAACGTCGCTTTAAATTATAGGTGTGAGCAACGTTAGTCTAGGCCCCTAGGGGCTATGGGTCAATAAGAGGTCTAAGTTAGATACAGACCAGTGCAAATGGGATTATCTAAACCCCGTGCAACTTGATTATAATATGCTCGTTGGTAAAGAAAAACTTTGTATTTTTCTTTAACGCCGGGAAATGCTCTGAGGGAGTCAGTCTCCCCAGGCGAGTATGTGGGACTCCCTGCGCCCTAAAGCTGGTAAGTGGAGGCAGATCTACCCACTCAAACCCGGCGAGTGCCACCAATGCCGCCTTTGGTGAGGTGCCCTGGATGTAATGAGCAAACAGGGCACCTCGACGGCTAGTCAACGTCCCCGGGGACCGACGCCACCTCCACAGAGGGGTTCCCGCACCAGAGAACAACCCCTCCCAACGTCGGGATAGTACAATGAGGTGAGGTTCCCTTCCTCTT
Organism: Helleia helle; assembly: GCA_963853865.1. Taxonomy (NCBI): domain Eukaryota; kingdom Metazoa; phylum Arthropoda; class Insecta; order Lepidoptera; family Lycaenidae; genus Helleia; species Helleia helle. Next base: position 4,107,102 of record OY971425.1, on the reverse strand, counting down.
TTGTCCCCTCTTCTTATAAGAGGGGTACGAACGTCACGGCCTCAACCATGGTGGGGCAGTAAAGAAAAACCTAGTACAAACATGGCTTTAAAAGATTGAAAATCAGCTCGTCAGCCATTACTGCGGTTGCACATTCTGAACTGATGGCCTTTTTGACCTTTACTTGTTTTTACATCATTTCCAGATTGGTACGTGTTTATTTAGTGTCAAATAAAGCTAACTCATTCATTCATTTATTCATAAAAAGTTGTTAAGTCAGTGACTTTAGGATTAGTAGCCAAAATCCATCAAGGATATAACCGGATAGGGTAGTGTGTATGTGAACCATGAAATTACGAAACTGGTCAGTGATTTGCACTGACGTAATAGCAATTCAGCCAACCAGAGATCTGTATGTACGTCCTATCGACCAATCATCCATCAATGGGCATTAGTCGGTCAATCACAGCGCAAAACGCAGCATCGCAGCACAAATTTGGCGAAATTTGTTTTCATACAAAATACATAACATTACCACTCTATTCCGGTTATATGCTCGATGCCGAAATCTCATAAATTTTTAATTTTACGAATCTAAATAAGGACAACGCATAATATGATCCATATTGATGGGCTAATGGTAGTACCATCGTCGACTGATTTGATGACAAGATCCGTGCCGTGTAAAATATCTTCGCTAAGTGCGCGAGTACGACTCGCACTTGGCTAGTTTTATTTTAGTCCTTACATATTTTTTCATACTATGTACGCGAGGGACTATGGTCTAATGGAAATGGGCTCGATATTGACCGTGTCTGCCTAAAATTGGCTTTTATAAAATATCCCCGTGCAGCTGAACAAGAAAACATTGCTTGCTAACCGGTAAAGGGGAACTAGGAAATCTGCATGCTGGATGAGATTAAAAGGTTAAATTATATTTTAATTAGCAATAATCCAGTAGCAGTCTTTACAGCAAATGACGCACGCATATAGCCCCGCCCTCCTTTCCCACACTGCATATTATGCGTACACATGCATGCACCACCACCCCACATGCACCACAACCACAACCACCAAACAATCTACGCACGTTTCGCCCCGACACCGAGGCATCCTCAGGATGTAGACTCTATGATTTATTAAGTGACGTGCAGGCCCAAAAACACGCCTTATATTAGCTGGTTCCCCCACTACCCCCACCGAATAACCGTATTATGGGAGAATTTTAACGAATTCTCCCATAATACGGTTATCGGTTTGGTCATTCAAAAATGCAATCGTTTTTATTATGAGATTAAAAGGTCTTCGATGGTGTGTGAAGTTCACGATCCATTGAGCCTGTGCATAGATGATGGCACAAGATGTTGATTGTCTCATTTGATGTCTTGGTTGATTCGAGAAGGACGTGCCCAGTGGGCATGTAAGGTTTAATGATAATGATAATGATTACGTATTTTTTACAGGTACATTGTTCTCCATAAGCATATTCAGTGACTTCATGAAGCTGGACGACTCGGTCGTGGGCATAATATCCTGCACCAGCAAGATCCTCGCCTCCTTCATATTCGCCTTCGCCAGCACCACCACTGAGATATACATCGGTGAGTGCTGTAAGATTTTTCATTTGTGCTGTTTGCCTACCCAACTAGATGTAGGCAAACAGCACAAGATGCACCAGACAAGTGACTAAACAAGCGCAAAGAAGACGGAAAATTGTGGGCCTTGGTGTTAGCTAACTAGTTAGTTAAAAGTTAAAAAGTTTGCTATGCTAACTAGTTAGTTAAAAGTTAAAAAGTGCCCTTTTAACGAAGCAAAGCAAACTTACTTTATGAAAGAAATAAGAAGTACTACCAGCCTTTTTTTCGGCCTTCTCTTTTTTTCTTATTCTTTTCTTCCTTAGTTTCAAGAACAACGGCCGCGCGACACAAGCGCATGCCATAGTATAGTAGTTAATCTGTACATCTTAAGGAAAGGCTGCTTCCAAAGGCATAGCAAATCTACGAGCTGTTATTTATTTTACGTCTGCATGCTCGATTGCCACTTTATGCTATGAAACATTAATTTCAGCCCCTCTTGTTGAGATATTTAACGGCACTTCCTTCATCGCTATGAGGTCCATCGCATCGAAACTGGTGACCAGTGAAGAATTGGGTATGTTTTCTTTATTTGTATTTATACTTCTGATATTTATAAAAAGGCTTTATTTACAATCTTACCCCTGATGCCACCTTACACCTGGGGCACCTGATTCGCTATAGGCGTACAATCCTAGCGCAGCTCTTGTTGAGCTGGTTTCGTATGAAGGTGAACAAAAACATCTTTTTAGGGTCAAGGCCACAAATATGTTTTCTTTTTCGTTGCCACCTATAATGACAAGACTTGACAGAAACACTGTATATTTTCATTTTTTATATAATTATTATTCCGCGGTCCATATTGTCTTCCTTTTCACGCCTAATCATAAGAGTAGTGTAAGACGTAGTACAATATTGCTTTACAGCCGAATAGGGCCGGCACGACCGAGGTGGAACCTCTCGCTCAGATAACATCAGCGTCAAGTCACGGTTATGCCGTCGCGTTTCGTGCGGTTCGTGAGTTTCATTGGGAGGATAGGAAAAAGGAGGGCAATCCCCTCCGCATCCAAATTCGCATAACTTTTAGTTGTGCGGATGTCTATGGGCGTCCGTAGTCACCATAAGAGTACTCGGTTGCCTCCTTGTGACATAAAAAAATGTATATCGATAAAACATAGCTAGGAGATTTTTATCACTACGAGTACAGCTGCAAATCTAAGTTAAGGCGACGCATTGTTTAACAATATTTCTAAACCAGGCACGCGCAAGAGGGGACTGAGCGTCCTGAGCGGGGCGAGGCTTGCCAACCGCGCGCTAGCTTATAACTAAAGGACGTACACGACAAAATGGTTTTTGTTATTTTATTTAGTTAAAAACGATGATTTGAGAAATTCCTTCTACAATTTTAAAGAGCATGTATAGACTTTAATCGGTCCCGTTTGTCCATAAGATGTGAATATCTTTTTGAAAAGAGTTATGTTTGATATATTTTGTTCTTTGTTACAAAAGTTACCTAATTATGTATTGTAAACTAACAAAATAAGGTTTTTATCATGAACTATTAGGTCAACAACTTATGGGAACTCTTCCCTGACACACCCGTGGGCTATACGCCCCCCAGGATGGCTCGGCAGACGCCGGACGAGGAGGGTGTTCCGCCACCCGTCACGGAGGCTGAAATGGAGGCGGTTCTGTCCCGCCTCCAGAGTAAGAAGAGGGCGCCGGGTCCAGACGGGGTGCATGGGAGAGTCCTCGCGATCTCTCTCGCGTACCTCGGCGATAGCCTTCGGGAGCTGTTCGACCGCTGCCTGCGGTCGGGACAGTTCCCGAGGGCCTGGAAGGATGGTCGGCTCTGCTTGCTACCAAAGGCAGGGCGGACCCCAGACTCGGCTTCGGTGGTGCGACCGGTGGTGTTGCTGAGCGAAGCTGGGAAGGCCCTGGAAAGAATAGTGGGCTCCCGGCTCGTTCAGCACCTGGACGAGGGCCCGGGACCGGGACTCTCAGAGTCCCAATTTGGGTTCCGGGTACGCCAGTCGACCGTCGACGCCCTCAAACGCCTTCGGGCGGTGACGAGTGAGGCGGAACACAGAGGGGAGGTGGTGGTCGCGGTGTCCTTGGACATCGCGAACGCCTTTAACAGCCTCCCTCACAGTGTGATACGGGAGGCGCTGAATTATTTCGGTGTCCCCCCGTATCTAAGGAGGCTGTTGGAGGCGTACCTCTCCGAGAGGAGGGTAGCCTGCGAGAACCGGTGCGGGTCCATAGAGTGGTGGCGAGTCGGCTGCGGTGTCCCACAGGGATCGGTTCTCGGCCCGATCCTATGGGACATCGGCTATGACTGGGTCCTGCGAGGCCGCCTCCTCCCCGGGATGGGTGTCATCTGCTACGCGGATGACACTCTCGTCTACGCCCGGGGACGAGGCTATAAGGAGGCGGCGCGGCTGGCCGAGGTCGGGCTCGACCTCGTGATCAGCCGCATAGAGAGATTAGGGCTTCGGGTCAGACCTGAGAAGACCGAAGCCCTTCTCTTCCGCGGGATAGGGCGGAAAGGACCCCCACCGGGGGCTGCCCTCCAGGTCGGAGGGGTGAGGGTCAGGATGAGCCCCCATATCAAATATCTGGGGCTCATCCTTGACGGTGGGTGGACCTTCGGCCCACATTTCTCAATGTTGGGACCGAAGGTCGTGAAGGCGGCAAGTGCACTGGGCAGACTCCTCCCGAACCTCGGAGGACCCAGCGCCGCCTGCAGGCAGCTATACTCCGGAGTCTGCCGGAGTATGGCTACCTACGGTGCACCCATCTGGGCGGGTCACCTTACCACGAGGAATAAGGCCCAGCTGCGCTCGGCGCATCGGGTCATCGCGGTAAGAGTGATCCGGGGGTACCGTACAGTATCGTGGGCGGCAGCCACTGCCCTGGCCGGTGACCCCCCGTGGGAACTCGTGGCGGAGGTTCTTGCCGAGACGCACTCCTATGTCTCGGATAGGAGGTCTCTTGGTGAGAGCCTTACTCTAGACGGGATCCTTCGGGTTCGCCGACTAGGGCAAGAGACGTTAATGCGAAGGTGGGGGGAGGACCTGGCGCAGCAGCCGTACGGCAAAAGCCTAACGGTAGCTCTGCGTCCGGTCCTTGAGCGATGGATGCGCCGTAAGCGTAAACCCCTCACCTTCCGTCTGACACAGGTGCTCACCGGGCATGGTTGCTTTGGTGAGTACCTGTGCCGGACGGCCCGCAGGGAGCCGTTGACAGTGTGTCACGATTGTGGCGCGGCGGTGGACTCGGCCCAGCACACCCTCGAGGTGTGCCCGAGATGGGCGGCGCTGCGTCATGATCTGACATCGGTCATCGGAGGGGACTTGTCTCTGCCGAGTGTCATCATCGCGATGCTCGGCGACGACGAGTCCTGGACGGCGATGGTTTCCTTCTGCGAGGCAGTAATGTCCCAGAAGGAGGCCGACGAGCGGGTGAGAGAGGAGGCCGCCGACGAGGCCTCCCCCCGTGGGCGACGAACGGGGGTGCGCAGGAGGCGCTACTTAATGCGCCTCCAGTAACGCCCCTGTGCTCGTGTCGGGTTCAGGATGGGAACCTGGGCTCAGTATGACACGACGTCGCGGGGACTGCCCAAGCAGCCGGGCAGCCCCCCTTAAGAGGAGTAGTCTGGCCTTCGCCGGGGCCAGCCTGTCGCTGAGGTGATCCTGTTGAATGCCTATCCGGGACCCTCAAAAAAAAAAGGTCAACAACTTATATTTTTATTCGTTTTGGAACTACTGAAAAAAATTGAGATTGTTGTCGTCAAAATTTCCAATGCGTCCTCTTAACGGGAGAGTAGATAAGTAGATATTATGAATCTACTACATATTTTTTCTAGTCACAGAAAACATCTAGAAAAAAAAACTAACTAGTCTTTAAAGTAATGTGCCACGTGCGGTTCGTTAATTTAGTTCAAACCCACTATTAATTGCGCCGACTGTTCCCGATAGGGCTGCCGCGCCACTTGTAAACTGCAACTATTTGTAAACGAAATAAAAACTAATGGTTTTCCACATTATATTAAAAATAGAAAGTATGTGAGTTTGTTTCTTTATAATTTTGACGACCTCTGTGGCTCAATGGTAAGCGCGTTAGCACTCAAGCCGAAGGTTGTGGGTTCGAATCCCGCCAGGGAACAAAAATATTTTCTGTGTTTCTGGGTCATGGAGTGTATTATATAATCCCACAAAAAACAGTTTCACTGTAAAATGTCGCGCCAAGTACACGTCTAACTATATATATAAATATAATATAGTATAGCAAAAAAAAAAAAAACTAGTCTTTACAAAAAATATGAAATAAAAAAACCAAGTACACAAAACCTCTCGGATTAAAAGAAACACTCATTAAAAACTGTGAAAATTGAAAAAACAATTGGTGTAGTATATTTACAAAAAAAAAAGAAAAATTTGCAATCTACAAAAAAATATAAATTAAAAAAAAGTAATCATTGTGATTTTCAATAATTGCAAAATTTTTGTGGCAAATTTTACAATTGAAAACAATTTTTTAAACGTACTTGGCGCCTAAGATTAACATAGAGCATGCGTTCCTGTTATTCCTCCTGTTTAAATATTTAGAGTGTAAAAGGGAAAGTTAGATACCAGATGGCGCAATATGCAACTTGACCGGCAGTTCAAATCAATAATTAAATTAAAGTAAAATATTATATTTGCTTATTAGTAAATCATGTAATAATAAGCTCAAATATGTAATTAAAAAATTTAATATTTTTTGTTCTTGTCCAATATATGATTCATTATTATTTACCCTAAATTTATTAAGTTATAGTTGCACACTACCATGTCTTCAGAATAAAAAAAAAATCAAAACTTTAGATGTATTACTTTCTTTATTGTTTTCTTAAGAATAATTCAAATCCAACTCCATACGAAGAAAGTCATAAATTATCTTGATACCAATGTACTTATTATTATGTTTATTGTCCTTTAAGGCCTTTAAATATTCTCCTTTCCAGAAGCTAAAAAAATGTAAAAAAGTAAGGAAATAACTTCAAATGAAAATAATTAAAATTAAGAAATACTACACACATAATGTCTCGCAATTTTTGTTTACAACCAGCTCTTTTCCGCTTAAAATTTTTTTTATTGCACGGTCTGTGACAATGGGAAAACAAATTGTATTGACAATAATAAAAGTATGATAAGTCAGAAATTTGAAGTTAAATTACTTACATAATATCATAATCAATACTGAAATTAACTTGTCTGTCTCTATTTGATTATTGGAACAAATATAAGTCATCAACATATAATGCTATAACAATTTTTACATCATTATTCATTTTTGTAAAAACACATGGCTCTATACGACTCCTTTTGAAACCTAACTCACATAAACATTGCTCCACTCTCTAATACCATGATCTAGATGACTGCTTTAAACCATAAATCATCAAGTATCAGCACATGGGGTGGTGCAGCGAAAACGCTACTGATATCCGTCGAGAGAGCGCAGAGAGCAATTCTCAAGGTGGGTACATTTCGCCCTTTCCTATTCCCTACTAACCTTCTTTATAAAACATGTAAAGTCCTAACAGTCAGACAACTTTTTATACTAAACATAGTACTAAAACAGCACGCAGCTCTTGCCTACTGTACTGAACTTACTAAAAAACGAAGAAAAGATATAGTTTGCTCCCAAAAAATTGCAATAAAACATACCTTTATAACTAAATTTTATATATACCTAGGCCCTTATCTCTACAACAGATTAAATGCTTTGTTAGATATTTATCGACTAACTTACCATAAATGTAAAAAAAATCTCCAGTTGTCGCTACAAAGTATGTCGTACGAAGAGACAGAGAATTTGTTAATTAGGATAGAGTAGACTTTAACTATTTATACATTTATATTATAAGTTATATGTAGTTTAATATAAATGATACAATATGATTCTCTATATAAAAATATAAAAAAAATCCAGTTGTCGCTACAAAGTAGGTCGTACGAAGAGACAGATAATTCGTTAATTAGGTTAGATTAGACTTTACCTATTTATACTTTTATCTTATAAGTTATATATAGTTTAATATAAATGATAAAATATGATTCGTGAAGCGAGTACACTAGCCCTCTTAGCCTGAAACTCAGGATTTCCTAGTTCAGGCAGTCAGTACATATATTGTAAATACCTAAGAAACATTGCATTGTAATTATAGATTTTATTGTACTTAATATGTAAGTTTCTGAAATAAACATTTTTTTTTTAAATTATAAATTACTTTGTTTAACAATCTTATTCTTATTTGAATCACAATTACTAACTAGTTGAACCTTATAAATGTCCTCTTTAAGAAAACCATTTAAGAATGCTGTTTTAACATCTAAATGAGTGACATCTAAATTTAACAGATAGTGCGAACAATAATTTCAAAGTAGAATGTCTGACATCTGGTGAGAAAGTCTATTCATAATCAATACCAGGCTTCTGTGTAACCTTGCCCTTAGCCACTAAACATGCTGTGTAACATACACTATTATCACTATTTATTTTCCTTTCATATACCCACTTGCACTGTACTAAAGTTTAATCAAAAGGTTATTCACTCACAGGAACCCATGCATCATTTTCTTCAAAAGCTTGCATGCAGCTTTTCCTCTATTGCCTCAATCCACTTGTCTCTTTCTGGGCTCTCCAGAGCTTCATGGACACAGACTGGATCATTAGTAACATTTGGACTCAACGTTGTACATAGATTTGGAAATCTATAACGCTCTGGCAGCTTTTTTATTCACTTAATTTGGGTCCCCCTTTACTAAAAGTAAATGGTACTGGTTCCTCATTTTCTTCTTCAGATTGCTGTCTGTGTATGATACCCCGTAACTGCTCCATCTTTAATTTTATTCTGGTCATTTATATTCAAATGGCCAATCTCCTATGACACTCTTCACTAATTACCGTTGAAGTAGGAGTAAAAAAACATTGTTTATGTTCCATGACCAACTTATAAACACCATCTGCTTGGTTTGCTACAGCCACCAAACTGTTTTTTCTATTGTAAACATAACAGCATTTCTCCGTTAACTCCACATTGTTTCCATTCTTGATAAGTTGACTAATGTAAATCACACAATTGGCTTTATTAGAGTATAGCAAAAATTTAATAACAATTTAATTGGTAGGAGATGAAGTCAAGAAACAAACTCCAGCGGCATTTATTATGCGGATATGTCTAATTTTTAGAGTTTTGACCGAATAAAATCGGTTGAAACTAAATAAAATAATACATTAAAATCACATTAAAGCACCACAATTACATAGATAGAGATAGTTTCTCACTTTGTTAAATAATTTTGTTATTTCTCGAAAAAAAATTAGACTGTATTGTCATTTTTCTTTCCAATTGGCATTTTCTGTTGGAACCGGCTAAGACCTGAGGCCATGCTACTTTCTACGAAGTAGCGCCATGCTGCTTTGCAGCTGAATGGGCCGGCGCGTCCGGGGAAGTACTTCGCTCTCACATAACATCGACGTCAAATGGCGGCTAATGTCGTCGTGTTTCGTTCGGTTTGTGAGAGATCCGGTGGCCCACCCCCCCCCCCACACACACACATGACAGCACAGAATACTCAAAGACTACCCCAGGGGAGTAACGGTCGCGCAAGCACCGGAGAATCCCTCTCTAGGCCTCCGGGCTCCGGACAGGTACTTGAACCCGGAGACCTGGGCAGCCCCGCGTCTGGGGGGGGGAGGCCGAATCTGTGCTCAACACAAAAACTGCCCGGGGCAAACGGAGTCGTCGGTAGAAGTCCCCTACCACTATGACCGTGAATTTCTGTAACATTAGGGGACTTCATACCAATCTTGACGCCGTCCATTACCACCTCCAGACGGCGAAGCCGGCCTTGCTCTTTTTAACCGAGACTCAGATATCCTCTCCGGCTGATACTTCTTATCTCTTGTCCGGGGTACAAATTAGAACACTTTTTTGTACCGCGGGCTGGAGTTTGCGCGTACGTCAGAGAGGATGTCTGCTCTCGTCGCCTTGGCAGTCTTGAAGGTATGGACCTCTCCAACCTCTGGTTGCGCATTGACAGCGACGACCATCCCCGCGTCTATGCCTGCCTATATAGGTCCCATAGCGGTAATGACGAAAGCGACCGACTTGTGGAGCACATTCAAATGGCTACAGATTCCATGCTACAACAGATCCCATCCGCAGAGATCGTGATTCTTGGTGATTTCAACGCCCATCACACCGAGTGGCTCGGCTCTCGTACAACCGATCATGCGGGAAGATCTGTTTACGAGTTTGCCTCAGCATATGATCTGACACAATTGGTGGTATCACCAACTCGTATCCCTGATGTGGAAGATCATACGCCTTCCCTGTTGGACCTTCTGCTGACCTCTCACCCGGACAATTACGTGGTCTCCGTGGACGCTCCACTTGGCTCATCGGACCACTGTCTGATCCGGAGTTCTGTACCCGTCGCAAGCCCATCATGGCCTCGTTTTGCTGGCTGCCGCCGCGTTTGGCACTATAGGTCAGCTGATTGGGACGGGATGCGGTCCTTCTTTGCATCCTACCCATGGGGGCAAATTTGCTTCTCGCTGGATGATCCAGACATCGTTGCCGATTCTGTTGCCGATGTGGTGCTGCAAGCCATGGAGCTTTTCATTCCAAGCTCTGCAGTGCCTATAGGCGGCAAATCCAAGCCCTGGTTTGGTGAAACCTGTAAGATAGCTGCACGCCATAAACGGTTAAGCTACCGAGCCTGGGCCAAAGCATTGATGTCCCAGGATGAAAAGACCAGCGCATTGAAGAAGGAGTATAACTTTGCCTCCAGGTCTTTCAAAAGAGCTATTGCTGAGGCAAAATCGGAGTACGTGAACAGAATTGGCGAGAGATTGGTTCGACTTCCTTCGGGGACTCGTGCATTCTGGTCTCTTGCCAAGGCTGTTCAAGGGAATTTTTGTAAGCCATCCCTACCATCTCTGCACATGAGGAATGACTCGTTGGCCCACACCGCGAAGGAGAAGGCCGATCTTCTAGGCACTCTTTTTGCTTCCAACTCGACTTTGGATGACCAGGGAAAAATACCACCGACGATCCCTCGGTGTGATACTTCAATGCCGGAAATAATTTTCCGACAGAGCTCCGTACGCAAAGCACTCTTTTCGCTGGACATCCATAAGTCGAGTGGGCCTGACGGCATCCCTCCGTTAGTGCTACGAACTTGTGCTCCTGAGTTGACACCCGTCCTTACGCGTCTTTTCCGGCACTCTTACTCATTAGGCGTCGTTCCATGCTCGTGGAAGCCAGCTTTGGTACACCCGATCCCTAAGAAAGGGGACCGCGCAGACCCGTCCAACTACAGACCAATAGCTATAACTACCTTGTTCTCAAAGATTATGGAATCCATAATCAACTGCCAGCTCCGGCGATATTTGGAGGAGCACCAGCTGATTAGCGATCGCCAATATGGCTTTCAACGGAATCGCTCAGCTGGTGATCTTCTAATATTCCTAACGCAACGATGGGCGGAGGCAATTGAGAGCAAGGGGGAGGCGCTGGCAGTTAGTTTGGACATAGCGAAGGCCTTTGATCGGGTGTGGCATAAAGCACTTCTTGCAAAGCTACCATCTTATGGGCTCCCCGAGAAATTATGTAGGTGGATCACCAGTTTTTTGGCAGACAGAAGCATTAAGATCGTTGTCGACGGTGCATGCTCGGACCTCAAGTCTGTAAATGCTGGTGTTCCCCAAGGTTGTGTACTATCTCCAACCCTGTTTCTTCTGCATATCAATGATATGCTGAAAACCAGCGGCATTCATTGCTATGCGGATGATAGCACTGGAGATGCTTTATACACTGGCCGCCCTAATATTTCTCGGGAACAAGTCGATGAGTGTCGGAACAAACTTGTGTCTGAAATCGAGTCTCTGCTGGCCAGAGTCTCGGAATGGGGGCGACTTAACCTAGTTCAATTTAACCCCAACAAGACACAAGTTTGCGCGTTTACCGCTAAAAAATCACCCTTCGTCGTTCCTCTACAATTCGAAGGCACTTCCCTAAGCGCCTCATCCAGCATTGGGATACTTGGCGTCGATATATCGAGAGATGTGCAGTTTCGTGGTCATTTGGAAGGAAAGGCTAAACTAGCCTCGAAGAAACTCGGCGTGCTCAATAGGGCGAAGCAGTATTTCATGCCTTCACACCGCCTTCAATTATACAAGGCGCAGATCCGGCCTCACATGGAATACTGCTCTCACCTCTGGGCTGGAGCGCCCCAGTATCAGCTCCTTCCATTTGACCGCATTCAACGCCGGGCGGCTCGAATCGTCGACGACAATGTTATCTCCAATAGGCTTGATTCTTTGGCGCTGCGTAGAGATGTCGGATCGCTCTGCATCTTCTACCGCATCTACCACGGGGAGTGCTCTGAGGAATTGTTCGGACTAATACCTGCAGCAGAATTCCACCACCGGACATCGTGGAAAAACTCCAAATTTCACCCACACCATCTCGATGTACGGAAATCCACAACAACTCGATTTTTACGGCATTTCCTGCCTCGCACGACTAATATATGGAATCAGCTGCCTTCCATGGTGTTTCCGAACCGATACGACTTAGGGACCTTCAAGAAAAGAGCATGCTCATACCTGAAAGGCCGGCAACGCACCTGCTAATCCACTGGTGTAGCGGGTGTCTGTGGATGTCGCTCTTCACTTACCATCAGGTGAACCGACTATCCTAAGCCCCCTCTTCTATTAAAAAAAAAAAAAGCTGCCATATCTGTTGTGTTAACAAAAATATCTTGTCTGTGCTTTGGAGAAACGGCGGAAAATGCCAAAAAGCGCGGCTCTGCCCCTCTAGCACCCATCAATCAACTATCACTTCCCATTCTATTCACCCAGAACAGTTCACCATAATATTCGCCAACGAATCACATTACATATTACACAGATTAAGTTTTAAAAACAAACACTATAGAAAACCATCAGAACAGTCCTACAATAGAAAACCACTCCAGAACAGTTCTCCACAATATTCGCCAACCAATCACAATATATACAGTTTTTAAAACAAACACTAGTAAATCACTCAGAATGAACAAAACACAAAATAACAATTATTTAACGGGAAACTGGGAAGAAACGAAGAAGATTGAGCTCTTAACAGAAACGAATATATGAAACAAAAGACGTTTATCAAATAAAAAATACGACAGAAAAAATATATTATACCAAAGACGTTTATCAAATATAAAATATGACAGAAAAAATAAATAAAAATAAGCTATAGAGAATACAAGAAAAAAACGAAATACTTCATTTTTAATACAACACCGTATATTGATAACGATAGGCAGCATGGCCTCTAGCCTTTGCCTGTTCCGACAGGATAAAACTAAAAAACAAGCAACCAACTTCGATGTCAAAACTCAAAATTCTCACTGTAACGTCTTATAAAATATTTTCTCTAAACCTCTTTAATCGCAAAACGGCGCAAGCAATAATTTTCATGTTTGAAATGTATTAAATAATTGCTGAGACCCAAAAATTTTTTGTAATATGTGTAAAATTCGTAAAAAGAAACTTATTAAAAATAGTGTGAAGTCTTAGTGTTTTGGCAATAATAACAAAATAAAGCCCCAAAAATTTTTTGTTATGTTTTGGAGGTTATGTTTACATATTATGTTTCGAGAATATATACACAGTGCCTCACGCCAAACTACTTGGATGTCTTCTTGGCGCTAGACACTAACGTGTCTCCTGATAAAAATCTTAAATATATGTATAGTATAAAAGTAGTAAATATATTTCCGTTGTCTGATACCCGTAACACAAGTTGTTCGTGAACTTACCACGGGACCAGAATGACGTGGTGTAAAAGCGTTCATAGAAACGAGTATGAATAAGTAACGTAGGTATTATAATATATAATAAGTCGTAACATATGACTCACCTTAGCGTTATTTGGAAAAGGTATGTGTTAAATTGTGGACCGAGATAGTTCGATTAAGATAACAATAATAAACATTAAATTAATTGATATATTATGTACTAAACTAATTTCATCACAAACTATGCAAGATTCGAACCCGTAACTTGTAATTCGTCTATTTCTTATATCTACGAGTACGTCAGATTTCACGGACGATTTTCCCATTTTAATTTATGACGTGACATTATAAAGAATATGACGTCGTACTTAAAGTTCCTTTAGTGATGTGTTTGGTATATATATCGAACAATATACATATTTTCATAATTGCCGATCACTTTATCGATAACCATCTATAAGCATTGGTATCCATAATAGTGACGTAATATGTTTATCTATCGGTAATATTAAAATAAATTGGAAACTTGCAGTCTTGTGGGTATTAATGTTATGTGAAATAGTTGGTAAAGTGAACCCAAGATCAAGAAATTATAGTTCATAAAATTTATAGTTGTTGGTCCTGTCCGGTCTGTCTTGGTGTTCATAGTGAGGAGTATATATCCAGCCTTGACTCGGGTACTTATTGCCAAATAATGATTCGATGATAATATGAAAATGTATCCACAAAGCACACCACTCTTATCGTCAAAATGAAAATCTTACCGATTTGTGAACTTAATTTAACAGCAAACAGCCTATCGAAGTAAAATGAATTTATTTAAGGCAAATATATTAAGAAGTGAAGTATATTTAAACATTAATTACAAAATAAATTATTTCGTCCTTAAACATTTATGTAGCTGTTTACATTATTTATTAAATCCAGAAATGTAAGTATTGCTTGTTAAAACCTTACTTTATCCGTAGTTCGACAAAGTTACGCCTCTTAGTAAGATAAGATAAGTATACCTTCCACGTTTTGTAATTATGTGAACACCTCACACTTAACAATAAGTAATAACATGCTTTTTGTTTTTTCATCCATTTAATTCTTGTATTGAAATTATTTTCAACTTTTTAGTTCGGTTTGCTCTTGAAGCGTGTTTTTTTTTTTTTTTTTTTTAACTAGATAGCAGTCGGATAACTTAAGTGTAAGTGACTTCCGATGCCTATAGACGTCTGCAGAATCGAGTCTGCAGAAAGAGTTGCCTAAATTACCCGAATCGCGTCTTACCATCACAAACTCGCCATTTACCTTCACAAACTCGCCGGTTTTTAATGGGTAGAGCTGCGTCCACTTACCATCTTTCGGGTGCAGCGAGTCCCAAATACCTACCTGGGAAGTTCCCCCTCCCCCGCGGGATGCCTAATATCATTTCCCGGCAGAAAAAAGGGAGTCTAATACGGTAAAGAATAGCAACATACCGTCGCAAGACTTTTTTCGTAAGGAAGACTAGTATACATCTTTTTTTTTTCTTTTACGCCGGGAAATGCTCAGAGGCATCCCGCCTGGGGAGTGGGTCTCCCCAGGCGGGTATGTGGGACTCGCTGCGCCCGAAAGATGGTAAATGGACGCAGCTCTACCCACTAAAACCCGGCGAGTGCCACCAGTGCCGCCTTGGTGAGGTGCCCCGGATCTGTTAAGCTAACAGAGCACCTCGATGGCTAGTCAGTCTCGCATGGGACCGACGCCACCTCCACAGAGGGGTTGTCCCGCACCACAGAACAACCCCTCCCAATGTCGGGACAGAACAATGGGGTGAGGTTCCCATCCTCACCCCTTGCCCCCTGCTCTTTTGTACCCTCTTCTTATAGGAGGGCTACAAAGAGCCCCCTCGGCTCAATTGGCTTCGCCCAAGGTGCTGGGCTCACCCTAGGCTACTGAGCCCACGCCAAGGCCTGAACCATGGTGGGGAGTATACATCTTACGTCAAATATATCCACTATTTTTTATTATAGACTAGCTGTTTAACGCGCCACCTAGTGCATAGTTTATCCGTGCATAAATAATAGACATACATGCACATAATATGTAATTGTACCCTAAATAACTTGATAAGTCCAAAAAGGACTATATATGCAGCTTTTTAAACAACGAT
This sequence comes from Helleia helle, assembly GCA_963853865.1. Classification (NCBI taxonomy): domain Eukaryota; kingdom Metazoa; phylum Arthropoda; class Insecta; order Lepidoptera; family Lycaenidae; genus Helleia; species Helleia helle. The sequence goes on along the minus strand of OY971425.1, from coordinate 4,091,560 downwards.
TTATCTTAATATTACTATCGATATAAATAGAAAATGATATAAATAATTGAAGGGTTCCCTAAGCTTAAATTTTTATATATCTTGTAAAGAACTCCATTCGGAACGAGTGGCCCTATTTCGAATTACAGTTACCAGTTCCGATGCCTATATTACATTTACGTGACGTTAAATGATAACTCCTGCGAGGATAGAAACAATCTCACTAATAGGCAATTAATTTTGTGAATTGCTCGCGACTTTTGGCTAAAATTCAACAAATATTATATTATATGTAATATTAAACAGGATATTCGAATGTTTAGAATGGTTCGAAAATGTTTGCAATTTTGTTAAATTTACAAACCTGCCTTCTGATACATGAAATAACGTAAACAATTATCTTTGAAGTGAGGCTTCAAGGACGAAGTTTTAAGGAATAGTACTTCAGTATATTGTTTCCTATTTTTCCCTGTTTGTATGTTGTCAATCTTTATTTAAATAATTCTTCTGTACGCGTGTATGTCACTGAACTTCTCCTAAGCGGCTGGACAGATCTTGATAAATGTTTTGTATGTGTTCAAGTAGATTTGAGAATGGTTTAGATTCACAAAAAACTATTGAAATATTTTGCACACAATAGTCTGTCGGTGCCACTAGTATAATATATAGATGAAATTAATGGTTGACTAAAATATATTGAGATTAAAAAATGAAAATAATACTTTGCCTATAGCATACATCGGATCGTGGGTTGTAAATCCAAAGACCGGAAGTTTATTAAATAAGTGACATGATGAACAGTATAATATATTAAATTCTCTTCTTTATCGAGCATAGAGTTTAAACATTCGTACCAGTATTGTAATGTGGTCGTATTTAAAATGGGGATTTTTTTCTTTTCTTATTAATTTAGAAACTCGAAACAAATTATTCTGTTTTTTATCGATAGTAAAATAAACGATGGCACCTCACTATATAACACCGCTTTAGCTGTAACTCGTATTTAAATTACCCGACTCTCGTATAGTGCCGAGAAGATGCCATAAAACTATGATTATATCATATCTTAACCTGAAATAGCTTCACTATAATATCTACTCCATATTATATTTTATGCTACACTAAAAACACGCTAAATGATTGGGAAAAAATTATTAATCAAATAAAAAAACAATTTTTCGAAAATGACTGTTCCGGTGATTAGAGCACTATCAAATAAAAAATGGGTAAACAATTCTTGGGGGAGACTCACATAAGGCATTCATAGACAATGACGAATATCGATCCCCGCGAAATATTAGTGGTCTTGGTAAATTTAGTTTTAATTAATAGTGTATTTAGATTGTGAAAATGACCATCTTAAAAATCTCCAGATTCATTATCTATTGTTTATAATAAATAATAATATCTATGGACGCTTTCACACCACGTCATTCTGGTCCCGTGGTAAGTTCCCGAAGAACTTGTATTATGGGTACCAGACAACGGAAATATAATAAAACAATTTTTGCGGATTTTACGGACTCAGTCCTCTCGTGACCATGGTTGCTGTAAAGTATCCGAAACGTCGGCCTTGTAAAAAACTAAATAAACCGCGATAAAATACGTAAAAATTGTTTCATTATAATAGACTAGCTGTTGCCCGCAGCTTTGCCCGCGTTAACTTAGATGTACAGCCGTACACGGATTGATGATGATTATTTATCTATGGACGGGCGTAGGACTTTATTTTATAATATGAAGTGATTAATACCGTATTTTTGTAAATAGCTTTTACATTACCACTTTATAATTGCCAATTTTTAAAGTATTAAAATGGATATAGGTAGTATGTTATATTTAACATAATATAGACATATTATGCCATCGCGGACTTTTCAGCAGGCATATTTAGGATACACAATTCTACCATATTACATTGATACAATAATAATTATTATCCTAACTTTCGGAACCGGGGCTGGGCCCGCCTCGGGTGCGAGGCGCGGTATCACGGAGCGCCTGGCTCGCGCGGCTCGGTCGAAATCACGGTGTCGCATTATTTTGATTTTGCTATATCTTCTAAGATATGCATTTCATTTGCATGGTGTAAACGGAAAAAACATGCTTCATGAAATGCTCAAGCTAACTAACATATTTAAAATGATAAGGATTAATACCACATTTGTTTTTTTTTTTTTATAATAATAATAATATCTATGGACGCTTTCACACCACGTCGATCTGGTCCCGTGGTGAGTTCTCGAGGAACTTGTGTTACGGGTACCAGACAACGGAAATATATTTAATACTTTTATACTATACATATATTTAAGATTTTTATTAAATAATACGCATATTTATTACACATCTATGTCCCAGGAATACAGAAAACTTTTTATTCCCTGGCAGGATTCTAACCCGCAACCTCCGGGCCTGAGCGCCAACGCGCTAACCATTGAGCCACAGAGGTCGTCAATTATATGAATAAAGACTGGTTTCACAGCGACGTCATTTCCCAGTCTCCTCAATACGTGTAGCTAAACAAATACCGTATGTTTAACTGCAAATAAACCTTGTTATTTTAATAAATATTCAATTTATTAAATGAAATACATATTTGATTGGAGTAAACTACGACGTAATTAAGGTTATTAATAACTATTGAATACTGATAAATAATTTTGTAGAGAGGGACGCTTGTTCTCTGCACCTCTATCCGCGTTTATTGGTTGTTCACGTGAAACAGCTTTGCTGTGTTTCGGTATTGGCAGAACAAAATATAGTGTAATTACTGGCACCGAGACTTATCATCTGCTTTAGAATAGGCATGAACATCGAGCATATATTATAACCGCAATGGAGAGGTAATGTTATGTGTTTTGTATAAAAACAAATTCCGCTAAATTTGTGCTGTGACGCTGCGTCGCGCGTCCGCTCTGCGCTCTGATTGGCCGACTGATGGCTATGGGACTGATTGGCGGATGGGACATACACATAGATCACTGGTTGGTTGAATTGCTATTACGTAAGTGTCAAATCACTGATCAGTTTCGGAATTTTATGGCTATACTACTACTCTATCTGGTTATATGCTCGATGGGCATGAACGAAAGGTGACCCCGTTTATATTTATAGGCGACATTGACTATCATCTGTCCATTACCACGTCTACCATTTAGCATATAAAACTAAAATAAAAAAAAATATCGGTTGTCTGTAAAGTCGGTTTACTGACGATAGTTGAACGTGACAACGTCATAAGAAAATGGAACGCCTCACAGCGAGGTAACGCCACATGCGTCATGTTTTTTCGTTCTTGCAGCCGGCTCCATCGAATTATAAGACGTTGTCACGTCCAAAAAAAGTCACTGCCCTCTAGACGCTCGAAAGAAAGGAAAGAAGATATAAAGTATAATGCGTAACTAAGCATTGAAATAATAATTATAATGAGATTTATTTATTTTCTCACCACAATATTGTAACATGACATTTGTAGGTACATAATAATAGGAGCACTAATATTGTGAGAGAGTGGTGCCTAAGCTAGGCTCGACGCCTGTCCCCACCATGGTTCAGGCCTTGTCGTGGCGGTGGGGCTCAGTAACCTAGGGTGAGCGGTGCACCTTGGGCGAAGCTAATTGGGCCGTGGGGGCTCTTTGTACCCCTCTTATAAGAAGAGGGGACACAAGAGTAGGGGGCAAGGGGTGAGGATGGGAACCTCACCCCATTGTACTGTCCCGACGTTGGGAGGGGTTGTTCTGTGGTGCGGGACAACCCCGCTGTGGAGGTGGCGTCGGTCCCTTGCGGGACTGACTAGCCGTCGAGGTGCCCTGTTTGTTTTCTAGATCCGGGGCACCTCACCAAAGGCGGCATTGGTGGCACTCGCCGGGTTTTAGTGGGTAGATCTGCGTCCATTTACCAGCTGTCGGGCGCAGCGAGACCCACATACCCGCGTGGGGAGACCCACTCCCCCGCGGGATGCCTCAGAGCATTTTCCGGCGTTAAACAAAAAAAAAAAGGCTCGACGCCTGTGTTTCAGGACACCAGGGCTCCTCCCCTTAATAATGTACATTTCAGTTATCATTAAAACGGGCTTTAACAATTTTCTAGTATTAATATATTAACGGCGCACCCTCGGCATTTCTCTATCACGTATTGTGATAGAGAAATGCCGAGGGTGCGCCGTTCGTTTAGTGTAACTTAGAAATCTGACGAGGCTGACTGACTTAGAGATGCCGCGTGGCGAGCGCCTATAGACCCGAACGATACAGAATATTCGCTTCAAAACTTTACGTAAGGTGAAATCTTCCTTAAGTTACCGAAAAGGCTCACATAGGCATGGTAGTTTCTCTATCAGTTCTTGAATTATTTGTTATATATAACATTAATTTATGGGTTATATTAGAAAGTAGATGAAAGTGGGTTATATTAGAAAATTATGGTATTGTTGTTGTCCTCATGGAATAGAAAGGAAAAAAATATCTCTACCACGATCAACATACACTATTAATAAAGTTTTTTATAATAATTAATATATTATATCGAATAATAAAACAATCATTTTTAGACTTCACAAAGCTAGTAATTCTTTTATGGGACAATGTAATACGTTTTTACAATAGGATCCTAGAAAACGTTCAAAATCTTTCCATTAATAAATTTAAGAAAACTGTTAAGGAACGTTTGTGTGGTAAAGGCTATTATGAAATAAAAGATTTTATTGAAGATACCACACCTTGGGAATAAGACATTCACTGTTTAGGTTTTGCATGGACATGATGTACCTATTTATAAACTATGCGATCTTGGCGTTCATTAAAAGCTATGTTCAGCTCAATGGAAAAATGCTGATGATTAATGCTTTTAACTCGACAATAATGAACTTTTTACTCTTGAATAATCAAGTATATTTACTTGTTTTAGGTAAAGTGAATTCCCTGTTCGGGCTGGCTGAGGCTATGATGCCGCTGGTGTACGGTCCCTTATACTCCAGGGTCTACATGGCCACACTCAACGTCCTCCCGGGGGCTGTGTTCCTCCTCGGGGCTGCGATGACTGTCCCGGCGGTTGCGATATTTGGGTTAGTACTGTTGATACCTATTCTTTTATCTTTTTCTAGCTATTGCGATGTATTTATTGCGCTACTGGGATAGAAAACAAGCAGAAGAGACTTTGTACATGTGATCCATGGCCATTTTTACCAAATACAAAGCAATGTCTTAAAAGAAGTAAGTACGAAGCTGGTAGCATGCGAAGAGATATACTTATATTTACTTTAGGTACTTTTTCGATTTTAAACCTTATGCTATAATATCTACTATTTAAATTTACAGACCTGATACAGGTTATAAGACAATTATCATTAAATTATAACCTTGTGTATTGTTAAATATATTTAAATAAATAAATAATTTCCTGATAGTAGGCTCATAGTGCTTACTAGAATAAAAAGTCACTATTGAGATAACAGACTATGCCTTATGGTGCCAATCAATGGACTCTGCCTGCTTGACCTATTACTGACTTCTCCAAGTTCTTTTAGTTTGAACTAAATAATTATAAATAAATTCTACAAGTTTTCTAAACAAACAACATTCTTAAATCACGTTTTCGAATTGGTTTTTGGTCTACAGGTGTGATATACAACAGTATTTTTTTTACTAATTCATAAAGTAGTGTTCTAGGTAGTGCCATGCAGCTGACTTGGGCCGGCATGACCGGGGTGGTACCTCTCGCTCACATAACACCGGCATCAAGTGACAGTTATGCTGTCGCGTTTCGTGCGGTTTGACAGTTTACGGTGGCCCGTCGGGGGATAGGGAAAAGGAGGGCAACACATGTATAATCTCTGGTTGTGCAGATGTGTATAGGCGTCAGTAGTCTAAAGCTTTGACTGCTCGTTTGCCCTCCTTTTTTCACACTGTATTATTATTGTATTATAATATTATTATTATTTTTTTACTCATGGTTGTAGAGACCGCTTAAAGCGGTATTATCGCCATTTTAGTGCATTTTCCTAGTATTAAGTTTTATGTTATTACCTGCTAACAATTTGAATGTGTATGTATGGTACAAAATAAAGCATATTATTATTATCATATAAAAAAAACAAATACTTGCGATATGCCTAAAAATTGGAGTGTAGTAAGACAGTAAAGGGTCAGTCTACTTCCATCTTCCAACTTCTTTCAGGCAGTGGCCGGTTCCAAGTAGTGGTGGTTAATATAACGCATATCGCCATAACGTAGCGCGCTATTCATACTAAACGTATAGCGTACGCTATATAAATTCCTATTCGGCGCTATAACGTAGCGCCTCGCTACATTAGGTATGTAGCGAGACGTATAGCGTAGGCCGTAGTTATAACTTTATAACATTCGAACTACGCCGACGTGCTAGATCGTAGACGCTAGACGTTATAATTTATAGTTTATACGTCAGTCAGCGTCGAGCGCGCGCTAGCGCTAGATGTGTCGTGCGCTATCCCGGCCGGCTCACGCGAGTTACGTAATTCTAGTCTTGCGACTACGTTATAATATAGTCTATAAAATAGCGCACTAGAAAAATATAGTTTATAGTCCATAGCACGTTATCATAAAATAGTTTATTTGCACACCACTAGTTCCAAGTAAGCTGTCTTAGAGTGTTTAGAAAGATGTCTATTGATACGATGATATTAATGGTTAAGAATGCCACACGGCTATAAATAGAGTACTTAAAACTCGTATATTAAATTCTTCGGAATGAAAGCCACAATTCTTTATTACAGTTGGATGTACTTCGAACAACGTGAGGACAGTAAACAAGTGGAAGAAATGGAGAGCGTGAACAAAGAAATTTAGTGCGCAATAAAAATTAAGTGTTTTAATTTTTAGTGTTAATAAAATACAAATAAATCGTTTTTTTACATATGCCTTTGATTGAGTGTAGAATCGTTTTGTTGTAATCATATACAATTTGCTTACAGTTAAAACAATTTAAATTGTGATAATATTTACCAAGGTATATATTACATTTATTAATATTATTCGTCTATATATCTTTATATACAGGGTGCAATTGAAATCATGGGTATCCTTTCAAATTTAGACACTTCTAATGATACTATTTGCATTACGGCTAATAATAAGCTGATTTATAATAAAAAAAGTGTGTGTGTGTCAGCTCCGACGCACGATTGGAGTTTACTTCTTTCGAACGATAATTATGATATATATCGAGGAGAAAAAAAGGGTAAATAAACGCATCTGCTAAAATGATAAGAGAAACAAACATATATCTGTAATTATTCGGATTATTTATATTACTTCAATAAAGCGTATTACATAAAGTATGTTACAAAATAATAATAATAATAACAAAGAGGAGGCCATGAGAATAAGATCAGGGAGGATCAGAGGAATTTCACTTAGTACATTTGGTTTTTTGTATGAGATTAGAAAGTCGATAAATTGCGTTAGTTGGCGCTATTTTAGTTTTTTTTATGTCTATTAAATTTTTACATGTTTTATGTTGAATACTAGTTATTCTTATATAAAATATACGTGATTTATTTTTTAACAATTAAAGGTACCTATTTAATACTTAATCGAAATTAAATTCTTTACTTGACAAGTTTGTACAATTAAACTTGAACCAAGTGTTCAATGGTCACACCAAATATATTTAGGGAGGCAACATTAATATTTTAAAGTTTCTGATTGGTTAATTATCAAATTGAAGAGTTTCAATTTATTGTATTATTGTTAGAAATAAATTGCAAATTATAAATATGATTTTGAAAATATGAAAAAGAATATTTGAAAAGAATAAATATATATTAAAATTACTAGACTTTTCTGGGCTGAAATTTAAAATAATTTTAAAATCGCCGCGAATATTGGAACGTAATGACTTTTTTTAGTCTGTGGCCTGTGCTAACATTTCTCAATTTTGAATTAATTTTTGTTATTACGTAGTATTCCCTAGTTTATTTTTTTAATTATTCAATCTTGAATGTGCTCTAGTTGTTTTATTTTCTTATCCACTCATGTTTTAAAAAACCATTGTGTCACAGTTGTGACTATGATAACGTAAGAAATTACATGAAGACAGTTTTCTATACGGAAATTAATACAATGCCAATTACATAAAAATCTAAATTGTGATTTCATATGCAATTTGGTTAGTAATTTTTTCACATACATTAGTGGTGCAAAGATATAAATAATATATTAAGTGGACGCAGAAAAGACACAGTGATAGTGATACAGTAAAAATTTACCTAGACAATATTTTAATAATAGACAAAAAAATAAAATAATATTTAGTACCTACCTACACATTGTTTTATTTAAAATTCTACATAATAACGTCACGTCAATTTTAGCTATAGGGATACTTATTTGTCTTGTAAATCATTGCAACGGAATAAAGTATTATTCCCATTTTTTTTTCATCATTAGCTAAAATTGTTTAAATATCTTATAATATTGCATATATAATGGTCGTGTGCTTGACTTTTAGTGCTGTAATATCGTGTTAGATGGCGTTGGCGGCATTATTTTAAGATACGCTGTGTAATGTATTCCATCTCATTCTTTTACACGTTCAATCATACAGATTTATTATTTTTGTCTCTTTCTACGTAACGCCTCAACTTTTGTGTTACACTTGATTTTACTCCTCATAAAATTTCCGTACCGGGCCATATAACTCAAATCGTTTCTTAAGGAGTAAACTCCAAAAATATGCAAGCAAGGGATTTATTTATTTATTTACAAGCTATTTATTTCTTATAGATAAGTATCCGTCACGTATATAACTGACGCGAGGTCTACGTATTCTACACGGCGCGGGCGGCATTTTCATAAGCCAAACTGCGCCCAATCGAACTTGATACTTTTTATGAGAGGATTTAATTATAAGGGTTTTCAATTACATGCTTTAATTTTATTTTTAGTATTCGTAACATTAGTAGTTACATGGGCAGTGTCTAAATTTAAAAGGATGCTCATGATTTCAATTGCACCCTGTATATACAAGGTTGATAAAAGCGAGGGGCATTAAATTAAACTACATATACTACACATGCTTACGGTGAATCCGAAACTATAAAAAAATTGTTTGAGAGCAATAAAAAAAAGTTTTTCAAAGAACTTAAATACGTGAATAGTCAAAGTAAAACGTAAAAACTCTTTGTAAACCTTTGTAAAATGTCGTTCGAATCTAAAAGGCAACGTCGCACAGCACGTTGCGTCTCACCGGGTCGAACAAACCGGAGCGCCTTTAAAACTTAAAAATATCCTGTGACTAAACTATTGATTCTATTGGTCTAAGTTTTGGTGTGTAGCCTGAAAATGGTACATAGTATACGTGGTTTAATTTAATGCCTCTCGCTTTTATCAACCTTGTATAAATCACGTGTCACGTTGTTTGTCCGCGATGGACTCCTAAACTACTGAACCAATTTTTATCAAATTTTGTAAGCATTTGTAATTTGGTCCAACTTGGGAGATAGGGTCAATATTGATCTCAATATTTGTTATTGCAAATTAAATGTTTATATTTTGTTACTGTATGCAGATGTCAAATTCTCAAGATGATGTCAAATCCAAAACTCATTTAGACTAGACTAATACGACCTTCATTATTAATTGACGACCTATGTTATAGCTCAATGGTAAGCGCGATGACGCTCAAGCCGGAGGTTGCGGATTAGAATCCCGAATACCTTACATACTTTATATACCTTATTACGTATTATATATATAAAAGTGGTTTTTATGTTCGCACTCCTAAAATAGCTCTTTCCATTTTTGACGTGACAATGTCTTATAATTCGATGGAGCCGGCTGCAAGAACGAAAAAACATGACGTATGCGATGTCGTATGCGGCGTTACCTCGCTCTGAGGCGTTCCGTTTTCTTATGACGTTGTCACGTTCAACTATCGTCAGAAACCGACTTTACAGACAACCGATTTTTTTTGTGTATGTTTGGTAGGTATGTATACATATTTCATACCACTAGGTGAATAGGGTGTCCTTATATAGAAAATATAAAATATATATATCCTATTTTTTAATTTTTTATTTCTGTGCCTGTACCAAGATTTAAGGTCTTAGTGTAGAAAGTATTTAGGTTATCTAACTTCCAAATATGCTCCAATTCTCATTAAATATGCAGCTAGCAAAATTAGTCGTTTTTATCAATTTTATGATCAACATTATGGTCACGTTTATGAAGATTATCGACATTGATTTGACAGTAAAATTTTAACACGAAATAAATAAAATTATAAGTGGCGAATGAATAAAACATTAAATATTTATAACTTAGAAAAAGTGTTTCGATCAAAAACGTTGAAGTTAGTACTTTAGTACGAGAAAGAATTTTTTACCTAAGAATTATCTTATTCTCTTAAGAAAAAAAGAAACAAAGGGCTAGAGAACGCCAGGTATTTAATCCATACAATATCCTAGCGCAAAAGACAATGAAACCAGCTTGCACCGAACCGATACGACTTGGGAACCTTCAAGAAAAGAGCATACTCATATCTGAAAGGTAACGCACCTGCTAATGATGTAGCGGGTGTTTATGGATGTCACTTATCACTTACCACCAGGTGAAACGACTGTTATTTTTATATACATGACTCTTATATATAACAAAACGAAATGGCATCGGTTGTGGTTCGCAAAATAGCTTACTGGTTGAATACGAGGTGGCAAACTTTACACACGCTCAAAGAACTCATCAGGCATGAAGGTTTTCTCATCATAATTTACTTCACTGTTGAGCAAGCGATGTTGACTTGATCACCACCATTATCATCATCGTCATAATCATCACCATCATCATCACCATCATCATCATCACCATCATGATCGTCAACATCATCACCATCATCATCATCACCATCATGATCGTCAACATCATCACCATCACCACCATCATCATCATCATTAGCGTTTTTCGTTAACTGCTGGACATAGGCCTCTTTCAATGACAGCCAAGTAGCCGTCTTGGCGTCCCCCGCTATAGGCATTGAAACAGGACCGGCCACGGCATGGATTTCGTCGTATATTTGAAGGTCGATCGACCCTCCGTCTTCAAACGAAGCCTCCAGTCAGTAGCTAACTCTATTAGCCCACGGACAGTTACATTTATTGAGATTAAGATGAACTCATTATTGAAATAAAAACCTGCCACTAATGCCGAGTCTATACCAAGTATAAGTAAACAACCATTTTGGTATTTCAACATATAAAATGCAACCTTGTCATGAAGTTTTGTTGTTTTTATGTAAATAAGATTTGTTGAGAGATTTTAAAACACAATAAATAACATTTTCCTGTAGTTACTTTTTTCTTATTTTATAGATAGCTTTTCCCGCGGTATCTCCCGCGTCTAAAATGAAAAGCCTTTTTTAAAATAAATAGATATTTTTTCTTAATGATTTTAGGTATTGAATTTAATTTATGCAAATGCGTTTGGTAGTTCATATGATAAGCGCGTTCAAACAAAAATCTCTTCCGCTGATAAAACGTCTGATTTAAATTGTCAGCCACGACGAGTAGTAGAGTCCGTACTCCGTCCCAATCCAGATTCATTCTCTTGACTTGTTCTATGATTTCATTTCCTACGAAATTAAAAAAATATAAAATAATTTTACAAAAAATTAAAACCGACTTCAAAAATACTAAACTAAAAAGTAATAAAATAACTGTGTTTCTTTAATTCGGTGTAAGCCAAGGTAGGTAGGTAGGGTACAGCAACAAATACGACACCGACTCCAAAAGTAACTATAATGACGTGGTAAACGCAAAGTTTGTACATTAGTAGAGGATTAAGTTGATTATAAGTTGTAAGCACAAAAATTAAAGAAACACAGTTATTTTATTACTTTTTAGTTTAGTATTTTTGAAGTCGGTTTTAATTTTTTATAAAATGATTTTATTTCTTAATTTTTAGTGATTCCGAAATTCGTCGTCTTGGCGTTCATTGACGGAGGCCTATGTTTAGCAGTGGACGGATAAAGGACGATGATGGTGATGATGATGATTACGATGATGATGATGATGATGGTGGTGATGATGATGATGATGGTGATGATGATGATGATGATTACAATGACCGCGACATACTATGGTGTGCTACCAAAGCATCCTATACAATTGTTACATCGACAAGTAATAAAATGAGCATAATTATCGTCGAGGTAAAAGAAACCATCCAAATAGGCGTTATTGGGAATAACAAAAAAACGGCTTGTCAGATAACTTAATAAAACTTAATAAAATTAATATGGGAAATAGGCGTTATTGGGAATAAATAAAAAACGGCTTGTGAGATTAATAAAATTAATATGGGACCAAATTGGAAACACCAGCTTTCAAACAAAAAAATAACCATTGAATTCCATTCACAAACGGCGGAGTAATCGTGTCACATACATACAAAAAAAACATACTGACGAATTGATAACGTCCTCTTTTTTTGAAGTCGGTTAAAAATATAATAAGGCTTAGTTTTTGACGTAATAATGTCTTATAAACTGATGAACGCACGCACGAAAAAATGTCACGTTCGGCCTGAGCCGAGCGTGCAATGTGGTGCAAGCGAGAGCGCGGAACAAGCGATAGAAAGGCACGATCGGCCTAAGCGTTTGGCTTGTGACGCACTATGAAGTTATCACATAAAATTATCGTCCGTAAACCGACTTTACATACAACAGGTAGTTTTTTTTAAATATTGTTATAGTATAGTTAACATAGAGAAGAGATTAAACCACTGCCTAGGTAATTTGATACAAAGTATAAAGTAACTAATTTGAATGTATATAATAAACTTGCTTTTTCGTCCTTGACATTCTTAAAATGCGAAAAGGTCAACATTGAGGTATCCATATATATAAGAGAAATAGATCAAGATTGATAATTTGGAAAATCACTATCATAGCACTTTTGTGATATCTTATTCATTTGTTTGTTCGAATATTATTATCTCCAAAATTTACAGCTGAATCTAACCGTCTAAGGCCTTTTTTACGTTGGGAAATGCCTTCTGCATACCACCAGTCCCGGGGGACCTGGTAGTTATGACGTGGGACTCGCACCCACTAAAACCCAACGATGTTCCCCGTTTCTGCTATTAGACAGGGTCATGGGAACGTCAGGCATACAACCTATGACGTCAGCAGATGCCTTTGCAGGCCCTTCCCCTGTAATGACGTTTGACGTCATCATCCTCCGCCGAGGGCTCCCAGGAACATTTTTAGGAGCCCTACAGCTCAGGAGCCTTGTGCGGATGGTCACCCCCCGATGCACCGTCCGCAGCTCCTCATAGTGGCGGTATGCGCGCCAGCGAAACTTGGAGCGCTAGCCGACGTCGCCCAGGCCTCCTGCAGCGGATTGGGAGCGTGTCGACATAGTCTTCTCGCTCCCGCTCCGCCGCTTCCTTCAGGGACATGACTGTATCACTGAAGGTGGCGACCGCTCTCCAGGCCTCTTCGTTCTCCACCATGGCAGTGATCATGGTGGGAAGCGACAGGTCCGAACCCAAGACTGTCGACATGGCAGCGCGGGGGACCGCCCAGGCCGGGCACTCTTCGCGCGTGTGTTGTGCCATGTCCACAGCACCACCTCCACAGTGGTGGCACTCAGCGGTTGGCTACCTTCCTTCCACCCGAAACAGGTACTCACCAAAGCACCGTCTAAATGCCTAGATAAATTTCACAGAGAGCCCTCACTATACGCAAAAAAGCTTATTTTGTGTGATATTTCGCAACATTATGACCTTACTTTTTATTGAAGAGTGAAGACTGGCTGTTGCCCGCAGCTTCGCCCGCGTTAACTTAGACGAGCCGTACCCGGATTGGTGATGATTATTCTTATAGCCTAAGTTACTCCCTATAACATCAGTTATATGTCAGTGAAAGTCCCGTAAAAATCAACCCATCTGTTTCAGAGATTAGCCGGAACAAACAGACATACAGACAAAAATTGTAAAACATGCTATTTTGGTATATGTACCGTGTATACATCAGCTATATGCATTCAATAAAAAGTGGTTATTTTAATATTACAAACAGACGCTCCAATTTTATTTAACTGTATAAGATGTGGCTACATCCTGGCAGCTAATATACTCAGCTCGTTCGCTCAGTAAAAATATAAAAAAAAACAAATTTGTCGAGTTGGTCGAGTCGTTCTCTAGTTTTGCACTCATTTTATTAAGATATATAGATTTGGCGCCCATTTAAAAAAAACCATCAAAATAGTTTTTCTTCATGTAAATGAATGGAATATTTCACAATATTTTATGTATTATACGGATGAATTATGTATTCATATATAAATATCTACACTCGTCCTATTTTACATAAAACATAAAAGTTATTATTTATAAGGCTCAATAATTAAAAACCTTTTTACATTTTTGCATCCAAGTTTCCTGCAGCGACCATGTAGGGTTTTTTTTTATGTTAGTTGGATATACAAACTGGCAAACGTGCCACCTGATGGTAAGGGGTCGACGTCGCCCATGAACATAAACTAGTTTACTTGGAAAGAGCCCAGGCAACTCATCTATGTGTTGCCTATCCTGAAACGTAAGATGTTAAGTCTCGGTGCAAGTAATTACACTGCCTGTCTTGCCCTTCTCTCCGAAACACAGCAAAGCTGTTTCACGGGAGAAACAAGCAAGATGGTGGTTCCCATGCAGCCGGGAGCACGGCACAGCTCTTCCCTCCCAGCGGTAAAAGTTACAAGTTACAACCCGGTGTAATTTTCAATCCGGCCGGATCCGATTTGATTGATAAAATCAAGATGATTTTCGTTCCAAAATAGCTACTTAAATGAGTCAAATAGGTAGTGTAAGAATAAAAACCTTTGTTCATGACCATCTTCCTTTTGACGACCTCTGTGGCTCAATGGTTAGCGCGTTCGCCCTCAAGCGGTAGCGGGTTCGAATCCCACCAAAGAACAAAAAGTTTTCTGTGTTCCTGGGTCATGAATGTGTATTATATAATAAAAACCTTAAATACATAAAGTATGAAAGAATTAAATATATTTTTGTTGTCTGGTACCGTAACACAAGTTCTTCGAGAACTTACCACGGAACAGATCGACGTGGTGTAAAAAGTGTCCATTGATATTATATAATACTAGTGGCACCTACAGACGTTGTCCTGTACAAAATATATATTTTTTGTGAATCTAAACCATCCTCGAATCCCCTTGAACTCATACAAAAAATTTCATCAAAATCGGTCCAGCCGTCTGGGAGGAGTGCAGTGACATACACACTCACACAAGAAATATATATATAACTAGTGGCCCCGACAGACGTTGTCCTGTACTAAATATATTTTTTTGTGAATCTAAACCATTCTCGAATCCACTTGAACACACACAAAAAAAATCATCATGATCGGTCCAGCCGCTTAGGAGGAGTTCAGTGACATACACACGTACACATATATATCTATAAAGATAAAGATTAGTATCATCAAACATTACAAACACTTTATTTTGCGTTGTGCCGCTCTTTCGTCAGTTTGGGAACTACCGTCCTTCTTGTTTCTTCCTTGAAACAGATGTGCTGTGTTTTGGAAAGAATGGCAAGATAGGCAGTGTAATTATTGGCACCAAGATTAACTTATGTTTGTTACAAATAAATAAATAACACCGGCGTAAAGTGACAGCCAAGCTGTCGCGTTTCATGCGGCTTACATTGAACTATATTACTAGCGTATAGAACAGACACAACGAACAAAATTTTTCCGCCGCGTATTGCTGCCAATTGGCATCAACTCATTTAGTGACTCGCCGAACGCTTAAGCGAGTGCATGTGTAGTGCGTGCCGAAATTGTGACTAACAATAATCTAGAAATGCCAGCATGCGTATAAAAATCAATCCACTGCGAAGAAAAAAGATAGAGGTGTGGCTAATCATCCTTATGTAAACACAACTATTAATTAAAACCAATCAAAACTAATTTTATACATTATTTTCTACGGCATCAGCCGTAATGCCGCTAAACCGAGCGCTGCAGCGCAGGCCGGAGCTCGGCCGCGCTCCTCCCGCGCAAGCCGCCCCCTTGTATCGCCCCGCCAAGGTGCGACACGTTTGGTATAGCTTCTCTATATGTAGTAATTACAACTCACTGGCGGCTTATGAGTTTTAGGTGGCCCATTGGGGGGATAAGGAAAAAGAGGGAGGCTTATGCGTTACCCTCTTTTCCCTTATTCCAGTTTTGAGATTCCTTATCCACATACCAGAGATTATTCTCTGGTATGTGGATGTGTATGGGCGTCGATAGTCGCCTAAAGGCTACCGCTCGTTTGCCTTCCTCTGCTAGAAAAAAAGATTACTTAAGTGTTGCAATATACAGAGTGCAATTGAAATCATGAGCATCCTTTTAAATTTAGACACTGCCCATGTAACTACAAATGTTATGAATACTAAAAATAAAATTAAAGCATGTTATTGAAAATCCTTATAATTAAAACCTGGCATAAAAAGTATCAAGTTCGGTTGGGCGCAGTTTGGTTTAGGAAAATGCCGCCCGCGCCGTGTAGAATACGTAGACCTCGCGTCAGTTATGTACGTGACGGATACCTATCTATTAGAAATAAATAGCTTGTAAATAAATAAATATATCCCTTGCTTGCATATATTTTTTTATAAATCAGCTTATTATTAGCCGTAATGCAAATAGTATCATTAGTAGTGTCTAAATTTGAAAGGATGCTCATGATTTCAATTGCACCCTGTATATGAGAGGTTTTTAATTGTTAAATCAAAGACTTAATATTCTGATGAAGTAACTGTTGCTACACCAGGAACTCCAATTATGTAAATAATTTAATAAACTATGCTGGTATTATAAATGGGATTTTATACATATTGATGTAAAATCCAGGAAACAAATTATAGAGGTAATGATAGGTAGGTAGGTAGGTACTAAATATAATTTATTGTACGGTTCTGGTCTAGTGGGAAGTGGCTTCTTGAGTGAGAAGTCCAGGTTCGGTCTGACCCCCTGTGATGCCTTGAAATGGTTTTTCTTAATTTCTATATGTACATGAACATGAGACTATCGCTTGCTCACTGATGAAGGAAACATCGTGGGAAAACTTGTATGCCTTATTCCACAATTGGGCCAGCGCATCGATAAACTAAGCCCCAACACCCTTTCTGTCTGATTTTGAGGAGGAGATCTGTGTCCAGCAGTGGGACATAATATAAGAGTTGAAATCTATCTATATCTCGAACACACAAAATATTACATCAAAAACGGTCCAGCCGTTAAGGAGTTCTGTGACATAAACACGCACAGAAAATATTTTTTCTAATTTGTGGGTTCCTAAATAATAAATTCACAAGTCTTTCGACTAAAATATGTTTTGTACAGGACAAAGTCTAACGGGTCCGCTAGTTAAAACTAAAGAGTTGTCCGTCACGCGACGCCTGGCAATTGTGAAACATCTACGTGTACGTAAATGTCCATTTTTTTTATTTATACTTCATTAAAAAAATATTACGAAAGTTGGAACAAAGTAAAATAAGGTAATGACAGAGTCATGCCATTATCCATCACGACATTTAAGTCGATTTTATTGCCAAGGCGCTCTAACTGGTGTTTCACATAAAACGTCTAAATAATTTTAATGTTATTAAAATATACTGCAAAAATTTGTGTTTTTATTGATTTAAATTTAAAAAATTAAATTAATATAATTTCATTCCTTCTTCTAACTAGTATTTTCACCTTCCTTATAGATATGGGTAGCATAATATTAATTAATACATTTTAGTACGTTATATTAACAGAAATTATATACTTTACAGCAACCATGGTTACGGAAGGACTGAGGTGTCATAGTAGGTCCTAATGTTACAAAGTTACTCGAAACTACCGATACATCAATATTTTGGTTAGTCCTATCTACGCAGAAAGTGCTAACTGTATCTTTAATCTGTGACATATTATGCTTGGATTTTGATTTGATAATTTTAATAATCGGATCCCAAGCAGGTGGTTAGAGCCAGCCATCTTCTATATTGAAATTAGGATATTTTTTTAAATTTCAATAGCCTCACGGATCATCCTTGGTTGGAATCGGTGTTCTTTTGCGAGGACTTGTGGTTTATCAAATCTCATATAATCGATTAAACATTAACAATATTAGAAAACAATTATAGCTTTGTTAGGTATTCTGTTCTTAATATGAGCAAGGTATAAAAATAATTTATGAATTTACTATTTATAATTTTCACGACATTTTTATACAAATTATATTTAAATATATAGCATTTAATATAAATAGCATTTCGATGTAAATAGGATTATATTATAATATTGTTATTGTATTTCCGCACGTTAGTTGTATAACAAGGACTCTTGATTGTCATTTTATAAATCTTTCACAGCCAGTAACGACGTGCTTATAGACAATATATAGATCGAAGATCAAATACACAAAAGCTAGATTAACTTGATGATAGATGTGTATTGAACAGTCAAGAAAGAAAAAGATAGATTAACTTTTACCATCTTATGTTTGCTTAGGATGTGTTTTGAACAGCCAAGAAAGAAAGAAAAAGAAAATTACAGATAAGTGATACGAATTAAATTACGACTTTAATGGAAGATAAACTTATTTGTAACATTGATTTTTGGTGAAATATCATTGTGAGATATTATTTATACCAATTGGATCAAATGAAGAGTGTGTGAAGTGACTAAACATTGGACAGACATTATACTGAATTTAAATCTGTACACTTAATATGCTGAAAATGATACAAAATATCTTTGAAATGTGTGAAATTACATTTATGAGATGTAAAGATGGTGTAAAATATTGAGCAAGAATTAATATTTAATAGAAATTAATACTAACGAGGAATAAAAAAGGATATAATGGAGAATAAATCGAAATTTTCACGTCAGGATATAGAACAGAAGGTTCCATTAAAAAATGAAAAAGACGAGGAATTGCAAACATTGACGACTTTGCAAAAACTAAAATATGTGAAAGATAATATAACAGTCGAACCATCACTTACATTCTTTATGATAGCAAGTGTTGTGTCGATTCTTGGAACTCAAAATTTAAACTTGGACAAGGCGTGCAGAGTAAACTTAAATTTTAATGACAGTGTATGCACAGCTTTAACTCTAAGAAAGCGTGATAATTTAAGTTACCACGAAGATGAAGTGCAGAAACTAGTAGCTTCAGTAGAGGGATGGAAAAGTGTAATTCATACAGCGTTTCCGGCAATTTTAATGTTGTTTATCGGAGCTTGGAGCGATAAAACAGGAAGAAGAAAAGTTTGCATGCTAATGCCAATATTTGGAGAGTTCAGTACTTGTGTTCTTAATTTAATAAACACATATTTTTTTTATGAAGTTCCTGTGGAATGGACTGCATTTTTAGCTGTCATATTTCCAGCGCTTTCTGGTGCATGGTACACAATGTTTCTAGGAACTTATAGTTATGTCGTCGACGTAACTTCCACTCAGACGAGAACGTTTCGTATAGGAGTGCTAACATTGGGCATGACGATTGGATTCCCGATAGGAACTGGATTGAGTGGGATTCTATTGCGATACACTGGATTTTATGGAGTGTTTGGTATATCAGGGACAGTGCAATTGTTAAATTTTCTGTATATATTCTTTTATATCGAAGATCACTTATGGCTTGAAAAGACGGACCAGGTACGTTGTGTTTTCTATTGTATCGTATACAAATTTCCTATCGTAATCCTGACCTTTAAATTATGTTAGCATTTTGACTGCTCTAATACATAGTTGCAGATCCGATGTAGTCATAGATGTATGAATGTTTCATAAACGTAATATTATCTTCTTACCCGTAATACAAGTTCTTATGGGCTTATTTTTAATCCATTGGAGCGATGCACTAATGTTGAACGCTTGTCTTCATGGGTACCACCACCCTGCTAATTTTATCCGAGATACAGCTTTGCTGTGATTCGGAAGGACGAAAAGGACAGATAGTTAATAGATAATTAGTAGCACTGATACTTATATTTAGACAGGAATTACTATTCTGGGCCCTGTTGAACACGTTTATGTTCATGAGCGACGTTGTGATTATTTATAAATATATATTGTTTACTTACAGAATAAACGCCGGGGATGTTTTGGATTTATAGTAGAATTTATAAATTTAAGAAGTTTAAAAGAAACTATACTTATTGTTTTTAAGAAAGGCCCGAATAAGCGAAGATTAAGGATCTGCCTGACACTGCTTGTAGTTTGCTTTACGTTTGGACCTATATGGGGTTAGTATAACTTTCAAATTTTTTAGCTTACATTTAGCTCTTTAGATACATACATTATAATTATTATTATTATACATTTTAATCGGTTACATGATTTTATTTATTTACAACTATGATTTTAATTTAATCCAAAAGTATTACGTAAAATAAGTTTGAGGACTAGCAATTGCATAAGATAAACAGATAACAGGGTAGCTTCCATTGGGTGATTCATTTAATAGCTCGGCTATAACAACAATTTTTTATATATTGTATAAATATCCTGTCACGTTGTTTATTTGCGATGAACTCTTAAACTAGTGTTGTTGTTTGCTTGAGAGATAGATTAGTTTTGGAGACGATAAGTGATGCTGTTGTAAGTTATCACAGACGACGCCTGCTGAATTACTAAGTATATTCTTCAAATTCTAGCAGTGCATGTAATAGTTTGAGTTTTTACAAATTATATGTCCCAATAAGTAAAAAAATCTATGATTTGAAGCTTCATCTTGTGGGACAAAAATGCTCTTGATTGTTACATTTGAAAAAATAAATTCTTCAAAAGGTAGAAAGCATAAAATATTTGATATTTTGCAGGCGAGACATCAATAATATACATATTTAGTCGGTATCGGTTTAATTGGGATGAAGTAAACTATAGTATGTATTCAACATACAGCCTCATTTTACATACAGCTGGTAAGTAATACGGTTAGATTTTTGGCAGATTACTGACACATTGTCATATCTTATCTACTACTTAAGTACTATCTTAAGTACAGCCAATAATTACTCTTGCTGGTGAGATCAGACTATTTAAAATAGGACTATGAAAATTACTATCATCATTATTATCAGAATATCACTATCTACTTAACAATCCAAGCCAAGACAAGCCTTTATCCGTCCACCGCTGAACATAGGCCTCTTTCAATGAACGCTAAGATGACTGATCCCTCGCCACTCGCAGTATTAATGGATAATAAAATGATCGTTATTGAAAATAATGTTTAATAGTTAAAGCTGTACTAAAAACTAAACAAAGTTATCTTAAAAAATAAAGTTAAGTTAATAGAGCATAATATGAAATTTCGAAAGAAATAAGAAAATGGTTACATACACCGATGAACTGACGGGCAAAGGGTCAATTAAATGGAGGATAGGCCAGGGGAACGATAGATCACCAACTAGGTTGGATGGCAATGGTCTAGTGGCAATGACCGCAGCCACTTGGAGTGATCCGGGTCACCTAAAATGGGATTTTATAAATTCCCCTGTGCCCCTAAATGATGTCTGATGAGATCAAAAGTATTTGAAGGCATTAGATATTAGCCATTCCGCATTGGGCCAGTGCATAGGTAAACTAGGACGACTCAAACACCCTCCTCGTTTGATAACGAGGAGGAGATCTGCGCCCAGCAGTGGGACATATACAAATTACAATGATGACGTGGATGAAATATTTTTTGCAGGAACAATGTTTTCAATAAGCGTTTTTAGTAAGAAGCTAAAGTTTGAAGACTCAATGCTTGGAATTATTGCTACATCGAGTAGAATATTAGGTGCATTGGTGTGGGCCTTTGCTAAAAATAGCAAGCAAATTTGCCTAGGTAAGTAAGTTGGAGGACTTAACTATTTCTTAAACGTTAAATTTTTCATGTTAATCTTTATATGTAAAGATTTCGTGTCACGATGTATGTTCGCGATAAACTCCGAAACTACTGAACCAATTTTTATCAAATTTTGTATGCCTTTGTAATTTGGTCCAACTTGGGAGATAGGGTAGTTTTTATCTCAATTATTGATCTCAATTTGTTATTGCAAATTAAATGTTTATATTTTGTTTCTATATGTATACATATTTATAATATGCATACATATAGAAACATTTATAATACGCATATTTATAAATTCTATAACCGATGGATTATCTTCTCTCTATCACATGTATGCAGACGATCTCCAAATCTACGCTCACTCTAATTATGAGGATATAACGCATACAATCGCTAAAGTAAACATTGATCTTGATCGTATTTCATGTTGGGCAAAGAACTACGGTATCATGCTTAATCCTAATAAGACACAAGCGATCATAATTGGAAGTCAAAGTTATATATCTAGGCTAAAAAACTGTAATATACCTTCCATTAGGGTAGATAATGTTGACATTCCATTTAGCTCTAGTGTCAAAAATCTTGGAATATATATGGACTCTACTTTATCCTGGACGAATCATATAAAAGAAATAAGTAGGAAACATTTCGCGGCACTTGCGTCACTTAGGAGACTCTCAAACTTCTTCCCTATTCCAACAAAGATTGCCCTTGCACACACCATACTTCTTCCCATTATGGATTATGCGAATGTAAGCTTTACTAATCTCACTGAAGATCAGTTGAATAAACTGGAGCGCTTACAGAATTCATGCATTAAATTTATTTTTGGACTGCGTAAATTCGACCATGTATCGCAATTCAGATCTAATATAAAATGGCTTCCTTTCCGGTCTCGTTTCAACTCCCTTGTTCTTCATTTCCTTTTTAATGTCTTGTTTCGTCCTAAATATCCCGGCTACCTTTTTTAGAGAAAGAAGTTTTCTTTCTCTACGGAAGGTGAAAATATCCGTACCGTAAGAAAATACCTTTTAAAAATACCAACACAAAAAAGTAAATTCTATAGCAACTCCTTTAATGCTTTGAGTGTTAGACTATGGAACTCGTTACCGGTTGA
This sequence comes from Helleia helle, assembly GCA_963853865.1. NCBI lineage: Eukaryota > Metazoa > Arthropoda > Insecta > Lepidoptera > Lycaenidae > Helleia > Helleia helle. The sequence continues at coordinate 4,068,584 of OY971425.1, read as the reverse complement.
TATAAGAGAGGCTAAAAATTTCAATAGTTTCAAATCTCTAGTCAAAAAACATTATTTAGAAACATAAAACCTAATTAGTGTTCTACTTCTTCTTTTTTTTCTGTTTCTTCTTCTTCTTTTTTTCGTTATACTAATTAGGTAGTTAATATCGATTTGTTATTATTGGCTTAATTTTTATCTATTATTGTTTGTGTTAGAATATTAGTATATATTTTCTGTGTTGATTTAATTTTAGTTCGTGCACACAGGAGAAAAACCTAAAAAGTGCATTTCCTGCCTGTGCTGGTTGCCTGGAAGAAATCGCTCTAAAGCGATAAGGCCGCCAATTGTGCTTATTTACTTTTTCTTTATTATTGTGTAAATGAATATGTATCCTGAACCTTTAGACTTACTTTGTTCATTAAACATGTCAGATAACGCATGAGATATTATCTTTATTTTCTTAAAAAACAATAAAATGATTTTGTGAAGGTTTAATAGGAAGGAAGGAATTGGAAAAAAAAACCTAACAATATTAGATCATTAAATAAAAGTTTAATATTTTCGAAAATCTCACTTATTGTAATAAAACTTAATCGTTTTTTTTAAATATAATTATAGCGCCTGTAGCCGAATTATTAAATGGTACAACAATGATTGCTCTTCGGTCAATTGCTTCAAAATTGGTTTCACATCAAGAACTTGGTAAGATCTTCTCACCATCTCTCTTTTCTTTTTATTATTTATATAGAATTATTAATTATATATAAAATGCATTATTATTGTTTTGTTAAACAATAGTATTGTGAAATATTTTAAGTTTTTGACATATGAAATTAATATCAGCTTTTTTATTTTGAGAATGTTTTCAGGATCTTTGCATGCTTAGATAATCGTTTCTCAGTCCTTATTTATTTTTGTTTAACAGTAAACATGATTTAAAAAAAGTGAAATACCTGAAGAAAATTTTTGAGCGTGTGTGATGTTCGCTACTCTCCAATAGTTTATTTTTTATGGTTAGACTATATCAATAGAAGCTTAGTTAATTCATCTATGTATCCTATAAATACTTAACCAATGATTAATCAATTTATTTTTTGATTCCAGGAAAAGTGTTCAGTCTCTTCGGCCTCGCAGAAACGGTGGTGCCTCTAATGTTCGCACCGTTGTATTCCAGAGTGTACGTTCTAAGTTTACATGTCTTTCCTGGAGCTGTTTTCTTTATCACAATTTTTGCTACAATACCATCACTAGCTATTTTTATGTAAGTTCATTTTCTTTTATGTATATCTTATACTTATATTCTAAAAAACATTTGTACCCACTTTACATATGATTTATCATCGTCATCATCATCATCATCCCTTATATGTCCAACTGCTGGGCGCGGGTCTCCTTCTCGAAATCAAGCGAGGGTATTGGTGAAATTCTCGCACATTCAAAGATTTTTAATCTCATCAGGCACGCAGGTTTCCTCACGATAATATCCTTCACCGGTTGTTTTTCTTCACCTTGATTTGATTTAACTATTGAATGGAAATATATTTTATTTATTTTGTACTTATTACTAAACCCTGGGAAGATATCTAGTCGGACAGGACACGGACAATAGCGCCACTTATCGTGTTTTAGACTATTTTATCTCTCAAGTTGTACCAAACTGCACCAAATGTGGAAAAATTCAATAAAACCAGTCCAGTAGTTTAAAAATTCATCGCAAATAAATAACGAAATAGGAAATGTTTATATCTATTTAAATATTAAAGTCATATAATGTCTGCATAAGGAAGAAGTTGATCTCGAAAATCGGGGCAATATATAAATATATACTTTCGTTCTGTATTTCAGATGGTTCTTTATCCAGCACCGAAATCAGAAAGGGATATCTGCAGTGGATTACGAGAGCCCTATAGAAAATACTGAGAAATAAAATTCATAAAGATATACTAATACTACAATACTTGCTTTCTTAGTAAATATATACAAAGTTCATTCATGTAAATATTGTTATTTAGGTTGAGTGTAATTTACTGGCGCATTTTTATTTACCTACACCAAAATTATGTAATAAGAAAGTATTGAATTTACTTTTGACCTGATAACGTCTTATTGATGAACACTAGTAGTGTGCACGAAAAAGTGTCCCGTTCTGCCTGAGCATGTCAAACGACAGACAGGCCCAAGCGTTGGTTTGGAAACCATTATTTATAACAAATGTTAAATACGCGACAACGTGTTTTGAGTTTTTCTGTTTATTTCTACAATTTAATAAGATGTAATGGATTTTTTCCATAATTTTCAGTCTAATTACATTTTATTCACTTCAATTAACTGTTTTTCTCAAAACAGCAGCTAAAAAGGTAATTAATTTTTCATCAATGTTTCTTTATGACGTTATCGCGTACCCACGATGGTTCAGATCTTGACGTGGCGATGGGGCTTATTAGCCTAAGGTGAGCCGCTGCACTTTAGGCGAAGTTAATTGAGCCAAGGGGGCTCTTTGTACCCCTTTTATTAGAAGAGGGGACAAAAGAGCAGGGGGCAAGGGGCGAGGATGGGAACCTCACTTCATTGTACTGTCCCGTCGTTAGGGTTGTTCTGTGGTGTGGGACAACCCTTCTGTGGAGGTGGCGTCAGTCCCTTGGGGGACTAACTAGCCGTTGAGATGCCCTATTTGTGCGGGCGGCATTGGTGGCACTCGCCGGGTTTTAGTGGGTTGAGCTGCGTCCACTTACCAGCTTTCGGGCGCAGCGAGTCCCGAAAAAAAAAATGACGTTATCGCGTAAAACTATCGTCCGTTAACTGACTTTACAGACAAGAAATTTTTTATTCACTTAATAAATGCGAAAACGGCTGATTCCCTATCACTTGCGTCTAATTTATATGATAAAATTTAGACTGGCCAATTGCACTGAGGACTTTATTCCATCTAATCTAGTTTGTCATCTAGTCGCGATTTTAAATAACTACAATTTAATGAAGGTCTAGTCGATCTGATGATGGAGCCGAAAGATACTCGAGGAGACTCTTCAACGATGTCTGAGCTTGATTAACTTGCATTGATCAGAACTTTATGTCTGTCATTAGGGGTCTAATGATAAAGACGAAGGACAATTAAAAGAACTCCTCAACGGTTAACAGTAGCTATATTTTGTTTTGGGCTTAATTCATTTAGGTATATTGATAAGAACACATAGAGCACACATAAAGGTTATAAGTGCCATTACAGGTCTGATGATGGAGAACATAGACAGTCGAGAACTTGGTGGTGATATACAGGTGCAATTGAAATCATGGGCATCCTTTCAAATTTAGACACTACTAATGATACTATTTGCATTATGGCTAATAAAAAGCTGATTTATAAAAAAAATGCAAGCAAGGGATTTATTTATTTATTTACAAGCTATTTATTTCTAATAGATAGGTATCCGTCACGTACATAACTGACGCGAGGTCGTTACTCGCTCTACTACGCATCTCTCGTATTCGTATAACCATCGTACTAACGACTTTGGCTTGTGTTACTTTGGACTTGATACTGTATCCGTACTGACGAAGTAAGCCAAAGTCGTTAATACGATGGTTATACGAATACGAGAGATGCGTAGTAGACGAAGAAACGATGCGTACTAAATGTTGTGAACAGACGACCCCTCAAGCGTCACTATCCGTTTCTAAAAGTCGAATATCAATCTGTCTCGCTCTAGAGTGAGACAGACTGTCAGCGTCACTATCTATCTCATTCTATCACTTTTGTTCATTACACACATTCGAGGCCCCGATCTGTTAATACAAAAAAGTTTCAATTATTATTTTTGAAATGAGCTCAATTTGAAAAAAAATAGAAAAAAAAATTTTAATGGTAAGAAAAGTGGCTAGTGTTGCACCATTTTTTAATCTTGATTAAATGCGCCATCTTTTGAAATAACTTGCCAAGGATAGTGTAGTACAATTTTTTTTCAAAATGAAGTGACAAAGTTAACTAACAATATTTTTGTGAACCATGACTCACTAAAACTTAACTTATTTTATTAAATTAACAATGTTTTTTGCATTAATTCTTAGTTGCGATTAAAAGCATCGTTAATGAAGATCACGAAATTAAAAAAAATCACAGCGAAATTGTGACATTGGTGATCACAGGACTTGAAAATGCGACCAAGGATGTTGAATTTCGACTTTTTACAAAATTGTCTATTATCGCTGAACTGAGTGATATGGAATTTTTATTTTATTTTTCCCGGAATTGGTGTAACTTGGCCATTCGTCCGGTCCCAGATTATCGTTGAGTTTTTGGACACCCTGTATAGGATCCATAGGTTCTAACAGAATCGCTAATTGATAACTAAAAATACATCCATGCGTCCATTTTACACATACACTATGTTTTGTTACTATTTAAATGGAATTCATGATCATAACATGAATCAAATACGTGAACGATAAAAGCAGGTTTGATAATGTGAAAATGCTAATTTTAAAATAACTTAGAAAATGGCGCCGATAGTGCTAAATAACTTGATTCCTAAAATATAGAGGTTACTAGTGAAGACAATTATTATGGTTGGATTATGGATATATGTACCTGCCCAGTTTTTAGATACTTCAAGTCCACTAGCATTCCGTGGACTTCAGCACTATAGCTTTTTAAATTCGTTCTTAAAATAGAGAGTATCCCACTTTTTCAGTTTTCATTTCACAGTTGAATTCCGCACATAAGAACGAGAAGAGAAATATGGGGACCTAAAGGACTATCTGAGGTACTCCGATCACAGAACAATATTACTCATAAAGAGACTCCGATAGAAATCAGCTGTAATAACATGCTTAAATGATTTATATTCGAAAGGTGGCTAAAGTTTAAACTATCGACGGCGCGAAATCTAATAAAATTATTGCTATCTCGCCTGACATAAGGCGCGAACATGTGTGCTAGAATGAAATGCACAATGATTCATTTCGAAAATGTTATTTAGCAAAAAAGTTATTGTTGCGGACAAGAAATCGTCGAACAGGCCATAGATATTAAGATAGTTGTTTTTTATATTAGATGTAAGCCATTAGCTAGTAGACTCATATGAATATGTAAATATTTTGTTATTTAGTTAATTCGTTAAGTTTAGTCCTATGGGAATCTAATTAGAGATATCAATTAGACCCTTATCCGGGGTCTATGTATAACTTTCGTAAGAGCGAGATAGATGTATATCAAAGCTATCCCCCAAGGAGGGTCAGTAGGTACTGTGTTATGTGTAAACGAGATAGTATAGGTAAAGCTACGCTCCCGAGGGAGATGGCAACATAAACTTTCGTGAATGAAAAGCTTGATAGCTTTTGCCATGATCTAGAATGGGATAGACATGGCCCAAATTTGTATATAAACGAAGCTCGCAGAACTTTAATTGTATCACTACTTCGACTGATTACAATAAGACATATTGTCATGAAAAAAGAATAAATATTGTGAAGGAGACAAGTCGTATTATTCCCGTTTAATACCCGGTTGTCCCGTTCAAGTGGTCCTTCGATTACCGGATGAAGAAGTAGCAAGTGGTCCTTCGACGGCTTAACCGGTTGTCCCAATCAGTTATTATAGAAAAACTATTAAGTATATCTTTTTAAAATAAATTTATTTCGAATTTCTAATAACTAAACTATGTCTGTATGGGCATTATTTTGAGTTTTCGTGGTCTGTATACTATTTATTTTCGCCCAAAGTTGGGCTAAAATCAGTGTTGAAATACGAAAGTTAGAAGCTTGTACTTTTTAGATGTACTTATAATTTTTTTACGAGTTTAGGTACATACATACATAGATAACGACGAGATCAATTTATATATTACTACACGCACACACACACCAGAACATACAAACATATGCACACACTCACTCTCACGCACATAATATACACACAATACTAGCCTGGACACAACAAAATGTATGTACATACATATCTTTATATATATAATTCTTCTGTGCGTGTGTGTGTTCAAGTGGATTCGAGAATGGTTTAGATTCACAAAAAAAAATATTTTGTACAGGACAACGTCTGTCGGGGCCACTAGTATACATATAAAGTTATAGTATTGCAAAAAATGTCATCTATATTATATTGTGTATATCTTTATGACACTACAATAATCTTTTACTAATTTGTTATAACTACTATGTCTTGTTGTGATTTAACTGATCATGTGGTGTTTGCCTATAAGTGATTGATGCACTGTAAACTGTAAAAAGCGATGTAAAAAAACAAATGTATCTGTGTTATCAATTGTTGGTAAACCAATAAATAAATAAATAAATATTATACTTAGTTTTTCATGGTCAACGTAAAAAATTGTAGTAATTACTGTTCTGCGTTTGTATGGAAAGATGAGCGACTTGTATGACCTTAAAACGATTACGAGATATATTCTACGTTTTCTATTGAATGGTTGTTAATGTTTAATAAAGCTAAAAAGATATAATCATCAAAAGCGCATGAGACGTCACTTTATTAGTTTTGTTAAAATTGCACTTGGCTCTTTAAGGTATGGTTAACTATCAAGCAATTCAAACAAACAGGATACATTCTCCGTCTCATTCTGTCAATCAATGCAGTTTTGGTAGCATTAAATAAATAATTAGCTGTATGGGAATATTATGAAACATATTGTAGTAGTAGTATTCTCAGCCCTTTACTAGTATAGGGAAACATAAAAATAGGACTAGTGATAAATTGATCCGACTTGTAAGTATTTTGTAGCAACAATTAAGGCATTAGTCTAGCTTTTGTGAGATGTTTGGTGGATGTGACTTAAAAATTATGATCAAGATGGAAGAGCATGCATTCCTGGCTTTCTTTGTAAATATCCCTCTCTATTCTGCATGAAAATTACAAGCCTAACAATAAATGAAGGACAAGAATGTAAAACGACTATAAGGATAGTTCTATTTCTCTAGGTAGTTCAACTACCCTCAGCTACGATAGTGACCATGGTAGTAGGAGAAAGGTGCCAAAACTATTCAGGTTACGAATAGCGGATATTGCTATCAGGACTGGATACGCAATGGAAGAAGGTTGGGGCTCATCGTCTATGACTTAGTAGAAGTAATATGAAACAAGATCCACTTTTAGGGCTTAAGAAGAAGCCTTTCAGGTATTGATTCGCAAAGTCTCTTCTACTCTGACCAAATTAATTGTTATCATGGAAATAATAATTTTTGGATATCTCTGGGTGCAGTAGGTTTACTATCAAGAGGGATATCATCTATTACTAAGATCCATTTCTTCACCTAACAACTAAGCAAAGCCAGGTCATCTAGGCAAGTAAAAAAGTATAATAAATTGTTTCGAGCGGAACTGGATGTTACAACTAGTTTTTCTAAAGTAAAACCACACGCTTTAAATAAAACTCGATAAGATTAAAAAACAAGTGCCATAAATATTGTAGCAAACGATTGTAAAAATGTATAAAAAAGTAAAAATTAAATTAGACTCGTATTTGTTAATTTGGGGGTTTTCTTGTACTTACCTGACTGGTTATAAAGTGATTTCAAAAAATATTTTTTACTTTCCAAATTTTTTTTTACTCTAAATTATATTTCGGTTATATCATGATAAGTAGAGATAAATGTGGCATCTGTTTGCTCATGGTTCACATTTTCATGATCTTGTTCTTTATTATATTTGAAAAAATATTATAAGGTATCTACTCTCATTAAATATATATTTTTAAGTAATCTCCCATAACTAATCGTCTGCTGATAGGAGTTCGCTTCTGGACATAGGTATCGCCTAAAGATTTTTTTATGTTAGTTGAATAGGAAAACATACCACCTGATGGTAAGTGGTCGACGTCGCCCATGAACATAAACTAGTATACCTGGAACGATTAACATTAATGTTATGCCTATCCTAAGACATAATATGTTAAGTCTCGGTGCCAGTAATTACACTGCCTGTCTTGCCCTTCTCTCCGAAACACAGCAAGCTGTGAAACAGCTTTGAAACAGCAGGGAGAAACAAGCAAGATGGTGGTACCCTTGCAGCCGGGAGTGCGGCACAGCGCTTTCCTCCTACCGGTATTTTTTTTTACTTGATCGGTCGTGTACTTTCCGTGTTTAGTGGTTTCCATGATGATGATTACGATGGCCGCGACATACTAGACATACTATGGTGTGCTACCAAAACATCCTATACAATTGTTACATGGACAAGTAATAAAATAAGCACATCATCGAGGTAAAGAAAATCAACCAAATAGGCATAATTGAGAATAATTAAAAAACGACTTGTCAGATCTTAATAAAATTAATATGGGACAGAATTGGACACAAGCTTTTAAGCAAAAAAATAACCATCGAAATCCATTCACAAACGGCGGAGTAATCGTGTCATATACATTTACATACATTCCAAAAAAAAAGAGACGAATTGAGAACCCCCTCTTTATTGAAGTCGGTAAGACTTCAAAAAAAGAGGGGGTTCTCAATTCCTCTCAACAAAAGGCATTTAACGCTGCATTTATAACTATTTATTATTTATTTGTGATTTATAAATATTTTTTCAGATATAGTTGATATTTTAATAAAAGAGTTATATGGAAAACCCATTTCTCTTAAGAATTGATTACGAAGAAGTCTTGGGATAAGGGACAGCACTAAAGTGCGTTGAGAAAATTAATGAAATTAGTATCCAACAAATATTAAATATATAAGAAGTAAGTATTAGTTTAAACAACAGTAAAATGGAAGACACAACAAAACAGTCACACCCGGATAATGAACAGAAGATTCCACTTAATAGCGAAAAAGATGATGAGTTAGCAAAGTTGACCATATTAAAAAAAATTAAAAGTTTTAAAAACAATATCACAGTCGAACCATCTCTTGGAATTTTCATAATGATAAGTGTTTCTACAATGCTTACTACTCAAAATTTAAACTTAGAAAAAGCATGCAGAGTCAATTTAAAATTCAACGACAGTGTGTGTACAGCATTAACTTTAAGGAAACGAGAAAATTTGAGTTTTGAAGAAGATGAAGTGCAGAAACTAGTTGCTTCAGTAGAAGGGTGGAAAACTGTTATACACACGGCATTCCCTGTAATCTTAATGTTGTTTACTGGAGCTTGGAGCGATAAAACGGGGAGAAGAAAAATTTGTATGCTAATGCCAATCCTTGGAGAATTTTTTACTTGTGTTCTTAATATGATAAACACATACTTTTTCTATGAGGTTTCTGTTGAATGGACTGCCTTTATGGGAATTATATTTCCAGCATTGACTGGTGCTTGGTTCATAATGTTTCTTGGATCATACAGTTACATAGTTGACATAACCTCAAAACAGACAAGAACGTTTCGATTAGGTGTGCTAACACTAGGCTTGACAATCGGAAGCCCGATAGGAACGGGATTGAGTGGTATTATTTTACGATACACTGGTTATTATGGTTCATTTGGAATATCAGCGCTATTACAACTTTTAAATTTTCTTTACATAGTTTTTTATATTGAAGATCATAGATGGCTTGAAAATAATAGCAAGGTTTGTATTTAAATCTAAATAAGAACTCCCGATGTGAAAAGTTCCTTTACGTATTTGAGTATTGTTTGTATTTACAGACTAAACGTGGAGGGTGTGTTGGATTTTTTGGGGAGTTTTTCAATTTCAAGAGCTTAAAAGAAACAATTCAGATTGTTTTTAAGAAAGGTCCAAATAATCGGAGATTAAAAATTTGCCTGGTTTTGATGGTAATATTATTATCATTTGGACCTGCTTGGGGTAAGTATTTTTGTTTGTTTACTTTTTATTTTTCTTTACATTGCGAGACCGATGAATTATATTTAGTATTGCTATATAGAGTTTTAAGTTTGGGCCTGACCACTAGACTTGAGCTGGGTTTTCTATTTTCTCTCTGCACTTGTTAACATGGATATCTGATTTCCAAGGAGCTCCGTACTCAGTAATATGGATGTATCAAGGTCCTTTACGAGTTGGACAAATTCGTATTCTAAATATTATGTAACTGGTACTTGATGTGTGATGTATTTCTATGAAAACAGTATTCTTATGATAGCGCAAAGATGTGCCAGAAGTAAGAGAACTTTGGTTTCTTTTGTCTTGTTTGACATTATATAAAAATTTCTTTAACTGCAACTATTTTTTTAAATTATTTTTGCAGGTGATATAACCGTATTGTACATATTCAGTCGCTATAGATTCAATTGGGATGAAGTAAAGTATAGTATATTTTCAACATACAACTTCATTTTACATGCAAGCGGTAAGTAACAAGATTAGATTATGACATACCAAATTAAGTATTATTATTATTTTATACATTTTTACAGGATTTTTTTTCAATTACAAACGATTTGTCGTTCAAAGGATATTATGTAGTAAATAATTATGTTGGTAACTGACAAACGCTAGAAAACTTATAAATTTGCTATTTCTTCTTGGTTTGGGATAAATTTAGTTTTAGTATTGAAAGTGCACGCATTATTAATAATTTAAATGTTTTTAGGAACGTTCTTTTTAATTAGTGTTTTTAGTAAGAAACTAAAATTCGATGACTCAGTACTCGGAATGATCTCGACCTCAAGTAGAATGTGTGGAGCATTGATATATACCTTCGCTAGAACTACAGAAGAGGTTTATATAGGTGAGTTAATGACATAGAGTTATTTGCAACTACCTTTTACGATACTCTATTCTCTTAATGCTTTGTTTTATTTCTAATGTTTTAATATTATAGGTCTATTTTTAAATATTTAACTTAATGATTCCCATTCTTTGAAGCTTTTTTTTCTGTTTTTTTCCTTTACTGTTAAAAAAAATCTTTGTCAGGTTAAACTCGTAAAGAATCATTTAATTTAAGGATTCAAGTAGATATTATCACTATAATAACGTCTTAGTATTTAAGTAGAGTTTCTTTTTCACCTAAAACTAAACAAATCTTTCCAGAGCCCATTGCTGAACTATTTAGTAGCACGACAATGATAGCGCTGCGATCAATTGCTTCGAAGTTGGTTCCTCCCCATGAACTAGGTATCATAACTTGTACAACCTACGTTTATTTTTTTAATCTCTTTTCATCTCATAGCTTTTAGGGCAGTCCTACACAGCATTTTTTATTGAGATAATTTTTTTATTATGTTCGAATTTCGTCTGTTTTAAGTGATGTTTGCGCTATTTTAGCTTTCTGTTACTTACCATTATAACTTATTTATAATATTTTAAATAATATTATACGTTTAGAATTTATTGAAAGTATAATGTGATTATCTTGTTGATCGTGTCATTACTTAGTGTTTTGTAAAAGTATTCAAATTTATATTGGGATTTCTTAACAAACGTATATTAAGTTTATTCGAAAGTTGAAAGTAAAAAAAAGACTGAATTTCAGGAAAGGTGTACTCTCTGTTTGGCGTTGTAGAGGCAATGATTCCAGTAATATTCTCACCTCTGTATGCGAGAGTTTACATATTGACTTTGCATATACTGCCCGGCGCTGTTTTTCTGATCACAGTATTTTGTACGATACCAGCTTTGGGTGTATTCATGTTAGTATCTACTTCTTTATTTATTACTTGTATGCAGAAAAAATATAGTCTTAACGTAAATCATAAAAATATTTCATTATTTAATGGGATTTTTCAAAGCTTTAAATAATTCTCATATAAATTTTCAAAAGACTTTAAAGCTCTGTAAAACGATTGTTCTTTTTTAGATTGTTCTACCGCTGGCATAGAAAGGATAGAAATGCTGCGCGAAAGGTTGCATTAGATATAAAGTTCGTTGCGAAAGATGCTGAGAAATAGGAACCTTTATAAATTACATATAATATGTGTAGCTGTAGTAGAAACTCTAAGAAATACACTGAACTTATTCATGGTTGATAATAGACTGTCATTGGAAATAATTTCTTTGGCATATTAAACAAACCACAGGTGCTAAGACGGAATCCTGGGGCACCATTGCCCGTATTTGCTCGAAATAAGATGAGGTCCGTTATAACCTATAAGTATAAATAATTGAGACTGTCTGTCGTGTATATAATAATGGATGATAAGAAATTATACTTAAATTGTTACGTTGATTTTTTCATAGGGTGATATTTATCAACAATAAATGACCTGAAGTAGATAATTTTTCAATATTTGTGTAGTGGGATAGTGAAAATGCTGGATTTATTTACTGAAATATTTTTAAATTATTACCAATTTATTTTTTATTTCATCAATGTAATCTTTTTGTAATATAAAATATATAATGATAATATTATTATTTCGTATTCGCATAAAGGTACGGACAGACGTGCTAAAACAGCATGCTCATAAGCTTACTTAAAATTAGCATGCTCTGCAACTGTTCACATTTCTAGCACTAAGCATATAATATTTTGTTTTATGCACTCATAGGCATGCTCGCTTTTTTAGCACGCTCAAAATAAGCATGTTTATTACTGCATGCGTGTTGCGACATACGTGCTACTAATGAACACTTGCTTAATAAGAGCATGCTTCCGTGATAGTAATGAGTATGTCTGTTTCGTACCTTTAAGAACCCAATATCTATAAATTTTAATCTAAAATGTCATGTATTCGTACTATTGATAAAATTGCTTTGATGATGTCAATATTATATCGTCTTAACGTTCATTCAGGGAGTCCTATGTTCAGAATTGGACGGATAGGGGCTGATGATGATGATGACGTTAATATTCTAGGAATAATCGGTTAGTAAAATAACAATCAATCAGTCGAGTAGTTTGTCTGTTAAAGCCGTTTAAAATATATTTCAATACCATGCAATTTTATTTATTCCACATAGTGTTATTAGCTGGGTTACTATTTATTTTTACAATAAACTTGTGTTAAAAAATAAAGTGCATTTATTATTCCTTTATTATCATCTTTTTTTTTTTTTTTTTTTTGTTATCGCAGGGAAATGCTTTTTATTGTGTTTTTGTTGTAAGAGTTTAATTACGTTTATGACGTAAATTTACTTGAAATATGTTGTTCTATAAACTGTATAAATTATATTAATTAATTACTCAAAATGACCGAGATACACAGTTGGAACAACGGCGGTTTTGATTTTTGAGCGTAGTAAAATGACGAGTGATACATTTCGTCGCTGTACGCCGTTGACCCCTGCCCCCCGCTACCCGTTTCCTTAAGACGGATTGTTATAGCCGGCTGTGTTCTTCGGACAATACGGAAAGATGAATTGAAATAAATGTTTGTTTTGATTTTTTTTTGTTTGTAACTTTAATTTTTAAATTATAAGTGGTGGTTTTTACAAAAAAAATCTTTAAATTTATAGTCGATTAGTTAATTATGGCTTAAAATAGATTAAAAACAAATATTAGCTTTAATACAAAACAGTGAACAACATAAAAACAGTGCAGATGAAGAGAAAATTATTAGGTTTTACAATTAGGAATCAATTAATATAACTGGAGAATATCATTAAATTAAATCTGTCAAGTATTAATTGCATAATTACTTCAAATAAGCTTTAATTTTCATGAGATATACTATTTTAGTAGGATCCCCGAGGAACAGTGGCGGTTGTGTTATATCCGTCGTAGTACTTGGGACATATAGTAATGTTCGTATTTTGGATTTTCGGAATTTATCTCAAAACAAAAGACATAATTATTATTGATTTTAACATTTCCCATCTAAATACAAATACATTTTTATTAGTGACGGATACTACTATGCGACATTGTTCTATATAAGAGTAATAGGCGCTTGATAAAATTCGTCATTATTTTACGGATAAAATTCAGTTGGATGTACATAACCGACGTTGTTCATCGGAGTTAGGGATGTCAGATTTACACAACCGTCCTTGTTCTTTGAGTAAGTGTAATAAATACGTCGTTATTTTCATACAATATATTACAGTTAGAAAAAAAACAAAAGATGAAATTTTTGATGAAGTGCTTTAAAGATTTTTTTACTATTTAGTTATTTATTTGTCTATTATTTTTTTATTGCTTAGTACTTAGTATTTTATTTTTAAGACGATTTAAACAATCATCGCCTGTACCATCTGGAGTAGATGCAATATGCGAGCAAATGCTGAAAGAGGTAGTGCCATGCTGCTTTGCAGTCGAACGGGGCCGGCACGACCGGGGTGGTCCCTCTCGCTCACATAACACCGATGATACAGCTATGCTGTTGCATTTCATGTGGTTTGTGAGTTTTCGGTGGCCCATTGGGGGATATGGAAGAGGAGAACACATCTGCATAATGTCTGGTTGTGCGGATGTGTATGAGCGTAGATAGTCGCCAAAAGGCTTCAACTGCTCGTTAGCCCTCCTATGCTATAAAAAGTGCACGAAGTATTAGATGACGTATTTATATAAAATAAGTGTTATAATTTCTAGCCATCGAGATGAGTCAGATTATCACTCTAGCAAATCTGATGAGTTTTCCTAAGACAAGCTCCGAGTAAATTACATTTTTAGGCAATCTGGAGGACTTCATGCGCGCAAGAAGTCCACACAGCGCAACTGGGACCCTCCATCAGATTAGTCCGACGTAGAATCTAAGAGTTTGGTACATCATTCTGCCATCTCACCCGAAGAATTGTTCGAAGACATTTCAGGTGAAAGGCGTCAAGGCACCTCATATAGTCTTATAAAGGCACCAGGTATCCGAAGCGTAGCGCATTAATGGCAAAAATATTTTCTCTGTAAACATTGAGCTTTGTATGGAGCTTCAGGTCGTTTAATTTCGAAACTTTCTGATTTACTCCACCAAAGGCTGCGGCAGCTTATGTCATCTTGATGAGATCTCAGACTCGAGACAATTATTGTCGCATACAAAAGATCCAAGATACCTAAAGGTAACATCATCCAGTGGATTTCCGTTTAGGTATATAGCGCCGTCGCGCACAGATTTCTCCCTCGCGATTGCTTAAAATCTGGGTTTTTGAAGCAGTAATTACCAAGCCGAATCTGTTGTTACAGATTCTTTAAATTGTCAAGATAGGTCTGCAAGCGATGCAATGAGGCAAACTTGATCGCGATGGGCTTATTTTCAACTTCTGTCACTGGGACAGAGTGCACTTCACGTTTGGCTCTAAATCGTGTGTGATCGATAACGCTTTTGTCCATACATACATTTATGAGAACCTGGTTCTTACATTATTATTGTTAGCATCGTTCATAACCGCAGCAAAGTAGATCTCAAAAAGGGTGGGAGCCATAACACAACCGTGTTTATCTTCCCTAGTAACTGGGAACTCTACGAATTTGTTCTCGTGACGAGCACGAGCTTGTATACCCTCTTGGAATTGGCGTTTCGAATTAACAAACTATACAGAGCTTTTAAACTGCCCAAGCAATTTTATGTGTGCAGGCAAAGGCCGATCCTAAGCCCATAAAAATATATTGAGGTCACTATTTTATTTAAGACTCTTTACTTGTGACTGTTTGTGTGCCTCTATTAGGTTGAAAACTACATTGGGTCTCAGGACTTAGGTTGATTATGAGCCTTATGCGCCAGTACGTTTCCTTGTTTTTAGTTTTATTTTATCTCATTACTAAAATATAAAGTTAAAAAGGTTTAATAAGTATCAAATTATAATTTAAAAACAATAATTCTTGTAAATAATGAAGTCGTAATAGTATTCTATTACGTCTTTATTATGAGACTGGCATCTTCAAAAGATGCTGATAGACGTAATTTGGTACCTACCTGCAGAATATATGTCATACCTAATGTTACAACTATGCATTTATGGATGAAAATATGTTTTATGTTTTATGATTATTTATTTAATAATAATATGATGCGACAACTCATACACGGCCATCTGATCCCAAACTAGGCAGAGCCTATTCTTATGGTAAACAGACAACTGATATATACTTTTATATATTTTATAAATACTTTCATATTATAGATAAATTACACCCAGACACAGAACAAATGATCATGCTCAATCACATAAACATTTGTCCAGGGTGGGTATCGAACCCACGAATTTACGCCACCCACGGCTTAGCAATTAGGGTCACTAACCGCAGACCAACAGGCTAGTCAATATTTTTCACAATAAGCTTAATTTAAAGATAATATTATACGTAGATATATATTTTATGTAATAAAATTTTCAAAACCGACGCTGATTTTAAGAAGATGCTCCAAAGAAAAACGTCGGAATTCACTATGCGTCATTTTATGCATAAACTTAGTCCGCAAAATAATGTCGTATTTAACTATACGCCATATTAAAGTCCACAAAACAAAGACGCATGTGATTTTTTGAAAAATCTAACCATATTTAGAAATAACTTTGCAAGTGATATTATAATACGTCTTACACACAGTCAAATGCCCAAATTTGAAGGAGATTGAATAAGGAATATTAAAAATATCATACAAAATGTCGTTTCAAAACTTCTAAGTGCTCTGGTGTAAAGTTACAGATTTGCAAATCCGTCTTTGTTCTACGATTGCGACGATATACGTTTATTATTATTCTAAGGTCTATTATTTCTATTAAATATTATGTTATTATATCCAGTTGGCAGTTACCTGTGATATTTTTTGTGTAAAGAATTATGTCTCATTACCTACCGTGTTTTATTTTTATGATGTTATCCTTATGTTTACTAATTAATTCGATAGGTATGAGATAATTTTTAGGAGGTAATTTTTACACAAAAATATCACAGATCGCATTTACATTCATCTTGTGCGCATGCATCTCGTGCATTACTACCACTAGAACCTTGAAATTGCAAGAACAAAATGCGCATGAGTTCGAACTTCGAAAACTTCAGAATTATTGCAACAACAGCGGCCATTTGCATTTTTGCATTATTAGTATTACCACAGTATTACTATATCAGAAATTCTAAATCCTACCATATTGTAAATTAAACTAATATGATTAAAGGTATTAAGGCACTTACAATTCGTTACAATATAAATAAAATAATGTTAGATTATTATTTAATTAAGAAAATTAACTGTATTTAATTATTTGAATAAATAATTTTACCAAACTATCAAATATTCCTTTCTATTATTTTTAACACAGCAACACACTCAATTTAGTAGAATATCCGACGGCTAGATGTCGCTTTTTATTACAAAATAAATTTTGTTCCTAGTTTCCATACCGTGGGTCAGTCCTATCTACGCAGAAAGTGCTAACTGTATCTTTAATCTGTGACATATTATGCTTGGATTTTGATTTGATAATTTTAATATTTAAATTTTGTTTAATTGTTTAATATTTAAATTAATTAATGGGATCCCAAGCAGGTAGTAGAAGCCAGCCATCTTCTCTATTGAAATTAAGATGTTTTTTAATTTTAATAGCCTCACGGATCATCCTTGGTTGGAATCTGTGTTCTTTTGCGAGGACTTGTGGTTCATCAAATCTGATATAATGGCGAGCTTTGTCAAGACTATGTTCACAGATGGCAGACTTAGTGTAGCGACGGTGTTTTAAATCAGCTTTATGTGACACCTCAGTCCTCCCGTGACCATGGATGCTGGAAAGTATACGAAATGCCGGGCTTGTAAAAATCTTAATAAACCGCGATAAAATCCGTAAAAATTGTTTTATTATAGTAGCTTTATATCATGAAATTATAATAGACTGTTGCTCGCAGCTTTGCCTGCGTTAAATTATGTTTACGGACGCATCCGGACTAACGATGATTATTTTTAAACGACTTCGAAAAGGAGGAGATTATATTATGTTCGTGTGTATATATATATTTTTTAATGTATGTTCACCGATTTCTCTGTCAATTGTGGACCGATTTTCAAAATTCTTTTTTTAATTCAAAAGAGTGCACTTCCGAAGTGGTCACATGATAAGGAAACCAGGATCTGATGATGTCATCCCAGAGAAATCGAGGGGAACTTTCGAAAATAGTGGGAGTAACTAGTGCGTTTGATATTTTTTAATTGAGTATTTTAAAGCACTACAATTTCATGAAGGTCTAGAGTTGATCTGATGATGGAGCTGAAAGACAGTCGAGGGAACTCCTCCACGATTTACAGCAGTAACCTTGTGTTTGGGCTTGATTAGTTTGTATTGATGAGAACTTTGCACCTAGATGAATTGTGACTATCATTAGGGGTCTGATGATGAAGACGAAGGACAGTTAGGGGAACTCCTCAGCAGTTTACAGTAGCTATCTTGTGTTTGGACTTAATTAATTTATATTGACGAGAACTTTGCACCCATATGGGTTATAAGTGTCATTACAGGTCTGATGATGGAGACCATAGACAGTTGAGGGAACTCCTCTACAGTTTACAGTAGCTATCTTGTGTTTGGACTTAATTCATTTATATTGACGAGTACTTTGCACACATATGGGTTATAAGTGTCATTATAGGTCTGATGATGGAGACCATAGACAGTAGAAATGCGTTTAACAGTTATATCCATATTTCAGACAAATAAAATCGGTTATCGAATTTCGGAATCACTGAAAATTAAGAAATAAAAAAAATTTAAACAAAAATTGTAACCGACTTCAAAAAATAAACTAAAAAGTAATAAAATAATTGCGTTTCCTTAATTTTTGTGCTTAAGGTTACATAAGTCGTTCATCTTTCCATACAAACGCAGAACAGTAATAACTACAATATTGGACGTTGACCATCAAAAACTAAGTATTCATTTATTAATTTAATAATAAAATAAATAAAATTTAATAATAAAATTGATTTCGTCGTTATGTATGTGTTTATGTACCCAAAATCGTCAAAAATTATACATTTAAAAAATACAAGCTTCTAAATTTTCATATTTCAACACTTTTTTTAGCCCAACTTTGGGCGTAAATAAATAGTATACCGAGCACGAAAGCTCAAAAATAAAGCCCGTTTAGATACGTTAGTTTAGTTATTCAAAAGATAAAATAAATTTATTTTGAAAATATACACTTATTAGTTTTTCTATAATAACTGTTTTGCTAAAAGGACATTTCCGGAATGAATCATTGTGCATTTCATTCTAGCACGCATGTTCGCGCACTATGTCAGGTGAAATAGCAATCATTTTGTTGGAGTTCGCGCCGACGACTAGTTGAACCTTAAAACTTATAATCAACTTGTTATTTCACTAATTACAATCTTTGCGTTTACCATGTCATTGTTGTTACTTTTGGTGTCGGTGTCAGCTAACTTTAATAGGTACAGCACTAAAACCGTCGTCAGTCAGTCATTTGTACCTACCTACCTGTCTTTGCTGACACCGACTCCAATAGGAACAACAATGTAGTGCGCTCTGTGCCTGAGCTTATTGCCGTTGTGCCCTCAGACGTCGCAATGGTGCATTTGGAGGTGGTCGCGATATCTTCCGAGGTTGCGTCTTCCTTAGTAAACAGTTGATCGGGTCGAGCTTGTACCGCTTATTGTTCTGACCCCCTTACATGGGTCAGCATTCGCCTGCGTGTCCAGCGCATCCACTATACTTCCCTGTTTTGATTTCTGGGACATAGGTCATGGTGTAGCCCGCACTGGGTATGTTAATTTTCAATCTTCTTTTTTCTTATTTCGATCCTTTTCAGTGGATCCGGCTCGATGGACTGTAAATGTGCACGGTATGTGCGTAGATTGCCTACGGCTACTGACTATGTCGCCAAATTGGTGATAATGCTGATGAATTTAACTGTAGAATGACGATTTTACCAGGGTTGGTGGTTTTAGAGGTGATGATGTGATGAAAGTGGGGTGCAATCTTGAATTTAAACACAATTTTCACTATTTAGAACTATGAGGGGTGAACTTGAGGGTAAGGCAGGGATTTCACTTTATACTTTTACTTCTTGACTTGTTTCTTGCTTTGGAGATGATTTGCGATTGATTTGCAGCAGCCTCGAGCCTCCTTATATTATATGATTCCAATCAAATTTTCTTTCTTTTCTTTTTTCTTCTTTTTCTCAAAAACTTTATTTTAACCAAAATATATTTGATGAAACTTATGCTAGGTTACAATAATTACACATTTTTTACACCTTTACATATTACCTTTACATATAGATTCCGGACATTCTGATTCAACGATCCGTGAGACAATGATTCTTAATATTAAAAAAAAGAAACGATCCGTGAGAGAATGACAAGCAAAAAACCGCTGATTCGGTATTTCGACCAAAGTTCGATGTGAACTTTGGTCGTATGATCATGGATCGAAAACGACTTTAATAGCTAGACGAGATAAGCAACTCGATCTTTACAGAAGTACGTTTTTAGAATTTTCGTATCTTATTTAGTTTCTGAGATATAGAATCGAATAACGTTCAATCTGACATTTGCTCCGAATAAAAACGTCCGAAGTGATCAAGGCGCGGGATTCGCGAGCGGGGCGGGCGGCCCGTTCATTCGTCACATCGGCCGCTGTTCGTTGGAGAAAGGGTGATTTTGCATCAGGCACTACGCTTTATTTTGGTAACTACTCGGTACAAACTGTACTAAAACCTGCATATTTCGACCTTATATTATTAATTTCTGCTGTTAAATTTAAGGACTTAATTTTGCGTAAGGACTTAAGTTTAAGGACTGTTGCGCTGAGAAGTCATTTCTTTAGAGTATCCTTTATATAATTTAACTCTTAGCCACATACCATATAATGTTAATGAAGAATCATAACATGACCTATGAGAATAAGATAATATTTTAAACACACTTTTTCTTTTTTGGTAGTTATTTTTAGAGTTAGGTATATCTGTACTGATTAAGCGAAATAATTTTAATTATAAAGAGACTTAATTAAGAGAATTTATTGTTTCTCTACGTGCAATTTCATTGCTACTAAGTACGTGTACACACGTCTAGATCACGACGATGATGACTAATTGATAAAATAAAGAGGCTGGATTGTATTTGTAACCAGTGAAATATCTAACACGTTTTATTCGTTGTTATGATAAATATTTGCTTACAGTTTAAAACTAATTTAAGTCCGTCCTGCAATCGTAAGTGTTATTTAAAAAATATTTTATGATGTTGTATTTAAAAAATATTTTATGATACGCTTCGAGATGGCGCTTCCGCCATTTGAACAGTAAGCTCCGTACTAATAATTCTTTAAAAATAGTAAATTGTCATTTTAAGTTTTCAAAGTAATACTATTGTGAAAAGTGGTTCATAAATACAGCGCACAAGTGTTATCTTCGTAAAAATCTGCTGATTTATTGAACAAAGAGTACGAGTGGAAGTGAATAACTAACTACGTAAATAAACAATAAAACTCAACAAGTGATATTACACCACATTAAAAAAACATCTGCAAAGTAGTGTTACATCAAAATAATCAAACAATATGCAGTGTAAAGTGTATATTTCTTTAAAAACGAATAATTGAGCGGTTAATTTTATTTAAATATAATCCAGTGTACGCTATTATAAACACTAATCGCTCAGTGCTAAGGCCGCATTCGACGTGCAGAAAGTGACTGAACAGTGAAGTGACAAACAGCTGTGACTCAGCTGACTTTGACAACACTTTCAACCGAATACATACGATAATCGCCGACCAAGACCGACTTAGAAATTGTGGATTCTATTCCGTATACTTGGCATATGACGTAACTACTTGCGCAGCGTAGTGGCAACGACTAATGCGTTCACTCTGGCGGCATTGGTTCCAATCTTGATCTGAACTTTTTTCTTGTTTATATTCTTCTAATTTCATTTTATTTTTATTCTTCTTTATTTTTATTATATTTATTAAATAATAATATACTTGACAAATATTTTAGTAAAACTTGTTTTAAGAGAGAATTCTTACTTGTTACTTTTTACTTCAACTCACTTGTTGGAGTTTTCAAGTGGAGAGTTCAATGGAGCAGGATTTTGTAACTTTAAGAAGAAAACAAAGAAGTCAATCCTTAGAATCCATTAATCATCAAATTAACCAGTCATCACATTCATCACTATTAGACACTACAATGATGAGTATGCAGCATTTATCTCTTAATGACAGTAACACCATTATTGAACTGATTGAAAAAAATAAACAACTTTCCGAGGAACTTTTAAGCGCACACCAAGAAATCGAAATAACAAATACTGAAATCAGAACTCTAAAATTAGACAAAGAAAAACAACTTAAAACAATTGAAACATTTAAAAAAAATTACCGTGGAACAGAAAATGACCCCAGTGGTCGGGCGTAAAAAACGCATATTAAAAAACTGTACACCTTCCACCCCAAAAATGTCTAATAATAGAGTAACTCAAACGGCTCGAAACTCACCGTATGACTCGGCACCTCAATCACCTATTCATATTTCTGAAACACCCAAGTCCCAAATTATACAGAATTTTAATATTAATGTCTCGAGGAATACAACTAAAAACTTAAAATGTCATGATAATGAAAAAAATAATAATAATAAAAAACATAAATCTCCATGAAAGTAAACTAAATTACGAACTGAAATTTGCTTGCTTTAATCATAAAAATGCTGTATTTGTTCCTATGGATTACGAGAGGCAAATACCTCAACGAAATTATTTTAGTCTCAACTTATGTCGTTATGTGCTCAGAGAAATCCTCCGTTTACACTACAAACGCACCTTTGAAAGTTATGTTCAAAATGTTAAAGTTGTCTCTAATTATAGTCCCTTGATGCTCGATAAATGTACACAAACGTCTTTTTTAAAACATACTAGTCAACATATAGTCATAAACGAGAAAATGTCACCATCTAATACTAATTTTTTTCGTGACTAAACAAATCACTGTTATCCATCAAAATATCAATGGACTCGTAGGCAAATCTGATGAATTAATTGTTGCTCTCAACGAATTAAATACCAGCGTGGACATAATATGCATTACGGAACATAATATGACGCATGACGATACTGACATACTAGTACTACCAAACTATAGGCTAGCCTCTTATTTTACTCGAGGAACACGTCGTGGGGGTTCATGTATATTAGTAAAAAATCAATTTATATTTAGGGAACTTACAGGCATAAATAAATTTTGTAAAGAAAATATACTAGAATGTTGCGGTGTGGAGATAGAGGACAAACTTATTATTATTTGCGTATATAGATCACCTAGTACTAGAGAACCTCATTTTAACTTATTCTTAAATAATTTAGATGCATTGTTTCAAAAATTCTGTTATAGTAACAAAAAAGTCATGATATGTGGTGCTTTAATATAAATACACTAAAAAATATGAGTATTCTGATGAGTTTAAAAGTTTACTTGAATCATACAATCTTACTTTGGCGCTAAATGAACCAACCCGACTCTCTAGTGGAACTTGTATTGACAACTTCATTTGTAATTTTAAGAAGTTTAAATGTAATGTTGTTTGCATAATTTGCACTATCCGATCATACTGCACAAGTACTTACGTGTCCTGTGGAAAAAAAATGTTACCTAAAGTTTTGGTATATAGAAAAACGTGACCATAATAGGGATAATGTATGTAAGTTTATTGAATGTATAAAGTCACTGAAGTTTTTTGATACATATAGTAGTAATGATCCGAATCAAGCATTTAATGAATTTCATGACCTATTTACACTATTTTATAATCTGTGCTTTCCAATCGTAAATGTTAAAATACAATCATGTAATAAATCTAAGTGGCTTACAAAGGGCATACGAGATTGTAGTAGGCGTAAAATATACCTTCTGTGGGAGTACCGTAAAAATCGTGGTGGTACATATCGCTCCTTGAATACAAAAGGGACACAAATCGAAATCCATAAATTTTACAGGACACCCAAAACAAATTTTTGAAACTGTTTTTTTATAATATTTCATATATTTATTACTTCAATATAAGATGGTAATATATCATTAGATACGTATTTTTTAGCTCTATCTATCTAAAATATAAACTTTGTAATAGCTGTTACCTATTAAGAAAAAAAAGCATAAAAGTCCCTTTTGCATTCAAAATTTAAACCAATATTAAAAATATGTCAAAAATTAAACACAGTTATACAAATAAAAATGGTTTATTGTACCTTTTTGGTAAAAAACCGTATCCAAAAGTTTAATCTTATTACTAGGTAAAACATAAGTGAATGGACAGCTGGAAAACATTGTATTAAAAAATCTAAACTAAAAAATCTTAACTTCTTAGTAAGTAATATAATTGAGATCAACTTTGTACGTAACTATTATTCAGTAAAATTAAACATCTCTCTAAGACAGTTATATTTGTAGGAATAATAGGAAAAAACAATAGATAAAACTGTAATAATCATTATCGAAACATACATAAAAATAACCATATTCATTAATAAATTCTCTAAAAAAACTCAAAAAATTATCAACTGACGACACTAATTTGTCTCTCTTTAACATTAATAATTTTAACAAAACAAAATACGAGATCAGTTATAAAGGCACATAATTCAGTAGCAAAATATTATAGCTTATGCATTATTCAATATTATATATCGACGCTCCCAAGCAATAACCCAGTAATCGCAAAACTTAAAAAATTATAATATGGCATTAAAATATGATATTATTAAAATTAAATGTAATCAATCGTCATTATTGGAGGTTTCTTCAATAACTATGTTAGTATTGTCCTGAGAATATGAGAGATGGTCTAGTGATTATGGACTCTCACTATAAGTGAGAGGTCTGGGTTCGTGCCTGGACGGTGTAGCAAAATACGTTTTTCTCTTCCACTTACTTAAAAACTAAAATAAAGGAAAATAGAGGAAAATAGAGGAAAACATCGTGAGGAAACCTGCAGCCTGATGAAATTAAAATGTCTTTGAGGGTGTGTGAAGCTCACCGATTGGCTTGCGAACCGATTTGGTTGCGTTTTGTTGTTAGCTAATATTTTTTTATATGATAGGAGGGCAAATGAGCAGTCGAAGTCTTTTGGCGACTATCGACGCCCGTACACATCCACACAACCAGTGATTATGCATATGCGTTACCCTCCCTATCCCCCCCAATGGGAAACCGGAAACTCCCAACCGCACGTATGTTATGGTATGATGTGAGCTAGAGGTACCACCCCGGTCGTGCCCCGTCATAGTAGGGTTTCTGGTGGTTTTTAGACATATTTTATCAAAATCAGTTACTGGCTGAGCCATTTCAAGTGTCTGTTGTTATTGTTTAAATTACTAATCACCATTTCCGAGTTCATCATCGCCAACATCCATACGCCAGGAGGTCGTGTGGTCGCAGACTGCACGGTTGGCGGCAACCACCACTTTTACAAACCAAAAGTGACCCAAATGGGCTCACACTAATCCGATGTAGCATTAGGGCCTTCGCGCCGTTAGCATAGATCCATACGAAAAAAAAACAGTTAAAGGATTTTTGATGGTGTTATCAACACCATCAAAAATCCATAATCACGAGAATTTATTAGTCTATTCTATAATCTCTAGTGTAAGTTTAAAAGAAATTACACTAATAAATAAATAATAAATTCATTATTTCAAAATCAACAATTACTTCACATTCGTGAGGCATCCCCATTAAGTAAAAGATTACTTGTGTTGGGGCTGTCTCGCTCATTCCCTCAGTTAATTTTACATTTTTTTTAAATATAATTATAAATTAAAAATTAATAGCTCTGAAAAATTGTGCGTTATTGTGTGTGTGTGTTTGTGTGTGTGTGTGTGTGTGTGTACGTGTGTGTGTGTGTACGTGCGTGTGCGTGTGTTTACGTGCGTTTGCATGTGCACCTGAATTTGCTTGAGCGAGTGTTTAATGTGTATCATGTATGTATGTTGTGCCTTGGCAGCCTATACTAATCTTTTAAACATTAATTCCAATTCATCATAAGCAATCGTTTTGATCCATCCTGTTAACAAATCTTTACATTCGTGTAAAGAGTGGGGAAAGATATTTAACTTACGATTAATTAAATTATAAAGATAGGATGATTGAGCTGGAAATTGGCGCCTGGCGTATTCAGAACGAACTGGACATACAGGAGCAACATTTCCTCCTCTTCTACTCGTGTATAATGGTAGGTCCTTATGCAACGACAATATTACGTGTAGAACGTACAACTTTCTTACTGTAAGAAGGTCACTGATAGTATAAAGGCTGTTTGTACTAAACATATAGGGCTTAAAATACATCACCTTTATTAATGACCTTTGAGCTCTTTCAAGGTCAAGGAGTCTAGTTTTGGTTGCACCCCCCCCCATATTGGTATACTATAGGTAATAACGGATTGTGCTAGTGAAATGTAGATTTTATTCAATAGTTGATTTGACATAACAGTCCTTAGCTTTTTAAAAATCCAAGTAAGTTTTTTGACCCTGGAAATTGTAACATCTATGTGTGGGTGCCACGATAACCTTTGATCAATAACTCCAAAATATCTTGTAGATTCGACTTTTTGGATAGGGTTACAGTTACAATGTATATTATTAAGGGTACCACAAGAATGGATTTGGATTCTGAAATCTGAACTTGGTTGGGACCTTTGACTTGGGGTGACGCATATGTAATTACTTTTATCTGTATTTAATGTGAGTAAGTTATTGGTAAGCCACTCGGCAATCTTTGAGAGACCATCTTCAGCGATTCTTCTCACTGATTTCCAAGAAACACCAAAAAAAAAAAGCAGAACAGAATATTTGCCCGTCCCTGATTAGAATATTACACAAGCTGTTTATGTATATAAGAAACAGAGTCGGGCCAAGCACACTTCCCTGTGGGACGCCAAAGGAGATAATTTCTTCAGAGCTAATAAAATTATCAATCTGCTGCCTGTATCCGTTCGCAAAGGTAACTTTTTAGAAGAGACAATGGTAAACCTCGAATGCCAATGTGTTCAAGCCTTTTAATCAGAGTGGGAACAGACACAGTATCAAAAGCCTTTTTTAGGTCTAAAAATACGGTTAGGCGTTTATAGCCCTTATCTACCTT
Source organism: Helleia helle (assembly GCA_963853865.1). Taxonomy (NCBI): domain Eukaryota; kingdom Metazoa; phylum Arthropoda; class Insecta; order Lepidoptera; family Lycaenidae; genus Helleia; species Helleia helle. The sequence goes on along the minus strand of OY971425.1, from coordinate 4,041,717 downwards.
GTCAACGATGAGAGAAGTTAGGGCTTGAATTGCATCTTGAGTTGATCGACCTTTTCGAAAACCAAATTGTGAACTGGATAAAATATATTATTTCTATCTAGGTAGTTTATGATTCGAGCATTTAAAAGTTTTTCTAAAATTTTGGAAATAGAGGGTAATACTGAGATAGGCCTAAAATTTGTAACACTATGACTGTCCCCGCTCTTATAAATAGGAGTAATAATTGAGCATTTAAGTACATTAGGAAATATTCCAGTACTAAAGCAAAGATTAGCTAGTTGGGTTATTAAAGGTATACAAAAATCCCTGGATCGTTTTATGAAACTGGTAGGGAGACTGTCCTATCCTGGGGAACTCCCAGTAGTAAGACTTCCAAGAACGGTTGCAACTTCCTGTGTATCAGTATCAAGTAGAACAAAAGAGGAAATCTGAGAGGGCTTTGACGTACAATTATTCGATTGGGATCTAACAACAATAGCCTCAGCCAAAGTTCTCCCTACATTAACAAAATATTGATTTACATAATTAACAGATTCAATAGGGTGTGGCCTTATATTAAGCAAATTAGTGTTGTTTGTTTTTTGACCTTTATACTGAGTGATCTCGTTTATTGTTTGATATAATTTTTTAGAATCCTTTATACATACAGGGTGGCCCGTTTACAGTGGTCTAAAAATTTTTTTCAGCTTGAGAGCATCATTAGTAACCATTCTAAACATACTTTAGTTAAGCGAAAACTTATGGTTTAGAAAGTATGATTTTTTAAAAAAATAATTCGAAGTTTCAATATTTTTGACACAAAACCACTCTGTTATGAAAACTACTGGACCAAATTGAATGAAATTTGGTATAAGTATAGCACAATGACCTACCTATCGCGGTATAGGCTCATCTAGTGTAAATAATTAGACTACATTTTTTTATTTTAACTTTTACTGTAGTTATTTGAACTTTTCGGCAAAATATTGATTTTCGAAAAAATCCTGTGAAAAAAAAATGTACCGCCAAGGTTTTGCTGGCACTGCTAAAAAGTACCTTAATATAGGGTTATTCTTTACACAAAAAATCATAGTTGTCCTTCGATTGTAACATCTTCAAAAACAACATCATGTACATGAAAATCGAAAAATTACGAAATTTACCATAATTTTAATTTTAATCATTTGGCCGTTAGTTTTGATTAAAGAATCATACATTTCGATAAAAATCGCAACAAATCAGTATTCACATGGCTAAACTAACTAAAAAAAATGAATGAAATAAAATTTTAACCTGCCAGCCAAGATGAACTTAACTTTATTCTAATGTCAATTTATTGAGTTTTTTGTTGTTATTTAGTTTTTAAGTTTAAATCTTAATAAAAGGTTTGGAGAATTAATAGTCGAATACCAGCCCTTTTTACCTGTTTTTTATGATCCTGTTTTGAATACTTGTATGATGATTCACATAATACATGTATCACTGATGAATGGGCTATGAAAACGAGTTACAAGATCATTTGGGGTCACTAATAATGTTAGTTTTGAAGAATTGCGAACCGATAGGTTTAAATTAAAATTTTGGTAAATTTCGTTATTTTTCAATTTTCATGTGTTTAATGTACATGATGTTGTTTTTGAAGATGTTACAATCGAAGGACAACTATGATTTTTTGTGTAAAGAATAACCCTATGTTAAGGTACTTTTTAGCAGTGCCAGCAAAACCTTGGCGGTACATCTTTTTTTCACAGGATTTTTTCGAAAATCAATATTTTGCCGAAAAGTTAAAAAAAACTACAGTAAAAGTTAAAATAAAAAAATGTAGTCTAATTATTTACACTAGATGAGCCTATACCGCAATAGGTAGGTCATTGTGCTACACTTATACCAAATTTCATTCAATTCGGTCCAATAGTTTTCATAACAGAGTGGTTTTGTGTCAAAAATATTGAAACTAGGGATTACTTTTAAAAAAAATAATTATTTCTAAACCATAAGTTTTCGCTTAACTAAACTATGTTTAGAATGGTTACTCATGATGCTCTCAAGCTGAAAAAAATTTTTGGACCACTGTAAACGGGCCACCCTGTATATACACTAGTCTGTATTATTTGCGGAACATGACAAAGCTTGATCATTGCAATCTTGCGCTGTCCCGCTTTAATTGGGGAGGCTAACTGGAAAATATTCCTGAATCCTTCTGATTAAATGTTTTACTGGTTATTTTATGTATCGCGCCGGCCTCTGAGGTCATTTGTGGTTACCGCTGCGAGCTCGGTGAGGACGAGGTATAGGCCTTTTTTAGATGGGGAAATCTAATAGATACCACCGAGCTCGGGGGAGGCCGATGGTTATGTGGGACTCTCACCGCACTAAACCCTATCGTGTTCATCCTCGTCGTTCGGTCGGCCCGGCGCGAGGACTGTAGTCTACCGCACCGGGCTCCGACGCTGTGCCTATTGGCTCACCACCGGCAAGGCACCCTGAACACCTAAGGGCGCCTTACAGTTGAGACGTAGCACGAGCGGCGGATCCCCTGATCGGTCTCTTGCGGCGGTGAGACAACTTGACGCGGGACACCGCGTCTGTCTGCCTGGTGGAGGTTCCCAGGGTTTAATGCTCCTCCAACGCCATGGGAACCTCCTCCACCGCTAGTGCCGCGAATCTGTTCGGCTGCCAAGCTCGACAAAAAAAATAATGAAACTATAACGCTAATACGCATGCGGACTCATTGCCTAATTGACCTACTATTTTTAAATGTTAAGATAGGCAATATTTTATAAATAATAGCCACAATAATTGCACATCAGAAGCTTGCATCCGTAACAATTGATCTAGTTTCTGACAATACACCTCGAAACCGAGTGAAAAAGTTTCAACGGTTGGATTAGTATTTTAGCGGAAAACTGGATCTAGGGCGATTCAGGCACGATATATTTCATCAGATCTAGGTTTTTCTCTTAAATTAAAAAAATATTAATCATCATCGTGTTTTCTTGTTGTAAATGCCAGGGCCTTACCAGCATCATCTTTCATGTGATGACTCATGACGATTTTAATATAGCAGTAAGTTTCTAGAAGATACTAAATCGGTTGATACACTTGCTCACGTTCAAAAGCTTTTATATTGAAAAAAAAATAATTTATTTTAGCGGATCAACAAATCGGGGTCGATTTAGTATTTTTTTTAAAAGGCTAAAGACAGACAATATAATGGGATGTTTTTTGAAATTGTCATCATTGTTCTTTATTTATTTACCATCCAATACTGCACATAGGCCTCCAATGAACGCTAAGAGGTGGTCTGGAGGTTCATTGCATTGCATTATTGGCACTTGCATCTAAGTATCTAGTACCGGCCATCAGAGATCTTCAACTCATCATATTAAATATTATAAAAACATAGAGATACTATTATCAAATATGTTTAATTTAGATTCATCTAACAGTTATGATGTCGTAAACCACTCTCTCTCTGTCACTGACTCTCTTATCCTATTGGACTAACACAAGCTGTTAAGTCGTATACAAACAATGAGAATCTCTAATTGTATCATTCCAAACTTTTCTACTGTACATTTTCTGATTGTGTGTCTTTCTAATTGAATATTATAATCTTAAGAGATTAATAAGTCTAACTGATATTACATGATCTTATAATATACTATTTTAGCAATTTATTTTACACTAGCTGGTGCTCGTGACTTCGTCTGCGCAGGATAAGGTTTTTTTCTTCATAAAAAGTATCCTATGTAACTTCTAATACCTCCAAGAATATGTGTTCAAAGTTTCATGATGATCGGTTTAATAGTACTGAACCTATTTTTATCAAATTTTGTAAACATTTGTAATTTGGTCCAACTTGGGAGATAGGGTCAATATTGATCTCAATATTTGTTATTGCAAATTAAATGTTTATATTTTGTAACTGTATGCAGATGTCAAATTCTCAAGATGATGTCAAATCCAAAACTCATTTAGACTAGACGTATTAGACCTTCATTATTAATTGACGACCTATGTAGCTCAATGGTAAGCGCGTTGACGCTCAAGCTGGAGGTTGCGGGTTCGAATCCCGAATACCTTACACACTTTATATACCTTAGCCACTGCAACGCATGGCCGGGTCTGCTAGTATTATATAAGTTATCTTATGTGTTATGTTACATCTTAGTAGACAATTATATCTAAATGTGTCGGTTATGTCTACAAAGGAACAAAAAATTAAGGTTGAAGTTTCATGGCATCTGTTGTATCTCAATCAAAAAGTGCAGGAATCTTCGTTTTCATTTCAAGGTTAATATAAAACAAGATGGCGCTGAAAGTTTGGTAGATACTAAATAATGAACTTGCGTTCATGAATTTTACTTATCCTTAGAATTTACATATAAATTTATGCTGACAATATACCTTAAATATCGTGTCGCGAAGAAATGATAAAGGTGGGTTCTCTAACTTTAAATTGCAAATTTAACTATTTACGTAATATTTTAACTAATATTGGGCTCTTAAGAAGAAAAATAATGGATCGTTGCCGTAGTCATAGATTTTCATACTATATTCTTTAATCGACTTCAACAAAAAGGAGAAGGTTCTCAATTCGATTCGTATTTTTTATTTTACATTGGTATTGTCGTGTCCTTGTCAATATTATTTGGCATTTAAAACAACCATGCTTGCAACAAACAGTAACAAATTGTTTGTTGCGAAAAGCAAGATCATAACACATTTTGGTGACAACTGCGAGTATTTCAAAACGCCTAGACATGTCTAGTTATTTGCCTTAATAATTTAAGGCAAATAACTAGACAAGATATAAAATATCATAAAATACTAAAGTTATAGATTTTTTTAAACACACTTTTTTTTTCACAGACATTTGGGAGAAAAACTTAAATGAAAATAAATTATTTTGACAAATTAAATGTTTTTGTTTATTTTCTATATCATGAGATACATGGCTTACTGCAGTAGATTGTAGTAGATTCTATCTTATTCTTGTTTCTTAGATAAATTTGTCAGATATGAAATGATAATAATTTTTGGTTGCTACAAAATGGACATTTCTAAATGACTGTCACGTGCAACCATCTCTTTATTACCTCTGCATTTCCAGCCAGGATTTCCATTCCAGGCTTTTTGTAGTAAGGATTGTCAGATTATTGTTACAGTTATACAGTTACTCATGGTCTCCATTACTCATGCTTTACCTATCCGAAGACGTAAGATGGTAAAATGGCAAAGCCCGTTAACAGTATTTTATATTTATTTATATTATAATTTTTTTTTATATCTATGGACACTTTCACATCACGTCAATCTGGTCCCGTGGTAAGTTCTCGAAGAACTTGTGTTACCTGTACCAGACAACTGAAATATATTTAATACTTTTATTTATACTATACATATATTTAAGATTTTTATTATATAATACACATACGAAGGCGGCAATGAAAATTTTGGGAATCAAGGAAGTGACACAACATTACTATTTAAAAATGTATTTATTGCTTTTCGAAGTATTCTCCGCGAAATTTGACACATTTTTCCATACGATCGAACCAATCATTGAAGCAACCATTCCATTCGGAAGTTGGGGTCTCCAAAATGGCCGTTTTGTAGGCGTCCACAGCTTCTTCAGGCGATGAAAATCTCTGACCACGCAATTTATTCTTTATTTTAGGGAAAGTATAGAAATCATTAGGGCTTAGGTCGGGGCTGTACGGCGGATGGTCTAATAATTCTATGTTTTCTTGCTCTAAAAACTCTTTTGTTCTGTGCGCGGTGTGAGAACTCGCATTGTCGTGATGGAGGATGATGCGGCGGTTGCAGTTCTCTTTACGGAGTTCAGAAACGACCTGTGGCAAACAAATGCTAGCATACCATTCTGCATTAACCGTTCTTTGTCCCTCAAGAGGAATAGTCGCAACATGGCCGGTTCTGGAGACAAACGTGGGCACCATTTTTTTTGCAACACTCCGTGATCGAAAAATTTTTGTTGGCTTTAACTACACCCAAACTCGTGACTGGTTTTTTGTTTCGGGTTCGTACGCATATATCCAGGATTCGTCACCTGATACGATGTTGTATACAGCATTTGAGGATCCTGCGTGAAATCTTTCGAGAGTTTTGACGCACCAAGTGACGCGAGCCGCTTTTTGCTCTTCACAGAGCAAAATATGCGGTATCCATCGGGAAAACAACTTTTTTACACCTAATTGTTCATGCAAGATTATTTGTATTTGACTCATGCCAATGTCTAAAGTTGCCTGAATTTCGCGGTATGTCACATGTCGATCTTCCTCAATCAGCTTATGCACAGCATCAAAGTTTTCTTGGGTGACTGCAGTTTTTGGACGACCTTGACGGGAATCATCACTGAGCTTGACACGTCCACGTTGAAATTCAGCAAACTAGCGATAAACTGTGGTTTTGGATGGGACTTCATCACCAAATGCAGAAATCATCCGGTCAACACACTGTTTTGTGTTAAACCACTTCGAAAGTCATAATAAATCATCGCTCTAGAATTTTCTCGAGTCAATTCCATTTTCTCAACGACTAAACAAGTTTGACAAGACCTTGTGACAAGACCGAGAATCTTTTTTTAAATAAATAAATGATATTCGATTTTTAAAACCAAAGGAGTTTTCAATTAAAAAGATTTTAATATGACAGGAACAGTGGAAATATTCCATTCCCGATACTTTTAGTGCAGCCTATATATTTAATAGACATCCATGACCCAGGAACACAGAAAATATTTTTGTTCCCCGGCGGGATTCGAACCCGCATCCTCCGGCTTGAGCGCCAACGCGCTTAACATTGAGCCACACTGCCCCCGATAGTTGAAAAGTCGCATCTAACATATATTTATATATATATATATATATATATATGTCGGAGGAAGTAGTCATAATAGTTGATTGCTGGTTACTTGTAGACTATATCAATAATTAGTGTAGAAAATACTTTGTTAAATCTTAATTTTAACTAATTTAAATTGTTACATTTTTCTGTTTGCATTTATTTGATTTTGTATAAAAGTAATTCTTTAAAAGATACTTTATTGTTAAGTCAGAGCGGAGGGTACGCCTCGAGCGGGGTCGAGGCGCCATCTAAACGTTCGGTGGGTGACGATATAAAAAGCGGTGATTGATCGCGGTGAGACACACGTTCACAACCGACGCCAGGAGGCCGTGTGGTCGCAGACTGCACGGTAGGCGGGGGGCAACCCCCCAATCAAAAGTGAGCCGAATGGGCTCACACCAATCCGTTGAAGCATTAGGGCCTTCGGGCCATTAGCATAGATCCATCCGAAAAAAAAAAAAAAAAAAAAAAAGGTGAGACACATTTTGGTAAAATTGTTGTTACGGTGCGGTGTGTCAATAGTTAATCCTGTAGTGAAGTTGGATCGGTACCTTGAACCCGCTGCTCGAATTAAACATATTTTGTTTAAAGTTATAAGTAATTATTCGTTGCACAAAAACATTTAATAAATTGTATGGAACAGTGAATAGTGTTTTGTGCCGGCATTTAACCCGATAATGACGCCCACTAGACCTGCTACCACTAATGATGATGTCGAGAGGACTGATGATTCTCCGACATCAGAAGTGGGATCGGTGCAGGCACAAAATGTGAACAGATCGATTGAATCGGACCATGAATGGCGCGTGTTATTCGAAGCACAGCAAAATAACATGCGACTACTTGTGGAAGCGCTTCGTAATCCGATGGCTACTGCAGACGAGAAAATTATGCTGCCTGAATTCAAACCGGAGGACGCAGACACGGATGCCCAGGCTTGGCTGGCAACGGCGGACATCTGCTTATCGGGACGTGACATACAGGGGAGTAAATTGACCATTATACTTAGTAAGGCAATGAAAGGTACCGCCGCAACATGGTTTTCTCAGATAGCTTTTCCTAATATGAAGTGGATAGAATTTAAAGATGTATTCTTGTCTCGTTTTGGTACATTAGAAACATGTGCGGCGACGGTTTTAAAAATTTTTGGTGGTAAACCGTCAGACGGTGAATGTCTTGCTTCATATGCGAGTCGTTTATTTACTTCACTCATGTCGCGATTAGACATTGGGTAATTTAGACAAGGAAGAAATAGTAGTATCAGTAATACTTGCACACATGGGACAAATTGAACCACGCCTTCAACGTAATATTTTTTCTGAAGAAATAACTACCCGCACTAAAATGCAACGCGAACTTATGGCATTTTCATATCGTAAACGCAGTTATAACGAGACGTTAAAGAATTCTGCAAGTACTACGCAAGATAACAAACGTCCAAGACTAAATCTTACTTCTATAAAATGTTATGCATGTGGAAAACTTGGTCACAAATCTTACGAATGTTTCAGCCGTACGCGTGATAAACAGCAAACAACTTTTGACCGCTCCAACACGGCCGTGGCCGTGACGAAGTCCTCAGTAACATGCTACAAGTGTGGTCTTAACGGCCATATAGCATCAAGGTGCACTGAAATGGTGCCGACTGCCAATAGCAGCTCAATACCCTCGGCCAGCGTGGTGAAACGAGTAAACATATGTGGCGTGAAGCCTGTCACTGGCACGATCACTCAATTTGGTGAGCAGTTTTCATTTTGCTTTGATTCTGGTGCTGATTGTTCTCTTGTGAAAGAAAGTATTTCACGTAAACTGGTTGGTAGATTACAACACTCAATTGTTACTCTGGTAGGTGTAGGAAAAGCTAGTGTGTTGTGTAACTTGCAAGTTCTCTGTCGGGTTACACTCTGTGGCCATGAAGTAACAATTTTATTTTACATTATACCCGATGATTTCTTAAGTTATGACATATTGATTGGACGCGATTTATTAGCTTTAGGATTTTCTGTGCATATGTCGAGTGATAATCTTAGTATAATCCAAAGGTCTTCCCTTGTTAATATTTGTGACGTACGAAAGATTAGGGTTGATTTTATCGATATAGATACGGACGTTTCTAGTGATTCCAAGACTCAATTATTACATCTTCTTAATTACTTTTCGGACTCGTTTGTTGAAGGCACGCCTACCAGTAGAGTAACGACAGGTGAATTAGAAATTAAACTAGTAGATCCTTGTAAAATCGTGCAACGTCGGCCTTATCGTTTGAGCGTCGAAGAATTAACTATAGTACGGAGTAAGTGTAGCGAATTATTAAGTGCCGGAGTTATTAGACCCAGCAAGTCACCCTTTTCTAGTCCCATATTATTAGTGAAAAAGCGCGATGGCACAGATAGGATGTGTATAGACTACAGGGAACTTAATTCAAATACCGTTCCTGATCGCTATCCCTTGCCTCTCATCGGGGACCAAGTCCAGAGGTTAGCTGGTGCGCGTTTCTACTCTTGCCTCGACATGGCTAGCGGCTTTTATCAGATTCCCATAAATGTAGAGTCAAATTCCATAGAGAAAACAGCCTTTATCACTCCTGACGCTCACTATGAATTCACTGCTATGCCTTTTGGCCTTCGCAATGCTCCTGCCGTTTACCAGAGAGCAATTAATACAGCTTTGGGAGATCTAGCGCACTCCTATGCTATTAATTACATCGACGATTTAACTATACCATCAATTGATGTTAGTCAAGGCTTAGAAAGACTACACACGGTTTTGAAAACTCTTAGTGATGCAGGTTTCTCATTCAATCTTAAAAAATGTGCTTTCCTTAAGAAAGAGGTTCAATTTTAGGTTACCAAATATCGGAGGGCAAAATAAAGCCTAATCCTCGTAAGATAGTAGCGTTAACTAACTCCTCACCACCACACACTATTACGCAATTGAGGCAATTTCTAGGTCTAGCATCTTATTTTAGGCAATTTGTTAATAACTTTTCACTTATAATGGCTCCACTTTATCGACTACTAGCTAACAATAATTCAAAAATTGTTTGGACAAATGAATTAGAAAAGATTAGGCAAGATATAATTTCGATATTGACTTCATCTCCAGTTTTAATGCTCTTTGATCCCGAACTACCCATAGAGTTACACACTGATGCTAGTAGTGATGGTTATGGTGCGATTCTCTTTCAAAGAATCTCCGAAAAGTTACATCCGGTAGAGTACTACAGCAAACGAACTACTGACGTAGAGTCTCGTTACCACTCTTACGAACTGGAGACTCTAGCGGTCGTTAATTCAGTTAAACATTTCCGCCATTATTTATACGGTAGGACCTTTACAGTTGTTACTGATTGCAATTCTTTAAAAGCATCTAGAGGTAAAGTAGACTTAACCCCACGAGTACATTGGTGGTGGGCATTCCTTCAAGCTTTTGATTTCGACATACAGTATAGAGAAGGCAAAAGAATGGCCCACGTTGACTTTTTCTCTAGAAACCATTTATCTGAAGTAGGTAGCTCCGTCAATAAATACAATGTCTTGGATAGAGTAAATCGTATAGAGCAAAAGCATGTTAATATTACTGAGTTATCTGCAAACTGGTTACAAGCAGAGCAACGACTTGACCCAGAGTGCAATCAAATTATTAATAAGCTTGAAAACGATGACCTTGATTTAGAAAGCTGTAAAGTTTATGAATTGCGATCAAATGTGCTCTATAAGAAAATTCAAAGGAATAAACGCAACATTTGGTTGCCAATGGTATCTAGGGCTTTCCGATGGTCGGTGATAAACCATATTCATGAGTCAATTGTTCACATGGGATGGGATAAAACTTTAGAGAAGGTATACCAATATTATTGGTTTCCTAATATGGCAAAGTATGTTAGAAAATTTGTTGAGAATTGTATAACTTGTAAAGTAGCTAAATCAAATAGTGGTAGACAGCAAATAGAGCTGCACCCTATACCAAAAGTCAGTATCCCTATGCATACGATTCATATAGACGCCACAGGTAAACTTAGTGGGAAAAATAACCAAAAAGAATACGTTTTCGTGCTTATAGACGCTTTTACTAAATATGTCTTATTTAGACATTCCTTAAGAATTAATGCAGAAAGTGCAATTTATGCACTTAAGGCAGCTATATCACTTTTTGGTACACCTGTGCGTATAATAGCAGACCAAGGTCGATGTTTTGCGAATAAAGAGTTTAACGATTTTTGTAATAATCATAATATTAAATTACATTTGATAGCAACCGGTTCATGTCGTGCTAATGGTCAAGTAGAGAGAGTTATGAGTACCCTAAAAAATATGTTGACTGTTGTAGAAGCTAATCCAAATAGGTCTTGGCAAGATGCGTTAGATGATGTCCAAATTTCTATTAATAGCACGATTCATAGAGTAACTAAGGCAAGTCCACTAGAATTGTTAATAGGTAGAGTAGCTAGACCCCTAAATTTATTAAACATTGACGATAATGAGGTTGAGATAAATTTTGAAGAGATTAGGGAACAAGCTGACAAATTAATTAAAAATAATGCACAGCTTGATAAAGTTCGATTTGATAAAAATAAATCACGAGTGACAAGATTTTTAGTAGGAGATTATGTTTTGGTCGAAAATCATGAACGGAATCAAACCAAATTAGATCCAAAATTTAAAGGACCTTATGAGGTTATTGAGGTACTTGACGGTGACAGGTATCACCTTAAGAGTTTGAGCTCTAATCGTACTTACAAATACTTGAGAGAACGCCTACGTCCACTCCCCCAATCATATGTCCCTGTTGAGCTGGATCCATGCTTATCAGATGATAATGCCGGTAAGACTTTCAGAATATTTTGATACTTTCTTTAATTCGAATATCATATGCCTACGTTCGCGTTGGTTTAAAGTATAGTGGGTTAACAGCTTGGTGGCTGTGTGAACCATAATATGGAAAACATCTTACCAGTATTGCGGTGAAGGTGTACATGGCGAGGTGGCCATTTAGATGGTTAAAGGGGAACTGTCTGAACGGCGAGGAGGCCGAACAGAAATAAAAGGCGAGGTGGCCGAACAGAAATAAAGGGCGAGTTGGCCAAACGGAAATAAAGGGCGAGTTGGCCAAACGGAAATAAAGGGCGAGGTGGCCAAACAGAAATAAAGGGCGAGGTGGCCTTATGAAAAATAAAAGCGAGTTGGCCTCATGAACTATAAGCAGCAAAGTGGCCAAGTAGACAATGTAAGGCGTGGTGGCTATTTCGTTACAAGGAGATAGTCTAGTAAACGGCATGGAGGCAATTTACTAAACACATTTTGATGATCGTTAAGATCGAGAATTAGGGGAATTAAATATAGGTACTACTCGGTCAGGAGTGGCCGAACCATGTAACCCAAACTTTGGTTTTCTCTTTACAGATAATGATGATGCTCGCCCTTCAACATCACACGAGGACGTGTGAAACGTCAGGACGGCCGTGTCGGAGGAAGTAGTCATAATAGTTGATTGCTGGTTACATGTAGACTATATCAATAATTAGTGTAGAAAATACTTTGTTAAATCTTAATTTTAACTAATTTAAATTGTTACATTTTTCTGTTTGCATTTATTTGATTTTGTATAAAAGTAATTCTTTAAAAGATACTTTATTAGACAGAGCGGAGGGTACGCCTCGAGCGGGGTCGAGGCGCCATCTAAACGTTCGGTGGGTGACGATATAAAAAGCGGTGATTGATCGCGGTGAGACACATTTTGGTAAAATTGTTGTTACGGTGCGGTGTGTCAATAGTTAATCCTGTAGTGAAGTTGGATCGGTACCTTGAACCCGCTGCTCGAATTAAACATATTTTGTTTAAAGTTATAAGTAATTATTCGTTGCACAAAAACATTTAATAAATTGTATGGAACAGTGAATAGTGTTTTGTGCCGGCATTTAACCCGATAATGACGCCCACTAGACCTGCTACCACTAATGATGATGTCGAGAGGACTGATGATTCTCCGACATATATATATATATATATATATATATATATATATATATATATATATATATGTGCAACGTATTGTTTGACGACTTTTTCGTTAAGATTTTGTATAGTTTGGGGAAATGTGTATTCTATGAGGAAAGTCCCAAACTATATCATATACCTAACGTATTGTTTGAGGAAAATTTATCAATACGTTGCACATACATACGTACGTCACATACGTCAAACAATACGTTGCATATATATATTGCCGGAATTAGGAAAAAAAGGCGCATCTGCTGATATTTTCCATATTTCGTTATCTCGCTCCGTTCCAGATTTACCACAACGAAAATAGGCGTAATTACAAACTTTATTCTATTAGTCAGAAGATGAAAAGACGGATTTCAATTAAACTTAATTGAAATGGCACATCTACGTAGAAACGCCATTTACTTTTACAATATTCTTCAAAGTTCGGAAGTTGAAAAGACATATGTTTCTGATAAGAAATTGACTAGACGCAACTGACCATAATATGCGTCTTCGGTATTAGTTACAAAAGTCATGCACATTAAGAAGAAAATTCATTATCTGTCATAAGCGCCCTTTCAACCTCGTACAGTAAAGTTTCCATCGGGTGCATTTGGTACATACGTCTTTGGCCATTCTGGAAAAGCATAACTTATAAAGAGTGCGTAATTAAAAAGGCGCAAATGTGTACATGCGCCTTTTCAACTTAGCACCACATAGTCATCGAGATACGGGTGGCAGAGAAAAAAAGGTGGCAGTCAAGCGCCGAAGTAGCAGGTGTCGTATTTGTTGCTGTACCTATCTACCTATCTATTTTGGTTGAAACCCACTGCAAAAACAACAAAAACGAAGTGGTAATCACAAAGATATTACATTACATAGACGAAGAATATGTTGATTAAATGTTTCAGGCCCAAAAATGAGGGAAACGCACTTATTTTATTACTTTTTAGTTTTTTTTTTAAGTTTTCAAGTCGGTTTTAATTTTTTTAATTATTAATTAGTGATTCCAAAATTCGATAATTGATTTTATTTGTCAGAAATATAGGTAAGACCTGTTAAACGCATTGCTCAACTCATATTTATAGACAACCCATGAACAAAGAAAGAGTTTAAACAATTATGAAAAACCTATTTGGAATTGTGTAAGCAATATATAATATTATACATGAAATTAAAAGCAATCACGGCGGATTTGCTGCCATTATTTTAAAAAAATATCATTATACTAGTGGCCCCGACTGACGTTGTCCTGTACAATTTTTTTTTTGTGAATCTAAACCATTCTCGAATCCACTTGAACACACACAAAAAAAATCATCAAGATCGGTCCAGCCGCTTAGGAGGAGTTCAGTGACATACACACGCACAGAAGAATTATATATATAAAGATATCACCATAAGCATTTCATCAGAATCGTGAAAAACAATAACATATTTTTAATAATGAAAATGGAGAGAAAACTAATGTGTGAACAAGATATTTTTATAACAAGGCTTGGATTTAATAAAAAAAAAGTGTGTGCGTGTAATCTTTACGCGCGATTGAAGTAAGACTTCATATAATCATAAATAACAGAAATAAAATATATTCTTAATTTATTATGATCTTTGCCACCAGTTTGCGTATAAGACTTATAATCACGACAAATGCAAGTTACCTACTATTTTTGAATATAGAAAACTGCACGTTACTTCCGTCAGAAAAAATCTGAGTTACCCTTTAATCGCGCTTTATAAAGTTTTACTTCGAAAATGATAAAATTCTTAGAAATGCCTTAAAACGTGTGCAAAATAATGAAATTTACAAGGGGGGTTTTCATCCTAACGGACAACCCCAAAAAAGAAAAGAAAATAAGCGATGTAATACAATATTGTATAATAAACATTATACAATAGATAATAAACTTGATACTAGAGAAGCTGCAAAAGTACCTACTTGAACAATTATACGAGATTGAAAGGGCGCAAATGGTTCTTTGCGTCAAAAAATGGTTGTCAATTAAGCTTAAGACATTTTACGCGATTTTTTTTGCTAAGATGAAAAGGTTTTTTTGAAAAAACTAATTAAATTAATAGTAAAATGTCATTTTTAATTAAGAGGAATCAAAGATAAACACTTCTGCCATCATTCGGTACATTATTTATTTTACTTTTATTTTAAAGACATCAAAGAAAATCCGATTTTATCATTCAAGATTTTTTTTCCCGTTTTAACTTTTTGTTAGATGCGTCTTTTCAACTATCGGGGGCAGCACAGAGGTCGTCAAATTGATATTACGTTTTATTCTATGTTATTTTATTATTTCATAATATTATAATAATCATAAAAAATCTATTAATTGTACATATTGGTACAATACATGAATTTCTAATAGGATGGAACATTTATGGAAAGCATTAGGTGAATGTTTGAAAATGATTAGACCCAGTGTTGTGGTGAGACTCTGAGACATCATACGTATTAAGGCGCTTTCCTGTACTATTTGGTGTATCGTTTTTTTTCAATAAAACTACCATCAATCAGTCACATAAAGTAATTGGAATAGAGTTATTGAACATACATACATACATAGTTACACTGCATAGTTTATTATTACAAATAAAGGCTTTTCACAGGCAACATTTTTAAAACCTGATTGTAAGGTAATAAGGTATTTATTATTAATGTTTATTACATAAAAATATTATATCTAACTTTTACATACATACTGTCCCGTGGTAAATTCTCGAAGAACTTGTGTTACGGGTACCAGACAACGGAAATATATTTAATACTTTTATACTATATATATATTTAAGATTTTTATTAAATAATACATACATTTAATACACATCCATGACCAAGAAGAAAAAAAACTCTTGCCCTGGCGGGATTCAAACCCGCTACCTCCGGATTAAGCGCTAACGCGCTAACCATTCGGGGTCGTGATTTAATCTACGAAGATAGTGTTGATAATGTGTCGCAGTGAATACTAAAGCGAAACCAGACTAACAATAACAAATATATTATAAAACTACTAAGCAAGGTTAACAGAGTAGTGCTATTAAACAATGCTTAGATAATTTGAATAAATAATCTGAATACCAACACTTCCAAAAAGGTCATATTGAATTATTCATATTCTATCTTCAAAATATATTTACTTGTACACATTACACGTGTTCGTGAAAAACGTTCTACTAGAAAAACTACAGTAGACCAACGTACCTCCTCCTCCCCTTTGTCCCCCCTGCTGTTTTATCACCTTAGGTTATCCCGTTGAATGCAGATCCGGGACCCTCAAAATGCGGCTGAAGGCGCTCGCAGTGGTTTTAGTTTACGGGTAGTGCACTCCCAGGTGCGAGTCCCACATAGGATCTGGATCTACCCGGTGTAAAAAGCCCTTTTTTTGTTGTTTTTTTTCCTTAAACGCCGGGAAATGCTCTGAAGCATCCCGCGGGAAAGTGGATCTCCCCACGCGGGTATGTGGGACTCGCTGCGCCCGACAGCTGGTAAATGTACGCAGCTCTACCCACTAAAACCCGGCGAGTGCCACCAATGCTGCCTTTGGTGAGGTGCCCCGGATCTAGAAAACAAACAGGGCACCTCGACGGCTAGTCAGTCCCGCAAGGGACCGACGCCACCTCCACATAGCGGTTGTCCCGCCCCACAGAACAACCCCTCCCAACGTCGTGACAGTACAATGGGGTGCACCGTTCACCTTAGGTTACTGAGCCCTACCGCCACGACAAGGCCTGAACCATGTGGTGGTGGGGATGCGTAAAAAGCCCTGCGATAACAAAAAAAAAACGGACTAGACCAGACAACTCACTCGTGTGTTGCCTATCTTCAGATGTAGATGGTAACTCCCGGTGCCAGTAATTACGCTATCTGCCCACCTTTCCGGAACACAGTGAATCTGTTTTACTGAGGTAACAAGTAGGGTGGTGGTACGCACCCCACCATGGTTCAGGCCTTGACGTGGCGGTGGGGCTCAGTAGCCTAGGGTGAGCCCAGCACCTTGGGCGAAGCTAATTGAGCCGAGAGGGCTCTTTGTACCCCTCTTATAAGAAGAGGGGACAAAAGAACAGGGGGCAAGGGGCGAGGATGGGAACCCCACCCCATTGTACTGTCCTGACGTTGGGAGGGGTTGTTCTGTGGTGCGGGACAACTCCTCCATGGAGGTGGCGTCGGTCCCTTGCGGGACTGACTAGCCGTCGAGGTGCCCTGTTAGCTTAACAGATTCAAGGCACCTCACCAAGGCGGCACTGGTGGCACTCGCCGGGTTTTAGTGGATAGAGCTGCGTCATCTTTCGGGCGCAGCGAGTCCCACATACCCGCCTGGGGAGACCCACTCCCCAGACGGGATGCCTCAGAGCATTTCCCGGCGTAAAAGAAAAAAAAAGGGTGGGTCGTGTTTCGTGCATGCCTACCAACGCATGCACGAAACACGACACAAACGAATTCCTCCTACCGGTAAATTTCTTAGTTTCATTTTTTTATAGAAGAGGGGGCAAACGGATAGTCGGTTCACCTGATGGTAAGTGAAAGCGACATCCACAGACACCCGCTACATCAGTGGAGTAGCAGGTGCGATGCCGGCCTTTCGAATATTCTCTTTTCTGAACTTCCTTAAGTCGTATCGTATCATTAGTATATTATATTAGATTAAAACTAGCGGCTAGAAGTTCGGTAGAACCAGGTTTACAAATTTTCAATTTAATTTAATTTGTTATATTTTTGTGCATCTTGCTTATAGTAAGAGTTAAATATAATGTATACATGATAAAGGCAGGTTTGGCAAATTAAAAATGCAAATTTTCTAAACATGCTCGTATTTAAATATAACTACTTTTTGATGGTGATAATGTAGGTATTATATTCATTAAAGTGTATGTAAAGTACTTATTAATTTTTGTTTAGCTGTATTAGGCCAAAAAGGGCATGTGCGGCTAAGATGTCAATGGACAAAGAAATGTTTTTGATCCATCTATAATTAATATTGAATTTCTTGAATTATATGAAACATTAATTGTTACATTAAATATAACAAAGATTTGATCTACAACGTCGAGTGTTAACAGTCAACTCGAATTTCTATCTTTTAGAGAAGTCCAAATTAAAATATTATAAATAGGAGTTTGAGAATCGCTCATAATTCAAAATTAATTATCTGGAACTTGCTTGTTTTCCGAGACTTAACATTTTATCTCTGAGGATAGGCAACTCATCTGGGCTCGTTCCAGGTAAACTAGTTTATGTTCATGGGCGACGTCGACCACTTACCATCAGGTGGCACGTTTGCCAGTTTGCCTATCCAACTAACATAAAAAAACCGTTGTTTGCCAAATATATTTTTTTAGAAAAGGAAAGAAAATTACGGCTTATCTATTATACCTTATCCAGAATGATATTGATGAAAATTAAATATTCTCACAGATCATTTAAATATAATAATAAAAAAATCTAGAAAGACTCTATAACATACTAGCTGTTGCCTGCAGCTTCTCCCGCGTTACTCAACTCGTGATGTTATATAGCCTTCCTCGATAAATGGGCTGTCTAACACTGAAAGAAATTTTCAAATCGGACCAGTAGTTTCTGAAATTAGCGCGTTAAAACAAACAAACAAACTCTTTAGCTTTATAATAATAGTATAGATATATGATTTTGTGCAAATTATTTGCGCAAAATTTAAAGAAAATTTTAGGACTTGTGTATTTTGCAAACCCGCAATGTATGTATACACACTATGCACTCATGCTTACCGCGAGACGCGCGACTAGCGGACGTGAACTATAAACCAATTACATTGCTGTTTTTTTAAAAAAAAACATTATTTTAAAGCATTATCATCAAATTCCTGTAACATTATGTTTAACCGGATTATACAAAAAAAAGGCAAAAGTAAAAAAAAGAAAACGCGTTTTTTCACTTGTATCATGTCAAGCTATGCCACTATCATACCTCTTCGTTTTCGCAAGCGTTCCAAATACACCCGGTATAACACATCTGCTTACGATCGGCGCAATGAAGCGGCATGACAGTAGCACTCTATATTATTATGTATACTCTAAGCTACCACAGCTCCAAATTGCAGCCGACCTAGATAAAGCCTTGGCTCAAGAAGAGGTGGTGTGCGATAAAGCAACAACAGAACAAGCGTGCGGTCGGCATCGATTTTATACTGGGTGATTTGTTGAAATACGGGGGTGATGAATTGCATTCGCTGGTTTGGTAACTATTTGTTCGTATGTGGAAGGAGAAACAAGTTCCGAAAGTTTTTAAGCTGTCTCAGATTAGGACCCTCTATAAAAATAAGGGCGATCGGGATGACTACAATAATTCTTACCATGGTATCTCACTGCTTTCGACACCAGGGAAAATATTTGCCAGAGTACTCCTTAACCGCCTCAGGATGCTCTCAGAAATGCAATTTGGATTTTAACTTGACAGAGGGACTTGCGAAGCAATTTTTGCAGTCCGACAACACCGGGAGAAAAGAAGAGAGCAGGACAGCTCAATAAAGTAGAGATATACCTATATATATACAGTGAAACCTGGTTAATTGGGATCTCAAGGGACCAAGGATTTTGTACCATTTAAAGAGGTTTTTCATTTATCCAGTTTTTCAATTAGACAGGTTTAAAATTTAGTTGTCTCATTTACAGAGGCCCCCGCCTATAGAGGTCAAAATGTACCGTTATTCTATTCAAATGTTTGTAAGCAATCGGGTCGAAACCTGTCCCAACCTGATAAATTGTCTCACTTATAAAGGGAATTGAGCTCCACAGTCCCAATTATAGAGGTAAACATCGAAAAAATCCTAGAAATCAAATCTCATTTAACCAGGTTCGAAAAGTCCCATTAACAGAGGTAATTCGATGAAAAAGTACCGGGACCTCATTGTAGTTTCAATAATAGAGGTTTCTCACTTATCCAGGTCCCAGTCAACCAGGTTTCACTGTATTATATATATATATATATATATATATATATATATATATATATATATATATATATATATATATATCATCCACCATCCAGAGGGCCTCATGAGGAACACGATCGAAAGCCTTCTCTAGAGAGATATATATATATATATATATATATATATATATATATATATATATATGCAACGTATTGTTTGAGGTATGTCACGTACGTATGATATAATTTGGGACTTTCCTCATAGAATACACATTTCCCCAAACTATACAAAATCTTAACGAAAAAGTCGTCAAACAATACGTTGCACACATATATATATATACCTAGAGAAGGCTTTCGATCGTGTTCCTCATGAGGCCCTCTGGATGGTGCTTAAGAAATTAGGATGCACGGAGAAGTTATTGAGACTCCTGCTGTAACGTTGCGCTTGCACTTACATAAATTTAAGCTGATAATTAAATAATATAATGATAAATAAGTTTTAAACTTGATACTGCCAAAAAATAAGCGCCATCTATCCATGACTGTCGTTAACGATTGACTATTTATCGACCTATTGACGTCGTTTTCTAATTTATTCAATAGATGTCGCTATGAAATCCGATAATTGTTTTGTAATAGATATCTCTCTTAAATAAAATCAATTTACCTGTTATAATTAATGATCCTAAATCTAATCGTTAAACTAAAATAACAAAATGTCTAAATTAATGTAAAACGGGATGTTGATTTTTGAACGATGGATCGGATGTAGTCTGTGGTTTTTGACTGCCGGAAGAACATTCCGCTGGGAATTTACTAAATTTGGCTGCCTAACTAAATCTAAGAAGAACACAACAGCTGACCGGCTGAATTACCGGCATTGAATACCGGTGGACCAGTGGCCAGTGTCTCTACCGTGCAAATACGCTATCGGATCGTGAGTCAGCTGAAGAAGAATTTCGGCTTTAAAATAAGGTACCTCTACAGTATCTTATTTCGAACCCTATCTAAATCGGGTCGCATCATGGGTCCTACCACCCACCAAACGCGACACTGCGACTCCTGCATGACGACATGGAGTGCTGGGTAACAGCTGACAACGAACAATCAAGTTGCTTCTCTGTTACCTGTGGAGTAAAGCAAGTTTGCGTCTTAACTCCCAGTCTATTCGTCTTATATTTTCCAGCCGTAGTCCAGTAAGTTCTTAAATCTTCCTCTGATGGAGTCCGGATTCGCTTTCGAACAGATAGCAGACTCTTCAATTTATTAAGACTCAAGGCCAGCACGAAAGTATCCTACGCTTATATTGACGACCTCTGTGGCTCAGTGGTAAGCGCGTTGGTGTTCAAGCCGGAGGTTGCGGGTTCGAATCCCGCCAGGGAACAAAAATATATTCTGTGTTCCCGGGTCATGGATGTGTATTAGATATGTGTTATATAATAAAAATCTTAAATATATGTATAGTATAAAATTATTAAATATATTTCCGTTGTCTGATAACCGTAACACAAGTTCTTCGAGAACTTTCCACGGGACCAGATTGACGTGGTGTGAATGCGTCCATAAAAATATTATATTATATTGCAGAAATTATGTACGCAGATTAGATGTTTAACGTCTGAATCCCTGGAAGGTTATAAAACTCCACGAGCATTTCTGCAAATTTGGCCTGAAGATCAGCGTGAAGAAGACGGGAGTGATGTCCTTAGAGATTCCCGGTCATGAGGCGTTGACCTGGCGTTAAGCTCGGAGAAAACGTACTGAAGCAGGTTTACAAGTTTCACTATTTTGGAAGTACAGTAACATCAAGATGCGACATTGATGACGAAATTAACATCAAAATCGGTGCTGCTGCGGCAGGCTTTAGGATACTAACGCCAAGGTCTACTTGCATGACCTGAAGTTGGCCACTAAGGTATCTGTGTAAATGGCTGTCGTGCTGCCTTATATAATATTATACTCCGCTGAAACATGAACGCCGTACCGACGCCACACTCGACAGCTGGAACGGTTCCACCTCAAAAGTCTCCGCATTATAGTTACAATCCTCTGGTCTGATCGTGTGCGAACTGAAATACTAATACGAACCAATGTGGGTGGCATTGAATCATGTCTCTTGAGGAGATAACTTCGCTAGAGCGGCCATGTATCGCGGATGTCGGAGGAGAGAGTGGCAAAGCGCCAGGAGGGCGAACGTAAGCATAGCGGACAACTCCTGAGATATAAGGATGAAAGGATGTGATGCAGATCCATCTCTGTGGGAGGTTTTAGCATCCAACCGCGGAGAGTGGAGGTCACGCGGATATCGGAGAAGAGAGTGGCAAAGCGCCAGGAAGGCAAACGTTAGCATAGCGGACAACTCCTGAGATATAAGGATATGCTGAAGCACCACATGAAAGGATGTGATTTAGATCCATCTCTGTGGAAGGTTTTAGCATCCAACCGCGGCGAGAGGAGGTCACGCTTAAAAACCAAAGTCTACGACTTTGAAGTGCGCCGGCTGTCTGAGATAGATACCAAGCGAGAGGAATTGAAAGCCCGACCATCAGCGGCTATCAATTATAATTTTTATAACGGTGTTCTAACATGTCTACAGTGTGCTCGGACATTTATTAACAAAATTGGGTACGTAAGCCATGTTAGAGCACACGTTCGATGCCAATAGCAAGGAGTCGAAGTGGTCGCCGTGACCGAAAGTGGTCTGGAGATTATTATTATTATAAAGAATGAAACATATTAGGTATGTTTTGCTTAATGGAGGAGTTTATTGTGGTTTAGACTTATTATCAATGAATATTACCAAAGACATTTTAAACACTTTAATGAAAGTAGATAAAGAAACAAGGGAAATAAATATTAATTGATAGCGAAATAAGTATAAATTAGATTGCAATTGAATTTGTCGTTTAACGGGCTCTCTGTGTACTGCTAGCTGGTTATGTAAATGGTGTAGACTGTAGGCAAGATATTTTAGAGACCTTTATAAAAAATAATAGACTATATTATACTAGAATAGTAGTATAGTGTTTGTTTTATAGTATTTACACGATTTTTTTTACAATTATTAAGTAATTTGAATATTTTTGCACTTTAGTGTGGCGTTTGTTTGAAAATGTATGAAATCCAAAAATTAGATTATCTTTCACGTTTTAGATTTTCTATTTCATTACCAAGCTGATGCACTATATTTGTTACATTTTTAGTAATAAAAGTAACTTAGACATCAAAACAGTGTTTAAACAGTGGACTATTTAGAATTACTTTTAGTTTGGTGTTGTTGTCGTTTGTGGTGGACCAACCAAATAATGCCAAAATCCTGGATTGCACTATTGAATTATAATGAAACAATTTTTTACGGATTTTATCGCGGTTTATTAAGATTTTTACAAGCCCGACGTTTCGGATACTTTACAGCAACCATGGTCACGGGAGGACTGAGGTGTCATATGTCCTAATGTTACAAAGTTATTCGAAACTACCCTATGATACATCAATATTTTGGTTAGTCCTATCTACGCAGAAAGTGCTAACTGTATCTTTAATCTGTGACATATTTTTAATTTCAATAGCACAGGATGATTCCAATGTGAGGCTATTGAAATTAAAAAACATCCTAATTTCAATAGAGAAGATGGCTGGCTCTTATCACCTGCTTGGGATCCCATTATTAATATTATAAAATCAAAATCCGAGCATAATATGTCACAGATTAAAGATACAGTTAGCACTTTCTGCGTCGATAGGACTAACCAAAATATTGATGTATCATAGGGTAGTTTCGAATAACTTTGTAACATTAGGACGTATGACACCTCAGTCCTCCCGTGACCATGGTTGCTGTAAAGTATCCGAAACGTCGGGCCTGTACAAATCTTAATAAACCTTAACTTAACCTTAACTTAAAAATAAAAAATTGTTTCATTATAATGAGTGAAATTCGCGTAAACATTAGAAAACAATATGTTGCACTATTGAAGTTCCACAGTTCTGCACTATATATTATACGACAGCAGAAATGATAGGAAATGGGCTTCGGCCTGACCGAGCATACCATCTCACTTTTGATCTAAACCATCTCACAAGATCTCCTTTTGGGGCTTTCAACTATTTCCCACACGTTCTATTTTTAAAATTTTGGAACAATATTTTTTTGCGAATTATGTTTAAACATTAGATTTATATGATAATCGAGTACATTAATATTTTATATTATTTCTATTGTGATTATTTATCATTTTATCTTTTTTTCCAGCCAGTGACAAATTTTCAAGATATAATAGTATGTTAAAATGAGTTCAACTTACTATTGAATATTTGCTAAGTGAATAAAAACTGCCATTTCACACAAAATTGTATATTTATATCTATCAAAATATTGTTTTAGATTTAATATATACACTTTAGTTGATGTACATTTAAAAGTTCCATAATGAGCAATAAATACTATCTACATACCAAGTAAAAGTTTCAATCGTATATAACTTCAATCGTTTTGATACAATCGTATTGACACAAAGCAAAAATGAAGAGCAAAACAGAGAACATATTACATGTTCAGGATAGAGAACAGAAGATTCCACTAAATAGTGAAAAAAATGATGATGTGAAGAATTTGACACTTTATGAAAAATTCAATAATTTTAAAGATAATATAACGGTAGAACCATGCCTTGGATTTTTTATAATAATGAGTGTCATAACGATGCTAACGACGCAAAATCTAAATTTAGAAAAGGCATGCAGAGTTAATTTAAAATTCAATGACAGTATATGTACAGCTTTGACTCTAAGAAAACGAGATAATTTGAGTCACGAAGAAGATGAAGTGCAGAAACTGGTTGCATCAGTAGAAGGATGGAAAACTGTTATACACACGGCATTTCCTGTAATCTTAATGTTATTTACTGGAGCTTGGAGCGATAAAACGGGGAGAAGAAAAGTTTGTATGCTAATGCCAATCCTAGGAGAATTCATCACGAGTGTGATATGTTTGATGAACACATATTTTTTCTATGAGGTTCCCGTTGAATGGACCGCATTCTTTGCAATCATTTTTCCAGCGCTGACTGGGGCTTGGTTCATTATGTTCCTTGGAGTATACAGTTATGTTGTTGACATAACTTCAAAGCAGACGCGAACGTTTCGTCTAGGTATATTAACTTTGGGTTTAACCCTTGGTGTTCACATAGGAACGGGACTAAGTGGTATTCTTTTGCGATACGTAGGATATTATGGAGTATTTGGAATGACAGCGCTGGTACAACTTTTAAATTTACTTTATATATTCTTCTATATTAAGGATCACAGATGGCTTGAAAATAATTGCAAGGTATGTTATTTTATCTTAAAGTAAAAAGAAGTGAGCTTGTTATTGCAACTGACATGATATTGTTGAAAGTAGCATGCAAGGCAATATTTCTCTCAATGATTATTTTTAGTCATATGATTTTATTTAAAATAGTTGTTGTCGTTGTAAATATTTTTTATGTTAGTCGGATAGGCAAACATGGAGACAAGCTACATAATAGTAAGATGGTAAATCTCAGTACCAGTATTTACACTGGCTGTCCTACCCTGAATTCTTCTTTCCGAAACCAGCAAAGCTGTTTCACGAAAAAAATAAGCAGGATGGGCGTTAATTTTCGTCGTTCTTTCTTTTGTTGATGTATATATTTTTTCGCAGACTAAAGTACGTGAAGGATGCGGTGGATTTTTGGTAGAATTTTTCAATTTTAAAAGTTTAAAAGAGACGATTCTAATTGTTTTTAAGAAGGGTCCAAATAATCGAAGACTTAAGGTGTGCTTGATTATGACTGTGACTTTATTTTCATTTGGACCGTTTTGGGGTTTGTATTTTTGTTTAGTTTCAATTATATTTTTAAATTATATCTTTTATTGAAAAGCCTGATCTTGTGATTTTACTATCAAGTCTGTACTTAGCTGTTAATGTTAGAGACAAGCAGTGAGTGCCAGTTACTAAGCTTATGTAAACATGGCACAAAGTAAATGTTTTGTGACGTTGAAGCGTTAAGAGTTTGAGCGTTCAATTTTAATGTAAAATCATTTACCATCGTATTTCAGGTGAGACAACAATATTGTACATATTCTGCCGATATAGATTTAATTGGGATGAAGTTAAATATAGCATATACTCAACATACAGTTTTATTTCACATGCAGTTGGTAAGTAATGTAATTCTTTGTAGGCTTTATGTTTAAAATTAAACAACTTTTTTTCGTTAATCGAAGTCGTCGAGATGTATCTCTAGCGCTAGAAAATTTATTAAACTGTTATTTGAGGAAGTGGGTATGTGCTATGTGACGTACTTTTGACAGTTGGTGTAACCGCCATGTTGGCTGTTTTGATAGTGATTATGTATGTTGATTGGTGGGTTAAGGTATTTCTAAAACAATATTCATCGACTATACATAAGAATTTTATTAATATTACCAGTTGTAAAATTTGAATTCCAGAATAACGTTGAATTTTAATTACTTTCAGGTACCTTGATTGTAATAACTATTTTCAGTAAGAAATTAAAATGGGATGATGCAATCCTTGGAGTCATAGCAACTGTAAGTAGAATGACTGGATCAATAGTGTGGGCTTTTGCAAGGAACACTACTGAGTTCTACATGGGTAAGGAACTACTAAATTATTATATTTTGTGTTTTTTATTATTATTATTATTTAATTATTTATTATTATAATTAAGTTCAAATAATATTTAGCTCTCAACGTCATGTTAGTGTTATTGGAGTAATGGTTAAGTGGCAAAGATGTTAATCTAAGATAATATATGTATAGTGTGTGTCTAACACGTTCTCACGAAGCTAGCCTAGTACAGGGTTTCAAGTACATAATTTCCAAGTATATTTGAATAATATACACACAATATGAAGCTAGGAAAGTAATTCTTTCCATGAAGTCTTTAGATTTTTTGTAATAATTTAGTATTTAAAAGCAATAATTTATTTTCAGCGCCTGCTGTCGATTTATTTTGTACCTCAACTCCGATTGCTCTGCGTTCAATTGCTTCGAAATCAGTTCCCCCTCAAGAATTAGGTAAGATATTTATACTGATAAGTGTTTATTTTGTAAAATTAAGTCCTAATAAAGTTAATACGTGAATGTTATAATATGATAATCATGGTAATTAATGGCCAAATAGTTACGGAATCAGCTACTCTTCCATGTCTCACTTATGGCTGCCAAAGTTGTCATCGCAATACCTGTAACAAAATCCAGACTACTTAAAGGAGTATAGAGAGAAGCTGCCTAGGTGAACATCAGAAACAAAACTAAAGTAAACGACGCGGTAAATTTCGCACTTCAAAGGAAATGAAGGTGGGCAGGTGACGTGGCCAGATATAACGCCGACAGATGCACCATAAGTTCTGTAAAGTGGTCTGGACTAAAGGGTTCTAGAACGAAAGACCAACCATGCGCCAGATGGGTGGAAGATAGTAGTGACGGCTGGTCGACATTGGCTAGCCCAAACTACAAATAGGAAAAAGTGGCATTCTTTGGAGGGGGCTTTTACCCGAAGGGGGCCAATACGAAAATTTTAATTTTAGTACTACCACTATAACTTATTTTGTAATAGCGTAAATGCGATGTTTTTTTTTGTATAATTTTTGTACTTGTACGTAATTTTTTAATTTAATTATCCCATACCAAAAAGTAAGGTACAAAAAGTTATACCTTACTTTTTGGTATGGGATAGTTAAAGCTTTATTATTATTAATATGTATTGTATAATTTGAAAACAATATTAAATAATTTCGTCTGAGAAAGACTAAACAGGCCTCTGTTGGTATTTTAATTTGTATATTGTGACATTTTTTATTATGATGAAATACTAGGTATTTAAAGTTTCGACAAAAAAAAAAAACAGCAAAGGATCAAGACGAGAGCCCTGCGGCACACCCTAAGCAACAAATCTGTTTTATGTTCGCCTAAAATCATACTCGTGTTATTCACATACTTCCAATGCCAACAATAAAAATTTCATGATTTTGAATGTAGTAAAAAATGAAATAAAAAAATAAATGCCATAACCTATGTAATTTTTTAATTTCAGGGAAGGTGTACTCCCTCCTTGGTCTCGTAGAGGCGATGATGCCTTTAATAGCCGCACCGATTTACACGCGAGTGTACATCTTGACTTTGCACATACTGCCAGGCGCAGTATTTTTAATTACCGCATTTGCTACAATACTGCCTATTGGCATTTTTGTGTAAGTTATCTTTCTTTATTTCTTAATTATTCTTCTTCTTATTTATATTGATGGAAGTTTTTACTATCTTTGTCATCATCAGTCTTTCTATATGTTTCTTTATATTCCAATATACCTGTGTAATGTTATTATATTTTCTTGTTACCCTTACAGATTTTTTAATTTTGTTTGTTCAGTTTGTGATACTCGTGTGCTTTGTGAATGTGAAACAATGTTACATATTTATAATATTAATATAACAATTAGTAAACTAGATCTACCCGTGGGTTAGTTGTTACAAACCCCCACAAAATTTAAGCAATAAGTAATTTCTAATGACTTTCTTAATTTTTTCAGATGGTTCTATCGGCTGCACAAAAAAAGTATAAATAATCAACGAAGAGTTTCATTAAATATAAAACATGAAACAGAAAACTATGAGAAATAATGTTCATTAATTTATTATAATATTGTATAATAGTAGAGGTCAGTTTATGTTTGTACATTTATAAATCCCTGACCACATATATATCATAAAATGCCACTTGCTTGAACAAAACACCACTGGTGCTTGGTTATTATTCCATGTTTTTTTGAAATTTGTATAATTAGATTTTATTACAAAAATTTTGAAAATACGTTTGCAATGTAATGTAACTAAGATATTATGTAAAATAAATATTATGAACAAGCATCATCTACTTATACTCATTTCGTTACTTTTCTGAACTCTGGAGACGATATTTCCATCGGAAACAAATAGAATTAAATTTAAAAGGTTATAGAACGATTTGAGGATCTTGAAACGTTTAAACCGACTTTAATAAAACATGTCTAAAGACAATTGCTAGAAAGCTAAATAAAAAATCAGTACCCTTATTTGAGGGTACGGTACGTATGTGGCAACATACAGGGAAACACACTTAGCGGTCAAACTTATAAGACCCATCTTTTCATCCACAAAAGAGGTAATAATGCCAAACTTATCAATCGATTATAAGAATATTTCACCACAAAAACAATGTATCTCAAAAGTAATATATATAATATTATATTAAATTAGATTGTTAAGTATGATTGCAAAGTCAATCTGTTTTAAAACATAGAAGATTTTTAATATTGATATGGTCACTATAAGATGTTGTTAGGTTAGCTCATTACGGAATAACTTAAGGCAGAAGGTCCCTTAAGTAGGGACAGAATAAAATAACACAACTTTTTACGGTAGATGAATTGACTGGCGAGACTTGGTTATTTATATGCTATGTTTTGATAGCATCTCAGTTCTTTTTGGAGATAGTCCTATTTTTTCCTTTATGTTATACATACACACACAGCAAATCCTCTACATTTATACGGAATGACAAAGTTATTTATACAGTTTATATATCTATAAAACTGGACCTGTTATTGGACTGTGTTCTGAATTTATCAAATAATTGAAGCCTTTATATCTGCTAGAAGTGCCTCAGAGTTTTGAAGATCGGTCAGTGAGTTACTAAATTAATGAACTTTGACTAGTTATAATTTCTAAACTACTAGTTCAAATTTAATGAAATTTGAAATATACTGTATGGCATATATGGTTACTGAAAATTCAGGCATGTAACTTTATCCATAACGAAGTTATGTGGGGTCGGCATGAGCTGGGAGTAAAGGATGTTACGGCCGTGTCAATCCTTTTCTTGACTTGGCGATCTTTTCTCTATTTACTTCCGTGTTCCCAGATTTTTGGTTCAGATGACATAAAGTTTTTATAGTTATGTTCGTTTTCATCAGTTTTATAGACAAGTTGCTTGACTTGTTTTTAACGAGCATGTTAAACAAAATATGTTAGTTATTTGCTGATTTTTTCTTTTATTTAGTATTTGAACTGAAAGTTATTGAGAATAAGAATGAATAGTACCAAATAATAATTAATAGTATGATAGTAATATGTATATAAGAATAGTAATTAATAGTATGATAGTAATATGTGTTACAGGTATTATTAGATATATTAAAAGAAAGTCTATTAAATAGTGTAATGTTCTTATTTCCTATCCTAATAAAACTTTGTTTATAACTTTTACTGCCCAACTTGTAGGACCAACCCGACGCCAGTAGGCAGTGTGGTCGCAGACTGCACGGTTGGCGGGGGGCAACCCCCCACTTTTACAAACCAAAAGTGAGCCAAATGGGCTCACACTAATCCGATGTAGCATTAGGGCCTTCGGGCCGTTAGCATAGATCCATCCGAAAAAAACTTGTAGTTGCTGTTGGCTTTGCCCTTCAACGATATGGAATTATGTTAAATTTACTTAATTTCAAATCAAAGCGACTGTTTAAATCCCAAAAAAAGTTTGCCATTACTGGCCCGGCATTACCAAATGGTGCTCTTAAAAAAGTTTTGTATAGGACAACGTATGTTCCGTAACGTAATATAACCGATACGACTTACTTATTATTCTTCTATTATGTGATACTTAATAGAAGAGTAAAAGAATATTATACTCATATTTGAAAGGTCGGCAACGCACCTGCTATAAAATACCAATGATTGGATTATATTATACGTCTGTTACGTGCCTATTATCAAATCAAGATTTGACCGACGATCTCCGATATGTATAATATTAACAGTCAATTTGACTTCTATCTATAGATATTATTAGATAAGTTGCAATTAAAAAATAATCTTATGGAGTTGAGAATATTATTTGAAAATTATGTATGCTATTATAATAATATAAAGCTTAGTGTTTCTTTAGTTAGGGAACTACTGGTTCGCATTGAAAAATTCTTTGTGTTGAATATTCCGTTTATCGAGGCTATATTTAGACCTCCTGCTACGACCCATATGAGCGGAGCATTGATGAAAAATATGGTAAAAACGGGAAAAGATATTTCTTTTGAGATCTATTGTCGGGCGCTGCGTAAACGGTTAGTTTATGTACCCCTTTAATAGTTCTGAAAAAAAGTCTGAGACAGCATAATATTATGTCTTTTCAAAAATACATACGTGAATCATTTGCAAGTTTACGAAAGTAAAGATAAATAAACAATAGATAGATAGACTTATTAAATAAAAAAGTATATTGTATAGTTATGAAAAACTCTAAGTTACCAGCAATTGCTTATATAGTTTACTAGCTCTTGCCCGCAGCTTCGCCTGCGTTAACTAACTAAACTTAATTACTGTTAGTCATAACGTGATGGTATTATAGCCTTCCTCAATAAATGGGCTATCTAACACTGATTTTTTTTTCAAATCGGATTAATAGTTCCTGAGATTAGCGCGTTCAAACAAACAAACTCTGCAGCTTTATAATATTAGTAGATTTTTAAATTTATCTAAGGTGTTACACAATGCAAATTTGAAAATTAGAAATTTTAAGTTGTGATTGTGATAGCGACGATGGTCTAGTCGTTATGGGCTCGGACTTTTGAGTGAGAGGTCCGGGTTCGATCCTGACGTTGTGGTGCCATGAAATGGGTTTTTATAAATGTCTACATGCATGTGAATAAAACGTTTATATTACAAAGATAATGAAATCGATAACCAAGCATAATAATTCACAGCATTATGATATTCGTGTGTGGCAGCCACTGCCCTGCCCGGCGACCCCCCGTGGGGGCGCGGGGCGAAGGTTCTTGCCGAGATGCACTGCTATGTCTCAGATAGGTCTCTCGGTGAGAGTCTTACGCTCGGCGTTAATTCCGAGGTGGGGGGAGGACCTGGCGCGACAGCCGTATGGAACAAGCCTAACGGTTTTTCTGCGTCCGGTTCTCGAGCGGTGGATGCTCCTTCCGTCTGACACAGGTGCTTAACTGGCTTTGTTGCTTTGGTGAGTACCTGTGCTGGACAGCAGTCATCAGAGGGGACTTGCCTCTGCCGAGCGTCATTACCGCGATGCTCGGTGATGATGAGTCCTGTACGGCGATGGTTTCCTTCGACGAGGCAGTAATGTCCCAGAAGGAAGCCGATGAGCTGGTGAGAGAGGAAGCCACCAACGAGGCCTCCTCCCGCGGGCGACGAAAGGGGAGGACGCACTACTTAATGCGCCTCCAGTAACGCCCCTGTGTTCGTATCGGGTTCAGGATGGGAACCTGGGTCTATATGGCACGACGTCATGGGGACTGTTGCCTGCATATCCGGGACCCTCAAAAAGCGGCTGAAGGCGCTCGCAATGGTTTTAGATAGGGTGAGCACTTCCCGGTGTGAGTCTGACATTGGGCCAGGATCTACCCGGACGGCACCTCGTGGCTCCTGTGGCCATCATTGTAGTAGTTGAAGTACCCGAAAGGAACGTCAATCTTGAAATTTCAGTAACTTCATCATAACTTTGATAAGTTATGTTTTATGACCTTTATTTGTTACTTTTTTAGTAATAAAAGTAAATTATGTCTGAACAGTTTTAAACAGTGGATTCTTTAGAATTACTATTATTTCGGTGTTGACGTCGTTCTATTTTTTTCAACTTAACTGGTTTTGTACAACATTTTTGTGTAGATTATTTAAATAAATTTTAGATTTATATGTTAAACGAGTACATGAATATTTTATGGTTTTTCAATTATGATTTTTTTATCGTTTTTACCATCATTCTTTAACAGCCAGTGACAAAGTGTCCGTTGACGATACAAATATTGTCTATTGTGTCTAAGAAATTAATAGAAAATGTGTTCAAATTATTTCTGACTTACTATTGAATTTGCTAAGTGGATAAAAACTGTTATTAACCAAAATTGTATATTTGATTAAAAATATTGTTTTGGATTAAAATATAGAATCACACTTTAGGCGATTTAAAATTAAAAGTTCTATAATGTCGAATAAATATTATCAAAATATCAAGTAAAAAATTCATTCGTATATAACATTTGATAAAAAGCAAAAATGAAGAGCAAAACAGAGAACATAATATTAAATGTTGAGGATAGAGAACAGAAGATTCCACTAAATAGTGAAAAAAATGATGATTTAGATAATTTGACATTTTATGAAAAATTAAAAAATTTCAAAGATAATATAACGGTAGAACCATGCCTTGGATTTTTTATAATAATGAGTATCATAACGATGCTGACGACGCAAAATCTAAATTTGGAAAAGGCATGCAGAGTTAATTTAAAATACAATGACAGTATATGTACAGCTTTGACTCTAAGAAAACGAGATAATTTGAGTCACGAAGAAGATGAAGTGCAGAAACTGGTTGCATCAGTAGAAGGATGGAAAACTGTTATACACACGGCATTTCCTGTAATCTTAATGTTGTTTACTGGAGCTTGGAGCGATAAAACGGGGAGAAGAAAAGTTTGTATGCTAATGCCAATCCTTGGAGAATTTATCACGAGTGTGATATGTTTGATGAACACATATTTTTTCTATGAGGTTCCCGTTGAATGGACCGCATTCTTTGCAATCATTTTTTCAGCGCTGACTGGGGCTTGGTTCATTATGTGCCTTGGAGTATACAGTTATATTGTTGACATAACTTCAAAACAGACGAGAACGTTTCGTCTAGGTATATTAACTTTGAGTTTTACCCTTGGTTTTCACATAGGAACGGGACTAAGTGGTATTCTTTTGCGATACGTAGGATATTATGGAATATTTGGAATGTCAGCGCTGGTACAACTTTTAAATTTACTTTATATATTCTTCTATATTAAGGATCACAGATGGCTTGAAAATAATTGCAAGGTATGTTATTTTATCTAAAAGTAAAAAGAAGTGAGCTTGTTATTGAAACTGACATGATATTGTTGAAAGTAGCATGCAAGGCAATATTTCTCTCAATGATTATTTTTAGTCATATGATTTTATTAAAAATAGTTGTTGTCGTTGTAAATATTTTTTATGTTAGTCGGATAGGCAAACATGGAGACAAGCCACATAATAGTAAGATGGTAAGTCTCAGTACCAGTATTCACAATGGCTGTCCTACCCTGACTTCTTCTTTCCGAAACCAGAAAAGCTATTTCACGAAAAAAATAAGCAGGATGGGCGTTAATTTTCGTCGTTCTTTCTTTTGTTGACGTATATATTTTTTCGCAGACTAAACGTGAAGGATGCGGTGGATTTTTGGTAGAATTTTTCAATTTTAAAAGTTTAAAAGAGACGATCCTAATTGTTTTTAAAAAGGGTCCAAATAATCGAAGACTAAAGGTGTGCCTGATTATGACTGTGACTTTATTTACATTTGGACCGTTTTGGGGTTTGTATTTTTGTTTAGTTTCAATTATATTTTTAAATTATATCTTTTATTGAAAAGCCTGATCTTGTGATTTTACTATCAAGTCTGAACTTAGCTGTTAATGTTAGAGACAAGCAGTGAGTGCCAGTTACTAAGCTTGTGTAAACATGGCACTAAGTAAATGTTTTGTGACGTTGAAGCGTTAAGAGTTTAAGCCTTAAATTTTAATGTAAAATCATTTACCATCGTATTTCAGGTGAGGCAGCAATATTGTACATATTCTGCCGATATAGATTTAATTGGGATGAAGTTAAATATAGCATGTACTCAACATACAATTTTATTTCACATGCAGTTGGTAAGTAATGTAATTCTTTGTAGGCTTTATGTTTAAAATTAAACAACTTTTTTTCGTTAATCGAAGTCGTCGAGATGTATCTCTTGCGCTAGAAAATTTATTAAACTGTTATTTGAGGAAGTGGGTACTATGTGACGTACTTTTGACAGTTGGTGTAACCGCCATGTAGCTGTTTGATAGTGATTATGTATGTTGGTTGGTGTTAAGGCCTATTTCTAAAACAATATTCATCGACTAGACATAAGAATTTTATTAATATTACCAGTTGTAAAATTTGAATTCCAGAATAATGTTGAATTTTAATTACTTTCAGGTACCTTGATTGTAATAACTATTTTCAGTAAGAAATTAAAATGGGATGATGCAATCCTTGGAGTTATAGCAACTGTAAGTAGAATGACTGGATCAATAGTGTGGGCTTTTGCAAGAAACACTACTGAGTTCTACATAGGTAAGGAACTACAAAATTATTATTTGTGTTTTTTTATTATTATTATTTAATTATTTATTATTATAATTAAGTTCAAATAATATTTAGCTCTCAACGTCATGTTAGCCCTATTGGAGTAATGGTTAAGTGGCAAAGATGTTAATCTAAGATATAAGTATACTGTCTGTCTAACACGTTCTCACGAAGCTAGCCTAGTTCAGGGTTAAAAGTACATATTTTCCAAGTATATTTGAATATTATACACATGTAATTCTTTCCATAGTCTTTAGATTTTTTGTAATAGTTTAGTATTTAAAAGCAATAATTTATTTTCAGCGCCTGTTGTCGATTTATTTTGTACCACGACTGCAATTGCTCTGCGTTCAATTGCTTCGAAATCGGTTCATCCTCAAGAATTAGGTAAGATATTTATACTGTTAAGTGTTTATTTTGTAAAAAAAAATTGTCCAAATAAAGTTAATACGTGAATGTAATAATATGATAATAATGGTAATGGCCAAATAGTTACGGAATCGGCTACTCTGCCTATGTGTCTCATATGGCTGCCAAAGTTGGCATCGCAATACCTGTAACAATATCCTGACTACTCAAAGGAGTATGGAGAGAAGCTGCCTAGGTGAACATCAGAAACAAAACTAAAGTAAACGACTCGGTAAATTTCGCACTTCAAAGGAAATGAAGGTGGGCAGGTCACATGGCCAGATATAACGCCGACAGATGGACCATAAGGTCCATCTGTCGGCGTTACATCTGTATATATATCGACGTTATATATATCGACCATAAAAGGTCTGTAAAGTGGTCTGGACCGAAGGGTTCTAGAACGAAAGACCGACCATGCGCCAGATGGGTGGAAGATAGTAGCGATGGCTGGTCGACATTGGCTAGCCCAAAACAAATAGGAAAAAGTGGCATTCTTTGGAGGGGGCTTTTACCCGAAGGGGGGCAATACGGAAATTTTAAGTTTAGTACTACCACTATAACTAATTTTGTAATAGCGTAAATGTGATGTTTTTTTTGTATAATTATTGTAGTTACTTGTACGTAATTTTTTAATTTAATTGTTTTTGTACCTAACCTTTTGGTATGGGATAGTTAAAGCTTTATTATTATTAATATGTATTGTATAATTTGAAAACAATATTAAATAATTTCGTCTGAGAAAGACTAAACAGGCCTCTGTTGGTATTTTAATTTGTATATTGTGACATTTTTTTATTATTATGAAATACTAGGTATTTAAAGTTTCGACAAAAAAAAAATAGCAAAGGATCAAGACGAGAGCCCTGCGGCACACCCTAAGCAACAAATCTGTTTTATGTTCGCTTAAAATCATACTCGTTTTATTCACATACTTCCAATGCCAATAATAAATATTTCATGATTTTGAATGTAGTAAAAAATAAAATAAAAAAATAAATGCCATAACCTATGTAATTTTTAAATTTCAGGGAAGGTGTACTCCCTACTTGGTCTCGTGGAGGCGATGATGCCTTTAATAGCCGCACCGATTTACACGCGAGTGTACATCTTGACTTTGCACATACTGCCAGGCGCAGTATTTTTAATTACCGCATTTGCTACAATAGTGCCTATTGGCATTTTTGTGTAGGTTAACTTTCTTTATTTCTTAATTATTCTTCTTCTTATTTATATTGATGGAAGTTTTTATTATCACAGTCTTTGTCATCATCAGTCTTTCTATATGTTTCTTAATATTCCAATGACCTATGTATAATGTTATATTTTTTTGTTACCTTCACAGAATTTTTAAAATTTTGTTTGTTCAGTTTGTGAAACTGGTGTGCTTTTTAGTGGAAACTATTGTGTGTGGTTTATGTGAAACAATGTTACATATTTATTAGTTCTACTCGTGGGTAAGTTGTTACAAACCCCCACAAAATTTAAGCAATAAGTAGTTTCTAATGACTTTCTTAATTTTTTCAGATGGTTATATCGGATCCACAAAAAAAGTATAAATAATCAACGAAGAGTTTCATTAAATATAAAACATGAAACAGAAAACTATGAGAAATAATGTTCATTAATTTAATATAATATTGTATAATAGAAGAGGTCAGTTTATGTTTGTACACTTAAAAATCCCTGACCAATAATATGGTCAGGGATTTATGCTACTTGCTTGAAAAAACACCACTCGTGCTTGGTTGTTTTTCCATGATGCCATTTGTATAATATAACTAGCTGACCCGGCAGACTTCGTACTGCCTCAATCGATCAATAATTTTTTTAAACAAAAATTGAAATCGACTTCTTAAAGTAAAAAATAAACTAAAAAGTAATAAAATAATTGCGTTTCCTTAATTTTTGTGCCTAGAACTTATAATCAACTTGTTATTTTACTAATTACAATCTTTGCGATTACCATGTCATTGTTGTTACTTTTGGAGTCGGTGTCAGCAAAGACAGGTAGGTAGGTACAGCAACAAATATGATACCGGTGCTGACGACGGTTTTGGTGCTGTATGGTCTATTTAACTTAGCTGACACCGACTCCAAAAGTAACAACAATGAAAATGAAAATGAAAATTTCTTGCTCACATAGCAGTAAAGTGTCACTAACAAAAAATACCAACAAAAAAAAAAGATTCCGACGAATTGATAACCGAGCTTTTTGAAGTCGGTTAAAAAAAGAGTACATTACTTTGAATGTCACTATCACAAAGGATCACCAAAGTAAAGAAAGTTCTCGCGCACTTAAGGGTAATAGTCACTCACAAAGATAGAAGGATGCACTCATAGATATCGTAACACAATAATTTAATAATAATAGTAATTATGGACGCTTTCACACCACGTCAATCTGGTCCCGTGGTAAGTTCTCGAAGAACTTGTGTTACGGGTACCAGACAACGGAAATATATTTAATACTTTTATACTATACATATATTTAAGATTTTTATTATATAATACACATATTTAATACACATCCATGACCCAGAAACACAGAAACTATTTTTGTTCCCTGGCGGGATTCGAACCCGCATCTTCCGGCTTGCCACAGAGCCACAGAGGTCGTCGTAATACTTTTTTCCGTGTTCTGAAGTGCGACAGGATGGATTGACTTATTAGTTGGTTGTCAAATCTAATGTCAAAAATTATTATGGTTGTGTTCAGAAATTTAATTTGTGACAAAACTTAAGATTTATCAATCAAAAAAAAAAAATAATCTGATAGATTATTAGTTATGTGATATATCTGAGATATCTGATAGACAACTGAAGTTAGCTAAAATTAAGTTTCTCGAAGCCGCTCAAATTGAAAATCATTACTACTAACGATCTATTACATTTTGTGAATTTGGTCGCAATATTATCACTTGCTGAGTTTCGGAACGCGACATTAGATCCTTCAACGCGCACTCGAAGACTGAATTTTAACTTTATGCAGTGGTAATAAATTGAAAATTGAGTCTTTGACGTTAGGAACACACCTAGATTGCTTAGACAACAGTGTAATCTATAATTACAACTTATAATTTAATATGACCTTTATTGAATAGCAATAAAGTTCAAATTCACTTTACATTTTATTTAGAAAACGTTTGTATGGGAAAAAGAAAAGGGCTGTTTTTAGGGTTTTCCCGGCCATTATTCGAATTTTTCTCACCTTTTAAACCTTCCCTAGACCTCCACGAACATTTCAAGACCAAGATAAGATAAATCCGTTCAGCCGTTCTCGAGTTTTAGCGAGACTAACGAACAGCAATTGATTTATATATATATATAGACTAGCTGACCCGGCAGACTTCGTACTGCCTCAATCGATCAATAAAAGACCTAAAATTTTGTATTAAAATAATCTTAAAACAAACAAAACGAATCCATATTTAATAAAAAAGCATTTTTTGAATGAAGCAAGAAGTTTTATTATTATTTTCGACACATCATGTTGCTTACTTACAAAACAGAGTTTTTCTATAATATATATAATATATATATATATATATATATATATATATATATATATAATATTATACATGAAATTAAAAGCAATCACGGCGGATTTGCTGCCATTATTTTAAAAAAAATCATTATATATCACCAAAGAATTTCATCAGAATCGTGAAAAACAATAACATATTTTTTAATAATGAAAACGGAGAGAAAACTAATGTGTGAACAAGATATTTTTATAAGAAGGCTTGGATTTAATAAAAAAAAGTGTGTGCGTGTAATCTTTACGCGCGATTGAAGTAAGACTTCATATAATCATAAATAATAGAAATAAAATATATTCCTAATTTATTATGATCTTTGCCACCAGTTTGCGTATAAGACTTATAATCACGACAAATGCAAGTTACCTACTATTTTTGAATATAGAAAACTGCACGTTACTTCCGTCAGAAAAAATCTGAGTTACCCTTTAATCGCTCTTTATAAAGTTTTAATTCGAAAATGATAAAATTCTTAGAAATGCCTTAAAACGTGTGCAAAATAATGAAATTTACAAGGGGGGTTTTCATCCTAACGGACAACCCCAAAAAAGAAAAGAAAATAAGCGACATAATATAATATTGTATAATAAATATACTTATATTAATATAATAAATAAACTATATTTACAAAAAGACTATAGTACAGAAAATATGAACAAATTTCGTTATTGTCTGGGCCAGATATCTTTTAAATGTATACAATCAAAATAACATCAATACGGCAATGCAATCGTTCTATGACGAGTTCACTCTGTTTTATAAACTGTGTTTTCCTTTAAAAAAAATAAAAATTACATATACTTATACAAAACATAAATGGTTAAGCAGAGGTATAAAAATAAGCTGTATAACAAAAAGGCTACTTCGATTTGCATACTATAAAGATAAAACTCGTAAAAATAAAAATAAATTTAGAACTTATTCGAAAATATTACACACTAGTCTATATCTTGGACAAAAAATATACAATGATAAATATCTTAAACAGGCAAAAAATAAATGTAGAGCAACTTGGAAAATAATAAACAATGAAATAAGCAACAAAACGCATAGCAATGACTTTATAACAGAAATACAAAATAAAAATAATGATTTAATAACTAAGCCTAATGAAATTGCAATTGAATTTAATAACTATTTTATAAACTTGAAATCACTTGATAACGACAGAATAACTTCCAATACAAATAAAAATAATGTACCCAGTAGTATCTTCTTGACACCTTGTGATTTTTCTGAAATAAGCAGTACTATACAATCTTTGAAAAATACAAATTCGGAAGGATATGACGGTATTTCTACAAAAATCTTAAATCATTGTAAAAAAGTAATAACACCCATACCTACTTGCCTCATAAATCTGTCCTTTGAATCAGGGCAATATCCAGATATTTTTAAAACATCAATAGTGAAACCGATACATAAGAAAGGCAATAAAAAATTGTTAGAAAATTATAGACCTATAACGCTTATACCTGTGATATCAAAAGTTTTTGAAAAATGTATGCACAAACGAATCACTGCATTTATTGGAAAATATAATATACTAAAACAGGAGCAATATGGGTTTCAAAATAATAAAAACACTACTCTAGCAGCCTCTACTCTTGTTCGGGCCATTATTAAAAACTTAAATGACAGGAAGCCTACTTTTGGCATATTTTTCGATATGTCTAGGGCGATTGATTTCGTATCGCATAAACTATTACTGCAAAAACTTGAAAATCTAGACATCAGAGGTAAGGTGGATTAGATCCTACCTGTATGAAAGAACACAATTTGTTGAAATTTCTTCAATAAACCATCTAAACATACTGTCGGCTCATAAGTCTGAATCTAGATTAAATGATTGCGGGGTGCCTCAGGGGAGTGTAATAGGACCATTACTATTTTTTATGATATACATCAACGACCTTCCTGACGTCACTGATGATACGTGCACACTATTTGCCGATGATATATCAATAATTATGAATACTAATAATAATAAAAATATTGACTGTAAAATAAATGAAACAATAAAAAAAATACAATGGATGCAAAATAATAATCTTAATATTAACCTGACCAAAACTAATTATATGGAATTTAAAAATCGTGGAAATAAAATAATTAATTTTAATATTCAGTATAATAATCAAGTAATTCATAAAGTAAGTAAAACTAAATTCCTGGGAATATAATTATATTGACGAAAATTTAAATTGGAAGGCGCATGTTGAGCATGTTGAGCAAGCTAAATAGATTTGTCTACGCTCTTTACAGACTGAGACAAGTATGTGCCCTACCGACTGTGCTCTCGGCTTACCATGCTTACGTAGCATCAGTACTCAGATACGGTTTGATACTATGGGGAATAGAGATGGACGTTTCAAACCATATCCAGTTTCAATAACTATCTATCAGCGCAATAACGAAAACTATCTATTGACGTTTCAGAAACTATTTATCGAGCAAAACTATCTATTGGTGCGACGCGCGCGACGTCACACATAATACGGTATCGCTATTCGCCCGTCGCCGTTTCGGTATCGAGAAATACCGAATAACCGACCGAACCGAAGTACTTAATACGAACGCGACAGAGATAGTGCTATACGTAAGAGCGAGAATCCACTTATAAACTGACTTCCGAGTTCCGCGCCATTTCTGTGTGCTCTCGCTCAAGACACAAAATAAATATTTATTGTAATATGTATTATGTATGTAATATTTATTTTGTGCTCAAGATAACCTAGCTATGATTTGAAAAATTGACACCTGTTTCTTTAACAATAAATGCAATTATTGGATTTATTGGTAAAATGAAATTGGGTTACTCGGTGCGGTCAAGGTCATGCACTTGCTTTTGGTAGCATTTACCATTTATTTGAATTACTACAGTTTATTAGTTTAAATATATGTATTATAATTACTCTTAGCGACTGCTAAGAGTAATTACTCTTAGCAGTCAGTTGTGTAAATTGAGAGTACCTACTTGTGTAAATATAATATTACGTATAGGTAATGTTGGATTGTAAATGCTGTAAATAATATGTACATTTATATAAAGAAATAATTAAGTTCACAATACATAATAGTAGGTAGTAACGTAAAAAAATTACGACTAAATTTTAACTCGATCTGTTAATATAAATAAATAATAACAAAAAGGGTCCAAAAACAGTATTGCACGATAATTAAAGCACTAGGCAGGTATCAGAACAGCTAGCCAAAGCCGCTATTCTGTAATAGATAGTTTCCAAAATAAATAGTTTCAGAAACCGTTATCGCGCTGCGATAGATAGTTTCGTTTTGAAACGGCAAAATCGCGAAACGACCCACCACGAATGGGGAAACTCCACAGAAATTAATAAGGTGTTTATAGTGCAAAAGAAATGTGTCAGAGCGATCTGTGGTAGACCACCTTATGAATCATGTAGACCACTTTTTAAAAGACTAGGAATACTTATATTACCTAGCTTATACATATTCGAGCTAGCCAATTACGTAAGGCTAAATTATAAATATTTCTCTGAAGCTCGTGATATTTACGCGCGTAGCAGTAGAAAAGCTGATAGATTGGTACACGACACTATACCAAGAATAACATTATA
The DNA here is from genome assembly GCA_963853865.1 of Helleia helle. NCBI lineage: Eukaryota > Metazoa > Arthropoda > Insecta > Lepidoptera > Lycaenidae > Helleia > Helleia helle. The sequence continues at coordinate 3,999,197 of OY971425.1, read as the reverse complement.
TCTAAAACAATACCATACTATGTGCATTAAAGTATTCAATTCCATACCAAAAGAAATAAAAGAGTTGCCTTATATTAAATTTAAAAAGGAAATGATTAAGTGGCTTAAATGTAAAACCTTTTATTCTGTAAAGGAATTACTGCTAGATACTTAGAATTATTTTGTAAGGAATTAATGATAAATATTTAATCGATTAATTAAGATTGGACTAGTTTAAGAGAAATAAATTGACATGACTTCTGTATCTAGATTTTAAGTTGACTTGAAATCCCTATATAATTAATTTTTACTAACAGACATATAATTATGACTTAAAATGAAGCTTATTAGTAATGATGAAATTATAATATTATTGTATTTAAGGTAATTACAAAATCTATAGAAATATTGTTAATTTAATAATTAAACTCAATTTAACAATATTTGCATGCTATTGTGTAGCTAAAAGTGTTCGAACTAACAAATGTTATTATATATTATGAACATCCATTGTACCACTTTTAAAGCAAATAAATTTTTGATTGATTGATTGATTGAAACATTATACAATAGATAATAAACTTGATACTAGAGAAGCTGCAAAAGTACCTGCTTGAACAATTATACGAGATTGAAAGGGTGCAAATGGTTCTTTGCGTCAAAAAATGGTTGTCAATTAAGCATAAGACATTTTACTCGATTTTTTTTGCTAAGATGAAAAGGTTTTTTTGAAAAAACTAATTTAATTAATAGTAAAATGTCATTTTTAATTAAGAGGAATCAAAGATAAACACTTCTGCCATCATTCGGTACATTATTTATTTTAATTTTATTTTAAAGACAGCAAAGAAAATCCCGATTTTAACATTCAAGATTTTTTTTCTCCGTTTTACCTTTTAGTTAGATGCGTCTTTTCAACTGTCGGGGGCAGCACAGAGGTCGTCAAATTGATATTATGTTTTATAATTTATTCTATGTTATTTTATTATTTCATAATATTATAATAATCATAAAAATCTATTAATTGTACATATTGGTACAATACATTAATTTCTAATAGGATGGAACATTTATGGAAAGCATTAGGTGAATGTTTGAAAATGATTAGACCCAGTGTTGTGGTGAGACTCTGAGACTTCATACGTATTGAGGCGCTTTCCCGTACTATTTGGTGTATCGTTTTTTTTTCAATAAAACTACCATCAATCAGTCACATAAAGTAATTGGAATAGAGTTATTGAACATACATACATACATAGTTACACTACATAGTTTATTATTACAGATAAAGGCTTTTCACAGGCAACATTTTTAAAACCTTATTACCTTACTCTTTATTATTAATGTTAATTACATAAAAATATTATATCTAACTTTTACATACATACTGTCCCGTGGTAAATTCTCGAAGAACTTGTGTATAATATATTTCATTTATGTATATGAACTTGTGTATAATATGTGTATAATTTATAGTAAATATATTTCCGTTGCCTGGTACCCGTAGTACCAGACAACGGAAATATATTTAATACTTTTATACTATATATATATTTAAGATTTTTATTAAATAATACATACATTTAATACACATCCATGACCAAGAAATAAAAAAAAAAATCTTGCCCTGGCGGGATTCAAACCCGCTACCTCCGGATTAAGCGCTAACGCGCTAACCATTCGGGGTCGTGATTTAATTCTACGATGATAGTGTTGATAATGTGTCGCAGTGAATACTAAAGCGAAACCAGAATAACAATAACAAATATATAAAACTACTAAGCAAGGTTAACAGAGTAGTGCTATTAAACAATGCTTACATAATTTGAATAAATAATCTGAATACCAACACTTCCAAAAAGGTCATATTGAATTATTCATATTCTATCTTCAAAAGATATTTACTTGTACACATTACACGTGTTCGTGAAAAACGTTCAACTAGAAAAACTACAGTAGACCAACGTACCTCCTCCTTCCCTTTGTCCCCCCTGCTCTTTTGTCACCTTAGGTTATCCTGTTGAATGCAGATCCGGGACCCTCAAAAAGCGGCTGAAGGCGCTCGCAGGGGTTTTAGTTTACGGGTAGGACACTCCCAGGTGCGAGTCACACATAGGGTCTGGATCTACCCGATCCTGGCTACATGCGAAAAAAGCCCTTTTTTTTTTCTTTAACCAGCACCTTGGGCGAAGCTAATTGAGCCGAGAGGGCTCTTTGTACCCCTCTTATGAAGAGGGGACAAAAGAGCAGGGGGCAAGGGGCAAAGGGGGATGGGAACCCCACCCTATTGTACTGTCCTGACGTTGGGAGGGGTTGTTCTGTGGTGCGGGACAAACTCCTCCATGGAGGTGGCGTCGGTCCCTTGCGGGACTGACTAGCCGTCGAGGTGCCCTGTTAGCTTAACAGATTCGGGGCACCTCACCAAGGCGGCACTGGTGGCACTCGCCGGTTTTTAGTGGATAGAGCTGCGTCATCTTTCGGGCGCAGCGAGTCTCACATCCCGCCTGGGGAGACCCACTCCCCAGACGGGCATCATGCCTCAGAGCATTTCCCGGCGTAAAAGAAAAAAAAGGGTATTGGTACACATGCACGCAACACGACACAAACGAATTCCTCCTACCGGTAAATTTCTTAGTATCATTTTTTTATAGAAGAGGGAGCAAACGGATAGTCGGTTCACCTGATGGTAAGTGAAAGCGACATCCACAGACACCCGCTACACCAGTGGATTAGCAGGTGCGTTGCTGACCTTTCAAATATACTCTTTTCTGAACTTTCTTTAGTCGTATCGTATCATTGGTATATTATATTAGATTAAAACTAGCGGCTAGAAGTTCGGTAGAACCAGGTTTACAAATTTTCAATTTAATTTAATTTGTTATATTTTTGTGTATGTTGCTTATAGCAAGAGTTAAATATAATGTATACTAGATAAAGGCAGGTTTGGCAAATTAAAAATGCAAATTTTCTAAACGTGCTTGTATTTAAATATAACTACTTTTTGATGGTGATAATGTAGGTATTATATTAATTAAAGTGTATGTAAAGTACTTATTAATTTTTGTTTAGCTGTATTAGGCCAAAAAGGGCACGTGCGGCTAAGATGTCAATGGACAAAGAAATGTTTTTGATCCATCTATAATTAATTTTGAATTTCTTGAATTATATGAAACATTAATTGTTACATTAAATATAACAAAGATTTGATTTACAACGTCGAGTGTAAATCTCGAATTTCTATCTTTTAGAGAAGTCCAAATTAAAATATTATAAAATATAGGAGTTTGAGAATCGCTCATAATTCATAATTAATTATCTGGAACTTGCTTGTTTTCCGAGACTTAACATTTTATCTCTCAGGATAGGCAACTCATCTGGGCTCGTTCCAGGTAAACTAGTTTATGTTCATGGGCGACGTCGACCACTTACCATCAGGTGGCACGTTTGCCAGTTTGCCCATCCAACTAACATAAAAAAACATAAAAAAATTACGGCTTATCTATTATACCTTATCCAGAATGATATTGATGAAAATTAAATATTCTCACAGATCATTTAAATATAATAATAAAAAAATCTAGAAAGACTCTATAAAATACTAGCTGTTGCCTGCAGCTTCGCCCGCGTTACTCAACTCCTATATGTCACAGCGTGATGTTATATAGCCTATAGCTTTCCTCGATAAATGGGCTGTCTAACACTGAAATACATTTTCAAATCGGACCAGTAGTTTCTGAAATTATCGCGTTAAAACAAACAAACAAACTCTTCAGCTTTATAATAATAGTATAGATATATGATTTTGTGCAAATTATTTTCGCAAACTCACACGCAACTTTTTAAAGAAAATTTTAGGACTTGTGTATTTTGCAAACCCGCAATGTATGTATACACACTATGCACTCATGCTAACCGTGAGACGCACGACTAGCGGGCGCGAACTATAAACCAATTACATTGCTGTTTTTTTTCAAAAAACCATTATTTTAAAGCATTATCATCAAATTCCTGTAACATTATGTTTACTAAACCGGATTATACAAAAAAAAGGCAACCAAAAAAATAAGAAAACGCGTTTTTTTCACTTGTATCAAGTCAGGCTATGCCAACACTATCATACCTCTTCATTTTCGCAAGCGTTCCAAATACACCCGGTATAACACTTCTGCTTACGATCGGCGCAATGAAGCGGCATGACAGTAGCACTCTATTGTTTTCTAATGTTTACGCAAATTTCACTCATTATAATAAAACAATTTTTTACGGATTTTATCGCGGTTTATTAAGATTTTTACAAGGCCGACGTTTCGGATACTTTACAGCAACCATGGTCACGGGAGGACTGAGGTGTCATACGTCCTAACATTACAAAGTTATTCGAAACTACCCTATGATATATCAATATTTTGGTCAGTCCTATCTACGCAGAAAGTGCTAACTGTATCTTTAATCTGTGACATATTATGCTTGGATTTTGATTTGATAATTTTAATAATGGGATCCCAAGCAGGTGGTAGAAGCCAGCCATCTTCTCTATTGAAATTAGGATGTTTTTTAATTTCAATAGCCTCACGGATCATCCTTGGTTGGAATCTGTGTTCTTTTGCGAGGACTTGTGGTTTATCAAATCTGATATAATGGCGAGCTTTGTCAAGACTATGTTCACAGATGGCAGACTTAGTGTAGCGACGGTGTTTTAAATCAGCTATATGTTCTTTCACGCGAGTTTTTATGGATCTTTTAGTTTGGCCTATATAGGAGAGACCACAGTCACAATCAAGCTTGTATACTCCTGCATCTTGTAAGGGTCTATGACACTTGACAGATGGTAAGAATTGACTTATCTTTTTTGGCGGCTTGAAATAAGTTTTTATAGAAGCTCGCTTTAGGATGAAGCCAATCTTGTCAGTGACGCCTTTAATAAACGGGAGAACTTCAGGTACTCGCTCGACGGTGGCTGGTTTCACACGTTCACAGTGACGGAGACGCGGTACCCGAAGCTTGTTGTCACGCAGTACTTGCTTGACATGTTGAAGTTCGGTCTCCAGGTGTTGCTCATCACAGATCCCTTGTGCTCTCTGAAACAAAAATTTACCGACGGTAGCTAACTGTGTTGGATGATGGTGAGATTCGCCGTTTAGGTACTTATCCGTATGGGTATGCTTCCTATACACTGTGTGGCTTAAGGTATTGTTGGGATTACGGATAACTAATACATCTAAGAAGGCTAGAGAATTATTTTCTTCTAATTCCATTGTGAATTGAATTTTGGAATTAATTGAATTAAGATGGTCTAAGAATATGGTTACTTTATCAGATGGTAATATTGTGAAAGTATCATCTACGTACCGCTTGTAGAACCTGGGTGTTATGGGCGAAGTTTGCAGAGCAGTCTCCTCGAAGTCCTCCATAAATATGTCGGCAACAACAGGGGATACTGGTGAGCCCATGGCCACTCCATCTACTTGCTTGTAGAAATAATTATTCCACAACATATAGCCAGATGTAAGGCAATATTCCAAAAGGTCAGCATATTCCATTGGCATGTCATTTTCTCTTAGCTTTCTTCTTACTATTGTTATGCAATCTTCCACAGGTAGGCAGGTAAAAAGAGATTGCACATCAAAACTAACCATTGTTTCATTGTCGCTGAGATGTATGTATGTAAATCTTAATAAACCGCGATAAAATCCGTAAAAAATTGTTTTATTATAAGTAGCACTCTATATTATTATGTATACTCTAAGCTACCACAGCTCTAAATTGCAGCCGACCTAGATAAAGCCTTAGCTCAAGAAGAGGTGGTATGTGCAATAAAGCAACAACAGAACAAGCGTGCGGTCGGCATCGATTTTATACTGGGTGATTTGTTGAAATACGGGGGTGATGAATTGCATTCGCTGGTTTGGTAACTATTTGTTCGTATGTGGAAGGAGAAACAAGTTCCGAAAGCTTTTAAGTTGTCTCAGATTAGGGCCCTCTATAAAAATAAGGGCGATCGGGATGACTACAATAATTCTTACCATGGTATCTCACTGCCTTCGACACCAGGGAAAATATTTGCTAGAGAACTCCTTAGCAGCCTCAGGATGCTCCAGAAGAGATCTTGCCCGAAACGCAATTTGGATTTTACCTTGACAGAGGGACTTGCGAAGCAATTTTTGCAGTCCGACAACTCCGGGAGAAAAGAAGAGAGCAGGACAGCTCAATAAAGTAGAGATATACCTATATCTCTACTTTATTGAGCTATAGATATTTATATATAGATAATTAAATAATATAATGATAAATAAGTTTTAAACTTGATACTGCCAATAAATAAGCGCCATCTATCCTTGACTGTCGTTAACGGTTGACTGTTTATCGACCTATTGACGGCGTTTTCTAATTTATTCAATAGATGTCGCTATGAAATCCGATAATTGTTTTGTAATAGATATCTCTCTTAAATAAAATCAATTTATCTGTTATAATTAATGATCCTAAATCTAATAATTTAATCTAATCGTTAAACTAAAATAACAAAATGTCTAAATTAATGTAAAACGGGATGTTGATTTTTGAACGATGGATAGGATGTAGTCTGTGGTTTTTGACTGCCGGGGACTTGTCAACGTGAGTCTGGGGGACGTCGCCGCCGTTGGCCCCTCGGGCATCTCGAGGCTAATCCTCGAAAATTAAACACGGCTTTAATTCCGCTGGGAATTTACTAAATTTGGCTACCTATCTAAATATAAAAAGAACATTCCGCTGGGAATTTACTAAATTTGGCTGCCTGACTAAATCTAAGAAGAACACAACAGCTGACCGGCTGAATTACCGGCATTGAATACCGGTGGAGATCTCCCCGTGTCCAGCCATCTTCGCCAGGAGTCATCAGTCAGGCCAGTGTCTCTACCGTGCAAATACGCTATCGGATTGTGAGTCAGCTGAAGAAGAATTTCGGCTTTAATATAAAGTACCTCTACAGTATCTTATTTCGAACCCTATCTAAATCGGGTCGCATCATGGGTCCTACCACCCACCAAACGCGACACTGCGACTCCTGCATGACGACATGGAGTGCTGGGTAACAGCTGACAACGAACAATCAAGTTGCTTCTCCGTTACCTGTGGAGTAAAGCAAGTTTGCGTCTTAACTCCCAGTCTATTCGTCTTATATTTTGCAGCCGTAGTCCAGAAAGTTCTTAAATCTTCCTCTGAAGGAGTCCGGATTCGCTTTCGAACAGATAGCAGCCTCTTCAATTTATTAAGACTCAAGGCCAGCACGAAAGTATCCTACGCTGATATTGACGACCTCTGTGGCTCAGTGGTAAGCGCGATGGTGTTCAAGCCGGAGGTTGCGGGTTCGAATCTCGCCAGGGAACAAAAATATTTTCTGTGTTCCCGGGTCATGGATGTGTATTAGATATGTGTTATATAATAAAAATCTTAAATATATGTATAGTATAAAATTATTAAATATATTTCCGTTGTCTGATACCCGTAACACAAGTTCTTCGAGAACTTTCCACGGGACCAGATTGACGTGGTGTGAATGCGTCCATAAAAATATTATATTATATTGCAGAAATTATGTACGCAGATTAGATGTTTAACGTCTGAATCCCTGGAAGGTTATAAAACTCCACGAGCATTGCTGAAAATTTGGCCTGAAGATCAGCGTGAAGAAGACGGAAGTGATGTCCTTAGAGATTCCCGGTCATGAGGCGTTGACCTGGCGTTAAGCTCGGAGAAAACGTACTGAAGCAGGTTTACAACTTTCGCTATTTTGGGAGCACAGTAACATCAAGTTGCGACATTAGTAACATCAAGTTGCGACATTGATGACGAAATTAACATCAAAATCGGTGCTGCTGCGGCAGGCTTTAGTAAACTAACGCCAAGGTGCACCTGAAGTTGGCCACTAAGGTATCTGTGTAAATAGCTGTCGTGCTGCCTTATATAATATTATGCTCCGCTGAAAGATGAACGCCGTACCGACGCCACACTCGACAGCTGGAACGGTTCCACCTCAAAAGTCTCCGCATTATAGTTACAATCCTCTGGTCTGATCGTGTGTGAACTGAAATACTAATACGAACCAATGTAGGTGGCATTGAGTCATGTCTTATGAGGAGATAACTTTGCTGGAGCGGCCATGTATCGCGGATGTCGGAGGAGAGAGTGGCAAAGCGCCAGGAGGGCAAACGTAAGCATAGCGGACAACTCTTGAGATATAAGGATGAAATGATGTGATGTAGATCCATCTCTCTGGGAGGTTTAAGCATCCAACCGCGGAGAGTGGAGGTCACGCGGATATCGGAGGAGAGAGTGGCAAAGCGCCAGGAGGACAAACGTAAGCATAGCGGACAACTCCTGAGATATAAGGATATGCTGAAGCACCACATGAAAGGATGTGATGTAGATCCATCTCTGTGGAAGGTTTTAGCATCCAACCACGGCGAGTGAAGGTCACGCTTAAAAACCAAAGTCTACGACTTTGAAGCGCGCCGGCTGTCTGAGCTAGATACCAAGCGAGAGGAATTGAAAGCCCGACCATCAGCGGCTATCAATTATAATTTTTATAACGGTGTTCTAACATGTCTATAGTATGCTCGTACATTTATTAACAATATTGGGTACGTAAGCCATGTTAGAGCACACGTTCGACGCCAATAGCAAGGAGTCGAAGTGGTCGCCGTGACCGAAAGTGGTCTGGAGATTATTATTATTATTATTATTATAAAGAATGAAACATATTAGGTATGTTTTGCTTAATGGAGGAGCTTATTGTGGTTTAGACTTATTATCAATGAATATTTCCAAAGAAATTTTAAATACTTTAATGAAAGTAGATAAAGAAACAAGGGAAATAAATATTAATTGATAGCGAAATAAGTATAAATTAGATTGCAATTGAATTTGTCATTTAACGGGCTCTCTGTGTACTGTTAGCTGGTTATGTAAATGGTGTAGACTGTAGGCAAGATATTTTAGAGACCTTTATAAAAAATAATAGACTATATTATATTAGAATAGTAGTATAGTGTTTGTTTTATAGTATTTACACGATTTTTTTTACAATTATTAAGTAATTTGAATATTTTTGCACTTTAGTGTGGCGTTTGTTTGAAAATGTTTCTCATTTTTGTCTTATTAAATAAAAAAGTATATTGGATACTTATGAAAAACTACACAAGGTACCAGCAATTATATAGCTTATTTGTAAATTTAAGGAGTTCGTAATAAATAAAAGTTATGATTGTGATATAAATCTGCACAGTGTACATCGTTTCAAATCTACATAAATATTTTTATTTTTGCCAAAGGTATCAATTTAAATATGAAACGAGGTAAATATCCCGTTTTATAGAATCTGAGTAATTCACAGTATATGTTTACTGCATAATATGCTTACAATATAATAATATTGTAAGCATATTGTGCGTAGGTATCAATAATTAAAATGATTGATGATTCTTAGGGTACCCACATTCCCCACCATGGTTCAGGCCTTGTCGTGGCGGTGGGGCTCAGTAACCTAGGGTGAGCGGTGCACCTTGGGCGAAGCTAATTGGGCCGAGGGGGCTCTTTGTACGCCTCTTATAAGAAGAGGGGTCAGAAGAGCAGGGGGCAAGGGGTGAGGATGGGAACCTCACCCAATTGTACTGTCCTGACGTTGGGAGGGGTTGTTCTGTGGTGTGGGACAACCCCTCTGTGGAGGTGGCGTGGACTGTCACAGATTAAAGATACAGTTAGCACTTTCTGCGTAGATAGGACTTACCAAAATATTGATGTATCATAGGGTAATTTCGAATAGCTTTGTAACATTAGGACATATGACACCTCAGTCCTCCCGTGACCATGGTTGCTGTAAAGTATCCGAAACGTCGGGCTTGTACAAATCTTAATAAACCGCGATAAAATCCGTAAAAAATTGTTTCATTATAATGAGTGAAATTCGCGTAAACATTAGAAAACAATATGTTGCACTATTGAAGTTCCACAGTTCTGCACTATAAATTATACGACAGCAGAAATGATAGGAAATGGGCTTCGGCCTGACCGAGCATACCATCTCACTTTTGATCCAAACCATCTCACTTTTGATCCAAACCATCTCACAAGATTTCCTTTTGGGGCTTTCAACTATTTCCCACACGTTCTATTTTTAAAATTTTGGAACAATATTTTTTTGCGAATTATGTTTAAACATTAGATTTATATGATAATCGAGTACATTAATATTTTATATTATTTCTATTGTGATTATCTTTTTTTCCAGCCAGTGACAAATTTTCAGTCGACAATACAAATTTCAGCCTCCTAAAAACTTGAAGAGATTGTCTAGAAGATATAATATTATGTTAAAATGAGTTCCGACTTACTATTGAATATTTGCTAAGTGAATAAAAACTGCCATTTCACACAAAATTGTATATTTGTATCTATCAAAATATTGTTTTAGATTTAATATAGACACTTAAGTTGATGTACATTTAAAAGTTCTATAATGAGCAATAAATACTATCTACATACCAAGTAAAAGTTTCAATCGTATATAACTTCAATCGTTTTGATACAATCGTATTGACACAAAGCAAAAATGAAGAGCAAAACAGAGAACATATTACATGTTCAGGATAGAGAACAGAAGATTCCACTAAATAGTGAAAAAAATGATGATTTAGATAATTTGACATTTTATGAAAAATTAAAAAATTTCAAAGATAATATTACGGTAGAACCATGCCTTGGATTTTTTATAATAATGAGTGTCATAACGATGCTAACGACGCAAAATCTAAATTTAGAAAAGGCATGCAGAGTTAATTTAAAATTCAATGACAGTATATGTACAGCTTTGACTCTAAGAAAACGAAATAATTTGAGTCACGAAGAAGATGAAGTGCAGAAACTGGTTGCATCAGTAGAAGGATGGAAAACTGTTATACACACGGCATTTCCTGTAATCTTAATGTTATTTACTGGAGCTTGGAGCGATAAAACGGGGAGAAGAAAAGTTTGTATGCTAATGCCAATCCTAGGAGAATTCATCACGAGTGTGATATGTTTGATGAACACATATTTTTTCTATGAGGTTCCCGTTGAATGGACCGCATTCTTTGCAATCATTTTTCCAGCGCTGACTGGGGCTTGGTTCATTATGTTCCTTGGAGTATACAGTTATGTTGTTGACATAACTTCAAAGCAGACGCGAACGTTTCGTCTAGGTATATTAACTTTGGGTTTTACCCTTGGTGTTCACATAGGAACGGGACTAAGTGGTATTCTTTTGCGATACGTAGGATATTATGGAGTATTTGGAATGTCAGCGCTGGTACAACTTTTAAATTTACTTTATATATTCTTCTATATTAAGGATCACAAATGGCTTGAAAATAATTGCAAGGTATGTTATTTTATCTTAAAGTAAAAAGAAGTGAGCTTGTTATTGCAACTGACATGATATTGTTGAAAGTAGCATGCAAAGCAATATTTCTCTCAATGATTATTTTTAGTCATATGTTTTTATTTAAAATAGTTGTTGTCGTTGTAAATATTTTTTATGTTATTCGGATAGGCAAACATGGAGACAAGCCACATAATAGTAAGATAGTAAATCTCAGTACCAGTATTTACACTGGCTGTCCTACCCTGACTTCTTCTTTCCGAAACCAGCAAAGCTGTTTCACGAAAAAATAAGCATGATGGGCGTTAATTTTCGTCGTTCTTTCTTTTGTTGACGTATATATTTTTTCGCAGACTAAAGTACGTGAAGGATGCGGTGGATTTTTGGTAGAATTTTTCAATTTTAAAAGTTTAAAAGAGTCAATTCTAATTGTTTTTAAGAAGGGTCCAAATAATCGAAGACTTAAGGTGTGCCTGATTATGACTGTGACTTTATTTTCTATTGGACCGTTTTGGGGTTTGTATTTTTGTTTAGTTTCAATTATATTTTTAAATTATATCTTTTATTGAAAAGACTGATCTTGTGATTTTACTATCAAGTCTGTACTTAGCTGTTAACTGGTGCCTGTTACTAAGCTTATGTAAACATGGCACAAAGTAAATGTTTTGTGACGTTGAAGCGTTAAGAGTTTGAGCCTTAAATTTTAATGTAAAATCATTTACCATCGTATTTCAGGTGAGACAGCAATATTGTACATATTCTGCCGATATAGATTTAATTGGGATGAAGTTAAATATAGCATGTACTCAATATACAGTTTTATTTCACATGCAGTTGGTAAGTAATGTAATTCTTTGTAGGCTTTATGTTTAAAATTAAACAACTTTTTTTCGTTAATCAAAGTCGTCGAGATGTATCTCTAGCGCTAGAAAATTTATTAAACTATTATTTGAGGAAGTGGGTACTATGTGACATACTTTTGACAGTTGGTGTAACCGCCATGTAGCTGTTTGATAGTGATTATGTATGTTGGTTGGTGTTAAGGCCTATTTCTAAAACAATATTCATCGACTAGACATAAGAATTTTATTAATATTACCAGTTGTAAAATTTGAATTCCAGAATAATGTTGAATTTTAATTACTTTCAGGTACCTTGATTGTAATAACTATTTTCAGTAAGAAATTAAAATGGGATGATGCAATCCTTGGAGTTATAGCAACTGTAAGTAGAATGACTGGATCAATAGTGTGGGCTTTTGCAAGAAACACTACTGAGTTCTACATAGGTAAGGAACTACAAAATTATTATTTGTGTTTTTTTATTATTATTATTTAATTATTTATTATTATAATTAAGTTCAAATAATATTTAGCTCTCAACGTCATGTTAGCCCTATTGGAGTAATGGTTAAGTGGCAAAGATGTTAATCTAAGATATAAGTATATTGTCTGTCTAACACGTTCTCACGAAGCTAGCCTAGTTCAGGGTTTAAAGTATATATTTTTCAAGTATATTTGAATAATATACACATGTTATTCTTTCCATGAAGTCTTTAGATTTTTTGTAATAGTTTAGTATTTAAAAGCAATAATTTATTTTCAGCGCCTGCTGTCGATTTATTTTGTACCTCAACTCCGATTGCTCTGCGTTCAATTGCTTCGAAATCGGTTCCCCCTCAAGAATTAGGTAAGATATTTATACTGATAAGTGTTTATTTTGTAAAATTAAGTCCTAATAAAGTTAATACGTGAATGTTCTATTATGATAATCATGGTAATGGCCAAATAGTTACGGAATCAGCTACTCTGCCATGTCTCACTTATGGCTGCCAAAGTTGTCATCGCAATACCTGTAACAAAATCCAAACTAAAGTAAACGACGCGGTAAATTTCGCACTTCAAAGGAAATTAAGGTGGGCAGGTGACGTGGCCAGATATAACGCCGACAGATGCACCATAAGGTCTGTAAAGTGGTCTGGACTAAAGTAAAGTCTTTTTTTTGTATAATTATTGTACTTTTACGTAATTTTTTAATTTAATTCTTTTTGTACCTAACTTTTTGGTATGGAATAGTTAAAGCTTGATTATTATTCATATGATATATTGTATATTGTATAATAATTTGAAAACAATATTAAATAATTTCGTCTCAGAAAGACTAAACAGGCCTCTGTTGGTATTTTTATTTTAATTTGTATATTGTGATATTTTTTTATTATTATGAAATACTAGGTATTTAAAGTTTCGATTAAAAAAAAAAAACAGCAAAGGATCAAGACGAGAGCCCTGCGGCACACCCTAAGCAACAAATCTGTTTTATGTTCGCTTAAAATCATACTCGTGTTATTCACATACTTCCAATGCCAACAATAAAAATTTCATGATTTTGAATGTAGTAAAATATGAAAAAAAAAAATGCCATAACCTATGTAATTTTTTAATTTCAGGGAAGGTGTACTCCCTGCTTGGTCTCGTGGAGGCGATGATGCCTTTAATAGCGGCACCGATTTACACGCGAGTGTACATCTTGACTTTGCACATACTGCCAGGCGCAGTATTTTTAATTACCGCATTTGCTACAATAGTGCCTATTGGCATTTTTGTGTAAGTTATCTTTCTTTATTTCTTAATTATTCTTCTTCTTATTTATATTGATGGAAGTTTTTATTATCACAGTCTTTGTCATCATCAGTCTTTCTATAAGTTTCTTAATATTCCAATATACCTATGTATCATGTTATATTTTTTTGTTACCTTTACAGAATTTTTTAAATTTTGTTTGTTCAGTTTGTGATACTGGTGTGCTTTTTAGTGGAAACTATTGTGTGTGGTTTATGTGAAACAATGTTACATATTTATTAGTTCTACTCGTGGGTTAGTTGTTACAAACCCCCACAAAATTTAAGCAATAAGTAATTTCTAATGACTTTCTTAATTTTTTCAGATGGTTGTATCGGATGCACAAAAAAAGTATAAATAATCAACGAAGAGTTTCATTAAATATAAAACATGAAACAGAAAACTATGAGAAATAATGTTCATTAATTTAATATAATATTGTATAAAAGTAGAGGTCAGTTTATGTTTGTACACTTAAAAATCCCTGACCAATAATATGGTCAGGGATTTATGCTACTTGCTTGAAAAAACACCACTCGTGCTTGGTTGTTTTTCCATGATGCAATTTGTATAATATAATTTTATTACAAAGATTACAAAAATACGTTTGCCTAGTAATAATAATAATAATAATATCTATGGATGCTTTTTACACCACGTCAATCTGGTCCCGTGGTAAGTTATCGAAGAACTTGTGTTCATTGAACATATATTTAAGATTTTTATTATATAATACACATATTTAATACACATCCATGACCCAGGAACACAGTAAGCTTTTTTTTGTTCCATGGCGAATTTTGTTCGATGTTCGAATCCGAACCCGCAACCTCGGGCTTGAGCGCCAACGCGCTAACCACTAAGCCACAGAGGTCGTCGTAATGTAACTAAGATATGTAAAATAAATATTATGCACATACTAATATTTCATTTCTAGATAGTCCTATTTTTTCCTTTATGTTATACATACATTCACAGCAAATGTAACTTTGTAATCCTATACATTTATATGGGATGACAAAGTTATTTATACAGTTTGTATATCTAGAAAACTGGACCGAAATGCAAAATATTTGAGTTTTTTCTTAATTTATATACTAAACACTAATTGTGTTCTGAATTTATGAAATAATTGAAGCTTTTATATCTGCTAGAAGTGCCTCAGAGTTTTGAGGATCGGTCAGTGAGTTACTAAATTAATAAACTTTAACTAGTTATAATTCTACTAATTCAAATTGAATGAATTTTGAAATATACTGTCTTTATGCAATGCTTCTTTTTTCTTTAACGCCGGGAAATGCTCTGAGGCATCCCGCGGGGATGTGGGTCTCCCCACGCGGGTATGTGGGAACCGCTGCGCCAGAAAGCTGGTAAGCGGATGCAGCTCTACCTACTAAAACCCGGCGACTGCCACCAATGCCGCCTACGGCGAGGTGCCCGGATCTAATGAGCAAACAGGGCACCTCGACGGCTAGTCAGTCCCCCAAGGGACCGACGCCACCTCCACAGAGGGATTGTCCCGCACCACAGAACGACCCCTCTAACGTCGGGACAGTACAATGGGGTGAGGTTCCCGTCCTCACCCCTTGCCCCCTGCTCTGTTGTCTCCTCTTCTTATAAGAGGGGTACAAAGAGTCCTCTCGGCTCAATTCGCTCCGCCCAAGGTACAGCAGCTCACCCTAGGCTACTGAGCCCCACCACCACGACAAGGCCTGAACCATGGTGGGGGTCTTTATGCAATGCCTGCTTGGTTACTGAAAATTCAGGCATGTAACTTTATCCACAACGAAGTTATGTGGGGTTGGCCTGAGCTGCGAGTAAAGGATGTTACGGCCGTGCCCATCTTTTTCTTGACTTGGCGATCTTTTCTCTATTTACTGCCGTGCTCCTTGATTTTTGGTTCAGCTGACATCAGTTTTTATAGTTATGGTTATTTAATATTAAAAGCAATGCTTAAATACAGACTGTTGACTTTTTAGACAGTTGCTTGACTTGTTTTAACGAGCATGCTACACAAAACATGTCAGTTATTTGCTGATTTTGTCTTTTACTTAGGATTTGAACTGGGAGTTACTGAGTATAGAGACTAAACGTCTGTTTCGTGCCTATTATCAAATCAAGATTTGATCAACGATCTCCGATATGTATATTAAGTCAATTCGACTTCTATAGAGAAGTTGCAATTAAAAAATAATGTTATGGAGTTGAGAATATTAATTGAAAGTTATCTATACTATTATAATAATATAAAGCTTAAGTGTTTGTTTAGTTAAGGAACTACTGGTTCGAATTGAAAAATCCTTTGTGTTGAATAGTCCGTTTAATAATAGACCCATATGAGCGGAGCATTGATGAAAATTATGGTAAAAACGGGAAAAGATATTTCTTTTGAGAGTTACTGAGTTACTGAGTAGAGAGACTAAACGTCTGTTTCGTGCCTATTATCAAATCAAGATTTGATCAACGATCTCCGATATGTATTTTAAGTCAATTCTATTTCTATAGAGAAGTTGCAATTAAAAAATAATGTTATGGAGTTGAGAATATTAATTGAAAGTTATCTATACTATTATAATAATATAAAGCTTAAGTGTTTGTTTTTTTTTTTTTTATGTTAGTTGGATAGGCAAACTGGCAAACGTGCCACCTGATGGTAAGTGGTCAACGTCGCCCATAAACTAGTTTACCTGGAATGAGCCCAGGCAACTCATCTATGTGTTGCCTATCCTGAGACATAAGATATTTAGTCTCGGTGCCAGTAATTACACTGCCTGTCTTGCCCTTCTCTCCGAAACACAGCAAAGCTGTTTCACGGGAGAAACAAGCAACTAAGTTGTTGAAGTTTAGTTAAGGAACTACTGGTTCGAATTGAAAAATTCTTTGTGTTGAATAGTCCGTTTAATAATAGACCCATATGAGCGGAGCATTGATGAAAAATATGGTAAAAACGGGAAAAGATATTTCTTTTGAGATTGAAGTAAGACTTCATATAATCATAAATAATAGAAATAAAATATATTCCTAATTTATTATGATCTTTGCCACCAGTTTGCGTATAAGACTTATAATCACGACAAATGCAAGTTACCTACTATTTTTGAATATAGAATACTGCACGTTACTTCCGTCAGAAAAAATCTGAGTTACCCTTTAATCGCGCTATATAAAGTTTTACTTCGAAAATGATAAAATTCTTAGAAATGCCTTAAAACGTGTGCAAAATAATGAAATTTAAAAGGGGGGTTTCATCATTCATCATTCAGGGGGGAAGAAGTGGTAGACCACCTTATGAATCATGTAGACCACTTTTTAAAAGACTAGGAATACTTACATTACCTAGCTTATACATATTCGAGCTAGCCAATTACGTAAAGCTAAATTATAAATATTTCTCTGAAACTCGTGATATTTACGCGCGTAGCAGTAGAAAAGCTGATAGATTGGTACACGACACTATACCAAGAATAACATTATATCTAAAACAATACCATACTTTAATTAAGTGGCTTAAATGTAAAACCTTTTATTCTGTAAATGAATTATTGCTAGATACTTAGAATTATTTTGTACGGAATTAATGATAAATATTTAATCGATTAATTAAGATTGGACTAGTTTAAGAGAAATAAATTGACATGACTTCTGTATCTAGATTTTAAGTTGACTTGAAATGCCTATATAATTAATTTTTACTATCAGACATATAATTATGACTTAAAATGAAGCTTAGTAGTAATGATGAAATTATAATATTATTGTATTTAAGGTAATTACAAAATCTATAGAAATTTTGTTAATTTAATAATTAAACTCAATTTAACAATATTTGCATGCTATTGTGTAGCTAAAAGTGTTCGAACTAACAAATGTTATTATATTATATTATGAACATCCATTGTACCACTTTTAAAGCAAATTTTTGATTGATTGATTGATTGATTGAAACATTATACAATAGATAATAAACTTGATACTAGAGAAGCTGCAAAAGTACCTACTTGAACAATTATATGAGATTGAAAGGGCGCAAATGGTTCTTTGCGTCAAAAAATGGTTGTCAATTAAGCATAAGGCATTTTCCTCAATTTTTTTGCTAAGATGAAAAGGTTTTTTTGAAAAAATCTAATTAAATTAATAGTAAAATGTCATTTTTAATTAAGAGGAATCAAAGATAAACACTTCTGCCATCATTCGGTACATTATTTATTTTAATTTTATTTTAAAGACAGCAAAGAAAATCCGATTTTATCATTCAAGATTTTTTTTCCCGTTTTAACTTTTTGTTAGATGCGTCTTTTCAACTATCGGGGGCAGCACAGAGGTCGTCAAATTGATATTACGTTTTATTCTATGTTATTTTATTATTTCATAATATTATAATAATCATAAAAAATCTATTAATTGTACATATTGGTACAATACATGAATTTCTAATAGGATGGAACATTTATGGAAAGCATTAGGTGAATGTTTGAAAATGATTAGACCCAGTGTTGTGGTGAGACTCTGAGACATCATACGTATTAAGGCGCTTTCCCGTACTATTTGGTGTATCGTTTTTTTTTTCAATAAAACTACCATCAATCAGTCACATAAAGTAATTGGAATAGAGTTATTGAACATACATACATACATAGTTACACTACATAGTTTATTATTACAAATAAAGGCTTTTCACAGGCAACATTTTTAAAACCTTATTACCTTACTCTTTATTATTAATGTTAATAACATAAAAATATTATATCTAACTTTTACATACATACTGTCCCGTGGTAAATTCTCGAAGAACTTGTGAATAATATATTTCCTTTATGTATATGAACTTGTGTATAATATGTGTATAATTTATAGTAAATATATTTCCGTTGCCTGGTACCCGTAGTACCAGACAACGGAAATATATTTAATACTTTTATACTATATATATATTTAAGATTTTTATTAAATAATACATACATTTAATACACATCCATGACCAAGAAATAAAATAAAAAATCTTGCCCTGGCGGGATTCAAACCCGCTACCTCCGGATTAAGCGCTAACGCGCTAACCATTCGGGGTCGTGATTTAATTCTACGATGATAGTGTTGATAATGTGTCGCAGTGAATACTAAAGCGAAACCAGAATAACAATAACAAATATATAAAACTACTAAGCAAGGTTAACAGAGTAGTGCTATTAAACAATGCTTAGATAATTTGAATAAATAATCTGAATACCAACACTTCCAAAAAGGTCATATTGAATTATTCATATTCTATCTTCAAAAGATATTTACTTGTACACATTACACGTGTTCGTGAAAAACGTTCTACTAGAAAAACTACAGTAGACCAACGTACCTCCTCCTCCCTTTTGTCCCCCTGCTCTTTTGTCACCTTAGGTTATCATGTTGAATGCAGATCCGGGACCCTCAAAAAGCGGCTGAAGGCGCTCGCATGGGTTTTAGTTTACGGGTAGTGCACTCCCAGGTGCCAGTCCACATTGGGTCTGGATCTACCCAATAATCCTGGCTACATGCGAAAAAAGCCCTTTTTTTTCTTTTCTTTAAACAGCACCTTGGGCGAAGCTAATTGAGCCGAGAGGGCTCTTTGTACCCCAGGGGGCAAGGGGCAAAGGGGGATGGGAACCCCACCCCATTGTACTGTCCTGACGTTCGGAGGGGTTGTTCTGTGGTGCGGGACAAACTCCTCCATGGAGGTGGCGTCGGTCCCTTGCGGGACTGACTAGCCGTCGAGGTGCCCTGTTAGCTTAACAGATTTGGGGCACCTCACCAAGGCGGCACTGGTGGCACTCGCCGGGTTTTAGTGGATAGAGCTGCGTCATCTTTCGGGCGCAGCGAGTCTCACATACCCGCCTGGGGAGACCCACTCCCCAGACGGGATGCCTCAGAGCATTTCCCGGCGTAAAAGAAAAAAAAAGGTGGTGGTACACATGCACGAAACACGACACAAACGAATTCCTCCTACCGGTAAATTTCTTAGTATCATTTTTTTATAGAAGAGGGGGCAAACGGATAGTCGGTTCACCTGATGGTAAGTGAAAGCGACATCCACAGACACCCGCTACACCAGTGGATTAGCAGGTGCGTTGCCGGCCTTTCAAATATACTCTTTTCCGAACTTCCTTAAGTCGTATCATATCATTGGTATATTATATTAGATTAAAACTAGCGGCTAGAAATTCGGTAGAACCAGGTTTACAAATTTTCAATTTAATTTAATTTGTTATATTTTTGTGTATGTTGCTTATAGCAAGAGTTAAATATAATGTATACATGATAAAGGCAGGTTTGGCAAATTAAAAATGCAAATTTTCTAAACGTGCTTGTATTTAAATATACTACTTTTTGATGGTGATAATGTAGGTATTATATTAATTAAAGTGTATGTAAAGTACTTATTAATTTTTGTTTAGCTGTATTAGGCCAAAAAGGGCACGTGCGGCTAAGATGTCAATGGACAAAGAAATGTTTTTGATCCATCTATAATTAATATTGAATTTCTTGAATTATATGAAACTTAATTGTTACATTAAATATAACAAAGATTTGATCTACAACGTCGAGTGTTAACAGTCAACTCGAATTTCTATCTTTTAGAGAAGTCCAAATTAAAATATTATAAATAGGAGTTTGAGAATCGCTCATAATTCAAAACCAATTATCTGGAACTTGCTTGTTTTCTCCGTGAAACAGCATTGCTGTGTTTCGGAGAGAAGGGCAAGACTGGCACCGAGACTTAACATTTTATCTCTCAGGATAGGCAACTCATCTGGGCTCGTTCCAGGTAAACTAGTTTATTTTCATGGGCGACGTCGACCACTTACCATCAGGTGGCATGTTTGCCAGTTTGTATATCCAACTAACATAAAAAACCGTTGATGAGGCCCTCTGGATGGTGCTTAAGAAATTAGGATGCACGGAGAAGTTATTGACACTCCTGCGACTCCTGCATGACGACATGGAGTGCTGGGTAACAGCTGACAACGAACAATCAAGTTGCTTCTCCGTTACCTGCGGAGTAAAGCAAGTTTGCGTCTTAACTCCCAGTCTATTCGTCTTATATTTTGCAGTCGTAGTCCAGAAAGTTCTTAAATCTTCCTCTGAGGGAGTCCGGATTCGCTTTCGAACAGATAGCAGCCTCTTCAATTTATTAAGACTCAAGGCTAGCACGATAGTATCCTACGCTTATATTGCAGAAATGATGTACGCAGATGACATGTGTTACGTCTGAATCCCTGGAAGGTTACAACAATCCACGAGCATTGCTGCAAACAGAAAGAAGTAACTAGTTATAGAACACGTAATGAAAATAAATTATATGTTCCAATTAAAAAACTTCAAATCTATTCAAACAGTGCATTTTGTATGGCTATTACATTGTTTAATAAATTACCACAACAGTACAAAGATGAAAATTTTATAGTATTTAAAAGAAATTTTTTTAATCTGCTTATCAAAAAATGCTATTATAGTGTAAATGAATTCTTAAATGAAAATCAAATAATATAATTGAAGTGTATGAAATTGAGCATTGGGCGCAAACTAGATTTTATTAATTTATATTGTGTATTGATATTTGATTTTATTATTATGATGACATATGAATAGACTTATTACTAAATCATTGGTATATGTATATTTTGTAAACACAAAACTAAAATGTAATATTTGCACACTTCTAGGAAGTAGAATGTAAGAGAACCTAAACTAATGTAAACAACTATATTGTACTACATTCTAGCAAATAAATGATGATGATTATTATTATTATTATTAAATTTGGCCTGAAGATCAGCGTGAAGAAGACGGGAGTGATGTCCTTAGAGATTCACGGTCATGAGGCGTTGACCTGGCGTTAAGCTCGGAGAAAACGTACTGAAGCAGGTTTACAAGTTTCGATATTTGGGGAGCACAGTAACATCAAGATGTGACATTGATGCCGAAATTAACATCAGAATCAGTGCTGCTGCGGCAGGCTTTAGTAAACTAACGTCAAGGTCTAATTGCATGACCTGAAGTTGGCCACTAAGGTATCTGTGTAAATGGCTGTCGTGCTGCATTATATAATATTATACTCCGCTGAAACATGAACGCTGTACCGACGCCACACTCGACAGCTGGAACGGTTCCACCTCAAAAGTCTCCGCATTATAGTTACAATCCTCTGGTCTGATCGTGTGCGAACTGAAATACTAATACGAACCAATGTAGGTGGCATTGAGTCATGTCTTATGAGGAGATAACTTCGCTGGAGCGGCCATGTATCGCGGATGTCGGAGGAGAGAGTGGCAAAGCGCCAGGAGGGCAAACGTAAGCATAGCGGACAACTCTTGAGATATAAGGATGAAAGGATGTGATGTACATAGATCCATCTCTCTGGGAGGTTTTAGCCAACCAATCAAACCGCGGAGAGTGGAGGTCACGCGGATATAGGAGGAGAGAGTGGCAAAGCGCCAGGAGGGCAAACGTAAGCATAGCGGACAACTCCTGAGATATAAGGATATGTTGAAGCACCACATGAAAGGATGTGATGTAGATCCATCTCTGTGGAAGGTTTTAGCATCCAACCGCGGCGAGTGGAGGTCATGCTTAAAAACCAAAGTCTACGACTTTGAAGCGTGCCGGCTGTCTGAGCTAGATACCAAGCGAGAGGAATTGAAAGCCCGACCATCAGCGGCTATCAATTATAATTTTTATAACGGTGTTCTAACATGTCTACAGTGTGCTCGGACATTTATTAACAAAATTGGGTACGTAAGCCATGTTAGAGCACACGTTCGACGCCAATAGCAAGGAGTCGAAGTGGTCGCCGTGACCGAAAGTGGTCTGGAGATTATTATTATTATTATTATTATAAAGAATGAAACATATTAGGTATGTTTTGCTTAATGGAGGAGTTTATTGTGGTTTAGACTTATTATCAATGAATATTTCCAAAGAAATTTTAAATACTTTAATGAAAGTAGATAAAGAAACAAGGGAAATAAATATTAATTGATAGCGAAATAAGTATAAATTAGATTGCAATTGCATTTGTCGTTTAACGGGCTCTCTGTGTACTGTTAGCTGGTTATGTAAATGGTGTAGACTGTAGGTAAGATATTTTAGAGACCTTTATAAAAAATAATAGACTATATTATACTAGAATTGTAGTATCGTGTTTGTTTTATAGTATTTACACGATTTTTTTTACAATTATTAAGTAATTTGAATATTTTTGCACTTTAGTGTGGCGTTTGTTTGAAAATGTTTCTCATTTTTGTCTTATTAAATAAAAAAGTATATTGGATACTTATGAAAAACTACACAAGGTACCAGCAATTATATAGCTTATTTGTAAATTTAAGGAGTTCGTAATAAATAAAAGTTATGATTGTGATACACACAGTGCACAGTGTACATCGTTTCAAAACTACATAAATATTTTTATTTTTGCCATAGGTATCAATTTAAATATGAAACGGGGTAAATATCCCGTTTTAAAGAATCTTAGTAATTCACAGTATATGTTTACTGTATAATAATATTATGCAGTTAAATATATCAATAATTAAAATGATTGGTGATTCTTAGGGTACCCACATTAAGTGTTGGACTGCATCTTGTACCTCCTGTGGCCCTCATTGAGTAGTAGTTCAAGTGCCCAAAAGAACGTAAATTTTGAAATTTTAGTTACACCTTTATAACTTTACTTTGGTTCTCTTTAACTCTAGGCATTTCTATTCAGGTAATAATAAATGCCTAGACTAAAACAATCGCACTTTGGATTTTGAGAAAAATTTACCTGGGCTATGAAATCCAAAAATTAGATTATCTTTCACGTTTTAGATTTTCTATTTCATTACCAAGCTGATGAAATATTTGTTACATTTTTAGTAATAAAAGTAACTTAGACATCAAAACAGTGTTTAAACAGTGGACTATTTAGAATTACTTTTAGTTTGGTGTTGTTGTCGTTTGTGGTGGACCAACCAAATAGTGCCAAAATCCTGGATTGCACTATTGAAGTTCCACAGTTCTGCACTATATAATATACGACAGCAGAAATGATAGGAAATGGGCTTCGGTCAGACCGAGCATACCATCTCACTTTTGATCCATACCATCTCACAAGATCTCCTTTTGGGGCTTTCAACTATTTCCCACCTGTTCTATTTTTAAAATTTTGGAACAATATTTTTTTGCGAATTATGTTTAAACATTAGATTTATATGACAATCGAGAACATACATTAATATTTTATATTATTTCTATTGTGATTATTTACCATTTTATCTTTTTTTCCAGCCAGTGACAAATTTTCAGTCGACAATACAAATTTCAGCCTCCTAAAAACTTGAAGAAATTGTCAAGAAGATATAATATTATGCTAAAATAAAATGAGTTCCGACTTACTATTGAATATTTGCTAAGTGAATAAAAACTGCCATTTCACACAAAATTGTATATTTGTGTCTATCAAAATATTGTTTTAGATTTAATATAGACACTTTAGTTGATGTAAATTTAAAAGTTCTATAATGAGCAATAAATACTATCTACATACCAAGTAAAAGTTTCAATCGTATATAACTTCAATCGTTTTGATACAATCGTATTGACACAAAGCAAAAATGAAGAGCAAAACAGAGAATATATTACATGTTCAGGATAGAGAACAGAAGATTCCTCTAAATAGTGAAAAAAATGATGATTTAGATAATTTGACATTTTATGAAAAATTAAAAAATTTCAAAGATAATATCACGGTAGAACCATGCCTTGGATTTTTTATAATAATGAGTGTCATAACGATGCTGACGACGCAAAATCTAAATTTGGAAAAGGCATGCCGAGTTAATTTAAAATACAATGACAGTATATGTACAGCTTTGACTCTAAGAAAACGAGATAATTTGAGTCACGAAGAAGATGAAGTGCAGAAACTGGTTGCATCAGTAGAAGGATGGAAAACTGTTATACACACGGCATTTCCTGTAATCTTAATGTTGTTTACTGGAGCTTGGAGCGATAAAACAGGGAGAAGAAAAGTTTGTATGCTAATGCCAATCCTTGGAGAATTCATCACGAGTGTGATATGTTTGATGAACACATATTTTTTCTATGAGGTTCCCGTTGAATGGACCGCATTCTTTGCAATCATTTTTTCAGCGCTGACTGGGGCTTGGTTCATTATGTGCCTTGGAGTATACAGTTATATTGTTGACATAACTTCAAAACAGACGAGAACGTTTCGTCTAGGTATATTAACTTTGAGTTTTACCCTTGGTTTTCACATAGGAACGGGACTAAGTGGTATTCTTTTGCGATACGTAGGATATTATGGAATATTTGGAATGTCAGCGCTGGTACAACTTTTAAATTTACTTTATATATTCTTCTATATTAAGGATCACAGATGGCTTGAAAATAATTGCAAGGTATGTTATTTTATCTAAAAGTAAAAAGAAGTGAGCTTGTTATTGAAACTGACATGATATTGTTGAAAGTAGCATGCAAGGCAATACTTCTCTCAATGATTATTTTTAGTCATATGCTTTTATTTAAAATAGTTGTTGTCGTTGTAAATATTTTTTATGTTAGTCGGATAGGCAAAAATGGAGACAAGCCACATAATAGTAAGATGGTAAGTCTCAGTACCAGTATTCACAATGGCTGTCCTACCCTGACTTCTTCTTTCCGAAACCAGAAAAGCTATTTCACGAAAAAAATAAGCAGGATGGGCGTTAATTTTCGTCGTTCTTTCTTTTGTTGACGTATATATTTTTTCGCAGACTAAACGTGAAGGATGCGGTGGATTTTTGGTAGAATTTTTCAATTTTAAAAGTTTAAAAGAGACGATCCTAATTGTTTTTAAGAAGGGTCCAAATAATCGAAGACTAAAGGTGTGCCTGATTATGACTGTGACTTTATTTTCTATTGGACCGTTTTGGGGTTTGTATTTTTGTTTAGTTTCAATTATATTTTTAAATTATATCTTTTATTGAAAAGCCTGATCTTGTGATTTTACTATCAAGTCTGAACTTAGCTGTTAATGTTAGAGACAAGCAGTGAGTGCCAGTTACTAAGCTTATGTAAACATGGCACAAAGTAAATGTTTTGTGACGTTGAAGCGTTAAGAGTTTGAGCCTTAAATTTTAATGTAAAATCATTTACCATCGTATTTCAGGTGAGACAGCAATATTGTACATATTCTGCCGATATAGATTTAATTGGGATGAAGTTAAATATAGCATGTACTCAATATACAGTTTTATTTCACATGCAGTTGGTAAGTAATGTAATTCTTTGTTGGCTTTATGTTTAAAATTAAACAACTTTTTTTCGTTAATCAAAGTCGTCGAGATGTATCTCTAGCGCTAGAAAATTTATTAAACTATTATTTGAGGAAGTGGGTACTATGTGACGTACTTTTGACAGTTGGTGTAACCGCCATGTTGCTGTTTGATAGTGATTATGTATGTTGGTTGGTGTTAAGGCCTATTTCTAAAACAATATTCATCGACTAGACATAAGAATTTTATTAATATTACCAGTTGTAAAATTTGAATTCCAGAATAATGTTGAATTTTATTTACTTTCAGGTACCTTGATTGTAATAACTATTTTCAGTAAGAAATTAAAATGGGATGATGCAATCCTTGGAGTTATAGCAACTGTAAGTAGAATGACTGGATCAATAGTGTGGGCTTTTGCAAGAAACACTACTGAGTTCTACATAGGTAAGGAACTACAAAATTATTATTTGTGTTTATTATTATTATTATTTAATTATTTATTATTATAATTAAGTTCAAATAATATTTAGCTCTCAACGTCATGTTAGCCCTATTGGAGTAATGGTTAAGTGGCAAAGATGTTAATCTAATATATAAGTATATTGTCTGTCTAACACGTTCTCACGAAGCTAGCCTAGTTCAGGGTTTAAAGTATATATTTTTCATGTGAATAATATACACATGTTATTCTTTCCATGAAGTCTTTAGATTTTTTGTAATAGTTTAGTATTTAAAATCAATAATTTATTTTCAGCGCCTGTTGTCGATTTATTTTGTACCACAACTGCAATTGCTCTGCGTTCAATTGCTTCGAAATCGGTTCCCCCTCAAGAATTAGGTAAGTGTTTATTTTGTAAAAAAATTAAGTCCAAATAAAGTTAATTCGTGAATGTAATAATATGATAATAATGATAATGGTCAAATAGTTACGGAATTGGCTACTCTGCCATGTCTCTCATATGGCTGCCAAAGTTGGCATCGCAACACCTGTTAGAATATCCAGACTACTCAAAGGAGTATGGAGAGAAGCTGCCTAGGTGAACATCAGAAACAAAACTAAAGTAAACGACGCGGTAAATTTCGCACTTCTTTCGGTTTCGGTTTTAGAACGAAAGACCGACCATGCGCCAGATGGGTGGAAGATAGTAGCGATGGCTGGTCGACATTGGCTAGCCCAAACCACAAATAGGAAAAAGTGGCATTCTTTGGAGTAGGCTTTTACCCGAAGGGGGCAAATACGGAAATTTTAAATTTAGTACTACCACTATAACTAATTTTGTAATAGCGTAAATGTGATGTTTTTTTGTATAATTATTGTAGGTACTTGTACGTATTTTTTTAATTTAATTGTTTTTGTACCTAACTTTTTGGTATGGTTTAAATAAAGCTTTATTATTATTAATATGTATTGTATAATTTGAAAACAATATTAAATAATTTCGTCTCAGAAAGACTAAACAGGCCTCTGTTGGTATTTTAATTTGTATATTGTGAAATTTTTTTATTATTATGAAATACTAGGTATTTAAAGTTTCGACAAAAAAAAATATAGCAAAGGATCAAGACGAGAGCCCTGCGGCACACCCTAAGCAACAAATCAGTTTTATGTTCGCTTAAAATCATACTCGTGTTATTCACATACTTCCAATGCCAATAATAAATATTTCATGATTTCGAATGTAGTAAAAAATGAAATAAAAAATTAAATGCCATAACCTATGTAATTTTTTATTTCAGGGAAGGTGTACTCCCTGCTTGGTCTCGTGGAGGCGATGATGCCTTTAATAGCCGCACCGATTTACACGCGAGTGTACATCTTGACTTTGCACATACTGCCAGGCGCAGTATTTTTAATTACCGCATTTGCTACAATAGTGCCTATTGGCATTTTTGTGTAAGTTATCTTTCTTTATTTCTTAATTATTCTTCTTCTTATTTATATTGATGGAAGTTTTTACTATCACAGTCTTTGTCATCATCAGTCTTTCTATGTTTCTTAATATTCCAATATACCTATGTATCATGTTATATTTTTTTGTTACCTTTACAGAATTTTTAAAATTTTGTTTGTTTAGTTTGTGATACTGGTGTGCTTTTTAGTGGAAACTATTGTGTGTGGTTTATGTGAAAAAATGTTACATATTTATTAGTTCTACTCGTGGGTTAGTTGTTACAAACCCCCACAAAATTTAAGCAATAAGTAATTTCTAATGACTTTCTTAATTTTTTCAGATGGTTGTATCGGATGCACAAAAAAAGTATAAATAATCAACGAAGAGTTTCATTAAATATAAAACATGAAACAGAAAACTATGAGAAATAATGTTCATTAATTTAATATAATATTGTATAATAGTAGAGGTCAGTTTATGTTTGTACACTTAAAAATCCCTGACCAATAACATGGTCAGGGATTTATGCTACTTGCTTGTATTGAATTTTAGAGGTTTTAGGGTAAATAAAATACATAATTAACGCAAATGAAAATATATTCTTGCTTCTACTATTCGAAAGTTGCGCGTCTAATAAGAGAATGTCAAAAACATAAAACGAGCAAAAGGTATTAAAACCTTATTGGACGAATCAAAGAGAGGTCGCTTTTTATAATACTGGCGACTATAGTTTTCAAACTACATATTTTTAAATTAATATCAAGATTAATTTTTGCTATTTAAACCAGCTAAATCAACACGCCCTCTCAAAAATTAATCGCAACTATTCATAACGACTAAATTCGTCTAATCAGAACACACACACTTTCAAATATTTTCTGGGAGAACACAAACAACCTGGCCCAACATTTGTTGCATGGATTAGGGAAACCCAGGAAAACTTAATCAGACCAGTAAAGTAAAATCAATGTAATTTTATACAGTCATTCTTAATTTATAACAATTAAGTATTTTTCAGCTTTTAAATATCTTAAAATTCTTTTTAAATATTGCCAGAGTGTAATATTATTTTTATTCATGTACCTACTAACAATGTTAACTGCAAAACTTAAATCTAGACGAGTACATATCATCAAATACATTAAACAACCTATAACATTACGACAGGGCTTATAACAGTTACCTTCTGAATTTAAAGCTATATAGTCAATTTTCGATTCTAGAGGTGTATTAACTGGATTACAATACTGCATTTTAATTTTTTTTAAACTTATTTTGCATAAGTATTTTGATCTAATGTTAAAATGGATTCTTTTCTAGTGTAACCCGTATACCTAAAAATAATTTTATTTCTTTTAAGTCTACCATTTGAAATTTAGACATTAAATATTCTTTAAATTTATTCATTTCATTTATTACGAAACAATAACAAGATCGTCAACATATAATACTACATATATATTCTTTCTTATATCACCTAGATCTAAAATATAAATGCATCTATCTACTGGCGAGTTTTCAAAATTTATTTCCTTTAAAGTTGATTCAATTGCTTCAAACCAGCACCGAGCTGCTTGTTTTAAACCGTAAAGGGCTTTGTTTAGTTTACAGACAAGACCCTTTTTGCATTGAACCCCCTCAGGTACATTCATAAAAAAATCTTCTTTTAGTTTACCATTTAAGAAAGCTGTTTTTACATCCATATGGTGTAGTAACATATTATTTTGGTTAGTAAATGCAACAATAAACATAAAACTAGATATATCCTAGCTACTGGTGCAAAAGTTTCATTATAATCTGCCATGTATTTCTGACTGAAACCTCTAGCTACTAAACGAGCTTTGTATTTATATGGATTACCGAATTCATCATGTTTAACTGAAAAAATCCATTTACAGTCTACTATATTTTTACCGATTGGTCGTGGTACTAAAGTCCAAGTATTATTTATTTCAAGTGAATCAAGTTCACTTTAATAGCCTGTTCCCATTTAACCCTATCGTCTCTATTCTTTATTTCATCAAAAGAATTAGGAACAGCATTTATCATTGCTTGTGCCGATAACATGCATTCATCTGGACTACTAGATTCATCATATGATATCTTAGGAAGATTTTTAATCCTTTCACTCCTGCGACGACTGGCATCAAAACCATTATTTTCTTTTTCTAATCTTGGAAATTTATAACTGGGATCACAGAGTACATCTGATTTCTCGCTATCAGATTTATCATCACTATCTGATTTATCATTACCAGATTTATGAAACCTATCTGATTTCTCTATATCAGATTTATTGAAACTATCTGGTTTATCATTACCAGATTTATAAAACCTATCTGATTTCTCAATATCAGATTTATTGAAACTATCTGGTTTATCATTACCAGATTTATAAAACCTATCTGATTTCTCAATATCAGATTTATTGAAACTATCTGGTTTATCATTACCAGATTTATTTTCCATCACTGAAACTTCAAATGAATCAGTTTCATCTGCGGAACTCTTATTTGTTCCGTCAGATATAGTTTCAACTGCAGAACCCTTATTTGTTCCGTCAGATATTATACCTGGCCGAGACACCATATAATTTGTTTCGTCCACAATAACATCCCTTACAACGGCATGTTTATGAGATTCTACATCCCATACAAATTTAGTTTTATTGAGTTTATCATGTGCATATACAGTAGAACCAAATACTTTTAAATATTTAAACAAAGGCTATTTGCTATGCCACAACTCATAAGGTGTCTTCATTATTTTTAATGTTCTACTCGGAATAATATTTATTAAGTAAGTCGCTGTTAAAACTGCATCACCCCAGAAAACTTTATCTATCTTTGCACCATTAATCAAAGAACGAGACTTTTCTGTAATAGTCTTTATAATTCTCTCAGAAACACCATTCTATTGTGGAGTCCTAGGCTGGTACTGTCATAGTCCTAGGTTCCCCTCTCAGTGCAATAACTTTTCATTTCAGTAGATAAATTGGCGATATTTATCATTATCACAATATAAATTTACTATCTTTAAATTACATTTTGCTTCGCTTTGTGCAACGAAATCTTTAAAAACACCAAATAAATCCGATTTATATGTTAACAAATATACAACACAGTAATTTCTAAATTGATCAACAAAGATCACAAAATAATTTCTATTATCTACAGTTGTAGCCTTTAGGAGTGATAGAACCACATACATCCGAGTGCACAATAAAATATAATATAGGTTTATTTATACCATTTTTGTGTTTAGCTCGAATAAACGGCAGTCAATATTACATTCCATTAATGCATGCTTCAGATAATTTATCATCTGTTACTACTAAATCAATTTTTTTTTTCATGTCGTCAAACATGAAGTTATGTTTAATTTCTAAGAATTGATTATACTTGTATGTCATAACCGTTGATGCCAGAATTTATAATTTTTACTAATACACGCCTGTCGACTGACATGCGACTGCGACTATCGCTCAATGAAATAAAAAAAAATCAATAGTAATTAAATTATTGGTGGACACACCTCGCATAATAACTATACCATTTTTGCAGACTTTCGCTCCATCCCTGTGGAATATAATTGTATAACCAGCTGCATCTTTGTCACCGTTAGTAAGTTACAAGGAATCTGTTCGCAGAACAGCACCTCCTCCAAGATACCTTGAAAACCCAAGTCACTTGTAATCTGTAATGTACCCTTTTTGTGGCTGAAATAATTTTTTTTTTAGCAACTAAAATTTTAACTGGTTTAGGTAGAACTGAATAATTAATAAAAATATCCTCTCTGTTGATTATATGATCCGAGGCTCCAGAATCCAATAAAAATGTGATTTTATTATTTTCATTTTTCTTTTGATATTCGCCAGTCATAAAAGCAAATCCAGTAAAATCATTGCTTATGGTTGCTGATTTATTTCTTTATACTGTCCTTGCGCTTTCCTTATTTTTTAAATTTCCCTTCTGTTGGTTAATTCTTTTGTAGTAAAAACAGTCAATTTTCTTATGCCCTTTTCTTCCACAATGATAACACTTGTCAGTAAGCTTTTCTTTTGTCTCTTATTTAAAATACTGATATCATTTCGATAGTTGTTCAACCTTTTTGTCGGTATATTATTTTTGGTTTGTACGTGTAATGCTTTTGTGCTAGTATCACTCGTTTCGTCTCTTAGCTTTACTCCGAGATCTTTTTTTTTTTTTTATCGGGGGGAAAATCTTCGAGAAGATCATCCAGACTCTTAGGGGAAGAGCCTAGGGTATGTGGAGATTTTTACCCACTAAAAACCCCCCGGTGGTCTACCTCCGCGTAATTTGAGATGCTCTGGGATCTCCAGAGGAACTTCACCAGAGCTTCCCATTCGCGATGCCAATGCACACCCCAGTCAATTCAGATCTTAACAGACTGTTTTAAAGTACCACATCTATGCTTGCTAGTAGAATTAGGCGAACTGGAGCCCCAACTCCGTCCGCTAGCAGCCCTCGTGTATATATTTTATGAACGCCTTCGCCTGCGCATTCGAGTAGGATCAGCCCGCTCACGATCACGCTCTGCAGCTTCCTTTTGTGTAAGGACCCTCTCGCAAAAAAAAAATACCGTGGCGTTCCACGCCTCGCGACTCTTCAGCATTTCTGCAATTAAGACCGATAGAGAAAGATCGGGTCCAACATGATTCATCAGAACCTGCCGCTCGGAGTGCCACGCTGGACACACCTCGAGCGTGTGCTGTGCAGTATCCTGATCGCTTTCGCAGTGATGGCATTGTGCTGTAGGCTCTTTGCCAATCCGGTTGAGGTACTCACCAAAGCAGCCATGTCCGGTGAGTACCTGAGTCAATCGATAGGTAACGCTACCCCTTTTTCTTGTCATCCAGGCATTAAAATTGGGCAGGATAACTGCAACAACTCTTTTTTGGATGCTTCTAGGATCTAGCAACCGTTCGCGCCAGGTGTTAAGTGCCCTCTTCCGTGCCCTTCGCCTAAGGGTAGCAACGTTGTTATCTTCATCCTCCTCACCAGTTTGCCGAAAAATATTAATTTCATCGTAAACTCTAGCATCCATGTCTGCGAGGATATCAAGAGGTGGAAATCGAGCCAAGATGTTAGCCGCTTCATAGGATATCGTGCGGTATCCTCGAGCAATTCTAATTGATATGCGACGCTGTGCAGCAAGTAGTTTAGCTGCACGGCAGCGAGACCCCAACAACCTATCGGACCACACGGAAGCACCGTATAGTGCAATAGATCTTATAATACCTGCATACAGTCGTCTTATTTCTTCACTTGCTCCTCCTAAATTAGGCAATAATCTGGCCAAGGCACCCACTACTCTGTTAAGCCGTGGTACCAATCGGGAAAAATGTTCCTCGAAACTCCACCGGCTGTCTAGGACAAGACCCAGGTATTTCATGAACTGCCCAATCCCTACCACGGTGTCAGCTATTTGAATAGTAAAATATGGTGGTTCTGTGTTACGACGGAGAGTATGGAACCATAACGCCTCAGTCTTTTGAGGCGCTAATTTAAGTCCTATTTCATTAATTTTGTCTACAACTTTGGCTACTCCTTGCTCAGTAAGTCTGAGGGCTGTTTCAAACGACTCTGCTTCACCCATAATAAGTGTGTCATCTGCATAGCAGATGATCCTTACGCCCTCAGGTAATTCCGTCCTCAAGACAGCATCGTAAGCCAGATTCCACAGAAGTGGTCCTAAAACTGATCCTTGTGGAACCCCGCATACAACTTTGCTGAAGTGAGTAACTCCATGTCGGCCCGTATAGCGAATACCTCTATCAGACAGATATGAATGTATGATTTTCTGTAGGTAAGTAGGTACACCATGATATGCTAATGCCACCTTAATAGACTCCCAGGGAAAAGAGTTAAATGCGTTGATAATATCTAAGCTTATGACCAGTACTACTTTACCTTGGGAAGTAGCTCTCTTAGAATTCTCACGAACATAACGAATTGCGTCTACTGTTGATCGTTTTCGCCGAAAACCATACTGATTTTCTGAGAGGTCCGGGCCGTTATTAGTTAAATGCTGATTTATACGTGTGGCAATTATTCGCTCAAAAAGCTTGCCGATCTCGTCCAGCAAGCAAATAGGCCTATATGATGTAGGACAATCACAAGGTCTCCCTTTTTTGTGCAAAAGAACTAACTGTGCAACTTTCCACTGCTTAGGAAAAATACCTTGACGAAGACAGTTATTAAAAAGGTTCCGTACACGTTCGCCAAGTATAGACAACGTTACCACCCAAACTCGTCCAGGAATTCCATCAGGTCCTGGGGCAGCATTCCGGTGCGAAAGGCGCTTAACTGACGATTCTAGTTCGCTGTATGTGATTTCTGAGTTATTATTCCAAACCACACATAGCTCTCTCCAACTACTAGTGTTGCCTATTGAGCATTCTACTCTAGGGAAAAGAGTGTTTATGACTTCCGACATAAAAACAGGGTCAAGAGTCTCAGTCAAAGGTGGTACCCATGGTCTTAACTTCTCCATTACATGTTTGTAAGGACGACCCCAGGGATCCCTATCCAATCCAGCAGTGAGCTCTTTCCATGACTCAGATTTTGCATCTTTTATAGCACTCTGTAGAATCTTGGTTGCATCACGATATTGCCTGTAAGCTTCAGCCTTCTCTTCATCAGTAGCCGTACGCCTTCTTCTAGCTCTGAGAAAACGACGTCGTGATGCCAAACAGGCTCCGCGTAGTTGCGCAATGTTCTCCGACCACCAGTATGTTGGCTTAGCCTTGATTGGCCTAATTCGAGGCATTGCAATGTCACAGATCGATGTCATAACGCTTTGAATCAAAATGGCACCACTTTCAGGTTCAAGCTCTGGATTTGTGAAGTCTGACCACTCAGAAACGTGTGCGGCCGCAATCAATTTATCTCGATCGAGCCGTGACAGAGCCCAGCGACGCTTAATATCACGATCTTGACGTCTGATGTTATCTGTACGTTGGAAGTTCACATTAAATATTATATGTCGGTGATCAGACAATGTGACTGCCTCCTCTAACACCCTCCATTCCGTCACATGATGTGCGATGGGTGCAGTGGCCCATGTCAGATCGACTATAGATTCTCCTTGCCACCGTACACAAGTACTTGCTGTCCCTCGGTTCAGTAGTCTTAGATCGAGTCCTGCCGCCCATTCAAGAACTGTATCACCTCTAGCATCATTTCTTACGTTGCCCCAGGTCCTAGAATGTGCATTAAAGTCACCTAGGACGAGTACTGGTTGAGGCAAATACTGGCGAATAATCCGTTCTAGTTGGTCTAGATAAGCTTCGTAGTAAGCAAGGTCACGATTGGGGGAGACATAACAACCGATGACTATATAAGACCCCCATTCCACAACAACAATACCATGTTCGGCATTTAATTTCCGGCACGGAGGATCTCCTGATTGGCCACACCAATAGATGGCGACTAGTCCAGCACTATCACTAAACCACCTGGGATGGTCTGGAACTTGATAAGGTTCTGCCATAACAGCCAAAGTGACTGACCATTCCGTAACGCTTTGCAGTAGCAGGTCCTGCGCCGCACGGCAGTGGTTCAGGTTACCTTGAAGAACTTTATGTATTGTTACGAATTTTAAATTTCCATTGCTTTCCCTGCAATGCACCGAGAAGTCTCTTGCATGTCGTCCCTAGAAGTTAAGACGCTTGATATGGAAGGAGCCTGCTTACTCTTTCCATCAAGCTTATGAGCAATACATTTTTTGCTTCCCATGCGGTGATCATCCACCAAACCTTTGCTCTTGCATAGCGGACATTTTGGCGTCAACGCAGAGCAGCTGCTAGCTATATGGTTTTTTTCACCGCACATAAAGCAGACCATGCCTATATCCACAGGGCTCGTACAGTGGTAACGAGTGTGACCCAGTTCTAAACATCGATAACACTGCATTGGACGTTTTGCTAACACCTCTATTCTTGCTGTTACCCATCCTACTTGCACTCGTCCACTAGTCATGATTTTGTGTGCTGCAGCAAGTGGACAGCGAACCCAGGCGACACCAAGACTCTTAGGAGTATGATGGATGTTCCCAACCCTTACGTCTTCTGGTTTAGTATCACCAGCTTTAGATATGGCCTCGGCGATGTCTTGCTGAGTAACAGATTCGTCGAGGTCTAATACTCGTAGTTCTGCAGTTTTTGCAGGCCTTTAAATATGCACTTTTAGGTGTTCTAACTCTAATTTTAACTTTTCAGCAAGTTTGTCTGCTTTCTCAACACTCCCTGACTTAGCTACTTCCAGCAACAATCCGCCATTTATCGCCTTTTTCTGGCGAATTAACGATATGCCAATATCGGACAACTTTATTCGACTTTTGGCAATGGTCATTACCTCCGAGTACGTAGTTTGCACTCCCTGAGGGATGGTGATTCCAATGACTGCCGACTTTGGTACCTTTTGTGGTTTTAAGGTTAGTTTTGAAATCGTTTTTTGCTTCTTGTTAGTCATATATTTGTTGTTAGTGTCCCCCTCCTTTGCTCTCAGTTTTTTACCAACTACATGAGACCATGACCTTTCATATTTTTGAGACTCATTTGTTTGCCCTGTTGGAGGGGCTACTTCTTTTGTGGCTGTTGTTATTTTGACCCTGCGTGACGATGTGCGATTTTCTCCGTCTGCATTAAGACTCTGATCATTCCGGGATTTCGAAGTCTTTAGACCTAAAGGAGGTCTTGTCACACCATCCGGGTGAATTTGCTCTAGCAAATATGCAAACTTCCCTTCAACAATAGCCTGTACTTGTTGCACAGTAGCAAACTCTGAGCTTGGAGAATCTGTTTTGTTAGATTCAGCTTTCCCTTTGTGATCTGCTAATTCTGCCATTAGTCTATCCATTTTACTATTTAAGGTAGCCAACTCATTGCGCAGAAAAGCATTTTCTCTCTCTAAGCTGTCAAGTCGTTCACTAGATGTTCTTTGCGTTAACTCAGTAGTGGCCGCCTGTGCTGTCAACACTGCTATACGTAAAGTACGTACCAAGTCTCCCTTTATATTTTTTGACTTAACAGCTACACTTTCCACTGTAGCCAGACTGTCCAAGATTTTTGCAGCAATATCGGCCGTAGACTGGTCTCTCAACTCCCGAGATAACTCCTCAGGGTTAGGTAATGAATCCCTAGTTTTAGGTTTTGAAGCTGCCGTAGGCTTCACAAAACCCTCTTTGTCCACTACTGACCTTTTTTTTGGTGTAGAATTATTAACATTTGCCATCCTCAGCTTTCTTTTGCGACGTATACCTGACTCCGTAGACGCCTGTGACGTAACAGACGTCATTGAGTTGTCCGAGTATTCACCATTACTCTCGTGTTGAGAGTTTGTTTCTAAATGCTCAGGTAGAGCCTGTGTTACTTTCCTATTTTTATCATGGCCTCTCAAGCCTTCTTCCACCTCATTAAGTTTTTTTTTATTTGTAAGAGAATTCATATTTGTTCCCAAGAGTTTGGGAGATATATACGGTCCATCTGGATGGAGCCCCCTGCATCCAGGTAACCCTACATACAACTGGGAGGTCGGGAGGTATCCCAGGGTTGGCCGTTAGCAACTGATGAACTCCCCAGCCGCTCTTGCGAGCATCTCGACGCCGCGTGCCGTAACGCCGAGAATTGAGGATTTTTTAGAGAGGTTTACTCCTCGTGGTCCAGCCGGTTAAGGCAAGACCCTCGGACCTAGTTGATACTACCAGGATTACGATTTGTTTCCCGTGAACCATACACCACTCTACGGATAGAGCGAGTGGTACGCTCTGCTACAAGCATTGCGGGTTAGCACAATACTTACAACATCCTCTTCAATTTCCCCTCCCCCTTGCTAGTTTTGGTCCACGTCGTCGTAACTATGACCTCCATTTGGAGGGCATTGCTACGACGAAACCCCCTATCCGCCACCTGGGGACGCGCCCGATGGGAGACAAGCAAACTCCACACGGGTTACTCCGAGATCTAGAAGTCTAGTTTTAACAAAAGCTAATGTTCAATTGTCTTCCGTTAATGTTTCTATTGCCGTGATTACGCCATCATAATTTAAGGGTAAGCAATAAGTGTGCGACTTTGTCGGTCTCTTCCAATTTAGCACCCGCGGCAAGTAATTCCGTAATGAGATCATCAAATATGGTGAAGTGTTTAATTAATTGAACATCACCTTTTAATTTGAACGCCAATAACTTATTTCGTAGAGCCAACTGCGTCGCAATACTTTTACGCTCGTATAATCCATCCAAACTCACCAATATTTCTCTTGCCGAAATACCTTTTTTTTCTTGATATGAAATTCCACGATAACGCTTTTAGCTATCCTATTATTATATTGCCATCCTTCATCACTAGGTAATGGACTTTGATCAATTACTTCTATAACATTTAATTCACTTGGTAGGGCTCGCATTCTGAATTTCCAAATTGAATATTTCTCACCATTAAACGGCATAATATTTCTTTTTACTTTAGAATTTTCGTTGTAAAAATTTTGATTGATATTATTAGTACGTGAAAAAAAACTTTATAGTTTCTATTACAAATAATTAATATTATCATTCGCGTAATCTGGGCCCATAACCTATTGAATTTTAGAGGTTTTAGGGTAAATAAAATACATAATTAACGCAAATGAAAATATATTCTAGCTTCTACTATTTGAAAGTTGCGCGTCTAATAAGAGAATGTCAAAAACATAAAACGAACAAAAGGTATTGGACGAATCAAAGAGAGGTCGCTTTTTATAATACTGGCGACTATAGTTTTCAAACTACATATTTTTAAATTAATATCAAGATTAATTTTTGCTATTTAAACCAGCTAAATCAACAGCTTGAAAAAACACCACTTGTGCTTGGTTCTTTTTCCATGATGCAATTTGTGTATATAATTTTATTACAAAGATTGCAAAAATACGTTTGCCTAGTAATAATAATAATAATAATATCTATGGACGCTTTTTACACGTCAATCTGGTCCCGTGGTAAGTTATCGAAGAACTTGTGTTCATTGAACATATATTTAAGATTTTTATTATATAATACACATATTTAATACACATCCATGACCCAGGAACGAATTTTGTTCGATGTTCGAATCCGAACCCACAATCTCGGGCTTGAGCGCCAACGCGCTAACCACTAAGCCACAGAGGTCGTCGTAATGTAACTAAGATATGTAAAATAAATATTATGTACTAATATTTCATTTCTAGATAGTCCTATTTTTTCCTTTATGTTATACATACATTCACAGCAAATGTAACTTTGTAATCCTATACATTTATATGGGATGACAAAGTTATTTATACAGTTTGTATATCTAGAAAACTGGACCGAAATGCAAAATATTTGAGTTTTTTCTTAATTTATACACTAAACACTAATTGTGTTCTGAATTTATGAAATAATTGAAGCTTTTATATCTGCTAGAAGTGCCTCAGAGTTTTGAGGATCGGTCAGTGAGTTACTAAATTAATAAACTTTAACTAGTTATAATTCAACTAATTCAAATTGAATGAATTTTGAAATATACTGTCTTTATGCAATGCTTCTTTTTTCTTTAACGCCGGGAAATGCTCTAAGGCATCCCGCGGGGATGTGGGTCTCCCCACGCGGGTATGTGGGAACCGCTGCGCCAGAAAGCTGGTATGTGGATGCAGCTCTACCTACTAAAACCCGGCGACTGCCACCAATGCCGACTTCGGCGAGGTGCCCGGATCTAATGAGCAAACAGGGCACCTCGACGGCTAGTCAGTCCCCCAAGGGACCGACGCCACCTCCACAGAGGGATTGTCCCGCACCACAGAACGACCCCTCCCAACGTCGGGACAGTACAATGGGGTGAGGTTCCCGTCCTCGCCCCTTGCCCCCTGCTCTGTTGTCCCCTCTTCTTATAAGAGGGGTACAAAGAGTCCCCTCGGCTCAATTAGCTCCGCCCAAGGTACAGCGGCTCACCCTAGGCTACTGAGCCCCACCACCACGACAAGGCCTGAACCATGGTGGAGGTATTTATGCAATGCCTGCTTGGTTACTGAAAATTCAGGCATGTAACTTTATCCACAACGAAGTTATGTGGGGTTGGCCTGAGCTGCGAGTAAAGGATGTTACGGCCGTGCCCATCTTTTTCTTGACTTGGCGATCTTTTCTCTATTTACTGCCGTGCTCCTTGATTTTTGGTTCAGCTGACATAAGTTTATATAGTTATGGTTGTTTAATATTAAAAACAATGCTTAAATACAGACTGTTGACTTTTTAGACAGTTGCTTGACTTGTTTTTAACGAGCATGCTACACAAAACATGTTAGTTATTTGCTGATTTTGTCTTTTACTTAGGATTTGAACTGGGAGTTACTGAGTAGAGAGACTAAACGTCTGTTTCGTGCCTATTATCAAATCAAGATTTGATCAACGATCTCCGATATGCATATTAAGTCAATTCGACTTCTATCTATAGAGAAGTTGCAATTAAAAAATAATGTTATGGAGTTGAGAATATTAATTGAAAGTTATCTGTACTATTATAATAATATAAAGCTTAAGTGTTTGTTTAGTTAAGGAACTACTGGTTCGAATTGAAAAATTCTTTGTGTTGAATAGTCCGTTTATCGAGGCTATATTTAGACATCCTGCTACGACCCATATGAGCGGAGCATTGATGAAAAATATGGTAAAAACGGGAAAAGATATTTCTTTTGAGATCTATTGTCGGGCGTTGCGTAAACGGTTAGTTTATGTAAAAAAAACATACGAAAATCATTTGCCATTTTACGAAAGTAAAGATAAATATAGAATAGATAGACTTATATCTTTTTAAATAAAAAAAGTATATTGTATAGTTATGAAAAACTCTACAAGTTACCAGCAATTGTTTATATCGTTTACTAGCTGTTGGCCGCAGCTTAGACCGAGTTAACTTACTCATCTTAATTATTGTTAGTCACAGCGTGATGTTATATAGCCTATAGCCTTCCTCGATAAATGGGCTATCTAACACTGATTTTTTTTTAATCGGATCAATAGTTCCTGAGATTAGCGCAAATGCAAATTTGCAAATTAGAGATTTTAAGTTATGATTGTGATGGCGACGATGGTCTAGTCGCTAGTGGGTATGGGCTCGGCATCTATGAGTGAGAGGTCCGGATTCGATCCTGACCGCTGTGGTGCCATGAAATGGGTTTTTATAAATTTCTACATGCACGTGAACATCTTATCTGCTTGGGTTTATACTAAAAATATAATGAAATCGAAAACCAAGCATAATAATTATATATAATGTGTATATATAATTATATATATATATTATATAAATATAATAATTATATATAATATATGTATTATGATATTCGTGGGCGGCAGCCACTGCCCTGCCCGGCGACCCCCCGTGGGGGCGCGGGGCGAAGGTTCTTGCCGAGATGCACTGCTGTGTCTCGGATAGGAGGTTGGATAGGACTTGGCGCGACAGCCGTATGGAACAAGCCAAGGTTCTCGAGCGGTGGATGCCCCGTAAGTGCAAACCCCTCACCTTCCGTCTGACACAGGTGCTTAACTGGCATGGTTGCTTTGGTGAGTACCTGTGCTGGACGGCCCACAGGGAGCTGTTGACAGTGTGCCACGATTGTGGCGCGGCGGTGGACTCGGCCCTGCACTCCCTCGAGGTGTGCCCGAGATGGGCTGCGCTGCGTCAAAATCTGACATCAGTCATCGGAGGGGACTTGTCTCTGCCGAGCGTCATTACCGCAATGCTCGGTGACGATGAATCC
Organism: Helleia helle; assembly: GCA_963853865.1. NCBI lineage: Eukaryota > Metazoa > Arthropoda > Insecta > Lepidoptera > Lycaenidae > Helleia > Helleia helle. The sequence continues at coordinate 3,957,245 of OY971425.1, read as the reverse complement.
TGGACGGTGATGGTCTCCTTCTGCGAGGCAGTAATGTCTCAGGAGGAAGCCGATGAGCTGGTGAGAGAGGAGGCCCCCTCCCGCGGGTGACGAAAGGGGAGGAGGCGCTACTTAATGCGCCTCCAGTAATGCCTCTGTGTTCGTGTCAGGCTCAGGATGGGAACCTGGGTCTGTATGGCGCGACGTCGTGGAGACGCCTGCATATCCGGAACCCTCAATAAGCGGCTGAAGGCGCTTTCTGAGGTTTTAGTTAGGGTGGGAACTCCCAGGTGCGAGTCCGACATTGGGTCAGGATCTACCCGGACGGCACCTCATGGCTCCTGTGGCCATCATTGTAGTAGTTGAAGTACCCTAAAGGAACGTCAATCTTGAAATTTCAGTAACTTCATCATAACTTTGATAAGTTATGTTTTATGACCTTTTATTTGTTACTTTTTTAGTAATAAAAGTAAATTATGTCTGAACAGTTTTAAACAGTGGATTCTTTAGAATTACTATTATTTCGGTGTTGACGTCGTTCTATTTTTTTCAACGTAACTGGTTTTGTACAACATTTTTGTGCAGATTATGTTTAAATATTAGATTTATATGTTAAACGAGTACATGAATATTTTATGGTTTTTCCATTGTGATTTTTTTATCGTTTTTACTGTCATTCTTTAACAGCCAGTGACAAAGTGTCCGTTGACGATACAAATATTGTCTATTGTGTCTAAGAAATTAATAGAAAATGTGTTCAAATTATTTCTGACTTACTATTGAATTTGCTAAGTGGATAATAACTGTTATTATCCAAAATTGTATATTTGATTAAAAATATTGTTTTGGAGTAAAATATAGAATCACACTTTAGGCGATTTAAAATTAAAAGTTCTATAATGTCGAATAAATAAGTTTTATTTATTTATTTAAAAGTTTCATTCGTATATATATAACATTTGATAAAACGCAAAAATGAAGAGCAAAACAGAGAACTTATTAAATGCTCAGGATAGAAAACAGAAGATTCCACTTAATAGTGAAAAAAATGATGATGTGAATAATTCGACACTTTATGAAAAATTCAATAATTTTAAAGATAATATAACGGTAGAACCATGCCTTGGATTTTTTATAATAATGAGTGTTATAACGATGCTAACGACGCAAAATCTAAATTTAGAAAAGGCATGCAGAGTTAATTTAAAATACAATGATACTATATGTACAGCTTTGACTTTGAGAAAACGTGATAATTTGAGTTACGAAGAAGATGAAGTGCAGAAACTGGTTGCATCAGTAGAAGGATGGAAAACTGTTATACACACGGTATTTCCTGTAATCTTAATGTTATTTACGGGAGCTTGGAGCGATAAAACGGGGAGAAGAAAAGTTTGTATGCTAATGCCAATCCTTGGAGAATTCATCACGAGTGTGATATGTTTGATGAACACATATTTTTTCTATGAGGTTCCCGTGGAATGGACCGCATTCTTTGCAATCATTTTTCCAGCGCTGACTGGGGCTTGGTTCATTATGTTCCTTGGAGTATACAGTTATATAGTTGACATAACTTCAATACAGACGAGAACGTTTCGTCTAGGTATATTAACTTTGGGTTTGACCCTTGGTGTCCCCATAGGAACCGGACTAAGTGGTATTCTTTTGCGATACGTAGGATATTATGGAGTATTTGGAATATCAGCACTGGTACAACTTTTAAATTTCCTTTACATATTCTTCTATATTGAGGATCACAAATGGCTTGAAAATAATCGTAAGGTATGTTCACTATTATATATTCTGTAACTGACATGATATTATTGAAAGTACCTCTGTCATTGATTATTTTTAGTCATAATATGACTTTATTTAAAATAGCTATTGGATACTATTAGCTATTTATCTCTGCCATTGTTTTTTTATTAGTTAGATAGGCAAACAGGCAGAGGCCACATAGTGAGTGGTCAGCGTCACTCATGAACATAAACAAATAAACCTGAAACTACTGAGACGTACACTGGCAGTCCTGGTCTTCTTTCAGAATAAAACAAGTAGGAACAAGTAGGAGTAGCAGGTAGTGCCATGCTCCTTCGCAGCTGAATTTGGGCCGGCAGGACCGGGGTGGTACCTCTCGCTCACATAACACCGGCGTCAAGTGACAGCTATTCTGTCACGTTTCGTGTGGTTTGTGAGTTTCCGGTGGCCCATTGGGGGAGATAGGGAAAAGGAGGGCAATGCATCTACATAAGGGTCACCAATAGGCTTCGACTAATCGTTATCTAGTCTACTTACTTACTTACTACTTACTTACTTCGACTAATCGTTCGCCCGCCTGTGATATAAAAAAAGTATATACCTACCCATGGTGACATGAGTGCGGAACTAGTGCATCCCTCCCACCGGTTAACTTTCAATGTTCTTTCTTTTGCCAACGTATTTTTTTTCGCAGACCAAGCGTGAGGGATGCGGTGGATTTTTGGTGGAATTTTTCAATTTTCAAAGTTTAAAAGAGACGATTCTAATTGTTTTTAAAAAGGGTCCAAATAATCGAAGACTAAAGGTGTGCCTGATTATGACTGTGAATTTCTTTTCTTTTGGACCGTTTTGGGGTATGTATTTATGTTTGTTATAAATATTTTTATTTTTATGGTCTCATTTCATTGTATTTGTTGTTTGTATTTCATTGTATTGTTTATTGAAAAGACTGGTCCTTTATGTTCTTTATTAGCTTTTATTATCAAGTCTAAGCTGTTAATGTCAGAGACAATTGCTGAGTGCTAGCTACTGAGCTTGTGTTAACCTGGCACTGAGTAACTGCTTTTTTTGACGTGAAGCGTTAAGAGTTTTGCATGGCGTTAGAAGCTCAAGAAATGTGAAGAGGAAAACTCACGTGCTTTTACTTTACGTCGCATCGTTCTTCCCACAATTAAAGCCTTCACAGAAATTGTAGATACGTCTATTTAATACTTCCAGCAATCATCGTTATATCCATACTTATCTAAAAAATTCGGACTCATTTCACATACATTCCTGTGAATATTATCTCTAAATATGTTCTTTCAGGCGAGACAACAATATTATACATATTCTGCCGATATAGATTTAATTGGGATGAAGTAAAATATAGTATGTACTCAATATACAGTTTTGTTTCACATGCAGTTGGTAAGTAATACCAATCTTTGTAGGATTTTTTTCCCACACGTCTTTGTAGTCACCTCTAATACTAAAAAAATATTAAGCTGTCATTTGATCAAGTTGGTACAATGTGGTGTCTCCACCAGGGTTCAAGCCTTGTCGTGGCGGTGGGGCTCAGTAGCCTAAGGTGAACCCAGCACCTTGGGCGTAGCCAAGTGAACCGAGGGGGCTGCTTTTTGAACTCCACTTATAAGAAGAGTCGCTAAATAGTCGATCGTTTATAGACTATTACCAAGGTGTTGGGTTCACTTTAGGCTACTGAGCCCTACCGCCACGACAAGGCTTAAACCGTGGTGGGGCTTAAATTCATGCTGACGTAACGCAGACAATTTTCATTTTGCCGCCAAATCGTAAAACAAATGACAAATGAACATACCTACAAAATAATATTGGCGCAGTTCCGTTTCTTAAATTAAACTTATTTTTTTAATATATTGTTTTACAAGTGACCAGTTCTAAGAATATTCAGTATCGTCCTCGTACGCGTTTTTATGAAGGAAAAAAACAGAAGCTTTGCATCAAAAGCTGTCTTATTCTGACTCCTTCAACATTAAGTGCAAAAAACTTGAACGTTTATAACATGATGTAGCAATACTTGTAAAATTTGAATTATAGAATAATGATAAATTTGAAATACTTTCAGGTACCTTGATTTTAATAACAATTTTTAGTAAGAAACTAAAATGGGATGATGCAGTCCTTGGAGTCATGGCAGCTGTAAGTAAAATAACTGGAGCAATAGTGTGGGCTTTTGCGAGAAACACTAATGAGATCTACACGGGTAAGGAACTACTAAATGATTATTCCTTAAGTAGAAATTTGATTACAAGTATTTTGTTCTGAACTTTCAGTTTACATTATAACTACTAGCCTTAATTAGTTCTAATAATATTTTACTCTCATCATGCCTCATAGGTCTTAGTGAATAGTGGCTAAAAGCAAAGAAGCTAATCTAAAATATATCTAATTGTGTAACACAGGCCCTTACAAAGTAACTAGTACCATGGTATTAGGTTCAAAGTTATTAAAAAGTATATTTGACCAATTATACCCACGAAGTTTTGTAAGGATCCTTCATTGAGAGGAAATCCTTCAAGAAGGTCTATAGGATCAAAATAGAATTTATCATATTTTAGTACATATTATATTAAAGTAATAATTTATTTTCAGCGCCTATTGTCGAATTATTTTGTTCCACAACCGTGATTGCTCTGCGTTCAATTGCTTCGAAATCGGTTCCTCCTCAAGAACTAGGTAAGATATTTTTACTATTTACGTTTATTTTGAAAATTTTTGATTACTTATTACAATATAAAAATTGCGTGTTTTGTATTATTTAACATATATTAAAAAAGATAAAAGCAATAATAACTTTCGTCTTGAAAAAAGGCTTTTATTGTTCGGCTTGTTTATCCTATACAGTTCAAAGGTAATTTTTTTCTATACAGTACATAGGTACTAATATTATAAACGTGAAAGTTTATATTTATGGGTGTTTGTTACTCTTTCACACAAAAACCACTGAATTGATTTTAATGATACTTTACAATAATATAGCTTATATATCAGAATAACACATAGGCTATAATTTATCCCTGTACTCCCACGGGAATGGGAAGCACACACATTTTTATTTGCATATGATATTTTGAGCCTTGATTTATACTTTTAATGGGTTTTCGATAAAAAAAAACGTTTATAAGCTTACAATATGTATTTAGTAAATCTATTTAAGTTTTCGACAAAAAATATATAAAGCAAAGGACCAAGACATGAACCCTGAAGTACACCATGAGAAAAAATCTATACATAAGTCAAATTTACATTTGCCTAGAACTAATATTTATTCACATATTTCCAAACCCGACACAATTTTATGCTTTTGAAAAGTAAAAAATGTACGAAAGTGTAAATATAATTCTGATTGCCATATTCGATATAATTTTTCAGGAAAGGTGTACTCTCTTTTTGGTCTAGTAGAGGCGATGATGCCTATAATAACTGCACCGCTTTATACGCGAGTATACATATTAACTTTGCACATACTGCCAGGCGCTGTATTTCTGATTACTGCATTTGCTACAATACCGCCTTTAGGTATTTTTGTGTAAGTTTTTTTTTTATCTTTTAAATAACAACATTTATTCGGATCCTCTATGTGATACTCAGATGCACTGTTATAAGCCCCTGTCTATATATCTATTATATACATATAAAAAATTAAATTGGACGAAGTATTTAATGAAGATCAAAATTATGTAAGACCCGGCATAATTATCTCTGTGAGTAAGTGCATAAATAGCATAATCGTTACATTTATCTCCGCACTAAAATCGATTCAGCATAAACTATTTATAATGACTTTCTTATTTTTTTTCAGATGGTTCTATAGAATGCACAAAAAAGCAGAAATAACGAAAGAAGATTTTCATTAAACATGAAGAAGATAATTGTGGGGAATAATAATGTTTATTGATGAAATGGTATATTATATTTTATAAAGTACAGTCTAAGTACTGTATACACTTATAAGTCTTTCACCACAAATACACCATTAAATGCCATTTGCTTGAAAAAAACCGCTACTGTTTGTATAATATCATTTGTATTATCATTTTTATAAAAATATTTTGAAACTACGTAGTGAAGTAACTAAGGCATATAAAATAAATATTATGAATAAGCGTCATCTAATTTTGTAACTTATTCTGGATTCTGGAGATGATATTTCTATTAGAAACATATATAATATATATTAAAAGGTTATTTTTATAGCATAGGAAGGTAAACGAGCAGTCGATGCCTTTAATTAGGTGACTATCGACGCCCATACACATTCGCACAACCAAAGATTATGCAGATGTGCTGCCCTACCCCCCCAGTCGTCCTGATCAGGATAATAATAATAATAATATCTATGGACGCTTTCACACCACGTCAATCTGGTCCCGTGGTAAGTTCTCGAAGAACTTGTGTTACGGGTACCAGACAACGGAAATATATTTAATACTTTTATACTTTACATATATTTAAGATTTTTATTATATAATACACATATTTAATACACATCCATGACCCAGGAACACAGAAAATATTTTTGTTCCCTGGCGGGATTCGAACCCGCAACCTCCGGCTTGAGCGCCAACGCGCTTACCACTGAGCCACAGAGGTCGTCAAAGGATATTGGAACAAACTTATTAAACACTTATCAAGGACCGATGACAATACAATAAGTATTGTCATCGGTCCTTGATAAGTGTGCAAAGTTTCAATTTAATCTGACTACTAAAAAGCCTAATAAAAAGCCTGTAAAATAGGTCAACAACGACAACCGCTAGAAAGCTATATAAAAAAACCGTGTGGTTTCGTGGGACACCAGATAGGAACGAAGTTCCTTATTATAAATATATTAATTTCAAGTTCTATTCGAGGTATAAAGAAAATAATTATTCGGGTATACATTTTTTATTATGATTTTTTATCGATAAACATCAGAGAATTTCACGGCGTAAAATAAAAAAATCAAACCGAAACAAAAAAAACACATGCATAGTGTGCCTCCATACGTTTACCACTTTTGACTACCAGATAGTGTAATTATTGACTGATATAATAAAAATCTTACGCTAGTTTTGGTCGTTTTTTGCCGGCTAGGATACCCCTCCACAACGCCCTCCCCTCCATAAGGAACTTCGTTCCAAATTCATCCAAATCGGTACTCTCATTTGAGAAGTACGGTGTTACATACAGAAAAACACACTTAGCGGTCAAACTTATAAGACCCGTCTTTTCATCCACGAAGGAGGTAATAATGCCAAACTATTATTTAGTTTGGCATTATTACCTCTATTATTATTATAAATATACTTTAAATTGATTTATTATTAATCAATTTAAAGTATATTTCACCAGTATAATAAATACCACATGATCTCAGTGACAATATAATAATAATAATCATGATCAATCCAGATACCGCTGTAAATCTAAATTACAAGTAACTGTGGACAAGAGTTAGTAAATTGTACCCGGGGATCAGTTGCATAAACGCAGCAAGTTTTTTTTTCGGATGGATTTATGCTAACGGCCAAAAGGCCCTAATGCTTAGTCTGACTGTTGTGAGCCGATTTGGCTCACTTAAGATTGATTATTAGTGGGGGGTTGCCCCCCGCCAACCGTGAAGTCTACGACCGCACGGCCTCCTGGCGTCGGGTTGGGGTCGCACAGAGTAGCCCAGTTATGGTGTATAAGGAGTACCATCTGTGTATGAAAGTGTCCGTCAAAAATGTGGTGCCAAAATTGAGGGTCAATTTTAAATGTGTGTAGCCTATTATTCTATTACTTGGCGCATTTATCATTACGTTTCTTAAATGAGCCATCTGCTCACTTACCGTACCGATTGAGCTTAAAGGCCATCAGGCCAAAAAATCTAGCACTTCCAAAAAAAAGAAAAAAAAAACAATTCAATGCGTCTAAAACTGCTGCTAGGTACTTACCAAATCTTTTAAACATCTACGCACATGTAGACGGTTTTTAAACTATCACACCTAAAAACTTTCAAGATTTGCTACGATGTACTCCTTACTTCTATACTCCATGCTACAGTCTCTCGCAAAGGATCTGAGAAAACTATTATATGTTATGTAATATTTTTTTAATAGAAGAAGAACAAATACGATTTCTATTGCAGTCCATAGGAGACTAATATAACCTTTTTATTAAATCAAAACGTCAACATATCTATTCTCATATAATTTTATTTTATACTAGCTGTTGCGCTCAGCTTCGCCCGCGTTAACTTAGATTTACAGCCGTACGCGGATTGATGATGATTATTTTTCTACCTTAAGTTACTCCTTATATCATCAGCTATCTGCCAGTGAAGGTCCTATCAAAATCGGTCCAGCCGTTTCAGAGATTAGCCGGAACAAACAAACAGACATACACACAGACAGACGGACAGACAGACAAAAATTGTGAAAAATGTTGTTTTGGTATATGTGTGTATACACCCATATGCTTTTAATAAAAAGCGGATATTTTAATATTACAAACAGACACTCCAATTTTATTTATCTGTATAAAGATCAATGCACGTTCATCCGTCTCGTGTAATATGATTGACCGTGTGAATGTAAATAGTACCTTTATAAAAATCTTGTGTGCGTGTGTATGTCACTGAACTCCTCCTAGACGACTGGACCGATTTTGATAAAATTGTGTGAGTTCAAGGGGATTCGAGGATGGTTTAGATTCACAAAAAAAAAAAATGTACAGGACAACGTCTGTCGGTGCCACTAGTCTAATATATAAAATTTCCATGTCACAATGTTAGTTACCGTACTCCTCCGAAACGGCTTTACCGATTTTTACCAAATTTTATATGCGTATTCAGTAGGTCTGAGAATCGGCTACTATTTTTCATACCCCTAAGTGATAAGGGTGGTCAACTCCTCAAATTTTAAAAGTTAATGCAGGCGAAGCTGCGGGCAACAGCTAGTAAATATATATTATTCTAAATATTATTAGATTTGTGGTTCAGGTGACATCTGTTTTTATGATTATGTTCGTTATTTTAAAAACAATAGACAATTTGCGCGACTTATTTTTAACGAGCGCGTAGTGTCACACAAACAACTAGTTTGTTCAATATATTTGCTAGTATTTTTATGAAACAACTTTTATGGATTTTATGACGGTTTATTGATTTTTATACACAGTGTCTCACGCCAAAATACTTGGATGTGTTCTTGGCGCTAAGACACTAACGTGTCTCCTGATGTCCGATATTTCGACATCATGCGATAAAATCTGTAAAAAATATTTCATTGTGTGAGTGAGATTCGCATAAGCATTACAAAACATAATATTTGTAAGTTTCAGTGATAATATTTATTAGATATTTGTATTGCTGTAATATTTCTATTTCTTCAAAGTATATTGTATTGTTAGTAAAATATAAATATTTATAAAAAGGCTGTGATAGCCTATTTGTAAAGCAAGGCAAATGTTAGTTATTTGCTGATTTTGTATTTTATTTATGATTTGAATGTAAGTTAATAAATTAAAGTTAAATAGTATCTATATATCTATATATCCGACCGGTTTCGGCCATGGCGACCACTCACAATTCCTAGCCGTGAATTTGGCGATGATGCGCTCGAAGATGGCTAATGTAGCCTATCTTCGCGGCGATACTCCGAGCATACTGAGGGCACGTAAGTACGCCGTTTACATATATGTTGTATGTATGATGATTGAAAAATTAGTACGTAAACTTGTTCTTAGGTATTTTTATATGTACTTGCTAATAAAACAATAATAATATATATTTGTTTAAACTTTTACTACCCAACTTGTTAAATATTGCGACTCTTCGACAACATATCGAAATGTTAAATTTACTCTATTTCAAATATCAAAAAAAAAGTTGGCTGGATGTGACACATCTATGTTAAAAGAATTCGTAATGTACGTACACTAATATTATATAGAGGTAAAGTTTGTGGGGTTGTAGGGGGTAATTTTTAAAATTCTTTTACCAGAAAGCCACATTATTTGTGAATATTATGTCAAAGGCTATAAGAATAATAAATATCAGTCCGTGTACGGCTGTATTTCTACACTGATTAATAAAAGCCAATGAAGAAAGATGAAATGACATGAGAGTGTCATGCCGCTCAGAATATCGGCATTGAAGTCTACTTTACTGCCAACTCGCGCCAATAATAATAATGTTTCACACAGAAATAGATATCCATTCTTTTCGGAGACTATTTAAAACAAACACAAAAACTATTTTTTTTCATTTGAAAAAATAAATATAATATTATTGTAGTATATAATATAATAAGCAGTATATCCATTCAGAGAGCATCCCTCCGGAAAATTAATAAAAATATATAGAATTCTTGTTTAAATTCAAAACAATAGTGGTGTTTCAAAACGCCTAACTTTATTTTTATAGCAATCATTAATTATTATAGTAGCACACAGTTCGTGACATTTGTGTGTTAGTATAAAGTTTTAATTCGCTAACTCGCATTGCCCTAGCGCATAGAAAATTTCATATATTTTTATTTTGTCATAAGGAGGCAACCGAGCAGTCTGAGCCGGTGACTACCGACGCCCATAGACATTCGCACAACCAAAAGTTATGCAGATGCGTTGCCCTCCTTTTCTCTATACCCCCCATGGGCCACCGGAAACTTTCCAGCATAGACAGCATAGACAGCATAGACAGCATAGCTGTCACTTGACGCCGGTGTTACATGAGCGAGACGTGCAGAGAGAGACGTGAGACAGCATGGCACTGCCTCTTACTGATTGTTAAAAATATTTCGTCGACATAAGTTTATAAAAGTGAAGTTAGTATAAGACCTTATGTTTTTATACTTCCCCACCACGGTTCAAGCCTTGTCGTGGCGGTGGGGCTCAGTAGCCTAGGGTGAGCCCAGCACCTTGGACGAAGCTAATTGAGCCGAGGGGGCTCTTTGTATCCCTCTTATAAGAAGAGGGGACAAAAGAGCAGGGACGAGGATGGGAACCTCACCCCATTGTACTGTCCCGACGTTGGGAGGGGTTGTTCTGTGGTGCGGGGCAACCCCTCTGTGGAGGTGGCGTCGGTCCCTTGCGGGACTGACTAGCCGTCGAGGTGCCCTATTAGCTTAACAGATCCGGAGCACCTCACCAAGACGGCACTGGTGGCACTGGTGGCCGGGTTTTAGTGGGTAGAGCTGCGTCCATTTACCATCTTTCGGGCGCAACGAGTCCCACATACCCACCTGGGGAGACGCACTCCCCAGGCGGGATGCCTCAGAGCATTTCCCGGTGTAAAAAAAGGAGCCCTACCCGAGGTAAAACTGGATCATGCAAAATCATTAACCTGCGTCATCAAAAAAAAACATTATTCAAAACCATTCAAGCCCTTACCGTTTGGGTAAGTTTTCGTTTACAGGGTGTTTTACTCGTCGGTGTGCATGACATGCTGATGATGATGATATCTTTTAAGATAAATTGCCTTGCAGGTGCTATTTATCAATAAACTTATGTGCGCCTTGAAGGCCGCGACGAGAATTGATTTAAAGCTGTTATTAGTCAGCACATTGAAAGAAAAAATCTTCACGACTTTTATTTTAACAACAATATTACTATGATACAAACAGCTGTATTTGCTTGGCTTTGCCGGGGAAGAATTTAAAGAGTACCTATGTAGGCTTAAGGTGTTTGTGACTTAGGTATTCGCAGGATTATGAAAAGTTTTATCGAAATCTGTCTACTCAATTGTAAGTATTGAAAATGTGTGAAATGGTAGCGGATCATAAGTTGCAAATTCGAATCCGTAAACATCCAGATAATAGGTATAATTATTTTACCCTAAAATTTGGTTTTCATTATACTGCAAAACTGTTCGTCGCATCCGAATTGAGTGTAGTTCATGTATGTAGTTGAAGGTTAGGTAGGTTTTGTGATATACCAAGTGAAGCAGTACTTATGTTTACTAAATATTAATATATTATGTACACTTCATTCTAAGCTTGACTCTGACCTAGTGTTCCTGAAATGGGTTTTTGAAATTTCCCCGTACACCTGCTTGCTCGCCGGTGACAGAAAACATCGTGAATAGATAAAAAAAGTCTTTAAAGGTATGTGAAGCTTACCATTCCCTATTGAGTCAGCGCATAAGTCAGCTGGGAACCTGGGCTTACTATAGCATGACGTCGCGGGGACTGCTTAATGGCGGCCGGGCAGTCTCCCATTACGAGGGGGAGTCTGGCCTTCGCTGGGGCCAGCCTCTCGCTGAGGTGATCTTGTTGCCTGCAGACCGAGAGTAGTAAGAGATAGCGCCGTGCTGCTTTTCAGCCAAATTGGACCGGCACGACCCGTTTACATCTCGCTCATACAATACTGGCGTCAAGTGATAGCTATGCTGTCGCGTTTCGTGTGGTTTATGAATTTTCGGTGGCCCATTGGGGATAGGGGAAAGGATGTGTTTCCCACATCTGCCATAAGGCTCCGACTGCTCAGTTGGAGGGAACCGAGCAGTCGGAGCCTTATGGCAAAGACATGGCAGAGTCTTAAGACATAAAAAACCTTCAAAAAGCGGCTGAAGACGCTGGCTGGCTATTTAGTGGGGTAGTGCATTCCCAAGTGCGAATCCCGACATAGGTCTAGGAGCCTGACCCGAAGTAAACCTGAATCATGTGAAATGTGTCAAGAAAAGAGCATAGGTGAACTAAGGCCGAATCTGAACCTCACCTGATTTTGAGGAGCCGTGCCCTGCAGTGGGATATATAAAGGTCGATGATGTATTGTTTTTCACTTCACAGTGTAAAATAATACACAAAACTCCTGTCTTATAAACACTCTAAAACGGGTTTTGAGGTTTGAGTTCGTTCACATTACTTCGATGAAATCCAAAACGACATTATGAATTCAAAAATCAAATTATATTTATTCAATTTATATATCTAATTCTAATTTCAAATAAAATTTTCCGAAGAAGGCGTAAAAGGCTAGCATTGAGAAACCACAAAAAACTTGAAACATGGTTAGCACAAAATAATATTTGAATCAGAAATGTTGCTTTCGGCCTCTCAGTAGATGAACAGTGTCCGTTTTAATTATTTTCATAACCGATATAATCCATCTCCTTTCCAAATATTAACAAAATCATATTTAGGCGTGATGATAACAGACAGACAGCTATTTCGCATTGCATATATAAGTAAGTATGTTTTTTTTTGCATTTTTTAGCGGAACTCAATGCATTAAGGTCATTCAAACATGACATATTGGCTGAGACATTCCTGAGTGTTTTGAAAAAAAGATATATCCAGCGGCTTTAATTGTGATTTTTTGCTTTAAAATTTTATGTTTTTCAAATGGCCTTTCGATTGAATTTTAATATTATTCAAATACCCGTGCTAGCTAATGTACTAGGAGTAGTGGAGGATATATACAGTGATGACTTAAATTATATATCATTTTAAAACAAATTCATGTCCAGTGCGATTGTGTTCATACAAGATAATCAATATTTGTGAAACGCAATAAATAACTTTAAGTGTGAGGAATATAAAACATAGAAAAAAAATGTTAAATGAAAAATAGTGTAATAATGGAAAAAAATAGTGTGTGTGATATAATTTCGTGTCATATTATAGTGCTACTAAATTAATTGGATCAAATCACTCGATCGAATGTTGACTTGAAGATAGTGAAGTCTTTTGTCTTGTATGAGTGTTTATTAAATAATGTGAAAGTTTATCTTCGATGAAAAATATGATTGGGTTCTATTGTATTGATATAATAAACGCCGGACTATCAGGTATCTTAAAGTAATACCATAAGGCTAAAAAATAAGGCAAGTTAATTATTAGGAAAAATGGAAGATCCAACCATAGACAGACGAGAGAAAGAGCAGACGGTACCACTAAATGGTGGTATAGAAAAAGATTTACAAGAACTGACGTTCCTACAAAAAATACGTTACATGAAAAATAATATAACAGTCGAGCCGGCTCTCGCATTTTTTATAATACCAAGTGTTTTAGCCGTACTTGCGACACAAAATTTAAACTTAGACAAGGCATGCAGAGTGAATTTAAAATTCAACGATAGTGCGTGTACAGCTTTAAACTTGAGAAAGCGTGCTAATTTCAGTTACGAAGAAGATGAAGTGCAGAAACTTATAGCATCAGTTCAAGCATGGAAGAGTGTAGTGCACACGGCAATCCCAACAATTTTGATGTTCTTCATAGGAGCTTGGAGCGACAAGACAGGAAGGAGAAAAATTTGCTTGCTACTACCGATTTGTGGAGAAATCATAACGTGTATTCTTAATATGATAAACACCTATTTCTTCTATGAAGTCTCCGTTGAGCTGACTGCGTTCATGGAGGTTATATTTTCGTCCTTCACCGGAGGATGGTACACGATGGTCCTTGGAGCTTACAGTTACTTAGGTGACATAACATCTAAGGAGACAAGGACCTTTCGATTTGGCGTGTTAAGTTTGTGCATGTCTATCGGGTTTCCGATTGGAATGGGATTGAGTGGAGTACTGTTGAGATACACTGGATACTATGGAGTGTTTGGAATATCAGGACTGATACAGCTCTTGAATTTCATGTATATACTCTTCACTATCAAAGATCATAAGTGGCTGGACAGTAATGTAAAGGTACTTTCACTTGAATATATTCATCTAACATTGAAGTTATACACTAATTCAATAGATAAGGTAGAATAAACAAAATATAGTCATACATAGTCTTATCAAAAAAGCATCAGCGAGGTAACGGGAAATGTCACTGCACTTTATATAATTACTTTAATAAATTCAACTTTCAAATTTATTCAAATTTCAGACCAGACAAAGAGGATGTGTTGGATTTTTAAAAGACTTTTTCGATTTCCAAAGCTTGAAAGATACTATACATATTGTTTTCAAGAAAGGTCCAAACAATCGTAGGTTAAGAATATGTCTCATTTTGATCGTGGTCTGCTTGACTTTTGGACCAAATTGGGGTAAGTGAATGATAATAATAATAATAAAATGCTTCATTGTGTACCAATTCAATAAAAAATACAGTACATTATTTAACAATAACTGAGAACAAAAAAGGCGGTCTTACCGCTCCAAGCGGTCTCTTCTAGACGACCATTGATGAAGAGATAGGGGTGTGTTAGTATAATTATAAAATTTATATTATAATATTAATATAAATTTTATACAGGTTTATCAGGGAATAGAAAATGGAAGGGGGATAATGATACCGGTGGGAAGGAAGCGCTGTGCCGCGCTCCGGCTGCATGGGTACCACCATCTTGCTTGTTTCTCCCGTGAAACAGCTTTGTTGTGTTTCGGAGAGAAGGGCAAGACAGGCAGTGTAATTACTGGCACCGAGACTTAACATCTTATGTCTCAGGATAGGCAACACATAGATGAGTTGCCTGGGCTCGTTCCAGGTAAACTAGGTTATGTTCATGGGCGACGTAGAGACCACTTACCATCAGGTGGTACGTTTGAGCATAGAAAAAGGTCTAAAGAAAAATGTTAACCAAATAGAATACTAAATATTTGTATAATATTTCCAATAAAAAATCGTAATTTGTTTCATAAAAATAAACTTTGACGTCGAAATTCTCTGTATTTTCAGAGGTAACAACAATATGTTTTTAAATAATATAATAGAACTATTGTTTTATTAAATAGTTAGTCGGACAAATATTGAATTTAATGCGTATATTCTGAGCTATCTAAGGAAAACCCGCTAGTTAAATGTTTATTTGCAGCTTAGTTACATCTCGGACAAAAATATGCTTTGAAATTTTCAACCTTATTCGACATTCTAATGTCACATTAGATTACGCGGTCATACGCACAGATAATAATAAAAAAAATATGCGGTTTTGTGAGTAAATTGTGGTGGAATCGACGATTTTAAATCTTTGTCATTCCGCGCCTTAATTTTACAAATATACATTATATTGTATTTAAATATAGAAAATATCAATAATATGTTTTTTAATCAACGAAAATGGTTATAAAGACGTTTTGACTCTAAAATATTTGTTTTTTAAAGTAGGCGGCAAGACTAATATAACAGCCAAGAATAAGTTGAATATATTGCGGGTATTAATCATTCCCATCTAAAAAGCTTTTTATTATAAATAATAAATTTGGAAATCAACATGCTAAGTGGTTTTTTTTATAATTTTCCAAAATTATTTTTATACCCCTGAACGGTAACCTGTTTCATTATTAGCATACATACATATACATTATCCACGAATGTCTTGTTCACGAGACTCATTTTTCTTATCCCGTAATGCGAAAGTTTAGTTCGCCATAATCTTATGTAAATGATTACATACGCGACTTTTTATATTGAAATAGATAATTAGATTTAAAAATACACGGCATAAAATTATTCTAAACGTATAGCTGTATACGCTTTTACAATAGGATACCAGAAAACGTTCAAAAGCTCTCCATAAAAAAAATCAAATAAGTTGTTAAAGAGCGTTTGTGTGGTAAAGGATATTATAAAGTAAAAGATTTCATGGAAGATACCACACCCTGGGAATAAGGCGTTCCTCCCGGGCATTTCAGGATAAGATGTTAAAATTATTATATAATATATATTATTTGAAAAGATTAGTTCCACTGAGTTTGTTTCGCCGGTTCTTCTCAGTGGGCTTACCTTGGAACCGGTGGTAGATTCAATTGACGTTCAAAAAGATACTGTATTAGTACTATTTTGAATAAAAAAAATGATTTGATTTGATTTTGAGCGAATAAATAATTTCACATCCTATTTAACGCAGGTCATATTTCCCAGCACGCGCTGGGAAGTGGGTCTCCCTAGGCGGGTATGCGGGACTCGCTGCGTCCGAAAGGTGGTTAAAGGTGGACGCAGCTCTACCCACTAAAACCCGGCGAGTGCCACCAATGCCGCCTTTGGTGAGGTGCCCTGGATATTAATAATGTTCTTACCCCCTACGTCAAAACTCAAAACCTTAGTACCGCACGACCAGTATACGTAGTTCACTGTTTCGCCCGTATTGGCAAAGATTTACAGGTTTATTTTATGCACTGATTATGATTATGTCACTCTGTCTTTATACTAGTGAAAAACACTACACCCAGCATAATACTAGTGAAAAAAGTTTTAAAATCGTATGATTACACATCCAAACTCAGAAACATTATGTTTTATGATATTAGTATCAATGACAGAAATTAGTGAATCAATATTTACTTTGATGAACTCATGACAAACCAGAAACGCTAAAATTTAGTATCCTAAGACCTAGGCGCATTTTAGAACTTAAATCATATTAATATCACAACCTAAAGAAGAACAGTAGGACAACGCGTTTAAAGTCGCGCGAAATGCCGCAATTGTGTAGACATTCGTCATTGTTGCAGGGTTGTCATTTGTTACAATATCTACATAATTTATATTTTAATATATCATCCTTTCACACTTGTTAAGGGCCCCTTCTCCCAAAACTATAGGTATTTAACGCACCGAATCGGTTTGCACTTGCGTTGCGCGGGAGATGTCTTTATATGAACTCCGGTGACCTACCACGGCCGGCAAGCACGCCACAGTATACGAATATGCAGTAGATTAGATGCTCGAATTATTCTTAGATGTGATAATTAATAATTATGCATAACAAAATCTTGTTGTTGTTATAGTTATCTAGTTTTGGATTTATAGAAATACTAGCTGGTGCCAGCGACTTCGTCTGCGCAGGATAAGATAGTTTTATTTCTTCACTAATTAATCGAAAGGAACTTCGATCCATCCGGGTGTCCCTTGACACCTCTCTTTAGTTTTTTTTTATATAATAAGTATCCTATGTTACTTCTAATACCTCCAAAAATATGTGTACAAAGTTTCATGATGATCGGTTAAGTAGTTTTCGCGTGAAAGCGTAACAAACATCCACGCTTTCACATTTATAATATTAGTAAGGATTAGGAAGGATAAATTAGCTACATAGGTCTAAAAGGTAGTGCCAGGCTGCTTGCAGCCGAATTGGGTCGGCACGACCGTAGGGGTACCTCTCGTTCACATGATAATGGCGTCAAGTGACACCTATGCTGTCGCGTTTCTTGCGGTGTGTGAGTTTCCGATGTCCCATTGCAGGGGATGGGGTAAAGGAGGGTAATGCATCTGCATAATCTCTTGTGTGGATGTTTACGAGGACGACCTCTGTGGCTCAATGGTTAGCGCGTTAGCGTTCAAGCCGGAGGTTGCGGGTTCGAATCCCGCCAGGGAACAAAAAGTTTTCTGTGTTCCTGGTTCATGGATGTGTATTAAATATGTGTATTATAAATTAACAATCTTAAATATGTGTATAGTATAAAATATTAAATACATTTCCATTGTCTGGTACTCGTAACACAAGTTCTTCGAGAACTTACCCCGGGACCAGATTGACGTGGTGCAAAAAGCGTTCTTAGATATTATTATTATTATGGGAGTCGGTAGTCATCTAAGGCTCCGAATGCTCGTTTGTCCCCCTAAGGCCTAAGCTATAAAAAAATCAATCATTCTAAGAATGCTTGTAGGAGATTAAAAAATTGTAGACAAACATATTCTTTTATACTATATTAATTGTTTAAATTGTTTTAAAATTCAACAAAATTTAGTTGTCGTATGCTAGGTCCAGGTTCATTTTCATCGACCCATACATCATCGATTAATGTTAGACACGGGTCTCCTCTGAAAAGAGGATCAAGGCCATAGTCCTCACGACACTGCCCTGTGGGTAGGGGGCTAGGAAATGATTGCAAATCAGAAATATTTTGTGATGAAAGTTCCTCATTTTCTTTATTGTCGGACAACTATAAAGCAAAGTCGCTTCCCGCGTCTGACTGTATATATGCTTACATCTTTAAAACTACACAACGGATTTTGATGCGGTTTTTTTAATAGATAGAATGATTCAAGAGGAAGGTAATAGGTACATGCATAATATAGTAAATAAACACTAATAATTTTAGAAGTTTCTTATGTGATGTCATAAATAAACACATTTTTTGCACTTACATTGCAAACGCTGGATGAACCCTAACAGATAGATCAAAATAATGTACTACATTATTGTATACCTTAGCCGGGCCCGGTTCCGAAAGTTAGGATAATTAATTATTATTGTATCAATGTATGGTAGAATTGTGTATCCTAAATATGCATACTGAAAAGTCCGCGATGGCATAATATGTCTACATTAGTTAAATATAACATACTACCTATATCCATACTTTAAAAAATTGCCAATTATAAAGCGGTAATGTAAAAGCTATTCACAAAAATACGGTATTAATCACTACATATTATAAAATAAAGTCCTACGCCCGTCCATAGTTAAATAATTATCATCAATGCGTATATGGTTGTATATCTAAGTTAACGCGGGCGAAGCTGCGGGCAACAACTAGTTTGTGATAAAACTGTATTAAGATTCTTTTTCCTTATTTTACTTTTTTTATTCGCCATTTCAATTAAATAACTAGGTACTACACAAACTCAAGTATCTATTTATTTACACTAATTAAAGGTTTTGTATTGCAAACTAAGAACAACAATTGTTAGTAAGTATTAAGTAGCTATATTATTTACACTGTGTCGTCTTATTTATTTAAACGTAATAATATGAAATGCGCAGTAACAACGTTGTCACGAGCAAAAGCGGCACAGGTCCTACTTCGATGACGCCCGGCTGGGTACTGGCGCGACGTGGTGCGATGCGCGAGAGCCATTTTTATCGTTTTTTATTTTTCAAAAATTTTTGAAGTGACATAATAAAGATCTATCCAATCATTTCCACGTCATCCCCGTTTAGCAATTTAAACGTAAAAGTTTAATTAAAATTGAGTTAACCGAAGTCTCATACTACTCAATTTGCTTTTAAAATCGACGTTACTTTAGAATTTTTTTTGATCATGTAAAATGTAAAAAATTGTATTTTTATCCAAAAAAAAATCCCTAGATCAAAGATGTATCTATACCCTATTTTTTTATTATTATTTTAAAATGACGACTTCTATGAAAACACCTCGATCTAGAAACAACAATTTGGGATAAGGGGCCCTTAATTCGGAGTATGTGCATGTATGTAGTGTATGGCCTATGTTCAGCAGTGAAGATTGCACTTTGCAGCAAAGCAGCAGCAGAGTGAAAAGAGACAGCCCCGGCGGACGGCTCCCGAACGAGTGTATGGCAGTTCGGAAGACGTCCCGCCCCTGTCTCACCCCGCAAACCTCACACGATTGCTTTGTCTAGACACGTCTGTTGGCTGTTTGTATATAGATTGTGATAATATATTTAAATTCTTAAATTTTGTGTAAAAAATGGTGATATTTCCTTAACATTTTTTTAAAATAAAACTTAAAAAAAATCGTGATGTTTAAGATAATTATAATGTTAGTCATGCATAATTATCGGTTAACATAAAAATAAAAGCTACAATATATGAAAAATCTTATATAAAATAAAAGCATAGACTTTATTAAGCAAAACTTATCGCAACAATCGAGACAATCGAAAAAAATCTCGATTGTTTAGTCAGTAAAGGAGTTATCGGTCATATTGATTGCGAATCTCCGATATACGCGATTGTCCTTGTTTTTTTTTTTTTTTTTTTCTCTCTTTTTTTTCTCATGTCTCGGTTGTTGAAACATCTCGCTTTCGCGCATCGTTACTTTAGGGCAGGATAGACAGTGTAAATCCTGGCACAGAGACTCCATTGCCTAGTTTGGGCTAGTCTGTGAATTGGGCAAAGCTGACTACTCGTCATCAGATGGGTCATCTGCCATATCCAAGTAGCATATAAAAAAGCCACGTATCGTGTGGATCACACACCTATGTGTATAGACGCGTGATCGCCCTTTTAATAATGATACTAACTTTTAAATAAAACTTCTTAAACACAAAGAAACAAAGATATAACTGTTTGTGCAATTCAAGTAGGAATGTGTAAGATAAAATATTATTAACATAACACAATCAATACTTACGTAATGTCCCATTTGCACGGTCCGCAATATTATATACAAATATTATACGACAAATATTGTATAGAAGCACATAGTTATTTATGATCAGTTAACACAAATAAATTCTTTGTAATGTTCTTTATAACTATGTATATAAAGTTAATAAAGATACCAGATATGGGAGTCACGTCACGTCATGGAGAGATGTCCCTACACGACGTAGGGAACGTTGGACACCCCATTGTACTGTCCCGACGTTAGGAGGGGTGGTTCTGTGGTGCGGGACAACCCCTCTGTGGAGGTGACATCGGTCTCTTAAGGGACTGTCTAGCCGTCGAGGTGCCCTGTTTGCTTAATAGATCCGAGGCACCCCACTAAAGGCGGCATTGGTGGCACTCGCCGGGTTTTAGTAGGTAGAGCTGCGTCCACCTTACCAGCTTTCGGGCGCAGCGAGTCCCACATGGGTATGTCAGTGGGAGTATGTCAGGGGGTCCCCCGAGGGATGCCTCAGGACATTTCCCAGCGTAAACAAAGGGAATGCTGTAAAAGTGCATACCTCGATTCGAATTTAGAGACTTGATGCCATAAGGAATATTTAATTTTGACATTCATAAATGGACATTCAAACAACATGTTTATTCTTAATAGGTGCTTGTATAAGTGATTGTTAGCATATGAATAAAAATCATTTCAATTTAAAAAGGTTAAAAAATTATCCTTACTAATGTTTTTTTCACATAAATTAATTTTGACATTATAAAACATTAGGTATTCAAAAACAATTAATTTCTGGCAAGATTTTTGGCATCGGATGGCCGATGGGCCAATAAGGTTTAAGAGTGGAAGCCGCGTTTTAGTAGACGAAGTGTTGGTCGGCCATTGACCAGGTGGAAAGACGATCTCCGTACAGTGTCCGGCGGTCCGTGTTGGATGCGAGTAGCGAGGGATCGGTCGTCTTGGCGTTCTTTATGGGAGGCCTATGTTCAGCAGTGGACGGTTAGGAGCTGATGATGATGATGATTTTTGTTACTAGCTGATATTTGTCCGTTTCAAAATATTTAGCACGTTCAAGTTAACGAGTTTGAATTTAACATTTCATTCAAGTATAACCTTCTATGATAGGAATTTTCTTCTAGGTACGTTTTATCTAAGTAAAACCGAATGATACAGTCATCATTCCTCAAGGTCACAATGCTTATATTATATTGCCTTATGGCCTTAATATACCGGTAGGAGGAATGTGCTTATGCTGCGCTCCCGTCTGCTTGAGTACCACCATATTGGTTGTTTCTCCGTGAAACAGCTTTGCTGTGTTTCGGAGGGAAAGGCAGAACAAGCAGTGTCTGGCACAGAGTATCTCAGGAAAGGCAACACATGCTTGAGTTGCCATGGGTTGCCTGGGTTAGTTCCAGGTTAACTTGTTTACGTTCATATCGACTCTGACCACTTATCTTCAAATGACCCATTTGCTTATCCAACTAAATAAAAAAAAAATACATGCTGGTGGCTGTTACATGGGTCTCCACCATAGTTCAAGCCTTGTCGTGGCGGTGGGGCTCAGTAGTCTAAGGTGAACCCAGCACCTTGTGCGAAATTGAGCCGAAGGAGCTGCTCTTTGTACACCTCTTATTAGAAGAGGGGGCAAAAGAGCAGGGGGACGTTGGGAAAGGTTGTTCTGTGGTGCGGTACAACTCCTCTACTAGCTTCGAGGTGCCCTGTTTGCTTGACAGATCCGGAGGACCTGACCAAAGGCGGAATTGGTGGCACTAGCCGGGTTTTAGTGGTAAAGCTGCGTCCACCTTACCACCTTTCGGGCGCAGTGAGTCCCACATACCCGCCTGGGGTGACATACTCCGCGGCATGCCTCAGAGCATTTCTCGGCGTAAAATAAATAAAAAAAAGAGCAAACATCTTTTTTCTTTCACTTACCTTCTTAGTAGACTTGTCTTGTTCTCTACATTAACATAAAATGTCCGAGATGAAATTTGTGGCATTTGAGATTCGAGCAGCATTTTCAGTCGAATGATTATGACAAACAGTGCTACCTGTGCATTCTCGGTACATTGAGTGTTGACGGGTAGTGGGTTCAAACGGGCATAATTTATACGTGTACCGTTATAGGCGATGAGCCAGGAAATGTTTGATTGCTCAAGTTCCATACAAAGCTTATATTCAACGCTATCATCAATAATCATCATCTCTTGTTTTCTAATGTTTACACAAATTTCACTCATTATATTGACTTTAAGGGCTCGGACGGTACTCCATAGAGGGGCTGTCCCGCACAGAATGACCACTCCCAACGTCGTGACATTGCAATGGGGTGAGGTTTCCATCCTCGCTCTTTATCCCCCTACTATTTTGTCCCCTCTTCTTATAAGAGTGGTAGAAAGAGCAACCCCTTGGTTCAATTAGCTTCGCCCTAGGCTACTGACCATCAAGATAAGGCTTGAACCGTAGTGGGAGTTCACTGCTAGACCTCTTTCAATGAACTCTAAGACCGCCGATACCTCGCCACCCTATCCAACTATATGCCGATGCAAGGGGATCGTCGTCTCATTTAGAAGGAAATCGAGTCCTTTCCCCAGCCTTAATCTTCCTAAAGTAATAAATAAAAAAACCGAACTAAAACATAGTCATAAAAGCAATAATTCATTGGATTTCAATATTACTGAGACTAGTTATTCCATAATAGTAAAACATATTCACCTTTTATCTATCACTAATATATGATACCTATTTAACGTCATAATATCTCTCAGATATAGTACAGGAGAGCGACAAATCACAGGGCTGTATCCGTTACCGTCTCTTAGACTATTATGGACTCCCATTCAATGTCACAATCGATGACCATTTATCGATATCAATTTCGTATGATGAAGCTTTGTTTCGACTGGCAGAACTTTTTTTTTACAAAACTTGGTGTGTTTATTAATATTTTAAGATTTATCACGGTTCATTAACTTAGATTCAATCCGTGATTCTTGTTGTGAGTTGTCCAAAACATCGAAAATGAAAAAAAAAAAACATAATAAACTACGATAAAAAGCCATCAATTTTCACTGCAAACTTTATATAAAAAATAAGACAGTAAAAAAGTAATTTGTAAAACTAATAAAAATCACAGATAAGCTTTATTAAGCTTAGAATAAGCTGTCACGAGCTTATTTTTTTTTAATTATCCCACTACAAATTCATTTTAAAAGAATTTCTACTCCCACTATTTTTTAAAATAATAATATAATATCTATGGACGCTTTTACACCACGTCAATCTGGTCCCGTGGTAAGTTCTCGTAGAACTTGTGTTACGGGTACCAGGCAACCGAAATATATTTAATACTTTTACACTATTCATATATTTAAGATTTTTATTATATAACACACATATTTAATACACATCCATGATCCAGGAACACAGAAATCTTTTTTTGTTCCCTGGCGGGATTCGAACCCGCAACCTCCGGCTTGAGCGCTAACGCGCTAACCATTGAGCTACCCTGTGTACTGTACTTGTACTTGAACAAATACATTCTAAACTTAGACACTACATACACAGGAAGAGAACCAGTAAGCGTCTAAAAAGTCTAAAAACATGTTGATAGCCTTGAAGTCAAGTGTGATTCGCAGACTTATAAATTTAATTTTTGTTATACAAGTAATACATAATAGTAAGATGGCCGATGGGCCAAAGAGCGATGATTCAAGATCGCGTTTTTTGTAGACGAAGTGTTAGGTGGGAAGACGATATCCGTACAGTGGCCGGTCCGTGTTGGATGCGAGTAGCGAGGGATTGGTCGTCTGGGCGTTCATTGAGGGATGCCTATGTTCAGCAGTGGACGGATAGAGGCTGATGATGATGATGAATACAAGTAATATGCATATAATATGCCTAATATATCATTCATCCTAATATTAAGCACGGGAGCTTTACCTCGTTTACCCTACACCCACTCTTTGGCTTTCCTTTATAATTACTCCTTAAAATTAATTATTTAAACCATTAAAAAAATGTGCGCTATCCCAATGTTTGCTGATGCCTAACATGCAGTCAAATATCATCTTGTTAAGCATGCTGGTTTCTTTAAATTACAAGATATGCTGTCTTCTGTTTACTCATTGTTGTTACATTGAAGTTAATAAAATAACGTGTAAATTTAAACACGTTTTAATTGATATAGGTCATCAGCCCGTATGATTGATTCAAGTTATCGTTTCATGTTAATGCAATTGACTTTATTTTATTACAAATTAATAAACAAAATGCACTTTCAATATCATTATTCAGTAAAATCTGACGTTCGCCGCACATTCGAATGGAATGAAATTGGCATAAACTTCAAACGAAATAATGAATATGTTTTAATGGAGTTTTTAATTTGACAGGCGAGATGAGTATAATGTACATATTCACGAGGTACCGGTTCGATTGGAACGAAGTAAAGTACAGCATATATTCCACGTATAGTCTCGTCACGCACGCTATAGGTAAGTTATGATAATTACTAGATTAAGTCATCAAAAAGGTAACTGATAGGTGATGTGAATGCCAATGATCATGATTAGTATTATTGAACGTATTGTTTGGCATGCCAGTATAGCTTAAATCATGCCTTAACTGGGTGACAAGCATTGATATGAGTGCATATTATGATCATGATTAATATTAGTATAATAGTAGACGTATTGTTTGGCATGTCACTGACTAGATGACAGTCTTGATATAAATACCAATAATCATGATAAGTATTATTTGACGTGTTATTTGGCATGTCCTGATCAAGATTAGATATTGTGTTTGCGGTGACTACTTAAGTGTTGATGTGAATACAAATTATCATGAGAGGTTGTTTGGCATATCACTTTACACGGGTGTATGAACATTTGTAAGACAAACCGGTAACTCAACATGCTACTAAGATTTGCGGGTTCTCCTGTCAATATTTTTTCTACCACATATTACATTAAAAAAATGATTAAGACGTAGACTTCTAGTAAGCAGAAAATAGTACCCCTCCCATAGTAATAATTCTTCTAAAAAATGATAACTACATCACAGATTAATTACAACCAGTTACATATTGATCCGGTTTTGTTCTCACATGTAGTGAACGGTATTTTTGAATTATGGGTGAATACTGCTTCGAGATAAGATATTATGCTTTTATCTTCTTCACTTTCTAAGTCAACCTTCTTCGAGTAATAGTGATGTGAATGTGAAAATTTGGTGGTATGAATTGCTTAGGGTGCACTTCCAATAATGCGGACCACTAAAGAGAAGCGGTCCGTGAATTAGCCAATGACGTTACTGGGAATCTCCACTCCCTATCAGTGGAAACAGTGTGATTGGACAATTCTACTCCCCTCTACCCAGCTCTGCACCAGTGGAAACGCACTATACTAAGACGAATAATGGTATTGATGTTTGCTAATGAAATAAGAAGGATGGTACCACGTAGAAGGGTGCGCTGTTGCACTTCTACCACAAGTTTCTATCACCAGTTATTCGAAGCTCGAACTTATTTTTATTCATAAATTTTCAGGTACAATGTTTTCAATAAGTATCTTCAGTAAACGACTCAAGTTCGACGATTCTGTCCTCGGTATTATTTCGACGATAAGTAAAATATCTGGTTCGTTGTTATTAGCTTTCGCAAGTACTAATAGAGAAGTTTATGCGGGTAAGTAAAATACGTTTTCTAAGAACAACTATTATAAGATCGTAAGATATTAAAAATTGTATGTAAACATATTTTATGTAAGTTGGATAGGCCATAGAGCAGAACTAAAAGCCCAAGACACACAAGTTCACCCAAGGCTTGGCCGGACAACTCATTCATCCCCACCATGGTTCGGGCCTTGTCGTGGTGGTAGGGTTCAGTAGCCTAGGGTGAGCCCAGCACCTAGGACGAAGTGAATTGAGCCGAGGGGACTCTTTGTACCCCTCTTATAAGAAGAGGAGAAAAAGGAGCAGGGGGGGACAAGGGACGAGGACGGGAATCTCACCCCACTGTACTGTCCCGACAATGGGTGGGGTTTTCTGTGGTGGGGACAACCTCTGTGGAGGTGGCGTTGGTCCCCTGAGGGTCTGACTAGCCGTCTTGGCACTCGCTGGATTTATGTGGATAGAGCTGCGTCTACTAACCAGCTTTCGAGCGCAGCGAGTCCCACAAACCCGCTTGGGGAGACCCACTCCCCCGCAGCATGCCTCAGAGCATTTCCCGGCGTAGAAAAAAGACAACTCAATCATGCGTTGCTTATACTGAGACAAATGGTAAGCCTCCGTGTCGGTAATGACACTGCCTGTCCTGTTCTTCATTGCTAAAGTAAAGCTGTTTCATAGATAAGCCGGATGAAGGTACCCACGTGCGGTACAAGTGCATCCCTTTCACTAGTCTACTAGTTCCATTTGAAATATGACTCAATTTTTATTTAATTTTCAGTACCACTAGTGGAAATACTAAACGGAACCACGACAATAGCTTTGCGATCGATTGCGTCCAAATTGGTGTCTCATCAGGAATTGGGTAAATATTAAATAATATCTTTAATAATAATATCTATGAACGCTTTCACATCACGTCAATCTGGTCCCGTGGTAAGTTCACGAAGAACTTGTATTATAGGTATCAGACAACGAAAATATATTTAATACTTTTATATTATACATATATATTTAAGATTTTTATTATATAATACAATATTTACCGGTGGGAGGGAAGCGCTGTGCCGCGCTCCCGGCTGCATGGGTACCACCATCTTGCTTGTTTCTCCCGTGAAACAGCTTTGCTGTGTTTCGGAGAGAAGGGCAAGACAGGCAGTGTAATTACTGGCACCGAGACTTAATATCTTATGTCTCAGGATAGGCAACACATAGATGAGTTGCCTGGGCTCGTTCCAGGTAAACTAGTTTATGTTCATGGGCGACGTCGACCACTTACCACCAGGTGGCACGTTTGCCAGTTTGCTTATCCAAGTAATATAAAAAAAAAAAAAAAAAAATACACATCCATGACCCGGGAACACAGAAAATATTTTTGTTCCAAGGCGGGATTAGAACCCGCAACCTCCGGCTTAAGCGCCAACTCGCTTGCCACTGATCCCCAGAGGTATATATTGATATATTAAATAATAAGCTTTAGGATATTCAGGTTTTAATTACATTAATTTCCCTACCATGTATTACACATTCAATATGTTCTACACAGTATGCGGTTGTTTTTGAATACCTTGTCAATTTTTTTTATGCTTGGACAAACTGCATTTTTACGCTAACCAGACATATACTATATATTATGAAATAAACCATATCTTTACTTGGCTTTTACTGCAAAAGCGACGGTTCATATGGTATGAATACCAAAAAATTGGGTTTCTTAGCAATAAAAAGTGAAATCTTTGTTACCTGTAAACATCAAATCGAATTGACTTACATATATGTATCTAACTAAATATATCATATTATCTTTATCTTTATTTCGCAAGAAAGATTAGTCTGATTAGTTATTACTTAGCTATGAACATCAAACTAACTAGTCTCTACTTAGCTAGGCATACAAATACTACTAGTTTCTACTTAGCTATGAACATCAAACTAACTAGTCTCTACTTAGCTAGGCATACAAATACTACTAGTTTCTACTTAGCTATGAACATCAATCCTACCAGTTTGTACCTAAACCAACAAGTCTATAATTAACCATGAATATAAACCAATCAGTCTTTACTAAGTCATGAACTCCAAATCAGCCTCTATTTAGTTATGAACACTAAACGAACCAGTCTCGAACCAGCTATGAACATTGAACCAACCAGAACTATAAACACAAAACCAACGAGTCTCTACTTAGCTATGAACATGAAACCGATGAGTCTCTAAAATGAACACGAAACCGACGAGTCTCTACTTAGCTATGAACACGAAACCGACGAGTCTATACATAGCTATGAACCCAAAACGACTAGCCTTTACTTAGCTATGAACACAAAACCTACCAGACTCTGCTTATACATACATGAACACGAAATCGACAGTCTCTAGTTAGCTATGAACATCAAATCTACCAGTAGAAATACTTAGCTATGAAAATCAAACCGATCGATCTCACCTTAGCTTTGAACACCAAAACAACAAATCTCTAATTAGCTATAATATACTATTTAGCTTGGTGTTGTATAATATTATTAATAATTATATGTTTTTAATTTCAGGTAAAGTGTACTCGTTGTTCGGGCTGGCTGAAACTATGATGCCTCTCATATTTGCACCTCTCTATTCTCGGGTTTACATATTGACACTGCACATCCTGCCTGGTGCTGTGTTCCTGGTCACCTTCTTTGCAACGTTCCCATCACTAGCGATTTTCGTGTAGGTGATATTTTATGGCTGCAACACATTGTTAAGATTAACCTGTTCGATATCTATTTACAATTTTATTTTAGTAGGCCAACGGCCAAATACTCAAACGAAACTCAAATTTAAGACGTACTTAAACTCATGCTACAACGTGTCAGATTCAAAGAAAAAAAGAGGGACAATACGAGTTTAAGTTTAATTAAATTTGAGATTCGTTTGAGTATTTGGGGGCAAATATTGGATTAATTAATAAAATATAATTTTTAAAGATCAGTTTATATCACTTCCAATATTTTAAAAGTTATCGGTGAGATAAAAAAAATCGGTTCATTAAATGGGCCATAAATCGTAAACGATAAGTTTCGGAAAAAGTTTACAGAAAGTAAAAGATATGAAATTTTATTTTCTACATAACAGCCTGCATAACTTTTGCCCTAAAGCGCATAGTTTCTGAGATATGGGCCAAACATGTTTTCAAGATGGCGTTTGAAGCTCCACCTGAATCTTTCAGCATTTTATGATTTTATGCTTTGTATGTGACTAAAAAAAATATCGGAAATTTAGTGCAAGGTTAAATTCAATTTTTACTGTGCTACTATAAGTGCGATATAAATTTAAAAAAATCAGTTTCGAGAAAACTCCTTTGTTTGACATGTCGAGAGTATAACACTCTCAACGCTTCGCTTAAGACACCTGCACAATATTACAAATATAAATTATTTGTAATTTTTGAGAAATACATGTTTTATAGTTTATTTTTATTTGAATTTTACTAAGTTTACTAACTATCGTTTAATATTGATATATTTGCATTTCAGATGGTTCTTCCGCCAGCACAAGCGAGATGCGAGAGCGGCTGTGTTGAACATAGAAGGCACCACAGATGTTTTAGAAAAATAACTTATTTAAATCGTATGTTAAATTAATTAAATGAAAATATATTTAATCATTTATATTATGAACTAGCTGACCCGGCAGACTTCGTACTGCCTCAATCGATCAATAAATTTTTCTTAAATAAAATTGAAATCGACTTCAAAAAGTAAAAAATAAACTAAAAAGTAATAAAATAATTGCGTTTCCTTAATTTTTGTGCCTAGAACTTATAATCAACTTGTTATTTTACTAATTACAATCTTTGCGATTACCATGTCATTGTTGTTACTTTTGGAGTCGGTG
Source organism: Helleia helle (assembly GCA_963853865.1). Lineage (NCBI taxonomy): Eukaryota > Metazoa > Arthropoda > Insecta > Lepidoptera > Lycaenidae > Helleia > Helleia helle. The sequence goes on along the minus strand of OY971425.1, from coordinate 3,927,004 downwards.
TCAGCAAAGACAGGTAGGTAGGTACAGCAACAAATATGATACCGGTGCTGACGACGGTTTTGGTGCTGTACGGTCTATTTAACATAGCTGTCCTGATAACCTCCTCCTTTTTGAAGTCGGTTAATAAAAGAGTACATTACTTTGAATGTCACTATCACAAAGGATCACCAAAGTAAAGAAAGTTCTCGCGCACGTAAGGGTAATTGTCACTCACAAAGATAGAAGGATGCACTCATAGATATCGTAACACAATAATTTAATAATAATAGTAATTATGGACGCTTTCACACCACGTCAATCTGGTCCCGTGATAAGTACGAAGTAGCGCCATGCTGCTTTGCAGCTGAAATGGGCCGGCGCGTCCGGGGAAGTACTTCGCTCTCACATAACATCGACGTCAAATGGCGGCTAATGTCGTCGTGTTTCGTTCGGTTTGTGAGAGATCCGGTGCCCCCCCTCCCCCCACACACACATGACAGCACAGAATACTCAAAGACTACGCCAGGAGGGTACCGGTCGCGCAAGCACCGGAGAATCCCTCTCTACGCCTCCGGGCTCAGGACAGGTACTTGAACCCGGAGACCTGGGCAGCCTCGCGTATTCTGGGGGGGGGGGGGCGAATCTGTGCTCAACACCAAAACTGCCGTCTAAACGGCAGTAAAAAGCTAAACGGAGCCGTCGGCAGAAGTCCCTTACCACTATGACCGTGGATTTCTGTAACATTAGGGGACTTCATACCAATCTTGACGCCGTCCATTACCACCTCCAGACGGCGAAGCCGGCCTTGCTCTTTTTAACCGACACTCAGATATCCTCTCCGGCTGATACTTCTTATCTCTCTTGTCCGGGGTACAAATTAGAACACTTTTTTGTACCGCGGGCTGGAGTTTGCGCGTACGTCAGAGAGGATGTCTGCTCTCGTCGCCTTGGCAGTCTTGAAGGTAGGGACCTCTCCATCCTCTGGTTGCGCATTGACAGTGACGACCATCCCCGCGTCTATGCCTGCCTATATAGGTCCCATAGCGGTAATGACGAAACCGACCGACTTGTGGAGCACATTCAAATGGCTACAGATTCCGTGCTACAACAGATCCCATCCGCAGAGATCGTGATTCTTGGTGATTTCAACGCCCATCACACCGAGTGGCTCGGCTCTCGTACAACCGATCATGCGGGAAGATCTGTTTACGAGTTTGCCTCAGCATATGATCTGACACAATTGGTGGTATCACCAGCTCGTATCCCTGATGTGGAAGATCATACGCCTTCCCTGTTGGACCTTCTGCTGACCTCTCACCCGGACAATTACGTGGTCTCCGTGGACGCTCCACTTGGCTCATCGGACCACTGTCTGATCCGGAGTTCTGTACCTGTCGCAAGCTCATCATGGCCTCGTTTTGCTGGCTGCCGCCGCGTTTGGCACTATAGGTCACCTGATTGGGACGGGATGCGGTCCTTCTTTGCATCCTACCCATGGGGGCAAATTTGCTTCTCGCTGGATGATCCAGACATCGTTGCCGATTCTGTTGCCGATGTAGTGCTGCAAGCCATGGAGCTTTTCATTCCAAGCTCTGCAGTGCCTATAGGCGGCAAATCCAAGCCCTGGTTTGGTGAAACCTGTTAAGCTACCGAGCCTGGGCCAAAGCATTGATGTCCCAGGATGAAAAGACCAGCGCATTGAAGAAGGAGTATAACTTTGCCTCCAGGTCCTTCAAAAGAGCTATTGCTGAGGCAAAAGCGGAGTACGTGAACAGAATTGGCGAGAGATTGGTTCGACTCCCTTCGGGGACTCGTGCATTCTGGTCTCTTGCCAAGGCTGTTCAAGGGAATTTTTGTAAGCCATCCCTACCATCTCTGCACACGAGGAATGACTCGTTGGCCCACACCGCGAAGGAGAAGGCCGATCTTCTAGGCACTCTTTTTGCTTCCAACTCGACTTTGGATGACCAGGGGAAAATACCACCGACGATCCCTCGGTGTGATACTTCAATGTCGGAAATAATTTTCCGACAGAGCTCCGTACGCAAAGCACTCTTTTTGCTGGACATCCATAAGTCGAGTGGGCCTGACGGCATCCCTCCGTTAGTGCTACGAACTTGTGCTCCTGAGTTGACACCCGTCCTTACGCGTCTTTTCCGGCACTCTTACTCATTAGGCGTCGTCCCATGCCCGTGGAAGACAGCTTTGGTATACCCAATCCCTAAGAAAGGGGACCGCTCAGACCCATCCAACTACAGACCAATAGCTATAACTACCTTGTTCTCAAAGATTATGGAATCCATAATCAACTGCCAGCTCCGGCGATATTTGGAGGAGGACCAGCTGATTAGCGATCGCCAATATGGCTTTCAACGGAATCGCTCAGCTGGTGATCTTCTAATATTCCTAACGCAACGATGGGCGGAGGCAACTGAGAGCAAGGGGGAGGCGCTGGCGGTTAGTTTGGACATAGCGAAGGCCTTTGATCGGGTGTGGCATAAAGCACTTCTTGCAAAGCTACCATCTTATGGGCTTCCTGAGAAATTATGTAGGTGGATCACCAGTTTTTTGGCAGACAGGAGCATTAAGGTCGTTGTCGACGGTGCATGCTCGGACCTCAAGTCTGTAAATGCTGGTGTTCCCTAAGGTTGTGTACTATCTCCAACCCTGTTTCTTCTGCATATCAATGATATGCTGAAAACCAGCGGCATTCATTGCTATGCGGATGACAGCACTGGAGATGCTTTATACACTGGCCGCCCTAACATTTCTCGGGAACAAGTCGATGAGTGTCGGAACAAACTTGTGTCTGAAATCGAGTATCAGCTGGCCAGAGTCTCGGAATGGGGGCGACTTAACCTAGTCCAATTTAACCCCAACAAGACACAAGTTTGCGCGTTTACCGCTAAAAAATCACCCTTCGTCGTTCCTCTACAATTCGAAGGCACTTCCCTAACCGCCTCAGCCAGCATTGGGATACTTGGCGTCGATGTATCGAGAGATGTGCAGTTTCGTGGTCATTTGGAAGGAAAGGCAAGCCCTCTGCGGAAGTGGCGTTGGTCCCTTGAGGGACTGACTAGCCGTCAAGGTGCCCTGTTGCTTAACAGATCGGAGGCACCTCACCGAAAGCGGCATTGGTAGCATTCGCCGGGTTTTAGTGAGTACACAGAAATCTAAATATTATATTTCTGTGAGCGAGTACCACATACCTGCCTGGGGAGTCTCCTCTCCCCCGAGGGATGTCTAATAGCATTTCCTGGTGCAAAAGAAAAAGAAGGTCCAACATAATTAAGAAAGTGAATAACAATAACGGGATCAGGATCTTTCTAAAAATATAAATACTTCTCTAAAGTAGAGAAGAATATTTTTAAAGTCTCATAAATAAGACAATCATAAATATTCATTAATAGGACATACTCATAAATAGGACATGATTCTTGTGTCCAGAACGACATAAATAGGAGACAGGATTTAGACAAACTCTGAATCCAATACTTGGGATGAAATACGGAAGAAAGCAGCCCTCTTATTAAGAAGTCTATTGGAATCCTTGTTGCTGTGTTGTCCTGGACGTATGTGGGACTCGTATGTAGGCGGTGTACTATCAGAACTAAAACCACTACGAGCACCTTCCGCCGCTTTTTGAGGGTCCTGGATCTGCAGGCAACAGGAGTGATTGAATTGCCTGGGCTAGTCCCAGGTGCCATGCTGCTATGCAGCCGATTTGGGCCGGCACGACCGGGGTGGTACCTCTCGCTCTCACCGGCGTAAAGTGAAGCTATGCTGTCGCGTTTCGTGCGGTTTGTGAGTTTCCGGTGGCCTATTGGAGGATAGGGAAAAAGACGGCAACGCATCTGCATAATGTCTGGTTGGGCTGACGTGTATGGGCGTCGATAGTCGCCAAAAGGTTTCGACTGCTCGTCTGCCCTTCTATGCTTTAAAAAAGGTGACATGGGCGACATTATCCATTTACTATCGTCTGCCTATTTAACTGTCATAAAAGATTAAACCTTGATAAATATTTGGAGTGAGACGAAAATAGAGCTCTAAAGAATTTATATAAAATATATTCAAGGGCAATAAATAATAAGAAATGACAAAAAGTATTTCATAACAAAAAGATTATAAGTGAATTAAAAAGAAGAGGCGAGGCGGACGGCTCATAGGCCGGAAGGACTTAAAAAGCTGCGGAAATACTTCTTAACGCTTTTCCGACAATCTATTTGGTTGTTTTGTAACAAAAAATACACGGGAATTAGGATCGTGAAAGTTTTAAAAACATTATTACTTTGAGGACATTTTTAATTTTTCTGTTAGTTGGGTGGGTAAGTAGACTTATAATGAGATGGGACGACGATCTTGTTCAGTGGTTGGTCCTAGTTGGAGTGCAAGGGACAGGTCTTTTTGGCGTCCGTTGTAAGACCAGTAGCACTAGCCTACTTTACCATGGATCAGACCTTGTCGAGGCGGGGGACTGCTCTTTGTATCCCTCTCATAAGAAGAGGGGACAAGGGGCGAGGATGTGAACCACTCCATTGTACTGTCCCGACGTTGGGAGGCACCTCTCTGTGGAGGTGGCGTTGGTCCCTTGAGGGGTTGACTGGCCGTCGAGGTGCCCTGTTTGCTCAACAGATCCGGGACACCTCACGAAAGGCGGCATTGGTGGCACTCGCTGGGTTTTAGTGGGTAGAGTTGCGTCCACCTTACCACCTTTCGTGCGCAGTGAGTTCTACATACCCCCCTGGGGAGACCTACTCTCCGGTGGGATGATTCAGAGCATTTCCCGGCGTTAAAGAAAAAAAAAGTAGCACTAGCCAGCCATGTGTTTGCCGGTGGACAAAAAAAAGGACATGAAGATTGTGAAGGCTGGGCAGATGATCATAAAATATCCCAGACGGGAGTTCACATTAACCGGCCCAGATACCCGATACGATCCGATCCATAACTGATCAACCAACTGGTCGATTGGTCAAGTGAGTGGGCATGCAGTGGTCGCTGGTTCGAAACCCACCGGTGCCAAGTTTGTATAATTAATATAGACGTCTGTATAGTCATGGTTATGTATTTATATACATTTATTTCCGCCCCTAGTACCTATGTTAAGGTGTTCATACAAAATACCTTAAATATGACAGTTTTGTTTCTCGGATAATATCCACAATAATTAGTATATTTCGCCGAGGTGGCCATTTTCGGCATTCGATGATACAGCACAAGATAAACTCTAGCATCCGAGATCGTTAATTATATCCAAAACTGCTTTCCGAAAACCTCATTAAGACGCACGAGTCGCCGCATATAAAGAGGCATTTAAAACAAACAAAGGGTAATTTTCGCTTATTCATTAAACGTAATTAAAAAGGGCGCTATAATGATGAAGCTGGAATTAATACCGGCTAAATGATGGTTAGTGTGGATGTGGATCGTTAGCGGGGTTCATCAGCATCAGAGCGAGCTGCACTTTCACCATAATAAGAAATGCCAGGACTTCCTAGACTTATACGATACAGGAGGTCTCTGAAAATTCTATGTAGACCAGCTGCCACCCCATTTCCGAACCCAAACGACTTAGGGACCTTAGGAAAAGAGCACACTCATATTATATGAAAGGCAAAGCAAAATCTGATAATGATGTAGCGGGTGTCTATAGATGTCGCTAATCACTTATCATCAGAAACCGAGTGTCTGTTTGCCCCCTCCTCTATAAGTATAAAAAGTTTTTTTTCCAAATGTGCTTTTAACTTGACGCCTTCCAAGACAGTACAGTCGGTGAGCTGATGACTCACCTAGGTAAAAGAGAGCATCCGTATGTACCTATTTATAATTAGCTCGCAAGATTCTGACTTACCAAAAAAATATAAAAATGTCAAAAATGTCATGTCAGTTTTTTCAACTAATTTGAGTTCAGAGATTTTTTATGTTAGGTATATTAGGGCGACAATGAAAGTTCTTAGAGAAAGCAAGTTTTATAATATCTTTTCAAAATAGTGTCCATTTACTTCAATATGTCGCTGCATCCGATGGAACCACTAAGAAAAAGAGACCCATAAGGATCTCTTTGACGGCCTTTTAAAACGCAGCCACTGCTTCCTCAGCCTCCACAAAATGTTTTCCTCGATTTTTATTTTTTATTTTTAGGAAAAAATACAAATCGCAAGGTGCAAAGTCAGGTTATATGGCGAGTGATGCACTAATTCCACTCTTGACCTCGCCAAATAGTTGATTGTTGGATTGGCGGTGTGTGATGAGACGTTGTCGTGGTGAAACCTCGTAGTATTCAAGAAGATCATTCGTCGTTTCTACCGAACTTTTCCAAGACAAGTACGAAACAATTATTTGTGTACAGTGTGATCCTCTAAAATAATTATTACGTAATGACCTGTCCTTCCGAATAACGAGGTCACCATCTTTTTTCCTATGCTTCGATTTCTCCTAACTTTTATTGGCAACTCCTCTGAAAGAAACACCCATTCAGCAGACTGTCTTTTAGTATCATTCATGACAAAAATCCAGCTTTCGTCACCCGTAAGTATGTCGAAACACAGCCACAAATAGTTACCTCCCTTAAATCTTTTAACCATTTCACGGTACCGATCGACACGATGGAGTTTTTGAGCCTCTGTGAAATGACCACCGGGCGCAAAGATTTCTGACGCCGCTAAATGTATATGGACAATTTTGTGCACTTGACGCCTACCAATGCCTAAGCTTGACCAAATCTGAGATAGGTTACTCTTTTGTCAGTCTCTATCATTCGCCGCACAACACTGATGTTATCTTCAGTCGTGCCTGGAGAAGGCAGTCCATCACTCATATTATCGGATCATCGGCACAAAAAAACGGCAAAAAATCACGTTTGTTGTATGAGGCCCCCCTTAAGTATTGATTTCATGCTGTATTTAGTTGTTATAGTGGCACAGAAATACTCAATTATCTAACTATCACAGTTCATGAAATACAGCCTGGACAGACAGGCGGACGGACGGACAGCGGGGTCTTAGTAATAGGGTTCCAGTTTTACCCTTTGGGTGCGCAACACTAAAAAAGAGGAGATGAAAACGAAGACAAAATAAAAAATCAAGGTTGTCAGAATAATAAAAACTGAAGCCTTTATTATTCTGACAACATGAATACGCGAATTATTCCACTTATTGGAATGATTTTTCGCAAATCGAATGCGTAAATCTTTTATGGTTCACTAAATAAATACACAAGCTACATCAGCCCTTAACACTTAAGTGTAAAGAACACTATCACAGTATAAAAGTCATATATATTTACACTGTGACACTATCCTGTCTTGTACCTTCGTAAAGTTTAAAGTGCGAATCTCTACGTCGATTTGTATTCGTGGTCTTAGACTTGCCGCCTACAACTTATTTAGATAACAATAAAATTCAGACGAGTGGACATATCATGTTTTAAGACCTTGTCAAATGGACGATACGGTAAACGAGTGTGGGATTAAACTAGACATTTATGCGTTGCCTATACATTTTTTTTGTTATCGCAGAGAAATGCTTTTTACGCATGTAGCCAGAATCTTGGGTAGATCCTGACCCTATGTGGGACTCGCACCTGGGAGTGCCCTACCCATAAACTAAAACCACTGCGAGTGCCTTCAGCCGCAATTTGAGGGTCCCGGATCTGTGTTCTACGGGATTACCTCAGCGACAGGCTAGCCCCGGCAAAGGCCAGACTACTCCTCGTAAGGGGGGACTGCCCGACCGCTACTAAATGCGCTGCCTATCCTGAAATCTAAGATACTAATTCCGGGTGCCATTATTTATACTGCCAGTGTATCTTCTTTCAGAAACACAGCCAATCTGGGTAGTGTTTAATCAGATATGAGACCTTTTTTTGTCGGTTAAAGCATATATCTTGCTTGATTCTCCCGTTAATCAGCTTCGCTGTGTTTCTGAGAGAAGGGCAAGACAGGCAGTGTAATTACTGGCACCGAGACTTAAAACCTTATGTCTTAGTATAGGCAACACATAAATGAGTTGCCTGGACTCGTTCCAGGTAAACTAGTTTATGTTCATGGGTGACGTCGACCACTTACCATCAGGTGGCACGTTTGCCAGTTTGCCTATCCAACTAACATTTAAAAAAATATGTTTTCATGTTACTTGGATCGGCAAACTGGCAGACGTCTACCAGATGGTAGGTGAGTGGTCGACGTCACCCATAAACATAAAATCGTTTATCTGGAACTAGTCCAGTGAACTTATTTACGCGTTGCCTATCCTGAAACATAAGATCTTGGTGCCAGTAATTACACTGCTTATCCTGCCCTTCTCTCCGAAACACAGCATTGTTTCACGGTTTTTCATTGTTTGAGCGATGCTGCGCCGGTTCTGTGCTGTGATTGGCTGACAGATGGCCATTGATGGATGATTGGCCGATGGGAAGTACATACAGATCTCTGGTTGGTTGAATTGCTATTACGTCAGTGACTAATTACTGACCAGTTTCGGAATTATCATATGGCTCACATTATTACTCTATCCGGTTATATTTTAGATGATTATAAACATATTACAAATATTTCCGTGCACTTCTGGATATAGACCCCTTTTAATGATTATATATATATATATACCCCATATTAGTGTATATTATTCTATAGATTTAAACTATTTGTTTTTGTCTCGTATGTGTATCAATAAAGTTATTTTCTTTTTTTCTTTCTTTCATCCAAGTGGCATCGGAACACAGAAATCTTGGTCACATCTAGTTGGAGAAAAATAAATAGATCAATAATACTGTTTTAAATTTTCGAAAAATAGTACTATGATAATTATAATATTATGCAGCTTTTGATTCCCATAAATAATACATTTCACAAGAAAATAAAATATTTAAGCAAAATCAAACTTTTGAATTTTACGAAAATTATTTAAAACTGGATATTTACCATGTTTTTCATTTTTATTTCGCGGATCTCGATATTTCGACATTATCTACGAATGTCTTCAGTCTCGTGAACAAGACATTCGTAGATAATGTCGAAATATCGAGATCCGCGAAATAAAAATGAAAAACATGGTAAATATCCAGTTTTAAATAATTTTCGTAATGAAAATAACCATGTTAACTTAAAATCATATTTTGAATTTTATTGCATAATTTCTTACCAAAATAATATATAATATTATGTTACTAAAGTCTTTAGTAAAAACTAAGTACCTACAAATCGGTATTTTATTAAGAATCGTTTTAAAAATGAATTCTAAACTGAATTCTAAAGAGCACTGCATTATTTGAGGGCAAGCTAGTTAGCCCATTCGATAAGCTATCGAATAGGTTATATATATAAATTAGCAGAATTTGCCTGGACAAATCCATTTTTTTTTCTTTTGTTCTGCAGCGGAAATTTGCAGCCCAAACCATAGCTAGGACCGGGGTTGGTTTTAAACCTAGCCGTGTGTGGGGTTCGCACTTGGGCAGTGTCGTTACCCACTAAAACCGCTGCAAGCGCCCTCCGCCGCCTTTTGAGGGTCCCGGATCTTGCAGGCAACACAGGATGTGTTGCCTGCAAGCGATGTCCTCGGCGACAGGCTGGCCCCGGCGAGAGGCCAGACTCCTCCTCGAAAGGGGGGACTGCTTGGCCGTTCGTTTTCACGATACTTTTAGCAGTCCCCGACGACGTCGTGCCTATCTGGACCCAGGTTAACCTCAACCTCGGCCCAACACGAGCACAGGGGCGTTACTAGAGGCGCATTAAGTACCGCCTCCTACGCACCCCTGTTCATCGCCTGCGGGGGGAGGCCTCGTTGGCGGCCTCCTCTCTCGCCCGCTCATCGGCCAGCTTCTGGGATATTACTGCCTCGCAGAAGGTGACCCTCGCCGTCCAGGACTCGTCATTGCGGAGCATCGCGGTGATGATGCTCGGCAAAGACCCCTCCGATAACTGACGTCAGATCGCGACGCAGCGCCGCCCATCTCGGGCACACCTCTAGAGTGTGCTGGGCCGAGTCCACCGCCGCGCCACAATCGTGACATACAGTTGCCGGCTCCTTTTGGGCCGTCCGGCACAGGTACTCACCGAAGCAGCCATGCCCGGTGAGCACCTGTGTTAGACGAAAGGTGAGGGGTTTGCGTTTACGACGCATCCACCGCTCTAGGACCGGACGCAGGGCAACCGTTAGGCGTTTGCCATACGCCAGGTCCTCTCTCCACCTCAGCATTAACGCCTCTTGCCCTAGTCTGCCTGGACAAATCCTGGTTCCACCATGGTTGTATTTTTTGGGAATACTAAATTCAGATAACTGATTGTTAACAACTATAAGAAAATACTAAAATTAAAATTAACCAAATCAAAACAAGAAAACTTTTGAGAGGTAGGTACATCAACGAATACGACACCGACTCCAAAAGTAACAATAATGACGTGGTAAATGCAAAGATTGTATATTAGTAGAAGAACAAGTTGATTATAAATTGTAGGCACAAAAATTAAGGAAATTATTTTATTACTTATTTTATTACTTATTATTTTAATTCTTTTTAATTTTGAAGTTGGTTTTAATTTTTGTTTAAAAAAAATTTATTTCTTAATTTTTTGTGATTGCAAAATTCGATAACTGATATTATTTGTCTGAAATATGGGTAGAACTATTAGACGCGTTGCTCAGATTAGATAGCGCTGTATTAATTAGATAAACGTAGAAAGGTTTGAAATCATTATATAACAAATGAAAAAACCGAAATGGAATTGTGTAAAACTTTATATACATACATCACGGTAGATTTTTTGCTATTCATTAAATAATTCCGTTATATATGGGTATTGAACATCACCATCACCAATATTATATAGGTATAGAATGGATATTATTACTTGAAATACTATGATGCGCTTCCAAGGCACAGTTGTTTTTTGTTCATTTAACAACGACAAGTAAAATTTAAATTAATGAATTAAACAAAATTACATGATTTTGGCATATTATTTATCCGTATGAACTAAGCCCAATAAAAGCTGTAAATCGTCGAGGATTCCCCTCGACTGTGTAAGGTCTCCATCATCACACCTGTAATGGCGCTTATAATCCATATGGGTGCAAAGTTCTCATCAATTTAAATTAATTAAGTCCAAACACAAGGTAGCTACTATAAACTGATGAGGAGTTCCCTTAACTGTCATTTGTCTTCATCATCAGACCCTTAATGACAGTCACAACCCATCTAGGTGTAAAGGTCTCATCATTACAAATTAATCAAGCCCAAACACAAGGTTACTGATGTAAATCGTTGAGGAGTTCCCTCGACTGTCTTTCGGCTCCAGCATCAGATCGACTCTAGACCATCATTAAATTGTAGTCCTTCAAAACACTTTATAAAAAATATATCAAACGCACTAGTCGCCCCTACGATTTTCGAAAGTTTCCCTCAATTTCTCTGGGATGCCATCATCAGATCCTGGTTTCCTTATCATGGGACCATTTGGGAAGTATCGTATTTTTCAAATCGGTCAAGCCATCTTCGAGTAATCAGGTAACATACATAAAAAAAAAAATATTTTTAACACATTGATAACAAATGGTCCAACAAACTCTTCTTGTTTTGATTTGGTTAATTTTTGTTTTTTAACCGACTTCAAAAAGACGTGAAGTCGGTTTTGAAAAATTAACCAAATCAAAACAGGAAGAGTTTGTTGGACCATTTGTATGAACTACACATATATTGATATACATTCGTAGACACATGGGTACATATATGGGTAGATATTCGTAGATAATGTCGAAATATCGAGCTCCGCGAAATAAAAGTGAAAAATATCGTACATATCCCGTATTAAATAACATTTGTTTGAAATTCACTTCGTTTACATCATGGTACAGACCGATAGTAACGTGACGGAATGCACTCTGATTTGTGTTTCCGTTATCACGGCGGATTTGCTGTATTTGGTTTTAATTAAAAAAAAAAAGAAATCTTTCATTTCGTTAAATAATATGTTTTAGGGAATCTGCGTATCCTATTTCATAAGATTAATTAATTTCAATGATTAGTCAGTAAGGAGTATTTTAATTATTTGTTAAAACAGTAAGCCTTTAAGAAAGCAAATAGGTGTGATAATTATCTATGAAAACATTGATATGGACTTACACGACGTTATAATTGCACAATTAAATACGTGATAAACTATTTAAATACCATAAATACATATCATGACTATCTGGGAAAATAAATATTAGTTTCTTCTACTCTATAGATAATAATAAATTTCCTGTATACTTACATAATAAGATCTTTGATTAGGTTTACTAGCAACTGTTCTATTTTCCCCACCATGGTTCAAACCTTGTCGTGGCAGTAGGGCTCAGTAGGCTAAGGTGAACTCTGGTGAACAAAAGAGCAGGGAAGGACAAGGAGCGAGGATGGAAAACTAACCCCATTGCACTGTCCCGACGCTGGGAGAGGTTGTTTTATGGTGCGGGATAACCCCTCTGTGGAGGTGGCGTCGGTCCCTTGGCGGACTTACAAGCCGTTGATCCTCGAGGTGCCTTGTTGCTCAACAGATCCAGGGTAAATCACCGAAGTCGGCATTATATAAAAAACAACTGTTCCATATATCAGTGGAAGGGATGCACTGTATGCGCCATCGTGATTTTTTAACGTGAAACTTGAAACTGCTTTACTATGTTTCGGAAAGAACGGCAGGACAGACAGTGTAATTACTGAAGACTTATCCATCTGAGACGTAGATGATAAGTCTTCTATTCCTATCCAGGCAATATATAAATGAGTTGTTTGGGCTAGTTTCAGGTTTACTAGTTTATGTTCACGGGCTAGATGATGATGATGATGATATTTAATTAAATAGAACAGAAACAAAATACACATTATTTTATATTAATAACTATAATTGTATATTAAAAATTTAAACTAATATAATAAAGCTAGTTTGTTAAGAGTTCGAACAAAATCTTTGGAAACCTTTTTTAAATTTAAGAAAAAAATCCCTCTAAAAAGTGTATGTAACATTTGAATTCTATACTTAAACATTTATTTTATGTCGTAAATCTTTGTGCTGTCGTTACATTGAAACTGAGAAAAGTAAATATGATACGCGAACAATCGGAAACTATCCGTCAGATATTCCTGCTGAAAATTCGATTAGACAGTCCTTTTCCTGTCAGACAGACTTTTTAATACAGATTTGTGACAAACATTGTAGTCATAGGCGTATAGCGTTGCATTAATGATATTTTTATATCTTTCCAATCTGATTTTTAACTCAAATCTTTATCTTCTGCTGTACCTTCCAGAGCCCTTACTCTATCTTTCTTGTGCTCGTAATATAACCATCTAGAAACAAAATATTCTATCAGTTTGTATAGAAGACAAAATTAAAGGATTGTTTTAAAAAATCAAATTCAATTCAAGATTTGATACGATTATAAATAGTCACAGGAGATTTGACATTGTATAGCTGGATCATCAAAGGGGATTCGGAGTAGTAGTTGACGTTTTAGGAGCTATAAAAAAAGTTATATGTCACGGGACACTCAGCAGATGTGAATCATCTGTGTTTATATTAGACGTTATAATTAATAAAAATCTATAACGAAAGATGGAAAAAAAGAAATATATTATAAGCGTATACAAAGGAGTTGAGAGCAGCGTAGTGGCATCACGACAACGTCACGGCAACGTCACTACATTTACAAGTTACGCCAATAGATGTTTCACTTCAAAAATGATTTGATGACGGAACGAAGGGTTACTCACGTAAACACACACACAGCCGGCACAGTTAGTATGGCCCCTAACAAGAAGACGGCGCCAGGCAGAACGTTGAGTGTCATTATGTACATCCTTGAATATAGAGGACCATACAAGAGAGGCGTCATTGCCTCCGCCAGTCCAAATAATGAGTTCACTTTACCTGAAAAACATGTTTTAAGTACTAATTATAATTTTAAAACGTAAGAATTACTTCTAGGTGAAAGCATAATTACAGCATTAGAGATTATAAATTATAATATATCCCATTGCTGGCCTTCTTGAAATCAGGCGAGGTGAAATTGATCGCAGTTCTATCTGAACTGTGTTATTCAGTACTAAAATTGTAGAATTCACAAACATATAAAAAGTTGATACAATAACAATGAAACAAGAAAATACAGATAATAACAAATCATAACAAGTAGGTACAGAAGAAAAGATAAAAACTAAATTGTGCAAACTAAAACTAAATAATAGAAAAAAAACAATGTACCATTTGCACAGTTATGCAATCTTGCACTGAATTGGAGCTCGGCTTAAGTTGGGAAAATTCACATGAATATTCTCGACGGCGATGGGGAAGGAGAGGAAAACAGTGACAGCAAAAAAATTAGGCCATAACTAGGCAAAAGACATAGAGAGAGGCATAGTTCGCCTTACGCGGTAGTTTAATGTGGGTTGGCGAATTTCACACACCCTCAAAGACTTAATATCATGGCCCATGCAGGTTTCCTCACGATCCGATGTTTGGAAAATTCCGCTTGAAAAGGTGCCCTAGTCATGCAACTATTCCTTTTCTTAGCGTGTGCTAAGGCTGCCTAAAATTTCTCCGCCCAAAACTCAGCTACGTATTACGTTCTAAGTATTCCACTAAAAAGATTTTTCACTTTCGGGGCCGAGCCTTCATGAATTAAGCTATTCTGGTATGGCCAATGACAAGTTTAAAAAAAGTTTTATTAATCAAACGCTATGGGTGCTGTCCATTTTTAAAATAAAATCCATTATACTCATACCTAAATAATAACAATAATAACACCTATGGACGCTTTTACACCACTTCAATCTGGTCCCGTGGTAAGTTCTCGAAGAATTTGTGTTACGGGTACCAGACTACGGAAATATATTGAATAATTATAAACTATGTATATTTAAGATTTTTATTATATAATATACATCCATGACACAGGAACACAGAAAACTTTTTGTTCCTTGGCGGGATTCGAACCCGCTACCTCCGGCTTCAGCGCCAACGCGCTAACCATTGAGCCACAGAAGTCGTCAAAATAATAGAAATTATACATTATTATCTAAGATCTAATCGATATTTTTGAAATAAATGTCTTTTCTTCCTTTTTGTCCAGGAGTTCATCTCGATAATTACTTCTCGGTAATTATAATTGTACTACATGGTCTTATCGTACATTGACTACATGTCTCGCAACGTATCTTCCACTTCAGAATTACTCAATACTATGATAACAACGTACTTCAATGTTAACAATAAGGACATATTTAAAAATGCTATTGTTCAGACTTATCTACGGAACACGGGCAAATCAATTCCTTGTCATATTAAGTTGTTGTTATAAAATGTTTACACGAATTTACTCATATTGATGAATCAGTAAAAAGTTTACGCATTCGATGGACAATTAGCCCTGTTTCAGACACGGCGGGAACCGCGCGGTTTCAGAATCGCATGGAAATCGCACGGATCATATTAATAATATGTAGATATTTATTTAGGGCTCGTTCAGACATACGGGAACCACACGTCAAGTCTGAAATGGCGCGGTTCTCGCCGTACTAACTATGGTTAATGGACACATCCTTCCGCGGCGATGGTTGCTGTTATGTATCCGAAACGTAGGAATGTAAAAATCTTAAAGAACCGCGATAAAATCCGTAAAAAACTGTTTTATTATAATTAATGTTCTATTAATCATATTTTACGGTAGTAAAACATATAGGTGCTGTTCTTTGTAGATGCCAGCGTCCTGTTTATTTAGCCATTTTTTGCTTTTGTCAATTTCGTTTGTTGGAAAATTAATAAAAAAATGTCGTACAACATACGACATTCGAACAAAGAAAAAGACAGTCCAAAGAATAATACTAAATCTAATCTATACTAATATTATAAAGCTGAAGAGTTTGTTTGTTTGTTTGAACGCGCTAATCTCAGGAACTACTGGTCCGATTTGAAAAATTCTTTCAGTGTTAGATAGCCCATTTATCGAGGAAGGCTATAGATTATATAACATCACGCTGTGGCTTATAGGAGTTGAGAAACGCGGGCGAAGCTGCAGGCAACAGCTAGTTTTAAGAATAACCTTAATAAAATATTGAACGTTCTCTTAAACTTACCAAATTCTTCTCCAGTAACTAGTTTCGTGGCAATTGACCTCATCGCGATAAACGAAGTCCCGTTTAAAATTTCTAAAAGAGGCGCTGGAAAAATAACATAAAGAAATACTTAAATATAAAATTTATAAACTACGTAAATATTTTCATTTTTGTGCAAATAATCTGTAATAATCATATTAGAATGAATTTAAAATTATTCCTATTTAAAGTAAAATTAGCAGATTTTAAATAACTCTAAGTTCTTGAAGTTTGGGACTAATGCAGATTAGTTTTACTCAACACTCGAGTGGACTGTAATTCAAACTTAGATCTTATTTGTTAGTTAAATGTAAAGCAAATGAGGAAGCAATACTCATGGCGAAACTTATGCAAGTTTCAGAATCTAGATATCTGTTTTAGTTTATACCGTATATTGTGATCAGGTCCATTAACGTTCAATGATACATATTAATAGCTATGAACATAACGAGATGTTTACCATGTTTTTCATTTTTGCTCTCCGGATCTCGATATTTCGGCATTATCTACAAATGCCTTATTCATGAGACTACGAAAATAAATAAACCTGGTTAATATCCCGCTTTAAAATTTTTGATTCTAGAAAAAAACATGCTAATTCAAAAGTTATAAAACTTCATCATCATCATCAACCCCTATCCGTCCACTGCTGAACATAGGCCTCCCTCAAAGAACGTCAAGACGACCGATCCCTCGCCACTCTCATCCAAAACCGACCTGCCACTGTATGGAGATCATCTTCCCACTTACCCATGTAAATTTCTAAGTCGGTTCTGGCAAAAGCATATGCGAAAGATGCCAAGATTTTGCTCATGCAAGATATGATTCCCAGCATTGTATCGTCGAACTTTAAATAATTGCTGAAGAGACTGATAGAAAAGGCGGTTCCTAAAATCATTCCTTATATTATAACAACGGATTTTAAATAAATAAAAATACAAATTATTCAAGAAACGGGAGAAAAAAGTATATATTATATGTACGCAAAAATAAAATGCTCAATTTTATTAAGATAAAATACATCAACAATCTTACCTATTAAATTTGTGACAATACTGTAGGTAGACCAAATGCTGAATTTTACTTCATCCCAATTGAATCTGTACCTAGTAAATAAGTACATGATTGTGAATTCACCTGAAAATATTACATAGTAAAAGAAAATCTATAAAATTTAATAAATCCACGATCAATAATCAAAAACTACATTTGATCAGCTCAACATGGATTAGTAAATAATAATAATAAGAAATGATGGTAAGTGGTCAACGTCGCCCATGAACATAAACTAGTTTACCTGGAACGAGCCCAGGCAGCTCATCTATGTGTTGCCTATCCTGAGACATAAGATGTTTAGTCTCGGTGCCAGTAATTACACTGCCTGTCTTGCCCTTCTCTCCGAAACAGAGCAAAGCTGTTTCACGGGAGAAACAAGCAAGATGGTGGTACCCATGCAGCCGGGAGCGCGGCACAGCGCTTCCCTCCCACCGGTATTTACTTTTATCAGCAGTTTCCTATTTGTAACTAACTTAAGAAGAAGATCTTGTGAAAACAAATAAATTATATCTAATAAATTTTAATCTTACCTTGCAACGGTCCAAAAACTACGAAAACTACAAAAAGAAGTAAGCACACGCGAACCCTTCTGTTGCCAGGGCCTTTTCTGAATGCCACTTTAAAAGTTTCAAGTACAAGTCCTACATTGAAAAATTCCCGTAGAAAATTTGAACTACCTGTTTGACTCTAAAAAGTAAAAATAAGACACATAAATTAAAATGGTTCATTTTTTTTATAATTTGAGAAAAGTGCTAAAATAAATCTGTATTTGACTAATGTTTTTTTTGCTGTGGACCAAATTACGATTCCTAGGATCGAAAAATCGATAATGAAAAAAGTATCAAGCAATTGTCTATCAATTCTTTTACATAATAATTATGCAAATAATACTTAATTTTTGTCTTAATATCAAACACAAAGGAATAACTATTATGAAACTAGTGGCACCGACAGACGTTGTCTTGTATTTTTTTTGTAAATCTAAACCGTCCTCGAATCCCCTTGAACTCACACAAAAAAAAAAAAACATCAAAATCGGCCCAGCCGTCTAGGAGGAGTTCAGTGACATACACACGCACACACATATATATATATAAAAGAACCTGAAAAAGTGTTATGTTTTACAAATTAAACTTTTTATAATGTTTTCTATGAAAAAAAAAGGTTGGTGCCGTTTCAAATTGAATGAGTATTCTTTGCTAAATTAATAAAGTTATAATATATTTTATGTTATATTATATTCCCGTATAATAAATAAAAATATCGCGGGGCATTGCTCTCTTATTATATAAAAAAGGCTGCAGAACTGCCTCAAAAAGAATTTATATTAAAGGTTGAGTTTATTTTCATTATTTATTCAAATAACAACCCTTTAATAAAAATCGCGATTTACTGTAAAATAAACCTTAGTTTATTTGGCCAATCGAGACAAATCCGACAGAAAAGAAAATATTCTAAATGCGTAAATTATGGTTATCATATCATCAGCAATATTTAAATAATAATAGAAAATTTCCTTTTTTTTTTTAATTGTCATGACGTGTAATGTGTACACACATAATATAAATATGTCATTCTTAAAGGTTTTATTACAACACTTTTTAATAAGTAAAATAAACTTACCATGACCTTATCTTCCCTTACAGGATCTTTCAACAAAAAGTATCCATACAATAAACTGAACATATATAAGGAAGCTGACAGTGAAAATATGCCATAATATCCAATCCACCTAAGTAAAACTCCACTAAGAGCACTTCCTATAGGATACCCAAGAGACATGCACAAATTAACAATTCCAACTCTATACGTTCTCTCTTCTTTGGTTGTGATATCTCCGATGTAACTGAAAACACCGATAAAATTTGTATACCAGCCCCCTGTTACAGCTGGGAATATAGATTCGGTGAGAGCAGCGACTTCTGCAGGAAGTTCATAAAAGAAATAAGTGTTCACAATAAATCCAATGCAAGTTAAAAATTCACCAACGATTGGGATAAGGATACATGCTTTTCGTTTTCCTGTTCTGTCGCTCCATGCTCCGACAAATAATATTATTATCAAAGGAATTGTTGTCTGTACTACGTTCTTCCATGCTTGTATTCCTGCAGTCAAAGTCTGTACTTGTTCCTCATATTCCGTATAATTTTCTGTCTGTCTAGATTTTAAAGCATCACAGATTTCATGGCTAAAATTTAAATTGACTAGACATGCTTTTTCCAAATTTAAATTTTGAGTGGCTAAAGACGCTAAAACACTTGGCATAATATAACATGCCATTATAGGTTCGACTGTTATGTTGTCTTTTATTATTTTTAGCTTCTCTAATATTGTCACATTTTTATTTGGGGTGTTAATATTATTTTTTTCTGATTTTAATGGCGAAGTCTCATTTTCTTCTTTATCTTCTTCTGTTTTCTTAGATTCAGTATCACGATATTCTCTTTGAGACATTTTGTTAACAAAATATACGTGGTATTGTCTTATTTAATAATTTCACTAGATTCACACACAGCCATCATCATATGAATTAGATAAAGATATTGAATCATTTTGCGCCGTTCATATGATACACTGTAAGCTTCTATCTAAATATTTTTAGTACCTACAATATTTGTTCTACGATTAATTGAGTATTTCTTGTGTAATAGATATTTTTTTTAGAGTTACGTGATATATTTAAATGTTTTGATTTTATGCAGTCTATTATTATTTACTATTTTTTTAAATTCACGTGATATTAAGTATGTTATTTATAGGTAGCTAGCTGTTACCCGCAGCTTCATCCGCGTCATGTTACATTTACTGACGTATCCGGACAAATAATGATCATTTTTCTTCTTTATTTTTAGTTGTACCTCTAAAGGAAATAAGGCAGCGTTTTCAATGTAAGCTCCCGAGTGGTTTAATTTTTCAGACTCTTACAATAATTATTATCCTTATACTTATTATAAATTAATTTAGACAAAATCTTGATAAATTATCAAATTATATTATACTTTAACCCTGCCTCGGGAATTACTGTATCTCATGCGGAGAACAGTAATGAAAACAAAATGAATCCATGTATTAGTTTTTGAGTTTATCGCATACAGATAGACAGACAGATGCGGCGGAGGATTTTATTTATGTTATGTAATTATGATAAGGATTAACAACGTATTTGTGTAAATAGCTTCCCAATTACCGCTTTATTAAGTATTTAAATGGATATATATTCTATTCTTAATCCATAATTAATTCCACCACAAATTATTTTGTTATATCTCAAAAGGTTTAGGCAGCGTATTAGTTTAAAGCTCCAAGACAGATTAATTTTTTCTGACAGTCCTGGAGTTTTACCCGCATAGTTGCCGTTTCCGTGAGATTTCCGGGATGTAAGCTATATTATGTCCTTTCTCGGGTCACAAACTATTTTTGTACAAAATTTCATACAAACCGGTGTAGTAATTAAGTCGTTAAGAAGAAACAGACAGACAGACACACAGACAGAGTTTCGTATTTGTAATATTTTTACTTTATTAAAGTAAAAATATTATAAGATTATATTTTATCTGTACCCATGATTGTTAATGTACATTACACAACTATTAAGCCTAAAGATATTGTATGGATTATCATATTTGACCTTAGAATTAATGGGTCTAGGTTTCCTAATCCTCAAATATAGGTAATTTGTGATAGAGACGATGAAATAAGAGAATGATTGATTTGAATGATTATTGTTGGTATATATTGAAAAAAAAAACATTAAAATTAAAAAAAAAAAAAAGATACTTGTGTCTTACTTGTACGTAATATGATTTAAATACGTAGTGTGATAGTTTGTAGTTCCTGTTTTTTCTAAGAAATGTATGCATTTTTATAAAGATATAGGTATAAGTGGTAAATGACCAAATGAAATAAATGAATATGAACTGATAATGACGATGACGAATGTCATAATATAGAAGATCCAAAATCATTAAAAAATAACAAGATGTCCTCCTTTAATATCAAGTCATCTTGATCTACTAATAAAAATAGGCAATATGTTTTATTTTTAGTATTCTCTTTCTATAATCATTAAATCAGATGATAATGTACTTTATTTTCTTTTTATTTATTTTTTATAGAAGAGGGGGCAAACGGATAGTCGGTTCACCTGATGGTAAGTGATAGCGACATCCAATGACACCGGCCGGCCTTTCAAATGGGAGTATGCTCTTTTTTGTTTTAATTTCTATGCTAAATACCTACGCAACATAGCAATAATATTAGTATATCCAGCAGTATGTACTATTTGGTCAAACTGGAGTCAATTTAACAGAGCTTTGAGCATGCGGGTTGCTTTATCCTTTCCTACATCACACACAGCTACCTTCAGACCAGTCAAGTTAAATCGAGCGTATACCTCTTGAAATAATACATTTATTCCGGGATCTTATAATTTTACTACTGTAGAAGATAAGTTTGTTATTGTAAATAATAAACGATAAATAATTGTTTGATAAATTTATTGATTCATCCCGTTATCGGTGGGAAAGTTTTTATTTAATTACATACATTTACGAAGGACTTATGCTATTCCAATGCAGTTTTTTGTTTTGCTCTCCTGACTTGTCTTCTGTGGTCCACAAATATCCATCTAAAAAACGAAAAATCTAATTATTTCTGTTATTAACTTTTTATTGAATTTACTATTTGTCTGTATTGCATTGTTATAATTATTTATATAATCATTGGGCTACTATTACAGGTCTACTGGGAGGACCTAATATAATTATGATATTAGAATTCTCTTCAGAATTCGATTAAAGTGTAGAAGAATATGTTTCTCTATATATCTCAATTTACTAACACTGAATAAAATTAACTGAGAAAGGTATTCCTTTTATTCTGAAATAAATCTGTGTAAAATTATTTTGTTCGATATAATTGTAATAGATTGTATGTAATATTTCATCATCATCATCATCATCAGCCTCTTTCCGTCCACCGCATAGGCCTCCCTTTAATTGCACGCCTCACAAGCGAAGCGTTGAGAGCGTTCTGCTCTTACATATAGGGAAATATGAATTCACTTATACCAAGTCAAATAATCTGTCCGGCACAAAAAATATATTTCAATAAAAATATTGTTTAACATAGTAAAATATAACGACGTTAAAAATAATCTTTTATGGACGTCCGTATTTCCTATGTCTGTATGCGGCAGGGAAATTCTGGGGAGCGATTTTATTTTTTTAAACGTCGGGGGGTATGGTTGGAAGTATAAATCTCGATTTTCTAACTAATCCCGGTAAAGGGTTCGCCGCCATCTTGTTTTATATTTCAGGCTAGTTTTATCTCTGCCCCGACTGGACTACTAAGATACGTCTAATAATTAATGAGCATTCATAATATTAGACCGTTTATTAGTTGCTAAGCAACTGAGAGGCTTTTACAAATAATCAATTTAATTGTGGATCTTCCAAACATTTTTTTAATTACCCCTAATTTGCTATCTTCATGCTTTTGTAAGGTCTGTCTTGCTTTATTTGCTTGTACTATTATCATTCAAATAACTTACATAAATGCTATAACCGCTGGAAGAGTCATTGCAGATCCCATGAGAAATACGGCCCCAGGCAACACTTCCATAGTTGCCACGTATACCTGAGTATATAGGGGTATATACACCAGCGGCATCAAGTTTTCGGTTAAAGCAAAAATTGAATTGACTTTACCTAAAAATATAACACTGGCATAGAATCACACAAAATAATAAGTAAAGTCAAATTGGAGAGTAGCGTGGGATCTTTTTTTATGTCATCAGGAGGCAACCGAGCAGTCGGAGCCTTATGGTGACTACCGACGCCCATAAACATCCGCACAATCAAAAGTTATGCAGATGCGTCGCCCCCCTTTTCCTATTTTCCCCCACTGGGCTACCGCAAACTCACAAATCGTATGAAACACGATAGCATAGCTGTCACTTAACGCCGGTGTTATGTGAGCGAGAGGTACCACCCCGGTGATGTCTTGGTGGTAACTTGGTGGTGAGTTTGTTTCGTCGGTGCGTCTCTGTGGATATTATGAAACCAGCCGTAGGCGCTTCGAAACTAGCGGTAAATTCACTTGACGTTCAGTAAATTACGTAGTATGTAGAACGTAGTTACTACATTAAGTGGAAAAGGTGGCCTGTCCAATGATCAAATCAAGGTTGATGATGGTGATCATGATAATGACAATGAACTTAATATACTCGGCGAAGATGACAAAAAAGTAAACGCATTTCTGCATAATGATATGATAAACAATATTGTGATTGAAAAAGTAATGAATAATTTGAATCTAACTCGTCCTATTGTCCTTCTCTTATGATAAATTCGATTTCATGTGAGAATGGTAAGCTTCAGCCTTCAAGGGCTTATAAACGTAATTAAAATCATAAACGACTTATAATATTTCTAGGTATCATTCGAAGGCAGTGAAGAAACAATGATATTGCTAAGACATATGCAAATAATATTTTCGCTCATACGTAAGGGTTTAGTTTATCAGCTCAAAAGTCTTTTTTTATGTTAGTTAGATAGGCAAACTGGCAAACGTGCCACCTGATGGTAAGTGATTGACGTCGCCCATGAACATAAACTAGTTTACCTGGAACGAGCCCAGGCAACTCAAATATGTGTTGCCTATCCTGAGACATAAGAATTTAAGTCTCGGTGCCAGTAATTACACTGCCTGTCTTGCCCTTCTCTCCGAAACACAGCAAAGCTGTTTCACTGGAGAAAAAAGCAAGATGGTGGTACCCATGCAGCCGGGAGCCTAATTGGACCGGCACAACCGGGGTGGTACCTCTCGCTTACATAACACCGGCGTCAAGTGACAGCTATTCTGTAGCGTTAGGTTTGTGGTTGTGTTGTGGGACTCGCTGCGCCCCAAAGCTGGTAAGTGGACGCAGCTCTACCCACTAAAACGCGGCGAGTGCCACCAATACCGTCCCTGGTGAGGTGCCCCGGATCTGTTGAGCAAACAGGGCGCGACGGCTAGTTAGTCCCTCACGGGACCGACGCCACCTCCACAGAGGGGTTGTCCCGCACCACAAAACAACCCCTCCCAACGTTGAGACAGTACACTGGGGTGAGGTTCCCCTTCTTGAGTTGAGGTTCTTCGCCCCTTGTCCCCTGCTCTTTTGTCCCATCTTCTTATAAGAGGGGTACAAAGAGCCCCCTCGGCTCAATTAGCTTCACCTTAGGTGCTGGGCTCATCCTAGGCTACTAAGCCCCACTGCCACGAAAAGACCTGAACCATGGTGGGGATAAATGAGTTGCCTGGGATAGTCTCAGATTAACTTGTTTATGTTCTTGGGCGACGCTTACCATCATGTGGCTCGTCTGCCAGTTTGCCTATCCAACTTACATCATCATCATCATCATCATCATCATCATCATCGTCATCATCATCATCATCATCATCATCATCATCAGCCTCTATCCGTCCACTGCTGAACATAGGCCTCCCTCGATGAACGCCAAGATGGCGTAAAAAATCTAATTCTAGAATACATACCAAACTCATCAGCCGCAACTAATTTGGATACAAGAGATCTCATAGCCAATAAAGATGTCCCATTTAATATATCAACGAGAGGTGCTGAAAGTAATACAGAGTTTACCATGAATATATATTTGCCATCATATTGTGTTAATTTACGCGAATTGCATTTATTATAATTAAATAACTTTTAACCGTATATTCTAGCGGCTTTTTAAATTTTATCCCTCGAACAGTTTTGATGTGTTTCGGAAAGAAGGGCCAGACTGGCAGTATCAAATTTACGTCTTAAGATAGGCTCCGATTAGTCTTAGATTAGTTAGATTAGAGATCTGTCAGTTTGTCTACCCAACTAGTATAAAAATTCCAAAATTAAATTGAATTAAAAAGATTTATAAATCCCTCCAATATATCTCTTGAATGCTAGAGTTACCGAATTATTTTGTATGTGGGATAACCATAAATACGTACCAATGAAAAAAATCCTTTCATTCGGAGCGAAGCAGTACACAAAAGAAGAGGCGATTTTGCTCACTGTCGATATAATGCCCAGGATTGAATCGTGCCATTGTAAGTATTTACTGAACACGGTAATTGAGAATATGGTTCCTGGAATGAAATGTCGCGTTATAAATATCATCAAAAATGCTACACCAAGTGACCTGACTTTTATTGAAAAGGTTAAGGTTAATGAAAAAGGTTTGATAATAATCATGATGTTGATAATTGATGATTGCGATGACAATGATGATGATGACAATGATTATGATGATAATGATAGTGATCATGATTTTGAAGTGCAGGTGGAGCTAGGGTAGCAAGCACTGTAACACAAATTACAAGAATAAAAATTAAATAACTTTGATTGGAAATAATATTGATAACTTTTGTAAAGTATAATAAATTATTGATAAAATATAAATTTTGATTTAGATATTATAATGATGCATGTAAAATTATAAGTAATTATAATTTTATCAAATCTGCTTAACGCTTAGCGAAAAGCCATGAAATAACAGAATTAAATGTATGATACACATTTCAGTATAAGGCAATCACTAATAATGAAATTCTTAGAAACACTATCTAAATAATCTCAAATATTCTATTTATTACTCACCTATTGTGTGCGTGATAAAATTGTACGTTTGGAACAAGCTGAATTTTACCTCGTCCCAATTAAATCTGTACCTCGTAGACATGTATAATATGGAAAGTTCCCCTAAAACACGAAAATATTAAATCATCAATGGAACAATAGATTTTTATTACCTTGTTAGGATTAGTTTTTTAAGTGTAATAATAATAAAAAAAAAATTGCTTGATTTTATACCAGTACACTAAAACATTAAAGTACAATATTTTACAATAGTTATAATAATACAAGTGTATTCGTTTTTTAAATGTTTTTTAGTGTATTTTTTGAGAACGCTCTGTAAGCCCTAAAGATTTATAGGATTTTAGCTTGAGAAAATTGGTAAGATTCGCCTTAATTATAGAAGTGATGCTGTATATAAAATTTAGAAAAAGTATAGTTTTCAATAAATTTAATTTGGATTTGGATAACTTAATGACTTGAGGATGAGTGAGAGACAAAAAAACCAGATGAATAATGTATCTAATAAGCTGGACAACTTATGCCTTCCTTGGAAGTGCTATCCTGATGATACCGATCAGGATATTAGAACGAACTTCTGCTAGAAGAAATTTTTTATTTTATTGTCAGCGGTCCTTACAAAGTGTACCGTTTACCGATACCCTTACATAGATACATACATACGAGTGACGGTAATAAAAGCTTTTTTTTTCGAATTGTCTAAGCTAGCCTATTGGCCCTAATGCTACATGGGTTTGGTGGTGAACCAGCTGGTTCACCTATTGATTTTATATGATGGTGGATCGCCCCCCGCCAACCGTGGAGTCTTCGACCACACGGCCTCCTGGCGTCGGGTTTGTTTCAGTGGCGGGTCTGTCCCGCGTCACCGTCGGTTGGAACTCTACGGAAGATCTACTAGCATAAGTATTATAATTATTTAAAATACATAAGACAGACAAGCAGGAACCAGGACCCAGGAAGCGTGCAGGTGGGCGAATAGCATACAAATCCCCTACAGTATATAGAAATAATACAGTTTCACTGATGTAACGAAGCGCTTTACTGTATTTCGAAGAGAAGGGCAGAACTGACAATATAAGTACTGATACCTAGACTTATCTTACGTTTCAGAATAGGCAATGCAAGAAGGTGCTGCCTGGGCTAGTCCGAGGAACTTGTTCATGGGCGACGCTGACCACATACCAGCAGGGTCGGTGTCGTCCTGTCCAAAAGTACATAAAAAAGAAACCACAAGAATAAATAAAAAAATAATAACAAAATTATATTTAAAAAAAATACTATAGAAAATAGTCACCTAAGTTTAACCTTTAGCGCGTACCTATCGAAAAATTTGTTTAAAATGGTGTACATATATGTACGGTGTATGTAATGGTGTATATATATATTACAATGACATGAGGCCTGAGTATAATCTAGTAAAAGGAATGAAATATTTAGGATACGTTCCTGTATCAGTGATTAATACATGACCCACTTTTTTATCACCAAGTCCAATAAAGAAACAGTGTTTTGATTATGATATATAGATAATATAATCTTTATGATTAATTGTTGCCTGTGGGTTCGTTTACGTGAATTCGAGATTATGAGAATGGATTTTGCTACCTATAATATAATGAAAAAACCGGCCAAGTGCTAGTCGGACTCGCGCACAAAGGGTTCCGTACATTTTAACAATAAATATGGTTTATGTTTATGGTTGATTGAATGAAAGGTAAATTGCGGATTACGACTAATGACGTATTAAAAAAAAACTACTTCCTAGATCTCGTTCAAACCAATTTTCGTTGGAAATTTGCATGGTAATGTATATATTTTTTTTAGTTTTATCATTCTCTTATTTTAGAAGTTACACGGGGGCACGTTTTACCACTTTGGAAGTGTCTCTCACTCAAACTATTCAGTTTAGAAAAAAATGGTATTAGAAACCTCAATATCATTTTTGAAGACCTATCCATACATATCCCACACGTATGGGTTTTATGGAAAAAAAAATTGAGTTTCAGTTCTAAGTATGGGGGACCCCCAAAATTTACTGTTTTCTTTACTGTTGTATAAAAATCTTAATGCGGTTGACATAATACATCTCCTTACCAAGTTTCAACAGTAAAGTTCAAATAGTTTCGAAAAAAACTGCCTGTGACATACGGACGGACAGACAGACAGGCAGACACACAGACATGACGAATCTATAAGGGTTCCTTTTTTGCCATTTGGCTACGGAATCCTAAAAACCTATCATTTTTCATCAAACTTTGAGTAAATTTGTGAATTCCTAGAAATTTCTGTCAAAATTATGTTATCTGTAAAAACTAAGGCCTTATAAACTACATGCCAAATTATAAAAAGCGTCAAAGCAAACGAATACAAAGTGTATATATTTGTACTAAAGATATTAGCTTTGTGCTTCATATATTTATGTGTAAAAGTATTTAAATTAGTGATTAAGCCCACCATGTTTTAATTATTTACATATTGTAAGTATCTATAAGTTTTCTCATGTAAATGAATTAATTAATTTGTTCTTATGAGAAATAAATTTATCTCAAACCTCATATATTTTAAAGTTCAAACAAGCTCAATTTTATATGGTAAAAGCTTTCCTTTCATCAAACAGTGGTGACCCTTACATGTACCACTGCTGGGCACAGGTCTCCCCTTCGAAACCAGGCGAAGAGGCTTAGCCTTAGTAACGATGCTTACTTCCTCGGTGAGTAAGTTATGTTGACATAACTTGCTCACCGAGGTAATATGATGTACGGATAAATTCATGAAAATTTAACTTGTTGACTTACTCACTTTTTCGAGGCTAAGCCTTTCGATCCAACATCATTCTCGTCTAAGATGTAAATAATAATAAAAAAATATTACCTTTTACTAAATAAAATAATTTACAAGTGACTTGTATACAACAAACCGACAGACAGGCGAAATATCCTTACTATCCTTACTAATATTATCCTTACTAATATTATAAATGCGAAAGTAACTCTGTCTGTCTGTCTGTCTGTCTGTCTCTTCTTCACGCCTAAACCGCTGAACAGATTTGGATGAAATTTGGCACAAATATAGTTTGACACCCGAGAAAGGACATAGGATAGTTTTTATCCCGGATATTTCCCACGGGAACGGGATTTATGTGGGTAAATCCCCGGGACTGTCTAGCTTCTGAACCACCGAACAGATTTAGGTGAAATTTGATATGAAGATATTTTGAAACCTAACGTAGGACTTGATATAGTTCTTATCCTGAAAATCCTATGGGAACGGGAACTATGCGGGTAAAACTCCAGGACTTTCTATCTTCTAAACCACGGGACAGATTTGGGTGAAATTTGATATGAAAATACTTTGGAACTTAACGTAGGGTATAAAATAGTTGTTATCCTGAAAATCCCACGGGAACGGTAAACTATGCGGGTAAAACCCCGAGACTGACTTATCTTCTAAACCACAAAACAGATTTGCGTGAAATTTAATGTGAAGATACTTTGAAACTTAACGTAGGACTTCAAATAGTTCTTAGCCTGAAAATCCCACGGGAACGGGTACTATGCGGGTAAAACCCCAGGACTGTCTATCTTTTAACCACGGAACAGATTTGGGTGAAATTTAATATGAAGAGACTTTGGAACGTAACGTAAGACTTAAAATAGTTGTTATCTTGAAAATCCCACGGGAACGGGAACTGTGCGAGTAAAACCCCGGGACTGTCTATCTTCTAAACCGCGGAACAAATTTGGGTGAAATTTGATATGAAGATACTTTGGAACTTAACGTAGGACTTAAAATAGTTGTTATCCTGAAAATTCTACGGGAATGGGAGTTGTGCGAGTAAAACCCCGGGACTGTCTATTTTCTAAACCACGGAACAAATTTGGGTGAAATTTGATATGAAGATACTTTGAAACTTAACGTAGGAATTAAAATAGTTATTATCTTGAAAATCTTACGGGAACGGGAGTTGTGCAGCTAAAATGCCGGGACTGTGTATTTGTTAAACCACTGAACCGATTTGAGTGAAATTTGATATGGAGATAGTTTGAGATCCAAGGTTTGTATAAGTGTAACAATAAGTTTTTTAGATGTGTCAATAGGTGGCGTTAACACAAAATGTAGATCACGCTATCTATTACAAGATGCGAATCCTTATGACGATTCCACCTTTGTATAGCACGTGTTTTCAATGAATTTATTAATAGAATTCATGATATTTTAAAAAAGGAATATTTTATAATAATAATAAAATATAATATGAATAAAATATATAACATTTCTTTTTCGTAGTTTTGCTGGTAGTAGGTACTAATTTGAATTAAAATATTGATGTATCATAGCTTAGTTTCGAATAACATTGTAATGTCAGGACGTCTGACACCTCAATCCTCCCATGATCATGGTTGCTGTAGAGTATTCGAAACGTCGAGTCGGGCATGTAAAAATCTTAATAAACGGCGATAAAATCCGTAAAAGTTATTTAAATATAATAAAAATGTACTTCTAAATTAAATAAATACATTTTATAAAAACGTACTATCGGGCCTTATGGTGGAAGCTAATAACTTTCTTTAAATTATAATAGTTTGTAAATTATTGGAACCATATCATTTGAAAAATAAGATTTAAAAAATACTTCTTACATGCGAACGAAGTCGCGGGTAAACGCTATGAAATAATATACGGTATTTACATAAAAAAATCAATTTTGTCTGTCTGTTTGTACCGATTAATCTCTAAAACGGCTAAGCGATTTTGACGAGGCTTTCACTGGCAGATATGTTGTAATGTTATAAGGCGTAACTTTTGCCATAAAATTAATCATCTTCAATCCGATCGGCTGTAAATCTAAGTAAACGCGGGCGAAGCTGCGGGCAACAGCTAGTATTTAAATATATTTCCATTATTGTATTTTCTATTCTTTTGTTTAAACTTTATCTTTTTTAGTTATATTTTATTATTTTAATCTACAATGATATCTACGATTTTTTTATAAATATAGTATAATATTTTATTTTTTGTTGTAAAAATAGTATACTGGATTCACAGCTGATATTGTAAGGAGTATTGTAGGTTACTTTTACAGTATAAAAGAATTATGTTCTGTTCACAAAAAAAAAAAACTTATAAAAATGGGAGCAAAATTTGATTGAAATTGAAAAGTACACATTCAAACAAATTATTCAAAATTAGTCCAAGAATGGCTATATCATTAGGCAAGTACTTGGCGCACCTAGGTATATTTATTTCAGAAAAGGTAGTAAAATTTTATATTGCACGTAGCTATGTCTATCTTTTTTCCTATGGATTTAAGTAGTATCTTTTGAAATAATAAAAAAAAAAACATGTACATAGTTTTACTCACCATGAAACGGTCCAAACAAGAGAGCCACCACTGTCAGCATCATAATTATTCGAGCTCTTCTGTTATTTGGTCCATTTTTAAAAACTACTTTTACAGTCTCCTTAACATTGGCGAAATCGAAAAATAGACGAGTTAAATATAAGATCCCTTTTTTATCATGCTGAAAAAAATATTTGCTACACTTTAAGTAAACAAATCGTAGGAAACATTAATCCAAAATGGGAACACCAAGGGCTATCGATAAGAGAAAATACCAATTACTAATAATTAGAAAAGTTTAAAAGAACAAAAAACCTGTAAATGTATCTGTAAGAAAAACAATTTGATTGTAATTAAGATAATTTTATTCAAATGCACATTTTCATTCAAAAAAATGCACTTCACATCAACGAATCAACTAAATTGATGGCAGAGGCACCATTTTAAGTCGACTACCCGACAGAAGCATATTTCAATATTCATTGAAGGCATTACCTACCAAAGTTTTCATTTCTTAATACGTGGATTTTAAGGTTAATATTTATATAGAATTTGATGACAAAAGGGCTTATGATGATAAAAAGGTTTATTTTGAAGAATATGTATTATTACAAATAATTTTAAATCAATTTTAGACAAACAGAAAATTCCCCGAAATCCGAAAAAACTAATAATAAGTAATGAAACACTTTTTACGGATTTTATCGCGGTTTATTAAGATTTTTAGAAACCCGACGTTTCGGATACTTTACAGCAACCATGGTCACGGGAGGACTGTATGGTTGCTGTAAAGTATCCGAAACGTCGGGCTTGTAAAAAATCTTAATAAACCGCGATAAAATCCGTAAAAAGTATTTCATTATAATGAGTGAAATTCGCGTAAACATTAGAAAACAATATAATAATTAGTAAGTTACAGAATAATTAATATCTTTAAAGCAGCCTGTGTGATATTTTTTTTCATGAAGTAATAATTTAATTATTAATAACTGAAGTTGAAAAAACGAAAGGGACAAGCTTTTGATGTAATATGATCATGAATAAAATGAAGGTGTGTTTTTTTTCGCGTAAATTGTTTTGTCATCGGCTTTCAATAAGTGTGCAAAGTTTTAAATTAATGACACGTTTAGATGTAAACAAAAATCAGGTTTAAAGATTTCACACACATATTGTATTTAATTTCTCTGCAATAGTTTGTATTTTGTTTCACTGCGAAAGATGATGAAACTTGGAGATTTATTTGCACACATTACAAGACACATGATTATAACGATATAATCGATTCGGGAATCGATTTTCACGATGAGTGATAAAAGGATTAAAAAATAAAGTGATAAGTATCGATATAAACGCTAACAATTTCTTTGTTTCAAAATCAGTCAATAAACCATTTATTTGTTTTTAGAACAATTAACATCGTCCGGTAAAGCTATGCGAAGAAATTATTGACATACTTATTTAAAAAAAGTACAAAAAAAGTAAAATTTATATGAAAATATTATATGGAAATACTATAAAAGGAGGTCTTACTCTGAAGATTACTCTGAAGGGAGGGATTACTCTGAAGGTCGTTAACCTTCAGAGTAAATGTAGTTCCTAGTAAGGATGAAAACAAGATAACATAAACTTTCATCGAAATCATATTGGTTGTGTGTAACAAACATAAGCCATATTAAAAATTTAATCTCCAACAAAAACTTTAAGGATCGAGGTAGAAGAGAAGAAAGGAGGAGAATTTTATAATTGTATGTTTTTTTATTGGAATGGTAGGCTTATTAATATGTAATATTTTTTCTTTCTTTTACACCGGGAAATGCTCTGAGGCATCCCGCGGGAAAGTGGGTCTCCTCAGGCAAGTATGTGGGATTCGCTGCGCCCGAAAGGTGGTAAGATAGACGCAGGAAAACTCGGCGAGTGCCACCAATGCCGCCTTTGGTGAGGTGCCAGTGTCAACAGATCCGTGTTGAGCTAACAGGGCACCTCGACGGCTGGTTAGTCCCTCAAGGGATTGACGCCACATCCATGGAGGGGTTGTCCTGATGAGGGGACAAAAGAGCACGGAGGCTCTTTTGTCCCCTCTTCATATAAGAAGGGTACAAAGAGCAGCTCCCTCGGCTCAATTAGCTTGGCCCAAGGTGCTGGGTTCACCTTAGGCTACTGAGCCCCACCGCCACGACAAGATTTGAACCATGGTGGGGTTTAATATTATGTAATATGGTTTAGACTATAAAAGATCACGTTTGGTCACAGATCATACACCCAAAAAGTTTTGATACAGCATACACGTTTTCATTTATTTATACTACGATAGTTGCGTACAACGATGTATGAAAACTTAGTAGAGGGCAAACGGATAGTCGTTTGACCTGGTGGTAAGTGAGAAGCAGCATTCACAGACACCCACTACATCATTAGCAGGTGCGTTGCCGGCCTTTTAAATATGAGTATAAGAATCACAAGCTTAAAAATGATTGCAAATTTAGTAAACATTACCGTTTTTTGTGCTTCAGTTCGTTTCGGATCCTTTAATACAAAAACAGTGTATAGTAAATTGAGGAAATGTATGGCTCCGGATAGCCCAAAACATCCATAGTACCCTATATTACGAATCAGTACACCACTCACACCCATTCCAATTGGAAATCCAACAGTGAAACTAAAATTGATTATACCCATCCTAAAAGTTCTGTTCTTATTTGTTGTTATGGCACTGATGTAAGCAAACATGGTCGTAAAACATGCACACCAAGATCCGGTTATACCATCTATTATAGCATCAGTAAATATTAAAACTTCCAGAGATAAGTCGTAAAGAAAGTAGGTGTTAATGATACTGTTAACACATACTCCAACTTGTCCAGCGAGTGCGATTATGATGAAGATTTTTCTGTGGCCAGTCTTGTCAGACCATGAGCCCATAAAAACGGCGAAAAAACAAGGGAGCGTCGCTGTGATGTATGTCTTCCAAGCCATTGCTCTCGTGACTAATTGTTGGACATCCCTCTCGTATTGGTTCTGTCCTTCGAGTGTTTGTAATCTCAAAGAGTCGCAAATTTCTTCCGTAAAATTTAAATTTACCCGACACGCCTTCTCCAAACTGAGATTTTGTGATGTAAGACTGTAAATTATCGCGGCTATTATAAAGAAAAACATGGACGGTTCGACCGTGATATTTTTGAATACGTAACAGCATGTTTCTTTGAAATTCCTCTTTATTTTATCCTCTTTATCATTCAGTGGATCTGTTTCTGAGTAATCTTCTCCCACTTCACCTACATTAGTATTTCGATCTTCTGTGTTCATATTTGTTTTATTATTAATAAATTAATCACATATTACAAGGGCGCCAAGTCAATTACACACATTGAATGTTATCAAACGTATTAAACCGTTGAATTTATTTGTTCCATCATATCAGCGATAAGCCTCATTAATCTTCGTATTGTGTCGTATTCCAATATTTTGATTCGAACTTAATTATAATCTAATTGACACATTTGGTACAAAACAAATGATTTTTGGTTTTCTTACTGGCTATTTTTGTTTAAAAGTTTGATAAAATAAACTCCTTAATTGCATGTATATTTTTTAAATTAAAGTTGCTAGTTGCTAGTCTCGTTGGGTATAGAATACAATGAATAATACCTTTTTTTTTCTTTAACGCCGGGAAATGCTCTGAGGCACGACAAGGCCTGAACCATGGTGGGGACAATGAATAATACCTGGATCGAATATGAACAGCCGAATAATATGGCCTCATACGATTATTCCAAACATGGAAATTTGTAATAACCTTACCGCGACCATAAATTGTCGCTAGTGTTGCATGTATCGAAACGGAACATTTAACCCTTCCCGCGGCCTGTAAGTCGCCCCCAGCTGTTGAGGTTATAGAAACTTATTTAACATTAAGTAACTATACTTATGGTCCTGTATTTTGTATTTTTTAAAATATGAATCTTTGTCAATCACATTATGATGTTGTGTGACGATTGTAATTTGATATTTCTTTGTTCATTTATCAAAGTAATAATGTATTTTTCATTCGTGAATATGAAACGAAAAAAATGTATTACTGCTAATATTTTGCCACCTTTGCCACTGTTTGGCTATATTTATGGTATTACTAACACTTTCTTTTTTTGGTTTACGACCATGGCACGCTATAAAGCTAAAGGGCTTCGAAGTATTCAATGTCTTAGAGAAAATTACATTATGAACAAACTGGAAGGCGTATATAATATTGACGGAAAGGGTTTCCAGCTTAATTTTCATAAATCACCAGAAGTTTTGGCTGAACGTGGATCCAAGAGAGAGAGAAAGAGATTTTAAGCTAGTAAATATGACCACATAATATATTATATGGGCATATTTACCGCCCCCGTCTGAAATAAGGCTAATTTTTATGTTTTTAAACTGTTGAAAATATTATTTATGGATTAATATTGTTGTATTTTTTGCCTTTTTGTAAAGATGAATAGCCACACCTGTTTGTTTGTGTGCTGTGCTGTGCTAAAACCAGCTTGTTTCATTTTTATTATTATTAAAAAAGGATGAAAAACCGTGAGGTGGCCTTATTCGACCCAGGTACCATAGAGTTATTAACGTGATATCTTATTAATAGTTTCGTTCCGTTTGAGCCGAGCGTAGAAACGAGAGCTTGGAACAAGCGATAGAGAAGCAAGATCGGCCTAAGCGCTCGGCTCAGGACGCACTATGACGTTATCACATCCAATTATCATCCGTGCACCGACTTTACAGACAACAGATAGGTTTTTTATTTTTATGGCTTAGTAGTAGAGACGGGTCACCAACAACAATGCTGCTGAAGCAACGACCACGACCACTGCCAAGAGTGTAACGACAAGGAAGAATAATCATATGAATTACATGAACTAATAAGCGAATTATTGCTTTATTCATATTTAAATAGTGCCTTATTCAATATGTATTTGTTTAATCGCCTTTCACCATCATCATCATCAGCCCTTATCCGTCCACTGCTAAACATAGGCCTTTTTTTCTTTAACGCCGGGAAATGGTCTGAGGCATCCCGCGGCGGAGTGGGTCTCTCCACGCGGGTATGTGGGACTCGCTGCGCCCGAAAGCTTGTAAGTGGACGCAGCTCCACCCACTAAAACCCGGCAAATGCCACCAACGCCTCCTTTGGGGAGGTGCCCCGCATCTGTTGAGCAAACAGAGCACCTCGACGGTTAGTCAGTCCCTCTGGGGACTGACGCCACCTCCACAGAGGGGGTTGCCACAGAAAAACCGCTCCCAACATCGGGACAGTACAATCGGGTGAGGTTCCCGTACTCACCCCTTGCCCCCTGCTCTTTTGCCCCTCTTCTTATAAGAGGGGTACAAAGAGCCACCTCAGCTCAATTCGCTTCGCCCAAGGTGCAGCGGCTCACCCTAGGATAATGAGCCCCACCGCCATGACAAGACCTGAACCATGGTGAGGATAGGCCTTACTTATCACAATATTATATTATACAATTTTTTAGGATATCGCAAGGGAATGCAATTCGCATGTGCCTATCGTGTATTTCGCAGTATACCCGGGTAGATTGCAAGACCTATTTGGGACTCACACTTGGAAATGCACCAAGTGCCAATAAGCAGTCCCCGCGAGACCAGGTCACCTTCCTGACCCGATACGAGCACAATGGACGTTACTGGAGGCGCATTAATTGGCACCTCCTACTCGCCTTCGTCTACCGCGGGGGAGGCCTCGTGGGCGACTTCCTCTCTTGCTCTTTCGTCGGCCTCCTTTTGGCACTTACTACCTTGCAGAAGGAGACCATCGCCGCCCCAGACTCGTCATCACCGAGCATCGTGGGGATGATGCTCGGCAGAGATAAGTCCCCTCCGACGCAGCGACGCCCATATCAGGCACACCTCGAAGGGGACAAGGAGCGAGGATGGGAACCTCACCCCATTGCACTGTCCCGACCTGCTCGCTCTGCCCTGTTTGCTCAATAGATTCGGGGCACCTCAGCAGAAGCGGCATTAGTGGCAATCGCTTTCTTTTAGTGGGGAGACCCGCCGTCGAAAGTGTGTTAAGCCGAGTCCTCCGCCGCACCATAATTGTAATATATCGTACACATATATCGTGGGTCACGTGACATCGATTCATGCGTAACGTGCCCACGAGGTGGGCCACGCTACAGATTTATTATTCTATATTCTAGTATAGTGGACCGCAGTGGAAACGTAGACACAAGTTGTCAAACAAATGTATTTACGCAGTTAAAATGCGCCGCGTTCTCGTGCAAATCATCACACACATCGCAGCGGTGGAGTTGCGCGTTTACATACAAATACTTACAAATCCATTGATAACATTAAGCTGCCTGATTCGATTACATTTTGATGATTCGTTATGACTAGTAAAAAAAATCAATGTCATGTTTAGTATTCACGAATAATATATTATAACTATTATGTTATAGTTTTTAACACAGGAAAAAACATACTTTTTTATATATTGCGCTCTGGATGCCTGAAAATGGACATATGAATGCGCTTGTTTTTACACATGATCGCATACAAGAGTTTCTATAAAAGAGTGTTGTAAGTATTTTTTATTCTGAAGTTCACGCGGGACAATATAGGCGTTTTGCGAGGTAAAGATATAAAATATAATAATATCAACCCTTATATTATATCCCACTGCTTGGCATGAGTCTCCTCCTCGAAATCAGGCGAGGAGGGTGTTGAGCCATAGTTCACCCATGCGTTGGCCCATTGCGGGTTAGTGAACTTCAGTCACCTTCAAAGAATTTTAATCTCATCAAGAATGATGGTTTCCTCACGGTGTTTTCTTTTCCGGCGGCAAGCGATGTTCTCATGTTCAGGCGCACGTAGAAAATGAGATAAATCCATTTCAAGGCACCATAGGGGCCAGGATCGAACCCGGACCTCTCAATCAAGAGCCCCAGCCCATACCCATTGGATAATAATTAATCCAGTTATCAGTTCATAGATAATAAAATCAGATACCACTAACACTTTAATTTAAGCAACTCCATATTTTACAAAAGAGTGGGCAAAAGGTTTACCTAGTTGTAAGCGATACATACCCGCTACACCAGAGGATTTGTAGGAAAGTTGCCTTTTGGATATCTATATCTAGAATACATAGGCTGCACTAAAAGTATCGGGAATGGAATATCCACTGTTCCTGTCATATTAAAATCTTTTTAATTGAAAACTTCTTAGTTTTAAAAATCGAATACCATTTATTTATTTAAAAAAAGATTCTTGGTCTTGTCACAAGGTCTGGTCAAACTTGTTTAGTCGTTGAGAAAATGAAATTGACTCGAACTTTGAACTTGACGTTGAACTGCAACCGCCGCATCATCCTCCATCACGACAATGCGAGTTCTCACACCGCGCACAGAACAAAAGAGTTTTTAGAGCAAGAAAACATAGATTATTAGACCATCCGCCGTACAGCCCCGACCTAAGCCCTAATGATTCCTATACTTTCCCTAAAATAAAGAATAAATTGCGTGGTCAGAGATTTTCATCGCCTGAAGAAGCTGTGGACGCCTACAAAACGGCCATTTTGGAGACCCCAACTTCCGAATGGAATGGTTGCTTCAATGATTGGTTCCATCGTATGGAAAAATGTGTCGAATTTCGCGGAGAATACTTCGAAAAGCAATAAATACATTTTTAAATAGTAATGTTGTGTCACTTCCTTGATTCCCGAAATTTTCAGTGCCGCCCTCCTATGTAGATACTACGGAGATGAAATATTATTATAATATGTTTTTTTTACTTCTCGACTAACAAAAAGGAGGGTTATGATTTTGACCGGTATGTATGTATGTTCATCGTTTAGCTCACAACGTTACTACTTATCAGAATTTGACATTGGATGTATGTACTCGTATCGTTAGAAGCAACTTCATCGTCCGCGAGTTACCTATAAAATAAAAAAAAAGCCTTTTATTTCTTGCAAGGGTTACATTTTTTTTCTGCAGACTATTACTACAATTATCTACTAAACTAACATTTGATTTTGAATATGAATATAATGTAAGTAAATTGGTATTATTGTTTAGATCTGAATTTAACTTTAATAAATTTGATTAAAACCGAGTTACCTATAGGCTATGTAAAATCATGAAAAATCAGATGTAACGCATTCTAGAGGATATTAAATCATGAACTAAAAAAATATTATTTTATTTAATTTATTAGTCAGAGGGGTCATTATAAGAAGAGGGGACAAAAGAGCAGGGGGACAAGGGGTGAGGATGGGAACCTCACCCCATTGTACTGTCCCGACGTTGGTAGGGGTTGTTCTGTGGTGCGGGATAACCCCTCTGTGGAGGTGGCGTTGGTCCCTTGGGGGACTGACTAGCCGTCGAGGTGCCCTGTTTGCTTACTAGATCCGGGGCACCTCACCAAAGTCGGCATTGGTGGCAGTCGCCGGGTTTTAGTGGGTAGAGCTGCGTCCACCTTACCACCTTTCGGGTGCAGCGAGTCCCACATACCCGCGTGGGGAGACCCACTCCCCCTCATACCCGGGATGCATAACATATTAATGAAGAAATATAATGCAGTTTACTTTATAACTGAATATTATACTTGCTAATTTCGTTCGATTTTTGCTAAATTGCTAAATTCGACAAGTTTTTCTATTGCTATTATATTTTGCAAAAATTGAAACTTTGTTCAAAGGTTATCTTTTTATCGTTTCCATCTTAATTATTTTGATTGATATAGATAGATCCTGACCGTATGTGGGACTGGGCCCGGCGAAGGCCAGACTTCTCCTCGTAAGGGGGGACTTCCCTACCGTACTAAGCAGTCCCCGCGACGTCATGTCATAATTGGCCTAGGCGGGAACCTAGGCCAATTATTTTGTCAATTGTCCTGCCCGACACGAGCACAGGGGTGTTATTGGAGGCGCATTAAGTAGCGCCACCTAAGCACCCCCGTTCGTCACCTGCGGGGGGAGGCCTCGCCTTGTTAAGAGGTAGTGCCATGCTGCTTAGCAGCCGAATTGGGCTGGCACGACGGGGGTGGTACCTCTCGCTCACATAACACCGGCGTCAAGTGACAGCTATGCTGTCGCGTTTCGTGCGGTTTGTGAGTTTCCGGTGGCCCATTGGGGGGTTAGGGAAAAGGAGGGCAACGCATCTGCATAATCTTTGGTTGTGCGGATGTGTTTGGGCGTCGTTAGTCGCCAAACGGCTTCGACTGCTCATTGCCCTTCTATGCTATAAAAAAAAAAAAAAAAATCTTACCCGCATAATATCTCTATGAGGCTCAGATGAGTTAATTATGCCATTTCTGCCTCTCCACCGTTACATTTCCTAAGACGTGAGATAATAGGATTCGGTGCTAGTAAATACGTTGCCAGTCTTGC
Source organism: Helleia helle (assembly GCA_963853865.1). NCBI lineage: Eukaryota > Metazoa > Arthropoda > Insecta > Lepidoptera > Lycaenidae > Helleia > Helleia helle. The sequence goes on along the minus strand of OY971425.1, from coordinate 3,886,483 downwards.
CCTTCTCTCTGTATCACAGTAAAACCGGTTTCACAGAAGAAATAAGCGCGATGGTGGTACCCAAGTAAATGGACCCGGAGCGCTGGCGCAATTCTCCCATCACCAAAGTTCTTGCGAGCTTACCATGTAGCTTTATAACATGTTATTCTTAAAACATATCTATGAATAATAATAATAGCTGTGGACGCTTTTACACCACGTCAATCTGGCGCCGTGGTAAGTTCACGAAAACTTGTGTGACGGGTACCAGACAACGGAAATATATTTATTACTTTTATATTATACATATATTTAAGATTTTTATTATAATATGATACATGTATGAAATACACATCCATGACCCAGGAACATAAAAACTTTTTGTTCCCTGGCGGGATTCGAAACCCACTACCTCCGTCTTCAGCGCCAACGCGCTAACCATTGAGCCATAGAGTTCGTCAAATATTAAATAATTCGGAAAATACAGTAAAATAGTAAAATAAAAAATACAGCTTATTGCAGCTTTATTCTTAATTAATAACAATTTCCCTTATATTAAAACAAACACAATTTAACAAAACGTTTACTATATTATTATATTAAGACCTGCATGACATTATTTTTCGGTAATAGTATAAAATAATGAAATTATTATATCTTCAAAGTAATAAAACACGCTTTTTATTGGAAAATATATTTTTTTATTTAATTTAATCTAGTGATTTGAAGTGTAAGTGATCTATCTGATATACCACAATGATATATAATATGATAAACCACAAGTCCTCGCAAAAGAACACCGATTCTAACCAAGGATGATCCGTGAGGCTATTGAAATTAAAAAACATCCTAATTTCAATAGAGAAGATGGCTGGCTCTTACCACCTGCTTGGGATTATTATAGTATGGATCATACTATAATAAAGACCTAGTACGTATTGCTAACGTCTTTGTTATACATAGTTCACAAATAAAAAAATATTTTCGAAAGTACAAATGAGCATTTGTAGTTATAGCTATAGCTTAATAATAAAATATATCTATTAAATTATTTTTATATTGTCTAATTACTGAACGTTACGAAGCTAGAATACCCCGAGGTAAGCTTGTCTTACGGGTAATATGAACGGAAATAAATTTAACAAATTCAAATTTACATAAAACCCAATGTTCTCATCAAATTTTTTTTTCTGCTTGAAGTAGATTAAAGGTGGAATAATAATGGCCACCTATCGTTGTACCAATGGACGGATGTTTATCGATTCATCATCCTTTATCCGTCCATTGCTGAACATAGGACTCCTTCAATGAACGCCAAAACGACCGATCCCTCGAATAATCCATGTTTATTGATTATTCCAAGCAAAATATTTTTTTTGTAATTTAAGTCTTCAGTTTATCAGTATTCATAATTCATAGTAGTTTTTATGATGTCTATTTCGTAGTTAAAAAAATATTATGATAAATAATATTATTATTTTTATATTATGATTACTTCATTGAGGGAGGCCTATCTGCAGCAGTGGACGGATAGATGCTAATGATGATGAATAAATGCTTTTGTAGAGATGAAACTGGCGCATTACTTCTTTTATTACGAAACGAGACGGTCCATTTCAGGTCTGGTCTTGTACAGTATACCATAAAAAGAGAAAAAATACATAGATTTAATTAAAAATAAAATACATTAGTTTAAAAAACTAATTTACAAGCCAAAAATAAAAATCTTTTTCAACTTGTTGGTGAAAATGGCGCCCTTCAGACGGATTATTAATTCTTACTTACTAAATGTCATTTCTTACAAATGATAAACCAAATGATGACAGATGCCTATCAAACAATGACATAATTCCTTACATTTGACACCAAGGAATATACGCAATACGCCATTGTTTTATACACGTAGTGTTGCAAATCTTAGAAACATTAAATTATTCTACCGCTGAAATTGAGATGAATTCATGGATATGAACAAATCAAAACTGTTTCAATATTTTCTTTCCTTCATCTCATTACATGTACAAAAGTAGACCAACGTCCCATACAATTTTGGACCGTCTCCTTTGTTTGAAAATTGATCAAAAGCTATGTAAGTAAAATATTAACAATGTACTAAGTAGCTAAATTTAACTTAATTCATATAGCCCTGCTCAATACTTATAGTAGGAATTTATTAATGCTTATAAAATATAATATTCTTTATTATTGAATATCTTACAATTAAAAAACACAAAACAGTCGCTATATTAAATCTTATACATAACATAATATATTTACATGTTTTTAAATTATATAGACCAACAACTTTAGCGTTAAAATGGTACTACTTAGAAGTCTAAGTTAATAGCACTGGTAATATTGTTAAATGAATAATCAAAATCTTACTAAACGCGAAAGTTTGTAAGAATGTAATGGATGTTTGTTACTCTTTCACGCAAAAACTACTGAATGGATTCGAATGAAACTTTACGACAACAAAGCTTATACAACAGGATAATATAAAGGCTTTAATTTATCCCTGTACTCCTACGGGAATGGGAAGTACGCAAGCGAAACCGCGGGGCGCTGCTAGTTGATTATAAAAATGCTAATTACATTTATTTAAAGTGATTTACACATTCTCGCGAAAGTTGTTCCAGAATAGCTACTCTCGCTAATCACTAGAGTAGCCCTATTTGGCAAGTCTCATCTACGTTCGTGTGGTCCTCGTTTTTCGCTGGAATCGATTGAAGAAAAAAAATTGCAGTTTTATGTTTGCGGGACTCCTTCTGCATTAGGAAGAAATCATGAATAAGTTAAATCGCGCGAAATAGCTCGCCTAGACTAATTCATATGCACAACTGGTGGAATCTTCGAAATAAACCATTAAAAATATTATATATAAAACCATTAAAAAGTTGTTAAAGAGCGTTTGTGTAGTAAAGCATATTATAAAGTAAAAGATTTCATGGAAGATACCACACCCTGGGAATAAGGCGTTCCTCCCGGGCATTTCAAGATAAGATGTAAAAATTGTTATTAATGTATATTATTTGAAAAGATTAGTTCCACTGAGTTTGTTTCGCCGGTTCTTCTCAGTGGGCTTACCTTGGAACCGGTGGTAGATTCAATTGACGTTCAAAAAGATACTGTATTAGTACTATTTTGAATATATTTTTTTTTGATAAAATTGTTTTTGATTTGATTGATATGTTTATTTCTATCCTAAAAGGCTAAATAGATCATACATATTAGGAGGACATTGGGTTTCTTTTTTGCCATTTATGTTTTTAGGGGTTTATCTGTTATTACATATTTTCGATAATCATGAAAAATGTCTTAAATTACAATAAATGTTTGCCTATAGTTAAAAAAAGGATTGTGTGGTTTTACGAAACCACGGCAAAAGTGAAACTTTTTTCACATTATAGACATTTAAATAAAATTTTTTGGAATAATTTTTGGAATTAAGGGTATAAAAATCCCTTTATCAATCTTAATTTTATACTTGGAAAACTTGGCGGCCGACCGTCACGCGACATGCAACACACAGACGAAAAAGTTTGAGACGATGTAATAAAAGTTTCACTTTAAAAATGTTTCGCTTATGCCTATAGTTGTCTATCAACCTTTTCCAATTTTTTTTTAAATTTTACACTTGTTTCAAGAAAATAAGTAGACTTGATGATATGGTATCTCTGTAAAATATGTCTATCCCTTTCGGGTATACGCGAATGTCAATTCCATTTGATACTTGTTCCTAGGACGTTTGTGATGACATTGCTAACTTCAGCTCAGCGAAGTCACTAGACGTTCTTCACGCTATAAAAATATGTCACATACCTATCAATTAACATTTGAATCGCCCGAACAATATATTTCTATATCAACAATAATTAATACGAGAACTTTACAACCGTAACAAGCATTCTGCAATATAAATTAACTTCAACAAAAAATAATAATTCCATATCATTACGACTTTTATACCCTTTTACATTGAGCTCGAACTTAAAGTATTTTATAATAGAAAGCACTTTAAGAAACCCCGAGAATAACTTTGAAAAGTTAGTTTACTTTCAGTCTAACGATTCTGAAATACATAATTAATTTCTAGTTTCATTTATTTTGCTTTATCTGGTAGATCCAGTGCCACATTCGCTGGTAAGTATGGTTTTTCTGGTGTTTTAGATGCATCTGCTTCTTGTTTTTCTTCCGCTTCTAACGCCTTCTTTCTTGCACCGCGGCGATCTATCCGTCCTTGAATAATGAAAATTCTGGAAAATAAAAAAATATGAATTCATTACATAAGGTTACACAAGTCGCTCATCTTTCCATACAAACGCAGAAGAGTAATTACTACAGTGAAGTTTGACGTTGACCATGAAAAATAATTTTAATGTAAATTAATCTCGTCGTTATCTATGTCTGTATGTACCCAAATTCGTAAAAAAATTAGACATTAAAAAAATACAAGCTTCTAAACTTTAATAGTAGGCGGAAATAAATAGCAAACATAAAGCCCGTACAGACATAGCTTAGTTATTCAAAAGTTGAAATAAATTTATTATAAAAAAGATACACTTAATAGTTTTTCTATAATAACTGTTTTGCTAAAAGGACATTTTCGCAATGAATCATTGTACATTTCATTCTAGCACGCATGTTCGCGCACTCTGTCGAGTGAGATAGCAATCGTTTTGTTACAGTTCGCGCCGTCGACTAGTTCAACCTTAAGATCATTTTAAAAGTCTTATATTGTTGGTATCTTGATCATTATCAAATTGAGCAACGTAATAAAATAGGTATACATATAGTTTTTGTCACATCTATAATATTTTCATAGTAATACTATTTAGTAAGAGGTAGTGCCGCACTGCATTGCAACCGAATTGGGCCAGCACGACCAGGGTGGTACCCTCTCGCTCACATCGCGTTTCGTGCGGTTTGTTAGTTTCCGTTGGCCCATTGGGGGATATGGAAAAGGAGGGCTACGCATCAGAAAAATTTTTGATTGTGCGATTGTGTATGGACTTAGACTGCTCGTTTGCTCTCCTATGCTATGAAAAATATATTTGATGCGAATCATATAATATAAAGTTACCATGGTTCAGGCCTTGACGTGGCGGTGGGGCTCAGTAGCCTAGGGTGAGCCCAGCACCTTGGGCGAAGCTAATTGAGTCGAGGGGCTCTTTGTACCCCTCTTATAAGAAGGGGTGGAAAAAAGAGCAGGGGGCAAGGGGCGAGGACGGGAACCTTACCCTATTGTACTGTCCCAACGTTTGGAGGTGTTGTTCTGTGGTGCGGGACAACCCCTCTGCAGTAGAGGTGGCTTCGGTCCCTTGGGGGACTGACTAGCCGTCGAGGTGCCCTGTTTGTTCATTAGATCCGGGGCACCTCACCAAAGGCGGCATTGGTGGCACTCGCCGGGTTTTAGTGGGTAGAGCTGCGTCCACTTACCAGCTTTCGGGCGCAGCAAGTCAAACATACCCCCGCGGGATGCCTTTCCCGGCGTTAAGGGAAAAAAAATAAGTATAGCAAGAATTCAATTATTTTCATTTGAAATTTATTAATTTTTTATGGTTTGATTGGGTATTTATATATTATTGGTAGATGTTTAATGAATTATATTATATGCACTTTGAAATCACGAAAATCTTGAATCAAGTACGCGTGATAAGTACAATATCATACTTATAAATAATACCGATGCCACGTAACTCGCATCCAATTAGTTCCGTCTACTGCATTTAGTTGGAGTTGCAGGCCGACCTACCTTTCGTCTTCCCGAACTTGACCTCCACAAGTCTAATTACTGGATTTCTGCTATACGTACATGACGAAATTTTACTATAATGCGAGCTGTTAGTTGTAGAATTACAGTCGTAGGACCTGTCCGCGGTACGGACCGATCGCGAAAGCTTATGTTCGAATCCGATACGAGTAGACACAAACCCAGACCACGCTAACAGCAGTAGCACTACGCTACCGCTAGATTGCTTGGGCACTACGCATGGTACCCGCCTCCCTCTACAGAGGGAGGGATGAGGGCCGGCCCTCATGATGATAGGTTAAATTCAACCGTAAAATATTCGTCGACCGTATCGGATTTGACTAGTCCAAATTCTGCTCTACCGAGCAGCGCGCGCGATAGGCGCGGCGGTGGGCGTCCCTCTTTTGAATATTTCTTAAATGAGCCAGCTGTTCACATACTGTACCGATTGAGCTTAAAGGCCATCAGGCCGAAAAGTCTAGTAAAAATGAAAAAAAGTCTAGTAAAAATGTAAAAAAAAAAAAAAAAATGTTCGAATTGATGGTGATGGATTTTATAGCATATCATAACATCCAAATATCATCATCATCATCATCATACATTACCAATATTATATTAGTATAGAAAATATACATACATAAGTATAACCATAGCTGGTACTATGAAGGCAGCACTAGTCAGGAACACAGCACCGGGAAGGACTTGGAGAGTGTTCATATACATCCAGGAGTAGAACGGCTGGAATATCAAGGAAGCCACTGTCTCCGTGAGAGAGAAAAGTGAGTTCACCTTGGCTGGAAAATATATATATGTGAATATAGTGAATATATCTTTTGTCTTATACTCCGAACTGTTATTTTGTTAAAATTTATGTATATTCTTTTTTATCTAATACATTAATTATTCTTAAACAATTATTTAAGATGTCGATAGATTAACCTGCAGAAACATTGATCTTATGTAATAATGTAACTTTTTAGATAAACCATGTTTTAGATAATATCTGAACACGTTCTACCTTAAGTTCGTATCTGTAGGGACTGTCAAAAATACATTTACAAAAATAAAAGAAGTGGTTTGGACCCTACGAATAAGACTTATTATTTATTCGTAGTTTGGACCTCAGAAATATCGAATGCCCAAATTGTTTAAAGAGGCATATATGTAAAACGTATTTTAATGTAAACGTATAGTCTTTTAATGTAATAAAAAAAAATGTAAATAGATAGCGTTAAACTCTATTAATACTACTAGCTCTATAAAAATATTTTTTAATTAACAATTATGTTCAATCATGAACGACATCAAAAGCTCGATGAGTATGATACGTACAAACCAAAAGTCCCACAAAGCATAAACAAAAGCATATATTAATAAGCATAAGCAAAAACCAAAGTACGATTTTTATATACAAGTTACATATAATTTAAAAATATATAAATTCTTACCCGTTTCTTGTTTGTCAACTAATTTAGATATGATTGAGCGGAGGCAGGTTATTGTGGTTCCGCCCAGCAGTTCTGCGACGGGAACTGTGGAAAATTGTATTATAAAGCGTACGTTGGGCGAGATGGAATTTTCTGCCTTATATAATAGGATGCATTTAACTTGAATTCAATTTAGATTTTTTATAAAATTGAGAATTTGTAAAAAAATGTCAATCAGGTTAAATTACCATTTAGGTACCAATCGTTTTGTCTATTGTGATTAGTTGAGTAGTACATACAGTATACATACATACAGCCACCCACTGCATCATGCGGTGGGTCTGGTTTTATTGGTATGCTGACAATTTGGATCGCTTTCCACTTTAACCCTACCTCCTATAATGCAGGAGGTAACATTCTTGTTTCCATACAAAAAATGTTCAGTATGAGCCTTTAGTCCACACGGTCTTTTTACTGGACCTCGAACTTCGAACACAGATTTTATCTTTAGTTCACATATTTCAACGAAGTTCGAGCTTCCATTAGGATAAGACAGGGACTCTTAATAGTATTTGTATATAACGAATAAAGAGCCTACATGTTGACGTGACTAAAATTTACATAAATTTATTATCATGACCAAACTACGTAAAAAAAGTGCGTGCGTACAAAGTACACTCATGTCAGAAGTGAAACTTATTTGGCAAACTAATTTTTAAATCTCGTTTATATTTATACTAAGCCAAAGCTTTAAATTTACGAGACTTGCGATGCGACGTTCGCTCTATCTCACTCTCTCTCTCTCTCGACCTTTCTCACTCGCTTGCCCTAATCTCACTCCATGGCTATGTGCTTCATGCTACGTTCGCCCTTTTTCACTCTCTCACAATCGTTCTCAATCACTTTCTGCCTCTTCTTGAACAAAATCGTTGCACATTTTCGTGACGTTTCATTCGTAAAATTTACCTTACACGCGCGCAAAGAAGTTTCACTTCAAAAACCTTTCCTCTATTTCTGACTAGTCAAAATTACTTACTCGTGTCATCATTACGTCTTAGTTTTTTTTTAAATATATTTTTTACGGTTTTTAGTTTTAGGTTCCTTGTACATTATTTAGTTTTTATATTAGTATTCTCACTTTAGCTTTAAATAATTATCTATTATATAATTGTAAATAAAAAAAATGTGCTTACTCATGTACATTTCAATGTCAGTTTTGACAAACGCAGTCCATATCGACGCCACGAATTTACTGGAGATTGATATGAAGCACAGAATCGCGTCGTCCACTTGTAATTTCTTACTTATCACTGTTATCGCGAACATGGCTCCTAGAAAAGATAAGGCATATATTTTAAAGGACATTCTTAGACATACTGAAAGTTTGAGTGTCCTATTGTCTATGAGTCACTTGGGAATGAGGATTAATTACGGGTAAACCTGTTGAAATTGATTACTCAATGTATCAATTGGATGCGAGTGGCAAGGGATCGGCCATCTTGGCGTTCATTGAGGGAGGCCTAAGTTCAGCGGTGAACGGATAGAGGCTGATGACGATGATTGATGATAATCTGGTGGTTTTTGTATGCATATCTATATAAATAAAAATCAATTTATGGCAGTTTGTGGGTGATCATAATTTAGTATTAGTATTAGTTTTTATTTAAATATGGGTCGAAATCTGAAAACTAGCAAAACATTATTTTATGTATTATCCAAAAAGTAGGTAAAAGTCTAACCCATATGTAAGTTTCTTAATTCCAAATTAATTTTTTTTTTTTTTTTTTTTTTAAGTTTTTGGTTTTAATTTTATGAACTATGTTGTGCTTGTGAATGCTGTGTATACCTTTTAGTAGCATACATATCAGATCTTGTACCTTTTAATATATTATATTTAAGAATGTTGTAATATGTAGTGCTGTTAGTGTACCTAATAAATAAATAAACATTACCTCCAGTTTGCCTATCTAACCAACAATCAAAATTCGGAGATCACATAACAAAATATTATTTTGATAAAAGTGGCAAAGGCTTATCGCTAAATTATTAACTAACGATATTATAGATCCATTCTTTTATTTAACGCCGGGAAATGCTCTGAGGAATCCCGCGGTTGAGTGGGTCTCCACACGCGGGTATGTGGGACTCGCTGCGCCCGAAACCTTGTAAGTGGACGCAGTTCTACCTACTGAAAGCCGGCGAGTACCTCCAATGCCGTGCTCCGGACTAATGAGCAAACAGGGCACCTCGACGGCTTCCCCCAAGGGACCGATGCCACCTCCACAGAGGGGTTGTCCCGCACCACAGAATAACACCTCCCAACGTCAGCAGTACAATGGGGTGAGGTTCCCGTCCTCGCCCCTTGCCCCCTGCTCTTTTGTCCCCTCTTCTTATAATAGGGGTACAAAAGCCCCCTCGGCTCAATTAGCTTCGCCCAAGGTGCTGGATTCACCCTAGGCTACGCAGCCCCACCGCCACGTCAAGGCCTGAACCATGGCGGGGTGATATTATCCAAAGTTAATTAAGGTTTATCATAAAAAATGGCGCCGACGCCTATTTAGTCGTATACCGGGTGTAATCGTTAAGTGTGCACAGTCGATTATTCCGTAACTATTACAGATATCAAAAAACTTTAAACTGATTTCGAAAGTAGTTTACCTAATGAGTAAAATGACAATAATAACTTATTAAAAATAAAACGATAAATATTACACTTAACGATTACACCCGGTATAATATATTATAATCTTTGAAACCCTAATTACAATTCCAGCGTCAAAAATTCCTTATGCCCCCGGGAAACGTTTCAAATTTCCGGGATCGCGAGATTAATTTAATTGGTTGTGTATCCCGTGCGTAAATCCGTCTATTTCCTCTTGTACGCCAAATCGAAACATTACTGTGTTCAAACGTAACAATACACTATGGATTTACGTTAATTAAGGTAGTAAGAATATCGTCGGGGATAAGATTTAAAGTCGGTACTTTAGTACTGGTATGTCTCATAGTTATGGGTATACGGATGTTAGTGGTTCATCTCAGTGGTTTATATAGAAAAATTAGGTTTTGGAGCAATTTGGATAGGATAAGAAGTGAGAAAGGTTCGTTGTGATAGTGGTCTGTCTCATAGTCGTATGTTTGCTAAAAAACATCTTTGGTGTCTTGTGCATAAGATGAGTAGAAGGTACTTAGGATGTCAGTGGTCCATTTATTTAAATCTTAGTTAAAAAATATTTATTCTTTACCTACCCAAGTATCCAAATAGTAGGTATTTAAAGAGGGAAAGACTAGTTATTTTGTTAGTTATCAAATCAAATCAAAAAATCTTTATTTCGTAGGTGCGAATTTGTCATCGAGCATATAACCAGAATAGAGCTGTGATGTTAAATTCCGCCAAGTTTGTGCTGTGTTTGTGCTGCGACGCTGCACCGGCTCTGATTGGTCAAATAATAGCAATTGATAGATGATTGGCCAATGAGACGTACATACAGATCACTGGTTGGTTAAATTCCTATTATGTCAGTGACAAATCACTGACAAGTTTCGGAATTTTATGGCTCACACTACTACTCTATCGGGTTATTTGCTCGCTGTAATTTGTACAATTGAAATACGTAAACAATTATTAATTAATAAAAATTAGGTAAAAAAATCGGTTGTCTGTAAAGTCGGTTTACTAACGATAGTTGAACGTGACAACGTCATAAGAAAATGGAACGCCTCAGAGCGAGGTAACGCCGCATGCGCCATCTTTTTCGTTCGTGCAGCCGGCTCCATGGAATTATAAGACGTTGTCACGTCAAAAAAACTCCTTTGAAATGCAGGCTCCTAGGCCAGGTAGTTAATAGTGGTCTGTCTCATAAGCTTAAGCCAAAATATATTTGATGTCTCGAGGATGAGCTAAATAGAGGGGACTCTGGATGTCAGTAATCTGTCTCATAGTATTTAATTGCCAAAAGCCTATTTCGTGCCACTTGGATAGAAATAAAAATTGGCATCGATTCGTCATAACAGTGTTTTGTCTCGAAGTCTTATATTTCCGAAAAAAATGCTGGTGCTATTTGGGACATTGGTTTTTTTATGTTAGTTGGATAGGCAAACTGGCAAACGTGCCATCAGCTGATGGTAAGTGGTCGACGTCGCCCATGAACATAAACTAGTTTACCTGGAACGAGCCCAGGTAACTTATCTATGTGTTGCCTATCCTGAGACATCATAATATGTTAAGCCTCGGTGCCAGTAATTACACTGCCCGTCTTGCCCTTCTCTCCGAAACAAAGCTAAACTGTTTCACGGGAGAAACAAGCAAGATGGTGGTACCCATGCAGCCGGGAGCGCGGTATAGTGCATCCCTCCCACTTTTAAAATAAAGTTAACAAAAAATGATCTTGTACATAAAACGTAAACGTACATGTAACGTCAAATTGATCTGGTTCCAAGTTTTGTAGACCCCTAGTAAATCAAATCTAATCTCTTTGGACATGCCAATTTTCTTACAATAAACATACAGCTTGGCAAAAAAGAGTATGACGTGGTGACAGGTGGAACTAAATATTTTACTAAATGGAAACCTATGATGTTGACAACTTGGCCGACAAATACTAGATTTTGAGTAAAGCTTAGTGTTTCACATTTATTTTTAACGATTTGATTATATTATCTTACTGATTTTCCATATTATGATGAGACCTAAGTGAAAGTGGCGCCCTAATTTTTTCCATACTCTTTTTTGCCAAGCTGTACATAATATCACCTTTGTGCAAAATATATAAATAAACAATCACTTACCAAACGAATGCAGCACTATGGAGTATCCAGCAAATAATCCGAATTTCACCATGTCCCAATTAAGTCGGTTGCGCACAAACAAATAAAACACGAGGTGCTCAGCTGAAAAACACGAAAATGTTATTTTCATCAATTTCATGAATGTCAAAGGCTCTTCTTCTCCTTGTTTAAGTAAGATAGCCAAACCGATAGGCGTACCACCAGATGGTAAATGACAAAGTCGAAGATTGTGCTGTGGATAAGCCTAGGCCCTAGACAACTCGAGTAGTCTAGCCTTCGCCGGGGCCAGCCTGTCGCTAAGATCCTGTTGCCTGTGAATCCGGAACCCTCAAGCGTCTGAAGGTGGTCGCAGTGGTTTTAGTAGTGGCACTCCCAGGTGCGAGTCCCACATTGGGTCAGGATCTACTCGAAGATCCTGGCTGCATCCAACAGCATAGACAACTCAATCTTGCTTTGCCCACCATGAGATGTGAGATCGCTAGTCTCGGTGTTCTGTACATTGCCTGCCTTTTTTAAAAAAAGAGCCAGTGTTTCTCGGACCAAATAAACAAGACTGTGGTAGCCATGTAGATAGGCGCACGGTACAGCCCATCGATCATTGTCAAAGATTGTTTGATAATTCTTAACTCTCTGGATAGTTCAAGAAAGGAAAATGTTCTCTGTAATCCCGAGAAAATATAACTATATAATATAATCATTCACTCGAGTTGAAAGTAAAATTTTTGGGCCTATAATTTTCAAATGAGAGTTTTGTGTTGTTTCTTAAGACCAATTTTATATAATAGCAATTAGCGAGCTTCTGAGTAAAGTTGCAAATTCTTTTAATTTCAATACAAAAAAAAAAAAAAAACCTACCAAAATATCATAGATAAGAGTAATATACTATGACATTTTAAACTATTTAAATGGAAACAATTTTTACGTATTTTATCGCGGTTTATTAATATTTTTACAAGCCCGACGTTTCGGATACTTTACAGCAACCATGGAGGACTGAGGTGTCACACGTCCTAACATTACAAAGTATCTGAAACGTCGGGCTTGTAAAAATCTTAATAAACCGCGATAAAATCCGTAAAAAAATTGTTTCATATAATGAGTGAAATTCGCGTAAACATTAGAAAACAATATTTAAAAGGAAGTTCAGAATTATCTTATCAACGAACGTAAATATTCAATATAGTGAACTTGTCAATAATATTCCAATCAAAGTTATTAAAATAGGTGATGGCTTTCATCGCTGACGTTATCCAATTAGTGTTCAAGGGGAATTAATTTGATTACGGCGGATATTCACACGGGTAACGATTTCAACAACAAATATATTTATTGGGTGGGAGGGAAGCGCTGTGCCGCGCTCCCGGCTGCATGGGTACCACCATCTTGCTTGCTTCTCCCGTGAAACAGCTTTGCTGTGTTTCGGAGAGAAGGGCAAGACAGGCAGTGTAATTACTGGCACCGAGACTAAACATCTTATGTCTCAGGATAGGCAACACATAAATAAGTTGCCTGGGCTCGTTCCAGGTATACTAGTTTATGTTCATGGGCGACGTCGACCACTTACCATCAGGTGGTACGTTTGCCAGTTTGACTATCCAACTAACATTAAAAAAAAAAAAAATACAATATATTTTACAACCAGGTTATAATATAATATTAATAATAACAACCCTTATATTATGTCCCACTGCTGGGCACGGGTCTCCTCCTCGAAATAAGGAGGATTTTGGGCTATAGTTCACCGATGCGCTGACCAATGCGAGTTGAAGGTGTGTCAACTTCATCACAGGGGCATCACAGGGGGGTCAGGATCGAACCCGGACTATTCGGCTCTCACTCAAGAGGCCGAACCGATACCCATTAGACCATCGTCACTCACAACCATGTGATTCTACCATAATGAATCTGCATGGGTATGATCTTGCTAATTTCTTCTGTGTTTTGTTGTGTGCGATTACTGGCACCGAGACTAACCATTTTAAGGGCAGGCGAGGTACGAATGAGATGCCTGGGCTTGTCGAAGATGAACTTGTTTATTTTCATAGGTGACATTGAGCCCACACCAAGGTTTAAGCCTTGTCGTGCCAGTGGAACTTAGTAGCTTAAGGCGGGTAGAGCTGCGCCACCTTACCATCTTTCGGGCGCAGCGAGTCCCAAATTCCCGCCTGGGGTGCCACCCCCTTCCCAGTGGTTGAAGTTTGTTGAAGAAGTTGAAGTTGAACAAAAAGGTGATATTGGTTGCCAGTAATTACACTGCCTGTCTTGCCCTTCCGTAACACTGCAGAGCTGTTTCACAAGAGAAATAACCAAGATGTTGGTACCCATGCAGCCGGAAGCGCGGCACAGCGCATACATTCCATCGGTAAAGTCAATTTAATAGAACCGGTTCTTAGCGGTTCCTCTAGATACCGATTCCTCTAGATTCCGATTCCTCTAGGTTCGATTCCGGTAGATTCACAGATTAGCGGTTCCAAGAAAAAACATTTCACCTTGAAGTTTTCAATTACTTACCCATGGATGGACCATATAGTATGAACACCGCCACCAGAGTGAGTATGATCTTGACTCGTTTGTTGGAAGGGCGACGACGGAACGCCACGCCGACGGTGTCGATGACATGAGTCACATCAAAGAACGACACACCCTTGCTGTTGACACGTTCTATCTGGAATATACGCATATGTTAAACCTAAAAGCATCATATTATGTCCCACTGCTGGCAACGGGTCTCCTCATATTCAGACGAATACGGCATTAGGCCATAGTTTATCAATGCAACGGCGCTTTTGACGTGACAACGTCTTATAATTCGATGGAGCCGGCTGCAAGAACGAAAAAAACATGACGCATGCGGCGTTACCTCGCTGTGAGGCGTTCCATTTTCTTATGACGTTGTCACGTTCAACTATCGTCAGTAAACCGACTTTACAGACAACCGATTTTTCATCTTAGTTGGACAGCCAAACTGGCAGACATGCCATTTGGTAATTGGTTAGCGTCGGCCATAACTTATGTTCTGGGACGAGTTCACGAATTTATCTGGAACTAGCTCATACAACTCATTCATGTGTTACCTAAGACGTAAGACGTTAAGTCTCTGTGCTAGTATATACAGGTGTTGCTGTACTGTCCTTCTCTCCGCAATATAATAAGGCTGTTCCACGGGAGAAATAAGCAGGACGGTGGCGCAAATGCAGACGAGAGTGGGGCACAGTGAATTCCTTTCACCGGCGATGCGAAGTGGCAAACTACAATATCATCAGGTTTCCCCAGGATTTAACCCAAACCCACCATTTTTTTTTTTTTTTTTTTTGGTGAACCCTGGGAATTGGGTGAAATGGTCCCGTTAATGAAGACTGATCACCCGTCTGGCCTTGCTGGCGTCCCCACCCCTTAAATAAAATAAATAAAAAACCCACCATGCCAGGATTAGTAGCTTGACCATCGTCTAATATTAACGCGACTTTCACTCACTATAATGAAACAACTTGAACAACCGGTGGGAGGGACAGCAACCAGAGCGCTGTGCCGCGCTCCCGGCTGCATGGGTACCACCATCTTGCTTGTTTCTCCCGTGAAACAGCTTTGCTGTGTTTCGGAGAGAAGGGCAAGACAGGCAGTGTAATTACTGGCACCGAGACTTAACATCTTTTGTCTCAGGATAGGCAACACATAGATAAGTTGCCTGGGCTCATTCCAGGTAAACTAGTTTATGTTCATAGGTGTCGCCCACCACTTACCATCAGGTGGCACGTTTGCCAGTTTGCTTATCCAAGTAACATAAAAAAACCATGGTCCTACCGTAATAATGGTCGCTGTAAAGTATCCTAAACGTAGGACATGTAAAACTCCCCACCATGGTTCAGACCTTGACGTGGTGGTGGGGCTCAGTAGCCTGAGTTGAGGGGGCTCTTTGTACCTCTCTTATAAGAAGAGGAGACAAAAAAGCAGGGGGCACGGGACGAAGACTGAAACCTTACCCCATTGTACTGGCCTGACGTTGGGAGGGGTTATTCTGTGGTGCGGGACAACCACTCTGTGGAGGTCGCGTCGGTCCCCTGAGGGACTGACTAGCCGTCGAGGTGCCCTTGTTTGCTCAACAGATCCGGGGCACCTCACCAAAGGAAGCATTGGTGACACTCGCCGGGCTTTAGTGGGTAGAGCTGCGTCCACTTACCAGCTTTCGGGTGCAGCGAGTCCCACATACCCACTTGGGGAGACCCACTCTCCCGCGGGATGCCTCTGAGCATTTACCAGCGTTAAAGAAAAAAAAGGACATGTAAAAATCTGAATAAACTGGGATGAAAACCTTGTTTTTTTTATTAGAACGATGTGCCGATTCTATTTCCTATAATCTTACAATTTATTAGGACTTAGAATTGGATAAGGTTTTGGTAAAATTACAAGTAAGTTGATGAATATTATAGTTTATTGATTCTTATCATGATGATAGCTAAAAATTTCAAATGTAAATGTACTCCGTTACATATTTTTTTCTTTATCTTACATTAATTTAAAGTAGGTAGTTAATATTAATAGTGTTTAGAAAAGTAGATCCAAAACTGAATATCTAGCATACGATAACATGAAATAGATGGCATAATTTGTAACCAGGTATTAATTGACATTTAATCTTATCTTACTTGACCCAAATTATAACATAATAATAATAATTATTATTATTATGAATAGAAGAATAAGAATGCTTTATCACTAAGGCGAAGTGGCGACAGAATTTTCATATGCAGGCTTTTTTTTTCGGAGGGATCTATGCTAATGGCCCAAAGGCCCTAATGCTTCGTCGGATTTGTGAGAGCCCATTTGGCTCACTATCGGTTTGTTAAAGTGGGGGGTTGCCAACCGTGTAGTTTGCGACCACATGGCCTCCTCGCGTCGGTTTGGTCCGTATGCAGGCATTGGGCTAGCTAGCCCCACCACCCGTTGCCACCGCTGCTACTCCTTTACAGCCAGGATCGACAGCGGTAATAACCAAATGGCCCTTTGTTACGATCTCGGGGAGCCTGAGGGATACGTTTAAGTCTTTTTGAGACCCGAAAGTGCCTGAGTTTGCCCAGCAGTGGGACAAATAAGGATTTATATATTACTAGCTGTTGCCCGCAGCTTCGCCCGCGTTAACTTGCTCAACTTAACTACTGTTGGTCACAGCGTGATGTTATATAGCCTATAGCCTTCCTCGATAAATGGGCTGTCTAACACTGAAATATTTTTTCAAATGGGACTAGTAGTTCCTGAGATTAGCGCGTTCAAACAAACAAACCCTTCAACTTTATAATATTATTATAGATTAGTATAGTATACTACATGATATTATATTTAATGCATTAGCTTCACTAACCGGTGGGAGGGAAGCGCTGTGCCGCGCTCCCGGCTGCATGGGTACCACCATCTTGCTTGTTTCTCCCGTCAAACAGCTTTGCTGTGTTTCGGAGAGGAGGGCAAGACAGGCAGTGTAATTACTGGCACCGAGACTTAACATCTTATGTCTCAGGATAGACAACACATAAATGATTTGCCTGGGCTCGTTCCAGGTATACTAGTGTATGTTCATGGGCGACGTCGACCACTTACCATCAGGTGGTAAGTTTGCCAGTATGCCTATCCAACTAACATAAAAGAAACTAACATCCAACACAATAATTCTTAGATTATGAAGTTTTAAGTTTATTCTAGGTCTATTCGAAATGAAAATGAAAAAGAATTAGTCCCAATTTAGTCAAACAATAAGTCCAACTTTGAATAAACGCCTTAAACTCTGAGAGGTATATTTTCATTTAGCTTGGGCACCCAATTTGTAACTTCATTAATTGGCCTCTACTAATGTTAGAATTTATCGAGACACACTTATCTGTCTTGTTTTTTGTCAGAAACTTTAGCGATTAATTAATAAAAAGATAGAAAATAATGGAAGTGCCTTTATAATGTCTTTATAGGCAAAACAATGTACATCTAAAATATAATTTTATTATTTAAATTAATTAAAGTGTTTTCGTAAATTTCTTAATTTAATTTACGAGAAGGTTACCTATCTTAATCAGTCTGTTATTAATTTACATGCGTGTTTTAAATTTAGAACCAACGAATTAGAAAAGGTATGGAATACGAACTGCGCTAAAGAAACGGTTCCTCGAAAACTACAATCAAGTGGGCGGGGCCAAAAAAGTACAATCAATTTGCCTCTCAGTCTGCTGCGCGTACTGTGACAGTCTAGACGACCGTTGCGTTGACGAAAAAATCGTTTCCCAGAGACAAAAATGACCTCCTGTGTTGTAAAATGGTGTAAGAGGAGAAAAGAAGGAAGTAAAAAGCCAACTGGGATAACTTACCACAGTTATGTTCATAATTTCGTATTTTATTCACGCTTAAATAACCTCCATATAAAACTTTGTGGTCAGTATTATGCAATCAGCAGGCAGCTGATTTTATAAACTGAAGTATTATATTATATTTTACATTGAGTTTTAATATTTTTATTCCTTATTTATGTTTTGACGTGTCAACGTCTTATAATTCGATGGAGCCGGCTGCACGCTCGAAAAAGCATGACTCATGCGGCGTTACATCGCTCTGAGGCGTTTTCACAGGCAACCGATTGAAAGAATCGTTGACTTTACAGGCAACCGATTTTTTTATCAATTATTTACTTTTAGTTTCCCCAAAAATGAGATTCTGCGTTTACAATAGATTGCAGCAGTCCGCTTAGAAACAAGAGAAGATGACTGATTACCGACTAACGCCAGTAGAGTGTGTTTTTTCTATACATTTTGGAGGTTCTTCGCAGTAGGCTTGCATTGGAACCGGTGGTACATTTAATTGACGTTCAAAAAGATACTTTAATGGTAGAACCATTATAATAATATAACCATATATTTTTGAAAAAATATATTATATATTATATTGACAATATATATATGTTAATTTCTTACTAAAGAGAAATACAACTATTTTGACTTGTGATTTTTATTTTATGCCCCATTCCCATTTTTCAAACATTATTGACCTTTTTTATAAAAAAAAAACATAGTTACAACTGTCAACTACTCTAAGTAAAATATACGAAATATCGACAGATTCTGTATAGTGGGTAAATAATGACTCACTATCAATTTGATAAAAATTATTGGTTAAAAACAGTCATTTTAATACTCGTCATATTCAGACAAAATAAATCTAGGTTTCCACATGAATTCATATAATCAATACTTTATAATAAAATTAATAAATGACAGACACAGACTAATGCATAACATCATCCTTCCACTTCTCAACTGACGTTGTCAGTGTACATGTCGCGTAATAGTCCATCACGTTCGCACTTACTTTCTTTGATATTTCAGTTTCATTCTATCACTATCCTCCTAAATTAGATTGCGCCTTATATGGATAGGAAGACGAATTCATGTGCACGTATTAAATTTAGCAAAGTAGTTTGTATTGCACGTGTGCAAATCGTGTTAGTATTATCAGTTTAGTTGTGTGAGTTTGGAACCATATTTTACCGAGCTTTGTGAGAGAGTTATGTTTCCATACCTTTTATAATTCGTTGTTTAGAACGGAGATATAGAGCAAGAAACACAAAAAAATCGGAAAGTAACCAAGGTGAATGATGCTCTACATTTCTCTCACAGTCAAAATGGAGGTGGGCTGGTCATGTTTCAAGATGCGACAGTCGTGAACAATCAACGTCACAAAATGGAACGTACCGCTTGGCGTTACAAAAAGAGGTCCCTCGTGCGCCCGGTGGCCCGACATTGTGGCCAACGCAGGGAAGAATTAGAACCTCACCATGGTTCAGGCCTTGACGTGGCGGTGGGGCTTAGTAGCCTAGGGTGAGCCCAGCACCTTGGGCGAAGCAAATTGAGCCGAGGGGGCTCTTTGTACCCCTCTTAATAGAAGAGGGGACGAAAGAGCAGGGGGCAAGGGGCGAGGATGGGAACCTCACCCCATTGTACTGTCCCGACGTTGGGAGGGGTTGTTTTGTGGTGCGGGACAACCCCTCTGTAGAGAAGGCGTCGGTCCCTTGCGGGACTGACTAGCCGTGGAGGTGCCCTATCAGCTTAACAGATCCGGGGCACTTCACCAAAGGAGGCACTGGTGGCACTCCGGGTTTGACATATTTTGGGCGCAGCGACTCACACATACCCGCCTAGGGAGACCCACTCCCCAGGCGGGATGCCTCAGAGCATTTCCCGGTGTAAAAAAAAAGGAAGAATTAGAAGACCGTCGCCAAAGACACATGGATATCTTTGGAGGAGGCTTTCACTCTGATTTAAGGTCCACAAATTAAACGAGCGTTATTAGAAAGTACATTGTAATTTTAGTATTTTTTTAACCTAGTTTGTTATTTACTTTCTTTGCTTTTGTGGAATAAATAAATCTATTTTATTATTATTATATTTTTAAAGAAGAAGTTTTAATAGCTTATATATCTCTTAAGAGGTAGTGCGATGCTGCTTTGCATCCGAATTGGGCCAGCACGACCAGGTACTCACATAATACCGGCATCATACAGCTATACTGTCGCGTTTTGTGAGTTTTCGGTGGCCCATTGGAGGAAGGAGGAGGAGGCCCATAGGGAAAAGGAGCGCAACGCATCTGCATAACTTTTAGCTGTGCGATGTCTATGGGCGTCGGTAGTCACCACAAGACTCCTTATGACATAAAAAAAAACTTTACCATATTATACATCTTTTCTTTACCATTGAGTACACTGAAGACACGACAAGTGTCTTAAGCTTCACAATATTAAAATATAAGTAATATACACAGGTTATTAAACTACAAAACCATTCCCACAAACGTTTGGGATAACGTTACGATACCTTGTAAGCCATATCTCTGAGGAGACAAAGGCACTCGCAAATCAATATACCTACATGGGCTAGATACTAACTGTGTGTACTAACGTTTGTACGGTATTGTGTATCCATTAAATTCATGTCACCTATTTGGAACGTACGTTTTTAATGAAATAACAAGAAATACGTTCTTTCTTTCATGCGTGATTTAAGACCGCTTGAGAGTGAGTATTCACGAGTTTTTGCTACCTTTTTTTGGCGATAAAATCCATAATATGTCTCATATTTATTGAGAAAGTGGGCGCATTGAACGACGATAAAAAATATATTTTTTTGACCAATTTCTCTGTCACGTACGGACTAAGAAACATGATAAAAGATGATAAGCAAAATAATTGTTGTTGAAATAATGTTTATGTGCCGGACAGATTATTTGACTTGATATAAGTGCGATACAAATGAAAAAAAAATCAATTTAGCTTTTTTGACATATCGAGAGTAAAGCACTCTCGACGCTTCGCTTGTGAGGCGTGCAATATTAAAAAAAATCGTAGAAAGCCGCCGCTCTAGAATACATTGTGAGCGTGCGCGCGTATATTACGTCGTTATGGGTGTTTATGAATTCTGAATTCTAATATTAACAGTATTTTTATAATTTCAACATTTACTTGTGGGAGGGATATGCCGGGCTGCGATTCCGGCTCCTTGTTTCTCCCGTAAAACAGATTTGCTGTGTTTCGAAGAGAAGAACAGGATAGGCAGTGTCACTGGCACAGAGATTTAACATTTTCCAGGGCAGTCCGCCCGTCGACATTTCTGTGACGCAGAGTGACTTTTTTACAGCATAGGAGAGCAAACGAGCAGTAGAAGCCTTTCGACGACTATCGACGCGCTTACACATTCGCACAACCAGAGATTACGCAGAAACGTTGCCCTCCTTTTCCCTATCCTCCCCAATAGGCCACCGGAAACTCACAATCCGCACGAAACGCGACAGCGAAGCTGTCACTTGACGCCGGTATTATGTGAGCGAAAGGTACGACCCCGATCATGCCGTCCCCATTCGGCTGCAATGCAGTATGGCACAAAATTATATGCGTAAATGCCTTTTTATTGCTATTTTAATACTTTCCGGGGCAGTCGACCTATCGACGTTACTGTCATAGAGAGTGTTATGACAGCACGGCCGTCAGCGTTTAACTTTGATTCGCTCTAACTGACGAACCGCCAATAGCCGGTCCTTGTGAATAGCGCTACTATGAAGCACGTGGTCTAGTGTTATATCACGCGCATCAATTTTGTGTCGGGTGTCATATCAAATACTACAAAAAGCATTAACTGAAAAAAGCTTTAGCACAAATAAAAGGGCATTGGGTGGCATTTGGATGTGTCCGACCGTCGAGAGCCGTAGCCAACGCCCACGGAAGGTGCCGTCTGTAGGCAATCATTCACATCTCGAAATGATCGATAGCCATGATATGACAGACCGCCTACAGAAGGTGCTCGAAATCATATGAGATATTTAAGTGTCACATCGCAATTTCTGAAAGAAGCCAACTGCCCCGGAAAGTGTTAACATCTTATATCTCAGGATAGGTAACACATAAATGAGTTGCCTGGGCTAGTCCCAGGTAAACTAGTTTATTTTCATGGGCGACATCGACCACTTACCATCAGGTGGCACGTCAGCCAGTTTGCCTATTCAACTAGAATATAAAAAGAACAATTTAGTTTCAAATCTACCGGGCATCCGTGGCGGAAAACTTTTTTGTTATATACTAATATTATAAAGCTGAAGAGTTTGTTTGTTTGAGCGCGCTAATCAGGAAGTACTGGTCCGATTTAAAAATTCTTTCAGTGTCAGATAGCCCATTTATCGAGGAAGGCTTATAGGCTATAACATCACGCTGTGACTAACAGTAGTTGATGACACTTGCTTGTTTCTCCCGTGAAACAGCTTTGCTGTGTTTCGGAGAGAAGGGCAAGACAGGCTGTGTAATTACTGGCACCGAGACTTAACATCTTATGTCTCAGGATAGGCAACACATAAATAAGTTGCCTGGGCTCGTTCCAGGTATACTAGTTTATGTTCATGGGCGACGTCGACCACTTACCATCAGGTGGTACGTTTGCCAGTTTGCCTAGCCAACTAACATAAAAAAAAGAAAAAGTTAAGTAGTAAGTTAACGCGGGTGAAGCTGCGGGCAACAGCTAGTTCATTATAATGAAAAACCGTCTTGTACAAAACGTGAGGTGCTCGATATTCATTGTTAAAAATATTTCATCGGTATCTATTTCTAAAAGTGAAGCAAGTATTAAATCTTAGTAGAAAGCACCAAACGCTTTTTTACAATAAGATTTTTTTTGCTAATCCATTAAATTCTTGTATTAAAAATTATTGTATCCACCATGTGTCTCGTCTGCCCGTCTACCCAACGAACCTAAATAAAAAATGCTGACGAACGTGATAATGTGTTTTGTGCAGTTTATATTTAATTCAGCGTGACGTGATAAGTGATATTCCACATCCGTGTTTACTGTTTCATCTATGTATTGCCCGATTACGGCAAAGCCCAAAAGAGTATGTTTTAGCTGTCTACGTATGAGTGTGTATTTCCTTATGTACCACCGAAGCACGATTTGGTATTATTTAATATATTATGGAGCAGGCATAATATATTAAATATGCTTTGGTGAGTACCTGTGCCGGACGGCCCGCAGGGAGCCGTTGACAGTGTGTCACGATTGTGGCGCGGCGGTGGACTCGGCCCAGCACACCCTCGAGGTGTGCCCGAGATGGGCGGCGCTGCGTCATGATCTGACATCAGTCATCAGAGGGGACTTGTCTCTGCCGGGTGTCATCATCGCGATGCTCGGTGACGACGAGTCCTGGACGGCGATGGTTTCCTTCTGCTAGGCAGTAATGTCCCAGAAGGAGGCCGACGAGCGGGTGAGAGAGGAGGCTGCCGACGAGGCCTCCCCCCGTGGGCGACGAACGGGGGTGCGCAGGAGGCGCTACTTAATGCGCCTCCAGTAGCACCCCTGTGCTCGTGTCGGGTTCAGGATGGGAACCTGGGCCCAGTATGACACGACGTCGCGGGGACTGCCCAAGCAGCCGGGCAGCCCCCCTTAAGAGGAGTAGTCTGGCCTTCGCCGAGGCCAGCCTGTCGCTGAGGTGA
Organism: Helleia helle; assembly: GCA_963853865.1. Classification (NCBI taxonomy): domain Eukaryota; kingdom Metazoa; phylum Arthropoda; class Insecta; order Lepidoptera; family Lycaenidae; genus Helleia; species Helleia helle. The sequence goes on along the minus strand of OY971425.1, from coordinate 3,862,542 downwards.
TCCTGTCGAATGCCTATCCGGGATCCTCAAATTAAAGCGGCTGAAGGCGCTCGCAGTGGTTTTAGTTTACGGGTAGGGCACTCCCAGGTGCGAGTCCCACATAGGGTCAGGATCTTACCGAGATCCTGGCTACATGCGTAAAAAGCATTTCCCTGCGAAAAAAAAAAAAAAAAAAAGTTATCAAATTAGTACGCGCTATTGTTGTGTTTTGATTTCTCAAAGCGTGTCCCTTGGGTAATACGCTAAAAAATGTAATTGTACCTGATATTATCCTGTTGTTGTTTTTATCTACTATTCTACAACTAATCCCTGGAGTTATCAGTTTGATACAACATTGTTTTGCGTTAGATAGCACGGTCGAGGAAGTATAAGATTGTGTATGATCTAATGTAACACGAGTAAAGTTTATGCTTCATTTTATTTTATTTTTTTATTTTATTTTTTATATATGAGGCGTAAAATGTAAGTATCGAGCATATAACATATATACAGATACATATACAGATGTACTGTACATCTACCATGAGTTTTGTTACAAGCGTAAAGGACATAACTATAGTAGTTACGTAAAACGCAACACGAATAGAAAACTATATCATGCCTTAGTTTTCTATTCGTGTTGCGTTTTTACGTTGACTACTTATATACGTAACGTAACGTTAACGTAAAAACGCAACACGAATAGAAAACTATATCATACCTTAGTTTTCTATTCGTGTTGCGGTTTTACGTTGACTACTTATATACGTAACGTAACGGTAACGTAAAAACGCAACACGAATAGAAAACTATATCATACGTTAGTTTTCTATTCGTGTTGCGTTTTTACGTTAACTTCTTATATATGTAACGTAACGTTAACGTAAAAACGCAACACGAATAGAAAACTATATCATACGACAGTTTTCTATTCGTGTTGCGTTTTAAGTAACTACTATAGTTATGTCATTTACGCTTGTAACAAAACTCATGGTAGATGTACAGGAAGAGCGGCAATGTCAGGTGTTTTGTATAAAAACAAATCCACTAAATTTGTGCTGCGACAATTCTGCGCTCTGGCTGGCCGAGTTATGGCCATTGATAAATTGGGCGTACCTACATACATATCACTAATCCGATCACTAAAAATATTAATTGGTTTCTTTTATTGGAATTTATTTAAAAAATTTTACATGAATTTTTACAGCGATTGTTCATGGTGATTACTCCTCAACATTTATATAATAGTGTTGTGATTACAAGCCACCACTAACACTGTAATAAAATACTATGCTTAAATTTAAAATCTATTTACACAAACTATTATTTTTTTTGTGTTTAAGAGATTCTTCATTGTTAACAAACCGTTGTTTCCAGTTCATTTGCAAGACAGTTTGCATAAAACCACTGCTACGAGCTAGTATAAATAAACGAAACATACGAAAGTTTGAAACATGTAAAGAATGTATTTTTCGGACTATTTGTAATTACTAGTGTAGATTAGTTCAGATTAGATAAATTTACTAATCACGATATAAATTTTATACTACAGGATCTTTATTGGCTCGTTATAGTTCCATTATCGTTATCATCACCTGTATTTGTGTTTTTATAGTAGAGGAGTGCAAACGAACATCCGCACAATCAGAGATTATGCAGATGCGTTGCCCTTTCTTATCCCCTATTCCCCCAATGGACCACTGGAAACTCATAAACCGCAAGAAACACTACATTATAGCTGTCATTTTACGCCGGTATTATGTGGGCGATAGCTACCACCCGTCGATAGCTACCACCGGTCGTGCTGGCCCAATTCGGTAGCAAAGCAGAATGGTACTACCTCTAACAAATCAAATCAAATAACACTTCTTAAAAAACATAAAAAACACAATCAGCACACAAACTAACTTTAACCATTATTTATCCTGCGAATTTCAAAAAATACCCTTTACCACTCTTTAAACGGTAACCGGCTGGCGTAGACATTAGAAAACAATGTACTGGTAGTCTGCTATTAAAGTATTGAATATAGAACTCTTCTACTAGCGATTTTTCTAGAATCTAGGAGAGGCTAATCAACCTGATGATGATGAACCAAATGATATTAAAGGATAACATCATTCTGCTCAACACTGATTTAGTCGTAGATATAATTATCAAAATAATATTATTCATTTAGCGTTTTTATAAAAAAGGTAGTCTTAAATTTTGTAGCCATTATTTAAATAATGAGGAAGGTAAAATTATTTTTAAGATTTACTAACATAGTTACGAGTGAACCTGAAAAAATCTTAAAAAACCTATAATTGACGAAAATTCATAGTGATTAGAGTTTAGAGAATATTATTTTCGCTAATTTGATATACAGTTTTATTTAATAATTATTTCTAAATCCAGTCATCATGCAGTGGTTTATAAAGAGCTCAAGCTCTAACTGTCCCTGTTTGTTCAGAACTAGCGTATGAACTGTACGGATTTATTTACGTTCACACTGTTTATAATATAATGTCATGAATGTAACTGCAGAACGCTCTTCTGTCCAAATATGCTCAAAAACGTACATCGGTTGCTTTTAATGTATCAAAATTAGAATCATTTGTATTTTAAAGTATCAGAGAATATAATATATTAACTTACCACAGGGAATCCTTTTTCTTGCAGAAATTGATCTGGCTCTTTTAAGCAGAAGCATCCATACATAAGAACCACAAAGAATAGGCATGAAGTCATTGAAAATATTCCATAATATCCCATTTCCTTCAGCAGGATTCCACTTATTCCAATGCCGATGGGTAAGCCAGCGGTCATACAAAAGGTGACGAGACCGACCCTGAAGGTACGAGACTTTTCTGATGTTATGTCGGTAATATAACTAAAAACACCAAGGAACATTGTAACCCAACCCCCAGAGGCTGCCGAAAAAAACGTCTCTAGAAACACAGTGATTTGCACAGGGATCTCATAAAAGAAGTATACATTGACGATATTGTTTATCGATGTGGCAAGTTCACCGAAGATAGGCAGCAATATACAAATCTTCCTTTTCCCCGTCCTATCACTCCAAGCTCCCAGAAACATGATCATAATACACGGGAGGGCTGTACTCAAAACGCTTTTCCATATGTCAATAGACGATATTAATTTTTGCACTTCTTTTTCGTACATTGTATAATTGTCACTATTTTTTTTCACTAATGCGTCACAAATCACATCTCCATAGCCAAGATTCACTCGGCATGCTTTGTCCAAATTGAAGTTGCTCATAGCAAACCTGGAGATCACACTGGGTATGATGAGACCAGCAAGCAGTGGTTCCACGGTTATATTGTCTTTGATATACCATAGTTTCTCAACGAAATTTCTGTCTTTATATTTTTTGTATTCAGGTTTCTTATTTAACGGTTTTTCCTCTTTCATTGTGGCTTCTTGTTTCTCCATTGTGGTTCACTTGTCTGCCTTTATAATGTATATATTTTCATTTTATGTAATTGTAGCGCGTACACCAGCCTCGGTTGGATCGTTTTATCGACACAATGAGCGTCAATATAGCTGACACAATAATTGCCTCTATTATTTACTTGTCCGATATGTTTATTTGATATCAATTATGTATAGATAATGATAAAATGGAGCCTATCCTTTGTTTCGCGTTGAATGAATTAATGCGCGTTTGATTGAAATTCATAATACCTCTGACTTTTGTATTGTCTTCATTTTGTAATTTTGCACCTCTGAAATGAAAAAATATTTTATTATTAAGGTTGCTCAACATGTTTACCCTTGATAGTCTGGAGTTTGGAATTTCCCCACCATGGTTCAGGCCTTGACGTGGCGGTAGGGCTCAGTAACCTAGGGTGAGCGGTGCACCTTGGGCGAAGCTAATTGGGCCGAGGGGGCTCTTTGTACCCCTCTTATAAGAAGAGGGGACAGAAGAGCCGGGGGCAAGGGGTGAGGATGGGAACCTCACCCCATTGTACTGTCCCGACGTTGGGAGGGGTTGTTCTGTGGTGCGGGACGGTTGTCCTCTGTGGAGGTGGCGTCGGTCCCTTGCGGGACTGACTAGCCGTCGAGTTGCCCTGTTTGTTCTAGATCCGGGACACCTCACCAAAGGCGGCATTGGTGGCACTCGCTGGGTTTTAGTGGGTAGAGCTGCGTCCATTTACCAGCTGTCGGGCGCAGCGAGTCCCACATACCCGCGTGGGGAGGCCCACTCCCCCGCGGGATGCCTCAGAGCATTTCCCGACATTAAAGAAAAAAAAAGGAGTTTGGAGTTTATAATGATTATAAATTATTCGTTAATCTAGTGTTAGATTCTTATTCTAGCTGTACCTCTGTGAAATATATTTAATTTATTTCTATATTTTATAGTGAACTCGTATATGTATATGAAACGTATATATAATATTATCCTTTCTAAGCAAATTGACTAATATTTTCTAAAACTCCTTTGATTCACAGAAATCGCCAGACAACATTGTGTAAAATGAAGGTCTTCTAACAAATAAATGCAATAACTAGGGCAAAGTCTTATTTACTAAAACAATTTTTAGGTTCTTTCACGAAAGGTAGCTTTGTCTATAAATCTGTTTGTTAAAAAGCATTTTTTTCATTTTCAATGTAATATAATATAGTTTAGATTTAAAATTAGTACTACTTTTATCATTTTTATATTCAAAACTTTAGTCCGATCATAGTAATTATCATCACACATTCACAATTCCACCAAATTTGTGTTGCGACGCTGCGCCGGTTCTGCACTCTAATTGGCCAACTTATAGCCATTAATGGATGATTAGCCGATGAGACGTATATACAGATCATTAGTTGGTTGAATTGCTATTACTTCAGTGACAAATCACTGACCAGTTTCGGAATTGTATGGCTCACATTACTACTCTATCCGGTTATATGATCGATGTTGGTGATATTTAAGAGTTATATGACAAATCAATTATGAGGCGTTTTATTTTTATTTTAGCAAGCCAGGTTGTTTCGCTGGCTAATAAATGTCCTTTGCATTGCCCTATGATAATCATCATCATCGCGTCAGATGGATATAACCCACATTCAACAAATGATAACATGCGTTAACTTACTTGCACCGACAACGCAGATTTTTGTTTCGTTAAGCCATCCTAATTAAATTGTTAATCAGAATTCTATCGTAAATTGTATTTATTTACTCCATATTAGGGAAACATAATATCAACACTATAATATTATCTTTATCATTCCATTTGTGTTATCATAATTATCTACAACGGTAATTAAATAATTGATGTATAGTCCATGTCTACAACGGATACAGAGAGCCCCTTAAATAATGATGATCAAACAAAGTTAATGGTACTTTGTTAATAGATCACTTTTACTTATTGTTAACTTTTTTGTTAAGTTGTGTTATTTTGCTAAGCTATCTCACCCACCATGGTTCAAGCCTTGTCGTGGCGGTGGGGCTCAAGCAAATTGAGCTGAGGGAGCTGCTCCTTGTACCCCCTTATAAGAATAGCGGACAAAAGAGCAAGGGGACACAAGGGGCGGGGATGGGAACCTCACACCATTTTACTGTCCCGACGTTGGGAGGGGTTGTTCTGTGATGCGGAACAACCCCTCTGTGAAGGTGGCACCAGTCCCTCGGGGACTAGCTAGCCCTCGAGGTGCCCTGTTGTTCAAAAGATCCGGGTCACCTCACCAAAGGCGGCATTGGTGGCACTCGCCGGATTTTAGTGGGTAGAGTTGCGTCCACTTTACCATCTTTCGGGCGCAACGAGCCCACATACGCGCTTGGGGAGTCCTCACTCCCTAAGCGGGAGTAAAAAATAGCTATCCAACAAAAAAGTTTCTTAATGGATCTGACACCCAGCCAGTAGTAATAATAAACTATAACTACTAAAGACATTGAGCCTTTAAAATATGTTTTGTAGGTATGAATTTCTTGCCTACATTAATTAGGAATATTTTCCCCAAAAATGTATACATAGATAAAAAGATCAATAATTTGGTTTAAAGGTAATTTAAATTCTGTAAAAAGTTTAAAATAGTATTTATGTGTCATAAAAAAACAAGTGAAAGAGATTTGCAGCTCAAAATATTTTTTTATATGTATGACTTAAATGCATACACTGTGGTTGTTAACATATACATTATATTATTTACCTCTCATCGAGCGTGGAGCGTAAGGGAGCGGTGATGTTAGTATATTGTATTGTGTATGAAAACAAATTCCTCCAAATTTGTGCTGCGACGCTGCGCCGGTTCTGCGCTCTGATTGGCTGATGGGTATTGATGAATGATTACCCGATGGGACGTACATACAGATCACTGATTGGTCGAATAATAATAATAATAATATTTATTTATTTTCTCACCACAATATTGTAACATGACATTCGTAGGTACATAATAATAGGAGCACTAATATTGTGGGAGACTGGCGCCTAAGCTAGGCTCGAGGCCTGTGTTTCAGGACACCAGGTCTCCTCCCCATAATAATATACATTTCAGTGAACATTACAACGAACATTAACAATGTTCTTGTTACAATATAATGAGATAGCAAAATTATAGTTTAATGTTATCTAAACTTAGTATATTTTATGTTTTTTATTATACAATCTGGGTTAGTTGGTTGGGTAAATGTGTGTATGTGTGTGTATGTGTGTGTATGCGTGTGTGTAGGTGTGTTGTGTGTGTGCGTGAGTGTGCTGTGTGTTTTTTTTTGTGAGTGAGAGAGACAGAGAAAGAAAAGTGTGTTTTAAGTACTCTAAGTCTGGACAGAGAGAATCGCCTCAGTGTCATCATAGTTCAACCTCTGTAACCAATCAGTTATTTTCCGTTTACACATATTTTTAGTGAGGTTGTATATAGGCAGAAATTTTTGACTTTGATATACAAGAAGCCACCATTCAATTGACATCAATGACAAATCACTGACCAGTTTCGGAATTTTATGGTTCACATTATTCAATCCGGTTATAAGTTCGATGTTACCACTACTTAAATAATTGAATGATATTGATAATTTTGTAAAATAAAGGAGCTTTAAAATTAAATGATTTTGACAGGGTAAAGAAATCTCAATAGCGTAAATTTTTTGAAAATTACAGATTATAAAAAACGAACTAAAACTAAAGAGAGGTGTCAAGGGACACCCGGATAGAACGAAGTTCCTTTCGATTAATTAGTGAAGGAATTGTAATAAAAAACAAAAAAAGTTTGTACCCCTCTTATAAGAAGAGGGGACAGAAGAGCCGGGGGCAAGGGGTGAGGATGGGAACCTCACCCCATTGTACTGTCCCGACGTTGGGAGGGGTTGTTCTGTGGTGCGGGACGGTTGTCCTCTGTGGAGGTGGCGTCGGTCCCTTGCGGGACTGACTAGCCGTCGAGTTGCCCTGTTTGTTCTAGATCCGGGACACCTCACCAAAGGCGGCATTGGTGGCACTCGCTGGGTTTTAGTGGGTAGAGCTGCGTCCATTTACCAGCTGTCGGGCGCAGCGAGTCCCACATACCCGCGTGGGGAGGCCCACTCCCCCGCGGGATGCCTCAGAGCATTTCCCGACATTAAAGAAAAAAAAAGGAGTTTGGAGTTTATAATGATTATAAATTATTCGTTAATCTAGTGTTAGATTCTTATTCTAGCTGTACCTCTGTGAAATATATTTAATTTATTTCTATATTTTATAGTGAACTCGTATATGTATATGAAACGTATATATAATATTATCCTTTCTAAGCAAATTGACTAATATTTTCTAAAACTCCTTTGATTCACAGAAATCGCCAGACAACATTGTGTAAAATGAAGGTCTTCTAACAAATAAATGCAATAACTAGGGCAAAGTCTTATTTACTAAAACAATTTTTAGGTTCTTTCACGAAAGGTAGCTTTGTCTATAAATCTGTTTGTTAAAAAGCATTTTTTTCATTTTCAATGTAATATAATATAGTTTAGATTTAAAATTAGTACTACTTTTATCATTTTTATATTCAAAACTTTAGTCCGATCATAGTAATTATCATCACACATTCACAATTCCACCAAATTTGTGTTGCGACGCTGCGCCGGTTCTGCACTCTAATTGGCCAACTTATAGCCATTAATGGATGATTAGCCGATGAGACGTATATACAGATCATTAGTTGGTTGAATTGCTATTACTTCAGTGACAAATCACTGACCAGTTTCGGAATTGTATGGCTCACATTACTACTCTATCCGGTTATATGATCGATGTTGGTGATATTTAAGAGTTATATGACAAATCAATTATGAGGCGTTTTATTTTTATTTTAGCAAGCCAGGTTGTTTCGCTGGCTAATAAATGTCCTTTGCATTGCCCTATGATAATCATCATCATCGCGTCAGATGGATATAACCCACATTCAACAAATGATAACATGCGTTAACTTACTTGCACCGACAACGCAGATTTTTGTTTCGTTAAGCCATCCTAATTAAATTGTTAATCAGAATTCTATCGTAAATTGTATTTATTTACTCCATATTAGGGAAACATAATATCAACACTATAATATTATCTTTATCATTCCATTTGTGTTATCATAATTATCTACAACGGTAATTAAATAATTGATGTATAGTCCATGTCTACAACGGATACAGAGAGCCCCTTAAATAATGATGATCAAACAAAGTTAATGGTACTTTGTTAATAGATCACTTTTACTTATTGTTAACTTTTTTGTTAAGTTGTGTTATTTTGCTAAGCTATCTCACCCACCATGGTTCAAGCCTTGTCGTGGCGGTGGGGCTCAAGCAAATTGAGCTGAGGGAGCTGCTCCTTGTACCCCCTTATAAGAATAGCGGACAAAAGAGCAAGGGGACACAAGGGGCGGGGATGGGAACCTCACACCATTTTACTGTCCCGACGTTGGGAGGGGTTGTTCTGTGATGCGGAACAACCCCTCTGTGAAGGTGGCACCAGTCCCTCGGGGACTAGCTAGCCCTCGAGGTGCCCTGTTGTTCAAAAGATCCGGGTCACCTCACCAAAGGCGGCATTGGTGGCACTCGCCGGATTTTAGTGGGTAGAGTTGCGTCCACTTTACCATCTTTCGGGCGCAACGAGCCCACATACGCGCTTGGGGAGTCCTCACTCCCTAAGCGGGAGTAAAAAATAGCTATCCAACAAAAAAGTTTCTTAATGGATCTGACACCCAGCCAGTAGTAATAATAAACTATAACTACTAAAGACATTGAGCCTTTAAAATATGTTTTGTAGGTATGAATTTCTTGCCTACATTAATTAGGAATATTTTCCCCAAAAATGTATACATAGATAAAAAGATCAATAATTTGGTTTAAAGGTAATTTAAATTCTGTAAAAAGTTTAAAATAGTATTTATGTGTCATAAAAAAACAAGTGAAAGAGATTTGCAGCTCAAAATATTTTTTTATATGTATGACTTAAATGCATACACTGTGGTTGTTAACATATACATTATATTATTTACCTCTCATCGAGCGTGGAGCGTAAGGGAGCGGTGATGTTAGTATATTGTATTGTGTATGAAAACAAATTCCTCCAAATTTGTGCTGCGACGCTGCGCCGGTTCTGCGCTCTGATTGGCTGATGGGTATTGATGAATGATTACCCGATGGGACGTACATACAGATCACTGATTGGTCGAATAATAATAATAATAATATTTATTTATTTTCTCACCACAATATTGTAACATGACATTCGTAGGTACATAATAATAGGAGCACTAATATTGTGGGAGACTGGCGCCTAAGCTAGGCTCGAGGCCTGTGTTTCAGGACACCAGGTCTCCTCCCCATAATAATATACATTTCAGTGAACATTACAACGAACATTAACAATGTTCTTGTTACAATATAATGAGATAGCAAAATTATAGTTTAATGTTATCTAAACTTAGTATATTTTATGTTTTTTATTATACAATCTGGGTTAGTTGGTTGGGTAAATGTGTGTATGTGTGTGTATGTGTGTGTATGCGTGTGTGTAGGTGTGTTGTGTGTGTGCGTGAGTGTGCTGTGTGTTTTTTTTTGTGAGTGAGAGAGACAGAGAAAGAAAAGTGTGTTTTAAGTACTCTAAGTCTGGACAGAGAGAATCGCCTCAGTGTCATCATAGTTCAACCTCTGTAACCAATCAGTTATTTTCCGTTTACACATATTTTTAGTGAGGTTGTATATAGGCAGAAATTTTTGACTTTGATATACAAGAAGCCACCATTCAATTGACATCAATGACAAATCACTGACCAGTTTCGGAATTTTATGGTTCACATTATTCAATCCGGTTATAAGTTCGATGTTACCACTACTTAAATAATTGAATGATATTGATAATTTTGTAAAATAAAGGAGCTTTAAAATTAAATGATTTTGACAGGGTAAAGAAATCTCAATAGCGTAAATTTTTTGAAAATTACAGATTATAAAAAACGAACTAAAACTAAAGAGAGGTGTCAAGGGACACCCGGATAGAACGAAGTTCCTTTCGATTAATTAGTGAAGGAATTGTAATAAAAAACAAAAAAAGGAGAATAATTATTCAGGTAGTTATAATATTTTTATGATTTTTTATCGATAAAAATCAGAGCATCTCCCGGCGTAAAATAATAAAAAAAAACAAAAATAGTCACCGAGATCGGTGGGATTTGAACTGGGGTCTTTTACTAAGTAGCCCCAATATTGTAACAAAAACAGCTACCGACGCAGTAATGTGTCAATCAAAAAGCCGCACTGCTTACAACTATAGCAAAAAGTGTCGTTCCAACTTTTCATCTTAATTTTTTCCGTCTAGCCCCCATTCGTAACGTGCGATAAGGAACTACGTTCCAAAAACCTACGAATTACGACTACAACTTAATTGAATTTTTTCTATAAAATACTACAAGCGTTGGCTAGTTTACGTGAAAGTAGGACAGGACAGTAGTTGACATTTAGAGAAACTGTGTTTTAAAATACTCGGTCTCTCACAGCAGGATTAACCTATAAAACTAGTTCAGCACTCTCAAAAACATGTTTTTCATTTATAAAATAAATGAAATAATGATAGTCCATTCATTCATTCTATAGACGTCTTCACAGAAGGGCTTGCAGGTGGGTTGTCGCTCTTAACATGTGTTTTTAATGAGCTCCAATGAAAATAAGGTACTGCTTAAAAAAACGGGATATCGACTATGTTCGACACAAGTGAATGCCTTCACGAGACCCGTTCGTAGACAATGTCGAAATATCGGGGTCCTGTTCTTTTCCTTTTGCGCCGGGATATGCTCTAAGGCATCCCAGGCGGGTATGTGGGGCTCCCTACATCCGAAAAATGGTAAGGTGGACGCAGCTCTACTCACAAAAACTCGGCGAGTGCAATTCCACCTTTGGTGAGGTACCCGCGTACTCCTTGATGGCTTGATGGGGTCCACCACCTCCAAAGGGGTTTTCCCTCACCACAGAACAACCTCTCCTAACGTCGGTCTAGTGGAATGGAGTGTGGTTCCCATCCTCACCCCTTGTCCCTCCCTGCTCTTTCATCCCCTTTTTTTATAAGATGAGTACAAAGAGCTGCTCCCTCGGTTCAATTTGCTTCGCCCAAGATGCTGGGTTCACCTTAGGCTACTAAGCTCCACCGACAAGGCTTGATTCATGGTGGAGATCTTATGGATATATGGATATTGGATAAACAATTTTAATAATAAAAATAACTATATTAATTTAATCTATACTAATATTATAAAGCAGAAGAGTTTGTTTGTTTGTTTGAACGCGCTAATCTCAGGAACTACTGGTCCGATTTGAAAAACTAGGAAAAACTATCGAGGAAGGCTATAGGCTATATAACATCACGCTGTGATTTATAGGAGTTGAGTAACGCGGGCGAAGCTGCAGGCAACAGCTAGTATGCAAATAATTATTGTAAAGATTGATATAACAAGATAACCACTTAGTGTAAGCAAATTAGTTCAAATTAACTCAATCGTCATCTATTACGAATGTCCAAGTGACCTGACTGACGTTTAGCCAATTTTTGATGACTGCTATTTATCCCATTGCGGTCATTATCAACTCAATCAACCAATCTATTTCCATATTATGTTTTTTTAAGCTAGCTGTAGAGAAATTGAAAAGTAATAGTTTGGCATGGAAATATGAAAATGAGGTTATTATAATGATATTATGATATATGAGGTTATTATGAGGATATTGTGTATAAAAGATAATAATATACATAGCCGGTGAAGGAATCGTCGTGAGGACACCTGCATGCCAGATGAGATTAAAAGTTTTTGAAGGTGTGTGAAGTTCGCCAACCCGCATTGGTCGAGCTCATCGATGAACTATGGCCCAACACCCTCCTCTCCTGATTTTGGAGAGCATCATCAATAGCCTCTATCCGTCCACTGTTGAACATAGGTCTCCCTCAATGAACGCCAAGACGGCTGATCCCTTGCCACTCGCATTCAACATGGACCGGCCACCACACGGAGATCGTCTTCCCACCTGGTTAATGGCCGACCAACACTTCGTCTACCTAAGCATGTGGAACATATAAAGGTTGATATTATTATATTATTCTATACTAATATTATAAAGCTGAACAGTTTGTTTGTTTGTTTGAACACGCTAATCTCAGAAACTACTGGTCCGATTTGAAAAATTATTTCAGTGCTAGATAGCCCATTTATCGAGGAAGGCTATAGGCTATATAACATCACGCTGTGACTTATAGGAGTTGAGTAACGCGGGCGAAGCTGCAGGCAACAGCTAGTATAAATATAAAGGGGGCGCTACAAAAGTCGGCCGACATCCAGATATATGGGTCGAGAATCTCCATGCAGAGGCCGGTTCAAGACCCAAGCAGAATGCCTAAGCGGAAAATAATGATGCTGATAATCTTCTAAATTCTACTATATTTCATTTGTTCAACGATCAACATACTATCTTGAACCTTAATATAAGACATGGTGATGAGAATAAAGAATTAGGTCAGGCAAGATACTTTGAGAAGAATGAAACTAAAATACGTTTCACGTATATAACACGTATGTAAATAATGTTATACATATAAATAAGAAAATCGTATTTTCATATATATATTATTATAAATCCATAGATAACGTGATCGCTTAAGCTTGAGCTGTGATGCGGTGGTGATAATATATTCATTACTTGTAAATACCTGTGTTATGACCTCTTCATACGTAAAGCGTTTGCTACGATAGACGGACGTTAAAAGAGTAGCTGTTCTTAAACTCAATCTATCAATTATATTTATAGAAATTATGCCCTTTTTTTTCCTTTTACGCCGGGAAATGCTCTGAGGCATCCCGCCTGGGAAGCGGGTCTCCCCAGGTGGGTATGTGGGACTCGCTGCGCCCGAAAGGTGGTAAATGGACGCAGCTCTACCCACTAAAACCCGGCGAGTGCCACCAATGCCGCCTTGGTGAGGTGCCCCGGATCTGTTAAGCTAACAGGGCACCTCGACGGCTAGTCAGTCCCGCAAGGGACCGACGCCACCTCCACAGAAGGGTTGTCCCGCACCACAGAACAACCCCTCCCAACTTCGGGACAGTACAATGGGGTGAGGTTCCCATCCTCACCCCTTGCCCTCTGCTCTTTTGTCCCCTCTTCTTATAAGAGGAGTACAAAGAGCCCCCTCGGCTCAATTAGCTTCGCCCAAGGTGTTGGGCTACTGAGCCCCACCGCCACGTCAAGGCCTGAACCATGGTGGGGATAGCAATTATGCCCTACAAATTACACATTAGTGACCATATTTGCTGCAATCTATGTTGTTTCCTTATTATAATAAGGCATATTATTATTATAATGAAATAACATACTAATTTCGTAAATACGTAATTTCACTTATTAGTGAAATTCACCTGTACAATAGAAAACTTCATATTATAATAATAATATCTATGGACGTTTTTTTTACACCACGTCAATCTGGTCCCGTAGTAAGTTCTCGAAGAACTTGTGTTACGGGTACCAGACAATGGAAATATATTCAATACTTTTATAGTATACATATATTTAAGATTTTTATTATATATAATACACATATTTGATACACATCCGTGACCCAGGAACAGAAAACTTTTTTTTTGTTCCATGGCGGGATTCGAACCCGCAACTTTCGGCTTGAGTGTCAATGCGCTAACCATTGAGCCACAGAGGTCGTCAAATATATAATATAGATAGATCGTTTGCAATGAGGACTAAAGCAATATATTCATGTACTATTTGTATCTTAAGCCGATTAGTGTCACGGGACCTGTATTTAATTGAAACTATAGGCATACCTGTTACTAGTAATACCTCGTTCCTATTACGGTACAAATCATGTAGAGAAAACTATACTACTTAATAGTTATACGCATTCAACATTCCTATTGGGTTACATTTCTAAAAGAACAAGAATTACTCTATTTTAAGACTTTTTTTTTACGTCGGGAAATGCTCTGAAGCATCCCGCTGGGAAGTGGGTGCCCCCAGGCGGTTATGTGGGACTCGCTCCACTCGAAAGGTGGTAAGATGGACGCAGCTCTACTTGCTAAAACCCGGCGAGTGCCACCAATGCAACCTTTGGTGGGTGCCCCGGATCTATTCAGCAAATAGGGCACCTCGACGGCTAGTCAGTCCCTCAAGAGACCGACACTACCTCCAGAGAGGGGCTGTCTCGCACCACAGGACAACCCCTCCCAACGTCGGGACAGTGCAATGGGGTGAGGTTCCCATCCTCGCCCCTTGCCCTCTTATCCCTATCCCTATGCCTTATGCTCTTTTATCCCCTCTTCTTATAAAAGGGGTACAAATAGCACCTCCCTCGGCTAAATTTGCTTCGCCCAAGGTGCTGAGCATATCCTAGACTACTGAGCCCCACCGCCACGACAAGGCTTGAACCATGGTGGGGACTCTATTTTAAGATTCCGTGGTTGTCCATGCATATGTGTAGGGTTCTAACTTAAGAACCGCAATAAGAACATATTAGGTTTTTTAAGCAGGATGTGTATTCCTATATCATCTTTGAAAATCAATTATAAATAAAGTGAATAATTTAAGCGTACTTTTAAAACGATCGTCTCTATAATATTTATTAGTCTATTGTAATTAGTTTTGAAACAATGAATCGTGTTTTATTAGAAACGCTTTATCGCGATCCGTGTGAACGTCACTTATAATGAATGCCTTGATTGCAAGCGTAAATACAAATACACCGATCATAAATTCTGTATGTCTGTTTGAATTATAGTCTGAAACCTTGATGAAGCACCTGATAAATTTATACTGTCAACACATTATGCCGTTAATTATCAACTTTAACTCAACCGCATCCAGTTTTGTAAATCCTTTTTAGCTTGTATCATTATTGAAGATTAGCTAATCTATACATCTATACAGATAAATAAAATTGGAGTGTCTGTTTGTAATATCAAAATAACCGCTTTTAATTGAATGCATATGATGTATATACACGGGACATATACCAAAATAGCCTTTTTTACAATTTTTGTCTGTCTGTCTGTATAGGGAGTAACTTAGGCTATAAAAATAATCATCATCGATCCGGGTACGGCTGTAAATCTAAGTTATCGCGGGCGAAGCTGCGGGCAACAGCTAGTAATAAATAAATCGAGGGCATACAAAATAGTTGATATTATCTTTGTGGGTGGAGCTCCGACTGCTCGGTTTCCTCCTTATGACATTAAAAAAATATAGAAATAGAAACATATGTTGGGGTATTCATGTTGTTGTACAAATATAATATATAATTATAGATGTAACAGATAGCACTCGGTGGAAACTAAGTATACTTGACCGTTACTCAAGTGCTCTTAAAATTACATAACTACGATAAGTACCTCATGTTTGCCGAGCAAGTAATTTTCCGTTTTATATTGTATTGTACTTGCTTAGCGTGATTGTTGGAAGCAAAAACTTAATTAACAGTAGCAAAAAGTGAGCTGTGAGCTTAGATTTGTGAAAAGTGAAGCAGAAGAACGATACTTATGTGCAGAGCATTTTATTTTATTGAAAACTAACTGTAGCCCTGAGGATGATGAGGATTATTTTATAGCCTCTTTTTTATGTTAGTTGGATAGGCAAACGTGCCACCTGATGGTAAGTGGTCGACCTCGCCCATGAACATAAACTAATTTACCTGGAACGAGCCCAGGCAACTCATTTATGTGTTGCCTATCCTGAGACATAAGATGTTAAGTCTCGATGCCAGTAATTTCACTGCCTGTCTTGCCCTTCTCTCCGAAACACAGCAAAGCTGTTTCACGGGAGAAGTGATGATGATGGTGGTACACATGCAGCCGGGAGCGCGGCACAGCGCTTCCCTCCCACCGGTAAAGTTTCCTTATAATATGAGCTATCTGCCAGTGAAAGTTGGATCAAAATCAGCTCAGCCGTTTCAGATATTAGCTGGAACAAATAGACAGACAGGCAGACAGACAGACAAAAATTGTGAAAAATGCTATTTTGGTATATGTGTCGTGTCTTCATCCATATGCATTCAATAAAAAGCGGTTGTTTTAATATTACAAACAGACACTCCAATTTTATTTATCTGTATAGAAGATGTATAGACTAGCTGTTGCCACAGCTTCGCCCACGTAAACTTAGATTTACGACCGTATCCGGAGTGATGATAATTATTTTTGTAGCCTAAATCACTCCTTGTAATATTATCAGCTACACAAATCGTCATTATTGTTACTTTTGAAGCCGGTGTCGTATTTGTTGATGTACCTTCCTCCCACCTTATGTCCCGCCGGGTATGTCAAACTCGCTGCGCCCGAAAGGTGGTAACGGTAAGTGGACGCAGCTCTACCCACTGAAACCCGGCGAGTGCCACCAATGCTGCCTTTGGTGAGGTGCCCCGGATCTAATGAGCAAATAGGGTACCTTGACGGCTAGTCAGCCCCTCAGGGAACCGACACCACCTCCACAAAGAGGTTGTCCCGCACCACAGAATAACCCTTCCCAACTGCAACGTCGGGACAGTGCAATGGGGTGAAGTTCCCGTCCTCGCCCCTTGACCCCTGCTCTTTTGTCCTCTCTTCTTATAAAAGGGGTACAAAGAGCCCCCTTGGCTCAATTAGCTTCACCCAAGGTGCTGGGCACACCTTAGGCTACTGAGCCCCACCGCCACGTCAAGGCCTGAACCATGGTGGGGACCTTCCTTTCCTGTATCTTGGCTGACACTGACTTCAAAAGTAACAATAATGATTTGTACATTAGTAAAAGAAAAAAGTTGAATATAAGCTGTAGGCACAGTTGAATATAAGCTGTAGGCACAGTTAAATATAAGCTGTAGGCGCATAGATTAATAATTTTATTGGTTATTAGTTTTTTAGTTTTTGAAGTCGGTTTAAATTTTTGTTATTTTTTTTATGGTTATACACAGCTGATGAAGTGCTTTAACTATATTATGTAAACTCTAAGGCTTTAACTTTCAATTGAATAAATTCGTCACAAACATGGCGGCCAATCGTAGTGCGTTTGTAGTCACGTGACTTTTTAATTTTTTTTTATCAATTATATCCTTATATTAAAGTAGAAAATATTTTATATGAGTATGTATAATTTATAAATTTTTAAATATATAAAAAAATTATATATATTTTTTATGTTTGCGCGAATTTCATTAATTATAATGATATTATAACTTTTACGGATTCTATTGCGGTTTATTAAGTTTTATACATGCCCGACGTTTCGCATACTTTACACGGGAGGACTCCCGTGATCATGGTTGCTATAACCAAACCGCTGTTTTTAACCGACTTCAAAAAAAAAGGAGGTTCTCAATTCGTCTGTATGTTTTTTTTTTTTTTTTTTTTTTTTTTTTTTTTTTGTATGTATGTGACACGATATCTCCGCCGTTTGTGAATGGATTTCGATGGTTATTTTTTTGTTTGAAAGCTGGTGTTTCCAATTTGGTCCCATATTAATTTTATTAAGATCTGACAAGCCGTTTTTTAGTTATTCCCAATAATGCCTATTTGGTTGGTTTTGTTTATCTTGATGATATGATAATTTTATTACGTGTCGATGTAAAGTCTAACAATTGTATAGGATGCTTTGGTAGCACACCATAGTATGTCGCGGTCATCGTAATCATCATCATCATCACCATCATCACCATCATCATCATCATCATCATTTATCCATCCACTGCTGAACATGCCTCCTTCAATGAACGCCAAGACGACGAATTTCGGAATAACTAAAAATTAAGAAATAAAAACATTTTACAAAAAATTAAAACCGACTTCAAAAATACTAAACTAAAAAGTTATAAAATAACAGTTTCTTTAATTTTTGTGCTTACAACATATAATCAACTTAATCTTCTACTAATGTACAAACTTTGCGTTTACCACGTCATTATAGTTACTTTTGGAGTCGGTGTCGTATTTGTTGCTGTACATTACCTACCTACCTTGGCTGACACCGACTCCAAAAGTAACTATAATGACGTGGTAAACGCAAAGTTTGTACATTAGTAGAAGATTAAGTTGATTATATGTTGTAAGCACAAAAATTAAAGAAACTGTTATTTTATAACTTTTTAGTTTAGTATTTTTGAAGTCGGTTTTAATTTTTTGTAAAATGTTTTTATTGTTTTTTCAATTGTAGTTGTTTCAATATAGTTAATTTTTAATTCAATTATGAGAGCAAGACTGGACATCAAACTAAACTTGAACATGAAGTCGTTTAAAAATAGAAAATTTACAAAGAAAAATTATGCGTTGCAAGTATTTAGTGTCGCTTCTTCCATTGAATTACAAATCACAATGGTGCTATTTATGGCGTATTACCGTATCATATGATTTATGTGTTCTACACATAACGGAACTTGATAGTTAGGCCCCTCAAACCGGATTTATAAAACGTAGCCATATAATGGTGTCAATGAACACTTAGAAGACGGTAGGTATGAGATTAGATTAGTTAGCGATAGTATTATAGCGAAAGATAGGCTGATAAATCATTTGTCCCCTATACGACGGTTCAAATGAATGTTATATCGAGCTAGATTAGTACCTTTTTTTTCTTTAACGTCGGGAAATGCTCTGAGGCATCCCGCAAGGGCCACTCCCCTGCGGGATGCCTCAGAGCATTTCCCACGTCCACGCGGGTATATGGGACTCACTGCGCTAGAAACGTGGTAAGGTGGACGCGGCTCTACCCACTAAAACCCGGCGAGTGCCGGGACCTCGACGGCTAGTCAGAACAACCTCTACCAACGACGGGACAGTACAATGGGGCGAGATTCCCATCCTCGCCCCTTGTCCCCCAGCTCATTTGTCCTCTCTCGGCTGGTGAATGCAGCATCTTTGCTGGATTCACCAGCTGCTGGGGGCTGGGGCTTTAGATTGTACTTATCCAATCCAAACTATCACCCAAAAGAAGTTCACTCTTGGGATCGAGCATATATAACCGGAATAGGGCCGTAATGTTATGTGTTTTTAAACGACTTCAAAAAAAGAGAATAAAGTTCTATGTTCGACTGTATTATTCGTTTCAAATAAGAATAGGAACCACAATGACCTCTATCTGTCAAAAATCACTTGAAAAGTACAGTTTACAAGAAAACTTATTTGCATTGATAATATTTTTAAACCGAATTTAAATAAAAATGTTAAATAGTCGTTAATTATTAAAAAGAAAGTAATAGTTCGTTTTAAAAACATACAATAATTTTTTTTTTTTCATCGTTGCCGCGAAGGCGAAGACAAAAATAATTTCTGTGTTCCTGGGTCATGGATGTGTATTAATTTTTGATATTATTATTATTATTTTGCAAACACTGCAAAATGCAAGTAAAGTGACCAAGCGAGTTCATTTGGCCACGGGGATAGATGAAAACACGTCAACACGTATCCGACACGCACTTGGACTTAAATGCAGAGATGAGCGGAATCGAAGAGCTAAATTCTGATTGATTTTATTTCACTTAATCTCTGTAAAAAAAATTAATTAAAAGAAAACTTTTTGCCCACCCTACTTAACTGGTTTCAATTGACAGCTATGACGTCACAATATCGCGCTAAGTCCGTCCTATTCTCACTTGAAACGCAAAGTATATATATTTTTTTAGTAAGAAAGAAAGAACGAAAATTTTATTTGTGAACTACATACTTATAAAACATGACATAATATATTTTAATGTAACACATACTCAACTTAGCGTTTACTGGCGGTAATTCAAGCTCTGGTCTTCTGTTGAAGCCATCAGCTGATGAAGTTTTTAATGTACATTCTCCAATTTCGCCATCAATTGGGGACCTATTTTTGAAACTTCTTAGTTTATTAGGGTTTGTGCACTTCCGAAGATGTCCCATGATAAGGAAACCAGGATCTAATGATGTCGTCCCAGGGAAATCGAAGGGAACTTTAAAAAATCGTAGGAGGGACTAGTGCGTTTAATATTTTTTAATTAAGTATTTTCAATCACTACAATATAATGAAGATCTAAGAGTTAATCTGGAGCTGAAAGACAGTCGAGGGAACTCCTCAACGATTTAAATCAGTAACCTTGTGTTTGGGCTTGATTCATTTGTATTGATGAGAACTTTTCATCTAGATGTTTCTGTGGCTTGATCTTTTCATATGACTGTCATTAGGGGTTTTATCTCTATCTAGGGAACTCCTCGATAGCTTACAGTAGCTAACTCGTAATTCGAATTAATTAGTTTATACTGATGAGAACTTTGAACCCATATGGGTTATAAGTGCCATTACAGATCTGATGATGCTAACCACTTACCTACCATCATGTGGCTTATCTGTCCGTTTTAGGTAAACGGGCAGTCAATTTATCAGAAGTTTGCGTTCCACAAATCAGAGCGCAGCGCAGCGTCGCAGCACAAATTTGGCGGAATTTGTTATCATACAAAACACATTTAGCATTACTGCTCTATTCCGGTTTCAGGTTCAATGTTTCTTTTAAACAACAATCATTCATATTATTTTCTAATGTTCACGCAAATTTCATTAATAATGAAACAATAATTACGGATTTTATCGCGGTTTATTAAGTTTTTTACAAGCTCGACGTTTCGGATACTTTACAGCAACCTTGGTCACTTTGACTTTCGTTATAACAAATTATTCGTTTTTGGTGAATAGATTGATATGTATATGTAGCGACCAAAGAATTTCAACCCATAACATAATTTTTATCGCATTGGTGAACGAATTTTTTTGCATACCTTACATATGCATTTGAAACCAGTTGCAAGACTACTTTCACATAGCATACTAAAAATACTTTTTCTTTGCTAATGATTTTATTAAATAAATAATAAACTATTCTATATTGACACTAGTCTACTGCAAATAAAACATCTTCCATCATATCATTAGTAGAATGGACCCCTCACCATAGTTCAAGCCATGTTGTAGCGGTAGGGCTCAGTAGCCTAAGGTGAATCCAGCACCTTGAGCAATGCTAATTGAGACGAAGGAGCTGCTCTTTGTATCCCTCTTGTAAGAAGAGTGAATAAAATAGCAGGGGACAAGGGGCGAGGCAATGGGAACCTCACCCCATTGTACTGTCCCGACGTTGGGATGGGTTATTCTGTGTTGCGGGACAACCCATTTGTGGAGGTGGTGTCGGTGCCTTGAGGGACTGACTAGCCGTCGAGGTGCCCTGTTTACTCAACATATCCGGGGCGCCTTACCAATCCCCCTCGGGATGTCTCAGAGCATTTCCCGGCTTAATAGACAAAAAACGATTGGATCGAAAGAACTTAAAATTACTAATCGTATTTTCGTCATCTTATTTTATTAAGGCGAAGCTGTAATCCGTCGCTACTCGGCATCCAACACCGCCACTGCACGGAGATCGTCTAAAGGGATCGGTCATCTTGGTTTTCATCGAGGGAGGCCTATGTTCAGCAGTGGACGGATAGAGGCTGATGATGATTATGATAAAGCTCCTTTTTAATCCTGAATACTTACAGTACAAAGTCGCCAGGTTGGTGTAAATTGCGATACATATTAGTTATTACATCTGTTTGTGTTTGCTTGTTTCTACCGTGAAACAGGTTTGCTGTGTTTCGGAGAGAAGGGCAAGACATGATGAAGTAATTACTGGCGCCGAGACTTACGATCTTATGACTCAGGTACACATCCCCACCATGGTTCAGGCCTTGACATGGCGGAGGGGCTCAGTAGCCTAGGGTGAGCCCAGTACCTTGAGCAAAGCTAATTGAGCCGACGAGGCTCTTTGTACCCCTCTTATAAGAAGAGGGGACAAAAAAGCAGGAGAGAAGGGGCGAGGATGGGAACCTCACCCCATTGTACTGTCCCGACGTTGGGTGGAGTTGTTCTGTGGTGCGGGATAACCCCTGTGCGGAGTTGGCGTCGGTCCCTTGCAGGACTTAGTTTAACAGATCCGGGGCACCAAAGGCGGCACTGGTGGCACTCGCCGGGTTTTAGTGGGTAGAGTTGCGTCCACTTATTAACATATTTCGGGCGCAGCGAGTCCCACATACCCGCCTGGGGAGACCTACTCCCCGGGATGCCACAGAGCATTTCCCGACCCTAAAGATAAAAAGGATTGTGTGGTTTTATGAAACCACGGCAAAAGTGAAATTGTTTTAAAAATTGTGTGTTAAAAATTTAGTGGAATAATAATCCATTAAGGGTATAAAAATCACTTTATCAATCTTAATTTTATACTTGGAAAACTTGGTGGCCGACCGTCACGCGACATGCAACATACAGACGAAAAAGATTGAGACGATGTAATAAAAGTTTCACTTTAAAAAGATTAGGTAACACATGAATGAGTTGTCCGGGTTAAACTCAGGTTAATATTTTGTTTATATTCATGGGCGATGCTGACCACTTACCTTGTCTTGTCTGTCCGTTTGTAGAAGGTTGTCTATTCCGCTATCATAAAATATATCAATATGACAGTCTACCTACCTCACTTACCAGCCGGTTTCATCGGCAATAACACATGTGAAAGTTCCTTTCCAACAAAGTAGGCTCAAGAGGTTTTATACGCAGTCTTGATAAGACATTGTAGTAGTTTTTATTATTCTCACTTTTCTCTCTCTTTCTTTCTCTTTTCTCTTTCTTCTCTACAGCTCTTAACCCCCTTTTTTGGTTTCGCTGTGGAATACGTAGGCATACCACCGGGCCCGGGGGCCCGGAGGTTATGTGGGATTATCTGCGCTCGAGAAGATAGTAAGGTGGACGCAGACTCTACCCACTAAACCCCAGCGGTGTTCTTCTCGTCATTTGGGTAACCCGGTGCGAGAGCTGGGCGAGAGAAGCGGGGGTGGCATCTCCTCCTCCTTCTCCACTTAAGGCACACTGAACACATAAGGGTGCATTATCGCTCGGATTATACGCGCACGCAGCGGTTCCCCCGATTGGCGTCCTTAGGTTTAACAATTGTCGCGAGAGTGTCTTTATTGCCGGCATAGAATTTATTTATTTATACTATTAGTATCACTTTTTAAGGGACTTTAATAATAATAGAATATTGTGGGATGTCAGCTGAAGACCCAAAGGGAGATCTCCGACCGAGCGAGATGGTACGCTCGGTCTGGCCGAAGCCCACTTGCAATCATTTCAGCTGTCGTATATCTAGCAACGAGCTGTGGAATTTCGATAGCGTGGTTCAGGAATGTGGCGTTGATTGGTCCGCCACAATAAATGAGGGTCTGTAGGCAAGGTGTAAATTAAAAACCTAGAGTCTAGACCAACAACCATAATGTTCAAGCTCTGGCATACAAGCAATATGCCAGTAGAAAAACTTATCCTGTATGCGATAATCTCAAAGGACGAGTGCATGTAAAAATAATCCGTGTCTATATATTTAAACACACGTATTATTCTACTATCGCGAAAATCGTTTCCTGTATCGCCACATGTCGCGGTACAGTGAGCGCGAAAATACGTACCGCGATAATTTATGAAAATTGTGAATGTCATTGTTAATAGCTGTGATCGTGGTTCGTTATTAAACTGACATACTGTACTGGATATTCTTGGAGATTATAGTTATTTTTATGAATTATCGTGTAATATTTATTGACCACGTGATACATCACGACGTGATATTTTTTTAATTTTACAATGATCTTATTGTATTATTAATCCATCAGCTGACTATTACCTGTTGTTGGTTGGGCAATAAAATTTGTCGAAAGTCAAACATCACTTCGTAATATTGTAATGGTTTCTCCAATGTATATCACAAACGTGACACGTGATTTTGAAATCATTAGTGATTTAACACGTCCAACACCTTTGTTTAATATTCGGAGGTTTCGCCAGCAAAATCAAAACCTTGGTCAGTTTTATGATTCTTTGTTTCCTTGTAAAGGTCATTTATGCAGAACAATGGAAATTTCCATCTTATTAAAGTGGGTGTAATTTTTACCTAAAACCTATTTTCGGAAAATTGCTGTTAATACTATTATTATTATTATATATTTATTTATTTTTTCTTTCACAAAGGTTTACATACTCATTAAATTAAACACATTTAATCCTGTGGCTTAGTCACAAGTTCATGCACAACCTTTGTGAGAGACTGGAGTCCGTACTAGATTAGTAATCTGTGTTATAGATCCCCAAGCCCTCTCACATTCAATTATAATTATTATCTAAGACAACGTAAGACGTGTAAAAAAAAAAGAAAGAAAACAAATTAAATCTAGGATGTGCTGTGTGTATGCAATGTATGCGTATGAGTGTGCATTTGTTTATGCTTATGTGTATGTGCGTATGTGTTATGTGTATTGTATATAAGTGTGTTGTTTAATATTTAATAGAATAAAATAATTTAGTTAACATTTACATCAAGGCATGCTTATTTATATACTACGTTCTATTTACCGAATTTTTTTGCACTAGATCACCTTGACTCCAAGGTTATAGTTACAAAAATAGTAGCGATGTGCATAACAGAGTAAATCTCTGTAAAATCACATTATTCAGTTTTTATATACAACTAGCTGTTACCCGCAACTTCACCTTTTTTTTTGTTATCGCAGGGAAATGCTCTTTACGCGTGTAGCCAGGATCTCGGGTAAATCCTGACCCTATATGGGACTCGCACCTGGTAATGCCCTACCCGTAAACTAAAACCACTGCGAGCGCCTTCAGCCACATTTGAGGGTCCCGGGTCTGTAGTCAACAGGATCACCTCAGTGACAGGCTGGCCCCGGCGAAGGCCAGACTACTCCTCTTGAGGCAGGACTCCCCGACCGCTACTAAGCAGTCTCCGCGACATCTTGTCATAGTGGGCCCAGGTTCCCATCCACACGCACAGCACAGGGGCGCTACTCCAGGCGCATCAAGTTGCGGCTTCTACATACCCCCGTTCGTCGCACACGGAGGATGGCATCGTCAGTAGCCTCCTCTCTCAGCTGCTCGTCGGCCTCCTTCTGGGACCTGGGCCTCGCAGAAGGAGACCATCGCCGTCCAGTACTCGTCGCCACCGAGCATCGCGGTGATGACGATCGACAGAGACAAGTCCCCTCCGATGAACGACGTCAGATCATGACGCAGCGCCATCTCGCGTACACCTCGACGGTGTGCTGGGCCGAGTCCACCACCGCGCCACATTCGTGACACACTGTCAACGGCTTCCTGTGGGCCGTCCGGCACAGGTACTCACCAAAGCAACCATGTCCGGTGAGCACATGTGTCAGACAGAAGGTGAGGGGTTTGCGCTTACGGCGCATCCACCGCTCAAGGAACGGACGCAGAGCAACCGTAAGGCTTTGGCAATACGGCTGCTGCGTCAGGTTCTCCCCCACCTTCCCCGCAACTTCATCTGACTTAACTTATATTTACGGACGTATACAGACTGATGATGATCATTATTTTACTTTTTTTTTATATCTCGAAATCACGGCGACGCGTTATTTTGATTTAGCTTTATCTCCTAAGGTATTCACTTTATTTGCATGGTGTAAAGGGAAAAATCGTCTTCATGAATTAATGCTCAAGCCAATTAGTGTGTGTATAATGATAAGTATTAATACCGTATTTCAATAAATAGCTTTCTAATTACCGCTTTACAATTGCCCATTTCTAAGTACTAAAATGGATGTAGTATGTTATCCTTAAGAGATAGGATGTATGCCATCGCGGACTTTCCTATAGACTTATTTAAGATACTCAATTCCACCAAACATTTTCTTAAATCTTAAAGGGTTTAGGCCGTATAGTTCCCGCTTACGTGAGATTTCTGGGATAAAAATTATCCTATGCCCTTTCACGGGTCTCAAACTATCTTACCAAATTTTATTTAAATCGGTGCTGCGGTTTAGGCGTGAAGAACAAAAAGACAGAGTTACTTTCGCATTTATATATAATACTAGCTGTTGCCTGCAGCTTTGCCCGCGTTACTCAACTCCTATAAGTCACAGCGTGGTGTTATATAGCCTATAGCCTTCCTCGATATATGGGCTATCTAACACTGAAAGAATTTTTCAAATCGGACCAGTAGTTCCTGAGATTAGCGCGTTCAAACAAAAAACAAACTCTTCAGCTTTATAATATTAGTATAGATTAGTAAGGATGCCATCGCGGACTTTTTTGCATATTTAGGATACACAATAAATCCACCATACATAGATACACTAACTAAACTTTCAGAACCCACGACTTTGATTTTGCTATATCCCCTATTTATTTTTCATCTAAGTCGATTCAATGGTTTAGGCGTGAAGAAGAGACAGACAGACAGACATACAGACAGATTATTTATATATTATGTGATCAGGGGGCAAACGAGCAGTCGGAGTCTCACGGCGCAAACGCCCATACACATCCACACAACCAAGGCCACGCAAATGCGCTGCCCTACTTTTCCCTATCGCCCAATGGGTCACCGGAAACTCACAAACCGCACAAAACGCGACAGCATAGCTGTCACTTGACGCCGGTGTTATGTGAGCGAGAGGTACCACCCCGGTCGTGCCGGCCCAGTTCGGCTGCAATGCAGCATGGCACTATAACCTATTACAATATAAGTATACTATAATATAAGTAAGGATTACCTACGTTGATATAGGTATGTAGTACGTATTGAAGATAGTGTAGCTCGTAAGAAATAGTAGTATTAGGTACGGACAGAGGCGGATTTACACATTTGTAAGGTGTAGGCTGTAGAGTTTTACGACCTTTTTTACTCTAGGATTCGGAAGTTTGGTATATCAAATGTACAATGACAACTGAGAGGAGAAAATCATGAGCAAAATGTATTGCAGACTACTATCTGCACAACATTAGAGAACCGTCATGCAGAAATCTTTTTATTTTTTAGGTAGCAAAAACAAAAGTTTCATCCCCAAATTTGCCACCCCAAAAATAGGCCGCCCTATGCTAAAGCCTATTCAGAATTATTTATGATAGTTGGATGAGCAAACGGGCAGATGAGCCACGTGTTGGTAAGTGGTTAGCATCGCCCATGAACATAAACAAGTTAACCTGAGACTAGCCCAAACAACTCATTCATGTGTTTTCTATCCTGAAACAAAGTTGTTTCACGGGAGGAACAAACAGGATGGTGGTACCCATGCAGCCGGGAGCACGGCACAGCGCAACCCTCCCACCGGTGAAAAGAAAAAAATATACAAGAACCATTTTATCTATCGACTTCGACTGGTAAAATTGTGAGCCATGATTGGATTCGAACTCGCAACCTCTGTATGCTACTTGACCACTACACCAACTGTAAAAACGAGTGGATGAAGATAAAAATATCATTTCTCATGAGATGTATCAAGTTAATATAAGTCTCTATATTATTAGATAACCATTGTGGTTACCGAAGGTTGATAGGCATCTAATATTACTTAGAAATAAGCCAAGATTACCAGATGTGCTAAGAGACACCTAATTCAGGGTTGGTAGACATTAACATAAGTAAAGTTACTACATTAGAATAAACACACGACAAAAAAAGGTAACTAAAAGACATTGAAACAAGATTGAAATAATAAGTTCCTACTCACTAATAAAGGCTGCAGCGCGTCTCACAAAAAGGTAAATCCTCGGCTTCAGTTAGGAATAATCCCTAACACCGATTTTGGGGACCACCTAGTTTTTTATTTCATTTCGTTTCGGCGGCAGTGGGGGACAGCCATTTGGTAAATGTAATGCTATGAAATATATTTACACATATAGGAATACAAAAAATGCTGTTTAATACATAAATAAACAATATATAAATGAACCCAATACACATCATAGTACACACATACATATATGGTTAAACTTTAATATACAAACTATCTTTAAATACATAGGAATATAATATAAGCTCTTTAAATACTTTTTTTAATTATCTTAAAATACCATAATCAAGGATGCAGAATACGGCGCACATACACTCACACACACTAAATATCAGAAACACATAAAATAATATTATCTTACATACATACATATACATACATATTATAGATAAATTACACCCAGACACAGAAAAAATGATCATGCTCATCACAAAAACATTTGTCCTGGGTGGGAATCGAACCCACGACCTTCTGGTTTAGCAGTCAGGGTAACTAACCACTAGACCAATATAGTCACCCTTTGTACCCTCCTTATAAGAAGAGGGGGACAAAAGAGCAGGAGGAACGAGAGGCGAGGATGGGAATCTCACGCCATTGCACTGGTCCCGACGTTGGAAGGGGTTGTTATATGGTGCTGGATAACCTGGAAGATGGGGAAGCTGACCCTGATCCGAAAGGAGGGTCGACCGGTCGACTCGCCGTCGGCGTATCGACCGATCGTGCTGCTCGACGAGGCGGGCAAACTGCTGGAGCGGATCGCAGCTGCCCGTATCGTCGACCATTTGGAGAATGTGGGACCTAACCTCAGCGCCTTTCAGTTTGGGTTCCGGCGGGGCAGGTCCACCCTGGATGCTCTGACCAGGGTGAGGGCTCTAGCTGATGAGGCGGTTGGGGGGGGGAGGGGTGCTCTTGGCGGTGTCTATTGACATCGCCAACGCGTTCAACACCCTGCCCTTCGACACCATTCGCGAGGCGCTGAGGTACCACGGCGTACCGGACTACCTAAGGAGGTTTGTAGAGTGTTACCTCTCAGGTAGGTCTGTTACCTACCCGACGGCAGATGGTTGGGTGAGGAGAGAGGTGGCCTGCGGTGTTCCACAGGGCTCGGTCCTGGGGCCGCTTCTGTGGAACATCGGGTACGATTGGGTGCTCCGCGGTGCAAACTTGACGGGCGTCGGCCTCGCTTGTTACGCCGACGACACCGTCGTCACCGCACGCGGTAGTACCTTCTCGGAGGCCCGCCTACTGGCGGTAGCAGGAGTGGCGCAGGTGGTGGCAAGGATCCGGCGTCTCGGGCTAGAGGTGGCCCTAGAGAAGTGCGAAGCCGAGCTTCCACGGGCCCCGTCGGGCCCCTCCAGCCGGATCCCACCTGATAGTAGGAGGAACTTCCATCGCTGTCGAGTCGACCATGAGGTACTTGGGACTCGTCCTCGACAGGCGATGGGACTTCAAGGAGCACTTCCGGCTCCTCATCCCGAGGTTGCTCGGAACTGCTCGAGCATTGGGTCGTCTTCTCCCAAACGTGGGTGGGCCTAGTGCTGGCTGCCGTCGCCTGTACACAGGCGTCCTGCGGTCCATGGCGTTGTACGGCGCGCCGATCTGGGCGCGTGCCCTGAAGGCGGAGAACGTGGCCCTGTTGCGACGTCCGCAACGGGTCATGGCCGTCAGGGCCGTCCGTGCGTACCGTAAGACCTCGTACGAGGCTGCGTGCGTACTGGCGGGTACTGCGCCATGGGACCTGCACGCTGGGGCCCTAGCGCGTGAGTGGAGAAGACGACGGGGAGAGGAAGAGGAGGTCTCTGACGAGGAAGAGACTTGGCGGAGCCGCCTGAGGAGGCGAGTGCTCAGCCAGTGGGGTGAGCGGCTCAGAGAGCCGAGCGCGGGACACCGCACGGTGTTGGCCGTCGGTCCAATCCTGGAGCAGTGGGTTGACCGGCGGCACGGCACAATATCCTTCCACCTTGCGCAGATCCTGACGGGGCATGGATGCTTCGGAAGGTATCTGTGGAAGGTGGCAGGGGCGGAGGACTCACCAGGGTGTCATCACTGTGACAGCAGTGAGGACACTGCTGACCACACCCTGGCGGAGTGCCCAGCTTGGGCAGAGGCAAGGGCGCCCCTCATCGCGAGGTTGGCGCGGACCTGTCGCTCCCTGCGGTCATCCGAGCGATGACCGTCAGTGAGAGCACATGGCAGGTGGTCCTCTCCTTCTGCGAGGACGTGATGTCGCAGAAGGAGCAGGCGGAGCGGGAGAGAGAGTGCACTGGCGCCTCTTCCCGCAGGAGAGCACGGCGGCGACAGGCGGTCGCAACGCCGTGAGGGACCTGTGCGCGGCAGATCGGGGGATCCGCTGCGTGCGCGTAAGGTCCGAGCTATAAGGCACCCTTGTGTGTTCAGTGTGCCTTAAGCGGAGAAGGAGGAGGGGATGCTACCCCCCGCCTCCAGAGAAGAGTGCCGTATGGCACACCGTTGTGGCCCGATACGGACGTCCACAGCTCTCGCGCCGGGTCACCCAAACGAAGAGGAGAACACCGCTGGGGTTTAGTGGGTAGAGTCTGCGTCCACCTTACCATCTTCTCGGGCGCAGAGAGTCCCACATAACCATCGCCCCCCCCCGGACCCGGTGGTATGCCTAAACGCATTCCCCAGCGAAACCAAAAAAAAAAAAAAAAAAAATGGTGCTGGATAACCCCTTTGTGGAGGTGGCGTCGGTCCTTTGGGGGACTGATTAGCCGTCGAGGTGCCCTGTTTTTACAGATCTGGAGCACCTCCAAAGGGGGCATTGGTGACACTCACCGGGATTTAGTGGGTTCGTCCACCTTACTTCGGGCGCTGCGAGTACCACATACCTACCTGGGGAGTCCCCCCGTCCCCGCGGGATGCCTAAGAGCATTTTCCAGCGCAAAAGTAAGAAAAGCAGTTAGAGCATCAATTATGTGTAGGTGCCAGACACAGAAATATATTGAGATAGTTCTGTATATAATATCTTGATATAGTTCTGTGGTGCCAGATGATCAGAAAGGTAAGTATTCTACTACCAGGTATTCTACTACTACTCTCATAGAAGAATATTTCATGGATGTTTGTGTATAAATGAAATTCGGCTAATTTCGATCGCTAGCAATAAAATTAAAATAACAACCGAAGCGATGACAACAAATATTTTCTTTTTATTTTGTTCGAAATAATATATTATTCTATTTATTTGTTTGCTATTTTTTTATTAAAATATGAATACAATTTCGTAATTAGCTAGCAAACAAATAAAGCTAATAAGTTAATATAACTTATTATACATATAAAGCTAGTAAATTTTATTTTCAAAATGTGTCACTATTAAATATTATACGATATATATTAAATAGTTAAATGGAAGTAAAGTGAAGGAAAACTATAATATACTAGTGGCACCGACAGACGTTGTCCTGTACAATTTTTTTTTGTGTGAATCTAAACCATCGTCGAATCCCCTTTAACTCACACAAAAAAATTCATCAAAATCGGTCCAGCCGTCTAGGAGGAGTTCAAAGATATAAAGATTTATTACTGTCACTCACCAATATAAATGCTTATCCATTTATTATATTTTACTCATTCACTCTAAAGAAACAAAACTTTGACACTACGAAAAATACCCAAAAAAACTTTCAGAATAAAATCTGGCACAAAGAACTGTCTTGTTCAGTTAAAACACTGACAACGAATGGAAAGGATATTTAAGTTAAAGAAAGTTTAAGTGACAGTATAAACAACATTTGCATTGATCACTCGCAAACGTGCAAAGCTAGCTATTGCATGTGAATTTTCCTGCGTGGATTTTACAAGGATATAAAGTTCGGAAAAATGCTTAATTACAAGATTTTTTATGCTTTCGATGTCAAGTGAAGAAAAGTACGTTTATATAAAATTAAAATAAGAATTATCTTCTATTTTTACTGTATTTCATCATCATCATCAGCCTTTATCCTTCCAATGAACATGAGCCTTCAGTACGCCAAGACGACCAACCGTATTTCATATATACATAAAAATAGAGCTCGGCTTTGATCAATTACAAATATTAGCGTGAAGAAACATCGTGACAAATTTATTTTTATATATGCGAATAATATTAAGGAAAGCGATTGCTTATAGGGACTGATGAAGTTCTTTTGGCAACTGGTAACTGTGCCTTCTGTTGTTTTGACTTTCTGACTTACTTAAAAAATATTTTCATTAGAAAACAATAATTTATATATTATTATTTTTATTTATGTATTTTTATAATATTTTTAATTAATTGATTAATTTATATTTTAACTTTATGTTTTTTTATATAGCATATAATATTTTAATATGGCATATTATATGAATGTGATATGCTATATTTATAAAAATTTAAACCGAATTCAAAAAAATAATAAAATTAAAAAATAATTGCGTTTCTTTAAATAATAACGTGGTAAACGCACTTTGTACATAAGTAGAAGAATAAGTTGATTATATGTTGTATCTAAGTACAAAAATTAAATAAACGCAATTTTTTTAACTTTTTTTGAAGTCAGTTTTATTTTTTTATCATATGTTGTTAAATCGTAGGATTATTTTTTAGTCTCTCAAATGTTGTCCGTGTCGCGGGGAATTTACCTACTGTGGGGATTTGATCATGATTGGAGAATGTGTTGGGAACGTGGAGAATTTATAGGGCATTCTACGAGTCAATATTTATTTTTTTGGATGATGAGCTTTATTATTTTTTTGAAGTCTGATTGAGATGGGTAGAACTGTTAAACTCGTTGCTAAAATTATACAGTGCCATATTAATGAGACCAACAAAGAAAGGGTTGAAACCAATAAGAAAAACCAAAATGGAATTGTGTAAACAATACATAATATCATGGCGGATTTAAGAATTTCCTTATAATTTTATATCCCCAAGATCCTCATCAGAAAATCACCAAATTAGAATGGGCATTATGAGGCCGCGTTTAGGTAGACGAAATGTTGTTCGGCCATTAACCAGGTGGGAATAATATCTCCGTGCTGTGGCCGATCCGTGTGAAGGAAACCTATGTTCAGCAGTGGACGGATAGAGGCTGATGTTGACGATGCTGATGATGATTACGATGACCTCGAACTACTATTTTGTGGTACCCACGCGACCTATACAGTATTTAGTTCATTTTAAATCGACAAGTAATAAAATGAGCACATCATCTAGGTAAACTAGGTCAACCAAATAAGAGTTATTGAGAATAACTCAAAAATGGCTGGTCAGATCTATCAAGCTAATGTGCAACCAAACTTAAAACGCCAGCTTTCAAATAAAAAAGAATCATCGAAATCCATTCACAATCAGTAGAATAATTGTGCCATACAAAAAAAAACCATGCATACGAATTGATTTTTTTTTAAGTCAGTTCAAAATAGATAAACAAGCAAACGAGTCGATTTTGAGCCGTTAGTAGGTTATATCTATGAATGGAAAAAATAAAACATTTACTTTCTAAATCAGACTCCGGTTTCCAGACAGAATAAAAAAATGTGAATACAAATCAATTTTAGGTAGGTTAAAAAGATCTATGTTTTTGACATAAAAATTAATATCCTTCCAATAAAAAAATACGAAGCCGAAGCAAAAATATTGACTAAATCTTCCGTTACATGGCCTCTAACTGTTCTGTTAAGCTGTACTATAACTCACATATCTTTATATTATAATTGTGAGCGTGTGTGTGCCACTGTTCTTCTCCTTAACAACTGCATTGATTTTGGTGAAATTGTTTGTGTGCTAACGTTCAAGAATGGTTTACACACACAATTTGGACAAAATGTTTTGTACAGACAGATGAACATTCGTAATAATAATATTTACCACCAATTTATTTTAGAGAACCTCTCAATATATAGGCACGTGCTAGGCACGGGTCACCTCGAAATAAGGCGAGGAGGGTGTCATCAATGCACTGGACCAATGTGGGTTGGTGAACTTCACACATCTTCAAAGACTTTTAATCTCATCAGGCATGCAGATTTCCTCACGTTTCCTTCACCGGTGAGCAAGCGATGGTATCATGTTTAGGTGCACGAAGAAACTTAGAAAAACCCATTTCAAGGCAACACATGAGTCAGTATCGAACTCGGACCTCTAACTGAGAGACTGAGCCCATAGCCACTAAACCATCTTCACCGAGACTTAACATCTTCTGGCTCAGGATGACACATGAATGAGTTGCCTGGGCTCGTTTCAGGTAAACTAGTTTATGTTCATGGACTACGTCGACCACTTACCATCATCTGGCACGTTTACTAGTTTGCCAGTAAGTAACATAAAAATATATGTTACATACGACACTCAGGAAAAAGTTGGTTTTTTGTGTTAGTTGGATAGACAAACGTGCAGTTTTTAATGCTAGTTGGATAGACAAACGTGCCGTTTATTATGTTAGTTGGATAGGCAAACGTACAGCGGGCAACAACCAGTAAGAAACATAGAGGTTATTGATCTTATTCAACATCTATATAGATAAATATCTCGGGTACGCTTGGTTACCAATTCTACGGCTATGACATTAATTGTTAGGTGAGGTCGTCAGCCTGTATGATAAAATATAAATAACTAATATTTCTATATCAAAATTTGCCGACGGTTTAAAATTTCGTGAGATACATTATAATCTAACTGTATTTACAGATTTACAGACAAATACGCGTCCCTTAACGTTTCGTTGAAACTTCAATGTAAGCAATGTTAAGACGTACCTGTTACATAATATTATATCGTTTTTTCTTAAAGTATATCATATTTTTAACTCTTGTCTAGTAATGGCTAGATTGTAGAAGATTTGGGTTTGAAATGTAAAGCCTAAGATGAAAACTGAAAACCCTAAAGTAAGATCTGCACATTTTTGCTTCCTTGCTGGTGAAGGAAAAGATCTTAAGGAAACGCGTGAAGACTGTGTCTTTGTTGTGTCATTTTTACCTGACTGCTACGGAAGGAGTGTAATGTTTTGTCAACTTGTTTAAGGCAACGCATTAGAACATTAGGTCATACTAACAACGATAAGGGTGCTACTTGATTCCATGGATGCAGAGCTGGACGGAGTGGAAAGGAGCAAACCCTGAATGAACAATTCGCAGTGCTTGATATCTTTACTCCGCAACAGTGGAAACAGCGTGATTGAGCAATTTACGGTCTGCCCAGGTCCCCAACACGGTTCAGGCCTTGACGTAGCGGTGGGGCTCAGTAGCCTAGGGTGGGTTCTGTGTAGAAGAGGGGACAAAAGAGCAGGGGGCAAGAGGCGAGGACGGGAACCTCTTCCTATTGTACTGTCCCGACTTTGGGAGGGGTCTGTGGTGCGGGAAAACCCCCCTATGCAGGTGGCGTTGGTCCCTTGAGGGACTGACTAGCCGTCGAGGTGCCCTGTTTACTCATTAGGTCCGGGGTTATCGAAGGTGGCATTGGTGGCACTCGCCGGGTTTTAGTGGCTAGAGCAGCTGCGGCCACCTTACTCTATTCGCAGCGAGTCCCACATACCCGCCTGGGAGACCCACTCCTCCGGGATGCCACAAAGCATTTCCCGGCGTTAAAGAAAAAAAGGGGAAACGCACCCGCTGTCAGGGCTTACCTGACAGCTTGCTAATCGGTGCGTTTAGTATATGCGACGTTGATTCTGGTGATCCTGATTATGACTTTGATTTTGATTATGACTTTGATTCTGATTCTCTTTATGATTTAACATGATGTGAATAGGCTGACTGAGAAAATTTTGTGTTTTCATTATTTCATTTCTATAGTGTTGTTGTTAAACACGTTAATTATAGCTCAACAATCTATGTTTTTTGTGGCTTATTTTTAAATGCCTGCAAAGTTCCAAGTCATAATTACTTTTAAAAACTCAATAAAAAACTACTTAAATCAATTCAATGATAATTAAAATTGTAGTTTATTGTTCCCTCACTTTTTGTTACATCTGGCTCCTTGATAAAGTAAAAACTGTTTACACAGAGGGTTACTATTTTGACATCGATGATCACCGGATCAAAAATGAAAAAAAAAAAACATTAAGTTTAAACATCCTACATAATTAATATATCTAATGCTAAAAGAGTCTTCAAATCTGACAATTATTTTCGGAGTTTAGGGCTTACAAGCAAACTTTACGGCATCATTTTGTATTATTATGTACAATCACACGACTTATTCCCGCAAGGGTTGTGTAACAGGTTAGTAGCAACGGGAATAAACTTAGGAAAGATCTACTTAAATATAAAACATACAAAGCCATGATCCAAGTACAAACATATTATTATGTATATTCATCAGAAAATGCTGCTGCTCTAGATTCAAACATAGAACATGATATTTGCATGGATTCTAATGCCTGGAAGTTTCATTATACCTATAAATAAATATTAAATAACAATCATACAACGTTAACCTAGACCCTTTATAAGTTATAGTTCCAGCAACGAGGAGAAGGCGGCATTGGTGGCACTCGCCGGGTTTTAGTGGGTAGAGCTGCGATCATCTTACCATATTTCAGGCGCAGCGAGTCCTACATACCCACCTGGGCTCCCTTTCCCCCACGGGATGCCTAAGAGCATTTTCCGCGAGCTCAAAAGTGGGACATAATGAGTGGGAGAAAAGGATGCTATGTTTATTTTATTCCCAGAATGTTTATTAAAGTGATTTTATCAATTTAGCCCAATCAGCTCGTACTAGGTAAACCCAGAGTGGTATTTATAACCTGACGTGTTTATGAGATGGTTTCTTCAATGCTAGTTGGATAGGCAAACTGATAGACGTTCCACCTGATGGTAAGTGGTGAATAATATGGTCTTATCAAATACTAATCAAAAGACTAATTAATTAACAAGATGAATTAGATAAATAAAAAAATATTGTTTTTCATAAGAAATAAATATTCTTACCTTATTTACATGGACACTAGATTGTCTAATCAGATTAAATTATCACAGAGATTAAACGATTATAAAGGTGATTACGACACAAAATGGACGTCGACCAACCTTACAGCAGTGCTATATAATGTTCGGATACACAATACGTACTATATCAATAGGGCTGGCACAATTTAAAACATATATATATATTTTATAAGAAAGGGGACAAACGGACAGTTTTAGGTTATGCGGTTCTCCGCATGCTTGGATACCATCCTTGTTTCTCACGTGAAACCGTTTCACCTGCGTAATTCTCGTTCCCGTGAGATATTTTCAAGATAAAACTATCCTATCACCTTTTCTGGGTCTCAAACTAGGATTTTTTTTGAAAATATAAGCATATGTCACTCCTGAACAGTGTAGCGTTCTGTTAGTGCAAGAATTTTTATGATCAGATTATCAGATACAGATCAGATTGAGATATTCGATGTAAAATATTTAAAATGAAAGCTAACGATATTTTCATGGCATTTCTGGCATATACCTTATTTTTCTGTATCTAATTCATAGTAATAAAGAGAACCAATAGCCAATTGTTCTATAGCAATATCGGTAGTCAATCTAATAAAGTACTTAAAATCGAAATGGACTAAATGGCGACATGCAATGCTTAACTTTATGCTTGTCATTTACAAGCTTTGTATCTAAATTAAATTTATTTTCAAGGATGGTATGAAAATGGAAAGAATAGAACATTCTTAATTTTGCATTTTGCACATTTATCTAAAAGAATTAAAAGTGCCAAAGATTTGTTGTGTATTTTTCTCTATGTGCCCCACTGGTAGAGGGGTATTCCCCACTGGTAGAGGGGTATTCAAAGGGGCTAATATAACATAGAACCTTTTTTAGATCTTATAAGTGAATACAATATTTTTTGCTCATTTTACGCGTTTTATTGCGTAAAACACTTAGTGCGCTTGTGGCAGCCCTATCGTGAAACTGCAATTACGTATTTAACCAATTTCCTACGTCTGGGCTATCCTTTGTGTTCACCTAGAGAGGACGCTAATATTGCCAACGTTTTATACTCCAAGAAATATCATTTCTTATACAGATTGTAAGAGATACCCTTCTGCATGGGTACCGCTATCCTGCTTGTTTCAAATAGCTTTGCTGTGTTTCGGAGAGAAGGCCAGGAGAGGCAGATTCATTATATATATATTCCTTCTATTATCAGCCAGGGATACTCTCGTGTGAAAATATTGTTAGCCACAAGTTGAGTCGAGTTTAGTTCCTCAAAAAGAGAGGAGAAATCAAAAACTGGCTAAGATGAATGTTATAAAGCGTTAAATATTTTTAATCACATCAGGAGAGTATCGGCAGTGCCTTCACCGGTAGATTTAGATTGCGATAAATGGTAGAGTAAGTAATAGTTATTAATATTGAAGTCA
Organism: Helleia helle; assembly: GCA_963853865.1. Taxonomy (NCBI): domain Eukaryota; kingdom Metazoa; phylum Arthropoda; class Insecta; order Lepidoptera; family Lycaenidae; genus Helleia; species Helleia helle. The sequence continues at coordinate 3,824,164 of OY971425.1, read as the reverse complement.
TGAGTGGACGATGGGAATATGTTACAATTTATAAATTTTGAGAAAACGGACCATAAACTTTCGTTATCTATTTTTGAGATATTATACTCCTTTTTTTAACGCCGGGAAATGCTCTGAGGCATCCCACCTGCAGAGAGGGTCTCCCCAGGCGGGTATGTGACACGCTGTTCCCGAAAGATGGTAAGTGGACGCAGCTCTACCCACTAAAACCCGGAGAGTGCCACCAGTGCCGCCTTGGTGAGGTGCCCCGGATCTGTTAAGCTAACAGGGAACCGCGACGGCTAGTCAGTCCCGCAAGGAACCGACGCCACCTCCACAGAGGGGTTGTCCCGACCACAGAATAACCCCTGAGATATTATGCTCCTATGGTATCCTAATGGTTGTTATTTTAATTACTTTAACGTGAAATTATAGTAATTACATATACATTATGCATACCAAGAAAGAATATGAAAAAAGTATAAGAATATCGTTTTTATTGAAAAAAAAAACGCACATAACTCCTTCGTTCTTTGCTTGATTAACATGAACAAAGATCTTTAAAGTACTTAAAATTATTAAGAAAAACCGAAACTTAGGTTTTAAAATTTAGTTATGGCTAACAAAATTCCGATAACAGTATTTAGTAGTATTAGTTTTACAGACTATCTGTTCTTGTATTTAAGATTTTTTCTTCTGAAATAAATCCAATCCGCAACTGAACACGATGCGACATGAATCAAAGACATCTTCATTCATTACGACGCAGTGTGATCACATGCACTTATATTCTTCCTCATCACAGGAAACCGAAGAGCTGGCAGTTACCTCGGATAAAGAATGAGTCTAACTATTCTATATTATGTTCAAAAAAAAGGGGGAACGCTGCCAGTATCTTCGAACCCTTGCCAATAGGGACTCCTTTTTAATAATATATTTTAGTTATTACATTATATTTTTTAAGGTTTTTAGTTTAAGGTACTTTGTAATTCAATCTAGTTATACATATTTTCTTCATCCCCTCAAGACAAATATTGATTGGAATCTTTTTAAATTAAAGAGTCAAGTACCCATGTCACTTACATTCAAAATGGTTATCTTTTTTCGATATCGAGCATATAACGGGAATAGAGCGTAAATGTTATGTATTTTGTTTGAAAATAAATTCCGCCAAATTTGTGCTGCGACGCTGCGCCGGTTCTGCGCTCTGATTGGCCGACTGATGGCCATTGATGAATGATCAATCACTGGTTGGTTGAATTGCTATTGCGTCAGTGACAAATCACTGACCAGCTTAAGAATTTTATGGCTCACATTACTACTCTATCTGGTTATGCTTGATGCTCCTTTATCATTTGTTATTTCTGAAAAAGCTTAATACCCGAAGTTTCAAGGAAGGACCCGAAGGTCTAATATGATTTATACATACATAAAGTCTAAAAAAAACAAAACTTCATCCATCTCTATATATATGTTCAATTTTAATATTCAGTATATTATGAATTTGCAAAATGAATTTATTTTACAATATACTGTATGTTATGTGAATATACATTACATACAGTATATTGTTAAATAAATTCTACAATATAATTTTTATTTAAAGTCAGAAATAAAATATATATAATACATATATTTTATAAAACTGTAATCATTATAATAATTTAACCTTTATTCAAATAAATAGGTTGCTTAAGATCAGAACGTTCCGGTTTTTTTGTTTCAGAGTTTTTCGCCGTTGTTAAAGGTTTGATTTGTGCGTATACCTAATAATAATACTTCATTCATCATAACCATCATCACCATCCACTCTCACATGTGCCACTGCTTTCTCGAAATTAGACGAAGAGGGTGTTAGGCCATAGTTCATGTACTAGCCCAATACGGGTTGGTGAACTTCACACACCTTCAAAGACATTGAATATCATTAGGTTACCTGATGCAGGTGCACGGGGAAATGTAGAAAAACTCATTTTAAATGCTCGGTCAGAATCGAATCCAGACCTCCGACCCACTAAACTTAGACATCATTGCTTGATCACAGAAAAAAAACTACAAATCAAAAATATGCGAAGTCATATTATAATAAAGTCATAAAATTCAGTTTTATACTTCTGATCTACTCTACTGACAATATGTAAAGCATAGCGTTAGCGACCGCTGTAAGTCAATAAAACCCTGTTCACGAACCTCCTCAAGGTCAGGCGAAGGATTTTTAGGGGAGGGGGCACATGATCGGGGGGCGTCGGTTCACCTAGTGCTAAGTATTAAGCGACATCCAGACACCCACTAGAAAAGTGACACTCAAAGACTCCTGATGAGTCTTCACACAGGTTCACTTCTTCCCTTACGGGTTTGAGACATGCTAACGACTACTACTCTGTACTAGGTACAATGTTCATTATTTAGATTCAACAAATTCTTCGAAAATTCGACTGCTCCTGTTTTACAACAATAGGAATTAATTATTCAACTAAAATCCGGTGTGCTTAGAAGACGAAAATATCAGAACTTATCGGCTATCGCTTATCTTTGAGCTATTTATAATTTATTTGTTATTTTTCCTAGAAGACAAAGAGGAAAATAGGCGTTAAATATTTTTCTGTTATTTTATTTGTATAAAACGCTTTATACAATAAATTAAATAGAATTTCTGTTATTTACACATCAATTCCCATCTAGAGTCACTAAGTGGGATGGTATATTCGCGCAGCAGCTGTTCCTGGGTGAATGCGGGTGGAGATCGGTCGTCTTGGCGTTAATTGAAAAGGATCCAATCCAAATCGTCCCGCAGTAGATGAAAAAAATGATGATGATGATAATGATGATGATGTTGATGTTGATGATCATGTTCATCATGATGTTGATGTTGATGATGATGTTGATGATGATGTTGATGATGATGTTGATGATGATTTTGATGATGATTTTGATGATGATGTTGATGATGATGTGGATAATGCAGTGGATAATGCATTGTTTATGAATTACTGGACAGGCTTTGAAAACCCGTGATTTCAATAACTATCACTGACGCCTGTCAGCCATTATCAGTGATGTACGTGATGATTGGATCATGAATATTGTTCCATAATTAAATATGTTGTAAGAGATAAGCAGTGAGATCATCGATGATTCGTCATTTTTTCATTTTTGTTTTGATTGAACGAGAAGGAGATCTTTTTATTAAAAATACAGAAGTACTTATGATATAGAAAAATTTAAAACAAGACTTACGATTTATATGTTGTTGGGGGTCAAGACAGTCGTCGTCCTGCTAGAGATGGTCTATCGTAAAACATCTTATCTTTTAAGTTGGAACAAATTACAAACAGCAAAATTACATTAAAATCGATACATGAGCTTGAGATTTCATCACGGACAAACGACGTGATACGAAATTTTCATAATCGCAAAATAGTGTCAGAAACGAACATTACCAATTTTGAAAAGAACATTTCCAAAAAACCGTCACATAAAAGAAAAACAAGTAATACAACAGATTATACAGCTCTTATCCAAATCCCCTACAAATTCTACACATACTCACAAAATCAAAATCAATTTTTTTTATTCAAAATAGTACTAATACAGTATCTTTTTGAACGTCAATTGAATCTACCACCGGTTCCAAGGTAAGCCCACTGAGAAGAACCGGTGAAACAAACTCAGTGGAACTAATCTTTTCAAATAATATATAGTATATAACAATTTTAACATCTTATCCTGAAATGTCCGGGAGGAACGCCTTATTCCCAGGGTGTGGTATCTTCCATGAAATCTTTTACTTTATAATATCCTTTACCACACAAACGCTCTTTAACAACTTTTTTGAAATTTTTTATGGACAGCTTTTGCACGTTTTCTGGGATCCTATTGTAAAAGCGTATACAGTTGCCTTTAAAAGAATTGCTTACTTTCGAAAGTCTAATCATTGGTGCATGTAACCTGTGTCTATTACGTGTATTCCTACTATGAATATCACTTTTCTTACAAAATTCATTTATGTTTTTCCGGACATACAGTAAATTTTCTAAGATGTATTGAGAGGCGACAGTCAGAATTCCTATTTCTCTCAAAGATGAATAGGGAGGCAACTTGTAAATTGCACGAATAGCCCGCTTCTGCAGCACAAAAATGTTGTTTATATCGGCCGCATTTCCCCATAAAAGTATGCCATAAGACATAATGCTATGAAAGTAGCTAAAATATACTATTCGCGCTGTATCTACATCAGTAAACTGTCTTATTTTTCTCACTGCATATGCTGCTGAACTGAGTCTATTCGCCAATTTAGCTATGTGGGGACCCCACTGCAGCTTAAGATCTAGAGTTATTCCTAGGAAAACTGTGGAGTCCACCAATTCCAAGTTATCACTGTCTAGGAGTACATTGGTTTGCAGTTGCTTAACATTTGGCAAGGAAAACTTTATGCATTTAGTTTTTTTACTATTCAAAAGCAAGTTATTAACGCTAAACCAATGTACCATTCTCGAAAGTGTGTGAAACAATACCTTCAATCAAGATCAAATCCCCACAGTAGGCAAATTACCCCTGACACGGTTTGCAAACTGCATTTGAGAAACTAAACAATAATCCTACGAATTAACATCACATGATAAAATTACCTGACATTTGTGGTATTACCAAACCAATACGACTTAGAAACCATCGAGAAAAGAACATACATTAATACGTACAGCTTGGCAAAAAAGAGTATAGGTATATGATAAGTGGAACTAAATATTTTACTAAATGAAAACCTATGATGTTGACAATACTTGGCAGACAAATACTAGATTTTGAGTAAATCTTAGTGTTTCACATTTATTTTTAACGATTTGATTAAATTCTCTCACTGATTTTCCATATTATGATGAGACCTAAGTGAAAGTGGCGCCCTCATTTTTTCCATACTCTTTTTTGCCAAGCTGTATATTGTTGGATGAAAATTCTTGTATTTATAGTTTTTTCCACGCGTAACATTCAAAGTTGTCTAACTGTAATAAATTGTCATTGTATAAAGTATAAACGATTAAACAAAAACTGTTTGCATACAGTTTCATAACGCCATTGTGTTTTATAAACAAGGTACGGAATGCTAATAAATACTGCCCCTGCCTATCCAAACGACATTCTTTAGTAGCCAAAGCTTCACATCATCATCTTTTTCCGATCTTTTCAAGTCTGATCCGAAGCCCTAACTTCGACCCTATGCGACTGATCACGAGGTCGAAATCTTATAGCCTCGTCCCCGGGCGTAAACGATGGTATCATCTGAGTAGCAGACAACACCAATCCTAGGGAGGAGGCGGCCTCGCAGGACCCAGTCGTAGCCGATGTCCCACAGGATCGAACCTGGAACTGATCCCTGTGGGATACCGCACCCGGCTCGCCACCACTCTACGGACCAACACTGGTTCTCGCAGGCAACATTTTTCTTTCAATTACCTATAATTACTAATCGTGTCAAATTATTACACCACAATTTTGTAATCGTAATGATTATCCTATTTTATGGTACACTGATAACCATATTTTTAGACTATAATTTACTTACATGATTTTTTTTATTTATGATATAACATCGAATCTTAACATTACTTGCTTTCGACTACGTTTATAAAATTCGTCTTAAATAGCAGATAAAACTATACCTTATTAATAAAGTAAAGAATGATAAAATCCAATGATCTCTTTTTTTTCAAGAAACGCTAAGATCGACCAGTCAACCCTTTTTTTGTTATAGTATGGAAATGATTTTTACGCATGTAGCCAGGATCTAGGGTAGAATCCTGACCCTATGTGGGACTCGCACCTAGAAGAGCAATACCTGTCAACTAAAACCATTGCGAGCGCCTTCAGCCGCTTTTTGAGGGCCCGGATCTGCAGGCAACAGGATCACCTCAGGCTGGCCCCGGAGAAGGCCAGACTACTATTCATATATATATATACATACATACCTCTACTGCTTTCAGGCAGTCCATAATTGACGGTTTGGATTTGATATAATTTGACAAGACTGGTCTGAAGTACTTCAATATATCTTTTACTGTGCTAAGCACACTTTTATTGTTTAATAACATTGGCATGCTAAGCATCGCTCTTATAACTAAGAAATTAACTTCATGTAACTGTATATTATAGGCGTATCTGGATGAATTTATCTCTAATATAAGATAGTCACACTTCAACTTTTCTTCGTACCCTCTTGCAAGACTATCAATTACCTCTCGTAGGAATACTGTAATAAAATGTTTAGTGCCTATTAGTTCCAGGACTTAAAAATTGATTCAATTTAAGACTAAACTGTAATATTAACTCACTATTTGTGTCATCTGGTATAGGAGAGCCTGACATTGATGTGTCAATACTGCTATCGGATGAATAGCATGATTCACTGTCACTCCATTCTTTTTCAAACCCTATGAATTCATCATCATCTCCAGACGATTCATTTTCCCATTCTGTTCCATCAGATGTTGATTTAAGAAGGGTCTTGTCTGTAAATATATTAATACATCAATTTCAGTCCAACATAATAATAGAAGAAACTGGAATTTTAATTGTTTTATGTTCATATTAAGGTTTATCTTTTTTTGTTGTTGAATATAATAATATTTTAAATAAAAATAATATACCGTTAACCCCTTCATCCCTTTCATGAAGTATATTTTCTTTTAGAGTGCTCTTTGCCTTTACAGTTGTATTAGCTGCTGCTAAAACCCCCTCAAGAGAAGAATTTTCTTCAATAATACAGTTATCATCAATGTAACAATTAATCAGAGTACAATTATCCCCAATTACAACATTATTCATGATGTGACTCCCTTGAAGAGTAATGTTTTTTCCAATCTTGCAATCATTACCATTAACAGATCTGAATATTTTAGTTAAATCCCCTATATGAGTATTATTTCCAATAATAACATTGTCTTCAGTGGTACATGATCTAGAAATATTAAAAACTCTTTTAATCTCATTTAACCTTTTGAATGCCATTGTCGACTATATGTGACAAAACGAAATCTGGCCCAGACCGCCAATGACACCAATATGTGACAAAATACATGTCACATCATATCATGAAATAAACTATCTAATCATTACTTTTGAGTGTTTTTTTTAATATAATTTAAAAGTATAAGCTTCCGTCTATATTTGATAGCATGAAACTAATAAAAATATACCATTAATATGGAGAAATTCAATGTTTTAAAAGTAGATGTTAAATGCTTATAAAAGGAGTACCCCACACACCATAGTCTGCTATATGTGACAGCTAGTGTTGCGACATATTATTATGATTATAATATCCATAAAAACTTAAGAAGATTTTTATGCCACACATTCCTACTTTAACTATTTTGCTTTTTAGTTCATATTTCAATAAAGACGTATTATTAGTAAAGCTAAAAAGTACAATATAGAGTGATCAAAGACATTCAGAAATCCAATAAATACCTAGTTATTTACATACCTTTTTCTCAATCATTTCTATATTTTGTTTTGAACTAACTTGGTATTTTCCTATGGGATATTCTACAATATTGAAGTGAAACTTATTTGCGCGCTGGTAGATGGTAAAATTCTTACGGATGAAAAGTCACGAAAATGTGCAACGTTTTTGTCCAAGAAAGGGCGAACGTAGCATGATGCACATAGCCATGGAGTAAGAGTAGAGCGAGTAGCAAGCGAGTGAGATAGATCGAGAGGGAGAGAGTGAGATAGAGCGAACGTCGCATCGCAAGTCTCGGAAATCGCAAGTTTCACTTTTGACAGACTTTGTACGCACACACTTTTTTTATAAGTACATTTTATTTTAATTTCTATTATTTATTTAACGTGCTATATATGTTATAAATAATATTCGATTTTAAACGTTAATAATGGCGAAACCGTAGACAGTTTTATCCCATGGCAGCCAAACCTGGCGTTTATCTGCCTAATGTACAGCGAATTATTGTTATAGTTACATCCTATAAAACGTGCAAAGACTTTAATTGCGCTTGCAATTTACGTCATGTACCTGGAATACGGAAACGCTTAGAGGAATAATGATCGCCTCTCCAGGCACCCATTTAATTATTATCTATTTTTAACTAGCAAGAAAGCGTTTTCTTTGTGTTTTATTAATGAAAAACAAAAGCATAATTTACCCCGCTTTAACATTACAATTGTTTTAACAATAATAAAAGCCTTTGTTTATACCTAACATGTAATTATATAATATAGAATAGATACCACTACCCCTCCCATAGTCATTAAATGCCTCGAAGCTTGACTTTACTTCTCTACCTCCAGAAGAAAAAGCCGTAAGTAAGTGTTTTCGTTGCGTAAGAGGAGAGACGATGCTACGTCCGTCCCGCTCCGTCGACGTAGAACGGGAGTACCAAGGAGGTGCTACGCGTACCTCCTGCCTCTTGTCTAACGGGACTCAGGGTAAGGTTGGATACCTGCCCTGGTAGAAAAGTTCCGGTATCGGTGAAGGTGTTTCAGGTTGTCGGAGTTCCCCCGTACTAGGATGAAGTCCGGTTAGCCCTTTTGTGGGAACCGGCTGGTCAAGGGGGTGTCTGTGTTAGTCAGATCCGGGATACTCCCATTCAAGTGGCTGAAGGCAATTCGCAGTGGTCTTAGTGCGGTATACCGGCGCTGGGGTAGCGACCCATTCCCGGTTTAATGCGAAAAGCATTTCCACTGCGTCAACGAAAAAAAGGGTAAACTAATTTATGTATATGGGCAACTTCGACCACATACCTACCATGTGGTAGCATGTCTGCCAGTTTGCCTATCCAACTAATATAAAAAGAAATATCAATTTCACCTTATTCTCTAAATAAAATGATTGCTGCCAGCCTTACAGTTACTACTTCGAAGTATTTGCAAGTGCATTGCCGGCCTCATTTATATTCTCTCATTTATCTAACTTATTTATGATCATATTATATTGTGATGACGACCTCAGTCCGAGGTACCGGGTTCGAATCCTGCCAGGGAACAAAAAGTTTTCTGTGTATTAAATATGTGTATTATATAATAAAAATATTAAATAATATATGTATAGTATAATATAAAAGTATTAAATATATTTCCGTTGTCTGGCACCCGTAATACAAGTTTTTTAAGTAAGCCACGGGACCAGATTGACGCGGTGTAAAAGCGTCCATAGATATTGTTAACAAAAAACTACAAAGTTAGTTATTCGACTTTGAAGCCAACGACCTCAAGCTAGGATTGCGCTTCGAATTTAGTTTACAAAGAAAATATAAACGTCTCATAAAATATATTCTTACTTATATTACTTTCAAAATAAACATAGCTCTAAAATAAAATAACTTAAAAGTGAGATGGAACTTTTTGTTGTATTTGAAGCTGTATTTTTCCAAACAGTGATAAGAATTTAAATGACATTTGAGGTATAATTGTAAGTTTTCTTTGAAAATATGCTGAGATATTTTATTAATCTCTGAAACAAACAAATAGACCCAAAATAAAACCTTGTAAGAAGTACCCACTCAAACCATTTGTAGGCGGATGTAATTGGCATAAAGAAAATAATAAAATCCTTATTTTAATCTTTAAAAAACTAAAGCCATTACCATAACCATTTAAGTAGTTTTTTCATGTGAAGCAAGCGTTGTAATGCAATTGCTACAACATAATGAATAAACTTTAATATCCCAATAAAAATGGCTGCTTTAATAGGACACAACTTTTGGATCTACTAATATAGATCATTAAACGCCCATCCGATCAAAACTTTGTCCCATAAGATTGTGTGTGTGGGAAATATAGGTGTGAGCCCCAAAGGGAGATCTCCGACCGAGCGAGATGGTATGCTCGGTCAGGCCGAAGCCCACTTGCTATCAATTCAACTGTTGTATGTATAGCAACGAGCTGTGGAACTTCGATAGCGTGATTCAGGAATGTGGCGCTGATTGGTCCGCCACATGTGTAACAGAATGACAATAAAATTGTCTTTAAGTTGTATCATAATTTATCTAATAATAGCTAATAATTAGTTGTTAGTTTACTCAACAACTTGAAAATGGTCAAAAATAAAGACAAATGTTGTAAAATACATACGACGATTTATCTAAATTTTTTTTATTAAAAATAATCCAATTGATACTAAAATTTATATTTACATTACATTACATTTAAACTTACACTGTATTTACATTATTTTTGTTACGTAAAGTATACCACGTAAAGTAGATTTAATTAAATATACACATATTATTCTTATTTTCTTCTCCCCCTTCAAATAAATCCTCCCTTTCTATAAAACATATAAGATTTTAACTGAATATGGATGTTTCCACAATTATAACAATTTCAAACGAGATGTTTATTAAGTTTATCATTTTTAGGGTTCCGTACCCGAAGGTGCCAAACGGGACCCTATTACTAAGCCTGCATATTCTGTCCGTTTGTCACCAGTTTGTATCTCATGAACCGTGATAGTTAGACAGTTGAAATTTATTAGTATTTCTGTTGCAACTATTACAAAAAGAACTAAAAACAGAATGAAATAAATATTTAAGGGTGTTCCAATCCAACAAACGTGATTATTTTGCCAGTTTTTGTTCGATATTAATAACGGCAACGGCAATATTTAGTTTTACATTAATTCTAAAAATAAATAAATAAAATAATATAAATTAGGTTATAGTGTCTAATATTGTATAGATAATTAAATAGTACGGAACCCTTACTACGCGAGTGCATCTTGTACTTGACTGGTTTTTTTATTTTTCATGTCATGTGAACAAAGCATTCGTAGACAATGGTAAATATTGGGCTCTGTGAAAGAAAATTAAAAGCATGGTATACTTATAACCCGTTTAAAATAGTGTAAATTGTGACTTATACAGTTTGGAAGACTTCAAGGAGCTGATAAAAATGTGCACAAGACACAGCTTCTATCGTGGAATCAATAAAGAAGTTCTGTGAAAGAAAATTAAAAGCATGGTATACTTATAACCCGTTTTAAATAGTGTAAATTGTGACTTATACAGTTTGGAAGACTTCAAGGAGCTGATAAAAATGTGCACAAGACACAGCTTCTATCGTGGAATCAATAAAGAAGTTCTGGATTATTTCAATTTGAAACCTAAATACATTGAGATGAAGCATTAGTATGATATGAGTAAGAAGGCCTCTGTTCATTTGTAAGAGGTAGTGCCATGCTGCTTTGCAGCCGAATTGGACCAGCACGACCGGGGTACCTCTCGCTCACATAGAACCGGCGCCAAGTGACAGCTACGCTGTCGCGTTTCGTGCGGTTTGTGAGTCTCCGGTGGCCCATTGGGGAGGATAGGTTAAAGGAGGGCAACGCATCTACATAACCCTTGGTTGTGCAGATGTCTATGAGCGTCGGTAGTCACCATGGCTCCGACTGCTATGTTGCCTTCTTATGACATAAAAAATCAGTACGATATGAGTGGGAAAGCCTATGTTCATATTGCCGAGGTGAAGGATGACGAAGATGATGATGATCTTCAGGTAAAACATAGTTTAATTAAAAAAAAAACTTACAAAAATATATTCTTAAAAATATGTTTATTTACTAACTATTCTAAGTAATTTACATTTTAGTTACTATTCCTTCGGTGGAACTTTTACCCTGTGCTGTTTCTGTACAATCTTTGACTTGCGCTTCTTCATTTAACGCTTTAGCACGAGCTTGTTTTATCTCACGTCTATGTTGAATGAATATCCATCTGCAAATAAAAAGATTACCAATAAAAACCGGTGGGAGGGATGCACTAGTGTCGCAGGATCGTCTCTATGCCCATCATCATTGTGGTTGATTCTTCTGTGAAGCAACTTTGCCTTATTTGGAAAGAAGGACAGGACGCAGTGTAATTACTAGCACCAAGACATTTCAATTCTCAGGATAGACAACATGATATGAGTGAGATGCCTTTTTTTCTTTAACGTCGGGAAATGCTCTCAGGAATCCCGCAGGGGAGTGGGTCTTCCCAAACGTGTGTGTGGGAATCGTTGGTACCCGAAACCCGAAACCCGAAAGCTGGTAAGCGGACGCAGCTCTAACCACTAAGACCAAGCGAGTGCCACCATGCCGCTTTTGGTGACCTCACCAAAAGCGGCCCCGGATCTAATGAGCAAACAGGGCTCCTCGACGGCTAGTCAGGTCCCAAAGGGACCAACGCCACCTCCACAGGGGGGTTGTCCCGCACCACAGAACAACTTCTCCCTTCGTAGGGACAGTACAATGGGGCGAGGTTCCCGTCCCCGCTCCTTGCTCCCTGCTCTTTTGTCCCCACTTCTTAGCCTAGAGCCCCACCGCCACGTCAAGGCCAGTAGCATGGTGGGGAGTGAGACTCCTTCTCTGATCTTAAATAAACTTGTTCATATTCATGGGCGACGGTGTTTTTTTTTTTTATGTTAGTTGGATAGGCAAACTGGCAAACGTACCACTTGATGTTAAGTGGTCGACGTCGCCCATGAACATAAACTAGTATACCTGGAACGAGACCAGGCAACTCATTTATGTGTTGCCTATCCTGAGACATAAGATGGTAAGTCTCGGTGCCAGTAATTACACTGCCTGTCTTGCCCTTCTCTCCGAAACACAGCAAAGCTGTTTCACGGGAGAAATAAGCAAGATGGTGGTACCCATGCAGCCGGGAGCGCGGCACAGCGCTTCCCTCCCACCGGTGAACACTTACCATCTGTTGGAAAATTAGCCAGTTTGTCTAACCGACTAAAGAAAGTATAAAATATTTTTCTTTATGTTTTTTTTATGTTAGTTGGATAGGCAAGTTGGACGGTAAGTTTTTCTTTAGGTAAATTTAAATTATCTTTCGCCAAGTCTAAAATTTTAGAGCACACGTAATTTCATATCTTATTTTAATATAAGACTATATTTGATGTACGCAATTTTCGATTCCGACAGTAAAACTGACTAAAGAGTAAAAGATTTTGAGGAAAAACTCGCGTCCTTCAAACAAGTCGTAACATACTTTTGGCAAAAGTTTTTATTTGACTTTCATAGTGGATTTTATAGAGTATTCACATACTTTGGGAGTTGCAGTGGTTAAGTAAGGCAATTACTAAAAAATCCTTCATCTTATTGATATTAGATCGACATCTCATATGTATGTATATATCCGACCGGTTTCGGCCATGGCGACCACTCACCATTCCTAGCCGTGAATTTGGCGATGATGCGCTCGAAGATGGCTAATGTAGCCTATCTTTGCGGCGAAACTCCGAGCACACTGAGGGCACGTAAGTACGCCGTCTACATAATTGTACGAAATGGCAGCAGGTTGGCGAGCCTTCAACTGGTCTCGTCTGGTATCAAGATCAGCTTTACGCTGAACCTCAAACTCTCGGACTTGGCTGTTCACCATCCTGCGCCATTCTGGCCGCTGTGCTGCCAAACATTCCCATTGAGAGGGCTCTATGTTGCATCTCTTCATGTGTCGCTTTTGGACATCCTTATACCGAAGGAGGGGCCCGCCTTGATTCCGCTTGCCCTCCTCCAGTTCAGAATAGAAGATACGCTTCGCGACTCTTTCCTCTGCCATTCGAGATACGTGACCGCACCACCGAAGCTGTCGTCGCATTAAATAGGCCTCAATGCCACCAACATTGGCTCTACGCAGAACTTCAGTGTTTCGCACTCTGTCGGACCATCTGATCTTCATGATGGAACGTAGGCATTTAAGGTGGAAGCGATCTAGAGTGCGAATGTGGCGGCGGTACACACACCATGTCTCCGAGGAGTATAACAGGTTTGGCAGCACAATTGCCATGTATACGGATATTTTAGTTGCCAGTTTAAGGTCGTGTGAACAGAAGACCTTGGAAAACAGCTTGCCGAACGCCGCAGCTGCGGAACCCAGCCTGCTGTTAATCTCAGCATCAAGGTCACACTTGGATGTTATAGTGTTCCCCAGGTAGCGAAACTTATCCACCTGCTTCAGCACATCCTCACCAAGCTTGATGGTCAATGTTTCATGACCGTGTGTGTCCAGGGACATCACCTTCGTCTTATTAACATTAATCTTTAGGCCAAATTTACGGGATGCCTGGTGAAATGCGGAAACCAGCTGTTGCAGGCCGTCTGGAGATTCTGCGACGAAGCACAAGTCATCAGCATACATGATCTCGGTGATCAGTGCGTGTGACACTTTAGTGCGAGCCTTAAGTCTGGCCAAATTAAAAAGGCTGCCGTCTGTGCGGAAGTGGATGCGAACTCCTTGGTAAACATTGTGCACTACTTCTCTAACTACCACCGCAAAGTATAAGGCGAACAAAGTAGGTGCTAAGACACATCCTTGCTTCACCCCACAGGTAACGGGGAAGAAGTCTGTCTGTTCACCGTCTACATCAACGCAGCATTGCATGTCGTCATGCAGGAGTTTAAGTAGTCTCACAAACTTTTCTGTGCATCCGAGCTTACCTAGCACCACCCATAGAGCTTCCCGAGGCACGCTGTCGAAAGCCTTCTCCAGATCTATGAAGCAAAGGTACAACTGACAACCCTGTTCTCTGCTCTTTTCTTGGAGTTGCCGCACAGAGAAAATCGCTTCGCATGTACCTCGGTCCGGACGGAAGCCAAACTGGGTTTCAGGCAGTATCTTTTCTGACAAACCCCTTAGGCGGTTCAGGAGAACTCTAGCAAAGACCTTTCCTGCTACTGAAAGGAGCGAAATACCCCGGTAAGAGTTGCAGTCAGATCGCTCACCCTTGTTCTTATAGAGAGCACTTATTCGGGAAACTTTAAACGTATCTGGAACGCGCTCCTCCTCCCACATGCGAAGAAACAGTTCCCAAACCTTCGAGTACAACTCCTCCCCGCCGTACTTAATCAGCTCTCCCGGTATTAGGTCAATGCCAGCCGCCCGTTTGTTTTCTTGCTGTCTGATGGCATTGACAACTTCATCACGCAATAAAGGCTCATCCAGCTCAAAGGCAAGAGGGAGTTGAGGAATTAAACCGATACTTTGCAGATCAGCTGAACGATCCACGTTGAGCAGCGTATTGAAGTGCTCCGCCCAGCGCTTCAATACATCCTCCTTGCTTGTCAACAGTTGTCTACCATCCAGCGATCTTAAAGGCACCTTTGCAGGATGGGATGTACCTATCAGCTTCCGTACCTCACGGTAGAACTCCCCGAGCTGGTTTGTGTCATTGAGCCATTGCATATGATTAGCTTTGTGCTGCCACCATTTGTCCTTTAAATGTCGAGACAGCTTGCGCAATTCGAGGTCACTCGCCTTAACAACCGCAACGCTTCCTTTTTGCCTTCTGTGCTGTCGCAGGAGATCTCGGTGTTTGTCGAATGCTGCCCGCAGGATCCTATCATTTTCATCAAACCAGTCCTCGTTGCGACGGCATTTACTGCCCAGTGCAGTTGAAGCGGTATCCATGATATAAGATGACAAATTCCCCCACGCAGCATCCACGTCACTTGCGACATTAACTGTCAAAAGCTTTTCAGACACGGCTTCAGCGTATTTCTCCCTCACCGCGAGATCTTTTAGCTTATCCACGTTCAAGGCCGCAAGCTTTTTTATAGGAGATCTACGCGGACGGCGGAGGCGGATTCGCAGCTTGGTGACAAGATGTCGGTGGTCTGACCAACAGTGCGCTCCACGCATGACGCGGGTGATCTGGACTTGGCTGTAATATTTTTGCCTCACAATGGCATAATCTATCAAATGCCAGTGCTTGGATCTTGGGTGCATCCAGGTTGTCTTGTACTTTGCGGCAAGTCTAAACATAGTGTTTGTAATCGCCAGATCGTATTGCGCACAAAGACTGAGCAGCAACTGACCATTACTGTTCATGTTGCCCACTCCATGTCTACCCAGAACTCCAGGCCAAGCCTCATAGTCCCGACCAACTCTGGCATTGAAATCGCCTAGCAATAGAATCTGCTCTCTGGCGCTTATGGTGTCCAAGCAAGAAGTCAATTCCTCATAGAATTTGTCCTTAATGTCATCAGACTTGTCCAGCGTTGGGGCATAAACACTGATGACATTAAGGAAGTTGTTTTTATCCAGGTGAAGGCGCAGTGTGGTAACACGGTCTGATATATGTACAGGGTACTCCTGTAGTCTCTGTGTTAAGTGATTTTTGATAGCAAACCCCACACCTGAACGTCGAGCTTCAGAAGCAGCGGTACCTTTCCAGAAGAATGTGTATCCGCCACCTACTTCCACCAGCTCTCCTTCATCGGGGAGATGTGTTTCGCTGAGAGCAGCCACATCCACATTATAGCGATGGAGTTCCCGAGCTACTATGGCGGTCTTACGTTCAGGGCAGACGTTGCCATCTCGATCCAGAAGCGTTCTCACGTTCCACGCGCCGAATGTCAAAACAGATACTTTTTTTTGATCTTTTTTGAAATGTCGACCACGAATATGGTGATGCGATGATAGCCGCGGTTACTACCACCTGCCAAGTCGGGACGAGCATTTTTTTAGGGCACCTTTTCTAGCCCCCTCCCCGGCTGAGCGGGGAAAGCAGTGCCTCCCTAAACAGGGCTGCTTTGTCATCCTGGGTGCTGCCGAATCCACGCTGTCGCCCCTAACATGCAGCACGGAAACGACCACGGCGTGTACTCACACCCCCGGACCGCCTGCGTGCAGGTATCAGACAGAGCCCAGCTTGCATCAGACTAGACCCTCTACCTATACCCATCGCCACAGGACTTAAAGCTAATTCGGAGTCCAGTAATAGAGCGGTCAGATGCGCAGGATATATTAAGGTGCACAAGTGTTCGCGCAAGACACAGGTGCACATACTCACCCTTGTCTTTCTGGACCCAATGGAACGGAAACCGTTACGACCGGAGAAAGACTCAGACAGATGGAATAGTATCGCGGTGATAGAGTTACAAGGGGTCAGTACTCTCTCACACTCCCTTAATCGCCTCTTACGATACCCACGGGAAGAGTTGGGGTGGTGCTATTCTACTCTACCGGCACCACACGGTTAATAATAATAATAATAATAATAATATCTATGGACGCTTTCACACCACGTCAATCCGGTCCCGTGGTAAGTTCTAGAAGAACTTGTGTTACGGGTACCAGACAACGGAAATATATTTAATACTTTTATAGTATACATATATTTAAGATTTTTATTATATAATACACATATTTAATACACATCCATGACCCAGGAACACAGAAAATATTTCTGTTCCCTGCGGGATTCGAACCCGCAACCTCCGGCTTGAGCACCAACGCGCTTACCACTGAGCCACAGAGGTCGTCAAACTATAACTTGAGGGAGAAAGTGAAGAATAAGTGTTTATTACATAGGGAAATTGTACCGGTGGGATGGGTAACTATGTCTCAGTATAGGCAATACTGTCCCACCATGGTTCAAGCCTTGTCGTGGCGGTGGGGTTCAGTTGCTTAAAGTGAACCCAGCACCTTGGGCCTCACCCCATTGCACTGTCCTGACGTTGGGAGGGATTGCTCTGTGGTGGGGGGCGAATTCTGTGGAAGTGGTGTCGGTCCCTTGAGGGATTGACTAGACGTCATGGTGCCCTGTTTGCTCAATAGATTCGGGGCAACTTACCAAAGGCGGTATTGGTGGCATTCGCCGGGTATTAGTGGGTAGAGTTGCGTCCACCTTACCATATCTCGGGTGCAGCAAGTCCTACATACCCACCTGGGGAGGGGAAGCCTCCCCAGGTGGGTATGTGGGAACTGAAGGAAAACCGAATAACTATCCAGTGTAATTATAAAGTTCTGGAGTGAAGATCATGTTCGGAACGACGAAGGGTCGCTCACACTCCAAGTAAATAGTCTAGAATGTATGAATGAGTTGTCTACCATAGTCTGGAAGACCACTTATCATCAGATCACATCTGCCGATCCAATTAACATACTGTAAAAACTTACATCAATATGAGTATAGGTGGCACCGACATACAAGCACTGAAGAGGTAAACCGTGCCAGCGAATATAGTTAGAGTGGCCGCGTACAACATGGAGTAAGTCGGATCGAAGACAAGAGCAGCCAAGGTCTCCACTAAACTGAATAGTGAGTTCATTTTACCTGAAAACATATTTTTTTTATTTACTATATTCAAGCTAGTTAGCTTTTATTAATATATATGAATGTTACAAATTGTTCTGGACCGATCTTGATGAATTATTATTTTGTGTGTGTTCAAGTGGAATCGAGAATGGTTTAGATTCACAAAAAAAATATAAAAAAACTTGTTTAGTCTGTCGGTGCTACTGAATTTGTTTTGGTAGTATTTGAACTCACAACCTCCCAACCTCTGCTTGAATTGCCTTCACACCTGGCCATATTATATATATTTCACAGGTCTAAGCTTATTTCAGAAATTGCTACTTATTAATGCCCAAATTATTTTTGTCTGTTGTGTTACAAGTTAAAGATTAGAAACTACTACGGCACACGTACAACGGAGTATCTCGTCCTAAGTTTGATTAATAAAAAATGATATTAATGAATAAAACTAAAACAATCCTTTTTGGATATAGGGTAATATTATATTATATTAATTTACTTTGTAAATTGGGTTAAGTTAGTTAAAATCTCCAAAAGTTAAAATTGTATAGCAGCGTTGAATGTAAACAATATCACGCACAGATCTTCGTGGTCTCTGTGATATTTATTTTTATTATTGTATAACTTACTAGCTGTTGCCTGCAGCTTCGCCCGCGCTACTCAACTCCTATAAGTCACAGCGTGATGTTATATAGCCTATAGCCTTCCTCGATAAATAAGCTGTCTAACACTGAAAGAATTTTTCAAATCGGACCAGCGGTTCCTGAGATTAGCGCGTTCAAACAAACAAACAAACTCTTCATTTTTATAATATTAGTATAGATTGATAAAGAATGAATTCTTTATCAATGAATTAAAAAATGTACCATATAACTAAAGTTACCGATACTACGTGAAGAATAAGCTCGTTGAAGTGGTAGTGGGCTGGTCACACACTCAGGAGAACGGATGGCCGATGGGCCAATAAGGTTCAAGAGTGGAGACCGTGTTTGGGTAGACAAAGTGTTGGTCGACCATTAACCAGGTGGGAAGACGATCTCCGTGCAGTGACCGGTCCGTGTTGGATGCAAGTGGATAGAGATCGGTCGTCTTGGCGTTCATTGAAAGATGTTCATGTTCTGCAGCGGATAAAGGCTGAGGATGTTGATGATGTGGGTCTATATATTGCTTTGAGCTGAATATTTTTCTCATATTCCCAAGTCTGGAGCGATAGAAGCGCATCAAACTAATTTCATAGAAATATAAAGAGCATATAGACAAACCCATTTCCTCTGTGCAAATCAACTTCGAAGACATCGACCTCAGGGACGTAAATGTCGTCGCGTTTAGAATTTCAACAACTGGCACTGCAAAAGAAACATCTAGTTACGTCTCATGAAATACACTTTTCTTATTTCTTTCTAACGTAGCGAACATATAAAAGCTGAAATGTAGAGTTTTTTTTGATGAATAATATTTTATAAACATTTTTAAAAATTCTTGTCTTTTCCATGTTTCCATTTATTTTGGGTCTGGTTGAATTTGGTATGTACCAAAACAAAAATTTCTTAGGACCCTTTATTTGAAAAGATTGATATCCATATTAGATGGTTAAAAGAAATGTCTTTTTTTTTCAAATTTAAAATTATCTATTTTTTTAAGAAAGTAATTAAGTCACCGACATATTATAGGGCAGGCAAGTCACCTGATGGTCTATGGTAAGCGTGTGTGCGTAGCATAACTACACCAATTTAACTGAAAAAAGCCCAGGCTGTTCATTCATCCCCACCATGGTTCAGGCCTTGACGTGGCGGTGGGGCTCAGTAGCCTAGGGTGAGCCGCTGCACCTTGGGCGAAGCTAATTGAGCCTTTGTAGAAGCTAATAGAATTCTTTTTACCCCTCTTAGACGTATTTACCAAGGATACACTATAGACTTAATTTTTAAAATGTTAGTTGGATAGGCAAACGGGCTGAGGAGCCCAATGGTAAATGGTCAGGGTCACCCATGTTGACCTGAGACTCCAGTACAACTCATTCACGTGTTGCCTATCCTTAGACATAAGATGTTAAGTCTCTGTGCCAGTAACTATACAGCCTATCTTGCCCTTCTCTCTGAAACACGGCTTAACTGTTTCACGGGAGATACAAGTAGGACTGGGATGGTGGTAAGCGAATCTCTCCCACGTGTAAATATATAAATATATTAGCTTTAATCCATTGAAACTAAAATCTTTATACGTTGATCTATTAAATATGCAACTAATAGAAATGAATCAGAATAAATAAAATTTACCCATGAACATTCCCAAGTCGGTCGTGACGAAAGCAATGTACACAGAGGCGACGAGATTGCTGCCGACAGAGATGAGGCACAGCATGGAGTCGTGGAAACCCCAGCGCTTGCTGAATACACTTATCGAGAACAAAGCGCCTGCAATCAAACACATTTTAAAGGCATAGGAAACGAAATCATTTTGTTTCGCTACAAAAAATAATGAACTTCTAATTCAATATTCACATTCATACTCGTTTCATTAGCGTAATTCCATTAATTTGCAGTTTTGTTGACTAATTTGTTTATCTATCATTCGTCAACGGCTTGCTGCATTTACTATTATTCCTTCTATACATTGGTGATCAGCTGCTGTGAGATATTTTTTTTCATAATGTAGTTTATTTTATGATTTCAAAGTAGTATTTTTCTTTCGTTAATCTTATGTTTTATAACCGACTTCAACAAAAAGGAGGAGGCTCTTAATTTTATATAATAAGTTGATTGTCTCGGCAACTTTATTGACTTTATATTATATAGGTTACACAAGTCGCTTATCTTTCCATACAAACGCAGAACAGTAATTACTACAATGTTTGACGTTGACCATGAAAAACTAAGTATAATATAAATTGATCTTGTTGCTATCTATGTGTGTATGTACCTAAAATCGTAAAAAAAAATATACATTAAAAAAATACAAGCTTCTAAACTTTCGTATTTCAACACTGATTTTAGTCCAACTTTGGGCGTAAATAAATAGTATACCGAGCACGAATGCTCAAAAATAAAGCCCGTGCAGATATAGTTTAGTTATTCAAAAGATAAAATAAATTAATTTTGAAAAGATACACTTATTAGTTTTTCTATAATAACTCTCTATAATAATAAACGTGTTTTGTTAAAATGACATTTTCGGAATGAATCATCGTGCATTTCATTCTAGCACACATGTTCGCGCCTTATGTCAGGTGAGATAGCAATCATTTTATTAGAGTTCGCGCCATCGACTAGTTCAACCTTAATAATTGAATATAGTGACATGATTAAATGACTGCTAATCATACTATCATTCAGCAGTGGATTGATAGAGCAGGGAAACAAAACAAAGCTGTTTCACTCGAGAAATAAGCAAGATAGTGGTACCCATATAGCCGCGAGCACGGCACAGCACATCCCTCCCACCAGTAGCATGTATAATATTTTTCAATATAAACAAACTTCTCTCGTCATCGTCTACATCCCGATTTATACAGTCATAATAGTTGCAGTTTAAAATTTTAATACAAAATCCCTCACTTACCCATTGAATGCATGATGGTGCTGTAAGTGGAATACATACTGTATTTCAGAGCGTCCCACTTAAGTCGGTACCTCACAAACATGTAAGTGATTATTCTTTCCCCTGTCGAACGAAAACATACCTTAATGTTACGTGGTAAATATTGGAATCAGGTGAGGAAATTCTTATTTTTCAAACCTTGAATAATGCAGTTATCGTATATTCAGGTATTGTAATCAACATACTAGTAAATGGGGAAAGTGATCATGTATTTGATAATGTAATTGATAGAGCAAGTAATAAAAAAGAACTGTAGAAGCAGTATTTATAACTAAGAGATAGTGTCATGCTGCGGCCGGCACGACCGGGGTGGTACCTCTCGCTTACATAATACTAGCGTAAATTGACAGCTATGCTATCGCGTTTCGTGCGGTTTGTGAGTTTCCGGTGGCCCATTGGGGGGATAGGGAAAAGGTTGGCAACGCATCATCTCTGGTTGTGTGTGTATGAGCGTCGATAGTCGCTAAAGGCTTCAACTGCTCGTTTGCCCTCTTATGCTACCTATATAAAAAAATTGCATTTGCTTGAAACGAAACATTAAATAATTACACAAATAAAAAAAAATTTTTCTTGAAACTTTCAATACAGACAAACAATGAAACAAAAAGCATTAGGAGAAAATGATTATTAACTATTTTGGAGTACAAAGAAAAAAATGTCAGTAAGTGCGTTCATAAACAAAAAGACGGATAGAACATTTCAGTTGTCATCTAATTCCAAATCTTGAGAGTACTATAAACTGTTACTTTGCAGAGCCTATATCAATTTAAGATGATTGCACATTCTTCGCACTAACACAGTTAAATCTTATTTCAGTTAAATTTATACAATCCAAACCAAAATATGTAATTTCATATAGGCCTAGGTGGGCAATTTGAAAACGTCGAAAAAGGTATCTATAGTAGGTACCTACAGTTAAAAAAAAACGTGAAAAAATCTGCAGAAATTAAATATGCCAATGTTGATCCCATGATCAAAATTTTTGTATATTTTGTTGCAAATTGTCTAGGAAATCTGAAATACGCACGGCAAAGGCTTTTATTAGAAAAATTCTATAAAGTACCATGATTTGGTCCGTAGATTATCGCAACTGCTGTCAGCGTTAAAATGATCTTCGCTCTTGTGTTGCCTTCTCGTTTCTTGAAGGCGACCCCAACTGTCTCCTTCACTAAGGTCGTTATGTCTGATAACGTGATTCGCTGCTGACTCTGAAATAATGTTTTATTTTTTCATTATTTATTATATTTTTTTAGAGATGTCCAGGAGTGGATTGATGCAGGCTGATGATAACGAACTGTATTTACTTCCACATTTGATGTTAGCTCAATATATTCCCTATGTACATGTTCTTTAACATTGAGGCTTTGCAGCTGTTTATGGCTTTTTCATCATTAAAATATAATAATACCTTCTTTTCTAAATTGCGCGAATTTTACTCATTATAATGAAACAATTTTACGGATTTTATCGCGGTTTATTTATAATAATAATACCTTAATAATAACGTCAAAATATCTGTTAATAGAAAATTATTATATAAAACAGCATAGGTATTATAATTATTATGCTATACAGCGCCAGTCAAAACCAATCGAAAAGCGATGCGTGAAAAAGATAATTTGCTCGGGTTTGATTTCAAGGCGCTCTTTCAAATACACTGTAGCACTTGAAATATTTAGAGGTTCTTAGGAAAACAATAATTAAAACTAAAAATATAGTACTTTTCTCTATTTGTTAGCTGGTTGTGAGTGTCAGGTGTCACCTAATGATGAATTAACTTATTACTATTTATAATTTTAATTCGTCCTTAATACTCTCAATGGTATACAATAATGGGGTCTAAGTGGGTGTTATGAGGTAATATTAATACGGTATTATAAACGTAAGAGCCTAAACTACTGTCACAGACCTATCAGGCATGGAGATTTCCCTGAGAAAACAGTGGACCAGAGACGCGCAAAGTGGCCAATAACAACTCTTTCAGGTTGTGATCTGTTTCCCAAAGGACGAAGTGGTCCCCCCACCATGGTTCAGGTCTTGTCGTGGCGGCGGGGCTCAGTAACCTAGGGTGAGCCGCTGCACCTTGGGCGAAGCTAATTGGGCCAAGAGGGCTCTTTGTACCCCTCTTATAAGAAGAGGGGACATAAGAGCAGGGGGCAAGGGTGAGGATGGGAACCTCACCCCATTGTACTATCCCAACGTTGGGAGGGGTTGTTCTGTGGTGCGATACAACCTCTCTGTGGAGGTGGTGTCGGTCCCTTGCGGGATTGACTAGCCGTCGAGGTGCCCTGTTTGTTTACTAATCCGGGGCACCTCACCAAAGGCGGCATTGGTGGCACTCGCCAGGTTTTAGTGGGTAGAGCTGCGTCCATTTACCAGCTGCTGTCGGGCGCAGCGAGTCCCACATACCCGCGTGGGGAGACCCACTCCCCCGCGGGATGCCTCAGAGCATTTCCCGGCGTTAAAGAAAAAAAAAAAAGGTCGAAGTGGTCCAAAAATCAACAAATAGGGAGGTTAAAGGCTGACTCACCAATATTGAACCAGACTTACTTTGCGCTTTTAATAATTCAGTACTAAATATTTGATTACCTACTAAAATATTTTACGAGATTTTACGTCATATTGTGTATTAGCAATAATCATTCATTACTCTTGATATTTAATTTTATGATTTTATTTTGTTAAATTTTTATCAGAAAATGATGTTAAGTTTTCACACTGAACCAACCCCAAAGATTTTTTATAATATTATGGTAAGTATCGATAGAAAAAAAACTAGAGCTATCCTATGATTAAAATTAATTTGGGGATGGGGATCTGAGGTACCAGTCCATTTTGGAAAAAGGGTTTGCTGTCCAATAATATTAAGGGATTCTCTGAATAGAACCATCGATACTCATTTCGCCTGTAGGTAATGTAAATCAGAGTAGTACTGTGGTAGTACTCTATGACGTGTAAGTGAACAAAGCGTGTAGTGACAATTTAATCGCTATAGGTATATACTTAAATGACAGCATCATGAGTAGTTAAGTGCAATGATGAGGTATAATCTGTTAACTGGAAATCTGTTTCGGAAACGGTATATACTGTGTCTGGTACATATTCCCAATTTCCTTCTATGACTAGCTGGTGCCCGCAGCGTCGCCTGCGTTAACTTAGATTTATCAGATTGATGATGATTATTTTTATAGCCTATGTCCATATCCATGGTATAAGCCATCACCAGTTCAACTTTCAGCCAAATCAGTTCAGCCGTTTTGTCGTGAAAGATCAATAAAAAAACATCTTAAAGAGTAAGTATTATCTGTCCGAGCTTGGAGCGTTAAGACCGCCTTTTTTGTAGTACATTATATTGTTAAATATTGTACTGTAATTTTTTACTGCAACAGAATTAAGCATTTTATTATTATTATTAAATATCCAAACTTAAAACTTTCGCCTTTATAATATTTGTAAGATTAATTTTAGGATGTTTAGTAATCAATTACGATTTCTTAATAGCTATGGTAATTATTACGACCAGCTACATAACTTGTATGATGAATTGTGAATAAAAATGTATTTATACGTTTCATAAATTTATTTACTATAGTTTTAGTACCAGAAATACCGAACTATTACGATTTTTAGGGTTCCGTAGCCAAATTGCAAAATACGGAACCCTTATAGATTCGTCATGTCTGTCTGTCTATCTGTCTGTCTGTCTGTCCGTCCGTATGTCAAGCCACTTTTTTCCGAAACTATAAGAGCTATACTGTTTAAACTTGGTTAGTAGATATATTCTGTGAACCGCATTAAGATTTTGACACAAAAGTAGAAAAAAAAAAACAAAAAATTTTGGGGGTCCCCATACTTAGAACTGAAATTCAAAATATTTTTTTTTCATCAAATAAATACGTGTGGGGTATCTATGGATAGGTCATTAAAAATGATATTGAGGTTTCTAGTACTATTTTTTTCTAAACTGAATTGTTTGTGCGAGAGACACTTCCAAAGTGGAAAAATGTGAGCCCCCCCCCTGTAACTTCTAAAATAAGAGAATGATAAAACCAAAAAAAAATATATTATGAAAACTTCCACCGAAAATTGGTTTGAGCGAGATCTAGTGAGTAGTTTTTTTTAATACGTCATAAATCGTAAACCGTAATTTACCTTTCATTCAATCAACTCAAACATAAAAAAAACATTTCATTCCATAAACATAAACCATATTTTTTGTTAAAGTGTCTAATGTTGTATATTATGTAATGGTACGGAACCCTTTGTGCGCGAGTCCGACTAGCACTTGGCCGGTTTTTTATAAAAGGCTTCAAAATATTTTTGTACAGCATGTGTCACGTCCATTGAAACATATTTTATTGTATTGTACTATTATTTATCGAAATGTAGTTCATCCATTATGAATAGATTATTAGCTGTCAGAATTTATATGTTCAGTTGTTGCCGTCTTTTACGCTACATACATTACTGATGTATTCTTATTTAATCTATACAGATAAATAAAATTGGTGTGTCTGTTTGTAATATTAAAATAACAGCTTTTCATTAAATGCATGGATGTATACACGGTACATATACTAAAATATTTTTTTTTACAATTTTTGTGTCTGTTTCTTCCGCCTAATCTTTAAAATTGCTGGGCCAGTTTCGATGGGACTTTCACTGATAGATATCTGATGTTGTAAGGAGTAACTTATAATTATCATTTATCCGGGTACGGCTGTAAATCTACAGCTACTACGCGAGCGAAGCTGCGGGAAACAGCTAGTCATAATATAAATACGGTTATGAAGTATATGGAAAAGAAGCAAATAGTTCCCACATACTATAAAAGTATTTCTTTTAGATTCGCTTAAGACTCATATAACTGATAAGAAGTGATTACCAGTAGCGGTTATTAGTAAGATCCCAATGTTTTCTTTTGAGATAAACGACGTTTCTTGTCTTAACGAAATAATGCACGAAAATCTATTGAAGATGATACTGATGATGAATATAAGGAGTACGGCTTATGTATGAATCTATGTGATCATTTAAACATTGCCTTCATCTAAATTGGATGGTAGGTATTAATACCAATCATCTAGCATATTATAACAGGATAGTGTCGTCGCCATAAATTTCCGAAACTGGTCAGTGAATTGTCACTGACGTTATTGTAAATCATACAACCATTTATCTGTATATACGTCCCATTGGCCAATCAGAGCGCAGAACCGGCGCATCGTCGCAGCACTTTGGTGGAATTTGTTTTCATACAAAATACATAACATTACTACTCTATTCTACTAAACTGATCCATACAATACACTAAGGAATCCAAAATACATTGAAGAAAGATAAAGAAGGTATTTCAAGGAACGGTTCGCAGACAAATCTACATAGAACATATTTGAGAATAAACTTAACTGATACGCTCAGGTATGGTGCAGCTTAATATTACAATAGCTCAACAACTAAATACCGCTGACAAAGACACGTGCAAGCTGTCTACTGGCGATATCAAGTAAAACCCAGCATAGTACATTTATTATATCTTTTACTGTAGAAGGTGTATTCGTAGCCCGACTAGAGAGAAATATACATTTTTTTTCCTTTTTTGCGCCGGGAAATGCTCATCCCGCGGGGGAGGGTCACTCTCAAGGCGGGAACGCCGGGAAATGCTCTGAGGCATTTCGCGGGGGAGTGGATCTCTCCACGCGGGTATGTGGGATTCGCTGCGCCCGAAAACTGGTAAGTGGACGCAGCTCTACCCACTAAAACGCGGCGCGTGCCACCAATGCCGCCTTTGGTGAGGTGCCCCGGATCTAATAAACAAACAGGGCAGATCGACGGCAAGTCAGTCCCGCAAGGGACCGACGCCACCTCCACAGAGGGATTGTCCCGCACCACAGAACAACCCCTCCCAACGTCGGGACAGTACAATGGGGTGAGGTTCCCATCCCCGCCCCGTCCCCCTGCTCCCCTGTCCCCTCCTCTTACAAGAAGAGTACAAAGAGCCCCCTCGGCTCAATTAGCTTTGCCCAAGGTGCTGGGTTCACCCTAGGCTACTGAGCCCCACCGCCACATCAAGGCCTGAACCATGGTGGGGAATAATACACTGCCTCTCCTGACCTCTCCGAAACACATCAAAGCTGTTTCACGGGAGAAACAAGCATGATGGTGGTACCCATGCAGACGAGAGCATA
Organism: Helleia helle; assembly: GCA_963853865.1. NCBI lineage: Eukaryota > Metazoa > Arthropoda > Insecta > Lepidoptera > Lycaenidae > Helleia > Helleia helle. Next base: position 3,796,361 of record OY971425.1, on the reverse strand, counting down.
ACACAACCGCGTCTCTTCCACCGGCGCACCATAATCTAGATGAGTTAACCATTCGTCTTGATGATCATTTGAGATTATATAAAGACTTTTTTACAAAAAAGCGACCGATATGTAAGATCGGTATACGGATGTGATGTGTAACTATAAACTTTTACGTATGTATGATGCTGAATAGTAGTTTTAATTTCGCAAAAAAATTTATCCGGAAGACCAATGTTTTTAGACTATATCAATTCTTAAAAATAAAGTCACATTTGGAAACTGGTTTTTGCAATTGATAGTTACCCCCTTATTGTAGTAATTCTTATTTCAATTCTGGGGTAGATGGTGCTAGAAAACCTATAGTTTTATATATGAAGGTCAAACATCATTATATCACGTTTATTATTTGGCACGTGACTGACATAGAACCTTTTTATAAACTGGTTGTTTAAATATATTATCATTTTAACACTATTCAAACAAAATATATTATTGTAGAAACTTGAATTTGGGGAGTTCCACATTAAATACATTTCTTGTTTTAAAACAACATTTACTTTGATAATTATTGTTATACCGTTTCCGTGGAATCTCTAATATTGTTCTTTGATAGAGTTTTATTGATAAGTTACTCTACAAAGTAATGCGTTATAAAGTTCCTTAAATATTTTTGGCGTTATTGTAAGGAACACATGGACAGATGGGAAAGTCTAAAAAAGTGTTATTTAAGACTATCATAAAGCAAGTTTTGATATAATATTATCGATTGACGACCTCCGTAGCTCAGTGGTAAGCGCGTTGGCGCTCAAGCCGGAGGTTGCGGGTTCAAATCCCGCCAGGGAACAAAAATATTTTCTGTGTTCCTGGGTCATGGGTGTGTATTAAATATGTGTATTATATAATAAAAATCTTAAATATATGTATAGTATAAAAGTAATAAATATATATTTCCGTTGCCTGGTACCCGTAACACAAGTTCTTCGAGAACTTACCACGAGACCAGATTGACGTGGTGTGAAAGCGTAGATATTATATTATTATTATCATTTCTAACTTTAAATGACTTTACACCCACGTACTTTCCATTTCTAATATACAGGGATTAATTCAAGCTTATATTATGTTATTCTGATGTATAAACTATGTTGTTGTTAAGTTTCATTCATCCATGATGTTTTTACGTGAAGGAGTAAAAAAAAATACATCCATACATTCTTACAAACTTTCGCATCAATTCATTTTAAAAACATTTTTTTTTTCGCAGGGATGCAGCCAGGGTCTTCGGGTAGATCCTGACCCAATGTGGGACTCGCACCTGGGAGTGCCCACCCTAACTAAAACCACTGCGAGCGCCTTCAGCCGCTTTTTGAGGGTTCTGGATATGCAGGCAACAGACAGGATCACCTCAGCGACAGGCTGGCCCCGGCGAAGGCCAGACTACTCCTCGTAGGGGGGGACTGCCCGGTCGCTACTAAGAAGTCCCCACGACGTCGTGCCATACAGACCCAGGTTCCCATCCTGAGCCCTACACAAACACAGGGGCGTTACTGGAGGCGCATTAAATAGCGCCTCCTACGCACCCCTGTTCGTCGCCCGCGGGAGGAGGCCTCGTCGGCGGCCTCCTCTTTCATTTCAATCACATACTTAATAGTTCACTGAATAATAAGTTCATGTTTGAAACGATTGAGTATTTTATACACAAATTTTACTCCAAAATGTTGTAATAATACAATGTTTTTACCTTTTCATTTTCATCAATGGGCTTCGTTCTTGTATTCAAACAGAAGTAACCATACAAGAATGTGGCTATATAAATACCACCCGAAATACAAAATACTCCATAATATCCGAACAGTTTCAACAATATACCACTTAAAGCAGTCCCGATCGGTATACCAGCTGTCAAGCACAGGTTGACTATACCAACTCGAAAGGTACGCGACCTTTCATCAGTTATATCACTTATGTAGCTGAATACACCCAAATACACCATCACCCATCCACCGGTTATGGCAGGGAAGAATGCTTCGAAGAACATTGTGACCTCCACAGAGATTTGGTAGAAGAAGAGCGTGCTCAGAATATTGCTAACACACACAAGGAATTCTCCAAAGATAGGGAGTAGGATGCATAGCTTTCGATTCCCCGTTCTGTCACTCCATGCGCCCATGAAAATGACAAGCAACGTCGGTATGGCTGTCTGTATGACACTTTTCCACGCCTCGATGGATGATATAATTTGTTGCACTTCACCTTCATAATACGTTAGGTTTCCTTTTCGTTCTATCAACGAATCACATATCGCATCACCAAACTTTAGTTTCACTCGGCATGTTTTATCCAAATTCAAATTTTGAATCGCGAGCCTAGCTAACATAGACGATATTATTAAGCCCGCGAAAATCGGCTCGACAGTTATATTCGATTTTATGTCGTACAATTTTTCGAGAAACGTCCTTTTTTCGGCTTCATTTTGTTTGTTTAGGGGAAGTTCCTCCCGCACTTTGAGTGTTTTTTCAGCGGCAAGCATTTATGCTGTCTGTGTGAATGCTCTAGGCCAACTGATGCAGACCGCGTATTTAAGTGGTTTGTGTTGTCAACAATGACCGCCTTTTTCATATTTTTCTTCTACGCCTTAGCGACTCTGTATCGCAGTTTAAACAGTTGAAATGATAAGGTTGTTTCTAATGTTTACGCGAATTTCACGTTTGTTCAAATGTCGGGTAAGTAAAAAATATTATTGAACCGGGATAATAATTCTTTTCAGAATTTTTGTTTTTGTATTATATCATATGGATTCTTTAAAAAAACTTTTTTGTAGATTCTTTAAAAAGATTTTTCATTATAATGATTATTGATTTTTTTATAAATTATTCAAGCTATTTTATTTTATTCTTAATATAGCAATCTATATTACATTAGTTTCAATATATTATTTGTTGATATATAATTTTAATATTTATTAATAAAACTAGACGTACATAATAAGCAACTGCTTCTCGTAACATGGTTATATAAGTAAAAAAAGGTATTCACATATTTAAATGTTTGTACAGGTGTTTGTTTTTTTACACAAAACCTTGGTCCATTTGATGAAATATATTGAGTAGGTATAGCGAGTATAGAGCGGAAAACAAAATTATCATCAACCCGTTAGCACTTTAATTTCATTTTTATGCAAAAAAATGGAGGTGGCGTCGATCCACCAGCTTTCGGGCGCAGAGAGTATCAAATATCCACGTGGGGAGACTCACTCCCCCGCGGGATGCCTCAGAGCATTTCCCAGCGTTAAAGAAGAAAAAAAAGGTTAACTTGTTTATGTTCAAAGGCGATGCTAACCCATTTATTTTCATGAGGTTCGGCTTGCATATTATCCAATTCTAAAAAAAAGTCAATCCCGAGTAGCTGGTAACAATGCAGTACAATATCATGTTATCAATTAATAGAATTTAATTTAACAAGATGTAATCTAAATGATGTTTGATGATATCATTTCTACTGTTTCTGCAAATATTATACATAATTATCTAATTGTCTACAACAATGTCATGAAATAAGAGCACCGGCATATATTGTAATTGTTGAAGGCTGAAGGAAAAAAAATACTACGAGGGAAGAGATATTAGTAAAGAAAGGACTTTACATAACAGGCATGAATAAATAACCCAAGGCAAGAATTAAAAGTTATAATATAGAGTATAATATTCCACTGCTGTAGGGCTAGCATGCGCGCACGACAAAATTTTGTCTACGCCTTTTCCCGTATTATTCCATATAGTTAATACGAGAAAAGAGGTGGACAAAAATTTGTCGTGCGCGCATGCTAGCCCTATTGGTGACAGGTCTCCTTTTCCAAATCAGGCGAGAAGTATTAGGCCATAGTTCGCCTATATGCTGGACCTCAACTTTACGTCACAGACCTTTTATACAAAGTCATTCGCCACATGAATACACCCTATCCTGTTGTAAGCGGTAGTGCCATGCTCCTTCACAGCCAAATTGGGCAAGCACGACCAGGGTGGTAGCTCTTGTTCACATAACACCGGCGTCAAGTGACGGCTATGCTACACGCCAGTGTTACGTGAATGAGAGGTACCGCAGTTATGCTGGCCGGATTCGGCTGTAAAGCAGCATGGCACTACCTCTTATAACAATAATTCATAATTTCTAAATATCTTCACTTATCTAAGGATGGAATAAAATATTAATAATAATAATTTTAAAAGAGTAGATCCCCAAAGTTAGTTGGTCCTTTTAGTAGAGTCGCCTTGGAATCGATGGTTCTCAATTATTGACGTCCAAAAATATACTTTGCTGTTAATATTTTGAATAAAAAAAGGTTTTAATTTTTAATTTTGAATTTATATCAGCATCATGCCGTTTGCCGATATTTCATTTGATTCACATATTTCAAATAAAAATATCATTAAAATATTGTCCTAAAATCACTTTAAGCCCTAGGTCGGATACAGCAGGAACCGCGCGGTTTCAGAACCGCACGACTTGTAATCGTGCGGTTCCCGCGTGTCTAAACGAGCCATAAATAAATATATTATATATAATATTATAATAAGACCCACGCGGTTTCGAAACCGAGCGACCGCCCTTTCTGTACTAGGGTTAAATTATAGTTATCTATAAACCCATAAAGGTATTTGTGCAATATTTGCTCGCTACTATCATAGTATGTTTACTTACAAACTCACAATCAAACCGTGACATGTTAAATGCACTGTGTATTCAACATTGATAACATTATCGCATCTATCATTTGAGCAGTGTCTACAACAATAATCGAGGTCTTTATGTGTAATGATTCTTAGATAATTTAAAGCTTTGTTTGATATGAGACAAGGAACGCACGAATTTCAAATGTTTATTGACGTAAAATACTGAGTAGACAGAAATAGGAGAGCTTAGTAGATAGATAGATAAAAACTGTATTCATTATTCCACATTCTTAGGTACACGTTCAAAGGAAAAACGTAGTAATTCTGTGGTAGTAGTACTTGTAGTAGCCTAAGGAGGATATAGATTTTTCAGTTTCAATCATTCAAGAATGATGGAATAGAATATCCATTTTTTTTCTTTAACGCCGGGAAATACTCTGAGGCATCCCGCGGGGGAGTGGGTCTCCCCACGCGGGTATGTGTGACTTGCTGCGCCCGAAAGATGGTAAGTGTACGCAGCTCTACCTAATAAAACCTGGCGAGTGCCACCAATGCCGCCCCTGGTGAGGTGCCCCTGATCTGTTGAGAAAACATGGCACCTTGACGGCTAGTGAGACCGTCAGGATACTGACGCCACCTCCACAGAGGGGTTGTCCCTCACCACAGAACAACCCCTGGGGTGTGGTTCCCGTCCTCGCCCCTTGTCCCCTGCTCTTTTGTCCCCTCTTCTTATAAGAGTATCCCTCTTATAAGAAAAAAGAGCCCCTTCGACTCGAGTCGCTTCGCCCGAGGTGCTGGGCTCACCCTAAGCTACTGAGCCCCACCGCCAACCTGAACCATGGTGGGGAAGTTCTTACGGAGTTCTCCCGTGACCATGGTTGCTACAAAGCATTCAAAACGTTTTGCTTGTAAACAATTTTATAAACTAATTTTAGTAAGAGGTAGTGCCATCCTGCTTTGTCGCCGAATTGGGTCGGCACGACCGGGGTGGTACCTCTCGCTCGCATAACAGCGGCGTCAAATGACAGCTATGATGTCGAGTTTCGTGCGGTTGGCGAGTTTCCAGTGGCCCATTGGGGGGTAGGGAAAAGGAGGGCAACGCATCTGCATGTTCTTCGATTGTGTATTTGCGTCGATAGATGCCAAACGGCTTCCACTGTTCGTTTTCCCTCCTATCCTATTTAAAAAAACTCGCTATAAATCCATACAAAGTAGTTTTATAAGCCAAAATATAAATAACGTTAATTATTAAGTAATTTACCCCCAAATACTCAAAAGAATCTCAAATTTAAGACGTACTTAAACTCGTGTTGTCTCTCTTTTTTCTTTGAATCTGATACGTCATAGCATGAGTTTAAGTACGTCTTAAATTTGAGATTCGTTTGAGTATTTGGGGGTTAATGAATTGTTAGCTTATATATTTCAATATTATTAAACTTTTGTTTATCCGTATTATGACTAAATTTTAATGAACAATTTTTTGAATATAAAATACTCAAATCATTAAAGGTTAAAGGTAGGTAATTCGTTCGTATCCACTTGGACGATGATATCTTGTTGAGTGGACTCATATCTTGTTGAGTGTGGACTGTGGACTCTTGTTTTAAGAGGACATATTTTCAATTTGACATGACGTGTGTTATTTTAAAATAAAGGTTCGTAGATTTTTGTCCTATTATTTATTTTAATAATTCTTTTTAAATAAAGACATTTTTAAGTTAGGACAGGGTAACGTTTGTTAGGCTTAGCTCGTTTGGAATATAAAAAGATTAAGTCTGGAATAGCAAAAAATCCCCAAAAAAATATATTTTTAGAAATGTTTATGAATTATATATTGGGGGTTTTAATTTGAACTATGCATCCTATTCAATATGGCGCTCATCTCACTTTAGTAGAGTATGTAAATCTTAGGTAATGACGCAGTTAGTGCATCTATTCAGATCGACACTAGTTATATTTAAAGGATATAAGATAATATAGCTGTTGCCGTTACTCCTTAAAACATTAGTTGTCTGCCAGTGAAGGTCCCGTCAAAATCGACCTTAGCGGTTTTTGAGATTAGCCGGAACAAACAGACAGATGAACAAAAATTGTAAAAAAAATGTTATATTGGTATATGTACCGTGTATATTATTACTTACTTTTTGACGTGACAACGTCTTATAATTCGATGGAGCCGGCTGTAAGAACGAAAAAACATGACTCATGCGGCGTTACCTCGCTCTGAGGCGTTCCATTTTCTTATGACGTTGTCACGTTCAACTATCGTCAGTAAACCGACTTTACAGACAACCGATTTTTTTTACTAAATATATTTACTAAATACATATACCGGGTATATGTATTTAGTAAAAAGCGGTTATTTTAATATAACAAACGGACACTCCAATTTTATTTATCTGTATAGATAATAAAGGTCTTGTTTTATCGCTAATCTCCGTTCTTTTTTATATTTTTCGTAATAGCCCAATTATTGAGGAATCTAATCAGCGGGTGAAGCCGCACCATGGTTTAGGCCTTGACGTGGCGGTGGGGCTCAGTAGCCTAGGGTGAGCCGCGCTGCACCTTGGGTGAAGCTAATTGAACCGAGTGGGCTCTTTGTACTCCTCTTATAAGAAGAGGGGACAAAAGAGCAGGAGGCAAGGGGCGAGGTCGGGAACCTCACCCCATTGTACTGTCCCGACGTTGGGAGGGGTTGTTCTGTGGTGCGGGACACCCTTCTGTGGAGGTGTCGTCGGTCCCCTGAGGGGCTGACTAGCCGTCGAGGTGCCCTGTTTACTCATGAGATTCAGGGCACCTCAACAAAGGCGGCATTGGTGGGAGACCTACTCCCCAGCGGAATGCCTCAGAGCATTTCCCGGTGTTAAAAAAAAGCCGCGAGGATCAACTAGTACAATATAAATAAAGCGGCATAGATCCTTACGTGAGTATGGAGCTGATAATCATGATTAATATTTATAGGAGTGAGAAAGTGGAATAAAATTCAACGTTGGAAGTGGATCCATTGTGATATTATGAATAAACGTGATAGGCTTATGAGAAGACCCCTCTTATTAAAGGTCAATGAACATTTAAAATTGACACCTTTCTATATTAATGTGGTTTTTATACTTGTCAAACAAGTATATGGATGTTGAGTCGAAACATTATGGTTAAAAAATATTTAACAACCGCTATATGGTGGTATCACGTGGCCTCCCGCGTTTTCCCAGTGGATTGAAATTAAAGAACAATTTAAGGCGAGGATGCAGACCACTACTTACCCCTCTGGGTGATGAGGTGTGGGGCGCCGCGTATGTGGTGGACGCGAGACTTTACGCATTATGACAATGCGGGAATTTTGAATTTTATTACGTATGTCACTCGCCGGAACTATATAGAGCTGTTCATACTTACTATCATTTAATTTTATACCGATTTTGGTATTTATCTATACAGATAAAAAATTGGAGTGCCTGATTGTAATATTAAAATAACCGCTTTTTATTGAATGGATATATATCAAGGGCTTCATAACAAAGGATCGTATACAAAAGTACAGTTTTACAGGGAAGACAAAATAATGAATAAAACAAAACTAGTTGATTGTATAAGGCTAATATTTGGCATTCTCTTTCGACATAACTTACCGTCTGGTAAGACTTTTCAGATTATAGCACGCATAGTTTTTGATAAACGGTAAGTACGCCTCTTTCTTTCAACGCAATTTTGGCAACATCTACTATATAGTAAAAAAATTTATACTAATTTTGGGGCGTACAAAAGAGAATATTGTTTTATTGTGATTTATAAGTAATTTCTTATACGTAAGTACTGTATTCAATTTATAACTATTTTACAAACATTAAGACACTTACTCCAGAGCTGTAATTATTTTATTAAAATCTAATATAAATTCTGTAGGCCCTTTTGTTACCATTAAAAATATGTTGAATATCTTAAAACAACAGGGGTAGAAACCAGTCATTAATTCAGGGTTAGCTATGATTACATAATTTTAAGAACTTTCTAATTGTGTATAGCTTTCATACTTAAACCACTCAGTCTCTAAGCTATTAAAAAGTATATTATTGTTAAAACACAACGTTATTTGTATTAATTTATTAAAAGCAACGTCAGCCTCATTTGCTTTTAATATCACTTTTTTTACTTGTTAGTAGTACTTAATAGTTTTCGTTTCATTGGCAGCTCCTGAAAACGATACGAAAATGAAACTAAAAAACAAGGTACTTATGAATATGTAATAGTTGGTGGAACGTTTTTGTTAAACCTATTTGATGTCAATAATTTAGTTTCACCTTCGTGTACGTATGCCATTAAGTTTGCATCATCATCTTTATTGTCACACTCTGGGATAACGTGGCTGTGTGGCGATGGAACACATTGATTTGTGAAACCCTTTTTGTGTAGATGTCGTAAAATAGAGTCTGTCCTTTTGCCATTTTCCAGTAGCCCATAATAATAATAATAATATGCTGGGACAACTCACACACGCACATCTGATCCCAAACTAGGTCTGCCTTGATGATACAATGAAAAAATGATGAACAAATGATAAATACTGATATATTTTTAAATACATACATATTATACATAAATTACACCCAGACACAGAACAAATTATCATGTTCATTACACAAACATTTGTCCTGTGTGGGGATCGAATCCACGACGTTCTGGTTTAGCAGTCAGGATCACTAACAGGACTAACAGGCCATCTTTGCTACAAATTACGTGGAGCCCATCTATGCCAGATTCACCTAAAAATTTGAAAACTTTGCCGTTATTGCATTAGAATCTGATGTTTTCCTCATTTTAAGGGAGTTGAGAGCAGCATATACATTGGATCGCAGAGTTTTAGACTCCAGCAGTTCTAAATTATCCCAATCACATACATAGGGCACTACACTACGTCAACCATCGTATTGCTTTTGTACAACTCTTCACAATAGCTTCTTTCAGCGATTTATTCTTATAGATGAAGAGATGTACCATTAATGTTATTAGCCGTGTTTTAGGCTTAAATTCTTTAGTAAGTAAATAAACTTTCCTAAATAGGTCTGCAATTTGGTACTTTAAGAAGTGTTTTTCAATTTCTGAGCAAGTACTTACTGTATATTTGTCTTTATCAATTCTGAACCATTTAGCAATGGTTTGGCATAACACTTTTCATACTCTTTGCCTACCTCTGAATCTTTTAGTCCTTTGACTTTTAATTCCTTTCGTCTACGCTTCAGTTACAAGGATTAGTCTGAGATCAGGTATATCATTCCTATTCTTCTGTATATTCACTAAGGTGTCACTGATTAGGAGCTTCAAGCTGTTACAATTAGAGTCAGCAGTCTCGAAATTCAAGGTTTCTGCGTACTTCAGTTTGTTTTCCATTGTACCAAATTTTATTTTAAAATATAGGGAGTATTTTCCCAACAACACTTATTGTAAATGTAAAATTTTGATTGTATGTCTGTTTCCGTGTGAGACTAATCCTTGTAACTGAAGCGTAGACGAAAGGAATTAAAAGTCAAAGGACTAAAAGATTCAGAGGTAGGCAAAGAGTATGAAAAGTGTTATGCCAAACCATTGCTAAATGGTTCAGAATTGATAAAGACAAATATACAGTAAGTACTTGCTCAGAAATTGAAAAACACTTCTTAAAGTACCAAATTGCAGACCTATTTAGGAAAGTTTATTTACTTACTAAAGAATTTAAGCCTAAAACACGGCTAATAACATTAATGGTACATCTCTTCATCTATAAGAATAAATCGCTGAAAGAAGCTATTGTGAAGAGTTGTACAAAAGCAATACGATGGTTGACGTAGTGTAGTGCCCTATGTATGTGATTGGGATAATTTAGAACTGCTGGAGTCTAAAACTCTGCGATCCAATGTATATGCTGCTCTCAACTCCCTTAAAATGAGGAAAACATCAGATTCTAATGCAATAACGGCAAAGTTTTCAAATTTTTAGGTGAATCTGGCATAGATGGGCTCCACGTAATTTGTAGCAAAGATGGCCTGTTAGTCCTGTTAGTGATCCTGACTGCTAAACCAGAACGTCGTGGATTCGATCCCCACACAGGACAAATGTTTGTGTAATGAACATGATAATTTGTTCTGTGTCTGGGTGTAATTTATCTATAATATGTATGTATTTAAAAATATATCAGTATTTATCATTTGTTCATCATTTTTTCATTGTATCATCAAGGCAGACCTAGTTTGGGATCAGATGTGCGTGTGTGAGTTGTCCCAGCATATTATTATTATTATTATGGGCTACTGGAAAATGGCAAAAGGACAGACTCTATTTTACGACATCTACACAAAAAGGGTTTCACAAATCAATGTGTTCCATCGCCACACAGCCACGTTATCCCAGAGTGTGACAATAAAGATGATGATGCAAACTTAATGGCATACGTACACGAAGGTGAAACTAAATTATTGACATCAAATAGGTTTAACAAAAACGTTCCACCAACTATTACATATTCATAAGTACCTTGTTTTTTGGTTTCATTTTCGTATCGTTTTCAGGAGCTGCCAATGAAACGAAAACTATTAAGTACTACTAACAAGTAAAAAAAGTGATATTAAAAGCAAATGAGGCTGACGTTGCTTTTAATAAATTAATACAAATAACGTTGTGTTTTAACAATAATATACTTTTTAATAGCTTAGAGACTGAGTGGTTTAAGTATGAAAGCTATACATAATTAGAAAGTTCTTAAAATTATGTAATCATAGCTAACCCTGAATTAATGACTGGTTTCTACCCCTGTTGTTTTAAGATATTCAACATATTTTTAATGGTAACAAAAGGGCCTACAGAATTTATATTAGATTTTAATAAAATAATTACAGCTCTGGAGTAAGTGTCTTAATGTTTGTAAAATAGTTATAAATTGAATACAGTACTTACATATAAGAAATTACTTATAAATCACAATAAAACAATATTCTCTTTTGTACGCCCCAAAATTAGTATCAATTTTTTTACTATATAGTAGATGTTGCCAAAATTGCGTTGAAAGAAAGAGGCGTACTTACCATTTATCAAAAACTATGCGTGCTATAATCTGAAAAGTCTTACCAGACGGTAAGTTATGTCGAAAGAGAATGCCAAATATTAGCCTTATACAATCAACTAGTTTTGTTTTATTCATTATTTTGTCTTCCCTGTAAAACTGTACTTTTGTATACGATCCTTTGTTAAGAAGCCCTTGATATATATCCATTCAATAAAAAGCGGTTATTTTAATATTACAATCAGGCACTCCAATTTTTTATCTGTATAGATAAATACCAAAATCGGTATAAAATTAAATGATAGTAAGTATGAACAGCTCTATATAGTTCCGGCGAGTGACATACGTAATAAAATTCAAAATTCCCGCATTGTCATAATGCGTAAAGTCTCGCGTCCACCACATACGCGGCGCCCCACACCTCATCACCCAGAGGGGTAAGTAGTGGTCTGCATCCTCGCCTTAAATTGTTCTTTAATTTCAATCCACTGGGAAAACGCGGGAGGCCACGTGATACCACCATATAGCGGTTGTTAAATATTTTTTAACCATAATGTTTCGACTCAACATCCATATACTTGTTTGACAAGTATAAAAACCACATTAATATAGAAAGGTGTCAATTTTAAATGTTCATTGACCTTTAATAAGAGGGGTCTTCTCATAAGCCTATCACGTTTATTCATAATATCACAATGGATCCACTTCCAACGTTGAATTTTATTCCACTTTCTCACTCCTATAAATATTAATCATGATTATCAGCTCCATACTCACGTAAGGATCTATGCCGCTTTATTTATATTGTACTAGTTGATCCTCGCGGCTTTTTTTTAACACCGGGAAATGCTCTGAGGCATCCCGCTGGGGAGTAGGTCTCCCACCAATGCCGCCTTTGTTGAGGTGCCCTGAATCTTATGAGTAAACAGGGCACCTCGACGGCTAGTCAGCCCCTCAGGGGACCGACGACACCTCCACAGAAGGGTGTCCCGCACCACAGAACAACCCCTCCCAACGTCGGGACAGTACAATGGGGTGAGGTTCCCGACCTCGCCCCTTGCCTCCTGCTCTTTTGTCCCCTCTTCTTATAAGAGGAGTACAAAGAGCCCACTCGGTTCAATTAGCTTCACCCAAGGTGCAGCGCGGCTCACTCAAATTATCATGTTTATTACACAAACATTTGTCCTGTGTGGGGATCGAATCCACGACGTTCTGGTTTAGCAGTCAGGATCACTAACAGGACTAACAGGCCATCTTTGCTACAAATTACGTGGAGCCCATCTATGCCAGATTCACCTAAAAATTTGAAAACTTTGCCGTTATTGCATTAGAATCTGATGTTTTCCTCATTTTAAGGGAGTTGAGAGCAGCATATACATTGGATCGCAGAGTTTTAGACTCCAGCAGTTCTAAATTATCCCAATCACATACATAGGGTACTACACTACGTCAACCATCGTATTGCTTTTGTACAACTCTTCACAATAGCTTCTTTCAGCGATTTATTCTTATAGATGAAGAGATGTACCATTAATGTTATTAGCCGTGTTTTAGGCTTAAATTCTTTAGTAAGTAAATAAACTTTCCTAAATAGGTCTGCAATTTGGTACTTTAAGAAGTGTTTTTCAATTTCTGAGCAAGTACTTACTGTATATTTGTCTTTATCAATTCTGAACCATTTAGCAATGGTTTGGCATAACACTTTTCATACTCTTTGCCTACCTCTGAATCTTTTAGTCCTTTGACTTTTAATTCCTTTCGTCTACGCTTCAGTTACAAGGATTAGTCTGAGATCAGGTATATCATTCCTATTCTTCTGTATATTCACTAAGGTGTCACTGATTAGGAGCTTCAAGCTGTTACAATTAGAGTCAGCAGTCTCGAAATTCAAGGTTTCTGCGTACTTCAGTTTGTTTTCCATTGTACCAAATTTTATTTTAAAATATAGGGAGTATTTTCCCAACAACACTTATTGTAAATGTAAAATTTTGATTGTATGTCTGTTTCCGTTCAATAGAATCCTCATAAACGACACCTCATTTACGAAAATCACTAAAGCCGTTCAGTCAGCAGGAGGGGCTATAAACGTACTTACCTACACAAATTCACCCGAATAACATTACCCTCCTTTCTTTTGGCACAGTCGGTTAAAAAGGAATCTGTTTGATTACCTAATAGTAGCAAAACTATAAATTCAAAAAATATCGGTTACCGGTATCAAAATTAACTGCTTCATATACATCCTGATTCCATGTTATGGTATGTTATATAAAAAACAGTTAACATTAATATAATATACAAGTATTATATATATATATATATATATATATATATATATATATGTATTTGATACATAATGGAGCCTTAATTATTAAAACTCAAAACTAGAATATTAGCGTAAATTTATTACTTTAAATCTTACAGTACAAACAGTGTATATAATATTGCGAGGTGTTGGGGTAATGACGGTGAGTGACAGATATAAATAAAAATGTCTCATATACCGAACGCTCCTTACTTAATGTAATAGCAATGTTGCTAAACGAAGAATTCAAAGTTGCCTAAAGCGGCAACATCTTCCCGCCTCGTTGAAAGGACTTTCAACCTTGAAGATCCTCGGCAGTTGGTAGTGGACAGAGGCGCACGAGCGGCCGCCGTACGCAGCCTCTGGTGGTGGTCACGTCCGCGACCCTGGACACGCCGTCTGGACCCGGGAACAAGCGCGTCACTCGCCCAAGCCTCCAGCATAGCGGAGGGACGTGGTCTTCATTGATGATAACCAAATCACCGACGTTTAGCTTGGCGTTGTTGGTTCTCCATTTCGTTCTCTGTTGCATCTCCGATATGTACTCCCTCTGCCACCTTTGCCAAAAATGCTGACACATCTTTTCTATGCGCGCATATCTCTGCAGGGAGTTCTCGCTGTGGTCCTCCAGCGCCTTTGCTGGTAGCGCAGTCGGAAGTCTTCCGATTAGGAAGTGTCCTGGGGAGAGGGAGAGGAGATCGTCAGGGGATGATGACATGTGACACAAGGGGCGACTGTTAAGTATCGCCTCCACTTGCGCAAATAAAGTTAAAAGTTCTTCAAACGTGACATGGCCGTTGCCCATGACACGTTTTAGATGATGTTTAGCGGATTTAATGCCACTTTCCCAGATTCCCCCGAAATGTGCCGCTCGAGTAGGTGAGAATACAAACTTATGGCTTCTTGAGCAGCAAAGTCAGACAGAGACTCCTGGTTTAATTTTAAAAACTGTCCTATCTCCTTGGCAGCGGCTACAAAGTTTCTGCCATTATCACAGAATATTTCCGCTGGCTTGCCTCTTCGCGCAATAAACCTTCTGAGCGTCATTATAAATGCATTTTTGGTCAAATCACTTACGGCCTCCAAGTGAACGCATTTGAACCGTAAGCAGACAAATTAGCAAAGGTAACATTTTATTAGTTTACTGCCACGACCTATTTTTACGGTTTACGCTTTAATATTTGAAAAGGACCGGCGAAGTCCAGACCGACGGAGATAAATGGAAAATCTGGGTTAATTCTCTGAGCCGGGAGATTACCCATCAAAGGGCACAAAGTTTTGCCGCTAACACGTCGGCAGCGCGTGCAGTTTTCTACCGTGCGGCGAGCGAGTCGCCTTCCATTTACAGGCCACACTCGTTCCTTGACCAGGGATAGCAACAACTGAGGTGGCGCGTGCATATTTTATTGTGCTCGTGAATAAATATAAGTTTCGTAAGTCGATGGGACGCGTGGAGTAAAATTGGGTGTTTCTTTTCGTACGAATAACTAGAAGCATCAATTCTGCCACCGACTCGGATCAAGTTCTCGCTCATAAAAGGTGATAGCGATAATATTTTAGCTTTGGGACTCAACAATTTATTTTTACTGAGAGTTTCGTACTCAGTGGGGAAAGAATCGACTTGAGCTATCACACATAGCTTGTTAAATGCCTGGGTTAGCTCATCTACGGTTACGTTTCCCAGCCGTTTATTTTTGGTGTTTCGCAAATTATAAATGAACCTGTGGACATAAGCAAAGGACCGTTGAAGTCGATTAAGTGAAGAGTAATTTTCAAAATTAATGAATGGTTCCGCAATAACTGTAGTGTTTGATTTTATTTCAGGAATTTCAACGTTTTTGTTACATTTTAACACGGGCCAATGATTTTCGTTTTCAAGTAAAAATTTAGGTCCGCACCACCACAGATCCAGGGACTGCAGGCTACGAGCATCTACGCCACGAGAGACCAGATCAGCCGGATTTTCAGCAGTGGGTACGTACCGCCAAGTTGATGGGTAAGTTATTTCTAATATTTCTGTGACACGATTTGCCACAAATGATTTTAACTGTGTTATATTATTTTTCAGCCATGCGAGAACTATGCTCGAGTCAGACCAGTAAAGCACGCGATCAGGTTTGTAACGCAGCGAGTCCAGTACAGCCTTGCTGAGCCTTGCAGCCAGCAGTGCGGCACAGAGCTCGAGACGTACTACCGTCGTAGGCTTCACAGGTGAGATTTTAGATTTACTACATAAAAGTTTTACAGTGACGTTACCGTTTTGAGCAACAGACCTCATATAAACGCAACTGCCATAAGCGGCTTGTGAGGCGTCACTGAAAACATGCATTTCAATTAATTTAGGTGAGTCACATATAACTGGTCTGGTTATATTCAACCCCTGAATAAAAGGTAAGTTGTCAGCAAAGTTATTCCACTCTTCTTTAATGCTATCTGGGACTGGTTCGTCCCAGTCAAGTTTTTCTTTCCACAGTTTTTGTAAAATAATCTTAGGTTTTATTATACAAGGGCTAACCAAACCCAAGGGGTCAAAAATTTTGAATGAATTCGACATTATGTACCTTTTAGTAATTTTTTCGACGGGATGGGGAGTTTTTATAGGAAAATTAAATGTGTCATGCTTAGGACTCCACCCCAGTCCGAGTGTGCTCGAGGACTCACTTATAGTTAAATTATTGTGAATATTAATACTGGAATCCTCGAACAAAGTAGGTAGGTTACTTTTGTATTTTCGCAAATTAAAACATCCTAGTCTCAAAGCCTCCGCGACTTTTGTATGTACCGCAGTTCGTTTTCGTCATTTGATCCTGTAATAAGGTCATCTACATAAAAATCCTTTTGTATTACTGTTTTTATGAGATGATCGTGCTGCTCCTCCCCGAGCTGCGACAGACAGCGAGTACTCAAATAGCTCGCACTTGCGGTGCCGTAAGTGAGACTATTTAATCGCAGCGTTCTAAGGGGCTCGGACTCATCTTCTCTCCATATCACGAGTTGCAAGTTACGGTCATCATTGCTCACTTGAACCTGGCGGTACATCTTTTCGATGTCGCCAGACAAGATAAACCTGTACTGTCTTGCTCTCACGAGTATTGAGAAGAGAGAGTCCTGGACATTTGGCCCAACCATTAGAATGTCGTTTAATGAAACTCCGGTGGAGGAGGCAGCGGAGCCGTCGAATACAACGCGGAGTGCAGTGGATTCGCTATTTTTGAACACGGCGTGGTGACATAAAAAATAGCCTGGGTTAGGTTTTAAAATTGCTGACTCACTGAGATGCCCTAACTCGGCATATTCACGTATAAAATCCGAATATTGAGACTTTAACGCCGGATTACGCTTGAATTTACATTCTAAGTTTAAAAAACGTTTTCTAGCTAAATGATACGAATCTCCGAGACATTCAGGTGATTCAGTTAAAGGCAATTTGACTTCAAACCTGCCATTACTTAAGCGTACAGTGTGAGTCGTGAAATGTTTCTCGCATTCTTGTTCCTTTGGGGTAAGAAATGGTTTATTGGGGACCTGTTCGACCTCCTAAAATTTAACTAATAATTTGTCAATATTATTTTCTTCATTACCAATTTTAGACATTGTATTATAATTGCAATTAATTTTTTGTGTTTTATTTATTACATTAATTGGACCTGATATCAACCAGCCTAACCGTGAATGTCGCAATTGAGGATTTTTAGGCCCCAAGGAGTATTGTTCACTACCCAAGAGGTCCCAGAAAATGTCTGCTCCAATTAAAACTTCAATTGAAGCGGGCTGATTAAATTCAGGATCTGCCAACGGTAAATGCTTAGGAATATTAAGATTTTTAATATCTATCGCGCACTTAGGTATGTTACTTGTTAGCTTCTTTAGAATAAAGCACGATAAAGTAACTTTAAATGAGTCATTCAATGAATTTATTTGAGCGGTACAGCTTTCAATAACGTTATTATTGCAATTGTTGCCGATACCTACGACCTTTAGATAGTCGATTTGACTTTAAGGATAATCGTTCTTTCAAAGATTTTGTAATAAACGAGGACTCGCTACCGCAGTCTAAAAGGGCACGGACCATTTCCCTTTTATTTGTGTTAGGGTTCACTACTTCGATGACCGCCGTGGAGAGAAGTACTTGATTGAACCCTGCATTGTAAAAATTTGCCGTAGACGAGACCGAATCTATAACCGCTGAATTATTGACGACACTTTGTGTCGGCTCATGCAATAAACTATTGTGCCTTTGTTTACAGTCTCGGCACGGGCCACCACGGCCCTCTTACACTGGGTGGCCTTGCCTAAGACAATTGGCACACAATCTTTACTTGGCCACGTCTGCTAATCTTTCTTGGATGCCCTTATTGATAAATGTGAGACATTCAAAAACTTTATGATTTTCGCTGCATATAATGCACACAGAAGTCAAGGGCTTGCCTTGATTTGTACTAGAAAAGCCTTTTATTTTTTTATTAAGACTTACGAATGATTTAGTTTGATTATTTCTTTCGTGTTTGTTGTAATTGTTGTTATTATTGGAGATAGGTGCAGAGGGCGCTGGCCGTGACGTCACTGGTAAATATTTAGAATTATTTTCGTATTTGCTACGGTTGAGTGCCTCTAAAACATCAGCGAGATCAATTAAAAATTTGTGAAATTGATCCAAAGTCGGGACATCATCGAGAGTGTTACGGAACTCCTCCCATTTCATCAAAGTCCGGCTGTCAAGTTTAGACGACAACATAAAAATTATTAAAATATCCCATTTATCAGTCGGCTGGCCTAAGCTAGCTAAGGCACGTAAGTTTTTAGTCACATGATCAACCAAAAAGCGCAAAGACCTTTCAGACTCTCGGGTGTGAGCTTGTATATTAAACAGCGAACTCAAATGGTGATTAATCAACAATCTTTTGTTGTCATAACGATCTCCGAGTAGTTGCCAGGCCTTTGCGTAGTTAATCGAAGACACTTCCTGGTTGGATATAATCCTGGCTGCGTCTCCTTCGAGATAGGATATAAGATAATGAAATTTGTGTATATGTATTTTTATTACTATTTATTTACTGTTTTAAACATGGGCCACCATTTATTTATGCAATTAGAAGTAAGAATGTAGATTTAAGATAAAAATAGGGTAGGTAGGTGCGGTACTTGTTGGTTAAAGTACTTGAATGAAGCACCTATTTAATGTAATTAATGATATTTTTGCAAGTTGATTTAACTAATTTACGCAAATGGAGTGATGTTAATGCACTGTAAATATGTATTTTTAACCGTCCGAAAGAAAATTGTTTGCAATTTTGACTAACGGGATAGGTATGTGGTTTGTTAAGAAAAAAAAGGATGGACACTTATCTTTGCAGACTGCGTCGCGTGAGTTGGCACTTTAGGTATACCAAGCCTCAAGCCTTGACTTAGTCCAGATGAGTTTTATTCCATCCTTAATATTCTCCAGAAATCCAGTCTTCGGGCCTTTACTGCATATGCGCCACGTGATGAAGCCGGAACGTTTTACGATATTTTCGCGATTTTTATGTACTTATTGATGGTTCCCCTCATGGGCCACCAATTTATGTATGTGGCGTTTCAGAACGCCTTTGTCATGTTGACAGGCCGACTTATGCTAAGAATAATAAGCTAATCTGTGGTGCGAATTGATGCGCAGTATCTGTAAAATAATTATAAATTATAATATGTTTAATTAAGTGAATTATAATTGTGAGGTGAATAAATACAGTTTTTAGCTTCACACTGGTTTTATCAGTATTCCCGCACACAAACTACATCTACAATGGTGACCCGCTTCTCTACATGCAACCTACGAGTCTCCGAGTTTTTGTGATGTGAATTGTGAGATGCCCATCACACTACTGCAATTACCGTAAAATACGTGCTATCATCGAGGCAGAGTCATCGACAATTCGAGAGTGTCATCATAACTCCTTCGACGCCTTCTGTGGTAGTGAATTTGCGCCTCACGACTTTGGAGTTTGGCTACGTACAGTAACTGCACTTACATCCTGTATTTCGACCGCCAAGGACAAGTTTCATAATAACACTCGTACCTGGTCCAGGACATCATTCCTCATCCTGAAGCAACACGCAGCAGCATCCTGAGGACCTGTGCATGCATGTATTCCTGTTCAATTTATTAACAGTTTAAAAAAAACATTACTATGTGATTGCAGTGAAAACATTATTATTCTTTTAATGTTTATTTTATTTATATTAACTTGGTGATTTCCTGTTCTAAAATTAATTTGATAACTTGTGTATTGTATGCCTTTATACTGCAATAGTTATTCTAATACATTTAGTTATTATTTTTATAAAAAAGTATAGTTTTTGTGTGTAAATTTAATTGATGGTGCATAGACTCTTAAGGTGTTACTTTACACATCTTGTTTTAAGTACCTATTCATTCATTCATCTTATTGCTGTATTTTAGTGTGTGTATTAACTGTGTTATTATTATTTTTAATATTTTTATTTAGCATTTTTAATAACAATATTGGTTTCTTCTATATTTAAGTTCTTTTGATTTAGTTGTATTATGATGGAACCACATAAGGAAGGCATACAACCTGCAGACACCCACACTTTTTCCCAATCCCCCTCATTATACAGAGTGGCTGTTAAACTTCCACCGTTTTGGCCCGATCGGCCTGCATTATGGTTTGCACAGGTGGAGGCACAGTTTACAATTTCAGGTATCACTACTGACCAAACTAAATACAACCAGGTTGTCGCTCAGTTGGTTGCCCGGGTGATTGGCGAAATAGAGGACATAGTACTCCAACCTCCGGAACAGAACAAATATGAGCACCTAAAGATTGAACTTATTCGAAGACTTTCCACATCTGAGGAACAACGTGTCCGTCAACTCATTAGCGATGAGGAATTGGGTGACCGTCGTCCTTCGCAATTCCTACGACACCTTCGGTCGTTAGCTGGGAGTTCCCTCACAGATGAAAATCTGCTTCGTCAACTGTGGATGCGTCGCCTCCCTCAGCATTTACAGGCAATCTTGGCAGCTCAGTCCGAGCTTCCTCTTGCTAAAGTTGCTGAGTTGGCCGACAAAATATTAGAGGTCTCGCCTGCTATAGCTGCTCCAGGATCATCCGTCTTTACAGCTAGTACTACGGTGAAACCTACATCTCTTGATGTTATCACACAGCGTTTGGATGATCTCTCACGCCAAGTTGCTGCCCTCGCACTTGACCGCAGTAGGGATAGGTCCCGCGTTACTTCGAACCACCGAAATCGCTCGCAGACCCCTGCCAAAGTCAAAATATGCTTTTACCATCGCAAGTATGGGGCCAAAGCAGCCAAATGTGTCAAGCCATGTACCTGGACGCCTCCGTCTCCTTCGGTAAACTCAAACGGCAGTCCGTAGCGACGGCGACAGATTGCCTCCAAAAAAGTCGTCGACTCTTTGTTACTGAAAACGTTTCTAAGCGACAATTTTTGATTGACACTGGCTCCGACTTATCCTGCTATCCTTACCAATGGCTAGCAAATAAACCGACGCAGTCAAACTACATATTGGCAGCAGCCAATGGTAGTGAGATTCGCACATTTGGTTTCATTGAACTATCACTCAACTTCAGTCTGCGTCGCGCCTTTCATTGGCGATTCATTATTGCCGACGTCAACGCCGCAATTATTGGCTCTGACTTTTTGGCACATTATCGGCTATTGCCAGATTGTGCCGGTAAACGACTTGTTGACAGCAGTACCGGTTTGTCATGCGTCGCCTCTGTCACACTTTTAGACCAGACCAGCGTCAAGGTGGTTTCCACTCCGATTTCCGAATTCAGCGCGCTTTTGGCGGAATTTCCGTCCATCATCAAGCCACCTGGCCTTATTCGGGAAAAAAAGCATAGCACGGTCCACCACATTTTGACTACTGAAGGCGCCCCCGTTTCATGTCGCCCCAGGCGATTAGCGCCTCAAAAGCTTCAAGAAGCGAAAAAAGTTTTTGATGACTTGGTACAGTGTGGCACAGCTAGGCTATCGAAAAGTTCATGGTCCTCTCCTCTACACATGGTTCCTAAAAGTAACGGCACCTGGCGACCCTGCGGGGACTATCGCGCATTAAACTCTCGCACCATCCCCGACCGCTATCCGGTCCGCCATATTGGTGACGTTGGCCACAACATCTCTGGTTGTACCGTATTTAGTACAATTGATCTCGTAAAGGCCTATCAGCAAATTCCGGTCGCGCCCGACGACATTTGTAAGACGGCCATCATCACGCCGTTCGGACTTTACGAGTTCAATTACATGACGTTTGGTTTGCGCAATGCTGGCCAAACATTTCAACGTTTTATTGACGAAGTCGTTCAAGGTCTTGACTTCTGCTTTGCATACATTGACGACATTTTGGTTTACTCCTGCGGTGCCATTCAGCACGCTCAACACCTTCGTACCCTCTTCAAGAGACTTGAAGACTATGGTATCGTCATCAACCCAGGCAAATGCGTTTTTGGTGTGTCTGAAGTAACCTTCCTCGGGAATCGCATTTCCGCCAAGGGAACGCGTCCACCACCCGAGCGCATTCAGGCTTTGAAGGATTTCCCTCCCCCAAAGACCGTACAGGGTCTCCGCCGGTTTCTGGGGATGGTCAATTATTATCGCCGATTCTTGCGAAATGCTGCAGAAGTGCAAGCACCGCTAGTTGAAGCCATCGTGGCCACCCAAGGCAAAGGTTCCACCCCGGTCTCCTGGACGCCTGAGCTCGAAAAATGCTTTCAGAACTGTAAAGACAGCTTATCTTCTGCCACTCTTCTGGCCCATCCATTGCCAAATGCGGAGTTAGGGCTTTTCACCGATGCATCTAGCTCTCACGTTGGTGCCTGCCTTCAGCAGAAAGTTGGTGATGTTTGGGAACCGTTGGGATTCTTTAGCAAAAAGCTGAAGCCTCGACAGTCACAGTGGCCGGCTTACTACCGAGAACTCCTCGCAATCTACGAGAGTGTTCAGCATTACCGCCATTTTCTCATTGTGCAACACGTTCGCATTTATACGGACCATAAACCGTTGGTTTACGCATTTGCGCAACGACGCGATAAGCTTCCTCCGGTACAGCTGAACCAACTTTCTTTTATCTCACAATTTACGACGGACATCGTCCATGTAAAAAGGAGTCGATAACACGGTAGCGGACGCCATGTCCCGCATTGAAGCTGTTAGTTTCGAGGTTGATCATTCTGCCCTTGCTTCGTGCCAAAACCTTGATGACGAGTTGAAGAAGTATCGTAACGATGCCAATTCGTCTCTGAAACTAGAGAACATCGTTATTCCTGGTACCAACACTACCTTGGTGTGTGATATGTCCACAGGACGACCACGGCCGTTTGTTCCGGAACCAATGCGAAAAAAAGTTTTTGACCAGTTACACAATTTGAGTCACCCTGGCGCCCGAGCTACCATACGGCTAGTCTCAGACCGTTTTGTTTGGCCTGGCATAGCCAAAGACTGCCGCCATTGGTGCCAGACTTGCGTCGCTTGTCAGCGTAGCAAAGTGACTCGGCATACGCATTCTTCGCCCGGATACATAACCAGCCCTACATCACGGCTTAAACATGTCCACATTGACATTATTGGACCATTGCCATCATGTTCCGGCTTCCAATATTGTCTTACCTCAGTCGACCGATTTAGTCGGTGGCCCGAAGCTTGGCCAATGACTGGTATAACTGCGGAAGAAGTGGTTAGTACCTTTGTAGCTGGTTGGATTTCCCGATTTGGGGTTCCAGCTGTCATAACAACTGATCAGGGGCGACAGTTTGAGTCCGAACTTTTCAGACGCCTTACGGACTTATGCGGTACGAAACGTATTAGGACTACTAGCTATCATCCTTGTGCCAATGGCCTCGTTGAGCGCATGCACAGGCAGCTTAAGGCGGCTCTAATGTGCCACGGCAATTCTTGGGTGAGTGCATTAGCCTTGGTCTTGCTTGGGATGCGATCTGCTTACAAAGAAGACATTAAAGCAACGGCAGCGGAACTTCTCTATGGAGAATCTTTGACGCTCCCTGGGGAACTATTAGCATCCTCCGGAGAATCAGGTTTTGAGGATCCATCGGACCTGGTCTTCAAATTAAGACAGCACATGTCCAAGTTGAGACCCACTCCGGCTGCTCATCACTCTAAGTCATCTCCCTTCATTTTCAAGGAGCTCGCCACCGCATCTCACGTCATGCTTAGGAATGATTCCGTTCGACGTTCTTTGCAGCCGCCCTATTCCGGCCCTCATAAAGTTCTTTCCAGAGCTGAGGATGGTAAGACGATGTCGATAGAGGTCAAAGGCAAGGCGACGATGGTAAGTGTCGACAGACTCAAGCCAGCTTTCGTCGAGCATACGAGTGCTTCAGATTCTCCAGTTTCGGCACCATTACCACGTGTTACTGTGCCTCAACCTGTGCAAAAGAATCTTGCTCCGTCTTCGCCTTCCCCTCCTGCGCTACCTGCACATAAGCCTGCTTTTTCTCCCCCACCTACACCACAATATACTACCCGGTCTGGCCGTAGAGTCCATTTTTCCAAGCCTTTCGACCTGTGAACTTATTCTTTTACGGTTTCTCCTTCTCCGTAGGGGGGTGGTGTGGCGTTTCAGAACGCCTTTGTCATGTTGACAGGCCGACTTATGCTAAGAATAATAAGCTAATCTGTGGTGCGAATTGATGCGCAGTATCTGTAAAATAATTATAAATTATAATATGTTTAATTAAGTGAATTATAATTGTGAGGTGAATAAATACAGTTTTTAGCTTCACACTGGTTTTATCAGTATTCCCGCACACAAACTACATCTACATGTATTTGATACATAATGCAGCCTTAATTATTAAAACTCAAAACTAGAATTTTAGCGTAAATTTATTACTTTAAATCTTACAGTACAAACAGTGTATATTATATTGCGAGGTGTTGGGGGAATGACGGTGAGTGACAGATATAAATAAAAATGTCTCATATACCGAACGCTCCTTACTTAATGTAATAGCAATGTTGCTAAACGACGAATTCAAAGTTGCCTAAAGCGGCAACAATATAATAAAATACTTTTTCATAAATCTATTTTTGACTGATCTCCTTCTCGATGTTGAAATTGAGATCTTACTCTTCGTTTTATTGTTTTTGTTTGCCATTTTTGTTTAAAACACGTAAAGAAAAATTTGACACAGATCCGACCGTGACAGCGGCCAAACCGCGACTGCGGGGACGCGGGCGACACGGTATTGCATCGGCCCGCCCGAAACAGTTGTTGTTTTTATGATTTTTTAAGTTTTTGTACCGAAAAAGTAAAATAAATTAAATTTGAATAAACATAGGTTACGTAGGTTGAAATGAAGAAAATTATGATATAAATTTCAAATTTATAAGAAATATTTTTTCCTACAAATGTGTACAGGCTTTGCTTAAATTTATGCTATGCTTGGGATTTTTTATGATCGAGTCAAGTTAATCTAATCGTGTAATGAACTTACAAGGGTTCTAGCTAATATCCTTGAATATAACATAATATCTTTCCAGGCTGATAAATTACGCGGGAATAATTTTCCTGATTTTTGCCAAGCGCTTCTCACTGTGTATTTGCCAATATACCGCCGAAAAATAGATACTATCTCAATGAGGGTCCAAATTCGACCTCTACATGACGTATGCAGATTGAAGTCGTCGTTAATTTTATATGTGGCACAATTTAGGCCCTTTTAATTTATTACAAATATCATAATATTTTTATATTATACTAGCTGGTGCCCGCAGACTTCGTCTGCGCAGGATAAGATTTTAGTTTGTTTTTCATAAAAAGTATCCTATGTTACTTCTAGTACCTCCCAGAATATGTGTACCTACAAAGTTTCAAGATGATTCGTCGAGTAGTTTTTGCGTGATAACGTAACAAACATCCACGCTTTCACATTTATAATATTAGTAAGGATAAATATATTTGACGGATAGCGTCTTATAGATCGATGCCGGCTGCACGCACGAAAAAGTGTTTAAGTGTGTAAGTTCCACTTGAGCCGAGCGTGCAAGCGAAAGCGCGGAAAAAGCGATAGAGTTGGCCTAAGCGTTCTGCTTGTGACGCATTATGACGTTATTATGAAAATTATCGTCAGTAACAACAAGTAGGTTTTTTACGACACAAAATTCCGTAATTTTTTTTTACTAATGTTGATATCACCAGACTTACGATCACCAATTAAAACGAATCTAATGACAACTCTAAAACTAAAACTCATCAAGCCATTTCATTCAGAGATTAGTATGTGCCAAAAAATAGGCGGACATACATACATTAGACATACACTCAAAAACATAGCTCTGACGCAGACGGGTAAAATGTCAAAGTAAAAAAATCGCCACTCTCATAAATATAATAACTACTGTACCAATATATACAGGAGAGAACTTAAATTATAATTTTTATATCATATAATATTAGAAGGCGCTGTTTATACGAAATAGTATCATACAAAATTAAGTGCTTGGTTGCCCAAAATATGAGGATCTCTGCAGGCTTTGGGGACTTTTGATCTCCCATGGGCATTTTGTGGGCACTGATGCTGTTTAGAAAATCCCGTTAGGTACACCACAAAACTTTTCTCACCTGATTTCGAGGAGGAGACCCATGATCACCAGTAAGACATATTAGGGTCGATGATGATGATGATGATGATGATGCTGCTTGTTTAATACGTGCATCTTATTTTTTTTTTGCAGTTATTGAGTATTTAGCACCTCTTAGTATTGCCAACGTAAAGTAAAGAACACACATTAGAATATGGGTATTTATTTATGTAAATAGAGATTATATTTTACTAGTCTTATAAATTATAATATTATGCTAAATAACTTTTGTTTCACTTAAGTCTATACTATCTAATAAATTATCTTCTTTTATTTTTACTTCCGTACAATCAGGCCTTTTGTTCTCTTCGTTTTCAGCTCCACTGTTTTGTTCCCGGCTAAATTTTGTGTCCTGATAGTAGAACCAACTGAAAAATTACATTTTAATAGGATAAAGATATAGACTCTAACACGACGCCAGGAGGCCGTGTGGTAACATACTGCACGGTTGGCGGCTGTAACAAACCAATAGTGAGCCAAATGGGCTCACACTAATCCGACGAAGCATTAGGGCCTTTGGGTCATTAGCATATATCCCTCCGAAAAAAAAAGAAACAGACAAAATCCAATTTTAGAAGCGACTAGATAAAATAAGGATTTCCGTCTGGTTACCGAATTAAGGTCTGATTCAAGTGACACTGCTTCATTATGATCAAAATTTATTTTATAGGTTGCATAATATACTATATTTTAATATTTAAATATTTTTTGCCTTTCTCTTCCTCATCTTCGGTACTGCTGCTACTACTACTGCTTTTCAATGGTTGATATTTTTCACAAATTGGGAAGGTGGAAATTAGTGAAAAATACTTTAACTACCACTGCTGCTACTTCTCTGTAGCCAGTGTCGACAGTGACCAAATGACCATTTGATAAGACCTTAGTAAGCCTGAAGAACCAAAAATTAGATTGTTTTAGTTGCCTTGGGACAACAAATTTATTCAGAATGGGAAAAGGAAGTACTTTCGATGATTTCATCCAACTTCGATCAGCTCTGTAATTTGCCCTAAAATTATTAAAGAAGATCATCGTTACACCTAGTCTATAACCCAGAGAATACCAATACTTGGTAATAAATAATCATTGGAATAAGTACCTGAAAATAAATATCGGTGCAACGGTCAGTACAGTGCTGCAATAGTATACGATGCCAGCATCAATCTTCAAGGTTATCATATAGATCCACGAATAGATTGGACCAAACATCATAGAAGTAATCACTTCCATGAGGTTGAAAACGGATGTCATCTTTCCTGAATTAAAAATGAAGATTTATAAAGTGCAACAAAATTTTGATTCAATAATATGTTTTGTCGAGATCAGCAAACGGCTGATTCGATGGTAAGTTAACCTCATCCATATAAACATAAACTGCTTCACCTGTAAGTCATCTACTTTAAGAAGCAAGATTCTTGTATCTATCTTCCTAGATAATAGAAAAGCTACTGAGCAGATTAAAAGTGAAAGTGATTTTGTACGGGAAATCTTACCCAAATCATCACTCGTTGCTAGCTTAGATGAGATCGAACGAAGAGCTGTAAACGATGTTGCATTAAAAGTTTCAATTGCAACAGCTGAAATCAAAATATTTTGTTAGGAAGATACATTTCAGAAGAGTTTTCACTACATTTGTAAAAAAAAGTATATAAAAAATGTCAGGACACCTGCAGGACACCAATAATGAAATTTTGCAATACGTAGTAGTAGTTAGAGAGCACTGAATTAATTCAGTATTATATATATATATATATATATATATATATATATATATAATACTATAATACTATAATATATATATATATATATATATATATATATATATATATATATATCTGATATATATTGAATCAGTAAGTGTTTCTGTTACATGCAAGACTTGGTGCTCACTTTGCATGTCCAATAATGTACCGAACCAAACTATATCTTAATGTCCCGCGGACCAAAATGATATTGAGTATAGCTGAGTTATAGGAGAAGAAATTATCATCATCATCAGCCTCTATCAGTCCACTGATGAACATAGATCTCCCTCAATGAACACCAAGACGCCGATCACTTAACACTCGCATCCATCAGTAGAAGAATTACTTAAAAAAAATGGTTTTCTCTATGTTTATAGTGACAAAGTCCAATGGATTAAAAAGTCTACCCACCAAGATACATTTCCAGTGAGTTTCTAGCTAAGCCAGTGCTCAAACAACCGACAAATTTACTGCAGGTCGATATGAGGCCTAGAGTAGCATCTTGCCATTTCCATCTGCGGCTAAATATGCTTATAGATACCAAGGCTCCTGGAGAGGTAGAAAACATGATTATTATTAAAATTTCGTGACTCTAATCTGATATGTATTAATAATATGTATCTTCAGTGGCACTTGATTGCTTGCTTATACTAGATAGATAATAATCATTATAAACATATTCAATGAGTTTTCATTGTATTCTTTCGTCAATCTTTACTTATATATAAAGAAGTAATGTTAATTGCCAGTTTTAATGTAGGAGATAATTTTTGATACTACTCATACATATAAAAAAAATTTCAACAGTATACTGCTACTGTAATCGATGAGTGACTAAAAATCAATATTATTAGTCTGTCTACCGCTATAAATGTTTTCTCTTCTATCTAAGTAATAAATGAAATTTATGATTATCATTTAAATAATAAATATGTGGGAATATAGGTGTGAGCCCCAAAGAGAGAACTCCGACCGAGCGAGATGGTATGCTCGGCCAGGCCGAAGCCCACTTGCTATCAATTCAGGCGTTGTATGTATAGCGACGAGCTGTGGAACTTTGATAGCGCGATTCAGTATTGTGGCGCTGATTGTTCCGCCGCAAATATATAAAAAACAATCGCAAAAGAGAAAACAATAATCACAGAAAAAATAGTCATTATAACAAGATCCTAGGCATGGCAATTATTTTTTGATGATTGTAATTTAATATTTTTAAGAAAGTGTAATTAACTTACCAATGATATGTATGCATATGTAGAAAGTACTATAGAAACTGTACATAAGTGCATCCCAGTTGAACCTGAAGCGGGTAAAGAGGTAACGTATTGTATATTCACCTGTAAGTAAATTTGTCAATACAAATTTTGTACCTATTTAATATCACTTACTTTTCTTGCAAATGTTCTTCCAAAATGAAACAATTGCATGTTCGATGTTTCGGATACTTTACAGTAACAATGGTCACGGGAGGGCTGAGGTGTCAGATGTCCTAACGTTACAAAGGTATTCGAAACTATCCTATGATACCTCTCGAGGCAGAAAGTTTTAAGTCAGCTATATGTTCCTTAACGCGAGTTTTAATTGATCTTTTTTTCGTTTCGCCTATATGAGAGAGACCACATTCACAATCAAGCTTGTATGCTCCTGCCTGTTGTAAGGGTATATGGCACTTAACAGATGGTAAAATCTGATGGTCAGCATCACCCATGACTTAACGATGAGTTCTTTGATAAAACGCACTGCAATTAGTCCAAGCAACTCATTTATGCATGTATATCCTGAGATGATAGACGATAAGTCGTGGTTTAAGTAAAAATTAGCCTTCTTTACTTGATGTTTGACAAAAGCAGTTTGGAGCTACCAGACGGACGGGTGACAGAACGCATTCTTTCCATCTGTAGAAGATTTTTTATGTCTATGTCTATATTTGATTTTAATACGTACCATAAGCAGGACCATAAATAAATCCAATCGAAGTTAAAACGAGTATTGACTTTGTTCTACGATGATTGGGACCTTTTTTAAATGCCACTGACATTGTATCCTTTACATGTTGTATATCGAAAAACGATCTTATGAATGCAAATATTCCAGAATCTTTATCCTGAAACAAAAACTTTAAGGTACTAATTTATCATAGAAAAGCGATGACGTTGTGACAAGGACTAAATATTAAAAAAATAAGATAGCTAAATATAGTATATAGTAGTATATAAAATATGCACATAAAAAATGTTGGTGGTAAATTTCTATAGAAAAAATGTTTGTCTGTAAAGTTGGTTTAAGGACGATAGTTTAACGTGATAACGTCATAACAAAACGCAAGCGTACAATGAGCGTAACAAGACAATGAGCGTGACGCGACATTTCACGAAAATGCAGCCGGCGTTCATCGATTTATTAGACGTTGTCACGTCAGAAAAGTAGGAAATCCTTTCTTAACATTGCACGGCTTTGATTTACAGACTATTGCTGTGATAGCAAATCTACTCATCTTCCGAATAAAATCAGACTGTGCGTTTGCTTTCACGCCTAAACCACTAAATTGATTAATAATACCTTTCACTCATCGAAAGCTGTATTATCACCAAGTATATTTTATCTCCAAATTCCCATGGGAACCGGACCTACACGGATGAAGCCGCGGAGCGCTGCTAGTTAATTAAAAATGTTACACCAGGAAAAGTATGTAAAAATTTATCATCTTGCATTAGCATAATATTATGACATGCTTAAAAAGTGTGACGGACACAGTTGAGCTATTTCTATTTATATTATTATTATCAACGCCACATATCGGATCTAAAATTATCTTACCTCTCAAGAGTCAAGATGTATCAAAATACTCACAGTTTGCATTTTTTAAAGTTGGTTTAGTAGTCTCAGAACAGTGGCTAAAGTCATCCACTAAGTAAATAAAAATAACCGTTATGTAGCTTAAACGGGAATAATCTTGTTTTTTTTGACGTGACAACGTCTTATAATTTGATGGAGCCGGCTGTACGCACGAAAAAACATGACTCGTGCGGCGTTACCTCGCTCTGAGGCGTTCCATTTTCTTATGACGTTGTCACGTTCGAATATCGTCAGTAAACCGAGTTTACAGACAACCGATTTTTTTATTATAGCCAAATAGGTTTGGTATATATATTATTATAGATATGTAGGTTTATATCGGGGTAGACTAATTAAAGACAAGTTACCCTGTTAAATCATAATCAGGGCCAATCTTGACTAACTACTAGGTTTTTATGATCACAAATCAGTATAGAATAACTCGCCTACCAGTTTGTATATTATCATTTCAAAATTTATAAACATACATTACCATATTATTATCAATTTTTTTTATAAATTATTACCTTTTGTTGTAACGGACTATATTCCATGCTTTTAATATTTTATACTATTTTATATATTTTAAATTGTGCCAACAAACCTTGATTTTTTCACTAGTTATAGGCCTTTGAGGATCTTTTATGTAGAAAAAACCATGCCATATACTAAAAATGTACAGAAGTGACGTAAGGGAAAACACCCCATAATAACCAATGTGTTTGAGTAATATACCACTAAGTGCAGTTCCTATCGGACCACCAGCAGTTAAACATAGATTTGCCACTCCTACCCTGAATGTTCTAGATTCTGCACTTGACACTTCACTTATATAACTAAAAGCCCCCATATAAGTTGTAATCCATCCTCCCGTTATCGCAGGAAAGAAGGCTTCAAAAAACATCGTTATTTGAACAGGTAGTTCGTAAAAGTAGTAAGCATTTAGTATGTTACTAAGACACATCAAAAATTCTCCAACAATCGGCATCATAATGCAAATTTTCCTTTTTCCTGTTCTATCACTCCACGCCCCAATGAAGAGAATTAAAAAGCTCGGTATTGCTGTCAATATTATGTTCTTCCATGCTTCCATAGATGCTATGAGTTCTTGAACAGCCAGTTCTTCTTTCTGATACTTGGTTCCTTCTTTTGCAATGAGAGCGTTACATACGACATCTCCATAATTTAAATTCACCCTACAAGCTTTGTCTAAATTTAAATTTTGTGTTGCCAACCGAGCTAGCACTCCTGGTATGACAGATGTAATTAGTACTGGTTCTAATGTTATGTTTTCTTTAACGTATGATATTTTCTCTCTTAGTGTCTTCTTTTTTGGTTTCTCCTTTGGTCCCTTTAAAGGTTCTTCTTCTTTACTCATCTTTTATGCGACTGTAGGGTACAAGTAACAATCAACGATATAAATTTCCATTATGCAATATTTTTGTGCTTAATATTTGTTTATACTATCAGCTATCAGTAATTAAATAGACGCGAACGTAACTGTGTAATTATCGGTCGGAAGGAGCACAATGCATTTGTGTTTGCAATGCAATGTATTAGAATAATAAAACTCATATTTGGTCACAAGCTGTGGAGCCAAAACTTTGCCGACGTTGAACACTT
Source organism: Helleia helle (assembly GCA_963853865.1). Taxonomy (NCBI): domain Eukaryota; kingdom Metazoa; phylum Arthropoda; class Insecta; order Lepidoptera; family Lycaenidae; genus Helleia; species Helleia helle. The sequence continues at coordinate 3,763,541 of OY971425.1, read as the reverse complement.
GATGTCATTTGGTCTTTAATTTGTGTCCTAATAAGGAAGAGTCAATCCGGCATTTTCTCGTTCCACTCGCATCCATTAATAAGATTATTTAAGTGTTTAAAAAAGGCATGTTTATTGTGATTAAGATACTTTTTGTCAAATGAAAACAATGTTTTACACCCACATAGTTATTAATGTACGAAATCTTAATTAAAATATAACGCATCCGTGATTTCGGTACGTTTGGTTAAACTTCATTAATAACGTATAATAGGTATTATACCAAAGATGTATAGACACTTAAATTAACATCTAAATGTCTCCCCCTTCATTGTTATTTTATTTGTTTGTAAGAACGTCTCCTATTATATAAATCAAAATTGGTTGGGCACTCTTTCAAAATTCACTCGCAGAATTTGATCCATACATAAAAAATACAAATTTAATTAAATAAATAGTAACAAAGCGAATACATACAAGTTTATTTTATATGTCATAAATTTTAGCATTTTATTGATAATAACTATAGTAAAAAAAAAAAAAAAAACTAACAACACGCTTTAATAGCAAACCGAACTAAAAATTTTAAAATATTTTTTAATACCAGAATTAAATGGATTAACAATATATATATATATATATTATTTATTGTAAAAAAAGCCCGAGGTGCTCAATATTCATTGTTAAAAATATTTCATCGGTATCTATTTCCAAAAGCGAAGTTAGAATAAAGACTTGAGATGGAGGCGCTCGACCCCAGAAGATGGCCGAGACGAAGACGTCGAGCGGTCAACCAGGACGAACGCAGCGTCCCTCTTCAGCGGCATTGAATCGAGTCCCCGAGCAGTTCGTGCAACGTACTCCTGTGCCTCGCGGTATCATGGAGAAGGAAAGGTCCACGTAAGCCTCGTAGCCGTAGACGAAGGGTCTGCACATACTAGCAGACGGCCGTCAGCAGAGTCGCGGAGCAATCTCACGTATTCCCGTAGCTCAGAATAACAAAGGAGAGGAGGAGTACCTCCAGGTTTTAGTGGGTAGAGCTGCGGCCGTCTTACCATCTTTTCCGGCGCTGCGAGTCCCACATACCCGCCTGCGGAGTCCTCACTCTCCTGGGGGAAGTCTAATGCATTTCCTGGCGTTAAGAAAAGTATAAAGACTTAGTACCAAACACTACAGACGCCCATAAACTTCCGCACAACCTATACGTTCCCCTCCTTTTTCTTATCCCCCTCCCCATAAGCCACCGGAAACTCACAAACCGCACAAAACGCGACAGCATAGCTGTCATTTGACGCCGGTATTATGTTAGCAAGAGGTACTACCCCGGTCGTGCCGGCCCAATTTGGTTGCAAAGCAACATAGCACTACCTTTTTCCCTATCCCCCCAATGGGCCACCGGAAACTCTCAAACCGCACGAAATGCTAACATTTAATTTAAATCGCCGCAATAACTTTATTTACAACTTTGATAATATGGACAGGCGCTAAAATTAAAATTAAATCTACTAACAACTATATAGAATATTTATACATTTCAAATATATTATATTGTTTTAAACTAACGCGATAACTATTCATATTTATATTATTATAGTTACGGATGCTTAGCGCGTTTATAGATTTACTAGCTGTTGCCCGCAGCTTCGCCTACGTTAACTTAGATTTACAATCATATCCTGATTGATGATGATTATTTTTATAGCCTATATAACTCAATCGTATCATATAAATTATTAAAGATAACTGTTGCCCGCAGCTTCGCCCGCGTTACCTTACTTAACTTAACTACAGTGTTAGTCACAACGTGATGTTATATAGCCTATAGCCTTCCTCGATAAATGGGCTATCTAACACTGAAAGAATTTACAAATCGGACCAGTAGTTCCTGAGATTAGCGCGTTCAAACAAACAAACTCTTCAGGTTTATAATATACCAGCTGGTGCCCGCGACTTCGTCAGCACAGGATAAGATTTTAGTTTTTTCATAAAAATAAAACATATCCTATGTTACTTCTAATACCTCCAAGAATATGTGTACAAAGTTTCATGATTATCGGTTTAGTAGTTTTCGTGTGAAAGCGTAACAAACATCCACGCTTTCACATTTATAATATTAGTAAGGATTTTATTGCCCTAGCCTGTAAATTATTTCTAGGAAGGTGAGATCTTAATCTTTTGGGCATTTTAAAATGATAAAAAAAACTTAATATTACATCAACTAATACTAAATTATTTGCTTACATGTTGAACAGAAATTAGCCTGTATATGAAGTGATGATTAAAAAATTGTAAAAATCGATATCGCACACAACCGCTGCGTAGGGAGCCGACCTTTATTTTGTGACATTTTTTTTTAATTAGGTACATCACCGCAGTGACGCTTAGGTCACATGCTGCTGCCTAGCTAGCCGAGCGGCGTGTGGGCGGGGCGCGGGAGCAGAGGCAGGCGGTGGTAGGAACGCCAGCGTCAAGCGAGACGCTACGACGACGGACAGTTCTGACGTGTAAATCCAACTCACTGTAACTCGAGTGTAACAGTGTATTGCCTTTATAGCGTCCATTGGATTATTTGAAGGCAGCTACATATCCCTGTATTATTATTTTTTCTTGCAGAAGGAGATATGGTCACATAGAAAATACTGTATTTTAGTTATATTTATGGTTGATTAAGGCATAGCACTGTAATTAAAGTTGCAGTGTTTTGGCTGAATAAGTTTACGCGAGATTAGTTGAAACTCTGAGATACAGTGTTTTAGATAACCAAACCAACAGGAGACATCGTGTGGGCACGCGGGGGCACGATGAGAGCTCAGCGGTTAGTGGCGTTCGAGCGGCGTTTTTATAAGTTTATGTAAGTGTTTGTGCGTGTAAGAAAATTAGCAATGAGTGGGTACCGGAATAGACTACTAGTAAAATTATCACAAATCGATATACAACAACATAATAACTCAGCATGTACCACTATGACTTCAGAGCTACTTAACAATGAGTTTAACGAAAAAGAAAATATTACCGTCTGTAATAAGGAATGAATTCATTAAATTGGATTATTCCATGTATGTTCTTAATACACGTACTATAAGCCCCTTGATACCCCTTAGTGAATCTCAAATAAATAATTGTATTGCTGACAATCTCGGCCACGATATCAACTTCGCAGATTTGTTACCAGTCCCTACTTCTAGTACCATTCAAGAGTTATTTATGGATTTAAATATTCAAACTTGCCCGGAGAGTCAATCATTACATAGAAAAAATTCTGATGCTGAGCCGGTAATTATTGTAGATACGGCAGCACCTTCTACCTCTAACGCAGAGTACCCCGATACGTTAAGTGCTGTATTGCCGTCTGAAACGCTAGAAAAATCTTATAATCAACCAGCCAAAAGAAGTCGAAATCCTAAAGAAATTTTGGCAAATAAAAAAAAGCATCCAATAAAAAAATAAAGGTCTCCTTTCTGCCAAAACTGCAGAAAAAATTGTTCCGTTTATATCTCGGATGCCGACAGAGAAATTATTTAAGATTTGTCCAGAACATATCGTAAATAATTTCTATGAAAAAAAAATAGTTTGGACAGACAGAGATGGCGGGATTTCTTGTCAAGGCAGGTGGAAAAATATCCACGGCAAGTAAAACTGCTGGCCCTAACTCAAGAAGAAACAATATCTTAAAATGGACTCTTAATTAATTCCAAGTTTGCAAAATGTCGTGTGGTGTTAATGCTGGTGTTCCGCAAGGCTGTGTACTATCTCCAACCCTTTTTTTTTTTTTTTTTTCGCCGGGTGATGCTCTTAGGCATCCCGCTGGGGAGGGGGATTCCCCTGGCGGGTATGTGGGACTCGCTGCGCCCGAGAGATGGTAAGGTGGACGCAGCTCTAACCACTAAAACCCGGCGGTGTTCTCCTCGTCATGCGGGAACTATGGTCGTCCGCACCAGCGACGGTGTACTTGGAGGCACTCTCCTCTGGAGGCAGGGTGGTGGCGTTCCCTCCTCCTACTCCACTTAAGGCACCCTGAACACATAAGGGTGCCTTATAACCCGGACCTAACGCGCGCGCGGTGGATCCCCCGATCCACAGCGCAAAGTCCTCTCACGGCGGTACGACCTCCTGTCGCCGCCGCGCTCTCCTGTGGGAAGAGGCGCCAGTGCGCTCCCTCTCCCGCTCCGCCTCCTCCTTCTGCGGCATCACTACCTCGCAGAAGGAGAGAACCGCTTGCCATGCTCTCTCACTGCCGGTCATCGCTCGGATGACCGCAGGGAGCGACAGGTCTGCGCCGACCTCAACAATGAGGGACGCCCGTGCCTCCGCCCAAGCTGGGCACTCCGCCAGGGTGTGGTCTGCAGTGTCTTCACTGCCGCTGCAGTGATGACACCCTGGCGAGTCCTCCACCCCTGCCACCTTCCACAGATACCTTCCGAAGCAGCCGTGCCCCTTCAGGATCTGCGCAAGGTGGAAGGTGATTACACCGTGCCGCCGGTCAACCAACTGCTCCGGGATTGGACCGACGGCCAGCACCGTGCGGTGGCCCGCACTTGGCTCCTCCAACCGCATCTTCCACTTACGGAGCACCCACTTTCTCCTGATATCCTGACGGCCCTGATAGCCATGACCCGTTGCGGACGTCGCAACAGGGTCACGTTTTCCGCCTTCAGAGCGGCCGCCCATATCGGCGTGCCGTACAGTGCCATCGACTGTAAAACGCCTGCATATAGGCGGCGGCAACCAGCGCTTGGCCCACCTACATTGGGGAGGAGGTGACTCAGCGCCCGCGCGGCTCCAAGCAACTTCGGCACTAGCCGCCGGAAGTGCTCCTTGAAATTCCATCTGCTGTCGAGGATGAGGCCCAAGTACCTCATATTTGCCTCGACAGAGATGGAAGTTCCTCCCACCTATCTCCAACCCTGTTTCTTCTGCATATCAATGATATGCTGCAAACCACCGGCATTCATAGTTATGCAGATTACAGCACTGGAGATGCCTTATACACTGGCCGCTCTAATATTTCTCGGGAAAGTTGATGAGTGTCGGAACAAACTTGTGTCTGAAATCGAGTCTCTGTTGGCCAAAGTCTCGGAATGGGGGCGACTTAACCTAGTCCAATTTAATCCTCCTAAAATAAGTCCTAATTTTTTCTACTCCTCCTGAATACTTCTGATTAAATTCGTTGCAGGTCCCAAGGCAGATTTAACGTTTCCCTCGGGCTCCCTGAGATCATATCAAAGGGTCATTTTGTGGTTACCGCTGTCGATCCTGGCTATACAGGAGTAGCAGTGGTGGGAATGAGTGGTGGGCCTAGTCCAATTTAACCGCAACAAGACACAAGTTTGCGCATTTACCGCTAAAAATAACTCTTCATCGTACCTCTACAATTTGAAGGCACTTCCCTAACCGCGGCAGCCAGCATTGGGATACTTGGCGTCGACATATCGAGAGATGTGCAATTTCGTGGTCATTTGGAAGGGAAGGCTAAACAAGCCTCTAAGAAGCGGGTGTCAGTGGATGTCGCTATCACTTACCATAAGGTGAACCGACTGACCGTTTGCCCCCTCTTAGGATATACCAACGACGAAACAGTTCAGGCGGTTCTAAAGCAAAACCACTTGACTCAAAATAACAAATAGGAGATATGTTCCAGTAGGTGTGAATTTTTCAGGTATTTACAAAAGAATTTCGACTACAATGCTTTGAGAAAAATTTGAAAGTTTGTAGTTGGGCACATTTTTACCATATGATCAAATATCTTAATCTTTCTACAGCAGGTTCTGCTGTAGAAAGATTAAGATATTTGAGCTCTAGACTTATATATAGCTATAGACTTGGGCAAACATCTTGAAAATAAAAGAGATTCAAGAAGAGATTTGAAATCAATAGAAACTGTATTTAAATATACTTACAGTATTTTAGTATGATCTGTATTGATAAATCATAACACCAATAGACTGTAACTAAACATACAGTGTCTTGCTCAAACTATCGGGAAAAATTTTTCATGCTTTATAGAAACAATACACGTTTACCTAGTTTATTCTAAGTGTATGAGTTATATGGTTGTAAAATGTAAATGGCTAGATAAAGCGTAAAAATACCTTTATTTTGGTACCAAGTACATAATATAAAGTTATTAAAATATTACTAAAACACACCAAAAACATAAAAAAGTTTAAAATGTGTTTTTCTCGGAATAACTATTTCTGAGATTTACGCCCGAATACTCAAACGAATCTCAAATTTAAGACGTACTTAAACTCGTGTTGTCCCTCTTTTTTTCTTTGAATCTGACACGTCGTAGCATGAGTTTAAGTACGTCTTACATTTGAGATTCGTTTGAGTATTCGGGCGACAGTGTATTGGATTCACACGTCAGAGTTGCTAGTTACTGAATTATAAAGACAGAAAAATTAAAATATGTTGCTTAAACAATGTGTTTAATAAATAACGCGATAAAAAGTAGCTAATTAGTAATTTTTCAAATCAGTCCAGTAGTTTCGGAACAAACATTCGAAACAAACAAACAAACAAACAAATCTTTCCTCTTTATAATATTATTAGTATAGATTGAGGTTTCAATATTTCGGCAACGTTTCAATCGCTATGATCACGGGGAGACTGAAGTACGGTGCTGGTAGATAGCGACAGATCAGAAAAATATATCTGCAAACGAGCACCCGTAACAATATATTTTATATAAATATTTCAAATATGCTTTATTATTTTCTTCCAGTATTAACGTCTGCAACATTTTGTTGTATTATGGCGAGTAACGAGGGTGCGTAGGAAGCGCTACTGATGCGCCTCTAGTAACGCCCCTGTGCTCGTTCCGGGCTTAGGCTGGGCACCTGGGCCCACTATGGCACGATGTCGCGGAAACTGCGGCGGTAGGGCAGTCCTCCCTTACGAGGAGTAGTTTGGCATTCGCGGGGCCAGCCAGTCGCTGAGGTGATTCTGTTACCTGCAGATCCGGGACTCTCAAAAAATGGCTGAAGGCGCTCGTAGGTGGTTTGGTGGAGTAGTGTATTCCCAAGGGCGAGTCCCCATAAAGGTCCAGGTGCCTTACCCGAGGTAAACCTGGATCATGCGAAAATATTAACTGGCGTCATCAAAAAAAAAGGATGGTGGTACCCCCAGGAAAGTAGAGTAAGTTATGTAAGCTTCCACAAACCATCGCGTGGCTTGCCATTATTTTTTTTCCTTGACGCCGGGAAATGCTCTGAGCCATCCCGCGGTCTCCCCACGCGGGTATGTGGGACTCGCTGCCTCCGAAAACTGGTAAGTGGATGCAGCTCTACCCACTTTTTTGAGGAGGTGGATCTAATAAACAAACAGGGCACCTCGACGGCTAGTCAGTCCCCCAAGGGACCGTCACCACCTCCACTGAGGGGTTGTCCCGCACTACAGAACAACCCCTCCCAACGTCGGAACAGTACAATTGGGTGGGGTTGCCGTCCTTGCCCCTTGTCCGCTGCTCTTTTTTCCCCTCTTCTTATAAGAGGGGTACAAAGAGCCCCCTCGGCTCAATTGGCTTCGCCCAAGGTGCTGGGCTCACCCTAGGCTACTGAGCCCCACCGCCACGTCAAGGCCTGAATCATGGTGGGGATCGCGTGGCTTGCCTGCTTGTAGTATTTCTATCCAACTAACATAAAAATGATAAGTATTCTATTTATATTCGATGATCATTTTTAATGCACACATGTTTTGTTAATATTGCTAATTGTTAATTAAAATTCTTTCTATTCTTAAATTAATTAATTAATAAACCAACCTGTTTGTATGTCCTAAATCAGATGCCATTATATAATTATACAAACAAGAATTAAAACGCTAATTTAAATTATCTTTTAAACATTCTATTGTTGATTATAATCTTAATTTAGGCTGTAATGAAATTAGGGTATTATTGGGGTACATTGTTTACAAGTACCCTCAATAAATTATCCCTAAAAATAGACACACTGCTCTTGTACCTAGCTAAATATTTAATTATTCTGTAGGTGTGTTTATCATTTTGACAGCTGATCCGATTTCTATAAAATTGTGTATGCCTATTTGTATTTGTCCGTGGATGGTTTAAAAATAAATTGAATCTTGTAGATATATATAGATAGTTTTCATGAAAAAAACTCACTGAAAAAAAACATACACATATTTAATACACATCCATGACCCAGGAACACAGAAAACTTTTTGATCCCTGGCAGGATTCGTACCCGCTACCTCCAGCTTGAGCGTTAACATGCCAAACATTGAGCTACAGAGGTCGTCAAAATATCATAAGTCTCTTTGCCGATAGTTACGACGTCCTGCCCTTCTTTCCGAAACACAGAAAAGTTTTACGGTAGAAATAATCAAGAGGGACATGTACATAATATATAGAGTGCTACTGTCACACCGCTTCATTGTGCCGATCGTAAGCAGATGCGTTATATAGATATTTATCTATATTAAAGCGCTGTGAGAGCGACGTTCCATGTGTAATACATTAAAAAATATCTATATTTTAAATTAGGACATTCATCATCATTACCATCAGTCTCTATCCATCCACTGTCTGTGTGAATGTGTCAATGAACGCCAAAACAGAAATGTTATTGCTTTCTTTTATTTCGCTTCCAGGAATCATTCTTACAAATTGGCACTTCATATTTTACCATTTTAACATAAAAACAAATAATGAAAAGTGCGTGTTGTTTTGACCCTAATTGAAAGTTTCCAAGACAATGGTTTTGTCCATGTTCATACCTGTGCTTACAGTTCATACTTAGTGACGGGCGCTCTATAATATATTATGTATACTTTAAGGTGGTACTCATAAAGATGAGAATACAGCGCATCCCTTCCACCGGTAACTGGTATTGCCATAAAATCGAATATCTAATATCGAAATTAATTATACTCTTCTATCAAAACGCCATCGTATAGTACAAGGTCTGTAAGGTGCACTAGTTTTTTTTAAATATGTAATATTATCTAAGGACGCTTTTACACCACGTCAATCTGGTCCCCTAGTAAGTTCTCGAAGAACTTTTTTTTTTTTTTCTTTTACGCCGGGAAATGCTCTGAGGCATCCCGCCTGGGGAGTGGGTCTCCCCAGGTGGGTATGTGGGACTCGCTGCGCCCGAAAGATGGTAAGTGAACGCAGCTCTACCCACTAAAACCCGGTGAGTGCCACCAGTGCCGCCTTGTTGAGGTGCCCCGGATCTGTTAAGCTAACAGGGCACCTCGACGGCTAGTCAGCCCCGTAAGGGACCGACGCCACCTCCACAGAGGGGTTGTCCAGCACCATAGAACAATCCCTCCCTACGTCAGGACAGTACAATGGGGTGAGGTTCCCATCCTCACCCCTTGCCCCCTGCTCTTTGGTCCCCTCTTCTTATAAGAGGGGTAAAAAGAGCCCCCTCGGCTCAATTGGTTTCGCCCAAGGTGCTGGGCTCACCCTAGGCTACTGAGCCCCACCGCCACGACAAGGCCTGAACCATGGTGGGGAGTTTTCGAAGAACTTGTGTTACGGGTACCAGACAACAGAAAAAATATATTTAATACTTTTATACTATACATATATTTAAGATTTTTACTATATTATACACCATGCATGACCCAGGAGCGCACAAATTGTTTTGTTCCCAGGCGGGATTTGAACCAGCTACCTCCGACTTGAACGCCAACGCCATTAAGCCTCAGAGGTCGTCAATATACTAGTTGAATTGTAATTTCGATTCTCGTTGTGCTAGGCTTTATCATTTTATGGGTCACAATAAATTGTACATTTATTCATTAGACTGTTTAATGATGTACATTAAATTAAGTATCGGATATAAAATTCGAATAAAATATATTATTACGGGCGATGAAAAAAATTTGGTTGAAGTTAAAAATTACTTTAAAATTATTTCATTTTTTTACTTTGCAAAAAACTGGTTAACAAAGAGAGAGGAAGATTAAAAGTTACTAATTTGTCTTCTTTTAGCATTTTTTTACCATCGATTTTGCCGGGATTTTCACAAACAAGCACTTAAGCTTATAATTATCATAATAATTACACTATTTTTTATCGTACTTCTCTATTACTCTTCTTCTCATCCACTGCAGAATATCCAGCTAATTAGGACAGGCCATTGCACGGAGATCGTCTTTCCATCCTGTTGGATGTTAATGTAACCTCCATTCTTTAGAACGTGGCGCAAACTGAAGAAGTATATTGGCCTACCATCACTTCCTCAGATTAATAATATTAAAGACTAGCTATTTTTTTTAAATCCTATTTTTCAAATAATATGGTTGCAATTTACGGGTTCCATACTATCTTTACCTACTATCTATCTTATCTTATCTTTTACTTTATCTACTGAACAAAATTTTGTGCCGAATTTCATCAATTTGGCACAAAATTTTGTTCAGTAGTTTAAGCGTGAAGAAGAGACAGACAGACAGACAGAGTTACCTTCGCATTTATAATATTAGTAAGGATGAATTATTATTCTATTAATACATTTTGGATAAATTACTTAAATACGGAAACAGTATTTCATTAAAAACGCGTGCTATACAAAAGTGCGATCCTCATAAGGATCCGCCTCTTGTACTAGCGTGATCTACATTTTGTGTTAACGCCATCTATTGACACGTCTGAAAAACTTATTGTTACAACTTTTTATCAAATTTCACCCAAATCTGTTCCGTGGTTTAGAAGATAGAAAGTCCTGGGGGTTTACCCGCATAGTTCCCGTTCCCGTAGGATTTTCAGGATAACAACTATTTTAAGTCCTACCTTGAGTGCCAAAGTATCTTCATATCAAATTACACCCAAATCTCTTAGGTGGTTCTGAAGATAGACAGTCCCGGGGTTTTACCCGCATAAATCCCGTTCCCATGGGATATCCGGAATAAAAACTATCCTATGTCCTTTCTCGGGTTCCATACTATCTTTGTACCAAATTTCATCCAAATCTGTTCAGTGGTTTAGGCGTGAAGAAGAGACAGACAGACAGACAGAGTTACTTTCGCATATATATAATATTAGTAAGGAAGTAAGGATTAGTAAGGATTAATAGTAAGTTGAATAAAGTCAACGTAAGACAGGTTTCAACGCAAAATATAATTTAGGTACTCGAGGATCAATAAGGTTTTTGAATTGAATTTCGCTTGACCTCTTACTATATTGTAAATGTACAAACCGTAGCCTATATAAATTCCTATTGAAAGCGATTAGGAGGGCAATCTAAAAATTTCTCTAAGCCCAAATATTTTATTTATATACAAAGACCTTTATCCAGTAGTATTAAGTAATTTATATGCCTTTTGTGATGGGGCTTAATATTCTTTAAGGTTACACAAGTCGCTCATTTTTCCATACAAACGCAAAACGGCAATTACTACAATATTTGACGTTGACTATCAAAATCTAAGGATAACATAAATTGATTTCGTCATTATCTATGTCTGTATGCACCCAAAATCGTAAAAAAATATACATTTAAAAAATACAAGCTTCTAAACTTTCGTATTTCAATAGCCAAACTTTGGGCGAAAATAAATAGTGTACAGAGCACGAAAGCTCAAAAATAAAGCCTGTACAGACATAGCTTAGTTATTCAAAAGTTGAAATAAATTTATTTTAAAAAGATAAACTTAATAGTTTTTCTATTATAACTGTTTTGCTAAAATGACATTTTAGGAATCAATCAATCTGCATTTCATTCTAGCACACATATTTACGCACTATGTCAGGTGAGATAGCATTAATTTAGAGTTCGCGCCGTCGACTTGAACAACCTTAATATTTCAAATTCATTTGGTACTTTACTTCAGGCTACTTTGCTGTTGTTCTCAGTTATTAAAAGTTGCTCTTTTTTCAGAGGTAGCTGAAAGACAGGCAAATAAATCTCATACAAACTAGATTCAAGAATTTTATGTCCGGCCATGTCACTTATATTTGAGAACAAAGATGAAATATATCGATAGTAATTAATCTGCTTTTAAATATCTTTCTGTCAAGCTACAATTCTTCCACTGCCTCACGTAAAGACAGGAGTATTAGCTTTTTCATCACCATAGTTCAAGCCTTTTCGGTGGGGCTCATTAGCCTAAGGTGAGCCCAACAGCTTGGGCGAAGCAAATTGAGCTGAGGGAGCTGCTCTTTGTATATATCCCTCTTATAAGAAGAGGGGACAAAAGAGCAGGGGTACAAGGGGCGAGGATGGGAACCTTACCCTATTGTACTGTCCCGACGTTGGGAGCGGTTGTTCTGTGGTGCGGGACAATCCCTCTGTAAAGATGGCGTCGGTCCCTTGAGGGACTGACTAGCCGTCGAGGTGCCTCTTTCCTCAACAAATCCGGGGCACCTCACTAAAGGCGACATTGATGCCACTCGCCGGGTTTTAGTGGGTATATAGAGCTGCGTCCACTTATCAGCTTTCGGGCGCAGCGAGTCCCACATAGCCGTCTGGGGAGACCCACTCCCCGCGGGATGTCTCAGTACATTTCCCGGCGTAAAAGGAAAAAAAAGGGTGTTAGCTTCGAGGTGAACCATATTACCGGACTTCTTCGCTGGGGTATGCGGGAGCCAGCTACTGTTACTTACGTAGACTGTGAAGAAAGACAACTAAAAATACTCATTGTTACAAAACAGGATTTTTTTAAATGAAAAACGGTTGTACTTTTCCAATAATTTATTAGACTCCTTTCAAAGTAATTCGATTGAGCAAATCAATTCAGAGCATCATATTGTACAAAATTTACAACGAAAGTATAAATAAATAAACCAATTGATACCTACTTAATATACTAATAGTAATCCAATGAATCTTACACAAATATTGTCTACAGTACACGCAATTTACCTTGACCCGAATGAAGATAGACACAATGCGATTGCATGTAAACTACTTTATGACGTCACTCACAGCTAACTTCACTCCCGCCAAGATAAATTAACTGTACTATAATAGGTTACTGTCAGCATCAAATGCTTCATTTACAGGAGTTTAAATATTGAGAAATTCATCTCAATCTACATAATATGTGGTGTTACACTTACAAACCCACCATTAAACACCAATATGCTTAAGCTTATATAATTTTGTTAGTTTCTTACGATTCACATAGGAAAACTCGTATTTCTCAACATTATTTTCACCAAATATTTAATTTAATTTATAAATAAAATTATACTTTTGATTTATTTTTAGAACAAAATATTGATGACAATGATAATGATAGCAAATAACTCATTATGCACAATTTTAGTTAATAGTACTCATTTGATCATGCAACTGACAAGACGCCGAGAAATCATTTTCAAAATGATTTTTTCATACTAATGAAATTTAATTTACGAGGATTATGTTTTTCAGGATAAAGAAGCTGTAAACTATCATAAGGATTATGAATAACACAAAAAATATTTTCCCTAAGAAATATAATTTATAATAGGTACCTCTAATATAAGGAATAATTATATACACATTTGAATATATAAATCGGTTATAATATAACCTACATTTTTTTAGTTTCAATAAAACCTAGTTATATAAATAATAGCCAAAAATGATTTGGGTAACACAGATTTTCGCTACAGTCGTTTACCTTATCTAATTTAAATATTTAGTCTCATGTAAACTCGTCTAAATTTAAGAGTTCACTGCACCGTAAGCTGAATTCGTTTCAGAACGAAATCATGTTAAACTATATTTGCACAACCATTTTTAAATATAACATACATAATAATATTATGCGATAGACAAAAAAATAATTTTGTGAAAAAAAACTTAAATTTTTATCCAATCATCTATAGACTTAAATAAATTATATTATATTTTCCTAATGTTTTGTTTGACAGTTTAAAATAATGTTGCGTATATTATTTTGTCATCAGATCAGCTAATGAAAATATAAAACGTTTTTTTACTGAAAAACCCTAATATTTTTACAACCAATATATGATGGCCACTTGGATGTGGCGGCGATCGGCCATCTTGGCGTTCATTAAAGAGGCCTATGTCCAGCAGTGATGGAAAAGGTTGATAATGATGATGGTAACTGTCGTAGTATGTTTAAACCATATAAAAAAATATAAATTTTATTAGATTTATTTATAAATTGTATTGAATTTATTTATAAATTGTATTGAATTTATTTATAAATTGTATTGAATTTATTTATAAATTGTATTGAATTTATATATAAATTGTATTGAATTTATATATAAATTGTATTGAATTTATTTATTTAAAACTTTTATGCACTACGATGAATAGTGATTACAGAAGTCAAGAAAATTCTAATTAAATCCTATCAATAGATTTCCTTGGGTGAAATGTCCACTATATCACTGGTACGAATCACATTTTCATATTGCTGTGAATGTATTTTAGAAAAAATAAAATTCAAGACAGAAACATGAAAACAATTATTGAAATTTATACTTATATTAAAATGATAATATGAAATAAGATCTAACCCTGATACACTTACTATTATTAAGAGTACCTTGATATTACAGCTTGACAAGGCTAAGCATGATACACAATTATTTCACTGAAATTGACTTTGGATTGTTATAATATACTTTGGACATTGATCATAATATTAACCGGAATAGAGTGGTAATATTGTGATTTGTATGAAAACATATTCCGTCAAATTTGTGCTGCAGCGCTTCGGTTCGACGCTCTAATTGGCCAACTGATTGATGGATGATTGAACGTACATAAAGATCATTGGTTGGTTGAATTGCTATTACGTCAGTGACAAATCACTGACCAGTTTCGGAATTGTATGGCTCACATTACTACTCTATCCGGTTATATGCTCAATGACTTTGGGTAAATCTTTTCATTCTTAGCTTTGTCACTTGGCACTAAAAACATCTAAATTCCCAAGATTATTTACTGATTATATATATAAAATTCTTCTATCTTACCAGTAAGGGTATATAGGTCTTTGAATATACAAAAGAAGACTTCAATCAAATGAAAATACTATCTACACGTCACAATAACAGTTATTACTTAGGTGTATTTATTATTATTTATATTACATAGTATTTACATAGACGGTTGCTCCATTAATAACTGTATTTACCCTTAAAATTATTATTTCGTTGTATACATACACCAAAGATAATTAAAACGGCTTTATTAATAAAGCAATTAACATATTTCGTTTTGTTTAAATATGAAAATAATATATAATAATTTAAATTTAAAGGCAAAAAGTCGTGTTTTATCCTAAAAAGCTGATCAATATTACTCCACCATTTATATCCAAAATACTTTACATCCTTTTCCTTTTATGATGACAATATTATTAAAAAATACTTACTAAACTTTCCATTTAATGATATCATTAGAAATAAATTAATGATACTCATTTTAAATGGCGAATCATTATTTCAAATATAAATCATTAATTAGCCACAAAGAAATCGTCGTGCCATTATAAAATAAACATCGATAAAAGTATTAATTTAGTCGACTTTGTACGAAATACGTTGGAGACAACCGTAGTTCACAACAGAACTCGAGAACATTCTATTGTCCTAGCAAACACGCTTAGAATAAAACAATAGAGTGACATTTATGCATCACCATCTACAAATACAATAGTTAGCATTTCTTTGTTAAAATCTCTCTTATTTACAATAATTTGCGGTCGCAATCGCCTCGAGCCGGTCATCATCGCAGGATCTGTCTGCAATATGAAAAAGGCTTTTTTAGTGTCAGAATGGGACTTATAATTAGTCTAGTCTGTTTCAAAAAAAATCAGTTAAAATTTTTATATGCTTGGCATATCAGGATTTTTATAGAAGGAAATCTATTTACACAACTTTTACGTGCTTAAATAAAGTTAGAATGAAAAGAGTTATTATTAAGTAGTTATTTAAGTTAGTAAGTTAAGAAAGTAGTTATTTATTCTAAAGGGATTTTTTTTCTTTTCGAACAGTCATCACACAATAGAAGATTCTCGATCGAATATTCTAGTATTCATCATCAAATGCCTGTAAGCGTCCACTGTTAGACATATGCCAGTCCGCAGGCCCTTATAGAACTCCAGGATTAATATCACACATTACTTTTTACTCAAAGAAAATACCGAACTATAGTGAGGTGAGGCAGATATATTTCGATACTCACCTTAACGCTCCAAGCACAGTAAACGAAGAGGAGATTATGATTAATAGCAGCGACGCTGTCACGGGACCTGGCAGAAGAAAAATGGATTATATTACTGTGGCATTTTACTATAAATTGATATTCAGACTGTATATAACATAACTCGCTAGTGCCTGCGACTTTGTCTGCTCAGAAAAAGATTCTACTTTTTTCATAATAAGTATAACAATACTTTTTTTTTTTTTTTTTAATAACAATATCTATGGACGCTTTTACACCACGTCAATCTGGTCCCGTGGTAAGTTTTCGAAGAACTTGTGTTACGGGTACCAGACAACGGAAATATATTTAATACTTTTATACTATACATATATTTAAGATTTTTATTATACAATACACATATTTAATACAAATCCATGACCCAGGAACACAGGAAACTTTTTCGTTCCCCGGCGGGATTCGAACCCGCAACCTCCGGCTTGAGCGCCAACGCGCTTACCACTGAGCCACAGAGGTCGTCGAAGTATACAATATTACTTCTAATTATACTTCCGTGAATATGTGTACAAAGTTTCATGATGATTGATTTAGTAGTTTTCGCGTGAAAGCGTAGCAATTACTTTCACATTTATAATATTAGTAATCATCATCATCATCATCATCATCATCATCATAATCATCATCATCAGCCTCTATCCGTCCACTGCTGAACATAGGCCTCCCTCAATGAACGCCAAGATGGCCGATCCCTTGCCACTCGCATCCAACACGGACCGGCCACCGCACGGAGATCGTCTTCCCACCTGGTCAATGGCCGACCAACACTTCGTCTACCTAAACGTGGCCTCCACTCTAGAACCTTATTGCCCCATCGGCCATCCGTTCTTCTGAGTGTGTGACCAGCCTACTGCCACTTCAACGAGCTGATTCTTTGCGTGATATCGGTTACCTTAGTTCTCTGACGGATGTCTTCCTTCCGAATCCTATCTGTCAAAGAAACACCCAGCATAGCACGCTCCATAGCACGCTGAGCTACGGAAAACTTGCGGACCAGTCCTATATTTAGAGGCCACGCTTCAGCCCCGTAGGTCATCACGGGGAGAACGCATTGGTCGAAGACTTTCGTCTTCAAACTCTGCGGTATAGACGACGTGAGAATATGGCTAAGCTTCCTGAATGCTGCCCATCCCAATTGAATCCTTCTATCGGCTTCTCTCTCGAAGTTATGTCGACCTAGCTGCAAAGTGTGCCCAAGATAGACATACTCTTGCACGATTTCGAGAGTTATGCCATCAACGTTTACCGGCCTAGGGAGAACGTGTTGTTGAACATGACTTTCGTCTTGTCCAAGTTCATCCTAAGACCCACACGTCGGGAAGATTCATTTAGACTGTGCATCATCTCCTGCAAGCCCTCCAACGACTCGGCCAGAATAACGATATCGTCGGCGAAACGAAGGTGTGAGAGATACTCGCTGTTAATGTTTATGCCACATTTTGTCCAGTTTAAAGTCTTAAAGACGTCCTCCAAAGCATTAGTGAATAGTTTCAGGGAAATGACATCCCCCTGTCTCACTCCTCGGTGCAATTGGATTGGTCTTGTTTGACCTCCCGGAACCAGAACGGACATAAAGGCGGCGTCGTATAATCCTCTCAACACTTCGACGTATCGCCAATCGACCTGACATCGCTGCAGAGCTTCCAGAACAGCCCAGGTTTCAACCGAGTCAAAAGCTTTCTCATAGTCCACAAAGGCAAGGCACAGTGGCTGGTTGTACTCATGGGTCTTCTGTACAACTTGCCTTATAGTGTGAATGTGGTCTATGGTGCTAAATCCTCTTCGAAACCCAGCCTGCTCCGGTGGCTGGAATCCATCGAGCTTTTTAGTGAGGCGGTTCGTCATGACTCTCGAGAACAGCTTGTATATATGACTTAGAAGTGATATCGGTCTATAATTTTTAAGAAGGGAGTTATCACCCTTCTTAAAAAACAAAACGATTTCACTTCCCTGCCACTCCTTGGGGGAAATGCCCCGTTGAAGGACGAAAATAAAATCTTTTGTAACTCTCTTAAAACAGGTTCGCCACCTGCCTTAAGGAGTTCAGTCGTAATTCCGTCCCTCCCCGGAGCCCTCCCCCCTTTAAGCTGCTTAAGAGCCGGACTAACCTCATCTAGGCTGATGTTTGGAAGCTCGCCGGAGAGGTGTCGTGTTAGGCTAGCACGCGGATCGTTGTTTCGGGGATCAGGTTGAGGAGCATGGGACGCGTACAGTTTGCCATAGAAATCTTCGATCTCCGACAAGATCCCAGGCTTAGAAGAAACGGTCGCGCCAGTAGCGGTCCTAATCTTCGACAGGTGGCTTCTCCCGAGCTTTTCCACAAAAACCTTCGACCCTCTATTCTGCTCAATTGCTTCGGTAATCCGTTGCGTATTTGAGCAGCGAAGGTCTCGGCGTATTAGTTTACGGATCTGCTTCGAGAGAAGCTTTACATCTGTAGAAGTGGCGTCTGTGTGTGCTCTGCGTTCCCTCATAAGACCGAGCGTCTCATCCGAGAGTTTGGATTTCCTGCCAGTACGCTTTCTCCTACAAAACCTTTCGCCCACGACCCGCATGCAGTCCACCACGGCACCCAGTGCCTTGTCAACTGCCATTGTGGTTTCCGATATGTTAAGGCTATGGAATCGGTTCTTTAATTCCAATTGGAATTTTTTGGAACCTACCACAGTTTGCCGGAAGTCAGGTCGGAGTGTAGCCTTTATTAGACGGTCTCGCTCTCGCTGAAAGCTTGCATTCACAGATCCTCTTACTAGTCGGTGATCACTTCCGGTTTTGAACCTGTTGATCACAGAAACATCCCTGAATGCATGCCTTCGGTCCGTCATAATAAAGTCTATCTCGTTTCTCGTCACAGTATCGGGGCTTTGCCAGGTCCACTTCCTGTGGGGCTTCTTTTTAAAATATGAATTCATTAAAAAGAGCCCCTCTTTCTCGAGAAAGTTGACAAGCATTTGCCCTCTGTGGTTACGACTGCCGACACCATGTGGCCCTAAACACGATTTGATACCTGTTCGTACTCCTACTTTCGCATTGAAGTCTCCCATAACAACATTGGAGTGAGCCTTGGAGGTGTTGTGTAAGGCCCTGGAGACATCCTCGTAAGTTGCCTCTACTTCGTCGTCGGAGTGTGTCGAGGTTGGCGCATATACTTGTATCACTTTGAGGCTGTACCTCTTGGTGAGTTTGAGTACAAGATACGCAACCCTACTCGACACACTCGAGACTTCGACGATGTTGTTGACAAGGGACTTGTGGACGAGAAAACCCACGCCGCCTTGGGATGGAGTGTCGCCTTCCCTGAAGTAGAACAGATGACCCGAAGGCAGAGTTATGGTGTCCTCTCCTTGTCTTCGGACTTCACATAACCCCAAAACGTGCCATCGGATACTTCCCAGTTCCACCTCCAGTTCAACCAGGTGGTCATCGAGTCTCAACGTTCATCCGTTATACTTAGCCAGGTCAAGTTGGTGGTAGCGATCCGTAGCCCGGGGATTCTTAGCACCCCCTGTCCCACCGTAACCTAGGCTGCTACCGTAACCAGGAATAGTGGGAGGGCCGGGAACTAGGGGCCTTCTCTTGTGCCTGTAATTCATGAGGGGATTCATGCTCATAATTGCCACGCTGAGCAGGCGGATTGGCAATCGCAGATGATGATGAATTCGCATCGGCGGCACTGCTGCCTGCCGCCAATTCGATTGATGGTGCCGCCATCACTCGGTGCGATCGATGCTAAGTGATCAAGTCTATCTCACTGTCACGATGAGACAGACTGACACCAAGCAATCGATTCGCAGTATTAGCATCCTTGATGTTGGGGAGCTAAATGCCCTTTGACGACTTCTACGTCACCCTGGGCTGGTATTGGGGTAGGGGTATTCTTAAGCCGCCACCACACAGCAATATATAATAATATATATTACTAATATGAATCCTTATATTATGTCCCACTGCTGGACACAGTCTCCCCCTCAAAATCAGGCGAGGAGCGTTTTGGGCCATAGTTCACCGATGCGCTGGCCCAATGCGAGTTGGTGAACTTCACACACCTTCAAAGACTTTTAATCTCATTGGGCATGCAGGTTTCCTCACTTTCCTCACTATGTTTCCTTCACCAGTGAGCAAGCGATGGTCTCATCAAGTGCATATAAAAATTTAGGAAAACCCATTTCTAGACATCATAGGATCAGAATCGAACCCGGACCTCTCAGCTCTCACTCAAGAGGCCGAGCCCATACCTACCCACTGGACCATCGCCACTCGCGACTTTCAAACATTCCGACTATATCTAGATAAAATAGTTTATAAAAACAATGATATCGTACACGCTTTCTTGAAATAACAGTTATAGCCGACTTGAATGAGAAATTAAAATAAAACATAATATGCTAGAATAGGTATTCATTTTAAAAGAAATATATAATATATTTTTTCTGTTTCATAATCATCACATCATCAGCCTCTATCCATCTACTGCTGAACATAGGCCTCCCTCAATGAACGCCAAGACGGCCGATCCCTTGCCATTCGCATCTCTACCTAAACGTGGCCTCCATTCTTGAACCTTATTGGCTCATCAGCCATTAATTCTCCCGAGTGTGTAACCGGCCCACTTCAACGAGCTTATTCTTTGCGTGATATCGGTAACCTTAGTTCTCTGGCGGATGTCTTCGTTTCGGATCCTATCTGTCAAAGAAACACCCAGCATAGCACGCTCCATAGCACGTTGAGCTACGGCAAACTTACGGACCAGCCGTAAATTTAGAGGCCACGTTTCGGCCCCGTAGGCCATCACGGGGAGAACGCATTGGTTGAAGACTTTCGTCTTCATACTCTTTCTGTTTACTTTGTAAATAATTATTTGGGTGGGTGAAATTTGCATCCCATCCATTGGAACTTAATTAAATCGTTTATCTTCATGGTTTGAATTGACCATTATTTGCAATCAGGTTGTTCAAGGAATGAGCTATACAAAGCGTTTTTATAGTACTGCGTGGTACTACTATCTTAATATGTAAGATTTTAAGTTAACATTTTTCTCTCGTTTTTAATAATAACGTCACGTTTATTTCTTTAATCACCTTAGGTCGACAGATGCATCGGCAGACGTCGTCGGATGCATTTTCTGAAGTCTACCGATGCATGTGTCTTCGTGTAAAGGGACTATAAAATCTAGACATTTAGTCAGAAATTAATGCTAAAGTTCTACGGTAGACATATTGTAAAAAAAAAAGACGTGTGGCACTCGGAGACTGCCGCGGTAAAGCTATTGCATAGCATTTTTTTATCAACTTATGCAATTGCCAGTGATAATCTTTCAGTGGACAATTTATAGTATATAACTCCTATGTCGATCGCTCTCCTTTCTATTTAAGTTCCGTGACACACGCATAAAAATTTGACAACTATTGTACTTATAATATTATGTCAATTCTTTGTCATTATTTACATTTTCTAAATCTAAACTAAGCCATTATCCGAATATTGTGGATATATGTTGTCGATTCGAAACATTTATTTAAATGCGTTCTTTAATTTGAGAGGAGAACTTACCGTATCCCACACCCAAAGACTACTATTGTCCCACACCTATATACTTTCTCACAAACAGCTGCTTACTTATTCGTCCGATTTCGGAGCAGCTCGTCTCTCGTCGGGTGTTAGGTTTTTTTCGTTACGGAATTTCTTGATTCGGTCGCCGCGCTCAAGGCCCGCGATAAAATCTATGCAATAGCTTAAAATACCTAAACTAAGCCTAACACTAGCCTAAAATAAAAAATCCTTTATTATAAATATATAAATAGCCTCAAATAAATTTCCTTTAAAGTAAACAGCCCAATTTGAAAATCGAATGCATTTTTTTTCTAATCCAACCAGCAATTCTGAAGAAGCTCTATTAAATACGTCGATATTCTATTTGTACGAGCATATTTTAAATATGAAAGAAATATCCAAAATATTTGATAGTAAAATACCATAAGGCCGACAAATGGGATTATCTTAATATGGAGCGTGTAGCCCACAGATGCTGCCGGGGCCGATCCTTATTTAATAAACTCGATCAAATGAACAATAGATTTGGGATGTACCAAGAAATATATTAAAGGACCTCCAATATTGACTTCAGATAAATTGATGGATCCTAAGGTTAAATTGTAATTAAAATTTACGCTGTCAAATCGTTTTTAAGGCTTTGGGCGTTGCCTGTTACTAAGGTTACGTGTCTGTGTTATCCAGGATTTTGAAGTTCAAAAGTATTTTTTTTAAATCAAAAAATCTATTTTCCCTTTAACTATAAAACCAGGTAGCCCATTGACAAGAACTGACGAAAAAAACTCACACTGAGTTTTTAAAAAGTATTAAAAACATTTTTTTTTATTTTAAAAACAATTTTTAAAATATTAAGAACTATTTTTTAAATATTAATAATAATAATAATAGGTACTTATTAAAAGAATTTGAAGAAGGAACGTATTTTTATTATTCGTAATAGGTTAGGTAGGCTGATATTTGCTTGTAAAACATAATTCAGCAATTTCCACCAAGCAAGAGTAGTTAACGTTGCCATTTTTTACGAATGCGAAAATTATTTGTTATATTTGGTAAATACCCGAAATATTTTATGCATTAGCACCGAATTCAGTTCCAAACAACCGCATTTTGCCGGATTTTTACCTCGTAACATATCAAGCATTTTTATTCTCAGAGATTACGTTGAAATTCACGGATTAGGGATTTATTGGTTCCAGACACGAGGGTCCTGGGCGGGACATCATTAAAGGTCTTCGAAAAATTTTCCCTTCCAAACCTGTTTGTCAGCATTCAATGTATAAATTTGCTGTAGATCAATAGCGACAGAATCGTCAAGAGCAAATTTGAGATAAATGAAAGTTGGTTGAACAGACTTGTCAAACCTGTTCTGGCCTTGATGTGGCGGTGGGGCTCAGTAGCCTAGGGTGAACCCAGTACCTTGGGCGAATCTAATTGAGCCGATGGGGCTCTTTTTACCCCTCTTATAAGAAGAGGGGATAAAAGAGCAGGGGGCAAGGGGCGAGGATGGGAACCTCACCCCATTGTGCTGTCCCGACGTTGAGAGGGGTTGTTCTGTGGTGCTGGACTACCCGTAGCGCTACTTAATGCGCCTCCAGTAACGCCCCTGTGCTCATGTCGAGTCGAGGTTGGGAACCTGGGCCCAGTATGGCCCCAGTAGAATAGTCTGGCCGAAGGCCATCTGGGGCGAGCCGGTCGCTGAGGTGACCCTGTTAGGTCCTTGAGCCGCTTTTTGAGGGTTTGACTGCAAATCCAGGACCCTCAAAAAGCGGCTGAAGGCGCTTGCCGCGGTTTTAGTTTACAGGTAGGGCACTCCTGTGGGAGTGCCCTACCTGTAAACTAAAAGGTCAGGATTTACCCAAAAACCTGCCTACATGCGTAAAAAGCATTTTACTGCGATAATAAAAAGACATTCGTAGAAAATGTTGAAATATGGATCTACGCGAAACTAAAGTGAAAAACACGGTAAATACACCGTTTTAAATATTATGTAGTCTTGATAGTGAAAATCCTTGATGGTTTTGAAAAGATTCGTAAAGGTTCGCGTTTCATCATCATCAGTATATGTGGTCTTTGCTGGATATAGGTCACTTTCAATAAACGCTAAACCGAACAATCGAGTACCCTTCGTATTCAACTAGGATCGGCCATTGCATGCAGAATGCTGTCCTTTTCGTCTTCTTGAAAGTGGCCGCCACTCTCTAATCTATAATAATCACTTCCAAAACTCGGAAAAAGCTTTTTTTATCGATGGGGTACCACTATCTTGCTTGTTTCTCTCGTGAAACAGCTTTGCTGTATTTGGGAGACAAGGGCAAGACAGGCAGTGTAATTACTGGCACCGAGACTTAATATCTTATGTCATAGGATAGGGAACACATAAATGAGTTGCCTGGGCTGGTTCCATATAAAATAGTTCATGTTCATGGGTGATATCAACCACTTACCATTAGGCGGCACGTCCACCACCACCAGACCATAAGAGTAACTATAAGAATAAGACTCGCATAAATATTAACAAAAGATATGAAAATCATATCTTTACAAAGGAGAAGTAATCTTAATATTTCAGTATTCCATATCGTCGAAACAACCTTAACAAATAGCAAATGTTGTTCAATGATAACAGTAAACATAAGAAAAGAATAGGCAATAAATACTGTTTTATCTCCCTTATCCGCTAAACAAGCAGTCTGAACAAACACAAGTCGATCGACGATCCCAAGTTTACATCATATTATATAAAATAATATAACGTTACGAGATAACTGTTTGTTAAGTAGATTTTCATATATTATAATTCAACTTTGTTAAGAGGTAGTGCCATGCTGCTTTGCAGCCGAATAGGGCCGGCACGACCGGGGTAGTCGCTCACATAACACCGGCGACATGTGACAGCTATGTAAATCGTGTTTCGTGCGGATTGTGAGTTTCCTGAAGTGATTGGGGGGATAGGGAAAAGGAGAGCAGCGCATCTGCATGATCTTTGGTTATGTGTATGGGTGTCGATAGTCGCCAAAAGGCTTCGACTGCTCGTTTGCCCTTCTATGATATAAGAAAAATTCAAGCGGCAATGATTATTACTAGCAACTGATGAAATTTATGATTTTTTATGTTAGTTGGTTTGGCAAACTGGCAGATGTAGCACCAGAAGGTAAGTAGTAGGTAAGTCATTGTCCATAAAACATAAAAAAGTTTTTCGGGGACCCCAGCCAACGCGTTGCCTATACTGAAGCGTAAGATGGTAAGTATCGGTACCAGTAATTACACGTATTCTTACGTTACTTGGATGGGCAAACTGGCAGACGTGCCACCTCCCCACCATGGTTCAGGCCTTGACGTGGCGGTGGGGCTCAGTAGCCTAGGGTGAGCCCAGCACCTTGGGCGAAGCTAATTGAGCTGAGGGGGGCTCTTTGTACCCCTTTTATAAGAAGAGGGGAGAAAAGAGCAGGGGGCAAGGGGTGAGGACGGTAACCTCACCCTATTGTACTGTCCCGACGTTCGGAGGGGTTGTTCTGTGGTTCGGGACAACCCCTCTGTGGAGGTGGCGTCGGTCCCATGCGGGATTGACTTGCCGTCTAGGTGCCCTGTTTGCTTATTAGATCCGGGGCACCTTACCAATGGCGGCATTGGTGGCACTCGCCGGGTTTTAGTGGGTAGACCTGCGTTCATTTACCAGTTTTCGGATGCAGCGAGTCCCACATCGTCGTCGTCGTCCGTAAAACGTAACGAGTTTATCTGGGACTACCCCGGCCTAAACATGCGTTGCCTATCCTAAGACCTATGATGGTAAGTTTCGGTGCCAGTATTTACTGCCAGTTCTGCCCTTCTTTCTGAAACAAGCAAAGCTGGTTGATGGAAGAAACAAGAAATATTGTAGTATCCTTTCTTACGGCATATGGTTCCGCGCATTCCTCCCCCCTGCAAGTTGAATGAACTGAATATTGCTATCAGATGTTAGACGTAAGGGAAGATTTTTAAACCCTGTTGAAAGCTTGACCATTTGTAAGATGAAGCGAGTTTTAATACAATAAAATCAAAACTGAACATAATACTGCAGTTTCAAGCCGCCACGAACTTTCTAAGTAGATTGGACTAATTAAAATTATTTATGTTTAATGTATTCTGAATAACTTTGACCTTAAACCAGGAATTAATCGAGATGAAAATCTGTAAAAAGTAATCTTAATATAATGATGAAGTTTTAGTTTTTTATTTTATTTATTACACAACCATAATATTATAAAACTGGTAGTAATCTATGTCTAGATCATCGAGCATATAATCAGAATAGAGCGGTAATGTTATGTGTTTTGTATGAAAACAAATTCCGCCAAATTTGTGCTGCGACGCTGCGCCGGTTCTGCGCTCTGATTGGCCGACTGATGGGCATTGATGGATGATTGGCCGATGGGACGTACACACAGATCACTGGTTGGTTGAATTGCTATTACGTTGGTGACAAATCACTGATCAGTTTCGGAATGTTATGTCTTAAATTACTCTCTATCTGGTTATATGCCCGATGGTCTAGACTCTAGGT
Source organism: Helleia helle (assembly GCA_963853865.1). Lineage (NCBI taxonomy): Eukaryota > Metazoa > Arthropoda > Insecta > Lepidoptera > Lycaenidae > Helleia > Helleia helle. Next base: position 3,737,306 of record OY971425.1, on the reverse strand, counting down.
ATATCTACATATTATACTTCTAAACTAATTTTATTGAGGATTTTTTTTAAATTGTTTGTTTGCATTTAATACGCAATATTTTGACGATAACGTATCGACTTCGAAAGCGAGTTTGGGATCGAATGACGAATTTACAAAATTCAACGTCAAAATATAGACAAGAATGCGAATAATGTACGAGATTGAGAAATACTAATTTCAATTAGTTACATAAAATTCCACTGTGGTCGAGCCAATCGTGCGCTAGTGTAGCGTACAGAAGTACCGTTTGACTAGTTCTCGATCCTAATCCTAAATTTCAAAAGGGACGAGTGTCAAGAGTAAGCCCGCTGCTCTACCTACGAAGGGCGAATAAAGAGCGTCTGGTTTACTTCCGACAAATGGTTGGCAATCCCAAGTCTGTGTCAAATCTTAGTCGCTGTGAATCTTCGTATCGGTCACACACGTTTCTGTTGCAAACCACATCATGTCAGAAAAGGACTACTAAATATACTCTATGAGAAAATATTTATTTGTTTGTTTGTTTGTTTGCGTAGGCTCCGAAACTCCTGGACCGATTTGAAAAATGCTTTCACTTATAGAAAGTCATATTATCAACGAGTAGGTATCAAAGGCTATAAATTTTTTACCCGTGCGTAGCCGCGACGCACTGAAAGTAAGATATATAGGTATAATAATTCTAATACAGTGATGGTATACAAAAAGACGATCTCCGTGCAGTGGCTGGTCCATGTTGGATGCGATTGGCGAGGGATCGGTCGTCTTGGCGTTCATGAGCGATGTCTATATTCAACAGTGGAGGGATAGGGGCTGATGATGATGATGATGGTAATAAAAAAATATGGAATAAATTTTATTGTAAGCCTTTGCCAGAAACAGATTTTCGTGACTTTCTTATTTTTCTCATTCCATTAAATCAACCTGAAAGATAAACTACTTCAAAAAACTTAAAACAAGGTCATTCGTATAACCATTCTCACCTCGGACAGAAGCACATAAATAATACAAAGCAATAACAACACCGTCAGCTAACTGCGGCGTGCCACTGTTATTGCTTTCGCAATCCCCACCCGAATTCCCCTCCCACTCCTCACTCCCCTCCCACTTCCCTTCCCACGGGACTCCCCTTCTAATGCGACATTCTTACGTGACAACGATTTATCCTGCATGTATTGTCCCCTTTAATTTATAGCACCGCTTAAATTCGTCGAATTATCTCGTACTTTTTGTTCATAATATGGTAATGTTCGAAAAAGTTTGAATTGCTCTCAATGGTTTTGTGTATACAATGATTATGATGAGTATTATATTGTTTTACGGGCAGAGTAGGCATATATCTGTCAGCCATATTATATCTACCTCATCAGACCAGTCTCGTCTAGTTGACCAAGTTGACCAATTCGACATTGGTCAAAAATTTTGTTACTTTTTCATGTTCCATTAAAACTTTTGAATGTAATTGAGCCACCAATATATTCAAATATCCATGGAACAAATACACATCATCATCTTGTACTATCAAAACATTTTCGTATACATAAAGAGTACAAAAATCAGTTATACTTAGAGAAATGAATGTATAATATTCAGAAGCAATTGCACAGAATTTTATATCTATCTGGGGGCTGACTAACTCTCTGTCTTTCTGCTGCTTCTCCTCATACACCTTTGATGGCCAGAAAGGCTATTGCCGGCCATCAGTTCTTCGGTATGTGACCAGCCCACATGACTGTCGCTCCAGCATGTTCGTCTTTTTACACTAACATGGTAAATACTAGCAGAGACTTGTCAGTTTTAAAAGTGTTTGTCTTTTTTACAGGAGCATTGTTAACACTAGATGAGACTTTTGAGTTTTAATAGTTTCTTTTTTTACACTAGCATAGTAATCACTAGATGAGACTTGTCAGTTTTAATAGTGTTTCTCTTTTTACACTAGCATGGTAATCACTAGATAAGACTTGTCAGTTTTAATAGTGTTTCTCTTTTTACAATAACATGGTAATCACTAGATGAGACTTGTCAGTTTTAATAGTGTTTCTCTTTTTACAATAACATGGTAATCACTAGATGAGACTTGTCAGTTTTAATAGTGTTTCTCTTGTTACAGTAACATGGTAAACACGAGAAGAGACTTGTCAGTTCTAATAGTATTTGTCTTTCATCTCTTCTATTATGTGTGATGTCAGCTATTTTCTTGACTAATTGTTTACAAGATAACTCCGCGGTAAATCACAAGGATGAATTCGTAAACGAGATAATAAATCATAATAATAGACAGGGTAAGGAAGATTAATGTCCATCGACTTCTATCTATTTTCATTGATATTTTTTTTTAAGTTATCGTAATTAGAAATTATATTATAATAAACATCAACTAGTGCCATATTTCGATAATTATATTAGATTAAAAATATGTTTTCTCTAAATTTAAAAGCCATAAGTGGATACTGCATGTTTCTTATTAGGATCTAAGGGATAATTTTTAACCAACTTCCAAAAAGACGGAATATTTAAAATATTTAACATCTATCTCTCTGTATGTATCTTTTTTTGTGTATGCTCATTGACTAAAACTAATGACTTCCTAATCAAAATGAAATATTGTTTTAGGGTTTTGTTTTTAGAAAGAATACAGAAAAAAACAGCATTAAAATTGTAAGATTCTTAAATGATGCATATTTGAGATACAATGCTTTTTTTTTTTTTTTTCCTTTACGCCGGGAAATGCTCTGAGGCATCTCGCCTGGGGAGTGGGTCTCCCCAGGTAGGTATGTGGGACTCGCTGCGCCCGACAGATGGGAAATCGACGCAGCTCTACCCACTAAAACCCGGCGAGTGCCACCAGTGCCGCCTTGGTGAGGTGCCCCGGATCTGTTAAGCTGACAGGCTTTCTAGCCGCTTTCTGAGGGTCCTGGATTTGCAGGCAAACCCTCAAAAAGCGGCTGAAGGGTCCCCTAAGGACCTAACAGGGTTACCTCAGCGACAGGCTCGCCCCAGATGGCCTTCGGCCGGACTACTCAACTGGGGCCATACTGGGCCCAGGTTCCTATCCTGAATTCGACACGAGCACAGGGGCGTTAGTGGAGGCGCCTTAAGTTGCTCTAGGGGTTATCCCGCACCACAGAACAACCCCTTCCAACGTCGAGACAGTACAATGGGGTGAGGTTCCCATCCTCACCCCTTGCCCCGTGCTCTTTTGTCCACTCTTCTTATAAGAGGAGTACAAAGAGACCCCTCGGCTCAATTAGCTTCGCCCAAGGTGTTGGGCTCACCCTAGGCCACTGAGCCACACCGCCACGTCAAGGCCTGAACCATGGTAGGGTTAATCAGCCACACTGCCTTAAATACTGCTAAGGGTAAACATTCTGACCTAATGTTAGTAGTTTGAAATGCACTAGAAATCTTTCACCTGATTAAAGTCACAACACTACACGATGTTACATCAATATCGAGTTCATTAAGACCTGACCAATTATCGACAAAATAGTGATAACATGAATAACCCACTATAAAGTGCAAATGGAACACGAATTTCGCGGTTTCCGTTGCGAAAATACGTCGGTCAGTGCGTGCATTTAGCGGTGCAAATAACGACTATACCCGTTATAAAATTTGCGAAAATTTGAACAAATAAATTTTTGCAATCTGTGGTTTACATGTAACATGTAGTGTTTTTTCAGAACTCTGTAAAGGATGTACAATTTATGTTCAAGAATATTTGCAAAAAAAAAATGTGTACTGGTATTTTTTTTCATTTATCTAATGTTAACGCTAAACTTAGTTTTTGTATACACAAACTAAGTTTAGCGTACACGTAGCGTACATACATGTAATACCATATTTTTATGTTAGTTGATCAGGCATGCAGCAGCTTGATGTCAATTGGTCAGCGTTGCCCATGAACATAAGAATTTTACCTTTTTTTTTTTTTTCTCTAACGCCAGGAAACGCTCTGAGGCATCCCGCAGGGGAGTGAGTCTCCCCACGCGGGTATGTGGGACTCGCTGCGCCCGACAGCTGGTAAATGGACGCAGCTCTACCCACTAAAACCCGGCGAGTGCCACCAATGCCGCCTTTGGTGAGGTGCTCCGGATCTAGAAAACAAACAGGGCACCTCGACAGCCAGTCAATCCCGCAAGGGACCGACGCCACCTACACAGAGGGGTTGCCCCGCACCACAGAACAACCCCTCCCAACGTCGGGACAGTACAATGGGGTGAGGTTCCCATCCTCACCCCTTGCCCCCTGATCTTCTGTCCCCTCTTCTTATAAGAGGGGTAGAAAGAACCCCCTCGGCCCAATTAGCTTCACCCAAGGTGCACCGCTCACCCTAGGTTACTGAGCCCCACCGCCACGACAAGGCCTGAACCATGGTGGGGATAAGAATTTTACCTAGGATTGACACAGGTAACTATTGCGTTTTTAGCCGGTAACCCCCCGTGGGAACTCGTGGCGGAAGTTCTCGCCGAGGTATACTCCTATGTCTCGGATAGGAGGTCCCTCGGAGAGGACGTGACGCCGGACGGGATCCTTAGGGTCCGCCGACTAGGGCAGGAGGCACTAATGCGAAGGTGAGGGGAGGACTTGGCGCGGCAGCCGTATGGCAGAGGCGTAACGGTTGCCCTGCGCCGGTCCTTGAGCGGTGGATGCGTCGTAAACGCAAACCCCTCACCTTCCGTCTAACACAGGTGCTCACCGGGCATGGGTTCTTCGGTGAGTATCTATGCAGGACGGCCCAAAGGGAGCCGGTAACTGTGTGTCACGATTGTGGCGCGGCGGTGGACTCGGCCCAGCACACCCTCGAGGTGTGCCCGAGATGGGCGGCGCTGCGTCATGATCTGACATCGGTCATCGGAGGGGACTTGTCTCTGCCGAGTGTCATCGCCGCGATGCTCGGTGACGACGAGTCCTGGACGGCGATGGTCTCCTTCTGCGAGGCAGTAATGTCCCAGAAGGAGGCCGATGAGCGGGTGAGAGAGGAGGCCGCCGACGAGGCCTCCCACCGCGGGCGACGAACGGGGGTGCGTAGGAGGCGCTACCTAATGCGCCTCCAGTAACGCCCCTGTGCTCGTGTCGGGCCCAGGATGGGGTTTTTACCTGGGTCCAGCTAGACACGACGTTGTCGGGGACTGCTAAAAGTATCGTGCAAACGAACAGCCGAGCAGTCCCCTTTTAGAAGGAGGAGTCTGGCCTTTTCGCCGGGGCCAGCCTGTCGCCGAGGGTCCTGCGTTGCCTGCATGATCCGGGACTCTCATAAAAGGCGGCTGAGGGCACTTGCAGCGGTTTTAGTGGGTAACGCATCTCCAAGTGCGAACCCCACACACGGCTAGGTTTAAAACCCACCCCGGTCCTAGTTATGGTTTGGTCTGCAAATTTCCGCTGCAGAACAAAAAAAAAGGTCTGATCAAAAAAAAAAAAAAAAGGTAACTATTGCGTACGTTGTCTTGGTTCGACGAAAAAATGTCGGTGACAATCTTTTCAGTGCCCATTCTGTTCCTTTCAAACATAGCAAAACAGATTCAGGGAAGAAAAAAACAGGAAAGTGGTAACTATTCAGAGGAGCGAAAACACTAAGCTAATTATCCTAGACATATTTTGTGATAAATATATGATTGTAATGGAGTTAATTGTTCACAAACTTTGCATGCCACACAAGGCCAATGTGTTGAGACATAATCAAATATTGTAACTACCTTTGTATTTACACACATATGCAACATAAATAATTTGATTTGATTTGTAAATCATTAAGAAACTTATCCAATGATAAGCATCCACTAAAACGGCCTGCTTTCACAGAGATCATGATAATGAATAAAGCAATACACACAAATACACGCTAAATAATTGCCACACTAAAAGCAAGTATAATAAACATTTATATACAATAACAATAAAATAAAGCATAGAATATTACACCGCTATTACACGAGAAGGATTGTAAGGGGCGGCTATACTTCTTACTTGGCCCTTAAATATAATTATAATCCCGGATAAAGGGCCGGATCCAACATAATTATGTCGGTCCTTCCCGCCCTTGGCCCTCCCAACAAGTTTTTCTTGTATTTCTCGCTAAGTATACTCAATTTTCATGGTAATTATTTTTTTATGAAATCCCTAATTCTATTTTTATTACAGCGCTAATGGTGATCAAAAATTATGATACCAGTGATTATGAATTATCGAAAATTTTGTCCCTTTTATATTAATGGTGATTCTGGGTATCTCAGTTTCTGAGCGGGTATAGGTAAGCTATTTTTTAACCAACTGTGGTTGGATTGAATGGCTTGGGGGATTTTAGCTTGAGAGGTGTTAGATTTGTCTTAATTATATTATGATAACGGCATCCGTTCTCCTGAGTGTATGACCAGCCCACTATGTTCAGCACTGGACAGATTGTGTATAGCAAAATAATAAATATAAACAAGTGCAAGTCTGACCGCGCTGAGGGTTCCTTAAGAAATATTTTTCATGTAATACTTTTTACAAATACAAATAATTTTACAAATTACCAGTATTTTTTTTTCTTATACTCATGCCGTGTGTACCTTAGCTTATTACCAAATTTAATGATTATAATATGTCAATAAGAAGTAATAAGTAACCTGAAAACAAACATAAAAACCAAACAAACAGTATCGGTATAAGTCATAAGCGCCCCGGTCAAGATAAAAGTGCGGCGGACGTCGCGGTTGCATCGGACGGGGTGTGCCCCAGTATTGCTGGCACCTTCCGCTGGGCAATCACTCAGATTCAACCTGGTGGGGGTAGTCCGCCTGGGGATATACCTCACAGTTCGAAGGCGCGCGAGCTGTTGCTGTTGTTGTTGAGATGCTCCTGGCATCGGGAAGACACATGCGGCGGGACATGCGGGACATGCGGGCCGCGAGGTCATTGACACCACGGCAGGCGGAGTTAACCCTCCCGTTTTAAGCCATCAGCTCTCTTACGTTTTTGATTAAGCATAAAAGTCTTTTGACCATCAGCTGCACCGAATCGCATAAAATAAAACCAACCTTAAAGAAATTCTTAGATACTAATATACGGTATAGCATAACGCAATATTCTTTATTAAATAGAGTGCCATGTCATGCCAGAGCAGGCCGCGGTATTACCGTCTACAGCTGTTCTTTGTTACGTGTTTAAGTGGCCTCAGCTAATATTGTAGGTCTCGGTGAGCTTTAAAATATGTTTCTAAGGATAGATTGTGGAATTTTCTGCAGATTTATTTATATGTTTTCAAACTGAAATTGTTCTCGAAATATATATTTTAAAATCCCATACTTTTTTTAATTCCCAACCGCTGGAAGGATTCGTTTGCGTTGCATGCACACGTGCATGGGTACAGCCATATTATTTATTTCTTATATAAGCTACTTCTCTGTTTTGGAAAAAAGATCAAGTCAGTATAATTTCTAGCACTGAGACTCACCTTCTTAAGTCTCAGGATGGGTAACGCATGAATGACGCCTTTTTTATGACACAGGGAAATGCTATTTACGCATGTAGCCAGGTCACCCCGGTCGGATTCTTGACTCTATGTGGGAATCGAACTTGGGAGTTCCCTTATACCTCAACTAAGATCACTGCGAGCGCCTTCGTTCGAATTTTGAGAATTCCAGACTTGCAGGCAACAGGATCACTTTAGCGACATGCTGGCCCCGGCGAAGGTCAGACTACTCCTCGTAAGGGGAACTGCTCGGATGCCACTAAGCAGTCTCTAGAACATCGTGCTTAACAGAGCCAGATTCATGTGCTGAACTGACACGAGCACAAGGGGAGTTACTGGAGGCACATTAGGTAGCGTCGACTACGGACCCAGATTCCGTATAACGTAAGGCTCTCGTCTAGAGACCTCCTATCCGAGAGATAGGAGTGCGTCTCGACAAGAACCTCCGCCACTTAACACGTGACCTTTTGGGCCTTATTCCTCGCGGTAAGGTGACCCACCTGGGTGAAAGGGGTCACTCAGGACACATTCCAGGACCCACTCTAGGCCATTGTCGCTCTCATTATAAAAAATGTAAATATCTGAAATTTATATAAAAACTTATATAATATGATGGACATATTTTAATAATAAATTACAATATTAAAATACTTAGTAATATTGTAGAATGTTACGCTAAAGGGAATTAGTAATTTCTGTTTCTTTCATATTTTTACTGGATTGGATTTATATTAAACGAAGTAAAGTAACGAAGTAAGTAATACCTCTATAATAATAAATAAATCCTAAGGCTTTGCTTTTATAAATATTTTATATAATCCATTATTAATTAACTTAATTTTATATATTTTTTTTTTCTTCCAAGTTTGTGTAGTATATTTTGTGTTGCTGTTTGTGTTGATTTAACTTGCTTGACTACATTGATCTAGAGATATATATTTTTTTCTAAAATAGTAACAGTATCTCAACAGTAGCTACCTATTACCTCAAATACGATTCAAACAATGTCTCAATGCTAAAAATATCTAAAATAGCACTACAAAATGCATATTTCTAGACTCCTATAACAGCAAGTGACAATAAGTGTTTAAGATATTATTAATATACTAACTAAGTATTCAAAACGATGGAATAAGGCAAGATCCAAAAACGACCCCACCAAAGTTCAAGCCTTGACGTAGCGGTGGGGCTCAGTAGCTTGAGGTGAACCCAGCTCCGTGGCGAAGAAAATTGGACCGAGGGAGCAACTGCTCTTTGTACCCCTCTTATAAGAAGAGGGGACAAAAGAGCAGGGCGGGGGGACAAGGGACGAGGATGGGAACCTCACCCAATTGCTCCGTCCCGACGTTGGAAGGGGTTGTCCTGTGGTGCGGTATGACCCCTCTGTGAAGGTGGTGTCGGTCCATTGAGGGACTGACTAGCCATCGAGGTGCCCTGTTTTGCTCAATAGATCCGGGGCACCTCACCAAAGGTGGCATTGGTGGCACCCGCAGGGTTATAGTGGGTAGAGCTGCGTCCATCTTACCATCTTTCGGGCGCAGCGGGTCCCTCATACCCAACTGGGGAGTCCCCCCCACCCCAGCGGGATGCCTCAGAGCTATTCCCGGCGTAAAATAAATAAAAGAGATCCAAAAACGACACAAGGAAATGTCACTATTATATAACACATTATTATATAACATTATGCATTTATGAAATTGGTTAGCAATTATCCAGAAGCATTATTTCTCGTATACCCCAACTGTTTCATTCGCGAGATAACAATATAACTGTCAGCGGCCATAATGAAGACGTTCATAAGCCGAAGCTGATAAAGAAGTGGTCCAAAAATCCATTTTGTCATTAATGTTTACCATATTTGAATTTATTAATTGAATATCACGTATTACTTAAATTTATTATAAAATTAATTAAATAGGCCACGGTGACTATTTTCTAGAAGTGTTTCAGGAGGCGGAGCGGGTCGCAAGCGCCATACCTCCACTTTTCGCTGTGTGAGCGTGTTGTGCGTACGTATTGTAATTTCGCTCGCACCACTAAAATATTAACGCAAAACAAAGCAAAATGAATAAAGTAAAACCAAATTAACCCGTAAAACTTTAAAAAATAACAGACAAAGTAAGTACAAATAAGTTACACATTCTAGTGTTAAAAATTCATTTATTTTACCAATATATTCAATGACTATTTTATATTATGTACATATACAATTGATAAAAATAAATAATATGCAAGTAATATCGTATGTTATTAAGATTAAGCAGTTGTTTAGTCAAAATGGTTAAATAAATTGATTCATTTGTTATTCAGTGCAGCACTCAGTGTGTTTTGCTTAACTCCGTTGAAAAGGGCCACTATTGCTTTAGTGGCTTTATACCACGGATTTGTCAAATTGGTTATAATAGAGAAGAGGTGGAGCCCTAATTGCTTTTGTGTCCTTATTCTAGGTACACTTTTTATTTATTGATTTTCCGGTACTTATTACAATTCGTATGTATGTACTTGCTACCATATTATACTGTTCTCATATTAATGATCCCAGATAATATAAAATAAATGATGAAAACATATTTCAAGACTAGGTTTTCAAACTTCTAATAAGATGCCCTTATGGCGGTTGTGGTTTTTTAACACAGGGAAAGACGTCTTTGGTAAAAAATTATGACGTAACGTTTTTATTAAAAAAATATAAATTTATTTTCATCTACCATAAAACTATATTCCCCGGCGCCAATAGGCAACAAAATATGGAACATTTAGCAAATGATCTTAGTAGTGTAAGTAGTAAATGCAAATTTAACCATTTTACCCATCTTATGACCAGAAGTATCAAACAAAAAAATCGGGATAAAATCGTGAACTTTCAGAATATAGTGCTTAATAAACGTATATTATAATAGTTGAATTAAGTTAAATAATATTCGTTAAATATTTGACCGAACAACGTATTACCGCAAACTAATGATAAAAATGTAGTATCTAACTGAAACTAGAACGCTGTTTTTAAAATTAGGTACTATACCTTATTATTTACGAATACACAATAAGTATATTCGTATACCATTTGCAGAGATATATATAATGTGATTTCTAATCGAATATTAGAAGTTCCTGTAATTATATGATCACCTGAAAACTCAAAACAAACACCTGAACTTTCGATAAAACGTAGAATTGTAGGAGATGATATTATAGTTGTTCCTGACGAAGCAGAACGAGAGAGACATTCCACACCTGAAAGTATTTCACTTGCTGAGAATGCGAAATTACTACTACTGATTATTATGATGATGAAGTGTCAAGTTTACAGCCTATTATCTATAACTATAGATCCAATCCGAATATATTACAGATCCGAATGGCCTTTACGTTTATGCATGATCCAGATTTACCTCGGATAAGGTTTACTTACTGATGCTCTATGTCACTGTAAGAAATTAAATTTCCGCTGGGCTGGACATATAGCTCGGCTGGCAGATAACCGATGGACTCACTCAAAAGACTCAAAGAGAGGTAGACCAACTGCCCAGTGGACAGATGACAGAATAAGAGTTGCTGCCAAACAGTGGATGAACACAGCAAAAAATAAAGAAACTTGGAAATATCTAGAGGAGGCCTTGACCCTCGATAAACGAGGGGTTCTTGTTATTTAAATAAGTTTGTGTTAAAATTTATAGCATTAATATAAGTAGTAATAAATAGTAAGCATGTTTTTTTGTAAAAGATTTTTAGTAAGAAATATAAGGCTTTTATTTTTATTATTTTATTTAAGGCTCCTAGACCCACGTGGGGATTCGGACTAGGGAATGATCTTTCCCACTAAACCACCTGCAAGCGCCTTCAGCCGCTTTTTGAGGGTCTCCTATCTCCAGGATCACCTCAGCGACAAGCTGGCCAGAAGCACAGGAGCGTTATTGAAGGCGCATTAAGTAGCGCTTCCTACGCACCCATTTTCGTTGCCCGCGGTGGCACCAGATCCTCCCTTCACCCCTAAGAGAAGGGATTCGGCAAACCCGTAGGATCCCGCCCAACGTTAAGGTACTCGACAAGATCCCTCCTTTCCGAGACATAGGAGTGCGTCTCGGCAAGAGCCTCCTCAACGAGTTCCCATGGGGGTCACAGGAGATGTAATAACAGGAAAAAAATAAAATCTCCGATATAAATCTATCCGTGGGAAGTGGATCACATTAAAACTCAAAGTTTCCGGTACATACATACTATACCATACTACTAAAGTCATAAAAAGCTTAAGGATTGTTTAAAGATATTTCTTAGATATATATTAGAAAAGCCCTTAGTGCTATTACGACCCTGCATATTCCGAAGAAAAAGGGCATAATGTCAATTATGTCTAATATTACCTCTTATATTCCCACGAATAAAGATTTAAGGGACACATTTACTATAAATATGGGACTATAACCCCCAAATACTCAAACGAATCTCTAATTTAAGACGTACTTAAACTCGTGCTGTCCCTCTTTTTTCTTTGAATCTGACACGTCGTAGCATGAGTTTAAGTACGTCTTAAATTTGAGATTCGTTTGAGTATTTGGGGGCAAGCCTGATAATCAATTTAATAATAAACCTAGAAGTCTTTACATATGTATTAAATATTCATATTTCAAAACTGTCAATTAGTATTTAAATAAAACACAAAAACCTCCTCCTGAAAAGTTGCTCATTTGTAATTACGCCTTTATTCGTAGGATACGACGACGGAATCTCAAACCAACAATTTTCTTAATTACCCTAAAATTATAAGGAGCAGTCTGTATAAGCCCTTAAGCGTGTTGTCACCTTCAGCAAGGTTAACCATTGCTTAACGCAAGCATGTTTGGAAATCTTAATTTGTGTTAACAACCGCGGGGGTAAAAGATTGGGGGTCTCACCCTCGCATTAATCAAGTTTATTACCCTCACCTTGATGAACAATCTTTAGATGTAGATTCACATACTTATGAACTAAACAAAAATTTTAGAGAGGTTTTAAGCTTGGAATATTAGTCTCTGAAATTATATAGGTTTTTTTTTTAAATTATAATAGTAGATTTACAACTAAAATTATTTAAAACGGGATATTATATACCAGTCTCGTGAACAAGACATTCGTTGATAATGTCGAAATATTAAGCTCCGCGACATAAAAGTGAAAAACAATGTAAATATCCCAATTTTAAATAATTTTAGTAAAGATGAAAATTTTTTATGGTCATGGGAGTACCAGCCCTCCGGTAACAATTGCTGTAAAATAAACGAAACGTCGAAAATGTAAAATTATAATAACCTGCGAAAATAGAATATCAGGAGTCGATCTCTACCAGATATCTATCATTTTAAAGAAATTGCTATTTGATATTATATTATTTATGCAAACTAAAAAAAATTATGATTGTAAATATGTATTAGAAAGCCTTTGGTAATTAGAACTTAATTGCTAAACTTTTAGATTATTATATAATATATTATAATATAATTATAATAAGCCATGAAAACGGGAAAATATGCCTATAGATTTATTTTCGCGCAGTTCTCGTCATTTTGAAAGTTCTGAAAGTTGGGTAATCAACCTTTTTACTGATGTTTTCCTTCACCGATGAGCAAGCGATGGTCTAATGCCAATCTCAATTTTAGAAAAACCCCTTTTTAGGGCACCCGGTCAGGATTGAACCCAGGCCTCTCACTCAATAGGCCGAGGTTGTACTCACTAGACCATTATCGCTCACTATATAATACATAATAAGTTTCCTAACCTTTCGGAATTTTTAAGTCAACATTTGAAGTTTTTCAGTCAAAACTACAACTCAAATAAAGTGATGATTTTTTAAATAATCACCAGAGAATGAGCAACCGCGTCAAAGTCATTCATAGATATCTATCTTAGGGGGACATACCCCTAAGACTGATACTTGCAAAACAAGGCAGGCAGGAACTAAGAACTGTTTTTCGAAGTCTATCTACCTGCCCCTTCTCTCTGGAAATTATAGTAAAAATGATTCACGGAAAAAAGATTGTACTCAGCAGAGCCGTTGGTCTACAAAAAACGCAAGGTAGACATAATGTCTAAATCACACAAATAAGCGTTGAACAACGTCAAAGAAATAACACAAATCTTCCGCAAACTTCACAAACATATTAACAAAGACATTAGGAGCGTAATGTACACAATAAATTCCAGGCGCTTGCATACAAAAAATAACAACGCCGGGAAAGGAATTAATGAAAAAAAGTTAGTTAGGGGCAAAGACAAAAAGGAAACTGGCAACTTAATGGGACGAAGTTCGGGAAACACTTCAGCTAAACATTTGCTAATGGAAATGGAAGGAAGCCAGAACCGAATCGCTGAGTCGGTTGTTTTTTGTACGCACTATGCGTTTGCCAAATGGTACATTTTAGTTTTGTTGTAAATTTGATTTGTGATGCTAATTAGTGTAATTATTGGAAAGGGGAGTGAATATAATTATTTCATTAAATATTTGTTAACAAGTTGACACTATACAATATACTTTATTTTCTTTAACACCGTGAAATGCTCTGCATCCCGCGGGGGAGTGGGTCTCCCCAGGCCGGTATCCACATACAGCGAGTCCCATGAGGAAACTTCCTGCAACCTGCGAGAGGGCCAGTCATAATCATCACTCCACAACGGTATAAAGATGTAATTTTATTTCCCAGTTTTTCAATTACTGTACACTATCAACAACACAGTATGTATATAAAATCTCATTAACCATGAAAATTAATCGTAAAATAGCTTTATTATGAATTAAATTTGAGCACGTATTAGAAAAACATCTCCCATGATTTTTTTCTATAGTAATAGAATTGTACCAAAACATATTAATCAGAATCGAAATTTTTGTTCCAAGTTTTAGTCTAAAAAATGCGCTGAAGCAGTAACTCAAGAGGTCGCGATCAGGTGCTGTTAACTGCGCTGATTTACTCGACAACTTGCTAACTGCCCAATTTGTGCTTCCCAAACTGCGGCTTATGAAAAATATTATTCACCGTTATTGAATACACCTAGCGACCTTAAATGTTAATAATATAGATTTTTACGAAATAGAAACCCCAAAATTATATAAGAGCCAATTGAATTATCATTTTCATCATCATGGATCCACTGCTGGGCCCCAACAATGTTCAGGCCTGGACGTGGAGCCTAAGGTGAGCCTAGCATCTTGGGCGAAGCTAATTGAGCCGAGGGGGCTCTTTGTACCCCTCTTATAAGAAGACGGGACAAAAGAGCAGGGGACAAGGGACGAGGACGGGAACCTCACCCAATTGTACTGTCCTGACGTTGGGAGGGGTTGTTTGCTCAATAGATCCGGAGCACTTCATCAAAGGCTCATTGGTGACACTCGCCGGGTTTTGGTGGGTAGAGCTGCGTCCAACTTACCATCTATCGAGCGCAACGAGTCTCATATACCCGTCTGGAGAGTCGCCCCCCCCAGTGGGATGCCTCCGATTTCCCGGCGTAAAAGAAAAAAGAAAAAAATACTGCTGGGCACTCTCCTAATCGAAATCAGGCAAGGATGGTGTTAGGCCGTTCGCCTATATGCTGGTATAATATGGAGTGGTGAATCTTAAAAGGCTTTTGAGCCTGATCAGGCATGAAGGTTTCCTCACGAAATTTTCCAACACCGGAACTTGATTTGTATTGCTCACGTGAATTTTGCTCATTATAAAATAACTTTTCACGGAGTTTATTGCGGTTTATGCCGTCAACCATGGTCTTCCCGTCACCATATCTGCTAAAAGTATCTGTACTGAAGGGAATGTAAAATTTGTAAATGTATTATAGCATAAAAAAGAGCCAATCCCAATTTTTTTATAAGGAACCAAAGAAAAAAAAATAACTTTTTTAGAAGGTTTCAAAAATGATTTTTGGAACTTGATCTGGTTGGTTATGATAGGCTGTTTGGAGTAAAAATTGTGTGTTGTGTATAATTATATGTTGCCAACCCGCTGACAGTCGCTTACTATCAGGTGATTCAACTGTCCGTTTGCCGTATGTAACAAAAAAAAAAGATACACAATAGTTATATTTGTCTTGTCCGAACCTAAATAGGCAAGATAAGTAATATTTATTATTTATTATTAAATAGTACGTTAGATTCAATAGCATTTCCATCGTCTATACCATACCAAACACCCTAGTAGACAGTCTGGAAAAGCCTGGATATTTGCTTCACTTAATAACTTTTGTGAATAAATGGACGTTTTTATAAAATAGTTTATTTAAAAACGTTACGAGTGATGGTTTTTGGGAAATAGAGATTAGAATGACGGTTCAACAGGACTATAAAATAGATAAACTGGATTTTAATTATACGCTGACATTTAAATGTTTTATGCACTATTTTCAAATATTCAAAAAGCAATTCTGTCGACAAACTGTATAGCTAAAAAGTAATCTCAATATAAATACAAAACACATACATTGTATATGGATTGATTGTTTATTTATTTCATTTATATTTTAGGAGCTATTGATATATTTTGTTTGAAATAAAAATATATACTTTTTTTTCTATTTTATTTTAATCTGACCAAAATAGAGTTTTGGAGTGAAAGCCACGTTCGGGAAGATGAAGGCAACTTTCAACTTGCTTGATTTGTGTGGTGGCCTGTTCAAGTTTGATGCGAGTGACGGGGGATCAGCCATCCTGGCGTTCATTGACAGAGACCGATTAGGTGGGAAAAGGTTGATAGTGATGATCATGAAGCATAAAATAACATTATTATATTCATATGTTTAGAAATACCTAAATCATAGCACCGGCGTCAAATGACAGCTATGCTGTCGCGTTTCATGAGGTTTGTGGGTTTCTGGTGGGCCATTGGGGGATAGAGAAAAGGAGGGCAACGCATCTGCATAACTTTTGGTTGTGTGGATGTGATATGGGCGTCGGTAGTCACCACAAGGCTCCGACTGCTCGCTTACCTCCTTATGACATAAAAAAATCATATTCCTTTTTATACCACCTGATGATTCGCCAAATCTCCGGTATAAAGAACATTTCATACCTGTTTAACTTTCCCTTTGACTGAGCTCGCGTTTATTTTAAGAAAATGACAAGATTAAGTAATCTTGTCATTTTCTTAAAATAAACGCGAGCTCGCGACGAAAGTCAACGAAATAACGAAAAGATTTTATTTATTGTAATTGAGTTTTGCCTCTTGAAAGGGAGAACGTCAAACACAAACATACAACCTTAATAGAGAACAATATTTACTCCCTTAAAGTGAAATGTCCCAGTCAACTCACTTATTCAATTATGAATTTGCTATAATTTCTATTGATGGATTCATTTTATTTGTAATAAATTTTGCTTATAGCGAACATGCTTCGCTAAACTCGTTATGTAATGTCAATATTTACTATAATATTGTTTTGTATAAATAAATTTACCATAAACCAGGCTTTGAAAACATTCACCACCGTTCAAGCCTTGTGGCGGTAGGGCTCAGTAGCCTAAGGTGAGTCCAACACCTTGAGCGAAGCAAATTGAGCCGCGAGAGCTGCTCTTTGTACCCCTCTTATAAGAAGAGGGGACAAAAGAGCAGGGCGAAAGGGGCGTGGATGGTAACCTCACCCCATTGTACTGTCCGGACGTTGCGAGGGGTTGTTCTGCGGTGCTGGACAACTCCTCTTCGGAGGTGGCGTCTGTCCCTTGAGGAACTGACTAGCCGTCTAGGTGCCCTGATTGCTTAACAGATCCGGGGCATCTTACCAAAGGCGGCATTGGTGGCACTCGCCGGGTTTCCATCCCACATACCCACCTGCCTGAGGAGACTCACTCCCCGGCGAAAAAAAAGGCTTGGAAAACGTAAGTATTTTCTATTGTTCATTTATATATAAAACTGACTCAAAGCAGAAGATAAGGGAAAATAGTAATTGATAAGTTAGTCCATAAGCTAGTAGAATAAACAAACTGGAAGTCCACCTAATGGTAAATGGTCAACGTCACACATAAATTTAACGATATCACCCGCGAATACCCCAGGCAGCTCATTCTTCCCCACCATGGTTCAGGTCTTGACGTGGCGGTGGGGCTCAGTAGCCTAGGGTGAGCTGAGCACCTTGGGTGTAGCTAATTGGGCCGAGAGGGCTCTTTGAACCCCTCTTATACGAAGAGGGGACAAAAGAGCAGGGGGAAAGGGGCGAGGATGGGAACCTCACCCCATTGTACTGTCCCAAAGTTGGGAGGGATTGTTTTGTGGTGCGGACCAACCCCTCTGTGGAGGTGGCGTGTTCCTCTGGGGGGACTAACTAGCCGTTGAGGTGCCCTGTTTGCTCATTAGATCCTCACCCTCACCCACCTCACCAAAGGCGGCATTGGTGGCACTCGCCGGGTTTTAGCTGCGTCCACTTACTAGCTTTCGGGCGCAGCGAGTCCCGCATATCCGCGTGGGGAGACCCACTACCCTGCGGGATGCCTCAGAGCATTTCCCGGCGTTAAAAATAAATAAAAAAGGCAACTCATTCTTGCGTTGCAGCTTCTGAGACTTTGTTAAGTCAGATGCCAGACACTGCATGTGCTGCTCTTTTTCCGATACAAGGCAAGGATATTTGAACACACACAACTTAGTAAAATGATAGCATGCAAATGGGTGCGAAAAAAGTGTCCTTACGAACATTTTACATACAACATTTTTATAATATTAGTGAAGAATCAGCCTTATTTAATTTTATAAACCGTGCAAATAAGAAGCCGTATAAATGTAATCTTGGTGCAAAATTATTCTGCGGACTATTTTCTGCTAAAATTATTTTTGTTGGTTCCAATTAAGTCTTACAAAACATGTACAAATATTTTTGTGAGAATAAAAATCTTAATATGTTAAAACTGCGCGTTGGTGGTTCTTCTAAAGTCTGCTCCTTATTGCACACATGAATTTCGTGAATAACATGTCATTTAAGGTTACGCTTATACCATGTTTATACAGTATCAATAATGTTTAATATCTTTGGCATTATTATTTAATCGCCATTATACATCATAAAATACTATTAAATGCCAAAATAATTTAATGAAGTCTTTAATTAGGTAACAAATAAACATTTTGAGCTCATTGATGAAACGTGATAATATATTAAAATGTATCGTATCAGATAATATTCCGCCATTTATAAATTCTTTAGTATACATAGGTATTGCTATATTAATATGGCTTTAAGTAAAATTTTATGTCAGATATTTATTTAAAAAAAATAAAAAAAGTGATTGCGTACAAAATAACATGACAAAAGTGAAACTTATTTGGCAAACAAATTTTTAAATCTCGTTTATATTTATACTAATCTAAAGCTTTATATTTCCGAGACTTAAGATGCGACGTTCGCTCTATCTATCTCTCTCTCTCTCGATCTTTCTCATCCGCTTGCTCCCTACTCTCACTCCATGGCTATGTGTTTGAAAGGCGAACGTAGCATACTACGTTCGCCTTTTCTCACTCTCTTCCAATCGGTCTCAATCACTCTCTCCTTCTTCTTGGACAAAAACGACGTGACGTTTCATCCGTAAAAATTTGACCCTCATGCGCGCAAAGAAGTTTCAATTCAAAAAACTTTTTTTTTTAAGTTTTAAAATGTAACAAAATCATAATAATAGATCTTTATCTATGAAATTGCCGTTCTGCAGTACTGGCCATTTCAAATCAAAATAATTTTTGTTTGGCTAAGAATTCTAATTTTAAATTAATTTTATCTTAAAAACATGGAATTTTTTTCCCAAAAGTAGTCATTTGTTTATTGATTAGTGTTACATTTCAAGCATTTCAATCTATTTCATCATCATGGATGCGTTAAAAATTCGAGTAATTATGGCATATGAGTACCGTCGTGGCAGCAACGCGGCACAAGCGGCACGCAACATCAACGACGTTTACGGAGCTAACACTACAAACCAACGCACCACCATTATTGGTTTGCCGCTTCCGTTCTGGAAATTTCGACCTGAAAAATGAACCTCGCGGTCGTCTGAAGACTTTGGTCGACAATGACGAATTAAACGCGATTGTGGAAGCTGATTATATACAATCTACGGCTGAATTAGCAGCAGTTTTCGACGTTAGCGTCAAAACAATATTGGTCCATTTGCGTCAAATTGGCAAGGTAAAAAATCTCGACAAAGGGGTGCCCCATGAACTCAATGATCGCCAGCGCGAAGTACGCGTTGAGACGTGCCTTGCACTGCTCAACAGACACACAAATGAAGGAATTTTGAACCGCATTGTTACCTGCGATGAAAAATTGATTCTGCTTGATAACCGCAAGCACTCAGCAAGTTGGTTGGATCCTAGTTCAGCACCTAAGCAATACCCTAAACGAAAACTTACCCCTAGAAAAGTGACGGTCACTGTTTGGTGGTCTTGCGCCGGTGTGATTCATCACAGCTTCTTACCAAACCATTGTGGGGTGAGCATTACTGTAGATGTGTACTGTGAAGAATTGAACACAATGATGATGTAGAGAAGCTGGCACATCTCCAACCAGCACTGTTCAATCGCTCATCTCCGCTGCTCCTGCACGACAATGCGCGACCTCGTACTGCACAGCAGACGGTCTCCAAGTTGCAAGAGCTGGGGTTGGAAGCTATCCGTCATCCGCCCTACTCACCAGATCTTGCGCCTACAGACTACTACTTTTTCCAGAATTTGGATAACTTCTTGGCGGGAAAAAAATTCAATACCCGAGAGGCAGTACAAAATGCCTTTGAAGAATTTGTTGCCTCCCGTCCAGCTGATTTTTTTACGAAGGGCATCAATAAACTGCCACTGCGTTGGCAAAGATGCATTAATTGCATGGGTGATTACTTCAATTACTACAAATAAAAAATACATGAAAAAAATCGTTTAAATTTTTTCATACAAAACGGCAATTTCATAGGTAAAGACCTAATATGATTGGTTTTGTACCTACTCACTTTTTAAACGGCTTAAGACTGTAAGTGATTTTTGTCGTCTATAGACGCCCATAATCTTACAACTTAAAAGCACAGTACTTTTTATAATGTAGGCAAGCATAGGAATTAAGGATAAGCTATGATATAGGATAGGAATGTTTGAGGCTACTACTCACGGGAAAATAGAGCATTATTCCATGGGAGTTTCAAGTAGGAGGAGCCGGACACGCCCAGATCTGCTCAGGGCTTAAAAGATGTCTCCTGGCTTCTCATAAAAAAAATTGCATGATTTTGTAGACATTCTTTTTCAAGGTAAATAAAATATTGCTTTCAAGATTCAATAAATCGGCTTGGTTGTGAAAAAAGCCATTACTTGCAGTGTTTTGTTATCAACTAAAAAGTTTTGACATTAAAGTATTTGACATATTTTTTTAAATATGCTTATTTTCCACAATTATTATTAAAAAAATCTGTGCAACATAAAAATCTTTGATTTTTTTTTTGTGATGTCACAAAAATAAATGATTTCCTTTGTTTTGTTGACGAGACAAATAGGATACCGGCCACAACCCTCCCACCGGTGGGAGTGTTATGCCATGCTCCCGTCTGCTTGGGTACCACCATCCTATTTGTTTCGCCCGTGAAACAGCTTTGCTGTGTTTTGGAGAGATCGGGTAGGACAGGCAGTGTAATTACTGCCACAGAGACTTAACCTATTATGTCTCAGGATAATACACTCGGTCCGAGTGTATTAAGATAGTGAAATCACGGCTTAAAGGATTTTTTTTATGTTAGCTGGATAAAACGCGCATCCGAGCCACCTGATGGTAAGTGGTTGTCGTCGCTCATCAATATAAACAAGTAACGTAAAAATTTACGTAAAATGTGTTGCTTATCCTGATACATAAGATGTTAAGTCTCTGTGGCAGTAATTACAGTGGCAGTAATTACACTCCCTGTCTTGCCCGCACCGAAACACAGCAAAGCTGATTCACAGAAGAAACAAAGGGCAGAAACAGTAAATCAAGCCCATGCATATGAAATCACGGCACCAGGGCACCCCGCACATGCATCCGTTTAGGGGAACAATAAGTCATTGTCACATTATATTGTCACCTTCGTTTTAATGCAGGATATAAAAGTGATTATCATAACTGTTTATAATCCAAAATCCAATTTATAAGGCATAAAAAATTAGATTTTTTGCCAACAAAATACATAGTATATCGCTTGTAGATCATAAAATCATAAAGTTGTTCCAGCAACTCTGTAGTTTTATTTATGCTAATTTAAGTTTTACAATAAACCGAATAATAAAACGAGACGCCTCAGATGAAATCCCGCTATTGTCTAGATCTGGGTATTAACTAGAAGACAAATGTTATCACTAAGTAAAGATACTTAAAATTAATACCTGATATTATTTATTTTGATGTTTAAGTTTCAAGGATTCCATAGAAATGAAAATATTTATTAATTAAATTAGCATCTATGTTGTATATATAATTTTTAAATATTTGCAGGATTGTGGAAAGCAGTTAAAACACTAATTTGCGTGTAGTAGTTTTAACAAAACTACTGAATGGATTTTGATGGAATTTTGCAGTGTTTTAGCTTTTATCTTGGATTAGGATAAATTCTACATTTAATTCCGAAAAACTCAAAATTCCTTCCTACCAACAGAGTATCTTTTTGAACGTAAGAACGTCGTCTTTGCATCCGAATTGGGCCGGCACGACCAGGGTGGTACCTCTCGCTCACATAACACCGGCGTCAAGTGACAGCTATGCTGTCGCGTTTCGTGCGGTTTGTGAGTTTCCGGTGGCCCATTGGGGGGTATAGGGAAAAGGAGAGCAACGCATCTGCATAACTTTTGGTTGTGCGGATGTCTATGGGCGTCAGTAGTCACCTCCGGCTCTGACTGCTCGGTTGCCTCCTTATGACATTAAAAAACGTAAATTGAGTCTGCCACCGGTTCCTTAAGGCAAGCCCACTGAGAAGAACAGGTGAAATAAGCTCGGTGGTACTAATCATTTCAAATATTTTACAATAGATTTTACATATTGTTATCCTGAAACGAGTGGGAGGAACGCCCTATTCCCAAGGTGTGGTATATTCTATTAAATCTTTTATTTACTTTATAATCATACCACACACACGCTCTTTAATAACTTTTTTGAATTTTTTAAGTAGGAGGTTTCCAATATTTTCCGTCTTTTAAAGAATTGCTTAAAATTGTGAGTCTAATCATTGGTACATATATAATAATAATAATAAACTTTATTTATCCTCACATTATATACAGAAAACTTATACATATTATAGAAAACAAAAAATACATTAAAAATTGAAAATAAAATGCAACTATGTGGATGGTACCATTAGTTTCTCGAAATCTAGCCTGTGTCTATTATACGTATATCCCTACTATGTATATTACTTTTTTACAGAAATCACTTTTTCTGGACATACAGTAAATTTCCTAAGATATATTGAGACGCGACAGTCAGAATTTCAATTTGTTTAAATTTGTCCCTTAAAGATGAATAGGGGCAGCTTGTAGTCGCACGGATAGCCCGCTTCTGCAGTACAAAAATATTGTTAATATCGGCAGCATTTCCCATCAGAAGTCATAATGCTGTGAAAGTAACTAAAATAAACTATTCGTGCCGTATCTTCATCAGTCTTATCTGTCTTATTTTTCTGACTGCATGTGCTGCAGAACTGAGTCTATTCGCCAATTTACGAACGCAATAAGTCCTTCAATATTAATATAATATTAAGTATTAATTTATTAAAGAGATGTATTACATTAACACACGTTTGCATTTTATAATATTATTAAGGATAAACATTACTTATTTGTATGTTTTTTATCTATTT
Source organism: Helleia helle (assembly GCA_963853865.1). NCBI lineage: Eukaryota > Metazoa > Arthropoda > Insecta > Lepidoptera > Lycaenidae > Helleia > Helleia helle. Next base: position 3,714,063 of record OY971425.1, on the reverse strand, counting down.
TTTTTTTTAATTATTTTTTTTTATTCTAACATTAAAAAAAAACTTAATCTAGCAAGGAAATTATACATAAGCTACTTTTTCGAGCTAGGAAAGTCTAGTATTTAGGAAAATGATAAGATGGACTGTTGTAATCATAGAGAAAGCCATACTAAATATAATATTATAAAGAGTAGCTTTTACTATCGCCGTAAATTCTTAAGAATATAATATGTATCATGGATAAAATTACACTCATGTTTATCTTTATACTCAAAATACGTGTTTTGTAATTCTAATTTTGAATCTATTTCGTCTTTCTAGAACAAATTTCGAATCTCAAAATCAACATTTTATTCAAAATCCAAATTACACCTGCATCTTGAACTAAAAGGATCCACAAAGTTAAACCAGCAATACATTAAATATTTCAATCCATGTACACAGAAGTTGGTTCATTAATATTCAACAAAGTTGCAAATTATCGAACCGGTATTGAAATTTTAAAACTAAAACAGTACCGTAGTTAATTAAATTCAAACATTTGTTGATGGGACCGTGACTCTGCGACTGTTGGCTGAATTAAGTGCTCCCTAGAAAATAAATGGATTTAGAGTGCTCGTAAATCTTATATGGATTTCATTATTAATTTGTCCATAAATATTGGATTTGAATGTTAAATCGCCAAGTATAAAACATAAATCTGTAAATATGAATGTTAGTGATGGTATAATTACAAAATTTAAATAAAATGATAAATGAGAGAGAAGAAATGCGTTGCTGCTTTTACAAAATAGGAGTTCCTAGTTTTTCCTGTCTTTTAAAACTGATTTATTATTTATTTTACTGAATATTGATTTCGATTTGAATTTTGTTGATTTACTATGTAAGAGGTAGTGCCATGCTGCTTTGCTGTCGAATTGGGCCGACACGACCGGGGATCTCTCGCTCATATAACACCGGCGTAAAGTGACAGCTATCTTGTCGCGTTTTGCATGGTTTGTGTTTCCGGTAGCCCATTGGGGGGATAAGGAAAAGGAGAGCAACGCTTCTGCATAATCTCTGGTTATGCGGATGTGTATGGGCGTCGATAGTCGCCAAACGGCTTCGACCGCTCGTTTGTCTTCCTATGCTATAAAAATATAATTGAATGATGATGCTGAGATACTATCATCATCATTATCATCAGCCCCTATCCATCAACTGCTGAACATAGGCCTCCACCAAAGAACACCAAGTCGCCCAATCCCTTGCCACTCGCATCGAACACGGACCGGCCAATGTACGGAGATCGTGTTCCCACCTGGTTAACGGCCAACCAACAATTAGAGATACTATAATATATAATTCAATTAATATACCTCTCATATTTTTTTCAGATTTCATTTGATATAACACACAAAACAAAAAATCGAAGTATTCGACATTTTCATGAAAATCAGGGAAATGCAGTAAAATATCGCATAGAGCAAAACAACTTAATCAAAAGCGAGCGAGATAATGAAAAATCTAATCAAATTTGTGCTTCCCCTTCAACAATAGACAAGATCGACGTGCAACTAAAGACTGCCTGGATTTAATTTTACAAACTAAGCTGTTTACTTTCAAGCAATTCATACCGTCTCCAATCACTTAGCTCAACTTTGAAAAGGCTATAAACTAAGTGATTCTAAGTAACCCTTAGGATTAGGTTTTGGGTCTTAAATGACTTTCGTACCCTTTTGTCTATTTTGATGACCTTTCGATACAAGTTAATCCTGGCAATGAAGAAGTTTTAAATCCTTATCCTCGTAGAATTTATGATCATCGTGTTTAAGTTACCCTTTGACCCTTTAAGGTACAGCAGACGTTATGAGGGCGCAGTAAATATTGTATGTCTTTGAAGGTGTGTGAAGCGCATCGGTGAACTATGGCCCAAAACCCTCGGAGACCAGTGCCCAACAGTGGGACATATAAGGGTTGATATTATTATTATTATATAATAAATATTGTTTTAGTATTATAAATCTGAAATTTTGTAGGTTTATTTTATCATAATATGTTCTACTCAATCTATTGTAAACGATTGAACAGATTTGCACAATATTTTGCTTTATTAATAAACCACGAGACGATCTCATATTGGGGCTTGGTAACTTTTAACCTGATAAAGATACTATTTTTTTTTATTATGACACCGTCGACAATGTCTAAGCGGCCGCGTTGACATGGCATAAAAAAACGAGCATGAAAAGAGACGTTAAAAATGTTTATGTTGCCTAGATTTTTGGTAACTAATATTTGTTGTACGCGGCAAAAAAAATGTAGGCCTTATTTTTGTATCCACTCTATTTTAAAAATTGCATACCATACTAAGGTTTATGTCCAAAAATATCCAATACACCAATATCAGTGTCACAGTTTGCGAATGGTGTTTTTGTTTTGTTTCCTCCGTTGTGGATGTTATCTGGTCGCAAATCTGAAATCCATAGTTGGTAAATCACAAAAAGGCTAGCCTACGCGGGAATTCAAATTGAATGACAATAAGATTGACAGCCGCGAGATAGCAAACCCATTTCACTTTGTTTTATGTATAGCGCTAAGTTATTGTTTTTTATGTGTTCGGAGGCTATTATTAAATTAAATCTATAATCTCTACTAACACAAATATTTTGAATTTTGAACATTGCCAACGTGAATATAACTCTGTTTGTATTTTCTTTTTCTCAAACAATTGAGGTGATGGCACACACAAAGGTGGGGACTCACCCCATGATTCAAGCCTTATCGTGACGGTAGGGCTCAATAGCCTAAGGTGAACGAAACACCTTGGGCGAAGCTAATTGAACCGAGGAACTTTGCTCTTTGTACCCCTCTTATAAGAAGAGGGGACAAACGAGAAGAGTGAACAAGGGGCGAGGATGGGAAACTCACCCTATTGCACTGTCCCAACGTTGGGGGAGGGGGACTCGCGTCACCTCACTAAAGGCGGCATTGGGTTTGGGCTGCAAACTCACTGGGTTTTAGTTGGTAAGCAGTGTCCACCTTACTATCTTTCGGGTGCAGTGAGTCGCACTTACCCGCGAGGCAAGGGTCCCCCGCGGGATCCTAAGAGCATTTCCCAGCGGAAAAGAAAAAAAGGTGAATTGTGTTATTTTTTTAACTTAATAGTAATTGCAAATCTAAGACATCTCGGACTATGACCCAAGTATAAACAAGTTGGAAAAATTCTGGCTCTGACATTAATCTCTTTCATCATAACCGAAATCTTCTAGTAGCTCGTTAGTTTTATATTTTTTCTGGAACCTATTAGACTCAATTTGTGTATAAATATCTAAACTTTCACGATAATTTTATGATAAATATTTTTATAACTTTTATTTTAAGCCAAGCCTGTTGAGCCAAGTTATTTATTTTTTATTTTTATTTATTTATTATACAAACAAAATATAACACCACAATCACCATACAATCCAAGACGATGCTATATTAGACAAATGATCGCAATTGCGGACACATTAAAATTATATGTTACGTTAATTAATTATTATCATTATTCTCACTAACTACCTGGGCTAATCTCAAGAGTTTCGGCAAGTTATGACAAAAAACATCGACATCTTTATCCGCGAGCATATTATTTATTAAACCAATGGCGCGTGACACGGGAGATGCGTTTAGTAGGTTCGTCCTTATATTAAGTAAGACAGCTGTTTTTCTGGGTTATCCTATCTTTTAAGGTCTTGAGCAGACTTTTGTTTTTGGCTGATTGTTCCACGGGAGCCTATAGACCTATCTGAGGGTGATAATGAACAAAAATCCGAAGCCTTTTAAATGCATTGAGAACTTTAAACTAGAGTGCACTGTTTCAGGCGTGTTTATCAAAAGTTTATAAAACTATATAATTTTGTTCGGCCTTTATTAAAGTTGGTAATGCGGAGTTTCATATTTAGAGGCGAGTTACGGTCCCACAATGAAATTCAAATTTTGTTTTGCACTTAAATTTAAAAGTTACTCTAGTGTTTTGTTTCAATCATTGGCATAACTTTTACGCAACTATTGTATACCGTACATTCATACTGACATAATACTAGGATAACTTGAGTATTTCTGAGGATCAATGCTTTGTTCCTCGAAAGAGTGAATGAACAGGGAATGTAATTACTAGTACCTAGATCTGAAAAGTCTCAGGCTTATCTATTAACATTCTACATTGGATCGGTTCTTTATGAAACGAGTTTTATTGTGAAACATCTATTCGCGTACTTTGGAAGTAAAATCAACTCAAATGCCGTGACGATAAACGCTAATAATACCGTCATTTCTTTATTTCATTCCATCTTTCGTGGTAGAATCTTCTTAATTATAAATTTTAAAATTATCATAGACTAGCTGTTGCCTGCAGCTTCGCCCGCGTTACTCAACTCCTATAAATCACAGCGTGATGTTATATAGCCTTCCTCGATAAATAAGCTGTCTAACACTAAAAGATTTGTTTAAATCGGACCAGTAGTTCCTGAGATTAGCGCGTTCAAACAAACAAACAAACTCTTCAGCTTTATAATATTAGTATAGATGAAGATTCCTCAGGTAAGTGCCTATCCCCACCATGGTTCGGGTCTTGTCGTGGTGGTGGGACTCAGTAGCCTAGGGTGAGCCCAGCATCTTGGGCGAAGCAAATTGAGCCCAGGGGGCTCTTTGTACTCCTCTTATAAAAAGATGGGACAAAAGAGCAGGGGCAAGGGGCGAGGATGGGAAGCTTACCCCAACGTACTGTGCCGACGTTGGGAGAGGTTATTCTGTAGTGCGGAACAACGCCTCTGTGGAGCTTAACAGATTCGGGGCACCTCATCAAAGACGGGATTGGTTGCACTCGCTGGTTTTTAGTGGGCAGAGCTGCGTCCACTTACCAGTTTTTGGATGCAGCGAGTCTCACATACCCGCTGGGGAAGACCCACTCCCCCGCGGGATGCCTCAAACCATTTCCCGGCGGTAAAAAAAAAGGTAAGTGCCCATAACGACCGATTTCGTTTTCACTTTTATTGTATGCGAATATCAAATGCACGGGTGGACCACGAGAAGAGCTAGTAAGTTTCTAATCCAGAGGTCCTACATCAAAGACGGAGCCCACGCAAACATAAAGCTCGATTTCCCTGGAGCAGAAGGTAATCACTTACCATCACGCGAGCCTAAAGTTTGTTCCATTACACGAGAAAAATATTTGGCCACTTACGGATACATTACAGAAAATAAATTGACAAAGACGAAATAAGATAGAAAAATATATATTACTTGCTTTTATTGAGTTGGTTAGTTGGTTCAAAGATTATTTTTTTCTTCAGCCTGGTTAGAAGATCGGAATTAAAATGAACAAACAAAATGAGTTGAATTGCATTGATTTTGAAAAGTTTATGCATTTCTATGAATATTGGTTCTTCTCTTTTTTGAATTGTCATCATCATCATCATCATCATCAGCCTCTATTCGTCCACTGCTGAACATAGGCCTTTTTGAACTATATGTGTATATATTTTGAGTGAAGTCATATCCCCATGTCAACATTAGGTATGAATCACTTCTCGAAAAGTAATAAACGTTCACATAATGTAGTGGACTATGTCAATACGATTATAATTGGTACAAATGTATGTCTTCTACAATAAATCCCCATCAGCAATTGAAAAAGCGATAAAATGTCAACAAATTTCGTTTTATCATTTTCATAAAAATACACGAAAAGTAATCAGAGATTAACACTCGGACTAAATATGTGCAATATTGTCTCACGTGCGGCTGTGCTGTAAAATTCACCCATCCCAGACCGGCTGAAAGATTTACCCCAAATCGAATTCCATTCCCTCCCTGGAATGGCTTTAATTTAACGGACGAATTTGTCTAATTCCAATTCTTAGGTAGTAACAAACGTGATATTTATTCCGGATTCGTCTTTTTTGTGTGCTGGAAGATATTGGACTTATGTTCTTCGTGTTCCAATTGTACGTTTCCAATAAAAGTTATTTCTTGGAAATTCCATTTTGAAATGTAAAAGAAGGTTCATTTACAGCGGCTTGGTCTTGGATTTATCACCGCTATAAAATAACGTCATGATCTTATTGACTTAACAAGAGACTAGTCCTTTATTATATGAAAACCAAATATTCAGATAGTTTATTTTATTCTATAAGCTATTATGATATATTTATTATCATTTAAGCAAACGTGTATAATATGTAAAATAATAATAATATATTGGGACAACTCACACACGGCCATCTGATCCCAAACTAGACAGAGACTGTTCTTATGGTAACCAGACAACTGATATATACGTGTATATTTCTAACTATATACATATTGTAGATAAACTACACCCAGACACAGAAAAAATGATCATGCTCATCACAAAAACATTTATACTGGGTGGAAATCGAACCCACGACCTTCTGGTTTAGCAATCAGGGTCACTAACCACCAGACCAACTTTAAATAATATTTACTAAACTTCTTATGTCATTGAATTTGCAAACAAAGCCAATGTAAGTTCGATCACCTATTTTGGTTTCGATGAAATAGAAAAAAAAAAATCCTAAGAAAAGGTATCTTAAAATCGCATGTATTTTCTTGCTTTTTTGCTTTTATAGCTTATACAATGATCTTACTTTAAAAAACTTACTACAGTTTTACACTGTTGCAAACTATACTGCTCTTTTCTGAACTTATTCTTGCAAACGTCTTTAATTAACTAATAGAAAGAACAAAAGTCAATTCGTGTCCGGCGTTACAAATGGATCGACTTTGAGAATGTCTTCAAACTTGTGTAGACTTGTAATGTTAGTTTTAAATTCATCAAGCTCATTATTCGTATTATTCTTACAATCTGTTCCGATGTTTATGTTTACAATTATTTAATTATTATTACCTATTAATTTATTACAATTATTGACAAAATAAATCTATAATGACCGTTATGGGACGCCCGCCAGATGTGAAGTATCTATGTTTATGTTAGAATTCATAAGCAATAAATTTTCTAACGAAAGATGGAATAAATAAAAAATAGTTAATAAATATGAAGTTGAAAGCGGTGACATAGCCACATCACGACATGATAGCATGGCGAGTCAAAATATTATATTTCCCATCAAAGTTGTAACTATTAATAATCAGGAGACACGTCAGTGTCTAGCGCCAAGTACATGTACAACATATTTTGGCGTGAGACACTGTGTATCTTTATATATATATTTCTTGTGTGCGTGTGTATGTCACTGAACTCCTCCTAGACGGCTGGACCAATTTTGATGAATTTTTTTGTGTGAGTTCAAGGGGATTCGAGGATGGTTTAGATTTACAAAAAAAAATATTTTGTACAGGACAACGTCTGTCGGGGCCACTAGTATATATAATAATATATTCTCGAGACATATTATGTAAACATAACCTCCTCATATTTTTGGGTTGAATTATCGAACTTAAATAGTAATTAAAGCATGTTGTTATAAGCTAACAAACTCTTTAGCTATATTGTGCTTATATTGAGGTTAGGATCAGGTAATATTTTCTTATGTAAATATCCATATCCATACTTATTTTAAGTTTTCCCCGATATCATTATCATTGGTGACCCCCCCACCATCCGAATCTAAGACTCATTTCCCCAATATTCCACTCGAAGAGAAGTGACATCGCTAACTTGAAAACAGATTAGACGCAAATGATAATAATCAAGAGCAATCAGTCATTTGAGTTACCGAGATATTTATCTAAGATTAATTTAGTAGATTCAAGACATTAGGAGAATAGATAGTCCCTATTAGAAGTGGTAGTCTCTATGTAGTATTAGCTATTTTGCAAAACTCCAACACGTTTGTCCCCGCCCGTTTCAAAAAAAATTGACATATTTTATTTTTCTGGTGGATGCACGCACTTTTTCTTGTGCAATTTTCTTCATTGAATTTTATAGTTTCTCGACGATCCTATCAATAAGCTTTACTGTTTTTTGGTAGGTAGTAGGTAAAAAAACTAGCGCTGACTCGTAACATTTTAATTCCTAGAATAAATTAGTAGATATGTCGCATGAACTCGTTTATTTACACAGGCGTTGTTGACTACTTTTTTTTTGTTCCCGCTGGGAAATGCTCTTGTGCATACCACCGGGCCCGGGGGTGCCCAGGGGTTATGTGGGACTCTCTGCGCTCGAAAAGGTGGTAATGTGGGTGCGGACTCTACCCACTAAACCCCAGCGGTGTTCTCCTAGTCGTTCTGGCCCGATGCGGGAACTATGCTATGGTCCGCACCGGCGACGGTGTGCCTGGAGGCACTCTCTTCTGGAGGCAGGGGGCGGAATCCCCTCCTTCTACTCCGCGCCTTATGCGCGCGCGGCAGATCTTCCAATAGACCACGCACGGGTCCATCACGGCGGTGCTACCGCCTGTGCCACCGCGCTCTCCTGCGAGAAGGGGCGCCAGTGCGCTCCCTCTCCCGCTCCGCCTCCTCCTTCTGCGGCATCACCACTTCGCAGAAGGAAAGAACTGCCTCCCATGCACTGTCACTGGTGGTCCTCACGCGGATGACCGCAGAAAGTAAAAGGTCGGCGCCAACTTCAGCAATGAGGTCCGCCCTTTCTAGCGCCTACGCAGGGCACTCCACCAAGGTGTGCTCAAAATAGTGTCCTCTTCACTGCTACAGTGAGTATCACTCTGGTGATCCCTCCTAGCCACCTTGCACATATATATATTATTTATATTATATCAGGATCTGCGCAAGGTGAAAGGTAATAACGCCATGCTGCCGGCCAACCCACTGCTTCGACAGGATTGCACAGGATTGGACCGATGGCCGACACCGTGCGATGGCCAGCACTCGGCTCCTCCACCCGTTGCTTCCACTGTCCGAGGACTCGTCGTTACTTACACTATAATATCTTATAATTATCTTCTTGATAGTTACGCCTTATCGTTAGTAATTTTATTATTATTATCGCATTTATTTTTAAATTTTTCACCCTATAACGTCGCTACAGAGCAAATAATAACTATAAGTAACAGAAACTCCTGTTACTTGTTCGAGAAAAACTTTTCTCACTATTCACAGTCCAGTAAGAAGCATCACATCATCACAGAAAAGTCAAATATTTATTTAAATTTTGGTACGCAGTGAAGGTCGCGGGCCGAAACAAATACATTATCCAAATATACTCTGATTATTCTTGTAAATGAAATAAAGCACAAGACATGTCAGACCAGCGTTCTTCACTTTGAATTTGATTTGATTCATTAACTTGAATAAAAATATATTTTTCGTACATTTATTTTACCGCCCGTAAAAAGGAACGTAGTGATAAGGAAAATGCTTGACAAAGAATGTTTAAATGAGTGAAATTGGTATTTTGAGACATTGTAAACAGGTAGAGCGCCAGTATTTTAATTAACTTTAATCATCATCATCAATTCGCATGGCCATTTTTAAGTAGAGTTTTAAAATTAAATGCTACCGGAGGAGAAATGCACTGTATCATGCGACTCTCTGTGCCATCACCCTTTGTTTCTTTTTTTTTTTCTTTAACGCCGGTAAATGCTCGGAGGCATCACGCGGGAGTGGGTCTCCCCAGCGAGTATGTGGGTATACGCCCGAAAGCTGGTCAGTGGACCCAGCTCTACACACTAAAACCCGGCGAGTGCCACCGCCTTTGGTGAGGTGCCCCGGATCTAATGAGCAAACAGGGCACCTCGACGGCTTGTCAGTCCCCCAAGGGACCGACGTCACCTCCACAGAGGAGTTGTCCCGCACCACAGAACAACCCCTCCTAACGTCGTGACAGTAAAATCGGGTGAGGTTCCCGTCCTCGTCCCTGGCCCCCTGCTCTTTTGTCCCCTATTCTTATAAGAGGGGTACAATGAGTCCCCTCTGCTCAATTCACCCGCTTTGCCCAAAGTGCTGGGCTCACCCTAGGCTAATGAGCCCCACCGCCACGTCAAGGTCTGAACCATGTTTGGCGCCGTCACACTACTTATTTCTTAAGTGATAAGCAATGTAATTACTGGCATCAAGACTTACTATCTTACATCTCAGGATAAGAAACGCATGAGTGAGTTGCCTGGGCTAGTTTCAGGTGAGCTTCTGTTCTGTTCACGCTTATGGGCGACGCTAACCACATGCAATCAGGTGGCTCTTCAGCCCCTTTGCACAACTAACATAAAACATATAGAATAATATTATGTGTTCGATAGTATAGTGGGTATGGGCTCGACCTCTTGAGTGAGTGTTCCAGGTTCAATCCTGACCCTTGTGGTGCCTTGAAATATGTTTTTCTCAATTTCTAAGTGCAACTGACCACCGCTTGCTCACCGATGAAGAAAATATTGCGAAGAAATCTGCATGACTCATCATCATCATCATCAGCCTCTAAACTTCCACTGTTGAACATAGGCATCCCTCAATGAACGCCAAGACGGCCGAACCCTTGCCACTCGCATGCAACACGGACCGGCCACCGCACGGAGATCGTCTTCCCACCTGTTTAATGGCCGACCAACACCTCGTCTACTTAAACGTGGCCTCTACTCTTGGGACCTTATTGGCCCAAATTGGTATAAAAGGATGCCAATGACGGTCTTGTAATGCATTCTACTAGTATACTTTGTGAAGGAAGTTACTCTGCCTAAATATATTGTGATCGAGAAGATTCAATTGTATTAATCGAACACTCCTGAAAACAAATTTTAATCACACTTCATCTTTCTAGTAAATGTAGTAAATACCACTTCAATAATATTGATGCAATAAATCTGACAGTTACAAATTAATTGTATACGAAGCGGTGATGGGGCGGGAGTTTAATTCTGAACCGTCGATCGCGGTCACGTTCATGTTTCCTGAGGTTGTTCATATTTGGATTACGGGATTTTATGGGATGTAGGTTTGACGATCTTAAAAAGGCTTTTAATAAAAAAATTATAGACTTTAGTGGATAATTATAACATACATTATTATTAATGTAAGGGGCAATGTTTCTAAGTTTTACATGAAAATGAATATGACCGACGAAAATTCTTACGAGTTTATCAGCGGGTGACGATAACGTAGTGTCATTTGTTTTAATTTGATTGTCCGTTTCAGGTGAACCGGCTGTCCGTTTGGTCTTCTATAAAATAAAAAAAATATATATTTAATTTTTATGTTACTTAGAAACGGGCAGACGAGTAACCTGATGTTAATTGGTCAGCGTCGCCCTTAACATAAAACCCAAAGCTATTTTTTGGTCTATCAATAATCAGGATAGACCACGAAGACGGGAGCGAGCACAGCGCATCTCTCTCACCAAACTATAAATGAAGGTTAAACAAGAACGGGCTGAAAGAAAATATGTGGGGCTCGCTATGCCCGAAAGGTTAAGGTGGTAAGGTGGACGCAGGTCTACCCACTAAAACCCAGCGAGTGCCACCAATGCCACCTTTGGTGAGATGCCCCGGATCTGCTGAGATAACGGGCACCTCGACGGCTAGTCAGTCAAATCAAAATATTTTTATTTCGTAGGTAACCATTTGTACACTTGAAATACGTCAAAAAAGAAGTCGATAAAAAGGAGTAGTAATATATGAAAAAAAAAATCGTTTGGAATGCAGACTCCCCCAAGAAAAACGAGAAAAAAAACTTGAGGGTTGCTCTTTTGTCATCAAAATAAAACACATAGTTTATATATAGGTACATCATATAGTGCCACCCGACGCCACCTCCACAGAGGGAATGTTCCCGCACCACAACCCCTTCCAACAACGGGACAGTATAATGGGGTTAGGTTAGGAACCATGGTGGGGTGATGATATTATACCTGGCCGTCCAGACGCAAACAGCAGGCAACATAAAATTACCAAATAAAAATACAAATACACGGGCTTAACAATACGGCCACATTGTTTGGGTTTCGCGCAAACTACAGAACAATATACGTACGGACGGTAATGCTACTTTTTCATATATACCAATAATACCAGCTCACGAATATATGTATTACAATTTATTCGGATAGTTAAGGCGCCCTTAGCAGTTTGAAAATTGTGTATGAAAATTTTATTTCAAGTTTTTTTTATTAAAGTTTTTTCTAATAAATACCGCTATCTTGCTCTGACACCGTTCATAATTAATATGTGAACCGGTTTAGGTACGGTTTTTTATTTCAAAGGAGTTTCAGCGATGGTTCTTAGTATAATATTTTATCAAAATTGATCCAGCCGAGGTCTTAACCCGTTTTGAAATTGCATTTTTTTTTAGTTTATGCTTACATGCAAACTGCTCGCACGTTGCCAACTTCACTTACTACCAATCAACACTAGCTCCTTTGAATCCTTTGACATAAAAAAGTGTTATCAAGGAGGTCGTTTGATTCCGCGCGCCAATCCGGACGGGTACCACCATCCTGCTTATTTCTACGTAGAATTATTTTTTCCGTGTTTCATCATCTCACGTCTCAGGATTTGCAATACATGAATAAACTAGACTTGTTCTAGATGAATTTATGTTCACAGTATATGTTGACCACTTTTTATGAGGTGGCATATTTGCCAGTTTGCAAATTTAATTAATAATAATAATATGTTGGGACAACTTAGAGCCCCCATGCATAAGACAAATTTAGGTAAAAATAGCCCCATAGCTAGATTGTCGCGCCTATAATGAGCTTGCGTCGGGGATTGCGGATCTTGACATCAATCACAATGATCTTATAGGTTTTAAGAATAAAATTTGTGAGTACTTGGATCAAACATGTAGAAAAGACTAATTTTTCATATTTATAATTATAAGAAAGTATAATTGTTTTGTGTGTGAGTGTTTTATTTTATTTTATATGTATATTTTTTTATTTTTCATTAACATTGTTTTGTTGTTTATTAACATTAATTATTTCGATTTTGTTTAATGATATAGGTAATTTAAATTATTTTTCATGTGATTTTTTTCTTTTTTCTGACATTGTTTTTCTGTTTGAGAATTATAATAAGATGTTTACGTTATATAATTGAATTTTGTGATTTGTTTTAATTTTGATATCTTTAGTAATTTTTATTTCTATTTTTGGTTGCCAATTGCATGATGTAATAGCCTATAAGTAAAAGTGCAATTAGCTGTACCCACACTATAAATGTTAGCTGTAGAATTATTATTGTAACTTTTGTTGGCTGTTCATATTAAATAAATAGATAAACTCACACACGACCATCTAATCCCAAACTAGGCAGAGCCTGTAATATAACTACCATACAACAACTGATACATACTTATATATTTCTAAATACATACATATTATAGATAAATTACACCCAGTCATAGAACAAATGATCATGTTCATAACACAAACATTTGTCCTGGATGGGGATCGAACCCACGACCTTCTGGTCACTAACCACTACACCAACAGGCCAGTCGATTTTCCTACAAAAGATCAAAATTTAGCGTTGTATGACCAAAATAAATCAAATCGCCACAAAAACAAATCAAAACAGCTTTAAAGGATAAGTGGAAAGAAATAGCCCTCATTAAAAATCTTTGTTTGCTAATTTAAAGTACCTACATAAGCGAATAATTAGCGTAATAACATGAACGAGAATGTCAGCGATGTGGATAACTAAATATCGATAGAATAAAATAGGCGGATATGAAACTTATAATAGAGTTCTTAATCATTAATAAAAATCTAAGATGGAATATAATATAACAGTATCATGTCATTTTCCGTCACGGCATTTTAGTCTATTTTACTATAAGGCAGACATTTCATATCAAAAATGTCAAACGTAAAATTAATATGAAAGTAAAGCTAAAGTATTAAGCTTTAGTAACTGGATACATAGGTTGCCACCCCAGTGTAATAGCTTTCTCATTTTTCTTGTCAGACTGCATATTTTTCGTCCCTTGCAAGATTGTGTTAAAAGCATTTCACAAACTTCTATTTCCACACTCATTGCGCAAGAAAAATACTTTATTCCAACCAAAAATGTTTAGCTAAATTGAATATCACAAATCAGAAAAATTCGAAACATCGTCTGAAAGCTAAGTGGAAAGAAATATCCATATTAAAATGCTTTGTTTGCTAATTTAGAGGGTTGTACGAAAGCGAATCATTAGCGTAATAACGTGAATGAGAGAATAGGATGCTAGTGACGGAACAGTTAAATATCGATTAAACAATAATTGAATTCAAAATTAATCCTTTTGAGTTCCTCCAAAACGAAATACTCAAACTTAATATTATTACGGTAACATTTACTAAGACATCTTAATTTGAATGTTAAAACTAGATTATCTTTCTACACGTGTATTCTAGTATTATATCATGTTGAATATTTTAAAATTGTAGTAAATATTTTTTTTAATTATAATATGAATATACATTCATTTGTTTAGAATATTATTAGACGAGACGCCTGGCATACTTGAAACGTCTATACAAAATTAGAATTATTATTATTTAATATTATAATTCATAATGAATAAAAAATTATAACGTAAAGATACATGAATATGTCATGCAGTTTGCCCTGTTGCATTCATTGTACATTCGGGACGTTTTTTTTTTTTTTTGCAAAGGCACGCCATTCGATTTTCAGTTTAAAAGTTATTAGAATTAATATTTTAGAAATAACATAAAATGAAATTATAGTACATTTAAGATGTATTTTAATATTTTTCATAGTATCGATATCGATGAAAAATAACCGGACGCACTAGATGGAAAAAAATAACAGCGATTTAAAATTTCTCTCGCCAAGAAGAAAGAAAACGAGATTATCCCACATAATGAATATTTAATTTTTGTTTTCGGTTTTTAACTTTTTATCATAAATTTTCTTAATTAATTCATTGCTTTACACGGTTTAGTACTATTCTTGAGAATTAATGGTTCAAATTATAAGAAATCATTTTTCAAGATTTTTTGTGATCTTTATTTGCTACCTACCACCATCCTATTTGGGGGAGAGGGAAAAGTAGGACAACGCATCTGCATATACTTTTGGTTATCCGAATGTCGATGGACGTAGGTAGTCACCATAAGGCTCCGACTGCTCGGTTGCCTCCTGAAGTCCTGCTTATTTCTACTGTCACAGCAAAGCTGTTTTGCTCTGTTTCTGAGAAATCCTTATGGATGCAGCCAGGATCTTCGGGTAGATCCTGACCCAATGTGGGACTCGCACCTGGGAGTGCCCACCCTAACTAAAACCACTGCGAGCGCCTTCAGCCGCTTTTTGAGGTTCCCGGATATGCAGGCAACAGACAGGATCACCTCAGCGACAGGCTGGCCCCGGCGAAGGCCAGACTACTCCTCGTAGGGGGGTCTGCCCGGCCGCTACTAAGCAGTCCCCACGACGTCGTGCCATACAGATGACCCATCCTGGGCCCGACACGAACACAGGGGCGTTACTGGAGGCGCATTAAATAGCGCCTCCTACGCACCCCCGTTCATCGCCCGCGGGAGGAGGCCTCGTCGGCGGCCTCCTCTCTCATCCGCTCGTCGACCTCCTTCTGGGACATTACTGCCTCGCAGAAGGAGACCATCGCCGTCCAAGACTCGTCGTCACCGAGCATCGCGGTGATGACGCTCGGCAGAGACAAGTCCCCTCCGATGAAGGTCAATACACTAGGTAGTGTTATTACTGACACCATTGTTTACTAGAATTTAGTTGTACGTAGCGGCAAAAAGTGACTAACTAGAATTAGTCAAATAGCAGTGAATCCGAAACGCAATACATCAAGAAACCCACAAATAAAAGTAGTAATTGACACAGTAGTATTTTCACATGAACTATTTTGTGGTCATATAATATTTAAAATTTGACAATGTATATTTTTCAATATAGCCATTGCAGTAATCTAAAAGACACTCCACTTTATTTTACTTCACATTATTGCGTTAGATACCCTGTCATGCTTTCTGTAATACTATTTTTTCTTTTAAAATAATAAATCTTTGAAATAATTCGCATTTTTCAAATCAGTAATGAGTATAGGCATCTTTATGCTATCAATACCTATATTTTTACCTATGGCTCAGGGTAAGGGCTATCTTATTTACCTACTAGCTGTTGCCCGCAGCTTCGCCCGCGTTAACTTAGATATACAGCCGTACACGGATTGATGATGATTATTTATCTACGGACGGGCGTTGGACTTTATTTTATAATATGAAGTGATTAATACCGTATTTTTGTAAACAGCTTTTACATTACCGCTTTAAGATTGCCAATTTTTTAAGTATTAAAATGGATATAGGTAGGTAGTATGTTATATTTAACATAATATAGACATATTATGCCATCGCGGACTTTTCAGTAGGCATATTTAGGATACACAATTCTACCATATTACATTGATACAATAATAATTATTATCCTAACTTTCGGAACCGGGGCTCGGCCCGGATCGGGCGCGAGGCGCGGCATCACGGAGCGCCCGGCTCGCGCGGCTCGGTCGAAATCACGCATTATTTTGATTTTGCTATATCTTCTAAGATATGCATTTCATTTGCATAGTTTAAACGGAAAAAACATACTTCATGAAATGCTCAAGCTAACTAACATATTTAAAATGATAAGGATTAATACCACATTTGTGTAAATAGCTTTCCAACTACCGTTTTATAATTGCCCATTTTTTAAGTATTAAAATGGATATAGTATGTTATCCTTAAGAGATACACATATGCCATCGCGGACTTTTTTGTAGATCTTTCTAAGGTGTACAATAATGTAGTACATAATTTTGATCTATCTGTTAGTGTTCATCTAGCGTTTGCAATGTAAGTGCAAAAAATGTGTTTATTTACGACGTCACATTAGAAACCTCAAAAATAACAGTATTTCTCCACTATTTAATGGACGTTATTATACATATAAACCTTCCTCTTGAATCACTCTATCTAATAAAAAAACCGAATCAAAATCCGTTGCGTAGTTTTAAAGATTTAAGAAAGCGACTTTGTTTTATACTATGTAGTGATAACTTACTAGCACGAGCCGGGGGCCTACATTATATCATTTCCTTTGTATTTCACTAAAAGCGCCGCGCGGTTTCACCCGCGTACTTTCCGTGAGAGTACAGGGATAAATTATAGCCTTTTATGTTGTTCTGATGTTATTGCAAATCTTTATTTAAATCCATTCCAAAACATACGTATCCATACATTTTTACAAACTTTCACGTTTATAATATTAGTAGGATATCATGATAATCTTGGCCAAATTTTATATCCAGTTTATGTCACCTGGAAGAGTTGAAGTGTAGAATTGGACAAGCTAAAGCTGCTTTTCACAAAATGTCCAAAGTCCTATGCAACCCAAAATTTAAATTTCTTAAAAAAAACCGCATCATGAGATGCTATGTTTGGTCCACTCTCCTATATGAAACATGGGTCTTACTAAAGGAAATATGTCACCGGATACTGGCGTTTGGTATGTCGACTCTACGTAAGATGTTAAAAATTTCTTGGATTAGTTTTACTTCAAATTGTCCGAGTACTTGAAAAAGCAAACCGCAAGAGTGAGTTGACGTCAACTATCATGAGACGAAAAGTTGAGATGCAGAGAGGATTCCTTTATGAATTTCCAAAGTTGATCCTCGAAGGTAAAATCCCAGAGAGGCGAAGCCTAGGCCGTCAGAGAAGAATGGCTAGACGTCATTAAAGACTGGACCAGACATAGCTACACGCAACTGAAGGAAGCAGCATGGGATTGTAGAAAATTAGCTGGTACTCCAGACTTCAGTATGAAGATGGCACCTGATGATGATGATAATCTCTTAGTTTTTTTAGGTAATACAAAATTTATAATATCCATTAAAAATATTATCTTGCGTTTTTCCAGTATGTGTGCAAAAAGTTTTATTTAAAGCGTCGAATAGGACATAGTTCAAGTTTTTCGGTACACCGCCTTTTAAACCGCGTATATTTGGCACTTAAAATGAATACAACACTTTTTAAAAAGTTTTTATATCGAAAGTGTTTGTGCTCGACATTTGATTGAAACCTGTAACTCTAGTGTACTTGTTATATCAGCGTGGAATGGAACGTGGTCGCTTTTATTCTTTTTGAGTTGTTTATTTTGCGGTCTTGTTCATTTTATAGATACTATATTATGCGCATTATACATTAGCCGATGAAATAAAACATCGTCAATGTATTCCTACGAAAACCCTTTGAAAGTGAAGTTCATCACCCTGCATTGACGGATGCCCGTTTATCAGTGGGACATAATATTATAAGAGTCAATGATGATGATGAACCATTGACGACTAAACATTGTCTAGTTACCCATTTAGAATAATAGGGAATAAATACTACAAAACTTGTCATCATTGTTAAAAAAAACCAACCAGTGACAGGGACTGCCGATAGAAGTGAAAACAAAACAATTAAATTCAAATACCTATAATACAGGCTCTAAAAGATTATGACAACCTATACAATTTAAACGGCGCAGAAAATATCCGCATGACATAATTTAGAAGCAACAGAATTTGCAAAACAAATATTGCATAATCTTATATAAATAAATCAAACGTCAAAACTGCGTCTGCAGCGATTCGCGTGCGGTGTCGCGATTCCACGTCATATAAGCGTCAAACTGTGTCTACAGCGTTTCGTGTGCGGTGACACGAGTTCAGAGATTTTATTTCGTCTAAAAATATGCGTACCGTGCTATAAGAAGTTTACACTTCAAAAATCAGTGCTGTTTTCAATAATAATTAATCGTAAGAAGAATTTACATAAAATTGCTCTGTTGAGAACAACGTTAACATTATACAACAATGCAGATGGCGCAAGAATTATCCACTTATTTGTTAGCAGCCCATCATGCTTACACTTTTAATTCTGCTGAGAGACCTTCATAATTTATTTTCTACACGTAATGTAAACAAATTCGTGGAGACAAGATTTTTAAAAGTAACACCACCTCTGTTAATGTTATTAGCCCATTTTCTACTTATTTATTACATCGTTAGTAAACATTATCCTTTAAACAAGGTTTTCTTATTCCCATTACGGTATTTAATAAAGAAAATATAAGAAGCACTCTATTAAGAGCTTTTGTGAATAATAATTTACGCTTTTCTGCAGGAAAAATGCGCTATTTTAAGGTTTTATTATTAGAATTAAGGGAGCATCATTTCGAAAAGAATAGATCAAGGTTGAATGTAATAGCTTCCTATTAAAGAAGCCTATAACGTTATTTCTCCTTTTGAACTTTGAGAAGAATGAGAAAAAAATGTGAATTTGCCTTTAACAGTTTTAGAAGAATACACAATTTTTTTTTGGTATGTTAATATATGCAGAGGAAAACTAAAGTGAGAATCAGAAAAGACGCAGCAAAGTATTTTTTTTACTTTAACGCTGGGATATGCTCTGAGGCATCCCGGGGGGAGTGGGTCTCCCCACGCCGGTATGTGGGACTCGCTGCGCCCGAAAGCTGGTAAATGGAAGCAGCTCTACCCACTAAAACACACTGAGCAGAAGCAGCTCTACCCACTAAAACACACTGCCACCAATGCCGCCTTTGGTGAAGTGCCCCGGATCTAATAAACAAACAGGGCATCTCGACGGCTAGTCAGTCCCCCAAGGGACCGACGCCACTTCCACAGAGGGGTTGTCCCGCACCACACCCTTCACAATGTCGGGACAGTACAATGGGGTGAGGTTCCCGTCCCCGCCACTTGCCCTGCTCTTTTGTCCCCTCATCTTATAAGAGGGGTACAAAGAGCCCCCTCGGCTCAATTAGCTTTGCCCAAGGTGCTGGACTCACCCTAGGCTACTGAGCCCCACCGCCACGACAAGGCCTGAACCATGGTGGGGAACAAAGTAATGTAATATAACTTCTTTTGTAGTGATTTAATAGTTGCAAGCAACTAACAAGTGGTCACTAAAAGTGGTTATAAAATAAACAAAATTACAAACAACAAAACACTAAGTAAAATCATTAAATTGATAAGAAACGCACAAGTTAAAGTCCTGAAATTCCGCGGTCAAAGTTTAATGAACTTTTCAGAATTGTTTCCAAAATTGGAATGAATTTGCCGAATGAGAATTCATGCATTGGGAATACCACTCCCGTCCACTCCCGTCCAGCCCCGACTCCCATCCCAAACAATTAAACGCGTACATCAGGGATGCGTTAAACACCCGCCTCTGCCGAGCGTGTGAACTATTGCCAAGTGTTATCAACAATTTAATTATTTCCTAACTTTGACATCCCACACGATGCGTTGCATTTAAAGTGGGACAAAGTTATGTATAGTAAGCATTGGACATATTATTTAAAATCTCATTCGGAGTTTTGGTGTTCAAATATACTAGAAATTTTGAGTGCAATTATAGTGCACAGATGATATTGTTATCAACATTTTACCTGTTTAACTATGAATATCAAATTATTTCATTTGATATCTTAAGTAGAATAAAGTGTCCCCACCATGGTTCAGGCTTCGGCGTGGCGGTGGGGCTTAGTAGCCTAGGGTGAGCCCAACACCTTGGGCGAAGCTAATTGAGCCACCCCCTCGGCTCTTTGTACCCCTCTTATAAGAGGAGGGGACAAAAGAGCAGGGGGCAAGGGGTAAGGATGGGAACCTCACTCCATTGTACTGTCCCGACGTTGGGAGGGGTTGTTCTGGTTCTAGTTCGGGACCCCTCTGTTCAGGTGGCGTCGATCCCTTGGGGGACTGACTACCGGCGAGGTGCCCTGTTTGTTTATTAGATCCGGGGCACCTCACGAAGGCGGCTTTGGCGGCACTCGCCGGGTTTTAGTGGGTAGAGCTGCGTCCACTTACCATCTTTAGGGCGCAGCGAGTCCCACATACCCGCGTGGGGAGACCCACTCCCCCGCGGGTTGCCTCAAAGCATTTCCCGGCGTTAAAAAAAATTAAAAAAGTAGAATTAAGTGTTCTATAAACTTAGGGTATAAATTATAATCGTAGTTTTAGATAATTTTCATCTTCATCATCAACTGGTTACTGCTTACTGCTTCGCATAGGCCACACTTTTGTTTTTGGAAAATAAGAGGACATACTCCCAAAAAATACCACAGAGTCTGAAAACTCATCCCTTCAATCAATGTGTCCTCTCTACTATGACTTACTGTGCCGAGATATGGACGCTCACACAGGAGGTTGTGTACAAAATGAGAATCGCACGAAGGGCCATGGAGTGAGCGATGCTTGCTATTAAATTAAATCTTATTCGCAATATCAAGATCCCACTCGTAATGTCGATGAAATGTCCATTAAAAAATTCAAAAAACTTGTTAAAGAGCGTTTGTGTAGTAAAGGATACTAAAAAGTTAAAGATTTCATGGAAGATACCACACCCTGGGAATAAGGCGTTCCTCCCAGGCATTTCAGGATAAGATGTTAAAGTTGTAATAGAATACATGTTATTTGAAAAGATCAGTTCCACTGAGTTTGTTTCGCCGGTTCTTCTCAGTGGGCTAGCCTTGGAACCGGTGGTAGATTCAATTGACGTTCAAAAAGATACTGTATTGGTACTATTTTGAATAAAAAAAATTGATTTTGATTTTGAATGGAGTCGGGCAGGACACTTGGCTAGACGAGGTGAGGGAAGGTGTTACACGGACCCCACCATGGTTTAGGCCTTGACGTGGCGGCGGAACCTCACCCCATTGTACTGTCCTGACGTTGGGAGGGATTGTTCTGTGGTGCAGGACAACCCCTCTGTGGAGGTGGCGTCGGTCCCTTGCGGGACTGACTAGCCGTCGAGGTGCCCTGTTAGCTTAACAGATCCGGGGCACCTCACCAAGGCGGCACTGGTGGCACTCGCTGGGTTTTAGTGGGTAGAGCTGCGTCCACTTTCCAAAAAAAAAAAAAAGGTGTTACACGGCGGTAACCAAATGGTGGCCTAGACTGGGTCGGAGAAGTCGATGAAGGATGAAGACCGATGACGTAGGAAGTCTGGTGGGCAAAATGAGACAGACAAGAAACAGAGGAGTTATAGATATACTTTATTACAATTTTACATTACAAGACTTGCTGACCACGTCCAGTAGTAAAATAATAAAACGCAGCAACACATGGATTGAATATCATCATTATTATCAGCTTTATTCCCTCCATTGCTGGAAGTAGCGCATTTGATCTAGCCACTGCACGATATCGTTGTCCCATTCAATTGTTTATTCGTTTAATTGTTTCGACGTGCAAATCTCCCAAACTACTAGTCAAATTTAGTTTTTTTCGCTTGTTAGCTTAATTTTGACGTTCATTCTAAGGAAAGCTTTTATTTTATAATGTATACGTAATACCAATGTCTGGTGTATTCATGTATGTGTATATACAATATGTATGTGTATAC
The DNA here is from genome assembly GCA_963853865.1 of Helleia helle. Classification (NCBI taxonomy): domain Eukaryota; kingdom Metazoa; phylum Arthropoda; class Insecta; order Lepidoptera; family Lycaenidae; genus Helleia; species Helleia helle. The sequence continues at coordinate 3,691,763 of OY971425.1, read as the reverse complement.
TGTACCTACACTATGCTTATATTAATACAGTACTAGCTGGTGCCCACGACTGCGCAGGATAAGAATTTAGTTTTTTTATATAAAAAGTATCCTATGTTACTTCTAATACCTCCAAGAATATGTGTACAAAGTTTCATGATGATCGGTTTAGTAGTTTTCGCGTGAAAGCGTAACAAACATCCACGCTTTCACATTTATAATATTAGTAAGGATAAGGATATATACTATGCTTATATTAATATTGTATAGTGTACCTACACTATGCTTTATAAAAGAATCTTCGGATCCGAAAAAAATATTTTATCTTAAAAAAAACCTGTAACAATACACTAAGATTCTTACCAAAATTCGTATTCTAACTAAAATGATTCGTCTGAATTGTCGCTAACAATATCTTCAACAAATTTGATCAAATTATTTTCATTTGATTAAACAAGAAAAGAAAGATCCTGAACATAACAACATACCCAACTGACTCTGAACTAAAAGCTTTAAAACTTAAAATATATACTTAATATTCAATTTTTATTTATCGTTTTAACCTCAGTGGTATTAACGATTAAAATTTTAATTTTGAGTATTATTAAACCGTAAAATGTGTATTTGTAACGTAATATTTATAAAAAGATTAAATAAGAAACTCTAATAAACGGTTGCCTTGAAGAAGACTTTTAAAGCTTACCTAAGAACATTGCTGCTTTGAAACCTTGGAGACGTAAGAGCTAAGGTACCTTACCTTAGCTCTTACATCTCCAAGGCTAATTGCTATGTTTATTATCAAACTCGCTCTTTCCTATGACTTTTCCTGCAAAATATATAACTGATACGCATAATATTATGCTATAATGTTTTTTTTTTCTTTTTATACCTGCTCTGCAGACCATTGGTCCGCACCATTGTTAGATTGGTTTTGATGATGATTGATTGTTACTTCTGTTGCTTCGCAAAATTGGAGTTCGTTAGGAGGTTAGTTGATGATGATTGATTGATTAGCTTAAGAGGAGCCGCTGGGGTGGAAGAGGGAGAGACGATGTTACCACCGGTTCAAACCCTAGCCCTTTCCTGAGAAGAACCGGCAAGAAACTCAGTGGGCAGCGTCCCTCTACTTGACACTTATAGATGGTAAAGTGTTTGCACGGTGTTTAGTGGTCACGCGCGATCAAGTTGGTGGTTAAGGGCTCCTCTTATTTTGTCACCGTTATTAGTATGTTAGTTGTGTCACGGGGTGTGGATCCTAGTGATTCACTCCCCGCGCTCATAGTTGGTCAGAGTGTTAGTTCGGTTTGGGTGCGCTAGATGGTGTGGCGCGCCCCATTGTCCTCAAGTCCTGGTCAGTTGTTTGGCTCGGCTGCGCTGGATTCTGTGGCGCGCCCCTTTGTCTTTAAAATTTTTCTTATAATGGCGTGGTCTCTGTTCTTAATTGCCATTTTTAAGTTGTAGTTGTTTATTTCTTGGTCAGGGATTGCTGCGACTTTTATCAGCTTGCCCAATGCGTCATCGCTGTCACAGGTGTAGTATGTGAAATGTTTGGTATGACGCGAGAGGGCTACAACTGCGTGAGACGCGCTGTCGTGTAGTTTTATCCTTTATTTAGTCTTTACTATGTACACCGTAAATACAATCGTAGCAGAGTCCCCGGGTATGTTATATGTTAGGATAATATTATAGCATAAGGCAGCATCATTGATAGGTATAGATTTAAATTAAAAATTTACCGATGAGAGAGATGCGCTATACTGCGCTCTCGTTTGCATGGGTACCACGATTCTGTTTTATTTATTTCCTGAAAATGCTTTGTTGTATTTCAGAAAGAAAAGTAAGACTGACAATGTGAGTGCAAGCGCCTTCAGTCGCTTTTTGAGGGTCCTGGATCTGCAGGCAAGAAGAACATCTCAGTGACAGGCTGGCCTCGGCCCCCGACGAAGGCAAGACCTCGTAAGGGAGAACTGCCTGGCCACCACTAAGTAGTCCATGTTCCCACCCTGAGCCCGACACTAGCACAGGGGCGTTACTATAAGTGGCACATTAAGTAACGCACCCTGTTCGTCAGCCGCGCGCAGCTTTCGTCGGTAGCCTCCTCTCTCACTGCTCGTCTGTTTCCTTTTGGGATATTACTGCCCCGGAGGAGGAAACAATCGCCATCCAGGACTCGTCATCATCAAGCATCGCGGTGATGATGCTCGGCAGACACAAGTCCACTCAGATGATCAACGTTAAATCGCGACTCATCTTAGGCATACCTTGACGGTGGGCAAAGTCCACCGCCGCGCCACAATCGTAACATACTGTCATCGGCCCCTTGTGGGCTGGGCCCAGTAAGCAATCCATAGGTGACGCTGATCATTTATCACCCGGTTGCTCGTCCGCCCGTTTGCCTATTCACGTAAAAAGATTATATACAGATAGAATTGAATACATATGAGTTATCAAAACTAGATTCGTTTTTCATGTTGCCATTCAAACAATATTCAGTAGCATAAACGAACGAAATACGTCGCAAAAAATGGCGGATCGGTCAATAAACCCTTGTAACGGACGCTGTGTTTTGGATGACACATTGAGTATACAATAATAATATCTATGGACGCGTTCACACCACGTCAATCTGGTCCCGTAGAAAGTTCTCGAAGAACTTGTGTTACGGGTGCCAGACAACGGAAATATATTTAATACTTTTATACTATACATATATTTAAGATTTTTATTATATAATACACATATCTAATACGCATTCATGACCCATGAACACAGAAAATATTTTTGTTCCCTGGCGGGATTCGAACCCGCAACCTCCGGCTTGAGCGCCAACGCGCTTACCACTGAGCCACAGAGGTCGTCAAATAGGAAGAGTAACATTTTCTATTTAGACTATTTTTTTACCGGTGGGAGGGAAGCGCTGTGCCGCGCTCCCGGCTGCATGGGTACCACCATCTTGCTTATTTCTCCCGTGAAACAGCTTTGCTGTGTTTCGGAGAGAAGGGCAAGACAGGCAGTGTAATTACTGGCACCGAGACTTCACATCTTATGTCTCAGGATAGGCAACACATAAATGAGTTGCCTGGGCTCGTTCCAGGTATACTAGTTTATGTTCATGGGCGACGACGACCACTTAACATCAGGTGGTACGTTTGCCAGTTTGCCTATCCAACTAACATAAAAATAAATATTAAAAAAATAAAAGAATGTGAAATTCTAAAAAAAAAATTGGAATTGGAATGAAAAAAAATTGAGGAATTTTATCGTGAGCCTCCCGTGACTATGGTTGATTGCTTTATTACTAAGACGATCTCCGTGCGGTGGCCGGTCCGTGTTGGATGCGGGTGGCAAGGGATCGGCCGTCTTGGCGTTCATTGAGGGAAGCCTATGTTCCACAGTGGATGGACAGAGGCTGATGATGATGATGATGATGAGTCCTCCCGTGACTTTGGTTGCTTTAAAGTATCTGGTGGGTTAGCCAAGATGCCATTCTACAATCGTAAACGCTAATAGAAAACTAATAAATGTATGGAAATGACATTTAAGACCACGCGATTTATCGCTATAAAATGTCATTTCCATACACTTATTAGTTTTCTACTAGCGTTTACGATTGTAGAATGGCATTTTGGCTAACCCAGCTGAAACGTAGCGTATAGATAATCTCTTATAAAATCCGTAAAATTTGATTTATTATTGTACACATTTTTAGGTTGTTGCTGGAGACTAGTTTTTAGTTATTGTCATCATAATCATCAGTCCCTATCCCTCCTCTGCTGAACATAGGCCTCTAAATGAATGCCAAGACGACCGATACACGTTTGAATTGATTTTAATGATAAAATCAAATAAACAGTTTACTCCTTTATTAATACGTATACAAAATTGGTACAGTTTAAATATGGCTAATTTCATTAAAAGGAAAAAAAATAAAGTAACCATCCTTTTTTAGAGTACAGATTTCCCAAATTTGTTATGTTGTATTATTTTAACTTATGTATATTGTTTTGGTAAAATATTTTCATACAATTTTAATATAAATGTATCAAAGTGTGTAATTCTTTGACTTGTAAAAATCTACCTTAAGGTTACACAAGTCACTCATCTTTCCATACAAACGCAGAACAGTAATTACTACAATGCTTGACGTTGACCATGAAAAACTAAGTATAATATAAATTGATCTCGTCGTTATCTATGTGTGTATGTACCCAAAATCGTAAAAAAATTATACATTTAAAAAATACAAGCTTCTAAACTTTCGTATTTCAACACTGATTTTAGCCCAACTATGGGCGTAAATAAATAGTATACCGAGCACGAAAGCTCAAAAATAAAGCCCGTACAGACATAGTTTAGTTATTCAAAAGATAAAATAAATTTATTTTGAAAAGATACACTTATTAGTTTTTCTATAATAACTGTTTTGCTAAAAGGACATTTTCGGAATGAATCATTGTGCATTTCATTCTAGCACGCATGTTCGCGCACTATGTCAGGTGAGATAGCAATCATTTTGTTAGAGTTGACTAGTTGAACCTTAATTTCCATACATTTGGTGATACACACAGGCCTAGTTAGGCTAGTTAGCCACATATCGTATATATCGATTGCTTCGTATATTCCGTTCAATGGTTTTAGTGATTTAGCTGACGAGGCGTCAGAGCGTACACGTGAGCAAGTCATGGCATGGATGTATTTACACTGCCAATGCCGAGTAAACATTCCGTAGAGCATCCTACATATATACTAAACATTACCTTTGCTTACTCGACCGGATTATTCAGAATCGACAAACATGTATAGAGCTAACGGACGCAAATATTTGACTGATTGCCAGTATGTATGAATTCACCTTTTTGTTTGGGCATTGGGGTGATTTCGGGGTTTGTGTGCTACTTTCTAGATTGGTTTTGATCATAGTGCAATGGTTCAAAGTGGTTTTCTATTTATGGTAGTATTTAAATGGTAGTTTTTATTGGTAGAAATACGGATTATGTTTCTGATGGTAAGCGGTCAGTGTCATTTAAAAGCACACACGTTCATATAAACTCAGGCAAATCGTTCATGCGTCAATATTTTTTTGATGACGCAGGAGAATGCATTTCACATGTATCCAAGTTACCCGGGTAGGCTTCTGGACCCTCCCCATCATGGTTCAAGCCTTGTCGAGGCCGTGGGGCTCATTAGCTTAAGGTAAGCAAGTCGCTAGTTTGGTCGAAGCAAATTGAGCCGAGGGAGCTGTTCTTTGTACACCTCTTAAAAGAGGAGAAAGGAGACAAAGGGCTAGGATGGGAAACTCATCCCTTTGTACTGTCCCGACGTTGGTAAGGGTTGTTCTGCGGTCCCCACCATGGTTCAGGCCTTGAAGTGGCAGTGGGGCTCAATAGCTTAGGGTGAGCTCAGCACCGAGCTCACCCTAGCTCACCCACCCAGCTCTTTGTACCCCTCCTATAAGAAGAGGGGACAAAAGAGCAGGGGGCAAGGGGTAAGGATGGGAACCACACACCATTGTACTGTCCCGACGTTGGGAGGGGTTGTTCTGTGGTGCGGGACAACCCCTCTGTGGAGGTGGCGTCGGTCAATTACGGGATTGACTAGCCGTCGAGATGCCCTGTTAGCTTAACAGATCCGGGGCACCTCACCAAGGCGGCACTGGTGGCACTCGCCGGGTTTTAGTGGGTAGAGCTGCGTCCATTTACCATCTTTCGGGCGCAGCGAGTCCCACATACCCGCGAGGTAAACCCACTACTCCGCGGGATGCCTCAGAGCATTTTCCGGCGTTAAAGAAATTTTAATATTATAATCGATTTAGTAGTTTAGGAGTTCATCGCTGACAAACAACGTTAAAAAAAAAGTTAATAAAGTGGGAGTGAGTGACGATGGTCTGGTGGGTATGGGCTCGGTCTCTTGAGTGAGAGGTCCGGGTTCGATCCTGACCCCTGTGATGCCTTGAAATGGGTTTACTAAATTTTTCCATCCACCTGATTTCGAGGAGGAGAACCGTGCTCAGCAGAGGGAGATATAATGGTTGATAATTATTATTATATAATCTTGCTTGTTTCTCCCGTGAAACAGCTTTGCTGTGTTTCGGAGAGAAGGGCAAGACAGGCAGTGTAATTACTGGCACCGAGACTTAACATCTTATGTCTTAGGATAGGCAACACATAGATGAGTTTGTTGTCTGGGCTTGTTCCAGGTAAACTAGTTTATGTTCATGGGCGACGTTGACCACTTACCATCAGGTAGCACGTTTGCCAGTTTGCCTATCCAACTAACATAAAAAAAAATATATTAAAATAGAATACAGACGATACTTTGCGGAAATCCATGGAATTATGTGATATCAAATTATAATAAAGCTATCAAGAATTCTGCGAATCACGCAGTCTTTACAGAGATTCAGTTAGGATTAGTAAGTATCGTCACTTAATTTAAAATCTACATCTTGAAGAAACGTGCGTAGATTATGTGATTGTGTTGTATTGGGGTGTGAGGTGGTGGTGTAGTCAAGTATATGCATAAGCAGGGGGAAAGGTGGGAGATGCTATATGCATGCTTGCACTCACATATTTGCTGTAAAAACTGGGTGGTTCTCAGAATTATTATTTTCTAATAAACAATTTAATATTTAATACAAATGTTTCAACGTAAATAAGCCCGTGTAGATCGACGTCCTACATTAAGAGGTCTATTTCATGTGGACAAAAACGGGTTCCTGATGAAGTAATCAAGGATTTACCTTGATCGTTGATGCGTGAAGGGATTTTGATTAACTCCACACACACCAGCTAGCGGGGGAAAAATATCTCCATAATATCATCATCATCATCATCATCGGCCTCTATCCGTCCACTGCTGAACATAGGCCTCCCTTAATGAACGCCTAGATGGCCGATCCCTTGCCACTCGCATCCAACACGGACCGGCTTCCCACCTGGTTAATGGCCGACCAACACTTCGTCTACCTAAACGTGGCCATAATATACTTATATATAAAGAGTTATAAAGGGTAGAAGTTTAGAAGGCAACTAAATACCAGCAAAAAAACCCAGATAAGCGCGAATCTGATTAGCACGCTGAGGGTTCAGAAAAATGTATTATAATGTAACAACAGATACACCGTTTTATATTTTTCCTTTAGCGTTGTGAGGCCTAGCTTCATACCAAATGATGATTTTTATGAGGTAGTGCCATGCTGCTATGTAGCCGAGTTAGGCCGGCACGAACGGGGTGATACCTCTCGCTCACATAACACAACGTCAAGTGACAGAAATGCTGTCGTGTTACCGATGTATAGTATAGATTGATAGATATTTGATTATAAAATATTAGAAAAGATTAGTTGAACTGAGGTTGACTCACCGGTTTTTCTGAGTGGGCTTGCCTCGGAACCGGTGCTAGACTCAATTGACGTTCAAAAAGATACTACCAAGTAAGTAAGCTTAAACCTTAGCGTAAGACTTTTTAGGGAATAGCTCCTTAACTTGGAGCTGATCTGGGTTGGCCAGGAGGTATCAAGGATGTCACAGTCCTTCTTGAAACTACCAGCACATCCCTACCCTATCCCAAAATATTCATCATAGTCTAAGGCAAACAGAGTCTGTTTTGTGGTGACAGTGAAACCATTATACCGTCTCACAGTAATTCGCACACTTAGCATTTCAATTTCTCGACCGGGTAGTGACTGTATAACATGTATAAGGGATAAAACGTAACTTAGGATGTGGGGTCTAATCCCACGTCATTAATCAAGTCATTCGTACACAGTACCTAGTGCCCAAATATTTATTTTCGGGAAGCAGCAGTAAAACATGGCAAACATCCCGTAGAACAGTTTAAATGTATATTATTCACCTTTTAAAAATGTCGAATTGTGTAAAAATAATCTGATGGTATGATATTTTATTTAATGTAATGTAGTATTTACATGGCTATTTTTACTCCCCTCAACATGGTTCAGGCCTTGACGTGGCGGTGGGGCTCAGTAGCCTAGGGTGAGCCCGGCACCTTGGCCGAAGCTAATTGAGCCGAGGGGGCTCTTTGTACCTACCCCTCTTATAAGAAGAAAGGACAAAAGAGCAGGAGCAAGGGGCGAGGACGGGAACATCACTCCATTGTACTGTCCCGACGTTGAGAGGGGTTGTTCTGTTGTGCGGGACAACCCTTCGGTAGCGTCGGTCCCTTGGCGGACTGACTAGCCGTCGAGATGCCCTGTTTGTTTACTAGATCCGGGGCACCTCACCAATGGCGGCATTGGTGGCACTCGTCGGGTTTTAGTGGGTAGAGCTGCGTCCACTTACCAGCTTTCGGGCGCAGCGAGTCCCACATACCCGCGTGGGGAGACCCACTACCCCGCGGGATGCCTCAGAGCATTTCCCGGCGTAAAAAAAAAAAAAAACAAAAAAAGAAAGGTAGAATATTGCAATTTAGAAACAAAATAATAAACATCAGTTTGGCTACGGCTGTAAAACTAACACGGTCAAAGCCGGAGACAACAGCTAGTGATACAACTCACTGTAATAAGCGCACAACTTTTCCTCAAAAACGAAAATATTTTTTTTTTTGTTGAAAACTTATTGTATGTTAATTGCAAAAGTAACTTTCATATCCGTACCTGGAGTCTGGACAAAAAGGTTTAAAATACAGCAAGAAGTGTTTCATCCCAAAAGTTCTGGTAAATTGCACTGCAAGTCAGTCGCAGTAAATATTTGCATTGTACAACGAGATTGGTTTGCTTTCAACGCATTCAAAGGCTGTGTTTACATCGAAATATAAAAATTCCTTACGATCATTGGAGTTGGATTGGTGTTGGAATATTCGCCATTTTTATTAATAGGACTTGTTATGCTATTTCCTATCTGTAGTATCTGTTGTTTTGTAGGATGATATATAACGGTGGTACATAATGAGTTGCCTTTTTTTTATGACGCAGATCATCATGCTTTCACAGGCTCCTGGACCAAATATGCGGCTGTACAATTTTCCACAAGTTTCCTTCACCGTAAGCAAGCAATGGTCTCATGTTAAGGTGCGCATAGAAAATTATAAAACCCATTTCAAGGCATCACAGGGGTCAGGATCGAACCCGGACCTCTCACTCAAGAGACCGAGCCCATACCCACTAGACCACCGTCACTCACTTTCTAATATTAAATGTCAGTAATTTAATTTAATCTATTACGCTTCTGTGACCGGTGAATTTCCCTGAAGACGCGCGGGTCCCAGATCAGGAGTGGAACAATTTGAAGAGTGCCAAATGTTGAAGTGTAGAATTTATCAATTTTATTCCATCTGGGTTTCTTTGGAATTAGAATAATTTAGACTACAATGCAAAATATAGCAGCATATATTTGTATAATTTAAAATGTAAAATTCTGTTTTATTATTTAAATCTATATAAATAAAAATAAATTGCAGAAATGTTTGTACGCACATAACGTCAGAACCACTGCCCCATTTTTTTTTGATTTAGTCTAATAATCTGTACGGATAACTTGTCTATATCAAGTTAAATAAAATTAGCCTATTAGTGCGATATAAATTAAATAAATCAATTTCAGTTTCGAGAAAACTTCTTCTTTTGACATATCGAGAGTAGATCATTCTTATTACGAGGCGGGCAATATATTATTTAGCAAAATCTATACTAATATTATGAGTTTAAGTTAAGTTTGTTTGTTTGTTTGAACGCACTAATCTCAGGAACTACTGGACTGATTTGAAAAATTATTTCAGTGTTAGACAACCCATTTATCGAGGAAGGCTATAGGCTATACATCACGATGTCACCTATTGGAGTTGAGTAACGTAGGCGAAGCTGCAGGCAACAGCTAGTGTTTTATAAATGTAACATTCTTAATAGCATAACTTAAAAATTATACTCAAAGAAAATTTTAAGGCAATAACAAAGAACTGATTAGAAATTTTGATAAACTGTGTCTAAAACCATCACAAGAAAACCTGCTTTGGTTCATCTCTTTAAGCATTAGCGGTTATAACACCCGTGTTTTTTTTAGATTTTAAATTAATTATTTATTTTTAATCTTTTACCTCCATTAATGTATAGCGCGATGTATAGCTTTTTATCTGTTTTAATCAATCGCCAATCTTGAAGGACCTGGATATTGTTTTAATTATTGCATTGTCATTAGTTTTTTGATAAGTGTGCGTTTTAAATTAATCAGACGTTTACAAGTGCTGGAATATCGAGTTCCAAGATTTCTTTACATACCTTCATACATAAGATTTTACATATACTCGAAGCTAATATACGCATGCTATTACATACCTGATGATCGGTCCCTGGTGCCGAGAACCGATGCAATCTGGGGACGCTCTTCGTTGATGACCAGCTCAGCCTGCTCGCTGTAGACGGAGTGGACTGTGGAGATACAGGTCAGCCTCAGCTGGCCGCGCTCGAAGCTGTCCGGCCGGACCATGAACGACAGCTGACTAATAGATGCCACCTGTCACCAATTTATAAATTAATGTGATAAAAATATTTTTTGGCGTGAAAGATCTATTATGTTCCAATATATATTTAATGTCTACCATTGCATCAGCAAAAGAGTAATCTCGATGATATTGTCTGTCTTTGAACAATTTTTTTTGTGAAATGCTTTTGACACATGTAGTCAGAATCTCGGATAAATGGACCTACCCGTCCCACATACATATCCTAGGTATGTGGGACCCGTAAACTAAAACCACTGCGAGCACCTTCAGTCGATTTTTGAGGGTCCCGGATCTGTATTCAACGGGATTACCTCAGCGAGTCTGTCTTAGAACGATGTATTATCCATATTTATTAAGTACATAACTGGTTGCCTAAGCAGACGTTGCCACAGACAACAGCGGTACCTACTGTGTCCAAAAATATATTTCTCGTCTAAGAACCAACCTGTTGAACAAAATTTTATTTAAATCGGTTCAGTGGTTAGTGTTCATCATGAATGCTACGTACGTTTTTCATTTCTACTTTTCCATATTTTCATAATAATATATTATTTTATTTTCGCATTTAAACCATAAAACAATAAAAATGGGTCTCAAAAAACGTTATCAGATTTTTTCCTTTACTTATATTATAGTACCTAGCTTTTTCATCTAGGTTTTGGTTTGTCAAACATGGACAACGCAGTGATTTTATAAAGGTTTTATCATTTTGAAGAAGGGAACTCTAAAATGGGATGTTTTTGACAAATTTGTTTCAATTATAGACAGACAGACAGATACCACAACAAAGTGATCCTGTAAATGTTTTATCATTTAGTGTAAGGCAATCCGAAATGGAAAGGGATGTTGACTATTTTTAAACAACTTCAAAAAAGGAGCTTATAATATGTTCGTGTGTATATTTTTTTATGTATGTTCACCGATTTCTCCATCAATTGTGGACCGATTTTCAAAATTATTTTAATAGACATATTTTATTTCGTGGAGCTCGTTATCTCGTGAACGTTGTAGAAATGTTGAACTACACATGAGGAAACGTGGTAAATGTCCTGGTTTTAAACAGTGTTTATCATTTACCATAATCTGGCTTCCTAGCTCGTTCGCCAAATTTTTCTAGCAAATAAAAAATAACAATGATTATATCTGAAATTTTTGAGGCAAGTTTTTGAGATAAGCAAAACCTACCCCATAAATTATCTTAACTACTCAACAATTCTGTCTTAAAATATCTATAGAAATTCAATATATCTTCGAAATATCTAAATAGTGTGTCACAACATTAATAACGAACTTTCCGTTGTTTCAAAGTTTCTAAAGTTAACCAAGATGGATCAGTGGCTTGATTTCAATAACTTGCAATGTTCAATGCCCTCCTATGATATAAGAAAATGGTAAGCCGCTTGGTGATAATTGGCCAACGTCACCTATGACTCACCAACTTCACCCGAGACTAGCCATTAGCCATACATAAATTCCAAGACTTAAAATAGTCTCGGTACCAATAATTACCTGTCTGTCCTTCTCTTCTTTTCGAAGCATGGAAGTTATTCCACAGAAGGATAAAAATGATGGCAAATTCAAACGACTGTGCGATATATGGGCGTTTCTCCTAACGATAAATATACACTTTTTAGTAGTATTTCCTCATAGAACTATCAAGAATTTTCTAGAATGTTTGAAGCTTTTAGGAATAGAATCATGAGCCCTTCTCAAATCTTATATTGATGATTATTACCAGATGGAGTATCGTTTGGCGTTCCATGGAATGTATAGTTTTGGTGTTCTCTAAAACGTTTCGTGCGGTTTGTGAGTTTTCAATGGCCCATTGGGAGGGATAGAGAAAAGTAGGGAAAAGAATGTACATAATCTCTGGATGTGCGTATGTGTATCAAATCAAATTTATATAACTTTTAGAGATTCTCGCGCTTACCTACTTCGTGTTTCAAGAATTTGGATTCATAAAGGATAGATTCAAGAGTCAATAACCTCAGTCTTTGGGGGATAGCGTTCGCTGAATGTGACTTTCATATCGCTTAAGTTTATCTAAATCTAATACTTAGAAAGGTTTCATTCAAATTACTAAACACTAAATACTTCGCCCGCCTTAACTGAGATTTTCAGATGATTTTTTCAATCGGATAAGTGGTTTCCAAAATTATCTGTTTTTTATATTAGTTGGTTAGTGGTCGAAGCGCCCCACCATAGTTCAGGCCTTGTCGTGACGGTGGGGCTCAGTAACCTAGGGTGAATCGAATTGGGCCGAGGGGGCTCGTTTGCACTCCTATAAAACTGCACTGCACTGCTATAAAAAAAAAATAACCAATCTTAAATACATTAGGTATAGTCTGCTCTGAATATACCTACCGCTCTGGCGTGGCGGTGGGGCTCAGTAGCCTAGGTTGAGCCCAGCACCTTGGGCGAAGCTAATTGAGCCGAGGAGGCTCTTTGTACCCCTCTTATAAGAAGAGGGGACAAAAGAGCAGGGGGCAAGGGGCGAGGATGGAAACCTCACCCCAGTGTACTGTCCCGACGTTGAGAGGGGTGGTTCTGTGGTGCGGGACAACCGCTCTGTGGAGGTGGCGTCAGTCCCTTGCGGGACTGACTAGCCGTCGTGGTGCCCTGTTTGCTCATTAGATCTGGGGCACCTCACCAAAGGTTTTTAGTTTTTACACTCGCCGGGTTTTAGTGGGTAGAACTGCTTCCACTTACCAGCTGTGGGGCGCAGCGAGTCCCACATACCCGTGGGGAGACCCACTCCCCCCGGGATGCCTCAGAGCATTTCCCGGTGTTAATGAATAAAAAGTGGTCGAAGTCGACTATGAACACAAACAAGTTTACCTGGAACGAGCCCAGGCAACTCTATGTGTTGCCTATCCTGAGACATAAGATGTTAAGTCTCGGTACCAGTAATTACACTGCCTGTCTTGCCCTTCTCTCCGAAACACACTAAAGTTGTTTCACGGAAGGAACAAGGAATATGGAGGTACTCATATAGCCAGGAATGTGCACAGCGCATCCCTTCCACTGGTAACAACATCCAAACTCACCAACATTACTATTCCAACCCAACGCCAGGAGGCCGTGTGGTTGCACGGTTGGCGGGGGGCAACCCCCCACTTTTACAAACTAAAAGTGAGCCAAATGGGTTCACACTAATCCGATGTAGCATTAGGGCCTTCGGGCCGTTAGCATAGATCCATCCCAAAAAAAAAACTGTTAAATATATTATATATCTTTATAAAAGTAGTATTTGCAAGGTTGTATTTTGCAAGATTTCCATTTAAGTCACCGTCATCATTATAATTCACAAAAGTATTTAAATGTTTAAAGGTGTCTCCAAATTATAAGATTGGTTTTGTATATTCTTGATTGGAAAAAGGCAGATGGCAGAGATCAGACGCGTTTGGTCATGCTTTATTTTCAATGGGGGTAGGGACTTAGGTCCATATAGTTGCCAGGTCTCACCCAGGGTGGTACACATAAACGCATTAACCCTGCGGAACGAAAAATAATGCACAGACTACCTTAGATGGTACTCGATCCAAGTACTTCTACCCTTTTTCAAACGCAACAAAGCCATTTGAAGAAATAAACAAGATAATGCTTAGTAAAGACTCAAATTAATTCCAATTAATAAGACATATGTTTAACATCAATCGGAAATCCACAAACATTTGCGTTCAAAGTGTGTAACAGTGTAATAATCTATTTAACCTTTAACTATGGACGTTCCATTTTTGTTACACTACTACGTGCGGCCTCACAGACCGCTATCTTTATGGGCTGGTTTCTATCTTTATGAGTAAGTATTTTGTATTTTTTTGTTTTTATCCCTTACAAGATTTACTAAATGTAAATAAAAGATGTAATTTAAATGAAAAATGTATTTATTTTAAATTAAATCTAACGATATAACAATCGAAGGCACTTTTCAGACTTTTTAGCTGGAGATCACTTTATAGGTATATTACCACTGGAAAATGATTTTTTTTAGTTTTAACATCTTTTAAAATAAAATGTAAAGAACAAAGAACATAAAAAACATAACACAATCTTCTGAAAACTATTCATAAAAATTTCGACAAGGACCCAACTTGGTCATATATATAGGCAATCTTTGCATAGCGGCTTAGAGCATTGTAGGCATATTGGCTGTTTATAGCTAACAAAAGTGTGGGTCGTCTTTCTTTTTATCTTTGGTGGGCCTTTTGATTTGCCTACCGTCGTTGGTTGATCGTTTTTTGAAATTATAGTTTACAAAATCTAGAACTAACAAAATCACCGCCAGCGTAAATTTATAACACAAACGTGGACGTGCGGTCTCACGGACCGCACTCAAAATATAAAGCGAAATTACTCACGCAACATTCAGCCGGCGACGTAATCTTTACTCTCAACGGTCGTTTTACCACTAAAACCGAAGCTACTGAGGCTGGCATACCCGTGGGGTACGCGGGAGGAGGGGGGCACGAGAATCACAAACGGCCTGTGAGACCGCACGTCCATAGTTAAAGGTTAAATAAATTTTCTTCTATTCTATTATATTCTATGCACAAAAAGGTTTTATAATTCATTACTATTTAGTAATGTATCTACCAAATACCACTGCAAAGCAGAGATATCCACCAATGTCAAGGTTTGAAGCATGATCCGCTAAATAGAGTTCGGATTAAACGGTAAACCTCGAAACTCCTTTCAACGTAGGTATTACTTATTGAATATACATTTAGTGTACAAAATTAATTATATTTGTGTAACAATGTAATTTCTCTTTCAAAGAATATATTAAAATTTGCACTAGTATAATAACGTTGATGAGTTTGTTTGAACGCATTTATCGGAATAATATACGAAAATATTATTCCGATTTGAAAATAAAACTATCTGTATTTCATACCCCGATGATCAACGAAAACTATTTATTTGGGAGAAAAAATATTTTCAAATTTCAGGGTGGGAAAAATGCGGAGAACAGCAATAAGTAATTTATCAAAGGACTATGATAGAGATAGATCTGTATCTATCTGTATATGAGATGAGAAAGGTAGTTTTATTACTAGTGATATATTTATTATAAAAGTACCATTTCAGTTCTACCAAAAGAACAATAACACCTTTTTTAGTTGTGCCAATAAAAAAAATGTATCACCTTTTTACTTGTGCCAATGGTTGGGATTGGGTCCGTGACATCTTCGTCGGTCGCAACCTCGCTGTTTCTCGGCGTGGGGAACACCACTGAATCTTGACTTGGCAGGATGGCGCCATCCTACAAAACAATAAATATTTATTAACTATACTATGGAGCGTGCTATGCTGGGTGTTTCTTTGACGTATTAGGTTCGGAACGAAGACAACCGCCAGAGAACTAAGGCAGCCGATATCAAGAAAAGAATTAGCTCGTTGAAGTGCCAGGTCACACACTGACGAATAGTGTTGATCGGACATTAACCACGTGGGAAGACGATCTCCGTGCAGTGACCGGTCCGTGTTGTCTTTCATTGAGGGAGGCCAATGTTCAGCAGTGGAAGGATAGAGGCTGATGATAATGATAATGATAATGATAATGATGATGATGATGATTTATTAATTTATAAGTTACTAATCAATATGAGTATTAAAAAAATGGAACACAATGTCAATACAGAATATTAGAAAGAAAAGAAGACAGGTAACTCGTTGGAATAACGATAAAATTAAAATTTAAGAAAAAACTGGAAGAAATTATTGCCAAAGATAGAGACAAATCTGACAAAAAGTCTGGAGGAGGCTTTACCCTCACTTAAGAGGGGTTCTTGTACGATAAATAAATTATTGGAACCTTGTTAAATCTTGTGTTATATGACAAGATTTTACAAGGTTCCAAGGATTTAATTCGACGACCTCTGTGGCTCAATGGTTAGCGCGATGGCTCTAAAGCCGGAGGTAGCTGGGTCGAATCCCGCCAGGGAACACAAAGTTTTCTGTGTTCCTGGGTCATGGATGTATATTAAATATGTGTATTATATAATAAAAATCTTAAATACATGTGTAGTATAAAAGTATTAAATATATTTCCGTTGTCTGGTACCCGTAACACAAGTTCTTCGAGAACTTACCACGGGACCAGATTGTGGTGGTGTAAAAGCGTCCATAGATTTTATTTATTAATTATAGTAATTTAGCTAATATTATACACATTACTACATAATCGATTCTCATAATTATCAATTATCATAAGTCGTAAAATTATTTTTTAATAATGCAAAAAATAAAAAGCTTTTTTATTATTTTATTATGCACATTTCAATCGCTGCAATAATATTATAATTGAGAAAATTGTCTAGTAGATTGTATTACGGTGAAATACATTGATTATGTAAATGATAATAAGCTCCTAGTTCATAGTGATTCCATTGAAAGAGGTGTATGTCCAGAAGTGGATGGAAATTGCTGATGATGATATATTATCCTAATTAATACATATATGTATAATAATGTATCAACCTCACAAAACTATTGTTTTCTTAAGCTCAAGTACATAATTGTTTATATTTTAAACAAAAAAAAATTAAAATAGTAATTTACTTGTGAATAATTTTCATCATGACCCCCTATCCGTCCACTACTGAACATAGGCCTCTCTCAATAAACGCCATGAGTAATTTTATCCATAGTAAATTCACTGCATTCTCTATGATATATCAAAAGACCCAAGACAAGTCTAAAAACTATGCTATATTATCGCCCTACGAGTACATTAAACTTTTTTCTTAAATAAACTGTAAATAAGTAAATTAAATTGTACGTAAGCTACATTTTAGCGCTGCTACCTAGCCGTAGCATTGCTACGAGCTAATTATCTATTTAGTGTTGTAGTTATTTTTTTATTATTTTGCCAGTTAATTTAAGGCTAAAGCCTACGTGGTTTTAGTTTCACTAAAATTAGCATCAAATTCATCAACATTTATTCCTCAAATGCAAAACATAGGACCTTCAGTGAACGCCAGGACGACGGATGCCCGCCCCACGTATTCATCAAGGATTGGCTACTCCATGGAAATCTCCCTCTATAACCATTCCATATATTTGAAGGTTGACTTGATGACTCTTGTGGCCCATTCGCCATCAGTTCTTCAGCCGGTGTCTTGTTGGTGAAAAAAAATCATCACGGGATGCTCGGCGGACGTGAAAGATTGATGTTAATATAAACAAATCATAATTAATAAACATCGAAAACAAAAGGTATGCCGTTTGCCCTCGCTGTATGCACATCGATTTTACTACAAACCATATTTAATTTTATGTAAAATCAATCAATGTTTAATCTGTAGCCTGAGCAACGCCGCAGGTAACATCTCATATTTAGTAATCACGTTAGCCTAAATTCGGTATAAAATTTTAACCAAAAATGGCTCAATTGTAGTATTATATCTATACTAATATTATAAAGTGGAAGAGTTTGTTTGTTTGTTTGAACGCGCTAATCTCAGGAACTACTGGTCCGATTTGGAAAATTCTTTCAGTGTTAGATAGCCCATTTATCGAGGATGGCTATAGGCTATATAACATCACGCTATGACTAATAGGAGTTAAGTTAATTAAGTTAACGCGGGCGAAGCTGCGCCCAACAGCTAGTAATACTATAATTATAAAGAATATTGAGTATAATATATATTATACAATATACTATAATCACAATATAAGCAAAATATGTATTAACGCTGTGCTATAATTAAACTAGTATAATGCTTTAAAACATAAATTTACTACATAAATGTATACAGCATAAACTACCCTTATGTGTTCCACAGTGGGGCACTATAGTCTCCTAATCGAAATCTGGTAGAGGGTGTCGACCCATTGTTTACCTTATTGCTCGCCCAATGCGGGGCAGTGGTGAGTAAGCCATGTTGATGGCTAGGTGGGGAAATTAAGGAAAACCTAGGTATTTTAAGTGCAACAGTCAGACAGTACACCCTGTACCGAGAACATCGTCGCGTACGCAAGCAAGATTAGTAAATTTATTTTCAAATTTTAAATCCTATGGTTTTATAGATTAAGTTCATCATCATCATCATCATCATCATCAGCCTTTATCCGTCCACTGCATAGGACTCCTTCAATGGACCGTAAGACGACCGATCCCTTGCCACTCGCATCCAACCTAAGATCGTCTTCCCACCTGATTAATGGCTGACCAACACTTCGTCTACCCAAACGCGATCTCCACTCTTCTTCTTTTTCTTATTTTAGTTTAAGTTATATATCTTTAAATTACACAAGCAAAGCTGGGGACAACAGCTAGCATGATATAATTTAAACAACATAAACGAAATCTGTAATGAATATGTTCGCGAAGATGATTGAGAGAGAAAACAACGTTTGGTAGCAGGCAATTAATCTCCGTCTTAAACCAATTAGAGTAAATAATTGTTGAGAAAATCTCGAATCGCGAGAGAATATTGTTGAGCGTGAATCATGGGATCTATGATTTACTACCTATTGTGTATTTTACATAAATTGTTGTTAATATTTACGGAGTATCTGTACCTAGGTAACACTGAAAATGTTTAGAAATTGAAAAACGGCTTAATGTAGAAAGTTGCCAATACTTTTATTGTTTTTCGAAGTAATCTCCGTTTCTTTCAACACATCGTCGCATTCGATGGAACCACTGAGAAAATCAGTGGGCCCATTCTTCCTTAGGAGTCTCTTCTATGGCATTTTCGTACGCTTTCACCGCATCTTCAGGGCTCGTAAAGCGAAAACCTCGAATTTTATCTTTAGTTCTTGGGAATAAATGAAACTCGCAGGGCGCCAGGTCAGGACTGTAAGGCGGATGACTCATACATAGGCGGATATCTCGACACCTGCCATAGTCAAATATTCAACAGTCCGTTTTGCGGAGTGCGCTGAAGCATTGTCGTGGTGAAGGAGGATCCTGCTTCGAGGGCGCTGCTGTCGAATTTTTTCCAAGACAACAGACAAACAGCGATTGACATACCAGTCTGCAGTAACTGTCCTTCCATCTTCTAGCACAACTGTCGCGAAATGACTTTTCCGACCAAAGAATGAGGCAATCATCTTTTTTCCTTGACTTCTTCCTTTCTTTACCTTAGTTGGCCGATCCTCGAAAGGAAACACCCACTGAGCTGATTGTCTTTTGGTTTCGGGTTCGTAGCAATATATCCAGCTTTCATCACCTGTGATGATGTTAAATACAGCATTTGAGTTACCGCCGTTGAACTTATCTAACATTTGGCGACACCAGTCCATGCGGAGGCGTTTCTGGTCGTCGGTTAAAGTATGGGGAATCCATCTGGTACAAAGCTTCCTGACGCCTAAATGTTCGTGTAATATTTTTTGAACTTGTTTCATACCAATGCCTAGGCTTGCCCGTATCTGCTGATAGGTCACTCTCTTATCTTCCTCTATCATGCGTCGCACAGCACTGATGTTATCTTCAGTAGTCGCTGTTAAAGGACGTCCCTCACGCGGATCATCACTGAGATTGCTACGTCCACGCTTAAACTCGTTAAACCAATTGTAAATAGTGGCACGAGATGGGGCTTCATTAAAAAATGCTAATTGCAGCCTATCATAGCTTTGTTGTTGAGTAAGCCCACAACGAAAGTCATAATAAATCATTGACCGAAAATTTTCTCGCGTTATGTTCATTTTCACGTGTAGCAAGAGTTTTAGATTTGCCGCCAATTCACAAAAACAAATGACAAATGAATGCAATATACTACATTAGGTTACCAAAGAGTTCTAAAATTGAAATTCAATAAAAGTTTTCATTTTCAATGTTTCTAACTGGCCAGTTCTAAACATTTTCAGTGTTACCCAAGTATATTTATTGTATTCTTATGTTTCATCATCATCATCATCATCCTCTATCCGTCCACTGGTCAACATGGGCTTCCCTCAAAGAACACCAAGACGACCGATCCCTCGCGTTTTTATAACGTTTACGCGTATTTTATTTAATTTTCCTAACGAACAAGTGAAATAGGTAAGACAGAAGCAGAAAATTTGTACTCTAGTATTTTGTATATTTATTTACACTTTTATTGTTAGCTCTAATAAAACGAAATTAATCCCACTTTAATAGTTAACCCTATTCATACATTTTCTGATGAACACAATTGAAGGTCTACACTTAGTAAATTCTAAATCTTACACTATGGCATTAAATATTATATAATAATTTATATTGCTGTACAAAATTACCTATACTAAAATAGAAATATTTTGAATAACAATTATATAATATAAGGGAAATATATTTATTGCTAATTAATCAAGAAATTAGATGTAACATTAATTAATCAGTAAATCAGACATTTAAATAGCTTATAATGTTTTAATTACTATGAATATTATAAATGACACAGTGTTGGTTTTATATTATATTATGCTTAAATCACTGAATTTATGACTTAACAACTTTACAATCATAATACCGGCAAATAAAACTTAGCAATTTAATATGTGCTACGTAGTCGTAGCATTGCTACGTAGTTGTAGCATTGCTACAAAACAAGCTATTTGTTACAACGTTTGCGCGAATTTCACCCATTGTAATGAAATAACTTTTATGGATTTTATTTGATTTATATTATGTTATGATTTTCAGTAGTATTTATATTAATATCGATTTTGTGGGTATTGGTAGTTGTAGGTTTGTCTATTGTCAGTTTAGTATAAAAGGACGCCGATGGTAGTGTTGCGGGGCATTCTACCAGTATATTTTGAGAACGACGTTACTCTGCCGGATTACATTGCAAACGAGGAGAGTCAATTGTGTTAATCGGATATCCGTGCTGCGGAATTGTTTTATATTGTAGACTTATCAAGTAAAGTATTTGTAAATGGAATACAGTATTTTCGTCACAGTTATAATTATAATCATACTAGCTGATGCGCGACTTCGTCTGCGCAGGATAAGATTTTAGTATTTTTTTTCAAAAGTATCTATATAGTATGTTACTTCTAATACCTCCAAGAATATGTGTACAAAGTTTCATGATGATCGGTTAAGTAGTTTTCACATGAAAGCGTAGGAAACAAATTTACTTTCACATTTATAATATTAGTATAGATTATCCTCCAGTGACTATAGTTGCTGTAAAGTTTCCAAAATGCTGGGAGTATAAAATTCTTATTAAACCCCGATGCCAACCTTAAAAAGCTGTTTAGTTATAATGTATATAATTGTTAATAGTATTTGTCTATCTTCGTCCAATAACGTTAACAAATACATCGCAAAATATGACAATTAATATCAAAAATTCATAATTAAATCAAAAATGTTAATTAATTTTATATGCAATGAAGTAAAATCTGGCTCTACAATAAGTGTTGATTTTATCATGATTAAAATCAATATTATAGATTAGTTGTTACTTCATCGTTATCTTTATCAACATTTTACCTTCCACTGTTAATAAAAGGCCTTTTTGATTAATCCTTCTCCTTTAAAAATTAACTCAAAATTTAATCCGTTTACCAAAATTGTAACTTCGTTAATTAACAATTAACGCTTTAACGGTCTTGTGCCCAGCTAAGAACATTTGTGAACCTTTTTATATAAAACACAAATTGGGCAAGCTAAATAAAACTTTAAAAACCTTTTAGATCTCTACATTATGTTTGATACATTGCTTATTTCTCTGGATTTATACATCAAAATATTATTACATATTGTTTGTACATATTTTTTCTTAAATTTCAAGTATATATTACCTAATAATAGATCTTTACCTATGAAATATTGCCATTATGCAGTACTGGCCATTTCAAATCAAAATAATTTTTGTTTGGCTAAGAATTCTAATTTCAAATTAATTTTATTTTAAAAATATGGAATTCTTTTTCCAAAAGTAGTCATTTGTTTATTGATAAGTGTTATATTTTCATCAAATTTAAATCTTTTTCTTCATCATGTATACGTTAAAAATTCGAGTAATTATGGAATATGAGTACCGTCGTGGCAGCAACGCGGCATAAGCGGCACGCAACATCAACGACGTTTACGGAGCTAACACTACAAACCAACGCACCACCTGTTATTGGTTTGCTCGCTTCCATTCTGGAAATTTCGACAGTTCATTTGCGTCAAATTGGCGAGGTAAAAAAGCTTGACAAATGGGTGCCCCACAAACTTAATGATCGCCAGCGCGAAGTACGCGTCATCATATTGCACAGCAGACGGTCTCCAAGTTGCAAGAACTGGAGTTGGAAGCTCTCCGTCATCTGCCCTACTCACCAGACCTTGCGCCTACAGACTACTACTTTTTCCAGAATTTGGGTAACTTCTTGGCGGGAAAAAAATTCAATACCTTAGAGGCAGTACAAAATACCTTTGAAGAAGTTGTTGCGTCCCGTTAAAAAAAATCGTTTAAATTTTTTCATACAAAACGGCAATTTCATAGGTAAAGACCTAATATATAAAATTCTCGTGTCACGGTGTTTGTAACTAAACTCCTCCGAAACGGCTCGACCGATTCTCATGAAATTTTGTGTGCATATTGGGTAGGTCTAAGAATCGGTCGACATTTATTTTTCATCCCCCTATATGTTAAGGGTGGTCCGCCCCTTAATTTTTTGAAAAAAAAAATAACGCGGGCGAAGCTGCGGGCTATATAATAATATCAACCCTTATAATATGTCTCACTAATGGGTACGGGTCTCCTCCTTGACATCAAAGGAGGGTGTTGGGCCATAGTTCACCGATCTTTTTTCTTTAACGTCGAGTAATGCTCTGAAGTATCTGGGGAGTGGGTCTCCCCAGGCTCGCTGGGACTTGCTGCGCCCGAAAGCTGGTAAGTGGACGCAGCTCTATCCACTAAAACCTGGCGAGTGCCACCAATGCCGCCTTTGGTGAGGTGCCCCGGATCTAACGAGCAAACAGGGCACCTACACAGGCACAGGGGACCGACGCCACCTCCACAGAGTGGTTGTCCCGCATGACAGAACGTCTCCCAACGTCGATTAGTACAAAAGGGATTAGCTTCCCATCCTCGCCCCTTGCCCCCTCTTCTTATAAGGGGGGTACAAAGAGCCCCCTCGGCTCAATTAGCTTCGCCCAAGGAGCTGGGCTCACCTTAGGCTACTGAGCCCCACCGCCACGTTAAGGCCTGAACCATGGTGCGCATCGGCAAACTTCACACACCTTCACACTTTTTAATCTCATCAGGCATGCAGTTTTCCTTTTCCAAGCGATTTTTCCTACCTATTGTTAAAACACAATATTGTAATATGCAATACCTAATATAAATTCCCATAAATAATTTTCTATTGAATCCTAGTCTAAATCTGTAAGTATCTGTATGTAAAAATCCCAATAGAGTGCGATAATCCGTAAAAAGTTATTTCATTATAACACTGAACTGGCCGCACAATTTCCACATTTTATGGCTGAAATATCATTTTGTGCTGTCAAACATATTAAACAAAAAATTATTCACAATGAATAATTATTAAAATGGAATTAATGATTTACGAAATGTGTTTTAATATTCCAAAATAAAGCTCTTAAGTTTTTAACATGTCATTATAATTTTATGAATGTTTCTGTAATTGCATTAAATATAGTATTTAATTATGATACTCAGTGATGTTATTTTCAATTGCTTTCCGTAAAATGAGAACCATTTACTTAAATTACATGCAATATTTTGACTTTCAAAACTATATTTTATGGTTTTTATAACATACTAGCTGTTGCCCGCAGCTTCACCCGCGTTAACTTTGATTTATAGCCGTACTCGGATTGATGATAATTATTATTATAGTATTATGATAGCCTAAATTACTCCTTATAGCGTGAGCTATCTGCCAGTGAAAGTCCCATTAAAATCAACCAGCTGTTTCAGAGATTAGCCTGAACAAACAGACAGCCAAACGGACAAAAATTGTAAAAAATGTTATTTTACCGTTTATATTATATTCATGCGCGGCGAAACTCCGAGCACACTGTGGGTGCTCGGAGTTTCGCCGCGAAGATAGGCTACATTAGCCATTTTCAAGCGCATCATCGCCAAATTCACGGCTAGGAATTGTGAGTGGTCGCCATGGCCGAAACCGGTCGGATATTTTTTATTTTATTTTTATTTTATTTTATTTGGTTTATCAACAATTGATTACACGTAAAACAATTTGAAAAAAAAAAGATCAGTAAAAAAATAAACGTATAACAATTACTTATAGATAAACTCAGCATGCACATTTACAGTCCAATAATTAAAATAATTTAAACTTTAAGATTTTTTGTGTCATTATTATTAAGTACTTATTTTTACTACATAAGATTTCCATTCTGTATCTGTCAGAGTGATGATATTAAATAATAATAATTCAGGTAATTTACAATGTCAGAATTCAGAAATATTTAGGATAAATTCTTAATTGGATCACTTAACAAGTAAAAATGTCATCAAAGTCCAATAATAATTTAAAAAAAATAAATTACAAAATACATACGTCCGACAGACGGACAAAACAGTGCTCTTAGAGTCATTAATTTGAGGATCTGTTCCTCAAATAAATGACTCTAAGAGCACTGTTAAATTTTTATAAAAATATGTCAATTTTCAACCAACCGTGCAAAAAGTTACGGCCAGTGGGAGGGAAGCGCTGTGCCACGCTCCCCCCGGCTGCATGGGTACCACCATCTTTTTTTTCCTGTGTTTCGGAGAAAAAGGCAAGACAGGCAGTGTAATTACTGGCACCGAGACTTAACATCTTATGTCTCAGGATAGGCAACACATAAATGAGTTGACTGGGGTCGTTCCAGGTAAACTAGTTTATGTTCATGGGTGACGTCGACCACTTACCATCAGGTGGTATGTTTTCCAGTTTGGCTATCCAAGTAACATAAAAAAAAACACGGGTGCTATAAGTTTGATCACTAAGTGTGTCTGTCTGTGGCATTGTAGATCTTATACGGGTAAATCGATTTGGATGCGATTTATTTAATTTGAAAACAGGTTTGCTAGCGGTGGTTCGCAGAGGTATTTATCAAAATGATTGATTTTTTATGTTTATCTTTTATAAAAAATTTTTACTCACAAAAGGAGTTGGTCCAAAATTGTATGGGACGTTGGTCTACTTTTGTACATGTAATGAGATGAAGGAAAGAAAATATTGAAACAGTTTTGATTTGTTCATAAGGCATTTTAAGATTCTTTTGTAATTTCGTTAAGTATTACAAAATAATGTTGGAGTTTTGTATAAACCTATATCTTTTAACCGGTGGGAGGGAAGCACTGTGCCGCGCTCGCGGCTGCGTGGGTACAACCATCTTGCTTGTTTCTCCCGTGAAACAGCTTTGCTGTACTTCGGAGAGAAGGGCAAGACAGGCAGTGTAATTACTGGCACCTAGACTTAACATCTATGTCTCAGGATAGGCAGCACATAGATGAGTTGCCTGGGCTCGTTTCAGGTAAACTAGTTCATGTTCATAGGCGACGTCGACCACTTACCATCAGGTGGCACGTTTGCCAGTTTGCCTATCCAACTAACATTTAAAAAAAACATACTTGTATAGTATCCACAAATGGCCCAAAAGCCTTCCAAGGGCTAAATATAATGTTGGTGTTCTCATCACCCGGGGCGGGGGTCCTCGGCTGCGGCAGCTCAATTGAGATCACCGGGCTGGGCAGGATGCGCTGCTGGATTATGGGCTTCCCTTGGATCTGAAACAAATATATTTTCCCTTTGAGAAGAAAAAAACGACTGGCCTGTTGGTCTAGTGGTTAGTGACCCTGACTGCTAAACCAGAAGGTTGTGGGTTCGATTCCCACCACGGACAAATGTTTGTGTGATGAGCATGATCATTTGTTCTGTGTCTGGTTGAAATTTATCTATAATATGTATGTATTAAATAATTTATAAAAATAATATATAAAAATATCGACGGGTCCTACGTATATGGGCCAAAATGCAAAATTACAACTTTACAGGAGACTACTACAACTACAACACTATTTTATTTATACATTTATCGGTTATTTTTTACGTCACATTGGCCCTTCTACGTTAGTTTTTGTTAAAAATATTTTTGTTTAAAACACCCTAAAAGGTCCAATGTGTCATATTGGCCATTATACGCGTATTATGCTAAGTAGCATAAAGTAAATCTTTATATTATTTTTTACTTATAAAATCTATCAAAAATTAAAGTAGTTGATTTTTCCTTAATTAAAATAAAATATATTTAGATAATAAGCTAAATAAGTCACATTGACACTTATACATTTTACTATTTGCTAACCGGCTAACTTGAGTTTTCAGTTAGACCATTTAAATAATAAAAAAGTACAATTGTTTTATTCATTTATCGAAATGAAACTTGACTGAGCCTTAAAACTACATAATATTATGGACCCATTTTCAATCGTATTGGTGTTCTTTTGAAAAAAAAAAACACATTTTTTTTTTAAATTAGCTGCTAAGTACTGAATATCTTAATTTGAAATTAACACAATTATTTAATTTAAATAATGTATAAATGCCTATCCCGAGACACAAGATGTTAAGTCTCTGTGCCAGTAATTACATTGCCTAACACCACTACTACAAAATGTTCATAATAACTGGTATACAGATGGGATAGTATTTTCACGACATAAATCAAGCAAGTCTTTCTTCTTGGAAAATTGTATTGGTAACAGCTGATTGTAACATAGTTGCAGAGGAATATCAGTTTGTCCTCGGCAACTGGTCTTCTTGACAACTCAACTCGACAACACACAAATAGATCTACCAGACATCGCAATAAATTACGTGTACCTACACAAAAAAAAGAAGTTTTTAGAAGAAATTCGTATTGCATGGCAATAAAAATATATAATCATTTACCAAATAAATTAAAAACAAAAAACATAAATTTATATATGCGATGTTTATTTAATCTTTTATTGACCAAATGCTACTTTTTTTTTTTTATTATATAAGAGGGGGCAAACGGACAGTCGGTTCACCTGATGGTAAGTGAATAGCGACAACCACAGACACCCGCTATACCAGGAGATCAGCAGGTGCGTTGCCGGCCTTTTGGATGTGAGTATGCTCTTTTCTTGAAGGTCCCTAAGTCGTATCGGTTCGGAAACACCATAGGTGGCAGCTGATTCCATATATTTGTAGTGCGAGGCAGGAAATGCCGTAAAAATGTAGATGTTGTGGATTTTCGGACATCAAGATGGTGTGGGTGAAATTTGGAATTCTTCCGCGATGTCCGGTGGTGGAATTCTGCCGCAGGTATTAATCCGAACAATTCCTCAGAACACTCCCCGTGGTAGATGCGGTAGAAGATGCAGAGCGATCCGACATCTCTACGCAGCGCCAAGGGATCAAGCCGATTGGAGATCACATTATCATCGACGATTCGAGCCGCCCGGCGTTGGACGCGGTCAAATGGAAGGAGCTGATATTGGGGCGCTCCAGCCCAGAGGTGAAAGCAGTATTCCATGTGAGGCCGGATCTGCGCCTTGTATAATTGAAGGCGGTGTGAAGGCATGAAATACTGCTTCGCCCTATTGAGCACGCCAAGTTTCTTAGAGGCTAGTTTAGCCTTTCCTTCCAAATGACCACGAAACTGCACATCTCTCGATATGTCGATGCCAAGTATCCCAATGCTGGCTGCGGCAGTTAGGGGAGTGCCTTCAAATCGTAGAGGAACGACGAAGGGTGATTTTTTGGCGGTAAACGCGCAAACTTGTGTCTTGTTGGGGTTAAATTGGACCAGGTTAAGTCGTCCCCATTCCGAGACTTTGGTCAACAGAGACTCGATTTCAGACACAAGTTTGTTCCGACACTCATCGACTTGTTCCCGAGAAATATTAGAGCGGCCAGTGTATAAGGCATATCCAGTGCTGTCATCCGCATAACAATGAATGCCGCTGGTTTGCAGCATATCATTGATATGCAGAAGAAACAGGGTTGGAGATAGTACACAGCCTTGCGGAACACCAGCATTAACAGACTTGAGGTCCGAGCATGTACCGTCGACAACGACCTTGATGCTCCTGTCTGCTAAAAAACTGGTGATCCACTTACATAATTTCTCGGGAAGCCCATATGATGGTAGCTTCGCTAGAAGTGCTTTATGCCACACCCGATCAAAGGCCTTCGCTATGTCCAAACTAACCGACAGCGCTTAACCCTTGCTCTCAACTGCCTCCGCCCATCGATGCGTTAGGAATATTAGAAGATCACCAGCTGAACGATTCCGTTGAAAGCCATATTGGCGATCGCTAATCAGCTGGTGCTCCTCCAAATACCGCCGGAGCTGGCAGTTAATTATGGATTCCATAATCTTTGAGAACAAGGAAGTTATGGCTATTGGTCTGTAGTTGGACGGGTCTGAGCGGTCCCCTTTCTTAGGGATCGGGTGTACTTAAATAAATAAATAAATAAAACTTTATTTGGTAAACACACTGCCCTAACACATTATATAACATCTGTGGTACATTTTAATTATAATGTTTAAGAAGAGCATATTAAAAGATAAAAAAAAGCTATAAAAGAAGATAGTAGTGTTGGCAACAGTGTGTTTCGCAAAAAGGTGGATGAATATTTAATAGATAATGAGTTAATAATATGAGATTTGATGTTTCTCACGACAATTATTATTTAATGAAATAGCTAACTAATTAATTAATTATTAATAAGACATTATCTAGAATTAAAATAACATTAAATAATATAACTAATACTTTAAAACTGGAAAGAATTACTTTTGCATCATTATAATGAATTATTGTACACCATAGTGATGGTAAGATGTAAGGACTGTATATTTTTGTAAGACCTATAATTTGTTACTGCATCTAATAATAAAGAATTTTGAATTTGAATTTGAATTTGTTCGTACAGGCTGTTGTAAGATTTTAGTATGACTGTCAAAAGCATCTTCATCCAAATCATATTTACAGTATAAAACGTATGATCCGTTGCGGCTTAGACCAAAGAATTATGTCCTTCCGGTATTGAATGTCATCTTATACTTATTAAATTAAATTGTAACGCAAAAAGACAATGTAATATTTTTTTTTATGATTTATGCACATCACAGTTCAGTGGGCGGCCCAGCTAATTGGTCCAAACTATAAACAAAAGTCGTAAGCGCGGCCCAACTGCCCGCGTATAAATCTCTAAGTACTCTTTGGACCTTGTACGTTTAAATTCATGTCACTTACGCCGTTATACCGTACTAATAAATCGTGTTTCTATGCAGACATCTTTATTTTTTAATAGTTCACATGATTAATTATATCGATAAGATGCGTTTACCATAAAAAAGTCAAAATGGCCAAATTGTTAGTTTGGCCCTTATACGTAGGACCCATCGATATATAAAAATAATAAATACATCTGACATACACGCACACACACAAGTATCCAAAACTTCACGGTACCAATCTAAAAAAACTGTCAATTATTCACTTACAGTTACAATTATAAACCACATTATAACTATATTGCTCCCTATACCTTACATTCAATTTGCAAAACTTTGTAGAAACTAAGCAGGTTTTTCTCGTAGATATAAAAAATAACGGCCCAAGGAACAGAATGTTGAGTGATGAGCGCACTCGATCATGCAACTCGCTGCCTCGATAAACTTACAATCCAACCCTATATACAAAACGTCCAATAT
The DNA here is from genome assembly GCA_963853865.1 of Helleia helle. Taxonomy (NCBI): domain Eukaryota; kingdom Metazoa; phylum Arthropoda; class Insecta; order Lepidoptera; family Lycaenidae; genus Helleia; species Helleia helle. Next base: position 3,661,684 of record OY971425.1, on the reverse strand, counting down.
CACATCAGCCATCGCTCTCATCCTTTATAAATATGAGACTGTTATAAATATGCTTTGACCTAAAGATATATTATTATCGATAGCGAAGAAAATTTGATATATTGTTAGAGTTATTTTGTTCAAAATTCTCCACCGTATGAACGACAGACTTGTGAGATATTGAACGTTATTTTGTTGAAAATGTTTGTTGTAAACTACGGGTAAGCCATCTATTTGTCTAAATTTATGCAAGGCAATGCCTATCTTTAACGAAATACTTAATATAGGTAAATCTAAGCCCACCAACAATGTTATCTCCAATCGGCTTGATTCTTTGGCGCTGCGTAGAGATGTCGGATCGCTCTGCATCTTCTACCGCATCTACCACGGGGATTGCTCTGAGGAATTCTTCGGACTAATACCTATAGCAGAATTCCACCACCGGACATCGCAGAAAAACTCCAAATTTCACCCACACCATCTCGATGTCCGGAAATCCACAACAACTCGATTTTTACAGCATTTCCTGCCTAGCACGACTAATATATGGAATCAGCTGCCTCCTACGGTGTTTCCGAACCGATACGACTTAGGGACCTTCAAGAAAAGAGCATACTCATATCTGAAAGGCCGGCAACGCACCTGCTAATCCACTGGTGTAGCGGGGTGGATGTCGCTCTTCACTTACCATCAGGTGAACCTATCTACTACTATCTACTATCCGTTTGCCCCCTCTTCTATAAAAAAAAACAACTGTGGCAATGATTTTAATACTTTATTGTTAAATACGGCAAAAAAAAAGCTTTGGTTATCTTAGTACCAGTGTACAATATCATCCCCACCATGGTTCAGGCCTTGATGTGGCGGTGCGGCTCAGTAACGTAGGGTGAGCCCGGCACCTTGGGCGAAGCAAATTGAGCCGAGGGGGCTCTTTGTACCCCTCTTATAAGAAGGCTACAAAAGAGTAGGGGGAAAGGGGCGAGGACGGGAACCTCAACCCATTGTACTGTCCAGACGTTGGAAGAGGTTGTTCTGTGGTGCGGGACAACCCCTCTGTGGAGATGGCGTCGGTTCCTTAGGGGAATGACTAGCCGTAGAGGTATAATGAGGTCTTTAAAAACATTTTAGAACAAACAACAACTCTTTAGAAACATTGCGTTAAAAGCCCGATCGGTTTCGAATTGGGTATCGACCTCGCAAACAAAGCTCGTATAAAATTGATTGACGAAAGTCGTTCGGATTTGTAGCCATAAGTTCTACCGTGTGTTGGAGTCGGGACTCAATTTTGTCATTCAAAAGGGCTTTGTTTATAGTTGTTTTGACGTATGTGTACATGATCTATAGAATATTTTGGGTATTACTTACCTTCTTATTTTTAAACCTCAAAAAGACAAAGAACGAACGTAGTTCTCAAACGGGTGAATCGATTTTAATGCGGTTTTTTAATTTTAAAGAAGATTTAACAATACTAACAGCGTTTATAGACATATTTTATCCAATCAGTTCAGATATTTTAAAATTATCCATTTGTTGCGATGAAAGTGTTTGAAAGTATAACCTTATAATATTTTAATAATTTAATATGATGCCTCCATAATATCGTCTCATAATAATCAACGCTTGTAAAAATGCATTCGTGGATAATCCCGGGTAAAATGCTTTACATATTATAATTATAATTTAGTTTGTTTACATCATTGAGCATATATAAGCGGAATAGAGCGGCAGTTATGTGTTTTGTATGAAAATAAATTTCGCCCAATGTGTGCTGCGGTGCTGCGTCGATTCTGCGATCTAATTGGCTGACTGTTGGCCATTGATAGAATATTGGCCGATGGGACGTATATACAGAGCATTAGTTGGTTGAATTGCTATTACGTCAGAGACAAATCACTAATTATGTTAAATCAGTTACTATTTTACTTTGGAAATAATACGTTACTGCACTTACGTTACGTTATGTTACCTTATGTTACGTTACTTTAAGAGTTTTTTGTGACTTATCCAAGGCGTTTGATTGTGTACAGCATGAGACATTGATCCGGAAATTACACCATTATGGGATAGACGGTACGGCACTAGATCTTTTAAATTCCTATATTAACAATAGAGCTCAAAAGGTGGAAATAAATATTAAAAGATCCTAAAATAGAGATCGGAATCCCACTGGGGTCAATTTTAGGTCCATTTCTTTTTCTAGATTATATTAATGAATTACCTTACTTTGTTAAATATAATCAAGAGGTAGTGTTGTTTGCTGATGATACTTCACTTATATTTTTTTTAAATCAAACGACAAGAAACTAATTATGACGAGATAAACAACACACTATAGAGTATGGTACATTTAGTTTAGCGTTTATAACTTGATTTTAATAAGTAAATAAACTAAAAGTATAAAATTTTATTTGCCAAATGCTAAGCAAATGCAAATTAATGTACTGAGACAATGAGAACTTTGAATTGGTGGACTTCACAGTTTTCCTAAGAATAACTCTAGATTTTAAGCTGCAACACGGTCCCCATATAGTTAAATTGGTGAATAGACTCAGTTCAATAGCATAGGCAATGAGAAAAATAAGACAGTTAACAGATGCAGATGCAGCGTGTATAGTATATTTTAGCTACTTTCATAGCATTATGTCTTATGGCATACTTTTATGGGGAAATGCTGCCGATACACAACATTTTTGGGCTGCAGAAGCGGGCTATTCCTGCAATTTTCAAGTTGCCTCCCTCATCTTTGAAAGAATTTAAAGAAATAGGAATTTCGACTATCGCCTCTCAATACATTTTAGAAAAATTACTTTATTTCCGGAAAAACAAGTGATATTCATAGTAGGGATATACGTAATAGATACAGGCTAGATGTACCAGTGATTAGACTCACAAAAGTAAGCTGTAATAGGTGGAGGCGTGTGTATGGTTTGGGTGCCGAGATGATACTCTTTATTTAATATAAACTTTAACTTATATACTAAATACATAATATAAGGGCACTACAAAGCAATTCTTTTAAAGGCAACTGTCTACACTTTTACAAAAGGATCCCAGAAAACGTTCAAAAGCAATCCATTAAAAAGTGTTAGTGTGGTACCTAAATGATGTTATAAAGTAAAAGATTTGATGGAAGATTCCACACCTTGGGAATAGCGCGTTCCTATCAAGCATTACAGGATAATATTTGAAAAGATTAGTTCCACTGAACTAGTTTCGCCGGTCCTTCTATGTGGGCTTGCCTTGGAACCGGTGGTAGATTTAATTGATTGAAGAAAAAAAACAATAAATTATATCTTTGAAAGATTTTTTTTTCCTTAACGCTGGCAAATGCTCTGAGGCATCCCGAGGGGGAGTGGGTCTCCCCAGGCGGTTATGTGGGACTCGCTGCGCCTGAAAGGTGATAAGGTGGACGCAGCTCTACCCACGAAAACGCGGCGAGTGCCACCAGTGCCGCCTTGGTGAGGTGCCCCGGATCTGTTAAGCTAACAGGGCACCTCGACGGCTAGTCATTCCCTCAAAGGACCAACGCCACCTCCACAAAGGGGTTGTCAGCACCACAGAACAACCCCTCCCAACGTCGGGACAGTACAATGGGATGAGGTTCCCATCCTCGCCCCTTGTCCCTCCGCTCAATTTACTTCGCCCAAGGTGCTGGTCCCACCTTAGGCTACTGAACCCCACCTCCACGACAAGGCTTGGAACCATGGAGATAATTTATTGGTACTATTTTGAATATTTTTTCTTTGAATTTGATTTGATTTTATTTGACCAGTTTCGGAATTTTACGGCTTACATTACTACTCTATTCGGTTATATTCTAGATAGTTTGCATTTATGAAAATAAAAATACGATACAAAAAAACCAAATTTAAATATTGGAATTTTTAAAATAAGGATAATTCCAAATCAAACCCGCGACGGAAGTCGGAATTAGGAATATTACCAATCGGCCCGGTAATACCGTAACGTAATAAGCGTTTCGTCTCATTTCCCCGGAGTCGCGGCGGTAATGAAATTTCGGAACGTCCTCATGTCAATTTATTTACACTTAATTTAATGTTAAATTGAAAACAATTTTAGACGGATCGCAAGTTTAAATAAAACTTTTTTACTGATCCCGAGTGAATTAATATTTTTTGCTGTAATTATCCATGTTTATTTTTATTTTTGATTTTACATTTTTTGTAGAATACAAATTATTCTCTTGTAAAAAATAACATATAATATAATTCTATTGATTGTTGATTGATTGATTGATGTGTACGCGAATTTCACTCATTATAATGAAATAACTTTTACAGATTTTATTGCGATTTATTATTTACGCCAACTCGGTTATATTCCGTACGGTTTTAAAATATATCCGCCAACTTCAGTGATCATAATAAAAAAAACTTTTTCGGGTATTCACGTGATTTATTAAGTTTTTTTGTAATACACACAATATATAAAAACGTTAAAGATTTTACATTGATTTCTTTGTATTCGAAACAAAAAAAAAATATGTTTATGAGTTTTCTACATTTACAACTTTCATTATCAGCCTACGTCTATTTAATATTGCATAGCCTTAAGATACTGCCTTTTTTAAATTACATTAGAATTATCTTCTACTTTCTTCTTCTTGCATTTAACAATTTAAGGACAAGTTGTAAAATAAATGATGTATAGCTATAGAATCATCTAAACTTCACTTGTCATGCTACTTGAACAAAGCTTGTACATTACATGTTAACGTGAAATAATGACAAAAATGTACCAGAAATGTTCACAAATTGCCCCACCAATTGTTCTGAATGTATTATAGCGAAGGTTAATGACTATAGAGAAGAATAAAATGGAATTAGCAACACAAAGAACCGGGCCGGCGCGTCGTGAATAATTGTACATGCATGACTTTTTTATCTTCGTCCGTTCTAACGTCTAGAATTATAAAGATTCATATTTATTAGTCGAGGAAGGTTTTACATTACTTACTAAGGATAGTCAGGATTTTTTTATATATTAAGATGATAGATGTGAAAAACCTTTGTAAACCTTTTTTTATATCTGTATGACAAAATACATGCACTCTACAACATTTGTATGAAGAAATAACACTTAAGTTTAATAATACATTTTATTCTGTTAGGTTGTTTCGTTTTTTCAGCTTATATTTTGTTCTGAACTATCCCCACCATGGTTCAAGCCTTGTCGAGGTGGTGGGGCTCAGTAGCTTAAGGTAAGCAAGTTGCAAATGGAGCCGAGGGAGCTGTTCTTTGTACACCTCTTAAAAGAAGACAAAAGAGCAAGGGGACAAGGGGCGAGGATGGGAACCTCATCCCATCCTGACGTTGGAAGGGGTTGTTTTATGGTGCGGGACAGCCTCTCTGTGGAGGTGGCATCGGTCCCTTAAGGGACTGACTAGTCGTCGAGGTGCCCTGTTAGCTCAACAGAACCGGGGCACCTCACCAAAGGCAGCATTGGTGGCACTCGCCGGGTTTTAGTGGGTAGAGCTGAATCTACCTTACCATCTTTCGGGCGCAACGAGTCCCACATACCCGCTTGGGGAGACCCACTCCCCTGCCGGTTGCTTCAAGAGCATTTCCCGGCGTAAAAGGAAAAAAAAAAGCATTGGTGAACTATGACCTAAAAACCCTCCTCGCCTGATTTCGAAGAGGAGACCCGTGCCCAGCAGTGAGACATTATTATTATATTATATAATATTCTTATTATATTATATAATATTCTTATTAAATTATATTATTATGTATAACAAATAATGAAATAAACCGCTTTACACAAAATATTGATATTTAATGAAAACTCATGTTGTAAAAAAAATATATTTATTTTCTAATCAGGTTTTATGGCTCAATGTACTGCTTTGTCATTTCATAATGAATTAGGTTTTAACGGGCATCTAAATAGGCGGTAATCATTTACCTTATGAACCTCTTCCTCGTTACTCACTTGAATGTGTCAAGTGAGTAACGAGGAACAAAAAAAAAGTCGGTTGTCTGTAAAGTCGGTTTACTGGTGATAGTTGAACGTGACAACATCGTAAGAAAATGGAACGCCTCAGAGCAAGGTAACGCCGCATGCGTCATGTTTTTTCGTTCGTGCAGCCGACTCCATCGAATTATAAGACGTTGTCACGTCAAAATACACCTAAAACCTAATATGTTTCAGTTTTTTCCATCTTGAGCTAATGTAAAAGAAAAAAAGGAAAAAGTCCCAATTATATTATGTCTAAAGAAACTCAATTAATAATAATAATAATAATATATATGGACGCTTTCATACCACGTCAATCTGGTCCCGTGGTAAGTTCTCGCAGAACTTGTGTTACGGTTGCCAGACAACGGAAATATATTTAATACTTTTATACTATACATATATTTAAGATTTTTATTATATAATACACATATTTAATACACATACACATGACCCAGGAACACAGAGAATATTTTTTGTTCCCTGGCGGGATTCGAACCCGCAACCTCCGGCTTGAGCCCCAACGCGCTTACCACTGAGCTACAGAGGTCGTCAAATATTACAAGCTTGTGAAACTTAATATTGCAAGCTTGTGAAACTTTCAATGCTATAAATTTGTTTCAAATGTACGAAATATATAATTTACTTATTTAATCATTTCCAGAACTTTTTGTAACGTTCCACGACTAACACATGGAGAATCAGTAATGAGCCTTATACAATCGGAATCAAATGCAATAATAAGTTACTCTTTGAGAAGGTATGGGTAGAATTTCTCTTGTACTAATAAACTAAGGGTTCCGTAGACCATTTGCATTTTTCAATGGTCAGATACTAGTACTGAGCTTTCTACTTTTTTAGGGTCCCGGATATGCAGGAAACAGGAGCACCTGAGCGACACCACGCTTTCACCATGCGCTCCCGGCTGCATGGGTACCACCATCTTGCTTATTTCTGCCGTGAAACATCTTTGCTGTGTTTCGGATAGAAGGGCAAGACGGGCAATGGAGTTACTGGCACCGAGACTTAACATCTTATGTCTCAGGATAGGCAACACATAAATGAGTTGCCTGGGCTCGTTCCAGGTATACTTATAGTTTATGTTCATGGGCAACGTCGACCACTTACCATCAGGTGGCACGTTTGCCAGTTTGACTATCCAGCTAACATAAAAAAATAATCCTGTTATAACTTCCGTTAGCCAGAAAAAAATGAAAATTTTTTTTCAGGCTGGCCGTCACGATGGGGGCGAAGGGGTGATGATGGGAACCTAACCCCATTGCACTGTCTCGACGTTGGGAGGGGTACTTCTGTGGTGCGGGAGGACCCCTCTCTGGAAGTAGTGTCGGTTCCTTGAGGGACTGACTAGTCGTCGAAGTGCCCTGTTTACTCAATCGATCCAGGGCACCTCACCAAAAGCAATATTCACCAATATTGCCTTTGGTGTCACCCACTAGTCTACCCACTAAAATCCGGCGAGTGTGGTGGCACTTGTGTGATGGGTTTTAGTCGGTAGAACTGCGTCCAAATTACCATCTTTCGGGCGCAGCGACTCCCATACACCCGCCTGGGGGGTCCCCCCTCCCTCGCGGGATGCCTCAGAGCATTTCCCGGCGCTAAAAAAAATGGTTGGTCATCACGACACGCCCGGTAGATGTGCAACATTTACGATAATATGACAATTCATAATTAAATAAAATAAAATAAAGAAAAAAGTATACGCTGCGTAGTGGGGGTCATCAAGACATGACAGCGCCATGCCATTTGCAGTCGCGGCACTATCAAGGGGCGCCAATAGAGTCATATACAAAAGTTTCAAAAGATGAATTAGTAAGTCCTGTTGTTAGTAACATATATTTTCGTGTCTACGCAAGGAATTTTAAGTTATATATAGAATTATAGACATAAAGAACATTAAGGAAGTTACAGGAACGAGCTTCAAAAGAAGTCCGTATTTCTACTTTACCGATATGAATTTGTGCTAACTTTGGAATATCATACGTGGACGCTGTAATAAGCTTTTGAGGGCGCCATTATGGAGTGTGCAAATATTTTGTTACTATCTGCACTCACGGCTAGTACGTACATAACTTTATATTGACATTTATAGTACATGCTTGCGGACTTTGTAATGTTTTACTAAAGTCATGATGTACGTATTATGTACTATGTACGTAGTATCATCATAATACACACGTATAAAAGGCTACTAAAATTCTCATAATATCTTCATTTTCTCATCCAGTTATTTTAAGTCCCTCATTCTTAACATAGCGTGTAAAGTTTTACTAAACTCCATTTAGTTGTTTTTGTGTGAAAGAATAATTTGACAAACATCCACACATACGAACTTTTGCGTTTATAATATTAGTAGGAAGTGTACCTATAAGTATTACCTAGTAGTTTAACATACAGATAGACTAACGGACAGACAGATCATGTAGATAGTAAAAAAGACATAAAAGTGGACAATGGGCTAATTACAGTGGGTAGAGCTGTGTCCACTTACCACCTTTCGGGCGTAGCGAGTCCAACATTCCCGCCTGGGGAGACCCACTCCCCCGCGAGATTCCTCAGAGAATTTCCTAGCGTTAAAGAAAAAAAAAAGAGAAAAGAATATGTTATGAAAAATACTGGCAACCTTTCATGCATTACTCATTCAGCCAGATCATTTTCACTCCGCACTTATATTTCCATTATTAAAGCATTTTGGGTATCATCGTTTCCCCGTCACCATCTCATAAGTATGCTGCGCAGTTTATTCGTCGTTATTTACCTCCCGTCCATAGAATTACTCATTCGGTGTGTGTATGTAATGTATTTACCCGGCATCGAGGTGAAATTGATTACGGCGCGAATGTACGAGGATTTGTTTTCAATATCTGTGTAACACGTTTCGAGTTGTACCTTTACATTACGTGTATAATCTTTGTACGTTTTATTGTGAGGTTTGATATTATAGTTGAAGTTTATAATAATAATTGGACAATAATAATGTTTTTTTAAGCTATTGCATAGCTTTTATCGCGGGCCTTGAGCGTGGGGACCGAATCCAGAAATTCCGTAACGAAAAAAACCTAACACCCGACGAGCGATGAGCTGCTCCGAAATCGGACGAATAAGTAAGCAGCTGTTTGTGAGAAAGTATATAGGTGACTAACTAGATGGCGCTTTACATTTTCACATCGTCTCCGTGTTAAATAAAGTATTAAAAATAGAAATAAGTAATAATTTAATAAGTGTACGTGTTATAAGTGTTGAACATTAAAGTGACAATAACTAAGTGAAAGTTTTATCCGTGAGAATATTTCACTGCCTGAGAATATATCGTTCAGCTAAAATATTAACCATCGATTTTGAATAAAAACGATATAAAGATAAGAGATAGTGTTTAAAAGTGAGATCTGTATTTGTGCAAATCAAAGAATTTATTAACTATTTAAAAGCATAAAAGTGGACAAAATGTATTTTAGTACTGAAATGTATTTTAGGACAAAATGTATTTTAGTACTGAACATAAGAACAAAGAACTGTACAAGTATAGAAAAAATTAACGGCTGTTCGTAGTTGTTTTAGTCGTCAACACTATCTACTATAAACCACATATTTAGTACATCGGTGGACACAGAAGATACAAAGTTCTGGGATAATAACTGGAAATAACGGCTCATAAAGCGCAGGTGACGAAAATTAAAAACATCTTATCTATAACATTGAAATTCGAAACACAAAATTTGACATTTGACAAATAGAATATACTATCAGTTTGTAAAGCTGACAGATAATTTATTAAGAGCTGGACACAAGACTTTAGCCCGTTAAGTTAGTTTCAGTGTTGCTACTGCTTGAAAATAATATCAAACATTAATAAATAAATAAAAGTAGTAAAATTTGTGTATAAGTGTTTTAAATATGAATAAACAACTTGTGCATTTATTAACAAAGAAAGTGATATGATTTTGTTGATTATAATATATAAAATTTGAAATGGTTCTTAAATTGAAGTTTGTAAATATAATTCATCATTTACACATAGGAATATTATCTCTTTGTTGATCATTGGCCATTCGCATTAAATCATAGAATTGTTGGTAATCCATTAAATATAAAATATAAAACAAAAGAAAGAAAAAATACTGCATAAATAAAAAATAAATAAATAATTATAATTGCATAAGTTGATTAAAAAATGCTATGCAATAGCTTTACCGCGGCAGTCCCCGAGTGCCACACGTCTTTTTTTTTATTTAGATTGACAAATGTTAGATTTTATGTGATCAGTACCTCTACCATGAGTTTTTGTTACAAGCGCACATGACATAACTATAGTAGTTAATAGAATCAGGCGTTACTTTGCGGAAATCCATTATATAAGATTAAATTATAATTTAATTAGCAATAATCCCGCAAAACACGCAGTATTTACTGCAAATGTGTGAGTGCACGCATATGCATGCATATAGCACCGCCCTCCTTTCCCACACTGCATATGCGTACACTCGCATGCACCACCACCCCACATGCACCACAACCACAGTTAAAGACCACCACCACACAATCTACGCACGTTTCGCCCCGACACCGAGGCATCCTCAGGATGTAGACTCTATGATTAGTAATCGTAGAGTCTACATTAAATTATATTTTAATCTTATATAACTATAGTAGGTAACGTAAAAACGCAACACGAATAGAAAACTATACCATGCTAACTCTACCATGAGCTACATATTTGATAGATGTCACCCTTACCTCTACCATGAGTTTTTGTTGCATAGAAATACATTTACAATAGAAAACTAAGATATGGTATAGTTTTCTATTCGTGTTGCGTTTTTACGTTAACGACTATAGTTATGTCATGTGCGCTTGGAATAATAACTCATGGTAGAGGTACAGCATTGCACATGAACTCATTCATGCCTTTTTTTTGCCCGAAACAGGAATTATATGATGAATGAGATTTCTTGAGCAGTCTCGGGTGAACTTTGTGTATTTTTAAGGGGCCTTTGACCACTCCACTGACTATGGTTATATTCCCGTCCTCGCCCCTTGCCCCCTGTTTTTTGTTCTTCTTCTTATAAGAGGGGTACAAAGGCCCCCCTCAGTTCAATTCGCTTCGCCCATGGTGCTGGGCTCACCCTAGGATACTGAGCCCCATCGCCATAACAAGGCCTGAACCATGGGGGGGTTTGTGAGTTAACCTTAAAATACAGACATATTATGCTGTCACAGATTTCTTCTAGAACTTTTAGAAGTTCAAAAAACTTTCATTTTCAATTGATGATTCACTTCTATTGGTTGTAACAGGATGTAATATATTTAATTCAAACCAGTAGTTCCTGAGATCATCGAATTCACCTAAATTTTTAAGCTTTATAGTATTGTATAGATGTAATTTAATTTGAACGTGGTGTTTAAGCAGCTATATGGCTATACCTGGGAGGTTAAAAGTTTCTTATCATTAAATAACACCCTTTCAACTTCCCTACACAAATAAAACTTCACCCGGGTTTCGCCTTCCCATGTTCAGCCAACAAATTGTTTTTATTTGAAAGATATCTTGATTTAGGTGCCTCCCTGAGTTGAATTATTTATTTTCTTTATTTGATTTAATCCAAGCTTTTTAAAACTTGTTTATAAAATCGTTAATATTTTTTATGGAATAATTTGAGAATTGTACCATTATTGATTGACAGTAATCAGATTTAAAAGGCGTTTTTACGAACGATAAAAAAATGTGAAAGAATTTTTTTATCAAATAATTCGGTTATAATTAAATTTTCTTTATTTTTTGTACATTTCAAAGATAATGTTAGAGAAAAATAAAAAAAATCAGAGGTTCACATTCGCACCAAAGTTCAAAAATTTTAAATTTAGACCATTTATATCAAAAACATCAATATTTATAAAACGATTGTGGTACATATAGAACTGATATACTAACAAAATGTGTTAAATTTGAATACCCACTTCGGGAATTTTTGGTTTCCATCCTTATACATTATAATAAGTCTTATAAAAAAATTATCATAACAATATATTTTTTACGTATACTCAAACTCCGATATCTTATGTCAGAACCCTACAACTCTACATACTTTAAAACCCGCTATTAGTTTTAAAGTACTAAGATTTATTAAACTATAGTGTCATGATTGAAATAAATACATTTTATTAAATGTAAATAGCCACTTGCAATGAATCTTGACATCTATTCTCGTATATTATGACTAAAACTTACAACTAGCGATCAAGTTCATGGAAATACTTATTTGAAAAAAGTTCTCAGTTGTGCACAATTCAGTCTCAAACCTCCGTGCAGGAACGCAACGCCACAACGTTTAGAGCAATCGGCTAAATGTTACCCTTAAACTCTCAGAACATGTTCCCAAAAGTATCAAGATTTATTAAACTATAGTGGAACTGAAATAAATTCATTTTGTTAAATTTTAATAGCCTTTGGGAGTGGACCACCCTCGTATATCGCGATTAGTCTTATGAGAATATAAGGCCTCCTTTGTTTTGTGGGACACTTTATTCGTTAACGCTCCAGCGCTACCATTTACGCTAACTTTTCGTACAATTTGTTCGTAATTTTATACATTTTTTGCGACTGCTTTCAAAATGTCTTTGACTGTTATATTATTTTGTGTAAACTTTGTTGTAATTTGGAATCTTTTTGGAGCTTTTGTTTATTATACTTTGATGTTTTTGTTGGGCTAATCTTGTAAGTATTTAAACTCTCAAATCTTTCAATTTTAATAACTTCATAACCATGATGGAAGAATGGAATAATTATTTCTCGACATTTGTCCACAATTTTTCTCGGTGGTATTAACCTCTTTAATTTATTTTCGTTGATTTGCAATACAATTTCCCTGCTGTTTTCATGCAATAGAAAATAATAATCTTTAACGATTAACTCTATATAATACTAGAATATTTCTAGGAATAGGAATAAGCTATTCTTATTCCACTTCACCATGGTTCAAGCCTTGTTGTGGCGGTGGGGCTCGGTAGCCTAAGGTGAACCTAGCACCTTGAGCGAGCAAATTGAGCCGAGGGAGGTGCTCTTTGTGTCATTCTTATAAGAATAGGCGACAAAAGAGCAGGGGGACTAGGGGCGAGGATGAGAACCTCACCCCATTGTACTGTCCCGATATTAGGAGGGGTTGTTCGGTGATGCGGGATAACCCCTCTGTGGAGGTGGCGTCGGTCCTTGAGCGACCGACTAGCTGTTGAGGTTCAATGTTTGCTCATTAGATCCGGGGCACCTCACCAAAGGCGGCATTGGTGGCACTCGCCGGGATTTAGTGGGTAGCTGCGTCTATAGCACAGTGAGTCTCACTTAACCGCCTGGGGAGACCTAATTAGTCCACCGCGGTATGCCTCAGAGCATTTCCCGGCGTTAAAGAAAGGAAAAGGATTGTGTGGTTTTACGAAACCACGGTAAAAGTGAAACTTTTTTTCACATTATAGACATTTAACTAAACATTTTTGGAATAATATTCCAATAAGGGTATAAAAATCGCTTTATCAATCTTAATTTTATACTTGGAAAACTTGGCGGCCGACCGTCATGCGACATGCAACACACAGACGAAAAAGTTTGAGACGATGTAATAAAAGTTTCACTTTAAAAGAATAGCTTATTGTTTTCTAAACTCGCGTCAAAGAACATATAGCTGATTTAAAATACCGTAGCTACACTAAGTCTGCCATCTGTGAACATAGTCTAGTTAAAGCTCGCCATTATATTAGATTTGATAAACCACAGATACTCGCAAAAGAACACCGATTCCAACCAAGGATGATCCGTGAGGCTATTGAAATAAATAAACATCCTAATTTCAATAGGGAAGATGGCTCGCTCTTACCACCTGCTTGGGATCCCATTATTAAAATTATAAAATCAAAATTCAAGCATAATATGTCACAGATTAAAGATACAGTTAGCACTTTCTGCGTAGATAGGACAACCAAAATATTGATCTATCATAGGGTAGTTTCGAATAACTTTGTAACATTAGGACGTATGACACCTCAGTCCTCCCGTGACCATGGTTGCTGTAAAGTATGCGAAACGTCGGGTTTGTAAAAATCTTAATAAACCGCGATAAAATCCGTAAAAATTGTTTCATTATAAAGAATAGCTTCTCAAAAAGGACAAGGACAGTATTTAGTCTTTTTACTATTGCAAAATTAGATGTATTTCAATTCTACATATTATTATTTATACATTATATATTATATATTACATTACATATTCTATAAACATTATATATTATGTCCATTCAGTGTAGGTGACCGAAGCGCTCCTTCAGTAATTGATTGTTACTGCCAATAATTCCAGATAAATTATTTCAGCACCAAGACAACAAAAATAAACAGTATCATTAAAACACAACAGCTATAAAACAATTTTTCTGCTATCATTAACAGATTATCGTTATATAAAAGTCTTGGACTCCACAAACGTCAAAGGCCATTTGCAACGTGCTTTGCTTTTTAATTATACTTTATAAGCCCTTGGAGTCAGCTAAAACCAATGGAGATTGGCGAGGAGGGGAGGGGTGATTATTATTATTACATGATTTATTACAGAAATATAAGTTGATTAAAGTTACGTGATCGATGTGAAAGTTTGTAAATAAAGAAATTATTATCAAGCTTTTGATATAACTTTACAAGATATCCGTCCTCAAGTTTTCATAACTCCACAAAGACCATAATATTATGTATGTTATTAATATGTCCAATGGGTAATTGAAACCCATAAACCTGACGAATAGATATTGCGAAGAATCTTATGACAAGTGGGCATACCCATACGCCTAAGCTTTTCTTATCATATCATTTCTTATTATATCATATCTTTTGAGCATATCTTTTGGGCATATCTTTTGAGTTTTATCATATGTTTTCTTACAACAATCTTGAAGAAATAAACATAATAGTAAGATGTAGTGCCATACTGCATTGCCATGCAGCCGAACTGGGCCAGCACGAGCGGGGTGGTACCTCTCTCACATAACACAGCGTCAAGTGACAGCTACGCTGTCGTGTTTCGTGCGGTTTGTGAGTTTCCGGTGGCCCATTAGGGGGGATAGGGAAATGGAGGGCACCGCATTTGCGTGGACTTGGTTATGCGGATGTGTATGGGCTTTAAAAAAAATATATAATGGGCATGAAAAAATAACCTCAGGACCTTACAACCTCTCAGCCACAGCAAACCCATCAAAGGTCCTAGTTAACGACTCTTCATTGCTCCACATCTAGAAATTAGATTTGCAGAACAATGTTCGTAATGCACGTCTGAATTCATAATGGAGAAAATTGAATCTCGCACAATTCCTGCTTTTCGGGCCACATGATTTTGGAATTCCTACAATGTAGTGTTCAACACAATTCGTTTCACAATAAACGCTTGAATAATATAAAGCGAACGTGATTCGGGTTTCAGTGAGATAATGATAAGTGGGATAAACAGCCAGACATTTGGATGCATTGACGATTGATTTCCGATTGGAAAGCGTTGCGTTATCATTTTATGAATGTTGAATGCGTACTAAAACTTAAAGGGTTTTGATTGTATATTAAATAAGTAATAATTATTAAGGTGATAGATAGAGACGCGTGGAAAAGAGAGGGGGAGGCCTTTGCCCAGCAGTGGGACAGTATAAAAAAAGGTATTTTTTAAAAGATCGTATTGTGAGGAATCAAGTTATGCCAAAGGTTATGTCCACTGAAAGTGTATTTTTACTGATTTTTTTTTACGGCATGCTGTCCTGTTTTTCTTTTGAAAAAAAGTTTAAAGCTGTTTCAAGGAATTAGAAAGACGCATGGTATATGGCATCCCTGCTGTTGGTAAGCGGTTTATCAGCACACAATTATGTGTCTATAAAATAATACTGGTGATACGAAAGTAAATACGTGTTACTAAATGAAGCCTGCCGGATGACGATCTCTGTGCAAGGTCTTGAGGTAAACGTCTAGTCGTTCAATAATATAAATACCTAGGATTTTAAGTGGGATATTCTCCATGTTTTTCCCTTTTATTCCAAGGAGCCTAATATTGCTGCATTTTTTTACGAATACCATGTTCAGAATTTTTTTAACAAGATACAAGTACGATACAACAAGATATAATGATACAAAAAATAGATCTAAGTCCACGTCCAAATTATCCAGCAAAAAAATGTAGGAGTTAATTTAAAAAAATATTAAATTGTAACGTTATATGCCCAAGATCCCATGACGGCCAGACCTTTCAAGTGCTATTTTACACACTTTTACTACATGTTACCTGCCGAAGTGACCACAAACCAAACTCTATATAATCGCTGGTCGTTCTTATCTGTGTGTGAGACATTTATTATACAGATAAACTTTCAGCTTTTATAAAATAATAAAGGTCTGGCCATCGTGGGCTCTTGCTCTATAATGAATAACCCCAGCGATCATTTATCAAGAGACGGTGACGTCAATGGACATGGGTTCCAAACTAATTGGTAATTTTTTGGGAAAGAAATCAATATTCTGGTGACGATAAAATTATAAATGTACTTTCGTGAAAGTATTTTAATTTTCTTAAAATCTATATTTTTTCTTATATCTATACATCTATACAGATAAATAAAATTGGAGTGTCTGTTTGTAATATTAAAATAACCGCTTTTTACTAAATTCACATGAATGTATACCTACACGGTACACCAAAATAGCATTTTTTACAATTTTTGTCTGTCTGTCTGTTTGTTCCGGCTAATCTTGGAAATCTTGAAACGGCTGGGCCGATTTTGACGCGACTTTCACTGGAAGATAGCTTATGTTATAGGAAGTAACTTAGGCTATAAAAATAATCATCATCAATCCGGGTACGGCTATGAATCTAAGTTAACGCGGGCGAAGCTGCAGGCAACAGCTATTTTTTATATAAAATTTTACATTTTTATCGCCTGGTATCACCAGTTTTGCATAGGACTATCGCAAGCAATCAGATAACTAGCGACCAGTTAACTGATTAGCTGTTGCTAAGTTTTGGCTAGGATGGCAGACGGTATAGTCCATACTGGCAATACGAATATCCATCTATTCATCTATACAAATAAATAAAATTGGAGTGTATGTTTGTAATATTGAAATAACCGCTTTGTATTGAATGGATGTACAAATACCAAAATAGCATTTTTTACAAGTTTTGTCTGTGTGTCTGTTTGTTCCGGCTAATCTCTGAAACGGCTGGGCCGATTTTGATGGGTCTTTCACTGAGAGATAGTTGATGTTATAAGGAGTAACTCAGGCTATAAAATAGTATCATAAATCCGGTTACGGCTGTAAATCTAAGTTAACGTGGGCGAAGCTGCGGACAACAACTAGTTATAACTAAAGCGTGTGCTTGTGTAGGCTTCACGATTTACAAATAAATATCACTTTCTTTTCATGGTAACTCAAAAGTTTGTCGCTGAGGTAATCCTGTTGAATGTAGATCCGGGACCCTCAAAAAGCGGCTGAAGGCGCTCGCAGTGGTTTTAGTTTACGGGTAGGACACTCCCAGGTGCGAGTCCCACATAGGGTCAGGATCTACCCGAGATCCTGGTTACATGCGTAAAAAGCATTTCCCTGCGTTAACAAAAAAAATGGTAACTCAGCAGTTTGTCACAATAATATATTACCACTGGTCATGTTTTTTCGTATTTAACCTAGTTGAATCTCCCTTTCCAGATACCGGTGGGAGGGAAGCACTGTGCCGCGCTCCCGGCTGCATGGGTACCACCATCTTGCTTGTTTCTCCCGTGAAACAGCTTTGCTGTGTTTCGGAGAGAAGGGCAAGACAGGCAGTGTAATTACTGGCACCGGGACTTAACATCTTATGTCTCAGGATAGGCAACACATAAATAAGTTGCCTGGGCTCGTTCCAGGTAAACTAGTTTATGTTCATGGGCGACGTCAACCACTTACCATCAGGTGGCACGTTTGCCAGTTTGCCTATCCAACTAACATAAAAAAAATCTTCACAGCTAAACTATAGATTCTATATATTAGTAATGGCCCGTGTGTAACTAATGTGTTTTATATGAAAACTAATTCAGTCAAATGTGATGCAACGATTCGCCGATTGCGCGCTCTGATTGGCCGACTGATGGTCATTGCGGATGATTGGCCAATCAAATCAAATAAAAATATCTTTATTTCGTAGGTAACCACTCGTACACTTGAAATACGTCAAAAAAACAAAAAAAAGAAGAAAAGGTGTGGTAAAAAAAAAAAAACTCGTTTGGAATGCAGACTCCCCCAAGAAAAACGAGAAAAAAACTTATTGTTTTCTAATGTTTACGCGAATTTCACTCATTATAATAAATAATTTTTACGTCTGCCATCTGTGAACATAGTCTTGACAAAGCTCGCCATTATATCAGATTTGATAAACCACAAGTCCTCGCAAAAGAACACAGATTCCAACCAAGGATGATCCGCGAGGCTATTGAAATTAAAAAAACATCCTAATTTCAATAGAGAAGACGGCTGGCTTTTACCACCTGCTTAGGATCCCATTATTAAAATTATCAAATCAAAATCCAAGCATAATATGTCACAGATTAAAGATAAAGTTAGCACTTTCTGCGTAGATAGGACTGACCAAAATATTGATGTATCATAGGGTAGTTTCGAATAACTTTGTAATGATAGGACGTATGACACCTCAGTCCTCCCGTGACCATGGTTGCTGTAAAGTATACGAAACGTCGGGCTTGTAAAAATCTTAATAAACCGCGATAAAATCCGTAAAAATTGTTTTATTATAATGAGAAAAAAACTTGAAAAAAACTTATTTGACGTACACACCGATCACTGTTTTATTCATCAGGATTTTTACTAACATAACTCTAACATTACTCTATCAGTTTATATTATGCTCGATGCCCTTGACAACAATGTCCCCTATGACACCCAAAACTATCATATCTCTCAAGTAGGGCTAAACGTCACAGAGTCAATAATTTTATATGAACGTATTCAGTAGATGTTTAGATTTAGATGTTCATCATGGATGGAATGCGACACATTTTCTAGAGTTCCGTTCTTCTAAATGACAGAACGGAAACCTTGTTGGATCGCCTCTTTTTTTTAAAATCTTTATTAAAAGGCTACTACTTTTTTTGGCTTTTTTTTTTTTGACTCATCAGTGGCCCGCGGTTTCACCCGCGTACTTCCCATTCCCGTGGGAGTAC
Organism: Helleia helle; assembly: GCA_963853865.1. Lineage (NCBI taxonomy): Eukaryota > Metazoa > Arthropoda > Insecta > Lepidoptera > Lycaenidae > Helleia > Helleia helle. The sequence continues at coordinate 3,642,494 of OY971425.1, read as the reverse complement.
TGAGATAAATTAAAGCCTATGTTATTCTGTATATAAATTTTATTCTGATGAATAAGCTATATTATTGTAAAGTTTCACCAAAATCCATTCAGTAGTTTTTCCGTGAACGAGCAACAAACATACATCCATACATTCTTACAAACTTTGGCGTTTATAATATTAGTAGGATGTAAAAATTGTTACACTAAATAGGTATTCCTGGATTTATATCTCGAAGAGAATCTTATTTATCATTTGGTTAAAAAGCAGTGCCTACTCACTTGAAATACGCGAAGACCCAGTGGGCCAATATGGCAATGACGGCAATAGACATCCCATGAAAGAAAATTAATGCCTCGAGATTTCGTTGATGGCCTTTTCGGGGGCTCTTAGGTATTTGTCACTGGAAACACATTGCTACAAGGTTACGGATAGAAATAGCATCGCTATGTAGAGGTGATTAATTCAACGTCTGCATACCATCATCTTACTTACATTTTCCGTGAAACGGCTTTGCTGTGTATTGAAAAGCGGGGCAGGCTCCTAAATGCATTATTACCGCGCTATTTATGCCATATTATAATGGAATTGTCAAGTTTTATTTAAATTTGCTAATAAGTTAATAGTTTCCTTAAAAAATCAATAATCCACATGGTACTAGACTTTCTCGTCCAAGTGATTATTTCATACAAATATTATGATCTACTATTCTTCCCTTTATTCTGAATCATATGTCTAATAGATGAAGCAGCAAGAACTTCCATAATATGGTCTCCATGTTGTGCTTTACAAACCTAGTATAACACAATATGATATACTAGCCATACCTATAAAGGTTCACTTACATCTCTCCCATTCAGTAGACAGATCAGGTTAGCAGGAGGATCAGCCGGTAAAAACACACTTACATATTATCTCCTTTTCGTACTAACTATAATTTACATCTCTTCCGTTCAGTAGCCAGGTCAGTTTGGCTGGAGGAACAGATACCTACATCTCTCCTTTTCCTACTAACTTAAACAAGTACATCTCTTCCGTTCAGTAGCCAGGTCAGTTTGGCTGGAGGAACAGATACCTACATCTCTCCTTTTCCTACTAACTAAAACAAGTACATCTCTTCGATTCAGTAGCCAGATCAGGTTGGCAATAGGATCAACCAGTGGAGGCACACTTACATCTCTCATTTTCTTACTAACTATGACTTACATTTCTTCCATTCAGTAGCCAGGTCAGGTTGGAAATAGAATCAACCAGTGGAGACACACTTACATCTCTCATTTTCTTACTAACTATAACTTACATCTCTTCCATTCAGTAGCCAGGTCAGGTTGGAAATAGAATCAACCAGTGGAGACACACTTACATCTCTCATTTTCTTACTAACTATAACTTACATCTCTTCCATTCAGTAGCCAGGTCAGGTTTGCAATAGAATCAACCAGTGGAGACACACTTACATCTCTCATTTTCTTACTAACTATAACTTACATCTCTTCCATTCAGTAGCCAGGTCAGGTTAGCTGGAGGATCAGCTGGAGGAGACGTGCACTGGGCCCGCAGTGAGTCGCCCGACGCGTACCAGCCTTTCTCCGCTTTTATCGAAGGCTTTTCCGGTGGTAGTTCTGTAAAAAAGGAAGTATATTATTATTTACATAATATATTTCTTACATGATTCGGTATACAATATGACAGATTCGATAAATATTAGAAAAAATATTCCTAAATGCCTTTCATAGGTATTTTTAACCGACTTCAAAAAGGCGGAGGTTATCATTTCGTCGGAATCTTTTTAAACTATGTATTTTACATAGGTTATTAGGGTTATACGCAGATTATGTTTAGATGTGTTATAAAATGTAGGTAGAAATATTGTTAATATGTATCTTAAATTGAAATTATTTCAGTTCGCATTTTCTGGTGATTACATTTTCGTCTGTGAGCATAGAAAATAATCCAAGCAACGATTGCTTTTTTACATCAGTTTAAAAGGTAAATTAGCAGACATGCGTGATTGTAAGCGTCGTATAACATTATCGAGTTCACCAAAGGAAGTTCACGAGTCAGTCTCGGTACCAGTAACACTGCCTGTCCTGCAATATTCCGAAACACAGCCAAGTTGTTTGACGTGAGAATTAACAGGGTAGTGGTGACCCCCACCATGTTTAAGACTTGTCGTGGCGGTGGGGCTCAGTAGCCTAAGGGCGAAGCCAAGTGAACCGAGGAAGCTGTTCTTTGTATTGTGAAAAGAAGGAGGACAAAAGAGCAGGGGAGATAAGGGGCGAGGATGGGAACCTCACCCCATGACACTGCTCCGACGTTGGGGGAGGGACTGACTAACCGTCGAGGTGCCCTGTTTGCTACACAGTTCCAGGGCACTGGTTGCACTCGGCGGGTTTTAGTAGGTAGAGCTGCGTCCACCTTACCACCATTCAGGTGCAGCGAGTCTCACATACCCGCCTGGGAAGACCCACTCCCCCGCGTGATGCCTCAGAGCATTTCTCGGTGTAAAATAAAAAAAAATGTAGTGGTCAATATGTAATATATACACCATAGTTATTATAAAGCTTCTTTCATACTAAATATATTTTTTATCAGAGATCTAGGTTCAATCCTGATTAGTATACAGTGAGAATATTTTCTATTTTCACGCACGCTTGCCTATTTTATATTCCACGCAGGCTGCGAGATGGCGGGCGAAATCGATCTAAAAGACGTCACTTCCGTGTCACAGTGACGTGCTCTTATTTTAAAATTGTATTATATAGCCGAAGAGTTGTAGAATGAAAAAAAGAGCACGGTTCTTCTCAGTGTAAATATATAGTATTTCATAAAGCCTAAAGAGCCCTACGCGTTCTTGCGTTCAAAGGAGCCAATGCAGTTGAGTTGGGTAATATTCTAAAGATTAGAACCACCCCGCTTGTTTCGCCGGTCCTTCTCAGTGGGCTCGCCTTAGAACCGGTGGTAGTTTGAATTAACGGTATTTTTGATACATTTTAAATTAAAAATTTGGAATTTGAATCTCATACATACTTGAAGAGGATAAATACTTAAAAACCTTCACAGCATATATTTTAAATATAAATTATATTTAAAGGCTGGCAACACAATCTCCTCTTTTGCTTAGTATCATCAGGTGAATCGACCATTTACTCTTCTATAATATAATAATATGTTGGGACAACTCACACACGGCCATCTGATCCCAAACCAGGCAGAGCCTGTTCTTATGGTAACCAGACAACTGATAAATACTTATATATTTTATAAATACATACATATTATAGATAAATCACACCCAGACACAGAATAAATGATCATGCTCATCACACAAACATTTGTCCAGGGGATGGAACCCACTAGCAGCCAGGGTCACTAACCACTAGACCAACAGGCCAGTCAAATTTTCTATTTTTATTAATTATAAGTGACAGGAATTTTAAAAAATCGAGTTATTTTAAGTAACTTAAAGTTGTCTATCTGAGTACAATCATATTAACGTAATTTTGTTAAAAGTGTACATGCAGACATATTGCAGTCTGACGATTGAATCGTGTAAATTAACGCAATGTACACAGATCTGAATCTCGCTAATTGTTGATAGCAAGTTGCTTAGGAATATCAAACATGTATATAGCTCAGATATACTTCCATCATACAAATAATTGTAACACTCCCTTAAGGGGTTATAACATTAGTATACTTAGGAATACATTGAATATAAGTACAAGTATTTCATCATCGTCATCATTGCATGATGATGATTATGATGTTTGTAAATATGTAGGTATGTATATTTTTAAAGAACTAATAAAGATAAAACCTGTTTCAATAAAAATATTAAATATTCTTATTTGAAAATAGTTTTTACCCAAACGTATTAAATAAAGTGTATCTAAAAATATTTATCAGAAAGTAGAAATAAATGGGAACAGTTAATCTCCATCAGTACTTGGGGGTTGAAATCGACCTGAGCCGTGAAGGTGAGAGAATTTACTAATGTGTATTTATTATCTTGTCCCGTCTGTCCATGCAGAGTTGCTTGAAAGAAATAAGCAAACTATTTGAAAGAAATAAGCAAGCTATTTGAAAGAAATAAGCAGGATGGTGCTATCCATATACTTGCACCATCTTTTTTTATTAAAGTGAAACTTTTATTACATCGTCTCAAACTTTTTCGTCTGTGTGTTGCATGTCGCGTGACGGTCGGCCGCCAAGTTTTCTAAATATAAAATTAAGATTGATAAAGCGATTTTTATATCCATAATGGAATATTATTCCAAAATTTTTTAGTTAAATGTCTATAATGTGAAAAAAGGTTTCACTTTTAAAGGTTTTCATAAAACCACACAATCCTTTTTTAAATCTTACTAAAATATTATGGAATAATATAATTTATGAAAAACTCGCGGTTTTTATTGTTATTCTTTCTTTATCAATAAATTTAAAAAAATGTTCTTGTTTGTTTCTTTCAAATTTCTAATCTCTAAAATCTAATAAAATTTATGTACGAATGTTTAAATAATATAATTTCACGACCTCTGTGGCTCAATGGTTAGCGCGTTGGCGCTCAAGTCAGAGGAAGCGGGTTCGAATCCCGCCAGGAAAAAAAGAGTTTTCTGTGTGCCTGGCTCACAGATGTATATTATATATGTGTATTATATAGTAAAAGTTTTAAATATAATATGTATAGAATAAAAGTAATAAATAGGTATATTTCTGTTGTCTGGTACCCGTAACACAAGATCTTCGATAAATTACCACGGGACCAGATTGGCGTGGTGTAAAAGCGTTCATATAGATATACATATAGATAATAATATGTCCAACAGTGGACGGTAAAAGGTTTACAATGAGATGTTGATCTGTATCACGAATGAATAAATAAATTTTTCATTGCCGAATCAAAACCACAATATTTACAGTAAAGCATTAGACGTTATTTTCAGACCATTTTTCATCTACCTCCGCCCGAAGCAGGAATAATATTTGCTATGAATTTCAGAGCATGATGGGCTCGTTAACTTTACTTGGAGTTGTCGAGTATTGACATTACCAGCTCGTTGGAGACTGGGGCTGTTTCGTTTTTTCACGAGACTAAATCTGAATGTACAAAGTCACTTTAAACATGTTAATTGGAGTGGAAATTATTGTTTGTTTTGTATTAATTTGTTTATCTTAGCTACTTTTTTTATTTATATTTTTGAAGCAATCGTTAAACGCTTACCGATGGAAGGCTTGCTCTGTGCCGCGCTCCCGGCTGCATAGGTACCACCATCTTGCTTGTTTCTTCCGTGAAACACCATTGCTGTGTTTCGGAGAGAAGGGCAAGACAGGCGGTGTAATTACTGGCACCGAGACTTAACGTCGTATGTCTCAAGATAGGCAACACTACATGAATTCCAGGTAAACTAGTTTATGTTCATGGGTGACGTCGATCACTTACCATCAGGTAGGTCTGCCAGTTTTATTTTCCACCTAACATTAATAAAAAGATTACTGATTTCGATAGACACCCGCTACACCGGATGGCTTGCAGGTACGTTGTCGGCATATGTATACTCTTTTCTTGAAGGTCCTTAAATTGTATTGGTTCGGAAATACAGCCAGTGGCAACTAGTTTCTCATTCCATTCCATAAAGTGATGATAGTTAAATAGTAAAGTGGTATCACGAGATGAGTCCTCATTAACTCATTAACGACGACCACTTCAACAGAGTGGCCTATCTCTTATATAACTCTCTATATGAACTAGAAATATACGAAGCAAGAAGCGAGAGAAGTAGAAGTCGGACCTTATGATGACCACCGACGCATAAACACATCCGCACAACCAAAAGTTATGCAGATGCGTTGCCCTCCTTTTCGCTATTCCCTCAATGGGCCACCGGAAACTCACAAACCGCACGAAACGCGACAGCGTAGCTGTCACTTGACGCCGGTGTTATGCGAGCGAGAGGTACCACCCCGGTCGCGCCGGCCCAGTTCGGCAGCAAAACAGCAATCTCTTACAATTAAATCTTCAATTTTCATATTAGGACAAATATCTTGATATTTTTTTCCCACAACTTTGAATTACTTCATCATCATCATCATCATCGTCATCATCGGCCTCTATCCATCCACTGTAAAACATAAGCCTCCCTCAATGAACGCCAAGACGGTCGATCCCTTCCCACTCGCATCAAACACGGACCAGCCACCAAATTTGAAAGATACTTGAATAAAAAAAAAACTATAATACCGGTTCTATTTTTCAGTAATATAAGATAATATATAGATATAAAATCAATTCTGCATTGCCTCTTCACCTAATGAAATATTTTCTTAGCTTTAAGACTGAAGAACGAAGAAAGCAATGTTTATCACTTAGTATAGTGATAATCATAATATGCTCATATTAAACTTAAAACCTTCACATCAACATGAAATTCTTTTTATTACAATAATCGGCTTAACTTATGGCCTCTTCAAACAAATTCTTTTATAAAAGAAACGTTTGTATTAAAATTGAAATATTAATAGAAACAATATAAACCCACGCAAGCGAGTTTGTTGGAAACAGAGAGGTATTACGAGGAAATGTATACTAAATACCGGAAAAATTCAAGAATACACATTATTTTGAATAGAATATAACAGTACTAATATTTGTAATGTTGAATTGTTTTGAATTTATACGAAACGTATCACAGAAGATTTGATGGTTATATGGAACAGGAAGGGAAAGTCCCAAGTTCATATTATGCAAAGAATTGTTTGTGTGATGGTGAAAAATGTACGTACCTACTTTTATGTGTAATTTATATTAAGTAACTCGTAGCCTTTGCAGCCATTGTCACAGACAACAGCGCCACATGTGACCAAAATTATCTGATCTTTTAAGTTGCACTAAAAAGTAGACAATTTGCTTTTATTGACATAAGTGTATGTAGTTTAGTCAGAAGTTTTGGAGTTCAGCGCGTACATGCAACACGACATGAATTTTTTATATGTCGTTATCATGTACACGTCAATGTATCCATAAATTCCCCTTTTTTAAGTTAAATAAAACCAGAAGTGATAATATTATCGAGCAGGTAAGTGAAAAACTTATAACAATTATCCAAAATAAAATTAAAACTACATTCTCCTTTAAAATTTCATACAAGCATTTCCAAAGAAATAAGAACTTCATTCACCCATCAATTTAAACCGAAAAAGGCAAAGCACAAAACGAGAATAAAAAATTTAAAGACGTTTTACATAAACATTGGCGAAAATGTAAATTTGAACGTGCATGCAAAAAAATCCTTTGTTAAAACTTTCGCCTTAAATATTAAGGCGCTGTATTACCACAATCTAATATTCTGCATTTAAATTTCACCTTAACGGGATACCTCTGAGGCGGGATTTGAATTACAAAGTCAACCCGGCCTTTTCTTGCCACCTGTGACGTCACTGAAATACGAAATATGAGGTCTACCCGCTTTCTGGGATTTGTACGCTTGTTGTTTTAATATTTGGCGTTCGATATTACATTTTGTGCTAAAGTTCTTTTGTTTATTACCAAACTGGAGAAATTAGGGTTATTTTTAGACTTGATATTAAAGTTGCTTTTTGACGTATTAAATCGATGAACGCCGGATGCATGCATTAAAAAGCATGACTCATTATCACGTTCCGCTTGAGTTGAGCGTACAGGTGAGAGCATAAGTAAAATAAAGAGGCACGATCCAGTAGAACTAGAGGCCTAGAGATTCAGCTTGAGACCCCTATGACGTATTCACGTAAAATTATCTTCCGTTAACCGACTTTTCAAACAATAGGTATTTGATTTTTTTTTTCATTTTTTAACGGGCATATACTTTTGGCCTAGTAAGCTTTAAGCTTCAACGGTTCTGTAGCTGATGGTTCACCTTTTTTTTTTACGCCGGGAAATGCTCTGAGGCATTCCGCCTGGGGAGTGGGTCTCCCCAGGTGGGTATGTCGGACTCGCTGCGCCCGAAAGATGGTAAGTGGACGCAGCTCTACCCACTAAAACCCGGCGAGTGCCACCAGTGCTGCCTTAGTGAGGTGCCCCGGATCTGATAAGCTAACAGGGCATCTCGACGGCTAGTCAGTCCCGCCACCTCCACAGAGGGGTTGTCCCGCACTACAAAAGAACCCAACGTCGGGACAGTACAATGGAGTTGAGGATCCCATCCTCACCCCTTGCCCCTGCTCTTTTGTTCCCTCTTCTTATAAGAGGGGTACAAAGAGCCCCCTCGGCTCAATTAGCTTCGCCCAAAGTGCTGGGCTCACCCTGTGCTACTGAGCCCCACCGCCACGTCAAGGCCTGAACCATGGTGGACCACAACCAAATTTTTAAAATCGTTATTTTTTATGTATGTCTTTAAAAACCAGACAAGTGAGGGATGAAACCACACACGTCATGTAGTTTTTGGATAATCTGCCTAAGTCGCTAGGATTAACTTTCGACTGCAGGTGTTCAAACTAAGCTAGCCTAGATTGAAGCGATTATTATATTTAATCGAACTAAATGTATTAAAATCTTACCAAATTATCTTTATATTTTGCCTATTTTTTAAGTTTGTTTTAATGTCTTTTTTTTATAAAAATATCCGGATTATGTATAACAAAGCAAATCATATAATGTAATAAATTTTATTCAAATTTTGCACAAAGCGAGAGGAAAATACTTCATATTCAGTTACTTTTTTTGTAAATTGGAACTTGTCGCAAAAAACCGGGAAAAGCAAAATTTAATTTGAAATATATATTTTTTCATCTCACGCACGTACTCTCTACATTTACATTTATCTACTTTGGGTTAATGAAAAACGTCGAAATGAACTCGAAAATTCCTTTTTAAATATTTAAATTTAGCATTTTGAATTTGGAATTTTTTTATTTTTTTTATTTGTTAATATTTGCCAAAATAATATACCTAGTATATTCATTATTGCTTAGCATTTTTTGTTTGTATTTAACATTAAAGCGGCGTAAGAATATTTCCTTTATAAACCAATTTGAGAAAACGTATGCATCGGGACTTTTTAGGCCTTGTACTGACTATGCGCGACAAATTGTCGAATATCGGGTCGCGCTACAACCGCGTTAAATTGATACTAACATGCCGCGCGTGCCAACTTTAACTCTTTCGGTATCTAGTAAGCGCGGTTGCATGTGAACCAATGTTCGACTATTTGCCGAGCGTATTAGATACACAGTGTTTCGGCTTTGCTACATATAGAAGTACAAAAGGTTGATCTGACAGATCTATTTCATGGCGTAACACGTTACATAAACAAAATGTTACTCATACACTTTACATTCTCAGTGAAGGAAATATTTTTCTAAATGTCATTTACAAGCGAAAATTATTAAGTTATGATGTTGATAATGTTAACAACGAATTTTGCAATAGTATTTTATAAATAATTCCTTTCCACTCATCAACAAAGTAAACCTAGTATATGAGCGCGATGGTCTAGTGGGTATGGTCTCGGCTTGAGTGAGAGGTCCGGGTTCGATCCTGACCCCTGTAGTACCTTAAAATGGATTTTTTTAAAAATTTTCAATGCATCTAACATAAGAACAATGTTCGCCGATAAAGAAAAACATCGTGAGGAAACCTGCATGCCTGATGAGATTAAAAAACTTTGAAGGTGTGTGAAGTTACCAACCCAAGTTGGGCCAGCGCATCCGTGAAGTATGGCACAACACCAACAACACCCCCTCGCCTGATGTCGAGGGGAAGACCCGTGCCCAAAGGGCTGGTATAATATATTCTTAAATAATAATAAAGATTCAAAATAATAACAGCCTATAAACTGATATCATATTATCCAAGTTACAACATAAAACCCTAGGAATGAAAGTTTAAGAAACTAGCGAATTTGAAGCAATCATATCTGAACTCGCAACTCATCACTCAAACTTCCACATATCCAATCCCATCTTCAAACACGATCTCAAATTCAATTAATTCAAGTTTCAATAATGCTAGAACCATCATAAACTCGGCATCAGCTGTTCTTGGAGATGCGCAAATGTGTTTTTCTTGTTCCCATCTTCATATTTACTGCATAGAGAAAAGCGAAGTCCAACGTGCATACGACATTATGGATGACCAGTGAATAGGATTTTAATGTTCCCAAAAAGGATCTTCAATACATTAGGCCTTATATTTTCTGTAATTTTGGAGGTGTTTTTGAAGTAAAACTTCTTTAGGCGCGAATAGAGGGTAACTCAGATTTTTGTCTGACGGAAGTAACGCTCAGTATTCTATATTTAAAAATAGTTACATGCATTGGTCATGAGTAGGGATATATATTATTATATCCCACGATTCTTAACTTATATGAAAATTAGTGGCAAATATCATAACAAATAAGGATTATTTATTTTTTCTGAATAGTAATAATTTTGAAGATTTACTTTAATCGCGCGTAATGATTACATCCACACACTTTTTTTGGAACACTTAAAATATAAAAGATATTAGCTACAATATATCTATCACAATATAATATGAAAACAACATGATGAGTTGGGTTTTATTCAACAACCAGCGAAAGTGAAGTATTTTTTGTTAATTGTAACAGATTTTTTCAAAGGATGTAGTTAATTTGATCATTAGAGTGAAGATATTTTATATTATTTTTTAATATTTACGGAACCCTTCACAGTGACCAGCTAAAGTAAAATAATATGGAAATGTAAAAATATGTAGTACTTTATTAAAAAAAAAAAATGGTTTTATCTCTGTTTAACAAGCATCGAGACTAGACACAAGGAGTACAATATATGTGCACGAAGTGTCCGTCGAAAAGCGTTTAATAATTAATATGGAGCCACTTTCGCATCAGGTGGTAAAAAAAAATTGCGTGTGTGCGCCAAGAAATTACGCACACACACAAACACACACACTTGTATGTATACAAACACCCTACTACACCCTGTTAGTCCACTAGCGCCATTGTGGACGGTTTTTGAACTAGTTATTTATAGGATCACGACACTTATTAAACATTTCTCCCATATGAGATTGTACTCCTTGTCTAGTCTTTAGTTAATAACAATTTATCATTACCATTTCGGATACTTTATTTTCAGGTATTTAAAGTATCCAAAGTCAGAAAATCTAAAAACTCTAATAAACCGTGACAAAATTTGTAATAAATAGTTTTATTATGAATTAAATTCGAAAATACGTAAGAAAATATAATTATTTATCCTATATGAAACAAATATATCAAAAATAAAATACCTGTAGAATGAGGACAGGTTAATCCTGTCACCAACCTTGAGTTCAATGAACTCCCTTTCAATTTGGGATAACGAGGAATATGCGAAGTTTTGTGTAATAAGAGAACCTGCCAAATACTTAATCAGATTTCTTTATACTGAGACAGTTCTTATTTCAATCATTTGAAAATGTATCTCCAAATTACTAGGTTGTTGTGTACATATATCTCAGATAATATTTGACAACTTGTTATAGGATTTTATTTGGATTTTATCATAGTATAGGGGAACACTACACGTCAATAAATATTGTGATAATTGTTATGATATTTACTTATGAATCTAGCGCCGGATTAGAGAACACCCTTTTTTTTCTTTAACGCCGGGAAATGCTCTGAGGCATCGCACGGGTCTCCCCAGGCGGGGAACCACTAAACCCCGACTAGTACCACCAATGCCGCCTTTGGTGAGGTGCCCCGGATCTAAAGAGCAAACAGTTGTCCCGCACCACAGAACAACCCCTCACAACGTTGGGACAGTACAATGGGGTGGGGTTCCCGTCCTCACCCCTTGCCCCCTGCTCTTTTTTCCCCTTTTGTTATAATAGGGGTACAAAGAGCCCCCTCGGTTCAATTCGCTTCGCCCAAGGTGCTGGGCTCACCCTAGGCTATTGAGCCCCACCGCCACTAGAAGGTCTGAACCATGGTGGGCTTGTGTATCCTATGCCTATCTTAAGATGTAAGATGGTAAGCCTCAGTGCCATTTAGTGTGACATGCAGTGCCTGTCCCACCCTTCTTTCTGAAATACAGCAATGCTGTTTTACGTAAGAAATAAGCAGGATGGTGATATCCATACAGACAAGAGCATCCCCGAGAGCGCGGCACAAGTACATCCCTGTATATATTCCACTTCAATTCTGCACTATAAAATATAATATCGATATTAGATTTGAGAGTATTCAGTCGGAGTTTGATTTATCGTCGCGTCTCGCTTAAGCGATCCCGATAATCGTTTTTATTGCTTTCAGAGCGTGACGTGTACGCGTAATGTTTTTTACATTTCCAGTTCTGTCTAAAATTAATTTAAGTGCACTAAAATTGCATTGGAAACTGGGTTTTGTTGCAGTGAAATACTGACTAATCTGACGAGTTAAACATGGAATTTCAATAACTAGAGGATATTTGAATAAAAAAATTTGGTGAGAAAATAATATCTGTCTAGGGGACATCCATAAATTACGTGAGGTGAATTTGACCATTTTTCGACCCCCCCCCCCCCTCTCCCATTGGTGAGATATCGTGAGATTTGGCTCGACCCCCTCCCCGCCATTCTAATCTCACGTGAGATATTTCTAAACGCGTATTTTAATGTAAATGTTGTGGACCTATTTTACAAAAGACAATTTATTTCATTATTTTTAATTAATGAAGTTAATAAAGACATACTCTTAATCTTAAGTTCGCTGACTGTAATCTAAAATCATAGTGATATAGTTGAAATCACTATATATATTTACTATCAAAATTATTAAAGAAAACTTATTCTAAATCAGTGCACTATCTGTGGAGAGAATTATAATCAAGAAATATGTGTTACCATAATTTGACCCTATTTTCTTGTAATTATATACTGTTTCTTGCGAAAAAAATACGTGATATTTGTTGAGACCCCCCTCTCCCCCACGTGAGTTTGAGTGAGATTCTACTCGACCCCCTCCCCCCACTGAAAAACCTCACGTAATTAATGGACGCCCCCCTACGTAATAGCAGAAAAATTACTTGATTTTTAGCTAAAGTCCTCGAGACAAATAATGAGACAAAAAATATGATCAATTTGATAGAAAAACAATTTAGAGTAGAAAAAAATTACAATAGTGTCATCATCATAATATAGACCATCCGATAAGTTTTATTTCACTTAAAGTCTAGTCCGCTGAGTCAAAGTTAATGTTACAGTATTCCGATTGTAAGAGGATATTTGAGAAAACATAGGAATCATATAGACCGTGTCTATTGCAAGACAGGTTTTCAATTAATGCCGAGACTGCGTATCCGATAGGTTTTATTTTACTCAAAGTCTAGTCTGCTGAGTCTTAGCTAAACACTTAATAAACTCCATGTTACAGTATTCCGATTGTAAGAGGATATTTGAGAAAGCATAGGAATCATATAGACCGTGTCTACTGCAAGACAGGTTTTCAATTAATGCCGAGACTGCGTATCCGATAGGTTTTATTTTACTCAAAGTCTAGTCTGCTGAGTCTTAGCTAAACACTTAATAAACTCCATGTTACAGTATTCCGATTGTAAGAGGATATTTGAGAAAGCATAGGAATCATATAGACCGTGTCTACTGCAAGACAGGTTTTCAATTAATGCCGAGACTGCGTATCCGATAGGTTTTATTTTACTCAAAGTCTAGTCTGCTGAGTCTTAGCTAAACAGTTAATAAACTCCATGTTACAGTATTCCGATTGTAAGAGGATATTTGAGAAAGCATAGGAATCATATAGACCGTGTCTACTGCAAGACAGGTTTTCAATTAATGCCGAGACTGCGTATCCGATAGGTTTTATTTTACTCAAAGTCTAGTCTGCTGAGTCTTAGCTAAACACTTAATAAACTCCATGTCACAGTATTCCGATTGTAAGAGGATATTTGAGGTATGAGGCGACGGTGAATGCAATCCCAACTCAATATAAATGAGGATCGTAAACGTCCCCAACTTTGTTCATTTATTTGATTGTCAACTTTTTTATGCCAGTTGGAATGGTAATATTTTTTTAACTTGAGAAGTTATTCTTGTTTCTTGTTAATATTATTAGTTTGATAAAGTTGAAAGTGAGTAATGATGAAACGATTGTCACAGCAATCTGTCAGGTTACTAGTGGCAAAATGCTAGTCAAAAGCATGGTATTAGCCTCGATCCGTCCATTGCTGAGGACTTTCCTCAATAAACGCCTAAACTTATAGTTAATAGAATCAGGCGTTACCTTGCGGAAATCCATTATATAAGATATTAAAATATTCTATATTATTTAGCAATTATCCCGCGAAAAACGCAGTCTTTACAGCAAATGTGTGAGTGCACGCATATGCATGCATATAGCACCGCCCTCCTTTCCCACACTGCATATGCGTACACTCGCATGCACCACCACCCCACATGCACCACAACCACAGTAAAAGACCACCACCGTACGTAGATTGTTTGGTGGTGGTCTTTTACTGTGGTTGTGGTGCATGCTAAATAATATAGAATATTTTAATATCTTGCCTAAACTTATTTTGCGTCGGGATCGCTCTTAGGCATCCCATGGGCGTGGGGGCCTCCCAAGGCAGGTATGTAGGACTCGCGGCGCCCGAAAGATGGTAAGGTGGAAACCTTACCATCTTTCGGGCGCCGCGAAGGTAAGGTAAGCTCTACCCAGTAAAACCTGGTGAGTGCTACCAATGTCCAATACCGCTTTTGGTGAAGTGCCCCGAATCAATTGAGCAATAGGGCACCTCGATGACGAGTCAGTCCCCCAAGGGAGCGACGCCACCTCGACCGAGGGGTTGTTTCACATCACAGAACAATGGGATGAAGTTCCCATCATCCCCCCTTGTCCCCTTTTCTTATAACATGGGTTCAAAAAGCGGCTCCCTCGGTTCAATTGGCTTCGCCAAAGGTGCTGGGTTCACCTTAGGCTACTGAACCCCACCGCCACGACAAAGCTTGAGCCATGGTGGTAAAGACGGCCGATCCCTTGCCAGTCGCATCAAACACGGGCTCGGCTACTGCACGGAGATCATCTTCTCACCTGGCTTAAAGCTAAAAAAAATATACTAAAGAAATACATATATAAGTAGCTTTTGCAAGCAGCTTTGCACAAGTTAACTTTTATATTTACAGCTGTCTCCGGAAATGATGATTTTTATAGCTTTTGTTACTTTGTCATAAAAGTTTATTTACCTGTGAAACTATTTTTACAAGTTTTCGAGATAAGCTCCTATAACTTAACTCACAAAAGTAACATCTTTATTATGTTCATATAGATAACTATTTTCCTACATGAAACTAACCAAAACTATCCAGCTGTCAAGCACTAGCACGCACCTAGTATATTTACTATTAGTATACTATCTTTTGCCCGCAACTTCACCCGCGTTAACTTAAAGTTACAGCCGTATCAGTATACGGCTGTATCTCTGATTAATCAGTATTAATGATGATTATTTTTATGAAAATTAGGCTATGTTCTACGTCACTGATTGTTAACGTAGCATTCTAATGATGAAAGAATTTAAAAAGTCATTTGATTAGTTTTTGAGTGAAATCGTAGCAAATACACAAACAATCGCTTACAATATTAGTATAGATGTTTGTTCGAAACTGAACCGAAAATTTAAATAATTCCATGGTTTTCTCCACGGTAACTCAGATATGTACGCTCTACTCGAGAGAAATGCCAGAGGTCACTTTGAGCTATGATTCACTGCCATTCTTTTTAATTGTATCACTATTAGCTGTACTATCGCCCGACTCAAGCTGCCCGCAGATGTTCCCGCTGAGCTTACCTCCATCTAGTGGGTAAGAACAATTTTAATGGGCTAGGCTCACCGGGCTAGGCTCACCACCGCTGGCACCTGCGATATTTTCGAAACAATACGAAATTTAAATATATTTCACTGTCAAATATATTGCTTACTGTTTGAAATGCAGGGGCGAAGGAGAAGGTAGACCTTAAGAAAACAAATTCTTCGGGATGAAAAGTATCTTAAATGTTGGCCGGCCATATATAATTTCATCATTATCATCATCATCAGCCTCTATCCGTCCACTGCTAAACATAGGCCTCCCTAAATGAACGCCAAGATGGCCGATCCCTTGCCACTCGCATCCCACACGAACCGGCCCCCGCACGGAGATCGTCTTCCCACCTGGTCAATGGCCGACCAACACTTCGTCTACCTAAACGTAGCCTCCACTCTAGAACCTTATTGCCCCATCGGCCATCCGTTCTTCTGAGTGTGTGACCAGCCCACTTCCACTTAAACGAGCTTATTCTTTACGGTTACCTTAGTTCTCTTACGGATGTCTTCGTTCCGAATCCTATCTGTCAAAGAAACACTCAGCATAGCACGCTCTATATACAATTCTATATACGTGCTATATATAATTTGAGACCTAAAAAATTATTTTAATGGATTTAAAAGATTTCTTTTACCTTTCCCGACTTTTGGCACAGAAATTCGACCTCTATAGTTTTACTATACGTAATATATAGATATAAAAATCCCTTTGACCAACGTTCTCATATTTTGTTATGTTTAAGTTGAATTTACTAAACAAAAAAAAAACAGAAAGATTGTACGGAATCAATTCACATAGTACCCCAAACGTATATGCATCGAACAAATGTCTGCTCAGAATATCAGAACATCCCAAGACTATTAATAACCACTTCGTCAGACAAATCGTTATCTTATGTAAATATGTTGTGTGTGTCTAAAGGCTTCGACGTATTCTTGTATAAACATGGATTCTTCAGCAAATATCAGCGGAGTATTTATAAGAATATTTTCTTCGATTATTGATTGCCAATCTTCAGTTTATTTGCGGGTTGCTTCTGGAGCATTCTGAAAAAGTAAATTAGTTGAAAAGAGATTTCTAAACTTATATAGACTCCCATATGCTCATTGACGTTGTACTGGAAAAATAGCAAATCTGAGAAAAAAAAAGTATCATTAGCATTCGTTGGAAAACTAATGGCGGGTGTCTCAGTTTATTATGTATCATCCATGGACGGGTGGGAGCTGCACTTATTTTATTCAATTTTCGATTCAACCATTTTCCTCTTAGATACCATCCCTTTCATTATTTATTATTTTTTGGTTAGATGGAGATGAAGCCAATTCATAATCTAATTACTCACTTTTTTTTAATTATTTTTTTATGTTAGTTGGATAGCCAAACTGGCAAACGTGCCACCTGATGGTAAGTGGTGGACGTCGCCCATGAACATAAACTAGTTTACCTGGAACGAGCCCAGGCAACTCATCTGTGTTGCCTATCCTGAGACATAATATGGTGCCAGTAATTACACTGCCTGTCTTGCCCTTCTCTCCGAAACACAGCAAAGCTGTTTGACGGGAAAAACGAGCAAGATGGTGGTATCTATGGAGACGGGAGCGCGGCACAGCGCTTCCCTCCCACCGGTACCACTGATACCACGTTGTTTCAGGAAATGTACAAGCTGGAACTTGCTCGTATATTCTCGTTTCAGTTTATAGGCGCCATTGAACACAAGTGTTTGCGGGTTTGTCAATCCACATAAACAGCTATGATATCCATGACGTAATAGTGATAAAATGTTAGCTAATATAATACTATCTATGGACGCCTTTACACCACGTCAATCTGGTTCCATGGTAAGTTCTCGAATAACTTGTGTTACGTGTACCAGACAACGGAAATATATTTAATACTACTTACTATTATAGATAGGTACATTTAAGATTTTTTATTGTACAATATACATCAATGGCCCAGGAACACAGAAAACTTATTGATCCCTGGCGGGATTCGTACCCACTATCTCCAGCTTGAGCACCAACGCGCTAAACATTGAGCCACAAAGGTCTTCGACTGAGCTACAGAGAGACTTTATAAAAGAAGCATCTAATAGCAAAACGATTGCTAAATCTATCTAACGTGGACGAGAACATTTGTCAGAGGTAATCCGTCTGTCTGTGCGTTACGCGTCTTGATTGTGATTGGCGTTATCTGTGGTGCTTCTATCTGATGATAGTGATGGATTGTGGTTTGAAATATCGAAATTGTCTGATTCGGGATAAGGACTGAATGATATAAGGATACAAAATGGTCTTTAGACGGACGTAAAAAACAGTGGACCGTGATATTTTTGAAATTATACTTCTTTAGGTGCGTTAGGGAAAAATTATGAGAGTAAATTTTTTCGATGCGCTGGACACTGTCACGAAAAAAACCTACATGATGAAGTTAGCTATAGAACAATTTTCACATAATGACAGTATAGACGTCAGAAGAAGATAAAGTTTTTAACTACACAATAAGCAAAAAGGTTACAGTGTAATGAAATTGTACTATGTATTTCTCTTTATTATGTCATAAGGAGGCAACCGAGCAATTGGAGCCTAGTACCTACTAACGCCCATAGACATCCGCACAACCAAAAGTCATGAAGATGTGTTGCCCTCCTTTTTCCTATGCCCCCCAAAGGGCCATCAGCAACTCACAAACCCCACGTAACGGGACAGCATAGCTGTCTGTCACAACCTCTTACAATATTTTATAATATTTTTTTTAATAAGTGAATTGTTAATCTATTTAATAAAATAAGTTTTAAAAATATCTTTAACTGTATATCTGTATAGATTGGACTAAAATATAGCAAGTTATATTCGAAAGCTCCTACTAATTATGTTAAGTAAGTCTTTTAACAATTTATTTTAAATAAGTGAATTGTTAATCTATTTAATAAAATAAGTTTTAAAATATCTTTAACTGTATATCTATATAGATTGGACTAAAATATAGCAAGTTATATTTGGAAGCTCCTACTAATTATGTTAAGTAAATCTTTTAACAATTTATTTTAAATAAGTGAATTGTTAATCTATTTAATAAGTTTTAAAATATCTTTAACTGTATATCTGTATAGATTGGACTAAAATATAGCAAGTTATATTCGGAAGCTCCTACTAATTATGTTAAGTAAGTCTTTTAACAATTTATTTTAAATAAGTGAATTGTTAATCTATTTAATAAAATAAGTTTTAAAATATCTTTAACTGTATATCTGTATAGATTGGACTAAAATATAGCAAGTTATATTCGGAAGCACCTACTAATTATATTAAGTAAGTCTTTTAAAAATTTATCATCAAATACTTGTGCTATTTTATCAAAAAAAAAAAAGAATTGCGTAAATGTAATTTGTTTGAAGTTATACTTTTGGCGCGTTAGGGAAAATTGATGAGAGTCAATTTTTACGATGCCCGTGCACACCGTCACGAAAAACCGACACCCTGATGTTAGCTATAGTCAACAATTTTTATACAACAATTTTCACATAGTGACAGTATAGACGTCAGCAGAAGATAATATAGTTTTAACTATACCATAAGCAAAAAGGTTACAGTGTAATGAAAATGTACTATGTATATGTATAACTTCTAACGCGTGTACATAAGTACAGACACACTTTCTTTTAATATTATTTGGATATACAAAGTGGCAGACGTGCCACGAAATCGGTCAACGTCGTTCATGTATAGAGCATCAAGAGCAAAACGCATGTTTTGCTCTTCTTTGCAAAATGTGTAAATGAATGTCACCGAGACTTACTTTTCTCTTACTATAACTTACGTCTCCAACATGGTTCAAGCCTTGTCGTGGCGGTGGGGCTCGGTAGCCTAGGGAGAACCCAGCACCTTCGGTGAAGCAAATTGAAAAGGGGACAAAAGAGCAGGGATAGGAACCTCACCCCATTGTACTGTCCCGACGTTGGGAGGGGAGTTGTTTTGTGGAGGCGGCGTTTGTCCCTCGGGGGACTGACTAGCAGTCGAGGTGTCCTAGATCCGGGGCTCCTCACCAAAGGCGGCATCGATGGCACTCGCCGGGTTTTAGTGAGTAGAGCTGCGTCCACCTTACCATCTTTCTGGCGCAGCGAGGCCTACTCCCCCGCGGGATGCGTCAGAGCATTTCCTGCATAAAATATATAAAAAAAAACAAAAACGTCTCTGGATACACTACGGAAAAAGTTCCTAGGGCCACTCTCAAGCTTGTTTAGGTTCAACTTTATTACAATTATCATTTACAGTCAGATATATGGCATGTCTGTCAGTTTCTCCCATCCAGCTGACATAAAAATTATTATTAAAAAATTGAAGGTTCGACTAATCAAGTATATATAATAATAATAACAACCCTTATATTATTATGTCCTCATGCTGGGCACGGGGATGTCTCACTGCTCCTCGAAATCAGGTGTGGAGGGTTTTGGGCTATAGTTCACCGATGCGCTGGCCAAATGCTTGTTGGTGAACTTCACATACCTTCGAAGACTCTATCTCATCAGGTATAAATGTTTTTTTCAAAATCAAAATCATTTTTTAATAATTAAAATAGTACAAACAGAGTATCTTATTTAACGTCAATATTATTGAATCTACCACCGGTTCCAAGGCAAGCTCACTGAGAAGAACCAGCGAAACAAACTCGAGTTTCCTCACGATGTTTCCTTCACCGATGAGCATGCGATGGTCTCATATTTAGGTGCACGTAGAAATTTAGAAAATCCCATTTTTAGACATCACAGGAGGGTCATGATTGAATCTGGACCACTGAGCTCTCACTCAAGAGGCCGATGCCCACTAGGGCATCGCCGCTCACATGTTCTGATTAAGTATTTACAAAGGTTTATTTTGTGTGGCGTATTATTTGAGTTCAAGACCTGAATAGCAATTTTCGCTAAAAGGTCATTTTAATACTAATGTAAAACCTAACCTCAATCACTTTAAAATTTTAAAAAGGTTTCATATATTCAAAAAACGTACAAATATTTAAATGCGAAGGATACGTTTTACATTATATTAATGGCTTAAAAATCAACTTTTGGACTGTCTTCTGCTACTTTGGAATAGCTGCTACTACTTCGTATCAAACTTGGATTGACTACTCAATGGCTAGACCTACGAATAAATAATTCGTCTATTCTTTCGTAGGGCAAGTTACCATATTATAATTGACAAATAACACTTTGTTGATATAAAATTATACAAATTAGCTTTGATTTGAATGAAATGAAATTTGATATGAAAGACTCTTAGATCATTTAGCTATTTTAACAAGCCAAGATTAAACAGGCCAAAATTACCTCAAAATTTGATGTTAAGATTAGCAATATGTAAATGTATTAAAAAACCTACACACACATTCTCGGAGCTCAAACACCACATACACGTAAAGCACTCAAAAAACCCAAAAAAAACCCTCCAACCTGTAACTCCACCACCAAATGAAACCTCTTACTGCATTCACTTGTAATGCGTTTTTAATGCACTTCCCCTGTCTACTTTGTGTTCACTTTGGTAGATTTGCAATTCAAATCTGTTATCAACTGAAAAGTAAATCCTCCAAAGCAACATATCTGACCCAGAATTAGCATTACTAATTGTCCCGCTGTTTTTCGTCCGCCATTGCTTTTTGTGTGTTTGTTTGTAAGTGATTTATGTTCTTAATCTAATTCGGAATGGAAGTGAAATGTTGGTGTTGTTTTGTTCCATACTTCAACTTGTACTGATAAAACTACAACAGTAGTATTATTCGGTATACATCATCATCAATATCATCGAGGCGTTCCGTCCACTGTTGACACAGCCTCTAAATGAGCGCATTGGCTGATCCTTCGCCACTCTGTATTATTTAGATTTCATTTATTGCAGTGTCAGATTGGTCCAATATGTTGTATTTTTATAACATATTAAAATTATCGTAACAAATTTGAGTCTCGAAATTACTCGTTTTTTTTCTTCATAAAAAATCAACTCTTAGGAATGTTCTTTTTTATTAATAATTAATAATAGTGGTAAGTTCACGAAGAACTTGTGTTACGGGTACCAGACAACGGAAATATATTTAATACTTTTATACTATACATATATTTAAGATTTTTATTATATAATACACATATTTAATACACATCCATGACCGGGAACTCAGAAAACTTTTTTGTTTCCTGGCGGGAATCGAGCCCGCAACCTCCGGCTTGAGCGCCAACGCGCTAACCACTGAGCCACAGAGGTCGAGGTTTATGAAGCAAAAATATCCAAGCTAAGATTTAAAGAGTGCCATAATCTTATTCATTCACATATTCTTACACATTCATTAAATCATTTTTTAATTTAAATTATTATAACAATTAAATACCTCACTTTACTTTAGTTAACTATTTTAAACTATTTAAAAGCTTAATTTAAAACAATAGGCCTACAGTAAATCACAATATTTGGCAAGATAACTTATTCGCGCATTAGCCGACAAAATTGTTACTTCCATAAAAAAGCGACCGCCATAACGCGAGGGGGTGAAATTATTATAAATCTTCATAGAATTACCATAGAGCAACTTAGGGAACTTTGCTCTTTCCAAAACTCGCTTGGTAAGTGGGTTGTAATTCATCGGGGCATGTTTGGTGTCGACGGTGCTCCTACCACGTGTTCACGATAGCGACTTAGCATTTTATATTTATGAGTTTGCGGTTCGATTTTTAGATGCTTTAAGTATTTTAAATTGTTTTTGTCTTAAAGATTAAGTATACCTGTAAGGTTTATTTTTAAGTACTCATAATTTGATAAAATTGTGGACTATATTGAACTTTTGTTATTTTTATACCAACAGAGATGGTGTAATGCATAATACATAATTTAATCTGATACTTACCTTTATATTTTATAAAATTTTAAAAATGAATTCGAATTTATTTTCAAATGTATGTAACGATGGAGGACGTGAGGATCTTTTTGCAGTAGTCTGTCCTAATCGGATGTGAGTGACGGGAAATTGGGCATCTTGGCTTTAATTGAAAGAATCCTACGGTCCAAATTTAGTTTTTTTTTAAATAATAAACTGAGGGATTACTAAATCTTTACTTAACACGCTCACACATTATTAAACACAAGCGCGAGGGCAAATTTATATTGGCTATTACCGTAATGCACGCGTAAAACGTATTTAGTCCAGTAAATCTATACTAATATTATAAAGCTGAAGAGTTTGTTTGTTTGTTTGAACGCGCTAATCTCAGGAACTACTGGTCCGATTTGAAAAATTCTTTCAGTGTTAGATAGCCCATTTATCGAGGAAAGCTATAGACTATATAACATATCGCTGTGACTTATAGGAGTTGAGTAACGCGGGCGAAGCTGCAAGCAACAACTAGTATTGATATAATGATATATTACAATCGGTAGAGCGATCGTAGTACGGGACGTGACATCTTATTGTAACAAACTATTGCCGTAGGGTCTTAAGTGAAAAATAACGCCTATAATTCTCGCAGAAAGGTAACGACAGAATATGAAAGCCGTTCCACTTATTTATTATTTTTACGGCTTCTTTCACTTTTATTATGAACCTCGTTTGTTTTAACCTACTACTCAAATTGGTGGGTTGTTTAGACAATTTTGTTCAAAATATGCTAGTCGGATAGGCAAACTGTGTCTGTGTCATGTACGCATGTACAATATACATGCACCAGCTAGGCTAGTATGCGTACAACGAGATATCGCTTGACTGGAGAGAGTATTTTCTCGATTACTCGTTAGGGTAAGACCGCATAATACGAAGAGTGCAACTTTTTTCAAAATGTTAGTTGGATAGGCAAACTGGCAAACGTGGCACCTGATGGTAAGTGGTCGACGTCTCCCATGAACATAAACTAGTTTACCTGGAACGAGCCCAGGCATCTTATTTATGTGTATCCTGAGACATAAGATGTTAAGTCTCGGTGCCAGTAATTACACTGTCTGTCTTGCCCTTCTCTTCGAAACACAGCAAAGCTGTTTCACGGGCGAAACAAGCAAGATGGTGGTACCCATGCAGCCGGGAGCGCGGCATAGTACTTCCCTCCCACCTTTACAGAACACTCTTCGTATTCCGAAATTATATAATTATAGTAGGGAAACGCCACGGTATACGAAAAATTGGCATCCGGTTTTATTTATTTAAGTTAAAATTACATTATCTTGTCCTTAATATTGAAAACTCATGTTAGGTACTGTAGACAGATGGATAATTCGAGAAAAAGTGTAGACAAAACTTTGTTGTGCGCGCATGCTAGGCCAGCAGGACACTTTTCTTTCTTCTTTTCGAAACACAGCAAAGTTGTTGATACAGCAATATTTATTAAGTATTACTAGGGCGGCACTGAAAATTTCGGGAATCAAGGAAGTGACACAACATTACAATTTAAAATGTATTTATTGCTTTTTGAAGTATTCTATTCCGCGAAATTTGACACATTTTTCCATACCATGACACCAATCATTGAAGCAACTATTCCATTCGGAAGTTGGGATCTCCAAAATGGCCGTTTTGTAGGCGTCTACAGCTTCTTCAGGCAATGAAAATCTCTGACCACGCAATTTATTCTTTATTTTAGGAAATGTATAGAAATCATTAGGGCTTAGGTCGGGGCTGTACGGCGGATGGTCTAATAATTCTATATTTTCTTGCTCTAAAAACTCTTTTGTTCTGTGCGCGGTGTGAGAACTCGCATTGTCATGATGGAGGATGATGCGGCGGTTGCAGTTCTCTTTACGGAGTTCAGACACGACCTGTGGCAAACAAATGCTAGCATACCATTTTGCATTAACCATTCTTTGTCCCTCAAGAGGAATAGTCGCAACATGGCCGGTTTTGGAGACAAACGTGGCCACCATTTTTTTTAGCAACAGTCCGTGAACGAACAATTTTTGTTGGCTTTAACTCTTTTTCGAACACCCAAACTCGTGACTGTTTTTTTGTTTCGAGTTTGTACGCAAATATCCAGGATTCGTCACCTGATACGATGTTGTATACAGCATTTGATGATCCTGCGTGGAATCTTTCGAGAGTTCTGACGCACCAAGTAACGCGAGCCGCTTTTTGCTCTTCACAGAGCAAATGCGGTATCCATCGGGAATACAACTTTTTACACCTAATTGTTCATGCAAGAATATTTATATTTGACTCATGCCAATGTCTAAAGTTGCCTGAATTTCGCGGTATGTCACATGTCGATCTTCCTCAATCAACTTACGCACAGCATCAACGTTTTCTTGGGTGACTGCAGTTTTTGGACGACCTTGACGGGGATCATCACTGAGCTTGACACAACACTTTGAAATTCAGCAAACCAGCGATAAATTGTGGTTTTGGATGGGGCTTCATCACCAAATGCAGAAATAATCAGGTCAACACACTGTTTTTGTGTTAAACCACTTCGAAAGTCATAATAAATCATCGCTCTAGAATTTTCTCGAGTCAATTCCATTTTCTCAACGACTAAACAAGTTTGACAAGACCTTGTGACAAGACCGAGAATCTTTTTTTAAATAAATAAATGGTATTCGATTTTTAAAACCAAGGAGTTTTCAATTAAAAAGATTTTAATATGACAGGAACAGTGGAAATATTCCATTCCCGATACGTTTAGTGCAGCCTATGTATTTATATAAACTTAGCTTATTCCTGTTATTGTTTATGACCATACATACACAAAAAGGTCCTCAACAACTCCAGAACAGCGAGATATTTTTAAAACGTATACTGAATGGACGAATTTATTCTAATTAAAATTTCAACAAAAGGACTTCATAAACAACGATCAAACTAGTGTCAAATAAAATCGAAAAAGCGTATGTCAATTCATTTTTCATGGAGTTTTCTCTTTACATTCAGATTTCACAGATAACAAGGATTTTGCGTAATATTTTTTTCTCTCATCCAATGTTGAAATTGTTTTTATAATCCTTTATCATGTTTCAAAACGCTATTTTCCTAAAATGGGAAAAGCATATTTTCGGAAACAAAGGTCCCACAACGCCTACTTTGTTTTAAATTGGGAAAAGATTTTTTGTTTTAAAACAATGGCTGTGACGGGTTAGATTTTTTGCGGGAGTCCGAAAGTTTGTGACTTATTTAACTCGCGGGTGATGGCAGGATATCCATCACTTTTGACGGGCATTGATCGTCGATCAGTGCACGATCAAGGCTTTTTATGTCCTTGCTAATTGGCCATCTCTTGTTTAATTACAAATTGTCATTTTGTTTCGAAGTATCAGTACAAATATGAAATTATCCTTATAATATAATATAAATGGACGCTTTTACACCACGCCAATCTGGTCCCGTGGTAAGTTCTCGAAGAACTAATGTTACGGGTACTAGACAACGGAAATATATTTAAAACTTTTATTTTATTATATATTTAGGATTTTCATTAAATAATACACATATTTAATATCTCATCCATGACCCAGGAATACAGAAAACGTTTTTGTTCCCCGGCGGGATTCGAACCCACAACCTTCGGCTTGAGCGCCAACGCGCTGACCATTGAGCCACAGAGGTCGTCGTCGCTATATATCCCTGATTATCCCTATACAGCGTACCTTTTACTCGGGTGACTACATCGTTATTTAACAAACAACTCATTTATGTCGCATGATGCTCTATCAAATTAGTAAATGTTTTAATAGGTATTTTTTGAGTACCCTTAGTTAACTTAGAATACTGATATCTTCCCCACCATGGTTCAGGCCTTGACGTGGCGGTGGGGCTCAATAGCCTAGGGTGAGCCCAGCTCATTGGGCGAAGCTAATTGAGCCGAGGCGGCTCTTTGTACCCCTCTTATAAGAAGAGGGGTCAAAAGAGCAGGGGGCAAGGGGCGAGGATGGGAACCTCATCCCATTATACTGTTGGGAAGTTGAAGAAGAAGTACCGACGTTGGGAAGGGTTGATCTGTGGCGCGGGACGACCCCTCTGAGGATGTGGAGTCGGTCACCTGAGGGACTGACTAGCCGTCGAGGTGCCCTGTTTACATTGAGGTGCATTGGTGGCACTCGCCGGGTTTTCCCGGCGTTAAAGAAAAAATAAGAATAATGATATCTTACTTTAAGTTAAGGTAGAATTAGATATTGATGATGTAACTAAAAAATGTGGTTGAAAAACAGAGGAAAAGTAAAATGTGTGATCAATGGCTTTGTTTTCTATTTTTATATATAACGCTAGAAATCAATTTAATGGGGCTTTGTAACATAACAATAATAAAATGAATTTACCGACAAGAAATTCTTATTTTTCATCGTCAGAATGAGCTTATGTTTTCAGGGACAGGTCACGCTGGAGTCACATTCTTGGTGACTCTTACTGATATAAGTATGTATTATTACATACTAGCTGTTGTAAACAGCTTCGCCTGCGTTATCGTAGAAATACAGCCGTACCCGGACTGATGTTTGTTATTTTTATAGCCTACGATACTCACAAATAACGTGGCTTTCTATTGGTACAAGAAAAAGTGAGGTTGTAGGGGTGAGATTACCCCCTCTACGCTCTCCACTTCTAAACTTTTATTTACAGCTAAAAGGTAATACTTTTTCAATATATTTTCTCAGATATGACACCTTCTTACTTGTATACCCCGTGTCTGTACAAGACATATACAAAAAACACGAGAATATCCCAGAATATTTGATGAACTTTCATAAAAGTGACACAAGAAAAATAAAAATATTCCCTCTTATCAGATGATATTAAATATTCTGTTTTATTAAATATAATATGCGAGTGAGTTTTTTATTAATGGGTAAAATAAAACCAGCCTTTTTATGACTGGAAATAATTTTGTATGTTTGATGCCAACTAACTATCAATATAATACTGCTGAAGCTTCATATCTCATATTTTTTAATAATATGGCATATGTTTTTAACCGACTTTTAAAAGGAGAAAGTTCTCAAAATGTTTTATGTCATATGGGGGCAAATGAGCAGTCTTGTGGTACCGACACCCAAATGCGCACAACCAGAGGTTCTGCAGATGCGTTACTCTCCTTTTCTATACTCCCAGTGGGCCGCCAGAACCTCACAAACTGAAAGAAACGCAACAGCATAACTGTCACTTGACGCCGATGTTATGCCAGCGAGAGGTACCACCGCGGTGGTGCCGTAGTAGCACCTAAATTAATATCTGATTTTGTCAAATGGTGTTAATCTATTCGTTATTACGTTAGCATGGGCTACATTGTAACCAATTTTTGAGAAAATAATTAAAATTTTCGCCGTCGACTTTTTTAACTTAATTTTATTATCTACTTAATTGTGTTTATGTCTTTATAAATATGAAATAGGCTTCGATTATTTTGGAAGGCTCGCGAGATAAGTAAGTACCGTCCAGCCGCCCACAGACACCCACAACATTAAAAGCTGACACGACCAAAATGGTGGATTATAAAGGAGAAAATTAAATTTGTAGGCTATTTATAAAGAAATGTATATGTACTTGTTCTATAAAGACATTTTTACTAGATTAACCCCCAAATACTCAAACGAATCTCAAATGTAAGACGTACTTAAACTCATGCTACGACGTGTCAGATTCAAAGAAAAAGAGGGACAGCACAAGTTTAAGTACGCCTTACATTTGAGATTCGTTTGAGTATTTGGGCGTTAGTAAAAAATACATAATAGTGGATAGTAATTGAGTTCCAACATTCTAAAACAATTTTTTACGGAATTTAAGGCAGTTTGTTAAGTTTTATACATGACTAATGCTTCAGATACTTTACAGCAGTGTTTTTCAATCTGTGAGTCGTGATCCCGAGGGGGGGCGCGAATCCTTGCCTTGGGAGTCGCCGGCAAAAGATAGAGAAAAAAAGAAAGGCAAGGTTCTACATTACAGTAATAAGTGTGTGTGTGTGTGTGTGTGTGTGTGTGTGTACACGCGTTACAAGTTATACTTCTTAAATAAAAATACATAGTACAATTTCACTCGTACACTATAACATTTTTGCACGGTTATATAAAATAAAGTGTCTGTTTTTCGTGACGGTGTGCGCGCGCACATATTTTTTTCCTAATGCGCCAAATGCAGTATAACTTCTAAAAACTAGAAACACAATTAAAGCGAAAAGGTTATTTAAAAATATTAAGCCTTTCAAAAATTCTAACTAGTTGTCTATCTATGGCACAAGGGGGTTGCCAGTAAATTATCAATATATTTGATTATTTTTTCTCTTAACCACCGTGTTATGTAGACCACATTAACATAAATAGAATCGCAAATACGAATAAATTTCAAAGCATTCTTCTTCACCGGACAATAGTCCCAACAAAAACAAAGGGCTTCATAAGATACCCGAATCCATTAATTAATCCATTAATAAATCACCAATCAGCCACGGAGTCGATTTGATCTCATTCCCGTTAATGATCAGAGATGGCATCTGCTTCATGTATCAAAGTCCATGATGATTATCAGCTTAGATTTACTAACATCATTTGGTATGATTTTCGTTTTAGTAGGATATACAAAGAGGTGATGATTGTAAGCGATGACGTAATTGTTGGTACAGCGCTTGAGAGTTTTAGGTTCAAGCATGACCAGCTAACTCTTCAAATAATTTGTTTTTTTTATTTTCCTGTACACCTGATCTTGTTAACATTGAAGCAAGCCTGCATTATTGTTTAGATTAGGAATCTGGAGGTGAGTGAAGTTTTTCTTCCAGTGTGGGTCAGGCTCATAGGAAACTAAGGCCCTCCTCTTTGTCTCATTTGAACCCAATACCTAGTAGTGGGACATACAAGGGTCCCTCCTACCATGTTATGTATACAAATTAAACCGTTTTTTTTACCGGTAGAAGGGATGTGCTGCCCTACGCTCTCGGCTGCATGGGTACCACCTAGCTTGATTTTGCCGTGACACAGCTTTGCTGTATTTCGGTGAGAAGGGCAAGTAAGGCAAGGCAAGGCAGTGTAATTACTGGCACTGAGACTTAACATCTTATGTCTCAGGATAGGCAACACATAGATGAGTTGCCTGGGCTCGTTCCAGATGAACTAGTTTATGTTCATGGGCGACGTCGACCACTTACCATCAGGTGGTACGTCTGCCATATTGCCTATCCAACAAACATAAAAAAACCTTCTAATATTAAGTGGCCAACATCGCCCAAAAGGATAAATTTGTTGACATTACTATCTCGTACACCATCCTGAAGTCTGAGGCTAACATGCGATGGTAAAAAGAATACGTTGTTTTAGACAATATACTCATATAAAAGATTAAATTATAATTTAATCTTTTATAATGGATTTCCGCAAAGTAACGCCTGATTCTATTAACTACTCATATAAAGGCAAAAAATGCCAAAATTTTGGTAAAATTTTAAAATGAAAACGCAAAGTCGATGAAAACTTTAGGCTTGTGTAAGAAAGTGTTATTCGACGGTAGAATATTTACTCGGTTAAGCGCTTTTCGTTATGACATTAAACGATAAAACTCACCAAACTAATAACAAATTACATAAAGTTGACAATCAAACAATAATTTTAAAGTTATAACATTTGAAATGGGTGTAAATTATTGTTTATATGGTGAATGATTGTGATTGCGTATTTAACGAGCTTCTGTAGAAGTATGGCAGGGTATTAACAGGTGGGAACGATGTGCTTGTGCCACGCTCTCGTCTTCATGGGTACCACCATCTTGCTTGTTTCTTTCGTGAATCAGAATTGCTGTGTTTCGGAAACAAAGGCAGACAATGTAAATACTGGCATCAAAACTGGCTATCTTACATCTAACTGATTGCGTTTCCCAGGTCATTTCATTTGTGTTTTTTTATAGTATAGAAACTAGCAGTCGAAGCTGTTTGGAGACTATCGACGCCCATACATATCCGTACAACCAGAGATTATGGAGATGCGTTGCCCTCCTTTTCCCTATCCCCCCAATAGGCCACCGACAACTCGCAAACCGCACGAAATGCGACAGCATAGCTATTACTTGACGCTGGTACTGTTACTTGACCCCGGTCGTTTCGGCCCAATTCGACTGCAAAGCAGCATGGCACTACCTCTTACTACTGGTGTCATAAAACGTTGATTACATATACCATCAAGATGTTCGTCTACCAGTTGGACTATCTATCATAAAAAAAGAATATAAGTCGATTCGGCATTTATACAAAGTATTCTTTAATTTACGTAACACAAGTTCTTTTGAGTTTAGAAGGATTAGGGCCTGTCCACATTTCCACGTCTAACCCGACGCGAGGAGGCCGTGTGGTCGCAGACTGCACGATTGGCGGGGCAACCCTCCACTTTTACAAACCAAAAGTGAGCCAAATGGGCTCACACTAATCCGATGTAGCATTAGGGCCTTCGGGCCGTTAGAATAGATCCATCCGAAAAAAAAAACATTTTCACGTCGTCGTCAACGTTAAACAGTGTGGTCTTTTTTTTTTTCTTTTCCATAACGCCGGGAAATGCTCTGAGGCATCCCGCGGGGGAGTGGGTCTCCCCACGCGGGTATGTGGGACTCGCTGCGCCCGACAGCTGGCAAGTGGACGCATCTCTACCCACTAAAACCCGGCGAGTGCCACCAATGCCGCCTTTGGTGAGGTGCCCCGGATCTAGTAAACAAACAGGGCACCTCGACGGCTAGTCAGTCCCGCAAGGGACCGACGCCACCTCCACAAAGAGGTTGTCCAGCACCACAGAACAAACCCCCCCCCCCTCCAACGTCGGGACCTGCCCCCTGCTCTTGTGTCCCGTCTTCTTATAAGAGGGATACAAAGAGCCCCCTTGGCCCAATTAGCTTCGCCCAAGGTGCAGCGGCTCACCCTAGGTTACTGAGCCCCACCGCCACGACAAGGCCTGAACCATGGTGGGGAGTGTGGTGTCTTAGTTTAATGTGGTGTGGTTGTTTAAGCATTTTATAATTATTTAAACATATTCTATACATTCAACGCAATATTTAATATGGATTTTATAACATTTAAGCAAAACATAACCTTAAAGACTCTGCAAATAAAAAGGTAAAGTCCGAAGTTTAATTTAATATTGTACATATACTTTTACATGTCCAATACTAAACCACCCAGGTTAGCACATAAACATTATTCTCTCTGAATACAACTCCAGTTTCAGACTACAGTTGCTACTAAATATATTTTAAGGTTTTTCCAAAATAAAACTTTTGTCTAAATTGCTTTTAGTAGTTTTAAGTGCACTTTTCAACAATACCGCGATCCGGTTTCAAATTATTGACCCACCTGTACCATTGTTTATTTTTTTTACTCTATTTTGTTACCAACTGTTTGTACAACAAATCTGATCATTCTACGCCATTAACTGTAAGTTCTTTTGCACATATTAAGACATTTAAAACGGGTATTTACCATGTTTTCATTTTTAATTCGTAAAGCTTAATATTTGGTTATGTAAGAATGCCACTAGACATCAGTTCCGCAAAGAAAATGATAAGCATCCCATTTTTAATACTTTTAATAGTTAAAACAACGATGTAAATAAATTCAATCACACATTTGGATTTTTTCGCTGTGCGTTATTTATACCTTAGTGAAAAAATAGGAGTCATTCAGTAACAAGCTGATAATGATTATCAGCTTGTTACTTAATGTATAATAAAAAGTATTGATAATACATTGCGACGATTTTTGCGTGTAAAAAAAGGTAACATCTTCTATTTTATTGTTGAGGCATTTGATCAAAGACATTCAACCTTTTCGAAGACATATTGTATCAATATTATAAACGATAGTCAATATTTCTGTGTAGTAAAATGATGATATCAAACAAACGGCTTTATATCACGTAACTGTCGGGAACGAGGCACAAAACAGCATTGTTTGTCGAAAAGCTAAATTTCCAGACATTGCATTCGTTAAATAAAAGTCTATTTCAGTCACGCTAGTCTACACAACATTTCTAGATTTAAGATGACAAAAACAAGATGAAACAAACAATTTAGAGAATTTTTGTTCTCTTTTGAATAAGTGACGAATTATTTGTATATTTATAATATGATATATAGAGTTGGACATAGTTCACTGGTGATGTCGACCATTGTTAAAAGAAAAGTGTCCTTCTTTGGACACTTGCAAAGAGCACAAGCACAGCTTTAAAAAAAGGGTTTGTGTTGTGTGAAGTTAACCAGCCTCCATTAACCAGAGCATAGGTGAAGTATGTCCCTCGAATCTCCTCGCCTGATTTCGAGGAGGTCTTTATAAAAGAAACATACCCTGTTATTTTTGTTAAATTTATCTTACATGGAACGGGATTTTGACTTAAACTTTTTGTTTCCATACAAACATAAGGTATAGGTAAAAATATTTGAGATAGTAACGAATAGAACGGGCGGACGAGGAAATGGCCTCTGAATCAGTTTAAACGGTGCTATCTACTACGGTCCACTGGTACGGGTACTTGAATAAATCCTCATACTATTCCATTTATACCATTTACCTATTATACGTTATAGCTAATTATGTAGCTGTGGTTATTTAATCAAATGTGGTTGGATATTAAATTAATTTTATATTAATTAATTAATCGATATATATGTTTATTTTGGTGATAATTATGATTTTAGTATTGAATATTAGTCTCAACCCCCTTCCATCTTCCAATCCACTTTTGCCTGTTCTAATAAGCGCTAAAATTGCAGAAACTCGCAATTAACCAGGACTTGTCCACACAAAAAAGTTAAGTTAAACCTGAATAAAGACCAGAAAACCGTGCTCAGTGTCATTTCTAATTAATGACACATCGTTCCTGAACCTTCTAAATTACTGCAGGAAGGTTTATGAGACACAAACGAATTTTCCAAACGTCGCGTGACTATAAATCAAATTCAGTCGCAGGACGAAGAGACGTTAGGATTTATCTACCAATCGCTTGTAGTTGATATTTCATAAGGCAATAATTTATAGTCTAAGATCCCGGACACTTTATTTTTAATGATATCAGTTAGACCATTAGCCAGGCTATTGAAGTGACCCCACCATGGTTCAGGCCTTAACGTAGCCTAGGGTGAGCCCAGCACCTTGGGCGAAGCTAATTGAGACGAGGGGACAAAAGAGCAGGGGGCAAGGGGCGAGGATGGGAACTTCACCCCATTATACTGTCCCGACGTTGGGCGGTGGCGGTGGTTGGGAGGTGGCGTCGCACCCTGAGGGACTGACTAGCCGTCGAGGTGCCCTGTTAGCTCATTAGATTCGGGGAAAAAAGCAATTGAAGTGGGATAAAAGTAAACGTAATTTGGTTTTTCTATTCAAAATAACACGCATGGTCATAGTTATCTCATTAAACATCGATTCAACTAAGTGCTCGTACTATTAAACTGAACCTAGGTTAAATCGGTTAGCTTAATTTCTACGAAGCCCTTTAGAAAACGTTGTTTTTACTAAAACTACTTCAAGATTTATTTTGACGCGAAACATAAATTTGCGCACCTTGGCCGTAAAATCGACTTAACTGTCGTGACGGCAAAGCTATGCCCCTCTACGCCGACGTACACTTTAATATATGTACCTACTATTTTCTATGTTCCATATTTCGTTATGTTTTTTATCTATTATGAATTCTTATTCGTAGTTTATAATATTAACAAGAATAATAAAGGATAATAAAAATCTGCTGGGTGTTACATGACGGCAAACTTATTTTTGTTCAAGATTTGATTTACATAATTTGTGTTCGAAATAAAATTTGTATATTAGCTTCATAAACATTCCTGTTACGTGCTTAATAGTGTGAATTTTAGTAGAGGAAAAAGCTCCCTCGGTGATTACTCATTACGTGAAAATAGTTCGAGCTCATATAATACAATATTGCCTTGATCGATAGTCTATTTACTTATCATTGTTTGATATATTAACTGCTCGAGTGATGTCATAGATGATGAAGAGGATGACAGGTTTACAGATTGACAAGTAATAGCCTTATACATTTACAACTAATATTAATTAAGACATGGAATTACCAATTATCAATGTACGGAGTTAATCAACGTTCTACTAACTATTAAAATTCATTTTGGCCTAGAAGTAAAAATTAAATTATGAAGTTAAAATCTTAGTTATGTAGTGAAAAATGTTAAAGGTATCCGAAAAGTCGGATTTGTAAGAATCTTAATAAACCGCGATAAAATCCGTAAAAACAGTTTCATTATAATGAGTTAAGTTCGGGTAAACATTAGAAAACAATATAAGGCTATATATTGAAGGCATTCCATCTATTCTGAATTCAACTGAAAATGGCAGACAAACTACCTTCTATGGTCATGAACATAAACGTCAAGTTTCCCCAAGGACTAGTCCAAGCAGCTTATTCATGCACGACTTATCCTGAGACGCAAGACGCTCCGGTAATTACATTACCTATTAACAAAATACAACTATTTAACATAAGATATTAAATTAATTATGTTAATTAGTAATTATCCCGCGAAAAACGCACACACCACATGCACCACAACCACAGTAAAAGACCACCACCAAACAATCTACGTACGTTTCGCCCCGACACCGAGGCATCCTCAGGATGTAGACTCTACGATTACTAATCGTTGTGGTGCACGTGGGGTGGTGGTGCATGCGAGTGTACGCATATGCAGTGTGGGAAAGGAGGGCGGTGCTATATGCATGCATATGCGTGCACTCACACATTTGCTGTAAAGACTGCGTTTTTCGCGGGATAATTGCTAATAAATATAATTAATTTAATATCTTATATAATGGATTTCCGCAAGGTAACGCCTGATTCTATTAACTAACTATTTAACAATTAAGTAAAAAAAAAAAAGATGATGTTACTCATACCGCGTGCCCACGCGGTATTATACGCATCCCTGGTAAAAAAAATTGACAAAAGATATCTTTTTTTCATCCTATTTTCTCTTCATCGTGTTGGTTTTATTTTTAGCTTATAATATAGTATAGTAATTTTAATATAATAGGCATTTAAATATAAAATTGCCGTTCAGCAGTACTGGCTATTTCAAATCAAAATAATTTTTGTTTGCTTTGTTGGCTAAGAATTCTAATTTCAAATTAATTTTATTTTAAAACATGGAATTCTTTTTCCAAAAGTAGTAATTTATTTATTGATTAGTGTTACATTTTCATCGCATTTCAATTTTTTTCATCATCATGGATACGTTAAAAATTCGAGTAATTATGGCATAGGAGTACCGTCGTGGCAGCAACGCGGCACAAGCGGCACGCAACATCAAGGACGCTTACGGAGTTAACACTACAAACCAACGCACCACCTGAGGCCTTAGACAAAGTAACATTAGAAAAACGATAACGAAGTTCTAAAAGAATAAAATGTATGGGATTAACATAAGCCGTCGTCAATTATGTCACTCGTTATCGTTATCGCAAGTTGGTAGACAATGTTAAAATTCGTAACAAAATCATAAACTGTCAATTGGTTATCGAACACTTATGTCAAACTTATGTTATTTTATTATTGATATTGATTCGTTATCCGTGGGCGTGGGTCATGGAGGGCAACATTTTCACATTTTTTATGAGTTATAGTGTGTATGAGGTATATTTACATAGAAATTAATTTTAATTTTTTAGTCCGATTTGACACTTCTTGTCGAACTTTGTTGACACTTGACAGTTGTTGTCGTTGCACTGTCACGATCTTTCATTGATCATTGGCTAGAAAATTATTATCGTTATCTCAAAGACGATAACGAATTTCGGCTACAAAGCGATGTCACTTTGTCTACAGGCCCAGTTATTGGTTTGCTCGCATCCGTTCTGGAAATTACGACCTGAAAAATGAACCTCGCGGTCGTACGAAGACTTTGGTCGACAATGACGAATTAAAGGCGATTGTGGAAGCTGATGATACACAATCTACGGCTGAACGAGCAGCAGCTTTCGACGTTAGCGTCAAAACAATATTGGTCCATTTGCGTAAATTTGGCAAAGTAAAAAAGCTTGACAAATGGGTGACCCACGAACTCAAAGATCGCCAGCGCGAAGTACGCGTTAAGACGTGCCTTGCACTGCTCAACAGACACACAAATGAAGGAATTTTGAACCGCATTGTTACCTCCGATGAAAAATAGATTTTGTGGCATCAATAAACTGCCACTAAGTTGGCAAAGATGCATTGATTGCATGGGTTCTGGGACTTCGATTAATACAAATAAAAAATACATGAAAAAAAATCATTTATTTAGTAAATAGAATCAGGCGTTACTTTGCGGAAATCCATTATATAAGATATTAAATTATATTATATTAATTATATTAATTAGCTAATTAATATAATATATATCTTATAATCATTTCTTTTTTCATACAAAACGGCAATTTCATAGGTAAAGACCTATATACGTATAATATAATAATATATTATTATTTATTATGTCCTTACTTTTTTTTTATTTAACGCCGGGAATTGCTCTGAGGCATCCCGCGGGGTAGTGGGTCTCCCCACGCGGGTGTGGGTCACTGCCCCCGAAAGCTGGTAAGTGGACGCACGTCTACCCACTAAAACCCGGCGAGTGTCACCAATACCGCCTTTGGTGAAGTGCCCCGGATCTAATAAACAAACAGGGCACCTCGACGGCTAGTCAGTCCCGCAAGGGACCGACGCCACCTCCACAGAGGGGTTGTCACGCACCACAGAACAACCCCTCCCAACATCGTGACAAAACAATGGGATGAGGTTCCCATCCTCGCCCCTTGCCCACTGCTCTTTTGTCCCCTCTTCTTATAATAGGGGTACAAA
The DNA here is from genome assembly GCA_963853865.1 of Helleia helle. Taxonomy (NCBI): domain Eukaryota; kingdom Metazoa; phylum Arthropoda; class Insecta; order Lepidoptera; family Lycaenidae; genus Helleia; species Helleia helle. The sequence continues at coordinate 3,604,931 of OY971425.1, read as the reverse complement.
GAGCCCCCTCGACTCAATTAGCTTGGGTGAGCTTGGGCTCAGCCTAGGCTACTGAGCCCCACCGCCACGTCAAGGCCTGAACCATGGTGGGGATTATATACATACTTATTTTATTATTATCTAATTAGATATAGTGCTATTATAGACCAAGATCCATGCGACCAAATTCATGGGAAACTTTTAAGCAATTGTAAGTAAAATAATTTCGTGCGTCATTAATAAAATCGTTTACGAGAATCGGAATGACAAAATTTTAGCTTAAATCTCACGCTCACCGCGGTTATATAATTGCAAAGGTATTACCAGGTATGTGCTAGGGTTGCCTCAAACATAAATTAAGACTTACGCGTTTCATATTGGTTTATTTAGATAATCATATTTATATAAGACTTTTTATTGACATCCTTATTTTCACTTCTAACATTGTTTGAAATGAGATACTTACCTTGCTTTTTTTCTGGCGTAGACTCAGTTTCGTATACAATATATTCGTATATATTGTCGAAATCGCATTGCAGTCGAATTGGGCCGGCACGACCGGGGTAGTACCTCTCGCTCACATAATGTCAGCATAAAGTGATAGCATGCTGTCGCATTTTGTGCGATTTGTGAGTTACCGGTGTCCCATTGGGGGGATAGGGAACAGGAGTGCAACGCATCTGCATAACTTCTGGTTGTGTGTTAGTCGCCATAAGGCTCCGAATGTTGGTTTGCCTCCGTATGCCATGAAAAAAATTGATCTCCGCGAAGCAAAAGTAAAAAACGTGGTTAATATCCCGTTTTAAATAGTTCCAAATCCATATCCATTTGGGTACACCAATCGTGGTCACGGAAGGACTACGCAACGTTGCTGTAGTCAAAAGGTCACTGAAAAGGATATGTTTAAAATCAGTCGGATGAGGGTTATTCAAGATGATTACATTTTGAAAATTGAATAAAAGATAGAAGATATCATAAAAAGACACCAAAGGGGTTTTTATACAATAAGCGATAGGTTTATCTTTCTAACTGATCGGTTAGATGTTGTTGCTTTGGAACTCCTGTTTGAACATCATAATATTATTTATTCATGTGCAATAAGGTGTAAAGGATGGGGTGGTAAAGGAAAAACATCCCTTTCACCGAAAACTGTGCCAAAAAGACAACGTATTTATAGGAAATACAAGTGTGTCCATATTTAATGTACCATAAAAATGTTGCTAATTTGGCTCACGGATATAGTTTTGACAGCTGGTCGAGTAGTCAGTCACTCAGTCTACTGGATACACAGGGCTGTGGTACCGTCAAGTGCAGATGATTTTTATGATGAATCTAGAATCTAGATTAAGATGAATCTAGATTAGAATCTAGATCTGTGCACCAGGACGTCAACGAGTATATATTGGTGTGCAAATAGAAACTCGGCTTATTTGTCAAATTCAACTTTATAAAAAAATGTTTCTTACAATAATTATTAATCAAAATATTCGCAGTTATGATTTAAAGTCATTTGCCATTTATTGGGTAGTAGATAAATTCCTTCATGATAGAAACTTGGCGGAGTATTTTGTTTGTTGTATCCAGTTGTTGTATGTAACCAGCTTATAGGCGAGTTTCTTCTTGCACACCTTTGTATTTAATTATTTTTTTATCTAAGCTTACCCTTTATACGATTCCTTACCAACTTACCTAGTAAGATTTAATATATAATTTATTTTATTATCAAATACATCATCCTTTCTTAGTGCTTATGGTTTTTTTTCGATGTAGGTACGTAAAATACAGTCAACTGTCAGTCTGCATGAGTGAACATTATACTAGTAATGATGTTATAATATACAGCTTCGCAAAATATTTTACCAAATGGAAACCTATGATGTTAATAATACTTGGCCGACAAATACTAGATTTTGAGTAAAGTTTAGTGTTTCACATTTATTTTTTACGATTTGAATAAATTTTCTTACTGATTTCCCATATATATGAGACCTAAGTGAGATAGTGGCGCCCTCATTTTTTCCAAACTCTTTTTTGCCGCTGTACTAATAAACGTTTTCAGTATAAACATTATGTAAATGCGCTATTTAAAAAAGAATATGAAAAAATGTTTTGCTAACCCTAACCATAATCATTAACAGTCGCAAGTTGAACTAATAATAATAAAGTTTAATCTTTATTATCATTGCAAAAGAGGCTATATACAATTGTCAATTTACTTCTCTCCCGTGAAACAGCTTTGCTGTGTTTCGGAGAGAAGGGCAAGACAGGCAGTGTAATTACTGGCACCGAGACTTAACATCTTATGTCTCAGGAGAGGCAACACATAAATGAGTTGCCTGGGCTCGTTCCAGGTATACTAGTTTATGTTCATGGGCGACGTCGACCACTTAACATCAGGTGGTACGTTTGCCAGTTTGCCTACCCAACTAACATAAAAAAAAAAAAAAAAAAAAATACTTATCTATACATATTCTATACTCTATACAGATAAATAAAATTGGAGTTTCTGTTTGTAATTTTATAATAACCGCTTTTTAATAAATGTATAATATGGATTTTTACACAGTATGTACATATTACGAGTATACAAAAAAGGATTTTTTACAATTTTTGTCTGTCTGTCTGTTTGTTCCGGCTAATCTCTGAAACGGCTGGGCCCATTTTGATGGGACTTTCACTAGCAGATAGCTGATGTTCTAAGGAGTAACTAAGGCTATAAAAATAATGATCATCAATCCAGGTACGGCTGTAAATCTAAGTTAACGCGGGCGAAGCTGCGGGCAACAGATAGTATTTTAATAAAAACGTCTAACTTGAAGAACGAAAGTGAGAGAATCTTACTAGGAGTGGATTCAAATAGTGTAACTAGCCACTACCCTTTGTTGTACCCGATATTGCGTAGGAAAATTATATGGTATCTTTATAATATAATAATTAATAATATCAACTCTTATATGTCCCAGTGCTGGACACGGGTCTCCTCCTCGAAATCAGGCGAGGAGGGTATTCTGGTGGTGTTTTTAGAACTTCACACACTTTCAAAGATTTTATATCTCATTAGGCATGCAGGTTTCCTCATGATGTTTCCTTCACCGGTGAGCAAGCAATGGTCTTATGTTCCAGTGCACACAAAAAAATATAAAAACACATTTCAAGGCATCACAGGGGGCCGAATCGAACCTTTTTTTTTTCTTTTACGCCGGGAAATGCTCTGAGGCATCCCACCTCATACCCACATACCCACATACCCACCTGGGGAGACCCACTCCCCAGGTGGGTATGTGGGACTCGCTGCGCCCGAAAGATGGTAAATGGACGTAGCTCTACCCACTAAAACCCGGCGAGTGCCACCAGTGCCGCCTTGGTGAGGTGCCCCGGATCTGTTAAGCTAACAGGGCACCTTTATGGCTAGTCAGTCCCGCAAGGAACCGACGCCACCTCCACAGAGGGGTTTTCCTGCACCACAGAACAACCCCTCCCAACGTCGGGACAGTACAATGAATGGGGTGAGGTTCCCATCCTTACCCCTTGCCCCCTGCTCTTTTGTCCCCACTTCTTATAAGAGGAGTACAAAGAGCCCCGGCTCAATTAGCCCCACCGCCACGTCAAGGCCTGAACCATGGTGGGGAGGGCCGAATCGAACCTGAACATCTCAATCAAGAGACCGAGTCCAAGCCATAGACTACCTAATGTCGCTCATATATCGTCGATGGAGTCGTCGCTTCGGGGGAAGACAGTACTCGTCAAGCTGATCCCATTTGGCGAACAATTCACCTGAATCTCTAAAGATATTAACCAATCAAAGTCAAGTAATAATACGGTATACAGGATTCATGGTATCTAGGTACCGCCTGCTAACTACATTTCGAAAAGTATTCTGGTTGCAGCACAATAACAAGTCCTCTGTACCTATAGTATTAATACTAGTCAGAATAAGATATTTCGCTAACGATCGACAAAGAGTTAGTTAGACACCAGTTAGATGTAATGATGATATTCGCGTTGATCTCCGGGTCTAAGTCTGATGCGAATAACCAGGGAATAGGAATTGGAGAGAGACCTACGATGATGAAGTAATTTGACAGAAGTTATAATCTGATTTGATTAGAAAGAATGTACAGTCCCACTTCGAAACATACATATAGATGTTTTTTTAAGAATAGGAGGGGAAAAATGACCAGTCGAAGCCTTTTGGCGACTATTGACGCCCATACACATTCGCACAATCAGATATTATGCAGATGCGTTGCCCTCATTTTCCCTATAAAATGGGTCACCTGAAACTAACGAACCGCAAGAAACGCGACAGCATAGCTGTCACGTTACGTCGATATTATGTGAGCGAGAGATGCCACCCCGGTCGTGCCGGCCCAAGTCGGCTGCAAAACAGCATGGCATAAATAGTAGTTTTAGTAAGAGGTAGTATTATTTCTTACTTACATAAGAGGTAGTAGTACGAGGGCGGCACTGAAAATTTCGGGAATCAAGGAAGTGACACAACATTACTATTTAAAAATGTATTTATTGCTTTTCGAAGTATTCTCCGCGAAATTTGACACATTTTTCCATACGATGGAACCCATAGACTTAGAATATACTATAATATGCTTATGATGGAACCAATCATTGAAGCAACCATTCCATTCGGAAGTTGGGGTCTCCAAAATGGCCGTTTTGTAGACGTCCACAGCTTCTTCGGGCGATGAAAATCTCTGACCACGCAATTTATTCTTTATTTTAGGAAAAGTATAGAAATTATTAGGGCTTAGGTCGGGGCTGTACGGCGGATGGTCTAATAATTGTATGTTTTCTTGCTCTAAAAACTCTTTTGTTCTGTGCGCGGTGTGAGAACTCGCATCGTCGTGATGGAGGATGATGCGGCGGTTGCAGTTCTCTTTACGGAGTTCAGAAACGACCTGTGGCAAACAAATGCTAGCATACCATTCTGCATTAACCGTTCTTTGTCACTCAAGAGGAATAGGCGCAACATGGCCGGTTTTGGAGACAAACGGGGCCATCATTTTTTTTTAAACACTCCGTGAACGAACAATTTTTATTGGCTTTAACTCATTTTCGAACACCCAAACTCGTGACTGGTTTTTTGTTTCGGGTTCGTACGCGTATATCCAGGATTCGTCACCTGATACAATGTTGTATACAGCATTTGAGGAACCTGCGTGGAATCTTTCGAGAGTTCTGACGCACCAAGTAACGCGAGCCGCTTTTTGCTCTACACAAAGCAAATGCGGTATCCATCTGGAAAACAACTTTTCTACACCTAATTGTTCATGTAAGATTATTTGTATTTGATTCATGCCAATGTCTAAAGTTGCCTGAATTTCGTGGTATATCACATGTCGATCTTCCTCAATCAGCTTACGCAGAGCATCAACGTTTTCTTGGGTGACTGCAGTTTTTGGACGACCTTGACGGGGATCATCCCTGAGCTTGACACGTCCACGTTGAAGTTCAGCAAACCAACGATAAATTGTGGTTTTGGATGAGGCTTCATCACCAAATGCAGAAATCATCCGGTCAACACACTGTTTTTGTGTTAAACCACTTCGAAAGTCATAATAAATCTCTAAAACTTTCTCGAGTCAATTCCATTTTCTCAACGACTAAACAAGTTTAACCAGACCTTATGACAAGACCGAGAATCTTTTTTTAAATAAATAAATGGTATTCGATTTTTAAAACCAAGGAGTTTCCAATTAAAAAGATTTTAATATGACAGGAACAGTGGAAATATTCCATTCCTGATACTTTTAGTGCAGCCTATGTATCTCTTACTAAAACTGCTATTTAAGGTACTATTAATATTCATTCTTTTCACTTTTGTTATACATAAAAATAACTTTTTTTTCCTAGCCTATACTGTCCGAGTGCTGGGCAAAGGCCTCTCTCTCAATGCACTGGACGATCGTGGTGGGTTACCTGCCGAATTCCCTCCGCTTATATATATGTTAATTTAAAGTTTTATAAGTAACTTTTTGTGTTACATATCCCAGATTGCCAAAATAATAATTATAACTCAGATAATTAACTTATGAAAGGTATTTTATATTAATTTGTGAAAACGATTGAAGCTATTTTCGTTGACCGTCGAGTTTTACCTGCAGGGCAGAAAATGTCATTATAGAGTATCAATTTGTATCGAAATCCGATAAACGAATATAAGTAATATTTGTATTAATATTAATATTTGTAATTAGCTCTTTACACGAGATTGGCCGTGGATGAGATGTATCGTTAATTGATAGAGAAAAATTTATAAAATAATAAACTCGCTTTATTATAACCATGAAAATGAATGATTATTATTTCCGCACTTAATGAGTATCCTACTAATATCATAAATGTGAAAGTAAGTTTGTTTGTTACGTTTTCACGTGAAAACTACTAAACCGATCATCATGAAACTTTATACACACGTTCATGGAGGTATTAGAAGTAACATAGAATACTTTTTATGAAAAAAAAACTAAAATCTTATCCTGCGCAGACAAAGTCGTGGGCATCAGCTAGTATAATATTTTGGCGATTTCTTTCAAAAACATTTGTTTTTAATAAAAAATTTCGGCCCCTGATGCAAAAAAATATAAGTTTGATCGCTACGTGTGTCTGTAGCTCCAGTGCTTTTAAACTGGTGAACCGATATGGTAGGTTTTTATATAATAATTATTTTACCACACGCTTTTTTATAATAATTAATATCAATTCTTCTGTTAATCAATTTAAATCTTGTATTAAAAAAGTGCGCGCGTACAAAGTACACATATCAGAAGTGAAATTTATTTATAAAACAAACAAATTTTTAAATCTCGTTTATTATATCTCGTTTTTTTAATCTCGTTTATACTAATCTAGGGCCTTAATTTCCTAGACTTGCGATACGACGTTAGCCCTTTCTCACTCTCTCTCAATCGGTCTCGATCACTCTCTCCCTCTTTTTGGACAAAAACGTTGCACATTTTCGTGACGTTTCATCCGTAAAAAAATTCCCTCATGCTCGTAAAAAAGTTTCACATCAAAGTTATTTTAAAATTTTTATTTCGGTTTGCTGTTAAAGCGTACTTTTTTATTATTTTAACTATATATTTTTTATTTTAAGGCAGCTTTTCAAACCACGGCTTGAAAAGCTGCCTTAAAATAAAAAGTTGTGTGAATGTTTTATGAAAAAAAAAAAAAACTGGCGATTTTTTTTTAATTAGAAAATTAAATTATTTTACTTTTCTTTATACATACAACTACAAAGCTAAAATAATACTCTTTGGTAATGGAAGATATCTTAGTGCAAATTTTTATTTGACTTTTTTATTTGACTTGCTTCAACTGTTACCCGTTAACCAATGCCGCATTACTTAATTAATACTGTTTCTTACAATTATTCTTCGTCCATTTAAAAACCTTAGGAAATAGAACAAAAACGATCCTAGTTTATATAAACTAAACGCGGTTGCGAGAACTATTCTTGCAGTAAATTTTAGAGACAAAAAGACAGATGCCTGTTCTGGCTCTAAATTCTTCAATGTCTTCTTTAAAATGTAAGCCCCATCAGTCTAGGAAATACCGTTTCGAGTACACGGATGTTTTCTTACGAAATACTGTTTAAAGTACTCTAAGTTAGATAGTAATCTCTAGTAAGTAGCATTCTTATATGATTTCGAATTGTTTATTAACTGTAAGATATCATATTTGAAGTCTAGTGGTCATGGGCCGTGAAATAAGAGATCTGGATAACCTAAAATGGTAATTTCTAAGGTTTTCCGTGCACTTCAACACGAGAACATCGATTACTCCCCGGCGAAGGAAAAGAAGCGAGGAAACTTGCATGCCTGATGAAAGTAAAAGTCTTTGAAAGTGTTTGAATGCAATCAGCGCACAGGTGAACTATATAATGCTTTAAGCTATATTCTTCACCAATATCTCAATGTCATAAAATAGATGAAATACCAAAGTCTCGGTCTATACCTAAACAGTTGATAAAAGTAAAATGAGGAAACATTTATCTATACATCTATATATATTGACGTGGTGTGAAAGCATCCATAGATATTATATTATAGCGTCCATATATTTTATACTCTATACAGATAAATAAAATTGGAGTGTCTGTTTGTAATATTAAAATAACCGCTTTTTATTGAACGCATACGGATATAGACGTGGTACATAACGTTATTTTGGTAACATAATGCTATTTTGGTATATACGTATACCAAAATACATTTTTTTATAATTTTTATCTGTCTGTTTGTTTCGCAATTTTATATATATTCTCTGAATCAGATAGATCGATTTTGATGTGACTTTCACTGGCAGATAGCTGGTGTCATTAGGAGTAACTTAGGCTATAAATAATTATTATAAATCCGGGTACGGCTGTTAGTCTAAGTTAACTCGGGCGAAGATGCGGGCAACAGCTAGTCATAAATAAAATGGTGGTAAGTCAATAAATATTTAATCTTGTACGTATTCTTTATTTAAGTTTATACATTAAATATTTGCCATTATCAAGTTTCAAATCATTACCCAGAGTGATTATTTCCTTACTTATATTAACGTGGTGTAAACTCTGGAATATAGAGCACTAGGTACAATGTGCTCGCATTCCCACTTGGCGCTACATTTGCTGGAGAATGCTTTTCGGCGCAAAGTTAAATCTAAGAAGTTAAATCAGTTTAAATTTCACACATTACACCGCATTGCAAAGAAAATGATGATCCGTCCATCGAAAATAATATAATAAAACTTTTTAATAGGGTGGGACATCCTCGTATTAGATAAGTCTTTGGGGTTCAAAAGGTTATAATACTAATAATAACTAATCTAATATATAAAATTTCCATGTCACAATGTTAGTTACCGTACTCTTCCGAAACGGCTTTACCGATTTTTACCAAATTTTATATCCGTATTCAGTAGGTCTGAGAATCGGCTACTATCTATTTTTCATACCCCTAAGTGATAAGGGTGGTCAACCCCTCAAATTTTAAAAGTTAACGCGGGCGAAGCTGCGGGCAACAGCTAGTCTAATATATAAAATTTTCATGTCACAATGTTAGTTACCGTACTCCCCCGAAACTGCTTTACCGATTTTTACCAAATTTTATATGCGTATTCAGTAGGTCTGAGAATCGGCTACTATCTATTTTTCATAACCCTAAGTGATAAGGGTGGTCAACCCCTCAAATTTTAAAAGTTAACGCGGGCGAAGCTGCGGGCAACAGCTAGTCTTCTAATATATAAAATTTTCATGTCACAATGTTAGTTACCGTACTCCCCCGAAACTGCTTTACCGATTTTTACCAAATTTTATATGCGTATTCAGTAGGTCTGAGAATCGGCTACTATCTATTTTTCATACCCCTAAGTGATAAGGGTCACCCCCTCAAATTTTAAAAGTTAACGCGGGCGAAGCTGCGGGCAACAGCTAGTAATATATAATATTCCTTTGTTTTCTCGTGCCTCAAGCTCATAAAAGCACTAAAATAAACAAGAACTATTGATTTCAACATTTTTGACATTATGATCAGCTGTTATGTATATTCCATTTTTTTTATGTATATAGATAGCCTTGTATTAACCGAGTTTTTATTTACGTAACATTATCCTACCCGGTATACCCAAAGCTATACAAAATACCCAATACTCAAAGTATTATTTACGTATACAAATATACCCGATTCTCTCCCTATTATACTTGAGGAACATTTTTATATTTGGCCAGTAAGCTGGAAGTTTTTTTGCTTAAGCGTAATGGAAATTGTATAGAGGTAATAAACTGAAGACTGACATTTGGACGGACGCCAAAGATCGACTCGTGCAAGGACATTCGAATATAACACGAAATGCGGAACTCGTGAAAGTTGAAAACGAATACGCGGAATGTTAAAACTGCAGATATAAAACGATAGATTTTGTTATGCATAAAATCAATTAATTGCCTTAGTACTTGAATACTGGTAAGTAGTGTTTAAACAATATACGAGTAAGTTTTATTAATAAAGTATATATTTTTTTAATGTAGAAAAATAAAACATTTTCATGCATTGTCATCCACATTCAAGCTATGTCACAAATTTTATTTCGCTAGCTCCATATAAAGCTAGTTTAAAATCAATTACAAAATTTCACCCGCACAGGTAAGCGAATTAATAAGAACAAAACATACATTGAATTCCTATTTTATCATAATGTTATTGTACCCAAATATATTAAATGTATTTAAAATATGGTAAGTATTTATATATTTTTAGAACTAAGGTGTTAACTCCATCATGCAACTATGGTAAGAGCAGTGGTTATTTTTAGCCCATATTTATCTATAATGCCAAAACGAAATTGTCTACATCTGGAGTCCTTTTGTTATAACTACTATATCTTTTTACCATTTCTGAGAAACTTCTACACGTTTTCCGATAATTGATCAATAAGTTTCGACATAATTCCGTACTATTCCAATCTAAGGTAATTTCAGATTTCGATATTTCTGCCCTTATTGAGCTTTATTGAAATTTCGTACAGCGCCGCTCGGTAATGGGCAATCGATTCCAGTAATGTACACTGGGAGGATGTAGGGTGCTAAATTGCGCGTGGCCCTGGAGAAAGATCACACAATCAATTCACGATATTTCTTATTACGGATACGATACGATATACGAATAAAAAATGTCGTTTGGCCGGTGAATTAAACTGAACCGATTTTATAGATATTTTGCACTGCAATATTTTTAAATTTTGCAGTTTGTTTCTACATTATATTTTGGGATATTTTTGGATATGTGAACTGTTTTTTGATTGGCTCTTAGTTTGTACCTGTTGCCCACAGCTGCATCTGCCGATCCGGATTGTTGATTATAATATTATATGAAACAATATACAACTTATATATGAAATATTTTTGTTAAACGGTTGAGAAGAAATTCTCACTTACCTTAAGGCCAAATTCATAATATGGAAGATAGCACACCTTGGGAATAGGGCGTTCCCCCCAGGCATTTCAGAATAACAACATGTAAAATTTGTTATAAAATATTTGAAAAATTAGTTTCAATGAGTTTGTTTCGCCGGTTTTTCTTAGTGGCATTGCCTTGGAACCGGTGGTAGACTTAATTACGTTCGAAAATACACTCTGTTGGTACCTACTGTTTTGAATAAAAAAAATTGATTTAGATTTTTTATTTTTTATAGCGAGTTTTAGCTCAAGCCCCACCTAGATCTTTCTTCGTGCAGTGTCATAGGTAAACAGTCATATTAAAGAGTGTCAGGGTTACTAAATTGATGATATGATTTCACAATATAAACTTTGATATGCAATATGTATATTAAAAGAAAGTGATGGATGTAGCTAGACTTTCGTAAAATGTCAAGCTATCGAAAAGCTTTTGAAGTGACAACGTCTAATAAATCGATGAACGCCGGCTGCATGCACGAAAATGTTCCGTAACGCTCATTGTCACGTTAAGCTCATTGTACGCTTCCGTTTTGTTATGGACATTGTCACCTTAAAACTTTACAGACAACCTATTTTTTATGGTATCTATGAAGAAAGTTCGCATAAAATAAAGAAGGGCGAAGGCTACTAGATTTTTTGTTCTTTTTAAAAATAATTTATTAACACTTTACAAAATAAAAGCGTTTTTTCTAATATTTACGTGATTTTCACTCATTAGAATAAAACAATCATTGTAATATCAATCAAAAGTATCAGGAGCGTCGGGATAGCAAAATTTCATGATAAATCCATAAAAAGTTGATTCATTATAAAACGCATGTTAATATACATTTTATAATAACCATATATAATAACCATTGTATACATTCACTTAATGCCTAATAACATTATCTTTCAGACAATTTATATAAGGCTGACATTTAGCCATTAAAGCTACGGAAACCTTGAAGGACTATTAATTGTAATTTAATGGTGTTTTTGGCTTTAGTCTAATAAGTAATTTAAATTGAACTTACAGCAAGTATTTTCTACAATTTGTCCATTAACACTTTCCGTTTTACTATGGGATTTATACTTCTTTTGTTTCTTTTGTTTCTATATAATTACTCTTTCATACCTAAAAAAATGAGTTTTCTACAAGTTAACATGTTAAATCTTCTTTCTTAAAAAAATATATTAGCCGTTACTTCTCACGAACTTAATACTTTGTTATAATAATATTGTGTTTGTCTAACGTTTTGCCTAAATCTGAAAACCTATCATGTGTTCATAGAACATACATAACAACAAAATGGTAACGAAAGACCGAAATTTGGGCGTTGTGGACGCGCATATCACGGGCCCGTGGTCCGCGGTAGGTCGGCTACCAATAATAGAGAAAAAAAAACCTATAATTGATGGACTCAACTTTTGTTTTTAGAGCACATATTTCTCCCCACCATGGTTCAAGCCTTATCGTGGCGGATCTCAGTAGCTTAATGGAACCCAGCAGCTTGAGCAAAGCAAATTGAACTGAGGGGGCTGCTCTTTGTATCCCTCCTCTTATAGAAGAGGAGACAAAAGAGTTTTACCGGGGGAGGGAAGCGCTGTGCTGCGCTCCCGGCTGCATGGGTACCACCATCTTGCTTGTTTCTCCCGTGAAACAGCTTTGCTGTGTTTCGGAGAGAAGGGCAAGACAGGCAGTGTAATTACTGGCACCGAGACTTCACATCTTATGTCTCAGGATAGGCAACACATAGATGAGTTGCCTGGGCTCGTTCCAGGTAAACTAGTTTACGTTCATGGGCGACGTCGACCACTTACCATCAGGTGGTACGTTTGCCAGTTTGCCTATCCAACTAACATTTAAAAAAAAGTACCTTTCCCTCTTTCGACCTTAGTGAGTCCAACATACCCGCCTGGGAAGTCCCCTCCTCCCCAGCGGGATGCCAGATAAAATAATAATGCCAGATAGGATAAAATAAAAAAAGAGCACGTATTCCTACAATATAATATGAGTGGTGTAATATTGTTTTCTAATGTTTACGCGAATTTCACTCATTATAATGAAACAATTTTTACGGATTTTACCGCAGTTTATTAAGATTTTTACAAGGCCCACGTTTTATGAGAAATTAATAATTAAGGGGGTTGCAAGGAGCAGCTGCCCCGGTTTGCTTCGACCAAGGTTGACTCACCACTAGGCTACTGAGCCCCACCGCCACGTCAAGGCTTGAACCATGGTGGGGATAGAACAGGATCCTATCGAGTTGGAGATCAGCGGACTTTCCTGTCATAAAACTATAATATTCACATGTAAATTTACTCAACATCTGTTTACCCTTAATATCAATTATATAACATAGAATCATATCTAAATATGCATGTACAATATAAACGGTAATATTCCGATATCCCGTCAGAACCAATGCAATAAAGTAACGTTACGGCAAATTCAGTGTAGAATTGGAAGCAATCTGTTCACGAGTAGCCATACGGATCCGCAGGTTTACCTAAAGCTTTGGCCACTGAGAGCAAACACGTTATGTAAACTAGTATACCAGTTTAACCGCACTATGACAAAGTTATATCGTATGCGCCAAAATATTTGCTTAAGCTCATATCTTTTCGACTTCGCATTTCTTGTCTTGTAAACTTTCTTGAGTTATTTTTTTTAGGAAACTGATTTTTGAAATAAGAATAAATTTTTGAAAACTATGTTTTCAATTTTATAAACATAATAATAATATTTATGGACGCTTCACACGCTTTACACCACGTCAATCTGGTCCCGTGGAAAGCTCTCGAAGGACTTGTGTTATGAACAGAACAGACAACGGAAATATATTTAATACATTTATGCTATACATATATTTAAGATTTTTATTATATAATACACATATTTAATACACACCCATGACTCAGGAACACATAAACTACCTACCGGCATTTAAAGCGTCAACGTACTTACTATTGAGCCATAGAGGTCATCAAAATATAAAATATCTTACTTTTTTTAAAGGTAGGTAAGTATTTATTCAAGGCTTTTTTTATATTAGTTGGATAGGCAAACTGGCAAACGTACCACCTGATGGTAAGTGGTCGACGTCGCCCATGAACATAACCTAGTATACCTGGAACGACCCCAGGCAACTCATTTATGTATTGCCTATCCTGAGACATAAGATGTTAAGTCTCGGTGCCGGTAATTACACTGCCTGTCTTGCCCTTCTCTCCGAAACACAGCAAAGCTGTTTCACGGGAGAAACAAGCAAGATGGTGGTACCCATGCAGCCGGGAGCGCGGCACAGCGCTTCCCTCTCACCGGTATAGGTATATATATAAGTATATATAATATATATATATATATAAGTATATATATAATATATATATATAAGTATATATATAAGGCTAAACAGGATCCCATCTCTTCTGCTACGATTCTAAAATACATAATAATATATAACTTTATGTTTTTTATTGATAGTAAATTAAACGATGTACTGCCCTGCAACCAAAGTTTTATTTCAATGAGTTTATAATTCTATGAAAATACACATCATAACACCAGGAAACCTACCTGTAACCAAAAAAACATATTTCACTTCATCAACTCTTTCCCTAGCCTCAAAAGATCTGCTGATCTACGTGCGTTAAACATCTTACCGATTTGCCCGACGCTTATGGATAAATCATATTATGGTAATGTTGATGAGTTTGCCTTGTTTAATGTAGAAAGCTAAACCAAAGTTGTACTTTGGTTTAGCTTTAACTGTCTTGGTATAGTTGTAACTGCCAGTTGTATTTTACATTACATTATAGGCCAAGGCTAGCCTTGCCAGTTGAATTGGGCCAGCATGACCTCTTTGTACTTTATTTGACCCCTAATTGGGGGTAGTACCTCTCCCTCACATAACGCCGGCATTAAGTCACAGCTATCCTGCAGCGTTTCGTGTGGTTTGTGAGATTCCGGGGGCCCATTGAGGGGGATAGGGAAAAGGAGGGCAACGCACTTGCATAATCTCTGCAAATGTGTATTTGCGTCGATAGCCGTCAAAAGGCTTCGACTGTTCGTATGCCCTCGTATGCCTAAAACATTAAAATATATAAAATAACGTTAAAATGTATCCGTTGCCTTTGTATGATCAAGTGATCATCATTACATTTTGTATAAGATGTGGAAAATCAATTTCATACTTTTTGATACTGTATTGAAATTACGATATTAGATTAAATTTGTAGCCAAAATTAAATTAAATCTAATTACATACGTACACTGAGCTCTTGGAGAGACTAATAAAAATTTCTTCTTGCGACCTATTTGTTGTGTCCGATTTTTTAAGAAACTCATTTGAACTAATTTAATAACAATGATATTTGATAATGAAACCTTCAAACTGGATAAAAACGACTCGCACGCATTCCTCTTGTACCTTGTACTTGTGTTGTTATATTAGAAAATCTTTCAAGGTATTGTCATTGTTGAATCGAGCAAAAAACGCCCTTAAAACGTTTCTTGCTTCGTTTCTTCATTATTTTTTTAATTTGTGTATCTATAACTTGTAATTGTCAGTGATGTCGCGACAAGTGAGTGACAATGAGGAGTTAATGAAAATCAGCGTTTTACTATTGCTGTATTGTGGCCAATGCTGATTGGCTACCTCTATTGTTCGCAATATTAATATTATATTATGAAACTACTCTGTGCAATCACAGAGTAGTTTTGGTTTTTGTTGTGAACAATAAAATATTTTTCTTTCTTTCTTTCCTATGCTAAAGAATATTACAGCTGACATGTGTAATATTTTAAACATATGGTGTTTACGTATTACGATACAAAAAATATAGCCTTGTGACAAACAGACGGAAAGTAGAGTTACACCCTTTCTTTTCTTTAACGCCGGGAAATGCTCTGAGGCATCCCGGATCTAATAAAAAATAGAGCACCTCAACGGCTAGTCAGTCCCCTAAGGGACCGACGCCACCTCCACCGAGGAGTTGCACCCACCACAGAACAACCCCTCCCAACGTCGTGACAGTACAATGGGTGAGGTTCCTGTCCTCGCCCCTTGCCCCCTGCTCTTTTGTATCCTATTCTTATAAGAGGGGTACACAGAGCCCCCTGCGGTGGCCGGTCCGTGTTGGATGCGAGTGGCAAGGGATCGGCCATCTTGGCGTTCATTGAGGGAGGCCTATGTTCCGCAGTGGACGGATAGAGGCTGATGATGATGATTATGATGATGATGAAGGTTATTGTAGATTTATTTTCAGGCACTATGTGGCCCGCGGCGGTGGACTCGGCCCAGCACACTCTAGAGGTGTGCCCGAGATGGGCGGCGCTGCGTCGCGATCTGACGTCAGTTATCGGAGGGGACTTGTCTTCGCCGAGCATCATCACCGCGATGCTCCGCAATGACGAGTCCTGGACGGCGATGGTCTCCTTCTGTGAGGAAGTAATGTCCCAGATGAGCCGATGAGCGGTTGATAGAGGAGGCCGCCGACGAGGCCTCCCCCCGCAGGCGACGAACAGGGGTGCGTAGGAGGCCCTACTTAATGCGCCTCCAGTAATGTCCCTGTGCTCGTGTCGGGCCGAGGTTGGGGTTAATCTGGGTCCAGATAGGCACGACGTTGTTGGGGACTGCTAAAAGTATCGTGAAAACGAATGGCCGAGCAGTCCTCCCTTTCGAGGAGGAGTCCGGCCTCTCGCCGGGGCCAGCCCCCGCTTTTATAAATATATCGCAGTCTTCACGATAGCTACTCATAAATATATTAATAACTTAATGCTAGTTTGTGACGCATAGGCAAAATATCATTTTCATGCTAGTGTCTTGAGTGCAAACATTTTCAGAGCATTGCACAATACAAAAGGCCTTGGAGAGCACTTGCTTTGAAAACAGCGTCCCTTTTAACCAAATTAAGTGTCCTACAAGGAATCCTGGCGCAGTAAGCAAGCGAAATTGCGTACATACCTGACTCTGAGATACGTTTAACGTTCTCAGCAATTTACTCCTCAAGGTTATAATACAATATAATTTAGGTTACACCCAAATGTTAGCTATTTGCTATTAGTTTAAGAATGTAGGGCAATGGTGGTGGATATTTCTGAAAGTAATTTGTAAATACTGCAATGATCCGCGCACGATATACCTAATTGTTGTAAGGGGTAGGAGATTGGAAGTTTCAATGACTACGTCCTACATATTATATAAACAGATGATCGCTGGCTAATATTAATGATGTTTAAATTATGTATGGACTTAAAAATTAATTGAAGGAAATTTTTAAGGCCATATTTAAGGCGAAACACCGGAACTAGCGGGGTAGCGGGCGTCACGGCGTCTTGTGAAAACGCTAGATGGCATTCAAGTTTTGGGATAATTTTGAAAAAAAAATAGGACTTGAGATTAAAAAAAAAATATCACGTTCTCTGTAGTATTGAAAATTTAATATTTTCATAATATAAAATGATGTGCAAACTTACATAATATTTTATTAGTAACTAGCTCTTGCCTGCAGCTTCGCCCGCGTTACTCAACTCGTATATATCACAGCGTGATGTTATATAGCCTATAGCCTTCCTCGATAAATGGGCTGTCTAACACTGAAAGAATTTTTCAAATCGGATCAGTAGTTCCTGAGATTAGCGCGTTCAAACAAACAAACAAACTCTTCAGCTTTATAATATTAGTATAGATTTATTTGTTTTAGTTTTTATTTAAGCCTGTTTTCAGGATTTTTTTGATCAAGGAAAGTACATCTTATCGTATAACCAATTAGCACATT
Source organism: Helleia helle (assembly GCA_963853865.1). Classification (NCBI taxonomy): domain Eukaryota; kingdom Metazoa; phylum Arthropoda; class Insecta; order Lepidoptera; family Lycaenidae; genus Helleia; species Helleia helle. The sequence goes on along the minus strand of OY971425.1, from coordinate 3,587,230 downwards.
CTTTAGATCTAATAGATTTTTAGGTATAACTGATAATTTTTGTGAGACGGTTATTTAATAGTAAATATGTCAAAAAAAATATTTAGCAAATCATTTTTCCCGTTTCGCCTGAAGTGACTCGCCTTAAGTAAGAATTAGATAGGTACAGACAAAACATAGAATAATAAAAAAAAAATGTCAATCCAGTTATCTATAAGTAAGCTCACAAGAACACTTGTTACAGATAATATTTTTAATGCAAGGTGACGAGCGAGCAAACTCAAGAGATGCAACTTGAAGAGTTGAGAGCGTCTACCTTTTATATTTCTGACGGATTAAGAAAATAAAATATTATGGTATGTTACTAACCACTGGCAACACCAGCCAGATGTGATGCTGGTTACCTATCTAAATACATCTATTATAATAATAAATATCAGGTGGCGCCAAACGGATATATATATTGTATAGTAATAATGTTGAATAATAATTAAAGTATAACACTAATAAATCTTAATGTACATAATTAATATAATAATAATAATAATGCTATAATTAATATGTTATAACGATATTTATGATAATTGTAATTAATAAATAGTCATTCTATTGACTACATCAATGTATTATAAAAAGGCGCCAATAGCGCAATTAGGAGTATTCTACTAGTATACTTTGTGAAGGGCGTTACTCTGCCCAAATATATTGTAATGGAGAAGAATCAATTATTTTAATCAGACATTCCTCCGGCGAGCCGTTTACAGGTAATTGGATCTTGTTGTAACACTTTTGGGAGGGGATAGAAAAATAAACGTTCGTAATTTTAGCCGTGTGCCGAAACATGTCATGGTAGTCCAGTAGGATGATGGAGTTCTCTAAGCTTATAATTATGATGCGATCGTAGAAGCTCTATTAATTTGACAAAGAATAAATCTCAATTTTTTGAAAAAATTGAGATTTATATGTTTTTTATCCTTACATGACACGTCATGTTTCAAGTGTTTTGTGACCTTTAGAATAGGTATATTTTTTTGATTTGAAACCAGATCAGTTTCAAATTAGGAGCAGTGCCCTCCTCAACTAGATTTAAACATCCATGACACAATGTAATTTCTGTTCTTCATTAAAAACTGTAGTACCCATACTAAAAGTGAATCTTATCAACCTTTATACATATACTACATAATTACACTGCAAAAATGATGAGATAACTAGATGACGTAACCCGCTTATCTGGCGTATTCCGTGAGTACTCTTGGACGCAAACTATCTAACAAGTTCCCTGCGTTATATAACACAACTTTTCTTATGAAAACTTCTAAGGGTGTTCATGCGAGAATTCCACTTGAATAACGATTTATATAAATTCCGATCTTCGGGGCGTTTTATTTTGTCATATTTTATAATACTTGGCGGAAATCAAATGAGGAAATAACGGTTCTAAATAAAGTACTTTGAATATTAGCAAAATATGAGCCGCTTTTTACCGACTTGTAAATTCCTATAATCTACGTAAAAATGATTTATGGCATAGCAAAGGTTTTAGTGATAGTTACCTTCTTACGTCTTAGGATGAGCCTGGCATGAATTAGTTGCCTGGGTTTTTGCTGAAGAGCTCGTCCATGATCATGCAACGTTGACCATTAATCATAATATTATCAATATCCATCCCGTATAGTCTGCAAATTTGCTCATGCAACTAATATTAAATAAAATGCAACTCGATTTTTACTGCATTTCCTATCTCGCACTATATGTACAACTTCCACCTACGGTATTTCCGAACCAATAAACAACCAATACAACCAATAAAAACCGACTTAGGGACCTTTAAGAAAAGAGCATACTCATATTTTAAAGACCGGCAACGCACCTGCTGCTGATGTAGCGGGTGTCTAAGGATGTCACTTATTACTTACCACCAGGTGAAACGATTGTTCGTTTGACCCCTCTTCTATATAACAAAGGCCACTAAATCTTTAGCATACTGATTTGACAGTGCATAAAATATGAATACTTAATAATGATAGTCCCATTAGTAGGTTGGTCTTTACTCACCTTTTAACTATGACCAAAATTTAATTATCTTCATCATCATCATCATCATCAGCCTCTATCCATCTACTGCTGAACATAGGCCTCCCTTAAAAATATCTTAAATTATCTTAGTTATTTGCTATTCTGGACCAGCTATTAGATATAATAAATCAGATGTAGAGAAACTGAAATATTTCTGATTTTAAATAACGTATTGGATTTCTATTCAAAAATCTTTAACGGGAATAAACAAGCACTACATTGACTACAATTTGGCTCATCACAAAAATTTCAGTATTGAAATAAAAGTATCTCTTGTGACCATTTATAAAGGTTGCCCTATTTTTTACCAAATTGAACTACATAGTTCGAAATCACTCGCAACTTGAGTATTCGGCGAACCGCCAAACTTTGTTCTTACGATGCTTTTCGAGGGTAGTTAACTTCAAATGAGAGTTACACGAGTGACTTCCTTGGATTTATGCTTGCAACTTGCATGCCACGGTACAATTTTATTTCTTTTTAAAATGCAATTCTTTGGGAAACTGGAACTCGCTAAATAATGGTACGTGTTTTATGCGTTACTCATCCTTGAGTAAATTTAAGAGTACTTCATGGACTAATAGTTTTCAATATAAATGATAAGGAAGACTCTAGGAATTCAAGAAATGCCTGCATCATAAAAATGAGAAGCACCTAAAAGTTTTAGTATAAACCCGACTTGAGAAGATGACGATTTCCATTTAATATCAGGAGCTGTCGAGCCGGTCTTACCATTCTTTTAGAGGCTTAAAGGGATAGTGATAATAGTGCATTCACTAGCGTTCCTTTTTAAATAAAAAATATTTTACCTGCAGTAGAAGCAAGCAAATTTTAATTAAAAAAAAAAAACGATTAGAGCTTAAATTGTTTTAAAAACAAACAAAAAGAAAATTTGAAAAGTTACCTAAAATTTATATATTTCATTACAAATATAAGGTTTCTAATGCTTCGGAAGCGACCAATCAAATCAATTTAGAAGCAAATTCTTGAGTCTCAATGTGACTTAACTTCAAATTTTATTCCGTCTCCGGGCGCTAATGGCCTTCGCTTTGAACAAAAACTCGCTTGATTAAAATCGTTTGTTGTAATAAAAGGAGTAGTAAAACGTTACAATCGTACGAACGGTATAGGTCGGCAAAATCGATCACGAAACTGATAGGAAACTTGAGTCTCAAACGTCTTTCCTTTAATTTAGTATCAAGATTTAAGAGTGAATTATTAACTGCTTGGAAGTCGCGCCCAATGAACCGTGTAGTCGATCGCTTATATTTATTTGCACCCCGTCTCTAGTTTTCCGTCATGTCGCCGTGCTCCGAGTCTTGCGCCTACCCTATTAGGATTCACGACCGAACCAACGGAGTGTGAAATTTTATTTCTTCGACAATCTGAGATGAGATTAGCTGTAAATTGAGTTTATGACAAAATCAAATATAGTCATGCCGCTGACGCGTTCACCTCTAGCATTTTATATAATATTATGTGTTTCGGAATTGTTACTTCATAGTTGCTTGGCGTTAGCTTGTTCTAGGCAATTCCGAAACTTTTCGAATGGAAAATCAAGTGCATGAGAATGTTGTTTCATTAAAACGTTTCCAATTTTCTGGAGTGTTTCTTTTGTAAAAGTATTTCAATGTTTTTTTAATTTTGTTTTCCGTGTTGATGATGTCAAAAACATTCATTGCGGCATTGGTGGGTAATTGAAGTATGACTCGGCTGATATTCCCCTCCTCTAGTGCCCTCTCGCGTAAACCTGAACGTCACGTTATTTAATTTAACGCAACGATATTTTTTATGCTAACTTTTAAATTGCACGCCAAAAAAGCATTGATTTTCTTATTGCTTACTTGATGTGCCACCTTTCTAACAGAATCAATAATCATCAATCAAACTGAAAATAAAAATAATATATTATTTACTTCTTAAAGTAAAAAGAAAACAATTTTTCCCTACGAGATACAAATAAAATGAAACTTTTTTATATATATCGCAGGATAATATAAATTATATATTTTATATATAAGGATGCAGCCAGGATCTTCGCATAGATCCTGACTCAATGTGGGACTCGCACCTGGGAGTGCCCACCCCAACTAAAATCACTGCGAGCGCCTTCAGCCGCTTTTTGAGGGCCCGGATATGCAGGCAACAGAAATTCTAAATTAGGTACATTATATTTGTCACGGAGGTGATCCTGCTCAGTGACAAATAAAATATACCTAATTTAGACACATAAATTGAGATTGTATTGAAAATCAATAGTTTATTTTCAATACAAATGGTTTGTAAAGTTAAACAAGCTTGTAAAATACGCACGCTTACGTAACAGAGGGAATATTGTTTTATTCAATATTTTCGTTTCAATCGAAAAAATATTTTATCATAATTTCATTATTTTCATCATGTATCAATAAACGTACCGGTCGGTTTATTCAATTCGTTCCAATAAAATACAGGCACTGCAATATTATAAACAATTAAAGTTTGCTAAAGTAATCAATTTTTATTTGGTTATTGTTTTTTATGCTCAATAAATATTCATGCTTCAGTTGAAAAGTAACGGTATAAATGCTGTTTTTCACTTTTTGCATATGAATCAATAACTATCAAGGTTCGTATTCTTTAGTGATATGATATGTGATAATATTTCAATTTTTGCATCTGAATCAACAAACATGGTTCGTATTATTAAGTGATATGATATTTGATAATATTATGTTCTTTTTTACATTATTTTTATTATCCTTGTTACTTATTGATTTTCTTATCTTGTGGAAAATGTGTAGAATTCAATATTTGCTTCGGGTCAAGTAATGCCGAGATCCTTTGTTAGCAGAAGAAAGAAAAAATCTAAAAAAAAATAGACGCCATGAATTTGAACAACTCCCACCACTGTGACCGAGTCTAAAATAAACCGTACCTTAAATATAAGAATCATAAAAAACGACTCCACTTCCCGTAATGAACCTATAACTCGTGGCCGGCGAAATTAAGAAAAATAAAACATCCGCAACCGATATTTCATACTGTTACAGCCAAGACATAAAACATACGGCAATAAACCAGTCTGGGAGGCAATAACAGTTAACCGTTGGCGGATATAATCTGATCCGCATAACAGGTGATTACCGCACGAATTAAAGTCCCAGTGTCGGTTATACAGTTTTTGATTTGATTTGTATCGACAAACGGATTAACGATTGTGCAAAACGATTTAATGGCGGGTCATATGCAAGGATTTTTAAAATAAAACGTTGTCTGTAAAGTCTGTTTACTGACGATAGTTGAACGTGACAACATCATAAGAAAATGGAACGCCTCGGAGTACAACAATGTCTATTGCAATATGGCTTATTTGGGTTTTGGGATTATAATTGGGTAGTTTACCCTATATATTTCATGGCATTTTTTTAGAAGAAAAGGTAAACGGACAGTCGTTTCACCTGGTAAAGGTGGTCAATGTGTGCGATATCCATAGACACCCGCTACATCATTATCAGGTGCGTTGCCGGCCTTTCAAATATGAGTATGCTCTTTGAGTTTACTCTTGAAGGCCCCTAAGTCGTATTGGTTCGGTAATACAGTGGGTAGCGGCTGGTTCCATATAGTGGAAGTGCGAGACAGAAAATGCCGTAAAATAGAGTTATAGAGGATTTCCGGACATCGAGATGGTGTGGGTGAAATTTGGAATTTTTACGCGATGTCCGGTGGTGGAATACTGCTGCAGGTATTTCAGGTCTCTGCCCGTGGTAGATGCGGTAGAAGATGCTGAGTGATTCGACATCTCTATGCAGCGCTAGGAAATCAAGCCCCCACCATGGTTCAGGCCTTGTCGTGGCGGTGGGGCTCAGTAGCCTAGGGTGAGCCCAGCACCTTGGGCGAAGCCAATTGAGCCGAGGGGGCTCTTTGTACCCCTCTTATAAGAAGAGGGGACAAAAGAGCAGGCCTCAGAGCATTTCCCGGCGTAAAAGAAAAAAAAAAAAAAGTGAATCAAGCCGATCGGAGAGAACCTTATCAGGGACGATTCGAGCCGCCGTGCACTGAACGCGGTCAAATGGATATTGGGGGGTGGGGGGTGAGAGCAGTATTCCATGTGAGGTCGGACCTGCGCCTTGTATAATTGTAGGCGATGGAAAGTCATGAAATACTGTTTCGCCCTACTGAGTACACTGATTTTTTTACAGGCTAGTTATGCCTTATGCTAAATATTCTTCAGTTCGAAACTTCTCAACAAAAAAAGTATAAAGAATTATATCAATTCGGACTCTGGCTATATTTTTTTAATAATCATTAATTTATCAAATGACAAACGAGCATATTTGAAAGACCAGCAGCAATGTATCTGCAAAGCCACTAGTGTCACTGTGGACTATAAGTATACTAGTGGGTTAGTATCAATGAGCACTTTCTTCTTCTTTTCTATAAAATGTAGCAAGACGATCATCGTGCGGTGGCCGGTCCGTGTTGAATGCGAGTAGCAAGGGATCGGCCGTGTTAGCGTTTATTGTAGGAGGTCTATGTTAAGCAGTGGACGAATAGAGGCTCATGATGTTGATGATAATGATGATGTAATAAGAACATAATATAATTAATAAGAATATGTATTCAAATATTAGGCGCAAAAAAATTATTCCAACTCTTTCGGTTTGTACAACTGGACAAAGGAGAAACAAATGACAATTATGGTACCTATCATCTCATAATTTAGCTTCCCTTATCCTTGGCACTTTTAGCTTTCATATAAATTAAAATTGTCCAAATCGCAAAATTCAATAGAATGTAACCTAAGCACTTAAATTTGAATTCTAAAGCCGTCCAGGCGATTTGTTCGAGTCAGGCACAAGCCCCGTTATGTGTTATTAATGCGGGCTTTACACTCGATAATTGTTCTGACCACGACTAATGTGCTCAAAGTTCGTGACATTAGCTCTTATGCTGTATAAGCTCGATGCGCTGATATATATTTTTGTCTTGCTAGTGATATATTTTATTGTATGCCAACGATGAATAATTTGGTTGGCTGAACCGGTCTGGTATCTTATCATTATTACTAACTGACTGTATATCTCATATACATATATTTATTATCAAAGTAAATTCTCTTTTATTTGCAGTTGTGAACTTTTCAAAACTTTTCAAATTTTTTACATTCTATTGAATTTTGCCATTTTGGCAATTTTATTTATATCACATAAATAAAATTGACAAAATGGCAAAATAGTGCCAAAGGACTTTTGAGATCATAAGTGATAAGTACAAATCTCATTTATTCCTTTTTGTCCAGTTGTGCAACGTGCAAACCACAAACCGTGCTCATGATCACTGACACACCTACACTGGAGGGGTTGCAGATGTATCTTAGCAATAATGTGATATTTCCAAATAACAAGTTATTTTTAAGTAGCTGAATATAGTATAGATTTAAAAAATACTGATATTGTCCCAAGTCCTAAAATCTGTGAAAGCTTTTCCTTATCGTACGTGAACATATATTTTATATTCCATTTTGAAAGACACGTACTTTATATTATTCGCCAAAAAAGTTCCTTTACAAATTCATTTTACTTCTTTTACTGTCACATTTGACGTGTACTTACGTATTCAGGCCGTAAACAGCCATTACGTCGGCGACGAAGCTCCGCATCTATTCTGGTGCAAATCAAGTGACATTCGGCCAATTTTTAACAAATCTTCGACACAACTGCCAAAATAAATCCTATAATCTGCAGGGCAGGAAACCATGTTCCTAACCCAGATCGTGTAAACAGACAGGTTGTAGAGTGGCGTCCTGCCAACTTGCATCGTGTAAACGCTGCTTAATAACGATCATAGCATCCGGTATGAAGCGATTTTTAGAGTAACGAAGAAAATAACATTAATGTGGCCTCTGATGGCCTGGTCGGCTAATATATCGACGTTACACTGCATCGGTGATAAAAATTTATTACTTTGTTATCTGCTAGAAAATGTTTATGGTTAGCTTAAGTGCCAACGCGAAGTTGAGTTCAAGATTCATAGATTTCCCTATTTTTTTTCGTATTGGTAGGAAATGCTTTAATAAAACGTTGATATGATGGTGAGCGAACTTGAGCTGTGGATATCATTAGAAGAATAATATTCCTACATTACAGGAATAATAAATATCTCACGAAATTTAAATATAAAGAAAACCTAGTTGATGTGTAGGAATAATATTTAAGGTGAATTATTCTTTAGATATTTAAAAATTATTAAATTAAACTTAAAATCTTGATCTCCGTGCAGTGGTTGGGTGTGGATGGCGAGGTATCAGCCGTCTTAGCGCTCATTGAAAGAGGCCAGAGGAACATTTCCGGCGCCTGGCGCCGAAGTTGCTTGGAGCTGCGCGGGCCCTGAGCCGCTTTCTCCCTAACATGGGAGGGCCGAGTGCTGGCTGCCGCCGCCTATATGCGGGTGTCTTGCAGTCCATGTGGCTGTACAGCGCACCGATATGGGCGGCTACTTTATCGGGACAAAACGTGGCTCTCTTGCGACGTCCGCAGAGAGTCATTATTGTTCCTTGGTGCGTAGTATTCTCGAGTATTGCTCACAGGTATGGAATCCACGTTATAATGTTTACATTAATAGGATTGAGTCCATACAACGTAGATTTATAAAATATCTGGAGTACAAGCTGGGAACCAAGGACTGCAATTATGAGGCAAGGTGCCGTAGACATCATTTGCTAACTTTACAGCAACGGAGACAAATTGCTGATGTTGTCTTCCTAGTCAAAATTGCTCAAAATCGTGTAGATTCTCCGCATTTACTCTCAAAGATTAATTTGAGGGTACCTTATAAAACACTTAGGCAACCTATATGTTTGGACATTCCGCAGACCACATCTAATTATAGACAAAATTCTTTCTTTATTCGTGCCGCAAAAAGCTTAAACAATGTGGTGGTGTCTCCACAGCTTGATCTTTTTACCTCCTCAACAACTCATTTTAAGAATACTTTAACGAACGCTTGGTTTGATGGCTCTCGAACTAATCCTTAGTTGTGTGAATTTTTATCCAACATTTATACTATGGCTGTGTCTAGCAAACAAGCTATTTGTAATTTAATTGTGAAAACATATAATTGGTGTTTAGTTTTATATTTAGTTTTTTTTTTTAAATACTATATCACTGTTTGTTTTCCTAATAAATAAAATAAAATAAAATAAAAATAAAATTAAATCAACTAAAAGACCGCGTACTTCATATCAATACTGAAATCTGTGTAAATTTGTTTCCCTCATGAAGCAGCTTTGCTGTGTTTTGAAGTGAAGGGCCATACAGGCAATGTAATATTTTTTTAACCTAAAAAATATAAAGGTATTCTTAATGTAGAGGTACAAAGCCATCTCCACCATGGTTCAGGCCTTGTCGTGGCGGTGGGGCTCAGTAACCTAGGGTGAGCGGTGCACCTTGGGCGAAGCTAATTGGGCCGAGGGGGCTCTTTGTACCCCTCTTATAAGAAGAGGGAACAGAAGAGCAGGGGGCAAGGGGTGAGGATGGGAACCTCACCCCATTGTACTGTCCCGACGTTGGGATGGGTTGTTCTGTGGTGCGTTTCAGCCCCTCTGTGGAGGTGGCGTCGGTCCCTTGCGGGACTGACTAGCCGTCGAGGTGCCCTGTTTGTTTCCTAGATCCGGGGCATCTCACCAAAGGCGGCATTGGTGGCACTCGCCGGGTTTTAGTGGGTAGAGTTGCGTCCATTTACCAGCTGTCGGGCGCAGCGAGTCCCACATACCCGCGTGGGGAGACCCACTCCCCCGCGGGATGCCTCAGAGCATTTCCCGGCGTTAAAGAAAAAAAAAAAAAAAAGGTACAAAGCCATGTGTAAGCTTTTACCTGCAGATTTGATCATTCTGGACAAAGAACTTACTTTTACTCCTTCTTATGTATGTGTATATTATAAAGATGCAATAAATCCAGAGTATAGATATTTAAGCCCAATTGTAAGAAAATAATCTTAACACTATTCCTACAGAAATATCAAAATTTTACTTTATTATAGAGAAAAGTCGAAGAATTAAAATGCAAAATATTTAATTTCAATCAGCACCGATAGCTCGGGAATCTGCATATTCGCCTTTTCTCATTTACATTGGAAATTAAATTTATCGATAATGCAGGTTCCTGTGATAATACTATGATTTCGATTATTATATTTCCATCCTTTGTGATTTTCTTAGAATATTTCAACAATTTTAATTATTTCATAAAGAATATGGTACATTTTAACTTTGCTTAGATTTGTATCAACGACTTATTCATAGTAAAAACTAGCAGTGGATGGATAGAGGTCGATGATGATGATGATGATGAAACTACAGACGGTCGGATTCTAAAAACATAATATTTTTTTCTAGCAAACAGCCGTGAGTTGTAGTTTTTTTGTGATTGATTGACAAGTTCTAGATAAAAAAATGTCTAGTTCATTTATGACAATTACAAGGCTACTAGATTTAAAAGTACTTACCATTAATTGTTTTAAATGTAGAAATATAATTTCTTCAAGCAACGATAAGAAAAATCATCAGCAGTTATTGACAGTAACCTAGTGCAAAACCACACTCAAGTTTAAATTTTAGTTTTCTTTTTTAAATCGTACAAATAAATTCTAACTCTTGACTGAAGTTGGTTAACATAGTATCTGTAATGACAATCTCCGCGCAGCAGCCGGTCCTTATGGGATGCGAGTAGCGGAGAATTGACAGTCTTGGCATTCACTGAAACTGGCCTTATTCTAGCAGTGGATGTGTAAATCACCAGATCCAGAAGATATCCCTTGATCGGACGGAGTACCGAAAGCTGACCTCCAAACTTCAATATGAAGATGGCGCCCCATGATGATGATGAATGTAAAAACGGACGTGACGATGATCCGAACAAGCACTACAAGATTCCAGGTAATTAAGTTTTTCCAAGTGTTCCCTAGACTTCAGAATTCTATAGGCCAATTGAAAATCCGTCCATAATTAGAGTTAATGTGAACAATAAACACAATCAAGAGGAATCACAAAGTGCCGTTCAGTAAACATCGAAACAGGTGCCCGGGTAGGCAATCTCGTTTGTCTCGGAGAAGCGCCCGAAACACTAATTGGAACATTTACGCTGTAAATCCAACTTGGCTTAATTTGTTGCAATACCGAACTATCCCTTCCCTATGTTTAAAATAGTTGGTATTGAAACGTAATCCGGGATAAGGGTTTTGGATGTCGAATATGAACGTTAACGAGTTTACCTAAAATTTGTCTTTATTGAAACAGGTCCAACCACTTATGCAAAAAGTTTAAACCTAAACATTTTGATATACACCCTTTTTTTTCTTTTTTCTTTTACGCCGGGAAATGCTCTGAGGCATCCCGCCTGGGGAGTGGGTCTTCCCAGGCGGGTATGTGGGACTCGTTGCGCCCGAAAGATGGTAAGTGGACGCAGCTCTACCCACTAAAACCCGGCGAGGGCCACCAGTGCCGCCTAGGTGAGGTGCCCCGGATCTGTTAACCTAACAGGGCACCTCGACGGTTATTCGACGCCACCTCCACAGAAGGGTTGTCCCGCACCACAGAACAACCCCTCCCAACGTCCGACAGTACAATGGGGTGAGGTTCCCATCCTCGCCCCTTGCCCCCTGCTCTTATGTCCCCTCTTCTTATAAGAGGGGTACAAAGAACCCCCTTGGCCCAATTAGTTTCGCCCAAGGTGCAGCGGCTCTACGGTGAGTCGCTGCACCGCCACTGCTGTTACTGAGCCCCACCGCCACGACAAGGCCTGAACCATGGTGGGGATTTCGATATACACCCAACTTGAGCAACGCTGACCAATTACTATAACAGCAACTCATTGTTCATTTAGGACTAGCACAGGCAACTCATGCATTCCACCATGGTTCAAGCCTTGTCGTGGCGGGGCTCAGAGGCCTAAGGTAAACCCAGAAGCGAAGCTAATTGAAACAAGGGGGCTGCTCTTTGTACTCCTCTTATAAGAAGAGGGGACAAAGAGCGGGGGGATAGTGGGCGAAGATGGGAACCTCATCCCATTATACTGTCCCGATGTTGGGAGGGGTTGTTCTGTGGTGCCACTCCAAAGGCGGCATTGATGGCACTCGCCGGGTTATAGTGAATATAGAGCTGCGTCAGCCTTACCATCTTTCGGGCGAATCCAAAATACCCCCTCCCCCACGGTATGCCTAAGAGAATTTCCCGGCGCAAAAAAAAAAAAAAAAAAACAACTAATACATGTCTCATATATAAGCAGGATGGTGATACCCATACAGGAGAGAGCGCGGCACAGCGCAACCCGGTAAATTAGTAGTCTACGCGTTAAATTATATCTATCAGACAGGCAAAATACTTGTGCCACCATTGAAATATACTATTTGTAAACCTATTTTTTTTTCTTTAACGCCGGGAAATGCTTTGAAGCATCCCGCGGGGGAGTGGGTCTCCCCAGGCGGGTATGTGGGACTCGCTGCGCCCGAAAGCTGGTAAGTGCACGCAGCTCTACCCACTAAAACCCGGTGAGTGCCACCAATGCCGCCTTTGGTGGGATGCCCCGGATCTGTTGAGCTAACAGGGCACCTCGACGGCTGGTCAGTCCCTAAGGGGACCGACACTACCTCCACAGAGAGGTTGTCTTATTAATTACATCATAAATACCCAGCCATAATTAAAACAGATTTCTTAACATAGTGGCTTTTAATATAAATAGGATACAAAGTAAACAATATGGTTAAAAATAAACTACGTTAAGCTAAGGCGCCTTTGCCGGTTAATGAAGAAGAATCCACGAACTAAATTTAATTACAATTTTCTAGAGAACCATTGAGATGAATCTGATCTAAGAGGATTAGAATGGAGGATTACCGTCTTATCCTTTATTGGCGGTAAATGTCGTTTTAAAATTTGCATTGCCGAGGATTCGAAAGATATCAAATTTAATTAATAAAAGTGACATTTGGGGACGGAGGCTGATTAACAGAATCCGTTTGCGTAAGGGAAAGATTAGTTCGTCATGTCATGAAACGTTTTTGGAAATATTCTTTAGATACAAGGTGCTGTTATTTTTGAGCGAATTATGTTTGTGGAGCGGCGAGTGGGGTTTTAAAAAAAATGAACTTTATTCTCCTAATTATATATTTAGTATAAAGAGATTACATTGGGTTCTAAAACTTAAAACTAGTTACTGATCTCGGCTACTACCGGATCGAGTAGGAGAGCACAGCAGCGGAGGCGACCGCTTGGTATCGATGATCGAACCCAACAGCAATGGGAACTGGCTGCACGAAGCGTCGCTGACATCCATGGATGGCCTCGGTGGTCTTCTAAGAAGTGTTGCAGCGCACAGCGATGGTTCCGTAACTTATTCGTGGCAGCCGGCAACGTGTAAGGGATGACGTCACGTAAGGGGTGTAAGGCCCGTGTAACAAGCGTGTCTAAAACGTTGTCAATTTGTTTGACTCTTTATATACTATGATTATTTTTATAGTATGTTTTCCTAATAGTACATAAATTTGAATAAAATCTGATGTGATAATACAAAGTGTGAATATTACGAGCCGTAATATTTAGTTCTAGTTAGTTTAAATTTATAATTAAATATGCTTGCAAACATTGAAAAATGTTTTTGTTGTCTCCCTTAATTTAATGTATTTATTTTTTATGGGGCTACCTTTTTATTTGTTATAAAATGGAATATGACTTAATTTTTTTATTATTATAAATAAATTTTAAAATCCATATACTTATAATATAAATAAATTCAATAATTTTCATACGTCATACGCAAACAGTACCTACTTACTATTTGCACCACTCGTATTAATAATAGTATATTATATTATATTTATATATATATTTATATTTATCTGTATATTATATTATTTATATTTGAATCGAAAATCATTATAATATATTTATATTTACCTAACACTAAATAATAAAAATTTGTACGTATTTTTTTTATTTATACTTGAATAAATAAGCAAATGAGAATTTCCATGTTCTAGGGTATAAATAACTCCTTAAATCCATTTTTAATTTCAAGACACAACGAGACAACTAAACGAACCATTCCCTTTAATTATCTTTCTCGAAGATGTATCTTCTAATTACTAAGACCGTTCCTTTCTCGGTCATTTACTTTTTCCACTACACATTTAATAAAACAATACGTGGCGAGGTTACGAAGTAGGTAATGTATTTTCAAGAAAGTCCTTTTTTTACTAAGGGGGAGTATAAATACCTACTACACTAATAACTTTCATCCTACGTAACAAATGTTCTTTTACAGCCCATCGGTCATATTATAAAATCTCCTCCCTTTACAGTAGATGGTGCTTGCAAAACAGCAGCTTTGCAGCCGAATTGGGCCGGCACGACCGGGGTGGTACCATAACTACGGCGTCAACTGACAGCTATTCTGCCGCGTTTCGTGCGGTTTGTGAGTTTCCGGTGGCCCATTGAAGGGGATAGAGAAAAGGAGGGCAACGCGTCTACATAATCTCTGGTTGTGCTGTTGTTTGTGGATGTGTATGGGCGTCAGTAGTAGCTAAAAGATTTCAACTGCTCGTTTGCTCTCCTATGGTATAAAAAACAAATAGTTGAAACACATCAAAATAAATTTGAAATAGTAAATAGTGGAAAATTTTCTCAATTGAGTGGAACAGCGCCCTAATGTGAAGAAATTAAGTCAAAAGAGCAACGTCTACTAAATTCAAACAATTCAAACGTACAAACATTCCCTCTCGCATTTATTAAATTTCTGTCGTATTCAGTGGCCCAGCGGAATCTTCAAATGAACTTGAATTTAGTTGTAGTCTCGAAAGAAAATTGTATATGATAGAAATGAGTAATAGAAAGTATATATAATTTTAATAACGAGAATAAATTTATTACTTTATATATAATATGTATATCTATTTGTTTTGCTAAACAATATAGTTTAATTATAATATTTGTATCATATTGTTTAAATATTTTTATGCCTTAAAATGTTTTGAATAGTCTCATTTTTTTTTTTTTTTTTTTTTTTTCGGATGGATCTATGCTAATGGCCCGAAGGCCCTAATGCTTCAACGGATAGGTGTGAGCCCATTCGGCTCACTTTTGATTGGGGGGTTGCCCCCCGCCTACCGTGCAGTCTGCGACCACACGGCCTCCTGGCGTCGGTTGTGAATAGTCTCATTAAAAACAAATCTATTCATAGAATCGGAATTCGGATCGAACTATCATATAAATTCGATCTTAACAGAAGTCAAATATCAATAGGTGACCATGGTTGCTGTAAAGTATCCGAAACGTCGGGCTTGTAAAAATCTTAATAAACCGCGATAAAATTTGTAAAAATTGTTTCATTATAATAAATAGGTAGTAAAATACAAGCTTTTATTTTAGTGTTCTATCTAAAAATCTAGAGAAGACTGGCTCACTTTGGAGGAGGCCTTTACCTGCAGATGGGTTCTTGCAGAATAACTAACAAAAAACGCACATATAAAAAAATAAAAAAAAATTGTAACATGTTACTAACACCAGAACTTTGTAAACCTAGATTATGTAAGAAATATAGGCTTTTTTTTATTATTATTATTATTTTATTTTTTATTTATTTATTTTAGTGTTCTAACAAGAAAATAAACGACTTACGACTTTGTTTGGTGAGGTTTTGCATGGACATGATGACATGAGGTACCTATGTATAAACTATGCATTTTATGTTGATGACAAAAGAGCAACCCTCAAGTTTTTTTCTCGTTTTTCTTAGGGGAGTCTGCATTCCAAACGAGTTTTTTTACTACACTCTTTTATTGACTTCTTTTTTTGACGTATTTCAAGTGTACAAGTTGTTACCTACGAAATAAAGATATTTTGATTTGATTTGGTTTTATATTATGAAGTGATGAAAGGTTACCGCGAGAGTTTATGCACTATTCTATCTAGACTAATTATATAATGTTTGTGAATTTGGATTTAGACAACCTTCAAACTACTCAAACGATTTCAAAAAACTTCAGCATAACGCTTCATCACCACTATATTATAATTCGTCAGGTTATGAGAATAATAATCATTTCGAATATGAATAAATCTGAGTTAATTGCATAATATATACTCTAAGAATGAAACTATTAAAAATGATTCACACCAACAAAACAACTAATAAGGAACTGTCCACATTACAACGGCACGACGTCGTCATTATATCTGCAGCGCGTTGCGGTGCCACATCGTACGTTTTTGACATCTATTTACAAAAAGGCTAACACAATGAAACAGGCGATGCAAACAATCACCACCACGTCAGCGTCTGACGTCGTCATAAACCGACGTGTGGCTACGATACGCTCGCTCACCTAATATTATTGTTTTAGATTTTGATTTATTGATTTCACTTGTTGAAGAACGCGTCCAGTTACAGGGTCAGGGAATAGATGATATTTCTCAGGTATCAATAGAAGATATTTCTTAGGTACGTTTGTAAAAATGAACCGAAATTTCACACGGCACGGCGACGTGTAATGTTGCGACGTCGCATCGTGACGTGCATTATTACGATACGGTATCGTAAATTTTCACGTTACGTCAACGCACCTTGCCACGATAACGCACCGTTCCACTTTGATGACGTCGTGTCATGGTGATGTGGACAAGCCCTAAGGATTCCTCGACCGCATAAATTATAAACTGAGAACGCGAATAAATCATCAGCACGCTTCCGCACGCCGCAGTTTATCAAACCCGTAGTCAGATGTCGGCCAGATTTAGATGGACCTTTGGCTCGCACGGACCATTATATTCAAATTAAGTCCGGAGACTGGGCCACAAGTGATTTAGTGCTAAGACGTGGAACTTAAAGTTTTGTGGATTAACTGTTCCACATTAACCCACCTGAAAATTTAAAAAAAACTTTATTCCAAAATAAATAGAACATTAATTGACGACCTCTGTGGCTCAATGGTTAGCACGTTGGCGCTCAAGCCGAGGGTATCGGGTTCGAATCCCGCCAGGGAAAAACAAAGTTCATGGTTCATGTATGTGTATTAAATATGTGTATTTTATAGTAAAAAACCTAAATATATGTATTAAATATATTTCCGTTGTATGATACCCGTAACACAAGTTCTTCGAGAACTTACCTCGGGACCAGATTGACGCAGTGGTTCATGACCACTGCGTCAATCTGGTCCCGTCCATAGATATTATTATTATATTTTTTTTTAATAATTGGTATTTGATAGCCAAAATTAAAATAGAATTTTTCAAATACGACTAGTAGTTCCAAAGATTAACGTGTGCAAACAAACTGTTCTCTTCAGTTATTATACTAATGGATTAATGTTAAATGCTGTTATATAATAATATGAACTAGGTATATTATCTTTTAATAATAATCACACGTTAGATAAGTTTCGAGGGAGCTCTTAAGATCCTACTTTGCTGATAATGGGAACTTCATCTGGTAACCAGACGTCTATAAATTAATATGTTACATATAATTTACAAAGATCTAGGGGAAAACATGATCCCCACCATAGCTCAGGCCTTGACGTGGCGGTGGGGCTAAGTAGCCTAGAGTGTACCCAGCACCTTGGGCGAAGCTAATTGAGCCGAGGGGACAAAAGAGCAGGGGCAAGGGGCGAGGACGGGAACCTCACTCCATTGTACTGTCCCGACGTTGGGAGGGGTTGTTCTGTGGTGCGGGACAACCCCTCTATGGAGGTGGCGTCGGTCCCCTGAGGGTGTGACTAGCCGTCGAGGTGCCCTGTTTGCTCATTAGATCCGGGGCACTTCACTAAAGGCGGCATTGGTGGCACCCGCCGGGATTTAGTTGTCCCACATACCCGCCTGTGGAGACCCACTCCCCCGCGGGATGCCTCAGAGCATTTCCCGGCGTTAAAGAAAAAAAAGGGGAAAACATGATGTAATAATCGCTTCAAGATTTTTTTTCTATGCACTCACATGTAATTCTAATCAAACGTATTTACTACTCAAAAACCTGTTTCAAGGGGTTTTAGATCTATTCCTATCGATTCTAAATCCATTTTCTCATACATATTTGTACATTACTCCAAAACTTTGATATTCATTAAACATTATATCTTTACGTTTATATACAAATACGGCCTCAATAAGCGAGCTAAAGAGTTCCCGACAGGCGTTGAAAGACTAGGCGTCAACGCGTCGGAAGTAAGCCCTTAGCAGTTCCGATGGCGGGGCACCTAAGACTTGTCGAGTTCTAAGGTGCCCTGTTTGATGCCCTCCTTTGTGCCCCCGCTCAGGGCCCCCTTGCACCCGTGCTCGACACCACTATACGGCTTGAAAAGGTCGTGCGAGATTATTTAAGATTTTAGGAATGTAAAGGGAATATGAAAATATAGTTTAAAGTTATGAAAAAAAGAGATTATGTTCTTGATTTACACGAATTTAATGTAAATAAATCAAAATATGCTTACATCGCGAATTTAATTATTTTGTATTTCCGACGTTTTGCATACTTTATAAGAACGCAGGTATAATTTATTCCTTTGTTCTTTCTCTGTCTGGATTTGTCATTGGTTAATAATTCAGTATCTGGATGACCGAGCTTAGCTCGATATTTTGTTTTTTTTTTTTATAAAATGATATTTTCTAAAAATGATTCCTAGCTAGATCGATTTATCGCCCCCGAAACACCCTATATACTAAATTTCATGAAAATCGTTGGAGCCGATTCCTAGATACCAATTATATATATACAAGAATTGCTCATTTAAAGATATAAGATAAAAATATATAAAACATACTACTCCTTATACTAATTTATATAGATGTATCTTAGCGATTCTTTACTCTTCTTACACTTTTTCATTTTACTGAAGAACTAAGATATGGACATAAAAGTAATGCTACTTTTCTCAAAGAAAAGTTAGAATTATATACAGGTATGTTCACATAATTTCACGCAGCCCCCTCGTAAATACCAATTTTTTAAGAATAATTATTCTTTATAAAAAAAATATATAGATAACCTCTTTGGTTATTGGCTTAGTTATTTTCTAATTCAAAAATCATCTCCGCGCGGTGTATGATCCTAGTTAGACGTGAGTGGTGGCTTCGCAGTCCTGTCGTTCTTTAAATCCAAGGTTCCGCATAAAAATAGTTGCTAATGATGAACTTAAAGCAAACATTTAATTAACAATAATTCAAAAGCGATTTCAAGATTATATCAATCAGAAAAAAAAACCAGCGATTTCATCCATTACCTGAGTACGATTGAGTTAATCAAATCAAAATTGAGTCTCCCGGGTGTTTTCATATCGAGTATTTAATTTCATGTGAAAATAGGTCGCCCATCGATCCGATTATACACATTGATGTAGTGTTTTATCAGTTTCACTAATATACGACTATCCTACTTAATATTATAAATGTGAAAGTAAGTAAGCTTTCGCGCAAAAATTACCTAACCAATCATCATACAACTTTGTATACATATTCTTGGAGGTATTAGAAGTAACATAGGATACTTTTTATGAAGAAAAAAAACTAAAATCTAATCCTGCGCAGATGAAGTCACGGGCACCAGCTAGTGTTACTATAATATGATAAGTTAATGTTATACAAAAGTTTCAACTAAAATGTCTAAATGTGGATATTAATGAATTATAATCTGAATGAAAAACAAAAAGGATAGTTATACCATCAGATGTATACGCCTGCCGCGCTTCCATCTGTTGTGTGGTCCATCGTACTTTCTGCTTATTTCTTTCGCCTATACTATACTTACACTCCATAAAAGTCACTTTATAATAATTTACGATTACGATATTTCACATTCGCTCTAATCAATATCATATATTATGTATTTAAGTAGCAGCGTGCATTGAATGAGGCTTATGTTCAACCCCACCATGGTTCAAGCCTTGTCTTGCCAGTTGGGCTTAGTAGCCTAAGATGTACCCAGCACCTTGGGCGAAGCAATTGAACCGACAGAGCTGCTCTTTGTACCCCTCTTATAAGAAGAGGGGTCAAAAGAGCAGAGACAAGGGGTGAGGATGGGAACCTCACCCCATTGCACTCTCCCGATGTTGGGAGGGGTTGTTCTGTGGTGCGGGACGACCCCTCCGTGGAGATGTCGTCCCGCACCACAGAACAAGCCCTCCCTTCCCTAGTCAGTCCCTTGAGGGACTGACTAGCCGTTGAGGTTTTCTGTTTGCTCAATAGATCCGGGGCACCTTACCAAAGGCGGCATTGGTGGTATTCGCTGGGTTTTATGGGGTAGAGCTGCGTCCGCCTTACCATCTTTCGGGCGCAGCAAGTTCCACATACACCTAGGGAGTCTCCCCCCTCCCCAGCGGGATGCTTCAAAGCATTTGCCGGCGTAAAAAAAAGGCTGATGTTCAGCAGTGGATGGATAAAGGTGATGATGATCATAATAAAGATGAAGTAACAGCACGTAGCAAATCTGAATTAGGCGATAACGATTTACATAAGGCTAGCACTTCGGATGGGTTCCGAGGTTTGGGATCCATTGTATGCACTTATTACCTTAGGCTTTGAGGCCATTTGCATAAATATGCAAACGGACCTTCGGACACCCGGTCATCTTGGGCCTTGACTTGTTAACATTTTAAGTACATGTTTCTTAGACTAAAGTTAGTTTGGTTTAACCTTAAGGAAACAAAAAAATAACTTTATTTTTTTTTCATAAAATGCAGACATTTTAAGAGGTAGTGTCATCCTGAATTGTAGCCGAACTGGGCTGGCACGACCGGGGTGGTACCTCTCGGCTCTCGGCAATGCTGTCGCGCATCGTGTGGCTTGTGAGTTTCCGGTGGCCCATTGGGGGGATAGGGAAAAGGAGAACGGCGCATCTGCGTGGCCTTGGTTGTGCGGATGTGTACCTATGGGTGTCAGCACAGTGAGGCTCCGACTGCTCGTTTGCCCCCTGATGACATAAAAAAAACACTTTTCGCTCAGTAAAAACTATGGTGTAAAATCAATCAACATGACTATTTTCATTACTAAATTTTTATTAATGAAAATACATTACTAAAAATATTTACCGGTGGGAGGGATGCGCTATGCTGCTTACAGTGCTTACTCACCATCTTGCTTGTTTGAGAAGGGCAAGACAGGCAGTGTAATTACTGGCACATAAACTTAAAACTTTATGTTTTTTTTTATGTTAGTTGGATAGGCAAACGTACCACCTGATGGTAAGTGGTTGACGTCGCCCATGAACATAAACCAGTATACCTGGAACGAGCCCAGGCAACTAATTTATGTGTTGCCTATCCTGAGACATAAGAGTTAAGTCTCGGTGCCAGTAATTACACTACCTGTCTTGCCCTTCTCTCCGAAACACAGCAAAGCTGTTTCACGGGGAAACAAGCAAGATGGTGGTACCCATGCAGCCGGGAGCGCGGCACAGCGCTTCCCTCCCACCGGTAAAGTGTAGTTTAGAAAACTCTAGAAATGCATACTCTAAAACATTCCTTATTATATTTGAAATGAAAATAGGCACGTCAGCCAGTGGGCCTATCCAACTAACATTTTTTTTTTCATTCAAAACGGGATATCTTCCACGTTATTTTAATATATAGCTCTCGTGTACAAGATATTGGTAAACAATGCCGAAATATCAAGCTACTCGAAATAAAAATGAAACAGATAACAATATATTACAACCAGGAGATTTTTGGAATGTATGTTGGGAAAGATGAAGAGTCACACGGGTTTATATATATATGTATGTAACGGTTGGTTTAAATTGGATGCTACTAACGGGGGACGGATTCCTTAAAATATGTCCAGGGAAATTGGTTGCATGAAGGAAAAAAGCCAAGAAAAGAGCCACCTATAAATTAAAGTGGGTCCTAAGATTCTTTTGGCTTATTGATTTATTTATATTTTACTATTTTCCAATAGACGGATCACGCCTAGTTGGATACGCATATCGATTTCAGGAAAGGAGTTAAGTTTAGAAAAATCTAGAAATGCATACTCTAAAACATTCCTTATTATATTTGAAATTAAAATAGGACTTTAGGAAATCGAATCGAAAAGGAAGTTTTTTTCTAATTAGCTTTTTGTTTAAAAACGACAGACTTTATTTCAAAGGTAAAAACGGTTTCTACAGATTCGATACAATAATAAATAGTTCAGTTACAAAGCGAACGTAATTAAAAGTTGTTTTAATTAGTGCCGAGAACCTTTTCAGAACAACACGATGACGAAGTTGATTAATAAAATGTTGTGTTTAATATTCATACATACTTGTTACACGGAATTCGCAATTAAATAATCGATATAACATAATAATATAGGTAACAATATACTTAATCAGAGGTAACATTTTTGTTCCCCACCATGGTTCAGGCTTTGTCGTGGCGGTGGGGGCTCAGTAGACTAGGGTCAGCCGCTTCACCTTGAGCGAAGAGAATTGAGCCGAGGAGACTCTTTGTGGAGTACAAAGAGCCCCCTTATAAGAAGAGGGGACAAAAGAGCAAGGGCAAAGGGGCGAGGACGGGAACCTCACCTAACTACTATAAAAGTATTTGAAAAAATATTTCTGTATTTTATAGCTTAATTGTTGGGGTAGAGTATAGATTATTTTTAAATTAAAATTATTATTTCATTCATAGCGGAAAAATTCGAGAGATATAGCTGGTTTCCTATGATAGCTTTATACTATACATGTACGGTGGTAACATTACAAACAGTATTGTAAAACCTTTACTTAGAATGCAGCAATAACGCGCATGATATCATAAATATCATTCCAAGCATAAATAAAGTTTAACGTTATAATCACTGTATATAATGTTTTCATATTTAATAATATCAGCAGAAAGTACTCTATACTAATCACTCGCATACTTCTAAGCCTATCTGTTTGGGCCCCAACATTCCAAGTCTCAGTATTATTACACGCTAAAGGGATCTTAATTCCTTCATAAATTTTTTCATTCTCATTTAGCGTGTAGGAATGTTACGCGTGGAATAAGTCACAAGTCATCTTAAATATCAATTTATATATCATCATCATCATCATCATCATCATCATCATCATCATCATCATCATCATCATCATCATCATCATCATCATCATCATCATCATCATCATCATCATCATCATGGGGTGCCATCTTCATATTGAAGTTTGGAGGTCAGCATTTGGTACTCCGTCCGATCAAGCGATATTCTCTTCATCTGGTGGTAGCTCAATCCGGTCCAGTCCTTTATATCGTCAAACCATTTTCGCCTTGGTCTTCCTGGTGGCCTTCCATTTATATATAGTATAAAAAAAATAATACTTTAGTTAACCTAAAGTGTTGTGACCCGTTTTATATCATACCTAAGTGTAAAAATACTCTTACGTAGTACGTACGACGAAATTATCGAAGACCAATAAAGGCTGAAAATTCGACTTTGTTAAATTTAGGGTTTTTTAATGAAATAATGTGGCAACCGAGCAGTCGGAGCTTTATGGTGACTACCGACGCCCATAGACATCCGCACAACCAACAATTATGCAGATACGTTGCCCTCCTTTTTCCCTAATCCTCCCCCCCCCCCTCCCCTAATAGGCCACCAGAAACTCACAAACCGCACGAAACGCAACAGCATAGCTGTTACTTGACGCCGGTGTTATGTGAGTGAGAGGTACCACCCCGATCGTGCCGGCCCAATTCGTCTGCAATGCAGCATGGCACTAACTCTTACAGGGTAGATAAAATAGACATAAGAACAGACTTGGGGGTGATTACAGCGCTTTCTGCGTATCATCTTAATCTGTCGATTACTACGTAACTGAGCCCTATACTATTTTAGGATAACACTTATTACAATTACAATTTTATCATCTGAACATAGGCCTCCCTCAATGAACACCAAGACGACCGATTCCTCACCACTCATCTTCATTTATTGCTCTATTTTTATCATGGAACATTTTATTTTTCTATCATGATTATCAATATTTGTGTCCTATTTTAATTTTACGTTTAACTTAACAAACCAATGATTTTAAATTTATGAAACATCATGTAATACAACCAAACACGCGTACCATTACTTCCGCTTAATATTGGCCGGCCTCCAGATCTTCATTCCTCAATTTAATCAGAACATTGAACACGAATGCTGAATAAATGTCGTACAGAAGCTGTTCTGTAATTCCAATTTTAAACCTTGCAATTTTGATACGAATAATAAATAAGCCCATCGTTTTTGGGTACATGAAATAGTCAATGTTTTCATTGTATAATGTTAACTTAGTTTATTAAATTTCAATAAAGGACCAATTATACTGCGGCGGTTGACTTGGCCCAGCACACCCTTGAGGTGGTCGAGATGGGCGGCGCTGCGTCATGATCTGACATCAGTCATCGGAGGGGACTTGTCTCTGCCGAGTGTCATTACCGCTATGCTCGGTGACGACGAGTCCTGCAGGGCGATGGTCTCCTTCTGCGAGGCAGTAATATCCCAGAAGGAGGCCGACGAGTGGGTGAGAGAGGAGGACGCCGACAAGGCCGCGGGCGACGAACGGGTGTGCGTAGGGGGCGCTATTTAATACGCCTCCAGTAACGCCCCTGTGCTCGTGTCGGGTTCAGGATGGGAACCTGGGCCCAGTATGGCACGACGTCATGGGGACTGCTTAGTAGCGGTAGGGCAGTCCCCTCTTACGAGTAGTAGTCTGACCTTCGCCAAGGCCAGCCTGTCACTGAGGTGATTCTGTATATTGCCTGCATATCCGGGACCTTCAAATAACGGCTGAAGGTGCTCGTAGTGATTTTAGTTGGGGTGGGCACTCCCAGGTGCGAGTCCCACATTGGGTCAGGATCTACCCAAAGATCCTGGCTGCATCCATAAGGATTTCCCTGCGATAAATTAAGGACCAACTATACTGGCGTAAGAAATCCAATTCTAAGTACTTTTATTTTATTGGTAAATTGATACGATTTTTTGACATAATAATGATAATTGTTTCAGATATTTATGTTTTCATGTAATTTTATTTGGTTAAGATAAGGAACATTATATATTTCTTTAATTACTATTAAACGGAATAAGTAAGTTAGTTAATTTACTAACTTACTAATTCAGAATTGTTAGGTTAAGAGGTAATTTAAATGTATGTAAATGAGTTGAATTAATCTGGCTCTGAAGATAATGTGATTTTAACTTACCTTTGTTCCCCTTTAAGATGATTTTGAGCAACGTTGACTTAGACCTAATAGCATTTGGACCATTAACGGTCTGTTTTTTATAGTAATGCATTTGATTGGTATGTTTTACTAATATATAAAGAGGTAATGTTTGTTAGTTTGGATGTAGGTGGTATTCCCTAAAATTACTCTTTAAATTTAAAAATATTTTTCACCAGTATAATGTTACATTATTACTGAACGATTAAAGGCTTTAAAAATAATCAACATCAGTCCAAATAAGATTTTAAAAGATTTTAGTTAAATTAAAAAATAAACAATGCGAGAGAATGGGCGAAGCTGTGGGCAACAGCTAATAATTTAAACGTTTGTATTCCATTCCGTATCTGTATCTTTTATTACTATAACTGTATCTTTATTCGTACTATAAAGTTTATATACATAGTAAAATAAATAGATATGAGCTTAAATCGTCAAACGTAATAAAATTTTACAATGATTTATGTGAGGATCGTTCTACATTTACATAAAACAAGAACATACTTGAAGATGCAAATATCGTATTTAAAGTTACTTGAAATTTTGTCATGAATAAATCTTAGCACATGTGACACAATTTTCAGTTAAACTTTAATATATAGTTATTATTTTATTTATACGTATCGTTGGAATAACCATTATACAATGAAAGTTGGATGCAATTAACAAGGATCGGTCGTCTTGGAGTTCACTGGCCATATCCAGCAGCAGACGGCGACAGGTTTATAATAATGGTAACTTTATATATGAAAATTTTATATCAAATTATGGGTCCGCGATAAATCCGAAAGTAATGAACAGATTTTATACACATTTTGTCCGGTTTTGTCTTATTATAAGATAGGATGGTTTTGGGCACAATATAAGGTGATCTGTGACAATGCGTCGTGTGCTAGAGGCTCTTGCCCTAGATATAGAGCACAACCAATATCTTCAATATGCTCTCGTCGATCATTAAAGATAATATCGTATATATAGTTAGGTAAAAGCTTTTTTCAATAAACACTGTTTACCTCTCTGGGGGCCACTTCATGTCAGCAAGACTCACTAATCCTACTAATTCACTTGTTTCTTATATCCCATTTAGTTGGCTTATAATTTAAATTACCTAACCTATGTATAATTTTATTAAAAAAAAAGATTCCGATGAATTGATAACCTTCTCCTTTTTGAAGTCGGTTAAAAATTCATAAAGGAAATCTCTTTATATTATTGTTTCTTACACAATTAAAAATAAAATGCTTTATCATGATTAAACCCTCGTTTTCGATTTTTTCCATCTAAACTAAGTAAAAGAAGTATTTATTTTGTGTGTAAACAGTTACACACAAAAGAAATACTTCTTTTAATTATAGTTAAGCCAGTTATTTTTTCTTGTTTACTTGAATGAAAGAAAAGCCAACCTTAGCTATTAAATATACATTGAGTGTCCACTATATATTAATTCAGTTATCATTGTTCTTATTATTATTACTATTTTCTCAAAATTCTTAATATCCTTAATAAAATTAATTCTCGTCACCACACCACATATCGTAAATAATTGACGCACATTATTCAACTAAAAATTTTGAGCCTAGAGGATAAATATTTAAACGTGTACATAATTAGATAAAAGAACAGAATGTGTCTTATGTTCATAATATATTTAAAGAAATCTAAAGAATTTATAGAACAGCTGCTTACCATGATCTACCCGTGTCAGAAGAAAAATAAAATATACGCCTAGGAATGCTTTATATGTAACATGCATAACGTTTGGGGGCCTACCAAAGAACGACAAAGTAGACTTGTTTACGATTCGACGAACGCTCGCTTGCGTTTCTACTTGAATAATTTTCCTCTGCGTTCAATGTACAAACTCTTTTCACATCTTTGCTCTTTGTAGCCATGTTTTGCTAAAATCGACGGGTACAAAGAAATAAAACAGATTTAGATGCCGATAGTTTGTATAATATATGTCGGCTTTATACGCGCGGATTATTATGTCGGATCCGTTTTATGATACTAAACATGTTTAAAAAATAGGATATTATTTACTTTTAAAATGTTTTGTTATTATTTTCGTGACTTTAACTTTTAAAACATAGCCCTAAGATAATTATTGTGATTAGTTTTTACATGAAATCCAAGGATTTTAACTTGTTATCATGTCAAATTTTTTTTTAGTTCATGTATGTTTTCGAAATCTGTAATTAAAACTGTTGTTGTTTTTTAGAAAATAAATTATATTATGTATCATTATAAACACTATTGTGATAGTATTAGAATAGATGTTTGTCAAAAGTAGGTTAGGTATGTTGTTAATGATCACAAAAAAGTAAAATCAAAATCTTTACTTACTAGAATTTTTCCTATCGCTATTTTATCCTATTGCATATTAAAGTGACATTACAAAATATTCTGTTAGTCTGTAAAACCAATTTCATTACAATAATTAAAAAGATCTTTAGAAACAAGTAACTAATGACATGTGAATTTTTATCAGCTCAAAATTTGTACGAAGAAATTAGTTACTAAAACTATAACTTACCGACAACATGTATGAAGGCGGATCGGACTTGCGTGTGGAAAGAGGGCGCGTCGGCAGACACTTCGCAGCGGAACCTCCCCGCAAGGGCCCGAGTAGCGTCCCTTAAGACCACCTGCTGGGAGGTCGATCTCGACACCTGGGACAAAGAATATTATACTTTATATTCTCCATTGTGTCATGACTTTTGTATGTTAATTAGACAGACGAGCATACGAGCCTTTAATGCGTCACATATTCACATAAACAAGTTGACATAAGAATAGAAGTGATAGTAAGTCTTGGTGCCAGTGAGCACTCTACCTGTGCTGCTTTTCTTTCGGACACAGGGCAAAGCTATTTCACAGTAGGAGATGGGCGCGTGGCACCAGTCGTACCGGTAAAATTAAATACATTAATAACTTAGTTGCAAAGGTAAAAAAGACGAGCCGGAATAATAAATACTATTTATTATTATTTATTAAATAGTCAATGTTGCCGGTGAACACGATCAGCTCCAGTAGGGCTAGCATGCGCGCACGACAAAATTTTGTCTAGGTACCCCTTTTCTCGTATTACTTATATGAAATAATATGAGAAAGCGCGTAGACAAAATTTTGTCGTGCGCGCATGCTATCCCTACTGGTCTTATTCTGATTTTGATCTGATTCTGGTGAGACGGTAGGTCTCAGAGCCAGTAATTATAAATTCTATAATGCGCATTCAAAACATATTCTTAAACCTGTCACGAAAGAAATGAGCAGGATTGTGGCGCGAGATAAACCGGTATTTTTTCTCCAGCGTCTTTAAAACTTATATACGTGTAAAGTCGGAAAAAAAATCAATCATGACAAAAAATTGTGCAAGAATATTCGCAATTAAATAGTCGAAGTTTGATGACGTCAAAAGAACAAAAAAAATCATACACAATAAAATGAATAGTTCGTTTCAAAGCAAGCGCGTAATTAAAAGGGCTTTTTTTCTCCATTTCTTTGTCCAGCAATATCCTGCCCTAGTTCGCGTATCGATCCGTCATTCAATGGATTTTATCACTTGTTTACTCTTGCTCTGATTGGTTCATTTAAATTTTTATTATTGTTAGAACCGTCTTTTCTTTTCTCAGCAATCTCCATTAGGGTTTCATTCGAGTAAAAATTATAATAGAATTAATGTTTTTGTCTTTTTTATATCAGTAAGTAAACCGATAGACGATGCTGGAGGCAGGTTCAATTTAATCATTGAACATGAACCAATATACCCAGGACTAGTGGTACATCTGCTTTTAGCATCTAAACTCTTAAGCACCCTAAGACGCAAGATGGTGTAGGTTAGGTATCAGCCCTTATTTCTAAAGCATATATTTTCTTGGTGAAAGGTTTAAACAGAATGGTGGTACCTGTGATCGTGAAAACAGAGGTACCGATAGCATTTCAATCAGTGATGATCTGACCGATTTTAGGTTTCCATGGCGTCTTAAGACTCGAGCGGGGAATTGGGCGATGATTCGGAGTCAAGTAACGAAAGCGGTTAGGTGTGCAGGATATATGAAGGTGTAGGGACCTGTGTCTCACTGTACACTTGTACAATGAGACACAGGAGCACATACTAGTCCTTGTCCTTCTGGACCCAATGGAACGGAATCCGTTACAACCGGAGAAAGAGTCAAACAAATATCGGTGAGAGAGTTACAATGGGATCAATACTTTCTCACACTTCCTAAATCGCCTCTTACGACCCATGGGGAGGCACGACATCACGGCAAGGTTTGAACAAATCAAGGAATGAAAAATATACGTACTAGTTTTTAATCGCTTATATCAACAAAACTTAATTCATGCTAATAATTTAATAGGCCATTTATGTAGTAGAATAATGGTTCAGGAAGATGATGTTAGAGAGCCACCTGATCTTCAACTCGATGGTATGTTAAGTAGCTGCAAAGCTGTATACCAGGAAATCGATCTCTAATGTTTATTTGATAGGCTTATGTTCAATCCACTCATGTGAAACCTAAATAGCTTAAAATTTGGAACTAATATAGATCCAACTAACAATAAAGTAATATTCCACTGGATACCATTAACATATTTGTTTACCGGTTGATAGAACATTCGTTCCAATGTTTCATGATCACAAGTTCTTTAAATATCTTGTTAATCCAAGTGTGACCTGATCAAAGGGTTTGATCTTCCAGCCATAAAAATAAATTTCTCCGATAACATATGTTTTTTATTCAGATGGATAGGCAAAAGAAAAGAACAATCATCTGACGTTATGTCAGCGTCGTCAAAGACGATAAACTAGCGCATCTGGGATTACACGAGGCAACTTATTTGTACGTTACCCATTCTGGTACGTAAGATGGTAAGTCTTGGCGGCTCTTCTGCATCAAAAAGCAGTTTTACGAAATATATAAGCAGGATGGTGGTACCCAGCGCACTCCTCTAATCAATAAAACTATCACAGTGTCACCCACCCCAGAATTAAAAAGTCTTGTTTTATAATATTCTCTTTTTTTCATTAACGCCGGGAAATACTCTGAGGCATCTCGCTGGGGAGGGCAGACTCCCCAGGCCGTGCCCGAAAGATGGTAAGGTGGACGCAGCTTTACCCACTAAAACCTGGAGAGTGCCCCCAATACCGCCTTTGGTGAGTTGCCCCGGATCTATTGAGCAAAGTCAGTCCCTCAAGGGACCGACACCACCTCCACAGATGGGTCTTCCCGCACCACAGAACTACCCCTCCCAACGTGCAATGGGGTGAGGTTCCCATCCTCACCCTTTGTACCCCCTGCTCTTTTGTCCTCTCTTCTTAGAAAAGGGGTACAAAGAGCAGCCCTCTCGGTCTAATTCTTTGCCTAAGTTGCTGGGCTCACCTTAGGCTATTATGCCCCACCGCCACGACAAGGCTTGAACCTAGGTGGGGCTTATAATATTCTACCATAATTTGGCATAACTCAACAGTTCTATAGAAATATAGAAATTCAGAATAATGTAGTTGTAGTTTTCTTATAGAGATTGTAATCGTTAATTGAATATTTTAAATGATAATTAATAGTGAAGTATTCCAAAAGCTTATACACCGCAACATGTCTGTACCTTTCAAAATAAGGACCTTTCAAATCGAGATATGTATTCTGTACAATAATGTATTCCATAACGTCTTGTTTTTGACTCCATTTGATTAACTTACCCTCGTTTAGAGATATACAATCCTCAGTAATTTAAACCTAATGGCGTAATAATATTAAGTATAGTTTGCATAAATTTGAACTTGTTACAGCCTCTAACACTTTTGAGTAACGTTTAGTAAGGTTTTGATGAAATCCTGTATATTTTTTGCCTAAGTTAAAAATTATAATGCTTTTAGTACCTACATCCTTGCGTCAAGAACGTGGCAGGAAATTTATATTCATAAGGATTAAATAATTTGAATATCATTGAATTTAATAAATTTGAAATCTTCAAAACAATTTCTAAGCTAGTAAAATACATTTTAAAACAAGACTTGAGGTGAAAACTTTGGCAGCCTGCGCAACCGTGACATGTTTTTCACAAACTTGTCATTCATATGTTTTTATTTTAAGTACTATCTAATTCCCGGCATCATTTGCTTAGAATATAGATTTTTGTAAATATCTTTTTCATATTAAAAATACCTATAAAGGATCACAATATCACGCTCTTGTGAGCGTGGATCTCCCCAGGCGAGTTTAGGGGACTCGCTACGCCCGCAAGATACTAACTAAGGTGGACGCAGCTCTACCCACTAGAACCCGGCGAGTGCGGCCAATGCCGCCTTTGGTGAGGCGCCCTCAAGTCAGTCAGTAGTAAGTCCCCCGAGATACTGAATCCACCTCCACAGAAGGGTTGTCCCGTACCACAGAACAACCGAGAGAGAGAGAGAGAAACGTAGGGACAGTGCAATGAGGTGAGGTTCCCATCGTCGCCCCTTGTCCCTTCTCTTGTCCTCTTCATATAAGAGGGGTAAAAAGGGCACCTTCCTCGGTTCCATTGGCTTCGCCCAATGTGCTAAATTCAACTTAGGCTACTGAGCCCCACCACCACGACAAGGCTTGAACCATGGTGAGGCTGTGAGCGTGTACCTACTATGCGTATTTTGTTTATTAATTTTTACTCATATACTCATATTTGAAAGCCAGCAACGCAGGTGCGTTGCAGCATTAGCAGGTGCTAATCCCCGAATGTAGCGGGTGTCTATGGATGTCGCTGATCATTTACCATCCGGTGACTGTCCATTTACGCCTTTTCCGATGGAATTGTATTTAAATGGAACACACCAACGCGCGGAGGTGAGCGTAGTTGGACATGTACCATGATCAAGTAAAATATTATGAAATAAATGTATAACACGCAAAAACCTTCATAGCCTGTAATAACGGAACCCCTGAAGTTTCAAGAGCATAATAAGTCAAGTCATTAAATCTCGAAGTCCATTAGCTTTTTGTGCCAGCAAGACTTAAAAGCTCACCTTTTTTAAAGCTGTAAATACAATGGAAATAATCGATTGCTAAGCACGTACTTATGGTACTCATATTTTACTTACAACTAGCTTTTTACAGCTGTATTCGGACTGATGATAATTACTTTCTTCGAGAAGCACTAAATTATATATTTGCCTTACTTATTTACGACTGTCTACTGTCTTTTTCCCGTTATGCACTTGCTTATTTGTGAAAAAAAAAATTGGCATTCATATAATATTGCTGATTTACAAGTATACTAGCTGTAAGTTTTCTAGAGTAATGAAATAAAATATAATAGCTTTTGTGACTAAGTGATAACGTATATATACTGGTATAAATATTTTTATTTTTACTCTGAGTAGTTTTTGTTTTATGTGAAACTTCTTTGCGCGCGTGAGGTTAATTTTTTTACGGATGAAACGTCACGAAAATGTGAAGCTTTTTTGTCCAAGAAGAGGCAGAGCGTGATTGAGAACGATTGAGAGAGTGAGAAAGGGCGAACGTAGTATGAAGCACATAGCCATGGAGTGAGAGTAGGGAGCAAGCGAGTGAGAAAGATTGAGAGAGAGAATGAGATAGAGCGAACGTCGCATCGCAAGTCTCAGAAATGTAAAGCTTTAGATTAGTATTATAAATATAAACGAGATTCAAAAATTAGTTTTCCAAATAAGTTTCACTTCTGACATGTGTACTTTGTACACACCCACTTTTTTAAGAATACCTACCTCCTATATCCAAACTTACAAACATAGGTATAATATTATTGGAACAGAACGCGTAACATATTAAGTACAAAATATGTACATCATGTAAATTTTTAGGTAATATTTATGCCATTTTGTATGGAAATACTATAAAAAAACCGGCCAAGTGCTAGTCGGACTCGCGCACAAAAGGTTCCGTACCATTACATAATATACAACATTAGACACTTTAACAAAAATTAAGGTTTATGTTTATGGAATAAAATGTTTTTTTATATATATTTGAGTTGATTGCACGAAAGGTAAATTGCGGTTTACGATTTATGACGTATAAAAAAAACTACTTACTTACTTACTAGATCTTGTTCGGTTGTTTTCGGTGGAAGTTTGCATGGTAATGTACATCATATTTTTTTTTTAGTTTTATCATTCTCTATTTTAGAAGTTACAGGGGGGGACATACATTTTTGCACTCTGGAAGTGTCTCTCGCGCAAACTATTCAGTTTAGAATAAAATGGTATTACAAACCTCAATATCATTTTTGAAGACCTATCCATAGATACCCCACACGGATGGGTTTGATGAAAAAAAAATGAGTTTTAGTTCTAAGTATGGGGATGCCTAAAATTTATTGGGTTTTTTTCTACTTTTGTGTCAAAATACTAATGCGGTTTACAGAATACATCTACTTACCAAGTCTCAACAGTATAGCTCTTATAGTTTCGGAAGAAAGTGGCTGTGACATACGGACGGACAGACAGACGGACGGACAGACAGACAGACAGACAGACATGACGAATCTATAAGGGTTCCGTTTTTTGCCATTTGGCTACGGAACCCTAAAAACTAGCGTAAATCACGTGCTGATATCGTAACAACGAAGGTGGCATAAAATCAACAATGATACAAGCCCCTTGAGTGGCGCCAAAGGTCATCCCATGAGATATGGAAGACAGGTTCGGGAAGAGTCGATAAAGATTTATGTTTGAAATTGTTTCTCTTGCACATAATTTTAAACCAGCAAATAAAAAAAATAAGAATCACTTGATGTATACGAAATTAGCACGATACTTGAAACAAAAAAATGTCTGGTTTCAGGTAATATACAGCTGGACCGATTTTTATGGGATTTTCACAAGTTTTATGTTTAAAATCCTACTAGAAATCCTCGCTTTTAATTAAATCCCATAAACTTCTTAAATATCAAAATTCAATATAAAAATTATATCAAAATCATCTTCATTAGTCTGGATACGCCTATAAATTGAAAAACGCGGGTGAATCTGCGGGAAACATCTAGTATAATAATATATTTTTTTTTTATTATTGGCGTTGGTGTATATATGATGATATTTTTCAGAAGTTTGAAAATATAAGTATAAAGTATTACAAGAGCTAAAGGATTGGGGATGATGGCGTTTTTTAGGAAAGTTTTTTAAACCGTTTATAAATATCTAATGGAGGCCTAAATATAAATACCTTACCATTTGACCACGCTACTACGTCATATGTTAATAAACATTGTGAAACTGTAGCTTCTGCAAGAATTTATCAGGAATTATTTTTATAAGTGCTTATAAATTCTGCAGAGCAGAAGTTACTATTTGTTTACGAATAAATTTCATGTAAAATAGTTAATTCTCGATAAATTCGAGCTATTAGCCTTTATAAATCCCCTTTCCATTTAAATTGAGTTTTATCGTTTTTATAATGAATAATAAACATTTTTCTATAATTAATGTCTACTATTTCCTAATAATTTATAAACCACGAAGTCTTCTTCTTCTTCCTTGGTCTTAGCTCCTAATGGAATTGAAAGAGTCATAGTGGATCACCATGAAGTCTTGCAGTGGCCCGTGTTTACATTTGACACTTGACAGCGCTTTGTGATCTTTGTTTCATGGAATAGAAGTACTGCTATAATCTATGGTTTGCATTGGTCCATATTACATAAAATGTATTAAATATTAAATAAATCCAATAAAAATATTATGGATAAATATTTATTTAAATTCTATTATAGAAACCACACATCAAAATTATATATTTATAAGAATACTGTCCACACCCTAAAGCTGGAGTTCATTGTTTTATTTTAAACACCAAAATTTAATAAAAAATTTCATTGCCAAAAAACTAAAACTTCGATCTTGTTAAAATTTTAATTTTTGATCAATTTACAAGCAATAATTGGAAAATACTTTTCCTGGCGTGCCACAAATTACAAAGAACAAACATCCACAACCCCAAGATAATTAATGTCAAATTGTTGTTTATAATTAATAAAGGCATACCCCAATTTTCGAATCTAATTCGGAATTTTTATTGACAGGTAGGGCCCCCCCTGTCAATAAAAATTCCGTCAAAGAGATACCCGGCTTCAGGTTTAGGGTCACAGTTCTTCGCCCTCCAAAATTTACTTTGAAGCATCAAGTAACAGGTATTAAGCTTCAAGTGTCATTCTTTCTTAATGAAAATGAATTATTTATATTTTAAGTAAATTTAGTCCAACGTTTTAGAGACTAGTCAAAGTTTTAAAATTATTAATGTTGATTCGTGTTATATGTGTCTTTTTTTTTCTTTTACGCCGAGAAATGCTCTAAGGCATCCCATGGGGTAGTGGGTCTCCCCAGGCGGGTGAGTGGAAATCGCTGCGCCCGTAAGTTGGTAAGGACGCAGCTCTAACTACTAAAACCCGGCGTGTGCCACCAATGCCGCCTTTGGTGAGGTGCCCCGGATCTGTTGAGCAAACAGGGCACCTTAACGGCTAGTCAGTCCCTCAAGCGACCGACGCTTCCTCCACAGACGGGTTGTCCCGCACCACAGAACAACCCCTCCTAATGTCAAGAGTGTACAAATGGGCTGAGGTTCCCTCTTTTGTCCCCTCTTCTTATAAGAGAGTTACAAAGTGCTTTCAAAGTCTTTGGGGACAAAAGCGCGAATTGAGCTGAGAGGGCTGCTGCTTATTATTATTATCATTATAACTAAAATTATTTAAAACGGGATAATTACTATGTTTTCACTTTTATTTCGCGGATCTCTAAATATCCCGTTTTAAATAATTTTAGTAATGAAAATAACCATGTTAACTCAAAATCTCATCTAAGATTACAATCGTATATGGTGATAATGACATTAATAAATATTAATGAATTATTAATTAATTATGATTTTTTTAAGAATATTTAGCAAGGATTTAATACAAACTATAAATTTAGATACAAACTACCTCTTTTCGAAATTTCATGGAGGACAAAGCCACGTAGCCCTGTGCACTTAAACCTAAAGTAAGTTCTTACTAACCAATCCGTTCAATCCTTGCTATGTAATTGATACAAAGAAAATAATTTTAATAACCGTTTTAATTTTAATTATGTTATGAATATTATTGATTTCTAAAGTTTACGCGAATATTACATATTTTAATAAACTATCTTTGACACTGGAGTACCATCAATATCTGTCCTCCCGTGGTCAAGGTTGCTGTAAATTATTTGATTCGTCCTGTAAAAAATAATAAACCGTGATAAAATAATAAACAGTGATAAAATCCTTTAAAATTGTTATACTATAATAATCATAAAATATAGCAGTTTACACATTGATGCAATTATAATAACATCTAAATATACCTACATATTTATTGGCAATAATTCCGCGAACCAACTACAATCTTGTTCATCGGTTTACATGTAAAATAAAAAGCGTTTTTAATTATATGTATTGAAAGCAATTAAAACATATCCCGATTGGATCGTTGGCGTCGGATGATCGTTAACTCTGTCGAGTCAATAATCAGTATTCAACTCATAATACCTAGACTAGTTAATTGCTAGTACACAATACCCTATTCTTAGTGAGATAGCATATATTACAATGTTAACACCGAATCGTGCAACGACTAGCGAAGCAATGTGAACGCTCGATGTCGTTATCTCAGGAATTAATAGTGTTGTGAGTAAATGTCTGGATTCAGTATCATCATCACTTCAGTCTAAATCAGCTGTAATAGGCCTTTTTACATTAATGATAAGGATAATATCTTCTACTTGACCTTATCTTTATTTTACCTGTGCAAGGGATGCGTTGTGCCCTATTCCCCCTTTAGCCAGTTGGGGGCCCTGGGCAGAAGAATAATGGGGCCCTGACGAAAACAACAATTTTAAGATCTGTGAGCCTGATTTTTGGACTAGAGAAGAATAAACCTAGTAAAAGTACTAGGTATTCTAATAAGCAATCATTTTTGTAATATCACTCAATCATATTCTGATAGAAATAATGGGGCTCCAAGGATCGTGGGGCCCTGGGCATATGCCCAGAGTGCCTAGTGGGAAAGACGGCCCTGGTTGTGCCGCTCTCCTGGCTGCATAGGTACTACCATCTTACTTGTTTCTCCCGAGAAACAGCTTTACTGTGTTTCGGAGACTGGCACAAAGAATCTTAAGTCTCAGGATAGGTAACACATAAATGGGTTGTCTGAGCTAGACAAACTATTTAGTTTATGTTCATGGGCGACTTCACACACTTAGCATCAGGTGGCACGTATGCTAGTTTGCCTATCCGACTAACATAAAAAAATCTTGGACCGACTACTAATAATAAGTAATATTATCTAGTAGAAGGTTGACCTCTTCATATTACCAATCATGACATCGAATCTAGCCACTGGTTCTGATATTAAATAATATAAAATTTGGTAGTTTTTGCTATCTCAGCAAATGCCTGTGTTCTCGTTTTATCGGTGTACCCCTTTAAAAATATGTTTTTCTCAATCCCCTCGTGTAACTTAATATGAACATCAGTGAAGAAAACATCGTATGAAACTATGCACGTCTGATAAAATTTCTGATAACATTAAAAGTGTTTGGTGTGGAAGATTATTTAATCTGCATTAAGGCGATGCAATATCCAATTGTCTTTATATCAAGAAGGAGATCCGTGTCTAATAATGGGCATATGAGTCCGTTATACTGCTTGTTGTAAGAAGAAAAGAAACTGATGCAGAAACTACGACGAGGATTAAAAGAAAAAGTCACTAGAAGGTTAGATTTCTAGACGGTCGAGAAACCAATTTTACACTGGATGTTCTTTATAATATGAGGAATAGGAAAATTGCATTATCCGCACAAAATAAGATCATCCTCTTATAAAACAAAGAATTTCTTATAGAATTAGAAGCACTAGATTTAGAAAGTAATACCTATCGCCTCGGCGTCGCCGTAATGGAAAAGTACTCACTGACTCTTAGTCTCATGAATATGTTGATTAAACCTACAAAAAGTTGTTAGATTAAAAATGAACTATGTGATATTTTTATAAATTCGCTAAAATGGGACATACCGCATACCAAATAGGGTATCTTTTTTACAAATATTTATTAAGTGTTAAAACTTTAATTATATCCTTTAAAATAATAGTAGGGTGCTATTTAGGTTGTTTATACACTACCGGCTTAGAGACTTAAGAGTATTCATTAATAGACAGAAAAAGGTTTCGACGAATTGAGAACCTCCTCCTTTTTTAAATCGGTTAAAAATACAAGTCAATTTTGGGGTAGGAGATAGTTCTTTTGAATTTTGCGTAAACCATCATTAAAAAAAACATTTGTTACGGATTCCAAAGGTTATAAATGGTGTGTCTTAAGATTACTACTAATACTAAAGTATCATTATGATATAAGACCTTCTGGTACCTAAGTCCTACCATGACCATGCTGTAAAATGTCCGAAAAATATGTAACCTACCTATATGACACGATAAAATCTGTATAAAAAGAGTTTTATTACGATAAGATAGTGTTTCTATATAATTCACGCCGGCGACAGCTTTCGTTTATGTAGAATGGGGCAATAAAGAATATCAGAAATGTGCCACCGATATTGTTATCAGTTCAGAGTTCGTAAAAGTTGAGATGTCAAATTCAATTATACTTCTTTCGTCATCACCATGTTTATTGGACCTTTTGTGTCCAATAATCTGCTGGGTTCTGAGCTGGTCCAATACGGATTGGTGAACTACACACATATTCAAATAATTTTAATCTTATCAGGCATACAGGTTTCCTCATGGTGTTTTCTTTTCTTTCATCAGCGAGTAAGCGATTTTCTCTTGTTCAGGTGCACGGAGAAATTTATAAAAACCCATTTTACATAGACCTAGTCATGATCGAACCCATACCCCCCCCCCCCCCCCTCCGTCTTCTTGAGCTCGATCACTAGACCATCGCCGCTTCGTTCTTTATAAAAGATATTACAGTTATGTTATCTTACAGGGGGTGGGGTGTTAAAAATATATTAAGTTACAATTCGACACGGCCCACGCGTTCTTATAAATACGAAGTCCCATTTAATTTTCATTTCTATTCTAGCCATATTAATATTTTATATAATACTAGCTGTTGCCCGCAGCTTTACTCGCGTTAACTTTTGTCAAAAAAAACAACTTAGGGGGATGAAAAATAGATCGATTCTCACACCTACCCGATATGCACACAAAATGTCATGAGAATCGGTGAAGCCATTTCGGAGGAGTTCAATTACGTACACCGTGACACGAGAATTTTATATATTAGATTAATAATTTTCAAAACGTTACTCTTAAATCACATGCTTTGATAAGCTTTTTCAAATTTACAATTATGTCTTGAAACGCTAAGAAAATTATTTCCAGTATTGCAAATTGCAAATATTTGCAAATTCTTTGCAAATTTAGTTTGGTATACAACATTGAAAGTAAAATTGTTTTCGGTATTAATTTGCACCCTTTTCCCGCAAACAAAATAAACTGCAATTGCGGAGTGATGGCTGGTGATTTGGCACCGTCCCCGACCCAGTCAATGTTCTACCCATTCTGACTATCAACTACGTCGTTTGATGAGCTTTATCCGACATTTTTGTAGGCTTTTACTCTAATAACTTACGCATTCTGAATAATCCCATAAATATTATATTATTGGTTGAGTGAGTTTTGTTTTTATCATTTTAAGCTACAAGCTTCTGGATTCTAATTTCATTTTCCATTTCACAAGTTCCCAAACTTTAAATTGTGAATGTTAAAATTTTTCTTAATGAGATAAGCAAAACTTACTAAAGAAGAGCCTGTTGCCATTTAGCACTTAACATCATATTATGGTGGTAAGTGCTAAGTGGCAGCTGGCAATAAAGAACATAAAAGAGTTTTCCCGAGACTTACTCACATCGTCCTAGCCCTTCCTATTTATGCGTTGCTCGATAGATGTAAGATCGTGGTACCTATTTAAGCATTATACTAGAACTATGCTGAATAGGTTCTGACAAATAATTCTAAGATGCCAATTTTTCAAGAACAAAATTGGAAATATGTGCATTCACGTAACTTGCAGATTTCAGATCTAAATATTTTAAACAAGTTCTAGGCGCCTTTTAATTCGATTGTCAATTTATTAAACTAATGAATCGCAATGAATACAACCGGAGTGAAACGGATTGATTAAGGGGTATTATCTAGGGATGGGAATCTAAAGTTAAATTTAAGTATCGATCATAAAGATTGAACTTTTAATTCTTCTTATATAATGTATAAGTAATGTGCAGTCAATTGTTTCAACTTATTCGAAACCTTTCAAGCTCATTTCTATAAAATGCATTTTTTCAAATTCACCATCGTTTTTAACCTATTTTCTATTGTTTAGCAAAATATAAAGAAGCCATTTGTTGTAATTGTTTGTTCAGATGACGATTTCTACAACGGTGACTTATATTTATAGACTATATATTAAATAAAAAGTATATGTGAAAAGTATATTTATTGTTTTATTTTTATATCAAGAAAGAGCACATAAAATTGATGTAGAACCTACATTATTTTGCCTGCTATAATCGATGTTCACGCTTGCCAAAGTATAAATCGACAACCCTAGCAAAAGTAAGCCCCGACCATTACTTTAATAGAGCACAGTAAATTGATTCTACGATAGTCTTACTCTAATGCAAGATTGATTCGAATCCTTCGGTACTCGTATTGAAACTAGTTGCTTGCATGTTTTGACTTGAACTAAGTACTTGATCGGTTTCTCGCTTTCGACCGGGTAAAATATGTGTTTATTGGTAGTATCAACATTTTTTTAAAACCTATTTTTAAAAATCTGTTTTCCTTTCGTCAATGTCAAATAAAATTCTATAATATTTTTTTTAAGAAATCAAATTCTTATTTATATGGATGATTTTATATTTTCTTCTGATTATAATCAATAAATAGTTAATACTTGTTTAAAAAATTTCAAACGTTGTTGATGAGTTTAATTTCACTGACTCTTGTAATCAAGGAATGTGTGCATGTGTCTGCCCTTAAAATAGCATGTTAACACCAGGCAAAATATTTGTTTCACTTGGGTCTAGTCTGATTAAACCACACTTGTACGATACATCTATAAATTCTCACTAATGCCCAGCAGTTCACTCGTTAGGTATAGAGCAGACGAGCGCTTTTTAGGGTTTGGTAAAGGGTGCCGACGAAACTATGCTTATAGCAAATCCTTAGACTGGGTTTTCACTATCTTGGTACACTTGGACCGAGTGCACTATGATAAACTAGTCGTATCTGAGTCCACTCGGAATGTGGTTTACGCACAAAATTGATTTTTACATACGAGTAGTTTATTATCATTTTTCGCAATAGAAATAAAGACGTCTGATCTGTTGCTGCGAGGGATCTAAATTGACGCAGATATTAAAATGTCTTAGACAATAAAAGTATACTTAGTAATATAAAATTTTAAATATTGATAGTAAAATAATATTTAAAGTCAGCTCGTACAAGTAGAGCGCCGTCCGAGTCAACTCGGATAGGTACATCTTACGAATAGTGCACTCGGTCCGAGTACACTAAGATCGGGGTTTTTCACTATCCGAGTAGCATCCGAGTGACAATCTTAGCGCACTCGTACCATGTGTACTAAGATAGTGAAAACCCGGCTTTAGTAACACAGGATAAATTCTAACTGACTTTGTCGTCTTAGTTAAAACAGCAATGGAAAAGTTTTTGCTGTGTTTCGGCATGTAAGTAAAATCTATTACATCCCACCACCGTCTCATCCATTACTTCTACCAATTGTTCCTTACTTATTAACGATTGAAAGCCTTTTTTTTTTTTTTTTTTTTTTTTTTTTGTTCCCGCTGGGGAATGCTCTTAAGCATACCACCGGGGGATATGTGGGACTCTCTGCGCCCGAAAAGATGGTAAAGTGAGCGCAGACAGCTGTCAGTTTATAGAAAGGGGCAACTCCTCTTATTTCCTAACTTCATGAAAGAAACATACAGGTGAAGCTAATAAAAGCGTGTAAAAATAACGTCTCTGCATGTCACAGAGCTGTATCTTCTTTGCGTTTGTGTGTATGAACCATAAGCACAAATACACTATCAATATGACTATTATTATAAATACGTACCCCTTAATATACTACCCTTAGTGTATGTGTGCAGCTTGTAATTGGCCGGGTTTTTTTTATTCTCCACTGACCAATGACAACTGTGACGGAATTTCAATACATTCGCTTGTTCTAAAGGCACGCAGCGCTGAGCCTCAGGTGAGCAAATAACGCTTGTTCGCTTGTTTTGTTTATTTTATCACGTACATTCGTTTTATTTTTTCACATATAAGCTCTATCTTTTCCAGAATCATCCGTTTTGCCTTTATAAACGATATTCTACATTTTATTTACTATACAGTAGCATCATCTATTAAAAACGTAAAAATAGCCTTTACTCTTTTATCTAAAATGAAAATAGATACTCGGTGTATGGTTCAATTCACTTTATTTTATATATGTTTATCATCAGCCTATTTACGACTACTGCTGCTGTTTACTTAATATACGCTAGCCGATTCCCCGCTACTCGCATTCAATCAATACTGCCCACCACTTGAAGACCTCATAATATAGTTGAAGGTCGGCTAAACCATTATAAACAAGGAGCATGTAATATAACAGACATGATTGCATACAAGCGTCTATAAGTTACATATAATTTTTATGCAACCTTAAGAAAAAACCGAAAAGCCGTGTGAAGAAACTTGACAAAAATAATAACACTTATGTAAACGATAATCGTATTTAAAAAAGGGGCCAAGTGGGATTCGGACTCGCCTATGAAGGGTTCCGTAGCAGCAAGTAACATAATTTAAAAGTTCTTGTTAGCCCAATTAAGTAAGGGTAAGCGCAGTCGGGAACCTGCCCTCCGCGCGCTCCGCACCCGCTACCGATCATGCTCCGCCCCGAGCGAATTATAATTATTATTAACTTAGGCACCTATTACAGATTTATTATTATATAATATATATCTAATTATTATTAGAAAATAATGGTTCACGGTTTATGCATAAGGTTTGTTTTTGAAATTAAATGGTTTTTTTTTATTTGAGTTTATTGAATGAAAGGAAAATTCCGGCTTACGATTTATGCCCTATTAAAAAAAACTACTTACTTCTCCTTCAAACCAATTTTCTGTGGGAGTTTGCATGGTAATTCAGGAGGGGGGGACACACATTTTACCACTTGAAAGTGGCTCTCGCGCAAACTATTCAGTTTAAAAAATGATATTAGAAACCTCAATATTATTTTTTATAGATCCCACACTATGGGTTTGATGAAAAAAAAATTTGATTTCAGCTCTTAGCATGGGGAACCCCCAAAATATTTTATTTATTTATTTTTGTATGAAAATGTTAATGCGGTTTACATAATACATCTACTTACCAAGTTTCAATAGTATAGTTCTTATAGTGTCGGAAAAAAGTGTCTGTGACGTACGGACGGACGGACGGACAGACAGACATACAGACATGACAAATCCATAAGGGTTCCGTTTTTTGTCATCTGGCTACGGAACCCTAAAAAAATAAATAAAAAACGTCCGATAGTCCAATTAATAGAAACTTACGGACAACAAGAAAAATATCGATGGCGCGATTCAGGTAAATTCACAATCTAGTTTACATAATAGACACATTTCATAAATTTTCTTTTTAAAATTAATCATTAAAGTAATGAAAATCGTTTTACCGTCTTTAGGTTCCCACTCTTCATTATTTGCTCAGTGATTATAGACAAACAACTGCCTCTGCGATGCACCATGCTCTGAGGCATCCCGCGGGGGAGTGGGTCACCCCACGCGGATATGTGGGACTCGCTGCGCCCAACAGCTGGTAAATGGACGCAGCTCTACCCACTAAAAACCGGCGAGTGCCACCAATGCCGCCTTTGGTGAGGTGCCCCGG
Source organism: Helleia helle (assembly GCA_963853865.1). NCBI lineage: Eukaryota > Metazoa > Arthropoda > Insecta > Lepidoptera > Lycaenidae > Helleia > Helleia helle. Next base: position 3,543,026 of record OY971425.1, on the reverse strand, counting down.
ATCTAGAAAACAAACAGGGCACCTCGACAGCTAGTCATTCCCGCAAGGGACCGTCGCCACCTCCTCAGAGGGGTTGTCCCGCACCTCAGAACAACCCCTCCCAACGTCGGGACAGTACAATGGGGTGAGGTTCCCATCCTCACCCCTTGCAAGAGCAGGGGCTCTTCTGTCCCCTCTTCTTATAAGAGGGGTACAAAGAGCTCCCTCGGCCCAATTAGCTTCGCCCAAGGTGCACCGCTCACCCTAGGTTACTGAGCCCCACCGCCACGACAAGGCCATGGTGGGGCTCTGCGATGCACCTATCATATCAAATCTTTATAATAATATATATTATATTATAATTCTTCTGTTTGTGTGACTGAACTCCTCCTAAGCAGCTGAACTGGACTCATAACCCCTTCTCAAAATTTCCTATCGTTGCGCTGTATTCAATAAGAGTCATAGGCTTATATCAAATATTACTATTGGACCATACAGTTAAACTCACCCATTCGAACCGCACGTACCATTGAGGTTTATTGAACAATGACCGTAGTTGACTTAACGACCGCTTCCTGTCAGCACGCAAGTATCGAACACAATCTCGCAGAATCACGCACCACGTAATATCCGGGCGAGACCGTTTGCACGCTCAAATTGCATGATTTCGTAAAAGGCAAATAGATGGTTTAGTTTTTTTTTTAGTAAAGCTGAACTGTTCCTTTTTTGTTGTTGTTTTTATTTAAGTATAACTAAAACGTTTTTTTTTTTAATTATTCTGAAATAATATTGAAAGAATAACATTTTTTTTTAATTATTCTGAAATAATATTGAAAGAATAACATTTTTTATCAATAATTTTGAATTATATTAAAGAACTTAAGCTTTATGATCTTTCATTTCCATTGTGCTTGCAAATGCAATATCTTATTTTTTAATTTTTCAATGCCTTTCAACCTTTCATAAAGCTAATGAAATTTGCTTTATTATATTATATTTTGTATTATGTACCTAGTATGATGAGTATGATACTTGGCACTTATTGAGAAAGGCCTATGTTCAGCAGTGGACGGATAGAGGCTGACGATGATGATGATGATTGAGTATATAATTTCAATAGCTGTTCCCCTCTGTTTCACCAGTACTGAAATAAAAAACCTACTTTCTTTCAAAATGAATCTTCTTGAATCATTGGGCTAACTATCTAATTAAAAAAAACTCTCAAACGCTTCAGCTCGTTTATTATTAGTTAACCGGCTTCGAAAAGGAGGAGGTTCTCAATCCGTCTGTATGTCTTCTTACATATTATTATTATTAATTTCAAATACATACATTATTTTTACAATATTAAGATTGTCACTAATATTAGCTATATAAGTAGGAATAACAAAATCTCATAATTGCGTTTCACATAAAGCGGAATATTAAGCGCCAACGGAAACGCGGACTCATCCGGTGGACTTTTACACTCTCGGAGTTCCGGAGTTTTGTTAATGGCCCAACGCTTTAAAATCCTTTTTGCTTAATGTAAGATTCAGATTACCAAATGTATACTTCTAAACTACTATCAATCGTACCGTTTTTAATTATTATAAAGCTAAATTCGACCCTTCTGTTCGAAATTCGGTGGCTGGAATCCATCGAAGCTCGATGGATTCCAGCCACCGGAGCAGGCTGGGTTTCGAAGAGGATTTAGCACCATAGACCACATTCACACTATATGGCTGGTTGTACTCATGGGTACAGAAGACCCATGAGTACAACCAGCCACTGTGCCTTGCCTTTGTGGACTATGAGAAAGCTTTTGACTCGGTTGAAACCTGGGCTGTTCTGGAAGCTCTGCAGCGATGTCAGGTCGATTGGCGATACGTCGAAGTGTTGAGAGGATTATACGACGCCGCCTTTATGTCCGTTCTGGTTCCGGGAGGTCAAACAAGACCAATCCAATTGCATCGAGGAGTGAGACAGGGGGATGTCATTTCCCCGAAACTATTCACTAATGCTTTGGAGGACGTCTTTAAGACTTTAAACTGGACAGAATGTGGCATAAACATTAACGGCGAGTATCTCTCACACCTTCGTTTCGCCGACGATATCGTTATTCTGGCCGAGTCGTTGGAGGGCTTGCAGGAGATGCTGCACAGTCTAAATGAATCTGCCCGACGTGTGGGTCTTAGGATGAACTTGGACAAGACGAAAGTCATGTTCAACGAACACGTTCTCCCTAGGCCGGTTAACGTTGATGGCATAACTCTCGAAGTCGTGCAAGAGTATGTCTATCTTGGGCACACTTTGCAGCTAGGTCGACATAACTTCGAGAGAGAAGCCGATAGGAGGATTCACTTGGGATGGGCAGCATTCAGGAAGCTTAGCCATATTCTCACGTCGTCTATACCGCAGAGTTTGAAGACGAAAGTCTTCGACCAATGCGTTCTCCCCGTGATGACCTACGGGGCTGAAGCGTGGCCTCTAAATATAGGACTGGTCCGCTGGTTTGCCGTAGCTCAACGTGCTATGGAGCGTGCTATGCTGAGTGTTTCTTTGACAGATAGGATTCGGAAGGAAGACATCCGTCAGAGAACTAAGGTAACCGATATCACGCAAAGAATCAGCTCGTTGAAGTGGCAGTGGGCTGGTCACACACTCAGAAGAACGGATGGCCGATGGGGCAATAAGGTTCTAGAGTGGAGGCCACGTTTAGGTAGAAGAAGTGTTGGTCGGCCATTGACCAGGTGGGAAGACGATCTCCGTGCGGAAGCCGGTCCGTGTTGGATGCGAGTGGCAAGGGATCGGCCATCTTGGCGTTCATTGAAGGAGGCCTATGTTCAGCAGTGGACGGATAGAGGCTGATGATGATGAAATTCGACACTTTACCGTGGCCATCACAGTATATCTTGTGATTTATCGAGAAATTTGGCATTAAAAAAGGAATTGCAATATGATACCTGCGTAAAGTGACAGCTATGCTGTCGTGTTTCGTGCGGCTTATGAGTTTTCGGTGGCCCGTTTGTTGATCGACGTGTTGGATGCGAGTGACAAGGGATCGGCTCTTGGCGTTCATTGAGGGAGTCCTATGTTCAGCAGTGAACGGATAGAGGCCGATGATGATGATATTAAAAATAATAATGCAACAGTACTTATTGAAACTAGGCAGTTGTATAATTTGGCAAATTGTAATATTTAACAAAATAGAATGTTTATTATTTTACTGCTATTCCTTTATGTGACCAATATTCTGAAAGAGCTAATTTATTACCACAATCTACTCGAGGTAGGTAACTTATTAAGCCTCCTAGCCTTCTAGAAGGACTAATTTCCTATTTGTTTTCTCATGAATTATTTTTTTATTTACATTTTTTAATTATTTTTTTGCATTTACAGTCAAATATCCCACTAACCTCGTGGGTTTCATTGTCCACGTTAATTAGTGAGATCTTTCATCAACTTACTTCGGCGATGGACTATTCTCCCGAAACCAATTCATCAAATGCTTCGTCGACCCGGTTATGTAACCGTTGGAGTAGTAAAACAGAAAGATTTTAGATGATGGCGCGTTTATCGAGATTTCTAATATTCCTTAATACAATCTAAATTTACACCGGGCTTTTACGCATTTTTCACCCACGCTGTTTATTATAGGCGTAGTTCAGAACGGAAAAGTAAATGATTTTTTATTTCCACTCATAAAGTAAATAAGAAATTAGTATAACATTATAATAGTATTAATTACTTTTTTTTTTTTCTTTAACGCCGGGATATGCTCTGAGGCATCCCGCGGGGGAGTGGGTGTCCCTACGCGGGTATGTGGGACTTCCTGCGCCCGAAAGCTTATAAGTTTATAATATTTACCATACATGAGCTCAAATTGGAATAGTCTACGAATGCTTTGTACGATAATGCTATACAAAAAATATAGCTATGTTCATTTAAAACCATAGAGCTGTAAATAAAATTACTACGTTGTTTGTAAAGCTTAAGTTTTTGCCTAAACTGTGAGCTTCCTGATGCCGTAGCATTGAGGCAGCTCGTGTGTCAGATAAAGTGAAAAGTATTGCTTCCAGAGTGCTCCATATGGACAAAGTACTTGAATTATCTTCCACGTTATAAAGCTTGCATTTGTAGAAACTCTAGTTTGCTTTTGCTGCTTACTTGATTTTAAACTTAAGGATCTTAAATAATAAACCATCAATTTAAATGTATAAGTTATTTGAGTATTAAAGAAGATCATTATAAAAAAACATTCAACTTCTCGATTAAATTTGATGTTTTCTGGATAAAAAGTAACCTATAATTACTAGTTTTTTTTTTATTAATAAGAATTTACATACTCACAAAGTGATTTCTACGTTAAAATTCAAGTTATGGCTATGCCCTTTAAATTAAACCTCTTCGGTTGAAAGTAGTACACAGAATCAAGCGTTACTTAGCGTAAATTCGTGATATATTAGATATTTAGCAACAGTAATTCCGCGAATCATGTAGTTTTCAGAGTAAATGTATATTAATAATAAAATGATATTAAACGACAAAATCAAGTTTTTGACGACCTCTGTAGGTCAATGGTTAGTGCGTGGGCGCTCAAGCCGGAGGTAGCGGTTCAAATCCCGCCAGGGAACAAAAAGTTTTCTGTGTTCCTGGGTCATGGATGTGTATTAAATATATGTTTAATATTATAATATAATTATATTCTTAAATATATGTACAGTATTAAACGTATTAAACATATTATTTCCGTTGTCTGGTTCACAAGTTCTTTGAGAGCTTACGACGGGACCAGATTGATGTGGTGTAAAAGCGCCCATAGATATAAAAAAGTACATAGGTAAGCAAATCCATTCACAATTGGATCATCAAAATAGGATACACATCCTGGAAAATGACTTGATAATAATGATGATAAAAACATGGCAAAATAGAATTGGCATTTAACCAAAATAACCAATTCCTTAAATATACACATACGTGCACAAACATCAATTTTGAAGGGATAAACGATATATCCGTTACATCTTTCGGAATCCGGCACATAACAGAACAATGAAGGTGTCCCAATAATCGTTTCAATCTGAATCCAAATCATCTGCTATTGGATCGGAATGAGTTTGCGGTGTAACGTTTTTATTTTGTCAATACGGGCGGCCGGGCAGAAAATATTGTTGGGAAATAAAAGTGAGGTGGATCTTTTGAAAATGTAATACGAAAGCATAAGAGTTAGAAAGTAATAATTGATTTAAACAATGTATTAGCTGTTACCCGCTACTTCGCCTGCATTAAATCAAATTAATAATAGCCGGAGATGATAATTTTATAGCCCGTCTCATAGTGATAATGTAATATTATATTGGTCCCCACTACAGTTCAAGCCTTGTCGTGGCGGTGAGGCTCAGTAGCCTTAGTCGTGAACCGAGGGCGCTGCTTTTTGTATCCCTCTAATAAGAAGATAGGACAAAAGAGTAGAAGGGGACAAGGGGCGAGGATGGTAACCTCACCCCATTGCAATGTCCCGACGATAAGAGGGGTTGTTCTGTGGTGCGGGATTACCCCTCTGTGGAGGTGGCGTCGGTCCCTATAGGGACTGACTAGCCTTCGAGGTGCCTGTTTGCTTAACAGATCCGAGGCACCTCACCAAAGGCGGCACTCGCCGGGTTTTAGTCGGTATATCTGCGTCCTTACCATCTTTCGGGTCCTGCGAGTCCCAACGAAAAAGATTTTAAATCAAAAAAGTAGTTTTGAAGATTACCGAATATATACAATATATTATGTGATGTTTTTGTATGTATTTAATAATATTATACTTAGTATTGTTTTTTTTTTTCAAAAAATTTTTCTTTAACAATTTTTTTTAACCAATTGTTTGTTTCATTATGAAACAATTTTTTACGGATTTTACCGCGATTTATTAAGATTTTTTTTTGACATAAAAAATTGATGAAAAGATGTAATTTCTGCTGATACATGGTATTTTTTCCTATTTCTTTCGTGAACCTGTAAAAATGCAAAAGAAAGCAGAAGACTAGAAGAGAATTCACAATCGCAGGTTCTTGTTTATGAGTGGTAGTATCAAGTGGCTACAAGTTTGCCTAATTAAAATAATAAAAAATATCAGTTTAATAGCATGTACATGGCAATAATTTGAAACTAAAAACATACAATTATAATAAAAAAGCAAACAGTAGCAGCATGTAAGCAATTATTAATCTGAAATAAAACTCTTGTTGCAAATATCACAAAAAATATATTAAAAATTATAAAACAAGTTGCAATTAAATTAAAAACAGTGATAAAACAACTGCAGCAAAAACAAGATCATTAAAAGTAGATAGCAAACTCTATTCAAACTTGTGTAATTACGTCACCTAAAATTTCTGAGAAAACTCCGAGTGCACGCTTTAGCTCAGTGAATTATCTTATCTTGTTATTAAGCTGGGTGACGATTGAAAGCTATCTCCTAAATGTATCGTGAATTATATTTGCGGTGGAAGCTTAGGAGACAGTTCGTTGATAACGTGCTATGGCTATGATTAAAGGTACAAAATGATATAGTGTATTTGAATTTAGTTATCTTATATATTATATCTTTGTTATTTAAATGTTGCGATAAATTTATTCTTATAAGGTTTTAAACAAACATGGCTTTTTACTATTGAAACTGTTTCAAACGGGATTTTCACAGTGTTTTTCACTTTTGTTTCGCAAAGCTAGAAATTTAAGCATTTTCTACGAATGCGTTCACGTGAACATTAATATGCTATAACTAGTTTTTTCATAACATAGGAGAGCAAACAAGCAGTCGAATTTGTTTGGCGACTATTGACGCCCACACACATCCACACAATCAGAAATTATGCAGGTGCGTTGCCCTCGTTTTCCCTATCCGCCAAATGGGCCACCGGAAACTCACAAATCGCACGAAACGCGACAACATAGCTGTCACTTGACGCCGGTGTTATGTGTTCTCTAGCTGTTTCTTTCTTATTCTTTTTGTCATAAAGTAAAAGATTAAGAGAAGAAAAAAGAAAAGTTGTTGAGGTAAACGATATTGATAGTATATTCTATAATATAAGTAATTTATAATTAGAAAATAATATATTATGTATGTATCAAAATAATAAATTCTACTTTCATATTTCGCCCTTAAATTCTCAACCCACATAATATAACACTGCTTAATACGCTTGAACGCCGGGATGAAAACTGATACAACTTAAGTCGTGTTACGGGAACGGAGAGTTCATTCGAAATTGAATCAAAGGTCACATCTCATCGGCGAAGGTCACAGTTTCATCTCAAACATGGCTTCATATTGTCGTGATTTTGCTCGTCTAGAAAGTATGAAATTGATATTTTCTTTAAATGTATTTTTAGTAATTGCTATTATTAGAATATTTATTTTTGTCACTTATTGATAAAATATAACAAAGAGGGGAGACACTCTGAAGATGTGAAACATCTATTTTCATATTAGAATTCTTAATAACAAAATTGTATAACGAAATTTGGAGTCATCATCATCGTTAGCCTCTATCCGTCCACTGCAGAACATAGGCCTCCTAAAGTAAGTAAAGTATCCGAAACGTCGGGTTTGTTAAAATCTTAATAAACCGCGATAAAATCCGTAAAAATTATTTCATTATGATGAGCGAAATTCGCGCAAACGTTAGAAAACAATAGGCCTCCTTCAATAAACGCCAAGACGACCGATACCTTGCCACTCGTATCCAACACGGACCAGTTATTAATCCTAATAGTATATCTGCAATGAAATAAAAATAAATATGGATATATTATGTACCTAGTATATGCGCGCGCACAAACAAAGAATTTGAGAGCGTCTTATCGTTTTCTGTCACGGCATCCGAATTGATATTACAACCAAAGTGCGCCAATATATGAAAAACTCTCGTGTATTGTACATTAACATCGCTTGCACCAATGTATGCAATTCAGAAACCTAATCGTGTGCAAGAGTGCTTCACACAAGTAGAGGGGCATGTTAAGAGATCTGAGCCAGCACATCTGGACTGGCATCACCGAATACGTGCAAAATTGCGAAAGCGTTCCCGTGTATCAATGTCAGTGTGACAAGAAGGACATGTCGGGGTTTGGTAGTCGGTAAGAGACCCCTATACCCTTTTCAACCACCCCCGGTCAAAAGAGTATGAGGATATTCACTGAGAGAAGAATGAAGTGCAGAAACTGGAATTTATATTAATGAAAACATCGTAAGAATCGGATTTCTTAACATCAAATTTTAATTCAAACGAAATAATTTCGTCTAGTCTTCCAATTTCAAATATTAATGTAAGTTTTTCGAAGTTTCGGGTCGTTCAAGGTCAACGGTCTCCGCTTTTATCGTTTACATAGAAATCTACAAACAAACAAATAAATTACCAATATTGAGGATGTAATAATTTCATAGAAACTTATTTTATCGACAACTTTATCCATCGCACTAAAACACAGAATTGGTACTCAATAAATATGAAGAGATAAACATGAAAGAATTTGGAAATAAAAAATTAACTTATACTGTAGATATACAGCTCCATCTAGATAGATTTCCATATCTGTCTTTGCTGAATGGGAATTGCCAGACGTGTGGTGCCTATGTCAAAAAACTAGGGGATGCAAATAGACTTCGAAATTGCTCATTTGACTAAATAAATCTTTCGCTTATTGTTTTCTACTACTACTTCTCCCGTGACCATGGTTGCTGTTAATTATCCGAAACGTCGGGCTTGTAAAATTCTTAATAAACCGCGATAAAATCCGTAAAAATTGTTTCATTAAAATCTTTCGCTTGTATAATGCTGCATTATCACCGAATGACGATGACTATACAATTCATCATCAGTTCGAATAAGACTGTACTAATGTTAACTTTATCATAATATATAACATTATCTGTAAAAGTTGACGAAGCATAACATCCACAGAACAATATTACCCTCGCGGGAAGAAGGTCAACTTCATACAAAACAGTTAGTACCGGACACTGCTGCCATCTCTGTTAGTCCCACAGAAACTGTTTGAGCGGCAATTTTAAATAACCCTGATTAGCATGGTTTTATATTCAAAATAGATTATACCTACTTTGGCTTCAGAATTGATATCGACACTTCCATAAACAGATCTTATAAGTGCCCTGAATCAATTCAAAAGTTAAATTATTCATGATATCACATTAAATAAAACAATTATAATTTTGTGCAAATTTTTTATTCACCTCAGTTAACATTTACTATTTCTATAAACAATTATATACAATCCTAACAATTTTTATACGTTAAAATTTCCAACTGCTTCCTTCACAATAATAGTTTTATTGATATTATCACTAATTAGTAAAATAACACGGTAATTATTGTCTTTGTCACTAAAAGTCCTATAACACTTTCACTTCACATGATTACGGAGATGACTGGCTCAACTCAACTCAAATGCAGAAAAACTTCAACAAAACGACAGTAATTACATTTATATTTCAAACTATGAAAACCTAAAAATGAAAACAAACAAAGCAGCCATTTTATAATTCCAAGTAAAAACTTCAACACAGACTAAACTTCAAATGTAGTAATGTTACCATTGCATAAAATTAATATAAAAATTTTCACTATATATATTTTATTTTAAGTTTATTTACTTTTTAAACACAAAATGCTCAACAATTAATATTTTAAAACTTATAATAATAGTAAAATATTTTAACTAATAATAACTCTTCAGCTTTGTGAAGTTTTTTTATTATGAAAGACCCATTTTTATTTATAGGCTTGCAGCACTGAACAATCCCCAAATAGGTCTCAAATAATGTCGAAGTTGACTACCCCTGATAACATCCTACTAAAATTCACAAGTGCATCGAAACCAGATCCAGCAATATATGATATGTGACTAAACTTAAATGGGAGCTTTAAGAGCTTCCTTCCTTTATACGAAAACTTCTTGTTGTTAGCAGTAAGACTTTAGTATCTGCTGATTTTGTTATGAACTCCTGGTACTACAATGGCGATAATTACAAGCCCATGATCTTGTTTTTTATGTTAGTTGGAAAAGCAAACTGGCAAACGTGCCACCTGATGGTAAGTGGTCTACGTCGGCCATGAACATAAACTAGTATACCCGGAACGAGCCCAGGCAACTAATCTATGTGTTGCCTATCCTGAGATATAAGATGTTAAGTCTCGGTGCCAGTAATTACACTGCCTGTCTTGCCCTTCTCTCCGAAACACAGCAAAGCTGTTTCACGGGAGAAACAAGCAAGATGGTGGTACCCATGCAGCCGGGAGCGTGGCACAGCGCTTCCCTCCCACCGGTAAAGTAACACTTGTTAAGTAGTTTAGTTTTTATCAATGCAAAATGATCTTCATAAATTTGTAAAACGCAAGAACCTTAAATGATATTCAGGAGTAGTACGAAAATGGTTAAGAGATGGTTTGGGAGTTCTTAAAAATAATAAAACTTATTATTACAAACAATTATATTTAATCCTTTTATTTTCACTATTGTAACTATTGATATAAGTTGTTTCAATCAAGAGATATTTATCAGTTTTTTTAATTAGCAGAGTTCTTTATTTTGGCGTTATCAATGAACGCCTTTTATAGGAGTTTTAAAGTGTATGTTAATTTAAAATTCTTACCAGAACACGTTGTGAGTTGGAAGTTCATCCTTAACAACAATTATCATTGTCATTTTAGACATTACCAAATTACATTTTACATATTTAATTTATCATACGCTTATTATCCTACTCCAGTACACCGGGATATGCGTCTTGCACTCATAGCGATGATATGATATGCAATGAAATTTTAATTTCCCTCAGAAATCGGATGTTACTGAAGTTGATGTAACCTTAAGTGGTTAAAGTAAATGTCATGTTAGTTATGATTAGTTGTATCGTAGAACAACAAATACATCACTTTCAAGCTTAAAGCTTTTTGAAGCTGGCTATTATGACATTTTTTTTTTTTTTTTTTCGCAGGGAAATCCTTATGGATGCAGCCAGGATCTTCGGGTAGATCCTGACCCAATGTGGTACTCGCACCTGGGAGTGCCCACCCTAACTAAAACCACTGCGAGCGCCTTCAGCCGCTTATTGAGGGTCCCGGATATGCAGGCAACAGACAGCACCTCAGCGACAGGCTGGCCCCGGCGAAGGCCAGACTACTCCTCATAAGGGGGGACTGCCAGGTCGCTACTAAGCAGTCCCCACGAAGTCGTGCCATACAGACCCAGGTTCCCATCCTAAGCCCGACACGAACATAGGGGCATTACTGGAGGCCTCGCAGGACCCAGTCGTAGTCGATGTCCCACAGGATCGGACCAAGAACCGACCCCTGTGGAACACCGCACCCGACTCGCCACCACTCTATGGACCCACACCGGTTCTCGCAGGCTACCCTCCTCTCGGAGAGGTACGCCTCCAACAGCCTCCTTAGGTACGGGGGCACTTCGAAGAAATTCAGTGCCTCCCGTATCACACTGTGAGGGAGGCTGTTGAAGGCGTTCGCGATGTCCAAGGACACCGCGACCACCACCTCCCCTCTGTGTTCCGCCTCAACCGTTACCCCCCGAAGGCGTTTGAGGGCGTCGACGGTCGACCGGCGTGCCCGGAACCCAAACTGGGACTCTGAGAGTCCCGGTCCCGGGCCCTCCTCCAGGTGCTGAACGAGCCGGGAGGCCACAATTTTCTCCAAGGCCTTCCCAGCTTCGCTCAGCAACACCACCGGTCGCACCGCCGAAGCCGAGTCCGGGGTCCGCCCTGCCTTTGGTAGCAGGCAGAGCCGACCCTCCTTCCAGGCCCTCGGGAACTCTCCGGACCGCAGGCAGCGGTCGAACAGCTCCCGAAGGCTATCGCCGAGGTACGCGAGAGAGATCGCGAGGACCCTCCCATGCACCCCGTCTGGACCTGGCGCCCGGCTATTATAACCCTAGCTTAGACTCAATAGAAAACACTTTCACGTGTACCTTAGCTGTTCCCATCGGTTTCACTTGACCTAAAATTAAAAAAAAAATTAAAAAAAAATCTTACTCTCCTTAGCTTATACTCTCCTCAATAGTGCTATTAATAGCAAAATAAACGTCCAAATACGACGAATAGTCTTATATTATTGTCATAATCAAATTTCATTTGTCCTCACGTGTCCTCAGCCTTCAACCGATAATGAGCGTAGAATCAATAAGGCTATCAACAGTTGTCTAGAAATTATGGATACAAAGTACTATCCATGTCGAGTGCAATTAGCACGAGAATCGTGTCCACGACCACATAAGTGTATTATCCCCGTCAAGGTTTCATTTGAGGCTGCAATTGGCTTTCCTACTCATTGGGACAATTATTGGCAAATACCTCTCATACTAATCCAAAGGGTAGTGTCCCTATGCTAGGGTTTCCATTGAATCCGCAATGTTGAATTAATAAAATTAAATACTTTTAGAAATATTTGTGACGGGATAAATATACAGCCATCATCTACGAATGCTTCAATCAAGATGAACCTGCAAATTTCAGATTCTTGAACGAAAAATTCGTATCTACAAGTTGACCTGAAATTCGATACATTCCTTTGAAAGACAGAAAGTAGACCTCATTTACAGTAATATTTTTCATGGCATCCCCTATCCGAAAGTTGATATTTACAAAGTTATTGAAATTTCAAAAACTTTTTCTTTATTTTCGACTTTTTGACTTTGACATGACGTATTTTTAAAAATGTTTATCTTTTTAGATTTTTTTTATGTATTTTAACCGTCAATGAGTCAAATAATAAACATTTTTTTTAAGAAAACCACCTGTTTTTAAGAAAAATGCACATTTTTCTTAAAAGAAAATTCTGTTTCATGTCTCATAATGAAAAATTCTCGCTTAGTTTGTCCCTATTTATTCCTTAAAAATATTATTTGACTCATTGACGGTTAAAATACATAAAAAAATCACTAAAAAGATAAACATTTTTAAAAATACGTCATGTCAAAGTCAAAAAGTCGAAAATAAAGTAAAAAAAATTGAAATTTCAATAACTTTGTAAATATCAACTTTCGGATAGGGGATGCCATGAAAAAATATTACTGTAAATGAGGTCTACTTTCTGTCTTTCAAAGGAATGTATCGAATTTCAGATCACCCTGTATATACCCAAATAAAGGTGAAAAAACATGGTACATAATATTACATTTGTATTTTCTCTTAATATAAAAAATACCATAAAGCAGTTATGTAAGTACAATTAACAATAGTGAATCCCAAGGTGCGCATATTTGTGGACAATAACAGATTTTACCGACGCTCGTAAAGTATCTTAACAATGGCCGACAATAAAATGTAAAGTGCGTTAACGACCGATAAAAATGTGTTTACTCTATGTCGTTAAAGCTTCGGCCCCGCAGTTCTGATAATTATTACGGTATTTTTCTAGTTTACATTCACTAGCTTCTAGGATTTTGGATAGTTTTTGGGTTGATTTCGGGAATCTCCGTTCAATGGCTAGTACTAGTTTGATGCGTAGCAAGGGATAGCCCGTCTAACCGTCTTGGCGTTCTTTTTATGTTATTGGATAGTTAAACTGGTAGACGTGCCACCTGATGGTAAATGGTCAGCGTCGCCCATGAACATAAACGAGTTTACCTGGAACGAGATTCCACCCGACGGTGACGCGGCACAGTCCCGCCACTGATACACAACCGACGCCAAGAGGCCGTGTGGTCGCAGACTGCACGGTAGGCGGGGGGCAACCCCCCAATTTATAAATCAAAAGTGAGCCGAATGGGCTCACACTAATCCGATGAAGCATTAGGGCCTTCGGGCCATTAGCATAGATCCCTCCGAAAAAAAAACCTGGAACGAGCCCAGGCAACTCATCCATGTGTTGCCTATCTTGAGACTTACGATGTCAAGTTAACCCGTCTCTCCGAAACACAGCAAAGCTGTTTCACGTAAAAATTAAGCAAGATGTTGGTACCCAAGCAAAGGGGAGCGCGGAAAAGCGAAACCCTCCCACTGGTTCACTGAAAGAGTGACAAATCTAGTAGTGGACGGAAAAAGGTTGATAATTATAATGATAAGCATCATGATGATGTTAATGATAGGTTATCATTAATGTTTATACGATTATATCGTAAGACCAATAATTAGTAATACGACACTAAAAATTTATATTGTTTAGCTCGTTAGAATAATTAATTGCATCAGTTTGCCAAACTATTTATTAATGTCAATAAAATATCAAGTTTTAGGAAGTTTTTGATTCCTGTTGGTTCATGCTTTGTCGCGGGGCTCAGTAGCCTAAGGTAAACCAAGCACCTTGGGTGAAGCAAGGTACAAAGAGCAGCTCCCTTGGTTCAATGGACCAAGGGAGCTGCTCTTTGTACCCCTCTTATAGAAGACGGGACAAAAGAGCACGGGGACAAGGGGCGAGAATGGGAATCTCACCCCATTGCACTGTCCCGACGTAGGGAGGCGTTGTTCTATGGTGCGGGACAAACCGTATGTGAAGGTGACGTCGGTCCCTTGGGGGACTGACTAGCCGCCGAGCCGGGGTGCCCTGTTGCTCAACACATCCAGGGCACCGCACCAAAGGCGGCATAGGTGGCATTCGCCGGATTTTACGGGTAGAGCTGCGTCTACCTTACCATCTTTCAGGGGCAGTAAAATCCACAATCTCGCCTGGGGAGTCCCCCCTCCCCCGCGGGAGCATTTCCCGGCGGTGCAAAAGAAAAAAATTATATCTATGAACATAGTCTTGACAAAGCTCGCCATTATATCAGATTTGATAAACCACAAGTCCTCGCAAAAGAACACAGATTCCAACCAAGGATGATCCGTGAGGCTATTGAAATTAAAAAACATCCTAATTTCAATAGAGAAGATGGCTGGCTTTTACCACCTGCTTGGGATCCCATTATTAAAATTATCAAATCAAAATCCAAGCATAATATGTCACAGATTAAAGATACAGTTAGCACTTTCTGCGTAGATAGGACTGACCAAAATATTGATGTATCATAGGGTAGTTTCGAATAACTTTGTAATGATAGGACGTATGACACCTCAGTCCTCCCGTGACCATGGTTGCTGTAAAGTATCCGAAACGTCGGGCTTGTAAAAATCTTAATAAACCGCGATAAAATCCGCAAAAAATTGTATTATTATAGTAATTTTAAAGTTTACAAGATTAGAATTTTTTATTTTGGATATTGATAAAACTGGTGGGATTAAGATTAAAAATTACAAATAAGTACTAAAATTATAAAGAAAATACAAATATATACAAAGAAAGAAAATACATACAATAATAAGAACTGATTAAGGTGAAATCTGTTGCAGCTATTACTATACTAACTAGCCCTATTACTCACTAAAATACCTTAAAAATGAAGTAAAATAGTATATAATAATTTTAAGGACGTAAAAATACTATGCGTGTGGTTGATTTAGTCGTAGCATATTAAAAAGTCAACTGTAAGCCTGACTCTTGTGCTAAGATTTTATATAATTCAACAACAATTTAAACATTTTCAGTTTTTTTCCTTCCCTTATAGTTTCAGAGACCTAGTTTCAAACTCTTTATGATTGTATGTCAGTGGAAAGTAACCTACAGTTTTTGGGTTGAATGATAGGCAGATGGTCAACAAATCATATAAGGGTTTCGCATTATCAATTTGTGAAACAAAACCCCCAAAAAGGAATAGACAATCAAAGTAATAACTATAAAAACTGGTGAATAGAGGCACTTTTAAAAGCTCGCTAAATTATGAAAGTGTTTATATTTTAAATTAAAAGTTGATTGGAAAGTGTAACTACTAAGTGACCGGGAAAAGTTTCGAACAGTAAAGCGGAGGTATAGATAATAATTTTTCAGAATTATTACGAACTACTGGAGATATTTTTAATGAAGGAGCTCGTGTCGAATTTTCCTAAAACTTTCGCGAGATACTCGTTGGAATATTTATGGCAGACGCCAAGTAAGTTATCTTTAACTACTCTTCCGTTGCAAGTTTTCTAAGCGAATATTTATATGATGTTCACTTTTTAACTGATTCTTCCAATAACTTTGATAACAAATTTCTGTTTTATCGCCATCGTCAGCTAATTATAGCAAATAATTTAACAGAGGCAATTTGATAGATTATTTATTATGGCATACGACGAGCGTTTATTAACCAACAACTATAGTCATTTGATAGAATTTAATTACTGCATTTTACAATCCTCAGTATTTCAATATCATCATCATCATCATCATCATCATTCTTAACCTTTTCTCTTAATTGGTTGGTATAAACCTCTCTCAATTAATGCCTATGCTGATCCCCTACCACTCGCAGACTACTTGGCCAGGCTTCCAAATCAATGCCAAAATCATCATTGTACATTTAATTTTATTTAGTATCTTCTTATATTACCCATCAATCACATACTCCGATCAATAACAATTTATATTTTATTTTTTGATAATTTTTTTATATTATACAATTTTAAATAAATCATTTTAAAGAAATTCTAAAATTTTCTAAAGGCATCTTGACGTAAATTAGTTTAAGTTTTTCAATGTCTTTTAATTTTTTTTAAGAAACGTAGGCGTGTTAAATGAGTCACTAGGTCATAATGAGATATTGACATGCCGCCTTCGGTGAGGTGGCCCGAATGTGTGCCGGTGAGGTATCTCGACGGCTAGTCAGCCCCTCAGGGGACACAACACCACCTCCACAGAGGGTTCGTCCCGCATCACAGAACAACCCTTTCCAACGTCGGGATAGTGCAATGGGGTGAGGTTCCCACCCTCGCCCCTTGTCCCCCTGCTCTTTTGTCTCCTCTTATTATAAGAGGCGTATAAAGAGCAGCTCCCTCGGTTCAATTTGCTTCGCCCAAGGTGCTAAGTCCACCTTAAGCTACTGAGCCCCACAGCCACGACAAGGCTGAACCTTGGTGGGGACAAAGTATTGTCCTCCCGTGACCATGGTTGCTGTAAAGTATCTGAAACGTCGGGCTTGTAAAAAACTTAACACGCCGCGATATTATCAGTGAAAATTGTTTCATATACGAAGTATCATAATGTATATCAAATTGAAGATTCTTTTGTAATATTAATTGTAAGTAATTAAGTTTAGGGAACGTTGGGGCTTTCATATCCTTGGAGACAAATGCCCCTAAATAAATAAAGATTAAAAAAAAAATTAAGAGTCTTCTACCAGTTCCAAGACTTAAGCACATGGCATACGTAGGTACGTATATTTTGTAAGCCTTATTATTAAGTTGAATAATATTTTTATATTTATTCTAAACCAATACTCACATCAACATCTATCCCGGGTTGAGCAAATATACGCGTGAACGGATACTCCTTGGGCAAATAACTAAAGAACTCCTGCCTCCCCCTATACCACTTAACACTATACAAAGTCTCGTTCCCCTCCAATGTCCATTTACAACCGAGCAGCACCGTGTCCCCAAGCCGCACAGCAGATGGCGCTATAAGCTGCACATCTCTTAGTGCTATTGTATCTGAAACAAAAGAAAGACATTTGAGTACACAAATTTTTATCACAATTTTATTCGTCAGATTTGAAAAATTCTTTTAGCTTTCTAGATTTTTTAGAAAATGGATCAAACATTTAATTTTTTTCGGCGGCTGTAACCACTCAAAACAGCTATCTTTAATAAATTCAAAAGTTGCTCTTTCTATCCTTTTTGATCCTACCAAAACTGATCAAATTTCTGTAAAATATGGCCTGAAGGCCATATTTTACAGAATGGGTATCCTAAATAGAGCACAAACTATCTAAAGAATTATTTCCCGAATTTAATAATAATTATTTAGTAGTACCACTGATCATGCCTATACATATACATAGTTATAAATGTCTGCGAATTTTGTATAACCTACCTACTGAATAATCTACTGTCTGTGAATTTTGTATAACCTACTGAATAACCTGCTGTCTGCAAATTTTGCATGCTTAATATATAAATAAATAACCTACTGAAGGAATTTTAACGAAACTTTTAAGCATATATACTTGTACTTATAAGAACCTATTATGCTTAAACGTTGTGGATTATGACCATCATGGTCGTCAGCTAATGTTCAAATATCACTTATTAATAATAACAACAAAATCACGTACACAACTGTTTAATTCATATGTATTGATTTTATAAATGGCATAAAATCTCAATGAATTTTATATATCTAAGTAATATTTTATAAAAAAATTACCTAGAAAAATACAGAGGCGATAAAATTCCATAACAGAACTATCAATTTCCTGAATGCAGCTTACAAAAACATTTGTCCGAGCGTCGTATTTTTCCCTTAGCACGACGTCTTGTAAGTGAGTCCCGTTTAATAGCGTTTTGATGTTCTTAGCCGCAATGGAATAGTTTAATTAAAACTATACTCTTGAATTTACGTTGACTTGAGGTTTAGTAATCCTTTGTTCATCTTGTTTGATGTGCAAGCTAGGAGTTTGTAAGAAAATCTCATATCATATCGACAACATAGAGAACTGTCAGTAATACCAATATTGAAGAGATAATTCATAAGTAAACTACTATTGATGATTGCTGATGGGCAAAACATGGATGAGGCAGGCAAGGGGCAAAGAAGATTGGTAGAAAAAAGGGATGCCTATGCTCAGCAATGGGCAGTAATGGGCTGATGATGATGATGATGAAACTATTATTAATACGTTTTCCTCTTAAAACTGTTTCCTACACAAGTTTAAAGGACTCAAATATAATATTTTTAGGTATATTTTTACTTCACACAATTTTTAGCTGGATAGTAAAGCTACTTTTTCCTATTTAATTTAGATAGGAAAGGCTGGCTGATTTAGCATTTATGTCATTTCTTATGAGGAAGGAAGATTTCTTTCTTAGCAGATAGCCTAAAATCTTCTTCAAGAACCAGGCTTTCAAATACAAAAAAAGTAATTCCAACTGGACGTTTGGTGATTAGCACACTTAAAACAAACTTCAATGCTTAGACTAAGGAAACACGAAACACGAATTAAAAGAATATAAAAAAACACAGCCAGCATGAACGTCGCTAATAATGAAACCGAACATTACGACAGGACCGCAAACAATTATATCACCGTCGCCCGACTCTTAACGTAATTGAGAGACGTGTTTTAGATTCGCCCGTAATTGTTTTCATTCCCAGCTTATTACTTTTAACGTTTTACCCTTTTACATAAGCTTTCATCCTGCTGATGGGAAGTTTTGGAATCAAGGACGTTTTCTCTTTATGTCATCCTTATATCATATCTAATCAAAGTAAGGAAAGATTCTCTTGATATTGAAATAAAAACATTTTACAAAAAATTAAAACCGACTTCAAAAATACTAAACTGAAAAGTAATAAAATAACAGTTTCTTTAATTTTTGTGCTTACAACTTATAATCAACTTAATATTCTACTAATGTACAAACTTTGCGTTTACCACGTCATTATAGTTACTTTTGGGAGTGGGTGTCAGCCAAGGTAGGTAGGCAGGTAATGTACAGCAACAAATACGACAATCCACAAAATCTAAATCAGACATCCGCGATAGAAATAAAGTTAACCGATCTGACGTGAAGAATAAGCTCGTTAAAGTGGCAGTGGGCTGAACACACTTAAAAGAACTGATGGCCATGGTGGACCAATAAGGTTCAAGAGTGGAGGCTGCGTGCAGGTAGACGAAGGGTTGGTCAACCATTAACCAAACAAGGTGGGAAGACGATCTACGTGAATTAAGCAGTCCGTTTTGGATGTGATTGACAAGGGATCGGTCGTCTTGGCGTTCCTATGTTCAGCAGTGGACAGATAAAGACTGATGATGATGGTGATGATCCACAAAATGAAAACCCGATGAAGGTTAATATTAAAAACTTCCAAAACCCTAAAAATTAACGATAAATTATGTTTTCCCAAAGCTATTTAGCTCGACGCAACCGCACGCCACATAAATTTGCAGCAATCATGAAAATTGAAGCAATTATTTACAATATTGAAATATTGCTAAGCAAATTTTAACACTAGCAATTATCATAAACATCATTTGATGGTTTCAGTGAAAAATTTGCTGATGAATGGAAATAAATAATTAAATGAACCATTACGTTAACCTATTTTCGTATTTAGCTAAGCTTGTATGTGTTCAATGGAAATTGATTTTGGACTGTTAATAATAATCGTGTTTTTCACTTTTATGTTGTGTCTCATGAACAAGATATTCATAAAATCAAAAATCAAAATATTTTTTTTTAATTCAAAATAGTACCAATACAGTATCTTTTTGAACGTCAATTGAATCTACCACCTGTCCCAAGGCTGGCCCACTGTGAAGAACCAGCGAGACAAACTCAGTGGAACTAATATTTTCAAATAATATGTATTCTATAACAACATTAACATCTCATCCTGAAATGCCTGGGAGGAACGCCTTATTCCCAGGGTGTGGTATTTTCCATGAAATCTTTAACTTTATAATATACTTTACCACACAAACGCTCTTTAACAACTTTTTTGATTTTTTTAATGGATAGCTTTTGAGCGTTTTCTGGATCCTATTGTAAAATCGTATACAGTTTGCCTTTAAAAGAATTGCTTACTTATGTGAGTCTAAGCACTGGTACATCTAACCTGTGTCTATTACGTATATCCCTACTATGAATATCAATTTTCTTATAAAAATATAAAACATATAAGACATAAAAGTCGAAATATAAAGCTCCGTGAATCAGAAAATAAAAATATACTCAATTTTGGACTTAAATAGTTCTGAAAGTTTATTTTTTATATCACTGAGATAGGCAAAAGAGCAGACTCCTCCGATGGTATGTGGTCAGTGTCACCCATGAACATAAACAAGTTCATTTAGAACTATCCAGAGCAACTCATTAGTCATTCATGTATGTCCACTCTGAAACGTAAAATGGAAAGACTCGATGTCGATACATGACCTTCCCTTTTTTCCTAATCACAACTTTGATATTTGATGGATGAATTAAGCAGGAAGATGGCACCAATAGAGTAGAGAACCCGGCACTGTGCAACCGTCTAAATGGTAAAAAATAAACATGTTAATTTAATATCTAACATATCAACGCAATGTTTCGAATAGATATTTTTTCAATTCATGATGATTTTTTCAATTCTCCCAGGTATATCCAAATGTTCGTCCGCGTGTCGTTTGTTTTCAAAAAAATCAAGCTTTTTATTATTAATATAGATACAGAAGATGTAGTGCCATGCTGCATTGCAGCCGAACTGGGCCGCACGACCGGGGTGGTACCTCTCGCTTACATAACACCGGCGTCAAGTGACAGCTATTCTGTCGCGTTTCGTACGGTTTGTGAGTTTCCGGTGGCCCATTGGGGGGATTGGGAAAAGGAGGGTGACACATCTGCGTGGCCTTGGTTGTGTGGATGTGTATGGGCGTCGGCGCCGTGAGGCTCCGACTGCTCGTTTGCCCCCTGATCACATAAAAAAAAGAAAAAAAAAGATAGCAACAATTATAACAGGAGATTCCAAATAGCCATCGTTTTCCACAAATAAAAGATTCTTCCAAAGACTATTTTGGACTATTTTTGATATAGGTCGTGTCACCGTCCATTAGGGTGGGCCGATACGAAACCAATTATGTTTTCTATAAATTTCCCCGCGCTGTGATGGGAATAACGAAACGACAATCTTTACGTGACCGAAATTATCAAAAAGTCACTTTCAGGAAATTCAAAGGCAATGTAAAGTTGACGAGAACTTTCATTATAATATTTCTATTAAAATGAGTTTCGGGGATTATTTTTCACTGGCGTTTGCCCACGGATTTACCCGTCAGAGAATTTAAAATGAAAGTTCCTGTAAAATAAATTCAATAAGCCTCCTAAAAAATAGAATATTAAAAACATATTATTTAAACCCGATTGACCTGTATCTACAAAATTACTTTCAGGCAAACAAACAAACTCTTTAAATTTATTACTATAGATAAGTGAATAGTCTGTCTGATTTTAAATGTATCGTTGGATGAGATATGAAACAATATATTAAAACCATATAATATGGGGATGGTGATAAGGATAATGTTGTCTTAAGTTATCTATTTCGAAGATTTCTTTGCAAATCACTGATTTCAGTGAAATAGAAACCAGCAACACCTCAAGTGAAGGGAAGCGCCGGATATTATGTCGGTTATGACATCACATCACTATTATTGACATCGATGACGCAAGTAAATGATTTACATAAATATATCTACATGTTAACAACTGTTTCATTTATTTTTGATGTCAAATATTCGATGGCGCGCCTTTGCAGTAAAATTGACCGAAAGCCGTGACAACGAACGGCATATTTATGTAAATACACTGCCTGTCTTGCCCTTCTCTTCGAAACACAGCAAAACTGTTTCACGGGAAAACAAGGATGGTACCCATGCAAACGGGGGTGCGGCACAGCGCATCCCTTCTACCGGCAGATGATGATTCACATCAGCCGGGCGTCCAACTTTTTCGGTAGAAAAACACTGCTACCAAGCCCGGGAACGATGTAAGTTAGACACTAACTAGCCTCGATGCCAACCTACCTGAAAGTGCCATAGAATACGATATATTATGGCATGTATTATTTAGTAACTCACTTTGCTTAGCTACCCTTGTGTATGCTTTGCTAGACTAGACTAGAGGAATCCCGACTCTAATTCTATCCATATCCCTAAACCTATATTTAGTCGGGAAATCATTAAGAAATCATGATGCCAATTATAATTTAAGAAGCTAATTATTTTTATTGGGGTCTAATATACAAGAGTTGGTATTGCAGTATACAAACTATTTGGATGCGGGCTTTTTAAGTTTTTGTTTTGTTTTGAGGTTTTTTAATAAAATCTTTTAATATTTTAGAGATTTTTTTCAATATTGTGGCCATTGAAGCTCGTAAGAATAGATACGATATTTTAGACATGGGTAGCTCTTGGCGCTATTTGGTAAAAAATGTATGCTATAAGTCAGTTTTTGGCGCAGCAACCCCTTAGATAGTCTTAAACAATTTCGTGCTTCCATTGCAGTATTTATAGCGTATGGAAAATATACGAGTTCGTTCGAGTAGACCAGGAGCCATGCCAAATAAAGCATACTTATAAAGAACGTGCATTGAACTATCAAATCTTACATATTATATATAAAAATTTCGTGTCACGATGTATGTTCGCGATAAACTCCGAAACTACTGAACAAATCTTTATCAAATTTTGTAAGCATTTGTAATTTGGTCCAACTTGGGAGATAGGGTAGTTTATATCTCAATTTATAATCACAATATTTATTTATTTCAAATTATTTGTTTATATTTTGTTACTGTATGCCGATGTCAAATTCTCAAAATGCTAAATCCGAAACTCATTTAGACAGAGAGATGTATTAGACCTTCTTTGTTGTTTGACGTTTGTTAATAATAAATACCTTACAAACTTTATATACCTTAGCCACTGCAACGCGTGGCCGGGTCTGCTAGTATATATTATAAATAAGTAGTTAAGAAATGTTTGTATTTTTTATGCAAGCTGATTAGGCAAACTAGCATAAAAGTTTCCTCATTATGGTGGCCAGCGTCGCCCATGAACATAAGCGCCTTCTCGCGAGACCAGGAAACTCACTTGTTACTCATCCTGAGATAAAAAGTCTCGGTGCCAATATATAGCTACACTTGTTCACAGCATCTCATTCGGAAACACACCAAAGCTGTTTCATGACAGAAATAAGCAGGACAATGGTCCATGAAACCCTTTTTAATATCGCAAGGAAATCCTGGATGTATCTCGGATCCTCGGGTAGGTACCTGACCCTTTGTGTCAGAAAGCACCTGGGTGTGCCCTACCCTAAATCACTATGAGCGCCTTCAGTCACTTTTTTAAGGGTCTGCAGGTAGCAGGATAACCTGGAGGAGGCCAGTCTCCTCGTGTCCCCGTGGTTTATAATACATAAATTACATTATGTTTCATTATAATGAGTGAAATTCAAGTAATTGTTTACGCGAATTTCCCTCATTATAATAATTACTTTGAGGTTACTATAATTAGAGTTTACTAATGAAAACCGCATCAAAATCGGACTAGTAGTCTTGGAGATAAACGGCAAAATAGGTTTGCACACACAAACTGCCTCTCACCCCAAACGCATATACAGTCTCCGTTCAGTTGCGGGTAAAAATAGAAGGCTCTGTTTTGTCAATCATTTTACACCAGCGGCCTGTGGTCCAGCTACACTCAAAATACATTCAGTACCCTACGGGTTCTATATAACAACCTATTCATGATGCTGCTGGGATTGCCCAGGCTCTGCAGTGCATCCGCAAACAATACCAAAGACTTCTTCGCTGTAATACGTAACAAAATAACATCTTTCAGAAATAGAATGCTGGGCAGCACTAACTGCATCATAAGCTCGCTGACATCCACAAATTGAGTTCGTGTATATATATATATTTAATATTATCTAAATTAAATAATTAATGTTTTTTTATTTCAGATTATAATTTAATTTTTTGAAAATGATTTATTGACGAATTCTAATTGATTTTTTGTAATTATCATAAGCATTTCTTTTTTTGTATATGGATCTTTGATATCTGAGTTATAGAGATAAATAAATATAAACAAAAATACAACGGAAATTCAAACAAAAACTCAACGCAATACCAGAAATTCCAAAAGACCCATGCTTTTATTTTGATGACAAGTTATGTGTATCTTTCATGCGTGAAATAAAGATAGTTTTAATTTAAAGCGGCTTTAGTCACCCACAACGGTTTTAAGTGATATTTGAGGACTCAATAAGCTAACATAGAGCCTAAAAATTTTATGAGTCTGGCTGTAAATCTAAGCTAAGCAGATGAAACTACGAACAATAAGCTAACTTACTAGCTTATTGTTGTAAAACATTCCGTACTTTGTCTTACAACTTAAATTTTGCACTATCTTTATTTTAGATCTGAAACTAACGCATATGCAAAAATACGAGACTACTTAGCATGGCGAAATAATTAACTTCTCGTCGGCTTTGAGAGTCGCGAACATAAACTCGCGCAAGATATAAAATATAGCAAAAACTTTGTGCAAGTAACTTATGCGGTTTGTTTTATACTTTTTTGAATTTCCGTCTTACTAAAAGAAAGAAAGAATAAATAAAAGACTATAAATTGATTTGTGCTTAAGTTTTAAATTAATTTCAATATATTAAGTATTTTTTTCTTTAAATTACTATTGATAAAAATCATTCGATCGAGGAATAATCCCTCTGGGGATACCGTACTCGTATAACTACATGGACAAATGTGCTATTGGCAGAAAAAATGCAACGTTTCCGAAGATGATGTTAAGGATAGAGCGAAGTGGGGAAGTATGATAAGGAAGAATGACCCCACCACCATGTGGGACACATGGCCAGGAAGAGAGAGAGAGATGTTAGCTGGATGAGGCTAGCAAACGTGCCACCAGATGGAAAGTTACTCCCCACCATGATTATGGCCTTATTGTGGCGGTGGGGCTCAGTAGCCTAAACACCTTGTGTGAAGGCAATCGAACCGAGGGGGGCTGCTCTTTACACCACTCTCACAAGAAGGGGGGACAAAATAATAGAGGAGACAAGGGGCAAGAATGGGAACTTCACCTAATTGCACTGTCCCGACGTTAGGAGGGGTTGTTCATTCATTCATTCATCAGTTCTGTGGTGCTGGATGACTCAAAGGAGTCATCCAGCACCACAGAACTGATGAATTGTTTTCTCGATAGATCTTGGGCACCTCACTAAAGGTGGCATTGGTGGCACTCGCCGGGTTCTAGTGGACAGAGCTGCGTCCACTTACCACCTATCGGATGCAGTGAGTCTCACAAACCCGCGTGGGGAGGTACCACTCCCCCGCGGGATGCCTTAGAGCATTTCCCGGCGTTAAAGAAAAAAAAAGGATCGAACCCAGACCTCTCACTTTCGAGGCCGAGCCTTTACCCTTTCGTCCATCGTCTAAACTAAATTAGCAATACTTCATACAATTAGGCTCAATAACCAATCATTGATTCCGTTTTACACTTTTAATATTTTATTAAAATACTAGTGGCCCCGACAGACGTTGTCCTGTACAAAATATTTTTTTGTGAATCTAAACCATTCTCGAATCCACTTGAACACACACAAAAACATCCACCAATATCGGTCCAGCCGCTTAAGAGGAGTTCAGTGACATACACACGCACACAAGAAATATATATATATAAAGATAACAGATAATAAGAGGATATTTTTAATCACTAAACAATTATCTATTTCAAAATATATCTAGGAGATTTAAAATAAACATAGCTTAAGACATTTTTATCCGAACGCAAAACAAAAGAGATTTAAGTTGTATCCCACCGTTTTAAAGAGACAACTAAACTCACAAAAGCTTAGTCATTTCTGTTGGATATTGTTTTCTTTTTAGCAATAAAAATGTACGCAGCTAACCATCACGAGATCCTTTATTAATATTGCAAATTATCTTAAAGCCTATTCTATAGAAGTTTGAGCTTTATGACGTTGCGAAAAGGGTAATTTTGCGTGATGCTGAAATTATTTTTATTATGAGCCTAAAACTTTTATAGTCACCATAATCATTTTGGTCAATGTCATATTAGATTTTATAATTAAGATGTAAATTGAATTTTTCTCGAAAGACTAATTAAAAAGATCTTTGTCACTTTTATGTTTGACGCAATTTTAAGACTTTCAATTCGGAATTTCATTATTTTTTTATTGTAGAAAAAAAAAATTACAAACGGACAGTATCTCGCTTAGGTAGTAACTCTTAAGATAAGCCAAGATATTGATGCTGAAATAACGACCGCTCCTGGGAGAACTCGTTGACGTTCAAGGGCAGCGTTCACCACTTAAGTACCTAAGATATCCTCCTAGACAAACTGAATTGAATTGAATGAAACTATCTACCTCATATGAAATAGTATTCTCGAATAAAATAATAAAGACAAAGATTAAATAAAATTGTATTAAAATTTGTCTTCCTGTAAAATTTCGCGGTGTTCATAAAAATGTTATTAGCTAGGTATGTTGAATATAAAAAATGGTATTAATTTTAATGTGAAGGGTTTTGATTTTAGCCTTAATCTATACCCACACAGTCAAAACCGCGGGTAAAAAAGATTATACCAAAATGGTTCTCATTGGGTATGTGGATAAAAACGCTCAAACAATAATAATGACGTTGATGATCTCTGTTTTATTTTTATAGGGAGGGCAAACGGACAGTCGCTTCACCATTCACAGAAATCCGCTAAATCATTAGCAGGTGCATTACCGCCTTTCAAATATGATTATGTTCTTTTCTTAAAGGTCCCTCAGTCATATCGGTTCCGAAACACTGTAGGTAGGTCTTTACAAACTAAGCCTTTGACAAACTACAAGTTAGTAAAGTATAAATGTTGTTATAAACATTAAGTTACCTCTAACTTAACATCGAAGAGACTTTACTGACTAAGGTGTTAATAAAGTTACCGTTGACTTGGCCATGGACACGAAAACTGGTCATCAGGAAAGTTTGTCTATCTAGTATAAAACAAGAAAAAACCATTAAAACAATAATTTAACCATGTTTTAAGAACGGTCTAAAATATATAAAAAATTAGTATCTGTTTTTTTTTTATTTAAGTGCATTGTCATCTATTTCTGAACTATGGTCCAAATTTAAGGTATATAATTACTAATCGGTAAGTTACTTAAAATTTAATTACAAAATTTCACTCGGCCAAGCGAGTTAAAGTTACGCATTACTATAATTTTCTCTTACACAGTTCTATTGAGTATATTATTATGTCTCCTCTAAATTAGTACTAGCCTTTAGGTAGGTACTAGCTTAGGATATTTACTGACTATTCTGAGGCAAAAGATTCTCGGTGCCATCAACACTGTACCCTGTTCTTCTTTCTATTCGAAACACAGAAAAGCTATTTCACGCATGAGCCTATGCCCATTGCCAACGGTATTTTTTTCGTTCCTATGCCTATTTATAATATTGTGTTAATTTATTATTTAGGTATAAAGAACTCCTTCTAAAAACAGTGTGTTCAAGTGGATTCGAAAATTGTTTAGATTCATATTTCGGTAATGTGTACAGGTTTTTTTTTTTTTTTTTTTTCGGATGGATCTATGCTAATGGCCCGAAGGCCCTAATGCTTCAACGGATTGGTGTGAGCCCATTCGGCTCACTTTTGATTGGGGGGTTGCCCCCCGCCTACCGTGCAGTCTGCGACCACACGGCCTCCTGGCGTCGGTTGTGAATGTGTACAGGATAACGTCTCTTGGTCCATTAGTATTATTTGTTCGTGTAAAGTATACGTTATATCCATAAGTGTCATTTGTAGGAGTTTAAAAATAACACAATCACATTCAAAGCATCTCAATCGGAACATTATAATAAAACACAAAAATATTTCAAATAAATGTACAACAAAGTTGTTTATCAAAACATGGAAAACAAAGCCAGCGCTTTTGAAGGATTCAATTTAAATTTTAAAAGTTCTAACTATAGCAATGACAAACAGTCCGACTTGACCTGCCCAGTATAAAAAGATCTCGAACCCCGACCAACACAGTATCAATAACAATGTGTAGTGAACACTACTGAGGGTCAAGTGGACTGGTGTTTCCAGAAATTTCCAATGTCCCATACATTCTGAGCTAAGAGTTGGGGTTTTGTTAGGCTCATGAATCGGATCGCTACACAAGTAATTAATTTGGTACATTTGATGTAATTTGACAAAGTTCTTGAGGGCTTCAACTTGAACCTAAATATCGGGCTGGTTTCATAGCGTTACATCTTTATCCAATTAAATCGCATGTTTGATTTCAGAGTACTCGGTCGAGGGTAAGCCCGAATATAATTATATATCCAGGGCTTATTTAGGAGTTGGTTATAGTACCAAGTATAAAATTATTTTTATTTATACTAAGGATAGGTTTTTTGTGGTGAATTTCTTGACTAAGAATTTTTGACCGTATTTCTATAATAAAACAACAAGCTTTTCAGCTTCAAACTATCAGCAGTGCCATATCATATCATCATCCATCAGAGGATACATATATAAATATATTTACTTCGTATGTGCCAATTTACATGTTTGTATAAGGTTTGGTAAAATCAATTACGGAAACTTTGGGCACGTGATCTACTGCTTGTGTAAAGACGTTTAGTCAAAAAAAAAATTGAATTTCGAAAAAAAAAAATAATTAAAAAAAATAAAAAATTGCAAGAAATGATATCTATTGCATTAAATCGTCCGCCCGCAATTCATACATACAAGAAAGGTATACAAAATTAAATTATATTACAAGAAATAAAATCTATTGCATTAAATCAACAGCGCGCAATAAATAAACACAAGGTCATCGGGTTCATGTCTCGACAGCTGATCGACTTAATGCAATAGATTTCATTTCTTGCATTTTTTTTTTTCGAATTTCAATTATTTTTTTGCATAAACGTCTTTACACAAGCAGTAGATCAAGTGCCCAAAGTTTCCGTAATTGATTTTACCAAACCTTATATATAGGTGAAAAGGCGTCAGAATTTATCGATCTTCTTTGAAATTTTCTTAACTTTATAGATATATACTTATTTTTACCTTTAGCATCCATAGAATTAAATATATCAAATAAAATCTAGATCAAAACAATAGTTCTAATGCCCAGATCTAGCAAATTCATTTGTCAATGAAGCACGTATCTGTATTAATCTCTGATAACTAAGCCCCAGTAAGCCCAAGATAAACGTTTATAGTACAGGGCACAGAACTTCAGTATTTGTTTTAGTCACATAGGCGGCAGTGGCCCAACGCTTATCCCTTCTAATTTGGTCTACAAACCATTGCGTCTATTTACACATTGAAACTACCTTTTTAGTATATTACTAGAATGCTGTCTTGTATATCATACATGTATGTATGTATCACTGTAACAAAAATGAAAAAATAAAATGAAAAAAGCCTTTTATTTCTTGCTTTAAAGAACTATAAAAAAACAGTGCACATGAACAAAATAATTGATGTGATACAAATCTCGGTACTTTAGCAATAACATATTATAATTAAAACGATTGGGTGCAAGAACCCCTCTCAGCGGAGGGTAAAGGCCTTCTCCAGAGATGACCAATGCTCTCTGTCCTCTGCTACTCGCATCCAGTGGCTTCCTGCTATTTTTGTAACGTCGTCTGCCCAGCGCGCAATTGGTCTACCCCTTCTTCTTTGACCCAATGATCCTAACCATGATGACACTAAACCACATAAACCACCATAACATACTGCACTAAATTATCGATAGTTTTCAATCTCGCTAGATAGATTACGAGATTAGATTTTAGATTAGATTGGATTACGATAATAAAACGGTATTCAAAATTTTACTATGATATATTATCATCATCATTTCATCATAATCACCATCAGCCCCTGTCCGTTCGTGTTCGTGATATCGGTTACCTTAGTTCTCTGGCGGATATCTTCGTTTCGAATCCTATCTGTCAAAGAAACATCCAGCATAGCACGCTCCATAGCACGTTGAGCTACGGCGAACTTACGGACCAGTCGTAAATTTAGAGGCCACGTTTCAGCCCCTTAGGTCATCACGGGAAGAACGCATTGATCGAAGACTTTCGTCTTCCAACTCTGTGGTATAAACAACGTGAGAATATGGCTAAGCTTCTTGAATGCTACCCATCCCAATTGAATCCTCCTATTGACTTCCCTATCGAAGTTATGTCAACCTAGCTGCAAAGTATGCCCAAGATAGACATATTTTTGACGACAGGTCGTCACGACTTTGAGAACTATGCCATCGACGTTAACCGACCTTGGGAGAACATAGTTCATTAAACATGAATTTCGTCTTCATTACTTGAATGCAAATCATACTACATACATACAAACACTGATTGGATTTGGAAAAAGTATTGCAAAGAGATATAATTATATCCTAAAAAGCAAATGTTATCAAAATAATCATCAATAACGCTATTTAAACTACGAGCGATGCTATAACAAAGGTTTTATACACATTTCAAGCATGTTTGGACTACGTTCGTCGCTCTTACCATAGTAATGGCCGTAATCAGTAATTTGTACGAGAATATTGATTTAGAGGTACAAAGCTCTCGGTATTCATTATTTGACACCGACACATTCATATCCGACTTGGAACGGTGCCGAGACCATATATTGCACTTCGATTTATTAGGTAGCCTCCACACAATATTTAATATTTTGCGTAATGCAGACGTTTTTGCTCAGTGCACAGAATTACATTATGTTGTAAGAAGTAGAGTCATGCTGCTTTGCAGCTAAATGGGGCCGGTACGACCGGGGTGATACCTCTCGGTAACAAAACACCGACGTCAAGTGACAGCAATGCCGTCGCTTTTCGTGTAGTTTGTGAGTTTCCGATGGCTCATTGGGGGGTAGGGACAACGCATCTGCAAAACTTGTGGTTGTGCAGATCTGTATGGGCGTCGGTAGTCACCATATGGCTCTGCCAACTCGGTTGCCTCCTTATCACATAAAAAATTTTTGAATAGAATACGGTTACTTAGGTATATTCTCGTACAAGCCCTGCAAGCCCTCTGGTGTAGCGTATTTATGGGTGTCAGTGATTAGGTACCAGAAGAACCGACTGCCCGTTTCCCCCCCTTTATCTAATAAAAATATTGAAGATTATTTTCCTACTTAGAACATAAGTTTATTTTGTTTCATATTTTATTGGTATCATGGACCTACATTACAAATTCAAATCTTCTAAATTCACAATTACAAGTTCTCTTGCACTAAATTTCGATCTCTCAGAAAACTCAGATCTTTAGAAGAGACTATCTGGTTCTAGAATAGCTTTAAAAGCGTCTTTTTATGACCATAATTGCCTAGAAAAGACAGCCTATTGGTATTACTTTTTTTTTTTTTTTAATGTTAGTTGGATAGGCAAACTGGCAAACGTACCACCTGATGGTAAGTGGTCGACGTCGCCCATGAACATAAACTAGTATACCTGGAACGAGCCCAGGCAACTCATTTATGTGTTGCCTTTCCTGAGACGTAAGATGTTTGGACACTGTTATGATTATCATAACAATATAACATAGTTATTGCACAATGGATGGATAGAGGCTGATGATGATGATTACATAGTTCAATTGTGGTGTATACAATATTGTTTCTCTATAATAAAAAAATATAATATCAATACCCGTACAAAATAATGATTAAAAATTCCTTTTCGTCTACAGTGTATCAGTGGCCTTACTCCGGGCTTTAAACTATAGTTGCGGTGACCTCTGTGTGTAAATGCCTTAAGCGCCATGATATTACGTAACCCGATATATTGTCTGGTAACTAACGTGTACCTATATATTATTATACTTTCGATGTTACGAAAAACCTTCATAATTACATTTTTAATTATTTTAGACATTCGTAAACAAAATAGTAGTAGTGGTAGTAAAAATATCAAGCCCCGTAAAAAGAGTAAAACATGGTAAATATCCCGTTTAAAACAGTTTTGATACATTTTTAATGCTAGAAAGCAATAAGACTATCTAATTTTATGTGAAGCCTTCTTTTGAACTTATAAGCAAATCAGGCTAGCATAATTTGATAAGCTTATAAGTTCAAAAGAAGGCTTTTAGATTATATATATTACTAGTGGCACTGACGTACGTTGTTCTGTACATTTTTTTTGTGAATCTAAACCATTCTCGAATCCACTTGAACAAACACAAAAAAATAATCAAGATCAAGACATACACACGCACAGAAAAATTATATACATAAAGATAAGATTATACCTAGCAGCAGCGCCCCGTGCTTTCACCCGCGTACTTCATTTTCCCGTATGATATACAGGATAAAATAGCCTATATGATATTCTGACGTGTAAGCTATATATTATTGTAAAGTTTCATCAAAATCCATTCAGTAGTTTTGCGTGAATGAGTAACAAACATACATCCATACATTTTGACAAACTTTTGCGCTTATAATAATAATAGGATATACAAGCGAACCTACCATGGTTCAGGCCTTGGCGTGGCGGTGGGGCTCAGTAACCTAAGGTGTGCCCAGCACCTTGGGCGAAGCTAATTGGGCCTAGGGGCCTCTTTGTACTCCTCTTATTAGAAGAGAGGACAAAAAAGTAGGGGGCAAGGGGTGAGGACGGGAACCTTAGCCCATTGTACTGTCCTGATGTTGGCAGGGGTTGTTCTGTCGTGCGGATCGTCGAGGTGCCGTTAGCTCAACAGATCCGGGGCACCTCACCAAAGGCGGCATTGTCAGCTTTTCGGGCGTAGCGAGTCCCACATACCCGGGGAAGACCCACACCCAAGCGGGATGCCCCAGGGCATTTCCCGGCGATAAAAAAAAAAGGATATACAAGCGAACTATATTGTAGGTTTGCTGTTTTGGGAAGAAAAGCCGGAACGGCTGAGGAAATACGACGTATGAATTCTTATCCATACTCTTGTATGCAACGCAAGGCCTGGCATAATAAGAACTTGTACTTCGATAATGTATTTTTTATGTTAGTTGGATAGGCAAACTGGCAGACGTGCCACCTGATGGTAAGTGGTCGACGTCGCCCATGAACATAACTAGTTTACCTGGAACCAGCCTACGCAACTCATTCATGTGCTGCCTGAGATATCATGTTAAGTCTTTGTATTTAACACTAATTACACTAACTGTCTTGCCTTTCTCTCTGAAACACAGCAAAGCTGTTTCACGGGAAAAACAAGCAATATGGTGGTATCATGCAGCCAAGAGCGCAACATAGCACATCTCTCCCACCGGTATGTATTTATGATCATGGGCAACATTAACTTACCATCATCCTCCACCACATTTTTAATTCTTCTACGAATTTTCTTATCTCTGATCATGAAAGAAACCTTTAATCTGATTCTACTTACTAGTTTAATATTTTTTTGTTAATTAAATAAAATGTTACCACAACATAATTATAAATTCTAATGCGAATAGAAAATCCGTCATTAGAAAGTATGTTTCAATAGCTCGTATTTCTATGACTCGCATTAAAACAAAAATATTTTAAAAGGGGAAACCACTAAACAAACGTAAAAATAAAACCAGTGAATCCATAATATATATAAAAAGAATGTTGATGTGTTTTGTCATAACGAATTCAGAAACCCTTTTTGTTTGAAATCTCCGAGCCGCAAGCCCTTAGCATATTTCAATGATGTAGCTGTAACGAGCATCCCTTTAAAAGGGTACGGTATTCCAGAAACTTGGAAATTTGTTATTCCACAAAAGTCCGTGTATACTTTAAAATAAAAACTACACTTCCTTGTACAACCTGAGGCGTTCTTGATTCGTTGCGTAGTTTGAAAGCGTCCTCGTTTGCAGTCGTTCTGCGAATGGTTTCGGTAATTAGGATTCTTGAAGGTGGGTCTTGAACACAACATAAATATCACCGTTTAGTGGAAACTTGTTCCCACGAAATATTCCACAGAGTACGGTTTTTATGCGTTTATTTGCATTTTTATTGCTGCGTTTAAATAAATGTATTTTCATTTTTGTTGCCTCTATTTTAGTGTTAAATTTCTACTTTGGTTCTGTTAGTTAGACTTATTCTGAAGATATTTTAATCAGAATACAGACGAAAAGTGTAAGTAAAGTAGACTAGCGCATTTCTAAAACTATAATTAAATTTCTAAAATTAATATAATAACGCTGAAGAATTTATTTGTTTCCTTTTTAGTTCATTTTGCACTTGAGTATTGAATTACTGAGAGCACTTTTTTTTAGATTATTAAAAAAAAAAAATTAAAAAAAAAGTAAAGAGCATGTGATTGTGCGGATGATAAGTTATAAATAACATCGTTAAACCGCAGTAATAGTAATTATTTACATTTTAAATTATGCCACGCAAAGCCGGCGGGGATCAGCTAGTATGATATAAAACTACCAAGCAATCAAATAAAGGACGCGAGATGAATCGTTGTATATTTACCAAAAGTAAAGGATATCATGGCGGATGGAGTGTCACATCCAATTCAGGCCAATATGATACACTTTCCGCGGCAATAAAGAAAAACATTGGAGACGAAGGTAAAACAATATTGTAAGAACATTTTATTTTTATTGTTCTCCTAATGCGTCTTGTAATCAGTTCTTACCCCGTGTCAAATATGTGGTATGTATTTTATATGGCGTGGGTGAGCTGACGACTTATTTACGGACATCACCATCAGCAATCTCTTATATTCCTTTAAAATAGCCGTTTTAATGGACTAACTTAAGATACTGTGATTCCTCTCTATATACAAGACACATCCTTGAAGTATGTGAGTGTATGTGAGCCCCCTAAGTTGGGAAGACGATCTGCGTACGATGCCCGGTCCACGTTGGATGCGAGTGATAAGGGATCGGCCGTCTTAGCTTTAATTGAGGGAGGCTCATGTTCAGCAGTGGATGGATAGAGACTGATGATGATGATGAAACGATCAATGCCGCCGCTCAACATAAGCAAGTTTTATGATAATATCGGTTGTCGACTAGATTAGTACGTAATTAAGTAATTACACTATCCTGTCTTCTCCAGAGCCCAGAAAAGATAAACAGATGCTTTACACAAAAAATAAGCAAGATGGTAACAAACGTCAGGGCAGACGAGCCACATGATTTTGTAAGAGGTAGTACCATGTATGGCAATGTGGATGGCAAGCGCTCAAGGGATCGTGGTCCGTTGAGATGGTCAATCCGCACAGCTATGGACTCCAAATTACACCATGCAATCTACGACGCCAAGGATAGGCAAAAGTGGCGGAAAGAGACGAAAGTACTTCAGGAGCAGGGAAATCACGACCCTCAGCAATGAGGAGCACGAAGCGAGGAGAAGGAAGAGTGTCATTCTGCATTGTGGGCCGGTACACATAATACCGTAAAGTGACAGCTATGCTGTCACTATGAGTTTTGTGAGTTTCCGGTTGCCCATTGGGGGATAGAGAAAAGGGAGGCAAAGCATTTTCATAACTTTTAGTTGTGCGGATATATCTTTGGGCGTCGGTAGTCTCCAACTGCTTATTCGTAAGGCCATAAAAATTATGGTAAGAGGTCAGCGTCACCCATGAATAGAAACAAGCTAACGTCCTGAGACTATGCATCTAATTAATGTGTTGCTTATCCTGAAACATAATGTGTTAATTTTTTTCTGTGCGGCGGACCAATCAGCGCGACAGTCCTACATCGCGCAATCGAAGTCCCCACAGTTTGCCGGTATATATATTGAGATAAATACAATATAATACCGGTGGGAGGGAAGCGCAGTGCCGCGGTCCCGGCTGCATGGGTACCACCATCTTGCTTGTTTCTCCCGTGAAACAGCTTTGCTGTGTTTCGGAGAGAAGGGCAAGACAGGCAGTGTAATTACTGGCACCGAGACTTAACATCTTATGTCTCAGGATAGGCAACACATAAATGAGATGCCTGGGCTCCTTCCAGGTGAACTTGTTTATGTTCATGGGCGACGTCGACCACTTACCATCAGGTGGCACGTTTGCCAGTTTGCCTATCCAACTAACATAAAAAAAAAACATAATAAACGCGTAACTTTCGTCACTAAGACGGGGAATAACTGGCACAGCCAGGCTATTCTGCTGACGCGATATA
Source organism: Helleia helle (assembly GCA_963853865.1). Lineage (NCBI taxonomy): Eukaryota > Metazoa > Arthropoda > Insecta > Lepidoptera > Lycaenidae > Helleia > Helleia helle. Next base: position 3,506,342 of record OY971425.1, on the reverse strand, counting down.
TGCACGCACGCAGTTATATAATTCCCTACATCTGTATCCACTTGTATGTTCGTTAAGTCAATGAGCAATTTTCCATGAAGGAAGCTTAGACACTATTGATTCTTATCAAGCGATCAAGTCTGTAACTAGGTTGGAAAACGCTTGGATATCGTTTGTTAATAAGCACTATATGCCCGCAAGCTTGCTGGAAACTGTGTGTTATTTAGGGAGTTTTCAACTCTATGAACCGTAATCTTATGTAAATCCACCCGAAGCGATAAGTGTTAACTATATTAACTACACTAGCTTTTCCCTGCGGTTTCATACGTTACCGTTATTCGGACAGATGGTGGTTGTTTTTATAGTTTTTGTTAATAATTCTCGACATATTTGAAAGGCCGGCAACGCACCTGCTAACCCTCTGGTGTAGCGGGTGTCAGTGGATGTCGCTATCACTTACCATCAGGTGAAACGACTGTCCGTTTGCCCCCTCTTCTATAAAAAATAATGGCCGGCTGATTATGGTCATGTAACTGGACTCCGGTTTGAATCCCGCCAAGTGCAGACAATTTGTACGATGAAAAAGGATATTTACACTGGGTCGTGGATGTGTGAAAATCTTAATTCTTTAAAAATCTTCATTATCATCATCATCAGCTTTTATAGTCCACTGCTGAACATAGGCCTCCCTCAATGGACGCCAAGACGGTCGATCCCTTGCTACTCACATCCAACACGGACCGGGCATCGTACGGAGATCGTCTTCCCAACTTGGTTAATGGCCGACCAACACTTCGTCTATACCTAAATGCGGCCTCCACTCTCACCACACTCACACTTATAAATCTCACCAAAACCCAATTAGTCGTGTAACAGTTCTTCACTATTAGTGAAAATCGCCTAAACATTGGAAAAAATATGATTTCTGTGAATCACATTTGTTATCACAAAAGGATTTAGTCCTCCTGTTAGACTGATTACTAATACATGTACTGATCCTTTTCCAGAAATATTTCTCAGGCCTGTTATCGTTCCAATCCAAACTATTTCCCCCTTTTATCCGTCTATTTAATACGCACTCAACCCTATTGGCACCCTTACAAATCCACACATGTTGTTTGCAGAAACAACAAGCCCGGCGTATCCCCACGTAATATGTAAATACCATACATTTGATGTTCTTTAGATGCGATATTGTTCGTAAAACGATGAAGTTTGGTCTCTCATAATATTGTATTATTTCTATCCAACGCAAACACTGTTATAAAATTGACCGACATGTACGTCTGTCTTTAGTAGCTTTTATGGGAAATCGATTTGGATGTTATTGAATAAACTTCTTTGCGCACATGAGGGTATTCTTTTTACGGATGAAACGTCACGAAAATGTGCAATGTTTTTGTCTAAGAAGAAGGAGAGAGTGATTGAGACCGATTGAGAGAGAGTGAGAAAGGGCGAACGTAGCATGAAGCACATAGCTATGGAGTGAGAGTAGGGAGCAAGCGAGTGAGAAAGATCGAGAGAGAGAATGAGATAGAGCGAACTGCACATCGCAAGTTTCAGAAATTTAAAGCTTTAGATTAGTATATAAACGAGATTTATTGTTTTTTTTTTAATGTTAGTTGGATAGGCAAACTGGCAAACGTGCCACCTGATGGTAAGTGGTCGACGTCACCCATGAACATAAACTAGTTTACCTGAAACGAGCCCAGGCAACTCATCTATGTGTTGCCTATCCTGAGACATAAGATGTTAAGTCTCGGTGCCAGTAATTACGCTGCCTGTCTGAAACACAGCAAAGCTGTTTCACGGGAGAAACAAGCAAGATTGTGGTACCCATGCAGCCGGAAGCGAGGCACAGCGCTTCCCTCCCACCGGTACGATTTAAAAATAAGTTTGCCAAATAAGTTTCACTTCTGACATGTGTACTTTGTACGCACGCACTTTTTTATTTAAAAGTAGATTTCTAGCCAGTATTTATAGACAAGTTTTATCAAAATGTATGCTGTTCATCGCCTTTTATATCAATGTTTTTGGGCTTTTTAAAGTATCGCCTTTTAGTTATTATCCTTGATTCTAATAGATATCACCAAATATTCAGAGATGAAACGTTTTAGTTAGTAAAAATATAAACTATGGTTTAAGATTACAGTTAATTTATCGGAACTAACATTAAAATACTAAATACGTCTTGTAAAATATAGTCTAGCTGTATATAATTATAATAATATCAACCCTTAGGTATGTTATGTACCACTGTTGGGCACGGGTCTCCTCCTCGAAATCAGGTGAGGAGGGTTTTGGGCCATAGTTCACCGCTGCACTAGCCCAATGCGGGTTGGTGAACTTCACACACCTTCAAAGACTTTTAATCTCATCAGGCATGCAGGTTTCCTCACGATGTTTCCTTTCACCGGCGAACAATTGATGGTCTCATGTTCAGGTGCACGTAGAAATTTAGAAAAACCCAGAAACCCATTTCTAGGCATCAAAGGGGGGTCAGGATTGAAGCCGTACCTCTCGGCCCTCACTTAAGACCCCTAGGCCATCTTCCCTCACAGTCTCGCTCTATTATAATAAAAATAAATAATATTTCATGTTCTTATTATTTAAACATCCTTACTAATATTATAAATGCGAAAGTAACTCTGTCTGTCTGTCTGTCTGTCTGTCTGTCTGTCTGTCTGTCTGTCTGTCTGTCTGTCTGTCTGTCTGTCTGTCTGTCTGACTGTCTGTCTTTCTGTCTGTCTGTCTGTCTGTCTGTCTGTCTGTCTGTCTGTCTGTCTCTTCTTCACACCTAAACCGCTGAACAGATTTGGATGAAATTTGGCACAAAGTAATTTATAATTTAAGTTTAGGCTTTTTATTCATTAAGTACAACGCATTTTTTTTATTTTAACCTGAAGAGAATTTATAAACATATAAATACTCTTTATGATAAAAAAGAAATTCAGACATCATAAGATATAATATGTTTTTCTTTAAAGTAGATTTATGTATACTCACTCCTAAAATAAAATAATAAACTTAAGTGGAAACTTTACTGTGTTACTTAGTGAAAGGGTTGATTGGATTTTTCATTGTTTTTTTAAATAGTGATAAATTTTATACATTGTTTTTGGTTAATTAATGTAGGTAGTTACTTGATTTGTTAAGTTAAAATAAAAAGCTTTATGTATACTCACTCCTGATACAATAAACTTAAGTGGAAACTTTACTGGCTTATGTTCTGGTAATTTTGTGTAATATTTTGTAATATTATATTGCTGTATGTTTCCCTAACAAAATAAATAAATAAAAAATATCAAACAAGCATGAAAGAATAAAGAATGCAAATATTAAAGCTTTTACTTCATGAAGTTGTTGAAATATTTTTTAAACTACAAGTTTTAAGTTTCTCAAAACTATAAATCTTTTAAGCACGAATATATTTTTCTGTAGACTCTAGAGGCAGTTTACACACACAAGGTGTAAACCATGCACATCCACCGATGACCACGATCCTCGGTCATGAGGGAGTGACCAGAGAGAGATATTTTTCTGTTAGATATAGTTAAAAATATAGTGGATAAGAGATAGAGAAAAAAACATTTTTTAGCAACAAATAAACCTAAAAGAAACAAGACAGACCGGAACATTGGCTAGACGAATTGATACAAATAAAATGAATGTTAAAATGTATTAATGGACTTTGATATACAAGGTTGATAAAAGCGAGAGGCATTAAATTAAACCACATATACTACACATGCTTAGGGTTAATACGAAACTATTAAAAACAGTTTATGAGAGAAATAAAAAAAAACTTTTTCAAAGAACTTAAATACGAGAATAGCCAAAGTAAAGCGTAAACATCCTTTGTAAAATGTCCACTGACCTTCGAATCTAAAAGGCAGTGCGACGCACAGCACGTTGCTTCTCACCGGGTCGAATAAAGCGGAGTGACTTTAAAACTTTAAAAATATCCTGTAACTAAACTATTGATTCTATTGGTCCATTTTTTGGTGTGTAGCCTGAAAATGGTACATAGTATATGTGGTTTAATTTAATGCCTCTCGCTTTTATCAACCTTGTATAAAAAAGATGAAAAAAATATACTAAAAAACCATTTTTAAATTGTGTGACTGATCCGCTTATGCCGCTCTGCCACTCTGTATGCTGCCACCATCCTACTAATTTTCTTAAGACAGCTTTCTTTGGCGTATGTATACCTACTTGTAAGCTAGTGTGAATTTATTTGGCAAGTCACAGGTTTATTTCCATTCACTTATGGACCACTCGTCTATTATACAGGCGAAAGTTTGTAAGTTTGGATGTTTGTTGATCTGTCATGGCTGAAAGTTGAAATGGAGGCTTATTGGATACATAAGCTATAAAAATATTAATAAACAATCCGGAAACGGATGTAAATCTAAGTTAACGCAGGCGAAGCTTTGGGCCCCATGGTTCAAGCCTTGTCGTGGCAGTGGGGCTCAGTAGCCTAGGGTGAGCCCAGTACCTTGGGCGAACCTAATTGAACCGAGGGGGCTCTTTGTACCGCTCTTATAAGAAGAGGGGACAAAAGAGCAGGGGGACAAGGATTTCGAGAGGATGGGAACCTCACCCCATTGCACTGTCCCGACGTTGGGAGGGGTTGCTCTGTGGAGGTGGCGTCTATGGTACTAACTAGCCTCGAGGTGCCCTGTTTGGTCATTAGATCCGGGACACCTCACTAAAGGCGGCATTGGTGGCACTCGCCGGGTTTAAGTGGGTAGAGCTGCGTCCACTTACCAGCTTTCGGGCGTAGGGAGTCCCACATACCCACCTGGGGAGACCCACTCCCCCTCGTAAAGCCAAAAAAAGGCGAAGCGGTGGGCACCAGCTAGTGAATTAATCCACAAAAACATTCAATATCATTTTAACTTCGCATATGAACATCCTTTGAGATACAAATACATAGAGATAATAACTCGAAGCACAATGGGAAAGGACGAAAGTTGAGACTCGGGCAAAAATGGATATTCGGTGACAGAAACCCCCAGGGCCTTTTGTCCACGAACATGACCACTGACAGAATTTAATTTAGTGGATGTGACATAAATTGAGAATGATATATTAATGTACATTGTACACAGTTTAAACTGTATTCGTTGCATTTCATAAGTTGACTTTATGATTAAAAGCAAATTTAATGGAGTGGAATTTTGAAACATCAGATTGTGATGAGTGATTAATATTATATTCGTAATTAGTAGCAAGTTTGATTAAAAAAGAAACGATTTAAACATTTGGTACATAACATTTACCTTAAGGATTATTATAATAAAACAATTTTTACGGATTTTGTCACGGTTTATTAAGATTTTTACAAGCCCGACGTTAGCACTTTCTGCGTAGATAGGACTGACCAAAATATTGATGTATGATAGGGTAGTTTCGAATAACTTTGTAATGATAGGACGTATGACACCTCAGTCCTCCCGTGACCATGGTTGCTGTAAAGTATCCGAAACGTCGGGCTTGTAAAAATCTTAATAAACCGCGGTAAAATCCGTAAAAATTGTTTTATTATAATGAGTGAAATTAGCTTGAGGATTATATTAAAAAATGTAAGAAAAATATTGTTTGTGGTTAGACAAAATAAAATTGTTCGAGGTTTAAAACGGAAAACAACGAAACATATAAACTCTTTCCTCCTCGCAACCTTAAAGGTAAAGTAATCCTATCAGAACTACAACTTGGTAAAAACACGTATGTCAAAGTTAGTCTTTGGTTTTGAGGATTTTGAGATTTTGTGACTTAATAAGACGCATTTCATTTTACAAATGTCTAATGGATCCGTTTTGATAAAACATGGCACAGTTATAAGCGACTCACTCATATTTGTTCCAATGGTCTCCTGCTAGGAGGATTTTGAGCCGTAGTTCACCTATGCCCTTTTTTAAATTTCCAAACTTATTAGTATATATTATATTAGTCTGAGGTAGTGCTGCTTTGCAGCCGAATTCGGCTGGCACGACCGGAGTGATACATCTCGCTCACGTAAAGTGACAGCTATGCTCTCATGTTTCGTTCGAGGGATAGGGTAAAAGGAGGGCAACACATCTGCATAATCTCTGGTTGTGCGGATGTGTCTGGGCGTCGATAGTCGCCTAAAGGCTTCGACTACTCGTTCGTTTGCCGTCCTATGCTCTAAAAAAAGTAATCAGAATATATTTACCTAGAATCAATCTTCTGTCCGATAATCTAGTTACCTTAGAAATTGTGTTAAGTCTGAATATTTTAATTAAAACCTCATTGCTTTTGCACTAGTCCCGTTCTCTTAATTATGAATCTCATCTAACGGTGAAACTACTTTTGTAATACCAGTCTTGTCGGAATCTTATTATTAAATATAATATTGTGCATTAGATAAGCTACGATCTTCATGATAAAGATTCAAGTTTAAATTTGGTTTCAACTTAATCGGAGCACCTTTAAAAATGGGGTTATATTTTAAACTTCACCTACTTTTATATTAGATAGATAGGCAAACATACAGACAAGCCGCTTGGTTGTTGGACATTGATGGACATTTTCCCCTGAGGCTCAAGCTTAGCTCAGGGCAATTGATTCATACTTTGACTATCCTGTAACGAAGATGGTAAAACTTATAGTCTAGGAGCCAGTGACATATTTTCATGACCAAGTCCCTTCCAATCGAAAATTCGTAAAATGCATTAGGGTTTTATAATATACCTAATGAAAATCTGCGACTCCATGAGTGAGTCCGGCAGTGGCAGCCTCCTACGAAAGGAGAATTTTTTTTTTTTTTTTTTATGTTAGTTGGATAGGCAAACTGGCAAACGTACCACCTGATGGTAAGTGGTCGACGTCGCGCATGAACATAAACTAGTATACCGGGAACGAACCCAGGCAACTCATTTATGTGTTGCCTATCCTGAGACATTAGACATTAGTTTTTTTAGTTACTTCCTCCCATTTTAAAATTTCTCGTATTTTAGTATAGGTACCTAATACTTGAAGGAAAAATAAAATCAGCTGATCATAACATGTTGGACGTCGTTAGCTGCTTGAATGAAAAAAAAATATTTTATATTATTTTTTCAACAAAAAAATTTCCTGGTGATCGTTTGTATGCTACTGTGAATGAAAATTAATATCAGCTTGCTGTATCTCAATGGAAAGTTTGTCAGCTGGTACTTTTAATGGTGTAACGCAGCAGCCTATCACCTATTGAAACTTATCAGCTGCCAACTTTCCCCTTGACTTACAGCTAGCTGTATTTTTTTTTCATTATTCACTAAAGCATGCTAATAATCCTCTTATAAATCATACGGGGGGAAATCACGTTCCTTAAGTTATTCTCTTTCTTCTTACAGATTTAAGCTACACAAGACCTTTCTACATTGCACCTAGATTGTGGATATTAGTATATTTGTATATATTTTTGATTCAATTATTTTCTTACAATAGCTAAACGCCTCTATAGTTGTAATATACACATTCAACAATACAATCCTGATGTTGATGTCACCATAATTTACACCAGCACTCGGCATGTTCACGAAGCTGAACGTGATCTTTGACTCGTCTAGGCCGCATTGTCCCTGTTTTATTACACTGTACATTCCTGACCTTTGGGGACACATGGCCTCAACGCTGGCATGTACGATATGACAGGAAAATTGAATTTTCTTTGTTTGATTTTGGTTAGAATATTAGTTAACTAGCAAATAGCAAATAAGATTGATGATTGTTTTTAATATTATATAACATTATCTCATTTATAAACATGTATGTACATTTGTATGTATTAATTTGTTTAAATGACAACTTTTATAAGCTTACTTTCGAATAAATCCTACTTAATTATATCCTTAGACGTCTTTAGCTCTCTAACCTATACTTATCACACCTACACCTACTTGTCACACCTAACACGAACCCCCGAATAATATTAATAAGAAATGACTTATTAGAAAGATTTGCAAAAAGCAAGAAAGTTGCCATCAAATAAACATTATTAGCCGCAAAATGTTACCACCGACACAATTTACGAGATCTTTCATCAAAAGATTAACCTACAATTGTGTACGTATTGTTATTCACATCAGTGCCACATCTAAGCAATTTAGTTCCAGAAACGGCGCTCGTCGACTATTATTTTCATTAACAAGCCTGCGCGTGACCAAAATAAATTGGCCTTTGAGGCTGTATTTTTTTAACAAGCCTTTTACCAATATAAGGCTAGAAAAATGTAGTTTTTGTAGTTGATTAAAATATACGTGGAATGTGCTTTGTGGCTTGAGTTGGATAGGACGCAGGTCAAGACGTAGTGATGGCAGGTGGTCGATGATGGCAACCGAATAGCCTAGACTGGATCGAAGATACCCAGGACACCCAATTGAGAAATGGACCGATGGGCATACGAGCAGTCGAAGCTTTTTGTCCAGAGATTATGCAGATTCATTGCCCTCCTTTTCCATTGGCCACCGGAATCTCACAAACCACACGAAACGCGATAACATAGCTGTCACTTGACGCCGGTGTTATGTGAGCGAGCCGTTCGTGCCGGCCCAATCATCAGCCTCTACGCGTCCAGTGTTGAACATAGGCTTCCCTTGATGATGATGATGAGATGGCCGATCCCTTGCCACTCGTATCCAACACGGAAGGGAAAATCTATAAGTTTTTACAAGTAGGTACAAATTACATACTTTATTATTAAATGCCTAGGAGTTTCAATTAGGTACACCGTATCTTATTTTTGTATTATTTTCAGTTGCTTACGAATTGCTTTTTGTTTTTCTTTTCAAATATAAATAACAAAACCTCTACGAAGTTAGCCTCGAGGTAGGTTTAGTTACGTGTTCTGGCCCGGTAAACAAATTTAAGAAACATTTTCATGTTGCATATTACAAACATAAATTATAATATTTAGTTCAGCGAACGGTGTGCTGAAGGCATTTAGAAAGCCTCGAATCGACTTATTGTTGTAAAAAATATTATATATAGCCTGACCAGAAATATAAAAACCCTGCGTAGTGTCGCCACTGTATCTTTTTTACGTCAACACATAGTATCTTCTACATAAATTAAGTTCTACATAAATTTGTTCCGAAATTTTCCATAATATGGCGAGGGCTTTTATTTTTTTGGTCAGGCTATTATGTATAGGTACATGTACCTATACATAATAGCCTACAATACAATATAAGAACGATCCAAAACAAACATAATCCAATGCCTGAAGTTGATCTAAGCATGTTCAACTGGCCTCATTACTTCTGCTTGAAACTGACGTGAAATAATCTGGTGTAATCACCAGAACACCCTTTCGTACCGAATTTTTCGTAAGTCAAAGTATACCAAAACTCTTTTCCAATTTTGACTTCCTTTTTTGTTTAAATTTAAAATAGTACTCGAAGCCTTAAAGTTGCTTCTGTTAGCAGTAATGATTTTTAATAAGTTACTATCTTATATGTTTTTTTTTTCTTTTAAATAAGTAAACGGACAGACAAGCTACCATGATAAGTGGTCAGCGTCACCCATGAATACATGTCTGGTCATGCCTGAATCCGTTGCCTTTTTTGATACCACTTGGAAACCAGTATATAGAATAGATGTAGCCAGGATCTTCGAAAAGACCCTGACCCTATGTAGGACTAGCACCTGGGAGTGCCCTACTCTAAACTAAAACCACTGCGAGCGCCTTCAGCCGCTTTTTGAGGGCCCCGAATCTGCAGGCAACAGGATCATCTCAACGCCAGGCTAGCCCCGGCACTGCCCGGCCGCTACTAAGTAGTCCCCGCGACATCGTGCCATAGTGGGCCAGGTTCCCATCCTCAAAATCCGACAATTGCACAGGGGCGTTACTGGAGGCGCATTAAGACAGGGGTGCCTCCTACGCACCCCTGTCTGTCGCCCGCGGGGTAGGCTTCGTCGGCGTCCTCCTCTCTTACCCGCTCGTCGGCTTCCTTCTAGGATATTACTGCTTCGCAGAAGGAAACCATCGCTATCCTAGATACGTTGCCTATCATAAGACGTTTTATAGTAAGTCTCAATGCTTGTAATCATACCATCAATGCTCGAGAGGAGAAGAGTTCATGAAACACAGAAGAAAGGTTTTTGTTAGAGGTAGTGCCATGGCACTATTACATATGCTGCGTCAAGTGCCATCACATTATGCAATTATTAATTATTATGTGAGCGAGAAGCCATGCAGTCATGTTTTGTGCGGTTTGTGAGTTTCCGGTGGTCCATTGAGGGAATAGGGAAAAGGAGGGCAACGCATCTGCATAATCTCTAGTTCTGCAGATGTTAATGGGCGTCGATAGTCGCCAAAAGGCTTCGACTGCTCGGTTCCTCTCCTAGGATATAAAAAAGGAGGATGGTATGGATGAATAGAGTATAATGATGGTAGAGTGCTGAATCAGAACACGGTACATCACATCCCTCCATTAAACCATATTTATCACCTTATGCTAGAATTGACATAGAAGACAGTCAAAACATCCCTATATTAAAGTCATGATATTGGATAACAGATGTAGCAAAGAGGAATAAAATGGCGTCGCCAATGCTGGGGCAATAAATAGGGCAATAAAGAAGCCCAAATTGTTTTTTAAACTGCCATAACAATTTATTATTTCAGATCGAGAGTTTTATTATAACTTAATATCTAAACATGACATTTCTTTAATGTGCTCGTAAGTTTCTTTTATTTTTGTGTTCTAATTGTGCGAATAAAGAAAAAAATAATAAAATTTGTAATAAAACTACTGAGACTACGATTGCAGTAAAGTATTCTAACGCCCATAATATAAAAATCAAATAATATGTTAAATCCATAAAAATGTGATGTGTTGCAAGAGGCGCTGCTTTGCAACCTAACTGGGCTGGCACGAACAGGGTGGTACCTCTCGCTCACATAACATCAGTCAAGTGACAGCTATGCTGTCGCGTTTCGTGCGGTTTGTGAGTCTCCGGTGGCCCGTTGGGGGGGAGGGAAAAGCAGGGCTACGCATCTGCATAATCTCTGGTTGTGCGTTTGTGTATGGATGTCGATAGTGGTGAAAAATTATTAACCATCCATATTAAATATATATATATATATATATATATATATTATTGTCAAAAACTAACACTACTAACATACTTATAAGTTCATTTTGTAACTAACACACTAACTATATTATATGGGCACTTCTTTTGCCTGAAATAAACATATTCTATTCTATTCTATATCAGGTGGTAGGGATGCTCTGAAGCCGCGCTACTGTCTGTATTTGTTATTTCTTCACGCTTATTTCTGTTGCTGTGTAAGCTTTGCTGTATTTCATTTTTTCAGAGAAGATTACACGGCTTTGCTGTGTTTCGGAAGTATTTTTTCAGACGACATTTTGTATATAGCAATGAGTATTTACCATCTTAATTTAAAGATCACATAAGTAAATCACCGGGGCTAGTCCCGTGATAGTAAGTTGGTATATTGTTTTAGAATAGAATAGAAAAACTTTATTCACTTATCCATACATGACACCGCAGTACTGTCTGTACGCATTAAACACAATATGTAGAATAATAACATCTAAAATAAAATAAAAAAAAAAAAAAACAAAATGAAAAATCATGTACAAATCTAAATAATCCTCGATAAAATCCGTAAAAAGTTGCTTCATTATGGTAAGTCAAAATACGATGGCTCATTTGCTAGTTTGCCAATTCAACTAACAAATAAAATAACATTTTGTCTTTAAAAAACGTCTCCCAAACCCTGTCTCATTTTAGCAAACTCTCTCTCTCTCTGATCGCTCCCTCATGACTGAGGATCCTGGTCATCGGTGGATGAGGATCTTTTACACCTTGTGTGTATAATCTGCCTCCATCGGTGTATATTCATCGCGTCTCTCACAACCGAGTAAATTTTTTCTGAAGACGGGCCTTTAACTTGATCGCTCCATCTATTTGGGAACCGACCACGGGCTCTCTTACCCTCCCAACGACAATCAGCTTTTCCAGGCCCTCATCTCCCTTCCTTAGAAAACATTCGAACCCTAAAATAAAACATTACTATCAATTGATTTTTATGGAAATTTTATATAGGGATCAGAGGACTGCCTGTCTCCTTGTCTATTAAATCGCGTCGTCATGCCAACGTCAATTACGACATTCGTTTTATAGACATTCTAGAAAAAAGAAATGGAGAATATTTGTGATTTTTTTTAATTCTATTTACGAATTTTTTGGTAATTCAACAGTCTGACGTTAGTGACATGGCGTAAATATTTGACCTTCACTCAGACTAACGGGTTCATGAAACTACCAACATTTAGCTTATTTGTCCCGTGAAACAGCTTTGCTGTGTTTGGGAGAGAAGGGCAAGACAGGCAGTGTAATTACTGGCACCGAGACTTAACATCTTATGTCTTAGGATAGGCAACACATAAATGAATTGCCTGGGCTAATTCCAGGTGAACTAGTTTATGTTCATGGGCAACGTCGACCACTTACCATCAGGTGGCACGTCTGCCAGTTTGCCTATCCCACTAACATAAAAAACGGAAGATACAAGCAAGATGGTTATAGGTATAATGGGCGGGAGTGTGGCACAAGCATATCCCTCTCAGCGGTGGTGATGACAAATCATGGTCCAAAAACATTAATTACAGTTTCGAATAAATCTCTCCTTCAATCACATATTATTAGTGACACTGAGTAATTGCTGCATGATAATTAGTAGAGCCTGTTTTGTTATATATCATATGATAAACAAAGATATATTATGGGTTTAAGAGTCGAGATATATCAAATTTTAAACGTTTCAACATGTTACTTCAAAGGTAGTATGCTACTCGTTTGAGGTATGCTCTATCTTATTTCTTTATTATTTTGTATCGAGCGTGTAATCGGATAGAGTAGTAATGTGAACCATACAATTCTGAAATTGGTCAGTGATTTGTCACTGACGCAATAGCAATTCAACCAACCAATGATCTGTTTGTTCGTCCCATCGGCCAGTCATCCATCCATGGCCATCAGTTGGCCAATCAGAGATTCAGAAATTTGGCGCAATTTATTTTCACACAAAACTCAATAATATTACCGCTAAATAATATTATTCCGATTACATGTAGAGTATAGTATCAGGGGTTAAAGAAAATGATTTATTGGTAGTAGATATACTTAATCTATAAAACTTTATACACTCCTAAAAATCCAATAACTATCTGAAAGATAATATTTAAGAAAAACCCAACTTAATAACAAGCTAATTTTGATTAAACACGCCTGGAGACCACCGTTAGGAAACCTGCTTTGAAATAATAAAAACCACATCCAAATCGGATTAGCGCGGTGCCACACACACCCCGCTTTTTGCGTCAAGGGTTAAACGTGAAGCCATTTGAAGGAAACCGTTTGGATACAAAAAGTATCGCACACGAAGCCAAAGTCGTTAGCCGTCTGATTCCAGAACGTTTCGATCTGGCCGTCTGTTGTGAGCAAGCCTTTTTGTGCTTTTTTATCAAAACTTCTAATACCTTTGCTTCTAATTGTTTTCCGTGTGTATTGATCACTAAACGACTCCAAAAAAGGAGGAGGTTCTGTGTTCAATTGTATTTATATATTTATGTATGATCACCAATTTCTCCGTCAATTGTGGAACGATTTTTTTTTTTTTTATACGAAAAAGTGCACTTCCGAGATAGTTAAATTGGAACCAAGTCAGGATCTGATAGGTGATAACCAACTTCAAATAGATGAGTGGGTAGCGCTTATAGTAAACATACCTAGGTATTAATTTATTTTTCGCTTTTGAGTGCCTATCTGTGGCACTCAATTTTTTTTTTATATATTTTTTAATTTTTTATATATTTATAGTTATAAGTCGGTTTAATTTTATTAATTAATGAACTTAATTTTAATAATCATCATCACTCCGGATATGACTGTAAATCTATGTTAACGCGGGCAAAGCTGCAGGCAATAGCTAAATAATAATAAGACTAAAACAACCTTTAAACCTTCGCAGACAGAAAAAAGAGAGGTGTGTAAGACCTTTTAATAAATTACACTAACAATAGTAAATACATTCTCATACAAATAAGGGAAATATTTCAAACTGTGTAAAAAGACAATATGGTTAAAGAGGGTGCGATTCAAAGAGACGGGTCGACTCAAACTAAACACATATTGCAATTTAATGGTTTGTGGCCGGCCGAGCAAATACGTTTTATTTTTTGCACTTCGTAACCGCAGTGCGTTTGTGGCCTTATTATATATCAGCAATTATTATTATATACCAATTAAATATAAGAAACCTCTGTGGCTCAGTGGTTAGCGCGTTGGCGCTCAAGCCGGAGGTTGCGGGTTCGAATCCTGCCTGGGAACAAAAATATTTTCTGTGTTCCTGGGTTATGGATGTGTATTAAATATGTGTATAATATAATAAAAATCTTAAATATATGTATAGTATAAAAGTATTAAATATATTTCCGTTGTCTGGTACCCGTAACACAAGTTCTTCAAGAACTTACCACGGGACCAGATTGACGTGGTGTGAAAGCGTCCATAGATATTATTATTATAATATTAACTAGGTATATGCAATGTTGTCATTAAAATTTACTTTAAGTATTCCTTATTAACTAAAGATTAATTTAAACAACGCTTAAAAACAAAAGTGCTATCTATATAGGTTCTGTGGTGAAAGTTACATTCGGGTTGGCAGAGGCGGGTGGAATGATCCTAGGAGCCTAAGGCGAAGAATAGTGGCGTGACATATTTACACCACCCAGAGAAGAGCCCGCAAGGGCACCTACAGACGTGGTTATTGTAGTCCTTCATACCCATGATCATACAGCGGTACAGAGGAACGTCTTGGGGTTTAAGGGTTAAAGTCCCACATAATCACCAGGCTACCCCGGGTCTGGGGTATCATGACGATTTCCACAGGTAAAAGGTGTAGTGGGCGATTGGATATTATGACTTGCATCTTGGTGTTCATTACAAACCATTCATAATTTATCAAAAACTCTATCAGCAATATATTACTTACATAAATTTAATTAGTTAAAATCAGCATATTTTGCGGAGCTCTATATTTCAACATCGTCTTTGCTTTGTTGAAAAGTATACACTGTTTTAAAACAAAACTATTTTGGTTTAAAATTTGATGAATATAATATGGTTCTTAAGAATTACAGAGCAATTTGCATCAGTATTCAGATATATTTTCGAAGCTACAAACCAGTCCACAAATTTCAAACTATCGCTGATAAATATGAGAATTTCACATATATTTGGTATTACGCTGCACTCCATACGGAGCAATACAGTTAGTAATGCCGTTAGAGTAGTTTTTGATAATAAAACATCTAATGTAACAAAGTGCATTTTGACGTGGACCAGCTTGTGAACTTGATTCTTTATATATTTAAAGTATTTCTAATAAATATGTATTTCCTAAGGGGACTCCTTTTTAAGTTAATAATAATATGTTTAAGTTATTTTTTTAAGTTTTTGTTTTAGGTTCTTTGTACTTTATTATGTCTTTATATTAGTATAATCTCACTTTAGCTTCTAACATTGTAATAATTTTAAACCTTACATAAAATAGATTACCTATTTTTTTTTTTTTTTTTTTTTTTTTATATAGAAGAGGGGGCAAACGGATAGTCGGTTCACCTGATGGTAAGTAAAGAACGACATCCACAGACACCCGCTACACCAGTGGATTAGCAGGTGCGTTGCCGGCTATTTCAAATATCATTTCAACATTTTCTTCTACATATTTAACATAATTGTGTTTCAATTGTTTATCTTAATTAAAAATATAATTGGAAGCCATCTATTAACATTCCAAAAGGGTTATTCATGTTTTTCACTTTTGATTTGCGGAGCTCAATATTTCAACATTATCTACTAGCTATTTGGTGTCCACAGCTTCGCCCGCGTAGAGTTCGAAAAAGTGGGTTTTTTATAGCATAGGAGATAAACGAGCAGTCGAACCTTTTGGCGACTATCGACGCCCATACACATCCGCACAACCAGAGATTATGCAGATGCGTTGTTCTCCTTCCCCTTTCCTCCAATGGGCCACCGGAAACTCACAAACCGCACGAAGCACGAAAGCACTACCTTACGCTGGTATTATATGAGCGAGAGATACTACCCCGGTCGTGCCGACCCAATTCGGCTGCAAAGCAGCATGGAAATCCTACCTAACTACGTAACTAATAACGTAATTGATTTGATGACTTAATAATAGATATTATAACGAATACAAATACCGATATTGGTATTATTGATTTGTGAAATACTAAGTGAAGTAGTGTATCGTAAAAATGTCCACACGCTCCACAATCAAAAGAGAAAGAATAGCTAAAATCGTCTTCAGTAAAAGATTATTAAGAACACAAACATATAGGGCCCCTCGCGAACCATTGTACATAACCCACAGGCAATTTATATGGAAAACGGTTCTAAATGTATTTCGTTTGATACGATCAACGTTGCTTTACAGCTCCAATCGGGATTTGATCGTACGTCTTTGTGTCATGGGAATGATAGTTGGGATTTCTGTCAGCAATCCCTTTGCATAAGCTGTCCGCTAGGGACAGATAGGTAGATCCTTTTTGTGTGAAATTGTGAATGTTACGAGTAACGACGTGAATTCTGTCTAGCTTGTGTTGTGTTCACGTTCTTACAAGACAATTTTATCTTAATAGCATTTGCTGTGTAGGAAAACCAATGGTATTATAATTGAAGTGAAGGCATGTATACCGCCCTCTCGTCTACATGGGTACCACAGTTCTTCTTATTTCTTAACGTATATTATAACTTAAGGAAAGTTTACTAAATTAAATTACGGTGCTTGTACCCGCCTTTTTGCAGAGAACAATAAAGCTACTTAAGGCAATAAATAATCAGATGGGCACCTCCGTCCTTTTTTTCTTTTGCTTTGGGAAATGCTCTTAGGTATCCCGTGAGGGAGGGGGACTTCCCAGACGGGTATGTGGGATCGCGATCGCTGCATTCGAAATATGGTAAGGTGGAAGCAGCTCTACTCTCTAAAACCCGGTGAGTGCCATCAATGCCGCCTATATTGACCCTCAATCCTGATCTATTGATCAACAGGGCACCTCAACGGCTAGTCAGTCCCCCAAGGGACCGATGCCACTTCCACAGAGGGATTGTCCCGCACC
Organism: Helleia helle; assembly: GCA_963853865.1. Lineage (NCBI taxonomy): Eukaryota > Metazoa > Arthropoda > Insecta > Lepidoptera > Lycaenidae > Helleia > Helleia helle. Next base: position 3,489,174 of record OY971425.1, on the reverse strand, counting down.
ATAGAACACCACAGAACTCCACGTCGTGACATATTGTGTGAAAGTAGGGTGAGGTTCCCATCCTCGCCCCTTGTCGCCCCGCTCTTTTTTTCCCTTTACTTGTAAGAGGGGTACAAAGAGCAGCTCCCTTAGTTCAATTGGTTTCGCCCAAGGTGCTGAATTTACCTTAGGCTACAGAGCCCCACCGCTACGACTAGGCTTGAACCATGGTGGGGAGAATTGAGTTAGCTGTTCTAACAATTAGGCCTTCTGCCAGTTTTCCTTTATAATATAAAAAGATCAGTGTAAACAGGTAAGGCAAACCATGTTTTCTAATATTTCTCAAAAAAAGATTAAAATATAGACTTACACTTGGAAAAATATTCATGACACAATTATTTGAAGCGTCTAACAAAGTGGCTAATCAAACACGAGTCCCACAGCGTCAATACAGAAGCTAAAAGTTTATGACAAAGAAAATTGCTCCATTGCTGATGAAACTTGGAGGAGATAAGTTGTTTAAGAACGTGACTGCGCAGGTGGGACTGGGACCACAATGTATGGTGAAGCAGAAAGTAATAATTTTTTGTTAGTCGCTCGCTTGGATATTGTTATTATTTGGGCAGACTATATTATAAACAATAGCAATAAATATAAACCAAGAATCACATGATAACGTAGCCGCATGGTGTTCGTAATTTGTGCGAAAACAAATTGGAGAAACATCATCATAATCATCATCATCATCATCATCATCATCATCATCATCATCATCATCATCATCATCATCATCAGCCTTTACCGCCAAGACGGCCGATCCTTTGCCACTAGCATCCAACACGGACCGTTTAATGTACGGAAATCGTCTTCCCATCTGGTAAATGGTCGACCAAGACTGCGAGTACCTTTATTGGCCCTAATTTGAGAATATAAATATACTATAATAACATTTGGTCCAATGCAGATATATTAATCATACAAAGCATGTGCACTTGGCGGGATTTAAACCCGCGACCGCTGCGTTTAGTGTCTAGTAGCATGACCACTCGACCGGCCGGCCATCTAAACTAGACTGTATGTAGGCCTGATCGTAATGTTGGCCATAATATTGACTCATCTGCGTACCATCGAGCATAACAATTAACATAATCGGATAGAGTAGTAATGTGAGCGATAAAATTCCGAAACCGGTATGTGATTTGTCACTGACTTAATAGCAATTCAAACGATCAGTGATATGTATGTACGTCCCATCAGCCCAATCATCCATCAATGGTCATTCGGGCAATCAGAGCACAAATTTGGCGTTTTTTTTAAAATACAAAACACATATTACATTACGGTTTTTTTCCGGTTATATTATGCGAAGTACTAAATAGCACTAGAATATCTTGTGTATCATGATAATAATGCCGTCTGATCAGGATACGATTTACATGGGCAAGCTTGGCATGCGTTATTTTTTTAAATACTGGTAGCTATATCTATCAGTATAACTTTATCCTTAATTTCAGGATATTAAACCCCAGCAGACCTCTTTTACTAAATGTCAAGATCACATCTGATCTTCTTCCTCTCATTCTCTTGCATCGAATCTGGATCAGTTACAACAAAAATATCGTCTGAGCATCTCCAAGGGTCTGTCGTCTTCCTTTCGACCTTCTTGTTTCAACTTCACTACTTGAAGATGAAACAAGAAAATATCTTCAACAGTTGATGACATCATGACCTAGATATACATAAAATGCCCATTTCAAAAACCCAAAAACAAAATTTAAGCCTGAAAACTCTCGAAATAAACAAAAAGATTCATTTTTCAACATAGCTTAAAGGCTTATGAATTCCTTGAACAATGGGTGTTCATACGTAACTTCGAAATGTACGAAAGTTCTAAAAAATTAACAGCTTTCAAAAGCAGAGCTTATTATGTTATGACAAGAACTTTCTCGATTAACTAACCTGAATACCAAAAAGTTTAAGCTGAAAACTCTTTGTATGATTTTCATTTAAAGATAAAATGCATGTGTATATTATAATCAGTATTATAATGTATATTATGTAATTTCATTACAAAAAGTAGTTTTTAGAGCAATCGTTAAGTATTGCTATTAGAGGTCCATGAAAATTTTCACCTTTGTTTCCATATATATCAATCTTGCAGCATTTATTGCGTTACTCTTTTTTTACCCGCGACTGTACGGATACGGTATAATATGCGTTTGGGGTGAGAGGATGTTTGTCTGTGCTAACCAATTTTGCCATTTATCTCTAAAACTACTTTCCGATATTGATGCGGTTTTCAGACACTGCCAGTATCTTCGGAACCTTGCCTAAAGGGACTCCTTTTTGTTAATATACGTTTGGGGTGAGAGGATGTTTGTGTGTGCAAACCAATTTCACCAAGCCCAGGCAACTCATTTATCTGTTGCCTATCCTGAGACATAATATCTTAAGTCTCTGTGCCAATTACACTGCTGTCTTGTCTTTCTCTCTGAAAAACAGCAAAGTCGTTTCACGGGAGAAACAAGCAAGATGGTGGTACCACCAGTAAGTCCTTGTTGTACTTGTTAATGTTCAAGGGTGACTACAGGAGCCTTCTTTCTCAGTACTTCATAATCATCATCATAAGTTTTAACGTCCACTGCTGCAATTGTTCTTTCAATTAATACACAATAACCAATCCCCATTATTATAATATAAATCTCGATAATAATGACGATGTGTTACTATACATGGGTGCACTCTAAAAGCGCATCCTAGTATTAGTACCCCAGTATCGGTTACAATACAGCAGTTTTCTAAACATACTTATGTTTCTATATCGTCATTATTATGCCCGCCGTTGCTAAACACTTCAATTTCGCATAATTTTACACTGAACAATTTAGGAGCCTCATTAAATATTATCATATTGGTGGAACAACACGATCCCATTTTGGCTCATTAGGCCATATACATATACGGGCTGAGCGTTTAGCGATTTAATATGAGTTTTGATTAGTAGTGTACCGATACTGTGTGAAAAGTTGCAATATGTATTAGTAAATTAGTAGTACTCTAGTAGTCTACTAGTAGTGGTGATGGTCTAGTGGGTTAGGACTCGGTCTCTTGAGTGAGAGGTCTGGGTTCGATATGGACCGGGTGCCCTGAAATGGGTTTTCAAAATTTTTTCCGTGCACATAAACATGAGAACATCTGCGCACGAGAAAAGAAAAAAATTGTGAGGAAATCTGCATAGCTGCATCGCCTGCTCACTGGTGAAGAAACACATTGTGAGGAAACCTGCATACCTGATGAGATTAAGACTTTGAAAGTGTATGAAGTTCAGTAATTTTTTTTTCTTTAACCGGCGTTAATGGGCGAGCCCCACCATGGTTCAGGCCTCGTCGTGGCGGTGGGGCTCAGTAGCCTAGGGTGAGCAAAGCACCTTGGGCGAATCTAATTGAGCCGATGGGGCTCTTTGTACCCCTCTTATAAGAATAGAGGACAAAAGAGCAGTGGGCAAGGGGCGAGGATGGGAACCTCACCCCATTATATTGTGTGTGCGGGGCAGCCCCTCTGTGGAGGTAGCGTCGGTCCCTTGTGGTACTTACTGACTAGCCGTTGAGGTGCCCTGTTAGCTTAACAGATCCGGGGCACCTCACTAAAGGCGGCACTGGAGGCACTCGCCGGGTTTTAGTGGGTAGAGCTGCGTCTACTTACCATTTTTCGGGCGCAGTGAGTCCCACATACCCGCGTGGGGAGACCTACTCCCCAGGCCTCAGAGCATATTTTCCCGGCGTTAAATAAAAAACCAGGTTGCTACGTGTAATAAACTCACAAAATCTACTTGAATATAGAACATTCTAATCAACCACACAAATGCATGATCTAGAACATACATGATGCACAATGTCCTGACACACACAGTGGCCTGCATGTTTTACAACCACTCATTAAGCACGGCTGCCACACGAACCAACTGGCAACTGCCAAAGGCTAGCAGAACCACTTTTTGTCTATATCGCTATTAGGAAACTCTGGATATCTACTTACTTTCAACTAATAAGGTACGGCTCCACCGCGGCATACGCAGAAGCTACGCACGTAGCATGTCCGTGGGTTGCAGTGAAAATCATTACATACATTTTCTTGCAACGTGAAGCTAGACAAACGTGCGTAGCCGTAGCCGTGAGCCGCGGTGGAGCCACGCTCTAATTCGAATGACTATTTACCACATTATTTTTATAAAGAGCGAGAGACTGACTACTATAACCAGCAGGAATACCACGACTAGAGATGACTAGAGAGGCTAAGATAAGAAATTTTACGGTGTATCTTTTTTTTATATAGAAGAGGGGGCAAACGGATAGTCGGTTCACCTGATGGTAAGTGAAGAGCGACATCCACAGACACCCGCTACACCAGTGGATTAGCAGGTGCGTTGCCGGCCTTTCAGGTATGAGTATGCTCTTTTCTTGAAGGTCCCTAAGTCGTATCGGTTCGGAAACACCATATGAGGCAGCTGATTCCATATATTAGTCGTGTGAGGCAGGAAATGCCGTAAAAATCGAGTTGTTGTGGATTTCCGGACATCGAGATGGTGTGGGTGAAATTTGGAGTTTTTCCGCGATGTCCGGTGGTGGAATTCTGCTGGAGGTATTAGTCCGAATAATTCCTCAGAGCACTCCCCGTGGTAGATGCGGTAGAAGATGCAGAGCGATCCGACATCTCTACGCAGCGCCAAAAAATCAAGCCGATTGGAGATAACATTGTCGTCGACGATTCGAGCCGCCCGGCGTTGAATGCGGTCAAATGGAAGGAGCTGATACTGGGGCGCTCCAGCCCAGAGGTGAGAGCAGTATTCCACGTGAGGCCGGATCTGCGCCTTGTATAATTGAAGGTGGTGTGAAGGCATGAAATACTGCTTCGCCCTATTGAGCACGCCTAGTTTCTTCGAGGCTAGTTTAGCCTTTCCTTCCAAATGACCACGAAACTGCACATCTCTCTCTATCTACATGAGACACTCAGAAAGTTTTGAGTAATTAAATCACCTTACATTGATAAAATAATTTTATTAAATCTTTTCAAAGTACCTACTCTTTACAAGCTTCTATTCAAAGTATTGTCCGTCTAAACACTCAACAGTCAAAATACTTTTTCCAGTCTGCCGAACACACCTCTTCTACGGTCTTCTCGAATACTGTAAGCGCATCTTCCGCCAAAAACCCCCTCTAAAAATATGATGGCATATTTGGAATTCGAACAATGGTATTCTACTCGTAAATAATCACATATTTTCAAATAATTACAATTAGCCAGAGCTTCATACATAAAAACTATTTATCGCAAAACTTTATTAATGGTTTAATGGTGTTTTCAATTATTATTTAATGACTATTTACTATTATTTTCAAAATCAAGGATCTTATGCTTATATGAACCCAAAGTTCCCGTTCTAATTAGATTTGCATTTACACTTAATCCTATTTTTTATAGAAGAGGGGGGAAACGGTCAGTCGGTTCACCTGTTGGTAAGTGAAAGCGACATCCACTGACACCTGCACGTTTGATATAAGCATATATTACGTCTACGCTATCCTAAGTATGCAGCCTTAACATGCATTACGTAGGATTGATTATTAATAGGCAAACCGTTCGCTTACTCCAACATACGCCACAAAGAGCTTTTACTTACTCCGGAATATTATACATAATAATAATAATGTGATGTTACAAATTAAGCGCTTAAGATGGTTCAAGATATTGATTATTAAGAGGATTATAATGTGTGGCTTAGAAACACGGATTTTGCTCAGAGATATAAATATATCTCTGAGCAAAATCAAATGATCATAGGGATAGGTGGTCTCAAGCTTAGCTCGTGTGGTGAAGAATAGATTATTGTAAATACCACGGTACATGATTTTTATCATTCAGATTTTTTTATGCTATAACGATGCAACCGAGCAGTCATAGCCTCATCGTAACTATCAACGCCCATAGATCCACACAACCAAAAGTTATTCAGATGCATTGCCCTCCTTTTCCTTATCACCCCCAATGGGCCACCGGAAACTCACAACCCGCACGAAACGTGACAAAATAACTGTCACTTGACGGCGGTTTTATGTGATTATGTGAATATGATTTTGTCCCATTCGGTGTCGAGACCCTTGGTCCGTGGGGTCCTAGCGCTTTAAGGCTTTTTAAGGAAATAAGAAAAAGGTTAGTACACATCACAGGAGACCGAAGAGCTGGCAGCTACCTCGGACAAAGAATTAGTCTAGCAATTCACAGGGGGAACGCTGCCAGTATCTTCGGAACCTTGCCTAAAGGGACTCCTTTTTATTAATATACTTAAGTTATTATATTATATTTTTTAAGGTTTTAGTTTTATGAACTATTAGGTCACCAAGTTATGTTTTTATTCGTTTTGGAATTACTGACATAAAGTTTTTATTTTTTTAAATATTGAAATCGTAATTCATACAAAAACAACAACATGACACCGTCATTCTGTTTGTCTGTTGTCGTCACGTAATTTGAGTCGATTTTACTTCCAAGCCGCGTCAATAGATGTTTGTTATCGAAATAATTGTGAAACATGACATGACAACATGTCGCAGGATAAGCAACATAAGATTAATTTGCGCTAATTTCAGGTAAAATCGTTTAAGTTCATGGTCGACGTTGACCACTTAGCATCAGGTGAAACATCTGGCACTTCATCTATCTAACTAAAATAAAAAAATGAATTAAAAACTCCAAAATTCGGATTCTTAGCCTATATTATATTCACTTGAAATCACAGCGGAAAGAATACATTATAACATTAAACTTTCTCATTATTTTATCATACATTTTATTCCCTTTAATATTGTGTGGTGTCTCAAAATACAACGTTAATATCACGAATAATATATTTTCTCTTGTTTCTCGGTGTAGTTGATTAATGAGAGAGAAAATTGGTTTAGTCGAAGCTCCCTTAAACCTTAGATTGAGAAGGTAGTCTTGATTAGAAAGGAATCGCGTTCCATGAAGGTAAATTACAAAGGGAATAAACTTTTATAAAAAGCGTGGAAGGGATCATGATATCCTGAAAGAGATCCCATCTTACTCTTTTCCACTCGTCCAAGGAGGTAATCAGGAAACTCATAATTTTTTCATGAAAAATAAAATATTGCTCCTGCGTACTTTTATATAATAATAAATAATATTATGTTGGGACAACTCACACATGGATATCCGATCCCAAACTAGGCAGAGCCTGATCTTATGGTAACCAGACAACTGATATATACTTATATATTACTAAATACATACATATTATAGATAAACTACACCCAGACACAACAAATGATCATGCTCATCACACAAACATTTGTCCTGGGTGGGAATCAAAACCCACGACCTTCTGGTTTAGCAGTCAGGGTCACTAACCACTAGACCAACAGGCCAGTCAGTTTTATATAGAAACGTGGTTTCAGCTTACCTAGTAAGTAAACTCCAGTACTTGAAATACGATCTTTGGGATCATAATATGGTATTTACTTACGATGACTGTAATTCTATAAACACCAAATTTTTACCTGTAAACATCCCTAACATTTTATGCTTGCATATGCACCATTCTCTAATCACATGCAAAATCATGCAAGACCCTGTACGCTAATGCAAACGCCCATAAACAATCGACGATCGTTTCACCACAAATAGGCTCCAGGCTCTACGAATAACATTCGTTGAACCAAGGGTACTGCATTATGCATGCATATGCGTGCATTCAAACATTGAGCATATCATATGCTACCAATTCTCACATTTGAGTGTTTAAACTCATGACTTTAGCAACTGCGCTGAAATAAACAATAAAAATGGCTCATCCTGAAATTATTTCATACCTTAACACAGCAAGCTCAAGTTATAGGCAGGCAAGTTAACATATCATTTAAAGCAACCATCTGTAAAAAAAACCTATCAAGCTTAAATCTTGACCTTTGGACCTTCAAGAAAAGATCTAATCATCTGTCGTAGTGGGTATCAGTGGACGTCGCTTATCACTTACCATCAGGTGAACCGACTGTCCTTTTGCCCCCTTTTCTATAAAAACACAAGTATAGCTCAATTTCAACTTACTACTTAAAATGTTGGTCGACCATTAACCAGGTGGGAAAACGATCTCCGTGTAGTGGTGTTGGATACCAGTTGTAAGGGTCGTCTTAGCGTTAATTGAAGGAGGCCTATGTTCAGCAGTCGATAGACAGGCTGATGATGATAATGAATTAAAATTATTTATATTCTGAGTTAATAATATTTTTACAGATTTTATCCGAGATTATAAAGTTTTTCATATTCCCGACGTTTTAGTTACTTTACAGCAACCATGGTCACGTGGGTACTTCAGAATAAATCTTAATGAACTGTAACAAAATCCATGAAAACTTCTTTCATTATAATGAATCGAATCCGCGTGAACATTAGTAAACATAACGCATACCAGGATTTTGCAGGCAGTAAGCAGTATTTTTAGCAGTCCAATAACAACAGAAACATTAAGCGGGAACATTTTCAGGCCGAAAACGTTAACGAAATGCGTAAAGCCCCAATAACCTTAACGATTTAGATAAATTGGGTTCTAAAACTGGTCTGACCCCACATACGTTATACATTCGGTCAGTGATCTTCGTCTGGATATTCGTTCGTTAAAATATTTACAGTACCATGGTAAAAAACATCATGATAAAACGTTTAATGGTACTTGAATAGGCAAAAAGGCAGATACACAGATAAAATGTAAAAATTAATCCTGCAACTAGCCCAGGCGACGGATTCTCGTGTTGGCTTTTTTTATATCGCAGGGAAACCCTTATGGATGCAGCCAGGATCCCCGGGTAGATCCTGACCCAACATGGGACTTGCACCTGGGAGTTCCCACCTCAACGAAACCTACTGCGAGCGCCTTCAGCCGCTTTTTAAGGGATATGCAAATAACATACAGGATCACCTCAGCGACAGGCTGGCCTCGGCGAAGGCCTGACTACTCCTCGTAAGGGGGGACTGCCCGGCCGTTACTAATCAGTCCCCATGACGTCGTGCCATACAGACCCAGGTTCCCATCCTGAGCCCCACACGAATACAGATGCGTTACTGGAGATGCATTAAGTAGCGCCTCTTGCGCACCCCTATTTGTTGCCCGCGGGAGGAGGCATCGTCGGCGATTCACGTGCTGTGCTGAAACGTAAGATGGTTAGTCTCGGAGCCACTAATTTCACTGCTTATCTACCTTCTTTCCACAGCAAAGCTGTTATAATGGTATATGAGAAATATGCAGGATGGTACTCATGCAAACGGGAGCGCGTCAGAAGCGCACCTCTTATGACATCCGTCGACAAGAGATAAGTTTTTAGCGCATTTTTTAGAGGCCACGCTTAGACACACCAGTGGGAAGAATAAGTGCAAAAGTGCATAGATAATTTCCTGCTTGTTTCTTTTGTGAAACAGCTTTGCTGTGTTGAAAAAAAGGGCAGAAAGAGAGTACTGGTACCTAAACTCACCACCGTCTGTCTCAGGATAGGCAATGAACGAATTAATTGCCTGGGGAAGTCCCGGACTCGCTTTATTCAAGTACGACGTTGTACTTAATTATCGTCGGGATTTATAGCCTTTAAGGAACTATTTGAACCTTAGAGTATACATAACAGAGCGCGCGTCACTAAGTATGAACTGTACGCACAGGTATGAACATAGACAAGACCATTGTCTTTGGAACCGTCAATCAGTGTCAAAACAACACGTGCTTTTCACCATATTTATTTTTATGTTAAAATGGTGAAATGTGGAGTGCCAATTTGTAAGAATAATTCCTGGAAGCAAAATAAAAGAAAGCAATAACATTTCTGACTTGGCGTTCATTGAGGGGTGCCTGTGTTCAGCAGTGGATGGATAGAGGCTGATGGTGATGATGATGAATGTCCTAATTTAAAATATAGATATTTTTTAATTTATTACGCATGGAAGGTCACTCTCACAGCGCTTTACTATAGATAAATATCTATATAAGGCAGGCTTACGATCGGCACAATGAAGCGGCGTGACAGTAATAATAATAATAATCTATGGACGCTTTCACACCACGTCAATCTGGTCCCGTGGTAAGTTCTCGAGGAACTTGTGTTACGGGTACCAGGCAACGGAAATATATTTAATACTTTTATACTATACATATATTTAAGATTTTTATTATATAATACACATATATAATATTTTTTGTTCCCTGGCGGGATTCGAACCCGCAATCTCCGGGCTTGAGCGCTAACGCGCTTACCACTGAGCCACAGAGGTCGTCAAACAATACTATAGCACTCAACAATACTATATTATATCGACAATATTCATAGGTCGACAATATTATAGCACTCTATATATTATTATGTATAGTCTAAGATTTGAACTAAATCACGTTCATATGATAATCTTTGCTCCTAGCCCATCTTGGAATCATCGTAAAACTAAATCAAATTGTCAATTTTGTCTTACCCAGCAAACTTAATTGTATGGATGTGGATACATACGACGACCTCTGTGGCTCAGTGGTAAGCGCGTTGGCGCTCAAGCCGGAGATTGTGGGTTCGAATCCCGCCAGGGAACAAAAATATTTTCTGTGTTCCTGGATCATGGATGTGTATTAAATATGTGTATTATATAATAAAAATCTTAAATATATGTATAGTATAAAAGTATTAAATATATTTCCGTTGTATGGTACCCGTAACACAAGTTCATCGAGAACTTACCACGGGACCAGATTGACGTGGTGTGAACGCGTCCATAGATATTATTATTATTACATATTCAATGAGTCAGATTCTTTTATAACAAAATCCTTCTTTAGTTTTCTCTTCCTTGCGAGTCTGTCTCAAGCCATTCTCTATCTCTGAGATGTAAGCCTTAGAATCCAAGACATTCTAAGAATAAAACCGTAACTATTTAACACGCCAACTCATATGTCCAATAACAGATAAAATTACAAAGAACAACCATTTGAACAAAGTACAATCAAATATTTATTTATTCCTTTTATAAATAGCGCAACGAAATATGTAAAGCTCCGTTTTTACAAGCCTTCACTTCCAATAATCCGCAACATAAAAAGGAAACAACATTCTCAAATGTATTTTTCTTTTAGATTATCGCCAACTAGAAAATAATTTAAGCAAAGTATTAAGGAAAATGTGTTTCTGTTAGCGTTATAAATGCTTTATAGTTTGTGAAAATAAAATTAGGTGGCAAAAAGTTGCTCATATTTTTGAGAATGAAATCTACTGTTTGTAAATTTTCAATTTTTTGACACCAATCTTGAAATTTTTAAATCATCATCATCAGCGTTTCGTGCGGTTTGTGAGTTTCCGGTGGCCCATTGGGGGATAAGGGAAAGGAGGGCGGCGCATCTGCATGGCCTTGGTTGTGCGGATGTGTACCTATGGGCGTCGGCGCCGTGAAACTCCGACTGCTCGTTTGCCCCCTGATGACATAAACGGCACGATGACAGCGGACACGTGGCGCTGTTGTCTGTGGTGGACGTACCAGTCTAATCCATTACCAATAGTTATATAATAAACTGTTTTTCTTTCAACATTTTAATTTGATGTACTCATATGTTATCCTTTTTTTCATTCTCCACAGTGATCTAGTTTAATTAAATAAGTAAAGGATTTTGTCAATAAATAACTACATTAATAATTATGCCACAATCTTTGTTATCAATGCAAGAGCAAGAATCTTTTTACAATAACAGTATTAACGTTACCTGTGACAGTAATACAAGCCCCCCCACTATGGTTCAGGCCTTGACGTGGCGGTGGGGCTCAGTAGCCTAGGGTGAGCCCAGCACCTTGGGCGAAGCTAATTGAGCCGAGGGGGCTTTTTGTACCCTATTATAAGAAGGGACAAAAGAGCAGGACAAGGGGCGAGGATGGGAACCTCACCCCATTGTACTGTCCCAACGTTGGGAGGGGTTGTTCTATGGTGATCCCTTGCGGAACTGACTAGCCGTCGAGGTGCCGTGTTGGCGGCGGCATTGGTGGCACTCGCCGGGTTTTAGTGGGTAGAGCTGCGTCCACTTACCAGCTATCGGGCGCAGCGAGTCCCACATCCCCGGGTAGGGAGACCCACTTCCCCGCGGATACCTCAGAGCATTTCCCGGTGTTAAAAAAAAAGTAATACAAGCCACTTAGTTTGTTTCGCCGTTTCTTCTTGGTGGGCTTGCTTTAGAATTAGCATAAGACTTAATCGTTTCTATTGACACTCAATAAAATACAATTTATGTGCGATTTTTTTTCCTCTCCTTTACTTTTATAAAACTATACCAAGAGCGACTCAAAAGTGTATTATATATGCAATGCGCAAAATAAAATGTAACGTGTAGCCGTCCAATTAATTTCAATATTAATATAAAGAACAAAACACGTAAATGATGAAATAATTTTGAATAAAACTTGATTGTGTTTTAAATCAAAAGAGCGAGCAACGAAAAATGTTGGTATTATTCGTTTTTTTTTTCAAATAAAAGCCTTATTATATGATGCACATGGGGTCCATTGTGCGTTGAAATTTAAATAGAAAAGCGGATAAGGGTGCAGTGGCTAGCCTAGCGTGAAAATGGCTTTGACTACCAACCTACTTTTATAATAAAGATAGATTTTTTACGCAGTAATTGGTTCGTGAATAAACCAACATCAAGTATATTGCAGAGTTTTATTGTACATCATCATCAGCATCAGCCTCTATCCGTCCACTGCTGAACATAGGCCTCCGTCAATGAACGTCAAGGCGACCGATCCCTTGCCACTCTTATCCAACACGGACTGGCCACCGCACGGAGATCGTCTTCCCACCTGGTTAATGGTTGACCAACACTTTGTCTACCTAAACGTGGCCTCCACTCTAGAACCTTATTGCCCCATCGGCCATCCGTTCTTTTGAGTGTGTGACCAGCCCACTGACACTTCAACGAGCTTATTCTTTGTGTGATATCAGTAACCTTAGTTCTCTAGCGTATGCGTAGTATATAGTGAATAGTAAAAATAATATTTCAAAATGAGTAATATCCAAATTGTATTTAGTTTCGTCTTAAATCTGCTTATAAGAATTGTACCAATTTACCATGTTTTTCATTCTTACTTCACGGAATTCGTTATTTCATTACTGCCTTGCTCTTACATGTCGTGGTCAAGTCTACACACTGGCACATAATATAATGCTGTTTTTAAAGTGAATAATGTTATAATTAAAGTTAACATAAAGATTACCATATATGGACATGACAATATTAACCTATTTTTACGTTTATATCATCATCATCATTAGCTTTTATCCATCCACTGATGAACCTAAGACCGATCCCTTGTCACATAAAATACAAAAATAATTAATCACAGGCAGATTTATGAACTAAAGTTTAAAAGTTAGTTAGTTTGTTTGCGCTAATCTTTGGATCTATCGATCCGTCTAGGTTTCTGACTGGGATTAGAAATCCGACTAAGATTTAAAAAAAAATACATTTGACAGCACAATTATTGAGGAAAGATTTAAGCTATTTCGCAAGAGGTAATGCCATATTGCTTTGCAGCTGAATTGGGCTGGCTCGACCGGGGTGGTACGAGTACCTCTCGCTCGCATAACACCGGCGTCAAGTGACAGCTAAAAGAGAGCAACGCATCTGCATAATTTCTGGTTGTGACCCCAAAAGGCTTCGACTGCTCGTTTGCCCTCCTATGCTATAAAAAAGCTATGTTTGGAGGAAATGTTTGTTTCTAATTTTAGGACGCATAAAAACACGGGACACATGTTGTTAGTTAAATAATAAACCATGCCTAAAGACGAATAAAGACTTCATTCGACACCAATTTTAAAGCTGAAATATCAATTTTTTTAATACTTTAATATAACCAAATGGCACAATCTCATTTTTATTAGACCGTTTAAGTAAACATGAAATGAGGGTTTCAAAAGTCAAAAAGGTTAACGTTATAAAGACTTCAAACGTTGTTAAAATATTTCATAAAAATTTGAAGCGTAACCTTTTAGAACAATCTGAATGTTTCATATATTATAATTTCATTGATAAATATTTATGAAATCGAGCATGTTCAGAACGATCATAATTTTACCTTGAAGCTGAATGTGATATTAAAATGACGACGTTTTTTGTTTGAATTTGAATTTTCTATTTTCATTTTGCTTTTTTTTTCAAGATCATGAAATTCTTTTTGAAGCTGCTTTTATTGAATTGGAAAATTAAAAAGTTTCGGATTATTTAAGTTTTATTAGAGTCGAAATTCAGCCAATAAGTTTATTGTATTTTGATATTATAAATTATTGAATTAAATAATCTTTTAAATATAAGTGTATAATAAATATCAATGCGAATGTTATTTTGTTTGTTTGTTTTTTACTCTTTTTTCCTTATATATAATATAATAATATTAATATCAACCCTCATATTATGTCCCTCACTGCTGGGCACGGGTCTCCTCCTCGAAATCAGGCGAGGAGGGTTTTAGGTCGTATTTCACTGATGCGCTGGCCCAATGCGGGTTGGTGAACCTCACACACCTTCAAATACTTTTTATCTTATCATGTACGCAGGTTTCCTCACGATGCTTCCTTCACCGGTGAGAAAGCGATGGTCTCTTGTTCAGGTACACCTAGAAATTTAGAAAAACCCATTTCTAGACATCACAGGGGGGGGTCAGGATCGAACCCGAACCTCTCGGCTCTCACTCAAGAGGCCGAGCAGATGCCCACTAGGCTATCGTCGCTTTTTCCCTTACGGTGACAAAATATTCTCGCTAATGATGAAACTTTTCTTTGTAAAAAGATTTTTTTGAAATTTTTGGTTTAGTGCTTCGGGTTTGAAATCCTGACGACTCTATGTTTATGTTATCATGTTTTATGCAAATAAATATTATTATTATAAAAATAAAATGAAAAATTCTTTGACGATCTCTGTGGCTCAATGGTTAGCGTGTTGGCGCGCAATCCGGAGGTAGCGGGTTCGAATCCCGTCAGGTAACAAAACATTTTTCTGTGTTCCTGTGTCATGGGTGTATATTATATAATATATTTAAGATTATTATCTTAAATATCTTATTATGTCAGAATCTATACCTACAATGAAAATCAACTTTACTACACATATTTTAACGGTAGGTACATTTTTTACAAGAATTGACAAATAAGAAAAATAATGAAACAATAAATAAAAAGTCGAGACTTGACATACCATATTTTAAAAACCTGTTAAAGTTTTACTTTTCATAACTGCTGTTGACGAAATACATTTCAAAGTCCCGTACCAAGTAGTGGGACATATTAGGAGGGTCGATGAAGATTGTTTTGTATATACTTGCTGTTGCCGCAGTCTTGTCTGTCTTTTAATAGTTTTTTTTGGAGGTAGGTAACAGACGAAAGCACAGAAATACTTAATTTTATATTGGTAGTTGTGATAGTACAGGTTAAACTTTCTAATTTCTAATTTCTAAAGAACACGACCGACGACCTCTGTGGCTCAGTGGTAAGCGCGTTGGCGCTCAAGCCGGAGGTTGCGGGTTCGAATCCCGCCAGGGAACAAAAAAATATTTTCTGTGTTCCTAGGTCATGGATGTGTATTAAATATGTGTATTATATAATAAAAATCTTAAATATATGTATAGTATAAAAGTATTAAATATATTTCCGTTGCCTGGTACCCGTAACACAAGTCCTTCGAGAACTTACCACGGGACCAGATTGACGTGGTGTGAAAGCGTCCATAGATATTATTATATTATTATTATTATACACCGCTGGGGTTTAGTGGGTAGAGTCTGCGTCCACCTTACCATCTTCTCGGGCGCAGAGAGTCCCACATAACCGCCGATGGTGGTATGCCTAAACGCATTCCCCTGCGAAACCAAAAAAAAAAAAAAGTACAGGTTAAACTTATGTCTACAAGTACTATCACAACTTACACAATATACAGGAGTATTGGTAATACACCCTTTAGGAGGAATACGCTCGGAAATGACAAAATGTCTTGATTGTTACATCATATTAAATGATAATTGTTATTACTAAATTGGGTCAAAATTATCGCAAATAGTTAACCTAACGGAAGAATACGTCAAATTACCAATAACTCTGTATATAGACTAGTAAGAAAAAATATTAATTAAGTATGTATAATATATTTTATACATTTATAAAAATATTCCTTAGATAATAAATTTGTTAGCGTAGAATAATAGCCCATATGAGAGATATAAATTAAAAGTATATTGAATATTTCTACAAACGAGCCATTGTGTATTATGAAAATAGTTTACCCCAAACTTGCTCAGGCCCTTGGGAAATAAAAGCTTGCAATATTTTTGTTATATTTATATAAGATATTTTTTATATTATTTCCATCTTCGGCATCGGTTTGTTTTCATTCAAATTAATATTATATCAGGAGACACGTTAGTGTCTAGCGCCAAGAACACATCCAAGTAGTTTGTCGTGAGGCACTGTGTATATATTCTCGAGACATATGTAAACATAACCTCCAAAACATAACAAAAATTTTTTGGGGCTTTATTTTGTTATTATTGCCAAAACACTAAGACTTCACTATTTTAATAAGTTTCTTTTTACGAATTTTACACATACTACAAAAAAATATTGGGTCTCAGCAATTATTTAATACATTTCAAACATGAAAATTATTGCTTGCGCCGTTTTGCGATTAAAGAGGTTTAGAGAAAATATTAATATATAAAACGAATATATGAAACAAAAGACGTTTATCAAATAAAAAATACGACAGAAAAAATATATTATACGAAAGACGTTTATCAAATATAAAATATGACAGAAAAAATAAATAAAAATAAGCTATAGAGAATACAAGAAAAAAAACGAAATACTTAATTTTTAATACAACACCGTATATTGATAACGATAGGCAGCATGGCCTCAGGTCTTGGCCGGTTCCAACAGAAAATGCCAATTGGAAAGAAAAATGATAATACAGTCTAATAACTAATTATTTTTCGAGAAATAACAAAATTATTTAACAAAGTGAGATGTACTATCTCTATCTATGTAATTTTGGTGCTTTAAAGTGATTTTAATGTATTTTTTTATTTAGTTTCAACCGATTTTATTCGGTCAAAACTCTAAAAATTAGACATAACCGCATAATAAATGCCGCTGGAGTTTGTTTCTTGACTTCATCTCCTACCAATTAAATTAATGTAAACCCTTGATTTACATTAGTCAACTTATCAAGAATGGAAACAATGTGGAGTTAACGGAGAAATGCTGTTATGTTTACAATAGAAAAAACAGTTTGGTAGCTGTAGCAAACCAAGAAGATGGTGTTTATAAGTTGGTCATGGAAGAATAAAATGAAAGATGGAGCAGTTACGGGAATATCATACACAGACAGCAATCTGAAGAAGAAAATGAGGAACCAGAACCATTTACTTTTAGTAAAGGGGGACCCAAATTAAGTGAATAAAAAAGCTGCGTTATAGATTTCCAAATCTATGTACAACGTTGAGTCCAAATGTTACTAATGATCCAGTCTGTGTCCATGAAGCTCTGGAGAGTGGATTGAGGCAATAGAAGAAAAGCTGCATGCAAGCTTTTGAAGAAAATGATGCATGGGTTCCTGTGAGTGAATTACCTTTTGATTAAACTTTAGTACAGTGCAAGTGGGTATATAAAAGGAAATTAAATAGTGATAATAGTGTATGTTACAGAGCATGTTTAGTGGCTAAGGGCACAAGTTACAGAGAGGCCTGGTATTGATTATGAATAGACTTTCTCACCAGATGTCAGACATTTCTACTTTGAAATTATTGTTCGCACTATCTGTTCAGTTAAAATTAGATGTCACTCATTTAGATGTTAAAACAGCATTCTTAAATGGTTTTCTTAAAGAGGACATTTATAAGGTTCAACTAGTTATTAATTGTGATTCAAATAAGAATAAGATTGTTAAACAAAGTAATTTATGGTTTAAAGCAGTCATCTAGATCATGGTATTAGAGAGTGGAGCAATGTTTATGTGAGTTAGGTTTCAAAAGGAGTCGTATAGAGCCATGTGTTTTTACAAAAATGAATAATGATGTAAAAATTGTTATAGCATTATATGTCGATGACTTATATTTGTTCCAATAATCAAATAGAGACAGACAAGTTAATTTCAGTATTGATTATGATATTATGTAAGTAATTTTACTTCAATTTCTGACTTGTCATACTTTTATTATTGTCAATACAATTTGTTTTCCCATTGTTACAGGCCGTGCAATAAAAAAAACTTTAAGCGGAAAAGAGCTGGTTGTAAACAAAAATTGCGAGACATTATGTGTAGTATTTCTTAATTTTAATTATTTTCTTTTGAAGTTATTTCCTTACTGTTTTACATTTTTTTAGCTTCTGGAAAGGAGAATATTTAAAGGCCTTAAAGGACAATAAACATAATAATAAGTACATTGGTATCAAGTAAATTTATGTCTTTCTTCGTATGGAGTTGGATTTGAATTATTCTTAAGAAAACAATAAAGAAAGTAATACATCTAAAGTTTTGAATTTTTTTTTATTCTGAAGGCATGGTAATGTCCAACTATAACTTAATAAATTTAGGGTAAATAATAATGAATCATATATTGGACAAGAACAAAAAATATTAAATTTTTGAATTACATATTTGAGCTTATTATTACATGATTTACTAATAAGCAAATATAATAATTTACTTTAATTTAATTGTTGATTTGAACTGCCGATCAAGTTGCATGTTGCGCCATCTGGTATCTAACTTTCCCTTTTACACTCTAAACATATAAACAGGAGGAATAACAGGAACGCATGCTCTATGTTAATTTTGAAAATCAAAATAACATTTAAAAAAATATGACGATGTTGCATTGGTCAGTCACAAGCGTCATTTAAAGTAAAAGTATTGTAATAGTACTAACCTCTTTTATTATTAAATTATTTGAGAAAATTTATGAATAAAAATTTTGATGAATTACTCAAGAAGTTTAAGTTTAAAATTTTAAAGTATTTGAAATGAATTACTCAAGAAGTATAAATATTTAAAATATTTGAAATGTAATTATGTTAATTAATATATGCTTTACAATAAAAGAGATATCCCACAAAAAACAGTTTCACTGTAAAATGTCGCGCCAAGTACACGTTTAACTATATACACGTATAGCAAAAATAAAAAAATAAACTAATCTTTACAAAAAATATGAAATAAAAAAACCAAGTACACAAAACCTCTCGGATTAAAAGAAACACTCATTAAAAACTGTGAAAATTGAAAAAACAATTGGTGTAGTATATTTACAAAAAAAAAGAAAAAATTGCAATCTACAGAAAAATATAAATTAAAAAAAGTAGACATTGTGATTGTCAATAATTGCAAAATTTTTGTGGCAAATTTTACAATTGAAAACAATTTTTGCTATACGTGTATATAGTTAGACGTGTACTTGGCGCGACATTTTACAGTGAAACTGTTTTTTGTGGGATTCAATATTGTATTTACTGTATATTATTAAATGTCAAATTTAATCTACAACCAGTTTCTAATTATACTGAGACGGGCAAAAGTAATAATAAACTAATGTTCCTCAAAAACATTTTTATGTGCGTATTTGTAAAAGAAAAAAAAACTATTAAGGGTTAGTTCCATTATCAGTGTTAGACCTTTTTTTATTTTTTTTCGCAGGGAAATCCTTATGGATGCAGCCAGGATCTTTGGGTAGATCCTGACCCAATGTGGGACTCGTACCTGGGAGTGCCCACTTTGAGGGTCCCGGATATGCAGGCAACAGACAGGATCACCTCAGCGACAGACCCGGCAAAGACCAGACTACTTCACATAATGGGGGGGACTGCCCGGCCGCTACTAAGCAGATCGGTGTTAGATTATGCAAACTATATGTAATAGACGTAATTCGTAAAACGATTCAGAATTATATCAATCACTTGAAAATCCTTCAGCTCTTCCTGAATCCTTTTAATTAAAATCGTTGCGGGTCCCAAGGCAGTTTTAACGTATGTCTCGGGTATAGTCGTATCAATGGGTCATTTGGAGGTCACCGCTGTCGATCCTGGTATACTCTGGGTAGCAGCGGCGGAGACGAGTGATAGGCCAAGCTCAAACATTACTTCAGAACATTAAGTTCCATGCCAATCAGTTGCCTGGGCTCGTTCCAGGTAAACTAGTTTATGTTCATGGGCGACGTCGACCACTTACCATCAGGTGGCACGTCTGCGAATTTGCCTATCCAACTAACATAAAAAATTGTTTATTGAAAATATTGGTTTATTTTTATAAACGTTATTCAGTTTTAACTAATCTTTTTTGCTCCTTCCTTGGGTCTTACCCAAATTTAGTATAGCTGAATAAACTTGAATAGACGATTAAAATTTTTGCACAATACGTCTTATAAAGAACGCAAAAATTCAACTCAAGCTCGAAGAAATTTATTTACTTATAGTTGGAGATGGAAAATACCTTTCCATTACCGCTTTTGTATAGAAAAAGCGGTTAATAATGAATCGATTCCTATGAAAAGAACACAATTGAAAAAATACTAATTTAGTTTTGGGGCTATAGCGCATGTAGCATTTCCTAGGCTATATAGATTCTTTCTTTGTATATTTACCGGTGAGAGAAATACGCCGTGTCGGGTGTAGTATGCAAGACCCGACGCCACTTCCACATAGTCGGGACAGTACAATGAGGTGAGGTTCTCATCCTCGCCCCTTGCCTCCTCTGCTCTTTTGTTTCTTATAAGAGGTGTACAAAGAGCAGCTCCCTCGGCTGCTTCGCTCAAGGTGCTGGGTTCACCCTAGGCTACTGAGCTCCACCGCACGACAAAGCTTAAACCATGGTGGGGATGGATACATACGTCCTTAATATAACATGTTCCATCAAGATTTGTTTCAGAATAATGCAGGACAGGCAGTGAAATTCTGGCACCGAGACTGAATATATTGTCATAGGATAGGCAACACATGAATGAATTCCAGGTGAAATCGTATGAAAAATCGAAACTAGCGACCTACTAACATAAAAAGGGTTCGTAAACATTTTTGTTATTTAGTGACAGTAATAAGTATACCACTGAATCAAAGAAACCTAGCCTAATATTTTCTGGGATATTCAACTTGAGGACAACATACAAATAACTCGCAAAATATCCCATTTTTCAGGCTCTCCTAATAATGTATGAATAAGGGACAAAGGCGTGTATTATATTGAATGAGTCACGATAGTGGCATGATTTTTTCCTTTGTACTGAGATATTACGTTGGGTTCAGATTATTATTAGGTATAATACCCAGTATACTGTATATGTTTATATGAAATATAAACATATATGTAATGTTAGGTGTTGCGAGATTTAGGATCACGCGACCATAAATATATTACAAAAGGATTTGTAAGTTTGGATGTGGGAACGATTTAAAAAATCATTCACCAATATAATTCTACGTTAACTATGAGAGACCTATGCGATAAAATAAATCTATACTAACATTATTATAAAGCTAAATAGTTTGTTTGTTTGAACGCGCTATTCTCAGGAACTGCTGGTCCGATTTGAAAATTTCTTTCAGTGTTAGATAGCCCATTTATCGAGGAAGGCTATAGGCTATATAACATCACGCTGTGACTAACAGTAATTAAGTTGAGTAGGTTAACGCGGGCGATGCTGCGGGCAATAGCTAGTATGTATTATAAAGAGGCAAAGTTTATGCGTTTGTCAGTTTGTAGGGGGTAATCTCTCCAGAGATTACCCCCTACAAACCACTGAACCGATTTTGATGTTCTTTTGCCAATAGAAAGCCAGATTATTTTGAGTATCATAGACAACAAAAATAATAAACATCAGTGCGGGTACGGCTGTATTTCTACGATAACGCATGCAAAGCTGTGGACATGACCTCTCACTGCCAGCAATAATCTAGGTCATGCTGAGCAATGAAACATCGTGAGACGCAGTGGACACTTTCGCGCAAGATGTCATGTCCACTAAAGAAGAGGCCGAGCGTCGGAGGGAGATGGAGGCGCTCGACCCCATAAGAAGGTCGAGACGAAGACGTCGTGCAGTCAACCATGACGACCGCAACATCCCGCCTTAGCGGGGGATCTCGGGGTGGCTGTGTGGGGACCCGTCGCCCGTTGAATCGAGTCCCCGAGCGGACCGTGATGCGCAACGTACTCCTGCGCATCGCGGCATCACAGAGACGAAACGGTCCATGCAAGCCCCATAGGGCCTCTGCAGGATGTTGGGGGCACCTAAGCCCCCCCCCCCTTAGAAGGGTCTGCACCTACCAGCAGACGGCCGTCAGCAGAGTCGCGGTGCAAGCTCACGCATTCCCGTAGTTCAGCAAGACGACGGAGAGACGGAGTACCGCCGGGTTTTAGTGGGTAGAGCTGCGCCCAACTTATCATCTTTAACTTTACAAGCGCAGCGAGTCCCACATACCCACTGGGGGAGTCCCCACTTCCCAGGGGGATGCCTAATTTCCAGGCGAAAAAAAAAAAAAGAGGCAATGCTGTGGACAACAGCTAGTATGTAATAATACATATTTATATCAGTAAGAGTCACCAAGAATGTGACTCCAGCGTGACCTGTCACTGAATACATCCTAATAAGCTCATTCTGACGATGAAAAATAAGAATTTCTTATCTATGAATTAATTTTATTATTGTAATGAGGTTTAGGTTTATGAGATTTAAGAGTTGAGATCACGTTTAGGTAGGCGAAGCAGACTTCGTCAACCAAAACGCGGCCTCAACTCTTACTAAAATTGGGGTGAATTTCGACCATTAACCAGGAATGCCTGAGTGGAGATCCACTCTACTTCGCATTTAGTGACTAATGCCCGAATACTCAAACGAATCTCAAATTTAAGACGTACTTAAACTCGTGTTGTCCCTCTTTTTTTCTTTGAATCTGACACGTCGTAGCATGAGTTTAAGTACGTCTTACATTTGAGATTCGTTTGAGTATTTGGGCGTTAGTCATACGGCCAGTTAAAGTAGGTATTGACTATTTCTAGGAAAATGTGACATTCGGGAAGATGAAGAATTTTTCAACCTCCAACGGATGGGTCACGATCTCCTCGTGTTGGCCGGATGATGCGGATTCATTGGTGGTTATTGCATGACTTCCAACAATGAACGGTAATGTCTGTAATGATAATGATGTTTGGCTAGGTACAAAAATAAACTAGAGTGAACCATGCTATTGTAATTATTGCTAAATTTCAAAATAGCCAAATGTATGTACGTTTACTTTTATTTTTCACGTAACTATTTATTTTAATTCAAAATTCTATTCTTATAACCGCGTCAAAGATGTCCACGGGTCTAAGCTAAGTCTACATCTCGTTGATCTTTTTATAGCGACGGTAGTATAATACACTGTTAGCGTTTCAAGTCTATCTATAAATACTATAACTATGACAAACAGACGGACATGCGAGTCTTAGTAAGACTCCATATCCTTGGTTACGGAACCCCTTATGCTGAAAGGGCCTAATTATAATATTATCCCTTAAGGCTAAAACTAACCGCAAGCGCTTAATTTTATTAGGCTTACAATTACTGTTTGATCAAACTTTCCCTTTGTTTAGGACTATTTAAGCTCCTATCAGAATTAATACTGCAAAGCTAATAATAGCATTGCTTAGTGCTTATTACTAATACCAAGTGATGTATAGTTTATCGGTCAATTTAGGTCGATCGTAATCGATACTAGAGACTAACGCCCGAATACTCAAACGTATCTCAAATGTGAGACGTACTTAAACTCATGCTATAACGTGTCAGATTCAAAGAAAAAAAGAGGGACAACACGAGTTTAAGTACGTCTTAAATTTGAGATTCGTTTGAGTATTCGGGCGTTAAGGCCCGGTTTCCATTAGGTCGGATCCGACCTAATGTATCTACGTTTTTTGACGCAGGGAAATGTTTTATGCATGTATATGTATCTACGCTGCTCCTAGTGATGTATGACCTAATCCGATCGACCAAGAGTCGGAAGTTCTAGTGGCTAATTTGTATGGAAACTGGGCCAAGTCAACATCAGTCCGATCCGATTAAAAAACCGGATCTGAACTCTTAATCGGAATTTTGTCACTGCAAAGTTCCGATCATAGTGTCGAATCTGACACTCGGTCAGATAGTCAGATAGATGCCGAAACTCCCGGCATATTTGGTTGACGTCCCCTGTCCGCTCGCTTCACAACGGCCATTTTCGTTGTCATCCATCTTGCGTGTGGGCCGTCGACTAATCTTTGTCCGACTGACAATCGGTAAATGTGAACACCTGCTTTCGATATCCGACTTCCGACCACGTTTCGGATCTGACCTAATGGAAGCCGGGCCTAAGTTATATCATAATGTCCTCAGTTCTTTAAATATTTAAATATTTTAAACAAGATCGCTGCCACATACCTTTGAAAGTCATTTTGTCTATTTTATTATAGGATTTTTAAGAAAAGTAGTCCTGGAAAAATATACTCCAATAAGCTCCGGCGTGCTACTCACGTACCGTAACACACTACGCTACGGCTTTATACCTATCACTAACATATTTAGAAAAAGCAAGGGATCTAGAGAATGCAGGAGTACGTACCATACCCTGCTCATGAATCATTTTGTAACAGCTCCACTCTGGCGATGTAAGGGGATAATCCAAAAGAGAGACTGAACTATTTGTGTTTTGAATACTATCTCTCTTTCTCTCTCTCTCTCTATCTCTATATCTATCTTTATTTAAGCGCCTAGCACTTTTCGGTGGGGTAATCTCTAATCCTTCCTTCTCTCTGTTAATTCTTTCACCTCCTGATACGATATGACCTGTGCCTTCTTCTTGACCTGTTTTATAAAAAATATTCTTGATCTACCTATTTCTCTCCTTCCCTCAATTCTTCCTTCTATGATATTTCTTAAAAACGGATCAGTTCGGTAACGGTAAACTAATAAATATATGGAAATGACATTTAAGACCACGTAATTTATCCATGTAAAATGTCATTTTCATAGATTTATTAGTTATTAGACTAACGTTAACAATAATTGTAGAATGGCATCTTGGCCAGGTCGTATACGGTGGCCAATCATTTTCCTCTTTGGTTCTCTATGATCAAATACCATATTATAAAAGCGAAAACATCTACGCAAATAGTGATGTAAAACATGAGTCGTATACACTGTTGATAAAATTGTATGTTTATTGGCTACCCACAAAGTGATCTCTGTACCCACGGCGCAATAAATTCTGCCACAATTGCTTCCGAGTCACATTGAAATACTCTACAGTCCTTCGGAAGTTTTTAAGAAAACACTTGGTTTATTAAATAAATTCATACGTAATTACTACGTTTGTTGATAGAATAAAATTTAAGGAATATATATAAATAGGTTTGTTAAGTTACCTTGCCTTTTCTAAGGGTATATAATTCAAAAAAGATAAAAATTATTTCACCAAGCAAATCATAAGTCACTTTTAGATATCACCACATTGTCGGCAGACCGCCAATCGCTTATCCTTGTATATTTATATAGTTTAGCCTCAAATTTATCCACAGTTTTGAATTTAATTTGATTCATAATATCGAAATATTTCGGTCATCAAAACGAAAATAAAATTTTAAATTAGATAATATTACGAAAGTGTAAAAATATAACGGATTAAATGCAAGTGTGACGGGAATGTCAACGAGACATCTGTCAAATATAGCATCTCGTCTCTAAAAATGGGACGAAGTTGAATTACATAAAAAAAATCACCATTGTAAAATTCAATTAACTTTATTTCCAAGTTTCTGAACATAACGTACATTAAGTTAATGAGACGGAGTTGAACAAAGTTAAAATTTGGGAGAAACAATAAATCATTCAAGACAAATTGTTTTGGAGCGAATCTCATACGGTGGAGAATAATTAATATGTAATCAATACTTTAATAAGCCTAATGTGAAGTCATGCTAAGTAAGAATAATGTATTTAATA
This sequence comes from Helleia helle, assembly GCA_963853865.1. Lineage (NCBI taxonomy): Eukaryota > Metazoa > Arthropoda > Insecta > Lepidoptera > Lycaenidae > Helleia > Helleia helle. The sequence goes on along the minus strand of OY971425.1, from coordinate 3,463,129 downwards.
CCGTGTAATGAAAAATTTGTTACGAAGTTATAAGGCCTTTCTTAATATTTCTACATATAGATAGAATATAATATTTATAATGAATATAATATTATTTTCATCATTTAGCATGTAATATTAGTTTAAAAAACCGTCCCCACCATGGTTCAGGCCTTGACGTGGCGGTGGGGCTCAGTAGCCTAAGGTAAGCCCGGCACCTTGGGCAAAGCTAATTAAGCCCTTCTTATAAGAAGAGGGGGCAAGGGGCGAGGACGGGAACCTCACCCCATTGTACTGTCCCGATGTTGGGAAGGGTTGTTCTGTGGTGCGGGACAACCCCTCTGTGGGGGTGGCGTCGGTCCCTGAGGGACTGACTAGCCATCGAGGTGCCTTGTTTGTTCAATAGATCCGGGGCACCTGACCAAAGACTGTATTGGTGTCACTCGCCGTGTTTTAGTGGGTAGAGCTGCGTCCACTTAACAGCTTTCGGGCGCAGCGAGTTCCACATACCCGCGTGGCGAGTCCCACTCCCCCACGGGATGCCTCAGAGCATTTCCCGGTGTTAAAAAAAAAGATACAAAAACCGTACAAGTACGAAGTACGAAGGGTTCCGTACCATTATAATATAAAATCCGCCGGTCAAACTAAATGTTGTAAATACAACATTTAGTTTGACCGGCGCCACGGCACAATATCCTTTCACCATTGCAGATCCTCACGGGGTAAGGATGCTTCGGAAGGTATCCGTGGAAAGTGGCAGGATCGGAGGACTCGCTAAGGTGTCATCACTGCCACGGCAGTGAGGACACTACTGATCACACCCTGGTTATGTAATAATCAGCTCAGCTGCGATGAGGGATCTCATCGCTGAGATTGGTAATTGCTTTTAAATTTTGGTACTTAAGTTTTCGCTAAAATCTAAATTTTCCAGGGACAGACAGACGGAGAGACGGACAAGAGAGTGATCTTATAAGGGTCCCTTTTTACCTTTTGAGGAAAGGAAACCTAAAAAAGCAGTTTGGAGTAAAGAGACAGTGAGAAACCAAAGATAAGTTAAAACACGCAATGCTTAAAAAAATATCCGATGAAAATGACAAAAGAAGAGAAGAAAAAAACGTAATAAAACAATTTTTGTACCAGATTTTAAACTGACTTCACTGTTTTATGTTTTATAAACTACTACTAAATTTTATTCAGTTTTCTACTAAATTTTATTAACTTTTTAAATACAATTGTAACTTTACCAGTGGGAGGGATACTGTACCGCAATCCCGTCCACAACATCTTGCTTGTTCCTCCCGTGAAACAGCTTTGCTGTGTTTCGAAGAGAAGGGCAAGACAGGCAGTGTCATTATTGGCACCGAGACATCTTATGTCTCAGGATAGGCTAGAAACATAGCTGAGTTGCCTGTGCTAGCTCCAGGTAAACAATTTATGTTCTTGGGCGACGTTGACCATTAAAAACTGTAATCCGATGAAATTTAAGAATTAATGTTACGGTAGGATATTTTTTTCTAAATTGATTTACCATAATTATGGTACACAAGTTTATATTTATTACACAAAGGTTAACAGGATTCGAACCTGCGACCCCACTTGTGTATTAAATAACAAGTCGTTTAAACTAAATTATGGGCCACATATTGCGTCGTATCATGTCAGTGAAGCACAACGGCCAACTAGCGCTAATAGGAAAATTGGACAGCTGACTGACGTAGTATGTAGTCGACATGTTTATGAGGTGATGAGGCCATGTAGAGTCACTTTAAAATTAGATTTGTAAGCACCGGGATCAGAGTTTATTCCTTGTAATCACACAACTTATAAAATAATAAAAAGGTTTTCAGTAGGATATGCAAATTGTCTCACCAGGATTCAAGTCTTTTCGTGGTGGTGGGGTCAGTAGCTTAAGGTGAACCCAGCACCTTGGGCGAAGCCAATTGAACTGACGGAGCTGCTCTTTGTACCCCCTCTTATAAGAAGAGGGGACAAAAGAGCGGGGGGACAAGGAGCGAGGGTGGGAACCTCACCTTGTCTATTCCGACGATGGAAAGGGTTGTTCTGTGTTGCGGAACAACCACTCTGTGGGGATGGTCCCTTGAGGGACTGACTGGCCGTTGAGGTGCCCTATTTGCTCATTAGATCCGGGGCACCTCATCAAAGACAGCATTGGTGGCACTCGTCAGATTATAGTGGGTAGAGCTGCGTCCACCTTACCCACTTTTGGGCGCAGCGAGTCCCAGATACCCGCCTGGGGAGTACCCCTCCGCAGCGGGATCAGTGGTGGTTAATATAACGCATAGCGCCTTTTTTTTCGGATGGATCTATGCTAACGGCCCGAAGGCCCTAATGCTACATACGATTAGTGTGAGCCCATTTGGCTCAGTTTTGGTTTGTAAAAGTGGGGGGTTGCCCCCCGCCAACCGTGCAGTCTTCGACCACACGGCCACCTGGCGTCGGGTTGGAGACGCATAGCGCCATAATGTAGCGCGCTATTTATACTCAACGTATAGCATACACTATATAAATTCCCATTCGGCGCTTTATCGTAGCGCCTCGCTACATACCTAGCAGCTAGCGTAGGCCGTAGTTATAACTTTATAACATTCGAACTACGCCAACGTGCTAGATCGTGGACGCTAGACGTTATAATTTAATATTATAGTTTATACGTCAGTCAGCGTCGAGCGCACGCTAGTGCTATGTGTCATGCGCTATCCCGGCCGGCTTACGCGAGGTTCGTATTTCTAGTCTTGCGACTACACGTTATAATTTAGTCTATAAAATAGCGCGCTAAAAAAATATTGTTTATAGTCCATAGCACGCTATCATAAAATAGTTTATTTGCAGAATACTAATCGGGATGCCTCAGAGCATTTCCCGGCGTAAAAGAAAAAAAAAAGGAAGGAATATGCTAATTGCTTATAATTGATTATATATTTCGGTGGAAAGATGCGCCTTGTGCTAATATTATGCATGGATACAACAATCCTGCTTATGTCTTTCAAGAACTAGTTTTTTAATATTCCAAAAAGAATAAGTAGTGTAGACAGGTATAAGAGAATCGAGATAGATAACGGATAGAATAAACAAACTGCCAGGCGAACCACCTCATGGTAAGTCATAGTCGCGCATTTTGTTAAAAACTTATTGAAAAGATTATGTTGTCCTATTTACACTTCGTTTTTATCACTCTACTTGTAAGTGGCTATTATTGTAATAATTTTATAAGAAAACTTTATAACGATGAATTGCATAAACTTCGAATTTAATTTTGGAAACTATTTAAGATAGATTAACCAGGACCTTACATTTTCAGGGTCCTAGTGAAGTTCATGGTTTTTATATCCCGAATTTAGACTTAAATTAAGCCTAAACCTCTAGAGGCTGGATCGTATTTCGATTGACAGATTCAATTAAAGCCCTCCTACCTGACCCGACTTGTGAAACTGGGTTAAGATAGCCATATCAAGATCAGTATTAAGTTACATTGTAGGTGTTACAAGCTAATCACAAGTTCACAAGACATTAACAAGGTAACTAAATAAACATCAAAGAAATTTTGTAAAATTGAGATTTTTTTTCTATTGGTTGGATAGGCAAACTCGCAGACATTCTTACTGATGGTAACTGATTCACCTGGAACTAGTCCAGGCAACTTAAAAGTTGTCTATCCTGAGGCATACGATGATTAAATAGTTCGTCAATATGTAAAAAAAGTATTCATGGGGCACCAAAAGAAGTCAAGAAGGAATGATCACTTTGAAAAAGACCTGATTACCCACAATGAAGAACTTATTGCTGGGTTAAAAATAATCTGGTTTGCCACTAATTTGGGGGGATGATGGTCTTGTCAATGATGACTATAGAGTTGGAATTTAAAGAGTTTCGAGTTCTGTAGCAGTAGATTATAAATTATTTTCTTGTCATTATTACCAACTTCAATCACCTACAGAGGCAAGTAAGAAGTAGTTCTAGATTTAACCAAACGTAATAATCTTTTAACTCCAATACCAAAACTGGAATATGGAAGATTATATCCTTACCTTATACCTTTTATCCAATGGAAGGCTTATTAAAATAAGCCGAATCTGCTTTATGTTGGATCTGTCTCAATGGTAGTGAGATGTATCCGAACGATTGTCAGTCAGAACGATGGAGACCATTCCCAAATTAACACAGCAAAACCGAATCAGTGACTTACTATTTTGATTCAATTACTCCTGAAGTAACTAATCCTCACAAGTTCTTCAATCACATACGATTTGCGGTCAACGCCTTTTATGTCTTCTTCCTTTTCTTCTTGTGTTTCGGAATTTGTTTTATTCAAATGTATTCTCTTTTCATTTCTATTATATTTCACATATTCTATAGGTTCGCTCTTTTCCTTCCTTTGTGGTATTTTTCTTAATACCTTTCTATTGATATAAAATTCTTTTAATGTCCCCAATCAGGGCAGGCAAATCAAGATGAAAGAAGACAATATACACAACAAAACCATTATTATCAGGTAGTCCTATTATTAGGGAAACCTTTGAAGTATAAAATTTGTTCTCTGAGTTTGAATAAAGTTTACCTTGAGACAGTTTCAACTGAAATTGATACAGGAAATTGGCGTTGGAAGAACACAAAGACCAAAATCTTCGGTATTATTTTTCCTTGAGGTTGCAAAAACTTTATTTAATATTAAAAATTCTAGTTGATTACCATACGTTGCTATATTATAATTACATAATAGATAAAGCAAGTTATGAAAATAAGTTAACTTAAATGCTTACTTTTAAAGAGATTTACAATCATAGGGTTTAATAAGGAATGTTCAAAATAGATTAAGAATATGAAAGAAGACTTTTTATATTTATTGTTTTCTAATGTTAACGCGAATTTCACTCATTATAATGAAACAATTTTTTACGGATTTTATCTTCTTAAATTCTTTTATTATGAACAAAATGGTAAATTACTGACTATTTTTTAACTATCCAATTTTTTTAAGGTGTGCAATGTTTATATTTATTTTATTTTTTCCTTAAATATAGAATATATTAAAATTATATGCAAAAAAAAAACAAATAAATTGTTAAAATTCGTTCTACTTGTATTTAACGTTCCTCCATACTTTATACCTTGTCTATTTTAATCAAGTTCATAAAATATGTCGACAGGTTATCATGGTAAAATTCCCTGAGCTTTATTGCATAAACTATTATTCAATATGAAAATTCAGACGAGTAATTAATTTTTAATAATTTAGGCTCGGTCGTTTGAGTGAAAGGCCTAGGTTCGATCCAGACCGGGTGCTCTGATATGGGTTTTTCTAAAATTTCTCCGCGCACATAAACATGAGAATATCGTTTGCTCATCGGTGAAGGTAAACATCTTGAGGAAACCTCCATACCTGATGAGATTAAAAGTCTTTGAAGGTGTGTTAAGTCTATCAACCCGCATTGGGCCAGCGCATCGGTAAACGATGGTCCAACCCCTTTCTCACCGGATTCCGAGACCCGTGAGCAACAATGGGACATGTAAGTAGACATTGATGATGAATAAAGAAAAAAGGTCTGAAAAAAATCCTTTCAAAATATAGCTAAGTATATAATATAGCAACGTACATGTGAGAAGCATATTTGATTGCTAATAAATTATTTTGTGCATGAAATGAAAAGTAGCGCCCGTTCGGAGATCGCAAACAATTTGACGGGTCGAATGATACAAACGATAAATATATAAATTGCAAGCTCACGGGATTAAAGGCTATGGATAATACTTTAAAGGTAAAAGATATTTTAAAAACGAGGCAGCTATTGAATATTTTAGAAGGAATACAAATCCGGGATTCAGAATATTGGCAAATCGGAATAATACTAATAATGGCTGAAGCCGGGTCAAAGAAAATCATTTCGAGACCGCAACTTTGTAGGAAACTTTCTTCAATATAACGAATTATTGGATTTGCAGACGCCGCAGAAGAATAATCTCATCGGACATTCGCGAACGATATCTTTTTTGTTACTTATACGAGTTCTGGTAATATCGCTCCCCTGTTTTATGTTTGATTAACATATAAGCCTTGTTCAATGCTTAGCATCCATTCGTTATTGTAGTTTCATTCTCCCCTCGTTTGATATATGACAATTTATCAATAGTGTTATGAATATTTCGCTAAACAACGACGTGGTAAAACATTGTAAAATGTTTTATAAACACCATTTGTAACGTGCATTTCAAATTGTAAGTTGAAAAGTTTGAGGTGCAAGTTTTGACAATAGAAAATTCTGTTTCAAAAGCGGGGTAATCTGATAAACAACATGTAGCGAACGCTATCTATTTCGGAGTATATGGCAGTTTACAACGCGAAGCAATCCGATACAGGCATGCATCTGAACAAGCGACAGATTGAGATATTGCACCTGCATTCCGCGCGGTGGATATCCGAAACCGGATGGGACCGGTTTACGCCGGAGAAAACTGGTTTAGTGCGCAACGTACCGGTTTATTTATGTCACTGCTCACGTGTAGAACCATTTATCTGCGATTTTGCCTGCTTCAATTGAGTTACTGTGTAATTTTACTACTCGCGTATACTGCATTCGTTTTGTTTGTGATGTAGGTACTTTACAAATTCATAACTCGATCGGTACGTGCGTAACTTTGTGCTTTCAATGTTATTTGTAGCAATGCAGTGAACATCGTGAGAATAATATTGTGCGATAGGAGTAAAAGTCCGAGTATACGTGAAGTTCGCTAATGTATCTAGTCTCATAGTCGGAAAATAAGAGAGCTGACTTTTTTTTGGCAATACCAGTACTGAAATTAAAAAATAAACTTTCGACTAAAAGGAAATCCTGGTTGTGGGCTTTTCAACAAACATTCCTTAATAATTTAATTACTTAAAGACAAACTTCTTACATTCCAATAGTCACAAAAACGTGAACCATATTCAACATAATTTATTTAAAAAAGCACCTTAACCCAATAACAATATCTCACCATTTAAATAATTAAGAAAATCCATAAAAGCCCCCTCCCCCCACTGTTTAATCAAACATCAGCAGTAATTGTGTCCATGATTTATGCCTTGGATCAGATCCAGTGTTTCAAAAGTTAATCAAGTAAAAAGCTTTCGTCTTAAATTAAAGGAGTGAATTTATGGAGAATTAAATGTATTTTTTTCCATCCCCTGATTATAATGGGTTTGTTACCATTAGTTATGGGGAAAAGTTTCATTATATTTAAGCTTTTTATTATTTAAACATAAGTAAAAGCACTTTTTGTGCAGAAATTATTTGAAACGTACTCAATCTGCATTTATTTTTATCGTATGAGTTAAAACTAATATATATTATGATATCCCACCTGATGCAGGACAGCATCGCCCATGAACACAAATAAGTTTACCAGGAACTAGTCCAGACAACATGCGCTGCATGTCCTGTTCTTAGCAAAACACAGCAAAGTGTTTCTAAGACATATAAGCAGGACTGTTGTGGAAAGCTCTCGAAAATACGGTTGAGACTTCGATTTTTGCTAAGCACGACTGTATATTTTATATTTTACAACATAACCTAGGGTGAGTAATATAAAGAGCAGTATAATGTTTGTGTATCTAGATGTATTTATCTCTAAAACCAATCATTCCATTTTATATATTCTTTCACCAGTAGAATTCTACGTTTTCACTAAGGCTATAAATATTATCACCATCAATGTGTAAACGGTTATAAATCTATTTACGTAACGTGGTTGAAGCTGCGGGAAGTAGCTAGTTCAAAAATAAACACATCCTCATTATCCATTAAACCAACTCACCAGTGATCCAGCCCAGGAGTAGGAACCCGGTGACTCGTCTCAACCAAATGTTCGAACCCATGTTGTCCAGATTTCCAGCTAACGATGCTTAAACATATTTATATTTAACACATGTCATCGCTGAGATTGGTCCCTTTTCATGTCACCTGCAACAAAAGAGACCAATTTTGAAAAAAATAACACCAAATCCAGAACGAAATATGTTGTAAAAATAGTTTTTTTTTTATTAATTTGTAATAGTACTATGGATGAGGGTAAATTGCCAGAGCGGTAAGGTCAACCTTAAAAATAAACAATTTCATGTGGGAATAGTCCTTATTGTACCAGGGCCAAGGGACACGATTAAGTATGATTATTATTAATTTCTTTAAAATTATTAATTTCTTTAAAAATAAATTAAGTACCTATCATTACAAAGTATGGCCTACGCCAATCTTTCCGGAACACAGCAAAAAAGCGAAGCTGAAAACATATTCACGATGGACACATTTTTTATTTGTGAAATATTTCTTGGCGCGCTTTGGCAGTAAAATCGAATGCCGTGATGACATGACGCGTTGCTTCCCTTTTTAAAATTTATTTTTTATTTATCGATTGATTTTAATATGAACATACATACTTCAATATCATACGTCAATGTATTCTCCTATTGTCTGATACCCAGACAGAGTGGAAGAACGTGCATGCAAAACTATATTATACAAGTAACTAGTGGCCCAGACGATTTTACCCAGCCAGAGACGTCAGTTATCGTGTCGTAAGCTATCACATCTCTCAATTGGCATCAAATTACAGTGTACAGTTTTATTAAAATAGTTCAGTAGTTTCGACAGACAGGCAAACATACCAAATTTTTATATATTAAGATATTATATTTGGCTATATTCAAACCTACGAAACGTGACAAACAACATGACTTTTTTATGTCATAAGAAGGCAAGCGAGCAGTCGAAGCCATTTTATGGTGACTACCGATGCCCTTAGGCATCCGCACAAACAAAAGTTGTGTTTGCCTTGCCCTCCCTTTTTCCTACTCCCCCCCCCCCATGGGCCACCGGAAACTCTCAAACCACACGAAACGCGACAGCATAGCTGTCATATGACGCCGAGCTATGTGAGCGAGAGGTGAGGCTAAAAAGCAGCATGGCACTACCTCTTACTAAATGTGGATATAATAATGACTTTAAAAAATATATATAATACAATATAACTATGATTATCAGCTCAACTGCAAAAATCCGTTACCAAAATTAACAAGCCGAAAAAAACGTGAAACACCGAAAAAACTAACGAATCAAAAAACCGTCGGAATGATCAGCAAGTTTGGGGGACATAAAAACTGAAAATCACAGATCGTAAAAAACGAGCAACCTTAAATTATGGCGAGCGACGTTCAACGGAAGTGATGGATCGGGGGTGCCAACTATATGTTATATATTTGAATAAGTATACAGATATTTAATTGTATTATTTAAGAAATGTTAAATAAAAGCACTTTTTAATTATTGTTTTGGGCTATACATACACTGATTTTCACATCCGTTAAATAATAATATGTATAAAGAATTTAAAGGAGGAGGAATGTTCAACAGTGGACCGATACATGATGATGATGATGGTGATGAAAGGATTTAACATAAAAATTATGTAGAAATCTTATAAAACCCAGTAAAATCCGTTAAAAGTTATAATGAGTGAAATTCGCAAAAACATTAGACTGACGCCAATTTGCAATAAGTTTTGAGCTATACCATTTTTTGTATGTATTTTCGTTGGCTGTATTTTGTTTTTTTTTTTGTTTTAGTTATAGCTTAACCCAATGACGATGCTAAATATGCGATGTTATTGAGTTGTCTTCAAAAACTATTAGTATTTTAGGAAAAAAAAAATCATTGATCGGAAGCCTTGTAGGTTGCATCTTAAGCTTTTCTAAAAGAAATTTATATGACCATAGAATGGTAAAATATTTTGTATAATTATATGTAACAGATAATATAATATCAAAAACAGATACTTTACCGGTGGGAGGGAAGCGCCGTGCCGCGCTCCCGGCTGCATGGGTACCACCATCTTGCTTGTTTCTCCCGTGAAACAGCTTTGCTGTGTTTCGGAGAGAAGGGCAAGACAGGCAGTGTAATTACTGGCACCGAGACTTAACATCTTATGTCTCAGGATAGGGAACACATAGATGAGTTGCCTGGGCTCGTTCCAGGTAAACTAGTTTATGTTCATGGGCGACGTTGACCACTTACCGTCAGGTGGCACGTTTGCCAGTTTGCTTATCCAAGTAACATAAAAAAAAAAAAGAAAAAAAAAAAAAAAAACTAATTTAGTAGTTACTTTCTACTACTTTTAGCAAAGTTTTCGGGGCATTATGGAAAGAGGAGCCCAAACACAGGATTGTTCTTTACTGCACGCCTCTTATGCGAAGCGTTGAGAGTGCTCTACTCTAGACATGTCAAAAAATCAGTTTTCTCGAAACTAAACTAAAAGTGATATTTTGTTCTTTATATGGGTCATAAACAGAACATTAAAAAAAGTGTGCATTGTCTCAAAATTAACTAAGACGATGTAAGCCTAACATATTATTATCTTCATACATTTACTATTATTGTATATAACGAACATACATATCAATTTTTACATTAGTCTTATTATTTTTTTTAATATTAAAATAGGAACATCCTTTTCGTACCCTACCGTGGACCGTTTCCAGCCTAGGTTTCGAACTTCATGGCCGAAATTAAAATAAAATAATTTTAAATTTGAAATACGTGGCCTCTTTTATCTGTTGTTCATATAATCAAAATATTGATTTCCACGATTACATAATATTCACTCAAAATTCCTTCGAATTATCAAACATAAACACTTTGTTTTCAGTACCACGTCTCCTTCCGTGGTCCAAATAAATTGGATGTTGAATAGTCGATAACTGGAACGCAAATTTAAATTATATTATATTTTAAATGATAGCATTTCGATCTCTCAGTTTCCGTACAACTTGCATGCAGGTCGTACGTGCGCTCCGACAATTAAAATACAAGTTTCACCAAAATTAGTAATTGTATCACTTTAATGTTGCGTCTTTTCTGTGACTTCCATTTTACGGTAAGTGTTTTATTAAAATATAGGTAATTTTATTTACAAAGATAGTTCAAGGCGGCCATTTTAAAAAACGAGGACCGTTATGAGCTAACCTAAAAATGTCATGTGTTTATACCGTTTCTTTTGATTTGTTTACCCTTCCGTGGACAAACTTTTCGGTGGACAGTCACTCTTGTAGACATAATCTTTTCTGTGGACTCTGCCACGGAAAAGACTGTGTCCACAAGAGTGACTTATATAGAGAATTAACATATATTTTGTAAATATATTCTATGTTTAAACAACCGACAGATCTTGTTACTTTAACTTTGCACGGCATATACCTAAGCATCGCATGCACTCTTATATTATTATCACGCACTTTAATGGGCCTCTTAATTTTTATGCAATATGCTTTCTGCTTTGGAACCAATCATGCTTTCTTAATGCTTGGCCTGGTGTGTATGTAGTGTATTGTAATTGTTTCAGCAAAGCAAGATGCCTAGAACAAGTAGAATTAAACATCTGACTGATGAAGAAAAAAAGATAAGACGTCGCGAACAAAAAAAATTAAGTATGCGCCGAGCGCGTGCAAAATTAACTAAATCTGCTATTGAGGAAATACGTGAAAAAGATAGAGAAAGGTATCACAAAAAAAAGGACAGAGGAGAAATCAAAACTATTGATCAGTATACACCCAGACAACAGCGCCAAATAAGAAAAATGTGGCGTGAGAAATCAAAGAAACGACAAGAATTATTAAAGATCCGAAAAGCTGCCATCGTACTCACACAAGAAAATACTCCACCACCAAGTCCATCATCATCATTCTCGCGAATTGAAGTCGGACGTGCAGTTGCTGCTCGAAATAAAAGAGAAAACAAAGCTGAAAATGAGGCTTTAAAGAAAAAGGTATTACAGATGGGAAAACAAATAAAAAAATATAGAATGCGAACACGTAGGCTAGAACAAAGTAAAGAGAAAGCGACGAATGTGGCTAGTTCTAAAAAGAAAGTATTGAGAATAGATATTAGAAAAACTGTACATGATTTTTTAATACAGGATGAATATAGCAGATTAACTTCAGGGAAAAATGAGACAATAACTCGGAAGAAAAGCAAACGACAAATCCGTTTACTTAATGACACACTCTTAAATTTGCATGTAATATTCCAAAGCAAAACAGGGATTAAGATTTCATATCAAACTTTTCGAAGGTTTTTGGATATTGTTTCCAAAAATATCAGCAAGAAACACGTGTCTGTGTACGTTACATGAAAACAATGATCAAATAATTCGATCACTTCAAAAGGCGAAAATTGTCTCTTACGGATCTGCTTCTGATGCTGTTAAGGTAATGTGTTGTAATAATACACTGAATCCTAAATGTTTAGAGAGAGAATGTCAGAGCTGCCTAAATAATAAACTCGTAATGAATAATTTTAATGAAAACGATTATATTACTTACGATAGATGGGTTACTAAAAATGTGGATGTTATTATCAAAGGTGAACCAAAAAAAAATAAAGAAATATTTAAAAAAAAACTGTTAAAACTACGAAAAGCTCGCTGGTGAAGTTATTATATTCAAATTTACCATTATTCATGCAACATGTAGCAAATATGATTCATCAAATAAGATCAATACAAACAATTAAACATCAACTAACTTCTGCTAAAGGCTTATTGTATATGGATTTCTCTGAAAATTATAATTGCAAATACAGCGCTGAGGTTCAATCCGCTCATTTTGGAGGCTCTAAGCCTCAATTGTCCCTTCACACTTGCGTTTACTACAGCATTGCTGAATCTCCAAATAATGGATTCCAAACTACGTCTATGTGCTCTATCTCAGAAAATTTGCGCCATGATCCAGTTCTGATCTGTGCTCATCTCAAACCTATTCTACAACCAGTCAAAGAAATCAGTCCAAACTTAACAGAATTACATATACTTAGTGACGGCCCAACAACGCAGTACCGAAACAAATCCATGTTTTTTTAAATTGTAAACTTTATAAGTCAAGAACTAAATGAAGTCGATCATATTATATGGCACTACAGTGAGAAAGGTCATGGAAAAGGTGCTCCTGACGGAGTAGGTGGTTGTATAAAAAGGCTGTGTGACAATTCGTTCGCAATGGGTAAAGACGTCAACGATTATGATTCACTTATGTTATGTTTACATGAAAATTGTAAAGGTATAGAGATTTATGGAATAGGAGATCCAAACGTGCAGGATACTCAAGAAATGGTGAACAAGAATACAATGAAAGCTTATAAAGGGACATTTAAGATACACCAACTTTCTTGGAATCGAAATGAACCAAATATTTTACATGTAAGGAGGCTTAGTTGTTTGTCTTGTGCTACAAATGCAGTTTGTCCACATTTTGAAATTGGTCAGATAAAGGTACCAGTCGAAGATATGCGGTCGCATAGTCCCATGAGTTTAGCTGACGCAAGAACGTCTCCCAGAAGTGTAGAAACAGCCGCTGCATCTACAATAACCTATAGGTCCAATCTAGTTACCCCTGAAGAAGCTACTTCTCAGGATTTCCTATCGGACTCTGATGATTCTAATGAAATTTTTTCTACACGCCGTATTCCTCAAACTAAAAAATATTTTTTCAACCCCTACTCTGACAGCGAAGATGACGAATCTATATTCTAGCGTACTATGAACATACGTTTGTATGGTTAGTAACAAACTAGAATATGGGTTCGTCATTTTTTGTTCAATCATTGATTTCAATCAAATGATCAATTAGTATTCAGTGTGTTTGATAATAATATTAAATAATAATTAAAAGTCAATAAGAATAGAAATCTCTTTTGTGGACATAAAATCTTTATTTTTTATAAACGAGAAGATGTATATTTTTAAGCAATTTTTTTTTTAATTAGATTTAAACAACCAGATTGTTTTGGTTCTAAGAAATACATAATTTTTTATTTAGTTTTATTTAGCCATAATACACCTTTTATCTTTTCTGTTGATTTTGTAGTCTACTCTGTGGACAGTTAATAATTAAAATATCTCATAATTAGTACAAATTAGGGTCTTGATCTCTGGCTATATTTTTACCATTATTATTTTACAACCTTTCTTAATTAATGTTGATAAAAAATAAAAAAGGGGATTTTATATTTTTTTATTTTTTGAATCCTTGATTTGTTTATGACCCATATCGCATTTACGTAATATGAGTAAATCAAGTCAAATAATGTCCAGCACATAAAATATATTCCATTAACAATTATTTTGTTTAACTAAAATAAATAATAACATTAAAAATAATATTTTATGAACGTCCGTGTTTCTGTGTCTGTATGTGCCAGGGAAATTGACCGAAAAAAATATCGAACCGGAATTATAAATAATCATCTAAAGGAACTGACTGCGGGCTTTTTCAATTAATATGAGCGTTCAATTCTCTGTCGTTTAAGTATTATTTAAAAAAAAACTAAGATACGTTTGTGTATTTTACAAACATATCAGACTATTTAATTCGTTGCTAAGCGACTGAGAATTCAATTACTTAGACATGCATTTTACAAACATATAATCAATTTTATTCTGAAAAATTATATTAAGGGGCGCACACTTTTGGATTTAATAAACTATTTTGCTCTATTGTTTATTATGTTTAACCTGGAGTCATATCTCAGAACAATCAGAAATAAATTTAAAAAAGTAGGCTTTAATACGCACGTTTAGCGTCAACATAAAAAATACATAGAACCACAGCTAATAAAAGAACGGAAAATTTCAAAACTCATCAATCCATGGAATCAATATGCAGTTAAACACTCGAAAGAATCCGTGGGATGACAATAATCCGGCCGATATTATGTCTACAATGCCTGGGTACAAAACCGGATATAAATAGGAATTATATCCTAGAAAGTTAATTAAATGCCGAGAACCGGGTAGCTTTCGATCTGTATTTGACGTGAGCCGGATTATACGTCGATAGGGAAAGAATAGAACGATCGAATTTTCTATGTTTATTGCCACTTGATGCCCAAAGACAACTTTTTAATAGACAATAGGGTTTGAAGAAAAAGAAAAAGTATTTACTAATACTTGATTCACGTGACGAACGTGAGTTTTTTATTGAACTCCAAAACAATGATACCGACCAGTGGAAGGGAACGCTGTGCCGCGCTCCCGGCTGCATGGGTACCACCATCTTGCTTGTTTCTCCCGCGAAACAGCTTTGCTGTGTTTCGGAGAGAAGGGCAAGACAGGCAGTGTAATTACTGGCACTGAGACTTAACATCTTATGTCTCAGGATAGGCAACACATAAATAAGTTGCCTGGGCTCGTTCCAGGTAAACTAGTTTATGTTCATGGGCGACGTCGACCACTTTCCACCAGGTGGCACGTTTGCCAGTTTGCCTATCCAACTAACATAAAAAAACCGACACGATATTAAAGTTTTTTAATAATGACAAAAAGAAATAAAGCATAATAATGTTCATACATAGCTATGTATGCTAGTAAGAGGTAGTGATATGCTGATTTGCAGCCTAATTGGGACGGCATAACCGGGGTACCTCTTGTTCACATAACACCGGCGTCAAGTAACAGCTATGCTGTAACGTTTCGTGTGGTTTGTGAGTTTCCGGTGGTCCAATAGGGGGGATCGGGATAAGGAGGGCAACGCATCTGCATAATCTCTGGTTGTGCGGATGTGTATGGGCGTCGATAGTCGCCTGAAGGCTTCGACTGATCGTTTGCTATGCTATAAAAAATGTATTACATATTATTGAGCATAATATTATAGATTAGTTAGGTATATGAGAAAATACTTTTAAAATGCTTCTTCCACTTCTGTTAACTATACTAATCATCTTTGCTAATTTCAAAGTCAAAACCATTCGATACCTGACTTTTTAACTGGGAACTAGTCAAGTCCAACCATCCATGTTACACACTTGACCGTCTTTCCGAAACCGCAAAGCTCCTCAAACTATTTAAAACGGGATATTTAACATGTTTTTCACTTTTTTTCGTGAAGCTCGATATTTCGACATCGTATCGTGAACAAGACATTCGTAGATAATGTCGAAATACCGAGCTCCGCGAAATAAAAGTGAAAAACATGGTAAATATCCCGTTATAAATAATTTTAGTAATGAAAATAACAATGTTAACCAATCGTATATGCCAAAGCTGGCTTACGGTGGAAACAGGTAGGATGGTGGTCTTTCCTTTACAATTTGCATTTTATTTGCAAATTTCAAATAAAAAAAATTCATATTGTTTTCTAATGTTTGCGCGAATTTCACTCATTATAATGAAACAATTTTTATAAACCGCGATAAAATCCGTAAAAATTGTTTCATTATAAAAAAAAATCAATTTCAGACTTCAATCAATTTAGAGTCTCAATCTGAGGTTTTATAGGAAAGGGGGCAAAAAAAGGCTAGAAAAAAAAAAAATCCAAATAAAAATGGACGACTTTTATAGAGATAGAGGTCAGAAGTAAAAGGTATATATTATATACATACATATAATGTACAATAAAAATAAAATAAGGCGTGATCGGTCCAAGAACAACAACTCGCGGTTTTTGGGGAATATTCCAATCTTGTACATCGGCCTTAGGTTTTTAGCTCATTTTTTTATATTTATAAAACATTTATAAAACATTTATTGGTGCGTTTTTTCTGAACTGAAACGCAATGGCGGCAAACGGTCAAACATCAAACCCTGTAATTTGTTGACTTAACACGTTCGTGGCCGGTAATTTAACTGATAGTTTCGTAAAAAATCAATAAAATTTTCTATACATTTTAGGGACACTGTTATAACCGTACTGTCGTAACACATGATAAAATAGGTATTCCTGAAGGCAGTACGGTTATAACCGTCGAATTAACACGCATACAAACACAACGTCAACAGCCGTAGTGTAGCTGTGTGCGCACACACACATGTCCTTAACCGACTAACAATACAATTTGCTCCTGTGCATTACATTTTCACAGTACAATCGTATATTACTCTCACAGAGTGCCAGTGGAAATGTGTTGTATATATAACTCCCAGTCGTTTAGCTGCTTATACCGTACTGGCAATACGGAGAATTTGAAAGTATACGGCAATAACCGTACTGGCGATATTTCCAATACAAAAAAACGGCCATAGCCGTTACCGCGCGCGAACGTGTTAATTGCATATTTTATGAGATTTATTTTAATTTTGAATTTTAAAATTACAAATATGATTCAGGATGAGAGGAGGCCACGTTTAGGTAGAAGTGTTGATCGACCATTAACCAGGTGGGAAGACGATCTCCGTGAAGTGGCCGGTCCGTGTTGGATGCGAGTGGCAAGGGATCGGCCGTCTTGGCGTTCATTGAGGAACGCCTATGTTCAGCAGTGGACGGATAGAGGCTGATGCTGATGAAATATGATTCACATCCGCTGGGCGTCCCGTCGCGTTTTTTTTTCGAAAGTCAGTGAGTAAGTCATTTTTACGAAATTAGCGTAAAGAGTCAATAATATTAACGTGTAATAAAAGCTGTGTATAAATGAAAAGTATTAAATGAAAAATAAAAAGCTCAATGTTTTACTACATCGTGTGTCATTGATTAACGATGTTTGTGAAAATATTTTTCATACATCGGTTTCATATAGGAATAAAAATATTTTTGCCTAGTTTACATATTTTGCATCAAAGAAAATGTGAAAATAAATTAATTTATGGAATTTATATGTATTCTATACTCATAAAAACTTTGATCATTTTCAACACGATAGTCTCTGAAAGTAGTTGGATTAAAATAATTATTTTTCATTTGATGTCTCTTTATTACATTTGTGTACGGTTATTTTTATTTAAGGTGGCTGAAACGGCGCAGAACAGTTGTGCTATACGTGGTACATTCATCTACTTACTACACAATTGATGTGCCTCGATAGGATTCCAACCGTGATTCTCTGTTTATATTACAACATGCCTCTTGTTTATTATAACATGCGCCTATGCGCCAATCACCATTCATTCGAATGAAAGCGTATGGTGTGCTACGTGACCAGACATGCCGATTTGAACGGGTCCGTTCCATTTTACGGTAATCTGTCTCGTTATGTCGAGTATCGGAATCAAAACAAGAAAGTGAATTATCAGGTCAGTTATTTCTTAAAAACTAACAAAAATATTTATTATCAAGTATAATATAAATATATACGTTCTTGACGTGACAACGTTACCTATATCGAACTCCGTCTGCGTTTTCGTTAAATGTCCCGTAACGCTCATTGTCTCGTTATGCTCTTTGTGCGCTTGATATGATTCAATTTTATTTGGTTATGACGTTGCCATGTTAAACTATCGTCTATAACCCAACTTTACAGATAACCAATGTTTTTATATACGTTTTTATAACCTGTAATATATTAAAATACTAGCTGTTGCCCACAGATTCACCCGCGTTAACTTTGATTTACCGTATCCGGATTGATGATGATTATTTTTATAGCCTATGTTATTGTTTATAACATCACCTATCTGTCAGTGAAAGTCCCATCAAAATCGGCCCAGCCGTTTCAGAGATTAGCCGGAACAAACAGACAGACAGACAGACAAAAATTATAAAAAAGGCTATTTTGGTATATGTACCTTGTATACATCCATATGTATTCAATAAAAAGCGGTTATTTTAATATTACAAACAGACACTCCAATTTCATTTATCTGTATAGATGGATTGTTGTCAAAAACGGATAAAAATAATTCCAATACAATTATTATTCATCCCTTCTTAGGAAACGAATCACCCTTCGATATTATTTTCATCCGTATAATCTGGAAGTTTTATTGGGCAGATTAAGGACTCTTCAGATACTGTTTGACCGAGCGCTTCTGAAGTTGAGATTGTTATCAATATAGCGTTTGTTTATGGGCTCTCCATCTGATAGAGGATTGGAACATTCTGGTGGAACGGAAACAAGGATAGAGGATATTTTCTTCAGTGTTATGACGTGTAAAGATTTAAATGAAGATTTGAGAGATAGAAGTATCCTTATATGAATCTTTGATAACCATATTTACAGGGATGGATAGGTTAATAATAGCATTACGATTATAAAAAAATAAAAAACATTCATCTGTAAATACTGGCATCGAAACTTAACATATTATGTCTCAGGATCTATCCTGTTCCCCACCATGGTTCGGGCCATGACGTGGCGGTGGGACTTAGTAGCCTAAGGTGTCCAGCTTCGCCCAGCACCTTGGGCGAAGCTAATTGAGCCGAGGGGGCTCTTTGTAGTTACGATCTAAGTGTTTTATTCCTGTACAGCCTTATCACTGTATATCCGGCTCGAAGGACCTTATATCGTAACTAAATGGTTCAATAGTTATATTATCTAAGTGCTTATGATGTTATGGTTATGGTATGATTATGGTATATGGTATGGAGTAAACTACTCGCGATCCGCACTGGTCCCGGGGTATCAACTGCTATGGTTAGAGTAAGAACACGCGACTTGTCTGGTTGAAGTACGACGTGAATTACTAACTAACTCGAGCGCACGCGTCCTATTTAGTTAAGGAGCGAACTGGAACTACTCATTAAATGATGTATTATAATAAAATTTACTAATTTGCACGCGGTCAGGGAAACGCTGACGCGGCTCCCGGCGCGGGCGCAATGTACGGGCATTGCACCGTACAGTATCCCTCTTATAAGAAGAGGGGACAAAAGAGCAAGGGCAAGGGGCGAGAATGGGAACCTCGCCCCATTGTACTGTCCTGATGTTGGGAGGGGCTGTTCTGTGGTGCGTGACAACCCCTCTGTAGAGTTGGCGTTGGTCCGTAGAGGTCCCCAGTTTGGTCATTAGATCCGGGGCACCTCACAAAAGGCGGCATTGGTGGCACTCGCCGGGTTTTAGTGGGTAAAGCTGCGTTTTACTTACCAGCTTTCGGGCGCAGCAAGTCCCACATACCCGCCTGGGGAGACCCACTTCCCCGCGGGCAAGTTCCAAGTAAACTAGTTTATGTTCATAGGTGATGACGACCACTTACCATCAGGTCGCTCATCCGCCCGGTTGCCTCCAACTAACATAAATCGTGAGGCATGCATGTCTGGATATTTTTATCAGAATCGAAGTATCAAAAAGATTATCCCATATAAATTTGATGATCCCGAAGGATCCATGATAAAATTATATTGTAATTTCGTGCTCAATGACCTATAGATACTTGGCATTGTGTCATCCTTACACTATGTTAAAAAATTCTTACGTAGTTGTATAACAACCATCTAAGTGCTCTTTCAGAGTGCAGCCGGGCGCGGGTGCTTGCGCGAGTGCGTTTAGTTTAAATGTACGTAGACGCCGCTTGCATTCACAGTGCTCCCGCGAGCCGCGCGTCTGCACGAGGCGGGAGCAGGCTCGGTAAGCGCGGGTGTTACTCAGTCCGCCTGTACCGTTTATAGTAGTCTAGCGTCTGTTAGTGAATTGAGCGTACAGAAGAATTTATATCTGCAATACAACATCGCACTGCTATTTGGCAAAGCAAACATCCGAAACATGTAAATAGAGCATTCTTCCGACTTTTCTCTTTTTTTATTTATTTCATGTGTACCAAACTTCACATATTGTAATTCCCATTTCAAGTACGAATTTTCCATTAATAAAACCAAATCTTCATTCATTACTACTAACTATGCAACAAACGACGTTTGAGAAGGACTGGACACACGTGCAATGAGACTCGTAGCTCCTTCGGCACTGTGAACGCAAAGACGCCAAGACCCAAGCGCCCGCATCCCCCCCGCACCCGCTCGTGCAGTCTGACAAAGCCCTAAGTAATATATAATATTGAGTCTTTAATCACCTTCGAGCATAAAATCGGAATAGAGCGGTAATGTTATGTGTTTTGTATGGAAACAAATTCCGCCAAATTTGTGCTGCGACGATGTGCCGGTTCTGCACTCTGATTGGCTGACTGCTGGACGATTGATGGACGATTGGTCGAGGGGACGTACATATAGATTAAGATAGAGAGGTTGGTTGAATAGCTATTGTGTCAAAGACAGATCACTGATTTAATAAGAGGTAGTGCCATGCTGCTTTGCAGCCGAATTGGGTCGGCAAGACCGGGGTGGTACCTCTCACTCACATAACACCGGCGTCAAGTGATTGCTATGCTGGCGCGTTTCATGCGATTTGTGAGTTTCCAGTGGCCTATTGCAGGGGATAAGGAAAAGAAGGGCAACACATCTGCATAACTTTTGATTGTGCGATTGTGTATGGGCGTCGGTAGTCACCATAAGGCTCCTTATGACATAAAAAAGTGCGTGCGTACAAAGCACACATGTCAGAAGTGAAACTTCTTTGGCAAACTAATTTTTAAATCTCGTTTATATTTATACTAATCTAAAGCTTTAAATTTCCGAGACTTGAGATGCGACGTTCGCTCTATCTCACTCTCTCTCTCGATCTTTCTCACTCACTTGCCCTACTTTCACTCCATGGCTATGTGCTTCATGCTACGTTCGCCCTTTCTCACTCTCCCTCAATCGGTCTCAATCACTCTATCCCTCTTCTTGGACAAAAACGTTGCACATTTTAGTGATATGAAACATCTTCATCCGTAAAAAATTTACCCACATGCGCGCAAAGAAGTTTCACTTCAAAACCTTTTTGTTTTGAAATTGTATGGCTAACATTACTGCTCTATCCGATTACATGCTCGATGATAATTACTAACAATTTCACTACGTTAACCTTCCTAGTGAGCTTATAATAACTTGTTTTACTAGAAAGGGAAATAAATTAAGGAAATTTATATAAATACATAAAGAACATATACGCCCGTGAGCTGGTGGAGACATCTATATTAATTATACAAATTAATTCGGGATTCGAACCCGCTACCGCTGCGTGTCCAGTATTCAATATCCGGTCTTTAATTAGTAGATAGCACTAGCTTTCAACGACCATTTCACTTTGTAAGTCATCATTTTAATGAGTAGCTTACATTAAGAAAACACAGACCATTTTTCAACAATCTCTTTTTTCCACCAAAAAATAATTCTATTATACCTCTCAATTCCAAACGTACGCCATACCCGTACTAATACTAATTAAAATTTGCGTTATATTCATAAATTATTTTATAATGAATTAATATAATATTATAATTTTCTAACCCAATCACAAAAGCATTTACGTGTTCAAATGATTAATAACAACCATTGATCACTTATTTCAATTAGTTAATTCATTGTGTCGTTATAATTATAATAAATTATATCAGTTCTATATAAAATAATTATATATTAATTATTCAGTAGTATTAATTTGTTAACCTATTGATTGACCATATTTAAATAAATTTTGTTTCGGGTGCTTACCGCGTTTATAGGTTTATTGCATGAGGTTCTGATATTTCAGCAATATTTCAATCGCCATGATCACGGAGAGACTATCTCACCGTGATCATATTATAGTGATCGTGTTTGTTTAAAACAATATATTGATTGACCTCCAAATATAATCTCCTAGCAGTGAAAAGTCTTACATAGAGTGGAGTAGGAATTGTCATCTTGGTGCTCCTTATTGAAGTGAAAAATTATTTAGGCGCGGTACGCATACTTTTAGATGAGATAAAAACTCTGGATTCGCGACACCGTTACCACCGTTATGAGACGCTATTTGACGTTTATATGAAGTTTGATTTATTTATATAAGATTATGCATTATTTGTTTACACCATAGACATAATAATATAGAAGGACTGGGCATACCTACGAAAAAAGGTGTATACCTACAACTCAAATCGACACTTAACATGGCTAGAGTTTTGACAGCAAAACTACTATGAAAAGGGCACTCAAGATGGCGGATCAGGCACACACTTACAGCTGTAAGTTTAAAGAAAGGGGCATCTCCTCTTATTTCCTAACTTCATGGTTTACACCAATCGTCAAACACACTGAAATTTCAATGTCATTCGGCCTATTTGTGCGCCGTTTAAATTGTATAGGTTGTCATAGTCTGTTACAGCCTGTATTATAGGTATTTGTATTTAATTGTTTTGTTTTCACTTCTCTCGGCAGTCCCTGTGACTGGTTGGGTTAGTTTTTTTTAATGTTTCTTGATACGCAACTAGGTTGAAGAACCACTAGAGTTCACTATATGGTAAGTGATAACGAGTACAAACTTTAGCAAGCGGACTTCGGCCTGACCGAGCATTCCATCTCGCTCGGTCGGAGATCTCCCTTCGTGGCCTTCCACATATATCGCACAATGGTTTTAATGACAATGACGATGATGATAATGATGTTGGGGATTATAATGATGATTAATTGATAGATCATAAAATCCGTAGTTGATAGGGGCATATTCAACTAGTCACGCGATTCTCCGTGGTATATAATGCATGCTATGACTATAGCGTAATCTAAACCAGACTTTTACGAACTCTGGTCTTCTCGATCTTTTTATACGGCGGTGAGACTTGGGCTTTAAAATCTGCAGACCACATACGCATTTATGCTTTTAAGATGTGGCGCTGGAGAAAGATGCTCCGTATCCCTTGCACAGCATTTCGTACTAACGTCTTTATTTTGCGAGATCTTAAGATCACCTCACGGCTGTCATCAGAGTGCCTACGCAGAATAATAATAATAATAATAATAATAATTACCAGATTGTGGTTACATAACTAGTTAACAATTCAGTACAATCCCTTACACAATCGACTGTCACCGACAGTGTGCATATTTAAAGTTAAATTAATACATTGTTTTAATTGTTTAACTGTAAAACATTGTTAATACATTGAATTCTCAAGTGATTCGGTCAAATCGCAAAGAAAGACGGCAATAACCTCGAGAAACTCATCGTCACCGGCAAAGTAGAAAAGAAAAGGTGGACGCAACCCTACACGTTGGTCCGACCAGATCCGTACCGTATCCATTCCATCCGTAAAGATGGAAAAAGATCATTATTGAGAAAGAGGTACAGAATGGAGGTCCCTCAGCACTGAGGAACACGAAGCGAGGAGGAGAAGATGTCTAGAGTAGGAAAAAGGCCACGACTGCGAGCCGATGCCGGTCTGATTAGATCCGCGCCATACTGAATACCACGGTGGGCAGAGATAGGAAAAACTAGCGTATCATCGCGAGAGCTAAAGTCATTAACGGAGGTGGTCACGACCCTTAGACTTGAGGAATACAAGTGAAGGAGGAGGCTGTTCATACTAATATTATAAAGAGGAAAGATTTTATTGTTTTTTGGTGTGTTTCTATTAAGGCTTCGAAACTACAGAACCGATTTAACAAATTCTTTCACTTAAATAAAAAAAGTGACGAAGACGAAGTGTGGGTCGGCCATGAACCAGGTGGGATTTGGAAAGACGATCTCCGTACAGAAGCCAGCCCATTTTTGAGGCAAGTGGCGAGGGATCGGTCGTCTTGGCGTTCATTGAGCGAGGCCTATGTTGAGCAGTGGACGGATAGGGGCTGATGATGATGATGATGATGAAATAAAAAAATATCCGTCTATCCGTGCTTAAGAACATTCTTACAAATCTATAATTTTTCAGTTTGTCCCAATTCCGTTAAATGTTAATGTCAAACTAAAAAACTAAGCGACCCACTTTCTACTCCGATAACAAATTCTATATTACCACTAATATAAATGTGAAAGTTTGTAAGTTTGTTACTTACTTGATTACTGAGGCGGCGAGACATTTTTGCACATGATAGTACTCAACTTGGACAACATTTTTATTGCTAAAAATAAATAGCCTATCATTTTTACATACTACATATTTTAGTTCACGAGATTAGCGCGTCCAAACATTCGCTGAAATATGTGCGTGCGTGAGAGTGCCTACCCTAACTAAAACCACTGCGAGCACTTTCAGGCGCTTTTTGAGGGTCCCGGATATGCAGGCAACAGGATCACCTCAGCGACAGGCCTAGGCTGGCCTAGGCAAAGGCCACCGCGATGGGTAGTTTACCCTATATAGCAAGATACAAATAAATATTCGTTTGTTTTTTCTTATTAAGTTCTAATATTTAAAATACTTTTGCTACTTATATTGCAATTATTTTCTAATGTTTACGCGAATTTCACTCATTATAATTAAACAATTTTAACGGATTTTATCGCGGTTTATTAAGATTTTTACAAGCCCGACGTTTCGGATACTTTACAGCAAACACGGTCACGGGAAGACTAAGGTGTCATACGTATGATGACTTGTAAAAATCTTAACAAACCGCGATCAAACCCGTAAAAATTGTTTCATTATAATACTTATATTGAATTTCAAAATGATGCAATTGCATCTGATTATTTATTATTCCATGTTTTACATCGCACTCACTTGCACTTCCAGATTTTAGATTTAAAAGTTTGTTGATACCTTACTAATTCCTGCATCTTAATTTGGAATATGGCCACTATTATGTGTAATATACATTTTTTTTAAATGTAAATGAAATCCGATTAAGCCGACAGAACTCTGAACTTCTATCTTATTTTTACATTTATTAGGCTACCACATCTTACTTCATCATCATCATTAGCCTTTATCCACTGCTGAATATAAGACTCCTTCAATGAACGCCAAGACGATCGATCTCTTGCCGCTCGCATTAAACACGGACCAGCCACTGCACGGATTGCATCATTTACTTAATCAAAATGAAAAAAAAAACATGATTAGTTTCTCAGACCTTGTTCTAACATATCCACAGTGTGTTCGGACATTTATTTACAAAATTGGGAACGTAAGCCATGTCACACACGTCCGCCAATAGCAAGGAGTCGTCGGTCGCCGTGACCGAAAACGGCCTGGAGATTATTATCCTTCCTTCTGAAGTCCTAAGTTTCATATCTTAATAAAGTAAGAAATATGTTCATTAAACATGGCTGAAATTGTCGCTGAGCTAACAAAGTTTATTTGTAAAAAGTTACTGATAAATACGACCGAGTTTATCTCATACTAATTTAATATGGAATTTCATTTAAAATGGAATCCGCAAGAACATTTACAACATATACTGTTCTTATACATCACTAATTAGACTCGAGTGTTTTTGGACACAAAAGTGACTATGTAAAGACACAAGTGTCTATGGATAGACCCAAGTGTTTATGTACAGAAAGAGCTATTTATATGTAGATACTGTACACAGAAGTAAATCTCCAGCTTCTTGTGTCTACCGTAAACTAGGGAGAATAATATACATGCATATCGTTTTGTGACGCTTCTAGTCGTATGACTAATTTTCGAACACTGTCTCGTATCTTTATAGCTATTTTTTTTTTGTTTTTTGTAGTGTAAACTTCTTTTAGCGCGGTACGCATATTTTTAGATGAGATAAAATCTCTGACCTCGCAACACCGCACACGATACGCTGGAGACACAGTTTGACGTTTATAATATGAAGTGGACTCGCGACACCGCACGCGAAACGCCGGAGACACAGTTTGACGTTTGATTTATTTATATACGATTATGCTATATTTGTTTTGCAAATTGTGTTGCTTCTAAATTATGTCATGCGGCCATTTTTTGCGCCGCTTAAATTGTATAGGTTGCCATAATCTTATACAGCCTGTATTATAGGTATATGAATTTAATTGTTTTGTTTACACTTCTATCGGCAGTCCCTTTGACTGGTTGGTTTTTTTTAGGTTAGTTGAATAGTCCCCACCATGGCTCAAGCCTTGTCGTGGCGGTGGGGCTCAGTAGCCTAAGGTGAACCCAGCACTTTGAGCGAAACAAATTGAGCCGAGGGAGCTACTCTTTGTACCCCTCTTATTAGAAGAGGGAACCAAAGAGCAGGGGGATAAGAGGCGTCGATGGGAACCTCACCCATTGTTCTGTCATGACTTTGGGAGGGGTTGTTCTGTGGTGCGGGACAACCCCTCTGTGGAGGTGGCGTCGGTCACTTGGGTGGGTATATGCAGCCCAACTGTAAGTCCACGCATAGGGTCAGCAACCACCCAGGTACCTGGCTTCATGCATAAAGCATTTCCCTGCACGACTAAAAAAAGGTTAGTTGAATACGCAAATGGGTAAAAGAGCTACATGCATCATAAGTGGTCAACGTCGCGGCTCATGAACTAAAACATGTAAACCTGTAACTAGAAGAAGAACCTTGCAGATGAAGCATTTTTCATTTCCTCATAAAATTTACCTTTTCGGCCGTTATGTAAAGAATATCTATACACATAAATAAAATAGGAGTGTCTGTTTGTAATATCAAAATAACCGCTTTTTATTGAATACATATGGATATACACGGGACACGTACCTAAATAGGCTTTTTTACAATTTTTGTCCGTCTGTCTGTCTGCCTGTGTGTTTGTTCCAGATAATATCTAAAACGGCTGGGCTGATTTTTATGGGACTTTAACTGGCATATAGCTGATGTTATAGGGAGTAACTTAGGCTATAAAAATAATCATCATCAATCCGGGTACGGCTGTAAATCTAAATTAACGCAGGCGAAGCTGCGGGCAACAGCTAGTGTATTTATATTTTGAATATTGAAGCACAAATAAACTGCATCCACAGGTCCGCAGTTACAATTCGATGGTTCAGAATTCAGATAAGATATTGTCAGTCCGCGAACGGCCAATTCACAAACATTGTGTTGTACCGATAAGCGATATTGTAATGAAGGTAACATGGCTTTATATTTTCATTTCAAATTATATTCAAACTAGCTGTTGCCCGCAGCTTTGCTCGCAGCTTTGCCCGCAGCTTTGCCCGCGTTAACTTACTCAACTTAACTACAGTTAGTCACAGCGTGATGTTATATAGCCTTCCCCGATAAATGGGCTATCTAACACTGAGAGAATTTTTCAAATCGGACCAGTAGTTCCTGAGATTAGCGCGTTCAAACAAACAAACAAACTCTTCAGCTTCATAATATTAGTAAAGATTTAATATTATGTAATATTAATAGAACTGCAATGATTGATCTAATTATAATTCGTCATTGAGTTTCTTTTATGTTTTACGAAGCTTTACCAGCTACCAGGGTTGCTGTACACCCCACCATGGTTCAGGCCTTGACGTGGCGGTGAGGCTCAGTAGCCTAGGGTGAGCCCAGCACCTTGGGCGAAGCTTTGTACCCTTCTTATAAGAAGAGGAGACAAAAGAGAAGGGGGCAAGGGGCGAGGATAGGAACCTCACCCCATTGTACTGTCCTGACGTTGGGAGGGATTGTTCTGTGGTGCGGGACAACCCCTCTGTGGAGGTGGCGTCGGTCAGTTGGGAGACTGAATATAAGCTGTCGAGGTGCCCTGTTTGCTCATTAGATCCGGAGCACCTCACCAAAGGTGGTATTGGTGGCACTTGCCGGGTTTTAGTGGGTACTGCGTCCACTTACCAGCTTTGGGGCGCAGCGAGTTCCACATACCCGTCTGGGGAGACCCACTCCCCCCCGGGATGCCTCAGAGCATTTCCCGGTGTTAAAGAAAGAAAAGGGTTGCTGTAACACGTGCTTATTCCTTTTTCTCGGTAACCGAGATCTTGGGATTTTAATCTACCAAAATGCCACTTATAATAATAATAATAATATCCATGGAGGCTTTCACACCACGTCAATCTGGTGCCGTGGTAAGTTCTCGAAGAACTTTTATTACGGGTACCAGACATCGGAAACATATTTAATACTTTTATACTATACATATATTTAAAATTTTTATTATACAATATACATATTTAATAGACATCCATGACCCAGGAACACAGAAAATATTTTTGTTGGATTCGAACCCGCGACCTCCGGCTTGAACGCCAACGCGCTGACCACTGAGCAACAGAGGTCGTCAAATTCTTATCATCGGAAGCTTTGTCTACCGATTTTATATATTAGCGTCAAGCCGAAACACTTGATTATTACGGAGTAGTTCCCATTCAAAAAACATTATTTTCCGCAAATTTTAAAGAAAGTTCATTTAGAAACTGTAAATAGAGCTCGTCATTGTATTGCACAACGAAGACGTCACTTCGAACTGCTTTTAATACAAAATTTTGTACTTACTAAGAAATAAAATGTATGGAATAGTTTAATGTAAAATTTTTGGATATTTCTCGTTTTATTTTTAATAAGTTATTATTGTCATTTTACTCATTAGGTAAAGTACTTTCGAAAACAGTTTAAAGTTTTTTGATATCTGTAATAGTTACGGAATAATCGCCTGTGCACACTTACACCCGGTATACTACATACATTATTATTACCTATATTTAAATCAGAGAAATCGTTAGCTCATAATCAATGATAGTCCAATCATCACGTCACATCGCTTTCATTATAATTTAATAACCGTATATTACTTTACTTAAACAAAACAAACGTGTTTTTTTTTAAGTTTTTTTTATGTACATATACATATAGTACGGAGCCCTTTGTGCGTGAGTCCGACTCACACTTGGCCGTTTTTTTTACTCATTCTAGCAACGAAATACATAAGCTACTTTTTCGAACACTACGCGGGCCAAGCTGTGGGCACCAGCTAGTGTATTATATATTCCTTACTTAGTTCCGTTCCGTTTACACAAGTTCTAATGAGCTTACCATGGGAACATGATAGCGTGTGGTTAGTAACTATTAATTAATTATTGTTATTTACTTAGTATAATAATTTACCTGTGTCCTTATTCATTACATAACAGCAATTCCGACAAAAGTCTCACTACGTTGACAAAAGCGACATCAAAGCGAAATCCAGTTTTCCCGTGGGAGGGATACGCTTATGCCGCGCTCTCGTTTCCGTGGGTCTACTATCCTTTATTTTCTTTTACGCCGACAAATGCTCTGAGGCATAACGCTGAGGAGGGGGGGGCACTCCCCAGGTGGGTATGTAGGACTCACTGCGCCCAAAAGATGATAAGATGGATGCAGCTCTACCCACTAAAACCTGGCGAGTGCCACCAATGCCGCCTTTGGTGAGGTGCATTGTATCTATTGAGCAAACAGGACACCTCGAGGGTACTACTATCCTGCTTGTTTTTTCTATGAAACAGCTTTGCTGTGTTTCAGAAAGAAGGGTAGGGCAGGCAGTTTAATTACTGGCACCGAAATATACCATCTTACGTTAAGACGTAAGATGGTAGGTATATTTCGATTTCGGATAGGCAACACATTTTTTGTCTGGGCTTTACCTGGAGTAAACCAGGTTATGTTCATGGGCGACGTCGACCACTTACCGTTATGTTGCATGTCAGACGTTCCTATCTAAATATCATAAAAAATATAAAAAAGTTTACTCATTTACGTTCATAGGCGACGTTGACCACTTACCGTCACGAGCTAGGCCCGTTTGCCTGTGGTACAACTAACATAAAAAACCTTACTAAAAAGAACAAATATTTACAGATATCTTTATTATTTCCGAAATATCACACACAGCTATCAGATAGTACATTCGATCGAGATAAAATCTCCAATTGCTGCGAAGATTTATTGAGCGCTTGGAATAGACTGTTTGTTAGCCAATTTGAAAATCTCTCTTTCTGTATTATTATCTATGAAATAGTTTACCAATAAGGATAATTTAGTTTATCTGGAAGGAATAATAATAATAATATCTATGGACGCTTTCACACCACGTCAATCTGGTCCCGTGGTAAGTTCTCGAAGAACTTGTGTTACGGGCACCAGACAACGGAAATATATTTAATAATTTTATACTATACATACATTTAAGATTTTTATTATATAATACATATATTTAATAAACGTCCATGACCCAGGAACACAGAAAATATTTTTTGTTCCCTGGCGGGATTCGAACCCGCAACCTCCGGCTTTAGCGCTAACGCGCTTACCACTGAGCCACAGAGGTCGTCAAATACCGAATGATTCTATTTCTGGTTGATAATAAAGGTGCCAGGGGAAGGATCCACCGTCTTAGCGTTCATTGCATGAGGCCTACATCCAAATAGGATTGAATAATCTTGATAAGGATCATATTGAATAATAATTATGCAATGGTCGCTCCAAGTTAGATGCAGCACCATTAATTGTCCACCAACAGACGTCTTAGAACTGCTGACTACTTTTCACCATCATTATGAATATCAACCCTTTTTCGTCCCTCTGTAGTTCAATGGTTAGCGCGCTGGTGCTCAATCCGGAGGTAACGGGTTCGAATCCCGCCAGGGAACAAAAAGTTTTCTGTGTTCATGAGTCATGGATGTGTAGGTATTATATAATAATAATATAATAATATCTATGGACGCTTTTACACCACGTCAATCTGGTCCAGTGGTAAGTTCCTGGTACCAGACAACGGAAATAATATATTTAATACTTTTATACTATACATATATTTAAGATTTTTTTTATATAATACACATATATAATACACATCCATGACCCGGGAACACAGACAACTTTTTTGTTCCCTGACAGGATTCGAACCCGCAACCTCCGGCTTGAGCGCCAACGCGCTAACCACTGAGCCACAGAGGTCGTCAATAAATTAAATATATTATGTATAGTATAAAATTATTAAATATAATATTCCCGTTGTCTGGTACCCGTAACACAAGTTCTTCGAGAACTTACAACCTTAATACGATACCAGATTGACGTGGTGTAAAAGCGTCCATAGATATTATTATTATTTTAAATAAATTAGTGCTATGCCAGTTAAATACACGATGAAACTGCACAAATGGTTTGCACAATCAAATCGTTACGATATATCGTTAGCGCGTTTACCGGGCTTTAATAATAAAAAGTGTAGCAAAATACTAAAACATTTTTTATTTCTTTTTATATGTACACATAATGTGAATTTTAAATGTACCCTATAAAACGTTTTTAATATAAAACCTTTTTGCAATAATCTTCAATTGCGTAAATAATTTTAAAAATAAACTCGCAAATAGCGTGAAGCCAAAGCCAAGAAGACCACTTAGTGCGGCGCCAAAACTTCGTAGATAAAATGAAACATGAAAAATGGGTGACCAAAGTGGGTATAGTTACTTGAAATATCGCTGTAATAATATGCTTTGATGTTTTCCACCGCTTTACATGCTTCTATCTAGTTCTTATCTATACTAACAAAGGTAATGTTTGTAAGGTTGAATGCATGAGGTAATCCTCGAAACTACTTGGATTTAAAACATTATTTCACCAGTAAATTACGTTATCACTGAATGACATGAGTGAAAAAAATCCCCAGCATGGTTCAGTCCTTGTCGTGGCGGTGGGGCTCAGTAGCCTAGGGTGAGCCCTGCACCTTGGTCAAAGCAAATTGGGCTGAGGGAGCTGCTCTTTGTGCCCCTCTTATGAGAAGAGGGGACAAAGGGCGAGAATGAGAACCTCACCCCATTGTACTGTCCCGACGTTGGGAGGGGTTGTTCTGTGGTGCGATACAATCCCTCTGTGGAGGTGGCATCGGTACCTTGGGTACTGACTAGCCGTCGAGGTGCCCTGTTGCTCAACAGATCCGGGGCACCTCACCAAAGGCGGCATTGGTGGGACTCCCCGGGTTTTAGTGGGTAGTGCTGCGTCCACTTACCATTTTTCGGGCGCAGCGAGTCCCACATACCCGTCCCATATGACTGCGACCGAAAGATGATGAGGTTATCATCTTTCGGTCGCAGCCAGTCCCACATACCCGCCTGAGGATCCTCCTCCGTGGGATGCCTCAAAGCATTTCCCGTCGTAAAATAAAAAAGAGCTATTAAAATAATTATCAATAGACCGAACACTTCCGAATTTTAGG
The DNA here is from genome assembly GCA_963853865.1 of Helleia helle. NCBI lineage: Eukaryota > Metazoa > Arthropoda > Insecta > Lepidoptera > Lycaenidae > Helleia > Helleia helle. The sequence continues at coordinate 3,430,514 of OY971425.1, read as the reverse complement.
TGACGCTGGCGAAGCTACGGGCAACAGTATTCTAATTCTAGCCAATTAGGAAGGTATACTAGCAAACTAGCCTGATGACAAGTGAACAATATTTAATTTTAAATATATATATATATATATATATATATATATATATATATATATATATAAAGTTATAAATAACGGATAATTCTTGGTTGAAATCGGTGTTCTTTTGTGAGGACTTGTGGTTTATCAAATATAATATAATGGCGAGCTTTGTCAAGACTATGTTCCCAGATGGCAGACTTAGTGTAGTGTAATAAACCGCGATAAAATCTGTAAAAATTGTTTCATTATAATGAGTGAAATTCGCGTAAACATTAGAAAACAATAGGGTTATGCCATAGTTCATTGAGGTACTGGCCAACCAACTTCACACACCGTCAAAGACCGACAGATCCCTCTAATTTACGATCCCCGTGACTACCAACCGTAATAATTAGGGCGAGTAGTTTCTCGAGTCAAACATTTCGAGTCCTCGTTTATACGTCCGTGAAAAATTCTGGAAAAATATTTTTTCTATGTAAAGTAATGGTAGCAAGTGCTGAACAACTTTATTATTTTACAATTCCTTCTTTTATGTTTATTGAAATTTTAAAACATAATGTTATGTATTCGTCCTGTGGGCTATGAGATATGCTAGAGTTATGTCTAGAAAAAGACATTCGTAATCATTTCTGATAAGGATTAAAAGTAGCTTACAACAAACTAAGAATAAACTTTTGAAGTGGTAATAAGCCAGCCATATGCGCTAAAAAGGAATGCTAAATAGTCAATCAATCAAGATTTTGAAAAAATGTATTTAACATCTGGTTAAAATGATGATTGTAATGATTTTGATGATAAACCAAAAAAGTAAGAGGAATTATTGGAGAAACATTTCAAATCACATTAAGATGATGATAAAAATGAAAAAAAAATCATTATGATAATTTGGATAAAGATGAGAAAAACGTATAAAAAGGAAAAAAGGGCAGACATTATAAACATAATAATGATATAAAACGATACTTTTAATACTTAAAAGATAAGTAACATCTACTTATTTTAAAAGAAGCTATCATCGTAACAGAAATAAGAAACGCACCCAAATATTATACATTCAATAAAGTTATGTGGCCAGATGTGTAGCCTAAACTTTGCTCCGTACCCTTTTATCGAACTCGAGCTAACGATGTTTTTCCAATACTGGAGGCTAAATTATGTAATAACCGGTACGTGCTACTATTGGGGTCGCCGGAATACAGGTCTTATATATTATTATGTTTACTCCACTTATTTACTACGGCTATTGTAATGATGAGATGAATTTTTCTCTTCGTGTGTTGGAGATTGATTATTAGTTGTTTTCATCATCATGTTCAGATATTCCGTCCCTTACTCGGCGTAAAGCTTATTTAATATCAAAAGAATAGAGTTTTAGTATAAAATGGCCTTGCACAGAAACTAGGTTTATAAAAGTCATAACCGGTAGATACTGAAAAATGTCATTATCTTTGTCATCGTCAGGACTATCTTCGTTGTTAACGTTAAAATAACAATAATCATCATTTTAATTTTTATCATTGTCATCGTATAATATATCTTCTATAAGCCCATATTTGAGCTACCATTATTAAAAACCCATCCTAACAATCTTTGGAGAATTTCATAGCAATGATCGTTCCCTGTTTGACCACTAGCCAGCCATCAACAACAAAAAAATACTGTCACAAAATTAAGTAAGTATGATTTCATTAAACCTGGAAATAATGTGCTATTTATTATATCAAACAAGTCTAACACGAAAGGTCAAAACTAAAGAAAGCGCAACGAGATAAGATAAATAACTTATCTATACTAATATTATAAAGCTGAAGAGTTTGTTTGTTTGTTTGAACGCGCTAATCTCAGGAACTACTGGTCCGATTTGAAAAATTATTTCAGTGTTAGACAGGTTATTTATCGAGGAAGGCTATAGGCTATAAAACATCACGCTATGACTTATAGGAGTTGAGTAACGCGGGCGAAGCTGCAGGCAACAGCTAGTATTAAGATATTATCAAATCAAATATTATTTATTGTATACTCGTAAACATACTCACGATACAATTTACATAAGAAAACTACGTACGGCTTATAGCTAGATTTTCACAGAATATAATTATGATAACAAAGGACATAGAAAACAAATGGAAATATTTGATAAACTTAAATATTATACTTTCATTCTCATTATTAACCTCTTTTCATTCATTGTTAGATTGCCAATCCAACCAACACCGGCAAAATTTTAATTTTTTTATAAAAGATACATGGACAAATGAAAGATACAGAAGACAAATGGACAATCGTCCCTGGTGGCAAGTGATCAGTGACATCCATAGACACACACCAGAAAATTAGTTGATGTGGTGCGGGAAGTCTTACGCATTTTAGGATAGCAACTTATACATTTTTTGAAAAGATTAGTTCCAAGGAGTTTGTTTCGGCGATGCTTCTCAGTGAGCTTGCCTTGGAACCGGTGGTAGACTTAATTGACGTTCAAAATGATACTCTGTTGGTACTATTTTGAGTAAAAAAAATAGATTTTGATTTTTCCGTCTCATAGAGTTCTGGAGGAGGCCACGTTCAGGAAGACGTAGGGTAGAATGAACTTCTGATGTGACAACTAGATTATACATCACTTCAAGGCATTCTCTAAGCTGTAACTAAATATTGTTTGTAAAACTACCAAATATGTTACGCTCTATAGTCTATGTACAAGGTTGATAAAAGCGAGAGGCATTAAATTAAACCACATATCCTATGTACTATTTTCAGGCTACACACCAAAAATTGGACCAATAGAATCAATAGTTTAGTCACAGGATATCTTTAAAGTTTTAAAGCCACTCCGCTTTATTCGACCCGGTGAGACGCAACGTGCTGTGCGTCGCACTGCCTTTTAGATTCGAAGGTCAGTGGACATTTTACAAAGGATGTTTACGCTTTACTTTGGCTATTCTCGTATTTAAGTTCTTTGAAAAAGTTTTTTTTTATTTCTTTCATAAACTGTTTCTAATAGTTTCGTATTAACCCTAAGCATGTGTAGTATATGTGGTTTAATTTAATGCCTCTCGCTTTTATCAACCTTGTATATATATATATATTTCTTGTGTGCATGTGTATGTCACTGAACTCCTTCTAGACGGCTGGACCGATTTTGATGAAATTTTTTGTGTGAGCTCAAGGGGATTCGAGGATGGTTTAGATTCACAAAAAAAATATTTTGTACAGGACAACGTCTGTCGGTGCCACTAATCTTTATATATATATGTCTTGTGTGCGAATGTCACTGAACTCCTCCTAGACGGCTGGACCGATTTTGATGAATTTTTTTGTGTGAGTTCAAGGGGATTCGAGGATGGTTTAGATTCACAAAAAAAATATTTTGTACAGGACAACGTCTGTCGGTGCCACTAATCTTTATATATATAATTCTTCTGTGCGTGTGTATGTCACTGAACTCCTCCTAAGCGGCTGGACCGATCTTGGTGATTTTTTTTGTGTGTGTTCAAGTGGATTCGAGAATGGTTTAGATTCACAATTCAAAATTATTTTGTACAGGACAACGTCTGTCGGTGCCACTAGTGTTATATAAAATTCTCGTGGCTCGACCGATTCTCATGAAATTTTGTGTGCATATCGGGTAGGTCTGAGAATCGGTCAACATTTTTTTTAAGGGTGGTTCACCCCTCAAATTTTAAAAGTTAACGCGGGCGAAGCTGCGGGCAACAGCTAGTATTCTATAAAATGCTTTAGAAGAAGGTATGTGCTGTGTCGCACGTCCGTACAGGGGTAACTATTATCCTGCTTTAGTTTGTTTCGTGGAAAAATATACGTAGTCAACGTCGCACATGAGAATAAACAAGTTCACTGGAAACTGGCCCGGGCAAGTCATGTAAGATGATATGCCTCGGTGTCAGTAATCACCTGTCTAAAAAGGCACTCTTTTCGAAACGAAAAAAAGCCTCTATACTATTTCTTTTATATTTCTTGTTGTAGGCTAAAATTAAAATTATTTTAACTCATGTAGACTGTAAAGTTTGGATAAGTAATGAAAGATATCAAATCAAATATTTGTCACATATCAAATAAGACTGGTTGACAATAAATGTGACTTCGTTCATTTCGAACAGCTTTTGCTGTAGGGATGTATCTTAAAACGATATTTAAGTATTGATTCTAGCAATCATATATTGATAGGACATTAATAGCTTTTTTCTCTCTTGCGATCATTACTTTGAAGAATTGGAAATGTAAAAATATTAATAAACTTTGATAAAATGCATACAAAACTGTTTATTTTTATTTTGAATGTAGAATATTGCTATGCACATCAGTTAAATAAACTCAAATGCCGTGGCGGCAAACGTCATGGTGCTCATGCCGCGTGTTTACTATGTTTTTGAAGTTATACTTCTTTTGGTGCGTTAGGGAAAAATGATTAGAGTAAAATTTACGATGCACGCGCAAACTGTCACGAAGAACCAACACCCTGAAGTTAGCTATACTCAACATTATTATAACAATTTTCACATAATGACAGTACAGACGTCAGAAGAAGATATAGATTTTAACCACACAATAAGCAAAAAGGTTACAGTGTAATGAAATTGTACTATGTATTTTTCTTTAAGGAGTATAACTTCTAACGCGTATTCAATACCTATTATGTATTAGACACACTTTTTTTTATTCCATCTTAGGTAATCGATTTTTATTAAATATGAATTCTGTACATATTAATATGTTTCACATTTGCCGGGCGTCACGTGACGGCCATCTTTTTTGTTAACAAAAAAAGTGTATCGTACGGAAAGATCTGCTACAAACAATTGATATCGATATATCTATAAGGGTTTAAATCATGCGCTATTACTACAACATTACTACAACATTTACGCCCAAATAAATTAGCCAACCAGTTTATTTGTAACAGCGGCAATATTTCCGAATTAGTTCTTTTGTACAATTAGTACAGTGACGTTAACTTTTATGTATTGAAAGTGACTGCGAAATTTTCCTCCAAACTTTCGCCCCTTTTAGTGAATTAATAGGTTTTTTTCGAAGGAAAACAACTTAGCTAATGGAAGTATAATTCTTTTTAACTAGACAGAGCTTAGGCGCAACTCTTTTTTTTTCGGGTTTGACCTTGATGCTTTTTTTAAAAACTCACAAATAGCTACTATTTTTTTTTCACTTTATTTCGCTGAGCTCAATATTTCGGCAGTGTCTAGGTTGCGCAAAAAAGCCGTGCCGGACGCAAACCGAAAATAGTAAACGTAGTGAATCCGTTTTAAAATAGTAGTAATACTGAAAATAAGCATGTTAATTTGAAATTCTTATGTCGTATAGAACATTTAGTCTGACCCTGTATATCTGGTCCGTGTTGGATGCGAGTGGCATGGGAGCGGTCGTCTTGGCGTTCATTGAAGGAGGACTATATTCAGCGGTGTACGGATAAAGCCTGATGATGATGATGATGAAATCCAAGGCACTTGGCCAACTTGGCAAAATTGAAATTACGAAAAAATTAAATAATCATGATTGCGACCATAATACATAATATTGATAGGGCTAATGATATTAAAGTATATTATATCCATTTACTGCACTTGACTAACTTTTGACTTATCCATAACTATTATTTTTATCTATTGAACTATAAACTCTTGTTAATCTTAACCAGCGAGCAGTGACCTCTTAATATAGTTTTTCTAGCAAGCTCTTTAACAACCATATTATATTAGTTTACGAGAGACTTGCCCTTTTTGAATGGGAGAGCTGGTGATCATCAAAATCAAAATCGAAGAAAAACAAAATAGTACCAACCTTACGTTGGACGGGATCCTACAGGCTCGCCGACTAGGGCGAGAGACATTAATCCGGAGGAGAGGGAAGAACCTGGCGCGGGAGCCGTATGGCAAAAGCCTAACGACTGCTCTGCGTGCGGACGTCAAGCGGTAGATCATCATTTTTAATATTTTTCCATCCTTGGCCTCTTTCAATACGACTGATAACTTACCACTCGCTTTAGACTAGCACCGATTGCACGGAGAAAAACCTAAAACTATTTATTAAATTAAACACTAGTATACATAAAATACAACCCGTCCCATGATTTGGTACCTTATAAAACTCTGACTGGTAAAGACAGGTCAAATTTTTTTTTTTTGTGAAATAAGCATATTAATACAAAGGAGTGTTTTGAAAATTAACGACATACTTATACGACGAGAAAATCCAGTTTTTAGCAAATTGGGCGTGCGCCAAGAACGTTAAATCTAAGGTAAGCCGCAGGAGCCCCAAGTATCCTAGGTAATGCCCACAACTTAGGGCTATTTAACACGTACAGTCAGCAAATCTGTTTACCGTTTATGATCTAAATCATATTTATGATCTAAACCTTGTTCTTAAGTATTTATACATATTATTTATAAGCGTTTATATTTTAAGCGACTATAATATAATATGAGAATATGAATATACAGAATAATAATATATGAATAAGAATATATGAATATACAGACTATATCGAGAGAACTGTTTTAAGATTGTTTCAGTAGTATAAACTTTTGAGACTAAGGTGCACTCTTGTCACTATGTACTTTATTCAATATTTTTAAAGTGAAAATTTTATTACATCGTCTCAAACTTTTTCGTCTGTGTGTTGCATGTCGCGTGACGGTCGGCCGCCAAGTTTTCCAAGTATAAAATGAAGATTGATAAAGCGATTTTATACCCTTAATGGAATATTATTCCAAAAAATTTTAGTTAAATGTCTATAATGTGAAAAAAAGTTTCACTTTTACTGTGGTTCCATAAAACCACACAATCCTTTTTACCTAGCCGCGGCGTCATAACTATCTTAAAATGCTACTGATGCTTTAAAAATATGCCTAAAAATAACTTTACAATATGCATTTCAGACGATCTCCGTGCAGTTGCCGGTTCGTGTTGGATGCGAGTGGCATGGGATCGGTCGTCTTGGCGTTCATTGAAGAAGGACTATGTTCAGCAGTGGACGGATAAAGGTTGATAATGATAATGATGATGATGATGATGATGATGATGATGATGATGAAGAAACCTAAACACTATTATTGTCCTAAATCTATATTTCAAAACTACAAACAAACCGCACTCAGTGTTATGTTGTGTTATTATATTATTAGCTGTCACCAGCAGATTCGGTCACGTATTCGGAGTTCGGACTGATGTCACGTTACAGCGTCACTCAGTAACATAGCATTATACTTGTACAAGATTTCTTAAAATCAGTTGAGTAGTACTTTTTACATAGAAACTCGCATATCTTTATACAATTTAATATTAGTCGGTGTCCACAGCTTCGTGCGTTAACTTAGCTTTACAACCGCATCCGGATTGATGATGATTATTTTTATAGCCTATGTCCTAATCCAAGGTATAAGCCATCACCATTTCAACTTTCAGCCAAATCAGTTCAGCCGTTTTGCCGTGAAAGGACAACAAACTTTCGCCTTACTAAGATTATATTATGTAGATTTAAAATACCACGAATTAGTGCATTTGCTATAGAATTTGGTGCGAATTTAGCATTTGTGGTGTCACAATCACACCACACTAACCTGGTCGTGTGGTCTCGGGATCTCGGTCACAAGGTCTCGGGTTATAGATTATGGATAGGAATACTTAATATACATTTTTTTTTTTTTATGTTAGTTGGGTAGGCAAACTGGCAAACGTACCACCTGATGTTAAGTGGTCGACGTCGCCCATGAACATAAACTAGTATACCTGGAACGAGCCCAGGCAACTCATTTATGTGTTGCCTCTCCTGAGACATAAGATGTTAAGTCTCGGTGCCAGTAATTACACTGCCTGTCTTGCCCTTCTCTCCGAAACACAGCAAAGCTGTTTCACGGGAGAAATAAGCAAGATGATGGTACCCATGCAGCCGGGAGCGCGGCACAGCGCTTCCCTCCCACCGGTGAAAATTATTTGACCAGCTTGAGTGGTTAGGTAACGGTACAAAGTTTACAGGTTTGAAACTTACCGAGAGACAATAAAATATTAATTGCACAAAACATTTCCATAAACACTTAATATTTCAATCTCACGCGACATTAAATTAACGTTTTGCACGAAATTTCGCAGAAAAACCAATCATTTATGGTTCAGATAGTTTCTGCCCAGTTCAATCAAAAATTCAAGCGGACGATACAGGCGGGGTTTTTTTCAGTCCATTACGTTTTTTCATCTGAACAGAGTTAAGCTGATTTCAGCATCAGAGTCAGTGCACGTGGGCGGGTTTAACTGGCGAGATTAGCTTATGGCTTTTAAAGGACACTTTTAAAACGGTACACTATCAACGGAAAGTTCACTCCAAGTTATAAATTGAGTGATCTTCTCTCTCTCTCTCTCTCTCTCTCTCTCTCTCTTTCTCCTTTTCATTGACTCGATCTGTATATTATATTTAATTCTTCTGTAAGAATGTTTGTTGTTTTGTTTTTTACACCTTTTTATCGACTTTTTTTTCACGTATTTCCAGTGTATCTACGAAATAAAGATATTTTGATTTGATTTGTCTATATATAATACTAAAAAAAAGTGTGTGTGTGTACTTACGTACACGCTTTAGAAGTTATACTCCCTATAGAAAAATACATAGTACAATTTCATTAGACTGTAACCTTTTTGCATAATGTGTAGTTAAAACAATATCTTCTTCTGACGTCTATATTGTCATTAAGTATGTAAAAATATTCTATAGCTAACTTCAGGGTGTCGGTTTTTCGTGACGGTGAGCGCGCGCATGGTAAAAATTTACTCTAATTATTTTTCCCTAACGCGCCAAGGGAAGTATAACTTCAAAAAACGAATTTCAATTGTTCAATAGAAATCGGCAATTTCATACTTTAACCCCTAATCTTACTAATAATACGCGAAAGTTGGTAAGAATTTATGTATGCTTGTTACTTTTTACGCAAAAACTACTGAATGGATTTTAATGAAACTTTACAATAACATAGCTTATACATCAGAATAACATATGGGCTATAATTTATCCCTGTACTCCCACGGGAATGGGAAGTATGCAGGTGAAACCGCGGGGCGCCGCTATTATTAAATATGAATGAAAAATGGGTACCATACAACAGAATGTCTGGTACCCATAACACAAGTTCCTTGAGAATTGACCACGGGACCAGATTGACGTGGTGTAAAAGCATCCATACATCATATCTTAATATTTTAATAACCGCTCTATTCCGGTTATAAGCTCGATGCCCGATGGTAAGTCAGCGTCGCCCATGAACATAAACATGTTCACTTGAAGCTATTCCATTCATGTGTTACTTATCCTGAAATGTTAAATAGGTAAGTGAGACTCTAAGTCAGTAATTACATTGCCTGTTCTGCCCTTTTTTCCGAAACAAAGCAAAGCTATTTGACGGAAGAAATATGAAGAAATATCAAAAAAAGAGTAGAATAGGTTACCTTCAAGCAAGCGTGCTCCATCGTCGGCCACGTCATCACTTTCCATCAGGTGAGACAGTGGCCAAACGCAAGCCTATCAATCATACTACTTTTCCGATTTGAAAAATTCTTTCAGTGTTAAATAGCCCATTTATCAAGGAAGGCTATTGGCTATATAACATCACTCTGAGACTTTTTTTATGTTATTTGGACAGGCAAACTGGCAAACGTGCCACCTGATGGTAAGTGGTCGACGTCGCCCATGAACATAAACTAGTTTACTTGGAAAGAGCCCAGGCAACTCATCTATGTGTTGGCTATCCTGAGATATAAGATGTTAAGTCTCGGTGTCAGTAATTACATTGCCTGTCTTGCCCTTCTCTCCGAAACACAGCAAAGCTGTTTCACGGGAGAAACAAGCAAGATTGTACCCATGCAACCGGGAGCGCGGCACAGCGCTTCCCTCCCACCGGTAACACCGGTAACCGGACTAACAGTAATTAAGTTCAGTAAGTTAACGCGGGCGAAGCTGCGGGCAATAGCTACTCATATTATAAAACTTAATTTCCGTAAAGAAAGTTTATTGTAAAAAAAATCTTGATAGGCATTCAGAATTCAATAAAATTTTGCATGACTATTAATATAAACTTTGCGATTTTGCGAACGAAATTCATTGAAGTGTAGGAAGAAAACTCTTAATAAGTTCCAAGTCTATTTATAAATTGAAGTTATGAAAAGTTATTACGAAATCGTTATTAATTGGACATTCCGCACCTTTGAACTAAGGCCTGACATTAATGAGTATTGCTTTATACACTTAATTAAACAAGCTGTATTGAATCACAACATTATACACACAATTAAACTAGCTGTTTAATACTGAACCACGACTTTATACAGTTAATTACAAAAACTCTTCAGTACTGAACCATGCCTTTATATATTAAAACATACTGTACAGTTCTGATCAATTACTTTATACTTAATTAAAATAGTTTTACACTACTGAACCACGAGCTTACTGAAACTAGCTATACACTAAGAATATTTCAACACTGAGGAGTATTAAAATATAACTATTATCCTCTTTGATATATGATATGATAGGAAGCTATCGGCCAATCATCCATCTCTGGCCATCAGTCAGCGAATCAGAGCACAGAATTGGCGCAGCGTCGCAGCACTATTTAGCGAAGTTAGTATTCATACAAAACACATATCTTTTTTTTATAGAAGAGGGGGCAAACAGACAGTCAGTTTTCCTGATGGTAAGTGAAAGCAACATCCACAGACTCTCGCTACACCAGAGGGTTAGAAGGTGCGTTGCCGGCCTTTCAAATATGAGTATGCGGAAACACCCTAAGTGGCAGCTGATTCCATATATTCGTCGTGCGTGGCAGGAAATGCCGTAAAGATCGTGAGGGTGAAATTTGGAGCTTTTACACGATGTCCGGTGGTGGAATTCTGCTGCGGGTATTAGTCCGAACAATTCCTCAGAACACTCCCCGTGGTAGATGCGGTAGAAGATGCAGAGCGATCCGACATCTCTATGTAGCGCCAAAGAATCAAGCCGATTGGAGGGAACCTTGCTATCGACGATTCGAACCGCCCGGCGTTGAACGCGGTCAAATGGTAGGAGCTGATATTGGGGCGCTCCAGCCCAGAGGTGAGAGCAGTATTCTCTCTCATTATAATGAAACAATTTTTTACGGATTTTATCGCGGTTTATTAAGATATTTACAAGCCCAACGTTTTGGATACTTTACAGCAACCATGGTCACGGGAGGACTGTCGTCGTCAAGAGTCCTTCCGAGTAAAAATCTTAATAAACCGCGATAAAATCCGTAAAAAAATTGTTTCATTATAATGAGTGAAATTCGCGTAAACATTAGAAAACAGTATTCTCTCTCATCAAAATCGGTCAAGTCATAAGAAAAAGAAATAATAAAAAACGAGTGTCATTAAATGATTATTTATTACATTTGGTAAAAATATGTGTGAACAGATATTTTTTACAGAATAGTGTAGGTATAGCGGTCTCAGCCAAAAGACGTCTACTGAAGGACATAGTGTTGCATTATAGGCTTCCCACGATCAGATCATTGGTCCACTTCACAGGGGAACTTTTCCACTACGTTTATACCAGTAGGATCCTAATAAGAAGTTTAGTTTTTTTTATGGAGGCAACTGTTGGAGCCTTATGGTGACTACCGACGCCCATAGACATCCGCACAACCAAAAGTTATGCAGATGCGTTGCCTTCATTTTCCCTATCCTCCCCAATGGGCTACCGGAATCTCACAAACCACACGAAACGCGACATCACAGCTCTCACTTGACGCCGGTGTTATGTGACCGAGAGGTACCACCCGGGCCTTGCCGGCCCAATTCGGCTGCAAAGCAGCATGGCACTCTTACAGAGTTGCAATTGGTAGTAGTTTATAGTTTCTAGTATACAGTAGACAGTAATATTATATATTTATAGATGCTATATAAGCTCAGTAGTTAGAAATAATAATCCAAGGCTGAGAAAATCTATCACGTGATACCTAATAAGTGAATTTCGCAATTACGCTGCTGGTAGACCGAGTAACTTTACACTCTAACTTGTTTCGAGATGTACTTCTTAATTTTAATGAGGCGATCAGCAGCCTACTTTATATACGGGTTCGACTTAATCAGGAAAAGAGGGTATGGGGCCTCAATGTTTATTTACTCCATGTTCCATCAAAGACTTTGGTACCTATATGATTCTCTATAAATATATTATATCATCTTTGGTACGATTTTCTTTCCCATAAAGAAATTTCTTGTGAAATTTCGACTTATTAAATGACTAAATGTAGTATGGCATCACCGGCGATGTACGAGTCATGGCGTTCATTGAAGGTGGCCTATGTTGAGCAGCGGACAGATTCGGGCTGATAACAATATGTTGATATTTAACATGTGTAAATTTAGCATTTTTTCGAATCTAGACATTTATTCAGAATTGCCTAAAACTGCTCATCATCATCATCCAGGGGTGCCATCTTCATATTAAAATTCATATAAAACTGCTCAGAGACAACAAATTACTACTCCAGTCTTAAGTCCAAATATCAAGACTGTCTCCGTGTCTAAGGCGATCTCCGTGCGGTGACCGGTCTGTATTGAATGCGAGTGGCAAAGGATTGGTCGTCTTGGCGTTCATTGAAGGAGGCCTTTGTCAGCAGTGGACGTATAAAGGCTGATGATGATGATGAAGAAGATCTATCGATCACTCATGTAGGTAATACAAATTGGGATCAGACTGATTTGCTTTATCATCATCATCATCACATCACCACCCTCAATGTACGCCTAGATGGCCAATCCCTTTCCACTGATTCGCTTAAAGGTATTGATTTACAAATCAAAATAAGACTTTGAACATAATAACTAGACCATAATATTGAAAGAAAAACTAAGAAAAATAGCTTAGGTCACTTTCTAGATTGAAGGTATCTGTTCGTTTTTCCCAAAAATAATTGGCCCATCACGATTTTCATTACTTTCCCTATAACAATAAAGGTTATCTGTGATCCTGACTGTTTTCTCGTAATAACATAAAGTAAGATAAAGATATTATTTGGAAATAGAGTATTAGAATAATATTAATTAGCTAAAACATCCAGAAGCTGACAATATATTATAGTCTTATATAACTTATTTATAACAAAATATATTTAAATTTACCAAAATAGACATTTGGCGTAATCTATGGCCATTCGAGATGTCAACCATAAAATGTGGTACAATATATAGTTACAACCATACATCAAAAATTGGTCTCCGCTGTGCTACGACTAGATACCGCGCCGTACATGTAATGTGCGGCAACAAATACCACGCCGAATTCGGCGTACCCGAGCCAGTCTCATTGCAATCGTTGTGTAAGGTGGAGGTACAGAGTGTTTTATTCAATTTTGGTCATTATCTGAAGTAAAATGCCAGTTTGCGTAGTGTTTTATAGTAGTGTGTAGTGATATGCGTAGTAATTTCGAAATTTAATCATAAAATAACATGAAACTTTATGGTTCATGTCACGCCATTCAGTGTTGCCGCGTATACAAAAATCAAGTCCCCGTGGTTGCGATTTTTATATATTGATTTATTGCTATTATATTTTATAATTTATAAAGAATATTTACTTCATTTATCTATCCTATTCATTATTACTGAACTATTTTTTATTTATAAATTATTTTAAAACTTAACACTTTTAATCATTAGTAAACAATGAAACAATTTTTACGGATATTGTTATATTATTTATATCATTTTTCATGAAGAAAAAAAACCTACGCTTAACCAATTATTTAATAAGGTTAATATGTGGGTAAGTGTAATCGCCCCTTTTTAACACAAAATTTAATAGAGCTTTTGATTCAAGCGTTTGAGTAAAAGTAATATTTTACTTACAACTAAAAATATTTACTCTCAACTCTTGACATGTTGTCAAAAATTCAATATTTTTTTGTGATATAAATTGACCTTACACATATTTTCTGAGCCATATTTACAACAAGTACTTTTTAACACACAATCTAATAGAACTTTTGATTCAAGCGTTTGAGTAAAAGTAATATTTTACTTACAACTAAAAATATTTACTGTCAACTCTTGCCATGTTGTCAAAAATTCAATATTTTTTTGTGATATAAATTGACCTTACACATATAATTTTCTGAGCCATATTTACAACAAGTACTTTTGTAACACACAATCTATTAGAACTTTTGATTCAAGCGTTTGAGTAAAAGTAATATTTTACTTACAACAAAAAATATTTACTCTCAACTCTTGACATGTTGTCAAAAATTCAATAATTTTTTGTGATATAAATTGACCTTACACATATTATTATTTTCTGAGCCATATTTACAACAAGTACTTTTTAACACACAATCTAATAGAACTTTTGATTCAAGCGTTTGAGTAAAAATAATAATTTACCATAGACTTAGAATATACTAAATAGACCACCTGACAGCCCGAAAATGCGTGACGATTTTTGAAAAGTCAATGTGTGCAGAGCACACTCACACATTGACACACAGTGATGTATCTTTTACTATCGATACTCGATATTACAGCCAGTTCGAGTAAATTGTAAACATTGTTGTTTGGGGTGAATTTTCCAATGGTCAGATATGTTATGGTTTTTAGCCTGCGTTTCCACCAGAGATGTGCGAGGATGCGTAGCGAGGGATGTGTTTTTGAAGAACCAATAGAATTGCTTCATTTACCTACCTTTAAAACGCATTTCCTTTCTGATATTCCCGTTACATAATATAAACCTTGCTCTTGAGTCACTCTACATTATATCGAAAGCTGTTTTATTTTTTGTTGTTTTTAGATTAATGATATTATAAACCAATAATATGCATGTCGATAAATTTGAATCAAGCACTAGCGTATATGTATAAAATATTGGTGAAAATTAATCTTCAAATATTGTGTAATTTAAGAACGATTGTATCTTTAATTACGCAAAATATGAAAGTAAATAGAACGATTGACATTATTTTATTTGAAATAGAGAAGTAAAGATAGAATATAGCAAAAAATAAACACATCTTAGCAATTAGGACATGAAGATGAATTACCTGTGAAATGTATAATTTTCACGATTGTTTCTATGATTTACATTAAACCGCACCGTATAGTATTTTCATCTTTTTACATACAATAGTATTTATTGCAAATATATCTGGAACAACGAAATAAATTGCAAATACTGAGAAGCTCTTTTAACGCTTGGTGACTTTGGCTGACCTGTCAAATAAAAGTTGACTTGACATTAGATTGCTCTCTCTTTTCATCTTGTTATAATTCCACAAAGGACTGTCTTCTTTTTCCAACTCTTTATTGGTCTATTATATTATATGTTTATGTATTTTACTTACAACTAAAAATATTTACTCTCAACTCTTGACATGTCGTCAAAAATTCAATATTTTTTTGTGATATAAATTGACCTTACACATATTTTCTGAGCCATATTTACAACCAGTACCTACTTAGTTCTACTAATAACTAGACCATTGCATGAAATAATTTTTGCCATTAATTTAGAGTATAGTTAAGCAGCTGGCAATTGTATTCTTCATGCACACTAGCATCCGTGGACATTGTCTTACACACACTATGATATTTACTTGCCGCATCAAGGAGCTATTGTTTTTTGCGGAGCGCGGTATCTAGTCGTAGCGTAGCGGAGACCAATTTTTTATCTATGGTTACAACATAACTCCAATATTTTTTTTTAAAGGCTATTAAGGAGAATTTTATAATAATCCTGCCTTAAAAATAGGTGAATATTAGGAATAAAATGTAACTAAAATATACTTATTCCTGCTAACAAACACCTAGTACAACAAAGTAAGTTAATAAAAACAAAATAAGATATAATATTATCTTTGTATCAGAAACAAAAAATTTACAAAAAATCCCAGTTTTTAATCTATTTTTACAAATATTTTCGTCTATAACATTTTAATTTAGAGGCATTTGTGGGTCCGGTGGAAAGTCTGTCCATTTGTTATATTATTAATTGAGTCTTACTATGTATGAAAACAAAGGAAAGTAAGCAACGAAATTAATCCCAGTGCCTGCATCTGATATGTGGTCGAATGAGGTGGGTCGTAACTCCGTAACTCTAGTACCTTTAGATGAACAGCTTAGTTGATAATATGGCATCCATCGGAAAGCAATACTTAATAATAGGCATTGCTTACACACGCGGATATATTTGATGTCTGATGTCGACGTACTTCATTACTATTATTTATTCTGTGGTCGATTTAGGAAATGCGAAGAGGTAGCGGGATCGAATTTCGTCATATAAAATCTTTCTGTGAACACAAATTTGGCGTAATGTTTAGATGTCGGTACTGGGTATACAGCATAATGATTGTAAACATTTCATGTTAGGACTGTAGTATTTGCAACCTTCTTGCCAACAATTTTGGGCGTTTAGATTTTTTATTTTGAACATAGATAATATCGTACTAATTGTTGCCCGCGGGAAGATTTACGGCTGTATCCGGACTGATATTGAATATCTAACCTTTGTCACTCAGTAATAACATACTATTATAGTTGTTATTATAACCACATGAAAAGTTTCAAAGATAGGCTGCCACATCCAAACTTACAAACAATGTTATAATATTAGGATATACCCAAAGAAAATATGGTAATTAATTTTCCCCACCTTGGTTCAAGCCTTGTCGTGGCGGTGAGGCTCGAAAGGCTAGCCAGGTGAACTTGGGCGAAGCCAAATGAACCGAGGGAGCTGCTCTTTGTACAAAAAAGAGCAGGGTGGACAGTGGGCAATGATAGGAACCTCATCCCGTTGCACTGTCCTGAAGTTGGGAGGGGTTGTTTTATGGTGCGGGCCCTCTGTGTCCCTTGTGGGACTGAGTAGCCGTCGAAGTGTCCTGTGGCTTAACAGATCCAGGGCACCCTACCAAAAGCGGCATTGGTGGCACTCTCCGGGTTTTTGTGGGTAGAGCTGCCATCTTTCGGGAGCAGCGAGTCCCACATACCCGCTAAAGGAGTCCCTCCTCCCCGCGGGATGCCTAAGAGCATTATTCGGTGCAAAAGAAAAAAATGGTACTTAATCTTAAAGCAATACATGTTCAAACTATCAAAAATATACAGTCCACATCCCCCTTACGGGAACACAACCCTTATGATAGAATATAAAGTTCTCCCCACCCGCATGATTCCCATCAGGCATCATCTGATATAAGTTTGGATAGTTAGGTGAAAGGAGATCAATGTATTAAGGTACCTATTTTTTGACTCTCTAGGGCAGCTATTTTGGTAATGTAGTCTAAGAAAAGAATAAATGAATGAATAATCTACACCTACTAATATTATATAGAGATAAAGTTTTTGAGTTTGTGAGTTTGTAGGGGATAATCTCTGGACCCACAAAACCGATTTTGATGTTCTTTTACCAATAGAAAGCCACATTATTTGTAAGTTTCATAGGCTATAAAAATAATAAACATCAGTCCGGATACGGTTATGTTTCTATGTAAACGCTGGCGAAGCTGTGGGCAACAGCTAGTGAAGAATAAATCTAGATAACATATTTTTTTCTAATATCAGCGCAAATTTCACTTATTATAAAAAAGTATTTATGGATTTTATTGCGGTCTATAAAAATTTCATTCTCGACGTTTACGACTTTACAGCAAACGGGAAAAAGCTATAGATGACTTAAGTCAACTAAAGATGGGCGCTTAATCAATTAGAGCTGTAAAAATTCCGCTTTTTGAAAAAATCATTCAAGCGCGTTAATAAAATCAAGCTGATTTCGTTTAATCGTCAAGGTTAAAATTTAAAAAAATTCAATACTATATTATCATGATTAAAGGAAAGTAACCTTATTCCGATACGTTTAAAACTCAAAATATAATGTGAATAAGGAGCCATACTTCTATACGCTGTGGGTGATATGACGCAATATAAAGATTTTTTCATTTTATTGGATTAAAACCTTATCCCTATACCTTTAAGAATCAATATTAGATTCGATTGGTTACGTATTAAACGGCTAAAATACATTCTGCCTGTTTACATAACATTTCTATCAGACTGACAACGCTCCGTTTTTGGTTGGTTACAAACTTTTTACAGCTTAGGAACTTTTATTATGATTTATGATTTTTGATTTTAATTTTTAACTGATTTTAATTTTTTAAACTCAGTACGCTTGTCAATGTCGATGAGCTTAGATGTTAATTTTTACTTTGCGTGCGCGTAGCCGTTATTTGAATTAGTGTGAATTGAGTGACTTAAATGTTTTATTTGATATTGGTTAATGTAAATAATAATTGTCAATAGTAAACTGATATTTTTATTAGGAATTAAGTATATTATAGTTATAAATAAGTAAATTCGTGTTGTGATTTTTTTTGTTGTTATAAATAATATTTATTATTTATAAACCCAATAGGGAAAGCGAAAATACTTAGATTAAATAATAATAGTCCATACAGCCTAGTCTGCATATTATGATTTTTGTGTTGTTTTTATGTATTACATTAGTTATAGGGTGTAAGTGTTGTGAATAATTAATAATTATTAGTGTAGTGAAAATGTCGAGCAGCGTTTTAATCTGGGACTACTTTCAAAAAAACCAGACCGATAGTTGCTGTGTGTAATACATGTGAAAAACAAATATCTTATAGAACAACTATAAGTAATTTGAAACAACATTTGAAACTGAAACATTTGGGTGTTTTCAATGATTTACTTTCGCGTGACTTATCACGGCCGACTTCTTCTCAACGGCAGGGTTACGAGAATAATGGCGGTGGTGGTTGGGCTAGTGGAGAAAATGGTGAGGAGAATACTAATAATTCTAACAATGCATGTGGCTCTAATGGTGAAGTTTATTAAAAGCACTTGCCTTTTGTCTTGGACTGGCCTATTGATCTAGTGGTTCGTGACCCTGTCTACCAAACCGGAAGGTCGTGGGTTCGATTCCCACCCAGGATGAATGTTTGTGTGACGAGCATGATCATTTTTTCTGTGTCTGGGTGTAGTTTTATCTATATCATGTATGTATTTAGAAATATAATATAAGTATACATCAGTTGTCTGGTTGCCATAAGAACAGGATCTGCCTAGTTTGGGATCAGATGGTCTTGTGTGGGATGTCCCAACGTAATAATTTTAAAAGTATATATTATATTCATTATCATCATCATGTTGAATGAATTATTTATTAAGAGAAATTTAAACATCAATCCCAATCCTGACATCAGTCATCGGAGGGGACTTGTCTCTGCCGAGCGTCATCACCGCGATGCTTGGTGACGACGAGTCCTGGACGGTGATGGTCTCCTTCTGTGAGGCAGTAATGTCCCAGAAGGAGGTCGACGAGCGGGTGAGAGAGGAGGCCGCCGACGAAGCCTTCTCCCGCGGGCGTAGGAGGCGCTATTTAATGCGCCTCCAGTAACGCCCCTGTGCTCGTGTCGGACTCAGGATGGGAACCTGGGTCTGTATGGCACGACGTCGTGGGACTGCTTAGTAGCAGCCGGGCATTCCCCCCCTACAAGGAGTATCTGGCCTTCGCCGGGACCAGCCTGTCGCTGAGGTGATCCTGTCTGTTGCCTGCATAATGCGTTACAATAAAAAGCTCGGCCGGCTTTTTTAAGCGCGCTGAAAAATAAAAGCCAAAGGCTTAAGCGTGTTGAAAATAAAAAGCCGTTTATCACATCTCTAAAGTCAACTCTTAAATCCGATCAGGTTATAAGATGCAAATCTAATTTTCAAACGTAGGGCTTTAAATCATATTCTTGCTTGTTTCTCCCGTGAAACAGCTTTGCTGTGTTTCGGAAAGAAGGGCAAGACAGGCAGTGTAATTACTGGCACCGAGACTTAACATCTTATGTCTCAGGATAGGCAACACATAAATGAGTTGCCTGGGCTCGTTCCAGGTATACTAGTTTATGTTCATGGGCGACGTCGACCACTTACCATCAGGTGGCATGTTTGCCAGTTTGCTTATCCAACTAACATAAAAAAATATCTTATCCATCATCATCATCCCGTATCAGTCTAATAAGTAATATAAATAATGTTTATTGCCAGTAGTGAATGATGGCCTTTTTTTTTTTTAACGCCGGGAAATGCTCAGAGGCATCCCGCGGGGGAGTGGGTCTCCCCACGCGAGTATGTGGGACTCGCTGCGCCCGACAGCTGGTAAATGGACGCAGCTCTACCCACTAAAACCCGGCGAGTGCCACCAATGCCGCCTTTGGTGAGGTGCCCCGGATCTGGAAAACAAACAGGGCACCTCGACGGCAAGTCAGTCCTGCAAGGGACCGACGCCACCTCCACAGAGGGGTTGTCCCGCACCACAGAACAACCCCTCCCAACGTCGGGACAGTACAAAGGGGTGAGGTTCCCATCCTCACCCCTTGCCCCCTGCTCTTCTCTCCCCTCTTCTTATAAGAGGGGTACAAAGAGCCCCCTCGGCCCAATTAGCTTCGCCCAAGGTGCACCGCTCACCCTAGGTTACTGAGCCCCACCGCCACGACAAGGCCTGAACCATGGTGGGGAGTGAATGATGGCCTAACTCATAGGCTATGTAAAAAGATTGTCAGCCTTTTTTGTTTGATATTGACAAACCTGACTTTTTTATGTTAGTTGGATAGGTAAATTGACCGACGAGCCACTTTAGCCTACTTTACCAAAAATTACCCCAGGCTATTTATGTGTTGCCTATCCTGAGACATGAGTAACGTCTCTGTAACGTCTCCGAAACACAGTAAAGCTGTTTCACGGGAGAAACAAGCAAGACGGTGGTACCCAAGCAGCCGGGAGCGCCGCACAGCGCTTCCCTTCCACCGGACTTTTTAAATTATATTTCTTTTATTGTTGAAGTGAGACTTCTTGGCGCGCATGAGGGTATTTTTTACGGATGAAACGTCACGAAAATGTACAACGTTTTGGCCAAGAAAAGGGACCGAGTGATTGAGACCGATTGAGAGAAAGTGAGAAAAGGCGAACGTAGCATGAAGCACATAGCCATGGAGTGAGAGTAGGGAGCAAGCGAGTGAGAAAGATCGAGAGAGGGAGAGTGAAATAGAGCGAACGTCGCATCGCAAGTCTCGGAAATTTAAAGCTTTAGATTAGTATAAATTAAACGGGATTTAAAAAATAGTTTGCCAAATATGTTTCACTACTGACATGTGTACTTTGTACTCACGCACTTTTTAGGGTTCCGTAGCCAAATGGCAAAAAACGGAACCCTTATAGATTCGTCATGTCTGTCTGTCTGTCTGTCCGTCCGTATGTCACAGTCACTTTCTCCCGAAACTATAAGAGCTATACTGTTGAAACTTGGTAAGTAGATGTATTCTGTGAACCGCATTAAGATTTTGACACAAAAGTAGAAAAAAAAACAATAAATTTTGGGGGACCCCATACTTAGAACTAAAACTCAATTTTTTTTTTCATCAAACCCATCCGTGTATCTATGGATAGGTCTTTAAAAATTATATTCAGGTTTCTAATACCAATTTATTCTAAACTGAATAGTTTGAGTGAGAGACACTTCCAAAGTGGAAAAAGTGTATGACCCCCAGCTGTAACTTCTAAAATAAGAGAATGATAAAACTAAAAAAGAAAATATGATACCATTACCATATAAACTTCCATCGAAAATTGGTTTGAACAAGATCTAGTAAGTAGTTTTTTTTAATTGTCATAAATCGTAAACCGCAATTTACCTTTCATGCAATCAACTCAAATATATAAAAAACATTTAATTCCATAAACATAAACCTTAATTTTTGTTAAAGTGTCTAATGTTGTATATTATGTAATGGTACGGAACCCTTTGTGCGCGAGTCCAACTAGCACTTGGCCGGGTTTTTTTTATTCAGATGTAATAGATTTTCATCCTCCCTAACTCAAAAGGTTAAGGGACAGAGGTCTTTACTTTCATCTTTCTGAAGCCTGTCCACTTGTTACACGTTCCTTGGAAAGGCACATACAAGGAAAACACACATATTTTCCCATCACGTACATGGAAATTCCATTTACTTATCACATTATACAGACAACAATTTCATTAGCCATAATACAATATTCATGGATATAAAAAACTTTCACTATCGCCAAGCAAAAAAATCATAATACTTATTTTTCCATGCATGTCTCCCAAGAAAAGGATTTTATTTGGGAGACGGGAATTTACTGCCCTATAAAATGGTATAAATCAGGCTTTATAGAAGACAATATTCAGAGTATACCCCGAGATTAAGTAGATAATGTGGTCTTGATTGACGAGAGTAAATAAATAAGTAGCCAAGTGGAAGTAGGACTTAAGTTGATTTTTGAGTATAACGTCTATTGGCGCGCTTTAGCAGTGAAATCGACTCATCAGCGTGACGCTGTCATATCTTGACATTCCACCGCTTTGCTGCTGCGTGTGTTTGCGCGTATACCTACTCTACTTTCTTCTTTTTTATATATTTTGATATATAAAAATGGCTATATATAAGCTATGGTCTTTTATAAATTACAGGGTGCCCCTGTAATTTATAAAAGACCATAGCTTATATACACTGTACCATATTATATTTAATAATAAGATTCTGACAAGACTGGTATTACAAAAGTAGTTTCACCGCAAAAGTGCAAAAGCAATGAGGTTTTAATTAAAATATTCCGACCTAATATAATTTCGAAGGTAACGAGGTTATCGAACAGAAGATTGATTTTATAGCATAGGAGTGCAAACGAGCAATCGGAGCCTAACATCCGCACAAGAGGCTATGCAGATGCGTTGCCCTCCTTATCCCATCCCCACTAATGCCACCGGAAACTTAAAAACCGCACGAAACGCGACTGCAGCCAGTATCATGTGAGCGAGAGATACCACCCTCGGTCGTACTGGCCTATTTCGGCTTGGCATTACCTCTTACTATTTATTCCATCATTCAAATATTAAGAAGACCTAGAAAAGTTCATACTCATATTTATAGGCCGGCAACGCACCTGCTGATGTGTCTATGGATGTCGCTTATCACTTACCACCAGGTGAAACGACTGTTCGTTTGCCCCTCTTCTATAAAATAAATTACCACAGATGTTTGATACCCGCCGGGAACTATGACGGCCCATTTTTTAGCACACCCGGGACTAATTCTTATTTTGCCGTTTATGTCTTGCTTATCCTAAGATTTTTTGGACTCGCTGCTGATATATCAGACTATCTCTCTAGAGTCTAAAAGACAGGATATATGGATATATGTTTTGTGAAAGAAATAAGCAGGATGAATGTACCAATGGAGACGGGCGCATAGCACTAACACTCGGTGAGCTATAATCACTACATGGTAATGTATTTTACTAAGGATTTTTGAAGTTATACTTCTTTGGCGCGTTATGGAAAAATGATGAGAGTAAATTTGTATGATGCGCGTGCACACCGTCACGAAAAACCGACACCATGAAGTTAGCTATAGAACAAATTTCACATAATGACAGTATAAACGTCAGCTGAAGAAGATATAGTTTTTAACTATACAATAAGCAAAAATGTTACAGTGTAATGAAATGGTGCTATGTATTTTTCTTTAAGGAGTATAACTTCTAACGCGTGTAGTTGTGTACTTTACACTAATTGTAAACAACACTTTTTTACACTATTCTCAATCCTATAAAACACAGACTTTTTCAATAGCCAATTAATAGGCATTACTTTTCGGAAATCTATCATATGAGGTATTTGCTAGATTTGCTAGCATTAATTCCAGGAACCACACAATCTGTACCGTAAATGTGTGATTGCACGCACATGCATGCATAAAGCATTCGTGCACTCAAACATTTATTATACAGACTGCGTATTTTACAGAATGCTGACAAATATATTTTACAATAGTGTTCGGAAAGCACTTATAGTGAAACATCATATTCGAAATAGTTTCGTAAAAGTAATCTGTCGAAGAAAGTTCTACAAACACAGAAACGTGTCGAGGACCCAATGGACTGAGCACATATGGTGATCCACGTTTCCAAAAACATATTTTTTTCATCAAGAGTTGACGCTGTACTTTAATATCGAAAAGGGTCTGCAAATACTCTCGTCATACAAAAACAATTGCCTTGGACGATGTTTTTTCATGGCTTCTATTTGTACAATGTTTCCAAGTTGGACTGGACAAGTGGACAACTACTTGCATGAGTAGTATGATCACATTTTTCGTACTGTACATACAATATGACATATTTGGACATTTGTATTTATTTATTTATTTATTTTATTTGCTGTGTATAAGATAGTTGGGTGGGATGCTCTGTGCTGCTTCGCAAGCCTTAGCATGGGTACCGCCATCTGGCGTATTACTTTCATTAAATACCTTAGCAGTTTCAGAAAGAAACACAGGACATGTAATGGTAACGAGACTTAGCATCTCACGTCTTAGGGTAGGCAACACATTAATAAGTAGCTACACTACAATCAGGTTATGTGCTCGTTTGCCTACCCAACTAACATATTTAACAAATATAGATCATAGATTGAAGGCCAAATTTCTTTTATAAGAATCACGTGAATTTGGATAATACTCATTTTTTATATTTTTTTTAATGCTTATAAACATAAAACTAATAGTGAAGGGATTTTATCTAAATTACTATTAATTCCTAAAGGATTATTAGATCCTGTTTGATGTAAAAATAATAAATGAATTATTGTTAATATTATTACAATAAATGGAAGTAAAAAATGAAATGTATAAAAACGAGTTAAAGTTGCATTATCAACAGCAAATCCACTTCAAATTCAACAAACTAATATTGGTCCTAAGTAAGTAGTAAGTCCTATTATAGTCAATAATCGTTAAATGAAGCTTTAGTCATAGAGTTTCTTTAGTCCCTCAAATCAAATTAGGGATCCTTAAAAACATCCAAATTTAAACTTCGAAATTTAAATTGTTACAATAAAGAAACGGTAGAAAAACAAATGACAGACTTTCGATAAGAATTTCAATCAATACAAGGACCATTGAAACGGGAAATTCATTAAAAGTGGTTCTAGATTAAACACAAATTAATTAGATTTTACTTCGCAAATAACATAAATAACTGAAACGCCTAATGACTATTTGAGAACCAAGTTTCCACTGAATATCAACGTAATGAAAAACTTTTTACTTTGATGTTTCAAAATATATGAATACAACTTACAGAATGTTTAAAAGTAATCTTGACTTGCTTTTTGTGCAAGTGATGCTCAAATTTTTTTTCTGGCTTTTAATTTTCATGATTTTTTTTCTGTCTGTCTGTTTTTAACGTGTATTTTGAAAGAAGGTTTGAATATGTACATTTTTTATGATTATTCTATTAAATTTATTATTAATTTGTCCATAATACAGGTTTATTATTTAATCAAAAATCAAAATCAAATCATTTTTTTTATTAAAATAAATAAAATATAGTACCAATAAAGTATATTTTTGAACGTCTATCGAGTCTACCACCGGTTCCAAGGCAAGCCCACTGAGAAGAACCGGCGAAACAAACTCAGTGAAACTAATCTTTTCAAATAATAATATGTATTCTATAACAATTTTTACATCTTATCCTAAAATGCCTGAGAGGTACGCCCTATTCCCAAGGTTTGATATCTTCCAAGAATTATTTTACTTTATAATATCCTTTACCACAAAAACGCTCTTTATTTACATTTACTTTGTATACAGTTTCTTTAAAAGAATTGCTTACTTTTGTGAGTCTAATCACTGGTACATCTAGCCTGTGTTTATTGCGTAAATCCCTACTGTAAATATAATATTTGTGAATGGTTATCCGTACATATTCCATATTATAATATCCATATAGATATAATATGAGGGATTGGACATGATGGCGTTTATAGAAAGATACCAGCCGCAGTAGACATTGGTACAATAATATTATATAATTATTAAAAATTACCAGAGAATGGTAAAACCCTCGTATCAAACTATTTTTCATCCTAATTATTTCTTCGGCTGCAAGTTTGGCAAATTCCATGGCAATAAAGACAATCTATCTTGCGCCCGTCTACATGCCTGGCACCTGATCTAAAACAAAAGTAAAAGGCTATTCGAATGGTATTTGTTTTACGGCGTCATTAACCGCTAAGCGTCAAGTGCCTCGACTTTTTTTTTTCTTTCTTTTACGCCGAGACATGATCTGAGGCATCCCGCGGGGGAGTGGGTCTTCCCAGGCGGGTATGTGGGACTCGCTGCGCCCGAAAGATGGTAAATGGACGCAGCTCTACCCACTAAAACCCGGCGAGTGCCACCAGTGCCGCCTTGGTGAGGTGCCACGGATCTGTGAAGCTAACAGGGCACCTCGACGGCTAGTCAGTCCCACAAGGGACCGACGCCACCTCCACAGAAGGGTTGTCCCGCACCACAGAACAATCCCTCCCAACGTCGGGACAGTACAATGGGGTGAGGTTCCTATCCTCTCCCCTTTCCCCCTGCTCTTTTGTCCCCTCTTCTTATAAGAGGGGCACAAAGAGCACCCTCGGCTCAATTAGCTTCGTCCAAGGTGCCTACTCACCCTAGACTACTGAGCCCCACCGCCACGACAAGGCCTGAACCATGGTGGGGTAGTGCCTCGTCTGTCGTTCCCAACGTTTAAAAAAATGGTCTATTTGAAACATAAGGTTTTTTATATCAGCGACACTATCAAATGAACTGACAAACCTAAACAAATGTTTGAGTGTGAACGAAGTGATCAACTTCACCTATGGACATAAGAACATTCACCTGGAGCATTTCCCGGCGTATAAGAAAAAAAAAAGAAAAAAAGGCAACTCATTCAATCTCGCGACATATAAACCGTGTTTCGCAGACTGGCCTGGATCAATAAAGTATATATATTTTAATCATTTTATTAAAGCCTCCAATAAGTCCATTTAAAACCCATTACCCGTAGTCAGTTTGATTTACCTTTACGTTTCGGTAATTGCGAACGCCATTCTGTATTTATAATAATTTACTTATGTCATTGATAGTTTTAAAATTAATAAATGATACATAAATAATGATTATATGTGTAATGGTTATTTGTTCAAATTTGTTTAAGACTCATTGAGTGGCATGAATATTTTATGATCACGTTAATATTCATTTACTTACAATTTATGTTGCGTAACCCAAAGGATGGAACGACGATCTTCAAGCGGAAACTACTCCTAGTTGGATACGAGTGACGGGCCATCGGCGGTTTTGGCGTTCATTATTACATATTGCCCCAACTAATGATGAGTTGGATTTATGTCAAAAATGTATTCCTTTTTTTAAACTTAAAAATTAATACTTTCATGTCACAGAAAAAAAATCATTTAATTTTATTTTTAACAAGTCAGAACTTAACTTTGAAATCAGACACTAAGCAGAAAACTAAAAATGAAAAAAAAATCAATGAAGAGATTTTTTTGTACTTACAATTACTGTTGAATGTGAAATATTTCTGTTGATTTTTTAAGCTTGTCAAAAGCTTTAATTTCCTTAAAAAGCTCGTAGCATCGAAATATTTTACTTCAGTTTTAAGGAAGGTTTTTGTTAGAAAGGTTATTATAAAGTAAGGGAATACTTAAGTAACCTACCTTGAGAATAAATTACCTAAGGCTTCTTATATTTTAAAGTAAGTATTTTTTTAGCTACAATATACTTTTATCAGGTTCCGGTCAGGGTCAGCAGCGATGCTTTGCTTATTTTTTCTATGATTTTTTTTATTTATTTACTTTTCAAATATAGGTACAACATTTTTTATTAATATTTTACGCATTAAAAATTACTGGAGTTACAACTATGCTTATAACACCAGCAGTACCGTTCCCCAATTCTGAAGCTACCACATTACATGTCCTTCGGTATCACCATCCGCCACATTATTTCCTCAGCAAAGCTTTACACAGTTCTTCAAGACGAGACGACAACCGCGCTACGCACATTCAACTTAGATTGGCAGCGATCATCGTGTCTCTAATTGAAGACACGAAATATCTATACTAAAATAATGCTCGAGGTTTTTTTCTTTATTTGTATGTTTAAACGTGCTAATATCACTACTAGTCGGACTTAAAGTTTTGTTTTGTACATCTCATAGGCCAAATGACGACACGACGACGTAGCGGGTCAGATTCCCGCCTGGGAACAGTTCCAGAGTGTTCCAGAGTGTGTTGTGTGTCATGGATGTGTATTAAATATGTGTATTCTATAATAAAAATCTTAAATATATGTATAGTATAAAAGTATTAAATATATTTCCGTTGTCTGGTACCTATAACACAAGCTCTTCGAGAACTTATCACGGGACCAGATTGATTGACGTGGTGTAAAAGCGTCCAAAGATATTATTTATTATTTAGGAAGGCTAAAAAGGATTTTCAAAATTGAATTCATTTTGTTCTATTTTGTAACAAGTGAATTTGCTAGGAACATTACTATAGAAAATCAATTGAAAAGTTCCAATCAGGGAATTCTCAGATTAAATTAAACCCTAACTAAAAGGTTCTACATACCACAAATCAACGCCTGGATAAAAGCTAAGAAACCTTTAATGGCTACCCGCTGGAGTAATAACTTCCTGATTACATTTCTCGTATCCTGTGGGAGCACATCACATCCCGGTGTCAGTCTTATTATAATGGAAGTGCATAATATATTTTAGCGCGAGAACAAAACCAGGAATAATAGATGTAAGGAAAAATGTATGTATTATTTTTTCTTAGGTATTTTGATTTTGTTCACCTTCTAAATAAATTTTTATTATTATCTTAAAACTTATCTAGTTCATATCTATGATATGAACCGGTGGGAGGGAAGCGCTGTGCCGCGCTCACGGCTGCATGGGTACCACCATCTTGCTTATTTTTCCCGTGAAACAGCTTTGCTGTGTTTCGGAGAGAAGGGCAAGACATGCAGTGTAATTACTGGCACCGAGACTTAACATCTTATGTCTCAGGATAGGCAACACATAAATGAGTTGCCTGGGCTCGTTCCAGGTAAACTAGTTTATGTTCATGGGCGACGTCGACCACTTAACATCAGGTGCTACGTTTGCCAGTTTGCCTATCCAAGTAACATAAAAAAAAAAAAAACTAGTATCAGTGTCCGTATAAAAGTGAGATCTAATGACATCTCTTTGTTTACAAGGTTTTTTATAGCATAGAAGGGCAAACGAGCAGTCCAAGCTTTTACCGACGCCCATACACATCTGCACAACCAGAGATTATGCAGATGTGCTGCTCTCCTTTTCCCTATCCTCCCAATGAGCCACGTGAAACTTACAAACCGCAGGAACGCGACAGCATAGCTGTGACTTGAATGAGAGGTACCACCCCGGTCGTGCCGGCCCAAGTTGGCTGCATATTAGCATGGCACTACCTCTCACTTACTCTTACAAGGTACAAGGATAGAAGGAAGGTACAAAATACAGAGCAAGCCATTTCCAATAACAGTACCAAAGGAAACAAGGCATGCTGATTGAGATTATTAGTACAATTATATATATAACGCACACAAAATAATCCATACTAATAATATAGAGCTGAAGAGTTTGTTTGTTTGAACGCGCTAATCTCAGGAAATACTGGTCTGATTTGAAAATTCTTTCATTATTAGATAGCCCATTTATCGAGGAAGGCTATAGGCTATATAACATCACGCTGTGACTAATACGAGTTGAGTAACGCGGGCGAAGATGCAGGCAACAGCTAGTCACAAATAATAATAGAAATGATAATTATAACGATAACAATAAAGATATTAACAGTTGTAACAAGTAAACTGGAGAGATATTTATGTAGAATTTCCAAATATAAACGCTTGTATCTCCCAGACCGTGCCAAGGGAGATCATACATTAAATATTGTACATTTCTGATTACGTAATTTACACAAATACATTTATTCGCAGGACAATAAGTGCGAATGATTTTAACTTTATTATAACTAGCCTATGCTGTCCCACTGCTGATCAAAAGGCCTCCCCCAAGCTCTTCCATACATCGCGATCTTTCACCACCGCCGGCCAGTCGGCCTGGTATGAGTCTAACATGTCACGCCATCTTTTTCGGGGCCGGCCGACGTCGTCGTCCATCGGGACCCAATCGATCGCCGCATCGATAATGCCTGGAAAAGCTACTGGTCCATGACGAGACTAATGAAGGGACACCTACCAATCTCCCTGAAGCGAAGGCTTTTCGACATGTGCATCCTCCCCATCCTAACCTACCTGTGGTGGTGGTGGTGCTCAGACCTGGTCACTGACCGAGTCGCAGAAGTTCCGTCTCGGGATTTGACAAAGGGCTATGGAGCGCAGTATCTTGGGCATAAAAATAACAGACAGAGTGCGAAACACCAGACTGCGCTCATTAACGGGCATAACTGACGTGGGCATGAAAGCTGCTAAGCTGAAGTGGGACTGGGCAGGTCACGTCAGCCGAATACACTCCAACCGCTGGGCAAATATCACTATATTTTGGGTGCCAGATTTTAACTTTAAATTATTGAAAATATTTAACGTATTTGTTGAGAGTAAAAGTATGGTGCTATGTGCATGCATATGCGTACACGGTACAGTTAAAAAAAACGGCCAATGCAAGCTGGACTCGCGCACGAACTGTTCCGTACCATTATATATACAGAGACAGACGGACAGCGGAGGCTTAGTAGTAGTCCTTATATGTTTCTAGTTTTACACTTTGGGTGCGAAACAATAAAAATCGTACGCGAGGTTGCAAACAAATATATTAAATATCGTATCACAGATTTCTCCAAAGTAACGCCTGATTCTTAATAATTTGAAATTATTCTTACAATTTCGGTTATTTTTCAAGTTTTGCTGTGGTCCAGAAAGAAGAATTGAAGTGGTTGCACACTGTGATATCCAAATATGATCCAAGTTCATCAAGATAAGTTCCGAACTGGCCGTAAACCATTTGTACGGTAACTGCGTTACAGGATCCATTTCTGTCATCCCATTTTTCACGGATTTAGACCAGTTTGCTTAACCGCCCTAATTGCTTGGTAAAAAGTTGCTGAATCATCAAAATTGCTTACAAGCTTACTCCAAGCATGTGAGCTCTCTTAAAAGAAAGAGAACGTAAGGATGTTACTGTTGCTACTACTTACAATTATCGAGTCACACAAAACTATAATAAAGCGACCCGTGAATCGAAGGTACAAATGAAATTGCTAATGAAATATGTAGAAACATTTCCAAAGGTAACCAGGAGTAACCAACGTCAGTTCCATCTCGTGCCGTTTACAAAACAATCTGTACATGAATAATATATTAGGTACGTAATACCGGTAATGAAATGTCGAAAATATACTGGCCAAGTGAGTCACGGACTCGCACGTGAAGGTTGCCTATAATGATACGTTAGATGATAATTCTCAGTGCCAATATTTGTACACTGTACACAAAAAACAGCAAAACTGTTCCACGGAGAAATTATCAACATATCAATGCAGACGGACGCATAGCGAATCGCCTCATTCAATTTTTTTTTCACGGAGCTCAATATTTCGGCATTGTCTGCAAACGCCATGCTTGTAAGCCTTTTTTTTTCTTTTACTCCGGGAAATGCTCTGAAGCATCCCGCTGGGGAGAGGGCGACTCCCCAGGTGTGTGGGACTCGCTGCGCCCGAAAGATGGTAAGATGGACGCAGCTCTACCCACTAAAACCCGGCGAGTGCTACCAATGCCACCTTTACTGATGTGCCCCGGATTTATTGAGCAAACAGGGCACCTCAACGGCTAGTTAGTTCCTCAAGGGACCGACACCACCTCTAGAGAGGGGTCGTCCCGCACCACAGAACAACCCCTCCCAACATCGAGATAGTGTAATGGGATGAGGTTCCCATCCTCGCCCTTTGTCGCCCTGCTCTTTTTTCCCCTCTTCTTATAAGAGGGGTACAAAGACCAGCCTTCGCCAAGTAAAAAGACCATGGTCATTTAAAATATTATACTAAAGGCAACAATCTCAGTAATAGGATTCCGTTGGCACCCTTACGTGAACATTAAAAATGTTTCTCATTTAGAAGAAACCTCTTTTTATAACAATAAAATTAATGTCCAGACCTCTGAAAGCCTAATTACCAACCACTTCTTTGTATTCACTTTTATAATCATCTTTATTGTGATTGTTTTAAGAATGATATTCGTTTGATTCTATAAGCTCAATGATTGTGCAATTTTGTTTCATTTAAAAGCTATTATCTAAAGTTTATAATATCTAATTAACAATATCAATTAAGTAAATGTTGGGAATGCCTAGAAAATGTTTTATTTAGTTTTTACGGTATTTAAATTTTAACATATCTGGAAGTCTACAGAGTTTTCGTCCTCGCACGACATGATCGTGCCAGCTGCCACTAGCAGTATTTTTGACCAATGTAAGCTATTATCACTTATACTTGGGATCACATTATTAAAATTATCATATAAAAAAAAGTCACAGATTAAAGATACAGTTAGCACTTTCTGCGTAGATAAGACTAACCAAAATGTAGATGTATTTTGGATATATTTCTCTTACGCCGGGAAATACTCTTTTTTTTTTTGGTAAGGTGCCCCGGATCTATTGAGCAAACAGGGCACCTCAACTAGCTAATCAGTCACTCAAGGGACCGGAACCACCTCCACAGAGCGGTCGTCCCGCACCACAGAACAATCCCTCCCAACGAGGTTCCCGTCCTCGCCTTGCTCCTCCTCGTCCTAGCTACTAAACTTCGTAACGACATTCGTTAAATAACTTCACTTGTTCAACTTATTGTTAGTAATGAAGTCATGTATCAAAATAAACTAAGATAGTCGATATCAGGAAGGATAAGCACATTTTAGTCACTGGGCCGGTCACATAATATGAAAAAGAGATGGCTGATGGACTTATAAGGTTCTGTATTGGAGTCGTTGGACTTGTTCAACAACTAGTTCAGATCTCCATGTAGTGGTCGTTACGGCTTGGAATGGAGTGGTAAAGTATCAGCAGGCTTAGGGTTCCTAGAAGGTCTATATAGTAGAGAGAGATACGGGAAAGTAATGAATGAATGAATGAATAAATGAATGAATGAATAAATGAATGAATGATACTTTTGCTATTTATATGATACAGCAGCATCAATACAACACAGTTAGCAAAAAGGTGCAAAAATATTAGCGCTGGTCTTGTTAATAATGATGATAATAATTATAATAATATGCTTTATTTTGTTTTAATTTATTTATTAGCAGAAAATTATTACTACAAAATTATTACCAGGTAACTACATAAACTTATATTTATTTTATATGTCATAACAAAACGGGCAGGCGGCAGCCGATGGTTTGGTTATGGTACCGACTATGTATGTATGACATTACATACACATCCGCACAACCAGAGGTTATGCAGATGCGTTGCCCTATCCCTCCCCTCCAAGTTGACGCCGGTGTTTTTTAGCGAGTGGTACCACCCTGGTCGTGCCGGCCCAATTCGACGGCAAAGCAGCATGGCACTACCTCTTACCAACTTACTCTTGTATAAGGAGTATTCACAAAAAAAAAGTTATTTGTTTTCAAATAAATATTTTTGAAGGCCAAAACAATGCTGTCAGCTTAAATAATAAAATAAAGGTTATTTTAATATTCATCGAAAACAGGTCGAACGAAAAAATATTATAAATTCAAAAACTTTTCATTATTAATGCAACGGAATAATCGGTTCGCATTTCAGTTGAACTCTTGTCAAATATCTGAATAAATATGATTTCTATTTTATCATACGCATATATTGACTAGAATATGGTGATTCAGGAGCCACTGGATACAGGATGAGAATTATCTGATAATGATGAAGGCTTGCCAAGATTATCAAGATGATGATGGGACGACGACCATATCAGTTGGAGTACAGAGGGGGGAAAAGGACGAATATAAAATTTGAAAAAACATACTACAAAAGGACTTAGTTTTAGATTTGCCTATCTGTTTTTCATACCAAATTTTCTCTTGTAATCATGTATTTTTTTGTATAATTCTTCACTCTCCTATTTTTACAGAGCCATTTAATATCTCGTCTAATATCCTCTTTGTTTAAAATTAAACCAGGATAAAAATGAAAGCCTCCTGACGCCTTTAAATAACACAGAGATTAGGTTGTATATTTTTGTTAATTTTAATTAAGCGAAAGAAATTCACATTTCGAAATTATTTAATGTTCCATGCGGGCATTTTAAATTGATTTATTGAATTGATGAGTTCAACCATTACTTGTTACGTTGGATTGGCTTTAGGTAGATTTTAATGCTCATTGAGTGCCTAAAACAGTAAATATTTATTATTAGATACTGACGAACCCGACAGACATTTTTGTACATAAAAGTTTGAATTGAATTTAAAACAAGGCTCGAATCGACTTGAAAAAAAATTCATCAACATCGGTCCAGCTATTTAGGGGAAGTGCAGTGACATACACACGCACAGAAGAATGATATATTCAATTTTATATACCTTTTTTAGCCAAATACAGTTATGAGTTTGACTGCAATATGTGTGTCGGTAAAGGTACTATTCTGCTAATGGAGCTGAACCGATTTGAATGCATTTATTTTTATCTAAGAGGTATATTAGGGTTGATTTTCCGTTTCTTTATTATTACTAGGGGCATTTTTTGAAAGCAGAAATATTTTTAATTTTTATATTTAATAGCCCAAGTAATAAGGAAAGTTATCTTACGCCCGAATACTCAAACGAATCTCAAATTTAAGACGTACTTAAACTCGTGTTGTCCCTCTTTTTTTCTTTGAATCTGACACGTCGTAGCATGAGTTTAAGTACGTCTTACATTTGAGATTCGTTTGAGTATTTGGGCGTTATTTAAAGAAATATGTTTTAAATAATCTAGTGACACTACGGGGTACTATGGTGAGATTTATATTTTATATGCATAATAAAACAATAAAAAACATGGTGCTTTCTATAGCGAATTAATATATTATCGATCATACACATCGGCACAACCACACCTTTCCCCTATCCCCCCAATGGGCCACCGAAAACTCACAAGCCGCACGAAACGAGACATCATAGCTGTCACTTGATGTCGATGTTATGTGAGCGAGAGGTACCACCCCGGTCGTGCCGGCCCAATTCGGCTACAATGCAGCATGGCACTACCTCTTACAAATGTATTTTATTTAACCTAAAACTGTACATAAATAAATTACATTAATAAACTTCGCAGTTAAGTTTGAGTTGCAGAGCGTGGCAGTTAGATATAAAGTTCGCAGTTACAGTTCTCCCTAAGTTTATATCATTTGCAACCTGCATAATTGTCCTGTTACTTTCACGAACTTCTGAGTGTGCATTAAGGCTAGTTAATTTTTCCAGACCCTAAAATTGTAATCACTATTCAAGTAAAGTTGGTTTTTAGGGTTCCGTAGCCAAATGGCAAAAAGAAACCCTTATAGATTAGTTATATCTGTCTGTCTGTCTGTCCGTCCGCATGTCGCAGAAACTTTTTTTTTTTTGATGGATCTATGCTAACATGCTAACGGCCCCAAGGCCCTAACGCTACATCGGATTAGTATGAGCCCATTTCCCCACCATGGTTCAGGCCTTGACGTGGCGGTGGGGCTCAGTAGCCTAGGGTGAGCCCAGCACCTTGGGCGAAGCCAATTGAGCCAAGGGGCTCTTTGTACCCCTCTTATAAGAAGGGTGGACAAAAGAGCAGGGGGCAAGGGGTGAGTATGGGAACCTCACCTGTGGGTTGTTATGTGGTGCGGGACAACCCCTCTATGGAGGTGGAGTCGGTCCCTTGCGGGACTGACTATAGCCGTCGAGGTGCCCAGGTAGAGCTGCGTCCATTTACTATCTTTCGGGCGCAGCGAGTCCCACATACCCCCCACTTGGGGAGACCCATTCCCCAGGCGGGATGCCTCAGAGCATTTCCCGGCGTAAAAGAAAAAAAAGTGTGAGCCCATTTGGCTCACTTTTAGTTTGTAAAAGTGGGGGGTTGCCCCCCGCCAACCGTGCAGTCTGCCACCACACGGTCTCCTGGCGTCGGGTTGGGAAACTTTTTTTATATTTCATAACAAACTACGCTGGGAGGGATGCACTGTGCTGCGCTTACGTATATATATATTTATATATATATATATATATATATATATTTATTTATTACAAATTAAGATAAACGCGATCGGTTTCGATAATGATGACGATGACTTTGTCGAAACCGATTGTGTAAAATAATTGTATCTTAATTTGTAACGTCTATAAAATAAAAGTGGAAAAAGTGAAAAAAAGATTTTTAGAATTATGATTTCCATCAAGAACCATCAGCATATCCAATCAGTTACCTCATAAATGGGGCAGGATAGGCAGTGTAATTACTGGCAACGATACTTAGAATTTTAAATCCTAGACAACGCATGGGACTTACTGTATTGTCATGGGTGACGCTAACCACTTACCATCAAGGTTGCTCTTCTGTCCATTTGCCTATCCACATCACTAAAAAACTCCGCACCTGACAGTTGTCGTTTATGCATCTTGACAAGTAAACTAAAAACTTTGGACCTTCGAGCATCGCGCTGCACAACGTAGTGTGTAAAGTGTAAAAGATCCAAGTTTTCTTCGTCACTATCACGTGGAGTCAAAACCCTGGCCTAGCAACATTTTTACGTCACTAGTGATAGTTCAGGAATCGAAAATTGACATTTTTTTGGTATTTTAAATTCAAAGAAATATTTTTCCTTCGATATAATAAAATACAGCATCAACATGAGATGGCTGATGGATGGATGGCTGAACTTTATTTTTACTATTGAGTCACCAATTATTAGAAAATCCTTACGTCGGTTGTGCTTGGCACAACCGACGCCAGGAGGCCGTGTGGTCACAGACTGCACGGAAGGCAACCCCCCAAGTTATAAATCAAAAGTGAGCCGAATGGGCTCTCACTAATCCGATGAAGCATTAGGGCCCTCGGGCCATTAGCATAGATCCATCCGCAAAAAAAAAATCCTTACGTCTGACCCGTTGAGTCAAAAATCCGCCGCGTCAAAAATTATATTTAGGTACTACTAAAGATAACTGAAGCTGAAGAACTATTACACGAATACAACACTGAAATTATAATATGAGAAATGAGCCAATAGGATTCTGGAATTAGGCCTCGTCCGGGAAGACGCAAATTAGGTCGGCCACAAACGGAATGAGATGGTGATCTCCAGTTAGAACGTTTTGGTTGAATACGATCAATGTGACATTCATTGAGGCTTGTGTCTAACTTTGCAAGAGATTGACAAAAAAATATAGTCTTGTCGTGACTAAAGAATCCATCTCCATGGGCGAAGTCAATTGAACCGAGAGAGCTGCTCTTTGTAGCCCTCTTATAAAATACAAAAAAAGCAGGGGGGGATAAGGGGCGATAATGGGAACCTGATGGGTCCTGATGACATTGGGAGGGGTTGTTCTGTGGTGCGGGATAACCCCTCTGTGGAGTTGGCGTCGGTCCCCCTTTGGGAGACTGACCAGCCGTCGAGGTGCCCTGTTGCTCAACATATCCGGGGCATCTCATCAAAGGTGGCATTGGTGGTACTCGTCGTGTTTTAGTGGGTAAACTGCCTCTACCATCTTTCGGGTGCAGCCAGTCGCACATAACCGCCTGGGGAGTCTTCCTTCCCTCGCGGGATGCCTCAGAGCATTTCCGGCGCAAAAAAATCTAATAAAGATTATGTACCAAAGTTTCTATGATACACTAACTAGATTCTGAACAAAATCATCGCAAATGCTGTTGACATTAACAACGTATCCAAACAAAATAAAAAGGATCAAAGGAAGCACAAATGATATTTTTAACAATGATGTTAATTATTATAAAACTGTACAAATAGAAAAATATTTTATACGAGTAGTAACATTGTAAAATATCGTTAATAATAATTACATAAAGACATGCAACATTCATAAAACACCACAATGACATAATAAAGACAGTTTGAAATTTAACTCGTCGGAACAAGTCAGAGACACAATCTATAAAATGAACAAAGGAAGGTTCCGTTCAATTCCGCTATTCCATTGTATCCCAAGCTTTTGTCCCAGGACTCGAGGACCAAGTTAGTGTCGCGAGTGCATCGCTACAGACGGAGAGACTGAGGGATTTTTATTTTATTTACGTATGTACCATTTAACCACTACCTTCTGTAACTGTATTTTGCATTGTTGAATGACTGTAATTTTGAAATGCACTAATACTATGTGTATTATAGGTTTAAGTGTTTTTCAAAATTACTTTGCCTTAATTCGCGGAGGGCGTAGCACTGCTACCAAAATATTATGCTTGACCGCTGCTATTAATTGAGTTCTAATACTGTAGCACTTTTCGTAGCACTGCTACCAAAATATACTCGACCGTTGCTACTAAGTGAGTACTAATACCGTAGCACTGCTCGTAGCACTGCAACTAATATACTGCTACGCTAGTTACTCTAAGCTAAGTAGGGGCCAAGGCTAAGTATGTACTATTTACCACTGTAATAAATTTCTTGCTTGTAGCACTGCTAACTGAACATAAAAAGTACTTAGATAGCCCAGCATTACTAATAACTATTTATTAGTTATTAACAAATAGTTTATAAGTTACTAGTCGTTCTCTACAGTTTTACCTCAAACAAATTGAAAATAAGTTTGCAAAAATAAAAAATAAACCTTTAACGTTCTTCAAAAACTTGAATAACAAGTGACTATCAAAGTTAGATGTAATTTTTATGCAACCTTAAGAAAAAAGCCAGGTTAAGAAACTTGAAAAAATAGAGACCGACCGAGTGACGTCTAATAGTCGGAAGAATAATCACTTACACTAATAAGTGTAAGTGATTATTCATCACATACACATCACAATACGTTTGAGTCGGGCTCATTTTACTTGTTAACATTTCGTTCGTATCTGGTTAGGGATACTTTAGTGCATCTGGTATATAATATACGACCGCGACTTCGTCTGCGCAGGATAATATTTTAGTTTTTTTTTTTCATAAAAAGTATCCTGTGTTACTTTTAATACCTTCAAAGATATGTGTACAAAGTTTCATGATGATCGGTTAAGTAGTGTCCGCGTAAAAACGTAGCAAACAAACTTACTTTCACCTTTTTTATAGTATTAGTAGGATACTGTCAAGAAGTCAACATATCGATAACGCGATTCAGGTAATTATGACAACTGTTCAAAATTAATTATGTTCGTGCCAAAAAAAATCTTTAGATGTAATCACCATGATTTTTCTCTTTATGTTACTTGCAACCAGCACTGCAACCTAGCTACCAACTTACGCGATGTAGCGCAATGGATGAACACATCCAGTGTATTCGCTTTACTTTTACGCATATTACACCAACGATTCTATTATTCATTATAAAAAATATATCATGAGTAAAACTACTTATGAATAGATTATGATCTTCCTAGCTGTTACTTTAATGATCTATTTTACTACCAAGAAGACGATTTAATTATGGTTTTATTACCATAATATAATAATTTGTTGCAAAACAACGGTTCGTCAGAACTACATAAAATAAAACACTTACAAACTCTCGAACTAGTCAGAATAACTTAGGATTTCGAAAGAATAGTTAGCCGAGTTGTTAGTAATTTAAGTTACGCCTTCTTTTACTGCTCCATTCTTACGTGGAAAAAAACAAGTAGTTGTTTTCTAATGTTTACGCGAATTTCACTCATTATAATGAAACACTTTTTTACGGATTTTATCGCGGTTTATTAAGATTTTTACAAGCCCGACGTTTCGGATACTTTACAGCAACCATGGTCACGGGAGGACTGAGGTGTCATACGTCCTAATGTTACAAAGTTATTCGAAACTACCCTATGATACATCAATATTTTGGTTAGTCCTATCTACGCAGAAAGTGCTAGTACGCAGAAACTATATTTTATGAAAATTGCTAGAACAAAAACGGTGAAACATTTTATAATCAAAATAGACTCAATTTGTAATTTAGTGGGATTGTCGTTCAATATAATTCAATAGCTAGAATTACCAAGTAGATAAACTCTACTTAGCAACTTCAGATGTAATTTAATTTTTTATTTAAAGTAGTATTTCCAAGTTTAGTAGTAACAAGTATTTCCAGTAAAGATTACATATCACCAACAGTCATTTGTAGTATCGAGCAGCGCCTTTTGTTGGATCACATTGTTGCGAAGTGCTTTATCAGCTAAATTGTACATTCCTCGGACTGGTATCCAATGGTTGAAAGTTTAAATTAAGTGACGCGGCTCGGTAGGGTTCCCACAAAGTTGATTTTAAGATCTTGTTGATTGAGGTAAAGCAAGTAATAAATTATAATTCCTAAGAAAGTCCATTTGTTAACTGTCGATTATTTGTGTGATTTGGATGGTGCTTGAGTGGGTGTTTTATTTATGATTTTTAGCATGTTTGCTAAACGCAATATGTTAGTCATATGCATTAGCGTTAGCATCCCGAAAATCTCAAAATGGCGTAAAATTAATTAAATAAAATAATAACTATTTCGAGTGTCTATTAAGAGATAAATGACTTTCATTTTATCGTGTCCGTGATGGCTATCACTAAATTATTGGTTTAAATTGCTGGAATATTCCAATAAAAAATAGGGATATCGTGTAGAGTGATCGCCAGATTTGTTAAAACATAGACGATATTAAATTATATTATATTAATTAGCAATTATCCCGCGAAACACGCAGTCTTTACAGCAAATGTGTGAGTGCACGCATATGCATGCATATAGCACCGCCCTCCTTTCCCACACTGCATATGCGTACACTCGCATGCACCACCACCCCACATGCACCACAACCACAGTAAAAGACTATCACCAAACAATCTACGCACGTTTCGCCCCGACACCGAAGCATCCTCAGGATGTAGACTCTACGATTAGTAATCGTTAAGTGAAACTTATTAACTATCTTAAAACATAGACGATTCAAATTGCCGAATTTATGCTGAATATAATGAAAACGATATGCTTGCAGATCGAAAAATCGCGATCGATTTTACCCACGCAATTAATTTAAATATACTTTAATAGGTCTGAAAGAGTGGAAGCAAAAAGGTCACCTATTCAAAAAGTAGTTAGGGCTACCTCCAAACAAATGCCGTTTTAGGTAAAACTCTTATTTGTGACCCTGTTCAAGTCTTAAGTTAGGTAACCCTACGAGTGACATTCAGTCGACTCAATTGTCAGTTCAAGGGTGGGTCCCCAACGAAGGGATTAGAGAAGAAAAGAACGGATTACGTGAATGAGATAGGTCTGGTTCGCCATTAAATAATTTGAAGTTGGAATTTTGTAAAGGTTTCACTTAAATGTGTTTGTATGTGTTCGATTGGTTAGATGCATTTATAGGAAGAGAATTTTAATTGCTTTATTGATAAAGTGAGGTCTCAGTGATGTGGGTCGTGTGTTCAATACCTGTTGGCATAATATTGTTTAGGTATGAGAAACAATTAGCACTACTAGAATTATACCGCTGGTAGTCTAAAACCTCATCAACGCCGCTATAATAACTTGGCAGTGTTATTATTTTTTGGCAGTGTTATTATTCACGAAATGAAGTGAAGAAAGTGAAGAGGATCTTAAAGTACCTACCAAATTCTTTCATGCATTAGTTTTACATTTTATCGTGGATACCATACACGATTTTTATCGTGGTTTAAGATTTTTACAAGCCGTGCGTTTCGCCGCCCCTTACTAACGCCACCGCAAGCCAGCTAGCCTGGTATGTGTCTAGGTAATCGCGCCATTTTTTTCAAAGCCGGCCACGACGACTTTGTCCAATTTCTGGCATCCATATTGTGGTGATATTTGACCAGCTACAGCGGTCAGAATGCATTCAGCGTGACTCGCCCAGTTCCATTTCAGCGTAGCAGTTTTGATGCTCCCTAACTAATTAATATTATAAAATAGCCGAGGAATACCACACACAAGTATATTCCGACTTGATCATCGTCGAAACACCGGCTTTCGTATAAGTCGTCAAAAGAGGGTTGACAGAAGATTTTAAAATCTGCTATATTGGCGACGTGAGAAAATGGCGTAGCTTCCTGAATGCTAAAATCAATTAAGCCTGCCTCCTTGAATACACTTTGAAATTCTGCAAACATTTGTGCGAATGTTTTAAAACTCATTGCTGAAGAATAAGATACGTTGTTAAGTCACAAACGAATGCATGGATAACATATAGTATACCTAATCCAGTCATAAGTTATGTTACAAATAAAAATGCATTTTTTTTAAGTAATATTATTAAAACTTATATCTACATATTTATTAAAGTCTCAGCAAAAAATAAAAAAAATATTATATTTGAAATGGCTACCTTTGGTTTTTATACAGGCCATAGATAAAAAATTGGTCTCCGCTACGCTTCGACTAGATACCGCACTGTACTTGTAACGTGCGGCATCAAATACCACGCCGAATTCGGCATACCTGGGCCAGTCTCATTGCAATTGTTTTGTATGGTGGAGGCACAGAGTGCTTTATTCAATTTTGGTCATTATCTGAAGTAAAATGCAAGTTTGGGTAGTGAAACTGTTTAAAATAATACTACAAGAAGTAAAAAAGACTCTGGGATCACAAACCATCTATGAGTATCATATAATTTCGAAATTTAATCAATAATATAGAATAATAAATAAAATATAAATATAGAATACTTACTTCATTTATCTAGGATAGATAATATATATAAAATATATATAAAAATAGTTCAGTAATAATGACTAGGAAGTCAAGTATGATGTAAATAAATAAAAAACTATTAAAATGATTTTTCATTAAGAAAAAACCTACGCTTAACCAATTATTAAAAAAGGTTAATGTGGGTAAGTGTAATCGCCCCTTTTTAACACAAAATTTAATAGAGCTTTTGATTTGAAAGTAATAGTTTACTTACAACTAAAATTATTTACTCACAACTCTTGATATGTTGTCAAAAATTCACTATTTTTTGTGATATCAATTTGCCTTACGCCCGAATACTCAAACGAATATCAAATGTAACACGTACTTAAACTCATGCTACCACGTGTCAGATTCAAAGAAAAAAAGAGGGACAACACGAGTTTAAGTACGTCTTAAATTTGAGATTCGTTTGAGTATTCGGGCGTTAGACATATTTTCTGAGCCATATTTACAACCAGTACTTAACTACTTGTAACTATACCATTGCATGAAATAATTTTTCCCATTAATTTAAGGTATAGTTAAACAGCTTACAATACAATTCTTCACGCAAACTAGCATCATTGGACACTGTTTTACACACACTATGATATTTACTTGCCGCATCAAGGAGCTATTGTTTTTTGCGGAGCGCGGTATCTAGTCGTAGCGTAGCGGAGACCATTTTTTTATCTATGAAACAGGCCTTTAATCTGTATGGCCACGAATCTATGGATTTACGCACTGTTTCCAAGGGAAATTTTGCCAGTGCTTGCTCCAAAGATTTTTAAGAGACACAAAATCGAAAGAAGTTTTTAAAATAATAGGTATACGTATTCCAAATTCAAAATAATGAAAAAGTTTGATAAAAAGAAAAGTTTTTATGTAACAGTATTTATGACGAGACTATTTATATCCAAAAATAGATACAGATTTCTTTATTGATTCATTAAAAGGAACCTACAAAAATTAAAGGTCCTCTTTAATAGAAGTATTTATTTCTTTCTCACAAAATCTTTGTTCGAATCTCTATTTCCGAGACATCCATATATTTTGCTCCTCTATTTTTGTACGATTGACTTTCAATCAACAGACAAAGGCGTGGATAGCATATCTAAACTTTAAATGCTCCTGTAATTAAGTAGCTAAAATAACTAAACGAAGATACTCGTACCGCGCACAACTTCGCTGAAAGTTTGCAAAGGACAGTCTTTTTTCTTTGAATTTACTTTTAAAAAAGCGGCTATGGCGTATTTGCTTAGATATTCACCGTAGTTGATATTAGATTCTGATGTTACCCACGTTTACATATTTTATTTTAAATAAATGACTACAATGCTTTAAAATGTTAAACATAGCTGTTTTAGCGTAATTTTTTCACAAAATCAATCTTCCTGGCGCCTAATAGAAAATAGGTAAAATAGCAACTATTTTAAATGTATTAGACACTAGTTCTTATAACCTAACTACGATACTGTATAAAGATATACTTCCTTATTTGATCATATCCATCCATGATCATATACTTGAGCCGAGACATAAAGAATGCTGCTGAACCCAATATTTGCTTAAGGTTATGTTATTCTATTTCTAACGCCCCACCATCCGATGTCTCAACAACTATGCATAAGCTTGCGAAGCCACACCTGTAGGGCTAGCATGCGTTTACAAAATTGTCGCACTACAAAATTGTGTCTACGCCTTTTCTCGTATTATTTCATACAGTTAATACGAGAAAAGGGGTAGACAAAATTTTGTCGTGCGCGCATGCTAGCCCTACTGGGCCACATTTTACCAAGGCGCTGACCTCATACAGATTGGAAAACTTAACACACCCTCAAAGACCTCATCAGGTGTATGCAGGTATCGTAACGACGTTTTTCTTTATCGATTAGCAAGTGATGATGACATAGGTGCACGAGGAAAATTTAATTTTACCTCAAACTCTCTATTCCAAGGCCGAGCCTAGGGTCTATTAACTAGACCGTTCCGCTCGGAGCAACCGTGAATATAACTTTGTATGTATTTATGTTTGTTACTCTT
Source organism: Helleia helle (assembly GCA_963853865.1). NCBI lineage: Eukaryota > Metazoa > Arthropoda > Insecta > Lepidoptera > Lycaenidae > Helleia > Helleia helle. The sequence goes on along the minus strand of OY971425.1, from coordinate 3,385,677 downwards.
TCACGCAAAAACTACTGAAGAGATTTTAATTAAACTTAACAATGATATAGATTAAAAATCAGAATAACATATAGGTAATTCATTTCCGTACTCCCACGTAAATGGGAAGTACTCTGGCGAAACCGCATGGCACTACTAGTTACTAATAAACAATTCTAATGAATTGCCCTAGAATTGTTTATTTTGAAGAACCAGGCGTTAGGCAGTTGGCATATAAACACGACTCGTTTGCATGCATTCCTAACAAAAGCGTCATCCAACTCGTTACCACAACTGAGTCAAGTGCTATCGCCGTGTAAAAACACGTGAACACGCTGTGAATAATATTCATATTGTGTGTGTGAGTCTGGCGGTGAGAACATGTTCATTATACATTTTTATTACTTGAATGGCAAACGGGCAGGCAAGACACATGATCTCCACCATGGTTCAGGCCTTGTCGTGGCGGTGGGGCTCAGTAACCTAGGGTGAGCGGTGCACCTTGGGCGAAGGTAATTGGGCCGAGAGGGCTCTTTGTACCCCTCTTATAAGAAGAGGGGACAGAAGAGCAAGGGGTGAGGATGGGAACCTTACCCCATTGTACTGTCCCGACGTTGGGAGGGGTTGTTCTGTGGTGCGGGACAACCCCTCTGTGGAGGTGGCGTCGGTCCTTTGCGGGACTGACTAGCCATCGAGGTGCTCTGTTTGTTTTCTAGATCCGGGGCACCTCACCAAAGGCGGCATTGGTGGCACTCGCCGGGTTTTAGTGGGTAGAGCTGCGTCCATTTACCAGCTGTCGGGCGCAGCGAGTCCCACATACCCGCGTGGGGAGACCCACTCCCCCGCGGGATGCCTCAGAGCATTTCCCGGCGTTAAAAAGAAGAAAAAAAAAGGCAAGACACATGATGGTAAGTGGTCAACATCTCCCATGACCATAAACAAGTTAACCGGGGGCTCGGTAACGCACTCATGTTGCCTATTCTCAAGATGCTAAGTCTCGGCGCCAGTGATTACACTGCCTGACTTCTCCTTTTTGCAATACAGCTATTCTACGGAAGAAAAGTATGGATGGTAGGATGGCTATCGAATCTACCACCGGTTCCAAGGCAAGCCCATTGAGAAGTTCCAGCGAAACAAACTCAGTGGAACTAATCTTTTCTAATATTAATATATATTCTAATATAACAATAATTTTTATTCCCAGGGTGTAGTATCTTCGATGAAATCTTTTACTTTATAATATCCTTTACCACACAAACGGTTTTTGCTATACGGCTGCCGCACCAGGTCATCCCCCCACCTTCGCATTAGCGCCTCTTGTCCTAGTCGGTGAACCCGTAGGATTCCGTCCAACGTAAGGTTCTCGACGAGAGACCTCATATCCGAGACATAGGAGTGCGTCTCGGCAAGAACCTCCACCACGAGTTCCCACAGAGGGTCGCCCGCCGATTATTCCTCGCGGTAAGGTGACGCGCCCAGATGGTTGCACCGTAAGTTGCCATACTCTGGCAGACTCCAGAGTATAGCTGCCTGCAGGTGGCGCTGGGTCCTCTGAAGTTCGGGAGGAGTCTGCCCAGAACACTTGCCGCCTTCACGACCTTCGGTCCCAACATTGAGAAATGTGGGCCGAAGGTCCATCTACCGTCAAGGATGAGTTCCAGCTATTTGATATGGGGGCTCATCCTGACCCTCACCCCTCCGAAATTTACGAGTGTCCTCCCGTGACCATGATTGCTGTTATGTTTTTTAAACCACAGACACGTCTAAGCCATAATAAAGGTAAGCGTCCACATGTCCGCATCATACGCATCGCACGCATCGGATCAGTATTCTTTATATTGAACGTCATCCACTAATCCGCACTGTATGGATCATAAGTCAAGAATCACTTTATATACAACTACTTACACCGTTAAGTAGTTGTATATAAAGTTCCACCGGGGAGGGAAGCGCTGTGCCGCGCTCCCGGCTGCATGGGTACCATCATCTTGCTTGTTTCTCCCGTGAAACAGCTTTGCTGTGTTTCGGAGAGAAGGGCCAGACAGGCAGTGTAATTACTGGCACCGAGACTTAACATCTTATGTCTCAGGATAGGCAACACATAGATGAGTTGCCGGGGCTCGTTCCAGTTTATGTTCATGGGCGACGTTCACCACTTACCATCAGGTGGCACGTTTGCCAGCTTGCCTATCCAACTAACATAAAAACAAAAAACTAGTAACAATCCGTTTGATGCGATGCCTACGATACGTACATGTCCACATGCGGACGCTTACCTTTACTCGGTACATCTAGTACCCGGTGGGCAGAACTGCGGGCAACAGCTAGTAAGATTAAAATCAAAAACGTTTTCGCTAAAGCTTGTCTCCCCCAGGGCTTGTGAACTTAAAAGCATCGTATTTATATATATATATATATATATATTTGTTAGTGTCTATTTCTCTTTGTTGAATTCTGTTTTTGGCACATTTTAACATAAAAGAATTTATTTTAAAGGCATAACTAATAAAGCCTTTTAATATTTTTAATTGTTTGATGTTGTTTTTAAATTTTTTCATTGTAAAGATTTTACTTTACTACAATTTTTATTTTTTCAGTTACGAGTTATTCGTTTGTTAAACTTAAAAAAAGAAATGCATACTTTACTGTATGTCTTTTTAAAGTTTCTTTTTTTTATATGAAATATATTTTATGATAGTTAATAAAAAGAGCAGATGATAAAATAAAACATAAATGAGTATATTTATTTTTGACGGCCGGCTGTTCAAGTGGTCAGGCAAGTGTCCGGTAGACACTTTACGCACCGGTCGTGGGTACGAATCCCGCCTGGTGCAGTCATTGTAATATAATGAATAGTACCTGGATGACCGAGCTTTGCTCGGTATTTTTTTTAATAAAATGACATTTTTTACATTTTTAAAAATGATTCCTAGCTAGATCGATTTATCGCCCCCGAAACCCCCTGTATACTAAATTTCATGAAAATCGTTGGAGCCGATTCCGAGATTCCAATTATATATATATATATATATATATATATATATATATATATATATACAAGAATTGCTCATTTAAAGATAGTATCTGGATGACCGAGCTTTGCTCGGTTTTTATTTCTGTTCCTAGTAACGTAACACAAGCCTTAAGAACTTACAACGGGGCTAGGTTAACGTGGTTTGATTGTAATTTAAATTTAATTAAAATTGACAAATTATCAAAATACCACATCGATATCTCTTAAAAATAAAATAGGATTTTTTTTGTTAGACTAAATCCTCTCTCAAACATTTATCCGCGGGAATAAGTATAAAAAATAATTCCAATGTATAAACCTTCTTTGAAGTTCCGCTAAGTCAACAAATTAAATACCTTGCGCGTCTCACCCCGCGCCCTGCACTGGCCCGTTAAACTGACAATAAAGTGTTAGGGTTGTCACAACTAGAAAATGTGTTGAATATCTTTAACTTTATTTATCCTTAAAATATAAGGATTTCCATTGAGCTCTCTCTCCATTGAACTCAATTCCGGCGGGTAAAGCAGTGGACAAAGTAAGGAAGTACTGTTATTTTAATAGTTTATTTATCCATTAAATTACTTATATTGATTACAAAATGTTGTTAGACAAAAGTCATATTTCCTTATTTTACTTACGTGTGTACAGTCAGAAGGAAAATGCATGCAAACCTCTCGCATGGAATAAAACTACATTCAACCGATTTTTTACGGCATATGTTTTTTTATAATGGACGTTACGGATACTTCACATTAATCGCCTTAAAATTACAAATAATTATTACAATTTGTAATCTCAAAGAATCGAAGTTTAGGATTTTTACATTCGCCGTTTCGAGTACATACAACCGTATAAAATCCACATTATACGAATTTTTATTACAATTGTTAATGACGATTAGAAAATCGAAGTTTAGATATATATACCCAGAAAAGAATAATGATAAGGATTCACCAGGGGAAAGATGTTATAAATATTAAAAATCATTCATCATCATCATCATCATCAGCCCCTGTCGGTCCACTGTTGAACATAGGCCTCCCTAAACTAAAGACTACCGATCCCTCGCCACTCGCATCCAACACAGACCGGCCACAAGAGATATCTTCCCATGTGGTTAATGGCCAACCAACACTGCGTCTACCCGAACGCGGCCTCCACTCTTGAACCTTATTAGCCATCCGTTCTCCTGAGTATGTGACCAGCCCACATTATTACATCATGTTATTTCGAAATCTCTAATAGTATATAATTTATCAGTATCCTCTCATCATTAGAGGGGATCATTTATCTTGGAACCCGCTACCAATAACTAATACGAGGTGTATGATAAGAGTGTGCCCTATCAAGGATCTTGGGCCTTTTGTCTTGCCTTTGTTCCGAGTCTTCGTGAAGTTATTGTTTAACGCATGTTTATTTAGACATGGTGTTCTGAGATAATAATTTTATTGAAGGTGTAGTGTGTCGGTGTGGGTGTAGAAATAAAATTCTTGGTTCTCTTTTATGGCTTAGTGTATTTGATGATTTTCATGTGGAGAAATGTTTTTAGAGGATGTAAATGCTCCTAAACATTATGTTTCTACCTTTATGACAACGATTTAAGCATACAATAGGAGTTTCGCTGTAATTACAATCTGATAATCTAATAAATAAATAACCGCTCAGTCAGTCATTAAGGGGTTATTACACTACGCGGTATTCAGACAGTCTTAGTACGACTGTCTTAAAATCTAACTAGGCAAGCTCGCTATTACATTAGGGCTGAATACCGCATGCATTCATACACTCATTTGCAAAGCGTACGTAGTCGGTGACGGTTGTCGCGCGATGGGAAAACTTTCAAAGCACCAGAAAATCGCCATAGCTCTTGCCGCGTCTATTAATTTAAATACAAAAAAGAAAAGAAAAATATGGGTGAAAGAGTATTTACTTTTGCGAGAAAAATTATCAAATATGCAAATACTGAGTGTTTTGGAACCATGTGACTTAAGAAACTACCTTAGAGTAGGAGTTGCCGAGTTTGAATGTCTATTGAAATTAGTTACTCCATACATTCAAAAAGAAGATACGGTTCTTAGACAAAGTGTCAGTGCTAAACAAAGATTGGTAGTTACTTTAAGATTCCTGGCAACGGGCAACTTCTATCAAGACCTAAGGTTTAGCTCTTTGATATCTCAACCTCTTTTATCGTCAATTATACCAGAAATGTGCCGAGCTATCTACAAATGCTTAAAACATTTGATCAAGGTGAGTAAAAATACTGTATATTATTTTTCAATTTAACATTTATTTTTCTAATCAAGGATATTAATATAAAAGCAATGAGTAAATTAAATAGAAAATTATTTTTTTGTCTGCTTGAATATCAAAAAATCTTTCATTAAATTGGCACTCCCTTCTACTATCGACGGGGAAATAGTAGACCCTGAATCATTTTTAATGTATTCTAGAAAATCTTCAGGGTTGTTGTGAAATGAATGTTGTGCTGACTGGATTGCTTGTTGTGGTGATTGTATTAGGTGTTGTGGCGATTGAATTGTCTGTTGTGGCGATTGGATTGCTTGTTGTGACGACTGGAATGCTTGTTGTGGAAACTGAATTGTGTGTTGTGGCGATTGGATTGTCTGTTGTGGCGACTGAACTTCTTGTTGTGGTGATTGAATTATGTGTTGTGGCGATTGGATTGACTGTTGTGGCAACTGGAATGATTGTTGTGGAAACTTAATTGTGTGTTGTGGAGATTGGATTGTCTGTTGTGGCGACTGAACTTCTTGTTGTGGTGATTGAATTATGTGTTGTGGCGATTGGATTGACTGTTGTGGCAACTGGAATGATTGTTGTGGAAACTGAATTGTGTGTTGTGGAGATTGGATTGTCTGTTGTGGAGACTGGACTTCTTGTTGTGAAAACTGAATTGCGTGTTGTGGCGATTGGTCTAGTTGGCTTTGGTAATGAGGTGATTGTGAATAGTGAGGCGATGGATGATGATATGTGTTGTAGATGATGATGAAGGACTCGGTGTGGGTGATGGATAATTGCGAGATGATGGACGTTTGTGTGGCAAGTTAGGAGATTGTCGGTTGTATGGGGACGGGGAAGAATAACTTGATACTGGTGATTGGATGAAGGGTATCTGATAGTTGTATCTGTTCAATGTATGTCTTATTTCCGATGGTGTGACGAGTAGACAAGAATCTTCAGAGAGTCGTTCAAGTTTAGCATTATAAATTACATCGGATATAATTTTTTGAGTAAATATCAGTTGTGTTCCACTTATATCCTTTAATTGCAAGCCTACAGACTTTCCTAATATTTCCCAGTGTTCTTCTTCTTTATTTGATAACATTACTTCAGCAGATTTCATAATTTTTTCTTGTCTTTGTAGAAGTGTTTCTTTTTTTTTCTTTACGCTATGTCATCTAGAAATTGAAGCAATCGATCCGATTTGCTGGCTTGGAATGTCTTCGTCAGATGAATTGGAGCCCTAAAAATACAGTAAATTTTTTTTTTTGTTCCAGATACCTGAAAATGAAACAGAGTGGAAAGAAATTGCTGAGGAATTCGAAACAAAATGGAATTTCAGTCACTGTGTTGGATCATGTGATGGGAAGCATATCGCTATAGAAAAACCCCCCGAAAGTGGCTCTTTGTTTTACAATTATAAGGGATTCTTCAGTATTGTACTGTTTGCTGTTGTAAATGCTAACTACGAATTCATGTATGTACACACAGGCACCAATGGATCCGTTGCAGATGGAGCAAATTTAAAATGTACAAAATTTTATAAGAAAATGATAAACAATTCTTTAAATTTGCCATCTCCATCTCCACTACCAGGCACAAACGAAATGTACCATACGTGTTTCTGGGGGATAGTGCATTCGCATTGAATAAAAATTTCATGAAACCATTTCCTTTTAAAAATATTAATCGGATGCAAAGGATTTTTAATTATCGATTATCGCGAGCCAGAAGAGTGGTTGAAAATGCCTTTGGCATATTGAGTTCCCGTTTTAGAGTACTGCGTAGACCACTTGATCTAGATCTGGAGAATGTGGATGCTGTAGTGTTGGCATGTTGCGCTCTGCATAACTTTCTGAGGAAACGAGTACCAACTTACATATGTCATTCTAATATTGATTCAGAAAATATAAGAACGAGATAATAAGAATAAACGTTTCGCGAAGGAGATTAGAGACAAACCTCTGCACCCTTAGTTTCATTACAGCGTTCTTCAAATAGGCAGCGTAATGAAGATGGCAATATTGTTCGCAATAAATTCATGGACTATTTCAATTCTGTTGGACATGTTAGTTTCCAAGACCGAATGATTGATGTTGTACCACCATAATATTTGTTATATCTACCATTTTACCTGATTAAATAATGCTTAATAAAAGAAATATACTTTTTACTAGTGGACCCGACAGACATTGTACTGTCCCTCGAACCCATTAGGCGCAGCTGTCTATAAAGTCTATAGGTGAGCGAAGCCGTGGGCAGAAGTCCACGGCTTCGCTCACCTATAGACTAGACGCTTACACGTCTATAGTATACAAAATACAGCTGTTTCACAATGCCCTAAAAATTGAAGGGTCAATGTAATATACCTACTAACAACTTTAACTGGATAACTTCGAAATACGCGAAAAAAAAACATCTGTTCCATACATATCGGGATATTGGTCTTGAATTTTGAATATTTCTACGAAACAGCTGTTTTCATTTGCGATTTCTAAGTTGGTATAAAGAATTGAATACAATTTACCTCCTCATCTTCGATGCTCTCTGGTGTAATGTGACATGGTTCACTCCTTGACCCAAGAAAGTTTAACGCGTCGTAATACCATAAAGTTGGTACATACATTTTATCTGTCCCTGCGCCAGTTTGTTTGGAAGCATTTACCTGTAAAAAAACACAATTATGCATTTTGAAGCTTGAAACGATTTAGGCTCAGATTAATTCAAAATTCCCGATTTATAGCTAAGCTAAGGTTCCCAAAGCGTTCGTTATACAGGTGCGTTTTATAGTATGTAGTATTTATAGTAGGTAGGTACCTGTTTTTATTGGGACGAATAAAACACATAACAAAGGAATTAAGTAGGTACATACCTTAGCCAATTCTTTATTGTAATTGTTGCGCATGTTCATTAACTTCTTTTTTATTGTTTTGACTGTAGCCTTTTCATCGAAGGTTTTATAAATTTCCAACAACACCCGGAATCCTTCAGTACGAAGTGGTTGATTGGAATAATCTCTATGACTTTTCAGCCATAAATATGGCATGTCTCGGTACAAATCAAGAACATTGAAAAGTACTTCTTTTTCTTTCGAACACGCCATGGTGCACGCGGCCACAGCAAACAAACGTATACGACCGTCTTTGCTCTGCGGCTGCCGCGCGCTGACTGAACGGTCTAAGCGTGCTAAGTCTTATTACACTACGCGATATTCAGCAAGCAAGCGAGTAAGCACGGCCTAACCCATTCGGTCAGTCTAATTAGACAGGCTAACTTGCTAGCTCTTATTACATTAAGCTAAATCTTAGTAAGACTGTCTGAATACCGCATAGTGTAATAAGCCCTAGTGTAGTCGCACAGGCTAAACTGATTGCCTTTTTGACTTTAACCTTTTTTTTACAACTTTTCAGATATTTACGTGTATTTTTTGTGTCGAATAAATCTAATTCTTTCTTTCTTTCTTAATGTTTGTTTTTCTATGACCCTTCTAAGACATAAGATAGTCTCATTTCAGTATATCATACGATGGATCACTTGACTTGACTTCATATGCTGGTTAAATATGCAATCTGACAAGTGATCTGCGTCGCCAACAAACAAATACCTTTTTTTTTTTTCTTTAACGCCGGGAAATGCTCTGAGGCATCCCGCGGGGAGTGGGTCTCCCCACGCGGGTATGTGGGGCTCGCTGCGCCCAACAGCTGGTAAGTGGACGCAGCTCTACCCACTAAAACCCGGTGAGTGCCACCAATGCCGCCTATGGTGAGGTGCCCCGGATCTAGTAAACAAACAGGGCACCTCGACGGCTAGTCAATCCCGCAAGGGACCGACGCCACCTCCTAAGAGAGGTTGTCCCGCACCACAGAACAACCCCTACCAACGTTGGGACAGTACAATGGGGTGAGCTTCCCATCCTCTCCCCTTGCCCCCTGCTCTTATGTCCCCTCTTCTTATAAGAAGAGTATAAAGAGCCCCCTTGGCCCAAATAGCTTCGCCCAAGGTGCAGCGGCTCACCCTAGGTTACTGAGCCCCACCGCCACGACAAGGTCTGAACCATGGTGGGAAATAAACAAATACCTGGCACTCGCTCAGGTAACTAATGCGTTACCTATTTGGAGACGTGAGATAGTAAGTCTAGGTGCCTTAAATTTCCAGCCATTTTTTCCGAATCATAGCAAAGCTGTTCCACGGAAGAAATAAGCAGGATGGTGGTACCCATGCAGACGGGTGCTCGGCACAGCGCATCCCCCTCCTACGATTTCCATGTAGTATCTACCCGTTCCAGACTTTTTTTATTTTGCGCCGGGAAATTCTATTAGGCATCTCGGGGAGAGGGGACTCCCAAGGCGCGTGTGTGGGAAAGATAGTGCAATGGGGTGAGGTTCCCATTCTCGCCCCTTATCCCCCCCCTGCTCTTTAGTCCCCTCTTCTTATAAGCGGGGTACAAAGAGCAGCTCCCTCAGTTCAATTGGCTTCGTTACTGGGCCCCACCGCCACGACAAGTCTTGAACCATGGTGACGTGCCGTTCCGGACTGCTGCATCTTGTTTAAATGTGCGGTTTTAGACTTCAGGTGGTTTTAAAGTTTAGGAGTACTTTGGACAGCTTGGCGTTAATTGAATACTGATGGTGATGATTTCTATTTGAACTTGTGTCGGAACGAGTTATTTGTATAAGCGACGTCGTTAAGAGTTAGCCAACACGTAGCGAAGCTCAAAGTTCCGACGTCAAAGTGTTTTTGAACAAATTGAGTGTGTACACATAAATAAGCGATCTTGGGTTTTACACATCCCAAAAGATACAAATTTTAGTCTCATCCAACTGATTAAGAAATTTTGAGATCCTTTCCAATATAAAAAATATTTTTTCCGAAAAATAATTACCATTAAATTGGCAAAAATGGATTCAGGTCAGCTTTGGTTTCAAATGGTACCTAGCCTTGTATGTACTTGTGTTGCAGGTACTAAAATCGGTGTTTAAGCGTATTGGTGCCTGATATTTTGCATTAGCAATTGTTTAGATCAATGTTAAATTGTCAATTCCGTGCGGTATAAATCTCGCAGGCTTTAGTATAAATTTGTCAACTGTTCTCGTTGTTTCACTTTCCTTTACTTTATACCTAAAATACCATAAAAAACCCTATACATGGTCCAAGAACGAGCCGGATTTGAATATAATCAAGGATTAATCAAGGATTTAGAAGAGAAGACGGAAATATCACGGAATAACTAATAAATAAGAAGAAATTAATTGCTGGCGTCAAGGACAAAGAGGACGTTCAAAGATCTTCAAGGGCGAACCTATTTTTTTTCTCAAAATCGCCTCATTTAATATAGTTTTTCGGATTAAATGTTTTTTTGACCCATCACTCTTCAGGTATTGTTAGGTATTAAGTGATTATATAACGGAAATCAAGGTTAGTACTTAATAAATTAATTGTTAATAAAAAAGGTTAGTAGCATTAAATTAGTTATTTAGATTAAATTATAGTAATGATTTGGATATTATTTGGCCTTTTCTAAGTGTATAACTTAGTCAAATAAATAGATTATTGTGAGAAGTCATTATTTAATAATTAAGCTTTGTCGCCTAGCTATTTATAACTAAATACTTATAATTGATGTTGAATAATAACATTTGAGCCTTTTAAGGACATTATTAAGGTGTTTAGATATAATTAAATATTTACAAGGTAGATGTAATTCATAGTTAGGTAGGTACATATTAATTTTTTCTCACAAACTAGAATATAATTCAAATATATTTACAAACTAAATAATATCTATAAATTAAAGTCAATTATTACATTATAAACTTACTACCTACACCTATATACTAACTAATTTACAGTTGATATTAATTTATATATAAAAAAAATATTTAAAAAAAAAAAACAATTTAACTAGTTTGCTTGATTCTGTACTTATAATTGGGTATTATTCACGATTATTGTTTTTGTTCGTTACTGATAAGAAGTATTACAGATTGTTAATTGTAAAATTTCAGGTTGATTAACTACATCAGCCCCTCACAATGACAGAAAGAGAGGAATCTAAACTACTTAAAAAACGAGCCAGTCATAAGGGACAATTGACTGCGTTTTCCAACTATTTAGATGGATTAAATGTTTCAATAATGCGATCAGCTGATGTAAGTGAGTTGCAGTTGCGATTGAGCAAGGTAAACCGGTTATATGACAAGTACGATGAGGTACAATTGGCGTTGGAATGTGAATCTGACGATCCCAGTTCCTTGTTGAATGATCGCGACAAGTTTGAGTCTTATTATTATCGTACGCTGGCACGGGCTCAAGACGTGATACGCGATTATGAAAAATTAATTAATTTACACAATGTTAGTGATAAAGGTTCACATTCCAGCAATGTACCGGTAAAGCTGCCCACTATACAGTTACCCAAGTTCAGTGGATCATACGATAATTGGCTAGAATTTCACGATACCTTCATGAGTCTCATTCATAACAATAGTGACATAGATAACATTAACAAGTTTCATTATTTACGTGCATCATTAGAAGGGCCAGCGGCAGTCGTAATACAGTCAGTTGGGTTTTCTGCTATTAATTATGAAGTTGCATGGAACCTATTATGTGATCGGTTTGATAATAAAAGTGTATTAATACACAATCACGTGTCTGCGTTATTCAACATTGACCCGATTACACGGGAGTCTTCCATAACATTAAAACGACTAATCGATCACATTAATAAAAACTTAAGAGCATTAGAAACACTTGGCGAGCCTACTAAACACTGGGACACTCTTCTCATCTATATTGTCACACATAAATTAGACTCAAAAACTTATCGTGAGTGGGAAGAGTGTAAGGGAAGCCTAAGTAAGGATCGGTCTTTAACTTTTGAGTTTTTTATGACATTTCTTCGCCGTCACGCCGACCTAATTGAAACCCTAGAAATGTCACGTATCACTAGCCATAGTTTTCCTCAGACTAGCAAACATAGTTCAAAATCAAAAACACTCGTCTCAGTCCAAAGTGTTGACAATACAAGTCATAATATATCTACAAAGTTGTGTCCGAAATGTAACGGCCAACATTATTTAAGTAACTGTTCACAGTTTCTTGCATTAAGTAACGAAGAAAGGCTAGGATTATTACCTAAGTATAAGATATGTTTTAACTGTTTCCGAAGCGGTCATTTCGCAAATTCATGTAAGAAACCGGGTTGCAAGATTTGTAAACGCAAACACAACACTTTAATTCACATCGCCGAGTTCAAGTCTAGGAACACGATAACTGAAACTACATCGACTGGAAATTGTCATCATGGGTCATCGACGCGTGCGCCGGCACCGCCAGTGCCAGGCTGTCTGAACGGGGAGGTGTCACTGTCAGCGAGCGTTGCACCGGCTAGTAGTGGTAGCACACAAAGTGATAACGAAGTCCTCTTATCCACCGCACTCATTACGTTGTATGATTCTCAACAACGAAAACACATAGCTCGTGCCATATTAGACAGCGGAAGTACGTCGTGTATTATGTCACAACAAATGTACGAAAAATTAAATTTGCCTTATCAGAATATTAGTAAATCGGTTCTTGGTATTAATAATTCGTTAACTGAGATGAATAAAGTGTGTAACGTAAAAGCTCAATCTCTGAATGAACAGTTTTCAACAAATATTCAATGTTTAATCTTGCCAACCATTACAGATAAAGTCCCGTCTCATGAAATAAATATTTCTAACTTAAGTTTACCGTCTAATATTTCCTTAGCAGATCCTTGTTTTTACAGTCCTTCAAACATTGATTTAATATTAGGTGCTGACATCTTTTGGGATGTTTTAGGATCGCAAAGAGTAAGTTTAGGTAAGGGTCAACCAGTACTTTATGAAACAAAGTTAGGTTGGTTAGTATCCGGACCAATTAATTCAACGTTCAAGTCGGTACTGATATTAGATGTAATTTCACGCGGTTTAACTCCCGTACCCACACTGATGATGATGACACACAAACCCAGCTTATGCGGTTTTGGCAGCTTGAAGAAGTTGGCCTTCAGTCATCTCATTATTCTCAAGAAGAGAAATCATGTGAGGATCATTTTAAGAAAAATACTATTAGGTTTGAAAATGGACGGTTTTGTGTTAAAATTCCTTTAAAGGAACCTCACCATTTATTGGGTGACTCATTTCAAAGAGCCAAAGGCTGTTTTTTATCATTAGAGCGTAAGTTAGATAAACAACCTTTACTTAAGCAAATGTATCAGGAATTTATGACTGAATATGAACAATTAGGTCATATGACAGAAATACAGATGTCTGATTCTCCTGATAACGCTTATTATATTCCGCATCACGGTATTTTGAAGGAAAGTAGTACGACTACAAAACTGAGGGCCGTATTTAACGCTAGTAGTCCTACGACTACCGGAGTCTCACTGAATAATATTCAGATGGTGGGCCCTATAGTTCAAGACGATCTACTGTCAATTCTCTTACGTTTTAGACAACATAAGTATGTTCTTACCGCCGACGTAGAAAAAATGTATAGACAGGTGTCTGTTCATCCTGATTGTCGGTACCTACAACAGATTATTTGGCGTAATGTATCAACCGATACTTTAAAAATATATAAATTAAACACCGTCACATACGGCACAGCTAGTGCACCGTTTCTTGCCACTCGATGTCTTCATCAAATCGGCCTTGAATGCAAGGATGAGAAAATAAGTAACATAATTAAACACGATTTTTATGTCGATGATTTACTTACCGGAGGGGACAGCATCGATGAGTTACTATATATACGTGAGCAGGTTACGAAAGAGCTTGCCTCTGCTTGTATGCCATTACGAAAATGGAAATCAAACAGTCATTACATAGTTGGTGAAACTACTCAATCACCTATTGATTTAAATAGAGGCAGTACCGGACCTAATAAAACATTAGGTTTAGGTTGGGAAATTGATTCAGATTGTCTTTGTTTTCCTACAAGTTCATCAGCTCCCCAGCGTTATACTAAACGAGCTATTCTTTCTGTGATTTCTCAAATTTTTGACCCCTTAGGTCTGCTAGGACCGTGTGTTATCACAATGAAAATTTTACTACAAACTTTGTGGTTGCGCAAACTTTCTTGGGATGATGAATTAACCTCAGACATCATTAAGATTTGGGCGGATATAGTTAAAAAATTACCTACCTTAAATAATATTAAAATTCCACGTCATGTCATTTGTGATTCATATAAAATTATTGAGCTCCATATTTTTACGGACGCTTCCGAGCGAGCATACGGCGCGTGTGCATATGTGCGAAGTTTAAATGATAAGGGAGATATTTTAACTCGATTATTGATGGCAAAAAGCCGTGTCGCTCCCATTAAGCCTACCACGATTCCTAGGCTTGAACTTTGCGCAGCATTAACCGGGTCACGGCTGTACAATAAAATCATTAGCTCACTTCATTGCCAGTTCAATTCTGTCACATTTTGGACTGATTCCACTATTGTGTTAGGGTGGTTAAAGATGTTACCGATCAGATTGCAACCATTTGTACGTAATCGTGTGGCTGACATACTAGAAAGAACTAATGCTCATACATGGAGGCATGTTCCCACTCATCATAACCCAGCAGATTTAATATCTCGTGGTGTTGACATTAATTTGTTGGAATCATTAGAACTTTGGTGGTCAGGTCCTGATTTTTTACAGAACGATAAATCAGACTGGCCAACCAATCCTGGAGTTATCAACGATCTACCTGAAACTCGTCAGGAAGCCACATTTCATTCAATCTTAAAACCGGTAGATTCAAACAGATTCATAATTGACTTTGAACGTTTTTCTAATTTATTACGGTTGAATCGATCATTTGCTTATGTTTTAAAGTTTATTCATGCATGCAAAAATAAGGTAAGGGTTAACAGTTTAATTACAAGCGAAGAATTAGATATGTCACTAAAATCATTAGTTAAGTTATCTCAGAGTCAATCCTTTCCAGAGTATCAATTACTACTTAATACCTAAAATACCATAAAAAAACCCTATACATGGTCCTTCGAGCCGGATGTGCCCTCTTCTTGAAGCAGATGATATTGTTGAAAGAGATGCTTTCAACGCCCGGGGGCATGTTTAAGCGTATTGGTGCCTGATATTTTGCATTAGCAATTGTTTAGATCAATGTTAAATTGTCAATTCCGTGCGGTATAAATCTCGCAGGCTTTAGTATAAATTTGTCAACTGTTCTCGTTGTTTCACTTTCCTTTACTTTATACCTAAAATACCATAAAAAACCCTATACAATCGGGAATATTTTAAAATCAAAAAAGAAAAATCAAAATGTTTTTATCGAATTTCATTTTTTTTTTTCAAATTTTTCAAATTTAACGTCAATTGAATCTACCACCGGTTCCAAGGCAAGCCCACTGAGAAGAACCGGCGAAAAACTCAGTGGAACTAATCTTTTCAAATAATATGTATTCGATAACAATTTTTACATCTTATCCTGAAATGCCTTGGAGGAACACCTTATTCCCAAGGTGTGGTATCTTCCATGAAATCTTTTACTTTATAATAATCCTTTACGTTTCTTTTAAATTTCTGGGAACTTTTTCTAGGATCCTATTGTAAAGGCGTATACAGTTGCCTTTAAAAGAATTGCTTACTTTTGTGAGTCTAATCACTGGTACATCTAACCTGTGTCTATTACATTTTTTTTTTTATGTTAGTTGGATAGGCAAACTGGCAAACGTACCACCTGATGGTAAGTGGTCGACGTCGCCCATGATCATAAACTAGTATACCTGGAACGAGCCCAGGCAACTCATCTATGTGTTGCCTATCCTGAGACATAAGATGTAAAGTCTCGGTGCCAGTAATTACACTGCCTGTCTTGCCCTTCTCTCCTAAACACAGCAAAGCTGTTTCACGGGAGAAACAAGCAAGATGGTGGTACCCATGCAGCCGCGAGCGCGGCTTATTACATATTAAGTATTTTAAAAAGTTACGTTCAACTTCTTCACAAGCTATATTAATTACGAGCCTCTCACCGGAGTTTCTCTTGAAAAAGGTTGCTTTGCAAATTTAAATTATTTTGCAAAATATGTATTATTATTTAATGTATACTAACAAAAAGTTTTTTTTATATCATAGGAGGGCAAACGAGCAGTCGAAGCTTTAGACTACCGATACCCATACACATCAGCACAACCAGAGATTATGCAGACGTGTTGCCCTCCTTTTCCCTATCCCCCCAATGGGCCATCAGAATCTCACAAACCACATGAAACGCGACAGCATAGCTGTCACTTGACGCCGGTGCTATGTGAGTGAGAGGTACCACCCCGGTCGTGCCGGCCCAAGTGGCTGCATAGCAGCATGGCACTACCTCTTGCTAAAGTATTTATTATATCCCAAATAATAATAAAAAATATTACTCTTAAAAAATCCAACGCAAAAAGCGCATAAAGTTGCACCCGTTTATGAGCTACAGTGTCACAGACACTTACACTTTCGGGGCACAAAATGACTACAATTTAAGACAAACTAATGCTTCTCCCAATAAAGGTTTATACCTTACTTAGGCCAGGTGTCATACGATGATTAATTGGCACCATGTTTACTCCGGAGCTTCCAAAATAAATCCATCAATCTTGCCCTTCATAAATTTGGCCCGTTTTGTTTTGCGTGTAAAATTTTGTTTATCAATATTTAGGCAAATGCCTCTGATAAGTTATAATATTGACATATCACTTTTTGTTTGGGATGTTTTATATTAGTAAAATATCATCATCATCAGCCCTATCCACCACTGAACATAGGCCTCCCTCAAAGAACGTCAAGACGACCGATCCCTCGCTACTCGCATCCAACACGGACCGGCTACTGTACGGAGATCGTCTTTCCACCTGGTTAATGGCCTACCAACACTTAAAAATTGTATAATTAGTAATATATATGTCGATAAAAAATCATTAATTTCTTTAAATACTCATGAGAGCTAGAACTATTAAGTGATCAGTGACATTCATAGACAAACTACACCATAGGATTAGCATTCATCATCATCATCAATTTAGTGTCAATATAATATAGTCAATTTTAAGAGAAAAATTTAAAGAAATAGGAATTCTGACTGTCGCCTCTCAATACATCTTAGAAAATTTACTGTATGTCCGGAAAAACATAAATGATTTTTTTAAGAAAAGTGATATTCATAGTTGGAATACACGTAATAGACACAGGTTACATGCACCAATGATTAGACTTTCGAAAGTAAGCAATTCTTTTAAAGGCCCAGAAAACGTTCAAAAGCTCTCCATAAAAAAATTCAAAAAAGTTGTTAAAGAGCGTTTGTGTGGTAAAGGATATTATAAAGTAAAAGATTTCATGGAAGATACCACACCTTGGGAATAAGGCGTTCCTCCCGGGCATTTCAGGATAAGATGTTAAAATTGTTATAATATATATATATATTATTTGAAAAGATTAGTTCCACTGAGTTTGTTTCGCCGGTTCTTCTCAATAGGCTTACCTTGGAACCGGTGGTAGATTCAATTGACGTTCAAAAAGATACTGTATTAGTATTATATTGAATTAAAAAAAATGATTTGATTTGAGTAAGATGTGCCATGCTGCTTTACAGCCGAATTGGGCCGGTACGACCGGGGTTGTACCTCTCGCTCACGTAACACCGGCTTCAAGTGACAGCTATGCTGTCGTGTTTCGTGCGGTCTGTGAGTGGTCCAGTGGCCCAATAGGGAAACAGAGGGCAATGCATCAGCATAACTTTTGGTTGACTATGGGCGTCGGTAGTCACCATAAGGCTCCGACTGCTCAGTAACCTCCTTAAGACATTAAAAACATCATAATCATCAACCTCTATCCGTCCACTGCTGAACATAGGCCTCCCTCAATGAACGACAAGACGGCCGATCCCTCGCCACTCACATCCAGCACGGACCGGCCACCGCACGGAGATCGTCTGATGCATTACCCCCTTTCAAATATGAGTATATACCTACTCTTTTCTTGAAGATCCCTAAGTCGTATCGGTTCGGAAATACCGTAAGGTGGCACCTGGTTCCATATAGTGATTGTGCGGGGCAGGAAAGAAACTTCTTTGCGCGTATGAGGTTAATTTTTTTACGAATGATTCCTCACGCAAATGTGCAACGTTTTTGTCCAAGAATAGGGAGAGAGTGATTGAGACAGAGTGAGAAAGGGTGAACGTAGCATGAAGCACATAGCCATGGAGTGAGAGTAGGGAGCAAGCGAGTGAGAAAGATCGAGAGAGAGAGTGAGATAGAGCGAACGTCGCATCGCAAGTCTCGAAAATTTGAAGCTCTAGGTTAGTATAAATAAAAACGACATTTAAAAATTAGTTTGCCAAATAAGTTTCACTTCTGACATGACGTGTACTTTGTACGCACGAACTTTTATTTTTAAATGACTGTAACTGTAACTGCCTTCATACAAGTTACATCAAAATTCTAAACCTTTGTAGATCGCGAGTCAAACAGTAAATCGGATTTAAAATGTACATGAACATTTAGTAGGATGTATGTATATAATCGTGTACTGACCCCGTTGTAGGCGTGTATTAATACTTTTACAGATTTACCCTTACGTAACGCGTTTTACCCGACGGCTTTAGAAGAAGGGTTATGTTTTACGTATTGCTGAATTGACAGATTTTATTTGAGATGTGTCGTCATAATTTTCCTTGTTGTGAAAATGACTCTAGGTATATTTTTTCTTTTACGCCGGGAAATACTCTGAAGCATCCAAAGGGAGAGTGGGTCTCCCCAAACGGGGATGCATGAATGAACTCCCTGGGCAAAATCTGTGTAAGCTTTTATGTGCATGGGTGAAGCTGACCACTTACCAATAGGTAAGTGCCCGTTTGAATATTAAAGTATTATTTGAAGAATCGGGCATATCACAAGTTAAAGATCACCTCGTGTGTATTTATGAGGGACGTAGAGCACTATAGGTCGCTAGTGTATTTATTTGACTTAACATAAACGAAATAAAATAACAAAAAATACCTATTTAATAATATTAAGCCTTATATGTCCCGCTGCTGGGCACGGGTCTCCTCCTCGAAATCAGGCGTGGAAGGTTTAGCCATAGTTCACCGATGCCCTGGCCCAATTTAGGTTGGAGAAATTCACACACCTTCAAAGACTTTTAATCTCATCAGGCACGCAGGTTCCCTCACAATGTTTCCTTCACCGGTGAGCGATGGTCTCATGTTCAGGAAATTTGGAAAAACCCATTTCTAGGCATCATAGGGGGGGGGGGTCAGGATTGAACTCGAACCTCTCGGCTCTCACTTTAAGAGGCCGAGCCCATACCCACTAGGACAACACATGCTGGAGTCTTTAATCTAGTTGTCGCTAGAATACTAGCGATTTTAATAGACATATTTCTTTTTAGCAACAGCATAATATCCGCCCACACAGCCTTAAATATAGTATATATAGTAATATAGTAATTATGTGGACGACGCAAACTGATACTTACGAGCATACGATATCATATAGAAATATGTGAGCTATCCTGCCCGCTTTGCGTGGTATATATAGTCTATATTCAAATGTAAATACTTACCACTAGGTTCACTGATATCATATTGTATTATGCATATTATGTTCTATCATTCAAACAATAAAATCATGTGAAGTTTCATGGAATAAAATTAATCTTTTTTTTGTGATTGAATTAAAAATAATAAGCAAAACTTCATGTTTTTATAAAAATAATGTATAGGTTTCAACTTAAAGATCCTGGCCATATAGGTACATCTCCTGGCCCTATGTGAGACTTGCACCTGGACTGCCCTACCCTAAACTAAATTGCTTTTTGAGGGTTCCGGATCACCACAGCGATGATTATTATATAGCTATTTTTAATATAATAGAGCTGAATGTTTGTTTGAACGCGCTTATCTCCAGAACTTCTAGTCGGTTTAGTCAAAATATTTTCAATATGATAGCCCAATTTTATTAAACGCTATAATTCAGTGCAAGTGTAACTGATAACAATAATAAATAGCTATTTCATTACTAGAACAACACTTTTATTTATATCCTTTACTAATATTATAAAAAGTAAATGTTTTTATTTGTGTACGTTTGTATCGAATAAATTTAAAAACTACTGGACAGATTTGAAAAATTCTTCCACCATGAGGAAGCTTTTTCATCCCCGAGTAAAAAGGGCTATATTTTATCCCGAAAAGTTTCTACAGAAATTACTTTTTTCCTAATAATAGTAGTAAGTCATAATAACGTCAATTGAAATGTCAAAAACGACGTAACTATTAAACGCACAAAATTTATATGTACTGACCGAAGGCAATGAGTCTTGTAAGTAAATTATAAGTGTATAGATCTATATACATACTTTATTTAAAGACTCCTGTTATGTGCATTAACACACGTTTGCATTTTGTAATATTAGTATGGATAAACACTACTTAGATATTTGTTTGTTTTTCATCTCATTATAGCACGGAAATACATAAGCTACTTCCTCGAACTCCACGCGGGTGAAGCCGCGCGCAAAAGTTAGTATTATATATTTAAAACGTTATCATGGCTTCTGCATGACTAAATTGACAATTGAATATTACATAATAAATATAATATAACATCTGATTGAGGTCTACAATGAACTGAGCCTTACTCTGATATTGGCAAATCCTCCAGGGAGTCAAAGTAAAAGAAGAAGAAGTACAATATTATAGCGCAAAGCAAATAATAGAATATAATTAGTAGATATCATAATTACAAATAATTGAATAAAACCTACCCTGCATTTTGCGCTCGCTTGTATTCTATCAGCTTTAATATGCACAATTTCATGCAAATCCGTTTTGCCATTAACACTGGATCGATTAATAATAATAAACTAAGTATGTTTTTATTATTAATCGAATCAAAAAACAATAAATAACCAATTATAACATAAGTCTCGTAAGCCAGACCTTCGTAGACAATGCTAATCGAGTTTCGTGAAATAAAAGTAAAAAATATAGGTAGTAAATATCCCGTTTTAAATAGTTTTAGGAGTAAATGTTTATTTGAAATATTATTGCTTAATATCCTGTTTAATAGTAAAAATTGCCATGTTAATATACCATCAAAATACCCCAAGTTTTCTGCTGCAACTACACTAGTAAACTATACTAGCCGTCTAATACTAGTCGCCCGGGGATAGTTCTTCTTGATAAGCCGTTAAACATGCGTTGTTTGAGACAGATATGACAGTGTGCCTGTAATAACACTGCCAATCCTGGTCCTCTATCCAGAATAGCCAAACATTTAGATTAAGAAATTAGCAGGTAGAACATACGCAAACGAACTTTTTTATAGAAGAGGGGGCAAACGGACAGTCAATTAATTTTGTCATAAGACAAAACTTAAACTATACATCTTTTCTGTTTATTATACTTTAAATTAACTTAGATTTATATAGATAAATATATTTGATTTATAAAAAAATCTTATGATCTTAGAAACCAGTCTATGTTATGTATAGTCTATGAAACCGTATAAGGTACATTACTAAAACTACAAGATATTGTATTTGATACGTTGATACAAGAGTATGTATTCGATATTCCTATCATTATAACGAATCTGTCCTCCTTTTTTATAATATTTCAAGAATTCCTGAATGAAAAAAAAAATCATAGACATGATAATATCAACAAATAAGATACATAAAGTCAAGTGTGTAAAAAAGTTTTTTTTCTCTGAATTATACAGGAAAAGACACCTAATCGTACTTTTTCAGTTTATTAAAATTTCACAATTGTAGAGTAACCAAAATTTTACATCCAAATCTGTCAAAAAAAAATTCGTAATTTTTTTTAAAGAAATCAAATTGTCTTACCTGTTAACACAAACACTTCACAGCACTACACAACACCACAAACTGTCACCGTATACGAGAACTCCGTAGCCAGGGCGCGTCCACCCCCCACGCCGGTCGCTACTACACTGAACCACGGGAGGCACGGCGCGCGCACCACTACTAATTCATACACATTTATCCAGCTAATTCTGTAAATTGAACTAAATAATGACATTAATTTCAATTTCTGGAAGCAAAGATCTTAGACGATGAGAGGTTTTCTTGGAAGCTCAATCCTCTTCTGTATAGTTCCTTCGTGAGAAACATTGGGGCGGGTTCAGGGCAGTTAAGTACTTATTTCAGTTTCCGTGATCCTATCTCGTTGCTTATTTATTCTTAAGTAAGTTGAATAGGCAACGGCCAGACGAGCCACATGGTAAGTGGTCAGCGTCGCCCAAAAACAAGTTACCCGACACGAGCCGAAACTCATTCTCGTGTTGACTATCCTGAAATCTGAGATGGTAAGTCTCGGCGCCAGTGATTGTAAACTATCAATATAGTATAGGCAGGATGGTGGTACCCTTTTTTTTCTTTAACGTCGGGAAATGCTCTGAGGCATCCCGCGGGGGAGTGAGTCTTCCCAGGCGGGTATGTGGGATAGCTTTACCCACTAAAACCCGGCGAGTGACATAAATGCCGCCCCCGGTGAGTTGCCCCGGATCTGTTGAGCAAACAGGACACCTAGACGGCTAGTCAGTGCCTCAGAGACCAACGTCACCTCCACAGAGGGGTTGTCCCGCACCACAGAAAAACCCCTCTCAACGTCGGGATAGTGCAATGAGGTGAGGTTCCTATCCTCGCCCCTTGCCCCCTCTGCTCTTTTTTCCCCTCTTCTTATAAGAGGGGAAAGAGCAGAACTTCTTGTAAGAAGCTTATAAGCATTAGTTTTTTTATAGCATAGCTGGGCAAACGAGCAGTCGAAGCCGTTTGGCGACTATCGACGTCCATACACATCCGCACAACCAGAGATTATGCAGATGCATTGCCGTCTTTTTTCTATCCCCCAATAGGCCACCGGAAACTCACAAATCGCACGAAACGCGACAGCGTATATGTCATTTGACGCCGGTGTTATGTGAGCGAGAGGTACCACTCCGATCGTGCCGGACCAATTCGGATGCAAAGCAGCATGGCATTACCTCTTACAAATTTTTTAGGTACCATCAAACTGTATTTTAAGTAGATTGTTTTTTTTTATTGAGATCGAATTTCGACCGTTAGGAGGCCTCTTGTGTGTTTAAATATTGAGAAAAGAAATGACGTCGTTTCAAACGTCAATGAGCCTTTACCCCCGAATAGACGTCAAAATGATCCTTTATTGTAAGAATATCCGAAAAGGTTTTATATATAAGTCCAGTTCAACATTAAATTGTTGGTATTAAGCTGGCCTTGTATTTTAGGTTAAGTTGAGCTCAGAGGATTATTGTTCAGATAAAATTTAGGTCTCGCTATTATTAATATTTCACATTTAAGTTCTGTATAGCGCTTATAGCGGAAAAAGATTTTTTTAAAAACACAAATTGGCTATTTATTCATGACTAGCTGTTGCTCGCAGCTTCGCCCGCGTTAACTAACTCAACTTGACAGTTATTAGTCACAGAGTACTGTTAGCCTATAGCGTTTCTCGATAAATGGGCTATCTAACACTGAAAGAATTTTTCAAATCGGACCAGTAGTTCCTGAGATTAGCGCGTTCAAACAAACAAACTCTTCAGCTTTATATTATTTAATTCATGATAAAATTTCATTCCATTCGTAATTAATGAATTGGAAATATCAATTCGTACTTTAACTATTTTTATTATTTTCATTTAAAGGCATTAGCCATACAAAATACAGAGTATTACAGACCGAATATTGTATTGTAAATGGCGGGGAAACCCCAAGGAGCGCGGCTTCGCCCCTCTAGCCCCCATCAATCAACTATCATTCCCCATTCCATCCACACAAGGCAGTCCACCACAATATTCGCCATACAATCACATTATATATTACACAGATTAAGTTTTTAAAACAAACACTATAGAAAATCACTCTGAATTGACAAAAAACAAAATAACAATTAATTAACGGGAAACCAACAGAAACACTACCGCGCGCCCCGATGCTTCCCGCCATTCGTACTTTAACTATTTTGGCGTGTAAATATTTTTTAAACATTTTATTTGGTGGAAGGTAATGGACGCACGCCGTATGCTTAGGTACCTTCATATTGGTTACTTCTTCCATGAAACAGCTTTGCTATGCTTCAAGAAGAGCAGAATACAGAGTGTGATTCCTGGCACCGTGGCATAATATATTATGTCTTAGGATAGGCAACACATGAATGTCCTTGGCCTGGCCTTGTCCCGGCTGAACATGTCTCTGTGACGTTGGACACTTACCATCAGGTGGCACGTCTGCCAGTTTACCTAACCAACTAACATAAAAGACTGAAAAAGACATAAAGGTGAATATTCAAAAGAGTCTGATCGAGGTGGACTCCAGACTTCATCATTAAATAAATTCGATAGCATCATATCATTAAATTTTCATCTAAAACCTAAATCACACATACTTGCAACGTATCAAATAGACGGAACTCCATTTCGCGATACTCGATGACGACGAGTCCTGGGCGGCGATGGTCTCCTTCTGCGAGGCAATAATGTCCCAAAAGAACGAGAGGAGAGAAGGTCGCCGTGCGGGTGAGAGAAGGAGGCCGTCGATGAGGCCTCCCCCGGCTGGCGACGAACGTGTGTAGGAGGTGCTACTTAATGCGCCTCTAGTACGCCCCTGTGCTCGTGTAAGACTTCAGGATGTGAACCTGGGCCCACTATGACACGAAATCGAAGGGACAGCTTAGTGACGGCCGAGTAGTCCCCATTACGAGGAAAAGTCTGGCCTGTCGCCGGGGCTAGCCTCTCGCTGAGGTGATCCTGACTGCAGATCCAGGACCCTAAAAATGCGGTTCAAGGCGCTCGCAGTGGTTTTAGTTTGGGTAATACATTTCCCAAGTATGAGACCCACATACGTCCAGGAGCCTTAACCGAGGTGACCTGGATACATGCGTAAATATATTTAAATAAACTATCACGCGGAAATAAATGAAAAAACAATCAGAATCGCATTTTATTCAGCTTTATACTTTCACAAGAATTAAAATAGAATTTAACTCAATCCGTACCAATAATTGTACATCCTTGTTTACCCAAATGCTAATGTGTCGGGATTGTCAAATCAGTTTAATATGCGCCGATTTGATCTGCGGACAGGGCAAACACATTACCGTACGTCAACTTTACTAATAAAACTTACACGTGTAATGCCGTGCTTCCTGTAATATTAGTAATCCTACTATTTAGGAGGATAGTAATTATGATTAGTGGGATATATTGATGAGACTGCTCTGAAACGCAGCACTGTTTTCAAAAAAGAAAAGTTTTCCGGGAGAAATACGCAGGGACGTGACACAACCCCACCATGGTTCAGGCTTTGACGTGGCGGTGGGGCTCAGTAGCCTAGGGTGAGCCCAGCACCCTGGGCGAAGCTAATTGAGCCAAGGGGGCTCTTTTTACCCCTCTTATAAGAAGAGGGGACAAAAGAGCAGGGGGCAAGGGGTGAGGATGGGCACCTCACCCCATTGTACTGTCCCGACGTTGGGAGGGGTTGTTCTGTGGTGGGGGACAACCCCTCTGTGTAGGTGGCGTCGGTCCCTTGCGGGACTGACTAGCCGTCGAGGTGCCTTGTTAGCTTAACAGATCTGGGGCACCTCACCAAAGGCGGCACTGGTGGCACTCGCCAGGTTTTAGTGGGTAGAGCTGTGTCTACTTACCATCTTTCGGGTGCAGCGAGTCCCACATACCCGCCTGGGGAGACCCACTCCCCCGCGGGATGCCTCAGAGCATTTCCTGGGGTTAAAGAAAAAAAAAAGAATCTAGATACAAGCGCCACTCATAGTAAGTGTGCGGAAATGGACGGAAAATATTTTTCTTATTAAATAGTATCAAATAATATTGTGGATGCAAATATTATCGCTCCTACATTCAATTAAATGATGACATTTAATTACCATACCGCTATGTATATGAATACATAGCGGTTCTCTATATAAAATTTAAATTTGAATCCCTCCCACCGGGAGGGGGAATCCAATGCAAAACTCCTAAGAAAAAATATAAGTGTCTATATTCTTATTTTTTACTCAGAAAGGTTTATAAACTATGGCCGTATTAAATTATTATTATTGTCTACTATTTTTAGCTTTTAACACAATATTATTTTAATCTACTTTGATTTTTTTAAATCAGCTTTTAGATAGTAAGAGGCAGTACTGCTGATAGTAAAAGGCCGAATTGGGCCGACACGACCTGGGTGGTACATCTCGCTCACATAATACCAGTGTCAAGTGACAGCTGACAGCTATGCTGTCGCGTTTCGTGCGGCTTGTTGAAAAGGACGGCAAAGCATCTGCATAACTTTTGGTTGTGCATCTATATCCATATGGGCGTCGGTAGTCACCATAAGGCTTCGACTATTCGTTGGCTCCTTATGACATAAAAAATATATACTATGATATACAGACAGACAACTGAATCAGCATATTTATTCAAGGTACTGGACCCTCAAAAGGCCGTAACGTATACACCAGAGTTTAGTTGTAACTGATGACGACGCAATTTTCTTCATTAATTCAATTTCTCGCTGTCTTCCAACAATGCTGAACCTTAGCGAAAGTCAAACACTCCATGCGGTCCAATAATTTGAAAATGGGCATTTGAGCGCCCTAACAATTTTCTTGTATTTATTTTAACGAACTCCGTAACTTTTGATTGTGTTGCCCTAAGTCAATAAACGCATATATTACCTACCTTAGGTATTTCTATATATATTAATATATTGTTAGCCTAATATTTTTTATCTTGGTTTTTTTATATCATAGGAGGGCAAACGAGTAGTCGAAGCCTTTTGGCGACTATCGACGCCCATACACATCCAAACAATCAAAGATTATGCAGATATGTTGACCTCCTTTCCCCCTATCCTCCCAATGGCCACCGGAAACTCACAAACCACACAAAACAACATAGCTGTGTCTTGTCGCCAGTGTTATGTACCAGCGAGCGAAAGGTACTACCTTGGTACTTGGTAGTAACAGACTTTGTAGACACACAAGTAATTTATAATAATATAATTCAACCTACATCTTAACTATTTTTCAAACCTACTAATTACAATCCACATAAATTCAAATGCCAAGAATGAGTTGTTTCAGAGGACTTTGAATGAACGAACGAATGAATTGAAACAGTGAATGTAACGAACGTGTCTCGGTAATTACAAGTTCAAAGAGCATCTCTTTTAATTGCGTCCTAAGCGTTACCGAGCCGGGTTCCCATTTATGATATAACCTACGAGATGATAATTCTTTGTACTATTGTGAATAAAAGTGCTATTCTTTTTTTTTTATAGGGTTTTATTTTCAGAGAAAAGTTCATTATTTATAAAAAAAATCTATAGCATTGGGCAAACGAGCAGTCGAAGACTTTTGGTGACTGTCGACGCCCATACACATCCGCATAATCAGAGATTAATGCCCTCCTTTTCCTTATCCCCCAATGGGCCACCATCATGGTCATTATGTGAGCGAGAGGTACCACCTCGGTCGTGCCGGCCCAATTTGGCTGCAAAGCACCGTGGTACTAACTACATCTTACTAAATGATATGAAATAATGTTATACAATTTATGACCGCATTAAACAGTATCGTAGTAGCATATCGATTAATATCTACATATACACCTACCAAACACATATATGTGTACATATAATATGTGTTTGGTAGACACATATCGAATCTAAATAAATAATATGATGAAATATTCTAAATGGGTTGTGTTTGTTATAAATGTAAGTTTGGATGCAGGAGTTCACCTTCAAAATTACACATTTGTATTGAATTTTTTTCAGTAGGGAGCTACGTTATCATATGACATCAGCTATAAATTATCAGCAGTCCGAATACAAAAAACTGTGATCACTGTTGATCACACACCCTATGTAAGTCAGTGATGTGATCACTCGTCTCGTATCGTATTGACTGTGTTTCCAGTTGTTTTATTGATATATTTGCGTAATTTTATGTGTATTTAGATTTAATTATAACAAAATAGCAATCATAGTTAAAAAATCTGCTGTTAAGTATAGTTTATTGTCAATTTGTTGCATAACCTCACTTTTGCTAAATCTTTTTTTTTTTTTAATGTTAGTTGGATAGGCAAACTGGCAAACGTACCACCTGATGGTAAGTGGTCGACGTCGCCCATGAACATAAACTAGTATACCTGGAACGAGCCCAGGCAACTCATTTATGTGTTGCCTATCCTGAGACATAAGATGTTAAGTCTCGGTGCCAGTAATTACTGCCTGTCTTGCCCTTCTCTCCGAAACACAGCAAAGCTGTTTCACGGGAGAAACAAGCAAGATGGTGGTACCCATGCAGCCGGGAGCGCGGCACACCGCTTCCCTCCCACCGGTAAACTCTACTCTCAGTTTGCCAAAATCCGCAGAATTTTCAGACATGTTTTGATAATAAACAAGCTCTTAATTGACACCACTCTCATCTTTTTACATCGGGGCCCAATGATGTATGAAAGCGTATCATTTACTTTTATGAATTACTAGCAGTGACCCGCAGCTTCGCCCGCGTTAACTTTCTCAACTTAATTACTGTTGGTCACAGCGTGATGTTTTATAGCCTATAGCCTTCCTCGATAAATAAGCTGTCTAACACTGAAAGATTTTTTTAAATCGGACCAGTAGTTCCTGAGATTAGCGCGTTCAAACAAACATACAAAATCTTCAGCTTTATAATATTAGTATAGATATATGTAGATATTTACATTGTAAGAAAAATATGTGTCTATGTTTAGACCGATCGAGCAGAGTCACCCAACACAAGCATAACTACATGCTTCATGGGCGACTCTGGCCACAGAATAATGCTTGTAGACCTTATAGTTAAAGAAATAAACTATTTTTATTTAAAAATAAAACTATAGTAATCAATTGAAAAATTCATATTATTGTACAAAACACGTGGGGTTGCTTGTTATGATATCCACAGATATAGTAAATTATTGATAATATGTTTACCACAATCTAAATCAAGCCCCCCCACGCTTTTTGTATAATAATATGAATTTTTCAATTGATTACTATAGTTTTATCTTTATTTTTTAGTTTAATCAGTTTTAAAAGCGTGTTTTTTTAGTTTTTTAAACTATAATTTATTTTTCACTTTTTAGTTTGGTTTATTAGATTTGATTCCTTCTTTATCGACTGTAAGTCCAAAGCTATGCAGGAATCGTAATTGATACAAAGTAATCGGGAGTAAGAACTCATTTTTAGAAGAGGGAGCCTGAGAAACGGCTACCATAGCCAAGGAAAGCAGCAGGCGCGCAAATTACCCACTCCCGTAATGAAAAGGAGGGAGTCCGAAACTGATAGCTCTATCTTTCTTACTCCCTTACAGAGGATCCACAAAAGAATTTATTAATCCTGGCGGTCCTTATAAGGATATTGGGAAACTGTTATTAAATTATTGCATTGTCATCGGTCCTTGATACGTGTGCAAAGTTTCAAATTAATCAAACTTCTGGAAATCGGTCAAATTTATGCTCAAAGATTCCATTACATACATAGATACAACCCAAGCTAATAAAAAAAGACCATAATATTATTTTTTACTGATAGAGATCTTCACGTCATAGTCCATGACCTAAATTGTCTTCAAGCGTGGCCTCTGTCCCAAAAACTTATGCCCACCGGCCATATGTTTTATAATCGATTCGCACACCAACTTTCTTTTCATTCGTATGGTTTTAGCGATTTTTCATATAAGACGCATCATTCATATTCAAGCCGATAGTAAGTGCATATGGTGGTAAGTGATCACCGATATCCGTAGACACCTTTTTTTTCCCAGGGAAAGGCTCTTAGGCATCGCGCGTGGGAGGGGGGACTCCCCAGGCGGGTAAGTGGGACTCACTGTGCCCGAAAGATGGTAACGGGCGCAGCTCTACCCACTAAAACCCGACGAGTGCCAACAAAGCCGCCTTTGGTGATGTGCCCCGGATCTGTTGAGCAAACAGTGTACCTCGACGATTAGTCAGTCCCTCAAGAGACTAACTCCACCTCAACAGAGGGGTTGTCGCGTACCACATAACAACCCTTATCATCGGGACAGTGCAATGGGGTAAGATTCCCAGCCCCGCCCATTGTCTCTTCTACTCTTTTGTCCCCGCTTCTCATAAGAAGGGTACAAAGAGCAGCTCTCTCGGTTCACTTGGCTTACCCTTTCTGGGTTCACCTTAGGCTACTGAGCCCCACCGCCACGACAAGGCTTGAACCGTGACGGCGATCCATAGACACCTACTTCACATGAAGGTTTTAGGTGTGTACTGTTTTTTTTATTTATAGGCAATTTGAATGATATAAGTTTCAATTTGAAAAAAAAAAAACCATGTCTAGTGAATATTTCCTACTTTTCTTTGTTTACTCTTGTCTGTTCAGCTTAAACATTTTTTACATTATCGTTGAGATGACACCCATTCTCTGGTAACCTTATACGTCTTTTTACTCCTTATTTATTAAATTTAAATTTTCACTTTTCTCTTTGCCAGTACATTAAAAGATACAATGTCGCATTTTATTACTCTAAATAGAATTTACGTTTTGGTAATGAAATTTTCTTTGAAAGTTTATTTACTATTAAAGAAATAAAATTAAAAGCGGTTATAAAAGCGTGGAGAAACATAATTTTCAACAAGTAGAGGCACTCTATACCATTTGATCACTAAAAGTTTGGGTGGTCCAAAAAAATCCCATGGCAGTGCTATAGAATATTTATCTTCGTGTTCAACCCAGGGTTTATTTCAAATATTTAAAAGGTATAGTTATCTCATGTTTATGCGAATTTCACTCATTATAATGAACCAATTACGGATTATATAGGCCAAGCTAAAAGATCTATTAAAACTCGCGTCAAAGAACATATAGCTGATTTAAAACACCGTCGCTACACTAAGTCTGCCATCTGTGAACATAGTCTTGACAAAGCTCGCTTGATAAACAGTAAATTCTCGCAAAAGAACATCGATTCCAACTAAGGATGATCCGGAGGCTATTGAAATTAAAAAACTTCCTAATTTCAATAAAGAAGATGGCTGGCTCTTACCACCTGCCTAGGATCCCATTATTGAAATTAAAATCCAAGCATAATATTATATATCACAGATTAAAGACTCAGTTAGCACTTTCTTCGTAGATAGGACTAACCAAAATATTGATGTATCATAGGGTAGTTTCGAATAACTTTGTAACGATAGGACGTATGACAATGACACCTCAGTCCTTCCGTGACCATGGTAACTGTAAAGTATCCGAAACGTTGGGCTTGTAAAAATCTTAATATATCGCGATAAAATTTATAAGAATTGTTTCATTATAATATTTAAAGGGTAATAATTATTCTACCATGCTGATTCTGACTTGGGTAGTTTCATGTTGGAGATGAGCCATCTTTGTGTGTATTGAAATTTCTTATACTCATCTGCGTACTCAGTAGCATCCATCACCTTGCTTATTTTTTCCAAGGTACAGGTTTGTTGTCAGGAAAAATGGCAGAAGTATCAATCAGGATTGGAATAATGAATGAGTTGCCAATATTCGACCCAAGTGAACTCGGTTATATTAGTGAGCGATTCTGACCAGTCTATCAATTGGTAGGTCTGCCAGTTCACATGACCATCTGACGTTATGAGATAGGCTAACTCCCGATTGAGGTGCCGGGCTGTCCCGATTCAACTTATAATTATTACGCCCGAATACTCAAATGAATCTCAAATTTAAGACGTACTTAAACTCGTGTTGTCTCTCTTTTTTTATTTGAATCTGACACGTCGTAGCATGAGTTTAAGTACGTCTTACATTTGAGATTCGTTTGAGTATTCGGGCGTTAGTCTGGCTTCTCTAGAATCTAGTAATTCTAGTCTGATATATGTCAATCTAACCGTCAGAACTGGTGATGATAAGCGTTCGACATCGTCCATGAACATAAACTAGTTTACCTGGAATTAGCCCAGGCAACTCATTCACCCGGTTCAGGCCTTGTCGTGGTGGTGGGGCTCAGTAGCCTAAGGTGAATCCAGCACCTTGGGCGAAGCAAATTAAGTCGAGAGGGCTCTTGGTGCCACTAAGATACCGGTGGGAGGGAAGCGCGGTGCCGCGCTCCTGACTGTATGGGTACCACCATCTTGCTTGTTTCTCCCTAAGATAAAGTTTCTCTTTGAGAGAAGGGCAAGACAGGCAGTGTAATAACTGGCACCGAGACTTAACATCTTATGTCTTAGGATACACATAAACGAGTTGCCTGAGCTCGTTCCAGGTAAACTAGTTTATATTCATGGGCGACGTCGACCACTTACCATCAGGTGGCACGTTTGCCAGTTTGCCTATACAACTAACATAAAAAATAGAAGGGACAAAAGAGCAGGAGGATAAGGGGCGAGGATGAGAACCCCATTGTACTGTCCTGACGTTGGTTATTCTGTGGTGCGGAACACCCCTCTGTGCCTCTGGTAGCGTCGGTCCCTTGAGGGACTGACCAGCCGTCAAGGTATCATGTTTGCTCAACAGCCAAATTGGTGGCACTCGCCGGGTTTTAGTGGGTAGAGCTGCGTCCACCTTACCACCTTTCAAGCGCAGCGAGTCCCACATACCCGCCTGGGGAGGCCCACTCCTCCGCGGGATGCCTCAGAGCATTTACTGGCGTAAAAGAAAAAAAAGTGAAATTGTGATACAGAGACTCAAATACACATGCGATTACTATAACGCAATAACTTACTTCAATTTCCCATCAACATTGTTGTTAGATACAATATCGGATATTTACTTGGGTCGGTAAATACACATCGTACTGAAGGTTAAGATTATTGGACGCTACTTGAATATTAATTCCAATAACTCCAATAAGTTTTGTGGATTGCTTTTATTGTTTGGAAATAAATGAGTATATATTTGCGAATAATATAGATAAGATTTCAAGCCACTCCACCTACTGATAGTGGGAAGGCATGCGCTATGCCGTACGCTTGTATAGGAACCATCAACTGTTTATTTTATTCGTGAATAAATCAAAATGAGGGAAAACTGGCCTCTAAGAAACTCGATATTTTTTTATATATAGCATAGGAAGGCAACGAGCAATCTAAGCTTCAGACTACCGACGCCCATACACATCTGCACAACCAGAAATTATGCAGATATGTTGCCCTCCTTTCCTTTGCCCCCCAATGGGCCACCGGAAATGCACAAACCGCACGCGACGGCATGGCTGTCACTTGACGCCGGTGTTATGTGAGTGAGAGGTACTACCCCGGTCGAGCCGGCCCAATTCGGCTGCAAAACAGCATGGCACTACCACTTCACAAAAAAAAAATGTTGTTTTTTTTTTTAACTTTTTGCAGCACCAAGTTTCCTGGTCTTCACGCATTAAAGGATTCATTTCTATGGCTCAAGGTATTAGCGACTAAAACCAAAGGTACATATTGATGAAGGTCTGGCAGCCACTGGAGCGTGGGTTGATGCGCGAGGTGGCGATCTCATCTCTTAAAAGGTTTCGACGATCGACTCTCGTTATTTACCGGGTATAGCCGTTGATGTGGAATTGAAGATCCACAGAAAATTTAATTTACGGAATAATCTGGTGCTCAAGATATGTAAACGTGAATTTGGAAAGCTTTAGCTTTAGTACTAGTTTCCTGTTTTTTCGGGAATTTTTGCCTAGACTATATTATAATACATACAATATTTAAGCATGCTTACAACTTACCCAGCAAAGATTTTCTTACATTCTTTTGACCAAGAAAATATTTCTCTGCTACCAATATAATATAATCATTATTTATTAGTGGCAACAGTGGTATATGAATTATTTTGTTATTTCACAACAAATATTGAGTCTTTATGAAATAGAGTAGTTTTACTGTCATAAAACTACTCAAAATAGACATTATCGCAGTTTATTAATATTTTTGCAGTGCCGACGTTTTGGATACTTTACAGCAATTATTGACCTCATTTTAACAATATGTAATATGATTTACACCACATCACTCTGGTCTCGTAGTGTTACGGGTACGAGACAGCGGAAATATGTTTAATATTTTTATACTATTAATATATTTAAGATTTTTATTATATAATACACCTACTTAATACACATCCAACATACCCATTGAGCTACATAGGTCGTCAAATATATAATAGGTATTGACTAGAAATATGTGCTCCATCTTCAACCATATCACTTATCCACAGGTGCGATTGTCTTTTCGAAGATATAAATTTGCGAGGTTTTTTTCTCGTGAATAAGACCGTGGTAGACAATGTCGAAACATCTAGCCCAGCTAAATAAAAATAAAGAATATAATAATCATTCATAATAATTTTTAATAATAAACTTTATATCTACCGCTTATATTACATCGATGTCCTGATCGGTATTTCTGTCTCACCACAGCGTACTTGCCGCATACATAGATTTTTTATCGTTCCATCGATTTTTACGATACACTTTATGTTTATTCTTGGTTTTTATAACTATGAAGTAGAAGGTTGTGACATGAAATATAAGTAAAATGCTTAAGACTTAACTTACACAAAGAGCCACCGTCACCATTTAATTTGACCCTGATATTACTGGGGCTGCAAGGCAAGGGTCTCCTCGAAATGAGACGAGGAGGGTGCTGGGCGGTATTTCACCAATGCACTGGCCCAATGCGGGTTGGTGAACTTCACACACCGATACTTTATCATCTTGCTTTTTTCTCCCGTGAAACAGCTTTGCTGTGTTTCGGAAAAAGGGCAAGGCAGTGTAATTACTGGCACCGAGACTTAACATCTTATGTCTCAGATTAGGCAACACATAAATGAGTTGCCTGGGCTCGTTCCAGGTAAACTAGTTTATGTTCATGGGCGACGTCGACCACTTACCACCTAGTGGCACGTCTGCCAGTTTGCCTCTCGCTTCGAGGCCGAGCGTATATCAAATAGACAGTCGTCGCTTACTTAAACAAAAAAAAACATAAATGTGGGAAATGGACTTAAAGTATTCATAACAGTTCATATATACAATAAGGGAACAGGCATTTTCGTGGTGATTTAGTTGGATTTGAACCCGCGACCCCTAAGCGACGCTACTTAATATGTTATGCCACATAACATAATATTAAGTAGCATTTAAATACTTTTCGAATTATTTTTTCTGGTTAAAGCTGCTAAAGCTTAAAACCACAAAAATAATAGTATGTTTTTTATATTTTTACTAGCTGTTGCCTGCAGCTTCGCCCGCGTTACTCAACTCCTATAAGTCACAGCGTGATGTTTTATATAGCCTTCCTCGGTAAATAAGCTGTCTAACACTGAAATATTTTTTCAAATCGGATCAGTAGTTCCTGAGATTAGCGCGTTCAAACAAACAAACAAACTCTTCAGCTTTATAATATTAGTATACTATAATATATTATGTAAACAAATATAATATTGCTTAATTATCTTCGACATTCCATTTAAATTGTTTTGAGTTTTTTCACCTTGCCGAAGCTCACTCAAGTATTAAAACATCTCATTACTAACTTATCGAAAATAATTATTTACTTACATGGCGGAAAATGGAAATATGCGCTTTGAACCGCGTGGTCACTGTCTAATAATCCGCTTGCTTCAAGTTACGTTGTGTCATAAAAAAAATTATACATTTTATTTGTCTGTATCACGTGACATATTTTTTTATTAAATTTTTTCAAGAGGCCCTAGTGTACAAATTAGTATTTTAACTATGCCGTCATAGTTCTATACGGACATTTCAAATAGCTTTATTGTTTGTATTTCTCTAAACTAACACGTTTCAAAAACAAACAAACAAAACGTTTGGCTTTTGAATCGGTTTGACAGGTGTTTTTCATTTGATTTGGAACAAACGAAAAAATGTCTATGTTTTTCGTTTCGACGACGCAACATTTGGAAATGCCGTAATATAAAAATACTCTATTTAAAAAAAAGTCCCGTTTTTTTTTATAATTATTGGAATTCACTTAATTAGAATATTATATCATATATATGAAACCCTTCTTATGAAACATTCACAGTACAACTGTCCTCTTTTTAACATTTCTTTAGTATTGAGCAAGTATTAAGATTGGGTCTGAAAAAATAATGTTGAAAAAATATCTCCCTCTAAATATTATTTCAAATTTGAAATATCTAAAATAGTTTTTGAGATATAAGCAAAAAACCCAACCCCCTTTTTTAGTTTTTAATTATTTATAGCTTTTGTAATTTTTGCGAGCGCATCTTCAATTTTCTCAAAAACTTTGACATGCGATTCCGAATCGAACGACACCTCAATCTTATTTTTAGGCGACGAAGAAAAAGTTTTCGCCTAAAAGGCACTTATTGACTATAATTAATGATTGATTTTACAACCACCGCACATACAATGTTACTGTAATACCGTTATATAAATTATTATTAGAGACTCGAGTATTGTTTTACAAATTATCTGGTTAGTCGCTCATGGAAATTTAGGTGAAATTCTCTTGTAACAAACATTTTGTTAATCTAATTAGTATGTCGTAGAAATTTGTTATTATATTTCTAGATTTAACTATGTCTTTCCGTGGCTTCGCTCATCTTTTATAAGATAAATAAAATTGGAGTAAAATTGGAGTAAAAATTGGAGTAAAGTTTGTAATATTAAAATAACCGCTTTTTATTGAATACACATGTATGTTTACACTGTACATACCAAAATAGCCTCTTTTTACAATTTTTGTCTATCTGTATGTCTGTCCAGCTAATCCCTGAAACGGTTGGGCTGATTTTGATAGGACTTTCACTGGTAGATAGCTGATGTTATAAGGAGTAACTTAGGCTATAAAAATAATCATCATCAATCCACGTACGGCTTGAAATCTAAGTCAACGC
Source organism: Helleia helle (assembly GCA_963853865.1). Taxonomy (NCBI): domain Eukaryota; kingdom Metazoa; phylum Arthropoda; class Insecta; order Lepidoptera; family Lycaenidae; genus Helleia; species Helleia helle. The sequence goes on along the minus strand of OY971425.1, from coordinate 3,348,517 downwards.
GGGCGAAGCTGCGGGCAACAGCTAGTCTTTTATATAGAAGTATATTCGGACAGTCAGACATCGAACAGGCGTTAACTTTTCAAAGCCAGCACTCTACGTCGAAAGAAAATATTTTTGACAATAGAGCCACTATATCATAGCCAAAAATCTCTCAAAGAAGCAAATGACATGAATTTACAAAATTTCATTAAAATAACTTCAGCGCTTTAGGATTCCATCGCAGACCAACAACACGATTTTGATAGATACAGATAGGCAGGTAAATTATCCAATTACCAGTCGCACTGATATATTGGGCACAAAAAAGTTGATTCTTTGCTCTTACCTGCTTAAGATCTAGGTCCCACCACGTGGTGGTGGGTCTCAGTAGCCTAGGGTGAGCCCAGCACCTTAGGCGAAGCTAATTGAGTCGAGGGGGCTCTATGTACCCCTCTTATAAGAAGAGGGGACAAGGGGTGAGGACGGGAACCTCCCCCTCGGGAACGTCGGGGACGTTGGGAGGGGTTTTTCTGTGGTGCGGGAAAACCCCTCTGTGGAGGTGGCGTCGCTCCCTTAGGGGACTGACTAGCCATTGAGGTGCCCTGTTTGTTTATTAGATCCGGGGCACCTCACCAAAGGCGGCATTGGTGGCACTCGCCGGGTTTTAGTTGGTAGAGCTGCGTCCATTTACCAGCTCTCGGGCGCAGCGAGTCCCACATACCCGTCTGGGGAGATCCAATCCCCAGCGGGATGCCCCAGAGCATTTCCCGCAGTTGAAGAAAAAAAAAACTACAGCTTGCCTTCGGCTTTGTTTCGCCGGAACTTTAAGTCCATAACTTACATAGACCACAAATGCAACTAAACATTAATCTAAATTCAACTCGACATTAATATTCGTCATTATACTTGGCGGCATTCCAACCCACGACCCTCAGCCACTATACACCATTAGAATTGGTAATTATTAATTCCATTTCCTAGGAACATGTAACAAATGTACAAACAAACCCGCCATTTTAATTAACTCATTCCTTGATTAAATAAACTTCTCGACAAATCAATCATACGATAATATTATTTATATAAAACGATGATGCTAATTACAAATTTATGATGGATAGTATAAAGATAATTATAATAAGTATTTTGTTAATTGGCAAGGCAAACTGGAATGACATCTGATGGTAAGTGATGGCTCATGAACATAAACAAGTTCATCGGGAACTTACCCAGTTTATTTCAGCGTTGACTATACTTTTTGACGTGACAACGTCTTATAATTCGATGGAGCCGGCTGCACGAACGAAAAAACATGACGTATGCGGCGTTACCTCGCTCTGAGGCGTTACATTTTCTTATGACGTTATCACGTTCAACTATCGTCAGTAAACCGACTTTAAAGACAACCGATTTTTTTCATATTATACATTCGTAAGTTAAAATGTCAGTGACATATTTCTTAAGTATTTAAAACATCAGTTACTGAGTTTGTTTTGACAGTTTTTTTGTGGGCTTGCTGAACCCAGCCCAGCAGTGAAACATTTAAGTTCTGCCATGTAATCTGATCGTTGACCAATACTGGGACATTGAAGGTATACTATAATGACCTATAATAGGTATACTATAATCGATAATAAACAGCAATCCCGTTAACGGCCGTCTAATCACCGCTAATGCTCACTCGCAGATTAACTGATTGTCGCTTAGCGGAATTATTGCTGCTACATAACTTCGTCGATATCTTAATCGATTCAGTATTTACTTATACCGGTAATGACCCCCGCATCTATATGTTCTGATTGAATGTACTGACGGTTCTTGATGGAAATTCATTTTCACTTTTGTTTTATATACGTTACAAATTAAGATACAATTACACGACAGATTTTTAGAATTATTATCTATATTATGTTCTATGTATCTTTATCAACCTTTTTCCATCGGTAACACACAGGCTTTTTTCAATGAACCCCAGGACGGCCAATCCCCTCCCATTCAAATCCTACTAGTCGTTCTCACTAGTAAAATAAATACATTTTACCAAGTACATATTTTCCGAAGCAAAAATATAGATTTCTATATACTTTATTATTTTTGCCTTTTAGTTCGTTTGATTTATTTTATTTCGACATTTATGTCTTAATACTTTTTACATATGATTGCTATGGACTAGTAATAGATTTATATTTATATTAAACTTAAATTAGTTTATATTTAACGAAACAACTTTATAAGTGTGGTGACGTTTTTAATAAAGCTTTCGGTAACTATAATAAACAATATTATGGAGGGTGTAACTCAAGTACTCATAATGTTACCGGACAAGTGCGAAATAATGTATCCTTCATAATTTCTGACTTTTTCTTAAGATTTATCATGCATTAGGATTATATAATTTATGATTACTTGAAGTTCGCATTGTAAGCCTGAAATTATTTATTTATTTAAGAATTGGATACGCGCTGTTTTTTTTTTTCATATTATACATTCGTAAGTTAAAATGTCAATGACATATTTCTTAAGTATTTAAAACATTAGTTACTGAGTTTGTTTTGACAGTTTTTTAGTGGGCTCGTTGTAGGACCGGTGCAGGTGGTAGATTTAATTTAACGTTCAATACGTGTTACTACTTTGTAGTAAAAAAGTAGGATCATAAGAATTTAGTTCTTTTTGTTCTGCACAGTCATTAAATATAATAGGAGCTATCACAAACGTGGAATCCTCTCTTCACATGTTGCTCACTTTAACTTTAACATATAAATTAATATTAAGTGACAATCACATGTCAACATATCCTGTCATCAAAGATTATTAGAATATGGTAATACTTTTCGGAAATCCATGATATTTAATAAATTTGTTAGCAGTAATGCCGGGAACCACGCAGTCTCTCCGGTAAGTGCTCGCATATACATGCACTAACTTGTGCACTCGCATTAAGGGTTCTAGAAACTTGCATACATATACATGGTAATTTTACAGAAATACGAAATTCCATATTCCCGGTAACATGGGCATCAATTAGTAAGCTGTTTACACTGGCGCCCCCTACACAAACATTGGGCCGGAATGATAAGTGCCGTGTACTTCTTTATTAAGAGGCATAACAATATTTGCCTGCTCCAACTTCCAAGGACTGGTAGATAATACAGTCTATTTTAGAGGGTTCCTCCCCTTTCCTTTGAATAGAAGAGCATATCTTTTGAACATGAAAGAATATTCAACGGTCAGTAGCAATTTTCTACAAGGGATCGCAATCACTTAACGTCAAATTTCATCTGGCTGTTTACTTAAATCTACCATTCAAAAATTATTTTATTATGTATCTCTTAGAGCAAAATATATAAAGCAAAAGTTATTTTTTTTCCTTTTGTCAATCTTATTAATAAAAAATATAATCTTTGTTGATAAAAAATATTACGAGTTGATTTATCGTACAAAATATATGGAAAATATTTTTGGCGATTTCTGACATTTTTAGTACTCATACCTTAAATGGTCTGATAGAGTCTTTTGATCCCCATACGAAGTAGGATCGAAAGGCATTTTTTGTTGGATTTTAGCATTTTTTTGCTGACCGTAAATATTCTCAACAATTAGTGAATGCAGTTCAGAATATCTTATAAAGTTAAAGTTAGTCTAGGAACGTTTTCCTGTAACTACTATACATATATGTAGTTATACTATACTATACTATAACTACATATATAAAAAACTACTGCCATCTACAATTATATAGGGCTACTTTTAACATATTTAACGTCATCTATCGTCTAGAACGACGTACGAGATTATAAGAAAGTCTATATAATATTTGCCTTCTATCTCATTCTTTCACAAGCTAAATCCCATTTATGAACATGTTTCTCTTTTTGGTGACGCATTTTCGTTTCATCGAAGTTTTAAAATCGAACCGATTCAAAATTGAATCGGTTGAATCGGAATGAAGTTTCAATTCAAAATTGAAGACAGATTATTTTTCCATTTTTCGAAGTGTTACTTTCATGGGCACCCTCAAAGTTCCGTTCATGCCGTATTTTAAAACTAAAACGTAATATTTTACTGAATAAAGCCTATGCCTATTTGGATTTGCTCTGAAATTTATTTAGCTCATCGTTTCTCTGGAACTAGGCTTAGAATAATAAAATAGACCAGCTTTCCCGTTTACCTCAATATAAATTCAAAAAGAAATTCAAATTTTTTTTTACCTATTGGTTATTACAATATTTTGTAGGATACGGCATATACATTTCAGAAATATTAAAATATCGCCTCAAATATTTGGTAACCGATATTTTAAAATTTACTTTTGGATTAGCTAAAACCCTTGAATGATGGCCGGTACTATCTTTAAGACCAGACTTTTCTGGATCGTTATTGATTAACATCTGTTTAACATGAGAAAATAATCTGATAAGTATAAAGAATACTTAAGTTAATTAGTCTTTTTTTTTATATCGCAAGGAAATTCTTTATAAATGTAGCCAAGATCCCTACTCTATATGGGACTTGCACCTGGGAGTGCCCTATCCTAAAATATAGCCACTGTGAGCGCTTTCAGTCGCTTTTTGAGGGTCCCGGATCACCTCAGCGACAGGCTGACCTCAGCGTAATTCAGACTATTCCTCGTAAGGGGGGACTGCCCGGCTGCTATTAAGCAGTCCACACGACGTCGTGTCATACAGGTTCCCATCCTGAATCTGAACACGAGCACAGGGGCGTTACTGAAGGCGCATTAAGTAGCGGCTCCTATGCTTGTTCATCGCCCGCAGGAGGAGGCCTCATCGGCAGCCTGTTGTCTCACTCGCTCGTCGCCTCTTTCTGTATTTTGTTTTTTAAATATTATATTTACTACCTCGCAGAAGGAGACCATCGCCGTCCATATATTTAAGAATAAACAAATCAAAACAAAATTTTAGTTCGTCTATATTTTTTTTCAGGAAACTTAATTTTTAAATATCTCTGTAAAAAAGGACTTTAAAGATATTGTTATGTAGTGATTATTCTCATTTCACATATTATTAAAAACTTTTATGGTGGTTTATGACACTTACGGGAAGACTATTTTAATACTCGCCTGAGTTACGATTTTTCTATGATAAAGTAGTTTTCAGTGATATCGTGGTCCGTGCATCATCAGTAAGAATTTAATACGTAACAAACTTGCATTTATACACAACATTAATATATTATAGATTCACACAATTCTTTATTTTATAATAAACCTTAAAATATCTCTTTTCCATAAGTCAAGTCATTATCATACGTGCTATTTAAATTACTTAAATATTTATCATTTGAATACATCGAGATATAAGGAAACGTACAAATGTAGAGAACGGTTAAAAAACGACGAGTGCAAGCAGAGACAATTGTTATTGTAATAACCGCACTTCCAACTTAATGACAAAATTCCTTTCCTCGTGTGGCGCGGCACAAGAATTGTGGATTATTTAAATATTAATTTTGAAGTGGACGCTCATATATTTATTGTATTATGTAATCGATTCTTACTAAGAACTACTTTCTTTTATCTAAACAATCTAACAATCTTAATTTAACTTGAAAGGAACCCTCAAAACAAAGGTACTTATCAAAATTTTCTTTGTTGTTTTTATTCCTTATATATAACAGTGAAAAACGTTCTTAGGAAGTTCGTATTATATCCAATTACACACAGGCCTTTATTTCATTACATTACCAGCGAAATCGTTAACACTACCAATAATCGGAGATCTTCACTACTTACTTGGATCAATCATCTGTCACAGTCATCGAGTATATAACCAGATTTCGGTTATAACGATGGTCACAGTCAATGCAAAAAAATTGGTCGTCACGGGACGCCCGGCAGATATGAAATACATGTTAATATCAGAATTCCTAAGTAATTACAATAAAATGCGTGAAAAGACGACGGCAAGCCGTTTGCCGGCTGCTTTCGAGTCTATTATCCTACATATTATATCAAGGCCCGCCATTAGATGTTTTACATAAAAACAATTGGTATTGTCACTTTCAGTATTTAATTAAATTGCTCGTACAGTACAATTCAATCACCACGTCATAAAGAAACCACAATTTCCAAGTCCCACTTCCACGTCGGTACCGAGCGACGTTTCTGCTCATCCTGCGGTGGCGCCGCGGGCGATCGTCCCAGATTCCTCCGACTTTTAATATGCGACCATTTAGACTTCCACCATCACTCATCTCGAAACAAAAATCAACTCTCCTGTGCCAATCTTTGGACAGGATTTATTGACCTCATAGTACCTGAATATACGAAGTAAATAAGGTAGAGTATAAGTAATATTAATACGATAGGGTCTTGAGCGGTCTGGGTTGTATTATTTCTTGTACATGAAGAATCTCTTCAGCATCGATTTTTACACATGACAAACTTCCAGAGGAAAGGTTTGAAGTTGGCTGAATTAAATTACTAGGATGCTAACTCTCTGGCGTAGCGGGTGTCAGTGGATGTCGCTATCACTTACAGGTGAACCGACTGACCGTTTGCCCCCTCTTCTATAAAAAAAAATCCCACACTTTGTCCACGCGGTGACTTTTTTATTTTCTATGGATAAACAATTTTGTAGACAACCCACTTGATGATAACTTACGTTACTCAGGAACATCCCCCTTGCGAGGGTCTAGCCTTCGCCGGGGCCTGCTGGTCGCTCAGGTGAGGAGATCCGGGACCCTCAAAAAGCAGCTGAAGACGCTTGCAGTGGTTCTAGTTAAAGGGTAGGGCACTCCCAGGTGCTAGTCCCACATAGGGTCAAGATATATCCAAAGATCCTGGCTATATCGATAAAGGATTTCCCTGCGATATCAAAAAAGAGTCATAAGTTTTGTCTAAACTAGAGCCAGGCAACTCATTCATGTTGTCTATCCAGAGACGTTAGACGGTCTGGTCTCGAAGCCAGTAATCACACTGTCTGCCCGCTTTTCATTTCGAAACATAACTAAGGTTTTTCACATATGAAATAATCAAATGAAAAAAATGAAATGCAATATCACTGATGCCCTTTTTTTATTTTTTTTTCTTTAACGCCGGGAAATGCTCTGAGGCATCCCGCCTGGGGAGTCTCCCCAGGCGGGTATGTGGGACTCGCTGCGCCCGAAAGACGGTAAGTGGACGCAGCCCTACCCACTAAAACCCGGCGAGTGCCACCAGTGCCTCCTTGGTGAGGTGCCCCGGATCTGTTAAGCTAACAGGGCACCTCGACGGCTAGTCAGTCCCGCAAGGGACCGACGCCACCTCCACAGAGGGGTTGTCCCGCACCACAGAACAACCCCTCCCAACGTCGGTCCAGTATAATGGGGTGAGGTTCCCGTCCTCGCCCTTGCCCTCTGCTCTTTTGTCACCTCTTCTTATAAGAGGGGTACAAAGAGCCCCCTCGGCTCAATTTACTTCGCCCAAGGTGCTGGGCACACCCTAGGCTACTGAGCCCCACCGCCACGTCAAGGCCTTAACCAAAGGCCTTGACGTGCCCGAACATGGGGAACTCACTCAACACTATTTTAACCCTCCTTTTTTAGAATACAGTAACGAAAATAACCAAGATGTTGGTATCCATGCCACATATAAAGTGAAATTAAATCTAAAGTGTGTTTAAATTTTATTTAATCCTAAAGTTTCTCATCAAAATCGTTGACTGATCAAATTCCCTCACATTTTGACCTTAAAGCATAAAGTGCTGAAAGGATACCTTCCGCGTCAAGAGCTCCAACCTAACCCTCTCTTGTCTTACATATTCTCGTGTTAGTAAATTTATTACTTAACATTAAGCAAGGGAATATAGAGCTTATGAGTATAACTGTAGAGATCACTTTGTAAGAAACTGGCGTTTGTAGTACAAAGCATATGATGTAGAGTAATCACTGACTCTGCAAGTTTCCTTTTGCGATGCGAGTTCGAATCCAAAAGACTTTACAGGATGAATTCTGTTTCACGATTGACATTTAAGACCTATTTACATAATTAAAATCAGGCTATATCAGTCCACAACTCTCTTTTAATCATACAGCATATAACCGGAGAGAGTAATGTGAGCCTAAAATTCCGAAACTGATCAGTAGTTTGTCACTGACGTAATTGTAATTCAACCAAATAGTGATCTGTATTTACATCGTATCGGCCAATCATCCATCAATTGCCATCAGTCGGCTAATCAGAGTACATAACCGGCGCAGCACAGCTCTCGATGCTCGATGCTTCTAATGAACTTCACGAAGAATCATTACACGTTTTCGATTTTAGGTCAGTTATAATATACAGACAACTAGAACTTACGCACTGAATGTTCTGTAAAAAGTACATGTTTACGCAATACAACAAACAAATAACGTTATTTACCTTTTTTCTTTCTCTTATGCTGTGTAACCTAACTTCTAACCTTTCATGATTCTATGTCAATAGAAAGTACACTATTTTTGGTTAGAAAAGATTTGGTTTGACAGGCAGACAGCCTTTCAAGAAGAATACAGAATAATCAGCTTTAAAGAAGAATACAACGTTTTCCGAAACCCGAAGAAGAACATTAATTAAATAGTCGGCAAGCACCCCATTTTATGTTTTGGTTGGGCAAACTGACACCGGAGTCATCTTATAACTAAAAATAAACTATCCTGCTGTATGTTATAGATAAAAATGGTATAAAGTAAGCGTACATACACTACATACACTCAGCCTCTTGTATCTTGTACCACATCTTGTCAGCACGAGATGCCTCCGGGAGCATATTCTGGAGTCGCTCATTTCCTCCCACGGGACATGGTACAACAGGTAATGGAAGTGGAACTTGCGGTAGACTGGTGATATGGTGGTGAGCCAGCAATGTCAAAATTAGTGTAAGAGCTTTAGATGAAAAATATATTACCCTATTTCCTAGACATTAGAATATCTCTAAGGTACATTGGGTCTGGAGCCTGGGCTATTACCGTGCTGCTGTCTCTTGATATTGCAATTTTCTCTCTTCACTTTATTTAGGAAGGGATTTTTTTGCAAATAAGAAAGTGGAAAAGAAAAATATCCCTTTAATAAGGCAGGTCCCAATGTAGTTTTATCGTGTTACTCTGGCTAGATATTGTATCAGAGGATTTTTTGGTATCTAAATACCACTATCAATCAACATTAGTGGATTGGCTAAAGAAGAAGTTTTTAATGTTTTTCATAATATATTTTTCGGCAATTTCCACTTGAGGTGAATTATATATTTTTTTGTGTTTTTTAGATATATAAACACTGAACAGAGTAAATATTTTGTGTAGTTTAGTTTATATATAAGTATATTTTAAAATGAATTTGTACCGGGGGTAACAAAACACAATAAAAAGAGAAACCTTCTGATTCCGACCATTTTTTTTTTGGTTTCGCTGGGGAATGCGTTTAGGCATATGGTGGTTATGTGGGACTCACTGCGTCCGACAAGATGGTAAAGTGGACGCAGACTCTACCCACTAAACCCCAGCGGTGTTCTCCTCTTCGTTTGGGTGACCCGGCGCGAGAGCTGTGGACGTCCGTACCGGGCCACAACGATACGGCACTCTTCTCTGGAGGAAGTGGTGGCATCCCCTCCTCCTTCTCCGCTTAAGGCACACTGAACACACAAGGGTGCCTTATAGCTCGGACCTTACGCGTGCGCAGCGGATCCCCCGATCGGCCGCGCACAGGTCTCTCATGGCAGCGCGACCGCCTGTCGCCGCCGTGCTCTCCTGCGGGAAGAGGCGCCAGTGCGCTCCCTCTCCCGCTCCGCCTGCTCCTTCTGCGACATCACATCCTCGCAGAAGGAGAGGACCACCTGCCATGTGCTCTCACTGACGGTCATCGCTCGGATGACCGCAGGGAGCGACAGATCCGCGCCAACTTCAGCGATGAAGGCCGCCCTTGCCTCTGCCCAAGCTGGGCACTCCGCCAGGGTGTGGTCAGCGGTGTCCTCACCGCTGTCACAGTGATGACACCCTGGTGAGTCCTCCGCCCCTGCCACCTTCCACAGATACCTTCCGAAGTATCTGTGCCCCGTCAGGATCTGCGCAAGGTGGAAGGATATTGCACCGTTCTGCCGGTCAACCCACTGCTCCAGGATTGGACCGACGGCTAATTCCGACCATAGTAGAAGGTAATTCAACAGCCTGTCATTATTAATATATATTAAACCCTTGTATTCTCATAACAACATTATTTTTAGTAAACATAAAATCTCTTTTTTTGCCAATGTCTGAGTGAGCATTGCTCACTCTGACATTGGCAAATCCTCGCGGGAGCCTCTATACAAGAAGAAGAAGAAATAACCATGTTATTTTAAATTCTTATATTGATCTGATTGTGATGATAGTTTGATATATATTGGGCGCCAGTTATAAATTTGATTGGTCCGCTAGTTGAGATTCGGGGGCAGTAAATAATTTACGGTCCGACGACGCTGACAGCCAGTTGAGACCCCAGTACATTGTGTATTCCTTATATATACTTTATAACAATTTGTTTCATTAGGAAAAATCTTGAATTTAAAAAAGCTACAAAAATAGTAAGTAGGTATCATCGGTACGTGATTTAGCTAGCATTATATTATTTCATATCAATTAGTAATAGATGTATATTTCATTATCAGATCTTAGACGACCAAGGCTAATTAAAAAAAAATGTATTTAGGTATATTTTTTTATGTTAGTTGGATAGGCAAACTGGCAAACGTGCCACCTGATGGAAAGTGGTCGATGTCGCCCATGAACATAAACTAGTATACCTGGCACTAGCCCAGACAACTCATTTATGTGTTGCCTATCCTGTGAGATAAGATGTTAAGTCTCGGTGCCAGTAATTACACTGCCTGTCTTGCCCTTCTCTCCGAAACACAGCGAAGCTGTTTTACGGGAGGATCAAGCAAGATGGTGGTACCCATGCAGCCGGGAGCGCGGCACAGCGCTTCCCTCCCGCCGGTAAATCACAATCACAATCAGGTCCTTGAATGATTTCGTTAATGCATCATTGATAACTTGTTGTTAGCCCCATCTTTGTCGTCACTGTGTTCTTTATATTATTATGTAAGTACATATACCTACTTGAGCGAAATAGCATCGCTCGCTACATACTTCAATAGGATGTATTCCTACTAATACTTAATAAATATATACAAATTCCATGAAAGTATTTTTTGTAAATGTTAAAATGTTTCCAAAATACGATTTTTTGTCAAAATCGTTAAAGCCATTTTCAAGATACTAATGTATAAAATGAACATACTAATATAATATATAAGATAACTATCCTAACAGAAAAAACAATTGGATGTATTCTACTATTATTACACTTTCCACCCTTAAAGATAACTTAATAAGCACTCACTACCCTCAAGTTAGTAAATTAAAAACAATATTTAACCATACCAAGGGTCAGTGTAAAGACCCCTTCGTAATAAGGTGGTTCGAGTGGAAGGTAACATGGCAAAGCTTTTAAACCATCAATCATGTGGTCCCTTCCGATGAAAAGTGGCCACTTTAGTCGTCAACTGTCAATCCATCCAAGGGCAGGGACGATATAGTTGGTTGCACCTCCTCAAAGAATATCCAGCAAGGATAGGATCTGACATACTTTTGTTATATCGAACTATCGTTAATAATCAAACGTCAGTCGGGGTCGCCCATGAACATAAACCAATTGCGGGGGAGGAGGGACTCCTCAGGTGGGTATCTGGGACTCGCTGCGCCCGAAAGATGGTAAGTGAACGCAGCTTTACCCACTAAAACCGGGCGAGTGCCACCAATGCCGCCTTTGGTGAGGTTCCCCGGATGTGTTGAGCAACAGGGCACCTCGACGGCTATAAGTCAGTCCCCCAAGGGACCAACGTCACTTCCACATAAGTGTTGAAGGGGGCTCCCTTGGTTCACTTGACTTCGCCCAAGGTGCTGGGTTCACCTTAGGCTACTGAACCGCCACGACAAGGCTTGAACTATGGTGTGGGGGCCTAGAACGACCTTCTTGAGCGCGCGTGACCACCATCCACCGAGCAAACACTTTACCATCCACAAGTGTCAAGTATAGGGACGCTGCCCACTGAGTTTCTTGCCGGTTCTTCTCAGGAAAGGGCTATGATTCGAACCGGTGGTAACATCCTTTATCCCTATTCCATCTCAGTGGCTCCGCTTAGGCTCAAAAATTTTCAAATCATCATCATATTAATATTATTAACCTACCTAATCACATCGCATTCATTAAAAACCCAACTTTTACAATAGTGCGGACCAATGGTCTGCAGAGAGTTTCGCGGGCCGGGCCAATTAAGCGCCCGGTCATAAAAAAAAATTGCTATCACGTCAGTGACAAATCACTGAGCAGATTTGGAATTTTATGGCTCACTCTATCCGGTTATATGCTCGATGCCATCAGATAACAAGTCTGTCAGTTTGTCTATCCAACTGTAATAAATAATATATAGTTAGATAGTATTTCTTCTTTCTACTTTTATTAATTTCAAAAAGTGTCCAGTAGTGGATTATACCTACAATTATAATACATACAAAAAATCTTATTATGATCACTGAACCCAACACTACAAAAAATATTCTTAATAATATTAATATCAACCATACTCTCTGTATCATAACATAATCTATATTTCTCGAAGGTGTGGTATATAAACTTGTACCACGCAAGTTATATTTCATATTTCGGTTCTGAAAATCACTCAAAATGAAGTCGTTTTTGGTTTTCTTTGTAGTCTTTATTAATTGTAGTTATTCTTTCTTAATACTTAACGAATATAAATCGAATGATCTACCAAAAGATTTACATCAAGCCATCGTCGATATAGCACTTGGCTTGCCAACTAATGCCATAAGCATTGTACGAGGAAATTCAAGCAAGATAAGGTAAGTATTTATAACGGCCCGCTAGTATAGTAATTAGTAATGTAACTAAATTAACGTGGATTTCACGCATTCGAATCCCATCGATTTCATAGAATCTATATGAACAAACAAAATTATTCCTAATTAAAACAAATTTAATATTAAATTAATCTCAACTAAATAACGAAAATAATTTAAAAACTAAAAATAATACTACAAATTGTGTTTTACCGCTGAAAAGATACGTTTGTGTTGGCGCCTTCATCTTTTTTTTATGTTAGTTGGATAGGGAAACTGGCAAACGTACCACCTGATGGTAAGTGGTCGACGTCGCCCATGAACATAAACCAGTTTACCTAGAACGAGCCCAGGCAACTCATTTATGTGTTGCCTATCCTGAGACATAAGATGTTAAGTCTCGGTGCCTTAACTGCCCTTCTCTCCGAAACACAGCAAAGCTATTTCACGGGAGAAACAAGCAAGATGGTGGTACCCATGCAGCCGGGAGCGCGGCACAGCGCTTCCCTCCCACCGGTATTTTTTGTATCCGGTATATTCGGTCATCTTCGGTACTTCGAGAGAAAGGCAAGACGGCAGTGTAATTATGGGCACAGAGACTTAACATCTTGGGGGAGTGGGTCTCCCCACGCGGGAATGTAGGACTCGCTGTGCCCGAAAGCTGGTAAGTGGACGCAGCTCTATCCACTAAAACCCGGCAAGTGCCACCAATGCCACCTTTTGGTGAGGTCTAATCCCCGAATCTAATGAGCAAACAGGGCACCTCGACGGCTAGTCAGTCCCACAAGGACGACGCCACCTCCAAAGAGGAGTTGTCCCGCACCACAGAACATACCTTTTTTTATGCCTTTTATTTCTTTTTTTTTTCTTTAACGCTGGGAAATGCTCTGAGGCTTCCCGCGGGGGAATGGGTCTCCCCTCGCGGGTATGTGGGACTCGCTGCGTCCGTAAGCTGTTAAGTGGACGCAGCTCTACCCACTAAAACCCGGTGAGTGACACCAATGCCGCCTTTGGTACGGTGCCCCGGATCTAATGAGCAATTAGGGCACCTCGACGGCTAATCAGTCCCCGAAGGGACCGACCCCACCTCCACAGAGGGGTTGTCAACGTCGGGACAGTACAATGGGTTGTGGTTCCCATCCTCGCCCCTTGCCCTCTGTTCTGTTATCCTCTCTTCTTATAGAAGGGGTACAAAGAACCCCCTCGGCTCAATTAGCTTCGCCCAAGGTGCTGGGCTCACCCTAGGCTACTGAGTTCCGCCGCCACGTCAAGTCCTGAACCATGGTGGGGAACATCTTATGTCTCAGGATAGGTAATGCATAAATGAGTTGCCTAGTTCCAGGTGACAGAAGCACATTACTTACTCTACCTATAATCGATCCGTTCTGTCGGTGAAGAAACAAAACGTGTATGTCTGATGTGTTTAAAAAGTATTTTAAGGAGGAAGATGTTTGTCAACCCGCCTTGGAACAGCGCAAAGATGAACTTAAGCCTGATACCCCTCTTCGTCAGATTTTCCAAGAAACCTGTGCCCAACTGTGGTACAAGTACAGATCATTTATACTTATATATCTTAAGCAGATTTGTATCCACAACCCCCTGAAATTGCTACTTCGTCCATTTTCATGATAAGCATTAAACATGCCTCATCATAGGTATATAATTTAAACTGACTTTATATGAAATCTCTAAGTTATATTATCCACTAAATATTATATTTTAGGCCGCAAGCTATGTTCAAGTTAATGTGCTTATTAAGTGAAAAACATGTTCAAGTTGTTAACTTTGACCTTTCGACGTTGGATAACAAGGATATTGTGAGTATTCTTGGGTGAGAGTATTATTTGATAGTTTTTATATTATAAACTGTACTAATCTTATACAAGGTTGATAAAAGCGAGAGGCATTTAATTAAACCACATATACTACACATGCTTACGGTTAATCCGAAACTATTAAAAATAGTTTAAGAGAGAAATAAAAATAGTTTTTCAAAGAACTTAAATACGTGAATAGTCAAAGTAAAACGTAAACACCTTTGTAAAATGTCCACTGACCTTCAAATCTAAAAGGCAACGTCGTACAGCACGTGGCGTCGGCGCGGCACAGGTTATGTCGCACCGGGTCGAACAAAGCGGAGCGGCTTAAAAAAATTAAAAATATCCTGTGACTAAACTATTGATTCTATTGGCCTAAGTTTTGGTGTGAAGCCTGAAAATGGTACATAGTATATGTGGTTTAATTTAATGCCCCCCGCTTTTATCAAACTTGTATCGTGATAGCTGCTCCCCAAGTACTAAGCTTATAATATGAATCATTATCATCATCAGCCTTCTCAGTGTGATTTTTGATATAAATACAACTTAAATAAAAAAAAAAAACACTAAGTAAAATAAGATATAATATTTTTAGGGTTCCGTACCTCAAAAGGTAAAAAAGAACCCTTATCAGATTACTCCCTTGTCCTTTTGTTCGTGTGTCGCCACCGATTTTCTCAGGTCCACCCAGGCCCTATAAAATTGAAATTTATAACAGATCCTGAGGTCTATAGTTATTAGGTGTATAAAAATCAAGGTCCTGAGAAAACACGATAAAAAGATATGGACAAATTTAGTTTTTCGCGAAAACTTGTACTAATGTAAGTACCATGCCTCAATTTTCGACTTTTTTATTTTTCAGAATTGTTCCTTTACTTGTGCCTTGTTTTTAACCAAAATTGACAATTCTAGGTCAACGGGAAGTACCCTATAGGTTTTGTGTCGAAAACCTATATGGTAGTTCCCTTTGAATTAAAATCACAAAATTTGACAAAAAGCGAGGTCCTACGGCACCAATAAATGTAGAATTCCAAAAAATTTAAAGTTGAAAATTAAATGGTGTCATACATACATAGTTGATGCCAATTAAAACAGTCATCTGAGTTGTATGAGTGCTCATACAATTTAGAGGACTAGCTTTATTGGCACCATTCTCAAATAAGGTAAATAAATAAAATTGTGGGAAAAAAATATTAAAGTCTAATGTTGTATTGTATAATAGTACGAAGTAAAACCCTGTGTACAAAAGTCCAACTCGCACTTGGCCGGTTTTTAATAGTGAGACCCTGTGAGCACGTAAGCATGGGATTTCTTCTATTTAATGAACAAGGACCGGTACTAAAACCCGACTAGTATCACATTATAGGCTAGGTACGGACGAGACCTGCCGGATTAGCAAGGGCGCCACGACAAAATTTTGTCTACCCCTTTTCTCGTATTATCTCTAAGTCTACAGTAGCTAACATGCGTCTTCAATTATATTTTAAGGGCGAGATAAAGTAACTTAAACTTATAAACAGAAAATAAATAAAACTGGGCGCCTATCTTTTGTATACCGTGGCGTTTCCCAACTATAATTATATAATTACGGTATACGAAGAGTGTTCGCGTAGTAACATTCTTCGTATTACCTTAACGGGTAATCGAGAAAATACTCGATGTAGACTTTATCTCTAGCTCGTCAAGAGATCTCGCTGTACACATTCTATCCCGACTGGGCCCGACGAACCTAAAAGAGTGATATTGGCCACTATACCAATTCCGTTTCTCCAATAGCTTATGTATCGATTCTATAAAGCAGATTCTAATTTGTATTTGTTTTAAGTTTTATTAATCTATCTTTTCTTATACTTAGTATTACAGCTATCTGAAAAAAGGTTTGGACAATTCCAACGAGAGAACCAACTTCATATTTTGCGATCCGTACGAGTGTGAAAAGATACTTGAAGAGGTAAGTCCAAGTAAATGCATAAGTGACACTTATTATTTCACGCCAAGCGGGTATGCTATTGGAAACCAGACAAAGAGATTATACGTTACACTTTTATCTTAACTACGTCGATAGTTTTACTGAGTATTTCTAGTATAGTCTTTATATATATTATATATATATATATATATATATATATATATATATATATATATATATAATTCTTCTGTACGATTGTATGTCACTGAACTCCTCCTAAGCGACTGGACCGATCTTGATGGATGTTTTTGTGTGTGTTCAAGTGGATTCGAGAATGGTTTAGATTCACAATTCAGCCTTCTGCAAAATGTTATTGAACAGAGTAAAATCTATCGGGTCCGATAGAAGCATATTAAAAATTAACATAAAATTCTAGAGTAAGCCTTTACTGTAATGTATTAATCAGATATTATTTTACCAGTAGCGCCATCTATGTTTTATATTATATTTACCCGTGGGAATAATGCGCTGTCCCGCGCCCCCGGCTACATGTACCACCATCTTGCTTGTTTTTGAAAGACGAGACAAGTAGTGTAATTACAGGCCAGTTGCCTGGGCTAGTTCCAGGTTAACTTTTTTATGTTCATGGGCAACGTCGACCACTTACCACCAGGTGTCACGTCTGCCAGTTTGACTACCCAACTAACACAAAAAGACCGCTTTTGGAAAAATTTGATTGTCAATGATATGATGATTGTTCATTGTGGTCTCATTCCAAACGGCATTCGAATTCTTCGTGATCATCAAAAACCGCATATTATACGTGGTAGATTTAATTAACGTTAAAAAGGAACTATTGATACTTTTTTGAATAAAAAAATGATTTTGATTATTTTCTAACCGTAGACTAAAAGAGTAACAAATGATGTGAAAACACATTTTCTTTAAAAAATCTTTTGTCTATTTTCGGCAATCAATTTGCCCTTGTCTAAAACTAAATACATATTTAATATAGTGTTCTGGGAATATTGAGGGCTCTGCGAATTCTGTGGAACACGAGATATTAGGTAGAGGTAGCTGGTAGAGGCTTATGTTATTACAATGTGGTCCATGTTTGAAATATTGACGACCTCGTGTGATAACGTGAACGTCGCAGGTTCTAATCCCACAAGACTAAATGTTTATTCAAATTTTTTCAGTTTAAACTAACTTATTCACCCTGAAATTAAGCAATCCTTATACGTCTTAACAATTCCAAAACCTAGTCCTCCGTTTCATCATCAGCATTTATCCGTCCACTACTGAACTAGGCCTCCTTCGATGAATGCCAAGACGACTGATCCTATGTTTAGGTAGAGTTAATTAGATAATGGAAATAAATCTATGAATTTGATAAAATTACGAGCACAGCTGACAGAGTACAAAACAATTGTAGTGAGCCGAATTGTTAATCTAAACCATTTTCGAATTAACTTAAACACAAACAAAAAATTTCATCAAAATCGGTCCCGCCGTTTTCGAGTAGCTTAGTAACATACACACTCATAGAAGAATTATATATAAAGAATGTCTATATATATGTATCGTGTATGATCCTGATATAGGCTGTGTCCATCAATTTGATTGGATGAGATTAGAACCCACGAGTTTCACCCAGTAACCTGACATTTCTATTCTTCTTGATCAGATAACGACCAACAACTTCATCCACCGTTCCATGCTGTATACCTTCCTCTGGATGCAAGGAAAAATAACCAAAGAGTTTATAACAACCATCAAGGAAGCTATGAGAGTAGCCGTCGTGACCAACCCAAGGAAAAGTGTGTAAGTCAATTTGTAGTTGAATTAATTAATGAATGAATAAATGAATGAATGAATGAATGAATAAATGAATGAATGAATGAATGAATAAATGAATGACCGAATGAACGAATGACTGATGAATGAATTAGCTTTATTGCACACACTATACAAATTTAAACATAACACGAACAATAAATAAGTAGTCAGTTGGTCACAAAAGCGGTCTTATCACTAAATAATATAATAATAATAAAACCTTTATTTTCAGGCTGCATAGGCCCATATATAAATACCTTAACCTAATTATACATATTATTTATAAACAACGTTGTTAGTAAATAATACTTGAAACTATGTTAGTAACACTTGCACTTAAGTCTTAGTGCGTTCCGGTGGAACTTGCCCGCGGTAGCGGCGGAACACCACGCCCTTTGGCCAGAAGTCCTCCTGCATAACGAGGTGTAGAAAACATGTTGGAACTCGCACCACGAACGCCTTGAAGTTGACGTTGCGGCGCGACTCCAGCAGCTGCACTCTCGCTGTGTACTTGGTCCTCTGGCGCACGTACTCCACGATGTCTCTCGCCTCAGTGGTGTAGTGTAGGCGAGAGATATACACCGGGGTGTTCGGTGCTGCAGCACGTATACTGTTGGGCTCCATGGGAGCCGGGCCACAGCGGTTCTTGTTAGCCTTATAACGGCGCTTTCTTCCTTGCACCGTCATAAAACCTTCGTCATCAGCCCGCTTCGATGCCTTCTCAGGCAAGGGCTTCGTAGCTGATATACCACTCGTGTTGTTGGCGAGATTCTCATTACTCGCAGATACAGGCACCGGGACAGCTGGTCGGGAGTTTCGTGCAGCACGAGAAGGAGCTGCAGGGGCGGGAGCGGGGTCGCGGGGCGTGCACAGTGCGCGCTCAGCAGACTCGGCGTTCATCGGTGACGGCGAAGACAAAACTGCTGACGCGAAGCTGACGCCCGATACATCGAGAAACGCTCCACGACGCGTATTGACGTTCGATGCATTAGATGGTGACCCAGTTACTACTACCGATTTACGCAACTCTGTCAGTTCATTGCGCAAATCAGCAACAGTATTCTGGAATGCACCGAGTCTCTTCTGCACATCCACTAGACTAGCCTTCATAAACACAATGTCCTTCAGCAGGCTCGTAACGTCGACATGGTCGAAGGTGACAGGAGGGAGCTTTGTTAAGTCCTTTGCCACAAACTTCGGCACGTCGTCGGGGTCGGTCTCCTTCAGCAGCGTGATGATGTCCTGCACGCTCTTCTTTGTCCCGTCACGCCGGCGGGACACCATCTAGTCACTCTTGTTGAGTGACTTGTACAATAGCACCTTGGCAGCGGTGATTTCATCTTCGCTGAAGTTCGTTGTGCAGGTCTGAACAGCGGACAGCTCATCCATCACGTCCAGCTTCTGCTGCAGGAACGCCAGCAATTCGTTCGCCACAAGTTGTTGGCTCATGACGAAATAAAATCACGAGCGACGGCTTACGCCGCGCTACACGTTTACTTAATAGTAATTGTCAGCAATACGTCCGCATCGAGTGGCGGTCGAACGAGACTTCAAAAATAGTGAATATAATTCGAAACTAAAATAGTGAAGCTAATATTTAATATATTATTATTAATAATAAATTTAATATATTATTTATAATATAATAAATAATATAATAAGTAAAATTAAACAATAAATAAAAGTAAAACCTCATCATCATCGCCATCAGCTATCATCATCACCACGAGCATCACTATCCGTCCACTGCTGAACCTAGGCCTCCCTCAATGAACGCCACGACGACTGATCCCTTGCCAATCGCATCCAACACAGACCGGCCACCGCACGGAGATCGTCTGCTCACCTGGCCGACCAACACTTCCTCTACCTAAACGTGGCCTCCACTGAAGATACAATACAATACAAAGAGTTTATTTTTATAGTTGATAAAAAAACTAATAATATTTTGGTATGAATTGGCCGTAAATGCCGTGACACATCACATGATACGTCGTGATTTTGTTCGTTATGTTATTCCATGTTTGGTTATAATAATAATAATTAAATTGCTTAATAATCAATTCTAATATAAAATTTAATGAAGATGTTTCTCTGTCGGGCGTTCTGTGATCGTGAACTTTTTTGAATCCTCATCATTATCATCATCCACCTTTATCCGTCCACAGTTGAACATAGGCCTCCTTCAATGAACACCAAGACGACCTTACTGCCACTTTTAAAAGTATTTAAACTTTGGGATTTTTTATGCTATAACTCCTTGTGACGAGTAGATGGCGCTGCAGGTTTGGGTATAACGACTTTTGCAATCAAATCGACACCTCCGGCGCATAAGGTCGTATACAAATTATGACAAGTTTACAGTATGGGCATTTAAAGTTTACTTTTGTCATTACTCGAAAATGGGAAGGAAATTCGAAGTTAAATCGAGCTTATGATTTGTGGTGCCCTTAAGTCATCTTTAAACAAACACCACTGATATAAAATAAATTGCAATTTAATGAAAAATTCTGAAATTACATACTAAGACTTTATGCGTAGGGATGCAAGTGTTATGTTATTGAGTTACGACGAGTTACGACGATCTGCGTGGTTAGAAATATACATACCGTCAAGTTGCAAATTGTTACGACGTTAATCTTGATAGAATAACATTCAATATTTGATCACCATAAACGGCAGATGTAAAAATTAGACATACTTATAAAAAAATAAGGTTAAAGTTAAATTTTTGGAAAACAACTAAGCTATTTTCCATAAGAAAAATATCAGTTTTGCTTAAAATTAATTAGCCTTAAATATTTTTATTTATTTTGATGCATTAACTTATTTAATCAGTCAAGATGATGCTTTCAATTTTATTTGCACTCAATGATTTACAATTACAATCATTTAATTATAAATCCTCATATTTTGCAGTTGTTATTGGCAAATAATCTAAATAAAACCGATATAAATTATTAAGGGTTTCTTGATTATCAATCCTTCTTTTATTGTCAGAACAAACCTCTGCATAGTGACGCCTCTAGTTTTATTTCTTCAGCTAGTTCGTCTGTTGATGGAATCCCATCTTCTAGTCGGAAACGGCTCAAGAAATGAGATGAGTGGAAAGATATAAAACGAAAATGTCTTAAGAATTTAAGTATAGCTTACATAAGCAAAAAAGACGGCGTCTATAGAGATGGTAAGGTAATTAAACTTCCTGTACTTCAACATATCGCCTTAAATGTCAAGTATATTGAAGTCTGTAATACACAACCATTACAAAGGCTGAATCTAAACGCAAGAAAACTTTGAAATATTCCTTACCACTAATAGAGCCTAATTCAGATAAGCCTAATGTTGTTTTGTTGTGTAAAACGATGTTCTTCAATACTCTCTCTATAGGACAGTGACCAGTTAATACCGTGTCGAAGTGATGTTCATGTGGTGGATATATTTCCCAGACTATCGTGGCGGTGACGAAGAGATTAAACAAGGATGTACAAACTAAATAATATTAAATAATCCATCCATCCATTTCAACCAGTTAAAGCACGATGGATTGAATGGAGTATTATAGATTTCAATATACTTAGCTATGTAATCCCACTTTCTAGTATGGTCACCAATAAGGAATAGGTGTTTTATCAAAAAGAGATTGATTGCTATCTCCTACATACAATAAATCGATTTCCAAAGCCGCACTTATTTCACCATATCCTTCGGTAGGCACAAAAGTCTTCATACATGATTATTGGATTAAGTCTTGATTTGAGCTAGTATTATAAAAAATTGTTCTGGCATCATTACATTTACCGCTCCTAGTCAGGAATTTTTCGACCATTGACTCGTACCAATTCCAGTTATGCTCGGTTTCCAGTTAAACAGGTAACTCTAAAAAGACAGAATGACTTTTCATTTACCAGCACAACTTCTCAATGGGACAAAATAATGAATTTATTTATAATTTTAGCAAATAAAAAATGGCATAAAGTCTTATTTAATATTGAGTTCGAAGCATAACGTTGTATGTTCTCCATACGACTCTAAGAATACAGATTTTGTTATTTAATAACGATGCATATAGTCGTAAGTAGTAGTTACGACCCTTAGCTTAAAAGAAATAATAACGCATATCGTCTTAACTTTAATATTACGTCGTTATGCGTGGGACTAGATTAAAATTATAATATAAAAAGAACACTTAAATATAATAATAAATCTAGTCCAATAAGTTTAAATTGCGATATGATTTCTAATTATTTAATAAAATAACAATCAATTATTGACCAAAACTTACCAATTTCACTGGATTCATTATGAGTTATTTTTTCGTTTTCATTAAGCGCTAATTATAAAATTCTTGTTGATCGCAAGTGGTTCATTTTGATAATAATAATATAATACAATCAACAAATCACAATACACTTCAAAATTCTTATTATTTTCGTGATTTACTTATTTAAATATCATTCTTTATTGCGTGGACCGTTAGTGACATACGACGGTGGTAACTAACCTTAATTTGTCACAAGCGAACCAATAGCACAACGCTTATCGTCGTATCTGGAAATACAACTATATGCGCGGTGCCTTCCTAAATATACGACGATAAGCGTTTCTAAAACTCGTTTATTAAAAGTAATATTGAGATTCTGATTTCAGGAATTTATAAAACTTATTTAAGTAATAATTACGATAGTGTAAAATATGGATTTTCATTAAAAAAGGCGTTACGACCTTATGCGCCGGAGGTGTCGAAATAGACACTAACTAGAACACCGTTAGAAGCCATGGTGTTCGTCTTTTTGTACAAAGATTTGTCGTTCTAAGTCAAAAAATTATAAAAAAACTTTTTAAATTCTTTTTTAGATACCTTAAATTCTCTCATACAGTTGACTCTAAAATATGTTTTGGCCAATATACAACTGGCATTTTCCACAATCGAATTATTTGGTACGTGAGTGTCCAGACCTTTGTACTCTGCCCGAGATCACAGATAAAATGTAGCTTAAAGATACCGGCGACATGCTTCGCCATCGATATACAATAACTACTAGATACAATACTGGACATAATTTTGACAGTATATTTAAAGTTGACATAATTAGATGTTACCTTAAATCTATCGGTCTAAATTGAGGATATGATATGAAATATTTACAAAAGTAATGGTTCACAGAATTATAGCTAACTAGTACCTCGTGATATGTATCATTGTATATTCAGACAAGGGGCTCTGTTTTATAAGATGGCCATTGATTTGCTAATGAGCTTGAATTAATCAGCCTGACCTGCGCATCAAAAATGACTATGGCGACACATTTATTAATAGTTTCGCCCCAAAAAAATCCAAAATCTTGTGTTGTTTTTTTTGTTATTCAATATTTTTTTAAGTGCGTGACATATGTTATGACCTAATATTATTCCTCGCTTTATTTTCAGAAGAAAACCTTTCATAAATTGGACGTCATTGATTAATCGTTAACTGAAAAGAAATATCTTATAAAATTAGTATAGAAAGTAGTAATATAATCTAATAGAAATATAGAAAAGCATAGATAAATTAAAAAATATTGTCGGATTAAAGCTACCTTAATACAGAAACAACACAAATTAAGGTTAAACATACAGATTTAAAATTTTGTTTAGATAGAATATAAAATATATTTATTCTAGGTATAGCAAAAAGCTAAAAATTTAAATGCATTATTCGTTTTAATATACTTTCAGCCCAGTAAAGTTTGTGAATGATAAATAAAAAGTTCTGAAACGAGCAAATAATAATTTTTTGGAGTTCACGTTTGATTTCCATGTTAACGTTCTTTTAATTCATCACACTTGCAAAATAACAATCTTTTTTTAAATGATAAATTTAAAATTATATTAGGGCATGAATGCTAAAACCAGCTAGTGCAGTGTTCATGGCTGGGTACACGCAGAGATTGTAAGTTCGAATTCCACCAAGAGCAGGCAATTTGAAGAGTAAATATAGCCATCGTATATGGCTTTACCAACAATAAATCGATGGGTCCTATGTATAAGGGCCAAACTAACAATTTGGCCATTTTGACTTTTATACGGTAAACGCATCTTATCGATTTAATTATTCATGTGAAATATTTAAAAAATAAAGATTTCTGCATTGAAACACGATTTCTTAGTACGGTATAACGGTGTATGTGACAAAAATTTAAACGTACAAGGTCCAAAGAGTACTTAGAGATTTATACGCGGGCAGTTGGGCCGTGCTTTCGACTTTTGTTTATAGTTTGAACCAATTAGCTGGGCCGCCCACGGCACTGTAATGTGCATAAATCATATAAATTTTATTACATTGTCTTTTTGCGTTACAATTTAATTTAATAAGTATAAGATGACATCTAATTATCGTACTTTATTATAATAGCGAGTTGTATCAGGATTATGTTTTGTATGTATCTGTTATATACGCTGCTAAACAGTTTAATTTGATTATTAAATACACTTTTCTTGTGTTAAGCCACACTCAGAATGAAGGCGACTCCATAGTCCATGCACGCCACTATTGACAGAGCTTTAATATTTATGAATACTTACTCACCCTCTGAATAGAGTTAATTGATACGATGGACGAAATCAAAAGAAAGTCCTTATAACGTCATCGACATGGCTATTAATTTTATGATTTAGGACTTTAAGAAGATGCAGACAAATACATACTTTATCTGGACTAAAAACTCAGAAGGGCATAATTCTTTGGTCTAAGCCACGACGATTCATACGTCTTATACTGTAAATATGATTAGGGTGAAGATGCTATTGAAAATCAAACTAAAATCTTAGATCAGCCAGTACGAACAAGAAGACCAGTTGCCGAAGGACAAACTGATATTCCTCTGCAACTATGTTACAATCAGCTGTTACCAATACAATTTTCCAAGAAGAAAGACTTGCTTGATTTATGTCGACAAAATACTATCCCATCTGTATACCAGTTATTATGAACATTAAATATCGTTGGATAAAGTGTATGTAAGTGAAAACCTAAATTAAATCTATTCCGCTAGAAATAACTTTACGTACTAGGTCTTACCATAAGACCAGATTCCCCACCATGATTCAGGCCTTGTCGTGGCGGCGGGGCTCAGTAACCTAGGGTGAGCGGTGCACCTTGGGCGAAGCTAATTGGGCCGAGGGGGCTCTTTGTACCCCTCTTATAAGAAGAGGGGACAGAAGAGCAGGGGGCAAGGGGTGAGGATGGGAACCTCACCCCATTATACTGTCCCGACGTTGGGAGGGGTTGTTCTGTGGTGCGGGACAACCCCTCTGTGGAGGTGGCGTCGGTCCTTTGTGGGACTAACTAGCCGTCGAAGTGCCCTGTTTGTTTTCTAGATGCGGGGCACCTCACCAAAGGCGGCATTGGTGGCACTCGCCGGGTTTTAGTGGGTAGTGCTGCGTATATTTAGCGGCTGTCAGGCGTAGCGAGTCCCACATACCCGCGTGGGGAGACCCACTCCCCCGCGGGATGCCGCAGAGCATTTCACGGCGTTAAAGAAAAAAAAAAGGTGTGATTTGTTTGTTAATGTTTATTAATTTTATACACGTTTGCTTCCTATTTACTTACGGTGATTCCAATGTCAAAGTAACCAAATTTCTCCAATAGGTCTCTGTTAAGAAAATTGCGCAGAAACTTTCAGCTTTTAAGCTATGTCTAGTGTTAATTAGGCTCCAGGTCTGGTCTGGGTTCCTATGGGAATATAAAATATAAAAAGATATTATTGCTATGACAGGCTTTAAGACGCTTAAGAAATTTCCAAGCACAAGTCCTTGTGGGAGAGGCAATAAAAAATAAAAGTATATTAAAGTTGTATATAAAACTTCCTCGGGAGGCCAATATGTCTTCCATGTTTTGACGTATTTTGGTAAAATCATGTGGAACAAAACAGATTTATCATACTTATTGTCCTTGTAATTCGTATGAAATTTAGGAATATATTATAACACAGTATTTTCATGATATTATAAGACACTAACTTGCCTAAAACTGAGTAGAAAATCTATTGATCCTTATATGTCCCACTACTGGGCACGATTATCCTCCTTGAAATCATGCAAGGAGGATGTTGGGCTATAGTTCACCGATGCACTGGCCTATAAATGCGAGTTGGTGAACTTCACACACCTTCAAAGACTTTTAATCTCATCAGGCATGCAGTTTTCCTCACTATATATCCTTCACCGGCGAGCAAGCGATGTTCTCATGTTCAGATACACGGAGAGATTTATAATACCCATTTCAGGGCACTGGGCAGGATCGAACCCAAACTCTCACTCAAGAGGCCGTGCCCATACCCACTAGACCATCGTTGCTCAGAAGATCTATATACAACTATTATATTTAGCTAACCTAACGTGGATCTCAAATATTTTTAAAATTCACAAAGAGTGCAAATATATTTACGTAGAAGCGGAGACATTTAGCATAGTTCAACAATCCAATAATAAAAAGTGTAAGTCACACAGGAATCCCCATAAAAATAATCTCATGAGAGTCTATATGCAGAACTCAAAACAATCAATTGAACTAATAACGCGAGATCGACTAACAAAAAATAATTAATTATTAAGTAATTATATATTTGATTTTAAATTTCAAAATTTTATATTTTATTTTGTTATAATTCTTTTCAACATTAAGTCTATTGGTATTTGATTTTAGTATTTAAGGTTTTTATTTCATTAAAATTTTAATATTTATATTTTACCTACTAATATGGGTGTAACCTGATATAAATGTTTTTTTTTTTTATTATAATATTATTATTACTAGAAAAAGAAAAGCTACCTTAAGAAATCCAACTACTTAAATTAAGTTTTTAGACACTCGAAAACTATTACATATTTTTTATACAATTTAATAAAGATCTTATTTTATTCGTTATGATATATCAAGGCGCCATAATCAAGATGCTCGCAGCGCCCGGTAGGACCATTGTTATTTACCAAACTACTAAGGGTATGATTTTACCAATATTTGTGTTTCTTATAAATTCCATATAATTTAATGGCAACCCTTCCTTTTAGGCTCTTCTGTAATTTTGCCAATGTATAATAAAAATACGGAAAACATAATCAACAAAAGTGTTTTCCTTCTATAAGGTATTCTCCTCGAAAACAGGCGAGGAGAGCATAGGTCGCCAATGCCCGGAGGGGTTTGGCGATGTATATCAGACTAGAAATTTCATTATAGATATATAAAAATATCTCTTAATATGTTTTTGTTATTTGCATATCAATGCCTAAAAAACCGTTAAAATTTTTGGATACAAGAATGATTAAGAAAGGTGAACATAGTCTAGATAAAGCTCGCCATTATATTAGATTTGATAATCCACAAGTCCTCGCAAAAGAACACCGATTCCAACCAATGATGATTTACGGATCATCCTTGGTTGGAATTAAAAAAACATCCCAATTTCAGTTGAGAAGATGGCTGGCTCTTACTACCTAATTGGGATCCCATTATTAAAATAATTAAATAAATAACTAACCATAATATATAGCCTAAAGACTATATTATGGTACTGGTACTGGTACTGGTATACTTTCTGCGTAGAGAAGACTAATTAAAATATTGATGTATCATAGGATAGTTTCGAATAACTTTGTAACGTTAGGACGTATGAAACCTCAGTCCTTCCGTGACCATGGTTGCTGTAAAGTATCCGATATGTCGGGCTTGTAAAAATCTTAATATATCGCGATAAAATCCGTAAAAATTATTTCATTATAATGAGGGAAATTTGTGTAAACATTATTATTTAAGTATATATAACTACAACTACTAAAAGCAATTACTACATGGCTGTTTTATTTTTGTTTTGTCATTCATTTGTTTAGAAATGCAAATAGAATTTTTCAAATACGACTGCCAGTTTCGAAGATTAACGCGTTCAAACAAACAAGCTCTTCAACTTTTATATGTATATTGCATATACTACCAAATGTTATTCTCAGGTTCCGTATATACTACAATCAGTCATCCCCGAAGCTGTCCCCGCCACTGTCTTTGGTCAACTGGTGGTCGGGGAGCCTGTATAAATCTCCCGTGCTACCTTCTGCTGACAAGGTCTACCAGGACTTCCAGGGCAGGGTCTTCGACGTACCCGTCTTACATGTAAGATATTTTTATTTTTATTAGCCGACTTCAAAGGGAGGAGGTTCTCAATTCGACTGTATATATTTTTTGTATGTTTGTTACGCGATTAGTCCGCTAATTATGAATGGATTTTGATAATTCTTATTTGTAAGGTAGGTCAGGTTTTAGAGCTAGTCTCATATAAATGGCATTTGGTGAACCAATTTTTGAAAAAAATCAACAAAAATAAAAATAAGTTTATACATATAAGTATAGACATGATTTTTCTTAAAATTTTACATTATAATATAAGCCGCAGATGTGTAACCATAATCAATTAATAATAATAATTAATAAACAATTAATAAATATAGATTTCTTAAATTTCTTTCTTTTGATCACAGTAGTTTGGCTACTTAGACTACGTGGTATTCATACCATTTATTGAATATACTTCTTTTGGCGCGTTAGAGTAAAATGATGAGTGTAAATTTTGAAGATGCGCGCGCACACCGTCACGAAAAACCAACACCCTGAAGTTAGCTATAGTCAACATTATTTTATATAACAATTTTCACATAATGACAGTTATGTGAAACACACAATAAGCAAAAAGGTTACAGTGTAATGAAATTGTACTATGTATTTTTCTATAAGGAGTATAACTTCTAACGCGTGTAGGTACATAAGTACACACACACTTTTTTATGAAATATCAACGCATGCGATGTTTTCATACAACATAATCTCTTCATTCATTCATTCGTTCATACATTCATTCATTCATTCATTCTCTACATTGCAGGCTCCGCCGTGGCACTTCGTGAAGTACACCAACGGCTCATCGAGAGTGAACGTGACCGGCGGAAGAGACGACAAGTTACTCTCGTTGATGGCGAACAAACTAAACTTCAAGTAATATATAGAAGGGATTCATGTTAGCTTGATAAGCAAAGCAGATAAGTAACCTCCCCACCATGGTTCAAGCCTTGTCGTGGGTGCTCTGTTGAGTTAGCCAAGATGTCATTCTACAATCGTAAACGCTAGTAGAAAACTAATAAATGTATATGGAAGTGACATTTAAGACCACGTGATTTATTGATGTTAAATATCATTTTCATACATTTATTAGTTTTCTACTAGCGTTTACGATTGTATAATGGCATCTTGGCTAACCTGCCTGTAGCCTAAAATGAACCCAGTACCTTGGACGAAGCCAATCGAACCGAAGGAACTTCTCTTTGTACCCCTCTTCAAAGAAGAGAGGACAGGATTGTAACCTGGCGAAGCGCATTGAAAGAATTAAGAAATGAATTAGTTTAGCCACCCAATTATTCCGACTTTATCCGTCCACAGTAACCTTTATAATTACAGCCAAGATGACTGATCTCCTGCCACTAAAATCCAACTTAAGTCAGTTACTGCACATAATATAATGTTAACATCTAATAAGAAGTCAACCAAACTTTCACTCATTTATCACTTGATTTAAAGTGGTACGAGTAGAAATTATGTAGCGCGCTCCTGCACGTGGGTATTTATGTCTTCTGCAAAACATTTGAGATAACGGAATAATGAAATATACAGGCAGTGGAGGTGGTTATAAAGACGTACCATATTTCATCTCAGGTGGCTACTTGACGCCACCATGGTTCAAGCCTTGTCGTGGCGGCGGGGCTCAATAGCCGAGGGTGAGCCCAGCACCTTCGGCGAAGGAAATTGAGCTGAGGGAGCTGCTCTTTGTACCCCTCTTGGGTGGGGTTGTTCTGTGGTGCGGGACAACACCTCTGTGGTAGTGGCGTCGGTCCCTTAAGGGACTGACTAGCTGTCGAGGTGCCCTGTTTGCTCAATAAATCCGGGGCACCTCACCAAAGGCGGCATTGGTGGTACTCGCCGGGTTTTAGTGGGTAGAGCTGCGTCCACCTTACCACCCTTCGGGCGCAGCGAGTTCTACATACTCGCCTGGGGAGACCTACACCCCCGCGGGATGCCTCAGAGCATTTCTCGGCCTTAAAGAAAAACAAATAGTTCACCGAAAGGTAGTGTTAGTAATATGCGCCCTTCTCAATTAGTACCGTCTTTCAGAGCATTTCCCAGCGTAAAAAAAAAAGGTAGCCACTTGAAAGGCACTCCTATTAAACTCGTGTTCTATCATAGGTACAAATACTTCGATCCACCAGACCGAAGCCAAGGTTCCAGCATATCAGGGAACGGAACATTCAAAGGAGTGCTCGGATTAATATGGAAGCGAGTAAGTAAGCGAAAAGCGCTTTCAATATGTCTTTAAAGTTTAAAGACATAATATTTTATGTGATAAAATTTTTACTGTTACAAACGACAGAAAATGTGCTCACCTACTTAATAATGATGACATTTTTATAACATTATAACGACAGTGAAGTAGACTGGAATATTAAACTCGAAACCTATAGTAAGAACATTTTTACGATGTACTTTTTTATAAACGTATACAGGTTTGGTAATGGCTGTAGCGTTATTTTGTGTCATCAGGGGGCAAACGAGTAGTAGGAGCCTCACGGTGCCAACACCCATACACATCCGCACAACCAAGGTCACGCAGATGCGTCGCCCGCCTTTTCCCTATCCCACCCCAATAGGCCACCGGAAACTCACAAACCGCACGAAATGCGACACCATAGCTGTCACTTGACGCCAGTGTTATGTGAGCGAGAGGTACCACCCCGGTCGTGCCGGCCCAGTTCGGCTGCAATGCAGCATGGCACTACCTCTTACTTAAAACAGAATTATAAATTCCGATCATATATAACCTTAAGAAACTATATCATCATCATCATCATTATCAGCCTCTATCCGTCCACTGCTGAACATAGGCCTCCCTCAATGAACGCCAAGAAACTATAAACATAGCCTAAATTATTTGGTAATTAGTCGATAATACTTAAGATCATTTGTTGATCTTTAAAGCCGAAAAATAACTTAAATGGCCTTGGTTCACGGTCGCCGTATGCAACTATAATGTGGCCAGCTATAACACCCACGAATATGATACAAAAACCGGCAACAACAAACCTTAATCTAAATAAAAAAGAGAGAGAATATTTTTTTATGTTAGATGGACAGGCAACCTGGCAGACATGCCACCAGATGCTAAGTGGTCGACGTCGCCCATGAACATAACTTGCATATCCTGCCCTTTTCTCTGAAACACAGCAAAATTCGTGGTTGGAACAAGCAGAGTGGAGGCACCCGGTCGTACCGCATCCTGGTAACGGGTGGTACCGCATCCTGGTATCGGGTGGTACCGGCGAATTCTTCACTTATAATAAGAGAGACTATTTGTTCTGACTATGTTTCTTCTGTTTCCTGCGGAATTTGGCACTCACAGCAAACCCAGGCGTTAGACACAATAAAAATTCATAATCCAATGTACTCTATTTACAGTTTCAATCATATTTAATGTGTAAAATAATGTTCTTTTTATTTACGTGGGTAACACTGAAAATGTTTGGAACTGGCCAGTTAGAAACATTGAAAATGAAAACTTTTTTTGAATTTCAATTTTAGAACTCTTTGGTAACCTAATGTAGTATATTGCATTCATTTGTCATTTGTTTTTGTGAATTGGCACCAAATCTAAAACTCTTGTTACACGTGAAAATGAACATAACGCGAGAAAAATTTCGGTCAATGATTTATTATGACTTTCGTTGTGGGCTTACTCAACAACAAAGCTATGATAGGCTGCGATTAGCATTTTTTAATGAAGCCCCATCTCGTGCCACTATTTACAATTGGTTTAACGAGTTTAAGCGTGGACGTAGCAATCTCAGTGATGATCCGCGTGAGGGACGTCCTTTAACAGCGACAACTGAAGATAACATCAGTGCTGTGCGACGCATGATAGAGGAAAATAAGAGAGTGACCTATCAGCAGATACGGGCAAGCCTAGGCATTGGTATGAGTCAAGTTCAAAAAATATTACACGAACATTTAGGCTCAGGTCAGGAAGCTTTGTACCAGATGGATTCCCCATACTTTAACCGACGACCAGAAACGCCTCCGCATGGACTGGTGTCGCCAAATGTTAGATAAGTTCAACGGCGGTAACTCAAATGCTGTATTTGACATCATTACAGGTGATGAAAGCTGGATATATTGCTACGAACCCGAAACCAAAAGACAATCAGCTCAGTGGGTGTTTCCTTTCGAGGATCGGCAAAATAAGGTAAAGAAAGGAAGAAGTCAAGGAAAAAAGATGATTGCCTCATTCTTTGGTCGGAAAGGTCATTTCGCGACAGTTGTGCTAGAAGATGGAAGGACAGTTACTGCAGACTGGTATGTCAATCACTGTTTGTCTGTTGTCTTGGAAAAAATTCGACAGCAGCGCCCACGAAGCAGGATCCTCCTTCACCACGACAATGCTTCAGCGCACTCCGCAAAACGGACTGTTGAATATTTGACTATGGCAGGTGTCGAGATAATGAGTCATCCGCCTTACAGTCCTGACCTGGCGCCCTGCGACTTTCAGTTATTCCCAAGAACTAAAGATAAAATTCGAGGTATTCGCTTTACGAGCCCTGAAGATGCGGTGAAAGCGTACGAAAATACCATAGAAGAGACTCCTAACGAAGAATGGGCCCACTGCTTTTCTCAGTGGTTCCATCGAATGCGACGATGTGTAGAAAGAAACGGAAATTACTTCGAAAAACAATAAAAGTATTGGCAACTTTCTACATTAAGCCGTTTTTCATTTTCTAAACATTTTCAGTGTTACCTAGGTATCTGTAGTTGCGTCTCTAAACGCCGTGCGCGGAAAAGCGGCGTTCCCGATGCTGAAAAGGTTGGTGATGGCCCTCCAGCCCCCACCCAGCCTGCCTATCCGACCGTGAATAATAGCTTCGCGGTCCTAGCGGTGGAGGAGGTTCCAATGGCCTTGGAAGAGTAGTTGCCATGGAAACCTCCGGCAGGCGGAGAGACGTGGCGGTGACATATTGTCGCACCGCCGCAAGAGACCTGTGCGCGCACGAAAAGGTCTGAGCTGCAAGGCGCCCTTGGGTGTTCAGGGTGTCTTGTCTCGAAGAGTGCCGATGGGCACGTCGGGGTCCGGCGCGGTAGACTACAGTTCCCGCACCAGGCCGACTAAATGACGAAGCGAACACGTTGGGGTTTTAGTGCGGTGAAAGTCCCACATAACCACCAGGTCACCCCGGGCCTGGTGGTATCTATTAGATTTCCCCAACAGAAAAAAAAAATAAAAAAAGGTATCTGTAGTTCTTTAATATGCATTAACGTTTACTGTATGACCGTAATAAATTTTATTACAATACAATTAAATCAGTTAAATTGTTCACATAGCTTTTAGCTGACTTGTTTTCGAATTTATTCTGAGTCGCCACTACTTACCTCTTTTTTTATACTTCATTGTCCTCTTTCACTGCTTTACTTACATTTCGTTCCATTTTTTGTGATAAGCGATGAGTGACACCCACGGACACCCGCTCCATAATCGCTACTCATTTTAAACATTAATCCTACATACCTTAAGGAGGTTTCTCTGCGTTATGTACCACAGTCTAGTTTCTTGTCTCAGAAGGCAGATTTCTTCGTTGGAGATGTGACGGTGACGTGGGAGAGGCTGCAGGCTGTAGAGTTCTCGTTCCTGACTCTGGCTGATTCTGGCGCCTTTCTGACCCACGCCCCGGATAAACTGAGTGAAACTATTGCTGTTATTAGACCATTTCGGTGGGAGGTGAGATACGTATATTGTAGATATAGCATAAAAGTGTTACTTAATTTTCTTGCTATAACTTATAAAAATTATGATAATAAATATTATATGCGAGCAAGACATCATATCTACTTCTTTAGCTTCAAATTATGCCAAGCCTTTAAGAGTCCGAAAGCTTTTAGAATCTAGAAAGACTCTAAGAGTGCGAAGCTCTTTGCTACATACAACGTTGAGACTCTAAGAGTTGGAAACTCTTTACCTATTCTACGTTAATTCTCTAAAAGTCCGAAACTATTTACTACTTCTACGTTAAGGCTCTAAGAGTTTTAAATTGTTTACTACTTCTACGTTAATTCTCTGAAAGTGCAAAACTCTTTGCTACTTCTACGTTAAAGCTCTTAAGAGTTTTAAATTCTTTACTACTTCTACGTTCTTTCTCTAAATGTCCGAAACTCTTTGCTACTTCTACGTTAAAGCTCTTAAGAGTTTTAAATTCTTTACTACTTCTACGTTCTTTCTCTAAATGTCCGAATTTCTTTGCTACTTCTACGTTAAGGCTCTGAGAGTATTAAATGCTTGACTACTTCTACGTTAATTCTCTGAAAGTTCGAAACTCTTTGCTACTTCTACGTTAAGGCTCTGAGAGTTTTAAATGCTTGACTACTTCTACGTTAATTCTCTAAAAGTTCGAAACTCTTTGCTACTTCTACGTTAAGTTTATAGCTTTGGCCCCTAAGGTTAAGGTATAGGTACTTCTATACGTAGCAAAGGGTTTCGGACTCTTCAGCATACACTGAAGCTCCAAATTTTGAAGCTCTGCATTTCAGGTGTGGCCTTTCGTCTGCTTCACTCTGATCGTGACTGGGCCAGCGCTATGGGTGGTGATAGCGGCGCCGTCGCTATGGCAGCGGCAGACGCGGGACCAGCTCCGACTCTTCAACAACTGCTGCTGGTTCACCACTTCTCTATTCTTGCGGCAATGTTGGTATCATTTTACATGCATACACCACAGAATATTAAAATTTTTACTTGAATATACTGAGGACATTTGTACAAAAAGTATTTCCTTACTATATAGACAATAGCTAGTTTACTACGTCTTCATTATTATGGCAATGACAAACATTATCTATTTATTTATTTTCTGGAACTTACTGGACATTTTTCTACAAAATGTTAAAAAAACAAATAAATGTCTATACCAAAATAACAGAGATGATATTATGTGCAGAAGCTGTTCCCATTGGAATGCAAGTAGCGCCTAGCGGAAGATGACCATCTAGGTGTTCATTGAAAAAGTCCAACTTCGATCGAGGGCTTTCATGGTCATCTTCATCATCATAAGCCTCCTCTATTCGTACACTACTATATAGACCTCCCTCAATGAACACCAAGACGGTCGATCCCTCGCCACTGGCATCCCACCTGGTCGAACAACACTTCGTCTACCTTGTAGAATAGTATGTTGAAAGGCGTAAAGGGAGATCTCCGACCGACCGAGATAGTATGCTCGGCCAGGCCGAAGCCCACTTGCTATCAATTCAGCTGTTGTATGTATAGCAACGAGCTGTGGAACTCCGATAGCATGTTTCAGGAATGTGGCGCTGATTGGTCCGCCAAATCACTCCCCCTGAACACCGGAGGTCAAATCTTGAGTCCTCTTGCTTGAGTTGCCAGTGCCAGAGAGTCCCAGTGAGTCGGAACTGTGCTGCTGCTGCACGGGCTCCAGTGAGTCGGAGTGCTGCCGTACGGGGCCGATGCTACGTGTTGACCAGGAGGGATGTGCTCTGCTTGTTGACCGGTCGTGTAGTGACAATGCCCGTTGAAGCCGATGAGGGTTCGACCAGGGCCGCGGTGTGTTGGGCTGATTTGTCGAGGTACCCGAAGAGGCTGAAGCTGGCTGGCGTGGTGCGGAGAGGGGTGGGGGAGTGGTGATAATGAAAGTTCAGAAGGAGGCGTGTTCTGTCGGGGGTCACCAATGTGGGAAATATAGGTGTGAGCCCCAAAGGGAGATCTCCGACCGAGCGAGATGGTATGCTCGGTCAGGCCGAAGCCCACTTGCTATCAATTCAGCCGTTGTATGTATAGCGACGAGCTGTGGAACTTTGATAGCGCGATTCAGTAATGTGGCGCTGATTGGTCCGCTACAACCTAAACGCAGCCTCCACTCTTGACCTTATTAGCCCACCAATAGCTTTACGTTTATTTAATGTTTTTTCTTTGTTAATTTAAATTTATATCTTTAGATCATAAGATGTTATTGTCTGAGCATGATCTTATAGCTATTTTTATAAAAGCACTAATTAAATTTGGATAAGACGAAGACCTTACAATTTAATTTAGTCCTAAGTATTCTTACAGCTGACAGAAATCCTAATCTGGTTTGCGTTTATTTTATAATAAATTTACTAAAGTTAATTGTATTTATACCTTTAGTCAACTAATACAAAATATCCCAGTCAATTAAATAGCTAAGCCATTTTTATTGTACACGCTCAAAATTTAAAAAAAAAGTGCGTGCGTACAAAGTAGGTAAGTAGGTACATGTAAGAAGTGAAACTTATTTGGCAAAGTAATTTTTAAATCTCCTTTATATATTTTATACTAATCTAATGCTTTAAATTTTCAAGACTTACGATGCGACGTTCGCTTTATCTCACTCTCTCTCTCGATCTTCCTCACTCGCTTACTCTCACTCCATGATAGCCATGGAATGAGTGAGCGCTTTATGCTACGTTCACCCTTTCTCACTCTCTATCAATCGGTCTTAATCACTCTCTCCCTCTTCTTGGACAAAAACCTTTCACATTTTCGTAACGTTTCATCATTACAAATTTTACCCTCATGCACGCAAAGAAGTTTCACTTCAAAAAATTAATCTTAAATATAAAATACCCGCTACTTCATCTGCGCAGGATAAGATTTTAGTTTTTCATAAAAAGTATCCTATGTTACTTCTAATACCTCCAAGAATATATGTACAAAGTTTCATGATGATCGGTTGAGTAGTTTTCTCGTGAAAGCGTAACAAACAAACTTACTCTCATGTACGATGGTCACGAAGTTGAAAGTCACTAAAAGCTATTTCTTCCTTAATAAACCATTTTATTAAAACTATAGCATCCAGCAAGGAGCCGTCCAGCAGCCACAAGGCCCGTCTGGTGGCGGTGCTCATCTCCCTTGGGGCCACCTATGTGATCGGGGATATGTACTCTGCTAACCTGACCAGCCTCCTCGCTAGACCAGGCAAGGAGAAACCTATTGGCACGCTTCAGGCGCTGGAAGAGGCGATGAGGGACAGGGGCTATGAGTTGGTGGTGGAAAGGCATAGCTCTTCCTTATCGATTCTGCAGGTAAGTTTTATTTTTATAGCAACATTTTATTAGGATATTCCACGTATATACTGACATTCCTTATGACTGCCAGTCTTTGTTTATTTCTTTTCTTTTTCCCTTTTTTTGTATAAATTCCGATTATATATTTACTATCAACATTTCTTGAAATAATTCTAATTGAAACTATTGTATTCAATTATCATAACTACTTTATTTCTAGAACGGGACGGGTGTATACGGTCGTCTCGCTCGCCTCATGCGGCGACAAAGGGTCCAGCGCGTGCGCAGCGTCGAGGTAGGGGTGAGGATGGTCCTCTCCAAGAGGCGGGTGGCCGTGCTGGGGGGGAGAGAGACTTTGTACTATGACACTGAGAGATTTGGTGAGTGTTTTTTAATAACGTATAGGACTAGAAGCGATACAAGTGCACATTAAGGGTCTGGTACAAAATATTGTTTTTTCATTTAATAGAACAGGACCCTAAGAACAGCTCATTTTAGTTAATATATATAATAATATCTATGGACGCTTTCATACCACGTCAATCTGGTCCCGTGGTAAGTTCTCGAAGAACTTGTGTTACGGGTACCAGACAACGGAAATATATATTTAATACTTTTATACTATACATATATTTAAGATTTTTATCATATAATATACATAATATTTAATACACATCTATGACCCAGGAACACAGATTTTTTTTTTATCCCTGGCGGGATTCGAACCCGCAACCTCCGGCTTGAGCGCCAATGCGCTTACCACTGAGCCACAGAGGTCGTCAAATATAATAAGTAATCAATGTCACACGCAGACAGATTCAAAAATCTCTAGGGTGCCATAAATATTGTTAAGCGTATCAGC
The DNA here is from genome assembly GCA_963853865.1 of Helleia helle. Lineage (NCBI taxonomy): Eukaryota > Metazoa > Arthropoda > Insecta > Lepidoptera > Lycaenidae > Helleia > Helleia helle. Next base: position 3,310,097 of record OY971425.1, on the reverse strand, counting down.
CCCTCTAGACAAGTGGCTTTAACGTTTATAGAATAGAATAGAAACAACAATACTGACATTCGCTTTCCACAGATTGACATTCGCTTTCGACAGATTGAAATTCGCCTTCGACAGATTGACGTTCGTTTTCGACAATATTGTAGTCAATATCTGAACGTCAACCTCATACATTGATGTTTCTATTCAATTCTACAAACGTAAAAGCCACTTATCTAGAGCGGCTGATTTGAAATCTCGAAGACAATTATAAAGAAGTGCTGTAATTGCCTATCCTAGCGTGGAAGTATATTATTATGTACTGTAAATATATGATATAGAGTAAAATGTATATTATTGTTGCAAGCGTGGGGAAACATAGGAACCCCAAAGGGAGATTTCCGACCGAGCGAGATGGTATGCTCGGCCAAGCCGAAGCCCACTTGCTATCATTTCAGCTGTCGTATACTATAATATAGCGACGAGCTGTGGAACTTCGATAGCATGATTCAGGAATGTGGCGTTGATTGGTCCACCACATAAAATTAAATCTATTAAAAGCCATCTGGTTTTCTTGTCGGGATTTAATAATCCCTGTACTAATTCTTTTTCTGAACCCCGAAGACAATGATGGTAATTTAATGAATTAAATGGTAATTTAATTTCTTCTAGTAAATTTCTTATGGAGCGTTTTCAAAGTTAAAAAATGGCGTCAACCCTAAACCACTTGAAGTTGAATTTAAATTTCAATGTCATAAGAATATAATATATTCCATTGAGGGTCAAAACCGACTTTTGCTTAAAACAATATCCCCGCCTCGCTGGGGCACGTACAAGCGTTGAAAATTATTTAATTCTCAATGCACGAGATTCGCAAATAAAATGCTAAAAATTCCAGCCAGTAATAAATTCTTTTTATCCGTGATTTTCCTGCAATGTGTTTGTATGGAATGTAAAACTAGTTTGAGGCAAAAAAAGGTATTTCTACTCTCTATCTAATATAATAAGATTATGTGTTGTGATATCGTGTTAAAACAAACAAACGATTTGTTTGTTTTAACACGCTGATCTCCGAAACTATAATGGATTTGAAAAAAATATTTTTGTATTTGGTTTATCGTTTGAGATATTATTATATCAAAATCATAGGCTTTGTATTTTGTTTTTTTTTTTTGGGGCGGGTAAGACCTTCGTTAAATAATAATAATGTCTTGTGAATATATAATATAATAGTGGACATATAAAGGCTGCTGATGATGGTGATTGGTAAAAAATCTACGGCTCGTTAGGAACTTTATCGTCGTTTATTATGATTTTACATTAAGTTTTTGTATCACAGTGCCAACATTTCTGACATTGTAAAATCCTAATAAATCGCAATAACTTCACTCAAATAAATTCACGTGAACAGAAAACAATAAGTCTTGTTTACAAACCATCTCCACTTACTTACCTTTTATATAACTTATAGTGTAAGTATAATATTGTGCACGAACTCATTGCGATATAGATTCCCGATAAAGCACAATCGTTTCTGTGGCATCTCTAAAAAGGTTTTCAATATATTTGTATTTTTTTATGAATAAATAAAACTAACGTTATATTTGAAACGGGATATTTACCACGTATTTATGTTTATTTTGCGGAGCTCTATATTATGACTTCTGCGAATGTCTTGTTCACGAGACAGTTTAAAAACACATGGTAAATATCCCGTTTTAAATAGATTTCAATTTGAAAATGGCCATAATATTAATCTAAAATCTAACGTATTGTGTTTCAGGCTCTCACAATTTCCACCTAAGCGAGAAATTGAACACGAGGTACTCGGCGATCGCTCTACAAATCGGCTGTCCTTACTTAGAAACGTTTAATAATGTGTAAGAATATTAAAGTTAAACTTTTATTACATCGCCTGAAATGTTTTCGTTCATCTATTGCATGTCGCGTGACGGTCAGCCGTGGAGTAGGGGTAAAATGAAAGTTGTCCGTTGGAACTTGAAGTTTCACTTTTATTATGTGACCCAGCACACATTTTGTTTTTTTCTTTTAATACATCCTTATGACCGACTGGTGTTATGACTGGGTAGTGCTTGGATCGTAGATTAAATTTCCACAGAGGGCAGATTAGTATGACAATTTTTATGTGTACCAGGGTTATGAATAAAATAATTAAATACCTTTATATTCATAGAGTCTTGAAGTTATCTTACATGCGTATGCAGAACTTGGCGTTAAGAGCTTTCAAACTTTTTTCGCGCTTTTTTATTTTAAATCAGATTTTCATCAAAATCCGTTCATCCATTTCAAGATCTCCTTTTATTGCATTAGAGGTTTTTATATAACCATTTATATTTTAGCGTTATGACTCTTTTCGAAGCGGGTATCTTGATAAAAATTACAACCGACGAATACGAGAACCTTCCGGAACATTCCAGAAACTCCGATCCCGTTACCGAGAGTGACGCCCGGGAGAGCAGTGACGTCACAGAGAATACTCCAAGTACTCCAGTAAGATCAAACGCATATGTTAGAATGGTTGTAGTTCTCTTCTGTCTTTTTTGTCCAATTTCAATGTTCAATACACTTTAAGGTGCCCATTCCACTAATCTTTGTCTTTGTCCAAGATTTCGTTTTAATTAGTATACTTCAGAAAATGGAGGATCGTGGAGCTATTTTATGTGCATTTTATTAGATGAACGTTAAAATAAAAAAAGAAATCAAAACAAAATAAACTTTAGATGAAGCCATGGGATTCAAAGAAATGAAAATAGCATTCAAGATAACTAACTTATAGGAATTAAAAGTTGAGGAGACATTTATACTTATAGGCGTTTTCTACGTATAAATAATTATTAATAATTATATAGATATACATAATAGGTAATGTATTATTATAGTATATAGTGATTAAAGTCTCACCGTTTATAGAAAGGCAAATTACAAACTTTCGGAATGATATCAGTGTCAAAGATCTTGATCAAATCATCCAATTTCTTTGATGAAAGTGACATTGGACAAAGAAATTTGACTAGTGGAATTTCCACCCTTATCAAAACGACAGTAGGTACTGTCATTAAACTATATATCAATAGTACATGTTAGAAAATTTTAAACGTTCACTTCCGAAATCTATTAACTTTGAAATTCCAAATTCTATTTTCGAAAAGGGCACCAATAATTTCTATTGTTTTATTGAACCTCGCTAATATGTCATTCCTGAAAATGTTATCAGCATAATATATTGTGTTGAAAATTAGGAATATTCATGTCATAGACTGTCATAGAGTGACAACTATATCTCATATCTCATACCTGCCATCATAGATTAGAAATTGGTCGACTCGGAACGTCGGAGCGTAGACCAATTATTTATCTATGCCTGCTATCTTGGAGTTCATTAGAAGATAGCGTTCCAATGGAAAGAGACTGATAATGATGATAACGAGGAACAAACAAAAATACTTGATATTTCTGTATAGACGCAGACAGAATCATCCAAAGGGCTACAACCTGTAACACTTACTATGCTGCGAGGAGCTTTCTGTATCATAGGGATGGGATATCTTTTGGCAGGTAAATATCTGAAATAACGCATTTCATAAAGTTTTTTTTTTTTTGTAATTATGAATGTTTTTTTTTATGTTAGTTCGATAGGCAAACTGGCAAACGACCCACCTGATAGTAAGTGGTCGACGTCGCCCATGAACATAAACTAACTTTAACTTTAACATAAACTTTACCTGGAACGAGCCCAGGCAACTCATCTATGTGTTGCCTATCCTGAGACATAAGATGTTAAATCTCGGTGCCAGTAATTACACTGCCTGTCTTGCCCTTCTCTCCGAAACACAGCAAAGCTGTTTCACGGGAGAAACAAGCAAGATGGTGGTACCCATGCAGCCGGGAGTGCGGCACAGCGCTTCCCTCCCACCGGTAAAGTAGATATGATATGATATGAAGTAAATGAAGTAGATAAAATTATTATGTAATCATTAACTCGTCTTGGCCTATGTTCAGCAGTGGACGGATAAAGGCTGATGATGATGATGATGATGATGATGATGATGATGATGATGATGATGATGATGATGATGATGATGATGATGATGATGATGATGATGATGGTGATGCTGATGATGATGATGGTGATGCTGATGAAACTACCAAAAAACAAATAACATAAACGTCCAACCAAAACCTCATACATAATAAAATGATAGGTGATGGTTTTACAAATGGGAGTGGCCATCTGCTTAGGTACCACCACTCTGCTTATTTCCTTCGTGTTTTGCTGTATTTCGGGAAGATTGGCAGGACATACTATTTAATAACTGGCACCGAATATCATCTTACGTATATATAACTATACAAGTCCTGGGCAAGTTCACCTAATTAATTTATGTTCATGCCCTGGCCACTCACCATCAAGTGTATGTGAAGAGTTTGTCTACCTGTTTGAGTTGTTTCCCTATTATTTTAACATAAAAAACATTATCGACAAAGCGATAAAGGCAAAGACCAAAAGGCCCTTGAAAACTCCATAAAATAACTAAACTTCGACTTGTCATCGATAAAAAAAACTATCGAATCATCCCATTAAAATATCCCAATCGTCACACAAACTCCAAATAGTAAAGGAAAGTCACTTTAAAATTAATGAGCGATCATTATTTTCGGAAATCTAATAAAATTACCATCGTTAGCACGATAATGGCCGCCGGCGCGAAATATTTTTATTGGAAAATGTAAAAATTAAGATATGATATTGACCTCGCAGATTATAATATTATCTGTGCTAAGATTTAATACAAATTAATATTATTTGCATAATATTTATCGGTTTTGAATTAATTAAAGGTACTTTTAAAAATCGAAAATGGAAAACAATAATTCTCTACTATTTTGAAAATCGAACGTAGTAAAACGGAGAAAAACGTTTTAAAAGTTAAATGAAACTGACTATTCTTATGCATAATATTTATTTTTTATGCTATAAATAAGACATAGTTTAACGAAAATTAGTCCAACAAAATAACTAGGTATAGGCCGGTGGGAGGGAAGCGCTGTGCCGCGCTCCCGGCTGCATGGGTACCACCATCCCGTGAAACAGCTTTGCTGTGTTTCGGAGAGGAGGGCAGTATAATTACTGGCACCGAGACTTAACATCTTATGTCTCAGGATAGGCAACACATAAATGAGTTGCTTGGGCTCGTTCCGGGTATACTAGTTTATGTTCATGGGCGACGTCGACCACTTAACATCAGGTGGTACGTTTGTCAGTTTGCCTATCCAACTAACATAAAAAAAAGGCGACAAACCCCACAGCTGAGCAATATTCTTAAAATAAGGAGGATATTAGACCAGATCTTGATCTAGATTTTGTTCTTGTTTTTGCTTTGCTCATCACTTATATATGAGTGATTCATGACTCATCCCATGTTCATGAGCGACGTTAACCACATACAGTGGCAGGTCTGTCAGTTTGTCAATCTTTTTTTTTCTTTTACCCCGGGATATGCTCTGAGGCATCCCGCCTGGGGAGACCCACTCCCCAGGTATGTGGGACTCGCTGCGCCCGAAAGATGGTAAGTGGACGCAGATCTACCCACTAAAACCCGGCGAGTGCCACCAGTGCCGCCTTTGATGAGGTGCCCCGGATCTATTAAGCTAACAGGGCACGTCGACGGCTAGTCAGTCCTGCAAGGGACCGACGCCACCTCCACTGAGGGGTTGTCCCGCATCACAGAACAACCCCTCCCAACTTCGGGACAGTACAATGGGGTGAGGTTCCCATCCTCGCCCCTTGCCCCCCTGCTCTTTTGTCCCCTCCTCTTATAAGAGGGGTACAAAAAGCCCCCTCGGCTCAATTAGCTTCGCCCAAGGTGCTGGGCTCACCCTAGGCTACTGAGCCCCACCACCACGTTAAGGCCTGAACCAAGGTGGGGAGTTTGTCAATCTAAAAAACACAAACAAACTCAATTTACTTAAGTATTTTATATGTATAAGATATTTTAATTCCATTTATTCGAAATCTTTTCAGCTATCGCCCTCGCTATTGAAATAAGAGTTCATCGAATTAAAAAAACTCAAGCAAAGAAAGAAACGAAAAAGAAATATAGTTTTAAAATATTAAAGAAATATATTAAAAGACGATACGCACAGACAAAAATCTCTATATACAGATTCGTAGATCAAGCTTTAAGAAATGATAATTAATTGAAGTAATAGAAATGAACTAGGTATATTTTATTTATTTGTATAGAAATTTATACATTTGAGAAACGCATACCATTGTAACATGAATAGGCCATTGCTGCAACTGTCAAAAAAACTAACCCTGAAAAAGCAAGCAAAGTAAGAAAACATTTTTGACGTAATAACATCTTATGAATTGATGAACACCGGCAGCGCGAACGAAAAAGTGTACCGTTCCGCCTGAGCCTGTCAAACGGTAGACAGGCCCAAGCGTTGACTTAGAAACCATTATTTATAACTAATGTTGAGTACGCGACAACATGTTTTATGTTTGTGTGTTTATTTCTACAATTTAATAAGACGTTATTGATTTCCTTTATAATTTTCAGTCATATTCATTTTATTCACTTCAATTAACTATTTTCTCAAAATAGCTTCAAAAAAGGTAATTAATTTTACATCAATGTTTCTTTATGACGTTATCACGTAAAACTATCGTCCGTAAACCGACTTTACAGACAAATATTTTTTTTAAGCTGGCCGTCGCGGCAAACCAGGCATATTATGAAACATCTATGTTATATATATTAGAATTCATATTCAAATCGACTTTACTGCTAAGGCACACCATTATATTTCACACTTATTTTATATACGACGACCTCTGTGACTCAGTGGTAAGCGCGTTGGCGCTCAAGCCGGGGGTTGTGGATTCGAATCCCGCCAGGGAACAAAAATATTTTCTGTGTTCCTGGGTCATGGATGTGTATTAAATATGTGTATTATATAATAAAAATCTTAAATATATGTATAGTATAAAAGTATTAAATATATCTCCGTTGTCTGGTACCCGTAACACAAGTTCTTCGAGAACTTACCACGGGACCAGATTGACGTGGTGTGAAAGCGTCAATAATAATTATTATAAAAATATTATTATAATTCCTTAAAACTTTAGTATCAAAGAACTATGTCACCAAATAAAAATATTTCAGTATCTAAAAGCTATATTGAATTAGATAAATCTGATAAAAAATATTTTGATAACCTACTAAATAAAAACTAAAAGCAGTATTTTAGAATGTATATTAAAAATGGCTGTATAAAAAATTGAATTTCGAATAAACTTTACGACGAATTAGAGTTGTTTAATTTAAATATAAAGCGAACGAATCCAGCGGAACACAATCAAAAGTAACACGTATTGTGAATTAGCCTAAACAAAATAAAATGCTTTTTGAATATTTGAATTTCCTTTAAAACAATTCACCCGCTTTTATGAATTCACCATTTGTGAATTCAACAGACGTATGTCATAATAATTTCAAGTGATTCTTTGAATTTCGAAACTGTATCAGTGATTAGTTTTGTGTTTTCATTTTGTTTTTATGGCAATGAATTTAGATAAAAAAAAATCTGGCATAATCTATCTATTATATTGCTCATGACTAAATTTTGATGATAAAATAAACAGTATTATAATTATCACGCAACTGAGCAAGTGTCTTCTCTTTGAAATTAGTTGAGGTGAATGTTGATCCATAGTCCAGATGAGCAGGCCATCGAGCATATTTGGAATAGAGCGGTAATGTTATTTTGTATGAAAACAAATTCCGCCAAAGGAGACGGTCCAAAATTGTATGGGACGTTGGTCTACTTTTGTACATGTAATGAGATGAAGGAAAGAAAATATTGAAACAGTTTTGATTTGTTCATATCCATGAATTCATCTCAATTTCAGCGGTAGAATAATTTAATGTTTCTAAGATTTGCAACACTACGTGTATAGAACAATGGCGTATTGCGTATATTCTTTGACGTTATCTGTCAAATATAAGGAATTATGTCATTGTTCCATAGGCATCTGTCATCATTTGGTTTGTCATTGGTCAGAAATGACATTTAGTAAGTAATAATCATTCGTCTGAAGGGCGCCATCTTCATTAAGAATTGCCAACAAGTTAAAAAACTTGAAATATATTTTTATTTTTTGCATGTAAATTAGTTTCTTATACTAATTTATTTTATTTTTAATTAAATGTATGTATTTTTTCTCTATTTTTGGTATACTCTACAAGACCAGACCAGAAATGGACCATCTCCTTTGTGCTGCGACGCTGCACCGGTTCTACGCTCTGATTGGCCGATTGATGGCCATTGATGGGTGATTGGTCGATTGGATGTACATACAGATCACTGGTTGAATTTCTATTACATCAGTGACAAATCACTGACCAGTTTCGGAATGTTGTGGCTCACATTTCTACTCTATCTGGTTAGAAAGCAAATCAGAACGTCACACACCTTCAAATACTTAATCTCACCAAACTTTGATATATTTTTTTCCATTCTCCATTAGCGATGTCATTATGTTCAGGTAATACCCATTTTTGGTGCATTGACCAAGAAAGAACCCAGACCTCTTACTAGACCACCACCAAACTACTAGACCACCGTACCTCCGTATCATAATCACTTATCTTAAATAAATGATCATGCTAGTGATTATTTTCAAAAGCCCGCATCTGTAGCGGACATCCGAATATATGATACAATCGCTATGATAGCAATCAACTTGAAATTAATCTATATTTGGCAGCGTTACCACAGATACAATTATTGTATATATACTTTTACTGTATTATATAAAGTGATTTGAACGTTGTTCGTGGAGAAACATTTTTTAATACTATTTATATGTAAGAGAGGATTTTGTGTACAATTTGTGCTAAATACCTGGAAGCAATTAACCAATTATGTATTACACCCTCTTAACCTGGACTCGTAGTAAGTTCCTAAGAAAACATAAGTTTTTAGGAGATTACCATGGGTACTAGAAACGAAAATTAAAAATTCCAAATTTCCTGCCTCGCACGACAAATATATAGGAGGCAGCTGCCACCTTTTTTTAAGCTGAGAAATGCTCTGAGGCATCTCGCTGGGGAGGGGGGGGACTCCCCAAGCAGGTATGTGGGACTCGCTGCGCCCGAAGATGGTAAGGTTATCGTAAGGTGGACGCAGCTCTACCCTCTAAAACCCAGCGAGTGCCACCAATGTCGCCTTTGGTGTGGTGCCCCGGATCTATTGAGCAAACAGGGCACCTCGACGGCTAGTCAGTCCCTCAAGGGACCGACGCCGCGTCCACACAACAACCCTTTCCGACGTCGGGACATAGCAATGGTTCCTATCCTCGCCCCTCGACAAAAGAGTAGGGGGGACCCCTACTCTTTTGTCCCCTGTTCTTATAAGAGGGGTACAAAGAGCAGCTCCCTCGGTTCAATTAGCGTCGCCGAAGGTGCTGGATTCACCTTAAGCTACTGAGCTCCACCGCCACGACAAGGCTTGAACGTTAGTGGGGAACCAGCTGCCACCTACGGTACTTCCGAACCGATACGACTTGGGAACCTTCAAGAAAAGAGCATACTTATATTAGAAAGGCCGGCAACGTGTGTGTGGATGTCGTTTATCACTTACCACTCACATATATGACCCGGTACAGTACTTCTACTTATCATACACATTGTCTGTACTCGGATTCAAACCCACGACCGAATGATATAGCGACCCGTCAGAAAAGACTCTAATTTAGGGTTTTTGATGCACGAAGTAATCTATGACTTCTAGGTTATAAAAAGCCTGACTTTGTTTTCTAAGCTTTTCATTAATAATATAAGTTACGAATAATAGATAATGCAAATATCAATCTATACATCTACTAGTGGCACCGACATACGTTGTTCAGTACAAAATATGTTTTTTTGTGAATCTAAACCATCCTCGAATCCCCTTGAACTCACACAAAAAATTTCATCAAAATCGGTCCAGCCGTCTAGGAGGAGTTCAGTGACATACACATGCACACGAAATATATATATAAAGATACAGCCTTTTTTACAACATTTGTCTGTCTGTTTGTTTCGGCTAATCTCTGAAACGGCTGGGCCGATTTTGATGAGACTTTCACTGGTAGATAGCTGAGGTTATAAGGAGTAACTTAGGCTATAAAAGTAATCCACCCGCGTACGGCTGTAAATCTAAATTAACGCGGGCGAAGCTGCGGGCTACCTCTTTTTCAAAAAAGATTCACATGTTATGCAAACGGGACCGGTTTAAGCCTCTTAACTTTCTGTAGCTGAGTCTATACAATATGTTCTTTAAAATGGTGGAAGGAATTTCTCCAATTTTCGTTTTTAACGAAATAAAATAACAAAAACCATTAAGTCGTTTACGTCCTTTATTTATAAGATGGAGTATGGAGCGCGTATGGAGAGCCACGCTCCGCTCAGGACGCTCAACCGCTCTGGTGCGTGTCCGGTATTAGAATTATTGTTTAACAATGTGTCGTCTTAAATAGTTGTTCTTAATTATATGACCACCAACTGTGTATCTATTTTAACGGTAACCATAATTACGTCAAGTTTGTACCAAATCCAATTTTTGCATAGATTTTTGTTTAATCGCAAGCACGAGGTATTTTTATAGCATACCCTCCGTAAACAAGCATTCGAAGACTTTTGGCGACCATCGACGTCCATACACATCCGCACAACAGAAATTAATATGCAGATGCGTCGCCCTCCTTTTCCCTATCCACCCCCCAATGGGCCACCTGAAACTCACAAACCGCACGAAACGCGACAGCATAGCTTTCACTTTACGCCGGTATTATGTGAGCAAGAGGTACCACCCTGGTCGTGCCGGCCCAATTTGTTTGCAGCGTGGCACTACCTCTTACTAAAAAGATGGTGTAGTGGTAGGTTTAGGTGACACACACAGGTCGCAGATTCAAATCTTGCTAAAGTTTGAAAAAATATATTACACATTAATAACCCTTAATTATTTTTGACATAAAAACATAAATTTTCTTAAAATATTAGGATATGTAGTCTGACATAATAATAGGAAATTAACACGCATACATGATACAACACAACCTCTTGTTCAAAATCCGTAATATTACAATATTTATCATTTTAACGCCTACAACTGAATTCGAACCCCTGATCTCTGACTAGTGTTAGAAAGACAGTACATTATACAAATAATTACCGTATTAGCATTGCCGCCGATGCCGGCAAGGGTGCCACCAGTTTCAATATAATTAGAGCAGGCCAATAGAATCTGAATCGCATAATTAGCCTAATTAGTAATAATTCATGAGCAAATACCTAATTTCATATGCAACCCACGATCTGTCTTAACCTCGCCATATTGTTTACTATTTCATCACCATCAGACATATTTCAGTTCAATGAACGGCAGGACACCCGAATTGAGCTCAGACCAGCTAGCAGTAAGATAGTCGTTAGTTTATTTTTTACTGAAAAAATAATTATTAAAAATAAATAAAATAGTAAAATTAATATGTTTTTCTAAAATATAAAGTAGAATAGGAAAATCTCGGTTATTAGGTATAAACACACACACACTATACAGTGCTGATATTACTGATTTACTTAAAATCCTTTGCTTTAGAAAAATATGATGGCTATAAAATGGGGTTGGCATATTATTTACAAAAAAAAACCCCTGAACAAAACCAGATTAAAAAATCCGTCCAAGTGCTAGTCGGACTTGCGCACGAAGGGTTCCGTACCATTACATAATAAGTATACAACATTAGACACTTTAACAAAAAATATGTTTTATTTTGAATTATTTTTTTTTATATTTGAGTTGATTGAATGAAAGGTAAATTGCGGTTTACGATTTATGACGTATTAAAAAAACTACTTGTAGATCTTGTTCAAACCAACTTTCGGTGGAAGTTTACATGGTAATGTACATTTTATATTTTTTTAGTTTTATCATTCTCTTATTTTAGAAGTTACAGGGGGGGACACATTTTACCACTTTGGAAGTGTTTCTCGTGCAAACTATTCAGTTTAGAAAAAAATTATTTTAAAAACCTCAATATCATTTTTAAAGACCTATCCATAGATACCCCACACGTATGGGTTTGATGAAAAAAAAATGAGTTTCAGTTCTAAGTATGGGGGACCCCCAAAATTTATTGGTTTTTTTTTTCTATTTTTATGTAAAAATCGGTTAAATGTATGCGGTTCGCAGAATACATCTACTTACCAAGTTTCAACAATATAAGTCTTATAGTTTCGTAAAAAAGTGGCTGTGACATACGGACGGACAGACAGACAGACAGACATGACGAATCTATAAGGGTTCCGTTTTTGCCATTTGGCTACTGAACCCTAAACAGGAAAATATATCACTGAACATCTTCATGCTGTCAAAAAAAGTTATGTTGGCAGGACTGACCCGAAAATCTATCATCAAATAAAAGGAGCGGGCTGTATTATAACAGTACTACCATCTTGCTTGTTTCTCCCGTGAAACAGCTTTGCTGTGTTTCGGAGAGAAGGGCAAGACAGGTAGTGTAATTACTGGCACCGAGACTTAACATCTTATGTCTCAGGATAGGCAACACATAGATGAGTTGCCTGGGCTCGTTTATGTTCATGGGCGACGTCGACCACTTACCATCAGGTGGCACGTCTGCTAGTTTGCCTATCCAACTAAAAAAAATTCAGAGATATTCATTTTTAAGATATTCATTTTTTATTAAAAAAATGAATTTTGTTTAACAAAACCAACCTTTTATTTTTTTTCTTTTACGCCGGGAAATGCTCTGAGGCATCCCGCCTGGGGAGTGGGTCTCCCAAGGTGGGTATGTGGGACTCGCTGCGCCCGTAAGATGGTGAATGGACGCAGCTCTACCCACTAAAACCCGGCGAGTGTCACCAGTGCCGCCTTGGTGAGGTGCCCCGGATCTGTTAAGCTGACAGGGCACCTCGTCGGCTAGTCAGTCCCGCAAGGGACTGACGCCACCTCTACAGAAGGGTTGTCCCGCACCGCAGAACAACCCCTCTCAACGTCGGGATAGTACAATGGGGTGAGGTTCCCATCCTCACCCCTTGCCCCCTGCTCTATTGTCCCCTCTTCTTATAAGAGGAGTACAAAGAGCCCCCTCGGCTCAATTAGCTTCGCCCAAGGTGTTGGGCTCACCCAAGGCTACTGAGCCCCACCGCCACGTCAAGGCCTGAACCATGGTGGGGTTACAAAACCAACCTTCCTAAACCAATGCCAGAATTATATTTATAATTATAAAAATAATAAAAATCATAATTCTAATCGAGATACTGACAAAGTCTATAGAAACTCCATCTGTATTGAAACCCGCACATCATCCATTAAATCCGACGCTTTTTTTATGAAAACAATTTTTCTTGTCCGTAAAATAGTGGTTCATATGCAGATTGCTTTGTTTTTCGCGCAAACAACGAAAAACCAACGAGTAAATTCGGACTCAAAGCGTTTTGCATCACAACAAGTAGCCAGGACCATGCACAAAGCCTTTGTTGATAATTTGAATAAACGACACCGCCAGTTTAAAATTTTCCCGGATTTACACTAAGCCTAGATTTTTTTTGAATAAATTTACATTACAACTATTAGTGTTGTATATTTAGAATTGTGCGAGGATGCTTACAATAGATAATATTTTTTTTTAACTAAAGACTATTATTTTATTCTAATTTGGATAATTGGAATGTTCAATTAGTGCTAGAAAAAAACAGTTTTTTTTTATAAATCCTAAGTATACCTAAGTCGTGCGAAGCTCTCCTGAGTTTTAGCAACAAAACAAGTAACAACAATGGCTCGTTTTTAGAAAAAAAAACATTTACCAACTATAATTTTAAAAAAAACAATATAACCTGCAGAATCACAAATAGGTGAATAAACTTCTTGCAATGTTAAATCGACAAAATGGTTTTTGTTGAAATATACAACATTTATTTTACTTAGCATCAAAAGAACAGTACAAAAAAAACAAATTTGATTTTAATTCACTTTTTCACAAAAATATAATATTATAAAAGAGCACTTGAAAAAATGTTTACCGTATCGTAAAATGCGATCTCTTCCAGACTACCTTTATATAAACGAGATAACTAGAAAAGGAAAGGCGCAGGCTATTTATAGTTTAAGAGCATTGTTATTAGAACAACAACGATCTTATTATTTGAATAAAATTTTTGTTCTGAGAACAATTTTACTTTTAAAATTTCAATCAAGTTTTTTGGCATTTTGAATAAAATGAAACTTTTAAATTAAAGAATTCTCTAGTAGGTATTACAAAATCAATATCATCCAAATTCCAAATTCATTAAATTAAATATTATTTTTGTTTTTTATTTTACTGATATCTTAAAAAAATAAATCTGCAACTAAAAGTATACATTTTACACAAAATTATTGGATTATTTTTTTTCTCTTTATTCAAAGGTAATTTTATCCGACACAGGTATGTCAGTCCCATTGAAACTAAATTAAACAATTAGACACGTCACAACCTAACTTATACAACGTAACTTAAAATACGGATATAATTATTGTACCACCATGTTGCTTGTTTCTCCCGTGAAACAACTTATGCATTCCTTGGATGTGCTATCCTGATTATCCTAATCCGGATATTGGAACAAACTTATTAAATTATTGCATTGTCATCGGTTCTTAAAAAGTGTGCAAAGTTTCAATTTAATCCGACGTCTTAACGTGGGTAAAATAACGTTTAAAAATTCCGTAACATAAATTTACATCATATAGACGTATGATTATGCATGTATGTATATGCATGGTAAAATAATATATCTTTTTGCTATAAAATAAACTTAATAAAATGAATCATATTTTAGGAGTAATTTTATTCTTCTAATAAATAAACAAAATTAGGAGCTTTTAAGCTCGACCATCAATTACGATATTCTGATAGCTATACAAACACCCGAAGCGCATCCATCTTACCTAAGTCCTAAGTCTTGTGAGGAGTGTGGTCACTACACCCGTCTAGCCGTCAGTTTGTTTGTCTGTCTATAATAAGACGGTCAAGTGCGAGTCGTAATAAGCAAAATTATAGTTTAAAAAACTAGGAAAAAGCTTTAATAGCAAACCGAACTAAAAATTTGAAAATAATTTCAATACAAGTGATAAATGGATTAACAATAAATTTGATATTACTTATTGAATTAATATTCATTGTTAAAAATATGTCATCGGTATCTATTTCTAAAAGTGAACTTATTATAAAAACTTAGTACAAACTTCAAAACACCACACGCTTTTTTACAATAAGTAGGTAATATAATTTTTTTGGTAACAATTTAATTCTTGTATTGAAATTTCTAATTTTTATTTCGGTTTGCTAATAAAGCGTGTTTCTTAGTTTTTTTTTTAATCATAATTATTTTTTTTACATTTTTTAGTATCGACTTTTTTATTAATTTACACTACTCAACTTATGGGAATCCCTTTAGAATGAGTGAGAAACTAAAAACCACACAAGTGATGTAGGTTGGTTGGATGAGGTAGGTAGAACAAACTTATTAAATTATTGCATTGCATCCTATTCTGCTTGTTTCTCCTGTGAAACAGCTTTGCTGTGTTTCGGAGAGAAGGGCAGGATTGTGTACTAATATTATGTCTTACGATAGGCAATGAGATCGCCTGGGTTAGTTCAAAGGCACTATGTTAGCTTGGTCCCGTGGTAATGGCGTGTTAAACGTGTACTAATAGTAACTTTAAGTATAACTAAATTTAAGAAAATTTAAGGTACGTTATACCTATAGCTCATTTAATGACTCAGGGCGGTATATAAACATCATATTATAAATTTCAAGTGTAGCGGGTCGCAATACCGTGACTTCTGCGACTACACTTATACCTACATAATAAAAAACCGACTCACTCTTACTTTAGCTCTTTTTACGGCTATATATCGGCTTGCAACTGTGGCCGATACCCCGGTGTATTTGCCTGGTGCAAATTTGTCCACGTGTCGAGATTAAAAGTCACATTGCTACCCATTCCCGATCGCTTGACTTTTTTTGTGTGCGGGAAAATGCATTTACGCATGACACAGACACCTCAAATCTTTGACAGACTAAGAGAGTCCCCGAACCCGATACCCGATAACCCGAGCAAAAACTTCAAGGCTGTCCGCTCTTGGTACAACCAAGAACTGATGACCATAAAACGGCTGAATCTGCTAAAACATGATTTAAAACCAACGCTATAAAACTTTGGGGTTATAAATGGTTTTCTCATCACACGATCAACATCGATCACATCAATGGCATTAAATCAATGAAATTTAGTATATAGGGGGTTTAGGGGGCGATAAATCGATCTAGCTAGGAATCATTTTTAGAAAATGTCATTTTAATTAAAAAAAAAAAAAGTCCGAGCAAAGCTCGGTCATCCGGTTACTAAAACTTAATCAAGCAATTATTAAGTTCAATTTTATAAAAATCATCGATATAGATATGAAATGGTAATAGACAGAGTTATCATGATTTTATGACAGTAAAAATAGGCAAACTAGCGATCGAGACATCTGTGGCGTCGCCCAAGAACCGAACGAGTTAACCTGGAACTAGCCCACACAATTTACCGGTGGGAGGGAAGCCCTGTGCCGCGCTCCCGGCTGCATGGGTACCACCGTCTTGCTTATTTCTACCGTGAAACAGCTTTGTTGTGTTTCGGAGAGAAGGGCAAGACAGGCAGTGTAATTACTGGCACCGAGACTTAACATCTTGTGTCTCAGGATAGGCAACACATAAATGAGTTGCCTGGGCTCGTTCCAGGTAAACTGGTTTATGTTCATGGGCGACGTCAACCACTTACCATCAGGTGGCACGTTTGCCAGTTTGCTTATCCAACTAACATAAAAAAGTCAATTCAGTCACGCGTTATCTATCCTGATTTCTGAAACGTAAGATGGTAAACCTAGGTGTTAGCAATTACACAACATTTCTTTCAGCAAGAAATGGTGTTTCTTGCAGAAGAACGCACAGCACAAGTGCATTCCACTTTTTTTTTTTTTTCTTTAACGCCGGGAAATGCTCTGAGGCATCCAGCGGGGGAGTGGGTCTCCCCACGCGGGTATGTGGGACTCGCTGCGCCCGACAGCTGGTAAATGTACGTAGCTCTACCCACTAAAACCCGGCGAGTGCCACCAATGCTGCCTTTGGTGAGGTGCCCCGGATCTAGAAAACAAACAGGGCACCTCGACGGCTAGTCAGTCCCGCAAGGGACCGACGCCACCTCCACAGAGGGGTTGTCCCGCACCACAGTACAACCCCTCCCAACGTCGGGACAGTACAATGGGGTGAGGTTCCCATCCTCACCCCTTGGCCCCTGCTCTTCTGTCCCCTCTTCTTATAAGAGGGGTACAAAGAGCCCCCTCGGCCCAATTAGCTTCGCCCAAGGTGCACCGCTCACCCTAGGTTACTGAGCCCCACCGCCACGACAAGGACTGAACTATGGTGGGGACAAGTGCATCCCACTGGTAATATTTAATACATACCGGTAATATTTAATATATACCGGTAATATTTAATATATGCCGGTAATTTCAGTATCAATCTTCGACATCAAATTAAATACATTTTCATTTACAATGTAAATCCTCTAAAACCATGTTCTTTCCGTCATACCTTTCCTGAATACAAATATGTGCAGACCAAAATGTCTCTTGTTGTATTGCAGCAGACGCCATAATACCATCCCACCTGCATGGCAGGGCTTAGGCTTTATTGTTATATTACGTGCACTCGTGCTGTTTGGAGCCATATGCCGAAATATAGGTACAGTGAGCTCCCAGCTGCTATAGTTAGCTCTTAACTAGAACTAAGAGCGTGTGGCCTAACGAACGAGATTTCACGGAAACCGAATTTTTTCAAAACCAAAATTTTTCAAAAACAAAATATTTTTAAAATTGAATTAATTTTTTTTTTATAATTCACCAAATTGAATTCATTATAGATTTTCTTTTTAACTTAATTAATTAAATTATATCTACCTCAATTAATAATTATAACTTTATATAGGTTATAAAAAGAATATATTTCGAAAATCGCAGAATTATCCATTGTATTATGTATTTTATATATTTATTTATAGACACTATGTATTTTATATATTAAATAACTCATAAGAAAATTATGTTAATTAATGTAGTCACAATATAATTGTCACTAAAGAAAAATATTTTTATGGTTGTTCGTGTCTTTAAGTCACGTAGCATTTTTTTATACAATATAGTGAATTAACAACTCAAAACATTTTGAAACTGGTACACAAATAATACAATTTTATTACACCCTTATATATGAAAATTTCATCCCACGTTTTTCCGCAATAAACTCCCAAATTAAGGACATAACTGATCTTGATAATATGAACACTACCCAGTTCAGCCCAGCTTAAGAGATAAATTTATATGATAGGTGGTCCACTAGTATTAATTAAATTGTATTACTCAAAACTTATCGCTTACTCGTATACCTTACACCAAACGTCACATAATATTACTCTCTCTAGCATGTACACATTCCCAGAAGTTAGCGGCGTTAGGAGTTTATTTTAACTAAAATTAATATAATTACCAAACTACACACTTTGATTCAAATTTTAGATGTAATGTGATCTATCACTTTATCATCAAAGTTTATTTTAATATAATATAACAATATTTAGCTATTGTATTAAGATTGGTAGGTATCCATAATTAATTGTTGTATGAGGGGTAAGATAATGGAAAATATTTTTATTGAATTTATATATTCTATGAATTTTATTCAGATGTATTTTAGATAAAATATAATAATATTTTCATACACATAATTCTTTTATGCGTGTGTATGTCACTGAACTTCTCCTACCGCTGGACCGATTTTGATATATTTTTTTTGTTTGTTCACGTAGATTAGGGAATGGTTTAGATTCAGATTTAGCCCACTATAAAATGTTTTGTGCAGGACAACGTCCTTTTTTTTTCTTTAACACAGGGAAATGCTCTGAGGCATCCCGCGGGGTAGAGGATCTCCCCACGCGGGTATGTGGGACTCGCTGCGCCCGAAAGCTGGTAAGTGGACGCAGCTCTACCCACTAAAACATTGTGGCACTCAACGGCCACCAATACTGCCTCTGGTGTGTCCGTAAAGAGCAAACAGGGCATCTCGACGGCTAGTCAGCCCCTCAGGGGACCGACGCCACCTCCACAGAGGGGTTGTCCCGAACCACAGAACAATCCCTACGTCCCAACGTCGGGACAGTACAATGGGGTAAGGTTCCCGTCCTCGCCCCTTTCCCCCAGATCTTTGGTCCCCTCTTCTTATAAGAGGAGTATAAAGAACCCTCTCG
The DNA here is from genome assembly GCA_963853865.1 of Helleia helle. Lineage (NCBI taxonomy): Eukaryota > Metazoa > Arthropoda > Insecta > Lepidoptera > Lycaenidae > Helleia > Helleia helle. Next base: position 3,290,699 of record OY971425.1, on the reverse strand, counting down.
GCTCAATTAGCTGCACCCCAAAGTGCTAGGCTCCAGGCTACTGAGCCCCACCGCCACGTCAAGGCCTGAACCATGGTAGGGACAGGACAACGTCTTTCGGGTCCCTTAGTGATATAATTATTATAATTTTTGCACCATTTATGAGATTCCATGATGGTAGAACATTATAAGATATTCCCAACCCCTTGAGATAATTTATTTATCTAATGCAAAATACTTATTTTCAAATCTTCCGTCATATAAAATAGATTTTAATATTCCAAATATTTTATTTCTTTATTTATGAATCACAACTTACAACTGTAATTACAGGCGTGCCTAATATAGCAAAGTATTGTAATTATAAATATTATTTCTCTTGTGAATTCACTCATTGAAAATTATGTTTAAAAAAAAAAATCTAGTCACCCATTTTTATTCCAAATATAAATGTATTAATTTCCATTTATTATTTTGAAACAGATACAAAAAATCACACTGTATTTGGAAACAATAATTTGATTAAATGTACTAGCAACATTGAAACATTATTCGAAACATAAAATATTTACATAAATTCAAAAACAAAGGGAATCTGAGCGTATTAATTAAAATTAACTTATTAATTTCTTGGACGTCACTCTATTGTCTATTGTTAGGATCGTGAATACACAAACTTCACAAAGTATCATTTAATTGTCATTTAATACGAAAAGTTGGTATATTTGTCGTCATCATCATCATCATAAGCGGATAATCGGCCCAGCCGTTTCCAAGATTAGCCGGAACAAACAGACAGACAGACGGACAGACAAAAATTGTAAAAAATGCTCTTTCGGTATATGTACCGTGAATATATCTATATGTATTTAGTAAAAAGCGGTTATTGTAATATTACAAACAGACACTCCAATTTTATTTATCTGTATAGATTAAGGATGAAGCGTCTGGTTCAGGATGTTTTCCTTCACCGATGACCAATCGTTTCTGGTGCTATGAAAATTTATAAAAAACCCACTTTTGGTTTCAGGATCGAACCCAGACCTCTCAATTCTAAGTCGAGCCCATATACCCACTAGACCATCGCCGCTCAATATATGTAATAATAATAATAATATGTTGGGACAACTCACACACGGCCATCAGATACCAAACTAGACAGAGGCTGTTCTTATGGCAACCAGACAAGTGATATATTTCTAAATGCATACGTAATATAGATAAATTACACCCAGACAGAAAAAATGATAATGCTCGTCACAAAAACATTTGTCCTGGGGATCGAACCAACGACCTTCTAGCCAAACTACAACCACTAGACCAACAGGTCAGTCTAATGTATACATAATATATATTCTGATTTCATTGTTATATTTTATAAGACTTAATTAATTTAGAATCCAATTGCATGCAAATATTTACTTTGTTAGAAGTGCTGTGTTCCATTTTCCATTTTGAATCGTATCTATGTGTCTGTGTAGATCCAATATTGTTGCTTTGAAGTGAAGAAAACATAGGTACTTCACTGTTATCTAAGATTGGTTTGAGGTGAAGGATAACATTGTATAAGTAAACAAGAGAATATAATATATAACACCTTACAAAGGCCCAAGGGACTGCCGATAGAAGCGATAACTTACAATTTTAGTTGATCAGTAGAAAGTACTATCATCATCATCATGGGGTGCCATCTTCTTATTGTAGTTTGGAGGTCATCTTTCGGTACTCCGACCGATCATGGGATATTCTCTTGATCTGGTGGTAACGTGGTCCAGTTCTTTATATCGTCAAACCACTTTCAATCATGGTTAAGGGAAATACAATTGCCATTTTTAGTTACTAACAAATAATTAAGTATAACTCTTACCTTATATAGTGCGAAAGAGACAACAAATTTTGATATAAGGTGTAAACACAGCGACACAGCACTCAGCAGTGTAGAGCAGCTTGCTGTATCTTTCTCGCTTCAGCACCCTGCGGTCCCGTGTTCACCCGATCGAGCATTTCTCCTCCGAGCGTGACGGATCAACCTCACTCACAGTAAAAAAGTTTTCATTTCAATAAAATATGGATATCTTACCGGTCTTTTACTAGTGGGTAATGTGCTTATGTCGCGTACCCCGGTGGCCCAGAAGAATTGCATTTTTTCTGTGAAACAGCATTAGTGTGCAAAATAAGTACAAGTTAAAACAACTTAAATAATACACAAGAAAATACATAAGCAGTGCAATGCTGACACGGAGACTTACCTCTCAGGATATGAGTTGTCAGGGCTATTCACAAGCGAACGTTTTTGACTATTTATTATGGTGACTGGTCTGAAAGTCAGCCTGTCAGTCAGTCAGAAAAGCCTGTCTATGTAAATAAAAAAATGAATCTACATAGTCTAAAAAAAAGATTGCGACGAATTGAGAAGCTCCTTTTTGAAGTCGGTTAAAAAACAATCAAAAACAATATGAAATTAATTCAGTTCAATTACTTTGGAAGGTTTTTAATTCAAAGATAGACAGATTTTCTAACAGCCACAATTAAACTCATGTGGAGATCTTCGTTTAGTATAGAAATTACATTACAATAAGGTGGGTCATTGATAAGGGATCTGGAATGATACAAGCAAAACAAAAACCAACGTACAGGGTTCGTATAATCCCCGCAAATTTCTAATGCGCTGGAACCTTGTTGTATAACATCGGCGTGACGTCATCCGCAAATAAAAGTACAGATAACAAAAACAACAAGTTTTATAATTTTAATTATTATTATTGAATTAATGTTGTCATAGCAATAGGGTTAAATATTTATGATAATCGTATAGTTAGCTTGAAAATAAAAAACTAGTCCATTGAAGAGTTACATTTAGTGTTGCATTTCTCAGAGGATGCAATTTCATTATTTTATGTACTACTACTATGTCATCTTCGCTGAAGTTCGTTGAGCAGATCTGAACAGCGGACAGATCGTCTATCACGTCCAGCTTCTGCTGCAGGAACGCCAGCAATTCGTTCGCCACAAGTTGTTGGCTCATAACGAAATATAACTACGAGCGACAGCTTACGCCGCGCTACACGTTTACTTATGCCCGGTTCCTATATTTAACGGAACGTCATGGTATAAAAGTTACTATCCGTTTTTCTAGAACCGACTACGAGTCGTAAGTACCGTTCCACAATTAACTTTCTATACCTGACGTCGACGGACGTCAGTTAATTATTTAAATACCGAGCCCTCTTCAAAAATGCTTCATTTTTTTTTGTTAGTTGGATAGGCAAACTGGCAAACGTACCACCTGATGGTAAATTGTCGACGTCGCCCATGAACATAAACTAGTATACCTGGAACGACCACAGGCAACTCATTTATGTGTTGCCTATTCTGAGACATAAGATGTTAAGTCTCGGTGCCAGTAATTACACTGCCTGTCTTGCCCTTCTCTCCGAAACACAGCAAAGCTGTTTCACGGGAGAAACAAGCAAGATGGTGGTATCCATGCAGCCGGGAGCGCGGCACAGCGCTTCCCTCCCACCGGTAAACATTCATTATTATTAACAAATATATAGGAACTTACAGATGACTAATGTGTATATCCACCACTTATACCACTTTGAATGGTTGAATATAGTCGAATCATGAGCGGAGCCAGGCCAACGAGCTACCACATTCATAAAAATCAGATTGGCATTGCATACCGCTTGCACATTAAGGAACAAATTGGGAGGAGTTGTTATGTGGTGCAGGACAACCCCTCTGTGGAGGGGACGGAGGGACTGACTAGCCATCGAGTCGCCCTGGTTGCTCAACAGATCTAGGTCACCTCACTAAAGGCGGCATTGGCGGCACTCGCCGGAATTTAGTACGTAGAGCTGCAATCACCACCTTTCGGGCGCAGCGAGTCCCACATACCCGCCTGGGGAGACCCGCTCCCCCGCGGGATGCCTCAGAACATATCCCGGCGTTAAAGAAAAAAAGGGTTAGGTTAGGTAAATTTTGATGGTGTAGGTTACGGGTGTAGATCAGGTAGGTTAGTTACAAATCCCCACCATGGTTCAGGCCTTGATGTGGTGGTGGGGCTCAATAGCCTAGGGTGAGCCCAGCACTTTGGGCGAAGTGAATTGAGCCGAGGGGGCTCTTTGTACTCCTTTTATAAGAAGAAGGAACAAAAGAGCAGGGGGCAAGGGGCGAGTACGGGAACCTCACCCCATTGTACTGTCCCGACGTTGGGAGGGGTTTTCTGTGGTGCGGGACAATCCCTCTGTGGAGGTGACGTCGGTCCCTTAGGGGACTGACTAGCCGTAGAGGTGCCCTGTTTGCTCATTAGATCCGGGGCACCTCACCAAAGGCGGCAGTGGTGGCACTCGGTTTTAGTGGGCTGCGTTTACTTACCAGCTTTCGGGCGCAGCGAGTCCCACATACCCACGCGGGTAGACCCACTCCCCCGCGGGTATTATATATTCTATCACGCCTATTATCTTCTTCTGAATCACTGGAACTCGATACAACATCACTTCTCTATCACTATCTGAACTCGATATTTTAAAATTCCAGCGAAAAAGGTGAAATATACAACTTGCTCCTTACCGATACCGACCGAAATTGGGGGATAACCAAGTGACATTACCAATGACGTTTCAAATATTTATAGGAACGCCTAGCCTGTCATCTCCGTACAATACGCTTACCGTCCGTTACCTGTAAACCTCCAATCCGTTAGTAACAAGCTGTCAGTAAGTTGCCTGACAAGACGTTTTTTATAGGAATGGTTTTAGCTTATGCCTCGTATATTACACTACTATTCGTAACTAAAACGGATCGTTTCTTAAATATAGGCCGGGCATTAATGGTAATTGTCAGCAATACGTCCGCATCGAGTGGCGGCCGAACGAGACTTTTAAACCTAAACATATAGCTCTCGCATGGATATCATCTTATTACAGGTGAATCTCGAGTCACGTCGTCATGGTCTTCACCAAGGGACCCACCGTTAAGTTGCATTTTATCAACTAAAAGTCACACCACTTTTATCTCATTCTATATTAAATAAGGACGTTATCACGCAAAGAATAAGCTCGTTGAAGTGGTAGTGGGCTGGTTACACACTCGGGAGAACGGATGGCCGAAGGGGCAATAAGATTCAAGAGTAGAGACTGCTTTTAGGTAGACACTAGACGAAAGGGAAAACGATCTCTGTGCGGTGGCCGTTTCATGTTGTATGCGAGTGGCAAGGGATCGACCGTCTTAGCGTTCATTGAAGGAGGCCTATGTTCAGCAGAGGATGGATAGAGGCTAATGATGATGATGATAATGTGTTATGGCTACTAGAAACGGAAATAAAAAGTATTAATTCCGGACCGGACCCGGAGCATACATCATACAAATTATTTTAATTTGGCGGGATTGGAATCCGAAACGTTATGTCCAGACAGCTGACCACTTAACAGAACGTTTACCTTCGACCTTGAAGTATAGAAGTAAAGAGGACCATATTGTCATATGGAAGAAAATTAAAAAGTATCCATGTAAAGCTATAAATAACAGTTCAAAAACCGTCCACAATGGCGCTGGTGTAGATAATGGGTATAGTGTGAATGTAGCAGTTTTAAATGAGATATGTGTATGTACCTATCCATATATAAATGCGTGTGTGTGTTTGTGTTGCCTATCTCTGGGCGCGCTGACGTAAAAAAATGACCCTCTAGCTACTGTAGCGCCACGGTTATTCACCTTTTCAACGGACACATTTCATACACAGAGAAGGTACTCCTTAATTTTTAACTCAATGCCTTTGACTAGTTTTAATCCACAGCTTCCCACACGGTTGTTAACTATGCTTCAAATTTAATAACCTTTATTAAGTTTACCAATTTTGTTAAACACTGAACGTTATTTAAATTTAAGACTGCAATATTTGTTTAATTAATATCAGAATGAATATTTTCCGTAGTGTATGCAAAACAAACAAATAGTGTATCGAAATTTTCATTTCACTGATCTGTTCTTAATTCTCATTCCTTTTACCACCATACATGATTGAGGGCCTATTTTAATAAATCTTACTCTTAATACTTATTTATTTTATTTGTTTCAATTTTTTTAATATTCCAAATTATTTTAAAAAATCCTTTTAAGCTACATTCATATTTTCAGCAACAAATCTTTTTGTGCATTCAGTCGATCCAGGTTTGCTAGATTCGTACTGAAAATTGCATTCAAATTTCTTATTAAATATTTTTAATTTAAAAAATAATATTTTAAAATCGTTACTGTATATACTAGCGGACCCGACGGACGTTGTCCTGTCCATTTTACATTGGACCAAATTGTGAATTTAAATCATTCGCGAATCCACTTTCGAACACACACAAAAACTTTTATCAAAATCGGTGCAGCTGTAACGGATTTCAGTGGAACACACACGCACAGAAAAAATATAGATATATAAATGAAGATTTGTACCTCAACGTGATTTATACGATTTACGAAATTCAATAAATCTATTTTAGCCGGCTTAATCATATGATTGTATGGCTTATAAAAATAAGAAATAAATAAAAAAAAATAAAAAAAACTTTTGAAGGACAAATTGATGTTGAAGATTTTAATTATCTGTTTTGCTCAATGATCAATTTGATAAATTTCAATATAATTTAAGTGAAAATGAAATATCAACCAACTTAATCAACAAAGGCAATGTTGCCAGGTAGCCAAGAGAAGACTGAGACATAATTAAGAAGACGCCATTTTATCAACTTAAATCAAATCAGATTCTGAATTTTTTTATATTATCTTAACCGAAAGGAGGGATATCTTTACCGATGGAGGATGTGCCGCGCTCCCGGCTGCATGGGTACCATCTTGCTTGTTTCTCCCGTTAAACAGCTTTGCTGTGTTATGGCGAGAAGGGCAAGACACACAAGACAGGCAGTGTAATTACTGGCACCGAGACTTAACATCTTTTTTTTCTTTAACGTCAGGAAATGCTCTGAGGCATGCCGCGGGGGAGTGGCTCTCCCCCGGCGGTTTTGTGGGACTCGCTGCGCCCGAAAGCTTGTAAGTGGACGCACCTACTAAAACCCGGCGAGTGCCACCAATGCCGCCTTTGGTGAAGTAGCCCGGATCTGTCGAACAAGGGCAACAGGGCACCCCGACGGCTAGTCAGTCCCTCAAGGGACCGACTCCACCTTCACAGAGAGGTTTTCCCGCACCACAGAAAGAACCCTCTCAACGTCAGGACAGTACAATGGGATGGAGGTTCCCATCCTCCCCCCTTATTCCCCTGTTCTTTTGTCCCCTCTTCTTATGAAAAGGGTACAAAGAGCAGCTCCCTCGGCTCAATTTGCTTCGCCCAAGGTGCTGGGCTCACCCTACGCTACTGAGCCCCACCGCCACGACAAGGCTTGAACCATGGTGGGGAATGTAGCTGGTACCTAATTGATTATCGTAATTAATGGTTTCGTCGTATCGTAAAGGTTTATTACGAATTTTACCAACGTTTTGGATACCTGAACAACGTCACGGAATTATTATATAGGAATTAACAGTAATATGTTTTACCGAAGGAAAATAAATTTTGCTTTTATCTTCTGAAACATACAAAAAAGAAATTAGGTAACTATCGCACTGGCTGCAATGTGGGGAGGGTGAGGTGAAAGGGACAGTTCACGAATACTTCTCGGACATATTTCTACCTAATCGTATTGTTAACATAATATGCAATAATAGGAATTGTTTTAACAAAACGGTTTTTTATTAGTACCTTTAACGTCTTAGAGGTAAAATATGGTTTAGAGTGTAAATTGAAGTATAATTCTTTTTTGTATTTTTGTTTTAATTAAACAGCTTATCAGCTGACCAGTAAATCACTCTATGGTAACAGCCAACTTTTCCTTTCTATGGGTTATGGGGTTAGGCCCGCCACTGCCGTAATTACTCCTATAGTCAGAATCGACAGCGGTAACCTCTAAACATCGAGTAAATTTAAAACGGAATAGAACGGTAATGTTTTGTCTTTTTTATGAAAACAAACTCCGCCAAATTTGTGCTGCGACGCTGCGCTGGTTTCGCGCTCTGATTGGCCGATTGGTGGCATTGATGGGACGTATACACTGGTTGGTTGAATTACTATTACATCAGTGACAAATCACTGATAAGTTTCAGATTTTTATGGCTCATATTACTACTCTATCCGGTTATATGCTTAATGCCACCAAATGACGCTTCAATATAATCTCAGGGAACCCGAGAGATAAAATACAACATACATAAGTTCACGAGTCTCAGATGAACTACAGGCGACGTTGACCACGTTCCACGCGACTATTTTATCTACCACTATTAACATGTCTCCACTACTTTATATACAAAAACCAAGCACAGAATCTAAAAACATGGTATTAATATCGGCTTTAAAAGTTAAAAATCATCGTAAAAAGAGCAATTTCAATTCGAAGATTAATTGTTCAAATCTGATTCTATTGTTCAACTTGTTGTCGACACTTGCCCTTTATGAAATTCGCGTACCATTGTTTCGGCGGGATTAAAAAAAGTAAAAAAAACTTAAAACAATGTCCAGTAATGCCGCGAAATGCGTCCACGCGAACTTAAACTTTAGACCTCAAAGCTTTAAGACCCAAATGTAACGGTCAGAGTTTACAGAGGTAAACAGTTTGCACTTTTATAACGAGGTCACCCGTTTTTTTGTCGGTCATTTAAAACTTTCATTAGTGAATTCGCGCGTGTAAAAAATTTACCATTTTTATTTTTTCTTTAAGTTATTTAATTAAATTGTCGCCTCGCCGCTTGCAGCTCTGTGATTTTTTTAAATTTAACTAAACACTTAGCGACACGAAAGTAACAATTGTTAGGGTTGGGGAATTTAGATATTTAATTTTTTTTAAACCTTTTAAAAAAAGCCTTTTTAAAACATTTTAAAAAGTCTTTATTATATTTACCTTTATATATCATTGTTTCACGTAACCCTATCTATACAGATAAATAAAATTGGTGTCTGTTTGTAATATTTAAATAACCCTTTTTACTAAATGCATATGGATGTATACACGGTACATATACCAAAATAACATTGTTTACAATTTTTCTCTGTCTGTCCGCCTGTATGTCTGTCTGTCTGTTCCGGCTAATCTCTTAAACGGCTGGGCCAATTTTGACGTGGCTTTCACTGGCAGATAACTGATGTTATAAGGAGTAACTTAGGCTATAAAAATAATCGTCTTCAATCCGGATAAGGCTCTAAATCGAAGTTAACGCGGTAAATTATATAATAAGATTTAATATCACAAGAGCATAATATGGTTCGTAACTCATACCTCATATTGGAAATAAAAATTTAACACATCGTTGATTGTTTTTGCTAAGCAAAAAATAGATCGCATATTTATCTTGGTTTAACAGCTTTATTTTGTCCTGAAGGAAGAGTGACAAAGGACACATAATTAACTGGACATCCAGAACTAGAGCAAGAAAGGACAGTTCCAATAAGACTTGTTGAAATACATGATATTCGTTGAATGTGACCACTTACAATCACATCGTTTGTCAATTTTAATATATCAAGAAATTTGTAAACAATAACCAAGAACAACCACGTGATGATCATGATTATAATAAAAATGATACTAAATTATTTCGTAGTTGACAAAATAAAGTAGGTCAAAAGGTTTTCTCATTCGGAGCAGATTCCTCAAAAAAACGAGGAGCAAAAAAATTTTGCGTTTCATTTTATAGAAAACATTCATATTTTTGTGACTCATTAAAAGTAAAGTTTATTTCGTACAAACGAAACGTAAAAGCATAAATAACAAGTAGGTCGTCTGCTTATATTTCTGTTTCATGAGTAAAAAATCACCTGTATCGGGAATACTCTCTTTTCTGCGAAAGTTTAGGTAAAATAGTTTCTAAAGAAAAAGAATTCACCTTTTTCCCTCTTATTTTACAAGCTTATCTTTATTGTAATTATGCCAAAGATTGAAATGTTTTTAGATATTTCGCTGACGTAAGTAAACTTCTATAAAAATTACCATCATCATCATCATCAGCATCTATCCTTCTGCTGAACATAGGCCTCCCTCAATGAACGCCTAGATGGCCGATCCCTTGCCACTCGCATCCAACACGGACCGGCCACCGCACGGAGATCGTCTTCCCACCTGGTTAAGGGCCGACAAACACTTCGTCTACCTAAACGTGGCCTCCACTCTAGAACCTTATTGGCCCAGAAAATTTTAAATTTATAAAAATATATAACACCTATAACAATTAAATGCCAGAGCTGCTCCTATTTATATAAAGTAGTACCAGTAGGTGCTCCCATAACTTATCCAATTTGTTAGCGCTGACCAAACCCCTAACCCCTGACCCTCGGGCGTCAAGGATAGGATCGATGATAACACATTTACGTACATATCAATCCCTTTAACAAATATCCTTATCTGCTTTTGATATGTTAGTTTTTTCATAATATTTGTATTTTTTTTAGAGTTTTAGTTACTAAATGTGAATAAGGCTTTTAGAATGAGTGTTAACGAAATGAATTTGAGATATTTGAATCTGAGATATTAAAAAAAAACATATAATATATTTTATGGTACAGGATTATTTGGGCTTAGCAGAATTTGACCCCCAACTTAAATGTGTCACAGTCACCTGGCCAATATACGATCCAAATTAATAATTATAACAAAAGTATTGATGTGAAGTCGGTGCGAGTAAATAATGCCCTAGGTCATTGGTAAATATATAATTGGACATGTATAATTAACAAATTAACATAATAAGTTGTTACCTCTCTTCATCGTTATCAGCTAGATATGAGCCTTTTTCATATCTTACTGTTATTTTTTTATAGCATAGGAGGACAGACGAGCAATCGAAGCTTTAGACTACCGAAGCGCATACATATCTGCACAGTCAGAAATTATGGCACTACTACGTACTAAAAAAAATCGTACGTAAAAGATCGACCGAGTTTTGATCGTTTTATCGTTCATGATAACTTAATTCTGTTTGATGATGATGTGTGTTTAAAAATAATCAATCCGAAAATAATTCAAGTATCCAAAAATCTAAGTATTGATAGTTCTAAATTACTCCTTAAAATGATCAGAAATAATGGTGACAGGAGGGCAAAATTAATCAAGGCCTAGGCCACTGTTACGACATTTAAATACTTGTTTCTCTCTCACTGTGAGGCCACGAAATTCGCGGCTAAGTATGCTTGGTATATTGAAATTATAATTTGTACATTTTACGAACGCTGCATTTTTTTTCCAATTTAACGTATTATAACTACTATCTCGTGGGTTATTTACCGTTTTGGCGATTTCTACTAACTTCGAAAATGAGAAACATTTCATTATAAACACAGCTTCTACCATCGTACTGTCCCGACGTTGGGAGGGGTTGTATTGTCTATGGGCTGTGGGAACCGAGGCGGCTGCTCTTTTTACCCCTCTTATAAAAAGAGGTGACAAAAAAGTTGGGGGGACAAGGGGCGAGGATCTTACCTCATTGCACTGTCCTGACGTTGGGAGAGGTTCTTCTGTGGTGCGGGACAACCCTATGTGGAGGTGAAGTTGGATCGTTGGGTGACTGACTAGCCGTCGAGGTGCGTCCACTTACCATATTTAGAGCGTAGCGAGTCCCATATACCCGCCTGGGGAGTCCCCCTTCCCCGGGATGCCTAAGAACATTTCCGATCGAAAAGAAAAAACTAAACGTCATACGTCATTCATTGTTTGACATTATCATTATTCAACTTAGAATGAGAGCGTATCGTAGTGTGTATAATTTGATTTGATTAATGTAATGTATTTCAAGTTGAATAATCATATCGTTGATACACTCTAAAGGTTATAAAACTATTTTTTTACAAACTGTCAATAAAAATTCTTTCTGGCTCTTTACAATGACCATGGAAAGTAGATGGATCATAAAGAACAAGACGATGGTGAGCGAGTGGATCATATAATAAGACAGTTTTAATAAAATTAAATTTGCCGTGAAATAATATAAGTCAATCGCTACTTCTGTGGCCAAACCAAAAGGGTTGTCTTACAAGAATTAATGTGCCTAGGACCCTTCTTAACAAGATTTTAACATTGTCGGCTACTCATATTACAGCCTACTATTTATCAGAGCTATAGGTTTAATACCCTTCATATATCAAAAACCCAAGTAGGGTTTTTGCAAATTAACAAAATAAATGAAATAAGAATATAAAACTACTATATAATATATAATCAACAATTAAAATATGGAAATCATATTCTGAAATAAAGATTTATTATTATTATATCATCATCAGCGAACTAGTCAAACTCGCAATACTTTCGAACACAATAAAAGCTACGATGATCAAAATCGGGCGTTACTCAACAACACACTGAGTCATGATGATCCCCACCATGGTTCAGGCCTTGACGTGGCGGTGGGGCTCAGTAGCCTAAGGTGAGCCGCTGCACCTTGGGCGAAGCTAACTGAGCCGAGGGGGCTCTTTGTACCACTCTTATAAGAAGAGGAGACAAAAGAACAGGTGGCAAGAGGCATGGACGGGAACCTCACCCCATTGTACTGTCCCGACGTTGGGAGGGGTTGTTCTGTAGTGCGGGACAACCCCTCTGTGGAGGTGGCGGCGACAGCAGCAGAAAATATGTACTCTTGTATTTTAACACTTTTACTGTCAGCGGTTACAAACGAAATGGTCCTTACTTAAATAGTTCCTGCCCTATTTATACAGTCATACTCAATTGAAAGTCTTTAAACAATACTTATATACTTAAACTAGCTGTTGCCCGCAGCTTCGCCCGCTTTAACTTTTGTTCAAAAAAATGTGGTTACCCGCCCTTAAAATTAAAAAAACCATGTGGTGTCGTGGGACAGCAGATAGGAACGAAGTTCCTTATTATAAAAATATTAATTTCAAATTCTATTCGAGGTGTAAGGAAAATAATTATTCGGGTAGGTATGATTTTTTTATGATTTTTATCGATAAAAATCAGAGCATCTCCCGGCGTAAAATAATTAAAAAAAAAAACAAAAAAAAAGTCGTTTTTACTAAGCAGCCCCAATAATGTAACAAAAACAGCTACCGACACAGTAATGTGTCAGTCAAAAAGCCGCACGGCTTACAACTATAGCAAAAAGTGTCGTTACAACTTTTAGTCTTAATTTTTTCCGTCTAGCCCCCTTTCGCAAAGCGCGATAAGGATCTACGTTCCAAAAATTAAATTAGTTATAAACCTATTCTCATGCCTACTGAATATACATATAAAATTTCATCAAAATAGGTCGAGCCGTTTCGTAGGAGTATACACTAAAACTGTGACACAAGATTTTTATATATTAGATAAAAATGTATATTGTTGTATATTGTGCATTACTTATTATAATAATAATATAATTATTGTACTAGTCGCTGCCCGTAGCTTCGCCCGAGTTTACTTTATACGATTTACAGCCGTGTCCGGATTAACGATGATTATTTTTATAGCCTAAGTTACTCCTTATAACAGTTATAACATCAGATAAAAAAAAGACAGTGAATGTCTCGTAGAAATCGGCCCAGCCGCTTCAGAGATTAGCCGGAACAGTTAACAAATAGCAAATAGCAAATAACAAATGGGGTGTGGGTACCGCGGGAGTGTGTGGGAGTATTTTTATGTTATTCTGGTGTACAAGCTATGTTATTGTAAGTTCCATCAAAATCCATTCAGTAGTTTTTGCAAACATAGTTAGGTATTGGTAAAAATCAAATGTAACCATAAATTATAGTCCTTAAGGCTGTTTAAACAACTACGAAAAACGGTATCATACGTTCTTTGCTGATTTTTTAATTATTTTGTAATAATAAGAAAAGATAATGGTTTCCTACGCAAACTATCGACATTTCGGCATGATGATAGTTGATAAAAACTTGGACTTTTTATCCTGGAAACTTCTCATTCCCTCGGGTAAATTAAAACACAAACTCAAGGAGAAAAGAAAATAGTTTCACATGGCTTCCTCTATTTGTTTTTATTTCAACTGTTACTTTAAATTTAATTCCGGTCTCATTTCTGATTAATGAAACATATTTGTTTTTAATGAAATTACATTCTTTATTGGTGGCCGGTCCGTGTTGGATGCGAGTAGCAAGGGATCGGCCGTCTTAATGTTCATTGAGGGAGGACTATATTCAGTTTTGCCACGAATGTGGCGCTGTGGAGGACTCGGCTCAGCACACCCTAGAGGTGTGCGATAGATGGGCCGCACAGCGTCACAATCTCGTGGCTGTGCTTGGAGGGGACCTTTCGTTCTCGAGCGTGGTGCGCTGCATGCCCGAGAGCGACGAGGCCTGGCAGGCGGCGGTCACCTTCTGCGAAACCGTCATTTCGCAGAAGGAGGCCGCGGAGCGGGACAGAGAGAACGACGCTACGTCCGTCCCGCTCCGTCGACGTAGGACGGGAGTGCGGAGGAGGCGGTACGCGCACCTCCTGCCTCCTGTCTAACGGGACTTGGGGTAAGGTTGGGTTAACTACTCCGGTAGAAAGTTCCAGCGTCGGCGGGGGTGCTATAGGTTGTCGGAGTTCCCCCATATTAGGATGAAGCCCGGTTAGCCCTTTTGAGGGAACCGGCCGGTCGCGGGTGGTGTTCTGTGTTAATCAGATCCGGAACACCCCCCTTTAAGCGGCTGAAGGCAACTCGCAGTGGTTTTAGTGCGGTATACCGGCGCCAAGGGTTTGGTGGGCGCCGGGAGTCCCACATATTCCCGGGGACAACTCATATCCCCGGGTGAATGCGCAAAGCATTTCCACTGCGTCAAAAAAAAAAAAGGGCCTATATTCAGCTGTGGACGGATAGAGGCTGATGATGATGATTCATTGATAGTCAAATATTTCTATAAAGTAATTTTCTTCTTCTGTTTACGTTATGTTATTTTCATAGTCCTAAATCTACAGATCGCATTAATATTCTTCAATGGATTTAAAGTATTTAATTCCAATATTTTAATCGACTACATATTTTGTTGATTGTGAAGTGATTTTTTTGATTACATTATTAACCAAAACTAGATCTGTACGAGGTAGAGGTATGCTGTGCAGGCGAATTAGGCCGGCAAGACCAGAGTGGTACCGGTACCTCTAACATCACATAACACCAGCGTCAAACAACGTCAGCTATGCTGTCCTGTTGTTCAACTCGCAATCACTGTCCATTTGAAATATTTTTCTTCTGGCAGCGAACTAGCTATCTTTGAATTCACATGCACATATCTAGCAAGATGGATATAAATAAAGGGTCAATCTTTAGGTTCATCGAACCGGTTGTATGGCTGATACTATAAGTGCAGGGGAAGCTAAAATTGCACATATTACGTATTCACGACGAACAGCGGTCGTTATCATAAAACGTGGCTTAATATTTTAACCTTTTCAATTTTATACTTACCACTTGTTCAATTTATGGTCGGCGATTTGAGGAACGTCTGGTGGGTTATTATATAGAAGTGGTATGTAGTACCAGCACACCCTGGGAATAAGACTTTCCCTCATAATAACTGAATAAATAAATAGTATAAAATTAAATTTAAAAAATAACAATCATTACATTTTAATTTCTCGTTTATTTCCGATTTCCTACAGGAGTTTTGTTTTTGCTTACTCTGTTTTCTTTTTTTACCTTTTTTGACTAGTTTTCGGGCAAAATTTTAGTCATCCTACAATCGTTACGTTTTTTGCGGAAATACTACCGAACCCTTTTTTTTTTTTGATGACGCAGTTTAATGTTTTCGCATGATCCAGGTTCACCTCGGGTAAGGCTCCTGGAATCGTACTTATGTATACACTACAACACTAAACTACGGCGAGGGCTTTCAGCCACTTTTAGAAGGTCCCGGATCTGGAGGCAACATGATCACCTCAGCGACAGGCTGGCCTCGGCGAAGGCCAGACTACTGCTAGTAATTTTGCGGGGACTAAACTGCGGGGATTGTCCGGCCGTCACTAAGCAGTCTCCGCGAAGTCGTGCCATACTGGACCCAGGTTCCCATCCTGAACCCGCCACGAGCACAGAGGCATTACTAGAGGCAAATTAAGTAGCGCCTCCTCCGCACTACCATTCGTTGCCCGCAGAACTACTACGGAACCCTAAATCGTGCTCATATTCCAATGTCCAGTAAAGTAGTAAGTAGTGTCTAATCATATTTTTCTTACAAAGTTTCCTATACTTGGACAAAGGGGTTTCTGATAGTTTACATATGATTATAGTTTCCGAAGTTTTGACACCCGCAAGAAATGGATGGATGGATTTTTAGCGAATATGGTTCGCTTTGACACTTTTAGGGACAGTTTTTTTTCCTGTCCCACTTTCTACTACTCTGAGGCTTGGTTTCAATGGTTAGCGCGTAGGCGCTCAAGCCGAAGGTTGCGGGTTCGAATCCCGCCAGGGAACAAAAAAAGTTTTCTGTGTTCCTGGGTCATGGATATGTATTAAATATGTGTATCATGTAATAAAAATTTTTAATATATGTATAGTATAAACAGTATTAAATATATTTACGTTGTCTGGTACCCGTAACACAAGTTCTCGAGAACTTACCACGGGACCAGATTGACGTGGTGTAAAAGCGTCCATAGATATTATAATCATTATTATTGTGTATACTACTTATAAACAATGTCCGTGATTTACGCATTAGAGTAGAGACATCTTAAGGGCGAAACGTACGTCGATTGAATGAATGAATCGTCTCTATTGTCGTGTATTGCATGAACGTATGCAAATGAACGCATATGCAGTGGATGTATAACGTATTTGTATTAAAAAAAATATATACTATAGTTATAAATACATACATATCAAAATAAAAAATATTTTATATTTAATGTCTCTTTACTCTTATGTAAAATGCGACACTTACAGAGAATAAATACTGTGGTATTTCAGATTTACTTCAAAGTGAGCCTAATAAAGATTTTAACGTCCCCCGAGTTATAACGTTTTACGTTTCCCGGGATAAATTGTTAAAAATGCAAACCGCTCGCCAGATGCTGCTGGTTTTTTACCAAAATTACAATAAGCCCCAGCGGAATATATTCCGTATGGCCACATGTCGCCAAGCCCTTTTTGGTCACATTAAGATATACCTAAAGGGATTGTTTGTAAATACGAGGGCATGTATATTTTAATTATCATCACCTTCGTCGTCTCCATCGGTTCATTTCTTTAATTGAAAGAGAGATTTAATAACATTTTATTGAGGGTTAAATTGTGATAATTAAAATATAGTGGAACTTTAACTATGATTTAAATAGTGATTAAAATGAATATAATTTATAATATCTGGCGTAGTGGCGTAAATTTTTTAAAAAGGCACGCCGCCTTGGAAGTAGATTTGACTCGAATGCCGTGATAGCAAATGGCTGATTGCAGTCATGTCGTTTATATCTTTGGTTATATATTTTTTTCTTTTAATATTTTATTTGTTTTTATTCTCATGTTAACATGGATATTTCACATCTGACGGGCTTTCCCTGGCGGATAGCTTTTTAATTATAACAGATTTTGAGATTTAAAATTTTAATTCGAAAGAAGTGATGTGATGTATGAGAGAGAAGATGTCCAGCGCCATCTAGATTAAGTTAATCTAAATCTAGTATAGTTATGATACGATATAATTTGTTAAAAAAAAAACTTTAAAAAAACAATAATCATTGAAAAATTTTTCACTTTTAAAGATTGTGTACAAAAATTAATTCTTTGATCGAAACTCAACAAAGTCATTGAAGTGGACTTGGCACCAGTCCGCTATGAACAGCATCTGCGCTAAACATGTTAACAAGACCAGGAGGCAACATGTGTTCGTGGCGGCTTCCATACGTATTTGTAGAGTAACTCGTTAATATAGTAATATAATATATTAATATCAACCCTTAAGTGGCCCACTTGCTAGGCACGGGTCTCCTTGAAATCAGGCAAGGAGGGTGTTGGGCCATAATTAGCCGACGTGCTAGCCCAATGCGGGTTAGTGAACTTCACTCACCTTCACAGACTTTTAATCCCATCAGGCATGCAGGTTCCGTCATGATGTTTTCCTTAAGCGGTGAATAAACGATGGTCACATTTCAAGGCACCACAGGGGATAGGATCCCCACTGGATCATGGCCGCGTCGTTTAGGGTAATTTAAATATTTTGTTAATTGTCAATTATAATATAATAAGTTTTAAAGTCCCTGAGATCATTCGCACACCCACTCCAAAATGATCTATTCCTGGTAACTACCATAAGTACCTAGTCATTCTATAAAATAACGGACGTAGTGAAAGTTACTACAAGTAGTGATTCCAGAAAAATATTTGCCTAATGACTATTCCAACATAATATTTTGTATATTTATTCTACAAAATTAGCGAATGCCTATTTCTGCTTATGGATATTCCAGTACATCATGGGCCCAACGACCATTCTCATCTTGGTTATTTTAGTACATTATTGGCCAAGGACTATTCTCATCGTGGTTATTTTAGTATATTATTGGCCCAGTGACCATTATAATCGTGGTTATTTTAGTACATTATTAGACCAGTGACCATTCTCATCGTGGTTATTTTAGTACATCATTGGCCCAGTGACCATACTTCATCGTGGTTATTTAATTACATTTTTGGCCCACTGACAATTCACCTACGTATTTATTCCAGAAAATTATTTGCCTAATAACTATGGAATAACTACTTGTGGGACAAGTAGATAGTAAATCCAGTATTGACCACCATTGATCTAGTGACAACTCCAACACGTCATAATTAATTCAGTACACTATGGACCCAGTGACCATTCCCACGTCGTTATTCCAGTAAGTACACGATTGACTAAGACATGATACCCAGTGACTATTCCCACACATGGTCAAAGAACATTACAGACTCATCATTCCTTAATGATTATAAAGGCTTAATACGCTTGTGATTTGAGATATGAGATTAAGATCAACATAACGTTCTTTGTCATAATCTCTACATAATTCCTGATTATAGCTGTAAAATTAATAACATCCAGTTCTTTTAAAATAAAATGTTTTGGTCGTTTCGTTATATTGGAAATAACGTAATTTACGATCACTGTACCAAAGTCCGCGGTAAGTTGGAGTTATATCGCCATAACTCACACCGCTACCTTCTGTTCGAGTTTAGCACCTAATAAATTACCGAGCTCAAAATTATCTTGTTTCTGTTTATTGTTTTATAAATCATATCCTTTGGAACACGATATGTTCAAAGTAAATATAGGAATTTTAACATTGTGTTTTTTGTTAAAAAATATGTTTTTCATGCGTTATAATAATAACAATAATAATATCAATGGGCGCTTTTTACACCACGTCAATCTGGCCCCGTGGTAAGTTCTCGAAGAAATTGTGTTACGGGTACCAGATAACGGAAATATATTTAATACAATCAATCAATACATATATTTAAGATTTTTATTAAATAATACACATATTTAATACATATCTGTAAACCAGGAACACAGAAAACTTTTTTTTCGTTCCCTTGCGGGATTCGGACCGCTACCTCCGGCTTGAGCGCCAACGCGCTTACCGTTGAGCCACAGAGTGAGTCGAATGTGATGCATGTTTTATTTAACTTATTTTTGTATGTTTTTTATGTTTTATTTAATTTAACATGTTTTATTCCTCAAATGCTTTTTCATTCTATTAGTGGCATTAAATTATTACCAAATGATGCTAATCCAGAACATTCCAGTGATCATTCAGAAATTTGGTAATTCTAGAACATCATTATGCCTGTGATCATTCGGAAACGTGGTCGTTCTAGAACATTATTGTGCCTGTGATCATTCGGAAACGTGGTCGTTCTAGAACATCATTGTGCCTGTGATCATTCGGAAACGTGGTCGTTCTAGAACATCATTGTGCCTGTATGATTTGGAATTGTGGTCGTTCTAGAACATCATTGACCTGTGATCATTAGTGTAATTTATAATGACACATTTTAAAGTTTTTGCGTGTAGTAAATACTAGCTTAAATTGCTAGATATTATTATAATATTACAGATATAGTATAAATTAGATAAACAGTCCTCTCCTTTGTTTATGCTATGTACTAACGTAGGTTTGTGAAATAAAACCTAGGGGTCAAAATGTTTACCTACATTAATGTATCGTAGTGGTTTTATATGTATTTGTAAATTAATGATTTCACGACATTTTTAATCTTGAATAAAAATGGGATCCGTAAAAAATCTTTTAATAAAACATCCGACGTCAAAAAGGTATTTTAATTTACAAATAAATATTTTTCTAAAACGTTTATACAAAGCTATTAAAATTCTCGTTAAATTTCAAAAGGCACTTAATCAAAAACAACATCCAATGAGCGGCTCATGAAATATGTGTAATGAAAAATATTAAATTCCGCAAAAAAACATGAAATTCATTGAATGTTTTGGTATTATCGCCTGTTTAAGCTAGTTATCTCATATCTATTTCACTGGACACGACTTATCCAAAGATATTCGACTTATTTTCTTATACACATGTATAATACTACGTTTTACGAATTCGTATGTAATTAAACAAGAAATTACCTTTATCATCGTAAAGTTTCAGCTGATGTGTCTGTTATATATTACACTTTGTATTATAATTATTTACAGGATCAAGAATCATGGTAGCATCGATTTGAAACCCCATCACGGATCAAGCCTTGTCGTAGCGGTGGGGCTCAGTAGCCTAGAGCCCAGCACCTTATAAGAAGAAGGGACAAAAGAGCAGGCAAGGGGCAAGGATCGGAACCTCAACCCATTGCACTGTCCCGACGTTGGGAGGGGTTGTTCTGTGGTGCGGGACAACCCCTCTGTGGAGGTGGCTTCGGTCCCTTGCGGGACTGACTAGCCGTTGATGTGCCCTGTTTGCTTAACAGATCCGGGGCACCTGACCAAAGGTGGCATTGGTGGCACTCATCGGGTTTTAGTGGATAGCTCTTTCGGGGCAGCGAGTCCCACATACCCGCGTGGGGAGACCCACTCCCCCGCGGGATGCCTCAAAGCATTTCCCGGCGTTAAAGAAAAAAGCAACCATCCTGTTATTTCTTCCGTGAAACAGCTTTGCTGTGTTTCGGAGAGAAGGGCAAGACAGGCAGTGTAATTACTGGCACCGAGACTTAACATCTTAT
This sequence comes from Helleia helle, assembly GCA_963853865.1. NCBI lineage: Eukaryota > Metazoa > Arthropoda > Insecta > Lepidoptera > Lycaenidae > Helleia > Helleia helle. Next base: position 3,269,534 of record OY971425.1, on the reverse strand, counting down.
GTCTCAGGATAGGTAAAATATGAATGAGTTGCCAGGGCTCGTTCCTTAGTGTAACATCAATAAATCTAAATGCACATGATTGATAATGCATAATTAATAATGTATATATACACAAGACAGAAGCACTATAATTTGTTCACTATATTCATTCGAGACACATAAGAATGCATACGATGGAACGTTTCTTACATCTGCCAGTACTGACTTATTCTAGTTATTAAATAAAAGATAAGGCCAAATATTGTCAAAATTTACCATTTTTAGGCTTCTTTAGCACTAATTCTTTTAAGGGTCCGTGTATATTTTACAATAGGATCTCAGAAAATCAAAATCTTTCAATAAATTTAAGTACATTGTTAAGGGACGTTTGTGTGGTAAAGGCTATTATAAGATAAAAGAATTTATTGAGGACACCACAAAAGAGCAACCCCAAACTTTTTTCGTTTTTCTTAAGGGTTCCCTTTTTGGAAGTTTTTTCTTGACATTTATTTTATTTATTGATTGATTGGACGGCTGCTTACAATATTTCTATACAACAGATCTTGTGGGACCTTGTCTATTCAAGAGAAGTTCTAAAGCCAAAAGCTCTCATTAGCCTCTAATACATGAATACTGAAACTTATTTATTTGGTAGAAAATTCAAAGAGATAGGGATGTACTACCAATGATATTTGATTTTGTCACCCAGAGAGAGAGTTATCTAGCCATGCGCTAGGTGTTTTACTTACACTTAGCGCATGGCTAGATAATTGTACCAGGCACCAGTTTTCCCAAGCTAAACTTAATACTGAATGTTTCATAGTATATATTCGTCTAACCTTCGGAACACTCGCCCTTAAGCTCGCACTGAGCTTGATTATAATATTCAAAGAATCAAAAACTTTCATTTAATATGAAAGTTTTTGATTTTTACAAAGTAACTTCATCATCATCATCATCAACCTCTATCCGTCCACTGCTGAACATAGGCCTCCCTCCGAACGCCAAGATGGCCGATCCCTTGCCTTATTGATTTTCAAATTGAACCCACATCCAAAGCAAACTAAGAATCGGCGAAACAAACTCAAAACATATTATTTCTTCTTTACAATTACGTCATCACAAATATAAGTCAAGAAGTCCACTTGACGTCCACTGGTACATTTAAACTGGTACACTAATTGCATCAAAGCGGTACCTTTTTGTCCCGGCGCCTCAATGACATCGTGGGTGCTTCAAAACGCAATAACAAAGGCCAGTCAACCAGCAGCAATTGCCTGAAACGCGTATGCCTGTTTGATTAAAACCGCATGCAATTGACTGATGGAAAAATGCATGGGAATCATAATTTTGCTGCTTTTTTTCTGTCAATTAAAGTTGCATTAATGAGGTTTTGTAGATGCGTATGATTGAAACATGGAAAATATTGAAATTGTATGAAATACATGCATGAAATGAACTGAGATAGGCGTGTTCTTTTTCAATGTATTCTTAATTCTCTTCTGCCTACATACACACCGGTGGGAGAGAAGCGCTGTGCCGCGCTCCCGGCTGCATGGGTACCACCATCTTGCTTATTTCTCCCGTGAAACAGCTTTGCTGTGTTTCGGAGAGAAGTGCAAGACAGGCAGTGTAATTACTAGCACCGAGACTTAACATCTTATGTCTCAGGATAGGCAACACATAAATGAGTTGCCTGGGCTCGTTCCAGGTATACTAGTTTCCCCACAATGGTTCAGGCCTTGTCGTGGCGGTGGGGCTCAGTAACCTAGGGTGAGCGGTGCACCTTGGGCGAAGCTAATTGGGCCGAGGGGGCTCTTTGTACCCCTCTTATAAGAAGAGGGGACAGAACAGCAGGGGGGAAGAGGTGAGGATGGGAACCTCACCCCATTGTACTGTCCCGACGTTGGGAGGGGTTGTTCTGTGGTGCGGGACAACCCCTCTGTAGAGGTGGCGTCGGTCCCTTGCGGGACTAACTAGCCGTCGGGGTGCCCTGTTTGTTTTCTAGATCCGGGGCACCTCACCAAAGGCGGCATTGGTGGCACTCGCCGGGTTTTAGTGGGTAGAGCTGCGTCCATTTACCAGCTGTCGGGCGCAGCGAGACCCACATAACCGCGTGGGGAGACCCACTGCCTCGCGGGATGCCTCAGAGCATTTCCCGGCGTTAAAGAAAAAGAAAGGTATACTAGTTTATGTTCATGGGCGACGTCGACCACTTAACATCAGGTGGTACGTTTGCCAGTTTGCCTACCCAACTAACATAAAAAAAAAAGAAAAAAAACATCTAAAATGTGTTTTCCTTAGTAACTTTATGAAAAAATATTAAACCTAGTATGGGTTTGTGTTTTGTCGCTGTGGTTTTGTTGGATATGCGAGTTTTACAAGGAAAAAAAAAATTACAATTCGTAATATACTATCGTCATAATATTGGTGTTACTTAAATTTGTTAAACCTTAAACAGATTTTTCAATATTATAATTTATAATTATTGTGACGAAATCATTACATAACATTTGTAGAATCCTAAGCTGTTGGTTATTTTATTACAATTATTATTTAGTGACATTTTTTGTAATAAAAGTTAAAAATAAACCAAATTTTGGAAAAATACTTTCCCTAAAGTAAGCTGATTATTTGTTGTTCTGTTGGTGGTAAGTGTAACATATGCTGGTAAAGTGGAATAGTTGGTAAAAAGTTTACAAGTTGTTAGAATGTAAAGGAGTTTCCACGAAGCTGCCAGTAGCAAGTTGCAAGTTTCGAATTAGCTGAAGATGGCCGCATGCACAAGTTTTCAATTGCTGAATAAATTCCATAATCTTACGAGAGATGTTCTTCGGGATAATTTGAGAATGCTTGAGTTAAAATTATACTTGATAAGCCTTTAGGCATCATAACACAAACCTTAAAAAGTCGGACATGAAGGGACAGAAACACGTATATTAATAAATTAAAATATAATAGAAATTTATTAAGAAAAATGGAATAAAATTTAAAAATATTTACGACAGCGACGTGCCGTTTGCCGGTGGTCGATTTTCATGGTCGTAATTCGACTTCAGTTTTCAGCTCGATTCAGTGCAAGAAAAGTCATGTAAATTTTAATTCCCATATATCTCATGAGACGTCATTACCAAGACTCTTCCAGTAATTACAATATATACATTTAAACGAATAACTTATAAACCCTCTCCCGGAAGAGTCGTTTCGGTGACAAATTCCCGGCGAAAGCCAGAGTTATTCCAGAGTGGGTGGAGACGATCGATCCATCAATCAGCCGCTCCAGTTCCTCCTGATCAAGGGAACCTCGTCCGTGATCCGCTTTTAAATGTTTTTTATTTTGTTACGCATAAAGTTTTTAATGCATTGCTTTCTATTAACTCTGTGTGTAACGGATACTATAAGTTATTAAGATACGATTTAGTTTTACCTTTAACCTCTTTCGCCACGTAACACTTAACTCCTTTGTAACCGACTTCAAAAAGGAGGAGGTTATCAATTCTTCGGAATCTTTTTTTTTATTGTAATTTTAAGTACAAAAACCCATGTTACGGAAATGTCAACTTGTACTTAGTGTGCATTAACAAATATATTTTTTTCATCCCTCTAATTCTTTCCTAAGCCTAATCAATAAGAGTTTAAAAAGGTTTTCAAGAAGGAAAAAAAAGTTGCCCAGGTGCCAAAAAATATCCACAGATAAAAAGATAAACTTTTAAACGCTTAAAATCTAGCTTCTAAACAAAAGCATATTTTTTGCTCCCTTTTAATTATTTATTTCCCAGAAACACAAAATAAGAGCATAAAACTCTTATAAACGTGAAATAAGGTACACAGATTGGTGTCAAAAATATTTATAATTTAAATTAAATAAAAATCTGGCATTTAAGCACAATACACAAAGGCCTTATATTATGTATTCAAAATTGACATTTATAATGACGTTCGGATACTTTACAGCAACCATGGTCACGGGTGGACCAGGGAAGTTGTTTCATTGTATTAAGTGTAATTCTCGTAAACATGACAAAACAAGAAATCAATTGGTTTATTTTATTCGTGTCACACGAGGCGCTATCGAATTCCGCGCAGACAGATAATTGGCATTGGCAGGCTGAATTGGCATGGCACGGTTATTGGCGCGAGAATAGTGTCCAATACAAAACTTCTGCAATTCAAATGTTATAGTCTATACCATCATTATTACAATATGACCATTATATCTACCATATACATATAATATGTTATACAAGCTAAAGAAAGAAAAAAGAAAAATATTTTGTTGATCACATTTCACAACAAATCACAACTTCATTGTAAAATTTCATATAGATATTAACATTGCGTACAATAGATGTAGCAACTCAGCATTTGCCACACCATTAGTCATTACAGCTATGGTGTGTCTCAGAGGTGGGCAAAATGTAGGTATCATCTTTGAGATTGGAATATTTGCATCTGCATCACTGAAATGTTACGAAGCATTGTTATGTTACATTTGGAACATTAGGAACATTTGACATTACGAACTTATTGAAGGATTGAACTTATTTGTAACATGTTCTTTTTGACTCAAGAGTGCGGCGAGTGGTGATCAGAGAGGCCGCTGTGCGACGCGGCGGTGATTTCAGAACAGTGGGTCTTTGGATCATTTTATATCTCTTTCATTGGCAAGCGACGTCGCATTATACTGAATGTGATACGCATAGTAACGAACGTCTCAGTCATGTTTCAGTTCATTTTGCTGTGTTTCAAAAAGGAGGGCAGGCTGCAGAACAGTCTGCTTATTTTTTTACTACTTTAATAATACGAAAGATTTTGTTTGTTTGAACGCACTAATCTCCTAAATTAGTATACCTGGAACGAGCCCAGGCAACTCATTTATGTGTTGCCTATCCTAAGACATAAGATGTTAAGTCTCGGTGCCAGTAATTACACTGCCTGTATTGTCCTTCTCTCCTAAACACAGCATAGCTGTTTCACGGGAGAAACAAGCAAGATTATTATTGGGGGGTTATCCCCCGCCAACCGTGAAGTCTACGACCCCACGGCCTCCTGGCGTCGGGTTGGAGTTACACACGCACTTATTTTTATTATCATTTTGGTTCCTCTGTCAGTTTGACTCTACTGATATTTAAAAAATAACTAAAATAGTGACTGAATACAGCTTCTTCTTCATCTACTTATCATTTCCCTGTGCTAATTCAATTTTAAAAAAACAATATATCATATAAAGCTATCTTGAACTAGGTTAAAAGAAACCTAAACAAACACCAATTTCCCCTCGTCAATGCCGAATAAAGGCGGGAGATAAATCATGACCATCTTGCATGGCAATACGTCTTCGGGACGTGTTTTTGTAGTGACACGATTCGTATGTTGTCACTGCCGAAATAGATACAGTCGGAAAATAAAATGAATTCGTGCTACTGATAATATCTTAAAACTTGATTTTCATTCAATGGTTTGTGAACAAAATAGTGTCTAAGCACCAACTATATTATCACAATTTAACATTACAATATTCTGATGACTTTTAGTTTTATTTCCAACAGTACAATTAAGTAAAATCGTTTCACTTCATTTGGAAACAGGTTCCAATTCTGCTTTCAAACATTGTCGAACACATGAAATTGTTTTACTACTTAGAAAAAATCAGGTTCACCGATTGTATATACGATACTATTTGTATTATGAAAGATAAGATAGATAACATTCAAGCTTCTGTCAAAAGAAGAGTGAAGAAAAACAACAATCACACCGAATTTTAAATCGACACAATTAATAACTGCAGGTAACACCTGTATCATACAGACAAATCATTAGTTTACAAGCTTTTATTTAAATTTAGTACCTACTGTGTGACGTTTCAAATTGTATTTATACACACTGTTATCTAATGTTCTAATGTAAGTGACTCTGTCTTTTTGAGAATAAATTCTTTAAATCTAACTTGCAATAGTTGTATGTTTGTGTCAAATCTTGCAAGTGAAATTTAGGTCACTCATTCTCAACCAATTGAGATGAAATTTTGTATACACCTTTAGTTTAGATGACAAACTAAGTGACGTAATTCTAAATTCAATATGGCACAAGATGGCGGACAAGTTATTTTAAACACGCAACTCCTAGAATCGGAATTACCAGGGAATATGAAATAGGAATTTATCTGACAAGAACATTAGATTGATGTTGAAAAACATCCCGGGAGAGCTCCATCCGAGTTTCCCGGCTAACTGATGCCCGCTGCACCCCCGGGACCCTCAAGTTGTTCTCATAAAAAGGAACATAGGTATAATAGTAGAAACTTCTGAAATAAATATAGAACAAAGAGGAGGCTGGGGATGAGATTGTTTACAGACAAATAGTCGAGCTTAAATAATAATTAGTCTATAAAAAAAAACTTAATTTATTAATTAATAAATTTTATTTTCTTATACCCAAGACAATTCAAATCCTAATCCTAACGCGACAGTAAGTAGATACCAGTTTTCAGTTGTGTGTAGTAGTCTATTATTATTATTAATTGCGCTTCTGTTTTATTAAAATGTCTTTTGAGAGTTTTTTATCACTTATTTATAAACAGTTGCTTCAAATTCATAAAAAAAAATTAATTAACATAGTTATTTAAAGGTCAAAAATAACAATTATAAGCTTCGCAATCAAAATTTGATATTTGATTTAGATTTTTTAACTAGTTAAAATATAGATAAAAACTGATGACGTTTTGTGTGATTCAAAAAATTGATTTTGAATTCGCTTACCCGACGCTCTTATGCATACCTCCATCCCTAGGCAATATTTCCAAACGATTGATGGATTGAAGTTTCTATATTTTTTTCTTACATTGTCACATATGTTTCAATCCAAAACTTTGCTAACACTGTGATAAAGTTTCACAATATTTTTCTGCTTTTAAATCATAGACCTCGTGGCCGAAATCCCACACGATGGTCAGATCTGAACAACTTAGATTCACGGTCAGCTGCCACTACATCAAGCGACGAAGCAGAACCGATGGCGACAGCGGACAGACGAGATAAAAAGGAGTCGATCACGATCCTCGGCAATGAGGGAACGATCAAGAAGTAGAAATCATGTGGAATTACAAAATACAAATTCATTTTTATCATCTTAATCATCTTCTGGATTGGCGATTACTTCACCGACTGGAACAAGGCTTTTAGATAAAAAGAGAAATCATCACTTTACTGAGCATTCTATAAATAAGTAGAACGGAAAGGATATACATCAAACAAAAACAGATTAGGTTTATTTACCTCACTTTTTTACCCACTACGATAATCTTTAGAATCAAGCGCTTCGTTAGTATGGTCCAGATAATATGGGCTACATTTTAACTAACCTCAAAAAGCATAATATTTTTTAAGTACTAATTCATAGTTCGGTTCAGGTCACAGCTTTTTAAACTGTTTATTTCGGTTTGATCGTCATTTCAAACACTGTACCACGTCAATTTCCCCACAATTCTAGTTTTAAAAACACCAATCTCCAATCCAAATCCAAAACAATCTCCGCTTTCAAAGTACCTGACAGTTTTTCGGCCAACATGGCGTCGATAAGTCAGCGGTTGATTGGCGCCCGCTCGCGCGATGTCACTCGCGCCTTCTGATTGCGAGGCTTTGACAAACAGTCCTGATAGACGCCTGTTCACAACCCGATGAATTCCTTTAGTTTTGTTGGTACGTTACGGAAATATGTATTCTTCGATGTTTGCGATACAATCAAGAATTTCGTTTCGAAAATCGTTTATTGATGTTAGAATATGTTATTCCAGCCAATTGACTTTTGCTGTCGCGTGTAATGTCAACTATAGACGAAATAAGGACTCATATAACTCTATATTTTCAGAAACTGACCTGCCACGAATCTATTTAGATGATAGCTGTAGAATATATAGCGTTTATCCTTGGACCAAAAACGGGGGCTAAGCTTATACAATAATTACTTGGTAAGCCATGAAAAGGTTAAAAATGGGGAGATTAGGAAAAATCCAGCTGCTAGCCCTCATTTAGATATGAAATATTGGAACATCAAGTTTATTTCTGATATTATATTTTGCCTTAAGGGTAAGAGTAATTTTCGTTTTTTGTCTATCGTAGGTATCAAGACCATTAGAATTAATTTGTGTTTTCCATTACAAAAATGTTATCTTGTGTGTACTGCAGGCTGGTGACCTATTTAAATAAATAAATAAAAAGGCAGCTGAACAACTTTTTGAGGTCCCGGCGCTCGCAGTATTGATAAAATTAATACGTTCATCTTTTCCTGATTGCACATTTCACATTTAACATCAAAGCACCAATCTAGTATTTCAATGTCATTACCACAACAGAGATCACAAAAAATGATGAAATAAAATTTTTTAAGCAAAGATTAAAACCAATTTCAAAATAATAAAAAAACAAAGGTAATAAAATATTCGCGTTTCCTTACTTTTGTTGATTGAACAAGTTGATTATAAGTTGTAGGCACAAAATAAAGGAAACACGATTATTTCATTAAGTACTTTTGTTTTATTTTTATTTTGAAGTCGGTTTTATTTTTGTTGAAAAAAAAATTATTTCAATTTTTTTTGTGATACCCATATTCAATAACACCCCTACGTCCAGTCACAATCCATTTAGGCGTAAAGTTCTCATCATTACAAATCAACCAAGCCCAAACACAAGATTACGGATGTAAATCGTTGAGGAGTTCCCTTGACTATCGGCTCCAGCATCAGATCGACTCTAGACCTTAAATTGTAGTGCTTTAAAACACTTTATAAAAAACATACCAAACGCACACACGAGTCGCCTACGATTTTCGAAAGTGTCCCTCGATTTCTCTGGGATTCCACCATCAGATCCTGGTTTCCTTATCATGAGATTATTTGGAAAGTATTATAAGCCCCTTTAAAAGAAAAAAAATTAAATTAGTCTAGCCATTTTCGAGTGATCGGGGAACATGCATGAAAAAAAAATTGAGAACCTCCTCCTTTGTGAAGTCTGTTAAGAAACACAACTCGAAACTTTCCATAATGTTTCTGTGACATGAACAAAGGTGGACATTTCAAAAGAAATTTTAATGTTTTAAGGATTTATTCGAATTGACTACCAAATTGTTGTCCCCGTGGATGACGTATCTCGTACGTCGGTCACTTTAAAGTACAAATTTTAAAACATTTAAATAAAATAGTTCATCTTGCGGCACAATGGCACAATAAAACCAAAAACTAAAGTAACTTTGTAAACTCAATGTCAAGTGCCATCAAATTATTATTTCACAAGAATCTTTAAGTAATTAAATAGGTATTAACACTCAATTCATCAAAAAGTGATAATGAAGCATATTTTAATATTACACAGTTCCATGTCTCCTGTCGCAGGGCTAGCCTCGTCAATATAAGCCGGAATTTATCCCCAATTCATTAAGTGGTGCCTCGCGATTATCAAAGAATAGATTGATGGCAGAATTTATATAGACAGCATAATGTCCGCTCAAATGGATACAGAGTATTCAATGTGTTTCAATGATATTTATTGAAAATATAATTCGGATTTTAGTGGGTAGAGCTGCGTCCACTTACCAGCTGTCGGGCGCAGCGAGTCCCACATACCCGCGTGGGGAGACCTACTCCAAAAATAAAGGGTGAATTTGTATAATAAATTAATTCCATTACCTTGTGTCGTAGTGTTACATACTTTAGCATTATAGAGAGTCGGTAAACGTCTTCTTAAATCTTAGGAAGCTTATGACACTTATGATTCGGTTTCGTCGGATTTTTTTATATATTTTCTTCTTCAACCCTTCACGCAAAAAGATTGAAGTTTTAAATTTGATCGCTGTGTGTGGTCTGTGGCACTGCAGGTCTGAATCGGGTGAACCGGTTTGGAGTTTTTTTTTTTAATTTAAAAGCTGATTTCCTACTGGTGGTTCTTAGGTATTTTGTCATAATCTATTGAGCCATTTCAAGGTCATCATCCAAATTGATATTGCGTGGGGACATAGAAGTTATAAACTTATAGTATATAAATGTGTACGTAGAGTTGAATATTTTTTTTCAGTTATGTAACAAAATGTTTGTTGTTTACACTTCAATATTCTTCCATACCCGGGCCACAAAAGCCTTTACATAAAGACTTCTGGAACCTCTCGGTTTCTTAACCATTTTTTTTTTTAATTTCTCTGCCCCGAGGTATTCTATGTTCGTGTTCAAATCGAAGATGATTGTCCAGGTTCATTAGTGGAACTACAAGGCTCTGATGTGAAGCGAGGAATTATATTTTAAGCTAACGAACTTGAAATTATTGAGTTATAAGAAAAATCTCAAATTCAACACACCTTTGAGAACTGTTTCCCTTTTTATATATCTTTCTTTGCAGTTATTACATTTTAAACGTTTTTATTTTAGAGACTAGGTGTTGTACGTTAAACTGGAGCTTTTAGGTTTAAGAGGACGCATTCCAAAATTTTGGCCTCAATAATTTCAATTTATTTCAGTAATTCCAAAACGAATGAAAATATAAGTTGTTCAAAACTTACTTTGTAAATTTTAAATACATGCTTATGTAACTTTTGTAACAGAGAAAAAAATATCAGACATACCTCTTTTTAAAAAGAGATTCACATCTAGGCAAACGGGACCGGTTTAAGCCTCTTAATTTTCTTCGTAGATGAGTCTATACGTCATGTTCTTTATAATATAAAAGGAATTTATATAATTATAATTTTTAACGCAATGAAATAACAAAAACCATTTTGTCGTTTTCGTCCTTTAGTTATAAGCTCGTGCGCGTATGGAGAGCATCACCCCGCTCAGGACGCTCAGTCCCCTCTTGCCGTATCCAGTATTAGAATCATTATTTAACAATACATCGCCTTAAGCTATATTACTTATATGTAAAAGTAATAGCCGGTAAAACTACGGGCAATAGCTAGTAAAATAATCTCTCGTCAGTGGAAACCAAGTCGCTCTCAACATCAAAGTAACAGCTAGATTTAAAACCTTAAAATAATTACAAAAGGTTGTTTATCTCTCGCTACCTACTTTTACTGTCGGTAGGTGTCACTGATTGTAATTGATTCTATGTAAATATAGCTTGTGGGCCATTAACCTAATGATAAAACAAACGCTTTTTCACGTTTATGGTGGAAAGTTTTTTCATTTTGAATATTTTTGGAATTTATTGAAATGGATATGCGAAGTAACGGTGCCAGTATTACCCAAAATGAGACGTAAAAGCCTTCATACTTTCACAAACAGGCTAAAGTGATTGAGGTTTAATAATGGAACTTTAGGAATGACAATTAATTAGGCCTGTATAGAAATTATATGTTATATAGAGCAAAAAAATACATTAATAATAATAACCAACATTAATTATAAGGGCACAAGGGGGGCGTACTCAGGACTCTCCAGGGCCCTTTTTTGTTAACACGGGGAAAAACCTATACGCGCCGTCATCGGCCCTGATGGGGTCTGATGGTGTGTGGGACTCGTGGCACATATTTGTGCCGAATACCCGCTATAACCTCACGAGTGGCACCAATGCCGCCTTTGGTGAGGTGCCCGGATCTGTTAGGCCACAGGGCACCACGACGGCTTGTTAGTCCTCCAAGGAACCGACGCCACCTCCACAGAGGGTTTGTCTCGCACCACAAAATAAACCCTACCAACGTCAGGACAGTGTAATGGGGTGATCTTCGCCCCTACTCTTTTGTTCCCTCTTCTTATTAGAGGGGTACAAAGAGCAGCCCTCTCGGATCAATTGGCTTCGCCCAAGGTCCTGGTTTCGCCTTAGGCTACAAGGCTTGAGCCATGGTGGGCACCAGGGCCAGGGCTCTAAAAAGTAAGAATATATGTGTGTTTCTCTATGACTCCAGCATAATTTAAAGGCGGCCCTGATAATAATGTTGATAAAAATGACAATGAGGTCAAGTATCACGGTGATGACGATACAGACAATGATATCAAAGTTATAGTGATGTTAATGGTGATGACAAAGATAACAAACGCGGTAATTACGATGCGTCTCCAAACATCCAGTTATCAATTAAAGCGGACCTGTTAAGAGCCCCAATTCAATTCCACAAGTAATATTTGAATTAAGCCGCAGACGATCCTGCCCCTGGTCACCGGGATAGATGTCCCACAATCGGGAACGCCCAACTCCCAACACGCCGCGTCTTGTAGCGGGTAATTGATTTACGCGGGAACCGGCCCGCCATAATGGATTTGTGACGTCATATTTCATTTAAATTGGAATATTATTGTTGGGCGATTTAAATACCTATGATTTGTATTTACACTTTATAATTGAAATGTTTACAGCGATGGAAGGATTGTGATTTTGATGAAGCTCTTTTTGTGAATCCATGAATAATAGAAATAAATATTATGTAAAATGTAAATATTATGGTAATGTGAAAAACAAAAAATGTATGTTCGTGTTTTCCTGCCCTCCACTGTATTACTTATAAATTAGCAAATGTTGGTATGCCTTTTCCACCCAATTTGATCGCTATATACTTGTCCTTTTTCTGGGAAATTCTCTTAGGCATCCCGCGCGGGAGGGGAGGCTCCCCTGGCGGTCTCACTGCGTCCGAAAAATGATAAGGTGGACGCAGCTCTACACACTTAAACCCGGCGAGTGCCACCAATGCCACCTTTGGTGAGGTACCCCAGATCTGTTGAGCAACAGGCCACTTCAATGGACCGTCGCCACCTCCACATAGGAGTTATCCCGCACCGCAGAACAACCCTTCCCAACGTAGGGACAGTGCAATTGGGTGAGGTTCCCATCCTCGCTCCTTATCCCCCCTACTCTTTTGTCCCCTCTTCATATAAGAGGGGTATAAAGAGCAGCTCCCTCGGTTCAATTGGCCAAGGTGGCGGGTTCACCTTAGGCTACTGAGCCCCACCGCTACGACAAGGCTTAAACCATGGTGAGGCTATGCACTTGTCCTGTTACTGCAAGTAACAGGTAAAATATTACTACTAATCTATACTAATATTATAAAGCTGAAGAGTTTGTTTGTTTGTTTGAACGCGCTAATCTCAGGAACTACTGGTCTGATTTGAAAAACTCTTTCAGTGTTAGATAGCCCATTTATCGAGGAAGACTATAGGCTTTATAACATCACGCTGTGACATATAGGAGTTGAGTAACGCGGGCGAAGCTGCAGGCAACAGCTAGTACATAATATACAAGTGCGGTGGCAAGGAGATTCTGTGCTGCACGCGCGTCCGTACGGGATCCATCCTTCCCTTATTTATTTCGTGAAACAGCATCGTTCTATCGGAAGTAAGGGCAGAATAGGCTGGGGATTACTGGCATCGAGACTTTCACATTTCAGGGAAGGCATTATTTATTATTGAATTGTCTTTAACACCAAAAGAGTTACTTTCTCTCAATTTTTCTCTAGATAAAACAATTATAGAAAAAATATTTGATCGCAATGTTATTTGTGTAAGAATAACAATATTACTAATGACCTAATAAACTTAAATATATATGCCTCAATGACTTATAAAGTCATTTAATAACTTAGCTTTTATAATTTAATATTATAATTTAACCTTTTTGACCTTAACCTTTTTTTAGTTTTTGTATTTTTTGTGTCAAATAAAGCTATTTCTTTCTTTCTTTCATCACTATTTGATCTTCAAAATCCAAACGATAGAAACCTTCTCATATAAGCGATTCCAACACTGTGATTTACTAAAATATTTTTCGTTTTGTTTTCCCTTACATTCGTATGTAGCACCGATATGCCTCAGTAGTTTTCCCGCGTTTATTGGCTTCTGCCATTGTTAAACCCCCGTAAAAAAGGTTAAGATAAGCCTCTCAAGGCCCGTTACTTTACAACAATACTTCTAGAGACAATAGAATTCCCCGTAGGAAACGTAAATAATGAACTTGAAGATAACAACTTATTTATTGTTTTGAAATGTGGTTATATTTAAACGCTTTAACAAATATTTCGTGGTGCCACTTTTAAACATATTTTTTTATAAAAAATATATATTCGTTTGAAACAAATCATTGAATGGCGATGAACACTTAATTTTCATTAAATTAACAAAATAATCCATTGGGATTATTTGGGACTGAACGGCGTTCGGTCCTATGGTAAAGTTTTTAATACCAAAGAAGTAAAAATAGTTTGGCTTCATTTGATAATAATTAAAGTTTATTGTTTAAAATCAAACATTTTTATTTAATCATGAAACCATGATCGTAACTGATAAATTCATTACAATGCAAAACGCACGAAAGAATGCTGTAAATATGATTGGAAAGAGATTTATACGTATCTTATCTCTGTAATCTTAAATTTAAAAAAGATTGGGCAGAAAAGTGCTCGCCACAATCTCATTTTCTACAATAAAATAGATTTTTTGTAAAAGCCTGTCAGTTGCTTAGCTAATCATAAACAGTCTGATATAAATGGTAATCTTAGCAGTACTAAGAGTAGTGTCTTAGCCTTTATAAATAATAAGAATAATTATACGATAGTGAATGGAACGTTCTATTAATTGAGAAACTAGGCGCATTGTTACCTTAGATGATAAAAAAATATTCCGGTACGATAATTGTTTTGATTTCCGTTTTTTTTTTATCTTAGTTGGATAGGCAAACTGGCAAACGTACCACCTGATGGTAAGTGGTCGACGTCGCCCATGAACATAACCTAGTATACCTGCAACGAGCCCAGGCAACTCATTTATGTGTTGCCTATCCTTTTTTTTTTCTTTAACGCCGGGAAATGCTCTGAGGCATTCCGCGGGGGAGTGGGTCTCCCCACGCAGGTATGTGGAACTCGCTGCGCCCGACAGCTGGTAAATGGACGCAGCTCTACCCACGAAAACCCGGCGAGTGCCACCAATGCCGCCTTTGGTGAGGTGCCCCGGATCTAGAAAACAAACAGGGCACCTCGACGGCTAGTCAGTCCCGCAAGGGACCGACGCCACCTCCACAGAGGGGTTGTCCCGCACCACAGAACAACCCCTCCCAACGTCGGGACAGTACAATGGGGTGAGGTTCCCATCCTCACCCCGTGCCCCTTGCTCTTCTGTCCCCTCTTCTTATAAGAGGAGTACAAAGAGCCCCCTCGGCCCAAAAATGTCGAGAGTAAAGCACACTCAACGATTCGCTATGAGGCGTGCAAAGAACTTAATTTAACAAACGCTAAACTAAAATTTAAACATTCCATGCCCAATACAAATAGAAACAATGCAACAAGATATTTAAAATTAAAAGTCACTGCGTTGAAATAATTGTGATAGGTACATTATATTCATAGATAGTTGGCAGTATTCGTTATTATATAATTTTTACTTGAGGTGCATTATAGATTGTCATAGTTAGATATCTATGTTACACTACATATTATAATTTTATCGTATTCTTTAGTGTATTTATATTAATCTATAAATAAATTTATTTAATATAATTAATATTTATATACCTACATAAGCTTTATACATTAATATTTACATGTGTGCATAATTCTGTTCAAATTATAAAAAAGCGTTATTATTATTTTTTTACTGTTATTCACGTTACTATTACCGCCAAAATGGGAAAAGCAACGGTGGTCCTGAAAACCAGTGTTAGGGCTTTTAGTCCTAACTTTAGCTGAGGTCCCACCTTTTTGCGAAACACACTGTTGCCAACATTACTATCTTCTCTTATTGCTTCTTTCTTTTAATAAGCTGTTCTTATACATTAAAATTTAGAATGTACCACAGATGTTATAATATAATCAATAATGTGTTAGGACAGTGTGTTTACCAAATAAAGTTTTATTTATTTATTTATTTATTTAAAAAAGTAACAAGCGCATTTTCAATTTCGCAATATTCTTCATCCCCTAAATTATCGCGGTATCTCCATACGTGCCATACGTGTGCACAACGTCCAAACCTCAAACAAAAAGTCCCAATTTAAAGTCCGCAATGATTACTTGTGAATTATGTAATTAAATGAATGAAATGAGATCGCGACGTGCTCCAGCTAGTAATGGGTGTTTAATGCACAGATCCGCCCGCTCTTTAGTGAACAAATAAAAGGCAATTGTGGTGAATGGGGCGCACTTAATGGGCCCTAATAGATATCTTTGTTAACACCGATGTAAACGTATGGCTTTGTTTTATAGAACCACTTTAAAAGGTGAAAGAAATATCGGATGTATTTGTTGTGTGATTGTTTACTTAGGATTTTGTAAGCATTTGTATTGTTTATTACTCAATATAAAGGTGTACTCAAATGTAGTAACTACACTAAACCACACCCATCATAATACTGTTTTTTTTTCATATACTACATAGTGCTACGTGGTGCTACATTGAGGTGTCGTAGCTGTACTACGGGCTACGGCATGGTAGCTTGGCTACGGGTTCGTAGCCGTACCAACTACGGTATCATACCTGAGGCCTTAGACAAAGTAACATTAAAAAAACGATAACGAAGTTCGAAAAGAATAAAATGTATGAGATTGACATAAGCCGTCGTCAATTATGTCACTCGTTATCGTTATCGCAAGTTGGTAGACAATGTTAAAATTCGTAACAAAATCATAAACTGTCAATTGGTTATCGAACACTTATGTCAAACTTATGTTATTCTATTATTGATATTGATTGGTTATCCGTGGGCGTGGGCCATGGAGGACAACATTTTCACAATTTTTATGAGTTATAGTGTGTATGAGGTCTATTTACATAGATATTAATTTTAATTTTTTGGTCCGATTTGACATTTCTTGTCGAACTTTGTTGACACTTGACAGTTGTAGTCGTTGCACTGTCACGATCTTTGATTGATCATTGGCTAGAAAATTATTATCGTTATCTCAAAGACGATAACGAATTTCGGCTACAAAGCGATGTCACTTTGTCTACAGGCCCTGTTCTACGATGTCGTAACCGTTCGCCGATATCATACCTGTGTTACCCGACGGTAGTTTTATAGTAGACGAGCAGACCCTGCCACGCGTTGCAGTGGCTAAGATATAATGTAACAATATGAAAACAATAAAAATTATCCACTGTGCTTATGTCCGCAGCCATCTCGAATACGCCAGTTCAATTTGGAATCCCTATTACGCAATGTATGACAAGAAAATAGAACCGATCCAAAAGCGTTTTACACGTTTCCTAACTTATAAATTTAACATTCCTAAACTTACCTACAATGAAAGATGCAGTAAGTTCCATTTATTGCCTCTTGCAGTTAGGCGTAATATCTCTGATGTTGTCTTCATACTAAAACTAATGAGAGGAATGATTGACTGTCCAGATTTGCT
Source organism: Helleia helle (assembly GCA_963853865.1). Taxonomy (NCBI): domain Eukaryota; kingdom Metazoa; phylum Arthropoda; class Insecta; order Lepidoptera; family Lycaenidae; genus Helleia; species Helleia helle. The sequence goes on along the minus strand of OY971425.1, from coordinate 3,252,245 downwards.
TAGCAAAATAAGTTTAAATATACCAACGCGTTTATCTCGTACTTCGACCTATAAACCACTTCACGTTCCGTTCTCACGTACTAATTACCGCTTGAATAGTATTCTTATTAGAGGCTCTAAAACGTGTAACAATTATTTAGACTGCGACGATCTATTCAGCGGTAGCATTGGGGGTATCAGAAGGGCAATATCTAAAACCTTTTTGTCTGAATCGTGCGAGACTAGTGAATGAATAAGTTAATATTTAGTTCGATTTCTGTGGGCTGCTCAAACAATCTATCTCTCTCTTTTTTCTTTTTTTTTTTTCTTTTAAACATTATTGTACCTTTCTTTTTTAGTTTCATATTGTTGTCTACATGTGGTAGCTTTTTAATGGCTCTTGGACATCTAAATTATCTTTATACTATCTATGTTATAACTGCTGTTAGCTATCCTAATAAAATAAAATAAAATAAAGTGTGTAAGGTATTATACTTAATAAACTAAATCCGAAATAATTGTTTATGAATGACGAACATAACGTTGTAGCCGGTTTAAAAATTAACGGGATTGAGAACTTGATGAGAGAAAAAAGATGTAGAGTTGATATTAAGCTCAAATAAACTTAAAATATTAATTTTTAATATTAGTTAATATCACTAATCAGTGCTGAATAATCTTGGTTAACCTGTTTCTAGCTAACGCAAATAGATAATTTGATGCTTTTCCCACATGTGAGCGCGCATGCCCATGGGAAAAACATGGATTTTACAAATCTATACCGCAAAAGGACATTATTTGGCCTTAAGACTTATTAAAAGACATGGCAAAAGCTAAACTAATAAGAAACTGTAACCTTCTGAAGTGTATCGTAGATTCTGACCGTATCATTGAAATATGTGGCAACAGGACTAATTTTTCTTTAAACTTTCCAGTGAAAATGGTTGCTTCAATAATATTTTGGGCAATTTTTTTGATGACTACGTGTACTGTTGCATAATCGAGGTGGATTCAAATTACGCAGTAGTATAATAGGTGAACAATGTTGAACCGATAATTATGTGGTGGTATTTCTAGAGAATTTATAAATTCAACAGGAAAATGTAAACTTTCATTTTCATCAACAACAGTATCGATAGGTGTAGAAGACACCTGATCGCCTGGCTACAATTGTTGTATCTGGAAATTAATTTCGTCAACATCAACCATTTTGGCTGCCAAAATAGCCTGAATACAGAGCCAGTTATAATCTAAGTTGGTTTTAATCATTTTGTATGTCCCGAAAAATACTTTTAATTAACTAATTTTTTGTGTAAACCACAGTTCAGAAGTTGTTTGGCAATCTCTAAATACTGTCAAATATCTAATAGCACCTTGAATCTAATCTAGCAAAGTAGCTGCAATGCCTGACGATGCAACTGCCAAAACGTTTTTTTTATGTGACCGTGTCGTGGTAAGAATCTACGGTATTAAGAATGTTTTACCAGTTCCACCTGATGCTTCCAAGAAAAAGAAACCACCTTGCTCAGCAGCAACAGTCAGCATTATCCTATTCGGTCAAGACTGTCGCTTCGTTATACATATCTGTCGTGTGATCTGTGTTTGAGCATCGTCCTGTTTCTCAAATTTTGTGCATTATGTCTTCCGTCATACTATTTTTGTAATTTTCCCAAAAAATGGATGCTTGTGATCGATAACGCGTCATCAAAATAAAATTACAATCAGTTGACGAATACTATTCGTCGACTTTCGTGCTACGTCCCAATAGTTATCGTCCTCTGGCAATTGCAGTTCGTGACATTTTGGTATGTATTGAATACTCGGCCATTTACTACTCGCAAAAATTAAAAGATGTTGGTCCAGGAACACAGATTTTTTTTTTGTTCCCTGGCGGGATTCGAACCCGCAACCTCCGGCTTGAGCGTCAACGCGCTTACCATTGAGCTGTATAGGTCGTCAATTAAATAATGAAGGTCTAATACGTCATCTTCTGTCTAAATGAGTTTTGGATTTGACATCATCTTGAGAATTTGACATCTGCATACAGTAACAAAATATAAACATTAATTTGCAATAACAAATATTGAGATCAATATTTGAGATAAAAACTACCCTATCTCCCAAGTTGGACCAAATTACAAATGCTTACAAAATTTGATAAAAATTGGTTTAGTAGTTTAGGAGTCCATCGCGGACAAACAACGTGACACGTGATTTATATATATTAAAGTTGGACCAAATTACAAATGCTTACAAAATTTGATAAAAATTGGTTTAGTAGTTTAGGAGTCCATCGCGGACAAACATCGTGACAGGAGATTTATATATATTAAGACTAGATAATATTATGTAATATATTATCTTATATGAACTTATTATTATTTATAATAAGTTTACTATAAACTCACACGTGAACACTCAAACGACACACTCAAACAGTGAATCGTAACATATAAAAATATATTGCTTTTTAATTACTTTACCGCTTCCACATACCTGGCTGTATTTGCCTCCTCTTTGACAATATTCCGCTCGAGGATACGACATAACTGCGTATATCAGAAGCATCTTACACAAAGGACGCGTTATAATCACGTTCATTACGCCATTGATTGAAGTAAACGGCTGTATGCGTTCAATTTATCAATAAATTAAGTTAAATCGCATGTGGATGTAATTACGGACGGATTAAACGCTGAGTGCATTAGCTTAGATAAGATATGCGAGAACTTTAACTTATTAGTTAACTGAATGCATTATTCTGGATTAGTAGCTATCTATAAAAGATTAAATGAGGCGGAAACAGACTAGTAGGGAATCGTCTGCTGATTATAATTAAAAATATATAAAAAAACGTATTCTCTTATAATTATATCATACAATATTTATTTATATATATTATTATTATTATTAAAAAAAATTATATTATAGAGTGAAGGCCCCATTTAGGTAGACGAAGTATCGGTCGGCCATTAACCAGGTGGAAAGACGATCTCCGTGCAGTAGCCGGTCCGTGTTGAATGCGAGTGGCGAGGGATCGGTCGTCTTGGCGTTCATTGAGGTAGGCCTATGTTCAACAGTGGGCGGATAGGGGCTGATCATGATATCATCCAATTTCCTACAGTCCTCGAAGTTCTGAGAACAACGTTTTATTTTCATAATTCGTATATCTTTAATAACCGCCCCAATAACAAAGATTAAAATTATGTCAATTAAAACACTATTAAATTACTATATGTGAAGAAATTAAAATACCTTTAGAGGTGAGATTTTTTATTTATTTATTTATTTAATTTATATAATTCATTACACTAACTACCATTACAGATTAACCAATTCGATAGTGTCGTAAAAATATAGTTAAACATATACTATACAAAAATTTAAAAATATACATAAAATTATACTTATTACACATATAAACATTTAAATATGTCAAATAGTTAAAAATTAAATTCATTAAAATAGAAACTAAATTAAAAACAATCAAATCAACCATGACATGAAGTGCCCAGATTACTAAGCTCATGCAATGTCGCTCTTGTGAACTCGTTCATTGAACACCTGAAAACATCAACTCTCTCGCTGATGGCGTTTATGGTCCTCATTGCTCTGACTACGGGAGTGTTATTTAAAAGGTTGGTTTTGGCGCGCGTAATTGCGAAGACATTCGGGCGCCGCCGCCGCCACACGTACCGGTCGGGGACACTCAAACTCAACCATATAAGCACACCTGGATTACTTATTATTCCCCGAAACACTTTAAAAATATAGGAGGCTAGCGCGAGGTCCCTTCTGGTTTCCAACTTGTTGTATCCAACCATGCCCAAAATGAACAAGGTTGGATACATCAATGGATAAGATGGATAGACACTTTTGATGGATGGATGGATACTTTTCTGCCAAGCGTCTATCTATATGGTACAGCGTTACTGTATATTACGTCAGCCAACAGTTTTGCTATTTTGTAGAAAAAGGCAGGAAAGGTAGTGTAAATACTGACTCCTATTACCTTTATCCTATCCAGAATAGGCAACGCGTGAATGAGTCCCAGCCCTGGCACAAATTGATTTTAACTAGGATATCAATATACATGGGTGATTCCGCTTACTGATGGCTACTTGTTGCCATTCTGAAGAAAAATACAAAATACGCATAATACATAGGAAGGTAAAACTGTAATTTTTTATTCTTATAAATATTTTAGTATAAAATAAAAATTAAACAAATTAAAAAAAAAAATTCGTGAATGACTTTACCTATTGATGGCCCGTTGACCATGCGTAAATAAAATGATCTATCCGACCGGTTTCGGCCATGGCGACCACTCACGACTCCTAACCGTGAATTTGGCGCTGATGCGCTCGGAAATGGCTAATGTAGCTTATCTTCGCGGTGAAACTCCGAGGACACTGGGGGCATGTGACAACGCCGTTCACGTAGCTGTACGTTATAGCAGCAGATGGGCGAGCCTTCAACTGGTCACGTCTGGTATCAGGTCAGCTTAACGCTGAACTCTCGGACTTGGCAGTGTAATTACTGGCACCGAGACTTAACATCTTATCTCTCAGGGTGGGCAACACATAAATGAGTTGCCTGGGCTTATTCCAGGTAAACTAGGAGTTCATGGGCGACGTCGGCCACTTACCATCAGGTGGCACGTTTCCAGTTTGTCTATCCAACTAACATAAAAAAAACTTAGCTGTTCACCATCCCGCGCTTCTTTTTTTTCTTTCTTTTTTGGCCGCTGTGCTGCCAAACATTCCCAATGAGAGGGCTCTAAAAAATACACCCAATTCAAAAGTTCTTCGCCATTCAATTTCACGATTACTTTAAATGCCGCTTTACATCCAAAAATATAACCAACATGGCACTTAAACAATAGCCCTATGATTGTTAAATGTACAACAATTTCGTGCGGCAATTTTTAAACTCGACGAGCACTATCCGCACATTTGCGGTTTGAACATTTTTAACATTTTTGACCAAACTTCACGAGCAATGCTTCATAAATATGAAACAGCTTTTCCGCCAAATGTGCAATTTACGAAATGTTTTTCTGCGATAAGTGATGTCTTTATTTCTATGGAATGATGAATAACTATTAGGAGTTGTAGAGCGTTCTTAAATCGGAGCCGATCAGGGCGTGTCCTCTGCCTTAATCTTCTCTATAAAAATAAACGCAATGTTATGGAATCAAAGTTGTGAGATTCTATGTGTGCACTTATTTGACACACAAAACTTACTTACTTACTCCGCTGGCTCAACGACCAGAAGTGGATGATGGAAGGCCACCGCGCCCTATCTTGTGCGATCTCCTGAGTTTTCGGCGTCCTGGGCGCGTAGGTTATCACTTCGCATCATACAAAAAGCTTTTTTTTTTTCTTTAACGCCGGGAAATGCTCTGAGGCATCCCGCGGGGGAGTGGGTCTCCCCACGCGGGTATGTGGGACTCGCTGCACCCGACAGCTGGTAAATGGACGCAGCTCTACCCACTAAAACCCGGCAAGTGCCACCAATGCCACCTTTGGTGAGATGCCCCGGATCTAGGAAACAAACAGGGCACCTCGACGGCTTGTCAGTCCCGCAAGGGACCGACGCCACCTCCACAGAGGGGTTGTCCCGCACCACAGAACAACCCCTCCCAACGTCGGGACAGTACAATGGGGCGAGGTTCTCATCCTCACCCCTTGCCCCCTGCTCTTCTGTCCCCTCTTCTTATAAGAGGGGTACAAAGAGCCCCCTCGGCCCAATTAGATTCGCCCAAGGTGCACCGCTGACCCTAGGTTACTGAGCCCCACCGCCACGACAAGGCCTGAACCATGGTGTGGATCATACAAAAAGCTAGGATTGTTTTAAGCTAGCATAAATGGTGATAGTTGGTCTACTTATATGTTAGAACTTAGAGTTCATGATACAAAGGCGATCAGAATGGGCGATAGACCATGTGCTTATAACTTGTATTTTCTTAACACTAATGTTTTTTTTCACATGTTGTCACAGACTCTAATTTACACGTGTGTTTGCAAAAAACTTTTTCTTAACGCTAATTTTAACTCATGAACACATTTTGTTTTCTAATGTTTGCGCGAATTTCACTCATTATAATGAAACAATTTTTTACGGATTTTATCGCGGTTTATTAAGATTTTTACAAGCCCGACGTTTCGGATACTTTACAGCAACCATGGTCACGGGAGGACTGAGGTGACAGATGTCCTAATGTTACAAAGTTATTCGAAACTACCCTATGATACATCATTATTTTAATTAGTCCTCTCTACGCAGAAAGTGCTAACTGCATCTTTAATCTGTGGCATATTATGCTTGGTTTTTGATTTAATTATTTTAATAATGGGATCCCAAGCAGGTGGTAAGAGCCAGTGTAAAGTATCCGAAACGTCGGGCTTGTAAAAATCTTAATAAACCGCGATAAAATCCGTAAAAAATTGTTTCATTATAATCATGAACACATTATCATTATCAATAGATAAAGATTCATTTTTCCACCGAAAAACCGTAATCACGAGGTTGATAATCATAATAATTATGAATGACAACTTTTCCCCAGGTATTAGGGAAATAGCGGGAAATTTCCCTTAAAATAGGTCAACCCACAAAGGTATAGAGAATTTATCTTTTCAGTTTTTTTAAGTTGAGTGAGTAGCTTTCCTTGGCATTATTAAAAAGGATAACTACATGAGGTGAATAGCTTCTTCCATTTTAAAATATGTTGATTTTTCATATAATAAATGACACTGGTTGTAATTTCGGAATGTGTAAGAAGTTTTATAGACAAATCTCGATGACATCCTACTTTCCGACTTCGTTTGTAAGAATGTATGGATGTATGTTTGTTACTATTTCATGCAAAAACTACTGAATAGATTTTGATGAAACTTTACAATAATATAGCTTACACATCAGAATAACATATGGGCTACAATTTATCCCTATACTCCTTTTTTATGCCGGAAAATGCTCTGAGGCATCTCGCTGGGGAGGGAGGGACTCCCTAGGCGGGTATGTGGGACTCGCTGCGCCCGAAAGATGGTAAGGTGGACGCAGCTTTCAGTTCCCCCGCGCGATGCCTAAGAGCATTTTCCGGCGCAAAAAAGGCCTGCCTATAGGCCTGTATGTAAATAGTTTTTGAATATGCTATCTTACCAACTTTTCCTCCTTTCTTTATAAATATATTTTAATCGTATTCTATAATTCCATACTACATTAAGCACCCTTTGTACTTAAAAACTCTGATTTGCAGAAAAACGTATCTTCATAAGTACTTTGCAGTTGTGCCGGTGTGCGCATTTTAAAGAAAAAAACCTCTAAACGAAATCGCATTCACTAAGTTTATTTGGAATCGCATTATATCCCAGACGTCTAGAAATAATTGATAGTCTAGACAATAGCATGTAAACCCTAAATCGGGAGGGATGTAAGAATCCATAATTATTAAAATTGAATTTTGCTGTTCAAGAATTATTCTTATATTCGGTTATGGCGTCGTAAAATATTGTTTTATTATTAACACGAAACATAAGATAAAGAACTCAAAAAAATCTATTATACTTTTGGAATGATATTCAATCCAAATGACAACAAATTGTATTTTATTTTTATGTCACAAGGAGGCAACCGAGCAGTCGGAGCCTTATGGTGACTACCGACGCCCATAGACGGATATCCGCACAACCAAAAGTTATGCAGATGCGTTGCCCTCCTTTTCCCTATCCCCCCAATGGGCCACTGGAAACTCACAAACCGGAAGAAACACGACAGCATAGTTGTCACTTGACGCCGGTGTTATGTGAGCGAGAGGTACCACCCCGGTCGTGCGGCCCCAGTCGGCTGCAAAGCAGCACGGAAGAAACACGACAGCGTAGTTGTCACTCGACGCCGGTGTTATATGAGCGAGAGGTACCACCCCGGTCGTACGGCCCGAGTCGGCTGCAAAGCTGCATAGCACTACCTCTTACTACTAACTACTAACTCACTACTTTATTACAATGACTACATTCTATTTTTTTTAAAGGGGGCACTCATTTGGTTTTCTTGGTTGTAAGTAATCACTTAGATCCATAAACATCCACTACACCGGACATGCAGATGTGTCGCCGTACTTTGAATAACTTAGGGAATTACTTAAATAACCCCATTGCATTAGTATAAAACAAACGAAAACCATAATTCCAAAGTACGTGGATCGGCACTGAAAAATAAAATTATCCGTAATCCACACAGGAGGTATAAGAGCTTAAGCCGAACAAAGTGCTAACTTAAATAATTGATTTAAGCGCAGTTTGTAACTTGCGTCTCATTATTTCAGACTCGATTTAGAATTTTCTTAATTTAGCTAACACGAATTTAATAAATTAAAGTGGCGTTTTTATAATTAAACCGCAATTTTTCTTTAAAGGCCTTAGAGGTCATAAACTTTACGTTACGTTACGTTACGTTACGTTACGGTTACGCTTTTAAATTAAGTTTTAGGTTTTACCGGTGGGAGGGAAGCGCTCTGCCGCGCTCCCGGCTGTATGGATACCACCATCTTGCTTATTTCTCCCGTGAAACAGCTTTGCTGTGTTTCGGAGAGAAGGGCAAGACAGGCAGTGTAATTACTGGCACCGAGACTTAACATCTTATGTCTCAGGATAGGCAACACATAAATGAGTTGCCTGGGCTCGTTCCAGGTATACTAGTTTATGTTCATGGGCGACGTCGACCACTTAACTAACATTAAAAAAAAGCAAATATGTCAACAATAATACACTAAGTTAGCTTAGTAGCCCCATCATGGTTCAGGCCTTGTCGTGGGGTTCAGTAGCCTAGGGTGAACCCAGCACCTTGGGCGAAGCTAATTGAGCCGAGGGGGCTTTTTGTACCCCTCTTATAAGAAGAGGGGACAAAATATTATTTTACTGTCCCGACGTTGGGAGGGGTTGTTCTGTGGTGCTGGACAACCCCTCTGTGGAGGTGGCGTCGGTCCCTTGGGGGAATGACTAGCCGTCGAGGTGCCCTGTTTGCTCATCAGATCCGGGGCACCTCACCAAAGGCGGCATTGGTGGCACTCGCCAGGTTTTAGTGGGTACAGCTGCGTCCACTTCCCAGCTTTTGGGCGCAGCGAGTCCCAAACCACCTTCCTGGGGAGACCCACTCCCCCGCGGGATGGTCCAGAGCATTTCCCGGCAGACAAGTCAGCTTAGTAGATACTTCGGTTTTTGTTACTTACCCTACTGTTTAACATTTGTTAAAAATATGTGTCGATTGTGTGATAGGCAAAGTAGAAGCCAACTTGGTATGTGGTCAACGTTTGGCATGTCCAGTAACGACCCTATGCTCGTGTCATGTTCAGGATGGGAACCTGGGCCCACTATGGAACGACGTCGCGAGGACTGCTTAGTGGCTGCCGGGCAGTCCCCCCTTACGAGGAGTAGAGCCCTTCGCTGAGGTGATCCTGTTACCTGCAGATCCGGGAGGGATGTGGGACTCGCACTTGCGAGTCCCACATAGGGTCAGGAACCTACCCGAGGATACTGGCTACATGCCTAAGTGCATTTCCCTGTATTTTCAAAAACCTTACACTTTGGGTACCGAATCTAGAACAATACAATCACAGTGCGATATGATAATATAATATGTCTGTTAGCACTATTCTGCGAACATAAATAAAAATAAGCTATATAAGAAATAATAATAATATCTATGGACGCTTTCACACCACGTCAATCTGGTCCCGTGGTAAGTCCTCGAAGAACTTGTGTTACGGGTACCAGACAACGGAAATATATTTAATACTTTTATACTATACATATATTTAAGATTTTTATTATATAATACACATATTTAATACACATCCATGACCCAGGAACACAGAAAATATTTTTATTCCCTGGCGGGATTCGATCCCGCAACCTCCGGCTTGAGCGCCAACGCGCTTACCACTGAGCTACAGAGGTCGTCAAGTGTGTGAATGCACGCATATAATTATGCATTAGGAATAGTGGTGGTTAATATAACGCATAGCGCCATAACGTAGCGCGCTATTCATACTCAACGTATAGCGTACGCTATATAAATTCCTATTCGGCGCTATAATGTAGCGCCTCGCTACATTAGGTATGTAGCGAGGCGGCTAGCGTAGGCCGTAGTTATAACTTTATAACATTTGAACTACGCCAACGTGCTAGATCGTAGACGCTAGACGTTATAATTTATAGTTTAATACGTCAGTCAGCGTCGAGCGCGCGCTCGCGCTAGATGTGTAGTGCGCTATCCCGGCCGGCTCACGCGAGTTACGTAATTCTAGTCTTGCGACTACACGTCATAATATAGTCTATAAAATAGCGCGCTATAAAATATAGTTTATAGTCCATAGCACGCTATCATAAAATAGTTGATTTGCACAACACTAATTAGGAATGTGCTTTTACCTCCCTTTCCTAAACTGCATATGCGTACACTTGCATGCACTCCCATATAATACCCATATTGGCGTTTTTTATTTAATATAATTTAGTCAACGTAGCTTGCAAAATAGTGTATGTCATATATTTCCGCAAAGTTATACCTCTGTTAACGAAATTAACGATGGTTCTCAAACTAACAAACTTCATATATTAAAATTAAAAAATATACGATCATAACTCAAAGTATGAATAAAGTTTAATTACTGGAAAATCCACTTCTAAAAGTTCTTCCAACATCGCCGTCAAACAAGCAGTTAATTCAGATTCAATGTGCTAGTTGGAGTCAAAGAATCTGACAAGTTGGGCGGCTAATCGAACGGATTCCTAAGGATGGGATTCCGGGGAGGAATTCCGATAGTCGACGTAATTAAAACTGCCGTCTTTTAAGATATCACCTATATAGCACGGGAGAAGTCTTTCGTTGAGATCGAAGGCAAATTAGAATAATTAATACTTAATGGTAAGATTGTTAAATACCACAGTTACATCCCCTAAAACCTTGTTCACGAGAACAATTTCTCGTAAAAGAGATAAACACAGACACTGACAAAATAGCCGTTTTAATGATATTTCCGTTCATTTTAAGATAGCAAAAGGTAATAATAATAAGCCGTTATTGTGTACATCGTCCTAATTAAAAATATATAAATCTACTAGGTAATACCTGATTGTAATAAGTTTGTGACATTAGTACTCACCATTAACCTCACGTGACCATGACCCACGCGGGCAAGGAAATATTTGTATAATACGGGTTTTTTTTCTTTAACGCCGGGAAATACCTGCCACGACAAGGCCTGAACCATGATGGGGATCTTAATAACACGTGCCAAAAAAACATGCTTTAAATTAATTTATTTAAAAAAAATACTTATTAATACAACCGTCCGAAATGCATTCGAGTATCGGCTGCTTGATTTTCAATAAATAGCCTAGGCACTGAACAGATCTGAGCTGTTCATGATGATGATCAGTTTCCATATAATTTGATCACCACATAAACAGTAAAACCACCATCAGTATATAGTAAAATCAGCCTCGTGCACAAGGAATTCGTGGACAGTACCGAAAACTCCATGGAATAAATATAAAAATCATCGTAAATATCCCATATTAAATAGATTTGAAGACAACCATGTTAATTTAAGTCCTTATAAACAACTTAAACGTTTAGATTTTCATAGCACATAATCTAAGGGTTAATAACTTAAGAGCAACGTAAATAAAGTTCCCTCGTAAATCTTTAAAAGTTTGTACACAAAAATATATGGCTCCTGGCCTATTTCGAACTCGCTGTTCTTGAGGAATCCGGCCCCATCTCTCTCCTGAATAGTTTCAAACTTTGTATTAAACAAGGATTAGAGGTACATGTATTTTGTATGGAAGGTATGTCCTCTAGACGATCTTGGGATAATTCTGATGAATAATAACAGTTTGATTGTTAAAAAAAGATTCCGACGAATTGAGAACCTCCTCCGTTTTGAAGTCGGTTAGAAATAAAACGAAGCTACATGTACAGTGCCGCCAAAAATCAGACATTTTTTTACAATTTAGACAAACCCAATGTCACTCTCACAAAAAACTCTCACAGTTTCGGCCATGGCGACCACTGAGCCGTGAAATTGGCGCTGATGCGCTCGAAGAAGGCTAATGTAACCTATCTTCACGGCGGAACTACGTGCGCACTAAGGGCACGTAGCTGTACGTTATGGCAGCAGGTGGGCAAGCCTTCTACTCGTCGCGTTTTGGTATCAAAGTTAGCTTTACGCTGAATCTCGAACCCGCGGACTTGGTTGTTCATCATCCTGCGCCACTCTGGCCGCTGTTCTGCCAAACATTCCCGAGGGGGGCTCTATATTGCAACTCTGCATGTGTCGAATAGCATATCCCTCAGATATACTCAGGTAAAATGACCTTAACCTTCTATAAAGTAGCAAAACCAATATCAAGTATGTGCTATTTGATAGAATACTTCTTCTAGGTGGTTCTGGTTTTGGTGATATCTCACAAGATTACCACGTTACGTGATGTGTATATCCATATATTATTTATTTCTCACAAGGTCATATATAACACCAAAAACCTAAAACGAAGGCGTAAAGTTAGAATATAACACTTAAGCGGAGTTTATACCAGCAATAACACCCGCCGTGTCATCTGCATCTGTCGTAAAAGACGCCTTATGAACGGTGGTCGATGGCGCGAGCTTTTAAACGGGAGTTTTATTAACATGAAAGTGGGTTTTGGTAGAAATAAGTACACTGGTTAAAGAAATAGGTTAAGTGTTTGTAGAAATAGATAAGCTGAAGACTATATATTATATGAAGACTATATGAAGACTATATGAAGGCTATAGGTAAACTGGCTATTTGTACAAAAAGTGGAACTTTGAGAAGTAGAAATAGGGGAGCTGGCAGTTTGTAGAAACGAACACTCAATCTGTAGAAATATATGAACTCATAGTTTGTGGAATTAAGTAAATTGTCAGTTTGTAGAAATAGCTAAACTGATCATGATTGATTTACTTTGTTTAGAATAATGTTGTTTTATTATACGTTTTACAAGTGAAAGGCGTTCGAATGAAATAACATATAGATGTTTTATCAAAGACAAAATAACAGCTAGAAGTCAAATGATATGTGGACCATCTGCCAATCCAAAAACAATTATATATAAAATGAACCAGTGAGTATCCACATAATCATTTCGAACCTTGTTTCGAACTCGGGCCGTAAATTCATTATAAAGGTTTTAAACAACAGGGTATAATGTGTATAATAATGAAATACACTTGGGCGCAACTAAATATATAAAACACACTTATGTTATTGTGTCGACGTGGTGACAGGCTGATGGTAATAAAGAGGTGATTACGTCGTTGAAAAATAATTAATGAATACACGAAAACAGAAATTTCAGTTGCGAATTGCATTTTAACAGAAAATTATGGCTGACTGCGAACGCTATTTATGAGGTGATGTCAATTGTTTCATCACGATGAGAATTTTTTGTATTATTGGAAATTGCTTTTTTGTTTTAACATTTCTTTTTTAATAAAAATGAAATGGAAAGAACAACTGCTTTATCTGATGTCTTTTACGTTCAACTTTATCGACGATTTGTTGTGGCTTCGGCTAGTGGAAATCGTTATAGTAAGTATGTATTTTCTGTTATAAACTAAACTAGGTGCAAGGTCCCCCCCCCCCCCCCAATTAATCTTCCGAGATCGAGTAAATCTCCAAATTCAGCCTTCGGCTCTCCTACTACAAAATTATACACATTATTTATAGATAAATAAGATAGTTTTTTTAAAGCATTATCATCACCTTTTTTACTTTTTTCGTGTAAATCAACATTTTGATATTGTCTTAAAATGCCTTGCTGATGACTCCAATTATAACTCGATTAATGTGTAAAAATCGGCCAATTATATATACAACATTAGATACTTTAACAAAAAAAACATTTGTTTTGTTATAAGTCAAATAATATACGGCGATCGATATTCAAATAAAGCGCCATCTACTGAGGTGATGATTAAACTAATATTTATTTTTAGCTCGGTTATGATTTCTCTGATTTAATATTATTTCAATAGGTTATACCCATTATATATGATTTTTGTACCATACCCTAAATAGAAGCCCCTTAAATATTTATTGTTTCAATTCTTTTTTTTTACTTTATATTATACCGGGTGTATTTGGAACGCTTGCGAAGATTAAACCCTAATAATATACTATTTATATACTATAAAATGCATATAACCATTTATCTCAGAAACGTTTTTTAAAGAAAATTTTAGGACTTGTGTATTTTGCGAACCTGCAATGTATGTATACACACTATGCACTCATTCTAACCGCGAGACGTGCGACTAGCGGGCGCCCTGAAGACGCGTGCGGTGCGGGAGTTCGTTCACCTCGTGCATGCGGCGAACGCTATCAGCTGATTTAGTCCACCCTTCAAAAAACCATTATTTTAAAGCATTATCATCAAATGTGTAACATTATGTTTACTAAACCGGATTATACAAAATAAAAAAGGCAACCAAAAAAAAAACGCGTTTTTTTCACTTGTATCATGTCAGGCTATACCAACATTATCATACCTCTTCGTTTTCGCAAGCGTTCTTAGTATTTTTTAGCGGCAACAGAAATACATCATCTGTAAAAATTTCAACTAAGTATCTCACTATCACGGTTCATGAGATACAGCCTGGTGACAGACGGACGGACAGTAGTTATAGGCTTCGCGTTTTACCCTATGGGTATGAAACCCTAAAAAGCACGAAGAAAACAATTACAACAGTAGGTACTTAATACAATAAAGTAGAACACTACCGATAAATCTTTTATCACACGGAACACGCGGTGTTCAGACAGTTTATCACCGACCATCTAATTACCAATTTTCCAGTTAACTGAACGGTAAGACCGGATGATTGACCGATTCAATCAGAGCGGAGTGAATGAGCGGATCTTCGGGGTGAGAGAAAAAATTGATTGCGTTGAATCAATTCATTTACGGCGGAGTTTTTGTTGACACCTTTCCAGATTTTTATTGTCTCTTAATCAACTATATAAGTGATTACTTAATTAACTATATATACCTAGGTTTAGGTTATTTAGCTTGAATCTCCTAGCTCTATGGTTGAACCGGTTTGAGGCCTTAGGGTTGTGAATTTCTCCGTACCTTTTTTTTTCTCAGCTCTACCCAGTAAAACCCGGCGAGTGCCACCAATGCCGCCTTTGGTGAGGTACCCCGGATCTAATAAACAAACAGGGCACCTCAACAGCAAGACAGTCCCCCAAGGGACCGACGCTACCTCCACCGAGGGGTTGTCCCGCACCACAGAACAACCCCTCCCAACGTTGGGACAGTAGACAATACAATGTTGAGGTTCCCATCCTCGCAACTTGACCCCTGCTCTTTTGTCCCCTTTTCTTATAAGAGAGGTACAAAGAGCCCCCTCGGCTCTATTAGCTTCGCCCAAGATGCAGCGGCTCACCCTAGGCTACTGAGCCCCACCGCCACGTCCAGGCCTGAACCATGGTGAGGGGAATTTCTCCGTACCTGCATGATAGAGTCTAACATTTGGTTACCTGTATTATATAGACCAGGGTCGATAATTTTGAAACCAAAAACAATCCTCTATGAAATTATATGCATAGCTATAATAGAATGTGTTTATTGCTATTACAATAACTTATCTGAGTCACGTACGGAAAATGTTAACCTATCTAAAGGTATTTCATAGAGAAGTAGGGTAGTGTAGGTAACCTTACTCTCTCTCTCTCTCGGCTGGTACTCATTTTTTGCATTACCTATAAGATAATTTTTCTCATAAATTCAAATTATTTTAATATTTATTATTATTTTTGCACCATAAGAAAGTAGAGATTTTAACCAACAAAAAGCTCACCGACTTTTTTTTAAATCTGGCAGTTTGCTGCGAGAGTTTTCGATAAAAAATTAGGGTGTTTTTTTTCGATACTAAGCCAAAATAAGGTGACAAATTAAATATTTTAAGTGCATGAGTTAAAAACATTGGCCAAAGAGATAAAATTGATCTCATAAGAATTTAAACCCTTCTATACTACTTACTATAATATCAGATATCTATCTGATATTATAGTAAGAGGTAGTGCCACGCTGTATTGCAGCCGAACCGGGCCGACACGACCGGGTTGGTACCTCTCGCTCACATAACACCGGCGTCAAGTGACAGCTATGCTATCGCGTTTCGTGCGGCTTGTGAGTTTCCGGTGGCCCATTGGGGAGGATAGGGAAAAGTAGGGTGGCGCATCTGCGTGGCCTTGGTTGTGTGGATGTGCATGGGCGTCGACACAGTGTGGCTCCGACTGCTCGTTTGCCCCCTGATAATATAAAAAAATATATAATCTATACTAATATTATATAGCTGAAGAGTTTGTTTGTTTATTTGAACGCGCTAATCTCAGGAACTACTGGTCCGATTTTAAAATTCTTTCAGTGTTAGAAAGCCCATTTATCGAGGAAGGCTATAAGCTATACGTATAACATCACGCTGCGACATATAGAGTTGAGTAACGCGGGCGAAGCTGTTTTATTCTTCTCGTTTGATTTCCAAATTCCAAAAATCTTAATTTCCCTTGCCTAGCGGTTTGCTTTGCGTTTTACAATCTTACCTTAAATTAAATCAAAAATTGGGTCGTATATTATTAAATTGGTACGAAGACAAAGCGCAAAGGTGCCTCACCTACGTTGGCAGGGTGCCGAAAATATGAGAAATGTTCTCCTTGTAGATGCAGAGCCGGAGTACAGATCTATCAATCATATGAACAACGTACAATGTAGACGTCTCTATGATTAACGAGTAGAACTATCAAATGGGGAAATACTGCTTTAATTGAGCTTGTTAACATTTTTCCTTAATAATTTCGTGGAAATTATGACAATTCTTAACGTGAGTGAAACAATCAAATCATACCTGATTTGTTTACTTTTGCTTACAGTTCTGTTTTTTTTATGTTAGTTGGATAGGCTAACTGGCAAACGTACCACCTGATGGTAAGTGGTTGACGTCGCCCATGAACATAAACTAGTACACCTGGAACGACCCCAGGCAACTCATTTATGTGTTGCCTATCCTGAGACATAAGATGTTAAGTCTCGGTGCCAGTAATTACACTGCCTGTCTTGCCCTTCTCTCCGAAACACAGCAAAGCTGTTTCACGGGAGAAACAAGCAATATGGTGGTACCCAAGCAGCCGGGAGCGCGGCACAGCGCTTCCCTCCCACTGCTCTGAGGCATCCCGCCTGGGGAGGGGAGACTCTCCAGGTGGGTATGTGGGACTCGCTGCGCTCGAAAGATCGTAAATGGACGCAGCACTACCCACTAAAACCCGGCGAGTGCCACCAGTGCCGCCTTGGTGAGGTGCCCCGGATCTGTTAAGCTGGCAGGGCACCTCGACGGCTAGTCAGTCCCGCAAGGACCGACGCCACCTCCACATAGGGGTTGTCCCGCACCACAGAACAACCCAACGTCGCAACGTCGGGACAGTACAATGTGGTGAGGTTCCCATCCTCACCCCTTACCCCTGCTCTTTTGTCGCCTCTTCCTATAAGAGTAGTACAAAGAGCCCCCTCGGCTTCACTTCACTTCGCCCAAGGTGCTGGGCTCACCCTAGGCTACTGAGCCCCACCGCCACGTCCAAGCCTGAACCATGGTGGGGACGATTACCATTCTGCAGTTAGTCTTAAAGTAACAATTTTTGTAGTACAGGTGGAAGTACAATTATAATTAAACACCTTTACACATTACATCGTGATTTATACAGACTTATACCTTCCCGACATTTGGTATAATAATAATAATAATAATTAATAATTAGGCCTTTTAATTCCTCAATAAAAACAATCATTTTTACATTTATATTAAGATTTCAATAACATGCATTCAATAAAATTTCAAAAACATTTAATAAAATTCAAAACAAATATATATATATATATATATATATATATATATATATATATATATATATATATATAAATTCCTTACTAAATTTATGTTTTTTTTTTAATATTTAAATAATAATTAATTGATTAAAAAAAGTAGATTTTTTTCTTTGTTTATAAAGTACCTCTCTATAGAGTAAAGGCCTCCTCCATTTTCCTCCACATAATTCTGTCACTCGCTATGTTAGTCCATTCTATTCCCGCTGCTTTTATAATTTCATCGAGCCATCTCTCCGCAGGTAGACCCGCGGTTCTGGTTCTCTTGCCTATAGGTCCTTTCCAGAATGTAATCTTTTTGGCATATCTGTCTTCTTTCATACGTGCAATATGACAGACCAAAACCCTCCAATCCACCCTGCCCGACATTTGGAATACTCTACAGCAACCATGGTAACGGTCAAGACCATTACTTTGTGATATCCTTCTCGTACTTGAGATTCTCTCTACCCCTTTTATTTAGTAAGATGTGGTAATGTAAATCGCCGCCGCCGTATGTAAATTATTTTATATGTAAAATATCTAAAATTTAGATATTTTAGCCTAGTAGAGAAAATTCTTTATTTTTCTAAAACTATTGTTTTGGATGTAGTAATTTTAGAACAAATGAAATAAAAAGGCATATTATTTATACAAAATAGATTTATTCAATAAACATAATTAAGTCAGTCATACGGTAAATTAAATGCCTATAATTACATTACATTCTAATCAACAGGTACAAATCAAAATAATTGTGAAATCAAAACAAAACTCAAAAGCACACAAAATACACAAATATTTGCAATTCAAAATTACAGCGTGGGTATCGCTTAACGATGCAAATACGATGCAGTTGCGATACTAATTACGAACAGGGGGCGTACTGTCTTTTTTGACAGTAGCTATGGCAACACTGCCGTACATAATCTGTGGACCATCTGTCAAACTACATCAATTCGAATTTTAAAATCTCACACATGGACCATAGATATTATTGATGCACCCGATTTAGATTTTAGAAGCGAGTGAGCGACGCGTTACTGCAGTTGGCAAAAAAGATATCATAAAATGATTCCTTGCATTTGAAAATTGTTACATGGCTGAATAATGGATATGAACTAATAGTTCTTGGGTTATTTATACAAAATCTTGGCTATTACTGGCTTTGACTTCATATACATAAACTAGGAATCTACAAAAAAATCCGTGGAATTTCGTAATGAGTGAAAGAGATAAAGCTCTACGAGGCAAAGTTATCTGCCTGAAAAAGTCTGCACACAGCTCTTAATATAACCAGCTAGCCTTAAGCCAATATTTTACAAAATCAATTACAATTAGTACAAATATCAAGCTACTAACATAATTTCCTACCTGATGTAGATTAGAAGAGTTCCGTAATTTTCTATTACATACTTCCTATGTTATGCAATCTTCAAATATATGGCGGTATTACTTAAAACATTATTTACATTCAATTTACTTTCCTCTTCATGCAGAAATCTTTAAAAAATGACATTCTAGAAGTTTCCATATTTTTTATCGCAAACATAATTCATTTCTTCATGTTGGTAGACTGACGAACATATTTGTTAGAATTAAACAGTACATAGAAATTATAAAATTTTACATAAATCATATAAAACTACAAGTCTCTTAAATTAAATGTTGCTACACTCGAAAATAAATACAATAAAAAAACAGTTGATACAATTAAAAAAACGTTACAATATTAAAGCTATACGACCTTATTACAAAATTTAGTAATATTAATTAAAAATCTCAATTATTATACAATCAAAATCAATAAAACTATTTATACGAAATTACTACGTAGTAACAGACCTAACATATATCTAAGGTCCTTTATAATAATTTATATTACTCGTTTTAATATTAATTATTTAATAATATAATTTTCTTTGAGGTCTATATAGTATTGGAAAGAAGTCACAGATAAATATATCGAATTGGAATTATTAATAATGTTTAATGTAGTGCTAAAATTATAGCCAAATAAAAATATTTAGGCCTAGTGCACACCAGATGGGGTGACGATTCTTATGATGAAGGTATACAGAAAACTCTCTTAGCTGATGGGCTAATAGAGTTCTGGAATTGAGGCCAGGTTTAAGAAGACTGAGGCTAAGTTCTCCAACTAGAGGGACGAGAGTTCCCGTATATTGACCAGCCTTAGATGCGTCTGCATAGACGCAATCCTGTTTACTTCCACCGAACACCGTGCAGCATAAGGAGGACCTTATCCTGCTCTCCTGATTTAGAGGACTTCTATTTAGAGCCTTAACAACGTCGATACGATCACGCGTACCGAAGAGTTCCGTATCTAAACAGGATAAAAACATTGCAAAGATCCAAAAAAATTTAACTAAAGGTTCGAACGATCCATCACAAACTTAAATCGTTTATCGTGAACTCTTTAAAGCGAAGAAAATACCGTATTGTAAGGCTGAGTTATATGGTATGTATCTGAAGTCGTAAATTCTGTAATAAGTTGTTTCATTATAACGAGTCGCGAAAACATTGGAAACAATATGTTAAACTTTCGTAATCATTAAATATAATTAATAAGACCGTCTCCTATATACATTAAGTTAAACCAACATACACGAGTACAAAATTTCACTGAAATCAGTTCAGTCAGAAGTTCATAGCGGACAAAAATGACACCGCTTTTTTACGTATAACGATAAACCACATTAATTTTCTCCGTGTAACCCAGTGTATATCCTAATACAGTTGTAATATCTAACCCTTAATTGTCGATTCCTTAACACTAATTCACGCGAGGTTTGAAAAAATTCACCACCAAAACCATCTAACCGGGACCCCAAATTCTAAGCTCAAGTTTTGCGAACCATGTGTACGCGGCCTTACAAAGCCCGCATAGGTAAGAAAGTGGGAACCACATTGTTTAAGTTTTAGAAGTTCTCTACAAATAGGCGACTGATCAAACAGCTCATTGTTTTATACCTTTATATCCATACTTCATGCGAATTAAACTGCTGAGCAGCTTTCGATACAATTTGGCAGAGGTATAGATTATAAGTAGACTAGTCCGACTAGCTGGGATTACGATATCAGGCCAGTCCTAACTACATGCGAGTGGCGGGGTTCGGAAGTTTTGGCGTTTATTGAAAGGGGCCTAAGTGGACATAAAAAGATTGGAAGTTAAGATTTTTTATTAACATATTTATTTTCAATTTGTCCGTCCAACAGACAAGGCGTTTGTAGACAATGCCAAATATCGAGCTCCGCCAAATAACAGTGAAAAACATGACAAATATCATTAAACAGTTTAGCATTATAGATTATATTCTAGGGTACTGGCTGTCTAAAAGCCTCCCGAAATGGCTTGTAATATAAAAATTCAAAAATAAATCTCTATATACTGGTAACTTTATGTCTAAACAACACAACGGTTTTTTTTTAATAGAGTAAGGGAGTAGCTTATACCCAGGTATAATTTTAGTGTTATGAAAAGATGTACTGTTTTAGATCATTCATTAAGGTTAATTCAAGTTAGTGATTACATGAAAGATCGGTTGCACTTGAGTAATGAGTTTAAAGATTACGAGGTTAGTGGCGAACATTACGTTAATGATGTTTATGAGATGGTAATGATAATAATTATGAAGAAATTATAACAGATAACTCTACCTATATTATCTCAAATTAACAACCTTTGGTTTTATCGCTTAAATTAATAACAAGCAATATAGTGTTGAAGTTATATATAATTATATGCCTTAAAATTATAATAAATGTTGGTCAATAAATTCTAAACTATTCCTACAATTGATATTATTTATCATGTGACCTCAATAATCCGAAACTTACCTGTCATGTCAAATATAACGGACTAAACCTTGTTATAGAATCATGGTCACTTGGTGGACAAGGTCGCCCGTGGAGACAGTCAATAGTGGACATAATTACATGATAGACAGTCGCTCGGTGGATATTCACTAGGTGGACGCAGTCGTAGTCGTCATTCACACACACACAGTGACACGGTAGCCACAGCACCACTGTGGACCGGGTCGCACACTAAACACTGTCACACTGTAGAGACAGCCACTTGGTTGATCTATCACTTGGTGGACACAAGTCACACGGTGGACACGTCACACCGTCACAAGGTGGCTGGATCACTTCCGGGCGTGTAGCGCTGGCCTGGAGTAGGGATGCGCCTGCACTCGCTCCCTCGCGCGAACAGCTTTAAATCCAACTGACCTCTCAGTGACAGTCGCCTTCCGCTGCCCATCTATTAGTTTGTTAATGTCAACGCACACAAATATTAGTATGTTACACATATAACGTAAAACCTTATACAGGTTTAGTGCGATCCTATTTTTTTATCACCTGACAAGGTCATAGTAGCTTTTGAAACAGTATTAAATCACTAGAAGCAAAATTAGATTAGACATTGAAATATTCTCGATGGAAGCATGCGCTATGCCACGCTCCCGTCTGCGGCCATCCTGCGTATTTCGTCAGTCAGAAATCAAAGCTTTACTGTGTCTCGTATAACTAAGCTTAAATTGGCTTAAAATTGACAAGACCTGCTTTATGATATATCTTCTAGCAGATTTTTTTGTCCGATCTATCGAGAAGATTGAAATGGCAATGGTCTTGATCACTGTTTTACAGTAAGAAAATATATTTTATGTAATTAAACGTAAATCAATATATTTAATTAATCCACCTTCAATGTCAGAAACAAACATTTGAAAATAGACTTTAACAGTTTGAAGTTACGGATGTACAATTTACAACCTTACTTACACGACATAAAGGAGAATAATACCCTAAAACTGTATTAATCGTTAATTACGACTAAGTTAGATAATTAGAGAACTAAATTAAGAAGTTTCCCTTTGTGCGGATAAAACCATGGACCGATTTCATTTACGGAAAATCACTAAACACCTTTCCCGTTGTATTAGACGTCTTATTACTGGACGTCAAAAGTTAGCGTGGGTATAATCTTTATCTAACTTAACATTGTACTTGAAATAAACTTAATATTGGTGATAGCGTTTTTGGAACAAACTTTTTTGCTGTACCAAGGATGGTTAAATTTATTTTGACTAATACGTATTACGTAATTTGCTTATTTATTGCAGTGAAAACTTCTTTTGGCGCGCCTCCTACAGGTCTTAGTAGGGTATAAATGATGCTGAGCCGTTACGCTCATAGGTGAAAGGCTCGATCGGGTGAACTCGGGACCGCCGAGTGTGCCCGAACGAGAAAGATACTGTCGCTGCGTATCTTCACAATAATTGAAATTTGAAACATTACTGCTGTTGAAACCGATTTAAATTTATATACAAAATAAAACCCGACCTACCGATATTACTTTGAAGTTGGTACAACCGATTGCGCGATTTAATTACGTTACAGTGACATCTATTGATACAAATAGAAACCTTTTCTAGGAAACGCAATAGTATAATTAATTTTGTTTTAGCTTCTATCGGCAATCCCTAGGTGTGACTGGTTAGGTTAGGTTTCGTTAGGCGCCAATTGTTTAAATTTTTGTGATTGTTGGACAGGTAAACGGGAGACATGATGGCACAGCGCAATCCTCCCACCGGTTGATTTTATATCTACGAAACTTCTATATAGTACTTATTTTAGGATTTGTGACAAATTTCGTCATTCCTATTAATTGTTTAATTAAAAGTGTGTTCTAAAACGGCTGAAGTAGCTCTGCCGATAGATTTATTGAGCTCCTATAGCAAACTCCAAAATGTCGAATACAAAACAAACTGATTTCCTACTATTTGTTGGAGATTCGCTGATGATATTTAAAGCTATAATGAAACAATTTTTACTTTTTTTTTTAATTTTTTAAAATCCGTAAAAATTGTTTCATTAAAATGAGTGAAATTCGGGTATATATTAGAAAACAATATATTTAAAGCTTTTTCAATATCAAACTCAAGTCTTTTTACAAAATTCGGTAAGTACCTTATAGGGGATACTATTACAGTAAATAGGATCGCACACACCCGAATTCACTAACATAGTTATTTGGGAAAAGACAAAACTCATAAAAATTGTATGATACAAATAGAACCTAAAAAAAAATACGCTAAAGAATAAAATTAGGTATTGAAGTAGGTACGTTCGTTTTACAGTGTAAAGCGACGTCACTTTTACACATAATCAGTCCGGTAGGATTATTTGTATATCTTTAAAATTAAGGATCAATAGACGTTTTATGTCACGTTAGTCATATTTTAAAATTTAAAATATATGTGTGTAGAGTTTGGTCCTTCTCCATCATGCATAAGTAAATATATACGAGACACAAACAGGACATACAAAATGTAAATCACTATTTTTAGTAAACTGTATACTGAGTATGATTTATCTAATAGTTTATAACACACAGAATAGTGTGTTACATGTGACAAACTGTACAAGTGCATGTTAGTAGTCGCAACCCATACAAGTAAGTTTGTATTACATGTTGCAACCTATACAAATAAATGGGTGTTATACACGCAACCTATACATATGAATGCGTGTTACACATCGCAACCTATACATGCGAATGTGTTACATGTAGCAACCTACACAAATAAATTAGTGTTACATGCCTTAAAAGTGCGTGTCACAGATTGCAACCTATACAAATTCATGTTACTCGCCGCAACCTATAAATGCTAGTGGGTTTTACCTTGTACGTTGCGCGCCAGCGGCGCCCCGTCCCTTGGCACGCTGGAGCCGAACGCGGCGCCCGCTCGCCGGAACGGTATCGCCCTACCCACAACTGGCTTCACTATTTTAGCTGCAAAAGATATATATTTGTAAAGACGAATTTAGAAACGAGAAAGTCCCCCTTTTTTAAATTGGTTAAAAATAAATGAACAGTACCTACCTAATAGTAATATTTAAACCGTATTTTACTAGGTTTATATACTTATCGAGTTTCAGATATTTCCGTGATAATGACGATTGAAAAATTGCCTAAGTATCGGGAACACAAAAACTATACAAACGCGGTAGATCTTATTTAAATATAATTAATTAAACAAGAAAATGTGTAAAACAAAACCAACAAAATAATACGACGTTTTTTATATACGCGATGCCAATAATTCGATTCGGAATTCATTCTACTTCGTTTAGTGTCCCGTGACCTAAGTGACCACTAAACCAGCCGATTGTCAAATAATAAAATCAATCATATAATTTCTACTTTACATGTTTTTCTTTTATGTATTCAGTAACATAATATCTAGTAAACCTACTGAAGTATAGGATAATTTTGTTACATGAATTCTTATAATATAGCCATCTAGAACTAAACTAAGGAGAAAGAATATCATCTCAATCTATACAGCAAATATATGACTTGAACGTGCAGAATTACAATTTTAACATTATAATGATTACATTGATATAATATATTGTATTGATAAATACATACCTTTGTTATCACCAAAATTCAAAGTCCTTTGTATAGTATTTGTCCTGTCTACAAGTCCTCTTTTAATCGGTTGCACTTCGGCCTTCTCTACCTTCACAGGCAATTTCTTCCAATTGATCTTATCTGCTAATACAAATGTTGAGTTCAAATCTTTCGGATCAATATTTCCATAATTTTCAACATCCAGCGCTGGGTTGGTGTCTTTCTTCAATTTTTTTGCAGAATTAAGATTCCTCATTGTGTCCAGGCTTTCAAGGGAGTCATTGATTATTATTGTGTCATTATTGATTAGTTTAATTGGTGTCCCCTTGCGTTTCTTCGCAGAGATAATTGGGTCTTTATTTTCTATGTCAGCTAAGTCATCACTGTCAGTCACTATATCTATGGTCACATTAACATCCTCCTTCTTTATAAGATCCTTCTTGTCATTTGTATAGTTAAGTATTGTGCTAGGTTTGTCTAGATCCAAAGTTGATATGAACTTGAAATGCGCATCACACTCCGTTTCTTTATCGGACCAAGTAATGCCCCGGGCAGACTTGGCTTTCTTCATGATCTCGAGATATTCCGCTGTCAACGCTGGTGGGGCCTTGTCATAACCTTTGAGTATCAAATACAACTTCTTGAGCATACTCGGCATGTCACTCATATATTCTGTGAATGCTATTATTTCTTCATTCTCTATGTTTAATAGCTTCAGTCTCAGTTCATCTCGGGCTTTAAGTTGTCGGATTTCACTCTGCATTTGCATTTTCTCAACAAAATCTACCAATTCCGGACATTCTGAGATCGCTTCATTGTACAATGAGTCCATCTTATTACGCAGTTCATTCCACTTAGTCCTTGTCGTCGCTATCTTGGAGTCTAGTTGGACTGACTGCTTAATGTAGCTTTCGGCCGCTCGTTCTTGACGCGGAATATCTTCCGTGCACATCTAAAAATAAAGAAAAAATAATACTTCATACAATCTATGATATGACTCAATTAAAGTAAAGATAAGTTTACTCAAATCTATTATTGCATAATATATAAAGCACGTTATTAAAAAAAATTACAATTTGATAAAAGACGACACAGTAAAGCCATGTGTTCACTGATAAACAATTGTTTATAAACACTGTTTCAGAAACAAAATCTACGTTTATGTTTCATTCATTACATTTCAATCTACGTCATGTGAAACTGTTGCGGTAAACACTACGTATTTATTTTATATACAACAACATTGTGTAAAAATTAAATAATAGGTCTTTACCTATGAAATTGCCGTTCTGCAGTACTGGCCATTTCAAATCAAAATATTTTTTGTTTGGCTAAGAATTCTTCTTACCAAACGGGGTGAGCATTATTGCAGATGTGTACTGTGAAGAACTAAACACAATGATGGAGAGGCTGGCACATCTCCAACCAGCATTGGTCAATGGCTCGTCTCCGCTGCTCCTTTTTTTTTTTTTTCTTTAACGCCGGGAAATGCTCTGAGGCATCTGGTATTTGGGACTCGCTGCGCCCGACAGCTGGTAAATAGACGCAGCTCTACCCACTAAAACCCGGCGAGTGCCACCAATGCCGCCTTTGGTGAGGTGCCCCGGATCTAGAAAACAAACAGGGCACCTCGACGGCTAGTCAGTCCCGCAAGGGACCGACACCACCTCCACAGAGGGGTTGTCCCGCACCACAGAACAACCCCTCCCAACGTCGGGACAGTACAATGGGGTGAGGTTCCCATCCTCACACCTTGCTCCCTGCTCTTTTGTCCCCTCTTCTTATAAGAGGGGTACAAAGAGCCCCGTCGGCCCAATTAGCTTCGCCTAAGGTGCACCGCTCACCCTAGGTTACTGAGCCCCACCGCCACGACAAGGCCTGAACCATGGTTGGGCCTCTCCGCTGCTCCTGCACGACAACGCGCGACCTCATACTGCACAGCAGATGGTCTCCAAGTTGGAAGAACTGGGATTGGAAGCTCTCCGTCATCCGCCCTACTCACCAGACCTTGCGCCTACAGACTACTACTTTTTCCAGAATTTGGATAACTTCTTGGCGGGAAAAAAAATCAATACCCGAGAGGCAGTACAAAATGCCTTTGAAGAATTTGTTGCCTCCCGTCCAGCTGATTTATTTAAGAAGGGCATCAATAAACTGCCACTGCGTTGGCAAAGATGCATTGATTGCATGGGTGATTACTTCGATTAATACAAATAAAAAATACATGAAAAAAAATCGTTTAAATTTTTTCATACAAAACGGCAATTTCATAGGTAAATATATGCGACATCGAACAACACTACCTTATCAGGCGACATATTTGAAACAACTGAGATGTGGACGGCCAAGTTTCGGAAACATTCCTTACAGTGCTTAATTAAATCACTAAAATTGTATATAACTAAATTATATACCTTATATAAGTTAATACATATTACAAATTTTTATTCATGTTTTCTAAATGCGGCACCTTTTTGAATACAATATACATTGCACAGTGCATCATAAATAAAATGTTTATATAAGATATCTCATCAAAATCTGAAATATGATATGGAAGGTCTTAAAGCCCTACTTGCTGTATAGCCTCTGAAGACGAGCGGTGAGCCAGGTCAGCCACGTGTGAAAAAGCGCGCGTACGCAGCTGCTGTCGTAGGGCCAGCACCCGTTGCTGGCTCATCAGTGCAAGCAGAAAGCTCTCCACTTTCCCCATCTCCCTCTCCTCGTCCAATATGCGCTTCCTCCATTCCAGTTTAGCTACAAAAAAATTGGTTAAGGATAACTGCTTTTATATTCTTTTGTAAGATTTGACCCAAACATACATAAAGTTAAAATTAAAGCTTATAAATATTTTTATTTATTTATAATGTGTTACACACATTTGTTTACATTTGCATGACAAACACAATTTTAAATGAACAATAGATAAAATAGGGTCATATTTTGAACCCCACAGACAAATATTGATGGTGCCTAGAGGAAATACATACCTTTCCCTTTAGCTAAATCAGGTTCCCTGTTAACAGCTTTGACACTGGACAGAGTAAGTTTAGCTTCCAATTCCTTAACCTTCTTCTTTAATTCCTCATTGATCTTAACATATTGCGACAGCCTCATATTACCATCAACAATATTCTTTTTTATACTCATTTGAATCTTATTAGCTCTAGCTGCATACTTCAATGTGTTGTATGTGTCTTCGTAGCTAACGCCGGATGGTGATACATTTGCTATCATAACAGTTTTACAGTTGCCACCAAGACTGTCTTTAAGTAATCGCGTTAATTTTGAATCTCTGTAAAATATTAAATCTTTTAAAATTTGTAACCACCAATATATTTATTATTTTTATCCAATTTTTTCCAAAAGCTTTGAACACTTCAGGTGCTTATTCAACATACAGATCAATGAATTTGTATATAGTTATAGCCTTTAAAGCTATAGGATCTGGGCATGTAAACTTAATAAATCGCAATAAAAAAAGAAAAAAAAAATTGTTTCATTATAATTGTTTTAGGTGCTTACCACGTTTATAGTTATAATGAGGTTCCGATATTTCGGAAATGTTTCAATCGCCATAATCATGGGGAGACATATTAGTTTGAAACATTATATTTTGGATAATAGAGATTGAACTTTATAACCATCAATGACCATCTAATCATCAGCAGTCTCATTAGTGGAACTAAGGAATTGAATAATCAATACAACATACCTATAGGGTATGTACGCACTGCCATCAGCAAGTTTATTGATGCAGTTGCCAAGAGACAAAAGACTTTTGTTAATATTAGCCCCTTCTTTAAATCTTTCACCAACACAACCGGTTGCCGATGCTCGCTCACTGCCAGCCAAATCAATCATTGATAGTTTCACAATACGCAGTTGACTACTAGTTTTGTAACGCATCTTCACATAAACCTGTCAAAGTAATTTCTATTCGGTAAAAAAGAAATAAGTAAGGATTACAATTGATACTCAATAAACAATATCCAGCATGTTGGGAAATGTCTAAGATTTATGAAGGTTGGAGTATAAGAGATCTGAGTTGAGCCAACACTGTAAATTTAAGTCTCATCCCAATAAATAAAAAAACATTTAAAAAAAGGATTTTTTTATATAATATGTTACAGCTAATACCCAAAGTGCGGCTACACCTAGTTCTAACCGTAGCTCTTTATTTTTTAGTGGTTAGGCTATAACTATAAACTAACCTAACCAACAGCATCCGGCTACACCTAGTTATTGCCCACTAGAACCAGGTCTAGCCGCACTTCGCACATATTAGCCGTAACATATATAATTCTTCTGTACGTGTGTATGATGATTTTTTTTTGTGTGTGCTCAAGTGTATTCGAGAATGGTTTAAATTCACAAAAAAACTATATATATTTAAATATTTTGTACGGGTCAATGTCTGTTGGTGCCACTAGTATAAGTATATAATTTTTATTTATAAAACTTACAGGTGTGCAGCTAAATATAAAAACTTTTTATATATTATTTAGTGATCTTGGAATGTGAGCATACATATATATTGTACATAAGAGTATTACTTATGAACGTATAATAACTCTAATCTGAGATAATGAATGTGAATGGATGTTGGTGATCACTTATGACCAGGTGAATCGACTGTCTGTCCCATTTAGGTAAAAAAAAAATACCTGGAAAACTGCATGACTCCTTGAACTCTCAGCATTAGCATCAGTTGGATGCTGTGTCCTGTTCTTGTTACCATTTTCCAGCATGTTAAGGAGCTCTCTAGCTGTTTTTATATTGTTCAAAGTCAAACCAGCAACCATGACACCGTACTTGGAGTCTTCCCGGAGTTGTAAAGGAGTGTTAGAAGGTTTCAGAAGATCATAAACATTTTCATTATATACCTGTGATGTTAATAATAAGTTAGTGTTACATTTTAATATAATAAAAAATATTTATAACATATCTAACATTATGTGACAACCTCATTCTGTATATAACTAGGCAATTTACGGCAAACAAATCTCAAATTTAAGACGTGCTTAAACGTTTGTTGTCCCTCTTTTTTCTTTGAATCTGACACATTGTAGCATGAGTTTAAGTAATTCTTAAATTTGAGATTTGTTTAAGTATTTGGGGGTAAGGGTTATAGATTCAACGCAAAATATCATCTACATCTATTGAATAAATATATGCTTACTTCAATATATGAAACACCAATATCGAACTCCCTTTCATTTTCAAAGGAACTGATGGTGTAGAAGAGGTGCTCCATCGTCAAGTATGTTATTCCAGGATTTTCCTTGCTGCCGATCATTGTGAAGGTCTTCCCTGCGCCTGTGGCTCCGTACACAAAAACTGAACAGTTGTACCCTTCCATCAGAGAGGCGAGCATATCTTTAGTAGTAGTTTCAAATACGTCTGCATTAGAGGCATTTTGACCGCAAACATGATCGAAAACAAATTTTAACTCTTTGTTAGCGCGTTTCAAAAAGTTTTTATTGGGTTGCTGAACTCCTTGGTAGAAGAAAGGTCTCATCTCTTCTTTTGGGTCAAATACAAGCATTTTTTCATCTACAACATCAACTACAATCCGATTGTTTTGTTGAAGCTCTTTTTCATTCAAAGGTCGCACTCTAACGACGACTTTTATATTAGCTGCCATATTTTGTGTTGACCCATGTTTCGATGGTGCATTTGTGCCCTTTTTGCCCCCTAGGGCTGGTCCCTTTTCTATTTTCACCATTTTGCATGAAATATCACGACATCGATTTAAATTAAATTTCTACAAACTGTCTCACTTTACCAATAATACTTATATCTGAAAAACAATCACTCTTACATAAACAACACGTAAACTATTTTATAAAATTGAAAAAGTAATCGCTCCTTTGGTGTATGATATAGGTTTCAAAAGTTTGTAACCGACAACCGTCGTAAATTTAAATGTGACAGACGCTAGAATTTAGGAACGCGTTATAGTAAAATACATAGACAAAAATCATAATTTATACAGCCTGAAATATTGCTTTAAAATAAAAAGAATAAAATTAACTTGATTAAGTAATACAATAATAAATAGTAATAGCTCATTACAGTAAAGGAAAAAAAACAAATATTTTAATTAATTTTCACAATATCGATAACTTTACCCAGAATAAAAAAAACATTGTCTTATATGCCCGCTCAACACTCGCGCGTGAATCTCGTGAGAAAGCGAGAAAAACACAAGAATGTGGAGTCGATTTGAAATCACTAAAATAATAAAATAAAGTTTTTCTTTAAAACTTTTACTACCAACTTATAACGTCATTACACACTTTATATTATGATATTAAAACTTGTCGCGAGATTTAAGTACTCTAGTAGTAAGTAGTTAGTTTGAATTTTTAACCGACTTCAAAAAAAGAAGGAGTTATGCTTACAACTTATAATAAACTTATTTTTCTACTAACGTAGTCGTAGTAGTTGGAGTCAGTGTCGTATCCGGTCCATTGCTGTACCTTCTTGGCTGACAATTATTTTATTTCTTTTTAGTTTTTTATTTCCGAAGTCGGTTTTTTTTCTGAATTTTTAGTAATTCTGAAATTCGATAACTGATTTTATTTGTCTGGAATATAGGTAGAACTGTTAAGCGCGTTGCTCATATTAGACAACGCCAGAATTGGCTCCACATTAATTGCCGTTGTACTTATTATTGTACTCTGTATTCGCATTGCACGAAACACGAGCGTGTTTTTCTCGTTTTCTTGCGTGAATCTCGCTAGATTCTCTGGAGATTCTCGGCGAGATTCTATTCGAGTGTGTTTGTGTGTGTGTGTGCATCTACTTTTTTATTATAATTGACAGCGTTTTATTTGTGTATTATGTGATACGTAATACTTTATTTGCACTATTAATGGCATATTTAATCCACTTATATCTTACTCCGACTTATATATTAAACATCATAAAGTTCAAGTGACCACAAAAAAATGGATAGTCTAAAACAATTTATATTTTATCACCGTCATACAAAATTACTGCTTATTTATTCATTATGCTTGTGTCTTAAACAGAATCTTATTGCGACTTGTTGTATAAGAAACAAATACAATTTCCCCTTAATTTCCGCGCCGATCTTATCTGGACATTACGAGAGCCTTAGCATTCAGGCGGGACTGTTACTAAAACTTCAGTGAGCTGACATTTCACTGAGATTGTTTGGCGTTAGTAGCGTGGTGTTAACATTTTGCCGTCAATTAAAATGAAACTCTGTAACCAAAAATATTATAATATCTGACTGTTTCTTATAAACTCCTTCTTAATAATCAGTTGAAGGCAAATGCAATCTTACGTAATGATATAATGCAATTTTGAGGTTTTTATAATGTATAAATACGAATAAAGTATAAATATTATACATACTTGAATACTAATATTATAAAGGCAAAAGTTTGTAAGTTTGGATGTTTGGATGTTTATTCATCTTTGACGGCAAAACGGCTGAGGCTGAACTGATTTGGCTGAAAGTTGAAATGGTGATGTTTTATACCTTGGACAAGGAAAATTTCAGTTAATTCTTAGTTAACGCAGGAGAAGCTGTGTGCACCAGCTAGTGAATAAATAAAATTACAATAATAATTGACAATCAGGCAATTTTTTTAAGCAGATGGGGCAAACGGACAGTGATTTGGTAATAAAACAAAATATGAACACTGGATGATAGGCTTACATAAAATACCAGGATAACATATTGTGTGCATGGCTAACCAGACATTAATCTAGTCTTGTACATTAAATTAGCAAAATAACATAATATAATGATTATGGTGGAAATGAAGTTTTTAATCGCATCAATCAATCAATCACATTAGATTTTCGACCATGAGGAAGAGACTTCCGAAGAAGTGGAATCGTGAGGGAGCCGTCTGCGTAGGCAAGTGCTCCGTCAGTGGAAGGAGAGGCTGGAGGATCCTAATGCGAGACACTGCAACGTGTCAGCCGTCGTCGGTCTGATCCTGGAGCGATGGATTGACTGCCGCCGGCCCAGCATCATCACCTTCCACCTTGCGCAAATCCTAAATCGGCACGGCTGCTTCGAAAGGTATCTGTTGAAAGTAGCAGGGGCAGAAGACTCGCCAGGGTGTCATCACTGTGGCAGCAGTGAAGATAACACTGCAGACCATACCCTGGCAGAGTGCCCAACTTGGGCGGAGGCAAGGGCGCCCCTCATCGCTGAGTTTGGCGCGGACCTGTCACGCCCTACGATCATCTGAGCGATGACCGTTAGTCATAGCACTTGGCAGGTGGTCCTCTCCTTCTGCGAGGACGTGATGTCAGAAGCAGGAGACGGAGCAGGAGAGAGCGCACTGGAGCCTCTTTCCGCAAGAGGAACGCAGCGGCGATAGACGGTAGCATCACTGCACCGTGAGGGAACTGTGCGCGACCGATCGGGGGTACCACCGCACGCGCATTGGGTCCAGGTTATAAGCCACCCTTATAAGCGCCGTCAGAAGACTAGCAGGAACTGCTGTGGCACGGCTCCCAAGGAGCCCAACGGTATACGTTCTGCAGCACCGAACCCGGTGTATATCTCCCGCCTAAACTACACCACTGAGGTGAAATATGTCGTGGAGTACGTGCGCCAAAAGACCAAGTAGACAGCGAGAGTGCTACTACTGGAGTAGCATCAATAAAAAAGCATTATAAACGAAGGAGTAATGACTAGGCTCAAGACTGAATACAAAGAACAAGGGCCCCTAGATATCTACTCGGAGCATCGCAATGATATACAAATCCAGGGCCTCGCAATGGCTCAGGCCGCCCCTGGGACTAGCCCTTTTTGTGCCAGGTCCATGAAGATCCTCCATACGTATCCTGAGCCACAAGCTGGTCTCTGCGTTAAAGTTGGTAAACGTTCATTTAACGTATTACCGATTACGTAGTAAAACTTGAATACTGCCATGGATTAGTCGTAGAACCACATTGAATTACAAATAAACGAACTTTCACGATAATAATGTTAATCAGACTTCAGAGACCTGTCAGGAAAAATATGTAAATATTTGAAAATGTCGTCGAATTTGCTTGGCAAATTAAAATGCGTCGCAATTCTGAAGATAATAATAATCGACATTCTAAACGCCATTCAAAATTTAATTTAGCCAATATGATGACTTCCCCTTAGATATATTCAATGATACAATTTTGGCGCTACTGAATTTATGCGTATTTTTAATGATTTACATAAATGCCTTCTTTAAATGATATTTAAGAAGGTTGTGACTTTTTAAATTCAACAAGAAAAAAATAATCTAGTAGGAATCAGGTATTTTCTTGTTCCCTTTTTCACTTGATACCACACTTAGAGACCAACGTCAGCCATGGCTCATGACCATTGACAAGTTCTCCAGCAGTTAATCAGTTCTGTTACTTTTACTTAATTCATATTATCTATGTAGTCTAAAAAAAACTTTCAACATTTTTTCAGACTACATAGACAGTAAACACAAAAGTGAAAGTAAATATTCTTTGTTCCAGATTTTTTCAAAGATACGACTAAGCAGCAGAAGAAATAAGAAAGACGGTGGTACCCATGTAAATGACCATGCGGCATAAAGCGCATAATGCGTAATATCTGATAAAGATAAAAGGTGTGCTATGTTCGCTAGCTTGTATTTAATGTCGGAAAAAAAATACCAATAAAAGCATTCGTAAAAATTCAATCGACGATTTCACGACTCAACCTCTCTCTCTTTCTTTTTTTCTCTTTGTTACTCGCAGGTTTGTTGTGATTCCTCACCATGGTTCAATCCTTATCGTGGCGGTGGGTTCAGTAGCCTAAGGTGTGCCCAGCACCTTGGGCGAAGCAAATTGAGCCGAGGGAGCTGCTCTTTGTACCTACCCCACTTATAAGAAGAAGGGACAAAAGAGCAGATGAATAAGGGGCGAGGATGGGAACCTTACCCCATTGTACTGTCCCGACGTTGGGAGGGGTTGTTCTGTGGTGCGGGACAACCCCTCTGTGGAGGTGGCGTCGGTCCCTTGAGGGACTGATTGGCGTCGAAGTCCCCTGTTTGCTCATTACATCCGGGGCTCCTCACCAAAGGCGGCATTGCTGGCACTCGCTTGGTTTTAGTGGGTAGAGCTGCGTCCACCTTACCAACTTTCGGGTACAGCGAGACCCACTCCCCCGCGGGATGCCTCAGAGCATTTCCCGGCGTTAAAGAAAAAAAGGGTTGTTGTAAGTACTTCTATGGTTTTGTTTATAATTACCGATAAAAAGATAGACCTTTATGGAACGAATAAATCGAACCGCTTTTATTATTTATTCATAAACACGTGACAAAGGTTGTTGTAATAAGCAAGTTTAACATAAAGGTATCAGCTATATAAAATAATTCCATTTTGTAAACACGAGCACAAACAAATCGCAGGATAATGTTGTACCAAAACATTTTTATCTGCTTTACAGGGCTATGTTACAACGAGCTCATTATTTTTAATTGTACAGCTAACAAGCATTCCGACCTTTTCGCTTGGCCTTCTTAATTTGTATTGTCAGCTACTAAATTACCTAGCAGTAGGCTGAGCACTTAAGTCATTGTTGTTTTATTCTCTAAGAAAAAAAAAGCGTTGAAAGCAAGTTGAAAGACAATCTTCGTCTGCTTATAAAACGACAAAGGTTCGTTTTTAACCGACTTCAAAAAAAGAGGTGGTTCTCAATTCGTCTGTATGTTTTTTTTTGTATGTATGTGACACGATATCTCCGCCGTTTGTGAATGGATTTCGATAGTTATTAGTTATTAGTTTGAAAGCTGGTGCTTTGTATTTGGTCCCATATTAATTTTATTAGGATCTGACGAGCCGTTTTTTAGTTATTCCCAGTAATGCCTATTTGGTTGGTTCCTTTTACCTCGACGATATGCTGATATGCTCATTTTATTACTTGTCGATGTAACAATATTATTGTATAGGATGCTTTGGTAGCACACCATAGTATGTCGCGGTCATCGTAATCATCATCATCATCACCATCATCCTCATCGTCGTCCTTTATCCGTCCACTGCTGAACATAGGCCTCCTTCAATGAACGCCAAGACGACGAATTTCGGAATCAATAAAAATTTAGAAATAAAATTATTTTACAAAAAATTAAAACCGCCTTCAAAAATAGTAAACTAAAGTGCTTACAACTTATAATCAACTTAATCTTCTACTAATGTACAAACTTTGCGTTTACTACGTCATTATAGTTACTTTTGGAGTCGGTGTCGTATTTGTTGCTGTACTCTTTTTTTTTTCTTTAACGCCGCGAAATGCTCTGAGGCATCCCGCGGGGGAGTGGGTCTCCCCCAGGCGGGTATGTGGGACTCGCTGCGCCCGACAGCTGGTAAATGGACGCAGCTCTACCCACTAAACCCCGGCGAGTGCCATCAATGTCGCCTTTGGTGAGGTGCCCCGGATCTAGTAAACAAACAGGGCACCTCGACGGCTAGTCAGTCCCGCATAGGACCGACGCCACCTCCACTGAGGGGTTGTCCCGCACCACAGAACAACCCCTCCCAACGTCGGGACAGTACAATGGGGTGAGGTTCCCATCCTCGCCCCTTGCCCCCTGCTCTTTTGTCCCCTCTTCTTATAAGAGAAGTACAAAGAGCCCCCTCGGCTCAATTAGCTTCGCCCAAGGTGCTGGGCTCACCCTAGGCTACTGAGCCCCACCGCCACGTCAAGGCCTGAACCATGGTGGGGTACCCTACTTACCTACCTTGGCTGACACCGACTCCAAAAGAAACTATAATGACGTGTAAGCGCAAAGTTTCTACATTAGTAGAATATTAAGTTGATTATAAGTTGTAAGCACAAAAATTAAAGAAACAGTTATTTTATTACTTTTTAGTTTAGTATTTTTGAAGTCGGTTTAAATTTTTTGTAAAATAATTTTATTGAGTATCACTGAAATGGAAAGGCGTCGGAATTGGAAATCTTATAAATATATATATATATATATATATATAAGATTTCCAATTCCAAGATTTCCAAAATATATGAATAAAGCCCAAACACAAGGTACTGTAAACTGCTGAGAAGTTCCCTTAACTGTCCTTCGTCTTCATCATCAGACCCCTATTCATAGTCACAATCCATCTAGGTGTAAAGTTCTAATCAATACAAATTAATCAAGCCCAAACACAAGGTTACTGCTGTAAATCGTTAAGGAGTTCCCTTGACTGTCGTTCAGCTCCATCATCAGATCAACTCTAGACCTTCATGAAATTGTAGCGCTTTAAAATACATAATTAAAAAATTATTAAACGCACTAGTTACTTCTACGATTTTCAAAAGTTCCCCTCGATTTCTCTGAAATGCCATCATCAGATCCTAGTTTCCTTATTATGGGACCACCTCGAAGTGCACTCTTTTGAATAATAAAAGAATTTTGAAAATCGGTCCACAATTGACGGAGAAATCGGTTGTTGAGTTTCAAATTATTAAGTTGAGGGAAGTTAAATAAAACTTGCATTATGCTTGTCACCTGTCAACTTCCCTCCTTTCATACATATTGTGTGACACTCCGCCTCTCTTCCGCAAGCCAGCAACGAGTATAGCCACGTTTTCGCTAACTGTTAAACTGTAAAGAAGCTATTATATAGGCCCAACGAAGCTATTAGAACGCAATCGTGTGTGTGTGTGTGTGTGTGTGTGTTGTTCCCGCATATCTACAGACTGTTAGAAGGTGATATGAGGGGGTACGAGAGCTGCTGGCATCTGGGAGAAGAACAAGAATACCAGGTTAGTCGCACATGTCCTATGCCTTCCTCCTATTCAACGACCTTACATCTGTCCTATATATTAATACGAGCTAATGCAAGTTAATTTCATATATTATAACAACCGCAAAAATACAGTCCACTCTCTTTTATTTTCTGTATAAATTCTATATGGTTAAACGAACCGGATATATTTTCCTTTATATATTTTCTGGCCTCACGAACTATCGAGGAAATATATCTCTCCCGCACCTCGCAGATAGAAAAGGTGGAGACTAGGCTCCTCCATCTTTTTTCTGGTCCTTCGAGCCGGATGTAACTCCATCTTTTTCTGGTCCTTCGAGCCGGATTATCTCTTTTATATATTTTCTGATCTCACGAGCTATTGAGGAAATATATGTCTCCCGCACCCCGCATATAGAAAAGGTGGAGATTAGGCATCTACATCTTTTTTCTGGTCACTTCGAACCGGAATGTAACTCCATCGGTGAATATACATTTTAAAAAAAATATACACACGAACAAATAACCTCCTCCTTTTTTGAAGTCGTTTAAAAAATTCTCGTATCACGGTGGTTGTAATTAAACTCCTCCGAAATGGCTCAACCGATTTTCATGAAATTTTGTGTGCATATCTAGGTAGGTCTGAGAATCGGTTGACATCTATTTTTCATCCCCCTAAATGTTAAGGGTGGTCCACCCCTTATTTTTTTATAATAACGGCTGTAAATCTAAGCTAACGCAGGCGAAGCTGCCGGCAACAGCTAGTAATATTTATAAAAGTTTTAAATTAATATTATACAACAAGCTGTTGCCCTCAACTTCACTCGCATTAACTTAGATTTACAGCCGTATCCGGAGTGATCATAATTATTTTTGTAACCTAAGTTACTCCTTACAATATCAGCTATCTGCCTATACTACCAGTGAAAGTCCCGTCAAAATCGGTCCAGCCGTTTCAGAGATTAGGCGGAACAAACAGAGTCAGACAGACAGACAAAAATTATAAAAAAATATTTTTTGATATAATTATCGTACTTATATACTTTCATACGCATTTAGTGAAAAGCAGTTAATTTGAAATTACAAACAGCACAAATTTGTCGGAATTTGTTTTGATGTGCTCGATGGTCATTTCAATCTTGCACTGCATCCCGCTTTAATTGAGAAGAGAAACTGGAAAATATTTCCTACTCTTGAGTATTTCTGATTAAACTCGTTGCGGGTTCCAAGGCAATTGTGACGTATCCCTCGGGGTCCCTTAGTTCGCATCAGAATCATTTGGGCTGTCAATCCTGACTGTACAGCAGCAGCGGTGAGAATAGGTGGTGACCTAGGTCCTATTGTATGGTAGCTACGGCCAATTGGTTGATAATAATATCGTACTAAGTTATGATACCTTATAATTGGACGGCATAATCAATCCCTGACTTATTACCCCCACAATTAAGCCGCACAATCGGGAGCTCAACAACAAATCTTGAGTTTTAGCAATTACCATGTAAATTTGAGAAGTTCGCGAAATAATTTAACGGGATGTAGACGCCGGATTCAAAACAATTTATATGTTAATTCTGCTGTATGGACTGGGTTCGTGTACACGTATTACTCCACTCCTCAACAGATATACAGACTGATCAGAGTTATGAATAATTAGACCTTGCGATTCTTATGTGGTTCCACCTTGTCTATGAATACGGCTGCTCTCACACCGTTCCTTGAGCAATGAGGATTGATATTTGAATGAGATACATCTCTGAGAAGGATGAATATGGTCCCCATGTCCATCTACATGGATGCTTACGTTCCTAAGAGATATTAATGTTGGGCACTGGTTTCCTCGAAATCGGCGAGAGTATTAAACCATAGTTCGCATATCCTTTTTTTGTCGTAGTGGAAATGACGTGCCCTTCAGCCGCTTGATGGGGAATGTCACGGATCTGACTTACGCAGGACGCGACTCGTTCCCTCAAAAAGGAACCCGGCTTCCTCCTAGTATGGGGGATTTCCAACAACCTGAAGCAACCCGCTGACACTGAGACTGCTACTGGGGCAGGTACCCAACCTTACCCCAACTCCTGTTAGACGGGAGGAAGGAGGTGCGCATAGCGCCTCCTCCGCACTCTTCCTACGTCGACAGAGCGGGATGGAAGCGGCGTCGTCCTCTCTGTCCTGCTCCGCAGCCTCGTGGCAGGCTGGATAGTTCGCATATCCTGGTCCAATACAGATTGGCACTAACTAACTATACAGTTAATATTGTATGAAAATGATGTAGGTTTGACGAAGATAAAAGGGATATTAGCAGCATAATATACCAAATACCAATTATGCTAAGCGGGTGCAAATTTAATCGAATATGTATCTTCAACACTATTTATCAATAAATAACCAATCTCGCATTTTGAAGTATCCGTTTTAACGCAATAAAAGATCTCATTAGGAACAAAAATCGCAAAAAGGGAACCACTTAAAATTAATTACGCGGATACATCATGCTCCACGAACAGAATACACTCGATTCACTAACATTTAATCGGTTTTTGGATCTGCAACTCCATTTCAATCGAGAACTCGCTGAATCAGGGGCGATTAACGAGAAATTTCGAGCTCGAATCGATTCAGAGCGAATTCTTAGTGAGCTCAAAGTTTCCGTGAGTTAAATTTCGTTGTATCGCAGTCAATCTTCCGGCGAGATAATTTCAATTATTATAATAACAGATGAGTGTTGATGGATGTGGTTTTATATAGAAGTTGTAGTCTTATTATTGTAGTGATGTATATTTAGAGTACCGTTCCTCAAAAGGACAAACCGCGATGTCGGTATGTATGTTTGTTTGTAGGTCTGTATGTCAAACTAAAACTAGGAAGGTTTTAGTTTGACATACATTCAGATATATTCATGATATTTGATAAGAAGCTAGGCCTAACGGCATCCCCACCATGGTTCAGGCCTTGACGTGGCGGTGGGGCTCAGTAGCCTAGGGTGAGCCGCTGCACCTTGAGCAAAGCTAATTGAGCCGAGGGGGCCCTTTGTAAGGGGGTTTTTGCTCTTATAAGAAGAGAGGACAAAAGAGCAAAAAAAACAAAAGGCTTGCTTGGTTTTTCCACTAAAAGGTTTTTATCTATTCCAAACAGAAGTACAAGACAGACTGTAGTATGAGGAAATTATAATATTATTTTAAAAGATTACCTACTCTCCATACATTGATACACATGATTTAGCAATGGGGCATTTTGAACATACCTCCTACCAAATATTCTTTTTAGGGAGGTATGCGAAGAGATAATTATATAATATGCTCTTTAAAACGGCACACAAATCACAATGGAAGTAATCAAAGTAAAAAAAACCCAATAAAAACTTTTCCTAAATGGATTAAAGAAAATCAATCTTTTTTTACCTATTAATACTATGAAGTATAATTAATGAAATCTTTACTTAATGGTGTAATAATTAAATTTCAATATTAACGATGAAAAGAGTTTCATTAGCGAACTTTTTAAGAAATCATATTACCATTATTTTCATGGAAAATACAAAAAACGGAACGTGCACTAAGGGACTTGATCAAAAGACACATCGAGCATAATATAATTAATATATCCGAAATAGAGCGGTATGTTGTGTTTTGTATAAAAACAAATTCCGCCAAATTTGTGCTGCGACGCTGTGCCGGTTCTGTATTCTGATTAGCCGACCGTTCTGATGATACGTACATACAGATCATTGGTTGGTTGAATTGCTATTACGTCAGTGACAAATCACTAACCAGTTTCGTAATTGTGTGTACTCACATTACTA
Source organism: Helleia helle (assembly GCA_963853865.1). Classification (NCBI taxonomy): domain Eukaryota; kingdom Metazoa; phylum Arthropoda; class Insecta; order Lepidoptera; family Lycaenidae; genus Helleia; species Helleia helle. Next base: position 3,210,337 of record OY971425.1, on the reverse strand, counting down.
CTCTATCCGGCTGTAATATGCTCAATGTTACGAGACCACGTTAATACATAAACGTGTTTCTGTGTACATTGAACCTTAAATTACTAACCTACCAAACTGGCAACAGTTGGTTTATTGACTTAAATTAAAAAACCTTCCACGTGCGAGCTCGTGCCAGCGAACTCGCGCACGACGGGTTCCGTATCATTATATATACAACATTAAACACTTTCACAAAAAAAAGACACGTTTTTTGTATGAGAGCGTCCATTAAATATTTTTTTTTTGTTTTAATTAAATTATTTATTTTTAAAGTTAATAATATATAACTAAATATTCTATGAATATTTCAAGCGTTGCCGTTATTAATATCGAACAAAATAAGACGTTTTTGTACGGGAGCCCCCTTTAAAATATTGATTTTATTCTTTTTTAGTTAACAACAAGTTATGGCAATAACAAAATTAAATAATCTATGAAAACTTCAACCGTAACTACCAAGCCTGGTGACAGGCGGACGGACAGAAAAGTCTTTATAATAGGGTTGTAATGAGGCAAATAGGTTGGCAAAATAAAATCCCGTTTAACCCTGAAATGGCAGAGCCCTCTTAAAAATGTTTGCACGTTGTGTTTACACTTTACTAGTTGTTTCCCGCCGTTTCATAAGTAATAAAAAAAAAAACATAAAGAAAAGCCAATAAACTTCCTCAATTATTGCGCTATCAAATGCCTATTTTTTCAAATACTACTTGTGATTTCAGAGATTGGCGCGTTCAAACAAACCAACTCATTACCTTTATTTTATTAGTATATAGGTATACATAATACATTATACTCAGAGACCCAATCCATATGTATACCCTTTAATAATATACAGTAATGTCCCGCGGTCCATTTTAATACACTCGAGACATTTTTCATTCTGTCGTGTCCGTCTAATCAAATACCCTGGCCTCTGGCCAGACAGACCAAAACAAATGAATACTTCCTAGATTTTACAGGATTGTATATTTTGCGTAACAATAACTCAGCGGTAGAAAGCCAAAGTTTGAAAAACACTGCATTTGTTACAGGGTATCCAGGCGTCAGGTATTCACTCGGACGGGTTTTTATTTTTCATTATTAACCTTTATCCGTCAGTAGACGTACTGCTGGACTTCAATGAACGCCAAGACTACCGATCTACTCGTATCCAACTTAGATCACTGCACGGATCGCCGTACCATTTAGCACCATATAGTTAAAAGTCGTCCTCGATTTTTTAAATAAATATAGGTAATAGTTCACCGGTGGAAGGGAAGCACTGTGCCGCGCTCCCGGATGCACGGGTACCACGATCTTGCTTGTTTCTCCCGTGAAACAGCTTCGCTGTGTTTCGGAGAGAAGGGCAAGACAGGCAGTGTAATTACTGGCACCGAGACTTAACATCTTATGTCTCAGGATAGGCAAGACATAGATGAGTTGCCTGGGCTCGTTCCAGGTAAATTACTTTATGTTCATGGGCGACGTCGACCACTTACCATCAGGTGGCACGTTTGCCAGTTTGCTTATCCAAGCAACATAATCTCCTTCTGGGATATTACTGCCTCGCAGAAGGAGAAGATCACCGTCCAGGACTCGTCGTCATGGAGCATCGCGGTAATGACGCTCGGCAGAGACAAGTCTCCTCCGCAATATTCTGTACTAAAGATTGAGAACGTATACTTTTTAATGGAACCATTATATATGCTTTATGAGTGGAACTAAACTGACTAGCTGTTGGTCTAGTGGTAAGTGACCCTGACTGCTAAACCAGAAGGTGGTGAATCCCCACCCAGGACAAATGTTTGTGAGATGAGCATGATCATTTGTTCTGTGTCTGGTTGTAATAAATCTATAATATGTATGTATTTAGAAATTTAAGTATATATTAGTTGTCTGGTTGCCATAAGAACAGGCTCTGCCTAGTTTGGGATAAGTTGGCCGTGTATGAGCTGTCCCAACATATATATATATATATATATATATATATATATATATATATATATATATATGTACGAGTGCCTCGGGCCCCCTGAAACTTATCAAAGGATCATTCCTTGTACCGGTAACACTGTTACCGCTGTCAATTCTGGCGACACAAGAGTAGCAGCGGTGGAAACGATTGATGGTCCAATAATAAAAAGGCCACCTTTTCTTCTCGCCATTCTGCAGTTTCACTCGCGTCCCACTTTTTCTTTACTCCTGGTCACCCTGGTTGTTACACAAAGGTAAATGCAAGTTGGTTTATCTAATTATTTCTTAGATGTACTACAATGGAGCCGAGAACTTGCTACAAACATCTTAAAGTTATGAAATATTTACAACGGGGTAGTGGCCCAATGTTAGTGGCTTTTCTGTGCCAAATGTTTTTTTGCGTTCCGTACCCAACAGGGTAAAACGGGAACCCTATTACTAAGACTCCGTTGTTCGTCCGTCTGTTACCAGGCTGTGTCTCATGACCCCACCATGGTTCAGGCCTTGACGTGGCGGTGGGGCTCAGTAGCCGAGGGTGAGCCAGGCACCTTGGGCGAAGCTAATTAAGCCGAGGGGGCTCTTTGTACCTCTCTTATAAGAAGGGGTATATCGCAAGGGGCGAGGATGGGAACCTCACCCCATTGTACTGTCCCGACGTTGGGAGGGGTTGTTCTGTGGCGAACAACGGTTCAAAAAGGTTCCCATCCTCGCCCCTTGCGACAACCCCTCTGTGGAGGTGACGTCGGTCCCTTGCGAGACTGACAGCCGTCGAGGTGCCCTGTTTGTTTACTAGATCCGGGGCACCTCACCAAAGACGGCATTGGTGGCACTCGCCGGCTTTTATTGGGTAGAGCTGCGTCCACTTACCAGCTGTCGGGCGCAGCATCGAGCATTAAATAAGCCATATCACATATAGCCATATCGATATCGATAAATGTAATTATAACTATAAAAATAAATTGAAATTTTTATGTATTTTTCTAATACTCTCTATCTGTGTTTGGTTGAAAACCGGTGTCAGATACCATTTTTACCATTGTAATCTGGCTTATGCCGATACGGACCATTTTGGCATATTCCTGTATATTATTTTCTATAGATTTAAACTATTTTTTGTTGTCTCGTATGTGAGTCAATAAAGTTATTCTTCTTTCTTTCTTTCTAATATATTTTGTATGTGTATTTGTACACACTTATGTGTAGGTAGGAACACGTATGCACACACACAACTTCATACATACACGCATAAACCTGCATAAGTTTCTCAATTAGAGTTGGTTAATGGTTTTGACTTTGGTTATGAATCTGTTTCAGGTACTCAAAGTGCATGCGATATGTTTGCGAACCCGATTGTCAAATGCACCCAGCTCTGGGTATTGTCTTGACGAAACAATATAGGGTTGTCATATTTGTGTCTAGCAGCCTTGGAGATATTTGCAGCACAGGATCAAAAGCTTCAGATTTTCAACACAATATTATAATAATCTAGATCGCAGTTTTTACATATCCAACGTATAAATGAAACAAATAAAATAGTGTCTGTTTGTAATGTCAAAATAAGTATCTAAATGCATATAATAGCAATATGGTAGAGTACATAAGCTGATTCAAATAAATAATATTATTTCAAATAGTATATAGGTTAATAAGGTAATATGGTTCCATTCCAAATCACATAACATTAATACAACTATTTAAAACGGGAATTTGCTATGTTGTGACGGAGGTATTAGATATTTTCACAATTTTAGGAGACTTGTAAAACCAAATAACCATTATAAAATCTCACATCTAATTTGCTCCGTTCACGCAAGACTCTGCCTTCACTTTTCTTCTTCCATATCTCTCTCATCGGTGTAATACTCTTGCTTCCTTCATCATCTACTACGCCATTAGGTCCATTGACGGACGTAAGTCTCAATATACACCTAAACATGCACACTAACAAATATGCAGCTGTTTATATGTTAGTTGCATAGGCAAACTGGCAGACGTACCACATGATGGTAAGTGGTTGACGTCGCCCATGAACATAAACTAGTTTACCTGGAGGTTAACTAGGAGGAGGTTTGTAAGAGGTAGTGCCATGCTGCTATGCCGAATAAGGCCGGCACGACAGGGGTGGTACCTCTCGATCACATAACACCGACATCAAGTGACAGCTATGCTGTCGCGTTTCCTGCGGTTTGTGAGTTTCTGTAAAAAGTAACCCAGGCAACTTATTTATGTGTTGACTATCCTCAGACATGACATGTTAAGTCTCGGTGCCAGTAATAGGCAGCATTACTGGCACCGAGACTTAACTTGCCCTTCTCCCCAAAACAGCCTATTTCACGCACAGACAGGAGCGTGGCCAGCACGGAAAATCTCTCCCACCGGTGAAGCGATACAAATTAAAAATTAAAGCTTATGCACCTATACGGGCACTGACTGATAATATTTTTGATAACGTTTGTTGCCTACTGCCATAAAACGTATACAAAGTCTAAGAACGATATTTCGGCTTGTGATTTTACAAGGGATCTTGGAACGTAATCAAACGCTGAAGAAGGACAATTTTCCGTGCGAGCGCCACTCGATACGATATGGGCGAAATTAACCCGCCAATACCATCCACAATGGCCGCATATTTAGGAGGGTATATTTAACAATATATTTACACTTTTATATAAAGAAGAGCGACGGTGGTCTAGTATAGGCTCAGCTTAGCGTCGGGTTATGTAATTAAAATAGGTTTTCCTAGGGTGACGTACTTTGAATCCCACGCTACGTTCAGGTTCTACTAAAAAAATCCTCGCTACCCTCGGGATTCTACTCTAGAATCCCTCACTTCGCTCTGAATTTAAATAAAGCGCCCTCGCCGTAAAAATATTACTATGCGCCCTTATGATACAATCTACTATTGTACCTAATAGGTACATATATTTTGTAGCAGAGGCATACTTTGCAATAAATGTGTTTTATTTTACCTAATATTTCAGGAAGCTTAAAAACTTGAGTGGGTCACGAACGGGATTGAACGAAATTTACCGGCAATAGCAAAATACAGTTTGGGAAACGCTAGTCTAGACTATCATCGCTCTACCCAATATGCATTTAGTATCCCTCATATAAGAGGGGAAAAACCTCACCCCATTGCACTATCCCGACATTGGGAAGGATTGTTCTGTGGTGCTATCCCGCACCGAATGCGATATGCGACTGACTAGCCGTCGAGGTGCCCTGTTGCTCGACAGATCCGGGGCACCTCACCAAAGGCGGCAATGGTGGCACTCGCGGGGTAATAGTGGGTATTCGCCACAGATATGTGCCGCAAGTCCCACATACCATCGGACTCTACACAGGGCCGTTGGCGGCGCGTAAAGGCGTTTCCCCGTATTAACAAAAAAGAGGCTTACTACGTATAAGTATGTACCGGTGGAAGTTTTATTTTTATTAGGCTATTATAATAGAACTTTTATTTTGAGGCAGATGAAATCGAGGGGAGTAGCCAGGAATAGCTCTACCTAATACTGATTACACTTAAAGAAAAAATTTTGCAAAACCCTAAAACATGTAATATTGTTACCACTGTAGAGGAGTTTTCAATAGTCGCATCGCGTGCGGTAAACGGATTGCCATGTCTAGTTAGAAGGAATCAAATCTAGATGTGGGCGATGTAGCGAACCTAACTCGATCGGTATAATTGACCGCTTCTGAACTTAAAGGTGCTTTATTTTGTTATCGCTTATTTTTCTGACCATACTTTTATTTTTTATGAATCATTCTGTTTTTGCTTAATATTTATGTTTTATTTTTGATAAGAAGTAATGCATTGCATTGCAGCCAAAATGGGCCGGCGCGACCGGGGTGGTTTCTTCTCGCTCCCATGATACCGGTGTCAAGTAACAGCTAAGCTGTCACGTTTCGTGCGGTTTGTGAGTTTCCAGTGAAAAGGAGGGCAACGCGTCTTTTTTTCGCAGGGAAATCCTTATGGATGCAGCCAGGTCGGTTATATCCTGACCCAATGTGGGACTCGCACCTGGAAGTGCCCGCCTTAACTAAAACCACTGCGAGCGCCTTCAGCCGCTTCTTGAGGGTCTGGGGGACTGCCCGGGCGCTACTAAGCAGTCCCGACGACGTCGTGCCATACAGATCCAGGTTCCTATGCTGTGCCCGACACGAACACAGGGGCGTTACTGGAGGCGCATTAAGTAGCGCCTTCTACGCACCCCCATTAATCGCCCGCGGGAGGAGGCTTCGTCGGCGGCCTCCTCTCTCACCCGCTCGTCGGCCTCCTTCTGGGACATTACTGCCTCGTAGAAAGAGACCATCGCCGTCCAGGACTCGTCGTCACGGAGCATCGCGGTGATGACGATCGGCAGAGACAAGTCCCCTCCGATAACTGATGTCAGACTGTGACGCAGCGCCGCCCATCTCAGGCACGCTTTAAGAGTGTGCTGGGCCGAGTCCACCGCCGAGTCACAATCGTGACACACTGTCAACGGCACCCTGCGAGCCGTCCAGCACAGGTACTCACAAAAGCAACCATGCCCAGTTAGCACCTGTGTCAGATGGAAGGTGAGCGGTTCGCGCTTTGCGCATCCACTGCTCAAGGACCGATCGAAGAGCAACCGTTAGGCTTTTGCCATGTGGCTGCCGCGCCAGGTCCTCCCTCCACCTCCACATTAACACCTCTCGCCCTAGTCAGTGAACCCGCAGGATCCCGCGTCTAGCGTAAGGCTTTCACCGAGCTAAATTGTTGTTTTGAAATTGTAAAATTATCTCTTCCCTATCCTGCCAATGGGGGGATGGGATGGAAAATGGGAGCAACGCATCTACCATAACTTTTGTTTGTGCGGGCGTCGGTAGTCACCATAAGGCTCTGACTGCTCGGTTGCCTCCTTATGGCATAAAAAAAAATATGTACTTGGTTTTTATTTTATTATATTAATAATTGGATCCTGAGCAGGTGTTTTCTCAAGGGAGCCTAGAGTCCTAGAGAACGCATACAAATGGCGAGTGGCACCAGGATGGTAGGAGTGAAATAAAATTGCTCCCGCAGACCAGCAGGCCGTAGATGGAAACTCCTCAAATCTCTGTTCCGGGCTTCCCTGGCATATTCAGAGGCAGGTCGAAAATAGTGCTGTGTATTTGGGCTGGAGTACACAGAATAGATGGCGTCGAATGGGTCTAAACGAACCTACGGCTTGCCTCCTGGCGCCGCAGAACGAGAACAGCCGACCCTAAAGGCTGAACAAGGAGAAGGGTCCTAAACAGAGAACCCCAGGACCCGAGTTCAGATAAACAGCACAGCCATGTACAATAATCTAAGTAAATCTTACCCGTCGGTTTTAATGCCTCAAATTTTAGCTTTTAACTCCGAAAAGGTCCAAAATTGGAATTTCATGCGAGACTTTGTTAGGGCCTGCTCACACCATTAATGGTGTAAAACATCTATTGACGCGCCTTGGCGGTAAAACGATTTGAATTACGCGATGGCGAACTGCATGACGCTGTCTTTTCTTTTGTTTTTAATTGTATTTGTCTTTCGTTATAGATTTTTTTTTACTTATGAATTTTAATATTAACATGTATGTTTTACCGGATAACCAGTAACGAGGATAGATCATATTGTATTTTTTCTATAATAATAAAAATATTTATTTGCAAAAACATGTTTTTTTGCACACAGTTAGGTACATAAAGCTGTTAAATTTAATATGTAATTCATATTAGTATTACTCACAATTACAGAATTACCAGTAGGAATTACTTTAAAAAAGAGCATAATATAGAGTAGTAATGTGAGCCATACAATTCCGAAACTGATCAGTGATGTATTACTGATGGAATAACAATTTAACCAACCAGTGATCTGTATGTACGTCCCATCGGCCAATCATCCCTCAATGACTATCAGTCGGCCAATCAAAGCGCAGAATCGGCGCATCGTCGCAGCACATATTTGGCGGAATTTTTCATACAAGACACATTATTTACCGCTCTATTCCGGTTATATTCTCAATGTGTACACCACGCCATATACGCACCACAATCCTGGATAAATCCAAGCATTCTGTGTACAGATTGTATAGAACAGAAAGCTATTGTCATTACTGGCACCAAGATATACTATCTTGAATCTCATTATTTAGGTTTTTTTGCCAGAAAATGCTCTTAGGCATCCCGCGGAGGAGGGGGAACTCCCCAGGTGGGTATGAGGGACTCGCTGCGCCCGAAAGATGGTAAATGGACGCAGCTCTACCCACTAAAACCCGGCGAGTGCCACCAGTGCCGCCTTGGTGAGGTGCCCCGGATCTGTTAAGGTCCCGCAAGGGACCGACGCCACCTCCACAGAGGGGTTGTCCCGCACCACAGAACAACCCCTTCCAACATCGGGACAGTACAATGGGGGTGAGGTTCCCACCCTCGCCCCTTGCCCCCTGCTCTTTTGTCCCCTATTCTTATAAGAGGGGTACAAAGAGCCCCCCCAGCTCAATTAGCTTCGCCCAAGGTGCAGCAGCTCACCCTAGGCTACTCAGCCCCACCGCCACGACAAGGCCTCAACCATGGTGGGGGAACGAGAACTGCCTGTGATAGTCGCAGGTTAACTCGTTTATGTTCTTAGGCGACGCTGACCACTTACCATTATGTGGCTGGTCTGTCCGTTTGCCTGTCCAACTAATATAAAATACAACAATTACCAGGATGAATAAAAATGGACAACCACTACAGAGAAACAAAGTTATGAAGAATAAAATCCCTGATTACACTAAGGAAACAATTCACTGTAATTTGCGTGATTCGCTTTGACAGAAGTACTGCTATTCTATTTATTTCCACTGCGGAATAATAAATAACTGTTTCCCCCAGCTAATCCCCCTTTTATGATTTCCTGCAAATGAGCGGCGGCCTGATGAGATGGTAAGTGATTACCAACTCGGGACGGATATTATTATTATCTATTTAATTACATTCCAAACTTTACCATTTTGTTTTGTATCAGTCAGATATTAAACCTAGGCCAGGGAATGCTGAGAGTTGGGACTTGCATTATCAGTGTAAAATATTTTTCACTGGTAGGCACAAGATGCCTTATCGGCAAAGGCACGGAGGGTTTTAGGCCATAGTTCGCTTATCCGCTGAACTTATGGCCTGTTTCACAAATCCTCAAATACTAAACAATCTATCATCATCATCATCAGCAGCCCCTGTCCGTCCACTGCTGAACATAGGCCTTTTTTTTTCTTTAACGCCGGGAAATGCTCTGAGGCATCCCGCGGGGGAGTGGGTCTCCCCACGCGGGTATGTGGGACTCGCTGCGCCCGACAGTTGGTAAATAGACGCAGCTCTACCCACTAAAACCCGGCGAGTGCTACCAATGCCGCCTTTGGTGAGGTGCCCCGAATCTAGAAAACAAACAGGGCACCTCGACGGCTAGTCAGTCCCGCCAGGGACCGACGCCACCTCCACAGAGGGGTTGTCCCGCACCACAGAACAACCTCTCCCAACGTCGGGACAGTACAATGAGGTGAGGTTCCCATCCTCACCCCTTCCCCCCTGCTCTTCTGTCCCCTCTTCTTATAAGAGGGGTACAAAGAGCCCCCTTGGCCCAATTAGCTTCTCCCAAGGTGCACCGCTCACCCTAGGTTACTGAGCCCCACTGCCACGACAAGGCCTGAACCATGGTGGGGAACATAGGCCTCCCTCAAAGAACGCCAAGACGACCGATCCCTCGCCACTTGCATCCAATACTGACCGACAATCTATATAGATATAAGTATATAACTTATTAATTTCCAATCTACAAATTCATTCGTAGTCTAATAATGCATGCAATCTTCCTCGCGTTGCTTTCCTTGACCATTTTTTGGAGTGGGTTTCCCTAGGCGGGTATGTGGGACTCGCTGCGCCCGAAAGATGGTAAGTAAACACAGCTCTACCCACTAAAACCCGGTGAGTGCCACCAATGCCGCCTCTGGTGAGGTGCCCCGGATCTGTTGAGCAAACAGGGCACCTCGACGGCTAGTCAGTGCATCAAGGGACCGACGCCACCTCCACAGAGGGGTTGTCCAGCACCATAGAACAAACTCTCCCAACGTCGGGACAGTATAATGAGGTAAGGTTAAATCCTCGCCCATTGGCCCTCTGCTCTTTTGTCCCCTTGTCTTATAAGAGGGGGTACAAAGAGCAGCTTCGTCGGCTCAATTTGTTTCGCCCTAAGTGGTGGGTTCACCTTAGGCTACTGAGCTCCACCGCCACGACAAGGCTTGAACCATGGTGGGGTTCCTTGACCTATACAAGTCAGGTGTCAAGTTGTTATAAAATTATTTTGTTTGTTTAAATAAACCTAAGACCGTTTTGTCGCGTGTGCACGTCCTTAGCCAAGCATATTCAGTCTTTACTAGGTTCAACGACGTTAGGGTTATCGAGTTCATGTTTCAATCAACGCATATTTCTGTCTCAAATAGCTGATTTAGCGGATAAGGGTTCACCCCTACGTGGCGCGAAGGGATGATTGTAATGATCTTAAAATGGATCGTTCAATATGAAGCCTTTATTAAAAAAAAAACAATTTAACAGGTTTTCTATTTAAAAATGCTCTTGCCGGTATTGATATATTAGGACTCTTTTTTTCAATTGCCAGTATTAAAAAAAATTAAATAAACATTTTATCACATTCGATTCAGCGATTTAGGCATGAAATCGTAATAAACAAAGTTACTTTCGCATTAATGTATTATAAATATATTGTAAGGATATTTTCTGATTTACTTGCAAGCTTAGAGTATACATACATATACATAAGTTTTTTTTTCGGAAGGCCTATACTTTTTGGCCTAATGGCCTCAATCGGAACAGTAGATGAGCAGATGACTCATCTAAGAATTAAATATGTATACTTAAGTTACATTATACATAATGTGTAATCTAACTTATGTTTTAGCAAAAAAGCAAAATAGCTAATAAGTGGATGTATTTTCCACTTTTAACTGAGGTAGCCAATTTACGGATTTTTAACACTTTTTTTGTGTACTATATTTGTCATAACACCGGCGTCAAGTGACAGCTATGCTGTCGCGTTTCAAATTCAAATTCAAATTCATTTTATTTCGTGCGGTTTGTGAGTTTCCGGTGGCCCATTGGGGGGGGACAGGGTAAAGGAGGGCAACGCATCTGAATAAATTTTGGTTGTACGGATGTCTATGGTCGTCGGTAGTCACCATAATGCTCCGACTGCTCGGTTGCCTCCTTTTGACATAAAAAACCATACCTGGTTATCTTTTTATCAACTACTTTTAACGCGATTTTATTTGTATATAACTCCCAAACTTTATGCAAAAGCATTATTCGGAAAGGTTCCGTCACAAGCAAACTCGTTAAGTCCGCAGCACGAGAGCGCCTCACTCTTGACGTCTGTCCAATTTGCGTCAATATATCGGGAATACCTTCTAATTCCCGACGAGTGGGCTGGAGGAGGCTTTAAAAATGCAATCGAATCAGAAATCCTATTAGCCGTGGGGCTTCAATCTAAATATTAATATAAAATATTTATTCACACATGTGGGTATTCCAAATCACATGGAGTTTGAAAATACCCACCTAATCATAAACAAGAATATAATTGTATATATTTTTGGAAGCTTACCGAGTCTATAATTGGTTAAGGGTTTAGCAGTTACGGATAAACATACAACACATACATCGTGGACACTCGTGGACTACAATTTGGAATATTGGAAATAGTAGTGCCGAAATATGTAAAAGAAAAATTTTGGGAAAATTCGGATGAATTATTTAAATATTGTGGGTGTATGAATGAATGTCTTCAATAAAGTGGGGTCTCAGCGCTATAAGGCTTTTTAGGGAAAATAGCAAAAAGGTTAGTCGACATCACAGGAGACCGAAGAGCTGGCAGCTACCTCGGACAAAGAATTATATTAAATTATACCTACCCGAATAATTATTTTCCTTACACTTTTTTTTTTGTTTTTTATTACAATTCTTTCACTAATTAATTGAATTTAGCTATTCAAAGAGGGAACGCTGCCAGTATCTTCGGAACCTTGCCTAAAGGGACTCCTTTTAAATAACATATATTATTAGTTATTATTATTTTTTAAATATATTTTTTAAGGTTTTTCGTTTTAGGTTCTTTGTACATTATTAGTATTTATATTAGTATATTCTGACTTTAACTTTAAATAATTATCTATAATATAAATAAATTTAAATATTCTCTTTTCACAGAAATTAATGACTCAGCATTCTTAGAGGAAAAAACACGACCAACAAATTTAAGACCGATTACTTACAAAAATAAATATTATGTACATCCGTAAATACGACGACATACGTTACGTGTAAAATAGAATATTTAATATGTACCAAAGTTTATAAATGAATTACCTGAGGAGCTAGTGCAGATGTATATTAAAAGAGAAAAATATAAGACCAGGCTAAAATATTATAGATAAGCCCTGTGAGGTTCTCGTGGCTGGGTTTTTTTTTTGTACTTTTTTGTATTTCGAACAAATAAATAAAAAAAAACTAAAGAGAGGTGTCAATGGACACCCGGATGGAACGAAGTTCCTTTCGATTAATTAGTGAAAGAATTGTAATAAAAAACAAAAAAAAAAGTGTAAGGAAAATAATTATTCGGGTAGGTATAATTTTTTTATGATTTTTTATCGATAAAAATCTTTTGAAGATTTGAACTGGGGTTTTTTACTAAGCAGCCCCAATAGTGTAATAAAAACAGCTACCGACGCAGTGATGTGTCAATCGCATGGCTTCGGCACGGCAATCAAAAAGCCGCACGGCTTACAACTATAGCAAAAAGTGTCGTTATAACTTTTCATCTTAATTTTTTTCCGTCTAGCCCCCTTTCATAACGCGCGATAAGGAACTACGTTCCAAAAATCTCTGAGTGTGTGACATTATTCTGCATATTACTTCTTCGCTCTTACAAACAGCTTCGCCACTAGAACTTAGAGATTTCATCTCTCAGTTCTAGGTTGAGACAGACCAAATTACTGGCACTGCGACGTATCATCTTTGTCTCGACACTACACTACAAGACACATGGACCGACAAAATGTCAGTCCCAGACAAATTATTTATTTGCACCTTGGATTTGCGCCCACCGTCTACTGTTCAAGTACAAGTGGCCTTAACTATTATTTATTACCTGCATTTACTGTTTTGACGATTATTTGAGTACGATTTACCTGTATAGAAAACATTGTTTGTTAAACTAATAAATAACATATGTTAAAATTACTCACAGACGATTTATCAGCGCAAAGTGTCTCACGGAAACAAATGGTCCAACCTTCTCAGTCTAACGGAATTTTCTAATCTATTATCCTAACATATTCCGTATTATATATTGAATATACTCTTGGTAAAGCTTAGATATAGCAAACGTTTTCTATATAAAAAAAAATATTTTTTGTAAGTCGAAATGGTATACATATTTATGTTAATGGTAGCTTTTAATAGATTTGTCAATTCGCAATGCGCAAGTTCTTCAGCAAATTACCTCACCGTTGAGAATAAATAAGTAGAAGAACTTTACATGCCTGATTTTGAAACTTAAAATTTGTAAATTGTAATTGAAAATTCATTAATTTTCTATACAATGATCTAATAAAAATTTGCACAAATATACATGAGCTTTTTCTATAAAAACTAAAGAATTCATTTTTCCCCTTATTTAATCCACAATTCAAAAATAAAAAAATACCTTTCAATTTAAAATTTTGAAAGTAAACAGATGTGAGCTAATGATGAAGCAAATGTTGAGGACCTTATTACCACTAATTTTATATCGAGGGTATTTGGTATTTAAAAATCTAAGGAGAGACCCAGGTGGTTCAGGTGATGTTATGTTGATCATTACAAAGTAACTTTATCTCGTGACAACATGACGTCCACGTGGTTCAATGACGCTCAAGCCGGAGGTAGCGGGTTCGAATCCCGCCAGGGAACAAAAAGTTTTCTGTGTTCCTGGGTCATGGATGTATATTAAATATGTGTTTTAGATAATAAAAATCTTAAATATATGTATAGTATAAAATTATTAAATATATTTCCTTTGTATGGTACCAGTAACACAAGCTCTTGGAGAATTTACCACGGGACCAGATTGACGTGGTGTAAAAAAGCGTCCATAGATATTATTATTATTATAAAGCTGAAGAGTTTATTTGTTTTAACGCGCTAACCTCAGGAACTACTGGTCGGATTTGAAAAATTATTTCAGTGTCAGATAGTCCATTTAACGGGGAAGGCTATAGGCTATGTTATAACAACACGCTGTGACTAACAGTAATTAAGTTGAGTAAGATAACGCGGGCGAAGCTGCGGGCAACAGCTAGTTACTTTATAAAAACTCTAACAGGTTGTAACCTACCGACCGGATAATAGATATTAAAAAAACATCATAAACTTCCAAGGCGCTTATAAGTTAAGTATGCCATAAACGTATTTCTTCCGAAGGCTGTGATCTCTAATAAAGTTTACGATAAAGAAGCGCTAGTACCATAAGTTCTAGAAATTTTCCGTTTTTTATCTCTTTTTCATCATCATTTACCGGTAAAGATGATTTGGAAAGGTAGAAGGAATTAGGTGGAAATAGTGTACTACTATGAGTAAAGTATCGAAGTTTATCGAACAAATAACCGGTAATGTTATGTGTTTTGTATGAAAACAAATTCCGGTAAACATCAAGTCACTGGTTGGTTGAATTGCTATTACGTCAGTTTCGGAATGGTATGGATCACATTTAACTACTCTTTCGAACAGTGCGATTTTTTAAGCACTTCCTGACTCGAACTACCACTATGTGGAACCAGCTGTACAGTATTTCCAAACCGGCAATACGACTTAGCAACTTTCAACCCCTGACCCCTCCTAACGTTAGGACAGTGCAATGGAGTGAGGTTCCCATCAACGCCCCTTGTCCCCCCTTGCTCTTTTCAGCCCCATCGGTTCAATAATTAGCTTCGCCCAAGGTGCTGGGTTCACCTTAGGCTACTGAGCCCTACCGCCACGAATCACAGGGATATCTTGATGCTAGATAATAAAAACATATATCAGAAATAACAATTTAATTCTTAAACAATAATCTTGTGGAAAATAATTCACAGCAATTTCAATTCCTGATAGTCGATAAAAACGTCGATAGTAAGGTCTCATATCGATATTTTTATGTGAAGGCATGTGAGGCGTCGATATTTCAATTGTTCAGTGGACCAACAGAGTTTATAGCGTAGCGAGTGATGTCGTAATAGGACACAAACATTACCCTTTTAAATTGAATTTTGCGCAATTTATCAGCCAGACCTCGATAAAATACGGTACTTCCCCTCCCAACGATTTAATCTGAAAAGTGTTTTGTTTTTTTTTTCTGTTGAAACGTTTAAAGACAAAGCTTCGAATGCGTCTGTGACAAAATTGGAAACAAA
Source organism: Helleia helle (assembly GCA_963853865.1). NCBI lineage: Eukaryota > Metazoa > Arthropoda > Insecta > Lepidoptera > Lycaenidae > Helleia > Helleia helle. Next base: position 3,194,909 of record OY971425.1, on the reverse strand, counting down.
TTAAATGTATAGTAGTTAAAAATGTGTTTCCTCTTTGATGTGTGTGATAGTTAGGCGAATAGGCGGTTCGTTCTTTTGACAGTAATTGCAACCAGCTATGCGACAATGGCTGGACAGATGCAATGTTCAAATGTTTTAAAACGGTTCCATTTTGTCACAAATTAATTTAATTTGTTTTAGTGTTTAGTGTGTATCCGGTCTAATAAGATTTTAGAACGAAGTCTGTGTAAAAATGTTGATTGCGACATCGGTCACCAGATAGTGCCTCATTCACCTTTATTCTTTAACATAATAAGCAAAGAGTTCATTATATTAGATATAATAATTTGTCAGATTTTTATTCATTTGTAGTTTTGGAACGTAGTTCCTTATCGCGCGTTACGAAAGCGGGCTAGACGGAAAAAATTAAGATGAAAAGTTGGAACAACACTTTTTGCTATAGTTGTAAGCCATGCGGCTTTTTGATTGACACATGACTGCGTCGGTAGCTGTTTTTATTACACTATTGGGGCTACTTCACAGATATTAAAAATAATAAATATTTCTATGGGCTACTTAGTAAAAAACCCCAGTTCAAATCCCACCGATCTCGGTGACTTTTCTTTGTTTTTTTATTATTATTATTATTTTACGCCGGGATATGCTCTGATTTTTATCGATAAAAAAATCATAAAAGATTTATACCTACCCGAATAATTATTTTCCTTTTTTTTATGGCATAGTAGGGCAATGAGCAGTCGAAGCCATTTTTTTGTTTTTTATTACAATTCCTTCACTAATTAACCGAAAGGAACTTCGTTACATCCGGGCGTCCCTTGACACCTCTCTTTAGTTTTTTTTATAATTTTTTTAAAGGGCCATTCGTTTATGGTGGTGAGCATACAGTTAACATACGGAAAGAAGTCGCAAATTTTTCGTTCACTTCGTGCGTTTTATATGTATAGTATAAGTATAAATATGGGCGTTGATTTGTTTTTAATAGAGTATTAGCAATTTTAAAATAGATTGGTTTATTAATAATTTTTATTAAAAATTAATATTGTATAATCTAATTTCAAATTTTGAAACTAGATTATACAATAATATAACTTACAATGTGCCTATTCTAGTGCTGGCCAGGTCAAATATGTTGGAATTTGTTAATAATGGTACTCCACGAAACAGTCGATCCAAAAGGCAATGTAAATAAGTAAATTTTATTCATGATTTCCATTAACGCGAATGATTGTGTTATTATTTGAACATTTAAATATAAACTTTCTCGGAAGTTACGATATTGTCAGATGTCGGTAAAGTCAACTGTAATCGCATTACATGGAGTTTCCAAGAATACAAAGAACTTTGGAGTTAGCGGGTAAGTCTGGACAATGTTACAATATCATTATTGACTTTAATGAAACATCTATGAAGAACATTTTCTCTTACATTTTAAAAAATTGGAACATGAATAAATATTCTTTGTGAAAATTTTGCTAATATATATTCTTATGAAAACTTTAATTATATTGCAATCCAACTTAAGCGGGAAAACAGACGGACAGAATTAGAAACATTTATTTTCATATCGATATAATATTATACATGCTTAGAAATATAAAACTTAACTAGTCATAGGGACTGCCGATAGAAGTGAAACTTATAATTTAGAATTTCAGTTTATCAGTACCTACTATCATGTATTTGGTCTTTACGTATGAAATTGCCGTTTTGTATGAAAAAATTTAAACGAATTTTTTTCATGTAGGATTTTTTATTTGTATTAATCGAAGTAATCACCCATGCAATCAATGCATCTTTGCTAACGCAGTGGCAGTTTATTGATGCCCTTCTTAAAGAAATCAGCTGGACGGGAGGCAACTGTATATGTATGTAATTCTTCAAAGGCATTTTGTACTGCCTCTCGGGTATTGATTTTTTTTCCCGCCAAGAAGTTATCCAAATTCTGGAAAAAGTAGTAAGTAGTCTGTAGGCGCAAGGTCTGGCGAATAGAGCGGATGACGGAGAGCTTCCAACCCCAGTTCTTGCAACTTGGAGACCGTCTGCTGTGCAGTATGAGGTCGCGCGTTGTCGTGCAGGAGCAACGGAGACGAGCGATTGACCAATGCTGGTTGGAGATGTGCAAGCTTCTCCATCATTGTGTTCAGTTCTTCACAGTACACATCTGCAGTAATGCTCACCCCGTTTGGTAAGAAGCTGTGATGAATCACACCGGCGCTAGACCACCGAACAGTGACCATCACTTTTCTAGGGGTAAGTTTTCGTTTAGGGCATTGTTTAGGTGCTGAACCAGGATCCAACCAACTTGCTGAGCGCTTGCGGTTATCAAACAGAATCCATTTTTCATTGCAGGTAACAATGCGGTTCAAAATTCCTTCATTTGGGTGTCTTTTAAGCAGTGCAAGGCACGTCTCGACGCGTACTTCGCGCTGGCGATCATTGAGTTCGTGGGGCACCCATTTGTCAAGCTTTTTTACCTTGCCAATTTGACGCAAATGGACCAATATTGTTTTGACGCTAACGTCGAAAACTGCTGCTAATTCAGCCGTAGATTGTGTATCATCAGCTTCCACAATCGCGTTTAATTCGTCATTGTCGACCAAAGTCTTCAGACGACCGCGAGGTTCATTTTTCAGGTCGAAATTTCCAGAACGGAAGCGGCAAACCAATAATGGTGGTGCGTTGGTTTTTTGTGTTAGCTCCGTAAGCGTCCTTGATGTTGCGTACTGCTTGTGCCGCGTTGCTGCCACGACGGTACTCATATTCCATATTTAGCTACTCGAATATTTGGAGTCATGGATACGTTATCCATGACGAAGAAAAAGATTGAAATGCGATGAAAATGTAACACTAATCAATAAACAAATGACTACTTTTGGAAAAAGAATTCCATGTTTTTAAAATAAAATTAATTGGAATTTGAATTTTTAGCCAAACAAAAATTATTTTGATTTGAAATGGCCAGTACTGCAGAACGGCAATTTCATAGGTAAAGACCTACTATATTATGATGAAGCAGCTGACCGCATCTCTAACGCTCGGGCACACTCGGCGGTACCGAGTTCACCCGATCGAGCCTTTCACTTCCGAGCGTCAGCCTCACTCACAGTCCACAAAAATCTATGTGCGTATAAACGTACCTATTGATTTTAATGTCAAAAGAAGCTTTCATTTTTTGACGACCTCTGCGGCTCAGTGGTAAGCGCATTGGCGCTCAAGCCGGAGGTTGCGGGTTTGAATCCCGCCAAGGAACAAAAAGAAATCCGTGTTCCTATGTCATGGATGTGTATTAAATATGTGTATCATATAATAAAAAATCTTAAATATATGTATAGTATATAAATAAATAAATAAAATAAGCCTTTATTGCTGTAAATTTAACAATATTTTAAACTAATTTCAACAGGTAACTAATTATGATATCGAAAGCCGGTTTTTCTTATACAGCTTGTCCTTCGACAAAGGCCTCCTCTAAGACTTTCCATTTCGATCTGTCCCTTGCAGTGCGTGTCCATGCCCGGCCAGCTATCTTTCTTATGTCATCTTCCCATGGTTTAGGTTGTCTGCCTTTGCTCCTTTTACTTTCTCTCGGGTACCATTCCGTTACAAGTCGCGTCCATTTCTCTTTTTCTTCCCTTAGACGGTAAGTATATTTTTAAATTTAGTGTTATCCTTTATATTTTTTAGTTTTACTTTGTCCCTTCTTTTAACTCCAATTACGCTTCATTCAATCCCATTTTGGAATACTTAAATTTTTTTATGTTGTTGCTCAGTTAGAGACCATGTCTGACACCCATATGATAAACACGGGAGGATGCATGTGTTAAACACTTTTCTTTTTTCTTTGATAGGCATATCTTTATTCTTCATGATCTCACTCAGGGACCAAAACCTTTTCCAACTGTTTGCTATCCTCCTATCTATTTCTTTTTGCATTGTATCTTTTGTAGATATTAGATGTCCCAAATATATGTATTCATCTACATATTCTATTTGTCCACCGTTTATTTTGATGTATTTTTTTGTTGAGTTTGTCATTACTTTCGTTTTCATTGTGTTCATTGTTAGGCCTACCTTGGCGCTTTCATCTGATAATTGTTGTAGCATGTTTTCCAAGTTGCCTGGGTCTTTGTTTACTTGTTTTTCTGGTTTCTGTTCTGAGTATATTTACTAAGTTGTCGTAACGTTCGTAGATTGGTTTATCACCAATTATTCTATTTCTGTTCATTGCATTATTTATATTATAGAGAAGCTCATCATTATTTCTAGTGCTTACAAGGGCAGTTTTGAACATAATATATCCTTCTTTGTGCTTGCTTTCCTGATAAAGATGTTCTTATCATTCTGTGGTCTGTGTTGAAATTAAGCTGGTTTATAATACTCACATCATTAAATGCCTTCCGATTGCTGGTGAGGATAAAATCGTGTCGTAAAATTTCATTCATGTGCTTTCCATTGGGCGATGTCCATGTCCACTTCCTGGAATTCTTCTTCATATAAAAACTATTTAATATGCTTAGTTTGTTTTCTAAAGCAAAGTTGACTAATCTTTCCCCGTTTTCACTTCTTTGGCCATGTCCATGTTTTCCAATTATGTATTCTTCTCCTTCGGCGCAGACTCCTATTTGACCATTGAAGTCTCCCATCACAATAATGTTTTTGTGTGCATCTTGTACTGTTTTTTGGAGGTCTCTATAAAATTTATCAGTTCCTCTATTTCCTTCTTTCTTATCTGATTCCGTTGGTGAATATGCTTGAATTATGGTCCACATTTCTTCTCTACCTTTATGTGAGGGTAATTTGATGTTGAGGAGTGCTATTCTTTCATCGATTCCTTTAAGTTCTTCTATTTTATTTGCTAGACTATTTTTGATTAAGAATCCGACACCATATAGGCCAGGTGTCTCACCAATATAGTGTATAATGTATTTGCCATTATGAATTTCAATTCCTTCCCCAAATTGCCTCATTTCGCTGATTCCGATTATGTCCCATTTGATGTTGTCTATGGCCAGCTCTAACTCCATCAGCTTTTCAGGTGTTCGTAGTGATCGCACGTTTAGGGTCGCTATGTATATGTCCGATATCGTTCTGTTTAATTTGATGGTTTCATCATTTTTTGCTCTTAGAGGGTCGAGGTCGTTTTCCCCCACGAGTTTTTAGGTTTTGTTTTTCAGTATTTCCGCTGTCTATTTTAGTGTGTCGTTCCTTTGTCCGGTTTCCGTATATTAGTTGTTATTGTTTGTTATTGGTAGTATTGTCAGAAAAAGAGTTTGATCTAGCTCTCAATATGTCGAAGGCGTTGGTCCTGCTGTCTTTCGACGTCCATGCAATTTGTTTTCTTGGTTGGGTGTTAGTTTGAGGTGGCGAAGACTGTTTCCTCTTTCGTTCTTCATTTGTTGTGTTTTCTTATAAAATGAGTTTATCGTACTTAATATACGCAATATTTCCCTTCTTCCTTTCTTCTTCTAATTTTGGGAGTAGCTCTCTTCTTTTTCTCATGACTTCTTTGGAAAAATCATCTTTTACGTATAGGTTCTTTAATTTATTTTTATTTTTCATGATTTCAATTTTTTCCAAGCGCTTACGAATGACAGGAGAATTGGCCTGGGTTTATCCCCTCTGATTGTTTTTCCAAGGCGGTGTAATTTTTTTACTTCACATACTTCTATATTTATACCTAAATTCTCCTTAAACGCCATCTTTATCTTATCTAGTAGTTGGGCAGTAGATTCTTCGCCCTCTTCAAAACCATAAATGACAATATTATTCTTTTTCTTTTCTATTTTCAAAAATTCTATCTCCTTTTCTAGGTTTTCTATTTTTGTTCGTAAGTTTTTATTTTCTATTATAATAGGCTGCAGTTTCTTATAAATTTTTTCCATAATCGTACGATTATGGAAAAATAGTTATAGAATTCGTTAAAAACGTTGTTTGGTTTGCAAGCTCTATTTTCATTTTGTCGAATAACAGTTGGAATTGATCTTCCATTTCTACCAAAATATCCTGTGAGTATTTTTTTTTTTTATAGTGAAACGGAACGTTTTTTAGTAGAAATTATTTCTACTGGCAACTTTGCTGTCTTTGCCACAGACAGTCCTGTCAGCTGTCTGTCAGGTGTTACTTGTTGACTGTTGTTGGTTTTCTTAGAGTGACACTTGGGACTAACCTCACGTTTAGATTGTGGATTTTGCTCGCTTAATGTAGAATAAATTCCGTAGAATAATCAGTAACTATTATCTCCAGCACTTTTTATCACTTTCTTTTCGTGAATGATTGTGGTTATGAGTTGTTAAACGACTTTTCACTATTAAAAAATATAATCATTTTAAGAGTGACACAGAAGTGATATTTACGTTTGTGAGACCGGAACCGGAAATGTATAGTATAAAAAGTATTAAATATATTTCCGTTGTCTGGTACCCGTAACACAAGTTCTTCGAGAACTTACCACGGGACCAGATTGACGTGGTATGAAAGCGTCCATAGATATTATTATTATTAATTAATGTTCGTAAGTTTGGAAGTGGGAGGTATTCGGAAACTACTCGATTTAAAAAAATATATCACAGGCTATATAATAGAACAATAATCATCAGTTCAAAACTAAGCCGACAAAACTGCGGGCAACAGCTAGTATATATTATGCGTAGTTAGATTAATTTAATTGAAGAAGTTGAGTTGAGTAGAATCAAACCACCGCCGTACACACATAGTAAGGTGTACGGACTGCAGTACAGTTCAGTCGAAAGGAGTGAGTGTTCGGATCGCGAAATCTCGTACGGGGTACAAATATCGATGACTAAAAGTTTAACTTTTAGTTCTTTTGCGTTACCTTTCCGGAGACGTAGGTTTTAGTGCCAGTAAATAATAATAATACTCTGCTGCTTCTGCTCTTCTTTTCAGAACATAGCAAAGCTGTCTTCATGGCGGACGAAATAAGCAGGATAGTGGGATCTGGGAGTCTGGGACCCATGCAGCACAGCGAAACTTGACCAGTTATTTACACAATTGTATAAAAACCTGTTTTGTTTTAGCGAAGACCTCTGTGGCTCAATGGTTATTGCGTTGGCGCTCAAGCCGGAGGTAGCGTGTTCAATCCCGCCTGGGAACAAAATTTTCTGTGTTCCTTGGTCATGTGTATAAATATATAACTATATAATAAATATATGTATAGTTTAACAGTGTTAAATATATTTCCGTTGTTTGGTACTCGTAACACAAGTGCTTCGTGAACTTACCACAGGACTAGATTGGCGTGGTGTAAAGGCATCCATATTATTTTTATATTTTCGAGCATACAGCTATAAAGGTTAGATAGAGATAAAGAAATACATAGTAATAGAATCCTCTCCTCGGGTACCATTAACACAAAATCCCGTGCTTTTAACAAGCCAGAAAACTTAAAAGAATATTTCAATAGGAGAATGGCGTGTGTAAAAAATGATTCACAAACTTGGTGCCGACGAAAAATTTTTCAATTTTTCAACACAATGTTCAAAAACTCCGTCCAAGTTTGATGAGTTCGACATGAGCCCGGTGTACGCGTCGACTTGCACAATAGTTGTTTCCTTCTTTTCAACAAAACTTCCAGTTTGATACTATTATATTATGCTGATCTTTGTTTTATATTGTACTTTTAAAAGGTTGGTTGGAAAGTGTTTTGTTTTGTCACAAGCTGTCTTGGGTTTGTGTTGAATGACGATATAGAATTGTATGTAAGTTTCAGATTTATTAGATGTCCCAACAATTAATAAACTTGAATAACCGCGTATGTTCCAATTTGGGACATACCCCTTTCTCGGACGTTTCTTGCTTCGCGAAGGTTGGATTCGCTTCCGTAAAATTTTTAGAAATAAATTGACATGTATCTATTTATCTCTTTCGTGTATTTATAAAATTACTATTAAGGGACATAATTACGTGGTGTGAGTGTATATGCCGTACGATCGCTCTATTCTGTGAATCTTCTGAAAAGATTAGGTACACTTTATTATACTCTACGCTATAATTACCTAATACTGTCATCTAATGCCCGGTTCCTATATTTAACGAAACGTCATGGTATAAAAGTTACTATCCGTTTTGTCTAAAACCGACGACGGGTCGTAAGTACCGTTCCACAATTTACTTTCTATACCTGAACGTCAACGGACGTCAGTTAGTTATTTCGACCCCTCCTACGTATTTTATCGTAAGCCACAAAAATGCATTTTTGCTTTTTTTCCATGAATAGCCTTATTTTAATGTGCTTTATCATATCCAGTTATAATATTGATCAATTTATGCATATTTTCGTCAATAAGCTAACGTATTTTATGGTATATTCACAACGTACACAACGTAAACTATCGTATAATCCTTTACGATCGGACGCAGCGGTCGTGTAGGGCGAGGGACGGGCCTCCCGCGCATCGTATGTATACATGCGATGAAGGTACTCCACGCTGTAAGTGCGTATCAAGAGAACTTGCAGCGCTTGTATAGGAAAATTATTACGGCTGATCGTTTTTGTGTATTTTTTTTCGAATACATAATGAATATACTTAAAGGTTCTAGGATAAAAAATAGATCCCAAATACTATGTGAATAGCAATGCAAATAAATAATAATGACGAATCTGAAGAAAAGTTAAGCAAAATAAAAAGAATCTGCATAAATGATATAAATAAGAGGGATTCCCATGAACCTAGCTCACGAACAACACAAGGTACGCTTGGTAATTTATAATTTTAGTACTGTGTTTTCAATTATGTCTTTTTATAACCATATAAATTATCGTATAAATTACATACGACAGATTATTTTGTTCATAATATATCGTATGTTATACATCCGATATTTTACTTCGGTTTTGAATTCCCAAAATGGGCTCGTAAAGTGCAATATCATAATTTACGTGGCTCCAATATTCGAGAAATATATTGTATGTATTACATACGATTATAAACATAGACACGACAGTAGACATACTATAAACCATTATTTTAAATTTCATTTTTAGAGTCCTTACCAGGAAATTTTAATGAAATAGAGATAAATGACTTGTATAAAATCCTAGAAGATGATATTTGTATACTCACGGCTAATACAAGTATTATAGAGCAAGACAATGATACGAGTATGTTTAAAAGCACTAACTACACTGGTAACTTTTTGGTACCCACTTAATTAAAATTCGTTTGCATACGTATAATATTATAATATATTGTATTGTCGTGAATTTTACCTATATACAATAAAAATTAATACAGCACTGATAGCCTAGTGATTCGAACGTTGGTCGCCCGAACCGTGGGGCCTTAGTTCGAATTCTGTACGAACCCCTAATTATCAAAAATTTTATTATCATTAGAAATTAATTATTACTTGCTACGGTGAAGTAAAATATAGTGAGGAAACCTGAGAGTTCTCCATAAAGTTATTAAACGTGTGTGCAGTCTGCCAATCCGCATTTGGCCAACGTCGTGGATTATGGTCTGTACCTCACATTGTGAGCCCAGCACTGGGACAGTTATGGGTTGTGATGATTATGATGATGATGTCAATAAAATCCTATCACATAGTACGTGGGTCTAAATTTTCTTATATTTTAATTACAGAAAACGTTGAACGTACGATATGAAGTCAGTGTGATCAGTCCCATATTTATAAGCATCTAAAAATCCTTCTGAAAATCAAAAGCTGTGCTATGAAAAGCACAATGTGGTAAATAAAAATTTATCTAGACAGTTAAAACCACTTGATAAAATTTCAGCAACTCAATCAAATGGCAAAATTTTAACTGGAACGTTCGACTTTCAGAAAAATTTTAATTCTCCTTACGGTCAGAGAGAGTGAGGCTATTGAAATTAAAAAAAACATCCTAATTTCAATAGAGAAGATGGCTGGCTCTTACCACCTGCTTGGGATCCCATTATTAATATTATAAAATCAAAATCCAAGCATAATATTATGTCACAGATTAAAGATACAGTAAGCACTTTCTGCGTAGATAGGGTAGTTTCGAATATTTTTGTAACATTAGGACGTATATAACACCTCAGTCCTCCCGTGACCATGGTTGCTGTAAAGTATCCGACACGTTGGGCTTGTAAAAATCTTAATAAACCGCGATAAAATCCGTAAAAAATAGTTTCATTGTAATGAGTGAAATTCGCGTCAACATTAGAAAACAATATAGGTCAGATGAGTGTTCTTTATTATAAAAGGAAGTTAGTTGTCTTTAATTTCACATTGTTTGATTTATCGAAAAATGAGGGTTATTATTATTATTATTATTTAAGGGGTGGGGACGCCAGCAAGGCCCGACGGGTGATCAGTCCTCATTAACGGGACCATTTCACCCAATTCCCCGGGCTCGCCTCTGGGATTAGATGCGGGGACGGGTTATCATTTGCCCCTCTGGTGTCACCCCCTCAAACCTACGTGTTGATCTACAAAAACTACTTAGCTGCCTTATGGTTAGATATGCTAAATCTTCCTTCTTCAGCTCGTCCGCTCCAAACAGCTCCCATCTTGCGTATGCATATGCTGGGCATTCCGTTATGAAGTGCAGACTGGTCTCTTCTTTCTCTTTGCACTTAGGACATAGAGGGTCCTCTGCTAGCTTCATTATTGACAGGTGTCTGTTGAGTGGGCAGTGTCCCGTCAATATTCCCACAACTGTTCTAATGTTGCTCCTATTGAGTTTGAGCAACTCTTTAGTCTTCTTGCTGTCAAGCGTCGAGATGAAGAATTTCGACTGTCTACAGCTCTTCGTGTCATTCCATCTCTGGTTTGTTTCTTTGTTTATTCTCAGGGTTATAACATTTTTTGTTATCCTGTGTGCTATTGGCAGTCTCGGCTCAGGGCCTATGAACGTCTCATCGGCACCTTCTCTCGCCAGTCTGTCTGCTTAAAAAAAAAATGAGGGTTGGTGTTATATGTGACACGAAGATGAGGGAAAGCGTAGTGCCAACGACGTTTTAAGTTATTTATTTAATTTTATTACTAGCATGAATAAAGGTGTGCAAGACTTTCGGTTCTGGTCAGATAATTGTACTGGCCAGAATCGAAATTGTGTAGTGTTCGCTTTTTACATGTATGTAGTACAAAAATATAACATCACCATAAAACATACTATTCATATATGATATCACCATAAAATATAATATTCTTAGAATAGGGTCACACCGAAGCCGAAGGTGACAGCGTTCACACGTTAATTGAACGTTCGTCGAAAAACAAGCTTATTTATACTCCACTAGAATGGTTTAGTTAAGTAAGATAACAAACCGTATAAAGTGGTCAAGATGAAATTCTGATTTTTATGATTTTAAGGTAATGTTGAATGGGCGTATTCTGACAAGAAATATAAGACGCGATGTCGTACAATGGAGCAAGGTAAAGGCAATTCAAGACTCTTCTGGTGAACCATATAAAGTACAACACAAATATGACCTATCTGCAGAGTCTTACATGACTATCATAGTAAACATACCAGAAGTAGGCAAAGATGTGGTATACTCGATTTAAATACTTTATAGCCTACTCCTCTTACCATGCCTAAAGCTAAAAAATGGGATTTAAATAGCCTTTGTGACAGTGGGATCATTCCAGTTACTTATCGTGATTTTAATAAAAGTCTTTTTTTCCATTGGTTACACTGAATCTGCGAATGACTCTGGATAATCAGGACAAGGGAGAATCGTTGATTTTTTATTGATCTCATTAGTAGTGTTAATACTAAATGCCAAATTGTGTTGATTGTAGGTACCTATGTTCACTTTATTTTTTATTGTTAATTATAATTTTCAGGAAGAAAAGTAATATGATTATTGTTCAACTAGAAGCAATACATTTATTTTGTGTTAGTATTATTGTTTTATTCCCATAAGAAACATTACAAACGACATACGTAAATAGGGAGTTTGTCAAACAAAAATATTGTATGTAATACATACGACACATAAAAATTCGTGATCTTCCGAGTAAAGTATAGTATGTATCACATACGATAAAAAATGGTGTTACTTATTCCCGGTAAACTAAAGTAAGAGCTCAATATATAAAGATGTTTTTAATAAATATTGTACTGTATATTATAAAAAATATAAAATAAAACGTATATTCCAAATTTCATAAACATATCTCATAAAACACAAATGTTATGAACATTTTAGTGTTTTCAAAACTTAAAACACTTTTCCTGTAAAATAGCTATTTGTGGCTTACGATAAAATACGTAGGAGGGGTCGATTTTTAAACCGAGCCCTCTTCAAAAATGCTTCATTATGTATTATTAACAAATATATAAGAACTTACAGATGACTAATGTGTATATCTTTACCACTTTGAATGGTTGTATATAGTCGAATCATGAGCGGAGCCAGGCCAACGAGCTACCACATTCATAAAAATCAGATTGGCATTGTGTGGCTGACTAGCCGTAGAGGTGCCCTGTTTGCTCATTAGATCCGGGGCACCTCACCAAAGGCGGCAGTGGTGGCACTCGGTTTTAGTGGGTAGAGCTGTGTTTACTTACCAGCTTTCGGGAGCAGCGAGTCCCACATACCCACGTGGGTAGACCCACTCCCCCGCGGGTATTATATATTCTATCACGCCTATTATCTTCTTCTGAATCACTGGAACTCGATACAATATCACTTCTCTATCACTATCTGAACTCGATATTTCAAAATTCCAGCGAAAACGGTGAAATATACAACTTGCTCCTTACCGATACCGACCGAAATCTAATGATGTCCCTCCTTCCCGCGGGTCGTGGAAATCTGGCGCACTTAGGCCCACTCATCCATGATCCACGAAGCGTTTGGAGCAAGGCTGCTTAAGTTTCATTCCCGCCCCGCTGACCCCTCCCTGCAGTACCGTAGTGCTACTGAGGGTGAAGGCACCTCTCCACAGTCTTCCAAGAGCGTGCTCGTAACCAGACGATCCATAGGCGATATATCCCTGCACAACCACAAGTTTTGTGCAGTTTGGGAGTTTCCAGTGGCCCATTTCGGGGGATAGGGAAAAGAAGGGCAACGCATCTGCATAATCTCTGGTTGTGCGGGTGTGTATAATGGGCATCGATAGTCGCCAAAAGGCAACTGCTCGTTTGCCCTCTTATGTTATAAAAAAATGACATGAGGCCCTTCATTACAAATTGCAGTATCGTTTGGGTCAACTATTCTGGGTCTCTTATTCTGGGGGTCAATAATATTTTGCCTGTCCTGTCACAAGTTATTTGTTTATAGTTTTCGAACAAGTTTACAAATAGATTTTCCAATGTTGCGTAAAGCAAATTACGTTGAAGGCTAACTAAAGAGTATTTATTTAGATCAAATAGCGGTTTTCCTAGCATCCATGTCCGGATGACGCCATGTTGACATATCCACAAGCGAGACGTGGTATTGGCAACACTCCGGCGAATTGAAGCGGAAAATGAAAATAGTTTTGACAGTTTATAAACGTCGGCATTACTCGCTATTGTTGAAGTTACAGTGAAACTTGTCTGCGAAGCTACGTATTAATACTTAGTGTTGAATACTCTAAGATTCCACGGCCACGTACCATTTATTTTATATTGACAAAACAAAGCTAAGCAAAATAAATTCCATACTTTATATTGGTTGTCATTTCGTAAAAGAAAAAAAATGTTTTTTTGATGTGATAGCGTCTTATAAATCGATGAATGCACGCACAAAAAAGTATTATGGTCCACCTAAACCGAGTGTGCGAAAGAGAGCGTGGAACAAGCGATAGGCACGATCGGCCTAAGCGTTCGGCTTGTGACGCATTATGACGTTACGTAAAATTATCGTCCGTAAACCGACTTTACAGACAACAGGTAGGTTTTTTCTAATCATATATCTCCCTTCTTCTTCCTCTCTATCTTTTTAACCGACTTAAAAAAACAGAAGTTTCTCAATTCGTCTGTTTTTTATGTTTGTATAGATTTCGAGTATTATTTTCTTAAATTTTTATTTCAATATAATTAATTCTTATTTAAGTGATAGAATCCAGATGGTAGACGTAAATCATGAATGGAAAACGATCTCCTGGATCAATTGTTAAAATGGGAATCCCACAAGGCTTAATAGGGATGTTGACATTTTTCAGAAATGTTTTTAAATCATTTAAAAATATCTAACGGAGACCTAAATATTATCAACTTTTGCTTAAATACGTCTAATGCCTATACAATCTTGCATTTTATAATGCATTTTAAATTTCGTTCCAAAACGCTTACACTTGTCACGTGACGTCATATATGTTGTTAAACATCGTAAAAGTGATAAAATGATTCTAGTTGTCGTTAATAAAAAATGGTTTCTAAGTTTTATAAGTGTTGTACGGTGCCTATGTGTGTGTACACTGTCAAAACGCCTGAAAAAATAGCTTTTACAATATGAACTGCGTACGGAAAATGGTGTATAAAAGTACGTCAACATTCTTCCGCTTCCGCTAAATAGGAACTGGTGACGTCATTTCCGTTTATTATCACGTGACCTATTTTAAATTTTGTTACATTTTATTTATAAAATATTAATTTAATCATATAAAATAAGGGAAAACATTGTATTTTTTCAGAATTCTATCATATAAACTACCAATTAACATCAAAATTATATTTTTATATGAATACTGTCAACATCCCTATTCTAGGACCATTCCTATTTCATTTATCTTAACTTGTTAATGATAAATTTACACGGGATAGTATTGTTTGCGGATGACACATCAATTATTAAAGTTATACTTCTAATACGACTTCAAAAACAAGGTTGCGTTAAACGTTAAACGCTACCATGGAGGGTTAAGAACGTAGAATTAGATCAATAAAATGCGATATTTCTAGGAATTACTTTAGATGCTAAACTTCAATGGGACCCTCACATAGATAGTTTATCTAACAGACTTTCATCTGCAGCATTCGCAGTTAAAAAAATTACAGTTAACAGACACAGTCCATAGCTAGACTAGTTTATTATAGTTACTTTCACAGCATTTACCGGTGGGAGGGAAGCGCTGTGTCGCGCTCCCGGCTGCATGGGTACCACCATATTGCTTATTTCTCCCGTGAAACAGCTTTGCTGTGTTTCGGAGAGAAGGGCAATACAGGCAGTGTAATTACTGACACCGAGACTTAACATCTTATGTCTCATGATAGGTAACATATAAATGAGTTGCCTTTTTTTTCCTTTCACGCCGGGAAATGCTCTGAGGCATCCCACCTGGGGAGTGGGTCTCCCCAGGTGGGTATGTGGGACTCGCTGCGCCCGAAGGATGGTAAATGGAAGCAGCTCTACCCACTAAAACCCGGCGAGTGCCACCAGTGCCGCCTTGGTGAGGTGCCCCGGATCTGTTAAGCTAACAGGGCACCTCGACGGCTAGTCAGCCCCGCAAGGGACCGACGCCACCTCCACAGAGGGATTGTCCCGCACCACAGAACAACCCCTCCCAACGTCGGGACAGTACAATGGGGTGAGGACCCCCTGCTCTTTATTCCCCTCTTCTTATAAGAGGGGTACAAAGAGCCCCCTCGGCTCAATTGGCTTCGCCCAAGGTGCTGGGCTCACCCTAGGCTACTGAGCCTCACCGCCACGACAAGGCCTGAACCATTGTGGGGATAAATGAGTTGCCTGGGCTCGTTCCAGGTATACTAGTTTTTGTTCATGGGCGACGTCGACCACTTAACATCAGGTGGTACGTTTGCAAGTTTGCCTATCCAACTAACATAAAAAGCATTATGTCATATCTATAGAAACAGTCAACAAAATATTGAAATTTTCTGAAGTATGCCACAGCTATTGGCGGCACGGATTGAGCAGCGGTGGCGCGCACGCACCGCCAGAGACTGCTGCCAGGCCGTAAGACATCGATCAAACTTTTTAAGGACCGATGATAATATAATAATTATTTAATAAATTTGTTCCAATCCTGATAAGGATAATCAGGATAGCACATCCATGATCCAAGGAAGACATAAGGCGTGCAAATTAACTACATCACTTGTGTCATTTTTAGTTTCTCATTCATTCTTAGCATTCATTCTAAAGTGATTTTCATATAGGAAAATAATTTTTAAATAAAATCCTATAATTCACAAGAATGTAGTACAAATGGTGGTGTCTTACCTCTTTTTAATACTGGTCTGTTAATACAAGAATTATGTAAATGGATTAACCATAAACATATCAGTATATTCTAATTTCTAAGTCTATGGGATTAACATACAAATTTATATTACTTTTTGTAAAAAAATATTAATTTTTAACAATGAATATCGAAATTTGAAACTGATGATAGTGAGATGTCATCACTCAGTTCTGTATAAATAGGGGGCGTTCCACTAAGCGTTCACCACAACGCCCAAAGTACTCTTTTGGCCGTTCGACATGGCGACTACGATCTTTGTGGTCGCGGCGAAAACGTCATTGATGATGTCATGGCTTACGCTCACGCGGAGCTCATGACGACCCATGTCAAAAGGTGGATCGCAGTGAGCATCAACGACCTATAAATCACTGAGAGAATTAGCGGGAATTTAGAAACATTAAATGTCAAAACAATAAAGATGTTAACCGAGAAAATATTATTATTTCATGCGCTAAAAGGAAATATATTATGCTTTATTTGAATAGAAGTAATTAGATATTCAATTATTTAACTCATAATTATTAGAATTTATCGTTGAGATTTACGTAATAATTTTTTTTCTGTCACCATTTGACATAATATTTTGTTATTACTTCAACGCTATAAACGCCCCTTATTCGGTATTCCATTCCACTTGGGTTTCAACGTGACTTAAGTGGAACGGAAAATCCGTGGTCGTGAGCGTGATCGTCGTGAATGCTTAGTAGCTAGGAACAAGTATAATATGGAATTGACATTCGCGTATACCCGAAAGGGACAGGCATATTTTAAAGGGATACCACAATTACAATAACAAGTCTACTTATTTTCATGAAACAAGTGAATTAAAAATAATAAAAAACTGGTAAAGGTTGATAGATAACTATAAGCATTAGCCCTAACCAAACATTTATTGTAATTTTAGACAGCTGCATTTTTCCGGATTATCGAAAATATTTTGTAATGACTAATAACAAACCGCTAAAAACATAAATAATAAAAAAGAAGGCTATATACGTCTTAATATGTATGATCTATAGTACATAGCCTTTAAGGATAGCAATAAACATATTTGTTTTTATTGTGTTTATTTCGAAAATTCCAGTCACCCTTTTTATATAATACCACATTCTTGGGTAATCTGCCTATAACAAAACTGGTATCACCATACCTACATAAACCGACCAAATTAAAAAGTAGTACAAAATGGCGGCATATTTGACAAACTGTTCGCGAGTGAGAATGTTTGTATGGCATTCAAATTTAGTCGATAATTTTTTGTTGGACACATCCTAGTTGTGCCCAACAAACAAAGAGTTATATTCTGACAAAGACAAAAGAAAGTGTCTATGTCTCTTTCACTCTTGGATTTTTCGTATGTTGTTATCTCGTTCCAATACGGTATTATTATTAGCTTGTCAAATCTATTGATACTTGATCTTAGCTCAGTAGTTACTAGTAGTATTGTGCAAATAAACTATGACTACAAACTATATTTTTTTAGCGCGCTATTTTATAGACTATAGTATAACGTATAGTCGCAAGGCTAGAATTACGTAACTTGCGTGAGCCGGCCGGGATAGCGCACGACACATCAACAACGTCTAGCGCTAGCGCGCGCTCGGCTCTGACTGAGCGTTATAATTTGTAAGCAATAAATTATAACGTCTAGCCGGTCTAGCGTCTACGATCTAGCACATTGGCGTAGTTCGAATGTTATAAAGTTATAACTACGGCCTACGCTAGCCGCTAGGTATGTAGCGGTCCGCTACGTTATAGCGCCGAATGAGAATTTATATAGCGTACGCTATACGTTGAGTACAAATAGCGCGCTACGTTATGGCGCTATACGTTATATTAGCCACCACTAGTTTCACTTACTAGTTAGTGGAACGCAATCAACGCACTATTATATGTACTCTGTAGTCTGTGACTTCTGTGAGTGTGACTAACTTGCTACTTATTATTACTAATCTGTGCTGGCGAGACTCTGACACTCAGCTGCCAGGTTGTCAAAAAAATGTCAGCCAACAAGGAGAACAACCTTGTTCAGGCATATTCTGAATTAAATAAATTCTGCCAAAGCGGAGAATATGAAAGAGCATTAAAATCATCTGGGAAAAGTAAGCCAATCCTGAAAACCATATTTCTATCATAAATTCTCACTCGCGTTATTCAAAATATAACCAAAATCCTTATGACAGAAACTTTGAATTATTCTTCATATTTACTACGTGTTTCAGTGTTAATAAAGTTATTATATCATAATAGTGTAATTGATTTACCATTTTTATTTACATTCTTTCGGACGAGTCATTAATAAATTAAATACATGTACTAGTTTCGGAGTTAGAAAAATTCTTTGAAAATTGTAGTTTTGCCACACTTCTGAGTATAAAAACTAATATATGTCATCCAGTTTAATGTTTCATATGCGTTAATTCTTTTTTAAAATTATCAAAATTAAATTGTATTTATATTTGTAGCTAAATGTATGTATTTTAATTTCTTTTAGTCCTCCAGCTTGCTCCTAATGAACAAAAGGCATTTCACTGTAAAGTAATATGTTTTATACAACTCCATAACTTCAAGGAAGCTCTCTCTGTGCTGTGCAATCCTAAAAATGCACCACTTGCCTCTGATTTGCACTTTGAGAAGGCATATACTCAATACCGACTTAACTGTCCAAAGGAGGCATTGGAGACTGTCAACAATGCTCCAGAGCTAACACCAGCTCTAAAGGAACTAAGGTAAGTTCCTTCTTCTTTAGGTATCCAATAAGATTTTGAATCCTCATCAACAGGCATTCTGTGTCTTTTCAATAAAAATCAACATGACATGTTATATACACATTCTTGCATTCTTTACTCTGAAGACTGAAACAAGACTAATTTCAGTGTTCACTTCAAATAGTATTAACTCGGTGTGAATAGCTATTGAATAATTACTGTTAGAATCAAGTTTCACTTTGTCACGTAAAATTTTTGACCACATAAAAGCTATCTTGCTAAATTAACAAATTGTTTTACTTGCTTTCCAGGGCTCAAATTTTATACCGTCTTGAACAATACCAAGACTGCTACAATCTATACCGTGATATTGTTAAGAATACCACCGATGACTACGAAGATGAGAGGAAAGCAAACATGGCGGCCGTTGTGGCCAATTTAGCAGCTCTTAATCCGGTATATTCCATTATAGTATACGAAACATCTATTTACCATATTTTCAATTATAAAAATCATTTTAAAGCACCTATGCAAAATTGACGAATATTCAACTATGTTAACTTCAAGGCATGGAGTGTATAAAGTACCGGAGGACCGTCTTGTATAGAGGAAAAACACAAATTGTAAGCGACCAATAGGGCCCAAAGTAACAATGGAAGGATTTTTAAATGCCTGTGTGTTTGTATATAAAAATGAGGGTGTGTGTGAAATTCTTAGCGCACACACATTTAAAATCCTTCCACTTGCTATTGTGGCCCCACCTGTAATTTACACTTTTCGACTGACGCTTTTCAGAAACAGACACATACTCTACATGTAGATTAAAATTTCATGTCAAGATAATTACTAATTTATCATCAGTATTTTAATGTGGCAGGTACTTACTGTCATCTTAATTACATTATAGTTGGCCAATCAATAATTCAACCTATTATGTTTTCTAATACAAAAAAAAACCTCAGTCTTCAGACCTGCCACAGTTTGAAGAAAGCACTTATGAATTGTCTTACAACACTGGTACCACATTGGCAATGAGAGGGAAATACAATGAGGCAATGCCGGTGCTTAAACGAGCTGAACAAACTTGCTCCGAGAGTGTGCTGGAAGATAGTGGTACGGAGGAAGAGGCTAAAGAAGAAGGGGCTATTATACGGTAATATTCCTAGCATAATAATGGAAATAAGGCTTAATAATAAGTTCAAGATTGGAGATCACGTTTAGGTAAACAAAGTGTTGGTCGGTCATTAACCGGTGTAAAAACGATGTCCATGTTGGATGTGAGTGGCAAGGGATCGTACTTCCCAATGAACGTCTTGGCGTTCATTGGGAAGTACGTAAGGTCTATGTTCAGCAGTGGCAAATAGAGGCTGATGATGATGATAATGATGAATAGTGGAAAATGTAAATGACAAAAGTTTATATCATAAGGCACAGCACAGGCACAGACTTTTTGGGTTTGTTTTAGTATAAAATATTAATATATTTACAGAGTGCAACAAGCATACTGCCTCCAACAGATGGGCAAAGAAAAAGAAGCAGCTGCAATATACCAAAATGTACTAAAAGACAAGCCATCTGATCAGGCACTTGTCGCAATAGCCAGCAATAACCTTGTGGTTATCAACAGGTATTTAAAAATTTGTATAAACACATAATTATAAGTATTCAAATATAAAATAGTATTTCTAGGAACTTCTTGTTTATTAAATTGAAAAGCCTCTTATTCCATATCCTAATGTTTAATACTATTTATTATTATCAGGGATGCCAATGTGTTTGACTCTCGCAAGCGTATGAAGGCTGCTACCCAAGATGGGCTCGAGCACAAACTGACATCTCGACAAAGAGCAAGCATCGCCTACAACCAAGCTGTACTAGCCATCTACTCCAACCAGGTACATAATAAAATTGCTACTTTTTAATTGAAATTACTACAGTGAAATATCTCTGTTTAAGTGCTGTACTATTTAATTTGATACTGTAATCTTATCAGTGTCTTTGCCAATAATCGTTTCCCTCTCCCACCTAAGGCATCCCACCTTAATACACAGTACAGACACACTGCCTCCGCGGTATGTGGCGAAGACCTTGCTTCCGACCGTCGGTCCCGTGATAGATAGAGAGGAAATTAGAAGCCCTGCACCCCGGTCTCTTAGATGACGGGATGGGGGCCCCATAAGGGTCTCCAAACACACTAACTTGAAAGGTTTTAGCCTCGTGCTCTCACCTAGACAGATGAAGAACAAACCTCAGTCTAATAGCTTAGACCATTTCAAAAATGGATGATGATGAGAATGGATCATCAGATCCATTATAATGAAAGCTTCTTATAATGATTGAAAATCGCGTAAACATTAGAAAACAAATGCAATACCATTCAGAGTCATCTTATTAATAAAATTACACTAGTTAAGTCTAACATACTGTTATAATGTCAACAGCCGGACTTCTGCAAGCAATGCTGCGTCAAATTGACCCGAGAATTCGGTCAGGAAAGCCGTGCAGCTTTGGTAGAGGCAAGCTCGCTGGTGAAGGATGGAAAGCGGGCTCAGGCGGTTACCCTTCTTCTGAAGTACTCTGGAGAACTCATATTGGCGGCTGTCCATATACTGCTTGCGCAGGTTTGTCATGTCACATATTATGGTAGTGAAAAATTTATAGTAGGATTCATTAACATATTCATTGATGTTTTGGCTAGCCAAACTTTTGAATGTGATCATGCTTGAAATACCTACATTTTTTACAAGAATTTACTTAAAGTAAAAAAAAGGAAATATTTAATATTTTTTTATATTTGGTCCTTTGAGCCGGATAATTTGTTTGATATATTCTAACGTGCTTTATGATTTTTAAAATAATAAGGATATAAATATATAGGAAAATACTAATTACTAAGTCATTAAATTTTATACAGGGTGACCGTAAAGCAGCGGTGAAACTGTTGGAAGAGAGTGACTACAAGTACCGCCCCGCGATCGTTGGCCTGCTCTACACTCTGCTGTCTGCAGACAACGAACATGAGAAGGCTTCCGACATGTTCAATGATGTTTACGAGCATTATAAGAATGATGATGAGGTAATCTAAAAAAAATCGAATGATTCTTATTGACTTATTTGTAACTTGCTAAAAAAATAATTCTAGTTCTTTATTTATCTCTACGTCCATTTGTCGTAGCGTGTCCGTTCGCTGCGCTCCGTGTGGGAGGCGGCGGCGGCTGCGCACGCTCGCGCGGGTCGAGGGGCACGGGCGGCGGACGCACACGCCGCGCTAGCCCGCGCCGCGCCTGCCGACCGCCGCTCGCTGGCGCGTCTCGTCAAGGCGCTGGTCAACGACCCTGAGCGGGCACGGGCGCTCGCTGCGAGGTTACCGCCCATATCAGAACTGGAGGTGAGTTATTCATTATTTACTTCTCTGTGACGACCTCTGTGGCTCAATGGTTAGCGCGTGGGCGCTCAGGGCTAGTTTTTTATATAATTTAGACTTGTCTATATTACATGACATATTAAACCATTCAACACTAGCGAAAGTGGCTCAATCGTAAAACAAACATTAACTTAAAATACAACAAATCTACTAATAGAGTGAGAGCGAGTAATAAAATCCTTAAAAGCAATAAAATAAATTAACTGATTTAATTACCATTCAAGATATCCTGACGTCACTTAGTCAATGATACAGTCTAATGTACATTTTTAACTTATGTCATAAATTTTATCTCGTATCATAATTCTAGGGCAAAATTGACGTTGATGCTTTGGAGTCTTCCAAGTGGATGATGGGAGCGAAGGTCGTCAAGAAAACTGGCCAGAGCAAGCAGGAGCAATCGCCGGGGTATATTGTTTTTTTTTTCTTTTTTCGGAATGATCTATTTTTTATGTTATTTGGATAGGCAAACTGGCAAACGTGCCATCTGATGGTAAGTGGTCGACGTCGCCCATGAACATAAACTAGTTTACCTGAAACGAGCCCAAGCAACTCATCTGTGTTGCCTATCCTGAGACATAATATGGTGCCAGTAATTACACTGCCTGTC
This sequence comes from Helleia helle, assembly GCA_963853865.1. Classification (NCBI taxonomy): domain Eukaryota; kingdom Metazoa; phylum Arthropoda; class Insecta; order Lepidoptera; family Lycaenidae; genus Helleia; species Helleia helle. Next base: position 3,172,024 of record OY971425.1, on the reverse strand, counting down.
TTGCCCTTCTCTCCGAAACACAGCAAAGCTGTTTCACGGGAGAAACAAGCAAGATGGTGGTACCCATGCAGCCGGGAGCGCGTCACAGCGCATCCCTCCCACATCTATGCTAACGGCCCAAAGGCCCTATGCTACATCGGATTAGTGTGAGCCCATTTGGCTCACTTTTGGTTTGTAAAAGTGGGTGGTTGCCCCCCGCCAACCGTGAAGTCTGCGACCACACGGCCTGCTGGCGTCGGGTTGGGGAATATTTATAAAACTTGATATGATATATGACTATAATACCAAGAGCAAGACTCAAATCAAGAATTGCTGAGTTGTAATTTTTTTTACCACTACTTTAGATTATATCATGTTTTTAATTTACTGTATAAATCGAATAGATATGTTAATTTGCATTTAGCGTTTAACAATGTGTAATCGCTATGTTTTATTCCAGTACTCCAGGTTCGGAGTTGGGCACCAAACAGAAGGCGAAGCGCAAGCGGAAGACCAAACTACCTCCTCACGCCGACCTCTCCAAACCTCCGGATCCAGAGAGGTAAGGATCTATGACAAACACTAGTTAATGTAGGTTTAGTTGGTACGGTAAGGACATAGGCAATGCATAAAAAGATATCCACTCAAATGATGAAGAAAATTAATCTAGGTCTTTTGTGTACTTGTATGTTTAAATTGCTTAGTTGAGCAAACCTCTTATATATAGAAATTAACCTGAACAGTAAAGTAGACAGCTAGCCAGTACCTCTACCATGAGTTTTTGTTACAAGCGCAAATGACATAACTATAGTAGTTAACGTAAAAACGCAACACGAATAGAAAACTAAGGTAAGGTATAGTTTTCGATTCGTGTTGCGCTACTATAGTTATGTCATGTGCGACTCATGGTAGAGGTAGAGATCGCTTTGGCGTTTAATTTTAGTTTTGTCGAAGGAAGGCGAGTATGATTATTTCATATTAATGTGTGATGTTCCATTAAACATAATTTATTCGTAATACACGTCCAGATGGCTACCTAAGTACGAGCGCACGGCGTACCGCAAGCGGCGCGGCATACGCCGTGACGTCATCAAGGGCAGCCAGGGGATGACCACCACCGCCGTCGACCAGTAGTAAGTACTTTTTTATAGCATAGGAGAACAAACGAGCAATGCAAGCCTTATGGTGACTACCGACATACAAACACATGCACACAACCAGAGATTATGCAGATGCGTACCCTCCTTTTACCCTATCCCCCCAATGAGCCACCGGAAACTCACAAACCGCACGTAACGTGACAGCATAGCTATCACTTGACGCCGGTGTTATGCGAGCAAGAGGTACCACCCCGGTCGCGCCGCCCCAATTTGGCTACAAAGCAGCATAGCACTAGCTCTTACTAATAGTACTGCATATACATACTAATATTTATGATGTAAGCTATTGGCGCGCCTTGAAGTGTCAGTGGCAGTAATTATATTTCCGTCATTTTCCTTTCTCCCGAAACATATTCCTTTGATAGCATAGGCCATAGTCCCGATATATTCTATTTGATCAGCGATTCAGGCGTTAGATGAGTTATTTCCTCATAGAGACCTAGAATAAATGACTCATTACCCTAACTCCCCAGCGACATGAGCAAGCAGACGCCCACGGCCACCGTCGCCGCTGCCGCCAAGAGCCCCCGCCCCGACGTGAAGGCGGAGAGCGCATGGCAACGGAAGCAGCAGCAGAAGAAGAAGGGCAAGGGCCGCAAGTGGTAGTAATAAATGTTTTTACCGCTCACCCGTATATTATTTACCTGTTGCCCGCAGTCTTGTACATGAGATGTGAGAGTGAGAATGACTAATGATTATTTTGATAGCCTATGTAGGCTATGTCCATAGTTTCACATTTATAATATTAAGAATATAATGCTTTACAATAATAATCTATAACTTACAGTTTACCACTATAAAGGTTTTATACAACTCCTAAAATCAATTCAAATTCATCATAGTATTAATTTTAAAAAAACAACAGTGCTCCAGCAAGTCAATTCTCTGATTTCTAAATTAGTATGAAATAGATATGGAGTTTCATTCTATGAGTAGAACTATATTACAATGGATAAAGCATATTCCAATATCGAAATGAATGTGAATTTATATATTCCTAGATTGAGAGGAGACCTTATTCAAAACTACATAGGTACCTCATATATTGGGTAGCCTAGATACAGAATGTTCATTAGTATATGAAAGCCAAGGCCCGAGTTACGATGACATCACCCTAGCCCTTTAGTGATGTGCTCAACGTATTATTCAACTAAGTTAAATAGACCGTACAACACCAAAACCGTCGTCAGTCACCGGTATCATATTTGTTGCTGTACCTGTCTTTGCTGACACCGACTCCAAAAGTAACAACAATGACATGGTAAACGCAAAGATTGTAATTAGTAAAATTACAAGTTGATTATAAGATCTAGGCCTACTCTAGGCACAAAAATTAAGGAAACGCAATTATTTTATTTCTTTTTAGTTTATTTTTTACTTTTTTAAGAGTATTTTATTCTTTGTATCATTTTTTTAATGAAATAAAAAATATTAACCCAGTACATAATACTATTATTATTATACTATTATATATTGTTTACTAGATTTTTGTCCCTTCTTAGACTGGTTTTGGGGGGTGCCGATTATGAATATGACGATAAATTTCGAGGTTCAAGATGGCGGACGCAAATTTTTAAACAAAATCAATATGGGTATCGTTTTCATGGTTTTTAGGGGTGCCGATTACGAATAGGACGATATATTTCGAGATACAAGATGGCGAACACTAATTTTTAAATAAAATTAATATGGGGATTATTTCCATAGTTTTCGGGGATGCCGATTACGAATATGAAGTAGTGAAAAAAATTACTTACATACTTATACATTCACATACTATAAAATACTATCTACATCATCACACATATCATACACACACACAAACATATTAGGTACTAAAATAAAATACTTAATTTAAAAGGAAAAAAAGAAAGAAAAAAATTCTCAGAGCTACAAAAAAAATTGATGTAAATATTGTGACAACCCTTTTTTTTTTTCATTAACGCCGGGAAATGCTCTGAGGCATCCCGCGGGGGAGTGGGTCTCTCCACGCAGGTATGTGAGACTCGCTGCGCCCGACAGCTGGTAAGTGGACGCAGCTCTACCCACTAAAACCCGGCGAGTGCCACCAATGCCGCCTTTGGTTAGGTGCCCCGGATCTAGTAAACAAACAGGGCACCTCGACGGCTAGTCAGTCCCGCAAGGGACCGACGCCACCTCCACAGAGGGGTTGTCCTGCACCACAGAACAACCCCTCCCAACGTCGGGACAGTACAATGGGGTGAGGTTCCCATCCTCGCCCCCTGCTCTTTTGTCCCCTCTCCTTATAAGAGGGGTACAAAGAGCTCGGCCCAATTCGCTTCACCCAAGGTGCAGCGGCTCACCCTAGGTTACTGAGCCCCACCGCCACGACAAGGCTTGAACCTTAGTGGGGATTGTGACAACCCTAGAGGAATAAAGAATGTCAAATCAAAAGCGGCATTTCGCGTGACTTGAAACGCGTTGAACCACTGTATGTATTTACACTGGTATTACGATTTTATTATTATTTATATATTACGATCTGAAGATCTGAAGATGATGCAGTGCTGACCGTCAACCTAAGTTGACGGTCAGCATGGCGACAAGATCAAGAAGAGTTACGATCCTCAGCAATTAGGGAACGATCAAGAAGAATAAATAATAATATAACAATATTTCATACCATACTAAAACTTCTTGTCATATTGGCTGAAATGGAAGCCGATTTATACAGGCTTCTTTGAATGTCTTAATCTATCAGATGTCCTTGAATAATCGTAGTATGATCTAGGTAAAGTTTACTTTAGAAACGTTAATTGTTAGTCTAGAGCTTTATTTTAACATTATTAGTGATGACCATATATTTTTTATAAAGAAGACTTAATTGAATCAATATAGTACCTTATACACCTTAAAAAGAGGGTAGTGATATTAAAAAAACCAATATAAAATATTATGATTTACTTATTCATTATATTATCTCTTAGCATTCTTCCTCTTAGATTTTCCTGGTCTTTGATTCTTCTTTTTATTGTTTGCTTTAAATCCTTGAGTTTTAAAGTTAAATGGTTTCTTTTTAGCAGAACTATTAAATCCATCCATTTGATTTGAAGAATCTCTTGTGTTTAATTTGGAACCCTTCTTTTTACCACCAAAACCGAATTTCTTATCTTTCATTACCCGCTTTTTATTAATTTTACTTTTAGGTTCTTTACCTCCTTTATTATTATTTTTACCTTTGTTGTCATCCAAAAAGTCCAAATCAGTAGACTTTCCTTTCCGAACCCTTTTAAGCTGTTCCAGCATTTGTCTTTTGTCCGCTGCTTGTTTAAGTTTTGTGTCAATCTAAACATAAAAAATAATGTATAGATATTTAATATGGTAATATATTAATGCTCAATTTACACAATCAAATCAAGATATCATAAATGTACCACCACTATTTGTGAGTAAGTAAGTGACTAAGAGATAAGGAACAAAAATCCTTACCTGTACTCTTTTAGACATCCTCTTCTGTTCTCGTAACTGTCTAACTTTTTCAACTCGAGCCTGAGCTGCTTGTTTCGACATTAAATTCTTACGCACTTTCTGCATATGCTCATCAGATTTAGCCATTTCAGCAAAATAGTCATCAGGTCTGTAAAATAAATTAATATTATCATTTATTATTTGCAATGCATGACTATATTGTCCCTACTTGGAAATATAAAAAGTATCTAAGAGCAACTCATATATTAAGGAATGCCCCGAGAATTACATACGAACTCTAGTAGTTTCAGTAATGTTAATATAAAATAACAACAGCTGATGCAATATGTATTTTGGTAAATAAATAATGAATATAATCTTTAAAGATGTTTAACTGGATTGACTATTCCATTTTTATTAAAACACTAAATTCTTTTATACAGAATATAAAAGATCTTGAGTATTTACACTACTAGTGTTTACATACCCTATTCATATGTCAATATCTTGATAGTATACATATTACACAATTAGTTAAAATATAATAACACAATGATTTCATTAATAATGACCATGGTTGGAAAGACTTTATGGTTATAGCAACATCAGACTTATGTCCTTTGAATTTAAAACATACTTACTTATATAGGAAATTTATTCGGCAATAGCAACTTTGAATATAGCGTCAATTTTGGGTAAAGCCTATTGTTTTTAAGAATTTTTGAGATTCCTAGAATTTTCATGTACATATTGCGACTGAGTCGGCAAAAGCATTACACATTCAAAGTGCAGTAAATAAATAAATATATATACTTGACTTTCTATTTTGGATATAGGGACTTCCGTATATAATGACAAAATTAAAGTTGTCCCTCCAACGTAATAACCAAAATCCACTATCTTATTATATTCGTTATTTAACTAAATTAATTAAAATATTTACCTTTTTGTTGGTATGTTCAAATCTTTTAATCTCTTAATTCCGTCAATTACTGCCGCCTGTGCCTGACGATGAATGAGATTCTCACGTTTGAACTCATTTAATACAGGGTCTTGTGACGGGTCATATACTTGATTACCTTTACTATTTTCTTTGATATTCCTAAAAATATATATTTGTAAAGTCGATTAAGATGTAAGTAAGCAAGTTAAGTAAGTTTCATAATAAACATACAAAAAGAAAGAATCGATAAATGACTATTATAAACTGTAAATAGCTATTTTGTAATTATGATTAAACAAGTAATACTTACTTCCTTCTCTGTGCTGTTTGTTGTAATTGTAGTGCAACGTCAGGTGCCATAGGCGCTACAGCTGTCATTAAATCTAAGGTTTCCAACCATGGCAGTTTTAAAGAAAATTCTTTTAATTTTGCCTTCAATTCGGATACATTGTTAGCATACTTCTTTTCTACCCTTTCTATAACCTCATTCAGACCTGGTTTAAGCAAACCCTTGGCAAATGCCTCTTGAAGCTGAAATAGATATACAAACATTTTAAAATTTATTGAAGACACATGTGTTATTATGTTATGTAACTTTATGATGTCCAAATATTACCTCTTCATCCGAATCTAATTCGGTGTCACTGTCGTTTAGCATGAAATCCGTCATTTTTTTATTCACTTAAATTGAACGCACAAACTAAAACATAACCCTAAATTTTTTGAAAAACGTGCGACAACAATAATCATTGAGTTGAAATGTCAAATGAATATTGACAATTGACATTTGACATAGGCGTAAGTGATAAGGCATAGCTTGTGTAAAAAATATCGATATATCAAAATATCGATATTTTTTCAGAAAATAAACTATAGCTTGGCAAAAAAAAGTATGACGTGGTGACAAGTGGAACTAAATATTTTGCTAAATGGAAACCTATTATGTTGACAATACTTGGCCGGCAAATACTAGATTTTGAGTTAGTTGTTTCACATTTATTGACGGACAACGTCTTATAATTCGATGGAGCCGGCTGCACGAACGAAAAAAGATGACGTGTGCGGCGTTACCTCGCTCTGAGGCGTTCCATTTTCTTATGACGTTGTCACGTTCAACTATCGTCAGTAAACCGTCCTTACAGACAACCGATTTTTTTTAACGATTTGATTAAATTATCTTACTAATTTAACTAATTTTCCATATAATGATGACACCTAAGTGAAAGTGGCGTCCTCATTTTTTCCATACTATTTTTTGCCAAGCTATATATTATACATCGTCGATTTAATTTTTTTCGATATATCGATTTTCTATATTTATTTTCGGATATTTAAACCTATACCGGGTCTATTTAGAACGCTTGCAAAAACGAAGAGGTATGATATATATAGCCTGACATGATACAAGTAAAAAAAACGCGTTTCTTTTATTTTTTGGGTGCTTTCTTTTAAAAAAAATGTACGATCCGGTTTAGTAAACATAATGTTACAGAAATTTGAAGATAATGCTTTAAAATAATCTTTTTTTAAGAAACGGCAATGTAATTGGTATATGGATCATGCCGGCCAGCGGACTGCATCAGCTGACAGAGTTCGCTGTTCGAGTTGTATACATACATTACGGGTTTGCAAAATACATAAGTCTTAAAAACGTTTCTGAGATAAATGGTTATATGAATCATATAGTATATAAATAATATATTATTAGGGTTAAATCTTTGCAAGCGTTCAAAATACACCCGGTATATTTATACCAGAGCACATATACAGAGCTGTAATGTAGTCGACATTACAGCTCTGCTAAAACTGCGCATCATGTATCTGACCAATTCGATCTACATATATTCTAAAGAAAAGGCTTGGTGGGCTGTATGGGTAGTTTCCTACCATGAGAATGGTAGGTGTAGGTACATGAGAAATGATTAAATCTGAGTACAACTACGCAAGAAGGTCCCAAGCTCTGGCTCTGTCTTCAATGACCTTAGACAGTATCTGAACCTACAACTTCTTGAAAGAAGGTCAGATACAATAAAGTTTTGCGTGAATTGCCGACATTTCTTTCGCCGGTTCTTTTGGATATTGCTCTATAATACATAGGATGCACTAAAAGTATCGGGAATGGAATATTTCCACTGTTTTTTTTTCGTTGAGAAAATGGAATTGACTCGAGAAAATTCTAGAGCGATGATTTATTATGAATTTCGAAGTGGTTTAACACAAAAACAGTGTGTTGACCGGATGATTTCTGCATTTGGTGATGAAGCCCCATCCAAAACCACAATGTATCGCTGGTTTGCTGAATTTCAACGTGGACGTGTCAAGCTCAGTGATGATCCCCGTCAAGGTCGTTCAAAAACTGCAGTCACTCAAGAAAACGTTGATGCTGTGAGTAAGCTGATTGAGAAAGATCGACATATGACATACCGCGAAATTCAGGCAACTTTAGACATTGGCATGAGTCAAATACAAATAATCTTGCATGAACAATTAGGTGTAAAAAAGTTGTTTTCCCGATAGATACCGGATTTGCTCTATGAAGAGCAAAAAGCGGCTCGCGTTACTTGGTGCGTCAGAACTCTTGAAAGATTCCACGCAGGATCCTCTAATGCTGTATACAACATCGTATCAGGTGACGAATCCTGGATATACGCGTACGAACCCGAAACAAAAAACCAGTCACGAGTTTGGGTGTTCGAAAATGAGTTAAAGCCGACAAAAATTGTTCGTTCACGGAGTGTTGCAAAAAAAATAGTGGCCACGTTTGTCTCCTTTTTTTTTTTTTTTCGGAGTGATCTATGCTAATGGCCCGAAGGCCCTAATGCTTCATCGGATTAGTGTGAGCCCGTTCGGCTCACTTTTGATTTAAAAAGTGGGGGGTTGCCCCCCGCCTACCGTGCGGTCAGTGACCACACGGCCTCCTGGCTTCGGTTGTGTTTCAGTGGCGGGACTGTGCCGCGTCACCGTCGGGTGGAGTGGAGCCCCAGGCGGTCTACCCCTACCGGATGGGCTCATTGGCGTGAGGACCCGGCAGATGGCGCCAGCGATACTGGGGCCCACTCCGCCGGTCGGAGTTGCAGCGTCCGCCACAGGAGGTCTTGATGAGGGTTGTTGGGCGGGGCCCCCCTCGACACCCCGCGGTGGGCATCGCCTATCTGACGCGTTAATGTTTATTAACGTAACACTTTTGTCTCCAAAACCGGCCATGTTGCGACTATTCCTCTTGAGGGACAAAGAACGGTTAATGCAGAATGGAATGCTAGCATTTGTTAGCCACAAGTCGTTTCTGAACCCCGTAAAGAGAACTGCAACCACCGCATCATCCTCCATCACGACAATGCGAGTTTTCACACCGCGCACAGAACAAAAGAGTTTTTAGAGCAAGAAAACATAGAATTATTAGACCATCCGCCGTACAGCCCCGAGGCCCAACCTAAGCCCTAATGATTTCTATATTTTCCCTAAAATAAAGAATAAATTGCGTGGTCAGAGATTTTCATCGCCTGAGATGATCATCTTTTTGGAGACCCCAACTTCCGAATGGAATGGTTGCTTCAATTATTGGTTCCATCGTATGGAAAAATGTGTCAAATTTAGCGGAGAATACTTCGAAAAGCAATAAATACATTTTTAAATAGTAATGTTGTGTCACTTGATTGATTCCCAAAATTTTCAGTGCCGCCCTCTTATTTTATATGTAAAGCTTCCTCGGTATCATCCAAAAGGGTTGCTTCGGTTGTTAATTTTACTAGTTTAAATGATGTGGATGTTAATTCAATATAAAATTTCCCAATTGTACGATCTCTGATTTCTGAATGAATGAATGAATACTTTCTTTTGTTTATGTAATTTTTTTATCTAATTTTTGACATTTTTATTATAGATAACTGCTCTTAGGGAAAAAAATATCGATATAACGTAATATCGATATTTTTTGTCAAAATATATAGATAATACATATATCAATATATTTTATCCATTTGCCCATCCTACTAACAAGTGATAACTCACAAATGACAACGGGGTAGTATCATTTCATTATCATTTATGGTATCATATTTTGTTATAATTGTTCCTGTAATCTGTTTATAGTAATCTTATGATAATGGTGTTGATTGTACAACAACACATATGTTTAAGTTACAATAGTTTGTTATTTTTATCTACTGTACAATTGTTTTTCGTCCTTTATTAAATAAAATAAAATAAAATTCCTCTTGGAACCGGCTAAGACCAGAGGCCATGCTGCCAAGTCTGTTGTATTAACAATATTTTGTCTGCACTTTGGAGAAACGGTGGAAAACCACAAGGAGTGCGGCTTCTCCCCTCTAGCCCCTATCAATCGCAATATATATTACACATATTAAGTTATTAAAACAAACCCATAAACATATAATGACAGTATATTCTAAGTCTATGAACAAACCCAATAGAAAACGACCAGAACAGTTTCACTATAGAAAACCGCTCTAGAACAGTTCTCCACAATATTCGCGAACCACACCACAATATTTGCCTTGCTACCAATTCTATAGGTTATGTTAAGATTTGAAAAGTACATTGAAATCTAGCAAAGTACATTATTAGATTTCCAGTGTCAACCCTGAAATGAGAAGAAAATGGATCGACGCAATTGGGCGGCAAAACTGGTAGTAACCCAAAGAAGTACACAAAGATATTATATTCTATTCATTTTGATTCATTGGTCATTATACTCAAAATGACTGAATTTCAATGTTTTTTCATAACCCGCTTTAAAATTATGCAGCTTGAAGATCTTAGGAGAAAATATTTTCATCAAAAAGCAATGTATCACGTGCTATTTAAAAAAAATGTAACAAAAAGACGCCACCACTATTATGCATTGCATTACGCATTAATAATAATTTTCTCATCCCTATATTTCCTTATTAAAGTGAAACTTTTATTACATCACCTCAATTTTTTTCGTTCATCTATTGCATGTCGCGTGACGGTCGGCCGCGGAGTACACATTCCTTAAATTTATAATACAATCGGCGTGAAAGAAAAATTAAATTAACTCTTAAAATGCCGAACAAGATTTTTTCTGGCAACAACTTTTTCTCTGTAAGGTAGGCCTCCGAGCGATAGGGACTATAGTAGCCACAAGAGTTACGAATCTATAAGTTTTTTAAGAAGTAAGTAGTAACGTAGATAGAGAATTAACTATAGATGAGGCGCTAAAATAACAATAATAAAACGAATTAATAATTAATTATTAAATATTAAGAATGAATCTCCGTCGCCGCGCGAGTCGTCGTGGCAAGCGCACGCGTCGACTTTTGTTTATAGATAACGCGGTCGAAGCGAATAAATAGTCGAAGCCTATACGTGCTTATCTATTTTACGTGCCAACGGGTGCGTAAACATGAACGAACTGGAAATTAGAAAGATATTTAGTGATTCTGGTGGCAGTGATATAGAAGTAAATATGAGAAATGTGGGTCAAGGCATTATCTCACCTATTCTGATGACGGAGCGTCCAGAGAAGAGAACTAGGGAGTCTAGTGATGAAGTTACTGAGGAAGATGGAAATGAAGGATTTACTAAAGTACAAAGAAAATCTAAACGCCTTGCGACAAGTCATACTCAATCATCCAATAGATTAGAAAAAGACGATGAAGGTAATAACTATATGATTTCAATAACATCTTTAGAAATTTTACCTAAGCAATTTGGCATGGCAAAGCTTCTGCAAGCGGAAAACATAGGGAATATTACGAAAATTATTTATAAAAGCCTATATCGTGTATTCATCCAATTTCAAAACAAAATGGACGCAGATAAGTTGATTGCATGTGAGAAAATATCCAGTATGGGTTATAGGTGTGCTTATGTGGATGAAGTGAGCTTGACATATGGCATGGTGAGACAAGTGGATCTAGATATAGAGAAAAAGGAAGCCCTGGAAAACCTCACTTGTGATTACGAGATCATGGCCGTTAAGAGGCTGAAGAGATATACGGAAGGACAGTGGGTGGATAGTGAGACAATACGTTTGTGCATAAAAGGCGCCATCTTGCCCCCATATGTTTATGGATATGGGTGTCTGTTTAAGGTGGAGCCATTTAAGTTCCCTGTAAGCCAGTGTTCTGGATGCTGGAAATTCGGTCATATACTTCGCTCATGCCCTACTAAGAAGATTTTATGTGTAAAATGTGGAGAGGAACATAAGAACTGTGAGACTGATATTTTTAAATGTGTCAATTGCAAGGGTAGACATATGGCTTTGTGTAAGGAGTGTCCGATGTTCCTTAAAGAAAAAGAAATCAGAAACATTATGTGTATAGAGAACTGTACATACAGAAAAGCTTTGAACTCTTATTTGGAGAAAAAGAAGACATCTCCGGTGGGACTTGAAAAGCAGAAGGAAAGCTGCCAGAGCAGGTTACTTCAACCGTCAACTTTTGCTTCAACTGAATCCGCCCCTCAGTCATACAGAGATGCCCTCTTAATTAATCCTATCATTCACAGAGAAGAGAATGAGTTATCTGAGGTTGAAGAAGGTAATTTAGAAGATTATCAACAAGATCAAATGGCCAAGAAAAGAAGGGTTAAGAAAACTAAGAAAAAGTGTTTAGAGGATAATACACCGCAGCTGGCAGATTTGGAAATGGAAGTAACAGCAGAAAAAGAAAACGTTTCTAAGGAGCCGGAGAATTTGAATAAGTGTGGAGTATTTTTAAGGCTATTTAGGAAAGTGCAAGTGATAATAATGTCAAATAAAAATTTGGAGGATAAATTAAAGGATATATGTAATGTATTATTTACAGAGTGTGTACAGTGCGTACTTAAGTATTTTAAAAAAGAAGGTATGTTAAACACAATATTCACTCTCATGACCGATGATGGATAGACACCCCAAAATCTTCTCTTTGAACTTAGTGCAGTGGAATGCACAGAGCTTGAAACCAAAAAATTTAGAACTTGAAGTTTTGTTAGCACAAGAAAAAGTTCATCTAGCTTTTATTACTGCGACTTGGTTGCTGCCGGAGGATCAGGTTCATATTAGTGGGTATAATATTTACAGAAAGGATCGTAGGGACGGATATGGAGGAGTAGCTGTTATAGCTCACTCATCAATTAAAGTACAATTAGTTACCAGAGATATCTCAAACCCAAATATAGAAATCTTATGCGTATTTTTTTTTATATCAGCTGTATTTATGAATCTATTTTAATATATTGCCCTCCTTCAGCGCGAACTACACAAGCGGACTGGGATGAAATTTTTTCTATAACTTCCACCAAATGTTTGATACTCGGAGATTTTCATGGCCACCACTCCGACTGGTCTAATAGAAATGATTCTAGGGGTAAACAAATTCATGACTCAGCTATTGAATTTAACTATATTTTACTCAACAATGACCAACCAACAAGGGTTAAGCTAGTAAATAATAGTGTCCAGCAGTCCTCACCAGACATTTCATATATAACGGCAGACGTAGCTATCAACTTTGAATGGGTAGTAATAAACGAAAATTTGAACAGTGACCATTTATTTATAAAATTAAAAGTAAATTACCGTGAACGTGGTTCATTTTCTAAAAGACGGAATTTTAAATTAGCGGATTGGTAACAGTATACGAAGTTTATTGAATCAAATATCTATTATCCTATGTATGAGCATAATGTACAAATACTTTATGATATCCTCACAAACTGTATGGTCGAGGCGGCACTTAAACATATCCCTATGATTAAAATATGTCAAGATCCCACTAGTACCTTTAAACCGAAACCATATTGGAGTCCAGTTATATCTAAAATAATTGCAGAACGTAGATTAGCTCTGTCCACGTTTAGAAAGAACCCTACGCCACAAAATTTACAAAGACTTAAAAGTAAGACAAAGGAATCTAAATTAACTATATCGCAAGCGAGATCAGCGGGGTGGTATAATTTCTGCAGTAGTGTTGATGAGTCTATGTCAGTTTCCGATATGTGGAAAAAATTGCGTTGGATGAAAGGTTATGGGTCATAAGGATATAGTGTGTCGGAAGAAGAAAGTTATCGACTATTGCGTAATTTAACTCCTGATTACGTTATTCCAAATAAACCGACATTCACGTCATCTAATGAGGTCTTAGAAATGAACTTCTCGCTGCATGAAATGTACAGATGTATTAAAAAAAAGGATACGGCTCCGGCGTATCCCGGTGACGGGATCTCGTACTCAATGATCTATAATTTACCTGATATTGCAAAACATTACCTTCTTTACATATATTATAATAAAATCCTCAATACTGGCGACGTTCCCCACCAGTGGCGTAACATTACTATAGTACCTATACCTAAACAAGGTGATTCTCATAATACATCGCGTCAACTGAGACCTATTTCATTAGTATCATGCGCTCAAATCCTTCACAACATGATTAACTAACGTCTCGAATGGTTTGTTGAGAAAAATAACATATTATCACATTATACTACCGGTTTTCGTAGCGGGCAGTCTTGCTTAGATAGCTTAGTACGGATAGTTACACAAATTCAGATAGGCTTCACGATGAACAGACCGTCAATAGCACGCTTTGTAGACGTGGAGAATGCGTATAATAATATTCTTATAGAAAAAACGTCAAGTATTCTGGATGAAATTGGAGTAAGTCAATTAATATGTCAGTATCTGTGGAACCTTTTAAGCCGAAGATATCTACAGATTAGTAGCGATTCGGGTGAATTAAATAATAATTTGCGTCGGTGTCAGAGGACTCGCACAAGGAGACCCGCTATCTCCTCTCCTATTTAATGTAACCACAGCTAGAATTTGTAAGGAGATAAACTTTGTATATATATGTCAATACGCTGACGACTTTGTCGTGTATAACGACTGCTTAGACATATTAGAAGGCGCTTATGACATTCAACGAGCGTTGGATATTTTTGTAGGTATGATAAATCGGTGGGACTAGAGGTATCTATTTCAAAGTCTAAATTTTGCATTTTTAACAGAGGCAGAAGGAGTCAAAGTGTTCAACTCACAATAGATAATAATTTAATCGAATCTGTGGAATCATATAAATATTTATGGGATTTGGCTCGATAGCTCTTTGAGATGGAATAAACACATAAGTGAGACAGTATGTAAAACACAAAAATACCTAAACTTATTGAAGGTCTTAACCGGATCGAGTTGGGGCACACACCCATCTCACCTGCGCAGGTTATAATATATATATATAACATTTTTTTTTTTTTTTTTTGTTATCGCAGGGAAATGCTTTTTACGCATGTAGCCAGGATCTCGGGTAGATCCTGACCCTATGTGGGACTCGCACCTGGGAGTGCCCTACCCGTAAACTAAAACCACTGCGAGCGCCTTCAGCCGCATTTTGAGGGTCCCGGATAGGCATTCAACAGGATCACCTCAGCGACAGGCTGGCCCCGGCGAAGGCCAGACTACTCCTTTTAAAGGGGGACTGCCCGGCTGCTTAGGCAGTCCCCGCGACGTCGTGTCATACTGGGCCCAGGTTCCCATCCTGAACCCGACACGAGCACAGGGGTGTTACTGGAGGCGCATTAAGTAGCGCCTCCTACGCACCCCCATTCGTCGCCCACGGGAGGAGGCCTCGTCGGCAACCTCCTCTCTAACCCGCTCGCCGGCCTCCTTCTGGGACATTACTGCCTCGCAGAAGGAAGCCATCGCCGTCCAGGACTCGTCGTCACCGAGCATCGCGGTGATGACACCCGGCAGAGACAAGTCCCCTCCGATGACCGATGTCAGATCATGACGCAGCGCCGCCCATCTCGGGCACACCTCGAAGGTGTGCTGGGCCGAGTCCACCGCCGCGCCACAATCGTGACACACTGTCAACGGCTCCCTGCGGGCCGTCCGGCACAGGTACTCACCAAAGCAACCATGCCCAGTGAGCACCTGTGTTAGACGGAAGGTGAGGGGTCTGCGCTTACGGCGCATCCACCGCTCAAGGACCGGACACAGAGCAACCGTTAGGCGTTTGCCGTACGGTTGCCGCGCCAGGTCCTCCCCCCACCTTCGCATTAACGCCTCTTGCCCTAGTCGGCGAACCCGAAGGATCCCTTCCAGCGTAAGGCTCTCACCAAGTGACCTCCTATCCGAGACATAGGAGTGCGTCTCGGCAAGAACCTCCGCCACGAGTTCCCACGGGGGGTCACCGGCTAGGGCAGTGGCTGCCGCCCACGAAACTGTACGGTAACCCCGGATCACTCTTACCGCGATGACCCGCTGCGCTTGGCGCAGCTGGGCCTTATTCCTCGTGGTAAGGTGACCCGCCCAGATGGGTGCTCCGTACGTTGCCATACTCCGGCAGACTCCGGAGTATAGCTGCCTGCAGGCGGCACTGGGTCCTCCGAGGTTCGGGAGGAGTCTGCCCAGCGCACTTGCCGCCTTCACGACCTTCGGTCCCAACATTGAGAAATGTGGGCCGAAGGTCCACCCTCCGTCAAGGATGAGCCCCAAATATTTGATATGGGGGCTCATCCTGACCCTCACCCCTCCGATCATGAGGGTAGCCCCCGCTGGGGGTCCTTTCCGCCCGGTCCCGCGGAAGCGAAGGGCTTCGGTCTTCTCAGGTCTGACACGAAGCCCTAGCCTCTCTATGCGGCTGACCACGAGGTCGATCCCGACTTCGGCCAGCCGCGCCGCCTCATTATAGCCTCGTCCCCGGGCATACACGAGGGTGTCATCCGCGTAGCATATGACACCCATCCCGGGGAGGAGGCGACCTCGCAGGACCCAGTCATAGCCGATGTCCCACAGGATCGGGCCCAAAACGGATCCCTGTGGGACACCGCACCCGACTCGCCACCACTCTATGGACCCACACCGGTTCTCGCAGGCTACCCTCCTCTCGGAGAGGTACGCCTCCAACAGCCTCCGTAGATACGGGGGCACTTCGAAGAAATTTAATGCCTCCCGTATCACACTGTGAGGGAGGCTGTTGAAGGCGTTCGCGATGTCCAAGGACACCGCGACCACCACCTCCCCCTTGTATAATATATAACATAGGTTGGACTACGGATCGCACTTATTTGATAACAACGCCAAAGTTAACTTACTTAAAATAGATATGGTGCAAAATCAGGCGATACGAATAATAGGCGGTTTCATTAGAACTACTCCTATACATTGTATGGAAAGCGAGCTCTGTGTATATTCACTGCATATAAGAAGACGATATTTAGCATACAAATATTGTTTAAAAATTAGAGGGTTAATGAATAATGAAACTTTGAAACCTTTGACTGAGTTACACGCGTTAACTTGCTCCAGCTATTGGAGATATTGGAATAATAAAAGAAAACCGTTGCTGTGTACAACTATAGAAGAAGTGAAAAATGATGATATTATGTATTGTTCTTTTCCATTAGATATGTTTTCCTTGAATACTTGGGTTACTAATATAAATACCGATATAATAAAGGTTGATCTAGATAGCATGAAGAGTCCAAAAAATGTTATGAGAGTTATTCATTAAAATTCGATGTAATCCAGGAACTTAAGGAAAAATATAACAATTGGCGCATTACATATACGGACGGTTCAAGGAGTGAAGAGGGAAGAGGGGCCGCATATTATGATCCCTTATTTAATATTAATACGTGTTGTCTTGAGCAATTTTCTAACTCTTTTAAAATCAGTTCCAATGTTTCAATAATGTCATTAGAGCTTATTGCCATCTCAGAAGCACTTGCATATGCCAGCTGCATCGAACAGCCAAAAATTGTAATCTGTAGTGACAGTAAAAGTGCCCTCCAACATATAATGGGCTGTGCATCTGGTACTAAAGGTGTGTCACTGGCATATAAAATATTATCTCAAGTTATTGAGCTCTATTCACGTGGGATAGAAGTTAAAATGCAATGGGTCCCATCACATATTGGGGTCATGGGCAATGAAGAGGCAGATAAGTTAGCTAAAAAGGGAATACTAGAAGGAAAAGATTATGATATAAAACCTAATTATGCTGAACTGTTGCCCAAATATAAAAGGAAGTGCTTTAGTACATGGAAGGTTTATTTCAACGAAAGGTCTGTAGAAAAAGGGATATGGTATAAAACCATTCAGGCTGAGCCTCCCCATGGTCCCTGGTTTTGTAATGTAAAATTATCTCGTAAGCTTATTAAATCAGCACTGAGGTTGAGAACTGGACACATGCCACTTAAGAATTTTTCCTACTTAATGAAAATATCTGAATCACCTAATTGTGAAACATGTGGTGTAGTAGACGACGTTCAGCACCTCCTGGTGGAATGTGTCCGATTCCATTTGGAGAGGCAGAACCTTGAGGCGGCTTATGGTTTGAACAAGTTCGATGTCGGAAGGTTTCATAAAATTTTGACTGAACCCGCATCCAAGGCGGCAAAAGACCTGTTTGATGCCGTAAGTCGGCACATGTAGCTTTTATAAAATGTTCCAGTGCATAAAGTATGTTTTGTTATTTAATATATTTTATGGTGTTTTTATGTAGCTTGTAACTGTGTATACGATGGGACTGACATGTAAATCATACAAAAGTCCATAAATAAAATTAGAATAAAAAAAAAAAAAAGAATGAATATCACATAATATCTCATATAAAATGGCGGCAAATGTCGTCGTGTTTCGTTTGGTTTGTGAGAGATCCGGTGGCCCATCTCCCCCCCCCCCCCACACATACATGACAGCACAGACTACGCAAAGACAACCCCAGGAGGGTACCGGTCGCACAAGCACCGGAGAATCCCTCTCTAGGCTTCCGGCTTCAGGACAGGTACCTAAACCCGGAAACCTGGGCAGCCCCACGTATTATGGAGGGGGGGGGGCGAATCGGTGCTCAAGACAAAAACTGCCCGGGGTAAACGGAGCAGTCGGCAAAAATCCCCTACCACTATGACCGTGGATTACTGTAACATTAGGGGACTTCATAGCAATCTCAACGCTGTCCACTACCACCTCCATACGGCGAAGCCGGCCCTGCTCTTTTTGACCGAGACTCAGATATCCTCTCCGGCTGATACTTCTTATCTCTCTTGTCCGGGGTACAAATTAGAACACTTTTTTGTACCGCGGGCTGGAGTTTGCGCGTCCGTCAGAGAGGATATCAGCTCTCGTCGCCTTGGCAGTCTTGAAGGTAGGGACCTCTCCATCCTCTGGTTGCGCATAGACAGCGACGACCATCCCCGCGTCTATGCCTGCCTATATATGTCCCACAGCGGTAATGACGAAACCGATCGCCTCATATAGCCCATCCAAATTGCTACAGATTCCGTACTACAACAGATCCCATCCGCAGAGTTCGTGATACGTGGTGATTTCAACGTCCATCACACCGAGTGCCTCGGCTCACATACAACCGATCATGCAGGAAGATCTGTTTACGACTTTGCCTCAGCATATGATCTGACACAATTGTGGTATCACCATCTCGTAGCTTTTTATTCCAAGCTCTGCAGTGCCTATAGGCGGCAAATCCCAGCCCTGTGGTTTGGTCAAACCTGTAAGATGGCTGCACGCCACAAGCGGTTAAGTTACCGCGCCTGGGCCAATGCATTGATGTCCCAGGATGTAAAGACCAGCGAATTAAAAAAGGAGTATAACTTTGCCTACAGGTCCTTCAAAAGAGCTATTGCTGATGCAAAAGCGGAGTACGTGAACAGAATTGGCGAGAGATTGACTCGACTTCCTTTAGGAACTCGTGCATTCTGGTCGCTCGTCAAGGCTGTTCAAGGTAATTTCTGTAAGCCATCCCTACCATCTCTGCACATGGGGAAAGACTCGTTGGCCCACACCGCGAAGGAGAAGGCCGATATTCTAGGCTCTCTTTTTGCTTCCAACTCGACTTCGGATGACCAGGGAAAAATACCACCGACGATCCCTCGGTGTGATACCTAAATACCGGAAATAATTTCTCGACAGAGCTCCGTACGCAAAGCGCTTTTTTCGTTGGACATCCATAAGTCGAGTGGGCCTGACGGCATCCCTCCGTTAGTGCTACGTACTTGTGCTCCTGAGTTGCCACCCGTCCTTACGCGTCTTTTCCGGCACTCTTACTCATTAGGCGTCGTCCCATGCTCGTTGAAGACAGCTTTGGTACACTCGATCCCTAAGAAAGGGGACCGCTCAGATCGTCCAACTACAGACCAATAGCCATAACTTCCTTGTTCTCAAAGATTATGGAATCCATAATTAACTGCCAGCTCCGGCGGTATTTGGAGGAGCACCAGCTGATTAGCGATCGCCAATATGGCTTTCAACGGAATCGTTCAGCTGGTGATCTTCTAATATTCCTAACACAGCGATGGGCGGAGGCAAGTGAGAGCAAGGGGGAAGCGCTGGCGGTTAGTTTAGACATAGCGAAGGCCTTTGATCGGGTATGGCATAAAGCACTTCTAGCGAAGCTACTATCATATTATGGGCTTCCCTAGTCGTACAAAGCGGAGCGTCTATCAAACTTTAAAAATATCCTGTGACTAAACTATAGATTCTATTGGTCTAAGTTTTGGTGTATAGCCTGAAAATGGTACAAAGTATATTATGTGGTTTAATTTAATGCCTCTCGCTTTTACCAGATTGTATACTAAGAATATTTAAAGTTTTTGCTTGTTTAATGTTGGTAGGTAGTGTATAATAGATATACAATATTAATTATAAAAAACTATTATTATACGTATGTACTTTGTAAATCAATAATATGATAGATCGATGCAGAGTACATTATTTTCTATCTCAATTTGCGTACACGTTTTTAATGTTTGGACCCACTTGCAATTGGCTCCCGACAAACGGCTAAATATAATATCTGTGCATGTGCAAATATGGTACGTTGCTGTAAAAACCGCCCTAAATGTAAAAATAATGATCGTCGGCAAGTACGCTTATTTTTTGTAATTATATTATTATTAGTCATAAAAGATGTAAATATAATATGTTTTTAGTGCTTTTTATAAAGATTATCTTAGACTACTTATATCACTAATTGAAGTTGTTTTGTAAAAATAGATAGATTATTGCTATCTTTTGTCAATGTCTTTCTCTCAATCTACGAGAAGTAAGAAAATTTCATAAGTAAGAAAATCTACTATAAATAAGAGTTCAAAAACCGTCCACAATGGCGGTAGTGTTTGGTTTGTGCTCAGATCAAGTAAAAAAAGGTAGATAGTGCACTTGGAACATGAAAGTGAAGCCACTTTTTTAAGTATGTGTGAGTGAATGAAGGGTTGCCATTTTTTTAAAATATCCCTTAAAATTGCATATTAATAAAAAAAGGTAATAAGTGAATGCGACAGTGAATATTTTTATAAAATACAATAACATTACGACTATGTAGGAGGCGTGTAGGATCACTTTATAAATTGTCGCAATAGATATCTATTAAGACAATTGTTTTATTTATTTATTTATTCCCATGAATATAGTTTAAATTTATATTATATTATTATTTAAATTTATATATAATATAATTATATTTATAGAATATAATTATTAATTATTTTTTACCCTTTTTTCATAACATAATTATGGTGGAAGATTAGAGAAAGACTACTTTTATTTGAAGTCAATTAAAATATCTTGGATATCCTGTTCTATGAATTCGGCGAAGTCTATGTTGTGTATACCAGCCTTGGCCCGCCAAGATGGATGTCATTATGGGTCATTTCGACTCAGTCATACAGCGATCAAATAATAAAATAGTAACTATGTCACCTCTGTACTTAATTATTTTGCTATGGCTTTGCCTGCAATTGACTTACCCACTATTGGGCTATTAGAAATACTAACTTCTGGCAACACTCTTCCGATACGTCATTTCGGGGCAATAATATTATTTATGTTGATTAACCTCAAAATAGTGTTAAAATATCTTAAAAGAATATAGTATTGTGTTTATTTATGTGTGAAACGATATTTCTTTAGACTCTTTGGTCACTTTTGTATTGTTTTTACAACATTTAATTACACAGAACGGTATTTTTTTGGCAAACTTACTGCACGACGACTCGTAAGATACTAACAAAAATGAGCTTAGTTTTGGTGTATCTGTGTGCGTGAGCGCGTGTATTTACATGAAGGAGCTTAGTTTTGTGGCTTCAGTATTAGCAAAGGCCGTGCGTCATCTACCTTTTTTTACTTCATCTGAGGGTTTGTGTTTGAATCATTCTCTCTCTACGTATTTGAATACATAACATAACCATTTACCAACTGATGCTAATGTGGCGCCACCCTATTTCATGTATTTCTACGGACAATTTTCAAAGGTAAAATTTTTATTTTATACGGATTACTATCTATGGGTGGATAGATGGATGATAATAAGTTATTTAAACATACTCAATCATACTACATAATAACTTTTATTAAAATTTAATTTACTTTTAGTAAGAAAGAGTTGTTATATTATCGCACCTTTATTCAAATAAAGAATTAACTCAAAATTTTAATTTTGTGGGAAATCGCATTTAAAGTTTTGCATGTTTACACAATGGACGTGAAAAAATCGTAATAAAATAAATAACTGTATTAGATCAATTCTAAAGCTAGATATGGGAAGAATAATTTATACATTATTAGAATACGTAAAATAAATGTTAATAATAAGTACAGATAGTCATTTAAATATACGTTTAAAAAAAAAGTTTATACTTATTTCACTATTCCACAGAACATAAAATTAAATAATTTCAATTTGGGCGAAGTTATTGCAAATAATTCTTTTTTCCATGAAAGTTATGCTGAAAGCTAGTGAAATATTAAAATTTATTACAATTTATCATTTTCAATTATAAGTTTTCATAAAAATATTTGGTAATCTTTCAGTGTCATATTAGTTTAATAATAATAATATAGGTTTGTTAAAGGTGGTAATAATATGTTTCTTTATTAATTTTTTAATATTATTGTTAAATAAACTTAACTGATGCGGTAGGTGAAGGAAAAAATATATTTTTTAAATAATCAATATAATTACTAAGATGAAAAAAGCCCGCAGCTTCGCCCGCGTTAACTTAGATTTATAACCGTATCCGTATTAATGATGATTATTTTTATACCTTAAATTACTCCTTATTATATCAGCTATCTTCCAGTGAAAGTCCCATCAAAGTCGGCCCAGTTATTTCAGAGATTAGCCGGAACAAACAGACAGACAGACAGACAAAAATTGTAAAAGATGTTATTTTGGAATATGTACCGTGTATAATATTATCCATATACATTTAATAAAAAGCGTTTATTTATCTGTATAATATAGTATAGATCTATTAATCAGTCTTAGTCATTTACTATCACTACAAACAAAATTGAGATCTTAATATTATAATAAAAAAGATTATAATATAGAATCATAAAACCGGGCATAATACGAAAGGATTAATCCTCTCTATATAAGATAGGCCAATAGCCACACTTCAACCTGCTTTTCGCTTTCTATATCTAGTACAGAATCGGGTTTTTTAAGCCTCAAAAACATTTTTTTATAGAACACAGACAGTCGGTTTACCTGGTGGTAAGCTATAAGAAAAATCATTTTTTTTAGCAGGTGCGTTGCCGGCCTTTCAAATATGAATATGCCCTTTTCTAGAAGATCCCTTAGTCGCACCGATTCGGCAATACTGTAGGTGGCAGCTAATTCCATATTGTGATCGTACGAGGCAGGAAATTCCGTAAAAATCGAGTTGTTGCGGATTTCCGGACATAGAGGTGGTGTGGATGAAATTTAGAAATTTTACGCGATGTCCGGTGGTGGAATTCTGCTGCAGGTATTAGTCCGAACAATTCCTCATAACACTCCTCGTAGTAGATGCGGTACAAGCTGCAGAGTGAGCGAGGCTCGAAGGCTCATCATCGTGGATGGGTCAGGAATTCATCATGGATGGATTCAAGGCGATCGGAAAGAACGTTTTAACGACGATTCGAACGCAGTCAAATGGAACGAGCTGATATTGGGGCGCTGCAGCCCAGAGGCGAGAGCAGTATTCCAAGTGGGGATAGATATCTGCGATTTGTATGATTGTAGACGATGGGAAAAGAGATTCGATTTCAGACACAAGTTTTGTTCCGACACTCATCGACTTGTTCCCTAGAAATATTACGACAGCCTGTGTATAGGACATCTCCTGTGCTATCGTCTGCATAACAATGAATACCGCTAGTTTGCAGTATATCATTGATATGCAGAAAAAACAAGGTTGGAGCCTTTTTTTTCTTTTACGCCGGGATAATATGATATGATCTGAGGCACCCCGCGGTCTGGGTGTGGGTTTCGGAGTGAGTCTATTCAGGCGGGTATGTGCTTGCTACGCCCGAAAGGTGGTAAGGTGGACTTAGATCTACCAACTGGCAACTAAAACCCGGCGAGTGCCACCAATACCGCCTTTGGTGTGGTACCCGGGATCTAATGAGCAAACAGGGCACCTCGACGGCTAGTCAGACCCTCAAGGGACCGACGCTACCTCCACAGAGGGGTCGTCCCGCACTATAGAATAACCCCTCCCAATGTTGGGACAGTACAATGAGGTGAGGCTCCCCCCTTGTTCCCCTGCTCTGTCTGAACCATCGTGGGGAGATAGTACTCAGCCTTGCGGAACACCAGCATTAACAGACTTGAGGTCCGAGCAAGCACCTTCGACAACAACATTGATGTTCCTGTCTGCCAAAAAACTGGTGATCCATTTACATAATTTCTCGGGAAGCCCATAGGATGGTAGCTTTCTTAGTGATTATTATGCCACACCCGATCAAAGGCCTTCGCTACGTCCAAGCTAACCGCCAGCGCTTCCCCCTTGCTCTTAACCACTTTCGCTCATCGCTGTGTTAAGAATATTAGAAGATCACATCGTTTAATGCTAAGCCGATCTTGAATTGTATTTCGTGGAATCTGATACAGTCGACAAGTCTCTTATTCCCTTCCTATTATTCCTTTCGAATGCATTGAGATCTTTCTTTCGGGCTTTTTAGTTGTACTGGACAGTCGTTTTCTTTAGTGCGGGAAGTGGCTTATATAAGACGGGTGTTTATCACTTTATTACTAATCGTAGAGTCTACATTACCGGTGGGAGGAAAGCGCTGTGCCGCGCTCCCGGCTGGATGGCTTTGCTGTGTTTGGAGAGAAGGGCAAGACAGGTAGTGTAATTACTGGCACCGAGACATAACATCTCATGTCTCAGGAGAGACAACACATGAGTTGCCTGGACTCGGCCCAGGTAAACTAGTTCATGGGCGACGTCGACCATTTAACATCAGGTGGCACGTTTGCCAGTTTGCCTATCTAACTAACATAAAAAAAACGTCCTGAGGATGCCTCGGTGTCGGGGCGAAACGTGCGTAGAATGTTTGGTGGTGGTCTTTAATTGTGTTTGTGGTGCATGTGGGGTGGTGGTGCATGCGAGTCTAAGCATACGCAGTGTGGGAAAGGTGCTATATGCATGCTTATACGTGCACCTCATACATTTGCAGTAAAGACTACTACGCATTTCGCGGCATTATAGCTAATTAATATATAATTTAATATCTTAAATAAATATTCAGGTTCATAAATTAGAGCGTAAGTATATAATAAGTAAACAAAACATTCAGTAAAATTATTAAAATACCGGAATAATTTCAAATAAAATAATAGTTTTAACAAAAAAAAAAACCCAAAACAGTAATAAAACAAATAAATACATAGTTTTTGATAAATTATAGTAAAATACTGAAACAATACTCATTGCTTAAAATTAAACTTGACTATAATATTATAAAACAGCAACAACTTCAAATAGTGGTACAATAATACAAAATAAAATTTATGTAAAACTGAAATAACTCGCAATTTTACCAGAAAAGGAATACACTTTTTTATAGTAAACTGAAATAAGTCTACAGCCATACAGTTTTTGAACAAATTAAAATATATTATAACAAATCTTAATACTAATATACAGAGTTATTTAGATTTATTGTGCTTTTCTCTAATTTTATCTAGCTCTTAGCTTGACCAACGCCGGCGCAATACTAAATTCGTTTACTTTATTATTATTACATTTTTAGCGAGCGTTTGTCAAAAAGAGAACTACGATCTTCTATCTCCGTCATTTTCATCGTATTGAGACGGCTGTTGGATTGAACGTATTCTCCTTGCGAAGTTATTTCACTTTACGGTGTTAGCTCAAAAAACCCAAATTTTGAGTTAATTCTTTATTTGATTAAAGGTGCGTTATGTAGACAAAATGTTGGACAACCATTAACCAGGTAGAAAGACGATCTCCACGCAGTAACCAGTCCTTGTTGGATGCGATTGGCAAGGGATCGGTAGTCTTAAGATTAATTAAAGGAGGCCTATGTTCAGCAGTGGATGGATAAAGGCTAATAATGATAATGGTGATAATGATGAAGAAAGAGCATATATATTTTATTCAAAGAACTAAGATTAAGGTTTTATTTCTTAAATTCACAAATAATGGCATTATATTAAAATACTTTATTAATATAAATGATGGCATTATTTATTACCAAAAAAAGAAAGATCTTGTCTTTCTTTTTCAATAATTATTGGTTTTTTTACAAAAAGAAAATGATTTGTTTATGGTTTAGACATAGACAACATAATATAAAAAAGATATTGTCTATTATAAAGTGTAATACTTATTTCATATTATTTATTATTATGTCTGAACAAATATACTATAAAATATAATTATTAATAATAATTATATTTTTTAATTACGTTGTTATTACACATATACTCAAGTTGTCTTTAAAAAATAAAATTTGTTTATAAAGTTGCGATCTGACCGGAAGTAGTAAGTACTTGGACATGTTCGTGAAACCCCCCGTTGTTTTGTATCAAGAAAATGCAATGGCCGCCATCTTCGACTCTTGTGAATGTTTTGATCGTAGTTTCGGACTTTGAGGCCTGTTTCTTATGTGCTATGCATTTATTGCATAAAAATCGTTTCGCTACGTCGTAGATATTCTTAATATTATTGTGTACAGGTTAGTATTACTTTCTTTCTACCTTTTATGAAAAAGTGTTTACATCTGGATTTCGTGCTGTAACTTTGGGTGCTGTATTCTATTTCAATCAGCAATACAAAAATACTAGTTTTCTAAATTCATAACTTCTTTAATATATCTTCACTGATGTATTTTATATTACTTTTGTTTAAATATTAAACTTCATTTTCAGTAGGTCCTCATAATTATTTGCTTGACATAATGCTTTCTTATATTTAATTGTTCACAATAATAATTTAACGCATTATATATTTCGTATTTATTTCGAATAATAAATATGAATATTATAGGTTAGTGTTTACTTTTTTGATGTTTAGAGACATACACTTTTCCTACCACAATAATGGCGGCAGCAATGTTTAACCTATCTTATTTACTTGTTAATTTACTCGTTAATAATTGCAATTTTATGGTTTCTTTTGGTGTTTTTACCTATATTTGATCGTAGGTAAAGAAATAATGTGAGTTTTTATTGTATTCTGGAACAATGACCTCGACTGTCATGTCGTATTTATGGACTAAAAATATATTGCCGAGAATGTAAAATTTGATCAGCACGTTATTTTGGAGATGTCGAAGACGGATGCATAAAACGACGATTTTCAATTGCAGTCATATGAGTTAATTCGGAGGCCCAGCGCTCTCCAACCTATCATCTCGGGCTTGTCCCAAGATGGTATTCTCAGCATGTCAGCTACACCAGAATATGAACGAACGGTCCAGCAAGTAAGTATAAACATATACATCAGTGTACCTTTGAATAAATCTACATTTTCATCAATATGTTCTAGAAATAACCTTACACAGGCTTGATTAAAATCTGTTTATTTATTTTAATGTATGTATATATATATATGTTAAAGCAATTCCCTAAATAAATAAATCAGTCTTACCTTATTTCTCCTTTACATAACCTCTATTTTTATTCATCCTTACCTAATAAAATAAAGTATTAAACATATGAAGTTGTATTATTGAAACCTTATTATGCATTTAAATATGTTTACAGGTTTGAATATGGTAAGTAGTAATTTTAAAACATAAATTATTTCCTACCCTTTATCATAAAATGAGGACACTTGATATAGGACAAAGTATATCTACATATTGCATTGAGTAATACATTTATATTATATCATGATAATTTTAAAGATCACACTATAAATATATATTGACCTGTAGCTGTATTGTTTTTTTCTATGGTCTTGAAAGTACTATTATGAAATATTTTATTGTATATGTAACATTGGTTAATCAGTTTTATTTATTTTGTTGCAGGATTACGGGCCGACCTCCCCCAATGAAAATATATATGAGCAAGTGTTTGATCACCAATTAATTGAAAAAATGGATGTGTCTAATGTTAGACCACAAGTGTTAAGGGCAGTTCCCCTTTCGCCAACTCAGGGTAATCCTGAGCCTGATTCTACAAATCCTGAAAGCATTATTCATTCTGTACATAAAATTGATAATAAGGACATTAAGTATCATATTAATGACAAGATATGTGATACAGATATGTCAGTGGATTCTCTCTCTAGAATAGTTCGTATTGAAGAAACTACAATTGATAGTGTTAGTCGTTTAGCCTACCCCATCATACGAGGTACAGATGATTCAGGGGATGGCAATTGTGGAGAAAGTACTGCAACTCTTATACAAACTCCTTTGAACACAGCAATTGTGCAAAATGTTACAAAACTTCCCCAGAACTTTACAATTAATGTAGATGCTGCTGTTGGTAACATAACAGCTATACAAAATGTGTCTCAAGATGTTACAGGCAACCAAACGCTATGGTTTCCTACAATTTTAGCAACAAGTGCTACGGATAACAAAAATGAAGATAATAGACAATCTGGTGTGTCACAGATCATTATTACTAGTGAAAGTTATACAAACGATACAAACATGACAAATCGGAGAGGAAATATTATTACAGAAGCAAGTTATATTGGCCGTCCGAAGGCATCTAAAGTTCAAATATTAAGCAACATATCACTGCCGAAGAACAGTAATTATTCTCAGCAATATGTTGCTCAAAGCAAAGAAATATCTACTGCACCTGTGTATGGTTCACAAAATCATGTATATAAGTTAAGCGCAAACTTGGTACCCACAAAACATGTAAATAATAACATGCTGAGTACTAAACCACCAAAGAGTCAATCTTTAATAGGTGCTACCACCATGACTCAGACTGTTATTAACAGCAGCCCAGTGAAGAATGTGCCATACAGCCACACTTATACCAAAAGCACAAACTTAAGTAAAGTCAACAATGGTGCTAATCTAAATGCAATTGTAGCTGCATCGTCTGGCAATACTCACTGTCATATATTATCAAGAGTAGTGTCTGGACCCAATAAACTATCAGTTCATTCTGGAAGAAAAGCAAATGCACTGAAAAGTTCTAAAAACTCTCAGAATTCAGGTCAGAGTAAGAATCAAAGATCTATTAAAATTATACAACAAACAGGAAATGCTAGTAAATCAGAAAATAAGGCTTGGCCAGTTTCAAATGTTACATATAAGGGTCAGTCTAGTTATAATGTAGAAACTAGCACATCAATGGTTATACAAAAGATTGGCAGCCCCACTCATAAGAATCCTCAACCCATTGCTCTCCAGAAAGTTCCAAAAGGAGAAAGATTGGTTCTTCAATCGCCTTGTGGGCCTGTTCTCATTTCAACTGCTCCTCTCAGCACAAGCTTGCCAAAAGGTCCTCATTATGTGCAATCCGGTTCGACATCCAATCTTCAATATGTTCAAACATATAGTTCCGACAGTCAGCTCTCTACGGTTCCACAGATATCAGCAAATCAGCAATTGACGGCTCAAATACTGCAATCATTATCTCAACCAAAGCTTATGATACATCATAGCCCAACACCTCTCACTCCAGTGAAAAGCAGTATGAGTCCAATATTTGGCACCTTGGATGAACCCAAAACTAAACCAGCCAATCCAAGGAGAATTGTTTTGTAAGTATAAATATTAGAAATTTAAAATTACCAAATATTTCACAAATATTGTAATTTTATTATTTATATTAACACAAAAAAAAAAAAACAATTTAAATCAATAAACATTGATAATTTGCTTAAATAACATGTATATTCAAAAAGAAATATAGCTTCACATAAGCCATATTATACTTATTATTAACTTTAAGATGAATAATGTTATGGTATTTTTAGATTGTTTAACAATAATTTAATTTGGTTGCTAATACACAAATAGAAGATATTTGTTGTGAAAATACAATGTTTTAAATGATATATTTTATAATTTTTTATATGTCATGCAATGCGAAATATTATAAATTTAATTTGTGGTATTTTTATCAAAACCCAAGTGTTGTATCATTTTTACAAATGTATAGAAAGATTATATTGTTTCACAGTCTTTCACATAAAAGTGTTTGCTGATAACGAAAGTTATAATTATATTTTTTATGAACAAGTTTAATTTAGGTATGTAGTAAACAGAAATATAGCTGCACTCATCTTGTCATTTATTTTTCAGTGGTGACAAAACTACATTGATGACGGCTGATGATATAATTGGAGTAGAAGAAAGACCAAACTTGTCTGAAGAGTTACGTAGATATTCTTTCCAGCCTTTAGCTCTTGTCATGTTAGACCATACATATGCTCTTCCAGCTCAAAAGTTACCAGCACCAAGCACACCAACTAAATCTGAGGTGATAACATCACCAATAACTCCAACAACACCAATAACATTATCTACTCCAATGAGCCCACTGAAAAGAAATTCACCTACTGTTATAACGTCTACATCAAATGATGTACCATCAACGGTGACAACAACAGCTATTGGTACTCCTATGATGACCACCTCAACCACACCAATAGGAAGTCTGTCTTATAAGCCGCAGCCTTTGCCGTCTCAAGATGATGATAATGCTTCAATAATATCATCGGTTGAAGGCGAGAGAAGACCACCAGTACCAGGAGGTAGTGACACTGAGACTGCACCGGAAGGTGAAGAAGAGGGCAAGACTAGATGCATTTGTGATTTTACACACGATGATGGTTATATGATTTGTTGTGACCGTTGTGGAGAGTGGCAGCATGTAGACTGCATGGGTATAGACAGGAATAACATACCAGATGCATACATGTGTGAACTATGTCTGCCAAGGACGGTAGACAGACGCCAAGCTCGTATTATTCAACTTCGAAAAAGAGAAGAACTTAGTGCACTTGACGCATCAGATACTGATTCCTCTGAGTGTCACACACGTATGCCGGGGCAGCGGCGTAAGAGGTTACTTACAGTCACCACCTACACTAACACCAGCGGGTCATGTGTTACAACATATAACTCTAGTTTGCCTATATTGCCCCCATTGCCACAACCATCACTTGCACTTCCAAAAAGAGGGCCAAAGCGCCCAAAGAAAACGGAAGTTATAAGGAAAGGCACGAAACGGAAATTGTCAGAAAAAAGGGTTAAGAGAAAGAAGGAATTAATGTTCAATAAAAACAAATATAACTCCAGTAGTATGACAACTCAGTCACACTGGCGTGACTTATTTGAGTTGGCTATGACGAATCATTACAGTCCAGAGTTGAGGGCAAAGATAATGAAATATAGTAGCAAACTTGGCAATACATCAAACATGGCATCAGCTATTACTGCACATCTTTGTACAACAGTGCCTCATGCGGGTGGAAAGATACTTATCGCCACAAAAGATCTAAAGGAAAACACACCAGTAATTGAATTAAGAGGCAAATATATGCTATCGAATCAACATAGACCTCAATTGCAAAATTCTGTCCGAGCTGGCAGTCAAAAGCCAGGTCCATTTGTATTCTTCTATCGTTTACCAAAAGATAACACTCAAATATGCATTGACACTAGGACTTATGGTAACGAGGCTAGATTCGTACGAAGATCTTGCAAACCGAATGCTGAACTTCAGCATTGTATTGTCAAAGGCGCTTTGCATGTTTATCTAGCAACCATCACAGACATTCCGTCTAATACAGAAGTCACTGTAGGCCATGATACAAATGGAAGCAAGCAACCATGTGCATGTGGTAATCCAAAACACTGCAAAGTGAATGGCTTAAACTCACTTCCGCCGAGAAAAAGCATTGATTACACTCAAAGAGAGAAGAGAAGTAGAAATAGATGCTTGAGTGCATCGTCTCCCATATCCCCACCTC
The DNA here is from genome assembly GCA_963853865.1 of Helleia helle. Classification (NCBI taxonomy): domain Eukaryota; kingdom Metazoa; phylum Arthropoda; class Insecta; order Lepidoptera; family Lycaenidae; genus Helleia; species Helleia helle. The sequence continues at coordinate 3,140,332 of OY971425.1, read as the reverse complement.
CGATTGTAACAACGCCAATTAAAGAAATGTCTCCGCCTTTTACCCAATTAAAACCGGAAATAAAAACGGAAATAAAAACAGAAATTAAATCGGAAAAGAAATCTCCCATTAAACATGAATTTCCACCAATGTCACCACCGAAAGAATCATATGTACCTTTCCCTTATAACGAACCTATAAAATCAGAACCAATATTAGACTTCAAAATGGAAAATCAGGATTTTGATCTCACTGCAAAGGAGGAGATGAAATCAGACTTAGACGAACCTGATTCTTGTAAAAGTGAATTGGAGGATGACCCACCAGAAAATGTAAAAGAAAGCCCAAAGAAACCTGAACCTATAGTAGAACCATTCATCCATGAACCTGAAATCATAAAGCCCAAAGAAGTTATAATGGAGGAGCCAGAAGAGATCAAAACTCCAGAGGCTATCACACCAGTGGTAGAACCCATTCCAGAAAAAAATCAAGAAATTAAAGAAGAATTGATCAAGGAAGAACTAATCAAGGTGGAAAAGGAAATAATAGAAGAGCCCAAGATTGAAGAAGAGAGACCAGTAGCAACAGAATTGACGGCTAAATCAGCATGTCATGATAGGTCATCAAGATCTAGCCGGACATGTCCTAATCAAGCCCAAGATTCACTGGACGAAAAAACAGATGATTCACAAGACAAGGTGCAAACAGCAGCAAACAAAGAAAAGGAAAAGGAAAAACGGAAAATGGTAAATATATATTACATATTATGAAATTCTAATTGTAATTCTTATACAGTTTTTAATTACATTTTTAACAATTAATTTTCAGACTCGTGAAGAGCGGAAAATGGAAGCAATAATGAAAGCATTTGAAAGGATGGAAAAGGCTCAACAAAGGAAACAAGAAGTGAAAGAAAGACAAAAGAGGAGGGAGTCAGACCCTCATCCCACTAATCTAACAGAGAGGGAAGATGAAGATGACATTCATTGCAGTACTAAAAAACGAAAAAGGTAAGTTTTGTTCAAATATTGAATGCATTATTGAGTGCAGTCAATTGTTACTCCAGCTGTAACTAAAACTACCAAAAGAATACTTTAGTTGGCTTGTATTAAGTGCAAAGTGATTTTAATGAGAATAAGCATGATGATAATACATGGAAGTTTAAGTTATAGCTATATTTAATTCTAATTTTATTATATCTACATTTGGTTCTGCAGTATATTTAGCTCCTAAAACAAAAAAAGAGAGTTTGAAGTGGAGGTGTTCTTGTTTTGGTGTCTATGGCACCATAGCACTTTAATGAGTGAACCAATTTGGATGTGTTTTTTTTTAACATATACATATTTTATCTACTATTAATTATTTTTATTATTGCGTTAAGAGTTTTTAGAAGTAATACTTTTAGTTATGTGAAGCTAATATAAGGTTCTACTTACTTACTAACATGTACAGGAGGAAAGGTCGAGCGCGCACCGCGTCCCAGTCCAACCGGCGGCGTCTCAACTCGGCGGACAGCGACATGCTCACGTCCGGAGACGAGGCACACGACGGACCGGACGCTCACGACGCGCACGATACTAGCGACACTACGGACGCGCCCGCTCCCCAACGGGAATCGCTCAACGAGGTATGTATAGACTTATAAGAGTATAGACAGACCCTTACTAACATGACCTACGCAGGTTTGGTTTTGTTTGGTTCCATAAGTACTTGTTTTTAATAGTGTACCCACAAAGTCAATATAGCTTATAAACGAAAGCCACTAGCATCCTTTGTAGCATGTAAAAATACTGTTTTGTGAAAAATGAAAGCAGGGTGATTGAATTTGTACAGACAGTCAAGTGCATCCTTGATGATTTTTTTCATGTCGATCATATTTTATGAATCAATTTCAGAATAACTAAAGAGTGTTAAAATATAAAGTTTAACTATACTTTTTTTGCAGGATCTTGGGCTTAGTTCGGCATGCCTCCTCGTCGAAGCCGCGGTTGGTTCTGTTGAATCGGCGTTTAAACTTCCAAAGACCAAAAAGACCATGGCCACTGAGTGGATAGGCCGGTCTCCGGAGCGCACCCCGTCCCCTTACCACTCTCCTTATAGACCAACGCTCGTCGCCACACCGTCTCTCGAGAGCCTAGTGCGGGTTGCTTCCACCATGATCGGAGACCTCAGTGGCAGCCAGGAATTCCAGGAGGAGCCGAAATCACCACCTAGAACTCCTGGAAGAGAGAGAAATAGACCTCCCAAGAAAGCTAAGAGAGTGACGAGAAGTACGCCGACTGTTGAGGTTCCAGAAATTGTGCCGGCTATGCAACATAGTGCCAAAAAGCGATGGTTGAGACAAGCTATCAGTGAGGAAAGCGATTCACCCAATACCGGTAGCTATCTTTTACCAATTTAAAGTCATCTTCTAACAATAAGCCTATTTGATAAACACTATATTGTCAGGAGATGACTGTTTTATTATTTTGTGCTGTATTACTATAAATACTATTTCAATTTAAGACACCTTTGTTCCAGAGTCACCTCCTAATGAAATGGTAACACCGTTAAAGAAGAGGAGATTGGCGAGGGAGTCAATATCATGTGATCACAATCCAATAGTGCCTGTGAGTTGATACAATTCTTTAACATATAAAAAAATACTTGAGGGTAGCTGGAGAAATAGTAATTTTATTGTAACACTAGTGGAACTAAGAGCTAATCACTAATGAGGCATTAGTTATGTCCCTGTTCATGAGATTTGATATGAGATGATATTTATTTTGATTTTGGTAACCCAAGTGCATATCTTTTGTCTAGTTGACAAACCCTTTAAAAATAAATAAGACTGCCTTTCTGGAAAGTTTGTTTTTATATTAATCATCGTAATCATGTTTAGTGTAATGAAGAGTCATCGCCGTCGTTGGCGTTAGAAGATTCACCGGTAAAGGAGGACGCGCTGTCGCTGGCCCGGCAGTACAAACACAATATCATGGAGCTGTACAGCCGCGACCGGACGCGCTCCGACAGCGGCCAGGGCTCCGACGACCAGTGCAACGTCGACCACGACCTCAATATCAAGGGCCCCCACGACAGCGAAAACATCCGCCGGATCATAGGAGTGCCCACGGAGGAGGTGCAACCGCCTCCCGTTATCACCAAACCAGAAGACATACAGATTAACAACAACAACCTCGAGTTGGACGAGAGCTACAACAAAGTTGTTCCTATGGAAATCGACACGACCATCACAGATAAAATTGAATCGAATGAAAATAGTAATGAGGTGAAAGGACCAGAGAGCCCCAATGATAAGGTACATAGCTCGCAGTCGGCGGACACCAGCGGGAACTCGTCCCCGCAGCGCGACGAAATGGACGACATTCAGAAGAAAATACACTCGTTTCACACGGAAAATATACTGATACTGAAGAGTAGGAATAAAAAACCACCAAAGGAAAAACGAAAAAAGGTTAACTTGAATTTCGATCTCAACATGGTGGACGATCAGATCAGTATTCAGTTGAGGACCGAGAACACCAGTCCCAACTCGCTTGATGTAAACGGAGCTCACGACGACGCCATCCCGCAGGACGAAAAGTTGCACGTGTCGCCGGAGAACATCCCATTACCTCCAGTGGAGTCGATACCCCTGCCCCCTCCCCCGGAGAACATTCCCTTGCCAGAGGAGACCACTCCCATGCCAATAGTGCCTCCGCCGGAGACTATTCCTCTTCCAGAGGAACCAATGAAACCAAACATAATTATAAAAACACCCATATTGAAACCAAAAAAAGTAATCTCCCCTCCACTAGTGTCGGAAAAGGAAGAAAAGGAGGATAGACCCTCCGTACTAGATAATACGACTCTTCCCTTCTCCACCCGATTCAGTTCGACGGGCCTGTTCTCGGGGATATTCAGTAACATGTCGAACACATTCAAAATTGATAATACAATAAACGAGAACATACCAAACATGTCTTTGATAAAAAGTGCAATAGATAGGACTACAAGTTTAGACGGCCGGTTCGATAAAGACAGTATTAGCCCAGTGGACGATTTGAAAAGTGTGCAAGAGATATTGACTCGTGTGAACAATATGGACTCGAATAACAGTGTGCTTCTGTCGGGCGTGTTGCGGGGGACTAAGTCCGGGTCGCCGGTGCGTGCTGCCCCCGCCCCTGCCCCCGCGCCGTTGTCGCCCGTGCCCGTCGCGCACGTCGCACAACCTGTGCACCCCGCGCGCACCTACTGCTCAAGGGCGCTCGACCCGCGGCTGAACCCGCCGCCCGTCGACAAGCCCAAGCCGGTGAGGAGGAAGGTGAGTTGCATTAGATATTATCATAAATAAAATTGGAGTGTTTGTAATATTAAAATAACCTCTTTTTATTCAATGCATATGGATGTGGATTTTTTTACAATTTTTTTCTGTCTGTTTGTTCCGGCTAATCTCTGAAACGGTTACGCTGATTTTGATGGAATAATGGAATAGAATGGATAGTGGTACTGACGCAGCGCATCCCTTGCATCCTCCCTACTGAGTAATATGTATAACCAATGTGGTATGTCATAGCTGTCGATCAGCGAGTACCGCCTGCGGCAGCTGGGTGTGGCGGGCAGCGGTGAGGATGGCGCAGAGGGCTCGGGCGGCGAGGCGGAGGCGGAGGACTGGTCTAGCTCTTCCGGCTCCGGCTCGCTGTCGCCGCAGCGGCTGGAGGCCGTGGCCGCCGCCGCCGCCGACGACCTCGAGCAGCGCCTGCATCGCGACCTCGCCGTGCACCTACCGCCGGGTCAGTACCACACGTGTATACATACTAGCGGCATATGCACTAGAATAAAAATAAAATCTTGTCTCAGGATAGGCAACACATAAATGAGTTGCCTGGGCTCGTTCCAGGTATACTAGTTTATGTTCATGGGCGACGTCGACCACTTATCATCAGGTGGTACGTTTGCTAGTTTGCCTATCCAACTAACATATATTAAGGAATAAGTATTTATAGTTTATACACTGTTACACAATACACATACTTAATCTAATATACACTTACATGGCACATATAAAAAACTAACCCAACCAGTCCATGTGAAATCCATCAATCCATCCTGATGTGAAAACAAAACAATTAAATTTAAATACCTATAATACAGGCTGTAAAAGATTATGACAATCTATATAATTTAAACGGCCCATATAGTGCCTGAGAATAAATAATTATTAAACGGCGCACAAAATGGCCACATGACATTGACATTTCACGATTGGTTATGTAAACAAATTTGCATAATCTTATATAAATAAATCAAACGTCAAATAGCGTCTCATAGCGATGGTAACGGTGTCGTGAATCAAGAGATTTTATCTCATCTAAAAATATGCGTACCGCGCCTAAAGAAGTTTTCACTTCAAAACTTTGGTTAGATAGGTACATAGACATATTAAGAACAGGTTAGATACAAATACATACATATAAAATTGACAACATAGACATAAATATGCGCCGGGAAAGACACAACAGTGTAATGATACAGTAATTATTCCTCAAAAGGTAACCAACCACTCAGTTGTGTGATTGTGGTATCCAGAGAAGCCACAATCCTGATATTGTGTGGTCCACTAGGGGCATGGACAGACGTTGCCACACATTCATACAACCATTTTAAGGTTACTTTGATAGGATGACAACTTGAAGTGAGACAGTAAGCCAGATGACTATTGGATGAGTAAGGTTCTGGAGTTCTTTCGAGTTGGATGCTAGTTGAGTATCGGCCATTTTAGCATTCATTGAAAAAGGCCTATTCCCGCCAGTGAAAGTGGAATTATACAACATACGTTCTTAATGGATGAAAGAATGTCTTCTTTTGGAAGTTGGAGGCTTTCAGGGATCAGTAAAATAGATAACCTGTGAAATGTTACTACCATATATATACATATAAATCTTATTGTAGCAAAACCTGTTTTATACAGGGTGTCCCGTAAGTAGTGGACCAACGGGGTGTGGGTGATAGGGGAAACTATTATCTACCAAAACCACTAAAAATTATTGTTCTAGGTCTTATAGCTTTGAACAAGTACAAACATTTTATAATTTTACGAAATCTATCACTTATTTTTTTGTTATTTTTATTCTAGGCGGTTAATAATACATAGGTCTTTCTAATTAAATTTAGGTGTAATTATCATAAGCATGAAAATTAAAAAATAAAACTAGTGCAATTTTTACATTTCAAGATGCTCTATGTGGTGTTTGAGCTAAGCTGGTGTAAAAAAAATGTATTATAGCCTAGTGAAACTTTATTTTAAAAACATCTACATGTCATACCAAATACAAAAAAGTAACTGGTTTCAAATAAGTATTTTTCCTATTTTAATTACTATCAAAACCATAGGACATTTTTGCAAGAAAATAAAAATACATTACTAATTATGGAAAAGCTTTTATTACACATTTTTTTTCTTACATCCCCATTACATCATTACATCATTACATCATTACAACCCCATAAAAAATAATCCAAAGGATTCAGGTCGGGAGATCGTGGCGGCCATGATATTGTACCTCCGCGTCCTATCCATCGATTTGGGTACGTCACGTTCAAAAATTCTGTCACTTGCCGTGAATAGTGGGCTGGTGCACCGTCGTTTTTTTTTTTTTTTTTTTTTTTTTATAGAAGAGGGGGCAAACGGACAGTCGGTTCACCTGATGGTAAGTGAATAGCGACATCCACAGACACCCGCTATACCAGGAGATCAGCAGGTGCGTTGCCGGCCTTTTAGATGTGAGTATGCTCTTTTCTTGAAGGTCCCTAAGTCGTATCGGTTCGGAAACACCATAGGTGGCAGCTGATTCCATATATTTGTAGTGCGAGGCAGGAAATGCCGTAAAAATCTAGATGTTGTGGATTTCCGGACATCAAGATGGTGTGGGTGAAATTTGGAATTCTTACGCGATGTCCGGTGGTGGAATTCTGCCGCAGGTATTAATCCGAACAATTCCTCAGAACACTCCCCGTGGTAGATGCGGTAGAAGATGCAGAGCGATCCGACATCTCTACGCAGCGCCAAGGGATCAAGCCGATTGGAGATCACATTATCATCGACGATTCGAGCCGCCTGGCGTTGGACGCGGTCAAATGGAAGGAGCTGATATTGGGGCGCTCCAGCCCAGAGGTGAGAGCAGTATTCCATGTGAGGCCGGATCTGCGCCTTGTATAATTGAAGGCGGTGTGAAGGCATGAAATACTGCTTCGCCCTATTGAGCACGCCAAGTTTCTTAGAGGCTAGTTTAGCCTTTCCTTCCAAATGACCACGAAACTGCACATCTCTCGATATGTCGACGCCAAGTATCCCAATGCTGGCTGCGGCAGTTAGGGGAGTGCCTTCAAATCGTAGAGGAACGACGAAGGGTGATTTTTTGGCGGTAAACGCGCAAACTTGTGCTGCAACCACATTCTCTCGCGTACTTCTTGTGGCACGTCTGCTAACAAATTACCGAGATCACGTCTCAAAAATTGGAGATAACCAGCGCCGTTAAGTCTCGGCGGTAATTCAAAAGGGCCGATAATTCTGCCATCTAATATTCCTGCCCACAAATTCACTCCAAATTGGTGCTGAAATCGATCCTCTCTCACTATTCGAGGATTCACGACACTCCAATGATGAAGATTGTGTATTTAACATACACAATCTTCATCCTTTCTCCTCACACTCCCATCCTTTTAAAACATGATTCATCACTCCATAATATGGAATTAAAAAAGTTTCGGTCTTGACGGCATCGACGCAACATCTCTCGGCAGAAATTTATTCGTCGCTGATAATCAGCAGGTAACAGCGCTTGAACTCGTTGTACAGGATACGGGTGTAAGTTGTTCCGTTTCAATATGCGGTGTACCGTACTTCTAGCTACACCAGTGCGTCTAGAAATACGACGAGTGCTAGTCGAAGGATCCTCTTCTACTTCTGCCAGTATTTGACGTTCATCCACTGTTCTAGGCCTTCCTTCACGGTTTCCAACTCCAGGAATACGACCTTCTAAGTAGGCATTATTGACCCGAAGAAAAATGCGGTGATCGGGATAGCGATCTCGATTTGGATAGCGCTCACGATATGTACGTGCAGCTTGCCGAGCATTCCGCATTCATTTATCACAGAGCCCGTAAATAAAAAACATTTCTGCGTATTCACGGGGAGTGTAAGTATTAGGCATTTTTCCAACTTCAACAATACCAAATCACAAGCAAAACCGAGGTCCAATTCAAGCGCACTTCAACAAGGAGTAATAATCGTAGTGGGATCGAGAGAAACACGTATGTAGTTACAAGCTGTAAGCAAGTCACTGAAGTGAGTTGTAAGTAATAGGAAAGGAGAGGGGGTTCGAGTATCGTCTATGATTGGCCGGGAAAAATATTTCTCGGAATTTATGTGATTCCGAGACTTATTTTGCACATTGTCTACCTGACGATTTCTTAGATTTAAAATCCGTAAGCTAATTTAACATTTTTTAAATACTTTAAACCACAGTGTTATACTTTTTTGTAATTGGTATGACATGTAGATGTTTTTAAAATAAAGTTTCACTAGGCTATAATACATTTTTTTTACACCAGCTTATACATCTTGAAATGTAAAAACTGCACTAGTTTTATTTTTTAATTTTCATGCTTATGATAATTACACCTAAATACACATAAAAATTTTAATTAGAAAGACCTATGTATTATTAACCGCCTAGAATAAAAATAACAAAAAAATAAGTGATAGATTTCGTAAAATTATAAAATGTTTGTACATAGGACGATAATTTCACCTATTTATTAAAAAAAATCATAACTTCAAAGCTATAAGACCTAGAACAATAATATTTAGTGGTTTTGGTAGATAATAGTTCCCCCTATCACTTCGGGGTGTGGGTGATAGGGGGAACTATTATCTGTATATGTATAACCAAAAAAAATCACTAGTAAACAATCCCAAACGTGGAAAGTGGGCAAAATGAGGTTATGTTAAGTTATTTAGGTGGGCAGAATAGACAACTTTGTGGGATATAAGGGAGATCTCCGACCTAGCGAGATGGTATGCTCGGTAAGGCCGAAGCCCACTTGTTATTATTTCAGCTGTTGTAGTTGTACTTCGATAGCGCGATTCAGAACTATGGCGCTGATAGGTCCGCCACAAGTTCAATGTCTTGTCTCATTTCCTAAAAATTCATTTTTCAGTTGGCATAACAAAATTTGAATCATGTTTCTCCAAGTAAAAGAATACAATACTATAAATTAGCTTCATCATTGTAATTAATTATACTTTCGGTTGAATAAACAATCACTAAAATATTTCAGTAAACATGAGAAATACGTGCACACCAGTAATTCGTTTTAGTACAATTTGTATTTTAACAAAACAACTCGGTGTATTACAATTTGTTTTTTAATGCCGTCAATTTGAAATCGTGCCAACAGTAAATGCTTTTACAATGAAACAATCGTTGTACTGTGTATGGTGTATACATAATGTTAGTGTACTTGCATACACTTACCATTACCATCCAACATCAGCATGTGCCCCCTTATTCTTGTTACGGTAGCTATGTTAGTAAGGACCAGTAGGGCAGCACGCGCGCACGACAAAATTTATAGGGATAAAATGGGGGCCCCATTTTTGTACCGGGGCCTACGTGGGTCTTATTTTACTACATATTAAGGTTTTGTATGATTGGTTGTTGATGTTGGAAACAGCTCTCTTGTCATATTTATATTATGAAGGTGGTAGAAATTTGTAGTAACAGTACCTACACTGTTGCCCCTCTAGGCCGGGGCCCTTTCTACGTTAGAGTCTAGTATTTTCTTAGCCTACGATGATTCGTAGTTTTATAGTCAGTCGATAAAAAATTCGCCTTTTTTTCGAATCATTTGTTGTTCAAATTTTGCGCTCTAACGTGTGTATTTTTGTTTAATTTAAAATCATATCCGCTTTTTCAAGGTTGAAGTTTTCCTTTCAACTTGGTAACATATATTTGTAATTTATATCTTTAAAAATGAATCGCCGAAATGTATGTAGACAACCATTGCACCAAATTAGATTTTTTTTGTTGTTATCGTCAGGACTAGGTTTGTATAAAAATAGATGATGACGATGAATATTTTTGGGTTAAGGGCAGAACGACGTTTGCCGGGTTCAGCTTGTCTATACTAATATTATAAAGCTGAAGAGTGTTTGTTTGTTTGAACGCGCTAATCTCAGGAACTACTGGTCCGATTTGAAAAATTCTTTCAGTGTTAGATAGCCCATTTATCGAGGAAGGCTATAGGCTATATAACATCACGCTGTGACTAACAGTAGTTAAGTTGAGTTAATTAACGCGGGCGAAGCTGCGGGCAACAGCTAGTAATAAAATAAAACAAGAATTTGTTTAAACACTTTGTGGCGCATAAAATCGTAGGGAGTTAATATTTTTATAATTACTTAATGAAATGTAAACTATGGATGTTTATTTACTGGTGTCATGTTCATATGCAAAACCGGGAATCCGCTATTCTGTTCGTATATAGATTATGTGACATTTCTGTAATGTGAATATAAATAAAGATTTGGTAATGATATAAGAATCGTAAAACGAGAAAATACTGCCACGCCACATCTACATTTTAATGTTTATGTTAATTTTATTTTTAAATATATCATCATCATCAGCCAATTTCATTGCACTGACGAAGGCCTCTCGTGAAGACTATACCTACATTATTGTTTTAGTCGTGTTCTACATATGTTAGCTATTTAATTGATCTTCGTGTGACGTTGGCACAGCGTGGGCGTCGAATGTGTCCATCGGATGTGTTAGTGCTCGCCCGCTCAAGGTCGGCACTGCCAACTACGCAATAGCGAAACTCGCATACACGAGTTTTGAATTATACGGACTTGAATACGGATATTTGTATGATTAGTCCACTACTGGGCGTGGAATTCAAAACAATTACCACAGGATTATCCACAGCACGGGGTGGGATTCCCAACGAATGAAATGTAGGGTATGGTTTGAGCGTGCCTGCCACACACAGCGCCATCTATAGTATCGAAATGTGTCCTATATCCCAAGTTGTACTAAACTACACAAAGCGATATCATCGAAATTGATTATGTAGTTTCGGAGTTTATCGCGGGCAAACACAAAGTTATTTCATATGTAAGACTAGCAGCGCCCTGCGGTTTCACCCGCGTACTTCCCATTCCCGTCGGAATACAGGGATAAATTATAGCCGTAGTCGTGGCAGTAGTTTTTGCTTGAAAGAGCTACAAACATACATGCATACATTCTTACAAACTTTGGCGTTTATAATATTAGTAGGATAATTGTAAACTCGGTATATATTTATTATTTGTATAGACGTAAGATGTTTTTTTTTTATGTTAGTTGGATAGGCAAACGTACCACCTGGTGGTAAGTGGTCGACGTCGCCCATGAACATAAACTAGAACGAGCCCAGGCAACTCATTTATGTGTTGTCTATCCTGAGACATAAGATGTTAAGTCTCGGGGCCAGTAATTACACTGCCTGTCTTGCCCTTCTCTCCGAAACACAGCAAAGCTGTTTCACGGGAGAAACAAGCAAGATGGTGGTACCCATGCAGCCGGGAGCGCGGCACAGCGCTTCCCTCCCACCGGTGTTGGTGTTATTGCAATTGGATTCAATCTTATCAAGTCATATAGACTACATAAACAGCAAAGGTTATATCTCGCCCTATTGGTATCCTATAATTTGATAGGCTAAACACATGACAACATAATATTTTAAAATATTTTTGTGACCGTGTGTAGAATTATTATATGATTATTTATGTTATAGATAATTATTGTATATGTACTTTTATAATGGTTTTATTTTCCTAATTATCAGTAAACCGCGAAATTTAAGGCGTGAGCATAGACTGAAGGGCATGGAAATCGGTATAAAAGGCATTAGGCATGTAAAATAATAGGCATTGATAAATTTGGCTAATGTTGATGATGCGGGATGGGATATAAAAGAGAATATTTATAATCTCTACATCTATACTCGATACAGATAAATAAAGTTGGAGTGTCTGTAATATTAAAATAACCTGGTGTAGGGATGTATACACGGTACCTACATACCAAAATAGCATTTTTTACCATTTTGGTCTGTCTTTCTGTTTGTTCCGGCTAATCTCGGAAAGGACTGGACCGATTTTGACGGGACTTTCACTAACACATACTTATAAGGAGTAACATAGGCTGTAAAAATAATCAGTATCAATCCATACACGGCTGTAAATCTAAGTTAAAGCTGCAGCTAGTTAGCTATAAAACTTATGAATGAATCTTGTTGTAGGTGTGTTCGACGCGCAGCCCACCGCTTCGGAGCGACAGCGGGAGGACCTCAGCTCCCGGCTCCGGAGGGAGTTTGGTCTGGCGCTGCCCGAGGAGGAACAATCGCCTGCTGACCACGCCGGTGAGTACCGACTTACCAAATATTTGTTTTGTAAGGAAGTAATACTTGGTTGTTTTTGTGTCATCGTGTACTTCTCCTCCTGTAGTTTAGTAGTTACTAGGAGTTTTAGAGATATTTAACGTACCTATCTTATACCATATACAGTGTTTAAATTTACTTTGCAAAGCATAATATTTAGGCATCATCTACGCTACAAATATACAATCTTAAAAGTCTATAATAGTGACAACGACCAAATTTATAATATTATGTTCTCTTCGGGTTCTCTAATCGAATTTATCTTTTCAGATAGCGCTCGGCGGGCGAGGTAGAGCGAGGCCGGCGCGGCGCGAGTGAGGGACTTTTGTATATTTCTGTTTTCGTTTCTCTCTTTAGTTTCGACGATTTTCTGCGAGTACAAATTGTTTTTATTTCGGTGTACATATTGTATATAGGGTTGTGAGGCCCCCGGGGCGGTACTTGTATATGTAATAGAGATTTTTTTATATATGCACGAGGTTCGCGTATTCTAACGTCGTACGTCTAATTTATTACGGTTTAGTGTGGATAGGGAACGTCGGCTAAGGATTTTGTACGCATAATGTAAGTTATAGTTGTTTTTATTGTTTGTTTTTACTTTTGTAGAGTATTGCGTAGTGTTAGGCTAGCGGTAAAGTTAATCACGTAAGCCATCACTAAGTATGTGTCATAAGTTAAGGGAGCGCGTCATGCAAAGTTACATCACAAACTGTTCAGATTTCGTATATGCCATTCGGCAGCTGTTTCGGGCGTGTATATGGAAACAATATACGTTATTTCAATGGAAAACAATTAATTTTCACAATTGAAATCGCAAATAGTAAAAGCGTTGCTTGTATCGTATTATAACAGTTTAAAAATATTTATAATTTTTGCAACTTTGCTTTTTGACATACATAATTTTCATTTTATATCCAAGTTGATGGATAATAATTTTAAGTAAATAAAATCCTATACTTGTTCATAGTACAAAATATTGTGTTTAAAGTTTTGGGGGTAGATAAAAGTTTTTTCGTATGGATATTAATTAAAATGAGGCAACGAAATATAACGTCATATTAAAATATTAAACTCAGATTTGAATTTAACATATTTTGTACATCCCTCGTCTTGTAAGTTATTTAATTTTATTATTGTTTTCAACTGTATACTATACTGCGATATAATAGCCTGCGAAATTATGATTATTGCCTGTGGTACGTATAAAGTGGTACATACTAGGAGTGCCTGAGAGCTCTGTTTTATATCTTTGCTGTTTAATATTATATTGCTGCGGGTGTGTCGTTATTTTGCTCATTCTCTTAATAACATTGTTTTTGCTATATACACAACTTAATACTCTAATTTTAGCCGTTTTAGCTGCAAACAATTTTTTTTAATTTGCGAATTCAATTTTCCCCCAAGCATATTTAAATTTAGGTACTTATCTATAACAAATATACCTAAAAGTTTCAAATACTAAATTATAACCCAAGAAATGAGACAATTCGTATTTTTCTATACAAGAAGCATATGTGTGAGAGAGTACGCAATATCTAACTTCCCTCTCGCACGTGTCATAGCCGCCCGCAGCGCTAGAGTAGAATGTACCTGACATCGTAACAACGAATCTATGTTGTGACTTGTGAGTTATTATGTACCAGTGAAGGCAGTGACTTGCAAAATAATTTGTCGCTCTCCAAAAAACCAGTGTGGCCTAAGCTATATAGAACATTTGATAATTTTGATACACACATCCTTTATAAGCTATGGCATTGCAAGTTATAGTTTGGATTCTAGAATTTTCGATGTCTCGATGTTTGATGTAGGGTAAAAAACACAGTATTGCAAAAGATTGGTGTCGTCTTAATGTAATATCTAACCTTCCGCTTTAGGGCTCGTATTTAATATAGGCTAATTTTGATAAGGCATAAAGTGTTTTATTGAACGATTAGTAAATTACATTTTCGAGTTGTAGAACTTGCGAGTTCTCTGTGTAGAGTAATTGGCCAGTCTTTATATAATTTTTGTATTGAAAGTTTTCAAATTGGAATCTCGGGTTTCTAGATTTTTCTAGTTCCCGTTGTTTAATAAAGGGTAACGTAGGTAATTTTGCTACGTCGAAACCGTGATTTTGATGCGGTTTAAAGTAAATTAGGGCTTCGCGTTTTAGAGCTTGCCAGCTCCTTATGTAGAGTAATTTAGCAAAGACAAAAACATCCTGTAAATGTTGTATTGAAAAGGAGACGGTCCATATCTGGTCTGGTCTTGTATAGTATACGATAAATAGAGAAAAAAATACATATATTTAATTAAAAATAAAATAAATTAGTTTATGAAACTAAATTTACATGCAAAAAATAAAAAATATATTTCTAGTTTTTTAACTTGTTGGCAATTCTTTATGAAGATGGCGCCCTTCAGACAGACAGGATGATTATTACTTACTAAATGTCATTTCTGACCAATGACAAACCAAATGATGACAGATGCCTATCAAACAATGACATAATTCCTTACATTTGACACCAAGGAATGAAATGAAATACGCCATTGTTTTATACACGTAGTGTTGCAAATCTTGGAAACATTAAATTATTCTTCCACTGAAATTGAGATGAATTCATGGATATGAACAAATCAAAACTGTTTCAATATTTTCTTTCCTTCATCTCATTACATGTACAAAAGTAGACCAACGTCCCATACAATTTTGGACCGTCTCCTTTACATTAAATTAAGGCTTTCGAGTTCCTGATTTGAAAATTCCTTAGGCCTTTAAAACATCATTGCAAAATAATTGTATTAAAAGTTTGTAAATTCCAATGCATCAAGTAATTCCCAATATCACAAGACCTATCGTCTTATCCGTAAATAAAATCTTTCTATTTTGTATAGAAAGTAAACAAATGTTAGTGAGTACTCAATTTGTGAAAATATTTATAAGGCATACGAGATTTTACAATTTTTGCATTTAAATTTAAAAATAAATTGAAACTAAGAATATTTCTTGTGATTTGCGATATTTAATAAGTGGTAATGACTTTGTCACACGAACGTTAATGTAAATTTATTGTAATCGTTCTAGAGTATCGAGATTGTGTCTATCGCAGGATTTAAGTAATGTGTGGTCTTTCATCACTATCAAACTAAACCCTGCATTTATCAAAGAGCTTTTAGAATTCTCATCAATTGCAATAGTATATATACAATTTACTTCTAAACACGCTTGTGTTATGTATATTTTGTCAACGTGTTCTGTATTCTACGTAGTATACATTAAAACCAATTTAACTTTACCGGATGGCGACGTCACTGTTAGCCAATTTCAGCCAAGTAAAAATGCTTGTACTGTTGCTTTAATAAGAAATTAATATTCGTAGTTGAACTACAAAATAATCCCAGTGTATTCCATCCTTGTACGTTGCTCAAAGTTTATTTAATATTAAAGCGACCGGGTTCTCTTGTATGTATTATTGAGATTTTTTTAAATATAAATTTTAAATGGTATACAGGTGTATTCACGCAACGGTCAAGTCAATTAAGGAAAAAAATTCTTTGTCATTTTAACATCAAAAATACACCCCAAGTGTATATGAAAACTTTGCATAATAAAATAATTTCGTACCTCATATAATTATTTATTGCATTTTTATATTGATATTCATAACGTTTTAAACTTTTATTAATTTTTTGAATGCATGGAATATGCAGTTGTGCGAACATACCTGTTACCGCAGACAACGATTTTATATAATTTCTTGTCAATATTATGTGTCAATTTTAGTCTCAGCACTCGACTTTGCTGCGCTTTCTTAATATGTATAGTATAGTAGCCCGATGTGGCGTTCTGTACCGCCTAAAGTATTTTAAAGGGCTGAGCCATATATGAGGTCTTGAGTTCAATTTTATATATTAATTATCTAAGGTCATGTTCACCAAACACCAAACATGGTCTGCCCAGACGAGAAACTTTGTGAAAAAACGAATCGGATGTCGATACTTTTAATTTGAAGTGCGAATAATTACTTCTACGGACAAAAGTCCGCGGAACTAACTTCTCGTCTGCGCCGGTCATTTTAAACGATCCTCCCATTCGAATGTGTAAATTAATTGTATTTTCAATCAAAAAATGTATTGGCACATTATTGAAAACAGAACATACCATGATCAGCAATAATTATTTTTCGTGATTGTAGAAAATGCATTTGTTAAAACTACTTACAGTAACCAATAAAAGATGTTTATTCACAGAAGCGTTTGAAACAATATCCTAGAAAGGTTTAAATTTTGCGGACTTTATACATAATAATGTGCCAGTAACTTTAATACTACTTAAAACGTAGATTCGCTACTAAGATACATAATAACCTTACTTAGATGTTAGTGAATTGATGCAATATATCGCCTAAAGGCAAAATTTACTAATTAATTAAATATAATAATGAACATGAGACGATAGCCTTATTTCTTATTTAATTGGTGATTTTATTATATTTTTCTATTATAAAAAAGGAATTGTAGTTTTATTATTTTTTTAATCGATTTTAGTGTAATTTTAATAAAAATGGTGCCGTCACGGAGTTGCGTAATGGACTTGTACATATTTCGATCTGGTTGTTGATATAGATGTAAATTGTCGCTTTGACGTTGCGGCCCAGTGCATTCCGCTACGGACTAAAGTGTCCGTATTGGCGTTTCTATCATGCTTTCACTACTTGTAATTATATACCAAAATATGATATATTACTGGGGGCGGCACCGGGCGCGTGTACATGTGTACAAATGGGATTTAGGATTTATTTCATAAGAAAATGTAAAAATATTTTTGTAGGTGAGAACGTGCCGTCTTCGGTCGGAATGCCACGGAAGGTGCTTTGACGTAACCGTAACGTAGGAAACTAGTGGAAAAATCTTTGTGATATAAACCTTTTAAAATATCATACAGTAGTGAGTGTATTGTAAATAGAATAAGTATAAGGAAAAAGCTACATATATTTTGTTAAATGATTGAAGAAAACGCACTATTAGTATCATTTGCTTCTGTGAGTATTGGTAATATTCCCACCTCGGCCCCTGTATGGTTATTTTGTAAGTATTCGTAACAATAGAATATTTTGCAATAGATTTAATATAATTCTTAACGCGTAAGGATCGTAATACAGAGCTGTATGTTATCCAGATGTTAAATATTATTATTTCTTTCTTAATGTTTTGAACTAAGCATGTAAAATTTAAAATAATAATATAGAATAAAAGATGTTATGATAATTAATTACATAAAATCTTCGTTTGAATTATATGATTTTCGTTTACCTTAGCTTTACCTGAACTCCAAGCGGACTGGTGGTAATGTGGAGGAGACTCAACGAAATAAAAGAGTTGGAAACTTGAGTCTACCTTGACGCGACCAAATCGGTCAAATGCAGCTGTAACAAAGTTTGTTAAATTTTTCTTTGTCGCTGTGTTGGTTACTCCAGCGCTACGAATAAATAATAAGTCAGGAAATGTAACTGTGTTATAAAAATGACCCAACAAAAGTCGTGTCCAAGTAGGCGGGGCTTAAAAGTCGTGTCCAGCGCGTCATCAGTCGGACATTTTTCTTGCAAGCGAACACACGTCAAACTTACGCATACGTTTTCGTTTTTTCATTATGAATTGCAGCTGCTAATCATCATGCCATCATTTGTAGTGAAGTGGTGCAGGAGCCATACAAAATTAAAACCTCCAGGGATCACTTCTCACTAGTAAATAGTAGTAAAATTATATTATATTCAAATACGTTAATGTAATAAGCAAACCGAAATGGTCAATACTATGCAAAATGAAGTCAGTCAATTTTTGAACCAATGTAGAAGGTATTTTATTTATTCTTCATGAAATGTATAATATATCTAATATGTTTATATTTTTATCATTATTTATATGTATATCGATATAATTGAGGTATTTTAAAAATGATTTTGCATTTTGCTTGCTTTGTTTTCTTTTAGTATCCCAGCCGATCCAATTCGGCAAATTAAGTAGTTAGCCTGCAGTTAAGCTTGAAAGACAAGAGTATCCTGGGGAAGAGTCTATAAGAAGGCGGTGCGGCTGGCCAAAGTCGGGCTCGACCTCGTGATAGAAGGATAGAAGGCAAAGAGAGGTTAGGGCTTCGGGTCCGAGTTCAGAAAACCAAAGTCCTTCTCTTCCGCGGGACCGGCCGTAAAGGACACCCTCCGGAAGCTACCCTCCAGATCCGAGGGGGGAGGGTGAGGATGAGCCCCCAGATCAAGTATCTGTGGCCCATCCTTGACGGAAGGTGGACCTACGACTCACATTTGTCAATAATGGGATCGACAGTCGTGAAGGCAACAAGTGCGCTGGGCAGACTTCTCCCGAACCTCGAAGGAACCAGCGCCGCCTGCAGGCAGCTATACTCCAGAGTATGGCGATGTATGGTGCATCCATTTGGGTGGGTCACCTTACCGCGAGGAATAAGGTCTAGCTGGTACCGTACAGTATCGTGGGTGACAGACTGAACTAGCCGGTGACCCCCCGTGAGAATTTGTAGCGGAGGTTCTTGCCGAGACGCATTCATATGTCTCCGCTAGGAGGGCTCTCGGTGAGAACCTTACGTTGTACGAGATCCTACGGATTCGCCGACTAGGACAGGAGCGTTAATACGGAGGTGGGGGGTGGACCCGGCACGGCAGTCGTATGACAAAAGCCTAACGACTGCTTTGCATCCAGTCCTCGAGCGGTGGATGCGGCGTAAGCACTCTCACGTTGCTCACTATGCATAGTTGCTTTGATGAATACCTGTGATGTACGGCCCACAGGGAGCCAGTAATAGTATGTTACGATTGTGGCGCGTCGGTGGACTCGGCCTAAAGAAATCATTGTAAAAAAATATTGAATAATATTGTTTTATTATTGACTTGGTTCACTTATTGATGACATCGTCAACGCAGCTATCACTCGACTGTCATAGGTGACATTGCAGCATGCGCGCCGACCAATACCTGCATTAATTCTGAAATTAAACAAATCACCAATGACGTCTATTTGTAACATCGAAAGTGATTGGTATTTTAAATCATACGTCCTTTTGGTTTGAAGAAGGCCCACTTTTTATGTGTCATTTGTTCTGAGTTAGACTTCCTGACTTATTATTTATTCGTAGCTCCAGCGAAATTTTTATAATTCTTATTACCT
Source organism: Helleia helle (assembly GCA_963853865.1). Lineage (NCBI taxonomy): Eukaryota > Metazoa > Arthropoda > Insecta > Lepidoptera > Lycaenidae > Helleia > Helleia helle. The sequence goes on along the minus strand of OY971425.1, from coordinate 3,120,709 downwards.
TAATTACTGTATGGTAAAGATGTACATCGGAACATAGAACTCCTATCCAACCCGGTTGGCGGGGGGCAACTCCCCACTAATAATAAACCATAAGTGAGCCAAATCGGCTCACAATAATCCGACGAAGCATTAGAGCCTTTTGGCCGTTAGCATAGCTCATTCCGAAAAAAAAAAACTAATAAAATGTTGTACCTATTCATGCTGTGACCGATGATGATCTTGTGGGCATGGATTCGCCTCTTGAGTGAGAGGTTTGGAATCGATCCTGATCCTTGTGGTGACATGAAACGAGTTTTTCTAAATTTCTTCGTGTAGGTACCTGAACATGAGAACATCGCTTGCTCGCCGGAAAAACTATGAAGGAAAACATCGTGAGTAAACCTGAATGCCTGATGAGATCAAAAATCTTTGAAGGTGTGTGAGGTTACCAACCCGCATCCGTGAACCTTCCTCGCCCGATTTCGAGGAAACCAGTGCCCCAGCATGTAAGAGTTGATGATAATAAATATATTAGCTCAAAAATTAAAATGTCATAGAAAAAGTATGGAATGTACAAAGCATTGTTATTTGTGGCCACTAAATATATTTTTATGTTAGAACCCGGTAAACGACCTACCCGATGGTAAACGGTCAACGTCGCCTATAACACAAATGAAACCTTGTTTCATTATATTGTTGTCATTGGAATCATATAAATTCAAATCTAGTTGGCAGTAATTATATTTGGAAAGATCGGGTAAATAAAACTTCGTTATAGAATAATTTAGTCACATATAATCAGCATCACAATATTTGTCTTTCGATGCATCTATAGGTACAGTACATTCTTCAGGGGCTCCTGCGATTACCCGGATCCAGAATATTAAACCCTAATTGAACTGGTTCACAAGATCTTTATCAATGAAGGTGGCTAAATTGCCATATTGGCATTGGCAAGTAGCCTGTATAGTGTATACCTCTTATTCAAGGCAAGTATTCTTAAACAACAATATATTCGTAGTGATATTTCTGTAACATCATTAAAACATTTTATAACAAACAGCCAAGTTGGCCTATTGACCAACTAGATAAAAAGGAACACTGGTATAATAACTGTAAGATAAAAACAATAATGTCTTAATAAAATTTATAACAAAATATATTTCACCTCAATCATCATGTTTTTACGATAATACGACCTTTAAAGTAAAATAGTCACAACGAATGTCAGCTGCATTCGAATTTTGGCGGATCATGCTGGAAATAAAAAAAGAATACGAAATTCCCTTAAACTTTACTTAAAAAGAAGTCTCGAAACCACGTAATACGGTCACGCCATAACATTTATCACAGCCCGACTTAAGAACACCGTTTTGTCTCAGTCAAGTCATTCGCAGTCTTCAATTTTCCTTTATCAAAATAGTTTTTTACAATATACCTAGGGCAGTAAAGTAAGCCTCAGATCTCTTGAGGTCAACGAACATGTGATCCGCGGCTCTCTTATTTACTTCCCATATGTGTATACTATTTTTTACCTCGATGGAGGCGGAAAACGGCAACTTTTTTCAGCTCGGCGAAAGATGACGCTTTCCGCTCGGAGGTGAGAAAATGTCTTAAAAGCATCCACTGGACGGCTGGCTCTGAAAATATGTTTAGGTTTGTTTTCAATAAAAATATTGTCCAATTTGTAAGAATTTATTCATTGTTTACCTTTTTTAGGTAAGATTACATAGCCAGGACATGTCCAGTGCATACTTAAGACCAACCATACTTTGGTCATTGGAACTCGTCCGAAGCATTTTCTACAAATAGATGCCTAAGTTTCTGAGCGAAATCTCAGAAATATTGAAACTTGAAGAGTATAATAATACTATAATGTAATTTACAATAATTTATAAAATAAAACTGCCCTTTAATTCGGGACATGGAGTGACTAAAACATGAATTAATTAACACTTATAAATGGAATTGGTAAAAAACTGGCAAAACGAGAAAATTTAAGAGGTAATATTAATGTATAATATAGCAACACTTATTTTTATCATAACACCAATTAAATAAGTAATATTTTAATACATAAACTATGTACTTTGTGTGACATTTTTATTCGTATAAGGGTTTGATATTGACAACACTACCAAAGTTTGTCAGTCTTAAATAACGAACCGCCGCGGCGCCAAACCTGTATTCTGTAGACTATAGCAAGTGACTTTATACACAAGGTTTATCAAACACAATCCTAATTATAGTATTATACAACTAAACCTACAACAATCTTAGTCTAATTAATAAAAGGTAATACCTAAATAAATGTAAAAATCCTTCACAATATTTTTATATAAAAGTACCAAGTAATTATAATTTCAACTAATTTACAGTTTCAAAAAAATATTTTAAATGAAGCACCAGTTTACAAAAACCTCTAGGCACTGGTTACCTGAAAGTTAAACAAGAAAAGTCATAGGATTAACAAGATACCGTGACGGCTACTTGTCACTTGACTAGAAGTTCTTTTATATTAAAGACAAGTTAATTAACATTTATATTTGGATCGTTTACCATTTTCCGATCACAATACATCACGAGATTTTTTTAAATCGAGATAACATTTTAATGGTTTTTACACATTTTTTATTCACAAAAATAATCACATGGGATTTAAAACAAAAATCACAGAATAGCCCTAAGAGATATTCGTATACTTTTTATTTTATAAGTAGTCCAAATCGTAAAGAAAAAGTGTTCGTGGATTTAATCGCGTCCATTTTGGAGCGCGGGTAGTTCTTTTGGTAATGTCAAAGCGTGGGGCGTTCTCTTTTTTTAATGTCAAAGCGTGGCACATTCTTCTTCTTTTGTCAACACGTGGCAAATTACCCGGGCCGCCAGGAGCGCTCGCGCTGGCAGTCGGCCTCGCGCTTGACGTGGTAGTCGGCGCAGGGCTGGAAGTTGACGTGTATAGTGACGGGGTGCAGCGGCGCGGTGGACGGCACCGCGCGAGCCGCCAGGACGTCGAACGCGCCCGCTCCGAGCCGCGCCAAGCACGCGTAATCGACGTTCAACGGCACGTAGTATTTTCCTGCAGATATAACCATTTTAATTACATTAATTTGTCAAGAGTGCCATGCTTTGCAATCGAATTGGGCCAGCACGACCGGGGTGGAACCTCTCGCTCACATAACACCGGCGTCACGTGACAGCTATACTGTCGCGTTTTGTGCGGTTTGAGAGTTTCCGGTGGCCCATTGGGGGGATAGGCAAAAGGAGGGCTACGCATTTGCATAACTTGTTGTGCGAATGCCTATGGGTGTCGGTAGTCACCACAAGGCTCCAACTGCTCGTTTGCCTCCATGTGACAAAAAAATACATTCTCCTTCAGTTTTTTAATTACAATTTTTTAGGTAACACTTTTTCCGTTTATTCGTTTTGACGCATACATCCAAGAAATAATAATTATGGTTCGATTTGATTTACAAAGTGGAAAAGCCGGGGGGCCCCTTGTACCCCTCTTATAATTATAAGGTGAGGGGCATCCGCGTAGCTAGCCATGGGCTCAGGGTGGGGCAGCAGTCTAAAATATTATGTAATGTGACGGTCTTAGACAGTTATAAATCATGAAAAAATAAGTTTCATACGAAAAGGTTACACCAGCTCAGACCACCAGGTCAGAGCCAGGGTGGGGCAAGCGCCTCACCCTGCCCCACCGTGGCTAAGCCCATGGTGAGGGGATAAAAGAGCAAGGGGCGAGGATGGGAACCTCACCCCATTGTACGGACCCTACCCGCGTGGGAAGACCCACTCCCCCGCGGGATGCCTCAGAGCATTTCCCGGCGTTAAAGAAAAAAAGAAGACTATTATTATAATTAAGAAAATCCATAAATACTAGACAGGAGAGAACATACCTAGAGTATTTAAAGCGAAGACGGGCACGTACTGTTGCGGCATCGGCTTTTCGTACTGATGGTGGTGTGTCGACTCGCTAGATGTATCCTGGAAGTGTACAACAGACATTTACCCTTGGTATACAATTTGGCGAATATATTTATTGGGAGAAACTTCTGTGCTACTTGGTGGAAAATGTATATATACCTATGTATCATGAGTTGAATGTACATATTTGGAGTCTAGCCGTCTGAAATAGAGCCTATCATGTAAACGCGAAGGGTTCTCACTAACCGTCCTATTGGTCGTGAGAATAAAACTAAAGATAAGTTCGCTATGTACTACTTAGATGAAAGACAAAGCCCTTATTCGTATTCCATCTAAACAGTACATACACAGTAAGAGACGAGAAAGGAGTTCGATAGACCTCCAACAAGAATATCCGTACAGTACCGGGGTGGTTGGTTAGAATCGGTGTTCTTTTGCGAGTATCTGTGGTCTATCAAATCTGATATAATGGCGAGCTTTGTCTAGACTATGTTCACAGATTGCAGACTTAGTGTAGCGACGGTGTTTTAAGTCAGCTATATGTTCTTTAACGCGAGTTATAGAACATAGAACTCCAACCAAGGATGATCCGCGAGGCTATTGAAATTAAAAAACATCCAAATTTCAATAGAGAAGATGGCTGGCTTATCACCTGCTTGGGATCCTATTATTAAAATAATTAAATCAAAAACCAAGCATAATATGCCATAGATTAAAGATACAGTTAGCACTTTCTGCGTAGAGAGGACTTATCAAAATAATGATGTATCATAGGGTAGTTCGAATAACTTTGTAACGTTAGGACATCTGTCACCTCAGTCCTCCCGTGACCATGGTTGCTGTAAAGTATCCGAAACGTCGGGTTTCTAAAAATCTTAATAAACCGCGATAAAATCCGTAAAAATAGTTTCATTATAATGAGTGAAATTCGCGCAAACATTAGAAAACAATATGTGAACCAGGGTACTAATTTGGTGATCGGTTGTCTTGGCGTTCGAAGCTGTTTGGTTGGTTGATATAGATGGCCATACCTGTGGCGAGGTGTCTTCAGTGGAGCCCGAAGTAGAGGCGGAGGTGGGCACGGGTTTAGTCGCCCGCCTTCGCTTCGTAAACGCTCGAGGGTTACGCGATGAGTTTTCTGCTACCTGTAATCATTACATTGATCATCAATTAGTTAAGTCCTGTGATCCCAAAGCCAGACAGAGTTGCTTAGTCTAGACTCTAGAGATCAAAGAAGTATATAGAAAGGGTTTGTACATGGTTTGTATTGTGAAGTATAAGCATTGAATTACCCAAATTGAAATAAAAGCATTGAATTGTAGATCATCTTCACATATAAATTCGCCTTTCATATACCTGCTGGTTACATGTTGGATGTAAGTAGCAAGGGATCGGCCGTCTTGGCGTTCATTGAGGGAGGCCTATGTTCATCAGTGGACGGATAGAGGCTGATGATGATGATGATGATACCTACTTCTCGTAAAATTCAAAGTATAGGCGGTATATTCGCGAGATTTTTTTTACAGCCCTTCTAAAGAAGAGTGTCGTATACTTATTTAATACTAGCTGTTGCCTGCAGCTTCGCCCGCGTTACTCAACTCCTATATGTCACAGCGTGATGTTATATAGCCTATAGCCTTCCTCGATAAATGGGCCATCTAACACTGAAAGAATTTTTCAAATCGGACCAGTAGTTCCTGAGATTAGCGCGTTCAAAAAAACAAACAAACTCTTCAGCTTTATAATATTAATATACATTTCTATTCCATATTTTGTTTCATTTAAAAAAATGATAGCTTACCTCCGAATCTTGGGACCTCGAGAAGCGCCTTTCGATGGAGTTCTTAAACTTATAGGAATGTAGATAGTCGTCGGCGTGGTCTGGCTTGCGCACCTTCCTCAGGGTCGGCTCGCGCTTGTGTCTCCCGTCCAGGGGTAGGGGCTCGTCGGAGGGCAAGCTCTCTACTGGAATTATCAACTGCTGTACCGCCACTGAAAATATAGGGAAAGTGTTATTAAGGAGCGTGAGCGACGATGAATAGTCACTAGTGGGCTTGGTCTCTTGAGTGAAAGGTCCGGGTTCGAACCTGACCCCTGTGGTGTCTTGAAATGGGTTTTCCTAGATTTCTACGTGCCCCTGAATATGAGACCATCGCTTGCTCACCAGTGAAAGAAAGAGGAAAACTGTATGCCTGATGAGATAAAAAGTCTTTAAAGTGGTGGTAACTCACATAAAATTGGCGTCAAGTGACAGTTATGCTGTCGCGTTTCGTGCGATTTGTGAGTTACCGGTGCCCCATTAGGAGATGGGGAAAAGGAGGGCACCGCATCTGCAAAACTCCTAGTCATAACAGCAGCTAATACATAAATGTCTTAGGTGCTGTAATCTGTTACTCATTTAGCAGAGATCTGGGCACAGAATTTCCAGTAGCCTGTTTACTATTTGTTGCAATACTTAAAAAATTAATGAGCTGACGATTCAATAGCCGCACTCACCTCTATCACAATCCATGTGGTAAGTCAGCTCTGGTTGCCGCTCCGGTTCGTAAGGTTCTGCTGAGAACGCCGGGGGAAGTTCCGGCCTCTGAATTACTCCCTTCATGGCATAACCATGAGAACTACTGGATGAACTGGCCGTCTCTGATGACGATCCTAAATGCGACCTGGGCTTCTCTCGGGTCATGCTCCTGCTGGCTGTGGTCCAAAATTATATACGTTAAATGAAACGTATTCCTTGCAACTAAAAGGATCCTATTGAAAAAAATCTTCTCATTAAATTTCATGAATTTTTATGTTAAAATATTTTGACCCATGAATGTTTTTGGATGAATTTCATATGGAGTATTTCTTGAGGCTTTTTAAATATAGAATACAAAATAGTTTTACTTGTCATACCCTAGATGACGCTGTTTGTAATTTAAACAAACATTTTGCGCAAATAATATCAATATTGCTTATTAAGTTATTATAATAAACAAGAATACAATTATTTTATAATGGCATTTGTTTGTCTTTATTTGATAAATTCCGTAAATATACTGCGTAGCCATTGCGAGCACATATTTTTTATACTTTAGCATTCGGTGTCAATTTTTATCTTTCTTCTTCTTTTGGAAGTATTCAATAAAATAACCTTTTTATTTTTATGTACAATATATGAAATGTTTTTGTTACGATGAACGTAAATAATGAGGAAGTTATATGTAAGGGAGGATCTTGTAAGTCTCAGATCTATTTTTAGTATACTCTCTATAGTCTGTCAAATTAAGTTTTTTTTTTTTATTAATATTTTATGGCCTGGTTACGAGAGTCAAATTAAGTACTTGTTTGCAGCTTTTGTTTTTTAGATCATTAGTTGATTGTTGAAGCGTAACAACCACGTTTGTATCGTTCACCGGCATTTTCTATCGTGCGAGCGTGAGATGAAGATAAGAGTTGTCATAGGTTAGTGCTTATTATTATATGGCTTTCGAAGATGTCATTATTATTGGCGATCTGAATATTATACTGGATTGTTCCAAAAAAATTAAAGCGGTTTTAAGACAGCCCTTAGTCCTTAGCCTATGTACCTACGAAAGAAAAATGATTGTAAGTTGTTCTCAAAGGGGAAAATTCCCAGACGGCTTATTTTTCCCGACAGTCCCGCGGTTTCACCCGCGTAGGTACTTACCATTCCCGTGGGAGTACAGATAATCTAATTCAACTAAGGCCTTACATAATATTTTATACTTTATTATGCAGAAAAAAGGTCTAAACGTGATCCAGTATAATATCAGTGTCAAAGGTAATAGATGAAAAAAATAACCTTTAGTAACAATCTCACAGTGTCGCTGGAGGTGTGAAGCGAGCTGCACACACAGCCCATCTCCTGGGCCGAAGCCCTGGACTTCCACCAGGAATCTCACCGCCTCCGCAACTGCCTCCTGGTAACCAACCCTGTAGGGCTCTTCAGCAACCTGCCTCTCAGCAGCTGTCAACAGAACCCACGGGAAATGGTCATTTCCCAGCGGGTGACTCCGGAAACATTAGCGTCCTTCAGAATTGCAAATACCCACGCTTTTCCAATTTTGCCGCCCAAACAAAGAACATAACCAAACAATGAACATAAGTGAAATAAATGCGCATTAAATTTTGAACGAGCCTTCGAATATGGAAAAAAAATCTCACATTTTTTTATCTAACAATAATACATCAATAGTTTCGATTCTGTTGTCATCAATTCCATTTTTAATAATTACAAGAAACCTTAATTATCAATTATTATGTAAGTTTATTAATAACTTTTAATTTAATATCAGATAACTTATTCTCTAAATTAAGTAGGTATACAGAATAATATGATGTCAGCAGAATCGTCATTTTTGCAATCTTATAAAATTCTTTTTTAAAATAGGTACGACATTCAAATCTTTTTCTAATTTGCTCTTTTATAGAAGAAAAATTTTGATCTCTAAATCTTGTATAAATTTTGAAAAAAAAACGGACCCATAGTTATTCATAATTTTGTAAGCATTTTTTAAAGTTATTTATTAAAGTTATGTCATCAGTTATGTTTTTAATTTTATAGCCGAAAAACGGGGGTAGAGGCTATTTTAGCCTTTGTAGTATTGCAAATAACCTTCAACTATTCTCAGATTCTGCATTACAGCAATGTCTGACAACAATCTTAAAACATTTGAAAGAGTCTGAAGAAAACTATGTCACCGACAGTCACCGGCTGTAGACCTAAAAATAATTCATGGCAAGATGGCGCCAAGTTTTGATTAATCTGTATTAGGTACTCTGTAGTCTACATTCAATTAACTGAAATAACCACAAATATAGCATTTTTATAATGTGGTCCGAAATCAATGACATCAATGACTTGATTATTTTTTATCTGTCATGTTAAACTATTTCAATTCGAAATATAAACTTTGACTCACTTGCTTTTAAATAATATAATAGACATTTTTTTTTTGATGTACCTTAAAGCTATATTCATATCTTACTTGCAGTAGCAAACCTAGTTTGAATGCGCTCTAATAAAGAAACATGAAATATGATAAGTATATACATATTTTTTAAATAAAATGCTAAATGTATGATAGAAATACGAGGCCTAGGCACAATGCCTTTCTACAATCTTGGTCTAGAAACAGGCATTCTGTCTAGGCCGGGGGCCTATTGGCTATCTTTTGACATTGTCAAAAAGAGAGGCACTAGGCCCCAATAAGTATGTTTCTTATTGGATGCACACTATACTTACTACTTGAAGTAGTCAAGAAAGAAGACACACGACATAGTCGTTACAACTGACATTGTAAACTAAAAGATGACTGACCGTTGACGCGTTCCTGAAGGAATTTGAGATGTCTAATAGCCATCTCGATAATTTCAGTCTTCTCGACGCGGCCTCGGCCCTTCTTCAGGTATTCTGGCGGGATGAGACGGGACAGGTCTGCTAGGCAGTTGTTCATCCTATCCCGCCTTCTCTTCTCAATAATCCGGTGGGACATTGGATCTTGCTGTAAAGAAACATGATATTATAACATGGTACTCATACTGACCGACGACGGAGGATCGGTCCAACAAGATGGGATGACGTTCTACGTAGCCTGTGGTCCTAGTTACATGTATGAAGGGGGGTAGAACCGTATTGTCAATCGAAAGAGGCATGTCCAACATACCCATTTCGATTAATAATGATTGTATATAAATCTTTATTTTTTTTCTTAAACCTTAACCCTTGGGAAAGCGCTTTAAGCAGCTTATAATCCTGCAAATTTTTTTCTCAAACATTTGTTATATTTTTGAAAGTCCTACAGTTGGTAGGTATGTACCTAGGTGTAATTACTATCAAATCTACCACCGTGCCTCTCAAGGATCACAATATATGCGTGTCTCCTGGGTATAAAACAAAAAATGCTAGTCCCATATAATCAAGCGACCGGTCGAAAGTATGTTTCCTGGTTACCACCGCAAGGAGGTTATACTAAACTAAACTCATATGATATAAATCGGGAATATTCAGTACAACTTGCCCTTGAGACCTTCCCCTTCTTGATGTATCCGGCGGGGTACTCCCCCTCGTCCTCCGACGGCGCCGCGAAGTGTATCTGCTCGCTGGCTGGCCTGCCGAAACCGTCGTTGGAGTTGTAACTGGAACAAACATGTTTCAAATAAATATATTATAGGTACGAGTAGCTATTGTTCGCACATCGTAATAAACTATTTAAATTTACAAGCAATGATTTTGTGTCATAGCGTGAAAACGTGACAAGAACACTGAACATTTTTACAATAATAATAAAAGAAGCCCAGAAGAAGTTCAAACCGTTCGATAAGTTTTAAGTTAAAAGTTTTAAGTTAGATACCGACCAGAATTATTATGTACCTTAATTAACCTGTAGGCTGTAACCGTCCTCACTCGTTACTGTACACTCGCGCATCTCTGAATAAGCTTTAAGATGGCCTTGTTGACTATCAACATAAAGACAACGTTTTTTACATTACAGGCAAACTGGCTGTCGCACCACCTGATGATAAGTGTTCAGCGTCGCCCATAAACATAGAGCAACACGGGCCTCCGTCCGCCGCCGGAGCATGTTGCCCTAAGCCCATAAACGCTCTGAAACGAGACCAGGCCATTTATGTTGCCTACCCTGAGACATAAGATGTTAAGTCTCGTTGCCAGTAATTACACTGCCATGTCTTGCCATTCTCTCCGAAACACAGCAAAGCTGTTTCACGGGAGAAACAAGCAAGGTGGTGGTACCCATGCATAGGAGAGCGCGGCACAGCGCTTTTTTCTCAGTCGATTCACCTAGTGGTAAGTGATCAGCGCTGTCCATAGACACCCGCTACATTATTAGGTGCGTTGCCGGCCTTTCAAATATGAGTGTGCCCTTTACTTGAAGGTCTAAGGCATATCAGTTCGGAAGCCCCGGCTGGTTCCACATAGTAGTTAGTGCGAGGCACTGGCGTTAATGCCCGAAGTTTATCTGTTGATGTACTGTTGTTTTTAAGCTACGTACTGCGTCAGCTGGGTGACCCACATACAGGTTGCGTCCAAGGTCTGCCTGAACTGTTTAACAATGAATTACCGAGACCTACGCTTTATCTAACGTGTTTCGTGACTAAACGCAACCTCGCATATAGGGCTAGAGAAAGAATTTATTGACAAACTTTTTCAGTTCCTTTTTTCAAATAGTCAAGTTATTCGATTTTAGCGGGCAGCGAATTTTCTCAATTTTTGTTCAATTTCAGAATTTTTAATTGAATTAAAATTGAGATCCGATGGCAATACAGTAGGTACTTCCCTAATTTTGTCCTCAGGATGAAAACACATAAAGAACACATAAAGAAGAAAGTCTGTTTTCATCAAAGATTTTATAGTAGGTACATAGGTACCTACTTTTTTAAATAAATAATTACTCATAGTTGAATGTTGAACACACATACTGCCTAACTAACGCCAATTTTGTTTTAACTCGTCATCATATCTATACTAATATTATAAAGCTGAAGAGTTTGTTTGTTTGTTTGAACGCGCTAATCTCAGTAACTACTTACTGGTCCGATTAGAAAAATTATATCAGTGTTAGACAGCTTATTTATCGAGGTAGGCTATATATATAAAACATCACGCTGTGACTTATAGGAGTTGAGTAACGCGGGCGAAGCTAGTTTTAAATAAAATCTTGCTGTGATGTAAAAATGATAACCTTTATCATTATACGCTGACTGATACCTTAGGTAATCTCAGGTGCCTATTTAAACTTAGAAAGGTTTGAGCCTCGTGGCCTCACAGATGAAGATAGAGCAGACCTCGGTCTACTATCTTAGGTCTTTCCAAAGAAATCGGCTACTTTGCCATTGTGCACGTGAACGAATACACCTAATGACAGTTCTATTTGAAATAAACATCGTGACATCACACGATCAGAAGCAACCAATCACAAAGCCGATGGCGTGTTAGACGTAGTGTGACGTCATTCGCGAATAAATTTTCGTCCTGGTTCTCACCTTCCTGTTGTCAAGTGAGCAATTAGGATATTTCTCCCAGCAGGTAATGATTAATATTATAAATCGACCATAAACTTCTTATTTTTGGAACTACCACTCTAAAGAGCGAGGGGGGTATATATTCGTAAACTATTTATACTTTGGCACAATTTTTTTTTTAGTAATCATCTTGTTCCAAACAGTGAAAATGATCCCAAAATTTTATTGGATCTACGTTTTTTTGCCTTTACCTATGATATATAATATTAATTGATGACGTACATTTTAAATTTTATTTTTATTATTATTTTCATTTAAAGGCATTAGCTACTACGCTATTAGCCATACAAAATACAATATTTGGTCTGTAATACGGAGAAATGGCGGGAAACCCCAAGGAGCGCGGCTTCGCTCCTCTAGCCCCCATCAATCAACTATCATTCCCCATTCCATCCAAACAAGGCAGTCCACCTCAATATTCGCCAAACAATCACATTATATATTACAGAGATTAAGTTTTTAAAACAAACACTATAGAAAACCGCCAGAACAGCCCTACTAAGAAAACCACTCCAGAACGGTACTCCATAAGATTCGCCAACCAATCACAATATATAAAGATCAAGTTTTTAAAGCAAACCACTATAGAACGCCAACACTATAGAAAACCACTCTGAATGGACAAAACACAAAATAACAATTAATTAACGGGAAACCAAAAAAACACAACCGCGCGTCCCGATGTTCCCCGCCATTCTTCCGTACATTTTAAACATTTTGTATTCTTTTTTTCTATTTAAAGGCATTAGCTACTAGACTATTAGCCATACATGATACAAAAACAAAATACAATATTTAGTCTGTAGTATGGAGAAACGGCGGGAAACCCCAAAGAGCGCGGCTTTGCCCCTTCAGCTCCCATCGATCAACTATCACTTCCTATTCCATCCACCCAGAACAGTCCTCCACAAGATTCGCCAACCAATCACAATATATACCTATAGATCAAGTTTAAAACAAACACTATAGAAATCCACTGCGAATGAAAAAAACACAATTATTTTGTATTTTTCATTAAATTCTGCTTTTTTAAAATGGTATATAATATACAGACTAAGATAAAGTATAATGCAAATACTAAGTTATAAATTGTAAGACAATCAATAGTAAAAACGTGACAAATATTCCAAAAATAGTATCAACAATGCTCCCGACACAGGTGGTAACCCTAGACGCGTTTAAACTTGTTTACGCAAAACGTGAGAGCTGACATGTGACTTAGGACGGATTCATAGTCTAAATGAAAATGAATAAATGTATTGAAAACAATTTGACATATATCATCATATTTATGAGGCTACTAAATCGTAAAACTAGGTATCCAGACTAGTAGAGAGAAGTGTACTACATATCATCTGAGACCCGTGGCAAAATGACTGTCCTAGTCACAATGCAAAATAATAAAAAAAACAACACTTTTTCTTCTTTATTATTTTTCTGTAAAATGTGGGAATAAAACAAATTAACGGTTTTTAGTTTTTTTTTCCCTCGCATGCTATACGTAAAAATGTTCCAAATCTGTAACACTTGCCATTATTTTAAAATGGAGAACCCTGACTACGTATGGAGCCTTTGATGGCGGGAAGTTCTTCCAGGGCTTCCCTAAGCTTACTGCCTTCCTTTAGAGGGTCTCTCTTTTGAACGTATTTTAATTTAGAAGTACGTAGGACATTTTTAAATGTTCTTCCAACATTTAAAAATTTGATGAACTAACGTACACTACCAGTCGTGGTCTTCTTTTGGAAACAGAAAATCAGAAGAAAGAAGCAGCATACTGCATGGAGGTAATCATGCAAAACGAGCGCGCGGTACAAGCACAGATTCCATCGAGCATATAAAAAAACTAATATTATACCCCTAAGTTAAAGTTTTTTATCGATAATTTCGTGTAAATATTCAACCAACACTCGCCGGTCACTTCGCGGAATAGAGCGGAATTTGTTTTCATTTTGTATGAAACAAATTCCGCGAAATTTGTGCTGCGATGCTGCGCCGATTCTGCGCTCTGTAAGGTATGCTGCCATGTAAGGGGGCAAGGGGCGAGGACGGGAACCTCACCCCATTGTACTGTCCCGACGTTGGGAGGGGTTGTTCTGTGGTGCGGGACAACATCTCTGTGGAGGTGGCGTCGGTCCCCTGAGGGACTGACTAGCCGTCGAGATGCCCTGTTTGCTCAACAGATCCGGGGCACCTCACCAAAGGCGGCATTGGTGGCCTCGCCGGGTTTTAGTGGGTAGAGCTGCGTCCACTTACCAGCTTTTCGGGCGCAGCGAGTCCCACATACCCGCGTGGGGAGACCCACTTCCCCGCGGGATGCCTCAGAGGCCAGAGCATTTCCCGGCGTTAAAGAAAAAAAAAGAAAAAAAGGCTATGTAAATATTTTAATTATCCTCAGTCGAGATGCCTCTGTAAATACTAAATAGGCAATCTGTTCTGTGTCAGTGGAATTTGCAAAATCTTAATGTGGAATCCTAAATTATTTATTAATATAAACTATATAAAGCGTGTTATTTTAGAATGTCACGTGTAACTATTCAATTAGCCGCCATTGTTAAGATTCTGGCATTATACAATAATCTCGAATGTTGAAATTTAAATCGTTATTTGACGTGCGCACGTGACTTGTCTCACGTGTAGCACGTTTTGAGCAAAAAAATGTAAAAATATTAAAAATTATGTAACTAAAAAAAACCTACATAGCTACTAGGTGTTTCGCGCTGTTTCCTCCGCTCAAACATAGAAAAAAAACTTTCTTACAAAATAAATAGCCCATTTGGCTAACTATTATTTTTGGAAATTTACGCATTTAAAAAAAAAACAGATACTTCACCGGTGGGAGGGATGCGCTGTGCCGGGCTCCCGTTTGCATGGGTACCACCACCATGTTTTTTTTGCGTGAAAAAGCTTTGCTGTATTTCGGTGAGAAGGGCAAAGGCAGTGTAATTACTGGTACCGATACTTAACATCTTATGTGTCAGGATAGACACCACAATGTTGCCTTGTAACCTTGTTTAAGTTCATGGACGACGCTGATCATTTACCATCATGATTTCGTCTGCCAACAACAATAAAAAACAGCTTTATCATATTAGTATAGATATTACCGGCACGGACATTTTTCAAATTCGAACCCGGGACCGCCACTTCCGATAGCAGGTGCCCGCGCCGGCTTAACAGACAATTGGGTAGCTATTTATCAATTTACGGTAATTGGCTGTCTGGATCCAGGCTCAATTGCTACACTGACACACGAGAACTAAGTCTTGTCCCCGGCTTTACTTGCGTTTACTTTTGGGACTGAATTTGAAGGTCTAGAGGCCCTAAGGCTATGGAGCCTCTAAGTTCACCAAATAAAAGGATCATTTTTTTCCGTCAAGTCATTATTTCAACAAATAATGTACAAATTAGGTAAAGTCAAATACATACTGTAATGCATACATTGTTGTGAAAATAAAATAGTTTGTAAAAAAAATAGCCGGTCTGTAAAGTTGGTTTACAGACGATAGTTTAACGTGACAACGTCATAGCAAAACGTAAGCCCAAAAGTTGGTGCCAGCTCTCCTACTATCGCTCATTGTACGCTTGCGGCCAAAATATTGGTGCCAGCTCTTCTACTATAACGGGACAATGACGCGTCATTTCGTGCATGCAGTCGGCGTTTATCGAGACGTTGTCACGTCAAAATGTCAAAATTTATTATTTTGTATCTCCAGTATGGGCCGCTTTCTAGAGGAAAAGGTTTCTACAGACAAGACAGACAGTTTTCAAATTTAAAATATAAGTATAAATATACACAGCAAGAAGTATTATTACAAGTAATATTGATCAAGGGATTTTGTTTTCACAAATATATTTCAATAAGAAGCATTCTAATGAAACATTTTAATATAAAATTGAAAAGACATTTTTATGGCTTACTGCTCCCTTTGTGCGGTAATTGTGTGGGTAGAAAACCTTCGGAACCACATTTTCCCCAACTGTTTAAACATCAAATAAGAGTAAGAAATAGAATATAATTATTTTAATAAGACTATATTAAGTAACGATCATGAGCGTATGACCAGCCCACTGCCACTTCAACGAGCTTATTCTTTGCGTGATATCGGTGACTTAGTTCTCTGGCGGATGTCTTCGTTTCGAATCCTATCTGTCAAAGAAACACCTAGCATAGTACGCTCATGAGAAAGTATGGCCGATGGGCCAATAAGGTTCAACAGTGGAGGCTGCGCTTGGGTGGACAAAGTGTTGGTCGGCCATTAACCAGGTGGGAAGACGATCTCCGCACAGTGGCGGGCCTGTGTTGGAGGCGAGTGGCGAGGGATCGGTCGTCTTGGCGTTCATTGAAGCAGGCTTATGTTTAGCAGTTGACGTCTAGGCGCTGATGATGATAAGTAACGTCATTTTCAACACTTCCCACACATGATATGAGTGGTATAACCTACGATCTACAACCCACTATTGTTGATCGGAGGGCCTATTTCACCAGTGATAACATAGCAAACTGATCACTGATCACTAGTTTTTCGAGTCGATGTCCTTTTTCGAGAAACATTATTTGTGAAAAATTTTGACAGTTTTTATATCAGTTTAAATACAATCGGGCAGACAATCCACCTTGTAGTGGTAAGCGTCGCTCGTAGATGTAACCGAGCTCTAGTAGTTGTAATTTGACGACTTGAGCCGTTTATATTTCTTAATTAACAAAAACAGCAAAATGCCCCTCAGGCATAAGCTTACCCTGTATAAAACTTGTATACGACCCATTCTGTCATACTCTTGTGTCGCATTCGCGCATGTGCCACAAAGTCGACTTAATGCACTACAAATAGTCCAAAATAAATTTTTACGCATGGCAACCGGTTGCCCGTGGTACGTAAGAAACATCGACCTGCACAGGGACTTCAGATTAGAGTCCGTTAGGGGCCACTTCAAAATGACGTCAGAACGTCACTTTGAAAAGGCACTCCTTCACCCCAACCCGCACATCGTGAGCACGGCAAACTATTCCCCAGATAGCTCAGTTCCAATTAGACATAGGTTACCTAAGCATGTTTTAACAGATCCAGCTGACGAAATCTCTCAGCTACTAATGCGCGACGCAAAAGCGCGACGCGAACGTCACAGCATACACAGACACACATACGGTGCTAGGTACACCTGCACACCGCTTGGGCCTCGGGGTCGTAAGCGACGTCGAACCCTACACATGGAAACCACATCGATCCGGATCGATCGCGGAAGCTTAGGTTCGAATCCGATACGAGTAGACACAAACCCAGATCACGCAAACAGCGCTAGCACTACGCTACCGCTAGATTGCTTGGGCACCGCGCATGACCCTCCTCTCTCTCCAGAGGGAGGGATGAGGGCCGGCCCTCATGATGATAGGTTAAATTCAACCGTAAAAGATTCGTCGACCGTATCGGATTTGACTAGTCCAAATGATGCTCTCCCGAGCAGCGCGCGCGATGAACCGCGGGGCGCGAAGGGGGGCGTCCCCCTTTTGAATATTTCTTAAGTGAGCCATCTGCTCACTTACTGTACCGATTGAGCTTAAAGGCCATCAGGCCGATATAATATATATAATGAGTGAAATTCGCGCAAACATTAGAAAACGATTTTGTTGTTTTTCTACTTTTCCTTTGTTATTTACGAGTAAGTACTGGCTGAATGTGTGTGTGAGGGATACTCTTGGCGTTCATCGAAAAAGCCCTCCAGCAGAGGACGGAAAAAGCTGACAATGATAATGATAAAGTAGAATTCGCATTATAAGAAGGTCGGTTCAGAGAGAATAAAATATAATAAATACTATTTGTTTGAAAGTTTTTGAAGTGCCCAAAATTATTTGCTACCCCTTTTTGATAATTTTTTTCGAAAGTCATAACTTGTCATAACAGTCACTTTTCTTCACCGGGACTGGCCGGGTAGCGAGCGCGGCGTCTTGTGTAGAGCCTGTAGAAGCCAGAATATAGCATTCAAATTTTGGGACAAAATTGAATAAAAAAATATAGAACTTGAGATTTAAAAAAAAGTAGCACGTTCACTGCAGTATTGAAAATTAAAAATTTCCGTAAAAAAATGATGTGCAAACTTACATAATATATTATTAGTATTTATTTTAGTGTTTATTTTAGCATGTTTCCAGGATCTTTTATGATCAAGTCATCTTATCGTGTAACCAATTAGTACAATCTTTAGACAATATCTTTAGGATATTTTTTGTGAGACCGTTATAGCAATATCTCAAAAATTTGATTTGGCAAACCATTTTACCCGTATCGGTGACTCATATTTGATATAAATGAATCAAATGATAACATATTATGTATTTATATTTGCCAACATTTATGTCTCATATTCAATACGAAATAGATACTATTATTACAATTTGTTAAATAAAATTGCATATAAAAAAGAGAAGCAAATAATGAATTAAAATTAAGAATAAAAAAATAAAGTTTCAATATTAAAGAACTAAAATTAAATGTCGAAGTGTGAGCGCCGGAAATAAAGTTCCTAACTCCCAATTCAAATACTCAAATGAATCTCAAATTTAAGACGTACTTAAACTCATGCTACGACGTGTCAGATTCAAAGAAAAAAGAGGGACAACACGAGTTTAAGTACGTCTTAAATTTGAGATTCGTTTGAGTATTTGGTTGGTTACAGTATTTGACACCACAGAAATATATTAAGATATATTTCTGTGTTTGACACCCTTAAAAAACTTTTTTTTCCGCATGGTTCTATGATAACGGCCTTCTAGGTCCTAATGCTTCGTCGGATAGATGATTTATTATTATAAGTGGGGGGTTGCCCCCCGCCAACCGTGAAGTCTTCGACCGCACGGCCTCCTGGCATCGGGTTGGGAAAAAAATATCGTCTCGTATAAAATCACCGTCTTCTGTTCAATACACCAAAATCTGAATGCATTGACTATAGGAATACATCAAACCAAAATCCATCGAGATTCAAGACGTTCTGGGCGTGCCAGAGAGATTTACAATGGTCCTGCTATAGAGCGTGCCAAAGAAATATAAATAAACACACATACATACACTCGTAACACATAACCCTTCTTCTGGCAGACAAGGGGAAAAACCATTTAAACACTTTTTAGGGAACTGATTTTTTTATAGCATACGACAGCAAACGAGCCGTCGAAGCCTTTTGGCGACTATCGACGCCCATAGGTACACATCCATCCAAACAAGCAGAGATTATGCAGATGTGTTGCCCTGCTTTTCCCTATCCTCCCCTCAAATGGGCCACCGGAAACTCACAAACCGCACGAAACGCGACAGCATAGCTGTCAATTGACGCCGGTGTTTAATGTGAGCGATAGGTACCACCACGGTTATAGAACCACAAAAATTAAAGAAACGCGATTTATGTTTAGTAGTTTTTAGTTATTTATTTAATTTTTTGAGGTTGGGTTGTTTAAAAAATTCTATTTCTTAATTTTTTGTGATTCATTAAAGAAATAGACATTTTGGCACATATAACCGTAGGAATTAAGCCCAACAAAAGCTGTAAATCGTCGAGGAGTTCCCTCGACTGTCTATGGTCCCATTATCAGACCTGTAATCACCCATATGGGTGCAAAGTATTCATCAGTATAAATTAATTAAGTCCAATCACAAGGCAGCTACTGTAAACTATTTAGAAGTTCCCTTAATTGTCCTTCGTCTTCATCGTCAGACCTCCAATCACAGTCACAACCCATCTAGGTGTAAAGTTCTCATCAATACTAATTAATCAAGCCCAAACACAAGGTTACTGATGTAAATCGTCGAGGAGTTCCCTCGATTGTCTTTCAGTTCCAGCATCAGATCGACCCTAGACCTTCACTATAATGTAGTGCCTTAAAATGCTTAATTAAAAAAATATTAAGAGCACTAGTGGCTCCTACTACTCTCGAAAGTTCTCCTCGATTTCTCTGGGATGCCATCATCGGGCCCTGGTTTCCTTATCATGGGACCATTTGTCAAGTATCAAACAAAAAAAGAATTTTTGAAAATCGGTCCACAATTGACGTACCGTACACAAATACCGATCGAATTGAGAACCTCCTCCTTTTTGTTGAAGTCGGTTAACAAACATTAGTTATTTTTCTTGAAGTGGTCATGACGTCACAGCTGTAGTGATGACGTCTGCATGTGCGTATTACGTAGTACGTGATCGACTTGGATACAGTTTATCGCGAAAGCCGTAGGTCTCTTATTCATTATTCTTCTTGACCTTCAGAAGTTATTGAACCGATACCTTATCCAATTTCGATATAGTGGGCAAATGTGTAAATCTTTTATAAATGATAAGATAAGAAGGCAGCTGGTACCTAGGTCAAGACTGATAGTCCATTAGGTCCTAACTTCAGAAAGTAGATCGTTTTTAGGACAGGATAGTACCAAGCATTAACCATTTTTTTTTCTTTAACGTCGGGAAATGGGTTTCCCCAGACTCGCTGCGCCCGAAAGCTGGTAAGTGGACGCAGCTCTACCCACTAAAACCTGGCGAGTGCCATCAATGCCAGCCCTGGTGAGGTGCCCCGGATTTGTTGAGCAAACAGGGTACCTCGACGGTTAGTCAGTCTCTCAGGGGATCGACGTCACCTCCACAGATGGGTTGTCCCGCACCACAGAACAACCCCTTCCAACGTCGGGACCGTATTCGCCCCTTGCCCCGTGCTCTTTTGTCCCGTTTTCTTATAAGAGGGGTACAAAGAGCCCCCTCGGCTCAATTCGCTTCGCCCAAGGTACTAGGCTTACCATAGGCTACTAAGCCTCACCGCCACGACAAGGCCGGAATGGTGGGGAAGCATTTACCCTTCTTAGTTTAATATTAGTTATCGTAGTATATAACATATCATATCGTAGTATAATATAATAATTAATATAGCTTATAGGACAGGAAATGCTTATTTATTTATTTATTTATCTCTTTAATCGAAATCCAACAGCTTTACAATTGATCTTATTCTAGTTAACATCTTTTATAGGTATAATGGGGCAATATAGGATTACAACTTAATAACAAGTCTTTAAAAAAGGCTATTTGGATAGAAAATTATAAGTATTATAAATAATAGCCCAGAATAATTCTAATAAGGACCTGATGGTGTTAATAAGAACACACTAGTACTTAGAAATACAGAGTGATTCATATAAGGACGGGTAGGGCAGGTTGGTGCTAAAGGGGCAGGACGGTGCTACTACCAACCAGGATAGTCTCATCCAATGAAAGATCCAATGAATGGGATGGAAAATCCCACTAATGCTAATGAATCCATTTAATTGTGGAGGATTTGCATGAGCGGTGACGTCACAGTCTCGTGAAGAGACACGTGCTGGCTAGGGCTGCCACGCCCGAGTTATATGAACTAGTTTTAATGAAGAATTAATTTTACGGTGTGACAAATATTAATTAGGCATAAATGATTATAGATAAATAAATGCATTTACCACAAAGTAAAATATATATTTTTTGTATTTAGATAGTGAGATGAGCGAGTGAGTGAGTATATATAATCAAGTTCACCCAGGATACCCAAGCCCACGGTACAAAAGATACACAGAGTGTCCCACGTTATAGGAAAAAATCTACATCCAGAAATGCTCATAAGTTTAAGAGCCACAGTGCTTCTCACAAAACAGTCGAACTTTTAACCCCTTTTTGTATCTACGGTTAAAAATAAAAATGTCTTTAAATACTTAACAGACATACATACAGCCCTATACAGACACGTAACCTAAGAGCTCTCAACCATGAACGAATGCCACTCACGTGTTGTTAATTAACTGTAGAAATTCAATTCATACGACTGATACTCATATTGTTGTGTACTACTTTTTGCGGAGTTTATCGCAGTTTATTATTTTTAGTTTTTACATTACAAGTTTCAGATAACTAAAATCAGTTGTTTGTAAAGTCGGTTTACTGACGATAGTTGAACGTGACAACGTCATAAGAAAATGGAACGCCTCACAGCGAGGTAACGCTGCATACGTCATGTTTTTTCGTTCTTGCAGCCGGCTCCATCGAATTATAAGACGTTGTCACGTCAAAAGTAACAGGCCAACCATGTAGATGGAAAGAATGGTGTTGAGACATCGATGCTCAGTGCTTTTTTTAAATATCGCAGGGAAATCCTTATGGATGCAGCCAGGATCTTCGGGTAGATCCTGATCCAATGTGGGACTCGCACCTGGGAGTGCCCACCCTAATTAGAACCACTGCGAGCGCCTTCAGCCACTTTTTCAGGGTTCCGGATATGCAGCCAACAGACAGGATCATCTCAGTGACAGGCTGGCCCCGGCGAAGGCCAGACTACTCCTCGTAAGAGGGCACTGCCCGGCCGCTACTAAGCAGTCCCTACGACGTCGTGACATACAGACTCAGGTTCCCACCCTGAGCCCGACACGAACATAGAGACGTTACTGGAGGCGCATTAAGTTGCGCCTCCTACGCACCCCCGTTCGTCGCCCGCGCGGTAAGGTGACCCGCCCAGATGGGTGCACCGTACGTCACCATACCCGGCAGACTCCGGAGTATAGGTGTCTGTAGGCGGCGCTGGATCCTTCGAGGTTCGGAAGGAGTCTGCCTAGCGCACTTGCCACCATCACGACCAACATTGAGAAATGTGGGCCGATAATTCACCGTCCGTGAAGGATGAGCCCCAGATATTTGATATAGGGGTTCATCCTGACCCTCACTCCGCCGATCAGGAGGGCAGCCCTCGGTGGGGGTCCTTTCCGCCCGGATCGATGCACAGTCCTCCCGTGACCATGCCTGGATACTTAAAACGATGTAAAAATAAAACCGCCTTAAAATTCGTGAAAACATTAGGAAACAATAATGGAATGTTATTCTCGGTTGATTGATAACCGTATCATGTCAATCCTATTATATTATTATTAAGAAAATGAGTTTATTTGTTTGTTACTCGTGGTTAAACCAGATTTTAATTTTGAGGTTATTTAAGTACGATTAACCTACGCTAGATAGTATGTGAAGTTGCAGGAAATTAGTAGTTTGTATATATAGTTTATGTTCATGGGCGACGTCGACCACTTAACATCAGGTGGTACGTTTGCCAGTTTGCCTATCCAACTAACATAAAAAAAAAAACTAAATATAGGCAAATCGTATGTGAAGGTCGCACATGTGATCATGTCTACCCAGGGCTATCCCTAAGATCTGAATAACTTGTTCTAGCGTTGTCCACGTGGAGACAAAAGATGATGTAGCATAAGAACAAAGAAGACATCAATAACGACCCACCACTGTTTAGTGGTGGGCCCGTTATCCCATCTAGTTCCATCCGTGTATAATCCACCCCTGGGGGTTCGTAGCCCCACAATGACGATCACTTCACGCGGTGAAACAGCATGCTCATCGTTTCGTGATCACGTGCGGCTGTCACGTTTTGTGATAACAGTTTTTGTTGATACCTATCTATTTGTGGAAAATTTTGATAAACACACTTGTTTTATATGTTTTGATATAAATAAACGATTGCTATATTACTATATTGTAGTTAACTAGAAAAATTAAAAAAAATCTTGACGTCTTGACTTTCATTGAAAGAGTTTTTAGTCAGTTTTCAGTCGGAAGGTTCAGGCAATGGACTGAAAAAGATAGACAATGTTGATGATGATGATTGTAAAATATCAGGGTTCACAGTCGCTGCACAATGATTAGTGGTGGTGATCCACCAACCGGTGTTTAGCACCAACTTAACATCGAACATGCGCTCTGATTGGCCGACTGATGGCCATTGATGGATGATTGGCCGATGGGAGGTACACACAGATCACTGGCTGGTTGAATTGCTATTACGTCAGTGACAAATCACTGACCAGTTTCGGAATTCTATGGCTCACATTGCTACTCTATTCTGTTATACGCTTGATAACCTCAAACAAGAATCATGATAAACATTATAATTCTATGGCTCACATTGCTACTCTATTCTGTTATACGCTTGATAACCTCAAACAAGAATCATGATAAACATTATAATTCTATGGCTCACATTGCTACTCTATTCTGTTATACGCTTGATAACCTCAAACAAGAATCATGATAAACATTATAATTCTATGGCTCACATTGCTACTCTATTCTGTTATACGCTTGATAACCTCAAACAAGAATCATGATAAACATTATAATTCTATGGCTCACATTGCTACTCTATTCTGTTATACGCTTGATAACCTCAAACAAGAATCATGATAAACATTATAATTCTATGGCTCACATTGCTACTCTATTCTGTTATACGCTTGATAACCTCAAACAAGAATCATGATAAACATTATAATTCTATGGCTCACATTGCTACTCTATTCTGTTATACGCTTGATAACCTCAAACAAGAATCATGATAAACATTATAATTCTATGGCTCACATTGCTACTCTATTCTGTTATACGCTTGATAACCTCAAACAAGAATCATGATAAACATTATAATTCTATGGCTCACATTGCTACTCTATTCTGTTATACGCTTGATAACCTCAAACAAGAATCATGATAAACATTATAATTCTATGGCTCACATTGCTACTCTATTCTGTTATACGCTTGATAACCCAAACAAGAATCATGATAAACATTATAATTCTATGGCTCACATTGCTACTCTATTCTGTTATACGCTTGATAACCTCAAACAAGAATCATGATAAACGACCACACGGCCTCCTGGCGTCGGGTTGAATCCATGAATATGCATCCAGACTCTATTGTGCCAATTATATTGCCAAGCTAAGAATCAATATAATAGATATAAAGCTTAGCTTATACTTAACACATCTCTCTTTTTCTCTAAGGGTAGACTTTCTGTATTTGCACTGTCCGTTCACATCAAATCTGCTTGTCAGAAATAAGCAGTTTAGTGGTACCCGCGACAAACGCATCCCCAGGGAAGACTATAAAGTAAGTGTACAAGACCTAGGTCCTAGACAGAAGTATGATCTAGATCTCATTCCTAGATACACTGATATCCTATTTGAGCCATTGTCAATAGTACAAATATAAGCGAGTCGGAAATAACTACAAATAACAATGACGCAGCGTATCGTGTATTTGTCACTTAAATGCATTGTAGGGTTGACTATTATACTACTAATATTCCACGACTACTACCTAATATTCCTATGCTACTAATATTCCAATATTACTATTTACTAACACTCCAATAAGCAATTCTGGGCGAAGCTATTGGGACCTTAAAACATGGAAATCAAAGATGGAAATACATAATAATACTATGTTTCGGTATATTGAAAAAGTTGGTTTACTGACGATAGTTGAACGTGACAACGTCATAAGAAAATTGAACGCCTCAGAGCGAGGTAACGCCGCATGAGTCATGTTTATTTGTGCGTGCAGCCGGCTCCATCGAATTATAAGACGTTGTCACGTCAAAAACCATAGACTATTTGTAACGGTTTGTTATAATTTATTAAATTCCTATAAAACATATTTCATTTTTCTCTTACAAAGTACCTAAGTCCTACCTCACCTACACCCCTATCTCTTCATCAATGGTCGTCTGGAAGAGACCGCTTGGAGTGGTAAGACCGCCTTTTTTGTTCTTAACTATTGTTAAATATTGTACTTTAATGTTTTAGTGTACTGGTACAAAATAAAGCATTTTATTATTATTATTATTATTACATAACAAAAAGTAATTAAGACATGTAAAAGGTAGTGCCATGCTGCTTTGCAGCCGAATTGGGCCGGCACGACCGGGGACCTCTCGATCACATAACACCGGTGTAAAGTGCTGTCGCGTTTCGAGCAGGTTGTGCGTTTCCGGTGGCCAATTGGTGCTTTGACTGCTCATTTGCCCTTCTATGCTATAAAAAAAAACAATCCTTTGCAAGAGACTGGGGTCTATACTAAGTTGGGCTGTGCTGTGCAGGCAGATCTATAGATCTGCCTGGAAACCCGCCTAGAATCCGCTACATAATCCTACCTGCATCTTATTTAAGATGTTAATCTTTGAAGTTAGAAGTTCTATTTGCACCATATTTGCACCTAGTAGTATCACTCTTTTATGTTAATTGGATAGGCGAGAGTGCAGACGAGCATTACGATGAAAAGTGGTCAGCGTCGCCCATGAATATAGACAAGTTAAACTAAGACAAGCCCAGGCAACTGATTAACGTGTTGCCCATCCTGATACCCAAGATCTCTGTGCCAATTACATTCTGTCCTACCCTTTTTCCGAAACACTGCAAAGCTGTTTAATCAAAGAAACAAGGAGATATGTGGTAACTGGTAAACATGCAGACGCGGCACAACATATCCCTCACACCAGTATGTAGGTACGACGTCGACACATTTTTTTTTATGTTAGTTGGATAAGCAAACTGGCAAATACATCTCAATACACGTTAATTGCGAATTGATGAGAAAACATCGTTCATTAATAAATATATTTCACCGACGTGAATGTAACTCGACGGAAAATAAAATGTCTTCTGCGCGTGTTCGTAGGGCTGCCAGACGTCGGTGGCAAGGTCAGTGTTACGCAATCTTTAAATAATACCTAATTTTACTGAGTATTGATCTGCTATTCCATGGGATTAGTGTATGATGACTACAGATATGCAGATGCATTGCCCTCTTTTTCCCTATAAATGGGCCACCGGAAACTTACAAACCACACGAAACGCGACAGCGTAGCTGTCACTTGACGCCTGTTCTATGAATGAGAGGTACCATCCCTGTCGTGCCGACCCAATTCGCAAAGCATGCCACTACCCATGCTGCTTTGCAACCGAAATACCCTTAAAGTTAGTGTATTTCATATAAAAAGAGCAAAGTGGGATTAACAAATTGCTTTCTAATGTTTGCGCGAATTTCACTCATTATAATGAAACAATTTTTAAGGATTTTATCGCGGTTTATTAAGATTTTTACAAGCCCGACGTTTCGGATACTTTACAGCAACCATGGTCATGGGAGGACTGAGGTGACAGATATATATAAAGTTATTCGAACTACCCTATGATACATCATTATTTTAATAAGTCCTCTCTACGCAGAAAGTGCTAACTGCATTTTTAATCTGTGGCATATTATGCTTGGTTTTTGATTTAATTATGGATAATATCCGTAAAAACTGTTTCATTATAAAAAGTGGGATTAAAACATTTAATAATAAATGTACCTCTTACGTTTTTGAACGATTTTCATAGCTCAAATAAAAATGTTTATACAGTCGAGTATATGATTCAGATTTTCTGAATCTTTTTTTCAATGGTGAAGCAAACGCATATGTTATCAACAATGATACGTAACAAATGAATATACACATCAATACATTATTTATTATTATTATTATTTTTTTTATTATTATTATTATTATTATTAACACAACAAAAATACCAAACATATTTTTAGTCCAAATATACGAGTGGCAGCCCTACGTTTTAGTAATATCGGGAGAGGCGCACGTGACCGCGTCACGTTGTCGGCCACGAGAGCGAATGGCGTGACGTAACTGATAATACGGAGCCGCACCGAACGACATCGAGCGACAGCGAACGACATCGAAGCGACATCGAAGCGACATCGAAGCGACATCGAAGCGACATCGAAGCGACATCGAAGCGACATCAGACGACACGAGAGCGACATCGAATGTCTGACATTGACGACATGAAATGCGTAGCCTTCTAAATTCTTGGCAGTTTTTTTAAGAATTACCTATATGTACCTTAAGTTATTATAAAAAAAAGGTTTAGGTCCTACAAAAATAACTAGCTTTTTCTGAAGTCACAGTTTTTACGCCTTGATTTATTAAATCTCATATTTTGTATCTAATAGAGATTTTACTTAAATTTTACATATCTATATTGAAGAACGATCCAAATGTTTTGACAAAAGTTTGTTATGGCCTAATGATGATTTATTGATGAATGAATATTTCTCATATGTAGGTAATTATAATTAGATAAATAAAATTATGTTATAAAAGTACCTTACGTAGTATTTTTGATATTGTAGTAGTGTATGTTGAAGTGTGTACTTAAATTGAATATATTATATTCTTTTAGGATTTTAAGTTTACTAATTTTAGAAGAGTAATTATGATTTAGGATTATCAATTAGTAGTGTATTTACCTAAAAAACGCTCCCGAAGAAATTTTAAATGTTTATGTTCTGATGACGTTATAATATTGTTCTGTTTATTCTTTCGTTACTTAAAAAAATTTAGCTCTTTCCCTGTACCTACCGCATATTGGCTTATAATACTTGGGCAGCAATTCTTCGATTTATTCCACTATAGTCTATACGAATTTAAACTTTTACTAAGTTTCTTTTAGAATAAGTTAAACTATCTGCCTTGATTAATATTCATTAAGGTAGTAAAACGCTGTCAGACCGTGTCTGTTCCAAGGCAATACTAAAGCTAATAACTTTCATTTATTTATACCATCCACATTGGTTTAAAATACTTTAAAATAATACCTACTTTGTCGATAGTTCTATTACATACAGTCTATAAAGAAGCGGACTGAGAATTGAACCCTAAGGGACGCCAAGAAAAATATACAATTCTTTACTAATAACGCATGGGTATAATTAATATTATTGTTAGTACTAGACGCCCCAATTTTTTTCCTAAAACTAAGTAAAATGATAGGACTATCAAATGCATTAAATTATTTTCAAATATTAATAAGCGTGTTCAAACAAACGAGTTTATTCTTCAAGTCTATTATAATAAAAATATCAACCCTTATATGTCCCACAGCTGGGCACTTGTCTCCTCTTCAAAATCAGGCGAGGAGGCTGGTGGTCAGGATCAGCTACTTCAAGGTAATCTTTCCATTGAGCAAAAGATCGCTTAAAACTGCAAAATCTTTAATGTAGTCGTAAATAAATATATCCTTTATTTCGCATTCGTCTTTGTCAGATTTTTACAAGAATATTTCTTTGTTGGTAATGCCTTTGACAGATAGATAAGACAACTCAATGCATGTAAACGAAACACCATTAAAAATTACTTAGTCCTGAACTAAAAACAAGGATTGTGATTTGGGATTATCTCTTTCACCGAACCCCGTTAGATAAATGTTTGTCCAAAAATAACTGAGTAAGGTGACAATCAAGGCAATATTTTCTACTACTAAATTCTTCTGATTCGTTACGGCTCCTCATTTGGTGACCACGGTCAAGCCTAGGTAGACTAAGGTAGGAAAGGAGGCTCGTAAAAATAGACATTCACATCGTTGACAAAATATGAAATTTATTCCGACAAAAACATCAAAGTTATGGAAAATTCCTTTTCCAAGGTAAGCATCAGACAAGGTAATTGGCTACGGTCGGCGGCACGGGGGAGTCACGTGTTACGCGGATACCATATATTGGTTTAGGGTTCCCTAGGTGAATAGGTAATACATACATTGTTTTTATCGTTTCCTAGGAAAATAGGTAAAATCAAACTTCCGTTGAGTTATAGTTGAAAAATTTATATATCGTACATTTGGGAAGTCTAGGAGAATGAATTAGAGACGCTTTTTGAGGAAATTTAAACGATATAAAAAAAATTACCTAATGAAGTTATAATTAGAATTTTTCATTTGTAGAATTTGATTTACAGATGTAAAAACATGCAGTAAGGACAACAGAAGACAGTGGGATGTATACTTTGTGCTGCACGTCCGTTTTATCAATATCCTGCTTCCTCTATGAAGCCGCTATGTAAGAAAAAATGGCAAAGAAAACGTTCATCTAAGATAGACAAAAATGAGTTGATCTAAAACAAGCACGAGCTAGTACCAAGTACATTTGCTTATGTTCCTAAAGATGCCTATCCTAAAAATATAAAAGATTATGAGACCCGACCCAAGCACTTAAGGTTACACAAGTCGCTCATCTTTCCATACAAACGCAGAACAGTAATTACTACAATGTTTGACGTTGACCATCAAAAACTAAGGATAATATAAATTGATATCGTCATTATCTATATCTATATGTACCCAAAATCGTAAATAAATTATACATCAAAAAGCAACCTTCTAAACTTTCGTATTTCAACACTAATTTTAGCCCAACTTTGGGTGAAAATTAGTAGTATACGGAGCATGAAAGCTCTAAAATAAAGCCCGTACGGACATAGTTTAGTTATTCAAAATTTGAAATAAATATATTTTCAAAAGATACGCTTAATAGTTTTTCTATAATAACCGTTTTGCTAAAAGGACATTTTAGGAATGAGTCATTGTGCATTTCATTCTAGCACACATGTTCGCGCACTATGTCAGGTGAAATAGCATTCATTTAGTTGGAGTTCGCGCCAACGACTTGTTCATCCTTAATAACGATACTAACGATACAGCCAATTAAATTAGATTAAGCCGATCTATTTCCATCCTCTTACATTCACTCCACATGCTAAGGTTTAACAATAGAATTTCACAATTACCTTAAATCAATATTGTTTAAGAACATCGACAGCCCTAAAGGTCTACCTGTACGAGACCTTGGTCAACGTCCTCAGCTACTTTTCATAGGGCGCGTGCATGAAATCAAGAAAATATTTACTACACTTCTAAAACAATGGTAATATCGACTTTAAGCTACAATCTACGTTCATAGTACTATAATGGACGTTATTTTTTACCCGACTACAACAAAGCCAAGGGTTAATGATTTTAGCAGTCTGTGTTTGTATTTACACACGTTCTACTAAAACGCTGTAGCCATTAATCCAATTTTAATGAATACGAAGTCAGTCGAATCCTTATTTTTTACATTTTAACAAAGTTCAAAAAGAGGAGTCTCTTTTACCCTGTAAAAAAACAAGCATTCCCAACAGTATAATTATTACTCACTATTGTCTCAACACCGATCTAATATTATGACTACCAATAACTTGTAGTAAGTTTTTGGTAGACGTAATTTAACTAACAAAACTCAAGTTTGTTTATGAACAATTGGGACATACATACGCATAAGACGTGACTCTCGACCATTTGGTGTCCATTTTGGCTTATCCTCTGAAGGATAGGTAGTTATCGGTCATGACTAATTGACTTTCGTATTTGGAACAAAAAACTTGTTTAAAATTACAGGCTACATCATTCATGTCAAAACAGCCAATGGATACCACCATCCTGATTGTTTTTCCCGTGAAACAGCTTTGCTGTGTTTCGAAAAGAAGGGCAGGACAGACAGTGGCAGGACTTACTACCTTACGTCCCAGGATAGGCATCACGTGAATCAGTTGCCTTTTTTTTTGTTATTCCAGGGAAATGCTTTTTACGCATGTAGCCAGGATCTTGGGTAGATCCTGACCCTATGTGGGACTCGCACCTGGGAGTGCCTTACCCGTAAACTAAAACCACTGCGAGCGCCTTCAGCCGCATTTTGAGAGTCCCGGGTCTATAGACACCTCTTAAGGGGAGACTGCCCGGCTGCTTAGGCAGTCCCCGCGACGTCGTGTCATAGTGGGCCCAGGTTCCCATCCTGAACCCGACACGAGCACAGGGGCGTTACTGGAGGCGCATTAAGTAGCGCCTCCTGCGCACCCCCGTTCGTCGCTCGCGGAGGTAGGCCTCGTCGGCGGCCTCCTCTCTCACCCGCTCGTCGGCCTCCTTCTGGGACATTACTGCCTCGCAGAAGGAAACCATCGCCGTCCAGCGTGAATCAGTTGCCTGGGCTAGTTTCAGGAAAAATTGTTAATTAAGAAATATAAACGGCTCAAGACGAATTTGGTCTTTTTGGTGACTGTCTCTATGTGTGGTCTAAATGACATCGACCTGTACCTGTACCTGTTTTTCGTCTTTACATAGGGTATATCTATCAAACAAAATCAATTAAAAAAATCGGTTGTCTGTAAAGTAGGTTAATTGACGATAGTTGAACGTCTTAAGAAAATGGAACGCCTCAAAGCGAGGTAACGCTGCATGCGTCATGTTTTTTCGTTCTTGCAGAACGAAGTCCATCAAATTATAAGACGTTGTCACGTCAAAATTAGCCAGCATCCCTATTCAAGCCTTTGCTTACAATCTGTAAAAAAGAAAGGAATCGAAATTCAAACAAAAGGTAGAATCAATCGTTTCGAGCGTGCGATCAGCGATGTGCGATTCATGTGTTATATCAATATGTATACAAAGGTGTGTTGTTTGTGAGTTGTGTGTGTAATATGTGTTAGTGTGCAAGTCACGTTTCCCGCGACGTGTGGAGGCCGCCGTGGACGCGTGCAATCGCGATCGCGTCACGTGTACCACGCTGTTTGCTCGCGCGCTTTCGCCATCACACTATTTTTATAACGCTGATTCAGGACTCATTTATGTACTTATTCCGTTTTCCGCCCTAATTTCGATACAAACATAATGTTCTTGTTTTTAAAGAGTTTTTGTTGCATAATATTTATTGTCTACAATCAACAGAAATTAAACTAAAACAATAATGTCCTTTTTAAGTTTAAAGGATATCAGAATAAGATTCAAAGTTTAAATCAATCTTTCAACATTTTTCGTAGTATTTAATCAGCATTCGTCATATTATAATATCTTCCTGTCTACACATTGCAAGACTCTATCTATTCATATAGGTGGTAGGTATGTGTTAAACATTTATTATTACATGTCAGTAGAACTCAGTAGGTACCTGTAGGTAACGATGGAACGACGGTAATGTCAATGTTGATATTATAACATGATTGCTTTCTTCATTTTTTTTTCGGAAGGGCTACACTTTTCGGCCTGATGGCCTTTACGCTTAATCGGTAGAGTAAATGAGCAGATGGCTCACTTAAGAAATATTCGAAAGGGGGACGCCCCCATCCGCGCCCCGCAGGGGGCGCGCTTCATCGCGCGTGCTGCTCGGGAGAGCAGGATTTGGACTAGTCAAATCCGATACGGTCGACGAATCTTTTACGGTCGAATTTAACCTATCATCATGAGGGCCGGCCCTTATCCCTCCCTCTGGAGAGGGAGGCGGGTCATGCGCGGTGCACGAGCAATCTAGCGGTAGCGTAGTGCTAGCGCTGTTTGCGCGGTCTGGGTTTGTGTATACTCGTATCGGATTCGGGCTGCTTTCTTCAGCTGGAGTTGACACCAGCATGTGCAGGTCATAGGACCCCTTGTCCTTGTCGTGGCGGTGGGGCTCCATAGGCTAAGGTGAACCCAGCACCTTGGGCGAAGCAAATTAAGCCGAGGGCCCTGCTCTTTGTACCCCTCATATAAGATGAGGGGACAAAGGGTTATTCGTTGAGAGGACAGGACAACCCCTACGTGGGTGGCGTCGGTCCCTTGGGGGCTGACTAGCCGTCGAGGAGCCCGGTTGCACAAAAGGCCCGGGGCACGTCACCAAAGACGGCATTGGTGGCACTCGCCGGGTTTTAGTGGGTATACGAGGGCGACACTGAAAATTTCGGGAATCAAGGAAGTGACACAACATTACTATTTAAAAATGTATTTATTGCTTTTCGAAGTATTCTCAGCGAAATTTGACACATTTTTCCATACGATGGAACCAATCATTGAAGCAACCATTCCATTCGGAAGTTGGGGTCTCCAAAATGGCCCTTTTGTAGGCGTCCACAGCTTCTTCAGGCGATGAAAATCTCTGACCACGCAATTTATTCTTTATTTTAGGGAAAGTATAGAAATCATTAGGGCTTAGGTCGGGGCTGTACGGCGGATGTCTAATAATTCTATGTTTTCTTGCTCTAAAAACTCTTTTGTTCTGTGAGCGGTGTGAGAACTCGCATTGTCGTGATGGAGGATGATGCGGCGGTTGCAGTTCTCTTTACGGAGTTCAGAAACGACCTGTGGCAAACAAATGCTAGCATACCATTCTGCATTAACCGTTCTTTGTCCCTCAAGAGGAATAGTCGCAACATGGCCGGTTTTGGAGACAAACGTGGCCACCTTTTTTTTGCAACACTCCGTGAACGAACAATTTTTGTTGGCTTTAACTCATTTTCGAACACCCAAACTCGTGACTGGTTTTTTGTTTCGGGTTCGTAAGCGTATATCCAGGATTCGTCACCTGACACGATGTTGTATACAGCATTTGAGGATCCTGCGTGGAATCTTTCGAGAGTTCTGACGCACCAAGTAACGCGAGCCGCTTTTTGCTCTTCACAGAGCAAATGCGGTATCCATCGGGAAAACAACTTTTTTACACCTTGCAAGATTATTTTATTTGACTCAAGCCAATGTCTAAAGTTGCCTGAATATCGCGGTATGTCACATGTCGATCTTCCTCAATCAGCTTACGCACAGCATCAACGTTTTCTTGGGTGACTGCAGTTTTTGGACGACCTTGACGGGGATCATCACTGAGCTTGACACGTCCACGTTGAAATTCAGCAAACCAGTGATAAATTGTGGTTTTGGATGAGGCTTCATCACCAAATGCAGAAATCATCCGGTCAACACACTGTTTTTGTGTTAAACCACTTCGAAAGTCATAATAAATCATCGCTCTAGAATTTTCTCGACTCAATTCCATTTTCTCAACGACTAAACAAGTTTGACAAGACCTTGTGACAAGACCGAGAATCTTTTTTTAAATAAATAAATGGTATTCGATTTTTAAAACCAAGGAGTTTTCAATTAAAAATATTTTAATATGACAGGAACAGTGGAAATATTCCATCCCCGATACTTTTAGTGCAGTATATGTACCTGCGACCACCTTACCATCTTTCGGGCGCAGTGAGTCCCATATTCTCGCCTGAGGAGTCCTACCTCCCCCGCGGGATGCCTTAAAGGGTTTCCCGGCGCAAAAAATGTGCGGATCATAGGTTATGACCTTGTCCGTCTGGTGATGTTATTTCTTATTAGCACATGAATATATTTTCAACATGATCATCCAAAATAAGACTAAATAAAGCGTTTATCGTATTTTTATAGTAGGTATCGATTAAATCTATAACATTAATAATATTAGTTATTACGTAAAAAAGCACAGGGCCTTGAATTAATATCACCATCCAATAGTATAATTTTTTCGTTGGTTTTTTATACATTCAAGCTGGCCAGTGTTCCCCTTACTTAGTTAATTTATATAAAATGTATAACCCAGTACTTTAAATCGCCGTCAAATAAGTCGGTATATTATTATGTAGGTACCTGAATAATAAATATTAAATATATATTTTTTTTTCTCCTTCTAGCGGGCCAAATATTTCTTGACGTACTACTTGTGTATTTTATGTAGATAAGAAACAACGGATATAAACTAGGACGGAATATATTTACAATCAAATCATTTTCTAGGGTTGTCCAAACATTTTTTTGATCCCATATTTTGGATTTACCTAAGTCAAATAAAAAATTGAATAAAAACAAACGAATGTAACCGATTTGACCTGATTAACTGTGAGTAACAATTTCTCGATGCATATTTTTGACGT
Organism: Helleia helle; assembly: GCA_963853865.1. Lineage (NCBI taxonomy): Eukaryota > Metazoa > Arthropoda > Insecta > Lepidoptera > Lycaenidae > Helleia > Helleia helle. The sequence continues at coordinate 3,085,353 of OY971425.1, read as the reverse complement.
GACAACGTCTGCAAGAACGAAAAAACATGACGCATGCGGCGTTGCCTCTCTCTGAGGCGTTCCATTTTCTTATGACGTTGTCACGTTCAACTAAAGTCAGTAAACGGACTTTACAGACAACCGATTTTTTTTGTGAAATTATTAGTGTCTAAAACCTACAAGCATCGTTCCGTTCACTTACTGGGAACGCTACAAGTCTATAACTTTAATATTTTTCCTATTTTTCCTCATCTTTAAGCCCTATCTTGTAAACGTTTATTATTGTAGATCACTATAATTAGTGGAAACAAGGTGGCTGCCTCCTTTTGAAGATACGCTTTTGAGTGCGGGGAGTATTTCGAGAGAAATCAGAAGAAAATGAAATGGAAGACATATCACATAGCCGCTCCCTAGCTATTACTGTCTTTTTCTAGCTCGTGATTTATAAGACAATTATTATTACCGCGGCTGTACATGCTCGTCGAGACAGGACGAGACAGGACGAGTACGAGTGTGTACGTAGTACGAACTAGGTGCCCTCGTCACGTCACGTTCGGTCTCGGAAACGTGTCTTTTTTTTGCGCACGTGTCAAAGTACCTCGTGAATCTCGCAATGACAGCAGGAGCGCACCTGTACACTCCCGCTCGTTTAGTTTCCCGACGCCCGTTTGCATTTGGGTATGGTTCGCGTGAAAACGGGCACGCATGAACATCCACCATCTTCTTCTTCGCCATGGCTTCATAATTTTCTTTTTGTAATAAATTTAAAAAAAATCTGAATAATTTATAGCACAAAGGCAAAACGCAGCAACAGTTTTTTGACGTGACAACGTCTTATAATTCGATGGAGCCGGCTGCAAGAACGAAAAAACATGACGCGTTACCTCGCTGTGAGGCGTTCCATTTTCTTATGACGTTGTCACGTTCAACTATCGTCAGTAAACCGACTTTACAGACAACCGATATTTTTGATGTGCGGCTGGTAGAGTGCTCAGGCTACTAGACATATAAGTTTTTTTATTATTACTGGATATATTACACAGCGGTCGCGGGTTCGAATCCCGCCAAGAGCAGATAATTTGTATGATGCATATAGATGTAGGAATCATGGACGTGTACATGATTTATATTTATATTTTTTTTTCAACTGGTAGTTCGTACAATGACTAACGAGTATGTACATGGTGTGCTCTCGTGTCGAGCCCTACGCAACAAGATAAGCGTGTACAGCCGCCATTAGACAAGCCTTCTACTGTTGGGTTAGTCCAAAATCCACTCGTTTATGTTCATGACCATCACCACATATCATCACGTGGCTCGTCTGCCAGTTTGCCAATCTATCTCCAAAAATGGATCACAATGGTAATCCCGAGCTGATGTTAGTTAGGTACAAGAGAAATTGACAGTTGAGTCTCGTACTTGTGACTTGTGAGTCACTATGTTTCCTTGTGAGGTTTATTGCAATTTGCATTCAAACAAGAGTACATCTTAGATGTTACAATATAACACTGCTTTTCACAAACCAAAAGTATTCAATCTAGGATCTAACTAAGTACAGATGTAACTGGTGCATAATATAATCATATGATTAGTTAGAGAAATATATTCATAATAATATAGGTATGTAACATCCCTAATTAAAATATCTACGTAGACAGTACGCAGTCTATTGGTCTCACTCCCCACCATGGTTCAGGTCTTGTCGTGGCGGTGGGGCTAGTAGCCTAGGGTGAGCTCAGCACCTTGGGCGAAGTGAATTCAGCCGAGGTGGCTCTTTTTACTCCTCTTAAATGAAAAAGGGACAAAAGAGCAGGGGGGGCAAGGGGCGAGGACGGGAACCTCACCCCATTGTAATGTACTGACGTTGGTAGGGGTTGTTCTGTGTTGCGGAACAGCCCCTCTGTGGAGGTGACTGACTAGCTGTCGAGGTGCCCTGTTTGCTCCACAGATCCGTGGCACCTCACCAAAGGCGGCATTGGTGTCACTTTCCGGGTTTTAGTGGGTAGAGCTGCGTCCACTTACCAGCTTTCGGGCGTAGCGAGTCCCACATACCCGCCTGAGGATACCCACTCCCCGCGGGATTCCTCAGAGCATTTCCCGGCGTTAAAGAAAAAAAAACCTACTCACTCACACTTATTTTTCGGCCAAAATTTTACGAAATTAAAAAAAAACCATGAACGATTCCATTTTTAGGGTTCCGTAGCCAAATGGCAAAAAACGGAACCCTTATAGATTCGTCATGTCTGTCTGTCTGTCCGTCCGTATGTCACAGCCACTTTCTTCCTAAACTATAAGGGCTATACTGTTGAAACTTGGTAAGTAGATGTATTCTGTGAACCGCATTAAGATTTTGACACAAAAGTAGAAAAAAAATTTTGGGGGTCCGCAATCCCCATACTTAGAACAAAAACTATAATTTTTTTTCATCAAACCCATCCGTGTTGGGTATCTATGGATAGGTCTTCAAAAATGATATCGACGTTTCTAATACCATTTTATTCTTAACTGAATAGTTTGCGCGAGAGACAATTCCAAAGTGGAAAAATGTGTGCCCCCCCCCCCCGTAACTTCTAAAATAAGAGAATAATAAAACTAAAAAAAATATATGATGTACATTACCATGTAAACTTCCACCGAAAATTGGTTTGAACAAGATCTAGTAAGTAGTTTTTTTTATACGTCATAAATCGTAAACCGCAATTTACCTTTTATGCAATCAACTCAAATACATAAAAAACATTTAATTCCGTAAATATCAAAATTATTTTTTGTTAAAGTGTCTAATGTTGTATATTATGTAATGGTACGGAACCCTTTTTGCGCGAGTCCGACTAGCACTTGGCCGGTTTTTTTATCCTATACATTTTACCTCAATTACACCGCCTCAGCATTAGGCGGAAACAAGAATCAGTTATAAAATTTATATAAATATATTAAAAAATCAAAATTTTATATCAAATATCCAGATAATAAATGAATCAATGAGACATACATAAATGCTCAATTTTTACTTGAACTTAATTCAAGCTTATATTTTTTTAAGTTACAAATTAGTAATTACAATATATATTATTACGTGTCTCGGTTGACAGCCCTATTCCGTAGACCATACTTAGGAGTCTAGGTACTCGCGATCTCATACGTTAGCGCGATCTAGGACTATCGCGCGTAGTCTTCAGTCTTTACAGACGTAGGTAGATATACTAGCAAGGAATTTAACGTCTTTGAATATAAGTTAAGTACTTGAATACAAGTCACATTGCAATTTTAAACAACTGCTATCATACCTAAGTCTACATAGATTTAAAAAAAATTGAAGTAATAATTTTAGTGAAATTTTCTCATAGATATACAATAGAAAGTACACACTCACTTGTCATATTTCGCCGTATGCCCGTTCTCCTCCCAATAATTATGAGTTTCCATAGTTGAATTCACAAAAACACAATTACACAACAATCTAGACACATTTTATTCATAACACAACACACGCACAGCGTAGTCAAAATGTAAATAAACTACAGCAATGTAAATGTTAGTCAATGTTGTAAATATACTACAGCCATGTAAATGATAGACAAAATAATCTGTAAACAACGTAATCGTGTTTCCACAGCTGGCTAACGACTGCCGAGTACCGAGCGCTGACTAGTCGGCCGGCCGGCTACACGTCATGTGACCACCGTCAAAACATGGCATGGCACGCGCACAGAAATGTGCTCGCTAGGGTTGTACATCAATACAATCTGAATTATACTTACAATCAAAATCAATCGTATTAGGGATATAACACGTTCGACTAAAGATTTTCGCATAGTAAATTAATTGATTTCTATTATTAGGTACTTACATTTTTTCCAAATTAGATAACTGATTTTATTTGTCTGAAATATGGGTAGAACCACGGTAGAACCGTTAAACGCGTTGCTATTAGACAGCGCCGTTTTAATGAGACGAACAAAGAAAGAGTTTCAAGACTGTAAACTAATACGAAAAAACAATTTAAAATGTAAGGGGGCAAGGGGCGAGGACGGGAACCTCACCCCATTGTACTGTCCCGACGTTGGGAGGGGTTGTTCTGTGGTGCGGGACAACCCCTCTGGGGAGGTGGCGTCGGTCCCCTGAGGGACTGACTAGCCGTCGAGGTGCCCTGTTTGCTCAACAGATCCGGGGCACCTCACCAATGGCGGCATTGGTGGCACTGGCCGGGTTTTAGTGGGTAGAGCTGCGTCTACTTACCAGCTTTCGGGTACAGCGAGTCCCACATACCCGTCTGGGGAGACCCACTCCCCCGCGGGATGCCTCAGAGCATTTCCCGGCGTTAAAGAAAAAAAAAAGGTAGGAAAACGGTCTATGTGCACGGTATGTGCGTAGATTGCCTACGGCTACAAACTATGTCGCTAACTGGGTGATGATACTGATTAATTTGGCTTTAAAACTGTGATTTTACTGATTCTAACTGTCTTCGGGGTGATGATGATGAAAGTTGGGTGGAGTCTTGAATTAAACACTGTTTATTACTATTGAACACTTAAAAGAGGTAAACTTGAGAGGTAAGGCAGGGATTTCACTTTATAACTTATACTTTTTAACTTGTTTCTTACTTCGGAGACGATTTGCGAATGATTTCCAGAAGCCTCGACTTCCTTATATATGATCTCTACCAAATGTTCTAGAACATTCCATGCCTCACACCCTCAGTCACCTTTTTGTCGAAATCTTTATTTATACCAAAATATTTTTACATAAAACTAATGTTATTTTACAATTATAAATTTTTTACATCTTTTGACACTATTTACCTCATGATTCAGTCATCCGTGTGAGAATGGCAAGCAAAAAACCGCTGATTCGATATTTATACTTCCTCATCCCCCGTTTCCGTATCCCTTCCGGTATTCCGGTCCTCACCACACAGTGAACCTCCCTCACACATTCTTTGGCTTGATTGTACTATTGCCATCTCACTTTTCCTATTGGATTAACACGTGTTTTATAAACAATGAGAATCTCAATTGGACTATGTAACATATCTCTAATATACATTTTTCTGTTTATACCTATATCATCTCAAATAAGCCTAATTAGCATCACTGTATACTATTTCAACTATTTATAATCTACGAATAAGTTATATCGCTTAATATTTATGTGTTAAATTACATCTTATATGTAATCTTGTCTTACAAGGTATCTACATGTGCAAACTATCTTATAATGATTATCTTATATATAATTATATCCTATATACTTAAGTTATTGTCAACAATAAGTTATCCTAAGCAAATCATCTTATATAATAATTTTATCTTATGCCTAAGTCGTCGGGAACATTCTCCCGCCGGTCACGAACGTGACACTCCTGGTACACGAACTTCTTACAGGGGCACCGGAGTACATGTCCGTTGCTCGTTTCTACATCGACGACTCGCACGATGTTGTCCTTGCCGGGGTATGTCGCCTTTACTCTTCCCTTTGGCCAGACATTCCGGGGTAGGTTTGAGTCGCATATTATGACGACATCACCTACTTCTGGAGCAGCTCCCTTCGTGTGCGGCTCCCGCCGGTGCTGGAGTAGCGGCAGGTACTCTTTCACCCATCTTCTCCAGAACTCGTCGGCCAGATGCTTGGCGCGTCTCCATAGTTGACGCGCTGAGGAATCTTCTTCGATGAATTTTCCTGGCGATGACACGTGACTGTTCCCCCCCCAATAGTATGTGGTTCGGGGTCAGCGCCTCGGGTTCATCCGGGTTGACCGTCACATGAGTTAGCGGTCTTGAGTTAATTATGTTCTCGGCCTCTACCAGAAGGGTGTAGAGGGTCTCGTCGTTCGGGTGTTTTTCGTGAAGCGTTACACGAAGTGTTTCTTTTACACTGCGCACTAGACGCTCCCATGCACCGCCCATGAACGGGGCGCCCGGGGGTATGTAACGCCAGACTATACGGCGAGCGTTGACTTCCTTCTTGACATCCTCCCAGGCTTCTTTTAATTCCTTCTCCGCCGCCTTGAAGCAAGTCGCGTTGTCTGACCATAGCTCCGTCGGCTGTCCTCTTCTCGCGATGAATCTTCGAAGCGCGGCTATGGCTGAGCTCGCGCTAAGTGACGCGACTACCTCTAGGTGGATGGCCCTCGTCGTTAGACAGGTGAATAAGGCCACCCATCGCTTCTCTCAATGGCGTCCCACGGTCACTTCGATCGGACCAAAGTAGTCGAGACCCGTGAATGAGAAGGGACGTGCGTGATGAGTTAACCGAGCCGGTGGTAGGTCTCCGGTGGCCGGACTCATCGGCTTCGCTTTGCGGATACGGCAAGCTTGACAGTCTCGTATGTCACCTTTGACTGTGGGTCTGATACGGGTTATCCAGAACCTCTGTCGAAGCTCGTTCACGGTGATCTCTATTCCCCCGTGATGCATTTCAACGTGTACATGTTGTATGTACATTCTTGTATATCGGTGCCCGCCGTCGAGTATGACGGGGTTGTTAGTTTCCGGGCTCATGTTCGCGGCTGCTCCGATTCGACCTCTGAGCTTGATCAGATCGTCTTCCATAAATGCACTCAGGGATGCGAGACGATCTCCCGCCGATGCGGGCTTGTGTTCTATTAATCTTATCCTTTCGGCTGGGTAACACTCTCGTTGAATTTTCCTCAACCACATTTTCTCGGCACGAATAGTATATTCGGCCTCGAGACATATATAGTTCGTTTGTTGCACATCGACTTGCGGTTTTTTTGTGTTTGCGTTCGCTGTTCGATGCGGTACCGGATCCCAGGTTGCGTCGCTTTCCTTGTTTTTCCTCGTTCGTTTTCTCGCCGCCGCAACCGTGTGGATTTTTCTGCGACACAGGTCTATAAATTGTAAAACACGACCCGTGGCGCGTATTAGAGTGTAACTCCAAACGAGGGATGGACGTTGGCTTCAGCGGGGCGACACGACTTTTAGCTGCTACTAATGTTGTTCTTATCGAGCCGTCGCGATGCAACATTCTCATATACACGGCGGCTGCGTATGCCTCTTCACTGGCATCGACGAATGTATGTATTTCCCTCTTTATGACCGCCGGGTGCAGGTTATAACAGCGGAGTATTTTTATCCTTTTCACCCCCCATAGGTTTCTCATCCACGTTGTCCATCTCGAGACGAGTTGTTCCGGGACAGGCTCATCCCACCCCGTGCCATACCTCCATGTTTCTTGCATAAATTTCTTCGCGGGCAGTGAGACAGGTGATAGTAGTGAAACAGCTTTGCTGTGTTTCGGAGAGAAGGGCAAGACAGGCAGTGTAATTACTGGCACCGAGACTTAACATCTAATGTCTCAGGATAGGCAACACATAAATGAGTTGCCTGGGTTCGTTCCCGGTATACTAGTTTATGTTCATGTCTGTCAACCAAATTTAAGCATTATTGAGAATAACTCGAAAACGGCTGGTCAGATCTTGATCAAAAGAATATGGGACAAAATTAGAAACAACAGCTTTCAAACAAAAAATATAAACCATCGAATCCATTTACAATTGGCGGAGTAATCGTCTCGCATACGCACAAAAAAAACAGACGAATTGAGAACCTGCTCTTTTCTTGAAGTCAGTTAAACAATTCCTTGATGTGTAAATTACATCGTCTCGCAAATAGACTTGGTATGACCTTTCCAGTTAAGGAAAAGTGAATCCATTGTAAAAATACTACGCAGGCGATATTCGATAGCAAGATCTGTGTAATCAGAAAATGTTAGGACGCGTGCGGCGTCGCAGAACACGCTTTCAATTGACAAAGATAAAACTGAACAGAAGGTACATTTATCAACATACCTACAAGTTTTTTCCTATGTAATAAATTCGTCTTAAACTCTCTCTTCTTTAACGCCGGGAAATACTCTGAGGCAACCCGCGGCGGAATGGGTCTCCCCACGCGGGTATGTGGGACTCACTGCGCCCGAATGGTGGTAAGTGGACGGAGCTCTACCCTCTAAAACCCGGCGAGTGCCACCAATGCCGCCTTTGCTGAGATGCCTCGGATCTAATAAACAAACAGGGCACCTCGACGGCTAGTCATTCCCCCAAGGGACCAATGCCACCTCCACCGAGGGGTTGTCCTGCACCACAGAACAACCCCTCCCAACGTCGGGACAGTACAATGGGGTGAGGTTCCCGTCCTCGCCCCATGCCCCCTGCTCTTTTGTCCCCTCTTCTTATAAGAGGGGTACAAAGAGCCCCCTCGGCTTAATTAGTTTCGCCCAAAGTGCAGCAGCTTACCCTAGGCTACTGAGCCCCACCGCCACGTCAAGGCCTGAACCATGGTGGGGAAATTTTTACTACATTCCTACTACATTCCTACTACATTCCTACTACATTCCTACATACTACATTCCTACTTCTGTTATGGATGAATAGGTATGCATAGTCCGAAGTAATCTGAGAAAGCCGGATTTTTTTAATTATGTTTACCGACGAGTAGATTTTTTAAAGATTTGATATAATTACTTATGCCGATTGGATCATGTTTGTCGCTCACCTGTAAACGAAAACCTATCTATTTGTTATGATCGAATCTATTTCAAATTTTGCAAAGTATGTAAGCCGGGCAAAAATATTTGTCCTCATAAGCTATTTACTCTAGCTCATCTTTTGATGCGAAATGTTTTTTTTTTAAATATTATAAGTATTATAACCAATGCACTTGTGTAGGTACTTGGCGGGATACGAGCCCGCGACAGCAAGCCTGTCTTGAATTCGTTTTTTAAATTGTTTTACGTTAATAGTCTTGGTTGACCCATCTGTTAGTCTACAGCTCCACGCACCATCCCACGTGACAACGTTATACGTCATAGCCTCAAATGGACAGTCTTCAACGTGACTGGAACGTACTTCACACGTGTCCTTCATGTAAAATTAAAACTTGACTTGTTACGTTATATTATGCTCCTCTTTTGTTTCATTAGAACATAGAACATTAACCTAAAAATTTATAAATAAAATATTATACAATTCGTAAAATAAATACTAGTGTAAATATAAATAATATAATTAGTAAATAGTAAAGTAGTATTTACTTAATAAAATCACTAAATATAACTAATATATGTAATAATAATATCAACCCATAAATGTCCCACTGCTGGGCACGGGTCTCCTCCTCGAAATCAGGCGAGGAGTGTTTTGGGCCATAGTTCACCGATGCGCTGGCCCAATGCGGGTTGTTGAACTTCACACACCTTCAAAGACTTTTTAATCTCATCAGGCATGCAAGTTTCTTGACGATGTTTCCTTCACCGGTGAGCAAGCGATGGTCTCATGTTCAGATGCACGTAGAGGTTAAGAAAAACTCATTTCTAGGCATCACAGGGGGCAGGATGGAACCCGGACCTCTCGGCTCTCGCTCAAGAGGCCGAGCCCATACCCTAGTGGGTACGGGCCATCGTCGCTCACCAGTGAAGGAAACATCGTTATATAACTAAACTAAGTAATACTTTACTGATTCCTTGACTGATTTTGAGGAGATCCGCGCCTAGCATTGGGATATACCGGGTGTATTTGGAACGCTTGCAAAAACGAAGAGGTATGATAGTGTTGGCATAGCCTGACATGATCCAAGTGAAAAAAAACGCGTTTTTTGCGCCCAAGAATCAAGGCGATTGGAAATAACCTTGCTATCGACGATTCGAGCCGCACGGTGTTGAACGCGGTCAAATGGAAGGAGCTGATATTGCGGTGCTCCAGCCCATAGGTGAGAGCAGTATTCCATGTGAGGCCGAATCTGCGCCTTGTATAATTGTAGGCGGTGTGAAGGCATGAAATACTTCCCCACCATGGTTCAGGCCTTGTCGTGGCGGTGGGGCCAGTGTGAGCCCAGTCCCTTGAGCGAAGCGAATTGAGCCGAGGGGACTCTTTGAGCAGGGGGCAACGGGCGAGGACAGGTACCTCACCCCATTGTACTGTCCCGACGTTGGGAGGGGTTGTTCTCTAGTGCGGGACAAGCCCTCTGTGGAGGTGGCGTCGGTCCCCTGAGGGACTTACTAGCCGTCGAGGTGCCCTGTTTGCGCAACAGATCCGGGTAAGTCTGTGGATGTCGCTATTCACTTACCATCAGGTGAACCGACTGTCCGTTTGCCCCCTCTTCTATAAAAAAAACCACAACGGTTATATTTTAATACTTCACATATACACTCAAACACTGAGTTCCATGTACTTACTGTCAGCAACAAACGACGAAACATCCGAAACGCTAAGCGCTTGCCTTTTTTTTTTTTTTTTTTTCGGAGGGATCTATGCTAATGGCCCGAAGGCCCTAATGCTTCATCGGATTAGTGTGAGCCCATTCGGCTCACTTTTGATTTAAAAAGTGGGGGGTTGCCCCCCGCCTACCGTGCGGTCATCGACCACACGGCCTCCTGGCTTCGGTTGTGTTTCAGTGGCGGGACTGTGCCGCGTCACCGTCGGGTGGAGGTCACCGTCGGGTGGAAAGCGCTTGCCGCTTCACCCGTACCGTTCGACTCATCGAGAATCGTGACGTCACAGAGCAAATGCTCCGCGCGCATTTTAAAATTTATTCAGGATTCAGTAGAAGCTCAAGTTTTCAAGTTATTGCTATAATTCTTTCACCATGTAAATTGTAATTTATTTGCCTTAAAATTTATATAAGATTTTTTTATTTTTTATATTTAAAATTGGAAACTTCCTTATTGCAAATACCACCTCTTAATTTCTTCATTATTCTTCTCTTCTCTTAATTCTCATAACCTTCAGCACCAAAATAAACTCAGAAAGAGATATTGTTTTCTGATGTTTGCGCGAATTTCACTCATTGTAATGAAACAATTTTTACGGATTTTATCGCGGTTTATTAAGATTTTTACAAGCCTGACGTTTCGGATACAGTAACCATGGTCACGGGAGGACTGAGGTGTCTTACGTCCTAATGTTACAAAGTTATTCGAACTACCCTATGATACATCATTATTTTGATAAGTCCTCTCTACGCAGAAAGTGCTAACTGTATCTTTAATCTGTGGCATATTATGCTTGGTTTTTTATTTAATTATTTTAATAATGGGATCCCAAGCAGGTGGTAAGAGCCAGCCATCTTCTCTATTGAAATTTGGATGTTTTTTTAATTTCAATAGCCTCGCGGATCATCCTTGGTTGGAATCGGTATTCTTTTGCGAGTATCTGTGGTCTATCAAATCTGATATAATGGCGAGCTTTGTCTAGACCAGCGGTGGCCAACCTTTTCAGCAGCCGGGCCGAAATTCGGAAATAGAATTTCAAACCGGGCCGCACTACCAAATTTTAGGTTCCCCCCCTCCGCGCCCCGCGGGGGGGGGGACATCGAGCGCGCTGCTCGGGAGAGCAGGATTTGGACTAGTCAAATCCGATACGGTCGACGAATCTTTTATGGTTGAATTTAGCCTATCATCATGAGGGCCAGCCCTCCCAGAGGGAGGCGGTTCATGCGCGGTACCCAAGCAATCTAGCGGTAACGTAGTGTTACTGCTGTTAGCGCGGTCTGGGTTTGTGTCTACTCGTATCGGATTCGAAATATAATACATAGATTTAATACACACCCATGACCTGACAGGGTGAGTTACCCATCCTTGGCCACCCTGCTCTTTTGTCCCCTCTTTTTATAATAGGGGTACGAAGAGCCCCCTGGGTTTACTTGGCTTCGCCCAAGGTGCTGGTTTCACCTTAAGCTACTGAGCCCCACCGCCACGACAAGGCTTGAACCTTGGTGGGGTTAGTTTAAGGGCCTATTGAATCAACTCCTTTTTACGGCTGTCGTCCACTTTTTCCTCATTTTTTGGCCCTCAGGCACATAAAAAAAAGAGTTGAATTGAAGAACCAAGGCACAGTACAGTATTCTTTTTCATTTTTACCACAGAGATCTATATAATTTTGATTTTTATTGCGCAAAGTCGTGCGAACGAGAGCGCGACTGTCGAATGAGCGGGGGTGTGACGTCATCGGCTAGTGAGCGCCCGTCCGCGTTTTTAAAAAACTTCAGCTGAAAATACGCACTTTGATCGTAAATATCTTAAAAGCAAAAACACAGTTTTTCTCGTAATTTTGTGTAGATTTATTTGGCATATAAAGTAAAAAACGTTTGTCAGACCCATTAGTGTTTTAAAATAACATTTTTTTTATAAATTTTATATAATATACAGTCACTTTAGTTTATTTTTTAAAAAATTTTAACCAGCTCCGCGGGCCACAATTTGACAGTCGGCGGGCCGCATGCGGCCCGCGAGCCGCGGATTGGCCACCCCAGGTCTAGACTATGTTCACAGATTGCAGACTTAGTGTAGCGACGGTGGTTTAAGTCAGCTATATGTTCTTTAACGCGAGTTTTAATTGATCTTTTGGTTTTGTCTATATAAGAGAGGCCACAATCACAATCAAGCTTGTATACTCCTGCATCTTGTAAGGGTATATGACACTTGACAGATGGTAAGAATTGACCTATCTTTTTAGGCGGCTTGAAATAAGTTTTAATAGAAGCTCGCTTTAGGATGAAGCCAATCTTGTCAGTGACGCCTTTCATAAATGGTAGCACAGCAGGTACTCGCTCGACGGTGGCTGGTTTGACACGTTCACTGTGACGGAGACGCGGTAGCCGAAGCTTGTTGTCACGCAGTACTTGCTTGACATGTTGAAGTTCGGTCTCCAGGTGCTGCTCATCACAGATCCCTTGTGCTCTCTGTAACAAAGATTTACCCACGGTAGCTAACTGTGTTGGATGGTGGTGTGATTCGCCGTTTAAATACCTATCCGTATGGGTATGTTTCCTATACACTATATACTATATCCCAATAACACCTTAAGTTATGACTTAAGGTGTTATTGGGATTACGGATAACTAATACATCTAAGAAAGCTAAAGAATTATTTGCCTCTAATTCAATTGTGAATTGAATTTTAGTATTGATGGAATTGAGATGGTTTAAGAATATGGTTACTTTATCAGATGGCAATATTGTGAAAGTATCATCTACATACCGCTTGTAGAACCTGGGTGTTATTGGTGAGGTATGCAGAGCAGTCTCCTCGAAATCCTCCATGAATATATCGGCAACAACGGGGGATACTGGTTAGCCCATCGCTACGCCATCTACTTGCTGGTAGAACTGGTTATTCCACAACATGTAGCCAGATGTAAGGCAATGTTTTAGAAGTTCAGCATATTCTATTGGCATGTCATCATTGTCATCATTGGCATGTCCCGTGACCATGGTTGCTGTAAAGTATCCGAAACGTCGGGCTTGTAAAAATCTTACTGTATTATCTAATTCCAATCTAATTTATATATGGAATTCATTACCGGTTAATATAAGTAAGAGAGGCTAAAAGTTTAGATAGTTATAAATATATATATAGTAATTATTCGTTAGTAATTATTGTATATTATAATATATATAGATTCATTGTTACAATGCTTACTTACACTCTAAATAACTCCTAAATTAATTATTAAGTTTTAGTATAAATGGACTTATAATATTTTTTCGTGGGGTTTTATTTATAGGGGAATTCCATGACAGTCCTATAATAATACTTGTTTAAAAATATATTATATCCATATTATATCCGTCGATAGAGAATGAACTCGTATGTTTTGAAACCATAATATTTTTTTCCAATGGCAATATAAAGAAACTGCGTTTAAATGTTGCAATTTTATTAAACTCTTGAAAATTTAAGTTTATTTGTTTTATTACATGTAAACATTTTTATATTGCAATAGTTATTGGATACCACAATTTACAAATGTTTTAATTAATTTACTATTATTAATCCTTTAAACAATTTCGTGCGATTATCAAAATAAAAGAAGTTCCACTAAACGCAGCTTTTGACAGCAAATTGACAGTTTCTGACTTTCTGCCTCTGCCACTAGCAAATTTTGTAGGGAGGCGTTTAAGTTAAATATTTTCTTGTTGTTAAAATAGTGCACTGTATCGAAAATGATAGCTTTAATCAATCGTATCCTGGATTGGATTAAAAGCTTGTTTTGGAAGGAGGAAATGGAGTTGACCCTAGTCGGCTTACAATATTCGGGGAAAACAACTTTTGTGAACGTCATTGCCGTATGTATTATCTCAAAACAATCATTGTATACTAAATAAGTACTTGTTAGCTCCGTGGATATGCATTTTCAAACGTATCATTTAATTTTTATAATACCTCATTCCCACCCGATCGTTACAAAATATTCTATTGCATCCACGTAAATTTTATGACCCAATAGGTGATTTCAAATGCTTTATATAACGCTATCCTACAAGTCTTTCTTCTGTACATAATAACACGAACTTTTTATTTCAAAGTAGCATTTCAGCTTTAGATAAAATCAAAGATGAATCAAATGATAGTTTGAATAAATAGTAAACTAATAAGAATAGAATGTATACGAGTATATATTTAAGAGTATACAATCAATGAATCATCATTTTTTTTAATCAACAGCTGATAATGTTTATTTAATTTTATAGTACTTACATTTACTCATATTATGTTTCATATACTTATATTTACTTCTACTTCTATTAGTACTACACAAAACCTTATTGTATGACTCATAAGCTTATTGTATGTATCAAACAAAGAATCTATTTTATATTTATGAAACTAAGGTACAATACAAAAGGTACAATTGGCACAATAATTATTATTAGATGGCTCTGACACTTGTATAAATTTTTATATCAATGGTTATTTACCAGTTATATGTCCATTTGGACACATAAAAATTATCATTTTATGAAAAGATCTTAAATCTTATAAATCATTCTACACAAACTTTATATACATATCTATAATAATTGGTTACTGTGGAGATTCTTGGAGGACACCTATATCCAGCTGTGGACTCGTTTTGGCTAAATGAATGAATGAAAGCTATAATAATTAGTATATTCTTCATTATTATATAACAAAATAAAATTACAATGGAAGACAATGATAACAATAATTAAGTATTAAATAATATGATGTGTAGTTGTAGTATAAAAAAACTACATAATATGATGCCCTTTTTCCTATTTACAGTCACTTGTTTTTGATTATACTTGGAATATAAGTATTTGTTTATTGTATATTCCTTTGTTTATTTTGTAGTTTAATTTAAACTGCAAAATAAAAGGTTTAATTTAAACTAATTTCAAATCCAATAAGTAACTTTTTGGGGGAGTAAATAATGTTATTCTAAAATCTAGAACAAATTGTAGAGTCTATTACCAGCTATCAAGCCAAGATCAATGATGGTAGGATATCTATATTCGATAAGTTAAATAAATAAAGATTGTTTATAAGAAACAGCAATGTGTATATTTCTAAGTAGATTATAGATATTTAACTCCCGGCTGAATGGGTACCACCATCTTGCTTGTTTCTCCCGTGAAACAGCTTTGCTGTGTTTCGGAGAGAAGGACAAGACAGTGTAATTACTGGCACCGAGACTTAACATCTTATGTCTCAGGATACATAAATGAGTTGCCTGGGCTCGTTCCAGGTAAACTAGTTTATGTTCATGGGCGACGTCGACCACTTACCTTCAGGTGGCATGTTTGCCAGTTTGCTTAACCAACTAACATAAAAAAAAAGTAGATACTGGTCTTTGGTAGAGTGGTAACCTCTCAAATGATTTGGCCATAGGTTGAAATACAATTGTGAGATGTGTCCTCTGCACATGTAATGCAGTAAGGTTATCATTTCTGTGGAATTTGGAGGGGTTTGGAGGGGAGATACTAAGACTAATCCATTGAATTAAAGTACATCTTATGTTCAAGATCATCATTATATACTGTTATCATCATCATATTGTGCTATGTACTTGTAATTGAAAAAACGTTTTTTTTTAATGTTAGTTGGATAGGCAAACTGGCAAACGTGCCACCTGATGGTAAGTGGTCGACGTCGCCGACGTCGCCCATGAACATAAACTAGTTTACCCGGAACGAGCCCAGTCAACTTATCTATGTGTTTCCTATCCTGAGACATAAGATGTTAAGTCCCGGTGCCAGTAATTACACTGCCTGTCTCGCCCCTCTAGAGAAAGGCTTGTTAAGCGGTGTAATAGTCAGCTAATATGTCATATAAATTAAATATCAGTTTGTTTTGGTAGGTGATAAGCTGAAATTGATAAGTAAAAAAAAATGTTATTATATTGGCAACATTTATCACCATAGTTTGTTAATCTGTTTAGTATAATATAACAATAACATGTTTCGTTTAATAAAATATAATAATGAAACTATTAGAATACCAATTGAAGTTATATAATTCAGTAGAAGTAGGATAATTAATGCAATTGCAATTAAATGTTTTTGTCAACAAATGTGAGGTTGCGATAATCTGGTGCCATCTTTTAAAATGTTTATCTTCAAGTGTTCTTTGCTTGACTTCACCAATCTCTAGATCTATTAGTCATATTTAAAAATATTTTTGTACTTAATAGCCCCATTGGGTTTTATGGATTCAGCCAACCCATGTGGGTTGGCTGAAACCATAGGGTTTTCATATATATCTATGAGCTCTACAGTAATAATTTCATTATAGTGAAACAACTTTTAAGGATTTTATTGTTTAAGTTCTGTAAAGTATTCAAATTATGGGGCATGCAAAAAACATAATAAACTGCGATAAAATCTGTAAAAGTTGTTTTAATATAATGAGTGAAATTGTGAAATTTTTACACACATTAGAAAACAAAAAATAATAATTTCAACATTATATCTTTCTTAAATTTTAGTCTGGTCAATTCAGTGAAGATATGATACCAACAGTGGGATTCAACATGCGCAAAATTACCAAAGGAAATGTTACTATTAAGGTAATTTTTAAACAATTATTAAAAATATGTTATAAAACCTCAGTAATGGAATGAAAGAGCAATTTGTAATAAACCAAAATCAAGGCTTTTTTGTCCATATGACATAATATGACAAATCAAGAACTTATTACGAATTAGTAGTCTGTCATCCCCACCATGGACCAGGCCAGGTCGTAGTGGTTGGGCTCAGTAGCCTAGGGTGAGCCTAGCACCTTGGGCAAAGCAAATTGAGCCGAGGGGGCTCTTTGTACCCCTCTTATAAGAAGAGGGGACAAAAGAGCAGGGGCTATGGGGACGAGGATGGGAACCTCACCCTATTGTACTGTCCCGACGTTGGGAGGGGTTGTTCTGTGGTGCGGGACAACCCCTGTGAAGGTGGCGTCGGTCCCCTGGGAGACTGACTAGCGGTCGAGGTATCCTGTTTGCTCAACAGATCCGGGGCCCCTCACCAAAAACGGCATTGGTGACACTCGCCGGGTTTAGTGGGTAGAGCTGTGTCCCTTTACCAGCTTTTGTGCGCAGCAAGACCCACATACCCGCCTGGGGAGACCCACTCTCTTGCGGGATGGAAAAAGGAAAAAATGCAGGGCAAGATAGACAGTGTAATTACAGTTACCGAGACTTACCATCTTACATCTCAAGATAACTAATAATGAAGCATGATCCGGTCCTAGTAACATAGTTTGCGTTTTTGTGCAGGTGTGGGACATTGGTGGCCAGCCACGTTTCCGTTCCATGTGGGAGAGATATTGCAGAGGAGTCAATGCTATAGTGTAAGTATGTCAATGGAAGTTTCTAGAAAACAGTATGAATATGGTGTGATATATTATGTTCACTCTTAATATGTACAAGAGCGGAAACCAAAAATAGAAAATTTTAAAACAGTTTGGCGACGTTTTTTTTTTTTTTGTAATTTAGTACCTACTTAAGATCCCTAGAATATGGCGTTAGAAAAATCTGTTTAAAATTTAATACCCAGCATAGTTATAAGATATATATTATCGTTTATCTTACACTCGTTTTGTAAAAAAGTAATAAATCTAAGATATATTCGCTTCTCACTGTGCCAATCACGTCATAACTTGTTTGGCACTTGTTTGCTTAGAATGGGACACATTTAAAAATGAAATAAACACATTTTTTTTTCGAAATGATCTATGCTAACGGCCTAAAGGCCCCAATGCTACAACGGATTAGTGTGAGCCGATTTGGCTCACTTGTGGTTTGAAAAAGTGGGGTTTTGCCCACCGCCAACCGTAAAGTCTGCGACCACTCGGCCTCCTGTTTGTCGGGTTGGAATAACACATAAGCATTAACAAAATAGTGCCCTGTCTTAAAGATAATAATAATTATACTATCTATGGACGCTTTTACCCCACGTAAATCTGGTCCCGTGGTAAATTCTCGAAGAACATTTTTATAGGTTACGGGTACCAGACAACGGAAATATATTTAATATGTACTTTTATACTACACATATATTTAAGAACTTTTTATTATATAATACACATATTTAATACACATCCATGACCCAAGAACACAGGAAACTTTGTTCTCTAGCGGGATTCGAACCCGCAACCTCCAGCTTAAGCGCCAACGCGCTAACCACTGAACCACAGAGGTTTTCAAGATAAGCCTTTTATATAAAAGCAAATACTTTAATAAAAAATTGCTAAAAATAAATCATTCCACTGTGAAAATAGAAATAAAAAATAAATAATGAAAATATTGTGAGAATTGCATATCTTGTAAGATTAAAAAGCCTAATACTCTATGCAATATTTTATGAAAACCCTAGGTTAAGACACACTTTTAGATATTAGAAAATTAATATACCATTTAACTTACAGATACATGGTGGATGCAGCGGATTCAGATAAGATAGAAGCATCCCGGAACGAACTGCACAGTCTGCTAGAGAAACAGCAGCTGACCGGTATACCTGTCTTAGTGTTGGGCAACAAACGTGACTTGCCCCATGCACTGGACGAGCATGGTCTCATCGAGCGAATGTGAGTACAATGTCAATAGTATCTGCTCATCGCTAATATATATAATATAATATAATATCTATGGACGTTATTTATACCTCGTCAATCTGGTAAGTTCTTGAAGAACTTGTGTTACGGGTACTAGACAATGGAAATACCTACCTACATATATTTAATATTTTTATACTATACATATATTTCAGATTTTTATTATATAATACACATATTTAATACACATCCATGACCCAGGAACACAGAAAACTTTTTTTGATCCCTGGCGGGATTCGAACCCGCAACCTTCGGCTTGAGCGCCAACGCGCTAAACATTGAGACAAAGAGTCGCTAAACATGCTATACAAATATTTGCTGTTCCCAACAGTTTCTTTGGTGAAAAAGATTAACTCTAAAGTAACATTCTTCCTTAATAAGTCCAAATCAAGCATTTTAAAAGCAACTTTGTAATTTTAGAGATTCTTGGATTCAAAGTCCTTCAGCTTTACATTGACATACAATTGTGGTTGTGCCTTTCTCGGATGCAGTGGTGGGAAATTGACCGTCTTCACGTTAAAAGATGTAGGTACTTTGTAAGGAGTTAGAGTGTACATAAGTGATAAGACCGAAGAAGGACGATAAAGAAAATGATGACTGTATGCATATACAACTATAATGCTACGGCCCCACCTGCGTGTATCGTCCTCAAGTAATTCGAGCCGAAGCTTCGTACGTTTGAACACTAAAGCTTGCAATACATGTTCGCCGAGTGTTGCCGAGTGAAGGCCAATACCAACGTATAGACAGTATATTTGCATTGTCTTGCCATCGCTCGGTGTCGCTCGCCAAGTTGGCCGAGTAAAGGCAAGCGCCAACGTGTATAGGACTCATTTGGCGTAGCTTGTCACAACTTGAAGCCGCTCGTGACAACTCGCCGCACTTCGAAGCGGTGTTGGTTTTTCTGCACAAATCAACGGCGCTCGCGCGCGCTTGGCCAATAGTGTCCAACGTGTGGGTATCTCTTCAAAACGTGTCTATATTAGCCATTTGCATTGGTTTTAGATAAACTTGCCAAACGTCTAGGTAGTAGCGCTTACCTTGTATTCATTTGCCTACGCTCGCCTTGGTCTTAGCTCGACCAACATGTATTGCAGGCTTAAAAAGTTAGCGCGATAAAAGCTGTGGTCACAATAGCGGCTTCCATATTTTGCATGAATTATCGTGCAATAATCCAAGATGATCGAAATCATTTTCAAATGACAACTATGGACGAGTTTCTTTACTTCTACATGTGTGCTTTTTGACAACACCAGTTTTCTTTAGCGATTCACTTTTTGGGTCCTATATACAATTTATAGTACAATTTAATCGCTCCACTCAATTTTTACACAGCATACGTCTGAGCTGATCGAAAACAACGACCAAAATGAATAACGCTAGTCTGACCACGAAGCGCGATATGTTGGCGCGTTAAAACCCTTTGATGTACCGCCACCCGCGCGATAATGCACACGCAACTCGAATATTCGCGACATAGCCATAGACATAGTATCGTGTCATGGCGCGAAGCTTTGTGACGATACGCGCAGGTGCAGCCGTAGCATAAGACATTGTTAGAATAGAATATAGGAAGTTTTATTTAATACAATAATAATATACTATGATAAAATGACCCTTACTGATTAAGGGTCATTTTATCATAGTACTAGTACTAACACAAAATAATCACTTTAGATTTACTATTGAATTTGCAAACCAAACCCACGAATGCATATAATTACCTACTAAAAAAACTTGTTTTTACAGGAATCTGTCGGCGATCCAGGACCGTGAGATATGCTGTTACTCAATTTCGTGCAAAGAGAAAGACAACATCGATATTACACTGCAATGGCTTATTTCGCACAGTAAGTCAGGCAGCGCGCGTTAATTAGTAAAATTTTCCATATTACCAATACTTAAGGGGCAGTTGCCTGCTTTATAAAATAGCTATTTCGTTTCAACATAGCACCTACGGCCAAGATTTGTCACCCGTCTTAAAACGTTCGCTGTGAGGCCTAATAAGCCTAAGACTGGTTTTTTTTTACATATGGTTGAAAATTGTTAGATAGTAAAAAAAGTTATTCTCGCCGGTCGCGAGGCTGTTTGTAGTTTGACACTAGCCTTTTTAGCCTAGACAAGAATTAGGATATGGCTGGCCGTTCATAATATAACATTATCTGATATTAACATGGAAGGTTTATTGTCCCTGTCAAAGGACAAAATTGTGTCAAAATTAGATATTTGACATATAGTCCACAGATAACATGCACATGGTTAATCAGTGTTGCCAGTGCAACTAAAAACAATAGCTATGAGATTATTTTAGTTTTTACCTTTAAAATATGTCCAAAATTTTTTAAAACATGTAACGGCCAGTCCTATTAGGTTTGCCCTCAACTTAGCGTGTTTTAATAGCATTTAACAACGCCTTACGAGTGTTATGGAGTTGACTTGTTCTGTGTATTCGCAAATATATTGAATGTTCACGTGAACACATATCGAAAGTTTCGCACGCTAATTTCGTTATTAAAACAATACGGAATCTATTTTTCTTCAGCCCTTATTTGGTATATATGTATTTGGTATTTTTTTCACATTGAATTACATGTAGGACAAACGAATCTCTATTTAAAAAGTTGCGATTAATTAAAAAAATTAATGCCACCATTTTTTTTCCGAAGTGACGTAATATATTTTGGCCTGTACTGTAATGCGATGAGAAAAATATATAAAATTAAATTAAGCTTGAGTAGATGTGGCATTATTTTGTTATCATACTGAAGATGTTTAATTAGTGCCAAGCCAGTTGTGAAGTGCTTGTATGACTGAAAGTGAGGACAAGGTATTGCCACAAGTAACATTCAGGCTGATAGATGTTATATTTTAATCCGGTAATTTAGGGAGATGATTCTAGAAGGAAGTGTTATCAGTCTTACCTCCACATATCTGTCTGTTGCAGTGGCGGAGCCTGCCTTGGCGGGGCCCCGTATAAAAATTGTTTTGGGCCCTTATGAAGGGTAAAGATTTCTCACAAACGAAACAAAAATGTTTGCATAAAATTAAAAGAAATATTTAATTATCATAATTCATAATAATCTTTCTGTCACTTTTCCCAAAATTTTTACAATCAATTGAAATTAAATATACTTTTACCTTGCCTTTTTTCAGCAAACGGATTTATTAAATCATTTATAGTTAGATGATAATTTCTAAAGTTTCTGCCTCTATGGGCAATAGTATTTTTATTAATTTTTGCTTATGCACGTCGGGGGGCCCGTGGTCCCAGGGCCCCGTATAATTGATACGGCAGATACGGTGGTAGCTACGCTCTTGCTCTGTTGAGAGTTAGGGCGAAAAAAATATAAAAGGCTATTTTCATTTCATTAGTTCATTGATGATATTTATATATAAAATACAAGTTGTAGTGTAAATTTTTCATTTTATTTATAAATATATTTTCATACTAAAAAGAATTATATATATTTTAATCATACGAAACTTTTTTTAAATATGGCAACAATTGCACATGCTAGCTATTAATAAAATTATAATACGTCGTTTTATTTAATGAATTATTATATAGTTACATATTTATTGTCGTTTAAAACTATTAATATATTATTTACAGTAAATATGTACATTCCTTCCCAATATCGTATAAAAGTTTTGTTTCTTTAGATATAAACTGATTTTAGAATGCTAGTAGGACATAACTCGAACAATAAAAGCTCTTAGAATACTTATTACACTACAGAAAGACAGTCTTCATACAAGCCCTCTGTCGAAAATGAAGCTCTAAATCGATTCACACACGCATTTATTTTTTATATTACTATAAACTTGTAACTTGTAATATAAACGCGAAAGTTTGTATGTATGAATGTTTGTTACTCTTTCAATGTTTGTATATGATATTTTTAAATCACACAAACACATTAGAAAACGTGTCATATACTTACGTAAATATCAATAGCAACTGTTTTAAATTTATCAGCGCTAG
Organism: Helleia helle; assembly: GCA_963853865.1. NCBI lineage: Eukaryota > Metazoa > Arthropoda > Insecta > Lepidoptera > Lycaenidae > Helleia > Helleia helle. The sequence goes on along the minus strand of OY971425.1, from coordinate 3,062,524 downwards.
AAAAAGTCAGTGAAAATATTTTCACAGTCGGGCAACATTGAACATTGACACAAAACATTTAGTTCTATTTAACCTAATTAACTACAAGATACTACGAAATAATGAAAGATTTCCTGTGAAAAGTGATGTTATTACACTTCTTCTGTTTTTCAGATGTATTGTGATACAGTTGTAACTGCACAATTCGTCATTTTTTTTTCGCTAGACACGTTCGGCTCGCATTGACATTGAACACTACGTTCGGCGTTTGGAGCCATTTATGGCTCCAATAAAAGGTACTTCAATAGGGATGTTGTCATTTTTCATAAATGTTTATAGATCATTTATAAATATCTAATAGAGGCGTAAATAGTATTAACTTTTGCTTAAATACGTCTAATGCCTATAAAATCTTGCATTTTATAATGAATTTTAAATTTCGCTCCAAAACGCTAACACTTGTCACGTGACGTCATATGTTATTAAACATCGTAAAAATTATAAAATGATTCTAGTTGTCGTTAATAAAAAATGGCTTTAAAGTTTTATAATTGTTGTACGGTGCCTATGTGTGTGTACACTGTCAAAACGCCTGAAAATTAGTTTTTACAATATGTACTGCGTACTGAAAATGGTGTATAAAAGTACGTAAATATTCTTCCGCTTCCGCTAAATAGGAACAGGTGTCGTCATTTCCGTTTATAATCACGTGACCTATTTTAAATTTTGTAACATTTTATTTATTTAATCAAATAAAAATAAGGGAAAATATTGTATTTTTTCAGAATTCTATCATAGAAACTACCAATTAAAATCAAAATTATATTTTTATATGAATACTGTCAACATCCCTATAACGGGCGCGCGTACTTGGTTTCTATAGTGTAATTATTCTAAGGCATAACTTTTAAACCAAGATGTAAACAAAAAAAATCTAGGTGATTTTAGTCCTCTTGAGATAAATTAAGAAGCAGTAAAAACTACAAATCGATTCGGGAACAAAATTATTTATTGGTAGGTTATAATATGTAACGTCTATCAGTCTATCTGTTGGGTATCTACTATGTATAATATTTAGAATTTTCGATAGTGTTAGCCATATTTATATTCGTATCTCATATTGTTAGCTAAAATAAGTACCTAATAAAAATATATTATGGTGTGAAAATAATTTTGCTCGAGAGCTGTATATACCTAAAGAAACTATGTTGAAATTTATAAATGTGTATGTACGCGTGTATTTATTTGGCGCGTTAAAACGTATATAAATATATAACACTTCAAGAGATCTTTTGATACATTTTGAACTATTTGAAATTACCGAATTTATTTCAAAAACATTACCAAAAATATATGACAATTATAATTATTACAATGATCTCTAATAGCTGCTTTTGTTAGAGAAATGTAAAATATATCCGCATAAAGTTTGGCGACATTATGCAACATTCTGGTGGAAAAAAACCTACAATCAAATAAATTTAGTCACTTTGAAATTAAGATACACTTATATAATAAAGTTTTTAATAATCCTACTAGTGAGTTATTCTAGAATGCTCTAACCTCCAGCGAGAATTTTCCTGATTGGTTACTGTCCCGAGTCTGTCTGTATTTAATGAATAGTTCCTTTTTTACTTGATTTTGGAAAGTTACTATAAGATTACTGAGCACTGAGCTCAATGGTTACGTATTTAGATAAATTTACCATTGCTTGCTTAAATCATGAAACAGCATGCTACGAAATTTCTTATTAATAAAAATATTTCCAGAATCTTTAGTACCAATTTCTAGTTTGTATTTACGGTTTTACGTTTAGTTGCTGAAGTCTCCGTTGTGTTGTCCGCATATATTAAACAACGTCAAATCTTAGTGAAAACTGCACCGTGTGCTCGTGCGCAGCAGTGGGACCGCTTTATTTCTTCCGTGAAACCATGGAGTATCGTCTGTGTCTATGAAAAGTTTCCGTCGTAAAGCATCAAATCATCGAGCATATAACTATATATATACACAATAATAACAATAGAATAGTAATGTGTTGTATGAAAAAAAATTCCGTCAAATTTGTGCTGCGACGTTTCGCCGGTTTTGCACTGTGATTGGCCGACTGATGGCCTATGGTGGATGATTGGCCGATGGGACGTACATACAGATCACTCGTTGTTTGAATTTCACAGTTTAAGACTTTTATGGCTCACGTTACTACTCACTATTCGATTATATGCTCGATGACATATTTTAACCAAACCCATTCTAACACCAGTGCCAATGTCGTCCACACAAAACCATAAAATATAACAATCCTATCAGTTAAACTTTGATTATACTTGTACAATTATAAAATCAATCAGTTAAAATGTTTATCACGACACAGTGCTTTTATAATTCAGAAGCACCGTTGTCAAAAGAAATTTCACGCGAGTTAGACAGCAAATTTTATTTATTAGTAAGCAAAAGGAAATAAAGTCTAAATTGAAATATATCAAGTCTTTGTTTTGATGAAAGTACAGTCCGCTTGCTTCATAATACAGTACCTCTACCATGAGTTATTGTTCCAAGCGCACATGGCATAACTCTAGTCGTTAACGTAAAAACGCAACACGAATAGAAAACTATACCATACTTTGGCCGTGTTCCGATTTAAACTGAGAGCACTGTACAGTGCTCTTACTGGGAGAAATTCGTTCCGTTATAGACTGACAGTATACTGTCGCAGTGCTCTAGGCAATATATGACGTCATGAACCGACGCCATTTTTGCACTGCGAGCACTGTACAGTGCTCTTACTGGGAGAAATTCGTTCCGTTTACACTGACAGTATACAGTTGCAGTATGACGTCGTAATATATGACGTCATACATCGTCGCCATTTTTCTACTGTGAGTTTTTTACAGTAGAGTGAGTTGAGTACATTTTTTATTACGTGCGCATGCACGATGCGCTCAGTGATTGGCTAATTGGCTAACTGAAGTTGGCGCCTGACGGAGACAAATCAACTTTTTGTATTTTTTGTGCTAATTTGTTTATTTGCCGACTTTCGGTGATTGACGAGAAAAAAAATTGGTTGTTTATAAAGTGGTTTACCGACGATAGATAAATCAAATAACAACGTCATAACATAACGCAAGCGTACAATGAGCGTAACGAGATAATGTGTATTACGGGTAATTTTCATGCATGCAGCCGGCGTTCATCGATTTATTAGGCGCAGTCACGTCAAAAATATAGTTTGTTCGATGTTCATTTCTTTATTATTAAAATTTGTATCTTTAATTGTAATTTTTATTTTAACAACTTTTGACTTTGTTCGCCGCTACTATTTGACATTATTTGTTAATTGTTATTCATTCATACAAAGCGAAAGAGCTACTGTCGCTGCGTATCATCATAGTAATTGAAACATCACTGCTGACTGATGTTGCAAGTTTCAATTTACCTAAACCTTATAGGAGTTTATAATCCGACACTTAAATTACGTTGAAGTACAACCGATAGCGCGATTTAATTCCGTTACAGTGACATCTATTGACATAAATAGAAACCTTTTCTAAAACACGCAATAATTAATTTTGTTTTTACTTCTTATCGGTTATACCTACTTATGACTGTTATGTTATGTGAAAATTAATATTATATTGAAAATGTATATGTCAGACCTAAAAACTATTTCTTCAGTAGGAGTCCGAAAAGGAACGGTTTGCGTTCACGTGATGAATGATTTCTGACCATATGAAAAAGACTTTTTTTATAATTGGAAATAAAATCATTAACAAAGTAACTTGATAAATAAAAATATTATTTTTTATGAAATTATCTGATATAAGAATTAAGATTTTAATATATCGTGGTCACCAACACTAGAATTTGCTTAAAACCGAAATTTTTACCACGTAATAATATTAGGTAATTTTGAACCCCTTTTCAACTCTCGATATTTAGGTTCTGTTGCAAACGACGATAATGAAGAAGCAGGTATTAAAATGAACGTAAATAGTTTTGATATGTAATTAAAATCGTGGTAAATATTCCGATTTAAATAGTTATAATAGGTATGAAGAAATTTATCGAATATCAATGGATTCCTAACAGGAAATGACTTTTAAAACTCGCTATCAGTATTCAGTCATTAAGAAAACAGTTGTCTGAGCATAATATTCTGTTCTAGGGATAATATTTTGACCCACTGTATTACAAAAGATATGAGCTCTTCATCATCGTCATCAAAGTCATTATCGAAAGATTCCAATAAATTTTGGACTGCACCAGCAATTGCAGTTGCAATTATTGCGTGTTCCATTAGCTATTTTTCCAGTTAGATAATAAATACCTAATTATTTTTTTAAATAAGTTCATCACTTATTGACCTTACCTAATTTCAATCATTCGGTTATTAAGATATTATACATTAAATTGCTTGAAAAACAATATTTTCTTTAATACTAACAATATACATAATTTACTAACTTAATTATACAATATAATTTTATATATTTTCACGTAAAAACAACCCCATAAAATATATAGAGTATAAAATATTATATTGATATTGCAACCCCAAAAAACGTAGATGTCAGTTCACAGTATACTGTACAGCGTTCCGCTATAGACGGAAACCAGTATAGCTCACTATAAAGGAACGGCTTCTCAGTATACTGCAATGACGTCACACCTTACAGTGGTCCAGTATATATCGGAACGCGGCCTTTGTTTTCTATTTTAAAAGTATTTCTATGTAACAAAAACTCATGGTAGATATAGGGTGACATCTTTCAAATATGTAACTCATGGTAGAAGTAGTATGGTATAGTTTTCTTTTCGTGTTGCGTTTTTACGTTAACTACAATAGTTATGTGCGCTTGTAACAAAAACTCATGGTAGAGGTACAGGTTCTTAGTTCTAACTAATGTTATAGTTAGATTTGTCGCATTGTAATATTTCAAATGGACCAGACATTTTGGATGTTTTGACGTTTCGTGAACATGTCTCAAACGCCAAACCAATGGTAACTTGTGAATCTTAAGTTAGTATGGACCTTTTGTTATCTACTTACACCACGAGTTTCTCTTATGTAGTTTTTTTTATCGACGACCAAGTCCATCTATATTAATATTTTTAATGTGTAATATTAATTGTGTATGAGTAATACTCATACACAAACGTTAGTATTACACATACTCATTGAGTAGTATTTACACTTGAAAGTTTCAAAGCCTTGTCGTGTTTTGCGTATCTATTATTCTATTAACATAAGAAAAAGATAACGGCCCAGAAGTAGCTAAACAATTTTCTCAATAGATTTATTGGATCTAGACTATATAGAAAGGGAAGTACAAGTAACATCGGTACCGATTTTTCGGATTATAATTAATTTAAAGGTAGATGGACTACTTCTGTAACCTTATTTTTTATTTTAGTTCATATATTATGTAAGATATGTCTTATATCGTAAATGTAGTTTGTTTTTGTATGGCTGTAATTCTTTTCTATGACACAAATCAGTATAGTGTAAAGAAAGTAATATAAAATTATGTTCTAATTGTATTTTATTTTTACGCCTAAATAGAAGAGCCAGACTGTATTTTAGCGGTGAGAGGTAAGTGCTGTGTCGCGCGAGCGTCTTCGGGAACTACCATCCTGCTTATTTCTTCTGTGAAAAACTTCTGTTTCGGAAAGGGCAAGACAGGTATGTGATACTATGTGTTTACTGGCACAGAGACTTACCTGGTGACTCTGGGTTCGTCTGCCAGTTTGCCTATCCAATTAACATAAAGTCAGTATTGATTTACAGTACAGGTCTAAACGTTCGAAGTTCTAGGGGAAGTCTGGTTTGAGCTGAACATTGCACTATTGAGATGGGTGTGGCACAATAAGGCCGCAACGACGCACGGGCGTTGCGGCTGCGCTGCAACGTCGCAACGCAATGATTTTAACGCAGTCAATGCCACATGAGCGCCGCGTCGACGCTACGCCAACTCGGCTATCTCCGACGTCGCAGCGTTGGTGTAGGATGTGATTCTGGAAATAAATGTTTGCAAACTACTGCCCATTTGCTTTCCGGTATTTATTACTGAAGCCTTCATTTGATTTATCCCATAAATGAGGTCTTTCTTGTACTAATGAGATAAGACAATCTAAATCAATATCTTCCGCACTCATTTTAACAATAAAATGTGGAACAACTGTCACCTTCAATATGATATTAAATACTGCACTGCTGCCGCTTCGTCATTTAAATGCAGCTCCCTTCCTCATCTCGTCACCCCTCTCCTTGTGCGTTGCGTCGCCGTCCGTCATTTCAACGCGTCGTGTGGCATGTCGTTCAGATTTATATGTAGAACAATTGAGCAGTGAGCGTCACTGTTCAGTCGACGCAACGCACAGAAAACGCCCGTGTGGCACCTCTCTAAGTGCACTTGGTTTTATCTTTTTACTGCGTAGTGTTTTAAGGCATTGGTGAACTCATGGATGGCTCATCAGTGGAAGAAAGCTCATTTCGGTAAGAAAATATGGACGACAGAATTAAAGGTAAATTAACATTTTGTATAATGAAAATATATACAGAGTATAAAAAACATAGATAATAGAAACATAGAGAAGAGCTTCATGGTTTGTATATACCTAAATATTAAACTATCGCATGCACTGGATGTTGTGTGTGATTTTGTACTCTTGTGAAAAGTTGGACGAGTTAGGATGCGATGACAAGCTTTGCCAACAATTTTGCGGAATTCTTTGCCCAAAATTTGTGATGTATTACAAAAAGACGAACACAGATAGCGAGACCATTTTTTAGGTAGAAATGTGCCTAGAAGAATCCGCTGCCGTTAGCGTAACAGGGATTTTAGGTGGTGGCAGTAAAGAAAACCAATAAGCCTCGTCCTTGTGTAGATCTTGTTCAACAACCCAAGTCGAAGTTACCCTCTCGTCTCATAATTGAGAATCTCCTTATGTTTCTTTCAATATTTTACCGGACTAAAGTCACAACACACAACACCTTGTGCACTCTTGGCTGATTATACAGGGTAGTCAAAATGGGACTTTACTTCCCAAATTTAGGGCAATCTCGCCTCACAGTGGCTAAGGCCATTTATCAACAATAATTTAACATTTACACACACAAAAGTTGGAAAACACCCGTAATAAGCGATATAGAAACGAATTTAATAAAATTGTATTTATTTATAATAGTATTTAGAAAATGATTAAATAAAAATATGGCCGGTAGATTACAGCATGTCAGCGTCATGCCGTTTACCGTCACGGCCTTAGAGTCGATTTCACTGGGAAGGCGCGCCAATAGATATATCACATCAAAAATATTTTCCTCAAACGCTAAGACTTATAACTATAAATTTTATAAAAATTAAATGACATTCTTATATAACAATTAAATTCAGTCATTCAAAAAAGCATGGACCAGTCTTTTTGGATGTCTTATTTAAGAATAAACCCTCGATATGATTTAAAAATAAACAAATAATAATTTTAAAAATCAACCACAACAACATAAATACTTGCTAGAATATAAAAATAACACTACCTGTATAGTATGAAATATACAGGTTTATAAAATTTTGATTATAATAATTAATTAGATTAACTAGGAAAAACTAAATTAGTACTTAGTGATATTCGTTTTTTTAAGAAAGAAAAAAAACAAGGTTATAAATTCCTCTTAAATAATTGTGATGTAGTTAACTCTCATTAAAATTCTTTTAACGTGTTATTATTACGAATAGTATGTATTACATGAATACTGGTTTATTTCTAAGAGACAATCAACCTCACATGACTATAAACTTAACATAATAAACAATGTTTAAAGTTATTTTTTTTTTGCTTATATTAAAAAAAACCATATAAAAATGTATATTAATTTAACTGTCAGCTTGAATGTTATTAACTCTATGTGCATCGCAAAGATTGGGTAAACAAAAACGTGCGAAAGCGGGGTTGGGGCCTGGGGGCGGGGCAGCCGCGGCGCTAGTGCCAAACAGATCTACAAATTTCACGACTGTACACACGGCGGCACATCAAGCTTTACATTTCCAGTATAACGGGACTTCGCTTTGTATATTTTTTCTGTATACAATAAACACTTGAAAAAACATTTTTTTTTTAAATATATAGTTGTGTCAAAAGTTGTGGAACAAACATATTGATATTAGCTGTCCAGTCCGGTGTCTAGTAGCTGGTGTTTTACAAATAAATCTGTATAATATACAATCGTCTATAAATCTCTGCTCATGGCAACGTCAAAGTAATATCCTTATTGCAATACCACTGTTTAATTCTATCCTATATTGTGTCTGTGAAAATATGCACAAATTCATGCCATGGTATATAGGCTGTATTTATTGTGCACATGAGATCACTTATAAACATTACATACAAATAAAACTGTTATTCATAATTTCTCTGCTATTTTCTTTAGGTGTACCCTAAAGAAAATAGAAACAGATTTAATCTAGAGTGTATGAAATGTTTTTAACGCAAATATTTTACTTTTTTGATTCTTAAAAAAATATGTATATATTTTTAAAATGTTACTAGCCCTAATGGAAGCCAACGCATTTTAGTTTCATCTTATCCTGAATAGCATAAGTGTCCCTGTGCTAGCACTCTGGTTTCGTCATCTAAATCAGGCCATAGTTCTATGGCTCAAGGAGCGGTATAACCACCCTTTATGATCATGTATCCTGTATTATATATATTGCTTATATTGAGAAAAACTACCTTACCACCTATAAAGGTGATAAGATGTAGTGTTGTAAGACCTATAACTTCGAAATCTATGTCTATAGCAACCAGATCATTGTCGCTGTAAATGCTATCTAAAAATGGTATATTATAAAAAAATATGATCATCATAAGTTAGAATGAATTTGCAATTGCATTATGTTTTTTGCAGAGCTATTGTTGTCAATGCTCAAACCAAACCTCTCAGAGGCTGCACGTTCTTTTTTTCTTCGTCTCTAACAATAGTATTCTCTCATTTTGCCGTTCAACTTGTTCAGTCAAAATTGAAATTTTCTCCATTAAATCTTGCATCAGCTTCATCAAGTCACTGTTGCCATCATTACTACATGTTGTTTCCGATATAATTGAATTGTTTCTGGAAATGATCGTTTCAACTCGACTAAAATTGCTTTTTTCTACCAATTGTTTGTAAAATTCGGACTTTTTAAATTCAAAAATCTCTTCTGTTGTAAGTAAAAAGAAGACAGTTTTTTTAACATCTTCAGCATCAATAGCCTTTAAAACGTTGTTTAATTTGTCAGCATATAGCCCTTGCAGGGATGGCTTTAGTCCCTCTATTAGATTGTTTTCTTTGTTCCAGAAATATGGGATACATTTGTTTTTTACAGCGATGTACAATTCTTGGACCATGTCTCGAAACAGTACACTTATTTTTGTCTCCCAATATTTCTTATCGTTAGTTTTCTCTATTTTCCACAGAAAAAGTGTTTTAATATAATAACTAGCTATAGCTTTCATTCCCATTGCATCTCGGAGTTTCTTCACCTTAAATATACAGTTATTTTAAAATATTTAAATGCAAATTTAACACCCTTTTTTACCACGCTTTTATTAGTTTGGGTTGTATGTATCTATGTATGTATATAATGGAATCTTTGAACATGATTTTGACCCACTTCTAACGACCAGATTTTGTTCAAACTTTGTAGATTTATCGAGGACCAATGACAATACAATAATTTGATAAAATTATTCCAATATCCTGATCTGGATAATCAGGATAGCACACGCTAGGAAGGCGTAAGGCGCGCAAGTTACCTACTCTCTCACTCATTTCTAAAGTGATTGTTGTTAGTTGAGTACTTTAAATTAATAAAATCTTTAATTAAAAAAATCGACGAAATCGAAAAAGTAAAAAATAAATTATAGTTTAAAAAAACTAAAAAACACGCTTTAATAGCAAACCCAACAAACTATTTGAAAATAATTTTTAATTAAAAATAGATGAATTGAATGGGTTAACTAAATTACTTATTGTAAAAAAGCGTGAGGTGCTCAATATTCATTATTAAAAATATTTAATCGGTATCTATTTCTAAAAAGTGAAGTAAATATAAAAACTTAGTTACAAGCACCACGCTTTTTTACAATAAGTAATTTTGTTAACCCAGTTAATTCATCTATTAAAAATTATTTTCAAATTTTTAGTTGGGTTTGCTTTTAAAGCGTGTTTTTTAGTTTTTTTAAACTATATTTTTTTTCTTTAACCCCGGGAAATGCTCTGATGCATCCCGCGGGGGAGTGGGTCTCCCCAGGCGGGTATTTGGGACTCGCTGCGCCCGAAAGCTGGTAAGTGGACGCAGCTCTACCCACTAAAACCTGTCGAGTGCCGCCAATGCCGCCTTTGGTGAGGTGCCCCGGATCTAATGAGCAAACAGGGCACCAAGACGGCTAGTCAGTCTCCCAAGGAACCGACGCCACCTCCACAGGGGTTGTCCCGCACCACAGAACAACCCCTCCCAACGTCAGGACAGTACAATGGGGCGAGGTTCCTCACCTCTTGCCCTTTTGTCCCCTCTTCTTATAAGAGGGGTACAAAGAGCCCCCTCGGCTCAATTAGCTTCGCACAAGGTGCTAGGCTCACCCTAGGTTATTGAGCACCACCGCCACGTCAAGGCCTGAACCATGGTGGAGAAAAAAAAATTAACACCCTTCTAAACCGATAAGTTTCTTCTCAAGTGTACTAGAGTTAAACACAATGCAAGTGATGTATTTGTATCGAGGTATATTGTCACTGACAGTTGAGAGTACAAGAGTTGCAAAAAAAAAAACAATAAATAACTATATCAAAGCATTATAATAAATCACACGTACCTCATGTGCGATTTAATATAATAGAAACTATATGTATAGAATGAATGGTTAACTTACCAGTCTTATTGTCATTTTTAAATATTTTGTATCTTTAATCATTTCTCGTTCGAAATCCTGAAAGGAAAGTCGCCAACATCGATTTTGATTACCTTGATCCTGGTCAGCTTTATTAGGCTTTGGTACAACAAGCCACTCCTTACATTTATGGCCATTAGGGATTCTGCAAAAATAAGAGATGATTCCAAAAAGATGTAAAATATCTATATAAATAGCTCTTTGAGTATTTTACGCGAATGCGAAAAAGAGAAATCACGAATTAAGTCATAAAAATCTATAAAAAAATAAAAGTCCAGAACGAAGTCTTAATGCTAACTTATTTGTACTTCCTACTTAACTTATTACTAATAAACCAGGGATAGTGAAGAGGATCACCCTGTATGACCTATACCAGATTCCCTTTTCCTTAGATCTGCTCTCAAAATTATTTTTCCATTTACTGAATAAAATACGTTTGACAAAAAAAAAAATCTTAGACTTACTTATAACCAATCGGCCACCGAGGTAACATGAACCTAATGACTGGGACCAAATCTATGTCGAGTACAAAGTCAGGGTCTGCAAAATGATTTCTAATCTGCAATGTATAGGCAGGGCCGGATGCTTTATACTTGAGAAGGTAGGTGCGATCGTTAACTACCACCGTACCCTTGAAATCGTTTATCGCTTTTTGTATGATACTGCACAGCCAGTGACGAAATTTATTTTGCAGCAAATATTTGTCCGGGTCTCGCCAGTCGCGAATGACCTTATGACATGTCTCCCATCCCTATAAAATATTGTACATGTTACACAGTCCATTATAATATTAAATTATACTACATAATACGTAAGTGAGATTGGTTATTTTTCATTCTAGCAAATTATTTTTGATAAAACCATTCTACCAGAGTTCCTCAAATTTCTAGTATTTCTAGACATTGTTATGTTTTTCTACTTTCATTTGGGTAAATGATAGATCCCTCTTAAAATTTCAGAAGGATCTATTATTAAGAAGTACATACATATTTCAGTTATTGAATTCAAATATTATTGTTTCTCTAGAAATTTATGACATTGGACTATTGGAGATCTCAGTTAGCATCTCACAGACCCCAATTTAGTTTAAATTACATAAACTATTAAGATGGTAAACAGTAAAAGGTCGCACAACACAATAATAAAATGTTATTGGATGCCGATCTAGTTGTTTCCCTAACAATTGTAAGCGGCTCTTGAAATGTTTACTAACGGAAAACAAAATATTAATTACCTGTTGCTTATCCAAGTAGTCAAACGCATTTGTTATTTTTAGTTTAACAAATCCGGGGCGATCATTTTCTAATATGATTCCATTTTCACTTTCACCATAATGTATTGGTAGTCTTATAACAATGTCCATATCAAACTCGTCCATCTTTCCTACCTTAATGCCATCAGATACACTACCTCCATACATCACCTAATAAATGGAAATGTTTTAAAGATACTTTGAAAGAGTAACTAGATTATTATTTCCAATTGCGAATGACAATTGTAAACTGCATTAGTAAGTGTTTTTAACGAAATTCATATTATCAAATATTATTTATAGCATCACAAGTTTCATCACATCCGATATTATGGCCTTCATAAAATTTGTCATATTATAACATATTGGTAGTGGGATCGCTTGTTCTGGCAAAAAATTTCCACCCACTTTGGGGCCCGTGTAGCACAGAATCCCATATCATGAATACGGCTGATACAGTGGTAGTTACGCCCGTGATACCTATCCTAGAAATATTTATAACTTAAAGTTAAAGAACCCAGTACAGCCACAGAATAAATAAAAGTACTACGTAAATAAATCAGGCATCTATATTAAAAATGGAAGGCCGTAGGCGATTACACCTCGCCACAATGCTGTTTGGCATAGTCAAGCATGGTGTACCTGTCTATTTATTTGAAAGGCTGGAATGGACGAGAGACATTAACACCACACACTGCACTCGATCAACTCACAGCACATTGTGTATGCCGATTCATCGCACAGCAGCATTTAGGGGTTGCTTTAAATACGCAGCAACCAAGTGCTGGAACAACCTCCCTCCTCCTCTGCGGAACCTCTGTACTAAAGCCAGTTTTAAACGCCAATATAAGAAATATTTATTGGAGGTACAAAAACTAGAGTAGTTTTTTTTTTCTTTTCTCTTTTTTTTCTTTTCAATGTTTATGTGAGCATAACATAATACTATGTCATTTATATATTAAGTATTTTATTTAAGCAATGTGTATGTGAGTATGTATATATGTATCTATATAATATGTGCATATATGTATATAATATATTTATATTCCGACTTATAAAATAAGTATATGATCGAATAAACCATACAGTATAATTTATTATGTTGTTTATATCACGGTATTATTAGTATAGTATCATATAATATTATGTAAATTTTATATTTTTATTTATGTTTTTTTTTTCTTCAGAATGCCGCCAAAATAAATAACTAATAAAATTAATGGTGGGCCTGAAAACCAGTGTTAGGGCTATTATAGTCCTAACTTAAACTGAGGTCGCACCTTTTTGTGAGGCTCGCTGCGAACATAATTTTATGTACATAATGTTTTTACCTCGCTAAATAATTTTAATAGGCCAGTTATGTACATCTGTTGCATTTTTTATTATTTTTTGTTTACATTCTTTTTATTTTATATGTACTTGTGTTTTTTTTGTATAATATTCAATTCATGCAGTGTGTTCTCACAAATAAAGTTGTTTATTATTATTATTATTAATAAGACTCTGCAACATGATTTAAATCAATAGCGACTCTCGCTACCATGCAATAAAGTTCAATTCAGGCCGCGCGGCCACATGAGTAAAAATAAACGGAACAGAGGCTAAGCTTCACACAACTTTACAGATATTAAAAATAAGACTACAAGCGTCCGACGCGTGTGTGTGTGTGAGCACTGAGCACTTGAGGCTCGTCACGTACGAGAAGAAACCGACCGAAACCAGTTCATCAAGTGCTCAAGCACAGGGAATTGAGTGCACACGTTAAGTTGCGTTGTCACACTTAATTATTATTTTCGTTTGGCGAGCGTTTCGATTTAATAACATCGTTCTTAAATTGTCGTTAATTAAAAGTAAAAAGTCTCAATATGGTTTAATGTACTGTGTGTATGAACAATTAAATAGTAGAGCAATTAAAAACAAATCACATTTTAACTATCCCAAAGACATACTTAGGTAAGGTTGTAACATATTATTTTATTTCAACTAATTATTATTACTTTCGATAAATAAAGGTACTTCTGTTCCCCACCATGGTTCAGGCCTTGTCGTGGCGGTGGGTCTCAGTAACCTAGGGTGAGCCGCTGCACCTTGGGCGAGGGGGCTCTTTGTACCTCTCTTATAAGAAGAGGGGACTAAAGAGCAGGGGGCAAGGGGTGAAGATGGGAACCTCACCCCATTGTACTGTCCCGACGTTGGGAGGAGTTGTTCTGTGGTGCGGGACAACCCCTCTGTGGAGGTAGCGTCGGTCCCTTGCGGGACTGACTAGCCGGCGAGGTGCCCTGTTTGTTTACTAGATCCGGGGCACCTCACCAAAGACGGCATTGGTGGCACTCGCCGGGTTTTAGTGGGTAGAGCTGCGTCCACTTACCAGCTGTCGGGCGCAGCGAGTCCCACATACCCGCGTGGGGAGACCCACTCCCGCGCGGGATGCCTTCAGAGCATTTCCCGGCGTTAAAGAAAAAAAAAGTGCTTCTGTTAGGCGATTTTAATGCCAGAGTAGGACAGGAAAACATTGCCTGTCCGAATGTTCTAGGTAGGCAGAATATACAAAAAAACAAGAACGGACATCTGCTACTTAACTTTTGTGCACAGTACCACATTGCAATAACGAACACCATGTTCAGACTTCCAGCCAAGCACAAAAATACATCGATGCATCCTAGATCTAAACACTGCCATTTAATAGATTACTCCATCGTACGTCAAAAAGATGTTTCATCACAGGCTTGTCGTTTCAACTCCGTCTTTGCCTCCGCCGCCCGTGTAGATCTGGCAGAATAAAGCCGACGCGTCTTAACGTGGAAAGGTTCTCAGATCCTGAGATTTTTCAGGGGGAGGGTTTAGGGGGTAAACCCCCCCCCCCCCCCGAAAAATTAAGATTTTAACATTAATAATATTAAAATAGAAAGAGGCGAGCGGCATAACTTTTAAATAATTATTAACCTAAGTACATAATATGAATTTTGACTTTGCCCTCTCTACCACCCACCACTACCCGCGATGCCGTGCGCCACCGGCTGTTGATACTACTCGTTCATACTCGTCGTCGTCGTATTTAGTCTGTTGCTAGTCATCACGTTATCAAGTGAGTGTCTAGTAAAGCAGAATGCAATTTGCAGTGTGTCATTTGTGTGATTTGACATCGAGTAAACACTTGCGTTATAAATACAACAGTAAGTAAACACTTAATAAAATATTTTAATTAATCTAATAATAAGAAGTAATAACTGGTCAATTATTTTTTATATTAGGTTGTCATACATTTAACGGATTTTATTCGAGTAATTAATCAAATTATATAAAAAGGGGAAAAGTTGCGGTCGTAATTATTGGTGGGAGGCGAGGACATTAGTTCTGTAATGTGTATGTATTTAATCATATGAACCTGCTGTTTTCTTTTTCATATTTCTTTTATATATTAAAATTTTTTCATGCAATTTTAGTAGTTTTATTTTCTTGAACCCCCCCTGAAATTAAAACCTGGCTACGCCCGTGGATCGTAGTATGAGGGAGAAATATGCCTCGACTTTGTCACAGATGTTGCCACCTGCGAACCAAGATAGCGGTGATGTTGACGCTGACTGGGAAACATTATCAGCTCACATTTTTGACACAGCTACTGTCACAACAGCTATAAGTCCGTAAAAGCGAGAATTGGTTTGATGTCAATGACAGTGTCTTCAGGAACGCGATTGACAAGCATCGATGTCTGTTATGGCTACGTGGATGCGCAAGCCCTCGTGGTATTGCGGAGATTAAGAAAAGTAACTTAGAGCTTCGGAGGTTAACTCGGGGAAACCAAAGACAAATGATGGCTGGAGAAGGCTCTACACATGCAGCAGCTCGCTGACACCAAGCAGGTGGGTGAATTTTATGAAGGTCCGAAAATTATTAGACACGACCTCACTTGCGAAAGTGCCGCTCAAGCCTGCTAATGGCGGAGGCCTTCTTAAAAGCAAAGAACGAGTGTTACAACGATGGGCGGAACATTTTAATAATCTGCTGAACGTGAACCAGTCGTCATAATTCATGTTTGTTCGATTCCTCAACTCCCCATCGACTTTAAGCTGGACGAGCCACTCAGATGTGGTGAGGTTGTTCTTGCCATTAAACAACAACAGAACAAGCGCGCGGCCGGCATTAACTTTATACCGGGTGAACTACTCAAATATGGCGGTGAAGAGTTGCATTCAGCTATATGGGAGCTTTTTGTTCTTATGTGAAAAGAATAAAAAGTAAAGTAAAAGCTTCTAAAGTTTCGCGTATTAGGGTTCTATATAAGAGCACGGGCGAATGTTCGGAGTGTGACTCCTACAGTGGTATATCGCAACTTTCCGTCCCCGGAAAAGTTTATGCTAGGGTATTACTCTCTGCCCTTTGGGGGGTGCTTGGCAAGTTTGGATGTACTGAAAAGTTTGTAAGACTCCTTCGACTCCTGCATGAAGACATGCACTGCTGCGTTGCTGTCGACGTTGAACAAGCATACTTTTTTCCCGTTACCTGTGGGGTGAAGCAAGGGTGCGTATTAGCGCCCACATTGTTCGCGTTGTTCTTTGCTGTCGTGCCGAGAAGTCTAACAAACTACCTCTACGGGTGTCCGCATTCCGCACCGACGGCAACATCTTTCATCTAGCGAGGTTTAAAGCCCTCTCAAGTTTCACACGCGGTCCTAACTGAGGTTATGTGTATGCACATAACCTCAGTTACGATCTGTGTTTTGTGGCAAAATCTCCAGATGGCCTGCAACAGCTAATGTCGGACTTCCACGAATCTCGCTGTAAATACGGACTGAAGATCAGTGTCAAAAAGACGAAGAGGTCATGTCTTTAGATATTGATAGTCACGAGGCACTGGCCATCGGACTCTGTGAAGACAAGCCGAAGCAGGTCAAAAAATCTCGTTATCTAAGGAGCACATTAACATTTAAGTGCGACCTGGACGCTGAGATTAACAGTAGGATTTGTGCTGCGGCTGCAGCGTTCGGAAAGCTGGACACTGAGGTCTTCGCATAACCTCAAGTTGAATACGTAGATTTCGGTGTATATGGCAATTGTTCTCCCCAACATGTTTTACTCAGCTGAGAATTGGACAGTGTACCATCAACACATTCGCATATTGGATAGATTCCATATAAAAAAAAATCCTCAAGATCGGATGGTCGGATGGTCTGATTATTCAGAACTTCGAAGAACCAACGTAGGAGGTATCGAGTCCTATATCATTCGGCGACAAATTCAGTGGTGCGGATATGTGTCACGAATAGCAGAACAGCGAGTGGCTAAGTGCGTCTTTTATTCAGAACTTGAGGAGGACAAGCGTAAGCATGGCGGACAACTCCTCAGGTATAAAGACGTGCTTAAGAGACACATGAAACGTCCATCTCAGTGGGAGAAGCAGGCAGGATTACAAACCTCAGTTTCCAATAAACCACTTTCACTACTTGTCGATACTGGATCTTCAATTTGTCTCCTTCGAAAGTCTGCAATTCAATCATTTTCTAAATTAAAGCTAAAAAATAATAATATTAGTCTTAAAGGCATTGATAATACTGAAGACTCTGTTCCCACTATAGGGAGCCTGGAAATTAATCTAATATTTGATAAAGAATCAATACCTTTTACATTTCACATAGTAGAAGACATCAACCTTGCATATGACGGCATAATAGGAAGTGATCTATTTAGCAAATACCAATGTTCCATAGATTATAATAGGCAAATATTAAATCTTAGTAAAAACAAAATTAAACTAAAATTTTCAAAACCTATTTATGAAATCCCTCCTCGGTCTGAAATAACTATTGAATGTACTGTAAAAAATCCAGAATTGAAAGAAGGCGCCATCTTAGATCAACATTTAAGTGAAAACTTATTTGTCGCTAACTGTTTAGCTAAAGTAAAAGAAAATAATCGAATCAATTTGACAGTACTCAATACCTCTGAAAAATTAGCTACTCTAAATTCAGATCTTCAACTTATTCTACACCCAATTGATAATGCATCCTACCACATTAATTTTTCTAACAAACCTTGCTTGGATAGAACTAATGAAGTTTTAAAACTACTCCGGACCTCAAATCTAAATCGGGAAGAATGCAACGCCCTGTATAAAACTTGCTCCAGATACTCTGATATTTTTCACTTACCCAATGACATACTTACCTCAACCGATTCCATCCAGCATGAGATACGAACTTCTTCTGACCAGCCTATTAATGTTAAATCCTATAGATTCCCTGAAGTGCATAAACAAGAAGTAAATTCCCAAATCAACAAAATGCTTAGCCAGAAAATAATCCAACCTTCACTTTCCCCATGGTCCTCACCAATATGGATAGTTCCGAAGAAAACTGATGCTTCCGGCCAGAAAAAGTGGAGAATTGTAATCGATTACCGGCGCCTAAACGACATCACAATAGGAGAAACCTATCCTATCCCTAATATAGTCGAAATCCTTGACCAATTAGGAAACTCAAAATATTTCTCTACCCTTGACCTAGCTTCCGGTTTCCACCAAATCAATATGTCGCCCAAAGATGCGTGCAAAACAGCCTTCAGCGTCCCACAAGGGCATTTCGAGTTTACCAGAATGCCATTTGGCTTAAAAAATGCACCGGCAACCTTGCAAAGACTAATGAATAACGTCCTAACTGGCCTCCAGGGAGAACGTTGTTTTGTTTACCTTGACGACATTGTCATCTATTCCCGCGATCTGTCCACTCACATACAAAATTTAACCTCCATTTTCGAAAGACTCCGCACTTTCAACCTCAGGCTACAGCCGGATAAGTGCGAGTTCCTGAGGAAGGAAGTCGGATATTCAGGACACATCATTACCGAAAATGGGCTAAAACCTGATCCTAACAAAGTTAAATCTGTACAAGAATTTCCAACTCCTAAATGTCCAAAGGACATTAAATCCTTTTTAGGACTTATTTCCTACTATAGACGCTTTATTCCCGATTTTTCCAAAACTTCAAAACCCCTTACATCACTTCTAAAAAAGGATATTCCATTTGAGTGGACCAACGAGCATCAGTTATCCTTCGAAACATTAAAAAACAAGCTTTTAACTGCTCCTGTCCTTATCTATCCAGATTTTACAAAACCATTTAATCTCACTTGTGACGCCTCTAATTACGCAATATCTTCCATCCTGTCTCAAGGTCCTGTTGGCAAAGACCACCCTATAGCCTACTCGTCAAGGACCCTAAATAAATGTGAAGCTAATTATAGCACAACAGAAAAAGAATTGTTGGCCATAGTCTGGGGTTGCAAAACCTTCAGACCATATTTGTTCGGTCGGAAATTCACCATCATAACCGATCACCGTCCGTTAAAGTGGTTATTTAACCACACTGACCCAAGCAGCAAATTGCAACGCTGGCGTCTGCAACTCTTAGAATATGAGTATGAAATTGTATACAGAAAAGGGAAACTAAATTCTGCAGCAGACGCGTTATCCAGGTATCCTGTAAATCCTATTCAACCCAAAAACGCTGACTCATTGCATCCGAATCCTACTGAAACCGAACCAGACAACTTAGATAAAGACTTAATGGACCTTCTCATATCTCCCTTTACTTATAAATCTAGACGAAGTGCAGTTTAATTCGGCAGATCCTCTACTTATCGAACCCTTACCTAATGTAGAACCAGATTCGCAGCCATCGACAAGTTGGCCAAACATAAATGTCCCTGTACCTTCCAATGATAACATGGTTCCAATTCCTCCCACGTTGGTTGAGTCTCCACCAGCACCCTGTGAATCTGAAACAGAAAACAATGATGTTATAAATGATAACAATACACCTCCAACTGATACTTACGCTAAATTCTTAAAGACTTCATCATCTGTGAAATACGATACTGACATAGTTGAACATAATGATAGTATAATTAAAAGTCAAAATAAAATAATAATAATACCTACGTCACTTGATCTTGACGAAGTTAATCCGTATGTAGAAGATATCCTTTCAAATTACGCAGATTCTGAAACATTCATAAATTCAGAGAAAGAATTATTTGCTTATAAATACATTAATATAACCAACAAAACATATTACTTCTTATTTTATAAAGTTCACCACTTTGATACATGTTCCTATAAAGATATTTTCGAATCTTTATACAATCTTCGAAATCATTTCATTACAACATCCAGGGATGAACATATCGACAAAATAAGTATTACGGATTTTAAGAATCCTTTTGACAAACACACATACATAAAAATTTATACAATGCTAGCTCATCTATTTCACAACACCCGTATCCAAATTAATATCTATCGTAATAAAATATATTATCCTAGTCCCTCTGAAGTCCTGAAAATCCTAAGAGAAAACCATGATATACCAATAGCTGGATATCTTGGTTCTAGTAGAATGTATAATAAGATTCGTGAGTTATACTATTGGAGAAATATGCGAAGTGAAATTGAAAATTATGTAAAGAACTGTACATCTTGTCAAACAAACAAAGCCCTTAGGAAAATTAACCGAGCTCCGATGCAAATAAGTTCAACCTCCACTGCTCCCTTTGAGAGACTATCCTTGGATATAGAAGGTCCTCTTCCTGAATCCGGTACAGCTAAACTTAAATATATACTTACCCTCCAGGATGATTTAACCAAATACTCAATAGCTTATCCTATTCGCAGTACTACCGCCGAAGAGACCAGTGATTGCCTTATCCACTTTATTTCTTTATTTGGTATCCCAAAAACCATATTGACTGATCAGGGAACCAATTTCACATCAGATATGTTTAAATAGACTTGTAAATTCCTTAAAATTAAACAGCTCTGGTCTTCTCCCTACCACCCACAAACACAAGGTGCGTTAGAGAGAAGCCATTCAACATTAAAAGAATATCTAAAATCTTATATATCTGAAACGCAAGACAACTGGCCTAAGTATGTGTACACGGCAATGCTGGCATATAACACAGCTACACACTCAACAACAAATTATACTCCTTATGAGTTAGTTTTTGGCCATAAAGCTGTCCTTCCTAACTCCCTCTATGAACCAGCTCCAAACGCTACTTACTCTGACTATATTAGAATGCTTCAGCACCGCCTGAAAGTCACGCGAGACAAAGCTATTGAACATATAAATAAATCTAAAGAATCTTCAAAAAATTATTACGACTCGCATTCTCGACCTGTTAGCTATCATACTGGTGATTATGTATATTTAAAAAACCATATCCGTATGCGTACCCGTACCCGTACAAAGTAATTAAAATAAATGGTAGAAATAGTCTTACCTTATTAATAAATAGAAGACACGTCACTCATCATTTTGACGAAGTTAAGTTAGCCCGTCGTGGCGATTTTTAGTTAAGTTAATATTAAATGTTAAGTAATGATAATATTTAGACATTTACGTTATTATTACTTATTCTTTACAGTTTCAAAAGCTATGCACAAGAAGCATTCATCGATACGTCAATGAATTCTTCTGGGATATATTTTGATCCAATTGGGTCACTCAGAATTATAGATGGACATCTTAACATTGTGATACCCATAGATATTTCTTTCATACAGCCACATATTAAAAACTTGAACGGTGTAATAGGCAGCTCAAAGATGATATGTAAACAAAGTACTCTCTATGCAGATATCGAATGACATAACTTACTAGAACCGTTGTCTGTTAGACTAAACGATATAATTCGCGACTTTGATTCCATTTCTCATTTAATAGAAATTAGATCTAAAAGATCCGCGTGGTTTGGCGGAATTGGCACAGCATTCAAACACTTATTCGGTACCATGGACGAAGATGATGCTCTTCGTTATAATACAGCTATTCAAATTATTGAACGCGATCAAACTAAATTATCTCAATTGGTAAAACAGAATATTTTAGTCACTACCTCAACAATTTCATCTTCAAACGATGTTATAAAGAATATAAGCGTCAATGAACAACATATAAATAAGGTTGTTCAGACTCTCACCCTTGCTCAACAAAACTTGACAACTATGTCAAATAATTTAGTAATAAAATCGAACTTTAATCAATTACTAAATACCTTAGAGAGTAGTATGTTGGCATTATCATTTAAATTAGAAGATATTATTAACGCAATTATGTTTAGTAAATCAAATGTTTTGTATCCCTCCATAATAACTCCGACTCAACTGTTTTCGGAACTTCTCGAAAATTACAGATTTTTAGCTGATTACCATCAGCTCCCTATAACCCTATCTATAGAAAATATATATACATTGTTAAGTATATGCGAAATTGCTTCTTACTACAGTAATAATAAGATAGTTTTTGTGTTAAGTTTACCACTTTTAAATTTAAGGAATTATCACTTGTATCATAACATACCCTACCCTGTATTAGTGGCTAACGATACATATAGTACAATAGTACCAACAGCTAAATACATAGCATTAAGTAGAGATAGGACTTTTTATTGTAAGCTGGATAGTTTAAGTAGTTGTAAGTCTCTGTATGATTCAAACTATATATGTAACGATGTTGATGTTTATTCTAGCTCAACATCCCCCATCTGCGAATCGGAAGTCATTGTAAAACCTTTAAAGTCCGTGCCCTCTATATGTGAAACAAAGGTTTTTGTGGGTTTTCTAGACATTTTCCACCGTTTATCGAATAATAAATTTTTATATGTCAATACAAATCCAACAAAATTATCAGTAGATTGCAAAGATTCTGTCAATTCGGAAATTGTTTTATTTGGAACCGGCATATTCAATTTACGAGAAAATTGTATAGCCTTTAAAAGTGATCTTAAATTAATACCAAAAAACTCTCAAACAATTAAAATACAACCCATTAATATTAACTTCAGTTTATTAAATGCTACCTGTTGTAATTCAGAAATGTTTAATAAAATAAAACCATTTGTCCCCACATTAAACCTAACTGATATTAATATTGACTTAATTAAAACACAGAAAAATATAGAAATAAATCATGATATTGTAAAGAATTTAAATAAAATGATTGAAAAACCCCATATTGTTTTATATGGGCAGTATTATTCTTTTTCTACAATTGTAATAAGTTGCCTTGTAATAATTTTTATTTTAATCATTCTATATCGTAAATTTGTAAGGCCAGGCACATGTCGAATAATTCTAAATAAACGTAATATTAAAATAAATAAAACTGAAGAATTTTCTGAAATCCCTCCTGAGTCCCATATTGAAATCCCACTCGAAACTATAAATGAAACTCCACTTCCTAAAATCCGCTCTACTCTCCCATAAACTTAACCCTTCTGGGATAAGTTTATTTCTAACCCCGGGGGCTGTTATATACCAGTCCTGTATATAATAGTGCCTAGAGTAAGCCTTTCCTATTGATATATAATCCCTGCACTCGGTCCTACTAGTTAGTTCATCTCCAGTCCTCATCCAGACAATTCCTCAGTTTTTGAGAGATCCGCGCGCGACATTTGCCTTTTGCCAGCTAACTTTTTAATTTGTATTGAATTAACTTTCAGTGTAATAAAAGTTATTTTTTTTAAAAAGTGATTTTCAAAATCTCCCATAACAGAACGAACGTCATTAGAGGAGCTAAAGCTGTCGGCTGTCGCCATGGCCGAAATCGGCCGGATCAGATCATCACTAAGTTTATAAGGAGGTGCCTAAAGTCTAGTTAGCGAAACTTTTGACCCGACATTAATTCTTAAATCTTAGCTAAACTATTCAGTAAAAATAAAAATATACAGATGACTAATTAAGAGACAATTTAAAAAAGAGTTAATGTTTCTGAATTTTTCGTTCCTTATTGTGAATCAACAACGTCATTATATGAATAATTGTAATTAAAATGTTTGAAGAGTGATAAGTTCATTTAATTTTTGTTACATTTCTAATTTTGTAAATCAACAAGAACTATGAATGTTATTTTATTTTTAATCGCATACAAGTTAAGGTTTCTAATTAATATGTATAAATGACCATAAATATATAAAAGACTTAACTTAGTTCTTTGAGGGAGGCCTATGTTCAGCAGTGGCCGGATAGAATGGTGGATGATGTCTGATGATGTTATAAAAGACTTCATTTTATTAATAATTTTGATAGACTTGCTTTACATTAATTTCAGCAAAATAGTGCAAGTATGTAAAATGTAAATGATGTTTCTTACTAACGAGGGCTGCCTTTTTTTTAAAGAATAAAATCAATTTGAAATTTGCCAGTGTGTCCCTACATATCATTCATTGCTATTGACTATCGGACTTAATGCCAAATTCTAATCAAATATATTAGGTATAGTTATAGTGAATAAATAAATATTCCCACGTAATTTTGATGCCCATTCAAATTCAAAAATTTTGAAAAGAACCTTGTGGTTTTTTTTTTCCAAATTCAAAATTTTCACTCTTACCTACTTTTAGCTTTTTACCTAAACTGCGGAGTGCGCCTAGCCTGATACAACACTAAACATACCTGGCTTGCATATTTACAAAAAAAGTTGCATTTTTCTTCCATCTTTTGCTTTATTTGTTCAAATATACTTTTAAAAACTACTTGAGATTTTTTTAAATCATCATCTTTTAAAGCAACAAATTGTCTGTAAACTTCCTGCAAGTATACATCCAGATGCTTCTTTTTTGCAGACATATTCCTAGAAGTTTTGAATATCAACATAATATATAAGGTTCGGTAAAATCAATAACGGAAACTTTGGGCATGTGTGATCTACTGCTTGTACTGTGTCAAGACATTTAGGCAAAAAAAATGCAATTAAAAAAAAGCCAAATTATATTGCATGAAATGAAATCTATTGCATTTCTTAAATTATCCATGCACGATACATACATACAAGAAAGGTCATTGGGTTCATGTCTAAACAGCTGATGGAGTTGTTTTCTTTTCATTTATTAAAACATATTTTCATAGCTTACAGTATGAGAATATGTTGCAACCATAAAAAAAAATTTATTTTATAATACAGATTTTTTGATATATAAAAATATATTATCATCTTTCGTGACAAAATCGTGACGATTAAGTGACAAATTAAAACAGTTTTATGGATAATACTTTGCGGATTGAAACAGCAGACTTACACCAAACCAACTTAAACCAAAGTTATTACATAATTTCTACACAATGTACTAAGCTAAAATCATTACACTTTTTATGTATTCCTAACATAAATGATTATTTAAATAAAGTGTTTTAGATAAATTAATATAGAAAACATAAGAGCTACAATGGTCTAGTGGGTATGGGCTTGGCCTCTTGAGTGAGAAGTCTGGGTTTTATCCTGCCCACTGTGAAGCCTTAAAAGAGATTTGGGTTTCTAAATTTCTACATGAGACCATCACTTGCTCGTTGGTGAAGGACCAATTGTGAGGAAACCTGCATGCCTGATGAGATTAAAAGTCTTTGAAGGTGTGTGAAGTTCACCAACATGCATTGGGCCAGCACATCGGTGAACTATGATCCAACACCCTTGATTCCAAGAAGACTCTTAGTAGGACAAAAACTTTATTTTTTCTATATTTTTTTAAATTATAGCTTAGTCTCAAAAATTGAAGCTTTCTTTACTGTCTTAAGTTGAGAGTAAATGCATTTAAATATGAATTAAATTATAAATTGATATTAGGGAGATGTTGATAATAGCATATGCATGACATCAATAATAAAAATTGGTACTTGTTGTCTGTTGAACGTTCAACACAACACCAATAATGAAGTAACCAACTATGGTGCTACATAATGCTTACCTTAATAACTGCTTTACAAAAACTTAATGACTTTAATGTTTAATCTTTTTGTTTAATTGGTCTTGGTCGGTCTGAAATTTCGTGCACTAATAAGTAATGACTAAACAATACTGTATATCATGTACATGTGTCCCGTGTCCGGTCATCATTACTCATTACCCATTGTTTAAAAAATGATCCTTTTCTTGATTCTTCCTGTTTACAAATATATGTAATATGATTAGTGATTATTTTTTTTTTTTTTAATTTATTGAGAGCTGGATTCGAGTCCTTCGCTCGATTAGTGATTACAGACTACAGTGTTTCCACTTTAAAGATTTCCTTTCCCCTCGACTCAATTGAGATTTCCCCTTCTCAGGTCTTATTTCCCCTCAACAAAATTTTTACTATAGTTCGTTTTTTCTATATATCTTTTTTAAGCTATTTAGGTCCAAATTAAAAAAAATGCACAAAATTGTTTCTCGATTTCCCCTTTCTCTTCCCCACTGGACCCTACTTTCCCCTCAAAAGGGGAAGTTCCCCTCATTGTGGAAACACTAAATATGAAATATCTATTGTCTATGCTGGGGTTTTGTTTATTATTCAATGTTATTATTTTCATTTAAAGGCTAATGCTACTACGCTATTAGCCATACAAAATACAATATTCGGTCTGTAATACGGAGAAATGGCGGGAAACCCCAAGGAGCGCGGCTTCGCCCCTCTAGCCCCCATCAATCAACTATCATTCTCCATCCCATCCACCCAAGGCAGTCCACCACAATATTCGCCAACCAATCACAATATATAAAGATTAAGTTTTTAAAACAAACACTATAGAAAACCACTCCGAATGGACAAAACACAAAATAACAATTAATTAACGGGAAACCAAAAAAAACACAACCGCGCGTCCCGATGTTTCCCGCCATTCTCCTATTATTCAATGTTCATTTCAAACTAGTGATGTACGATATTTATCAGTATCGTTGAAATATCGATATAAGTCTCAGAAAAACGATAATTAAACAACAAAATATAAAAAAATCGTTGTTCTTTAAAAAAATTGAAGTGCGATATTTTTTAATGGTGTCGATTATAAGTTTGAGATGACATTTCGGACTCTAACTATGTAAACGTAAGTGTTGATGTGCAACTTATTGTACTACTCACAACAACAAAAAGGTTATGATTGATCGTTTTAAATTGCAACTTGCATTATCAAATTAAAACTAAATAGATTTAGTTATAACAAGGACGCCTTATGACAAGTTTGTCTTGATGTTTTACAAAAACAATTAATTTTGACTATCTTAAAGGGATGTTGACATTTTTTAGGATTGTTTTTAAATCGTTTATTAATATCTAATGAAGGCCTTAATATTATTAACTTTTGCTTAAATACGTCTAATGCATTTAAATGCATTTTATAATGCATTTTAAATTTCGCTCCATAACGCTAACACTTGTCACGTGACGTCATAAATATCGTAAGAGTGATGAGATGATTCTAAATTTCGTTAGTAAAAATGGCTTCTAAGTATTTTAAGTGTTTTGGGGTGCCTATGTGTATGTACATTGTTAAAACGCCTGATAACTTGTTTATACTTGTACCGCGTACGGAAAAAGCACGAAAAAATGACTTCAGCTTGCCCTCAGGGCTTCAGCACTTCCCCACCATGGTTTAGGCCTTGTCGTGGCGGTGGGGCTCAGTAACCTAGGGTGAGCCGCTGCTACTTGGGTGAAGCTAATTGGGCAAAGGGGGCTCTTTGTACCCCTCTTATAATAAGAGGGAACAGAAGAGCAGGAGGCAAGGGGTGAGAATGGGAACCTCACCCCATTGTACTGTCCCGACGTTGGGAGGGGTTGTTCTGTGGTGCGGGACAACCCCTCTGTGGAGGTGGCGTCGGTCCCTTGCGGCACTGACTAGCCGTCGAGGTGCCCTGTTTGTTTACTAGATCTCGAAGAACTTGTGTTACGGGTACCAGACAACGGAAATATGTTTAATACTTTTATACTATACATATATTTAAGATTTTTATTATACACATATTTAGTACACATCCATGACCCAGGAACACAGACAATATTTTTGTTCCCTGGCGGGATTCGAACACCCAACCTCCGGCTTAAGCACCAACGCGCTTTCCATTGACCCGCAGAGGTCGACAAAATTTAATAATAATTATTATATTTTTTATTACATTCCTTTAAAAATAAATTTTATAAATTTTACGCATTTATCTGTATATGTACTTTAATATTTTTCAACATGATATATATAAATATAAATTTATATATATATACATTTATTTAAATATTATTTGCTAATATATTTTTAAATGTATTCGTAATGTAAAACATGTTGAAATAATAATAAATAATAATACTTTTTTATTAATTAAAGTTTTACTTTTATTTTTTTATAACAAATAGCTCTATCTATTGGCAAAAATATAAAACTACTGCCAAAGTTAATGTTCCTCAAAACTCAGATGGCGGCACTATACATATATTATATGTATATGAAAATGAAGCTAATGTATGAAAATGTGCCCCTTGCTAGCACTAGTAATTATCAACAGCAGGGGGCTGTTGATAATTACTAATGATGATGATGATAAATATATTTAGAATTGTAACAATATATACAAAATACTAGCTGATTATAAAAAAACCGGCCAAGTGCTTGTGGGACTCGCGCAAGAAGGGTTCCGTACCATTTCATGGTATACAACATTAGACACTTTAATAAAAAATATGGTTTGTTTATGAAATTAAATGTTTTTTTTATGTTTTGAGTTGATTGAATAAAGGTAAATTGCAGTTTACGATTTATGACGTATTAAAAAAAACTGCTAACTAGATCTCGCTCAAACCAATTTTCGGTGGAAGTTTACATGGTAATGTACATCATATATTGTTTTTAGTTTTATCATTCTCTTATTTTAGAAGTTACAGGGGGGGGACACATTTTTCCACTTTGGAAGTGTCTATCGCGCAAACTATTCAGTTTATAATAAAATGGCATTAGAAACTTCTATATCATTTTTGAAGTCCTATCCATAGATACCCAACACGTATGGGTTTGATGAAAAAAAATCTTGAGTTTTAGTTCTAAGTATGTATGTATATCTAAGTATCTTTTGTGTCAAAATCTAAATGCGGTTCACAGAATACATCTACTTACCAAGTTTCAAGTATAGCTCTTATAGTTTCGGAAGAAAGTGGCTGTGACATACGGACGGACAGACAGACAGACAGACATGACGAATCTATAAGGGTTCCATTCTTTGCCATTTGGCTACGGAACCCTAAAAATATACTGCACATTTGACATTATACAGTTATTTACATAACTTTATTATTATGTACCTATATTATATTTTTACTTTTCTAAATAAACTTGATTGCTGTTGGCAGCTTACGTATATTATGAAACATAAGTATTTTTAATAAATAAATACAACACACACGTGTGCAAAATATATTCTAAGTCTATGTGTAAAAGTAACTTAATCATGGCAGCACTATTTTTGGTATTGTAACACTTAATAGAGCAAATACTGGTCGGGTATTTTCGCTATAGTCCATTGCTCCATTTTTTTAGAAGTGTCCTTAATGGTAAACAAAATACAAATATGGCGTACTTCCAGCCACAGACAAATAGAGTAATGGTATGGCTTAGTGAAGTGACACAAAGAGCAAAGATAAGCATTAAAGATATGCATTAAAGAAGAGCATTGATAAAAGTAAAGTTCATTTTTATTAAAATATATTATAACAATACCCCATTGCTGGAAGTATTTCAAAAACTGATAATATATTGAATATTTTTTTTTAAATAGGAAAACGTAAAGGAATTATTAGTCGAGCATCTTTATAACAGAAAAATACGTGTTAGAAATTAGTTCCTCTTTTTCTTCCTAGTTCCTAGAGGAAACAAAATATATTGTTTTCAATTTCACTCATTATAATAAAACAATTTTTTACGGATTTTATCGCGGTTTATTAAGATTTTTACAAGCCCGACGTTTCGGATACTTTACAGCAACCATGGTCACGGGAGGACTGAGGTGTCATACGTCCTATTATTACAAAGTTATTCGAAACTACCCTATGATACATCAATATTTTGGTCAGTCCTATCTACGCAGAAAGTGCTAACTGTATCTTTAATCTGTGACATATTATGCTTGGATTTTGATTTGATAATTTTAATAATGGGATCCCAAGCAGGTGGTAGAAGCCAGCCATCTTCTCTATTGAAATTAGGATGTTTTTTAATTTCAATAGCCTCACGGATCATCCTTGGTTGGAATCTGTATTCTTTTGCGAGGACTTGTGGTTTATCAAATCTGATATAATGGCGAGCTTTGTCAAGACTATGTTCACAGATGGCAGACTTAGTGTAGCGACGGTGTTTTAAATCAGCTATATGTTCTTTCACGCGAGTTTTAATAGATCTTTTAGTTTGGCCTATATAGGAGAGACCACAGTCACAATCAAGCTTGTATACTCCTGCATCTTGTAAGGGTATATGACACTTGACAGATGGTAAGAATTGACTTATCTTTTTTGGCGGCTTGAAATAAGTTTTTATAGAAGCTCGCTTTAGGATGAAGCCAATCTTGTCAGTGACGCCTTTAATAAACGGGAGAACTGCAGGTACTCGCTCGACGGTGGTTGGTTTCACACGTTCACTGTGACGGAGACGCGGTACCTGAAGCTTGTTGTCACGCAGTACTTGCTTGACATGTTGAAGTTCGGTCTCCAGGTGTTGCTCATCACAGATCCCTTGTGCTCTCTGAAACAAAGATTTACCCACGGTAGCTAACTGTGTTGGATGGTGGTGAGATTCGCCGTTTAGGTACTTATCCGTATGGATATGCTTCCTATACACTGTGTGGCTTAAGGTATTATTGGGATTACGGATAACTAATACATCTAAGAAGGCTAGAGAATTATTTTCTTCTAATTCCATTGTGAATTGAATTTTGGAATTAAGATGGTCTAAGAATATGGTTACTTTATCAGATGGTAATATTGTGAAAGTATCATCTACGTACCGCTTGTAGAACCTGGGTGTTATGGGCGAAGTTTGCAGAGCAGTCTCCTCGAAGTCCTCCATAAATATGTCGGCAACAACAGGGGATACTGGTGAGACCATGGCCACTCCATCTACTTGCTTGTAGAAATAATTATTCCACAACATATAGCCAGATGTAAGGCAATGTTCCAAAAGGTCAGCATATTCCATTGGCATGTCATTTTCTCTTAGCTTTCTTCTTACTATTGTTATGCAATCTTCCACAGGTAGGCAGGTAAAAACAAAATAGTTATTTTTATATATTTTGGATTCCTTAATGTAAAATTTTGTAAGCATTTTTTGCACTCAACTTAGAAAAACAATATATAACAACTTAATAACAAATCGCATTAAGGTAACATTGTTTAATCTATTAAGAAATTATAATTAATGAAATTTTAAAATAAAGGTAACATATAAGTATTAGTATTAGTAATTTACTACGTAAGTTATTTAAGTTAAGTATGTAAGTAAGTAAAGAACACGGCCTATTTTATCGTTCATTTTGTTCAATCACTTATACACATTCACCTCTAAAAATATAATGACCACATCCCTATTTGCCTTACAAAAAAGATGATGAAATGTCATATTGAAAAATATTAATTATCTGTACTCTCGATATTCGTATTTCCAAAGTTTTTAAGTGTTTAAATGATAAATTGATATATTTTTTTTAGTGAAATAAATATAAATGGAGTTTTACAAATGTCCGTAAGCTAATATTGTGTCGTCAAAGTGAGTGATAAATGCCGAATAATCGTGAAATACGTATTAACAGGGTTTGTTTACTAAATAGGACACTTCTAAAAAATTACTATACATTTCATACTTTTCGTGATGACTTAAGTTTATGTGATGATTAATTAGATAAAAACCTACGTGTGCAAAATCCTGTAAAAGTAACTTAATCATGGCATCACTATTTTTTGCATTGTAACACTTAATAGAGCATATACTTTATGGTCGGGTATTTTCTCTACATTTCATCATTGATGCTTTTCTAACTTGATGACTTGTATACCTACTGGCTGTACTACGTGGCTTCATTCGGTTTCATTTAACATTTTGAACTTTGCAGTCGAAAGTTGAAACGCTGAGTGCACATCCTGTACCATACCAAGATCGACCAACAGTGTGAAAACTGAAAATTGTAATTTTTGAAGAAAGTTTTTATTAGGTAAGTGCTACTAAGCTAAGGAATATTTCAATTAAGTATGTATAATATTATCTTATAATAATTACACTATAGAAGGTCAGTCTTCATACAAGCGCTCTGCCAAAATTAATCACTATTCACTAAATCGATTCACAATGTTGTCAGTGGTGGTGAAGTATTCCCGAAAACGGGAAATGATTCGGCCGCTGATAACAATTTGTTATAGTAATTGGCTTAAAGCATTTATTATTTGAATAAATATTGTGTCTATGAACCGCCCGTTTGCCCGACACTTCATAGTTCATAGTTCATACCGAGCTGTGAGCACAGTGTGTCACAGGCGCATTGTGAACAAACCTGTGTTTTACTCTTTTGGCCCGATATCCGGTTGGGGTGTAGCCTTAGGGGCTCTATGGGCTGGGACTTAGAAAATTTTCGCAAATTTTTGATGTCATGATAACCCCCAATTTTTTTACGCTTAACATACAGAACCTACTACAACTACAAACATTTTTTACCAATATTTTTTTTTCCAGGTGTCACCGTTAAAAAGATATTCCTCTCTATAGTACATCTCCAGTACAGTACAGTACAGTATAGATACATCTCCAAAGTTCTTCTTAAAAACACTTAGAATATTTTTAATTTTTTTTTTTCTTTTCACTATAACACCCTATTTTTATTTATCCATCGGGCAGGGCTGATCATTATGAACATTTTTTGTCATTGGAAGTTTTGTCGTGCGGGCTACCGTAGCGGAGCTGTACGCGCCGGAAGTTTCAAAACACTTAGAATTTTTAAAGACAATTTATATGATTATGATAACCACCAATTTTTATGTACTCCACGGGCAGGGCTGATCATTATGAACAACTTTTGTCATGTACAGTTTTTGCGGGCGGGGCTTCGTTTTCGAGATATTCAAATTTTTCGGTGCTCGACAACTCTCAGAAAAAATCTCGACACCTGCCATAGTCAAATATTCAACAGTCCGTTTTGCGGAGTGCGCTGAAGCATTGTCGTGGTGAAGGAGGATCCTGCTTCGAGGGCGCTGCTGTCGAATTTTTTCCAAGACAACAGACAAACAGCGATTGACATACCAGTCTGCAGTAACTGTCCTTCCATCTTCTAGCACAACTGTCGCGAACTGACCTTTCCGACCAAAGAATGAGGCAATCATCTTTTTTCCTTGACTTCTTCCTTTCTTTACCTTAGTTGGCCGATCTCGAAAGGAAACACCCACTGAGCTGATTGTCTTTTGGTTTCGGGTTCGTAGCAATATATCCATCTTTCATCACCTGTGATGATGTCAAATACAGCATTTGAGTTACCGCCGTTGAACTTATCTAACATTTGGCGACACCAGTCCATGCGGAGGCGTTTCTGGTCGTCGGTTAAAGTATGGGTAATCCATCTGGTACAAAGCTTCCTGACGCCTAAATGTTCGTGTAATATTTTTTGAACTTGACTCATACCAATGCCTAGGCTTGCCCGTATCTGCTGATAGGTCACTCTCTTATCTTCCTCTATCATGCGTCGCACAGCACTGATGTTATCTTCAGTAGTCGCTGTTAAAGGACGTCCCTCACGCGGATCATCACTGAGATTGCTACGTCCACGCTTAAACTCGTTAAACCAATTGTAAATAGTGGCACGAGATGGGGCTTCATTAAAAAATGCTAATCGCAGCCTATCATAGCTTTGTTTTTGAGTAAACCCACAACGAAAGTCATAATAAATCATTGACCGAAAATTTTCTCGCGTTATGTTCATTTTCACGTGTAACGAGAGTTTTAGATTTGCCGCCAATTCACAAAAACAAATGAATGCAATATACTACATTAGGTTACCAAAGAGTTCTAAAATTGAAATTCAAAAAAGGTTTTCATTTTCAGTGTTACCCACGTATCTATGAAAATTATAAGTAAGTAAATATCTCGATAAAGTTTAATATGACTGATTAATAATCTACGAATATATACAAACTATCAATATTAAAAATAAAAAATAAAAAACCTAGGACTGATGTGTAAAGTTTTAACAAAAAAATCCAAGATCACAAGTTACATTGCAAGTGATAGAGGAATCTGCTGTAGGTATATTTTCAAACTTAATAACCAGAAGCAAATTAACGGCCTTCGTGTCGCGTCGTACGTCGGGTAATTTGATTGTTATTTTCAACCTTTATAGACAAAGCAATAGAGCGGGAGAAAATCGCCACCACACAAACATACACACACAATAAAGAACATAGCAAACAAACACATATAAAGAAAGGCAATCAAAATCCTGAGTTTAGAAAATTTTGTTGGAAACAGTTTCTGGGGCCAGTCACAAAAACTACACTAGCAGCTCTGTGTGAATTGTACAGTTTCATGAAAATGACAAATATAAACGATTCTATAATTATTATACACACAAAATTGAACAACACATTTAGTGGAGAACTGCATTAGCTTAAAACCCTTACGGCACCGACATATTGAAAACTTTCCAAAAATCTAATCGAAATAACTATCAAACCGGCTCACAAAATTCACGGGCATCGATTGAGAAATTGGAGTTGTAACTGAGGAGAACAGCACTCAGCAGACACCTGGACGTCCTGACATATAAAAAGCATTTTTGCCCAAGCTGAAACAACCAATAATAATAATATAGAGTTACCCAATACACTATCTACTAATAAATAAAATAAATGAAAAAATATAGGAGTACTTTTTAATAATAAATTATAAAATATTAATGCAAATATTAAATTACATAAAAAAAATCTTACCCTGTTTAAATTTAATTTTAAAAAGTGCTCCAAAATTTTTCCACCTAACCATTACCAAAGAAAATTATTAAAAAATAAAATACTGAAAGTAAATATTATACTATGTTACATTAAACTACTACCCTACTAAAACTAAAATTCCCCTAATATTTCATATTATGTACATAATTTAGTTTCGGCGTGGGCAATTCGGGCTGCAGCGGCAATTTCTTATTTTTATAGCTTTTTTACGTAATCCGGGATACACTCTACTAATATCCCGTAATAGGCGGCGAAACCTAGCGGCATCGCTCGGCAAAGTTCTTAAAATATTTTGGCGGTACATGTATTCGCCCATGTACCACTTTAAGCGGCGTTCACTCCTACAAGTGCGACAATGACGCTTTAACTCCAACCATTGTCGCTCCAGGACATCTTGGTGTCCTTCGTTAAATAAGCCGCCAAAATTTCGCCGCCTGCACAGCAGATTCCTCGTTATATATGCTATTGGCATAATTATATATATTAAAATTTCTGCTTAAAACAAGCGAAAATGGGTCGAGAATTAACGGCCCAGACATAATAATAATAATAAAATAACTTCTACGAACTAAATAAAATCTAAAATAATAAATTTAAGATATTGTAATGAATAAAAAATAATAAACTACTAAATATTTTTTAAAATAACATCAACAATAACAATATCAAACAACAATAAAATCGTAAAGAATGCGCTAATATTTCAAATATTAAGATAATATCTGTTTTTTTCATACATTAGACGGAACTCAGGCAATGCCGTAAAGAGAACATCGTGATATTTTAATATCGTTACATACTAGCTATGTTAGCCCGGACGACAAAACTTCCAATGACAAAAAATGTTCATAATGATCAGCCCTGCCCGATAGATAAATAAAAATAGGGTGTTATAGTGAAAAGAAAAAAAATCGAAAAATAAAAAAAAATAAAGTAAAAATAAAAAAATAAATAATAAAGTCCCGAAAGCCTAGCGCCCCTAAGGCTACAATAGCACCGAAAAATTTGAATATCTCGAAAACGAAGCCCCGCCCGCAAAAACTGTACATGACAAAAGTTGTTCATAATGATCAGCCCTGCCCGTGGAGTACATAAAAATTGGTGGTTATCATAATCATATAAATTGTCTTTAAAAAATTCTAAGTGTTTTGAAACTTCCGGCGCGACAAGCTCCGCTACGGTAGCCCGCACGACAAAACTTCCAATGACAAAAAATGTTCATAATGATCAGCCCTGCCCGATGGATAAATAAAAATAGGGTGTTATAGTGAAAAGAAAAAAAAAATGAAAAATATTCTAAGTGTTTTTAAGAAGAACTTTGGAGATGAATATCTTTTTAACGGTGACACCTGGAAAAAAAAATATTAGTAAAAAATGTTTGTAGTTGTAGGTTCTGTATGTTAAGCGTAAAAAAATTGGGGGTTATCATGACATCAAGTCAATCAAGTCCCAGCCCATAGAGCCCCTAAGGCTACACCTCAACGTAGCCGTTAGGGTGTAGCCTTAGGGGCGCTATGGAGCGGGGACTTAGAAAAATGTCATGATAACCCCCAATTTTTTTATACAAAAGCTACAACTAGAAACACTTTTTTTTCCATGTGTCCCGTTAAAAAGGCATCTTTTTAGGCTTCATCGTCAGGAGCGAAATGGGTCCTTGGATGTTTTGCCGTCCGGACTACCGTTGCGACTTGCGGTGTTGTACGCGCTGGAAGATTTAAAAACGTGTGGACAGTAAAAAGGCCGTCGAAGAGACGGGATGCCCCTAAGGACGAGTGGACAAAATGCTTTTCTCAGTGGTTCCATCGGATGCAGCGATGTATTGATGTGAATGGACACTATGGCACTTGCTAATTTGTTCAGTTCTTGATTTTCTAATAACTTTCAGTGGTGCCCTCGTATTATTTTACGAAATGGGTACCTCTAGGTTTTTGTCTATTGTTTCTTAAGGGAAGACTGCAATCTAAACGGGATATGTGTTAGGCTAAGATCCCGATATAAAACGACATTCACCGAGATGTTTATTTGATGAAACGTATTTTATATTTAATAATATGTCAATAATTATGTATATTGCATATGGGTTGCCTAACACATTTTAGTCCAGGGTATGTAAAATTTAAAAAAAATATTTTGCATTGTAATGTTAAAATTTATTGTACACCATAGTTATGATAGCATGTAAGGACTGTGTATACTTGTAAGACCTATCTGTTGTACTACATCTAACAATAAATAAATTTGAATTTTTGATTTTTTTTTGTGCTTGTTAAAAACTTCTAACAATATATTTACAGGAGGATTTACAATGAGGAGGAATAATCGCGAAAACAGGGAAGATGAAGGTTGGAGCTGGTTGGGGATAGCCGCGGGAGTCGCGGGGATGGCGGCTGCCGCTGGAGGGTTATACTACATGGCGACGAGCAACCAAGAGGAACAGACCCAACGAGAGGAACAGACCAACCAACACCCAACTGGTTCGGTTCAGACTCACGACCCCGACGCTGACGAGCTTTTTGGCGATGACGATGATGACGATGAGGAACAACCAAACCCGACTTTTAGGACTGGTCAATTCTTTAGCAGTCAATATCGAGGAAACACCAGGTAAAGCCATTTTTATGTGGAGTAACCACGATAATTGTTTTAAGTACTTAAAATGTATCTATAACTCAGGAACAATCATTTATGTGTTATCTTATTTTAATCCGATGTCTTATGTATGTATATAAAGGTTTCACTGCCAAAACTTACATTACCTGTCCTACCTTTTTGTCCATAAATAAACATGGTTGTAGTATCCATGCAGATCCCAAACCACAAGATCCTGGACTCTATGACTCTATACTCATGATATTATGCTATAGCGGTCATAAAATGTTGACTTTATGCAGACTATAAAAGAGAATGTGTTGTGTTAAATTAATCTATCGAAAGTTTTGGGGTAGAATTTTCTGCGAGTCGAGCTATGCTTATCTTCGTGGTGATGCACAACGTTCGAAAATTTTGACATAAAAAAGCGTTTTCAACTTTAAGGAAAATGAAGAAAAGCACTTTTAGTATCAAATATCGATAAAACTTGCTTGAAAGTCAAGACAATTTTTATGTAATCTTTTTATTAGATATTATTCTCTTTCATAATACAAATCAAAAATTATACCATACTGATTACACGCAGTTGCGTTGTTTTCGAAAACAGTACCTGGATGACCGAGCTTTGCTCGGTATTTTTTTTTTTTTAATAATATGACATTTTCTAAAAATGATTCCTAGCTAGATCGATTTATCGTCCCCGAAACCCCCTATATACTAAATTTCATGAAAATCGTTGGAGCCGATTCCGAGATTCCAATTATATATATACAGGGTCTGTCGTAAATAATGGATAATCCGATAAGTGGAGGTAACCCCGATGTCAGGCTACAATAAAATCTAGTTTTTACGTCAGTTTTACCAACACTGTAAAAATGATGCATACTTTTAGATTTTTTCTAAATTTTTGCTCCTTTGATCATTCAATCGGTTGCCATTTCTTTAAAATTAGGTATTTTTGTGTATTTTTTTGGCGTCGTACTCCTAAAGACTTGTTTTATTAAATTTAATTACATTTATAGCCGTTGTTATCGTTAAATATTATTAAAACTTAACATTTTAAGTAATTTTTTTCCGTTTTTTTTGTAATTACTTGTAGTTTTGACCCTTGATTGTAAAAAAAAAAGTATTGTGCTATAGCTGCCCATTATCTTAAAAATATGGCTAGTATGTGTAGATTCTAAAAAGGTATGATAGTGGGTACCTAAGCAAATAATATTAGCTCCAGGAGCAAAAGAACTAAGCTAGGTCGGGATTTCAATTTCTCAAGTAATGTCATAATTTTCGTGATTCAAGCTATAACACAACAAGACATGATTTTATTCCATTAAGAATGCAATTTTAATCTAAATAGTATCTAATCATCTGTTAATTTGCATTCGTAAAAAATACATGCGACTATGTGTAACCAGTTACTACAAGTTTATTCCAAATTCAAAGGGATCTTCAGATAAAAAAAACAACAAAGACGGTTATACAAAGGCCTCCTTGCGTGTGAGAAGGACAGCGCATCAGCTTTGGCTTTTTATCCTTAAGGCGCGAATCTCTCCCAGACCTCAGTGTGATTTTGACTATCGCATGCGTACGTTTGTTTTTTGTGTATTTACATTTAACCGTTTTTGCTTTCTTACTGGACTTTGATTTGCCTTCTGTTTTGAACTTGTTAACGTGTGACCATGACAACTGTGCTCTATTAACGGACTTTGAGTTTGCTTTTGTTTATTTGTGGGAGTAATGCCTCAACAATACACTCCGGCCGAATATGCAAACATGCATTTAATTTACGGTGAATGCAACGGCAACGCTACTAGAGCAGCTGCAGTTTATCGTGAAAGATACCCAAATGCTCGGCATCCCGACTACAGAGTGTTCATTAGGGTGCACAATGCATTCTCAGAAGAAAGATTTCCTGGCAGCGGTATTGGCGGAGCCAGAGAAGGACGACCTATACGACACAATCCAGCTGAAGTGTTGGAATTAGTGGAGGAAGACCCTGGTACGTCCATAAGTGTCATTTCGCGTCATACTGGTATACCTAAAAAATCAGTGCACCGAATTTTAAAAAGGCACGAACTCTACCCTTATCATTACCAAAGGGTTCAAACATTATTGCCAAAGGACTCGGAATTAAGAGTTACATTTTGTCGTTCAATGCTACGAAAAATTAGAGAAAATCCAAATTTCTTTAACAAAATATGGAGTGACGAGTCAACGTGCCGAAAAGATGGATTTTTGAATCTCCACAACTTACACAGCTGGCAGCTACGAAACCCCAGACTGATACGCGCCGACAGATCGCAGTATCAATTTAAAATTAATTTATGGACTGGTATTATGTGCCTTTCAGAAAACACAGCATCGCTTATGAAGAAGCAGTGTGTAACTCACCTTATCTTTATACATACCATCGTGCTTTTTCGTCTTTGTCTATGCTTAACCAATGTCTCTAGATTCTAGTTGTCTATGAATTGTCACTGCTAGGCGAGAATCGCACTGTCTCTCGTCATTGCATGTGTTACTCCCGAACGGTTAAGTTCGATTTTGAAATTTCGTTAAGTATTTAATACATAGAGATAATTTGTGCTTAAAATATATTTTATTAAGATGAGCTATAACGCAGAGAACTCTCCGCACTCGGAGGAAAATAAATAACTTAAATAGTGTTCAAAATACAAAATATGAAGGCGAAGAGAATCCATCCTCATCTAGATCATCCTCTCAATCAGAGAGTGGAAAGCTGGTTTTTAAGAGACGAGGTGTAAAAGAAGACCCACAAATAGAAGCCCTAAAGAATCAGGTAGGCTTTTTATCAAACATATATATATGCAGAGTGTCGGTAGTTAACAAATTAGCAAAGACGTTACTAATAATACCGTTTTGAGTGATAACTTTCTTACTATACCGGGGAAGACTCCTGCATCACTAGATTTAGGTGAAATAGGCATCAATATTGTTGGTACTAAAATAATAAAACCAGTCCTCGCAGAGAGGGTAGATAAAATAAAATTATTACAACATTTTGGCTTAGCCATATGACAAAATGTTAGATACACTAAGACTTTATAGTCATATATAGCTACTCCAGGCTTTACTGATCTTAAAATTAATGACGAACACGTCATTTAAGTAAATCAAAAGATTATTTAGTGGGTACTGAATATGGCAGTATTGTCAAATGCTGTTTTTGAGAGTAATGAATTACTTAAATGGGGTTTACAAGAAGTGGTTGATTGGGCTGCGTAATGCCCAGAGGAATTAAATATGACCACACTGGTGCAAAAATTCAGTGTTTTTAATAAAAATTCTAGACATTTTACAAATTTTATGTGGAAAAAGGGCTGAGTGTATAGAAACTAGGAGACAGAGATTAATTAAAGAATTACCAAACATGTATATTGTAATAGTATTAGTTACCGTTAAGAAATATTCTCCCTTCGGAAAGTGCTTTATTTGACCAACTTAAACTTAATGCCCTCATTCAAAATTTTGGTGGCCCTACAAAGTGGATGAGATCTCTCTTTTAAACAAAATAAGTCTCACAATTTTGCGGCTAAAAGGAAGGGATCTGATCCCACTGCCTTTCCTTCCACTAGTACCGACCGACCCTAAGAGGGCGAGATTAGATGTTTCTCGGAGAAACTATAATAATAATAGTAGTAATTTTAATTTTAATGATTCTCACTCTCGTTTTTAAAATGCTCAAACTAAGTCGTAAGGCACAGGAAAGAGATCTTCCTTTCGTGCATTCGACAATTCAAGGGGGGGCAACTGAAGAACTTCATAGATCGATGGGGGAAGCTTGGAACAACACCCTTTCTCCTGAAAGCCTTATCAGGGTCTCGAATACCCTTTATTCAAAAACCCACATTAGTATACGCCTCAACAATGTAGTCAAAGGTAATGGCCGAACAAATAGAGGAATTAAAACAAATTGGAGTGTTAGAAAAACCTGCTACTTTGACACGGTTTCTTCTCTCGGATGTTTTTGATAAAAAGAGCGATGGTGGCCTTAGACCAATATTCGACTTAAGAGAATTAAACAATGTTTGTAGGTACCAGACTTCCTACAACCCGGAGATTGCCTGGTAAAACTGGACATATCGCAGGTATATTTCCACTTACCTATAGAACAGTCGCAGCGATCTTTCCTGCGACTGTTTTACGAGCAAGCGAGACTCTTTGCTTCCGTAACTTGCTGGATCGCGGAGATCCTTATAGATCCTCATAGAACAGTCACAGCGATCTTTCCTGCGACTGTTTTACGAGCAAGCGAGACTCTTTGCTTCCGTAACTTGCTGGATCGCGGAGATCCTTATAGATCCTCATAGAACAGTCACAGCGATCTTTCCTGCGACTGTTTTACGAGCAAGCGAGACTCTTTGCTTCCGTAACTTGCTGGATCGCGGAGATCCTTCGCAAGAAAGGAATGCGGATCCATGTGCATCTAGAATATTTTTTGCTAGCACACCAGGACTGCTCCAAACTAGCAACACAGGCCTCGGAGGCTGTGAAGCTTTTTGAAGTTTTTGTGTTGACAAGTAAGTCACAAAAAATCGGTCGGCCGGTGAGATCACTCGAGTATCTGGGCATACAGTGGAATTTAGGCAAGAAAAATTTCTAGAAAAATTCTGATTCACGGAGACTCTCGTCTCCGTCAACTTCAATGCCTTTTCGGCCAACTAAAATTTGCTTGCTATGCCTCGTTCCACGAGGTCGACTTCACTGCCGCCGATTACAAATTCTGCTCAGGCAGTTCTTGAAAGATGTGTTGAGGATGACAGTCCCTCGGAGGGAATTACTGTACATACAGTGCTGGCACGCAGCCCTATCTTTGACAACACCAATACATGCGGCAGGAATGTCCCACTTTCTCACTACAGACGCCTCCGACATCGGATGGGGCGCAGTTTTAGACCAAAAGGTCGTTTCCGGAGCCTGGAGCCCCGTCAAAAAATTATGGCATTGCAACAAAAAAGAAATGTTTGCAGTACTATCAGTTATAAGGAGAAACGCCGAGAGACTCGGAGACTCCCATGTACTCTTACAAACATACAACAAAACTGTGATGGCATACTTTCGCAAGGAGGGCGAGACACATTCCATAGGCCTGTTATCATTGACATTCCAGCTTCTAAAGATCATAGACAGATGGAACATAACACTGTCAAGTCAATATCTCCTCGGCAGGTACAATACCATAGCGGATCGGTTATCTCGGAGACGACCCATCCCGGAATGGCACTTAAAACCTCGGGCAACCAAGGAGATATTCAAACGCTGGGGCGTACCGAACATAGATATGTCTTTGCGACGAAAAGGTTTGCTGGCGTACCAGTTTATGTCACGTTAGATCCACAGGACAAGTCATCTCTCTTAATAGACGCTTTCTCGAGGGAGTGGAACTGTCAACTGGGTTGGATATTTCCCCCTCCAAATTTAATACCACGGGTACTCGCCCACCTCAACAGATCTAGGGGCACCTTCGTTTTTGTAGCCCCAGACTGGGAACAGCCATTTTGGAGAGCGGATCTCCAAACACGAGCACTGGACAAACCAATGAAAGTGAACCATTTACAGGAGGATTAGTGGACCTCACGACTGGGCTCTCACCCCCACAGGTGGAGAAATTGACACTGAAGGTTTGGAAAGTCGGGGGTGGGGCGACAGGTTGACATCATGGTCCCAAGCATAACGGGACTTGCTTAAGTCAAGTTGGCTTAAATCGACCTTAAGCCAGCATTGAAGAGATTTCACAAGGCAAGAGGCACAATTTCTAGCCGACACTTTTATAAAGAAAGGTCTAGCGTATATTACAATGTCAGTCCGCCATTGCTACCTTCTGTGGAATTGGTGATACAATTTCATAAAAAAAAATTAGATAAGTACTAAAAGCAATACATAATCCTAAACCTCCAAGCTTTAAATCTGCAGTTTGGGATGTAAAAGAAAAAGCCATAGAATGGTTAAGACAAAATCCAGGTGGTAATCCATTATTTGAAGTTGCAAGAAAAACGGCTGCAATTTTGCTTTTAGTTTCTGGTCGTAGACTTCACGACCTTACACTCCTTAGAACGTGTTTGAAAGGCACATAATATAGACGTTTTACACAACAATAAAACGTTTATTATGTGCCGAAAGAAAACACAGCATCGCAGGAATGATCTTCCTGGTGAAGACAGCAATGACGAGAGACAGTGCGATTCTCGCCTAGCAGTGACAATTCATAGACAACTAGAATCCAGAGACATTGGTTAAGCATAGACAAAGACGAAAAAGCACGATGGTATGTATAAAGATAAGGTGAGTTACACACTGCTTCTTCATAAGCGATGCTGTGTTTTCTTTCGGCACATAATAAACGTTTTATTGTTGTGTAAAACGTCTATATTATTGGTGGGCAAATCATAGGTCCTTATGAGTTGCCAGCGACAATAAACGCGGAAATCTACTTAAATTTTCTAGAAAGTACGTTACCCGGGTTACTGCGAGATGTGCCACTCGAGACTCGAAACATGATGTGGTTACAGAATGATGGATGTCCTGCGCATTACGCTGTTTCTGTGCGGAACCATTTAAACAATGAGTACCCCGGTCGGTGGATAGGGCGTTTGGGTCCAATTTTATGGCCACCACGATCGCCAGACCTAAACCCATTGGACTTCTTTTACTGGGGTTGTATGAAAGAGAAAGTATACAGCCGAGAAATAAATATAATAGAAGAGTTGCGA
Organism: Helleia helle; assembly: GCA_963853865.1. Classification (NCBI taxonomy): domain Eukaryota; kingdom Metazoa; phylum Arthropoda; class Insecta; order Lepidoptera; family Lycaenidae; genus Helleia; species Helleia helle. The sequence continues at coordinate 3,018,290 of OY971425.1, read as the reverse complement.
GCGCGTATTCAAGAAGCGGCTCGTAAAATTGAAGAAGCTGACCATAGACGCCGGATTAAAAGATCCTTCATTAGGAGATGTAGAACGTGCATTGCTGCACGCGGAGGACATTTTGAACATTTAGCGTAATCGAAGCAATAAATGTTTTGACCAGAAATAACCTCGTTTTTTATTGTAATGCTTATCTTACTAACAATAAATATCAATGTCCTTCTCACACGCAAGGAGGCCTTTGTATAACCGTCTTTGTTGTTTTTTTTACCTGAAGATCCCTTTGAATTTGGAATAAACTTGTAGTAACTGGTTACACATAGTCGCATGTATTTTTTACGAATGCAAATTAACAGATGATTAGATACTATTTAGATTAAAATTGCATTCTTAATGGAATAAAATCATGTCTTGGTGTGTTATAGCTTGAATCACGAAAATTATGACATTACTTGAGAAATTGAAATCCCGACCTAGCTTAGTTCTTTTGATCCTGGAGCTAATATTATTTGCTAAGGTACCCACTATCATACCTTTTTAGAATCTACACATACTAGCCATGTTTTTAAGATAATGGGCAGCTATAGCACCATACTTTTTTTTCACAATCAAGGGTCAAAACTACAAGTAATTACAAAAAAACGGAAAAAAATTACTTAAAATGTTAGTTTTAATAATATTTTACGATAACAACGGCTATAAATGTAATTAATTTTAATAAAACAAGTCTTTGGGAGTACGATGCCAAAAAAAAATACACAAAAATACCTAATTTTAAAGAAATGGCAACCGATTGAATGATCAAAGGAGCAAAAATTTAGAAAAAATCTAAAAGTATGCATCATTTTTACACTGTTGATAAAACTGACGTAAAAACTAGATTTTATTGTAGCCTGACATCGGGGCTACCTCCACTTATCGGATTATCCATTATTTACGACAGACCCTGTATATACTAGTTGGATGACCGAGCTTTGCTCGGTATTTTTTTTTTCTTAATAAAATGACATTTTCTAAAAATGATTCCTAGCTAGGTCGATTTATCGTCCCCGAAACCCCCTATATACTAAATTTCATGAAAATCGTTGGAGCCGATTCCGAGATTCCAATTATATATATACAAGAATTGCTCATTTAAATATATAAGATAAGATATACAAGAATTGCTCATTTAAAGATATAAGATAACAAATAAACGGGTTGAGATTGTGTCAAGAGTGAAGGCCACGTTTAGGTACACACGACAGCAGCCCGAGTTCGACACTTTGGACTTTGTACTATTAAAAGTAGAACGCAGCGAAGCGTGCGAGGGGGTGCAGTATATTTTTGTTATTTCGTCTCACTTACGGGGTCGGCGGAACATAGTCGAGCCGTAGGCATTGGTCAACAGGCGCTTTTGTGTAGAATGAATTTAAAATACTATGCTCTTAGGCTTACAGCTATATCGATACACGTTGACGTCATCTTTAAGTTTTAATTAAATTGTCTGTCGCTTAATGAAGTAGTCCTATATATATTTTCTAGTGTATTGAACTATAATAATATCTTTTGGCACTATTATATTAGTGTAGTTATATACAATTTAATCATTATAAGGTATTATTTTATATAATTTCAATAATTTTAATGCAATATCTACTTGTTGCAACCTCTACATACAGTAGGTGAAGTTTTATGTGTCTGTATAATTTATTACATATTAGGCAAACGATTAGGTTTATTATATATTATGTGGTATGTTTATGTCACTAGAAATGACAAAGGTATAATTAATATCTGCCCATTTAATTAATAATAATAATATTATATAAGATAAGATGTGTATGCGCCGGATCAACTTGAAAGATTGAGCCAAAGCTTTATATTTTATAGATTTGCTAAGCCCTAAAACAATGTAGGGTTAAAGTGGGGTAGGTTGTTAGATAGACACAAAAAAGTAAAAACTCTTTATTTAGGTATAAAACAATTTATATTATTTTAATATAACAACTTTTACGGATCCGTAAAAGGTTTTTCATTATAAGGAGAGTGAAATTCACGTAAACATTATAAGTAAAACAATCAGTAATCATATATTTAATTTATTAAGCTAACACAGGTATTAAAACTTTTAAATTTTAAGCTCTTTCTTGGGCATCGATCAATAAAATGAAAAAATCTTTATATTGCGTCATATCACCCACAGCGTATAGAAGTAAGGTTCCTTATTCACATTATATTTTGAGTTTTAAACGTATCAGAATAAGGTTACTTTCCTTTAATCATGATAATATAGTATTGAATTTTTTAAAATTTTAACCTTGACGCTTAATCGAAATCAGCTTGATTTTATTAACGCGCTTGAATGATTTTTTCAAAAAGCAGAATTTTTACAGCTCTAATTGATTAAGCGCCCATCTTTAGCCCCTAATGTTACGGGGTTATCTATTTTACTATTTAGTAAATGGTAGTAGTGAAGCATAAGGGCAAACTTTCGCCTTAGCTCAAGTGTGTCCAAGCCCACCATACCATTTACATAAAGTGAGGGATACAAATACGGATAGTAACCATATAATTTAAAGAATAAATAACGGGCAAACTTTTTTTGCACTCGTTCAACTAAGGTTGTATAAAGTTTTTCGTGTGGATTCCAAATTAAGGCATTGTATTCCAATGTACTTCGAATAAAAGCAAAATATAATATTAGGATCGAATTTTTGTTAGAAAATCTTGCCGATTGCCTTATGACGAATCCGAGTGATCGGAACGCTTTTTGACACGTTGATTTAATGTGGTGATTAAAAGTTAACGCCGAATCAAAAATTATACCTAAGTCGCGTATATTATCTACTCTAGACAGAGCTTCGCCCTCGACGCTGTACGTATAAGGTATCGGAGCACGAGACCGAGTATAAGTTACAATTTTGCACTTGGATGTATTAAATGCTAATTCATTGTCCCTGCTCCAGGCACAGACATTATGTATGTCGTCTTGGAGCGCATCGCAATCACTACTGCCTTCAATAGTTACAAATAATTTGAGGTCATCAGCGAACATCAGACATTGGGTTCTTTTAAGGACTTCTGGAAGGTCATTAATCATAATGAGAAATTGGGTGGGGCCTAAAGTACTACCTTGACTTACACCAGAAAGTATAGTGTAGTGATCAGAGCGAACACTCCCGAGTTGGACATATTGAACGCGGTCTGTGAAATAACTTGCAAAATACTTTAATAATGTTGGTGTGAAACCCAATTTTGAAAACTTATTTAAAAGAACATCATTATTTACGCGATCAAATGCTTTTTGAAAGTCAAAGTAGGCAACATCAACCTGATTTCTTCTGTCTAGAGCCTTGGTACAGTAGTCGGTAAAATTAATAAGGTTCGTAGTTGTTGAGCGACGGGCGCGAAAACCATGCTGTGAGTCTGACAGTCGGGACTGTATTTGAGCAGTGATATGAAAATTTAAAATTGTTTCCAAAACTTTCGCAAAGCCTGATAGAATAGCTATAGGTCTATAGTTATCTATTCTAGATTTATTACCACTCTTGAGAACTGGTGTTACTCGTGATAATTTCCAAAGTGTCGGATATATTTCTGATGAAAGTGACAGATTGAAGATAAAGTGAAGAGGCTCTAGGAAAACGGAGAGACAGTCCTTTATGAGATATGGAGGAACACCATCAGGACCTACTGCCGAGCGGGGCTTAAGGCGCCGAACTGCGGCACGGATGTTGGCTTCAGATATGTAACTTATGGAAACACACGCAGATGGGATACTAGGCACTGAACAAATTTCATCCATGTTTAATTTAGGTTTTTGGGTCAAAAATACCGACTTAAATTAGGATGCGAAACCATTAGCAGCGTCCAATCCTGAAACAACACTTGCATCTATCTCATAGTCCGTATATAAATTACATTTACGCTGATTTTTAACGAAGTCCCAGAATTTAGACGGATTATCTTTTAAGTTAATTTCCAACGTATGTACATAGTTTAAAAAAAGCCCTATTAATTAATTTTTTAGCCAATGTTCTATAAAATTTAAACATTTCCCGATTGAATTCCTGACCACTTTGCTTGATTTTTTTTTAATGAAAATATTTGTTTTTTATATTGCTTATGATTTCAGATGTGAACCAAGTCGGGTAATTATAACGTGATCTATTTAGGAGGGTAACTTTTTTTCTAGAAACACATGTATTAAAGCAGGCATATAAAATTTTATAAAATACATCAACGGCCTTATTAACGTCCTGATTCTTATATACATCATTCCAATCTAATAACTCGAGATGCATGTAAAGATTACTAAAATCCGCCTTATGAAAATTCCACGCGTTACAATTTGCCGTTATTCTATTATCTGAGGTTTTTTCTATATTCGATTCCTTATTGTGGTAGTCAAATTGCACCAGTAAAGGGGGGTGATATTTATCTATAGGGACAAGTGGTAATATATCTCTCTCTCCAAATGTATATTATCCTTGAAGTTACATAAAACTAAATCTAATATACTTCCAGTAGCATTAGCGATGGTATTAATTTGAGTTAAATTACAAAACGATAGATGTTTTATTAGTGTATCATGACATTTTGACTCGCAGAGTTTAAATTAAAATCTCCAAATATTAAAATATTATTTTTTGGGTATTTGGAACTCAAGTCTTCTATTAAGTTAAAACATTTACAAAAGGTGACATATTTGGAGCTAGGAGGTATATATATATATAATACACAACATATTACAGTTATAGACCAAATTTTAACGAAGGCAGCTATCATCTCAAGTGTGTCATAGTTATCACTTAAGCAAATATTACTAACTTTAAATTCATCCCGGACAGCTAACATAACACCTCCCCAGCCGGAATCATTGGCCCGGTCCTTTCTCACTATTGTATATCCTTTTGGAAATAACTCGGAATCACTGATAGAACTGTTTAAAAAAGTTTCCGTTAAGGCATAAACATCATAATTTTCGCAAATCACAGAGATTTTACATACATCTAATTTCGAGCGTAGCCCTCGCACATTTTGGTAAAAAATGGTTAGGTATTTTACATTACGACATTTGTGAGGTTTTTTCTTTACGAAATCCATTACGCCACGGTTTAATATGCACATTCTCCGCCCAGTGTTCGGGGGACATATAGATATTCATATGTTTGAATGGTACAGTTAACTTAAAGCTGTTGTGACAATGGTGGCGTCATAGCTCATAAACAATTTACACGCGTTGCAATAATTATTCAAGTAATATAACATGAACTTTTTAAATTTAATACTTTATAAATAACGCGCGTGCATCTTAGTTCAATAATATTTGTCAACTGAGCTACAGCCGACGGACAAAAGTTTGAACAAAATACAAGAGTCTAAACAATAAAACACGATTATATAATATAATACACAGGGTAATAAATCTAAAAATAGAAAGTGTAAGCGAATTGTGTTTTGTGATTGGCCGAGGCGTCCCGAAGCTCTGATGTTCTGTCCTTAGCGCACAAATTTGGGTTTTTGTATTACTATAGATAAAGTTATGTAGGCTGTTACACTAATGGAGCTGTCGTGTGTACACAAAGCGTTGGTCGACCATTAGCATGCGTACAACGAGATATCTCTTGACTAGAGAGAGAGAGATGATGTTGTAAATGACGGCCTCTGTGGCTCAGTGGTAAGCGTGTTGGCGCTCAAGTCGGAGGTTGCGGGCTCGAATCCCGCCAGGGAACAAAATTATTTTCTGTGTTCCTGGGTCATGGATGTGTATTATATACCTAGGTAACACTGAAAATGTTTAGAAAATGAAAAACGGCTTAATGTAGAAAGTTGCCAATACTTTTATTGTTTTTCGAAGTAATCTCCGTTTCTTTCTACACATCGTCGCATTCGATGGAACCACTGAGAAAAGCAGTGGGCCCATTCTTCCTTAGGAGTCACTTCTATGGCATTTTCGTACGCTTTCACCGCATCTTCAGGGCTCGTAAAGCGAATACCCCGAATTTTATCTTTAGTTCTTGGGAATAAATGAAAGTCGCAGGGCGCCATGTCAGGACTGTAAGGCGGATGACTCATTATCTCGACACCTGTCATAGTCAAATATTCAACAGTCCGTTTTGCGGGGTGCGCTGAGACCGTCTGCTGTGCAGTATGAGGTCGCGCGTTGTCGTGCAGGAGCAGCTGAGACGAGCGATTGACCAATGCTGGTTGGAGATGTGCCAGCTTCTGCATCATTGTGTTCAGTTCTTCACTAATGCTCACCCCGTTTGGTAAGAAGCTGTGAGAAGAGGTAAGTTTTAGTTTAGGGCATTGTTTAGGTGCTGAACCAGGATCCAACTAACTGCTGATCGCTTGCGGTTATCAAACAGAATCCATTTTTCATCGCAGGTAACAATGCGGTTCAAAATTCCTTCATTTGTGTGTCTGTTGAGCAGTGCAAGGCACGTCTCGACGCGTACTTCGCGCTGGCAATCATTGAGTTCGTGGGGCACCCATTTGTCAAGCTTTTTTACCTTGCCAATTTGACGCAAATGGACCAATATTGTTTCGACGCTAACGTCGAAAGCTGCTGCTAATTCAGCCGTAGATTGTGTATCATCTGCTTCCACAATCGCCTTTAATTCGTCATTGTCGACCAAAGTGTTCGGACGACCGCGAGGTTCATTTTTCAGGTCGAAATTTCCAGAACGGAAGCGAGCAAACCAATAACAGGTGGTGCGTTAGTTTGAAGTGTTAGCTCTGTAAATGTCGTTGATGTTGCGTGCCGCTTGTGCCTCGTTGCTGCCACGACGGTACTCATATTCCATAATTACTCGAATTTTTTACGTTTCCATGATGACGATAAAGATTGAAATGCGATGAAAATGTAACACTAATCAATAAACAAATGACTACTTTTGGAAAAGAATTCCATGATTTTAAAATAAATTTAATTTGAAATTAGAATTCTTAGCCAAACAAAAATTATTTTGATTTGAAATGGCCAGTACTGCAGAACAGCAATTTCATAGCAAACCTATTACTTTATTTTGTCCTTAATATTGAAAGCGCATGTTAGCTACTGTAGACAGAGAGATAATACGAGAAAAGGGGTAAGCAAAACTTTATCGTGCGCGCATGCGAGGGCAGCAGGTGGGAAGACGATCTCCGTCTAGTGGCTGGTCCGTGTTGGATGCGAGTGGCGAGGGATCTGCCGCCTTGGCGTTCATTTAGGGAGACCTATGTTCAGCAGTGGACGGATAGAGGCCGATAATGATGATGATACAAAAGCACTCCTTTTATATAGTATCAAGAAATTTGGCACAGAATCTTAAAATATATATAACAATATAGATCAGATAATCTAAAGGGAAATGTAAAAAAACTCGCAGTATGAATCATCTTTGCCATCTTATTAAATATTGACATCTTTTCAGCTCTCGTTCTGTGCCTGAAGACATTGTGGATGAAACGTAAGTTGTGTTAACGTATTATTTTTATTTTATAATAATAATTATTGATAAATTATTTAGTTACTCATAATTATCAACAATCGCCGCTAACGTAGTGTTGAAACTGTGCACGTCACAAAAAGTCTGCCATGTGTAATGTTTTTTCAGGATTGTCAATCATCGCGAAATTCCACTCAACCCATATATATGCAACCTCGACACTTTGCTAGAGGATGTTTACAACAGGCATGTGGCATTGAAGGAAGACGATTTTAAACTTCATTACAAAGTTTTTGATACAGTGTTCAATCTGATTCACAGCAAAATGAAAAGTTTAGACCAATATTACAACAGATACACACATTACAACAGTAATGTGAGTTTTTATTAATATTGTTTTTTATTATTATAATTTTTTATCTATGTTGTTATGGAATTCTGAGAGACAGTAAAATCGCCTGGAATGACGTGATGGCTTCATTATAGATTTTTATTAATTATGAATTCATAGATATTTTACATCTGACGGGCGTCCTTGAAATTCCTGAGCAGCATTTTAAAAAACTACTTTACGTCCTTCTGGCCGTAGGGATGAAAGGATAGAAACAAGAAGTTTCCAGGGAACGAGAATTAATACTGTCGACAACAACGATAGCGACGCAGATCAGCTATATTCTTGACCTAGTCACTAGTGCAACTGGTCAAATTCTTTTAACCACAAAAATACTTTTTTTGTACATTATTTTATAAGCGTAGAAACCAGTTGGGCGCAAAAAAAGGTTGAATATACATGAGACTAGACAAACATCCTTTTTTTATCGCAGGGAAATCCTTATGGATGTAGGGCAGGCTCTTTGGGTTTGGGTAGATCCTGACCCAGGTGGGAGTGCCCACCCTAACTAAAACCACTGCGAGCGCCTTCAGCCGCTTATTGAGGGTCCCGGATATGCAGGCAACAGACAGGATCACCTCAGCGACAGGCTGGCCCCGGCGAAGGCCAGACTACTCCTCATAAGGGGGGACTGCCCGGTCGCTACTAAGCAGTCCCCACGAAGTCGTGCCATACAGACCCAGGTTACCATCCTAAGCCCGACACGAACATAGGGGCATTACTGGAGGCGCATTAAGTAGCGCCTGCTACGCACTCCCATTCGTTGCCCGCGGGATGAGGCCTCCTAGGCGGCCTCCTCTCTCACCCGCTCGTCGGCCTCCTCCTTCTGGGACATTACTGCCTCGCAAAATGAGACCATCGTCGTCCAGGACTCGTCGTCACCGAGCATCGCGGTGATAAACAAATCGGTAAAACCCCGTTACGTCAGTCGAATCAGCTGTCGAGACATGAACCCGATGACCTTTCTTGTTTATTTATTGCGCGCTGGCGATTTAATGCAATAGATTGAATTTCTTGCAATATAATTTAATTTTATATACCTTTCTTGTGTTTATGAATTGCGGGCGGACGATTTAATGGAATAGATTTCATTTCTTGCAAAAATTTTTTAATTTTTTTTTTTTCGAATTTCAACTTTTTTTTTGCCTAAACGTCTTTACACAAGCAGTAGATCACGTGCCCAAAGTTTCCGTAATTGATTTTACTAAACCTTATATACAGAAGGCAATATTTAGCCGTTTTATTTCAGTAACAATTTTCCGTTGTTTTAGGTACAATTTGTCGGTAGCCATTATAATAGAATCAAGATAAAGAAGCCGGATGAATTTGATGTGAACATAGTGATCAGACTCCCCGTGGACATGGAGTATAACCACCAACACACCAAGAGCGACGTTATCATAGAGCCCAAGTACCCGGGCTTCGTCCAACTGCGTGCCGGCGAACAGTACAAGAAAATACCATACAGGGACGACCCTCACATAAATAAAGTGGCGCTGTCGTGGTTAGACGAAAAAAATTACATCCTTCGGTCGAAATTTACGGATTGGTTCAAAAGTGTTGCCAAAAAGGCCTTGAATACGTTCGAGAAACGTAATGATATACCGTACGTGGACATAGATGGTGTTGGCTACACGATCTGCATGTCCTCCAGTGGACTGGCATGCACCATCGTCATTAAGGCCTTCATTTTAGTGCACAACTTTAAATTAGACATAAATCTGGTACCGTCATTGAAGTTCAGTGAAAGTCGTTGGCCCATAGGTAACGGATATAGAGGAATCCCCCCTGGATGCGAAAGTGGCTACTGGATGGTCGTGCCGAAACCAGACAAAGATGGCCAGAATAACTTCGACGAGAGCCGATCGTGGCGAATCGGGCTTCAAGACCAAGAAAAGAAGTTGTTCTACAAAACCGACAAAATGCGGAAGGTTATATGTTTGGTTAGTATTCAAATCTCGCAAGAATTCTTTTAAACTTTCGGTGTGCCTATGAAACATTTCATAGACTTATTAACACCAAATGTCACTCGAATTATATCTAGATCAAATAGGTCTGAGTTCTGACCAATCGAAGATAAAACTAAGCTACGCTACACTACACGCTAAAAACCAATCGACTTTCTATGGGCGTAAGTCTATTATGAGATATAAATATTATGTGATATAAATATTATGTGATAACAATTAATTTAAATCTTAACATTTTTTTTGAATCATCATCATCTTCATCATTTTCCCATCCATTGCTGGACGTAATCATCTTTCAATTATTATATATCTATTGATATTTGTTAATTGATATACCGACACTAAAGGCCGTGTACGTTTTTCGTAATCGGATCATTTAACTTCTTGTTAACACGACTTTTTATTTTCAGATGAAATATTATAGAGATGTTCAAAACATGAACAAAATAGCAAGTTATTATTTAACGACCATATTCTTAACTGAAGTGATTGAATTGCAAAAATCGGATCCAGACTTCTGGTGCAAGAACAACTTGCAGACGTGCTTCAAGCACATGTTTAATAAATTTCACAGAGAACTCGCTTTCCAAAGAATAGAATATTTTTGGAATAAAAACCATAATTTAATTGGGAATTTGCCTCCCGGTGTATGGCAGGAGTATAAAAAGAAGGTTGATAAAATGAATGCAGCGTTGCAAGATACTCGTGACTATAAAAACATAGCCAAATGTCTGCTCCCTCCTGCTTTATACTCGTGGTATGACAAACGCATGATGTAGTTTTTGTCTGAACTTCATAATACATACACTTATTTATTAGCTTTGTATCTACAGTGCCAGCCACTTGAATAGCCCAACAAAATATTTCACATAGTAATATAAAAAAGTCTGTACCTATGCACCCAAAATCGTAAAAAGAATTATACATTAAAAAAATACAAGCTTCTAAACTTTCGTATTTCAACACTGATTTTAGCTCAACAAAAATAAATAGTATACGGAGCACGAAAACTCAAAAATAAAGCCCGTACAGACATAGTTTAGTTATTCAAAAGTTGAAATAAATTTATTTTACATAGATATATTTTCTATGATAAGTGTTTTGCTAATAGGATGAAAAGCCTCACGTTCTATATGTATATAGAACGAAAAAATCATGCACGTTCTCTGTCACAGAAATACGACAACGAGCGGTAGGGGGAAGGGGCACGGAAACATATGTCTTAATCCTGGGGGGATCAGTATGATCCGTCCTACCCCTCGCGGCTGCAGGGGAAGTTTCTCCTTGGTAGACTGACGTAAAGTCATGTCTCCTCCAATACCGGGGCTCTGGGTACCGGGGGCATCCATTGCACGTCGCGTCCACGTATGCATATAAAGAAGCAGCGCCTCTCAGACCTCAACACTGCCACGCTGTGTAGAAACGGACTCACGGAAACATGTATCGCAAAAAATAGAAATCGCGACACACGCGGTAAATCGGTTATGTAATGGTTGTTTTTTTTCTACTTATTCTCCTTCTCGGGGTGCCTCTTCATCTAGTGAAGGTTGCCTGGCAGTCAGCTCTGCATGTTTTTCTTTGGCTCTCGCGAGGCGGAACAGTCCGGCGGCGCTCGCGATGCCCATCCACTCCCTGATGTTACGCAGCCACGACCATTTTCTTTTTCCGGCAATTTTTCCCATCATAACAAGCCCGTAACGGCGATGCCTCAAGTATACGACTTTACGATGTTTGACGGTTTGCAGAAGTTTGCATTTCAGATTCACTCGTCGCAGAGCTTCTTCGGTTGTGACTTTTTGGGTCCAGGAAATCGACAACATTCGCCTGTAGGTCGACATTTCAAATGATTCTACACGTTTCCTGAGGTGTTCCTTAATTGTCTATGCCTCGCATCCGTATAGAATTATAGGCCAGATGTAGCACTGAAGCATGCTCTCGCAGAGGGATCTTGAGACTGCGGTTGCAAAGAACATTCTTAATTTTACCAAAGGTGCTTCGTGTTATCTCTATGCGTGTCTTTATTTCTGTTTCGCTGTCCCAGCTCGGTCAAGCTAGTGTTCTACTTATTAAGAATGAATAATTATTTTATAATCGAAATAATCATAGAGCATAATTATATTTTTAATAATAATTAATTACTAGGTAAAATTGGTAATAATACTAGTAAATAATAATTATTATTATTTACTAGTATTATTACCAATTTCCGTTAAATTGGTAATAATACTAGAACTATAATGGAAATTGGTAATAATACATACCAACTATTATTCTTTGACGACCAATCCCATTATTATTTAAGATGAATAGTTTTTGCTTCAATTATATCTTGTTTAATATTTTGCACGTGTTTTATTTTGGACCCGATAAGTAATGGGCAATATTATCATACCGTCGTACATACATACAGTACTGCCATACTCCTTATTTAATTCACCAAGACGCTTTGCTGACTTATGTCCCTTCACACTAGCATTTGTCCGGCGTTGGCGTTTGATACGCATTGACACGGGTTCTTTACGGGGAGCACGTGACAATAAATGAATATGAACTATATTTTTGACCACATGACATCCAATTAACAGCAGAGTAAACTAGGGTGCTTAGGGCGTCCGCTAAAAGTCCCTTTATCGCAGAGATTGGCCAGTGTATGTACATAATATGCATTTGATGAACATGGAGACATCGCGACAGCCGACGACGCAACGCATGACGTAGTAGGTATAGTCACAGTATAGTATTATATAAAATTAATGTATGCAAAAAACGTTACAACCTACGAAAATTTGCAATTGAACGATTTACAGAGGGGTTGAGAAATAGTCGACTGAGCACCCATCGATATAATATGTATATTTGTACTATATACATTTAGTTAGAATATAAGTCAATGTGAGCACCAGTTCAGCCGCCAAGGACTGTTTGCATCGAACAAGTAAGGAAGGAGTCAAATTTTTTATGAAATCTGATTGCGGATCAGAGGAGATTCCAGGTTCGAATCCTGGCAGGGTCGCCGTGTGAGATCCCGATGACGAAATCAAACGACTGTCTTCAATCAGATCTGATGAGGTGCATAAAAGCGCAGAGTATACATATTATTACTCTCCGCTTTTATGCATACATTCATTTTATATAATCCTATAACCTACTTACAGCGTACATCTCTGCTCAATAAATACGCGTAAATATTATGAGTTTTTTGCCTATTAGACACGAACAAAAAGTTAAAATGCCTATGTATATAAGTTCTCTTTGAATACGTTATGACATTGTCATGATTTCAGAACGAAGACGTCATATTTTGATAAGTTCATTTATGTCGTATAAAAGACGTATAAAAACATAAACAAAGTCAGGTGAGTTGATTAAATATTATCTAAATATTATTTTACGTTCGAAAAATGATATAATAAAAAAAGAAATAACCTTGTTAACATTTCCAAAGACTTAAATCTGTGAACTATCTATCATCATCATCATCAGCCTCTATCCGTCCACTGCTGAACATAGGCCTCCCTCAATGAACGCCAAGATGGCCGATCCCTTGCCACTCGCATCCAACACGGACCGGCCACCGCACGGAGATCGTCTTCCCACCTGGTCAATGGCCGACCAACACTTCGTCTACCTAAACGTGGCCTCCACTCTAGAACCTTATTGCCCCATTGAACTCTCTATACCTAGCGATTATTAGTTTTTAATTTATGATAACAAACATCTATACATACTCAATTAAATTGATCTAATTTGTAACTAGTCTAGATTTTTAAACATCTATTCAATAAACAGTTATGCGATTGCCAAATATCATCGTAATTTCGAGTCAATTCTTATCAAACTACACTATAAACGTTATCAAACTAACACATACATAGCTTCTCATTGAGTTTTAATCAATCATTTCTTGGGAATGTAAGTGTATGTGTATTCTTTATGGAATATAATATTATGTTACAAACTATACCATATTATCTATAATAGTGCCGATATATGGGTGATTTACCAAAGACTGTGTGACAGAAGATGTATAAGAGGCCATCTTGGCGTTCATTGTAGGAGGTCTATGAGATCATAGGAGTGGGAGGGGCTCATAGTGATGATGATAACGATGACAGCATGTCAATTAGTGTATTTGATTTCATATTCAATAAATTGAAGAAAATTTAAGAGCTTTCGTGTCTTTCTACGGGTTTGGTGAGAACCAGTAGGTAGTCGGCTTTACCATCAGTTGTTTGCCATTTAAACTGGAAGATAATAAAACAAATAAAACATTCTATTCTAAGATACCGAAATAAAAATAGACAGTTCAAGTTAAAATATATTTTCCAATTTATATATTTGAGATAAACTTTGAAATAGAGATACAGAAAAAGAAAGTGATTAGGTAATCGGTCGATTGAATTATGATTCATAATATTATGTGGATTTCCAAAATAAAACGGAACTTTACACAGAAATAATCCGCCATGAGAGTATAGAGAGCTCGTTTTGTATCGCCTGTCCCGACAATCGACATGCATGATGTTCAGTCTCGCTGTCGGTCATTACACTGTCTATAGAAACAAAGCAATGTTCTAGTAGAAACCAAGGCGACGGGCGCACGGACTCTCACGATATCGTCACCATTATTAGCCTCCTTCCGTCCACAGCTGGACTTGGCCTAAGAGACAATCCCTTGCCACTTCACAGGGACCACGTATCATCTAGCTTGAGGTCCACCGGGAGGACGATTTTTTATATATTATGTATTACTAGGATCGCCAACCACCTCTACTATTTTGTGTTAGTTGGACAGACAAACAGACACACGTGCCACATGATGGTAAGTGGTCAGCGTTGTCCATGAACATAAACGATTTTACCTGTAAATAATAGGTACCTATGAAATTGCCGTTCTGCAGTACTGGCCATTTCAAATCAAAATAATTTTTGTTTGGCTAAGAATTCTAATTTCAAATAAATTTTATTTAAAAAAAATGGATTTTTTTTTCAAAAGTAGTCATTTGTTTATTGATTAGTGTTACATTTTCATCGCATTTCAAATTTCAATCTTTATCGACATCATGGATACGTAAAAAATTCGAGTAATTATGGAATATGAGTACCGTCGTGGCAGCAACGAGGCACAAGCGGCACGCAACATCAACGACGTTTACGGAGCTAACACTACAAACCAACGCACCACCTGCTATTGGTTTGCTCGCTCGCTGAAAAATGAACATCGCGGTCGTCCGAAGACTTTGGTCGAAAATGACGAATTAAAGGCGGGAAATAAAACTTCTTGCCGGATAAAAAATCAATACCCGAGAGGCAGTACAAAATGACTTTGAAGAATTTGTTGCCTCCCGTCCAGCTGATTTCTTTAAGAAGGGCATCACTAACTGCCACTGCGTTGGAAAAGATGCATTGATTGCATGGGTGATTACTTCGATTAATACAAATAAAAAATACATGAAAAAAATTAGTTTAAAAGTTTTCATACAAAACGGCAATTTCATAGGTAAAGACCTAATCCCCACCATGGTTCAGGCCTTGACGTGGCGGTGGGGCTCAGTAGCCTAGGGTGAGCCCAGCACCTTGGGCGAAGCCAATTGAGCCGAGGGGGCTCTTTGTACCCCTCTTTTAAGAAGAGGGGACAAAAGAGCAGTGGGCAAGGGGTGAGGATGGGAACCTCACCCCATTGTACTGTACCGACGTTGGGAGTGGTTGTTCTGTGGTGCGGGACAACCCCTCTGTGGAGGTGGAGTCGGTCCTTTGCGGGACTGACTAGCCGTCGAGGTGCTCTGTTAGCTTATCAGATCCGGGGCACCTCACCAAGGCGGCACTGGTGGCACTCGCCGGGTTTTAGTGGGTAGAGCTGCGTCCATTTACCATGTTTCGGGCGCAGCGAGTCCCACATACCCACCTGGGGAGACCCAATCCCCAGGCGGGATGCCTCAGAGCATTTCCCGGCCTAAAAGAAAAAAAAAGGTAAAGACCTAATAGCTTACGCAACTCATATCTAGCCTATTGAATTGAATTCAATTGCCTGTCCTGCCCTTCTCTCCGAAACAGCAAAGCTGTTTGACGGGAAAAACAAGCAGGTAGCAGATGGTAGGGTCGTAGGGGCCATCGGATCGGAGACGGAGTGACTCGTTCTTTTTTTTATGCCCTAAGAGGGCAAACGAGCAGTCGGAGTCGTATGATACCGACGCCCATACACTTCCGTACAACCAGAGGTTATGCAGATGCGTTGCCCTCCTTTTCCCTATCCCCCCTATTGGGCCACCGAAAACTCACAAACCGCACGAAACGCGACAGCATAGCTGTCACTTGACGTCGTTGTTATGTGTGCGAGAGGTACCACCCCGGTCGTGCCGGCCCAGTTCGACTGCAATGCAGCATGACACTACCTCTTACTGACCATCGGAGGGGAATCCCTCTCACCGGTAAGTGTCTGTCACCCCTGTCTTGCAGAACAAGCAACAACACTCCGTCTCAATATATTATGAATAATATAATAATAAATTATATATATCACGCTATAATAATTTATCACGCTACCATCTAACCGTCAGGACTTTTATTACGGTACTAGGAAGGGGATTAAAAAAATATGACATATACATGGGTCCATCCATCCATAACCCAGCGCAGAGTATATTTATCTGTTCTTAATATTTCTATGATATTCATCATACAAATTACACACTTGGCGGGATTCGAACTCGCGACCGCTGCGTGTTTTGTTTGTGCGTGGATTGTTGGTGACATCTGTTACAGGTTTGGTTTGTAGGGTAGTTGAATGAGCAGCCGCGATTATTTAATACCGGTGGCCGCCGCGGTGGTGGTAGGGGCCGGTCTTCTGGCACTCGTGTACAAGATGTACAGCAGCCCGGCGACCAAGTACTGTCCTCGAGGACCAACACAAGCAGAAAAAAAGGCGTGCACCTGCTGTAAATGTAAACAGGTGAGGTTTTTTATAAGCTCTTTTGGCCTGCCCTAAGCAAATAATAAACAGCCTTTAACATAACAATGGCGGAGGTATAAAATGCCAAATTAATTTCCAATCCAACTATAGATCCGTAATAAACAAACGTTTTAGCTTTATCTATACTAATATTATAAAGCTGAAGAGTTTGTTTGTTTGAACGCACTTATCTCAGGAACTACTGGTCCGATTTAAAAAAAACTTTCAGTGTTAGATAGCCTATTTACGGAGGAGGGCTATAGGCTATAACATCACGCTGTGACTAACAGTAGTTAAGTTGAGTTAGTTAACGCGGGCGAAGCTGCGGGCAACAGGTAGTAATTTATATTTATAAAAATCTCACTTCTCTGAAACGACTCGACGGATTTTTATGAAATTTTTAATTGTAGGCTGTAGGAGTATATAGGTCGTAAAGTGTCATATCGCTAAGTGGATATGTTATCTAGAAATAATACACATATATGGCAGTTCAATGTTCGCTGGGTCAGCCAGTACCTACGTGGTACTAGCACAGTGTAAACTTTGCTTATACTATGGTATTAGTATGAATATACTTTTAAAACAAACCTGACAATCAAATTGTATGAAGAGCTGTAGACGTGATATCTTATAGCTTACGTTACGAATGTGGTGTTAGAAGTAAAAAAAAAAGTGTGTGTGTACTAGCGTACACTCGTAAGAAGTGAAACTTCTTTATGACGTTATTTTTCAAATCACGCGTGGTAGGGATAAGAAAAAGATGGCGCGTAACGGATGAATGTGACGCGTAACGAAAAAATGTTACACTATTTTTTTTTCCAATCCCGATAAATAAGTTTCACTTCAAAAATACAGGCATTCCTTCATTCAATTGTTTTATTCAAGCTAATTTCTAGTGCAAACGATTGGCATACAATTGATACCGTTGGAAATTGTTTTTTTTTTCAGTGTCTTTTCCTCAACCCTAAGAAGTAATAGAAGAATGAAAAACGTCAAAATGACTGACGCGGAACCATTTGTTTATGTTGATATTATTTTTGTAATATAATATAAAATGTTTTTAAAAAATATTGCTTTTATTGTTGGAACATAATTAAAGAAATGTGTGACTGGTAAGTATTACATATTTATCAATTATAATACTAATAATGTAACTGCGAAACTGTCTGTTACATTTTTATCTCAACTGGTAAATTAACTGCTATAAAATTTAAACAGATTATGGGTTATCACAAGTAATGAATGACACAGTCCGCGTATCTTCGTATCGTATCGTCTCGTAATCTTGAATAGACGCGGATAATAGGTAAAAGGAAGGGAAAAGATCTGCATAAACTTTGGTTGTGCGGATGTCTATGGGCTACCGTGGGGCTCCGACTGCTCGGTAGCCTCCTTATGACAATATTTTTGACTAATGTAAAAAATACTTTAGCCGTACTGTAGCCGCTTCCCGGTCCATAGGTCGGTAGTAGGGGTCGCCATATAACGAGATGAGGACCGCGAGAAAGTCAACCTCTCTAAAAATACCCCTCGTTCGCCCTTTAATGGTAGCATGGTGCTGAAGGGGGGGGGGGGAGAGACTGGAGTAACATCGTTGGGTTTAGAGCCCCACTTAACCCGCTGCCATTTTTTACGTTGGGAGAGGACGTTTAGGGCGAGGCTAAACGAGCGTAACTTCTTGAGCTGTGAGTCCCGGAATTTATGCTGCATTTGGTTTCATACTAAAGTTATGTTTGTGCCATATCGCACAGACTCCTTTGACGCGACTCACAGCACAAGAAGTTACGATCGTTTGGCCTCGCTTTTAATACTGACAAAAAATTTAGTTAATACAAAAAAGTTTTATTAATAAACTTCAACCTGTGTCCTGTATGTACCTAATCAATTTTCCAAGAAAAAATATTTTTATAACTTATTTGCTAAGTGCTGAAGAGTTGGAGCGGAAAAGACAGAACTTGACCTCATCGTCATCAGTACCACCGTCCAAGGGCCCTGCAGGCTCCGGCGGGGGCTCCTCTAGGGGCTCGGTCGGGGCCACACCAGGAGGCGGATGGGCACTTAAAAGATGGCTGCCAATGTTCGGCGGGGCGGCCCTGGTGGCGCTCCTCGGCTACGTGTTCAAGAACTTTAACAAAATCAAATCTTTCATATACAAGCCCAACAGAATCTGTACGGACGATCAGATCACACTGCCGGAGCAAAGGGTGAGAACTCCTCAAAAGTACAAATTGGAAGACAACATTTTAAAGTTAAAACGTACACATATCTACGTGTCCAACTACCACCTCAAACTTTATATTTGCGCTCTTCATACTGACTCAATTATCTTCACCCTTGGCAATAGTCATTCCTAATTCCATACATTGATACAATCAGCTTCTGTCTGTTTCTGGTTGTTGCAAGGGGTTTATAATACAGAACGAACTTTATTATGATAGTCCGGTAGGCAACCGCGTCGACGAGCCACCTGATGGTAAGTGGTCAACGTCGCCCATGAACATAAACAAGTTTACCCGAGACTAGCCAAGGCAACTCGTTTATCTCCACCTCAGTTCACCACCTTGGACGAAGCCAATTGAAAGGGGTGCTCCTGGGGTGCAGGCGGGACAACCCCTTTGTGGAGGTGGCGTCGGTCCCTTGGGGGACTGACTAGCCGACGAAGTGGCCTGTTGCTCAACAGATCCGGGGCACCTCACCAAAGGCGGCATTGGTGGCATTCGTCGGGTTTTAGTGGGTCGAGCTGCGTCCACCTTACCATTTTACGGCGCAGCGAGTTCCACATCCCCCGCGGGATTCCTAAGAGCATTTCCCGGCGGAATAGAAAAATAAAGATGTTTAGTCTCGGTGCCAGTAATTACACTGCCTGTCTCGCTCTTCTCTCCGAAACACAGCAAAGCTGTTTCACGGGAGAAAATAGTCCTAGATTATTTAACCTTTTAGAAAGTAGTCCTGAACAAAACTGAAAACTGTTTCTTTCCTTTTTTCGAAATTACAGAAGATCTATCTTTTTTTTTCAGAAAAAATCAAAAGAGAAAATTAAGCTGTGTATTTGCAAATCTTAAAAATGATTCAAAAAAATTTTACAAATTAAAATACACTTTGAATAAACATGTTTTTGTTCGTTTTATTTTAAACTAGCTGTTGCCCACAGCTTCGCCTGCGATAACTTACTTACCTTAGCTTCTGTTAGTCACAACGTGGGGTTGTATATATAGCCTTCCTCGATAAATGGGCTATCTAACATTGAAAGCTTTTTTCAAATCGGACCTGAGAATAGCGCGATCAAACAAACAAACTCGTCAGCTTTATATTATTACTAGCTGTAGCCCGCAGCTTCGCCCGCGTTAACTTTTAAAATTTGAGGGGTTGACCACCCTTATCACTTAGGGGTATGAAAAATAGATAGTAGCCGATTCTCAGACCTACTGAATACGCATATAAAATTTGGTAAAAATCGGTAAAGCCGTTTCGGAGGAGTACGGTAACTAACATTGTGACATGGAAATTTTATATATTAGATAGTATAGTTTTTAGAATATTCCCTTTTGATCTGAGTCGACCTCCAGCTAGTTACTAGATGGATGACGACTCGGTCGACAGTGGCAGACCCAAGTTAAAGCAATCAGTTTTGGCGTTCATTAAAGAGACCTATAGGCTATGGCCAGTGGTGTGATACGGAGTGATGATACCTAATAATAATTAATATGAAAGTAGGAGTTGTATCGATTATTTAGATAACATTTCTTGATTATTTTCGATAAGCTATAATTAAAAAAGTTATTATAAGATTACATAAAAACCTATTACGGATCCTTACATATCATTTATACTTTGAATTATCTTTCGACGTGTTTCACTGGCTTGGCCTGTTGGTCTAGTGGTTAATGACCCTGACTGCTAGACCAGAAGTTCGTGGGTTCGATTCCCACCCAGGACAAATGTTTGTGTGATAAGCATGATCATTTGTTCTGTATCTAGGCGTAATTTCTCTATAATATGTATATATTTAGAAATATAATAAGTATGTATCAGTTGTCTGGTAGCCATAAGAACAGGCTCTGTCTAATTTGAGATCAGATGGCCGTGTGTGAGCTGTCCCAACATATTATTATTCAAACTTGATAACACCTTATATGAAACAGTAAACAAATACCTATAATAATTAAAAATAAATAAAAAAGGCGGCATTGGTGGTACTCGCTGCGTCTACCTTAACATCTTTTGGACGCAGCGAGTCCCACATACCCGTCTGGGGAATCCCCACTCCCTCGCGGGATGCCTCGGAACATTTCCCGGCAAAAAAGGCATGACCACTTCCCAGAAGGTTCTTCTGCCGGTTTATTTTTCTCTTATATCATCATCGAAATCACCATCGTGCTCTACCTTTGTGGGGTCGAATCCCACCAGGCGCAGGTAATTAATATGATGTCTGTATTGGTAATGGACTCACGGATGTGTTTATTTATTTCTCTCTTTATTTCTGTTCCTAGTGACACAAGTTCTGACGAGCTTAAAACATGGCTAGGTTAGTTGTGTAATTGTATGTTAACCGGTTTTTTACCGGTGGAAGGCCGGGAGGGATGCGCTGTGCCGCGCTCCCGTCTGCTTCGGTCCTGCTTATTTCTCCCGTGAAAGAACTTTGCTGTGTTTCGGAGAGAAGGGCAAGATAGGCAGTGTCATTACTGGCACCGAGACTTACCATCTTATGTCTCAGGATAGGCAGCACATGAATGAGTTGCCTTCCCTGGGCTATTTCCAGGTAAACTAGTATATGGGCAACGCTGACGATTTACCATCAGGTGGCACGTATCCAACTAACATAAAAAATACTATCAGCTTGTAAAAGTCCATTGCTAGATGGCTTGCTTTAATGAATGCCAAGACGCTATTAGCGTCCAAGTAGGTCCGCACGGAGATATAAGTAAATAAAAACGGGCAAAACAAAGTCGATTTTGAAACAAAATATATTTATTAATACCACCGTTCATACAAATGACCCGCCTCGCTAGGCCACTATAAACTACAGTAGGAGCTGACGCCGCCACCGGCCAACCGACAGACAACTTCCGACTACCCTCATACAACTTATCGAACAAACTCGCGACTTTATAGCATTTCACAATTGTTGTTTCAAATTATAGCAACATTACTAAACCCACGATGTAGTCCGAGAGCTGATATTAAATTATACTAAACATAAAAAAAAAATTCTCAATATAATTTGAAATGCTCTAAATCCGCCGTGTAAAATATTAATAACCTAGAATATAAAAATAACTAGAGCTAACGTTCTTAAACTGATATGCTTAACGTGATGCAACTTTGTCTAAGAAATAAAATAGTATTACTAAAAAACTTCAACGTAGACATGTCGCATCGGTATGAAAGTTTCGGCAATTTTGTCGCAATATCATAGAGAATATGGAATATAAATAATAAGTACTTAAGTCATTAATTATTATATTCTCAGAGATATTCCAACAAAACCGCAGAATGATCAGTCCGCATCATACAACGCTTATTGCACGGTATTTACAAAACTTACTGTGTATCATTTTAACAGGTACATCTGACAAATAGTAAACTATTAAGATTATTTGTTGCACTTGCGAACTTATTTGTGAGAAATAAAAATATTAAGGTTTTTTTAAATACATAATTACAATCTCCACCGCAAATCAAAAGGTCTAAGGAAAAAAATCTACTACAAATAAATATTTTATAGATGGTTTTATATATTATATCAGTAACGAATGCGATAAACACAAATTATATTATGACAAAAATACGACCAGAGCTTTGACTATAATGTCTCTATAAATAATTGTCTAAATTTGGAATAAATCTAATGTTAATATAGAATATTAAGATTGTTGTCAGCGTGTCGGTAACAGAATATAATTGCATTTGGACGGACGCACAATTGCTCTTTTAATAAATAAAAATATGTATATCCACTAAGTATCGTAAAAAAATACTTTTACAAAACCCTCAACGCAATAACAAGAGCTTGTCCTTAAAACGGTAGGACCAACATGTCGCCACCGACAGAACCTGCTTTCAAATAATAAAAAAACATACAAATTGGTTTACCCGTTTCAGATGGTGCACACACATAACAAACCCTTAACCTTTATTGCGTCGGGGGTTAAAAAGTGTTTCATACTTAGCTACCAAAAAACTATGGAACATTTTTACGATTTTATAATACACTACCTTAGTTCTGGCGCAGCCACACAGTAGTCCCAAAACGATTAAACGTAAAAACTATACGATTTTATTTGTAAATATTCGATTGGCGTATATCGTGATAAATATATTGTTGTCTGTATATGCGATTGTTTTTTATATTTTTGGCACTGGAAGCTAATATACCACACTTTTCAAAGTTCCGATGAGAAAGTTATGATATTTACAAGTTACTACAAATACCCTGCCGATGTATATGGATTCACACAACCCATAGTGACGAAATATTTTATTTACAAAAATATATGGATGTGTTTTGAGTATGATATCAGGTGATACTAGTTGAACGTGTTTCGTCTAGTATTGCCAGGTGCTTAACAATTTTCGGATGCAAAATGTAATTTATTACAATTTTACTATTGACGGTTGATTTTATTAAATATACATTATTTAAATGATCAAACAATATAAAATATAGTTAAATTACACAATATTTATTTTAAGGTAATTCCTAAACCTTTTCATCCAAGTATTAGGCCTGGCAACCCTATTTCTATCTATTCGCTCCCTTGGCATGTGACCAATAGAAGACATCGGATTCTTATGCGGCTATTGCATTCTTGCAAATATGTTACGAAATTTGGCAACTGAATGGAGTTTGACTCCGAATTGTTAGTGTAGTACGAGCAATCTAACTTGTCTAGACTGATGTTAGCTGATAGTAATTTCGCTTTATACATTATCTCTACACTATATACGAGACGCGAAATCTGAGAACTTTGCAAAAATAAGTGAAATTGCTCGTACTTTTATTTTTAACAAAATCTTTATCATTTTATAATTGTATTTAACGAAAATAAACTATTATCAATTTTTGACACAATTTTGTACATTTTTTCTGGTTTTTAAGTAGAAGTGTGACATTTACAAATCGTGATGGTCCTTCGAAGCGGACTTTAACACGATGTTTAAGTAAATCGGAAAATTTGTTGAAACAAGAGAAGCTTATATTTGATTCGTTATGTTTTCAGTACATAGTCTTGTTGACTGTTACTGTATATGAAGGTGAATAAAAATCGCACATCCTTATATGAGAGTAAATTTTTTGTAACGAATCTTTTCACCGTAGTTTACAATGATTATTATTAATTAAGGTAAATTTTGTTAAGATTCATATTAATCATACTAGGTATATATCTTTTCATTTCTTCGCCATGGATATATTTAACTATTCCATATATTTTTCTAGACACATCCTCGAATTTTCAAATTGACAAATTTGAAGATAAAGAGGTCATTTTTATCTTTCATTAGGCATACATTATAATATGTTATTTTGTAAATATTAGTGTTTATCAATTGTTATATCGACGGATTGACATTTCTACGATACGTGGGATAGAGATCTACGTGGGCTCGTAGAAGTGAAACTTCATTGGGCACGAGTTAAATTACAAGGTGATGCAATTTGACATAATGACAGATAAAGACTTATTAGCAGTGCTACGAAGAGTTGTAGCACTGCTAATAAACCAGTAGCAGTGTCACTAAACTAGTAGTGTGTTAATAATAAATAAACTCGAAGCACTGTTATTATAAAAGCACTACTAATAATTGGAGCAGAGCTACGGCATCGTAGCAGTGCTACACTATTGTAGCGGCACTTATACGTATTAGTTTCACTTCTATTGCTACGCGTGCTAGCAAGGCCCGAGGGTTACTCCATCTATACACGCACCGTGAAACACTTCACGCGTTTGAAAGGACTAGACGCGTTAGTATAGGACGTATTATATCCAATAGTATACATATTACAGACATGTGATCGGATATATAATTTAGAATTTAATTTAAGTATATGCGTTGTGTATTATAAAACTAGATAAATAGATATCGATCGAAGTGTCTACGATTTGGTGTGTAACATATAAGAATATGCAACGTCAAGACGTTGAATAATAACGAAACAGTAGGAAAATTTTAAACGTTATTATTTCACTGGCGAATATAGTGTTTTCGATATAATTCAAGTGTTATTCGAGGCACGTAACTTGCCAAGGTTTGGGGTTGTGGGGGAAGTTCGTGAATCGTATTTTCGAATAAAATCGATGCGCGAACTTACCCCCACTACGCCGAGGCCTTGCCAAGTTAGGTGCCTGGAACAATATTTATGATTGATTAGAAAAAATCAACAGTTTAATGATAGTCAGCAACATTGTCTAAAAACAATAATATCGTTACTTTTAAATCTATTTTTACAATACAACAACGAATATTTATATATTATATTAATTTATTATGACAAATAAAACTTATTCTGAATAGTTATTTACAAACCTATCAACTGGCAAGTAGGTACTAATACTGTATATAAATATTAAAAAAAATTACGACCTAAACATTATTTACAAAGATTTAAGTAAAAGTACAAGTCCCATATACCTCCGTGCGGTCAACAGTCACCAATATATTATTGTTCTGTAAAAGGCTGTTCCTATGGTCATTTTAACTCTTAGTTCACTCTATTTTATTACAAACTTTGGAACACCGAAGTATATTGCGAAGTATCGTTTGTAAGGTTCGACCGCCACCCGAAGGTCGGTCGAGCAGTCTCAGGTTCAGTTCCCGAGCGGCGCGTGGCCTCGACAGACATTCCGGCCGGTCTTAATTTATTACTAACGTCGGCCGCGGGGCTGGCGCCGTCGCCGGACCAGTGCCGACCTCGCCCGTAACGGACGTCGACTCGATAGGCCGCGACTACACTTATGCTCTCAATTCTATTCTATAAAAATCTACAACCGTTCTAATCTCGGATTCGCTTACATTTAGTCAGTCGCGCGAAAGGCGCGGGCGTGCGAGGGACGCGGGGCGCGGGGCGGTCCGAGCCCGGCCGCTAGCGGTACATGGAGCAGCGGCGCTCGGGCTCGGGCCGGCCGCGCTACGACTTCTTGTCGAAGAGCGGCAGCTTCGACTTGACGGCGCCCTCGCACACGAGCAACCGCCGGCCTCGGCCCTCGTCCTCGCGCCCGCGGTGCTTCACGTCCACCGGCAGCTGCTCCGCGCACCCGAAATGCAGCATCTCCACCTTGCCGTCGAAGTTGCCCAGCTCGAGGCGCCGCCCCACCAGCTCGTCGCAGCGAAAGTCCGCGCCCTGCCGTTCGAAGTACTCTACTATCTTGGCGATCTGCGCGGAGCGGGCGTGGCGGGGTGCGCGCTCGTCGAACAGGCTGTCGGAGCCCAGCGACGCGACGTCCTCCGAGCTGTCCGTGTACACGCTGGCGCTCCGCGGCGCGGGCGGGCCTGCGCAGCGCGCGCCGCCGCAGCAGCACGCGCGCACCACGTGGTACGAGCCGTCATCGCCCGAGCCGCACAGGAAGGGCGAGCGCTCGCGCGGGGACTCGCCATCGTCCAGCGAGCCGAGCGACTCGTCCGCGCCGCGCCGCCGCAGCGAGCGGTCGTACTGCAGCAGGCACTCGGCGCACACCCGCAGGCGCGGCCGCTCGGGGTCGAGCGCCGGCTCGCGCTCGGGCTCGCGGCGCCACCACCAGCACCGGTGGCAGCCCATGAGCGAGCACGGACACATGGCGCCGTAGGGCGGGTGCGCACACAGGTCCTCGTTGGCCACGGAGAATATGCCGCTCTCGCACGAGCCGCGGCGGCGCAGCTCGGCGTCGGCGCGGCGGGACGGCGGCGGCGAGGGCGGCAGTGACGCGCAGCGCGGCTCGTCGTCAGTGGGGGCGGGGCCGGCCAGCGCCGCGTGCGGCTCGGGCTCCAGGATTTTGTGCACACCGCGGAATGTGTGCAGCGCGCGGCGCGCGGGGCGGGGTGCGGCGTGCGTGTCCCGCAGCAGCATGATGTGCGCGAGCCGCAGCAAGCGCGCGAGGCGCGGGGGAGCGGGCGGGGGCGCGCCGGCCAGCGCGCACGCCGAGCGGTGCGGGGGGGCCGTGCCTGCGCCGCCATACCGCCCCGCCCACTCCAGCTCGGACAGCGAGCGCCGGTGCGCCGCGCCGACTGCAGGGAAATATTACGCGACAGTTAGTTGAAGCAGTTGGGTATAATATGTATGTCAATGAGTGTTAGTAGTGTGGTGGTATACTGACGCGGGTCGCGGTGGGCGTGCGGACTGCCCTCGGAGCGCATGCGCTGTGGGCGCCGCCACGCCGACAGGCCGGGGCAAGAGCGCGGGCCCGACGAGTCGGCCTCCTCGCTGCAATAAAATACAATAAAATTGTAAAAAACGCTCTACGTTGTAGGACACATGTCACTAGTGGCTCACTACACCGGAGCACTGTGTGTACGCACCTGTCGTACGAGGTGTTGGGCGTGTGGCAGCCCCACGCGCCGTCGTCGAGACCTTCCTTCACCTCGGCTAGTTTGTTCACTATTTCAGGAAATAGAGGCCGAGCCTTTGGATCGTACTGGAAATATAATTATTTAATCCATTACAAACAATTTGTTACATTTTGATAATAATTTAAAAGCTCATATAAGCTTATTTTGCTTTCACCAGATCATTCAGCACCACTGAGCTTCGACAAAAAGCAGTCAAAAATTGGAAGACTAAGTCTTATTTCAGAATACTCAGCAGCAGACATTGATCGTTATCAAATCCCCAGATAACTGGACTGTTTAAAATACCTCCACCGTCGAACATTTACAATGGTCACATTTGGCTACCACATTCACTTACAATGCAGCAGTTGAAGGCCAGACGGAGGAAGTCCGGCACGGTGTGTTCATCGCACAGCTCCACGAAGGCCATGTAGTTGAGGCCGAAGTTGTCTGTCCGCGGCAGCACGTCCGGGTCCGCGTCCACCTGCATCGGGGACGAGGTGACTTTTGAAAAAGATGCACAATACACGACTATCACAGGTACAGGGATGGTCCCCACCGTGGTTCAAGCCTTGTCGTGGCGGTGGGGCTCAGTAGCTTACCTTGGGCGAATCAAATTGAGCCGAGGGAGCTGCTCCTTGTACTCCTCTTATAAGTGTAGGGAACAAAAGAGCTGGGGACAAGGGGCGAGGACGGGAACCTCACCCCATTGTACTGTCCCGACGTTGGGAGGCTTGTTTTGTGGTGCGGGACATCCCCTCTCCCCCCTGTGGAGGTGGCGTCGATCCCTTGGGGGACTGACACAGTTTGCTCATTAGATCCGGGGCACCTCACCAAAGGCGGCATTGGTGGCACTCTCCGGGTTTTAGTGGGTAGAGCTGCGTCCATCTTACTACCTTGCGGGTGCAGCGAGGCCCGTATATACATACCCGCCTGGGGAGGCAAAAAAAGGTACAGGGATGGTCCCTCTGCTGATCTCGTCGAAACCAGGCGAGGTGGGTATCAGGCCATAGTTTGTACTACGTAGGTAGTATCATGAACTTCACATAGGCCAAATATGAATGATTTGTCTGAGCTGGTCCCCGGGAACTAGTTTATCAAAGACCACGCTGAACTATGAAATTGCTCGCCTGCCAGTTTGCCTATCCAATTAATATAACAATGTAGTACGACAAAAACATAACATACCCTGGCGATGAGTTGGCACAGTATGATACCGTAGGAGAAGATGTCCGAGCGGTGGTCGTACCACCGGCCGCGAAGACACTCTGGGGACATCCACCACGGGGAACCAACGCTGGGCAAGCGATAGCCGTTCCTGGAAGCAATGCAAAAGTATTAGTAGTTGTGATACGACAAGATTAAATTGATACGTTTGGTTCTGTAGGGCTAGCTAGCATGCGCGCACGACAAAACTTTGTCTACCCATTTTCTCGTATTAACTATATGTAATAATACGAGAAAAGGGGTAGACAAAATTTTGTCTTGCGCGCATGCTAGCCCTACAAACAGGCCTATGATCATCATTATCAACTTGTGTTTGTACACTACTGGTAATAGGTATCTCTTAATGAACGCCAAGACGGCCGATCTCAATCGCAGCCAGCTAGGACCGACCACGGAGATCGTCGTCCCGTCTCCTTGGAGGTTGACCTATGTATAAATCTATCTATTAAGCTATAGATGGCGTCAATGACAAAGCTCTCCAAATATTATTTTACTGGAAGAGAAAGCAGAGTGCTTCCAGGTAATATACGTATAATAATAATATCAACTCTTATATGTCCCACTGCTGGGCACGGGTCTCCTCCTCTAAATCAGGCGAGGCTGTTGAACCATAATTCACCGATGCGCTGGCCCAGTACCTACGGCTTGGTTAACTTCACACACCTTCAAAAACTTTTAATCTCATCGGGCATGCAAGTTTCCTCCAGTGTTTCCTCCATGTTTCCTTCACCGGTATTATGATTCACCGGTACCTTCCAGGTATTTATTATAAGTCTATTACATGAAAAGTGTAAAAGAATTTGAGGACAAGTAGGTATTATAATTACAGGCACTCTTATAATTACAGACTTTGCGAGTCCAGCTGGCCTAGATTGCGCGCACGACAAAATTTTGTCTACCCCTTTTCTCGTATTTTCTCTCTGTCTACAGTAGCTAACATGCGCTTTGAATATTAAGGACAAGATAAAGTAATTTAAATTTTTAATTTAAATATATAAGACCGGGTGCCTATTTTTTGTATACCGTGGCGTTTCCCTACTATAATTACATAATTTCGGTGTACGAAGAATGTTCTCGTAGTAGCACTCTTCGTATTACGTCTAACCTAACCTAACGAGTAATCGAGAAAATACTCGATGTAGACATTATCTCTCTCTATCTAGTCAAGAGATATCTCGTTGTACGCGTGCTAGCCCGGCTGAACGGTTAACAAATAACATAGAAGGAAATCATCATAGGAAAGCACACCTGAAGTCTTCGAAGGTATATGAAATACGCCTAGCCACATTAGGCCCACGCATTTTTAATCGTCCTATCCTGATTTAGGGTTGCTTGTGCTATCATATTAAGCTGGCCAGGCTACTACGGAAGCAGACTTCTATTGTTCAAGTGAAGGGCAGTTACACAACTAGTTGGGTTGCCTCCGCCTGACACTACCAGGTCGGACTAAAACACGCGATTTGCATGCTCACTTCCTATGTAGGCGATTGCACCATTTTGTTTGTACCAACGTTTGTGTAAATAGTCAATCTATTAGCAGCACGTTATTTTTTTTATTACAAATTGTACTTACTCGGGATGAGGTATTTTTGCGGCCAGTCCGAAATCAGCGACCACGGCAATGTAGTCACCATCTCCATTTTTCCTTAGCAATACATTCTGAAAAATAAAACGAACTTATTAACAAGGGTTTGTAAATAATTTACCGCTGAAATATCATCAGCGCCATCCAATTAATAGTCCCACCACCAAATCTCTGTCTTTCGGCCATTTATATGAAATCCACTTTATTACGTCTATAAGAATCGTGAGCTATTTTTTGACGTGATAAATAATAGGTAAATCGATGAACGCCGGCTGCACGCACGAATAAGTGTCACGTTCCTAATGTGTCATCGAATGATTTTTATTACTACTAGTAAACTCCATTAACATAAACGACCCGAGAAGTCACCCGTCTCCCGAGGTATTTATCGTGTCAGGCCTGGGTAACTCATCTATGTATCGCAAATCTTAAGTTATTGAAAATACTTACAGTGTCCCACCTGCCCTAACTAATAGCACATAATTTTTGCGTTTCTATCATGTTGCTGTCATGCTATACCATGGCATGTATGTTACCTTAGCGGTAAGGTCCCTATGGAAGACGCCCAGCGAGTGCAGGTACTTCATGCCCTCAGCCATGTCAGCTGCGAGCGAGACCCGCAGCGGCTGCGGCAGCGGCGCGAGCGGTCTGCCCAACATGAGCTGCTCCAGCGACCCGCCCTCCATGTACTCCGTGAGCGCGTGCAGCTGACCCTCGTGCACGCACACGCCCATGAAGCTGGAATCACAAAGAACATGAATGACATTTTATATGACACACATAAAATCGTGACTTTTTTGGGGGAGAAAACCGTTTCTTCATTAATATTGTGTTTACAACTTCAAAAATCAACTTATTTTTCTACGAATGTACATTCTACGCATTTACCATGCAATCGTTGTTACAAATAATAAAACACTAGCTTTCAAATAAAAAAGATTAAAAAAATACAGTAGTATTAACAAAAACTCTTTCTTTCTTAAGTCGGTTAAAAATCACAGACAGATTTTATCTTATTAGTCCATTTTCACACGAACCGGTTGCCGGGTTGAGAAAAGTTTACTTGATTATTTAAGCACTCCCAATTGATGCCCTTTTTTTTCTTTAACGCCGGGAAATGCTCTGCGGCATCCCGCTGGGGAGTGGGTCTCCCCAGGTGGATATGTGTGACTCGCTGCGCCCTAAAGCTGGTAAGTGGACGCAGCTCTACCCACTAAAACCCGGCGAGTGCCACCAATGCCGCCTTTGGTGAGGCGCCCCGAATCTAATGAGCAAACAGGACACCTCGACGGCTAGTCAATCCCTCAGGGGACCGTCGCCACCTCGACAGAGGGGTTGTCCACCCCTTTTGTTGGGGGTGGACCACAGAACAACCCCTGCCAACGTCGGTGTACAATGGGGTGAGGTTCCCGTCCTCGCCCCCTGCTATTTAGTCCCTTCTTCTTATAACAGGGGTACAAAGAGCCCCCTCGGCCCAATCGATGCTCTGCAATTATCTATTACTACTATTGTTAACGCTATAAATAAGTAGTATTACGTTTGAATTAAATGCATGAAAAAGCGTAGCAAGAATGAAAAATATTAAAATGTATACTCTGTATCGAAAATACATCAAAGAACTGCGTCTCCGGAGTCCTGAAGTGGAATATGTTAATGTTATGGAAAAATATCCTCCGTTCGAGGAATTATCTTAATGCACCGAACTTATTTGTATTATTTGTGATGGCGCAATTCACATGTAAAGAGATTTTTACAGTTCCAAGAAGTGGTCTGTCTGTCCGACTGATACAATACATGATAGGAATAAAATAAAAAATTTAGCCTTATAAGTTGAATGACCATATTAAAGTGTTTGTCGTCCTTGTAAGTATAACTCGATTTTAATAATAATAATATCTACTTACGAGTTGAAAATGTATTCATATTAAGGGCCCTTGGTAGGTGAAAACGTCCAAATTTGCTGTTTTCTATTAGCTGTTATTTAAAAAATTGAAGATTTCAGGCATTGATATTTCTAATATGTATTACAGAACGTATGTATAAGGAGATGACAGTTTTCGAAACACGATTGGAAAAATTTTGCTCGATAGAAAAAAAATCTGAAGTTACCTCTGAAATTACATACAAATGATCTTTACGACCGTGTTTTACAATAATAATTCCTATAAAATCACAAACACATAGGTTTTTACCCTTTCGATATGTTAACAGTTTTAGATTTCCAAAAAACTAAACATTTTTATTATCTTTTTGATAAAAATGTGAATGGCAATTACAATGTTTGGTTTCCGCTGACCGCCTAAGCCCCCTTAAAGGATTGTGCAAGCCCGAGGTTACCGAGGGCACCAAAAGACTGGACTACTAACTAGGCGTACGCTACACTCAATTTCCAGGCAGACGTGCAACAAATGACCGCACGCCGTATGTGTTGAGATCGTGACAAGTACTCAGTGGACACTTTAACACGATTCCCCATAGGAAAAAAATACCTCGTCTGCGCAGGCCTTAACAATGCCCTACTGTTACATGGTGAACTTTTAAAAATGTTAAGTGTATTAGAAACAGAATTCAATTGCCATTTATGATCCGTTGACCATCTATGCCTATATGCCATAGGTCTATGTTCAGCAGTGGACGGCTAGAGGCTGATGATGATGATGATGATTACCATCTATGTATATTAATATAAATAACGATCGTCTGGATTCGAACCGGCGACCACTGCGTGTGCAGTTGCTAAACCACGAAGCTTTAAGACAGGCAGGGTAATAACATAGACAATCAAGTCGATTGGTATTCGAAGGTCACTTTCTCCAGTATCGCGTGTCCGTTGGCTGCGGTAATAAGATTATGCATAGCCCTCTACTACCCACAAGCACGCCACCAGTAATTGCCACCATCTAGTCTCCATCTAGTCGCCATCTAGTCCCCTTGACACGTCGCGTGACGTTCCGAGATCTTGCAGTTATGCAATCTACATGCATTTACGTAAAATTACCGATACTTAGTTTAAAAGTTGTTAAAATTTATGTCCTCTAAAAGGTTTTATTTATGAAAAAAGATATGATTCCTTTACTTATGCTTATTCTAGCTTTTTGACAAATTTCATGATTTTATATTTATAGACAAGGGATCGGCCGTCTTGGCGTTCATTGAGGGAGGCCTATGTTCAGCAGTGAACGGATAGAGGCTGATGATGATGATGATGAGACGTAAGGACAGTGGAGTCATCCTGTAAGGGTTCTGTTTGACGAACGGAACCCTTAAAATCATTTGTGATTACTCTTAAAGCATACAAGCCACCGAGAATCAATTCTCGTATATTGTCTGCTACCTATCCCTGCATGGCTGATAACAATCCATTGCAAGTCTTCAGGGGTGTGTTAAGCGACCCATCATGGACGTAGCTCATCACTTCGATATAGACGATTCGATTTACTCTCACCGTCATCGCAGACGTTGATAATCAATTTAGTCGCCCCAAACCCCACAGATCACGAAAGACTTTTACATAAGCAGATCCGATTGTCTCGTTACTGCAAGGGACGCGTTTAAGAACCAACAATACAGTTGCATTGTTTTTTCTTTCAGATAAGCAACCAGGAAACCGACTACAGCGCCTGCGATTGTTTCATGATTTCGTAACGATTACATAATGATGTTAATAATCACGATCATCACTCGATTCGGATCACGAATAAAGAAATTATCTATGGTTTGTTTACCATCATCAGCATCAGCCACGATTTAAGCCTTATTATTTAGATTTCTATGTTCGACAATGTCTTGTTCACGAGTCTTGTGTTTAATAGTTTTAGCAGAATATACTTCGGTTAAATTCCCATATCTAGGTAGGTATTCCGCTCAAGTGTATGCGATAGTATTAACAGTTGTACTTCATCTCAATAGTCAGACTGAAGCACCGTCTGAAATCGCAATAAAAGCTTCACAAAGGGCGCCCTTTTCAGCTAAAAGGTCTGTTAAATAGGATAATGTGAATAGACCCTCATCAGCTGCAAGGGTCCACGGGATCGCTTGCCATTAAGTGCATGTGTGCTCATTGTTTTTGAAAACCTCCATTTTGATAGATGTACGCCATTTAGAGATAAGTTGAAATCCGCTTTTAAAATTTCGTCCGTCTAAAAAGCTTATCTCTTGAATCTTATATCTAGCGAGGATATGTTAATGATATTTGATTGTGAGTCGTGCATGGCTTTTAATATAAGTCGTAGTCTGCTAGAGGGGAGGTTGCGGTAATGCGGAGAGGTCTGTGATCTTCAAGGATCCTAAGAATTTCTACTTTGCTTAAAATACTTAATAGGTTTGTTTCTATTGTAACATCAAAAGCACATAATATATTAATGTTACATGTAATTGTTGAGTTTTGTTAAAATGTGAAATGTTTTCACGTTCGAATTGTACAAAAGGCCGAACATTCGAATATCTTATTATATATTTACCGGTGGGAGGGAAGCGCTGTGCCGCGCTTTCGGCTGCATGGGTACCACCATCTTGCTTGTTTCTCCCGTGAAACAGCTTTGCTGTGTTTCGGAGGGAAGGGCAAGACAGGCAGTGTAATTACTGGCACCGAGACTTAACATCTTGTGTCTCAAGATAGGCAGCACATAAATGAGTTACCTGGGCTCGTTCCAGGTAAACTAGTTTATGTTCATGGGTGACGTCGACCACTTACCATCAGGTGGCACGTTTGCCAGTTTGCCTATCCAACTAACATGAAAAAAATATATATCTTTAATATGTATAGCAGTATGGAAGTTCAACTAGCTCCCACACACAGTGTAATTTAATTCTGAGCTTGCTCCAAAAATGGGACAAAATAGATTTCTTCGTAAATAAAATAGCCTTACTTTCTTCAACAACTGAGTTTTCTAATACAAAAATATTTTGAAATCAGACTGGTAGTTTTGGAGATGAGGACGATTTCAAAGAAACAAAATATTGAGCTTTATATATTAGTATATAATATAATTTTTCCATATTTTGAGCGTATAAAAATGGCCCAGCAGTGGACGAAAAAATGTTTATAACGATGTGATGATGAGAATCTAAAAATAACCATGACACATACAACAGTATCGAATATCGTCAAAGTCGTGAATATTTGATCAGTTTTTTTAAACAAACCCCGCGTATTGCGCCGTCCGTCCGGTGACCCGGCGGCCTTTGTACCATAAATAAATGACAGCACTCCCAAAACTCGCATATTCGCTTTTAGTGACGAAGGAGGCAAACTCTTTGACATTCATCACCAACTGTGTGTCTACTGTAACTGTGAGCGATCACTGTCTAGACGATATAGATTCGAAATGTGAAAGGTCTGGGTTCGAGCTAATCCTGAGTTTTTATCTTTTGTAATGTATATCAAATAAAATTGGAATAAAAGTGGATAAAGTGAAAAAAGATTTGTAGTGTTATTATGTTATGCATCAACCTGCAGCTGGACAAAACCTCTCGTAATGCGTTCATTATGAGAGGCAACGCAACGCAACAACGCTAGTTGTTGTTTGTTGTTGTTGCAACTGGGACAGTTGCAGACTGCGGTCCAATGAATGACCTGTCTGGCAGAATGGTCATGGCGACTTTGACCAGTTACCGTTGGGTGGCTTCTCTATCAGTTGGCCTCCACTCACCCCAGGATGTTGGGATGTCTGAGCTTGTTCATGAGCTGCACCTCCCGGAGCATGTTGGGCCGGTTCGCCCGCTGCTGGTTCATCTTCAACACCATCACCTTCCCGGACGTCTTGTGTGTCACCTGGAAACACAAGTCATGTTAGTGAGTATAGGTCCATCACAACGGTTTGGAGTAAAGATTGGGATTTTCACCATATACCCCTGGGGTTCCTGTCACAAAGTACTCCTTGGGTACCCATGGCCATGCTCCATATAGGCTTATCTTCCCGATCTAATAAGTCACAAGAGATCCCAGAGGATTAATTTTTTTTATGCCATCAGGGGGCAAACGAGCAGTCGGAGCCTCACGGCGCCGACGTCCATTCACATCCGCACAACCTCCTTTCCCCTATATCCCCCAATGGGCCACCGGAAACTCGCAAACCGCACGAAACGCGACAGCATATCTGTCACTTGAGGCCGGTGTTATGTGTGCGAGAGGTACCACCTCGGTCGTGCTGGTCCAGTCCGGCTGCAATGCAGCATGGCACTACCTCTTACGAAAGATAATAAAAACCAAACACCTCAAAGGTTATAATAAATATTTTCATATTTATTTTGGTACAAGATTAATACGGCATACGGCTTGATATTAATTTCAGTGACATTCCTATTTATTATGTTTCATAAGTCTGCGAAGTGTTATGAACGTCGTCCAACCGAATTCTGAACATAGGAGAATAGACAATGAACATATATATGTATTTATGAAATTACATGCACATGACTAGGGTTCAGACACAAATATTTAACCTTGGTTGGTTTCGAACACCATACCTCAGCGTATAACGGCTCACCTAATCACTACGACATGACCATGTCCATACAAGTACAAGACATTTT
The DNA here is from genome assembly GCA_963853865.1 of Helleia helle. NCBI lineage: Eukaryota > Metazoa > Arthropoda > Insecta > Lepidoptera > Lycaenidae > Helleia > Helleia helle. The sequence goes on along the minus strand of OY971425.1, from coordinate 2,981,707 downwards.
CCCGCCGAACATCCATATTCTAGATCATTTGAGAGATTTATCATCTAGAAAGTTCCACCGGCGTGCTGGATTATATCTAAAATCGTAAACAATGCGAGCATCTATTTATGTATGTGTAAGTGGGGCGCGGCGTGCACCGATCAGATGTGTGGACCTAGATTACTAGATCCAGCCGTTTCTTAAACAGATACGTCTACACTAATGAACAGCCATAGGCATCGATCATATAACCCTATGGAGTAGTAATGTAAGCCATAAAATTCCGAAACTGGTCAGTGATCTGTCACTGACGTAATAGCAATTCAATCCATCAGTCGGCCAATCAGAGCGCAGAACCAGCACAACGTCGCAGCACAAATTTAGCGGAATTAGTTTTCATACAAAACACATAGCATTATTACTCTATTCTGGTTATATGCTCGATGGCCCTAGGTTAGTCTCAACATTCGCAGACGAATGTATGTCTATACTAATATTATAAAGAGGAAAGATTTGACTGTTTGTTTGTTTACATCTATTTTGTCAGACTTTGAAACTACTGGAACGATTTAAAAAATTCTTTCACCTATAGAAAGTCACAATATCAGCGAGTAAAATAGGCTAAAAAATATACCCGTGTGAAGCCGGGACGGATTTCTAGTATAATATATTCAGAATGATACAGTTCGATTAGTTTCCCGTTTTAAAGCATGCCTTTCCCTCGAAATTGGCAAGGCAAGCTAACTCATCAAACGATGTCAAACGTTTATAATCTAAAGATGCTCAATCTTGTCCACCATTCAAGCCTCACAATGATTTCTTTCTTTCAAAAACTATACTCACAATTCTATAATACTATATAATAACTACTAATATAATACTCACACACACGTTAGAATAAAAAATACAGCATTAGTGATACGGTGTTATATATATATACAACATATATATATATATATATATATATATATATATATATATATATATATATATATATATGTGTTGCAGAATTATTGCAAAAATATATCATGTAACAAATTAACAATTAAAGACAGAATGGACTTTCTGGATACTATCACGATTAGAGAGCGCAATGCTTCATTACTTAATTATTACCTCAGTGGTCACCAATTATGTCTAGACATAATCCATAACAATTATGATTTTATGCCAAATATAAAACGTCATACTAATCAAACAGACCTACAAAAGACGGACTTAACCTAGAAGGAAGTTAACAGAATTCTGTTTCCCGGTGGCAGGGACGCGCTTGCGCCACACTCCCGTCTGCTTCGGTACCACCGTCCTGCTTATTTCTCCCGTCAAACAGTTTTGCTGTGTTTCATAAAGAAGAGCAGGACAGTCAGTGTAATTACTGGCATAGAGACTTAACATCTTATGACTCAGGATAGGCCACACGAATGAATTGTTTGTGCTACTTTCATGTTTACTTGTTTATATTCATGGGCGACTTTGACCACTTACCATCAGGTGGCTCGTCTGTCCGTTAGCCTATACAGCTAACATAAAAATCCTTTTCGATGAACAGAACCCTGAAATAGATTAGCCGCTAACAATCACACCACATCAAGCTAGTCACGTGGGCGGGGCGCGGGGCTTCACTGACGCGGACGCATGGGTAATGGAATTAAGTCACTAATACTAGCTGCTGCCCGAGACTTTGTATATATATTTATATCGGTCGTTTCCGGGTTAAATTTTGATATACGATTTTAAATTAACATTTTAAAACTGTACTCTTGTAATGTCGAAATATCAGGTTCTGCAAAACAAAAGAAAAAATATTGTAAATATCCCATTTTAAATGGATAAATTAAAATGAAAGTTAAATTTTGATAGTATTTTTTCAGAGCATAATCTATCTCGCTGCCAATTTTATCAAAATAGATAAGCATAAGTGGGATTATAAGTCTTCCTGGCAACACATCTCCTCTAAATCATAGGACGTCACCTATGCGCCAGTCCAATGCGGTATAGCGACATCACCGGTCGGCGGCCACCTCTGCATAGACTTTCAATCTTGTATCAACATACACGATCGTATTTCGCAATGTTGTCGATTATCAGTATTTAAGGTGTGAACAGATCACTCTCGAAAAACGTCTAAAATTTTGAGGCCGAGCCTGTTCAACTAGATCCTTGTCACTCTGATCAGTTTAAATTAATAAACAATACACTGTACAGTGTACTCATATCATTCAACGTTCACATGAAGCAGGAAGTGAGTGGTCCATACAGATCGTAAACAATAATCAACCCGACAGCGCCTCTCCAGTACGAGATCTCCCGAGTGGGATGCGAGGTGTAACTGTGTCCCGCCCACTACGCCCACGATGCCCACGGCGCCCACCACCAGTGATCACTAATAACCTTAAGCCTACCATTAATAAGAAAAATGACATATTTTGTCAGAATATTTACCACGACCTAGTCTTTAAATAAGCACGGATATGAGTTATGAAAATCGCGATAGACAAAAATGTTAAATGAAAATATGTAGGCTAATAAGAGCAACTTATGTTCAACGGACCTACAATTTATACAGGTTTTATGCTCACTAAAATACGATTCATGGGTACCATTAAAAGTCCACTCTAGACCCTGTAGCTAAGGTTTCTAATCTCTTTATTATGCAAAGATATACATTCCTAAAAATTTCAACATCCCCATTACTTCTGTCACTTCCCACTTTTTAGTTTGTTTATCACAAACACTGCGTGTTGAAATTGAAAAAAAAAAAAAAAAAGCCGTAAAGAGCGTATCCACTTAGCGGCAGACGACTGTAATTAGAGTAATTACTAGATTAGCATCGGTAACATTGGCATCGTCGACTATTTGTTGACCGGATGCACTCCGCTGGCCGAGGCCGATAAAAGGCGCCGAAAGGGCAAGGTGAAGGGGCAAGTAGGTAAAGGGGGAGGAATACTCTACATAACTCTTATAAGAAGTGGGGACAAAAGAGCAGGGGGCAAGGGGTGAGGATGGGAACCTCACCCCATTGTACTGTCCCGACGTTGGGAGGGGTTGTTCTGTGGTGCGGGGCAACCCCTTTGTGGAGGTGGTGTCGATCCTTTGCGGGACTGACTAGCCGTCGAGGTGCCCTGTTAGCTTAAAAGATCCGGGGCACCTCACCAAGGCGGCATGTGTGGCACTCGCCGGGTATTAGTGGGTAGAGCTGCGTCCATTTACCATCTTTCGGGCGCAGCGAGTCCCACATACCCACCTGGGGAGACCCACTCCCCAGGCGGGATGCCTCAGAGCATTTCCCGGCGTAAAAGAAAAAAAAAATGTGTTACATTCTCATTCATCGCATTGTCTTAGTTCAGTCCTAAAATCGAACGATAGAAATTATATCAAACGATTGACCGGCTACAAATAACAAAGCAGACCTTGCCCTTGGGCATATAGATATTAGCCCTACTAAAATCCCCTGACCCTGAGTCCGGGTATCCACGAACCAGCCTGTATATCTACGACGTGTACTCCAATCGAAGCCGTAAATAACGTGTCTATCAATAGATAGATGGCTATTTCCGTACGCGATCGCGTTAAAGGTTAAGACGCCTTACACAACTTTGTGTACGTTTGTGTTTCTTTTTTATGGAAGACGATGCAAACGGACATCGGGTTCACCTGGTGGTAAGCGGTGACTGGCATACATAGATAACCTATATAGAGCCTATAATTCACACTGGGCAATCCCTCGAAAATACCCGAAGATGTTAGGCCGAAGTTCGCCGTGTTATTTCTTCAAGCCATGTGTCATATTAGATTTTTTTTAATGGTCGCCACGAGATATCCGGCATATGTCAAAAGTCTATGTTAATATTAAAATTCATCTATACTAATATTATAAAGTTTGTTTGAACGCGCTAATCTCAGGAACTACTGGTCTGATTTGAAAAATTCTTTCAGTGTTAGATAGCCCATTTATTGAGGAAGGCTATAGGCTATATAACATCACACTGTGACTAACAGTAATAAAGTTGAGTAAGTTAACGCGGGCAACAGCTAGTAATTAATATAACACCTATGTGATACCTAATGACAGGGTCATTCCGTTTGCCGTCACGACATTAGAGTCGAGAATACACTGCGAAGACGCGTCAATAAATGTATCACATAAAAAAAATTGCTATTTAGACATGACCCAAGGGTCTCCTCGAAATAAGGCGAGGGAATTTCTATCAACGTTATGACATATTCGACACACTCATCTTTTGTTTCATCTCACATTTACTTAGTGGTGGGTTTTCATCAGCACACATTGCAATGAGTCACAGAGTACACTACTCCATAAACAAACACTGTTTGTTTGGAAACCACAAAATATAAGTTGAGGTCAGGGAAAACCATTCTTCAATCGGACCTACTGGTAGCCTTTTTTTGTTTTCGGTGGAGAATGCGTTAGGCATACCAACGGGCCGGGGAGGGTATGTGGGACTCTGCGCCCGAAAAGATGGTAAGACCACCTTCACTGCTGCCGCAGCGATGACACCCTGGCGAGTCCTCCATCCCTGTCAACTTCCACAGATACCTTCCAAAGCAGCCGTGCCCCATCAGGATTTGCTCAGGATTACCTTCCAGGTGATGATGCCGTGCCGCCGGTCACTCCACTGCTCCAGGATTTCCGACATGGTGCGGTGTCCCGCAATAGGCACCTTCCGCCTCTCATTCCTTTGACGGAGCACTCACTTTAGCAGGCGGCTCCGCCAGGACTCTCTTCTCTCTCTTCTTCGGAGGTCTCCTCCTCCTCACCTAATCATCTCCTCCACTTCTGCGCCAAGGCCCTTGCGACCAGGTCCCAGGGCACTGAGCCCGCCATAACGCACGCAGCCTCGGATGAGGTCGTACGGCCATGAGTCTCTGCGGACTTCGCAGTAGAGCCACGTTCTCCGTCGTGAGGGCGCTTGCCCAACCTACGTCCTACATGATCATCATCACTTACCACTATCGACGCCAAAAAACGCATAACTCGACCGATTTATTTTCATTTATTAGACAAATTAGCTCATATTACGCCCCTTAGCTGTAGAAACAATAATAAATAAATAGATCAAACAACTACAAATACACATACATAAAACCAATCTTCTTTTTTCGATTCGAACCCGCGACCACAGTGTATGATGATCTAACCATATACCAAATGTAGGATAGTCGTTACACGCAAATGTGTTTTACCTTACTTTGCGTCGCGCTAATTACCTACATGTTAAAATAAATTGAAATCCTCTTATCTGGGCGTCTCCTCGAAAATTTCCATAATTGCTCTCGGTGCATCCACGTCGCACCATATTAAGGTACCCGTGACCCTGCGGCAGGCAGTAACACCCAATATGGACCCGCGATCCTATCGGACCCCACCAGATAGGCGAACCCATTTGGTATAATACCAATTTCATTACTTAAAGTGTATTAGGATTTTACTTCCTGTTCCTAATATTATTAAGACAATAGTTTGATCATGAAAAACAATTTAAATAATTTATATGATGAAAACAGACCAGGTGGGAAGACGATCTCCGTGCGGTGGCCGATCCGTGTTGGATGCGAGTGGCAAGGGATCGGCCATCTTGGCGTTCATTGAGGGAGGCCTATGTTCAGCAGTGGACGGATAGAGGCTGATGATGATGATGATGATGATGATATGATGAAAACAGATGCCTGCACCCGCGGGTCATGTATGTATGTATTTATATAAATTTCTTTAATTTATTTCCGTTCCTCGTACCTACCTGCCTTATGAACTTACCACGGGGCTAGGTTAACGTGTCCTAGGTAGCTTGGCTGGTATTTATTTATTCAATGAAAGACATTAGATAGGCAATACGCACTTTGATATAGCAACACGACCCTTCACCGCTGAAGGCCCGATGCCATGTCAAGAAATAATTTCCCGATACGACCAAGTTATTACCAATCCAAGTTAATCCACTTAGCTGCCAGATTGAAATTTCTGTCAAAATCAAGTTAAGTGAAGCCCAGGGGGCAGACGAATCAGTCACCCTCACGTTATTTAAATTTGGGAAACCTTAATAATGTTTTCATGGGATTTCTGCCGTCATCATCATCATCAACCTACCATCCCTATGCAAATACGGTCACATCCACAACGGTACAAATATACACACATTCTTAGTAAATTGAACTAAATAAAAACTAAAAAAATTAAAGGCCATAGGAAAAAATAATGGAGAATGGAAGAAGTAAAAATAATTCAAAGGGAAATCATTAAAAACGACTGGGCGTAATTTTGGCGTCATAGGCAAGTGTGGTATCGACCGTCTTGAAGTTCGTCGTAGGAGTCCTATGTCCAGCAGTGGACGGATAAATACTATTAATAATTAAGATTTACCCATTAAAGAATACGCTAAGTGTTTACACGCGACAGTCTTTGCTCTTCTAATTCCGTACCGTTATCACACCCACTGATAACGCTATCTTTTATCATATTTTCACTCCCCAGATACGACAAAGTAGAAGAAAGTTAAAGCGATTAGATATTTATAAAAGTGATGAAATCGTCTATGGTCTACATTGCAAAAAATATGAGTATTGTTTTCCAAAGCGTTCGAAAATATGTCTTATTTCTTTTTCGCAAATACCGGTTTATTAAGATCTTTCCCTTCCTGAAGCTACGGATATCTTAGGCTTTACATCCACGGTGGCGGTAAGACAATCCGTAATCCTGGCAGGATTTTTCTCTTTAGTTTAACTACCATAGGATACCCAAGGACTCTCACACGTGGAACTAAATGACAGGTACACGTTGACTTGTAGGGAACTGGGAACCTTATACCCAGACATAGCAATTTGCTCCAATCGATTTTGACGCATGCGGCGTTACCTCACTCTGAGGCGTTCCATTTTCTTATGACGTTGTCACGTTCAACTATCGTCAGTTAACCGACGTTACAGACAACCGATTTTTGTAATGATTTTTCTTAGATTTTGACCCTAGCATGAGTAGAATATACTTATAAATGTCCTGCAGAGTTAAAGTACGATATAGTGAGTAAATCCGACTGTCTGAGTGCAACAACCAAACAGGCTCGCGCCTCACGGACAATGGCCGATCCCTGCGCATCAGTGTAATTTGAAATTTTAATACTTCACGTTCAAAATAGCCATTTTATAGGATGTGAACACATGTGAATTTTAAAAATACCTGTCCCAAATTCTTTTTTTTATACCATGTTTTTTATGTACCTATAGAAGGGGGGCAAACGGACAGTCGGTTCGCCTGAAGGTAAGTGATAAGAGACACCCTCTAGAATCTAGACCATTAGCAGGTGCGTTGCCAGCCTTTCAAATATTAGTATGCTCTTTTCTTGAAAACTATGATATTTTCTCTATTATATAGTGAGTGTATCATTATTATTATAAATTGGATTCTTTGTTAACATAGCATTTTAACGTATTATATGTAATAACATCATGTTTAAATATCTTTCTACTATTATTCCATTGTTTTCAAGAACCGAAAATGACCTTTAAACTTTTTTGAAACCGCATTAAAAAACATAATATTTCACTAAAATCTTCAAATCATTATGACACAAGCCTTACATTCATAAACGATCAAATCCTAGAGTATGAACCGCACGACCCGGGCCTTTACCCGTCTCCCGCGTCTCCCGTCTCACCCACCCACGTCTCACGCGTCTCCCGTCTCACCTGTCCCACGTCTCACGCGTCTCCGGCTAACGGGCGCGGATCGTGAGGACGATAACGTGCGGTCCCACGGCGTGAAGCCAGCGCCTCGGGAGATTCCTCAAACACGGGGGAGATGGAACGGGAATTATCTCGCGCTTTGTTACCCCAGTATCTCGACGATACAATCGGGATGAATTTTACATATCTAGGTATAAAACATCTTAGTTTTTATTAATATACCTACAAAACCATACATAATTGTATTTTTATTTTCAAATATAAACGTAGCGTTTATGGTCTTTCCATGTTGTTATTATTAGACTAGGATTAAACTATACGAATGCATCGCTAACTTTAACACGCATCTTCGTCTGCGCTTTTTAAAATTATCTTTAGTTTTATTATAGTTTTATTATTATAGGCATCGTTTCCGAAAATGTATTATAATGATTACATATTTGTGTTTTGATTATTGTGTTTGTTTTGATTGCTTTTATTCTTGACTTCTTTATAAAGACTTGCGAATTGACATTAATAATATTAAATTAAATTGACTTTGTTATTATGTATTAGAAATAATTTATGTGAAAGAAAGCTGTAATTACCTGTAATTAAAAGTACAATCAGTAATGAGTAGGCTAAGTATACAAATATTGTAATGCGTGGGTTGTATCTTTTGTTGGTGATTCAAATGAAAATAGATAAATAATAAAATATTAATCCTTACTTTTACTAAGTTCAACAGCCCATTTATTGTAAGGAATTTAATAACCATTTAAAACTAAAGCTTACTACATTTACACAATAAAAAGTAATTTAATTGTCTACTTACAAAAGTTTATTATTGTGATGATACCATGAGACATGATCCCTATCGTCTCCTCAATTGCCAATGATACCACAAGATCCCCAGTGATTCAGAGAATTACTCACGCTGTGGTCCAAAATCTGTTATGCACACATTTTAGGAATGTTTAACATGTTAAAAATGTGTACCTGCCTCATGTGACCCCTCAGAATAAGGCTTTGATGTTTATATATTAGTTGGATAGAGACAAACGAGCTGACGAACCACCTGATGGTTAGTAGTCACCGTCACCATTGAACATAAACAATTAAACCTGAACCTATCCCAGGCGCCTCATTCGCGTGTTGCCTATCCTGAAACATAACATGTTAAGTCTCGGTGCCAGTAATTACACTGTCTGTCTTACTCTTCTTTCCGAAGACAGCAAAGCTGTTTCACGGATAAAACAAGCAGGATGGTGGTACCCTTGCAGATGAGCGCGGCACAGCGCATCCCTCCCACATGTGTGAAGTAAAAACTTTTATTGCGCCCGCGCATAACCGAATCCGTGTCCCAGCTGTGGTTCTTATAAGGATTGTCTACGCCTATGCTTATTGGAAAATACATAATTTTACATTACGAATAAAACTATCGATACTCTTAAGATATTGATTGTAAGATTGTCATCAATAAACACTTGAATTTTCATCAAATAGGTACTAGCTGCTGCCCGCAGCTTCGCCCGCGTTATCTTAGATTTACAGCCGTACCCGGATTGATGATGATTATTTTTATAGCCTAAATTACTCATTATAACATCAGCTATCTGTCAATGAAAGTCCCATCAAAATAAGAGATTAACCGGAGCAAACAGACAGACAGACAGACAAAAATAGCAAAAAAATTTATTTTGGTATAATAATTTTTGACGACCTCGGTGGCTCAGTGGTTAGCGCGTTGGTGCTCAAGCCGGAGGTTGCGGGTTCAAATCCCGCCAGGGAACAAAAAAGTTTTCTATGTTCCTGCGTCATGGATGTGTATTAAATATGTGTATTATATATAATAAAAATCTTAAATATATGTATAGTATAAAAGTATTAAATATATTTCCGTTGTCTGGTAGCCGTAACACAAGTTCTTCTAGAACTTACCACGGAGCCAGATTGACGTGGTGTAAAAGCGTCCTTTTTATAAAAAATAAAAAAAATGTACCGTGTATACATGCATATGCATTCAATAAAAAGCGGTTATTTTAATATTACAAACAGACACTCCAATTTTATTTATCTGTATAGATTGTTAAACTAGTCTATTTTTAAACAATAAAGACTTTGGTAAAAGATTTTCAATCAACATACCTAGTTATTTTCACTAAAAACTCTTTAAAACATTCGTAGCGATTTGCAAAATATTAAGTTTGGAGAAATAAAAGCGAAAAACATCGTTAACATCCCGTTTTGAACGGTTGTAATGGTCGGAATATGATTCTCGGTACTTATCGGCCAATCTTACTAAATGGTATTTGCTTTTTTATTACAACTTTCATACTAAGGCTAAGTAAAGGAGTCGTATAACGCGACAAATTGCGGGGTACATAAGAACTGTTAAATATTCTGAAAATCAGATGAACACCGTGGCACATGCCACAAGCGTGATATTTTCAGTTCATCGCTCCCAGTTTCAGTTATGTTGATCAACGTCGCGATCAAATTTTATCGCTGAATAATAATTATATTTTAAAAATTGTGTAAAGGAAACAAATTCTTATCATAATTTAGTGATTTTATAACTAGCAAAATAGAATTAAGAGATTTCTTTAAAATTATCTACACTATCTTCACCTATCTTTTTTTATCTTTATACATATATATTTCTTGTGTGCGTGTGTATGTCACTGAACTCCTCCTAGACGGCTGGACCGATTTTGATGAAATTTTTTGTGTGAATTCAAGGGGATTCGAGGATTGTTTAGATTCACAAAAAAAATATTTTGTACAGGACAACGTCTGTCGGTGCCACTAGTCTTTATATATATAATTCTTGTGTGCGTGTGTATGTCACTGAACTCCTCCTAGACGGCTGCACCGATTTTGATGAAATTTTTTGTGTGAGTTCAAGGGGATTCGAGGATAGTTTAGATTCACAAAAAAAAAATATTTTGTACAGGACAACGTCTGTCGGTGCCACTAGTATAATATATAATTATTCTGTACGTGTGTATGTCACTGAACTCCTCCTAAGCGGTTAGACCGATCTTCATGATTTTATTGTGTGTGTTCAAGTGGATTCGAGAATGGTTTACATTTACAAAAAAATATTTTGGACAGAACAACGGCTGTCGGTGCCACTAACCTCACCGATAAACTAATTGACATATAAACATGCGCACGGTATCTATATTCGAGGTATTTTTTTATCAAGTAAAAAAATTTGGAAAAATTAGCCTACGCTTTGTTTCGGATCGTGACAAAGTCAGACAAACAAAAACCGGAGACGTTGCGCAACCCCACCAACATTTGTACCGAACGCAACGACCATTTTAATGAAAATGTCACGATTATTTATATTTATCTATACCGCACAATTTTATTAACACGATATGTTAGTATTCTAATAACCCAGTCATTGTTTATGCATATTATTATTAGTACGTAATGTGATATAAATAATATAAATAACAATACATAATATAATAGCTGTTGCCCGCAGCTTCGCCCGCGATAACTTAGATTTACAGCCGTACGCGGATTGATGATGATTATTTTTATAGCCAAGTTACTCCCACAGAAATCTAAATAATAAGACAATAATTATCTTATTATTTAGATATAATTGTCTTATTTATTAATTTGATATAATTGTCTTATTATTTAGATTTCTGTGGTTACTCCCTATAACATCAGCCAGTGAAAGTCCCAATAAAATCAGCTCAGCCGTTTTAGAGATTAGCCGGAACAAACAGACAGACCGACAAAAACTGTAAAAAAGGCTATATTGGTATATGCATTCAATAAAAGAGGTTATTTTGATATTAAAAACAGACACTCTAATTTTATTTATCTGTATATATAAAAATACATATATGCATAACAATCGCTCGAAGTATTTAAGGAGCCCGTAGTTTCTTAATTTAAACAAACTAAACACAATCATCACAAACATGCGCAACAATAAAACATAAAAAATTAAAAACCAAATTTTTTTTTCGTCAATCATTTCCAATCAAACCCATTTTTTTCATCCCAACAACGTGTCTTCCGCTCCCAAAGGTGATCCAGATACAGGCTATTCCCGTCCGACTAAAAATACGAAGACGGCGCTCGGCCGATGCAGTTTTTATGCATCTCGCTAAATATTCCCTCCCTCGATTCTGGCCGGTATGCCCGGGTGGGAGGGAATCCTTTCCCTCGCACGCCGCGCCGCATTCCTCCGCGTCTGGGATTATCTCCACTCCGAGTAAAGTTGCAAATTGATTAAGCGGAACTTCGATTCCGTAGATATATTTTTCTTTATTGGAAGCCGCCACGCTGAATTCTCGACAATTACTTTCGCCTGGCGCGGTGTTTTTCTAACTATTGCAAGGTTTTCGAACAGGATGTGTATTAAGGTAATTAAAAAAGTATTATGTGTATTATGTGTTTTCAGCCCAGATTAATACGTTATTATTTTTTTTTAAATCTATTTTATAGCTCTGGTTATATATAATGGCTACTAGTATGGCTGATATCTGTATCAACCCAACTATTAGATATGTGACAAAACGCAAATCTTTAAACCCAATCAGTATTCTCGCAAACAATACACGATCAATGTATTTAACGTTTTACTGTTATGGCGAAGTAAACGTAATGTTTGAACTTGATGTTCAAAGTGAGTTCTACGACCTCTAAATGAATGGAATAGGTTACAATAACTTTTAATTTGGCAACTTATATTATACCACTATAACACATATTTGATTCATAAGGACATGCTTTTAAATACTGCCATTAGAATTCGATACACATTAATTGTATTTGGCGATCCTGATTTGATAACCATTTGTGATGCTGCTTGGGATGAGCCCCTCCTACCTCCCCCCCTCCTACCAGGTCACCCTTTTATATTGCCAAGTTAGAGATACCGTTACAACAATTAACATAATTTTTCTCAATACAACTCAGTTTACCTTGACGATGATACTTCTATCATTAGGTCAGGCACGCGCTGTGCCCCGTCCCCACCATGCTTCAGGCCTTGACGCGGCGGTAGGGCTCAGTAGCCTAAAGTGTGCCCAGCACCTTGGGCGAAGCTAATTGAGCCAAGGGGGCTCTTTGTACCCTTCTTATAAGAAGAGGGGACAATAGAGCAGGGGGCAAGTGGCGAGGACGGGAACCTCACCCCATTGTACTGTCCCGACGTTGTTCTGTGGTGCAGAACAATCCCTCTGTGGAGGTGGCGTCGGTCCCCTGAGGGACTGACTGGCCGTCGAGGTGCCCTGTATGCTGAACAGATTCGGGACACCTCACCAAAGGCGGCATTGGTGGCACTCGCCGGGTTTTAGTGGGTAGAGCTGCGTCCACTTACCAGCTTTCGGGCGCAGCGAGTCCCACATACCCGCCTGGGGAGACGCACTCCCCCGCGGGATGCATAAGAGCATATCCCGGCGTTAAAGAAAAAAAAGACTGACTGGAATAATATTCATACATTTTGTATTAATTCTTTTGTGCGTGTGTGTATGCGACTGAACCGATTTTGGTACACTTTTTTAATTGTGTGTGTAAATTCCCAATAGAGGTAGGTGGTCCTGTACAAAATACTTTGTCTGTCGGGTTCGGCTCGAATGCTATAATACGTTTATATTAATCGCAAGTAATACTTGGCTGGCTCGTAAGCCAGTTAAAACATCTCAACAAAAGCAATTCAATTAGTCCAAATTGCACCAATATCAATGATTTTGCATATCTAAGTATCGCATCGGGCTTTTGAAATAAATATACGTTAATAGCTCTGATCGTTTATCGACACCGATCAGATCAATAAAATATATCGTGTGATGTGATCTCTACATTTATAAGTAAAACTAGCTGTTGCCCGCAGCTTCGCCCGCGTTAACTTAGATTTACAGCCGTATACGGACTGATGATGATTACTTTTATAGCCCAAGTTACTCCTTATGACATTAGCTATTTGTCAGTGAAAGTCCCGTCAAAATCGGCCCAGCCGTTTCAGAGATTTAAGCCGGAACAAACAGACAGACAGACAGACAAAAATGGTAAAAAATGCTATTTTGGTATATGTACATCCATATGCATTTAGTAAAAAGCGGTTATTTTAATATTACAAATAGACACTCCAATTTTATTTATATACTGTATACTTAGATGTGATATTTTAGTAGTTAGAAATCCCAAAGCTTAGCTAGACGACTAGGTCTATATTCAGCCTTTTATTAAACAATCGTACTAGTAAAGATTTTTTATGATCGCTTGCAGATTTCTAATTCCCATTTTCTTGGAGTAAAGAAGTTACCTAGTAGAGATATAAATTACAAACTGTAGAATTGAAATCAGCCAAACAATTTTTTAATGACAAACAATTTCTTATTGTTTTTTATTTAAATACAAAAAAGTCGGTTGAATGTAAAGTCGGTTTACTGACGATAGTTGAACATGACGTCATAAGAAAATGGAACGCCTCAGAGCGAGGTAACGCCGCATACGTAATCTTTTTTCGTTCGTGCAGCCGGCTCCATCGAATTATAAGACGTCACGTCAAAAACTACTAAGTGTGTGTTCTAAGATACCTTACGCGGCGTTACCTTCAACCTTCCAGCTACCAGGTATATCTGACGGTTCTATCCCTCTCATCTCCGTCCAGTCATACCAATAACTCATCCATCTAACGAACATCCAGCCTGCATCCTCTATCATTATTCCTCGGTGTATGAGTGAATAATTAATGACGTCACCCACATGTATACAATTTATACACATTCCATATTCTGAGAGGATTTTGATACATTCATAATATAATGCCCATAAATATTGTAGTGATTGTATAAATAACTGAACATCCGTCTAATGCTAGGAACAGTTATAATCCGTTATAACCTACATACAGAAGGTCCAATGCTGGAAGAGTAGATTTTTGGATGGAGTTGACACGGAAGATCTATCTCAAAGGAAATGAGAAAGCATTATGTCGCTAAAAGAAGTGGCTCATTAGTAATTATTGAGTTACCTTTTCTTGAGACGTCCCTTACAGACAACTAGCAGCGCCCCACGGTTTCACCCGCGTGGGAGTACAGGGATAAATGATAGCTTATATGTTATTCTGACGTATAAGCTATGTTATTGTAAAGTTTCATTATAATCCATTCAGTAGTTTTAGCGTGAAAGACAAACATACATCCATATATTCTTAAAAACTTTAGCGTTTATAATATTAGTAGGATTTGAACTCAGGCAAATTAATTTGGGTGTACAATGTACATACTGTTCTTTTAGGCCACCTATGGCAGATGAACACCTGAATGATGTGTATACCTAGGTAACACTGAAAATGTTTAGAAAATGAAAAACGGCTTAATGTAGAAAGTTGCCAATACTTTTATTGTTTTTCGAAGTAATCTCCGTTTCTTTCTACACATCGTCGCATTCGATGGAACCACTGAGAAAAGCAGTGGGCCCATTCTTCTTTAGGAGTCTCTTCTATGGCATTTTCGTACGCTTTTACCGCATCTTCAGGGCTCGTAAAGCGAATACCTCGAATTTTATCTTTAGTTCTTGGGAATAAATGAAAGTCGTAAGGCGGCCAGGTCAGGACTGTAAGGCAGATGACTCATTATCTCGACACCTGCCATAGTCAAATATTCAACAGTCCGTTTTGCGGAGTGCGCTGAAGCATTGTCGTGGTGAAGGAGGATCCTGCTTCGAGGGCGCTGCTGTCGAATTTTTTCCAAGACAACAGACAAACAGCGATTGACATACCAGTCTGCAGTAACTGTCCTTCCATCTTCTAGCACAACTGTCGCGAACTGACCTTTCCGACCAAAGAATGAGGCAATCATCTTTTTTCCTTGACTTCTTCCTTATTTACCTTAGTTGGCCGATTCTCGAAAGGAAACACCCACTGAGCTGATTGTCTTTTGGTTTCGGGTTCGTAGCAATATATCCAGCTTTCATCACCTGTGATGATGTCAAATACAGCATTTGAGTTACCGCCGTTGAACTTATCTAACATTTGGCGACACCAGTCCATGCGGAGGCGTTTCTGGTCGTCGGTTAAAGTATGGGGAATCCATCTGGTACAAAGCTTCCTGACGCCTAAATGTTCGTGTAATATTTTTTGAACTTGACTCATACCAATGCCTAGGCTTGCCCGTATCTGCTGATAGGTCACTCTATTATCTTCCTCTATCATGCGTCGCACAGCACTGATGTTATCTTCAGTAGTCGCTGTTAAAGGACGTCCCTCACGCGGATCATAACTGAGATTGCTACGTCCACGCTTAAACTCGTTAAACCAATTGTAAATAGTGGCACGAGATGGGGCTTCATTAAAAAATGCTAATCGCAGCCTATCATAGCTTTGTTGTTGAGTAAGCCCACAACGAAAGTCATAATAAATCATTGACCGAAAATTTTCTCGCGTTATGTTCATTTTCACGTGTAACAAGAGTTTTAGATTTGCCGCCAATTCACAAAAACAAATGACAAATGAATGCAATATACTACATTAGGTTACCAAAGAGTTCTAAAATTGAAATTCAAAAAAGTTTTCATTTTCAATGTTTCTAACTGGCCAGTTCTAAACATTTTCAGTGTTACCCACGTATATGTTACATACACGCTTCTCTGATACCATGACAATTAGTGTAGGTTAACGTGTCATAATTGTTCAGAAAAACCTTGATAATATGCATTAACTAATCAAAATACTTTCAAACGCAGTCTATTGCGAATCTAAAACGTAATCACAACTTACATTCCATTGTAAATTGGAGATGTGGCATTCCTTGGCAGCACCGCGCGTCTGGGTTAAGTAAAACTAATACTTTAGTAATACCGTTGTCCGTTTTCCATTCTGACGGCACCGTCGTCGTCGCCTCGTAATAGACACGCATACCACTTAGCGCATAATCCGCACGCATGGAGTCCGCGTGCAATACTTTAATCACAGGCTTTATGAATATGTTTTATTGCGTTTTCTATATAAGCTATATCTATAGCTATAAATGTTAATTGGTTATATCTTTTTATGGTAATGTGTGACGATGAGAGGTATATTTGAGACTTGTCTGATATGGTGCTCTGAGATGCTGTAGCAGCGCAGACGACGTCCTGTCACATTTTTCTTAAGGAAACCCTGCTGTTGAAAATATATAAAACTATGGCGATTAAACTTCACTGTGGCTTCCATTTGCTTGAAACTTTGGATTAGAAATTGTATGATAGTAAATTAATCACTACTTTCAGTCTTGCGAACACAAAAACAATGCAGCTTTACTTATTTATATAAAGATAACATCTGTTGCAGAAGTTAAAATCCCGCAAAGAGCAAACATTTTGTAAGGTGTTAAAATGTCAGTACCGGATTCGTGAATGTATGTGTGTTTATAAAAATTCCTTAAATGTATTTCCGTTATCTCTAAACTCGACACAAGTTCTTGCCACGGGACGCGGTTAACGTGGTGTTTTTTTTTTTTTTTTTTTTATAATATGTTTGGCTATTACTGAGCCAATTCATAGTTACATAATACATCTTAACAATGTTAAGAGTTCCATATATGCACTGTAACTTTATTCAGGGGATATTCTATTTGTGACAACTTGCTTTGTTGTCACAAATAGAAATAAAGTAAAAATTAAAAATAAGAGGAAAAAATATCATTGAGAGAAGGACGTAGACAAGGGGAATATTTTTTCCTTAACAGCGCAATAGTATTTTAATATAACCTTAATATTTCATTGGGATTGTGTCGTTGTAACAAATACATTTTATTCTCGACTACCAAGAAATTAAATAATTTTAGCAGAAGGTACCCACATTACAAATATTCGCCGTTATAAACGTTTTTTCATAAATATTCGTCTTGTTTTAGTACTGCTAAGCAAATTAGAAGATCTACTTTATGGTAGGTGGTCAACGTCACCCATGAAGATCAACGAGCTTACTGGATGGAGGAGGTAGGACAATCGAACATGCCTAAATCGGCTCCGGGTAAAATAGCTGTGCTCTCCCTTAACATATATGTATGTATGTGTATGTATTTGTAATAATAATAATATCTATGGACGTGGTGTGAATATTTCACACCACGTCAATCTGGTCCCGTGGTTAGTCCTCGAAGAACTTGTGTTACCAGACAACGAAAATATATTTAATACTTTTATACTATACATATATTTAAGATTTTTATTATATAATACACATATTTAATACACATCCATGACCCAGGAACACAGAAAATATTTTTGTTCCCTGGCGGGATTTGAACCCGCAACCTCCGGCTTGAGCGCCATAGCGCTTACCATTGAGCCACAGAGGTCGTCAATTTTGTATATATGTATGTGTGTGTGTGTGTGTACATATGTATGTGTGTACCACATTTTCCGCGTGTTACCTGCCCGCGGCTGGTAACAGTAAGTCCTCAGCAGCACCGCCGTTAGCCGCTAGCGGTAGTTGATCTCCGAACGTAACGCTATTTACCATCGTTTAACTATTAAACCGTATAAATTTCTCGTTTTATGCGTATCAATGCATCAATAACCATTTTTTATTCCGATTTTTTAAAAAGTATTTAAAAAAAGAAGCAACACACGTATGTATGCCTTATGTCTACCGACTACCACCAGTTGATTTGTTTTCCGTCGATAAGGTGAGGAACTTGTGGTCCTTGTAGCAGAAGTGATTTTTTGAAACTATAAAATATATCTACAACCTTAAGACATTTAAATTAATCATACAGATTAGGCAGTACCAACGACCTCCGCAACAAATGGCACTCTACACTAAGTTCGACTTCGAGTGTCAGAGAAATGTTTTTTATAACCAGCACACCGCGTTAATCTATAACCTGGTTAAGCTAACTATACATTTCCACAACCCCTTTTTTCCGCCGGGAAATGCTCTTAGGCATCCCGCGTGGGAAGGGGGACTCCCCCCTCGTGAGACTCGCTGCGTCATAAAGATGGTCAGGTGGACGCAGCTCTACCCACTTAAATCCCGGCATGCCACCAGTCCACCTTTGGTGAGGTCCCTGGATCTGTTGAGCAAACAGGGCATTTCGACGACTAGTCAGGCCAAGAGATCGACGCCAACTCCACTGAGGGGTTGTCCCGCACCACAGAACAACCTCTCCCCATAGCACTGTACCGCAGTGCAATGGGGTGAGGTTCCCATCCTCGCACCCTGTCCTACTCTTTTGTCTCCTCTTCCTATAAGAGGTTTACAAAGAGCAGCCCCCTCGGTTCACTTGGCTTCTCCCAAGGTGCTGCGTTCACCTTAGGCTACTACGCCCCATCGCCACGACAAGGCTTGAACCGTGGTGGGGACATTTTCACAACCCTGCTACATACGTCACTATTAATTATGTATCATATTATATCTGAATATCATATGACAGATTCGAACCCACCTCTCTCCAACGTATACCCTCCCCACTACTAAATTGGCGTCAGATACCAAAGTACTAAAATAAGCATAAACTTCAAAAACCAATACTTGGCTTCCAAGTGGGTCAGAACAGAATATTTTCAGTTTGCACATTTTGTGAAGCGACAACTCACAACGTTGACCGCCCACGCTCGCATTCCAATGATAAGGTAGGTACATGAAAAATTACCTCTCAATTGTTTACTGGCCGAGTTATATTAGACTCGAGTTTCAGAGTGTTCAGAGTTCGATCCCGAACTGGGCATCGTTAAGAGTTTTCACTAAGAAGGAAAACCTCCGGAAAAATTCGGTATTCGATACAGAGTACAGGGCACGCGTCTAGATGTAACTTTACGTTAAACTCTAGCTTATCATTAGAGCATACCCATATTCGAAAGGCCGGCAACGCATCTGCTAATGATGTAGCGGGTGTCTATGGATGTCACTTATCACTTACCACCAGGTGAAACGAGTGTCCGTTTGTCCTCTCTTCTATAAAAAAAGCCTAAATTCACAGACAGGAAAACATGAAGAGATGATAAAAAGTACTGCGTAGCATAAGCAATCGATGTATGTATTACTGCTGTGCAGTGTGCACGGCTCTCCTCGAAATTAGGGGAATATATTGGGCCAACAAAAAAAAAACAGTCCCAGTGCCAAGTGGGGAACTTCCTATACCTTCAAAGACAATCTCATCAGGCATACAAGTTTGCTTATATTTTTCGCCAATTATCACCGTTGACAAGTTTAAATGTATTTAGAAAACCCCATTTTAAGGTTGCACGCATGACGCACAGGCACGTCTTAAAGTCAAACTGGTAGCTGATAAATAGACGTATCTCGATAATCGATAAATAGACTATCATTGTTTCACAGACGAGGCAAACAAAATCCCTGAATTTATTATAAGTTCAAATCTATTTCGAAACAAATATACGCAGTGATTATCTGTACAAATAGCGCAATAGTAAATTCTGACAAAATGTCCACCGATATCTTTGTCAGTATTCTGATATCTTTGGAGCTACTGAATTGTTTGTTAGCGCACCGCTTGCATAATGCAAGAATATTATTTTACAAAACTTACAAGTGACATTACAAGAGTTAGAAAATTTTATTTTAGAAATCTTTAAATAATCTTGTCAATTGCCTGAAGTTATAGGCCCTATAACTTTTAGCCATACATGGAATGAGGCTAAATAATAATAAAACAATTCATCATCAGCTCCTGCTTACAATATACCGTAAGATCTAGAGAGACCGATCTTTGGCTATTTGCCCAAAAGTCAGTCAACAAACAAAACAGATCAATAAAACACATTCTATCAATTTTGAGATTTCTATCAATATCGAAAAACATTCTATAACATCTCACCCCATTGGTTGAGTACCCATTATGATTTAAGTTATTGATTCTCTATTTTGAATGTCAATGTAATCTAAAACACTACCAGTTTTAGTATTTCATCAATAACTCTAAAAATAATTTATCTGTTAATTATTATAGCTAGTATTCTATAGTATAATTAACAGATGTACTATGTATGGGTTTTCCTAAATTTCTACGTGCACCTGAACATGAGACCAGCGCTAGCTCACCGGTGAAGGAAACAACGTGAGGAAACCTGTATGCCTGATGAGATTAAAGGTCTTTGAAGGTGAGCGAAGTTCACTAAACCGCAAAGGGCCAGCGCATCGGTGAACTATGGCCCAGCAGTGGGACATAATATAAGGGTTGATATTATTATTTCATAGTATGCTTCAGCAGATGATGTTGATGATGCACCTTATTAAAATTCAGTCATAAAATACCACGTAATACACTGACGCATTTTAACATACCAACAATTCTATCTATCTCTTATCTTTATGAAACGGACTATTTTTTTTTTTGATAAAACTACGATAGGCATTAACTTTATATTAAAGTCAACGGTCTTATATACACAGCTTAGGCTCGTGGTTTTACGTCTGACTTTAACGGTTACAGAAACGCTAACATACATAATTATTATTTATCATAAATCAAGATATATTCACGGTTCGGCTATAAAAATGATGTATTGGCAAACTTCCATCCTCTTTTACTTAATTAGAGAAAATATATCATAAAATAATAAATGCTCGCGGATTCGCTTGTAAACGGAATAATCCTATAAAGCTCCAAGATTTATTTATGAAAGCTTTAAGAAAACTTAAAATGGATCTGATTAGAATGGATGGAATGGAGTGGGAGAGAAACGCATTTTGAGGTGCGCCCGCTGCACCCGGAGTATCCTTCAGTCAACATTGCTGTTTCAGAAATAAGAGCAGGACGGGTACAGTCATTGGCACCGAGATCTATCAACCGGCCCCTGAAATAACGCATGGACGTGTCTTGTGGTTAGTGACTCTGACTGCTAAACCAGACGGTCGTGGGATCTTTTTTATATGTCTGTGTGTTGTTTATCTATATGTATGTATTTAGAAATATATAAGTATATATCAGTGGTCTGGTTACCATAAGAATAGGCTCTGCCTAGTTTGGGATCAGATGGTCGTGTGTGAGTTGTTCCAACATATTATCATTATTTAGTTTCTGAATCGTTTACTGACATTTTCAACTTACTGGTTTAGGTTAGTGAGGTATCTCGTCGCTAATTTATCTCTACTAACACAAGAAACTCTTTATTCTACTTAGTTTGTGGAGCCTTATCCACTGTTCGTATAGCCAACTTACTTTAAATGCTTTTCGTGTATTCTAAATTTGCATACAAAAGTATACATTATTCATAGTATATTAATAGTACAATAATCATTTCAAAAGTATATTAATCACTTCAAACTGTACCTTAACATTTCACCTGTCCGCATGTACCGTACATTAGTTGTCCAGTTAATATGCACAAGTTATTCGGCGAGTCTATTTGAGGCGTATCATTTTGGCACATCGCCGCATACTTTAGCGAATATTTGACCCAATTAAAATTGTATAATCCTATATTAATTATAAACAAGCTGTCGGCTGCGGCTACGAGTCAACATTGCAAAATGAAAGTTTCATAAGAGGGATCATGCCTATATCCCCTCAATGAAAGCCAAAACTTCCGATCCTCAGGCACTTCCATATATCTCCCTCTAGATATCGATAGAGAACAATAAACCCAGAGAAACTTCCAAGTTCTTGCAGTCTTAAATAACATCTAGTAAGTTGTGACGCTTGAGATTCATCAAGATCATCATCAAGGCATGGAGTATCAAACATCCAAACAAATCACGTTCATAATACTAGGAGATACTAAGTAGTGTAGGACGCGCGTGGGCGAGTTTCAGAACGACCTGAGAGTTTACCGAAACACTATAACTAATGAATCTGACACACTTTAGACGTCTCGGTGAAATTCGATCGCGTCTGAGATATACGAGGCATTACTGTGGTAAGACATCTGACGCGAATTGTGAAATATGGACCAACATCATCAGTCAGTGTCCATCCGTTTGATGTCATAATCATTATAAGCAACCCTTGCAAGTCCTACTGTACGAACTCCTCGAAATCTGTCGAGAAGTGTGACACCATAGTTAAACGCGCTCGTGGGCGGCAGCCGCTGCCCTAGCCGGAAACCCCCCGTGGGAACTCGTGGCGGAGGTTCTTGCCGAGACGCAATAGTATGTCTCGGATAGGAGGTATCTCGGTGAGAGCCTTACGCTGGACGGGATCCTGGGGGTCGAAGACTAGGGCAAGAGCGAACTTCACACACCCCCAAAGATCTTAGGCGTAAAGGTTTCATGAGGTTGTTCTTTACCGATGAACAAAGCGATGTTGTCACGTTCTGATGCATGACGAAATTTAGAAAAGTCCATTTTGGATGTACCGGTCAGCAGCAAACATAACCTCTGTTTTTGACGCCGAACCAATACCTACTGCTTTATGTTCAGTAGACTCAGCAGGAGCGTCACCCCATACTCATAGCCTGCAACTTTCGTTATAAGAACCATCGATTTGTTTAGCCAGCCGGGCGTCATCTAATCTACATATCGTACGTAGTAGGTACCGTATCTAATACCATCATGTGAGCGCAATTTACAGAAACTCACGTTCACGAGATGTTGGCGAGCATGTCTAGTCTCACCGGGAATCGAACGCAAATCTTTCCATCTTCACAAAAATTCTCTTAGTCCAAAGCATACTGAACCATTGTCACTCACATTCTTGGCTATATTAAGTAATACTTTAGTCTGATCTCAATCATATTTAAGTGAATAGTTTACATAACAACCGTTCGGTTGGCTGTAGTTTGTTTGTTTGGTTCTCGAATTACAGACAATAAACAATAGTATTGATTGATCGAGAGACGCTCACGACTCCGACCCGCTCTGGACGGCTGATCTATTGTTAGACATTTTCCTTGAGAGAATCGAAAGTGCTAGAAATCTCTCCACAAAACCATATTGTTTAGGAAAACATGAAATAGTAACCGTACACATGCGCTTTTATATAAATTTATTTATAGGCTCGGAAGGAACTTTAATTCTTTTAGAAAATTAAGAGCATTCCATGTGTTATTCTATTTGAATAGTTGAGACTTAATTACACTGCAAATTTAACCGGTGTTAAGGATACGTTTTGTGCCCTTTATGTTCGTCCGTCTTCAAGGTACCACCAACTGCTTTCTTCGGTGTAGCTTTGCTGTGTCACGGTAAAATAGACGGAACACCCATTGTAATTACTGGCACTACGACGGATCATCCTTCTTTTGAACTTAGGTAGTTGGTGCATAGACGGAACAGCCCCTTTTCCCACATACCCGGGTATGTGGGACTCGCTGCGCCCTAAAGGTGCTAAGGTGGACGAAGCTCTACCCACTAAACCCCCGGCGCTACACACTAAAACCCGGCGAGTGCCACCAATGCCGCGTTTGGTGAGGTGCCCCGGATCTAATGCGCATTAGATCCAGGGCCGATGATTAGCCGTCGGGCGAATCAGTCCCTCGAGGGACCGACGCTACCTCCACAGAGGTGTTGTCCCGCACAACAGAACAACCCCTCCCAACGTCGAGACAGTACAATGGGGTGAGGTTCCTATACTCGCCCCTTGTCCCTCTGCTCTTTTGTCCACTATTCTTATAAGAAGCATACAAAAAGCAGATCCCTCGGAACAGGTAGCTTCGCCCAAGGTGCTGGGCACACCTTAGGCTACTGAGCCCCACCGCCACGACAAGGCTTGAATCATGTTCATTCGCGACACTGACCACGACCACTTCCTTATGAATCACCAGATAAAGCGTCAGTTGCCTATCTCAACTAAATTTAAAAAAATACCAATTGAACTTCAAACATAATATTATTTTGTCAACGTTACGTCTAGACGCTTTTTAATTTGATAAGTGATAACTCCAAGCATTTGATTTGAAATTGCTTTTTGAATTCTCGAAGATTGCCCTTGTCTGTACCGTATCTTAAATATAGGTGCCCTTATAGGCTTCAAAGGGCAGACAGGAGACGCAAGGGCGTAGTTCAATTAAAATTATTGAAAGCATTTTATTATAATACAGTTTAATTTAATAGTCTATTTCGTAGCCAAGTTTATTTTCACGTTCAAACACTAATTACTCAAGTAGTGTCTAAACATAATAGAAGATGAAATGGCTGAATATAAAATGGCTGCTGAGACTGAGGTAGGTACAAAATACTTGTGTTAGAAAGAACCGTTTATCTATAACAATTATAACGGTAAATATATTTTAATAAACTATGTTATTTTATTATAATAATATATGTAAAAATGGAAATTGCAAATAATTAACTACTTCACCAATAAATGTCTTAGGGATACAAAAGTAAAAAATAACGTACATACTTGACTGGCTGCTAAACCAGAAGGTCGTGGGTTCGATCCCCGTCTAGGATAATTCATGTTTGTGTGATGAGCATGATCATTAATTCTGTGCCTTTAGCACGTCTTAAAATTGAGATTCGTTTGAGTATTTGGGGGTAAGTGTTTAAAAATAATCATCAACAGTTCAGATATCAGTCAATCTAGGTTAACGTGGACGAAGCTGCTAATGACAGCTAAAGTATTTATTTTATTACATTTTCCAAAACATATTTAGTATAACTAGCCGTGATGACCTGTAATTTGATTTATTTGCTCTAAGCTGTTAACTTATAACTTATTGTAAACCATTGGTTGTCCTTATTATAAATAAATAATGTATTTAGGAACTTTGTCTTATATAACACTAGGTGGTGCTCGCAGCTTCGCCCGCGAGTTATTTTACAGCCGTATTGACGATGATATTTTTACGTGACAACGTCTTTATAATTCGATGGAGCCGGCCGCAAGAACAAAAAAAACATGACGTATGCGGCGTTACCTCGCTCTGAGGCGTTCCATTTTCTTATGACGTTGTCAAGTTCAACTATCGTCAGTAAACCGACTTTACAGACAACCGATTTTTTATATCCTATGTTAATCAGTGATAATGGAGCTTGCTAATGGCAAAATATTTTTTTGAAATCGGTCCAGTATTTTATGAGTTTATTCGTTACATAGAAAAAAACAAATCTTTCCTCTTTATAATATGAATGTAGATTATATACAGCTTGGCAAAAAAGAGTATGACTTGGTGACAGGTGGAACTAAATATTTTACTAAATGGAAACCTATGATGTTGACAATACTTGGCCGACAAATACTAGATTTTAAGTAAAGCTTAGTGTTTCACATTTATTTTTAACGATTTGATTAAATTATCTTACTGATTTTCCATATTATGATGAGACCTAAGTGAAAGTGGCGCCCTCATTTTTTCCATACTCTTTTTTGCCAAGCTGTACTTGAACACTACAATACGACATAATATGTATATTAAAACACACGTTATGCCTGGTATCTAAGGCATTTTTTTCCTACGGCCATCCCGTTGGAATAACTTGGAGAATCAACTTTGTGATTACATCAAGCCATTTTAACAGCGATGAGAGTCGAGAGGCCTTTGAGCCCTGAGTTAAATCTCGTCACCGGCGCCTCAGACTAAATGGATTAAAATCCGGCAGCCAACTGACAATGTTGACTTTATTTGATCTCTCATTCTCATTCGTATAGGTAATTTGATAAAGAACTCACAGCCTTTAAGTTTAACTAGGCAAATGTCTGACATGTTAATGACTAAATGAGTTAAGAAAATTCGTTTTTTCGGTTCGATTTTCGGTTTCGTTCCTCCAAATAATTACAAAACGAAGCCCATATAGGATCACTCCGCTGTCCTTTCTGTCTGTAAGTCTGTCAAACCAAAACCAGGGTTTTCCCATTAATAAGAATAATAATATCTATGGACGCTTTCACACCACGTCAATCTGGTCCCGTGGTAAGTTCTCGAAGATCTTGTGTTACGGGTACCAGACAACGGAAATATATTTAATACTTTTTATACTATACATATATTTAAGATTTTTATTATATAATACACATATTTAATACACATCCATGACCCAGGAACACAGAAAATATTTTTGTTCCCTGGCGGGATTCGAACCCGCAACCTCCGGCTTGAGCGCCAACGCGCTTACCACTGAGCCACAGAGGTCGTCAACGACTAAATGAGTTAAGAAAATTCGTTTTTTCGGTTTCGTTCCTCATAATGTCAAAACGGAGCCCTTATAGGATAACTCCGCTGTCCTCTCTGTCTGTAAGTCTGTCAAACCAAAACCAGGGCTTTCCCATTGACATAGAATCATGATATTTGTTAAGAAGTTGTAGGTCTTACAGCGTAAGTAAGGAAATAAACCTGAAAACCATTAATTTGTTGTTATAACAAAACGTTTTTGGAACCCTTCGTTCGCGAGTTTCGCTTGCCTGAGTGCTTTACAAACGAACATATCTCTGTTATAAACGTGAGGTGATGATACGCTCTATATCTGTACGAATCTCTTCCAAGTTTCACTCTCCTCTCCTCTCCTCGACTTCTAACGAGGTCTAAGCAGAGATCTGGGGTACTTTACATTTCGTCAAAGGATTTCATCGGGTTTACTCACGATGCTATCCTACACAGAGTAAGCAACAGATAGAACACGACAATAATAACTCCAACGAAATTTGCACCAGATTAACTTTTTTTATTTTATTATTATTTATTTCAGTTCAACAATAAACGAAACGTATAAAATAGACAATTTATCATACATATTATTACATACCGATATGTTTAATTATTTTGCATTTTACATAAGGAAAATATATTGTAAAAAATTGTATAACATAATATGTACTAATAGCGACTTGCGTCATAGACGGCTACATATAGAGCTTGCGTTATTTCTTATTTAATAACAAACATCTGTAGGAAATTCAACACTATGACACCATTTAAAAAAATGTAACTGTGTATTCATGAGCGGTTCAGGGTCAATATCTGACTTTTGGTTTTATGTGGAGCTATAGAGTACTATATATAAGGTAGATCGTCATAAAGCTAATTAAATATATACGTATACTTAAGCTAATTATTAATTTTACAAATGCGACGGTAACCATGTCTGTTCCATTATCACACTTAAAGTACAGTACATCATCATCATCATCCTCAGCCTCCATCCGTCCACTGCTGAATAAAGCCTTCGCGCAATGAACGCCAAGACGGCCGATCCCTTATCACTCGCATCCAACGGTCCGTGGCCACCGCACGGCGATCGTGTTTAAAGTAAAAATAAACTAATAAAGTATAAAGTACTGTACTTATTAAGATATAATTAAGCAATTAATAGATAGATTATATAATACGCTCAAAATAATCATTATCGGTGTAGATACAGATGTAAATAACGCTGACACAGAAGCAAACAACCACTTTAGTTTATCCTAAGAGAATCATTGCCCATCCATGGAAACGTAAGCTCAACTTTCATAGGAAACAGCCTGATACAGATTCATCATTAATATAACAACATGTATAACGATGTAACGTTAATGTGTAACCCACAAAAACAATTACACAATCTAACATTTTTATAACCTCGAAACAACGAATAAATGACATTATTCAGCATTAACGACGCATACAAAATGTGTTGAACAAACAAATATTTAGAAAGTAAAATAATAAACAACAACAATGAGAACACGTAACGGCTCACATGATATAATACTAATATTATTACAGTATACATAACAACATAAAACGCGAAAGTAAGTTCATCTAATACAATTTCACGTAAGCCGATAATTAGACTGGTAAATTTGATAACACATTATTCTAAAGAAGGACATTGACTATCGAAAATATAGTGAGACCATGTTCGGCTAATTACAATAAATTACTACCTATGTCTAATATTATATACACAAGAATGGTTGTTGGTGTGTGTATTTTGTACTCTGTTAAACTATGCGACTCCAAAATTGCGTGATCGTTTTTGATAAAAAAAATCAAGCAATATTCAGTTTATCCAAGCGGGTAAACCTATAAAATTTGGCAGCCATCGATCAATAGAAACTATTCGCTTTTGCCAATCTTGTGTCTCATTGCTTTGTCTTTCCGCGAGACGCCGGGGCGTGGCGCTAGTAATAAAATGGATGGCACTTATGATTGTTACCCAAAATTAACTGATTTTTCTTGATTAACGAAAAACAATTCACGGATTTTATAGCGGTTCATTGAGATAGCATTATCGAAGTTTCGGCTAATTTACCCTTTGGCTCTTGGGATCGATCTAGGTGCACACCATCAGTCCCATCAAGGGGACCGAAGTCAAGTAACTCTCAGGCTCGCAGCCTCTGCGGCGAGCTCATCTGTAGCCCACAATATGGCTCCGGTTATCTGAGCCGCTCCCACGCTCGCGATAACCATCTCCCGTCTGTATTTTGTGTATTGTGTATAGAAAATTGTTGTTTGTGCGAAACACATCGTTCATAGTGTCATTTGTTATTATATCTGGCTGGAGCTCATTAGACTTAAATGAGGTGATGTTAGACGATTGTCTAAACATTTATATAAATTGTTGTTAAGTTATCGTGGGCCCCGTCAACTATCCGATTTTGTCTAGCTGATGTTCCCCGAGACGAAAACTATCTGTACCAGTATTTGCACACATCACACACAATCCAGCTGGCATCTTCGAGCTCAGAACAAATAAACAGGTCGGATACTATATAGGATCCAGAATCATAAGACCAAAATGGTTCTTTAGTGAAGGCCACGTTCGGGAAGCCTGAGGGCAGTCGAGCACCGACTGGATGAACGCTCTTCATCCAGTTGGTCCTAGGCGTGAACGGCGAAATATCGACAAGGCGTACATTGAAAGCGACTTATATCCAACAGTCGGAAAGAAGCTAATGATGAACAAAAAGAGCATTTATCTTACAATTTACACTAAATCTTCCCATGTCCTTAGTTCAACCCGTCAGCACATTAAATCATCAGCGCTATATTCCATGTGTCGTGTGCTCGTGCGTCATAGCCCGGCCTCCTGCATGTGCGCTGTCCTTCGATCATAAAGACCTATTATTAGTTCCCTCCTCTATTGTCTTTCAATTTATGCTCTTAATTGTAAATACATAATATGAAACTTGATAAAATTAATATTAGTTAAGAGAATTGGTAGACGTAAATTGATTAAGGCCAGAGTTAATCCGTACTGTACATTAATGTTATAATTAATTTGTGTATTAAAACATAATACACACTTGTATATGTTTTTAATACACAAATAATTAATAACATTAATGTAAACTCCGAATAAGTATACAGCCTATGTCTAACATTGGCACAACTTGATCGGCTTGATCCCTTGGCGCTGCGTAGAGATGTCGGATCGCTCTGCATCTTCTACCGCATCTACCACGGGGAGTGTTCTAAGGAATTGTTCGGATTAATACCTGCGGCAGAATTCCACCACCGGACATCGCGTAAGAATTCCAAATTTCACCCACACCATCTTGATGTCCGGAAATCTACAACATCTAGATTTTTACGGCATTTCCTGCCTCGCAC
The DNA here is from genome assembly GCA_963853865.1 of Helleia helle. Lineage (NCBI taxonomy): Eukaryota > Metazoa > Arthropoda > Insecta > Lepidoptera > Lycaenidae > Helleia > Helleia helle. Next base: position 2,951,653 of record OY971425.1, on the reverse strand, counting down.
TACAAATATATGGAATCAGCTGCCACCTATGGTGTTTCCGAACCGATACGACTTAGGGACCTTCAAGAAAATAGCATACTCACATCTAAAAGGCCGGCAACGCACCTGCTGATCTCCTGGTATAGAGGGTGTCTGTGGATATCGCTATTCACTTACCATCAGGTGAACCGACTGTCCGTTTGCCCCCTCTTCTATAAAAAAAAAAACTGGCTTTTAGGCCTATATTGTCGACAGCCTGTGATTAGTGATTAGAAACCAAATTATCAAGTATTTCTTGATGTTATTGTTATACATCACCAGATTCCTATATTCCCATAAAGCTGCGTCAACCAACTTACCTGAAACAGAACAAACATATTTAAATAAAATAAAAATAATTTGACGATTGCATTAGAAACATATAAATTTTTCAGTGCTACAAAGTACATGATTCACGCCCGAATACTCAAACGAATCTCAAATTTAAGACGTACTTAAACTCGTGTTGTCCCTGAATCTGACACGTCGTAGCATGAGTTTAAGTACGTCTTACATTTAAGATTCGTTTGAGTATTCGGGCGTAAATCAATCTGCTATACATAGCATAATATAATTATACTTTTTGGTACAATAACAATGAGATGCTGTTTTCTGTTATGAATCCCATATTTCTATTTTACGACCATGATAGTTAGACCTGATAATGAGATATACCACTCATCCCGTAAAGCATTTCATTCCATAGTGAAAATTAAACAAGAATAAATCTGCAAAAGCAATATAGTTACAAAAATATAACCGCATATCTCTCAGAACCCCTTCTTTGAACAAACAATGTAACGGCCCATTAAAAGGGGGTTACTTCTTAATCGCATTTAGTCACTAGAAGCACTTCCCAATAGAAACATGGAAGCCAACGTTTTGGCGGGGTGCCCAATGGGCTATGTTGACGTCACGGGAAAGCTTTAGTTCCTCAGTTTTATGTGTTTAATCTTTGTACCTGTCCTAATGACTCTCTTGGCTTATCTACATAAGTCATTGTAATGTCTTGCTTTTGGGTAAATGCTGCTACTGCTAACTGGATTTACAAATATAGGTAATGTTACTAAAAGCGGTTACAAGAGAGTTGCAGTTAAAGGAAGAGACGGATTTAGATTTGAAAATATGCTAATTGTCTCTCATATAATTTAATTGTAAGAGTTGCATGCTGCTCCCGAATTGGGCCGGCACGACCGGGGTGGTACCTCTCGGTCACATATTACCGGCATAAAGTGACGGCTATGCTGTCGCGTTTCGTGCGGTTTGTGAGGTTTGTGAGTTTCCGATGGCCCATTGGGGAATAAACAACAGGAAGGCAACGCATCTGCATAACCTCTGGTTGTGCGGATGTGTATCATATGGGCGTCGGTAGGCTCCGACTGCTCGTTTGCCTTCGCATGACATAAAAAATATCTTAAATTATATAAAAAAATTATATATAAAAAAATGATCTTAAATTTCCATTACGTGGTTACCGTTACAAACAAGCTTTCCACTGCACTAGTTTAACGTGACTTAATTATATAACAGTCCAAAAAAAAAAACAACTTTTGACTCTAGATCCCGAAGGACCTAAGGCTAAGTGCAATAGCGTAAGCCCTTTAAAAAGCCTCTTATTAGTATGGTATTTAACTTATTGCTTGTCCTATCTTACTCAAACCTGTACAATAACTATACGCAAGATAATTTAGTCTTACTTAATCTATTTAGTACAATATCAATCATTCTATTATTTCGAACCACAAAAGATAAGGTTTATTAGCCTTATACCGTGGACTGAATCCATCAGTTTTGTAACTTGACGTCTTTATTTCAGCGTGTGGGCGTTAAATATTTGGGACGGACAGTAGGCTTTAAAGGTGGCGTCTTATGCAACTTCGCACGCGCCTACGGAAAACGGAAATTAGGGCGACCATTGGTATGGGTTTTGTCGGACTTGTTTGATTATCTCGTAATTGAGTTGTTTTACGGATAGGTTTTATCTTGGATACTTCATACGTCCGCCTACAAGTGATGTTGAATGGGAATTATTGTAATAATGTTTACTATCATAAGCTCTTTCATAATTGATTTACTACGTAGGATTACTTTTCTACCTCACTTATGATTTAGTAATATTCAGTATTCCGAGCGTTGGCGATGTATGCCAGAGTACGGACAAACCCCTGAGGGATTTTTTTACACCGTAACAATAAGGAAAATTGTATCTATTAATATGTCATTAATTAAATAAATAAAAAATAAAATAAATAAATAAATTACTCCACTGGGTATACCTCTTTTATCATCACAAACCATCGACAGTTGATTGTCTATTACTTAAGATTGCTTTATGGTGTTTAATTAGAGAAACTATTCAATATTGCCACGATGATCGATCAGATTTGAAGTATAATTTTGTAACAATAAAAACTCAAGAAAGATTTTTAATCGCATTGCACAAATTGCGTTTTAACAGGACATTCGCAGTGTAAATGTAAATTATGTCAGCACTCTTGACTAAAACTTTTTCAAATTTCAAGAATATTTTTCTCTAAATATCACTTAAGGTCATCTTGAAAGAGATTTGAACAGAACTATATATATGCTCAAAATAACAATAAACGATACGACGCTCCAAATTCAAACACAAAACATCGAAAACAACAGCAACAGTCACTACTCCTTGTGTAAAATACAACAATGGCTTTTCAGGTTATCAAAAAAAGTAACCAGAAGTAAGAACAGAAAGTAAAAGTGTGGAGCGTTTGATGCACAACAAGCAATTATAATAATTGTATGCCATCGAGCAAAAAGTGTTGCTGGAGGAAATGATTTAATGCCTTCCTTCATCGCTTCCGCAGCCAGGTTACGACATGTGACAATACACATACACACAGACAATACACAGGCTTTGATACAAAGGTGAAAGGTGAGTCGGTAGAATATTGACATTTCTAAATATGACAACCTTATCAAGGCAAAAAGTATTCTCCGAGAGAAATTATGCGGTTTTCTTTGACATGTGTAGTACTGTCCTGTTAATCGTAATGATCATGGACACATTATCCGCACTTGAATACTCTTTCTTGATCTGGGTTGGTAAGAATGATCATAAAATCATCCACCCGTATTTGTTGATTTTTACTGATTATAGTAATCACTAATCATTCCATGGGACACTATGATAATAATAATTATTATTACGCAGCAAAGGAACCTACATGACATTAACATAGGGCGTTGCCCCGCAATGTACCAATTGTTTCGCGTCGCGACTGTAACAGATAACATATTGTTTCATATCCTGTCAACTAAAGCCAATTCTGTGTATCAAAGAGTCCTGATTGATTCATCATCAACAAGCAACAGGCGATAAATAATACACCCTTTACGTAATGTACCTGTAAAGGTACCTGTGAGAATCTAGAGACCCTATTGTACATATTTCAATACCCAATCAGCTTTGTTGTGTTTTAGTAGAGATAGGACAGGTAATTTTAAGCATTGAGACGAACCATGTTGCGTTTTGGAGTAGAGTCTATGTTGATGAGAAGTCGCGCGTCGATCACTTACCATGAGTAGGTACATGTTTGTAGTAAGATACGTCATATTGGTCTTCGACTTAAATCGGTATCTTGTTTTATATAATAAGGAGTCATCTGAGTAAAACTTATTGCGTCCCTTTGTTGAAAAATAATACTCCTTATGTCATCCAACCTGAACTGACTACCGATCTTTTTTATGTTGCTTGGATAAGCAAACTGGCAAACGTGCCACCTGATGGTAAGTGGTCGACGTCACCCATGAACATAAACTAGTATACCTGGCACTAGCCCAGGCAACTCATTTATGTGTTGCCTATCCTGAGACATAAGATGTTAAGTCTCGGTGCCAGTAATTACACTGCCTGTCTTGCCCTTCTCTCCGAAACACAGCAAAGCTGTTACACGGGAGAAACAAGCAAGATGGTGGTACCCATGCAGCGCGGCACAGCGCTTCCCTCCCACCGGTACTATCTACATCGAGAAAACCTTATTTTCGGATATCTTTTTTCTATCTTTTCTTTCTTTTTTCGGATTATTTTATGAATAGACGTGAACTAAATACATTTAAAACTGGGACAAGTAAAGAAAATCCGAACAATAGATCCAATTTTAAAACTGTTGTATTACTTTGGACTTGCTATGAGTTCAAGCGGCTCATAATTTATGAATCTTTAAAATCTTATGCACCATTTTTAGACGAATAAAAAACATCATATTTAATTAACTTAATCACTTTCTTCCAATCATTGTTATTCAAGTCTTAAACTATTGTTGAACTAGATGTAACATTAATCAAGCACAAATCACATGCAAAGATCCCCTCGGGACTTAGAAAAATTTATCTCTCTAACGCTCACTCGATTCACCAAGATTGCAAAAACAATATTGTCCTGACACCTACAAGCTCTGAAGAGATTCGCTCGAGAATTCCACTCCATATACAATCGCTTTTAATCCAGCGAAGAATTTTAAGGTCCCCTTATGTTCCAAGACAGGTTTCGGCACGGGGACCTCATTAGGTGAGTGACGCAAGCGATATTCGCGGAGGCGTCGCTGGCGCCTCGTCACTCCCACGTGAGGGCATAGACCACATTGCACTCCCTAACAAGTCTACCGACACCGTTAACACCTGGTTACCATTACTATTAATTCAATGTTTGTAATCGTTATAGGTATGTACAAATAAACCAAGATATTTCACACATTATCAAATGTTTTCATCAATTCCTTACTAAGTTTTACGTAAACGGAAATCTAGATTTCCCTCTACAGGCATCCGCGATATGAAAAATTGATAACGCATTATTGTCACTAATTGTGGGGAATATGAATCGAAAAGGTGGAAGTTAACAGAGGTGGACAAAAGTTGGGTCAAGAAATGGCTGTGTTGGTAACACAGCGTGTGGTGTTTATAACAGTTTCAAGTACAAAAAGGTTTAAGGTTATTTGGACGTTCAGTTTCAGGGCACAGCTACTGAAACCTGTGTTTGTACGTTTCTGAATCTAACGCATATCGTACGTCAAACGTACTTGCAAGAGTACAAAGTTGAAGTCTGTATCGAAGAAGGGAACGATAATCAATTTTACGTTCACTCCAGTCCGTTCAATGTATATGTATCGCAATAATTAGTCATTTGCACTTATATAAAAAAAGGATATTATGCGTTAAATAATCATTTATGGGAGGAAATCATATTATATTTATATATCCGTTAATAAATTATTTCCTTTGCCTAAATAATAACATTTCCTTTATGGAAACGATTGTGTGATAGTTAAAAACAGTTATCTCGATATACCGATAGTTAACTACATAATATATACATGTCACTATCTTAATGCCGTTATTACGAATAGTGACCAGTCTTTCGTATCAAGCCGGACATGTTAAATTTCGTAATAAGTGTTTAACGTCCGAATACTCAAACGAATCTCAAATGTAAGACGTACTCATGCTACGACGTGTCAGATTCAAAGAAAAAAAGAGGGACAACACGAGTTTAAGTACGTCTTAAATTTGAGATTCGTTTGAGTATTCGGACGTACAGTACATAAGTACACAAATATAATGTTTTTCCGTCCGAAATAAAATGGCGCCCGTTTATTTTTTTACTCCACTTCCGGTGTATTTTCCTTTATTATTATATATGACTAATATTCTCAAAATAAGTTGTAAAGTTTGGACATTATTTTCTTGTCACCGAAATGTCCATCTCTGTGTCCATGTCTGGTTTCCTGTGTAAATCACTACGATGGTGTTACAAGTTATCAAAGCTTAATTAAATTGTGAGTATGCATTAAATACAGTAAGGGCTTTTCATCTGCATATAACAATAATCAACTTAACAGTTTAGCGGTAAAGTAAGTAAAGTAACTTAAGCAGTCTTGATTGTAGTCATAAACAGAAAAGTGAATCAAATCCACTTATAAGTCAATTATATCATCGAAGTAAAAAACATGACAAACCCTTAGATTATATGTAATTTATTTGTATTTCCTGTTCCTTCTTATATTTTCATTGATAATAATATATATATATATAAATATTCATTGATAATAATATTAATAATAATAATATTATTAATAATATTTATATATATATTATTAATAATATTAATAATATATATATAAATATTCATTGATAATAATATTAATATTAACCTAATAATTTATTTTGTTTTAATTTCCGATTAGCAAAAAATATTTTAGCATTTGATCCCCTGTTCAGTTGGTTTTACAAGATTTTTTTTTATTTAGGGGCGGGTGGAACATGGGTTGTGAGGGACCGGTATCGGGACGGAAAGGGTTTTTTCCACCTGAACCGCTGATCTTTGCCAGCCCTCGTCGAATTTGTTATCGGATTTGAAAGTCTTCTATTAAAATTTCAAGTATCAGGGACACATAAACATATTAGAGTAAACAAATTCGAAAGTATCTATATTTTATAGTATATCTAATAGTAAAAGTTGCACCGATAGAAAGCGTCCGAGTGATTTGGCAAGGTCATTGTCTATTTCGTAACCGTCGGTGCGTTTGTTTATATTTTTTGTGTGGTGTCGTTGACATCGCGTCCATTAACTAGACACCTGTTCTGCCAATCTCCGTGTCGCGAGATCTCGTTAGCTCACTCTTTTATATAGGGTTGATTTCACCGAGTGTTTTTTTATTCTAGAATTCTTTGATTAATTTCAGATGGGCATAAATCGTTGGCGTTGATATATTGTCAATTTCCAGCGGAAAACTAAAAAGGAGTTGATAGAGAACAAGAGTCAGTAATTTAGCCTTTAGTTTTTACGAGTTTTAGGCGATACTAGGTTCACGTGGTGTAAGTGTTAATTTTTTGCATAATCGCCATTTTTTATTTCATATTGCAATAACCAATCCGTTCGGGTTGATAATTATTACCAAACACACATACATCAAACCATTGCTACATACAAAAAAAGTAAATGTTTGTTTAAAAAAAATCTAGTCACATATCACGACGAGTTAATTGGCCTATCCACTACATTCTACGGCACATCACCCGCACTGGCACTGGCCCAACGGCACATGCGCAAACTGCCTCGGGCATATCCCTGCAAAAACTGGAACATGTTTGTGTTATGTCGTAAATAGACACTTTGGCATTTGGGAATTAGCACGGTTTGGCTTTTAACGATTTCATAAAAAATTTGTTCGTGAAACAATGTGATAACGGATATCCTAATTCCTATATTCCGCTGGGTAAGAGAAATGATGATGATTAAATTACACGACTGTCATCAGCTCATCTTGGTCAGCATAAATAGCCTGAGATTAGTGTCTTTTAGCTTTCATCACCTTTTTTTTTTTTTATCGCAGGGAAATCCCGGATATGCAGACAACAGACAGGATCACCTCCGCGACAGGCTGGCCCCGGCGAAGGCCAGACTACTACTCGTAAGAGGGGACTACCCGACCGCTACAAAGCAGTCCCCACTACGTCCTGCCATACTGGGCCCAGGTTCCCATCCTGAACCCGACACGAGCACAGGGGCGCTACTTAATGCGCCTCCAGTAACGACTGGAGGCGCATTAAGTAGCGCCTCCTACGCACCCCCGTTCGTCGCCCGCGGGGAGAGGCCTCGTCGGCGGCCTCCTCTCTCACCCGCTCGTCGGCCTCCTTCTGGGACATTACTGCCTCGCAGAAGGAGACCATCGCAATCATCACCATAGTCCACTGGTTGTCGGTCGTCTCTCCAGCAAATCATTCGTATTAAGTACTCTAAAGCAGAATAACATGACATGTTAAAATGACGTTTCATCGTCATCAGCTAATTTCCGTCCATTAACCCTCTGCGACTGACGTGGTAGTCTAACAGACACCGCTAAATATCAAAATCTGTTTATTCCCGTTAATTTTCAAATTTGAACGCTGCCGCTTCTAGTACCTTAATGTAGTGACTTTGCGCGTCGATCAATGTGCGGGGTGCGCTCATAGTGAGCGCAAGTGTGAGTAGCGAGCCGAAGGTGTCCGTGAGACTACCACATCAGCAATTAGGTAAGTGTCTACTGTACTACCACCTCAGTAAAGTGTTTATATTTTCATAGTGTCTCCTAAACAACCACATCAGCAAATAAGTTTTGATAAGGTATTGTTTGTATTATTTAGCGTTTTTTTTATATATTTCTATTGTTTTAATTTATTTTTAGATGGCTGACTCAAGTAAAACTAGGCCCGGTACTTCTTCTATTCGTAAGAGAATGTTGACTGGAACATTTGTAAGTCGTGAAGATGAAATATTACAGTGGCTGGAACAGGAAAGTGAAGATGAGTTTAGTGATGATGAAGATGAAGATCCGACTTTCGAACTAGAAACCCAACACGTTAATGAAGACGTCATTTCATGTGAAGAACCAAACGTAGAAGCGCGATAAGAACCTACCACAGTGTTAGAAGGCCAACAATCTTCTGACGAATCACAGGAGTGAGATAAAATGAGGAGAGCAATTTTTCTATTGAATCTGGCAATAGATTTAGTACTGAATCATATGAAAACCCGCGTATATAATGAAAGATTGCCAAGGGAGCTGCGAATGACAATGGATAATACTAGGGTTTTAGGTAAGGATATCCCCCCTCCACCACCAGTTGTTCGGTATATTATACCAAGTGGTAGAAAACTATGTTCTATTTGTCTCACAAAAATAAAAAGACAAACTAAATATTATTGCTGTGATTGTTTGAAGCCAATTTGCCTTCAGTGCTCTAAGCCACTATGTGATAATTGTCAAACAAAGCTGTGATTTTGAAATTGTCTAATTTTTTTGTTAACCAATGAATATATTTCATAGTTCCAAGACTGATTATTGTAATTGTTAATTTTTAAAATGTCTAACGTAAAATTTAAAAAAGTTGATTTTGTAATTTTTCATAGGTCATATTAATGTTTAAGAGAAATTCATAGACTGATTTATGTGAAGTCAATAAATATTGTTTAATTTTGAAAATATAAATTGTTTCAATTTTTTTTTGTTAATTTAACATAAAAAAAATAAGTTTGAAATCAAGTACATATAAAAAAATAACTGCATAATTTAATTTTATAAAAATATTTGCTGTTGAAATGGTGTCTCGTGTACTACCACGTCAATACAATTGTAAAAATTGAGCCACGTCAGTCGCAGAGGGTTAATGGACAATAATAATAATATCTATGGACGTCAATCTGGTCCTGTGGTAAGTTCATGAAGAACTTGTGTTACAGGTACCATACAAATTACAATACAACAGAAATATATTTAATACTTTTATACTATACATATATTTAAGGTTTTTATTACATAACACACATATTTAATACATGTGTATTATGTAGTATGTTTTCTGGGTCATAGATGTTTATGACCCAGGAACACAGAAAACTTTTTGTTTCCTGGTGGGATTCGAACACGCTACCTCCGGCTTGAGCAACCATTGAGCCACATAGGTCGTTACAATACTTCTATCAATATACAATACCTACCATCCGGCTAGAGTCGAGAGTCTAGACCGATCGACTCATCCAGGCAGATTTACAACACACAACATATTATAAAATATAAGTCTTAATTTTTTAAATGCTTATTTACAAATATTTAAATAGCATATTAGCTATAATTACAGTGCATGTATTTTCAAAAAACCTCGAGCGCAATTCTTGCACAAGCCATAGGTTGCCTATTATAATATAATATTATGTACTCAACAAAAATATTTTGAAATTATAAGATATTTACTAAATACGCGTCTATGTTGCAATAGGGTTGGCAAATCACGTTGATTTAATTATTTATTTTATAATTATTGTAAGTTTTTTATGAACTATACATGCTACGTTTAAACTGATTTGGCTGACTCAGTACTCCCGTGACTATGGTTAGAAAGTATCCAAAACGTCGGGAATGTAAAAAAAAATTAACAACGATAAAATCAGTAAAACGATATGTTGTTGTTTCATTATGCCCCTGCTGCCTGTAACTGAAATAAATAGTCATGTTAATGCAGTAATACTCTGCTGAAAGCTATTAAGTACATCTTTATATATTTATCTGTGAATTGTAAATTTTAATGTATTTTCGTTCCTTAGCACACAACTTCAAAGTGAACTCAACTTTATATTTACGAATTACGATGTACATTATCTGCAACCCTACTTGAAGGCACTACACATATCTTGGAGCAAGGCTACGGTCGTCGTGTCAGAGATGTGACACACTGGAAGCTGGGGCCAGTCGAGGCCGCTCGTGACTTCACGTCACCATTCATCTCATGACACATCGCTACTAGCTGTCGTCCGTGGCGTTACTTCGATTACCAGTCCTAAAAAGTATTGGGCCTGCGATTAAGAAAGAGCAATACAAACTAGCATTCAATTTTTACTTTTTCTCTCTGTCTTTCTGTGTGTAGGTACGCTCAACTATAGGAACTAATCTCTGAACGAAAATACTTAACACTCGGTGATTTTCTTTTCTGCTTTCACGGGTAGTTTGATTTAAGCTTAAGGCTTTGTTATATTGAAATGGGATGAATAAAAATATCATCATTTATCTAATAAAAATCTTAGCGATCGAAACAGCTAGTATGATAAAATATTTCTACTCGCCAAATTATATACAAATTTTATGAATGGTGTAGGCGTGAAAAAGTAATAAACAAACACACCTTCACATTTATATTATTTTACTTTTTAGTACATTCAAGGTAAATAGGCCTATGCTTTGGCCTACGATCATACGGGCATAATTTGACGCCTTCAAATGGTTATTGTGAATTAATTATTACAATCACGTATAAGTACATTTCAACAGATGTTTTGTCCGTTAATTAGGGTTGACACAAATATAGTTTTTCTATGTAAATAAAATATAAAATTATTTCAAGTAAGGCTGCATTTTCCTCTTGATTTGGAGTCTATTGCCAGTTAGAAGGTGACTGGCCCGTCTGGCAATAGATGAATCATGAAACCAACACCTTTGTAGTCATTCAAATATCATAATGGTCATTAACGAACACAACCTTGATCCTATAATATCCATTATATCAACATGGAAGGCTCTAAACATAGGATTGTCAATCATAAGATAAATAACAAAATCTTAACTTGCCAAACGTTACAAATCGGCATTTAAATAGAGTTTAATAAAAGAATTTCTATACTAGTGGGCAGTTGACTGTTGGTCTAGTGGTTAGCGACCCTAATTGCTAAACTAGAAGGTCGTGGGTTCGATTCCCACCCAGGACAAATGTTTGTGTGATGAGCATGATCATTTGTTGTGTCTGGGTGTAATTTATCTATAATATGTATGTATTTAAAAATATAGTACCCGGATGACCGAGCTTCGCTCGGTTTTTTTTTTTTTTTTAAATAAAATGACATTTTCTAAAAATGATTCCTAGCTAGATCGATTTATCGCCCCCGAAACCCCCTATATACTAAATTTCATGAAAATCGTTGGAGCCGATTCCGAGATTCCAATTATATATATACAAGAATTGCTCATTTAAAGATATAAGATAAGTATATAATATCAGTTATCTGGTTACCATAAGAACAGGCTCTGCCTCAGGATCAGTGTGTGAGTTGCCCAACATATTATATTATTCAAAAATAGATTGTTTATTGACCAAATTCATTAATGGTCACTGGTGAGGTGGACTTTTTGGGATACCCAATTTACTTATTGGTGTTTTGAGTGAACAGTACCACAGTACAGACTGCCAACGGTGCACTTACTAGTTACTAGATCAAAACCTGTCTAGGAGCCCATAGTGGGCAATGTGTATGTGTCATATAAACTACCAACTACCACTTTATTTGTCGTTTACTAAGTCATATTACATTTTCATCATCATCATCATCATAGCTAGCCTCCAACCAATACTTCACACGCATATCATGCGTGTTACATGCAAATCATTAAGTGTTGAAACCATAACAAAAAGTACATCGCTCGGTGAGACAGCTCGCGTGCTGATAATTCCACCGGAGAATGTGAGCGTCACTTTTCCCGACCACTTGCCGTCAACGACCATTTAACAGCGCGATGACCAGTGGTCAGGTGATCACCGCGGTCGCGGGTACGAATCCCGCCAAGTTCCCAGTACTCGTGACCCAAGTTCCGACAAGTCTACCGCGGGACAAGGTTGATACCGTGTGATTTTTTATGTAAAACATCTTTTTGAGCGCCAAGCGCCAAGGTAGTAAAATTGACTCGAATACCGTGACAGCATTTTTTTATTTAATTCCAAAACATCTCTCGGGCGTCCCGTTGAGCCCCTGAGTTTGTTTCGCCGGTTCTTCTCAGTGTGCTAGCCTTGGAACCGGTGGTAGATGCAATTGACGTTTAAAAAGATACTGTATTGGAACTATTTTGAATAAAAAAATCGGTTGTCTGTAAAGTCGATTTATTGACGATAGTTGAACGTGACAACGTCATAAGAAAATGGAACGCCTCAGAGCGAGGTAACGCCGCATGAGTCATGTTTCGTTCGTGCAGACGGCTCCATCGAATTATAAGACGTTGTCACGTCAAAAAATGATTTTGATTTGATTGATTGTAATGACGGTCAATACATTATTTTATTTATTTATTTTATAATTCTATTTACTTTGTGAGTATCAACAGAAGTTTCTATGTTCGTCAAAGATTTGTATAGCGGAATTACAGCGATACGTAAATTCTATACCACTTTCACGGCTTATATAACGCGCTCCTATCTTTTATCTGTACGCACGGGCACGGGCATATCCCAACATCGGCCGGTGGAAAGTGTGCATAATCACTATAATATTGCCTATATCATTGTTCAAACTGCCGTCACTTGCACGTTTCTGTGTGCCTGGTACCTACTTGTTGATGTTGTACACCTTTAAGTGAAGAGGGCTAACATAAAGAAAGTTGAAAAAATAATAATGCAATCGTTATCCCTCATACTCCTTACGAATTCACCTGGTACTAGCCCCTAGGAGGATACAAGCTTATAGCTAAAGTGATTTGTGTTTCATAATGCTTACCCTAATTAATCTACCCTACCCTAAGCTGTTGCCCGCAGCTTCGCCCGCGTTGACTTACTCAACTTAATTACTCTTAGTCACAGCGTGATGTTATATATAGCCTATAGCCTTCCTCGATAAATGGGCTATCTAACACTGAAAGAATTTTTCAAATCGGACCAGTAGTTCCTGAGATTAGCGCGTTCGAACAAACAAACAAACTCTTCAGCTTTATAATATTAGTATAGATAGAAATAGCTCACAGTAATGTATGGTTTTTGACTTTTTAAATGTTATTTAATGCGTTGGAGATTTTTTTTAAACTTAGTTCTTGTTTAGTTTGTTGTTTCTGTTCTAAATCCTAGCCTTCATACCAAATCTGAATCAAATTTCCAAATCAAAAGGTGACACGTTTGCAAGTAAAGCAAATATCTAGCTGTATGCGTCTGAGATTCCTACCACAGCTAACAAAAAACTGATACATTTGAAACGGCTGAACCGATTTTGATGAAACATATCTAAGAACCATAGCTGGAAAACCTGCAAACAAATAAAAAAAAATCATCCAAATTGCCATAGGCAGACACAGACACACACAGAGAGCGGTCAAACTTATAACACCCCTCTTTTTGCGTCGAGGATTAAAAATACACATATCAAAATCAAAAAATCTCCATAAACAATACTCTAATAAATTAGTGTCACAGCAATTTACCCTTGATATGACTCGATAAAATCAGCACTGAGTCATGACACCGGGCGGTGGCTTCCTGAATTGAAATTAGTTTGCAAACAAACGGCGGCCGTGACACACCGCAGTTTCGGAGGTTGACCTCGGACATACACACGTGGGCTACCTCGCTGTTTAAAAAGCAGAGAAGCAGGAAAGTAGATAAGGCGTATCCTTATTTAATTTTGTTTTGCAAACAGGAAAGTAAAAAAAAATCGTATCCTCGATTTAATATCGTTTGTGTGACAGCTATTGAATATTGCCTCTGATTTTAGGGCCGTGTGTAGACGTCTGCTTTTTAACCGACTTCAAAAAGAGGATGCTCTCAATTCGTCAAAATCTTTTTTTTTAAATAAATATTATATAATTTATAAAAAAAGAGTATTATCGGTTACGGTACCCAAAAGTTTACGTGTCAAAATCTTTTCTTTCCGCCAAGCATTCAGATTCCCTTATAATATTTACATCTACCGCAGATCAAGTATCGTTGATGAATTCAATCCTAATTTGTAGGTAATAATTAATACTGTACAAAATATATACCTAAACACTATAGAGACTACATTGATCGTATAAAATCACGGGAAACTGTGTTAAGTCTTTCGTATTACGAAAATTCCTCTTTAATGTAATTAAGGGAAACCATACAAGAAAATTCGAAGTAACCAATTATCAACGGACGGACGGACAACCTTGGTGGACGCCCGTAACTAATAAACCGAGTTCATTCAAAGGCAAAGACATTTTAAGACGTCCAGAGTCCAGACTTATTTGATCCGATTATTTTGATCTCTTCGTGTTTAAGCTTGGCTTTCCCACGTTTACTCGTATGTTCAGATTTTATAAATCTTTTTAAACATTAAAAGATAATTTTCCCTTATTACAAGTTCTTTAATCTTAACAAACGAACTAGTTCACTCACTATGCTTTGCACGAATTACGATTTTACTGAATTCTTAGCACTTTTTATATTGCACGAAAATCCTAATGGATGCAGCCAGGGTCTTCGGGTAGATCCTGACCCAATGTGGGACTTGCACCCGGGAGTGACCAACCTAAGTAAAACCACTGAGATCACCTTCAGCCGCTTTTTATCCCAGGTCTCCTACACACCCCTGTTCGTTGCCCATGGGGGGTGGCCTCGTCGGCAGCCTCCTCTCTTACTCGCTCGTAGGCCTCCTTCTGGAGCATTACTGCCTCGCAGAAGTGGATCATCGCCGTCCAGGACTCGTGGTCACCGAGCATAGTGGTGATGATACTCGGCAGAGACAAGTCTGAACAAGATCTCTCCATATCGTTTACATTGATTAACAAAACAATGTCACTTGATGTCATGTACTACAAAGATAAATTCGACAATACCATCCTTTCACATTGAGCTCAAATTGAATGGACATGAACAATGGCAGTAAATAGACACATTAATCAATCAAGATTACCAGGGGACCATGAATTATGTGCAGTAGGTCACCGGACTGATCATTAGTGTGGGACCAGACCGCGAGAACAACGACACAACATATTTCATGCGCTGGGCTTCCGACAATTTATTGAAGCACAATATGAAGATCGAAGCTCCCAGTCGAGATGCGCGCCTGGTAATGTAATGTTGTTTGTGCAGAAATAGATGTAGTTTCGTATTTAGCCTAAGGACAGAAGAAAAAATTAATAACGCATAAAGGACTAACGCGTACTTCATAATAATATAAAGATCAGAAACAATAGGATATCACCAATGAGGCCTAATGGCGTACGCTAGAAGTGGTTATATTTCGATACAAAACCCCAAAATAGGTTTAAAAAAAAAACACGTGTGATTTTGGAAGGTTAATTAAGTATAAATGTTAACGAGGTAACTGTTAATATAATGTTCCTTTATTTACATGGTTTACACCTTCAACAATAAGCGAGCTATCACTCATTTACTGCACCGATAACACGTTACTATTATTTCCCTAAACATGTTATTGTAATAAGTGAATGTGTGTATGGCGGGTCTGTACTTATAACCGTATTAAAAGTTTACTATCACATAGCACGCACCATCAAAACAATTAGGTGTATTATTTTTCATGTAAAAACAGACATTCTATCATCATTATCCTCTAACCGTCCACAGCTGGGCATAGGCCTCTTTAAATAACGACAAGACGGCCGATCCCCTTCCACTCGCATTTCCACATTTTTACTATAAAATGATTGATGTAGTTTTATTTATTGTTTTAAAGCATAGGATGTCCGTTTGAACGATTGTTGACATAACATGTTGCTTTTAGAGTTCCCTAATGGGGTTGGTTTAAGGAATAACTGAGGAATGCCTGTGAGGGGCGCGACAGGCGATGATGTTATTGGGCATTGGCCCCAAGGGCTTTCACAATAAGCAACGAGTATATACAACGAGGGCTAAGTCTGTAAGTAAGTATTATTTATATGCTCACTTACTAATATTGGCTTATCTGTAGTTTATACCTATAAAAAAATCACATATATTTTTTGTATTTGAAGGCAGGTTCGCGTGGCGGATATTTCACCCAGCGTTCGCGGGTTCGAATACAAAAAAAAAGCATTATGGTGTATTTATATATATATATATATATATATTAATTTATTTCTGTTCCTAGTAGCTGTAACAAAAGTTCTTTCGAACTAGTAGGGAGCGTGGTTAACATGGTGTGACATTTATATTAGTTTGTACAGACAAATCTCCACCTGCAGCCCCAAGTACGGACACGCCTGTTGGTTCTACGACATTTAGTCTAAAAAAATATGTATCTAATGAACATATCTGGATTCCACACCCAGCGATATGCGTTACGAAAACACGCAGAGAAAATATTACGTACACAACCTGCAACTAGCGGACCTACCAGTTTTTTCACCTCCTCCATATTAAGACTAATATTATTCTTACACAAAGAAAGTCAGGAAAGTTGTTATACGAAAACAATCATTTTTATAGTGTAGGTATAGACTATAGAGACTGGGAATCAACTGAATATGGCTGCAGCGGAAGATTTTTTTTTACTCTATACTATCTGTTGCATGCAGCTTCGTCCGCGTTAACTTAGATTTACACCCGTATACGGAGTGATGATGGTTATTTTATAGCCTAAGTTACTTCTTATAGCACCAGCTATCTGCCAGTAAAAGTCCCATCAAAATCGGCCCAGCCATTTCAGAGATTAGCCGGAACAAACAGACCGACAAAAACTGTAAAAAAGGCTATTCTGGTATATGTAGGTACCGTGTATACATCCATATGCATTCAATAAAAAGCGGTAATTTCAATATTACAAACAGACACTCCAATTTTATTTATTTGTATAGACGAGGTGGCGAACGGACAGTCGGTTCACCTGTTCGCGAGTGATCACCGGCACCCAAAGACACCCGCTACACCGGTGAGCTGCCAACTTTTCAAATATGAGTACGCTCTTAAATATTGTTACTTTTTTCTATTTCTATATGTTGGGACAACTCAAACACGGCCATCTGATCCCAAACTAGGCAGAGCCTGTTCTTACGTGGGTAACACTGAAAATGTTTAGAACTGGCCAGTTAGAAACATTGAAAATGAAAACTTTTATTGAACTTCAATTTTAGAACTCTTTGGTAACCTAATGTAGTATATTGCATTCATTTGTCATTTGTTTTTGTGAATTGGCGGCAAATCTAAAACTCTCGTTACACGTGAAAATGAACATAACGCGAGAAAATTTTCGGTCAATGATTTATTATGACTTTAGTTATAGGCTTACTCAACAACAAAGCTATGATAGGCTGCGATTAGCATTTTTTAATGAAGCCCCATCTCGTGCCACTATTTACAATTGGTTTAACTCGTTTAAGCGTGGACGTAGCAATCTCAGTGATGATCCGCGTGAGGGACGTCCTTTAACAGCGACTACTGAAGATAACATCAGTGCTGTGCGACGCATGATAGAAGAAGATAAGAGAGTGACCTATCAGCAGATACGGACAAGCCTTTGCATGCAAGCATTGGTATGAGTCAAGTTCAAAAAATATTACACGAACATTTAGGCGTCAGGAAGCTTTGTACCAGATAGATTCCCTATACTTTAACCGACGACCAGAAACGCCTCCGCATGGACTGGTGTCGCCAAATGTTAGATAAGTTCAACGGCGGTAACTCAAATGCTGTATTTGACATCATCACAGGTGATGAAAGCTGGATATATTGCTACGAACCCGAAACCAAAAGACAATCAGCTCAGTGGGTGTTTCCTTTCGAGGATCGGCCAACTAAGGTAAAGAAAGGAAGAAGTCAAGGAAAAAAGATGATTGCCTCATTCTTTGGTCGGAAAGGTCAGTTCGCGACAGTTGTGCTAGAAGATGGAAGGACAGTTACTGCAGACTGGTATGTCAATCGCTGTTTGTCTGTTGTCTTGGAAAAAATTCGACAGCAGCGCCCTGTCGAAGCAGGATCCTCCTTCACCACGACAATTCTTCAGCGCACTCAGCAAAACGGACTGTTGAATATTTGACTATGGCAGGTGTCGAGATAATGAGTCATCCGCCTTACAGTCCTGACCTGGCGCCCTGCGACTTTCATTTATTCCCAAGAACTAAAGATAAAATTCAAGGTATTCGCTTTACGAGCCCTGAAGATGCGGTGAAAGCGTACGAAAATGCCATAGAAGAGACTCCTAAGGAAGAATGAGCCCACTGCTTTTCTCAGTGGTTCCATCGAATGCGACGATGTGTAGAAAGAAACGGAGATTACTTCAAAAAACAATAAAAGTATTGGCAACTTTCTACATTAAGCCGATTTTCATTTTCTAAAAATTTTCAGTGTTACCTAGGTATGGTAACCAGATAACTGATATTATATACTTATATATTTTTAAATACATACATATTATAGATAAATTACACCCAGACACAGATTACACACACATTATTATAACACACAAATTATCATGCTTATCACATAAACATTTGTCCAGGGTGAGGATCGAACTCACGACCTTCTGGTTTAGTAGTCAAACTCACTAACTACTAGACCAACAAGCCAGTCGTTTTGGTTTGATGAGTTGTGAACAATTTTGTGTATTACTTAAATTTTAAACAATGTCAATAAAATATAAGAATATTATGTTTTTCTTATATATAATGTCCTTTAGCATACATACTTAAGTCTCATAAGGAGTTTCTAGTTGTGTTGTCAGACTTACCTGAAACAGAAAGAAATGGACATTAAAAATAAATTCAAGACAACAGGTAACGAGAGATATTTTTCTTAAAAGTAAAAGCTCAGTTGTCAGAATAAAAAATAAAATAGCTGAGGTGCTTCTGTTGCCTGCAGATCCGGACCCTCAAAAATCGGCTAAAGGCGCTCGCAGTGATTTTAGAATTGGGTAGGGCACTCCCATATGCAAGTCCCACATAGGCTCAGGGTCTACCCGAAGAACCTAGATACATTTGAACTTGTAATACCATGCTTCATCCATCCAAATAGTCTTAGGCCTTTAAAATTACCGTTTATTTTTTAATGGTCAACAATTACCGATTCAAAACAGACCGTTGATAGACCTTAGACGATGTTTTATACACACGAAGTCCTTATCGTTATTTCAGTACTCTTGCGCATTTTCCACACCACACGAGCGATTAAGATAGCAATAAGTCTGTCTCGACGAGGTCCTTCCATAATCCCGTATTAAGTTATCACAGTATCGTCCAGACTTAACAAAAGGCGAGGTTGGACCTTTAAATGTAAAGGTCATTCATTATTAGGCACTATAATGGACCCAGTGTCCGTCCCACTTGCTATCTACTCTTCGGTCCTGCTACTTAACGGATACTATCCAAACATTTGAAGGTCGATCGATCGAAATCATTCCACGCTAACTTTGTCCCGTGGTGAGAACTTGTGTTACGGGTCCTAAGAACGAAAACAAATTTAAGATTTTTTTTTCATAAATACGATCCGGCAGAATTAGAACCTGCGACCGCTGTGTGAAGACGAGTCACATGACCAGCTGACTCGAACAACCATAATTACTACGTTATATTATGATAGTTATACAAGTGTAAAAATAGGTACAGTAAAAATCCTATTCACCATAGTTAAAATCCAACAACTAACAAAAAGTACATTTTATTTCCATACTTTATAGCATAATACATAATACCACTGAAAAACATTTATTACCTACAATAGAGATATTATGTAGGACAGAATAACAAAGACATTTTAGAATGGACGGACAAAAGTACAACAACGTCCTTTTGAATAATACCAGAGGGAAAAAGCGGTGGTGATAGATCTTTTTTTTTCTTTTACGCCGGGAAATGTTCTGAGGCATCCCACCTGGGGAGTGGGTCTCCCCAGGTGGGTATGTGGGACTCGCTGCGCCCGAAAGATGGTAAATGGACGCAGCTCTACCCACTAAAACCCGGCGAGTGCCACCAGTGCCGCCTTGGTGAGGTGCCCCGGATCTGTTAAGCTAATAGGGCACCTCGACGGCTAGTCAGTCCCGCCAGACAGGCAGTGTAATTACTGGCACCGAGACTTAACATCTTATATCTCAGGATAGGGAACACATAAACGAATTGCCGGGGCTCGTTCCAGGTAAACTAGTTTATGTTCATGGGCGACGTCGACCACTTACCAGCAGGTGGCACGTTTGCCAGTTTGCCTATCCAACTAACAAAAAAAAACACCCCTGTTATTTAATTTGGGCCGGGATGAGTCAACTGTCTCGTGAACAAGACATTCGTAAACAATGCCGAAATATCGAGCTCCGAGATTAGAAAAAACATGGTAAATATCCCAGTTTTAATATCGTAAAAAATACGGTGATATATTGAGATATACAATTAATGAACGTAGCCGACAGACATCGTGTACAAAACATAGGGAATAGAATTGCGAATCTAAACCATTCTCTAATCCATTTGTAAACACACAAAATTTTTTATCAAAATTGGTCCAGCCCACATACACGCATAGAAGAATATTATGAAGATATGATTGTGCCAACTTTCTTCAAACACATCTTTTGTACAAGGTCCGTCCACACCAAGCTATGGCCATACTGTGAAAAACCAGTCCGACTGGTCCGCGTACCACACGACCAAAACACTGTCCAACTTTACCGGGAACCGCACGTCGTTAAGTCCGCGTGTATTTTTAGACTCGCACTTTGGGTTCACAACGGTTGCCATTGTGCACTTTTGTTTGTAATCAAATGAAACTTATTTATGGATACGTTTATTTAGTTCCAAAATGTTGGTGGCAATATTTAAAATGGGCTATCTAGATTGTAAAAGCGAATGAGAGGAAAACTCGCTACTTTTTAGCATTGAAGCAAGCAAGCTGAGGAAAACATTGCTACTTCTTAACATTGAAGCAAGCAAGCAGAGGAAAACATCGCTACTTCTTAGCATTGAAGCAAGCAAGCAGAGGAAAACATCGCTACTTCTTAGCATTGAAGCAAGCAAGCAGAGGAAAACATCGCTACTTCTTAGCATTGAAGCAAGCATGCAGAGGAAAACATCGCTACTTCTTAGCATTGAAGCAAGCATGCAGAGGAAAACATCGCTACTTCTTAGCATTGAAGCAAGCAAGCAGAGGAAAACATCGCTACTTCTTAGCATTGAAGGAAGCATGCAGAGGAAAACATCGCTACTTCTTAGCATTGAAGCAAGCGAGCAGAGGAAAACATCGCTACTTCTTAGCATTGAAGCAAGCAAGCAGAGGAAAACATCGCTACTTCTTAGCATTGAAGCAAGCAAGCAGAGGAAAACATCGCTACTTCTTAACATTGCGCCTTATACGTTCTTCTTTAGAATACTTCTTTTGAAAATCAGTTTAGAAAATCCCTTGGTTCGGCTAATTTTGCTCAGTCTTACAAAGCCCCCAATTAGACGATGATAGAGATTAAGACACAAAGAGAACACTTTTTGTGTAGATAGGACTTATTAAATCATTGATGTATCATAGTTTCAAATAACTTTGCATCGTTAGGACCTTTGACACTTCTACCGTCCTCATGGTCGGGCATGTAGAAAATTAAAAAGTAATTGAATTTCTTGCATTACAACTACAAAGATAGAGATTATTGGCGAAAACGAATACAGAAAACTTTATAGGTATTCGGTACGGAACTGTTTACTAAAATAGTGATACATTATAAGAAAAACTTAATGAATAAAATAAGAGTAAAGGCGATAATTTTTCTTAATTCTCTCTTAATTCTTAATTCACAACATCAGTACACGCGTTCCATTTTGGGGCGTACATTGTACATATTATGCATCGTTACATAACAAACAATATGTTAATACAGCGTAATGTTATGAAAATCAAAACGCGGAACAGGCGACCGAACACTGAACAGCTCTCGGTTGCATTTATGTACAACACTTTCGCTGATGTAAGATTTCATGAGAGATTTTGTCATTAGTGGACAATGTGTTTAACACGTTGATCGTACGTTACGTTACGTTTTATTGTTTTATAATTATATACATTTTCAACGAAAACACATTTTATGTCAAAAGAAAAAAAGAAAGAAAGTGGTTAAACGACATTAAAGACTGGACCAAACATAGAGTCTACACGTAATTTTTTCACGTAATTAATTGGGATCGCAGAAATTTTGGACTGACCTCCGAACTTCAATATGAAGATGGTAACTTTTTCTTTTATACCGGGAAATGCTCTGAGGCAACCCGCGGGGGAGTGGAACTTCCCAGGCGGGTATGTGGGACTCGCTGTGACCGAAAGATGGTAAGGTGGACGCAGCTCCATCCACTAAAATTCACCTCCACAGAAGGGTTGTCCCGCACCACAGAACAACCCCTCCCAACATCGAGACAGTACAATGGGAGGAGGTTCCCATCCTCACCCCTTGTCTCCCTGTTTTTTTGTCCCCTCTTCTTATAATAGGGATACAAAGAACAGCTCCCTTGGCTCAATTTGCTTCGCCCAAGGTGCTGGGCTTACCCTAGGCTACTGAGCCCCACCGCCACGACAAGGCTTGAACCATGGTGGGGATGAAGGTGGCACCTGATTATGATAATGTTAAAAAAACTTTGTTGTTATATTCAACTTTATTGGTATTAATAAAGGCTGATTTTGCCTTGCTTTAGAGCCATGTGATTGTGTATTAAAAGGTGTAAAAAATGTAGTACAGTCCAAGAAAGTAAGTTAAGTCAACAATTCAAGTCTAATTTTGGACAAGAATTGAGCCTCATTCCTTGAGACATACGCCCGAATACTCAAACGAATCTCAAATGTAAGACGTACTTAAACTCATGCTACGACGTGTCAGATTCAAATAAAAAAAGAGGGACAACAAGAGTTTAAGTACGTCTTAAATTTGAGATTCGTTTGAGAATTTATTTGGGGGTAACCCAGTCTACTAGTGGTAGGTACTCCATAGTACCTAGTGATTTTATTCTTAAGAGCATTTTGACCAGGCTTAGAGCGGTCCAAGTTGGATATGGGTGAAGGCGGTAGTACACATTTTTATAAACCTATGGAGATGGCCTTCAGGGTTTTAGCAGTTTTGAAAAGTGCAGTATATACGGGTGACGATAATTATTTAAGACAATTAAAAACAACATAGCATTCTTTATTATTTTATCGCTCTGAAACCTTTACACAAATTAAGGTTACAGGCACAATTACATATTAAACGAACCGACGATAAGGTGCTGCAATAAAAATAGCAAATAAAACTCTTTAGATACGTTATCGGAGTGCGAGGAAAGTAGGGTGTCGCAACATGTGTTAACAGCGTAGATCGAGGTAAACGACTGCCACTAGCATCGGTAAATATAGCACTAGCATTCTGCAACCTACGAATGTAACACATATGAGCACTTGGCGCCTGGCTGTTGTGACAGGGCACGAAGAGGTCGCGGGTTCGAGTCCCGACAGGGGTTACAATTTGTGTGATGAAGTTATAAAATTGTTTACCACAGTACCAGGTTAACACGTGGCACGATTATGCATGATACAGATATCAAACTCCTATCTAGACCACTGCTGAACACCAAGACGGACTAACCTACATTGTTTATTCAGCATCGATAATACCTCTCTCCTCTAAGGTCGAACGTTGACCTCATTTGTGATAGGTATATGTAAAGGGGTTTAAAAAATTACTTTCCGCATGGCCATATCATCCAAGTACATAATTAATATAATTGATAACAATGCCATTTGTATATTATACGATACGATGACTACAACTGAATAGTAATTTAAGAGGCAAACATGTATACTTGAGCACTGTCCAGCTTATCCCTGTGTTTTGGAGACAGGGTGCGGACAGCCCGTACACTGACTCCGAGAACTTGTATCTCAAGATGAACCCATTCGTATTCTCATAATAATTGACGTTAAGTGCAACGTTGATCTCCGACAAACGGCACGTCTACCAGTGTTCCTATTCCTATTTGAGCTCACATTATAGCACCTAAGAACTATTCTTACGCACAGGGTCTCATAAAGCCCCTCAAAAATACTAACTTAGAACGGGTTTGAGGTCTGAGGCGGTTTGGGCTCACCCACAATATTTATATGAAGGTAAAACAGGCTCTCTGTCGATGTCTAAAAGGTCCATTAAGATCAATCCTGCAGATGGGAAACACTTATGTTAATACTAGCTGGTGCCCGCGATTTCGTCTGCGCAGGGTAAGATTTTAGTTTTTTTCCATAAAAAGTATTCCTATGTTATTTCTAATAGCTCCAAAAATATGTACACAACGTACAAAGTTTCATGACGATCGGTTAAGTAGTTTTCGCGTGAAAGCGTAACAAACAAACTTACATTAACATTTATAATATTAGTAGGAATTATTGGTCATAAATAAATACCTAGAACGATAGATGGTGTAAAATAAAGAAATGACAACGTCATGCGGTCTACCACTGCATTCGATTAGATTTTACTGCCGATTGACCTTCGCGTCAAAAATAAGAAAAACTCTACTAGAAATGACTTACAATGTGTGTAGTGAGTGGTGTATTTGTAATAATAGTATTAAACAAATAATAATCAGTGGCAACACGTCGGCGTGTCGGTTATGAGAGCGTGACGCACCACCTCGTTACGGGCGACGTGTAGCGACGGTAGAGTACGGCGCAAGACGACACACATTCTTTTACAAATAATATTTTACGGGTCAATATATTATATTTACAAAAGAAACACAAAAAAGGGCCAAAAATCGTTAAAATTATTCTATGTATCAACATAATCCCAGAATGCAAAAACAAATCGATAAATAATGTGAAAAATATCTCTCTAAACACACAAGTGGCAAATTCTATGAATTTAAAAATTTACAAATATCATTTTTTTCATAACTTTTGACAGCCTTAGGGCGTTTGCCCTAAGGCTGTCAACCTTCAAAAATGAACTGTCCGGGAGTCGGTAGGACTGAAGGTCATCATTAGAATTCCTTCAGGATATAACTACTTAAAAAAACACAAGCAGTCATTATACAATATAGTTTATGGCGCGTGGTAAAGACATACATACCTATAGGTACCGTGTTACTAAGTGTATCTATTCAAGTGACGCCACTTACAATGTACTGTACTCCAAACATGTTTGTTTGCACAAAGAAATCTCCCCATAATATTTTTATTTCTATATTAGTAATTTCCTTAATAAAGAAATTCCTAACACGTCTATTACGCCTTTTATCTCTATGACGTGATTCCTCCCGTCATTTGTCGTGTTTTTTACCGATCTACGCGTGTACGTTTTTTGCTGTCGATTCTGTTAAACATGCTTGTAGCGTTAAAGTAAACAAGAAGTTATATTGTTCTTTAGTTTAGTCTAACACCTTATTCTCAAGTCAAGTATCTCCACATCATCTTTAAGCTATAAATATAGATTTAGCTAATCGTTTTTGCTTTTTATCACGGTACAAATTCAAGCATACCTACTTTTTCCATAACATAACATATTCTTCTTTATCCAGTACAAAGTTTTTTTTATTACATTAGCCTGGTGGACCCTGGGCATATTATAATAATAAAACACACAGCATCCTATCTTGTTCTTTATTTAAAGAACCTTCTATTCAGCAATACAACTGATAAGACAAATAAATAATATGTATTTTCGGTTTTTGTTTTCCAATGTTTACGCGAATTTCCCGTTTGCGGAAGACGTGACCGTTAATGTAAACTATCCGAAACGTCGAGAATTTAAAAACCTTTAAAATCCCCGATGCATATAACTAACTATATTACATACGTCGTGGTGTACAAAAGTCGACCCTCAAAGCGGACCACACGGGGTCGAGTCGTGGGCGGCCGTGCCATCTGTCGCGACACACGGGACTGGTCACCTCGGAGGTACCACTCGCAAACGATGCGCGTTCCGATACCCTTTGCGAAGGTCAAAAAAAAGTGCGAGTTGAAATCGGGCGTTAAGGGTTCCGTAGAAAAATATTTTTATATAATTAACAAATTAATAGTTTTCAGATGTTTTCCATCACTCACGAGTCATGACCGTTACTTCTTGTCAAATTTCCTGATTCTATGTCAATGGGATATGTATGTGGGTTTGATAGATCGGACAGCGAAGTGATCTTTTTTTTTAAAGAAGCAGGGGTAAACGGACAGTCGGTTCACCTGATGGTAAGTGAAAAGCGACATCCACAGACACCCGCTATACCAGAGGATCAGCAGGTGCGTTGTCGGCCTTATAGATATGAGTATACTCTTTTCTTGAAGGTCCCTAAGTCGTATCGGTTCGGAAACACCGTAGGAGGCAGCTGATTCCATATATTTGTGGTGCGAGGCAGGAAATGTAAAAATCTTACGAGTGTTACGTTTTGTCATTATAAGGAACGGCACCAACGAGCTTCTCTCGACATTTTACTCGGAATTAATCAGTTTCAAATAACCTAGAGGATCGTCATCCCCGCCATGGATCAGGCCTTGACGTGGCGGTGGGGCTCAGTAGCCTGGGGTGAGCCCAACACCTTGGGCGAAGCTAATTGAACCGAGGGGGCTCTTTGTACTCCTCTTATAAAAAGAGGGGACAAAAGAGCAGGGGGCAAGGGGTAAGGATGGGAACCTCATCCCATTGTACTGTCCCGACGTTGGGAGGGGTTGTTCTGTGGTGCGGGACAACCCCTGTGTGGAGGTGGCGTCGTTCCCTTGCGGGACTGACTAGCCGTCGAGGTGCCCTGTCAGCTTACCCGATCCGGGGCACCTCACCAAGGCGGCACTGGTGGCACTCGCCGGGTTTTAGTGGGTAGAGCTGCGTCCATTTACCATCTTTCGGGCGCAGCGAGTCCCAAATACCCATCTGGGGAGACCCACTCTCAGGCGGGAAGCCTCAGAGCATTTCCCGGCGTAAAAAAAAAAGATGTATCGTTATACGTTACAATCAGATGAGACAAGTAAAATAAGAAAATATTTGGGCACAACACTAGATTACACCTCCAATTTATAGATGTATTAAGACGCATGGACGTAATTTGAATAAAGAAGAATCAATGACAGAAAACAGCCGTACCATTAACGTTCTGTTCTTTTGTCTTTACCAACAAATACGTAAATCTATAAACAATATTCTATTAAAATCACACTTAGGTCTTGTTATATAATTCCCTCCTCCTAGGCAGTAACTAGGACACTCAGTCCCGGCCTATTTACGGGACACTAGGCAAATGTGTGTTCTCGCGTATCTGCTGGTAAACTCTTCGGAAACACGCATACATGAGCAGATTCAAAAATTAAACGGGTATAGTGATGTAATGGAATGTCAACTAAGACATATGACATCTAAAAAGTAGGTACCTAACCTAACTGAAAATCGATCTTCCTTCAAGTTGATCTTTTATTACTGAGTTACATACATTTTTGTAATTCCGTAGCACACATACAATACACTGTATTTTAGTGTTATAATTGATATTGTTAACTCTGTAAGGATATTCTGGTGTTTGTTTTTTATTATATCCTTTTGATTGAGTATGTGGAATTGCGAAAAGTTTTTATCTACCTATCCATTCCGACCATCCATAAAAGTGGTAAAAAACGAGTGGACGGATTTTTTATAGTTTTTAAATTATATTTATTATTATTTTACATCCAAAAGGATTAATAGACTTGAATTTTAGTAGTCATAACATAATATGACCTTTGGGTCAAATAAAATGTCTTTGTTTAGGAGTTTTGTAGGAACACAATCGTTCAAAATATATTATTTTTATAATATGAGAGCTCTTGTAATAATAAATTCATTCACATTCAGCAGAATAAGAATCACTTTCTAATGCCAGTTAAATAAAATTGCACTAATATGTAACATGTGATACAAAAACAATGATCAATCACATATTGTGACTTTCTTCGAGATAAGGCTTCGAAACTCATTGTACATTACATAGATAACGAACATTTAGCTGCGACATTGAGAAACGCGGTCAAAGCCGTGTATTCTCAGATTAACTATTACCAACAAGTGAAACTTGTTTGTGCGTTTAACGAGGAAAGTTCGAGAATACTTCAAAATTTAAAATTAAAATTACATACACCTTAACGGTATCGATGCATTGCTTTCGTTTCCACGACCATCGTCAACGTACATCATACGCCGCTGATGTTATCTTGATGAAAATAAATTTTATATTTTAACGGGTTTCATTCAAAACTACATAATATAAAGTATAAACCCAAGGTAATTATTATTTCGAACATAGTGTGGCAAAATATTTAATTAATTTTTCAACGTTATCATTAAAAAAATCAAAGAAATATATTTGATTGATGATGATTTTTTAATAATTTTAAAATAAAAACCACCTTCCAAGAAGATATCACCAATACTTCTTAAATATTAATTCTCTCCAATTAAGCATGAATATAACATTAATATCGTCTTGGCGTTCTTTGAGGGAGGCCTATGTTCAGAAGTGGACGGCTAGGGGCTGACGATGACGATACCATTAATATATATTGTTTTCTAATGTTTGCGCGAATTTCACTCATTATAATTTGTAAAAATCTTAATAAACCTCGATAAAACCCGTAAAAATTGTACCATTAATATATTTTAATGTTGGATGCGAATGGCGGTGGAAGGGCCGTCTTGGAGTTCATTGAATGAGACCTCCAGCAGTGGAGGAAAGAGGTGTTTAATGATGACGACGACGATACCAGGGAATTATAGGTCGAGCAGACTTTCATTTCAGATCGGAGTTTGTCAGTGTGACGATCTTGAATATACCCGTAATCTGATCATTTTGTTGGCAACCTTTATACCAGTATTCATTTAATTTCCTTCATAAAATTAACTGTCTCTGTTAATATTAGAGATCATATAACTATTTAGAAGATTTGAATCCGAATCTGTCATTCCGCAAAATATTTAGGTAAGGTACATATTTAAATTTAATTAAATATGTACCTACCTTATGGGATACGAAAAGAAATAGCTACAAATAATGTATTTTTACAAATACTGGTTTGCCATGAGGTTAATGAGACTTATATTTAACTCTACTACTATTATACTACTTTTTTTTCCTTTAACGCTGGGAAATGCTTTGAGGCATTACGCAGCATTAAGTGGACGCAGCTCTACCCACTAAAACCTGGCGAGTGCCAACAATGCCGCCTTTGGTGAGTTGCCACGGATCTGTTGATCAAACAGGGCACCTCGCCTGCTAGTCAGTCCCTCAGGGGTTGTCCCGCACCACAGAACAACCCCTCCCAACGTCGGGACAGTACAATGGGGTCAGGTTCCCGTTCTCGCCCCTTGCCCTTGCTCTTTTGTCCCCTCTTATTATAAGAGGGGTACAAAGAGCCCCCTCGGCTCAATTAACTTCGCCCTAGGTGCAGCGGCTCACCCTAGGCTACTGAGCCCCACCGCCACGACAAGGTCTGAACCATGGTGGGGACTATAATACTACTGCCTTACTTACTTACTATAATGTACTTACCTCGCTTTAGTCTTTGTCTGTCCGGATGGAATTTTGTGATTGATTTTAAACTCACTTCCCGATGAGTTAGGGGCGTGAAATTAGGACCATAACCCAGAAGTGGATGACAATGCATGAAAATATGAAGAAAAAAACAATTTGAATTATAAAAATATGGTTCTTCTTCGTCACTGCTGAGGATCGTGATTCGTGACCACATATGATCTTCCACTGTACACGGTTAAGGGTTAAGTGGACTGCAGTGGGGGGCAAATTGCACTTTGATCTTCACAGCATCGGACCATCTTACTGGTGTTCTTCCTCTCCAGATCATGTCTTGGAGAACGCATAATGTGATCGAAGAAGCCCAGAATCCTTTCTTGGCGTATTGTTGAGAATAATATAGTAGGTACTCATAATTTTGAAAATACTTGTTATTGCTTAATTTAATTAGATTCATAAGTTATAGAGATGGATTCACTCATGTCATAATACAAGTCATAATAATTCTCGCTGCACAAAGGTCGTGGATTCGAATCCGTCAAGCAATACTTTAGTACCTCATGACGATCTCATCGATACTAATTTACGAAACTATGATTGAGTCATAACCGCAATGGTATAAACTCGATTAACATCAATCGTATTCGTTATGTAAATTATTCAACACTCGATAAACACTGTGTCATAATCGATATTATATAATTCAGTTATCGATTCCATTTAATCGGATTTAGGAGTATCTAATGTTACATTCTCGGTGGTGTTAGGAGAAGCAGGAAAATAATTATAGTAATGTTATTATTAACGAGATGATTTATAATATAGATAATGATTTTGATGAATGGTTAATAATATTACCTACTATAATAATATGTTAGTTGGTTTCTCCTGAGCGTATAACCAGCCCACTTAACACGAGCTTATTCTTTGCGTGATATCGGTTACCTTAGTTCTCTGGCGGATGTATCAAATCCATGACGTGATGTATGTTTGAGAACTTCACTACTTCGTACAAAACTAGCAGTGGCCCGAGCACTAGTCTCGTCACAAACAACAGCATCTATCCCATCCAGAACTATCCAATCTCTCAGCTCTCTACACTAAAACTAACTGCGTGGTGCATTTCATTAAAATAGGTTTAGTAGTTAAGGAGTTTGCGGAAAAACGCGGAAAAAGTTGTAAAAGAGGAAGTGCCATGCTGCTTTGCACCCAAATTGGGCCGGCACGACCGGGGTGGTACCACTCGCTCACATAAGACCGGCACCCTAATTACGTATTTCAAAGCAACCGCAGCGCGACAGCCACGCGATAGCAACGCAACAGCAGAGCGACAGCGACCGGTCGAGAGGTTGCAAAAAGAAACGTATTATCTAAGTTTATCGTCTGCTATCTGCTCACTAGCCGCTAATGCACTTTTACTAGCGCCACCAGCAGCCAGGTAGCAATGGATGGAACTACAAAACGTCAAACACTTACACACTTCGAATACTTTAATGTAAATAACTAAATAGTAAATACTAAATATGGGGTACATACATATGTAATAACTAATAAGTAATAACTAATATTCAAAGAGTATATAAACACTATGCTAATATTATTCTGTGATCTGCCGGCCTACTCTTGACACTCGATCCTATCGAAATTTAGGATTGGGATCGAAAATATGCTACAATAGCGCACAATTACAGTGAAATTTAATGTGATGAGGAGTTTAAGAGATATTATCGCCTCAGCAAGGAGCTTTGAAGTTATTCATAGCGATTTGGATTTGTATCTACTATCTAGTATCTGCGGGTTATAAGGTATGTCAATAGAAATATCTATAATTAATCTAACCTCTTCTATAGTTCATCTTTTCTCTTTATTTACGGCCTATGTAATAGTTCAATGCATATTATGTAGGATATTTGAAAAATATATCTCAAATTATTTTATTATTGATTGGTTCTACATTGTTCTTCATATTATGTGATACCTATCTATTAATATAAATAAAATAAGTGCTAATTATAATAATCTATTTGACTTATTGAGCTACATAATAATATTTGCATTAATTTCAGATTTTATGAAAACTTCCATATCACATAGTAAGTGCTATTGTTGGTACTCATATGGCTCTCATACGTCCAGCCCAAAATGAGAGGTTTTATAATAGAAAAGGATTTCACTTAAGAAATGTTTTAAATGTAAGTTGACTCTTGGATTCTGTAATTGTATAAGTTAGTTTTAATAATGCCTTTTGTTTTATAAATACCTTTAAATTGTATATAGGTATTATATTGATATAATATATTATACAATTTAAACAAATTAATTATATATGTTAATAGATATAATATTCTTTTAGTAATACCACAGTATAAGAAGTCATAATACCTTTAAATTGGCAAATAACATAAAAATTATAAAGGAATCTTAGAATGTGTTCTTTACTTTTTAAAATTTGGGGAAGTTGTTTATTCACTTGTTAAGTCTAAGTTAAAATCATAATAAAGTGAGCATTTGTTTCATACATTAATATTATAATGCAATAATTATTTATTATGTTTTAGGAGACTCGGGCTATGCCCAAAGAACTATTGTGATGAAACATATTTGGATGCTCCGGCTGGCTCACCTGAAGAACACTACACCAAATTTAATTGTGTGGGACACTATACAGTAAAGCATACTATGGGTGTTCTGAAGTATAGGTGGCAATGTCTCCTAGGCCATAGGGTCCTTCTCTATCATCTGGACACAGTTATTAGAATTATAAATGCTTGGAAACAAGTAGGCAGGAACTTCCAGAGTTAGTGTGCGTGAGCTATAATATGCTGCTATAATAGCTATAAGTGTTTTTAATGTTTTCATTAAACTCTTGTTAAACTATTATTTGTTTTTTTAACTATATTCTATATTTTTGGTCATTGATTGATATAATCAATATTACAATCACAGTATTTATAAAAATAAGTAACTAACTAAAATACTTAACAATAACCCTTTTATTCTCTTTTAACCTAAGGTAGCAATATTTAAATAAAGCACAATATTTAGCTTCTAATATTTAAATGTAACACAGTTTTTATTTCCATGTGTATATTAAATTTTTGGTCATTGATTGATATGGTAATCATACCTACAATCACGGTATTATAAAAATAAGTACTAAAATACTTAGTAACAATCAGTCTTTTATTATCTTTTAACCCAAGGTAGCAATATTTAAATAAATCACAGTATTCTGTAAACAAATTAAGCCTATGTTTATGAGTAAAATACCTCATTTTCAATAAGACCAATCACTAAAATACATAACAATAATAATTTGTATGTGGTCTGTCAGAACTTGAGATAGGGTAAGTTCAATAAGAGTCACACAAGATAATATTACGCCTAAAATGTCTCTAACAGTCTTTTTCGATCACTAACCAAGTATTTTAAACAGTTTATATAGTAAGCAGACGAATAGCAACAGGCTTGCAGACACTACTTTAGTTGTTGTTAAAAAATCGCTGTTTGACATTTCAATCTGCTGTCGCGGGCTGCTAAATAGTTTACGTAATACCAAACCGTCAGCCAAACATACCAAAAAATGCATTTTTAGTTCCTCGGTCGCTGTCGCTTTGCAGATGGCGTTGCGGTCGATTATTTGAGCTTGTTGCTGTCGCGTTGCTAATAGGTAATACAAAATATGATTTTGACAGCAGATATTGTGCAATTTTTGCCTGTTGCTTGTAATTTCAAGATACGTAATTAGCCTGCGGCGTCAAGTTACAGCTGTGCTGTTGCTTTTCGTGCGGTTTGTGAGTTTCCGGTGGCCTATTGGGGGGATAGAGGAAAGGAGGGCAACACATCAACCTCTGGTTGTGCAGATAACTGTGAGCGTCAGTAGTCGACATAGCTCCGACTGAGGTTGCGTCTTTATACTAAAGCCATCAAGTGTTGCATCACCCTGTAAGTGTAGATGTTTGTCTCGGGTAGGTATAAATAATAGGAATTATTATCATTATTATACATATTAATGGATTCGTCTTTTATCCCGGGAATAAGCGGTGAATTAAAAATAGGCTCGAGACTAATTTATGATTTGATAGACTTAGACTCAACATTAGTTAAATCGGATAAAAAGGAGGTTTCAGATTAAAAACTATTTTTATTCTTAAAATAACGAATTATTACGAATATTTTCTTACATTCTAGCAAATTAGCGATAATAACTGTAATATATTGCAATACTTGATACGTAGACACTACACGCGTTCAGAAACCAAAATACAAATTAAAACACGCATTTCACTGTTCCATCGTTTATTACATTCTTCTTCTTATATTTCCTGACATTCATTGGATTCATACACAATCTATGATATTATAATCTGTATAGATTCGACATACTTTCCCGCCCAAATCTACGGAACCTCGGTGCGTGACGCGGTGACATAAAGATATTCTTATTTATAGGGTTATGTGTTGTCATCACGCGACTAATGACCCTTCCGCATTTCACTAATTAATATATTAGGTACGTTTCCTCATATAATAATATAAATAACATAGTTATAACATAAAAAATATCGATGATCGAATAAAAAAACGATTACTAGCTGTTGCCCGCAGCTTCACCCGCGTTAAATTAGATTTACAGCCGTATCCCACCTGATACGTCTTACAAACATTACTTCTTTATAACAAGTATATTATACTATAGAAGTGTGGATGTCAAACAAGTTAATAACGCATAATCTTAATGTCTGCAAATTCGTGTTTGTTAACTTTCAGATCTAACTATTTTGCATACGTAATATGTATAATGATACAACGATGATTCGACAAAAAAGAAAAGTAGAAAACATCTGAACCATAAGTGGCAGTGTTGAGGAAACGAAGATGGAGAGAGACAAGGAAGAGAATAGATGGTGCAAAAAGTGAGATGTCACGGCACGATCGGCGCATGTCAAAAATATATCATCATCATCTTCAGCCCGTTATCGCGCACTGCTGTAGGCCTCCCTTTTTACTGCCAATCTCCTATGTCCCTTGCCTGCCTCATCCATGGTTTCCCAGTCAGCCCAAAAGTGTATGTTAATGTTAAATAATAAATTTATAATTAACAAAATCTATAACGAAAGATGGAAAAAAATGGAATATGTCATTCCGTTTGCCGTCACGACATTAGAGTCAAAGTTACTGCGAAGGCGCGCTAATGGATGTTTTACGACTAAAGTAGACGCAAGACACTTTGGAGTAAAGACGAAGACATCCTCAGGTACATAGTATGACGATCTCCATGATATTTTTTTAAGATAACGAACGAATACAGTTGCAACAATGTCTATTTTTAAATTACAATAATTCGAAAAGCTTATGTAAATTATGTAAATATACACATTACACATACTAAGTAATAAAACCACTCTCTCATTCGCGTGTTGCAATTTTTCATTTATTCAAGACGAATTTCCTACAGTAAAAAGTAAGTCTTCTACTGAGTGCGATAGAAAAATCACCTTGTAACACATGAACAGCCTGTATATTATCTTATTTGAATTGTACAATAGTAATAAATTCCTAATACAGAACGGAAGAGGTAACAAAAATCTCGAATGTTTTAATTTCTATTGTAAAATTGCCAACAACAAACGTGTAATTTGGCACATACCCAAACGTGGACGGACACGCGACACTGCTAATGATAATTGGAATTAACAAAAACAAACCTATAAACATGTTTAATCAATGTATTATTTTTATGTTTGGACGGTTAATGCAAATATTGGTCAAGTATTCCATTAGACAAACTTCTAATTATTTCTGTTATTTAGCGGCGAGACATTGAAATTCATACTCGAAATAAATCGTCTACATAGAAAATTCTTCAACACCTTTAACACATTGCCAATACCCGTTTGCTTGATTCTGATTCCACAGACCACATCCCCAACACCGAATCCTCCGAAGAACAAGCCGTCTTGTTTCCGTCCTATATACCTAATCTATTTATTATTATCGACTTTCGTTTACTCTCCTTCAATAAACGCCATAGAACAATAAATAGAAAGGCAATAAACGGAATCTTGGTACTCTTTATGACGAATAAAGGATTTTGTCTTCTGACAAAATATACGATTATATGTAGCTACATGATTCTAAAGGGATCTTCCGTCTCAATGACGATGATGATGACGTGATTCTGGTAGGGCATGAGATATTTCGGACGTCTACTCCACTCAGACGTATTACATCAATGAATCAGCTATATATACATAATACAGTCGTAACATTTGGAACACGTGAACTATTCGCGTGCTCTCTAACCCACTTAGCTTTGACAAATAGCTCCAATTTTTCACTTGGCACGCCAAAGAAAATCGCTAAAAGTAAAAGTGAATTTTGATTAAGTTAATAAATTATTTATATTTGCGTTTCGCTTGGTTATTTTATTATTAACGGTGCTTAAACTTAGTTCAGAATAAATTAATGGTTAAAAGTTCAACTTGTAACAGAATCGGGTGGGAGGTATGCTCTTGTACGCATCCGTCTGCATGGGCACCATCCTGCTAATTACTAGTATGAAACTTTATTGTGTTTACAGCAGGATAGACAGTGTCATTACTGACACCGAGGCCTTATGTCTCCCATTTCAGGATAGGCGACGCGAATATCTTATCGGGGCCAGAATAATATTAGTAGATAGGTTATATCCTTGTGAACATGTTCCATAACTTAAATTTTAAAGAGGTAGTGCCGTCACATATCATCGGCGTCAAGTGACAGCTATGCTGTCGCGTTACCTGCGGTTTATGAGTTTCCGGTGTCCCATTGCGGGGATAGGGAAAAGGAGGGCAACACATCAGTATAATCTCTGGTTGTGCAGATGCGTATGAGTGTCATTAGTCTAAAGCTGCCATTTTGCCCTCCTATGCTATAAAAAATAATAATCAACGGAGACATTGATCCATAATCAACGGAGTTTTGTCTCCCAGTTTACGTATCACATTAGAGTGGGTTCGAGTTTTTCATGGTAAGTCATGAAACAATTTGGCTGATAAGATTCAATCTGACATTATATGGGGTATGGACCGGAATTGGTCCAACGCTCATAAGAGTCACGCTTGACTTTGAGGAGATCTAACATATTTTAATCGTATTTTTAGGGTTCGTTTTATAAGCTAACCTATTAATGACACGATTAAAATTCTAAGTAATCGTTATTATTACAACAATGTATATTTATATGTAATTATTTGTAGACTTATCCAAGAAACGTGACTTTTAACATTTTTTTTTGTTTTTCACTATCAGTAAACGGTAAAAAACGGTGATTGTAGTTGAAACTCTGATAAAAAACTACAATTACTAATTTAATTAACAAAATAATTGGTTAATGGGACTTCTGCTACATATAGAATAGAAGAAGTTGCTTCGGATAAAATTTATTTTGGCAAAAACATAATTTTGACATCTTACGAAATTTTCGAAATTCTCAGTGAAAAAATACTACTTACACTTGACCATGTTTTAATATAGGTAATGTTGATTTACCCTCAATCCGGTCAATACAGTATAATGATGATTTTCATCTTAATTCAAGAATATGCAAGTAGCCGGAGACGCTTTATCTCATCTAAATCATATTTACACGAGGCAAGGTTCAACATTACCTTTAAAGCACAAAATCATTAGCTATTAGATAAAAAGTAATAAACTAAAATATCCACAAATATATACGTGACAAAAAACGTCTTAATAATCCCGAGCGAAATTGTCGTACACCGGCTAATGACGTCAGAGTGCGTTAGGAATTCCACCCGTGTGACCATGCATTAGGGATTATATTTTCTTAAGTATTTCGTTGATACCGTCGTTTGTGGTGACTGTACACGCTGTGTGGGGCTTCCCGAGTATTTCTGCCGTCGAATAAGAACTATACGGTGTCCACACAAGCAAGTCCACATTCCTACGGTGTTATGTATAAATTAATTTTTAAGCGTTTCAGGAAACAAAACAAACTGATTGGATTTTTATTATTCTATTGTTCCGTGGAGGGTCATAAATGTCCATGAACAATAACATATCATTAAACCAGTCCGGTAGTACACGGTATGATTTTGTGTATGAAGTCTCTGTACCGGTCGGGTATATATTACATAGATAATATAATATGACGACATCAATATTGATATTCATCTTATAATTTTAATCATGCAAAATCTTGTGTATGACCGGGTTGCTAACTTAAAGACAGGTAGGTACCATGATTAACACTAAGTTTTATAAGATATACCATAGCTACATTTTATCCGCGACTTCGTCTGCGCAGGATTAGTTTTTGGACATTTCACACAATATCTTTATAAATTTCAGCCTATGTGTTATTCTGATGTATAAGCTATTATTGTAAAGTTTCATTAAAATCCATTCAGTAGTTTTTGTGTGAAAGAGTAACAAATATACATACATACAAACTTTCACGTTTATAGTATTAGTAAGATTAATTTTATATACTTAGTTATCAATTCACTTGTTACGATACATTACCACTTAGAGTACTGACTTAGATCATACTTTATACTTAGCTTACTGGCATATAATAATATAATAACCTAGGTTTCAATTGCCATTATAAGACTAAATATAAGTCAGGAACACATACTGGGGAGAGCGACTACAGCAGTGATTGTCATTTGGTATATTATTCCGAACATTCCATGCTGAATCCGCGGTCAAAATATTGTCAAAACAATACATTAACATATATTATAGTCATCTGATCACAATATACACTCCATTAAAATGATATAAAGCGGGATATTTACTATGATTTTCACTTTTTTTCGCGGAGCTCGATATTTCGCCATTGTCTACGAATGCGTTGTTCACGGAACATGGTTAATGTCTCGAGTTAAATCGTTTCAATGGTCAAAATTACCATGTTAATTTAATAAACAATCACCAACTTTACATAATATATCCGAATAACCTTATTTTACCAACATATCGGGTAAATATTAAAATAGCAATCAATGTTAAGCATTGTTTGAGTCTAGTGTTTGATCTAGGCTAGTTTGAATAAAAAACATTGCTCCTATAAGCAATTACCCCCAAATACTCAAACGAATCTCAAATGTAAGACGTACTTAAATTCATGCTACGACGTGTCAGATTCAAAGAAAAAAAGACGGACAACACGAGTTTAAGTACGTCTTAAATTTGAGATTCGTTTGAGTATTTGGGGGTTAGTATCAAATTAGAACATTATGAAAACTTGAAGGGTCCTCGAAATAAATGAGATGACGGATCTCCATGCCGCGGGAGATCCAAGTTGGATGCGACTGGCGGGATCGACTGTTTTGGGGTTCATTGAAAGGGGCCGTGTTAGGCGGTGGACGGAGAAAGTTTGAAAACATTGAAACCAAAAGTGTTGGGGTTTCTCTTTGTATATTTATATACAGGCCGATTTGAAAAGCACCTGCAACCTCGCAGAATTAGATTATGGTTGGATGCAATGAGAGTAAACTTTTCTTTCTTTCTTTCTTTCAATGAGGACCGGTAGTACTAAGGTAGTGTGCGTGTCCTGTGTTAAGTCAGATCTGGGATACTCCCCTTCAAGCGGCTAAAGGCAACTCGCAGTGCCTTTAGCCGCTATAGTTTTAGTGCGGTCTACCGACACCGGGAAGTGGGAAGCGCCGGGAGTCCCACATATTCCCGGGTGAATGCGCAAAGCTTTTCCACTGCGACAAAAAAAGGCAGTGTTCTGGATGGAAGGGCGGGGCAGTGTAATTACTTGCATCGGAATTATTTCAACGCAACGCGTAGATTCCGGGCTCACCACGGTATCTTGGAAAGCACATGCTCTTGTAGCCCTATATCTCGCCAAGCTATTTCTAGGGAACATTGGACCTAACTTTTACCGTCTTACTAAAATATTACTCGATGGTATCGATGGTATTTTCCCAGAGCTTGCCATTTTAATATACCAATTAACGTGACATTGTCATGTTATGTCATTGATTCGGACAGAAAGACAACTTTCAGAAGAAATGATATCAATCATTCAGCGAAGCTCGTGAAAGTGCTGTATGTAATCAGTTATAAAATAAATACATTTCATTGATCGCGCAATGATTTGCGAAAATTAATAGTCTCACTTTCTTTATGTAATGTGGCAACAGACTTAATACAAATATCACAGGTAATTTATAATGTTAAATGAATTATTATAATTTTTGTTAACTCATTTTAAATATTGAACGTAGTATTATAAAGTGGTGAATTTGTGACTTTGGATGTTATACTACATTAGGTTTGGATGTTATGTATAATCCCACCATGGTTCAGGCCTTGTCGTGGCGGTGGGGCTCAGTAGCCTAGGGTGAGTCGGCACCTTGGGCGAAGCTAATTCAGTCGAGGGGGCTATTTGTACCCCAAGACGGGGTCCCCTCTTCTAAGAATAAGAGGGGACAAAAGAGCAAGGGGCAAGGGGCGAGGATGGGAATCTCACCCCATTGTACTGTCCCGACGTTGGGAGGGGTTGTTCTGTGGTGCGGGAAAATCCCTCTGTGGAGTTGGCATCGTTCCCCTGGGGGAGTGACTAGCCGTCGAGGTGCCCTGTTTGCTCATTATATCCGGGGCACCTCACCAAAGACGGCATTGATCGCACTCGCCGGGTTTTAGTTGGTAGAGCTGCATCCACTTACCAGTTTTCGGGCGCAATGAGTCCCACATACCCGCCTGGGGAGTCCCAATCTTCAGGCGGGATGCCTCAGAGCATTTCCCGGATTTAAAGTAAAAAAATGGATGTTATGTACAATGCTGTGGTATCATTGAATGACATATAAAATAATAATTAATAGTCTGGATAAGTTACATATACTTTTGGAATTGCTATTTAAAACCCTTCATTTTGATACCCCTACTTGATTGGTTTGGTAGAAAAAAAAATTTAAAATATGCCGTGCCAAATCTGCCATTTAATTTTTTTTATATAGGTACCTATTGTCACTCGCGCTATCAAGACAAATCTAACACCTAATACATTGAAATTCTTCCAGTCGTTCAGATTATACCAGGGAACATAGAAAACTACATACAATATTATCCATACACTCCTTCTGTAGCAGTCGGGTAAAAAGCAAAGCAAGAGGCAGCTAAAACATTATAAAAATCATGATGACATACCGACGGACAAACATTAGGATGTTATATGTAATCAGTTACAAAATAACATGACTGTAATGATTATTAACGAACATAATGACAAGCGGATATTTAAATTCTCTCCATTTGACGTGACAGACAAAATTCCACACAATCACTAACAAAAAGTTAAGAGGGCATGAGACGAAAAAGTCACGCATATGTAGCTGAACCGTCTCATAAAAGCTTTTATCGCACAGTTCCGAGGTTGTACCCCATGATACTTGTATTGTAATTGCATGTACTTCATGATACTCAAAAGTTTTGTAGTGTTAACCAATTTCACGTCATACATACAAAGAATTTTATATAAGTTCCATTAATATATTCTCATATATTTTTAGTAGTTCAAAATGAATGTACGTAGACTGTAGAGCAACATGTCCAAATATTGTTTTTACATGATAAAAAAATTGCTCTACATCTGCATGCTGTCTATATGCAGCTGAAAAACAATGCGCTAAATATGCGGCGTGGACGCGTTATGCGGCGGGCGACCTATAGTCGAAGCTTCAAGCGCGGCGTCCCGACCGAAGTTCGGCGGGTTGCGTAAGGGAATTCACACCGGATATGTTAAATTCACCAACGACATTCGTTTCCATCGGAATTCGGGGAATTTTTTTGTCGACTTTCATGTATCTTTTGATTGGATAATTTTTCGTTTAATTACGCTTATTCATTCGTTTCATAACATAAATTAAGGCTAATTATTGTTTATCTGCAGCTGTTACGTTTGACGGTGGGTCCACAACGTTCGGAATTGGATACTGCATACGGAATCAAAGAATCTCCATGCAAATATGGCCGTTTGAAATACGTTGATTACAGCAATTATGAAATAGTTTAATGTAATGTTTACAATTAGATAGGGCTTTAGCAGGAATAATCTTTTATGTAGCGACTACATTACAACGATAGTATAAATATATTGTAACTGCTGTTGCCTGCAGCTTCGCCCGCGTTACTCAACTCCTATATGTCACAGCGTGATGTTATATAGCCTATGCCTTCCTCGATAAATGGGCTGTCTAACACTGAAAGAAATTATCAAATCGGACCAGTAGTTCCTGAGATTAGCGCGTTCAAACAAACAAACAAACTCTTCAGCTTTATAATATTAGTATAGATTACTCGAAAATTATCTTATATGACACTACATTTATCTAAATGAAAGAGTCCTAATATTACCTTAAAAATTACAGTTGATGCCCTCATTTACGTCTGACACAACCCTATCATCAAACGGCTTAGGGTCACCACTTTCACATTTAAACAGTACGGACGGCCTACACATTTTATAACGGGTCAAGTATTTTCGACAGCCCTGGTAATTAGGGTCGTCAATATACAGTAATAAAGGTGATCGTCTCCGGCTAGCAACCGGTGCGACCGTGCGATCAACGAACTCGAATATTACGCGAACACTCAGCAACCCAGTTAAACTTGCGACACTGCGCATGCTATACTATACTGTGATGAGGGCCTCGGGAACACCAAACTATCAACATATTCATCATCATCATCCTTATTTCGCCCACTGCACACACAGGCCTCTTTGACTCTCGTCCTGTTTAGTTGGCGGTGGACCTTACTATTCCTTCTCAGTTTTCCGTACGCGAGGATATAAACCTAAGAATTACACTAATAATAAAAATAAGATAGGATAAGAAATAAACCTCAAGAGTTTTTGAATATTGACACCTAGAGACGCTAATATTAACACCTAGAGACGCGGTTATTGCTAATATTAACACCTAGAGACGCGGTTAGCGCCAAGTTAAAGCTAATAAATAGAACTGCGAGCAGCACCGTGTGTATTAATAAGTATTCATAATTGTAATATACACTGTTGTAAGTCAGTAAAGTAAAGAAAGGGCAAGAAATTCAAACACCACAACGAAGTATCATTAGCATACCAAATGCATTACATTATACATACTGTTTAGATTAATAAATTATTGTTTTCAACTGCCATTTTCATATTTATGATCCCTACTTTTGGATCACACCTCGATCACACAAAGTGCGCCTCACATATTTACCACAACACGATGGGATGCGCTGTGCCGAACTCCCGTGACATGAGTACCACCATTTTGCTTGTTGCGGAAAAAAAATGCTCTTTTTCTGGTATCATGTACTGAGGATCTTACGTCTCGGGATAGCCAACCCCTCATTTGGGTTCGTCCAAAAACCTAGCTTATGTTCATGGGCGACGCTGACCAGCAATTAACATGTCTGCCAGTTCGTGTATCCAACATAAAGGGGTAAGTCAATGAGTTTGTATATAAATATTAATATTTATCGTCACCCATGTAACTCCGAGCGCTATCTCCCATACGAGCGCGATCTCCCATACGATGTTACTTTTTGTGGTTCTAATTTATACCGACTTTCTCGGTTAATGGCGATTCGCTTTCTTAAACATCTGATGGGTGCCTCTTTGTAATGCGTAACAAATATTATTACATTTTGTTGCGCAACTCTCTTGTACTTAATATTTACAAATAGACCTTGTAGTAAAACAACGCTGTAGACGAAATCAGGACAGAAAATATTTGATAAAGAAAAAAAGAAAAGATATTTCTAGCAAATAAGATTACAAATATAGGAAAAAATACTTTGCCGAAACTTTTTAATGTACATAGCGTATTTATTTGATCGTTTTAACATTTCGGAATTGTGTTTTTCCTAAAATAAACCCATTAAATTAATTTCCTTATACTGCCTATTTGCACGTGAGTCGAGCCAATTATACACTAGAAATCATCTCTGAGTTTTAAGTCCAACAGTATAAACAAGTTTTCAACCGTCTTGGAGTTTATTGAATTGGAGCAGAAGGCAGAGTAGGCGTACTTACTTACCTTACATAATACCGGCGTAAAGTGCTGTGGCGTTTCGTGCGATTTGTGAGTTACCGGTGGCCCATTGGGGGAATAGGGAAAAGGAGGGCAGCGTATCTGCATAATCTCCGGTTGTGCGGATGTGTATGGGCGTCGGTACTCGGTAGTCGTCAAAAGGCTGCCGCGACTGCTCTTTTTTTTTCGGAAGGGCTAGATTTTTCGGCCTGATGGCCTTTAAGCTCAATCGGTACAGTAAATGAGCAGATGGCTCACTTAAGAAATATTCGAAAGGGGGACGCCCCCCTCCGCGCCCCGTATCGCGCGCGCTGCTCGGGAGAGCAGGATTTGGACTAGTCAAATCCGATACGGTCGACGAATCTTTTACGGTTGAATTTAACCTATCATCATGAGGGCCGGCCCTCATCCCTCCCTCTGGAGAGGGAGGCGGGTCGTGCGCGGTGCCCAAGCAATACGCTACCGCTGTTTGCGCGGTCTGGGTTTGTGTCTACTTGTATCGGATTCGGATGCGACTGCTCGTTTGCCCTAATATGCTATAATAAAGACTAGGGCGGCAGATTTTAGGAGCAGCAAATCTTGGGACGAAATTGTTTTTTGCTACAACTTAGAAATGAAAAAGGTTTCTTTGTGAGGTTTTTTGACCAAAAAAAGGTCAGCAAGAGCTTTACAGCCTACTACTTGTAAATGTGTAAGCCGCCACTGACACCCGCTGTTGATGATGACATAAACCAAATTAAAAGTTATTTCCGTCCATCCCCTAAGCTGATAAATTGAACTTTTGACCTTCCTTTTATGAGGATTATTCCTGAAAATATTGCTCTCATTATATTTAATACGAAGTGGGTAGGGAAGATAATTAATGAAAAAAATACTTTTCAAAGAGGGGATCCCTTCGCAGACATGGGCATTGAAACCCCAGATGATTAAGTTTTTTATTAGATATTTTTTATGTATGTGATGACGAAGTTAGAACAATTATTTCTTGATATCACGTGAAGGATTATAGCAGTAGGTCGGACATACGACAAAGGA
This sequence comes from Helleia helle, assembly GCA_963853865.1. NCBI lineage: Eukaryota > Metazoa > Arthropoda > Insecta > Lepidoptera > Lycaenidae > Helleia > Helleia helle. The sequence goes on along the minus strand of OY971425.1, from coordinate 2,906,868 downwards.
TGTTGGATAAGTACTGGAGTAGATGTTGGTAGACCTTTAACGTCCACGGCCATATCTACGGTGAATCTGTACGTTCCTAGGGTAGGCACCGTCATTCAAAAGCTGAACACGACTATACTTATATAAAGAGGCAATGTTTGTTTGTTATGTATCAGGTAATCTTCGAAACTACTGAACCGAATTAAAAAATGTTTGACCAGTGTAATGCTAAGTTATCACAGCATCATATAAACTACTAGCTTTTGGCCGCAGCTTAGCCCGCGTTAATTACTCAACTTAACTACTGCTAGTCACAGCGTGGTGTTATATAGTCTTCCTCGATAAATGGGCTATCTAACACTGAAGAATTTTTCAAATCGGACCAGTAGTTCCTGAGATTAGCGCGTTCAAGCAAACAAACTCTTTAGCTTTATAATATTAGTAAGTATAGATAAAGACAATCATCAGCATCCGTATGCGGCTATAAAATAAGTCATAGGCGAAGTTGAATACAACGTAATATAAGCTTTAAATGTATGAAAGACAATACCATATAGCTTTCATATATCTTTATATACGAGCATTGTTAAAACGCAATGAAAATTTTGTGTAGAAAGCGTCCGATAGGTGGTCGCAATTAAAACAGTATTGCACTCACGGTCCACTCTCGATGGAATCTGTGACGTATCCCCGGGCACCAAGATACAATATGCCTCAATATCAGCACACATTCAATACCTTGCGCTTTCTATAATTTCGGGCACGCCACAAGGTTTTGTAGTTGCAATCGAAAAGTGTTCAAATAACTCGACCGTCACTGATATATTTTATAATATATCTTAATGTATACAACCAAAAAATAAACGTAGGACTAGGGTAAGGGAATAGGTAGGCGTAGGAAAGGGTAGATAATGAATGAAGCATGGATACAGTGGTTTGGAGTGATCTCCTCTCCTCCTTTTGGTATTCTTGGAGCGTATGTAATCCTAATCTCCAAGCAAAGTCGGGCATATAGAATGCCCGACTCCTAGAATACTTTTAGAGATATTTTTTTCATTTTCTTTTTTTCTTTCATTTCTTTTCTTTTTTTTTCTTTTCTGATTGCCTTTTTGACCTTTGCCTTAACCTTTTTTACATCTTTTCAGATATGTGTATTTTTTTTGTGTCAAATAAATTAATTCTTTTTCTTCTTTTATTGAAGAGTCATTCAAAGGACATTAGAGTAAAGTATCGGAAAAAGGCAATTCGTTTAAAATTTACGACAATATTTGACCATTTTTTAATAATAAACTTAATAGACTACTGGAATTCCTGCGGGAAGACTACCCCATCTTCTGATACTAAAAACTAAACGCCAAAATTCCATTACCGTTATAGGATTTTAATTTTTAGGGCCACGAGAAAAACAAGGGTATGGCCTGCTACGATGGAGTGTATGTCATGGGTCTCTTGTCTCGTGATCAGATATGATTCACATCTAAATATGAGTCATCCACAATACAATTAAGACAATCGCGTGCCATGACTCCTAGTCCGTTTGAGACAACCAATTATAATGTACTATACGTACCCTGCGGTTTCATCCGCTACAAAATTGAAATAAAAAATGTTCTTCTTTTAGTTAGCAAAAAGTTAGATAACAAATGCATAAAAATTTTATTTTATCCGCTTTATAGTTCTGGGGGTTAGCACACTAACAAACAAACTAGCCCTTTGAGTTTGTTTTATTGATCTTAGTATAGATTAAATTGTTACTTCGTAGGGACAATTACAAAAAATTGTGGTGCGTGTGAATATCTCGCGGATTTTAAACTTCGCTGGAAAACGCTGGAATTCAACATTACGTCATAAGTTTATATTACATGTAAACAGGTTCGCTGGTGGTTTTGATAACACAAGTTTTTACAACAGGCCATCTTGTTCGTGTACAAAGTTTGACTCTTCCATCTTTGCGACAACTGGGTATGTTTTGTTTTATGTATACACTAGCTGTTGCCTGCAGCTTCGCCCGCGTTACTCAACTCCTATATGTCACAGCGTGATGGTGGTAATGGGCTGTCTAAAACTGAAAGATTTTTTAAAATCGGACCAGTAGTTCCTGAGATTAGCGCGTTCAAACAAACAAACAAACTCTTCAGCTTTATAATATTAGTATAGATTTGCGGCCTCCATAATTATACACCCTCCGATAGTATACATATAGTAGAAACAAAGATTACAATAAGCATAGTATAATACTTAATATAAAGATTAAAGACCAAACGCACGTTTAAACCTAGGTTAGTAATCTTCACCGACTCTACTTCTGGAATATTTCATCTTCTTTCATCCATTGTGTACAAAACGTTAATATATATTTTATTGAAGGAGCATCGAGGGCTTCCGTTTGACCGGTTCAGGTTGACTACGAGAAGATGAAGATCGATCGTTATTCAATATTTAAGGAGGTCAATATCAAACAGTGGACAGTCAATTAAAAGAGTATACATACTTCAAATACAATAACAAAAAAAAAAACTTGAAATGTCTGAACGGATTTTGATAAAACATGTTAAAGAACAACCGGTAAAAAAATAAAGAAACCACCCTAATCGGTTCACACATTTGAACTACGATGTTACAGACAGACACACAGACAGACAGATACACTTACTGGCTAAACTTATAACACCCGTCTTTTTGCTTTCGTTAATAAATATTCCTTTGAAATAAGTTGTTTCCAAAGAAAAAGTTAATCTCACTTAATTAAAATTTCCATTCCTTTGTCTTTTCATCGTTATATTAGGAAGTGAGCTCTCGTTCGTTTCAATTATATTTAATTAAGCCATTCTTCCTAATTGTTACGCGTCGAACGATAAGCATCTATTAAATAAAGACCCCCCTCGTGAACGAGGGGAAACAGGCCAGTCGTGGGAACACACAATAGAATATAGATTATCCTCTGCACTTGCTATTATTATATTATTCCATCATCATTAACCCGTCGACGTGTTGGATGCGGGCTCTTCAAAATTCAGTACTTAAAATTGTTTTATTGTTTTTGACGAGTATTTTATAAATGGCAATGTGAATAAAGGAATTAGCCATCATTAAGATAAGTACCCGCAAGCTATGTTAAGAGAGCGCTGATGAAAGTGGACGAATGGAACGAAAGATGCATGTGTTTATGAAATTTTACTATGATCCCCATAGGAAGAGAGCTGTAGGTCTACTGCGAGGGGAATTAAAAGACATCTGTCCTCTGTCAGCGTCGCCCATGAACGTAAACAAGAATACTTGAAACCACGCACCCATTGTTGTCGCATGCACACGCATGTGTTGCCAATCCAGAGACGTGAGATGGTAAACCAGTATACTGATTGTCTTGCCTTTCTGTCCGAAACACAGCAAGGCTGTTTCACGGAAGAAACAAGCTAGATCCCTCCCACCTTCTGGGATTGTCCAGTAAATTAGCCCACTGGTATCACACTTTCGCATAGCCAAGTGGATCACGCCGCCAGCGCTGAAAGTGTGCCACTGCCACTTCTATTAGCATTGTTTAATTAATATCATTGTACCTACTTTGTAATGAGTTTCACAAAATGACATACACTTTTAGTAATATTTTATCGCTAACTAGGTGTTACTTGGCTCAGTCAAGTATTTTGAGATATTTCACCGATTTTGAGGACCAGAGAATATTCTATTTTGGATTTAAGTCATATTCTTCGACTCTGAAAAAACGTTGTATTATCTGAATACATTTAACCGAGAGGTACAAGTTTGATCTTTACTATCACTAAAAACTTATTCAATTATCTCATGGCATCGTCAATACTGTCTGCTCTAGCAGAAATATTATAATATGAGTAAAAATTCTACACACTTCACAAAATTAAAATTTAATGATGCGCAGGGAATAAGAACCTTTTTTTTTTTTTTCGGAGGGATCTATGCTAATGGCCCGAAGGCCCTAATGCTTCATCGGATTAGTGTGAGCCCATTCGGCTCACTTTTGATTTATAAATTGGGGGGTTGCCCCCCGCCTACCGTGCAGTCTGCGACCACACGGCCTCCTGGCGTCGGTTGTGAATAAGAACCTGATTTGGCGAATCTTATATTATACCAAACAGTCGAGCTATTACATAATTATATACGATACCTCCGTTTTATCACATACAGTATAATAGATCTAATCACCGTAAATTGCACGAACAATTACAAGATTCCCAGAGATTTTCGCCGAGTGTAAAGTTTCCTTATTATGCACTTCCCTCACGCGGCGGGTTCGTATTACGTAAGGTAACGAGATTAATATCGTGCCTACGATAAAAGCCTCACTAAATACAATACCATATACTTTCTATTTATCTAGCACCCGTTGCAAAAGATCTGTTTTTATTTTACACATAATCACACTGTTATCTATGTTAATATCAGAATGTGAAACTGTGTACCTTTTCGTGCCTTAACTGTAGGTATCCTAAAATAAATATTTTCTGGGAAAAGACAACGGCTTAACCAACCAACGACGATCAGTGGAGACGACTATATAATATCTAAATAAGCGAAATGCAAGCGAAGACGCGAAGTAAACGCGATCGTTGATCCAGATTTATAATCGTAATGATCACGGTAGCCTGACCTATTCTAGTTTTAAACCTAACATTATAAAGTTTCAATTAAATCGACTTAAAAGTTTTAGTCCACCGTACAAACTTCGCAAACATGTTACCGTTGAGTCAACAACTTTAAAATTATTGTCAATATAAGATCATATAGGAGGGAGATGAAATGACGTTAGACCAATCTCCTTCATATTTCATTGAATCAGCTATTATTTTGGCGTTCGGGATGCAACTGGACACGGGTCGGTGATGTTGTAACACGGGTAACGTCATTATAATACGCAGTACCAATACTGTACCAATCTCAAACGTAACATTTACATAATGAACCAACCTTTTTAATGCGTTACAAATGTGTAACACTTCCTACATTATAATATCTAAAATTGCACAAGTACATTACGGACAACTGTGTTTTTGTAGAAAGGAACTCAGTACGTTATTATATAAAAATAATGTGTATTCATTAGCCGTGGCCCGAAGCTTCGCCCGCGTGTTTATTTAAATTGTAATAACAAACTTCGACCTTCTTATTAAGCACAAGCTGGTGCCTTTTTACAGCCATGTCCGGATTGATGATTATTATTTTATAGCCTACTAGCTGTTGCCCGCAGCTTCGCCCGCGTTAACTTTTGTCCAAAAATTTAAAAAAAATCCCCCTAAATGTTAAGGGTGGACCACCCTTAACATTTAGGGGGATGAAAAATAGACGTTGTCCGATTCTCAGATCTACCCGATATGCACGCTAAGATTCACGAAAATCGGTCGAGCCGTTTCGGAGGAGTTCAATTTCGTACACCGTGACATGAGAATTTTATATATTAGATGTAACTCAGTACTTTTTTTTTTCTTTTACGCCGGGAAATGCTCTGAGGCATCCCGCCTGGGGAGTGGGTCTCCCCAGGTGGGTATGTGGGACTCGCTGCGCCCGAAAGATGGTAAATGGACGCAGCTCTACCCACTAAAACCCGGCGAGTGCCACCAATGCCGCCATGGTGAGGTGCCCCAGATCTGTTAAGCTAACAGGGCACCTCGACGGCTAGTCAGCCCCGCAAGGGATCGACGCCACCTCCACAGAGGGGTTGTCCCGCACCACATAACAACCCCTCCCAACGTCGGGACAGTACCATGGGGTGAGGTTCCCATCCTCACCCCTTGACCTCTGCTCTTTTGTCCCCTCTTCTTATAAGAGGGGTATAAAGAGCCCCCTCGGCTCAATTGGCTTCGCCCAAGGTGCTGGGCTCATCCTAGGCTACTGAGCCCCACCGCCACGACAAGGCCTGAACCATGGTGGGGAACTCAGTAGTAACGTAGCAATGTACTGGTGAAAGAAATTTTTGAATACGATGAGTAGTATGCAAATTCACTTCTTACATCCAAACTTACAAATTGACTCTTTATAATATTTGTAAAGATAAGAAGAAAAACAGTCGTTTTAAACTTGAGATTTGTTTGCTTTTAAGATCAGAGAATAATCGTAAAACTAACAATAACTAAGACAACATCTCCGTTACTTTTAACTTTGATGTCTGTAAATACAAAATATACCTAACACCTTCAATTCATGCAGTAACATAAGTTCATACCGGATTTGATTAACATGGTATGAATTTACTTGGCAGTAAATTAAAATATATTATAATATCCTATTGGGAGATGGACCGATGACGTGGGAAAGCTGGTGGGGAAAACGTGGATGAGTCAGACAGGGGACAGAGGAGAATAAGGGAGGCTTTTTGACAAATAGTGTGCAAAAGGCTGATGATTTATGAATATACATCAGTCATCGTCATTGGACATTTGTAATCTGATTTACAAATTACTTAATTTGCGAGCATCCGAAAGATTTCCTTGTTGTGTAATATATTTTCAAGTAAACCGAGTGATTGTGACGTAATGCACCTCTGTGACAGCAAGATCACATCAAACAGCGTCCCCAGTTCATTTGTTACGTGATACTGTTGTTCTCGTCAATTATGAACCGCTTTTACACGGAAATTGAGATTAAAATTCTTCTCATGTACCATAGATGTAACATAACACATTATTGTTGGATATTAGATTTAATTTATATCTTTTAGAAATGTTTTTTCTTCCTGTAAAAAAATGTAATAATATGTGTTATGAAAACAATGACACTTAAGAAAGACATGTTTTTTTTTACTACCGTAACTACGATAAAGAAATTGTAAAAATATTTAAAGCGACTCTCGACATAAAACATCAACGGTGTTTGTGTGAAAATTTAAACCACAATCGAGTTGTGGTTAAAAATTAAACACCTTTTCGTTTGTTATAAGTTTATATAACCGGGTGCTGGTCTATTGTTACTGAGATATGTGTTTACGCAATGACTATATACGAATCGTTTTGAGCAGGGCATTTAATTAGACTTGTGGTGCATTGATGTCGAATGTCGCGGGTTCGAATCCCGCTAATGAATTTTTGAATGTACCAATGTGTGCCGAATAGGTGGTGTAGTGGTGTCTTGGGTCGTAGATTCCAATCCAGTTACCACCACGAGCAATCAGTCTCATAATACAAACGCTTGTAACGAGGTAATAATTGTACATATTTGTACACATAATATGTTAATTCGTGTTTCCAGCACTAATAACACAATGTACGTATTATACATAGTTGAAAAATATATACTTAGGAAAATATCTTCCTATGTCGATAGGACGATTGATCCTTCGTCGATTCGAGTGTTTAAATTTGAATATTAATGAATTACTTACTTGATCAAAAATATTACACAATATTGAAAGGCGACGGAGGCTCCTTGTTCCTATCAAGTACATGTTTATAGTATAGGCCATAGGTGATACAGACTAGAGTTTGTTCAGTTGAGAGGGTTTTACCGATAACTTGTGAGTTTCCACTCCTTTACATCACATACAATGTTGATTACGTTAATTACTTAATATACTATATTCAAATAATTCGTAAAATTAACAGCATTCAAAGTTTTTTGAACGCACCAAGCGGAAGACGTGATGCTCCAGGCGTCGAATAGATGTGGCAACGAAGGAACTGGTGAACTCGTCCACGAAGATTATGTTCGTCGGCGAACCATCGATTTTAGATTTAATAAACTAAAAAACGATTTAATTTATATACAAATATATAAACCTAATTCATCTACTAATCACGCGACTATGATATATTATATGATATGATAAATGTTATACATCACCATCATCTGCCTTTTTGTATCGGCCGATCCGGACCGGCGCTGCACGGTGATCGTATGTAGTTGAAGGCTATACATATGAATACCCATGTTTATTCTTTGATTGGAACCGGAGACCCCTTTGCAGAAACAACTATAACTCTGTACGATAGTAATTAAACCACAAGTGAGTAAAGTGGGTCACAAAATATGAAATAGGAGCGGACAGTCGTCGACCGGACGTGTCATCGAGCCGAGTTAGTCACCGCCGCATGCCCTATCAACCGCATCTAGTTCTAGTCTAGCCATTTGTATACACAAATACTAAATGTTGTTTGACTTTGTTTTGAAGTTAAACATATTTTATTGGCACGACTTGGCAGTAACATCGACTTGAGTGCCGTGATGGAAGATGGTATGACGCCTGTCATAGATATGATCGATGGTTTAATAGATACCCACTGACTGGACGAGCCCTCCAGTGGGTATCTATTAGTGAGAAAGTAGAGTGAGAGGTTCCGGGTTCGATGCTGACCCCTGTAGTGCCTTGAAATGGTTTTTTCTAATTTCTCCGTACACCTAAAAATGAGACCATAACTTGCTCACCGGTGAAGGAAACATCGTGAAACCAGCATGCCGGATGAGATTAAGTCTTTAAAAGTGTGTAAAGTTCACCAACCCGCATTGGCGCATCGGTGAACTATGGCCCATTATTGTGGACGAACCTTATGCGACAACTAGTTTTGAGTCTCTAAGTTATTAACCAGTGTACGTTTTAAATTTATTAATCACATTGGATTCGAATTCGCGATCCACCATCTTAATGCTTGAGATGTGATCACGCGGTGACAACTACTACGACCAAGGCCCGGTGGTCAGGCCCTTAACTTCCGTTTGCGTGTATAAATGCGTTTACTATAATAAATACTATTTCCTCTATGACTCATAGATTCCGTAGTTTATTTACGAGTTGTATAGAGACTAGCAGTTCCTCGCGACTTCGCGTGATGTTACTTGTTAAAGTGATGTAATTGTTACTTCATACGTTTATAGGAATGATCAATTAGGCCGCAGTCACAGCACTGAAGGATGGTTGTGCATATTGGCTGTCCAAAATTAGCACAGGAGTTACAGTGGTGCTCGTTTACAGCAGTATCATCGGTACGGCATCCTCAGCCATAAGTTGCCGTTTGTTCAATGTGTTAATAACGACCAAATTCCTCACCATCCTACAAAAACGCACAAAAGCTGTTACCGGGCTGATGATAATCACTAACAGATTATATAACATTGAACATGCCCATGATGATTAACATTAATAGTGTACGGTGTAACCTATCGTAACACACGTAACGTCACCGAAGTAGGAAGCCGACACAAAAACTGAGCTGAGGTCAGCTGAGTCATGTGAATACGTTAGAATCGATCTTGAAATGCTTTATATATTAGCAAATTATATTATTTCTATATGTGCTACATTATTTGTACATATAATAAGTTCTCGGCTTTAACTATAACAGTACATATTATATGAAATAAATGGTGCGCATCGAGGATGGTAAGAATTGACATGAAGAGGAAGTGAAGATAGGTAACATTAACTTATGTTTAAAAGAATTAAATTATATATTTCACATTTGATGTGATAATTCGTATCACAAATAAATGCCTTATTTATATAACAACAAGAAAAAAACGTACATTATTTAACAGATGAAGAGAATATTGCTAGCGACACACAACATTAAAATTATTTTAAATCAAGGTCGAGTTTTGACCCCCTAAACTAGTTTCATACATATAAACCATGATTGCATCAAATGCAAAATTTCCACTGCACATGCGACCCGCCAATAATCTTGGTAATGTGAAGATTGCACGCCCGCTTTCGGTTTCATTAAACGCCCGACCCGGGACTCGCCATCGCGTTATGTATTCGAGTATTACTCATGCATTTGTATATACACAATGTATGCTTCATTATTACTCTTCAGGACCCCGATCCTCTCATGAGAGTGGTTGCTGTAAATGTCAGAAAACCGTAACCGAATAATCTCTGGGTTTTTCCAAAACTATATATATTTTTAATACTACTGAACCCGATCGCGTCGCGTAAAACCACGATTTTCTAAACAACTGACAACCTTCATATAATCATTAAAAATAACGTGACATTAGTCATACTAACAATAATGTCCCCAGACGTTGATACATTTTTTTAGTATTTACATTTTATAGTATATGGACCAAATAAAAAAAAACCGAATGCTCTGAGGCATCCCGCGGGAGAATGGGTCTCCCCAGGTGGGTATGTGAGACTCGCTGTGCCCGAAAGGTGGTAAGATGGACGCAGCTCTACCCACTAAAACCCGGCGAGTGCCACCTATGCCGCCTTTGGTAAGGTGCCCCGGATCTGTTGAGCAAACAGAGCACCTCGACGTCTAGTCAGTCCCTTAAGGGACCGATGCATCCTCCATAGAGGGGTTGTCCTGCAACATAGAACAACCCCTCCCAACGACGGGACAGTACAATGGAGCGAGGTTCCCATCCTCGCCTCTTGTCCCCTGCTCTTTTGTCCCCTCTAGATGCTAATTATCAATGTTAATATTAATTAATAATTAGTAACAATTTATGACAAAAGACGGAATTAAAAAAAAAACAATCGTGACGTTTGCTATCAAGGCGCCTGTTATATGTTTCACGTTAAAACTTCAGAAAAAGATTACTTATTCCTAACGTTGCACTGCTATTGGTGTTTTTCAATCTATGGGTCGCGCCCCCAGGGGGATCGCCAAGCCTTACTCGGGGGATCGCCGGCAAAGAAAGGTAGAGTTAAAGAGAGAAAGGCAAGGTTCTGCATTACAGTAAAAACCTTGTTTCAATAATTCAAGTTTTTGGCTGTGTATGGCCAAGGGGGTGGCCAGAAATTTTGAACCTGTAAAGGAGTCGCATATTTAGAAATATTGAAAAACACTGCTATATATATCTAAGTGACTACACACAGACATTTCAACATTTTGACATTCACCTAAACACTGAATATGGCCAAAACCGCCATCACCGCCGATACTCGGAACCAGTCTTCCATTAAAGGGGGCGCTTCTGCGAGATTAGCCAGTTCCGCTGCCAAGCCCGGCCGGTTCCACTTCTGTCAAGGTTAATGTCATCAAATGTCAAGGCAAAAATATAGCATTGATACAAACATTCTAACATTCTAATGTTTAGATTTCGGCGCAAAGGATTTTTTATTTGTTATGATTTAGATAGATATATTTAAGTCTTCTTGACATATCCCATATTAAGGCTACAATGTTTTCTTACACTCTCCTCCAGCTATTCCTGACTTTAGTATTCATACATTTCACACATTCTGTCAGTGTTATCTTTATTCTCCCCTTGGCTATCTTTATTCTTTTTTCTTTTAACGTTTCTATTTCTTCGTACTTAGTCTAAATATAGGAATAAAAGAAAGCAAGTGCATATTGTGGTATATAAAATTTGTTTCAAGATTTAAAAACTTTCAATTTTGATGAAACCTTCAGAAGTTAAGTCAGTAAAAGCCGTTTGAAGGGAATCTTGTTGAAAAGAGGCAAATTTATAATTTTATTATTAGGTAAAGTGAAACGACTTTTGATAACATTACTTGTTAACTTGCAAAGTCCTCACAATTTTGAGTGTGGGCTTCTGTACACCCCAAGAATAAACTCGTTATCGGATTTTGCCTCTATGTACATTATTCAATAGGCTTTTTGACGTGATGAGGAAATGAATAGAACGCCGGTTTAAATACGGCTAAGGACCGTTTACGTTTGATGTCTATCCGTAGTAGATATTGCAAACATTTTTAAAGCAACAACAACAACTTACACTTTAAATTGTTGCTTTTATAGTTAAGTCTTAAAGCATGACATGACTTGCTGCCATGTCTGTCACTCGTAGCTAGCTTCAGTTCGGAAAAATCTTACTAATATTACAAAGGCGAAAGTTCATTAGTTTGGATGTTTGTTGATCTTTCACGACAAAACGGCTGAACTGATTTGGCTGAAAGTTGAAATGGTGATGACTTATACCCTGGATTAGGACGTAGACTATAAAATAATCATCATCAAACTATACAAAACATCATCGCTTATATCACTATTATTCACAACAGAATATTTATTGACCTTGAAAGATAGGATTCAAGTTGATCACATTAAATCGGCACAAATATAAACAGCGCATTCTTAAGTTTTCGATAAATTCGAAAGTTTATTTATGAACGTAATACCGTTGTCTTGTCGGACTCAAACTTTTTTTACCCTATAAATATTAATTTTAAATACCTACCTCATATAAAAACGTCATCAAGATCTATGTTCCTCTCATTGAAGGAATTCATAAAAAACTGAGAAAAATACCGAATTGAAATTTGTAATAAATTTTCTGTTTGTTTTCGCTGGCATCACGTAAACGTACCTATCTGAATAGAATTTATTAGTTAATTAAGTAGTTTTAATTAAATGTATATATCTATTAAAAATAAATCGCCAAAATGTATATAGTATGTAGTATGTACGCACATAACATCACGAGGACTGCACCAAATTAGATTATTGTTTTTTGTTAAGTTGGTTATCGCCAGGACAAGGTTTGTCTGCCCCACCATGGTTCAAGCCTTCTCGTGGCGGTGGGGCTCAGTAAACTTAAGTGAACCCAGTACCTTGGGCGAAGTTAATTGAACCAAGGAAACTGCTCTTTGTATCCCTCTTATAAGTATGTACCTCACCCCATTGTACTGTCCCGATGTTGGGAAGGGTTGTTCTGTGGTGCGGGACAGCCCCTCTGTGGAGGTGGCGTCGGTCCTGGGTACTTGGGGACTGACTAGCCGACGAGGCGTCCTGTTGCTCAACAGATCCAGGGCTCGCCTGGTGTAATCTTGCGGTCGCAGCGAGTCCCATATTCCCACCCGGGGAGTCCCCACTCCCCCGCGTGATGCCCCAGAGCATTTCCCGGCGTAAAAAAGGACATGGTTTATGTAAAAATGATAATCACGCTAAGCATTTTTGGATAAGGGCAGAACAACGTTTGTCTGTATAAATTTAATTAACCTATTAGGTTAGGAAACCTACTACGACTAGCTCGCGTAGGTGAAGTCGCAGGCGACAGTTAGTTTAAACAAATCTATGATTCACACAAACATAGTTAACCTTTCCATATATCCCAAACTAAACTCTACAGGAAATGTATTATGGCGGACGTAGCCATATAAAATAATATAATAATAATAAAATAGAGCACAAAAATTCTAACATCTATGACGTTTGATATTCGCTGAGAAACTTAAAAATCAAGTCTAACTTAAAATACAACTCAAACTTAAAATATTTATAACCGATGTTGTACTAACTCCGTTGCTAAAACGAACACACTGAGAAATCATAAGTGGAACCAAGTACAAATCAAACGTGAATTAAAAATTTACAAACTTCGATGTTATTTATAGAAATGTAATAGAAGAGAAGATATAGAAGATGAGAATAGGAAAAGATCGAGAGCGACATCCAAACCCAATTTTAACAAGATATTTGTGATGAATATACACCGACAAAGATCTCAATCGGTTAATAGTTAATACCTACTTATATATTACTTTTATCATACATTATTTAAGGACCCATATTTTTGTCGTAACTAATTGATTATTTAATAGAAAAACGGGTTCAATAGGATGGAGGAATAATGTATGAAGATGTCGTGTATTAAAATCATACAAAAAAGAACAATACTTAATGTCTGATGCTCTCAAGGAAGTCGACTTACCTGAAACAAAAACAACATTATAATATTATGAAACACACAGGTACTAAATATTATGTATAATTAAAACAGTTCAGCGCATAATAATTCAAAAAGAAAAAAAAAACATTTATATTTTGGTGGTTTAGTTCTATAAATTAAGATTTTAAATTAGGTACCTATATGATTTTTTGAACTATTAAAACTATTTATAGCTTGATGTCGAAAAAATTGAGCTCCGCGGAAGTAAAGTGAAAAACATGGTAAATATCTTTTATATGGTTTCATTCCATTTCATCAGGGAATCGAAGTAAGGTTGTTGATAAGATTACTCAGCCTGATCATCATGAGCACACGTCAACGTCTTGAATGACTCACTCTCCATCATCACCAAATTGACAAACCTCATTAAACCTAAACAGCAGATACTACGACACAAAAGACTACTTAAGTGAGCCAAATCGGCACACAATTGTCAGACGAAGCATTAGGGCCTTTGGGCCGTTAGCATAGATCCTTCCGAAAAAGGAAACTACTACTTTTTGGGTATAAGAACATTTATCTTAGTAAAATACATTTTACTAATATTATAAACGTGAAAGTATGTATGGATGCTTGTTACTCTTTCAGCAAAAACTACTGAATGGTTTTATTGAAACTTTACAATAACATAGCTTATTGGTCATAGTAACATATAGGCTATGATTTATCCCTGTACTCCCACGGGAATGGGAAGTACGCCGTTGAAACCGCGGGGCTCTGCTAGTATCTAATGCTATTTATTTTTAAACGTAGTATATTTTAGCTAAAAGATTATCATTTTATTTAAAATATATAAAATATAAAAAGCTTTTAACCTACTTCAACGTAGACACCATTTTTCAAAGAATCAATTTATATACGATAAACTATTAAAAAAAAAATACCTAATTTTAAGAAAACCAATAAAAGAACGATTTATAAATATACTGGACAAGAATAGAGACAGTTAAATTTTTTTCATTGACCTGTCACAGAAGTCGATAAAAGCCCACTGGCTGGATATAGGTCTCCCCCATAGATCTCCAGCCTGACCGTTCCCGTATTGTATAGACGGGCTTTCCGTGACCCTCAATAGATATTCGGTTCTCCTTGCGGGACTTTAAGTTACTTTTTAGAGGTCTTCCTATAAAAATTTATTATGATTTTACGGATTTTATCGCGGTTTATTTAGATTTTTAAATACCCGACGTCTCGGATTCTACGAAAGCCTTGGTCACGGAAAGACATCTGTCCAACCGTGCCCATGATTGCTGCTAGTAAAATTTGCTTTATTATAATCAACGAAATTCGTGTATTAAAAACCTTTTCATCTTTATATTACTTATTACTTCTTTAAGGTGAAGCTAATAAAAGCGTGTAAAATGTATGTCAACTAACTCGTCTTTATGCTCTTAGGATTAATGTCCTCGCATCAAACGAATCATAATATATTATAATACTAGCTGTTGCCTGCAGCTTCGCCCGCGTTACTCAACTCCTATAAATCACAGCGTGATGTTATATAGCCTATAGCCTTCCTCGATAAATAAGCTGTCTAACACTGAAAGAATTTTTCAAATCGGACCAGTAGTTCCTGAGATTAGCGCGTTCAAACAAACAATCAAACTCTTCAGCTTTATAATATTAGTATAGATTTAACATTTAGCCACATAATCTACATAATTAAATTCGGCCATTAGTGTCTCGGCCTTGAAACGTATTGCAGAAGTGACCACTCGGATCTCAGGTTATGTAAAGTTTATTACGATACCACGAAAACTGTACGGCCACAATTTGGCAACGATATGCTGTCTGAATCTGAGGTGAATCTAGATCCAGCGAGATTTGGGCCGGTGAATGCATATTGCAACCGTATAGCGAGGTACATATTGTATAACGTTCATACTATTTATGTAAGTAGCCAACTTGTTACCGGCTGCGTCACAAGTAACTAGCCCTAATTTTCTAGACGAAATCCTCATAGTCTTTGCTGACATAACAAAGCCGACGAGTGTGTTCGTTCGGATTTAACTTTATTTTTGAATTTGATCGCCCAATTATTACTAAGCTATTTATGTAAAATAATAAACAGTTTTAGGACGGATTCAAACGCGAAGAACACGTAGTTAATGTATTCATCATAAGGTTATCGTAAAATACAACAGAAAATCATTTTATCATATTTATAAACATCATTATAAACAACGTAGTTTTATTTAAGAAGGGTAAATAGCTCAATAGTCCAAGAAAACCTCAGCACTAGCCACAGAAACATACAAATCATATAGCGGGTACCCGGGACGCGCGGACCCATTGTGTGGGTTCACTGAACTTCCCCTTGGATTTGAGGGACATGCGAGAGGTGAATGGGAGGTTGAGCGCGGCATGAGCACTACGATTCAGGGGCCTCAGACCGTTTATATTAAACATGTTCCAATCGGCCATTGAAACATCTTTTGTGTTAAAAATAAATAGATGAGCAATTTGAATATATTTCATTTTCCATAATCATCACCAGACACGGTTCTCCTACTATAGAAGTATATTAAATTCTAAATGCTATTGCTATTATTCTAATTCTAAAAAATGAAGTTTTTTTTTTGCTTCGACACGAAGTTTATATGAATTTATATTCTATTTGAACACTTTACGCGGAAAGTTTTGTAAAATATAAACCTTAGCGAACTTATAAAATACGATACGGAAAACGCGAAAGAAACTTCAGATTTATAACCAGTCATGAGTTTTATGATCAAATTTAAGAAACATTACCGACTGGTAATGTTTCTGTTGTGTTTATATATGAAAGTGTTTAGATCTCTTGTCTTTTAAAGTCTGAATAAAGCAATATCTTAAAACACACAAAACAAAAGCTAAGGCCTGTTAGAGTCGTAGTAGTTTGATAATTGCAGTAGTATCGTAGTGTACATATTGATTTCTAATGTTTACTCGAATTTCACTCATTATAATGAAAGAGTTCTCCCGTGACAAGGTTCACTGTAAATCACTATCTGTAACTTCGGAAAAAATAATAATTGTGTAGTACTTTTTTAGATGATAGATTTTTTTACATGGATTTGTATGATTATCGTCCCCTGACGTTATGATTTTATTTTCAGTGTTACGGGATCCAACATAGGCAGTTCATCGTAAGTCGTATCGGTACAAAACAAATCGTCCATACAATCCGGTCTGGTGTGACGCGGACGTTCAGCCGATCAGCCGCCCGTGTGACATTCGGAGATTACGTTTACGCTTCATTCATATGGAAGAATGCTTTTTATTTATATCTTAGTGGCTAATACTTAGTAGTGCAGGTTCGAACCAAAGGAGCTACTTAGGTAGTTATGATACTATATGAACATTCTTTATATTATCCTCTTGACTGGCTTGTTGGTCTAGTGG
Source organism: Helleia helle (assembly GCA_963853865.1). Taxonomy (NCBI): domain Eukaryota; kingdom Metazoa; phylum Arthropoda; class Insecta; order Lepidoptera; family Lycaenidae; genus Helleia; species Helleia helle. Next base: position 2,889,903 of record OY971425.1, on the reverse strand, counting down.
TTAGTGACCCTGACTGCTAAACCAGAAGCTCGTGGGTTCGATTCCCACCCAGGACAATTGTTTGTGTGATGAGCATGATCATTTGTTCTGTGCCTGGGTGTAATTTATCTATAATATGTTTGTATTTAGAAATATATAAGTATACATCAGTTGTCTGGTAGCCATAAGAACAGGCTCTGCCTAGTTTGGGATCAGATGGCCGTGTGTGAGTTGTCCTAACATATTATATTATTATTATCTTTCCATTATCATTATCAGCCTTTTTCCATTCACTGTGGGACATAGGTCTCTCTTAATGAACGCAGCGACGGTCAATCCCTCAGCATAAATCTAAAGCGTAGATAAATTAAAAAAGGCTCGGTAGACGCTCGCCATTATTATACATAATATTATATTCTTACTGTAATGAAATCTTTATCAACCGTAATAAGTAGTTTTATCTTTATAAGTGCTAATAGAAGAAGAAAATATTATTTGTAATAGACATTATATTTCATCTGCATAACGATCATCAGAACCTACATAGTTACTTCCCAGTGACGTCACACATCTAATCCGTGTCACACACAATTCCGGACAAACTCGTTAATCTGAGTCGGTATCCAGTTAGGCCTCAAGTCACAACCGAAATCCTACTAATATTAAACCTCTTACATCCAGGTCACACTAAAATAGCCCACCATCTAAACATCACCAAACTGACCACAATCCAATCGCGAATCGGTCGAGAAACGTGCTCGGGGGCCGTCGACCCGGCGTATTGTTTGTCCACGTACTCCTAGCGTAGGCATTCAAGGCCGAGTTGTGTTTATACGATATTCTTGACCTCCACTTATGCCTGGGACACAAAAATCAGAACAACACTCTTCTCACCTATATAATATAGAGAACAATTTACATAATTGCTATATGAAACGATTATTAGGAATGAACAATGTTCTTATTTTCTTTTATTACCTTTCTTCGTTTGTTATAATGTTGGTGATATAATATTATTAATATTATTATTTTATTCTTATAAGAATAAAATAAGCAAACGAGAAGTGAATTTCAATAGACTTTTGCTAGTTCCAATCTATCACCTGTAACGACAATAGTAATATGGCTTTTATCTTTTACTAGTTGTTGCACGCAGCTTCGCCCGCGTTAACTTACCTAACTTAACTCCTATTATTCACAGCGTGATCACTGTCATGTGTCACTTCCTCGATAAATGGGTTATCTAACACAAAAATAATTTTTCAAATCGGACCAGTAGTTCCTGAGATAAGCGCGTTCAAACAAACAAACACTTCAGCTTTATATTATTAGTATGGCTTATTATTATCAGTAGCTAGTATTTATTCCACCGTCGTTCCATGTAGGATAGTAAGCAATCTTTCAATACATTACCGCCATACTTTTTGGTCACCGGCCATAATTTTTTCTTTCTATATGCATATCTGTTAATTTTGACCTTTAACGCGTGATTTCATTATAAATTATCCTGTCTAGCAGTATATTTCCAAAATATCATTACCATTAAATGTAGGTATACTAGCTGTTGGCAAGTGGCGAGCTATTACAAAATCGAAAAAAAATAATTATAAAAGTATTGATTAAAACGCCAACTTTAATGGTGATCTCTTTTTTCTTTCTTTTACGCCGGGAAATGCTCCGAGGCATCCCGCGGGGAAGTGGGTCCCCCCGGTGGGTATGTGGAACTCGCTGCGCCCTAAAGGTGGTAAGTGGACTCAGCTCTACCCACTAAAACCGGGCGAGTGCCACCAATGTCGCCTTTGGTGAGGTGCCCCGGATCTAATGAGCAAACAGGGCACCTCGACGGCTAGTCAGTACCCCAAGGGACCCCGAAAGGTTGTCCCGCAACACAGAAAAACCCCTCCCAACGTCGGGACAGTACAATGGGGTGAGGTTCCCGTCCCCGCAGCTTCCCCCTGCTCTTTTGTCCCCTCTTCTTATAAAAGGGGTACAAAGAGCCCCCTCTGTTCAATTAGTTTCGCCCAAGGTGCTGGGCACACCTTAGGCTACTGAGCCCCACCGCCACGTCAAGGCCTGAACCATGGTGGGGATGGTGATCAGTCCAACAGTGTCAAAGTCTATCGATCATACACGGAAAATAATTTTTAACATTCATAACGTTATAGTAGAGACAATATCTAATTAGTTATATAAGTATACATTCTAATGTCGATACAACGCCGGCTTGTACATCATTAAGATTAGATATATCTTATCTAACTATTTATAGGTATATTTTCGCTGAAGCAAATAATGATTAGCTTTACTGTTTTATTTAATGATTGGTTATAGACTAAATACTATTCACGTTTTTGAAAAATAACACGAGACAAAAAGTTAAAAAACATACACTAGTACATAGAAGCATACAAATATACATGTACTTAATCATTTGTTTGTGTGTGATTCAAGTTGTTTTCCAAGCCTAATGATCCCATATTTCAGATATTGCTGGGTATTATGTACACTATATCTTGTATAACTTAGATCCATTTAATACCTATCCCATCATCACTATCGTCATTAAGTGTCAGATATGGATGCAGCAGCTTTACCCTTATTATTATATAATATCATTTTACCATTTAAATGATAAACGTAACAAAATATATATTTTGCATTTTTTTCTTTTATACCGGGAAATGCTCTGAGGGATCCCACGGGGGAATGGGTCTCCCCAGACGAGTATGTGGGACTCGCTGCGCCCGAAAGGTGGTAAGGTGGACGCACCTTTACCCACTAAAACCCGGCGAGTACCACCAATGCCACCTTTAGTGAGGTGCCCCAGATCTGTTGAGCAAACAGGGCACCGACGGGTAGTCAGTCCCTCAAGGGACCGACGCCACCACCAAAGAGTGGTTGTCCCGCACCACAGAATAACCCTTACCAACGGCGAGAACGGTGAGGTTCCCATCCTCGCCCCTTGTCCCCTCTTCTTATAAGAGGGGTACAAAAAGCAGCTCCCTCGGCTCAATTTGCTTCGCTCAAGGTGCTTCGTTCACCTTAGGCTAATGAGCCCTACTGCCACGACAAGGCTTAAACCATGGTGGGGCATATACTTTGACATTAGAAAATCCACGCGGCCACCATTAAGAAAGAAAAAAAGATGCTGCATACCCCTTGTGTTAAGTCTTACTTAGTTCGTGATGTTATCAATTAAAACTTGGGTCATGTTAAAAGATCATATGCACAAAAAAGCACATCTTAAAATCGACAAAAAATATTCACATGGATAATAGTCGAGTGTCACTCACACATTGTGCTATAGAAAGCGTGGGGTAGCCATCGATGAGCCGGCATCTAGTCATCCAGCCAGCTTCTTGCTCCATTGTTACGCTGTTAATTAGTCGAAAGTTGGCAGTACGTGAAAGTTAGTAAGGTGTGAACTCTTGTTACGTGTGCCCAAGGTCGGGAGATTACAATCTAACGAGAGCATATTAATATTTATGAGATCATTTATAAACATTTTTCACTTTTCTGAATAGTCATTATAAAGTGTATCATAAAGTTATCATTCACAATGTGTACGTTCAAAATTAAAAAATGAGTTACATTAAAAAACTTTGGGTTGTATTTGATAAACCTTATAATACCTAGATAACATTCTAATAGAACAATGTTGTTGTAATCTACAATCGCTCTACATTGATAGATGTTCGTCAACAGCTTAAGATATCTAACCTCACAAACGGTCGCTTTTGTGGATCATAAAATCAGAATATGAAAGTAACATATACATTTCAGAGCATCATAAAATCAGCGAAAATTCTATCAAACACTTGTTAAATTCTTACCCAATCTATCTCAGCTATGAAACCATGTTCACAAATTAACAAGACCTACAAAATATATGCAAATTATAGTCCACAAATGATCCGTATTATATACTCGTAAAAGTTATTTATTGTAATGTATACAGACTACAGTTGGTTACCGGTCGGGCCTACGTTAAACTTTATGAGATGTGACTCCGAGTGAAAATAACGAATACACACCGATATTTACATTAACTACTTCACAAATGAAAGTTTTCTGGTTATTAACATCATCCATCTACCGGCAAATTTTTATTGTTGAGGGCTTATGTTGATGTGAGCTGTAGTTGAAGCAGTGAATCGTTCTTGATCGATACACTGCCTAATGTTGTTGAAGTCCATCCATTTTTAAAATACCCATCGTTTTTGGGCCAATCTTCAAGAAAAAACACTTTAAATATACAATCACTGTCACAGTCTCATAAGATTATTCTCGACGCGATTATGTCATATTACGTTACGGAAAAACGTTAAAATCCTAGTGGGTCAGTCAAACCGAACAAAAATGCAGGCACATTTTATTCTTTCGTCATGAAGTAGGTATTCTTACTGTATGCGTTTTGAAAGGGGCATATTTCCAACCGCGGACGAATAAATGATGATAATGATCATGCTACTAAGGTTTATATGTATGTCTGTGTATAATTTCATTACGACAATAAGTCGTAGATAATATTATGTACTTGCATAAAAAAAAATCCCTCAAAATAGTGTCAAATTTTAAATATTAATTTAAAAAGGTCTTTTACTTCTTCGTCTTCACTTCAGGTGACTCATTAGTTCCCCACCACGGTTCAGGCCTTGTCGTGGCGGTGGGGATCAGTAGCCTAGGGTGAGCCCAGCACTTTGGCGAAGCGAATTGAGCCGAGGGGGCTATTTGGCTATTTGTGCCCCTCTTATAGGAAGAGGGGACAAGAGAGCAGGGGGCAAGGGGCGAGGACGGGAACCTCATCCTAATGCACTGTCCCGACGTTGGGACGGGTTTTTCTGTGGTGCGGGACAACCCCTCTATGGAGGTGGTGTCGGTCCCTTGAGGGACTGACTAGCTATCGATGTTTGCTCAATAGGATCTATTGAGCGAGGCGGCATTGGCGGCACTCGCCGCGTTTTAGTGGGTAGAGCTGCGTCCACCTTACCATCTTTCGGGCGCAGCGAGTCCCACATACCTGCCTGGAGAGTCCCCCCTCCCCAGCGGGATGTCTCAGAGCAATTCCCGGCGTAAAAAAAGTTGACTCGTTAGTTACCTATCACGTAATCACAGAGCCTCTCATCAGGATCTAGAAGTAGATTTTATCTAGCACGTTATACGCTTTGAAGACTGTTATATACAACCGTGTCATTGCCATTGGGGACATTTCCTCGTCCAAATCAATTCATAATCAAAAGTATGTTAACGGTACATTCTAAGTCCATCTCGATAACCACTTAACAACGACCGTTGAGCACACATGTCTCAAGTGGCATCTTATAATTAGAATAAACGAATAAAAACTCGATTGCAGTATTTAAAGTAATTTAGCAAATGTAATGGCGACGAGCCATTGTCAAGAGGTTCTCACGACGAGCGATTGGATCTTGTTGTTGGCATTTTAATACGATTGATGTTTAAAGAGGTTTTAAAGATCTTGTAGCGCTGCCAACTATTGTGGACTTGGAATAATTGGATATTTACCAAAATAGTTAAAAAGTTGAATAATTTGGTCAAATATGTGCCCATTAATGTAACACACATGTGTGTATGCAATGGACTGAAACTTCAGTATTGAACTAAAATTGATGGCACATAAATAAATATTAGAATTTAAAAACTAAATCAAAGTCCCGAGATTTAGACGACGCTTGAAAACTAATGCTCCTAACCTTACTGGTATGTTATAGTTTAGACGGCCGGACGGTCATGAACTTGTACATATTTTACCGATGGAAGGGCAGCGCTGTGCCGCGCTCCCGGCTGCATGGGTACCACCATCTTGCTTGTTTCTTCCGTGAAACAGCTTTGCTGTTTCGGAGAGAAGGGCAAGACAGGCAGTGTAATTACTGGCACCGAGACTTAACATCTTATGTCTCAGGATAGGCAACACATAGATGAGTTGCCTGGGCTCGTTCCAGGTAAACTAGTGTATGTTCATGGGCGACGTCGACCACATACCATCAAGTGGCACATCTGCCTCTTAGTCTTAATATATTACCTAAATCCCTTAACCCTGTAATCTAATACCCATAACAAAAGTTACAAATATACGGGTCGTTAACTTCACTTGATTGTTCTAAAGTAAGGGTCTGTATGGGCACGATTCACGCTCCATGACTTACCGCAGTAACGCAACAACACGTGGATACATCTAAGCAACTGACAAGTGTCCCCCGGACGTGCATGCATGCACACATCAATTTGTACAATTGGCTGACTTCCACCGCGGGTACATCAACGGGGTTTCAGACCCAATGACGATCAATGAACGATAAGACAATAGTGACACAACATCATCATTAGTTGATTTACGTGAACGAAAATTAAAAACAAATAATAAGTTAAATAAATATCAAGACTTTGTGTATTGGTACACCTGTTTACATGAACTACGCCGTGGTGAACAATATAACATAATGCAGTTTTACCCAAAAGTTATCAGCAGCTTTGCTGTGTCTGAAAAATGATCAGAACAGGCAGTGCATTTGAACACAGACTAAGACAACACAACCCAAGAATAGCGTAAGCTAGTTTTAAATGATTTTTGTTGGTGACTGTTATATTTGTGGGCGATATTGACCACTTCCAACCACATCTACTAGTTTGCCTGTCCAACTAATAAAAACCGCCATTACTGTACCAAGTTATTTACAAATGACGTCAGTTACATTAAGCCGTGTAAGGTCCGCGATGTGTAACGGTCGGTTTGGCAAGATCCAGGTGAAACGGCGTCGGTAATATCGATAATTTTATAATAAAATTATCGCATTGTTGGTGCGGTGATTTGGCCAATTTTAGCGTTTACGAAACCGGGTTAAATGTATGAGAATCGGTTTTTTACGATATGCTTGCGTGGATATAATAAAACCCGCCAAGTGTATGTCTCGCTTAACGATGATCAGAAATAACATTTCTTTATTAAATTTAAAGATTTTAAGAGGCAAAATTCAAAGTTTCCTAAAAATTCTCATACAAATATCGTTTTATCCACGACGACAAATCAGAAGAAAACTTATTCGACAGCGATAAGTGAAAAAAATTCACCTAATCGCTGTATCACTAGGAAAAATAGAAGAAAAAAAAATGACCACACTTTCACCGGTGAGCTTTCCATCGACACTTTCCAACAGACGCAGAATGATGACCACAATGCAGCGTCATGCACAATCATACACCAGGAAAGTATGAACAGCGAATGTGAAAATCTTTACGATGCGCATTTATGGGCATTTTAGGGTGCTGTTTCTCAAAATGGCAAAACGGAAGCCCGTTGTTTGTCCGTCTGTATGTCTGTCGACCAACCTTATAGGTTACTTTCCCTTTAATCATGAAATTTGATAAAAAACTAGGCTTCACAAAGTAAAGTTCTTCTCAAAAAACCTAGTATTTGTTATATTACATAAATACGTTTTACGGAACCCTTAGCGCGCAAGTTTTTCGGTCAATATTCCGATTAACTTTCGTTTTTAATTGAAACCTTTTATTGAGCCTGTTTTGTGCGCCCAATTAAAACCGTACAGCTCTTTCCACAACAAGTGCACATTATTCATAACATTCAACAGAGTATTATGTAGGTTAAATAAAACAAACGAATAAACTTTTGCTGATATACATGTTGAGGATCGTATGAAGATCGCAGTGGAGAATGTTCTTCACTGCGATCTTGCGAAGAGTAGAAGGGAAGAGACGTCTCCCACGGATTTAAACATGTCATCTTTAAAGCACACATTTAGGATCATTATATACCTATTTCACGAAATAAATACCTAACCAATATACAGCTTGGCAAAAAACAGTAAGAGAATTTAATCAAATCGTTAAAAATAAATGTGAAACATTAAATTTTACTCAAAATCTAGTATTTTTCGGTCAAGTATTGTCAACATCATAGGTTTCCATTTTGTAAAATATTTAGTTCCACCTGTCACCACGTCATACTCTTTTTTGCCAAGCTGTACTTGAATACTAATAGGAGTTATAAAACCCACTTAACCTAAGTACAGGGTTGATATTGTATCAACATACATTGGTCAACCGTAAACTTTATAAAGCGACTTGAATATAAAATATTTTTGTACTTTATAATATTTCTGCACAATTCACTCTACACAAACTCCAATTACTTATACCTATTTAACATATCAAACAACACCAAATTTCTAAATTCGAGTCTACCCCTATTTGTATTAAATGTATTTCCGTTGTCTGGTACCCGTAACAAAAGTTCTTCGAGAACTTACCACGGGACTATATTGACGTGGTGTAAAAGCGTCCATAGATCTTACCCGTTCATTATTGTCTTACATTTAAACAGAGAATGGTAAAACAACTTTTCCTGTTTACTTTTAGCTAAAAATTGTAATGAATCTTGCACAGGTGGTGCGCGCGCGGTGAATGCTAACGAGATAGATCAATCGGCCGCCTCTAATGGTATTTAGTGTCCACGTGACTGGCCTGCCCCCTGCCTCATTAACACGCTGACAATACTCTCCCGGAGATTTTCCACGTATCCGATAGAACAAAGCCTAATTTAAATAACATCTTACGTAGTCTCATTTGCATGTAAAAGAGTTTACGTTTCCATCTGAGGCCTCTTTTTCTCTTTTTACATGTAACACGTAATTGTTTCGTGGTTTTTTCACAAATGCTTGAGATAACGCTTGTTATATAATTGTTGGAGTCTCGAACAAATATTTCTGTTTACATATATACGTAATGTTATGTAATACTTATATATTATACTAGCTATGCCTCGCGGTAAGACCCGACTATTGTTTATTCTGAAATAATTAGCTATTACCCTTCTCTAATTTATTTAATCCCTTCCCCAATTAAATATTATTGAACTCTAATATTAATGTCTTAAGTTATTACCATCATACTTTTGCTGAACGGGATAAGAATAATATAATACTGACACCGAAACCAAAAATGTGGCTGTTTGTTGAAAACATATTATTATATAATACTAGCTGTTGCCCGCAGCTAGTATGTCATGAGAATCGGTCGAGCCGTTTCGGGGGAGTTCAATTACGTACACCGTGACACGAGAATTTTATATATTAGATATCAAACTCTACCAGTTTATGTAACACCACTGATTATCTTTATCGTCGTCATTATCAATCGGTCTACCGACTCCCGAACATTGGACTCCTTCAATAAACTCCAAGAAGATATTCACATTTACAAATTGAAATATGAAATAAAAATGTCAAAGACGCATATAATTCGAAAGGAGCGTCAGCTCTACACGTGATCGTGGCATTGAAAATAATGTTCTGTAATAACCTTTTGAAGTTATAATATACAATAATTACGTTTGATGGTAAGTTATGGAAATTAATAAAACCCGAAAACAACAGATGATATTAAAACCTTACCTTGTATACTATCTATGCACATAAATATAATTCAGGACGTTTGTTGTTTAAAAACCACTGATTATCGTCTTAAGAGCATTTGTTCTTAGTGTATTTACAACAACTTACTAATATATATAATAATATCAACCCTTATATGTCCCACTGCTGGACACAGGTCTCCTCCTCGAACTCAGGAGAGGAGGCGGTTGAGCCATAATTCACCGATGCGCTGGCCCAAAGCGGCGGAACTACACACACCTTTAAAGACTTTTAATCTCATCAGGTATGCAGATTTCCTCACGATGTTTTCCTTAACCACAGGCACCGGTCAGGATCGAACCCGGACCTCCCACTCAAGAGGCCGAGCCCATACCCACTAGGACAACGTGGCTCACAAATTCACAATACTATCCATCTATGGTTTTAGGTATGAAACGTTTGTTCAGTATTGGTTCAGGTGTAATAAAATATAATTATATTACAGTATTGGTGTATTAGTGGGATATTTAGAAACACTTACAGGACCATTGAGAGAGAGGAGACTAGATTACTTTTGTTACTGAAATGCATAGCATGTGATGTGATTACGATCTATATTCGTCAATATTTAATAGCGTTCGATCAAAAATATCCTACTAGATAGGACACCGAACTCCGTACATTGGCCGGTCTAAATCAACGTGGTGGGTGGATCGGTCGTTTTAGTGTTCACTGAAAGGGTCCACCGCGGACGGAAGTACTAATAGTGACAAATTACGTTTTTCCATCTAAATGAAATCAAATCAAAATTATTTATTGCAATATAGTCAAATTGTGTCCTGATACTACGATTAGCCATCAAAGGCGTGCAATATGCATTATATAAAGACATTTTACTTCATTACTATTATATTATTACAAAATGGCCCTTTGTCATTATTTTCGTATTTCATATAAATATTCATACAATTTATAATAACATTTTTCTATTAAGTAGTCTTTCAATTTATGTTTAAACAAATTTAGTTCCTTAATAATTTTTTGGGCAATTTATTAACAAATTTAGTTCCTTAATAATTTCTTTGGGCAATTTATTATAAATTGTAGGTGCAATACAAAAGGCACTTCGTCGCATTAGTTCTGTTCTACCGTTTATTGCTATCTATAAGAACCATAGATCTGTAAATCACTAAACGGATTCCAAAAATATACGCCAACCCATCTCCAGTGCAATTAACTTTTTACGTTCTAAACGAATAACATCGTTAAAAACAATGAAAGCATTGTAATAGTTTATTTAAAAACAATAGTATTAAACATAATACAAATAATTGTTTATAATATTGTTTCGCCCATCAAAGATACCTACATATTTACATATATTGTATGAAGTTAATTTGCAAATGGTGTTTTCTAAAAGTAATAAATAGGGCTACATGTATTCCTTCTCACAACGTGCTATGAAGAATAAATATTGTATAATATTTCTCCTTCGCGTCTATATTATATAAGTATATATTGACGCGAAGCAAAAGCATAGTGTCCAATTTTTAGAAGATAACTTATGGTCGTGGGTCCATTCACTGTACTACATACACAGGCTCCTATAAATGCCCAAAAATATATATTTATATTGTAACTTATCACATCACAAGTTTCCTTCAACGGAGGCCAAGGCAGCCGTTCACCCGCTACCGGCATCCAGCTAGGGCGTGCATTTATTGAAGGAGTCCCGTCCAGCAGCGGAAGGCAAAAGATTGATAATCACGAGCTCACCGTAGTACCACAAATAACTCTATTCCATTCTAATAAGCCCAAGACAACCGACCGTTGGTACATCTGGGACCAACAAAACACAATCCTAGGTTTCTTAATGATCGTCCTTGATCTAGATAAGAAATAACCACCACGTTTCAGTCACCGCAATAGCCGGTATTTAGGATAACTCATGTCATAGCGAAAGGGGGCACCCCAATTCAAGACAATAAAGTCACCAAAACTATTGTATGCGATAATATTGTGCCAAATTAATAATTTCTTAAATGTGCCAGGAACGCCAGACATATCTTGGCAGATGTTCTTTGACATGTATATTAGCGAGAGGACATTTTGTACAAATTGTAATCATTAGCTTTGTAAACAATGTGTTAACACTTACACGTCATAGTAGTTAGTGATCGCAAGTTCGATTCCCGCTAGATAATAACATCATACATTCTGCTGAGAACTTATTAATAGAGGGGTTTTCAAAAATTTTACCCCAAAACGTGATTTAATGTTCTTTATTATCATCATCATCCTTATCAGCGTTTATCCGAACAACTGGTGGACAAGGACTTTTTAAATTAACGCCAAAACGGCTAATTCCCCGCTACGCGCATCCAACTAGGTCCGGCGAAAGCACGGAGGACGTCGTACCGTCTAGTTTTTTTCTATAGAAGGGGCAAACGGACAGTCGTTTCACCTGGTGGTAAGTGATAAGCGACATCCATAGACACTCTACATCATTAGCTCTTTTCTCCCTAAATATCCCTTCGAAAATACCTTAAGAGTTGGAGGTCAACCTTCGACCTTTCCGCCTTCGATGACTTTTGGCTTAATTGACGTATCTTACTAATGCCCCAAGTGTTTTATCGAATGTATAATAAGTGTTTATGAATGAGTGAAGTGTTCGTTGACTGATAGCACTTCAACACAAGGATGAAGTCTGCAAGCTGATACCAATTGCATGTTGCATATTATATGCATATGGTCAATGCGATTGTAATTGTACCTACTAAAAGAAAATCATCAAAAGTTGGTGGTTAACTTCAAATTCTTAGACGAATTTATTTCGTTACAATATACGTTTTTAAAATTATGTTAAGAACGCTGAAATACGTCATTTGTTTTTAATTAAGAGGCTTCATACTAATTCCATTTCATGCTTCATCTCAAAACTATAATGATGTTTGTGATAAACTAGCTCTAACTTCTGAGATATGTACCCACCTACGTGGGAGCATTTTAATTCATCTAGTCTCACGATTTCAATTGAAATACGCACAAACGGCTTGGCAACGTGAACCCCGACGACACTGCTCAATGGATGACCCTCGGCGCCACGCTTGGTTGGCGATCAAGTCGGATGACGTCAATTACGATAATACTCAGTAATGAGAGAATCTTTAATTTTGACAACGATAAAACATTGTGGCAAACGTTAGAACATGGGTTTCGAACATTTTTTTTAACATCGCAGGGAAAAGAAGGCAGGCGTTACTGGAGGCGCATTAAGTAGCGCCTCCTAGGAACCCCTGTTCGTCGCCTGCGGGAGGTGGCCTTGTCGGCAGCCTCCTCTCTCACCCGTTCGTAGGCCTTCTTCTGAGACATTACTGCCTCGCAGGAGACCATCGCCGTCCAGATGGGTTTCGAACCTGGGGTAATTTCAAACAGCTATTTTACGGAGGTCACACCAAACCTGATCACACTGACAGTGGGAAACCACTGAATTACAAGGACGTGTATAGACGCCATCCATTGAGAGTGTACCACGATGAATTTAGATTAATGAGGATGACGGTTCAGCAACAAGCTTCACGGAGAAGGATTCTGTGCTATCTACTCTTTTACCATTTTAGCGCAGAATAAAACTCAGCGGGCGAAGCTGCGTGTGTCAGTAGTCTATAACAGTGGTGAAACACAATCGCTGCCCGCACTGGCATCAATTAAGATTGACAAGAGTAAAAGTTTCGAGCCATCGACACGTAGATCACCCAACACATGCCACACACGCAACGACAGACATGCGTATCGAGAGTAGATTCGCCGCGTGCGGAAAAGAAAACAGCACGGGCCATGAAAGTCAAAATATTCAGCAGCATCACGCAATATGGCACTATAAATGTATGACTGTGATTAACCGCTGAATCGCGCTATCAAAGTTTGGAATATTCATAAGTATATAAATTAAATATCAAGTCTAAAGGATGATCATAAATTGAAACTCGAGTTCCTCGTCCCTACATTGAAGTACTCGAAACTTAGACATGTAAATTCTCAGCATATCGGTCCATATAATTATCATAAGACGACACTACACGATATTTTGCTTCACCGCAAAACAAGTTTTTGACATCTCCATTGCGATCATCATATATTAAGTGACATTATAATTAAAACAAGCAGTGAAGTGTTGGTGAAAACTGAACATATTCATTAGTGAACCATCAAGTAGCTTGGTACACTCCGGTGGGAGGGATGCACCTACCAGCGTTCTGCTTATTTATCCCATCAATCAGCTTTGCTGTGTTTCGGAGAGAAGGGCCGGACAGGTAGTGTAATTACTGATGTAGGAAAACACATGAATTGCCTCGTAGCCCATGTATAAACTAACATAAAACAAAAATTGTTTTCTAATGTTTATGCGAATTTCACTCATATATAATGAAACAATTTTCACAAAACCATGGTGAACATGGTTGCTGTAAAGTATCCGAAACGTGGGGCTTGTAAAAAACTAAATCACGATAAAAACCGTCAAAATTGTTTCATTATAATAAAACAAAAAGTTTTAATTGCCTACAATTCATTTTACCCAGTATCTCACTTGCTCCGAATTTCACCAAACCGGTTGCTCACATTCAGCATCAGCGGGTAAAGAATGTGGATACCGCATATATGCCAGTGCCTTTAATCACATCCTCGACTTGTCAACCTGTTTTATTTCGAACGGCCTTCGTGTAAGGCCTCCGCGGGGCAATTTATAGGGTCGTTACTTGGATATTATAGGTTTATTACACAAGACACCAGTTTACCTAGTGTTGAATAACATGACACTTTTAATTGATAAAAAGGATCATTTTTGCATTTCATTTTAAAAAATCGTGTCACGGTTCTCCGTTATCAGTTCCTAAACTATTGTTACATTAGGTAATTAAATTAATTAAAATTATAGACTTCAGGTGGCGCCAAATAATGTGCTACTCATGAAGGTAATGTTGATTGACTGGCCTGTTGGTCTAGTGGTTACTGCCTGACCCTGACTGCTAAGCCAGAAGGTCGTGGGTTCGATTCCACCCAGGACAATAATTGTTTGTGTGATGAGCATGATAATTTGTTCTGTGTCTGGGTGTAATTTCTCTACAATATGTATGTATTTAGAAATATATATAAGTATACTAGCTGACCCGACAGACGTAGTCCTGTCTTAATTATGAACATTGAATTCGAATTAGTATAATTAATAAAAATATATTTAAAAAAAGTGTGTTTATTCTAATGCTACGTAATACGTAATACGACAATTATTTCTAATCTAACCTAAAATTTTGTATGGTAGTTAAGTATTCTTAAATTTTCTAATTTTCTGCGCAATTTTCTAAATATATTCCTTCATCCTTCTCCTGACAGTAAAAAACACAACAAAGAAAGAATTATCGAAATCGGTCCAGCCGTTCACACATGATGGCGTGACCAAGGGAAATAGGTATTCATTTATATATATATGTAGATTATTGGTAAACAAATAGTTATCAATTGACTGTATCAGTTTGGTATAAAAGGACGCGCATGGCGGTCTTGCGGGCACCCGGTTTGCTTTGTGAAGGGCGTTACTGTGCTGAATTGTATTGAGATCGAGTAGATTCAATTGTGTTAATCGGACATCCGTGCTGCGAGTTATTACACTATAAAACCGAATTGAATGTAATATGACACATTATGCAATGTCGTCAGCAAAGATAGTATAGTCTTGGACACGGTGGCGCTGTCGTCTGGAGCCGGCCATCTGTTCTGGGCAGCGTGCGAGGACATGCTTATTCATATTTTAAATGTTTATCGCTTTCATGGTGGGGATACGCAGTTAAGAGCGCGCCCCTCGTATCACAATCTTACTCATTTCTTCTGCCTAATTTTTCTGTATTTTAAAAAGAACGGCAATATAATTTCTGGGTTCTATTAAGTATATCTGGTATCTCTGGGTAAGCATTTACCAGGTCGGCAATAGCGGATGTTCTTTCTGCTTTCTTCGTCTTTGCTCATCATAATCACTGCGAGCTCGGTCTACACCGCAGTGAAATTCAATCCACAATAACAATTGGTAACCCGTGACCCCGTTATCGTCTTACATCACTTCTATTTATACCGTAACTTACTATCTGCCGCCTTATCGCGAAGGTCACGCACCGCCGACCTATACCTATGCATCGCGGAAGGCTTTCTATTTTTAGAGATGGAATGAAATTATCTTATGTTGAGTGTGAGTACAGTAGTGGTAGTACCCACGAACAGACAATGAACGCAGAAGATGTTTCGATAAGATTCTGGAATTACAGCCTTCCAACGTCGCGTTGTCGGGAAAATCGAGGCGATTTATGTCACATGCTAATTTTTATTTATTTTAATTTTTTATGTTAGTTGTGGAGGAAGATTTTCATCTAATACAAATTCAATTAAAGATGATTTTCGACTTTAAAGCCATAATTCGTAGACGGGTGAAATTGTTTTTTATATAAATAGATGCATGCATATAACCGCAGCAGGAGTCCGGTACCTACATATAACTAAATTATTAATAGGATGGGTACGACTTGATCGATTGCACGACGACCCTGAGAAGGTAAGTACATGACCATACATGAGAGCCGTGCCCTGGTCATTATTATAGATCTAAACAACAAAAAAGGTCATATGCGCTACCCGAATACCTGGATTTAGGTTTATATTGATTGGTATATTATACCATTTGTAAGTTTTATATTGATTGGTATATTATACCATTTGTAAGTTTTAAGCGCTGGCTGAATAAAATATTGTGAGAAAACATACCTGCAGTCTGACACTAAGTCTAAAGTCTTTGTTTGTATGTGAAGCTTACAAACTCACATTGGACCAGCGTATAGGATCAATATCCTCTAATAACTTCGAGGAGACTTGGCACTAGATGATTTAGGGAGATTTATATAAGAAACGATATTAATGAAATTACTTGGTATATTCATACCATTTGTAAGTTTTATATTGATTGGTATATTATACCATTTGCGCACGAGGCTAAAATAGCACTTGCAAAAAATATAGCACCGTTAAGGAAAATAGTGGCCATACATGAAGTGATTCGCCTCGACCGCCATTCGCAGATGGTCGACATTTGACTCGCAACTTAATTGCTGCAGTATTTTGCAATATTTTGCAATTAGTCTTCATTTTGGGGGACATGTGCTTCGATAAACCAAAACACCGCTTATATACAATAAAATGTGAGGGCTTTAAAGAATAAAATTGAATGCTAGAAAAGGGTATTGTATTAACTATTAGTGGTATTCGTTTTGAACTATTTGTTTGTTTTTGTTTCGAGTAAGAACCAATAACGAATTGTTAGGATTTTTAACTTTTAGCAAAGAAATATGGTGACAACATAAGCTATATTATAACGAGAACATTTCTTCGGGAAAAAAGATAGCGCTGTATTGCCTTTAGAAGGAGATTATGTTTTTTATGTCATAAGGGGGCAAACGAGCAGTCGGAACCTTATGGTACCGACGCCCATGCACAATCAGAGTTTATGCAGATGCGTTGCCCTCCTTTTCCCTATCTCCCTAATGGGCCACCGGAAACTCACAAACCGCACGAAACGCGACAGCATAGCTGTCCCTTGACGCCGGGGTTATGTAAACGAGAGGTACCATCCCGGTCGTGCCGGCCCAGTTCGGCTGCAATGCAGAATGGCACTACGTCTTACATCGTTTTCATAGATAAATCATCATTTCGCATCCTTTCTAGCTAACTAGGAAAGATAAAATAGATTTATTGCTCGCACTAACTCCTGAGCAAAACTAGAAAGCCAGTTAGCTATTAGTGCATACGATATTTACAATCTCTTCTATTTTACTGAGAAATATTACATGTGCAATATTATGCCGCGGCTTTTCCATCTATATCTGTAACCGCACATTATACAACTGCCGAGTCACTTCGATGTTCAGTTTTCTCTTCAAGCTCCGGGTTTTATATTAGAACCTCCTGCGTTACATACCGCGGAACTTTTATCGGAATAACACTTTACTTGTTAGTGTATTTGCCGTAAACATTTTTGACCAGCATCAATTACGTGTTAAAATAAGGAAAGGAATAAAAAAAACATAAATGTATACTAATATAATAAACGGAAAAAAATGTTTGTCTGTTTGTTAGGTTGTTTGAAAGCACTTTGAAATCTCTGGAATTACCAATAGGATTATTGTTTATTTTTTTATTTGATAGCCTATAGTGAATCTGCAGGGAACGGATATTTAATATACCTACTATATATAGATAACAAGTAGTTTCCTATATCTAGAACACCATGAATGAAAACATTATTACGACAACCGTAAGGTAATTCAAAATTTAATATCAAAGACCCTTTATCTATTTTAGATGAGAGGTCCTAAATTTTTCGGGCGGATGGGTTCCAAACTTCGAGGATCCAAACACATTAATGGTTAATTTCACTTTAGTTTATTGACCAAGGACCATTTGGACTTCGGAAGATTGAATAGATAAGTGGAATTTAATATCTTAGTCATAAATTACAATAAGCTATGGTCAAAAGGCCGAGAGGCCAAATCTTAGTAATTACTATTTAATATTCCTTAGCCTTACACGCGCAAATAAAAAAAAACTCTGAGAAGTGCGAATCAGACTCGAGCGCTGAGGGTTCTGAAAAAGTGTTTTTTTTTTTTATATGTAATATAACAACAAAGAGGTAGTGCAATGCTGCATTGCAGCCGACTTGGGCCGGCACGACCGGGGTGGTACCTCTCGAGTTTCGCTCACATAACACCGGTGTCAAGTGACAGCTTTGCTGTCGCGTTTCGTGCGGTTTGTGATTTTTTTTGTTTTTATTGTTTCCTGTGGCCCATTGGGGGAGATAGGGAAAAGGAGGGCATCGCATCTGTATAATTTTGGTTGTGCGGATGTCTATGGGCGTCGGTAGTCACCATAAGGCTCCGACTGCTCGGTTGCCTCCTGACATAAAAAAAAAACAGAACGGTTTCCAGATTATTCCCTTCCTTATTTTGTGGTCTAGATTCTTACTAAAATTCATGAGTCTATGACAATGGAAGCACCCTAGGTATAGGTTTTAGTTTAACAGCGGGACTGACGGACGGACAACGGAGTATTCGAACAAGGGTTCCGTTTTGTAAATTTGAGCTATGGAACCATAAAAAAAAAAGTTGTTGTTCAAAAGACCAAACCACAGTTATTAATCAAATAACCTTGCCAAGGTTAGCTGCAATGCTGTATAATTGAGCAAAGTTATAATTGCTAAAACCGCGAACATTATGAATACGTTTTCTAAATAACACCATACAATGTAGCAATTTTAATACATTAATTGATTTAAAAACAGTAGACGAACATTAGATGGTAAGATCAAATTATCTTGACTACACGAAAACAGCAACAGATGGGTGCACAGAAATATATTTTAGGCTTAAATGAGTTTTTCTTAAGTTAGACTTATAAATTTTAGGTAATATATAAAATAAATTATAGTTAGTTCATTACCTATACTAAGTCCTGACACCGCCTGACACGTAATTCTTTCTAGAATCATCTTATAAGACATTCCGCGGTCTGGTGACCGTCATGTCTATAACGATACTAGCATCCATAGATGATTCGGGTAAGGTAACCTCTACTTCCGTAGCACCCTCACGAATTCCACTCTCCATCAGTTCATCTCATGCCCGCAGCTTCACCCGGGTTTATTAAAATTTACATCCGTAGCCGGCTTGATGATGAGTATTTTTATAGCCAAAATTACTCCTTATAGCAGCTATCTACCAGTTAAAGTCCCGTCAAAATCAGCTCATCCGTTTCAGAGTTAGCCGGAATAAACAGAGAAAAAATTTTAAGTAGGTAGGTACTGTACATAATATACTTGGTTAAGCATTTAGTAAAAAAGCTGTTAATTTTAAATTACCAACAGACACTTCAATTTTATTTATGTACTTTATTGAACTCCTCCGAAACGGGTCGACCGTCTCATGATATTTTGTGTGCAATCGGGTAGGTCTGAGAATCGGACAACATCTATTTTTCATCCCCCTAGGTGTTAAGCGTGGTCCACCCCTTAACTTTTAATTAGACAAAAGTTAATGCGGGCGAAGCTGCAGGCAACAGCTAGTAGATGTATATATATAAACAACAATCATAAGTTCAATACGTGTCCTAGTCGTTAAAGCGAAAATAACAAAGTCCTTTTGAAATACAAGTAATATTTTTGCCAAATGTACAAATATACATTCTAACAGTTTTCCTCGACATTGTCTACATCGGAAATATCCTATACACGAACTGAATAAAAATAAAAACGTATGTACACGATCACGGCGAACGGCGAAGGTCACATCCTGTACTTCCTTACCTTATATCTAATCGTTTAGAACGATCGTATCTCATAAGTTGTACAGATACCGTTTTTTTATGTTAGTTGGATAGGCAAACTGGCAAACATGCCACCTGCTGGTAAGTGGTCGACGTCGCCCATAAACATAAACTAGTTTAACATAAGATGTTAAGTCTCGGTGCCAGTAATTACACTGCCTGTCTTGCCCTTCTCTCCGGAACAGTAAGGCTGTTTCACGGGAGAAACAAGCAAGTTGGTGGTACCCATGCATCCCGCTGGTAAACCTAACTACCGTGATGAAAAGATGCAGTGAGCCCATTTCCTATAAAAGGGTATTTAGTCGGCTGTAGTGGGTAGGGTCGCGAGTTCGAATAGTAATGCATGACGAATATAAGAATCTCACGCTGCCGCGCTGGGGTCATAAGGTAGCAAATATATTTTAAAATATTATATTTTTTTCATTCTTAATATAGTTTTATTTAACCTTATCTGTTACGAGATCGAGATAGCATGGTGAAATTATTGCTTTTTTTAACGAAAATTTCCAACTTCAATTTAATTTAAGCGCGATATCTCCAAAACTTCTAGTTTCATTTCAAATATATATTTTTTTTGTATTTGAAAGCCCTAAGCGACTGCCACCAATGCCGCTTTAGTGTGATGCCCCGAATCTGCTGAGTAACAGTGCACCTCGACGGTATGCCATTTATATTGGAAGATTTTTTCAATTCCGTGGCGTGTAAAACAGCTTCTTTGAAATAAACTAGCCTATATACTTTTTGTGTTTATTAAATAAATATTTAAGAAAAGCATATTTTGGAGCGACAGAAACCCAGAAACAGTAAATGTTTCATACACAACGATATCTTCTATACCTAAACCAGCAATCGTGTTTCGTAAAAATGTTTAAGAAACGCACGATTTAATTTCTCACTTGGCCTGTTTCGTTATAAAAAACGATGGAGCATCGCGGAAGTACTCCTGCGGCAACAGTACTCGCTATACACTTTTTATTAGGAATTAATATCTGGATACTATTGAAGTTATTACAAAGTACGGTAAAGTGTTTTTTGTTCATAACGTAAGTTAGTAATAATTATGGTACCAATTTGCCGCGGATGTACTTGTGTGTTTTATGTATGAACTCACTGAACACTAAAATACTCGGTGTCCGAGTACAACATAACCAACAACCAAAGAACAACCAAATTCACTTGCAGGTAAATAAATAAAAGAAACCCAGATGGGCGAAACAACTATATAATATAATGAACCCGTTCATTACCTAAATTATGATCTAATGATTATAATTCTTGAACGGTTATCATAATTTTACTTGATTCGTATACTTGTAAATCATATAATCTACTAGTTTTTTTTTTTTTATACAGGACAATACTTACATTAGCCGTTAAAATTATGACAGCAAATATTTTTCATTCTGGATTTGTATCACACAAAAAACTGCCGGTGAAAGGAATGCGCTTTGTTACTATATTTCGTATTTGCTGATCAGTAATTATAATCAAGGAGGCCATACGGGCAAGTCCGTAGACAACTACTAGTATATAAAACTAACATGATTCACAAACACGCCTCGCAATAATCTCCAAGTTATTTTGCATATTCATCGACTTACATTACGTCTCACTGAAATTAACTCACTAATATTATAATAATACAAGAGAATAGCTGAATTACCTAACTACATATATTTATTACGTAGGAAGTCGTTACAACAATCTTTTAATACATAATAATATATTAACACGGGAAAGTAAATCGTTAAGAATCAGATTGGCAAAAGTCCAAAGTGAAAACTTATAACTTAGAATTTTAATTTATCAGTGGAAAGTACTATATATCATATATATATATATATATATATATATATATATATATTATATACCTACTACAGATAATTATAACTCTTGTCACCTACAGGCTACATTATTTGTCCCTTTCGTACTACAGGATATAATATTATTTAGGTGTCTCTTTTTGCTGACGAATCTTTCTCGCTCGGGTACACTCGGCGGTCCCGAGTTCACCCGATCGAGCCTTTCACTTCCGAGCGTGACGGATCAGCCTCACTCATAGCCTACAAAAATCTATGTGCGATGCGCCAAAAGAAGTTTCCACTTCAAAATGGTGAAGGCAGTACCATCCTACTCTTTTTGTTGTACTTTACTTTGTTTCAGATAGAAGAACAGATACAGAGATTAATACATAAAGAAATACATCATCGTATGAACACATAATTGAAGATTCAGAAGAGACAAGAACAAGAATTGATCAAAGGCGATGTTTGAATCGCAGTTCCATTCCATCATGCTACTGCTTGATGAAGGTAATTCATCATAAAACTATAATTACTTAATATACTAAAATTATGTAAAACGGGAACCATGTTTTTCACTTTTATTCGCGGAGCGCGATATCTCGCGAGTCCAAGACATCGATCTCCGATCCGATCCGACCGATCGTAGATAATGTCATAATATCTACGCAACATTTTTATCAACATTTAAATAATTGTAGTAATGAAAATAACCATGTTTACTTAAAATCCTATACCGTTAATATACTCTTAAAAATGAAGGTTCACAAAAAACGGTTTCTAATTTTTATTATTTCGTAAAAAAAAAAGCTTTTGCCACAAATGTCAAACTTGGAACATATATTTTATGCTCTGAAAGTTTCATAAGTAACAATAATAAAAACCAGCCAAGGATGGATGAGTTGTGATAAGCAGAAGACAGTTTTATTAAAATTATAAAAAATGGGATCATTACCTACCATGTTTTTTTTACTTTTATTACATAATTATGGATTATTACTTTTATTTCGGCATTGTCTTCGGGTGCCTTGTTCTTGAGTCTCGTAACATAGTAAAAAAACTCATTAATTAAAAATTAAAATCTTATAATAGTTCCTGGACTAGGTATAATACAAATGTATCAATTGTTATAGCTACGAACCGCTGCCCGCAACTTCATCCGGTCATTAGATAATAATTACTTTTATAGCCTACCGCCATCCACCCGCGATCTACCGACATATCGCGACATAGCGCTGTCAGCGTTTCCCATTTGGGGGGTCAGTATGAAATAAGCAGCTTTATTTCACTAATGATTGTAATTTTTTAATTGCACCTATATGTAGTGCAATTATGTCATGCTTTCAGTAATATTTTCATATATTGTAAGTATTTATTGTAACTACAACTGGTTGTCCTTAATAAATAAATAAATAAATAAATAAGTATAGGTAAATACATAAGCATAGGTACTTCTATTTGCTATACCTAAATGTGTTTTATTTTACCTTATATTTCAGGGGGTTTAAAAACTTGAGTGGGTCACGAAGGGAATTGTACTAAATTTTGCGGGCCATAGCAAAACAATTTGGGAAACACTGGCCTGTGTCAATCAGTGATACCGCAGCATTGTACTGGTGTTTTTTTTTATATTATTAGTTACGTAATTTCGAAAATTACCTCGTACATCCAAACGTACCAACATTTTGTACCTTTTTATTATAATTAAGTACGAGTATAGACTCCTAATACTCATCCTCTGTACTTGATGACAGTGGTACAAAATCGTTGGTACGCGAATTCAGTTCGGACTTGGCCATTTCAACTCCTTTTGTTTGTCATTAGACATTTTGAGATCACATCAGCCCGCATCTGAAGTGATCGTGAACTATCCGTACAGATATTGCCGATAATTTCACATTTTTTGCCAATCACGAGTGCTCAGTGGTACGTAGGCGCATTGCGATCTCTAGATGATCACGTGAAAAGTCCGCTTCCATACTTTTTACTATTGTTTTCTTATACGGCATTCGACTTAAGTCTTCTCATACCTACTAAATTTTATTGTGTATTAATAAAATGTAAATTAGAAAAACATTGTTATAATAATAATATCTATGGACGCTTTCACACCACGTCAATCTGGTTCCGTGGTAAGTTCTCGAAGAACTTGTGTTACGGGTAGGTACCAGACAACGAAAATATATTTAATACTTTTATACTATACATATATTTAAGATTTTTATTATATATAATACACATATTTAATACACATCCATGACCCAGGAACACAGAAAATATTTTTGTTCCCTGGCAGGATTCGAACCTTCGGCCTTGACGTGGCGGTGGGGCGCTTACCACTGAGCCACAGAGGTTTATTATAATGTTTCAATAAGAACATTTTCAAATTAAAATTTATGCCCGTTATGAAGCCCCTCTCAATAGGGTATTAATTATTACTTGTAATCTATTTAAAGTTTTGGCTTATGAGAGTTTATATCTTGGAATTAAAGCTAAAACTTATACAAAATGATTTTATTTAAGAATATAACGCGTTTGTAATTATAATATAATAAAACTTGGTAGGTATATTTATATACACCTGCTTTGGAGACCTCTAGACAAACCAGCCGACACCCGAGAGTCCATTAAGGAGGAAATTAAAGAATATGTCATCTATGTGTCAACAATTGCCGAATCATCAATGACATTTGTCATACACACAATATATAAAACCTCGCCGTTAATTTCCGCCGCGAAAACTTATTCTGAACGTATAAAAGATGGCGAACGTGACATTCCCTCCATTTGCAGACGATGACATACGGTTTGTCAACACGAGCAAACGTTATTTATGATAAGACCCTTAATCTATACGTACACCAGCACGGATTCCGTATGTGGCGACTGTTTACACCCGAGAGCACTTTGACGAATGAGAATGAACCAGAAGTATTCATAATTACGAGTAGTCGAGGTAATCTCAAATCTCAGCATCGTTGGAGTTCCTCTAATTCATGCCAGAATCTTATCCTACACCTCTGCTCGTCATTGAAGACTGGTACTGATTTTAGTCTCTAAATGAGGGTGGACTCTGATCCCCACCATGGTTCGGCCTTGACGTGGCGGTGGGGCTCAGTAGCCTAGGGTGAGCCCAG
The DNA here is from genome assembly GCA_963853865.1 of Helleia helle. Lineage (NCBI taxonomy): Eukaryota > Metazoa > Arthropoda > Insecta > Lepidoptera > Lycaenidae > Helleia > Helleia helle. Next base: position 2,865,183 of record OY971425.1, on the reverse strand, counting down.
CACCTTGGGCGAAGCTAATTGAGCCGAGGGGGCTCTTTGTACCCCTCTTATAAGAGGAGGGGACAAAAGAGCAGGGGGCAAGGGGCGAGGATGGGAACCTTACCCCATTGTACTGCCCCACGTTGGGAGGGGTTGTTCTGTGGTGCGGGACAACCCCTCTGTGGAGGTGACGTCGGTTCCTTGCGGGACTGACTAGCCGTCGAGGTGCCCTGTTTGCTTAACAGATCCGGGGCACCTCACCAAGGCGGCACTGGTGGCACTCGCCAGGTTTTAGTGGGTAGAGCTGCGTCCACTTACTACCTTTCAGGCGCAGCGACTCCCACATCAAACAATCCCACAAAAAAAAGGTGGACTCTGATAAATTATATGATCTTAAAGATCAGAAAGAGACATCAGATCTTCAATCCCCATGTCGAACTTTATACCTATCCGACTGAACCGACTGTCCGCTTGCCCCTTCTATAAAAGAAGTAGTCGCAGCCTAATCATGATGATTACCAATATTCTGCTAATGGCCAAGATCGTATCCAACTAGAACGACAATTATATACCAACTACAAAGCTACAGAACCCTCACGTCCAGATTCAGCATTGAAAACTAACACGAATCTACACACCATAAATCGACGTAAATATTTCAGTCATGTGATTTAAACGAGTATCGCTTATACAAGAAGGCAGGTCACCTCCATCTAGTGACGGAGGTTCTTGCCGAGATGCACTCCTATGTCTCGGATAGGAGGTGTCTCGGTGAGAGCCTTACGCTGGACGGGATCCTGCGGGTTCGCCGACTAGGGCAAGAGGCGTTAATGCGGAGGTGGGGGGAGGACCTGGCGCAGCAACTGTATGGCAAAAACCTGACGGTTGCTTTGCGTCCGGTCCTTGAGCGGTGGATGCGCCGTAGCGCAAACCCCTCACCTTCCGTTTGACACAGGTGCTCACAGGGCATGGTTGCTTTGGTGAGTACCTGTGCCGGACGGCCCGCAGGGAGCTGTTAACAGTGTGTCACGATTGTGGCGCGGCGGTGGACTCAGCCCAGCACACACTCGAGGTGTGCCCGAGATGGGCGGCGCTGCGTCACAGTCTGACATCAGTCATCGGAGGGGACTTGTCTCTGCCGAGCTTCATCTCCGCGATACTCGGTGACGACGAGTCCTGGACGGCGCTGGTCTCCGTCTGCGAGACAGTAATGTCCCAGAAGGAGGTCGACGAGCGGGTGAGAGAGGCCATCGACGAGGCCTCCTCCCGCGGGCGACGAATGGGGGTGCGTAGGAGGCGCTATTTAATGCGCCTCCAGTAACGCCCCTGTGTTCGTGTCGGGCTCAGGATGGGAACCTGGGTCTGTATGGCACGACGTCGTGGGGACTGCTTAGTAGCGGCCGGGCAGTCCCCCCCTACGAGGAGTAGTATGGCCTTCGCCGGGGCCAGCCTGTCGCTGAGGTGATCCTGTCCGTTGCCTGCATATCCGGGACCCTCAAAAAGCGGCTGAGGGCACTCGCAGTGGTTTTAGTCAGGGTGGGCACTCCCAGGCGAGTCCCACATTGGGTCAGGATCTACCCGAAGATCCTTGCTGCATCCATAAAAAAGGTCACCTCCATCTAGGTCGAATATCTCAGTGCTGTGGATGATCCAAGTTAAATGATAGGAATCACCTGTCTAGAACGGGTTGATAACGATGATGATGATAAACAATAAACATTATCACATGATGTCAGACACCAAGCACGCCTTTCACAGCCACCACTTGAGCTAACAATACGCTCGGAATGCTTTCGACACGCCACGAGGTATTTTGTCATCAAACACTTTTATTGTTAACTAATAATGGACACCAGCGGGTGTGAAGGACAGTCTAAGAACGTGGAAACACGAAACAAATATCGTTCTATTCTTATATCTGGATTTAATACACAAACGGTAAATAAACGAGCTAATTTATTTGATAGTTAGTATTTCCTGCAGTTTTAACAAAACAAAAATCTTCTTCATAAATAAATAGTGTATAACCTTCTTCAATAATTGGGCTTTCAAATGCAAAAATACTTTTTTAATCCCACTGATAATTCTGGAGGTTAGCGCGTTCAAACTAACAAACACGAAGAGTGCTTGTTTGTTTAAGCTTCATTATATACATATAAGTAAAGATTAATGCTAACTAAAACAAAACTCCAGTCATACGGACGCGTCGATCAATCAAGTGTACATATTAGATGAAGTTGTCTGATGATGACGAACTTTAAAATATATTAGATGAAGTTGTCTTATGATAACGAACTTTAAAATATATTAATTAATTTGCGGTATTTTATTACGTACACAAAATAATTACGAAAGAGGAAAAAACAATTTGAATTGCAATCGTCATATAAATATAAAAAACTCATTTTAATTTCTAAATTACCAACTAATTAATTAAATAAGCAAATATTTTTTTAATCTATTGCTATCATTTTCGCAATTAAAATGTAACATTCCATTAACATTACTTCTTAAGGATATTATCTTAAAAAGGTCCAGTGAAAAATATTTTAGTATATTACTTAATACCTTGAGTTTTATGATGTTCAAAGTATATTTATTTAGAATGATCTTACGAAAACAGTTGTATATTACTTGTATAAGTCTTGAATGTCACATAAATGTAGAAGAAATACATTGATAAACAGGACAACCTTAGAACATTCCACAAAAAACTGATATTTTCATAGATAAAAATATATTATCATAAAAATATATCTAAGTATACATAATAATGTGGGTATAGATAATGATTTCACGAAACAATAATAGGACGAATAAGGAACCGTGCGATTTATTTTGTTTAGGATTCAATGTCAAATTATGTATGCTAACCATGCTTAGTGTGGCTAATGTTAAATCAAACTGAAGGTCAATGACAAGGGCATGCTAGCGGAGCTAATTCACAAACTAAATCACATTGATAGTAGTGTGTATGTGAAACATTTCACCAGAATTTTATAGCAACATACTTAATGTGATGTAATATTTTTTGACACATCTTTATCACACATTTTTTTACAAGTAAAATTTTAGTAACATTATAAATGACTAGCTGGTGCCCTCAGCTTCGCTTGCGTTAACTTAGATATACAACTGTATCCGGATTCATGATGGTTATTTTTATAGCCTATTGCTCCAAGGTGTAAGCCATCATCATTTCAACTTTCAGCCAAATCAGTTCAGCCGTTTTGTCATGTAAGACATCCAAACAATTTTCGCCTCTGTAATGGCTAAAATTACCAGCAAAAAGAGGTGCACTGTTTAACATAAAATAAAATTAATTGTAGCTGTTTCCCAAGGCTTTGCCTATTTTAAATTAGATTTACTGTTGTATCAGGGCTGATAACAATTATTTTGTAGCCTGAAGTCACTCAGTAATAATGTCGCATTATACTGGGAGATTTTTAAAAAATGAGATGAGTATTTCAAGACTTCCTCCAACATCAGTTTAGTTAAGAATATGTAAAATATGTTTTGGGAAATTTAATTTCCTAATTCCTAATATTTTACATATTCTTAATCTACTAAACTCATTCTTAATCTGGAGTTCAGATGGTCCACAGACTACTAACTAGTTTATGAAAGTTGTACAACATATTACAGATTGATTGATGCATCCACTGTCTATTAATAATACATAAACCTACATAAGGATAATAAATAGTAAACTCATATTACGAGTATAAACAAATCAATCACTTTTAATTTGACATATTATTATTGTCAAAATATATTCGCCGTATACCAGATCAATTGAAACATTGTTAGACTCTGTCTAAATGCAGATATAGATCTTGGCAGCTGAATATGACGAATACACCAGTATTAATGGCCGGTCCGTGTTGGATGCGAGTGGCAAGGGATTGGCCACCTCGGCATTCATTGAAGGAGGCCTATGTTCGGCAGTGGACGGATAATGGCTGATGATGATGATAAAGAATTTATAAGAAAGGACGGACAACTTATTTGATGATACTAAGAAAAAATAAAAAAAGTATTTTTAAAAGACCAAACTAATAGATACATAATTACTATGTATACTTGTTTATGACATTTGAGTCAATCTAAGCAGCAAACAGATTTTGTCCTTAAGAAATATATGATGCTATTTTAAATCATATCATTATCGGCCTGTGGTATGTCATTGTCTGTTCAGCTATGTACATAAGTTCAGATCAGGTGTTAAATTGGAATAGCTAAATATTAATTTGGTGGAATGACCTGGTTGATAAACCAAGATCTAGTCATTAATAGATCATCATAGATACTGACTCATATTAATTAAATATGTAACATTAAAGAGAAATTATTTCAAATAAATGATAAATCATCATTATCAACCATTTTCCGTTCACACCCATTGGTCTTCTATCAATGAACGCCAAGATATCTGAGATATTAATAATACATATCGGAAACACATCTATAATGGGGATTTTTTTAATTAATGAGTTTGTATTGCTTAGAACTATGATATCTGATAATTAGAGAATCCAAATTATCTTGCAAAAGTGGTATTTTACAATAAATCCTAATCACTAATTACATTTACTTACAATTACTCCTTTATTTAGTTTGAACCAGTTCTCAGTGGGACACTCACTGATTGCCTTCGTTTATATAAACAATAGCATTAACAATATTTATTAAACCATATCTTGTAATGCGATAAGCATTACAAGAAATGGTTTAATAAATTATAACATATCATTAGTCATGAGATCAAAGATTTTTTAATGTTTCTGTTATTTTAATTAAAAAAGGTATAATCTAACGTTTTCTTAAATTTCACTAATAATGATAGCACTAATTTTGCAGATTCTATTGTAAGAATGAAAAAATCATAATTAAATGTGATATAATCTATAAAAAGTAGTTTTATGGCTATGAAAACCAGCGAAAATGTTAAATTCAGCTTTTTAATACAGATGAAGAGTTTGTTTTGTTTAGATGCAAACAATAATCTCTTAACAAACCAATTTAAAAACATATTTTTGTAGTATATGTATAATTTTTCATCCAAAGGTAGTTTTTATTTATAATGGAAGATTATTTTTAATTTTTTGGGTGATAGAGGGTATGTATCACTAGCATTTTGTTAATTTATTAAGATATTTCTGATAATACCTAGATGTGATTAGGGTTTTAATTATAAAACAGTAATGTTTTACAATCAACATTATGTTAAAGATGAATAAATACAATTCCTATAATATGTGTTTGCCACATTTGATAAAGAAACGATTTTCTTATAAGACAGTAATAAAAATGCATTATTAGACAGACGCAATTGATTTAAATTTGTGATTAATCAAATATTGAATAATATGTAGGTACTCACTTTGAAAACTTCGGAGAAGAAACCAGCTCCTATTTTCTCCAGGATAAAGTCATCGAATGGATACAGTGCAGCCACTGCAGTTCGTAGAGCAGTGCATGATGATCCAGTAACTCTACGATCACCTAGCTTTTCACCATCACTCACACTTGACTCCGCACTAACATCATCACAACACCCGCGTCTACTGCGTCCTCCATTCTCCTGGAAACGTCTCCCGATCCTAGAATTCGGGCCTCGCACAAACCGTCCAGCTTTAGCTGTTTCATCTAAATTTGTAAAACTCTCAGCGATCGTAAGCACTTTTGTAGGCCTCCGCCGCTCGAAGTTCCTCTTCGAAACTTCTAAATAGTCGTCTTGCATTCTAACTGTTGATCACGAACTCGTAAATCTTAGCCCGCTTCGTACATAGTGATCATTAATGTTATAAGGATACAGAGTTTCCATCACAACAATAGTGGCGGTACTTCTAGCTCGACGAGATATAACATTGTAAGTCACAGAAAAAATTCGATTTTACTTGTCACTTTCACACATTATATTCATATGCATACCAGTTAAATTAATGGTATGGTTATACAAAATCGCGATTCGAACGAGCGAGTTTATTTAATAAATTTGTATGTTATGACTTAACAGTTAACATTCATTCGATCAGTTCACTGACTGAGGACGCGCGTAGTGCGTACTAACAAGCAAAGCAACGAAAGCTGAAAATAATGCTGTCGCCACCTACAACAACAGCTACAAATGACGTGTAAATTTTTAATGTTGGTAGTGTATGTGTATCATTGAAGATATAATTTCAATGTTGGTATTTTATAGTTGCGTTCACTATTAAAACAAAATCAATTTTTAGGTTTAATGTTTCCTCTTAACCACAACCTAATTTTTTAATAATTTTATTTACATGATAATAATAATTTAATAAATAGTGATAATAATATTTTGTTCATTTTTAACATAAGGTCATAAAAGTACATTTCTGATAACATATGATATTGTTAGCACATAATAAGTTGTAAACAGTATCAATCAGCTGATATAAAAAAATAATAATTTGTTATTATTATGAAAAAAATCCAAGATTGCCCATCAGTATTTTTATGCTGTATTCAAAATTTAGATTAACAAAACGAATGCCCATAATATCACAACAAAATCAACGCCTTGCGACAATTTGAACCTGGCAGTTATAATACCAAAAACGAAAAATATTACGTTTTAAGTGATATTGAATTTTAAGAACGCATTATAACGAAAAAAAGTATTAGAATCTGGTTATCTAAAGCGTGTCCTGAAGTTTTCTTTAAATTTTAATCTGGTAACATTCCTATCAATTATCAAGCACGGTATCAAGACATGAAGATAGGAAATAAGAAGAATAAAGAGGAGATGCCCCTTTCTTTAAACTTACAGCTGTAAGTGGGTGTCTGATCCGCCATCTTGAGTGCCCTTTTCTTAGTAGTATTTGTGGTTTTGCTGTCAAAACCCTAGCAATGGTAGCCATGTTAAATAAGCTAAGATCAAGTATCAATAGATTTGACAAGCTAATAATAATACCGTATTGGAACGAGATAACAACATACGAAAACTCCAAGAGTGACAGAGACATAGACACTTTCTTTTGTCTTTGTCAGAATATCACTCTTTGTTTGTTGGGCACAACAAGGATGTGCCCAACAAAAAATTATCGACTAAATTTGAATGCCATACAAACATTCTCACTCGTGAACAGTTTGTCAAATATGCCGCCATTTTGTACTACTTTTTAATTTGGTCGGTTTATGTAGGTATGGTGATACCAGTTTTGTTATAGGCAGATTACCCAAGAATGTGGTATTATATAAAAAGGGTGACTGAAATTTTCGAAATAAACACAATAAAAACAAATATGTTTATTGCTATCCTTAAAGGCTATGTACTATAGATCTTATATATTAAGACGTATATAGCCTTTTTTTTTATTATTTATGTTTTTAGCGGTTTGTTATTAGTCATTACATAATATTTTCGATAATCCAGAAAAATGCAGCTGTCTAAAATTACAATAAATGTTTGGTTAGGGCTAATGCTTATAGTTATCTATCAACCTTTACCAGTTTTTTATTATTTTTAATTCACTTGTTTCATGAAAATAAGTAGACTTGTTATTATGAATGTGGTATCCCTGTAAAATATGCCTGTCCCTTTCGGGTAAACGCGAATGTCAATTCCATATTATACTTGTTCCTAGATGTTAAGTGCCGATTTGAGTTGTAGGCATACACCTTTTTTTCGTAGGTATGCCAAGTCCTTCTATATTATTATGTCTATGTATCAAGACGTATCACATCTATGGATTATAGAGTTATATTTTATTCTATGGTATAGATACAAACATAAACATATATAGTAAGTATATACTAAGACTACAATATATACTAGGATACAAAATACAAGGAGTGTTAATTTCTGTGATATCATTGTCTCTGTGTATGAATTAATGTGTCCGTCGAAATCTTGGAAGAATAAATTCTGGAGACCACATGTGATTTTTTTTCTCGCCATTTTTGGCGGGGGCGAGGAGACTACTACACTCACAAATAGCACACATATGCAAAAATAATCTGTTTTTACAAATGCAGACATATTTAACGTGTCACACTTAAAAATTCTTGTAAGTACACATGCATAAAATTTAGTCATGACATTCTATTTGAATACAAAAAATTGTTTATACATGTGTGTGTAAATAGTGAAGTGGTATACGTAGCTCCTAGAATATCGATGAATTCTTTATAGGCCAGTGAAAATCGAAATTAGCCCTGCACTACATTTTTGTATACGATATAGGTTCACTTATTGAGTATAAAATCACAAAATGCTGACAGATCCAGGTGGCACCATCTTGAAATAAAGTTTTTGTAGGTAATAAAGTTTTGCATTTTTTTTTCTCTTTAAACTCTTTTGTAAAACTTACCGTTTACGATTTGTGGCCCATTAAATGAACCGGTTTTACTATCTCGGCCAATAACTCGCAAAAGTTTGGTTTAATCAATAAAATGTATTTATTAATTTTTTAACGTCAGTTTATTCTCTACAAATTTTGGTGTGTTGAAACTTTTTAAAATTCCTCCCTTTTACCGAGCGTTAAAAAAACGTTTAAATGACACAAATGGTTACCCATTTATTTATTTACACGAAAGCGTTTTCAAAGCGCGGCGCTTTTTTATCTAGCACTGTTGGATTTTCGTCGTTGAGCGTTGGAGCATTAAATCGAATTGAGCACACGGAACTCGCGCTAACGTCGGGTTTTAACGCTACGCTTATTAAACGCTCGTGCGAACCGGGCCTTAGAGGTTGTTTTTAGACTAGGATTTTGTATAATATGAAGATTATACATTTAATCATCATTATCAGCCTTTTTTTTTCTTTAACGCCGGGAAATGCTCTGAGGCATCCGGCGGGGGAGTAAGTCTCCCCACGCGGGTATGTGGGACTCGCTGCGCCCGAAAGCTCGTAAGTGGACGCAGCTCTACCCACTAAAATCCGGTGAGTGCCACCAATTCCGCCTTTGGTGAGGTTGAGCAAACAGAGCACCTTGACGGCGGTCAAGGCCTGAACCATGGTGGGGATAATTATCAGCCTGTACTATTAAGCATATTAAAGAAAATAATTATTCACATTTGCTTTCCACGAGGAATTGCTCTTGGCTCCTCCTCGTCTACTATCGCCAGTAATTCCATATTAGGATTTTTTGAATTTGCCTCTTTTTTTAGATCAAATTTTCTGTAGTTTGAGTATCACCAATGCCGCCTTTGGTGTGGTGCCCCGGATCTATTCATCAACAGGCTAGCACAACACCTCGACAGCTAGTCAGTCCTCTAAGAGACCGGTGCCGCCTCCACAGAAGGGTTGTCTCGCACCACAGGACAATCCCTCCCAGCGTCGGGACACTGCAATGCGTGAGGTTTCTATCCTCACCCCTTGTCAAAGTAAATAAAATGCAATCATGAAACTATTTATTACTAGATCAGTCAGGCTCATTCTGCGTGAATTGAGGTATATTTTGAATAGTTTTAATATATAATATTTTAAGTACTTGTTCAATTTGTAAAGTTTGGTATGAATACTGAAACACAAAACCCAGGATCATAGGTTTGTTTATATAACTTGGTTGGTAACTTGATTGGCATAGCAAAATTCATGACTGATTTATCTTTTTCTTTAAATTTCATAGGAATCCAACACAGATGAAATAAAACAAAAGATGTTTTTATCAGTTTATTATAATTCATGCTGACTATATACTTACGTTATGTATCTATATCACACGCTTGAAACATAATGAAAGTATGCTGAAGAAAACATCTCACTTCATCAAACGCTAAGATGATTTTTTCGAAGCATGTCTCCATAAAGAAATAATCTCTGTTCCATTAAAAAATAACAACACTAGCTCAATTATTCACAACTTCCTACCTATCAACTATTAAAAATTTAACGCTCAATAGCTATAAATACAAATATATTATTGCTGTTGCGGTTGTATACCTAGATTCACTTAACTATCTAGCTCTATACATTTATCTCAAAATGAGTATTCGTTCATTTCACTTACCTACATCTAGCCTAGCCTTACCTATATTAATATTGCTTCATGAAGGAGAATTTCTCCTTAAGTTGTAACAAGTACAAGTCATTAACTACACAAGCGACCATCAGATGGCGCTAGCAACAATATGATTCGCCATTTAAATATTATGATAGGAAAATATAAGGATTTGTATGGTTTACTAAAGATAAGAGACTACGGGTTACATACATACAACTTAGCTTAAAGTCCCTGTTATGAAATTGCTAAGGTATAAATTATTTATTTAATTTAGTCCACACCACTGGAACTTGCGAACTATGAAAAATTAATGAATACTAAATATTATGCTTACTTTAAGTTTTAGTGTAGTGATGTTCTCGATAATGTTATATTAAATCGCTACAATCTATTATTACGCAGTCCAGAAATCGTTTTCACATCACTGTTAAACATTGTGATAATTAGTTACTTAATGATATTTTTTTGTATTAAAATTAAATAATAATAGAAAAATACAATGAATGTGGCTACAAATTTAAGGGGTTACAACTAGATATTTGTATCGATAAAAATTCAGCTCGAAGCACTAGTGGTGTCCTGAAACGTGCACATAGGTTACGGTAAGCGATTAATACGATACTGAATAATCTGCGTTAGTGTAACATAATGTTATTTATAAGTATGAATATAAAAAGATCGCTAAATTATCCTAGCTACGTAACATGTGTTATATTAATTTGTACGTATCGTCTAAGCTTCATATGTAATATTTTAACAATAAAACGTGAGTGTAATCTATTTCAGTCCGCTACTTAAATATAATTCTGATCGAAAGTTCAGCGCTTCAGGTTCATAATATAACCATGTGAAATTCGCTAAAGAATTTTTTCTGGTGAATTTCAAATTATATAAGATTTCTATTACACGTTGCAATGATATTTGAATTTTTTACAAAAGTGAAAAATTAGAATGAATTACATGAGTAACAACCAATTTTCTAAATTAACAATCGTGTTTAAATAGTACATCAACCATAATATTATATTATTGTATAAGATATCGAAATTATTCTACTTTTCCAAATCATATTTCCATATAGATTTTACATTTTGTTGAATAAATTTGTAAAGCCAACAATCTGAAAACTTTACATCGATATAAAACCGGGTTAAAATCGATTTCACAACCGCACATCACTTATTTTGTGTATTAAATAAAATGTTGCCTATAAACCGGTAAGCGTATAGTGAGGTACCATATACATATTAAATCAAGAAAAAAATAAATGAAAAATTTGTCTCTGGATCTCAGATCATATAATAATGGCAGTATATAGTAATAGCGTCATAATAGCAGTACCTATTAATAATATGCTACTGCATGTAGCAAGTGATAGACTATATAAGTATCCCAACTCTTCTTAAGAAATTTAAACCGAGCCCTTTGACCAGATATTATATAAAAAGTTATGTATTCTTTCTAAGATGAGTTGAAAGATTCTTCTTTTTACTAAACAGAGTCATATTTAACTATGTATGTATACCGGATGTATTTGAAACGCTTGCGAAGATTAAACCCTAATAATATACTATTTATATACTATATAATGCATATAACCATTTATCTCAGAAACGTTTTTTAAAGAAAATTTTAGGACTTGTGTATTTTGCAAACCCGCAATGTATGTATACACACTATGCACTCATGCTAACCGCGAGACGCGCGACTAACGGGCGCACTGAAGACGCGCGCGGTGCGGGAGTTCGTTCACCTCGTGCATGCGGCGAACGCTATCAGCTGATTCAGTCCACCAATTACATTGCTGTTTTCTTCAAAAAACCATTATTTTAAAGCATTATCATCAAATTCCTGTAACATTATGTTTACTAAACCGGATTATACAAAAAAAAAAAAAAAGAAAACGCGTTTTCTTCACTTGTATCATATCAGGCTATGCCAACACTATCATACCTCTTTGTTTTCGCAAGCGTTCCAAATACACCCGGTATGGTCTAAGATTCAATTTATATTGTGACTAAAAGTGATGAAAGACTCACAAATTCGACTGTAAAAGCTATTATATTGTTAGTCTGGTATGTATTTGATACGTTCCAATCTGCTATGATTTAAACATCCCAGTGTGTAATATCGTATGTGATTATGGTAGGTAATTTAGCCTTAATTTTACATTAAAACATATCATTATTTTTGAATTTATCTAAATCTTTTCGAATTTTTTGATTTTTCCTTTTTACTATTTTTGTCCCAGATCAAAATAATTTTACTTGTAATATAAGAAAAAAAGATTTACATCTTTAACGTCTTATTCTATATCTAGAATAAAAATAATATTACAAAAAGACTACGGTCTAACAAATAAAAAATGAGCAAATTAATATCAAATAAATATATTTTATAAACCAATAAATTTATATTCATTTATGAGATAAACAAATCCGATATACATTCAATGATATTTACAAAAAAATATGAGTGTACGTGTTCGGCATTGTCTCACAAATCACAATGTAAAAAGCGCATCTAAATTTGTGGATCTAAATATTAAAAACTAATATAACCATAGGTACTCTTACAAGAAAATACACTTACTTTTAAATGCTTGAAATATGTAAAGGCCAACAGGCCATCATTAAAAAAAACCAAATTTATAATTCTGTCTTATCCAGAAGGAACAAAAGTATTTACGTAAATAAAAAAAGTATAGATATAAAACCTCATAGTAGCTCTAGTTGTATTTTCTATGTATTTACGAAGCCGAACCCTACTAACGTGCTAGAGGGGCTTTGAAAACTTAATCATAAAAATAATATACATAATTTACCAAGAAAACTAAAAATAACAATAATAAGAAATATACATCAAGCCATATAGTATAATTGTGCTGTTGTATGTACAATACAAACGTATTTTGTATGCAAATTTGAATATGGAAAGTGTAACCGAATTATTGCTTTAGCTATAGAAGTACCTAATGACGTTACGGCGTGAATCACCTAGGTATGACGTAGTAGAGAACGAGCGGCGCCAATAAGACCGCGTGGGGGGAGGGCAGTCGCTGGAGTGGCTGGCTGTTCGGCTCGTCTTGGCATTTCCCTGAAAATAATTATAGTGATTGGACATTTAACTTTATACATTTGTGTCGTGTTGCAACTGTAATAGGAACGCTTCGCTCTAAAACATCGGCTTACAGACATGGGTTAGTGATTTGTCACTCATGTAATAGCAATTCAACCAACCAGTGATCTGCATGTACGTCCCATTGGCCAATCATCCATCAGTGGTCATCAGTCGGCCAATCAGAGTGCAGAACCGGCGCACCGTTGCAACACAAATTTGGCGGGATTTGTTTTCATCTTGTCACATGTCACTCACCTTCGAAGGCGGCGTCGTAGACGAGCGGGTCGGCGGCTGCGCGCTCGCAGTTGGCGGCGGAGCGGGCGAGCGCGAGCGCGGCGCGGCCCTCGCGCGACACCCAGCAGTAGCGCCGCGCAGCGCCGCTGTCGCGCGACACGGGCGTCGTCACCACGAACGACGCGCCGTTCTCGTACCACCCGCCGTGGCACGTATACGCTGGTTACATACACCGTTGTTAATAAAAAAAGTGCGTGCGTACATTAAGTAGTAAGTACACATGTCAGAAGTGAAACTTATTTGGCAAACTATTTTTTAAATCTTTTTATAGTAATCTAAAGGTTTGAATTTCCGAGACTTGCGATGCGACGCTCGCTCTATCTCACTCTCTCTCTCTCTCTCTCGATCTTTCTCACTCGCTTGCTCCCAACTGTCTCTCCGTGGCTATGTGCTTCATGCTACGTTCACCCTTTCTCACTCTCTCTCAATCGCTCTCAATCACTCTCTCTCTCTTCTTGGACAAAAACGTTGCACATTTTTTATGACGTTTCATCCGTAAAAAAATTACCCTCATGCGCGCAAAGAAGTTTCACTTCAAAAAGTCCGCCGTCACGAGACGCTGGGCTGTTGCGTAACATCTGTGTTTATATTAGAATTCATAATTAACGCTCATAGATATCTGCACAACTTGAGGGTAATGAAGATGCGTTGCCCTCCTTTCCCCTATCCCCCCCAATGGGCCACCGGAAACTCACAAACTACACAAAACACCGCTGTCGCGCGAGCGAGAGGTATATTATAGAACAATTACTTATATTTTTATATAATAATAATCTCTTACCTGTCATGACCTCTTTGTTCTCACACGTCGAGTAGAACTCCATGTTCTTGACGGAGTTGCAGCCGACCTCCAGCCTATTGTACCCCCCGCAGCTGGTCTCTGAGTGCCTCCTACTCCTGAGGATGGGCGTCTCCGACATGTTCCTTATGCTAAAGTTAAACAACCTAGTAAGGTTGACCCTACGATTGTGTTCCAATATTGCTTTCTCTCTCTTATACCTATGTCCTCTATCTGGCGTCCCTCTCTTGTGGCGATGGTTTGAGATTATGTACTTTCCGGAGTACGGACACTCTTTTGATTCGGGATTGCTCGCTGAAAAAGATTTATTTGGAGTTCAGATTTGTTTTAATAATACTAATAATTTAATTAGTTTTAATAAAATCGAAATACAAGCATAATATGTCAGATTAAAGATACAGTTAGCACTTTCTGCGTAGATAGGACTGACCAAAATATTGATGTATCATAGGGTAGTTTCGAATAACTTTGTAACATTAGGACGTAAGACACCTCAGTCCTCCCGTGACCATGGTTACCGTATCCGAAACGTCGGGCTTGTAAAAATCTTAATAAACCGCGATAAAATCCGTAAAAATTGTTTCATTATAATGAGTGAAATTCGCGTAAACATCAGAAAACAATACAAGCATGTTGTAACATCATAAAATGTTGTAGTCCATAACATCCGCGGAATTCACCACGCTTCAATGTGTATATACATGTGTTTGTGTGTGTATGTTCTCACCGACGGGCGTGTAGTCTTACAAGTATGGATGTGTGTGTTCTCACCGACGGGCGTGTCGTGTAACAAGTATGTGTGTGTGTATGTTCTCACCGACGGGCGTGTAGTCTTACAAGTATGGGTGTGTGTGTTCTCACCGACGGGCGTGTCGTGTTACAAGTATGTGTGTGTGTATGTTCTCACCGACGGGCGTGTAGTCTTACAAGTATGGGTGTGTATGTTCTCACCGACGGGCGTGTAGTCTTACAAGTATGGGTGTGTGTGTTCTCACCGACGGGCGTGTCGTGTTACAAGTATGTGTGTGTGTATGTTCTCACCGACGGGCGTGTAGTCTTACAAGTATGGGTGTGTGTGTTCTCACCGACGGGCGTGTCGTGTTACAAGTATGGGTGTGTGTGTTCTCACCGACGGGCGTGTAGTCTTACAAGTATGGATGTGTGTGTTCTCACCGACGGGCGTGTCGTGTAACAAGTATGTGTGTGTGTGTGTTCTCACCGACGGGCGTGTAGTCTTACAAGTATGGGTGTGTGTGTTCTCACCGACGGGCGTGTCGTGTTACAAGTATGTGTACATACACATGCACGCACATGCGTGTTCTCACCGACCGGCGTGTCGTGTTACAAGTATGTGTGTGAGTGTGTTCTCACCAACGGGCGTGTCGTGTTACAAGTATGTGTGTGTGTGTGTGTTCTCACCGACGGGCGTGTCGTGTATAAGTGTATGTGTGCGAGTTCTTACCGACGAGCGTGACGTAGGGCGCGGTAACGGCGTTGAAGTGGTGCGGCGAGCAGGCTTCTTCGGGCCGGGCGGCGGGCGCGCCCCGCTGCAGCTCCGCGATGTGCGCGTCCCGCCGGTACAGCACCACACACACGTACCGGGAGACGCTGTACACACAACGACGGTTACTTCGACACGACGACTTAAGGCGACGCATTTTAACCAATCATTCTGATTCCGGACACGCGCCAGAGGGGGTTGAGTGTTATCGCCGGATTTTAGTGGGTAGAGGTACCCACTAAAACCCGGCGAGTGCCACCAATTCCGCCTTTGGTGAGGTGCTCAGGATCTAATGAGCAAACAGGGCACCTCGACGGCTAGTCAGTCCCTCAAGGGGACCGACGGCACCTCCACAGAGGGGTTGTCCCGCACCAACGTCCCAACGTCGGGACAGTACAATGGGGTGAGGTTCCCATCTTCGCCCGTTGCCCCCTATTCTTTTGTCCCCTCTTCTTATAAGAGGGGTACAAAGAGCCCCCTCGGCTCAATTAGCTTCGCCCAAGGTGCTAGACTGGCTGACCGCCACGTCAAGGCCTGAGCCATGGTGGGGATGTTTAACAGTGGACGGATAAATGCTGATGATGATGATTATCAAAATAAATTTGCTACGGAAGGACACAATGCTTTTGGTGGGGTTTGAGCCTCTTAACTCTGTTAACTGGATCTGACCCTCGTTAAACACTGAGTCGACATATATTCAGATTTTTTCTGGTCATCAAATAGTCTTGCTGGTGATGTCACTAGTTATTAAGGTAAACAAAGACTTGTGATTACCAGTGGCGTTACCAATATAGAACTCACCAGTGGTGTTGCCTGTATAGTACTCATTAATGGCGTTACCAATATAGTACTCACCAGTGGTGTTGCCAGTATAGTACTCACCAGTGGTGTTGCCAGTATAGTACTCATCAGTGGCGTTACCAATATAGTACTCACCAGTGGTGTTGCCAGTATAGTACTCACCAGTGGTGTTGCCAGTATACTACTCACCAGTGCTGTTGCCAGTATAGTACTCGCCAGTGGTGTTGCCAATATATAGTACTCACCAGTGGTGTTGCCAGTGCGCGACCAGCGCCACCGAGTTGCCACTCGGCGAGCTGGCCTTGATACTGACGCAGTAGACCTTCACCTCGGCGCCCGTGGCGTTGGTGATGCGGAGCGTGGCATTCCGCTGGTAGAACGTGTAGTTGCTGCTGAAGTCGAGCGTGTGCCACGTGTGCGAGAACGTCATCCAAGTGGGGAACTGGCAGTTGAATCTCACGGACACTGGAATTTAATGTATAGGGTCGTATTAAGCTAATATAAATAAATAGTATATTTATAAGTATAATAATTAATAACATATTACTAATATAGTATAATTAATAAGCTATCTTACGTCGAGTCATCAGCATTGAAATTGGTCATATAAGATTTTATTTTCGAAAACTCGTTAGAATAATAACTTCATTAATTCATGTTTTTTTTTATGTTAGTTGGATAGGCAAATTGGCAAACGTACCACCGGATGGTAAGTGGTCGATGTCGCCCATGAACATAAACTAGTATACCTGGAACGAGCCCAGACAACTCATTTATGTGTTGCCTATCCTGAGACATAAGATGTTAAGTCTCGGTGCCAGTAATTACACTGCCTGTCTTGCCCTTCTCTCCGAAACACATCAAAGCTGTTTCACGGGAGAAACAAACAAGATGGCGGTACCCATGCAGCCGGGAGCGCGGCACAGCGGTATTCTATACTAATGAGGTGCGCCTATGACCTTTGAAATTATTTTTTAATGCAAAAATGTATCAGGAAAAACGGGTCATCCCTTTTCTTCTATCCAAAACTTCTTCCTATGATATTTAGAGCAGAGGCGACAAGTGCTATTATCTCAGAACAAGTTTCTATATTAAAAGTAAAGAATTAATGTCGGGTTGTTCTTCTTTGACTGCTATGCTTGGAAACTCTTATGGAATCTTTCAGAGTTTTAATTATTAAACTATTTTCCTTGTTACGTGTATAGATTGCTTCTTCCTTGAAACAGCTTTGCTGTGTTTTGGAGAGAGACAAGACAGACAGTGCAATTACTGGCACAGAGACTTAACATCTCAGAATAGGCATAATTGAGTTGCCTGGGCTAGTTCCAGGTAAATTAGTTTATTTTCATGGGCGACGTCGACCACTTACCATAAGGTGGCACGTCTGCCAGTTTTCCTAACCAACTAACATAAAAATGATGATAATATTGTTTTTATTTAGGTAATGAATCCAGCATGGAAGGCCGACTGTTACGAAAGTCGACAAGGGAAGATCTAGTACGAAATTTTCAACTTACCCCTTTTTAAAGCCATGGTTCTGGAACCTTCGGTAGCGCTAAACAAGCCGTTGCACGTGGCGTCGCCCGACTGCGCTACCCGGTACTCCACCCCGCCGGCGGGCGCTGGGGTGTCCTTCATGTTGGTGCCCGATGCTGGAAAGGGAGACGTAAGATGAATTTTGGTGTTTCAGTTTGAATCCTTAATAACTATAAGGTAGTAAAATGTTACGAAATAATAAATGTCCATGAAGATTATAAAATAATATGTGATTGTTGGTTCTTTTGTGGCATAAGAAGGCAAACAAGCAGTCGAAGCCTTTTGGCGGCCACCGACGCCCATACACACAACCAGAGGTTAATGGTTATGTAGACGCGTTGCACTCCTTAAATATGCCCCGGAAACATCGTCAAGTTAATATAAACAAACAATAACAAAACAACACTTTTTTTTAACCCATTAAAGGTCAAATGAAAAGTAGCAATATATTTTTTTATTAATGTTTATTTTTATAATGAAATGGGAACAAAAAAATATAATTTACAAGAAAAAAATGAAAAATCGTAGTTTTCATGAAATTACAGGGGTGTACTCAATTGAGTACACTGACCGCCTGTGTATGATTTTTTTCTGAACATGCCTTTTCCAAACAATGTGTCTTTAGACACTTCTTACATTACCAACGCACTCTTGAATGGCAAATGACGCACGCAACGCAGCTGATTTTTAATTTTATCAGTATATTATCATATTATTTTATAATATGATTCTCATTACTTATTTGATATAACTGTAAAAAAAATCATAAGTATGTCGGCCAAATAGTCTTATTTTGAAAATTTTTCGATCGAAGTGGCTGTTAAGTCATTGTCCACAAGATGAAGGTTTTATATCCCGAAATCTGTGCCTAAACAGGGCCTATATAAATTTCATATTAGAGGAAACCCTGTAAAACTCATGCCTATTGTGTTGATTTGCGTATAATTTGTTATATTATGATTCATGTCAACAACATCATTATCGAATACTTGTATAGGATTGAAGCCTTACAATTCATCATAACCAGTACGCATTCTGTCATGAACTTCGGAAGGACTCTGAAAAGTTGAAGAATATGAATGGGTACATTTCCGCCAGGTTGGGTTTAGATTCTCAGTGGATGGGCTGGTAATTACTCGTCTTCTTTTTGAAGCCAATAGTTCATCATCACTGTCGGCATAGTCGGTAAAATAGTGATTCTCTCTATTCACATTCAATACTTTGATAATACCCGGTACATCTTGTGATATGAAACTAGTTGCCATATCTTCATCGGCACCTTCCCCGTCATCAGATAACGCACTTGGATCAGGTGGTACCATAGCCAAGTCAGAATCTTATCGTCGCTTTCCAGTAAAAAGGCTGAGCAATAGTTTCTTCAAGCCTCTTGGCGCTGTTTAGAGCTGTAAATAGTCGTTTCGCCATTTCAAGAATTTGAAAAAAGTCAGTTATTTTACTTAGGTATGTGGTCAGTGTACTCATTCGAGTACAGCTACTTTTGTATGACTATATTTTTATGTTATCTTTATATAATTAATTATATTTATTTCTATACCACAGTCTGATATGTATTTTATAAGAATGAACTGAAAAATAGTACGTGCAAAAAGTAATGGGTTATAAAAAATAAAAATAATTCACTTACCGCCACAGTGTTTTCGTACTACAGCTTCAACTGACACTTTTCGTTCAAAAAAGCTAAATTCCTCACGGTTTATTAATCACTTTAATTGAACAGTGTTATAATGAAGCAAAATAAAAAGGTACCCCTCGTAAATTGTGCGAGATTTGTAATTTACACTAATAAATATCGCTGTACTCAATTGAGTACAGTGACTTCTAATGGGTTAAGTGGGACTCTCTGCGCCCGAGAAGATGGTAAGGTGGACGCAGACTCTACCCACTAAACCCCAGCGGTGTTCTCCTCCTCGTTTGGGTGACCCGGCGCGAGAGCTATGGACGTCCGTACCGGGCCACAACGGTGTGCCATACGGCACTCTTCTCTCGAGGCGGAGGGTGGCATCCCTTCCTCCTTCTCCGCTTAAGGCACATTGAACACACAAGGGTGCCTTATAGCTCAGACCTTACGCGTGCGCAGCGGATCCCCCGATCGGCCGCGCACAGGTCTCTCACGTCAGCGCGACCGCCTGTCGCCGTCGTGCTCTCCTGCGGGAAGAGGCGCCAGTACGCTCCCTCTCTGGCTCCGCCTCCTCCTTCAGGGACATCACGTCCTCGCAGAAGGAGAGGACCACCTGCCATGTGCTCTCACTGACGGTCATCGCTCGGATGACCGTAGGGAGCGAAACAAAACCACACTACGTTAACCTAATAGTACCGTGTTAAGTTCGTAATAACTTGCGTCAGGGGTACTAGGAACGGAAATATATTAAAGAGCTTTTTATAAATACATATAGCCAAGTCCTTGACTACATGAAGAATATCAGAGCTTGACCATTCGAATAGTCAGCCGTCTTAATAAATTTTTAATTTGAAAAAATTATTAATTTTAAAATTATAAATGTCTTCTTCTAGGTGCTACAATAAATTAATATGTGCAATGAATCATAGCTAAGTTGTTAACGACATGTCTTACCAATACCGTTAGTACTCTCGTAGACGAAGCAGCGGTAGCGGTCCTCGTTGCTGGTGGCGTGGTTGTGGTGCAGCTTGCCCACCAGGAAGCGCAGACTGCCTTCCTTCCATGTGGCCAGGCATTCCAGCTCTTCGACTGGAAAATATAATGACAAGTTTCAAAGGTGTCCCTCCATGCAGTAAGAGGTAGTGTCAAGTGACAGCTATGCTGTCGCGTTTCATGCAGTTTGTGAGGATGAGATGGGCGTCGGTAGTCACCATAAGGCTCCGACTGCTCGGTTGCCTCGTTATGACATAAAAAAATCTAGAAACCTGGTAGCATTAATACCACCTCCTAATTACCAATCTTGCTCGTGTTTTCAATGCATATTTGCTGTATTTCGGATGGTAAACTATAGTATAGTTGCCTACTACCGCCAAGACTTACTTGACTCTCAGAACAGGCGACGCTTGACAAGTCACATAGGCATTGCAAACAAAAACATATATCCCCGGGAGTGTAACAGATATTTTTAGGTTTTTAACCGACTTAGCAAAAAGTTATTTATTACTTATTATTATTATAAATTTTTATAATAATATTAAACGTTTATTTCACTATTTCATTTTACTATAGCTACATGCACGATGAATTGGAAGAAGTTGGGGAAATGTAAAAAAAATCGGGGAAATTGGATTGCCTACCCATCGTGGCAATTATGAGTAAAATCTTCATATATTTCCTCAACATTAACATGCACCTAAATATTTATTTAAAAAAATTGACAAAAATAAAAAAATTCAAGTGGCTGATTTTAAGTTCAGAATTTCAATGTTCTAAATACGCCCGAATTTTATTTCTCCAACGAGAATTTTATTTGAAAATCGAAATATTCAGTTGTGCACAATTCGTGTCTAGCTATTCCTGGCCGAATCACGGAAATTGCTAAGACGTCATTTCTGGAACATTCGGCAACTCTTATCTGCTAAAAGTTTATTCGCCTGTCACTTAAAATAGCACAATTCTTTTTCGTGCGCCGCCATTGTTGAGGTTCATTTTGCTGATTTATTCTGAATTCTACGAGTTTGGACGTTTTATTTTTAATCTACTTTAAAGAGTTTAATCTCAACATTTGTTAAAAGTAATAAAAGACGATTGCATTAAGGGACAGAAAGTTAACATTAATAAAAACATTTTACAAAAAATTAAAACCGACTTCAAAAATACTAAACAAAAAACTAATAAAATAAACTATAAATTGTAAGCACTAAAATGAAAGAAACACAGTTATTTTATTACTTTTTTCTTTAGTATTTTTGAAGTCGGTTTTAATTTTTGTAAAATGTTTTTATTTCTTAATTTTTTGTGATTCCGAAATTCGTCGTCTTGGCGTTCATTGAAGGAGGCCTATGTTCGGCGGTGGACGGATAAAGGACGATGATGATGATGATTACGATGACTGCGACATACTATGGTGTGCTACCAAAACATCCTATACAATTGTTACATCGAAAAGTAATACAATCAGCATATCGTCGAGGTCTCAGATGAAGTAAAAAAAGGTAGATAGCGCACTTGGAACAAGAAAGTGAAGCCACTTTTTTAAGTATGTGTGAGTGAATGAAGGGTTGCCATTTTTTAAAATATCCCTTAAAATTGTATATTAATAAAAATAGGTAATAAGTGAATGCGACAGTGAATATTTTTATAAAATACAATAATATTACGAATATGTAGGAGGCGTGTAGGATCACTTTATAAACTGTCTCAATAGATATGTTATTGACACAATTGTTTTATTTATTTATTTATTCCCATGAATGTAGTAAATACATAGGTGATATTAAAAAAAAAAAACAAGTTCTATACATTCTACCATACCATGGTGTGTGAAAATAAAACTTTACATAAATAAACAATTAATATAAATTAACAGGAAAAAATAGTTACAATTAAATAAACTTGATAAATACAACATGTCCTTAAAATCATTGTCAGAGAATAACAGTTTCAAAATAATTGATTATAATAGTAATTAGAAAGTCACATTTTATCAATACACAATTTAAATTAAATACATAATATGTCGTTTTCCATTAAAAAAAACATTTAAATTATAAAAACATTTCTCTGCAAGCCACACTGTTACATTTTTTTTAATTTATTAAATGGTAAATCTTTGAATTTATAAATAATTAAATACATAGTCCTGCTGTGGGTACGTGAGTCCCAAAAAAAATACAACATAGGTTATACGAGGTCATTTCGATTCAGTCATATAGCGATCAAATAATAAAATAATAATTATGTCACCTCTGTACTTAATTATTTTGCTATGGCTTTGCCTGCAATTGACTTACCCACTATTGGGCTATTAGAAATACTAACTTCTGGCAACACTCTTCCGATACGTCATTTCGGGGCAATAATATTATTTATGTTGTTTAACCTCAAAATAGTGTTAAAATATCTTAAAAGAATATAGTCTTGTATTTATTTATGTGTGAAACGATATTTCTTTAGACTCTTTGGTCACTTTTGTATTGTTTTTACACCATTTAATTACACAGAACGGTATTTTTTTGGCAAACTTACTGCACGACGACTCGTAAGATACTAACAAAAATGAGCTTAGTTTTGGTGTATCTGTGTGCGTGAGCGCGTGTATTTACATGAAGGAGCTTAGTTTTGTGGCTTCAGTATTAGCAAAGGCCGTGCGTCATCTACCTTTTTTTACTTCATCTGAGGTCGAGGTAAAAGAAATCAACCAAATAGGCATTATTGGGAATAACTAAAAAACGGCTTGTCAGATCTTAATAAAATTAATATGGGACCAAATTGGAAGCACCAGCTTTCAAACAAAAAAATAACCATCGAAGTCCATTCACAAACGGCGGAGTAATCGTGTCACATACATACAAAAAAAACATACCGACGAATTCAGAACCTCCTCTTTTTTTGAAGTCGGTTAAAAATAAAACTTACTTAGGAACTTTAAACGCTATTTTATAAGTGTTTTTAATTTGGACAAAGCGTCATAAGGTTTTTTTTATTTGTCAGTAAAGAGAAACTACTGTTTATCTCTGTCACGACAGTTTATATATTTTTATTAAATGTTTTGAAAAGTAATAATATTGGACAAAATATATGACGGTAACAAAGAATTGCCCTAAAATACCTACCAAAAGATATACAGAGTCCAACCTCTCTCTATAAGGGCAATTCACATTGCTTGCGGTTGCCCGCAGCTTCGCTCGTGTTAACTGATATTTACAGCCGTAGGTATTCGGATAGTGATTATTTCTATAGTCTATGTCAGCGTTTCCCATTTGGTACCGGTACGACCCGGTACTGGGCCACGAAAAAAAATACCGGGTCGCCATTGCCTCCTTATTTTAAACAAATTCTAGGAGAGCTTGACTGACGAGACAAAATAGTTAAAAATGGCTTTATACTTGTCACTAATGATTGTAATATATTATAAGTACTTATAAGTAATTCTATTTGCTATGAATGTGTTTTATTTTACGTAGTATCTTAGGGGGTTTAAAAACTTGAGTGGGTCACAAAGGGGATTGTACGACATTTACCATGTACGTCAATAATAACAAAGCATTACTGGTGAGAGTTTTTTAAATTGATCGGTTTCAAATATTTATACATCATAAATCACAAACATCTCTTTGTATGAATATAGATAATAATAAAGATAATAATATACATAATAATATAGATAATAATATATATAATAATATAAATAATAATATAGATAATAATATAGATAAACGCCTCAACACGCGTCGCTACAGCTATTTCAGGATCGTGAAATAATAGGACAAGAGTTTATGACGTGCCTTCACGGTTCGTAAACTTTATCACCTCTATGTCAATTGTGTATTAATTTGTCGTTAAGCATTACTGTCGTGTGAAGGAATCATCTTTGATAGTTAGCTTTTGTATAGCCTGACCAGAAATATATAAACCCTGCATTGGTGTCGCCACTGCACCTTTTTTATGGTAATCCATAGTAAATACCATACAGAAATTAGTTCCGAAATTTTCCGCAATATGGCGAGGGTTTTTTTTTTTGGTTAGGCTATAAATAAAATAATTCAAGATAAATATTTCGATATTGTGTTCTAAATTTATTTGATAGCGACATGTTTATTTGTTAGTCAAAAAATTGTTTGATCCTCGTTTTATAATACCCTTAAGGGTCACACTTTATGAATAAGACGTTCGCACTTGAAATATCCCGAGGAAAACATTTTTGATCATTAGGTTTATTTGACATGTTTCAATTATTTCAAGTTTGATATAAAATAAATCTGTTATTGAAAAGCTTTGCTGTTTCGGAAAGTTTTCAGAAATATTGACAGCACGTTCAAAGTATATTCACCACCTTACGTCCCTGGATAGACAATGCAAGCTTATCTGGACTTTTACCACGTTTACTTACAGAAACGACATTCACCAATTCACCAAGGTCCGTCAGATGATGGCAATCTGACGGACCGTTTCAACTAATCTAAAAAAGAACTAGTAACTCATTTCTTAGGCGAGTCATCCGATCACCTACTACCGAGGCTACAAGAATAGACCCTTTTGAAAATCAGGATTACATAAAATCGGGATTGTGGCTTCTCCGGACTCCGGACACAATCAGACAACTGAGTGGTTACCTTTGAGGAATTATATTGCAATGTTGTGCATTTTCCGACGCATATCTATGTCTAAATTGTCAATTTATTTTTGTAACTACAATTATTTTTTACTTAAAGTATTTGTAGTACCTAACCGAACCCAACTACAGTTTTCATATGTGCCGTGTAAGTGTGTATTAGATTAAGTATGTGATAAATATTCCCTACTAAATTTCTATTCAATTCTATTTAGCCGGTAAATACCGGTGGGAGGGAAGCGCTGTGCCGCGCTCCCGGCTGCATGGGTACCACCATCTTGCTTGTTTCTCCCGTGAAACAGCTTTGCTGTGTTTAGGAGAGAAGGGTAAGGCAGGCTGTGTAATTAATTACTGGCACCGAGACGCAACATCTTATGTCTCAGGATAGGCAACACATAGATGAGTTGCCTGGGCTCGTTCCAGCTAAACTAGTGTTCATGGGCGACGTCGACCACTTACCATCCTCAGGTGGCAAGTTTGCCAGTTTGCTTATCCAAGTACCATAAAAAAAAGACTCACCAGTACTCTCCGAGCCGTACACATCGGGACACGCCTGGTAGTTAAGCAGCAGGCGCGAGTCCTCGGTGCAGCTCTCTATTGACGATGCTGGTATCTTGCAGTCGCCGTGTCCCCTGGAATTGTGAACATGACACACATTACATATATACAATCACCGGTGGTTAAGACCTTTACATTCGTAGGCATTGGCGGTATTCTAACTCTACCTTATATATAAATAGAAACAGTTTCACATAACCCATCCATGGAGAAGCGCACCATCCACATGGATACCACTATCCTGCCTGTTTCCTCAAAGCACCTTTGCTGTATTTCGTACAGGCGGACAATATAATGATATATTGGTACCAGGACGCAACATGGTAAATTTTTTTAGAGTGCGTTGCCCTAGCAGTGCGTCGGGGGTGGTGGCCGAAGCTGGCGTCGACAGTCTTTCGGGTATTATAAGAAAGCGCACATCATCCTTGATTCACCGAGTGAGGCGCAGCACCAACAGTCTGATGAAGACAGTGGCGGCATTGGACGTGGACAGTGCTCTAATGCAGCACTGGACTCGTGTACATTTGGTCAAAAACACCAGACCTTCCCATAATTTTAATTTAGATAACTATTGTAAATAACTAATATATAAAATAAAATAAATAAATAAATAAACACTCTATGGGCATTTGTTAATCCCGAAATAAATGATTTTAATTTATTTTACGTCTAAAACCGATGAAGCTCTACAGGCCTTATGGCCAACAGCATAGGTCCATTCGAAAAAAAAGATAAATAACGCTTGGAAGTGTTGCCTGGGTATAAACAATAAAGGTGTCATTCATTGCCGATGGGAAGGAAGCGTTGTGCCGCACTCCCGGCTGCATGGGTACCACCATCTTGCTTGTTTCTCCCGTGAAACAGCTTTGCTGAGTTTCGGAGAGGAGGGCAAGACAGGCAGTGTAATTACTGGCACCGAGACTTAACATCTTATGTCTTAGGATAGGCAACACATAAATGAGTTGTCTTGGCTCGTTCCAGGTAAACTAGTTTATGTTCATAGGCGACGTCGACCATTTACCATCAGGTGTCACGTTTTCCGGATTGCCTATCCAACAAACATAAAAAAGGCTCGTTTTCGAGATTTCTAAATAATTTCATTTTTTTTTTATTATTTTTTATTATTCATAAATATATATAAAATTCATAAAATTTCATAAAATAATCAGTAGCCGGTCCGTGTTGGACGCGAGTGACAACTGATCGGTCGTTTTCTCGTTTATTGAAGGAGGCCTATGTTCAGTAGTGGACGGATAAAGGTTGATGATGATGATCGTTTAGAATATTTCTTTTCAGAGTCAAATTCCATCCAATACACGTGGAATAAGTATTGATATTAAATACATTTCAATAAATTCCTATTACCTTGTTAGGAATAATACTTATAAATGGCCGCTCAAGGATCGGAGAGAAACAAAATATTTTTACTGTGTGCTAACTGTTGTTGTGTTTGAGACAATGTCTATTTATACACCAATTAAATTTAGCCTCCGCACTCCTTCCTTTTATTTCACAGAACGCTCCGTTACACAAGTTTACAAGAGATAATCGATGCATTGTGTTATTCTGGGATTATATTTATATACAGTCAATAGTAATGAAATTAGTGAGAGGTTATGGAAAAAAAATCCGTGACAACTTATAACTCTTGACAAAATCTATAAAGACATTTCTTATAAAATTTAATCCTGTAGTGATGAGGTGTTTTGGTTTTACAGTCGAATCTACAAAAATATTTTTAGGTAACATCAACGACTTTAAAGTCGAATCAGTATTGCGTCCAGCAAGCTCTGTAGTATGTTTTGTGATCCATCATTTTCATACATGTCAAAAATCAAGTGATTCCATCACCTCCAGGCTATTGGGATATCCGACATGTGTCATTCCTGGCCTGATCGCGTAATGAGTTTTTAATTTGAGCCGTTAATTAACCCGCCGATGACTATCTGGTCACACTACAAAATGTCACTCGTAAATCAACATGGCAGCCACTTTAAAAATACTTCATTACTTTGTACTAATCAATCGCATTCAAATCAATATTTTTTTAATTGAGCTGGACTCTCCGTCTCCACTCCTTCTCACCGCTGCTACTGAGTACTGTATATCCTGGACAGGTTTTTTTTTCGGAAGGGCTAGACTTTTCAGTCTGATGGCCTTTAAGCTCAATCGGTACAGTAAGTGAACAGATGGCTCACTTAAGAAATATATGAAAGGGGACGCCCCCCTCCGCGCCCGCAGGGGGCGCGGTTCATCGCGCGCGCTGCTCAGGAGAGAGATTTGAACTAGTCAAATCCGATACGGTTGACGAATCTTTTACGGTTGAATTTAACCTATCATCATGAAGGCCGGCCCTCATCCCTCCCTCTGTAGAGGGAGACTGGTCAAGTGCGGTGCCTAAGCGGTAGCGTAGTGCTACTGCTGTTAGCGCGGCCGGGGTTTGTGTCTACTCGTATCGGATTCGAACCTAAGCTTTCTCGATCGGTCCGGATCGATGTGGTTTCCATATGTAGGGGTCGACGTCGCTTAGCCTGGACAGGATCCACTGCAGTAACCTTTAAGCCGACCTCAGAGTGCCCGAGGGATACAACAAATATAATACATGGTTTTCTAATGTTCACGCGAATTTCTCTCATTGGAATGAAACTAAATGTTCGGATACTTTACAGCCACCATGATCAAGGGGGGACTTCATTTTATTAACATTATTATTAGTCATATATTTTTCAATTAACGCTAATTAATACAGCCGATTGCCGCCACTACTACATTTAATTAATTGATACACAAAGAAATAACAATATAATAAAAATATCACAGAGACCACGAAGGTCTGTGCGTGACATTGTTTACATTCAACGTCACGTTGTATATCTATCTCCTTGACAAAAGTTTATCGAAATCTGATAAGTGGAATAGACGGGCCAATCTAAGAGACAAAAATACAAATACTATTAGTAGGCAAGCTTTCATGTATTTTTCAAGTTTACAAAATTTTCATTAGTTCGGTAGTTCTCTTATCATTTAGCTGTTTGGTTCTATTGCATGCAATGAACTCCGAGATTAGATTTCTCGGATTTCATTAACAGGGATTTGGTTCTAGTTTCATGTAAGTGGTCAGTCACGTCTGAATAGCGACCGTAGAGCAGAGTGAACTAGAAAACGAGAGAATCGTCGAATGAGGTTTTAGATTCGTATATGATCATAGTCACAAATTAAAACCTTTAGAAGTGAAACTTCTTTGCGCGCATGAGAGTAATTTTTTTACGGACGAAACGTCACGAAAATGTGCAACGTTTTTGTCCAAGAATAGGGAGAGAGTGATTGAGACCGATTGTGAGAGAGTGAGAAAGGGCGAACGTAGCATGAAGCACATAGCCATGGAGTGAGAGTAGGGAGCAAGCGAGTGAGAGAGATCGAGAGAAGGAGAGTGAGATAGAGCGAACGTCGCATCGCAAGTCTCGGAAATTTAAAGCTTTAGATTACTATAAGTAAATATAAACGAGATTTAAAAAGTTTGCCAAATAAGTTTCACTTCTGACATGTGTACTTTGTACGCATGCACTTTTTTAATGTCATGGTAATAAATAATAATAAGATAACCTGATTTCAAAGACTTGGGCTCAATGTTACAATCAAAATCATTTTTTAAAATCAAAATAGTACCAACAAAGTATCTTTTTGAACGTCAATTGAATCCACCACCGGTTTCAAGGCAAGCCCACTGAAAAGAATCGGCGAAATAAACTCAGTGTAACTAATCTTTTCAAACATTTTATAACAAATTTTACATTATTCTGAAATGCCTGGGAGGAACACCCTATTCCCAAAGTGTGTTATCTTCCATAAAATATTTTACTTTAATATAATATCCAATGATTTTATCATCATGATTATTAATCTGAACCTGAATGATGGTGGATTGTGGAAGTCAGTTTGATAGACATGATATAGATGATATTAGGAACATTTGAATGCACTAGTTCTTGGGCGATGTTGGTCACTTACCATCAATAATTAGTTTTCTTGCCTATCCCAAAAGACGGCAACGTTTACCAATAGCAGCAAAAGCAATTTCACATGCTCTCTAGAACGCAAAGCTTTATTCCTCTTCAAAATTTATATTTCGATGGAATTACTTCCTATCAAGCTGATGAGAAATTTGGACAGCGTAATAAGTTATCACATGATGCGTGATTGCATCACGTCATGTCATGATGATATGTCAGTGTCACGCTTAGGGGATGTGACCAAGAATTATGAACACAAAATTAATATTCAAATCCTAACCCTATAATTAATTAATGAATTTCTAATAACATATATGTGGCAGCGGCATTGTGTATCATTGGCTGATAAGATTTGGAAGAATCTTTAGAGTAGATATAGTCAACCAGTTAATGTTTAAATAACCTCTCTGGTACATAACGTTGAAATGATAGCTTGTAGAAAGACATGATAGTTATGCTGACATGGCTTTGAGTTTTTTTTATGACAGACATATTAAACGGAGCAATTGATAGATGATGATGATGAATTCGAAGGTTAGTGGCCAACGGCGCCCATAAACGTAAACGAATTCATTCTAACACATGTACACATGCAGACTGTTGTTTCTAAGTTGAAAGACATGCTATTTTATCTTGAATGTTAGAAATAACAGGTATATAAGAAGAAGACTTACAAAGAAAGGTTAAATTTGGGATCGTTGAAAGGTTTTTGAATGTTTTAGATGATTTTGTGTAAGTAGTCACCCGTTATGAAGTTGTATGCAGTAAATTCGAAAAATGAGGAACCAGCGAAATCAGAGCTTTCATGTTGATTGCTGCGACGCGTCAGATATCGAACGATAACGAATATAATCACTTACATGGTTTCAAATCAAAATGAATGAATGATAAACCTTTTTTTATCTACAACGCAGACAACCTATTAGGGAATAAAGATGCAATCTAATCAAAAAATAACGAGCCGAATATCCTAGACACTGAAAAACTTAAACATACCCGTATGATATCTCCCGCTTCGTTCAACTACTAGCCTTTGTTATTTTTCAATACTGGCAGCGAGTTGGTCTCATCTACTGAAGATCTACTAAAGATCTATTGAAGATCGAACGGATGATGCAAAGTTATGAAGTGAAGACTGTTTCCATGATGGCGTCTAGTCGGTCCACCTACATGACGTGATAACGGGATCCATGTACTAATCATTCTAAGTTCCATACGAATGACAAAAAATAGTCACTAGTAGAAATTTATACCTGGCCGTTCCGAATTGCGAGTGGTAGTTAATCGATCGTCTTGGCCTTTATATGTTTTCTACAATAGGTACCTGTTATATGAAAACGAAAAGGGTCCTTTGAGCGGACAGTCAACAGGCTCAGCGTTCTCCCGGAACATGGAGTAGAGTAGCGCGTCCCCCGTGATGAGGGAACACAGGTGGGGCAGGGCGTCTCTCCGGTGGCAAAACGCTGAAATTAAGTATATTAGTGAGTAAGAACATTCAAATTGTATAATTAAAAATAGCACCAACAAAGTAGTTCACAGCGTTCTCTTCTAGAAAGAAGACCATTCCTACTGTTGTGGCTTATTTGTGGTTCATTTTTTAAGAGCAAAAACCAATTGAATAGTGCATAATAATAAACAAGTATTGTGACTTCGATTGTGCAGCATATCCTGCAAGTCCTCCAGCGACTCGGTCAATATAACGATATCTTCGGCAAAACGAAGGTGTGAGAGATACTCGCCGTTAATGTTTATGTAACATTCTGTCCAGTTTAAAGGCAAGGGATCCGCCGTCTAGGCGTTTACTGATTAGGGAGGCCTATGTTCAGCAGCGGACGATAGGGACTGATGATGGTAACATAATCATGTGTTGCTGTATAATCAGCACTATCGTCCTCACATTACTAATGTATGTTTAGACAATAGGCTATTTTTGCCGTATGCCTTTCTTTATTTCTATGCCCATGGTTTATTGATATTAAAAGTTAAATTAGAATTAAAACTACCCTAGAAATATCGTCGTGAAATTGCCACCACAATATGAACCATTTCTGCGTTGGTTCCGAACCTGACGTGTAATAAAAACTCTAAACATGTCCACTCACTCTCCTTATATTGCAGTACGTTAATGTGTTTCTCGTGCATCACAACACACCGGTAGCAGCCTTTCCTGTGAACAAAACAATTTCATATATACCTAATTGTACTATGAACATTATAATGAAACAACTTTCGACGATTCGTATATTTTTCAGCAACCACGTGAGTACCGTGATCCATGGTTTTTTATAGCATAGGAGGGCAAACGAGCAGTCGAAGCCGTTTAGCGACTACCGACACCCATACACATCCGCACAACGATTACGCAGATGTGTTGCCCTCCTTTGCCCTATCCCCCAATGGGCCACCGGAAACTCACGAACCACACAAAACACGACAGCATAGCCGTCACTTGCCGCCGATGTTATGTGAGCGAGAGGTACCACAGCCGTTGTGCCGGCCCCATTTCAGCTGTAAAGCAGCATAGGACTACCTTCTTTCTGAATTTCTGAATCTGTGTTTGGCGGGATTTAAATCCGCGTTGCCTGAAGTCCAATAGCCAGACCACACGACCAATCCAGTATAGGTTTGCCGTATTTACTATAGAATAGAGCATAAACAAAACCTTAAAACACGTTTTTCGGAATATCACACAGAAGACATCTACATATAATACTAATTCTGAACAACGGAAAACTTAAAGCGCTTTTTAATGGAACTCAAATGGATAAAATGAATAACGTGTAACATTAACGCTCTAGTCAGCCGATATTGAAATGACACATAAGATGAATGTAAGATTGTATCACACACGGGGTGTGTGACGGTGGTAAGATAATTCCCGTTACATTTGTAATGTTTTGCATATGACAAAAGGTAGTCATGTGGAGAATACACAATGTAAAGGGACCAGGGAAGCGGGTTTTCCAAAAAAATCAAGGCAATGCTTGACAAAGAAGCAACTCTCGAATATTCCCCTGCAATATAGCAGTCTCCTCGAAATCACACGCGGAGGATGTTAAGCCCTTGGACTGGACCAACTTTGTGAACTTGAGCATGAAATTCTTTACGAAGTCTTCATGAAGGTGTGAAAAGACGTTGATAAGATACGTGTTAGGTCAGGTATACAGAGAGACTTTTGAAAGATCCATATTTTTCCATATTCACTGGTGCACAAGTATGGTTAGAGCGACCTCTCGTTCCGACGTACAGTGTTTGCCACTTGAACCATCGTCATTCCCTTTATTTCTCCCTGTAGAAGAAGAGTAATAAAAATACGTAGAAGCTTAAAGATCCTTACTCGTCAACTATCAGGAACTTGTCGCCTTCGGAGGAGAGGCAGCGGCCCTTGTTAGAGAGGATATCGCCCTCGATGAGGATCGGCTGGATGACCCCCGACTGGAACCACCGCCCTTGCCACCGGGTCGGGAACCTACAACCTGAGAAAAAAATCATTATTTTGGTATTTTTGATAAGTATGTGTATTAAAACTAGATATTTAATATGAAAAATAACCATGTAAATTTAAATTTTTAAAGTAATATTTAAAAAATACGATTTTTTAAAATATTATTTGGTGTCGTACTAGACTAGTATAATTAAGCCTTAGATATAAGGTTAGAATGCGGGATCCGAGCTTTTAAAAGTACTGAAAAAAGATCTGATTTCCTTAAGATATTTCTCGTATTACATAAGCAGTCTTTTGTTCAGTGACTAGGCAAAAAGCTTAGGGCGCTTTGTTAAGAGTAGTAATTCGTTAGTAATCGTTTTTAGATTCTCATAACCTGTAGTGGGTGAAGTTTAGATGATGATGTATGCGATAGAACCCATTGTTATCTTATATCAGATCGCCAAATACATTGCAGTCGAGAGATATTAATGCCACACATTTCCATATGATACGCCATACATATTAATACTTTTATATTAATAGTCTACTATCTACTGGATGTTGGTGGCGCCGAGTGCCCAGGGGAGATGTACATGCCCTGTGTACTCAATGACATCTGTCCCTTTCTACGCCAATATAGTGAGGGAGATGGGATGTCTGGTTTCAAAAAAGGACATTTCGTAGGTAAAGGTTAGAATGGCAGAAAATGTTTTTTTTTTAATATTCCAAAAGATTTTTTTAAATTTATAATTCAGTTCATCCAAACCTATGAATGGTATTTCTTTGGGACAGTCCATTAATATAAAGTTTAAAATAACATCGTTATTAACACACTACTAAAACTATTGTGATCCATTATCTACGTGTGTCTTGTATGTAGATAATATCTAAATATGGAGCTCCGCGAAACAAAAATGTAAAACATGGTGGCATATCGTTTTAAATAATTTCATCAATAGCCAACATAAAAAGGAGTAGGTTAAAACCTACAACACTCATTTTTGGATATCAACGATTCGAACCCACGAGTCACGAGTGTAGAAACCCATTTCATTTCACACAAGGCAGTAGCATATTGTTTTCACCAATATCATCGATTCGAATGGCTTTCCGATGTAATGAAAATATGAAATTTTTATTTCAATACGTTAAAAGCGTATACGTTTCCGTTTGTAATGGCCTGTGTCTTATTGAGTGTAGTTTTGTTTTTATTTTCGTGGTGGGTCAAACGCATCGTTAAACGGAGGCCGGAAAGATGAAATGAAGCTTCGTACAAAAGACCTCTCTTGTTGAGGTCAAAAGATTTTTGTCATATTTTTATGTTCGTTGAAATAGGACGCTGAGGACGAATGTCCGCGGTTGTAACACATTGCTGATAATGAAAGATAATATAAGGGAAAGGTAGTTACAAAAAGAGACAGAACAGAAGGAAAATTGAAACGACAATTTAATGTTATAAAATTGACATAGGAATACACACAAATAAGTCAATATAGGTAATATCATCTATATAATATTATAACTGTTGCCACAGCTTCGTCCGCATTAACTAATGTTTACGGACGTATCCGGACTGATGAAGATTATTATTTTACTTTATTTTGTTGTCATATCTCTAAAGGAAATATGCAGCGTTTTCGTTGAAAACTCCCAAGCGGCATATTTTTTCCCTACAGTCCCGCGGATTTCCCATTCCCGTGGGAGTTCGGGGATAAATTATAGCCTATATGTTATTATGATATATAAGCTATGTTATTGTTAAGTTTCATTCATCCAAAATCCATTCAGTAGTTTTTACGTGAAAGAGTAACAAACATCCATCCATACTTACAAACTTTCGCGTTTATAATATTGGTAAGATATAAAGGAGTTTCTAGATTTATTCCTTAGCCCGGGGCTAGATAATAAGCCTGTACCGATTGAGCTTAAAGGCCATCAGGCCGAAAAGTCTAGCCCTTCCGAAAAAAAGGGACTAGATAAGTCGTTCATTACTACTCCGAAAATGCTTTCAGCTGAAAGCATCTTTAATCCCCACGCTACCCAAACAGATGTCCAAAAATATTATACTTACGTAAAACTCATACGTTTACTTTCTATTACAATACTGTCTACTGGGTGTGGAAGTCACCAGCCGATCACAATCACCAGTTCAACAACCCGCCAGCGCCATTGTGATATCATTGCCACGATCACAATACACGTCTCCAATCCCAATGATACCAATTATGTGCCGGATCTAGATATTACGTTTATTGATGTTTTAATTGTTCGATGGGAATATTCAATAGTGCAAGTCTGTTTTGTCTGACACTTTTGTTATTTGTATCATCAGCGTGTCCACTATTATACAGGCATCGTTTAATTAATGACCAGAATATAGTCTCGCTACTTGCACCCAGGATAGACCACAGCGGGGATCGTGGTCAGTGGTCACATCTATAAAACTGTTTAAACGCAATATTTGCGACGTTTTAAGGGACTCGTAAACAAGGCACTCGTAGACAATGACGAAATATCGAGCTTCGCGAAATAAAACTGAAAAACATATTACCTAAATATCAAGTTTTAAACAGTAATAGCACAGTATAAGCAAAGTCATGTAATAGTAGTAAAAATAATCGCGTTAATTAAAATATTATGAATCCGTCTACCGAGCCTTCTTTATTTTTGTTGGGGAAATCTAATAGATAGCACCGGGCCCAGGGGGTTCTGGTTGTTATGTGGGACTCTCACCGCACAAAAATCCCAACGTCTTCGCCTTGTCGTTCAGTCGGCCCGGTACGGGAACTGTAGTCTACCGCACCGGGCCCCTCCGAGGCAAGACACCATGAAAACCCAAAATCGCCTTGCAGCTCAGACTTTTTCGTGTGCGCGGCTGATCCTCAGATCAGACGCGCACTGCAAGGTCTCTTGCGGCGGTGCGACAACGTATCGCCGCCGCGTCTCTCCGCCTGCTCCAACGCCATGGGAACTATTCTTCCAACGCCATCCACTCCACCGCTATGACCTCGAAGCTATTATTCACGGTCAGATAGGCAAGCTGGGTAGGGGTTGCAGGGCCATCACCAACCTTTTCAGCTTCGGCAACGCCGTTTTTTCGTGCACGGTGTTTAGCGACGCACGCCACGCCACCAATTTTGTGGGCGGCGGGTTGCCCCGTTTGCGGTATAAAGCGCGCACTTGAAATTGGCCAACGTACACGCCTTAGCGACGTGCCCTGCCTCCCCGCAGCGGAAGCAGAGGCTGCTCCGATCTACCACGGAGCCGCCATATTTCCCAGCTCCTGACACCGATAGCATCTGAGTGGGAGTGCGTCTAGCAGTCGAAACTGCGCTGACACCCAGCCCACCAGCAGTCTGGCCTTCGCGACGATGGCTTTTGCCGCCCTATCGAGCCTACATCTTCCCATTCTACATTGTCTGTTCATTGCAACAACTTTAGAACCAAATTAGTTGGTTGTCAACTACTTTGTAATATGTTTAAATATAACTGATGCAAAATTTTGATCAAAAGTTAGTAATATAATATTTCATATAAATATATTGCCAGTTAAAAATAAACGACCCCGCAGTAAACAATGTCAATGAAGTATTACCGTCATAGGCTTGACAGTGCCGAAATTTCCTTACTTTTGTGTAAACATCGATATTGTTGAAGCACGAGTGCGTGTCTAAAATTTTCAAGGTCCACTTAACAGATTTGCTCAAAGAAATCCAAGCGTTATTGTACGATGGTTCTATAACATACTTTGAAACATAACACGTACATTATTTATCATCATCATTATCACTATCAACCTTTCCCGTCAACTGCTACACATATTTCCATTAACGCTATGATGACCGCTGTAGATATATTCCATACTAGGAAAGAATAGGAAAATATACTACTGGGTTCATCATCATCATCAGACTCCACTGCTGAACAAAGGCCTACCTCAATGAACGCCAAGACAGCCATTCCCTCGCCACTCGCAACCAACATGGACCTGCGTCCTGCACTGCACGGAGATCGTCTTCCCACCTGGTTAACGGCTGACCAAATACTTCGTCTGCTCGAACGCGGCCTGCTCTCTTGAACCTTAACTACCAGGATGCAACTTAAAATCTTATTCACACACATCAACTTCAATATATCTTACGATTCTTATATTTCAGGAACGTTTTAGCCCTGACTTACCTAGTTGCGATTCAGCACTACCCATGCACCGTGTGTAATCGTACTATTTATTAATGCTGTTAGGTTGATTTTATGTATGACACACTACATGTCATGGAGAAGTACGTGTACAGTTTTTATCCATCTGTTTAGAGTCATGGGATCTATCATGTCTATAGCTCTTAAATAACCAAGCGATTCAGTTTAAACTTAGGTCTTTAATGACAATTATAAAACACTAAAATACATTGATTACACAACAATGGCAAGTCTATTCAAGTATCCAATAGAATCGTTTATAAAGCTAACAATTATTGAGTCAAAGGAAGATGGCGGCTCATTTAATTGTGCGCTGCTAAAGAAGTTGAGTCGGTCTCAGGTTGGCCGCCGGCCGCCGCAGCCTGAACAGATGTCTTGTGATCTTTGACACAGTGTAATAGAAGCCTTTGGTATATAACTCGAAATGAATTTAAATATCAAGTATCTTAATATCAGGATGACTTGATCGAGGTGATGTAAGAACTATTGTTACGGAAAGGAACATACATTTTTGAACTTTATAAGATAAAGGTGTGAGTGGCGGCAAAGGTCATCTTAGTGATCATCGAAAGAAAGCGGATAAAGAGAGTGAGAACGATGGCTATTAGATAAAAGTCAATCATTTTTGGCATTATTAAAGAAGACTTCAAACGGTGAATGGACAAAGACTAGGTTGTCTTTGTCCATTCACCGTTTGAAGTCTTTTTTTTTTGGGACCTTCCTATTTTTTTTTGGGACCTATTGGGAATTCTGTTCGTGCTCCGAGTTCCGACATGAACTACTTCTAAAACCTCACATTCCGGCGTAAAGTGACAGCTGTGCTGTCTCGTATCGTGCGGTTGTGAGTTTCCGGTGGCCCATTGGGGGAGGGGGATAAGGAAAAGGAGGGCAACGCATGTGCTTAATCTCTGGCTGTGCGGATGTGCATAAGCGTCGATAGTCGCCAAAAGGCTTCGACTGCTCGTTTGCCCTCCTATGCTATAAAAAGCTTCTTAGTTTTGGATCCAAAACAAATTGCTTTCAGATTGAAAATAAATGCTCACGACTAAATCAAGTGGCTTTAAATTTAATAAAGTCAGTATACGCCTTAATATAAAAAAAACCATAAGCCAAAACTTACATTAGATGGAAGATAGCCAGCTAATGGGCTTCTGAAACGCGAGCGTCACCACCCGGCCGAGTTGCGAAGGCCTGTATACGTTAGGGCTTACCTTGTACTGGGGTATTTTGGATTTAGGTGGGTAACTTTGATTACTTAATTCTGGTTAAGCATGAGGTCGATGATTTAATTGCATAACACGTTAGATTATAGCGTGACGTTGCTTTTTTAAATAAATAATGGATTTTTCTATCGATCGCTATTTTAGGGGTGGACGCGGCAAGACGATGGATTTACTCTTATATGTTAGTTTGGTTTCTATCGATAGAATTACATCAACTTTTATTGTAAGTGGAACTATACCATGATCAAACTATATGTTCAGTTTCTATCGATAGAATTACATCAACTTTTATTGTAAGTGGAACTATACCATGATCAAACTATATGTTCAGTTTCTATCGATAGAATTACATCAACTTTTATTGTAAGTGGAACTATACCATGATCAAACTATATGTTCAGTTTTCGTGCTTGCCGTTCGTCCGTCTGTTACAGGGCTTGAATCTTTTGCACTGCAATATCATAGAAATAGGATTTCAAGTTAAGATGATTTTTTTTGATCTGGATATTTGGCATTAACCTGTAGCCATAGAGTATATATTTAATAATAATAGTCATATGCTTTATTTTGTACCATAATATTATTATCAGGTAACAGCATAAACCCCACCATGATTCAGGCCTTGACGTAGCGGTGGGGCTCAGTAGCTTAAGGTGTGCCCAGCACCTTGGGCGAAGCTAATTGAGCCTAGGAGGCTCTTAGTACCCCTCTTATAAGAAGAGGGGACAAAAGAGCAGGGGGCAAGGGGTGAGGACAGGAAGCTCACCCCATTGTACTGTCCCGACATTGGGAGGGGTTGTTCTGTGATGCGGGACAACCCCTCTGTGGAGGTGACGTCGGTCTCCTGAGAGACTGACCAGCCGTCGAGGTGCCCTGTTAGCTCAACAGATCCGGGGCACCTCACCAAAGACGGCATTGGTGGCACTCACCGGGTTTTAGTGGGTAGAGTTGCGCCCACTTACCAGCTTTTCGGGCGCAGCGAGTCCCACATACCCGCCTGGAGAGACCCACTCCCAGCGGGATGCCTGAGAGCATTTCCCGGCGTTAAAGAAGAAGAAGAGGTAACAGCATAAACTTAGGACTAGGAATATGTACAAAAATATCGATCTCTACCAGACAATACCGGTTATCTTAAAAATAGATAATAAAAATTAAAATTAGAAAGCGTTGTCCCTATAATCTTGTTTTTCGGACGTTCTTGTGATACGGATTCCTTTCTGTCCGACTTTTTTTTTGAATTTGCGCATTTTTGAATTTTAATTAAAAAAAATGTTATTTTTTAACAGTTCACCTCGTCCCTCTCGATTCCCGTTCAATTCAAAGTGACCGAATGGAATGGCGCGGCGGACGTATTTGCGAATCGAAGCGATATTCAAATTATCGTCGAATGCAGATTCAGACGTCATCTCATGTGTTCACTTTACTTCAATCTGTTGCCACGATGTCCAATCGAGTTATTATGGAATATAGATATTCCTTTGAAAACTTATGGATTCTATTTATAAATTGTTTTCATGAAATTGACAGCAGCTTAATAAAATAAAAATTCTCCATTTTCATCCCAAACTTATGTGCGGCGTAGAGTATCAATTTAGTTTCTAAAAAAATAACTTCACGAGTGTTATATTGTGTGGCAGTAGATAGACGATTTCGAAACATAATAATAAATTGGTTATTTTTATAGATATGTCGGAAAATGTTACATTAGTTTTTGGTTTTATTCCTAAATTTAAGTCATCAGCGGCATAAATTTAGGAATGATCCCATGCTTCACGCCGATGACACCTTGCTTCTTGCCAAACATGACTACATCAACAGATTCATTCAATAAGGGTCAAATTTAGCAATTTTAAGGAACGTTACCTAAATAAGCAATAGTTACGTTTCTTAAAGTAAAATATAGTACATCCCTACGCAAAGAATTTACGTAATATTATTTAAGCATATAATTTGTAGGAACAAGTTTATTAAAATTTAGTTTAATCTGAGTTTATTCATTATTGTCAGTGTTTGTTCCTTAGGCGGCGCTCGGTGTTAACTTGGATTAGTGCCAAGTTAAGTTTAATTTCGCTAACTAGAAATATATTAAACAAAGTATAGTCTACTATATTGTTAGCTCTTATTAAATCGTGAAAAATGTTTTCGGAGCAATTACGCCTTGTTTGGATCTTTGTGCGTGAGGTATCATTGATTTTAATTTATTTTGCGACTGATAGTTTGTTATTTGCAACTAATATAAATTATAGTAAAACAACTTAAAAAAAAAACGCTTTAATAGCAAACAAAGCTAACATTTTGAAAATAATTTTTAATACAAGAATTAATGGTTTCAAAAATGATAATATATTACTTATTGTTAAAAAGCATATTAGACACATCGGGCATGAAATCGCGATAAAATCTGCAAAATTTAATTCAATACAATAAGTGTAATTCGCGTCAATCTTAGAAAACAATATTAGAAGTGGTATCCAAAAACAAATCTTAATAAATCATAAAATTTTGGATTAAGGTTTTTATGTTATTTTTTTTGTGTTAACTACATACTATCATTGAAATTCAAATGAAAAGCCTAGATCGAAACATCAACAATGGTTCATTTCAATCATGCTCAGTCTCAAAACAAGCGCTGACGAATGAGAGAATGAGTGAGTAATCAATAGTGACTCACTCTGAAGTCGGGGGCACACAGTATGCTTTGACAGAGAATTTCATTTGTGGGTATTTATTTTGCACACGCCCGATGGATTTCCATACAAATGTGATGCTGCGGTAATGGCTAAAACTGGGATTTCGATATCAGCTTCATACTTCTGATACTGAGGTGGTCAGTACTTACTAGTTTGATACGAGTGGTGGGAGTTTATTAATGGTGACAAGGTGTTATGTTCTTTCGATGACTATACAAAAATTATATGAGTGATGTGGTGATACACTGTGAGATGTTTCTTTCATGATAGCGTGTGTAAATAGTATTGACATTTCTGGAGATGCTCTATCATTGTCCACTTTGGTGAATAAAGTAGATGCAGCAAGCCCAAAATTGAGGTGGATTTCTTGATTATAAGTTTGTTGACTAAATCTTGCTAGTGTAGATAAGCCAAGCGTGCCAGTGCCACGAGTCATGTCTTTTCAATACCGAAATGATATAAGACACGTATACCACCAGGATCTGGGTGGAAACCGGTGGTTATGTGGGACTCGGCTTAAGACTCGGACTGCATTCCTGCAGTCACAAATACTAGCTACTAACGTGGCTAACGACCTCACGGATGTCATCGGCCACCACAATTGGTGTACCCTGGATCTGTCAGCAATAACTACGACATCCCATGTCTAACTTCTATTCGACAAAGAAAGAAATTTTTGCAAAATAAACATGCGAAATTGATAAAAATAAGCAATTGGCAAAACTATTGTGTCCTGACCTTTATATATTCAAATTGTGGCGCTTCTTATTGATGTGAAACAAAGCGATGATCGTCCTTGGGTCACCGGAAACCGGACGTTGGTTTGATCAGAATGGTTTATTAGCGTATTTATTACTTGTATACTCATGGCATCGGTAATTTAGCATTTAAGTGAAGGAAGTTAAGTTTTATGGCTGGTGTATGACTTCATCTATAAGCACGACATATACTTGGAGTC
This sequence comes from Helleia helle, assembly GCA_963853865.1. Classification (NCBI taxonomy): domain Eukaryota; kingdom Metazoa; phylum Arthropoda; class Insecta; order Lepidoptera; family Lycaenidae; genus Helleia; species Helleia helle. Next base: position 2,822,860 of record OY971425.1, on the reverse strand, counting down.
TACTAGTAGAGCCTCTGTTAAGATATGCCTAATCACTTATGCTGTCTACGTCATGTACATCAAATACTATTTATAATTTGCATTTCACATAGATTTTTGAAGTGTAACTTCTTTTGGCACAACGTACACAGATTTTTGCAGGGTATATAAATTAAGCTGAGCCGTCACGCTCGAGATGAAAGGCTTGATCGGGCGAATGCCGAATACGGGTCTTTTAGGACCGCCGAGTGGCGAATGAGCCCGAGCGAGAAAGAATAAAGATACTGTCGCTGTGTAACTTTACAATAATTGAAACTGCTCTGCTGTTGAAAGCGATTTAAAGTTACATACGAAATAAAATCCGACCTATATATTACTTTGAAGTACAAGCAATTGCACGATTTAATTGCGTTACAGTGACATCTATTGACACAAATAGAAACCTTTTCTAAGAAACGCAATGATGTTATAAGTTTTTACTTATATCGGCAGTCCCTATGACTGGTTAGGTTTTTTTCTAAAATAAACAACCCAATACCGTCCTAAGTAATCTGTACGATATTTAATTATTTTTTCCGATCCGGCTACTAGCCCGGAAATCAACATTTTCAGTATCTCTCTAGCTTTACATTTTTTTTGCATACAAGTAACATACTCTGTAACTTATACTATTAATTCTCCAGATTTTATGTAAATAAAATTAAAATTAAGCTTTATGATTTTATTATACAGGGGGAGGAATAGGAAGATGGTTTCACCTGGTGGTAAGTGATATGCAACATCCATAGACACCCGCTACATATTATGAATTATTACCGAAAGTTTTGTAAGGTATTAAAAACATGTTACATAATATTGTTTTACGCCCGTTGCCGCCGACTGATGTAGACACCCTTCAAATCTCCCTGGAGTAATCTAGGTTCGTGGTGTAAAACAGCGTTTTGACAAAAGAGTACACGTTTTTATCCAAACTTGTGTTTTTTGATATTTTTTATCGGGGGGGATTCCCTTGTGCCCCACGCCTGTCTGTATGTATTCGGTATGTTTCTGCCGTGAAACAACTTAGCTATGTTTCAGAAAAAGGGCAGGACAGACAGTGTTACTGGCATTATACGTTTTTAGTTCAGTTTATGAAAAAGATAAGTTTAATGTGGGTTAGCTAACTTTATACACCTTCAAAGATTCTTTTTTCAAAAAAGCCGCATCGATCGATCTCCGTCTACTCCCAACCTGAACCGACGACGGGATGATTTACGAAGATTGCTTGTAGTTATCACTTCTCTCTCGTACATTAGTGTTCACAAAAACGGCCTTCCTCCAAGACCTAGTCCAGTCCTATCCTACATATCAGTAAAAAATGGCCTCCACTCCTTTCCGTGAGTCCTTTAACATCTTATAAACTCACCGGTGCCGCTCACATTAAGCACGAAGCACATTGCCAAGTCGATGACGTGATCACAAGGTGCTATATTATATATACGCCGTCAAGCGACGTAGTCAAAATTAATACCTTACTATGGCAACTTAGCTAATTACACGTAACGTCTTGCACGTTTACGTCTCACGATATTTATTAATTTATTATTTATATACAAGTTAAAAGTTTAAGAAACTGTGATTCGAAACTACTACTACTAATACGAAGAATAATAACTCCTAATACGAAAATACGGAAACATTTACCTCTCCTTTCTGTAGTTCAAAATATAGTACATAATACTGGTAACTGGGCCATAAATTTGTCTATGTTTCATTCATTATAATCGAATCAATAGTTTAGAACATACGCAAATACATAAAACGTTCAAATCGTCACCTTTCCTGTTAGCAATAGCTGTACTGGTAAAAATAAAATAAAAAATGGTATGTTAGTCAATATTATTCGAACCGAGTAATACACAAAAATAATGTGTAAATCCTATTAGATCTTCCAAAGCAACGCAAAGCTAGAAAATATATATTTTGTTGGATTCATCATGTTCAAATGTATAGGGCTCGAAGTCGTGACAAAACCAAAAGCCTTTAATTTGAAATAATACGAATAAGTTTTGTTGAACATGATAGATGTGATAGTTCCATCTCAATGTTGGAATGGAAGCTCAGCGAAGGTCTGATTTATATATAAACATCATATTATAATGAAAATATGTGTAGATATGACTAGTCTATCTAATAGTATATCTAGATATATACATACTTTATTAATAATTATCATCATCATCATCAGCCTCTATCCGTCCACTGGTGAACGTAGGCCTCCCTCAAAGAACGTCAAAACGACCAATCCCTCGCTACTCGCATCCAACACGGACCTCCTAAATAATTATGATAAGATAATAAATAATGTTTAATAATGAAGTATGTTGACGCAGGAGTCGCGGGTCGGTGCATGGGAGGGTCCTCGCGATCTCTCTTGCGTACCTCGGCGATAGCCTTCGGGAGCTGTTCGACCGTTGCCTGCGGTCCGGACAGTTCCCGAGGGCCTGGAAGGAGGGTCAGCTTTGCCTGCTACCAAAGGCAGGGCGGACCCCGGACTCGGCTTCGGGGGTGCGACCGGTGGTGTTGCTGAGCGAAGCTGGGAAGGCCTTGGAGAAAATTGTGGCCTCCCGGCTCGTTCAGCATCTGGAGGAGGGCCCGGGACCGGGACTCTCAGAGTCCCAATTTGGGTTCCGGGCACGCCGGTCAACCGTCGATGCCCTCAAACGCCTTCGGGCGGTGACGGTTGAGGCGGAACACAGAGGGGAGGTGGTGGTCGCGGTGTCTTTGGACATCGCGAACGCCTTCAACAGCCTCCCTCACAGTGTGATACGGGAGGCACTGAATTTCTTCGGAGTGCCCCCGTATCTAAGGAGGCTGTTGGAGGCGTACCTCTCCGAGAGGAGGGTAGCCTGCGAGAACCGGTGTGGGTCCGTAGAGTGGTGGCGAGTCGGGTGCGGTGTTCCACAGGGGTCGGTTCTTGGTCCGATCCTGTGGGACATCGGCTACGACTGGGTTCTGCGAGGCCGCCTCCTCCCCGGGATGGGTGTCATATGCTACGCGGATGACACCCTCGTGTATGCCCGGGGACGAGGCTATAAGGAGGCGGCGCGGCTGGCCGAGGTCGGGATTGACCTCGTGATCAGCCGCATAGAGAGGTTAGGGCTTCGGGTCAGACCTGAGAAGACCGAAGCCCTTCTCTTCCGCGGGACCGGGCGGAAAGGACCCCCACCGGGGGCTGCCCTCCAGGTCGGAGGGGTGAGGGTCAGGATGAGCCCCCATATCAAATATCTGGGGCTCATCCTTGACGGAGGGTGGACCTTCGGCCCACATTTCTCCATGTTGGGACCGAAGGTCGCGAAGGCGGCAAGTGCACTGGGCAGACTCCTCTCGAACCTCGGAGGACCCAGCGCCGCCTGCAGGCAGCTATACTCCGGTGTCTGCCGTAGTATGGTGACGTACGGTGCACCCATCTGGGCGGATCACCTTACCGGGAGGAATAAGGCCCGGCTGCGGTCGGCGCAGCGGGTCATCGCGGTAAGAATGATCCGGGGATACCGTACGGTTTCGTGGGCGGCAGCCACTGCCCTAGCCGGTGACCCCCCGTGGGAGCTCGTGGCGGAGGTTCTCGCCGAGATGCACTCCTATGTCTCGGATAGGAGGTGTCTGGGTGAGAGCCTTACGCTGGACGGGATCCTGCGGGTTCGCCGACTAGGGCAAGAGGTTAATGCGGAGGTGGGGGGAGGACCTGGCGCAGCAGCCGTATGGCAAAAACCTGACGGTTGCTCTGCGTCTGGTCCTTGAGCGGTGGATGCGCCGTAAGCGCAAACCCCTCACCTTTCGTCTGACACAGGTGCTCACCGGGCATGGTTGCTTTGGTGAGTACCTGTACCGGACGGCCCGCAGGGAGCCGTTGACAGTGTGTCATGATTGTAGCGCGGCGGTGGACTCAGCCCAGCACACACTCGAGGTGTGCCCGAGATGGGCGGCGCTGCGTCACGGTCTGACATCAGTCATCGGAGGGGACTTGTCTCTGCCGAGCGTCATCACCGCGATGCTCGGTGACGACGAGTCCTGGACGGCGATGGTCTCCTTCTGCGAGGCAGTAATGTCCCAGAAGGAGGTCGACGAGCGGATGAGAGAGGAGGCCGCCGACGAGGCCTCCTCCCGCGGGCGACGAACGGGGGTGCGTAGGAGGCGCTATTTAATGCGCCTCCAGTAACGCCCCTGTGTTCGTGTCGGGCCCAGGATGGGAACCTGGGTCTGTATGGCACGACGTCGTGGGGACTGATTAGTAGCGGCCGGGCAGTCCCCCCCTACGAGGAGTAGTCTGGCCTTCGCCGGGGCCAGCCTGTCGCTGAGGTGATCCTGACTGTTGCCTGCATATCCGGGACCTGCGGCGGCGGCTGAAGGCGCTCGCAGTGGTTTTAGTTAGGGTGGGCACTCCCAGGTGCGAGTCCCACATTGGGTCAGGATCTACCCGAAGATCCTGGCTGCATCCATAAGGATTTCCCTGCGAAAAAAAAAAAAAAAAAAAAAAGGAGTCGCGGGTTCGAATCCCACCAAGTGCAGATAATTTGTATGTTGAATACAGAGGTCTTCACTGGGCCATTAACTTATATATATATATATATATATATATATATATATATATATATATATATATATATCATGTACTTATATAAATTTCTTTATTTCCGTTTCTAGTAACAGTAATACAAGTTCTTACTTTGATAAAATAAGTGATATTACTCCTTACACTAGAACCGCCTGCTTGACGCATTGTAAGACGTAACGACAGTGTCTGCCTGTCTAGAGTCTAGACATAAGACTACAGATTCATACCGATATTACTGACGCTATGTTTCAATGTGTATGGATGTTTGTCGTTTGATACTCAACTAATTTAACACTACAATGAAGCTACTCGTAAATATTATCTTTTTGTATCCGATCACTGTCATTCACAACTATAAATCATAGGTAACAGTAACTTGTACTTTATTTAACTTTATGTGACCGTCCAAATAGAGCAATATTGTTTTAATTTTACAGTCAATATTTTAATTAAAAATAAGTTTAAGTTAAATTAAGACCAAACACATCGACCGACTGCGAGGGATGGTCGGTAGCTGTGGCAGATAGAGATGGATATCAACATTATAATCTCAATTCCGAGCAAATATTTACCATGAAACTACACATTATTTGTCTGTAATGAATATGTTCTTTGCTAAAATTGATATATTAAAGAATAAGTTGATCTACCCGGCTCGGAAGGACCAGGTCGTGTCGTACCCGTGTCGCCGCGGCTAAACCTTTGAGCGAGGTTAATTTATTAGAAACAATGTGCAAGAGAAATTTGTTTGGAACTTATTTAATTTTGCACGCTCGCGTTAAATGCTGTTATAATTTACTTACAAACACATAAATGTACAAGGAAATTGTGTATTTGAAGAATCATTGTTTTGTATGTATTTGATTGCTTTGTTTAATTGTCTGACATTATAAAGCGTTCTTGGTAAACTGATGACTAGGCTTTGCTTGCTGGTTTTATTTAGTCAGCAGAAAAAAAAATATTCATTAGTATGTAGATACCTACTATCTATTCCTGCCAAAAAAATTAGTGCTTTCTTAATTTCCTACAAAAATTCGTTTTAGAATGATAAGCGATTTTATTGTTTTTTGTCTTTATATTTTGTATAAAGACATAAAAGAATACTCGAAATAACAGGACCTATTTTCTACACTGGCATATGGAGAGATTTATGTTATTAGCCTTTTGAAACTACGACTGTATATGTATTAGGAACTGAAGCTCCCTATTGTCATTGCCCTACAAAAGAATTTTAATATCATCCAAAGTTCAAATCGCAATCCAAAAGGCCATTAAAATTTAACCTTCATATTAAGTGATATTTTAAGAAGTAAACTGCATGCCCGTGCAGCGATAATAAATAAAATCCGCTTAGACACCCTGTATAGTGTAATGGGAATTCTTTGCAAGTGCTGTATACTGGCACTGAGGTATGCATCTTAAATATTTTATACCAAATTTATACCAGTAATATAATTTATACCAGTGATATCTATGTATATCTGAGAGAGAAAAGACAAATTTGAAATTTATAATTATTACTGTTAGAGATCTATTCGCAGGAATTGCATGGATACAATATCCATAGATATGTCCTAATCTAGAAGGTAGTAGGGGATTTTCTAACTTCGTCTGGAATATAAATATAAAGCTGAAGAGTTTGTTTGAACTTGCTAATCTCTGAAACAGAATTATTTTTTTACATTGGCCGTCGAATTATTTTAAAAGGCCTAACTTCAGAAAAAAAATATTTTTCGGAGAACAGGTAGAGATATTACACAGTTAAAATCTTGTTTCTGTATATTCTAATTTCATGTGAGACTTAGGTACTATTATATTATAATGGCCTATAAAATATATATCTATCTAAAAATAAAACAATCACTCCATGTTAAAAGCTTATGCAAACTTTTTAGACGCCATTTGATTCTATTGTCTATGCACATAAAGTGTAATGGGTCAACGCGCAACTAAAACGGCCATAAAAAGAAAATGGCCTACTTACGCCAAGTCAGGTGTTCGGAAGCGGCAGCCATCATTAATTTCGATTCAACCGACATCGCCCAAATATATTTGGGAAATATTGAAAGTTGTAATAATGTGTTGAACCACTGGTTGAATATAGGTGAGAGTGGATTATTGAGATACAACGCTAGTTATAACCCGCGGATATACTAATATTTGAATAACTAATTATTGGTATCGAGAATTTTTTGAAAGAGACCCGGGTGGCCGTGCCCAGCGGTAAGACGTTTAAGAGTCGATGATGATGATGATGACTAGAACTGACAATTGTCTCGTGATGGGCAATATAAAGTAAAAGTTTGTAGGCGACGTTGACCACTTACGACAAGGTAGCTCGAGCACCAAACATCGCCATAATTTTTTTTTATTATCACACCACGTCAATGTGGAACCAAATTCAGATTGAAATCATCAGACCTATTAAAACGTCATCAAAATATGGTGTCACAACGTACGCTATATCTGCTCTGCATGTATGTATCTAGGAGTTGGACACCCCCAGATCGGTTCCGAATTTAGTAGCTGTGCACTTCCTAAATATATCTCCTATATACACAAAAGTATATGTATGTAGGAGACACTTAGTGTTAACGGGGAGATAGATTAAATGGCATCGCATTACAAAATGCAAAAGGTAAGATTGCTTTGCGACGCTCATTCGGCGCTTATTACCCAAATTTACATACAAATACAATAAAGTAACACATAAATCGCACACACTTTATATTACACGTGTACAGGATTTATCGAGGCAGGGAGTGTTAAAAACGTCGAAGAACACACCTGGTGCGGGAATTTTCAGATGTGACGTAGTTGACGGTAAGTGTATTTGATAGCATACGGTCATAACTTAGCAGAGTTTTGTATAGAAGAGGGGGTAGACGGACAGTTAGTTCACCCGGTGGTAAGTTATCGCCGAAGGTGTATGGCTGACCTTTAAAGTATGAGTTGTAGTCTTTTGAGCACCTAATATAAGGTCCCTAAGTCGTATAAGTTCGGAAATACCGCAGTTCTACATAGTATTCATGCGAGACAGGATATGCCTAAATTCATAATATGCACAGCTTAAGTAGACGACATTAAAGCGAAGAATTAAAAAATGTATTGAGAGACTCAGTTCAAAATATTCGACGGTGGAAGCAGTGACGTCAGACAAGCATAGGCCTTTTCAGAAATAAGAAAGCTCCTTTTTGAGGGTTACAAATCGCATTTATTGGCAAAAGATGAATTTTGCGATACCATGGAAATAATCCATCCAACCTGACGCCAGGAGCCCGTGTGGTCGCAGACTGCACGGTTGGCGGGGGGCAACCACCTACTTTAACAAACGAATAGTGAGCCAAGTGGGCTCACACAAATCCGACGAAGCATTAATGCCTTTGGGCCATTAGCATAGATCCCTCCGAAAAAAAGGGAAATAATCCAATAACTTATAGGTATACAGTGTTATATTCGTAACTTTTACCAACTCCGCAGGTCAACGACGCGATTAGTGACCTCCCCGGATACTTGAGTAAGAGGCATTACAGCGCAAAAACGAAATAGGTCATAAACGTCATACGTGAAGTTCCGCTGAGTATGAGCGCGGCTGAAATTGGGACCAAGTCTAAAATGGCCTGAATTAAAACGACATATTTGAATTATGTAAGCTCAGGATCCATAGATATTAACTTTTTAATATTTTATTATTAATTAACAGGCTATAAGCTAATGGAGAATCTGTAAATATTAAGAGGCTACTTCCTTATATTTATTTAAAAAGTTATTGAAATATCAAAAATAAGCAATTATTGACATAAAAGGAGGAAGAAGAGTTAATGAAAGAAGTTGAAGACGTGTTTGAGACTTTGAAATATCGTCTAATCCATGGTCACGAGAATTTTCTAGATGTGTACTGCTAGCTATGAGCTAGTGTAGTTCTAATATTTGTACCATACCATTTTTTTTTTATGTTAGTTGGATAGGCAAACTGGCAAACGTACCACCTGATGGTAAGTGGTCGACGTCGCCCATGAACATAAACTAGTTTACCTGAAACGAGCCCAGGCAACTCCTTTATGTGTTGCCTATCCTGAGACATAAGATGTTAAGTCTCGGTGCCAGTAATTACACTGCCTGTCTTGCCCTTCTCTCCGAAACACAGCAAAGCTGTTTCACGGGAGAAACAAGCAAGATGGTGGTACCCATGCAGCCGGGAGCGCGGCACAGCGCTTCCCTCCCACCGGTTGTTTTTTACCACCGTATGTCAATATTTTAGCTAGACAGTACCTACACGTCGTGTGCGGTGTCCCGTGACTTACAGAGAACAGTCATCACTTTTTTTATTACGTGGGCAAACCTGCAGGCTAGCAAATCATATTGGTACCATAAGGCATTACCAGTACTTCAGTAGGAATTGAAAAAAGTTAGATAAGTGTACATTTATATGATTTAAACTTTGAATTTTACTTGAAACTGTAAAGTTTAAAGTATTCTTAGGATAATATATGAAACCTATAAATAAAACATCAATATATCAAGTTTAATATTCCAAGCCGAGCTGATAACAGGACAGTTTAGTATTAAATTGAATATACATATTTCGGTCAGCCCACCTCGTCCCTGGCTAGGTATTCCGTGCTGACCTGAATACAGATGGAGCTATTAAGATGCGAGGCTTTTTACCGACGTATTATATATGCGCCTATAACTATGAACTATTACAATGATGAACGAATTGTCTGCTAAATAGTTTATATATTAATACAGATTAAATAAAAATCCTATTAATATTATAAACCTAAAGAAAGTTTGTATGTATGGATGTTTGTTACTCTTTCACGCCGAAACTTAAAGCCACTTTTTTTTGAACCACGATTTTAATGAAATTTTACAATAATACAGCTTATACATCAGAATAACACAGGTTATACTTTATCACCGTACTCCCACGGGAACCACGGGGCGCTGCTAGTACTAATAAAGCTGAAGAGTTTGAATGTTATGGTGCAGTAATCTCCGAAACTGCCAGATTCGAAATAATATTTTTGCATTTGATAACACAACTGCTGAAGAAGATTGTAAATATTTTAGGAAGTTTTTTTTTAATTTTAAGGAAATTCACCCTTCGCCGCGGGATGCCAGTTAAATATAAACCTGTAGATCTAAATGATTTAAATATTTGAAAAAAGAACAATTGGTTTATTGCATATTGCTGGCGAAGTCTCAAAAATAATATTCTTTCTCGTTAATTGTATCACAATGTTCACGACGACTTAGGTATAAGACAATATTATTATATAAGATGATTTGCATAAGATAACTTATTGTTGAAAATAACTTAAGTATATAGGATATAATTATATATAAGATAATCATTATAAGAGAGTTTGCACATGTAGATACTTTGTAAGACGAGATTACATATAAGATGTAGTGTAACACATAAATATTGTTGTATTAAGAGATAAAACTTATTCGTAGATTATAAATAGTTGAAATAGTATACAGTGATGCTAATTAGGCTTATTTGAGATGATATATAAACAGAAAAATGTATATTAGAGATATTATAAATAGTCCAATTGAGATTCTCATTGTTTATAAAACACGAGTTAATCCAATAGGAAAAGTGAGATGGCAATATTATAATCAAGCCAAAGAATGTGTGAGGGAGGCTCACTGTGCGGTAAGGACCGGAACACCGGAAGGGATACGGAAGCGGGGGATGAGGAAGTATAAATATCGAATCAGCAGTTTTTTGCTTGCCATTCTCACACGGATGACTGAATCATGAGGTAAATAGTGTCAAAAGATGTAAAAAATGTATAATTGTAAAATAACATAAGTTTTATGTAAAAATATTTTGGTATAAATAAAGATTTCGACAAAAAGGTGACTGAGGGGGTGAGGCATGGAATGTTCTAGAACATTTGGTAGAGATCATATATAAGGAAGTCGAGGCTTCTGGAAATCATTCGCAAATCGTCTCCGAAGTAAGAAACAAGTTAAAAAGTATAAGTTATAAAGTGAAATCCCTGCCTTACCTCTCAAGTTTACCTTTTTTAGTGTTCAATAGTAATAAACAGTGTTTAATTCAAGACTCCACCCAACTTTCATCATCATCACCCCGAAGACAGTTAGAATCAGTAAAATCACAGTTTTAAAGCCAAATTAATCAGTATCATCACCCAGTTAGCGACATAGTTTGTAGCCGTAGGCAATCTACGCACATACCGTGCACATTTTATGGTCCTTCGAGCCGGATCCACTGAAGAGGATCGAACAAGAAAAAAGTGAAAGTCAAGAAATCCAGCGCGGGCTACACTATGTCCCAGAAATCAAAGCAGGGAAGTATAGTAGATGCAATGGAGACGCAGGCGAATCCTGACCCACGTTTGGGGGTCAGAACGAGGAGCGGTACAAGCTCGGCCCGGTCAGCTGTTCCTACCAGGGAAGAGGCCACCTCTGAAGACACCAGAACCACCTCCGAAGGCACAACGGCAACGTCGGAGGGCACGACGGCAACCAGCTCAGGCACAGAGCGCACTACCTCAACGGAAGCAACCTCGGCGACGGAAGAAACATTGAAAAACGCGGAGGACACGCGCCAGAATAAGCGTGCGTCGCGTCTTTCATCGGGAAAAAGTAGGAAAGTATCGAGGCTAGAAGCCGAAGAGAAAGTAGCCGAGTTAAAGCTAGAAGAGGTACGTGCATCCCTTGCTCTTGCCCAGGCGAAGTTGGCCAGAGAGATAGCGGTGTCTGGGGAAAATGAGGAAGAGGACCAGAACGAGGAACGGACCAGCCGAGTGGAAGAATGGTTGGATGGGCAGAAGGAAACCCAGACCAACGAGAACAAAGCTAAGGAGAAAGCTGTGGAAAAAAGAAGAGAAGAGCAACCGCCGACGAAAAACATGGACGTCACCTCCCTGGCCGCTGCTCTTACTCAAGCGGTAAGAATGTCAAGAGATGCTCCGAGATACCTGCAAGAGCTGCCGGTATTCGGCGGGCACTGCGCAGGGTGGCTAGCATATAGAGCTGCCTACTACGAGACAGAAGAGATGTTCTCGAAAACGGAAAATTTATCCAGGCTTAGAAGAAGCCTCAAAGGTGCGGCCCTAGAAGCGGTCAATAGCCTACTTATTAGCCAGCCGGAACCTCGAGCTGTCATGCAGGCGCTCGAGAGAAGATTCGGAAGACCGGACACACTGGCGATGAACGAAATACAAAAAATTAAGGCGCTGGGTAAGATAAACGATAACCCACGCGACCTGTGTATATTTGCCAACAAGGTGGCTAATATAGTCGCCACCATAGAGGCATTGAAGAAAATTCACTACCTCTTTAACCCCGAGCTAGTGAAGAACATAGTGGAAAAATTAACTCCTATCCTGAAGAATAAATGGTATGACTATGCTGCGACAAATAAAGAAGATACGTCGGACTTGAAAAAGATGATGACATTCTTGAACGAGGAGGCGGATAAATGTGGTGCATACGCCCTGCCAGAGGATGTCGCCAGTGAAATTCAGCATGACAGAGTGCCAAAGAGAAGATTTGAGAGGACATACGCTGCAGATGTCGGGAAGAGGAACCAATGCCCAACATGTAGACAAGACCACTACCTTCCTGACTGCAAGCGCTTCATCAACGCGCAAGTGGGTGATCGATGGGAGATCGCCAAGAAACATCGCCTCTGTTATCAATGTTTGAAAGGCTCGCACCGCCGAGGCAACTGCAACGCCAAACGGTGCGGGCAAGAAGGCTGTAGTATGGCACATCATCGCCTACTGCACCACAGAAGACCACCGACGACAGAATACTGAATACTGAAAAAGAATAGCAGGAGAACGCCTGATGGTCGCTTCGAAACCTCGCTGCTGTGGAAAAATGAAAATGAAGAAATACCGAATAATTACAACGATGCTATGAAACGTCTGAAATCGTTAGAAAAAAAGTTAGATCGCGACCTCGAGCTGAAAGGAAAATATAATGAACGAATAGAAGATTTATTGAAGTCTGGCTATGCCACACCGGCACCTGAGCCACCAGTACCAGGTCGCACATGGTACTTACCGCACTTCGCGGTCTGTAACCCGTCAAAACCAAAGATTCGTCTGGTACACGATGCTGCGGCAAGATCATATGGCCGCAGCCTGAACGACATGTTACTCTCCGGCCCTGACCTCCTACAGTCACTGCCGGGGGTGATCATGCGGTTTCGCAGACATCCGATAGCGGTAACCGCCGATATAAAAGAAATGTTTATGCAAATCAAAATAAGAAGCGAAGACAGAGACGCACTGCGATTCTTATGGAGAGGTGAAGAAAGAGAGAAAAAACCTCAAGAATATCAGATGACTTCGTTAATATTCGGAGCGACGTCGTCACCGTGTACAGCGCTCTACATAAAGGATAGAAATGCCGAAGAATTCATAGAGAACTATCCTCGAGCGGTGGTGGAGATAAAAAAGAACCACTACATGGACGATTATATAACTAGCTTCGCGAATAAACAAGAAGCGCTCGAAGTCTCGAAAAACGTCGACTTCGTACATCGTCACGCTGGTTTCGAGTTACGAGGATGGGTGTCTAACGAAGAATCCCTGCGACGACACTTCGACGACAACCAAGAGACGTCCGTCGTGTCGATCGGCGAGACAGGTGTAGAGAAAACCTTGGGGATATTATGGGAGGCCAAAGAAGATAAACTGAGTTTCAACCTAAACGAAACGAAAATGCCTTCCTTAATAATGAAAAACGGATACATCCCCACCAAGCGAGAGGCTCTTAGTATTATCATGTCTCTCTTCGACCCTCTCGGACTACTTTCACCTGTCACGCTGCCCGAGAAGAAATTTATGCAAGAAACATGGAGGTATGGCACGGGGTGGGATGAGCCTGTCCCGGAACAACTCGTCTCGAGATGGACAACATGGATGAGAAACCTATGGGGGGTGAAAAGGATAAAAATACCCCGTTGTTATAACCTGCACCCGGCGGTCATAAAGAGGGAAATACATACATTCGTCGATGCCAGTGAAGAGGCATACGCAGCCGCCGTGTATATGAGAATGTTGCATCACGACGGCTCGATAAGAACAACGTTAGTAGCAGCTAAAAGTCGTGTCGCCCCGCTGAAGCCAACGTCCATCCCTCGGTTGGAGTTACAAGCTGCCCTCCTAGGCGCTCGGCTCACGAAGACCGTCGAGCAAGAACACGAATACGAGTTCGCACAGAGGATATATTGGTGTGACTCGCGGACCGTATTGGCATGGATACGAGCGGAGCCACGAGCGTATAAGACCTTCGTCGCACATCGCCTGGCAGAAATCGAAGAGCTGACGAAGGTAAAAGAATGGCGATGGGTCCCGACCAAGGAAAATGTAGCCGACGACGCCACCAGAGAAACACCGATGGACTTCGGTGCCGACCACAGATGGTTTCACGGGCCCGAGTTTCTCCGTCAGGAGGAAAATGGTTGGCCCGGCGAAGAAAAATCCGTGGGAAAAATCCACACGGGAGAAGAAAAATGCAACGTGATACGCGACTCGGCGACTGATGACTGTTTACCCGATATAAACAGAATAGAAAAATGGCAAACTCTAATACGCGCCACGGGTCGTGTTTTACAATTTGTAGACCTGTGTCGCAGAAAAATCCACACGGTTGCGGCGGCGACAAAAGGAACGAAGAAAAACAAGGAAAGCGACGCAACCTGGGATCCGGTATCGCATCGAAGAGCGAACGAAAAAACAAAAAAACCGCGAGTCGATGCGCAACGAACGAACTATATATGTCTCGAGGCCGAATACATTATTCGTGCCGAGAAAATGTGGCTGAGGAAGATTCAACGAGAGTGTTACCCAGCCGAAAGGATAAGATTAATAGAACACAAGCCCGCATCGGCGGGAGATCGTCTCGCATCCCTGAGTGTATTTATGGAAGACGATCTGATCAAGCTCAGAGGTCGAATCGGAGCAGCCGCGAACATGAGCCCGGAAACTAACAACCCCGTCATACTCGACGGCGGGCACCGATATACAAGAATGTACATACAACATGTACACGTTGAAATGCATCACGGGGGAATAGAGATCACCGTGAACGAGCTTCGACAGAGGTTCTGGATAACCCGTATCAGACCCACAGTCAAAGGTGTCATACGAGACTGTCAAGCTTGCCGTATCCGCAAAGCGAAACCGATGAGTCCGGCCACCGGAGACCTACCACCGGCTCGGTTAACTCATCACGCACGTCCCTTCTCATTCACGGGTCTCGACTACTTCGGCCCGATCGAAGTGACCGTGGGACGCCATAGGGAGAAGCGATGGGTGGCCTTATTCACCTGTCTAACGACAAGGGCCATCCACCTAGAGGTAGTCGCGTCGCTTAGCGCGAGCTCAGCCATAGCCGCGCTTCGAAGATTCATCGCTAGAAGAGGACAGCCGACGGAACTATGGTCAGACAACGCGACTTGCTTCAAGGCGGCGGAGAAAGAATTAAAAGAAGCCTGGGAGGATGTCAAGATGGAAGTCAACGCTCGCCGTATAGTCTGGCGTTACATACCCCCAGGTGCCCCGTTCATGGGCGGGGCATGGGAGCGTCTAGTGCGCAGTGTAAAAGAAACACTTCGTGTAACGCTTCACGAAAAACACCCGAACGACGAGACCCTCTACACCCTTCTGGTAGAGGCCGAGAACATAATTAACTCAAGACCGCTAACTCATGTGACGGTCAACCCGGATGAACCCGAGGCGCTGACCCCGAACCACATACTATTGGGGGGAACAGTCACGTGCCATCGCCAGGAAAATTCATCGAAGAAGATTCCTCAGCACGTCAACTATGGAGACGCGCCCAGCATCTGGCCGACGAGTTCTGGAGAAGATGGGTGAAAGAGTACCTGCCGCTACTCCAGCACCGGCGGGAGCCTCACACGAAGGGAGCTGCTCCAGAAGTAGGTGATGTCGTCATCATATGCGACTCAAACCTACCCCGGAATGTCTGGCAAAAGGGAAGAGTAAAGGCGACATACCCCGGCAAGGACAACATCGTGCGAGTCGTCGATGTAGAAACTAGCAACGGACATGTACTCCGGCGCCTCTGTAAGAAGATCGTCGTGCTACCAGGAGTGTCACGTTCGTGACCGGCGGGAGAATGTTCACGACGACTTAGGTATAAGACAATATTATTATATAAGATGATTTGCATAAGATAACTTATTGTTGAAAATAACTTAAGTATATAGGATATAATTATATATAAGATAATCATTATAAGAGAGTTTGCACATGTAGATACTTTGTAAGACGAGATTACATATAAGATGTAGTGTAACACATAAATATTGTTGTATTAAGAGATAAAACTTATTCGTAGATTATAAATAGTTGAAATAGTATACAGTGATGCTAATTAGGCTTATTTGAGATGATATATAAACAGAAAAATGTATATTAGAGATATTATAAATAGTCCAATTGAGATTCTCATTGTTTATAAAACACGAGTTAATCCAATAGGAAAAGTGAGATGGCAATATTATAATCAAGCCAAAGAATGTGTGAGGGAGGCTCACTGTGCGGTAAGGACCGGAACACCGGAAGGGATACGGAAGCGGGGGATGAGGAAGTATAAATATCGAATCAGCAGTTTTTTGCTTGCCATTCTCACACGGATGACTGAATCATGAGGTAAATAGTGTCAAAAGATGTAAAAAATGTATAATTGTAAAATAACATAAGTTTTATGTAAAAATATTTTGGTATAAATAAAGATTTCGACAAAAAGGTGACTGAGGGGGTGAGGCATGGAATGTTCTAGAACATTTGGTAGAGATCATATATAAGGAAGTCGAGGCTTCTGGAAATCATTCGCAAATCGTCTCCGAAGTAAGAAACAAGTTAAAAAGTATAAGTTATAAAGTGAAATCCCTGCCTTACCTCTCAAGTTTACCTTTTTTAGTGTTCAATAGTAATAAACAGTGTTTAATTCAAGACTCCACCCAACTTTCATCATCATCACCCCGAAGACAGTTAGAATCAGTAAAATCACAGTTTTAAAGCCAAATTAATCAGTATCATCACCCAGTTAGCGACATAGTTTGTAGCCGTAGGCAATCTACGCACATACCGTGCACATTTTATGGTCCTTCGAGCCGGATCCACTGAAGAGGATCGAACAAGAAAAAAGTGAAAGTCAAGAAATCCAGCGCGGGCTACACTATGTCCCAGAAATCAAAGCAGGGAAGTATAGTAGATGCAATGGAGACGCAGGCGAATCCTGACCCACGTTTGGGGGTCAGAACGAGGAGCGGTACAAGCTCGGCCCGGTCAGCTGTTCCTACCAGGGAAGAGGCCACCTCTGAAGACACCAGAACCACCTCCGAAGGCACAACGGCAACGTCGGAGGGCACGACGGCAACCAGCTCAGGCACAGAGCGCACTACCTCAACGGAAGCAACCTCGGCGACGGAAGAAACATTGAAAAACGCGGAGGACACGCGCCAGAATAAGCGTGCGTCGCGTCTTTCATCGGGAAAAAGTAGGAAAGTATCGAGGCTAGAAGCCGAAGAGAAAGTAGCCGAGTTAAAGCTAGAAGAGGTACGTGCATCCCTTGCTCTTGTCCAGGCGAAGTTGGCCAGAGAGATAGCGGTGTCTGGGGAAAATGAGGAAGAGGACCAGAACGAGGAACGGACCAGCCGAGTGGAAGAATGGTTGGATGGGCAGAAGGAAACCCAGACCAACGAGAACAAAGCTAAGGAGAAAGCTGTGGAAAAAAGAAGAGAAGAGCAACCGCCGACGAAAAACATGGACGTCACCTCCCTGGCCGCTGCTCTTACTCAAGCGGTAAGAATGTCAAGAGATGCTCCGAGATACCTGCAAGAGCTGCCGGTATTCGGCGGGCACTGCGCAGGGTGGCTAGCATATAGAGCTGCCTACTACGAGACAGAAGAGATGTTCTCGAAAACGGAAAATTTATCCAGGCTTAGAAGAAGCCTCAAAGGTGCGGCCCTAGAAGCGGTCAATAGCCTACTTATTAGCCAGCCGGAACCTCGAGCTGTCATGCAGGCGCTCGAGAGAAGATTCGGAAGACCGGACACACTGGCGATGAACGAAATACAAAAAATTAAGGCGCTGGGTAAGATAAACGATAACCCACGCGACCTGTGTATATTTGCCAACAAGGTGGCTAATATAGTCGCCACCATAGAGGCATTGAAGAAAATTCACTACCTCTTTAACCCCGAGCTAGTGAAGAACATAGTGGAAAAATTAACTCCTATCCTGAAGAATAAATGGTATGACTATGCTGCGACAAATAAAGAAGATACGTCGGACTTGAAAAAGATGATGACATTCTTGAACGAGGAGGCGGATAAATGTGGTGCATACGCCCTGCCAGAGGATGTCGCCAGTGAAATTCAGCATGACAGAGTGCCAAAGAGAAGATTTGAGAGGACATACGCTGCAGATGTCGGGAAGAGGAACCAATGCCCAACATGTAGACAAGACCACTACCTTCCTGACTGCAAGCGCTTCATCAACGCGCAAGTGGGTGATCGATGGGAGATCGCCAAGAAACATCGCCTCTGTTATCAATGTTTGAAAGGCTCGCACCGCCGAGGCAACTGCAACGCCAAACGGTGCGGGCAAGAAGGCTGTAGTATGGCACATCATCGCCTACTGCACCACAGAAGACCACCGACGACACCTCCGACTACTGAGCTGCCACGTCAAGCCGAAGAATCGACTGTCACCGTCGAAGTTGTAAATAACGCTAACTGCACGAAGAGTCGGCAAGCGTTCCTGAAGATCGCTCCTGTCACCCTCACCGGGAAGAACAACACTCGAGTCGACACATACGCTCTCATGGATGATGGCAGTACCGTCACCTTGATCGACGAGGGGCTCGCTGAGCTACTAGAGTTGGATGGGCCTCGCGATAATATGTGGGTTCAAGGTCTCAACGAAAGAACGAAGTACGAGAACAGTAAGAGAGTCGATTTCAAGATCCGAGGGCGCTATGACAGGAGTGAACATGTTTTGAAGAACGCTCGAACGGTACAGAGGTTAACGTTCACCGGCCAGAGAGTCGAAAGAAAAGACCTTCATGATTGTCCGCATCTGAAGGATATAGAAGACCAGCTAGTCTACCAGAATGCTCGCCCTAACAGAATCAACCTGTCGCTTCTCACACGCGATTGGGTTGGGTGTTACATGGCTATCGCTCGTCATACAACAAACCGATAGCATTTTGTGGCCACACGGTCGCGACGTACGAGGAAAATTCTATGGAAAGTATGATGAAAAGGTTCTTCGACTTGGAAGCCCTCGGTATAGAAGCACGCAAGCAGAAGAATGACCCCGAAGAACGCGCTCTCAGAATACTGAAAAAGAATAGCAGGAGAACGCCTGATGGTCGCTTCGAAACCTCGCTGCTGTGGAAAAATGAAAATGAAGAAATACCGAATAATTACAACGATGCTATGAAACGTCTGAAATCGTTAGAAAAAAAGTTAGATCGCGACCTCGAGCTGAAAGGAAAATATAATGAACGAATAGAAGATTTATTGAAGTCTGGCTATGCCACACCGGCACCTGAGCCACCAGTACCAGGTCGCACATGGTACTTACCGCACTTCGCGGTCTGTAACCCGTCAAAACCAAAGATTCGTCTGGTACACGATGCTGCGGCAAGATCATATGGCCGCAGCCTGAACGACATGTTACTCTCCGGCCCTGACCTCCTACAGTCACTGCCGGGGGTGATCATGCGGTTTCGCAGACATCCGATAGCGGTAACCGCCGATATAAAAGAAATGTTTATGCAAATCAAAATAAGAAGCGAAGACAGAGACGCACTGCGATTCTTATGGAGAGGTGAAGAAAGAGAGAAAAAACCTCAAGAATATCAGATGACTTCGTTAATATTCGGAGCGACGTCGTCACCGTGTACAGCGCTCTACATAAAGGATAGAAATGCCGAAGAATTCATAGAGAACTATCCTCGAGCGGTGGTGGAGATAAAAAAGAACCACTACATGGACGATTATATAACTAGCTTCGCGAATAAACAAGAAGCGCTCGAAGTCTCGAAAAACGTCGACTTCATACATCGTCACGCTGGTTTCGAGTTACGAGGATGGGTGTCTAACGAAGAATCCCTGCGACGACACTTCGACGACAACCAAGAGACGTCCGTCGTGTCGATCGGCGAGACAGGTGTAGAGAAAACCTTGGGGATATTATGGGAGGCCAAAGAAGATAAACTGAGTTTCAACCTAAACGAAACGAAAATGCCTTCCTTAATAATGAAAAACGGATACATCCCCACCAAGCGAGAGGCTCTTAGTATTATCATGTCTCTCTTCGACCCTCTCGGACTACTTTCACCTGTCACGCTGCCCGAGAAGAAATTTATGCAAGAAACATGGAGGTATGGCACGGGGTGGGATGAGCCTGTCCCGGAACAACTCGTCTCGAGATGGACAACATGGATGAGAAACCTATGGGGGGTGAAAAGGATAAAAATACCCCGTTGTTATAACCTGCACCCGGCGGTCATAAAGAGGGAAATACATACATTCGTCGATGCCAGTGAAGAGGCATACGCAGCCGCCGTGTATATGAGAATGTTGCATCACGACGGCTCGATAAGAACAACGTTAGTAGCAGCTAAAAGTCGTGTCGCCCCGCTGAAGCCAACGTCCATCCCTCGGTTGGAGTTACAAGCTGCCCTCCTAGGCGCTCGGCTCACGAAGACCGTCGAGCAAGAACACGAATACGAGTTCGCACAGAGGATATATTGGTGTGACTCGCGGACCGTATTGGCATGGATACGAGCGGAGCCACGAGCGTATAAGACCTTCGTCGCACATCGCCTGGCAGAAATCGAAGAGCTGACGAAGGTAAAAGAATGGCGATGGGTCCCGACCAAGGAAAATGTAGCCGACGACGCCACCAGAGAAACACCGATGGACTTCGGTGCCGACCACAGATGGTTTCACGGGCCCGAGTTTCTCCGTCAGGAGGAAAATGGTTGGCCCGGCGAAGAAAAATCCGTGGGAAAAATCCACACGGGAGAAGAAAAATGCAACGTGATACGCGACTCGGCGACTGATGACTGTTTACCCGATATAAACAGAATAGAAAAATGGCAAACTCTAATACGCGCCACGGGTCGTGTTTTACAATTTGTAGACCTGTGTCGCAGAAAAATCCACACGGTTGCGGCGGCGACAAAAGGAACGAAGAAAAACAAGGAAAGCGACGCAACCTGGGATCCGGTATCGCATCGAAGAGCGAACGAAAAAACAAAAAAACCGCGAGTCGATGCGCAACGAACGAACTATATATGTCTCGAGGCCGAATACATTATTCGTGCCGAGAAAATGTGGCTGAGGAAGATTCAACGAGAGTGTTACCCAGCCGAAAGGATAAGATTAATAGAACACAAGCCCGCATCGGCGGGAGATCGTCTCGCATCCCTGAGTGTATTTATGGAAGACGATCTGATCAAGCTCAGAGGTCGAATCGGAGCAGCCGCGAACATGAGCCCGGAAACTAACAACCCCGTCATACTCGACGGCGGGCACCGATATACAAGAATGTACATACAACATGTACACGTTGAAATGCATCACGGGGGAATAGAGATCACCGTGAACGAGCTTCGACAGAGGTTCTGGATAACCCGTATCAGACCCACAGTCAAAGGTGTCATACGAGACTGTCAAGCTTGCCGTATCCGCAAAGCGAAACCGATGAGTCCGGCCACCGGAGACCTACCACCGGCTCGGTTAACTCATCACGCACGTCCCTTCTCATTCACGGGTCTCGACTACTTCGGCCCGATCGAAGTGACCGTGGGACGCCATAGGGAGAAGCGATGGGTGGCCTTATTCACCTGTCTAACGACAAGGGCCATCCACCTAGAGGTAGTCGCGTCGCTTAGCGCGAGCTCAGCCATAGCCGCGCTTCGAAGATTCATCGCTAGAAGAGGACAGCCGACGGAACTATGGTCAGACAACGCGACTTGCTTCAAGGCGGCGGAGAAAGAATTAAAAGAAGCCTGGGAGGATGTCAAGATGGAAGTCAACGCTCGCCGTATAGTCTGGCGTTACATACCCCCAGGTGCCCCGTTCATGGGCGGGGCATGGGAGCGTCTAGTGCGCAGTGTAAAAGAAACACTTCGTGTAACGCTTCACGAAAAACACCCGAACGACGAGACCCTCTACACCCTTCTGGTAGAGGCCGAGAACATAATTAACTCAAGACCGCTAACTCATGTGACGGTCAACCCGGATGAACCCGAGGCGCTGACCCCGAACCACATACTATTGGGGGGAACAGTCACGTGCCATCGCCAGGAAAATTCATCGAAGAAGATTCCTCAGCACGTCAACTATGGAGACGCGCCCAGCATCTGGCCGACGAGTTCTGGAGAAGATGGGTGAAAGAGTACCTGCCGCTACTCCAGCACCGGCGGGAGCCTCACACGAAGGGAGCTGCTCCAGAAGTAGGTGATGTCGTCATCATATGCGACTCAAACCTACCCCGGAATGTCTGGCAAAAGGGAAGAGTAAAGGCGACATACCCCGGCAAGGACAACATCGTGCGAGTCGTCGATGTAGAAACTAGCAACGGACATGTACTCCGGCGCCTCTGTAAGAAGATCGTCGTGCTACCAGGAGTGTCACGTTCGTGACCGGCGGGAGAATGTTCACGACGACTTAGGTATAAGACAATATTATTATATAAGATGATTTGCATAAGATAACTTATTGTTGAAAATAACTTAAGTATATAGGATATAATTATATATAAGATAATCATTATAAGAGAGTTTGCACATGTAGATACTTTGTAAGACGAGATTACATATAAGATGTAGTGTAACACATAAATATTGTTGTATTAAGAGATAAAACTTATTCGTAGATTATAAATAGTTGAAATAGTATACAGTGATGCTAATTAGGCTTATTTGAGATGATATATAAACAGAAAAATGTATATTAGAGATATTATAAATAGTCCAATTGAGATTCTCATTGTTTATAAAACACGAGTTAATCCAATAGGAAAAGTGAGATGGCAATATTATAATCAAGCCAAAGAATGTGTGAGGGAGGCTCACTGTGCGGTAAGGACCGGAACACCGGAAGGGATACGGAAGCGGGGGATGAGGAAGTATAAATATCGAATCAGCAGTTTTTTGCTTGCCATTCTCACACGGATGACTGAATCATGAGGTAAATAGTGTCAAAAGATGTAAAAAATGTATAATTGTAAAATAACATAAGTTTTATGTAAAAATATTTTGGTATAAATAAAGATTTCGACAAAAAGGTGACTGAGGGGGTGAGGCATGGAATGTTCTAGAACATTTGGTAGAGATCATATATAAGGAAGTCGAGGCTTCTGGAAATCATTCGCAAATCGTCTCCGAAGTAAGAAACAAGTTAAAAAGTATAAGTTATAAAGTGAAATCCCTGCCTTACCTCTCAAGTTTACCTCTTTTAAGTGTTCAATAGTAATAAACAGTGTTTAATTCAAGACTCCACCCAACTTTCATCATCATCACCCCGAAGACAGTTAGAATCAGTAAAATCACAGTTTTAAAGCCAAATTAATCAGTATAATCACCCAGTTAGCGACATAGTTTGTAGCCGTAGGCAATCTACGCACATACCGTGCACACACAAGTTCTCAAGAGTTCAGTACAGGACTACAACGGGGTAAGATTTAGGCTTAATTTTTTTTAGTACCTATATACTTTTAATATGTACACGTAGATTTGAATACATTATTAAATTTTAATTTAACACCCTGAAATATATCCTACGCACATAATCATTTTAATTATGTAATACTTACAATTACTTTCTGATCAAAGCTCGGGGCTCGGTCGAGACAAGTTTATACGGAAAGGTTCTAAAATCCTAAACAAACATCAAATATTATCTCTTCCCGAAAATGATAATTATAAATCGCCTAAGCCCCCTTAGGTATTTTAGTAAATATTTAAGATATTGGAAAAAATGGCATGTAATGCGCAATAGGAAGAATGCTATGCGTTAGTGTCTGGTAGTGACATACATGTGGATGTAATCATTGGCCTTTACCGTCAATACCGTTCGTGATGAACACATCATCATCAGAGAGGCTTTTTGGGGGAGGAATTAGTTGGGTATGCGTGGTGTTAGACTGTATGAAACTGCTTCACCACCATGGTTTAGTAGCCTAGGGTGAGCCCAGCACCTTGGGCGAAGCGAATTGAGCCGAGGGGGTTCTTTTTACCCCTCTTATATGAAGAGGGGACAAAAGAGCAGGGGGCAAGGGGCGAGGACGGGAACCTCACCCCATTGTAGTGTCCCGATGTTGAGAGGAGTGGTTCTGTGGTGTGGGACAACCCCTCAGTAGAGGTGGCGTCGGTCCCCTGAGGGACTGACTAGCTGTAGAGGTGCCCTGTTTGCTCATTAGATCACCTCACCAGAGGCGGCATTGGTGACACTCGCCGGGTTTTAGTGGGTAGAGCTGCGTCCACTTACCACCTTTCGGGCGCAGCGTTTTTTTTTTTTTTCGGAAGGGCTAGACTTTTCAGCCTGATGGCCTTTAAGCTCAATCGGTACAGTAAGTGAGCAGATGGCTCACTTAGGAAATATTCGAATGGGGGACCCCCCCTCCGCGCCCCGCAGGGGGCGCGGTTCATCGCGCGCGCTGCTCGGGAGAGCAGGATTTGGACTAGTCAAATCCGATACGGTCGACGAATCTTTTACGGTTGAATTTAACCTATCATCGTGAGGGCCGGCCCTCATCCCTCCCTCTGGAGAGGGAGGCGGGTCATGCGCGGTGCCCAAGCAATCTAGTGGTAGCGTAGTGCTAGCGCTGTTTGCGCGGACTGGGTTTGTGTCTACTCGTATCGGATTCGAACCTAAGCTTCCGCGATCGATCCGGATCGATGTGGTTTCCATGTGTAGGGTTTGACGTCGCTTACGACCCCGAGGCCCAAGCGGTGTGCAGGTGTACCTAGCACCGTGTGTGTGTCTGTATATGCTGTGACGTTCGCGTCGCGCATTAGTAGCTGAGAGATTTCGTCAGCTGGATCTGTTAAAACATGCTTAGGTAACCTATGTCTAATTGGAACTGAGATATCTGGGGCATAGTTTGGAGTTCCTTTTCAAAGTGACGTTCTGACGTCATTTTGAAGTGGCCCCTAACGGACTCTAATCTGAAGTCCCTGCGATGTTTCTTACGTACCACGGGCAACCGGTTGCCATGCGTAAAAATTTATTTTGGACTATTTGTAGTGCATTAAGTCGACTTTGTGGCACATGCGCGAATGCGATACAAGAGTATGACATAATGGGTCGGATAAAGTTTTATACAGGGTTAGCTTATGCCTGAGGGGCATTTTGCTGTTTTTGTTAATTAAGAAATATAAACGGCTCAAGACGAATTTGGCCTTTTTGGTGACTGACTCTATGTGTGGTCTAAATGACATCGACCTGTCAAGGGTGACACCCAGGTATTTTACCTGATCTACTCTGGGTATTTCTATATTGTTTAACCTTATCGGTTTCATGGTACGATAAGGTCGTCTGTTTGTGACTCTCCTACGTGAGAATTTTATGGAGGCACTTTTTTCTGGGTTTATATCAATCCTCCATTTTGCGAACCATTCACCCTGCTCGGTGACGGCACGCTGGAGGATGGTGGAAGCCGCAAGGGCTTCACAGCGTGCCGTCGGGTGATATACAGAGCGGTGTCGTCTGCAAAGGCGGTTAAACGGGCTCTCCGTTTAACCACCGGGTGTTCGGGGATGTCGGAGGTATACAAGTTGTACAAGGTCGGAGACAGCACGGAGCCCTGTGGGACTCCGGCCCTCAGAGGTCTCCGAGAGGACAGAATGCCCTCTACTCTATATCTAAAATGCCGGCCCGAAAGGTAGTCACGGATGATGATGACTAATTTGTCCGGTATTCCTAACTTGAATAGTTTGAATATGAGGCCTTCGTGCCAGATTTTATCGAAGGCTTTTGCTACATCAAAGAATACAGCGCACGTATCGTGTTTGTTTTTCTTATGGAAACCTCTGAGTATATCCTCCGTCATACGGTGGACTTGCCTTGGTGGTTTTCGCGGAAGGCGAATTGCTCATCTATGAAAAGATTCTTTTCGCTAATGACGGTTTTCAACCGCCTAAGCAGAATTCTTTCGTAGATTTTTCCTAACGAGCTTATCAGGCTTATGGGACGGAACCGTCTAGGTTCCGAGCGCGCTTTTCCGGGCTTCGGTATTCCTATGACCTTTGCTGTTTTCCATATATCGGGGAACCTACAACCCTTAAGGAGGGCGTTTATAATGTTAACCAGGAGGATAACTAGGGCGGGCGGTAGTATTTTTAATACCTTGTTGGAAATCCCGTCCGGCCCGGGAGCCTTCTTGGCGTGAAGGCATTTTATAATGTCTTGGGCCTCTTCTACGTCCGTCAGAAGGATTGGATCTCCCTCCAGCGGCGCAGTGGCCCTTCTCGCCACCTCCCTAGTTACTTCCTCTGCGTGGGGGCCTACGGGGGAAGTTGCGACTATTTGGCTCGGAGTGCACTGACTCTCGAGTGTATCGGCTAAACATTCCGCTTTGTCGGCGTCCTCCAGTGCAGGCGCGCGATTTAATCTTTTTAACAGAGGCATAGGTGCCTCCGTCTTTTTTTTCATTGAACGGGCGAGTGGCCAGTAGGCCACGTGCGAAGGTGAAATTTCACTCAGGAGGCGATCCCATATTTCTGCTCTATTTTCTATGACCCGGGCTTTGACCTGTCGTTCGAGATCACGGAGAGCTCGTCGATACTCGGGGCGCAGCGAGTCCCACATACCCGCGTGGGGAGACCCACTCCCCTGCGGGTTGCCTCAGAGCATTTCCCGGCGTTAAAGAAAGAAAAAAGTATGAAACTGCTTGGTACTATAGAAATAAAAAGAATCAGTCATGATACCAATGGTCTGGTGTTGAACACGTTAACAGATTACAATGGAAGAGCCGACTATATGAATATAAACAGCGGTTCCCAACTAGTGGTCCGCTAGAGCGACTAGAAGAAGCACTTAGAGTTGCGAGTTCACGAAATAATTTAATATTAGATATTCATACATATTAGGTAAGTATCCAAAATTCTGCGCAGTATTTACAGCAAATGTGTAGGTAAGTGTAACGCATGCATATAACACCTACTTCCTTTCCCCCTGCATATGCGTATACGTATACCACCAGCACACACCACATTAAAAAACACAACCACACAATCTACGCACGATTCACCCGACACCGAGTCATCCTCAACATGTAGACTACGATAAGCAATCGTTTATCGGTTGGTGCCAAATAACGCCTGATTCTACTATCTGAAATGATGTAAAGCGCGTGTAGCGTCAACCCTACGTATACTATAACACGCCGGTTCACCTGCAAGGATATGCTCGCACTACTTAATTAATATTATTTGTTCAATAACCATATCGTTTACTGTTGCTTGTTCCCGTTTAATTAGTGGAGTAATATCAAACGCGCTGCTTTAATTAAACTTTTATTAACAATAGTTAATAACATAAGATACTGTAAGTTATTATTTATTCGTAGACTGTAAGTGATTTTCAATAACAATTTTTTTCTAGTATTGAGATTGAGATCTAGTAGTGAGAATGCCAACCAAACGTCACGTGTCATATTTTCAGTTCTGATGGGGATCATGCGCTCTATGTATATCCTGCCTACTTCTCTACTTTGCTGTTCCGCAAACACTAGTATAATTATCGGCAAAACCTTTCTAATAAGTAACTGGAGGGCTGATCATGTAAAATCATTCAAGTTCATCAGTTAATATACATCAAAATTATTCTAGACTTTATCCAAAACTTAGCAAATCTAAACCACATAAACCTTTAATATTAATGAATTTCGTGGACTTATTTTCGTTTCGTTAGTGGCTCGTGTGAACGGTAGACATAAAAAAATCATAGCCTGTCAAATATGAGGCTCCGTAACGCCGGATGGTACACGCGAAACATTTCAACCCCAGTTGCGGTCGTGCTGGGATGTGGGGATGTTTGTTTATATATCGATAAAAGTTAATTTATGAGTTGCATGAGTTTGGTTGCTGGAGGGGTTGCAGGTAGTTGGGTCCGGGCAGCCCAGCCCACAGGACAAGTTGGAGATTTTCTAGTCCAGCAAAGATGAGACTGAGACGGCGAGTTGAGGATGCGAGGTCAGTGGTTCCAATTCACAGACTGCTAATATTTTTTTACTAGCAGAAGAGATGCGCTTGTGCTACTCGCTCGTGTCTTCCCTCATCCTGTTTATTTATTTCGTTATTTTTTTGCTTTGTTTAAAGGCAGGACAGCCAGTATAATTACAGGCACCGTTTACCATCTTACCTCTCAGGATAGTCAGAAATCGTTTATGTTGATTACGCTGGTGGTTGATAATGATGGTCTCATTTTATGACATTCTATTATGCTGTGACCATTTTGTTGCGATTTTTATATCTTTGCTAGTATCACTTATATGATTGATAGCGATAGGAATCACAATTTTATTTTAATAATATTGTTATTATCTTTTTTGCACACTATAGTATTACTAATATCTTTTTTCGAGTATTGCTATCAGAATTCATTCTGATTCCGACGTACACGATAACTTCGCAACCGTAAAAAGCATTGCAACTTAAAATATGTACCCCATTGTTATCTATTCACGACACCCCAAATGTTTATCTCCATGGGCATGGTGTCGATAAATTTCACCGATATTTAGCTGCCTGAGCGCCCCGCCCTAGTTCGCACCATCGCCGATTGCGGCCGGATTTCCAATTGGACCTAATTGTACGTATTTTTGGCCATAAAATAGAACATATGAAAAGAATTTGCATATGTTTTATTTATTTATATTATAATATATTACAAAATACGCATGCTAAATGAAATTTATTAAAATTATGATAAAACAACTTTGAGCCAAACGGCCCAATACTCCGTCAACATGGTTGTTCGAAATGTCGGGAATAAAAATCTCAATAATGATAATCGTACTAAAATTATCTCTTTTGTAATGTATTTTTATGCAAATAAATAATTTGAAACTCCTAACAATTTGTAAAAAACTGTTTCATTGTAATCAAATGTACATTTTCGAATAAGGTGTTAATTTTACGAAATGTGTCCTTAAGTAGATATTCAGTGTTCAAACATTGTTTCATCGTTTAATCATCATCAAAGGTTTTTATTTATTATATATTTTGCTTTGTATTATAATATAATCGTATTGATATAACCTACAAAAGTTATCAACGTAAGAAAAGACAATGTTAAATATCAACTTAGTAAAAAAAGTCATTAAAATATGAACAAAAAAACTGTCCTCACAATTTAACCCCAACAAGACACAAGTTTGCGTGTTAACCGCCAAAAAATCACCCTTCGTCGTTCCTCTACAATTCGAAGGCACTTCCCTAACGCCTCAGCCAGCATTGGGATACTTGCCATCGATATATCGAGAGATGTGCAGTTTCGTGGTCATTTGGAAGGAAAGGCTAAACTAGCCTCGAAGAAACTCGGCGTGCTCAATAGGGCGAAGCAGTATTTCATGCCTTCACACCGACTTCAATTATACAAGGCGCAGATCCGGCCTCACATGGAATACTGCTCTAACCTCTGGGCTGGAGCGCCCCAATATCAGTTCCTTCCATTTGACCGCGTTCAACGCCGGGCGGCTCGAATCGTCGACAACAATTTTATCTCCAATCGGCTTGATTCTTTGGCGCTGCGTAGTAGAGATGTCAATATTAGTTGAAATTTTATATCAGTTAACGGTTAATTGTTAAAAATAAATATCGATATTTTTATTGGTTGAAAATATTAGTTAATATTATTTGTCAAGTAAACGATTTGGTTATTGGTTGATGTTAATGAAGTTGAATATTTTATTCTATTGTAGCATGATATAATAAAGGTTAAGTATAGATGTTAATAGGTATTATGTTAAATTCAATGAACTTTCCGTCACACTTGAACTGGCTTAGGACTTTCTAGCTAGTGTTTTATTATTACATTAATACAAGCAGGTGAAATGTTTTAGATTTTTGTTTTTTTGGTTCTTTTTTATCTGAATCTGCATTATAGCTGATATTATATAATAAATACGACTCGTACAATAATTATCCTTATATTATTTACCAATTGCGTTTTCAAATTATTAGGTAGTAGTAGTAGATTAAAAGATAAATAAAAAAATGTAAAATTAAAAAATAAAAAAATGTCAAAATTGACAAATATTGAATTCAGCATTCCGTCTTGACATTTTAATAACTGAACGTCTATAAATAAATTATAATATAAGACATACTAATCTTCTTTTAAATAAAACAACAAACAACAACTTCGAACGACTATCAAATAAAACTAAACACTAACAATCATTTACTAATCGCAATACGCACTACGCACTTATGAAAGTGTAAAAAATCAACTAAACGAGTTCGCATAGCGCACAGCTATAGTTAATAGTTAATTGTTTAAAATATCACTACACTTTGTTTCGAATAAAAATATTGCATACAAGAAATTATCAATTCCAACACAGTGTCCTGATTAAAATAAGGGTGACAATAGAATGTCAATGTAGGTAACTTCAGTCCGGTGATATAATAAATATGTGAACTTACGAAAATGTTCCTTATTTAAAAGACGTTAAAGGTAAAATTTCAAAGCAAAGGTTGAAACGGTTGAAATTGATATGATATTTTTATTCGATAATGTTAATTTGGTTTATTGAATATAATGGTTGATTTTAAATATTAGTTAAATTTATTGGTTGATAATTAAATTCAACATCTCTACTGCGTAGACATGTCGGATCGCTCTGCATCTTCTACCGCATCTACCACGGGGAGTGCTCTGAGGAATTGTTCGGATTAATACCTGCAGCAGAATTCCACCACCGGAGATCGCGGAAAAACTCCAAATTTCACCCACACCATCTCGATGTCCGGAAATCCACAACAACTCGATTTTTACGGCATTTCCTGCCTCACACGACTAATATATGGAATCAGCTGCCTCTTACGGTGTTACCGAACCGATACGACTTAGGGACCTTCAAGAAAAGAGCATACTCATATCTGAAAGGCCGGCAACGCACCTGCTAATCCACTGGTGTAGCGGGTGCCTGTGGATGTCGCTTTTCACTTACCATCCGGTGAACCGACTATCCGTTTGCCCCCTCTTCTATATAAAAAAAAAAAATCCTTTTCTAGAGTTTTATTAAGTTGATAGTGAAAATTGTAAAAAAGGCATACTGTAGGAACTGCAGCTACATTTAAATAAAGGAATTATCATTGACAGGTTAAACGAAATTTCGAATTCGCCTTGCATTCCGTCCAACCGTTTTCCAATATTTAAATACTTTACATGAAATTAACATACTTATTAAAAATATGTGTCGCCCGCGTTAATTTAGATTTACTCTCGTATCCGGACTTTTTATTATCATTTTGCAGCCTGAAAGTATTTATTAAATAAGATCATTTAGAAGATCATATACTACAACATCACCACATCATATAAGTATAAATAAATAAAACGATTAATAGCACATATATGACGACCTCTGTGGCTCAGTGGTTAGCGCGTTGGCGCTCAAGCCGGAGGTTGCGGGTTCGAATCCTGCCAGGGAACAAAAATATTTTCTGTGTTCTTGGGTCATGGATGTGTATTAAATATGTGTATAATATAATAAAAATCTTAAATATTTGTATAGTATAAAAGTATTAAATATATTTCCGCTGTCTGGTACCCGTAACACAAGTTCTTCAAGAACTTACCACGGGACCAGATTGACGTGTTGTGAAAGCGTCCATAGATATTATTATTATTATTATATATATGTAATATTTTGTCGTATATTTCTAAAGAAAACTGTTAAAAGATTTATAATGTGTCAACAACGTACAAACTCAATAATTCTGGACTGAACTTTGTGAAAAGTGCAATTTATAATCGAGAGTCGTGTATTGGCGAGCAAAAGTCACGTCACTAAATTGACAAGAAAACGTTTCAGTTTAAAGTTTTGTCGATACGAGAAAATATACAACACTAGTATACTGCTTTTAGAGAAAGTATGAAAAGTTTTGATCAAAAGTTTTGGAAGACGTATTATCTAAAAAAAAATGTTCTTTGTAACAAAATACTAAAAGGTAACTACAGTTATAAAGTGGCAGATCAGTGGCGGAATACAATTCTCAGGGGTCGTCCGTTCGAATCCCATGACGGGCATTAATAAATGTTCCGGTGTTAAATGATGAATGGACTAACATTAACCATTATCATCATCTTTAAACTTGTACTGCTTGGGGATAGCGGTTTACTTTGCTTTCATTCATTCCTATTTCTTCTTACATCATCATCTCTATCCATTTCTTCTGCATTTCCCTTAATATTTCAATGGGCTAATATAATTTTTTTGATTTTTTTATTTTAGAATACGAAAATATTCTTTTTTCTGGACACCGTTATTTGTGGAAAATAATCTCCCTTTATCTCCCTCTCCTAGACAAAATGTCCCATACGAATAAGTGGTAGATCAATTGATAAAACCAAAAAGTGCAATTTTTCATGTCAACTATATTTTAATGTTTCCACTTGCGTCATTGATATAAGATAAGGAAGTCTAATGTTGGGGCCGTCAAAAGTTGCTTGCCACGTCACAAGGGTTCCTGAGTTCGAATATAAAAGGCAGACGAAACAAATGAACAAAAGTTTTTACGAGTTTGCTAAAACACATAAACCATCACCTGCTTATTTCTTCCATGAAACAACTTTGTTGTGTTTCGGAAACAACAGGCAAGTTGCCAGAACTACATGAACTTATTTAAGTTCATGGGCGACGCTGACCATTTAGCATCAGGTGGCTGCCCGTTTACCTATCCAAGTTTGAAAAATATAGTCATAGTTTTTTAGAGTTTACTATCACGATCATGTCTACCGCTGTCGATCCTGGCTATACAGGAGTAGCAGCGGTGGGAACGAGTGGTGGGCCTAGCCCGTTAAAAAAATTTTATATAAATATATAATAAACTGGATAAAGGCCACTATTCATTATAATTGGTGACTAAATCGACGTGTTTTGTATAAGGCATCAAAAACTTTACATATACATATGTATTTGGAATCTTTCTATATCCAGGAACTTCATAAACTTATTTGTCTCTGACAGCTCTGGACAGTTTCTTCGTTGTGTAAGAAAATAAATAGGGGTCTGTCACGACACATGAGCACTAAATCGATTCACGCACTACTAGCCAGGGCAGGGACAGGATTACCGCCACAAATCCGCTTACCGACGTGATTTTAGTAATTGCCGTACAATCGGAAAGCCAACGGTCAGGCGGTAACGGATTATGCTATCTTTAAGATATATTATATCAATGCTAGCTAGTAACAGCGTGTCTTCGTTTGTGTATAATGTTTTTTTATAAGATCTTGTTTTGAAAATATACTTAGTGTTTAATGTATGATACATGGGATAAGATTTCGTTATGTACTATTGAAGATTTTGGGAGCTATTCATATTTAACAAAAAAAGATGAGAAATGTAGGTATTTTTATTAAACTTGCTCTAATAAAATCGTATACAACGGAATATTAATAGTATTTTACATTTTTAAGTCGGGGAGTTCGACATTTCGGCACTGCCTACAAATGCGGAGTCCTTTGATGAATGATGATTATATTCTAGTTAGATCGAGATTGATGCAATGCCGGATTAGCCCATAAGCAAATAAAGCATTTTTTTTACATACGTAATGAATAAATATTTTTCTTTAAAGACCACTACTCGTTTACTTATGAGTGGGAACTGGGAAAAAGTGGATTATTTAAGGCATCAAGTAATCTTAATCCCGCACTGAATAGATGCGAGAGCATCTGTTAAGTCATATTAATAATGAAGCCTACTTATATTCAATTCTCCCTTTGTAACTTATATTTAATGGACACTAATTAATATTTAACACAAAAATGTCGAAACAAGACAATCATTTACGAGCAGATTAAAGGAAATATCGGATGCGATATAAAAATACCGCAAAACATATGTTACGACTATTTAAACGTTTCTGTCACCCATTACCCATAATCCCCGCGCGTGGGCCACATGGACCCTAACACAAGCGCTGTAGGGTTAATATTTGTTTGGATGTTTGCATTAAAAATGGTGTCGTTTATAAAGATTTCAGGAGCGGTGGACCGCGGAGTATTAAACCTGCTATTAATCAAGACATTCTGAAGTCGGGAAATTAAAAAAAACGAGATGACAGATGGAGTACCGCTTTTGTTATTCAATTGGGAATTCGACTGGTGGGGAGTTTGGACCTCCTTCATGTTTATAAGTTATCCATAAGTGGCCCACTGTCGGCACGGAATTTGGTCAAGAATGCCTTAGGGCTTAGGCTATTGCTGCCTTTAAAGACTTTCAATCTTATCAGGCAAGGTTTTATGTTTTAGTTCATCGGTGAACACGTGAAGTTGACAAGATCATATGCATATAGAAGTAATTTTTTCTATAGTCACAATTTAAGAGATATTATGCCTCGTCGCTGCTATGTGCAGTGTATGTAATATCTGTCGTAAATTAATGATGAAGTATTTTGTTTGCATGTCAGTATATGGTAAAAAGGACATTCAACTTACTCTATTCCAGAAATTGCCTTTTATCTTTTACCGGAGATATTCAACCGGACATACAAACAAAATAGTTTTAGACCCTTAGGGGGGCACATGCGGGTCAGAAAAGTTTATAATAGCCTGTCAAAGGCTTGACCCTCGTGAAGACCGCAAATGAAGTACCTAGGTATAGACTAGAGTCGAACCCGCACCATTCCTAACCATCC
Organism: Helleia helle; assembly: GCA_963853865.1. Taxonomy (NCBI): domain Eukaryota; kingdom Metazoa; phylum Arthropoda; class Insecta; order Lepidoptera; family Lycaenidae; genus Helleia; species Helleia helle. The sequence continues at coordinate 2,788,359 of OY971425.1, read as the reverse complement.
CTACCAAGTATATAATATTTTGTATATGTGTATTGTATACTATGCGCTATTACTTGGTCTGTAGTGGTGTACATTTGTTGTTCTTCGGGAGGAATCATACCTCATTTTTAGATCCTAACACATAACAGAATAGAGTTCTCTTTACTCTACCTTGTATATAAAAAATGCAAATCAAGACAGTGTACTACATAACTCATAATATTTTTAAGTTGGAGTAACTATAATCAGTTTACTTATTACTTCATCGGGGTAAAACTGTTGGAAAAGTTAGAAGTTGTTCTAGAATCTAGATGATATCATAATATAGTGAAATGGCCTAAACTTATTTCGTCTAGACTCTAGACGAAGCATTTGAACAAGGACCCCAAGTCCAAGAACTTGTTATTGAGAGTTTTATTTGATTACGACTGTATGGTTTCGGAATATTAATTTATAAACGTCTGTCTAATGTCTAGTACTTGAAACAAAATGATATAAATATAAACCTATGCGGGTTACGCGGTGAGTTTTCCGTACCCGCGACTTTAATCTATACAGATAAATAAAATTGGAGTGTCTGTTTATAATATCAAAATAATCGCTTTTTACTAAATGCATATGGATGTATACACGGGACATATACCAAAATAGCCTTTTTTACAATTTTTGTCTGTCTGTCTGTTTGACTTTCGCTGGCAGATAGCTGATGATATAGGAAGTAACTTAGGCTATAAAAATAATCATCATCAATCCGGGTAGGGTTGTAAATCTAAGTTAACGATGGCGAAGCTGCGGGCAACAGCTAGTAATCCAATGAATTGCAAAGTAGGTACTAGGTAGTATAAAAGTAATGCGGTATCATCTGTATTAAACAATGTTACTTTTCTATTCTGTATCCAAAAGATGCCGATGGAACCCTGTTATTGAGATTAATAAAAATATATAGTGTTAAATATATTACAATAGTACGAAACCCTCCTAACCGAGTCGCACTTCACCAGTTTTGTTTCTACTATTCTGAAATATAAATAGTCAGTATTCTTTTTCGGTATCTGTTTCGATTCTGATGAATTCGGTTGAATAACTGCCTAAATTATTTACATCCGAATACAGAAAAGTCTAAAAGAAAGGTTTAGTAGACTATCACCTTTTTTTTTCTTTATCGCCGGGAAATCCTCTGAGACATCCAGCGGGGGAGTGGGTCTTCCCACGCGGGTATGTGGGACTCGCTACGCCCGAAAGTTGGTAAGTGGACGCAGCTCCACCCATTAAAACCCGGCGAGTGCCGCCAATGCCGCCTTTGGTGAGGTGCCCCGAATCTAATGAGCAAACAGGGCACCTCGACGGCTAGTTAGTCCCTTCAAGGGACCGACGCCACCTCCGCAGAGGGGTTGTCTCGCACCACAGAACAACCCATCCCATATAACAATAAGTGTAGCGTTAGAAACCGTTTACTCTAGTCATATTTGGGTATTGCGTCGTGACTCGTGACTCAGCATGAGCCATGAGCCTGACCACAGATCGATGGAGGTTGTCTGGGCTGATGGATATTTGACCCATATACCTTATTATATACATTATCTAAGTGTACAAATAAATAATTTCAAGTGTCTGTTTGTAATTTCAAAGTAACAGCTTTTCACTAAATTAATATGAAAGTATTATAGTACTTACATTAAAAAAACAATATTTATTTTTTTCTGTCTGTCTGTTTGCTCCGGCTAATCTCTGAAACGACGGGGCCGGTTTTGACGAGAAATTTACTGGGGATTACGGCTGTAAATCTAATTTAAGCTAGTAAATAATATAATACAAGCCATATACTAGTACCTACCTGTGGTTATCATCATCAACATCAGCCCCAATCCGTCGACTGCAGTGGTTATGATAGTTGAATTTATATAGGAGGTAATAGCTCACTTACCTCGATTAAAGGGGAGATTTAAAATGTCACAGAAATATACTAAGACTATATAAATATATACAGTAAGTATTAAGTTCTAAATTCTGAAAATTCTATATAATAAAACATTTTTTTACATATTACCCAAGCGGTTTATAAGATTCCTGACGTTTCGAATACTTTACAGCAACCATGTACACGGGCGGACATATAAATGTCGGGAATGTTAAAATAATAATTAAGTCCGATATTATGATTAACATTAGAAAGCAATAAAATCTGATCATTATCATATGATTTAGATGACATCCTGTTCATAAGTGAAACTATGTTTTACTAAAACCCTTTCAGTATTTTGTGTGAACGATCAATCAACCAATCATTGGAACAGTTATCAAATTACGCACAATTTTAGCAGGACTCCTAACATAATGAATAATGTAAGTACTTAATAAAGTTGAACGTCAATTATATTATACATTACTGGCTGGTGCCCGCGACTTCGTCTGCGCAGAAAAAGATTATAGTTTTTTTTTTTATAAAAAGTATCCTATGTTACTTCTAATACCTCCAAGATTATGTATACAAAGTTTCATGATGATGGGTTTAGTAGTTTTCGCGTGAAAGCGTATCAAACAAACTTACTATTACTTTTATAATATTAGTAGGTAGGATTAATCCGTGGATAGTTCTTTCTTTCTTATTAGTATGAAGAATGTAGGTAAAGGTTCAGCGACATAAATTGCAACTTGCGTTTCTTTCCAAGACAAAAAATACTCCTGAATAGTGGTACCGATATTAGAAAAAGTAAGGAAGAAAGTTTTTAAGCTTTTAACACTTTTTAGGTTTATCGATTTGATTGCGTGCGTATATCGTTTAGTGGACGTGCGACTCGTCGCGTGCGGCTCGAGTTAACTTAACAGAAGCACATGAGGCTTTATACCACTTATGCCACATTATATTTACTGAAACTGTCATATCGTTCAAATTATTATGATTTGTAGTACAACAACACTACCTATGCGAATTTTAATTCAAAATACCATTTCGTCGGTACTTGTAATGTCGCAATTACAGAAAAAAAGTTACTCAATGCAGTGGCCGTTTCTAGTTGCGAGTGGCGGATAATCGGACGTTTGGCGATCATTGAAAAAACTCTATGTCCAGAAGTGGATATAAAAAGGTGATGATGAATGTTATAAATGCGAAATTTTATTTTTGTCCATAAATCTAAGAGAATTTGTACAAAAACGCAATTTGTTATATATGTATGCGTGTTTGCTATAATAAATCATTAAATACCGATTAAAGATTTTGAGTTGATTTAATTACTAGTATTTAGTTAACCAGGCATGTTCACTCCACTGATGATGATGATGATTTAGTTGTCCTTACTATCTTATCCAAGGGCTGGACATACGCTCATCTCGTGGACAAATTTAATTAATTTTCTATAGATAATAAATAAAATATTTTGTTAAGCTAACATTCATATAAGAGAAATGCTCATAAATCTTTTAAACGTCTTGTTAAAGATCACAGACCAATCTATTCTAGTTTTCGACGTGATCTGCGTAATAGTTAAACAAACAGCAATAAAATAAAAATAAAACAAGAAATATAGCTTTTGGCTTATCATTTGTATTCTGACGAGATCTAAATATCTAATAGTTTTAGTACTCTGTATGACGACTATCGACGGTTCAACGATTTCTAATGCTACATTTTTTTTCATTTAAGAAAAACTAATTTATCATTTAAAGTCCTTAACGTGACATAATATATTTATTCATATCGATACCATCACATTTTTTAAACCTAAGCAAAGTTAATTTCTCCTAAAATCACTTAAGACACCAACTTGCACTCCGCAATCAACTAATACTGATATTGATATGTTAAGAGACCAGATAATCCGGTGACTAATTTTATTTATGAGTGGCCAACCCCACAAAACAGCCAAACCAATAAAAGCAGTGAATCAAAGAGAAAAAGTGCTCTCTCCTCTATAAATATTTTATTTCTGTGAGTGAGAAATAGGGTGGCCACGCTGCACGGGGGAATGCCACTTTTTACCACTCGTTTCGCACGGTTTCAATAAAGCCGCTTCGGGATTTACAAAATATATATACACTTCATATTTGCAACATACTTTCAATTGTTGTGAGCACGAAACGAATACTCAATGTAGAAAATGCGAATTGAGTTTCAAATAAGATTGAATTATTAATCTAAAATTATCAACGACAATATGATTTTTTTTGAAAAAATCTTGTTAATTTTTTTAAAATTAGAAATTCGAATATATATTATAATAGCTGGTGCCCACAGCTGCGTTAACTTACATTTACAACCGTATCCGGATTGATGATGATTATTTTTATAGCCTATGTCCTAATCCAAGGTATAAGCCATTACCATTTCAACTTTCAGTCAAATCAGTTCAGCAGTTTTTCCGTCAAAGATCAACAAACATCCAAATAGTTTAGAACTTACAAACTTTCGCCTTTATAATATTAGTAAGATTCATCAATGTTGAAAAAATATTTTAAAAATGACACGGACTACTCATACGTTAATTACGTTATAACGCACGTTCTCTCTGTGTATATACTTAATAATATACCTAACTAAATTACTAAAATAAAAAAGTTAGGATTAATTATTTATTAACAGTAATATGTAAAATATTTAACAAGTACATTTAAAAGCAATTACTTCTTAAACATATTTAGCACTAACAATATAATCAATACTGGCAATGAAAAGTTAAAACTACCTTCGTCCTAAACAAACAGTCTCGTACAATTCCACGATATGGTAACCCTTTATTTGGCGCTCGGGAACTTTTACTAATGCTCTAGTCAAATGGACTCCTGGGTGTTCCGTAGCTTGGCTCCTATCCCCCCAGGATAAGGTCCCGTTTGGAGTGGCGGGGAACGTTAATATAGAAGTCTGCTACCACATGCTTATGGTAATTTTTATTTAGGTTCGTAATATAAATCTAATAAATCTACATCATCCCTTTTGTGGACGGCGCAGTCTATATAAATTAAACTGAGTGTGATCAGCATTTTTTTGTTAATAATTGTTATAAAATTGGCAATACAGAGATGAGATAAGATTGCAATAGCCTCCCCACCATGGTTCAAGTCTTGTCGTTACGGTGGGGCGCACTAGCCTAAGGTGAACCCAGCGCCTTGGGCGGACCAAGTGAACCGAGGAGGCTGTTCTTTGTTCCCCTCTTTTAAGAAGAAGGGACAAGAGAGTAGGAGGGGACAGAGACGAGGATAGGATCCTCACCCCATTGCACTGGCCCGTTTTTTAATTCAACAACAGCACATTCGTATTAGACTACTTTACACGTATTTAACCATAACTTAATATATATTTATTCATTCTCGACGTATCGATTACCTTATAATAAATAACGTATAAGTAAAACTTACTTAAGTATCAGATAACAAGACGACTGGAAACACTGATGATAACAATAAGAAAATAACGAGGACATTGTTATGTTCTACAACAACTATGAACCAGCGCGGCATGTGTAAAATTAGAGTCAGTCGCGCCACAGCACGTTACTTACGCACTACTGAAATAATACGAACAAACATCCACAAATAGATATTTACCGGACTGTATTACTAACGTGCGCATTGTCATGTCGGTTAGCAACTAGACAAACAAACTCAGTGGTTATAATACTAAATACAAAAATAAATGTTTGGCTCTTCATCCTGTCTTTTCTCATGTACTTTCTGTGTATTGATCTGCATTTTTATTAAAAAATAAAAGGCTTGCAGCCCTCTGATGTTAGGTGGTCAATGGTGGAACATGAACCCTGTTCGGGTTTTTAAGTCGTTCTTAAGCTGACAAAGGTCACTCGGTGCTAAGTCTTGTCGCTAACGCACACTGCCCGTACTGTTCGTCTTACTACACTACAAAGGTACACTGCAAAGGTTTAACTAAGATTTATTTTTTCTTTAACGCCGGCAAATGCTCTGATATCCCGCGGGCGAGTGGGTCTCCTCAGGTGGGTATGTGGGACTCGCTGCGCCCGAAAGCTGGTAAGTGGACGCTCTATACACTAAATAGCTCGCTAGTCCCGCACCACAGAACAGAGGTTGTTCTCGGGACAATGCGGGACCTCACCCCATTGTACTGTCCCAACGTCGGGACAGTACAATGGGGTGAGGTTCCCAGTCTCGCCTCTGGTCCCTGCTTTCTTGTCCCCTCTTCTTATAAGAGGGGTACAAAGAGCCCCCTCAGCTCAATTCGCTTCGCCTAAGGTGCTGGGCTCACCCTAGGCTACTGAGCCCCACCGCCATGACAAGACTTGAACCAGCAAGGTAAGGAAAGGTAAATAAGGTTAACCTAAAACCAACCGAACAAATAAATCCATCGCAACGGTAAATGTAGTGAGCTTTTCTGATTTAGAGCACCAGCTGCCACCAACGGTATTTCCGAGCCAAACGACTCTGAGGCTTCAAAAAACAGAGCATACTCATTTGAAAGACCGGCCACGCACCTGTAAATTCTCTGGTGTAGCGGGTGTATAGACACCCATAGGGGTGTCGGTGATCACCTACCAACAGGTGAAACGACTGTCCATTTGCCCAAACTTTATTTTTTATAGAAGACGTTCTATAAAAAAATTATAGAGCGTCCTCTATAAAAATATCACCACCGCATAACCCAAATTCTAGGATCCCATATGGAGTCTACAATATACATGTTGCGAAACATATGCATTATCATCTCCATGACCTGCTAAAGCTAAACCCTCGCTGATCATCCATCAGTTATAATTAAGTTTGTTTAACTCTTGCACGCATCCGTTCCCTGGGATAGAGGTCTGCCCGATAATTAGCGCGGCGTGCACGAATTTAATAACTTGGGGCAGCTTGGCTGGTTGCGGTACAGGGACGATACGCGGGCGAGACGGGAACGACACGACGACACAACGATTGGACTACGTGGAATATATGACTAGATGGATGGAATAAAAGACGGCTATTGGTGTCTCAATTATGATTTTTTTGTTAGTTAGAAAAACTGGCAAACGTGCTTGATAATGGTGAAAATTAGCAAATTGAATACTAAATGAATTGCTCTGAACAGTAAGAACACTGGAGAGCTTTCTCCGGTTAAAAATATAATAATAAAATGCGTGTATACCTACTTTAGGTATACACGCATTTTTCCCTCTTTGGACCGATGACTTGAAAAAATTGTTGGGGAAAACGTGTATGAGACAGGCAAGAAATAGAGGAGAAGAAAGGGAAGTCTTTACTCAGCAGTGGGCGATAACCAGCTGACGATGATGCATATCGTTCACAAAAGTGTCATTAAATTTTACAAAGTTAATATAGGTGTCCGAGCTACTAAAGTCTAGGCAAGGCCGCGGTCTGAATCTAGTGACTACATAATTCAAACAGTAAATAGTATGGATGAGATAATTTTCCCGAGTGGACGAAGACTTGCCTCAATTTCAAACTCTATGCCATCTTTATAAGGACGACATTTAATTACCAGGACAAGCGCATGCTTCGTCTAATCCGACAGGAGCTTAAGAAGTATTTACACTTCTATAAACGAGGCAATATAAAAGACTTGTGAGCTATAAAACAGCTTTCATATTAAATGTCTCAAAATAGTGAAAATGTTATGTCATGCGTTACATAATCTTTAACATAAAATTTTATATCACGTTGTTTATCTGTAGTGAAAATACACAACTCGATTTTACTGGCATTTCCATCACCACTATATGAAACCAGCTACCACCTACAGTATTTCGAAACCGATACGACTCAGCGACTTTCAAGAAAAGAGTATACTTATATTTGAAAAGCCGGCAACGCACCTGCTAATGAGGTAGTGTCTATGGGTGTCACTTATCACTTACCACTAGGTGAAACGACTGTCCGTTTGCCCCCCTTCTATACTATTCTATTCGGTCTCCATCGTTTAAGCGTTCTTTCGGACCCTTTATAATAAAATATTGTAGACTACTATGCCCCTATAAGTTACATTCACGACATTAGCTTTTGTTTCGGCCATTGTTTAAACACAACTCGTACTATAAGATATAGTAAACCTAACCTAGGCGACGGGTTAGGTTACCTATATAAATATAAATTAGTCCATTAATTATAACATTTGAAAGTTAAAACCTCATCTTCTATTTTATCGTCACAATAGTAATGTATACCTTGATATCGAAACTAGTGATGTAGCTATCACATCCGTTTAATACCTTTCCTAATACACACATTCAACTGGAAGCGGCACTCGGGCCCCGCGGGGACTCGTGAGGGTTTCGATTTATAAATCAATACAGACCCCTGGGCACTGGATGTTTTTACGCAAACATATGGCCGTGTCGTGGAGTGTAAAGGCCCTCCGTTTGTTCACTCGTCAATCAATGGGTAAGCTGACTGTGCATTTCAATAGCGGTATAGTACAATCACGTGGGTTTTTATGTTGTATATCTAGATTGATGCTTTTCTAAACAAAAATAAAAATGAAATGTGATAATATTGTTAGTGTGTTTTAGATTGTTATTTATTTATTTATTTATTTTAATTTAACAATTCTCTGTTCTTACAGCGAAACACGTACAAAGAACAAGTTCAAAATTTACAAACATAATAGTTTACATATACATAATATACATAATAATACAAATTCATTATTTTTTGGAATTTTTTTCAAAGTATTTTGAACATCACTTGATAAAGGGAGGCATATTCGTTGCGAACATTGTAAAGTTTTTAAAGCGTGCCTATGTTCCAGAACTGTAGTGAGGATTAAGGTAAAAGTATTTATAAACCGCGATAGAATCCGTAAACATTTGTTTAATTATGATTAGTTAAATTCGGATACATATTATAAAATCATAAGGATAACAAAGTTTTAAATCCGCCGTTAACGTTTACACGAAATTTATTTGCATCGACTTCTAATTGTCCCATCGATGTGAAAATGCGCAAGATTGTGCAATTCAAATGAAAATAGAATAATATGATACAATCGAACTGTAAATATTATAAGAACCCGGTTTATTATGAAACCTTCTCTTAGACTTCAGACAGTTTGGGCCCATTTGTTTTGTTTTGGCGAGTCTAATTTAGTGTTTCTCTTAAACTGCTTTACTTTGTTATATACGTTCGTAATCTAAATACTTATATTATTGTTATTAATAATAATATTGTAAAGAGGAAAGATTTAATTTTTTGTTTGATTGCATTGAATAGACTCCGACTACCAACCAATTCCGACTAGCTATTGGACCGGTTTGAAAAGATCTTTCGCCTATAGAAAGCCTCAAAATCAGCGAGTAGCCACTACATAGTATAAAACAAAGTCGCTTTCTCTGTCCCTATGTCCCTTTGTATGCTTAAATGTTTAAAACTACGCAACGGATTTTAATAGATAGAGTGATTCAAGAGGAAGGTTTATATGTATAATAACATCCATTAAATAGTGGAGAAATACTGTTATTTTTGAGGTTTCTAATGTGATGTCGTTAATTATCATTTTTTTTTCGCTTACATTGCAAACGCAGGCTGAACCCTACGAGATTTATCAAAATAATGTACTAATTAATAATAAAATTATTTGTACACACTGAAAAGGTCTACAGAAAACTCCGCGATGGTATATGTCTATCTCTTATGGATATCCCACAATAATTTTTTTTTGTCATTTACTTTTTACGACAAATAATGGCTAATTTTCGAAGCGATTTTAACCAATACAGCATTAATCCTTATCCAATTAAATAGCTTAAATACATTGTTGATTTAATATAATCTATATGGTCCTTTACAGCACAAGATTTAAATGAATATTTTCGAAGATATTACAGATTTAAAATTGCGGGACGTAGCGCTTGCGGCGGTACTAGCCGGCCGGGGCGGCGGCAGCGTGCCTACAAATAGCGCGTCGGTGGCCGCGATTTTCCCAATTACAACAGACGCCAGGAGGCCGTGTGGTCGCAGACTGCATGGTTGGTGGGGGGCAACCCTCCACTTTTATAAACCAAAAGTGAGCCGAATGGGCTCACACTAATCCGATGTAGCATTAGGACCTTCGGGCCGTTAGCATAGATCCATCCGAAAAAAAAAGCGATTTTTCCCTATAGCACTTTGAATTTTGCAGCGATCGGAAGCGTTTATTATCGGAGGTCTCTACCGAGGAAAATAACATACTTAATAAAAACGTGCTTTTCAGCGCGCGTTGTCGCGCTGAAAAGCACGTTTTTATTTTTTTATCAGTATTTTTATTATCAGTAATTATAAGTAAGTTACGATAAATAATTGTATGATCTTATGTATGATAGTTTTAAAATATAAATGATATTCTATTCTAATGTTGATTTTAACTCGCGCAACTACTGGTTCGATTTTAATCATTTTTTCAGTGAGTGACATAGGCTATATATGTTATACCCGTGCGAAGCCAGAGCGGGCCGCTATGTTTTTATATACAACATTCACAGTTTTTCTGTAGTGTATTTAGTATCAGCATTGCACCCGTGCGAAGCCGGGGCGGGACACTAGTACTCTATAAATTGTTTACCCGTGCGAAGCCGGGACGGACCGCTTGTCATTGATATTACGACTATTTGAGTATACACCCAAAAAAAAGCTTAGCATCGCTTGCACTGGGACCACGATCTGTCACAGGAGCAACTCAAATTATGAGTAACGTTTCAGCCGCCCTTTAGGCGGAACATTTTAATTTAAAAACAGATTTCACTTAACTGTGGCGCAGGCTTTTAAGCACTTTTTATGTTTTCGGCTCAGCCAATATACTAATTAAATAACTATAATATCCTGTTTGTTAATAACGTCGGTTTTATGACTAATCTTTCCGCCATATTTGAAAGACCAGTGAATCAAAAACATCCGTCAACTATGGGACCAAAAAGACTTGAAGTTTAGTGCTGAAATCTTCTAATCTCTAATATATAAAATTTCCATGTCACAATGTTAGTTACCGTACTCCTCCGAAACGGCTTTACCGATTTTTACCAAATTTTACATGCGTATTCAGTAGGTCTGAGAATCGGCTACTGTCTATTTTTCATACCCCTAAGTGATAAGGGTGGTCAACCCCTCAAATTTTAAAAGTTTACGCGGGCGAAGCTGCGGGCAACCGCTAGTATTGATATAAGATTTGGAATTGATTTGCTTTGAATTGCTAAAAAAGGAACATTTATCCATACTAATATATTAAAAGGGCAATGTTTGTGAGTTTGGATGTAGAGGATAATCTCCAAACTACCAGTATTTTACTTTGTCATTAACTAACATATGCTATAAAAATTATCATTGTCAGTACGTAAAACTCTAAGTTAATGTGGCAGAAGCCAGTGCGTTATAAAAGAGACCAATAGGTATAACACATTTTAAGAGTTTCTGCATATTATGGGAAATATACAGTCACGTATAACATGACTTCATTTTAAATAAGCATAAACACACGGCGTCCTAAAATATATAATCAGTTGGCCTGTAAAGCTTATCCTTCGTCTGCAAACATTACGTGTGTGCCACTTCCATGTACGTACCTGAAACAACAATATTTTATCAAGTATCTGTTTTTAAGAATATAACTTTTTGTTAAGGTTTTAAATTTTTCACGATTATATCTATGCAGAAATGCATGTAAGATTTCTAAGGCTATATTAATAAATTATTAATCATACCTAACTGATGAAGTCGGTTAAAATACGTTTAAATTTATGTGAAGTTTTTGAGTAAATAATATAATACAAACAGATATTTTTTTCAGTAATTAATTATATTTACGTTATCACCAATTATCAATAAACCATTAAAAAGCGACATTATCTTATTTAAGTATGAAAAGCTTTTTTGTGTTATAAGAAAAATATTATTCGAAATTTCCCCGCACTCTCTTTGAGCTTTTCACTTTATCTCGGTAATTGTATTCTAAAATTGCATTTTCCGTACTTTTCCCTTCAAAGATTTATCTTCTGCTACGATGATATTTGCAAAAATGCAAAATGACAGGCGAAAGCCGTCTGTCGGCATGTCAATCGTATTTTGCTTATGCTATAGCGAGTGGTACAAGTGATGAGAGTATAGCTGATACTTTATAACATCGAAGTAAGAATGAAGAATCTTTAACTTTTTAGCTTTTTTAGGTTCAAATAGAGTGGGTAGCGCTTATACTAATTTATTTTTGGCTTTTGGGTAGCTATTTTTGATGTTTTTAGAAGTCGTTTTTGTTAATGATTTTTGTGAATTAAACAAGTCATGTTTTCTTATTTGTCAAGAGAAATTTCTATTTATTACAAAATTTATTTCAGCCGACTATAGATTGCAATATTTGCAATAGGTGTTAATTTATGTAAATTTAAAATTATCTTAACAATTAAGAAATTAATCAGTTAGTCTAATATTAAATAACTTTGATCTACATATTTTAATAAAAATATTTTTTTTTTAATTGAGTCTTTACGTAAAAAATACAAACGCTATCGCTCATGGCGCGCACCTCAATAAACCAGTCGCGTTATAAAGGCATTTAACAGGTATTGTTTGGTTTTTACGATTCCTCCCATTCCTTTCGTACTAACGATTCTTGGGGGAGAGCGCACATCTTAAAGTATATCTTCTGTGGGTAGAGTTTTGTAATTAATGTACTTTGTATTGAGTTAGCCACATTTGCCGAAGAATTGATGGGACAATAGGGTTACATATAAACCTATCTCTGATGCAGTCGGGTAAAAGAGTTGCTTTCGATAACACGGTAGTCGCTTTAGCGTCCAGAAAGACGCCTAAATCTGACAGTAGTATGTATAACTGATAGGTGACTACTGGTATCAAGAAAGCTTCGATCTGAAGATAAGTCACGTATCTTGCCTTAAGTTAAACAATCTGACTGGCTACATCGTCTATACCGGGTGTAATCGTTAAGTGTGCACAGGCGATTATTCCGTACTATTACAGAAACTTTAATCTCATTTCGAAAGCACTTTACCTAATGAGTAAAATGACAATAATAACTTATTAAAAATAAAACGAGAAATATCCAAAAAAATTACATTAAACTCTCCCATACATTTAGTATGAGATAGTAGAAAGGTTTTACTTTCCTTATTTTAAGTGGAATAGTACCTACTCATTTTACCCTTATCATTTTATAATTATGTATGATATGATATTGATGAATTTCAAGTAGATACACGTGTAGATTTTTATATCTTACCACTTCAAATTAATAATAAACCTTCTTTCAATATTGTATTGATTTGAACTGGCTGAAAAGCAACATACTAAATAAAAACAAAAAGAAAGATACTCTTTGGTGTTCGTTCTAAATTCAAATTCTTTATCGCGGGTTCTCATTCCCTACAATGGGGTGAGGTTCCCGTCCTCGCCCCTTGCCCCCTGCTCTTTTATCCCCTCTTCTTATAAGAATATTATATTTGCACCCCGCATAGACCCCCATCGGCTCAATTAGCTTTGACCAACGTGCTGGACTCACCCTAGGCTACTGAGCCCCACCGCCACGTCAAGGCCTGAACCATGGTGGAGACTAAGAAACAGCCTAGGATAATACAAGTACCTACGTCAATTCCTGAAAAAATATCCTTATAATCCTTTGTCTATTAGTTAATGAATGACGCAACAAATTTTCCATTTTCACTTCCACAATCAAATATTTCAAAATTACACGTTGAAAATCCTAACAATTATCGAATCAAAGTTTATATATTGAATAATTGGCCGGTTCTGGTGGAAGGCTAATAACAGCCTATTAACGCTGAACCGGCGGCCAAAGGGCGGGCCCTTGTCACGAGAGCGCTGGAGAGGGATCGTACTACGCCGGACAATTCCTATTTTAAACTATCCCTATTATATTAGTGCGAATTAATTTTCGTATTTTGGACTATACTGGCAGAAAAGTCACCTTTTTGAGTTGGTTGGATATGATATGTTAGTTTGCCAGACAAGCTACATGGTATGTGGCCAGAGTCTGTCCTGCACTGTCTGCAGTTGTATGGCTGTAGAAGTACACAGGATTGTTACCAAATCATGATAAGAAGAACATCCCATGGAACGTCACATGGAATACTGTAGTGTAGTATGGTCACCGCATTAAAACCAACTCAGAATAGAGCGCATTCAGAAGCGCTTTCTGAATCACATTACTTTTTCGTGTGGTTTGCATAAACGGTTTCACTCATATGTTGAAAGATTGGAGCATTTCAAAATGGACGGCCTATCGATGCGTAGAAAGCTGCACGACATATTATTTCTTTACAAAATACTAAATAATAAACTTAATTGTCCAGCCCTCTTGAGTTCGTTTGAAATGCGTGTTCCACGTCGTGTGCCTCGGCGTGGACTTGTAAATTTGGGTTTGTTGCATCAACCGTTTGCCAGAACTAACCTAAAAAAATTCTCAGCCATAACCCGTATATCCAGGACATATAATAGTATCTGTGAGAACGTGGATGTTTTTGTAGATAAATTATACCTGCCTTCAAGAAAGTTGTTTTGGGATTGTTGAGGGATCAATTATTATAGATGATGTTGCTTTTATAAGTTTTTTGGTATTTTTTGCTGTTTGTTTTTATTTTCTACTGTATGTCTACTTTTAATTATTTTCATCTTTCACTTGTATAATCTTTTTTAGTATACTGGTGTTACATTTCTTTTTGTACATGTTGTGACAACTTTGTACAATGTTGTGCATTTATGCTCATTTTTAGTATAGTTATTATGTGAAAGTTGTAATGTATCAACTACTGTTTATCCAAATAAATAAATAAATAAATCCCTCGCATGTATGACTTTGGATCATCATTATTATAAGCAGTCATTATAGCCATTAATGGGATATGTATTATGTATCCCATTAATAAGACCTACTAGTTTCTATTCATTAATACATTTGTTCCAACCCAGTAACGTTAAATCAACTTTGTAAGAACAACAAATAAAATTCATATAAAGCCACTAAATTTGTGTACAGACTTCAGACCGTGTAGACGTAATACTAAGTGCATTCAACATGCTTGGCCGGCGACAGATATGACTAAAGAATTCCTCTAAATGCAAGCCGAATTATAATCTTGAAGTTCATTAAGAGAGGATTTCGTCCAGTACACAAATGCAGCACTTATTTTATACGAGCGTTAAATTTCAAAGCATTTCATGTGAAAAATGTTTCATACTTTTTATGTAACAGTTAGATATAAAGTAAATTTGAATATTTATGTAATATATTTTTAAGTTATTTGTATAGGAAAACAGCGAGACTAACTAGCTGGGATTATGTTCATGTACGTCACCCACAAACACATAATATGAGTTTATCCAAGACCTTAGAATAGCAGGCCCATAAACTATGTAAGTATTGCCTCTCCAGATAACAAATATTATATTTCTCATTGCTTGTAACTACACTCAACACTGCCTATCAGACTTTTCATTCTGACAAGGACTTGGAAGCATAAGTATGGTGTTAGCCGTGCAGACGGCGTAAATAGTATACGTACATCACGCTTTACTTTTTTAAAAATAGAATAGAAAAGATTATTTTTTTTAATGGCAGAAATATAAAAGAGCATGCCACTTCATAAGGCGGTCGTGTCTATATGAGCCATTCCTCTACTGTTGATTCAAAAATTATTTCAGTACATGACAAAAATGTTTGATATTTTGAAAATCCTAACATGAACTTAGTTGTGTGTTAGCACAAGCTTAAGGGAGCACAAGTTGGGGGCGGGCTTGATGCCCGTACAAACAGACCGTACCAACTTATATTGGATATATTTATAATGTAAAGTGCAACACCAAGTGAGTTAAGAATGGAAAATCCATCACACAACACACAAGTTAAACAGATACATATAAAAACTAATGAGGTTATATAAGAGTAGAGACAAGGTATGTCGTTTGATGAAAAAGGTTTTTTTTAAAGGAATCTTTGTTTCATTCCGTTTATAGTTGCCAACTGTGCGGATGAACTTATGAAGTATCAGGCTAAAATCAGACTGTGGCGAGACAGTATTCCGCTTCCTACGTCATTTGTTCCACCGTTTGTACCACGAGCTACCGTGACCAACCTGGAAGTGCTTGAATAGACTTCGAGCTCATGTCCGCTGGAGCAAGGACAGCTGGGTTCGGGGGGGATTCACATACCATCAAAAGCAGAGTGCATATATTCGTCCGTGCCCTTCCGCCTGTACGTTACATGACTTAATAGACACTACTGTGAACGTAATACTCGTAACTGAGTTCTGAGCGGACAACATTAAGGCAGCCATCGAGACGCTTAGAAGAAGAGGAACTTATTAAGTGCTCATAGATATTTAAATGAAAAATGTGACAGGTTTAGGTTTTTGTCACAAAACACACAATGTCATGTCATGTCATGCCGCCTTACAAAGGCAGGAAGAGGTTTGTCAGAGAAGGTTTCGATATGTGAGCTTGTGACAGCCGGACATCGATTACAGATTTTTCAATACTCCAGAAAGTTCTTTAGTTAGTATATTGTTTTCTAATGTTTGCGCGAATTTCACTCATTATAATGAAACAATTTTTACGGATTTTATCGCGGTTTATTAAGATTTTTAGAAACCCGAGGTGACAGATGTCCTAACGTTACAAAGTTATTCGATCTACCCTATGATACATCATTATTTTGATAAGTTCTCTCTACGTAGAAAGTGCTAACTGTATCTTTAATCTATGGCATATTATGCTTGGTTTTTGATTTAATTATTTTAATAATAGGATCCCAAGCAGGTGGTAAGCCAGCCATCTTCTCTATTGAAATTTGGATGTTTTTTAATTTCAATAGCCTCGCGGATTATCCTTGGTTGGAATCGGTGTTCTTTTGCGAGTATCTGTGGTCTATCAAATCTGATATAATGGCGAGCTTTGTCTAGACTATGTTCACAGATTGCAGACTTAGTGTAGTTTTAGTTAGTATCTATCCTATCTTATTCTTCTCAAAATTCATACTTTAGCCCGTTGAAAGACTGCTTAACCACTTGTATGTATGTCTAGTACTGTAGCCACTTAAGTTACTTCTTACACTCAAGCTAACGACGCGACGCGAGATACAAGTGGCTCTAGGAGTTTAAGTAGAGCATTATACAGTCTTGAGATTACTACAGCAATACGGACATCTAGTCTCGTGTTCTGGACGAATGATGATGACAATGACGGTGATCATTAGCTGATTGTGATAACAGTAAATTATATAGGGTCAAAATTTTTGTTATCGTTTCTTACCTTTGTGGGATTAGGTGGTGATAGCCACAAAGGGAGATCTCCGACCGAGCGAGATGGTATGCTCTGTCAGGCCGAAGCCCACTTGCTATCAATTCAGCCGTTGTATGTATAGCGACGAACTGTGGAACTTTGATAGCGCGATTCAGTATAGTGGCGCTGATTGGTCCGCCACACCTTAATTGTGAGAAAAGAGTAAAAAAAAGTCCGTGGGTTTCTTGCCTTATTTGGACCAAATGCGTTAAGGTTTAATGAAGAAAACTTGACAGTGTTCTGCTAAATATGTAGCTTAAAAGTTGTTTGTTGTGTTGTAGAAAGAAGTGATGCACTGGCTGCT
Organism: Helleia helle; assembly: GCA_963853865.1. NCBI lineage: Eukaryota > Metazoa > Arthropoda > Insecta > Lepidoptera > Lycaenidae > Helleia > Helleia helle. Next base: position 2,770,847 of record OY971425.1, on the reverse strand, counting down.
GGTGATGCTCCCACACTGTTAGCATAAGATTTGTCTGTTTTTTTGTTAATTTGTTTGTATGAAAGTCTAATTTTGATTTTATTAAAGCGATTGAACAATTTAGTTATATGATTTTATTGCCTGGATTTCCAGGCTATGTATTTGTCCCCACCAGAATTTTCACACCAAATTGAACCGAAGGTGCTGCTCTTTGTACCCCTCTTATAAAAAGAGGGGACAAAAGAGCAGGGGGGACAAGGGGCGAGGATGGAAACCTCACCTGTCCTGTTTACTCAATAGATTCGGGGCACCTCACTAAAGGCGGCATTGGTGGCACTCGTCGGGTTTAATGGGTAGAGCTGCGTCCACTTTACCATCTTTCGGGCAAAGCGAATCCCACATACCCGCCTGGGGAGTCCCCCCCTCCCCAGCGGGATGCCTCAGAGCATTTCCCGGCGTAAAAAAGGCTATGTATTTGTGAATCCACAAAAAGCTAATTTAAATGTTCATCAAACAATATAATTTTAATCACACCACGTTATGAGCTTAAACAAAGAAATAAACGTGATTTCATAAAATCATAAAATCCATGATTCGTTAAATTAATATTGTTCAAATGAATTAATAATTGGGCATTATCAACAAAAAAAATATCACATTTGTTTGACAGCAAATATACGATTCAGCACTGTTAAATTACTATATTGTGGTCGCACTTCTCTGAAACGACTCGACGGTGTGTACATGAAAATAAGTAAAAGTGTATTTCACATCGCTAGGTGATTATGGTCCAGGTTCCACGGTCCATTTTTACACTGTATTACTATCAAGCTAATTTTCCGTGAGTAGCTTCATTTTGATGAGACGCCCAACAATTCCTATGTCAAAATTGTCGAGTGTGGCAGCCAACAGAGGTAGCAAGGATAAAATATGTTCATTTGATGATGAGCTTTGATTGGGCGTTTAACTCTTATTCTACTTAACTTTTTAACTTAAAACTAAACTAGTTAGTAAATTCTGCCTCGAATGTGAGAAGTCTGGGCTCAAATTTGAGTAGGGTACCCGTAGGTAAAAAGGTTTTTCTCATATTGTTTTCTAATGTTTTGGTTTTTCTCTCTGTGCACCTTCAAGGCCTTACTCACTGGCGAAGGCAAAACATCGCGGGAAATCTGCGTGCCTGATGAAATTAGGTTTATGTGGGTGTATGAAATTCGCCAATACGTTTGAGCAAACGTATCCAGGTACCCCCTTCGCCTGATATCAAGGAAACAATGGCCAGCAATGGGACATGCAGTAGGGATATTCCCACCATGGTTCAGGCCTTGTCGTGGCCGTGGGGCTCAGTAGCCTAGGGTGCGCCGCTGCACCTTGGGCAAAGCAAAAGCCAAGGGGGCTCTTTGTGCCCCTCTTATAAGGAGAGGGGACAAAAGAGCAAGGGGCGAGGACGGTAACCTCACCCCGTTGTTCTGTCCCGACGTTGGGAGGGGTGGTTCTGTGGTGCTGGAAAACCCCTCTGTGAAGGTGGCGTCGGTCCCCTAAGGGACTGACTAGCCGTAGATGCAAGTAGATGGCGCTGCATGATACCATTGTAAGTAGTTTGACGGTTGGAAATTTTTGACGTCAACCGTCTGCGTTCAACTAGTCTATGATTACAATAAAATATTCCGATACGAGTCTAGATTACGTCATTAACTTTAGTATGGTCCATGGTGCGCAACCCCAATTTGAACGAGCATTTAATAAGGGTCCAGAAATAATTAAACGGACATTTATTACAATCAATTCTACACTTATTTCCATACGAACAAAGTTTAAATTGTATTCACCATATGCACTATTATTAGTACTTATACATTTTATTGTGAGTTCTATGTTGTACAAATACGATTCAAAATATAATAAAGTTTTGTTTCTTGTTTCCAACTGAGTGCTTTCAGGGTTCCGTTCCTCAAAATGCTAAATGACAAAGCGGATCCCTTATATGATCACTTTGTTTTCCGCCTGTCTGTCTCTCAAACCAAAACCTATAGGATTCAACTTTCCATTAACATAGAACTATAAAATTTGGTGACAAACCTAGGTCTTAAAATATAGATAAATAAATTTATCTGAAAACTAAATGTGTCGTAAAATTACATAAAATACACGTTTTTCGGAACCCTCAGCAATAAATACTAAAAACAGAATAAAATCAATATTTAAGGGGTCGCCCATACCTACAACAGACGTGATGTTTTTGCCGTTTTTGGATTTCAAGCGTCTACCTGTTGCCGTTATTAATAATTAGTGGTGGTCATTATTACGACAACAGTTGTAGCAATGCGTTATTTGAAAATAATGCATAATCCATTATTAAAGAATAACTATATCCTGTTGTCAGTTGTCATTATTGAAACGATGACGCAATGGTAAGAATAGGCACGCAATAGGCAGAATGAGCTTTTTTTTTGCTTATTGTCACATATTTTTCAACATCTATAAATCATCAATAACAGGATAACAGACGGCAGTTTCGAACAACAGTTGTTACAAAAAAAACACAACAGGATAATTTATTATTGTAAAACAGCCGTTATTGCCATCACTATTAATAATAACGGCAACAGGTAGACGCTTGAAATATCCACAGAATATTTAGTTATATATTATCTTTAAGAATAAATAATTAAAATAAAATAAAAATTTAAGATAAATGAGAGCCCATTCCACACAACAAATTTGTTTTTTTGTTAAAATGTCTAATGTTGTATTATAATGGTACGGAACCCTTCGTGCAGGGCGAGTTCATCTTGCACTTGGTCGTTTTTTAGAAACACGCCGCTAATAGGTAATTAAACATATTAGATCCACGATAAACGGTTTGTCATTTGAAAGAGGAAAAAAAGTTCGTTGGAATACATGTGTTTTATATGAGTAATATTATTCTAAGAATGTGCCTGCGGGGTTCGGTATAATATAATGACGGTTATAATATGCTACAATGGAGTTTATAAAAGAAGCTTGAGTGATACTAAATGTATTAAGTCCTATATACATAATATGTGAAGCTATTTAAAAAAAAACCCGTTGTTAGTTGTCCCTCCACGGGTCGTAAAACTTACGAATAATCTATGTTATTAATAAAATTTATATAAAATAAAATTATAAGTAATAAAAATCTATAACGAAAAATAAAATACAGAAAATACAACATCATGCCATTTGCCGTCACGAGTTCGAGTCGATTTTACCGTTAAGGCGCGCAAATGTATCACAAAAATAAGATGTCCATTGTGTGTTCCACACCTTTACACGTCCTAGAAAATTTGTTTTGGTAATGGGGAGTAATCTACGACCTCGCAAAATCTTTACATACAACACCTTATACCTATATAGGTAATTTTGAAACAAACCTTCGACCTTGTTTCGCGGTCGAAAGTTTTACATCGATTTTACGATATCCTTTAGCTATTTTTAGAAGTAATGGCTGCCTTTTATCCCTATTTCATCGACTGTTCTAGAATTAATATTTCATGTACAACACATAATATTCATCAGTGGGGGGGATGCTCTTTGTGAGGAACTTACTCGACGTGAGTGCCACCATCGTACTCATTTCTTTCGTCCTCCTCAACTATATTCTCTATCTAAACTATTAGACACGCGGGCAAAAAAGGCAGTTTGACCTCTTTTATGCCCAAGTGATTGTTGTAAACTTATTTTTTTTTTTTTTTTTTTTTTATGTTAGTAGGATAGGCAAACTGGCAAACGTGCCACCTGATGGTAAGTGGTCGACGTCGCCCATGAACATCAATTAGTTTACCTGGAACGAGCCCAGGCAACTTATCTATGTGTTGCCTATCCTGAGACATAAGATGTTAAGTCTCGGTGCCAGTAATTACACTGCCTGTCTTGCCCTTCTCTCCGAAACACAGCAAAGCTGTTTCACGGGAGAAACAAGCAAGATGGTGGGTATATTTAACTCCAAAATCATGAAGAACGAGTCGGACTTGGTATATAAAGGGTCCATAATTTTGTATAACCAATCTGTCTAGAAACCTATTGTCGCTATCTATACAGACAAATAAAATTGGTGTGTCTGTTTGTAATATTAAAATAACCGCTTTTTATTCGGTTTCAGTCGGTTCACTTGATGGTAAGTGATAGCGACATCCACTGACACCCGCTACACCCGAGGGTTAGCAGGTGCGATGCCGGCCTTTCAAATAGGAGTATGCTCTTTTCTTGAAGGTCCCTAAGTCGTAACGGTTCGGAAACACCGTAAGTGGCAGCTGATTCCATATATTCGTTGTGCGAGGCAAGAAATGCCGTAAAAATCGAGTTGTTGTGGATTTACGAACATCGAGATGGTGTGGGTAAAATTTGGAGCTTTTCCGCGATGTCCGGTGGTGGAATTCTGCTGCAGGTATTAGTCCGAATAATTCCTCAGAACACTCCCCGTGGTAGACGCGGTAGAAGAAGCAGAGCGCTCCGACATCTCCACGCAGCGCCAAAGAATCAAGCCGATTGGATTGCTTGCTATTATGGATGTTGACACGTTACATATATCAAAATACCATTTTTTACAATTTTTGTCTGTCTGTCTGTTTGTTCCGGCTAATCTCTGAAATGGCTAGGCCGATTTTGATGGGACTTTCACTGGCAGTGAGTGAGGCAAGGAGTGACTTAGGCTATAAAAATAATCATCATAAATCCGCGTACGGCTGTAAATCTTAGTGCGAGCGAAGCTGCGGGCAACAGCTAGTATAAGAATAAAACTCAATTTCCTACTCTCCTTTGGCGCTTATTCATGACAAAGGATCGGCCATCGGTGGTTAGACCATAAGTGGTTACCAAAATATGCCAAACCAGCATTTTTTGGACTATGGGCCTAGATGACATGATAATGCCCGTAGCAGCCAGTCCCAGATGTGAGAGTAAGTAGGTATATTAGTCCGTCTTCTAGAATCTTCAAAACCAATTCCCTCCCAGGACCTAGTGGTATGCATAAAGAGCGTCTACCCCGAAAAAGTGATAAATCCGTGTCAGGCACGTGCTTCAGTACTAATGTTAAGTTTGTTTACCTAATTACGTATCTTAACGATTCAGTTTCCCTAAAAAGCTCATCTTTTAAATAATGGTGAGTTCCAAAATAATGCGTTTTCAACGTCACGTTTTAACAATTAAGATCGCAATAAATAGCATGTTTTGAGACGTGCTAGAACACAAATCTATATCTAGGATTATAAAAGAAACGTAAATGTGTAAGATTTTAAATCAACATGAAAATTTTCATCACTAAAACTATTCAAAGCCGAATACTTCTGTTCATATGTCTCGAGAACAAGATGTAATTCGTCGACAATTCCGAAATATCGAGCTTCATGGAATAAAAGTGTAATACAAATATCCCGTCTTACATTTTTAGTTTCAGTAAAATAAAATTAACAATGTCTGTTACAATGTAATTTTTTTTGTAAGTTATACTTCTTTTGGCGCGTTAGGGAAAAATGATGAGAGTACATTTTCACGGTGCACGCGCACACCGTCACGAAAAAACCGACACCATGAAGTTAGCTATAGAACAATTTTCACATAATATCAGTATAGACGTCAGAAGAAGATAATATAGTTTAACTACATAATAAGAGAAGGTTACCGTGCAATGAAATTGTACTATGTATTTTTCTTTTTTTTTATGTCATCAAGAGGCAAACGAGCAGTCGGAGCGCACAGCCAAGCCACGCAGATGTGCCGCCCTCCTTTTCCCTATCCCCCCCAACGAGCCACCGAAAACTCACGAACCGCACGAATCGCGACAGCATAACTGTCACTTGACGCCTGTGTTATGTGAGCGAGAGGTACCACCCAGGTCGTGCCGGCCCAACCTGACTGCAATGTATGGCACTACCTCTAAAATCTAAAACGTAGATCTGATAAAATTTGATAAAAAAATAATATAGAAATATGTATTAATAATGAAACTTTATATAAACATTTCCTAAATCATTAAATAATTATTACTTTCACAAGATTATTATTTTATAATACGCAATTAGAGTAGTAAAATGTTAACACTCAACGGATACTCCGTTGAGTGTTTAGCTAGTAGTAGTTTTGTGAAATACCTAATTCAATTTTGTCCTAACTTTATATTAACAAGGTATTCTTTAGAAGTAGATAATTGTTTAATAAATATCCTAAGTCTCGGCGGAGTTGGGTAACTAGTTGCCGGTAGTAATTGTTACTGGCTTACTGCGCGATTCCCGAACCGTACAACTTTGTTATATACCGTGTTAAGGTGCTCTTACACTGCACCAAGGATGTACAATGTACATTCTTGTAGCGCAATTTCTTCTTGATGGATTCTCTTTTTATAAGTACCGGTCGGTGAGAAGCCATGATACAGCCATCCTGCTTTTTTTCCCGTGAAACAGCTTTGCTGTGTTTCGGAGAGAAGGACAGGCAGTGTAGTAGCACCAATACTTCCTTCACTGGACTCTTTGGAATTACTTTTGCGCTTGAACTAGCCTTTCTTCTTACTCCGCCTTAGGCAACTAAGAAGTAGATAATTTGGTTATACCTAACGATAAACCTAAATTCGAAAAGTAATACCTTAATTCCTGCATGCCTGATGAGATTAAAAGTCTTTGAAGGTGTGTGAAGTTCACCAACCCGCATTGGGCCAGCGCATCGACGAACGATGGCCCCAACACCCTCGTCGCCTTATTTCGAGGAGACCCGTGCCCAGCAGTGGGACATATAAGGGTTGATATTATTATTATATTATTATATCAAAATTTCTATTGGTTCATAGTATTCATTTAATTGACGACAACCGTTCTCATTACTTGCATTTGTCTGCACATAAATAGTCTAGTTATATAGACTAACGGGATCGGCCGTCTTGGCATTCATTGAGGGAGGCCTATGTTCAGCAGTGGACGGATAGAGGCTGATGATGATGATATAGACTAACTAGTCGTAAAGTGTCGTGCAATTATGGACAGAGTATTGTTTTAACGAACACGACGATACTAATAGTCTAACTAGTCGTAAATAGTACAAAGTGTCGTCACCTTTACGTAAGTAGCTGAAGGTGCGCACCTATCAATTAGTACTTAATAGTTGAGCAATTAAAACGAGCTGCCAAGTCGCCTGGGAGCTGCATTTACAGAGGTCTGTGGCTTCGCTAAAATACATTGTTAATTCGATGAATAATTTATCGAATCGAATATTTTACTGTGGCGCGTGTCCATTATGCGTTCACAAAAGGCCAGAGGATATTTCATTAGTTATTTCTGTTTAGGTTTGTTAGTTTAATAAAGATGCGGCGAAATTTTATCATTGTGCATTCAAAATTGAGTTACGGTATTTAATTAAAAAATTTGGATATTTTATATAGGATTTTCACCAAGTTTTGGCATACTACAATTACGCTCTGTTATATTATAACAGATGTTTTTGCAGATTGAATTGAAACTTTTGATATAGTTTATAAGCTTGAATGTACCTATCCTTTATTTATATTTGGGAAACAAACAGTTATAATATCAATCAGAGTTTAGAAATTATAAAAAGAGTAAGTACTCTATTCTTCTACTTCAAACTATATTTAAATTCACGCGGCTAAAGCCGTGGACAATAACAGACAGTTCAATATAGAACCAAGTGCCACGTTATTTACATGTTATTTACATTATTGTACTAAGTTATAGTAATATATATTTTATAGATATTAATTTAATAGACATAAAAGCAAAAAACCGCCACAGGCTTAACGGGCTAGTTATTTCCTGTTATATTTCATTGTATGCATAAACTAATATTAACAATATTTGAATGCGATTTGAATAGATTTATATCTGAATAATCAGTTCATTTGCGCAGACCTTCGACAATGCGGTGCCTCACAATGTGAGAATGCTAGATGAAAGGACATCACAAAAGCAGTTAAGTTCATTCATTCATTTGCATATTGTTGACATATCATTATTCGTAAGAGTTTTAATTATATTGTTGCGGGTGCTTCAATGTTGCGTTTTATGGGTTAACTTTGTTATGACGGTTATACTTGACAGTTTCATTTTTGAATCGATATTGTAAATGGGATAGCAACTATTGATAACCTTTTCACGCCTAAACCAGTGAACAGATTTCGATGAATTTTGAACAAGAAATAGATTGTCTAGCGGTTTTCAAAGTAATTACTACCAGTCCAATTGCGAATGTAAATGTAATATAATGCAAGTGAAGCTGTATGGATCAACGAGAAGTTCATAATTTTGTTAGTTTATTTGACTCTCACATTTGCATACAATTTTCCACACATACATACAAACGCAACTAGGACATGGGATGTTCTTAAAACTAATAATATCCCCTGGTATAAATCTCTCATAATTCACATGTTGATGTTAATGTTGACTTTGTAAACCTAGATATATGCGGACGACGCCACGTGCAACAACCAGCGATGAATAGTAGTTTTTGAGAAACTTGTAAACCACGAGCAAGCCAGTGATAAAGTATTGGCTTTCGATGAATGCTTGAATTAACGATGAACCAAATACTACTAAAACTCCTTTCCAGTAAAAGCTTGCATCGCGCGTTAATATCAAGCATTTTTCCAAGTGCATTTGTATATAAGCCGAGACAACATACACCATCTGTTACATAGAACGCGCTAACTTCTGACAAACTTCATGTTGCGTGGTACAGGGAAAGTGCTATGTATGCTCATAATATGTAACTCATAGTTCATTTTAAAACCTCAACCCGACGCCAGGAGGCCGTGTGGTCGCAGACTGCACGGTTGGCGGGGGGCAACCCCCCACTTTTATAAACCAAAAGTAGGCCAAATGGGCTCACACTAATCCGATGTAGCATTAGGGCCTTCTGGCCGTTAGCATAGATCCATCCGAAAAAAAAACATTTTAAAACGATTGGACTTTCGATTAAAATAGTGACTTTTTAAGATACTTTGAATAACTTGACAACGTGACACCTCAGTCCTCCCGTGACCATGGTTGCTGTAAAGTATCCGAAACGTCTGGCATGTAAAAAACTTAAACAAATATTTAAGTTGTAGTAAACTTCTTTGTGAATGAGACGACAATCTCCGTGCGATGGTCGGTCTTGATTGAATGCGAGAGGCAGTTCGGCCGTCTTGTCGTTAATTGTAAGAGGCCTATAGCTATGAGTGGACGGATAAAGGTTAAAAATGGTAATAGGTTGTCGAAGGTAAAATGTACATATATAATAACAAAAAATTAATGAACAAGCTCTCTTCTATTCTTTAATTTCCTATTTTACTGTAACAAAATGTTGATCACGATAATGATTATGTTGAATGACGTAATAAAGACTTACGATACACTGCATGTTCCTCATCTCGCTAGTTCCTCACCCTTGGAGCACAGTACCATTCTAAGTCCATCCCGGGATCGATTATTCGCCAGCTTCTATATCTTTTGTACTTTTTCATTCGGGAGGATTAAGTTTGCGGCTCTCGCAGACCGCTGCGGCGGCTATTTCTTATTAGCTTTTTATATAAATAAGCGCATTTATCCACTATTATACTTATATGGAAAACTATGAAAGGGGTTGTTTATTATGTGATGTAAATCAAGAACTTCTGTGACTTTGTGGGTTAAATTAGAATTTTATCTCAATCTGTTAATATCTTTTTTTGTTTAAAAAAGCATTTATTAAATTAAGAACTTCTGTGACTTTTGTGGGTTAAATTAGAAATGTATCTCGATCTATTAATATCTTTTTTGTTTAAAGAAGCATTTATTTAATTTATATAACGTTAAATTAGTCGTGTGATGTTTAATTTTAATAAATCATACAAACTTCTATCCTTAAAGAGATTTGAATTGGCAACCATCTCGTGAATATCGTTTCCCACCACCAGGTCGTGAGATGATGATAGTAATGTAGAATATAGACACACATTAGACAATTATCAAGTACGACACGACTGAAGCCATCTAGCCCTGAAGGCATCTAAATGTTAGTTTCACGGGTATTAACTGATTTTAGCAATGGTAATAAAATAAATGGAATACACTGCGCCAGTAACGACTGTTTGTGATATTTTTATGTTGGAATATTCCCAATATTTGCCCAGCAGTGGGACAGTATAGGCTAGACATGATCATCGTCGAAATGAAATAAAACGATCACAAGACTTGAGTAGAATATTATAGTCTTCGGGCAAATGGGACTGCCAGTCCTGCCAATTTTCGACCTGCTCATGTAAGAAGTAGTGCCATACTGTTTTTTTGCCGAATTGGACCGGCACGACCGGGGTGGTACTTCTCGCTCACATAACATCGGCGTCAAGTGACAGCTATGCTGTCGCGTTTCGTGCGGTTTGTGAGTTTCCGGGGGCCCATTGGGGGGGTTCAGGAAGCTTAGCCATATTCTCACGTCGTCTATACCGCAGAGTTTGAAGACGAAAGTTTTCGACCAATGCGTTCTCCCCGTGATGACCCACGGGGCTGAAGCGTGGCCTCTAAATATAGGACTGGTCCGCAAGTTTGCCGTAGCTCAACGTGCTATGGAGCTTGCTATGCTGGGTGTTTCTTTGACAGATAGGATTCGGAAGGAAGACATCCGTCAGAGAACTAAGGTAACCGATATCACGCAAAGAATCAGCTCGTTGAAGTGGCAGTGGGCTGGTCACACACTCAGAAGAACGGATGGCCGATGGGGCAATAAGGTTCTAGAGTGGAGGCCACGTTTAGGTAGACGAAGTGTTGGTCGGCCATTGACCAGGTGGGAAGACGATCTCCGTGCGGTGGCCGGTCCGTGTTGGATGCGAGTGGCAAGGGATCGGCCATCTTGGCGTTCATTGAGGGAGGCCTATGTTCAGCAGTGGACGGATAGAGGCTGATGATGATGATGATGATGATTGGGGGGGTTAAGGAAAAGGAGGGCAAAGCATCTGCGTAGCTTTTGGTTGTGTGGATGTCTATGGGTGTCGGTCGTCACCATGGGACTCCTACTGCTCGGTTGCCTCCGGTTATGACATAAGGAGGCAACAAACTAATCCCAACCATCCAAGTGACATAAGTAAATGAATCAACTTTTTCAGATTTAAGACTTGGCTAAGATAAGTATGAATAAATATATCATATCTGATGATCTTAGTTTTCAGATAGTTGTTTCCAGATAGCACATGCTTCACAAACTTACACGCTGAGGGACGGTTCGTGAAAGTAGAAGGAAAGTTAAATAAAAACTTAAAATATAACTTAAAGTTCACGTAGAAAGTGTACAAGACAACTTGACCGCTCGAGGACAGAATAGTTTGGAACTATGAGTCTGAGGCGACCTACGGGGTTTGTATAATCCTCAACTATTCAAGGATGTAAAGGTAGCATTTTAAAGACTTACACTTGGTCATTCCAAGCAATATCTGTTACTAGTCTGTTCTTAGGGCCTAGAGATTGTATGTATGTATACTTTAATTTTAATTAGAAAACACTCTGTATCTCTGTTATTTTTTACTTTAGCAAGGATATCACCTTGATTATATGTCAAGAAAGGCCATAGGCTATAAAAACAAACGCGAATTTCGGAAAGATGGGCAGCTTCTTTCCGAATCTCGCGATCCTAATACCCATCCTAATCCCACCACTTTTTTTTTGGGTACATCCTGACGGTATATGGGACTGGCACCTGGGAGTACCCTACCCTTAAACTAAAACCACTGCGAGCGCTTTCCGCCGCTTTTTGGGGGTCCCGGATTTGCAGGCAAAAGGATCACTACTACTATAAACTACTTCTCGTAAGGGGAGGCTGCCCGGCCGCTACTAAGCAGTCCCCGTGTGGGCCATTCCCATACTGAACTGAAGCCCGACACGGGCACAGGGGTGTTACTGGAGGCGCATTACATAGCCCATTCGTTGCCCGCGAAGAGAGGACTAGTCGGCGGCCTCCTCCCTCGTCCGCTCGTCGGCCTCCTTCTGGGACATTACTACCTCGCAGAAGGAGACCATCGCCGTCCAGGACTCGTCGTTACTGAGCATCGCGGTGATGATGCTCGACAGAGACAAGTCCCCATCGATGACTTCGCGCGACATAGCGCCGCCCATTCGGACACACCTGGAGAGTGTGCTGGGCCGAGTCCATCGCCGCGCTACAATCGTGAAACACTGTCAACGGCTCCCTGTGGGCCGTCCGGTACAGGCACTCACCAAAGCAACCATGACCGGCGAGCACCTGTGTCAGACGGACGGTGAGAGTTTTGAGCTTGCGGCGCATCTATCGCTTGAGGACCGGACGCAGAACAGCCGTTAGGTTTTTGCCGCGCCAGGTTCTCCCCCACCTCTGCATTAGCGGTACCTCTGACCCTAGTCGGCGAACCCAGCTCACTAAGTGGTCGACGTCGCTCATGAACATAAACTAGTTGACCTGTAATTAGCCCAGGAAACTTATTTATGCCAGTAATGACACTGCCTGTCTTGCCCTTCTCTCCTAAACACAGCAAAGCTGTTTCACGGGAGAAATAATCAAGATCTCTCACTCTTACCGTTATAAAAAGGCGTAAGTCTAGAAATGACAATAAAGTTTTGATGATGAAGAACACTTCTAGAAAGACAAGGCAGAGCTAGTAGTGTAAGTTTCGCAGACAATAGTTGTAACTTGTCGCACTTGTATCGCTACAGTCCGGTCGGAATACTGATTACGTTATGGAAATGTGAATCAGAGATCTGATCGCCGGACGTCTCCCTTTGTGTTTCGAGCACGGTAATGGACGTTTTGGTTATATTATGATACTCGCAGTTATCAATGGACAATAACCGGTTGTATTCGCGAGTAGGGACCGCCCGACTTGGCGTTCAATGAAAGAGATCAAAAGGAAACGGGAAAAGGATGATGATGATGATTATGATGAATCGCAATATGATATTATCAGCCCATTGTTCGACACGTGTAATATTTAAATTTTCAGTTACACTTGTTTTTTAAATAATAAAATACATTATATAGTCTATGACCTGTACCTTACTAGTAAATGGAAAAATTAATGTTTAGCAATGTGAATATGTCTTTAATATTAAAAATAAAACAATAAAAATCAAAACCTTGTTTTATAAAAAAGAGTATATTTCTATTTCACATCAAAATCGAACCTTTAATAAGATACACACAAATCGTCAATACCATTATTCCTGTCCCGTACAAGTCGCTGGTAGATAAGACAGGTTTCATGTTCAGTGGGTTGTTAGACCTCCCAATAGGTGCTCACGTTTGTTTGTGCTGCACTGGACGAGTCTATCGCGTGTACAAAGGCAAATACGACATACGTATGTAGTTTAGAATCCAAGAATCTAGATCTAGGTTTTGTTCAATTTTTTGTGTACCATTCCTTAAAATGACAAAACAGAACCCCTTTAAGATAACGCCTGTGAGCTTAGCAGATGACTGTCCGGGAGATCACAAATAAATTGGAGTTCTCTTTGCTTGCAGCTGAGTTCTATATTTCCTGATACTTTTTACAAATAATTCGGCGATACCTGTAATTAATAAAGGAACAAAAATATTCTGACCATGCATTAAAAAAAAATGCGTAAACGATACATATAATATGTAATTATATTATGAATGTTAAAACACAGTATATTCTAAGTCTATGGTTAAAACACTACACATATTGTCAAAATCCAACGGCGAATAGTCTGATGACGACAGATAGCGACAAATACACATAGAACAATATAGGAAGTGTCATTAGACCGACTAAATCTAGTACAAAGGAGCCAACACTCATTTCCCCGCCTGGCGCCTTCAATGGCCGCTGTTTGTGCCTGAATAAAACATGCACTTTTAGAAACACAATGTAGCAACTTCTTGTGGACTTATGACATTCATCATCAGCTATTTGCCAACATCAAGGCAGGTTTAATTAATGCTGATTGGCATGGTAAATAACTTCAACTGGCCATCAAGCGGAGTTCATCTGGTTGGTTGTTACCAACTAATTACGATTAAGTTCTGGAAGGTCAGATATCTGTTTCTTACAATAGACGGCAAGACTACCCTTTTTTTTCTTTAACGCCGGGAAATGCTTTGAGGTATCCCGCGGAGGAGTGGGTCTCCCCACGCGAGTATGTGGGACTAGCTACGCCCGAAAGCTGGTAAGTGGACGCAGCTCTACCCACTAAAACCCGGCGAGTGCCACGAATACCGCCTTTGGTGAGGTGCCCCGGATTTAATGAGCAAAAAGGGCACTTCGACTGCCTTGGGAGACTGACTGTCTCCCAAGAGTCCAACCCCACCTCCACAGAGGGGTTGTCCCGTACCACAGAATAACCCCTCCCAACGTCGGGACAGTACAATGGGGTGAGGTTCCCATCCTCGCCCCTTGCCTTACAAGGGGTACAAAGAGCCCCCTCGGCTCATTTAGCTTCGCCAAAGGTGCTAGGTTCACCTTAGGCTACTGAGCCACACCGCCACGTCAAGGCCTGAACCATGGTCGGGCGGCAAGACTATCCTCTGCTACCTACAGTCAACTTGTATATGGTTTCTTTCAATTTAGTTGGCGATCGAGCAATCTTTGATAATCGTTTTTAAATTGTTTATTTCTTTTTTTCCCCAGATTTTCATCGTAAAAATAGTGTTTCAAAAAACAAGATATCAATATCATATTGTGAATTCCAGTACTGCATACTTTTCGAATATTGTTTTATCGTTAAAATTTTCATGAAATTCTCCGGTACTTTTTATAAAAATTCCAATTATGTAGGTTCGCTTTTTAAAATAAATAAGTATCAAACCTCTTTGTCTACACTATGCGAGCTGTAGATAAGATTCAACCTAAGCGATGGGTACCTCTTTGAACGCGATATCGATATGACCAACCTACAGACGAGCATTCGAGTACATTGAGAACCGGTTTAATGTAACGTAGTCAAAGGATTGATATACAACCTCTTTGTGCTACAAATAATGTAGTAACTGATAAAACGTTAGAAGACCTACGAGTATTTTTTCCGAGCTGTATCGCTTCTAGCCAGACATATTTTTTAACTAAGTAAATCTTAATCAAATATATTTATTACCTGTTAATATAGGAGGAATATAATATCCCCATCATGGTTCAGGCCTTGACGTGGCGGTGGGGCTCAGTAGCCTATGGTGAGCCCAGCACCTTGGGCAAAGCTAATCGAGCCAAGGGGGCTCTTTGTACCCCTCTTTTGAGAAGAGGGGAGAAAAGAGCAGGGAGCGAGGATGGGAACCTCACTACATTGTACTATCCCGACGTTGGGAGTTGTTGTTCTGTGGTGCGGGACAACCCCTCTATGGAGGTGGCGTCGGTCCCTTGCGGGACTGACTAGCCATCGAGGTGATCTGTTTGTTTATTAGATTCGGGCGCAGCGAGCCTCACATACACGCATAGGGGAGACCCACTCCCCCGCGGGATGCCTTAGAGCATTTCCCGGCGTTAATATATAATATGACTGTTCCGGATTTATGTCTAAGTACATTTAAGTATATTACTATTAACCAGACCTGATTTATAAAAATGTTAAATACTCACATACACACATATCGATATATAAAATGATCTCTATTGACCCTTTAATTTGTCGAACATTGTCGAGAATAAAGAATCAAAACATAATATAGTAATAGTGTTCTAAGAATATGTAACAAGATCACACATTTTTATGTTTTCTTTTCGATTCGTCGATATTGATATATCGAAATTGATATTTCATATAAATTTATCTCGCCTTTCATATAAATTTATGACGCCTAGACGACCTACAACTCACAGCTAATGTTCCATACATGATTCTATCTAGTAGAATGATTCTATATAGACACATGGAAATTATTATCCCATTTAAGATATCGAATAAGATAATTATGTTAAACTTTCGACTTTGTATTTTAGAGACTTGAAATTCATTACACATGACTTCGGAAAACCCTGTCATATTTATCAAACAAACTTCCAAGGATCCGAACCCATGACCACTGCGTTTGAACTGAGTTTCAAACACTTTAATTAATGTTCAAAGTAATACGTGTGTGCCGTGAGATTGAAATCTTGAGATGCTTTCGCCGCAGATATATCAATAGAGCCGGAATGTACGGAGAGCACTTCGTCCGTTGTGGCCCCGTCGCGCTGTCAGATAGGTATTGGAAATGTTAGACCACAACTTTATACTGTTTAGTTCCTTATCCGTTTAATATATTATTTCAAATCGTGTCAAGTTGGATTCCAGGCACAACCTTTGTGACTTTTGAATGGGATAGAATGGGAGTCAATTAAAAATTAAAATGTGTCACACTATTATTAATATACAAGACAGTAATAAGAAATAGCAAATAATAAGAAACAATTATACAACTTACTTAGCAAAAACAAAAGAAAGTAATAAACAGAATAAAACCGCATAGCAATGTGATTAAAAGAAAACTGTTAAATGGACAAACACTCAATATAGTCAGAGTATTTATATAAAACCCTGCTCTGATATTCTGTGGTATAATAAGTCAGGCGGAAGCAATTTGTATTGCAGTTAGAGACTGCTGAGAAATCAGCCATTTAACTTACTCGCTGGTTAAAAACTCAATATATATATATATAATGAACATAGATTTCTGATTCTATTCAGATTTGAGAATTATTTCGCAGCAGTTATTCCTGCAGATACTATATTCTATTTTTTGTAATTCTTATCGAAATCTGACCAGTGAGAAAACAAGTTCAGATGCATAGGGAAATGTAGGGAAACGCAGAGACCCCACCATGGTTCAGGCCTTGACGTGGCGGTGGGGATCAGTAGCCTAGGGTGAGCCCAGCACCTTGGGCGAAGCTAATTGAACTGAACGAGGGGGCTCTTTGTACCCCTCTTATAAGAAGATGGAACAAAAGTGCAGGGGCAAGGGGCGAGGATGGGAACCTCACCTCATTGTACTGTCCCGACGTTGGGAGGGGTTGTTCTGTGGTGCGGGACAACCCCTCTGTGGAGGTGGCGTCGGTCCCTTGAGGGGCTGACTGGCCGTCGGGATGCCCTGTTTGTTTATTTGATCCGGGGCACCTCACCAAAGGCGGCATTGGTGGCTCTCGCCGGGTTTTAGTGGGTAGAGCTGCGTCCATTTACCAGCTTTCGGGCGCAGTGAGTCCCACATACCCGCGTGGGGAGACCCACTCCCCCGCGGGATGCCTCAGAGCATTTCCCGGCGTTAAAGAAAAAAAAGGGGGAAACGCAGAGATTTTTTTTGATAATCATTGATCTCTGAAAAATTGGGGAATTGTCTACATATTGGTACTATTGATCTTTTTGAGATTTTCGGGATAGAGAGTCCCTAAACCTTTCTAAGAATTATTTTTGAGGTGAAGTCCTAGTGCATTGATTTTGTGTTACAGGTTTTTCTCAGTGTTACCTTATTAAGAACTTTATTTTCTATTTTTTATAAGGGAATTTATTTTAAATTAGTTGAAAATTCAAAAATTCGGAAGATAGGACTGCTAAATCGGGATATCGGGAGACAGTGACCAAAATCAGTAGATCTACCGATAAATCGGAAACTTTCCGTTGCACTGCAAAACACTGCATCAGTTGGCACGTTTGCCAGTTTGCCTATCTAAATAACATAAAAAAAAAAAAACATTTTTTAAGGGTGCCCCATGGTGCCTAGGTCGGGCTTGAGCTCTCGATGCGGAGTCTATCGGATCGGAGATCTAGATCTAGATCTAGTCTATACCAATTGAAGCTATTCTTACGAATACAACCTACTCATTCTTCATTATTATCTCTTTGAAGCAGAATACGGCCAATCCTCCACCACTCACGTCCAACTAGTAGGTACTAACAACCGCACAGAGATCATAGTCCATTGGAGATTGATCTACCTTTCTCGATCGTGTCCTCTACTTTTGAGCTATTAGGTACTCATTGGTTATCAATTATTTTATCGTCACATAACGAACACATATTTATGTATCTATAAAATAACATCTAAGTAGTTATTTTAATCACATAAAGATACTAATGGAAGAGATAAATTTCCTGTACATATAAAACATTATGGCATCACGGTGAGTTATAGCTCGCTTATGACGAAAGTATGACAATTAAATATTATTGACCACTTGGAGATTTTATTACGACTTTTATTTTTACTTTAAATTATTGTCTGGGAATGTACAGGCTATCGTGTGACACATTTTATTAAGGGAGAGAAACATATAAATATTGAAAATCCTTAGTTTTCTATTTGAGTAAAGGTAGTTTTCATGTTACAGGGTATTAGATGTATTATTATAAAATATTATTACAAAATATTTTTTTTAGTTTCCGTAGATTGTCTTATGGACAACGGGCCACTAGTACAATATACATTCCCGATGTTTGGTATACTATCCAACAGTTACACAATAACAAGTAGCATCTTATCTTTTTTTTAATGGCGCTTTAGCATGATCCAGGTTTACCTCGGGTAAGGCTCCTGGACCTAGGTGGGGACTCGCACTTGGGAATGCACTACCCCACTAAACCACCTGCGAGCGCCTTCAGCCATTTTATGTGAGTCCCAGATGTGGAGGAAACAGGATCACCTCAGCGAAAGGCTGGCCCAGGCGAAGGCCAGACTCCCCCTCGTAAAGGGAAAATCCCCAGCCGGCATTAAGCAGTCCCCGCGACTTCGTGCCATAGTGAGTCCAGGTTCCTAACCGAGACCCAGCACGAGCAGAAGGGCGTTACTAGAGACATTAGGTAGCGCCTCCTACGCACCCCCGTTCGTCTCCTGAAGTATCTTATCTGCTTCATCATGCTTAAGAAACAGAATCATCACACCTGTCTTACCATAGTTAAAAAAACAATAGTAAAAAAAAAACATTCGTATTTATTTTAAACAGATATTTTCCTTATTATTCATCCCTTTCAAACATTTTAACTTAAAATGAAGAAGCTGTGTTTGCCTGTAATTGGATCTACATCCTAACATTACGATTTACGTATTCTGTACTCTCAATATATCATAGTATATTTGATGTATATCTGTTGGCAAACCAATAAATAAATAAAAATAAATAAATAGTTAACAAACTAAAATCTATATCAAAAAATCCTGCATGTCATCTGTCTTACCATAGTTAATAAACTAAAATCTATATCAAACAATCCTGCATGTCATCTGTATCACCATAGTTAATAAACTAAAATCTATATCAAACAATCCTGCATGTCATCTGTATCACCATAGTTAATAAACTAAAATCTATATCAAACAATCCTGCATGTCATCTGTATCACCATAGTTAATAAACTAAAATCTATATCAAACAATCCTACATGTCATCTGTATCACCATAGTTAATAAACTAAAATCTATATCAAACAATCCTGCATGTCATTTGTATCACCATAGTTAATAAACTAAAATCTATATCAAACAATCCTGCATGTCATCTGTATCACCATAGTTAATAAACTAAAATCTATATCAAACAATCCTGCATGTCATCTGTATCACCATAGTTAATAAACTAAAATCTATATCAAACAATCCTGCATGTCATCTGTATCACCATAGTTAATAAACTAAAATGTATATCAAACAATCCTGCATGTCATCTGTATCACCATAGTTAATAAACTAAAATCTATATCAAACAATCCTGCATGTCATCTGTATCACCATAGTTAATAAACTAAAATCTATATCAAACAATCCTGCATGTCATCTGTATCACCATAGTTAATAAACTAAAATCTATATCAAACAATCCTGCATGTCATCTGTCTCACCATAGTTAACGAACTAAAATCACAAGCGTCTCACCGGTGTCACACAACTAAATCACAATTGTCCCGAAGAAACAAGTTGAGCCCCTAATTCCGTCCAATACGTATTGATTTAACACGTATATCTGTGACTAACGAACAGACAGTTTAAGTTCCTTTGTGCCCGAATTGTCCATATTGGACAAACACACGCTGTTTGGTGGACTTTCATTAGAGCCAGAGCTATTTGTATACATATATGATTATGTAAATCTGTCAGTTTGGATGTACGAGGTACATCGTCATCGGACGGCCGGTAGATATGAATGTTGATTAAAATTAATTAATAAAGTCTATAACGAAATAAGAATAATAATTAAAACTACGGGGAACAGTTAGTTTATAAGTATACCTAATTGTAGAACATTTGTATTTTATATTGCAAAAAGGAGAGGTTTTATTCTGTCTGTTTGTAATATTAAAATAACCGCTTTTAATAAACGCATATGTATGTATACACGGTACATATACCAATTTTTTTTTGTCTGTCTGTTTGTTCTGGCTAACCACTGAAACGCCTGGGCCGATTTTGATGCGACTTTCACTGCCAGATAGCTGGTATTATAAGAAGTAACTTAAGATATAAAAATAATCATCATCAATCCGGGTACGGTTGTAAATCTAAGGGAATTAACGCGGGCAATAGCTAGATTAAAACAAAAACAGCAACAGGGTAGGTACTTTTAAAAATTGAATTTTAAAATTTCCTTATTGCTAAAAATTTGGTTCGATAATTAGTGTTCTTTTCTTACAAACAAATCATAAATTATGTACCTATATAATATTATGTGTAAATAATAGTCAAGTACAATTTAATATCTCATGAAATGTATCTGTTAATGTAACTTTAATTTCAACTGTTAAATATCAATTTCAACTAACAAACATCAAATATAGGGTAAAAATAAAGGGAAATAGTTAAAAGATATGACCCCATTCGCCCAGGCGTCATCTCTATTTAAAATGTAGTGCGCGGGCCGTAGCCACGAGCTACGGTTAATGAGAACATAAATGATACAAGCGTGTACAATACTGTTAACAAACAGAAAAACGAGATTATTATTTCAATATAGGTACATATTAGGCTTTATATTATATGGCTATAGGTGATCGTGCCACGCGCCCGTATGCATGGGCACCAAACTTGCACCATAGCTTATTCCCTGAAACAACTTTGCTGTGTTTAGGAAAGTTTTTTTTTCGGAAAGTTCTATGCTAACGGCCTAAAGGTCCAAATACTTCATCGGTTAGATTGGAGCCAATTTGGCTCACCTATGATTTATTATTATTGTTGGGGGCGGTTTCCTCCCCGTTTTAACCGGGGAGGGAAACTGGAAATTTTTCCTACTCCTCCTGAATACTTCTGATTAAATTCGTTGCGGGTCCCAAGGCAGTTTTAACGTATCCCTCGGGCTACCTGAGATCGTATCAAGTCATTTAGTGGTTACCTCTGTCGATCCTGGCTATACAGGAGTAGCAGCGGTGGGAACGAGCGGTGGGCCTAGTCCGATTTTAGTGGGGGGGTTGCCCCGCGCCAACCGTGAAATCTTCGACCGCACGGCTTCTGTAGAGGGACTGGGCCGCGTCACCGTCGGGTAGAAATTTCGGAAAGAAGGTACAATTTCTAGTACCGAGACATGAATGAGTTGTCTGGGCTAAGTCCCAGGTAAGCTCGTTATTTTTCGTGGGTGAATGTGACCACTTGTAACTTGTCTCCCAGATTGCCTATCTAGCTGACACATGAAATTTCAATCTTATGTCTCCATAGAGGATATAGGTTTAAGGATTAAAGCTGGCTAAACCCATACGCTATTGTAAATCTAAATCTACGCGCTACTGAGACAATAGTTACATAAAAACAAAATGGTGGATGTAAAAAATAACTCATAAATTGACAAAAAACTGACGCAATAAAATGCATACGGGCGAGACGATTCTTTAGCAATTATTGTGAATCAGTTCTCATGCGGGCGAATGACATGTTTTAAGAGAAATGTATAAATATAAAAAAACACAAGCAATGGGGTTATATTTATGCCTAAACGAAAGGAAATTAGATTATATTCTTTTTTTGGGATTGGGTCGGCACGACAAGGGTGGTACCTCTCGCTCACATGATTCCGGCGTCGGCCTCGAGTTTCGTGCGGTTTGTGAGTTTCCGGTGGCCTATTGGTGGAGGGGGATTTGTGTAGGGAAAAGAAGGGCAACGCATCTGCATAATCTCTGTTTGTACGGATGTGTACGGGCGTCGATAGTCACCAAAAGGCTTCGACTGCTCGTTTGCCCTCCTATGATATAAAAAAAATAGGAAAATTATCTTGATATGGAGAACATATGCTTTTTTTTATAGCATAGGAGGGCATTCTAGATATAATTATATGGCGTTATCATAAATATTCTTAGAAAGTATATACACAAAGCTGTAGTACCTAATACATTAATTATTTAAACGTACGTAGGACGTAGGACGGGGATTGTTATGTTGCAGAGAACTGTACTCGAAACTGCGGACGAATACGAGCTGGTAAAAATTATATTTCGGATATTTCTTTTATCGTCCACTTTTGTCTACTGTTGCACAAAACAAATTGAGTCTTATAATTTTAGTTAAAAACCTTGTTCTTACATTACTTTTTCCATACTTTTAAAGTTGCCAAGCAAAAACAAGACTTATAAGCAATTACTGCGCTTTAGTATAATAAATGTGACTTTTTACCGTTTGTATATTTATGTTTATTTAACTCTTAAACATACCATAAACGTAAACTGTTAAAGGATTAACGCTATGTTAAATTTTTAACTGCCAGTAATTGCGGGAATGTATTAAAATGTGAAATGTACATTTTGTTTAATCTGTAAATCTACGGATTAGTTATAATACGCAGTTGCAAAAGTTTGCGAGTTCGAATTCAGTAGCGTGAGTGGATTTTGTGAATGATTTTTTAAATTTATTTTGACTTCTTTCATGTACGTGTAAAGATGAATAAATTATCATTTGATTTGTGGTTCTTTTTAAGTATACTTTATGGATTGCTAAGATGAACCCAGCACCTTGGGCGAAACCAAATGAACCGAAGGGGCTACTCTTTGTACCCCTCTTTGAGCAACAAGGGGCGAGGATGGGAACCTCACAGGACTCAACCTTGCAGGACTGACTAGCCGTCGAGGTGCCATGTTAGCTTAACAGATCCGGGGCACCTCACCAAGGGCGCACTGGTGGCAATCGCCGGGTGGTGGCAATCGCCGCGAGTCCCACATACCCGCGTTTGGGATGCCTTTCATTCGGGTTTCCCGGCGTTAAAGAAAAAAGGTATACCTACTACGTTAGTCGCTAAGCAGTCCACTTACGCATCTTTCGGGCGCCTGGGCCTGTATGACACGACATCGTGGGGACTGCTTAGTAGCGGCCGGGCAGTCCCCCTTACGAGGGTAGTCTGGTCTTCGCCGGGGCCAGCCTGTAACTGAGGTGATCCTGCCTGTTATCTGCCTGCATATCCGGCCCTTAAATAAGCGACTGAAGGCGCTCGCAATGGTTTTAGTTAGGTGGGCACTCCCAGATGAGAGTCAGTCACATTGTGTCAGGATCCACCCGAAGATTCTTTCTGCATCCATAAGAATTTCCCTGCGTGGGGAGAGTTATACAACGTTACCAAAATTACAACCAACCGTAACCAACACGTGTCTTAGTCACTACGGAGGCTCCCCTTGAGTCAAAGTTTATTGGCTCATGTGTTATCATCATCATTATCAACCGTCTCCGTCCATTTTCTCTTCGTTTTATTTTCTAGTCTTATCCTTACTTTATTTTCCAAGACCTTAAGTTAAGAGGAAAGCATTGTGTGAGAAGTTCCTTACAAATGAAAATAGTTCTTGAACCTTGTTTTAGTTCTTTCCTTTCCAGTCCTTTGATTTTTTAAGTATACTTCACATTTTAAGTGTGAAATAAAATAAATCAGAGCCTGTAATCTTAAATTAATTGATTTTAATCTCTACAAGGCTTTTGCAATGCCTAGTATGTAAAGAATACAGGAAATATTTCTCTCCTTTATAAAACAGGTAAGGAAAGTGTGTGTCTGAACCACATTTATAGGGTTCCGTGACTTTATTTAGCTTAGTCATGACCCTTATGTCTGCCAGTATGTTTTTCGACCAATTTCACAATGACAATAAAAAAACTCATCTAAGTCTTAAAACACTAGAACAATATGGTTTTTTTTAATTTATACGATAATTTGAAAAAAATAGAATAAATCTTTTTAGTTGGTCTATCAAATTGGTCTTGAAAAATTATCGTCCTTCGAAGTGATGATATTAAAAGAAGTACAAATTTAATTTAACCAAGAACTTTGTAAAGCAAATTATCTCGTTATAGAGGAATTACAACCGTTTTCTCACCTTTTTCCAAAGGAACCCTAAAATACAAACTTTTAAATGAGGCGTGCTTTATTACAATTTATTACCGGTATAATTATACATTACCATTTATGAATCAAAACAAAAACTTTTTACTGGACTTTTCACAAAAGCGCCGAGGGACGAATTTGTTTGCGTATTTTTAATTTGACGTCCTCTAAATATATTCTTAAGAGGTTTTGTTCAATGAGAAATATAAAAATTTTTATTATTATACTTTTCAAGAACGCGGAAAGAGACCCGGGCAAATATTACAATGTATGAGATTTTGAACTTATGTTATTCATTCTTAGAGTCTAAATTATGGTGTAATGTCGTACCCCAAAATTGAAATGAAAAAAAAATTGTGACAAAAATATATGCTATTGCGATTGTAAGTTTTATGTTGTGGTCATAGAAGCGGGTTCATTTTCGGGTTGGACGCAAGGGTTGGAGCCCTACACGTCGACAGTAGACTGTACTAACGAGGGCCGGGAATTAGATGCGCTCTGTTTAGGATCGCCAGACTGGTACCGATAATATTATTATTCTTAAAAACACTCTTCGGTAATTATTTGATACGTGGATAGTAAATATACAATATGTATATGTAGTTTTCTTATTTAAACTGTTATAAAGTGAAAAAAACTGGGAAGTAATTTCGGAGGAGGTTGCGCGGCTCACCAGACTGTGTAGGTGGTTCATCTTGCTTATTTCGTTCACCAACCAGCTAATCCTAATAAAATACGCTACTTTTTAGTCTATTATAAAAAGGATAATATACATAAGTATTTTATCACGGAGGCTTATTACAGGAAAATATTATATTGAATAAGTATAATCTCCTTTAAATACGACAATAAGTAATCTACGTCCCTTTCTACTGGCTTGTAAGTTGTGTGCCCGACAGGGTCCGTAATTGATAATATTGTCATATTGGTAATACATACCACCTTATGTACATTATGGTTTGCATACCATCCTATGTAAATCATGCTCAACAGGTAAGTAATATCTGTGAAGTTGTTGGATTTATGAATATTTTGGACTCACGCAGTAGTATTACGATGGACGCAAGCGGAACGGGACACGTGTTACAAAGCGGGAATACTAATGCGTCAGATACGATTCTGTTATTGCTTTACAAATGACTGTTAGTTATTTACTGATATAACTTTTGGAACGTAGTTCCTTATCGCGCGTTCCGAAAGGGGGCTAGACGGAAAAAATTAAGATGAAAAGTTGGAACGACACTTTTTGCTATAGTTGTAAGCCGTGCGGCTTTTTGATTGACACATTACTGCGTCGGTAGCTGTTTTTGTTACACTATTAAGGGCTGCTTCGTAAAAATCCCCAGTTCAAATCCCACCGATCTCGGTGACTTTTTTTGTTTTTTTTTTTATTATTTTACGCCGGTAGATGCTCTGATTTTTATCGATAAAAAAATCAAAAAAAATGTATACCTACCCGAATAATTATTTTCCTTACACTTTTTTTTGTTTTTTATTACAATTCCTTCACTAATTAATCTAAAGGAACTTCGTTCCATCCGGGTGTCCCTTGACACCTCCCTTTAGTTTTTTTTATGAAGCCACGTTGAATGAAACTCGAAATTCCAATTGATCACTTTATTAGGTCTACATTATGTAACAACTCGCAGCAGGAATGTCAGATTAACAAAATAAATCTTCTTGATCACAATATAATTCGGCAGAGTAACCCTTCACAAAGTAAACTGGTAGACTGCATGCAAGACCGGCATTGGCGTTCTTTAATACTGGATAGTCTTTTAACTACATCTTTAAAAAATAGCAAAGATTTATAAAAATACAATTTTAAATTGAAACCTAGAATAAAGCGGGCAAAGCAGGGTTACATGATACATCCATTAGAGCTAGTATTAAAAAATATAAACTATTTAAAATATTACATATTTATCCATACATAGATAAATAGAGGTTATTTATAAATGCTCGCTTAAAACTTATCGGGACATGCAGTTTATACCCTTGTAGTATAGGCCAGGGGCTGGTCACGTAATGACGATAAAACGTTAATTTTCTAATGACCATTTAAAGACACGTGCACATTAGATTATTAGATGTTAGACTGATAAGCGGGGAGGGGCAGACGTGGGGGTTATAAGTAGTATTTGTGTTGATCACTTTTGTATCAAGTTCAGTTTATGTTTAACTATTTCTATCTATTTCTGCTTGACCATGACTATACCCGTGTTAATATTGGTTTCCCAATATATTTTGTATTTTCTTGTCCATATTTTTTGGAAATTGACAGACAGTTTCGTATTTTTTATATTGAGTTCCTACAGATTTAGTAAGGTCCCAACCGAACTTAAACAAATATCGTAAGATCAAGAAAATAATAAGTGGGATTGGATTTTTTCCTTTTTTTAATGTCATCATATCATCCTTAAGTTACAAATTATAAAAATAAAATATTAACTATATTATATTAGCTTTCATTTTCCGTTTATTCTGTTCATGTTATCCTTCATTGCTTTAGTGTAACTTTGATGTTTGAATATCATTTATGATGTTTATAATCAAGCGTGCTCCGGATAGTGCATGCATACATAATGGCTGTGTTTGATTGAAATACAACATTGAACTGGTTTATTAATAGAGCCCCAGGCTTGACAGCGTCATAAGTAAATAGTATGTTTGTGTTTATTTTACATAGGTATCTTTCGATTTATTATAAGTATTTAATATAGTAGAATAATACATTTTATAAACACATCACGCTTATCCAATACTTTGATAAAATAGCAATTGTAGTAGGAAGGAACACTAGGAATGATAATATATGTATTTATGCAAATTTGTAATTCTACACATTCATCACCCAGTATAGAAAATTTATCTGCACTTAACATGATTCGAACAAAATCATTTTTTTTAATTCAAAATTGTACAATCATAGTATATTTTTGAACGACACTAAAATCTACCACCGGTTCCAAGGCAAGCCCACTGAGAAGAAACTCAGTGGTACTAATCATTATATAATATATTCTATAACAAATTTTACATGTTATCCTGTTAATATCTATATTCTCTGATAATAATATTGATTATTTATATAAAGCTTATCAAACAACAAAGAAAGTCACAAAAATCCCACAGATTAGAATATTAAATATGAAAAAGGTAGCAGGTTCTTGACCTATATCTTAATCGAAAAGCTCCCCTTGCGAACTGTCAAACAGATAACGCGAGAGCGAGATGTCTGCGCAAGGGGGATAGCGATACTATCCATCTTAATATTAATGTAGTTGTGAGATAATAAACGGTGACATAGCTAAGCACTTTGCGGTAACTGCTCTTTTATTTTTCGGGTATAGTTAGCATGATCAATTTAGATGCATATCTTATATGCTAATAGATTTTAATATCTTTATATTATTATTAATATTTATTCCTGAAAAGAAAGTGATGCACAGAGAAAACGTGTGTCAAGCTAACGCATTTGATGTACCCGTTTAGATCCGGATCTTGTGTGGCGACGTAAGGGTAATGCTACGGGTTACCCTTATAATAAAAATAATCGCATGAATGGTGTTGTTATAAAGAAACAATAATACTTTAAAACGTCTTTTGTGTCCTTTTAAAGAGAGATATGGAAGCTGATAACAACAGTCTGATGATAATACAATATTACTAATCGATGCAATAATTGGTCCTTCGAGCCGGATATTAGGTTTGTAATAAATTTTATTCAGAGCAGTACTGCTCATTTATAGAATATGTAAGCAAAAATGCTTACATTAAACTGATGATCATGATAGGTCGCTAAAAGTTACAAAACATAATTCAATACTATTTAGTTAACAGTGCCATTGATCGATTAAGTTGAACAAAGTTGCGTGAGGTAATTAGTGGAGGGTCGTTAGCCTGTTTGGGGTGGAATTTATGTCTACAACAAATTATTACCGCCTGTCTTTGTCCAAACTATTTGTTATTAAAACGTGAGTAAACGCTTTTATTTTCGACTGAGTTTTACTCTTTTTATGGGCATATGAACAGGTTGGTAAATAAATGATTGTCAGCGTTATTATTAAATGCACGATAATATTTTCACATAACAATAAATTAATTATTTTATAGACCATACACAGAGATTATAATCAAGACTACGTTGACAAGGATTGAATATTTGAGTTACAACAATGGAATGACGTATTTCCTGCAGTAACCAGATCGAATCGGATGTAATCGATTCTTCTGATTATTTAAGGTCTAGTAGTGTGATAATGGCTCATGATCACGACTATTAATAATAAAACACAAACGCAAAATTTATATTTCTCGTAATGTCTGAATATAATCAACAACCTTCCTTTATAATTCATGGCTTTGGTTAAAATTCGAATCCACAACCAGTTTTTGACTTATTACCATTCATGAGATAGACGTGCCATCTGATGATCGCCTATGAACAAGCAAGTTACCGGGTTTAAATCAGGAACCTCGTTGCCACCCTGAGACATAAGATGGTAGGTCTCGGTGCCAGTAATGACACTTTCACATACACCAGATTCATCTTTAATAGCTTAACTCTCCTAAGCTATTCACCATACCTCCGTATGTCAGATGCGACAAGCAGGCTATTTGAGCCTGTTAAGATTAAAATTTTAAAGCGGCCAACACTTGCTCATCCCACGTGATCATTTAAATATGCATGCTGCCTGATGGAAGCGGGTGGTAAGCGGATTATAAAATTATATTATTACAATAAAACAAATATAAGTTGTGAAATCAGAGATTAACCATTGATTTATGGATCTATTATTTTTGCGTTTGAATGTTAGTTGTTAAAAAAATATTTGTAAAACTCATTCGACACCAGCTCCCCACACCTCGGGTAAGCAAACTGATAGGCCAGTGGCGTGTCAGCGTCACCCAAAAATCTTGGGAATAGCTTAGGTAATTCCATGCGTTGCTTATACTAAAACATAAGATGGTACATCTCGGTTCCAGTAATTACTGTTATTTCCGAGACACAGCAAATCTTTTTTACTGAAGAAATGAGCATAATAAATCACAAATCTTTGCGTGTTTGATGAGTTAGAAAGATTACCGGTGGGAGGGGATGCGCTGTGCTGCGTTCCCGGCTGCATGTGTATCACCATGTGTGTTTCGGAGAGAAGGGCAAGACAGGCAGTGTAATTACTGGCACAGTGGCTCTGTGGCTCAGTGGTAAGCGCGGTGGCGCTCAAGCCGGAGGTTGCGGGTTCGAATCCTGCCAGGGAACAAAAATATTTTCTGTGTTCCTGGGTCATGGATGTGTATTAAATATGTGTATTATATAATAAAAATCTTAAATATATGTATAGCACACAAATATTAAATATATTTCCGTTGTCTGGTACCCGTAACACAAGTTCTTCGAGAACTTACCACGGGACCAGATTGATGTGGTGTGAAAGCGTCCACAGATATTATTATTTTATATGGATACCAGTTTCACATAGTCCATTTTTGGGTTTTATTGTAACTCGTAAGAATGCTGATGGCTGTGTTGGGCCCATGCAAACACAATGTGCTGAAACTCGTCAGTATGTACCTATAGTAGAAATAAATATGTTGGAGAAAATAAGAATCGTTATGTTTTCCTACTACCTAATGGGAATGTTTGCAATATTTTGCGTTTTTTACTCGATCAAACTTAAATGGCCGCACGAATAATTTTTTTTATAGACAATCCCCTGGACTAGGATGTAGGATAGTTTTTATCACGAAAGATTATAAATTATTCTACAAGAACTATTAAAAACGGGATTTTTGTCAGGTTTAATTTTGTTTCGCGTAGCTCGATATTTCGACATTATCTACGAACGTTTCTTTTTAAAGTTTTAAGTGTGAAAATAGCATTGTTATTAAAAATGCCACAAAACCTTACTAAATTCTTGTAGGATAATTTCAATGGAGTTCAAAACGTTATTTACCAAGAAATAACCGATTCCAACAAATAACAGTCACATTTATTTTCGCCACTAAAAATATTTATTGAAGCAATTTCTGTGAAGTTTAAGAAGTTGGTTCGTGACTCCACCTCTTGGACTATAAAAATCGCATTATGTAAGTACAGGCAAGGCGCGTGCTAACCCAATTTGAGAGTTTACGTTTGTAACGTACTTCAAGCGGCAAAAAACTACCCAACCGATGCTTTACTGGTTGTAATTTAATTTAATAAGCGTGTGTTAAACACTTTAAATCAGGTTTCATGACTAAAGTGCATTTGAGGGGAATTCTTCATTATTAACTCCATCTTTATTTTATATTTAAAAGAAATAATAGAGAAGATGCATGACTAATAACTTATCTATTTTGGCAGACGGGCTATACGAGCAGACGAGCCTCACGGTGATAAGACGTGGTCAGGGTCACCCATGACCATAAACGAGTTACTTGGGACTATTTTCTAAGATATTAAGTCTTGGACATAGCAAAGCTGTTTGATGGAATAATTAAAAAGGATGGTGGTATCTGGACTGGCCTAGACTGCTAGACCAACAGTCTAGTGGTTAGTGCCCCTGATTGCTAAACCAGAAGGTCTTGGGTTCGATCCCCACCCAGGACAAATGTTTGTGTGGTAAGAATGATCATTTGTTCTCTGTCTGGGTGTAGTTTATCTATAATATGTATGTAGAAATATATAAGTATATATCAGTGGTTTGGTTACCATAAGAACAGGCTCTGCCTAGTTTGAGATCAGATGGCCGTGTGTGAGTTGTCCCAACATAACTTTAATATTATACAGATGGGAATGCGGCACAGCGCACAATAATACTGCATAATCCTTTTGTATCATCATAAGGTGGAGCGTTTTTCGTTTGACTTCGATAACATACCACCATGTATCTGATCTATATCAGCTCATCTATAAGGACACGCTTTGTTCACGTGGAACCTCAAATAAACCTCCATTTTTTTTTCCTTTTACGCCGGGAAATGCTCTGAGGCATCCCGCCTGGGGAGTAGGTCTCCCTAGGTGGGTACCTATGTGAGACTCGCTGCACCAGAAATATGGTAATTGGACGCAGCTCTACCCACTAAAACCCGGCGAGTGCCACCAGTGCCGCCTTGGTGAGGTGTCCCGGATCTTTTAAGCTAACAGGGCACCTCGACGGCTAGTCAGTCCCGCAAAGGACCAACGCCACCTCCACAGAGGGGTTGCCCCGCACCACAGAACAACCCCTCCCAACGTCGGGACAGTACAATGGGGTGAGGTTCCCATCCTCACCCCTTGCCCCCTGCTCTTTTGTCCCCTCTTCTTATAAGAGGGGTACAAAGAGCCTCCTCGGCTCAATTAGCTTCACCCAAGGTGCTGGGCTCACCCTAGGCTACTGAGCCCTACCGCCACGACAAGGCTTGAACCGTGGTGGGGTCAAATAAACCTCCATAGCTTACAAATAATCAATACAAAGCTTTGTATTTTGATCTCAGCGGTAGCATGTCTTTCAGAAAACAACTTGTTAAGAAGAGAAAACAGACTCGACCTCTTGAGTATCAAAATACTTTTTCCAAAAAAGGTTAATCTTCATCTAAATGTAAATCTCAGTGCGTTGATCCACTTAGTCACTCATGGTGAGCCCATTGCTATGCGTCCCGTGGCCCCAACAGGTATGAGTAAAGGTACTTTCATCATGCTTTATGAAGCTGTAATTTGTGATATTTTTATCTAAATTGCCGTTACTGGTTCTATTTTTTAAGTTTTGGAGGGACGGCGGATTGGTGGAGTACTAAGAAGGGATGACACTATCGATGCAGTAGCTTCAAAGTGTTGCTTGTAGTAGATAGATAAGGTTTTTTTTATGTCACAAAAAGGCAACCGAGCAGTCGGAGCCTTATGCTGACTACCGACGCCCATAAGACGCACAACCAAGAGTTATGCAAATGCATTGCCCTCCTTTTTCCTATTCTCCTAATGGGCCACCGGAAACTCACAAACCGAACGAACCGCGACACCATAGCTGTCACTTGACGCCGGTGTTATGTGAGCGAGAGGTACCACCCCAGTCGTGCCGGTCCGATTCGGATGCAAAGCAGCGTGGCACTACCTTTTAAGATTGGCCGAATAATCACCATCAAAACAGCTTTAAATATGTTTCAAAAATTCTAAAAATTAAAAATATTATTACAAGTTTAAGGGTCGAGACAAATCGAACATTTTTATTTTTATATTTTACTAGTGGCCTGGACAAACGTCGCTCTGCCATAACTGCGCCACCTTTTAACTATATATCTCTTAAGTTGGATAAAAACATATTGTCATTTTATTCAAATCAGTACTTTAAGAGTTCATCGCGAACGAACAAAGTGACACGAAATTTTTATACATACGCTAAGATACCTGATCTATGGACAAGTTCTGACGATCTTACCATGGTAATATTATACTATGTTTTATGATTCTTAATTTCAGTTATATGGCTATTATTTTACCATCACCATCTGTGGGACCCTAATGAACTACAAGATTGAAATTCCCGACGTTTGATCATAAATCATAATTACCTCACCAACGGCCAATCGAAGCGGTTGTAAATTATACCTTTGGTAATTTCGGAATGATTTGAAGGTTTTTGGTTAATTAGACCTTTTTAAATATCTATGTACCAAGTCGTAATAACATTCATAAAATTACACTTTATCCGACGAAGAAAAAACCAAATATACGTTACAAAGGTTTTTATTTTTATATCATTTGATAGCAAATATCTATACAGATAAATAAAATTGAAGTGTCTGTTTGTAATATTAAAATAACCGCTTTTAACTAAATGCATATATGGATGTATACACGATACATATACCAAAATAGCCTTTTTTACAATTTTTGTCTGTCTGTCTGTTTGTTCCGGCTAATCTCTGAAACGGCTGGGCCGATTTTGACGGGATTTTCACTGGAAGGTAGCTGATGTTATAGGGAGTAACTTAGGCTATAAAAATAATCATCATCAATCCGCGTACGGCTGTAAATCAAAGTTAACGACGGCGAAGCTGCGGGCAACAGCTAGTCTACAATAAATGCATAATATAAAAATATGCGTTAAAGTTCAACTTTGCCTAACAACTTCCTTTTTTGTAATCGGTTAATATCTAAAATCTTTCATAATGCTATAAACGTGTTGCATAGTTCTGTAAAATGAGCTAATACATACATCCAAGTGTAAAACACATATTATAGGAGTCGGTAAATAATTGTATGAGTTAACGTTTTCCGCTTGGTTTTCCTGCATTTTTACGACCAAATAGTTTTACCAGCTTAACAGTCAAAATTTTCACGTTTCAAAAATATTATTTTATGAACAAGATACATTAAAAATTTGGAATCAATACTTGTTATAATCAATTTATTAATTAATAAAAGTGGCCACATTGCGTCTAGAAAAACACTTGAAGATTATCTGTTACACAATTTACTTTCAGCCGTACATGAGTCGGAGATTAAAAGATCTATATTTAATTAGATGGACGGATGGTTCTAGAAGCCATTAGGATTATCATACAAATACTAGGTACTGTGTAGGAAGCATTGTCGGGAAACTTGCTTCTGTAAAAATTTTATAATCTTTTTTATGATAGTTGTATAAGCAAACTGGCAGACGTGCCACCTGATGTTAAGTGGTCGAAGTCGCCCATGAACATAAACTAGTTTACTAGGTAAAGCCCAGACAACTCATTTATGTATTATAATAAAACAATTTTTACGGATTTTATCGCGGTTTATTAAGATTTTTACAAGCCCGACGTTTCGGATACTTTACAGCAACCATGGTCACGGGAGGACTGAGGTGTCATACGTCCTATCATTACAAAGTTATTCGAAACTACCCTAAATCAATATTTTGGTCAGTCCTATCTACGCAGAAAGTGCTAACTGTATCTTTAATCTGTGACACATTATGCTTGGATTTTGATTTAATAATTTTAATAATGTGATCCCAAGCAGGTGGTAAAAGCCAGCCATCTTCTCTATTGAAATTAGGGTGTTTTTTAATTTCAATAGCCTCACGGATCATCCTTGGTTGGAATCTGTGTTCTTTTTCGAGGACTTGTGGTTTATCAAATCTGATATAACTCATTTGTGTTGCCTATTCTGAGACATAAGACGTTAACATAACGGGACACTGCCCGTCTTGTCCTTCTCTCTATAATACAACAAAGCTGTTTCACGAGAGAAAAAAGCATGATGATGGTACCCCATGCAGCAGGGCGCGGCACAGTGCATCCCTCCCACCGGTATATGTTTGTCTTTCCCTACATTCAACACACGATCAAAAAGTTTTTACAGCTCAAAAGTTCGAATTCTCATTCGAAATTTTGTTTAGAAAAATCATTATTTTATAAACAAGATGCATTCAAAATTTGGAATCAATAGTGGTTAGATTATAACCACTATTAACCAAATTATTAATTAATAAAAAGTACTAGTGGTCACATTGTGCTTAGATAATCACTAGAAACTTATCTGTAACACAATTTACTTTCAGCCTTCCCAATAGATGGTTGGTAATATTTCTGTGACAGTACTATTTAGCGCTCCTACAGACGAGAGGGAAATTTTAATGCTAACGATGCGTCTTCATTGACAGACCCTTTAAAGTGTGGACCTTAGGGGATGCGATATGGCACCTGACAGGGAGTAATGAAATACAAGATCGTTTATCACAGACTACTGCGCTAAGATGGTGGGTGTAAATATATAGCAATTAAACAATTTTAACTTAGTGCTATACAATAGTTTGTTATGGATTTTATTAACGGAAATAAAAGGAGTATATATGTAATAAATACATGCACCGGGTTTCATGTATAAGTATATATATACTTTTAAAGGGATTTGAGCTACTTATCAATCACCATGAAACGTATTCCATTTGAGTAGGTATATTTGACAAAGAGAGGTTTAGAACCTTCTTCTTCTTAGATCTTCAACTAAATATGATAATGATCTTCATGTAGTAGCTGGAGAACAGCCATCTTGGAATTTTATCGGAATAGAATATATTATGGCCTGATAAGTTTGTCATTTTTCTCTTTCTTTCTTAGATCATATTAATGGTATTAAAATGTATTTTGTATGGCCAGCCAACCCCGAGTCAGTGCAGTCGGATCATACATGATTTGGAGATTGAAAGATCTATATTGAATGAGGTGGTCGGATGGTTCTAGAAGCCATTAGGATTATCATACGAATACTAGGTAATAATATGAAGGAAGCATTATCGGGAAACTTGCTTCTGTAAAACTTTTGATTATAAAATTAGTATGATCATTGTGCTGATTGACTTCTTCGCCCGATTTCGCAGTCGACATAATATTATAGCCAACAGCGGCACATAAAGGGTCGAAATAATAAATCTATTGAATTTAACTATAAACTGGCCTGATGCTGTTCTGGAGTGCAGGCCACGTTCTGGAAAAGGAAGGGTAGGTAGATAGACCTTCTCCAACTAGATGGCATAACGGTCTCTATCCACTGGCTGGTCCTAGGTGTAATGGGGGTCACGGAGGAGAGCTTTCGCGTCCATTGAAATTAAGCTGATGATGATGATTTTCTATATACCTCTTTGCTTCGTATAGACCATCTATAGACCATCCATAGACTCATCTGGTACATAAATGAACGAGTAGCACTCGGTAATTTCAAACAATTATTACTTGACAATAAAATATCTTCCCTTAGTTGAATAACTTGTACAACTTCATTCATATTTCGTGGTGTGTTTGTTATTCCAAACTTTATCTCTTGCGCACAAAGAACTAAATTAGGTTATCCTTGTGCATGTCAATTATTTATTCTGTATCTTGCCTTGTTTTTTGCCCACAGACGTTTGTAATAAAAGTTTAAATGAAATAAAATTGTAGAAAGTTTTGAGATGGTCGGAAGGAATAAAATAAAGTAGCTGAATTAAATTATATAATATGTATTTTAGTGAAAACAACTAAGGAGCAGCAGAGTGGTTAGAATCGCTATTCAAATCGAGGTGTCTGTGTTCGATCTTGACCAGTTTGTACAATTGTATTTGTGCACATAATACATAACCAATTACAATTTACATCATGTGAGGTTAAGTGGGCTGGTCACACACTCAGAACGGATGGCCGATGGTGCAATAAGCTTCAAGAGTGGAGGCCACGTTCGGGTAGACAAAGTGTTGGTCGACCATTAACGTCGGAAGACGACCTCCGTACAGTAACCGTTCCGTGTTGGATGCGAGTGGCCAGGGATCGGTCGTCGGCGTTCATTGAAGCAGTTTGTGAGTTCACGATGTATGTATGTACATGAGTGCATTAAAACGCATGATTACGAAGAGGTCGATGATGTCAAGGTAAGTGTTGTTGAGAGACGCACAAGATATAAGAGCATAGCATCAGGATATCTGTAACCTTCGTCCTCCCGTTGCCACGGTTGCTGTAAAGTATCCTATACTGCATGCATGTAAAAATCTTAATAGACCACAAGTGACGACGATACAGCATTTAACAAATCTCAATAACTTTATTAAATTTAAACTTGTTTGTGAGATGTAATATATTTATATCACACAAACAAGTTGAAACATAATCTCACATGTAACAATAGCAACGTGCTAATTCCTTATACTAATCGTCTAATCCGAGCAAAACCGCAGGCAAAACCTAGTTAAGTTTATAGCAACTTTGATCACTCAAGAGAATATGTGTATTAAGACCACAGCATTGCAATATAAGCGTTAGACCTAAGGTCGAAGGTCGGTTATCGGCTGTGCGCGTGACCCTATGAGTTTTGACATTTTATATCAATGTATGGGTCCCTGGGCACGTCATTATTCACACAGTATTTAGTCAATATAATATAACGGCTGTATTTGGAGACGGTCATCTTATATATGGTATAATCTGTTTCGGATGACCATTTTATGCTTAAGGGGTGCAGGGTTGATAATTTTATATTAGTAATTTATATAATAATAATAGCAACCCTTATATGTCCCACTGCTGGGCACGGGTCTCCTCCTCGAAATCAGGGGGGGAGGGTTTTCGGCCATAGTTCACCGATGCGCTGGCCCAATGCGGGCTGGTGAACTTCACTCACGATGTTTCCTTCACCGGTGAGCAAGCGATGGTCTCATGTTCAGATGCACGTAGAAATTTAGAAAAACCCATTTCTAGGCATCAGAGGGGGGTCAGGATCCTCTCGGCTCTCACTCAAGAGGCCGAGCCCATATCCACTAGGCCATCGCCGCTCAGTAGTAATTTAATTTAATACTGTATTATTATAACACGTATATTATTTCCTCAGATTTATGACCTAATTTTTTTAAACGGCACAAAGATTTAACATCTTATGTGTAGTAACTAGTACCTATTATCCATCACTATATCCATCACACATCACAGGATACTGTACTATTTACGACTAGTTAGACTATTAGGAGACTATTTGCAAGTATAGTTAATCATCGAT
Source organism: Helleia helle (assembly GCA_963853865.1). Lineage (NCBI taxonomy): Eukaryota > Metazoa > Arthropoda > Insecta > Lepidoptera > Lycaenidae > Helleia > Helleia helle. The sequence continues at coordinate 2,733,201 of OY971425.1, read as the reverse complement.
CGCTGTGTTTGTTGAAAGAATACTATGTCTATCGACACTTTATGTGGTTGGTCTCGTGGAACCGCTTTACTGAGTTTCGGAGAGACAGGCAGTGTAATTACTGGCAGAGAAAACGTGAATAAGTTGCGTGGGATAGTTCCAGGTTAACTTGTTGATGTTGGCATCATGTGGCTCGTCTGCCTATTTGCTTATTCCACTGCCATAAGTAAGTCACTTACTTATGATAGCGTAAGTGATAACGAGAAATAACACATTGCCAGTAGCCTGTCAAATAAGGGCTATTACCGGCTGAACTTTGAGTTTATGGGTGATGTTGACTGCTCACCATTGGGTGACTCGTAGAGAGGTAGCCTATTCATTATAATAAAACAACTTTCTCGGATTTTATGACGGTTTATTGATATCTTTACCCATATATCCATAGTCATGGGAGGACTATTCTTCAGTGAACCGGAGGGCTGCTCTTTGTATCCTTCTTATAAGAAGAAGGGACAAAAGGGACAAGGGACGAGGATGGAAACCTCACCTCATTGCATTGTCCCGATGTTGGGTTGCTTTGTGGTCCGCGACAACTCCTCTGTGGAGGTGTCGTCGGTCCCTGCGGGGACTGACTAGCCGTCAAGGTGCTATATTGCTTAATAGATCCGGGGCACCTGACCAAAAGCGGTATTGGTGGCATTTGTTGGATTTTGGTAAGTAGAGCTGCGTCCACCTTGCCATATTTCGGGCGTAGATCCCATATAGGTACCCGCCTGGTGAGTCACCCCTCCCCGCAATGCCTAACAGCATTTCCCGGCGGAAAAAAGGACTCTTTTTCAGTTAATATGTTAAGCACGAATAAGTTGAATGTTGAATGTTAGAAACGAATGTTAGAAAATAGCTCGGTCGAGTTCCCTGCCCTGTCCCAAGCCTCGAAAGGCAAGGGTAAGGGAAGGGAAAAGATACAGGAATGGACCGCGTTCGGGCCCACCAATTCCAAGGAGTCTGCCCCGGAAAACAGGGCTGAAGAGGAGGCCGTGGTGCATGAGCCGGCGGCGACTTGGACGGAGGTCGTCCGTCGGAAAGCGGCGAGTAAAAAACCGAAGAAAGAAGAAGAAATCGGGGAAGAAACCGGTGGCAGCTGCGCCACCGGTAGCACAGAAGAAGGCGGCAGAAAAGCCGAAGCTGGCACTCCCCCGCTCCACGGCCGTAATCGTTAAGTTACGCCCGGAGGCAGCGGCAAGGGGTGTCACATATGGCTCGGTCTTACGAAAGGCCGAGCAACAAGTGAAGATTGAGGAGCTGGGCCTCGGTCCGCTTCGGTTCCGACAGTCAGCGACCGGAGCGCGCCTCATCGAGGTGCCCGGCTCCTCGAGCGGCGAGAAGGCGGATGCTTTCGCCGCTCGATTGAAGGAGGTGCTAGCCGAGGAGGCGGAGGTGCTCAGGCCGGAGAAGAAGGCGGAAATAAGAATCTCGGGCCTGAGCGATGCGGTCGACGCGGAGCGCCTAAGCACCGCGTTGGCAAAAGAAGGGGAATGCAACCCGGGCCAAGTCCATGTGCGAAACATACGTACTGGACAATCGGGCCCGGGCACTGCTCATGTTGAGATTCCGGTGGCGGCGGCGAAGAAGCTGCTGGAAAGTGGTAGCGTGGCGGTGGGATGGTGCCGTGCACGCATCCACCTCCTGCAGGCGCGCCCCAGACACTGTTTCCGGTGCCTGGGAATGGGGCACGTTGCTGGGGTCTGCGCGTGCGAGGTTGACCGCAGCAACCTCTGCTACCGCTGCGGTCAACCTGGCCACAAGGCTGCCGGGTGCTCGGCCGCCGCACGCTGTGCAGTGTGCGCCGATGCAGGAAGGCCGGCAGGCCACGTGATGGGGGGCATGGCGTGCAAGCCCCCATCCACCCGCGGGAAGTTCCCCACACAAAAGAAGGGGAAAAATGTGGTGTCGGCAGACGCTGAGATGGCCGAATAATGTCTAGGCATCTCAGCGTCCTTCAGGCGAACGTCAACCACTGCGCCGGGGCTCAGGACGTTTTCCTGCAGTCCATGGTGGAGTGGGGTGTTGACGTCGCGATCGTTGCCGAGCCGTACGCTGTGCCTTCCAGCCCACACTGGGCGGTTGGGCCCTGGAACGGTTTCTCGACGTTCTGGGGCCGCTAGTGGGGCAGCTAGCTCCCCTACAGGTGTTCGTGGCGGGTGACCTCAACGCCAAGTCCACGGCTTGGGGTAACCCGGTCACGAACCCGAAAGGGAGGGAAGTGGAGGAGTGGGCGCTAGCTGCCGGACTGTCCCTGCTCAACAGAGGGGCAGTCCAGACGTGCGTGCGTTGGTCGGGAGGTTCCGTGGTGGACGTCACCTTCGCCACGCCGGCTATCGCACGCAGAGTGGAGGGGTGGAGGGTGGAGACGGGGGTGGAGACTCTCTCGGACCATCGCTACAGAAGGTTCGAGGTGTCTCCAGCTCCCGTCCGTCCGGCGTCGTCGTCGTCGCCGTCGTCAACGGGGCGAAGCCAGTTTCCGCGTTGGGCACTCACGAAGCTCGACCGGCAACTGGCAGAGGAGGCGGCTATTGTCTGCCGGTGGAGCCTCCCGCCGTTGTCGGGACTGGGGGTGGACGAGGCGGCTGACCGGCTCTGCGACGCGTTCACCGCGGTCTGCAGAGCGGCCATGCTGCGTCTGAAACGTCCGACCCCGCGGCGGGCGCTCTACTGGTGGTCGGCCGAATTAGCCGACCTTCGGGCCGCCTGTAACCGGGCAAGGCGGCAGTTTACCCGGAGCAGGCGGCGACGCCCCCAGGACGTCGGCAGGGACGAACGCCTGCACAGGGTCTACATAGACAAAGTGAAGACCCTAAAGCAGGCCATTTGCCGAGCCAAAGAGGAGGCCTGGCTGGAACTCGTTGAGGGTCTTGATCGAGACCCCTGGGGCCGACCGTACGTATGGGCGCGGAACAAGCTCCGCGCCCAGTCGACTCCTATCAACGAGACGCTCCAGCCGGACCAACTGAGGAGGATTGTCGGGGAACTCTTCCCCGACACACCTGGGGACTTCACGCCCCCAAGGATGGCTCGGCAGACGCCGGACGAGGAGGGTGTTCTGCCACCCGTCACGGAGGCTGAAATGGAGGCGGTTCTGTCCCGCCTCCAGAGTAAGAAGAGGGCGCCGGGTCCAGACGGGGTGCACGGGAAGGTTTTGGCCATCTCCCTCGAGCACCTCGGGGATAGCCTTCGGGAGCTGTTCGATCGCTGCCTGTGGTCCGGACAGTTCCCGAGGGCATGGAAGGAGGGTCGGCTCTGCCTGCTTCCGAAGGCAGGGCGGACCCCGGACTCGGCATCTTCGGTGCGACCGGTGGTGTTGCTGAATGAGGCTGGGAAGGCCCTGGAGAGAGTCGTGGCTTCCCGGCTCGTTCAGCACCTGGAGGAGGGCCCGGGACCGGGACTCTCAGAGTCCCAATTTGGGTTCCGGGCACGCCGGTCGTCGATCGACGCCCTCAAACGCCTGCGGGCGGTGACGCGTGAGGCGGAACACAGAGGGGAGGTGGTGGTCGCGGTGTCCTTGGACATCGCGAACGCCTTCAATAGCCTCCCGCACAGTGTGATACGGGAGGCCCTGAACTACTTCGAAGTGCCTCCCTATCTCAGGAGGCTGTTGGAGGCGTACCTCTCCGAAAGGAGGGTTGCCTGCGAGAACCGTTGTGGGTCCGTAGAGTGGTGGCAAGTCGGCTGCGGTGTCCCGCAGGGATCGGTTCTTGGTCCGATCCTGTGGGACATCGGGTATGACTGGGTCCTGCGAGGCCGTCTCCTCCCCGGGATGGGTGTCATCTGCTATGCGGATGACACCCTCGTCTACGCCCGGGGACGAGACTACAAGGAGGCGGCGCGGCTGGCTGAGGTCGGGCTCGACCTCGTGATCAGCCGCATAGAGAGGTTAGGACTTCGGGTCAGACCATCTAAGACCGAAGCCCTTCTCTTCCGCGGGACCGGGCGGAAAGGACCCTCACCGGGGGCTGCCCTCCAGATCGGAGGGGTGAGGATCAGGATGAGCCCCCTTTTTAAATATCTGGGGCTCATCCTTGACCGAGGATGGACCTTCGGTCCACACTTCGCACAGTTGGGTCCGAAGGTCGTAAAGGCGGCGAGTGCGCTGGGCAGACTCCTCCCGAACCTCGGAGGACCCAGCGCCGCCTGCAGGCAGCTATACTCCGGTGTCTGCCGGAGTATGGCGACATACGGTGCTCCTATTTGGGCGGGTCACCTTACCGCGCGGAGTAGGGCCCAGTTGCGTTCGGTGCAGCGGGTCATCGCGGTAAGAGTGATTCGGGGGTATCGTACGATATCGTGGGCAGCAGCAACTGCCCTAGCCGGCGACCCCCCGTGGGAACTCGTGGCGAAAGTTCTTGCTGAGGTGCACTCCTATGTCTCGGATAGGAGGTCTCTCGGCGAGAGCCTGACGCTGGACGGGATCCTGCGGGTCCGCCGACTAGGGCAAGAGGCGTTATTGCTGAGGTGGGGAGAGGACCTGGCGTGGGAGCCGTATGGCAAACGCCTAACGGTTGCCCTGCGTCCGGTCCTAGAGCGGTGGATGCGTCGTAAACGCAAACCCCTGACCTTCCGTCTAACACAGGTGCTCACCGGGCATGGCTGCTTCGGTGAGTACCTGTGCCGGGCGGCCCAGAGGGAGCCGGCAACTGTATGTCACGATTGTGGCGCGGCGGTGGACTCGGCCCAGCACACCCTCGAGGTGTGCCCGAGATGGGCGGCGCTGCGTCATGATCTGACATCGGTCATCGGAGGGGACTTGTCTCTGCCGAGTGTCATCCCCGCGATGCTCGGCGACGACGAGTCCTGGACGGCGATGGTCTCCTTCTGCGAGGCAGTAATGTCCTAGAAGGAGGCCGATGAGCGGGTGAGAGAGGAGGCCACCGACGAGGCCTCCCACCGCGGGCGACGAACGGGGGTGCGTAGGAGGCGCTACCTAATGCGCCTCCAGTAACGCCCCTGTGCTCGTGTCGGGCCCAGGATGGGGTTTTAACCTGGGTCCAGCTAGATACGACGTCGTCGGGGACTGCTAAAAGTATCGAAACAAACGAACAGCCGAGCAGTCCCCCTTTAGAGGAGGAGTCTGGCCTTTTCGCCGGGGCCAGCCTGTCGCCGAGGGTCCTGCGTTGCCTGCATGATCCGGGACTCTCATAAAAGGCGGCTGAGGGCACTTGCAGCGGTTTTAGTGGGTAACGCATCTAAGTGCGAACCCCACACACGGCTAGGTTTAAAACTCACCCCGGTCCTAGTTACGGTTTGGTCTGCAAATTTCCGCTGCAGAACAAAAAAAAAAAAAAAAAAAATGTTAGAAAATAGCTAAAAATTATATCTACGAATGTCTTGTTCACGAGACTGAAGTATATGTTAATATCCCGTTTTAAATCATTTAATTTATGAAAATACCCAAGTTAACTTAAAATCATATACCTATGTCGAAGAATTCTTGTTTTCAAATAAAAAAAGCGTTTTACCCGTTTAAAATTTGCTCATTTTGTTAATAAAATTCAAATTAAGAAGCCTATTGAATATGAAGATTTTTCTTTAATTATGACCGTCCCAGTAACCCACTTGAATCCCTTCAATAGTAAACGTGTGCCGGGGGTTTCTTAACTCGCCAGTGTGTCAAGAGTTTCTTGGTTAGGTACAGGTAAATATGTCAAGCCCGCGCTCACTTCCTTGTCTTAATATTTAACGTATGTATAGTTCAGTTTATTAAAAACTATGTCAATAAGTTTCGATGGTATTTTAATAAATATGTATTAAAGAGACATTTGTATGATGGACAAAAATACTAATCAATTTTTTGTAAGAAATTGATGGAAAAAACACTATTGGAAAAAATATTGTATTGGATGCAAGTGGCAAGGGATCGCCCGTCTTGGCATTCATTGAGGAAGACCGTTGTTCAGCAGTGGACGGATTGAGTGTAATGCATCAGATGATGATGTAACAGGAAAAATCCTAGAGCAATCTGCTCAAAAAGCGGCTGAAGGCGCTCGCAGTGGTTTTAGTTAGGGTGGGCACTCCCAGGTGCGATTCCCACATTGGGTCAGGATCTACCCGAAGATCCTGGCTGCATCCATAAGGATTTCCCTGCGATATATTAAAAAAAAAGTAGTTAACGTGGCGCTAATTTATTTTTACTTATCGTAGGGCACCTCTAGTATTAGGGAGACCGGAGAAGCCTTAGTAGTAGAATGTTGAATCTTAGTAGGCTTATGCTGATAATAACGACACTAATGATAAACGCGTTGATGATGATGATAACCGATAAATCTTTATGTATATAATTCTTCTGTGCGTGTGTATGTCACTGAACTCCTTCTAAGCAGCTGGACCGATCTTGATGATTTTTTTGTGTGTGTTCAAGTGAATTCGAGAATGGTTTAGATTCACAAAAAAAAATGTACAGGACAACGTCTGTCGGGGCCACTAGTACGATTATATAATTCATCAAGTAGTATTGTGCCATAATCACTTACATCATTTTTACACAATCGCGATGTAATTTCTATAAAACCACGTTGCACCTTACATTTCGTGAGATTCCCAAGTCTGCGGCTTAGATAGCCAGACGTCTGTAAAGTTTCAGACTGGCCGCGTTATTTTACTGGTAAAAAATTTCGTTAAACGTACAATAACACTGTGAACAAGAAAATTAAAGAAAACCGCTACACGCGCCCGTCCAAGCAGATTTAAAACTTTGCCTACATTGGCCGTATATATGTATATATACGGCCTATGGAATGTAATCATGTATTTTATTTACAAACGGTAAACTCTATAGCAAATTAGTAATTGAATTTCATATACGTATGTTTATTTTTATCAGCAATTTTATTTTTGACCGATTTTGAAAATCATAGCAAATAATAGCAAATGCTCCTGCAATACATATACGCGTAAGGACCACATACACCTACTGCTGAAACATCGAGCTATGCTATAAAAGTGAAAAACGTAGGTATATACATCCCGTTTTAATAATAAATATTTTATACACACTACTTAGAGGTCTTTTTTTTTCTTTTCTTTTACGCCGGGAAATGCTCTGAGGCATCCCGCCTGGTGAGTGGGTCTCCCCAGGTGGGTATGTGGGACTCGCTGCGCCCGAAAGATGGTGAATGGACGCAGCTCTACCCACTAAAACCCGGCGAGTGCCACCAGTGCCGCCTTGGTGAGGTGCCCCGGATCTGTTAAGCTAACAGGGCACCTCGACGGCTAGTCAGTCCTGCAAGGGACCGACGCCACCTCCACAGAGGGGTTGTCCCGCACCACAGAACAACCCCCTCCCAACGTCGGAACAGTACAATAGGGTGAGGTTCCCGTCCTCACCCCTTGCCCCCTGCTCTTTTGTCCCCTCTTCTTATAAGAGGAGTACAAAGCGCCCCCTCGGCTCAATTGGCTTCACCCAAGGTGTTGGGCTCACCCTAGGCTACTGAGCCCCACCGCCACGTCAAGGCCTGAACCATTGTGGGGTACTTAGAGGTCATAGTAAGTAGTAGAGTCAAGCGTCTTTCTATCTAAATTAGCTAATTTTCGTAGTAAGATAGAAATAACGACTATGACAAAAGTTCGTCTTACCGTGACGTCACAAATGACCTTCACTGAAGTTATATTACACTCAGGAGAACGTTCAGGTTCTTTTGAAGTATAATTCGAGCACGGCACACAAAAAGAGTATATAAAATTCATGTTCATCCTTTATCACTCCGAAATAAGTATAAAGCAAAACGTATCATTATAATCAATAGTTATTCAATCACTGATGGGAATTTTCTCCTACCAAACGAGGCCAGTAGGGAATTATCCTCTTTTACCAGCGTTAGCCAAATGTGGAGGGACCTACGCTCAAATACATCTTAAACTATCAGGCTTGCAGATTTCTTCACGGTCGTTTCCTCCTGGTTTCTATCTTCTCATCGATTCTTCAATCTTACTTACCCTAAATAAAAAAAATTGGCATACCAAAATGGTGTTTCGCCAAAATTGTTGCCATATTAAAATACTTTGTAAGCTCCCCCATTTCGTTGGATCGTAATCAAGACCTCATAGAAATTGTTAAAATGACGCCGAATCATTAATCATTATAAGCAATATCGAGGGTTAGGCGTTGTAGGAGCAGGTGGTTATATTCCTTACAATTCTATTAGCTTTTAATAAAAAACAGCTGTCTTAGTAATGAGAATAGGCCTCATCATAGAATAATGAATGCTAAAAACAGATAGGGAGGGGAAGATATAATAAAAACTTACCCCATTTCCTCCTAATAAAGACAATGATAAGGGAAAGAAAGTCTCTTTGCCAGATATTGGCATCATTTCCATGTAGTGAAATTAATAGTCATCATTAATCATTAGAAATTAAATTTATTTCATCATCTTGTTTTACCAGGGGGAGAAATGCGATTGTGGCATGCGAGATCGTCTGCATGGGTACCAGACAATATCATCTATCCGTCCCCTGCTAAACATAGGCCTCCCTCAATGAACGCTAAGACGGCCGATTCTTTGCCACTCACATCCAACACGGACCGTCCACCGCACGGAGATCGTCTTCCTACCTGGTTAATGGCCGACCAACACTTCGTCTACCTATGCATGGCAAAGAAACAAGCAGACTGATTTCTACTTATTTTTTCCTGGAAAAACTTTTGATGTATTTCGTAAAAGTAGGAAAGGACAGGAGTGTAACTGCCCCGATGCCTATTGCGTCTTGAATAGGCAACGCATGATAGAACTGCTTGGAAGTTACAGCCATCTTGCTTGTTTCTCCCGTGAAACAGCTTTGCTGTGTTACGGGGAGAAGGGCAAGACAGGCAGTGTAATTACTGGCACCGAGACTTAACATCTTATGTCTCAGGATAGGCAACACATAGATGAGTTGCTTGGGCTCGTTCCAGGTAAACTAGTTTATGTTCATGGGCGACGTCGACCACTTACCATCAGGTGGCACGTTTGCCAGTTTGCCTATCCAACTAACATAAAAAGGGCTGATCTTTAGTTAGCTCATTTTCAAGTAGCTTATTTGCTAGTTCACGTTTCTACCTAGCATGAGGTGGATCATGTATCCACCTCATGCTTTATTTTGTACACTGTCTAGTGCCTACGTATTGGGGTACATAATTTGTCCGTTTTGTGTAAATCGTTTTAACTTACTTATAACTGAACAATAGGGATCATCATTATAGCATGAATTTTTGTTTTCGTCAGAACTTTGCTCATATCGGGAGATTAATTTTTTGTACATATTATTTTATATTTTTTGTATTTAGGTGTCCTATATAAAACTCCGCAATATACGCTAGCAACATACCTATTCTACTATTCTATTCTACTGTTGTGTTGTTTTGGTAAAAAACCAACGGAAGGTTTTCAAACAAGCTGTTCTGTCATTTTTAAGAATTTTTTAACCGACTTCAAAAAAAAAGGAGGTTCTCAATTCGTCTGTATGTTTTTTTTTTTTTTTTTTGGATGTATGTGACTCGATATCTCCGCCGTTTGTGAATGGATTTCGATGGTTATTTTATAATCAACTTAATCTTCTACTAATGTACAAACTATGCGTTTACCACGTCATTATAGTTACTTTTGGAGTCGGTGTCGTCCACTAAAGAAATTCTTTTATTATTAGAAATAAGCAAATATAATAATAAATAGCCCCTTTCATTTACCTACCCTTTGTCTCCTCGAACTATAAACAAAATACCTTCAGTTGGCGAGCGGGTAACAAATACAATATGTTTGCGATTATATTTGATTTAGATCTCTTCAACACTAGCTGTGCGTCTGTTAGAAAGTTGATTAGCGACTCATTCTTTAACTCTCTTTAACTTTGTTCGTAGTTGTAATCGATAAATTGAATATGAATATAGATAAATTGATAAATTTAAGCGATAACATCCGATATGTGGTTAATGATGTAGGTACTTATGTCGTAATTGGGGAACTATTGTTAGCTTTATGTTTCTATGTTAATTGTGTACCTATCTGTGAAAGTGATTTAGCTGTTGTTGTTCCTCAAAATTAATCACATAAATAAAAAATAAATAATAATTAAATGTTTCACATTAATATGATTCCGAAAAGTGTCTTAGCGATAAACAGTAATTTCATAGTAAATAATTAATCTTCAAACGGCATTTACTAAAGTCAGACGGAACCACGGGTAACAGTTATTAACAAAAGTATCTTACATCATATTGTATCGTGTACCGTACATTAATTGCTGTCAAGGGGTCGAGGAACAAAGAGGTGGGGTTTTTTCGGTGCCATTGTCTACAGAACCCCCGTCACGGTCCGGGAACTTCCCGCTTTTAATAAAAAAGCTGGCTACCAACGTCCGTCGTGAAGATGGATTAATGGTCACAGTATCGCCAATGAGGTCGGGACACTTCTGTATTGTTCTTGGGCGAGATTTATTTACTGTAGATACTGTACCATCAGCGATTGTCTTTGGTGGATGACGATACAATGATATAGAGTTAGTTCTTATTTTATCATGAAACATCAACTCCCAACGGCATGTGATTCGTGCAACTTCTGTTCGTTTACTAGCTAGCCGATGGGTAAGCCTTATGTATGGTCTGCAAGGCTTTTTTTTGTTTTCGCAGTGGAAATGCTTTACGCATTCACCCGGGATGTGTCGTACCCTGGGATATGTGGAACTCCCGGCGCCCCCATGCATGAAAATGCTAGACAACGCCACTGACTCTCCCGGACCAAGTTCAAAAGCGCTTAGGAGATTCGGACTGACATGGGAATGTTCTTTAACATTTGAAATTTATAACTAAAAAGTTATAATTTTTACACCAAATAAGAACTTAATTTATATACCAACAAAATCAATTCTGCTTACTTTACAACTTCACAATACCAGCTTTACAGACGTATGTTAAAGGCTCCCTAACAATTTTGTATTAAAATTTTATAAATGCCAGAGCCAGCTCCGCGTAACTCTCGTGTAAGCACGTCTCTCTAAATGTGCTGGCCTCCCATCTCGAATAGCGTTAAAAGGAATGGGTTTAAAGCCTCACCATGTTCACCGCAAGTTTATCAGTAGCAACATAATGTGTTAACAATATTATTTATAAATAAAAAAGATGAGTGGGCTCAAACAAAAAGTTCAAATGTAAAGTCATAAAACAATTGAAGTACATACCATGTTTTCGTAACTTTTTTGTCACCGATTTCTAAGCTATGGTTTTAATTTAAAGTCCCTAGCATATGGGGAAGCTAATTAAAATCAAATTGTAAAATTCCACCCGGGCAGACACAGCCCAAAGTGAGTTAATAAAGTAGACTTGATAATAATAGAAAAAGTTGGTGTGATGTGATGATGTCAGATATGAAACATATAAAATACAACGCGTGACATTTCGTCACATGGATAGCCTTGTGCCACTTGCTGTCACGGCATTCAAGTCGATCTTATTGTAAAGGCGCGCTAATAGATCAACACAAAAACAGAACTTACCATCTTGTTTGACCGTATTCCCAAGCGGTCCGCAGCTGGCCAGCCACGCGTAGAAGATCCATCTCAACATCACACCGGAACTGCCCCCGCGGCGCAGCTCGGGCTGGTTGTGGAAGTGGCGCGCGGTCGGCCGGTGCCGAGACATAGTCCACTCACTACCATTGGCCACACTCACTCGGCATTGGTCACTTCACTTCACATAAATCTTATAAAATACATCGTTTTACTAATTCTTCATGAATAAGTTTATCTGTAAACAAAATATTAAACATTAGTGGTGCTTGGAGGAAGAAAGATTTCTGCTCTTTTGAAACGAAAGCATTTTGAAAATACAAAGTGTGTAAGTAAATACACATATAGTAAGTATTAAGGGCAAAAATGTAGAGCCGAAATTTAAAAAACGCATAGCGGTGATTTCAGAATTTCAAAGAATATACAAAATATGTAGCTCGGGCCGAGCTCACGTATAGAAATTTTAAACCCGAAGTATATTATGCCGTTTTTTATATGGCTGGGTAACGGCAGACTTCTTATTAGGGTGATGCCCAAAGAATATAAATCATGATACAACTATTGATTTCGTCTATAAACAAGAATTTAATACTTTTTTACAATCCCGACATCTAGGATACTTTACAACTATTATAGCCACGGATGACGGAGCATTGTGACCAAGCTATTTCCACTCATCCTCGGTTTGGACCTTTCAATAAATTTCACATATTTAAAGGCTTTAACTGGGTGACCTCAATCGATCAAACCCTGAACAGATCCAGCGATAAAGCAACTTTTAGTGGTAATGGAACTTTCTAAAGCTTAATTTCTTTTCAAACAATTATATAACGTTAACGCACGTATAAATAATAATAAGAATATCTCTGGACGCTTTTACACGTCAATATGGTCTCATGGTAAGCTCTAGAAGAACTTGTATACTATATTTAAGATTTTTATTATATAAAACACATATTATTTAATACACATCCGTGACCCAGGAACACAGGAAACTTTTTGTTCCCTGGCAGGATTCGAACCCATTACCTCCGGCTTGAGCGCCAACGCGCTTACCATTGATCCCCAGAGGTAAATGTATATTTACAGTTTGTCAAGAAAAGTATACCTGATTAGTTTACACCATATTGAATTTAGGTACAACTATTCGGAAAGGGAAATTCGACAGAAATCCACCAAAACTTAAGCAAACAACGTCACCCATAGACTGTTAAACATACTAGTTCTCTCTGTATTAGCCCTTATTTTACAGCCCAAGTTATCTTGACAGTTAGGTCTGATTGCGAGATGACAGGTGGGTTAGCCAAGATGCCATTCTACAATCGTAAACGCTAGTAGAAAACTAATAAATGTGTGGAAATGACATTTAAGACCACTTGATTTATCGATGTAAATGTCATTTCCATACATTTATTAGTTTTCTACTAGCGTTTACGATTGTAGATTGGCATCTTGGCTAACCCACCAGTCTGTTTGGCGAAAGAATTAATGAAAGAAAGCAATGTGAAGCGCTCATCTCCATAGATCCTACACATAGAACTTAGGAATGGCAAAACAGGCAGTGTACAAATTTACAAGCATCGAGATGTATCGTTTGCCTTAGGGCGAGATGTATCGTTTCATGCGAAAACCTAGCTAAAGAGGGTCATCCCTGGGCAAACTTATCATGACATTGATAATTTACTATCAGGCAGCTAGAATGTCGCATCTTATATTAAAAAGTATTACCAGCGTCCAATAGAAAGGAACATAAAGTGGAAGCTCCTCCAGGCACTATCACATACATAAATTATGCAGACATTTCTTTTACTCAAGTCTTTCCTCCGCCATTTCATTTCATTTCATTCAAATGAAATGGTAATGTCCAGTTGGAACTATTCATGCGATTTCCATACATCCAGAGATTTGACCTAATAATGTATAAAGAATCATAATATCAACAAAACTATTGTACTATCGAAAAACTTTCTATCACTGTCAGACTAACAAAGCACGAAGGACCACCCGACCCTACCGAAACCCGTCATGGGAATACCTCCTCAAAATGTATACCCCTAAAGCCCAATATATCTCATAACTGGTGTAACTTAAGTCACGCGATTAACTCATGTATTCAATAAAAATACCATTATTAGGTTGAACAAAATTATATTGTAAGATCACGGAATCGTAACTCATTAATTTTTGAGTATATCAATATTTGGATTGTATTAGGATCGCTGTGTGATACAATGGAGCTAATATAGGTCGGATGAATTGAAAATGTGGAATCCTAATGCCTAGATTATCCTCTCGGTAAGAGTTGTCTTTTCCTCAAAATGATTAGAATGACAGCTATCAAAATAGTACACCTCCATTCTCACACACTTAAGTATAATATTTGACAGTAGTTTGACAGCTGTCATCATAACCTAAAATTCTACTCTAGGATTCTCTTTACTCAGTCTACGCCGGATTATACTAATATCTGACAGTTATATTGGTTTGCTGATCAAGCTATATTTTTGCGCCTACACTTACTTCGTTTTTATTTTTATGTTAATCTTCGATCCAGATGTCACTTATATACATTTCCTGTCCCGCGACCCTTCCTTCTTCTACCACTTGAGAAGTAGATTTACAATAATGATGATACAAAGTTTTTTAAGAGTGGGTGAAGTAATGCATTATCAACCAAATAATAAAAAGTTATTAGGATTTTCTCCCACTGGAACTTACTTCTATAGAAGTGTCTTATTTTTTACTCAGATCGCAGTCTATCTATGTGTAAAAAATGCGCACAAATTATGCGTTTTTTACGCGTGAAAGAGCAATAAATAAATGATGAACCCAATTTCATCATTTATCATATTAATATGATTTAAATCAATATAAACATGTGGTTAAACACAGCTGGTGTCTAAATTGAAATAAATAAATATTAGAACCTAATAAAATAAAAAACTAACATCAATTTACTTAATATTCAATGAACACCTTTTGAAGCCAGCTTGAGTCCCACATTTGAATAAAAAGATGTTTAAAACGCCCAGGTATATGGAAGCGACCACAAAAACTGCCTTTGTACTTAATCAAAGGAATACGTTTAAAGCTTTCAATCGAGCAACAAAGGGTCCATTGATAATCCCGGACATGGAGACAAAATATAATCTATTATTACATATAGTTGCACGCTGCTTTGCTGGCGTTTTATGGAAAAAGACGCGAATTAAATGTGTTTGTCCCATTAATGTGAGAAAGTAGGGTTTTACGGAATTGAGATTATTCCACCAATTAAAGAAGTCACTTTAGTTTTTTCATCACTTTTTTAACCTCGAAGTATTTACCTACCTACCAATATTATTAAATGTAGTCACTATAATACACCCTAATCATATTCCAAATACATTTGGTATAGAATATGATAAAAAATATTAAAATTACGGTTAATCAATATTAAAAATGTGTATTTTAAATTAAAAAAAAAACAGCTCTAGATCAATCTATTAAAGAGATGTTTTTCGTAGGTAAAAATGATAATGAACTTTTTCTAACGAATTCTTAACGCAATCACTAACAACTTGAACTATTTTTTATATCCGCAAAGTTTGTCCCATTCAATACAAGTTACATTCGCAAACAAAACTTATTTCTAATGTACTATATTGTACTATATTCTAGCAAATAAATGATTATTATTATTATTATTTATTGTAAGGAAACCCAATAAAGATTATACTACCTAATTAATAATAGCACATAACTCAGAGTAAAGAAAATATATGTATTTAAACATACTAATTACTAATATCGATTTAATACAAACTAGTATGCAACTCGATATAGTTTGGATTAACATCTCAAACAGATACATAAAAACAATCTCAGCTTCAAATCTATACGTCGGAGGTTCGAAAGTAATTTAATGGTGCAATGGCTAAGAGGCAGATGTTTGTGGTTTTTGTTTGATTTTCTATTGAGTTGTTCGAACCTGTTTAAATTATACCTCCAGAATCGAGATCATGTTCCTTTGTTGATAGCTTACCTGTATCTTTTTATACTGTTCATTTATTGCTGTGGAGTGTTTTTAGTGAAATGTGTTGCAATAAAAAATATTTTTGTTTTTACCTTGGTGCTGTAGGATAAATCGTATCATGATTAAAATAGTTCTATAAAATGTATCAATAAATAAAATTCTGTATCTATAATTTTTGTCGAATGTCTGGCCAGCATGGTATTTAGAAACCTTAAAAGAAAAAAATTGGTTTTCTGTAAAGTTGGTTTACGGACGATAGTTTAACGTGACAACGTCATAACAAAACGCATTGCGTACAATGAGCGTAACTGGACAATGAGCGTTACGGGACAATGGGCGTTACGGGACATTTTCGTGCATGCACCAGGCGTTCGCCGATTTATTAGAAAAATATATAAATACCCAATTCATACCACCACCACATATAGTATTTATATCCTTATAATATAAAAAACTTTTGACCACTCAATTAACTCAGGTTTAGGAGCAGCTAAGTTATAAAAGAATATAAATGTTTGTGACACTATAAAGCCCCAAACAAGTTTTTCCTGTCTGCACTCGAGTGTCACTACGAAATAGACCTATTAACCCTTCCGCCTATGGCACTTGTCAATTACCCTTCCCTTGTTTAAAGGGTTCGGATGGGTTCCTGAAGTACGATGTATGACAAAATAATTATTTACTTATGATCACTATAGATCTAGTAGATCTAGAGGATGCTAGATCCTATGGACTTCCCGAGTAATTATGTAAGTGGTTCGCCAGTTTTTTGGCAGACAGGTCGACATGCTCGGACCTCAAGTCTGTTAATGCTGGTGTTCCGCAAGGCTGTGTTTTACTTTTTCTCCTATAGATGGATGTCGCATATCACTTACAGGTCAAGCGACTGTCCTTTACCGTTGTCGATAAACCAGAGTTTAGAATCCACGGGCGGTGTAAAATCGTTGACCTGTTCAACTCACCACGTCTGACCGACTCGTTTCCATGCGATTTAATGCTCTTCACACGAAGAACTCAAATTATTGAACCAAGTCCGTTTATTCGGTGTAGCTGCATCATGGCCATGAGCTGATTAAATATGTCATTTTAAGTAAATACCAACAGGACTCCACAACTAGAAAGTCAAAGATCGACTTCCTTTCCGAAAACTGTGTGTAGGTCCGATCGCTGCCCATGTAGTGCATCTCATTTGTTGAGAGCCCCAAAATACAAAAAAAAAACGTGGGACAAATAAGCAGGATAGATCTCTGCACAAAACGCACACCCCAGAGGGGGTAAGTAAAATTAACAGTTTCTGTATGATCGAGTAACGCATCTCTTATCCACTCGGAAACATTCGCATTAGTACAAAACAATTCCATAACTCGAAATTTCGCTCTCGCTCCATGATAAATAATTTTTGCAACCGTCCTCTGTCACGTATCGTGCCATAACGTGCGGATACATTGTGATAAATTAATCGTTCTGTACACCCGTCGCAGTGCCCGAGGCCTACGCGGTGACGTACAACTTTATACTGGCACCAAGCACAACTTGTTTGGCCCTCATAATACAGCCCATTTCCCCTTGTAACTGTGACATGTGTGACAAGTGTCAGCTGTCACTCACACGACATCCAGGCGTAGTCCCACTTTTTCGCTCGATCGCCCGTTTAGGTTTCGAGGGGTAGGTAGAATAGATTTTATGGCAACATTTGTTTTTGAATAGTTTATCGGATAGATGCCGAAACTTTTGATTTAGGGTGGAATCAAAAGCCGAACCATGAGAAAATCTAATTTAAACCTTGACTGGTTTATTCTTGTCTTTGGTAAAATTGGTACAGGGTTATCACTTTAGAGTTATCAGACATAGCCTGTTACAACCATATCGAAAAATGTGGTCGAATCAAATTTGTGTTCAAGTTAAAATGTTTGGGTGTCCTTATGAGACTTCCCCGTCTTCTTCGAGATAGGAGATGGTGAATCATATAACCACTAAGGCTTCTAAAGCCATTTCATTCATGGAATCGTAAGCCAGAAACAAGGTTGTTAAATCCTACGGAGGTCCCCACCATGATTCAAGCCTTGTCATGGCGGTAGGGCTCAGTAGCCAAGGTGAACCTAGCACCTTGGGCGAAGCTAATTGAGCCGAGGGAGCTGCTTTTTGTACCCCTCTTATAAGAAGAGGGGACAAGGGGTGAGGATTGGAACCTCACCCCATAGTACTGTCCCGACGTTGGAAGGGGTTGTTCTGTGGAGCGGGATAACCCCTCTGTGGAGGTGGCGTAGGTCCTTGAGGGACTGACTTGAGTGGCATTGGTGGCACTCGCCGGGTTTTAGTGGGTAGAGCTGCGTCCACCTTATCACGTTTCGGGCCCAGCGAGTCCCATATTATGCTCGCTTGAGGAGACCCACTCCCCCGCGGGATGCCTTAGAGCATTTCCTGGCGTAAAAGA
This sequence comes from Helleia helle, assembly GCA_963853865.1. Taxonomy (NCBI): domain Eukaryota; kingdom Metazoa; phylum Arthropoda; class Insecta; order Lepidoptera; family Lycaenidae; genus Helleia; species Helleia helle. The sequence continues at coordinate 2,715,244 of OY971425.1, read as the reverse complement.
AAAAAAATCCTATTTAGGTAACGGGAGTGCTTCTGGTATGTGTATCGGGTTTGAACTATTACTTTATGATAAGCAACTTGTACGTATGTACATACATTAATATCTTTGATTTCAAGGAAAAAAGTGTTAACAAAGGTGATTGATAGATTTATTGATAGTTGGACCATTAATTTTCATACATAAAAAGGATGATTAAGGTCTAATGATCCAGAATTGTCGTATATCCATAAAACTTGCTTTATGGTTATCATTAGTAGACCACTACAACATAAATTACTATGATTATAAAGAATATCACCGAAAAAACTAAAAAAAAAAAAAATATTCGTCGTCAAAACTTATGTTTGACTATCTGTCGCCCGCGTTAACGTAGATTTACAGCCGTATACGGATTGATTATGATTATTATTATTACCTAAGTTACTCCTTATAACATCAGCTATCTGTCAGTGAAAGTCCCGTCAAAATCGGCCTAGCGGTTTCAAAGATTATCCGGAACAAAGAGACAGACAGACAAAATTTATAAAAAATGCTATTTTGGTATATTATGTACTGTGTACATAGGTCCATATGCATTCAATAAAAGAGTTATTTTAATATATAAGCTGTTGCCCGCAGCTTCTCCCCCGTTAACTTACTCAACTTAATTACTGTTAGACACGGCGTGATGTTATATAGCCTATAATAGCCTTCCTCGATAAATATTCAGCTATCTAACACTGAAAGATTTTTTCAAATCGGACCAGTAGTTCCTGAGAGTAGCGCATTCAAATAAACAAACTCTGCAGCTTTATTATATTAGTATAGATTACAAACAGACACTCCAATTTATTTGTAGTATTTGTATATATATATATATATATATATATATATATATATATATATATATATATATATGGGACATAATATACCAAAATAGCCTTTTTTACCATTTTTGTCCGTCTGTCTGTCTGTTTGTTCCGGCTAATCTCTGAAACGACTGGGTCGATTTTGATGGGACTGGCAGATGGCTGATGCTATTGGGAGTAACTTAGGCTATAAAAATAATCATCATCAATACGGGTACGGCTGTAAATCCAAGTTAACGCGGGCGAAGCTGCGGGCAACAGCTAGTTAAAAATAATTAAAAAAAATAATAATAATAAAGATAAATAAAATTGGAGTGTCTGTTTGTAATATTAAAATAACCGCGTTTTATTTAATGCATATGGATGCATACACGGTACATATACCAAAATAGCCTTTTTTACCATTTTTGTCTGTCTGTCTGTCTGTCCGTCTGTCTGTCTGTTTGTTCCGGCTAATCTCTGAAACGGCTGGGCCGATTTTGTTGGGACTGGCAGATAACTGATGTTATAAGGAGTAACTTAGGCTACAAAAATAATCATCATCAGACCGCGTACGGCTGTAAATCTAAACAAACGCAGGCGAAGCTGCGGGATACAGCTAGTTAAAAATAATTTTGATTATTTACAAAAAATAATGAAATCCTGAAAAAAGAACTAAGTAACTGATTTAAATCGAAATTAAAAAAAATATGTTAAAAATATTTTTTAAAAATGGTGTACCTACTTGGTGTGCATGTAACAGATATCTATACTAACATACTAATAGCTTATGAGTTTGTTTGTTTGAACGCGCTAATCTCAGGAACTATTGGTCCGATTTGAAAAATTATTTCAGTGTTAGATAGCCCATTTATCGAGGAAGGCTATAAGGCTATATACCATCACGCTTTGACTAACAGTAGTTAAGTTGAGTAAGCTAACGCGGGCGAAGCTGCGGGCAACAGCACTAGCTGTATATATACATAATACAAAAGAGTAACTAATACACGAATAAAATATGAAGACACTTATTCTCTTTCTCTCTTGAAGTCGTAATTAACTTTGTTCTACTGCAACTTAAAGCGGCAATTTAAAATCGTATAGCTATGTAGTTGAAATATTCTTTATAAAGTCGTCAACCGAAACAAGCGGATCAATTATTATTATCTAAGTATTGCAAACCAAGTATGTACACCAATTTCTTTTTATATTTTTGAACGTATTTTTTTTAATTTCGATTTAATTCAGGTACTTGGTTATTTTTTCATAATAGAACGAACTAGTTCGCCATTGAATTATGAACTTTATTGAGCGCTCTCAGTGGTGAACGATTAGGCCCAAGACTAGTCTGGTATGAACTTATTAATAAGGTACCAAAGATAGTAATGATAGTATGTAGTAGAGGCGCTGCTCGACTTTCTATACAATTTTTATACTACTCGCTAAGGTGTATCGTCTCTGGAAACTCATGGTAGAGGTACAGAGTGGTACAGATCACAGATGTACCACACACACTACCAGGGGTGGTCAACTTCGACATTATTTGAGACCTATTTGGGGGATTGTTCAGTGCTGCAAGCCTATAAATAAAAATGGGTCTTTCATAATAAAAAAAACTTCACAAAGCTGAAGAGTTATTATTAGTAAAAATATTTAACTATTATTATAAGTTTGAAAACATTAATTGTTGAGCATTTTGTGTTTAAAAAGTAAATAAACTTAAAATATATTTAGTGAAAATCCTTATATTCATTTTATGCAATGGTAACATTACTACAATTGAAGTTTAGTCTGTGTTGAAGTTTTAACTTGGAATTGTAAAATGGCTGCTTTGTTTGTTTTCATTTGCTCTATGGAGTTATTTGAAGTGAAGCTGCCAATAAGTATAAACGTTAATATCAGATTTACAAAAACAAGAGATATCCCACAAAAAACAGTTTCACTGTAAAATGTCGCGCCAAGTACACCTCTAACTATATACACGTATAGCAAAAATAAAAAAATAAACTAATCATTACAAAAAATATGAAATAAAAAAACCAAGTACACAAAACCTCTCAGATTAAAAGAAACACTCATTAAAAACTGTGAAAATTGAAAAAACAATTGGTGTAGTATATTTACAAAAAAAAAAAAGAAAAATATGCAATCTACAAAAAAATATAAATTAAAAAAAAGTAATCATTGTGATTTTCAATAATTGCAAAATTTTTTGTGGGATTCATATATAACGTCAACCGCAGTCATTTAATTAAAATCTATAAAGATTTATGGTAAATAAGTTAACTTATAAGCCAAAACTAAGTAGTATGTACGCTCTTATCTTATTAATATAAAAGTAATTAAAATAATAAAATAAGTAAAAGAGTGGTCTCCAAACCTCTTAATTGAATTTACACATCGATTCATTGAGCTACAATGAATCAATGTATTATTAAAAGTCCAATAACTCCGAGGGCTTTGAGCAAGATCTTACAGCGCTTCTAAGTGGAAACTTCTAGGAAAGAGAATTACTTTTATCTTACTTAAACTGAATACCACCTATAATAACGTATCTTTACAAATAAATTGGAGTGTCTGTTTGTAATCTATACTAAAATAATAAAGCTGCAGAGTTTGTTTATTTGAATGCGCTACTCTCAGGAACTACTGGTCCGATTTGAAAAAATCTTTCAGTGTTAGATAGCTGAATATTTATCGAGGAAGGCTATTATAGGCTATATAACATCACGCCGTGTCTAACAGTAATTAAGTTGAGTAAGTTAACGGGGGAGAAGCTGCGGGCAACAGCTTATATATTAAAATAACTCTTTTATTGAATGCATATGGACCTATGTCCCAGTCCCATCAAAATCGACCCAGTCGTTTCAGAGATTAGCCGGAACAAACAGACAGACAGACGGACAAAAATGGTAAAAAAGGCTATTTTGGTATATTATGTCCCATATATATATATATATATATATATATATATATATATATATATATATATATATATATATATATACATATACATCCATATGCATTAAATAAAAAGCGGGTATTTTAATATTATAAACAGACACTCCAATTTTATTTATTTGTACAGATTATTTTTTATAAATTTTAAATGTGTATTTGGTGCGATGATTTACAGTGAAACTTTTTTTTGTTGGATTTCATTACTTTTTGTAAAGTTTTGGATAGTTACAGATTACAGACTCCAAAATAGACAAATTTACTCAACAATAATTTTTATTTATATACCTAGGACACTACACTTATTTATTTGTGTAAAATATTTGCAATAAATATTCGAATAAATAAACTGCGAGTTTTTCATAAATTATATTATTCCATAATATTTGAGTAAGATTATCAATTTTAACTCTCATACCTAAACATTGTTGAACCTGACCCAAATTCTTAATCTTAAACTTAGAGCTCAATACTGAAATTAACTTGTCTGTCTCTATTTGATTATTGGAACAAATATAAGTCATCAACATATAATGCTATAACAATTTTTACATCATTATTCATTTTTGTAAAAACACATGGCTCTATACGACTCCTTTTGAAACCTAACTCACATAAACATTGCTCCACTCTCTAATACCATGATCTAGAGGACTGCTTTAAACCATAAATCATCAAGTATCAGCACATGGGGTGGTGCAGCGAAAACGCTACTGATATCCGTCGAGAGACCGCAGAGAGCAATTCTCAAGGTGGCTACATTTCGCCCTTTCCTATTCCCTACTAACCTTCTTTATAAAACATGTAAAGTCCTAACAGTCAGACAACTTTTTATACTAAACATAGTACTAAAACAGCACGCAGCTCTTGCCTACTGTACTGAACTTACTAAAAAACGAAGAAAAGATATAGTTTGCTCCCAAAAAATTGCAATAAAACATACCATTATAACTAAATTTTATATATACCTAGGCCCTTATCTCTACAACAGATTAAATGCTCTGTCAGATATTTATCGACTAACTTACCATAAATGTAAAAAAAATCTCCAGTTGTCGCTACAAAGTATGTCGTACGAAGAGACAGAGAATTTGTTAATTAAGATAGAGTAGACTTTAACTATTTATACATTTATATTATAAGTTATATGTAGTTTAATATAAATGATACAATATGATTCTCTATATTAAAAAAAATCCAGTTGTCGCTACAAAGTAGGTCGTACGAAGAGACAGATAATTCGTTAATTAGGTTAGATTAGACTTTACCTATTTATACTTTTATCTTATAAGTTATATATAGTTTAATATAAATGATAAAATATGATTCGTGAAGCGAGTACACTAGCCCTTTTAGCCTGAAACACAGGATTTCCTAGTTCAGGCAGTCAGTACATAATATATTGTAAATACCTAAGAAACATTGCATTGTAATTATAGATTTTATTGTACTTAATATGTAAGTTTCTGAAATAAACATTTTTTTTTTTTTTTTTTTTTATTATAAATTACTTTGTTTAACAATCTTATTCTTATTTGAATCACAATTAATAACTAGTTGAACCTTATAAATGTCCTTTTTAAGAAAACCATTTAAGAATGCTGTTTTAACATCTAAATGAGTGACATCTAAATTTAACTGAACAGATAGTGCGAACAATAATTTCAAAGTAGAATGTCTGACATCTGGTGAGAAAGTCTATTCATAATCAATACCAGGCCTCTGTGTAACCTTGTGCCCTTAGCCACTAAACATGCTCTGTAACATACACTATTCTCACTATTTAATTTCCTTTTATATACCCACTTGCACTGTACTTAAGTTTAATCAAAAGGTAATTCACTCACAGGAACCCATGCATCATTTTCTTCAAAAGCTTGCATGCAGCTTTTCCTCTATTGCCTCAATCCACTTGTCTCTTTCTGGGCTCTCCAGAGCTTCACGGACACAGACTGGATCATTATTAACATTTGGACTCAACATTGTACATAGATTTGGAAATCTATACCGCTCTGGCAGCTTTTTTATTCACTTAATTTGGGTCCCCCTTTACTAAAATTAAATGGTACTGGTTCCTCATTTTCTTCTTCAGATTGCTGTCTGTGTATGATATTCTCGTAACTGTTCCATCTTTGATTTTATTCTGGTCATTTATATTCAAATGGCCAATCTCCTATGACACTCTTCACTAATTACTGTGGAATAGGAGTAAAAAAACATTGTATAAGTTCCATGACCAACTTATAAACACCATCTTCTTGGTTTGCTACAGCCACCAAACTGTTTTTTCTATTGTAAACATAACAGCATTTCTCCTTTAACTCCACATTGTTTCCATTCTTGATAAGTTGACTAATGTAAATCAAGTAGAGTATAGCAAAAATTTAATACCAATTTAATTGGTAGGAGATGAAGTCAAGAAACAAACTCCAGCGGCATTTAATAAGCGGTTATGTCAAATTTTTAGAGTTTTGACCGAATAAAATCGGTTGAAACTAAATAAAAAAATACATTAAAATTAAAGCACCACAAATACATAGATAGAGATAGTACATCTCACTTTGTTAAATAATTTTGTTATTTCTCGAAAAATAATTAGAGTTTAGACTGTATTGTCATTTTTCTTTCCAATTGGCATTTTCGTTGGAACCGGCTAAGACCTGAGGCCATGCTGCCATATCTGTTGTGTTAACAAAAATATCTTGTCTGTGCTTTGGAGAAACGGCGGAAAATGCCAAAAAGCGCGGCTCTGCCCCTCTAGCACCCATTAATCAACTATCACTTCCCATTCTATTCACCCAGAACAGTTCACCATAATATTCGCCAACGAATCACATTATATATTACACAGATTAAGTTTTAAAAACAAACACTACAGAAAACCATCAGAACAGTCCTACAATAGAAAACCACTCCAGAACAGTTCTCCACAATATTCGCCAACCAATCACAATATATACAGTTTTTAAAACAAACAGTAGTAAATCACTCAGAATGAACAAAGCACAAAATAACAATTAATTAACGGGAAACTGGGAAGAAACGAAGAAGATTGAGCTCTTAACAGAAACGAATATATGAAACAAAAGACGTTTATCAAATAAAAAATACGACAGCAAAATTATATTATACGAAAGACGTTTATCAAATATAAAATATGACAGAAAAAATAAATAAAAATAAGCTATAGAGAATACAAGAAAAAAAACGAAATACTTAATTTTTAATACAACACCGTATATTTTTAACGATAGACAGCATGGCCTCTAGCCTTTGCCTGTTCCGATAGGATAAAACTAAAAAACAAGCAACCAACTTCGATGTCAAAACTCAAAATTCTCACTGTAACGTCATATAAAATATTTTCTCTGCACCTCTTTAATCGCAAAACGGCGCAAGCAATAATTTTCATGTTTGAAATGTATTAAATAATTGCTGAGACCCAATAATTTTTTGTAATATGTGTAAAATTCGTAAAAAGAAACTTATTAAAAATAGTGTGAAGTCTTAGTGTTTTGGCAATAATAACAAAATAAAGCCCCAAAAATTTTTTTTTGTTTTGGAGGTTATGTTTACATATGTCTCGAGAATATATACACAGTGCCTCATGCCAAACTACTTGGATGTGTTCTTGGCGCTAGACACTGACGTGTCTCCTGATACAAATTCTCGCAAAAAGTACCGATTTAATCTATACTCCAGCCAAAATCGATGTAGAATGTTTGTAAACAAAGAACAACAGCTGACTTTTAGGGTAATCACTTCAGAATATTTTCAATAGTTTTACTCTAAAATTCAATCAGACTATTCGTAATATGAATTGTAAAATCAACTGAAAGATAAAAATTGAACAATAACCATTTCAAATCACATGTAAGGGACCATTTATTAAACTTTTATGTATAATGATTGGTTAGTTTTAAATGTTGACATCCCTACTGCATTCTTCAGTTATAGGAAGACTTCTTCCTATAACTGAAGAATGTATAGAATAACAACGTTTTTCCATTTTTGTATTATATCATGGGGTAAAAATACCAGAACAATAATAATAATAATAATAATATCTATGGACGCTTTCACACCACGACAATCTGGTCCCGTGGTGAGTTCTCGAGGAACTTGTGTTACGGGTACCAGGCAACGGAAATATATTTAATACTTTTATACTATACATATATTTAAGACACATATTTAATACACATCCATGACCCAGGAACACAGAAAATACTTTTGTTCCCTGGCGGGATTCGAACCCGCAACCTCCGGGCTTGAGCGCCAACGCGCTTACCACTGAGCCACAGAGGTCGTCAATCCTACAGTGTTTCGAATAAGTGCGTTCTAATTTAGGTATAATACTAAATAAATTATAACATATAGTCAATAAAAGTTATTTTTAAGTAGGTTTCTTAATAATAATATTCATAAACAATATATTTTATAAATAGCTTTTTTAAAAATGAACATTTACCCCTTTTTTGTTTGTTACCCCTGCCGTTGGACGGTTGCTTAGCATTAAACATTCTACATCGAGTTTGTCTGGAGTATATGCAATACTGAGAGGTACTGAGAGTAACTTTGTGATATTAGAATGTCTTAAATATGTACCTATAGATTTTTTCTATGTAGGATAGGTATATATTATGTAGTTTTGACAACCCTATCTAGAAAGAAACATCAAACACGTTGAAACGAGATATATTCTATATAGATATGTCAAGTAGAATAACAAGAAAAGAACTTGTAATACAACGAGTTTAGCCGTAAAGGGCTCAGCATGTTCTATTTGTATCAGATGTAATTATCGGAGACTTAAGCATCTGTGCCGTCGGAGAGTAGGCATTTCCGAGATATTTCCTACATGTAGGTATTGTATTGTTATTTTGAAGAGACTAATTTATATCAATTTTTTATGTCATAACGAGGCAACCGAGCAGTCGGAGCCGTATGGTGACTAGTGACTACCGAAGCCCATAGACATTCGCACAACCAAAAGGTATGCGTATGCAAGTGCGTTACCCTCCTTTTCCCTATGCCCCCAATGGGCCACCAGAAACTCACAATCCGCACGAAACGCGACAGCATAGCTGTCACTTAACACCGCTGTTATGTGAGCGAGAGGTACCACCCCGGGCGTGCCGGCCCAATTCGGCTGCAAAGCAGCATGGCACTACCTAAATATGCAAAACATAGACTTTAAACATCGATGGGAGTCTAAGTCACATGGATGGGAATAGATTGTATGACCATATTTTGTAACAAATTGTCACCAATAAGTGTGAGATGATTTGTTCTTTTACGTCGCAGCAGGTAAATAATTAACATCCCCACCATGGTTCAGGTCTTGACGTGGCGGTGGGGCTCAGTAGCCTAGGGTGAGCCGCTGCACCTTGGGCGAAACTAATTGAGCCGGGGGGCTCTTTGTACCCCCCTTATAAGAAAAGAGGACAAAAGAGCAGGGGGCAAGGGGCGAGGGCGGGAACCTCACTCCATTGTACTGTCCCGACTTTGGGAAGGATTGTTCTGTGGTGCGAGGCAACCTGTGGAGGTAGCTTTGGTCCCCTGAGGGACTGACTAGCCGTCGAGGTGCCGTTTGCTCATTAGATCCAGAGCACCTTACCAAAGGCGGCATTGGTGGCTCTCGCCGGGTATTAGTGGGCTGCGTCCACTTACCAGCTTTTGGGCGCAGCGAGTCCCACATACCCGCTTGGGGAGACCCACTCCCCCGAGGGATGCCTCAGAGCATTTCCCTGCGTTAAAGTAAATAATTATCATAAGTTATTGCTTACATCAATATTTACAAGACTGGGAAACAATTGATTGAAATATTTAAACAAAAATATTTGTCATACCGACAAACAAAAAAATTGTTTGTAATATTCAAGGAAACATTTCTCGTTGCTGTGAATATTTGCAGGAAAAATAAAAAGTTAACAACTATTTTGCATAGATGGCCTTTAAAAAATTAAAAGTCCGTCATTTCTTTCATCCACTATACATGTCACAATTGAATACCGGCTCATCGGTTCAAATACATTATGAAAATATTGGCCTAACTAAACTCATCGGTGCATAGAAAAATGTCATCTTTCCTTTTCTATAATCATGTAACCAAATATTATGGATACATTTACATATTTCGACCGGTTGAGTGGTATACGATGGCTACTAACAGTGACACAAACCTGTCCTTAAATAGCTTTATGTTTTCATAACTAATGGATATACAATGTGAAGCTCTACCAAAACAGTTTCATCGACTTATTTTGGGAGTCAAATAATAACACCAAAACAACAAATAAAAGGCATTGAGAATAATTGTTCCTGGTATTTTATTTGTGAAATATTAAACATTGTAATTACAAAAACCGTAACAAACAATATAGTTGTGAAGTAACAACAAGCCGGTCGAATGGTTGATAAGTTCCGGAGCGAAACTCTTGCTCGGATACTTCTTGTTCTTATTTCTGTTGGATTCATATGATGCTTTTATTCTCTTTGTATGGCTTTTGTAGCCGCTTTTCTTAGCGCATTCCGTTTGCTCAACAAAACTTGTTGGTACATTTTTTATGTTTACACTCAACTTTTCTTGAGTAAATTTATAGGCTCTTAATGTGCTTTTGATTACAAGCATGTTTAATATATTCTTTAATGATCACAATAAGTTAACCTTGCTTCGGGCTTAAGTTACACTTATAGCGGAGATAAATAATGATAATGATAATAATGATAATATCTATGGACGCTTTCACACCACGTCAATCTGATCCCGTGGTAAGTTCTCGAAGAACTTGTGTTACGGGTACCAGTCAACGGAAATATATTTAATACTTTAATACTATACATATATTTAAGATTTTTATTATATAATACATTTAATATTTAATAACACAGAAAAAAATATTTTTTTCCCTGGCGGGATTCGAACCCGCAACCTCCGGCTTGAGCGCCCACGCGCTTACCACTGAGCCACAGAGGTCGTCTACCTATATACTATATATGACAGGTGAGCCAGCAGACGACGATTAGACTCGGTCATCCCATAGATTTACTCACTCACACAAATTCTAAAATCTAAACGTTCTTATATGTTACAGCCTACAGGCATCAGTCATCATTTTGCAATCGATTAAAAACATAATTAAGTTCTGGAGTGCCCAACGAAGCCAGAGGCAGAAGCTAGTTATTAACAATACAGACTAGGAATGTGCCTTCTATTTCTGAACGGAACAGCCTTTTCGCGTGGGTGCTGTATTCAGTAAAGTACAGATAGTGGGTGTAAATTGTCCACTTATAAATCTTATTGTTGCAATTTGAGATAAATGTTATTTAACGCCAAACAAGGATAAGAAAAGCGAGAAATTTAGCGATATACTACGCAGTATTTGTTATCTTTTAAAATTACAATCGGGAAGCGGATCCATATTATGAAGTTTTGTTGATTGTTGGAAAATCGATACGGGCTAATTTTTTTTTTTGGAAGACACTATGACGTGTTCTCTAAAGTCTAAAATATAGTATAAATCAATTATAAATAAATAACAGCACGATCTACAGCAAATATTTTATGTTAGAAAAGTCTTAAGTCTAAGCGTCTTTAACACTACTTTTACAATAAAGAATTTACTTTATATCTCTTGCCTAACTATACCGTTTATTTGATTATCTATTCCTTTTCTACATACTTTAAGCTCTTTGAGCATTGTACCATTATCTTCGTGTGCCTGATAATTTGAATGACATTTTACTACAAATTTTACGTAGGTATACCAACGTAAAACCTTTCGTTCGAACGCTGTCTTTTTGACATTCTTTCGTTTCGCCATTGGTATAGCCTAGCTCTCAGCCATCTTGCAGCGAATCATGTGACTAGAGAATCGTAAAATGAAATAGATTACATCGATAATTATTCTCCACCACTCTCTATCGCCTATAGAACAGCCATCATTCGATACTGTTACCCAAGGACAAGTAACAATAGTGTAGTTATTCTTGTAGTTTTGTTTGCCGTGGTCTTAACCGTGTGGAATTAGGATGTACAGTCGCGACTGGATATCAATTGGTGAAAATTTAAATTGAATCTCACTAAAATAAGAATTTTCCTACAATCACTTACGTAATTATATTAGTGAGTACCAAATAATTCTTATTTGTAGCTCCATCACACAATTACATACTAAATGTTAATGAAACTTGAAAGTAATAAAGCACTAGAGCAGATACAACTCTAATCCATAATAAAATAGCACAAGCGAAATCGCGGCATGGATAAAACGATACAGGATATTATACAGCAGAGTAATCGCGATATTTGCACCAATCCCATTAAGTGCTGGCGATGGTGTCGCGTTTGTGTGCACCAATCTTGTGTGCGAATGGAGTTAGGACGGAGCAACACATTTAATTTCAGCAATTTCACGCGAAATCACATCTCGTCAATCGATGGTTTGCATATTACGAATTGAAATTCTACCCTCAACTTCTTAACAAATTTGTTTAGCTTGTTGAGCTAGGCAGCTCGGACGAGCCGTATGGTAAGTTGTTAAAATTGCTCATGAATATAAACTAGTTAGCTCGGGACCCTTATTGTACATACAGGATATGTAGGCGCTTGGAGTCTTCCATCCTTAGACGCGTGGTCTTCTTGCCAGTGATTACATTATCAATTTTACCTTTATATAAAAACTCTTTGGATGAAAAAGTAAGCAAAACTTACTTTCCAGCATAAGATTTTATTGGCGAAGTCAGCTAAGTATGCGATGGTCTACTAATGTATTTAAACTTGGCAAAGCATAGGTTAGCATATTCCATTCATGAAGGTTTTTAGAAGAACTAGTGTCGAAAATTATATTTGAAATATTATATGGTCATTATTGCAATTTTCAACTGTTTCGACTTTGGGAAGGATTGTTCTGTGGTGCGAGGCAACCTGTGGAGGTAGCTTTGGTCCCCTGAGGGACTGACTAGCCGTCGAGGTGCCGTTTGCTCATTAGATCCAGAGCACCTTACCAAAGGCGGCATTGGTGGCTCTCGCCGGGTATTAGTGGGCTGCGTCCACTTACCAGCTTTTGGGCGCAGCGAGTCCCACATACCCGCTTGGGGAGACCCACTCCCCCGAGGGATGCCTCAGAGCATTTCCCTGCGTTAAAGTAAATAATTATCATAAGTTATTGCTTACATCAATATTTACAAGACTGGGAAACAATTGATTGAAATATTTAAACAAAAATATTTGTCATACCGACAAACAAAAAAAATGTTTGTAATATTCAAGGAAACATTTCTCGTTGCTGTGAATATTTGCAGGAAAAATAAAAAGTTAACAACTATTTTGCATAGATGGCCTTTAAAAAATTAAAAGTCCGTCATTTCTTTCATCCACTATACATGTCACAATTGAATACCGGCTCATCGGTTCAAATACATTATGAAAATATTGGCCTAACTAAACTCATCGGTGCATAGAAAAATGTCATCTTTCCTTTTCTATAATCATGTAACCAAATATTATGGATACATTTACATATTTCGACCGGTTGAGTGGTATACGATGGCTACTAACAGTGACACAAACCTGTCCTTAAATAGCTTTATGTTTTCATAACTAATGGATATACAATGTGAAGCTCTACCAAAACAGTTTCATCGACTTATTTTGGGAGTCAAATAATAACACCAAAACAACAAATAAAAGGCATTGAGAATAATTGTTCCTGGTATTTTATTTGTGAAATATTAAACATTGTAATTACAAAAACCGTAACAAACAATATAGTTGTGAAGTAACAACAAGCCGGTCGAATGGTTGATAAGTTCCGGAGCGAAACTCTTGCTCGGATACTTCTTGTTCTTATTTCTGTTGGATTCATATGATGCTTTTATTCTCTTTGTATGGCTTTTGTAGCCGCTTTTCTTAGCGCATTCCGTTTGCTCAACAAAACTTGTTGGTACATTTTTTATGTTTACACTCAACTTTTCTTGAGTAAATTTATAGGCTCTTAATGTGCTTTTGATTACAAGCATGTTTAATATATTCTTTAATGATCACAATAAGTTAACCTTGCTTCGGGCTTAAGTTACACTTATAGCGGAGATAAATAATGATAATGATAATAATGATAATATCTATGGACGCTTTCACACCACGTCAATCTGATCCCGTGGTAAGTTCTCGAAGAACTTGTGTTACGGGTACCAGTCAACGGAAATATATTTAATACTTTAATACTATACATATATTTAAGATTTTTATTATATAATACACATATTTAATAACACAGAAAATATTTTTTTCCCTGGCGGGATTCGAACCCGCAACCTCCGGCTTGAGCGCCCACGCGCTTACCACTGAGCCACAGAGGTCGTCTACCTATATACTATATATGACAGGTGAGCCAGCAGACGACGATTAGACTCGGTCATCCCATAGATTTACTCACTCACACAAATTCTAAAATCTAAACGTTCTTATATGTTACAGCCTACAGGCATCAGTCATCATTTTGCAATCGATTAAAAACATAATTAAGTTCTGGAGTGCCCAACGAAGCCAGAGGCAGAAGCTAGTTATTAACAATACAGACTAGGAATGTGCCTTCTATTTCTGAACGGAACAGCCTTTTCGCGTGGGTGCTGTATTCAGTAAAGTACAGATAGTGGGTGTAAATTGTCCACTTATAAATCTTATTGTTGCAATTTGAGATAAATGTTATTTAACGCCAAACAAGGATAAGAAAAGCGAGAAATTTAGCGATATACTACGCAGTATTTGTTATCTTTTAAAATTACAATCGGGAAGCGGATCCATATTATGAAGTTTTGTTGATTGTTGGAAAATCGATACGGGCTAATTTTTTTTTTTGGAAGACACTATGACGTGTTCTCTAAAGTCTAAAATATAGTATAAATCAATTATAAATAAATAACAGCACGATCTACAGCAAATATTTTATGTTAGAAAAGTCTTAAGTCTAAGCGTCTTTAACACTACTTTTACAATAAAGAATTTACTTTATATCTCTTGCCTAACTATACCGTTTATTTGATTATCTATTCCTTTTCTACATACTTTAAGCTCTTTGAGCATTGTACCATTATCTTCGTGTGCCTGATAATTTGAATGACATTTTACTACAAATTTTACGTAGGTATACCAACGTAAAACCTTTCGTTCGAACGCTGTCTTTTTGACATTCTTTCGTTTCGCCATTGGTATCGCCTAGCTCTCAGCCATCTTGCAGCGAATCATGTGACTAGAGAATCGTAAAATGAAATAGATTACATCGATAATTATTCTCCACCACTCTCTATCGCCTATAGAACAGCCATCATTCGATACTGTTACCCAAGGACAAGTAACAATAGTGTAGTTATTCTTGTATTTTTTTTTGCCGTGGTCTTAACCGTGTGGAATTAGGATGTACAGTCGCGACTGGATATCAATTGGTGAAAATTTAAATTGAATCTCACTAAAATAAGAATTTTCCTACAATCACTTACGTAATTATATTAGTGAGTACCAAATAATTCTTATTTGTAGCTCCATCACACAATTACATACTAAATGTTAATGAAACTTGAAAGTAATAAAGCACTAGAGCAGATACAACTCTAATCCATAATAAAATAGCACAAGCGAAATCGCGGCATGGATAAAACGATACAGGATATTATACAGCAGAGTAATCGCGATATTTGCACCAATCCCATTAAGTGCTGGCGATGGTGTCGCGTTTGTGTGCACCAATCTTGTGTGCGAATGGAGTTAGGACGGAGCAACACATTTAATTTCAGCAATTTCACGCGAAATCACATCTCGTCAATCGATGGTTTGCATATTACGAATTGAAATTCTACCCTCAACTTCTTAACAAATTTGTTAAGCTTGTTGAGCTAGGCAGCTCGGACGAGCCGTATGGTAAGTTGTTAAAATTGCTCATGAATATAAACTAGTTAGCTCGGGACCCTTATTGTACATACAGGATATGTAGGCGCTTGGAGTCTTCCATCCTTAGACGCGTGGTCTTCTTGCCAGTGATTACATTATCAATTTTACCTTTATATAAAAACTCTTTGGATGAAAAAGTAAGCAAAACTTACTTTCCAGCATAAGATTTTATTGGCGAAGTCAGCTAAGTATGCGATGGTCTACTAATGTATTTAAACTTGGCAAAGCATAGGTTAGCATATTCCATTCATGAAGGTTTTTAGAAGAACTAGTGTCGAAAATTATATTTGAAATATTATATGGTCATTATTGCAATTTTCAACTGTTTCGTTTTTCCCAAAAATGAAATATAAGCCATGATGATGATAATAATAATTGTTTGCCGTTCTAAACATAAATAAATACCTAAATAAAAAATCTTTATTTCGTAAAAAGAGTTCATAAAAATCAGATGACTGGAGTCTCCTGTGGTTGGAGACTGCGCTCTTCCCATTCTGAATAGTTACTGACAAATAATATTTAAACTTTTTAACTGATCTTACAAATTAAACTTTATCATTTAAAACTAATTAAAACTTGAAACAGAATACAGAATTTGGCGAATGGACACAGCAAGAAACCCCGTACAAAAAAATATTGATTTCTTAAAATGATTCTGGACGATTTAAATTTGGTTTTCTTATGATTGCCGATTGCGATTCGCTACGCTATTTTAACATTTTCAAGGTTCAAAGATTATGCGTGTGAAACTGTTTCTTCTCCTAACTTACGTTATTAATGTGTTTGTATGATTGTTCTTGAATGACCTAACGTACAAGCAAAAGATTCGCTTTTATGTTTGAGTGACTCTTTCTATATACCGTTTTATATTTTGCAGCTTTTTTATAAATCGTTGCATTCGACTTTGAGCTACCATCAAATACTTCGATAACAATTTACATCTAAAATTGAAAATCTATACGGAACACTACTAGCTAGCTCTACTGACACAGTCTAGATTTTAAGCATAAAACTTAGTAATAAGTGTTTAATGTAATAGAAACGTCAATAAATTACCCTCTAGGAACGGTTCCTCGACATCCATTCCCGGATAACTTATGATTTATGCTCCAATAGCCGTGCCACGGGGTTCATTTTGTAATGATTTGTACAGCTTATCAAATGGTACATGCCGAATTCAAATTAAGATAAAATAATGAACGATTTATATTGGTTTTGCATAATAAAACAACGTTTTAGGGATTTTTACGCGGTTTATTATTTTTTTTACATACCCGACGTTCCGGATACTTTGCAACTGCAAATTCCTCCCTTAACCTTGTTATAATAAGTAAAATTCACATAAAAATTAGAAAAAATATTTGACTTATTGTTTGTAATTCGATTTTTTTTATATTTTATAGGCACCGGCATTCTGATCTTATTGCGAGTATTAAGTTGAAGTTCACACTGTCGTCAATCATTTATTTATTTGGAGAACGATACAGAAACAATTACACGAATAACAGCGTAGCATAAAACAGAAAAACATACAAATGCTCCCTCTATGTCTCACTAAGAACATGGTATTTAGATTTTACAGCAAGGACAGAAAAGATGATTACTTAATACTATACATAATCTAGAGTTAAAGAAAACACCGTAATGACAATTAATGAGATAAATATCTAAACAAATATTTTCCTAGTTTTAGTTTTAAAAAGAAGACACGAAATATTGTAGGTACTATAGCTCTGGTTGGTTTTCCATGTTAGATATTAGTAGAAGCAGATTCTCATTTTATCTGTCTATAATCACATCTTTAGCTAAATATACACCTACTAGTAATAATGTGCACATACATATTATATACTATCTCTGCGTAGACCCTTGATAAAATCTGGACACTTTCGAACAAAGTTATTTATCTCCAGCCGATCCCTTATTTTATCTGGTCGCTAAAGGGTCTTAGGATGAGCAGATAGTTTTTACCGATTGGAGCTGTTATATAAGTTGTGAAGACATGTTATAGACTCAAATATAAGACTTGCTAATGAAAGATTTGATCTCTACGAGAGATGAGTTTTAGTCTGGGCGAGATGGGTCTTGAATGACGAAAAATTATAAGGTTAATTACCATTAAAAGAATACATAAGGGAGATACATGTCTTCTGTGCTCATTTAAGAGCCGATTGAGGATGCTAATGACAAGAATTTCTACAGAAAAAATGTTAGCAACTCTCTCAGCGCCTTGACTATTGTTGTTATAATACATATGAGAAACGTCGGGAATGAAAAATTTCGTAAACCACGATAAATCCTTAAAAAGTAAGTATTGTAATATCGGCAAAACATTTCCA
The DNA here is from genome assembly GCA_963853865.1 of Helleia helle. NCBI lineage: Eukaryota > Metazoa > Arthropoda > Insecta > Lepidoptera > Lycaenidae > Helleia > Helleia helle. The sequence goes on along the minus strand of OY971425.1, from coordinate 2,697,173 downwards.
GCCTCACTTGTACGATCATCATCATCAAGCTTTTCCTGTTCACATAAGCCTTTTCCAATAAACGCCGAAACAGCCGATCCTCAGACGAATTACTACCAACTTTATTTTTTAACACAAAACGGGACACAGGCAATTTCATAAAATTGTTTTAAAAAAATGTTTGCTTGATGCATAACGAACATTTTATGTTTTTTATTACGTTTTATCTGACGACCTTTATTATTATTTAATAATGACCTAATAATTCACTTTCTTGTTTCAAGGTATCTTGAGATTTTATAAAAACGGGACAAATTTGAGACCCGCAGCTGTCTCTCGGGAACGGGACATGTTATCCAAAAACGGGATGTACGGTCATTTTAACTATGTACCTATTGGCTATTATACAATATTTTAAAGAATATACCAATGGTGGAATGCGTTTGACAATTAATTTGAGATCGGTAACTAATAACTGTAAAACGCTAACATCCCATCCCATTCATCATAATCAGCGTCGGCCCGAAGGTAGTCATTATAAAACCTTTAACCTACTATTCACGGGGGCCCGATTCCGCCAAGGGCACATATTTGTATGATAAATGTCTTTAGTCTTTACTATGGTCATGGACGTCCCAATTAATAACTTATTCCTCTCCAGTGCCTGTGAGACATGATTTACCACGTGACTTGGCTTAAAGATAATAATTAACCCCATTATTAAATTACTTGGTGATGCCCGCAGATTCGCCCGCGTGGAGTTTGAAAAAGTATCTTATGTAATATGTATTTCTTTGCTAGAATGAGAATTTTGTTAGAGGTAGTGCCATGCTGCATTGCAGCCGAACTGGACCGGCACGATGGGGGTGGTACCTCTCGCTCACAAAACCCCGGCGTCAAGTGTCAGCAGCTATGCTATCGCGTTTCGTGCGGTTTGTGAGTTTCCGGTGGCCCAAAGGAGGGCGGCGGATGAGGATGTGTATGGGCGTCAGCTAAGCAGGCTAGTCACCCCCTCAGGGGACCGTCGCCACCCCCACAGAGGGGTTGTCCCGCACTACAAAACAACCCCTCCCAACGTCGGGACAGTACAATAGGGTGAGGTTCGCGTCCTCGCCCATTGCCCCCTGCTCTTTTGTCCCCTCTTCTTATAAGAGGGGTACAAAGAGCCCTCGGCTCAAATAGCTTCGCTCAAGGTGCTGGGCATTCCTTAGGCTACTGAGCCCCACCACCACGTCAAGACCTGAATTATGAATTACCTACTAATAGGTGATAAGGCAAATGTTAAGAATCGGGATTTCGGGATAAAATGTAGCATTTTTTTTCTTTTACGCCGGGAAATGCTCTGAGGCATCCTGCGGGGGAGTGGGTCTCCCCAGGCGGGTATGCGGGACTCGCTGCGCCCGAAAGGGGGTAAGGTGGACGCAGCTCTACCCACTAAAACCCGGCGTGTGCCACCAATGCAGAACAACCCCTCTGTGGAGGTGACGTCGGTGCCTTGAAGGACTGACTAGCCAAACCGCCTTTGGTGACGTGCCCGGATCTGTTGAGCAAATAGGGCACCTCGACGGCTAGTCAGTCCGTCAGGGGACTGACGCCATCTCCACAGAGGGGCTGTCCCACCACAGAACAACCCCTCCCAACGTCGGGACAGTACAATGGGGTGAGGTTCCCGTCCTCGCCCCTTGTCCCCCTGCTCTTTTGTCCCCTCTTCTTATAAGAGGAGAAATCGTACAAAGAGCCCCCTCGGCTCAATTCGCTTCGCCCAAGGTGCTGGGCACACCCTAGGCTACTGAGCCCCACCGCCACGACAAGGCCTGAATCATGGTTATGTTTAACTAGAATCCTACAATTACTTTACGGACCATTATATTTTATTTACCGTCTTGGAGTTTTTTTTTTTTTATGTTAGTTGGGTAGGCAAACTGGCAAACGTACCACCTGATGTTAAGTGGTCGACGTCGCCCATGAACATAAACTAGTATACCTGGAACGAGCCCAGGCAACTCATTTATGTGTTGCCTCTCCTGAGACATGAGATGTTAAGTCTCGGTGCCAGTAATTACACTGCCTGTCTTGCCCTTCTCTCCGAAACACAGCAAAGCTGTTTCACGGGAGAAATAAGCAAGATGGTGGTACCCATGCAGCCGGGAGCGCGGCACAGCGCTTCCCTCCCACCGGTAAATTTTTCACCAGTTCATTTAAAGTGTCCAGCAATTGACGGCAAAAGCTTCATGATGATGATGATGATATTATATTTGTTAAAGACTATCTCATCTTATCTCATACTAAATTTCATAAATAGGTACTCATATAAAACATAGGTCTTAAAATATAAAAGACGAGGCAATGACTTCTCTATTTATCGTAGAAATCGCGGACAAAAACGAGGAAATTACATAAATAATAAATAAATTAAATTAATTAAATTCCAAATTCAAATATTACAATATCACTAAATTTACTTTGTTTAAAAAAGGAATAGCTTCAAGTCACTATATTAATATTTACTGTTTCTAAACGCAATTTTATTACGATAGCCAAGTAGGACGACACGAAGAATTATTACACGAAATCAACAGTTGTAACATAACTTAAACAAAGAATACGTATACATGTATTAATTTAAATATAAACAAATTGTGATTAAGCATAAAAAAGATAATACTCAAAATTTGCAACACAAATCGCACTGCAGTATAGAGTGCAGAGGTTTTTGTGTGCGGATTGAAAGAAACCATCCGATTAGCATATTACAAGCACTACAGGGTCTATCGAATATTATTCTACCAATAGATATTGTTACATAAATAACAAGGACATTATCAATTAAAATCACAGTCATACCCATTCATGATAATACAAAATATTGTTTTATATCGTTATTTAAGACTGGGACGCTGGTTCCAAAGCTTCTTGACATAACCACTATAACAAATTTATTCACATTTATAAAATACTTAACACTTTAAAATTCACATAACACTGTAACTGTACATATTTTCTGTTACTATATAAATTTTTTGGGTTATATTATTGTATTTTGTATGAGCACAACGAATTCGCGGCACGTCATTCGCTCTACGGGCGCTCACGAATCCCAACTAAATTCAGAATTCTCGATTCCAAGTTCGAACCCCGGACGAAGGTTTTCGGCCCGGCCGGCGCACTTACAACGTTCCGTTTCACATCTTATTGATTACAATGCACTTGTAAAATAATTGTTTATTGTTAAATATATTCATAATATTTAACATTAAAAAATCATAAGATTTTTCAAAGAATTGTCAATTTAATTTAAGCAATATTACAATCACAATATTTAATATGATTGTAAAAATATATGGAGACCTGTGTAACCTCATTATCATGATAAACAATTTTCAAAATAAACATTTTGTTACTTACACATAAGTTTAATCTAGTATTCAAAGTCATAATCAAAATTTCAATTAAAAATAATTTATTATGTGCATAGGAACGTTGTGGTACACTAGCGCCATCTCTACATTATTTATCAAACTAGTTACTCCAGAGTCCCGACGTCAGATGGAACAACCGAGTGCTCTTGCTTATTATCTATGGCTCTTGCAGTTAGGGTTGCAAAACCAACCAAGTTGAACTCTTGATTGTGTTTATTGCTTCCAAAATCAGTACAGACATAATAGAGTCAGTTGAAATTGTGGAGTTCTAATAAAGGTGGATTGAAACATTACAAAGTGTAGGGTTACAATACAAGGGGATAAACGTCCAAATCTCAGGTCTATTGACATTTTGCAGAACGATAATTAAGGCTCACAAGGGTCCCGGAAAGTTATCGACACACCGTTTTTTAAAGCCAGGATTTTCGTTTAATTGGTTCTTTTGATTATTGGCTTCTAATGAGCTCGTAACTAAGGTTGAGGGTGTATGTGGCCGGAGGTAGTGAGTAGTAATTTACCACCATAGATTAATAGAGCTTGCTTACCACCACAAGAGCCGCTCGTCCGTCACCTGCAATAAAAAATATTTCTTTCTACCTAGACGTTGCTCGTTGAATTTATTAGGTTTTTTATCTTATTACATACCTTGTACCTACCCACATTAAAATAAAAAAAAAACCTAATACCTACATATTAAAAGAATAAATATATCAATAAAATCAATAATCCATAAATCAATAACAAATGTGTTTACATTAAAAAAAAACAATAATTTGTTCAAGGGGGGGGGGCTAAAAAGTTTATTTTTAGGCCATTTAGAAAAGGGATTTTTATAAATAAACTAATGACTATCAAATAATTTTAATAGACTATCAATCACTATCAAATGACCATCACCCGAACGAGATAAAAAAAATATTAAATTATCAATTAATGGGGGGCTAAATGAGTGGAGCTTAAAGATTTCATCAATCATAGCCCATATGTTACAACTAAAAGAGAGAATATTTATTAAATAGCGGCATCTATCGTTTACTTACACAACTCTTTAGAAATCAGTTGATGCATTAGTTCTATAATATTGCAATAGATGCTATAGTATGAAGAAAGTGTAATCTTATATCTTTATATGAGCAATTCTTGAATATATATAATTGGAATCGGCTCCAACGATTTTCATGAAATTTATTATATCTTTATATTAGCAATTCTTGTATATATATAATTGGAATCGGCTCCAACGATTTTCATGAAATTTAGTATACAGGGGGTTAATACCGAGCAAAGCTCGGTCATCCAGATACTATAAAGTTATATGAACTTACCTATATTGTATCGTTTTGAAAATTTTTTAATGCCGATTTTCGTTATTTTGATTCGAATTGTACTCGTATTGAATAGAGGATAATTATCGAATCCGTAAACCGTTACGACGCAAGACCAGTAGGCAGGTCATTGTGAAACAAAGTCTAAAATTGAAGAAATATAATAAAATTAAACATGGCTATTGTTGGTACTACTCAGCAACAGACAAAAAGCTTAATCTTTTTGAGGATGTAAAAACAAAACCCACGATAGTGACAGGTTGAAAACATGACGTTATGGATCTTAGTTTAAGACGAGGTACCCGAAAATAATTTCCACGCTCGTTCCGCCCATTTCACAGAGTTTCCATGAGATACTTCCGTGCACAAAAAAAGAGACAAAATACAGTGGCGGCGCTAATGAACACAAAGGCGTATGCGGCATAAGCCCCGAAGGTATAAAATAAATCAGATAACATAAACTACGCAAGTAAATAATATGATTTTTTCCCAATTGGCTAGATTAGTAGCATTACTATCGTTCCCCACCATGGTTCTAGCCTTGTCGTGGCGGTGGGGCTCAGTAGCCAAAGGTGTGCTCAGCACCTTGGGCGAAGCAAATTGAGGCGAGGAGCTGCTCTTTGTACTCCTCTTATAAGAAGAGGGGACAAAAGAGCAGGGGGACAGGGGGGCGAGGATTGGAATCTCAACCCATTGTACTGTCCCGACGTCGCGTTGGGAGGGGTTGTTTTGTGGTGCGGGACAACCTGGGGAGACCTACTCCCCCGCGGGATGTCCCAGAGCATTTCCCGGCTTAAAAGAAAAAACCATCGTTTCTGAAAATTCCTAAGTATGAACACACACCTATATATGTACTTCCGGAATAATTATCAAAAAACAAAATGGGCACTCTTTTAAAATGAAAATGTATCGGGGAAATTTTTACGAATCGTGTTTTCCTATCGGAGTTCACACATAAATTTTATAACATACTAAAATTTCATTCACGTAGTTAACTTACTTTGCTTAAAATATCGAAAGTTATGGTAATAATAACACTGCTAAAATTCGAATGCCTCGTCTTAATTTCTTAGCCGTAACTCGTAAGGTTTAAATGTTTTCCTAGTATTTGTCCTTTTATACGTTAGGTAAAGAGGCCGTCCCATAGAAATACTTATTTCAAATATGTATCTGTGGGCTGTCCTCTTAAGAGGCCTTTTAAAACGCCAAGGCTATAAGTTATAATCCCAAAATTACTTAACCTCCAATTTCAGTACTCAAATGCTCAAATAGCTTTTATTATAGTTTTAGCAATATAGGGTTTTTTTTCGAATTGTCTAAGCTAATGGCTTATTGGCCCTAATGCTACATCGGTTTGGTGGTGAACCAGCTGGCTTACCTATTGATTTTTATATGAGGGGGGGGGGGTCGCCCCCCGCCAACCGTAAAGTCTTCGACCATACGGCCTCCTGGCGTCGGCTTTGTTTCAGTGGCGGGTCTGTGCCGCGTCACCGTCGGTTGGAGTGGTACCCCAGTCGGACTGCCTCTATCGGGTGGACTCATTGAGTTGAGGACCCGGCAGATGGCGCCAGCGATACTGGGGCCCACTCCACCGCCGTGAGCAGAGGCAGTATTTGGGTTACACCCCACCATGGTTCAGGCCTTGTCGTGCCGGTGGGGCTCAGTAGCCTAGGGTGAGCCCAGCACTTTGGGCAAAGCTAATTTAGCCGAGGGGGTTCTTTGTACCTCTCTTATAAGAAGAGGGGACAAAAGGTCAAGGGGCGAGGACGGGAACCTCACCCCATTGTACTGTCCCGACGTTGGGAGGGGTTGTTCTGTGGTGCGGGAAAACCCCTCTGTGGAGGTGGCGTCAGTCCTTTGGGGGACTGACTAGCCGTTAAGTTGCCCTGTTTGTTTATTAGATCCGGGGCACCTCACCAAAGGCGGCATTGGTGGCACTCACCGTGTTTTAGTGGGTAGAGCTGCGTCCACTTCTGGTAAGTGGACGCAGCGAGTCCCACATACCCGCGTGGGGAGACCCACTCCCCCGCATGATGCTTCAGAGCATTTTCCGGCGTTAAAGAAAAAAAAAAAGTATAGGGTTACAAATAAAACATATTTTTATTTTAGTATAAAAGAGTATATTTTACATTAATACAATAATTCCGCCTTATTGTCTAATATGTGTACAATATTTATAAAAACACAATTTCCTAAACTGACTGGTACATTTAGGATCTGATCAACATTTCATCAATTTTTGGCAGAACTCAGAATTGTCCTGTCAAAATTTGTACATCCGTACACGGCAAATACCTACCTACTACTTAGTATGTCATAAGTAGATATTGCTGTGGAACACAATGTAAATCCAAATCAAAAAGGAACAAAAAATACATTTCTTTCTGTTTCTTTTTTTTTTAATAAATGGACAGGAAAATTCTATAGAACATACAAAAAATGGCAACATCGAACAGGTCCTTACACTTAAAATCCTATTGAATTCATCCACCATAAACGGTCTAATAATTTCAAGTAATCGATTACCACGTTTTAAACACAATGTACAGAAAAATATACTTTCAAATCCATTATATTTGCCCATTTACTATTTTGCCCAGTGTGTAATTTTTTTTCGCTCCTGGCAATGTTTTCGACTTCGAATCAAGCAAATAGACTTCCCAAAAATACTTGACAGACTGGGCAAAAATAAAAAATGTGCAGTCGGATTTCACTACCCACCATTTTTATAGATAAACACAGATAATAATCAAACATTGTATTAGTGTTATACTTTGAGTCTGGGTTGTTTACGAATAACATAATTTTGTACTAAAATATTTTTTTCGTTAAAATTTGCATTTCTCTATGAATATTCATGTCAGTGAACTCGGACACAGAACGGTAACTTAGAACTGGTACACGTTTCAATTGCTCTGGTTTCTTGGTAAGAGCTGAGACACATCAGTACATTTATTAAAAAATACTTAACTATGCACCACTTATATGATTACATATTGACATTTATCGTATGTAAAAATCAAATTGTCGATTTCGTTGATTTAGAATTCGTTACTAGTATCGACCGTAAAAAGGTATTACTTTGATACTATTTTTTTTTACAATTCGCGTATCACACAATGTTTAAACTAATATTAAAACCTCATTAAATAATCGTACATACATTTATATTTACATTTTACGCTATCTAACTAGAATAAAGCCTTTTACATGGACGGAATACCTAGTAAAGGACGGAAGACTATGAGGTAGTTAAAACAATGTTTTGACTTTCAAAGTAGGAAAACAGTAAAATACTTTTGTTATTCGAAAGAAGGTACCTCCACTGTTTGGCTAAGAAATATTAAGTATATAACAGAATAAAACGCGTTCTCGCAAACTATATTTCTAGGGCAATTAATACTTTAGTAATATCAAATATTTGTTAAAAACATTACCTTATACCAATGCTGTTCCCAAACTATATTAAGACAAACGCTTTTTTATTTTAAATGTAACCAAACATTTTTTAATCACAGATAGAGTCAATAAATTAAAAAAAGATATAAAATGATTAAAATATATGTTATTCCAGCTTTTTTCGCGGGAAAAAATGGACACCATATCCTCGCTACAAATCTAAAATAAATTTGATTGTACTCAATAGTATTAGCACCAACAGTCATGGCTGAATGGAATATTTCTGCATAGGCGCTAATTTTAACGATGCAATCACATTTACTATCTTTAATCAGGCATATGACTGCAATCGCATGTTTCCCATCTTGTATCTGACATAATATACGTGCAATCACATATTTGCCAACTTTTATCAGACATATATGCGTGCAATCACATATTTACTACCTTTTTGGCCATTGATACATTTACAATATTAGCGTATTGCGTGTGCCAACTTATTCACCTTCATACAGGAATATGCGTGCATTGACATAATATTTACAATAAGCTATATGCGTATTCTTTCATCGCCATACAAGACCCAGATGAAGCACTACGTAAATATAGTAGCTAAGATCTAGATTCCTTACTAGCGTATAAACGTCACAGCCTGTACGATATCTACAATGTCCCATATTTCTAATACAAAGGCCAATACTAAAATTTACAAATGTTGACTAAGTTGATATAAATTAAAGCAATTTGTAGACCGTTAATGCAACTTCGCACACAAATTGATACTTAGAGCAAATTACTAAGTACAAGTAATAATTCAAATATGCAATCTTGATAATAAATTGTAAAGAACATCTTTCGAAATACGTTCAAAGGTAAGCGATAATTACTTCCATTCTTACATCGAAACTTAAAATACATTTTGGTACGAATCGAAGAATATTTTCATACCCTCAAAGGAGCGCCATCTAGTGGTCTAAATACTTTACATGAAGATAGGAAGGAAGACTAATAACCATGTTTTGAAATTCGTATTTCTAAATTACCTCAAAATCTATATTGTTAAAATTTTACCAAAATCTCAACAATCATTTGAGCAAATACGTAATCTACCTATAGAGATATTTACACTCGTGTTTGTACCTATTTGTAACCTACTGTGTCTTCTCTTTGATCGTATGTGCGTGTCCGTTGGAGTATCCGTTGACCAGCGTCTCTGTGTTCGTTGTGAAGTGTCCGTTTTCTTTGGCATGACCATTGCTGATGTAACCGTTGTTGTTATTGTTGTTGCAGACGTCCACCTTAGGCCGAGACGGCTTGACTCTGTTGTACGCCTGTGTGTAGAAGTTGGTGAAGAGAACGATGAATATGACAGAATGCAGCACCAGTCCTGCGGCGATGATCCTGCAATTAACAAATATTTGTTACGCAATGCATAATGTAAATATGCAATAGTGTATTTGCAATAATGTTGAAGATTTGTAGCTCCAGAGTTATGTTTGTTCTAGGATGTTTCTCACTTACTTTGGGTATCCACAGTCGTACACCAGAGCGCTTATTGAATGGAACAGCACCATGAAGAACTGGATCTGGAAAAAAACGGAAAATTATATTACTAGACAATCTGTAAACTGAGGCGATCGACTAAACGGCATAGAAGTGGAACTGCGACGACATCTAGTGTCCATTGGCGAAAAATAAATATTTAAAAGCCTAACACAAAAATATGAGCTTTTCATTGGTCCAAAAGTATGAACTACTAACTGATACTACGAAAGAAACCTATACTTTCCTTAAACGCTCTAGAAATTCCACTTGGATAAAAATAAAATATTTTTGCATATAAAAACATATCATAGAGAAATATTAGAGGACTTAAATAATATAAACCACCAACCAAAACTTGGATTACAGTTTTAATATAGAAAAGAAGATAAATACAAGTTAGAATGAAACAGGTTGTCTAGTGACTAGTACCTACGTACTTGAAACGAGCATTTCGCAAGCGCACGCGCCGCTCGAATAACACTCGATAACTGACAATTGACATTCACATTTATTATAATATTTTTTCATAATGTTATTTAAATATGGCAATACTCACGAGAATAACTAGTAGGATTACAAAAACATATATTGATTCATTTTTGTGTTGCAACTTAAGATTTTTTTTGATGTGCAAGACAAAAAGATTTTAAGTCTAAGCAAGTAAAGGGACTTTTTAAGTAATTAGAATTTTTTATAACGTTAAGTATAATTTGCTTTTGGAGGAATTTTAAAATATCTCCATCACGTGTTAATATAATTTAAATTAAAAACAAAATGGCGACTTTATATATTTCAGTCAGCTTCTTCTATTCTACGTCAGAACATTGTTTTGCAACATTTTGACGATTATAACAATTATTTATAATTATTACAATCGTCAATATGTATTAATAGTAATTAAACATGTAATAACTGTAATCATTTATAAATTAACATTGTTTGAGTATAATTATGGTTGCGATATTGTTAGTATCTACTCTTCTTCGAGTGAAATATTGTTAGAATGTATGATAGATATTGTTCTATGTATCTATACAACGAAAAAAAGTTACAGAAATTAGGAAAATTCCGAATGTCCACATTTTAGAGATTTTGGCAATCTTCTTCAATATTTTGCTGTTTTGGTTCTGTTCAAACAGTCACAGAAATTGTCACTTGACGTTCCACAAAGTCGTAGTGGTTTGGAAATACGATTCCAGTTGGCCAAAGCGCAAATAAATGATGATAGGATGAATATGGAATATTTCTAGAATAAACACCAATCAACTCGTGTCAATACCTAAATATAATGAAATCTTTTATATATAACGTTTTAAATATATATCCTTATAATGAAACAACTTTTACGGATTTTATCGCGGTTTATTAGGTTCTTTACATGCCCGAAGTTTTGCTAGCCCGAATTTTAATGAGTGAAAATCGCGTAAAAATTAGAAAACAATATCTATCTATTTGAGCCATATTTTACCAATACGACCTTTATCAAAATTTCGCGTGTATTATAACTAAGTTATGATTTTACACGCATTGTATTGCATGTATAAATATTAATACGTTTAATATGCAACGGAAACTCGCTCAAGATCAGTTTCGTAAGGCGCGGTGTGAACTTGGCCGAAATGCGTTGATTTCTTTTATGTACTTTATTACCCGACAAGGCGAACGGTTATTTTAGCAGTCTATGTATGTTTGTTATGTTCTATCGTAGCACCTAAAGCACTTGTTTGATTTTAAATAAGGTGTCAATTCGTTATTATTATCTGGCTGATTTCCAAAAGGGTTAAGTTTGTCGTAGTCGGGTCACTAGTAGCTTTTTTAACTTTTTGATTGTACTTTTGAATAGAATATCCAGATATTGGACGTAAAGTAAAAGTACTACCGCCTGTAGTATTTTGAGCAAAATATGGGTATATATTAATATGTTGGTCTGTGTTAATTGGTCGGGCGGAAAGTCTGTATGATCAATACAAATATCTTGACCCTTTAGCATGTACGTATATAAATCTTTTATGTCTTATGTACCCGTGATATAAACATTATATAAAGTTTAAAATAATTTCATGGCATTGAGTAGCCCGAGCAATTTGTCCCCACTTAACTTGTCAAAGTTTAAACTCGAACTTATGACCACTTCAACTTCGGTAATTTCACTTCGATGTCTGATCAGGTTAGCCTTGACACTGCATTTTTACTTTCCACTTTCACTTCACTTTCAATCTCATACAAACATTTTATTGATGATCAAATTGTTTTGTTACTTCAATGATTACTTTGCCGTATTTGTGATTAAGTTGAGATGTACATTTTATTAAGTTATGAGCTGTTATGCTACCTCCAGTATTTTTCCAGTTGTGTAGTTATTGTTTACATGTGTTAATAAAAGCAATAACATGAGGTCTCGGGTTCAATTTGGCTTAGGGTACGTTTTTGATTGGAATATGTATTATGTAAACATTATAGGATTCTTAACATTGTAAAGTTTCAAAGTAAAAAATATTAGTTCTAAGATATAGAATTTGAATAATATTAAAAAAAAACCTAACTGCTGTCTGTAAAGTTAGTATACGGAGTACGGACGGTTAATTTTACGTCATAATGCGTCACAAGCCGAACGCTTATGCCGATCGTGCATCTCTATCGCTTATTCCGCGCTCTCGCTTTCTCGCTAGGCTCAGGCGGAACGTGACACTTTTACATGCGAGCAGTCATAGATTTATAAGACGTTTTCACGCCAATATATTATCACAAAATTTGTGAGCTTTTATTCCAATTTATTTCTATTAGGTACCTACCTAAATTATTAGTAATTAAATTCGTTACATATACAAAGAGTGTTCTGAATTTAGTTATTTACAGTTGTGTGATCACAAATTTGCTAGCTCACTGTGGCAATTGGCGAATTTCTCTCGTTACTAAAAACGGCAACAGCTCAATGGCGGGTGTTGAAATTGTCTCTACTTTTAGTCCATATAATTTATAAGCGCCTATAATTTTTTCAAACTTTCTATAATTCTTCTTTAGTCAAAATAAGACAGTTATCGTTTATTCTACCATCTTCCCAAAGGCCTGTGCACACACAGCAAAGGACTATGATGGAAGAAATGAAAATATGTAAGTCATCGGTTATACTACCTGTCCCGACACAGTTGACACACTGGTCCGCGTCACGCGACATGAAACTGTCCGCGCGAAGAGGAATCTGTGTGATGTACCGCACGTTTTGTACACAGGTATTTTAGTTGAAAAAAACGCGCAAACGTTGCGTTGCGCTCTGTAGTGTGAGAACTGCCTTACTTCAATTTGTACTTTCAAGTTACAAAAATTATGTTATATTATGTTGTGTGTATAAAAAAAACACTTTTCGTTATAGACGCAAAAGTAATAATTCTGTGAAATAATAGAATTTGATCTTTGATTGCTAAATCATTATTAACAACAGTTAAAAGTATAAAACAATATTAATATTTTCATACTATGTATGATATGTTCATAACATCATTGTTATACTCCTAACTTATCATGTATTTTGTTTTTTTTGTGTGAAAAAAATAACATCAAATAGTGGAGAAGCGTATACTGGGGCTCCATATTCTTTATCTTAAAGTCTGTATGCTACAAGAGCTAATTAAGAAACGCCTATTTCCAACTGCGGAATCTAAAAACTGCAGATATTAACAAAAACTATAATAGTTATATCATTTATATCATCGATAATCGCACAAAAACCAATTCGTATCTAATTAGCCGGTTTCCTCGGCCGAAGGTCTCTATGTACCAGTAGAATGCCGGAGAAAGGATACGGCGTTCCGCTACGTGTCGACATCGACCGCATACGGGCCCGCCGGGGGTACTAATCAATGAGGTAGTCATTTTTACACATATATTCAATATTCATCATATTTCGTCATTTCATCATTCACCACTTGACAGGACTCCGTGATCAGTAGATGTAAGACTTTTCCAATGTACAAATTGCACGCGCCCGTGCACTACTATGTGAATCTCTTGACGATCAGTCCATTGTCATAGGCCTTTTCGCTTTTATTAGCTTCATACGTATGTATGAAGTATATGTATGAATATAACATAGGCACATACTAATGTGCCTATGTACTTTTTTTCCGTTAACGCCGGGAAATGCTCTGAGGCATTCCGCGGGGGTTTCCCCAGGCGGGTATGTGGGACTCGCTGCGCTCGAAAACTGGTAAGTGGACGCAGCTCTACCCACTAAAACCCGGCGAGTGCCTTCAATGCCGCCTTTGGTGAGGTACCCCGGATCTAATATGCAAACAGAGCACCTCGACGGCTAGTCAGTCCCCCAAGGGACCGACACCTCCTCCACAGAGAGGTTGTCGCGCACCACAGAATAATCCCTCCCAACGTACAAAGAGCACCCTTGGCTCAATTAGCTTCACCCAAGTTGGAGCGGCTCACCCTAGGCTACTGAGCCCTACTGCCACCATAGTGCAGACACTATGGTGGGGTGCCTAAGTAACTGTGCCAATGTAACGGAAACTTTGAACATAATTTTGTCCTCCTCCCAAAGGTCGGATTAAATTAAAATTTGGGGCACTTATCAAGGACCCATGACAATTCAATATTTTAAACAATAAGACCCTTTATCTTTACTCAGATAATCAGCAAAATTGCTATAATATTACTAATGTGTCATGTGTGGTTTGTATCCTCACCCATTCTATAGCGTGTATCAAGTACGGAAAATGATCGCTTGGACAGTCTATATCCTGCCTCAGGGTATATCATACTTTACTAATAAAGAATAACGCTCGCGGTGGCCGGTCCGTGTTGGATGCGAGTGGCGAGGGATACGCCATCTTAGCGTTCATTGAAGGATGATGATAATGATGCCGATGAATAAACAATTTTTAATCGCATCAGTACATTTGACGAGTAAGGTCTTAAACAATAATTTTATTTAAAAATTTCAAAAGTATTAGAAGTAACGTAAAGTATTAAATGTAAATATTCAACTTATTTCAAATAGTTTTATTTTCTGTTCAATATTTACAATTTACAAATCTTTATCCGACAATTATTATAGTGAGGTAATTGAAACATTTTGGAATATATTATGTTTTAGTAAAATATAAAAATAAAGTCATAATAATATTTAAATATTTTTTGTATACGTTTTTCGGCTTAAATGAAACTTTTTAACACCAAATTTGTTGGATTATTACGTTTTTTAAAATGTTTATTGCAAATAATCCTAACTTTATTATTTGTCACATAAGAGTTAGATTATTCATTACAAATTTCACCCTCACCACCTCGATGTCCGGAAATCCTCAACAACTCGATTTTTACGACATTTCCTGCCTCGCACGACGACATTTTCCGAATCGATACGACTTAGGGACCTTCAAGAAAAGAGCATACTCATATTTGAAAGGCTGGCAACGCACCTGCTAATGATGTAGTGTCTATGGATGTCACTTATCACTTACCACCAGGTGAAATGACTGTCCGTTTGCCCCCTTTTTTATAACAAGGGAACTTTTTCGAATTTTACGATTTTGTATTATAATTAATTTTTCGCGTAAAACTTCATGTTAAATAGGCGTGAAGGCTACTTTCGTTTATATAATACTAGCTGTTGCCTGCAGCTTCGCCCGCGTTACTCAACTTCTATAAGTCACAGCGTGATGTTATATAGCCTATAGCCTTCCTCGATAAATGGGCTATCTAACACTGAAATAATTTTTCAAATCGGACCAGTAGTTCCTGAGATTAGCGCGTTTAAACAAACAAACAAACTCTTCAGCTTTATAATATTAGTTTAGATTTATGCTAATAGGTGACGAAAATAAAATCCTTTTAAAATTAAAAGTGACTACTACGATCTCAGCTGCGCACTGTTGCTACATAATATCTCAACGGACACGACAATAATCGAAAAGTTGTCAGTCTGTATGGTAAATTGTCTCTAACCTCTCGTGTTTTACTTTGTCTTGTAAAAAACTTTGACTAGGTGAATATAACCTGTATACTAGAAATTCAAATGCATAAAATACATTCACCAAAACATTCATTTTTTGTAGACTAGCTGTTGCGGCTTTGCACGCAGCTTCTAATAATAATTAATGTTGAAATGCCTAGCTTTCTCCATTGTTATTGTTGTTCAATCTCTCTTATATCCTCGTGTATTTTGGGCTAGGCTTAGACAGGTAATGATTGCCCCACAGCGAATAAAGGCAAAGCAAAACATTCTTCTTTTATTTAGGTTAGAATTTCGTGCCTTTATTTCGTTTAATATCCTAAGAGGAAAAGTTGTTAGAAAACGTCAAGGATGCTTCACGCGATGTCTGTAAAAAGTTGTCTTTCCTTCACTTTCGTTTATTGTGGATCAAGGAAAATCAGATTGTTAGAAAATTTTATGAATTACGAGATTAGATTGCTGCAAAAACATACGTACAGACAGACGAACTGTTCAAAGTTTTTTAAAAGAGACACCGGACAATAAGGCTAAAAAAATTAATGAATTGCGAGATTAAATTCATGCCAAAAAACAGACGTACATACAGACGAACTGTTAAAATTTTTTTAAAGAGACACCGGACAATTAGGCTAAAAAAATTAATGAATTGCGAGATTAAATTCATGCCAAAAAACAGACGTACATACAGACGAACTGTTCAAAGTTTTTTAAAAGAGAGACCGGACAATTAGGCTAAAAAAATTAATGAATTGCGAGATTAAATTCATGCCAAAAAACAGACGTACATACAGACGAACTGTTCAAAGTTTTTAAAAGAGACACCGGACAATTAGGCTAAAAAAATTAATGAATTGCGAGATTAAATTCATGCCAAAAAACAGACGTACATACAGACCAACTGAGCAAGTTTAAAAAAAGAGACACCGGACAATTCGGCTAAAAAAATTCAAAATACTCTTTCATCATATTGAGATAAATAACCTGCACATAATAACATAATCTCATAGACAACCTAAGGACAACCTCTCGTTGATTATTTTGCGCAACCAGAATCATATGTAAAAGAATCTAGGTGTGGTTTCGATCCTAATTAGCGCATTACAAAACTTTTATAAAAAAGATCTTAAATTATTTTCGTAAGGTATTTGTAATACATGTTGTAAATTTAGAATAATCTGATATAAGAATACTAAAACCACTAAGTGTGACTTACTAACTGTAAAATTAATTTTATTAAGTAATACAACTTCACAATCAGTATTTTGTTCGTATTGCAGCAGGGTTGTTTGCTGATGGACTCTTTTTATGAACGCCAAGATGACCGATACAATTATCAAATTATATTACGACCGCGTTAGATGCGAGTGGCGAGGGATCGGTCGTCTTGGCGTTCCTTGAGGGAGGCCTATGTTCAGTAGTGGACGGATAGGGGCTGATGATGATGACAATGATAATTACAGCACGAATATTTTGGTAACATTTTTTTTTCTCTATTTTGTATTTATATAAATATATTATATCTTTTTACGCCTACACAGTTGATCACATTTCGGAAAAAAATATCGGTAGTTATCAATTGAATTTTAAAGAAATTTTTGAGGATATTTTCGATTATCTAATCAATGTTTTTTTTTATGTTAGTTGGATAGGCAAACTGGCAAACGTACCACCTGATGTTAAGTGGTCGATGTCGCCCATGAACATAAACTAGTATATCTGGCACTAGCCCAGGCAACTCATTTATGTGTTGCCAATCCTGAGACATAAGATGTTAAGTCTCGGTGCCAGTAATTACACTGCCTGTCTTGCCCTTCTCTCCGAAACACAGCAAAGCTGTTTCACGGGAGAAATAAGCATTTAGGTAAATAAGTAGGCAGGTGAAGTCGCAGGCAACAGCTAGTTATAATAAATTGAGAGGTCACGTGTACGAATCTTACAGTGATACGTCAAAATATTATAAATATGAATGATTATAACGGAGTCGGCGGTGTGTTCAAAATATGTATATCAGCCGTCATACATAGGCGTGTATTAATTAACGCCAAAATTAAGTAAGTATAGCCTGACCAGAAAAATAACCGTCGCCTTACTGTGGAAAATTTCAAAGTAGGTGGAGCAAGGTCGCTCTTTACAACACGTAAAATGGTGGTAAGCTGTGAGACGTACTAAGGTCATTTATTCTTTTTATATACGTGGGTAACACTGAAAATGTTTAGAACTGGCCAGTTAAAAACATTGAAAATGAAAACTTTTATTGAATTTCAATTTTAGAACTCTTTGGTAACCTAATGTAGTATATTGCATTCAATTGTCATTTGTTTTTTTGAATTGGCGGCAAATCTAAAATTCTTGTTACACGTGAAAATGAACATAACGCGAGAAAAATTTCGGTCAATGATTTATTATGACTTTCGTTGTGGGCTTACTCAACAACAAAGCTATGATAGGCTGCGATTAGTATTTTTTAATGAAGCCCCATCTCGTGCCACTATTTACAATTGGTTTAACGAATTTAAGCGTGGACGTAGCAATCTCAGTGATGATCCGTGTGAGGGACGTCCTTTAACAGCGACTACTGAAGATAACATCAGTGCTGTGCGACGCATGATAGAGGAAGATAAGAGAGTGACCTATCAGCAGATACGGGCAAGCCTAGGCATTGGTATGAGTCAAGTTCAAAAAATATTACACGAACATTTAGGCGTCAGGAAGCTTTGTACCAGATGGATTCCCCATACTTTAACCGACGACCAGAAACGCCTCCGCATGGACTGGTGTCGCCAAATGTTAGATAAGTTCAACGGCGGTAACTCAAATGCTGTATTTGACATCATCACAGGTGATGAAAGCTGGATATATTGCTACGAACCCGAAACCAAAAGACAATCAGCTCAGTGGGTGTTTCCTTTCGAGCCAAGAGGTCAAGGAAAAAAGATGATTGCCTCATTCTTTGGTCGGAAAGGTCAGTTCGCGACAGTTGTGCTAGAAGATGGAAGGACAGTTACTGCAGACTGGTATGTCAATCGCTGTTTGTCTGTTGTCTTGGAAAAAATTCGACAGCAGCGCCCTCGAAGCAGGATCCTCCTTCACCACGACAATGCTTCAGCGCACTCCGCAAAACGGACTGTTGCATATTTGACTATGGCAGGTGTCGAGATAATGAGTCATCCGCCTTACAGTCCTGACCTGGCGCCCTGCGACTTTCATTTATTCCCAAGAACTAAAGATAAAATTCGAGGTATTCGCTTTACGAGCCCTGAAGATGCGGTGAAAGCGTACGAAAATGCCATAGAAGAGACTCCTAAGGAAGAATGGGCCCACTGCTTTTCTCAGTGGTTCCATCGAATGCGACGATGTGTAGAAAGAAACGGAGATTACTTCGAAAAACAATAAAAGTATTGGCAACTTTCTACATTAAGCCGTTTTTCATTTTCTATACATTTTCAGTGTTACCTAGGTATAACTCAAAGGTGACTGACTGACTGACATAGTGATCTATCAACGCACAGCTCAAACCACTGGACGGATCGGGCTGAAATTTGGCATGCAGGTAGATGTTCTGACGTAGGCCTCCGCTAAGAAAGGATTTTGATTAATTATACCCCCAAGGGGATAAAATAGGGGATGAAAGTTTGTATAAAACTTTGTCAATTTTAAACCGATCGGGCTGAGACTTTGCATGTATACAGATAAATAAAATTGGAGTGTCTGTTTGTAATATTAAAATAACCGCTTTTCACTAAGTGCATATAGACGTATACACGGTACATATACCAAAATAGCATTTTTAACAATTTTTGTTTGTCTGTCTGTCTGTCTGTTTGTTCCGGCTAATCTCTGAAACGGCTGGGCCAATTTTGGCGGGACTTTCACTGACAGATAGCTGATGTTATAAGGAGTAACTGAGGCTATAAAAATAATCATCATCAATCCGTATACGGCTGTAAACCTAAGTTAACGCGGGCGAAGCTGCGGGCAACATCTAGTACATAATATATTTTGAAGTGAAAACTTCTTTAGGCGCGGTACGCATATTTTTGAGATAAAATCTCTGGATTCGCGACACCGTTACCACCGTTATGAGACGCTATTTGACGTTTATATGACGTTTGATTTATTTATTTAAGATTATGCAATATTTGTTTACATAACCAATCGTCAAACACACTGAAATGTCAATGTCTTGCGGCCATTTTGTGCGCCGTTTTAATTGTATAGGTTGTCATAATCTATTACAGCCTGTATTATAGGTATTTGAATTTAATTGTCTTGTTTTCATTTCTATCGGCAGTCCCTGTGACTGGTTGGGTTGTTTTTTTTTTACTTTATTTTATTTATGAATAACCGAGTAATTGATGACTTCTTTCAGGCAACCCAAAAAAATATGTATGAAACTAGCTGTTGCCCGCAGCTTCGCCCCCGTTAACTTAAATTTACAGCCGGCCCAGCCGTTTCCGAGATTAGCCGGAACAAACAAACAGACAGACAGACAGACAAAAATTGTAAAAAATGCTATTTCGGTATATGTACCGTGTATACATCAATATGCATTTAGTAAAAAGCGGTTATTTTAATATTACAAACAGACACTCTAATTTTATTATATGTATAGTATAGAAACATCCAATTAAAAGATTCTATTGTATTATATAATTATTTTAATATTACCGTTTCTATATATTTTGTCTCATACATATTATGTCATTAAACAATTAGGGAGGTATATTATTTATTCTTTTAAGCAACCAGGACAGTAAATAAACATATTGACTAATAAATTTATGATACAAGTATATAATTATGTTACATCAACCTCCAGCGTTATTTGCAAATAACCGGTCCTTAAGTTCAAATCATATATGCACATGTGATCTTTGTTCCATGGTACGAAATGTACCTTTATGTTAATTTATTTATGAGATATAGCACAGGTGATTCGTCTTTTTGTTAATAATAAGTAACAATCATACCACTTTAACCTAGGTTAAAGTCCCGTGGTAAATTCTTAATAACTTGTATTACGGGCATTTACGGGTTCTAGTAACACTAAATTACAGCGTTTTATTAATAAGTTGGTGGTGGTACCCTAGTTAAAAAAGTTTTCTTCTATCAATTTAATCCTGCTATCTGATAGCAGCATCAAACTAGACTACACATATTGTGGTATCTGGGGAATGCTGAAAATATTTTCCTTAAAAAACCAGTTGGCTGATACATCTAGCAAAAATCCATAACGAAAGATGACAGCACAACCGCATGATAGCGACATGCCGCGTGTGGCGTCACGGCATTCGAGTCAATTTTACTGCCAAGGCGCGTCAGTAGAAGATTCACAACTAAATATATATCTTGAAAAATATACTCACCAGCTGTAACGTGGTGAGGTGCTTCTTCCACCACAGGTACTTCTGATACTGCGGCCCCATGGCTGCCATCATGTAGTAGCTGTACATGATCACGTGGACTAGGTTGTTCACAATGTTCGAGAAGGTTCCGTGACCACCTAGAATATGTAATTAAATATATTAGGACACAGCAACGTAACCGCAACCTCTCACTTGGAGCCCGCAATTGGATTGGTAAGTGGTCATCTTCACCTATTTACATAGGCTTCACTCACTATTGTTCCAGGTCCAGATTACATAGCTTGCAGCATCCTGAGACGCAAGCTGCAAGATGAGAGAAGAAGAGAGAAATGGTAAAGTAACACCACTCATCATATAAATGCTGCCATAAAAAGTTATCCAGTTCATGATCCATCTATATACCGTCTCACAATCGCTGTTATTTAAATCCATAGTGATCTATTTATTTCATCAAATGCATTTTCTTTATTTAAGGCGCGGCTCCACCGCGGCGCACGCAGAGGCTACGCACGTGCTTTAAAATATCAAATGCAAGAAAATGACAATTAATGTGTAGCATGTCCGTGGATTGTAACTTTTTTTTAAATGTTAGTTGGATAGGCAAACTGGCAAACGTGCCACCTGATGGTAAGTGGTCGACGTCGCCCATGAATATAAACTAGTTTACCTGGAACGAGCTCAGGCAACTCATCTATGTGTTGCCTATCCTGAGACATAAGTCTCGGTGCCAGTAATTACACTGTCTGTCTTTGTAGCGGAAACAGTGAACCTACATTTTCTTGCAAACGAAACTTGACAAATGTAGCCTCTCCGTGCGCCATGGTGGAACTGCGTCCTTACTGTTAGACTTACAATGAAGCTAATAACAATTAAATATATCACCACTGGGATGATTCGGCGATACAAAATGAGTAAAATCTTTATATTATTGGACATTGGTATTCGGTACGTACCCGCGATGAATTTCACCAGGACCCAAGCCTCGAAAGGTGTCAAAGAGTGATGGTACAGATGAAGCCAGGTTATTTGGCTCTTCTTCTTCCTCAGCACGAAGAATATCGTGTCCGCAAACTCCGAGAGCTTGGAGAAGTAGTAAACCCAGCATAGATGTAACATCTGGAAGAGATTATGTAATTAGAATTTCCATCAGTTATGGTCTTAAAGGATGTAGAGACTGCAAATGTTCATGTAGGAGGTGAACAGAACCCGGTTTGAAGTTGAACCTAATGACAGCTATGCTGTCGCGTTTCATGTGGTTTGTGAGTTACCGGTGGCCCATGGAGGGGGGATAGGGAAAAGGAGGGCGGCGCATCTGCGTGGCCTTGGTTGTGCGGATGTGTATGGTGTAAAATATATAAATAAACAAAGCAGCTTACAGACATGTAGAGTTAAAAAAAATATGTAAGTTTACTTTCCACAATATTTGCAAACCATGTCTATTTGTAACTCTATTTGTATGACAAGCTTTCTAACTTTGCAAGCATGAGAAAAGTTTCACATCCGAGGGCAGAACATAGATATTATACCGTCGTAATACTGACAATGGGTATATATACAGAGTGTATAGATAAGAACGAAGTAGAAAAGACGTACAGATTATGAGATGTGTTTTAAATACTGGGAGATATCCGCTTGTGCCGCGCGCCCGAATGAGTATCATCATCCAGCTGTGTTTCGAAAAGAACAGGTAGTGTAAAAAATACAAAAGGATAGACAAGATAAGTAAGTTACCTAGAATGGCCCCGAATTAACTCTATACCACCCTCTATATAACCACAGGTGATCCACTTGCCAGTTTGCCTATTCTGCTAAAAAATAAAGGACAAAATCGCTGAATTTTTTGTCAGCATATAAACTATCCCTGCTTAACTTTTTACCATCAAACATAATATAACCGAAATAGAGCGGTAATGTTATGTGTTTTGTATGAAAAATAATTACGTCAAATTTGTGCTGTGACGCTGCGCCGGTTCTGCGCTCTGATTGACCATTGATGGATGATTGGCCAACGGGACGTACATACAGATCACTGGTTTGTTGAATTGCTATTACTTCAGTGACAAATCACTGACCAGTTTCGGAATATTATGACTCTTTACTACTCTATCCGGTTATATGCTCTATGCTTATTACATTTTCCTCCAGCCTCATTACCTGGCTGGACCGCAGCCTACTTCACTCACGTCAGATGACGCAAAGGTAATTACGGGCGGGCAGCTTTCACTGTTACGATACAAGTTCATTGTAAAACGACCGCAAAGGTTGGGGTCAGAGAAATTGTAGCTACCATATTGAGTTCGATATTATAGTCAACTGGATAACCCAGGTCTTTTTCTGAAGGAGTCCTTAAGCTATAATAACTTAGGTGAGTTTGATTACATCAATGCGTGTCCACTAATTAGAGCTGCCAAGTAGACTTGCGAGGAAGAATGAGCGAGCAGACTTGGGACTCAATTGGGAGGAACAATGAAAGATTAGACTTGGGAGTACCTTAGGAGGAAAACGAAAAAGTTGACTTGGGAGTACCTTGGGAGGAAAACGAAAAAGTAGACTTGGGAGTACCTTGGGAGGAAAACGAAAAAGTTGACTTGGGAGTACCTTGGGAGGAAAACGAAAAAGTAGACTTGGGAGTACCTTGGGAGGAAAACGAAAAAGTAGACTTGGGAGTATCTTGGGAGGAAAACGAAAAAGTAGACTTGGGAGTACCTTGGGAGGAAAACGAAAAAGTAGACTTGGTAGTACCTTGGGAGGAAAACGAAAAAGTTGACTTGGGAGTACCTTGGGAGGAAAACGAAAAAGTAGACTTGGGAGTACCTTGGGAGGAAAACGAAAAAGTAGACTTGGGAGTATCTTGGGAGGAAAACGAAAAAGTAGACTTGGGAGTACCTTGGGAGGAAAACGAAAAAGTTGACTTGGGAGTACCTTGGGAGGAAAACGAAAAAGTAAACTTGGGAGTCCTTTAAGAAAAAACAATGACCGTGTCCAGGAGTCCAGTCTCCAGATACACACGTTGATCCATCCAAGAGGTAAATTTATCAAACAAAGGTTTTATTTAACCTTCCAGGGGGCCGTAATTATCAATACCTTCATTGGCGATAGTTTATAATATGTTTATTAATTTTACAATTAAGTCTATCCTACTAAGGAAAGGAAGGTCATAGCTGTCTTCCGAGGAGTGTTGTGTGTTTACTACTCTTACTATAGACATACTACACTAATTGTAATGATTCGAAATATCAAGCAATGAAAAAAATTATGTTAAATATTTTTTTATAAAATAAATAATTGGCTTTATATATGGATGCAAATTTAAAAAGACAATATATTTATAATCAGTTCTGTTTTGTTTTTCGTACCTATAGATATTGTGCAAATTTAATTCAGTTTTTGGAAGTTGAGTAGAAAATAAACACGTGAAAATGTACTTTTGTAGTATTTCCAGCGACCTTAATTCGACACAATCAGCTGGGCCATAACACACTTCACGCAAAAGCGGTGGCCCGGTGGGAGGGATGCCCTGTGCCGCGCTCATGGGTAGCTTATTTCTTGCTTAAAAAAGTATTGCTGTATTTCGGTAAGAAGGGAGAATAGGCAGTATTCTGTACGTATGGTGTCGCACGCTACATCTAACATACATTATCAATGGATAATTATAGTTTTTTATCGTTTTCTATCTCCTTGAATTCTGTGGCTTAGGTGTGAAATGTTTTAGATAGACGGTGAGAAACATGGATAGAGTTACTTCGTTTTAATATTACTAGCTCTTGCTAGTCTTTTATCCGAACTAAAACAGATATTTCCGGACTAATGATGATTACTTGGTTGACCAGTTTTGCCTGTTAAAACAATTTAAAACGGGATATTAATCATGTCTTTCACGGCCTAATTCGTGGAGTTCAATATTTCACCTTCATCTACGCATATCGTTACGGGTATGAACTATTATTGGACTGTTTGATACGATGTATGTAATGTGCGCGAGGTCTAAAATAAATAACAATTGGAAAGTGCACCTTGGCTCTTCAATTCGACCGACATTTGAAGAGCTTTAAACGAACAGACCTGCGGCCTTACTCTTGACACTTGATCCTATTGAAATTTAGGATTGGGATCGAGAACTTGTCAATCGGTACTCTTGTACGCTACACTACCTAGCGCACGATGTGACTCGATCACAGAAGAATTTCATGAAACTAATTGAAATTGGTATTTCTCAATCCCGTACATTTTTCGCACGCTTGACTATATTTTGATGTTGACGTATCGACTTCGAAATCGAGTTTGGGATTGAACGAAGAATTTACATAGTTTAACGTCAAAATATTGCCAAAATTATATAAGCGCTACTGTGGGACATCTGTTAATATAAATAAATAAAAAAAATAGTGTGTATCTGTATCCGAAATCATAAAAATTGTCAGTCTATTTTACATTTTTAAATATATTTTTAATAGAAATAAAAAAGCCTTTTGTTTCTTGCTTACTCCTAGTACATTTTCAGTTTCAGTAATAATGTGCATGCAAAATTATTTACACTTTCAAATTTATTTGACTAACTTTAGTACATAATTAAAAAAAATCAGTGATAAAATTATGATTAAGTGGTGGTACACATTATAGTTTTCATTATAAGAAGCAATATGATTAAAAATATTATATTAATAAGAGAAGAAAATGAAAATATTAATATATATTAATTTAATTAATCACATATAATTTTGCTAGCAAGAACCCCCTCAATGAAAGGTAAAGGCTTCCTCCAGAGATGACCAGTGCTCTCTATTCTCTGCCGCTCGCAACCATTTAGTACCTGCAACTTTTATGATGTCGTCTGCCCTCTGTCTCTCTGTCTCTCTGTCTTCCTCTTTTTCTCTGTCCTACTGGACCTGCCCATAATGTGGCCTTTTTAGTCCAGCGATTATCCCTAAGTCTCGCTACGTGTCCAGCCCATCGCCATTTAAGCTTTTGTGAATGGCTAAGAGCATCAATAGCTTTAGTTTTCTGCCTTATATCAGTGTGACGAAACTTTTGAATTTTCTTAATTTTCAAGATGCTCCCCTCCATACTCCTTTGGCAGGATGTAATTTAATTTTTTGTTTTTCTGGTAAATTTCCAAGTTTGGCAGGCTTATGTTAATGAGGGGAGTAGGCAGGTGTTCATGACTTTACTTTTCATTCGTATGGTCATATCGCTTTTGAATATTTCTTTGAAACTCCAGAACTTTTTCCTTGTGATTTTGATTCTTCTTTATACTTCCAATTCGTTATTTTGGTGGTTTAATGAAACTTGCTTTCCTAGATAGTTGTAGGCCTACTTTTCTACTTTCTTCGTGTAGAGTGTTTAACATTACTTGCAGTTGATTTGTGCTTTCTGATAGCAGGACTATATCGTCCGCAAATATGAAGTAATTCAAGTAGCATCCATTTATAGTTATGCCAAATTTTTCCCATTTTAATTTGCTAATGAAGACCTCCAGCACCGCTATGAAGATAGTCAGCGAGAGTGGGTCTCCCTGCCGTGCCTTTACTTATTTGTATAGGTGGCCCTGTAGTTTCCAGCTTCACTCGGCTAGTACTGTTATTGTAGATATTTTTAAAACTTTGATATAGTCTAGAGGCACTTCTTGACAGAGTAGAGTTTCCCATATTAATGAGTGAAGCAAAACGTTAAATAAAAAAGATTAATCTTCAATTTAAAAACTCTTCTCGTGTTTCTTCCGAGATTGAGTTGAGTGAGCTTAACAGGTATAAAATAACCTCCTCCTTTTTGAAGTCGGTTAAAAATTTGATTTATTTAACTTTTTTATTTGCCATGCCTATGCCAATGAAAATATAGGTTAAAGTATATTATGTATACTCTAGAGAGGCTTACAACTCAAAAGAAGATAATGTTTTTATCATTTTTGTGAACAAGTTTATTACATATTTTAATTATTTATGTATCTTAAGAATAAAATATTTTTAGAGGCTTAATAATTAATTGTATAATTATTAAAAGAAAGTCATGTAAAAAATAATAACAAGTATTTTTTATAGTTATGTGGTAAATTAAGTATGTTTAAAATATATTATAACCAAAGTGTGCTTTCACTTTCTTATTCGTTCGTTTGTTTGAACCTTCAATGACTAAAAACCCGTGGTAATGAATAAAGATTAAATAAGAGAAAATTGTGCTATATGGTGAATGTAATCCATTTTTTTTTTCTTCTTTTTTAATGAGATGGTAAGTGATAATCGACCCCACCATAGTTCAGGCCTTGGCGTGGCGGTGGGGCTCTGTAGCCTAGGGTGAGCCCAGAACCTTGGGTGAAGCTAATTGAGCCGAGAGGGCTCTATGTACCCCTCTTATAAGAAGAGGGAACAAAAGAGCAGGGGGCAAGGGGCGAGGACGGGAACCTCACCCCGTTGTACTGTCCCGACTTTGGGAGGGTTTGTTCTGTGGTGCGGGACAACCCCTCTTGGGGGATCTGACTAGCCGTCGAGGTGCCCCGTTTGCTCATTAGATCCGGGGCACCTCACCAAAGGCGGCATTGGTGGTACTCTCCGGGTTTTAGTGGGTAGAGCTGCTTCCACTTTTCGGGCGCAGCGAATCCTACATACGCGTTGGGAAGCCCACTCCTCACGCGGGGAGCATTTCCCTGCGTTAAAAAAAAAAGTGATAAGCGACATCAATAGACACCCGCTACATCATTAGGTGCTATATCTTATCATTGGCTAGATCTTTTCTAGTTCTCCGCGGTTGCTACCAAAGTAGATAAAACACATCTCTTCTCCATTATATTTTCATACTAGCTGTTGCCCGCAGCTTCGCCCGCGTTAGCGTAGATTTAGAGCCGTATACGGGTTGATGATGATTATTATAGGCTAAGTTACTTCACTGGGCAGACTCCTCCCGAACCTCGGAGGACCCAGCGCCGCCTGCAGGCAGCTATACTCCGGAGTCTGCTGGAGTATGGCAACCTACGGTGCACCCATCTGGGCGGGTCACCTTACCACGAGGAATAAGGCCCAGCTGCGCTCGGCGCAGCGGGTCATCGCGGTAAGAGTGATCCGGGGGTACCGTACAGTATCGTGGGCGGCAGCCACTGCCCTGGCCGGTGACCCCCCGTGGGAACTCGTGGCGGAGGTTCTTGCCGAGACGCACTCCTATGTCTCGGATAGGAGGTCTCTTGGTGAGAGCCTTACGCTAGACGGGATCCTTCGGGTTCGCCGACTAGGGCAAGAGGCGTTAATGCGAAGGTGGGTGGAGGACCTGGCGCAGCAGCCGTACGGCAAAAGCCTAACGGTAGCTCTGCGTCCGGTCCTTGAGCGATGGATGCGCCGTAAGCGTAAACCCCTCACCTTCCGTCTGACACAGGTGCTCACCGGGCATGGTTGCTTTGGTGAGTACCTGTGCCGGACGGCCCGCAGGGCCGTCCGGCACAGGTACTCACCACCGTTGACAGTGTGTCACGATTGTGGCGCGGCGGTGGACTCGGCCCAGCACACCCTCGAGGTGTGCCCGAGATGGGCGGCGCTGCGTCATGATCTGACATCGGTCATCGGAGGGGACTTGTCTCTGCCGAGTGTCATCATCGCGATGCTCGGCGACGACGAGTCCTGGACGGCGATGGTTTCCTTCTGCGAGGCAGTAATGTCCCAGAAGGAGGCCGACGAGCGGGTGAGAGAGGAGGCCGCCGACGAGGCCTCCCCCCGTGGGCGACGAACGGGGGTGCGCAGGAGGCGCTACTTAATGCGCCTCCAGTAACGCCCCTGTGCTCGTGTCGGGTTCAGGATGGGAACCTGGGCTCAGTATGACACGACGTCGCGGGGACTGCCCAAGCAGCCGGGCAGCCCCCCTTAAGAGGAGTAGTCTGGCCTTCGCCGGGGCCAGCCTGTCGCTGAGGTGATCCTGTTGAATGCCTATCCGGGACCCTCAAATTAAAGCGGCTGAAGGCGCTCGCAGTGGTTTTAGTTTACGGGTAGGGCACTCCCAGGTGCGAGTCCCACATAGGGTCAGGATCTACCCGAGATCCTGGCTACATGCGCAAAAAGCATTTCCCTGCGATAACAAAAAAAAAAAAAAAAAAAAGGCTAAGTTACTTCCTATAACATCAGCTATCTGCCAGTTACAGTCCCATCAAAATCGGCCCAGCCATTTCTGAGATTAGCCGGAAGAAACAGACAGACAGACCGACAGACAGACAAAAATGAAAAAAAAATGTTGTTTTGGTATATGTACCGTGTATAAATTCATATGCATTCAATAAAAAGTTGTTTTTTTTTTAATTTTACAAACAGACACTCCAATTTTATTTATCTGTATAGATTCAACTGGTAGATCCAAAGAGAGAGATCACAGAGCTCTTAATATCTGCAATACCAAATCACAACACGAATAAGTCTGACTCGAGTTTTCTGAACTTATTTACGACATGTCTATCCGTGTGTAGGTCTGTGTCGTTTTCTCGCGACCGGTATCATCGCATCTCGCTTTCTACGGCTAATGACTCGCTGCTAATTCGCACTTGTCGCGTTCGTCATATACGAGGAAATAAGGTTTTGTGAACTTGAATATACTAGACACGACAACTTGTCCAGAAAAAAGGGTCACTGTACTATTCAGGGTTGAGACTATGTAGGCTCTACCTACAGGAGTGTAGAGTCTACCTTAAACAATGTTTAAGGTAGACTTTTTTAGAATTGTTTAAAATAAGATCTATCTTTTTTCGTTATGAGAGCGAAAGTGAAGGCAGATAATCGAAATATTTGTAAAGGATGCGAGTGGCAAGGTATCGGCCGTCTTGGCGTTCATTGAGGGACGCCTATATTCTGCAGTGGACGGATAGAGGCTGATGATGATGATGATGAAAGGTGTCTTGAGGTTGTATTTTTTTGTTGGTGGTTAGGAAGTCTCTTTATCAAACAACTTAAGATATAATTTATGTTGTAGGTTGTTGTTGATAGGCAGACCGAGAAACGAGTGATCTAGTTAAGTCAAAGTCAACTATAAATATAGATTCATCCATTACCCCACCATGGTTCAGGCCTTGTCGTGGCGGTGGGGCTCAGTAGCCTAGGGTGTGCCCAGCACCTTGGGCAAAGCTAATTGAGCCGACGGAGCTGCTCTTTAAGCTGCTTGGAGCGACTTTTATAAGAAGAGAGGACAATAGAGCAGAGGGACAAAGGGCGAGGATGTAAACCTCACCCCATTCTACTGTCCCGACGTTGGGAGGGGTCGTTCTGTGGTGCGGGACAAGCTGTCTGTGGAGAAAGTGTCGGTCTCTTGGGGGACTGACTAGCCGTCGAGGTGCCCTGTTTACTCATTAGATCCGGGGTACCTCACCACAGGCAGCATTGGCGGCACTCGCCGGGTTTTAGTGGGTAAAGCTGCGTCCACCTTACCACCTTTCGGGCGCAGCGAGTCCCACATACTCCCCACCCACTACCCCGCGGGATGCATCTAGAGCATTTCCCTGCGTTAAAGAAAAAAAAGGTCCACCCCTGTACACCACCCATAGCCAGGCATCATAAAGGAGTCAGAAAATAAACGAGGTTACCTGGGATTAGCATGATGACTAGCTCGTATACGAGACGTAAGGAGGTAAGTTCCGATGCCTATCCTACCCTCTTTCCGAAACACAACAAACCTGCACTGAAGAAACAAGCAGGACAGTGGTCTCCGTGTTGACGGGTGCGTCATCGCATCCCTCCACCCCATTGGCTTGTGGGTAAAATATATGCAGCAGGAGGTCAAACTCACCCGTCTCGCTTTTTCACTGTCGCTGTAGTCGACCGGCTGGCACGAGAGGCTGTAGTCATCCCACCATCCTGACATCAGGTGCTGGAACAAAAGGAAACAATATCAGCACAATAATAATAATATGTTGGGACAAGTCACACACGGCCATCTGATCCCAAATTAGGCAGAGCCTGTTCTTATGTTAACCAGACCACTGATATATACTTATATCTTTCTAAATACATACATATTATAGATAAATTACACCCAGACACAGAACAAATAATCATGCTCATAACACAAACATTTGTCCTGGGTGGGAATCGAACCCACGATCTTCTGGTTTAGCAGTCAGGGTCACTAACCACTAGACCAGTCAATCCAGTCAGGCCAGTCAATAATAGAACAATACTATTTTATGATGGCCAGCCACAATTAGAGTTAGGATTGGGAGTCGCGTTTCCAAAAAATATCCTATACAAAGGTCCAATTCATCTTGTGATAGAAAATAAGGAGTTACATCATTTTACCGGTGGGAGGGAAGCCCTGTGCCGCGCTCCCGGCTGCATGGGTACCACCATCTTGATTGTTTCACCCGTGAAACAGCTTTGCTGTGTTTCGGAGAGAAGGGCAAGACAGGCAGTGTAATTACTGGCACCGAGACTTAACATCTTAATGTCTCAGGATAGGCAACACATAAATAAGTTGCCTGGGCTTGTTCCAGGTAAACTAGTTTATGTTCATGGGCGACGTCGACTACTTTCCATCAGGTGGCACGTTTGCCAGTTTGCCTATCCAACTAACATAAAAAAAAAAAATAAAAAAATAATATTAAGAGGATAGCAACGCACTTGCAAGTCTCTGGTCTATATACTATAAAGTCCTCGTATGTCTATAAGAATCGATAATCATTTACCCCGAGTTAAATAATCATTTGTCCCATCTTTTAAAATCACAAAAAATGTAAAATATTTGCTGACTTTAACGGCTTACGATATTTTATAAATCGCACAGATAACTGTTAGTCATTGACTTAACTGTCGCAGAAATCAGAAAATATTGCTGCTTTGAGGTTACTGCAGGTTGCCCGTGATTTTGTTGGACTAAAGATAAAAGAGTATATTTTATGCCTTAAGAGGTGACATACAATTACTACAGTATTTTAATTATGATGAAAATAAATTTATCAAAAACTAGCTGTGTAACGCAGCTTCGACCGCGTTAAGTTAGATTTACAGCCGTACCCGGATTGATGATGACTTGATGATGATTTTATAGCCTAAGTCCTTACAACATGAGCTTTCTGCCAGTGAATGTTTCATCAAAATTGGCCAAGCCGTTTCAGAGATCAGCCGTAACAAAAGACAAAAATAGTAAAAAAATATGGTTAAAAAAAACTAAAAAACACGCATTAATAGCAAACCCAACAAAAAATTTGAAAATAATTTTTAATGGATGAATTAAATGGGTTAAAAAAATTATTTATTGTAAAAAAGCGTGGTGCTTGTAACTAAGTTTTTATATTAACTTCACTTTTAAGAAATAGATACCGATGAAATATTTTTAATAATGAATATTGAGCACCTCACCTGAGTGGTATATGTACCGTGTATACATCCATTGAATAAAAAGCGGTTATTTTAATATTACGAACAGACACTCCAATTTTATTTATCTGTATAGATGTATACATTTTTGTTATCTTTCCTGTCTGTGTATACATAGTTAAAATTTAAGAAGTAGTTCTATATAATTTGACATTCAGCTCTTAGGTGGAACACCGAGGAGGCATGATGGCTGCTGCTGGTCATGATGGAAACATAGAGCAAGTGTTGCATTACTACCATAGAGTTAATTGCCGAAGAGAAGTGGCAATCTACCACCGGATCTACCGGAGGGCGCCTTGACCGTTTTCCTCGAGGTCACGTGAACATGGTATTGAGACATAATTGCTGTTACCAACTAGTTGATCCAGCTCAAATCCAGCAGCCACAAAACTCAAGAAGTAAGAAGTGGATTTACTTGAAATGTTTACACAAGGTTGCATTTCTAAATGAAAATGTCTCATTTAAGTCATTTCGGAGTTTCTATGGGAACGGGAGTCACGTCGGATTGTGGCCGGGCTACCAAGTTGTCTTAAGCTCTACACCTGGTGGGTTAGCCAAGATGCCATTCTACAATCGTAAACGCTAGTAGAAAAAATGTATGGATATGACATTTAAGACCACGTGATTTATTCATATAAAATGTCATTTTCATACAATTATTAGTTTTCTACTAGCGTTTACGATTATAAAATGACATCTTGGCTAACCCACCTCACATCTCGTCATGTTAGATCGATTTTTCGATACGTTGCAGTGATGAAAAGTCTTGTTGGTGTCTATATTTCTAAATATACATTCAAACAGAGTAATACGACTACATACAGTAATAACATAGGAGTATTTTCGAAATATTTCAGTAAGGCTTTCGAATGGACATCTTTCTGAAACTAATCACTAACGCAAACGAAATCTTTAATAATAATAATAATAAATCGTTTATTTTCAGGCACTATGGCCCATAGATATATAGACCTTATAGACTAACATACATAAAATAAATTACATTAGTGTAAGTATAAAACCTTAAAATTATGTTAGTAAACTTCCTAGTGTTACGTTTTCGTACGTTCCGGTGGTTAAGACCATTGGATTGGACTGGTTGTTATAGTTATTAAAGATTAGGATTTGTAATAAAATGAGATAGAATTCTTACTTCCACTTTATTAAAGACGGAAACACGAGACACACCATGCAGTACATTGGACGCGAAACAGAAGAGAATTATATATAAAGATAATAATAGTGTTACCATATAAATGTAAACTTTCTCAAATCACAATACTTATGTTAATATAAAATTTACTATCTTAACAATGGTATTAGAAAGTTTTCTTCTCTGATTGTTTTATTTCTCTACACATTGGTAAGTTTGCAAATGGATTCTCCTGTATCAATGGCCATTGGTTAAACTTGCACAAGACGAGTCCTATTTCATAAGAATCAATGAAGTTAGGGAGATTCTAAACAATTGATAACCTCTAGCTTATAAAAAACCGTGGGTAAACTATCTATTATGTGTAAGGACGGCGTGACCTTAGGTCTGATGAGAATTCTTATACAACCCAATGCCAAAGCTAAAACATAAATTATTTGACATTACATTACACTGTATAATTTAATTAGATTTTTTAACGTCCAACTCGTATTTGGATACTTCGATGGTGGAACCGTTGGCGTTTATTATAATAAGCCTAAGTACAGCAGTGGATCAAGTAAGTACATTTTTGGGATAGTAATGATGATGAGTAGGTGGAGAAATTCAGTATGTTACCAATTGAGTTCAAATAACTGGCGAAATAAACTCATTGGACTTAATCTTTTCAATATTTCCAATTAGAGAAATTAGAGAAACGCGAAAGTTTGTATGGATGTTTGTTACTCTATCACGTAAAAACTGCTGAATTGATTTTAATTAAACTTTACAATTATATAGCTTACACATCAGAATAACACATAGACTATAATTAATAGAGATCTTGGGTGAATTGTCTGAAAATCTAATC
Organism: Helleia helle; assembly: GCA_963853865.1. Lineage (NCBI taxonomy): Eukaryota > Metazoa > Arthropoda > Insecta > Lepidoptera > Lycaenidae > Helleia > Helleia helle. Next base: position 2,662,851 of record OY971425.1, on the reverse strand, counting down.
CTGCGCAGACAAAGTCGCGCCACCAGCTAGTAGATAATAAGTTGAAGATATTTGTGGCTAAATATTTACTTCCCATAAGCATAACATACTGAATACCCTAACTCGTTTTCGTAAGACACTTTCTCCATTAATCTTTATCGGACTATTCAAAACACTTTCATTCTAAGAACATACAGTTAAGCGTTTGGTTCAATAGTAACGACATTTTGTTTGTCTCTCGTTCACCATCATCATTATCCGCCAGAATTCGCAGTGCTGGAGAAACGGTATCAACAACTCCTCTGTCCTCCTACCTTCTCTCCTCCTGTCCTCTATCCTCCTCTTTCTTGGTCTACACATTGATTTCTAATTTAAGATCCTCGGTTTGTTTTATTGTTCTTAACATTTTGTTAAAATTTTGTAAACACGAACGAATATAGGTAATGGATTGGATTTTAATATTCGCTAACTTCATCAACATCATCGACCTGTCATCGCCCTGCTGGTCATAGGGCTCCCGTTTTTTCTTCACCAGCTTTCCCACGTCATGACGAACATAGTGTTCAGAAAAGATTATCGACCAAAATAACAAATTAACTCAATAGCAACACATTGCAAACAAAAAAAAAAATATTAAATAGATATTATACTACTACTATAAAGATAGATTGTAAACAAACCAGTCACATTCGTTAAGAAGTTGATAGTTGTTGGGCTAAGGATGTATAAGAACAGGGTGTCATCACTGTAGCAGTGAAGTGGACACTGCTGATCACACCCTGGCGGAGTGCCCTGCGTGGGCGCCAGAAAGGGCGGACCTCGTGACTGAGGTCGGCGCCGACCTTTCACTCCCTGCGGTCATCCGCTCGATGACCGGCAGTGAGAGTGCATGGGAGGCAGTCCTCTCCTTCTGCGAAGTCGTGATGCCGCAGAAGGAGGAGGCGGAGCGGGTGAGGGAGCGCACTGGTGCCCCTTCTCGCAGGATTCTCGCAGGAGAGCGCGGCGGCGACAGGCGGTCGCACCGCCGTGAGGGACCTGTGCGTGGCTGATCGGGGGAACTGCCGCGCGCGCGTAAGGTTCGTGCTATAAGGCACCCTTAGGTGTTCAGGGTGCCTTAAGTGGAGTAGAAGGAGGGAACGCCATCCCCTGCCTTCAGAGGAGAGTGCCTCCAGGCACACCGTCGCCGGTGCGGACAATACCATAGTTCCCGCACCGGGCCAGCACGATTAGAAGAACACCGCTGGGGTTTAGTGGGTAGAGTCTGCGCCCACTTTACCATCTTTTCGGGCGCAGAGAGTCCTACATAACCCCCGAGCTCCCCCGGGCTCGGAGGCATGCATCAGAGCATTCCCCAGCGGGACCAAAAAAAAAAAGGATGTATAAGAACGAAAGTAATGTAGGTACGTCAAGATGTAGTTAGTCGTAGCTAGAACACAGAAAGCTAGAATCTAGATATTTTTTCAATATTCATTGACACCAGGTTAACTGGATTATCCTCCACTAGACGGATCGGGATGGTTACGAGAGTGTTTTGTCTAGTGCTATAGTAGAGTGATGATATCAACATCGTAACCACAAAGTGGCGTATCAAGGCAAACAAACGATTTTCCTAATTAAGCACCCGTGACGTTATCTATTTTCTTTCCTGATGGTCTTTATTACAATTACTTTAGGTTTGACATCGCAAATCAAGAATACTTTGTTTCATCTTCATAATGGTCTTATTAGCTTGTACTTGTGATTTTCGCACTCCTTTTCACATTCCTTGATAGTAAGGCTTGGTTGATGAAAGAACGGGATGATGCACTTTAAAATATTACTCTTAGTATGAATCATCAATCTTTTGTCAGATTTAAACACAAGGTAGAGAGAGTCTTGAACATAGCACATTAACAGCCAGTTCAGTCTTCGTCTTCTTACTACGTTCGTACATAATCGAGATGTGGTGATTTTAGAGAACAGAAATTTTTCACAAAATTCTTGTCCTCTAAAAGCACCCCGCTTGAAACGTGCTCTGGTTGATTGAATATAGAAATATAGCTTTGAAGTAATTATAGTCACAAAAGAGGCTCGAAGTAGGCTGCCACGAAGCTTCCCTAACATATAAGAAAAAATATCCTTATTACTTACCTCATAGAACATATACGACGATAGCAGCACCTGGAACGCGTTGTACGACACTAGTATAGTCTTGAGCTTGAAAGGCTTCCTGTTGGCCATCCACAGCGGCCCAGCGACCATCACGAAGCCGAGGTACGCGACCACCATCGCGAACGTCAAGATCGGTGTGTCGAACAGGAACCATCCTTGTACTCTGGGATCTGAAAAGGGTTTTTTAAAATTAGTTTTGGATTTTAATAAAATATCAATTAAATAGTTTGCAAGATTTTATCTTGTTTTTTTTAAAGATTTTATCATTTTTTTTAATGTCAGAGGGCAAATGAGCAGTCGGACCCTCACGGCGCCGACGCCCATACACATCCGCACAACCAAGGCCACGCAGATGCGCTGCCCTCCTTTTCCCTATCCCCTCCCAACGGGCCCCAGAAACTCACAAGCCGCACGGAACGCGACAGCATAGCTGTCACTTGACGCCGGTGTTATGTGAGCGGCACCCCCACCACCCCATTCGTGCCGGCCCAGTTCGGCTGCAATGTAGCATGGCACTACCTGTTACTAAATTACTTTCATTGTAAGATTTATATGTCTTCGATTTTTCCGAATCTTAATTAAATTAGATTCATAGTTTGTCTCAGACTTTACGATGGATTTTTATTAAATCACAATCAAATTAGATTCACTGTAAGATTTTTAAGTCTATGACCTTTGGATATTTATAGAATCTGAATGAAATTAGTTCCATGGTAGTTAAATGCTTAATTGTAAGTCTCCAACTGCGTCTGATCAAATCTAGACGGAAATTGGTATATCGTTTTTGCTGCCTTGTACATGATAAATAATAGTTATGACGGACGCATGACAAAAAATCATTTTACTTTTCTATGGACCTTGATCTAGTAAAAACAATTTTCATTCAATAGGTATTGCTAATTAAAACTTGATTAGTTTTAAATATTAATTAAATCAAAATGGTATGATAGCTGATGGAAATTATAATTAAATAATTTATAAAAACCTATTTATGTGCAAGTTCGGTTTATCTATTTGTAAAATTTTTGCTCGCACCTGATATCCTACTAATATCATAAACGCGAAAGTTTGTACTTTGTAGGAATGTATAAATGTATGTTTGTAACTCTTTCACGCGAAAACTATTGAATGGATTTTAATGAAACTTGGCAATAATATAGATTATACATTAGAATAACATATGGACTATAATTTATCCCTGTACTCCCACGGGATTGGAAGTACGCGGGTGAAACCGCGGGGCGCTGTGATACTCTATTTTGTCTTTGAATATACCAAATGCAGATGTGCAAACTTTGCACACCTTAAAATTGTATCCTCATCAAATATTATGCATATTTACTTGTTTGTATGATCATCGAATGATAATGAAATTTTAAAAACCGTTTTTATGGTGCTAAGAACAGGTTTGATCACAGCCTATAAAGCCTACACAGCTTAGACCATCGCCTATAAAATTATTGTAATAAGTACAATATTTTGTATACATTTGAAACGATTAGCTGTAAAAAAGATTTGATCTAGCACAAAAATAATGTATTAAAATATGTATAAGATACAATTATATCACTAATACATGAAAACCTGCTAAAATTAAGAGTCTAAAACTATCTTGGATAGCATGTAACTGTAACTACAATTAGACAAATAATATCTCACAAATTGTGTTTGTTTTTAAGCATTATTAATAATGATAATTAACTAGCTAACTAGCTAAAATCCAGAGAAGCGCTGATAGTTGAGATTCACTCGCGCGCTGACAGTTCCAAAAAACGGTTTTTCAAAATTAACGGTTTTAAGTTTTTTCCTTTACTGAATATTGTAAGACCTAGCTTCTTAATAAATTTTATAAATATATTATGTCAATGTAAAGTACGCTATAGTTAGACAGACCGAAAGACAGAATGACAGACAAGGGATGTACGATGAACTGTATGCATTTTGAAGAACAGAAACCTAGAAATGAAGTATTTTGGAGCGAAAGATATGTTTCCTCCTCGTATCATTCGCCGTTTGTCTGCATTGGGGACTGGCTACAGTAATTAGTGACAGTCATCGAGCATATAAGTAATGTGAGCATAAAATTCCGAAACTGGTCATTGATTTGTCACTGACGTAATAGCAATTCAATCAACCAGTGACTTGTATATACGTCCCATCCGTCAGTGGCCATCATTCGGCCAATCAGAGCGCAGAACCCATTCCCACCCATGAACCTACCATGGTTCAGGCCTTGTCGTGGTGGTGGGGCTAGCCTAGGGTGAGCCCAGCACCTTGAGCGAAGCGAATTGAGCCGAGGGGGCTCTTTGTACCCGTCTTATAAGAAGAGCGGACAAAAGAGTAGGGGGCAACGGGCGAGGACGGGAACCTCACCTCATTTTACTGTCCTGACGTTGGGAGGGGTTTTTTTGTGGTGCGGGACAACCCCTCTGTGGAGGTGGCGTTGGTCCCTGAGGGACTGACTGGCCGTCACGGTGCCCTGTCTGCTCAATAGATCCGGGGCACCTCACCAAAGGCGGCATTGGTGGCACTCGCCGGATTTTAGTGGGTAGAGCTGCGTCCACTTACCAGCTTTCGGGCGCAGCGAGTCACACATACCCACCTGGGAGACACACTCCCCGCGGGATGCGTCAGAGCATTTCCTGGCGTTAAAGATTAAAAAAAAGTGCGCAGAACCGGATCAGCGTCGCAGCACAAATTTGGCGGAATTGGTTTTCATTACCGCTCTATTCCGGTTATATGCTCGATGGTGACAGTAATGCCAACTTTAGTCTCGTGGAAGGAAATGCTTGAATCTTAGCACAATAAGGCCTAGTCTTGGGTGAATTCGAAAATGTAGATTACAATATTTTTATACGTCCGTCATACATATCTTAACGCAAGACATGTTTAATTGGAAGTTTCACTTGTATTTTATATTCTTAACATATATGTATTTAAATAAACCGTTATATGCATGTCGTAACAACAACAATAAGTAGCATAGTAACTAAATGCTTTGGAATTTAAAATAGTTATGTTTATAACAATTTTCGCTTTTTTTGAATTTATTTTAAGCACGTGGCTAACGGTAACTTTTGTCTAAAATATCTTTAAGAGTACGTAGATTGTTCTAAATAACATTATTTTTTTCACATAACTGTGGGCAATATCTAGTTACTGATAAAAACAAAGCAACATTAGGTACCCTTGCGCAACGAGGATTGTTTGTGTTTTAGAAATAATAATAATAATAATATCAATCTGATCCCGTGGTAAGTTCTCGAAGAACTTGTGTTACGGGTACCAGACAACGAAAATATATTTAATACTTTTATACTATACATATATTTAAGATCTTTATTATATAATACACATATTTAATACAAATCCATCACCCAGGAACACAGAAAATATTTTTGTTCCCTGGCGGTATTCGAACCCGGAACCTCCGGCTTGAGCGCCAACGCGCTTACCACTGAGCCACAGAGATCGTCGAAAAATGATGATCAGATATCACTTATTTTGTTTTTTTTTTTAATATAAAGTGATCATAAGTAATTACAAAAACTGCCTATTTATTACTTAAGTTCAAAAGAAGTTAAGAGTCTAGAAAAATGAATTGAGATCTTTTTAGGGTTCCGTAGCCAAATGGCACAAAAAATGTCTTTTTTCAGAAACTATAAGAACTATACTGTTGAAACTTGGTAAGTAGATGTATTCTGTGAACCGCATTAAGATTTTGATACAAAAATAGAAAAAGAAAATGTATTGACATTTTGGGGGTCCCCATACTTAGAACTGAAGCTCAAATTTTTTTTTTCATCAAACCAATACGTGTGGGGTATCAATGGATAGGTCTTTAAAAATGATATTGAGGTTTCTAGTGTCGTTTTTTTCTAAACTGAATAGTTTGCGCGAGAGACACTTCCAAAGTGGAAAAATGTGTATGTCCCCCCTGTAACTTCTAAAATAAGAAAATGATAAAACTAAAAAGATATATGATGTACATTACTATGCAAACTTCCACCGAAAATTGGTTTGAGCGAGATCTAGTAAGTAGTATTTTTTTTAATACGTCATAAATCGTAAACCGCAATTTACCTTTCATTCAATCAACTCAAACGTAAACAACATTTAATTTCATAAACATAAACCTTATTTTTTGTTAAAGTGTCTAATGTTTTATACTATGTAATGGTACTGAACCCTTGGTGCGCGAGTCCGACTAGCACTTGAGCGGTTTTTTTTTTTAATTATTGTTGTCTAGGTTTTTTTAAACAAAAGCATCCAATTTGTATATTCAAATCAATTTGTATAATAATAATAAAGATGGACAGACATACAGTCGCCATCTCGTACAATAAAATAGCAATCATGTTTTCATCTAATGTATAAATATAATTTATTACCATTGAGTGAAATAGCACACCGTTATTATAAACTCGTATACTCATTATTAAATAAATTAAACATTAATTATGGTAACGAGTATATATTTAAGAACGATAATATCTACCATTATATGTTCCACTGCTGGGCACGGGTCTCCTCAAAATCAAGCGAGGAAGGTGTTGGGCCATAGTTCACCGATGCATGGGTGAGCTTCACACATCTTCAATGACTTTTTATCTCATCGGGCGCAGGTTTCCTTACGATGTTTTCGTACACCGGCGAGCAAGCGATGGTCTATGTTTGGAACGTACGTGCACGTAGAAATGTTGAAAAACCCATTTCAAGGATCAGGATCGAACCCGGACCTCCCACTTAATAGACCGAGCCCATACCCACTAGACCACCGTCGCTCATATTTAAGAAATTTGTCTAAAAGAAAAATCACCATATTCATTAAAATTTGATGGTATGTAAAAAGCCCTAGTTCTGATAATAGTATATATCATGTATGCTTCATATTTACTTTACAGTAAAATATTTACATTTCACAGCATTAAAAAAATTCTAGGTGTAAAGGTGTTATCAAACTATCATAGTAATTTTCATTTTTGTTTATCATGTTTTTCACTTTTATTTTGAGGATCTCGACATTACGGCATTGTCTACGAATGCCTTGTTGACCTGTTATTTTTAGATTAAAGATTAATATTATAAAGCTAAACAGTTTGTTTGTTTGAACGCGCTAATCTCAGGAGCTACTGGTCCGATTTGAAAAATTCTTTCAGTGTTAGATAGCCTATTTATCGAGGAAGGCTATAGCTTTTCTCGACAGTGTGACGCTGTGACTAACAGTAACTAAGTTGAGTAAGTTAACACGGGCGAAGCTGCGGGCAACAGCTTGTTAAAGATAAATTACGACCAGATCAAATAAATTACGTAGTATTTGGGACATAAAAATGTATACGTTTTCACCAAATTTCGCGGAAAAAAAATATTTTTGATAGACCTCGATTCTCCCGCCCAGATCTCTTCAGTTTCCAATGGGTTTCATTCTACTATAATTTTGTTCCACTTTTTATCATTTTATATTTCATATTTTTGGAACACTCGAAACACTTCATTACACCAAACGATTATCCTAAAGATAAGAAGCTATCTACATCAAAGTTATTTGTTATATTGATTGATCGTATATGAAATAAATAGGATGAATAGAGATGAAATTGAAAAAACAGTTCAAAAACAGTACGCTATTTACCAAAAATTGTTACAAGAACCCAATGAAGCATACTAAGAAGAAACAGAATTGCTAAATGGAGTAGGAGTATGGACATAGGCACTGAACAGAGAACGCAACTTGGTGTAAAAAGGGATGACGCAATTGTTTAGCTCTAGAAAATCCAGTCAATTGGAAGAATGACATCTCTTTCAACACGACGGAAAGTCGGTTGACTTGTAATTGATATGAGGAATATATTATTATTATCTATGTAAATTCTGCCAGTAGCGAAATATCAGATGTCTTGGAATTCATTAAGAGAGACTTATTTTTATATGCTGCAGCAATCTCAGGACTTCTTAAAGATAGACAGACATTTTTCGCACCCACAAGGGAAAAGTATTCAAGACAACAAAAAAGAATTGTAAGAAGTTCACTTTCGTTTATCCATTTATATATGAATAAAAATTGGCATTTTTTATGGCAAGGGCTTTTATGTTTCTAATTTGTTTCTAACAGTTCCTCGTATCTATCTGACTGATTTGACGCAGTTATTGAAGCTGCAGTCAACAACATTTTATTTATTCAACAGCGCTGTCCTAATTTTTTCTTCATTCATTTCTCGTTCATTATCACGCAGTGCGTTGTTAATTAAACATATACTTATAGAACACAGCATAGCTGTTTAACAGAAAAAATAAGACATCATAAGTCTTTCGATGACATAAGTAAATTGGCAGACATCTTGGGTGTAGGCAGTATTTGGGCATTCATGCTCAATTACTGATTTACCACACTTTTACTTTGATGATCGAATTGACATCTTCGCACACCAATTTTTACCCGATTGGGTCATAAGGATGGTTATGTTATTGAGTGTATATTTATGTATGATATAAAAATATAGGTAATATTTTTTCACATTTTGTTATGGTTTTAAAATATTAACTCATTAATTTGACATCAAAGACAACAAAACAATTAAGTGACTCGAAACTAAGAGGAAAACTTACTTTATGATAAGATTTAGCCTTGACTAATATCTAGAATCGTTATGACCTAAAACCATGACTTTTTTAATTGGTTACTTAAGGAAATTTTTATTTCTACTATTATTATAATCATGCGATACTTTACAGATTTGGAGTTGAAGGCCCTTTTGAAAGGACCCTTTTGGAAGCTTACAGGAAGTGATTTTACAAATAATATAAATGTGAATATTCAAGGCCGGATTTAGGGGAGGGCAACCAGGGCAACAGCCCCGGGGCCTCCACAAAAGAGGGGCCCCCACAATAGAGACTTCGAAAAAAAAAAATTCAAATTCAGACTAGTAAACAACTTTTCCTTTCATATTTTTTTTTCGCGTTTTTCATGTTTGTACAAAGTACTGTAGGTAAAGACCTACAGTACTTTGTACAAACATGATTACATTAAATATTAACAGAAATCATCGATCTATATTTGTTCACTTTAATCAGGCAGTCAGTAAAATATCAAAATTTCAAATGGCTAAATATAATTTGGGGCCAAGGGGCCTCCACTCCTTTGTTGCCCCGAGGCCTCCACACCTTTAAATCCGGCCCTGTGAATATTACTCGTACACAATGTACGGCTGAACGTATTTGCATGAAATTGTGCACACATATTGATCTGTAATAGGATACATACTTTTATTAAAGACTGTGCTTTTATCCTGGTTACACGTTTCTAATAATAATTTATCTTCTACTTGGTTATTTATGCACTGGCCGTCTGAACAAATCAGCTCGTAGCGACAGAAAAAAATTAAACAAGCAAAGTTTTAACAAATAATACATGTATATAAAATTAAACAAATAAAGTTTTAACAAATAATACATGTATATAAACTTTAACAAATAATACATGTATATAAACTTTAACAAATAAAGTTTTAACAAATAATACATGTATATAAACTTTAACAAATAAAGTTTTAACAATTAATACATGTATATAAACTTTAACAAATAATACATGTATATAAACTTTAACAAATAAAGTTTTAACAAATAATACATGTATATAAACTTTAACAAATAAAGTTTTAACAAATAATACATGTATATAAACTTTAACAAATAAAGTTTTAACAAATAATACATGTATATAAACTTTAACAAATAAAGTTTTAACAAATAATACATGTATATAATCTTTAACAAATAAAAGTTGGAACCACGGTTGGAACACTATGGAACTAAATTTAATTAAAATCCGTTCAGTTATTTTATGTCAATCAGCAATAAGAATGCAAACAGTATTAGTTTTTTTTTACGACCTCTGTGGCTCAATAGTTAGCGCGCTAGCGCTCAAGCTGGAGGTTGCGGATTCGAATCCCGCCGGGGAACAAACATTTTTTCTGTTTTTCTGGTCATAGGTATGTATTAAATATGTGTATCATATAATAAAAATCGTAAATATAATATGTATAGTATAAAAGTATTAAACATATTTCCGTTGTCTGGTACCCGTTCACAACACAAGTTCTTCGAGAACTTACCAGGGGACCAGATTGACGTGGTGTAAAAGCGTCCATAGATATTATTATTATTATATTATTTAATACTCTCATAAAATCATTAAAAAACATTGGATACGCCTAATTCCAATCGCGGTTGAAGTCGTGTACGTCAAAAAACCTGTCGATTTACTCAGATCAATTATATAAACACCATTGGACGCATCAAAAGTCGAACTTTTGTTGTTGAAGTAAGTAACTTTCACATACGTACAACGAAAGTAGAAAAAATAGAGAAATCTGTTAAACATTTGAAATTGATTTTTGATTGGTGCTTAGGATTCGTACTTCATAGTCATCGTCATTGTGATCAATCGTCTCCGTCCACTGCTGGACATACTCTAGCGATGAACGCCAAGACGGCTGATCCCGCCACTCGCATCTAACATGGACGCACATACATATATATGTACATAGGATTTATACTCTACAGTATTAGGGTAGTTTAGAAGTTTTTTTTGTGGAATAATTTAAAATTAGTGACAGTAGTGAAATATGGGCATATCCTCTCGAAGCCCCAGTTGTTTTGTACCGAGCAAGCAACCAGTAAATTTATACTTAATACCAAGTTATTTTTAAACCACTTCAAAAAAGGAGGAGGTTATAATATGTTCGTGTGTATATTTTTTTATGTATTTTCACCGATTTCTTAAGAGTTTTAAAATCATGCATAATTTGAAAGCCTTTTAAAAGAGTTTTTATCTAAATTAAAATTATTTGCTATCGATAAAATAGTTTCATTTTATTTTATTATTCTTAAAAAGGTTAAAGCAGCTTTGCACTCCTTACTCTACAGTGGTATCCTGATTGATAACGGTTATCATGGCACCCTTATTATTAGGATTATATATTCTTTTTCGAGTAAAATAAAAAATATGATCAATGGCTTCGACGTAAAAAGATGGCAGACAGACAGACTAAGTGGCTTTCGCATGACATTACTATAATGCCACATTAAATGCTATCCATATGTGCACCATCGATACTGCCATAAATTGAAACAATATACATTTTAATTCAATTGAAAATACAACTTAATGAAAAACAAAACAAAGACTTGTTAGATTAGTTTGCACGTTCGTTAGTAGGGACAGCCTACAGGAAGTGGGGGTTTGTTATCATCCTTATTTAAGTTCCGACTGAGCATAAAGGCCATTAGGCCTAATATACATGATATTCATAAAGAAATGAGAAAAACTATTAAACTTATAAAATTTTTCTTCTAATATGCAGAAGACACTTTAGGATGAATAATTTTATAGTTTTGATATGTCTTGAAAGAACTATAGTTGTATGTACTTTTTTTTAAATTTGGTGTTCTGATCAAATAATTCGTTGCATAAAATATTTAAAGCATTTGATGAAGGAAATTAATAGACTAATCTCAGTTAAGGTCAGGTTAACTTTTCAAAATAATTGAGGTTTCTATTAAATATTGTTACCTAATTGTAAAAGCAAAAATAATAATCATCAAATACGAATTAAAACGTATTGTTTTCTAATGTTTACGCGAATTCCACTCATTATAATGAAACAATTTTTACGGATAGTTTCGAATAATTTTGGAACATTAGGACGTATGACACCTCAGTCCTCCCGTGACCATGGTTGCTGTAAAGTATCCGAAACGTCGGGCTTGTAAAAATCTTAGTAAACCGCGATAAAATCCGTAAATGAATTTAAACGTTTTTTTTATAATTTTGTTTTGTAATGTTTACGCGATTTCACTAATTTTTTTTAATATTTTTAATTTATTTTCTTATTTATTTATTTTTATTTATTTATTATTTATTTAATATTATATAAATTAAATCCTTTTATCTACTTTTTACCATGTTTATACTTATAATTGACATATATCTCACTTTGAATTGACGTATACAGGTACGGTACATTCGTATTTTTTTTTAATTTTTCTTGCATTACAAATTCCACCTCATTTTTTTGTATGAAAATAAGCAGTAAAAAGCGCGGGAAGTTACTATTAAATAAAATTAAGCTTTAATATCTACTTATTATCTAATAATAATATTTGTGCTTTGATTTTGCGTTACATAAATTATAAATTTTCCTATATTTTCTTTTTTTACTTACGTAAAAATATTTATTATGTATATGTATATTAAATAGTTATTGTTTCACATTACTAAACATTAATTTATACTGAATGAGTCTGATCTATGTATTTTGTGAAACTTTTCGCTCAATTTTCCTCTTAAGTTCGTATAGTTTTTATATGTATTGATTATTAAAACATATATAATTAACGTCACATTTTATTATGTATTTAATTTTAAAAATATATTATTTTCTTTATGGTCTATTAAAACCGTCAAGATGTAAAATTGTAAAAATACTTTAGTAATCGAATTTTTTCGATTCATGTTTTGGCACATATTAAGTACCTACCTGGTCTACATAATATTAATCATATGAAATGTTTTAGTAAAAACAACTTACCTGCTACTCTTTCTGCTAACATCCAGTATTTGTTGATGATTGTGGTCCAATTACTATCGGAGTAATAATCGTCAATCGCAATCTTTACAAAACCCGACATTTTGACTCGGTAACACTTAGGACACTTAGTATATACACTGCACTACTCACAACACTTTCTTTATCAGTCACTTTGTCGTCACTTGGTAACAAATCGCAGGCAGCAAACTGTCACCTGCGAAAGAAAAAGGTTTTTATATTATAAATTCTTTTAGTTTACATATTTTTTTAAACCAAATATTATAAACTATTAATTTGATAATACCTAAGCGTTTTGCCAGATGCCTTCATTATTTTACCAAAATAATATATTGCAACTGGCCATCTCGACGTATAAAAGCGAAAGCTTGGAAAGTGCGCGCACGCCGGTCTCTGTTCGACAATTGAATCTCGCGCCATATCTACACCAATCGTTGCCGCGTCGCCCCACGCACACACAAGGACGTAAGTGAGGTCGTTGCGTCAGACAGATTTGCGTTTTATTAACACTGTAAAAACGATAGGATTTCCGTAACACACTGATGTGCCCGATACAGGCTTTCCCAACTTAGTTCAAGTTTTATGTTGTTTGTACTTGGGTTTTGCTATTTTTTTATATATTGTTTTTTATTTTTAAATATTAGTATATCCGCTGCTGGGTGTAGGCCTCCGACGTCATAGTTTACACATGACTAAATAGATACCAAATATACAATTAATATGTAATAATTATTATTAATATGTATATGCATTCAGGGTCTTCACTATAACTACCGTACTTACTTTACGGCTGTACGGCTTTCTTATACCAAGATAAAAATCTTATGATCTAGAGAATATTAATGGAAAATTTGTATAGTATCAATGATAAATCTACTTGTAGAACTACATACTAATAGATGAAGAAATATGAATAAAATAATTAAGTAATTGGATAACAATTTTGAAAGATTTACCAAAATTTGAGAACTTAATTATGAAGAACTTACATTCGAAAAGATTTTTGAATTTAATACAACTTAAGGTCTTTTATCATTAAACGAGCTTTTTAGATCATCGGTTTCAATTTCACAAACTGCTTTAGTCACAAGTCACAACATCAATTGAAGGCAATAATGGAATGATTACAATATTGATTATAATAAATGATGACGATAAGAACTTCAAAGTTGGAAATTTTTCGACATCTCCTGAGAGAGTATAATACACACAAAGTAAATATCAGGGTCCCAAACTAACCTAAGTTACCGGGCACTGGACATACAATCGGAACAAAATTTTATGGAATAAAAAGAATCCTTATGAATTTTATTGATGTTCTAACATGGAATAAAGTCTTAAAAGGGTCTGAATCCTAGTAAATAGCCTTAAAGATCTGAGCTGGGAAGACGGAAAGATTTGTACAATTACACTACCTTTTCCTACCAGCTTCATTCATGTTGGCAGAAGACTTGTGGAAATGATGATAAACGCAACAGATCCTTTTTGCTGTTAGATACTTTTTAATTTTTGCGAAACATATTAGAAGAGAAAAGACCAGAATAGTACCTACTACCTAACATCCCATCCCTTACTCAGTTGTGAAGTAAGGACACACTAAACTCATAATGTCAGTATTGTGATTAAACACATAATTGATGAATATGAAAGAATCAGATTATCAGTGTGACCCGAGATACCTTGAGACCAAATTGTATGTCTCGACAGGTAATTACACAGTTTATTCTGCCCTTTTCAGCAAAAAAGAGCAAAGAAAATGCCAAGGCAGGGCTCAGCCAAACGCTCTACCGGTGGAAAGACAACCGTGTATGGAGTTAGGAATCGGGTACTTATTATAAACGATTTTATTTTGACACGAAAATGCGCTGACGATTGGCGTCGGCTATTACCAAAAAAAGTTCGCGTAAGACTATCCCAGGCAACTCAATAATCTCCACCATGGTTCAGGCCTTGTCGTGGCGGTGGGACTCAGTAGCCTAGGGTGAGCCGCTGTCCCTTAGGCGAAGTTATTTGTGCCGAGGGGGCTCTTTGTACCCCTCTTATAAGAAGAGGGGACAAAAGATCAGGGGGCAAGGGGCAAGGATGGGAGCCTCACCCCATTGTACTGTCCCGAAGTTGGGAGGGGTGGTTCTGTGGTCCGGGACAACCCCTCTGTGGAGGTGGCGTCGGTCCCCTGAGGGACTGACTAACCGTCGAGGTTCCCTGTTTGCTCAACAGATCCGGGGCACCTCAGCAAAGGTCGCATTGGTGGCACTTGCCGGGTTTTAGTGGGTAGAGTTGCGTCCACTTACCAGCATTCGGGCGCAGCAAGTCCCACATACCCGCGCGGGGAGACCCACTCCCCCGCGGGATGCCTTCAGAGTATTTCCCCGCGTTAAAGAAAAAAAATGCAACTCATTAATACGTTGCTAATTCTAAGACGTACGTACTTGCAGTAATTACACAATCAGTCCTGCCCTTATTTCCGAAACAAAATTTGACGGAACTACGGAAGATATAAGCAGGATGGTGGTTTCTATCAACACACAAGCGCATTATTCCGGCCGGTACAAAAACTTTTAACAATGTCAATTTGACAAATAAGTTTGTATTGAGTGTTCGATTGATTTATAATAATTTGACGTTCATTGATTGTTAGGAATGACGGCATCATGCTCGATCATGATTTGGCAATTAAGTTATTTTATTTTAGCACTAAAAACATTCAAAAAAACATACTTAACTATTCATTGATTTTTTACAAAAAAAATCAAGTCTTAATCCGTTAACTTGAAATGCCAAGGTGCATTAAGATACAAAAAGTTTAAGGAAACTATGTAGGAACTCATTGTGTTACATCATAAAATTTGATTAGTTTAAAATAGAAGAGACACAAAAAGTTTAAGAAAACTTTTTGTAGAAACTTATTGTGTGTTAGTTTTAGTCTACGATAGTGTTTTTCAATCCTTCTAAATAAGCCACTCTTTTACAGGTTCAAAATTTCAGGTGACACCCTTGGGCCATAGACAACCATAAATTAGAATTAATTATGAAAAAAAAAAACATGATGATATATATATTTTTTAAATAAACAAGACTTTCTTTTCACTGTCTTACTATAATGACGAACCTTCTTTCTTTTTCTCTACATTTTACCGGTGACCCACCGAATGTGACTTCTGGGGGTCGTGTCCAATAGATTGAAAACCACTGGCCTAGACAACATGTGAAAAAATAGCGCTTTGTGCAGTGTCCGTCTTCATACCAACATCCTTATTCCTTTCAGCTTTTATGCTTCAGAAAGAAGTGGCTGAAGGAGAGTAAGTAGATTTAATATTGTTTACTCTAGGTAGAGTCATTTTAGAAATTTATATATATATAATTTCTATTGAATTTAATTTATTTTGACTTGCTTGTTCGATCACCACCCAGGACAAATGTTTGTGTGATGAACATAATTATTTGTTCTGTGTCTCGGTGTAATTTATCTATAATAATATGTATGTATTTAGAATTATATAAGTATATTATATCAGTTGTCTGGTTACCATAAGAAAAGGCTCTTCCTAGTTTGGGATCAGGTGGCCGTGTGTGAGTTGTCCCAATATATTATATTAAACATATATCACAAAGTACTAAGTAATAACACCAGGGATGAAGGCTTTATTCCTTTTTTAAGAGACTACACGTTAGCTACCATTCTGTAACGATGTGATCCTCGGCTCAGTGTAGCAATAACGAACAAATTCCTCTAAAGTACTCTAAATGTTAGGTAAGATGTGACCTTCATCTCCGATTTCGTATCTTTTTCTGTTTGTTACTGTTGAAATGGTCATGTGCTAATATTGATACAACCGGCCGAGTTAGCGATAGCCTTTATGTTCTCATGACATTGTAAAACCAATGTGCTGTTCAAGGAAATGGCTTGCATATAGCTGTATGGAGGGTTGTATTTCGATGGTAAATTACTATAAGATGGTAATACTAGTATTTCCCCGCGGTTTCATACGCTAAAATCAATAGCCATTATGCTATGACATGCAAAAATAATATTATGCCAAATGCGACTGCTAGTTTTAAAGACGACGCTTTTGCAACATACAAACTTTATCAGCTATTTTCAAGGATTTATAATAAACTTATTTACTTTATAATTATATCCCTTTATAGTTTAAAGGCAATAATTAATTATAACCTATAATTGTCAGCATCACTCATATCCATACAGGATATCATCATCATCAGCCTCTATCCGTTCACTGCTGAACATAGGCCTTCCTCAATGAACGCCAAGACGGCCAATCCCTTGCCACTCGCACTAGTTTTAGTATTATTATTTTATTTTCCGATGTAGTAACTGGATGTGATAATACTGGATGTGTTCACCGACACACTTACTACCTCATGAAACGACTGTTCGCTACTCTTTCTTCTGGAAAAAACCGTTTCAGCGATTTGGGCATGTAAACATTAAGTTTAACATTTAGAATATGTATTTGTATACATTACTGTAACAAAAGAAACTGTGCTAGCGTATTTCGCTTCAGTGACTTTAACTCGTGGTTACATACGGTTCATTCTTAATTATTATATTATTTTAAATGCATCGTTTTTATTATTTAATAATATTCAATCGTGCCACATTTTTCTGTTTTGACGTTAAGGTCACATTTCACAGTGACATCGGAAACGACTAATTTCCTTCCTTTTATCGATTTTGTAATATGTTTAATTATATGTATACCAGAATTTCAGTCATTGTAAAACTACTTTTTATATAGATCATACTCATATTTAATAGGCCGGCATCTACTAATGATGTAGCGGGTGTCTATGAGTGTCGTTTATCACTTACCACCAGGTGAAACGGCTGTCCATTAGCTCCCTCTTCTATAAAAAAATATGTATTAATTTTTGTTTATTAATTTTCAACATTTTGAATATTTTTCACTTTTCTCTCTTTTCTATCTTATGCATAAAATAAGGTCTCAACTCTCAGACCTCAGTGTTTTTTTTACTATGGACGTTGTAAGGTATCCAAAACGTCGGGAGTACAAATATCTTTAATAAACTGCAAGATATTTTGTGAAATAAATCTGTGGCTAGTTTCATTATACTTTTAGTTATTATTATTCTAGTTCATAAAATTTTAAGCTTCACCTTTTAAAAGAAGTAAACAAGCAATCGGTTTATCAGGTGATCAGCTTAACCTCCATCCAGGAATTTGAACCAAACATATAATGTGTATAAACCACACTGGCATTTAAATGGGACAATACTTTTAAAATTGGATATTTACCATGTTTGACTGGCCTGTTGGTCTAGTGGTTAGTGACCCCGACTGCTAAACCAGAAGGTCGTGGGTTCGATTCCCACCCAGTACAAATGTTTGTGTGATGGACATGATCATTTGTTCTGCGTCTGGGTGTAGTTTATCTATAATATGTATGTATTTAGAAACATATAAGTATGTTATATCAGTTGTTTGGTTATCACAATAACAGACTCTGCCTAGTTTGAGATCAGATGGACGTGTTTTCTCCCAACATATATTTTTTCTCGAAGCTCTACATTTCGGCGTTGTCCACGAAATACATGCTCACGAGCGTAAAAAACAAATTCAAAAAACATTTTGGTGATATACTATCGAACTATAGACGGACGCAGCATTCTTGGTAGTTCGCAACACGATCACGAGATGTCGTCAGGTGCTCCATTCACTGGCACACTTTTGGCGAACTTGGATCACATTAGGGCCAGTGTCAAGTTTGTTGCGCTTCTTTTGTGTAATAGGGATATTAACATCTAGAATAATAGTAATTTAATCATTACTACTTACAACACGTGTACCGATTTTCACATGTCCCTATTTTGAATGTAACCACCATTTTGGATCATGTATTAATGGACAATGGATCTATTTCGTTTGATAGTTACGGAGGTGTAGGTTAACATACTAAGCAGACAGTCTATTAGTATTTGTTCGTATGTAAGGGTGAGAGATCCTAAGATTTTTTTAAAGTTTACGTTAGCGGTTGCGGTTGCGCCATTTTACTTAAGCGCGCCTTGCGGAAACTTAAGGAACTAAGAGAGATGTTACATGTACATCGAAAAGCAAGATGTGATCTAAATGTTGTTTTTAAACTTGTTAAAATTTTATAATCTTGCGTTCACAAGAACTGTGTGTTGTTGTGTGTGCGCCTATATTTTTATCAGCTACGTTGTATTTAGCCAGAACCTATGACGCTTACTGTAAAAACTGACATCAAGATCTACATCAAAATCAAAATCATTTTTTTTAAATTCAAAATAGTACCAAAGGGTATCTTTTTGAACGTCAATTGAGTATACCACCGGTTCCAAGGCAAGCCCACTGAGAAGAACCAGCGAAACAAACTCGGTGGAACTAATCATTTTAAATATGTTATAACAAATTTTACATAATAATGTACTATGTAAAATTGTATGTAATACAATAGAAATTATAAGCTTACACTCATATTATACCTAAGAATGTTTAAATCTGTGGGAACGTATACAAGTTTATATCCACAAACGTGTGTCCTTTCGATTTTACACATTCACGTAAAATTAATTTGGCAATAACAATATACGCAACGTTTGGGGCCAAGTTCACAAATCCTCGTTCCAGAGCGGACCTCATGGAGTAGGGGGGATTTATGTCATAAATATTCCCCTCTCTTATGCGCAAACGTAATATGCACTTAGATTTATATATGTAGCGTATAGCGAAGGCAGGTATTCTTGTCTATTACGAACTGATACACGTGTAAATGAATTTTCCTGCGTCAACAAAAAAAAAGTCAAGCTGTGGGCAACAGCGAGTATTTAAAAGATGTTATACTGATCTACGTTCAGCAGTGGAGGGATAAAGGCTGATGATGATGATGATGATGATGATGATGATGATACTGAATCTTAGAACATAGGTACTCTATGAATTTTCAGCAATTAAAAAAGAGTCTACGAGTTTCTACTACGAATATTGCAAAACTCTATGGCCTATAGAGACAAATATTATATTTGACGACCTCTGTGGCTCAATGATTGGTTGCGCTCAAAGCGGAGGTAGCGGGTTCGAAAAAAATGTTTACTGTGTTCCTGGGTCATGACTGCGTATGAAATATGTGTATTAATATATTAAAATCTTAAATTAAATATAATATGTAGGTATCTGGTTAGTGTAAAAGTTTTAAATATATTTTCGTTGTCTGGTACCGTAACACACGATCTTCAAGAACTTACCACGGGACCAGATTGACGTGGTGTAAAAGCGTCCATAGATATTATTATTGTTATTATGCGACGTTAAAGCATACTGATAAAAGATGGTGCCCTTTGGCTATCCCTACGAACGACGCCGCGGGCAACAGGTACAACTTATCAAAATTTAGATATGACATTGAATCCTTAATTAGATATTTTGATATATATCCGCATTTTTATTTCGTTGATACAAGTTGTATTCTGTGGGTTCGTCTGAATTCATACGAAAAAGTCATTTATATATATATATATATATATATATTATAATATAAAATAATTTTATAGGTGGCCGTATTCGCCCTTCAAGGTAACTAAGGATGTACCATTTCCGGGTCGCAACTTAGAAAGGTTTAATTTTCTACGAGCCTCATTTCTACACCCGTCGGTCATTAGAATATTTCAATTACAAAAACGCTTTTCCGGTCGAAATTTGGAAACAACTTCCTGCTCAATGCTTATCAGATTGTTACAAAATTTAAATTAATTATAATAATATCAATTAAAATATGATGTGGCGAAATAATAGTGGATTAAAAGAAATGGTTAACTACTAATTAAAGTTTGCAGACTTGTTTTAGTTGACTTATCTGCATGGACATAGTATAAGTACACGACCGTATGGAAACTAAGCCCAGTTGATGAAATAAATACCTACGATTGATTGAAGCTATAGGGATGTAACTTTTAATATTATTGATATTGTTTTTTTAACATTTTTGTACTGCAGTGATGTTAAATTTAATTCAAAATGTAGTGATAAATTTAATTCAAACTATAGTGTTAAATTCAAAAATACTTAGCTTACAAATACAATTTAAATAGGTCATCTCATGGCGATAGTAATATACGGAAAATAGTTTAATATTACCATAAACCAACTTGTGGGACTATATATATGTAGATCTTTATAAAAAATAATTCTAATTAAATACTATTGTTAGCACCCACCCAAACTCTTTGGACTGTGGAGTGCTATTATTAAGGAATGAGGATAATTATGTTTTAGTCTACGTGTGTGGTGAAGGTAATTATAAAATTAAAGAATTTATTGAAGATACAACTTCTTGCGAAAATGGCGTTCGCTATATATGGGATGGAAAACTAAAGTACGTATAGGTATGTATTTTTATTTAGTAGGTACGCGACAGAATGTTGCAAAAGGCGGTAGATTACCAAAAATATTTTATATAATACCTGTTCAATATATTTATTTCTTGAGTGTATTTACCAAAATTAACCTTGACATCTCGTCAAAGTCCCACGACAAAATATTTACAGGGTGTTACCACATTGTTGTGGAGTCTATAAATATCGTGAGATCAATCCTTGCTAAAATCACGAACAAGATTTTAATTTATTGTTCGAGATTTTTATCTTAATCATCATTATCAGCCTTTTCCCGTCCTCAGAAATAGGCCTATTTTTATGAACGCCAAGACGTCCGCTGAAGGCAACCAACCAAGACGATTGAATCTTATTTTCAGTGAAGAATAATATTTATTATGACAGATGTTTGGCAAAACATCGAACTATTAAGACTTAAGAGGCCTCGTTGTAGGTTAAGTTCAGTTCAGGTTGTAGGAGAGAATAATGGAAGTGGAAGAAGATTAACGCCTAAACAGGGATCTCCCACTGAGTAATGTGGGTGTCCTAATATTTCTCAGTTTTAGAGTGCTCAGACTTATACGCTTTATGGTTATCAAGTGGAATGTCGGCTGAAATTCCTTCTCTATAGCGGCCTCCATTCTAAAACCTTCTAGAACACGTGTCTTATATAAATTCTTTATATTAGTTAATTATTCTTTTCTAATCTTGTTTCATCTTTACGGAATTTTTGCTATCTACCTATTGTCTTTTATCAGATTTATGGAAAAACATCTGTAACGAAAAAAAAGTAAAAAATGTATGAAGATTAATATTTTACTTGAGCGCCCCTAGCGGAAACTTAGAGGAACTAAAGACAGTTTAGATTACTGGAATACGAAACGCTCAATCGCTAATGTGATGAAATGCACTGGTCTAAAATTAATGTATATAATATACTATTATGTGTAAAGACAGACAGGGAATATATATTGATATAATATATATTGATATAATATATTATGCCCAATTATAAAAAATATGTCTCTATAATATTAATTATGTTCTACAATGTTGAAAAGGGCTATGTTCAGGTTCAAAGATGTACCTCAGCGCTCAGAGATGTCGCTAGTTCATATTATCCGTTAGCGCAAACATTTATCAAAATATTTATAGCTAATAATAAGTCATATCTTTAAAAGTCATTTTTGATACGACATAAAATTTTATAAAGTACTAGCTGTTGCCGGCAGCTTCGCCCGCGTTAACTTTTATCTAAAAAAAATATTAAGGGGTGGACCACCCTTATCATTTAGGGGATTATAAACAGATGTTGACCGATTCTCAAACCTAGCCGATATGCACACAAAATTTCATGAGAATCGGTCGAGCCATTTCAGAGGACTTTAATTACAAACACCGTGACACGAGAATTTTATACTGATTATAAAATAACGTCAAAGTAAGAAGAACTAGTGGAACAAATTCAAGCTTTTCTTTTTAAGCAAGGAAGCTTTGATGTGAGCTTGTGAAGGAAAACACCATGAGGAAAAATGCCTGATAAGATTGAAAAGGCATGAAACTATCGATTACTGGATTTGTTCGTAAGCAAATTATGACAATCTAGAGATATTTAAAATAAAATGTTAAACTCAGAAAATACTGGCCGGTTTAGAAATCTCTTAATGAATACTTATTTATGATTCAAATTTTGAATTTGAAAAAAGAGGGTTAGCAGGTGCGTTACCGGCCTTTCAAATATGAGTATGCTCTTTTCTTGAAGGTCCCTAAGTCGTATCGGTTCGGAAACACCGCAAATGGCGGCTGATTCCATATATTCGTCGTGCGTGGCAAGAAAACGCCGTAAAAATTTAGTTGTTGTGGATATCCGAACATCGAGATGGTGTGTGTGAAATTTGGAGATTTTACGCGATGTCCGGTGGTGGAATTCCGCTGCAGGTATTAGTCCGAACAATTTATTCTTCGTCTTTTGCTCTACATCAAAGTTTAATTCTTCATAAAAGTAATAGTGTTATCATTTGAGTGTATGTATGCGTAAAACCATTAGACAGATTTTGATGAATCTTATATGGTCATATTGGAGTTGTGGGGTCATTTTGACGCTTAATTATAGGTCATATTAGCCGTATACGGGTATGGCAGATTATATATATTTTTTAATTGAAAATATATTTCTTCACAAATACTTGTAGTAGAAGAGATTTTCGTCAATTATTTTTTATTGCTAGATTATGCCAATGATTAATGGTTTTGTAGATGTAAGAGTATGCGAAACAAGCTTAGAAGATTAATTTGTGCTTTAATATAAAGTATCTCAGTATTTGAACCAGTCAAGCCGCTTAGTGGTAAGTGGTCAGCGTCGACAACGAACATAACCAAGTTCACCCCACCCCAGGGCCAGCCCAGCCAACTCGTTCATGTGTTGCCTATCTTAAGACGTGAAGTACCAGAGCTGCCCTTCCCAGCAAATTGGTTTCACCGGAGAAATATGCAGCATAGTGGTACCATAAGGACGCACGGAGAGAAAATAGAATTCGTAATTCTAACATCATCATCATCAGCACGGAGATCGTCTTCCCACCTGGTTAATGTGCAACGAAAATTTCGTCTAACTAAACGCTGCCTAATACTAGGTATATCATAGTTGTAAATAATTATTCTATATTGATTTAGTTTCAAAATTATTACTTGTAAGTTCATGGTTCATAGATTTTTGCGAAACGCCGAAGACAAGTACAATGCAACATACTTTATCCAATAGTGCGTTAAACCTTGGCAAAAAACGCTTCTCTCTAAAGTATTGCAATAATTTTGTAATTAAGAACTGATTCAGAAATAAGAGCTATGGAATTTTATGTAGTAGCAATGTAAAGGAGATAAGAGTTACACAAATGTAGAGTAGAAAGACGGGTGGGGACATGCGGAAAAAGGTAGAGTAAGGCAAGTAAGAAGTGAAAGAATACTTCAGAAGTAAAATATTTTTTATGAGTGGCAGGAGGTATTGTTATGTTTAAGTTTTTGTTGTTAGTCAGAGTTGATGCGAGTGGCGGGGGAACAGCCGTCTTGGCGTTTTTTTTTGTGTCATAAGAGGGCAAACAGCAGTCGGAACCTTATGGCGGTACCATGTACCTGCCCTCCTTTTCCCCATCTCTCCAATGGGCCAACGGAAATTCACAAACCGCACGAAACGCGACAGCATAGCTGACATTTAACACAGCTAAACGTACAGAATAGAAAAGTCACGTACAGTCGAAGGTCTACGATTTTGAAAATGAAAGACGGCGAGAACAAGACTTGAAGCGAGACCATCTTAAAAGCAAAATGTCTCCGAACATCTAATATATAAAATTCTCGTGTCACGGTGTACGTAATTGAACTCCCCCGAAACGGCTCGACCGATTCTCATGAAATTTTGTGTGCATATCGGGTAGGTCTGAGAATCGGTCAACATCTATTTTTCATCCCCCTAAATATTAAGGGTGGTACACCCCTCAAATTTTAAAAGTTAACGTGGGCGTATTAACCTATAATTTTGTCAACGGTGTCCTTTTTTTTTCTTTTTACGCCGGGAAATGCTCTGAGGCATCCCGCCTGGGGAGTGGGTCTCCCCAGGTGGGTATGTGGGACTCGCTGCGCCCGAAAGATGGTAAATGGACGCAGCTCTACCCACTAAAACCCGGCGAGTGCCACCAGTGCCGCCTTGGTCAGGTGCCCCGGATCTGTTAAGCTAACAGGGCACCTCGACGGCTAGTCAGTCCCGCAAGGGACCGACGCCACCTCCACAGAGGGGTTGTCCCGCACCACAGAACAACCCCTCCCAACGTCGGGACAGTACAATGGGGTGAGGTTCCCACCCTCACCCCTTGCCCCCTGCTCTTTTGTCCCCTCTTATTATAAGAGGGGTACAAAGAGCCCCCTCGGCTCAATTGGCTTCGCCCAAGGTGCTGGGCTCACCCTAGGCTACTGAGCCCCACCGCCACGTCAAGGCCTGAACCATGGTGGGGTTGTCAACGGTGTCCTGACGTGCGCACATGGCGGCACGTTCTCCCACAAAATAGGTTATGTCAGCCACCTGGTATCTAAGGAGGAAATATCTAGCCCATAGAAGGAGATAGTCGCTGCAGCTGACGTCGAGGAATAGATGACGATGAACGAATATTAATTTACCGTATAAATAATAAATGAGTATATTTCAGTGATTGATGGAAATCTGTAACTTATACGATTATGAAATGGATATGAAGTAAAATCTTTACCGCGTATAAAGGGTAGGAGGGATACCACCCTGCTTATTTTTTCCGTGAATCTGCTTTGCTGTTTAGAAAGAAGAGCAGGACAGCACCGATACTATTTTAGGTCTCCGGAAAAGTAACACATGAATGCAATGCCCTTTTTTTGATGACGCAGGTTAATGTTTTCGTATGATCCAGGTTTTCTATGTGCATCCAGGGCCTAAATGAATGCACTACCCCACTAAACCACCTGCGAGTGCCTTCAGCCGTTTTTTGAGGATCTCGGATCTGCGAGCAACAGGATCACCTCGGTGACCTGAATGCAATGCCTGTGTTCATCCCAGCAAATCGTTTATGTTACTCGTTGGCACGTCTTTTTGTATGTCTATCCAACTAATTTCACGTATAAAGCTATGGCAAAAGCTAGTTAAAACAAGAAACGTAAACCGCGAACCGGAGCGGTACTGTCACCGTCGAGTTTCGTCACGCGTTACGACAGCGTGACTAAAGTTTAAACTTTACTATTATAACAAGCATTTAGGCGAAGGTCATTGGCATGTCAACATTATTAGCTTATTTACGTTGATTAATATGTATCATCAGCCCGAGTACGGTTGACTATAAGCGGAACGGTTTAAGCAGAAGTCTCGTAGCGAACGCCTTATTCCCAAGGCGTTCGTTCCCTAAATTCTTTTGAGTTTATTTATTGAATGGTTTTAAACGTTTTCTGGGATCCTATTGTAGAAACGTATACATTGACCCATAAAAGAATTACTGACCTTATGTAGAATAAAAATGGCACATGAAGTTTAAGCTTAAGCCATACATGTTCATTTAAGAATTTTTAAAAGGTTTATAAAAACGGAAATAATCAAAATTTTTATATCGGTCTTTGGTCATTGGATAAATAAGCAAGGAATAAATATGATTAGGTTATGTATGGTATAGGGATAACCTATAACCTTATTAGGTTAAAGTAGTCATTTCTCCGACGGTTTTATTACAATTTCAGTTTGAATGACTTACCCCCAAATACTCAAATGAATCTCAAATTTAAGACGTACTTAAACTGCTACGACGTGTCAGATTCAATGAAAAAAAGAGGGACAACACTAGTTTAACACTAGTACGTCTTAAATTTGAGATTCGTTTGAGTATTCGGGGGTTAAAATCTCGGTTAAAATATTCCATTTAATTGACATATAATATTTATAACCATTTCGATGGTTATAAATATTATATGTTCAATGGTTCGAATCC
This sequence comes from Helleia helle, assembly GCA_963853865.1. Lineage (NCBI taxonomy): Eukaryota > Metazoa > Arthropoda > Insecta > Lepidoptera > Lycaenidae > Helleia > Helleia helle. The sequence continues at coordinate 2,636,249 of OY971425.1, read as the reverse complement.
CGCCAGGGAACAAAAAAGTTTTCTGGGTTCCCAGGTCACGGATGTGTATTAAATATGTGTATTATATAATAAAAATCTTAAATATATGTATAGTATAAAAGTATTAAATATATTTCCGTTGTCTGGTACCCGTAACACAAGTTCTTCGAGAACTTACCACGGGACCAGATTGACGTGGTGTAAAAGCGTCCATAGATATTATTATATAAACAAATCATTAGGAATACAAGTATTTTTGTTTAAAAACAATTTTCATTATTGAAAAAAAAGACGAATAAAAATGGTATAAAAATACCTTTTTTTAAAGTCAGTTAAAAATGCTCTTTTACAACCAAATAATATAACATTATGAATTTGTGACGTCACGTTGTTAAGATGTGTAATGGCGTCATCGGTTATATTTGGCAACATCATTTACAACCAAAACTCAGGAATTGCAAGAATGCAGTGATATAGCGCCAAGCTGGCTAGCCGCAACGTAGACACCACCAAAACTCAAAAGTAGACAAATTGCTAAACGTGTTTGTGAAATGGCCAGTCTATAAGCATTTTTTATTTACGTTTTTAAATATTTTTAGAGGGCTTTTTTATCTATATTACTTAGGTTGGCAAACTAGCAGACTTGCCACCTGATAGTAAGTGGTCGACGTCACCCATGAACATAAACTAGTTTACATGGAACTAGCCTAGGCAACTCATTTATGTTGTATTCTAAAATCTAATTCTAAAATCTTTTTTTCAATTTTCCACTTTTATATTATATACATAAGCTGCACTAAAAGTATCGGGAATGGAATATTTCCACTGTTCCTGTCATATTAAAATCTTTTTAATTGAAAACTCCTTGGTTTAAAAAATCAAATACCATTTATTTACTTAAAACAAGATTCTCGGTCTTGTCACAAGGTCTTGTCAAACTTGTTTAGTCGTTGAGAAAATGGAATTGACTCGAGAAAATTCTAGAGCGATGATTTATTATGACTTTCGAAGTGGTTTAACACAAAAACAGTGTGTTGACCGATGATTTCTGCATTTGGTGATGAAGCCCCATCCAAAACCACAATTTATCGCTGGTTTGCTGAATTTCAACGTGGACGTGTCAAGCTCAGTGATGATCCCCGTCAAGGTCGTCCAAGAACTGCAGTCACCCAAGAAAACGTTGATGACGTGCGTAAGCTGATTGGCATGAGTCAAATACAAATAATCTTGCATGAACAATTAGGTGTAAAAAAGTTGTTTTCCCGATGGATACCGCATTTGCTCTGTGAAGAGCAAAAAGAGGCTCGCGTAACTTGGTGCGTCAGAAATCTCGAAAGATTCCACGCAGGATCCTCAAATGCTGTATACAACATCGTATCAGGTGAGGAATCCTGAATATACGCGTACGAACCCGAAACAAAAAACCAGTCACGAGTTTGGGTGTTCGAAAATGAGTTAAAGCCAACAAAAATTGTTCGTGCACGGAGTGTTGCAAAAAAAATGGTGGCCACGTTTGTCTCCAAAACCGGCCATGTTGCGACTATTCCTCTTGAGGGACAAAGAACGGTTAATGCAGAATGGCTAGCATTTGTTTGCCACAGGTCGTTTCTGAACTCCGTAAAGAGAACTGCAACCGCCGCATCATCCTCCATCACGACAATGCGAGTTCTCACACCGCGCACAGAACAAAAGAGTTTTTAGAGCAAGAAAACATAGAATTATTAGACCATCCGCCGTACAGCCCCGACCTAGGCCCTAATGATTTCTATACTTTCCCTCAAATAAAGAATAAATTGCGTGGTCAGAGATTTTCATCGCCTGAAGAAGCTGTGGACGCCTACAAAACGGCCATTTTGGAGACCCCAACTTCCGAATGGAATGGTTGCTTCAATGATTGGTTCCATCGTATGGAAAAATGTGTCAAATTTCGCGGAGAATACTTCGAAAAGCAATAAATACATTTTTAAATAGTAATGTTGTGTCACTTCCTTGTTTCCCGAAATTTTCAGTGCCGCCCTCGTATCCCTCCCACCTGTATACTGAAATACGCTTTTAATGTTTTTTTTCAGCTGTTTTTGCAAGACCAATAGAGTTTTTGCTAAATTCTAAGTTTGTTGGTAGGTAGGTATGACTAATGATAAATAAATGGATTTGTATGAAATTTTGCTTATAGTAAACCCGGAATTACCGGAATATACCTGTTACTTTTTGTGTAATTATAGATTTTTGAAGGTATACTTCTTTTGGCGTGTTAGGGAAAAATGACGAGAGTAAATTTTTACGATGTGCGCGCACACCGTCACCAAAAAAACCGACACCATGAAGTTAGCTATAGAACAGTTTTCACATAATGACAGTATAAACGTCAGAAGAAGATATAGTTTTTAACTACACAATAAATTGTACTATGTATTTTTCTTTAAGTAGTATTTACTTCTAACGCGTGTAGGAACAATAATTAAACTAACCCTTATTTTTACAATTCTCTATTATTTGGTTGTTTATTTATGTATGTGCTATGTATGTATCTACGCAGTATCCGATGGTAAATGGTCAAACATTTACGTAGAATGACTATAAATCTAACAATATACACAAACGAAGCTACAACTATATAAAGGTTTTTTTTTTAACGCCGGGAAATGCTCTGAGGCATCCCGCGGGGGAGTGGGTCTCCCCACGCGGGTATGTGGGACTCGCTGCGGCCGACAGCTGGTAAGTGGACGCAGCTCTACCCACTAAAACCCGGCGAGTACCACCAATGCCGCCTTTGGTGAGGTGCCCCGCATCTAGTAAACAGGGCATCTCGACGGTTAGACAGTCCTGCAAGGGACCGACGCCACCTCCACAGAGGGGATGTCCCGCACCACAGAACAATCCCTCCCAACGTCGGGACAGTACAATGGGGCGAGGTTCCCATCCTCACCCCTTGCCCCCTGCTCTTATGTCCCTTCTTCTTATAAGAGGGGTACAAAGAGCCCCCTTGGCCCAATTAGCTTCGCCCAAGGTGCAACGGCTCACCCTAGGTTACTGAGCCCCACCGCCACGACAAGGCCTTGACCATGGTGGGGAACTATAAAAAGGTATGAAGTTTGCAAGGCGTGAGACGAGACTCTCGTGATTGTCAAAAAAACAATACTAGAGTGTGTGGTGACACACACTCTAGTATTGTTTGTTCTTTGTTCTGCTAAACCAATAACTCAATGTTGCGAAACGTACGTGTTTTCTAGTATATTTATAATGGACGTGACGAGAATTTTTGATTACAATTAACAATTTGTATTTATTGCAGTGTGTTGAGTAAGCTTTGATCTGTTGGTTCTTAGGATAAACTTATGATAGTTGTTTCGTTGAACTAAATCTATACTAATATTATAAGTTTGTTTGTTTGTTTGAACGCGCTAATCTCAGGAACTACTGGTCCGATTTGAAAAATTCTTTCAGTGTTAGACAGCCATCAAGGAAGGCTATAGGCTATATAACATCACGCTGTGACATATATGAGTTGAGTAACGCGGGCGAAGCTGCAGGCAACAGCTAGTGTAATGTAATAGGAACATTGGTTTGACTTTGACTTTAATATGTGAAATGCTGCTTTCAAGATTCAAAAAAAAAAATACAGGCTGAATTGAGAACCTCCTACTTTTTGTTGAAGTCGGTTAAAAGTGAAAGGCTAAGCTATGAATATAATCTAAATATAAAATTAAATGAAAATATATCATCAAATGGTGCGTACGCCGAAGCGCCGGAGCCGGAGCTGGCGGGATTCGAACCCGTAGCAGGTTCGAAAGAGAACAAAAAGTTTTCTATGTTCCTGGGTCATGGATGTGTATTAAATATGTGTATTATATAATAAAAATTAAATATATGTATAGTATAAAATTATTAAATATATTTCCGATGTCTAGTACTCGTAACACAAGTTTTTCGAAAACTTACCACGAAAAAAGCGCTAACTTTTACTCGATTTCCTTTTTATAAAATAACTAAATCGTTAAACGTTGTTTGAGGTTTATTGACGTGGTGTGATAGCGGCCATAGATTTTCCATGGAAAATCCCAAAAAGACACTCGTAGTTCACCGAATATTGTAAAAAACGATATTAAGATTTCCCAAATTCGGCACCAAACGATCTGTAAATAAATAAACGTTTTGTCTTCACAATAACATTCTAGTAAATCAAGTCACGCGCAAAAAAGTTGAAGCTTCACAAGATTATTTTGACGTGTGGTTGTTATTTTTTATTATTTTTCATAAATGACCGTGGGGACAATAGGATCTTATACCGCTTGTTACAAGTGCAAGTTTTCGCGTCTACTGATGTTTATAAAAATTTATTCATATTTCTCTCTCTATCTCTCATCTGGTCGTTATCCCGGTTGCATCCTCAGTTACTGCATCGAAGTCCGGGGTCCACTTTCCCTCTTTTTCACCTCCCCTTCGCACGGTCTTTAGCATCCTGTATTGTGAGACCATCGACACGCATGTCATCCCTGACGACATCAAGCCAGCATTTTTTGGGTCTATGTATCCCTCGCACGTCGTACGTATTTTCAGCGTAAATCGCTGATCAGATTTTAAATAATTTGAGAAACGTTTACCCTTAACTAGTTCCTCGCGATTTAACTCGCCTTTAAATTGATAAAAATGTCCCCTAAAATGAATAGCATATTCTTATTCAAGCAATAAATTCATTTCAAATACAAAAATAAAACTGACAAGTCATAGGGGCTGGCGATAGAAGAGAAAACTTATAACTTAGAATATAATAAAATTTTGGAATTTGATAATGACGTTATAAATGTCACACTAGAGCGTTCGGTGACGAGGTGATAATGTCACGAGTCCCATGATTTTCCGTGATTTCAGATTGATAATTCCAGAAATAAGCGCATTAAAACAAACAAAGCCTAGCTTTATGAGTTTATTATTATATTTAGATTTATTCGTTTATTATTATACTTTATTAGTATATTATTATATATGTATATACCGATTTATATAGTTTTAATAGCGCGAATACCTACGCAAACTGTAATCTTATATAATCAACATCTTGCTGTTATTTGTTATGGTAATATTTTCAGAGTGTTCTAGAGTGACATACCATTCCATTGTTTTCGTGTCTATTGTGTAAGGTTCAAGTTCAAATAGAGCAAAAAGGTGTGTTTTGATATTTTGTGCACATCTGGTAAGACGTCCGGGCGAACTACGTTTCTTGATTTTTTTGCTTAGATTGTAGATACAAAAAATGATTACATCATATTGTCTCTTCGAAAATGAGTATTTGTGTATATATAAGTGTATTTACTATTCATAAGAAAATGTGTAAAAATCGCTAATTTGTTTGTTGATAATATAATTATCGGAGAATCATAAATTTGCGTAGTACGCCACAAAAAACTTCTTGATGCCAAAACCTCGATCAGCAAGCTGTTATTATTTTTTTATGTTTTTCACTGAACATAATATGGTGCTTTGTTATTACCATTTACCTACTTTATTATTGCTCGACGCTTCGATGATTCATTCGTCAACGTCATCGCATATTATTTTGCTATGTTATGCTATGATAATAATAATAATAATATTTATTTGGTCGCAATATGGTACAACTTTTTCCTTTTTTTGCAAACAATATATTATATACAATATATAACAATATATATCTTTCATTCTGTTTTATATAAGAAAAGCGTTAATGTGTATTAAGAATAAAAGAGGTCCTAAAATTGAACCTTGGGGTACGCCCCATTTGTTTATTTTAAATTGAGATCTAAAAGTTTTATAGTTAGACCATCTAACCTTTATATTTCTACGCATTGCTCTCTAGATAAGAGATAGCCTATTAACAAATCATTAGCCACGCTTCTAATAACATATACATATTTGTAGTTTTGATAGTAATATGTCATATGAAACTAAATCGAAGGCTTTAGTCAAATCTAGAAATATCGAGACTACCGGAATCTTGTTTATATTTTCTGTTATAATTTTTATTTCATTAGAACAAGATTAATTATTGAGTTCCCGATATTTCGGGTTGATCATGGCGATTGAAACATTGCCGAAATATCGGGAACTCAATAAATCTTTAAACGCGGTAAGCACCCGTAATAATATTAATATAAATATGAATAGTGATCGCGTTAGTTTAAAACAATATATAATTAGAACAAGCCATAGCCGTTATCTTTCTGAAATTCCAACAGTTAAGGGTCCAGAAGATTAAATTTGTCATATTACATAACTCGTTCGAAAATTTTGGGCATAACCGGATTTAAAAAATTAGATTGGTCTATAATTATTTGCTTACATAATTTTTATTTACCATTTTATATAAAGGTTTTATTATTGTAAGTTTCAAGTTACTTTGAAAATACCTTGTTCAATAGAACGACTTATAATCTGTGTAAACAGAAGAGCTAGGTAAGATAGTGATTATTATTATTATTTAAGGGTGGGGACACCAGCGAGACCAGACGGGTGATCAGTCCTCATTACCGGAACCATTTCAGCCAATTCCCCAGGCTCGCCTCTGGGATTAGATGCGGGGAGTGGGGACGGGTTACCAATTGCCCCTCCGGTGTCACCCCCTCAAACCTACGTGTTGATCTACAAAACTACTTAGCTGACTTATAGTTAGATGATGCTAAATCTTCCTTCTTCAGCTCGTCCGCTCCAAACAGCTCCCATCTTGCGTATGCAAATGCTGGGCATTCCGTTATGAAGTGCAGACTGGTTTCTTCTTTCTCTTTGCACTTAGGGCATAGAGCGTCCTCTGTTAGCTTCATTATTGACAGGTGTCTGTTGAGTGGGCAATGTCCCGTCAATATTCCTACAACTGTTCTGATGTTACTCCTGTTGAGTTTAAGCAACTCTTTAGTCTTCTTGCTGTCAAGCGTCGAGATGAAGAATTTTGACTGTCTGCAGCTCTTCATGTCATTCCATCTCTGGTTTGTTTCTTTGTTTATCCTCAAGGTTATAACATTTTTTGTTATCCTGTGTGCTATTGGCAGTCTCGGCTCAGGGCCTATGAACGTCTCATTGGCACCTCGCCAATCTATCTGCTTCTTCATTGCCTGCATTTCCCTCATGTCCGGGTACCCAGGCAATTTCTAACTCAGTCTGGTCTACTAGATCTTGCAGGGTATTTTTGCATTCTTTGATCAGTGCTGAGGTAGTCTCCCTCTTACTGAGGGCCTTCAATGCCACTTGACTGTCACTGTATATGACTGCCTTCTCAATCCTTTGTGCGCTAGTGATGTTTTGTTTAATCATATTGGGACATTCTCGTATTGCAAATATCTCCGCTTGAAATACGCTGGAGTATCTGCCTAGATTAAATTATGCTTTCATTTCAGTTGGATGACTGATATATACGCCAGCCCCTGAGAGCTTTGTCGATTCCTTCCTGGATCCATCTGTGTAGCAGACCATCGTTGTTATGGGGTGGTCGATGTCAATGTTCCAGTTATCTCTCGAGCCTATGCTTATCCTGTATTTCCTGTCGAAGATTCTCTCTTTCTTTATCAAATCATTGTTTGATATAATCATAGATAGATTTTCTTCGTACTGTTTTGCTATCTCGGCGTGACCTTCATAGTGCCCTCCCTTCCATAACTTGTTGCTCTTTAGCTTGAACTATTGGTCGGTCGCTTTCTTCTTGATCGTTAGATCAACTGGGTTGAGGCCGAGTATCATCTCTAGAGCCGCCGTTGGTGTTGTTTTCATGGCACTCGATATCATGATGCTGGCTAGTCTCTGTACTTTTGTAAGTTCTTTCCTGTTCGTTTCTAAGTTTGCCTTGTGCCACCACACTAAGGCTCCATGTAGAATTCTTGGTAGTACGATGGCCTTGTAGATCCAATGAACCACATTTGGTTCCATGCCCCAGGTTCTTCCTACCGCTCTCCTGCATTGCACAAGGGCAAATTTGGATTTTGTGCAGATCTCTTTTACGTGGGCTTTGTAGTTCAGATTACTATCTAGGATTACCCCCAGATATTTTATTTCATTGACTACCTCTAGATTTTCATTATCGATTCTCAGTGGAATCATGCTATCAATCTTCCTCTTGTTTGTGAATAACACTAGCTTGGTTTTTCCTGGGTTTAGGTTTAGCCCTTTATCCCTCGTACCTCGCACCATCGTAGCGCTGTGTCGATTCCTCGCTTCAAAATGTCTCTGGTCACGCTCAGTACTTTACCTGTGACCAGAATTAGACCATCGTCTGAGTACGCCTGTATGTAAATGTGCATGGCGTTTATCTTTGATACTAATTCGTCTATGAGAATGCACCATAGAAGCGGAGATAGGCATCCTCCTTGCGGAAATCCTCTTCTTGCTCGAATGGTGCATGTTGTTCCCGCTAAGTCAGCTTGTATCGAGCGATGTTTTAACATATAACTAGAAGATAGTGATACTCGCAAATGCCAAACCTTAAATTGGGTTTTCTTTAGCGTCATTTTTTTTATGTCATAAGGAGACAACCGAGCAGTCGGAGCCTTATGGTGACTACCGACGTCCATAGACATCTGCACAACCAAAAGTTATGCAGATGCGTTGCCCTCCTTTTCCCTATCTAAGCTAAGCACGAAACGCGACAGCTTAGCTGTCACTTGACGCCGGTATTATGTGAGCGAGAGGTACCACCCCGGTCGTGCCGGCCCAAGTCGGCTACATAGCAGCATGACACTATCTCTTACTAGCATGGCACTACCTCTTACTTTAAAATCTCCTCCTTACATCTGGCTATATGTTGTGGAATGGTTATTTCTACAAGCAAGTAGATGGACTGGCCATGGGCTCACCAGTATCCCCTGTTGTTGCCGACATATTTATGGAGGACTTCGAGGAGACTGCTCTGCAAACTTCGCCCAAAACACCCGCGTTTTACAAGCGGTACGTAGATGATACTTTCACAATATTACCATCTGATAAAGTAAGCAAAAAAAGTAAGATAAAGTAATTCCTAGACCATCTTAATTCCATTAATTCTAAAATTCAATTCACAATGGAATTAGAAGCAAATAATTCTCTAGCTTTCTTAGATGTATTAGTTATCCGTAATCCCAACAATACCTTAAGCCATACAGTGTATAGAAAGCATACCCATACGGATAAGTACCTAAACGGCGAATCTCACCACCATCCAACACAGTTAGCTACCGTGGGTAAATCTTTGTTTCGGAGAGCACAAGGGATCTGTGATGAGCAACACCTGGCAACCGAGCTTCAACACGTTAAGCAAGTACTGCGAGACAACAAGCTTCGGGTACCGCGTCTTCATCACCGTGACAGACAGTGAAAGCAGCCACTGTTGAGCGAGTACCTGATGTGCTACCATTTATGAAAGGAGTCACTGACAAGATTGGCTACATCCTAAAGCGAGCTTCCATCAAAACCTTTTTCAAGCCGCCAAAAAAGATAGGTCAATTCTTACCATCTGTCAAGTGTCATATACCCTTACAACATGCAGGAGTATACAAACTTGATTGTGACTGTGGACTCTCTTATATAGGCCAAACTAAAAGATCTATTAAAACTCGCGTCAAAGAACATATAGCTGACTTAAAACACCGTCGCTACAAGTCTGCCATCTGTGAAAATAGTCTAGATAAAGCTCGCCATTATATTAGATTTGATAAACCACAAGTCTTCGCAAAAGAACACCGATTCCAACCAAGGATGATCCGCGAGGCTATTGAAATTAAAAAACATCCTAATTTCAATAGAGAAGATGGCTGGCTCTTACCACCTGCTTGGGATCCCATGTCACAGATTAAAGATACAGTTAGAACTTTCTGCGTAGATAGGACTAACCAAAATATTGATGTATCATAAGGTATTTTCGAATAACTTTGGAACATTAGGACTTATGACACCTCAGTCCTCCCGTGACCATGGTTGCTGTAAAGTATCCGAAACGTCGGGCTTGTACAAATCTTAATAAACCGCGATAAAATCCGTAAAAAATTGTTTCATTATAATGAGTTAAATTCGCGTAAACATTAGAAAACAATATTTAAAATCTCTCTTAAATACTCTTGTTGTTCTCTTAATTTTGCATTCATTTTGATAGAAATTGATCTATATCTCGATGAGCCAAAATAGACTTTATAAACATAATAATTACACTCGTAGGATAAGGTTAAACTCATAACGAATAGTGTTAAAGCACAAAATTGTAATGTCAATAGAAAATAAACGCGCAAAGTTTTCCACCGGTCTTTGCTCTCGGTGCCGTTGTTTGATAGTTGATATACTGATTATAATTATAGTTCAAGTGAAGAATACCGCGCGGTATGAATAAATGTAATACGCATTTACATATTTTATATATTTAATTTCTCACATAATATATGTTTCAAGCAAAGAAATACGTTAAACACCTTCTTGCATTGATTAAACAAAACTTTTTTTTACTTCAAAATTGAAATAAAAAAAAACATTTGAAAATTTGTAGAATCACAAAATTCATTAGAACCTACATTTGAAAAGCAGTGAAATTATTAAATTATTTATATACATTATACAAGCTGTGGGATCATTAAATACATTGGAACATTTGTACGGTTTCATTATATTTTGCAAATAATAATTATTAAGACAATAGTGTACGATATGGCCGTACATCATAATATATTCTAATTATAAAGATCCTCCCCTTAACCCCGAACAGCGGAAGCGGGGTTACGTTTCGTTTGTGTGTTGGTTTGTTATTATTTAATTACGCCTTTGCCTGTATCTCCTTATAGAAAGACGGATATATCGTGCAAATTCGCACGTAATCGCAGGATATTGCGATCGAAGGACTTAAAAATCGTTCTGTTCATTCTAGAGTTCCACACATGTAAATTGATAAAAGTAATGAAGGGTGTTGATCAATCGCCAAATAAATTGTTAACATGTAGCTATGTTCTACGCATCGCAGTTTTGTGTAAGCAGACAGACTGTAGAATTCATAATTAATAAAAATCTATAACGATAGCATAATGGCATGACAGCGGCATGCCGTTTGCTGTCACGCCATCCGAGTCGATTTCACTACCAAGGCGCGCCAATCGATGTTTCACATCGAAAAAAATACTCAATAGTCACAGGGACTGCCGATAGAAGAGAAAACAAAAGTATTAAATTCAAATACCTATAATACAGACTGTAAAAGATTATGACAACCAATACAATTTGAACGGCGCACAAAAAGGCCGCATGACATAATTTAGAAGCAACACAATTTGCAAAACAAATGTTGCATAATCTTATATAAATAAATCAAACGTCAAACTGTGTCTCCAGCGTTTCGTGTGTGGTGTCGCGAGTCCACGTCATATAAATGTCAAACTGTGTCTCCAGCGGTTCACGTGCGGTGTCGCGAGTCCACGTCATATAAACGTCAAACCTTGTCTCCAGTGTTTCGTGTGTGGTGTCGCGAGTCCACGTCATATAAACGTCAAACTGTGTCTCCAGCGGTTCACGTGCGGTGTCGCGAGTCCACGTTATATAAACGTCAAACCTTGTCTCCAGCGTTTCGTATACGGTGTCGCGAGTTCAGAGATTTTATCTCATCTAAAAATATGCGTACCGCTAAAAGAAGTTTACACTTCAAAACTATAAATCACGAAAAGATTTAGAAAAAGTTATTATAATATGTATGACAATAGTCAATACTTTTCAATTAAAATTTATTATATAATTGTGATTAAAGTCACTGACGGTAATCCCTTGGCTCTCAAAAATCTTCCTTAGTGGTTTAATAGATACAGGCTGATAAACAAATGAACGGATGCTTTTATTACTTAGTTTAATATTAAGATTACTTAATTAAAAATAAATACATAAAGTGAATGCTGTTAAAATAATAATAAAATAAATAATGTTATATATGAAATTATTTGTGGACTCGTAAATGTTTTTAATTATCGTAATTACAAGCATTTTACATATATTATATTATTTTTAGTACGGTTTATTACTGGGTATTGTCCACATTTAATTTTGCAAATAATGGGATTGAAGGAGGTTGATCAAACTTCCCACCATGGTTCAAGCCTTGTCGTGGCGGTGGGGCGCAGTAGCCTAAGGTGTGTAAGGATGGGTGTCGAGATGAATTAAAAGATGTTGAAGCTAATTGAGCCGAGGGAGGTGCTCTTTGTACCCCTCTTATAAGAACAGGGGACAAATGAGCAGGGGGACAAGGGGCGAGGATGGGAACCTCACCACATTATACTGTCCCGACGTTAGGAGAGGTTGTTCTGTGGCGCGGGACAACCCCTCTGTGGGATTGGCGTCAGTTCCTTGAGGGACTGACTAGCTGTCGAGGTGCCCTGTTTGCTTAACAGATCCGGGGCACCTCACCAAAGGCAGCATTGGTGGCACTCGCCGGGTTTTAGTGGGTAGAGCTGCGTCCACCTTATCACAGCTTTTTACCTTTCGGGCGCAGGGAGTCCCACATACCCGCCTGGGGAGACCCACTCCACCGCGAGATGCCTCATTTCCCGGCGTACAAAAAAGGTTGATTACATTGATGATGATGATTTATCATCAGCTGGTGTTCATCAGCAAGAGTTAGATAAGAGTAGTCGGTGGTAAAAAGCCAAATCAACAAAGATATTTACCGAAAAGGTTCTTCTTGTAAAAACATGAACTTTGTTTCTCTACTCAATACATTTTTTTCATTCACTGTTACCCTTTTTTAAAACCGAGAAAATTCATGCATACTTCCCGAATCTCAGTTTAGAAAGAATCTAACTTACTCCAAATTATGTGAGGGGCTTCAGCCTATAAACTCGTGTCTTAGAATTAGGCACATCCACTGTCTTAATTTGGAAATTATCCATATTTATCCCGAAATCCACAGAAATCGTCCCATCTAGCGGAAGATCATCTAAATAATAGCAAAAAATGAATGACATGAATAAAGGCATAATTTCAGAGCACGCATTTAATTGTTTGTTAGTACAGATGTTTCCGCAAAACCTTATCTGTATGATTGCCTGTGCCATCTTAACTGCCATACTAAGATATCCGGCTTGAAGATATTTTGTGTGTACGTCATTTAGGCAATCGCCGTCATTATCTATATTTTTTTACCGACTTCAAAAAGGAGGAGGTTATCATTTCGTCGAAATCTTTTTTTAAACATTTTTTTGCCGCTGGGAAGGATGCGCTGGCCACGCGCCCATTATTCCTTGAAAAAGCTTTGCTGAGTTTCGGAAAGAGCAGAAAATTAATGCATGAATGATTTTTGGATTTGAATGAGACTGGTATGTTCTGCTAGTTTGCCTATTTCTCAACATAAAAAAAATTAGCGAAAGCATTAACATATTGTTACGGTATATTATTTTAGAAGACTTTTCAAAGGAATTAAATTTTAAATGTAACATGCCAGAGGTAACGAGTTCGAATCCCCTCACGGGCAGCTTTTATTACATTATCCTGCTTATTTCTGCGGACTGTTGTTGTTGCACCCAGACAGTCAGTATAAGCAATGTATGCCTGCGTTACAGATAACACAAACCCAGAGGTCTGGCACAAGGTCTAGTGCCGTGCCGTACGGCGGAGGCACTGCGTCAGGTTCTGACAGCGTCGATGCACCGCATAACGTGCTCCCCGGATACGGTTGCTTCGGTGCGTACCTGTGTAGGGTGGCCAGGAGGGAGCCGACGTCAGCCTGCTACGAGAGCGGCATTGTGGGGGACTCAGCCCAGCACACCCTAGAGCTCTGCGATAGATGGGCCTCATTTCGTCACGACCTCGTGACAGTGCTTGGAGGGGACCTCTCGCTCTCGAGCGTGGTACGCTGCATGCTCGAGAGAGATGAGACCTGGCAGGCCACGGTCATCTTTTACGAAACCGAAAAGAAGGATGCCGCAAAGTGGGATAGAGAGGATGTCGCGACGTTCCGCTTCGTGGACGTAGGACAGGTGAGCGAAGGAGGCACTATGCGCACCTCTTGCCTCCCATCTAACGGCACTCGGGGTAAGGTTGGGTACCTGCCCCGATAGAAAAGTTCCAGCGTCGACGAAGGCGCTTCAGGTTGTCGGAGTTCCCCCATACTAGGAGAAACCCGCTACCCTTTTGAGGGAACCAGCCGGTGGCGGGGGATGTCCTCTGTTAGTCAGATCGGACGCCCTCCTTCAAGCGGCTGAAGGCAACTCGCAGTGGTTTTAGTGCGGTATACCGGCGTCTAGTGCCGGGGAGTCTCACATATCCCCCGGGGCGACCCACTCCGGGTCAAGGCGTAAGGCCTTTCCACTGCGACAACAAAACGGGTGAACTCGTACCTTTATGGTAAACATTGACCATACCACTAGGTGGCTAGTTTATTTGCCATTCTTTACCAACATATAAAACGTAGTATTTATGAATATTTTGGTTGAAATTCGATTTGAAATAAACGTATCTGAGTATGTATTTTTAAATTAAAACAAAAAATATAATAACATTATGTAATAATTTAACCGTAAATCAACGTAGGAATTACAAAAAGCACAATTACATGTACCGTTTATCCGTAATCTAAGAAACCTAATCTTTATGTATACAAAAAATATGTTTTACACGTATTTACAAGACGCTAACAATTATTCAAATTACTGATACTTATGTGATACAAACTAAAACACAACGTATATAATATATTTGTTAAAAAAGTATATCATGTCCATTGTGTTTTTATTCAAATCTTGATCCCATGATCATTCAATGGAATGGAAAGCATTGCGAGTTTAAGATTGTTAAATAGATTATAATATTTGTTGGTAATGATACAACTGTCAACTGGCTTGCTCGCTGTTTATAATGATTTTGGAATTCCCGACGTTTCACATAATTTATAGCAATCATGGTCAAGGACTGCTGTATCAGAGATCTTACCGTAATAAAGTTAAGCGAAGTATCGTAAGATTCGTTAATAATATTATTATACTTATTCACTTCAGCAAAAAATATGGTAAAATAAATATTATATTTATATAGCACTAGCTGTTGCCTGCAGCTTCTCCCGCGTTACTCAACTCCTATAAGTCACAGCGTGATGTTATATAGCCTATAGCCTTCCTCTATGAGCTATCTAACACTGATATAATTTTTCAAATCGGACCAGTAGTTCCTGAGATAAGCGCGTTCAAATAAACAAACTCTTCAGCTTTATATTATTAAGTATAGATTGTAATAGAAATGCCTAATGCCTATGCTATCTTTGATATAACTTCTAAGTATTAGCAGTCTATATATTTTAGGAATGTTGGCTATGTCTTGTATCAGTATCTATATCTCTATCTATCTATCAGGTCTAACTGACAAATTCTGTTACGGATTAATTAAATCAAGTTCTAAGTATCGGTTAAGTGGACCAATTTTTTTTTAATGGTTACAAAGGTACATATTCATTCTTATTTTATATACATATAAATCGGTTCTAAAAAGATTTGTTTGCATGAACATTGATAAATTAAAAGAAAAAATCAATAGAAGATATTAATGATTACATTAGACAATGCTAAATTAATAATGTCAAGGGAATGGTAAAACATGAACTTACCTAATATTTTTATCACATAAGCACATAACTAATCACATTAGCGAGACCGAATGGTTCGTATCTGTCAATTTTCATATATGATATACGATATACAGCTCCATACAAACTTCAAGTTCACAGAGTAATGTCGGCTCAGAGACGTTTTGGTACACACAACACGACGGCCGCGGCGGCACTGGTGCATTTTATAACATTTTTTTATAAAAACAATAGTTCATTGCGACTTCAATTGTTAATAATGACAGCATTGAAAGTATTTGCGGATTCTATCAATGATTATAGTTTTAATAGATAATAGTGTATGTGATTGCATGTATACTTTGTTTTGATATTGATCCTGTATGACGTGTATGATGACTAAAATATACACACTGATATATTTTGTATTCTTTCACTGTGGGAAGAATACGCTATGCCATACGTCCGTCTGCATGGGTATCACCATGCTGCTCGTTTCTCTCATGACCTTTTTATAGCAGAACGATCAGTCTGTTCACCTGATGGTAAGTGAAAAACGACATCCACAGACACCCGCTACACCAGAGGATTGGCCCGGCAACGCACCTAGCGTTGCCGGCCTTTCAGATATGAGTATGCTCTTTTCTTGATTGCCTTTTATTTGCTTTCCGTTTAGGTTTGCTGGGTCACGGAAAGAAAGGCAGGATAGGCAGACTTTCCTTCAGGTGACACATTATTACCTATCCGAATAAAATTTACTTTATGTACTATGTGTTTGACGTGATAACGTCTTATAAATTGATGAACATCGGCAGCGCGCACGAAAAAGTGTCTCGTTCCGCTGTCAAATGAGCGTTGGCTTGGAAATCATTATTTATAACAAATGTTATACGCGGTAACGTGTTTTGTGTTTTTGTGTCTAGTTTTATAATTTAATAAGATTTAATTGATTTTCTTCATCATTTTCAGTGTAAATTCATTTTGTTTACTTCAATTAATTGTTTTTAATTAAAATTGTAAATCATTTTTCATCAATGTTTCTTTGTGACATTATCACGCAAAACTATCGTCCGTAAACCGACTTTACAGAGAACCAATATTTTTATAGATAATATTTGGGCGTCGTAAATATAACATTAATTTAATTTTTACATACTTGTAGGCTCTGATTTTAATTACTCTACACGAAGAGGACAGTTTCCTAGTTTTTGTACACTGACGTCTTATTTTTTCCACCTATATTATATTTATTTTGAAACGCCATAAATATATAAATATCCATAATATTTTTTAACATAAATCTGTTCATGTGTAAATGAACAAAAATTATTAAAGGCACAACCTCTTAGATATAAAGAAAGACCCTGGTCGCCTCATTTCGAGGAGGTGACCCCTGCTTAGTAGGCATAAGCGCTGCTGATGATGATGAGATATCAGATCATATCATATCATCAGATCATATCATCAGAAAAATATCAAATGATATGTTGCAAGTAAATCTTTTATTAAGAACAAGCTGAACTGTCACTGTGATAAGCAGGTGATAACATAACATTATGCTGGTTAAAGAATTAAATATTTGAAGAACATTGAAGATTACCTCCTGGCTCCTTTTTTTTCTTTTACGCCGGGAAATGCTCTGAGTGCCGCGGGGAGTGGGTCACTCTACGCGGGTATGTGGGACTCGCTGTGCCCGAAAGCTGGTAAGTGGACGCAGCTCTACTCACTAAAACCCGGCTAATGCCACCAATGCCGCCTTTGGTGAGGTGCCCCGGATCTAATGAGCAAACAGGGCACCTCGACGGCTTGTCAGTCTCCCAATGGACCGACGCCACCTCCACCTCCACAGTCACGCACACGTCGGGACTGTACAATGGGGTGAGGTTCCCGTCCTTGCCCCTTGCTTTAATTCTTATAAGAGGGGTACAAAGAGTTGATGATTTCCCCAAGATGTTGGACTCACCCTAGGCTACTGAGCCCCACCGCC
Source organism: Helleia helle (assembly GCA_963853865.1). Classification (NCBI taxonomy): domain Eukaryota; kingdom Metazoa; phylum Arthropoda; class Insecta; order Lepidoptera; family Lycaenidae; genus Helleia; species Helleia helle. The sequence continues at coordinate 2,618,778 of OY971425.1, read as the reverse complement.
ACGTCAAGGCCTGAACCATGGTGGGGTTCCTCTTGGCTCCTTCTAAACTTGCAAATATTACCGCATGTCTGTGAGTTTGTAGCTTTGATGACGTGTGTTATTATATTTTATTAATTATTCCGATTTCCAATATCAATGGTTCACCTTCGGCCTAGTTTAGCGAGCACGTAACGGAAGTTCGTTTCCCGATGCTGTAATTGCTACAATTAAATAATTTGTTGGTGTTGGTCAGTAACATTGGAAATGGCAACTATGACGACCTGAAATTCTATTTTATTTATTCATACGGATGTTTATGTATATAAAATACAGCGTGCGTACTATCATTAACTATAAGATTTTTATAGTCATTTCATTCATGTAAGAACTTAAAATATTTTGATTTTAATATGTTAAATATTCAAGCTATATTCAACATGTAAATTTTATTACTAAAATCTGATCATCGGCTTAAGCGTGAAAAGATACAGTAACTATGAGATCTTTAAATCGATCTTTGACTTAAACAGTCTTTTTGTAGGTATTGGATCGGAAATACCACAAAACCAGTTAGACATTTACTAGGAAGGTACTTCTAGCGTGATCAATGAGCAGCTTCGCTTAGTTCCAAAAAGGAGATCACTTAGCACCGAGATTGATGCTTGCCTATTCAACAACGTATCGAAATCCTGGCACTGGGTTAGTTTCCTGTAACACATGGGCCAAACTTCTATTTTTTTTCTTTTACGCCGTAATATGTTCTGAGGCATCCTGAGGGGGAGTGGGTCTCCCCAGGGTCTCCACAAAGGGGTTGTCCCACACCACAGAATAACACCTCCCAACCTCGGGACAGTACAATGGAGTGAGGTTCCCGTCCTCGCCCCTTGCCCTCTGCTCTTTTGTCCCCTCTTCTTATAAGAGCCATACATATAGCCCCTTGGCTCAGCCTAGTCGGTTCACCTGATGGAAGTGATCACAGGCATCATAAAATACGCAGGTTTTGAAGTTATACTTCTTTGGCGCGTTTAGAAAATATTATGAGATTAAAATTTATACGACGCGAAGGCACACCGACGGTCAAAAAGCGACACGATGAAGTTGCTCAAGTTTCCGTAATTCATAACTATATTCACAGTAATTTCTCAAATATTCATAAGCTATGCGTGTTATCAGTGGAGAATAAAATAATAAAAAGGCATCATGGGCTGGATCACGGGTGATAAAAACAACCGCGAGCCTCGAACCTTGTTAATTGGCAAAGTTTCTTCTTCAATCTATCAATCAAATCAATCAAAAAAATCTTCTCGAAGCTTACGACTTACGTATCCAATAATTTAAATATTTTATCAATAGACATTTTTTGCTCACCAGTTAATGTTTCGGAGCAAAAAAAGGTTAGTATCGAATAACGATACAAACTTTAACTTATTACATAATGTTGAATTTAATAACGTTTGTGAATACTTTCGTTTTAGTGTACATTTTGACCTCCTGCGTCATTGTTCCCTTGTGTTATGGGAAAGTATTTAAATAATGTGAAATATAATGTTTTAATGAATGTATATTGTTGACAAGGCCGTGATATTGTGGTGGTGGGATCTATGGACCCAAAATCATAGTCAATTCCCATCATCACCCTTGACATTACAACCTTCGTACAAGTTTTCATAGTTTTTTTTAACAGGGAATGTCTGGAAGTTGATCACCTGATGGTTACTTGGTGGATCACCAAGACCCATCATCGGAAGACATACATGGTTTTTTTTATATCATAGGAGGCAACCTAGCGGTCGGAGCCATGGTGACTACCGACGCTCATAGACATCTGCACAACCAGAGGTTATGCAGATGCGTTGCCCTCCTTTCCCCTATCCCCCTAATAGCGTCACTTGACGCCGGTGTTATGTGAGCGAGAGGTACCACCCTGCTGCTGCCAATTCGGCTGTAAAGCAGCATGGCACTACCTCTTTCAAAGGTTATCACCCTTTTACTGGATATATTTTAATTTCTACAAGAATTCGATTTCGCTCGAGTGAAATGTGTACGAAACGTAACTATTTAATTTGTACTAAGAATGCTAAGGATGCTGTTAGGGGGTCCATGAATGACATACCGAGGCTGAAACTTTTTAAGCAAGAAAGGTAAGTTGGCAGCTACGTGATTAACGTCACCTATTTTGTATTCAATAGCAATGTATAAGCCCCACCATGGTTCAGGCCTTGACGTGGCGATGGGGTCTAGGGTGCGCCCAGCACATTGGGCGAAACTAATTGAGCCGAGGGGGCTCTTTGTACCCCTCTTATAAGAAGAGGGCGAGGATGGCAACCTCACTACATTCTACTGACCCGACGTTGGGAGGGGTTGTTCTGTGGTACGGGACAACCCCCCTGTGGAGGTGGCGACGGTCCCTTGCGGGACTGACTAGCCGTCGAGGTGCCCTGTTAGCTTAACAGATTAGGGGCACCTCACCAAAGGTGGGACTGGTGGCACTCTTCGGGTTTTAGTGGGTAGAGCTGCGTCCAATTACCATCTTTCGGGCGCAGCGTGTCCCACATACAGCGGGATGCCGCCTCAGAGCATTTCCCGGCATTAAAGAAAAAAAAAGCAATGAATAAGCATGCCACCTATCTTGTGTTTTCTTGGTTTATAAAAGTTTTACCATTATTAGAACATTCTTTCTCGTCACAATCATTCAAATAAGTACTAATGTTATGAAACAAGGTCAGTGCCTCCGTCGGAGGAGAATAACAATGTACTCACAGTACAGCTCAGTACGGCATGGCCCGATGGTAGTGAATAAATTCGTATTCTTCCTCCTCAGTCAGAGCGCACTCTTCGAAACACCAGAGACCGCCGAGCGCCAGTAGAATAGTGTACATCATATAGTAGACCAAGTAGACCAGGACTGTCAGTAACATTTCGATGGGCTCTACAATTAATCTGCAACAATCAAATAAGGCTTTTGTCATAATTATCAATGTTCATTCCATCCACTTCTGAATGTAGGTTTCTTTTGACGAACGTCAAGATAAAAACTACTTTATGGGATTTATGGAAGAAAACAATCACAATACGTCAACATAGTAACATAAACAACCCCACCATGGTTCAAGCCTTGTCGTGGCGGTGGGGCACAGTTGCCTAGGGTATGCCCAGCACCTTGTGCGAAGCAAATTGAGTCGAGGGAGGGTGCTCTTTGTACCCCTCTTATAAAAAGAGGGAACAAAAGAGCAGGGAGACAAGGGGAGAGGATGGGAACCTCACCCAATGGCACTGTCCCAACGTTGGGAGGGTTTGTTTTGTGGTGCGGGACAACCCCTCTGAGGAGGTGGCGTCGGCCCCTTGAGGGACTGACTAGCCCTGTTTATTCAATAGATCCAGGGCACCTCACCAAAGGCGGCATTGGTGGCACTCGCTGGGTTTTAGTGGGTAGAGCTGCGTCCATCTTATCACCTCTCGGGGCAGCGAGTCTCACATACCCGCCTGGGAGACCCATTCCCCCGCGGGATGCCTTAGAGCATTTCCCGGTGTAAAAAAAACATAAACAAGCTAGCAAAAATACTTGTTACAGGAAACAAGAAATGGAAGACATTAATTAAAATATACCTTAACACATTTTAACACATCTATAACCGGGTGCAGAAATCGATCATGCAACCGGTGTATGTGACCACTTTCTTGTACCTTGACTAAGCCAACGTGCGATAAAACCTTACCTGAAGACAAGACACATGTACACTGCCTAATGATAATCGCTATATGGGGTCTAATAATCACAAACACGATAACGAATATCAAACACACCTCTCGTATATCTACAATAAGGTAATAAATTTGAAATATAATCGAACCCGGATCTCTTGGTCAAGGTTATGTTATTATTACGCGATCTCCCATGGTCAAAATTACCCCGGTAGGCTCTAGAAACATAAAGATTTTATAACCATGAAGCCGTTGTTGATTAATGGAGAAAATATACGTTTTTTCTTCAATAAGTATTTTACATTTTTTTTATAAGACAATATATGAGTAGATAATGGATTTGAAAAGTTTCAACATAATCATAGCATCGAAAAAAAAACAAAATTAAAGAGTACTAAACGAAATTAGTAATTTTGTAATATTGGTAGTTGTTGCTTCCGACTTCGTCATCGATTCATTTCAATTTGAAATCTGTGTGAGAACTGACAGTATTTTTCGCTTTTTGCATTTTCCCGGTCCATAATCTATCTGTGCACCAAACCAATTATAAAACTCGTATTTGTAAAATTCTCTTAACCCTTAATAGTCTATAAATTAGGTCTAGGCATTTGACTATCTACCTGAGATTAATTATTAAACTTTGTTTGGTGTTTGTTTGTGTAAATTAAATTATTAAAATTTGTTTTTTCTTTAACGCCGGGAAATGCTCTGAAGCATCCCGCGGGGGAGTGGGTATCCCTACGCGCGTATGTGGGACTCGCTGCGCCCGAAAGCGGACGCAGCTCTACCCACTAAAACCCGGCGACTGCCACCAATGTCGCCATTGGTGAGGAGCCCCGGATCTAATAAACAAACAGGGCACCTCGACGGCTAGTCAGTCCCTCAGGAGACCGACGCCACTTCCACCAACGGGGTTGTCCCGCACCACAAAGCAACCCCTCGCAACGTCGGGACAGTACAATGGGGCGAGGTGCCCGTCCTCGCTCCTTGCCCCCTGTTCTTTTGTCCCCTCTTCTAGATAAGAAGCTAATTGAGCCGAGGGGGCTCTTGGTACCCCACAAAGAGCCCCCTCGGCTCAATTAGCTTCGCCCAAGGTACTGGGCTCACCCTAGGCTACTGAGCCCCACCGCTACGTCAAGGCCTGAACCTTGGTGGGGAACATTTTAGTCTATTCCAACCGCACAAAAACAATAAAAGCAATTTTCGTCTTGTTTTGCACACAATGCATAATAAAACAAACGTCAGAATCGATGTAGTTTCAGAACAACGACAAATAAAAACTAGCCAAGTGTGAGCTGACTTAGTTTTTTTTTACAAAATGAAATAATTGATAACCTAAAATCTGACTGACTGACTGAGTTTGGATGTTTGTTGACCTTTCACGGCAAAACGGCTGAACTGATTTGGCTGAAGTTGAAATGGTGATGGCTTATACCTTGGATTAGGACATGGGCTATAAGAATAATCATCATCAATCCGAATACGGTTGTAAATGTAAGTTAACGCAGGCGAAGCTGCGGGCACCAGCTAGTAACATAATAAAACTGTAAAGTTTATAGTTTCTAATATTTTAAGTAATTTTTTAAATTACCAGTTGTATTGAAATTCTTGCATCCGATAGCACGATTGTCGAAGTTATCATATATTTTGAGATTTTTTTTGAGCGAGTTAAGATGCGGGCAACAGCTCGTAAGATATATAGTTATATACTACCTCCACTCGAAGTTGGCGGGTTTTTTAGCCTTGTTAACCTTGATAGGTTAACATTTTGCAGACTTTTGGACAATATGTAGTATAAAGCATAAAAAGGTAAAAAAAGTTTAATTTGATTCGAGTTACAGAACGGGAAATACCCGGTCGTTGATTCTCAAATTGGACTATTATGCAAGGTGTTTGCTTAGCGACTCATTATCTGTAATTATTCGTTCGAATTTCACATCACCATTCGAATCATGACAAAGATAATTAAAATTTGCATTCATGTTATTTATTTGTATATTGAAATGTCTCATATATAATGAGAAATATATTAGCTTTTTGACATGAAAAAATCAAAGCATTTTTAATTTTCAAATAAACAACGGAAAATGTAATGACAAAGAAAAAGTTGGGTTCTGCTAAGTTACCTGTTTTTTATGTCACTGGGATAGACAAACTGACAGACGTATGTACCTCTGATGGTAAGTGATCGACGTCGTCCATGAACACAACCAGTTTACCTGGACCTACCAGACAACTAATTCATGTGTTGCCTATCCTGAGACATAAGATGTTAAGTCTCGGTGCCAGTAATTACACTGCCTGTCTTGCCTTGGAGAAACAAGCAAGATGGTGGTGGTAGTGCAGCCGGGAGCGCGGCACAGCGCTTCCCTCCCACCGGTGAAATGTGGATAAAAATAGGTAGTAATAGTTTAATAATAATAATATGTTGAGACAACTCACACACGGCCATCTGATCCCAAACTAGGCAGAGCCTGTTTTTATGGCAACCAGACAACTGATAAATACTTATATCTTTCTAAATACATACATATTATAGATAAATTACACCCAGACACAGAACAGAATGATCATGCTCATCACATAAACATTTGTCCTGGATGGGGATCGAACCCACGACCTTCTCGGATCGGTTTAGTAGTCAGGGTCACTAACCACTAAACCAACATGCCAGTAATTGTTTATTGCTGGTGAACTTCGCACTATCTTATTTCCATACAAGCGACATACACGTGAAAATTGCAATATATTCTTACAAACGGAATTTATAACGGATCAATGTTTTTGTCAGTACTTACTTAAAATAGATGTTTTCATAAAAAAAAAAACTAAATTTAAAACTGATAACCGACCTAACCTTATGGATTTATTATATTTGTAGAGATGATTGATTTTAGACTATTACCGTAACGGATATTTTTCGACTGGTTCACCTAAACGTATTAAAAAACGATGACGTAACGTGTTTGTTGAATCTAGATAGAAATCTAGAAGGTTCCATTTTGTCTGGTTCAGGTAGCAATAAACGTTTTGTAGTTAACAGAGCCAATCTAGTTGTTTTTTGCGAAATTAACTCTAAAATTTATAGCTTTAAAGATTAGCAACTAATTATAAAATATTTGATAACGAATTCCGTAAAGCACCTAGTCATCATCATCATCATCATCATCATCATCATCATTATCATCATCATCATCATCATCATCATCATCATCATCATCATCATCATCATCATCATCATCATCATCATCATCATTATCTTCTACACTAGTTTTAGAACCGATAGTTGAGTTCATTTGACGTTCTATGCTCTAAAGGATACTTTAATGTAGAACATTAAATAAAAATATTTTTTATTTTATCGTCCACTACTTCTATTTTTTTCTTTTTTAACGCCGGGAAATGCTCTGAGGCATCCCGCTGGGAAGTGGGTCACTCCAGGCGGGTATGTGGGACTCGGTGCGCCCGAAAGGTAAGGTGGACGCAGCTCTTTCCACTGAAACCCGGCGAGTGCCACCAATACCGCCTTTGGTGAGGTGCCCCGGATCTATTTAGCAAACAGAGCACCTCTACGGCTAGTCAGTCCCTCAAGGTACCGATGCCACCTCCACAGAGGGGTTGTCCCGCACCACAGAGCAACCCCTACTAACGTCGGGACAGTATAATGTGGCGAGGATCCCATCGTCGCCCCTTGTCCCCCTGCTCTTTTGCCCCCTCTTCTTATAAGAGGGGAACAAAGAGCAGCTCCCTCGGCTCAATTAGCTTCGCCCAAGGTGCTGGGCAAACTGTAGGCTACTGAGCCCCACGGCCACGACAAGGCTTGAATCATGGTGGGGATTTTGCGCAACACAACAACACGCGCAAACAACCAACACTGGCACAGAGATCGTCGTCCCACCTACTTGGAGGCCAATATTCATGTATTAGACCTAAGGCTGTATATAATTTGAGCAAGGTTATGCAGTATGTCTGCATGTAAAACATTTGAATATAATAATTTATAACAACAAGTCCTTTGAATTTCATACTTTAAAATATACAGATTTAAATGTATAGAAAAAAAGATGGACTGAGCATTTATTTCAGATTGTCTGTGAAATAGATTCGGACTGATGTAAGCATTATATCTGTAATATATTTTTTGGAATTTATTACATTTTGAATTATATGCTTTGTAACTGATGATTTTGGTTTTTCCTATTCCGTTAAAACACCATAAAAATTAGTGTCATTAATTATTTTCAAGGTTTCGTTGGACTCGCCTCGTGTAGTTCGTGAACCTCACGCGAAGTCGTAGAACCATATTATGTTATAACTAGCTGTTACCCGCAGCTTCACCCGCGTCAACTCATATTTACGGACGTATCCGGATTGATGATCATTATTTTACTTTATAATTTTTTGTTATATCTAAAGTAAATAAGGTAGCGTTTTCAATGTAAGCTTCAAAGGGGCTTAAATTTTTCCGACTCTTACAATAATTATCCTTATATTATTTACCAATTTACAAAAATCTTGGAAAATTATATACTATCAGTTAAAACCTGCCTCAGGAATACTGTATCTTAAATTGAAAACAGTATTAAAATCCATCTAGTAGTTTTTGAGTTTATCGCGTACAAACAGACGCGGCGGAGTATTTTGGCTTATATTATGTAATTATGATAAGAAGTAAATAGTTTTGACATTACTGCTTTATAATTGGCATTTTTTAAAGCAAAAATAAACTTTAACATATTGACATAATATGCCATCATGGTCTTTTCTGTAGACATGTTGAGAATACACAATTCCACCATACATTGATATACATACTACCTAAACTTTCGGAATTATATTGATTTTGCTATATCTCCTAAGGTATTTACTTAACTTGCATGGTGTAAAGGGAAAAATAATCTTCATGAAATGCTCAAGCCAACTAATGCGTGTAAAATGATAAGGATTAATATCGTAATTGTGTAAATAGCTTTCCAATTACCGCTTTATAATTGCCCATTTTTTTAATTAAAATTGATATAGTATGTTATCTTTAAGAGATAGACATATTATGCCATCGTGAATTTTTCTGTGGACCTATTGAAGATATACAATTCCACCATAAATTAATTTGTTACATCTTTAAGGGTTTAGGCCGCGTAGTTCCCGTTTTCGTGGGCTTTCCGGGATTCGAACTATCCTTTGTCCTTGGGTCTCAAACTATTTTTATACCAAATTTCATCCAGATCGGTTCAGATGTTTAGGCGTGAAGAAGAGACAAACAGAGTTTCTATATGTATTTAATGCTAGCAACCCCGGGGTTTACCCGCGTAGTTCCCGTCCCCGTAAGTATGTGGGGATAAAAGCTAGTAGCTTTCTTATGGTAAAAGAATTTTAAATAGGTTGAGTAGTTTTTGAGTTAAATGGTAACAAATAAACTAAAATATTTCCCCTTTTAATATTATTTAAGATTTGTAACTTACACATTGGGACATAGCCCAAGCTTTACTTACTATGTGGAGTTTAGCGTGATACAATTGTTTTCGAATTTTCTACATTATATTATTGAATTTCTAAGCTTATATCACGAAATATATAAATTATAATTATTGTCCCTTTTTACATTTTGTATATTATTTAAACTTATTAACGTAGCATTTCAAAGAACATTACATCGACTACACATGTTCCTATACAGACACATTGTTTCAAGGATAGTAAAACAGATTATTTTATTCAAGACCTACAACATTGTATGGGAATGTTGGAAAATGACGTGTAATTACTGTTGTAAAATAAATATGTATGTTGTTATAACATAACGTAACTACATCTTGTATCGCGTGGGTGGGAGAGAAGCGCTGTGCCGCGCTCCCGGCTAAATGGATACCACCATCTAGCTTGTTTCTCCCGTGAAACAGCTTTGCTGTGTTTCGGAGAGAAGGGCAAGACAGGCAGTGGGCATGTTCATGGGCGACGTCGACCACTTACCAACAGGTGGCAAGTTTGCCAGTTTGCCTATTCAACTAACATAAAAAAAACCTATATAATCCCGAATGTCTGTATAGACTATAGAGTATTTAAATAGCAATCTGAAATGGACATCGAGCGATATATTATAGTTAGTCTTATCTGCCAAATTTAGCAATCCAAAGCGTATTATGTAGAGTCCGTTTTACCGTATTTCATGATTGGAAGAATCGAAAAACAGAATAAGAGAGAAGATCAATTCCTATGGCGAAACATAGATACAACCAACATAAAATTAAATAAGATAGGATTACAATTTTCTCAACAGATCGTTCGAATCTTTTAGAGTTTAATGGAGGATACCATTAAAAACGCAGCAACACGAAACAAATGTTTAGCCAGTTTTATTTCTGGGACTCATTTTCGGGTAAAGACCCAGTTTGAAATAGATATTAGCGACCAGGGATTCATTGGTGGTTAAGATTAAGGAATTCAAACCACTGCGATTTGAAACAAGGTTTGAGCGAGAAACGTAGGAGTCAGAAACAATATATAGTAAGTTCTTGTACGTTTAATTAACGGGTACGACCAAAATAAGGAAGTTATTTAAGGGGATTTTTTTTGGCGAAGAAGTCAAAGTATACCTTTCCGTATTTCAATACAAAGAAAATATTTACTTTCGTGATTTTCTACCTTGACACTTGAGAAATAATTTCTTATCAAGGAAGGGATTAAATACCACGTCGCTAGTCCTTATAAAGAAATGCAAAGATCACTTTTACAGTCAAATGTCGTAGTAATTATTTAACGTGACAGATATTTTGTATCCGTGGTGATCATTTAGGAAATGTCGAGGTTAGATCTTTGTTGAACTTTCTCTTGAAGGTCGTCTGAAGAGTGAATACTTTTTCCGTGATTGACACTGAAACCGTATGTCTTAAGGAAGGCAATTTCAGTCTGGGCTAGTCCCAAGTTTCTATCTGCTTGCCCATACATCTACTGAACATTAAAAAAACAAATTGTGTGTATGTATTCGGATAAAAATGAAGAGACGTTTTGCTAGTTTTCCTATTTGTTCTTATCTCTTGTTTATTTCATGTCTAGAATACGCTTGGTCCACTATTAATTTTTCTAAATGTTCTTTTACTTTGAACTCTAGAATCAGTTTTGACCGCCATTTTGGTTTTTCTTTATCCTAGGCTGATAATATTAAAAATACATTTTAACGCTTACTTAGTTTTTCCTTCAAACAGTCCTACTCTTTTTCTGATGGAATGAACGTAGCATTTATTAGCCGCAAAATCCAGGACAATTTTATATAGAGATTAGTCTATTTAAGTTAGTGGTGTGACGAGCACATGAGAGGTCAACGTCGGTTACGAACATAACAAATTCCTTTAACTCCTTTGACGAGACTAAGCATAAAAAGCTTGTTAATGTTTATACACTAAGTCACCATCGGTTTACCGCATCAGACAAAAAATATAAAAATATATGTGCTCGTAGTTTGCGTGATTAATGATACAAACAGGGAATCCCCACTTCCTACCAATTACTATTAGTCTTACGTCTTCGCAAATTGTAATGATGTCCCGGACGCGCTCTGATGATCATCATCATGAAGATGACGTCATGAGCCGCTTCGATCTTAACGTGATTTTATGAAGGATTTATAGACCCATAGAGTAAAACCCGCTTAAGACGATTAAATATACCAAACCAAGAACGTAGGTATCTTAAGCGAAAAATCGTGCGGACGTATAAAATCGGACGTTCGGAAAATAAAACTTAATTTACTAATTTCGTGTTGATAATGAATAATATATTTATAGAGTAGTTAGTAAGCTGTAACATTATGTACATTATAGTGTATTTCTTACGTAACTTAAAATAATCACTTATTTTTGTTTGACTAAAGGATTTTGATGCATTAGCAATAACAAAAATTTCGATATAATTTAACTTTTGCAGTCCGTAGATTTTTTGAGATTTTTTGAGAAATCGTAATAAGTGGCCACATGTGGCCCATAATGATTTTAGATGAATTTGGATTAGAATCATTGGGCAATACAAATAGTTCAAACTCTGAACCTCTCTCCGAACCGTATGGAATTTGAACCCACTAACGTATAGTCACGATTGACCTGACTATCACTTGTGGTTTTTTTTTTTTTTTTTGTTCTGCAGCGGAAATTTGCAGACCAAACCATAACTAGGACCGGGGTGAGTTTTAAACCTAGCCGTGTATGGGGTTCGCACTTGGAGATGCGTTACCCACTAAAACCGCTGCAAGTGCCCTCAGCCGCCTTTTATGAGAGTCCCGGATCATGCAAGCAACGCAGGACCCTCGGCGACAGGCTGGCCCCGGCGAAAAGGCCAGACTCCTCCTCTAAAGGGGGACTGCTCGGCTGTTCGTTTGATTCGATAATTTTAGCAGTCCCCGACGACGTCGTGTCTAGCTGGACCCAGTTAAAACCCCATCCTGGGCCCGACACGAGCACAGGGGCGTTACTGGAGGCGTATTAGGTAGCGCCTCCTACGCACACCCGTTCGTCGCCCGCGGTGGGAGGCCTCGTCGGCGGCCTCCTCTCTCACCCGCTCATCGGCCTCCTTCTGGGACATTACTGCCTCGCAGAAGGAGACCATCGCCGTCCAGGACTCGTCGTCGCCGAGCATCGCGGGGATGACACTTGGCAGAGACAAGTCCCCTCCGTTGACCGATGTCAGATCATGACGCAGCGCCGCCCATCTCGGGCACATCTCGAGGGTGTGCTGGGCCGAGTCCAGCGCCGCGCCACAATCGTGACACACAGTTACCGGCTCCCTTTGGGCCGTTCTGCACAGATACTCACCGAAGCACCCATGCCCGGTGAGCACCTGTGTTAGACGGAAGGTGAGGGGTTTGCGTTTACGACGCATCCACCGCTCAAGGACCGGGCGCAGGGCAACCGTTAAGCCTTTGCCATACCGCTGCCACGCCAAGTCCTCCCCCTACCTTCGCATTAGTGCCTCCTGCCCTAGTCGGCGGACCCGTAGGATCCTGTCCGGCGTCACGTCCTCTCCGAGGGACCTCCTATCCGAGACATAGGAGTATACCTCGGCGAGAACTTCCGCCACGAGTTCCCACGGGGGGTCGCCGGCTAAGGCAGTAGCTGCAGCCCATGATATCGTACGATACCCCCGGACCACTCTTACCGCGATCACCCGCTGCGCCGAGCGCAGCTGGGCCCTACTCCGCGCGGTAAGGCGATCCGTCCAAATCGGAGCACCGTGCGTCGCCATACTCCGGCAGACACCGGAGTATAGCTGCCTGCAGGCGGCGCTGGGTCCTCCGAGGTTCGGGAGGAGTCTGCCCAGCGCACTCGCCGCCTTCACGACCTTCGGACCCAATTGTTCGAAATGTGGGCCGAAGGTCCACCACCAAGGATGAGCCCCAGATATTTAATGTGAGGGCTCATCCTGACCCTCACCCCTCCGATCTGGAGGGCAGCCTCTCTTCTTTCCTCCCGGTCCCGCGGAAGAGGAGGGCTTCGGTCTTGTCGACTCTGACCCGAAGCCCTAACCTCTCAATGCGGCCGATCACGAGGTCGAGCGCGACCTCGGCCAGCCGCACCGCCTCCATATAGTCTCGTCCCCGGGCGTAGACGAAGGTGTCATCAGCGTAACAGATGACACCCATCTCGGGGAGGAGACGACCTCGCCTGCGAGGTCGTCTCCTCCCTCTCTCCTCCCTCTCTCCTCCCTCTCTCCTCCCTCTCTCCTCCCTCTCTCCTCCCTCTCTCCTTCCTCCCTCTCTCCTCCCTCTCTCCTCCCTCTCTCCTCCCTCTCTCCTCCCTCTCTCCTCCCTCTCTCCTCCGTCTCTGCGAGGTACGACTGGGTCCTGACCCAGTCGTACCCGATGTCCCACATCGGACCAAGTACCGAACCCTGCGGGACACCGCAGCCGACTCGCCACCACTCTACGGACCCACACCGGTTCTCGCAGGCTACCCTCCTGTCGGAGAGGTACGCCTCCAACAGCCTCCTGAGATAGGGAGGCACACCAAAGTAGTTCAGTGCCTCCCGTATCACACTGTGCGGGAGGCTGTTGAAGGCGTTCGCGATGTCCAGGGACACCGCGACCACCACCTCCCCTCTGCGTTCCGCCTCACCCGTCACCGCTCTCAGGCGTTTGAGGGCGTCGATGGTTGACCGGCGCGCCCGGAACCCAAATTGGGACTCTGGGAGTCCCTGTCCCGGGCCCTCCTCCAGGTGCCGAACGAGCCGGGAAGCCACGACTCTCTCCAGAGCCTTCCCAGCCTCGTTCAGCAGCACCACCGGTCGCACCGACGCGGCCGAGTCCGGGGGTCGCCCTGCCTTCGGAAGCAGGCAGAGCCGACCCTCCTTCCATGCCCTCGGGAACTGTCCGGACCGCAGGCAGCGATCGAACAGCTCCCGAAGGCTGTCGCCGAGGTGCTCGAGGGAAAGGGCCAGAACCTTCCCGTGCACCCCGTCTGGACCCGGCGATCACTTGTGGTTTACACTAGCCTTATTTCAAGTAGAGTCGTACCCAACATTGGGACTATAAGGGTTGCTTACGTATTAGATTACGTATTAGGCTTAAATCACTTTACAAAACTATTATAGCCAGCAGTATTTTTCCGAAATAAAACTCCCATTACGTAGAGGTTATGTTAAAGCGTAGAGGTTACAATTATTACAGGTTCAAGAGCATTACGTCAACGCCGCATTATGACATTACAGTATATATATATGTGTGTGCGTATAACAATACGTTGCACATATATATATATATATATATATATATATATATATATATATATATATATATATATTATGTTAGTTGGATGCCAGTTTGCCTGGCAAACGTACCACCTGATAGTAAGTTGTCGACGTAAACATGCCCATGAACATAAACATAAACACTAGTTTACCTGGTAGTACCCAAGCAACTCATCTATGTGTTGTCTATCCTGAGACATAAGATGGTGCCAGTAATTACACTGCCTGTCTTGCCCTTCCCTCCGAAACACAGCAAAGCTGTTTCACGGGAGAAACAAGCAAGATGGTGGTACCCATGCAGCCGGGAGCGCGGCACAGCGCTTCCCTCCCACCGGTATATTATATCATTTGTATAGTTATGTGTAGTTTAATGCACGTATCGGGAAGGTATTGGCCCTTACCTATGCTGGATAGGCAAACTGGCAGCTGAAAGAAGCCTCGTGAACTCATTCGTGAGTTGGCTATCCTAAGACGTAAGATGCTATGTCTCGGTACCTACTAATAATTGCATTTATGGCAGATATAGATAGGCTTTATCTGCATGGGGAAAATAAGCGACATGGTGGTACCCATGCAGTGCAGATGCAGAGCGCGGCACAAGTGCATACCGCCAGCCTATCGTCAACTAGATGAGCTGGTCTAGTGACAAGGATGACAAGGATCTAGTTGGCCGTTGTAGCTTATAATAAAAATAAAAAATAAAATAAAAATATTTTTATTCAATGTTTTTTTTCAATGTTTTCAATTCAAAAAAAAAAAAATAGTATCTTCTTCGTGTGTATGTTTTTTTTTTTCTTTTACGCCGGGAAATGCTCTGAGGCATCCCGCCTGGGGATTGGGTCTCCTCAGGTGGGTATGTGGGACTCGCTGCGCCCGAAAGATGGTAAATGGACGCAGCTCTACCCACTAAAACCCGGCGAGTGCCACCAATGCCGCCTTGGTGAGGTGCCCCGGATCTGTTAAACTAACAGGGCACCTCAACGACTAGTTAGCCCCGCAAGGGACCGACGCCACCTCCACAGAGGGGTTGTCCCGCACCACAGAACAACCCCTCCCAACGTCGGGACAGTACAATGAGGTGAGGTTCCTATCCTCACCCCTTGCCCCCTGCTCTTTTGTCCCCTCTTCTTATATACAAAATAGCAGAGGGTAAGGGCCAAAGACGGGAACCTCACCCCATCGTACTGTCCCGACGTTGGCAGGGGTTGTTCTGTGGTGCGAGACTACCCCTCTGTGAATTATGAGCAGAAATTTGTAAGATTAATCTAGCTCACACATTTATATTTAAACCTGTAATGGTATCTCACATTTATATTTAACCCGCAATTTCTTGTCATTGAATGCTAACAATTTGTTTACCTTTACACAGTAAATGATGCAAATTGAATCTATTGCTGGAGTGGAGTATATTATGCTGGAGTATATGCTGGAGTATAAATTGGAGTATATGCTGGAGTATATGCTGGAGTATAAACTTGAGGGTATGCTGGAGTATAAACTGGAGTATATGCTGGAGTATAAACTGGAGTATATGCTGGAGTATATGCTGGAGTATATGTTAAAGTATATACTGGAGTATTTGCTGGAGTATATGCTAGAGTATATGTTAAAGTATATGCTGGAGTATTTGCTGGAGTATATGCTGGAGTATATGCTCGACTTTTGTAGTAAATTTCGGTTGATCTTTAACAATCCCCATCAAATAAATAGTCTTACCTATTTTAGACTAAACAAGGTGAAAGATGGCGTGAGCCCAGCGGTGGATGAATAGGGATTGGTTATGGTAATGACATTAAATTTTTTCCATTCCATCTTCAATCCAAGGTTATCAAGTTCAAAAAATAACTATCAAGAAATCATAGCTAACATCGAACTTGAGACTATAAAAATTTCTATCGATTTATTAAATCATGTTCGTTACATAACTTTTATAATCCCTAAACAGGTTCGACTGATTATAAAAGATTTAACAACTACGTGCTACGAAACTTTATATATAAAAATATCCTGTTATTTGTCCATAAAATAGTTTTAATTTTATAAGAATACCTTTTAGATGTTTTTATCATATTAATTGTATTTAGCAGTAGAGTCATTTTGTTAACAGTTCATAATATGATTTTAAATTGAAGTCAGTAGTTTTTGTATATACATTATATCCACTTCTGACACCATCAGATCAATTCGATGGCAACATACATATTACATTGTCATCTATGTTTCCTATTCATGAAAAGCTTCTATCAATAGAACACCTTAGGAGGAGTTAAAAATCCGACTTTAAAGATCATTAGTTTGAAGCCTGTAAATATAATGTTAAAATTCTCTTACAATTAATATTGAAGGTTATTAAGTGAAAAATGTATAATTTTCTAGTGCTATTTGCATATAACCAAGTGCACGTTACGTTTAAATTAGAAGTTTACATTGTAAAAATTTGTATCATTGAATAAAATTATTAAATTACAAAATCACGTGTAAATTGTATATTTTAAGCAGGATTCCGATTCATAAAAGGATACAAGCTTGAGTTGAACTGTGAAATAAAACATTTTGTACCGACAAAAAAATCTTTTATTTTAATAATTTCATCGCTATCAATAATTTCAATATCTATGAATCAATCAATTAATTCGACATCTTTGAATATTTTGAAAAAAAATAAGGTAAAAAGTACCGCTAAATAATTTGTCGATTTTTTTTTTCAATTTTTGATTGGGTAGGTAATAATAATAAATTGATAACATTGAACTAGGTAAATAACTTATGTAAGAAGCACTTAAAGAATCAATATTAACGTAAATAATAAGTAAGATTTTTAATTAACATTGTTCGTGAACAAGACATTCGTAGGTAATGTCGAAATATCGAGCTCCGCGAAATAAAAGTGAAATAAATACAGGAGAAATATTTATTTTTATATAGATTTATATTTTAGTATAAATAAATAAATTTGTATTCCATAATACAGTAGAAACTCGATTATCCGGCTCGCGATTATCCGGACTACCAACCGCGATCAGTTATATTAAATACAAGTCGAATGTATGCAACCGTGAACATGTTGCACTGGTATTACCCCGCTCGCGCCCGCGGGATCGCTGCCCCACGCGTTTTGTTATTTTTTTTAGTTAAATCTAGACGCGAATATGATGCAGGACCATCTCACGAGTGCTTCATGAGATGGACGGTTCAGGCGCTAGTAACAGTTCTCAAGTGGTATGAAAAACAAACAGAGTGATACTGTGAGTTAGCTACAGTTGAAACGAATTCGTGATGTAGCCGCAATGAAGAGGAAAAGTGGCTGAAGTCAAATGACAATTTACAAAATTAAACTTATTATTTTATTTTATGAATAAGGCTGAAGTATTTGAGTATGTAATTTAAGAAACTAAGTACATAAATAAGTGCTTACATGCCTGTAGGTATACGTGGGTAACACTGAAAATGTTTAGAACTGGCCAGTTAGAAACATTGAAAAGGAAAACTTTTTTGAATTTCAATTTTAGAACTCTTTGGTAACCTAATGTAGTATATTGCATTCATTTGTCATTTGTTTTTGTGAATTGGCGACAAATCTAAAACTCTTGTTACACGTGAAAATGAACATAACGCGAGAAAATTTTCGGTCAATGATTTATTATGACTTTCGTTGTGGGCTTACTCAACAACAAAGCTATGATAGGCTGCGATTAGCATTTTTAATGAAGCCCCATCTCGTGCCACTATTTACAATTGGTTTAACGAGTTTAAACGTGGACGTAGCAATCTCAGTGATGATCCGCGTGAGGGACGTCCTTTAACAGCGACTACTGAAGTTAACATCAGTGCTGTGCGACGCATGATAGAGGAAGATAAGAGAGTGACCTATCAGCAGATACGGGCAAGCCTAGGCATTGGTATGAGTCAAATTAAAAAAATATTACATTTAGGCGTCAGGAAGCTTTGTACCAGATGGATTCCCCATACTTTAACCGACGACCAGAAACGCCTCCGCATGGACTGGTGTCGCCAAATGTTAGATAAGTTCAAAGGCGGTAACTCAAATGTTGACATCATCACAGGTGATGAAAGCTGGATATATTGCTACGAACCCGAAACCAAAAGACAATCAGCTTAGTGGGTGTTTCCTTTCGAGGATCGGCCAACTAAGGTAAAGAAAGAAAGAAGTCATGGAAAAAAGATGATTGCCTCATTCTTTGGTCGGAAAGGTCAGTTCGCGACAGTTGTGCTAGAAGATGGAAGGACAGTTACTGCAGACTGGTATGTCAATCGCTGTTTGTCTGTTGTCTTGGAAAAAATTCGACAGCAGCGCCCTCGAAGCAGGATCCTCCTTCACCACGACAATGCTTCAGCGCACTCCGCAAAACGGACTATTGAATATTTGACTATGGCAGGTGTCGAGATAATGAGTCATCCGCCTTACAGTCCTGACCTGGCGCCCTGCGACTTTCATTTATTCCCAAGAACTAAAGATAAAATTCGAGGTATTCGCTTTACGAGCCCTGAAGTTGCGGTGAAAGCGTACGAAAATGCCATAGAAGAGACTCCTAAGGAAGAATGGGCCCACTGCTTTTCTCAGTGGTTCCATCGAATGCGACGATGTGTAGAAAGAAACAGAGATTACTTCGACAAACAATAAAAGTATTGGCAACTTTCTACATTAAGCCGTTTTTCATTTTCTAAACATTTTCAGTGTTACCTAGGTATATACATATTATACATACCTACGTATGTAACACATCATACATAATATGATGTATCATTTGTTGGATAATATATCTCTTACTAATAAACATTGATTTTCGTGACATATGTAAAAAACCCGCTTTTCTTCGTACATTTAATTATCCGGAGTTTTCGATTATCCGAATGTCTAACGACAATAATGAGTCCGGTTAATCGAGTTTTCACTGTACCAGTATACATTACATGAAAGTAATAACTAATAATATCATAATAATTAATGATATAATAATAATTAATAAAACAATACAGTACAAGTCAAACGGACAAAGCATAAACAAGACGGGATAAATAAAAAATTTACTCACGCATGTTTTAAATTACCCGCTTGAAAAAACCCGCAGTCTAAAAGTAGACTTCGCTATGACTAGGTACCTATCGTAGATTTAGGTTTACAAGCCCGTAATGCAGTAATCATTTTATACTAGTTTATTCATTAATTTGCAAACTCGGTTTTATTATGCATTTACATTTAATAAAAAAATAATGATTCGAGAATTAAGAAGAGTTAAAAGCAAGTGAAACCGCAGAAAACGCCTAGTAAAGATGAATAACATGATAAATAAATTAAATATGTATGAGAGTTATAGCATCGCATCTATAATGAAAAAGAAAAAAAAAACACTAGGTGTGTCATAAAATCTTCAAACGTCACTACGTCACTATTCATCCGGAGACACGGTAGTGTCTCGCGCCAAGTACTCATTCAAACACAGTGTGTTAAACGTCACTTGTTAGCGTGAGCCGACGTGTATATAATATTCTCCGCTCATATTTCGATTTAACCTCACTTATTTTTTAAACTTAAAAATATCAACAGTTGTGTTCTTAAAACCATAATTATAGACCAATTCTTAGTTTATACCGTCGTTTGTATCTACTTTTATCAATTTTATATGATTTCCATTTATTATTTATGAAATACAGCTTCAAAAATTTGGCTTGCTCACGTTTTAGATGTTTAGACTAATTTCCAGTAAAAGTTGAATTTTCTTAATGTGACAGTTTGACACTATCATATTACTTTTTATTTTGACATAGGGAAAGGTAAAGGTCCATATCCTGTCCTGTACTTTTTCATCTAGGATATACATCCTAGATGAAAAAGTACACGTTCAAACACGGGTGTGTAATGTGTGTGTAAAACGTCACTTGTCAGCGTGATCCGACTGTGTCTATATTCCCAGCTCATATGCAGGTCCTCACTCACTTTTCAAACTTAAAAATATCAAATGTGATGTTCTTAAATCCATAATTACTGACCAATTCCTAGTTTATTCGTGTATCCCTTGTATCAAATTGTATATGGTTTCCATTTATTATATTGTATGAATTAATACAAATTTATAAATTTGCTTTGCTCATGTTTCCGATGTTTTTAGACGAATTCCCATATAAAAGTGTAGTACTAACTACCTTGTTTCCCATTGGTTTCCCATTAATTAATTTTTATTTTGTGTTTTGTTCATTCGGAGCAGTTTTCTATATATAGTATTTGTTTTAAAAACTTAATCTGTATATATTGTGATTGGTAGGTGAATATTGTGGTGGACTGTTCTGGGTGGGTCGAGTGGGAAGTGATAGTTGATTGATGGGGACTAGAACTTAGATCGTGGGGTTTCTCACCGTTTTTCCTATATTACAGACTAAATATTATATTCTGAATGGCTAATAGCTTAGAAGTTAATGCTTTTGAATGGAAAAGGAATACTTTGACGTTATCTGTCGAATATGAAATAATAAAATATATATTCTAAGCGTAGACAGAGAATACTAATAGTGGTAATATTAATAGTGGTTGAATAACGATATGTGTGATCAGTCTTTATGTATATATACTTTCATTGGTTTATAATTCATAAGTTAAATTGAAAAAAAGGTAGTAATTGATATTGATTTTGTGACGTCTTTAATGTTGAAATTGCTAGTATTATGTTTTTCCTTTTCCCAGTAATGTATGTTATTAATATTTTGAATTGTGTTGTTTGATTGAATTTATCTCCAAAAGCTATCCTTAAATTAAAAGTGAGATATTTTTATTTAAATCGTAATAGTTTTAAAGAACTTTTGGAGGTTTTTTTTTAATAAGAAAAATATTATAGAAATATAAATTAGGTTTATTTTTTATACAATATTCTTACTTACTTAACATAATATATAAATGATTATAATAATACTTAGATAATAATTGCGTCATTTTAAAATTTTCTAGAATAGGTTAAGGATTCAATTTAATTAAGTTTAAATATTTAAAAAAAATTGAGGCTGGACTCCGCAACAAGTGACGTAAAAAAGAGGTTGTAGGAGAGGAATGGAGTTCCCTCTCTATCAATCCCTCTTCCCTCTACTCCCCTTTGCCGCTAACTCATATTTTAGGAAAAAGGGGGAGGAAGAAAAATTGTCCCTGAAAATAGTGAACACCTGGAAAGTGAGGAACAGAGGGTGGGAAGGGATAAAAAGATGTTCCTTTATTTATCCCATCACCTGCCTTCTCGCTAGGGAGTATATTTAAGAAGAAAAGGGGAAGGGGGAAGGAATATTTGCATTAATTACAAAAATGCAGGTTTTATTTCAAATTAAACAAAGTTTAAATAATGTATATATTCATTTGTATCTACTATTAATACCTTAAGTTACCAATTTCTCAATTATAAATTGTTACTCATAATTTAATCTTACATCACAGTTTCAGTTAATCCTGACATTCGGAAGAAATGGATTAAAGCCTCTGGTCAAAATGACTGGATTCCAAAGAAGTGTTCAAAGATTTGTTGTTTGCACTTTGATACAAAACATATCTTAAAAAAGGAAGGTATACTTACATACACCCTGATGCTTTTCCAATTGTTAAGGTGAGTATTAACTAAATAAATATTTAACTATGTAAGTATGTGGTTTTTGGACAAATTACTTTCTCTTATATTGATGGGATAAGTCTATATTCATGCTAAATTGAATCATTTTGACTTCCATTCTTTAAAGAAAGAAAGAAAAATATTTTATGGTCCACAACAAAGATATGTTATTGTAAAAAATAATCGTACTTTAAGGAAACAAAATAGTTTTTTTTTTCATATTTCAGCTTGGAGCTACTGAAGAGATCAATAAACCCATGCCATGTCCATCTGCTTATATACCATCCACAAAAACAATGGAAGAGCAACCAACGAAAATACCAATAAAAACATAATAATATGTGTAATGTTTTAGCTTTAAAAAAACATGACAGTTTTTTATATTTAGCGTTTTGCCTTAAAGTAGGCAAAAGGTTTTTGTATAGCAACCCCCATTTCAGACGTCACTTCAATATATCTATCTCATGTCGCCACGGCTGGCAGCAGTCTATAGTATTCTCTGTCTACGATTCTAAGTCTACGGATCCAACTATAATAATCTACAGGAACAGGTATTCAAATAATAATTAATAATAAGAGATTCTTATATAAATCAGAGATAATATAAATGAAACAAGCTATTGAGACTACTTTTAAGAACACGTCGTTATAAATTTAAAGTACTTTATGAAAATATAGCAGAGTTTGACAAGATTATTTGCTGGAATACGACAAGCGAACATTGGTCTTTGACCATTGTTAGAGACATGACGAAGTGCAAAGTGCGAGACTCGTGGACCATGAATTATGATAGCCCGTAGTTATGCTGTGTATCTATTTACCACTATTTTTTGATAAAGAGATACACAGCACTACGAGCTATTTTTGATGTGAAGCATTGGCGCGTCTTGGCAGTAAAATTAACTCGTATGCCGTGACAGCAAACGGAATGACGCAGTCATGGTCTATATTCATAAAACTGGATATCGAAGTTCGGAAACTGAACTATTTATTACAAGTCATATATTCAATGAAAGATGCTGTTATTTTAATATTACAAACAGACACTCTAATTTTATTTTTCTGTATAGATGTAATAGAAATATTTTAAAAAATTCTTATCTAAAATGTATTTAAAACGTTTTAAAGTTCAATGGTAAGAAAGAGGGCTTCTGCCTTAGCTACTGTACTTAACTTTAAATAAACATACCCCGCGTTCCTCGCATATTTTCCTGCCCTAAAATTAGAAATATTCTTTTTTAATTTTTTTTTTATTGATTTAAGTGACAAATATTTTTTTTCATATTCGACTGGCAGTAACAGTTACAGAGTCCCTTCAACCAAACAAACTCTTCAGCTTCATTATTCAAACACGTAAGCTGATGATGATGTTGATGATGCAACGCCATGCAGTGACCTCAAGGAATCCAGCGTCAATGATGTGGTGCAATCGTCGTCCGGTATATGTTGCAAGCTATAAGCCTTTCTAGAAATATATGAATTAAGTTAACGGAACAAGATTTAGTAGCGCGCCGCGCACTGCCAGCGAGGCGAGAGAGTTAATATGTACTCTGGATGTGCGCTAAGAATTTACTCAAGCCAAAAAGGTAACTTTTTAAGATAAATAATTATTAACAGTAAATGTTTTGTATATTACTTAAAAAGTAAATGATAAATATTTTCTTTAAATTTTGTTGTATTTTTTAATTCTTTTTTTATTTAATGGATACACCAACAAGGAACAAACATTGTTAAAAGCTATAATTGCACATGTTTCCAGTCGATTATATCTAAATGCTGCCATAATTATAGGTGTAATGCGGCTTGCATCTTTTATTACAATTACTTTTACTATAATAACTTACAATTTAAGAGATATTAATTATTATGTTAATATGAAAGAATAAAATTTACAATTTAAACAAAAAATTAATCAATAACGAGAAACAAGTGAAAAATAAAGCACACAATAATAATTTTATTGATCAAATATTTATAGGACGTAATAGCATTAAACTTTTGTCAAGTTTACCTTAATCAGGACTAAGATACGTCCTAGCAATACTAGCGTCTCTAACAATGTCAATAAATATGTATTGTAATATAATTTTGTGTAGAGCAAACAACTTTTTACGGATTTACCGCGGCTTATTAAGATTTTATATGTTCAGTGGTTTGGAAACTCGACATTGGACGCGGGAAAACATTTGAAAGCAATAGAGCAACCAAATTAATAGATCCATTCGAAGGAAGTTATCTATAGCGTGACATAGTTTCGCACCAGAAGCAACACAGCCGCTCCCCGATCTGAGTTGCGTACGGACTTGCTGCAACTATTAACGTACTCATACTAAAATTGGACTTGACTCGGCAAATATTGCGACATTTTTAAATTCCCCTTTCAACGTGAATGTCTACGTACACCAATTAGTGCTGAGAGTTTAATGAAAATTCTAGAAACTGTTTGAAGTTTGTGAGTTTCCGGTGGCCCATTGGGGGATAGGGAAAAGGAATGCATTAGCATAACTTTTGTTTGTGCGAATGTCTATTGGCATCGATAGTCACCATAAGGCTCCAACTGCTCGGTTGCCTCCTTGTGACATAAAAAAAAATATTGGACGTAATATGCAAGTCGTATACTTAAGTCTTTTAGGTAATAAAAAATAAAGATTAAAGTGGAATTGAGGACCTTTTTTGATTATAATAAAATCGAAATGTATGTTATGACATAATATGATTCAAACAAAACCATTTATTGGCGTAATAAATGGAAAATTGGATATGATTGAACGCTAAATAATTTAATATGATTCATACCATCATTGTAATAGTTTTGAACATCAAAATTATTCCTTTTTAAAAATAAGTCTTTATATCTGTCTATTTATGGTATGCAATAACATGTCCTTTAAGTAATGATGACGAAATATGAACGATATTTGTGTTTTCCCGGATTTGAGTGGAACTTATAAAATTAATGGCCGTGCCAAAGAAGTAATGATAATTTAAATACTTGATATTAAACAAAAAAACACACACATATATATATATATATTTATATATATATAATTTTTTTGAAGATTTAAATTATCTGCTACTGTTTGTGCATTTCATCGCAGTATAAAGATAAAGATTATGATAAAATACATATTTACAATACATAATTCAGTAAAATCAAATCAAATTCAAAAATAAAATATATGGGATATATTTTCCGTCTTTTATTTTATTAAATAAATATTTTATAAATTCTTTTACGTCATGAAATGATATTTATCATTGATAATGATGTATTTACACAATTATTCAATGATGTATAAAAAAAGTCATGTGCACGTGTAAATTACAAGAAATGTCTACATGTGATCGTTTTTCTTGAACTGCGTCAGAATAATATAAAATGAATAGTTGGAGAGTTAATAAACATTCATAGGCGACCACTAAAACCCGTCGAGTGCCACCAATGCCGTCTTGGGTGAGGTGCCCCGGATCTATTAGCAATCAGCACCCCGACGGCTAGTCAGTCCCTCAAGGGACCGCGACGCCACCTCCACAGAGGGGTTGTCCCGCACCACAGAACAACCCTCCCAACGTCGGAACAGTACAATGGGCTGAGGTTCCCATCCTCGTCCCTTGTGACCCTGCTCTTTTGGCCCCTCTTCTTATAAGAGGGATACTAAGAGCAGCTTCCTCGGCTCAACTTGCTTTGCTCAAGGTGCTCGGTTCACCTTAGGCTACTGAGCCCCACCGCCTTTTGTGGCCTTTTTTTGTTGATAACGCAGGTTAATGCTTTCGCATGATCCAGGTTTACCTTGGCTCCTGGACCTATGTGGGGACTCGCACTAGGGAATGCACAACCCCCTAAACCACCTGCGAGCGCTTTCAGCCGCTTTTTGAGGGTCCCGGAACTGCAGGTAACAGGATCACTTCAGCGACAGACTGCTAGGCCACTAAGCAGTCCCTGCAACTTCATGCCATACTAGGCCCTAAAACGCTGGAAATATTGTTATTAAAAAAGCTGGTCATCGACCATTCGGCAGATATTGAACATCAGTGGAAAGTGACAGCGTCATTCCGTCATCCGTTTATCATCACGGCATTCGAGTCAATTTTACTGCCAACGAGCGGCAATAGATGTTGTTGTAAGTTATATGTTGTCAAGAGGTAGATGTCAGACCGTGACGCAGCGCCGCCCATCTCGGGCACACCTCGAGGATGTGTCCACCGCCGCACCACAGTCATGACATACTGTCATCGGCTCCCTTTGGGCCGGCCGGCAAATCAGCCATGCCCGGTGAGCATTTGTGTCAGACGGAAGGTGAGGGGATTGCGCTTACGGCGCAGCCACCACTCGAGGACTGGACGCAGAGTAGCCGTAAGGCTTTTGCTATACGGCTGCCGCAACAGGTCCTCCCCCAGCTCCGCATTAACAGCTTCTGCCCTAGTCGGCGAACCCGTAAAATTCCGTCCAACTTAAGGTTCTCGCCGTGAACTCCTATTTGAATAGGAGTGCGTCTCAGCAAGAACCGTGTAAATGACAGGTCAGGCTTTGTATATAAAATCGAAATGTATGTTATGACATAATATGATTCAAACAAAACCATTTATTGGCGTAATAAAAGTAGGAAGTAGCAGAGAAGCTTGACAGTTCGTCTAAATAATTTAATATGATTCATACCATCATTGTAATAGTTTTGAACATCAAAATTATTCCATCCGTTTTAAAAATAAGTCTTTATATCTGTCTATTTATGGTCTTGCACGAACGTCATCATCATCCCACTGACCACTCGTATAACTAGTCAACACTGACATATTTTAGTGTTTTTTAATTGTTAATAATAATAATAAATAATTTATTTGCATCAAACATGGTAGTAAGATTTTACAGTACATGAAGTCCGCATGTTTCGCTACACTAAATAATAACATGCAAAGAATTAAATACAGGACAATAAACTATCCATTTCAGTTACAGTACCTGGATGACCGCTTTGCTCGGTATTTTTTTTTTTTTTTAAATAAAATGACATTTTCTAAAAATGTTTGTGCATTTCATCGCAGTATAAAGATAAAGATTATGATAAAATACATATTTACAATACATAATTCAGTAAAATCAAATCAAATTCAAAAATATAAATATATGGGATATATTTTCCGTCTTTTATTTATACTTAAATAAATATTTTATAAATTCTTTAGCTGGAAATCAGCTTAACACTTAATATATATTATTAAATAGGCAAAAAAAAGATAATATATTATGTTAAATAAAGTAAACACAAGTTAAAAATAAATATTTAATAATTAAAATAATTTCATTGTAAACTTGAATAAGGCTTTGCAGAAATAACTAGATTTTTACGGCATTTCCTGCCTGGCTCGACGAATATATTATGGAATCGGCTGCCGATACGACTTATGAACGTTCAAGAAAAGAGCATACTCATTTGAAAAGCCGGCAACACACCTGCTAATCCACTGGTGTAGCGGGTGTCTGTGGATGACGCTTTTGCTTACCATCAGGCGAACCGACTGTCTGTTTGCCCCCTCTTCTATAAAAAAAATGTCTACCTATTACCTATTATGTTCGTGTTTCTTTCACATCAACGTAGTAATATAAGACTGACATAAGTTAGTATGAGAACTAGGAAGTAATTTAATAAAATAAAAAGCAAGCTTAAAGTAGCATTGTAAAGTACTGCAGAATGGCTTTGCAAATCATTATGTAATAATATCGTGTTAAATTGTGTCTCTTAAACGACTGAACTGATTTGATGATTTGTTTGGTCCAGTTTAAAATAAAATTTTAATTATAATGAAACAATTTTGACGGATTTTATTGCTGTTTAAATAAAATCCGTAAAAATTGTTTCATTATAATGAGTGAACGCGTAAACATTAGAAAACGATATACGATTTTAATTTCCAAATAGGTGATAGTTCTGGATATCATAGGAACGCTCGGTGTAAGGTGCCCGGACCAAATCTGTTCATGTAAATTACATTCTCGGTTTCCGAAACGATTATAGGAAAAGTGTGACTGTCAGTCATCAAATATATCAATTAATGTTTATCCTTACCCTAGCTTTTATAGATGTTATCAACGACAATGAGACGGGCCCTTTTTTTTTTTTCCCCAGGCGGGTATGTGGGACTCGCTGCACCCAAAAGATGGTAAGGTGGACGCAGCTCTACCCACTAAAACCCGGCGAGTGCCACCAATGCCGCCTTTGGTGAGACTTACCAGATTTAATAAACAAACAGGGCAAGGGACTGACGCCACCTCCACAAAGGGGTTGTCCCGCACCACAAAGCAACTCCTCCCAACGTCGGGACAGTACAATGGAGTGAGGTTCCCATCCTCGCCCCTTGCCCCCTGCTATTTTGTCCCCTTTTCTTATAAAAGGGGTACAAAGAGCCCCCTCGGCTCAATTAGCTTTGCCCAAGGTGCTGGGCTCACCCTAGGCTACTGAGCCCCACCGCCACGTCAAGGCCTGAACCATGGTGAACCATGGAGTCCCACATACCTGCGTGGGGAGACCCACTCCCCCGTGGGGTGCTTCAGAACATTTCCCGGCGTTAAAGAAAATAAATCAATATTAGTTTAAGAGACGTTTCTATAGATACGTACTATTTACCTAAATAAATACAACATCAACAACATTTTAAAAGGTTTTATACCTTTTAAAGTTCCTCTTAAAGTAAAGTTTAGAGTTCGAGTGACTCGCAGAAATGTGACCAAAAATAAGGTCGTATTATAAAATGTTGTTAAGATGGGCTGATGATCATCATTGTTATGGTACTCGTATGGTGTCACATACTTCGCAGATTAAAAACATGTTTTCGCATGCTTGAGAAACGGTACGGCCTTCACCCAGATCCAAAAGGTAATAACTACGAGCTACTGGGTGGGAGATCAGACGGATAGGAATTCACCTGTAACAACACCGACATACGTTTACGATGCGAGCTGTTTTTAGTGTTTTTTCAACACTTGCTTAATAATAATAATAAATAATTTATTTGCATCAAACATGGTAGTAAGATTTTACAGGAGATATGTGCGTGGAAACAAATAAACTATTCAACTTTATACATTAGGATTAATATAGACATGAGTTCTGGGTATATGTTTTAAATTAATATTGTTATTATTAATGCCAAAACTGTATAAAACTGGGTTTTTTCATCGTTTCTCTCGCTTTTATTTCATGAAAATCGATGGAGCCGATTCCGAGATTCCAATTATATATAATATATACAATTTGGAATTGCTCATTTAAAGATATAAGATAAGATATAAATTAGCCCACAAGAAGGCTATATGAACCACTTTTTCATTTAACTTTGAGAATGAACATGATTAAAAAATCATCTATTAATGAAAATATTTCAAAACAGGGCATTGGTTAAATTTGAAAGTAAACACAAGTTAAAAATAAATATTTAATAATTAAAATAATTTCATTGTAAAGTTGAATAAGGCTTTGCAGAAATAACTAGATTTTTACGGGTATGTGGGACTCGCTGTGTCTGAAAGAATGTCAGGTGGACGTAGCTCTAGGTACCCACTAAACCCCGGCGAGTGCCACCAATGCCGCCTTTGATGAGATGCCCCACATCTGTTGAGCAAACAGGGCACGGCAG
This sequence comes from Helleia helle, assembly GCA_963853865.1. Classification (NCBI taxonomy): domain Eukaryota; kingdom Metazoa; phylum Arthropoda; class Insecta; order Lepidoptera; family Lycaenidae; genus Helleia; species Helleia helle. The sequence goes on along the minus strand of OY971425.1, from coordinate 2,589,133 downwards.
TCAATCCCCCAAGGGACCGACACCACCTCCACAGAGGGGTTGTCCCGCATCACAGAACAACCTGGACAGTACAATGGGGTGAGGTTCCAATCCTTGCCCCTTGTCCCCCTGCTCTTTTGTCCCCTCTTCTTATAAGAGGGGTACAAAGAGCAGCTCCCTCGGTTCGATTGTCTTCACCCAAGGTGCCGGGTTCACCTTAGGTCCCACCGCCACGACAAGGCTTGAACCATGGTGGGGGGTGCTGAACATCCTCTTTCCACTAACGTGACGATTTTTATTTTATATCAAATTTTCTTATTCTAGACTTGATATGACTGATAATATTATCAATATAAGTTGTAATAAATATTATGCGGTGTTGGAATTTTTATGGACTTGACATAAAAGCAGAGAGCTCCAAATGCGACCTTCACATCTGAAAATATCTTACTTGCATTTGGCGTGGACATTAAAGACATTACCGAGCTTTGAAGATACCTGATAACAGAAGATTTTAACGGGATATTTTTCCCCCTTGTAAAAAAAATCTGTATTTCGAAAAACAAACTACTATTTAGTTTTAATGTTTTCGTGAATTTGACGACAAATATTGGATTTGATTGGATTTTCATGATCGATAAGTCTTTGTTGATGAATTTTGTGTTATTTAATAATTTATCGTATTAAAATGCGTGACACCTTAGTTCATGCATAACTGTAGTAAAATTTAATAAATTGTCCGTCAAATCGAGTATGAAAAGTCTTAATAAGCGGCGCATGAACATTTAAAATAACTTTTAGGTTCAATTTCTTTTTATGTCATAAGGAGGCAATCAAGCAGTAGGAGCGACATGGTGACCACCGACGCCCATAGACACCCGCACAACAAAGAGTTATGCAGATGCGTTGCCCTCCTTTTCCCTATCCCTCATATAGGCCTCCGAAAACTCACAAGAAGCACAAAACATGATATCATAGCTATCACGACGCCGATGTTATTTGAGCGAGGTATCACCCCGGTCATGCCGGCCCAATTCGGCTGAAAAGCAGCATGGCACTACCTCTTACTTACTCTATTGAAAAATAAAAAAAATCTTGATTATTTTTTATCCTTGGCAATAAATAAAATTTAATACTTAAAAGACTGAAGTCTCATGAACATGCATGAGGTGAAAATAAAAATGTTCATAAAAAATTAATAGATTTCGTACGATCTTTTATATGTACAATAATATGAAATATGTACAAGGTTAACTAGACCTTGTCCATATTTCATATTATTTGTCTATCAAGTGAAAACTGAGATATTGGACCTTGGGACCACACCCATTGCGCTTTTGAAATTACCCACTTGCACAACCCCATCTGCTGACCGTGACCACGACGGGGCCTAACGTTCTGCAACTCTTATGAAAGATAAATTACTAACAAATATTGATATGATGATGATGATGATTACAAGCTAGATGACAGGTTTGGTGTCTATTTCTGGATATGGGCCTTTGACATATTTAATGTTCTGCAAGATATACTTTTTTATGTTAGTTGGATAGGCAAACTGGCAAACGTGCCACCTGATGGTAAGTGGTCGACGTCGACCATGAACATAAACGAGCCCAGGCAACTCATTTATGTGTTGCCTATCCTGAGACAAGATGTTAAGTCTCGGTGCCAGTAATTACACTGCCTGTCTTGCCCTTCTCTCCGAAACACAGCAAAGCTGTTTCACGGGAGAAACAATTAAGATGGTGGTACCCATGCAGCCGGGAGCACGGCACAGGGCTTCCCTCCCAGCGGTAATACAAATTGAAAACATACATATTATTATAGATGTAGACATTCGCCTTCTTGGCGTTCATTGAGGGAGGGCTATGTTCAGAAGTGGATGGATATGGCTGATAATGACATATCCCTCGCAATAATTCCTACTCCTTCGGAATTCTTCTGGTAAAATACCCTAAGGCTGTTTTAAAGTCTCCATCAATCTCCCTTAAATCTTAATATAGGTAATTTGGTTACCGTTCTCCTGGGGTGAACGAGTAGTAGGCCCTTTGAAAAAAGACATATTATGCCCATTTGAATTTTCTCATTTGCACCTAATGCGATAGCGGGCGGGAGCTAGCTGTCTTGGAGTTCATCTTTTTTTTTTTTTTTTTTTTATGTTAGTTGGATAGGCAAACTGGCAAACGTGCCACCTGATGGTAAGTGGTCGACGTCGCCCATGAACATAAACGAGCCCAGGCAACTCATTTATGTGTTGCCTATCCTGAGACATAAGATGTTAAGTCTCGGTGCCAGTAATTACACTGCCTGTCTTGCCCTTCTCTCCGAAACACGGCAAAGCTGTTTCACGGGAGAAACAAGCAAGATGGTGGTACCCATGCAGCCGGGAGCGCGGCACAGCGCTTCCCTCCCACCGAAAGAGGCCTATATTCGGTAGTGGAAGGAAAGAGGTTGATATATCATCATGTAATCATAGACATACACAGTCCATATTGAAACTACCGCACACTGCATCCGGTCCTCTTATTTTTCTTTAACACCCTCTTATAAGAAGAGGTGACAAAAGAGTAGGGGGCAAGGGGCGAGGACGGAAAACTCACCCCATTGTACTGTTCCAACGTTGGGAGGGGTTGTTCTGTGGTTCGGGACAACCCCTCTGTGGAGGTGGCGTCGGTCCTCTGATGGGCTGACTAGTCGTTGAGGTGCCCTGTTTACTCATTAGATCCGGGGCACCTCACCAAAGGTGGCATTGGTGGCACTCACCGGGTTTTAGTGGGTAGAGCTGCGTCCACTTACCAGCTTTCGGGCGCAGCGAGTCCCACATACCCGCGTGGGAGACCCACTCCCCCGCGGGATGCCTCAGAGCGTTTCTCGGCGTTAAAGGAAAAAAAGTGCCTGAACATTACACTTGTAATTGAATTACATAAATATAAAGTGGTTATATTCTATAAGTATGATATTTTGATAAGAATTGATAGTCAGGTTTAAAATGGGTTTTATAGCTGCGTCATTTTCGTTCGATTTTTAAGAAAAAAATGTTTATTATAATGAAACAATTTTTTACGGATTTTATCGCGGTTTATTAAGATTTTTACGCCCGACGTTTCGGATACTTTAAAGCAACCATGGTCACGGGAGGACTGAGGTGTCATACGTCCTATCATACAGATTAAAGATACAGATACAAGATTAAAGATACAGTACATTACAGATTAAAGATACAGTTAGCACTTTCTGCGTAGAGAGGACTTATCAAAATAATGATGTATCATAGGGTAGTTCGAATAACTTTGTAACATTAGGACGTAAGACACCTCAGTCCTCCCGTGACCATGGTTGCTGTAAAGTATCCGAAACGTCGGGCTTGTAAAAATCGTAATAAACCGCGATAAAATCCGTAAAAAATTGTTTCATTATAATGAGTGAAATTCGCGTAAACATTAGAAAACAATATAAAAAATGTTTAGATAAATCGCAACACTTTTAGATAATTTATTATTCGGAACCGTAGTATATTGATTTGTTCCGTCATCAATATATGTTTATATATACATAACAATGTAGCCCGTGGTATACACCAAGTTTTCGAAGGAAACCATACATTTTTAAATAATATATAGAGAAATGGACGGGTTGAAACTGACGATGATGATGATATATAGCCTATGTAAATCATTGATAACATAGAGTTATTCTTTTGGTAAATATTTTTTCCAATGGTATTTCAGATAATACATTGGTGTCGCAGATTTCCTCGTACATCTAAACTCACATTGACATAATATTATAACATTAGTATAGAGCTAATACAGAAAAGACATAAACGATCACGCGGCTGAATTCGATATTTTATTTCAAAAATATTCTTTTTCATTACTAAATATTTTCACAATCTTATCTTTATAACTAAAATATTTAATCGAATAAAATTTATGTACGAATATAATAAAAATATCTTTAAAATAATCGTTTTACCTTTTTTTTTTTTTTTTTTTAGTTACTTGGATAGGCAAACTGGCAAACGTGCCACCTGATGGTAAGTGGTCGACGTCGCCCATGAACATAAACTAGTTTACCTGGAACGAGCCCAGGCAACTTATTTATGTGTTGCCTATCCTGAGACATAAGATGTTAAGTCTCGGTGCCAGTAATTACACAGCCTGTCTTGCCCTTCTCTCCTAAACACAGCAAAGCTGTTTCACGGGAGAAACAAGCAAGATGGTGGTACCCAGGCAGCCGGGAGCGCGGCACAGCGCTTCCCTCCCACCGGTATTACATGTATCTATTACATGTATCGTATCCACCATCGACATCGTTAATTGTTTGACATAAAACGTTACTCATATAAAACACACTCTCATAATATTTGAATGTATGTAAATTTAATAGCGGATGATGAATAAATAACTATTTATTTATCGATAACGTGGGGTTCATGTCTATACATGAACCCCACGTTATCGATCGTAAAATTGCATTATGCGTTATAAATTCTAGTATCATATATATAACGTGCATACATACATACAACATCATAGATGTATACGTAACATATAGGGAAGAGGTTATTAAGTAGCTCGTTGTTACGAATCAATGAACGCCAAGACGGCCGATCTCTCTACTTGAATTCGCATCACGACCAATAACTATCTCTAAATCACAACTATAAAATCAGTACAATACATTATTGACTACATTAGATTATCAAATGAATTATTGTCAATTCTAAATTCGTACTAAGAACACTAAGGTACAAAGGAACTAACATAAAAAAAAAAAAAAAAACTAAGGTACAAGAATCACATAAGTAACATTTTTACCGGTAGAAGGGAAGCGCTATGCAGCACGGCTGTCTGCATGGTTACTACCTTTCTATTAATTTCTTTTGTCACACAGCTTTCTGTGTTTCAGAGAGAAGGGAAGGACAGGTAGTGTAATAACTGTCAGAAAGAATTAGCATCACATGTCTCAGGATAGGCAACATATGAATGAGTTTGCTGGGCTGGAGTTCCCAGGTGAGTCTGTTTATGTTCATGGACGACGCTGACTACTAATCACGAGGTGGTAAGTGTGTCAGTTTGTCATATATTAAATCGATATTTCCACGTAATTGATAAACTATACTTAACAAAATCTTTTCCCACGGATGATGAATGGAATTCTATCATAACGAATCTTTTCCTATGGATGATGGATGAAATTCTAACATAACGAATCTTTTCCTATGGATGATGGATGTAATTCTAACATAACGATCTTTTCCTATGGATGATGGATGGAATTCTAATAAAACGAATCTTTTCCTATGGATGATGGATGGAATTCTAACATAGCGAATCTTTTCCTATGGATGATGGATGTAATTCTAACATAACGAATCTTTTCCTATGGATGATGGATGTAATTCTAACATAACGATCTTTTCCTATGGATGATGGATGGAATTCTAATATAACGAATCTTTTCCTATGGATGATGGATGGAATTCTAACATAGCGAATCTTTTCCTATGGATGATGGATGTAATTCTAACATAACGATCTTTTCCTATGGATGATGGATGTAATTCTAACATAACGATCTTTTCCTATGGATGATGGATGTAATTCTAACATAACGATCTTTTCCTATGGATGATGGATGTAATTCTAACATAACGATCTTTTCCTATGGATGATGGATGGAATTCTAACATAACGAATCTTTTCCTATGGATGACGGATGGAATTCTAACATAACGAATCTTTTCCTATGGATGACGGATGGAATTCTAACATAACAAAATATTTTCCTATGCCCAAGTCGATTGTTTACATTGATTTTTAAATTGAATAATTAATAAACGACAAAAAAATACATTTGCTTTAATATCGAACTCCGTGAAATAAATATGAAACGCGAAAAAAATCAAGTCTGTTTTTTTATAAGCAGGATGAGATGTTAATCTATATGCGGTAGCCTCCTAGATCGATGCGATGGAATGGCCGTCTTAGCGTTAATCGAAGGAGGTCTATGTACGGCAGTGGTAGACTGTAATATTGATGAAGCAGGACATTAGGTACTTGAGTGACGTCACAAGCGCAAATTTTTTAAATATCAGGGATATTTAATTTTGTAGGCATTATTGATAATTTTAAATGTATTGGCATACCGATCAGCTGTAAAAACCGTTCGAATGCATTGACACAGTTACCACGATATCATTGTTATTTACAATTACTTGTTGAACTTAGCGAGTTAAGTTTACTTCCATTTACAAGTTTCAACATTAATTGTACCTAAATTAAGTACAATCTTTCTAAAAAGGCGTCAATCGTCATTCGTCATTATCATTAAAAATCTGACTCCGTCTACCTTTGGAACTCTTGTTTAATACGTCCGACTGATATGTGTTTGTTTGTGGTGCTGTAGCTTCTGAACGGGTTAACATATTTGGTTAGTTCGCCCAACATTAATTATTATAATATTCTAACACAAAAATAACAAGAAATAAACGTTTTATTTTCAATTATGGTAGCACACAAACCGTATATTATGCTATTGTGCTTAGAAGAAAAACTTAGCTTAAACAAGCTAACAAACATTTTTTTTATAGCATAGGCGGGCAAACTAGCAGTCGAAGTTGTTTGGCGACGCCCATTGACGCCGGTGTTATGTGAGCGAGAGGTACCACCCCGGTCGTGCCGGCCTGATTCGGCTGCAAAGCAGCATGGCACTACCTCTTACAACTTTTATACATAACTGATTTTTGTATTTATTATTTGTTATTTATTTGTGAAGAATATACTGTATTCTTTACCCACCAACCTGTGATTCTACAAATTCGATTCACAAAAGTTTATTATAGTTTTGTTTTAGATTGGGCAACCCTTATATTGCAAAATAGCTATTATATATAAACGACCAATTACATGGCAATATTAATTGTGACATTGAATTGCGAAAAACGATGCAGTGAGAAAATACCGTGGTCCGGTGAGAACTGTCGCGAGTGGTGGAATGACGGACATCGACGAATGACATAATATTGTTTGTTTCCTAAATAAATAAAAATATATAACCGTCGTTGGAGATACAAGTAATTATGTAAATATCCTTATACATATAAAGTAAATGAGATTATACTAATATAAAGACTAAGGGTATACAGAGAACCTACAACTAAAGAAAATAGCAAAAAGGTTAGTCGACATCACAGGAGACCGAAGAGCTGGAAGCTACCTCGGACAAAGAATTAGTTTAGCTATTAAAGAGGGGGACGCTGCCAGTATCTTCGGAACCTTACCTAAAGGGACTCCTTTTTAATAACATATCATCATCATCATCATCATCATCAGCCTCTATCCGTCCACTGCTGAACATAGGCCTCCCTCAATGAACGCCAAGATGGCCGATCCCTTGCCACTCGCATCCAACACGGACCGGCCACCGCACGGAGATCGTCTTTAATAACATATATTAGTTATTAATTTATTTTTAAATACTTTTTAATGTTTTGAGTAATTAGGTAAATGATAATTTCAGTATCAATATCATTTCAAAATGTAAAGCAAACGAGAAATATGTTAATATATTGTTTTATTATTTTTATAGAAGAATTGGCAACGGACAGTTCTCAGCTTGGAGGTTCCAAAGTTCAAAGTGTTTGATTTACGCCGACAATTAATAATAATTGGAATTGAATTGTCATTCTTTATTTTTTTTAATATTACAAGGCGAATAACACATTAATAAAGTAAGCAAATTTATGAAGCCAACCATTATGAGAATTAAGAAGTGAAAAAAATTAACATTGTTTTGTGGTTTGTATGAAATAATTTCTGTATTTATAAGCTACTAGCTGTTGCCCGCAGCTTCGCCCGCGTTAAATTAGATTTACAGCCGTAGACGGATTGATGATGATTATTTTTATAGCCTAAGTTACTCCTTAATACATCAGCTATCTGTTAGTAAAAGTCCCGTCAAAATCGGCCCAGCCGTTCCGAAGATTACCCGGAACAAACAGACAGACAGACAGAAAGACAAAAATTGTAAAAAGGCTGTTTTGGTATATGTATCGTGTATCCATATGCATTTAGTAAAAAGCGGTTATTTTAATGCTACAAACAGATACTCCAATTTTATTTATCTGTATAGATTTTACTTTAAATATATTTAAATTAATTTAAATATATTTAAGTTAATTTCTGAGAGAATTGTGACAAACAAATTCTTTAAAAGGTTAGTTCAGCTTCTAGCTCTGCTGCTGGACCTGCTCATTCACTGAGCGCTGAGAGGATGTCTTGGACCGGCCCCTCCATGGAGATCGTTCCATCTACATCTACGCTTCACCTTCCAACGTGGCCTCTACGCCAGAACTCGCTCGACTCTACCTTACTCTACCAGCCTATTCTCCCTTTTAGCCTCTTTTCCTAGCCTTTAGACGCAAATATTCGAAATTCAAGAACGATCGAGACTATTCGTTTGGTATTGCAAATCTTATATTAACAGATTGCTTTTCGTCTCGCGGACGTTTCCATGTTGCAAGTTCTTTCGACACGAGCACAAGTACTTTTCAAGGTTAATATGAAGTTTACGTGTTGTAATATTATATTAGGCTGCACTAAAAGTATCGGGAATGAAATATTTCCACTGTTCCTGTCATATTAAAATCTTTTTAATTGAAAATTCCTTGGATTTAAAAATCGAATACTATTTATTTATTTAAAAAAAGATTCTTGGTCTTGTCACAAGGTCTTGTTAAACTTGTTTAGTCGTTGAGAAAATGGCATTGACTCGAGAAAATTCTAGAGCGATGATTTATTATGACTTTCGAAGTGGTTTAACACAAAAACAGTGTGTTGACCGGATGATTTCTGCATTTGGTGATGAAGGCCCATCCAAAACCACAATTTATTGCTGGTTTGCTGAATTTCAACGTGGACGTGTCAAGCTCAGTGATGATCCCCGTCAAGGTCGTCCAAAAACTTCAGTTACCCAAGAAAACATTGATGCTGTGCGTAAGCTGATTGAGGAAGATCGACATGTGACATACCGCGAAATTCAGGCAACTTTAGAAATTGGCATAAGTCAAATACAAATAATCTTGCATGAAAAATTAGGTGTAAAAAAGTTGTTTTCCCGATGGATACCGCATTTGCTCTGTGAAGAGCAAAAATCGGCTCGTGTTACTTGGTGCGTTAGAACTCTCGAAAGATTTCACGCAGGATCCTCAAATGCTGTATACAACATCGTATCAGGCGACGAACTTATAGACGCGTACGAACCCGAAACAAAAAACCAGTCACGAGTTTGGGTGTTCGAAAATGAGTTAAAGCCAATAAAAATTGTTCGTTCACGGAGTGTTGCAAAAAAAATGGTGGCCACGTTTGTCTCCAAAACCGGCCATGTTGCGACTATTCCTCTTGAGGGACAAAGAGCGGTTAATGCAGAATGGTATGCTAGCATTTGTTTGCCACAGGTCGTTTCTGAACTCCGTAAAGAGAACTGCAACCGCCGCATCATCCTCCATCACGACAATGCGAGTTCTCACACCGCGCACAGAACAAAAGAGTTTTTAGAGCAAGAAAACATAGAATTATTAGACCATCCGTACAGCCCCGACCTAAGCCCTAATCATTTCTATACTTTCCCTAAAATAAAGAATAAATTGCGTGGTCAGAGATTTTCATCGCCTGAAGAAGCTGTGGACGCCTACAAAACGGCCATTTTGGAGACCCCAACTTCCGAATGGAATGGTTGCTTCAATGATTGGTTCCATCGTATGGAAAAATGTGTCAAATTTCGCGAGAATACTTCGAAAAGCAATAAATACATTTTTAAATAGTAATGATTCCCGAAATTTTCAGTGCCGCTCTCGTACCACCATCTTGCTTATTTCTCCCGTGAAACAGCTTTGCTGTGTTTCGGAGAGAAGGGCAAGACAGGCAGTGTAATTACTGACACCGAGACTTAACATCTTATGTCTCAGGATAGGCAACACATAAATGAGTTGCCTGGACTCGTTCCAGGTATACTAGTTTATGTATGAACATACATGAACATACATGAACATACATGAACGACGTGGCCCATGAGGGCTACGTCGACCACTTAACTTCAGCTGGTACGTTTGCCAGTTTGCCTATCCAACTAACATAAAAAAAAAATGTGCGTACACGAAATCGAAACTTGTTTTTTGTTGAAAAAAATCTATATAAAGTTATTAATGTGATGAAATGATTTATACACTTACAATCAATCGCTGTAGTCGGTGTATTTTTTTCGTTCCTAATACTCGTATTACATGCTCTAAAGTTGCAGACTACTTAATGTTATAATATGTCAAATATGTAATTAATATATTATGTATTTGTGGTAAGAAATATGTTTCTTTTGTTATTATATGTAAATGTATTTACACAATCATTATTTACACGGTAAGGTGACCTTTTACCAAACAATAACATGAGATTGCTACGAGTTTTTATTTTATATTGAGAATTTTCACAATTTTATCAGACTTGTGAACATAATGAATATTCACACCATTTTTTTGTTCCCGCTGGGGAATAATAATATCAGCTATGGACGCTTTCACACCACGTCAATCTATAAGTCCCGTGGTAAGTTCTGGAAGAACTTGTGTTACGGGTGCCAGACAACGGAAATATATTTAATACTTTTATACTATACATATATTTAAGATTTTTATTATATAATACACATATTTAAAACACATCCATGACCTAGGAACACAGAAAATATTATTTGTTCCCTGGCGGGATTCGAACCCGCAACCTCCGGCTTGAGTGCCAATACGCGCTTACCACTGAGCTACAGAGGTCGTCAACGGAATGCTCGCATACCACCGGGCCCGGGGGAGCCCGGGCATCATGTGGATCTCCCTGCGCCCGAAAAGATGGTAAAGTGGACGCAGACTCCATCCACTAAGACCCAGCGGTGTTCTCCTCGTCGTCTGGCCAGCCCGGCGCGGGTGCTGTGGACGTACTTGGGACCTCTATGGTTTACTATCTAACACTCTTCTCTGGAGGTAGGGGGGATGGAGTCCCCTCCCCTCCCCCTTCTCCGCTTAAGGCATACCCTGAACACATATGGGTGTCTTATAGTTAAGGCCTCGCCTCGCTCTCGCGGGCTCGCCCTTGCCTCCGACCAAGCTAGGCCCTAAGCCAGGGTGTGGTCTGCAGTGTCCTGTGGCAGTGAGGACACCCTGGTGAGTCCTCCGCCCCTGCCACCTTCCGAAGCAGCCGTGCCCCGTCAAGATCTGCGCGAGGCATCACACCATGCTCTAACTATTCTCTTGATAAGTTGTAACTCGTAAATAATAAACAACGTGAAGAATTAATATCATCGTAATATGTACTGGAGTTATAATATAACATAAATAAATAAAAAAATACATCATATAGGTACTAAAAATAAATCTTAGAAGTTTGTTTGTTATAACTAATATCCGAAACTACAGAAAAAAGATTTCTAATTCGACTACATTTGATTGTTTTATTTGATTATGTCCATTTGCTCAATTATTAAGGAATACTTATTCGTTTTAGTGAGAAGTTTTATTATTTAATTTTGGGGCGGGGAAAACCAGATGCGCAGCTAGTTTGTAAAAATATTTCACATCGAAACACTCATTGTTTTCATTCATATTGCAAAGGTCTAGTAATAGTATCTTTATCTTTCATAGTAGACAAGGGCGTGTAAATGATGAAATAGATAAAAAAACTTTTGCAAGGAATACCATGAGACTAAGAGACCATACGTCCCACTGCTGGAGACCAGTCTCCTCGATATCAGGCGAGGATATTACCTGGAAATATCTGGATAAAGGTCTTAAAAGCATTTTGGAATTTTATCTTCATACACGTAGAAGTTTATTTAATAAAAATAGGTGTTAGATGTATATTTTGTAGGTTATGTATATTATTCTCATGGTGGGAATGGCTTTTGAATGGAAAATGAAAAAAAAAATGGAACGGAAATTGGGTGCATTCACTTGCACTACCAAAATGTCAGTGAGAGTTATGGCATTTTTGTCGAGAACAAGTTCATGGTCATTTTGAGTGATTACAAGTGCTATTATATATGTCAGATAAGATAACATTGGAAAATTATTACTCAACTATGGCAAAGCTGAAAAAAACAGTTATGGTTTTAGCAGTCTACTTAAGTTACACCTTCAAGGTTCAAGCCTTGTCGTGGCGGTGGGGCTCAGTAGCCTAAAGTGAACCCAGCACCTTACCCGAAGCCAATTGAGCCGAGGGAGCTGCGCATTTCCCGGCGTGAAAAAAAGGAAAGGTTATGTATATTATAATAGGAATAAGCAAAAAGTATTTTTAGTAAACTGTAGATTAAGTGATGCGCGATTCCGGCTCGCCCTTGGCCGCTATTCTGGCACATTGGCTACCATTTCGTGATGACGACAATTAACAAGTACCAGTGTTGTAACAGACGACGAACGTACAGTTAGACCAATAATAAAAAAATGTAATAGTAAGAAATATATATTTTTTCTATTTGAGATTACATAAGAATGCATTCCTGTCGTCTTTCGTTTTGAATGTAAGAACCCATTTCAAGCCATTTTATACCTGCCAGGAAAATATAATATCCGGTGTATTTCTAATGTGGAACCTACCTTTAAGATCACTAAATTGTCCTAGGATAAATGCATTGACATGTTTGGAATCACCGATTGGAATGATAAGAGAGTACAGTATCACAGTGTAGTAGTTTCACACACTGTGATTTTTTTCCTTTAACGCCGGGAAATGCTCTGAGGCATCCCGCTGGGGAGTGGGTCTCCCCAGGCGGATATTTTGGACTCGCTGAGCCCGGAAGACGGTAAGTGGACGCAGTTCTACCCATTAAAACCCGGCGAACGAAGCAACAGGGCAACTCGACGGCTAAACAGTCCCCCAGGGGACTGATGCCACCTTCACAGAGGGGCTGTTTCGCACCATAGAACAACCTCTCCCAACATCGGGACTGTGCAATGGGGTGAGGTCCCATCCTCGCCCCTTGTCCCCCCTACTCTTCTGCCCTCTCTTCTTATAAGAGGTACAAAGAGCAGCCCGATCGGTTCACTTAGCTTCGCCCAAAGTGCTGGGTTTACCTTAGGCTTCTGAGCCCGACCGCCACGACAACGTTTGAACCTTAGTAAAGTTCCTTCTATGATATAATATATCCTTTAATGATATTATAAATTTCAGTATAGTAATCATATTAAACGTTTAAAACAGTAATATTATTTGTTTGTTAGTTAGTTACTTGATCACGCGTACACAGGATGGAAGTGTTCAAGAGCGATGCTGATCGCTTATTATAAGGTGTCCGTTTGCTCAATTGCCTTTTCAACATAAAAGAAGTATAAAGTTTTAGTTTCTACGGCGTTGACTGTACGTATAATACGAAATAATCTTTTTAGGATAGAAGTGTGAAATATGAAGCAAGAGTACGCAGTAGGTACTTGATACTACACTTGTGGTTGTTGGACAAATAGTTGCTCAGTAGTAGTCGTAAGTTTAGTTTTGGGTTACGCTACATTTTATGTAAGGCTAATCGTTTTCCTCGGTTTCTTTCAATCCGTCAATTGTATGTGTCAGAGTGAGTACCAAGGCGATAATAGTAGAGCATGTAAAATAGAAGATTGAAAATCATCTCGGGTACATAGTACAGGATCAAGGATCATGTCAAGCCCAGCCAAGAAATTTACTCTTTAAGAGACTATGAAACAATATTATAAAAAATATTTCAGTAAAAATAGTCGATTTTGGACAACCTGGCACTAAATTTCCGATCCAATTTATAAGGCTTAGGGTCACTAACTGAGCATAAAATCACAAGATAATGACAGATCCAGGTGGAGTTTAAGTGCTATGTTGAAAAAGGTTTTCGGCTGATATCTCGTACACTTTAGGGCAAAAGCTATTGAGACCATTATGACGAGAACAAACTTTCACACTTTTATTTCCTATAAACTTTTTTGTTAATCTTACCTTTTACAATTTATGGCTTATTTAATTTATTTAATGAACCGGTTTTTCCATCTCGCGGATAATTTTTAAAATTAATCAATAAAATGCATCTAAAATTGAATTGACAAACCTCATAACAATGGGATCGGAGATTTAGTGCGAGGCAAAAATCTATTTTTACTGTACCAAAAGAAACGCAAATAATAAAATGAAAATTAGGCTAATATTTTACAAAAGAATTGGTGGCCGAAGCTGATTTAATTCAACTTAAAATACGTACAGTTACGCTACTGTAATTAAATAAATCGTTACACTGAACACTCAAATTATTTTCGCAACAGTCACGTTACACAGAAGAAATAATAAATATGGTACCCATACATACGGTCAAAAGTGCATCCCATCCATGCAGACGCCACTCAAAGAATGTCTACATATCTCTATTACGAAAGCGATAGACTTTTTATTTCATTTCTAAAGTGGTCACGTGGTCCCAGACATCTCATGGTCAGCACTAATTCATTAAATTAATTTTTTGTATACATTCACAAGTCATAACAAGAACCTGCACGGACACGGGTTGGTGATTATGAAATGCAATTTGATAGATATCATTTAAATGCGAGGATTGTTAGGAAAAAGTTATACAAATATTAATGGTATAATGTTAAGTGATTCTGTCAACAAATGTTGATTTTAATTATGTTGTGTGATGTTTATTTATTACATAATAATAAATGTAAAATAAATTTTCTGTTTTGTTAATAAGAACTAGCCCGTACACCAGCCCGTAGTTAATTACTTAAGAGAACCAATGTTGCTTCAATTCTACGTATTGATATAAATATACGTATTTACTTTAAATTAACGAAAATCATAATATTTCAAGTTATTATATGCATAATTTATACATAATAAAAATGTTCTTCGAAAATTCCAATACGTATAACACTTTTGGGGTTGTCAATAATCCTTAAATATTGTAAAACCTGAAAGTATCTTTATCTTTAGTAAAAGTAAAATTCTTTATTTAGCAATAAAGATATTTCTATAAATGTTCACAGAACAAAAGCTCTATTAACAGCTTAAATCATTAATTAAAAAAAAATACATAAAAGTCTTTCCTCTCAAAGCTGATGATGATATTAGAAATTCCAAAAACAAAAACAATAGGTTACGCAAGTGACATTGCACCTCTTTTGACACCCAATAACCTTGACCTACGCGGAAGAGCCTGTCAACGAACGGTGGCCGGAAGATCGGTATTGGTAATCTAGTCGCGCTACGGACCTACGTAACGCCGTGTAAAGTGCAACAGCCACATAAATGCCAGGTAAAGAAGGCTTTTGAACGCCCCCTTAAACTCGAGATCAAAGGTTCATTGAGCAACTTATAATTATTAGTTTTGCCGGCTAACGCACTCTCGAGGTCAAACTTTGATTAAACGGTAAATCTTATAAGTACATACGCGTTTTGCTGGCAATTGTAGAAAAGTCCAAAATAGGTTACGATGAAGACCATATTAATAAATCACAAATATCACCTAATCCTGGACAACGACCTTCAAAATCGCACCCTTAGTTGATAATGCGGCAAATATTATAATAGTGAGTTTTGCCGGATCGGAACAGTTTGCCGGCATGGTGAAAACAGCAGCAAAAAATATCGAATAATTAATACTAATAATAAAATAATCAAAGTCAAGTGTATTGGCACACTCACCCAAGGTTACTGGTACGTGGCACAGCATTTAGGAGCACCGCTCGCCTGCGACTGAGAGCCGGCTGCCGCGGCGCTGCGGTGTCGCAACCCTGTGTCCTAACGTGCAGCGATTGTACAGTTCATGAACATTTGAATTATTATCAATGAAAATACAAACCTTTCCTATGAAAAAACTATCTTCGCGTTCCTGAAGGAGGATCCAGCAGTTGACGGCAAAAAGCTTGATGATGACGATGATGATGATGATTGTGATTATGGTGTGTTATAAATGTTAGAGCACTGCCTTGTAAGCCTTTTAAAATGGCTGCTAATGTAAAGCCTTTTCTTTTTTGCATGTTCTTTCTTTGTTCTGTATTAACAGTCGTTTAAGTAAGCATGGTTTGGCACTCAACGTTGAGGTGACCTGTTTGCTCAACAGATCCGGGGCACCTGACCAAAGGCGGCATTGGTGGCAAGCGCCGAGTTTTAGTGGGTAGAGCTGCGTCCACTTAAGCTTTCGGGTATAGCGAGTCTCACATACCCGCTTGGGGAGACTCATTCCACCGCGAGATGCCTCAGAGCATTTCACGGCGTTAAAAAAAAAATTAGTAATATAGGATTGTAAATATCCCATAGATAGTCGAAGTGAAGGAACGTGACAATATATCCTGCAAAACTGTTTACTCGTTATTGAGTAATAAACGAACATTCACAATAGTTTCCAAATGCATTAAATATCAACACGCATTTTAGAGTTTACTTATTCCTTCATATACAGCTTCAGTTAAAAAACGACTTATAATGCAGAGCGCGTATGATAGTTAACTGGTAGAGATCGCTCGTGTGAGATTAAACCATCGTTTTGTAAATTATAGTGCTCACTGCCTTTGTTCGTATCTATGTCTAAGATTTTTCATAACGGATTAACATCCGACTGAATATAAAGAGTAGAGTAGAGGCTCTTGAATGTTAAGAAGACGTTGTCTCTTTTGTTTTGGTTGACGAGAGACAAGATTGAATCCTTTAGCTCATTTCTGATGATTGTTACGGCGTCAGCAGTTTCATCCTTAAACGGGTTGGGGCTGTTGGGATAGTGCACCATCGTGATTATTTTCACCTTCGTCTGTTTTCTACATAAGGACAGGACATGTAGTGTAAATACTAGCATAAAGTCTCAAAACGGGCAAGATAAATGAGCATGATGTGTGTTACGTGCCAATTCCAGAGTTTTATATGGAAAGAAATGTTAAAAATAATGATTGATTAAAATTATTTTTAACGTAGTCCAGAATGTTCTCTCAGCGATTGCTCTTGTGTAGACAGGATTGACACCGGTAGCCACCAAAGGTGAACAAAAACTAACCTTTGATAATATGATCTTAGAGAGGAGGATATTCAGAGAAGTCAAAAGAATTCAGGAGATGACTTACATAAGCCAAAATAAGACAAAAGCCTCGCTGTAATGCACCACTGCTAATTCAAATTAATCTATTATAAATAATTAAAAAAGTATGTAGTCAAGATTGCCTTTGAATATTTAAAACCAGTTTGCCCAGAACCAGCTTATCCATACCGATCCACATCCCTCCCGATCCATGGGTCTTACTTGTTCCCCCCGTCAGACAGCTTTGCTGTGTTTTGGAGAGAAGGGACAGGCAGTGTAATTACTGGCACCGAGACTTAACATCTTATGTCTTAGGATAGGCAACACATAGTTGAGCCTGCCTGGGTACTACCAGGTAAACTAGTGTATGTTCATGGGCGACGTCAACCACTTACCATCTGGTGGCATGTCTGCCAGTTAGCCTATCCAAATAACGTAAAAAGCCATGATTCTCTCCACAAAAAGTAAATAAGATGGTCGGTATTCGTGATGACGAGCGCGCAGTACAAGCCCTTCCCTCCCAACAGTAAAAAAAAACAACTTTATATAAATTAGTCATTGATCCCGATCCTTTGTGCTCAGGGACCTTGCTTCTTGCCATTGTATAATTATAGGTGAACGGGAAATACCCTATAGGTCGTAGTTTACTTGTGTCAAAATATACGTAAATGGCATATTAAAAGGCATTTTAAATGGCATACTTAAATGACTGAAAAGCTTGATATTTTTAAACATTGTTGGCCTTATTAATAAGCATAGATTAAATTTACTCCAAGGATTAACTCCGTAGTAAAGATTTTCCATAGGAAATTCGTATGAAAAATTCTTATTACTAAGTCAATGCTCGGAGTAAATTTAATCTATGTTTATTAATAAGGCCATGTGAGTATTTAGTAATGTTTTTGTTAATTTAATCATTACAACACAATATAATACCAAGATGAAGTTACAAGTAGACAAATGACATAGAACATGCACTCATACATATGACATATATTATGCATATACAGAAACCAACACAAATATACACATAATAATTAATTGGCAGTAAATTTCATAATAATTACTCATTGTTAAATATAATGAAACAAATAAATGACACAATTTAATCATTCCTTTTCGAAAAAATCTTGAACTAATTCTATAAATTTCGACAGGTTATGGACAAAGATGTCTACCGTTATCTGATAGTTTATTTAGTAACCGGATAGCACGTAACGTGGGAGATTCATTTAGCAGATTTGTTTTTGAAGGCGGAAGGCTGATCACGATATGAAGAAAAAAAATAAGGATATAAGGGAACGATCCTAATATGGAGGGTGTGTATCAATAACACTAAGTAATGCGCTGAGCTAAGCAAAGCTAATACTATAGGTACACCATTAAACAGCAGACGACAGGATCGAAGAACTGACAGGACCGACAGGATCGACAGGATGGACAGGATCGACAGGATTGACAGGATTAACTTAATAATAATATCAACCCTTTTATGTCCCACTGCTGGGAACGGTCTCCTCCTCGAAATAAGGCGAGGAGGGTTGTGGGCCATAGTTCACGATGATGCGCTGGCCAAATGCGAGTTGGTGAACTTCACACACCTTCAAAGACTTCTAATCTCATCAGGAATGCTGACTTCCTCACGATGTTTCCTCAAGCGATGTTCTGATGCACGTAGAAATTAAGAGAAACCCATTTCTAGGCACCACAGGGGTCAAGATTGAACCCGGACCTCTCGGCTCTCACTCAAGAGGTCGAGCCCATACCCACTAGGCCATCGTCGCTCGCTAGGATCATAATAGTAATTATTATTTATTTATGAGTAGCATATTTTAAGACGCCAAAGAGAGTTAGACCCTTTTTTTTTTTTTTTTTTTTTTGTTAGTTGGATAGGCAAACTGGCAAACGTACCACCTGATGTTAAGTGGTCGACGTCGCCCATGAACATAAACTAGTAGACCTGGAACGAGCCCAGGCAACTCATTTATGTGTTGCCTATCCTGAGACATAAGATGTTAAGTCTCGGTGCCAGTAATTACACTGCCTGTCTTGCCCTTCTCTCCGAAACACAGCAAAGCTGTTTCACGGGAGAAATAAGCAAGATGGTGGTACCCATGCAGCCGGGAGCGCGGCTGCATGGGTACCACCTCTCTATACTGTCTGTTCTACTCTTCTTTCTGGAACACAGTAAAATTACTTCAGAAATCTCTATAGTGCCCATTGATGTAAGTAAATCGCAAACAAACAGACAAGTTAATGGAAATATATAAAAACACCAAATATTTCGCCAAAAAAACCAATTATCTTGAAGCCCCAATTACAACAGATGTTACCGACAATGTCGTCAACATAATGTAATCTCATTACGGTAGGTTTCAGGTAAATTAACATCTCAGCGAATGGTCTAACAATTGAATAACCGTACAAATTGACTAACTCATTGTGTACCCGCGTAATGGCTGTAATGTAAGATATTAGAGTATGCTAACTCTGAACCCCACCATGGCTCAAGCCTGGTCATGGCAGTGGGCTTCAGTAGACTAGGGTGAGCCCAGCACTTTGGACAAAGCAAATTGAGGGAGCTGCACTTTGTTCCCCTCTTATAAGAAGAGGGGACAAAAGAGCAGGGGGACAAGAGATGGCAACCTAACCCCAATGTATTGTCCCGACGTTGGAAGGGGTTGTTTTGTGGTGCGGGACAAACCCTCTATGGAGGTGGTGTCGGTCCCTTGAGGGAATGACTAGCCGTCGAGGTGCCCTGTTTGCTTAACAGATACCGGACACCTCACCAAAGGCGGCATTGGTGGCACTCGCCGGGTTTTAGTGGCTAGACCTGCGTCCACTTACTTGCTTTTAAGCGCAATGACTCCCACATAACCTGCGTGGGACTCGCTGCGCTGTTGTATTACGGGTACCAGACAACGGAAATATATTTAATACTTTTATACTATACATATATTTAAGATTTTTATTATATAATACACATGTTTAATACACATCCATGACCCAGGAACACAGAAAATATTTTTTGTTCCCTGGCGGGATTCGAACCCGCAACCTTGGGGCTTGACCACCAACGCGCTAACCATTGAGCCACAGAGGTCGTCAAACATGCGATTTTAGAGATAAATATATTATTGTAGAACAGTTTTGCGAAACTAGACCTGGCAATTTTATTATTGTGGAATAGTTGTTAAGATGGAAGGGATGCGCTGTGCCGTGCGAAGATCTGCTTGTTTCTTATGTGAAACCGGTTCGCTGTGTTTCGGAATAGAGAACAGATAGTCTAATTATTAGTGCCTAAGTTAACCATCTTACGTCTCACAGGCAACGTATGATTGGGTTGCCAAGCAACCCCAGGCTAGTTTCAGCCAAACTCAGTGTACTCTTACGTTATCACAGAGTGACAAATGCTATAAAAATAACCATCAATAAGTCCGTATACGACGATAAATCTAAATGAAAACAGGCAAAGCAACATCATATAAATAAAACATTGGGTAGAATTGTAAAAGTAACAAGATTAATTCATGTAAGATTTATTTTTCTTTATTTTTAAACATGTAAAATGACCAGTTTATAGTTTAAATAGCCTTATTCTGTGCATGACTTGTGTTAATGTTGCCAGCACTTAGAATAGTACTAAAGGTCAGAAATACGATATTACCTAAGGCTTCTAGTCATAACTTCACACGGTGACGCATTTTATAAGCTCAAAAAATTTCGTAGCCTTTGTTACCCAGAGCAGCAGATAAATCGAAAAAAATATGTATAAAATGCATCTTATATTCAACATGAATATGATATTTAAATCTTAGGTAAAGACCCTATATCTTAGTACATATCCATCCATTTTCAGTACCTGTAATTTCAATATCTATGAAACAGCAATTCCCTTACGATCGGAACTGCCCGATGCACTCCTGATGCATTTCCTGAATGAGTCACCGATGACGTGGTCAAGTGGTCACATGGCCAAGTGGTCACGTGATCGTCACGCCAAGAAACAGGTTGTGCAAACTATGAGAGCGTTACGTTTCGCAATAGTCCATAGCGAGTGAACTATCTAGCAATTCATTGCAAAACCGTTTGGAAATGCATCCAGGAGCTCTGATGAATTACGCTAATAAATTTTGACAATAGTGTTGTATGAGTCGATTATGACTTCGATTTAGTTTCGTAGGATATACAGATAATTAATATAAGATAATTACAATAATACTAACACAGTTTACATTATAGAGATGCGTATGCCAGCCGTAGATTTGCGATTTTTTTATAAGTTAAGCCCACCACTCGTTCCCATCGCTGCTACTCTTGTATAGCCAGGATTCTCAGCAATCAACAAACGATCCTGTGATACGACCTCAGGGAGCCCGAGGGGCACAAACGAGGTGAAACAAATTTAGTTGGAAGAATTCAGGAGGAAAATAATTTACAATTATCTTTCAAATTTAGTCGAGAGCCAAGGCGAAACACATATTCCTGTCGTCTTTCGTTTTGAATGTAAGAACTCATTTGAAGCCATTTTATAACTGTCAGGAAAATATGATTATAGAATTATTTATTATTTATTTATTTATTATAAATAGGATTACTATATTGTCCTAGGATAAGTGCAATGTCATGTTTGGAATCACCGATTGGAATGATAAGAATTTTGAGAGTACAGTATCACAGTGTAGTAGTTTCTGCATAGACTGTGATTTTTTTTCTTTTTTTGTTCTTTTACGCCGGGAAATGCCCTACCTAAGGCATCGGGACTGAGGCATGAGGTATGTGGGACTCGCTGCGCCCGAAAGGTAAGGTGGACGAAGCTCTACCCACTGAAGAGTCCACCACACCTGGGTACCTCACCCTATTGCACAGTCTGGGACTGTGCAATAGGGTGAGGTATCCATCCTCGCCCCTTGTCCCTAATAAGTACACACCCAATAAGAGGGATCCTCCTCACCTTATAAGAGGGGTAGAAACAGCAGCTCCCTCGGCTCAATTTGCCTCGCCCAAGATGCTGGGTTCACCTTAGGTTACTAAGTTCCACCACCACGACAACGCTTGAACCATGGTGGGGTTCATAGACTGCGGTAGTATGTTATAATGAAACAAGGTTTTATGGATTTTATAGCGGTTTATTAAGTTTTTTTACGTTTCGGATACTTTACAGCAAACATGGTCACGGGGGGAAGATTTAAATAATATATACGAATAAATAATTATTATTTTTAGGAAACTTTGTTTGATATATTTTTACAAATATCGATAGCTGATAATGATTGACGGAATATTGCTCTTTTAAATGTTAAGGCGTTCAAATAATTTTAATAATAATAAACGATAATCTTTATGCGGTGGTCGGTCCTAGTTGGATGCAATTATGACACATTTTAAGTCTTCTCGCCTATACGAAGGTAAAACGATTTAAAATAGTAGTGAGATGTACCTAGTGTCAAATTTAATCTTATAGACTTTGTTGATGGTGACGATAAAGGTTGATTCCCAAGATGCAAGCCACATCGTATCGAATCATCGCTTGCATGGCTCATGAGCATGTAATTTCATTTCTTGCGCGCGTTGTTTAAAATCGCTCAACGGTTGCGTACATCACAAAAACATACAGGCGCTTCCTGGCTTACCAAATCTATTCAGCTGTCATGTATGTGTCATGTGCAATGTGTTTTCTGTCATTTGTCGCTCAAATGTGTCAGCGTACGCGTGGCATTTTCGTGGTATGGATTGGTATTGATAGTTGTTGTCATGCAAATGTAGTGTGTTTGAATCTCGACAAAATTGTATGATGCACTATTTCTGATTAAAATATTGTTACCCGTATCAATAATTATGTTATAATTTGACAAGCAATGATAATTTATTTATGTATAAAATATAATATTTTAGCAATATAGATAATGTGCTAACATGCTATATTTTTTTTCGCCAAGCAGCACCAATACCTTATTTCAAATATCTGTGGTATTTACCTATACGAATACAAATAATACCTAGTAATAAAAGTATTGTTTCTACATTTTTCCGTGACCTGTTCTGGAATACACAGCGATTCGAGTCTCTCTATCACCCCACTCCATTTCATATCACAAAATATTTCACAATGTATTGGCGCGAAAATGAGAAAACAATGAACAATCATATATAAATGACAGATTCCAAAATCAAATACGGCTGTAAACTATCTGCGTTTACAGTCGTATCCGGATGGATCATAATTACTTTATATTCTATGTCACTCAGTGTTAACGTAGTATCCTAAGTAATTGATTTATCATGCTTAGGGACCTGCCTCAGTTTGTAACAAAGCTGACAGTGAAATCCCTATTCTGTCATTGTTGAGTAGTTTAGAAAATATCGATGCACAAAAAGACTTTTTCTATGACAATTTTTTTACTATGTAAAGATTAACACATGACCCTAGAGGCCTAGGCAACAAAACTCTTACTACTCATCTAATACTAAATTGTAGTAGAAAACCTGTCAAACGTAGTTATTGCTTTATTCTTTTGTCAGGCGCTGAAATTAAATTTTTATGTTACTTGGATAGGTAAATTGGCAGACGTGCCACCAGATGGTAGGTAAGTAGTCAACGTCACCCATGAATATCAACTAATTTACCTGGAACTAGCCCAGGCAACTTATTTACGTGTTAGCTATCCTGAGACTTATGTCGCAGGATGTATCATCTTATAATGTTAAGTCTCGGTGCCAGTAATTACACTGCCTGACTTGCACTTCTCTCCGAAACACAGCAAAGCTGTTTATGGGAGAAACAAGCAAGATGGTGGTATCTATGGAGACGGGAGCGCGGCACAGCGCATCTCTTCCATCGGTAAATAACAATTAAACTATTTTATCATATTTCTATACTATCCGCAGCTGGATAAGTATTTCTTTGTCTAGGGAAATTTAAAGATGTCTAAACTGTTCAATTTTATATGTACTCTGAATATTGATTTGATCGGGTCGATTTTGACCACGGCGAAAGCTTCAACTCTAGTACTGACGTTCGTGTACTCGCATGAGGGTTATGTAGCCGATGCGATCTTCTTTGAGAAGCTCCTTGCATATTGCGGGTATGTAAGCACATATTTATTATATTTATAGTAAATAGCCGCAGGTGGTTTAGTTTCCACTTCTCGCGCTTAGCATCTAACACAGAGCACTGTTTCAATGCAAAATCGATGGATTTCACGAAAGCCCTCCATTCCAGTTGTTTAGGGGCTTGCTTCTCCCACTGGCATGTCAGTCACTCTAGAAATTATTCATAATTGTAGTGTATAATAATACAACAGCAGTTTTTCATGGCGTCTCCTAGTTTCAGTGGATGAAGTCTCAAGCAACTACAATTTGTTCTTTGTGCTGCACAACTACTATTTTCTTCTGTAAAACAACTTCGCTATTTTATCTTGCCCAAGGCACGTTATAGATTGAAGAGTAGCACTTACCGTACTATATCATTGGGTGGACAATCCAGGAATTAGTTTCTTACGATATAAGCTACAGTATTGTATTTTTTTTCTTTACCTTTATCTTTACATAGTGTAAATTAAAGTAATTTTTTGTGTTAGTCTGTTTCCGCATCGATGATTTTTAAACTATTGAACGGATTTTGATACGGTATCACTGTCAGCTTCGATACTAAATAGGGCAGGTTCCTAAGTATAATACATCAATATTTTTATCATTGAAAGTAGTTTTCAGCTTCAGCTAGTTTTATTATAATCTTGTACTATTAATAATTCTGTGTTATAAGCTAAAAATAATTATTTACATACTTAACATATAGATCACAATGCTTTTTTGTTTCATATTCATATCATTATTCCTTTGGCACTGATAATTAATAATACCATAAATAGAAAGATATAAAGACTTATTTTTTAAAAAGGAATAATTTTAATGTTCAAACAATAACAATGATGTCGTGAATCATATTTTTGAGAAGTTAAATTATTTAGCGTTCAATCATATCCAATTTTCCATTTGTTACGCCAGTAAATTGATTTATTTGAATCATATTATGTCAATTATAATGTTACTAACAATAATTTCAAACTCTGGTATATCCTAACATACATCACTATAAAGATCGAGAAAGGTCCTCTAAGTGTATTCACATAACATAATATAAAAATAATATCATATAAGGGCTATGTCCCATTGCTGGGCACGGATATCCTTCACGAAATCAGGCAAGGAGGGTGTTGGGCCATAGTATACCGATGCGCTGGCCCAATATGGGTTGGTGAACTTCACACACCTTCAAAGCTTTTTTATCTCATCACGAATGCAGGTTTCCTCACGATGTTTCCTTCACCGGTGAGCAAGCGATGGTCAGGTTCAGGTGCACTAGAAATTTAGAAAAACCCATTTCAAGGCATCACAGGAGGTCAGGATCGAACCCGGACCTTCCACTCAAGAGCAGTCTCTATCTGAGTCTATACCCACTAGATCACCCCTCACATGTTTGTTTTTTATTTCCTAAAAGGCTTAAACATTCGTTCCAAATATAGGTATGGTAATACGTCTTTCATATTACGCCCAATATTTTAATGTCAAAATCTATTTCCGCGAGTTGGCAGTAAAATTGACTCAGATGCCGTGACAATAATCGGAATTACGTTGTCATTAGCAACTAAGAAAAGTTTGTATAATGCAAAAAAAAATATTTTTGAGCGCTTCGTTGTTACTAAAGCTTACGACTTATAAATAATAATATAAATATCTGTGCGTGTGTATGTCACTGATGACTGAACTCCTTAGTGGCTGGACCGATTTTGATGGAATTGTTTGTGTGTTTTCACTATTCTTTTAATCGGCTTGTCAGGACATGGTTTTCTTATTAACTTCGTCTCTATAGTTTAGTATGCTTATCACCCCACCATGGTTCAGGCCTTGACGTGGCGGTGGGGCTCAGTAGTCTAGGGTGAGCCCAGCATCTTGGGCGAAGCTAATTGAGCCAAGGGGGCTCTTTGTACCCCTCTTATAAGAAGAGGGGACAAAATAGCAGGGGGCAAGGGGCGAGGATGGGAACCTCACCCCATTGTACTGTCCCGACGTTGGGAGGGGTTGTTCTGTGGTGCGGGACGACCCCTCCGTGGAGGTGGCGTCAGTCCCCTGAGGGACTGACTAGCCGTCATGTTGTCCTGTTTGCTCATTAGATCCGGGGCACCTCACCAAAGGCGGCATTGGTGGCACTCGCCAGGTTTTAGTTGGTAAAGCTACGTCCACTTACCAGCTTTCAGGCGAAGCGAGTCCCACATATCCGCGTGGGGAGACCCACTCCCCCGCGGGATGCCTCAGAGCATTTCCCGGCGATAAAGAAAAAAAATGCTCTTATCACGCATTAACGGGGATGGAGAGCAGCTTCCCGTCACAATTCGAACAAAATGTTCTGAACAGGACACTGGACAACCTCTGTCGGGGCCGCCTGTATGATGTGTACATAAACCTATTTAGACTATCCACTTACTATGTATATAGAATTGTCAAAATGGGACGGTTCATTTGAATACAAAGTCATTGCATCAAATTTATAAACACACACTAAGCTTGACAAAATTGGTATATTATATCACGCGATTATATCACTTATGCGTAAACATTATGAATCAATATAGCATAAAAAGTTTAATACATCTCTAATAAAATATTGTTTAGTGAAAGTATATATACAGACGGACAGACAAATTAGAACAAGTCGTGTAATGTTGGGCTCCAGCTATGGCTGCCCAATACGAATTAATATCTGAAGATTTATCTGAAAGAATCAAATCAGGTAATCCACTTTCTATTGCTAAGCGACAGTTAGATTGCCGAGTCAAAACATGTACAAACAACAAAACAAAACCGGCGTCAAGTGACAGCTATGCTGTCGTGTTTCGTGCGGTTTGTAAGATTCCTGAGGCCCATTGGGGGGATAGGGAAAAGGAGGCAACACATCTGCATAACTTTTGGGTGTGCGTATGACTATGGGCGTCGGTAGTCACCATAAGGCTCTGACTGCTCGGTTGCCTCCTTATGACATAAAAAAAAAACATCATCATAATCATTTTTAAAAAAGAACTTCTCCTCGAAATCAGATAAGGAGGGTGTTAGGCCATAGTTCTCCTATATAATGGCCCAATGTGGAGTGCTGGACTCGCACAGAAGACATTCTCTTCAGGCGCGCATGTTTCCACACGATAGTTTTCTTCACCGGTGAGCAAGTGATGTTCTCGGGGCAGTCAAAACCCTGACCCCTCACTTCGAGGCTGAGTCTATATCTACTACGCTCATACTTTGTAGCAATATAATATTTTTTTTATAGAAGAGGGGGCAAACGGACAGTCGGTTCACCTGATGGTAAGTGATAGCGACATCCACTGACACCCGCTACACCAGAGGGTTAGCAGGTGCGTTGCCGGCCTTTCAAATCGGATTATGCTCTTTTTTTGAAGGTCCCGAAGTCGTAGCGGTTCGGAAACACCATAAGTGGCAGCTGATTCCATATATTCGTTGTGAGAGGCAGGAAATGCCGTAAAAATCGAATTGTTGTGGATTTACGAACATCGAGATGGTGAGGGTGAAATTTGGAGCTTTTCCGCGATGTCCGGTGGTGGAATTCTGCTGCTGAGTGTAATTTATTTAATATCATAATAATCCTTCCAGATACTTTGAAAATATGGTCATTCTCTGAAACACTAATCGGCGCGGGGTCAGTTCTATCTCTGTACCTCGCGCTGGTGTTGGTGGTTTTGCCAGCGTTTATGAGAAATAGACAACCATACACACTCAACAGGCTACTGCGTTACTACAATGGCTTTCAAGTTATCTTCTCGCTCTATGCAGTGATATTAGTAAGTATTTTTCCAATTTTTTCCATGAAGCGGCTTTGCCTGGATTCTATAGGATAAAAAATATAGAAGGGCAGAAAGACGTTATCACTGGTTTCGTGATCTTTTCTGTCTCAGAATGTACATATGCAATTATAAAATACCTGAGAGACAAAGCAGGATTAAACAAGGTCCCCACCATGGTTCAAGCCTTGTCGTGGCGGTGGAGCTCAGTAGCCTAAGGTGTACCCAGCATCTTGGGCGAAGCTAATTGAGCTGAGGGAGCTCTCTGTACCCCTCTTATAAGAAGAGGGAACAAAAGAGCAGGGGGACAAGGGACGAGGATGAGAACCTCACCCCATTGTACTGCCCCAACGTTGGGAGGGGTTGTTCTGTGGTGCGGGACAACATCTCTGTGGAGGTGACGTCGGTCCCTTGGGGGACTAACTAGCCGTCGAGGTGCCCTGTTTGCTCATTAGATCCGGTGCACCTCACCAAAGGCGGCATTGATGGCACATGCCGGGTTTTAGTGGGTAGAGCTGCATCCACTTACCCGCCGGGGAGACCCACTCCCCCACGTGATGCCTCAGAGCATTTCCCGGCGTTAAAAGAAAAAAAAACTGCAGTATCAGTTTGACCATTTAAATAATAAAAAAACCCGACTGCAATTGAATTTGGCGCCAAAATTCCGATTGTTTTGTTTTTTATATATTTTGATATACCCAGTATCACTCTTACAGTAAATACGAATCTAACGATCTACGATCTAGCCTATACCATAGAGCCGATCGCCGCAGAGCGTGAGCGTAAAGCGTACCAAACAATTATACTAGTAACTCTCGATAAACATATCCTTTTTTTTTCTTTAACGCCGGGAAATACTCTGAGGCATCCCGCCTGGGGAGTGGGTCTCCCCAGGTGGGTATGTGGAACTCGCTGCGCCCGAAAGATGGTAAATGAACGCAGCTCTACCCACTAAACCCCGGCGAGTGCCACCAATGCCACCTTGGTGAGGTGCCCCGGATCTGTTAAGCTAACAGGGCACCTCGACGGCTAGTCAGTCCTGCAAGGGACCGACGCCTCCTCCACAGAGGGGTTGTCCCGCACCATAGAACCACCCCTTCCAACGTCGGGACAGTACAATGGGGTGAGGTTCCCATCCTCACCTCTTTCCCTTTTGTCCCCTCTTCTTATAAGAGGGGCACAAAGAGCCCCCTCGGCTCAATTAGCTTCGTCCTAGGTGCTGGGCTCACCCTAGGCTACTGAGCCCCCCCGCCACGTTAAGGCCTGAACCATGGTGGGGAAACATAATCCTCCTTCTGGCGCAGTCCGGTAAAAACGTATAATATTATAGTATAAACAGTATTATAGTAGTATGTAGTTATACCTAGTATAGTTTTAGAATAAGTTTTATTGTTACAGTATGCCAGGTACGTCTTCCAGCATGGTGTTATAACTACTAGATGTCCAAAGGGAAGTCAATTAGAAAAGGTAAGGAGGTGTGACCAAAATCAAAATCAAATTTATTATTCAAAATAGTACCAACAAAGTATCTTTTTGAACGTCAATTGAATCTACCACCGGTTCCAAGGCAAGCCCACTGAGAAGGACCGGCTAAACAAACTCAGTGGAACTAATCTTTTCAAATAATATGCCTGGCCTATGTCTATAAATAATATATCTAAAATGCCTGGGAGGAACACCCTATTCCCAAGGTGTGGTATCTTCTATAAAATCTTTTACTTTATAATATCCTTTACCACACAAACGCTCTTTGACAACTTTTTAATTTTTTTTAAGGAGAGTTTTGAACGTTTTCTGGGATCCTATTGTAAAAGCGTATAAAGTTGCCTTTAAAAGAATTGCTTACTTTCGAAAGTCTAATCATTGGTGCATGTAACCTGTGTCTATTACGTGTATTTCTACTATGAATATCACTTTTCTTACAAAATTCATTTATGTTTTTTCGGACTTAAATTTTCTAAGATGTATTGAGAGGCGACAGTCAGAATTCCTATTTATTTAAATTTTTCTCTCAAAGATGAATAGGGAGGCAACTTGTAAATTGCACGAATAGCCCGCTTCTGCAGCCGTTCTGGTACATGGAAAATTGTTGAGTAGTATGTCATGAGGTTCTTAGAACATCTTATAACTTGCATAAAGATATAGATATATAATATAGATTATAATTATTGTTATTTAAAATGTATGCAACAGTGTATGCAACCTAAATAAATTCTTTCTATTCTATTCTATTCTATTCTAAAGTACCTACTCAAGTGATCAGACATCTCCATCCGTCCATTGCTGAACATAGACCACCTTCAATGAAAACCAAGACGGTCGATCCCTTGTCACACGCATCCGTGTCTTCGGTACTGAGTTAAAATATTTTTATAAGAGCGAAAGAAATAGTTTCGATATAAAACATATATGATCTATCCATATATGACAAAAACATTCAAAAACCTAGTGTAATTATTCTAAGCAAAAACCCTATTACGATTAGGGCAAATAATGTTTGTAGTGAACCAAATTCAATTGCCATCAATTCATTTTCTTAAACATGACAACGCATGAAGATCGCCTGGCCGAAGCTCCAGAAGGTTTGTTGTGTTTAATGATCGGCTTACTAATTTGTTTACCTCCAGACATACCAGTCTGGTAATAATAATATTAACCCTTTTATGTCCCACTGCTGGGCGGGTCTCCTCCTCGAAATCAGGCGAGGAAGGTGTTGGATAATAGTTCACCGATGCGCTGGTCCAGTACGGTTTGGTGAACTTCACATACCTTCAAAGACTTTAAATCTCATTAGGTATGCAGATTTCCTCACCGGTGAGCAAGCAATGGTCAGGTGCACGTAGAAATTTAGAAAAACCCGTTTTTTTAGGCATCATCAGGATCAAACCCGGACTGTCGGCTCTCACTCAAGAGGCCGAGCCCATACCCACTAGGCCATCGTCGCTCACCAGTCTGGTAAATAAATAGCTAATTACGGTATTTCTAATACAAAAATCTTTCAGGTTATCCAAGAAATATGGCCGTACTTCATAGCGAAGCATATAGACTTATTAGATACAGTATTCTTCGTGCTAAGGAAGAAGGACAATCAAGTGACTTTCCTTCACGTCTACCACCACAGTGCGATGGTGGGTTGGACGTGGTTCCATCTCATGTACCATCCTACAGACCATTTTAACGTGGTCGGTCTCATCAACAGCTTCGTCCACGTTATCATGTACACTTACTATGGACTATCGTCTATGGGGCCGGAGTACGCCAAGTATATATGGTGGAAGAAGCACGTCACCAAGATACAGCTGGTGAGTATTTTGGATTCATTTATTTGGATGTAGGTATAAAGTGACATATACGAGTACAAACCCCTATTTCTAGGCCCCTAGGCCCTATTTCTTCGTGGGTTTGATGTGAGCCGATTTGGCTCACTTATGATTTATTATTAGTGGGAGGTTGCCCTCCGCCAACCGTAAAGTCTTCGACCACACGACCTCCTGGCGTCGGGTTGGTTTCTGTGGCGGGACTGGGCCGCGTCACCTCTTCAACTGTCAATAGATATAGCCACGAGGCTCAAACCGTTTAACCGTTTCATAGTATATACAAACAAGCGCTTCTGCGAAAAAATAAAAATACTAAATTGATATATTATATCTTAGAAGAAACATAATATTTGGTCAACAATGCGGTGGGGTATAGAGTAAGCAGATATATGTATAGATATCATATTATGTATAGACATCTATACAGATAAATAAAATTGAAGTGTCTGTTTGTAATATCAAAATAACCGCTTTTTATTGAATGTTTACACGGTACATATACCAAAATAGCCTTTATTACAATTTTTGTCTGTCTGTCTGGCGGTTTGTTCCAGCTAATCTCTGAAACGACTGGGCAAATTTTGATGGGACTTTCACTAGCATATAGCTGATATTATAGGGAGTAACTTAGACTATAAAAATAATCATCATCAATTCGGGTACAGCTGTAAATCTAAGTTAATGCGGGCGAAGCTGCGGGCAACAGCTAGTTAATAATAAACTGCTTAATTTCAGATGCAATTCGTCCTGGTGATATCAAACCTGTATTATCAACAAGCGCTGTCACCCTGTCCGATACCACCAGCCTTCCACTACTACTGTGTCTTCAGCATCGGTTCCTTCTTCCTACTTTTCATGAACTTCTACTTGAGTAGCTACAGTAAAGCAACAAAGTCAGAAAAGTCAACACAATAAAACTATTTTTATACAGCATATAATATTAAGTTTATTGTAATATGAAAAGAAATTAACATGTGAAAAATATTAATTTTTAAAATCTTTATTTCTTTTTCTACACTAGTTGTTTTCGGCAGTTTGGTCTGAGAGATTGGTGTAGCGCCATCTAGTGGTGAGTTACAAGAAAGTGGGAAGCAAATAAACCTTTTTATGAATAACTTTTAAATGAAGCATGGCTGTTGAGTGAAGGATAGGACCATCTTACGTCTCAGCATAGAGAACGCATGAAGTTGCATTGGCTTCGTATGATTATGTTGACCACCACTAACCTCTTGGCTTGTCGTTAATATTTACATACTTAGAAAAATGTCACTTAGGGCAAAGGCTAAATAAATATTTTTATGACACGCAACATATAATTCTAGTATAATGGTTATAGGTACGCTTGGAATGCTGTATGCCCAAATAAAAGGTAACTGTTGTAAATTGGTGAGGAGTTCCCTCGACTGTCTTCTGACTCTTCTGACTCGACTCCAGACCTTCATTGGTAGAAGTTGTATGCTTTCAAATACTTAATGAAAAAATTTACAAACGCACTAATTGCCGTCTATTGCTGCTACGATTTTCTAATGTTCCTCTCGATTTCTATAGGACGGATCATCAGATCCTGGTTTCCTTTTCATGGAACTACCCTTGGAATATCTCCTTTCCAACAAAAGAGAATCACCAAAATCGGTTCATAAACGACGAAGTTATCCGCGAACGCTCATAAAAAACATATAGGAATTGAGAAACCTCCTCCTTTTTTGAAGTCGGTTAAAAAAGGACTGCTTCAATTCGACAACTTGTTGCATCATTAATATGTATCAATGCAATGATACTGAAATAAATTTAATTATCATTAAAAAATATACAACAAGACGATAAAAAGTGACACGACAAACCAAATTGGACTTTATCACCTTTTATTATGGATGAAATAAACATTAATTTTCATACCCATCTTGAGAATAATAATTGTCGTCCAACATTTAATGAGTTATTTCAACGGGTATATATAGCTTATCCACTATATATACCCGTTGTATATATAGTGGATAAGCGAAGCGTTCTCTGAAAAATTGTGATGTACTAAAGGCATGAGCGTTCAGGGTGAAGGAGGTGTATTCAATGAAGGAATCGAAACAGGTTTTGAATTTGAATTGCTATTATATCTTTAAAATAGCTGTTACTTACTATGTGCATTTAAAATTATAATAAAATAGTGTCAGGAGGTTAAGACATTCGATGAAGTAGCGATTAACAAATTCATAAGCCCGAAGTAAAAATGTTGCGTGGTATGTGATCAGTCCCCTTCATTTTGGTAACAGAGTTCCCGTACTTAGCCCAAGGAAGTTTTAGTACGATCTGTAATGTGATCTGCTGGTGAAGTGCGGAATTGATGTTTATTATATAGAACCTTTTTAGTGAAAATTTTATATAACAGAACAATCATTATCATCATCATAGCCTAGTTCCTCCCGGACGGCGGACATGTTATAGGGCAAAATGTTATAGGGTAAAGGAGGACAACGCCTCGGTTGCCTCCTTAATATGACATAAAAAAGCAAGGAAACTTGTGTAGGCTATATATTTAGAAATAAGTTTATTTTTAAAAAATCGGTGGGTAACGATAAAATATTTTAAGAAGATGTTTTTCCATAATTTTCAGGCTCTGTTAAAACATGGACGTTTTTGGAGACCTCAATTGCCGCTGGGTCGGTCATAACGACGTACTTACTTTTAGTGCTGGTGATACTGCCGCCGTTTATGAGATATAGACCGCCGTACACACTAAACGGGTTTCTACGCTTCTACAATGCGTTTCAATCTGTTTTTTGCATGTACGGAGTTATATTGGTAAATTATAAACTCGTCTTATATTATTTAAAAAAAATACACAAATAAGGACTCAAAAGCCAAAAATAAATTAATATAATTATTATACTAAACTACACTTATGGTCCAGGTACCACGGTCCATTTTTGCACTTGATTACAGCTATCAAGCTAATTTCTATTTAATCTAATTTTTTTGCGAACTGAAGATTTTGGTAAGTATATTGAACCGTATGAAGTAAGCCCAACAAACGGTAACTGTTGTAAATCGTTGAGGAATTCCTTCGACTGTCTATGGTCTCCATCATCAGATCTGTGGGGCACTTACATCTCATATGGGTGCAAAGTTATTATCAATATAAATTAACTTAGCTCAAACATAAGGTAACTGTTGAAAACCGTTGAGGAGTTTCATCGACTGTCTTTCTACTCCATCATCAGATCGACTCCAGACCTTCATTAAATTGTAGTACTTTAAAATACTTAATGAAAAATTTAACAAACGCTCTAGTTGATGATTTTTGAAAGTTCCCTTCTATTTCTCTGGAATGCCATCATCAGATCCTGGTGTCCTTATCTTGGGACTTATGTTGTTGTTGCGTGGTCATAAAAAATTTAGGCGTCGACTTGAAAACCTCTTCAGTCAGTCAGTTTATTATAATACAATTAAAAAAAAAAAACAAAAAAAAAACAAAGATATTAACTTTGCCTGTCTGTTAGCTTATTACGAATAAACCATCGATGTAATCGAGACAAATTTTCTCAAAGATTCTATAAAAAAATCTAAGTTAACGTACGCAAAACTCATTTTAACAGCAAGTAAAATTATAGAAAATTGGATGTTCCGATCTTTGGACATCACAAAATGAGAGGCTTTAAAGCCTCTTTAGTTATGAAGGTAATATTATTACAAATAATTATATAGCTGAACACGTGGCTTTTAATTTTTTCGTTATGTTTATTTATTTTACAGTTCGCAAAGAATGTCATTCGACGTGGCATTATACCGACGGGTTGTCCACGGGGTAAAGAAATGGAAGAGGTGAGTTATCAGTCTACAGATTCTTTTTTAATTTACTAGGAAAGAAAAACAAGCAGGCCAAGCTCCTAATAGTATGTGGTCTCCACCATGGTTCAAGCCTTGTCGTGGGGTACAGTAGCCTAAGGTTAGCTCAGCAGCTTGGGCGAAGACAATTGAACCGAAGGAGCTGCACTGTCCCGACGTTAGGAGGGGTTGTTCTGTGGTGCGCAACAACCCCTCTGTGGAGGTAGCGTCGGTCCTTTGAGGGACTGACTAGCCATCGAGGCTGTTGCTCCATAGATCTAGGGCACCTCACCAAAGGCGGCATTGCACTCGCAGGGTTATAGTGGGTATTCGGCACTTGTGGTAGTCCCACACACCATCGGACCCCACCCAGGGCAGTTATCGGCGCGTATAGGTATTTCACCATGTTAACAAAAAAGTAGTATGTGGTAACATCACAAAGTGACAAATAATTTCACCTAAAACGTTGTTGATGCTCCTTCTTTCCTCTGTCTCCTCTTAACTCCTCTGTGTCATGAGTGAAATTTGCTAATAAATATAATACTTGCAGGTGATTAGAGACGTATGGCCTTTCTTCATAGCGAAGCATATTGACTTACTAGACACGGTGTTCTTTGCGCTAAGAAAGAAATCCAATCAAGTGACATTCCTCCACGTCTACCACCATAGCGCGATGGTGGTATGGACGTGGTTCCATCAGATGTACTTCCCAACGGATAACTTCAACACCATCGGTTTCATCAACAGCTTCGTTCACGTTCTCATGTACACTTACTACGGACTATCGTCTATGGGGCCGGAGTACGCCAAGTATATATGGTGGAAGAAGCACATCACCAAGATACAACTGGTAAGTAGTTCAATCACTTAAGTTTTGATTTTCTAGTTATTTCGGCATTCGTAGGCAAGAATGTTAGATGTTAATAGATATCACAGTGGTCAAAAAGATAAATGGATATTTCTTGCATCATTTCTTGTTCAAGATCCTTTTTCTAAAGAGGGGAAGGTATCAAAATGAATTTATGCCAGGATTCAAATCAGAGACACCTTATTCGAAGTATAAGTTTTTAAGTTACAACACGGCCTTTTTATTTACGACCAATGTAAATGAGCATACGCATAATATTGAGGTGACCACCGGTGCTCGGTGACCATTCACGAGGTGAACTGAGCCTCTTGTTAATATAAGGGGTCTTTTTACTCACTTTGACACTTATAAGGAAATAAAACCTATAAACAACTTCCCCATGATCGGTACTGCAGTACCTCTACCATGAGTTTTAGTTACAAGCGTAACTGACATAACTATAGTAGTTACGTAAAAACGCAACACGAATAAAAACTAAGGTATGGTATAGTTTTCGATTCGTATTGCTCTACTATAGTTATGTCATGTGCGAACTCATGGTAGAGGTATAACTGTTCTATTATTTTACTCAAATGAAGCGAGGTTTCACTGCACAAATGACGTATCCGTTTAAATTAAATTCCAGTCTCATCTCGCGATCACGTTCAGTTTCATCAGTGGTCATTAAATTACGCAATGCCTATAAATCTATACTAATATACTAATTTACTAATCTATACTAATAATATAAAGCTGAAGAGTTTGTTTGTTTGAACGCTCTAATATCAGGAACTACTGGTCCGATTTGAAAAATTCTCTTAGCGTTAGATAGCCCATTTACTGAGGAAGGCTATAGACTATAGTGGGAGGAGCTGCGTGCAACAGCTAGTCATTAAATATAATAATTAATTGTTTCAGGTCGAATTCTGCCTCATACTAATATGTCTGTGTTACCAACAAAAGTTGTCTCCCTGCCCGATACCGCCAGCATTTCAGTATTACTGTGTTCTCAACGTGGGGGCCTTCCTTCTATTATTCACAAACCGTAATATTAGTAAAGAGAAGAAGGTCAACGAACAACCGAAACTGTGCACTCCAGAAATAGGAATTGTGGAGAGTTCGAAAGCTGATTAGTCTTAATTTAGTATCAATATAATATTTATTAGTTTATTTTCATTTTTAAGTACCTACATATCTCATTTACAAATTAATGATGATTGGCTTTTTAAAAGATGGTCACGAGAGGTCTGAGGTGTCATACGTCCTAATATTACAAAGTTATTCAAAACCCTTATTTACCCTATGATACAACAATATTTTGGTTTGAACACCTGTCCCTTTTTTTTTCTTTAACACCGGGAAATGCTCTGAGGCATCCCGCCTAGGGAGTGGGACTCCCTGCGCCCGAAAGATGGTAAGTGGACGCAGCTCTACCCACTAAAACCCGGCGAGTGACACCAGTGCCGCCTTTGGTGAGGTGCACCGGATCTGTTAAGCTAACAGGGCACTTCGACTGCTAGTCAGTCCCGCAAGGGCGGTCCCTTGCGGGACTGACTAGCCGTCGAAGTGCCACCTCCACAGAGGGGTTGTGCCGCACCACAGAACAACCTCTCCCAACGTTGGGACAGTACAATGGGGTGAGGTTCCCATCCTTGCCCCTTGCCCCCTTCTCTTTTGTCCCCTCTTCTTATAAGAGGGGTACAAAGAGCCCCCTCGGCTCAATTAGCTTTGCCCAAGGTGCTGGGCTCACCCTAGGCTACTGAGCCCCACCACCACGTCAAGGCCTGAACCATGGTGGGAAACTCAGCCCTCCCGTGACCATGGTTGCTGTAAAGTATCCGAAACATCGGGCTTATAAAAATCTTAATAAACCGTGATAAATTCCGTAAAAAATGTTTCATTATAATGACTGAAATTTGCGTATACATTAGAAAACAATAAGTAAGATCATAGACTTATAACATACTGTCGTATAGTATAATGGGCGTTATCAAACTATACAACACCAACTCCACTTAAATCATCCCCTTACTATGTCCCACTTAGTCTAAGTAAAACTCATAGTCTAAGTCTTACTCCTAAAACGAACACATACCTAATTTTCGTTTTCACCAAGTGAAGTGACACTTTTCTAGTTCATACTTAAAATTTTGGGATTAAAATAACTGTACATTTACCGGTTTTTTCCGATTATGTTTCTTTCAATATTTCATGACTTTTTCTTATATCTTATTATTATAGGATATATTAAATTATTAAAAACACTTTACGTGAATACTTAAACAGTTTTTTATTACCGTTTATAATATTTTTTGGCTGAATATACCATCTGCCAAAGACAAAAAAATTATAAGTACAAAGTCTTAAACTCAACACGTAATTTTTTCCATTATTCCTTTTACATTTTAAATCATTATTAAATTGTAAATATTTTATGACATAACTAGCAGCCCGCCCTCGCTTTGCTTCAGGTTATTCAGGTTGACCCGCGAAGTTGTTAAGTTTATTTAATATCATCATAATATATATCATAATTTAGGGGACGTTGGTGAAAACGGGCATAAGTTTGAGTAAGATAGATTTATATAGCGCCTGCCAAAATTGTGTTAGCAATTACAGGAACGCCGTTGGTATTTATAATACCGAGGTATCCCACTTTTTCTCTATTGGCGAGTCATTCTTCATTTACACAAAATAATATTGGTTGAGAACGTATACAACCGATAGGGGCGGATAAAGGTTTGTCTAAAGTCTAAACACACAAAACTACAAAGCGATTTTAAAGATAAATTGAATTTAAACTACGGATTTTTTTACCATGTTTTGACTATTTCAAAGTACCTGAAATTATATCTCAATAAATAATTCAACATTCATAATTGAAAGAATATAAATATGTACTAGATTTTCCCTGCGGTTTTACATGACATAAACACCTTTCAGAATATAAACAACAACGTGCTCTCTAGGGACGGCCGAAGCTTTATGATATAAACACTATAAACTATAATGTAAAGCGTAGGAAATAAGCGTTAATAAAAATGGCACGTGCGCGCCGCATGTTTAGTGTAATGCATGGAGACTTAGACAAAATACAATCGCATATGGGAGAAAAGTTGAAAAAGTGTCCAGATGATGCTATAAATAACTAGTTCGAAAACTGTCCACAATGGCACTGGGGTATTGCTCTGGGGCATTCCGCGGGGAGTGGGTCTCACCACGCAGGAATGAGGGACTCGCTGCGCCCGAAAGCTGGTAAGTGGACGCATCTCTACCCACTAAAACCCGGCGAGTGCCACCAACGCCGCCTTTGGTGAAGTGTCCCGGATCTAATGAGCAAACAGGGCACCTCGACGGCTAGTCAGGCCCCCAAGGGACCGATGCCACCTCCATAGAGGGGTTGTCCTGCACCACAGAACAACCCCTCCCAACGTCGGAACAGTACAATGCGGTAAGGTTGCCCCGTACACTTTTGTCCCCTCTTCTTATAAGAGGTGTACAAAGAGCCACTCGGCTCAATTAGCTTCGCCCAAGGTGCGTCGGCTCAACCTAGGCTACTGAGCCCCACCGCAAGGCCTGAACCATGGTAGGGAAAATTTTACCACCTGATGGTGATGTGGCGCGTTTTTATTTAACGCTTTTCGACGGACACTTTTCATACACGTAGATTGTACTCCTTGTGTCTAGTCTCCATGGTGTAATGGTTAAATCTGATGTTCAGGGATAGAGTGGCGTCACGGCGAGCGGCCGGGAACATCTGTCTATAATTGGAATTTGTCTTATATTTGGAATATCCAATGTCAAAAGATTTTTTCAAATCTGACAGATGATTCCGGGGATTAGCGCGTTAAAACAAACCATAATATTTTCATATCCTACTAATATTATAAACGCGATAGTTACCGCTTGGACCTCGGGGTCGTAAGCGACGTCGACCCCTACACATGGAAACCACATCGATCGCGGAAGCTTAGGTTCGAATCCGATACGAGTAGGTACAAACAGCGCTAGCACTACGCTACCGCTAGATTACTTGGGTACCGTGCATGACCCGCCTCCCTCTCCAGAAGGAGGGATGAGGGCTGGCCTTCATGATGATCCTGAGAAGCGCGCGCGATCTGCTCATTTACTGTATCGATTGAGCTTAAAGGCCATCAGGCCGAAAAGTCCAGCCCTTCCGAAAAAAAAAACGCGAAAGTTTGTATGTATTTTTGTTACTCCTTGACGCAAAAACTACTGAATGAATTTTAATGAACTTTAATAATATAGCTCATAATTATAATCGGAGTAACACAATATAGACTATAATTTATCTCCACACTCCCACTGGAATACACACTTCCCCTACGCGGACGAAACTGTGGTGCGCTACTAGTTAGTAGTAGTGTAATTAATTACAAGCCCTGGTCTTCACAGCAACAACAACAATTTCTTTCTTCTGTGTTTTTCTATGACTTATTCTAATGTTTGTATGTGGTCCACTGTAATATAATATAATATATAATATAATATAATATCTATGGACGCTTTCATACCACGTCAATCTGGTCCCATGGTAAGTTCTCGAAGAACTTGTGTTACGGGTACCAGACAACGGAAATATATTTAATATTTTTATGCTATATATATATTTAAGATTTTTATTATATAATACACATATTTAATACACATCCATGACCCAGAAACACAGTAAATATTTTTGTTCCCTGGCGGGATTCGAACCCGCAACCTCCGGCTTGAGCGCCAACGCGCTTACCACTGTGCCACAGAGGTCATCAAATTGTGCTAAAGCCTGATCTGAATTCCGCCTGTTCCTTTGGTTGCTGTTATAAACGAAAACAATGTTCGGAATCAAAATGAAATGACATAACCACAGCGACGCGACGGCCTGAATATTATGTTGTGTTGCATATTTTGTGAAACAAGGTCAACATGTATCAATAATAAGACAAACTGACACATTCATCGCGAGATCTCTAAAACTACGATTTGCACATTTGATATTTAGTATTCATGATATACATATTATGTACATATTTATTTATCGGGACAGTGTGTCACGATTGTGACAGTATCACACCGGGAGCCGGTGACAGTGTGTCACGATTATGGCGCGGCGGTGGACTCGGCCCAGCACACCCTCGAGGTATGCCTGAGATGGGCGGCGCTGCGTCACGGTGACATCGGTCATCGAAGGGGACTTGTGTAAGCCGAGCGTCATCAGTGCAATGCTTGGTGACGACGAGTCCTGAACGGCGATGGTCTCCTTCTCGGAGACAGTAATGTCCTAGAAGGAGGCCGACGAGCGGGTGAGAGAGGAGGTCGCCGATAAGCCCCTCCCCTCATGACGAAGGGTGGGTACTAGGAGGTGTTACTTAATGCACCTCCAGTGACGCCCCTGTGCTCGTTTTGGGTTCAGGATGGGTACCTACCTGGGCCCACGTCGTATGACACGACGTCGCGGGGACTGCTAATTTTGGCGGCTTGGCAGTCCTCCCTTACGAGAGTAGTCTGGCCTTTTGCCAGGGCCAGCCTGTCGCTTAGGTGCTTCTGTTGCCTTCAGATACGGGGCCCTCAAAAAGCGGCTGAAGGCGCTCGCAGTGGTTTTAGTTTGGATACACACAGCCCAAGTGTGGTCCCCACATAGAGTTTTTACCCTTTTTTTTTTTTTTTTCTTTAACGCCGGTAAATGCTCTGAGGCATCCCGCGTGGGAGTGGGTCTCCACACGCGGGTATGTGGGACTCGCTGCACCCGACAGCTGGTAAATGGACGCAGCTCTACCCACTAAAACCCGGCGAGTGCCACCAATGTCGCTTTTGGTGAGGTGCCCCGGATCTAGAAAACAAACAGGGAACCTCGACGGCTAGTCCGTCCCGTAAGAGACCGACGCTACCACCACAGAGGGTTGTCCCGCACCACAGAACAACCCCTTCCAACGTCGGGACAGTACAATGGGGTGAGTTTCCCATCCTCATCCCTTGCCCCCTACTCTTCTGTCCCCTCTTCTTATAAGAGGGGTACAAAGAGCCCCCTCGTCCCAATTAATTAAATAATTATAATAATATTTTATTTGCATCAAATATGGTTGTAAGTTGTTAGCCAGTTTCCGCGTTGGGCACTCACGAAGCTCGACCGGCAACTGGCAGAGGAGGCGGCTATTGTCTGCCGGTGGAGCCTCCCGCCGCTGTCGGAGCTGGGGGTGGACGAGGCGGCTGACCGGCTCTGCGACGCGTTCACCGCGGTCAGCAGAGCGGCCATGCCGCGTCTGAAACGTCCGACCCCGCGGCGGGCGCTCTACTGGTGGTCGGCCGAATTAGCCGACCTTCGGGCCGCCTGTAACCGGGCAAGGCGGCAGTATACCCGGAGCAGGCGGCGACGCCCCCAGGACGTCGACAGGGACGAACGCCTGCACAGGGTCTACATAGACAAAGTAAAGACCCTAAAGCAGGCCATTTGCCGAGACAAAGAGGAGGCCTGGCTGGAGCTCGTTGAGGGTCTCGATCGAGACCCCTGGGGCCGACCGTACATATGGGCGCGGAACAAGCTCCGCGCCCAGTCGGCTCCTATCAACGAGACGCTCCAGCCGGACCAACTGAGGAGGATTGTCGGGGAACTCTTCCCCGACACACCTGGGGACTTCACGCCCCCAAGGATGGCTCGGCAGACGCCGGACGAGGAGGGTGTTCCGCCACCCGCCACGGAGGCTGAAATGGAGGCGGTTCTGTCCCGCCTCCAGAGTAAGAAGAGGGCACCGGGTCCAGACGGGGTGCACGGGAAGGTTTTGGCCATCTCCCTCGAGCACCTCGGTGATAGCCTTCGGGAGCTGTTCGATCGCTGCCTGCGGTCCGGA
Source organism: Helleia helle (assembly GCA_963853865.1). NCBI lineage: Eukaryota > Metazoa > Arthropoda > Insecta > Lepidoptera > Lycaenidae > Helleia > Helleia helle. The sequence goes on along the minus strand of OY971425.1, from coordinate 2,546,403 downwards.
CAGTTCCCGAGGGCATGGAAGGAGGGTCGGCTCTGCCTGCTTCCGAAGGCAGGGCGGACCCCGGACTCGGCATCGTCGGTGCGACCGGTGGTGTTGCTGAACGAGGCTGGGAAGGCCCTGGAGAGAGTCGTGGCTTCCCGACTCGTTCAGCACCTGGAGGAGGGCCCGGGACCGGGACTCTCAGAGTCCCAATTCGGGTTCCGGGCACGCCGGTCGACGATCGACGCCCTCAAACGCCTGCGGGCGGTGACGCGTGAGGCGGAACACAGAGGGGAGGTGGTGGTCGCGGTGTCCTTGGACATCGCGAACGCCTTCAATAGCCTCCCGCACAGTGTGATACGGGAGGCCCTGAACTACTTCGAAGTGCCTCCCTATCTCAGGAGGCTGTTGGAGGCGTACCTCTCCGAAAGGAGGGTAGCCTGCGAGAACCGATGTGGGTCCGTAGAGTGGTGGCAAGTCGGCTGCGGTGTCCCGCAGGGATCGGTTCTTGGTCCGATCCTGTGGGACATCGGGTATGACTGGGTCCTGCGAGGCCGTCTCCTTCCCGGGATGACACCCTCGTTTACGCCCGGGGACGAGACTACAAGGAGGCGGCGCGGCTGGCCGAGGTCGGGCTCGACCTCGTGATCAGCCGCATAGAGAGGTTAGGGCTTCGGGTCAGACCATCTAAGACCGAAGCTCTTCTCTTTCGCGGGACCGGGCGGAAAGGACCCCCTCCGGGGGCTGCCCTCCAGATCGGTGGGGTGAGGATCAGGATGAGCCCCCATATTAAATATCTGGGGCTCATCCTTGATGGAGGATGGACCTTCGGCCCACACTTCGCACAGTTGGGACCGAAGGTCGTAAAGGCGGCGAGTGCGTTGGGCAGACTCCTCCCGAACCTCGGAGGACCCAGCGCCGCCTGCAGGCAGCTATACTCCGGTGTCTGCCGGAGTATGGTGACATACGGTGCTCCCATTTGGGCGGGTCACCTTACCGCGCGGAGTAGGGCCCAGTTGCGCTCGGCGCAGCGGGTCATCGCGGTAAGAGTGATTCGGGGGTATCGTACAATATCGTGGGCAGCAGCAACTGCCCCAGCCGGAGACCCCCCGTGGGAACTTGTGGCGGAAGTTCTTGCTGAGGTGCACTCCTATGTCTCGGATAGGAGGTCTCTCGGCGAGAGCCTGACGCTGGACGGGATCCTGCGGGTCCGCCGACTAGGGCAAGAGGCGTTAATGCTGAGGTGGGGAGAGGACCTGGCGTGGGAGCCGTATGGCAAACGCCTAACGGGTGCCCTGCGTCCGGTCCTAGAGCGGTGGATGCGTCGTAAACGCAAACCCCTCACCTTCCGTCTGACACAGGTGCTCACCGGGCATGGCTGCTTCGGTGAGTACCTGTGCCGGACGGCCCAAAGGGAGCCGGCAACTGTATGTCACGATTGTGGAGCGGCGGTGGACTCGGCCCAGCACACTCTAGAGGTGTGCCCGAGATGGGCGGCGCTGCGTCACGATCTGACGTCAGTTATCGGAGGGGACTTGTCTTTGCCGAGCATCATCACCGCGATGCTCCGCAATGATGAGTCCTGGACGGCGATGGTCTCCTTCTGTGAGGCAGTAATGTCCCAGAAGGAGGCCGATGAGCGGGTGAGAGAGGAGGCCGCCGACGAGGCCTCCCACCGCAGGCGACGAACAGGGGTGCGTAGGAGGCGCTACTTAATGCGCCTCCAGTAACGCCCCTGTGCTCGTGTCGGGCCGAGGCTGGGGTTAACCTGGGTCCAGATAGGCACGACGTCGTCGGGGACTGCTAAAAGTATCGAATCAAACGAACAGCCGAGCAGTCCCCATTAGAGGAGGAGTCTGGCCTTTTCGCCGGGGCCAGCCTGTCGCCGAGGGTCCTGCATGATCCGGGACTCTCATAAAAGGCGGCTGAGGGCACTTGCAGCGGTTTTAGTGGGTAACGCATCTCCAAGTGCGAACCCCACTCACGGCTAGGCTTAAAACTCACCCCGGTCCTAGTTATGGTTTGGTCTGCAAATTTCCGCTGCATTAAAAAAAAAAAAAAAAAAAAAATGGTTGTAAGTTGTTACAATACATTGTGATTCTAATGTTTTGCTACACAATTTAATAGCATGCAAAATAATAGAATAGAGAAGAAGAACAGTAGAGAAGGCTTTATATACATATTATTAATTATTTCATTGTAATTATGTCATTAATGCTATAAAAATTATTTTTTGAGACCCACTCATACATTTTAATTTTAAACATTCTCACACTTAGCTTCTTTATATTAATCGGTAATTTATTATATAACTTTACACACATATTTAAACAGCTTTTATTCTAATATTTACTTAATCTAGTTTGAGTATCTATCACTAGCTTATAGGGGTCTCGCCGGCTACGAGAGTTTATTTCCCCCGCTGACATAAATAGGTATATTTTATGCCTGCGTACGAACATACAAGTCTCAAAGAAATATAGTGACGGTAGCGGTAATAAGCCAAGTTTTTTGAAGATGGGTTGACACGATTCATCCGGTTTGAGTCCACATATAGCACGGACGCATTTTTTCTGTGCGATAAATGCTCTAGTAAAGTCTGTACTATTACCATATAGGATAATTCCATAACGCAAAATGGATTCCACGTAGGCATGATATGATAAAATAGCCGTTTTTGTGTTAGTCGTGTTTTTAATACGTTTAAGGGCATATACAAATTTATTTATCCGAGAAGACAAGTCGTTTATATGAACTTTCCAGTCTAAATGTTCGCCTATTGTTAGACCTAAAAATTTTAAGATTCAGTTTGTTTTTATTATTATTATTAATGTTATTAAATAATTTAATAACATTGATATTTAATTAGATTTATTTATATTTTTTATTAGATGTCACAATAATTGTAATATCGTCAGCATATAAAATACATTTGTGTTTAGTAATACTAATTATGTCATATATGTAATAAAAATAGGATAGGCCCCAGGACAGTGCCCTGTGGCACTCCATATCTGTTATATTCGTATTTTGATGAGTACGATGTGAGTTCTTTGTTTTCGTTTATTTCGGTTAGGTATTAAAGTTATTGGGCGATAATTGCCCATTTCATGTTTTTCTCCTTTCTTATACTATATCGGTTTAATAAAAGATAATTTTAACGCATCTGGAAACGATCCACAAGAAAATGCCAAATTAATCAGATAAGTTTATATTGCTATTAGTTCGTTTGTGCAAGTTTTTATAACTTTTGTGTTGATTTCGTCATATCCGGTCAGACTTTGTGTTTCTTAGAAACATCATTTCGGTTTTGACTTCGCTTTTGGATATAGGTTTGAGAAACATTGTATGATTATTATTTAATTCATTTTTATTTCTTGTTTTAACACTCGTACTTGTAGCAGTTGTGTTTCTGTGTGTCGAATTTATGTAGAAATTATTAAAGCAAAGCCTTCGCCCAAGGTGCACCGCTCACCCTAGGTTACTGAGCCCCACCGCCACGACAAGGCCTGAACCATGGTGGGGAGAGTTTTTACCCTTACCCTTACCCTAACCCAAGGTTACTTACATACACGCAATGTATGTGAATGCATTTCCCTGCGTCAAAAAAAAAACACCCAACCAGTCAGTCCAAATATGCGTACCGCGCCAAAATAAGTTTTCACTTCAAAAAGTAAATCCCTAAATAATAATAATATGAGAAAATGAAATAAAATTTTCTAGAATATTAGTAGCATATTATAAGCATAATATATAAGCTAGCTAGTAAGTGTATATGAATAAAAATTATAAAAGTTGAAATAAATTAAAGAAATTGGTACACGCGCACGAGTACACAACGGAAAGCAGTGGCGTGGTACATCACTACATGACAACGGAATATTATGTACCGTTTATCGTTACGGCATTCCAGACAAAATGCCGCTTTTTACTCCAAAGGCGCGCTAATAGATGTTTGACATTAAAAATAATACGTTATATTGTTATTGTATGTCATGTTTTAGCGAAGAACGAAATAAAATATTAGGTAGATAAATGACTTCGCTTGGTCATTGTTCAGTGCCCGAATAAAATATAAGACGTAGACATTTTTTTCAGAAAACGATTTTTTTTTATTTGATTAAAAATAGGAAACAAATTAAGTATTATTTACATTGTAATAGATACTAGAGCGCCCCACAGATTCACTCGTAGTTCCCGTTCCCGAGGGAATAGGGGAATAAAATATTATTTTCGTTTCGTCATTGATAATGTAAGATATCCTTGTTGAAAGATTTTTCAAAATCGGCTTAGTGGTTTGGGCGTGAAAGCGTAACAAACAAACAAACAAACTCACATTTTCATTTAAAATATTAGGGAGATTCTGCCTTATAAAATATATGTATATTCAACAACGCGAACACATTTAAAATATAAATTAGTTGTTTGAAAATGGTAATGTTGTTAAAGATGGTTAAGACGACGGCGATGATGATTAATGACAATGATTATTAATTAACATTGGTGATGTTAATGATGGTCTATGATGATAAGGAAGACAAATATAGTAATGATGGAGGATAGTGATTAACGAGTGACGTCATGATGATGATGATGGGAATTATGATGATGATATTGTTGGTGATGAACGGAAATTGGTGATGATGATTATGTGGTGATGATAGAGGTGAAGATAATGACAGGTATGGTGATGATCCCCACCATGGTTCAAGCCTTGTCGTGGCGGTGGGGCTCAGTAGCCTAAAGTGAACCCAGCACCTTAAGCGAAGGTAATTGAACCGAAAAGCTGCTCTTTGTATCCGTCTCATAAGAAGAAGAACCAAAAGAGTAGTGGGGAAAAGGGGTGAGGGTGGGATGCTTACCCCCTTGCACTGTCCCGACGTTGGGAGGGGTTGTTCTGTGGTGGGGACAACTCCTCTGTGGAGGTGGCGTCGATCCCTTGAAGGGCTGACTAGCCGTCGAGGTGCCCTGTTCGCTCAATAGATCCGGGACACCTCACCAAAGGCGGCACTAGTGGCACTCGCCGGGTTTTAGTAGGTAGAGCTGCGTCCACCTTATCATCTTTCGAGCGCAGCGAGTCCCACATACCCACCTAGGGAGTCCCCCCTCCTCCGGGGATGCCTAAAAGCATTTCTAGTGCAAAAGAAAAAAAAGGGTATGGTGTTGATGATGACTGCCTCGGTGATGATATGTCCGCGCGGACGTGTGCACACGTGTCGGATATGTGGCCAGCGGATACGAAAGTCGCTCGACCTCTATTGTTTAGGCGCTGTAATCGCGCAGACGAACACGCATGTATCGATCGATAATGCCTATTGGGTAACAGTTTGCTTACTACATCTTCATAGTTTTTTATAGGCAATATTGTCAGATCACCTGCTGGTAAGTGCTTGTAGCGCTAGAGGGCATGCATAATATAGCTATATTTTTATATATCACCTGTACCATAGCATATTGATAAAAAAATCGGTTGTCTGTAAAGTCAGTTTACTGTCGATAGTTGAACGTGACAACGTCATAAGAAAATGGAACGCCTCAGAGCGAGGTAACGCCGCATACGTCAAGTTTTTTCGTTCTTGCAGCCGGCTCCATCGAATTATAAGACGTTGTCACGTCAAAAACAAATTAACAATATTTTTTATTTCTATACCTACACATTATTATAAATGACCCGGAAACGTTTTTCTGTCATATAAATGATTTCAAGATAGGAAGACCCTAATCACCTAGCGGTGTTAAATATATTTTCACTTTGAATTTTTTGAATTATGAATATACTTACATAAAAAATCATAAAAATCCGTCGAGTCAAAAAGAAAAGTCGGAAGGAGTGCGACCACAAACAACGTGACACAAGATTTTATATATATATATATATAACTGAATATATTATATTTTATATATATAACTGAATATATTATATTTGTCAGTATTCTGCTATTTTCGATGGCTTTGAGAATTTTGTCATGATTCATCACGCATCATCACGCATAATAATTAACAGGTGTTTCTCTGGCGTTATATTATGTAATTCAAACAAAATTGTTCCGAGGTTAAAGTTTTATACAATACTAGCGATCCGTCCCGGCTTTGCACGGGTAACATAGCCTTTACTACAGGTGAAATAATTTTTCAAATCGGTCCAGTATTTCGGAGCCTATATTCAATGCAAACAAACAAGTAATAAAATCTTTCCTATAATATTAGTATAGACTAGCGGACCCGACTAGTCATGTACAAAACATATTTTAGTGGACCGATTTCTCGAATCCACTTGAACACACACATAGATTTTCACCAAAATCGGTCGAGGTGTTTTTGAGGAGTTCAACGACATACACACATATGAAACTATTACTAATACGACATACACATATATGAACATGCAAGCGTAAGAGAGTAACTTACTAATCGGAGGTGTTGTCGCTTCGATTCTATGATTAAATCAGCAAAAGAAGATCTAGATTGTGCATAGAATGTGTATAATTATTATTCTTACTACTAATCTTTTAACCCACAACGCAAAAAGAGGAATGTTTTATGTTTGGCTGATTACCATTTTTTGTGAATGCCGGTTTTCTGGCGGTGGATTTAGACATGTTTTATGAAAAACGATTCAGCCGTTTCAAGATAATAATATCAACCCTTATATATGACCACTGTTGGGCACGCTTCTCCTCCTTGAAATCAGGCGAGGAGGGTTTTGGGCCATAGTTCACCGATGCGCTGGCCCAATGTGGGTTGGTGGACTTGACACATCTTCAAAGACTTTTAAGGTCATCAGGCATGCAAGTTCCCTTACGATGTTTCCTTCACCGGTGAGCAAGCGATGGTCTCATGTTCAGGTGCACGTAGAAGTTTTAGAAAAACCCATTTCTAAACATCACAGAGATGTCAGGATCGAACACGGAGCTCTCGGCTATCACTCAAGATTATTAGCTTATAATCAGTGAACGAAAAAAGCATAATAATATATCTTTTTAACATTTTTGTTTGAGAAGTAAAAAAATCAACATGGTACACAAGAGTATATTATTGAACGTCAAATGACTCAGTACTACCGGTTTTAAAGCTAGTCCATTGATAAGTAGCGGCGAAAAAAACTCAGTGAAGTAAGTGATGTTAATTACCCAATAAATAAAATAAACTTTAATTATCTATATTTGATCATAATCTAATATCGATTGTTCTAATTACACAGAACAAAGGATAAGAAACGTATATTGTAACGCGTGAATTTTAATCGCATAAGCAGAATCGTGAGAGTATTTATAATATTATTGATGATCGTGCTACAATTTGGCACGTAGTGTATAAAAACTTCTTGGTTTGACCGACTTGGAAGAGAGAGGTTATATGTTTATATCACGCGTTTTTAATATTTTTGTTTTCTTTTTTATTATTTTTTATGTTAGTTGGATAGGCAAACTGGCAAACGTGCCAACTGATCGTAAATAGTCGACGTTGCCCATGAACATATACTAGTTTACCTGGAACGAGCCCAGGCAACTCATTTATGTGTTGCCTATCCTGAGACAGAAGAGGTTAAGTCTCGGTGCCAGTAATTACACTGCGTGTCTTGCCCTTCTCTCCGAAACACAGCAAAGTTGTTTGACGGGAGAAACAACAAAGTTTTTTTTTCCTCTAACGCCGGGAAATGTTCTGAGGCATCCCACGGGGGAGTGGGTCTCACACGCGGGTTTGTGGGACTCGCTGCGCCCGAAAGCTGGTAACTGGACGTAGCTCTACGCACTAAAACCCGGCGAGTGCCACCAATGCCGCCCTTAGTGAGGTGCCCCGGATCTAATAAACAAACAGGGCACCTCGACGGCCAGTCAGTCCTCCAAGGGGCTGACGCCACCTCCACTGAGAGGTTGTCCCGCACCACAGAACAACGTCGGGACAGTACAATGGGGTGTGGTTCCCGTCCTAGCCCCTTGCCCCCTGCTCTTTTGTCCCCTCTTCTTATAAGAGGGTTACAAAGAGCCCCCTCGGCTCAATTAGCTTCGCCCAAGGTGCTGGGCTCACCCTAGGCTACTGAACCATGGTGGCGAGAAACAAGCAAGATGGTGGTACCCATGCAGCTTTATTATCAATAAACCCAAAGATCTTATGTTTTTAGAATTAGGTCTTCATCATCAATTGTCTCACCTTATGTTACTGCGGGATCTATTTAATAGTAAATTTGGCAGCTAGAGTATTCCAACATGGCTGGCCTAGAGCTAGTAGATGATGATGATTATTGAGATATTGCCCTGCATTCTTTAGGCGAAGAGTGTTGTCGTAGTTGTCTGTTTTGTAAATCGCCTTGAGATCTTCATAGGTAAGTAGGCTTCACCTAAAAATTTTAACGGGAGGGTTGCCCTTTGCCTGCCGTGGTGTGGTTATCTATGTACGTCGCTGAGGTGCTCCTGTTGCCTGCAGATCCTGGACCCTCAAAAAGCGACTGAATGCACTCGAAGTGGTTTTAGTTTGGGACTTGGGTACGCAGCCCAAGTGTGAGTCACATAGGGCCAGGAACCTACCCCGGTTCTGGCTACATGCATAATTTCGATGCGTCAACAAAAAAAATGGCTATGTATGCACTAATATATTATATTACCTTTTGCTTACGCCCTCCGATATGAGACTAATTCATCATCATCAGTCTCTATCTGTCCTGATACTGATAAACATAGGCCTCCCTAAATGAACGCCAAGATGTAACGCGTTGGCGCTCAAGCCGAAGGTAGCGGGTTCGAATCCCGCCAGGTAACAAAAAGTTTTCTATGTTCCTGGGTCATGGATGTGTATTAAATATGTGTATTATATAATAAAAATCTTAAATCTTAAATAAATATATAGTATAAAAGTATTAAATATATTTCCGTTGTCTGGTACCAGTAACACAAGTTACTGGTACCAAGATTTACGTACTGGAAATGCGTCAATAGATATTATTATTACCAGTATTTATTCTCTATTGATTAATCTAATGAACGCTAAGATGGTCGATTTTGACGTGACAACGTCTTAAATTAGGTTGCGGCTGGGAGTCACTTATGAAAAAGTGTAACGCTCGGTAACGTTACGATGAGTCACCGAAACGATGTCACGTAAAATCTTCGCCCGTAAAACCGACTTTACAGGCAACCATTTTTTTCCTCGTATCTAATTGGATCGGCATATTCATGAATATCCCAGTCATGTAAAAGTCTCATGACTCAACTTTGACTAGTGTCCAATCTCTATATTTCCTTTTCAATGTTTAATCCGCTGTGTATGCTTACGTACAATATAAGGTAATGTAAAGAGATTTATCTTACTAACAAGGATGCTGTCCAAGGTTACGAAGCCTATTAAGCCTCTTTTGTCCCCAAAACACTTTGGGTTTCCGTACCAAGAATAAAATGAAGGTAATAAAACATTTTGTATTGCGTGTAAACACTAAATAATCCAGCTTGCCTAAGCAAGCATTAGTAACTGTAACTTTCTTTTAATAATTATAAAATTAACATTTAGTATAAATCCAAAGTTGGCAGTGAAATCTAGAAAAAACGAACCGTCTAACCCAAAAATCTTAACGTTCTGTTCTTGTTTTTCTCCCTCGTTGATTTTAGTTTTTGATTTATGATAAATTATAAAAAAAAATATGTAAATTTTGGTATTCGCACCTCACTAGCAAACTAGTGAGGTGCGAATATGCGAATAATATTGTTTGTCTGCCTTGTAGTAATATAGAAACTGGTCCAACATTAATATCAAAATAATGAAGAAGTATGTAGGTACCCTGTACTCTTTCTTAAATTCTTTATTGATAGCTAGTGCTCGATATATACGCAGATTAATGATGAAAGAATAATAAATCAATGATAAAAAGAAAATGATCAAACATAATATATTTAATGTTCTTTAAGTTGGGTAGAAACCCCAAGTGGGGAGGGTTTGGATATTCAAAATTTAAATTTGAATATATATTGTATTGATTTGATATTAGGATTTAGGATAGCAAGCGAAAAGAAGAATGATTCTTTTAATTTTAATTTCAGGAGCATTTATAAATATTAGAATATTTTGTGTATTACTTTTGTGTATACTATTCGATATAACGTAAATACTATTCGGTATAACGTAAATACTATTCAGTATAACTTAAATACTATTCGGTATAACGTAAATACTATTCGGTATAACTTAAATACTATTAGATATAACGTAAATACTATTCGGTATAACGTAAATACTATTCGGTATAACTTAAAAAGGCTTAAGGCTTCTTAGCTAGATCTAAGTGAAAATAAAATTCTAAAATTTCTCCATCACTTCACTCGCCAAACATGAAATTATCCAAATATATCGCAACCAAATCTATGGACAGAGGAAAAATAGAATACAGCGTGTGACAGGCAGTTAATATATTACATAATATACCAATGTGGAAAACTTATTGGTAAGTCCATCCGGCAGATTTGTACTATAAAATATAGCGTTCTAGAAGTCATACGGGTTCTCCTTCTCCACGTTTAGCTAAGGAGCAGAAACAGCTCTAGTCTAGATTTCTCCCGAGAATTATTACAAATACCTAACATAATATTATAATAAATCTGAAAGTCCACGAAACAGGCTACGGATACCTATTTTTGGATTCTAGATTACGGATATATATTTTTACCTTTTGTATAAAACCTGGTCTTCCTGAATGCTGATTTTAATGACTCTCATGGTTATTATATACTAAAGGATTTACGCTTTTATGATATGAAACCGTCGTTGCTGAATTAAAATAAAAGTTCAACAGCAAGATTCAATTGAGAAAAAAAAAAGATATCTACCCTTAAATAATAGAAAATTTTCTATCGAATAAAATTACACAATTTTCCGCACAAAAGGAGTATAGAGAGAACTTAGGTGGATTTAGAAATAAAACTGCATTCAATTCAATGGATTCACTAGAATTAATTATTACTGAAATTATTATAATACACTGCAATCAATTTTCTATACTGTATAACTGCAAAAAAAAAAATCTGCATGCAGGAAAGTGCTCAGGAGACAAATACTTAATAAAAAGTGTAAACACAAGCAAAGCCACGTGACATAAAAATAAATCAAATTTTATTAAAAGTTGATGAGTGACTGGCGATCTCGGCATATTGCATAAACAGCGTTTACGATCGCATACGTTTTTCCGCACTCCGCAGGTTGTGTGCGGTGTGCGCAAGAGTCGATTTCAGAACAACAAGCCGCAGTTGTCCACGGACCTTCACGAGAAGACGACGCATATTGTGTGTGTGTGTTTTGTGTTTATAGGAAAGGAGGTTAGTTGGCTTTTTTATCATTAAAACAGAAAGCGTGTCAAATAAAAATAGAGGGATTTTTTTTGTAATCTCATTGTTTGTTGTTCCCACATTTTTTTATTAAATGTTAATTCATTAAAAATAACGAAATTTCGGACCTAATTCCGAAATTGTCGACTAAATAAGTTACATAAACATTATTTAAATTTATCTTACGATATTAAGCGCATTGATTTAATATACATATATTTATAACATATTTAATATAAATAAAAAAATGTATATTTGAATTCAATCTTCTAAAGATAGACTTAAGAGCACAATAAGAAGTGTGCCACTATAACCTAGTTTTGCTCGACAAATCTTGTTTACAGGTATTACATAAGGAAAACAAATAAATTGACATTTACAACATAGTATGCTACAATATCTTTTGGGAATCAAATCAACCTCTTTCTTTGCTCACATAGAGCTTAGTAACTTGATAATTTTGTAACTATTAACCCACATTGTCTTAACGGTATACCAATATTCCTGTCAAACCAAAATAAATTATAATTTTATTCATTACGTTATATTATAATTATATGTTACGCGTTTAGACATTACAAAAAAAATTATAATGAAATACATAACTGGATATAATTTCATTCGTAATCAAGATTTTATTGAATATTTTTACAAATAGCAATAGATATAACAAACCTTAAAATATATGCTTTAGGATTTCAATTTAAAGGTTTTGCTTTCCCTTAAATTGTTCTATTTTGCTAAATAAATAAGTGATTTTCTAGTTCATTAAATAATGATGGGCAGACAGAGATGGACAGAATTATATAAATTTTGCACACTGTGCAGTTGGACTTGAGAAAATATTTAGCGATAAGTGGCGCTTTAGTCTGTGGTAGGAGTCCTGGCGTTACTAGAATACATTTACGCAAGTGGAACCGTAGGCACGGCTAGTTTTGACAAAATATTACATTAACTTTTTATACGAAACTCTCGAAACTAGGTGGCTTGCATAAGATTCGTTATAAATTTAAATAGTCAAGTCCATCATGATCGGACCATATTTTCATCCGCCAAGCTCTCGACTTGTATTAATCTTATATCTTTAAATGAGCAATTCTTGTATATATATATATATATATATAATTGGAATCTTGGAATCGGCTCCAACGATTTTCATGAAATTTAGTAAATAGGGGGTTTCGGGGGCGATAAATCAATCTAGCTAGGAATCATTTTTAGAAAATGTCATTTTATTAAAAAAAAAAAAACCCCATCATCCAGGTACATTATTAATTATACATTATTTGCATAATGTATAATTAATGTGTAATGTTTGTCCGTTCGCGTCCTCAATCTTGCTGATATATAGATGAATAGAAACAACTCTAAGAAAAGTCGAGAATTTGAGACAGAGTATTGGTCTACTGGTCCTACTGGTCCAGGTTCCACGGTTCATTTTTGCACTTAATTACGTGTTAGTGAATAGCTTCATTTTGATGAGACGCCCAAAAATTCCTGTGTAAAAATTATCGATTGTGGTAGCTAACAGAGGTAGCAAGGATAGAATATTTCCTATAATAGGTCAAATACGAAAGGTTTTTGTACCATACCAATTTTTCGCGAACTCTAGGTGTCTATATGATAACTCGTATACGTAGGTATATTACCTTCTCTTTCAACCGACTGCTCAGCGTAGAAATGACGAGAAAATGATCAACTTCAATGTAAAAGTCTAACGACTTACGATCGGTTTGAAATTCTAACCTTAAAGCAATGGTTAAGTTGCTGATCATTATCTATCACATTACCAATCTGGTCGAAGTCTATAATTATTTGATGTAATAAAGCTGACGTGTTTGTTTGATTGATTCTTTTTATATCTGAAATACCAGTTTTTGAGGGCTGTTTATTTAGGGGAGAACTATTGTGAATAGCGAACGATAAACATATTAAAATAATTAAAATACGAAGTAGACGTAGACGTAGATGTTTTCATAGCCTTTTTTAGTTGACACGGAGAAACACAACCCGCCATCAGGAGGGTTGTCCCGCACCATCGAACAACCCCTCCCAACGTCGGGACAGTGCAATGGGGTGAAGTTCCTTCTTAAAAGAAGGGTACAAAGAGCAGCTCTCTCGGTTTAATTTGCTTCGCCCAAGGTGCTGGGTTCACCTTAGGCTACTGAGCTCTACCGCCACGACAAGGCTTGAACCTTACCGGTGGGAGGGAAGCGCTGTGCCATGTTCCCGGCTGCATGGGTACCACCATCTTGCTTGTTTCTCCCGTGAAACAGCTTTGCTGTGTTTCGGAGAGAAGGGCAAGACAGGCAGTGTAATTACTGGCACCGAGACATAACATCTTATGTCTCAGGATAGGCAACACATAAATGAGTTGCCTGGGGTCGTTCCAGGTATACTAATTTATGTTCATGGGCGACGTCGACCACTTACCATCAGGTGGTACGTTTGCCAGTTTGCATATCCAACTAACATAAAAAAAAAACCTTGGTGGGGCTGTACCATTCATCCTGACTACAGGAATAACAGATAAAAAAATAACCAGCATAATTTCTGTATCAAGTCCTGGTATACCTTGACCTTCACTCATCAACACTACTATACTACCTATTTATGTATTTATTAAGTGCATTTAAAATACATTAACCTTTGAAGACAAACATGATATCGCATTTTTTTATTTATTTATCATAAAATTAAAAAAGAGGGCAATTATACGGAACTTGAGGCAAAGTACACTTTAATACGCCCTATATTTTTTTTCTTTTTCTACGTGCTAGACCTACCTTTCCTGGATATTTCTGTGTAGCCAGGATCGACAGCGCAGCCCAAATGACTCTTTGATATGATTTCAGGACGCCCAAGAGATTTGTATCGAAATACGGCTTACTGTTAAGAGGTAGTGCCATGCTGCTAAGCACCCGAATTGGGCCGGTACGACCGGGGTGGTACCTCTCGCTCACATAACACCGGCGTCAAGTGACAACTATGCTGTCGCGTTTCGTGCGGTTTGTGAGTTTCCGGTGGCCCATTGGGGGGGGGGGGGGGGGGGTTAGGGAAAAGGAGGGCAACGCATCTGCATAATCTTTGGTTGTGCGGATGTGTTTGGGCGTCGGTAGTCGCCAAACGGCTTCAACTGCTCATTGCCCTACTATGCCATAAAAAAAAAAAAAGTTAAAATTGTATCATTAAAAAAAAGAAATTGCCATTTTCACTATAACGTCTTAGTACTTTTTCGTTCACTGCTTAGTACCTACATACATGGTATGTTCGCAAAAATATAAATCAATCAAAAAAATGCGGCAATAAACTTAAATAAAATGAACCATATTTAGACTTCACAAAGTTAGCTATTATTTTATGGGAAAATGTATACGTTTTTACAATAGAATGTTAGAAAAGTTTCAAAATCTTCCCATTCATAATTTTAAGAAAACTGTTAACAAATGTTTCTACATAGTAAAGGAAAGGAAAATGATTATTTTATTGAAGATAATATAAAGGGTAACCCTTAAGATTTTTTCTCGTTTTACTTAAAGCTCTTCCCGCCTGCATTCCAAACCAGTTTTTTTCAATTACCTACATTTTATTGATATTTATTTTAAAGTATTTCAAGCTGACACTATTTTGCGTATTTCTTCCGAGAAACTAGTTTACGTTCATGGGTGAAATTGGGCCATTGCAAGTAAATTTAAAATACTTCACTAGTTCACCGGTGGGAGGGAAGCGCTGTGCCGCGCTCCCGGCTGCATGGGTACCACCATCTTGCTTGTTTCTCCCGTGAAACAGCTTTGCTGTGTTTCGGAGAGGAGGGCAAGACAGGCAGTGTAATTACTGGCACCGAGACTTAACATCTTATGTCTCAGGATAGGCAACACATAAATGAGTTGCCTGGGCTCGTTCCAGGTATACTAGTTTATGTTCATGGGCGACGTCGACCACTTACCATCAGGTGGTACGATTGCCAGTTTGCCTATCCAACATAAAAAAAAACTCCTTATAAGCTACTGGTACCACCACTTGAAAATATAACGCTTATTCTATACATATTTAATTTATGACCAAACGCAGACAACCACAATATGATCTCTAAGTTTCTCGATTCTCATAATTTTTGTTTTATATATAGTTCAAAATTATGTATGTAGATAGTAAATAGCGTATGTACACCAGACTGGACGTAATTTTGGAACTAGATATAACATAGCGATTAGGAATAAATAGTCTCAAAAATCCCATTTCTCATAATAATTGTCATTAGAGAGTGACATTGGCGTAAACATGTGAAAAAAACAGTGCACAAGTCATGACCGTATTCGGGCCATTCGGTGTGAAAGTTGAATCTTTAAATACTCGAGCATTGCGGGATTTATAATTACCTGATAAGTGTCTACTTTTAAATGGAATGCTCTTAGGCATCCCGCGGGGAGGGGGGACTCCCCAGGCGGGTATGTGGGATTCTCTGCAACCGATAGATGGTAAAGTGGACACAGCTCTACCTATTAAAACCCGGCGAGTGCCACCAATGCCGCCTTTGGTGAGGTGCCTGTTCTCTGTTGTTCTGTTGAGCAACAGGGCACCTCGACGGCTAGTCAGTCTCCCAAGGGACCGACGCCACCTCCACAGAGAAGGTTGTCCCGTAGAACAACCCATCTCAACGTCGGGACAGTACAATGGGTGAGGTTCCCATCCTCGCCCCTTGCCCCCTGCTCTTTTGTCCCCTATTCTTATAAGAAGGGTACAAAGAGCCCCCTCGGCTCAATTAGCTTCGCCCAAGGTGCCGACTCACCCTAGGCTACTGAGCCCCACCGCCACGACAAGGCCTGAACCATGGTGGGGTTATAAGAGGGGTCCAAAGCGCAGCTCCCTCGGTTCAATTGGCTTCGCCCAAGATGCTGGGTTTACCTTAGGCTAAGCCCCACTGCTACAAGAAGGATTTAACCATGGCGGGGATACTTTTAAACATCCTAAGTTTTTACGATATAAGTAAAAGTAATTCAAGTTGAACAGCTTTAGTCGTCTCCGGGTAGGCAACCCCTACTTATTATCAGGTGGCACACAGCCAGGTTTCGTATCTACCTAACATGCGATGACTCATCATCATCACTCTGCTACGACTCTGACATACGTTCTTGATCAATGCTGAGAGAGAGACGTGATGTGATGATGATCTCTGTGCCAGTTACACTACAATAATTATATATGTTTGTATGTATTTAAGATGGAAAGTGGATCATAACATGAAAGTTGGCTATTTTTCAGTATGCCACGGGATTATAAATTATAATATATAAAAGAAAAAACGACAAGAACTTTCTTCATAAAAATTACGAACTTGCACAATAATACTGATGCACCATGGAGGTACTATGAACAATTGGTAGTTACAAAACATTTTATTATTAACTTGTATAATTTCTATTAATATTATAATTTGTTTAACCTTTAATGATAAAGGTTAAAGTAATTATGATATTGATAGAAGGAAGGAAAACCAATATAATAAGTAAACCTTAGACACAGAGAAAACTGTTTTCCTGCTATAATTTTAATGTGCCGAATTGGGCCGACACGACCGGGGTACCTCTCGCTCACATAACACCGGCGTCAAGTAGCAGCTATGATGTCGCGTTTCGTTCGGTTTGTGAGTTTCGGGTGGCTCATTGGAGAGATAGGGAAAAGGAGGGCAACTCATCTGCATAACCTCTGGTTGTGCAGATGTGTATGGGCGTCGGGGGTCTAAAGCTTCGACTGCTCGTTTGCTCTCCTATGATATAAACAACAACAAAAATAAGTTTAAAGGTAAAATAGTAAATGCTAGAAAAGGTATGTAAAAATTATGTGACATGAGTCGTAATACAGCCATCTGGGGATTCATTGAAATATGTCCAGCAACGGAAAATCGTTGATAATCATGAAGTGTTTAGGCTCAGAGAATTTTTTCAATCGCCCTAAGTAATTTTGAGTCCAACGGTTTTTTCGGAAAGGAGATTGAAGCATTATAATATATTATGCCCTGACGACCTCTGTAGCTCAGTGGTAAGCGCGTTGGCGCTCAAGCCGGAGGTTGCGGGTTCAAATCCCGCCAGGGAATGAAAATATTTTCTGTGTTCCTGGGTCATGGATGTGTATTAAATATGTGTATTATATAATAAAAATCTTAAATATATGTATAGTATTATATTAAATATATATTTCCGTTGTCTGGTACCCGTAACACAAGTTCTTTGAGAACTTACCACGGGACCAGATTGACGTGGTGTGAAAGCGTCCATACATATTATTATTATTATTATATGTTTGTTAGTTACGTAAAGATTTGTCAATCGATATGTATCCGGGTAACATAGACACCTCCAAACTTACACGAAAGAATACAAGTTCAAAATTTTTATTTAACATGGTTGTTTTCATTTTCTCGAGAACAAGACATTCGTTGGCCAAGAAAACCACCGACTGGGTTCCATTTAACAGGGTTCGGAGACACGGCAGACCTTGACGCCTTTCAAAGAGACTATAGTGTAGTGCAGCTCACGATAGAGACGCGTTGAATAGGGGCCTTTGCCCAGCAGTGGGACAGTATAGGCTAGGAAAAAAAGACATTCGTAGATAATGTCGAAATATTGAGCTCCACGAAAATTGGTAACTATCCCGTTTTAAATAATTTTAGAAAATACGTTTCATAAAAGTATCAACCAACCAAACAAAAAATACGATTCATACTTTTTTATTGTATTTTACTTGTTTTTTCTTAACCTCTTGACTGCAAACCGATAAATTGCACTTTTGTAATTATATATTTGAATATCATTGAGGATATTACAATATTTTTAGAGGTCCCTCAAGGTTGTGCTGTCTAGCTTTGCTGTTGTAATGGCAGGATAGGCAGCAACTGAGACCATAAGTCTGCCTTCTGCTTGTTACTTTTCTTATTACTTCTTTGGGTTTACTACTAGCCTACTGGTTATTAATGGTAGTCGTTTTATCGGTGGGTTGCCATCATCGTGCCTATTTCCTCCGTGAAACAGCTTTAGTGTGTTTCGGAAAGAAGGCAAGGATAGATAGTGTTACTGGCACAGATATCTTACGTCACAGGTGGGGCAAGGTATGAGCGAGTTGCCTAGGCTGGTGCTGGGTGCACTTGTCCGTGTTCATGGGTGACTGAGTTGGCTCGGCTTGTGCCGGGTACACTTGTCCGTGTTCATGGGTGCCTGAGTTAGCTCGGCTGGTGCCGGGTCCACTTGTCCGTGTTCATGGGTGCCTGAGTTAGCTCGGCTGGTGCCGGGTGAACTTGTCCGTGTTCATGGGTGCCTGAGTTAGCTCGGCTGGTGCCGGGTGCACTTTTCCGTGTTCATGGGTGTCTGAGTTGGCTCGGCTGGTGCCGGGTGCACTTGTCCGTGTTCATGGGTGTCTGAGTTGGCTCGGCTGGTGCCGGGTACACTTTTCCGTGTTCATGGGTGTCTGAGTTAGCTCGGCTGGTGCCGGGTGCACTTGTCCGTGTTCATGGGTGTCTGAGTTGGCTCGGCTGGTGTCGGGTGCACTTGTCCGTGTTCATGGGTGTCTGAGTTGGCTCGGCTTGTGCCGGGTACACTTGTCCATGTTCAAGGGTGTCTGAGTTAGCTCGGCTGGTGCCAGGTGCACTTGTCCGTGTTCATGGGTGTCTGCGTTGGCTGGGCTGGTGCCGGGTGCACTTGTCCGTGTTCATGTGTGTCTGAGTTGACTCGGCTGGTGCTGGGTGCACTTGTCCGTGTTCATGGGTGTCTGAGTTGACTGGGCTGGTGCCGGGTGCATTTGTCCGTATTCATGTTAGTTTAGACGTCATCTCAATTACATTTGTCTACTAGTTAGCTTGTATCTACTAATATTACAATGACCGTCTGTGTGGCACAATCGTTTATTTTTTCCATTACACTTGATACTTCCATACAGTTATCTTTTACAGCTATGATACATGTGTTTTGGTGCTATCACAAAAAGTGGGCCCAATTATCATGGATTTGTCATTGTCAACATATCGTGTCTATGAAAACCGACGTTGATAGGACTACTACTACTACTATACTACTAGCAAGTATAAAGATACCTGGTATCGTTGTACGCGTATGATATTATTTCGAATGTCTTACTTTGTTGTTACGATTTAATGTATTTCATTCATAATATTTTTGTACCAGGAACATGTGTGTGCTGTTTTTTATTGCGTTCTTTAGTGCTATTTCAGCTACGGGTCTAGGATATTTTGAAAAACCCCACCTTGTCGTGGAGGTGGGGCTCAGTAGCTTCTTCGGCGAAGCCAATTCAACCAAGGAAGCTGCTCGTTGTACCCCACTTATAAGAAAAGGCGGCATTGTTGCCGGATTTTAGTGTAGCGTCCACCTTATCACCTTTCGTACGTGGTAAGGAAACCTTTGTATGGGATGGAATCCCGCCAAGAACCTATGTGTGTCATCATTTAAAAAATCACTCAATCTGAACACATGACTGTCGTGATTTTTTTATACAATTTACATTCTTGACAATACACCCAAAAATTACCGTTTTCTTACTTAATAATACCAAAACATTTAGCAGCGCTCTTTGAATATCGCTTGCGTAATTTGAACTAACATTTAGGATCCCATATAACAATTAAAATAGAAAGTTTATGTGTTGTTGGTATATAATAAAAAACTGCCAACCCGGTTGAATAACAAGAGAGTATCTAAGAATGTGTATCCGTCTTTGTAGGAGTAAATTTGTTTGTTGATTAACTTTTCAGTGGTGGAGTATAATTACCTTTAATGTTATGTATGTAAGTAAAGCCGTATTATGTAGACTAGAAAACCAGGGACTGTAGAAAAAAGCTAGAACAGCAAGCCAATATTATTTGCATGGGTCCAGAAGTCAAAACACTGGAAATATTGTAATAAGATATAATATAATATAATAAAGAAGAGAGTATATTTTTAATAATTCAGTTTGAAGTACCTAAAAGTAATTCTAAATAAATCCTTACTAATATTATAAATGCGAAAGTAACTCTGTCTGTCTGTCTGTCTGTCTGTCTGTCTCTTCTTCATGCCTAAACCACTGAACAGATTTGGATGAAATTTGGCACAAATATAGTTTGACACCCGAGAAAGGACCTATGTCCTAAACTATCCTATGATAGTTTTTATCCCGTATATTTCCCACGGGAACGGGATTTATGTGGGTAAATCCCCGGGACTGTCTATCTTCTGAACCACCGAACAGATTTGCGTGAAATTTAATGTGAAGATACTTTGAAACTTAACGTAGGACTTCAAATAGTTCTTAGCCTGAAAATCCCACGGGAACGGGTACTATGCGGGTAAAACCCCAGGACTGTCTATCTTTTAACCGCGGATCAGATTTGGGTGAAAT
Source organism: Helleia helle (assembly GCA_963853865.1). Classification (NCBI taxonomy): domain Eukaryota; kingdom Metazoa; phylum Arthropoda; class Insecta; order Lepidoptera; family Lycaenidae; genus Helleia; species Helleia helle. The sequence goes on along the minus strand of OY971425.1, from coordinate 2,525,734 downwards.
TTAATATGAAGAGACTTTGGAACGTAACGTAGGACTTAAAATAGTTGTTATCTTGAAAATCCCACGGGAACGGGAACTGTGCGAGTAAAACCCCGGGACTGTCTATCTTCTAAACCACGGAACAAATTTGGGTGAAATTTGATATGAAGATACTTTGGAACTTAACGTAGGACTTAAAATAGTTGTTATCCTGAAAATTCTACGGGAATGGGAGTTGTGCGAGTAAAACCCCGGGACTGTCTATTTTCTAAACCACGGAACAAATTTGGGTGAAATTTGATATGAAGATACTTTGAAACTTAACGTAGGAATTAAAATAGTTATTCTCTTGAAAATCTTACGGGAACGGGAGTTGTGCAGCTAAAATGCCGGGACTGTGTATTTGTTAAACCACTGAACCGATTTGAGTGAAATTTGATATGGAGATAGTTTGAGACCCAAGGTAGGTAGGTTTGTATAAGTGTAACAATAAGTTTTTTAGATGTGTCAATAGGTGGCGTTAACACAAAATGTAGATCACGCTATCTATTACAATATGCGAATCCTTATGACGATTCCACCTTTGTATAGCACGCGTTTTCAATGAATTTATTAATAGAATTCATGATATTTTAAAAAAGGAATATGTTATAATAATAATAAAATATAATATGAATAAAATATATAACATTTCTTTTTCGTAGTTTTGCTGGTAGTAGGTACTAATTTGAATTAAAATATTGATGTATCATAGCTTAGTTTCGAATAACATTGTAATGTCAGGACGTCTGACACCTCAATCCTTCCATGACCATGGTTGCTGTAGAGTATTCGAAACGTCGAGTCGGGCATGTAAAAATCTTAATAAACGGCGATAAAATCCGTAAAAGTTATTTAAATATAATAAAAATGTACTTCTAAATTAAATAAATACATTTTATAAAAACGTACTATCGGGCCTTACGGTGGAAGCTAATAACTTTCTTTAAATTATAATAGTTTGTAAATTATTGGAACCATATCATTTGAAAAATAAGATTTAAAAAATACTTCTTACATGCGAACGAAGTCGCGGGTAAAAGCTATGAAATAATATACGGTATTTACATAAAAAAATCAATTTTGTCTGTCTGTTTGTTCCGATTAATCTCTAAAACGGCTAAGCCGATTTTGACGAGGCTTTCACTGGCAGATAGCTGATGTTATAAGGCGTAACTTTTGCCATAAAATTAATCATCATCAATCCGATCGGCTGTAAATCTAAGTAAACGCGGGCGAAGCTGCGGGCAACAGCTAGTTCTAAATAAATCTCCTAACAATACGCCCCCTATTGTTAGGAGTTCTAGTTAGGGGTTGCTAAATTCCTCTTGACAAAAGAATTATAAAATATAAGATTATTTCAACAAAATGTAACTCTAATTTTTTCAATTATTTAAATATCCAGTAGGGAATATCTTATTCCCAAATTGTGAAATCCCTAGTAAATGATACCATCAATAGATACAACCGCGTCTCGACTGTCGCGTGTAATAGTGGCATTGATTTATAATTGGTAGTCAGCTCCTCGTAGCTAGTTCTCTAGAATGGCTGATTTAACATGTTTTGATTGATTTTTCATTAAATTTCTTTTAGGAATATTATACTTTAAATTGTACTACAAGTTGTCATGAGTTGCCTGGGCTCGTTCCAGGTAATCTAGTTTATGTTCATGGGCGACGTCGACCACTTACCATCAGGTGGCACGTTTGCTAGTTTGCCTATCCAACTAACATAAAAAAAAAAAAAAAAAAATTGAACCTATGAGTAAAGATTCAGGAAGCTTAGCCATATTCTCACGTTAAATAGAGCGCAGAGTTTGAAGACGAAAGTCTTCAACCAATGCGTTCTCCCTGTGATGACCTATGGGCCGAAACGTGGCCTCTAAATTTAAGACTGGTCCGAAAGTGGTGGTCGGCCATTAACCAGGTCGGAAGACGATCGGAATGACGTTCTTTGAGGCATTTCTTGGGAGGCTTATGTTCAGCAGTGGACGGATAGGGGCTGATGATGATGATGAAGAGTAGAGAACCATTTTTATTATTTTTAATTATATGAAACAAAACTTAAATATATGGTGTTATGTTGATGTTTGATTATACAGTGGAAGAACATCTAACAATATACCTTTCAAATATTCAACTGAAATATTATAATCTATTAAAAACATAGAATATTTAGTTTTATTGAAGTGAGAAATCCCATATACATAAGAAAAACGCTTAAGAGTATTATTACTTGAAATATTTATATACATAATATTTCTAGTTAGATAATTTTTTAGTGGTTTCTCTCCATACGTGAAAATGCGATGTGAAAAAATTCGCAAGGTATCATTGAATAGGTTTTTTAAAATTACTAGAATCCTAAATATTTCCTTGTGTATATTTCAGTATATATTTCGGCTGTTGTTTTAAATTATTTGCCCTTGCTTTAAAGACAGGTAAAAATTATGGTGGTTTGCCGCCTCTCTAAACGGACTTCTTTAGTAAAGTAATAGGTTGTAGGCCCTTTTTTTCTCTTGCACCGGGAAATGCTCTTAGGCATCCCGCGGGGGAGCGCGGACTTCCCAGGCGGGTATGTGGGATTTGCTGCGCACGAAAGATTGTAAGGTCCCCAAGGGACCGACGGCACCTCCACAGAGGAGTTGTCCTGCACCACAGAACAACCCCTCCCAACGATGGGAAAGTGCAATTCCTATCCTCGCTCCTTAATCCCCCTACTTTTGTCCCCTCTTCTTATAAGAGGGGTACAATGAGCAGCTTCATCGGCTCAATTTGCTACGCCCAAGGTTCTGCGTTCACGTTAGGCAATTGACCCCACCGCCACGACAAGGCTTGAACCATGGTGGCGAGGTTGTAGGCCCTAGGGCTTACAACTTATACAACATAGAATCTATTTTTTTCTGGAAATTAATCCTATAATATTGACCATTTGGTTATTTGGATTGCACAAAGCGCAACATCTAAAGAAACTGGAAAATAACGTTAATATTTTTTTTATCGTTTTGTTTTCAATTTATTATCAAAAAAAAAAGAAAAAGTAATAAAATGAGAAAAACTAATATTAATCCGTCTGCCTGCCATATATCTCCCCGCCGCCTGTAGTGTCCAAAATTATATCTGTCAAGTAGGACCAAACTACGAAATTTTTAAATACAAAGATTTTAAGGTAAAACCTCTTCTTATAGTGCAAATTCTGTTCCATCTCAGTTCCTTCTTCTCAGCTGATATCATTATTATGGATTAGTTCTATCACGTTATAAAAGAATTATGAAATATGTTACATAACGTTACTCTCGCTTAGCCCTTCCAAACTAGAGCATACCACTTTCACACGCGGTTGAAGATGGCCATCATTTGGTCCATAATTGTTCGTGAATTAAGGTCATTTAGACTTGGCTACCTATTGTATAAAAATATTAAAACTTTGATCCGACTCCGAAAGAGGTCCATAACCTTTTTTCGAGTTAGTTAAAATATAGCTTAGGCAGACCAGGTGGTCCCCACCATGGTTCAGTGGCGGTGGGGCTCAGTAGCCTAGGATGAGCCCAGCACCTTGGGCGAAGCTAATTGAGCCGAGGGGGCTCTTTGTACCACTCTTATTAGAAAAGGGGACAAAAGAGCAGGGAGCAAGGGGCGAGGATGGGAACCCTCAATGGAGGTGGCATCGGTCCCTTGCTAAACAGATCCGGGGCACCTCACCAAAGGCGGAACTGGTGGCACTCGCCGGGTTTTAGTAGGTAGAGCTGCGTCCACTTACCATCTTTCGGGTGCAACGAGGCCCACATACCCGCGTGGGGAGACCAACTCCTCAGGCGGGATGCCTCAGAGCATTTCCCGGCGTTAAAGAAAAAAAAAGCAGATCATGTGGTCGAAAGGACCAAAATAACGAATCGTTTATTATCGAAAGGCTATTATAACAATAATAATATCTATGGACGCTTTTACTCCTGGTCTCGTGGTAAGTTCTCTAAGAACTTGTGTTACGGGTACCAGACAACGGAAATATATTTAATACTTTTACACTATATATATATATATATATATATATATATATATATATATAAGTGGTGGAGCTTAGTGGTAAGCATGTTGGCGCTCAAGCCGGAGTATGCGGGTTCAAATCCCGCCAAGGAACAACAATATTTTCTGTGTTCCTGGGTCATGGATGTGTATTAAATATGTGTATCATGTAATAAAAATCTTAAATATATGTATAGTATAAAAATATTAAATATATTTCCGTTATCTGGTACCCGTAACACAAGTTCTTCAAGAACTTACCACGGGACCAGATTGACGTGGTGTAAAAGCGTCCATAGATGTTATATAAAAAAAAAATACACATCCATAACCCAGGAACACAGAAAACATTTTTATTCCCTGGCGGGAATGGAACCGGCTACCTCCGGCTAGAGTGCAAACGCGCTATCCATTGAGCCTAATAGCGAGGTCTAACACCACCAGCTCGTGGGTATCGCACACCGTGTGCGAGGTACTATATGGTATGGGTGGCGCATGAGACCCCGCTCTGCCTATTCACCATCACGTGCCCTCCTCCTCAGAGGTGGATTCTCACATTTATAAGTTTTTGCTGACCCTTTTTTTAACTCTATAATTTGGAAGTTTGGTACAACAAATGTAAAATTTGTTTGAATGAATTTAACGGGAGAAATATTTTGTACAATGGTTTAAATCGGTTGTCTGTAGTCGGTTTACTGACGATAGTTGAACGTGACAACGTCATAAGAAAATGGAACGCCTCAGAGCGAGGTAACGCCGCATGAGTCATGTATTTTCGTGCGTGCAGCCGGCTCCATCGAATTATAAGACGTTGTCACGTACATGAAAAGCGTCATGCAGAAATCTTTTACATGTCTATGAGGTAGCAAAAAATCCCCAAATTTTCCGCAACAATAAGCTGCCCTAGGCCTAAACCCACTCAGCCTGCTCTCCGTCACTGCTCTACCTTCCTAATGCATTTAAAATATAATAATATCGATACGTTTTTCATAGATAAGAGAGATGAATAAAAATAGATGAATTCTTGTTACAAGTTTATTTCCAAGAGATTTTCTAAATTATATAAAAAAATATGACTAGCCGACTATAAAAAAGAGGTTAAGAAATTTGAGAAAAAAAATAATTATGGGTGGGTCCGAAAATTACTTATATATTTTTAGCATATGTGGAGAGTTGACTACATTAGTTATGAGGGTCACTTAGCGTAGTGATTCCGGGTTGATGCCGAGGAACAGCGCTTCCGAGGCTCTATGCCAGGATCAGAGATGGCCGGAATAGAGATGTCCGGAAAAAAAAGGTCTGGAACAGTGATGTGGGCCAGGGCAGTGGGCCAGGTTAGTGGGGTCCTCACCAGATCTCCAAGAGAGGTCACTAGTTCCCCGTGGCACGGTCAGCTTCGATCTTTCTTCAGCGACAGCCACGCCGAGGACCCCACTATAAATTAACTAATTTGCGTGTACTGTTTGCTGGACAGGAGCGCAGAGGACAACGGACGGTCAGGAGCCGACCACCCATACCTTTCGCCCCTCGTCCCCCGAATGACCAGAAGGTTCGGTGTGATGTCAGACCTTACCGCCTGTCATGAGCCGCCTAGTTTCACGCGCGCGAAGTTCAAACCAAATAACTATGCATTTACTTATAAGTTATAAACTTATATGTACATGCATAGATATATAATTTCAAGAGTTAAGGGAAATATTATATCTTATAATATTTGAATAATACGTGCATTAAAATGATAAATATTTACGTTCAACAAAGTTGGTCAAGATTATAAGTTATAATTATAATCTTGACCAACTTTATATACACATAAAATATCTAGTCAATAAACATTGGACTTATAAAATGAGAATAAATCATAAAAGTCGGCAAAAAGTATTGTAAAAACCTGTACATTTTTGACGGTATGCGGTGTTTTGTCATCTCTATATAATATGTTGTTTAAAACAATTTTATAAGTCAACAATCAAATAAAAGCTTGATGCTAATCTTGAGTTACAAGTAGCAAATTGTTTTCGTAATTCACATTTCCAACTTTTTTGTAGATATTTTTTGGCATAGTACAATAATAATATATATGGACGCTTTTACACCACGCCAATCTGGTCCCGTGGTAAGTTCTCGAAGAACTTGTGTTATGGGTATCAGACAACGATAATACTTTTATACTATACATATATTTAGCTTTTTTGTTCCCTGGCGGGATTCAAACCCGCTATCTCCGGCTTGAGCGCCAACGCGCTAACTATCGAGCCACAGAGGTCGTCATATTATCTAGGTTTTTCAAATCTCGTTTTTCATTTCTAGTTGAATTATAACTCTTTTTCCATATTAAACAGCTGTGAGCTGAAGAGGTTATTTTTTAATGCGCTAATATCCCGAACAAAGTCACATTTGCAAAATTCTTTTTTTTTTTCAAAATTTAGAGCGGTTGAAATAGGGCATAGCTATTATATAAAGTAATGCGTAAATACAAGCAACGTTACATACGCAGAAGAAATCGCAAATATTTTAAAATAAACTTAAGATCTTGTTGATTAAGATAAACTATTAAGTAATCGTATAAATCGTATGAGTGCCCGTTATAAACATAACTGAAATGTACATTATTAAGGGGAGGAGGCCTGGTATCCTGAAACACAGGCCTCGAGCCTAGCTTAGGCGCCAGTCGCCCACAATATTAGTGATCCTATTATTATGTACCTACAAATGTCATGTTACAATATTGTGGTGAGAAAATAAACAGAGAAGATGGCTGGCTCTTACCACCTGCTTGAGATCCCATTATTAATATTATGAAATCAAAATCCAAGCATAATATGTCACAGAGTAAAGATACCCACAACCGACGCCAGGAGGCCGTGTGGTCGCAGACTGCACGGTAGGCGGGGGGCAACCCCCCAATCAAAAGTGAGCCGAATGGGCTCACACAAATCCGTTGAAGCATTAGGGCCTTCGGGCCATTAGCATAGATCCATCCGAAAAAAAAAAAAAAAAGTAAAGATACAGTTAGCACTTTCTGCGTAAATAGGACTAACCAAAATATTGATGTATCTTATTTGTAACATTAGGACATATAACACCTCAGTCCTCCCGTGACCATGGTTGCTGTAAAGTATCCGAAACGTCAGGCTTGTAAAAATCTTAATAAACCGCGATAAAATCCGTAAAAAATTGTTTCATTATAATATACAGATATTATTATTATTATATTATTATAGTTAAATAACATCGGTTTTGGTTCTCGTTGGTTCTCGTATAAAAATCTGTTGTTTATGTGTTACGGGATTGTTATATTCGCATACAAATACCTGGTACAGGTATACACGAACGAGCCCAGGCAACTCATTTATATGTTGCCTATCCTGAGACATAAGATGTTAAGTCTCGGTGCCAGTATATGCAAACTGGCAAACGTACCACCTGATGGTAAGTGGTCGACGTCGCCCATGAACATAAACTAGTATACCTGGAACGACCCCAGGCAACTCATTTATGTGTTGCCTATCCTGAGACATAAGATGTTATGTCTCGGTGCCAGTAATTACACTGCCTGTCTTGCCCTTCTCTCCGAAACACAGCAAAGCTGTTTCACGGGAGAAACAAGCAAGATGGTGGTACCCATGCAGCCGGGAGCGCGGCACAGCGCTTCCCTCCCACCGGTTCTATTGTCATCAGAAATATCGTCATAAAAAGGCAAAAGGCATATTTCAATAAAAGCCAAGACTACTGATCCCCCCACCATGGTTCAGGCCTTAACGTGGCGGTGGGGCTCAGTAGCCTAGGGTGATCCCGGCACCTTGGGCGAAGCTAATTGAGCCGAGGGGGCTCTTTGTACCCCTTTTATAAGAAGAGGGGACAAAAGAGCAGGGGGCAAGGGGTGAGGATGGGAACCTCACCCCATTGTACTGTCTCGACGTTGGGAGGGGTTGTTCTGTGATGCGGGACAACCCCTCTGTGGAGGTAGCGTCGGTCCCTTGCGGGACTGACTACCCGTCAAGGTGCTCTGTTTGTTTATTAGGTCCGGGGCACATCACCAAAGGCAGCATAGCAAAGGTGGCACTCGCCAGGTTTTAGTGGTTAGAGGTGCTTCCACCTTACCATCTTTCAGGCGCAGCGTGTCCCACATACCCGCCTGGGGAATCCCCCCTCCCCCGCGGGATGTCAAAGAGCATCTCTTGGCGGAAAAAAGGCTGTATAGAGACAAGCATAAACTTGTTAGTTGAAGGAAATTAAAATATGTAATCGATAGAAAGATAGCAAACATTAATTTAAGCAGTAGGTTGTCTGGAATCCATTTTGACAAATCCGCGCTCAGCAATTATACCTTAAAAATATGAGTTAATTAGGAATAACAATAACGTTGATAACCAGCTGCAGCTGATAACTTTTATATTCTCCAGGCAACCAATTTTACAGTACGATTGGTTGCCTGGAAAAATACTAAGTAATAAAATTACTCAATTAACAAATATGATACATAAATGTTGATTGAGAAGCAATGCGTCGGTGACCTGTACTTGTCTAGATGACTTTTACAACATAAGTGGGGAATTGGGTTGCGCGGAGAAAGACTAAGTTACAGGCGCATGTTTGTACTATGCAATCGTTCGCGTTTGAGATTGACTTAGGTAAAGAATGGTAACACATGGTCAAACTATTATTTAAAACTATATGCGAAAAAATATAATAATATAATATGCCTTAATGTACAAAAATATAAGTAGAGTAAAAATATAAATTTAGAAATGTGCAAGATCACTCAAATAAACCATTGTTATTGCAATTTTAATGATATACATCCTAAAACTTCATTTTAAAAGTATTTCTATTTGATCTAGAGTAGGTTTAAGATATTCATTATATAAATAATTGTATTTAGTTAATATGAACATATTTAATAGTATTATATTAAACTTACAAAAAGCATAACATTTAAACTATTAATAACTTTAACTAAACAAACAGTTTATATTCAGTAATATTTTTATTATAATTACAACACATGGATGAGACACCACCAGACCACAGTATGAGGAAAATCTTGAACCAAAAGAGAATAGTGCAATTGACAATATTCGTAGTAGCGGCAGATTTATAGAATTGGTGTAATTTAAGGCATTATTAACCTAGGGTGAACCCAGCACCTTGGGCGAAGCTAATTGAGCCCAGGGGCTCTTTGTACCCCTTGTATAAGAAGAGGGGACAAAAGAGTTGGGGACAAGGGGCGAAGACGGGAACCTCACTCCATTGTACTGTCTCGACGTTGGGAGGGGTTGTTCTGACAGGGGGACAGTACGTCCCGACAACCCCTCGGTGGCGTCGGTCCCTTGGGGGTCCGCCTAGCCATCGAGGTGCCCTGTTTGCTCATTAGATCCAGGGCACCTCACAAAGGAGGCATTGGGGGCACTCGCCGGGTTTTAGTGGATAGAGCTGCGTCGATTTACTAGCTTTCGGGCGCAGCGAGTCCCACATACCCGCGTGGGGAGACCCACTCCCCCGCGGGATGCCTCAGAGCATGTCTCGGCATTAAAGAAAAAAAAAGTCATTTAAGAGTTAAAGTAAGGTGAAGAGGATGACTCAACCTCATTTCTTGTTTAAATACATAATTTAGCTTAAATAGGATAATGACTAATCTTTATCGACCTAGACAATTATCGAAACCACGGTGGAAAATCGGAAAATATTATACATTTGGGTCAATAACACAGTGTTTTAGGAATCATTTTAACCGCTAAATGGTTACCTTTAGTGTTGACAACCACAAGTTAAAGTTGATGACTTGACCGCGATTTGTAAGAGATGTTTGCTGAACTTAGTTTTTTACGATTACTTCTAAATTATTCTATTATGAAATAAAAGATTTTATTCAACATACCTCTTGGGAATAAGACATTCACTGTTTAGGTTTTGCATGGACATGTACCTATTTATAAACTATGTGTTTTATTTTGATGACAAAAGAGCAACCGTGCATTCCAAACGAGTTTTTATTCTTTTTTTATATACATTATTAACATTACTAGGTTCCTTGAATGGCCCCTTTTAGAACGGGCCTACGTATTATTTATTTCTATAGCAACTGAGATGTATCACTTCTATTTAATAATATGACAACTCAAGTACTAGTGAGAAATGTTTAAGAGTCCCTTAATTTATAGAATTAAATTTCATATAATCGACTATTGCCATTCCAAACACGATCTCAACTGTAAAGCCTTACCTATTGACACTCTTAGAAATTTGCAAAACAGCCTCTTCAACGAGTTTATTCATTATGTTATGTAAACCTCTCCGAAATGGTTTCGCTTAAAGCGCTCCCAATATTGTTTTAAGTTGAGGCGATATGAATTTAAAATCATTATAATGATAATATTAATGAAATAAAATATAATATAATAATATAATAATCATTGTCACTATCAATTTCATAATCAAATACCTTAATAAATAAAATTATTATTATTATCATTATTATTATCAATATAATATTTTCGATGTAGATTTTTGTTTCATTCTAAAACATTTTATAAAGAAGTTTTCGCATTTACCCTTGACTTATTGCAACGAAGAATTTTTTAATTTAAATGTTTTAATAATGTATTAAATACACAAATGAGGCGCATAAAACAAAATTAGAATATTATTTTGATGTAATGCCATGTTTTTTTGACTTTCTGATATTTGTGCGAATTGCACTCAATATAATGACATGATATAATAAATGATAACATCACCTTTACGGATCTCATCAAGGATTATTAAAAATGTTATTATATATTTCCAGCGTTTTTTTTTAAATACTTTATTCCCTTTTAAGATACATTTTTATTTCTTATTATCTCATCGTAATATGTTTCCATATTGTAAAGTATCCGAAACGTCAGGAATGTACGTCTTCATAAACTACGATAAAATTCGTTAAAATTTGTATTACTTCATCTTTATATATATATATATTTCTTGTGTGCGTGTGTATGTCACTGTACTCCTCCTAGACGGCTGGACCGATTTTGATGAAATTTTTTGTGTGACTTCAAGGGGATTCGAGGATGGTTTAGATTCACAAAAAAAAATATTTTGTACAGGACAACGTCTGTCGGTGCCACTAGTATATATATATTTCTTGTGTGCGTGTGTATGTCACTGAACTCCTCCTAGACGGCTGGACCGATTTTGATGAAATTTTTTGTGTGAGTTCAAGGGGATTCGAGGATGGTTTAGATTCACAAAAAAAAAATTGTACAGGACAACGTCTGTCGGTACCACGAGTATATATATATTATAGTGTTAAAGATTCTTTGATTTGGTACAAATTTAATAATAATCTGACGCATAGGTGAATGTCAATGTAATATGCTCGTCTATAGTCTCGGAAACGTAAGCGTAGAAAAAAGAACAGTGTTCTTTAGACACATTATTAAGGTTATATATAGGTATATAATATCTAATGTTTTACTCTGTCTCGTGTAATCTATCTACGCAGATACATCTTGTCATCCAGTGGTTATGTTTTTGCGGAAGGAGAAATCGTGGACACAATTAGATGTTTTATCGAGTCATTTTAGTGTCACTAAAATAAGATTCTACGAATAATTGGCTTAAATTCATAACTAACCCGAAACTATCAGATAAAACTATGGAATCTGATTGTAGAAGTAACATAGGATAGACAAGCTTGCAAAGTCATATAATGATAAAATGTAGCGACCAAGTGCTTCACACAGTCTCTTACATTTTGATAGTTTGAGAGATAGGTATCATCAGCACCTCAATCATGAACATGGTCGTTTTTTATAGTATAGGAGCGCAAAGCAGTCGACGCCCATACACATCCACACAACCAGATATTTAGCTGATGCGATGCCCTCCTTTTTCCTATCCTAATAACTCATAAATCGCACGAAACGCGACAGCACAGCTGTCACTTTACGCCGGTGTTAAGTGAGCGAGAGGTAGTACCCCATGCCAGCCCAATTTGGCTGCAAAGCAGCATGGCACCACCTCTTACTAAGATCGTACAGATTATCCATACCCCAGACATTTTGACCAATCAAATTGACCGAGGTAGTACCTCTCGCTCACATAACACCGGCTTCAAGTGACAGCTATGCTTACGCGTTTCGTGCAGTTTGTGAGTTTCCGTTAGCCCATTGGGGGGATAGGGCAAATGAGGGCGGCGCATTTGCGTGGCCTTGGTTGTGCGGATCTGTATGGGCGTCGGCGCCGTGAGGCTCCGATTGCTAGTTTACCCCCTGATGAAATTTAAAAAAAATACAACCTGTGTTCATCCATTGACCTGTGCCACACAATCAAAGAATTTGGGTAAAAGTAAAAGACGCTATAACTAAACGGTAAAACAAATTCACACTTACTCGCTAAATAAATTGGTTTATCTGTTAGTAATAAGTTTGGGTCCGTACAGTTATTAATGATAGCCTTACGGCAAAAGAAAGCTTTGTGAGAAAGGCTTGCATGATCGATAAGAGAATAAATTTTGTTTGTATTAGAAATTGATATTTTACCGGTGGTAGGGTTCCGCTGTGCCGTGCTCCCGTCTGCATACAAACGTCAAGGAAATTTGATTTTCATACGTTTGATGAAAAACCGGGGTTTGTATACAGAACCTACGCTTTTGTAACATGAGTGATAGTGGTAGGGATTTCCGAACGGTATTCTTTGGACCGAGGTATTTGGGACATGCAGCGGACCGAGGCAATGACGAAACCAACTGATGACATTCAAACTATACAAATAAAACCTTTATTACCAAACGCTAAAGTGCAAACAGAACGTATGGCGTAAACTTGTAAGCAAGGTTGGACCAGTTAGATAGACCCGCTAAGCCTGTACGGAGGCTGCGGTGAGATGTGAGTGAGTGAGGGGGGGATGGGTCGACGTTCGTGGTCGCCTTATTCGGTGTATGAATGAGTATTGTGAAAGTTGTCGCATTCACTTGCACTACCAAAATGTCAGTGAGAGTTATGGCATTTTTTGTCGAGAACAAGTTCATGGTCATTTTGAGTGATTACAAGTGCTATTAGATATGTCAGATAAGATAACATTGGATATTTTTTTACTCAACTATGGCAAAGCTGAAAAAAAAGAGGTTTTAGCAGTCTACGTAAGTTACCCCTCCAAGGTTCAAGCCTTGTCGTGGCGAAGCCTTGGGCGAAGTAAATTGAAACTGTTTGCTCAATAGATCCGGTCACCTCACCAAAGGCGGCATTGGTGGCACTCGCTGGGTTTTAGTGGGTAGAGTTACGTCCACCTTACCATCTTTCAGATGCAGCGAGTCCCACATACCCGCCTGGGGAGTCCCTCCCCACTTTCACAACGGGATGCCTTAGAGCCTTTCCCGGCGTGGCGATAAAATTTTGATTTAATGGTTCGTTATTAGGGCCCAAGTGAGGCTAGGCTACATTTAGACTTCAGAGAGGGTCACAGGTTTTTAAGTTTTTATTTGTTACCCAATTGCGCCAGGAGGGGTTGTGTTTTTTGGCATGTATATATATTTCTTCGACACGATCTGTCTATTCAACGACTTGATGGATTTAAGTGTTTCTAAATTCGTCTTAATTACTCACAAATAACACAAGTTAGATATATTAAAATTATATTTGCGGTTTTTTTAAATATATAAGGTTATTCCCGAAGTATTCCCGTGAAATTCCCGATCACATGAAAAAATAAACAAAATCATGAAAAAAAAAAATAGAAATCCTTTACGTTTTACCTGTGTTATCCGCAAAAGAAAAACAATTATAAACGAGCAGATGCGATATAGAATAATTTATAAAACTATTTCGGTAGTTCAGTCCCAACTCACAACTCAGAAAGAGAATGCGACTTATGCGTACGCAATAGTCACTTCGAGCAAGAACTTTAATTAGGCTAAATTGCAAAATGTCTCAATTATTATTACTTATTATTAATTGTTAATAGTTATTACTTCATATTTTTTGTTTTATTTACATTAGGTATTGGTTTTAATAAATTTTATGACAATTTTAAAGAAAAACCTTAAGTTTAGTTCGAATACGAATATCCGCCTGCTTTCTTTGTGATAATTTTTATCAGTTTCTTTAAAACGAGTTACTAGTTGTTATACATTGATACGTTAATAATATACAGACTATTTTTTATTTCATTTATTGATACAAAAAGAATTAACGATATTATAAAAATATCACAGAGACCACGAAGGCGTGATATACCAATCGTCTTAATTAAGATTCGGGCCCACTGCTTCGTCTTCTACCACACATGTATACATGGATGACTGATAATTATGATGACGATGGCATAAAGAAAATGGAAACTTGATTACTTTGTTTGTTTGTGGAAATATTTCAATGTATATAATCGTAGGAAATTGCAAAATATTCCGCAATACGTATTGAACACGCGAAAATCATAATCAATTTATCTTAACCCTGTTCATCAATTATTATCACAACCTTCAGTTATATACAAGGTTGTATAAATTATGTATGATAAGTTTAGTAAGAGGTAGTGCCATGCTGCTTTGCATCCGAATTGGGCCGGCACGACCGAGGTGGTCCTCTCGCTCACATAACACTGGCGTCAAGTGACAGCTATGCTATCGTGGCCAATTGGGGGGATAGGGAAAAGGAGGGCAACGCATCTGCATAATCTCTGGTTGTGCGGATGTGTATGGGCGTCGATAGTCGACAGAAGGCTTCGAATGTTTGCCCTCCTATGCTATAAAAAAATAGTACGTCACTAACCGAGTCGCAGAAGTTCCGTGTCGGGGTTTGCCAAAGAGCTATGGAGCAGTATCTTGGGCATAAAAAGTGGTTGCGAAACACCAGACTGCGCTCAATAAACGGGCATAATTGACGTGGCCATCAAAGCTGCTAAGCTGAAATGGAACTGGCCAGGTCTCGTGAGCCGAATGCACTCCGACCGCTGGACAAATATCACCACATTTTGGGTGCCAGAAGATGAACGACGTCATCTAGGCCGGCCCCGAAAAAAGTGGCGTGATATCCTAGACGCATATTAGGCTTGCTGACCTGCGGTGGCAAAAGATCGCGATATATGGAAGAGCTTGGGGGAGGCCTTGGCCAGCAGTGGGACAGCATAGGCTAGTAAAAAAAAAAGGTTCGAATCCGTTTGTATGTTTATTAGTCAACATTAGGTTATAATCTACTGTCTAAGAACCTCGATGAACGTCAAGATTGGACGAAGACTAGCACCGACTGATCCCGTGGTAAGTTCTCAAAAAACTTGTGTTACGGGTACCAGACAACGGAAATATATTTAATACTTTTACACTATACATATATTTAAGATTTTTATTATATAATACACATATTTAATACACATCCATGACCCAGAAACACAGAAAATATTTTTGTTCCCTTTTGGAACCCGCAACCTCCGGCTTGAGCGCCAACGCGCTTACTACTGAGCCACAGAGGTCGTTAAAAAATCGTCCTCGAAAATGATTACCATTATTGTCTATATATTGCTCGACATTTTTTTTAATTACACATTAATTTACATTTTATTTATTTATTTATGTATACACGTTTACGTGACTTAACAAGCCATTATGGAATCTGAAAAAAAAATGTATTGTAATATTATTATTATATGTATTGTAATAATTTAAAAAAAAAATTGAATTTTTGTAAAGATCACGACTGGTATACATAATAATATATTATGTAGCGTAAACACGTTAAAAAAAAATACACACAAGACAATTTTCAACTTCTGTTCTGCATAGTATTTTTTTAAAGAAATCGTTCAAATTTCATGGTGGTGGAAAAAGGTTCAAAATGTATTTATAGAATTTTATTTTATACATAAGTAGTATTTTCGGTTCGGCGGGAAATAATCACCATCATCGATCCTTATATGACCCACTGTTGAGCTCGGGTCTAACCGCGAAATCAGGCGAAGAGAATTTATGCATATAACGCTAGCCGAATGCGGGTCATTGTACCTCACACACCTTTATACCTTATTCTCATAAGGCTTGCAAGTTTCCGTGATGAGTAGCGAGTAGCGAGGGATCGGTCGTCTTGGCGTTCTTTGAGGGAGGCCTATGTTCAGCAGTGGACGGATAGAGGCTGATGATGATGATGATGAAGGCTTGCAAGTTTCCGCACAATGTTTTTCTTCGCTGGTGAAGTTACGTTCTCCTCTTCAGTGCACTGAGAAATTTTAGAAAAACCCATTGATGCACCCGTTTAGTATCGAGCCCAGACCTCTCCATATTTAAGGCAGAGCCAATACCCACTAGACCATTGTCGCTCACGGCGGGAAAATAGTTTCTTATAAACGAATAGTCCAACCTATATATTTTTTATAAGAAGTAATTGGACTTAAATATGCAAAAAAAAAATCATTCAAGATTAATATTATTCACATCATATCAAATACAAGTTTTTTTGTCCGGCTGGTAGTTCTTGCGTTTAAACAAACAAGAAAACTTGCTATATTACCTATACGAAGACGTCACTAAACATTCTTAGAACTGGCCACTTGTAAACGATATAATAAAAAATAAGTTTAAATTTTGAAAATGGAACACTTAGCGTTTGAGTTTAATGAGTGTATATTTCATTGATTTGTCATTTGTTTTACGATTTGGCGGCAAATTGAACATTGTCTGAGATTTTTTTTACTTACGATGTCATTTAAGTCAACAAGAAAGTTATGATAGACTTCGATTGGGATTTTACGAAAAAGCCCATCTCGTGCCACTGTTTACAACTGTTTGAGTGAGTTTAAACGTTTGAGGCCCAAAAACTTCGTCGTGTCGATTGGTGCTGTGAAATGGTTAAAATATTTAACGGAGGTGACTAAAATGCTGTGTTCGATACACTTATGGGTGACGAAAGCTGGATTTACTCTTATGAACCTGAAACAAAAATACAGTTTCCTGAGTAGGTGTTTCCTTCAAAGGAGTTGCCAACAGAAGTGAAGAGAGGTCTCGTTCTTCGAAAGGTCATTACGCAACAATTGCTTTAGAGTATCTAAAAACAGTCACTGCAGTGTGGTACACTAATAATTAATTCTTTGCCACTTGCCTTGGAAAAATTTCGGCAGAAAGTAATTGCTAATTTGTTATTTTTTTAATCGCTCTGTTACAATAGATTTTACAAATCGACATTTAAGAAAAGAGGCTACATTTAAATACTATACATTTGAAAGGCCGGCAACATACCTGCTCATCCTCTGATGTATAAAGTTTCTATGGATGTCACTCATCACTTACCATCAGGTGAAACGATTTTTTTTTTCCGTTTGCCCCTGCTTCTATATAAAAACCAAATGCTAAAACATGCAATACTGTATCTTATTCTCGTATTTTACACAATGTGCAGTTCGCTCCAATTTGAGAGTATATCTGTCGTCCTAGATACATAATATCATATTTGACAGATTACATGTCGCTTAGCATATTATATTACACAATTATAATATATATACTAATATTATAAAGAAGAAAGATTTGATTTTTTGTTCGTTTGTTTGTCATGATTTAACTCAAAGTCTAATTAACCGATTTGAAAAATTTTGACACCAATAGAAAGATAAATTATACCCCAGTAACTTAAGCTATATTATTTCCAAAAAAAAAAAAATAGAAACCTAAATTGAAACAATGTAACCGAAGGTAATATCAAAAATTTTACCTATTATTTTAACTTTTATTAAAAGTTTATTTCGCGTGCACTGTGAAAACCATTAACTATTTATAAAATAATGTTCTATATATTATTAATAGTTTATACTTATGATTAGTCACAAAAAGTCCACGATGGCATACAGCTTTTTTTCTTTTGCGCCGGGAAATGCTCTTATGCATCTCGCGGGGGGACTCCCCTGGCGGGTATATGGGACTCACTGCACATGAAAGATGGTAAGGTCGACGCAGCTCTACCCACTAAATCTAGCGAGTGCCACCAATGCCGCCTTTGGTGAGGTGCTCCGGATCTGTTGAGCAACAGGGCACCTCGACGGCTAGTCAATCCCCAAGAGACCGACGCCACAGAACATACACTCCCAACGTCGGGACAGTGCAATGGGGTGAGTCCATCCTCGCCCCTTGTCCCCCCTCTGCTTTTTTTTCACCTCGTCTTATAAGAGATATACAAAGATCAGCTCACTCGGTTCAATTAGCTTTGGCCAAGGTGCTGGGTTCTCCTTAGGTTACTGAGCCCCACTGCCACGACAAGGTGGGGACGATGGTATAAACCTAACTATTATAGCTAAGCAACAATAACTCATAGTTGATATACATGTATATTAATCATACTATGCAGATATTTGTAGACACCAATATTTCCGCACCACTTTTCTTCATTTTATTCAAATTCGATATTCGTGTTTTTCTCCTGAATAAATAATTAATCTTTAGGAAAAGATAAGGATTAGGAGTATCCATCCGTAACATACATCTTTCTTTTCTCCATAAGCCGTAATAAACATCTTACGGACTTTTTACGGACATTCATAGACTGCTTGGGGGACATGCACACTCTCCACGCGGACAATTATAGTTTAAGGAACCCTGCTATTTAAGCGCAATCGAAATCTTTCAATCGAAATCAGAACTTCCGATTTTAAGGATCTAAATTAACAATTCGTATTTTATTAGTTTTTATTTTTCGAATAACCTGACTTTTGGTTCTTTTTATTTTAATTAATTAATTTTATTTTATTAATTTAGTTTCGTTGAGTTGCAGTGTAAAATTATTTGTACAAGTTTTTTTTTACATTTTACACGCACTAAATGATCAATATAAGTTTTAATAATAACATAATATTATAAATATATGATTTAAATAAAATACAATCGGGTGGATATCTCATTTTTTCTTTCAATCAACATCACATAAATTCAATTTTTTAAAAATACGTATTTTATCGCGACTTATAAATAAGATGTTTTAATTTATAAGTCGCGATAAAATACGCTTTATCGTGACTTATAAATTACACTATTACTTTACAACAACCATAGAAATAGTCATGGGAGAAGTTAGACGTGGTCTCGAAGTTATTCGTTTCATTATTGTAAATGAAATTCACGGAAACATTAGAAATCCACATGATGACTTCCTTGGAACAGAATTTGAATTATTTTTCGAAATACCCACTACGCTATACCCTGTTGCAATATAGGGAAATCAGCTTCAACCTATTAACAAGGAAGTGTGGTTCCTCACGACAAAGCGCGTGTGAAGGTGGTAGGTCAAGAGTTCTTCCTTGATCTAAGAATGCATCTAATTATAAAGGTTTGGTAGTAAATAGTACCTACTTTATCAATTGTTTTACTGGGAATATTGTGGGATTAAAACAACACAATGTTTCTAGGTAAAAAGAGCATAATTGATATAATCACGACTTTAATCAATCACACAACCAGAGCTTTACGTACGCAAAGATTCATCGAATTTTACATCGCAAAGCCTTTTTATAATAGATCAATGTCCAATATAAAATGTTGTTTCATATATGTTTTTTTTTTCCTAGCCTGTACTGTCCCACTGCTGGGCAAAGGCCTCCCTCTCTCTTTTCCACGCGTCTCTATCATGAGCTGCACTACACCAGTCTTTTTGAAATCCGTCGAGGTCATCCCGCCATCTCCGTCGAGGTCTGCCGCGTCTCCGAGCCCTGTTTAATAGGACCCAGTCGGTGGTTTTCTTGGCCCAGAACTCATTGGGCATTCGGCAGATGTGTCCGGCCCAGTCTCATTTAAGCCTAGCAGCTGCCAGGGCTACGTCAGCTACTTTTGTTTGGGAGCGCAAGATGGAGTTCTTAATGCGGTCGGTTAATCTGACCCCTAAAATATATGATTTATGCCTACTTTAATTAATTTATATCTGCGTTTTATTTGGATCCTTAGGGATATATAACCAACCTCACCATGGTTCAAGCCTTGTCGTTGCGGTGAGGCTCAGTAGCCTAAGGTGAGCTCAGCATCTTGGAGACGCAAATTGAGCAGAGGGAGCTACTCTTTGTACCCCTCTTATAAGAAGAGGGGACAACAGAACAGTTGTTCAAACCTGACACAACACGACTTGTCTTGTCATTCTAAATACAACTTAAAACTCAAACTGATAGTACCTTTTTTATAGCACACTGATTATGGCAGAAGTGCCCTTATATTTCCTGGAGTTTTATGTTCAATTCTTAAGGTGAGCCTGTGAACCTCGAACTAGATGAGAAGACCGTCATGATGATCCCATGATGAGAGAGATAGTATTAGTATGTTATAGTTCGTTTCATTTCAAGTGATCATGGCGAGCTCTACTTTGTCAAAGTATGTATGTCAAAGTGGTCATGGTGAGCTCTACTTTGTCAAAGTATGTGTGTCAAAGTGGTCATGGCGTGCTCTACTTAGTAATAGAATGTGTGTCAAAGTGGTCATGGCGTGCTCTACTTTGTCAAAGTATGTAGGTCAAAGTGGTCATGGTGAGCTCTACTTTGTCAAAGTATGTGTGTCAAAGTGGTCATGGCGTGCTCTACTTTGTCAAAGAATGTGTGTTAAAGATGAAAACTGAGATTATATCATCGTGACACGGTCGGAACGATTATGTGACTCGAACGAGGCCAGGGCACGCCCACTACAACTTGTTAGAACTAAAACTGCTCTTGTAAAATTATATAAATTAATTATATTAAAAAAAATAGTAAAAAGGACATAACATTTTAGGCTGTTTTGATATTATATATTTTTTTTAATTGTCGAAATAATTATGTTAATAATTTTTAGTATAAATTTATGTGAAAAGTTTAAAAAAATCTCACGTAGAATATTAATATATATTATGTAATTGAAATCGTGTATATGATCATCAAACTAAAAAAATGATTATACCCGAATTGTGCAAAATTGAACCAAGTTCAAAATCATTTTTTTTGTCACTGTAAAATAGCAA
Organism: Helleia helle; assembly: GCA_963853865.1. Lineage (NCBI taxonomy): Eukaryota > Metazoa > Arthropoda > Insecta > Lepidoptera > Lycaenidae > Helleia > Helleia helle. The sequence goes on along the minus strand of OY971425.1, from coordinate 2,504,763 downwards.
TACCTCTTTTTCCAGTCGGTCGAACTCAAGCCGGACATGCACCGAAGTCACGATGACATTGAACGGTGGTTTATTGTATCACTTACAAGACCAATTAAATTTTATCTCGTGCCATATCGCCTTAAGGTTACTTCCCACGATGCTACACGGAAAATCAGCGTAAAATCTTTATTCTGTAGGTTTAAAATTGAATATGTACGTCAACCAGTGCCAAATCTTTATATAGTAGGTTTGAATTTGATATACACATTAAAGAAGAAAGTCAACAAATTATATATTTAACGATTTTTTGAAAAGTTGGCAACGCACCAGATAATTCACCGGTTTAGTAGATGTCAGTGGATGTCAGTTATCACTTACCAGATTGACTAACTTTTTTCTAAACCAATGGAACATATTATGCTTGCCGGTGTGAGGGATATTCTATGCTACGCACCTGTATACGTTAAACGGATTTTCTGTATTTCGGAGAGAAGAACTGGACAAGCAGTGTACTGGCACAGAGACTTAACATCTTATGTCTCAGGATCGACAACACGTGGATTAGTGGTTTGGGCTATTCGTTAACCAATTAACATCATGCGGCTCGAGTGCCCGATTGCCTACCCAACCAATATTAAAAAACACTCAATTTATTTTATATTAAAGCTTTAGCGCAAAAAATATTTTGCTACTGTTATTCCAGGTCACCTAAAACGAAACTTCTTTAAACAATTTAAAGTTAATTTAGGTCTATAAAAACTTATTTATTATCATCCGTCAATATAAAATATCGTACGCATTAGTTAGGTAAATAATTTTAAAATCTAAACGTATAATCACTAAGAGGTGTAAAAAATATAGCGGAAGACTATTATCGTCTGCTAGTTTTTTTATACGAGACCAAATTTTGATTTCATCAAACCGCGTCTTATTAATAAATCATAATAAACCGCGTATACATTATTAGTGGTGGTCATTATTACAACAACAGTTGTAGTAATGCGTTATTGGAAAACAATGAATAATCCATTATTAAAGAATAACTATATCCTGTTGTCAGTTGTCATTATTGAAACGATGACGCAATGGTGAGAATAGGCACGCAATAGGCAGAATGAGCTTATTTTTTTGCTTATCATCACAATTCATATTTTTCAACGTCTATAAATTAACTATAACAGGATATCAGACAGCAGTTTAGAACAACACTTGTTACAAAACAACACAACAGGATAATTTATTATTGTAAAAAAGCCGTTATTGCCATCACTATACATTATATCAGTCACCGTGTGAAACCACCTTAATGACGAACGCGGGCATAAATGATTAAATCACCATAAGAGTTAAGGCGATGATAATAAAATCTAAAGAATACGAATATGTATACATATTCGTATTCTTTAGATTTTATTATATTTTTTTAGTTTATAAAACCTCATAAAACTCACATTTTATAAAATTGGTAAAGGCTGCATAAGGAGTGAAAAAAAAAACCTTTTATATTTAGAAAGCGCTTACTGCGTATAGTAATTTGGTAGTGACATTTAATTTTTTTTTCAATAATTATAAGTTATTGTCTTGGCGTTATAATCGTTTACCATTTGTGCTTTTTACTTTCCATTTAGGATTACGTGTTTGTTTTATAATATAATCTTTGTGGATATTAAAAAAATATATAGAAAGAGAAAGTTTTTACTATTAAAGATAGGCCTTTGTTCAGTTGCGGTCAGTTACATACCCAAAAATGATAACTATTATGTTGATGATGATGTATAAACATTTATTGACAACATCATTGATTGTATTTTTTAGCATATTTGTTATTTAAAGGTCTGCTAATTTCAAAGTTTAAAAGAGTTCGACGGAGACAAACATATATTTCAGCTTGTAGTCAAAGTTGTAGTTGTTCCCTTCAATATATCACGGCAGGCTCTTTTCGGCCTAATCATATAAAAAAATCAAGCAGAGTCTAAGGACAATTATTGTATCCTTGAGATGAGGGCGAATGTGGAGAATCATTAATATCCAAGCCAAAAAAAAAAAAAAAATGCTGGTAATGGAACCAAAAGCATTGCGTGACCTGTTTTCAAGACAGGCAGGTATAAGTAAAATATTAAAAAAAAACTATTTTCATTTCCTTTCCCTTATTTTTGTTTGTCCCATCACTACTAAAAATACATTCTTGTGCATTTCAGGTCGATCGGCCTACCGTTTTGGATATCTGGATTATTTATCATTTTCTGTTTGGTAGATCCCGGGGCGAATCGAACCTAAAGAAGTTGGGTTCAAGGTTATTCTAACACTACAAAAAAATATAAACATCATGTTTTCTCATAGTAATAGCATTTTAATCTACCCTAATGCTGATTGCTGGTGGGTCGAGAAAGACCTGCCACGCATTGGCGGAAATATCGTTGGGGGCGCATTTCGACCCGCCTCCGCACCAGATGTACGTTTATGATTTTACTTGCCGCAGCCAATATGTTAAAATATTGTCATTAATCATATTATAATAATATTTATACGTATTACAAATTACTAGCTTTTGTCAGTGACTTTGCCTGCATGGAGCTCGAAAAAGTAATAATTTATGTATTTCCTTGCTAGAATGAGATAAAAATCGGTTGTCTGTAAAGTCGGTTTACTCACGATAGTTGAACGTGACAACGTCATAAGAAAATGGAACGCCTCAGAGCGAGGTAACGCCGCATGCGTCATGTTTTTTTAGTTCTTGCAGGCTCCATCGAATTACAAGCCGTTTTCACGTCAAAAACAAACAAAAAAGTGGTGTTTATCCTTACTCATGTCTCATATTATAAAATGCAAACATGTGTCAATTCACAACCGACGCCAGGAGGCCGTGTGGTCGCAGACTGCACGGTTGGCGGGGGGCAACCCCCCACTTTTATAAACCAAAAGTGAGCCGGATAGGCTCACATTAATCCGATGTAGCATTAGGGCCTTGGGGCCGTTAGCATAGATCCATCCGAAAAAAAAATGTGTCAATTAAACACATCTTTATATTATACTTCATTGAAAGATTTGTTGCGTTTGGCCAGTTAATTTATAGTTTGTGTCATTGACCATTTTTGACATTTCAATTTAAATATGAATTACTATTAATATTAATAAGGCAAATCTGATTCCCGTAGGAACTTAATTTTTTTTTTAGATAAATGTAGCAGCCAAGTTTCATCAAAATCCGTTATGTAGTTTTGTCATGATTGAGCTGTTTGTTGCCGAACTTTCACATTCAAAATATTAATAAGATTAATATACAGATAATTAATGTTAAAACAGATATACAGTTTCACCATAAAAATAAACTATTTAAAATATTCAATATCCATATTAAACTATTTTGTATACTTACCTATATTTTTTATATTCAAAAATATTTTGACCTATTTGCCCTTTGGATTAATACATGATCTTAAGCAGTGAATTTATATTGTCATTGATATCCATATAAGTATTCAATGATTTTTACAATACGTATAAATAAAAAAAACTAAAGAGAGGTGTCAAGGGACACCCGGATGGAACGAAGTTCCTTTCGATTAATTAGTGAAGACCTATTCGACACCTCCTACGCATAACTGTGTATCTGCAAAAAGCAAATTTTACAGGAGAGCCATTTAAAGATTTCGAAAAATTTAAATCGTCATATCTCAGCAACCGGGACGACTTATAACCTGAAATTCGGCAAGTAGCCTTAAGTTGTCGTAAATTTAACTTATACAATGAATTAGAATTATAAAACCTATAGGTTTTTGTGTTTTAGCACATACATACATATACGTTGTTCCGAAAAAAATATTAAAACTTGTATGTGCCTTATACATATTTTTACATTGGAATATTCTTGAATTTTAATGGTGTAACTGTAAAATCTGACCAATAAAAAAAACAAAACCTGCACTGAGGGCGCTCTATTTTTATTACAGCATCATTACGATAAGCTCTCCTGTAAAATTTGGTTAAAAACTCAAAGTTTAACATTATTGACATTTTAATTTAGTTCGTGAATTCTCCGAAATATTTCGAGGTTTTTTATATTTATGCTCAGCTTTTAAAAAATCCTAAAGTATTTAAGAACTTGGTCTTGCGAACTCGTATTTTCGGCTCGTTTGAGCCGTGGGTTTCATTATAATATCGATTTCTGTCTGCAAGTAATACAGCAGTATGAAGTCACTTCTGGAATCATGCGACGTTTGGAATTCTATCACAATATTTGGCTATAAAATCCCAATGACGAACTAGCTCACCTAATAACCAAAACGATACAAATAGTAAATTTCGATTACCAGCTGTAATTTTTTCTGAACATTTTACTTATATTTTTCTCTACATGATCCGAATCCAATATTTTTTGTTGCTTAACTTTCCCATTCCTACTGGTGTACACCAATCCTATTTTTTTGTTTGTCTTACGTTTAACATCTAACCACTGGTCACGATGTATGTGGACTGTTCGAAAAATAGTGAAATGAAAAACAGTTAGAATATAAAAAAGTTTATTTACAGCTTTTTAAAATATCTCCTTCCAATCCCAATGCACTTATGCGGGTGAACCAGCTTTCAAAACATTTAAGAAACGTGTTGTGCCGAAATTCTTCAACGGCACTGCAGCCGATGCAGTGCTAAATTTTCGCCCACGAAGCATTATTTTTAGTGGGAAATAATAAAAAATTGCATGGAGCTAAGTCTGTGCTGTACGGAAGATGGGGTAACATATAACAAGATAACGCGTATCTTGGTGAAAAAGAATGCCACGGACGCCGCTCCTTGGGCGGTCGCTATCCAACTCCCCGAAAGCTTGAGGCAGACCAACTTCACTATACCATTCACGAGTAACAGCTCTACGGTCTTGAAGCAGAATTACTGCTACTGGTCCACTGCATCGAAAAAAACCGCTATCATTTTTATATTAACGCTCCGACCACAAAAAACTATTGTGGGCAAATCGTCCTCTTCAAACACCCATTACGTGGATTGCTGCTTGGTGAGAGGATTTTAGTTATATATCCACGATTCATCACTTGTAAAAATATAGGATACGTTTTGCAAAGTTCCTCTTCGAAATTTTGAACATAAATTTGCACCAATTAACACGACGGCATTTTTGCTCATCGGTGAGAGAATAAGGTATCAAGCACGAAGCAAGCTTCCCAACTTTAAGGTGTTCATGCAGAATGGTGGGAACTGTCTGTTTGGATCACAGGATTTGTTTAGTTCAGCCTGTATCTCTCGTTGTGTAATATCTATTCTCTCGCAATAGCCATTCTACCCTGATGACGTTTTCATGAGTTACCGTAGTTGGTGGTCGGCCGGGTTTGAGGTTATCGTTTAAGTTCTATCGACCATGTTTTAATTCACGAAACCAATAAGTAATTGTTGCTAACGCAGGGGCAGACTCTCCAATATCAGCTTGTAAATTTTCTTGACATTCCTTGAAGGTTAACCCTCGTTTATAATCATAGAAAATCATAGCACGAAAAGCTTCCCGCGAGTCGTTCATTGTTGCAAACAACAAGGTGGCAAGTGATTTTCACAAAGGTGGTTTATGTCTAGTTTGTGTACTAATAAGTCGTCAATTCAAAATAGTTTCATGAAAGAAGAGGTTGTATTTATTCTGTGGGTATCCTGTCGTATTCGATCTTTATCTTTTCTTTGGTCAACGCAGCGTTTTTTTCTTTGATTTAAAGATAGGTACAATTCTGATGATTGTTGTTCTCACAGCATAGGTGAGCTAACCGATAAACAATTGAGCTATTTCTTGAGCTATTAAAGTTGAAAAACTTGGTGAATCTAAGTACAAATATTTTGTTGCAATGAAACTAATATTATGTTTGATAGGTGAATACGGCAATATAGGGTCATTAAAATTAGGAACAATCGGCAGATCAAACTACTGAAGATGACTTTGTGATTAGTTTAGCAGGCTGCTGTCGTGTCTGTTCGCTTGTTTCCAATATTATACCACTTGGTTATTCGTCCTCCTAAGCATTTGTAAGTCTTCTTCAGAGAAATCTTTGGAGAAACGAATTGGACACTCTGTAAAGTAAAACAAAAAACGTGTAGCTGTATATAAAAATCATAAGCTGAAAGAAAAACGAATCAAAACTAAGACATAATTATGATGTATAAGTAGGTAACTGCCCATATAATTATTTCAATCTTACAGGATTCCGACGACTAAATGTTTAACTGTACAGATACATTTTTTGATCTTACGGGATTCCAAAAACTAACTGTGTAAATGTTAGATACATAATAGGTTAAAAAGGAACTACAGTGAATAAGTGTGTATCTACGTAGTTACATACTTAAATATCGGATTACATCAAATACAAAATAGCAATTTTCTTTATTAAATTTTAGTTCAGTAAGTGAATTTATTTGTGATAAAAAAACAAAAAACAATGGAATCATGACTTTTATAAATAAATTTAAGCTTATTTGGTTAAAAAAAACTTACCTTGCCTTGATGTTACATACTCTTGTTGGTTTAATAACAAATATTCTCCGACATAGCAGGAAGATTTGCGCCTTTTTATTACATCTTCTTTCAATGTTGCTAAAAATTGGAACCTCTTACTCGACATTTTTGAAATTAAAGCTGATCGTCATGGAGCGCGTGTACACCGCTCGGTTACCGTAGTACAACTGACTAACGGGGGTAGTTGCCCGTCACCTGCGCACCTGTGCCCCCGCGAGTTATAGTGTAACTGGTACTTACTTATTTTAACAGCGTCATTGTTTATCAACATAAGAAGATACATACTTATACGTCTGACAAAAATCAATGTTAGGATCAAATTAAAAATCTGATATTTTTTTACATGATAGATATAAGTGCATAGATACCAAAAATGTAATAAAACCGATTTCGTGTATCTGGCAGATACATCCAAATACGTAGGAGGTGTCGTATTAATAAAACACATTACCAACAATTTTAGCAAGTCAAATTAAGTCAACTGTAGGTACGTGGAATGTGTTATAATAAAAACTACTTACATATCTAATTTTTCAAACATTTTTAAATTGTAAAATTCTTAAAGCATTTATGTAAACCTGCCAATAGATGGCGTGGTACATTTATATGTAAAGATTAAACGTTTCCGTCAATTCACCAATATATGGCGTTGTTTACTAATTGCATCGCGCTATAGGTGACATACTGTTAATAGATAAGGTTTCAAACTTTTACAAAACTATAGCAAAAACATACAAAAGGCCAATATGCGAAGTGGCCGCGCGCGCGACGATTTACATACCTACGTATGCGATATACTCGCAAAAAGTGTCGTGACAACTTTTCGTAAGAATTTTTTCCGTCTAGCACACGCGCGATAAGGAACTACGTTCCAAAAAGCAATTTTTGTTTGTTCGTATTACCTGACTTGTTGTTGTCAATATTAGGTTCCATAACATAATTAGCCTGTATATTGTATAATACAAAATAAGTAACCAAAACACTAATCTCTTTTTTTATTTATAAACCTAAAAATACTAAACATTTATGAATTTAGAATTTAAACTAAAAGTACCCGTGAAAGTTACTTAAAATGTTATCACTCTCTTGTTGAAGTTTATTCCATAAAATATTATATAAAATTACAGTGGTTTTAGTTTCTTTGCATGATATGAAGAATTTATATTATAAGTATATATAAAAGTATTTACAAAATAATACTACACACAAAAAAAAACCCACAACCTTATAGTATATTGTTATAAATTGGACATTACCTTAGTCGAACAAATACACCCCTAGCTTTCAAAATGGCGGCCGTAGAGGGGTGAAAAGCTCCCTTAGTTGCGTCACGACACGAGCTTAGAGAGAACGCGTTTTATTAATATGTGTTTTATAAAAGTAAAATGGCATTGTGTGTGCATGTTCTGGATATGACAAAGCTTAGGTATGTATTATAGAGAAGTTTACAGAAAAAAATTATTATAAGTCAATATTCACATTTCCAATATTGAAAAAAAAAATTTAAAACTTTTTGGAATTGTTGTCGAAAAAAATTGATTTAAAGGTTTATTTTAATAAATATTTTTCTTCTTTTTATCTACTTTGTATGAAAATACAATAATGTGTTTAACTAATAAACAGAAATCAAAAATAATGTATTTCACTTGTGTGAAAGGGATTTGAAATAGGTAAATTATTTTTGTTATATTCCATATATTCACGATTTTATGACTATCCAAAACATTTTTCATATTATCTTATTGCCTTACTTTATTATCAAAATAATACTATTTACAATAATAATAATGTTTTTATTATATCTCAGTTGAATATATTATTCACTATAGTAAAGTAACAATCATAATATTTAAAGCTAATGAAGATTTAAATGTAACGTAAAGTAATTTATACAACTTAACAATATCTACTTACTTACTGCGGAATAATAGTGCCTAATAAATAAATAAACCTTCAACTAATTTACATCATTCATCATTAAAATTGAATCTTTAGAAATCTTTGTTAAAACCCTTTTCAATATGCACTCGACCGGTCATTTGATGCTGCCGCATCTTGATTCATCTACAAATCAATAATGATCATAATCTTGTATGACCTATTTTTGTCGGTATTTGTCACCATGTTAGTTATGTGCAATATTTTTGTCGATAGGCAACCTATGATATGGCTGACAAACTATGATCCCCACCATGCTTCATGCTTGTCGTAGCGGTGGGGCTTAGTAGCCTAGCCGAGGGGGCTCTTTGTACCTCTCTTATAAGAAGAGGGGACAAAAGAGCAGGGGGACAAGGGGCGAGGACGGGAACCTCACCCCGTTGTACTGTCCCAACGTTGGATTGTTCTGTGGTGCGGGACAACCCCTCTGTGGAGGTGGCGTCGGCCCCCTGGGGGACTGACTAGTCGTTGAGGTGCCCTGTTTGCTCCATAGATCCGGGGCACCTCATCAAAGGCGACATTGGTGGCACTCGCCGGGTTTTAGTGGGTAGAGCTGAGTCCACTTCCCAGCTTTTCGGCGCAGCGAGTCCCACATACCCGCCTGGAGAGACCCATTCCCCCGCGGGATGCCTTAGAGCATTTCCATTACAAGAATTCGAATTTGCCGGCTAAAACCGTTACGACTTACGATTTTATTTTTGATTGTATTTAAACAACCTTACTTTTATCCGTTCATTCTTTGACATTCGTCTTTAGCTTGTTGGTCTTGACATTGATTTGTTTTATTTTTAATTTGGTATGACGTATCATCATCATCAGTACGATATACATTATCGGTGATAAAAGCTTTTGCTTTTCATAAACATGAGACCTTTGAACGTGTATGTTCTAACCGTTTAACCGTCAAGAAATTTCTGATTTTCATAATATTTGTATAATTTGTATAATAGCGGAAAGTCTGTCCGTGGTGGATGCGAGTGGCAAGGGATCGGCCGCCTTGGCGTTCATTGAGAGAGACCTAAGTTTAGCAGTGGACTGTTAGGGGATGATGATCATTATGATGATACTATTTTTATTTTATCATTCTAAAACATTTGGGTACATCTTTTTCATAAATTCATGTATATAGGATACCGATATAAAACGACCTACACCGAGATGTTTATTTGATGAATTTATATTTAATTTAATATGTTTTTATATTTTACGTATTTTATATTTAATTTAATATGTCAATTAATATATTCCATATGGGTTGCCTAACAAATTTTAGTCCAGGGTATGTTTAATTGATAATTAAAAAAAAAGAAATTAAACATTTCACCGGATTATTAGATAAATTCTATACCAATCGAAAGTAAGAAGCCCATAGAATATGGAAACGTTAGGTTGTCTATTCTTTTCCGGTCCGGTATAGATTTACCCGTTTATTCTTGGCTACCCGATAGTTGTGACGTTGTACGTTGACGTACTAGAGGCCTATGTTCAGACGTGAATGGATATTAGATAAGTCATGACATACACATTTAGAAGAAAATTTACAGAGAAAACTATTAAACTTAAAATATTTTTAGCATATAATATTATACTTTGCAGTGTTAATTATAAATTACAAATAATGTAACATCAATGAACTTATCACTTACAAAACATATCATTTTTGGTAATTGAAACAGGTATATCCTAAGTTTTAAACTTTACCTCTTATTCTTTGGATCCTGTAAAAAATAAGAGGAGACATCTGAAGTTTGAGTACGATTTTAGTAAGAGGTAGAGCCATGCTGCTTTGCAGCAAACTGGGTCGGCACGACCGGGGTGGTACCTCTCACCCACATAACACCGGCGTCAAGTGACGGCTAGTGAGTTTCCGGTGGCCCATTGGGGGGATAGGGAATAGAAGGGTAACGCACCATAAGACTCCGACTGCTCGGTTGCCTTTTAATGACATAAAAAAATATTAATTTAATTTCAGAATTTTATACATATAAAAAAGTCCTTTTACAAGCGTTCACGGTTCTGGCAGACCAATCAAACCTAGGCCAAATTTATCAAGAGAAGACCATCGTCACACACATTTTAAGAAAGGCGGGTAAATGGCAAATATCATTTTAACATGGCAATGGTAGAAGTGGTCAATGTCGCTAATAGATGTTAATCCACTTGTTTCTTATGACCCTTCTTGTGCCAAACTGGGTGACCTGCGATGTTGCCTACCTTGAGACAATATTGGGCATAAAAATTAAAATTCAAATATCTGACCTCTTTCCTAATTTAGTTAATAAACATATTATTTATTTTTGTCTCTTTAATTGCAGGTACGAAAGAAAGGGATAGTGCAATATAAAATGCGGGACAGCCTCTCATGACACACACCCTATACTGAACAACGAGGAGAAGAAAATGGCGCTTTCAAACAGCTCCTTCGCGAAAACTTACAATCGGCTATTCGTAGAATTAGCTGGTATGTACTATTTTTGGATATAGGTAAAATAATGATTCAACTGAAGTCAAGGTAAATCAATGGTACTAGATTCTGCTAGATCCTGCAAATCCTGCGTTGTTAGTCCTAAGATACAAAATAAATATCTTAATACAGAAGAGCGCTTGACACAAACACATTCCTCCACCACACTCCCATGTTAAGTAAGTACACTGGTAGTATGAGTATCTACAATGTGTATTTTGCGACACAGCTTATTAGTATTACCTACTACGTGTGTGTTTCTCTACACCAAAATAGTTGTACTACATGTGTATTTCTCGACACCAAAATAGTTTTTTGAAGTTGATTAGTATTACTACATGTGTATTTCTCGGCACCAAAATAGTCGTTTAAAGCTTATTAGTAATACCAAAATAATTTTTTAAAGCTGATTAGTATTACTTCATGTGCATTTCTTGACAACAAAATATTTTTTAAAGCTGGTTAGTATTACTACATATTATGCAATTTTCGACACCAAAATAGTTTTTGAAGCTTATTACTACTTATACTCATAATTATTAGCTTTTTTTCTGTTCACTGGTGGATACAGGCTTTCTTCAATTAACGTCAAGACGTATAATGTACTAGAATTGGACGCGTGGAGATCGTTTTTCCATCGTCGGACCTCTCTCATTTTATCAGACTTTTCGTCTTCCCAAATGTGGCCGAAGCTCTTAACTCACGTCATATGTTTTTCATTCCAGATCCAAGAACAAACGACTGGTTCCTTATCAGAAGCCCAGTCCCCGGCCTGACGATAATAGGTCTGTACCTGTACTTCACCCTGAAATGGGGCCCCAGGTACATGGCAGACAAGAAACCCTTCCAACTACAGAAGACATTGGTCGTTTACAACTTCATACAAGTGTTGGTCAGCTGTTGGTTGTTTTATGAGGTAAATTTTATGTACTTTAAACACACAATACTTGTATTGTGGTAGTAGTTGTAGGTAAAAGCCGGCGAGTGCCACCAATGCCGCCTTTGGTGAGGTGCCCCGGATCTGTTGAGCAAGAGGACATCTCGACATAGTCCAAGGGACCGACGCCACATCCACAGAGGGGCTATCCCGTCCCACAGAACAACCCCTCTCAGCGTCGGGACAGTGCAATGGGGTGATGTTCCTTGTCCCCCCTACTCTTCTTACAAAGAGTAGCTCCCTCGGTTCAATTGGCTTCGCCCAAGATGCTGGGTTTACCTTAGGCTACTGAGCCACACCGCCACGACAAGGCTTGAACCGTGGTGGGGATTCTGAGCGAAATAGCCTATTGTTTAATATTTAAAGAATTTTTCAAAACTAACGGGTGGTTTCAGAGATAATCGAGTTCAAACAATGATAATTACTATAATTATAATATTATAATGGAATCAAAATATATAATAATGGAAAATATTTTATTATTTAATTTTATCAATAAAAGAAAAATATCGTATATAATTTATGTTTTGTTTTTCTGTATCACATTTAACATAATATAAAGTACGGTACGGTAACGGCACGGATGTTGATTAACTCGAAATACTTATTTTGTCTATATATTTTGTGTGAATAATATTTTTTCATTCTAAATTATATAAACAATATTTATTTCTTTATCAGGATATCTATCATTAGAAATTTTAATATTTCTCACTTCCTTATCAACAAATCGAAATCAAAAATTGAGTTTAAGCTGGGTGTTCAAAAATACTTTTTTGGGTTTATTGGGGGGTAATTTTCATCAACTGCTTATATAATATAGTAGAGATTTTGAAAAGCTCATTTCAAGGCATCACACCACCATCATCAGGATCGAACCCAGACCTCTCTCTCAAAAGGCTGAGCCCAAACACGCGAAGTCACTATCACTCACACCAACTGCTTAATCAATATATTTTATAATAAAACAAAATGGCCGTCAGAGACAGAATAAAAACGTGGGCTTGGCATTACACCTTCATGTCATGTGCCGCCCTTCCAGTCGATTATACTGGCAAGGCCCGTTTATTGATTATTATTGTTATTTGATGTGTAACATCTATTGGATGTTACACATCAAATACAATCACATGTATGGAAAATTTCATAAGAAAACCCAGTACCTCGACATATTATAAGTTTATGCATCGTTGAACGTACTGCGACATTAATTGTTATTTACGATTCGTGAAACATCGAGCTTTGAAACACACACAGTACGCAATGATGATAATATTATATGGTACAGATTAGCGATTAATTAACAATTATACTCATAATTGCAGTCAGAATGAATGTAAACTATATTGTGTAGCTCTAATTTGACAAGTTAAATACTTTGGTAAAAACACATGTATCATTTCATCTTCATCATGATGGTGTCCACGAGTGTCCTCCTCGAATTAAGTCGAGGAAGTTGGGCCATAGTTCGCCTATGCGCTGGGCCAATGCGGGCTGGTGAGCTCGACACACCCTCGAAATCTTTTAGTCTCTTTAAGTTTCCTTACGATGCTTTCTTTCACCGGTTCCTACTTGTAATTTTTCGAATTGTGAAAATTGTGAAAATTGCTTTAGGCTTGGTTTGAACACTGGAATTGTCAATTTAATGATATCGTTTTAAAAATATTACACAGAACGCAACAAAGAGCCTGTAGGTACTGAATACTATTAAATCTGCACGCCTATTTACAAAAAATGATCAACTATATGCTAAATTTCAGGGATTGGATGCCGGTTGGATGAGGAACTACAGTTGGAAATGTCAGCCCGTTGATTTCTCAAATTCACCAGCTGCCTTGAGGGTAAATTATATACTTTAATATTTCTTTATCTAATTTGTGTGGGATTATTTTTTGCGATCATTATACAAGGAATTTCACATGTTGTGGTTCAATCTAAAATTTATTTGCTTTCGTAATGAATTCTCACATTTCATTTGCGTGTTATGTAGTTTTACAAATGTAACGTAAATAATTTTTTCTCCAGTATTGAGTAACGAAAAAATTAAAAGTATTAACTAATCAGGTTGGAGAAATAAAGAAATGGCATTTTATTTTATTCCCTTCATAATTTTGAAATGCTGCCAATTATAATAATATATTATTTATCCATTTATTTATATCTAATAATATTACAATGTTATAAGTGAAAGTGAGATTATACTAAATAAAGACATAATAAAGTATGTAAATAATTATAAGTTACTATTGCACTATTGCATTAGTTAAATTGCATTTTATTTGTTTCTTATCGTTTGCCAACATCTCACAATTAAAATGTATTTCTTCACTCTGTTTAAATTGGATGTATCTATTTATATTACTTAACATTCAAACAATTAAAGCGGTTTAACCAATAAAAAGCATGTATGCTTATTTCTTTTGCAAAAAAAAAAAAAAAGAACTATGCTAATGGTCAGGAAGACATAATAACTGGCACCAAGACCATCTTACGTCCAATGCATGAACGAGCTGGGCTACGCTAACTACTAACCATCAGGCAGCACTTCGATTCAGGAGTGGGAGGGATGCGCTGCGCCGAGCTGCTGCATCTTGCTTCATGTTTCGGCCAGAGGGGCAGGACAGGCAGTGTAATTAATGGCACCGAGACTTAACATCCTATGTATCAGGATAAGCAACACATGATTACTTCCCTTTTTTTTCTTTTTCTTTTTTCTTTAACGCCGGGAAATGCTGTAAGGCATCCCGCGTGGGAGTGTGGGACTCGCTGCGCCCGAAAGCTGGTAAGTGGACGCAGCTCTACCCACTAAAACCCGGCGAGTGCCACCAATGCCGCCTTTCCGACGCCACCTCCACCGAGGGGTTGTCCCGCACCAAAGAACTACCCTTCCCAACGTCAGGACAGTACAATGGGGTGAGGTTCCCATCCTCGCCCCTTGCCCCCTGCTCTTTTGTCCCCTCTTCTTATAAGAGGGGTACAAAGAGTCCCCTCGGCTCAATTAGCTTCACCCAAGGTGCAGCGGCTCACCCTAGGCTACTGAGCCCCACCGCCACGACAAGTCCTGAACCATGGTGGGGATGATTACTTCCCTGGGCTAGTCTCAGGTTACCTTGTTTATGTTCATGAGCGACGCTCACCACTTACCATCATGTGGCTTGTCTGCCAGTTTGCCTATCCAACTAAAATTAAAAATTATAACATTCTCAATGTTTAATACTGTCTCGTCAGTTCACTTTATGCTGCATAAGAATGATGCGTCAAATGATCTTGAATAACGTTTCAGGTGGCGAGAGGCGTTTACATATACTTCCTTGCGAAAATATCCGAACTCCTCGACACGGTGTTCTTCGTGATACGGAAGAAAGATCGACAGATCACGTTCCTCCACATGTATCATCACACCGTGATGCCGATGATATCATGGGGGGCGACCAAGTACTACCCGGGGGGGCACGGGACCCTGATCGGGGTGATCAACTCATTTGTGCACATCATAATGTACACGTACTACATGCTGGCGGCCATGGGACCGCAGTACCAAAAGTTCCTGAGCTGGAAGAGACACATCACCACGTTGCAAATGGTCAGTATTTTCATTACTTAAGTATCCAAGCTAAGCGCTCCATTATAGTTATGACGTCTAAATTGTAAAAATCTTATCATGTTGACATAATATCCACCTATTATATACAGCAGCTCTACTGGGCAATTAAATGCTACAATCTTACATTTTATTGAAGTGAAACATCTTTGCGCGCATGAGGGTAAAATTTTACGGACGAAACCTCACGAAAATTTGCAACGTTTTTGTCCAAAAAGAGGAAGAGAGTGATTGAGACCGATTTGAGAGAGAGTGAGAAAGGGCGAACGTAGCATGAAGCACATAGCCATGGAGTGAGAAATTTCGAGAGAGAGAGAGAGCAAGATAGAGCGAACGTCGCAACGCAAGTCTCGACAATTTAAAGCTTTAGATTAGTATAAATATAAACGAGATTTAAAAATTAGTTTGCCATATAAGTTTCACTTCTGACATGTGTACTTTGTACGCACACACTTTTTTTAACCGACTTCAAAAAAAAGAGGAGGTTCTCCAGTCGTCTGTATGTTTTTTTTTGTATGTATGTAACACGATTACTCCGCCGTTTGTGAATTGATTTCGATGGTTATTTTTTCGTTTGAAAGCTGGTGTTTCCAATTTGGTCCCATATTAATTTTATTAAGATCTGACAAGCAGTTTTTTAGTTATTCCCAATAATGCCTATTTGGTTCGTTTCCTTTACCTTGATGATAGGCTCATTTTATTTCTTGTCGATGTAACAATTATATATCTTAATACTTCTATGTAGCGCACCATAGTATTTATTTGCGGTCATCGTAATCATTATCATCATCATCATCCTTTATCCGTCCACTACTGAACGTAGGCCTCCATCAAAGAACGCCAAGACGACGAATTTCGGAATCACTAATAATTTAGAAATAAAAACATTTTACAAAAAATATAAAGCGACTTCAAAAATACTACTTAAACTAAAAAGTAATAAAATAACTGTTTATTTAATTTTTGTGCTTACAACTTATAATCAACTTAATCTTCTACTAATGTACAAACTTTGCGTTTACCACTTCATTATAGTTACTTTTGGAGTCGGTGTCGTATTTATTGCTGTACCCTACCTACCTATCTACCTTGGCTGACACTGACTCCAAAATCATAATCAATAATATCAGCTAGTCATAATTTTTCTTTGAATACTCCTCTAATGATCCTGGTTCAAATTTAGAAATCATGGTATGGATTTTATTAATAAGTATTTGAGAAGGCACGTAACAGCCCCCCTCATATAAAATCAATAGGTAAGCCTGCTGACTCCCCACCAAACCTATGTAGCATTACGGTCATTTGGCCATTAACTTAGCCAAAAAAAAACACTTAATAAGATCATAATCCTAGGCAATTTATATTACATTAGGCAGCCTAGCAAAGTCATTTGCACAAAATTATCTATTATTATTGTTAATATTATTATTATAAGAAAGTATTACGTCTACTTTTAAATATGTTTTAGAAAGTGCGTGTTTTTTTTGAATGCCAAAGTTACCAAACGCAAAGAATTTGCCAGTTGAAAACCCTCATTTAAGATTAGATAGGTATTATTTATAGAAGTTTATGTTGATTCTTTGGATTGAAAGCTAGAAATAGGAGTAGGATAGAAGTATAGAGTGTATCACTGTATCTATAATTCTTCCGATAATAATGTTGTCAAAATGGATCAATATGCTTTCTTTTCAAAAAATTTTGAATAGGCCTTGTAAAGACTTAGTAAGTCTAGACTTCTAATTATTATTAAAAATGTCAAGAGGCAGTGCTGCTTTGCATCCGAATTGGGCCGGCACGACCGGGGTGTTACGCTAACATAACACCGGCATCAAGTGACAGCTATGTTGTCGCGTTTCGTGCGGTTTGTGAGTTTCCGGTGGCTCATTGGGGGGGATAGGGAAAAGGAGGGCAACACATTGCATTACTTTTGGTTGTGCGAATGGCTATGGGCGTCGGTGGTCACCATAAGGCTCCAAATGCTCGGTTGCCTCCTAGTGACATAAAAAAGCGTATTACCAAAAATGCATATTTATTAAAAAAAAATATCATAACCTAGTGTAAAACCTTTAGCTAATATTGTCTTACCGTATTATGGAACCAAAGCAAGGAATCAACTTTATTATTAATTGTATTATATTATATTATTACTAGCTGTTGCCCGCAGCTTCGCCCGCGTTAACTTTTAAAATTTGAGGGGTTGACCACCCTTATCACTTAGGGGTATGAAAAATAGATAGTAGCCGATTCTCAGACCTACTGAATACGCATATAAAATTTGGTAAAAATCGGTAAAGCCGTTTCGGAGGAGTACGGTAACTAACATTGTGACATGGAAATTTTATATATTAGATTAGAAGATTATTGTATGTATTTTTTCATTATTTCAGCTTCAATTCTGTATTGCTTTCCTGCATTCATCTCAGCTGTTGTTCTACGACTGCGGCTACCCACGTTGGTCCGTTGTTTTCACACTACCAAACTCCATTTTCTTCTACTACCTGTTCTACGACTTTTACTACAAGGCATATGGTAAACTTGTAAAGAAAACAGAAGCAAGCCAAGAATATAAACAAAATGGCATTAAAAACGGGCATTGCAATGAAAATGGCAAATCACAAACTATCGAAGACGATACTCGAGAAAGGAAAAAGATACAGTAAAGAATACTTGTAAATACATGTAAATAGTTTGTATTAAAGAATGTAATGATGTAACCAAGCTATCTAATGGAAGAAAGGTAGCAGCAATACTTGCTACTGAAGCAGGGGTTGATTTCAACAAAGAAACTCTAAAGAATGAAAATACTCTTGCTGAATTCTCTCGAAGGCATAAAATGATTTCGCCATGCTTTAGATTTAAAAATAGAATACGTAGTGACTAGAGGACTTAAAGCAATAACATTTAGAATTAAAACAAAGTTACCAATTCATGTAGCAATAGGTTGTAAAAAATATGCAAATTCACGATTACTGCAAGCTCATCAGAGCGTTGGTGAAACTTATGTTTCAGATACAATTTAAAGAAAACGAAAAATGTCTTTAACAATGAATTAAGCAAAATATATTTTAATTGAATATGATTATATTATGATATCATGCTAGTTTATTTTTGGATAACCAATAATTAAATTTAGCTAAGAAACATAGAAGGGACATATGCAATATATTTATCGTTAAACAGATAAATAAGTTATATATGTCACTTTCTACAGTATAACTGAAGTTACCTGTAAATAGTTTTAATATTAAAATAATGGATTGTACAGATAATTTTGAATTCCCTTAGTTCTTCAACATTTATTCATAATCGGTGATGGTACGACGGTTGCAGTATTTTTATTGATTTCTTATGAATTTTGGAATTGTTAAACTTAGTCAAACTGTTAGAGATCTTTGGTATATCTTTTAACTGAATTATTTATAAAGGATTTGCAATTTTGCAATTTATTTTTTACTTTTGATATTTCAGTTAAAGAAGGCTTAAAAAGTTTTAAAGAGTCAAAACAAAAATTGATGTCAATTACTTGGAATTTTCAATCTAAGTCTTCCTATTCTGTCTTCGATGACGAAAAAAATTACGATATATTTACATCTGTTAAAATAATAAATAAAATATTAACATTAATGTTTACCTTTACCAAAAAAGTAATAAAAGAGACGTATCTATATGGTCCAAAAACTTTGTTTTACTATTATTTTGTAACTATCGTTTTCATATTTTGTTTAAATTTTCTGAATATCAAAAATATACTTAAAACTTGAATACTAGTTATTGCCTATGTTTTTATATTTTAATGTTTAAATAAAATGAATTAATTGAATTTGCATTCAAATAAAGTCATATATTCTTTGGTAGTTGTAATTTTATCATTACTATTATATTCTATGAGATGGCGCTATACATTATTAAATGTATAGTTAAGAAAATCATAAATATGTTTTCGTACATTTTTTTTATAGAAGAGGGGGCAAACGGACAGTCGGTTCACTTGGAGGTCACTTGAAGTGAAATGCGACATCCACAGACACCCGCTATACCTGAGGATATAATAGCAAGGAGAGTATGCTATTTTCTTGAAGGTCCCTAAGTCATATCGGTCCGGAAACACCGTAGGTGGCAGCTGATTTTTGTCGTGCGAGGCAGGAAATGCCGTAATTGTTGTGGATTTCCAGCATCGATGGCGTTGTATCCTCTTAGACTGAAATCATACACAAATTGTTGGACATTATATGATTAAAATTAAAAGAGTTAAAAGAAATTGTAGTTTGTGTTACGTGCGCTTGCGTACCACGTTGATATTTTATACCGTGAAGCCACGACATATGTCAGTAGGAGAGAAGGGTAGGACGGGCAGTGTAATTACAGGCACACAAACTTAACATCTCACTTTTTGGGACAGGCAACACGTGAATGAATGACAGCGCATCCTACTCCTACATGAAAAAGATTTGTCAAGACTAGCTACGAATATTAATTATTTCCCTTTATAAGTGAACATTTTAAAATAAATAGCTCATCTACGATTCAGTGACAGGTCAATGCTCATAAGATAAAAAGTTCAAGGAAAATAGTTTTTGAGTTATGAGCAAAAAAAGACGATTTCCCTCCCTTCAGTATCTCTCTAGATACTGAAGGGAGGGAAATCGTCTTTTACCGTCCGTAGTTGGATGCGAGTTGCAAGGGCTCGAAAATTATTTATTTTTTAAAATGGTAACAATAAAGTATCTTTTTGAACGTCAATTGAATCTACCACCGGTTCCAAGGCAAGTCCACTGAGAAGAACCGGCGAAACAAACTCAGTGGAACTAATCTTTTCAAATAATATGTATTCTATAACAAATTTTATATCTTATCCAGAAATGCCTGGGACGAACGCCTTATTCCCAATTCCAATTTTCTTGCATGGAATCTTTTACTTTATAAAGCAAGTTAAAAATAAAATTAATTTGAAAAATTAATTTTTATAAATTAATTATAGAATTCTTAGCCAAACAAAAATTATTTTGCTTTGAAATGGCCAGCCAGCACTGCAGAACGGCAATTTCATAGGTAAAGACCTATTATTTATACTAAACCAATATATCATATCGAGAGTGTGTTGTTTACATCGTCATGTAATTATTTTCTTGTCGTTTGATTTAAAAAATTGAAATATCAAACGCCTTGGATAAGTTACAGAAAACTCCGAAAGCATCACGTGACTCCTTCCAGGCCTCATAAATGTGGCCAATCAAGTTAACACCAGCGTCTGTTGTGGAGAGGCCCTTTCTAAATATAAATTGTTTTTTGTGCAGTAACATATTATTTTCAAAGTAATAGGTATAGTAACTGATTTAACATTAATTTTAATCGGTCATTGATGATAATGATGATAATGAAGCAAAAAACGAAATCTCTCTTTTTCAGTATTTAATCATTTATAACTTACGTAATTTTTTCGAGCACATTATCAATTTTTTCAAAAACTATCTACATGCGATTTTAAATCGAACGACACCTCAACCATATTTTTAGAAGACAGAGAAAAAGTTTTGACCGAAAAGACACTTGTTGACCAGACTACTAGGCTTATGGTTTTGGAGTGTAAGTTTGTTTCTTTGGCAAGCTCTGTAGCTAGTATTAGTTAATTATAATAATATCTATCTACGGACGCTTTTACACCAAGTCAATCTGGTCCCGTGGTAAGTTCTCGAAGAACTTGTGTTACGGGTACCAGACAAGAGAAATATATTTAATACTCTTATACTATACATATATTCAAAATTGTTATTATATAATACACATATTTAATACACATACATGATCCAGGAACACAGAAAACCTTCTTTGTTCCCGGACAGGATTCGATCCGGCTTGAGCGCCAACGCGTTAACCATTGAGCCACAGAGGTCATCTGAAAATGGTACATCAGAATATATAATTTTTCTTTTCAGGAGGAGTTTTAGGAGCCACCCATGTAGGAGGAGTTTAGTCACATAATGCGGATATATGTGTCTCCTCCTACACGAGTGCACCGATTTTGATGATATTCTTTGCATGTGTTTAAATGGATTCGAGCATGACTTTTTTTTTTCGGGATGGAAAATCGTCATGGACTATCCCTCCGCTTTGTAAGAGTGGAGGGGGTATGCAGGACTTTAACCTGCTAAAAGCACCCCGGTGTTCCTCGTCTGACCTATAAGCGGGGTACGGGGTACACACCATTGTATTCACCAGATCCCCCGCCTCCAGTCCTCACATGTCAGTGGCAGATCCCTTCCTAGTCATATCTAATTGTAACCGAACCCTCCTGAGAGGCGCACGCGGAACACGGCGCGCCACCTTCTCGGACCGGTTTGATGTTGGGGCGATGTTCGAGCATGACCTAGATTCACAATTCGATCTACTACGAAATGTTTTGTAAAAGACAACGGCTAATCTGTCCGCTAGTTTTAAATAAGTATTTTTGGGGCCAAATTTTAAATTAAATTTAATTTTTTTTAATTTTTAACGTTCTCTTGTGTTTCAATAACACTTTCCTTTTTAAGTATTTTTTTGCTATTGAGTTTCGTTTATGACTTTGATATTTTTTAACATAACTATGGACTAACATAAGTGTTAGTTCTTCATTGAATGTCGTATCGTTTTCTCTCTGGTATAATTTAATGTTTGTTTAAGTATATTAACAATTACTGGCGTCACGTACAAGTAATTACAAACTTAATTGACGTAAGCACTTGTTCCGCCTAATTATCCTTAAGTACTTTTCCTTTTTACATGTTATTAAAATTTCATATTAGGTTGTCTTAAATCCATTCAGTTCCTGGAACAGTAAAAGTCTTATTGATGAAGTTTCTTATGTTGGATAGGCAACTTAGCAGACAAGTATGGTAAGTGGTCACCGTAACCCATGAACAAGATAAACTGGGACTAGTTCATTCAACTCATGCATTACCAATACTGCGACGAAGTCTGCATACCAGTTTTAAAGTACGTCTCCTGGTCTTTTCGAAACTCAGCAAAGCTGTTTCACGGAAGAAATAAGAAAGATGCTACCATCTTACCCATGCAGACGGGAGCACGGTATCAGCCTGTGGTATCAGCGCATTCCTTATAATATGATTCTATCTATTGTTTTTCTTTGTTAGAAAATGTGCGTCTGTTATTCCAAGTTACATATTTATATTTTTTTGAGACAAGGAATTACAATGATATTAAAACACAAAATATAAATTATTTATAAACACAATTACAACTAAGACTGTTTTATGTTTTATTTTTCTTGAGACTAATCATTATAGTATTATAATGAAGCATCATTGCTATAACAATATATTTTTTACAGAAGAACCTTTAGGTTAGTTGGAAATTGCTAAACTTGGCGTTAGGTTCTCTAAAACAAGGGCTGTAAAATACTTTTAACTTCTTTTATATAATAGGAACTACATATATGCTTAATAAGGCCAATAAGGTTCAAGAGTGGGAAGACGATCTCCGTGCAGTGGCCGGTACGTGTTGGATGAGAGTGGCGAGGGGTCGGTCGTCTTGGCGTTCATTGAGGTAGGCCTATGTTGAGCAGTGGACGGATAGGGGCTGCTGATGATGATAATAATATGCTTATATGCATTCAAGGTTTTATGTTGAGGAGATCTTCACTTGGTATCAACATGATTTTTCTACATATATATGAATAAGAGATTCAACTAAATCATCCTTTTAACACATTTAAACTCTATTTATCTCAGAAGGTAGAATGGATAATAATTACCATCATCATTTACATTTACATATTTCACCGCTGTATCATTTAAAAAGATGATCAAAACTATGAAACTCTAACTACAAAACTATATAGCTCCAGGACCCATTACACATTCCTGTCCCAAAATTCTTAACCCTTTTTTTCTGTAACGCCAGGAAATGTTCTAAGGCATCTCGCGGGGAAGTGGGTCTCCCTAGGCGGGATAGGAACCCACTAAAACTCGGCGAGTACCGCCAATGCCGCCTTTGGGCAGGTGCTTCGGATCTAATCCATCCTCGCCTCTTGTCACCCTGCTCTTTTATCCCCTCTTCTTATAAGAGGGGACAAAGAGCAGCTCCCTCGACTCAATTTGCTTTTCCCAAGATGCTGGGCACACCCTAGGCTACTGAGCCCCACCGCCACGACAAGGCTTGAACCATGGTGGGGAAAATTCTTACCCTGCATGAGTATAGACAATGTGTCCAATTTTAAGTTGTGGTTGATGCACATGCTCATTTGTCGTATTCAATATAAGCAAGATTTAATCGTATTATTCTATTCTTGTATAAACAAAATCAATTTTATATTAAGTCGAATCAAAATCAGTTATGGTGATCGTGAAAGTAACGAACTTCACACCCGATCAAAGATTTTTAATCTTATTAGGCATGCAGGTTTTCTCAGCAAGCAATATTGACATGGTCAAGTGAATTTAGCCAAACTCATTTACGGCTACTCCAGTCGTCTAATCGAGGCCGGGTATTTAAATTAGACCCTTTTTTTTAAAGTGCTCTGAGGCATCCCGCTGGGGAGTGGGTCTCCCCAGGCGGGTATGTGGGGCTCGCTGCGCCCGAAAGGACCACCTTGTGGTCGCAGCTCTACCCACTAAAACGCGGCGAGTGCCACCAATGCCGCCTTTGGTGAGGTGCCCTGGATCTAATGAGCAAACAGGACACCTCGACGGCTAGTCAGTCCCTCAGGGTACCGACGCCACCTCCACATAGGGGTTGTCCCGCACCTCAGAACAACCCCCCAATGTTAGGACAGTACAATGGGGTGAGGTTCCCATGCTCACCCCTTGCCATCCTTCTCTTTTGTCTCCTCTTATTATAAGAGAGGCACAAAGAGCAGCTCACCGTGGACTACTGAGCCCACCACCACGTCAAGGCCTGAACCATGGTGGGGACATAAATTAGACCTAAGACGCTCACAAGTCTTCTCCTTCGTCTTCCAATCTAGACAGAATCAATTCTAATAACTTCATCTTGCACCTTGGATACTAAGGGAAACAATATCCTCGTCATGGTCGATAATCTTGTGCTATGTCTTGAACTTATCAACGTGCTGATAGTGCTTGAATCAGACCGTGCTTATCATTTTAGTGAACGCCAACCAAACATCGCGTGAAGTAAGAACGTTAAATACATTTGAAACCGACAAATCTTAACAATTATTTATTTTTGTATTTGTATCAAATAACACTGACGCACAGTTGATTAAAACAATGATAATATACAATTATGTTATAATTATAACATATAAAACAAAACTATAAACCTGGGACTCTAAATGCAAATCATTAACCCGATAAAATATTGTAATAAAAAATATTAATTAATACGGATTTTATCACGCTTTTGATAATTACTTTATCGTCATAGGAGGACTAAGATATTAGAAATGTCACAAAGCTATTCTAAGTACCCTTTTTTTTCTTTAACGCCGGGAAATGCTCTGAGGCATCCCGCGTGGGAGTGGGTCTCCCCACGCGGGTATGTGGCACTCGCTGCGCCTGAAAGCTGGTATGTGGACGCAGCTCTACCCACCAAAGCTCGGCGAGTGCGGCCAATGCCAGCTTTGGTGAGGTGCACTGGATCTGTTGAGGGCAAACAAGAGACCGACGCCACCTCCACAGAGGGGTTGTCCAGCACCACAGAACAACCCCTCCCAACGTCGGAACAGTACAATGGGGTGAGGTTCCCATCCTCACCCATTACCCTTCTTATAAGAGGGGTACAAAGAGCCCCCTCGGCACAATTAGCTTTCCCTCAAGGTGCAGCGGCTCACCCTAGGGTACTGAGCCCCACCGCCACGACAAGGCCTGAACCATGGTGGCGAATAATCGAAACCTACCATACGGTAGGTCTACCTCTAACTAGAAGGGATGACCTATATAGCAGTGGCCGGCCGGTGGGTAAAAATCACCACATAACCCTACTATTTGCCTCAGAAATCTGCCTTTTCCTTTTCGTTAAAGGACTTCATTTCGTTAAAGGATGTTTTCCCCGGAGCAATTAGTGAAGGTATCAGCTTGGGAAGCCTGGGATATCTTATTTTTTATTTTTATAGAAGAGGGGTCAATGGACAGTCGTTTCACCTGATGGTAAGTGATAACTGACGTCTGTAGATACCCGCTACATCAGAAGATTAGTTGGTGCGTTGCCAGCCTTTTAAATATTCAGAGTATGCTCTTTTCTTTAAGGTCCCTAAGTCGTATCGTATGTACAATGACAATTATAATCGAGAGGTTTTATTTCGTAAATCTCCTCCTTGATTATAATATAATATAAATTATCTGCAATATATTTTTGCTCTAGAGGAAGAGGATATATATACATAGATTTTACATATTATGTAAAATGGTGCTACAGGTTCATAATGCTATAAGCCACAAAATTATTTCGGGCCTGAGTCTACATATTTGTTTTATATCGCAGGGAAAACCTTTATGGATGTAGCCAGGATCTTCAGTAGAACCTAGCCCTTTTTGTGTCTGAGAATGGTACATCAGAATCTTCAACATCTGTAGGGTCCGCTAGTTTTAGGTAAGTGTTTTTGGTGCCAAATTTAAATTGTTTAACGAGTCGTTCTCTTGTATCTCAATAACATTTTTTTTATATATCCTTATTTATCATATAACCTTATATGGGATTTGAAGTTGGGATTGCCCTACCCTAAACTAAAACACTGCGAGCGCCTTTAGCCGCTTTTTGAGGGTCCCGAATCTGCAAGAAACAGGATCAAATCAGCGATAGGCTGGCCTCGGCGAAGGTCAGACTACTCCTCGTAAGGGGTGACTGCCCAGCTGCTACTAACGACGACGCGACGTTGTGTCACCTTGGGCCCTAGTTCCTATCCATAAGCCCGATACCAGCTCAGGGGTGTTACTGGATGCGCATTATGTAGCCTCCTACGCACCCCCGTTCGTCGCCCGCGGTGGAGGCCTTGTCGACGGCCTCGTCTCTCACCCGCTCGTCAGCCTTCTTCTGGGACATGACTGCCTCGCAGAAGGAGAACTTCTCCGTCCAGGACTCCTGGTCAGTGAAAATCGCGACTATGACCCTCGGCAGAGTCAAGTCTCCTCCGATGAATGATATCAGATCGTGACAGCGCTGCCCATTATGGGCACACCTCGAGGGTGTGTTGGACCGGGTCCACCGCCGCGCCACAATCGTGACACACTGTCACTGGCCGTGTGGGCCGTCCAGCACAGGTACTCATCAAAGCAACCATGCTCGGTGAGCACGTGTGTCAGACGGAAGGTGTGTCTCTACATACTTACGGACGCATAATGATGACGATGGATTATTTAAGCTTATGCGTTTCTTATATAATTTGTTTTATCTGCATTAAATATTACAAATATATTCCTGTCATTAATTTATATCGTTAATATATACTAGAACCATACCATATGTTCATACCGTATTTAAAATGAAATTCATATAGATGGCGTCATACTGTTTATTTATTCTGTCAAATACCTGTCTCCCGAAAACAGGATAGGACAAGTAACTATCAAAGTGGCAATAACTACTGAAAATAACTTCAAAGAACGAAAAACAGATCTGTTTAAGAGATACTATTTTCAGCTAGAAAGTCTTGTTTAAATAGCAAACAAGGTCATGATCATAGCAAATTATTAAATACTAGCTGTTGCCCGCAGATTCAGTTACGTCTTAAGGTAAATTATATTCATCGCTTTATTCGGAGTGATAATGAGTATCTTTATAGCCTATGGACACTCAGTGATAACGTAGCATTTAATGTTTTTTATTAGATGGATGAGTGGTTTTAAAGACTACCCCCTACATCCAAACGCAAGTTACCTCATTATTGTATTAGTGTAGATTGATGTATACCAAGGTTCAAGCCTTGTCGTGGCGGTGGGGCTCAGTACCCTAAGGTGAACCCAGCACTTTGGGCGAAGGAAATTGAACCAAAGAGCTGCACTTTGTACCCTTCTTATAAGAAGAGGGGACAAATAGAGCAGAAGGGGACAAGGGGTGAGGATGGGAACCTCACCCCATTGCACTGTCATATCCTGTAATACGTTGGATGGAGTTGTTCTGTGGTGCGGTACAACCCCTCTGTGGAGGTGGCGACGGTCCCTTGAGGGACTCACCGTCGAGGTGCCCCGTTTGCTCAACAGATCCGGGGTACCTCGCCAAAGGCGGCATTGGTAGCACCCGCCGGGTTTTAATGGGTAGAGCTGTGTCCACCTTACCATTTTTTGGGCGCAGCGAGTCCTACATACCTGCCTGGGGAGTCCCGCCCCCCCTAGTGGGATGCCTAAGCGCATTTCCCGGCGGAAATAAAAAAGTGTAGATTGATGTAAATGTGCGTGTTATGTATTTCCTATTATTATATGTGTGCGTTTCTAAATAAGTACGTGCATATACTTATGGTTCAGGAATTTATATTTATAACATAATATCACGTTTATGTTCATATTTTCGTTTCGAGAGTACTATGTAGTATGGTGATTCATTTTCATAACATAATTCGTTTCACTCAAGTATACAATTTTACACAATTTTATTTGTCCTCTTGCGTACAAAAATTATTGCGGTTCTCAAGTTTTTTTTTCTAGTATGTAATACTGTTGCGAAAAACAGAATAGTGGGAAGGTTCAAAATATGTGCTAGGAGTTCTATCTTAAATAGAGGCCGCTAGAGGCCGCTTGTTGTTTATATGTGTTGTTTATGGGTGACGCTAACCACATCATGAGTCACAGGGCTTTCATCTTATACCATATTGGCACTGTTGCGCAATTTTACAATATTTTTACTCGAACTTAAATGTCCAAGTATTTAGACAGTCTCCTTGAATTGACCACGAGAACATACCGTTCACCTTTAAGCTAAGCACCTTAAAGTTTTGTAAATTTTACGCCATTGAAAACCTTATTTATTAAAGTTTAAATTTTTTTTTTAAATCTTCTCTCCTTGCGAAGCGTTATATTACTTAGAATATAGCATGCCCACTTTATCTTAGTTGGATTGAGCATTTTCTATACAAACAAGATTTGACCCGAACATGCTCCACGCAAACTTTGCAAATGAAATAAAAGCTAGTAAAATTAGTAAGAATGACGTTTGCGTTGTCATTTTAGCTAACTTCTGTCTGACCAAAGTTTTTTTTTTTTGCAGTGAAATGCTCTGAGGCATCCCGCGGGGGAGTGGGTCTCCCCACGCGGGTATGTGGGACTCGTTGCGCCCCCTCGGCCCAATTAGCTTCGCCCAAGGTGGACCAAAGATATTCTTACCTCTATTATGGACCAAGTCACATCCCTATACCGCCACAAAATGACTTTTTTATTGAAGCTATAAGTTCAATCGTTGTATGGGTAGAAATAAAAGAACTGTTTTGTTGAATAATATATTTGCAAAACATATAATTAGTTTTACGAAAATCATCTTATACGAATCAACGTTGGCTTCATGAGAGACATCAATATGTTTGTTAATTATTATTATATTATTCTTCACTAGAACTACACACAAACATACATTTTATACAAATCTAAAATTATTACTAAAACACGTAATTTTGACTAACATAGTCTCGACATATCACAATACCAAAAAGCAAAAATAAAAAAAGTTTTGAATTTTTTTAATTATTTCTTTTCTTTTATAAATCTTAATTATTTCTTTCATAATAGTTTTTCATTCATATTAACGCCACTTATTGTAGTAAAACTACCTTTTCGGCCTTTCCTCCTTTAGGACTGTGACTGTAAAGTATTCGAAAAGGGAAAAATGAACAAATTTTAACATTATTGTGGTTTTAACTATAGTGTGGTTTATATAATTAAAAAAAACTTTAAATCAAATAAAGCAAAATAAAGTATTTTTAACCGACTTTAAAAAGGAGGAGGTTATCAAATCGTCGGAATCTTTTTTTTTTTTTTTATGTATGTTACCTGATTACTCGAAGATGGCTAGACCGATTTGAAAAAATCTTTTTTTGTTCTAAAGGGTATTTACTAAAACAATTACATTACATATTTACATTATAATTTAAACGAACTTAAGCTATAGAAAGTTGATTAACACAATTTATTTTGCAATGATCATTCAACAACGTAAATTTGTCACAACAATATTATCAATCGTAAAAAAATTCAAAAGCCAATAATAATTTTGAGGTATTTTTAATAAAGAAAAACCATTTTTAATGACATATATGAAAGTCAATATAATAATTATATCAGCGACTTAGTAGCTAGACTTAATAAGTGCGGCTTTACACTCTCCCCGGGAAAGTCCGAAGGAGGGCGCTCATGAGAGTGTAAATTATAGCGCTCTCCCGCCTCGGTCTGTCATAGGCGGACCGAGAGGCCTCGGACAAGACGTAGCGAGTGTTCTCTACCGTCTAGAGTGGAGAGCCGCAATAAGACTAGTGTCGAATTTGATTCTTTGTATGTATTGTAATAGACTGTGGGATCCATCCACAGTGCAAACCAGCATTAAAAAAAAATTTAATTAATCGGAATATTTTTGGTATTTCAATAGTTTTATCTGGTATATAAACATTTCATTCAAAGAAGTTGACGCTACTAGATTTTTGCGTAATAAGAAACACAGTCTTTCAGAGTATATGATAGACAATCCGGATTAACTTGATATACTTAACCACAATCAGAGAGTATATTTTTAGCACCAATATAGTACTAAAGTCTGGAACATAGTTTTTATGTACTAAAAGCCTCCTATGACAGCGAATGAAACATCTCTGAAGATAATCAATAAACTAGAAAAAGATAAATAAAAGATAGATAGCTTTATGAGATCACCTCATAAATCTATCTTAGAGTGGCAACTTAAATTAAGAGTATCATCAGTGTTAACTTCGTAAAGTGTGAGCTGAAGAATACTTTAGATTTTCATTCTTATTCGGTACAAAATGCAAGCATATTATTATGAGTTGATATTTTTTAACCAAGTTTTAACCAAGCCCCTTGGTTGTGAGAAACTGTGTAAAGTATCTACTTGGTGCAGAAATGTTTATTCAACATTAATCCGCACCTGACGGGATTCGAACCCGCGACCGCAGAGTTTGACCTATACCCTGACCACTTGATGGTCTTCTGCACTAGTTAGTGTCCGAAAAGAATCTTCTTAGTATAACGCCGTATTTCATGAGAATTAGGTTTAAGAGAGCAATTTATTTAGATCTACCTCTGGACTATATTTTACAGTTTATTAAATACTTAATTGAAACATTCATTATTTGCTCGATCTGTAGAATCAGATCTGCTTGAAAATCAGCTTAAGCCATAGAAATAGCTGACGATTTGAAACTACAATCTTGTTATAATACAATCGCTATTTTGTAAAATTTCACGTCTTACATTTGCAAAATAAATACCCGAAAATTCTCATTATCGGTATTTAAAGACAACAAAATCTGATCTTATCGAGTAAAACTGATTTAAGCAGACTTTATTTTTTATCAATCCATTTTTAACTTATAACAAATTTATTTATTCTTATTATCACATATAGCAAAATCCTTAACTAATTGACTTCCATTCATATGTTTATTTTCTGGTTTTACCTTCTTATAACTCTGTCTATAGAAATTGTAAAACAGTAGAAGGAAAAAAGCTGTGTTGCATATTACAAAGATTACAACGCTTTTTGAGGGGGGGCACTCCGAAGCTTTCACTGCTGCGATGTAGTGGATGATAACACTCACAAATTGTATCTGAAAATAAATTTTACGCTAAAAATATCTGTTAAACCATGGTCCGGGATACAGGGACATATTTTATCCTTACTACCTCTGTTAGCTACCACAATCGAGAATTTTCATACAGGAAATTGTTAGGCGTCTCATCAAAATGATGCTACTCACGGAAAATTATCTTGATAGTAATCAAGTGCAAAAAGGGTCCGCGGAACCTGGACCATCATCTTTGTCACTGGTTTTTCAAGTGTTGATATTTCAGAAAAAGCTAATAGCGAAGGTCTACTTGCTGTTTCTGGTGAAGCTTTGTTTCCCTGTTTGCATAGGTTCCGCCGTTTTGCTTATTTATTCTATAAATCTGCTTATTTATTCTATCTGACCAAGGCGAGACTTAGTATTAGGTTATATCAGTCCCATAGTTCTTGTGTTTTAATATTTGATTTATGTATGATTTAAGTATATTAAACAATTCTGTTAAGGAAGACAAAGCAGTACTTAAAGGTAAATTCTAAAGTTATTAGTAAATTTTCAAATATTACGATAGATAATATCAAGCTTGCAATAACCACTTACCATTTGAAATTTGGTCATGTATTTCTTCCAGAATATGTACTTTGTAACGCTCGGTCCCAATGCTGACAAGCCGTAGTAGGTGTACATGAACACGTGGACGAGAGAGTTGACGAATCCGATGAAGAAGAGTGTGTGTGTGGGCCAATACTTGATGAAGGCCCAGGTTCCGATCATCATAACGGAATGGTGGTACAAGTGGAGGAAGGTGATCTGATTGTACTTCTTCCTCAAGACGAAGAACACCGTGTCTAGGAGTTCAGTGACTTTCGCCATGAAATATAACCAAATAGCGCTAAGGATCTGAAAATAAAATGAAACAATTCTATAAATATATGTAAATTTCGTCCATTGGAGTCCGTAAAGTAAACAACTGTAAATATAAAGTATTAACGTGGGCGAAGGTAATAACAGCTAGTAGGTAATTAATTAATAAAAAGTACGTGCGTACAAAGTACACATGTCAGAAATGAAACTTATGTGGCAAACTGTTGTTTAAATCTCGTTTATATTTATACTAATATTAAGCTTTAAATTTCCGAGATTTGCGATGCGACGCTCGCTCTATCTCAAACTCCCTCTCTCTCGATCTTTCTCACTCGCTTGCTCCCTCCTATCACTTCTTGTACTTCATGCTACGTTCGCCCTTTATCACTCTCTCTCTCTCTCACGGTCTCAATCACTCTCTCTCTCTTTTTGTAAAAAAATGGTGAACATTTTCGTGACGTTTCAACCGTAAAAATTTTACCCTCATGCGCGCTAAGAAATTTCACTTCAAAAGTGTTTTATTTAATACATCTATTGGCACGCCTTGGCAGTTAGATGACCTTTATGCAGTGACGCTGAACGTCATATAGTGATGCACATACACAGTCGTATAGTGATGCTTCCACTGCGCCGCGCAGCCCCATTCGACTTCTTTGTGTGTGCGTGCGCGCGCGTATGTTATAATATTATTTCTGTCTTGTATGTATTTTAGTCAGCGTCCATGATCTGGCTCGGCTCAGCCTCTTGAGTGAGAGGTCCAGGTTCGATCCTGACCCCTGTGATGCCTTAAAATGGGTTTTCCTAAATTTCTACGAACACCTGAACATAAGACCATCGCTTGCTCACCGGTGACGGAAACATCTAGGAAATCTGCATGCCTGATGAGATTTAAAGTCTTTGAAGATGTGTAAAGTTCCCCAGCCCGCATTGAGCCAGCGCATCGGTGAAAACCAACACCCAACACCCTCCTCGCCTGATTTCGAGGCGATGACCCGTGCCAGTGGGAAATATAAGGGTTGATATTATTATTATAATATATGTTTTTCATGAATATAACCAATAAATGATGGTAAACGGCCAACATATAAAGTTTCCAGAACTAATATGTGTGCGAAGTGACCGAGTCTTGTGTGTGAATTCTAGTAAATCTCGGCACCGGTGTTTCAAAGTAAATATTTCATCATTATTATATTTACAAAGTAGCTTATTTAACATGAAGTCGATTTAACCACCAGTGACATTATGAACAACTGAAACAATCTTAGTGGAGTTACATGAATAAGATGAACGTAATATTAAAGACTAATATTAAATTATCCGTACCTCTTTTCTATATTTAGGGTCATTCATGTAACATCTGACGGGTAGAAAACCTTTCTCCAATGAATCTCCCAAGTACTGCATAACAAAAAAATATATATCATATGAATAATCCATACAGTACGATATTTAGTCAAAGCACTAATGCTTAGGAAATTTATCATTCTTTAATAGAAGCCTACGGTACCAAGTGGATGGATGCGCACTCATAACAATGAACAATATATTTATACAATGTAGGGTTTACATAATATTGATAGTAAATATTTAACATATTCTATAAAGTAACTACGCTAAATAAACGCAAAGATTATGTTTATTAACTTAATATGTTAACTTTGTAAGACCAAAGCTTTACACAAGAAAAACTATTTTTAGCAAACTCATATTTCTAGAAGAAGCTTGAGTTTTAATGAACTTGAAGTGAGGCTATTTTACCAACTGCTAGGTTCTTATAAAAACTGCTTCTGCTTCTGCTATTTTATCAACTGCTAGGTTCTTATAAAACTGCTACAGTTTCTACTATTTTACCAAATGCCAGGTTCTTATAAAACTGCTACTGCTATTTTACTAACTGGTAGGTTCTTACAAAAACTGCTACAGCTTCTGCTATTTTACCTAATGCCAGGTTCTTATAAAAACTGCTACTGCTATTTTACCAACTGCTAGGTTCTTATAAAACTGCTACTGCTTCTGCTATTTTACCAACTGCTAGGTTCTTATCAGACTGCTACTGCTGCTATTTTACCAATTCCTAGGTTCTTATAGAAATTGCTTACCCTTTGCACCATATAAATAGACAGCACGACTTGTAATCCATTGTACAATAACAAAACTCCAGTCAGTTTGTACGGTTCTCGTTTGGTCATCATCGCCGGACCTAGTTTTAGCACGAACAGCCAGTATATGGCCAGTATTATGAGCACCGGCCCAGGCGTCGCCATCAAGGGAAGCTCATCCGCTTCTTCATCTGAAACAATATTTACGAATATAAAGTAACCACGACTATGACTAGATGTTAAATAAAATGCCAGATCGCCCGGCAGATGCAAAACATCAATGTTAATTTTAATTATTATACAGTTGTTTTATTTCACGAATTCCGGATATTTGTAGTTGTGACCTGTAATGCGACAGACGTGCGTTCTTGTGTGCGTAACTACATGGACGTATCAGCGTGCTGAACTGGGCGCTCCGGAGCTTACGCACACAAAAATAATGTGCATGTACATTAACAAAGAAGGATGGCTCACCCTTTGTGAAATAAAACATCTCTAACTCTTAATTAATAAAAACAAGCGTAACATTTGAGTCGCTTTTTTTCCAAGGCGCGACAATAGATGTTTCACATATATATCCCCAAAGTACGAAGCCTAATATTATGTTCCCATATAATATAATCTTTAATCCTTTGAAGTAAAAATGCTTGATTAAAAAAAAAAAGTAAGTTTCTAGTCATTCCATACAAAGAGTGTATGAAACTTGCAAAGGCTGGGTTTCACTCTGGTTGCCGTTTTCTTACGTTTTAGATAATACTAAAATTATTTAAAACGGGATTTTTACCATGTTTTTCACTTTTATTTCGCGAAGCTCTATATTTCGATATTATCTACGATTGTCTTGTTCACGACAGACATCGTTCCGTTTTTAATAATTTTAGTAATGAAAATAGCCATGTTAACTTAGAATCATATTTTTAAAGATATTATAGAAAATATACAATTTCTGCCCATTAGCTAGTATCGACAACTTTTTAAATTTTGTACACTTATATATATTTTATAGTATATTATGAAGAACTATTTCATTATATTGACCAGGTCTAGTTTACTCGTTTATAATATTTTAGTAGAGACACTAAAATATTATAAAGGACAAAATTAAGTATACACCCCAAAACATATTATAAATTAAATATATGTAATTTATGGCGTGCAAATGATTGCCCTTGGGGATTCAACCACGCGACCTTCGTCAAAAGTGGCATGTCATTACACCGGGTGACCTTCAAAAAATTTTGTAAGTTTCGAAAAAAGGAAGGTTCCTCATCTCTAAACAAACCTTTCCAAACAGCTAATCTGTGCTTCACGAAGAAGAACAGGAATAATGGTACAAACCATAATATTACGTCTTAGAATAGGCAACACATGAATGAGTAAACTACTCCCATGTGAACACGTTTATGTTATGAGTGACGCTGACCACTTACCATTATGTGCCATGTCTCTCACTTGGCCTTACATAACATAGTCTAAAATATATTATTACATTTAAGTTATCAAATGTATTGATCTCGAATAGCTCATCGAATTGATTTATCAGACACAGAAAAACTGAACGCCAACGGGCGTGCGGCACAAAATATCTGCGGCATAAAATAGAGAAGAAGATAAGTAGGAGACAATTTAAAATAAGATAAGGTGAGTCAAAATAATATTCTAGTAGAATAGCTGCAACGCAATGCTGCAAGATGGATAGTAATCGTATGAATGGCCCATTATAATATCATCTTATGCCGCAGCGATAACTGCGTTGATTTGGGTTTACAGTCATAGCCAGACTGTTGATGATTAGTTTTACAGACTGTTGATGATTAGTTTTACAGCATATGCTACTCGGTGATGGTGAAAGAATATTTTAAATCGATGTATTACATTGTAATATGTAATTTTACTCCTACAAAACTCTCAAAATTTACCTCTTTAGAATATTGTAGTTTAGATGACTCCTTTTTTTTCACCGGGTGATGCTCTTAGGCATCCCGCTGGGGTGGGGGATTCCCCTGGCGGGTATGTGGGACTCGCTGCGCCCGAAAGATGGTAAGCTGGACGCAGCTCTACCCACTAAAACCCGGCGGTGTTCTCCTCGTCATGCGGGAACTATGGTTGTCCGCACCAGCGACGGTGTGCCTAGAGGCACTCTCCTCTGGAGGCAGGGGGGTGACGTCCCCTCCTCCTACTCCACTTATTACATGACTCCTACATCAACTTGTTCTCCTACATCAACTACTTTATTGTTTAATGTATTTAACTGCATTTTTTTTCAGACTGTCACTAGATATGAATCACTAAATATAATTATTTATTATGAAATCTTATCCAACTTTCATGGAAAAAAATCTGGTCCACAGCCTTCACCCGATTGATCTTGCTTACGAAATTACTCTTGTTTGCGATAACGTATTCAAGGTATAATAAATACCTTGAATAAGGTATCAAGTTTAAGTGCACCTGAAGAATGATAATATTCTAAAAATATCAACCTTCTCCTCGAAATCTGGCGAGGAGGGTTTTGGACTTGGTTGGTTGGTTGACCGACGCGCGGCCTAGTGCGGTTTAAGGAACTTCACACACCTTTTAATCAAATTTCAATTCTCAAAAATTTCAATTCTCAAAAAATTATAAGAATATATAAGAAGAGGGGACAAAAGAGCAGGGGCAAGGGGCATGGATGGGAACCTCACCCCATTGTATTGTCCCGACGTTGGTAGGGGTTGTTCTGTGGTGCGGGACAACCCCTCTGTGGAGGTGGCGTCGGTCTCTTGCAGGACTGACTAGCCGTCGAGGTGCCCTGTTAGCTTAACAGATCCGGGGCACCTCACCAAGGGCGGCACTGGTGGCACTCGCCGGGTTTTAGTGGGTAGAGCTGCGTCCACTTACCATCTTTCGGGCGCAGCGAGTCCAACATACCCGCCTGGGGAGACCCACTCCCCAGGCGGGATGCCTCAGAGCATTTCCCGGCGGTAAAGGAAAAAAAAAGTATTCCCTACATAGTTTGTGGTGTGATTGGCAGGACATCTCTACCTGACATTATCTTTAGCTACTGTCCTATTTACCTTTGAGATTTTTTTAAACATTAAATCATATTCTATTATAAGGTCTCATTTATTATGAGATTATTTTTTTATTTTATTTTTTTGTATTATTTTAGTTATTTAGTTTTGTAACGATTTTTAATTTTTTGTTAATTTTTTTATTTCTTAAATTCTATTTATGATTCCTGATGAAATTCGATAACTGATTTTGTCTATAATATAGGTAGAGCTATTAAACGCAGTGCTCATATTAGAAACGAACAAAGAAAAGGTTAAATTCAATAAGAAAAAACAATTTGTAATAATTGTGTGAGCAATATATATTTTACATGTAATTGAAAGCAATCGCGGCAGATTTGCTGCCATTTATTAAAGAATTCCGTTATAAATCACCAAAAATCTTCATCAGAACATGAGTAAATTAGAATGTATATTATACAATGACCTCTAAATAGACTATGATGCGCTCCCAAATCATCCTATACACTTGTTTTTTTGTTAATTTTACATCGAAAAGTAATTAAATGGGCATATCATCGAGGTAAACGAAGTCAACCAAATAAGCATTATTGAAAAAACGGCTGATCAGATCTTGATCAAATTATTATGGGACCAAATTGAAAACTCCAGCTTGCAAATGAAATATAAAAATTGAAATCCATTTACAATTGGCAGAGTAATCGTGTCACAAACGTACAAAAAAAAATGCAGACGAATTATGAATCTCTTTTTTTAAGTCATTTAAAATTGGTATGACGCTCTTAAATTAATCGGTTAATTAATGACAGGCCTCGTAAAAATTAAAACATAATTCACAAAAATATCGTTGGCAGAAAATTGATAGTATAATTTTGGCAAATATTTTTTTAATATTTAAATTACTTTGCTAAAAATTAAAAACTTTTTTTTATGTTTAAGTCTCTGTTTTAGTTAAGTACTTATTAGCAGGCATATTAGTTTCATCTAAATATATGTATAATGTGATTTTCGTACACACCAAAACGTTGTATCAAATTGAAATTAAATTAATCATTAGTTTTTGGTTTATATTTCTACAAGCCTCTGCTTGTTTCATAAACCCTGCGGTTTCACCCGGGTAGTTCCCGTCCCCGTGAGATTATAGGGATCAAATAAAGCCTATGCTACTCGGTAAAAGTGTAGCTTTCTAATGGTGAAAGAATTCTTAAAATTGGTTGAATAGTTTTTAGTTAAATCGTAGCAAACAAAGAAACAAGAAATCAAATCTTTCCTCTTTTATTTTGGGTCAGATAAATTATTCTCGTCATATATATTTTTTAATGTGAAAAAAAAACCTTGCGAAAACACATGCTAACCTAGTCTTGTGGTAGGCTTATAAGCGTACTAGACACTATAATTATAAAGTAATTAGTTTTAAAGAGAAGAAAAATACTAACGGAATTCGAACCTGTGATCTTTCAGAATAAAATTTTTGTTATACACTTCATTATAGATGTATGATAAATCAAAGATAAATATCTTGAATATTAAATGAAACATTAATATTATAAAGTACAGGACAAATTTATAGACCTGATTATGAAATAACATTATTGTTTTAATAAAAAAAAATACATTATTAATAATAATGTAATTACTTTCATTACGAATGAGAATTAATGTAATAATTTTAATTTGTATTACAATGTATATAGTTGTAATAGTAATTTAATAATGTCCTAAGTTTACTAATTACTGAAAGAAATCACTTTTACAGATAAGTTCGCTGGTTTAATATTTTTTGATTTTCTGTCTGTGTACAATGACTGTGTATTCAGTTTTCTTATTCAAAATGTATATTCTTCATATTTACTGATAAAATAATAATACTTAATAAAAAATAAAGTGTACAAAATTTTTTTTTTTTTGTTTATTTTTTATTTATATAAAACAATTAAAATACATACACTTACTCCTGCTGAGATCCCAATCCAAAAGGTGAAATTTGATCAAACTATTCATTTTGACAACCTAACCACGCGCCCGCGCCGTCTGCACGCGAACGAAATTTTGCAATCTGGTACACGAAACGAAATAAACAAGAAAGGTATGTACTTCGGAGGCAACTGGTCAACCAATAGTGTCCACTTATCGCCATCAACATCAACTTGGAGCAAACCACAATAATTTTACTAATTACTCACGAATTACGAAATTTCGATTTAGACGCACAATTTTTATTGTAGAAGAAAACAATAAAAATATGAACCTGTGATAGAAGACATGGTGGCCCGCCAGGCCGCTGCCTCGTTTCAAATATTGTATTGAAATGAAATAATATTGTAAAGTGATGTTTGATCTCCTAACCACATATTTGATGTAAAGACTGCATCGTACGTGACAAAACTATAATCTGCCATTTTGTTATCGTCACACTGTTAACGCATATGTTTAAGTTAATTACGCGTACTCTTTGATTAAATAAGTTAATAATTACCAAGTACTTAATCATTATCCTCATAACTTTGATGTTACTTTAATGATTACAAAACTGTGGACTGTGTGCTGTGCGCCCCTCTGCTAAGATGCTATACGACTTAGGGACCTTCAAGAAAAGAGCATACTCATATTTGGAAGTAATAATGATGTAGCGGGTATCTATGGATGTCACTGATGACTTACCACCAGGTGAACCGACTGTCCGTTTGCCCCTCCTATAAAAATACCACGATTCTATTTGTATTAATTAAATAGCTTCTTCTGTTCTAAATAGGCTGACGGGCTAACAAGACAGTTGTTTTTCTCCGTCCACCGTGGTGGATGCTATAAATCAAAGTCGTAAAGGGATACCATACCATATCATTTGTGGCTTCAAGTGGATTAGCTGCCTCCCCTCTGTTATTACGATCATTACGATTATTACGAAAAGGGGAGGGAAGAAATTGAAAACCCTGCTCTCAGATACAAGAAAAAATATGGTCGACGAATTAAAGCGCAATTTTTAATATCTGGCCGAAAAACCATCGCACATATGATGAAAAACTATTGACACACTGTACCCAGTACTGAAATAGTGGGTTAACGAAATCATGGCGTCGTTGATCGTCGCAATTCGCAGATTTGCGGGCCTGGTTGCTTCGAAACCTGTACTGAATCTTGAAGGGAGATGTCGGACTGATCTCCTGACTCTTATCAATGCAACGTCAATGTAGTCCTCAACACGTCCTCAACACGTCCTCAACATGTGCCATGCTAAGTATGCAGTCGAATTGGGCCGGCACGACCGGGGTGGTACCTCTCGCTTTTATAACACCGGCGTCAAGTGACAGCTATGTCGTCGTCGTCGTGTTTGTGCGGTTTGTGAGTTTCCGGTGGCCCATTAAGGGGATCGGAAAAAGGAGGGAAATACATCATATGTATGGGTGTCGTTAGTCTATAGTTTCGACTGCTCATTTGTCCTCCTATGTTATAAAAAAAATGCCCGCCAAAGCTTCTAAGATCTGCAACGAATAGGTCATTGCAGTTATTTTGTGAGGGCTTCTCTAGAAGGATTAAGTGGAATAGGAACGAGAGGTGAACGCCTCTATCCAGAACCATCTTCTCCACTGCCTCAGAGCAGGAGGAAGTATGTGACATTATGTCCGGCCTTAACCTTAGGACCTAAACGGGGGGCTGGAAGCATTAGCATGTCGCTTCAATGTAGGCATATCTCATGTCATTAAATAGTATTGAACACGTGTAAAAAAAAAAGTTGAAGTGTTCGAAGGCTTGCGCAAAACCGGGTACCCGGTTTCGGACGTAGGTATATAATTCAACCCTTGGTAAAAACTAAAAATAATTAGTCTTACAGTTCCGGGAGTCACGACCTTTCAGATTTGAAATATCAAATATAGTTTTTGAGATATTATAAGCGCAAAAAACTTAACCCATATTATAATTACCTATAAACAATTAAAATAATAAAAAAATTGTTTATAACTTTGTAATTTTTACAAGAACATCTTGATTTTTTTAAAACTATCTACATGCGATTCCAAATC
Organism: Helleia helle; assembly: GCA_963853865.1. Classification (NCBI taxonomy): domain Eukaryota; kingdom Metazoa; phylum Arthropoda; class Insecta; order Lepidoptera; family Lycaenidae; genus Helleia; species Helleia helle. The sequence continues at coordinate 2,463,670 of OY971425.1, read as the reverse complement.
GAACGAAACCTCAATCACATTTTTGGAGGCGGAGAAAAAGTTTTCACCTAAAAGGCACTTGTTGATTAGACTCTAATAGTATTTTTACTGTAGTTGTTTTCAGCAATAACATAATGTTAACCTTGGCACATATAAGTAATGACAAAAATAAAAAAAAGAATAAAATAAGAAATAAAGAATAAAAAAGTAATGTAAACCTACTAACAAAATTTATATGGAAACAACGTCTAAAATAAAGATTTATTATTATTATTATTATAAGTGTTTACGTATACACGCATACGTAAATTAAGGAAGTTGAATAGTTCTAAAATATACATATATTCATTTTTTATAGATACCAAAATATCTATATAAATTCATGGCTTGTGCACCGTCAAAAATATTTAAATAATTAGGATAGTAAGTATAGAGAGTTAATTAAATTTGGTAATAAAATATAATTAAAATATATTATATTGAAATAGTAGTAATTTTAAATGACCTCTGTGGCTCAATGGTTAGCGCGTTGGCGCTCAAGCCGGAGGTTGCGGGTTCGAATCCCGCCAGGGAACAAAAAGTTTTAAACAAAAAGTATTATATAATAAAAATCTTAAATATATGTATAGTATAAAAGTATTAAATATATTTCCGTTGTCTGGTACCCGTAACACAAGTTCTTCGAGAACTTACCACGGGACCAGATTGACGTGGTATAAAAGCGTCCATAGATATTATTACAAATACCCATGACACATAAATTAGTACAACCAGTTGGAAATTCCCCCAAATTATCTAAACGATTTATAATTATATCAAGTGAACAGGAAAAACATGACACAGAAATTTCATAATAGACTAATTAATTGCTCCTGTTATTATTAATGTAATCGTAAATAAAATTGCTAGTGAGAAAGACTACAATAGAAATACAATAGTGAATTCAATTTCAAGACAAGAAGAAATTTTTCTTCCATGCTTCATCAGAATATGATATCATAATATTTCGTTTTTGTCATTCTTATTATTTACTTGCTATATGGATATGAAAACAAGAAATGAGTTAAAATTGACTTGTGCTACTGCGCTCATGATCCCGAGCTCATATTGGAGCGTAATAGCTTATATTAGACGCGGGCGAGGCATTTAGAGACTTCAAAATAGTAAAATGCCCTGTAGTGCAGTTTTGTCGTCTCGAATAAGGAGTCAAGGCCTAAACGCCTTATTCCCAGGGCGTGCTATCTTCCATGAAATCTTTTACTTTATAGTATCCTATACCACACATAACTCTTTAATATCTTTTTGAATTTTTTAATAGTTAGCTTTTGAACGTTTTCTGAGATCCTATTAAAAGCGTTGCCTTTAAAAGAATTGCTTACTTTTGTGAGTCTAATCACTGGTACATCCAGCCTGAATCTATTACGTATATCCCTACTATGAATATGACTTTTTTTTACAAAATTCATTTATGTTTTCCCGGATATACAGTAAATTTTCTAAGATGTATTGAGAGGCGACATATTCATATATACATTCCTATTTCTTAAAAAAAATCTCTCAAAGATGAATAGGGGGGCAAAATTGCATGTTTAGCCCGCTTCTGCAGCACAAAAATCTACCCGACGGTGACGCGGCCCAGTCCCGCTACAGAAACCAACCCGACGCCAGGAGGCCGTGGGTCGCAGACTTCGAGGTTGGCGGGGGGCAATCACCCAATAATAATCAATTTTAAGTGAGCCGAATCGGCTCGCAATTGTCAGACGAAGCATTAGGGCCTTTGGGCCGTTAGCATAGATCTTTCAGAAAAAAGCACAAAAATGCTGCTTATATCGGCAGCATTTCCCCATAAAAGCATGCCATAGGACATAATACTAAAAAAGTAACTAAAATATACTATTCGCGCTGTGTCTTCATCAGTAAACAGTCTTATTTTTCTCGCTGCATATGCTGCTGAACTGAGTCTATTCGCCAATTTAGCTATGTGGGGACCCCACTGCAAAATCTAGAGTTATTCTTAGGAAAACTGTTGGCAAACATTTGGCAAAGAAAATTTTATACATTTAGTTTTTTTACTATTTAAAAGCAAGTTATTAACTCCTCGAGAGAGTGTTCTTTAACCTCGTCATAATTAGTAACTTGTCGTTTGATTTTAAAAATAAGTGAAGTATCATCAGCACACAAAGTTTATATTAATGAATGAAAAAGTCGAAGAACAACTCACGTGCATATGACATGACCTTACTTATTTAAAGATATTCCAGAGGTAGTATCCTCTTGATTATCTATACTTACAGATAAATAAAATTGTGTCTGTGTCTGTTTGTAATATTAAAATTACCGCATTTTACTAAATGTATATGGATGTATACAAGGTACATTATACTAAAATAGCATTTCTTACAATTTTTGTCTGTCTGTCTGTCTGTCTGTCTGTTTGTTCCGGCTAATTTCGGTGATTTTGACGGGACTTACATTGTCAGATAGCTGATGTCTTAAGGAGTAACTTAGGCTATAAAAATAATCATCATCAATCCGTATACGTCTGTAAATCTAAGTTGACGCTGGCGAAGCTGCGGCCAACATCTAGTCTTAAACTAAGTATACCTTACTAGTGGTGGTTAATATAACGCATAGCGCCATAACGTAGCGCGCTATTCATACTCAACGTATAGCGTACGCTATATAAATTCCTATTCGGCGCTATATCGTAGCGCCTTGGTACATACCTTGCGGCTAGCGTAAGCCGTAGTTATAACTTTATAACATTCGAACTACGCCAACGTGCTAGATCGTAGACGCTAGACGTTATAATTTATAGTTTAATACGTCAGTCAGCGTCGAGCACGCGCTCGCGCTAGATGTGTCACGCGCTATCCCAGCCGGCTCACGCGAGTTACGGAATTCTAGGCTTGCGACTACACGTTATAATATAGTCTATAAAATAGCGCGCTAGAAAAATATAGTTTATAGTCCATAGCACGCTAACAAAAAATAGTTGATTTGCACACCACTATACCTTACAATCATTAATTTAAACTAGAAAAAGAAAAGCAGTTTTCCTCACGATTTTTCCTTCACCGATGAGTAAGTAACCTAAGACCTCTGGTCTTCTGGATTTTCTGGTCTCAGAAAATCGTCGCTCAGAAAAAATATACATAAACATAAATAAATACATACAAATGCTTCTAAATATATTCCTGTTTTCCAAATTGAAGACAAAGTCTGACTTCATAATATCTGAGTACATTGATCACTTAAAATGAAAATCAACTGAAAAATTCAATCAAGCAACCGTACTTATAATACTTTGCCATTTTTTCTCCCCGCTCATTAATGCTTTAACAAGTATTAATTACCATTATGTTCGTTTATTGCTGCATATAAAATTTAAAATCAGGCAAAAATTATATATAAGTATTACATTTTAATTAGTTAAGACACTAGTTAAAATGTAAGCGTGTGAAATGAATATACCTATCTTTATATATATATATATATATATAATATATATTTTGTTCAGGACAACGTCTGTCGGTGCCACTAGTAAGTACTATAAAATTTAAAATTAAGTTGGTATATTTATGATTCTACATACTAATATAATTGTTTTATTTGATAGCGCCATCGAGCATACAGCCGGATGGAGTAGTAATATGAGCCATACAATTCCGAAACTCGTCAGTGATTTGTCACTGACGTAATAGCAATTCAACCAACCAGTCTGTATGTACGTCCCATCGGCTAATCTTCCATCAATGGCCATCAGTCAGCCGATCAGAGAGCAGAACCGGCGCAGCGTCGCAGCACAAATTTAGCGGAATTTGTTTTTATACAAATGACATAACTTTACCGCTTTATTCCGGTTATATGCTCTATGGATACCGCTAATGTTTGGAACTATCAGTCAGATTTTTTTGTCAGGTATCATGAACATAGACCCCACCCCCACCCCACCATGCTTCAGGCCTTGACGTGGCGGTGGGGCTCAGTAGCCTAGAGTGAGCCCAGCACCTTGGCCTAAGCTAATTGAGCTGAGGGTCTCTTTGTACCCCCCTTATAAGAAGAGGGGATAAAAGAGCAGGGGCGAGGACGGTAACCTCACCTCATTGTACTGTCCCGACGTTGGGAGGGGTTGTTCTGAGGTGCGAGACAACACCTCTGTGGAGGTGGCGTCGGTCCCTTGGGGGACTGACTAGCCGTCGAGATTCCTTGTTTGCTCTTTAGATCCGGGACACCTCACCAAAGGCGGCATTGGTGGCACTCGCCGGGTTTTAGTGGGTAGAGCTATGCAGCTCTCCACTTACCACCTTTCGGGCGCAGCGAGTCCCACATACCCGCGTGGGGAGACCCACTCCCCCGCGGGATGCCTCAGAGCATTTCCCGGCGTTAAAGGAAAAAAAAAGACCCTACCCCCCGAATACCAGGCAGCAGCGGTATCTGCGAGGTTTATTTATACTCTTGACACTTGATCCCATTGAAATTTAGGATTGGGATCCAGAACTTATCGGTCAACGTCAAAATATTGTCAAGAGTGCGAAAAATTTACTAGATTGATAAATACCAATTTCAATTAGTTACATGAAATTCCACTGTGATCGAGTCAAATCTCTCTCGTAAAAAAAGTTCTCAATCCCAATCCAAAATTTCAATAGGACAAAAGGATCTAGTGTCAAATGTAAGCCCGCAGTACTGGCTAGGGGCCGAGGAAATGGATTCCGGTAAGGCTCTGGATTACAGATCAACGAGCAAGAAATTGGTCATTGTACTGCGGAACGGAAGATAAATGGGGCACCTACCGCTCTAAGCGCCCTAATTATGGAGTATAGAAGACTGCTCCACCAACAAAAGCAAGGCTCTTAAATAGAGAGATATCATAGTGACAGTGATCACGAGGACCAGGTAGTTTGAACATATTAGGATTTTGGGTAATGCGAGTGATGTTGGCCGGTCCATTTTACATCTAAACTATGACTTTTTTATATAGAAGAGAGGGCAAACGGACAGTCGGTTCACCTGATGGTAAGTGAAAGCGACGCAGTCACCCGCTACACCAAAGGATTAGCAGATGCGTTGCCGGCTTTCCGATATGAGTATGCTCTTTACTTTAAGGCCCTTAAGTCGTATCGGTTCGGAAACACCGTAATTGGCAGCTGATTCCATAATATGTTATTCGTCGTGCGAGGCAGGAAATGCCGTAAAAAATGAATTGACTTTTTTAGATTTAATCACATTCAGGCAAATGGTATCACAATTGGTAACATTAATACATAATTAAAATAAAAAAAGACCATTTCTTTTTAATTGCTAGAATAATATTTAATAAGATATGTAAAGTCGTCTAAAAAGGGATCTATTGCTAAGGGACTTAATGTATGTGGCCTTAGAATTTTAAAATAAAAATAATATACAAATGTTGGACAGAAGGTAATAAAATACTATAAATATAGTAAACGCGTGACGCAAATGTAAATAAGAACTACACTACAATAAGAAATTTTATATATATTTTTTTAGACAAGCCAAATAAATATATATTTTCTATAATTTAGAATTGTAAATTTACCATGATTACGTTGTTGACAATAATTATCGCATATATTTATAGGAACTAGTGTAAGGAGGCCAATAAGTTTGATAGTATTGAGACACGTCTTTACTGTAGATCGTCGTAAATTGAACTCCTTGGGGGGCGCACATACATATTATGATATATGTATAGCCCACATTAGTATTAGCTATGGGTAATACTAATGTGGGCTATACATAACCTTATATGGGTGGAAGGTTTCACCACACTACACTAGGTGATATTTGGAGATGATGTTCTCCGTGTAGCGGCCGGCCCTATTTGGACGCGAGTAGCGGATGAGATAAGGACACTGAAATACAGCCCGACGTAAGTCAACGACGATATATATTTTTTTATAGGAGTGGCTGGGGAGGGGGTATTTTTTTATATACAAGCAGTCGTTTAACCTGGTGGTAAGTGGTAAGCGACATCCATAGACCCCCTACATCATTAGCAGTTGCGTTGCCGGCCTTTCAAATATAAGTATGCTCTTTTCTTGAAGGTCCCTAAGTGGTATTGGTTCGTATAGGTGGCAGCTGGTTTCATATAGTCGTCATGCGAGGCAGAAAATGCCTTAAAAATCCAGGTGTTATAGATTTTTACACGATGTCCAGTGTCGGATTCTGTGGCAGGTATTATTCCGGACAATTTCTCAGAACATTCCTCGTGGTAGATGCGGAAGAAGATGCAGAGTGATCCAACATCTCTACGCAGCTCCAGAGAATTAAGTCGATCGGAGAGAACCTTGTCATCGACGATTCAAGCCGCCCCGCGTTAAACGCGGTCATATGGCAGTTATGGAGAACCGATGACAATACAATCATTTGATAAGATTATTCCATTCTGTTAATTAGGATCGTTAGGACTTCATCTTTTTGAATACTTCTGGAGACTACCTCGTGTGTTTGACAAATGAATTGATCAAATCAAATCAAAAAAACGTCAGATTAAATTGAAATGTTGCACCTTATTGTTCCGAGCGTTGCACACTTTTTTAGGATGACAATACAATATTCAATAAGTTGTTTCCAATATCCTGGTAAGAATAATCAGGATATCACATCGAAGGAAGCGTTAAGGTTGATTTAATATTCATAATAATATTTCTTCTTATCATAATTTTAACAATTCATTCGGTGGGAATCGCACTTGCGATATTTTAATTATAGACTACTATATTGTATATATTTTTATGATTTTCTGCCATTTTTAAAAAGGCAGAAAATCATAACTTAAAACATAAACTTGACATGAAACATGATCATCGGATGTTCATGTTTCATGTCAAGTTTAACGATGACGTTATAGTATTTTAATGATTTGCAAATATAATATATTTTATGAATAAAATGAGTAATAAAGTACTTTTTATAACAAATAAATATATCCACAACAATTGTAATTATCTACTTTACCCGCGTAATCTTTAAATTGCTTTAAATAAAAATTTGATGAATATTTGCCGTAAAACTTGAGAAATAGTTTAAGGTTTCACTTAAAATTTTGAATGAAACATTCATTCAAAATTTTAAGTGAAACCTTAAACTATTTCTCAAGTTTTACGGTAAATATTCATGAAACAGAAGCAAATTTTCACTGTCACAAAAGAGGATTTTAGCAAATTTTCATCTTGAAACCAAAGTATCGTGTCGCTGTAACTAGTCTAAAACGTGCAACTTATTGAAATTGAACACATACACAATATGAAATTATCTTCGCATTTTTCATGAAATCTATTGAGTCATTTCGTAACCTATTCAAGATCAATTTTCAAATAGATAGACTAGTAAGACTAGAGATTCAATTCTTTCCCAACATGGTTCAGGCCTTGACGTGGAGGTGGAGCTCGGTAGCCTAAGGTGAGCCCAGCACCTTGGGCGAAGATAATTGAGCCGAGGAGGCTGTTTGTACCCCTGTTATAAGAGGAGACAAAAGAGCAGGGGGAAATGGGCGAGGACGGGAACCTTTTTGCTATCCCGACGTTGGGAAGGGTTGTTCTGTGGTCCCCACCATGGATCTGAGCCTTGTCGCGCCGGTGAGGCTTAAGCCTGGGGTGTAATCCAGTACCTTGGGCGACCAATCGGACCACGGGCGGCAGTTGGTTTCGACCACTGCCGGCCAAGTCGCTCCCCGGTCCATAGGGCCGGGGGTGGTGGTCGCCATCTTACGTCGAGATGGGGACCGCGAGGAAGAAAACCTCTCTAAAAAATTACCCCAATCCCAAGATAAGCTAGTGCGCGGCGAGGGGATGAATGGCTGGAGGGTCTCCAGTCGTTAGCGCACAATGTTTTTTGAGGAGTCTACGGGTTCCGCTCGACCCTAATGAGCAGACTAAAACATGAACATAGGCAGTTATGAAAATAGTCCCCGGGCGGGTCCCCGAGAGGGGGAATCCCGCACCACGCCGGAATCGGCGGAGGTCTGCCCCACGCACTACGGGGGGGGGGGGCACAACCTGCTTCGAGGGTTCGGTTATACCGGACTCTCGCAACAACGACTTGGCAACCACACTGGACAAAGATGCACGCAATATGGAGACTGACGACCGTAGGAGCGAGGGGGAGGAGTGTAAGAGTATGAAGGACAATTTTAGACGTGAGAAGTCGTCATCGGTGGTAGGGCGGGTGACGCGCCAGTCCATCGCTCGTGCAGGGGTATCGCTGGACGAGCTCCTCGGGACGGAATCTATACCGTCCATGTCGGAGTCGGAGGTCTTTGGGAACAAGCGCTTGTTCTCGGAGGTCTCCGGCTCAGACACGGAGGATGTGTCGGAAGGGAGGCCGGGGCGCAAAACTGCTGCCAAGCGCGGAAAAGCGCGCGGGTCGGAGTTCCGCCTCGCCGGAGCTCGCAAGGCGCTTAGGGAGCGAGAGGATGTAGCCCGTGAGGCCGAATTTGTGGCTGCCCTTGAGAAGAGAGCTTATAAGAAGGCGGCCCCCGAGGCCAAGAATACGGTGATTCCTCCCGGCCCCCTCGACCTAGATGTCGACGCAATGGGGGCCGTGGAGTTAGGGAGCGCAGCCGAAGCAAATCTGGCCGAGATCCTTGGCATTGCTGGAAGGTCCACCAACCTGAAAGGTGGATATGCCAGCAAAATAAGGCGGGCGACCGGGGCCGTTAAAACGGTGCTGGAGGCACTGGTGGCACGCACGGAGGCAGAGGAGACGCGCCGCCTCCATGCAGATAACGGAAGGTTGCAGCGAGAGGTCGCCCACCTTCGCGAGGAAGTGCGTGCCTACCGGCGCGACTTTGAGGAGGCCAAGACAGCGGCGGCGCAGAATCCAGCCAGCCTGTTGTCCACCGAACAGCTGGGTCCTTGAGAGCAACATGGCTCGGCTGTTTGGCAATCTGGTGGATGGCCGCCTTGCAGCCTTGGAGGAGCGGTTGCTGCCCCCTCCGGTCGTTCGTCCATCTTTGGCAGCCGACAGGAAGAGGACGGCCCGTGAAGCTGGAGTAACTGAGGCGCGACCGCCCGTGCCAGCAGCACGGGAGAGGTCACCCGTTCTGGGGGCGTCGCCGAGCACTGGCGTAGCGCAAAAGAGTCGGAAGGAGTTCCCGGCCCTTCCAGTGCGCCCGGCTGCGCGACCAGCTTCTGGCCTTTCTAAGAAGGGTAGGAAAGAAGCCTGGACCAATTTCGGCCCTGCCACTTCGAGGGATTTTAGGGCATCTGAAGTGGTGCCAGTAACGGCGGCAGCGTGACCTGCGCATGCGTCTGCGTCCTTGGCGCCTACTGGGACCTGGTCGGAGGTGACCAAGCGCAAGGCGCCAAAAAAGAAGATGACGGAGAAGATCGAGCCTCCTGCCTCCAGCGGTAAGAAGAAGGGAGCAAAGCTGGTGCTCCCTAGCTCTTCGGCCATAATCGTAAAGCTACGGCCGGAGGCCGCTCAGCAGGGGGGCTACCTACTGCTCTGTGCTGACAAGGGCCCAACAGCAGCTTAATATGGAAGAGCTGGGAATTGGGCCCCTCAGGGTGCGTACGGCAGCTACAGGAGCTCGCCTTATTGAGGTGCCGGGGCGTGCCAGTGGCAAGAAGGCGGATGTCCTGGCCCATAAAATGGGAGAATTGCTGTCTGGCGTCGCGGAATTTGTGCGGCCCGTCAAGTCCACGGACTTCTGGCTGACAGGTTTCGATGAGACCGCGACGACGGACCGGGTAAGGTCGGCAGTCGCTACGGAAGGGGGTTGCACAGCCGCGCAAGTGTGGGTCGGAGAAATCTTCTTCGGCCCACGCGGCGTGGGATTCGCCCGTATGTCGTGCCCGCTGATGGCAACTAAAAAGCTGATCCAGCTGGGCGCAATCCGCGTGGGTTGGAGCCAGCTCCGGCACGAGGGGGCTCGTCCCAGGCATTGTTTTAAGTGCCTAGGCATGGGGCACTCGGCTAGTTTGTGCCCCTGCGACAAGGACCGCAGCGGGCTATGTTACCACTGCGGCGAGCCGGGCCACAAGACCTCCGAATGCCAGTCGGAGCCCCGCTGCGCCGTCTGTAGTGACGCAAGCCGAAAGGCCGACCACGTGATGGGGGGCAGATCATGCAACCCCCCCATCAACCCGTGGAAAGTTTTCCTCCTCCCCAAGTCCATCGGATAGGGGGTTGGCGGCGCCTGAGGCCGAGATGTCTGAGTAATGCCTGTACATCTTGGCTTCCTCCAGGCCAATGTTAACCACTGCGCCGCGGCTCAGGACCTTTTCCTGCAGTCGATGGCGGAGTGGAGCATTGACATGGAGGTGGTAGCGGAGCCCTACTACGTGCCTCCCCAACCACATTGGGCTGGGGATGATACCGGCTCCGTTGCCATCGTAGCGAGGCCATATACTGGCCCTCCCCTCATACCCAGAATGAAGGGGCCAGGGTATGTGGTTGCGGGGGGGATGTCATTGTCATCGGCGTCTACTTCTCACCAAACCGCAACCTAGCCGCCCTGGAACGTTTCCTCAACGTTCTAGGGCCGCTGATCAGGAGGATGGCCCCCCTTCCCATCATCGTTGCGGGGGATTTCAACGCCAAGTCCTCGGCGTGAGGTTACCCAGTCACGGATCCGAAGGGAAGGGAAGTAGAGGAGTGGGCCCTAGCCTCGAGACTGTGCCTGCTCAATACGGGAACAGTCCTGACCTGCGTGTGACGGACGGGCGGTTCAGTGGTAGACTTGTCGTTCGCCACTCCCACTGTTGCGCATTGGGTGGAGGGGTGGAGGGTGGTAACGGAGGTGGAGACACTCTCGGACCATCGCTACATAAGGTTCGAGGTGTCTCCAGCCTCCGTATCGAGTCCGGCGTCTTTGTCCCGGGGGCACAGCCGGTTCTCACGTTGGGCGCTCACCAAGCTCAACCGGGAACTGGCGGAAGAGGCGGGGGGATGTCATTGTCATCGGCGTCTACTTCTCACCAAACCGCAACCTAGCCGCCCTGGAACGTTTCCTCAACGTTCTAGGGCCGCTGATCAGGAGGATGGCCCCCCTTCCCATCATCGTTGCGGGGGATTTCAACGCCAAGTCCTCGGCGTGAGGTTACCCAGTCACGGATCCGAAGGGAAGGGAAGTAGAGGAGTGGGTCCTAGCCTCGGGACTGTGCCTGCTCAATACGGGAACAGTCCTGACCTGCGTGCGACGGACGGGCGGTTCAGTGGTAGACTTGTCGTTCGCCACTCCCACTGTTGCGCGTTGAGTGGAGGGGTGGAGGGTGGTAACGGAGGTGGAGACACTCTCGGACCATCGCTACATAAGGTTCGAGGTGTCTCCAGCCTCCGTATCGAGTCCGGCGTCTTTGTTCCAGGGGCACAGCCGGTTCTCACGTTGGGCGCTCACCAAGCTCAACCGGGAACTGGCGGAAGAGGCGGCCATCGTCCCAGCGGCCGACGGCCGTGTGTCCTTGGACATCGACAACGCCTTTAACAGCCTTCCCCACAGCTTCATACGGGAGGCACTGAAATATTTCGGGGTGCCCCCGTATCTTGGTAGGCAGTTGAGGGCGTATCTTTCCGATAGAGAAGTGGTGTATGAGGACCTGTCGGGGTCCCTAGTTAGGCGGCGAGTCGGGTGCGGCGTCCCACAAGGGTCGGTTCTGGGCCCAACCCTGTGGGACGTCGGCTACGACTGGGTCCTGCGGAGCGGCCTCCTCCCCGGGATGGATGTCATCTGCTATGCAGATGACACTTTAGTCTTATCCCGGGGACGATTATACAAGGAGGCTGCGCGACTGGCTGAGGTGGGAGTATCTCTCGTTGCCAGCCGCATAGAGCGACTGGGGCTTCGGGTCCGTTTCGATAAGACTGAAGTCCTGCTCTTTCGCGGACCTGGAAAGAAAGGGCCCCCACCGGGAGCACGGCTTCTCATCGGAGAGATGGAGGTCAGGATGAGCCCCACAATGAAGTATGCTGGAGTCTGCTGGAGTATAGCCACGTACGGAGCCCCAATCTGGGCGGACTCCCTTACCGCTAGGAACAAGGCCCTGCTGCGGAGTATGCAGCGGGTCATAGCGGTAAGGGTGATCAGGGGCTACCGTACGGTCTCCTGGGTGGCAGCCACTGCTCTGGCTGGAGATCCGCCATGGGAGCTTGTGGCGTTGGTGCTTGCCGAGGTGCGCCTCTTCTGTTCACAGAGGAGGTCACTTTTTGGCGAGTCACCGACGTGGGAGGAGCTCTCAAGCGCGCGGAAGCTGGGGCAACAGTGGTTGCTGCGAAGGTGGGGGGAAGTCCTGGCGCAGTCGCCGTACAGCCAACGTACGGCCGAGGCACTGCGTCCGGTCCTGGCGGCGTGGATGCGCCGCCGGAAGAAACCCCTCACCTTCCGCTTGACGCAGATACTCACCGGATACGGCTGCTTCGGTGAGTACCTGTGTCGGGTTGGCAGTAGGGAGCCAACACCAGCCTGCCACGAGTGCGGTGCTGTGAAGGACTCGGCCCAGCACACCCTAGAGGTGTGCGATAGATGGGTCGCACAGCGTCACAATCTCGTGGCTGTGCTTGGAGGGGACCTCTCGCTCTCGAGTATGGTGCGCTGCATACTCGAGAGTGATGAGACCTGGCAGGCGGCGGTCACCTTCTGCGAAACTGTCATTTCGCAGAAGGAGGCCACGGAGCGGGACAGAGAGGACGACGCCACATCCATCCCGCTCCGTCGACGTAGGACGGGAGTGCGGAGGAGGCGCTATGCGCACCTCCTGCCTCCCGTCTAACGGGACTCGGGGTAAGGTTGGGTACCTGCCCCGGTAGAAAAGTTCCGGCGTCGGCGGGGGTGCTCCAGGTTGTCGGAGCTCCCGCATACTAGGATGAAGACCGGTTAGCCCTTTGAGGGAACCGGCCGGTCGCGAGGTGTGTTCTGTGTTAGAAAGATCTGGGACACTCCCCTTCAAGCGGCTGAAGGCAACTCGCAGTAGTTTTAGTGCGGTATACCAGCGCTGGGTGGGGGGAGCGCCGGGAGTCCCACATATCCCCGGGGATGCCCCATCCCCGGGTGAATGCGCAAAGCATTTCCACTGCGTCAAAAAAAAAAAAGGGTTGTTCTGTGGTGCGGGACAACCCCTCTGTTGAGGTGGCGTCAGTTCCATGGGGGCCTGACTAGCCGTCGAGATGCCCTGTTTGCTCATTAGATCCGGGGCACCTCACCAAAGGCGGCATAGGTGGCACTCGTCTGGTTTTAGTGGGTAGAGCTGCGTCCACCTTACCATCTTTCGGGCGCAGCGAGTCCTACATACCCGCCTGTGGAGTCCACCCCCTCGGTTAATTGGACTACAAGGTAGGTAGAGAAATGTACCTAGATGGGTTTTTAGTGTATTATTTTAGTTTTTCAGTTCATCTGTCACAAGGCTGAATTTTATGAACCGTCATAGTTTCATATTTAAAACTTTCACAGAACGTGTAGCACGGACTTTTTTTCTTAATCTGATAATAGATAATAATTTTTGAAAAATTTTACGTACGAAACCCTTCGTGCGTAATTCCGGCTCGCAGTTGTACCTTGACCAGTTTTTGTCTTAAGTTAGACAATGCAAGGACGTGTCATCAGGCCAAGTAAACATCAATTAGACCGGGGTAGACTAATGCTCTTCAGTTGATGGTCAATCTGGTAGGCCACCTAACTAATGGTCATTCGAATTGTATAGAGCGATATGAGCGACGATGGTTTGGCGAGTATGGGCTTGGTTTTGAAATGGGAGGTCTGGGCTTAATCCTCGCCACGTGCACATGAAATGAGTTTTCCCGGTGCACCTAAATGTGACAACATTACTTGCTCACTGGCAAAGGAAACATCGAGAGAAGACATACATGCCTGATGGGATTAAAATATTTTGAGGTTATGTGAAGTTCAACACTTCAAATTGGACCAGAACGCACAAAAGTCAAAACCCACCTCGTCTTTTTTCGAGGAGGAGATCCATGCCCAGCCAATAGGACATTGAAATGGGACAAATATAGATGATGATGATTATGATGAAGAAAGTATAAGGAACTCTTATACGTGCAACTGATATTATGATATAAGATATGATATAGGTACAGTTCGCCTTTACGCAGACAGAATGCAGATATTTTTATGGTTGCTAAATAAGCAAAAGGTCAAACAAGCCACCAAATGGTAAGTGTCAGCGTCGCCCATGATAATGGAATCACTGGGACAAACCCAGGGAACTCATTCACGGGTCGGACGGCCCGCAGGGAGCCGTTGACAGTGTGTCACGATTGTGGCGCAGCGGTGGACTCGACCCAGCACACCCTCGAGGTGTGCCCGAAATGGGCGGCGCTGCGACATGATCTAGCATCGGTCATCGGAGGGGACTTGTCTCTGCCGAGCGTCATCATCGTAATGCTCGGTGCCAACGAGTCCTGGACGGCGATGGTCTCCTTCTGTAGGCAGTAATGTCTCAGAACGAGGCTGACGAGCGGGTGAGAGAGGCGGCTGCCAACGAGGCCTCCCTCCGTGGGCGACGAACGGGGGTGCGTAAGAAGCGCTAATAAATGCACCTCTAGTAACGCCCCTGTGCTTGCTGCTGATGGGAACCTGGGCCCAGTATGATACGACGTCGCGGGGACTGTTTAGTAGCGGTCGGGCAGTCCCCCCTTAAGAGGAGTAGTCTGGCCTTCGCCGGGGTCAGCCTGTCGCTGAGGTGATCCTGTTGACTAGATACCCGGGACTCTCAAATGCGGCTGACGGTGCTCGCAGTAATTTTTGGTTTACGGATAGGGCACTCCCAGATGCGAGTCCCACATACGGTAGGATCACCAACAGAGTAAAGATGTTTGGCGGAAGAAACAAGCAGGATGGTGGTATCCAGGCAGCCGGGAGCGGTACAGCGCCCGGCCATATTGATGTCGCGGATTGCAAAGACAAACAAAACTTAAGTTTCATCATGCAGGCAAGTTTGCTGTTGTTTTTCTTCACTTGCAAGCAATGTTGAGAAGGTCATGTGTACGGGGAATTATCTATACCAAAAAAATCTGGAAATACAAATCTCTTACTTCGGCCAATATCATAATAACCTATTCTAATGTTATAAAGAGGAAAGATTTAATTGTTTGTTTATTTGCATTGAATATGTTCCAACAATTGGACCGCTTTTAAAAATACTTTCACCTACTGAAAGCTACATTATCAGCGAGTAATAGGCTATATATTGTAGCCGAACATGTATAATCCATGCGAAGCCGTGACGGATTGCTAGTTAAAAATATATTGAGTAATAATTGCCTTGAAAAAAATAATCCTCCGTTTTTTCTTATTTGTTTTTATTTATTACTTAACTACTAACTTATCAAGTGGGGCAACCACCGTTCTAAGCGCCATAATTATGGGGTATGGAAGACCGACCGAGACTCTTAAATAGAGAAAGAGGGATCAATAACTGAAAAGCTCTTTAGATATTATACTCGGCTCAGTAAAGTTTATAAGCTCTATTTATAATAATAATAATAATTGTTATTCACCCTCACACGCATCGCATATTATACAGAAAACTAATAGACGAAATTAAAAATAAAATTACATATTAAATAGCAAATACATTAATATAACTATGTAGATGTTACCAATAATTAAACTTATAAACTAGGAACATAGTATGCAACTTAAAATAAACACAATAAATTGAAAAATAATAGGTACATAATAATTGGTCCCAGATTTAATGTTATAAGTAAGTATACGAATTGATTCTGCCAAGAGGGAGTGCCATGCTACTTTGTATCCTAATTGGGCCCGCACGACCGGGGACGACGACGACGACGACGAATAATATTTAAATTATGAAGTGATGGCTTCTTTCTACACAATCGACGCCAGGAGGCCGTGTGGTCGCAGACTACATGGTAGGCGGGGGGCAACCCCCCACTTTATAAATCAAAAGTGAGCCGAATGGGCTCACACTAATCCGATGAAGCATTAGGGCCTTCGGGCCATGAGCATAGATCCCTCCGAAAAAAAAAAAAGGCTTTTTTCTACCAACTTAAACTAGATCTTTGATAACAGCAACGATTAAAATACAATCATAAATATTTTAACAAAAATGTTCTACTTTTCGCGTTTTAATAATTAAATTGAATTTTGAAAATTTTAATTTATAAAATTATTAGATTAATTTGAAAAAAAAACAACCGTAATTTACATTAAAAAAAAAAAAAAAAAAAAAACTTTACTAGTAATAAAATAAACAAATTAAAACATACATTTGCTCCTAAATATATTCCTGTCTGCCAAATTTTTCAAGAACTCCGACTTCATTTTTGGTATCCTGCGTCCCGCCCCGGTGGACATCAACTAAGCGATCCGACCCAGCAACTGTTCTTATAATTCTTCGTAATCTTTTTTTTTTATGCATAATAATTGAAATTTGTGCCAACGTACAAGCGAGAACGGCGTACGTAGAGTGACCAATAATTGTATGGTTCCTTGAGTATTTTTATGAAAAGAAATAAAAAAAAATGGCTATGGAAATTCATTATGGTTTTTATCATTTATTCATTCATTCATATTATAATTTATTATGGTGAAGTATATAAATGGTAGGCGACGTTGGTCTAGACGTGGCCTCTTGAGTGAGAACCGAAAGGCCCGGGTTCGATCATGATGCCATGAAATGTGTTTTTCTAAATTTCTATGTACACCTGAACGCTTGCTTTTTTTATGTTAGTTGGATAGGCAAACTGGCAAACGTACCACCTGATGGTATGTGGTTGACGTCGCCCATGAACATAAACTAGTTTACCTAAAACGAGCCCAGGCAACTCCTTTATTTGTTGCCTATCCTGAGACATAAGATGTTAAGTCTCGGTGCCAGTAATTACACTGCCTGTCTTGCTCTTCTCTCCGAAACACAGCAAAGCTGTTTCACGGTAGAAACAAGCAAGATGGTGGTACCCATGCAGCCGGGAGCGCGGCACAGCGCTTCCCTCCCACCGGTGCTCACCGGTGAAGGAAACATCGTGAGGAAACCTGCATGCCCGATGAGATTAAAAGTCTTTGAAGGTGTGTGAAGTTCACCAACCCGCATTGGGCCAGCGCACCGGTGAACTATGGCCCAAAACCCTCCTCGCCTGATTTCGACGAGAAGACTCCTCACCTCGATGGCTACTCAGTCTGTCAGAGGACCGACGCCACCTACACAGAGTGGTTACCACGCACCACTGAACAACCCCTCCCAACGTCGGGACAGTACAAAGGTTCCCATTCTCACCTCTTGCCCCCTGCTCTTTTGTCATCTTATAAGAGATGTACAAAGTGCCCCCTCAGCTCAATTCGCTTCGCGCAAGGGTTCACCATAAGCTACTGAGCCCCACCGCCACGAAAAGGCCTGAACCATGGTGGGGAGTTTACCGGACATTAACATACTGAATATTGATAAAAAGATTTTGTTTCTTCGCAGTTTTAAGTTGTAACAGTATGGTGGGAGAGATTCTATTTTTATTCGTTTCTGTCATGTTCCGTCTTGGCGTTTATTTATTGGTGCTTAGGTTTAACAGTGGATGGATAGAGGCTGATGGTGATGATTACGCATGGAACGTCACTCTCACGGCGCTTTACTATAGATAAATATCTTTATCACGCATCTGCTTACAATCGGCACAATGAAGCGGCGTGACAGTAACACTCTATGTATATAATATAATATCTAAGATATGAACCTAGTTTGTATTTACTACATGAAATGAATAATAATTTATTTTAGGATAGACCTTTTCCTGTGTGTATGTGTGAGTGAGTGAGTGTGTGTGAAGTTTTAGAATATAGAAATATAAATATAATAGTTATAGTATTTTTTCGTTCACTGGTATATAGAAATATGAATAAATAAATACGAGCTTACGAGAGACACTTTAATAAAGATTCAGATTCACCCTTATCCCCGGGGTACATCAGGGAGAAGGCGGCCTCGCAGGACCCATTCGTAACTGACGTCCCAGAGAATCGGACCCATAACCAATCCCTGTGGGACCCCGCATCCAAATCGTCACCAGTCTACGGACCCCAACCTAATCTCGCAGCCTACCCTACTCTTGGAGAGGTACGCCACAACAACAGGTAGGTCCGGCACAACTTAACTTAATTGACCACATTTATGAGGCCTGGGAGGAGTCACGTGATGCTTTGGGAGTTTTCTGTGACTTATCCAAGGCGTTTGATTGTGTGCAGCATGAGACCTTGATCTGGAAATTACGCCCCTATGGGATAGATGGTACGGCACTGGATCTTTTGAATTCCTATCTTAACAACAGGACTCAAAAGTTCGAGATAAATGGTAAAAGATCATCCGGGACTAAAATAGAGATGGGGGCCCCACAGGGGTCCATTCTAGGTCCATTTCTTTTTCTAGTTTATGTAAACGATTTACCTTACCTAGTTAAAGATTGTTTGCTGATGATACTTCACTTATTTTTAAAATCAAACGACAAAAAACTAATTATGACGAGGTAAACAGCACACTTTCGAGGATGGTACATACATTGATTTAGCGTTATTAACTTGCTTTTAAATAGTAAAAAAACTAAATGCATAAAATTCTCCTTGCCAAATGTTAAGCAACTGCCAACCAATGTACTCTTAGACAGTGATAACTTGGAATTGGTGGACTCCACTGTTTTCCTAGGAATAACTCTAGATCTTAAGCCGTAGCGGGGTCCCCACATAGCTAAATTGGCGAATAGATTCAGTTCAGGAGCATATGCAGTGGACCAACCCGATGCCAGAAGGCCGTGTCGTCGCAGACTGCACGGTTGGCGGGGGGTAACCCCCCACTTTTATAAACCAAAAGTGAGCCGAATGGGCTTACACTAATCCGATGTAGCATTAGGGCCTTCGGGCCGTTAGCATAGATCCATCCAAAAAAGAAAGCATATGCAGTGAGAAAAAAAGACAGTTTACTGATGAAGATACAGCGCGAATAGTATATTTTAGCTACTTTCATAGCATTATGTCTCATGACATACTTTTATGGGGAAATACGGCCGACATAATAAAACATTTTTGTGCTGCAGAAGCGGGCTATTCGTGCAATTTACAAGTTGCCTCTTTATTCATCTTTGAGAGAAAAATTTAAAGAAATAGGAATTCTGACTGTCACCTCTCAATACATCTCAGAAAATTTACATTATGTCCGGAAAAACATAAATTAATTTTGTAAGAAAAGTGATAATACAAGTAAAATACGTAATAGACACAGGTTAGATGTACCAGTGATTAGACTTCCAAAAGTAAGCAATTCTTTTAAAGGCAACTGTATACGCTTTTACAATAGAATCCCAGAAAATGTTCAAAAGCTCTTCATAAAAAAATTCAAAAAAGTTGTTAAAGAGCGTTTGTGTGGTAAAGGATATTACAAAGTAAAAGATTTTATGGAAAATACCACATCCTGGGAATAAGGCGTTCCTCTAGGGTATTTCAGGATAAGATGTTAAAATTGTTATAAAATATATATTATTTGAAAAGATTAGTTCCACTGAGTTTGTGTCGCCGGTTTTCTTATATATTTTTATTTTGATTTTGCAACCTGTCGTCCCTATCGACGTCCTGGGGGCGCCAACTTCTCTGCTCTGAGTATAGAGCTGGCTTGCCCCATTGCAGGCGGTCCGGAGGCCGGCTATTTCAACCGACCACCAGTAGAACGCCCGCCGCGGGGTTGGAGGTCTCAAACGCGGAATGGCCGCTCTGCAGACCTCGTTGAACGCGTCGCAGCGCCGACAGCGGGCAGGAGATTCCATACCATACATTGATACACTACCTAAACTATCGAACCCCCCCAGCTTGTAGGCGCACGGGGCGTCCGCGCGGCCCGTTATAATCTAAGGTACCTATTCATTTAATTTGCATTATGTACATGAACAAAATGATTTTCATTAAATGCTCAAGCCAAGTAACATATTTAAAATGATAAGGATTAATGCCGTATTTGTGTAAATAGCTTTCCAATTAGCGCTTAATTATTACCATTTTTTTAAGTATTTAACATATACATAGTATTTTCATAGTGTAAATACGTATGTTACTCTTAAGAGATAGAAAAATGCCATTGCGAACTTTTCTATGGACCTATTTAATATGCACTATTTCATCATACATTATTTTGTAATATCTCAAAGGGTTTAGCCAGCGTTTTTCGTTGAAAGCTCCCTTTTCAACAGTCTCGGGGTTTTACCCGCATAGTTCCTGTTATCGTGGGATTTTCGGGATAAAACTATTCTATATTGTTAGGGATATTTTTTAAAAATGAGGGTAGGACGGCCGAGCGGTAGGAATGTTTTGATTTTGTCGGCATCACACCCAACTGTGCCTATAAAATTGAGGTACACCTAGTCCGAGGGCCGAATTGTATCTGCGAGCTCGAGGAGGACGGATTTCTGGCCGAATGGCTATCGGTCATGTTAAGTTGGTTAATTAATGTCGGTAAAGCCATTCTCTTTTAATTATGTAGCTGTCTGTGTTGTAGTATTTGTGATGTGTGTGGTTTAGGTATGTAAATGCACGTGCAGTGTGGGTAAGGAGGGAGGTGCTTTATGCATGCACATGCGTGTGCCCACACATTTACATCTAAATGTTATCAGCCAACCCTGAGATTGTTATTCTTTTACTAATACGAATAAATTGTTGTTATTTTTAAACGTATTTCCCTTTTGGTTTCTTATATTATAATTTCTCAGGTCTCAAACTATCTTTATACAAAATTCCATCCAAATTGGTTCAGTGCTTTAGCTGTAGAAGAGACAGACAAACAGGGTTACTTTCGCATTTATATTATTAATAAGGATTACAATATATCAGTGACCCGGGTAGATGACGCACTGCCACAAGCAAAACCCGTCAGTCAAGGGGACGAAATTGGTTCGATAGTTCATTCCATGATGGACAAGTGACATTTTTTTTGTATGTAAAGATGTGAAAAAATTAAGGCATTACAATAATTCGATTATTTAAACTGAAGGAACATAAACAATAAACTATTTTGCATACAATATGTTGAGTATTTTACATATAGTAATGGTCTACCACTATCGAGAATTTTCACACAGCAAATTGTTGGGCGTCTCATCAAAATGTAACTACTCACGGAAAATTAGCTTGATAGTAATCAAGTGCAAAAATGGACCCTGGAACCTGGACCATAACCTGGATAACCGAGCATTTACTCGGTTTTTTTTTGGTAAATCCAATTGATTTAGTTTTAGAAGAGAACTGACTGGCATTAATAAAATGCAAAACATCAGCAAAAATTACAAAATATATAAAAGATATATTAATAACTAGCTGTTGTCCGCAGCTTCGCCCGCGTTAACTAACTCATCTTAAATACTGTTACTTACAGCGTGATGCTATATAGCCTATACTCTATAGCCTTCCTCTATAAATGGGCTATCTAACACTGGAAGAATTTTTCAAATCAGACCAGTAGTTCCTGAGAGTAGCGCGTTCAAACAAACAAACTTTTCAGCTTTATAATATGTATTAAGTAGGTATAGATAAGATATAATAAGACATATTAATAATTATAATAAAAATATGAGAATGAGGTAGTATCTTGCTATCTTTCATCCGAATTGGGCCGGCACGACCACTCGCTCATATTACACCGCGTCAAGTGACAGCTATGCTGTCGCGTTTCGTGCGGTTTGTGAGTTTCCGGTGGCCCGTTGGGGGGATAGTTATGCGGATGTGTATGGGCGTCGATAGTCGCCAAAAGGCTTCGACTGCTCGTTTGCTCTCCTACGCTATTAAAAAAGTACAAAATTCAGATACTTTACATCTGGTTAAAGTACAAATTCCATTTGACCTTTCGTTTCAGTCATCTTCGATTAATTATTATGGATTTGGGGTTGTATCAAGGTTAACGATTGTAATAAAACCCGACCAAGTGCACGGTGTACTCACGTAAAATTTTAATTTTACTGGACTGGAGCTCTTTAAATATGACGTCGCAATATTGTATTCATGCGTAATCAATTCTCTGTAAAACAACCTTCATTATTATCAACCACTAGCTGTTGCCTGCAGCTTCGCCCGCGTTACTCAACTGCTATTATTCACAGCGTGATGTTATATAGCCAATAGCCTTCCTCTATAAATGGGCTATCTAACACTGAAATAATTATTCAAATCGGACCAGTAGTTCCTGAGATTACCGCGATCAATCAAACAAACTCTTCAGCTTTACAATATTAGTATAGATTTCTCGTCCATCGTATTAATATCAGTTACCAACCGGCCACCGAACGGAGACCTTCGTCCCATGTAATTTAAGGCCGGCTGAACCTCCTTCCCGAACATGGCCTCCACTCCAGAACTACTCTAGTAACCTGCTAACCCCCAAATACTCAAACGAATCTCAAATTTAAGACGTACTTAAACTCGTGTTGGCCCTCTTTTTTCTTTGAATCTGACACGTCATAGCATGAGTTTAAGTACGTCCTAAATTTGAGATTCGTTTGAGTATTTTGGGGTATGCATATAGTCTTCGGTGTATGTGATCTACTTACGACAACTTTAGCGTTTCATTATCAACATTATTAACCTTTAATGTTTCGTCATCATCATCAACAGTCTCTATCCATCCACTGAACATAAGCCTTCTTCAATGAACGCCAAGACGGCCGATCCCTCGCACTCGCATTCTTGCCTTCTGCGCTTTATCATCATCATCATCATCAGCATCTATCCATCAACTGCAGAACAGAGGCCTCCCTCAATGAACGCCTAGACGACCGATCACTTGCCACTCGCATCAAACACGGACCAGCCACAGCACGGAGATCGTCTGGCCACCTGGTTAATGGCCAACCAACATTTCGTCTACCTAAAACGTTTAATAATTTTTCGTCGTCGTTTAGTCAAGTTAAATTTCACATACTTTTTCTTTTATTTGACTGAAACATTTCAACGCAGTATTTTTTATATTAGTTCAAAGATAGTCGACGAGTCAGCTGATAGAGCGGTCAACGTCGCCCTTGAACATGCCTCGCCCTTTGTCTCCTCAACTATTGTTGTCTGTCTTGTGACATACGATAGATCAAGTACGCTACCTGCCCTCTTACGCAACAGGCCTTGTCGTGGCGGTGGGGCTCTGTAGTCTAAGGTGAACCCAGCACCTTGGGCGAAACCAAGTGAACCTAGGGGGCTGCTCTTAGTACCCCTCTTATAAGAAGATAAAGGAGGGATAAGGGGCGAGGATGGCAACTTTACCCCCATTGGACTGTCCAGACGATGGGAGGGGCTGACAAAGGCAGAACAAACTATTTGTATGATTTTTTGTGTTGATCGCCAGACGTTCCATATGATGATAAGTGGTTAGCGTTGCCGATGAACCTTTATTTCCCATTAACAACTAACAGCCTATTTGTCAACAAAATAATCTTTTTTTCTGTTAGTTATTGAGAGAAAAGAAATCCCCTATAAAAATATAAGAAAAATTAAAACAAAAATTGATTATTTGGATCTCGATCCTTGTGGAGATCTAGACGAGCTAGTTATATGAATTTGCATCATGCTTAGTAAGCATACCAATTAGTAAAAATGATACGCCTATGCTTTGAAGCATTTTGCTGCGAAGTGGGTCTCCCCAGGCGGGTATGTGGGACTCGCTGCGCCCGAAAGCTGGTAAGTGGACGCAGCTCTACCCACTAAAACCCGGCGAGTGTCACCAATGCCTCCCCGGTAGAAATTGCTATGCAAACAATGACCACCTTTTTGTACACATATTTGTTCTTTTGTTTCTGTGCACAATAAAGAATAATTCATTCATTCATTCATTCATAAAAATATTATACCCGCGTGTCAATATCAATACAAATTTTTTCTGTCGATTATCCATACAAAATACTAATAAAAATCGATTCAATTTTAAAGAACAATACTAACAAAGATCACGACCTCCCTATGAACGGGTGAAGTTACAAAATGTTTAAACATTAGTATTTAAAATGTTGGTCGTAGGTTGATGATTAGTTGTTTTATGTATTTTATACGTAGTTGATGCTGATTTATTGTGGCGGTGGGGCTCGATAGCCTATGGTGATCTCAGCACCTTGGGCGAAGTAAATTGAGCCAAGGGAGCTACTCCGCTCCGGATCGATCGTGGAAGCTTAGGTTCGAATCCGATACGAGTAGACACAAACCCAGACCGCGCAAACAGCGTTCGCATTACGCTACCGCTAGATTGCTTGCTTGCATCGCGCATGACCCGCCTCCCTCTCCAGAGGGAGGGATGAGGGCCGGCCCTCATGATGATAAGTTAAATTCAACCGTAAAAGATTCGTCGACCATATCGGATTTGACTAGTCAAACAAAAAAAAACAAATCCTGCTCTCCCGAGCAGCGCGCGCGATGAAAAAATGATGAGGGGGCGTCCCCCTTTCGAATATTTCTTAAGAGAGCCATCTGCTCATTTACTCTACCGATTGAGCTTAAAGGCCATCAGGCCGAAAAAAAAGGGAGCTACTCTTTGCACCCGTCTTATAAGAAGAGTGTACAAAAGTGCAGGGGGACAAGAGGCGAGGATGGGAACCTCACCCCGTTATACTGTTCCGACGTTGGGAGGGGTTCTCCTAGGGTGCGGGACAACCCCTCTGTGGAGGTGGTGTCGGCCTCTTGACAAGTTTTAGTGGGTAGAGATGCGTCCACCTTACCATCTTTCAGTCGCAGCTAGACCCACATACCTGGGGAGTTCCCCCTATCCCCAGCGGGTTGTCTCAGAGTATTTCCCGGCGTAAAAGAAAAAAAAAACATTGTTCATATTTTTTTTAAAGAATAAAAACAAATTGTTTCAAGAAATTTAATATTTTTCAATTATTAAGAATCAAACTTAAAAATATAATAGAAAAAACCAAAATAATTGTTTCCATCCAGTGATTGTAGTACATATAGTAAATGAATATGCATGTATGAAAGTCTGTAAAATGTTATATTATTATGTATTAGTTAATTTTGACTTTACTCGTCAAAGTATGTCAAATGAGTAAAGAACGAATAACGACTAGCTGCCATTACCTACGTCTCGCATAAAGAACCAATCGGGTGAACGAAACGTCTAGTATAGGATACGGATCTAAAACGACCTTCACCGAAAAATTAATTGAACAAACGTATTTTATATTTAATTAAATATGTCAATAAATTTATTTAATAAATAATTTGTTTGGCAACCCAAACAAATTTTAGTCCAGGGTATGTTTAATTAAAAATAAAAAAAAAAAAAAAACATTTCACCGGTATTATTAGATAAATTCTATACCAATCGAAAGTAAGAAGCCCATAGAATATGCAAACGTTAGGTTGCCTATTCTTTTCCGGTCCGGTATAGATTTACTTGTTTATACTTGGATACCCGATAGTTGTGACCGGAAAAGAATAGGCAACCTAACGTTTGCATATTCTATGGGCTTCATACTTTCGATTGGTATATAATTAATCTAATAATCAAACCGGTGAAATGTTTTTTTTTTTTTAATTATTCTAGCCTAGTCTAATCATAAGTCCCCTGCCCCACACTCATTTCATACCGCCAAAATGCCCAAAATGTGTTTATGAATTTATGCTTCTACGAAGGTCAGTCAAAGATCCATGCCGACAAAGAAATGTGTTAAACATGACATAATAATATAACCTCTACAGATTTTCATCTGTAGAGGTTTTATGTCATTTAGACCTTTTTAGCTTATTAAGCCGTAATATACAATAGGTATAACATAATATGTATGTAATAATAATATAGATAATGTAGTAATAACGGTTTCACATAATATATTTATAGCTAACATTATTTCAGACTT
This sequence comes from Helleia helle, assembly GCA_963853865.1. Lineage (NCBI taxonomy): Eukaryota > Metazoa > Arthropoda > Insecta > Lepidoptera > Lycaenidae > Helleia > Helleia helle. The sequence goes on along the minus strand of OY971425.1, from coordinate 2,437,888 downwards.
ATTAAGAAATCATAATATATTAATAAGAAAAAAAATATATATATAGTAATATTATATATAATATGTTTATATCATGTATGTTTTTGTACGTGTATAATATAAATCAGAATAATATGACTGTAATAAATTTAAAAAAATAATGCGATAAACCCTTTCCTTGCAGTCGGGTAAAAAGGTAAGTCTTATAGGAAATAATATTATTACAGCTTTTATGCAGATATATTATCATGATATTATAAATATATATCGTTTGTCTACTTGTAACTTCGTATTGGTATTGTGCTGTTAGGATGTTAAAATTGTGTTTAAACAAATAAATAAATATTACGCCTAATAAAAATATTAGCACAAGCATGTTAAAGCACTTTGCTTTAAAATTTATCGGATTTGTTTTCTTTTCTGTAAGATTTTTGTAAATCTTTTTACAAAAAGGTCACAAAGGACAGGAAGGTTGTAAAATTACTTTATGAGTTTTTTTATAATATATTTAATATAAAAAAAGGATTGTGTGGTTTTATGCAACCACGGTAAAAAAGAAACCATTTTTCACGTTCTAGACATTTAACTAAAAATTTTTGGAATAATATTCCATTATGGGTATAAAAATAGCTTTATTAATCTTAATTTTATACTTGGAAAACTTGGCGGCCGACCGTCACGCGACATGCAACACACAGACGAAAAAGTTTGAGACGATAACGTTTCACTTTAATAATATAATATTATGTTGGGACAACTCACTCACGGCCATCTGATACTAAACTAGGCAGAGCCTGTTCTTATGGTAACCAGACAACTGATTAATACTTATATATTTTATATTATGTTGGGACAACTCACTCACGGCCATCTGATACTAAACTAGGCAGAGCCTGTTCTTATGGTAACCAGACAGCTGATTAATACTTATATATTTTATAAATTATCTATAACATTTCTACATACATATTATAGATATTTTTTTTCCAAAAATTACATCCAGACACAGAACAAAAGATCATGCTCATCACATTTGTCCTGGGTGAGAATCGAACCCTCGACCTTCTGGTTTAGCAGTCAGCGTCACTAACCAATAGACCAACAGGACCAACAATCCAACGTTGTGGGGTTCGCACTTGGGCAGTGTCGTTACCCACTAAAACCGCTGCAAGCGCCCTCCGCCGCCTTTTGAGGGTCCCGGAACTTGCAGGCAACACAGCGACGGCCTTCGGCGACAGGCTGGCCCCGGCGAGAGGCCAGACTCCTCCTCGAAAGGGGGGACTGCTCGGCCGTTCGTTTACACGATACTTTTAGCAGTCCCCGATGACGTCGTGCTTATCTGGACCCAGGTTAACCTCAGCCTCGGCCCGACACGAGCACAGGGGCGTTACTGGATGCGCATTAAGTAGCGCTTCCTACGCACTCTTGTTCGTCGCCTGCGGGGGGAGGCCTCGTCGGCGGCCTCCTCTCTCACCCGCTCATCGGCCTCCTTCTGGGACATTACTGCCTCACAGAAGCAGACCATCGCCGTCCAGGACTCGTCATTGCGGAGCATCGCGGTGATGATTCTCGGCAAAGACAAGTCCCTCCGATAACTGACGTCAGATCTCGGGCACACCTCGAGTGTGTGCTGGGCCGAGTCCACCGCCGCGCCACAATCGTGACACACTGTCAACGGCTCCCTTTCCAACTAACATAAATAACTGATAGTTATGTTAACTGCTATGTATGTAAACTGGCATACTTGCTATCTGATAGTAAGTGGATGACGTCACGCCATGAACATAAACTAGTTTACCTGGAACGAGCCCAGGCAACTCATTTATGTGTCTTTTTTTCTTTAACGCCGGGAAATGCTCTGAGGCATCCCGCGGGGGAGTGAGTCTCCCCAGGCGCGTATGTGGGACTCGCTGGGCCCGAAAGATGCCAAAGTAGATGTAGCTCCACCCTCTTAAACTCGGCGTGTGCCATCAATGCTGCCATTGGTGAGGCGCCCCGGATCTAATGAGCAAACAGGGCACCTCGACAGCTAGTCAGTCACTCAGGGCACCGACGCCACGTCCACAGAGGGGTTGTCCCGCACCACAGAACAACCCCTGCTTTGCTAGCTAATAAATGTCTAAATTTAGTTTATTTAAGCAATTCGTGTTACTTAATAATATTATATTACATAATTATAGTATACTGAAAAATAAAGCGCATTTATTTGATCCTCTTTCTTTTACTTCTTCTACCGTCTTTTCGTATCTTTAAGAAATCTTTGTCTATTACCTGTGTTACCTGTGTATAGTAAGTATTCACTTAAATTATGTCCTCATGTTGGCACGAGTCTCCTCGAAAAAGGCGAGGGATTTTGGGCCATAGTTCGACTATACGTTGGCGAAATGCGGATTGGCGATCTTCACACAACCTCAAATACTTTTAATCTATTTAGTCATTCTTTGAGATATTTTCCTTCCAGAATATACAATTAATTATTATCAGATAATAATTAATATTTAATCTTAAGACGAAAGAGGATTATGAGAAAAGTATTTATAATCAAAAATTTTAATGTATCTATCTATATAGGTTCAACTATGAGCACTCCATTGTTTATTTATGTAATTGATTATTTACATGCATCATCACTATCACTGCACTACATTATTATTGCTTGTTTTTTTCAGTTTGTAAAGCATATATATGTTTATCTTATATATAATATTTATTCTATTGGCTTATATTTCTTTCCATTACAATTCAGACGTGGCCTAAATTTTAACTGAATTATAATATGATTACGAAAAATCTTAATGCTAATATTACAAAGTATCATTTTTATTATTCTACTAGCTGACCCAACAGACGTAGTCCTGTCTTAATTATGTAAATTGAACTCGAATTGATATAATTAATAAAAAAAAAATTAAAATAAAGTGTTTATTATTCAAATGCTATACGACAATTATTTCTAATCTAACCTTATCTAAAATTTTATATGATGGTTAAGTAATCTAAAATTTTCTAATTTTCTGCGCAAAATTCTAAATTTTTTCTTTCATAAGAACCTTCTCCTGACAATAACAAACACCACAAAAAAAGAATTAGCGAAATTGGTCCAGCCGTTCACGCGTGATGGCGTGACAAGTGAAATAGGGATTCATTTTTATATATCTTTAAATATAAAAATCTATGCCACTTTTCGTTGTAATTTTATAACTCAAAAACGGGCTCACCAATCTCAACCAAATGTTTAGGCTTTGTTCGTACTATTTAGTAGATGGTTTATGTGAAGTTTGCACAAAATCGGTCGAGCGGTTCTTCATTTTTCACATTTTTCTGTCAAATTGAAACTTTTTCAGTTGGGGTCATATTGAAACTTTTTTCAGTGTTGACAGTACAACATTTAGTTTTAAAATAGCTAGCAATTAATATATATATTTTTTTGTTCGAATAAATTAATTTGATGTTCAATTTTTTTTTATTTCACTTTATACGTAGCGAAGCACGTACCGGGCCGCTAGTATTATATAGATATTACATTTTGAAAGCCTCCTTATCTGAATGAATATAAGGTTCACCCAAGATCAGACAAGGCTCATGAATATTTCATACATGACATTTATTTATGTATATATCTGCAAAACATTTGACTTAGTTTACTTATTCGGAATTCATTTTGATCAAAACATTTTAAATTTCTTTAAGTTTACAATTGGATTGTCCACTGACACTACTATTATGATATTTCAAAAAAATATAAGGCCAGGAATATACTAGCGTTTACAGACACGCGCGTTTTTGTGACGTGTGTACCGCGTTTTGTTTCTTTCTTTTAATTATATTTTTTGTTAGTTTCAACGCGCAAACTGCTAGATGAACCATCAATAATTCAAAGTGAACAGGGGAATAACCTTTACCTTACTAGTTTCAAGCCATTCAATCATATAAGTTGCCAGTCCTAACATTCGTCATTTCCTTACATACTCTATTTTTTAACCAAAACACAGCAAAGTAGAATAAATAAGCGGGATATACACATGCAGTTAAGCACGCTGTAAGGGTCTTATACGTCGGTAAACAATTATATTTTTTTAAGTCTGTCAGTTCATGAGTGGACGAATAGAGGCTGATGATGATGATGATGACGATGAAGTCTCTCTAGAATAAATATCTCGATAATTAGTTATTTAATCTGCTTTATGTCCGTAAGATATGAAAACTCCTAGATGCTCAACCTTATGTTGGGTATTGTTTTCTAATGTTTACGCGAATTTCACTCATTATAATGAAACACTTTTTTACGGATTTTATCGCGGTTTATTAAGATTTTTACAAGCCCGACGTTTCGGATACTTTACAGCAACCATGGTCACGGGAGGACTGAGGTGTCATACGTCCTAATGTTACAAAGTTATTCGAAACTACCCTATGATACATCAATATTTTGGTTAGTCCTATCTACGCAGAAAGTGCTAACTGTATCTTTAATCTGTGACATATTATGCTTGGATTTTGATTTGATAATATTAATAATGGGATCCCAAGCAGGTGGTAAGAGCCAGCCTTCTTCTCTATTGAAATTAGGATGTTTTTTAATTTCAATAGCCTCACGGATCATCCTTGGTTGGAATCGGTGTTCTTTTGCGAGGACTTGTGGTTTATCAAATCTGATATAATGGCGAGCTTTGTCAAGACTATGTTCACAGATGGCAGACTTAGTGTAGCGACGGTGTTTTAAATCAGCTATATATATAGCTTATGTTGGGTGCTTAATTCCCATGAGCATAAATGAGTACAACCGGGGACTATGTCAGGGAACGATAACAAGCGACGCAAGATGGACAGCACCTTCTTTCCATAAAATATCAATGTTGTTTCAAAGAAGAAACAAGCAGGATAGTGCAGACGGCAATTAGTGTAGCTCCTGGAGAGTTAAAACACGATAGCCTCAATTTTGAACTGCTGTTAATAAAATTTGAAAATTCAAAATATAAGTAATACTAAGCCGCTGCTGGCTGAAAAAAATGCCATTTAAAAATTGAGATCTTAAAAAAATATATAATTTAATTGCAATAATTCAAATAGTATATAAAGTTCATTCATGAATTCAATCCTTGCTTTATTCATTTATTATATAAGGCTCCGACTGCTCGGTTAGGCCACGACAAGATTTGAACCTTGGTGGGGAAGTTTAAGCCTCTAGACACTACAGTAAATCGCCATAACCGCATTCCACCCACCGTAAAAGCTGTGAACTTAGTTGCAAATATTTATTAAATATAATAAATAGTCTAAGATCCGACTGCAAGATTAGTGCGCTCATCGGTTTTTTGCTAAAACCTAAAACCGATGAGCACATTAATCCTGCAGCCAGATCGTGTCGCTGTTGGTATTGATCCCGTCCCTGATTCTATAGTATCTGCCGAAGAAAACGCGTCACGTTATGCAAACGTTTATCAAGCGCTGAAAAAACGTGGGTGCAAACATAGCCTTAGTAGTCTTCCAGATTCAATGCGTATACTTTGAACTACATGCAAATGAAGGTTACATTTGCATGCGAGGTTTCAAATATTTTAAAATACAAACGAATTTTCGTTTAAATTCGACATAATATTAATATTGGTTACATCAAATACGCGCAGTGATAGGTCAAGTCGTTGAAAATATGGCCACGAAAGAATTTAGCTTCAGCTTACAATATATATACGAAAATGTAGCAAGTGAGTTTATTTTTAAATTTTATTGTAAACAATGTAATTACACAGAGTTGCCCAGATTTGACATACATTTTGTGACTTAGATTTTAAAAGAAATTACCGGTCACGATATTAGAAAAGAAAACTAAAATAAAAAACATTCATCGTTTATTATCAACCTTCGTTATATTTCATATATACTATGAGCTCCTCCCTTTTTATATTAAGGGTTTACATACAATTCATACAAAATTACAAAGTTTATTTTATTTATTTATTTATTCTTTTTTTTCACATTTTAACTCAATAATAATAAGTAATTGATACACTCTAAACAAGGTGTACTTTCAAGCTCAATTAGAAAAACAAAAATCTCAATTAGAGATTTCTTCATGCAATACCTTGAAACTTTTGTGGGATACTCCGTCACGTAGTAGAAGTGAATTAATATAACAATATGAATATTAAATATTAAAATACGTAATAGTTATAATATACATATACGTCATATACCTACATTAAAATTAATACATATATAAAACTAGTGGCACCGACAGACGTTGTCCTGTACTTTGTTTTGTGAATCTAAACCATCCTCGAATCCCAAAACTGAACTCACGCAAAAATTTCATCAAAATCGGTCCAGCCGTCTAGGATGAGTTCAGTGACATACACACGCACACAAGAAATATAAAGATATAAATAAATATTTTTAATGAGTACCTAAACTTTGTTCCTTTTACAATTTTTATTTCAGATCCAGTAACGAAAACATGGTTCCTGGTGGAAAGCCCCTTTTTAATGCTCAGTATAATAGTTGCATATTTGTTATTTTGCACAAGAATTGGACCATGGTACATGAAGGATAAGCGACCGTACAATCTAAAAACTGTTATGAGGATATATAATTTTGTTCAGATACTCATAAGCTTATTAATAGTAGTCATAGTAAGTGTAACTTATATTATATAATACGTAAGTGTAACTTATATTATATAATACGCACCTTTTTTCCACAAACAAGAAATTATTGCTGTTTGAGATTTTGCTGCGTCTATCATTGGTACAAAAACAGTGCTATGTAATTATAATGAAAACATTGCACTTGATAGTTGCATAAACATGTCAAGACTTACCTGGCATCAATAACATTGCCTATAATTCCTGCCTAATTTAAAAGAAAAATTCCCAGAATTTAGAATCTTCCCTTGTACATTCCGATGACCAGTTTTAATAGTCTTAATAAACCGTCTTTCGGAGTAATCAGACGATCAATAAACGTTCATATTACATCTATTTTGATAACAATACTTGAGTTAAATAAACAAAATGGAAAATAAATATAATTTAGACAAATAATGTGTAATAATAAACAAAATTAAAAAAAATTAGAGCGCGCCTTTTGAGGAAACAGATACATTTGACAAAAGATGGCGTTAATGCTAGTGGCAAAATTCGAGGTAATATCGATCTTTTTTTTAGGAGGAATTGGACTTCTTTTATCTTATATTAACTAGAATATAAAAAAGTGGATTTAATTCATATATCAAGACGTTAACAAATATCTATACATGCATGTAATTTGACCCACAAATCTTGTGATATGGACAAAACTGCACGAGGATTCCTTAATATTTGTGCTTAAATATATTTTTCGTTTTCAGATGATTTACCGCCTCTTCTTTACCAACTTTAACTTCAAATGTCAAAACTCTGTTCCAGGCAGCGATTTTTTCCTATTGGTGAGCAATTTTTGTTATTTGAGGAAAAAACGGATGGCAAATGTGATTTATGAATGAGAAATAAGAAGTGATACCTTCTCCCTTCTACTTCCTTCTATCGGTCTGTTTTATGGTAAATGAAGGCAAATGAGCAGTCAAGAGTTGAGTGGTGACTAATCTAATATATAAAATTTCCATGTCACAATGTTAGTTACCGTACTCCTCCGAAACGGCTTTACAGATTTTTACCAAATTTTATATGCGTATTCAGTAGGTCTGAGAATCGGCTACTATCTATTTTTCATACCCCTAAGTGATAAGGGTAGTCAACCCCTCAAATTTTAAAAGTTAACGCGGGCGAAGCTGCGGGCAACAGCTAGTATTAATATAAATTATAATATACCGGGTGTATTTGGAACGCTTGCGAAGATTAAACCCTAATAATATACTATTTATATACTATAGTATATAAATAGTATATTATTAGGGTTAATTATTAGGGTTATATGCATTATATATAATGCATATAACCATTTATCTCAGAAACGTTTTTTAAAGAAAATTTTAGGACTTGTGTATTTTGCAAACCCGCAATGTATGTATACACACTATGCACTCATGCTAACCGTGGGACGCGCGACTAGCGGGCGCACTGAAGACGCGCGCGGTGCGGGAGTTCGTTCACCTCGTGCATGCGGCGAACGCTATCAGCTGATTCAGTCCGCTAGCCGGCGTGAACCATAAACCAATTACATTGCTGTTTTTTTTCATAAAACCATTACTTTAAAGCATTATCATCAAATTCCTGTAACATTATGTTTACTAAACCGGATTATACAAAAAAAATGCGTTTTTTTTCACTTGTATCATGTCAGAATATGCCAACACTATCATACCTCTTCGTTTCATCGCAAGCGTTCCAAATACACCCGGTATATTATGTAGTTATACAAACATTGTGTTATGACATTTGTCTCGACCACATACTTAACTAGGCGGGCAGTCATTGTCAGACCGTCGGCCCGAGTGGACGTGGTGGTGCGTTGGCGAGCCAAATAAACATCTATACATATACACAAAGAGCATAACTACTACATATTATATTACATAAGTGTTAGTATAAAACATTAAAATTATGTTAGTAAACTTCCTAGCGTTACGGTTGCGTGCGTTCCGGTGGTACTGTTCCGCGGAATCGACGAAACACCACATCCTGAGGCCAGAAGTCTTCTAGTTAAACGTCCTGCAGGTAGCAGATCGGTACTCACACTATATTAAACGCCTTGAAATTTACTCCAGACTTCAGCTCCTGCACCCTCGGACAGTACTTCAACTTCCGCCGCACGTATTCCGCGATGCTCTCCACCTTGTGGTGTGTGGTGTGGTGGGGCACAGACGCCCATAGACATCCACGCAACCAGGGGCTATGCAGATGCATTGCCCTCCTTTTCCCTATCCCCCCAATCGGCCACCGGAAACTCATAAACCGCACGAAACGCGATAATACCGGTATTGAGCAAGAGTTATTGTTGAAGCCCGGTGGTGCCAGCTCAATTCGGCTGCAATATAGCAATGGCCTACTACTACCTCTTACTACAACCTTTGATGTATCTAGGTCTCCTGGTAATATTAGTAATAATAGAAATAATAATGAATATTGTCTTACCCTATGTCTTGATAATTCCCCACCATGGTTCAGGCCTTGACGTGGCGGTGGGGCTCAGTAGGCTAGGGTGTGCACAGCACCTTGGGCGAAGCAAATTGTGCCGAGGGGGCTCTTTGTACCGCTCTTATAAGAAGAGGGGACAAAAGAGCAGGGGGCAAGGGACGAGGAAGGGAACCTCACCCCATTGTAGTGTCCCCACGTTGGGAGGGGTTGTTCTTTGGTGCGGAACAACCCCTCTGTGGAGGTGGCGTCGGTCCCTTGGGGGACTGACTAGCCGTCAAGGTGTCCTGTTTGTTTATTAGACCCGGGGCACCTCACCAAAGGCGGCATTGGTGGCACTCGCCGGGTTTTAGTGGGTAGAGCTGCGCCCATTTACCAGATTTCGGGCGCAGAGATTCCCACATACCCGCGTGAGGAAACCCACTCCCCCGCGGGATGCCACAGAGCATTTCCCGGCGTTAAAGAAAAAAAATGTCTTGACAATTCCATTTCCACTTGAATATAAATTAGTAAACAGTAAAAGTATTTTTAATTAACATGTTGTTTCTTTTAGGAGGCAAGAATGTCATATTTATATTTTGCCGCCAAAATAACGGAGCTTCTGGATACGGTATTTTTTGTTCTACGGAAATCTTACCGGCAAATTACCTTTCTACATTTGTTCCATCACACACTTATGCCTGTAGCGTGTTGGTACGGAGTGTTGTATTACCCCGGTAAGTAATGATATCTCAGGAAACGAAGGATCGGTCATTATAATTTATTTCTAGGTGCCCATTTCCGTGCAGGGCCCTAGGATGCGAGGGTCTTGGCATTTTTAAAAGAGGCATGATGATGATAATATGTATAGTATTTTCACTACCCTACCATGGTTCAAGTCTTGTCGTGGCGGTGGGGCTCAGTAGCCTAAGGTGTGACCAGTATCTGGGAATAGGAACCTCATCCCATTGTACTGTCTCGGGACAGTTGAGAGAGGTTGTTCTGTGGTGCGGCACAACCCCTCTGTGGAGGTGGCGTCGGTCCCTTGAGGGACTGACTACCGTTGAGGTGCCCTATTTGCTCATTAGATCCGGGGCACCTTACCAAAGGTGGTATTGGTGGCACTCACCGGGTTTTGGTGGATAGAGCTGAGTCCACCTTGCCACATTTCGAGCGCAGCGAGTCCCACATACCCGCCCGGAGAAGCCCGCACATCCCTCGCGGGATGCCTCAGAGCATTTCCCGGCGTAAAAGAAAAAAAAAAGTATTTTCATTCAAATCGATCTTAATTAATTCCCATAGTACAGGGCAGCCAAAAAAAATTATGCATTTACCTTCCATATCCTTAGTTTTAGGGCAGCGTAGTCCAATCCACAGGTCTAGTCCGTCCCTTTATGTCACCTATAATTAAAGAGGAGTCCCTCTTTGCCCTCTACAGATGACCTAAAAGGCAAAATTTCTCTTCTCGAAACTTGTTAAGAGGTAGTGCCATGCTGCTTAGCAGCCGAATTTGGCCGGCACGACTGGGGTGGCACCTGTCGCTCACATAACACCGGCTTCAAGTGACAGCTATGCTGTCGCGTTGCGTGCGGTTTGTGAGTTTCCGGTGGCCCAATGGCCCCCCAATGGGCCACCGGAAAAGGAGAGCAACGCATCTGCATAATATTTGGTTGTGCGGATGTGTTTGGGCGTCGGTAGTCGCCAAACGGCTTCAACTGCTCATTGCCCTACTATGCCATAAAAAAAAACTAACCAATCCTGTGTAACTTATTTCGCTACGTTCTGCATTGGCTTATCCAGTCACGTGATGATGTGATAGTTTTCATAAACACGCCGTCATTTGATACATTTAAATGTCACATGTACGGGTCATGAATGCAAATATACAATTTACTTCCGCATTCTGTTTTTTTTTTATTCATTTTACTTCAATAAGCAAACAAGTCACCTCATTGTAAGTGGTCAGCGTCGCCCGTGGACATAAACAGGTTCACATGAGACAAGCCTTAGGTGATTTGAGCCGAGGCGGCTATTTGTACCCCTCTTATAAGAATAGGAGACATAAAAGCAGGGGGTAAGGACGGGTGCCGCGGAGCGGGACAGAGAGGGGAGGGGAACGGGAGTGCGGAGGAGGCGTTATGCGCACCTCCTGCCTCCCGTCTAACGGGTCTCGGGGTAAGGTTGGGTACCTGCCTCGGTAGAAAAGTTCCGGCGTCGGCGGGGGTGCTCCAGGTTGTCGGAGCTCCCCCATACTAGGAAGAAGACCGGTTAGCCCTTAGAGGGATCCGGCCGGTCGCGGGGTGTGTTCCGTGTTAGAAAGATCCGGGACACTCCCCTTCAAGCAGCTGAAGGCAACTCGCAGTGGTTTTAGTGCGGTATACCGGCGCTGGGGGGGGGGGAGCGCCGGGAGTCCCACATATCCCCGGGGACGCCCCATCCCCGGGTGAATGCGCAAAGCATTTCCACTGCGTCAAAAAGAAAAAAAAAAAAAAAAAAAAAAGGGGCTAAGGACGGGAACCTCACCTCATTGTACTGTCCCGACGTTGGGAGGGCTTGTTCTGTGCTGCGGGACAACCCCCCTGTGAAGGTAGCGTTGGTACCTTGAGGGACGGACTAGCTGCTCATTAAATCCGGGGCACCTCACCAAAGGCGGCATTGGTGGCACTCGCCGGGTTTTAGTGGGTAGAGTTGCGTCCACTTACCAGCTTTCGGGCACAGGGAGAGATCCACTTCCCGGCAGGATACCTCAGAGTATTTCCCGGCGTTAAAGAAAAAAAAGCAACTCATTCATGTGATGTTTATCCTGAGAGAAGATATTAAGCGTATTTGCCAGTAATTAACTACACTGCCAGTCGTACCTTCATTTCTCAACACAGCAAATCAGTTTCACGTAAAAAATACGCAGGATGTGCCGTTCTGCCGTCTGCATGGGTTTGTACCCAGCGCCGCTTCCCTCCCACCGGTGAAGTTACCATAATAGGTCTGTCCGTCAGTCTTAGCGTTCATTGATAGAGAACAATGTCCAGCAGACGGTTAATAGCTGATAATAATAAACAAAACCAAATGAACTCTAACACATAAAATGCTTATTATTCAGATTTTTACTAAACTTGAAACATTTTTTGAAAATCATGTACGAGTAGGGGTTAATATTATGCGATACATTTTTATGTCCGAGTTTTAAGCGTATTTAATTTTGTATGTGATGTAATTTTTATGGAAAGAATTCGAGTTAATTTTACTACATGAGTCGTGACGACAAGTGGCATGACGCTGTCATGTCACGCGTTGTATTTTTACTAATTATGCATTCTATTACGTCCCGGACCGTCAAATTTTATTTTATTTTATACTGATCAATTGTAAATATTTATTTTCAGGTGGAAACGGAGCTGTCCTGGGATTTTTTAACTCCCTGGTACATGTGGTCATGTACTCCTACTACTTGATCGCCAGTCTTGGAGGAAAATACAAGAAAATTCTCTGGTGGAAGAAATACGTCACCATTATACAACTGGTATACATATATTTTATTCGTCATGCCCCCCTCCCCTCTCACCCGTGACAACGTTCTACCCTAACCCTCGAGGATACCCGAGGTTTTCCGAGCCGGGACAATATTAAAATACGCCTGATAATTATAATAGCAATGATACATATTAATCTTTATATATAAAAATCAATGCCACTTTTCGTTGTAATTTTATAACTCAAGAACGGGCTCACCAATCCAAACCAAATGTTTAGGCTATGTTCGGACTATTTAGTAGATGGTTTATGTGAAGTTTGCACAAAATCGGTCGAGCGGTTCTTCGGATGATCCGTGTTGGATGCGAGTAGCAAAGGATCGCCGATGACGGCGTTGATTGAGAGAGGCCTATGTTCAGCAATGGACGGATATAGGCTGATGATGATGATGCATCTATAACACGACATTCATTGACTGTTAGGTGGTAAGAAGTTCACCGGGTCAGCTAGTATAATATAATAAATGTTACAACATTTATTATATATTTTGCATATAGCGGTGGCAAGTTCGTATTGTTACACAATACGGACCTGCCACCGCAGGGAGATCGACTTCCCACCTGGTTATTACCAGGGAAACCGACCAATAATTCGTCTTCCTAAATAATAACTTTTTTTCTTTAACGCCGGGAGACCCCGAGAGCTGGTAAGTGGACGCAGCTCTACCTACTCAAACCCGGCGAGTGCCACCAATGCCGCCTTTGGTAAGGTGCCCCGGATCTAATGAGCAAATAGGGCACCTCAACGGCTAGTCAGTCCCTGGGTCAGTCAATGAGTTGCCTGGGCTAGCCCCAGGTGAAGTTGTTTACGGACATGGGCGATGCTGACTACTTATCAACAGGTAGTACGTCTGCCAATGTGCCTATCAAATGACATCCATAGGCATCAAGGGTTTATGGGAAATGTTCCTCAAATATCATCAGCAAAAAAAATGATGACGATATACCTTTTCAGGTGCAGTTTGTGATTGTGGGATTGCATTCAGCGCGTAGCTTGTCCTACGAATGTGGGTATCCAACCCATATGAAATGGATAGTGGTAGTCCAGACGATATTTTTTTTGAATATGTTCGGACAGTTTTACTACAACACATATTGCAAAGGCGACGAGAAGAGCAAAAAATCCTTAAACGGTGTTCATAAAAGCGAAACAACTAAAACGAATTAGGATACAGATTCTGAAAAATATAAATTATTAAAGCAAATATTTTTGAGTATTTTTGCGCCTTATATTTTAAGTGGTTGATATGTATGGGGAGGTGACAGAATTAGCTTGACCGTGTTACATATACCGTGTACGTTACGCATCGGGGGTTACGTTGACCATTTCCTAAATACAAAGAAACTAGCCAGGACTACTCGATAGGCACATCCGTACGATTCGGTGTCAGTAAAAATACTGGTGCTGGTCTGCTCCTTTAACTAAACCGGTTTCACTAAAGAAGTTATTTCATTAAAGAATTTCCTATTCCTGATCGATCGATGAACCTCCATGCCGTGGCTAGTTGAATGCGACAGGCCTGGGATTAGCCGTCCAGAAGAGACCTGCAGTGGGCAGTGAGGGTTGATGATTAATTCGTCATTATTACTACTTTTTTTAAAGAGGAGGGGGCAAATAGTCGGTTCACCGCATGGTAAGTGAAAGCGACATCCACTGACACCTGCTACACTCTAGGGTTAGCAGGTGGGTTGCGAGCCTTTCAAAAATATGAGCATGCTCTTTTCTTGAAGGTTGTATCAGTTCGGAAACACCGTTAGTGGCAACTGATTCTATATATTCGTCGTACGAAGCAGGAAATGCCGTAAAAATCAAGTTGTTGTGGATTTCCGAACATCAATATGGTGAGGTTGTTTGAAGCTTTTACGCGATGTCCGGTGTGGAATTCTGCTGCAGGTATTTCGAACAATTCCTCAGAACACTCCCCGTGGTAGATGCGGTAGAAGAATCAGCGCGATCCGAAATATCTACCTAGCGCCAAAGAATCAAGCCGATTGGAGAGAACCTTGCTATTGACGATTCGAGCCGCCCGGCGCTAGTGATGGCAATAACGGCTGGTTTACAATAATGAATTATTCTGTTGTGTTATTTTGTAACAACTGTTGTTGTAAACTGTTATCTGTTATGTGAATTGTGACAATAATATATTGAAAAAATGGTTGCCTGTAAAGTCGGTTTTACGGGCGAAGATTTTACGTGACATCGTTTCGGTGACTCATCGTAACGTTACCGAGCGTTACACTTTTTCATAAGTGACTCCCAGCCGCAACCTAATTTAAGACGTTGTCACGTCAAAAAAATATTGCGTGCCTATTCTTACCATTGCGCCATCGTTTCAATAATGACAACTGACAACAGGACAATTGTTTATTTATAATAATAATAATATCAACCCTTATATCGCGGGTTAAGAACTAGAGTAGCGTAAGGGTAAAATGACAACTTTACAGGAGAGCCGAAAAACAACTCAAATTTACCTATCGCTATCTTATAGCTCTTGTATGGCAAAATCTATAATAATTAGAAATATGATTTTTACTAATAATAAAGATTTATTTATCGGCTATAGAATAATGTTATTTTTTGGGCAGTTAAAAAACGTTTTTATTTTAATAAAGTTTATTTTTCAAAAAAAGGTTGACACGTTATTTTGGCTGTTATATAAATTTAATCATTTAGGAAATGCAACGGAACTTCCGTTAAAATGGCCTTAAAATAATAACAAAAATCTTCTAAAATATATAATAATAAAAATAATAATTATTCGTGGTTGACTTGAAAAAATTTGGAAAAAATATGATATGTTGGAGGAATAACTCCAGACCGACACAGCTTTTGCAAATCATGGTACTTATCTGCTGATATAGCTATGTGACTACTGTAAGCTTTATGAAAAATAACTCTTGACGATGTTTTTTTTTCTTTTTCTTTAACGCCGGGAAATGCTTTGAGGTATCCCACGGGGGAGTGTCTCCCCAGGCGGGTATGTGGGACTCGCTGCGCCCGAAAGGTGGTAAGGTGGACGCAGCTTTACCCACTAAAACCCGGCGGCACTCCAATGCCGCTTTTGGTGAGGTGCCCCGGATCTAATGAGCAAACAGGGTACCTCGACGGCTAGTCAGCTCCTCAAGGGACCGACGCCACCTCCACAGAGGGGTTGTCCCGCACCACAGAACAACCCCTACCAACGTCAGGACAGTACAATGGGGTAAGGTTCCAATCATCGCCCTTTGTTCCCCTGCTCTTTTGTCCCCTCTTTTTATAAGAGGGGTACAAAGAGCAGCTCCCTCGGCTCAATTTGCTTCGCCCAAGGTGCTGGGCACACCCTAGGCTAGTCCCACTGCCACGACAAAGATTGAACCGTGGTGGGGACAAGGTTGCTCTTTTGACCCTTCTGAATACCTTAATTTTGATTTTCAAACAATGCACCCTCATCAGTATTTGTTTTAATCATAACAGTTTTCAGTTTATTTAAATCAAAAAATCTTTCTGTCCCATTTATTATACTTTGTAAGGATTTATTCTTGACGCAGTATTAATAGTAGTGTAGTAACGGACGGACGGATTAAAAATTGGTATTGATTTCATGGCCAGCTCTATTATAGCTTCATCTCTTTGTCTTCTCGCTTCAAATTTTCTCTGTAAATGAGCTTCATGTTCACCTTTTTTGACTTATTTCTCTTTAAAATCATTCATAAGTTTGTTCAATCGGAACATTTTATTTATGGAAGACTATAAAATCAAATAACAAAACAATATTATAATATAAGCTAATTAAAAAAAACCATCAAAAGCATAAAGCTAATTGGGCCGAGGGGGCTCTTTGTGGGGTACAAATAAGAAGTACTTATAAGAAGAGGGGACAGAAGAGCAGGGGGCAAGGGCTGAGGATGGGAACCTCACCCCATTGGGACAGTACCCCAACGTTGGGAGGGGTTGTTCTGTTGTGCGGGACAACCCTTCTGTGGAGGTGGTCGGTCAGTCGGTCCCTTGCGGGACTGACTAGCCGTCGAGGTGCCCTGTTTGTTTTCTAGATCCGGGGCACCTCACCAAAGGCGGCATTGGTGGCACTCGCCGGGTTTTAGTGGGTAGAGCTGCGTTCATTTACGCTGTCGGGCGCAGCGAGTCCCACATACCCGCGTGGGGAGACCTACTCCCCCGCGGGATGCCTCAGAGCATTTCCCGGCGTTAAAGAAAAAAAAATGCATTGATAATATTTGTTTTGAGCCAGACATTAACTTATTGAAATCTCCTTTCAGAACAGTATACACAGTCTTCATCAGATAGTTCCTCTGGTTGCCTGGATTATCCGGCAAAATTTATTAGTATTTCTTCCAGGTCTATAGATATTGCATTAGCATCACTGTCAAATACATATATGCAATATGATGACGGGCCAAGTAAAGCCTGGATAAATTATGGTCAAATTCAGAACTTCGATTATATAAAGATTTCAGTACCTAATATTTTAGAATTCCAGAAACATTTCATAAAAGTGCGTAATATTGTACTATAAATTGTCTGCACTTTCCTTGTTATTAGGAAACTTGTTAGACGACGACAATACCATAAGGCATTTCATGAAGAGAGTTTTTAGATTAAGTCCAATTAATCCAAAATATTTATAATAAATTATTTGGCTCGAAAAGTGACCAAATGAAAAGACTTTACTTTAAAAATATCTTCAAGAAGACATTAATACGAGGGCGGCACTGAAAATTTCGGGAATCAAGGAAGTGACACAACATTACTATTTAAAAATGTATTTATCGCTTTTCGAAGTATTCTCCGCGAAATTTGGCACATTATTCCATACGATGGAACCAATCATTGAAGCAACCATTCCATTCGGAAGTTGGGGTCTCCAAAATATGTTTTCTTGCTCTAAAAACTCTTTTGTTCTGTGCGCGGTGTGAGAACTCACATTGTCGTGATGGAGGATGATGCAGCGGTTGCAGTTCTCTTTACGGAGTTCAGAAACGACCTGTGGCAAACAAATGCTAGCATTCCATTCTGCATTAACCGTTCTTTGTCCCTCAAGAGGAATAGTCGCAACATGTCCGGTTTTGGAGACAAACGTGGCCACCTTTTTTTTTGCAACACTCCGTGAACGAACATTTTTTGTTGGCTTTAACTCATTTTCGAACACCCAAACTCGTTACTGGTCTTTTGTTTCGGGTTCGTACGCGTTTATCCAGGATTCGTCACCTGATACGATATTGTATACAGCATTTGAGGATCCTGCGTGGAATCTTTCGAGAGTTCTGACGCACCAAGTAACGCGAGCCGCTTTTTGCTCTTCACAGAGCAAATGCGGTATCCATCGGGAAAACAACTTTTTTACACCTAATAAAATAACTAAACTAAATAACAAATAATCTTGCATGTTCATGACTTGCATTTGACTCATGCCAATGTCTAAAGTTGCCTGAATTTCGCGGTATGTCACATGTCGATCTTCCTCAATCAGCTTACGCACAGCATCAACGTTTTCTTGGGTGACTGCAGTTTTTGGACGACCTTGACGGGGATCGTCACTGAGCTTGACACGTCCACGTTGAAATTCAGCAAACCAGCGATAAATTGTGGCTTTGGATGGAGCTTCATCACCAAATGCAGAAATCATCCGGTCAACACACTGTTTTTGTGTTAAACCACTTCGAAAGTCATAATAAATCATCGCTCTAGAATTTTCTCGAGTCAATTCTATTTTCTCAACGACTAAACAAGTTTGACAAGACCTTGTGACAAGACCGAGAATCTTTTTTTAAATAAATAAATGGTATTCGATTTTTAAAACAAAGGAGTTTAATTCAATTAAAAAGATTTTAATATGATAGGAACAGTGGAAATATTCCATTCCCGATACTTTTAGTGCAGCCTATGTACTCTTGGCTCTTTTTTGATCTGTTGACAAGAGAATTAAGAAAAAATCAAACGCTTTTTATTAGTTTTAAAAGACCATTTTGCAAAGTTGTTGTCAGACTTTAAGGTTACACAAGTCGCTCATCTTTCCATACAAACGCAGAACAGTAATTACTACAATGTTTGACGTTAACCATGAAAAACAGCATATTATAAATTGATCTCGTCGTTATCTATGTCTGTATGTACCCAAAATCGTAAAAAAATATACATTAAAAAAATACAAGCTTCTAAACTTTCGTATTTCAACACTGATTTTAGCCCAACTTTGGGCGTAAATATACCGAGTATACCGAGCACGAAAGCTGAAAAATAAAGCCCGTACAGATATAGTTTAGTTATTCAAAAGACAAAATAAATTTATTTTGCAAAAATACACTTATTAGTCTTTCTATAATAACTGTTTTGCTAAAAGGACATTTTCGGAATGAATCATTGTGCATTTCATTCTACATGCATGTTCGCGCACAATATCAGGTGAGATAGCAATCATTTTGTTAGAGTTCGCGCCATCGACTAGTTCAACCTTAAGAGGACGCATTCAAAATTTTGGCGTCAATAATTTCAAATTATTTCAGTAATTACAAAACGAACGAAAATATAAGTTTCAATACATGATAAGGTAACTTAAAAAAAAACGAACATTACCTCCTATTAAAAAGAGATTTACATCTTATGGGGAAACGGGACCGGCTTAGTCTCTTAACTTTCTTTTTAGATGAGTCTACTCATGTTCTGTAAAATTTTAAAAGCAATTTCTCCAATTATCGTTTTTAACGCAATAAAATAATTAAAAGAATTTTGTCGTTTACGTCCTTCTGTATTAGAATCATTATTGTTTAACAATATGTCGCCTTAAGCCAATGGATCAAAGAAATCTTGAAGGCTAGCGGCATTAGACACTTCTATTTTAGCGCTAGGTGTTAGCATTGAAACAATAAAAAAAATGCTGCAGGATGGTCTGATTTTTCGCAGTTTTTTGCTATATGAAATCAAAGATATACATGTAGGAATGTAAATGAATTTGCTTTATCATTACTTGATGCTTAAGAGACCCTTTACCTATAAATAATTATATATACTATACAATTTTAGGTTAATAAAAGTAATGATTGCCTAAAAGAAGGCAATCATTTTCAAACAAAGTTCTTTCATTTCACTAGTTACTCTAAACATCATACAATATGTAAAACTGATATCGCAAAGAATGAAGCCGAGAAACATAATTTAAGATCAAACGAACTTCGAAAGTGAAGTTCGATCTTAATTATGTGAACGGCTTCATTCGACGCGATTAACAATCACCCACCCTTAAAGATAAACATGACCCATTCCCTAGTGTAAAAAAAAACTACCATAATATTATATTTACAACTTTAAACTAAATGAGCAAGAATCGTCGAGCCCGCAATCAACTAGTGGGGTATAAGAGTGGGGTGAGCGGGTAAAAAACGGGTTACAGACAAAAAAAAACAACTTTAAACTAACGTGCAAGGCTGGTAGTATCGTATGCTACTACAATATGTAAAACTAAAAATCATTTTACAAAAAATTAAAACCGACTTCAAAAATACTAAACTAAAAAGTAATAAAGTAACTGTGTTTCTCTAATTTTTGTGCTAACAATTTATAATCGACTTAATCTTCTGCTAATGTACAAACTTTGCGTTTATCCGTCATTATAATTTCTTTTGGAGTCGGTGTCAGCCAAGGTAGGTAGGTAGGGTACAGCAACAAATAAGACACCGACTCCAAAAGTAACAAAGAGTGTAATACACACTTACATTACTGACATTTTAAATATTTGACATCAACCACGGTCATTGGACCGGGGTGTCTGACATCCTAATGTCGAAAGGTTATTCAAGAAACTGCCTTACACATCAGTCTTCCCGTGACCGTGGTTGCTGTCAAGTTTCTATTATAATCATTAGTCATTTTAGGTTTCCGTTAAAACCTTACCCAAAGGGTAAAACGGGAACTCCTGTTCGTGACTCCACTGTTCGTCTGTAAAAGGATGTATCTCATGAACCGTGATAGATAGATGAAAAATTCACAAATGAAATATTTCTGCTGCCGCTATAACAAAAAATAAAAACAGTATAAAATTAATATTAAAGGCATATTAATATAACAATATATTTTATAATTTTATATACCTACAACAAACGTATTTTTTTGTATGTTGTATATATTATGCTATAATAATAATAATAATATCAATGGAAGCTTTCACACCACGTCAATCTCGTCCCGTGGTAAGTTCTCGAAGAACTTGTGTTACGGGTACCAGACAACGAAAATATTTTTTGAAGTGTAAACTTCTTTTAGCGCGGTACGCATATTTTAGATGAGATAAAATCTGTGAACTCAAGACACCGCACGCGAGCACTGGAGACGCAGTTTGACGTTTGATTTATTTATAAAAGATTATGCTATATTTGTTTTGCAAATTTTGTTGCTTCTAAATTATGTCATGCGGCCATTTTGTGCGCCGTTTAAATTGTATAGGTTGTCACAATCTTTTACAGTCTGTATTATAGGTATTTGAATTTAATTGTTTTGCTTTTACTTCTATCAGCTGTTCCTTTGACTGGTTGGGTTAGTTTTTTATTTATTTAATAATATACTTATAGAGTAGTTTATTAATTGTCATTTTTGTTTTTTTGTTTTTTTGTCACATTGTCTTTGAACTTATCTGTACTGAAGCTAGCTCGCTGAGAAAATCGGCCAGTTTTAAATATTACTTTAGAAAACAATTTACAATTAATTTCAAAACAATGTTAAAAGCTTTAAATAAATATAAACTAAAATATGTATTTGCATTTTCATTATTATATTTGAATTAACGTCATAAGTCAAAACTCGTCTTTCAAATATCTTTTAAAGCCTAGATTCACAAATGCCCTCGGCTAAGGCACATACATTTGGTTTGTATTTTCTACCTACTAAAAGTTTTTAATCCCAAGTCAATGTACTTGCTACATTATATTAGGAAGTGTTATTTACCCCGCCATAATGTATTCTATTTAATTTCGTTTTAAAAACAAGAGAAGTATCATCAGCGTATAATTCCAACTTTTATTTATTTTGCAATACAGACATTTACGAGATAAAGAAGAGAAATGGAACGTGAATCGATCCTTGTGGGAGCCTTATCTCTTTTAGTTCCGATTATTAGAAAGATATATTATGTACCCGATAAGTAGAAATTTGGAAAGATATAAATACACTCTTAATTTAAATTCCTCATCATAATATATTGTATGTTGTATACTGTCAAATGCTTTTGCCAAGTCATGAATTATGGACACTATTGAAATAATACCGAAAACTTTTACCAGTGGCAGCTGGATATGATGCGCTGCACTCTGGTCTAGACAGGTACCACAATCCTGCTTATTTCTTCCATGAAACAGTTTTGCTATTTTTAGGACGGACTATTCTCTGGGTGGTGTGACATGTGTCGCCAGCATTCTTCGCCTTAGGCTTCAAGGAATATCTAAGGTGCCATACAGATTGGAACCCTAGTGCAAGCGGCCCGATGCAAACCGCCCGCGGACCCCTCAGTGGCAGCATGCAGTCGGACGCAAGTTTGATCACAACCACGACGCCGCCCCCGGTCTCCTGTGTTGGGTGCGAGCAACCGACAAGCCTGAACAAACCCAAGCGCATGTGACGTCATAATGTTAGTTTTTACTAATTGCAGTTGATATAGAAATAATAAGTACAGTCTTTTGATCTATTTAATTTTGCTGTCATTGTTAAATATTCTTTATATTGAAAATATCGAAGCTCAGAAGTTATCGTTCTTGTTTTGTACCATTATGTATGAATACTACAGAAATAACTCCTGACAAAATGTTTTTAAATGGTCCTCAAGGTGACAAACATCGAAATAAATTGTCAATGGATCAAGTTCAATCAGTGCACTGCGATAATCCCAAAAACGTTTTTTTTTGTTGTAAAAATCATTTCGATGTAAGTATTAATTAACACCATTGTTATTAATTATTATTTATCTAAGTAAAGTCCGTCGGAAGGATTGGATCTCCCTCCAGCGGCGCAGAGGCCCTTCTCGCCACCTCCCTAGTTACCTACTCTACGTGGGGGCCTACGGGGGGAGTTGCGACTATTTGGCTCGGAATGCACTGACTCTCGAGTGTATCGGCTAAACATTCCGCTTTGTCGGCGTCCTCTAGTGCAGGCGCGCGAAATAATCTTTTTAACGAAGGCATAGGTGCCTACGTCTTTTTCATTGAATTTGGCATTTATAAAGCGGTAATATAAAGGCTATTTACACAAATATAGTAATTTTATCCTTATCATATAAAACTATGATATTAAAATATAAAACAATTATATTATGTAATGCATACATAAAATAATTGTTTTATATTCCTCCACCGCGTCTGTCTGTCTGTACACGATAAACTCAAAAGCTATTCGATGGATTTTCATTCTGTTTTCAAAATGAGATACAGTAGTAATTCCTGGGGCAAGTTATTATGTAAATTGGTAAATAATATAAGGATAATCATTGTAAGAGTCGAAAAAAAGGAGCCGCTTGGGAGCTTACTTTGAAAACGTTGCATTTCCTTTAGGGATATAACAAAATAATATTATGGTGGGATATTCCTCCTATATATAGGAAAAGTAAAAAAAATGATGATCATCAATCCGGATAACTCCGTAAATCTAAGTTATATAAGTGAGGTTAGCCTTCTGTACAGCGTGCTGTAAGAAAATAACACAGGTAGTAATGGTGAATATTAAATTTGCCTATATATTAGTAGGAGTGTAAAATAGAAATCGATCTATTGAATATACGAAGACTTGGTTATATCCCTAAGTTTTTTGCTATTTGCTCATTTTTATTTTATATAATTCATTCTAACCAAACTGCTTGTTGTAGTTTACTTATAGATACTATAATATAGAAACGTTGCGGACTGTACATTTAACTAGTATCTACTATGCATCACGGAAAAATAAATGTCAAGTGATTAACCTCATACATAAATGCACATGAACACTTGTAAACAAGTGAGAATTCAATTTACTTCAATTTTCGGCTTCAGTCGAGGAGTACTTGTATTAGAGGAAACTTTTTTGTTTTATAAATATTTATAAACATTATATGTGTTTTGTAAGTAGCATTCGACAGTAACTCTTTGAAATATTAGAAATGGCGCTAGTAGCAAGATACTTTAAGAATTGGTACGAAATAGTGGTAGAAATTCCAGGTGAGTCGAGTATTTATTTTAAAATATTCATGAAAAAGGAACTCTAGTTAGCAACAGCGTAGAATCTAAATAAATCTGATGACAAAGGGATGCCAAACGAGGAATCAAGCCTCTAAAGCTGTAGCGTTTGTTAGTTATGATTTTTTCTAAAAATTACTTTCATTATTAATGTCTTTTTATTCTAGTCCAAATAAAAATTTGTTTGTCATTACTCATGTTTTCAGGTAGAACTTAGAAACCTTCGATCGGCATGATTTTTAAATTCAGATAACTTAATTTAGTCAGACAGACAATATTTAAATTCTATAAATCTTATTTTCTCGAGGGATATGGTAAAAGGATATAATGAAGAAAAGAAGGAAGAATGCATAGTTGGGAAATAATTATCGACCAATCACGTTTAATAATGTGTCCAGTCACTTACATCTAATATAAATTGCCATAACGTGTCTGACATTACCCTATGAAGTCAACGGTCGACATTGTCTGCGTTGGACTTAAAGGGTTTAGGTTTTAGGCATCTTGCCTTATCATATTGTCAAGGTTCTTCCGAAAGAATCCTGAGTAGCCGTTATTTTCTTTTTATCTTTTTTCATTTTGATATATTTTAACATTTATTTATACATACATAGTTTAAGGTCTATTCGCACAGTAATATTTCACCGCAAAGTTTTTATTCTCTCGTATTTAATTCCACGATCGGAATCACTCGTAGTACGCACGGCGAATAAAATTCCATACTATTTTTGCTAGATTAATTAAGTTCTTGGCTTAGACGCACGCTTAAAATGGTCAAGCGAACTATCATTTTAAATTATTTAATACTAAGGTGGCGTAACAGCCACACCACATAGACATTGGACTCACCCACTTACATCTCGCCTTCAATATTCTATCGAGGTATACTTAATCAAATTTGTCCTATAGGAGGTCTCCGCATCAACTCTCTGCATCAACGAGATTATTTGCTCCACATCAATCTCGTCATTTTCTTGCACGGCCTCCAATTGTGCAGGAGAAGAAACGCGACATCTTTTCAATAGTAATGAAGGAAACGCGCGGATTTTATTCTGCAGTGCGGACATAGCCATACTTAATATAAACTGCACAATATATTCACGCGGAAATAAATCGCACCACTTCGCGTTCAATTTGCATCAAATCACATATATGTTTTTTCCAGCGCGATTTTTTTTCGTTTCGTAGTGTGGCTACGTCTTAAAATCTTGCGATAAAATATTGCTGTGCAGACAGGCCCTTAAGACAAGGCATTCGAATTTTCGGTAGTGTACATTTCGATATTCGAAGCAAAGTAAATTAATTACGTAAATGAAATTTTAGTATGCTATTTTCCATTACATTATATTCTAACGAACTGGGATAGGATAACACGATTAGTGAAAATTCCTCCAATAGATTTTCATTCCAAAGAAGTGTCCATTTTGTTTTTTGCTAATTATTCCGAAACTATATGTGTTCATACTTAGGAATTTTCAGAAACGATAGTAATGCTAGGTACTAATCTAGCCAAATGCGGAAAATCATGTTATTTATGTAGTTTATGTTATCTGATTTATTTTATACTTTCGGGACTTATGCCGCATACGCCATTGTGTTGTGTCTCTCTTTTGCGCTCGGAAGTAAATTAACTATCCCATCGAAACTAAATATAATAAAAAATAATAAATATGGTTCATTTTATTTAAGTTTATTGCCGCATTTTTTTGATTGATGTATATTTTTGCGAACATACCATGTATGTAGGTACTAAGCAGTGAACGAAAAAGTACTAAGACGTTATAGTGAAAATGGCAATTTCTTTTTTTTAATGATACAATTTTAACTTTTTTTTTTATGGCATAGTAGGGCAATGAGCAGTTGAAGCCGTTTGGCGACTACCGACGCCCAAACACATCCGCACAACCAAAGATTATGCAGATGCGTTGCCCTCCTTTTCCCTAACTCCCCCCCCCCCCCCCCAATGGGCCACCGGAAACTCACAAATCGCACGAAACGCGACAGCATAGCTGTCACTTGACGTCGTTGTTATGTGAGTGAGAGGTACCACCCCGGTCGTGCGGGCCCAGTTCGACTGCAATGCAGCATGTCACTACCTCTTACTATTACTATATAAATGAAATATGACTTAAATTATTTGTTTAATATGCATATTATATACATACGTTGAGTATGTGGATGACGCTTTGTCTATCACTTTTACTATAATGTACTTATTAATATTTGTTACACGTGTACTTTAAATAAATGAATAGGTACTGTTGCTTATTTTCAGATCCGAGGGTAAAAACACTGCCACTGGCTCAACCAATTCATTGTATAGCTATTACGGCGCTATATTTTATGTTCGTTTACAAATGGGGTCCCATGCTTATGAAAAACCGCCCACCATTCAAGATAGACAAAATTGTTATGGTTTACAATGCATTGCAAATATTGGGGTGTGCGTACGTATTCTTTAAGGTAATTATGGCGTGTATTTTAATTAACTATGTATTTTAATAATTATGCCTAAGATATTACATTGCTTACCACAAAGTTTAAAAAGAATGCTCTCTATGGTAAACGATCCGTAATCTAATTGTTTTTGATAAACATAATATAAACATATTAATTTTGATTTTTTAAAATAATAATAATAATAATATACAGTAGAAGGGTCGCGTGCCAGTGGGAGGGTTGCACTTGCCGGTGTCAGGGTTGTGCTGTGCCTCGCTCCCATCTGCTTAGGTACCACCATCTTGATTGTTTCTCACAGCTTTCTTGTGTTTCGGACAGAAGGGCAAGACAGGCAGTGTAATTTCTGGCACCGAGACTGAACATCTTATGGTTCAGGATAAGTAGCACATGGGTTACCTGGGCTAGTTCCAGGTAAACTAGTTTATGTTTAGGGGCACTTACTATCAAATAGCACATTTGCCAGTTGGTCTTTTAAAGTAAAAGATGAATATATATATATATATATATATATATATATATATATTATATATATCAAATGTTTTACGTAGTAACTTAAAACGTAGAGAAAAATTGGAAAACGTAGAGTTTGTAGTATAAAAGTATTCTCACAGCTTCGGTATATTTTTATATTAGGTAAGAAAATAAACTTGTATAACTTATAGTTTAAAAAAGTAAAATACTATTTTTTTGTATTTTTAAGCATATTTTTAAAACAAATAAATAAAAAATATATAAGCACATACTTATCATTCTGTAATTAACTACAACAAGCATTCTAATATACAAATAGCGTCTGTCTTAAATATAGTAACGTAGTAATTTTTTTGAATATAATAGCAAAGGGTCATTCGAGTCAGGCACGATTAATATGTACTTTTATTTTAATTAACTCTATTCATAGCAATGGTACTTCCTGTCAAGGCAACACAATTTACTTTTCGATTTATATTTAGAATTACATATTGTTTTCTAATGTTTGCGCGAATTTCACTCATTATAATGAAACAATTTTTTACGGATTTTATCGGCACAAGGGATCTGTGATGAGCAGCACCTGGAGACCGAACTTCAACATGTCAAGCAAGTACTGCGTGACAACAAGCTTCGGGTACCGCGTCTCCGTCACAGTGAACGTGTGAAACCAGCCACCGTCGAGCGAGTACCTGCTGTGCTACCGTTTATGAAAGGCGTCACTGACAAGATTGGCTTCATCCTAAAGCGAGCTTCTATAAAAACTTATTTCAAGCCGCCTAAAAAGATAGGTCAATTCTTACCATCTGTCAAGTGTCATATACCCTTACAAGATGCAGGAGTATACAAGCTTGATTGTGATTGTGGCCTCTCTTATATAGGCCAAACCAAAAGATCAATTAAAACTCGCGTTAAAGAACATATAGCTGACTTAAAACATCGTCGCTACACTAAGTCTGCAATCTGTGAACATAGTCTAGACAAAGCTCGCCATTATATTAGATTTGATAAACCACAGATACTCGCAAAAGAACACCGATTCCAACCAAGGATGATCCGCGAGGCTATTGAAATTAAAAAACATCCAAATTTCAATAGAGAAGATGGCTGGCTCTTACCACCTGCTTGGGATCCCATTATTAAAATAATTAAATAAAAAACCAAGCATAATATGCCACAGATTAAAGATGCAGTTAGCACTTTCTGCGTAGAGAGGACTTATTAAAATAATGATGTATCATAGGGTAGTTTCGAATAACTTTGTAACATTAGGACATCTGTCACCTCAGTCCTCCCGTGACCATGGTTGCTGTAAAGTATCCGAAACGTCGGGCTTGTAAAAATCTTAATAAACCGCGATAAAATCCGTAAAAAATTGTTTCATTATAATTTAGAATTACATTTCAACTATGCAATTTAGAAACAATGGAGTTGACGTGCCTTGTTGGACAAAAACTCCTATTTAAATAAAGGTAACAAAACAAAAAAAAACTATGCAATTAACATACATAAAGTTAATATTAGGTATATTAATAGGATCGGATAGGAGGCGGAATAGAGTAACAGACACGAGCTGTCAAACGAAACCGAAATGGAATTGCATTTGTGTGCGTCAAAATTGCTTATGAGTGCGTGTAGTGATGTATATCATGTCGCTTCATCGAGCATGTACCTAACCAGAATAGAGTGGTAATGTTATGTGTTTTGTATGAAAACAAATTCCTTCAAATTTGTGCTGCGACGCTACGCCAGTTCTGAGCTCTGATTGGTCAACTGATG
Source organism: Helleia helle (assembly GCA_963853865.1). NCBI lineage: Eukaryota > Metazoa > Arthropoda > Insecta > Lepidoptera > Lycaenidae > Helleia > Helleia helle. The sequence continues at coordinate 2,409,438 of OY971425.1, read as the reverse complement.
GCCATTGACGATTGGCCTATGTGACGTAAATACAGATCACTGGTTGGTTGAATTGCTATTACGTCTGTGACAAATCACTGACCAGTTTCGAAATTCTATCGAGATCTAAAATGTTTATTTATTATGTTTTCTTTAAAACCCTTATACATATTTTATACATTTTTATAAACCTACTGTCATCATTTATAACATAAAACAGTATTTACACATATATCTTTACACAGTAAAATATTACAGATCAAAAACCTATGAACTTTATACATAAATAATAATAAATAAATAAAGATATTTTTATTCAATGTTGTATATCGAAGTATCTTATTGAACGTCAAATGACTCTACTACCGGTTCCAAAACTAGTCCACTGAGAAGAAACGGTGAAACAAACTCAGTGAAACTAATCTTTTCAATATTTTACAATATAGGTACATCATATGCTATAATTATACATAGAAGCCTCGTAGGAAACGCCTTATGCCCAAGGTGTGGTATCTTCAATAAATTCTTTTTTTTTTTTTGTAGTATCCTTTACCACACAAATGTTCTTTAACAGTTTTTTGAATTTATTTATTGATAGGTTTTGAACGTTTTCTGGGATTCTATTGTAGAAACGTATACATTGACCCATAAAAGAATTACTGACCTTATGTAGCCTAAAATATGGCACAACAAGTTTATGTTTGTTCCTTGTGTTTATATTGTGATTATCGCATTTTTTAACAAATTCGTTTACATTTTTGCGAACATTCATCACGTTTACAAAAATGTATTGAGATGTATTGAGACAGTCAAAATTTATATTTCTTTAAATTTCTCTCTTAATGATATTCTGGGACCCAGACAGTAGATATCCCGTATAGCCCGCTTCTGCAGTATGAAAATTGTATTGACATCCGCGGCATGTCCTCAAAGCAAAATGCCGTAGGACATAAGACTGTGGAAATACGCATAATATACTAGTCTAGACGTATCAACATCCATAATTGATCTGATTTTTCTAATCGTAAAAACTGCAGAACTGAGTCTACTCGATAAGGCTATATGGGGCGCCCATTGGAGATTGGCATCTAAGGTAATGCCAAGAAAGGTAGTTAAATCCACCAAGTCCATTATCTCCCCACTTAATGTTACATTGGTTTGTACTTGCTTAACATTAGGTAGTGTGAATCTAATCAATTTAGTTTTATTGCAGTTAAGTAACAAATTATTGACACTAAACAAATATACAAACTTTGAAAGAGCATTATTTACTTCGTCAGAAACCATTTGTTGTCATTTAACTGTAAATATTAAAGAAGTATCATCGGCAAACAATTGTATTTCATGCTTATCCTTCATGAGAAAAGGTAGGTCATTTATGTAAGCGAGGAAGAGAAACGGACCCAGAATGGAACCTTGAGGCACCCCCATTTTTATGCTGGTACCAGAGGAACTTTTATTATTTACAATTACCTTTTGTGTTCTGTTATTGAAATAGGATGCTAATAGTTTAAGTTATGTGCCCCTGATACCATAGTGATGTAATTTCCTGATCAATGTTGCGTGTTGAACACAATTAAAAGCCTTGGTCAAATTGCAATATACACCTAAGGCATCCTGAGATTCATCCCAGGCTGTATAAATATGTTTCAGTAGGTGAACTCCAGCATTAGTTGTAGATCGCCCCTTAGTAAATACATACCTACTGCTGCTACAATTATTAAAAAAATACCGCTAAGATAGGTGCAATTATTTCTATAATATATTAAATCGTTTTAACCGACATGCCCCACAAGTCTGTAGGATTTTTGACATTGATAAGTTTTAAATCACCTATAACATCTTTGGAGCAGATGGAATGAAATTTAAAAACAATATATATTAGGTAACTCACTTTTTTTATTCATCAATAACTTTAAAAATATTAATTTTAAACTATCGTCACAATTCTTTTTGTGTTCATATGTGCAAATTGAATCCTTTCTTTTGACATAAGTTTCAAATTGATAATAATATAATAATTAAATTTTCAATTTTTCATATAAAATTCTTACCTACTATCAAGTTTTCTTTATAACACGTATAATAAATTCGACCCAATCTGAGTTCTATTACAATAATTATAATACTAAATTAAACCTTACAAGGCTAATAAGAATCTTACAAATCCTCATCCTGTTAACATTCCCAGGTGACTCATATCTCTACCTCATATAAGTACTTTAACCCTTTACCTACGGATGTCAACCAGAGTTGATCGTAGGTTAACATTCCTGAATACGGTTGGCAACTATTGTGGATCGAGAACAGGGTAATCTTTTGTGAATTTTTGCAAGTGAATTTGGTCATTATTTCTCTGCATTAAAGGTTTGTTAATAGAGTCGATACTATCATGATGTTGAGGAAAATTTTCCACAAGCCACTATTTTATCGACTGACCACTGAGGTTGCCACCCGCACTACTGCATGAGTGCAAAATACAAAAAGTGTCATGGCGGCAGCCAGTGTTGTTGTGTAACAAACCGATATGTCGGTAATTGTGTGACTTGTGTTTAGTTACTTACTAGCTGTTGCCCGCAGCTTCGCCCGCTTTTACTTAGATTTACAGCCGTTCGGATTGATGATGATTATTTTTATGGCCTAAGTTACGCCTTATAACATCAGCTATCTGCCAATGAAAGTCTCGTCAAAATCGGCTTAGCCGTTTTATAGATTAACCGGAACAAACAGACAGACAACATTGATTTTTTTAATGTAAGTACCGTATATTATTTCATAGCTTTTACCCGCGACTTCGTCCGGATGTAATATTAAGATTTTTTTTAAATCCTATTTTTCGAATAATATGGTTGCAATTTACGGGTTCCATACTATCTTTGTGCCAAATTGATGAAATTTGGCACAAAATTTTGTTCAGTAGTTTAAGCGTGAAGAAGAGACAGACAGACAGACACAGACAGACAGAGTTACCTTCGCATTTATAATATTAGTAAGGATGAATTATTCTATTAATACATTTTGGATAAATTACTAAAATACGGAAACAGTATTTCATTAAAAACGCGTGCTATACAAAAGTAGTACATCTTGTACTAGCGTGATCTACATTTTGTGTTAACGCCATCTATTGACACGTCTGAAAAACTTATTGTTACACTTATACATCTTATCATCTTGGGTCTCAAACTATCTCCATATCAAATTTCACTCAAATCGGTTCAGTTGTTTAACAAATACATAGTCCCGGAGTTTTAGCTGCACAACTCCCGTTCTCGTGGGATTTTCAGAATAACAACTATTTTAAGTCCTACGTTAAGTTCCAAAGTATCTTCATATCAAATTTTACCCAAATTTGTTCAGTGGTTTAGAAGATAGACAGTCCCGGGGTTTTACCCGCATAGTTCCCGTTCCCTTGGGATTTTCAGGATAACAACTATTTAATGTCCTACGTCTGGTTTTAAAGCATCTTCATATCAAATTTCACCCAAATCCGTTCCGTGGTTTAATAGATAGACAGTCTTAGGGTTTTACCCGCATATTTCCCGTTCCCGTGGAATTTTTAGGATAACAACTATTTTATACCCTACGTTAAGTTTCAAAGTATTTTCATATCAAATTTCACCCAAATCTGTTCCATGGTTCAGAAGATAGACAATCCCGGGGTTTTACCCGCATAAATTCCGTTCCCGTAGGATTTTCAGGATAACAACTATATTAAGTCCTACGTTAATGTCCAAAGTATCTTCATATCAAATCTCACCCAAATCTGTTACTTGGTATAGAAGATAGTCAGTCCCGGGGTTTTACCTGAATAGTTCCCGCTTTCGTGAGATTTTCAGGATAAGAACTATTTTAACTCCTACGTTAATGTCCAAAGTATCTTCATATCAAATCTCACCCAAATCTGTTCCGTGGTATAGAAGATAGTCACTCCTGAGGTTTTACCCGCATACATAGTTCCCGTTCTCGTGGGATTTTCAGGATAAGAATTATTTTATTTCACCAATTCATTAATAGATGGCACTATTATATAAAGTCCTACGTTAAGTTTCAAAGTATCAACATATCAAATTTCACTCAAATTTGTTCCGTGGTTTAGAAGATAGTCAGTCCCGGGGTTTTACCCGCATAGTTTACCGTTCCCGTGGGATTTTCAGGATAACAACTATTTTATACCCTACGTTAAGTTCCATAGTATCTTTTTATCAAATTTCACCCAAATCTGTTCCGTGGTTTAAAAGATAGAAAGTCCTGGGGGTTTACCCGCATAGTTCCCGTTCCCGTAGGATTTTCAGGATAACAACTATTTAAAGTCCTACCTTGAGTGCCAAAGTATCTTCTTATCAAATTTCAACCAAATCTGTTAGGTGGTTCTGAAGATAGACAGTCCCGGGGTTTTACCCGCATAAATCCCGTTTCCATGGTATATCCGGAATAAAAACTATCCTATGTGTCCTTTCTCGGGTTCCATACTATCTTTGTGCCAAATTTCATCCAAATCTGTTCAGTGGTTTAGGTGTGAAGAAGAGACAGACAGACAGACAGACAGACAGACAGACATACAGACAGAGTTACTTTCGCATTTATAATATTAGTAAGGATGGTAGTATGTAGTAGGTAGATATAAATTATTTTGTTTCATAATTGTAGTTTTGGTGTGATCTATAAAGGAAAATTAGGACATCCGGTGGGAGGGAAGCGCTGTGCCGCGCTCCCGGCTGCATGGGTACCACCATCTTGCTTGTTTCTCCCGTCATACGATGCGACACGTGTTTCGAGAGAAGGGAAAGACAGGCAGTGTAATTACTGGCACCGAGACTTAACATCTTATGTCTCAGATAGGCAACACATAAATGAGTTGCCTGGGCTCGTTCCAGGTATACTAGATTATGTTCATGGGCGACGTCGACCACTTACCATCAGGTGGTACGTTTGCCAGTTTGCCTATCCAACTAACAAAAAAAACATAGGTATAATAACAAAGGAACATATTTCATTTTTATATTATCATTTTAATTTGGGGATACTTGTTTATTTTATTTGATAGTGTGACATTCAGTAAAATAAAGTGAAATTATACATGTCATCAGAAGATTAAATTGATTCCGACGCTAAATCGGTTGGACGTTGAATCACAGTACGAAAAAGTCGAAGTTAATCACCCACGCAATCAATGCATCTTTGCCAACGCAGTGGCAGTATATTGATGCTCTTCTTAAAGAAATAGTATAGACTGGAGGCAACTAATTCTTCAAAGGCATTTTGTACTGCCTCTCGGGTATTGAATTTTTTTCCTGCCAAGAAGTTATCAAAATTCTGGAAAAAGTAGTAGTCTCTAGGTGCAAGGTCTGGTGAGTAGGGCGGATGACGGAGAGCTTCCTCCAACCCCAGTTTTTGCAACTTGGAGAACGTCTGCTGTGCAGTATGAGGTAGCGCGTTGTCGTGCAGCGATTGACCAATGCTGGTTGGAGATGTGCCAACTTCTCCATCATTGTGTTCAGTTCTTCACAGTACACATCTGCAGTAATGCTCACCCCGTTTGGTAAGAAACTGTGATGAATTACACCGGCGCTAGACCAGGGATTTTCTAGGGGTAAGTTTTTTTTTTATATATAGAAGAGGTGGCAAACGGACAGTCAGTTCACCTGATGGTAAGTGAATAGCGACATCCACAGACACTGGCTATATTGTTTTCGTTTAGGGCATTGTTTAGGTGCTGAATCAGGATCCAACCAACTTGCTGAGCGCTTGCGGTTATCAAATAGAATCCATTTTTCATCGCAGGTAATAATGCGGTTCAAAATTCCTTCATTTGTGTGTCTGTTGAGCAATGCAAGGCACGTGTTGACGCGTACTTTGAGCTGGCGATCATTGAGTTCGTGGGGCACCAACCAATATTGTTTTGACGCTAATGTCGAAAGCTGCTGCTAATTCAGCCGTAGATTGCGTATCATCAGCTTCCACAATCGCCTTTAATTCGTTATTGTCGACCAAAGTCGGACGACCGCGAGGTTCATTTTTCAAGTCGAAATTTCCAGAACGGAAGCGAGCAAACCAATACCAGGTGCGTTGGTTTGTAGTGTTAGCTCCGTAAACGTCGTTGATGTTGCGTGCCGCGTTGCTGCCACGACGGTACTCATATTCCATAATTACTCGAATTTTTAACGTATCCATGATGACGAAAAAGATTGAAATGCGATGAAAATGTAACAATAATCAATAAACAAATCACTACTTTTGGAAAAAAAATCCATGTTTTTTAAATAAAATTAATTTGAAATTAGAATTCTTAGCCAAACACAAATTATTTTGATTTGAAATGGCCAGTACTGCTGAACGGCAATTTCATAGGTAAATACCTATTAATATGAACAACAGAGTATCAGATTTCATAGTACTTCCCTACCGTTTGACAGGCCCCCTTGCAAACGATAGAGGCCTAAGTTAGCTTGGAAACAATTATTTATATCATTTTTTTATTATAAATTTAATAAGATGTAGGTTATTGATTTCCACCATAACTTTCTTTCAGTCTAATTTCATTTAGTTCACTTCAATTAACTGTTTTTCTGAAAACAACGGCAAAAAAGGTAATAAATTTTTCATCAATGTTTCCTTAACGTTACGTTATCACGGACAACCAATTTGTTTTTTTGCTTGGAATTTTATTTTGATCGTCATTTGGGGATAGTTTGATTAATTATTAATGTGTTTATTAGTGTTTTCGTGAGCGAAGATGGTCTAGTGGGTATGGGCTCGGCCTCTTGACTAAGAGCTGAAAGGTCCGGATTTGATCCTGACCCCCTTGTGATGCCTAGAAATTGGATTTTTTAAATTTCTACGCGCACCTGTACATGAGACCATCGCTTGCTCACCGGTGAAGGTAACATTTTTAGGAAACCTGCATGCATGATGAGATTAAAAATTCTTTGAAGGCGAGTGAAGTTCACTAACCCGCATTAGGCCAGCGCATTGGTGAACTGTGGCGCAACACCCTCCTCACCTGATTTTGAGGAGGAATCCTATGCCCAGTATGTACATGTTACGGTTGATATTATTATACTAGTGTTTCGTGGAGTGTGTTACAGTTTTCGTTGAAATTTTTATTTTTATCTGTTATTTCATTCCAATTTAATTTGTTAAGTGTGATTTAAATTTATTTATTGCATTTTAGTATATTATAATCGCTTCACTAAATAACAATCAGTCTGTTTAATTTAAATAGGTATTTCAATTGTAAAATAGTACTTGAATGAACAGAGTATTCGAAAAATAAGATCTAAACACGTGGATGCAATGTTCGTTATATGTATAGATTCTTTACTTTTTATTTTTTATGTCATAAGGTGGTAACCGAGCAGTCGGAGCCTTATGGTGACAACCGACGCCCATAGATATCCGCACAACCAAAGGTTATACAGATGTGTTGCCCGCCTTTTCCCTTTCTTCCCAAATATGCCACCGGAAACTCACAAACCACACGAAAGGTAGCATAGTTTACACTTGACATATTATGGTGTGTGTGTTAGATATCCTCCCGGTTATGCCGGCCCAATTCGGATTCAAAGTAGTGCTATGCTGCTTAAATATTTATTTTGTTTTAATTTAATTATTTATTTTTAATGTGAATATACGACTAATTAATATTCCGTAAATATTTCAAACGTCTACCAGTTGCCGTTATTAATATCGAGCAAATAACGCCAATTTTTTTGCCGTTGCACGTTTATTGCTTGTTTATTCTGTGTCAAATAAAACAAAGATAAGTCAAACTGTTCTTAAAAATAATAAAAAATGCGGCCCCAAGTGTAGTCCTTGTGGTACACCCTAGATATTCATACGTATCTGCTAATCATTAGCAGGTTGCCGAAATCTGTTTGTTTGTATGCCAAAAACAATCGATACTTAATCTGTTTTTCTTTACAGGCTGCTTCGATATGGTTTGGCACATACAAATCTTTTTGTCAACCAATAGAGTTCTCTCGTTCAGATGACGCCTGGTATATTAATGTAGCAGTCTATCAATACTATTTGCTAAAAGTAGCCGATCTTTGTGATACCGTAAGTATTTTTTTTATATTTAACACTTTAATACTTATGTACCTACACATTGCTTTAGATAACTTCAGAATACGTAATCCGTTGTCCATTAAAATGCATTAGGAAATGCAAATGCACATGCACGGATGCACCATCTAAGTCTGTCAATCTGTCACTCTAATTTGTCTACATACATATTGTACTTATATCTCCTACAAGTAACTATTTCTATATACTAACGAAACACTTGCTAGGACTATATTATGGTTATTGTGCTTCAAATCTACAATTAAGTAGATTAGGTGTCATATTTTTTTTAGTTTAGTATTTTTGAAGTCAGTTTTAATTTTTTGTAAAACGTTTTTATTTCTTAATTTTTAGTGATTTCGAAATTCGTCGTCTTGGCGTTCATTGAAGGAGGCATGTTCAGCAGTGGATGGATAAAGGATGATGATGATGATGATGATGGTGATGATGATGATGATTACGATGACCGCGACATACTATGGTGTGCTACCAAAGCATCCTATACAATTGTTACATCGACACGTAATAAAATGATCATATCATCAAGGTAAACAAAACCAACCAAATAGGCATTATTGGGAATAACTAAAAAACGGCTTGTCAGATCTTAATAAAATTAATATGGGACCAAATTGGAAACACCAGCTTTCAAACAAAAAAATAACCACCGAAATCCATTCACAAACGGCGGAGATATCGTGTCACATACATACAAAAAAAAACATACAGACGAATTGAGAACCTCCTTTTTTTGAAGTCGGTTAAAAAAAGCTGCTCTAAAAGCTTAAATAGTAGTTACTAAAATTTAGTCAAAGGTTTTATTAAATGCTTTTACAGGTACAATGTGAAATTGTTTGGAAAAATAATAATTTACTTTGCCACAAACATTTTCGGTATCAATTTTCTTGACTGTATAAATTGCTTCGTTTTAGTATGATTTTCTTTTTTAAGGTATTTTTTGTATTGCGGAAAAAATTTAGTCACATATCTTTCTTGCACGTATACCATCACGCTGGAATGGTTTGTCTTATTGGCGGAGCTGTTAATTACGCGCCAGGTAAGAAATAGATTGTAGTTGTTACATTTTCAGTATGTTAGTCTTATTGAAGTAAGTAAGTTCTTATATATCAAAAACATAACATTGAATTTTATTCCTATTACCTATAAATTATTCACCAGCGCTGAAATCTGAAATCTAGTCCTAACTATTAAGCTTATTTATTTTTTAAGTCATAAGGGGGCAAACGAGCAGTCGGAACCTTATGGTACCGACGCCCATGCACACCTGCACAATCTGAGTTTATGCAGATGCGTTGCCCTCCTTTTCCATTTCTCCCAAATGGGCCACCGGAAACTCACAAATCTCGCGAAACTCGACAGCATAGTTGTCACTTGACGCCGGTGTTATGTGAGCGAGAGGTACCACCCCGGTTGTGCCGGCCCAGTTTGGCTGTAATGCAGCATGGCACTAGCTCTTACAATTTAATTGTTTCATTTCTACGGCTAGCAATTTTTTTCTTTCTAATTTTTCATCTTTTTTACATTTATTTATTGTTTTTAATAGCTTACGCAAATATCATTCATTTTGACGAAACAACTTTTACACATTTTATCGTGGTTTTTTAATATTAGTATGTCAAGCATAATAAATATGTCACAGATTAAAGACACGGTTAGTAATTTCCGCATAGATTTAACTAATTAAATTATTGGTGATGATCAAGGTAGTATTTAACGTTTCCCACCATGGTTCAAGCCTTGTCGTGGTGGTGGGGCTCAGTAGCCTATGGTAAAGACAATACCTTTGGCGAAGCCAATTAAGCCGAGGGAGCTGCTCTTTGTACTCTTGTAAGAAGAAGTGTCCTGTTTACTCAAGAGATCAGAGGCACCTCACCAAAGGCGGCATTGGTGGCACTCGCCGGATTTTAGTGGGTAGAGCTGCGTCCATCTTACCAGTTTTCGGGCGCAGCGAGTCCCACATATTTCCCGCGGGTTGTCTCAGAGTATTTCCCGGCGTAAAAAAAAGTATTAAGGTTTATTTGTAACATTAGCACGTCTGACACCTCAGTCCTCATGTGACCATAGTTGCTGTAAAGTATCCGAAACATAGGGCATGTACAGCAACGTAATAAACCGCGATAAAATCCGTAAAGTTTGTTATATGTGGGAGGGATGCGCTGTTTCACGCTCCTGTCTGCATGGGTATCTACCACCATCTTGCTTGCCCCGTGAAACAGCTTTGCTGACTGCAGACTTAACATCTTTTCTCAGGATAGGCAATACATAAATAAGTTGGCTGGGCTAGGTCCAGGTCAACTAGATTATGTTAGTGGGCAACGTCAACCACTTTCCTTACCTTACTTGTAAGTGGCACGTCTGCCGGTTTGCATATCTAACTAACATAAAAAATGCATTCGTTACTGATTTCAGGTGGTCATGGATCCTTCGTTGGTGTAGTGAATTGCTTCGTTCATTGCATTATGTATTCTTATTATTTCTTAACGTCATATAATCCAGAGTACAAGAAATATATTTGGTGGAAGAAATACGTAACACAATTACAAATTGTAAGTTTTTAAGAAACATTAATTACTAGTGGCTAGCAGATATCATTCTACCACAGAAAACATTGCCACTTATAATATTATCTCTTATTTTTCGAGAAAAGTATTTTATTTCTCAAGTTAGAGCAAACTGCATACAGAGATCAAAATTTCATCCAAATCAGTTCACGAGTATATTGCAGACAAACAACGTCACGTACAGCTTGGCAAAAAAGAGTATGGAAAAAATGAGGGCGCCACTTTCACTTAGGTCTCAGCATAATATGGAAAATCAGTAAGATAATTTAATCAAAGCGTTAAAAATAAATGTGAAACACTAAGCTTTACTCAAAATCTAGTATTTGTCGGCCAAGTATTCTCAACATCATAGGTTTCCATTTAGTAAAATATTTAGTTCCACCTGTCACCACGTCATTTGTCACTTCTTTGCCAAGCTGTATATAAAAGATTTCATTTAATAATTCAAAAATCACTTCGTCCTCCGATTACTTCGTCCTTCAGCAAACATGATCATTATTAAAGTAACTAAAATATGAAACGAAGTAATTAAAGTTAATAAGTAAAGTAGGTTTTAACCTCTTAAATAAAATTAAAAATCTTTCCTAGAATAAATTGCAAAAGTACTTTTAAATCCGTCTTATATTAGCGTGTTAAAGGAACAAACAAATTCTACAGCTTTATTAGCATGGGTATACTTTTATCGTCAATTAGATAATACTTTTGTCAGATATTTGTGTATGACCGTATACCTTGTGGTCAAGACTTGCAGCAGTTGCATCAGCTCCATGCTTTGTCTTTTTAGGAGATAGCAGGGGTCAGTAGGAATATCACAAAATTGACTTATTTAAAGGACATGTGAAGACACCATTGGTCTAACAAAATTAGAAACTTACAGTAAGCGGTAACTTTGTAAGATAAAAGTGATTGCGGCTATATTATGCAATTTACTCCTTTACTCTGCGGATTCTGTCCTTTTGTTGTTATCATCATCATCTTATATGTTTTATACGTCCTTCTGATGGGTACATGTCTCTCCATTGAAATCAGGTCTTGAAGTAGGGTTTACAATAGTCCACTTATGAGCTGGCCCAATGCGGATTGCTGAATCTTCCAAACTCTACAAAGACTATTAAATTCATCAGACAAGTTTCCTGACGATGATTTCCTTCCCCTTTTCTTGTAGCACAATCTATTTATATAATATTATTGCAACGAATGTGTATGTCTATTCATCTTTTACGTAGGTCATAGGACCGAGAAGTGTAGGAAACTTTACATAATAATATAATATTGTCTCGTTGCGTCTATTTCGTTATGTTATCATTATCAAATGAAAGACATCATACGCCAGTGAGTCTTTCTTTCTTTTTTTTTTCCTCTCAGTTTCTGCCAAGCAGTTGAAGCTTTTAATTGTTATAGTTAATGCTATTATTACATCCTTTGTTTTTTTACAGGTTCAATTGCTGGCGGTCGTTGTTCATATGTCGACAATTTTGTTTATAACTGACTGCGCTTATCCGAAACCAATCGTTTTATTATTTGTGCCGCACAACCTTTTTATGTTGATATTATTTATAGACTTTTACATAAAAGCATATGTAAAAAAACCTCAGGAATGTGATATAAAGCAAAAAGAAATCAGCAGCGAAGGCGAGAATAAGAACCAAAAAGCAAAGGAAACTGATTACGTTGAAAAACATATATTAAATGGAAACCATGTAAATGTACATTTAAGGAATGTAAAACGCTCTTAAATAATTGTATATTTAAGTTGTATTAAATAAAAAAATACTTTGTACTGTATTTTATTTCATTTCTTTGTTGTCTTCTACTGGTACTGACAAAACAGAACAGTACATAATATAAGTAGTATGCTTTGACGCTTTCTAAGTATGGGATTTTACCTTAATTCATAAAAAAAAAATATATATTTGTAAATTTTAAAAATATGTTTTTACTTCATAATAGACGGGATTATAATATTATATTATATCAATCTAATTATACAAATACTAGCTGCTGCCAACAGCTTCGCCCGCGTTCACTCATAATATTTACAGCCGTGTTCAGATCGATGATGATTTTTAGGGTTCCGTAGCCAAATGGCAAAAACGGAACCCTTATAGATTCTTCATGTCTGTCTGCCTGTCTGTCCGTCCGTATGTCACAGTCACTTTTTGCCGAAACTATAAGAACTGTACTGTTGTATCTTGGTAAGTAGATGTATTATGTGAACCGCATTAAGATTTTTACACAAAAGTAGAAAAAAAACAATAAATTTTGGGGGACCCCTTACTTAGAACTGAAACACAAAAAAAAACATCAAACCCATGCGTGAGGGGTATCTATGGATAGGTATTTAAAATTGATATTGAGGTTTCTAATACCATTTTTTTCTAAACTGAATAGCTTGCGCGAGAGACACTTCCAAAGTGGTAAAATTGTGTGCTCCCGCCCCCTGTAACTTCTAAATAAGAGAATGATAAAACTAAAAAAAAATATATGATTATATATTTTTTTTAAATAAATTGGTTTGAACGAAATCTAGTAAGTCGTTTTTTTAATACCTCATAAATCGTAAACTGCAATTTACCTTATGTATGTATATTATGTAATGGTATGGAACCCTTGGTGCGCCAGTCCAACTCGCACTTAGCCGATTTTTTTATAGCCTAAGTTCTTATAACATTAGATAAATAGTACATAGTATACATAAATTGTTAGATAAATAAAAAAGAAATAGCAAATAATGAACAATGAACAATGATCAACGGACAACGAACAACGACCAACGAACAACTAACAAAGAACAACGAACAACTAACAACGAACATCGTACGTACGTGTAACGAATAACGAATAACGATTGCTAAGTTGTCCGTTGTTGGTTGTCCGTTTTCCGTTGTCCGTTGTCCGTTGTTAGTTGTTAGTTTTTACTTGTTAGTTGTTACTTGTTAGTTTTCTGTTGTCCTTTGTCCGTTGTCAGTTTTCAGTTGTCCGTCGTCAGTCGTCCGTCGCTCGTTTTCCGATTTCCGATGTCCGTTATCTGTCATCCGTCGTCTGTTGTCCGTCGTCCGTTTTCCGATTTCCGTTGTCCGTTTTTTTATTTTTTTTTATTTATTTGTTCAAAACAAAAAAGTACAATATTTTTTTTCACAAAAAGCCCAGCCACGAAAACCTCATAGGGTTTATCTGGGCAAGGTGAGTCGTACAATATAAACTTATTTACGTTGTCCGTTGTCCGTTATCCGTTGTCTGTCATCCATCGTCCATCGTCCGTCGTCCATTGTCCGTCTTTTGTCGTTCGTCGTCCGTTTTCCGTTTTCCGTTGTCCGTTGTCTGTCATCCGTCGTCCATCGTCCGTCGTCCATTGTCCATCTTTTGTCGTTTGTCGTCCGTTTTCCATTTTCCGTTGTCCGTTATTCGTAATTTGAAAGTCATAAAAACTCCGACAAAAATTTCTCTAAATAATTCAGTTAATTATGCTAAAAATGTATATATATATATACGACATTATTAATAGGGACCATCGATATGGCTACTATTGATATGGATTCAGCTACATTTAGGAAGAATGTACAACTAGGAATTATAAAAATAAAGAAGTAGTTTGAGAAGTTTTAACACATCTGTTTGTGGATAGCGAGCGAAATTAATATCACCTATTATAATAATTATTATGTTCTCGCTACATCTCATTCTTAATTTTTAGTCGCGGACCAATTTTAAAATTGAACATTATCTGACAGACCCCTGCCAAGTGTTATTGTAAATAGTTGTAAAATAGTTTCCGTGTTTTGGGAAGGGGGGCTGGATACCATGTATACAAGGTTGATAAAAGCGAGAGGCATTCAATTAAACCACATATACTACACATGCTTACGGTTAATCCGAAACTATCAAAAACAGTTTATGAGAGAAAAAAAAAAAACTTTTTCAAAGAACTTAAATACGAGAATAGCCAAAGTAAAGCGTAAAAATCCTTTGTAAAATGTCCACTGACCTTCAAATCTAAAAGGCAGTGCGACGCACAGCACGTTGCGTCTCACCGGGTCGAATAAAGCGGAGTGGCTTTAAAACTTTAAAAATATCCTGTGATTAAACTATTGATTCTATTGGTCCAATTTTTGGTGTGTAGCCTGAAAATGGTACATAGTATATGTGGTTTAATTTAATGCCTCTCGCTTTTATCAACATTGTATACTGGATAGGAATAACTGTGCACCGAGATTGTTATAATGCTACGTCTTCGAACTGAAGAATGTATGAATGAGTTTCCCGGGGCAAGTTGGGCCAGTCCCGGGTGAACAGTTTTATGTCCATGGGTGACGCCAACCACTTACCCTTAGGCACCTTGCCTGCTGGTTTAAGGATAGGCCCAGCGTGAACGAGCTGCCTGTACTAGTGCCGTGCGAACGCATTTGTTGTCTCGATATGACGTGTTATGAATTTTGTTATACTTATTTTTTACAACAAAATTTCAGCGATTTCAGTAATTGCTAAAAAAATTTTTTTCGAAAAATCTCGAACTTATGTTACCTCAGAGCACCACCCTAGACGTATCAGACTAGTATGTACTATGTTATTGCAAATTTCCAAAAATAAACAATTGCTACATAGTTTGTTCAGGCGTAGATTGACCTGATGCCATACATTATTATAATATTATGCTATATAGTTATATATGTACTAGCAGACCCGGCCACGCGTTACAGTGGCTCATGTATATAAAGTGTGTAAGGTATTCGGGATTCAAACCCGCAACCTCCGGCTTGAGCGTCAACGCGCTTACCATTGAACTATATAGGTCGTCAATTAATAATGAAGGTCTAATAGGTACGTCATCTTTCTGTCTAAATGAGTTTTGGATTTGACATCATCTTGAGAATTTGACATCTGCATACAGTAACAAAATATAAACATTTAATATTTGAGATAAAAACTACCCTATCTCCCAAGTTGGACCAAATTACAAATGCTTACAAAATTTGATAAAAAATAGTTCTGTAGTTTCTGAGTTTATCGCGAACATACATCGTGACACGATTTTTTTATTTATATAGATAATATTGTAAGTTATTTATAAGAAATTACAAAAAAATGTTCAACAAAAATATTTTGAATATACTATTTTTTAATAACGTAGTGTGGGTACCACATATATTGAGTAGGCCTACTCGATATCTGTGGTAAGGACCTTCAAGAAAAGAGCAAGTTGAAAAGGCCGCAAACGCACCTGCTAATGATGTACCGGGTGTCTATGGATGTCGCTTATCA
Source organism: Helleia helle (assembly GCA_963853865.1). Taxonomy (NCBI): domain Eukaryota; kingdom Metazoa; phylum Arthropoda; class Insecta; order Lepidoptera; family Lycaenidae; genus Helleia; species Helleia helle. Next base: position 2,393,551 of record OY971425.1, on the reverse strand, counting down.
CTTACTACCAGGTGAAACGACTGTCCGTTTGCCCCCTTTTTATATAAAAAAGGGTTACTTAAACTGTGATCCATGTATCCATAAGCGCTCCGTAATAGAGGTCTTAGGGGTCCGTGACATTTTAAGTAAACTATATCCATAGACATGAGACTTAATCTGTGTATTATATTTTGTACAAAAATTTATAACTTCTTAATTTTTACCATTTAAATAATATGTAATTTAGTCTTTTCACATTATTTTTTTCATCAAAATCGTTCCGACGGATACGTACTTACTTGAAGTAGTTTAAATATACCTTAATCATGCTCACACGAACATTTGTTCTTGGTGGGAATTGAACTCACGAGCTTCTGATTTGGCTATCAGGGTCACTAACCACTGACCAACAGACCAGTCAGTTAAAAAAATATCTGTATTAGTCAAATTAAATAAATCATCATCAAACAGAAATCATCATCAGCCTCTATCCATCCACTGCTGAACATAGGCCTCCCTCAATAAACACCAAGACGCTCCCTTGCCAATCGCATCCAACACGGACCGGCCACCGCACGGACAGAGCACGGAGAGGTGGGAAGCCACCTGGTTGATGGCCGGCTACCACTTATGACACTACAGAAATACTTTTATTTTAATAAAACCCTTGCAACATGTGAAATTTTAAAGCCTAAATTTCCAGAAAAGGCAATCATATAATTTTTAATATTGACTCGAATTTCACTCTTTATAAAAAAGATACTATTGTATTTTTTTAAGATTTTATAAAAATAGTATTACAAATTAAATATATTAAAGCTATTATAAATATAGTAAATAAACATTCACACCTTTACCTCCCAGGATTATTTTATTAGAACTAGGACATGTTGAAGAGTATTGTGGCGTCGCGTATTTAACTAGCTGAGCGGTCGATAGCACTGCAGTGTCCATACAGCCCTCTTACCGATCGCAGTGTACCGAAACTTATTGGTAAGTTCATTTTATTTACGATATACACTTATGAAACAGCAGTACACCAACACAAATGAACACCAACGCTAATAAATGAGCAGCAATGCTAATAAAAAATATAATTTAGTTATCAGTATAAAGTGTAAGAATGAAAAATACTAGTTCCGAAAGTTTTGTCAAGCTTTATTTTGAACATACAATTTTCATAATGAATATTTTTTTGTTTGTTTTTTTTTTAACATGGTTCTTTTTATGTTTTGTTTATGATTTTTTTATTGTTTTCTACTATCATGGATCCCTTTTAATGAAACATGACTGGGATTATATTTTTAGGTAAAAGATTTATGGCTTTCGTATTTTTATTTTATTTATAGTATTTGGGAAACAAACATCACTAGCACTTTTACAATTACAAAAAGAGTACAAAAATCAGTTAAGTTTCCACTAAAACTAATATATTAAAGTCGGTAGCTTTATAATATTAAAAATATTAGTATACAAATAATGAAATATTATGTTTTAATTGATGATTTTGACGGAGAGTAGGTTTTTTATCGTATATGTGATTTTTTTGAGTCTTATGAATATTATAAATGCGAAAGTTTGGATGTTCCTCAATCACGACAAAACTACTGAACGGATTTTGATGAAACTTGACACTGTTATAGCTTATATAACAGAATAACACATAGGATTCATTTAATCCCGAAATTTTCAAAGTTCCTACAGGAATTACATTTGCCTTATTATTAGAAGAAATTAATAATTACGTCAGTTGAAATGTCTCTATAACGATATGTAATTGACGCACAATATTTATATGTACTTTCCGAACGCAACAACGCTTTCAATACAGTATATAGTTTGCATTTTATAATATCTCATTCTAGGAAGGAAGTAAATAAGCTAATAATAAGCTTTTTCAAACACCACGCGGTGAAACCGCTGGCAAAAGCTGGTTGTAAATAAAGCTTTTATATACCTTTTAATATGCACTGTATACATTAATATATATGATGATAATGTGGTATTGTATATAAAATGTTTGTACATAATAAGTTCCGTTGTCGAGCGCAAGTGGCGCATAGTCTGTAGAGGCCGTAGCACTTCAACGTAGCCAAAGCAATGTAAATATTGTATGAAGTGCAATCTTACGGGACAGACAGATTTATATTATAACTAGCTGGTGCCCGTGACTTCGTCTGCGCAGGATAAGACAACGTCTTATAATTCGATCGAGCCGGCTGCAAGAACGAAAAAACATGACGCATGCGGCGTTACCTCGCTCTGAGGCGTTCCATTTTCTTATGACGTTTTCACGTTCAACTATCGTCAGTAAACCGACTTTAGAGACAACGGTTTTTTTTCATAAAAAGTATCCTATGTTACGTCTAATACCTCCATCAATATATGTACAAAGTTTCTTGATGATCGGTTAAGTAGTTTTCGCGTGAATCCCACCATGGTTTAGGCCTTGTCGTGGCGGTAGGGCTCAGTGGCCTAGGGTGAACCCATTACCTTGGGCGAAGCGAATTGAGCCGAGGAGGCTCTTTTTACCCATCTTATAAGAAGTGGGGACAAAAGAGCAGGGGGCAAGGGGCGAGGATGGGAACCTCGCCCCATTGTACTATTCCTACTTTGGGAGGGGTTGTTCTGTAGTGCGGAACAATCACTCTGTGAAAGTGGCGTTGGTCCCCTGAGGGACTGACTAGCTATCGAGGTGCCCTGTTTGCTCAACAGATCCGGGGCACCTCACCAAAGTCGGCATTGGTGGCACTTGCCGGGTTTTAGTGGGTAGAGCTGCGTCCACTTAACAGCTTTTGGGCGCAGCGAGTCCCACATACCCGCGTGGGGAGACCCACTCCCCCACCGGATGCCTCAGAGCATTTCCCGGCGCCAAAGAAAAAAAAGTTTTCGCGTGAAAGCGTAGCAAATAAACTTACTTTCACATTTATAATATTAGTAGGATTTCGAATTTTGCTTAATGAAAAGTCGCTTTTAAGACTATGTAGAGTATCTCAAACGTTAAGAATGTAGAACTTTAAACTTTGAACACCGGTGGGAGGGAAGCGCTGATCCACGCTCCCGGCTCCATGGGTACCACCATCTTGCTTATTTCTCCCGTGAAACAGCTTTGCTGTGTTTCGGAGAGAAGGGCAAGACAGGCAGTGTAATTACTGGCACCGAGACTTAACATCTTATGTCTCAGGATAGGCAACACATAAATGAGTTGCCTGGGCTCGTTCCAGGTATACTAGTTTATGTTCATGGGCGACGTCGACCACTTAACATCAGGTGGTACGTTTGCCAGTTTGCCTATCCAACTAACATAAAAAAAAAAAAACTATAAAATCCGAAGAAAAAGGTTGTCTTCTTGATCGTAACACTAATAAGACTACTTTTACACAGCTAAGCTTTGTGTTTAAAAATTCAATTGTAAGATGATCTCTACACAATGTATGTCTATTCTCCCAGTGGTTCTAAGGTTTAGCTGTTCATTATCTATGTCTAAATTTTAACTAAATCATTGTAATTTATTTTCTATTATACACTGTTAATGGCTAACGATTTTGACTTAGCAGCAATGAACGGGGTACCTGTGTCAAGTCCGCTTAAAAATATAAATACCTTAGCCATCCCTTTATATACCACTACAGCTGGGCACGTCAAGGGAGGATTAGGTCATAGGTGGCATTATAGAAAATCTATAAAAACTTGCCCATCCAGCGGGTTGGTTCTCCCACCTCGGAGGACTCAGTGCCGCCTGCAGGCAGCTTTACTCCGGAATCTGCCGCAGTATGGCAACGTATGGTGCACCTGTCTGGGCGGCCACGGCACGGAGCATAACGGCTGCCCTGCCTCCTCGAGCGGTGGATGCGTCATTAGCGCAAACCCCTCACCTTCCGTCTGACACAAAATTGCTCACCGTACATGGTTGTTTTGGTGAGTGTCTGTGCCGGACGGCCCGCAGGGAGCCGTTGACAGTGTGTCAGGATTGTGGCGCGGTGGTGGACTCGGTCCAACACAACCTCGAGGTGTCCCCGAGATGGGCGGCACTCTGTCATGATCTGATATCTGTCATCGAAGGGGACTTGTTTCTGCCGAGCGCCATCACCGCGATGCTTTTTGAGGACGAGTCCTTGATGGCGATGGTCTCCTTCTGCGAGGCAATAATGTCCCAACGAGCAGGTGAGAGAGGAGGTGGCCGCCGGTGCGTAGGAGGCACTACTTAATGCGTATCCAATAATGCTTCTAAGCTGTGCTCGTGTCGGGTTCAGGAATGAATCCTGGCTAAGTTAAGCACGACGTCGCGGGACTGCTTAGTGGCGGTTGGGCAGTCCCCCCTTACTAAGAGTATTCTGGCCTTCACCGGGGCTAGCCTGTCGCTGAGGTGATCTTGTTGTCTGCAGATCTGGGAGCCTCAAAAGCAGCTGAAGGCGCTCGCAATGGTTTTGTGCAAGTCTAGTTATAATTTTATTTTACCCTAATATTTAGATTTTTCTGCGATAAAAAGACTAGTTTCTTCGTGATTTGAGTGTAGGTTGAAATGAGTCTAGTAAATAAGACATCCGTAAAAAAATCGAAATTTCAAAAATCGAATTTTCGCGCTCTGTGTGAGTAAGTGAAAAAAAATTACATACACAGTTTTAAAATGTTTTAATAATGTTTAAATTTTTCTGAATAACATAAATAAATGAAAATAGGCTAAACTTTTATGAAGGGTGCAATGCCTAATCATTTATGTAAGGGAATAAGATCTTATCTTTGTATAAGGGGTCATTTGGGGTCATGCTGTGTACACTATTACTGGGGTTAGTGTTTCACAGTGACTATCCCACTAACCTACTTTGTATTGAATTTGTGTATTTGGAAGAACCTTTGAATGTTTGTGTCTTATAAATTATTTGGAGCTTGATGAAACTTCTTAATGTTCTAGTTTACGATTTGCAATGTATACTTTGTACACGACCATCTGTTTGGATACCACAATATTGATTTGCACGGTTTTTTTGTTAATTTGAGTGAACAAAAATCATGGAACTATGTCATCGTCACCGAACGCTTAAGTACACAAAAAGCGTGAAATTCGCGTCATCATCACCAAACGCTCGTTACCAAACGCTTTCGAACGCGACGTCATTATGGACCTTAAAACTTTTAGTATTAAAATTTGCATAAAATTCTAAGCTCTAAGTTTTCGGTTCTATCGACAGTATTACATAAGTATTATAATAATATAGCCTTGCTCTTGTAGATCTCGGTGTACAGGGAATTATTTAACTGGTGACTATCAGTATAACATAGGCTTATCATTTTCGACTTTAGCGCAAGTGCACGAAGGTTATGTTTTAAACGACTGTCTTCATTTCCTTGTAATTTTGACACTATGAGTCATACGGCAGCTGTCGTACTTTGCGGGAATCCCCTCATTGTTCCAATAATATAACACAACCTATGAAAAATCGTATGAAATTTTTATAAATTTCCGATCGTGTAACCGTGTGTCGCTTATATAGGCATTGTAGAAGAGTTATTGTTCCATAACCAATAATTGAATATTTATCTATAATACATATTATTATTATTATAAGAATTTAATAGAACCGAAGTTATCCATGAGACATTTTTTAATCTCCAAACAACCTTATTTCTCAAAATCAGGTCGTTGGGAAAAAGTACTCGTTGTTTCCGTTGCCAGAGTTTACCCTATTGCCTCCCTATGACATAAAAAAATAATAATTGAAAAATAAGATTTTCCTATTTCATTATTAATTAAGTCTATTTAAATAATATTAACATAAATAAAACTATTCGAAATGGGACATTTACCATGTCTTCAATTTCGTTTCACAGAGCTCTATATTTCGGCATCGTCGTTGATGTTCTTGTACGTTATTGGAAACAATTCAATAGCACTCAAGTTAAAAGGTTGGTTAAATATTCTTTCTATGGTTATGACGTCACGATATCAATTTGACCACGACATGGATTATTTACATAAACAAAATTAACTTATTTCTTAGTGTCTTATGTTTCGCATAATAAATGAGTAATGTCTATTTAATAATAATAATATCTATTGACACTTTTTAATCCACGTCAATCTATATCTATACCACGGTCCCGTGGTAAGCTCTCGAACCCCACCATGGTTCAGGCCTTGTCGTGGCGGTGGGGCTCAGTAACCTAGGGTGCTCACGCTGCACCTTGCGCGAAGCGAATTGAGCCGAGGGGGCTCAGAAGAGGGGACAAAAGAGCAGGGAGCAAGGGGCGAGGACGGGAACCTCACCCCATTGTACTATCCCGACGTGTGGAGGGGTTGTTCTATGATGCGGGACAATCCCTCTGTGGAGGTGGCATCGGTCCCCTGAGAGACTGACTAGCCGTCGAGGTGCCCTGTTTGCTCAACAGATCCGGGGCACCTCACCAAAGGCGGTATTGGTGGCACTCGCCGGGTTTTAGTGGGTAGAGCTGCGTCCACTTACCAGCTTTCAGGCGCAGTGAGTCCCACATACCCGCGTGGGGAGACCCACTCCCCCGCAGGATACAGGATACATTTCCCGGCGTTAAAGGAAAAAAAAAAGCTCTCGAAGAACGTGTGTTACGGGTACCAAACAACGGAAATATATAATAATTATTATTATTACGCTGTATGAGTAATGTAATATAATAGTATGATTAATTTAGATTATTTATTTCCTATTGTTATTTTACTAAGTCACAATAAATAGATACATAATATTTCATTTTACTACCACATTATATTAAACGGTTGGCGGAGAATAACCTCGCACTTTAACAAACCAATAGTAAGCCAAAGGGGCTCACACTAATCCGACGAAGCATTAGGGTCTTTGGGCCATTAGCATAGATCATTCCGAAAAAAAAGGTTTTATAATTTGATAATGAAATTAATATCCAAATTATTTAAATAAACTTGAAAAACGTAGCATATGGGAATTCAGACTTAAAAATTTCTTGAGATGCTGATAAGAAAAAAAGCTAAATTAAAAATTTTGAAAATCCCACGACGGTTAAAAGTCAATTGAAAAATGAAAAATCGCATCAAAACAAATGTTTACTGCAGTGCCCCTTGGTAAGTTGTAATCATAACATCTATCTAAGAACATGTACCAATCAAACCCATACTCATCATTTAAAATCGCATCAAAATTAGGATAGTAGTTTTGTAGAAAAATGGCAACATTGGATTGTACAAAAAACGTTTGCTGCAGTACCCACAAACTATATAGAGAATACTACGTATTCAGACGCACCACTCACCAACAACGATCGCAGACATCCCGCTGACAGGCAAAATAGAGTTTGGAGTTTATTTATCGTTCCTTCTTCTTCTTTTGGAACAGGCTAAGACCAGAGGCCATGCTACCTGTTATTTTTTTTTCCGAAATTGATTAATATTGATTATTTTATATTAATGTAGGATAGAGAATCGGGGCAAAAAAAACCTTTATTTTTTTAGGAACTTATTATTTATTTTTAATTAAATAAATTAATTTTCACAAACTAGTTTCTTCCCAATTTTTCATGTTTCTTTATCTTCTTTAAACTTTCCTCGTCCTACTAGCCTATTGATCTTTTTTTTGTAACTGCCAACCATCTGAAACAGAAAAAAGAATATTCAAAACATATCTACATATAGAAATAACTGGCCCTTTTTTTTCTTTAACGCCGGGAAACGCTCTGAGGCATCCCGCCTGGGGAGTGGGTCACCACAGGCGGGTATGTGGGACTCGCTGCGCCCGAAAGATGGTACGTGGACGCAGCTCTACCCACTAAAACCCGGGAGTGCCACCAGTGCCGCCTTGGTGAGGTTCCCCCGGATTTGTTAAGCTAACAGGGCACTTTGACGGCTAGTCAGTCCCGCAAGTGACCGTCGCCACCTCCACAGAGGGGTTGTTCCGCACCACAGAACAACCCCTCCCAACCTCAGGACAGTACAATGGGGTGAGGTTTCCATCCTCGCCCCTTGCTCTTATGTCCCCTCTTCTTATAAGAAGGGTACAAAGAGCCCCCTCTGCTCAATTAGCTTCGCTCAAGGTGCTGGGCTCACCCTAGGCTATTGAGCCCCACCGCCACGTCAAGGCCTGAATCATGGTGGGGGAAATGACTGGCCTGTTGGTCTAGTGGTTAGTGACCCTGACTGCTTAACCAGAAGGTCATGGTTTCAATTCCCACCCAGGACAAATGATCAAATGAAATGTGATGAGCATGATCATTTGTTCTGTGTCTAGGTGTAGTTTATCTATAATATGTATGTATTTAGAAATATATAAGTATGTATCAGTTGTCTGGTTACCATAAGAACAGGCTCTGCCTAGTTTGGGATGAGATGGCCCAACATATAAAAAAAAAAAAAAAAAATATTGAAAATTTTTCATAGATACTGGACTCTATGTAAAAATATCATATTTGTATTAATAATATTATTCTAGTGCAGTGGACTACACTATGTTAGATAAAGAATCTCATTCATTTTCTAAATACAAATTCAGTAGAATTAGAAACCGTTGTATTGAAGCATTCACATATGAAAATGTGGTTTCAATTTCAGGTCAATTTCTCAGTTACATTTACGTTGGGGCCATATACTTAACTATAACTTATTTAAAATTTATAAAGTAGCATTCTATACAGAGAAAATAAATTATTATTAATATTCACTTAAATCCATTAATAATTTACCAATAAGACTGACACACTAAATGGTTTTTCCTCTGAGCATCTTTAATTTGTCTGTCTCAACATTAGATATTCTATATTTTAAGCATCAGGCGGTCGTTATATTATTAACAAAATGTTCTCCACTGTAACGGCAACTGAAACAATTGTACTCACAATTTATTCCAACACTAGTTTCGTGCCTCGTTGCACCGACTAATAAATAAGAGATCAAATATAATTTAGATAAATATAAATACCAATTTAATTAAATTCTAACAAAAACTAGGTAAATATTTTTCATATATTATGTGAACGGAGATCCCTAAACGCATAAGAGAAGCAAAAAGGCAAATGCTACAAATGATTTTCCAATGTTATGGAAGTAATAACACTACTAGCTGTCTGGCTACTAACAAACATGGGATATTAATAAATAATAAGGATTCCTTTTTAAATTTGCCAGTCAGAAAATAAATATATATTAAAGTTAGTAAATTCTATAATGGATTCTCATAATAAATTAAAATTTTTGAAAAAGTTATGAAACCATCATTTTTCCTTTAATTTTATTGTACTGTATATTTACATATTATTATATTCATACTTACAGGATCAGTTAAATAGTTAAGAACTGTAGATACAACTTGGTCAAGCATTTGCTCCATCTGTTTGTGACAGCCTTCTCCAGCTGATAATTTATTATATTACATGTAGGATCCAACAATATGCAATGATCATAGTACATAAGTATATAAATTCTCTTGCAATTTAAACATGATCAAAGAGTGGCACAGATTCTGTAACATGAAAATATATTTTTGGGTACATTAATATGTATGGAAAGTTTAAGGATTATTAGTAGATTATATAGGGACTGTATGATAAGCGTAAAAAATTGGGGGTTATATTGACATCTAAAATTTTCGTAAATTTTCTAAGTCACCGCCCTTAGCGCCCCTAAGGCTACACCTCAACCGATTATTGGTTCGTAATATAAAAATATAAGATTCATAACGAAAACAAGTTCATATTCACTCACCAGAAGTCACAAGAAGAGAATTTGTTGGAGACTGGAGTCCCGGTATTTCTGATTGCAGGAACAAAGTGGGACAACCAGAACTCATAATACGTGTCTTTCCTGTGTTTGTGGTATAAACTCAGCCATTTCTCACTCTTTCTCACAATTGGGCATTTTGTGTAAGAAAATCCCCCCGCTTACTAAGACATTAGGTTTACAACTCAAAAGTTTTAGTTTTTTGTGATATATGGACCGAAAATGTATGGAAATCACTTTCACATGTAAGTTCAACACAAAAATAGTAAACACAAACAACTTTACTAAATACAAATATAACATTATTGTAATTTTGTAATACGACGTAATACTAAGACTAAATTATGGAGGCTATTGTTGACATAATATACTAATTGAAATTTAGTTCCATAAATATTTAATAGACGGCGCTTCAATATTGCTCTCAGCCGCCATTCCTGCGGGAAGTCTACTTGTCAATGTTAGGTAGTTTGTACCCCGTGGCAGTACCCTCTGGTGAGTTATCAACATAATACCTATCTAACATATAAACATGTACCAATCAAATTCAAACTCATCTCTGAAAAACCGCATCAAAATCGTGCTAGTAGTCTTGGAGATAAACGGCAAAATAGGTTTGCACACACAAACTGCCTCTCACCCCAAACGCATATACAGCGGAGACTGTATATGCGTTCCGTCGCGGGTAAAAAAATACACTGGATATTATGTCACGTCACACGAATTTCATGATTTATTTTTCTTTATTAGTTTATAATTCGTATTTTAATAACTTAGATATTTCGATGTAGAAATGTAACGTCACAAAATCTAGGAGCTTTCCTACTCCTTAACGTGTGACGTAATTAATATATGGTCCCTATTTATAAGAGTGAGACAACGATCCAGTTGTCTTTCAGGACTTATCAATTTAATCGCGTATTCTTTTTTTAAATAAAACTAGGATTAAATCGTGTACCTGAAATTGCACGGTTGAGCTGCATAAGGTCAAGGGTGAGCTGGGGTTAGAACTTAATTGGAAAGAGCTTTGGCTGGCGCACTGCGACAGTCCTTACCCACACAAACTCTTTGCAGTATTGATTGAAAACATTCGCACAAATATACTTTTAAGTAGCACTAAGGTGGGTGTTACAGGCCAGGCCCGACTTTCCCATTGGGTAACAGGTGAACAGGGCTCCGCGACTCATGGGGCCTCATTATTTTTTTATCAGAATATTGATTGAGAGACAATTTTATGGGCGTATTGGAAATTTTGGCGTCAATAATTTCAATTTATTTCAGTAATTCCAAATCGGATGAAAATATAAGTTTGTGACCTAACAATTCGTGATAAAAACCTTATTTCCTTTTGTAATAGAGAAAAAAATATTAAGAGATTCACATCTTATGGGCAAACGGGACCGGCTTAAGCCTCTTAACTTTCTTCGTAGATGAATCCATAATAAAATAATAATAATCCAAATCTTTAAAATAATAGAAGGAATTTCTCAAATTATTGTTTTTAAGGTAATAAAATAACAAGAATCATTTTGTGGTTAATGTCCTTTAGTTATAAGCTCACGCGCGTATGGAGAGCCTCGCCCCGCTCAGGACGCTCAGTCCCCTCTGGCGCGAGTCCTGTATTTGAATAATTATTGTTTAACAATGTCGCCTTAAGAAAATTAAACAATGATTGCTGATTAGATTACCTAATAATGCAGTAATTTACTATGTTGACTCTTCTCTAGTCCAAAATTCTGACTCACAGATCTCAAAATCGTTGTTTTCGGCGAGACCCCATTATCATAGTGCCCAAGGCCACCGATAGGTTTTGTCTCTGATGATAATATCGACAGCCTCTTCAGGTAATGATTTCTACACGTACTATAATGAAACAACTTTTTAACACTAACACGAATCTCGTATCCTTTCGCGACCATGGTTGTTGTAAGGTATGCGAAACGTTGAGAATGTAAATATTATCTTGATGTCGAAAACACTGTGTCACTTTAATTACATCTTTCCATGAAGTTAAAATATGAATATGAATTTCGTAATTAAATTGCAATCTGATTTTACAAGGCGGAAAAACATGCTTTACTTTATTCAGGGCATACAAGCAAAGCCGCAGGCCACAGCTTTACAAGGTGCTTTAATATTCTCGTGAACTTGAAGTCAAAAGCTCTTTAAAATTTAAATGAAAAGCTTCTGAGATTACAAAGCTTGTTTAAGCAAACTAGTGCGACCCCAATTGTAGTTTATATTAATTCAGCAACACTTCATCTTCTCTGTGATCATTATCATCATCAAAATTATTCAATGTAGTACCTACACCAAAAGGACATCGATAAACTGCCACTGCACTAGCAAAAATGTATGGAGTGATTACTTAGATTATTATTAACTAGCTGTTGCCCTCAGCTTCGCCCGCGTTTACTTAGATTTACAGCCGTTCGGATTGATGATGGTTAATTGTATGGCCAAAATTACGCCTTATAACATCAGCTATCTGCCAGTGAAAGTCTCGTCAAAATCGGCTTAGCCGTTTTATAGATTAACCGGAACAAACAGACAGACAAAATTGATTTTTTAAAATGTAAGTACCTACCGTATATTATTTCATAGCTTTTACCCGCGATTTCGTCCGCATGTATGAAGTAATTTTTTTTATCTTATTTTTCAAATAATATGGTTGCAATTTACGGGTTCCATATTATTTGAAATCTCAACATACTATCTTTGTGCCAAATTTAATCAGTTCAGTGGTTTAGGCGTGAAGAAGAGACATACACACAGACAGAGTTACCTTCGCATTTATAATATTAGTAAGGATGAATTATTCTATTAATACATTTCGGATAAATTACTAAAATACGGAAACAGTATTTCATTAAAAACGCGTGCTTATACAAAAGTGCGATCCTCATAAGGATCCGCATCTTGTAATAGATAGCGTGATCTACATGTTGTGTTAACGCCACGTCTAAATAACTTATTGTTACACTTATACATCTTATCATCTTGGGTCTCAAACTATCTCCATATCAAATTTCACTCAAATCGGTTCAGTTGTTTAACAAATACATAGTCCCGGAGTTTTAGCTGCACAACTCCCGTTGGGATTTTCAGAATAACAACTATTTTAAGTCCTACGTTAAGTTCCAAAGTATCTTCATGTCAAATTTCACCCAAATCTGTTCCGTGGTTCAGAAGATAGACACTTCCGGGGTTTTACCCGCATAAATTCCGTTCCCGTGGGATATCCGGAATAAAAACTATCCTATGTTCTTTTTCGAGTTCCATACTATCTTTGTGCCAAATTTCATCCAAATCTGTTCAGCGGTTTAGGCGTGAAGAAAAGACAGACAGACATACAGACAAAGTTACTTTCGCATTTATAATATTAGTAAGGATAATAAGTAAAATAAGCAAATAAGTAAGGAGTAGGGATAAGTAAGGATGAATTCTATTAATAAATCATTTTGGATAAATTACTAAAATACGGAAACAGTATTCATTAAAAACGCGTGCTATACAAAAGTGCGATCCTCATAAGGATCCGCATCTTGTAATAGATAGCGTGATCTACATTTTGTGTTGACGCCATCTATTGACACGCCTAAAAAACTTCTTGTTACACTTATACATCTTATGCCTTGGGTCTCAAACTATCTCCATATCAAATTTCACTCAAATCGGTTCAGTGGTTTAACAAATACATAATCCTGGCGTTTTAGCTTCACAACTCCCGTTTCAGTGGGATTTTCAGAATAACAACTATTTTAAGCCCTACGTTAAGTTCCAAAGTATCTTCAAATCAAATTTCACCCAAATCTGTTCAGTGGCTTAGAAGAGAGACAATCCCGAGGTGTTGCCCGCATAGTTCCCGTTCCCGTGGGATTTTCAGGATAACAACTATTTAATGTCCTACGTCAGGTTTTAAAGCATCTTCATATCAAATTTCACCCAAATCCATTCCGTGGCTTAGAAGATAGACAGTCTTGGGGTTTTACCCGCATATTTCCCGTTCCCGTGAGATTTTCAGGATAACAACTATTTAATGTCCTACGTTAGATTTCAAATCATCTTCATATCAAATTTCACCCAAATCTGTTCCATGGTTTAGAACATAGTCAGTCCCGGGGTTTTACCCGCATAGTTTCCGTTCCCGTAGGATTTTCAGGATAACAACTATTTTAAGTCCTACGTTAATGTCCAAAGTATCTGCATATCAAATCTCACCCAAATCTGTTCCGTGGTATAGAAGATAGTCAGTCCCGGGGTTTTAACAGCATAGTTTACCGTTCCCGTGGGATTTTCAGGATAACAACTATTTTATACCCTACGTTAAGTTCAATAGTATCTTTTTATCAAATTTCACCCAAATCTGTTCCGTATTTTAGAAGATAGAAAGTCCTGGGGGTTTACCCGCATAGTTCCCGTTCCCGTAGGATTTTCAGGATAATAACTATTTTAAGTCCTACCTTGAGTGCCAAAGTATCTTCATATCAAATTTCACCCAAATCTGTTCGGTGGTTCTGAAGATAGACAGTCCCGGGGTTTTACCCGCATAAATCCCGTTCCCGTGGGATATTCGGGATAAAAACTATCCTATGTCCTTTCTCGGGTTTCATACTATCTTTGTGCCAAATTTCATCCAAATCTGTTCAGTGGCTTAGGCGTGAAGAATAGACAGACAGACAGACAGACAGACAGAGTTACTTTCGCATTTATAATATTAGTAAGGATATAAAAAAATAGAAAAATAAAACTATATTTATACCGCTGGGGCAAAAGCCCTATGATCATAGCCTGTGAAGCACTCCCATCTTAATTTGTACCACCACAGAAATAGCAATAATATCGCAATAGTGTTTTGTGTGTACCATACTCCTGTTTATTTCTTCCGTCAAATAGCTTTGCTGTGATTCGGAGGGAAGGGCAAGACAGACAGTGTAATTACTGGCACCGAGACTTAACATCTTGTCTCAGGATAGGCAACACATAGATGAGTTGCCTGGGCTCGTTCCAGGTAAATAGTTTATGTTCATGGGCGACGGGACATGTATATATGACACAAAATGTAAAATAAACTGCAATAAAAATAAGTCATTCGTTAATCAACGTGTTGACGATAGCTTGAATAAGTTGCTATGTATGAACATCACTGTCCCGTCGACAAACAATACTAACGTTTACAATGCGTGTCCAGTCACTCCGCAACATATTAAAACAGTGGCTTAAAAGCAATGTATTTTATTAGTATACGCTAGAGATATTTTACGTATACTTGTTTTTTTTTTAAAGATTTTTAAGTAAAATATACTAACAATGTATATTTAGATATGGTAACTAATTCCATAATGTGTTACCATATTTCGGGCGCAACAAGTCCCTCATACCCTTCTGGGGAGTCCCCCCGGGGATGCCCAAGAGCATTCCCCATGCTAAGAGAAATCGGCCCGTCGCGAGGAGGGCTGTCCTGTGTTAAAAGCCAAATCCGGGACACCTCCCAATCCCTTGAAGGGGCTGAAGGGAACTCACTGTGAGTTTTAGGTGTGGTCTATACCGGCGCCGGGAGCCCATCCCCATGTGAATGCACAAACCATTCCACTGTGACAATAAAAAACCCAACAGTGGTCTATTGATGATGTTAATGACGATGATAGTGAAATTGAAAAGGCTGCTGATGATGGTAGTGATGATGATGATAATGATGATGATATTATGTTAACCTTTATCCTATAGTGGGCGTTATTATTGATTAACGTGACCACTCAGTTACATAACCGTAATGGATGGTTATTATTTCATAAATTGGGGGCTAAAAATAGACAAAGGCTAATTTCAGTAATGGCCGATTGAAAATTCTATTGAATATGTCAGTGGAAATATATAGCTGTGTCGTTCTCAAAAAAAGTGTAAATTTGCCAAAAAAATGTGAAATCTCGATTTACTCAAAACCAGCTGTACGAATTGAAAGAGAACCACTTCCTGGTTGATGATTTGGTGGAGGGAAGGTATGCTCTAGAAACAATTTTTTGAAATAATTACTGCAGAAAAAAGAGTAGAGCAGGGTAATGAGAAAAGGTCTTCAGGTTAAGGAGCTGTATCCAGGTTTCTGATAAAACTTCATCATTTTCTGAGATTCTTAAATAGGTTTGATGTAGAAATGTATATAAATTCAGTAATTTAATAGTACCTAATATTTAAAAATATGTCGTCATTGAAAATGAGTTTTATTCGAAATTATATTAAATATTATACAAACATAAAAAGGAAGAAAAGATGCTGATGCGTTAAAGGGAGTTGTCGGATTAGTACTTTTTTATTAAAGCATTGAATATAATTTTCAATACAGGTGAGGAGCTGTGCTTTTTTTCGGTTGCAGTTCGTAATAAAATTATTTTCGGATATAATGATATAGTGTTTTCTCGTGGGCTAGATAAAGATTGTGTAGGTTCAAGGAAGCTTAGATATGTTGTAGGACAGCGATTTACCAAAATACGGCAAGAGCTTACCGTACAAAAACTTCAATTTATAGCAGTTGTGATAAAATAAATTTTCAATTTTCTGTACCGACAACCTGCTGAATCTGAAATCATATGCATCTTACTAAAGTAAGAGGTAGTGCTTTGCCCCCAAATTGGGCCGGCACAACGGGGGTGGTACGCTTAAATAGCACCAACGTCAAGTGGCAGCCATGCTGTCGCGTTTAGTGCGGCTTACGAGTTTCCGGTGGCGCATTGTGGGGTATAAGGAAAAGGAGGGTAACTCATCTCCATAACTTTTAGTTGTGCGGATGTGTATCGGCGTCGGTAGTCACCATAAGGTTCCGACTGCACGGTTTCCTCCAAATGACATAAAAAATAAAAGGTTGTTTTAGTTAAGTATGTCGTTCAAATTAGCGGTGTAATTTATTTTTTATAAAAATCTTTTATTTTTCAGGCACTTTCTGAGCCTTAAGAAATTGTACATGTTTGTCTTTCTTATAACTCAATTTCCGTAGATGAGTGTCTACGATTTCTTCCACTGAAACAAGTACTAGATGTCGGGGAAGTTATTGGATTTATAAATATTACTTTACTTTTCTTAAGGTCATGGTTTCATTAGAATAGCTTCAGGAGATTTTGTTCATAATCTTGATGTACAGATGAGTTTTCTTCTTCTACAAAT
Source organism: Helleia helle (assembly GCA_963853865.1). Lineage (NCBI taxonomy): Eukaryota > Metazoa > Arthropoda > Insecta > Lepidoptera > Lycaenidae > Helleia > Helleia helle. Next base: position 2,376,702 of record OY971425.1, on the reverse strand, counting down.
TCATTTACTTCTTGAACCGTAGCTTCAGAGTCGCTTAAGAGTGAGCTATTACATTCCTTATGCTTTTATTTTATTACTTTTTCCCTTTTTTCTATCATAACACTTTTTAAAACCGTTTCTCTTTTTACTTTGTATTCAGCTTTCTCAGAGTCATTTCATGTATAATAATTACTTCTTTTTCTCTTTTTTGGTATTTTTCTAAATTTTTTCTTTGTATATGTGCAACACGTGATTTTCCTTTATTTTTTTATACCTGATTTTTTCATCCAGTGTTTTCTTCTTCAGTTTTTCCTCACGATTTACATTGGATAATTTTTGTCTTCCCATTTTACCTGAATATATAACTTTAAAATTAAAGTATTAATTTATAATCCAAATGTAGGTATTATTACTTATGACTGTTATTTTAATATATGTATAGGCAACTATGAAACGATGAAACCGGCAAAATGTTCAACTATTGTAATAAATAAAGTCTTGAAATACAAGTAATATGTATATGAAAATCTCAATAACTTGTACACTAGCTCATTCGCCTGATCATTTTGTTCAGGTGTATTATGACCAGGTTACATAGATTTTTCAGTTAAAATTTAATTTTAAAATGAACCTTTAGGTTTAAGCCAATTGTATTCATAGAAATATAAACATGACGAGTATAAACTGTTGAATATATTAATAACTTCAGGCGCATGGATCTCACACCATAGTTGGTATAGCACTGATCATGATCATTTAAAGGGGTACGGGGTATGAGATAGCTGGAATAGGTAATTCTGCATGGTGTTTTGATTTGCGTCAGGTTAATTAGGATGTCACTCGACAAACCGTTGGTCATAAATTTTTATCATATAAATACTTTTTTGATATAAAATACATGACTAGTATGATCTTTAGATAACAAAGGTTCCGATAAATATGATTATTGCAAAAGTTTATAATAGGCACATAACACAAACACAGTTTGTGTTCGAATTATTATTCGAACACAAACTTTTAGTACTGCTAAAATCGCTGCAGGTTAATTAGATTATCAGTACATTTGATGTAATATATAAAAAAATACTACAACAATACTATAATTAATACTTAGCCTATATTAAGGAAGTCCTTTAAGAATGATATAATAACATAGCACAGAACTACACAATACGTCTAAGGTATTAACATACAAAATGTATAAACCAGGCGAAATTACACATTTTTTGAGAATGACCCAGCTCTATATTATCAACATATTTTAACGACGTACATAGTTGTAAAATCACATTTTCTGTTATATCATAAAATAATAAGGATAATTGAAGCCTAAAAACTGTAATAACAGATAAAACATTACGTTTTTTGCGAGAATGCTAAAATATAAAGCATATAGGCTTTAGCGCCCCAATATAACTAGCCTCGAAGAAACTCGGCGTGCTCAATAGCTCAAAATTTCACCCTCACCATCTCGATGTTCGTAAGTCCACAACAACTCGATTTTTCGGCAAATTTCTCATCAATTTAAATTAATTAAGTCCAACCACAAGGTAGCTACTGTAAACTATTGAGGAGTTCCCTTAACTGTCATTTGTCTTCATCATCAGACCCATAATGACAGTCACAACCCATCTAGGTGTAAAGTTCTCATCATTACAAATTAATCAAGCCCAAACACAAGGTTACTGATGTAAATCGTCGAGGACAATGTTATCTCCAATCGGCTTGATTCTTTGGCGCTGCGTAGAGATGTCGGATCGCTCTAAAAGAGCATACTCATATCTGAAAGGCCGGTAACGCACCTGCTAATCCACTGGTGTAGCGGGTGTCTGTGGATGTCGCTTTTCACTTACCATCAGGTGAACCGACTATCCGTTTGCCCCCTCTTCTATAAAAAAAAAAAAAAAAAACAGCTCCTTCCATTTGACCGCATTCAACGCTGGGCGGCTCGAATCGTTGACAACAATGTTATCTCCAATCGGCTTGATTCTTTGGCGCTGCGTAGATATGTCGGATCGCTCTGCATCTTCTGCATCTATCACGGGGAGTGTTCTGAGGAATTGTTCGGACTAATACCTGCAGCAGAATTCCACCACCGGACATCGCGTAAAAGCTCAAAATTTCACCCTCACCATCTCGATGTTCGTAAGTCCACAACAACTCGATTTTTCGGCAAATTTCTCATCAATTTAAATTAATTAAGTCCAACCACAAGGTAGCTACTGTAAACTATTGAGGAGTTCCCTTAACTGTCATTTGTCTTCATCATCAGACCCATAATGACAGTCACAACCCATCTAGGTGTAAAGTTCTCATCATTACAAATTAATCAAGCCCAAACACAAGGTTACTGATGTAAATCGTCGAGGAGTTCCCTCGACTGTTTTTCGGCTCCAGCATCAGATTTAATTAAATTGTAGTCCTTCAAAACACTTTATAAAAAAAATATCAAACGCACTATTCGCCCCTATGATTTTCGAAAGTTCCCCTCGATTTCTCTGGGATGCCATCATCAGATCCTGGTTTCCTTGTCATGGTACCATTTGGGAAGTATACCCTTTAGAACAAAAAAATAATTTTTCAAACCGGTTAAGCCATCTTCGAGTAATCAGGTAACATACATAAATAAAAAAAAAAAGATTCCGACGAATTGATAACCTCCTCCTTTTTGAAGTCGGTTAAAAAAGAAACCGATATACTCATTTCTAAAATTCAATGAAGAACAATTGGCAAGATGACAAAACGAATCTAAATTGCAAACTGCATTTGCCAAGGCCTCTGCCTTAATTTTTTATAGTCAGATAGTCAAACTGATTGACCACTTAACATCAGGAATTTCGTTAACATACTTAAAGATAAGTGGTTAATAAATTCCCGGGTTAATTAATATCTTTTTTACGTTTAAGAATTTAGCCGGGATAAGAACATCATGCGTTGCCAATCCTGTGACGTTAGATTATTATCATCTAAGTGTAGGTGCCAAATTTGATAATACTAGCAGGAACTAGATCAAACTAGCTAAGGATTTCAATGATAGAAAAAATGAAAGAAAGAAAGATAAAAGCGGCGATATAGTTAAATATGCATGGAATTTATAAGTTCTCTATGTGTTTTTTCTACCTATCATAAGTTTTATGGAACTTTGTATGGAAATACCTATCGATTCGGGTTGGATAAGTTTGACGTCATCGCCTTGACACTGGCAAGTTTTGACAGCGTTTCAACCTTTTTTTTTTTCTTTAACGCCGGGAAATGCTCTGAGGCATCCCGCGGGGGAGTGGGTTTCCCCACGCGGTTATGTGGGACTCGCTGCGCCCAACAGCTGGTAAATGGACGCAGCTCTACCCACTAAAACCCGGCGAGTGCCACCAATGCCGCCTTTGGTGAGGTGCCCCGGATCTAGAAAAAAAAAACAGGGCACCTCGACGGCTAGTCAGTCCCGGAAGGGACCGATGCCACCTCCACAGAGGTTTTGTACCGCACCACAGAACAACCCCTCCCAACGTCGGGACAGTATAATCCCGGTTCCCATCCTCACCACTTGACCCCTGCTCTTCTGTCCCCTCTTCTTATAAGAGGGGTACAAAGAGCCCTCTCGGCCCAATTAGCTTCGCCCAAGGTGCACCGCTCACCCTAGGTTACTGAGCCCCACCGCCACAAGGCCTGAACCATGGTGAGGACAGGGTTTCAACCTAGATAAACTTGGTTGGTTTCGTAATAAATCAAAGCTCAGTGCTATTACTGCTTGAGCACCACCATCTTACTTGTTTCTCTCGATTCTCGAAAAAAATTTTGCTGTGAAATGTTTCAGAAAGAAGGGCACAAGCAGTGTAATGGCACAGAGGCTTAACATCTTATGTCTCATGGCAACATATGAATGAGTTGCCTGGGATAGTCTAAGATTAGCTTGTTTATGTCCATGGGCGACGCTGACCACTTATCATCATATGGCAAGTCTGCCCCTTTGGCTATGCAACTATCATTAAAAGACATATTTACTTGGGCTTTCATTTATAAAGTAGCAAAATGTAAAAAATATTATAACTTTGCCCATGAATCATGATATTTGCTGAGATAAAATTACATAGTTAAGGGGCGACAATAATAACCCTTATGTCCCACTGCTCTGCACGTGTCTCCTCTTCGAAATAAGGCGAGGAGGGTTTTGGGCCATAGTTCAGCGATGCGCTGGCCCAATGCGGTTTACTGAACTTCACACACCTTCAAAGACTTTTAATCTCATCGGGCATGCAGGTTTCCTCACGATGTTTACTTCACCGGTGAGCAAGCGATGGTCTCATGTTCAGATGTACGTAGAAATTTAGAAAAACCCTATTCTAGGCATCACAGGGGAGTCAGTATCGAACCCAGGCCTCACTCAAGAGGCCGAACCCATACCCACTAGGCCATCGTCACACACTTATTATTAAGGGGCGATAAGGTTAATTGTGAATGTTTTAAATACAATTATATATTAAATAGTTACGCTAGTATCGTTTTTTCAGTCGCAATTTTAAAAAAAATCAAATTCTTCGGTTGGATCTGTACACCTCTGATTCGAAATCAGATAATTGATTAAAATAAATAATAATAAAATATTATGTTTATTAAATTATAAAAATATATTGATACCTACTCGAAAAGCATTGTGTTTTCTAATTTAAAATAAATTATAGTTTAAAAAAAAACTAAAAAACACGCTTTATTAGCAAACCGAACTATAAATTTGAAAATAATTTTTAATAGAAGAAGGGTTAACAAAATAAATAAATGATATTACTTATTATAAAAAGTTGAGGTGCTCGATATTCATTGTTAAAAATATTTCATCGGTATCGATTTTTAAAAAGTGAAGTTAAGTTTTAAAAAACTTAGTTACAAGCACCACGCTTTTTTACAATAAGTAATATCATTTATTTATTTTGTTAACAGATTTAATTCTTCTATTAAAAAATATTTTCAAATTTATAGTTCGGTTTGCTATTAAAGCGTGTTTTTTAGTTTTTTTTTTTTTAACTATAATTTATTTTTTACTTTTTGGTGTCGATTTTTTTAATTAAAGATTTTATTAATTTAAAGTACTAAACTAATGGCAATCAAAGTGATTGAAATGAGTGATAGACTAAAATCAACACAAGTGATGTAGGTAACTTGCGCGCCTTATGCTGTTTGCCTTCCTAGCATGTGCTATCCTGATTATCCTGATCAGGAATTAATAATAATATTGGAATAAATTTATCAAATTATTGTATTGTCATCGGTCCTCGATAAATCTACAAAGTTTGAACGAAATCTGGCCGTTTAAAGTGGGTCAAAATCGCACCCAAAGAAGTCGGTTACAAACATACAAACATACATACAGGTGAAGCTAATAAAAAGCGTGTAAAAAAGAACCGAAACCAACCAAAAAATTATGCGTTATCATTTTAATACATATAGAATAAATTTAAAACAGGGCTAGCCAAATTATTGAATGTGATAAATGTTTTCATTAATTACAATTAATTAATTAATTTTAATTGGACATTCAACAATATAAATTAATATATTTCAGTAAACTAGAATCATTTAAACACATATAATAAAGTACGTATTTTATATACTCCCGATAAATGTGACAACACTATTTATTTTCCTAAACATTTGTTTTACAACTTTTCGTGTTTGGAGAAACTAACATTTGGAACTCTATAAATCTTACCAATGACGCATGAACTTCAAGTCGTGAAAATCTATTTTTTATTGACGCATCGCTCTTCGACCGACCGCTGTCGTCACGTGAAGTGTGAGCTTATGTATTTTAGACAGGGCATATTTCTTCGCTCCAGGCTTGTTTCTGACACTTTTATAACTAGAACCATCAAGTTTTCCAGGTTAAAGATAGTGTAATGTTTTTGGGTGTTTAACAAATATACTCAAAGATGACGGGATACATCATTTTAATCATATAAGTAAAAAATGTGAAAAAAACATAAATATTCTGCGGTGTGGTGGGGCTCCTATCCATACTCCCAGAAGTTACTCTACAATTCCCTTATCCGTAGCCATTTAGACTATGGATCCTTCCTCCTAGAACCCTGTATCAAATTACCTTTAACGTAATTAGACAAGATCCAGTCAAAATCATTAAGAACCATTATAGGCGCCATGAAATCTGCCCCAGTTAATACTCCAAATTGAATGAGTCATCTTCGAAGACAATACCTATCTGATAGCTTCATTCCATTATCACTTACTAATAAGTAAACTTCATTCTCTTACCCAACTCCTCTCTTCCTCTAACTATTGGTTGCACAATATCCCCCGTGTATCGTAATCGGCTATCAAAAATGACAAGTTTTCGAATGCCAATTTAACCCCTTTTTGAAACTCCTTTTGAATCTCCTATATTTACTCCTCACATTGTCTTTAACTTTTCTGTCGATAAAGGCTCACCTATGGCTTACATTAATTTTTCCCCACCATGGTTCAGGCCTTGTCGTGGCGGTGGGGCTCAGTAGCCTAGGGTGAGCCCAGCACCTTGGGCGAAGCCAATTGAGCCGAGGGGGCTCTTTGTACCCCTCTTATAATAAGAGGGGACAAAAGAGCAGGGGGAAAGGGGTGAGGATGGTAATCTCAACCAATTGTACTGTCCCGACGTTGGAAGGGGTTGTTCTGTGGTGCGGGACAACCCCTCTGTGGAGGTGGCGTCAATCCCCTGCGGAGCTGACTAGCCGTCGAGGTGCCCTGTTAGCTTAACAGATCCGGGGCACCTCACCATGGCGGCACTGGTGGCACTCGCCGGGTTTTAGTGGGTAGAGCTGCGTCCATTTACCATCTTTCAGGCGCAGCGAGTCCCACATACCCACCTGAGGAGACCCACTCCCCAGGCGGGATGCCTCAAAGCATTTCCCGGTGTTAAAGAAAAAAAAAAGGATAACATTCATTTTATTCAAATTATAAATGAATAAGGGATGCATCAAAATGTATGTTTTTTTTATATTTAATGTTAGTTGGATAGGAAAACTGGCAAACATGCCACCTGATGGTATGTGGTCGACGTCGCCCATGAATTAGTTTACCTGGAACGAGCCCAGGCAACTCATCTATGTTGCCTATCCTGAGACATAAGATGTTAAGTCTCGGTGCCAGTAATTGCCTGCCTGTCTTGTCCTTCTCTCCAAAACACAGTAAAGCTGTTTCACAGGAGAAACAAGCAAGATGGTGGTACCCATGCAGCCGGGAACGCGGCACAGCGCTTCCCTCCCACCGGTATATTTTCTGTTCATAGCTGTGTTCTGTTCAGACACTCCAGTCTGTCTGGATTCTTAAAGTAAATATGACTTTGAAGTTTAAATTACCTGTTATATCTTCAGTTTTTACAGAAGATACTAGACATTTTGCCTATCCAACTAACATAAAAAATCAATAGGTATATAATACTTCGGTTTTTGATAATTAATTTTAGGTTTTTAAGATTTTTACAACCCCCACGTTACGGATATAATATTACAGTAAGTTTCCCATCCTCGCCCCTTGCCCCCTGCTCTTTTGTCCCCTCTTCTTATAAGAGGGGTGCAAAGAGCCCAATCGGCTCAATTAGCTTCGCCCAAGGTGTTGGGCACACCATAGGCTACTGAGCCCCACCGCCACGTCAAGGCCTGAACCATGGTGGGGGCTGGTAATGCTGATTAATCACTTGCCATAAATTATTTGTCACCTTTACATTTATAACTAATTACAAATCGTCTTGATGCCGTCTGTCCTAAATCCTAATAAAATGTTTATCATTGTTCTGTAGACAATGACGATGGACTAATTAAGTTGTACCTAGTTAAAACTGCTTACAAAGTATAGAAGTTCCTTTACGTGTAGAAATGGGTTTTATTATATTATTTTCTAATTAACCGACTTCTAAAAAAGGATGTTCTCGATTCTGATGTTTGCATGTTTTTTTTTATTTACCTTTTCATATTGTATACTGCGATAGCGTTTACGAATTTAAGCGCGGTTTATTTAGTTTTTTTCATACACTTGGTAGTTATTTTACAATTGCAAAACTAACTTATGGTAAGTGATCAACGTCGCTTATGAGTCCACGAATAGTATTATATACTATTATTATATATATATATATATATATAATAATAGTATATAATATTGCGTTATGCCTCTTATTCATGTTTTACCTTGAGGAGTACCTGATTTTCGGTGTAGGTAGAACCTAGTTTTAGTAATTACGCCTTCTGTTTCTTTTTTCGGTAGGAAAGGTGCTTCTCGATAACTAACTTTACTACTATTTTTATATAACTATTTTCAAGCAGAAGCTACCAAAGAAAATTATCTATTTATTAAATTAACCATTATCGGCTTAATAACGACCTAAATCATGTTAATTTAAAACAATTTCTCGATGTATATCCGAAATTTTAGTAGTCAATCATTTATTGGCTATTTTAAAAGGTGAAATAAAGGCCATTGCCTATTCATGTTGTACCCAGATTGTACCTAATATCCTCTTCGCTCAACATCGAGGAGACGAACTGTACCTTGACACTTATATTCCCATCGAATGGCCGTTACAAATGCACCGTCATTCGTGTCACAAGGGCCCATCATACACTCTCTTATACACTTTCCAATTTCCACCTTAATACAGAATTACATTTACAGTATGTCATTATTGTGTCAAGTTGCTTTTGACGAGGATTGTATTCAGATTCTGTTACGAAAGTTTGAGGTTAACACCGATTCTACCAATATATTTCCTTTACTTCATACATTTCAATACATACAATATTACATACTATATATACTATTATAAATAAAACGATTTGTAACTGACCCATTTTTAGTTTATGTATTAAGATCATAGAGAATATAACCGGAGTAGAGAGGTAATGCTATGTGTTTTGTATGAAAACAAATCCCGCCTTTGTGCTGCGACGCTGCGCCGGTTCTGCGCTCTGATTGGCCGACTGATGGCCATAGGTGAATGATTAGCCGATAGAACGTGCATAGAGATCACTGGTTGGTTGAATTGCTATTACGTTAGTGAAAAATCACTGACCAGTTTCGTAATGTTATAGCTCACATTACTACTCTATCCGGTTATATTCTCGATGATCTAGATATAGTAAAAAACATAGATTTTTTATTTCTATATAGAAGAGGCGGCAAACAGACAGTCAGTTCACCTGACGGTTACCTGATCACCAACATCTATAGACACCCGTAACATACGAGGATTACCAGGTCCATTACCGGCTTTTCAAATATGAGTAGGCATGCTCTTTTCTCGAAGATCCCATAATGTATCGGTTCAGATACTATTAATTTTAATAATTATGAATTAAATTGTAACTTAAATTTATTTTGATTGAAATTAATGTTTCTCTGATTATTCATTCTTAGTATAGCTAATAATAAGGTTGGTCTCTTCTCATGAAATTACGGTAGGATACACATTCTTGCTGTTTCGACAATAAGGATAACGCGCAGTAGTCAATGACTTTGACCCGACAAAAGACGGGTGGATTTTTCAAAATTCACGGATGCTGTTGACCATGTCATCAGGATTAAGAAGACTCGTCTATCAATTACTTGTCTACGTTTAGTATTAGAAAGAAAGAAAATATTTGTCAATATTAGTATCAAGTGTGATCCCCACCATGGTTCAGGCCTTGACGTGGCGGTGGGGCTCAGTAGCCTAGGGTGAGCCGTTGCACCTTGGGCGAAGCTAATTGAGCCGAGGGGGCTATTTGTACCGACAAAAGAGCAGGGGGCAAGGGGCGAGGACGGGAACCTCACCCCATTGTACTCTCCCGACGTTGGGAGGGGTTGTTCTGTGGTGCGGGTGGCGTCAGTCCCTTGGGGGACTGACTAGCCGTTGAGGTGCCCTGTTTGCTCGTTAGATCCGGGGCACCTCACCAAAGGCGGCATTGGTGGCACTCGCCGGGTTTTAGTGGGCAGAGCTGCGTCCACTTACCAGCTTTTCGGGTGCAGCGTGTCCCACATACCCGCGTGGGAAGACCCACTCCCCCGCGGGATGCCTCAGGGCATTTCAGAGAGGTCTATAATAATAATAATAAAATCATTTATTTTCAGGCACTATGGTCCATAGATATATACCTTACACACTAACCTATAGCCAGCAGTAGATGAATGCGAGCTGATAATAATAATAATTCCATAACCATTTCATTTGTCCATTTTCCATCAACAAAGCCTCAATACATTTGTCACACAAAAAATAAGATCCCATTCTTATACTCGTAAAAGATTTCTATGAGATGTGGGTCAAAGAAATTAAGCTTGACTTTCAAACAAACAAAGCGTTGATGAATTGGCCCTCCCAACACAGTGGGAGGAGATTTATCTTACATTTGTGTACAATTGGATAATAGAACGTCTGCGCTGAATTTTTATTTTGGTTAACGTTTTAGTGAGTACATTTTATTTCGTATACCGGTAGGTAACAGTGCGGCTAATGTTATTTTCATTGGTGTTTAAGAAAGTTTGAAATTATTCGGTGAGTTATGTTTTTTAATCAATATTAAAAAGACTACAGATACACTGTTCATAGCATTGTATTTCAATTACATTAAAGTGATAAACTACCTGCCCGCACAGACTTCGTTCTGTCAAAGGGAAGGGGCAGGAATTTCTTAATATCCGTTCTTAGCTGACCTCTGCATGGCAAAAGTATTCCTACCAAATTTTAAGTCTCTAAGTCTTATAGTTCCAGAGATATCGTGATGAGTCAATCCATATAACAGCTATATATATACATAAGTATAACCGATCCTCACCATGTTCCAATGCTGCGGATCTCTTTGGGATAGGTATGAAAGAATTTGCAAGTCATCTAAAACTTTCCGTTACCTCCGAGAGATAAATGTCCTACGCTACATTTCAACGTCTGCATCGAAATGAAGCGATAATTTTATTTGATCTATTTACTACTAGCAGACCCGGCCACGCGTTGCTGTGGCTAAGATACGTTAAAATAAATGGCAGTAAACTATTCAATACAGTAAAATTATTTTTTAAGAATATAAAATTGCGATCATAAATTGAGCTGATATAAACTATCAAATCTTTCAATTTGTATCAAACTGCACATTGTGTGCAAAATTTGGTTAAAATCGGTTCAGTAGTTGAGGAGTTCATTGCGGACAAACAATGTGACACGTAATTTTTATAGATAAAGAATTTAATACTGTTTTAAGAATGTTTTTAAGTATCTTCGTATAGCTTGTACTGATATTATAAAGCTAAGATTGTTTGATGTCTAATGTGAAAAGTTTTCATTGCGTTTGATAGACTAGTCAATAGTAAGCTGTTTGTTTTGATTTTTTTTATTTCTGGGGCAGATAAAGCTGCAGGGAACACATACCTATAAACATATATACAAATAAAATGTTAATTTTATGAAGGGGAAGGGGAATTTTTAAATTAATTTTTAATTAAATTTTAGTTACAAGTAATGGCATCTGTAGTAAGCGCCATTTTCCCTTTGACCTTTTACAAAATTTTCCATTGGTCCTTTACCTCTATTAGACTGGTCTGTCTGGTCTAGGATAATACAATGTCTAGTGTCTAGGGTAGGCCTCTGTAATACACTTAGTGACCGCCGGTGTAATCCCGTTAGCTAGATAATGAGCTTAGCGAGAGCGAATTACTGCCCCATTTCGGTTCGGATTTAGATCACTGCCCCAGTGACATGTTGATCTATTGACATTCCTTTGGTTGTGAAACAGAAAAGTGACACTTAAAAGACATTTACAGGTATAGGATTTAGCCTAGATAGCGTTTGTTGATATTGAAAATGTTGAATAGTTTTTACCGCTAGGAGGGATGCGCTGTACCGCGCTCCCGTGTGCATGGGTACCGCAATGTGCTTATATATTCCGTGAAACATATTTGCTATACAAAGAAGTGCTTCAAATAAAAAAAAACTCCCAATGCAATAAACCGAACATTTAAAAAGTAAAAAATAATATCTAATGGTGCTGCCACACTGCTCTAATGAAATGTATACTAGCGTTTGTAAACATTTTGTAACACCAGTGTGGAAGGACCATTCCTTTAAGTAAAATTCGATTAAGTAGCACTTCTATGTTAGTGCACCAGTTGATATGATGATATTCACCAAGTTTGAATTCGATTCGAAAATAGAAAGTTTTGGCGTTTATGTAGAATGTTGGAGTGGATGGAAACAAATGAAGATCATGAAATGTAAGAAGAAAAATGTTTGGCGTAGTTAAATTTAGTTACGAAACAAAAAAGATATTATGCCGTAAACCATAGAGCCTTTGAGGTGGGAAATATAGAGCAGTCGGCAACAGACACTGCGTCAAAATTATGCGTCAGTTTCCTGCGGAGACTCAATCAAAAAGATTTCCAAATATTGAATTTCACTCGCGTTCACCTATTAGCTAGTTATATATAATGTTCTACTTCAATAGTACAACTCCTTAGTTCTGTGCACTTTATAAAATGGTACCACCATCCAAAAGGCTTAGGTAATCGTCTAACTGAAATAGGAACTTGCTAAAGAGGAGATCTTTCTAGTTCTAAATGCTTTGCGAGAGCTCGGGTTAAGCTACTCCTCAACAATTATACAACTAAATAGGTTTTTTAAATTATTTGAATTTTTAAAGAGGCGTCAATTTGTAAATTAGTCCCAATTTTTATTCAAACACATTTCTATTACATAGTCCATCCTGTTGTTCATTAACGTATGCCGTGGACAGATGTATATACATACATACATCTACACTAATACTACAGGTCACATGATCCTGACAATGATAGTCATTATGCCTCGGTAATTTTACCTTTCTGTCCTGCCGTTTATAACACGGCAAATAATATGCTTAACAGCGGAAATAAAATAAACATAAAGACAGGCGCAACAAAAGCGCCTGCGATAAAAAATATATAAACGAAACTTAAATTATTTTCGTTTTTTTAGGCTTATAACTGCAAGTCCTGAAGAAATTACCAAACGAACTAAACTTTTATAGGATATTGTACCCAAAGAGTGCCAGATGCCAACGAAAAATGATGAGACTAGGGCTATAAAGAAATGCGCAGCTAATTGAGTTGAGGGGGCTCTTTGTACCCCTCTTATAATAAGAGGGGACAAAAGAGCAAGGGGCGAGGATGGGAACCTCACGCTTTTGTACTATCCCGACGTTGGAAGGGGTTGTTTTGTGGTGCGGGACAACCCCTCTGTGGAAGTGGCGTCGGTTCCTTGCGGGACTGACTAGCCGTTGAGGTGCCCTGTTTGTTTATTACATCCGGGGCACTTCACCAAAAACGGCATTGGTGGCACTCAACGGGTTTTAGTGGGTATAGCTGCGTCCACTTACCAGCTTTCGAGCGCAGCAAGTCCCACGTATCCGCGTGGGGAGACCCACTCTCCCGCGGAATGCCTCATAGTATTTCCCGGCGTTAAAGAAAAAAAAAGGCTATAAAGAAATAGTAATTCATCAACATCATCATCATCATCCTCCTTTATCCGTGCACTGCTGAACATAGGCCTCCCTCAATGAACGCCAAGGCGACCAATCCCTTGCCAATAATAATTAGCTGATGAAAATGTTCACAGAGTGTGTGAATCTTATTTATTATATAGGACCCCAATTAGATAGGACAAAAATCTTCGGTGACCAACACTAGACAGATACATCCAACTACGCCCAGCAGAGGACAAAAAAAGGTTGATAATTATAACGATAATACCAAGGAGAGCCAATTGAACCGAGGAGCTACTGTTTGTAGGCGGGGGGGGGGACAAGGGGCGAGGATGGGAACCTCACCCTATTGCACTGTCCCGACGTTGGGAGGGGTTGCTCTATAGTGCGGGAAAACACCTCTGTGGAGGTGGCGTCAATCCCTTGGGGGACTGACTTGCCATTGAGGTGCCCTGTTACTCAACAGATCGGGGCTCTTCACCAAAGGCGGCATTGGTGGAACTCGTCGGGTTTTAGTGAGTAGAGCTGCGTCCACATTACAATCTTTGAGGCGCAGCGAGTCCCACATACCCGTGTGGGACCAGTCCCCCTCCCCCGCGGGATGCCTTTCCCAGCGCAAAAGAAAAAAAAACCAAGGAGAATTTTGCTTTTAACTGGCTGACAGTTATGACATTTTAATTGACATTATATAATATAACTTATTTTCGTTACAGATTTAAGAAATCATGAGTTATTTGGAGAAAATGGATCGTTATTTGGATTCTCTGAAAATAGGAAAAAGTAAGTAATATAGTAAACATTATATATATAAATATAGAACTATAAAATCGTGGACTATTTCTATTATAATGAAAAAGTATTTACTTTGGCAGGCAGTTTTATAGTCCCCACCACGGTTCAAGCCTTGTCGTGGCAGTGGGGCTCAGTAGCCTAAGGTGAAACCCAGCACCTTGGGCGAAGCAAACTGAGCCTAAGGGAGCTGTACTTTGTAACCCTACTATAAGAATACGGGACAAAAGATCAGGGGGACAAGGGGTGAGGAGGCACTTGCCGGGTTTTAGTGGGTAGAGCTGTGTCCACTTAACAGCTATCAGGTGCAGCGAGTCCTACATACCCGCCTGGGGAAACCCACTCCCCCACGGGATGCCTCAGAGCATTTCCCGGCGTTAAAGAAAAAAAAAGGCAATTTAGAGTAATAGTTTATTTTATTATCATGTCTTCAAAAGGATAGAAAGCCGAGTGGTAACGAGTATTGTCCAAGTATCTGATTAACAAGAATTAATTAAATCATTTAATTTTTGGGTGTCGGTGGCCACTTACCATCAGGTGTATCATCTCTACCCTTTTATCCCCTCTTCTAAAAAATAAAATTCCTTATACATCACGTGGTAGATTAAATTTACGTTCAATGGAAGAATAACTGTAATACTCGTAGTAGCTCTGTCGGTCTATTTAAAAAAAAATTATTGTGATGATTATCAACTTTTGAGATGTCTAGAAGTGGAAGTCTAACCACACATTGATATATTTCCAGGTGCGATGGTAGACTCGTGGTTCTTGATGTCCAGCCCGAAGCCGATCCTGACTGTGGTGATCTTGTACCTCATATTCATCAGGATAGGACCGCGTCTGATGAAGAACAGGCAGCCGCTCCGGATCACTAAGCTTATCAGCTACTATAACGCGTCTCAAGTGGTGTTAGCTTCTATGATGTGTTTTAAGGTGTGTATGTCTAGAGTTGTCTAATGTTAATCTAAATTTTAGTCTCTATTTTCGTCGACCGTCGACTGATCGGACTTGACTAGTCCAAATCCTACTCTCCCGAGTAGCGCGCGCGTTGAGCGTCTCACGCTCAGTGAGACGCACCCGGGCGCGGCGGGGGGTGACTAGTGGTGTGCAAATAAACTATTTTATGATAACGTGCTATGGACTATAAACTAAATTTTTCTAGCGCGCTATTTTATAGACTATATTATAACGTGTAGTCGCAAGACTAGAATTACGTAACTCGCGTGAGCCGACCGGGATAGCGCATGACACATCTAGCGCAAGCGCGCGCTCGACGCTGGCTGACGTATAAACTATAAACTATAACGTTTAGCGTCTACGATCTAGCAGTTATAAAGTTATAACTACGGCCTACGCTAGCCGCCTCGCTACATACCTAATGTAGCGAGGCGCTACGTTATAGCGCCGAATAGGAATTTATATAGCGTACGCTATACGTTGAGTATGAATAGCGCGCTACGTTATGGCGCTATGCGTTATATTAACCACCACTAGGGGTGACCCCTTTTCGAATAATTCTCAGGTGAGCCATCCTCTCACCTACTGTTCCGTTTGAGCTTAAAGGCCATTAGGCTAAAAGGACGCAGTATGTTTTATTGAATTCTCTGTATTGTCTGCATATATGACGTTAATATAATATCAAGGAGGTACTAGCTCTTCTCATCTATCTTCTTTCACGTATTCCAAAGTTTTAGATTATATCAGTCTTCCCTTTCCATTATAATCTCCTACATTTAATTAGCACTGTTCTAGTAATAAACACGATGCAAATTTTCAAAATTCTAATGACTGTTTACGGATTTAATAGCGGTTTATTGACGTTTTACATCCACGACATTCATATATTTAGCAGCGTTCCACGAGGGGACTGTCACGTGCCGTCACAATACCCTAAAATAATTCTAAACAATTATCATTTACCTGTCTGCCAGTCTGTCTGTCTGTAATTCTAAGACAAACCTGGCGGTTTTTTTACACTGACTTCGCGATAAATTCTCTACATAAAATGTCGATAGTGGGTCAATCATTACATTAATCTAACAAATCAAAATCGCTTTTTCAGGTATCGAGATTAAACCTGTTCAGAGATGGGATAATGTATGCCGGATGTAGATACCCGTCGAACACACAAAATCCACAGGTCAGAAGACTTTGTTTAATATAATTAATTATCGTTATCAAATTATTACCATGATTCTGATTGTAACCGTCCTAGGTAACTTAAAATATCTTAAAATAAAGGTCTCTTAAAATATGCAATAACCTTGGCTATAATCTTTAAAAATATGTTATTTCAACTGCACAACTAATGTTAGGCCTGCGTCTATCCCAACGAGCACATAATTGGATAGGCCAGTAATGTGAGCCATTAAATTCCGAAACTGGTCTGTGATTTGTCACTGACATCATAGAAATTCAACCAACTAGTTATCTGTATGTACCATCAGCCAATCATCCATTAATAGCCATCAGTAGGCCAATCAGAGCGCAGAACCGGTGCAGCGTCGCAGCACAAGTTTGGCAGAATTTATTTTCATATAAGCCACTTAACATTACCTACCTCTCTATTCCGGTTATATGCTTGATGGTCTATACCCATGTAATCTTTTACAAATAGACGTTACGCCAATGAAAATCCAGATCTCTTTTAATCATCATCATCATCAGCCCCATTTACTGCTAAACAAGGGCCTCCCTCAAAGAACCCCAAGACGACCGATCCCTCGCCCCTCCCATCCAACACGGACCGGCCACTGCACGGAGATCGTCTTCCCACCTGGTTAATGGCCGATCTCTTTTGCTTTTACAACTTTTTTACAGCTTTTACAATAAAGTATATTATACTAGCTGTTGCCTGCAGCTTCGCCCGCGTTACTCAACTCCTATAAGTCACAGCGTGATGTTTTATAGCCTATAGCCTTCCTCGATAAATAAGCTGTCTAACACTGATTTCTCAAATCGGACCAGTAGTTCCTGAGATTAGCGCGTTCAAACAAACAAACAAACTCTTCAGCTTTATAATATTAGTATAGATTATTACTTTCGATTACAGCTATTAGACATCGGCTGGTGGTATTTCTTCGCAAAGCTCACAGAACTGCTCGATACGGTTTTCTTCGTGCTAAGAAAAAAGAACAAGCAGGTAAGGTTCGACTCCAAGCAAGGACGTTGAAATAGAATGATTAAATGTATCAGAACAAAGTATATACATGGCGTCCCACGGCTATGCCACATGGACGGAAAGTACCTTGAATAATTTAGAATTGGAGATGGAACATTTTACTGAAATAAGACATTATTTGAATTTCAAAAAACAATTAAATTGTTAAAGTGACGCAAAACAACATTAAAGTGGGACGGCCTGTATGTTTCAGGATATCAAAATAACAATTTTCATACCATTCTAGTTAGGTAGGTAACGTAGGACGTTCCGGATACTTTACAGCAGTCATGGTCACAGGTCTGAGCTGTCAAAAGTCGATGTCACAAATTTATTCAAAGTACTTGTGTAAGATGATATTATATCTAAATTGTATTAGCCCCACACATAAAGTGTAGACAGTGTCTTGAACGTATAAAATATTATGTTTTTTTGTGATTTTATTATTTCGAGCTAGTCATATTCTCTATTGAAATTTGTGTGTTTTTTATTTTATTTTAATATCATCTCTCGGATCATCCTTAGAATTGATTTTTTGCCAAGACTTGTGGCTTATCAAATCTGATGTAATAGCAAGCTTTGTTGAGACTGTTTGCAAAATGCTCTTAACGCGTAATATATTATACTAGCTGTTGCCCGCAGCTTCGCCCGCGTTAACTTACTCAACTTAACTACTGTTAGTCAAAGCGTGATGGTATATAGCCTATAGGCTTCCTCGATAAATGGGCTATCTAACAATGAAAGAATTTTTCAAATCGGACCAGTAGTTCCTGAGATTAGCGCGTTCAAACAAACAAACTCTTCAGCTTTATAATATTAGTATAGATTCTTATTATAAATTTATTTTTTCAGATAACATTTCTCCACGTTTATCACCACGTAATCATGGCACTTTACTCGTGGAGCTATTTGAAGTTCGCCGCCGGCGGGGAGGGTACAATATTGGCTCTCCTGAACTCGATTGTACATGTCGTTATGTATTCCTACTACTTGCTGTCTGGATTGGGACCAAAGTTTCAAAAATATTTATGGTGGAAGAAATATGTGACCAAAATGCAATTGGTAAGCACCAGCATGATTAAGTGGCAATAACTGTATAGCTCATAATGTTTTGCTACAGAAGGTAGAATAATGAATTGACCAAGTCATTTGAATTTGAAAAGTCGCGTTGGTATGGTTTTTTGTATGTAATTTTTTTTTATTTATCTCTGTAACTATTTGAAGAAATAAAATGGCTATAATTTAAGTCGTGTGTAAGAATATTACGAATGATACGTAATGCTAATCCATTTGATCATCCTCACTTGTTTTGGTTTTCTATTACATTTACACCATAGATGTCATCCATGTAGAATAAAAATAGTAGCAACTATCCTGAGAACCAGTAATTTTAACACAATATGTATTATAAATTAATATTTGGGACCACGTTTACAACCTGTAAAATATCGTATTTCTGTGGGAACTTTGGTAAAGAAAAAAAATATTGATATGCTAAAATATATTATAGCAACAATTTGTAACCATTTTAAGAAATTCTTCGGCTATTTTTGGGAGTTTTGCAGATAACATACACATACGGTTTTTTTTATATATATTTTTTTTGTTTTTTCAGATGCAGTTCATTTTGATGCTAACCTACTGCGCTTGGACGTACAACTCGCCACGTTGTCAATTCGCAACAGAGTTCACTTACTTTATATCAGCAAACGTCACAATATTCCTCATCCTATTCCTGAACTTCTATTCCAAAAGCTACAAAAAGAAGAACGAAGCGAAAGAATTGAAAAAGAATGAGAACGGCTTCAGCATTTGCAAACCAGTAATAAACGGAATGGAAGACATTAAAGACAATATTCACAATTTTGGTGATAAAAATGGTGCTCTTATTAATGAAATACCATACGAAGTGAATAAAATTTGTGGTGACTATGTCAAAGACGGCAAAGTATATCTTTCAAGGCGTACAGCTAAAGCCGCCTTCGGTCCAGAATATGATTTAGATTGCTTACAAAACAAATGATTCGATGTGATTAAATTTAATTGATATGAGACTGATGTTTGTGATGTGGAAATGTATCCTAAGTTTAAGAGTAGAGGGATATGGGTTAAACACGTAAGGTTTAATTTAAAGCATTTAAGGTGGGATTTAATTATATCTATGGAAAGTTCCATGAACGGAGGCATAAAATTCATATCATTTAGTACGTAACGTACTGTTGATTGCAAGAGCTTAGTTTATTTTTACATATAAAATTACTATTTTACAATTAATGTGCAATGCAATAATGTGCAAGATTTATATATAAATTAGCATAAAGTAAATAAAAAATAAGAATGAATTCAATATTATATTCAGAGCTAAGCACGATGTTTAAATGTATGCATACTATATTTGGCTCTGAACCCATTTAAGAAAAAGCCGGTAAATTAAAGATATAGGTATATTTAGATTATAGTTCCAAAATAGGCAAATACAAGGCTATTAGTAGTATAAATAGTATGGATCAATAAAAAACTTTTATTATAATTAGAATCTAAATATTCTAATATGTCCTAATTCAATTCTGTCCGTAAAAAATATAGGAGTATTTTAAAAAAAATTGGCGATTCCGTTTTTGATAAAAATGCTTGTATTGCCATATTGTTTTTATATTGCCAAATATCTACTGAGAGATGTGATTCCAAACTACTGGTAAAAAGGATTGTGTGGTTTTATGAAACCACGGTAAAAGTGAAACTTTTTTTCTCATTATAGACATTTAACTAAAAATTTTTGGAATAATATTCCATTAAGGGTATAAAAATCGCTTTATCAATCTTAATTTTATACTTGGAAAACTTGGCGGCCGACCGTCACGCGACATACAACACACAGACGAAAAGTTTGAGACGATGTAATAAAAGTTTCACTTTAATAATATTTTCCAGTAAGCTGAGTCACTAATTTTGACCAATTAGCTAAAATATCGAATCATATAAGAGTGCGCATTCATATTGAAGAATACATTTTTTTATCCCTAAAACATGGTAAAGCTATATTATATGTAAGAACATTATATTTGTACATAAACCTCCCTTTTCATTGTTTTCTTTTTTTTAATTCCATTAACTTCTTTCTTGAAGTGTTTATCAGACTTCTTGATAAAAAACATCTTTTGGTGCGTCTTGCCGGAGACGGATAATGGTACGACGCTGTCATGTCGTGATGCTCCCACAGCGCTGCCGCTCTCGATCCCATTATATGCGCGCGTATACTATATTTCGTTATTTCATTCTATCTTTCGTTCTAGATTTTTATTAAATATAGATTGAAATATTAACACACATGTTTTACCATTTTATTTGATAAATATAACTAACGCAGTAGTTGCCTACAGCCTATACTTTTAAATAAAAACACTCAAAAGTAATATTTAGATTGTTTATTTGATGATATAGTGTGACGTGTATTTTGTCATATATTTATGACGGCGTACAGGGCAGGATTTCGTTTGTCACATATATCTGACAATGGCATTCAAAAGGTTAAGAAACGGTTAGATAGTTTTCTTTATATGATTATTATTATCACTAAGTAGAGATACAGATTATGCGAAAAACTCAACGTTAAGCGTAATATAAATTGAATATAATATATTAGATGGCTTTCTATTTATACATAAAATATTATTTTAAAAAATATAACAAAGAATTTAATATAAATTACAAAAAAGGTCTTAATCACTTCACATAAATATTAAGTAATCACGAATATTGTTATTTGTATAAATAAAAATTTTGAGTTACCAAAAACAACAAAATTTAGGAATATGTATATTGTGAGGTACAGATGGGCATTAAATTTTCCCCTTATGTATTAAGCCTATCGTTGAGTTTCAAAATCATATTTAGATAGTGTTACAATGATAAGTATTGATAGTTATGTATAAAATATGATCTGGACAATACACGCTGAAATATTATGTTGTACAATTTGCATAAAAGGACAGACTAAATATTTGGGTATAGAAGTTTACCTCCTACAGTAAACAAGAAGCATGTGATGAAAAGATGAAGGTTTGGTGAAAATAATGTTCCAACTATACCAATAAGGGTATTTTTTGAAACTTTGAAAAAAAAAACTTTGATTAGCTTAACTATATTCAGTGTGTATTGTCTCAGCTAGTTATATTGTTCCAATTCCATCTATAAGCAGCCTTATGATTGAAAAACGAAACGCTTTATAATAGTATATAATGTATATAATAATAAATCGCACAATATTATGTTATAAAATAGTGCAATAGCGTTAGTGATCAGGGTGCATAGGCGTCAACAGCTGAAGTGATATATTTTTGGACTTATTTCAGCGTCTAATTTTAGTGTTTGGTTTTTGGATGTTTGTTTTTATGACATTGAATTTTTTGATTTGATGAATTTTTATGACTTTTGACATTGTTGATATTAAAATTAAATTCCATTTTTTCATTCAACATGGTAAAAGTATCTACCTGAGCCACCAATTTTACTAGATTATTTACTGCTAGCAAATTCTTTTTTGGTGACTTTCTCTGATTTACGCTCATCAAACTTTCAGTATCATCAACTAATACTTTTAGCGTGTTCTATTTTAACGCCAATCGTTGATTTAAACAATAAAAAAGTGCACATTAAATATTTATATATTAGTGAAAGAAAAAAGTTTAAAGGTAAACCTATAAGTATATTATTTTGTCAACTCACTGGTATCTGTTTTAATAGTCATTGGTAGGTATATCGATACGATATCATATTAGATTGGTATGTCTGGACTGTTTTGATTACATTTAAGCATTTTAAATTGTAATTTAATTATTTTAGTGGAACAGTCTAATGTCGACAACCTTTAATCAGTGTCTTGTAAATAACTTAGATATAATAAATACTATTAAAAGTATGTACCTATATTTTATTTTAAGACTAGTTCTTGTAGTTCGATAGCCGCTTCATTTATTTTTGGATAGGCAAGTTGGCAGAGAAGGCACCTGATAGTTCAGCCAGCATTGCGGTATTTCCGAACAGATACGACTTAGTGACCTTTAGGAAAAAAGCATAGGTACCTACTCATATTTGAAAGGCGCACTTGCTTATGATGTAGCGGGTGTCTATGGATGTCGCTTATCACTTATCACCAGGTAACGTAAAAATAGGCAACTCTTCTAGGTTAGGTCAAAAAAAAAAAAGAAAAAAAAAACAACCTATGCATGCATGCAAAAATTGTTGTTTATTAAAAACAACATTTTTGTTGTTTAGTAAACACAACATTCTTGTTGTTTAGTAAAACAACATTTTTGTTTATTGTTTTCTAATGTTTACGCGAATTTCACTCATTATAATAAAACAATTTTTTACGGATTTTATCGCGGTTTATTAAGATTTTTACAAGCCCGACGTTTCGGATACTTTACAGCAACCATGTCCTCCCGTGACCATGGTTGCTGTAAAGTATCCGAAACGTCGGGCTTGTAAAAATCTTAACAAACCGCGATAAAATCCGTAAAAAAATGTTTTATTATAACATTTTTGTTGTTCAGTAAAAACAACATTTTTATTGTTTGCAACCAAAATAAAAATTGTTGTTATGGAAGAGCGTCTACTAAATACTGATACATGTGTTGTCACACTTAAGGCGAGTCACCGCAGGTGAAACGGGATAGAGGGTTTGCTAAATCAAATTTTTGAGATATTCACTATTAAATCACCATCAGAGGTACCTAAAGGTATTTTCTAAAGGACTAAGAGTAAGAGGAAAATGTACTTTACACGATCATTAAATACCCTAAAAACAGGTTAAAATAAAAATTAAAATTAAAAAGAATAATTTACTAATAAAATATGTAAGTTTTCACATCATTTTATACGGAAATATTTAATTTTCAATACTACAGAGAACGTGCTATTTTTTTAAATCTCCAATTTCCTTTTTTCAATTTTTTTCTAAAAATTGAATGCTATCTAGCGTTTTCACGAGACGCCGCGATAACCGCTATCCCGCTAGTGACTCGCCTTAAGGGCCCACATAATTAGTTTAAACTTTTATAACTTTTGACATTTTTTTAAATAAGTTAGCGGCAATGAGGCTCATCAACCACGCCTAAAACGACTCCAAGTGTAGAAAGTGTACTCTACCTCCTGAAATATTTTAACAATTTTTTTCTCTTTTATTTAACTAAATGACATGATGTTTTAAATGCGAATTTTTTGTTTTATTATAATAAGTGACATGACACCTTACGCTAAACATGGATTCATTTGCAATCTAAATTAAACGTATAAAGGTTAAATAGTTATATGCTAATTATATTCACCGTAAATCGATCATTGAGTGGTATTTAGTATAAGTTTCAATTTGAATCCGTAGTTTTAGTCCTCAAATATCTTGAGAAAAGGGGCCACCCATAAATCTCATCACATTTTGAGGGGAAGGGGGTCCAAAAAGTGTGACATTCTGTGACAAGGTGTAAGAGGTGCGTGCTCAATTTTATGACGTCACATTTCTACATGTTATATAATATCAAAGTTTAATTTTGAACTTTGATTTTAATTTAATAAATTCTATAAGTAAATTGAAAAATATGTGACGTCACTCTAGGGAAGGGTCTTGCAAATGTGACCAATTATGCCATGGGCGAAAGGGGGATAAAAATAGCTCTTTTAAATAATATTATGAATGTTGATATGATGAAATTAAGAACCAAGTTATTTAATAATAATTATTATCCTATCCCAAGAGATAGAAATCGAGGGTAACCTTAATTTCCATCTTTTCCTCCCTTTTTATAATTAAAACGTATACCGATTTATTTGCGCTTTCAATTTTAAAAATTACTTCTTACCATCTCTACTGTTGTTTTCTCGTTCGCTTGCATATGGTGAAGAAAAATACAATTCATGTATTGGGCACTGGGCAGGAATCTCCACCTCGCACTCAGGCGAGGAGGGTGTTGGACAATAGTTCAACGATGCGCTGGGCCAATGCAGGTTGGTGAACTTCACACACCTTCAAAGACTTTTAATCGCATCAGGCGTTCAGGTTTCCTCACAATGTTTCTTTCACCGGTGAGCAAGCGATGGTCTCATGTTCAGGTGCACGTAGAAATTTAGAAAAACCTATTTCAAGGCATCACAGGGGTCAGGATCGAACCCGGATCTCTCACTCAAGAGGTCGAGCCCATACCCACTAGACCAGTATTTTTTAATCGGGGGATCGCCCGTAAAAGAGAGAAAGAAAGAAGGTTCTGTATTACAGTAAAAGCACAATAACAGTTAAAAGATGGTCTTGTTTATTTAAATATCATGTAATCTTTCAATAATTCAAACTTTTTGACCCTTGAGCCATATACAGCATATGGCTCAAGGGGTTCGCCAGAAGTTTTGATCCTGCAAAGGGGTAGCTTATTTAGAAAAAATAAAAATCACGGCACTAGGGCATCGTCGCTCACGTTCAACTTAAAATAAATAAATCACATATTAAGTAACTTTACTTTTATTTGCTCTTCTATTATAAATATTCTTTGTACTAATTTTTTTGTTTGTTATAATTGTCGTATATTTATGATTGCTTCTTAGTTTGTGGTGTTTTGTAGGATTTTTTGTAGAAATCGTAGAATAAGTAGAACACTAGAGAGAGATGGAAGACGAAATGTGTGAGGATCCATCTTGAGAAATTGCAAGGTGACGTCACATACTCAAATATAGCGTATACCATGATCATCACAAATTGTACCTGGAAATAAAAACAGTATCTCAACGAAAGATATTCCAGTGTGGGATTCGCTTGTGCCACGCGGAACAAACGAGAATAAAACCATGCAGACGGGTGCCGGCTCGTTTCTTTCTTCAAACAACTTTGTTTTGGAAGGAAGGCCAGTTTAGTAAGAGGTAGGGACATGCTGCTTTGCAGCCGCATCGGTCCTGCACGACCGGGGTGATACCTCTCGATCACATAGTACCGGCGTAAACTGACAGCTATGCTTTCGCGTTTCATGCGGTTTGTGAGTTTCTGGTGACTCGTTGGGGGGATAGAAAAAAGGAGGGCAACGCTTCTGCATAAACTGGTTGTGCGAATGTGTATGGGCGTCGATAGTAAAGTCTTCGACTGCTCGTTTGCCCTCCTATGTACTTACTTGTTTATTTTTTTCTTGTATATGATGTATGATGGAGTATGTTTTTTTCACAAATAAAGTTATTTATTATTATTATTATTATATAATAAATATAATAATATCAACCCTTATATGTCCCACTGCTGGGCACGGGTCTCCTCCTTGAAATCAGGCGAGGAGGGTTTTTGGTTCATAGTTCACCGATGCGCTGGCCCAATGCGGGTTGGTGAACTTCACACACCTTCAAAGACTTTTAATCTCATCGGGCATGCAGGTTTCCTTCACCGGTGAGCAAGCGATGGTCTCATGTTCAGATGCACGTAGAAATTTAGAAAAACCCATTTCTAGGCATCACAGGGGTCAGGATTGAACCCGGACCTCTCGGCTCTCACTCAAGAGGCCGAGCCCGTACCCAATAGGCCATCGTCGCTCAATTATTATTATTATTATTATTATTCTATAAAAAAGTCAGGCAGTGTGAATACTGGCATACTTACAATTTCACGTCTCTATTTACTTTTGTGGCTATATTGGGGTAGGTATCAGCACCAGTTATTATTAGACGTCTAATTTGCTTTCATTAATTTGCCTCTGTACAACAATTGACGAGAACGGGCTGATAATGATGAAGTCTAAAGTGGGCCAAAATAAAATTGGAAATAAAAGTTTTCTATATTCTTGCGCATTTTACTCATGGCAATAATTTTAATAGACTTTATGGCGATTTATACAGACATTTCAAATTTCCGTAGAATTCTGACAGCTATCTGACAGCTAATAAACCTGAATTATTAGGGAGTGATACCAGTTAAAGGATAAAATAAAGTAATTAACATAAATTCAATATATTGTTCGTGATATTGAGATATTGGTTATTTTTGTATCAGTTCACTTGAGTGAGTAAATATTTAAGTAAGTATATAGGTAGGTATTTAGATTTTTTCTATGTAAAACATTAAAAAAATCTATTTTATTTTTTATTCCCTTCAAATTGGGCAAATGTTTCCTTTTTCGTGTGGAATACTTTTTTAGTTGCAACACTTATCAATGTCAGAATTCTACGGAATACAAAATCAATAACGGATCGTGTGAGATGTCAGATGTCCTAATGTCATAAAGTAATTTTTAGTACCTTCAGATTGTATCTATTGAGCCATAATAATATCAATTTTAGCCTGACCAGAAAAACAAAAATCCTCACCATATTACGGAAAATTTCGGAACTAATTTCTGTATGGACTATACTAGAGTTGCCGCGAATACTCGCTATTATTCGGTATTCGGCATTACTCGACATTTTTTTGATATTCGTCGAATACCGAATAATAGCTAGTATTATTCGGCATTCGGCGAATAGTCGTCTAAAATAAACTTTTAACGAACAAAAAAACTAATGTGTTAAAATTAATTTTTTTTTTTTCTTATTTTTCCTAATAAAACAATACACAATATCAATTATTATCTGTAATAAGGGCCTGTGCCTATCATATTCATGAAATTAAATCAGTTAGGCTTTTTAATTAATATTTAAAATCCAACAGAGGCAGATTGTGGTGCAAAAAAATATTTTTTTCTGCACGTTAGGGAGCAAGTCGGTTTCGCTTTTCCTCGTAAATTAAACCTACCTCGGAAAATAGTCTTTCTGAATAAACAGAGCTTGCTGGTGTGATTAAGTATCGTTTAGCAAGCTTACTTAAAATAGGAAATCTATTCTTATTGGTACTCAAAGTCGACCATTCATATGGGTTTATTTTTCTGTCAGCCTTTGCTAATGCGATGTGGTGGGCGATTTCTTCAGCAGTGGCATTCTTGGATTGCTCTTCAGTAGTTTGCTCTATAGATGATTCTTCAAAACATGCCCAAAATAGTTTATGAGTTTCCGAATCGACATGCTCACTTTCATTGTCTATACGAGACCTTTTGGATGCCGTGTCTGGATCCGAATCATCATTTTCTATGTTGTTCGTTCCGTTACAAGTAACGTGCTATTATTATCTATAGTTATCGTAAAAACCGGTAAAATTTGGCTGTATAGTCATAGATTCCTTGGTCTGCCATCATAAATTACGAAATTAATAAAATAAGAGGAAGACGTCAACTGTCAAATAAATTGGCCCGATTTCCCTTTGATATTGGCCTTCCGATGTGGCCACCCCATTATACAAAACGGGGTATTCCCCGTAAACTATGTACAAGAAAAGGGTTGCCAGCATTTAAAAATGGAAAATAAAATTTACTACTTAAATGTTACCTACATTTAAGTAGTAATGTATAACATGAAACAGATTTCTTTAACTTTATTGTTTTCTTTGCTCACAACCTTATATGAAATTAGAAATATTTGTTTAATGTTTTTTTTATGTCGAATAGTAATGTCGAGTTATTCGACTATTCGCCAAAGTGAATGGCGATTAATCGGTATTCGACTATTCGCTATAACCACTATTCGCGGCAACTCTAGACTATACTATGTGTTGACGTAAAAAAGATAAAGTGGCGACACCACAAGGTTTCTATATTTCTGGTCAGGCTATACCTATTTTTTTTCTTTATCGCCGGGTAATGCTCTGAAGCATCCCGCGGGGGAGTGGGTCTCCCCCGCGGTATGCCACCAATGCCGCCTTTGGTGAAGTGCGCCGAATCTCATGAGCAAACAGGGCACCTCGACGGCTAGTCAGTCCGCCCAAGGGACCGACGCCACCTCCACAGAGGGGTTGTCCCGAACCACAGAACAACCCCTCCCAACGTCGGAATAGTATAGTTGGGTGAGGTTCCCGTCCTCGCCCCTTGTCCGCTGCTCTTTTGTCCCCTCTTCTTATAAGAGGGGTCCCCTCAGCTCAATTAACTTCGCCCAAGGTGCTGGGCTAACCTTAGGCTACTGAGCCCCACCGCCACGTCAAGGCCTGAATGATGATGGGAAGGCTATACCTATAATACCGGAGCACCCAATATGTTTAATAGTGTATCCAAAAGCTTACCATCTGCAAAGTTGTTATGTATCTCTTCCACCATAAATACTTAGAGAGGCTCGGGTAGACTGACAGCGTGTAATAAGAATACATGATCAAGTGGATGAAGGAGTTTATAGCACCAAGCACTATAGCTGCCGTTACTGTCAATTGGGATCTCAGCGCCAGCCAGGAGTAGAAGAATATCGTGGTATGATGGTACACGTGAAGGAAGGACACTTGGTTGTACTTCTTACGTAGAACGAAAAACACTGTGTCAAATAACTCTGATAACTTCGCAAGGTAATACACGTATATGCCGTAGAAGTACTGGAAATAAATATATATTATTATAGTCACTATTAAAAGTGCTTAAAACAGATTAATAATATCTATGGACGCTTTTACACCACGTCAATCTGGCCCCGTGGTAAGTTCTCAAAGAACTTGTGATGCCAGACAACGGGAATATATTTAATAGTTTTTACTATACATATATTTAAGATTTTTATTATATAATACGCATATTTAATACACACATTATTGTTCCATGGCGGGATTCGAACCCGCAACCTCCGGATTGAGCGCCAACGCGCTAACCACTGAGCCACAGAGGTCGTCAAAATGTATGTATTTCACTTTTATTTCGCGGTCTCGATATTTCGACATTGTCTACAAAGGCTTTGTTCACTAGGCAAGTTCACGACTTCAAGTTGATAACTTTAATAATGGAAAAGAACACTTTAACAGATATATTGCTTAAGAATGGCCTTTTTTTTTTTTCTTTTACGCCGGGAAATGCTCTGAGGCATCCCGCCTGGGGAGTGGGTCTCCCCAGGTGGGTATGTGGGACTCGCTGCGCCCGAAAGATGGTAAATGGACGCAGCTCTACCCATTAAAACCCGGCGAGTGCCACCAGTGCCGCCTTGGTGAGGTGCCCCGGATCTGTTAAGCTAACAGGGCACCTCGACGGCTAGTCAGCCCCACAAGGGACTGACGCCACCTCCACAGAGGGGTTGTCCAGCACCACAGAACAACCCCTCCCTACGTCGGGACAGTACAATGGGGTGAGGTTCCCATCCTCACCCCTTGCCCCTGCTCTTTTGTGCCCTCTTCTTATAAGAGGGGTACAAAGAGCCCCCTCGGCTCAATTGGCTTCGCCCAAGGTGCTGGGCTCACCCTAGGCCACTGAGCCCCACCACCACGACAAGGCCTGAACCATGGTGGGGTAAGAATGGCCTACTGGCTATTGGTACCCAGATTAATATGCTTAAATAAATATAAACCTAATATTTTCAATATCGCTTGCTCAGCTTTGAAGAACTTCGTAAAAAAACCTTTATATCCAATGACATAGAATTTTTAGGTTATGTAAAATTTGCTAAGTCGCATTGGATCAAATGACATAGGTATTTTAAAAGCTTGTACCTAAAATAAAAATAAAAAACTTACCGCATATTGCAGTTCTTCCGATCCACTAATGCACCTTTCTGATACCAGACCTACATTGAATAATATGCCCAGGGCCTAAAAAACATACAAAATGATTATAAATATTTTGTTATAAGGCAAATTGGGAGACGATCCACTTAATAGTAAGTGGTTAGCCGTCAAAGATCGTAAACGAATTCACTTTTAGGTAAGACAACTCATTCTTGCGTTGTTCCTGAGTTCCACGGATTGGCACGGTTGCTCCTGCCCTCTGGTCCAGCGGTAAAATATAATAGTTATATCAATTTAACTCTAACATAATAGTGGCCATGTGGCAATCATTAAGTATAATCAGGATTTTTCATAAATGACGCAATGTGGACGGTACTTTTTGTGTTATTTAAATAATTATAGAAGGTTTTAGCAACCAACAAAAGAAATGCTCTAAGCTATCCCTCGGGGGAGTGGGAAATCCCAGGCGGGTATGTGGGACCCGAAAGATGGTAAGTGGACGCAGCTCTACCAACTAAAACCCGGCGAGTGCCACCAATACCGCCTTTGGTGAGGTGCCCCGGATCTATTGAGAAAACAGGGCACCTCGACGTCTAGTCAATCCCTCAAGGGACTGGCGCCACCTCCACAGAGCGGTTGTCCCGCTCCATAGAACAACCCCTCCCAACGTCGGGACAGTACAATGGGGCGAGGTTCCCTCCCTCGCCCCTTGCCCCCTGCTCTTTTGTTCCCTCTTCTTATAAGAGGGGTACAAAGAGCAGCTCCATCGGTTCAATTTGCTTCGCCCAAAGTTCTGGGTCCACCTTAGGCTATTAAGTACCACCGCCACGACAAGGCTTGAACCATGGTGGGTAGGTTTAGTTTGATTTGATTTGAACTAATGATTACTGTATATTATTAAAAACTAGTGGCACCGACAGACGTTGTCCTGTACAAAATATATATATTTTTTGTGAATCTAAACCATCCTCGAATCCCCTTGAACTTACACAAAAAATTTCATCAAAATCGGTCCAGCCGTCTAGGAGGAGTTCAGTGACATACACACGCACACTAGAATTTTTTTTATAAAGACTAGTGGCACCGACAGACGTTGTCCTGTACAAAATATATATATTTTATGTGAATCTAAACCATCCTCGAATCCCCTTGCACTCACACAAAAAATTTCATCAAAATCGGTCCAGCCGTCTAGGAGGAGTTCAGTGACATACACACGCACACTAGAATTTTTTATATAAAGACTAGTGGCACCGACAGACGTTGTCCTCTACAAAATATATATATTTTTTTTGAATTTAAACCATCCTCGAATCCCCTTGCACTCACACAAAAAATTTCATCAAAATCGGTCCAGCCGTCTAGGAGGAGTTCAGTGACATACACACGCACACTAGAAATTTTTATATAAAGACTAGTGGCACCGACAGACGTTGTCCTGTACAAAATATTTTTTTTGTGAATCTAAACCATCCTCGAATCCCCTTGAACTCACACAAAAAATTTCATCAAAATCGGTCCAGCCGTCTAGGAGGAGTTCAGTGACATACACACGCACACAAGAAATATATATATAAAGATGAATAAAAAATTATAACTATGATCTAGCTTCAGAAACTAGTTTCTAGTTTACTTCATGTACCTAATTGTCACATTCCTTTAAATTAAAAACCCAATCATCATTATCATAATATTAGGTACTTCATTAATAAAATTTCGTAAAATATTAAATACATTAATAAATAGTTTTATTGTTAATTGTATGATGAAACCTTATTTGGTTTTATGATTTATATATTTTTATATCTGTAATCCTAATGATGTGAGCGACGATAGCCCATACCCATTAGGTATGGGCTCGGCCTCTTTACTGAAAGGCCCGGGTTCGATCCTGAAATTTGTTTTCTAAATTTCTACGTGCACCTGAAGATGAGATGCATGCCTGATAAGATTAAAAGTCTTTGAAGGTGTGTCAAGTTCACCAAACCCCAACACCCTTCTCGCCTGATTTCAAGGAGGAGACCCGTGCCCTGCAGTGGGACATATCATGGTTGATATTATTATATTATAATTTGAATGTTACCCGACTGTGTAAAGCTGAAAGAAGGGTTTTGATTTTGATATTCTATGTATGTTTGTGGGTAGGTTGAACAGTAGTGGCTAAGCGACTTATGCAATTTCGATAAGTATCAACGAATAAATTATTTGTGTAGGTAGGTGCCATATGCTACATTTTAACTGATTTAAAAAAGAATGGGTATTTTTTTTCATTCTATATCATTTAATTTCAAAGTGGTTAGCGGCTTTAGCTGTTTTTCAGCTTTAATCTTAGCTACTTTTATAATATTAATATTTAACATTTTTTTATTCTTTTAATAGTTTTTTTTTTATTTCAGATAAAACCGTGGGTTTTTACCCACGGTTGTAATAAATATTACACTAAACATTTTAGTGCTACATAAATAGGTAGCACTAAAAAAATAAAATTTATATTTTTAATTCACATCGCTTTTAGGGTTACGCACCCAAAGGTGAAAACTGTAACCATCTTACTAGATTCCGCTGTCCGTCCATCTGTCACCAGGCTTTATCTCATGAACTATGATAGTTAAACAGTGAAAATGTTCACAGATCTTTTTCTTACAGATCACTTACAGAGAACAAATATTAAAAAAAAAATCAATATATTTTAAGAGGCGCTCAAATACAAGAAACGTGATTTTTTGCCGTATTTTGCTCAATATTAATACCGGCAACAGACGCTTTAAATATTCACAGAATATTTAATTATTTCATTATTGTACATTATTCACCGGTGGGAGGGATGCGCTCTGCCGCGCACCCGGCTGCATAAATACCACCATCTTGTTTGTTTCTCTTGTCAAAAAGGGCAAGACAGGCAGTGTAATTACTGGCACCTAGACTTAACATCTTATGTCTCAGGATAGCCAACACGTGAATGAGTTGCCTGGGCTCGTTCCAGGTAAACTGGTTTATGTTCATGGGCGACGTCGACCACTTACCCTCAGGTGGCTCGTCTGCCAGTAAATTTAAAAATAAATAATTAAATTAAAATAAATAAACATTTATAGGCTCCCGTAAAAAATCATAATATACGTATAAGCGACACCTATTGGAATAGTATTAAATCAGAGAAGTCATAATCGTAACTGAACCAACAATCATGAATAGTTTAATCATCACCTCCCTAGATGGCGCTCTTATTAAAATATATTTAACCGTAAAAACATGTTTTTGTTTGTTAAAGTGTTAAATATAATGGTACAGAACACTTCGTGCGCAAGTCCTACTCGCGCTTGGCTGGATTATTATAGTTCGTAAGGACGACTTCAAGCAATGAGCAATCAACACATCTGCCAAAAGAACTACTGAATAGTCTTATACGAATCAGGAAGTCCCACGGACAAGGCCGAAAATATAATAAAATACTCACCAACTTTAATATGTAACCAGACAGAATTACTTGGATAACATTGTATAACAGTATTACATTAGTTAGTTTGAACGGCTCTCTGTATTTCATGAAAGATGGCCCGATTTTGAGGACAAATAATAAATATACAGCCAGTATTAGAAAACACTGTGCTGGCGATCCGACCATGAACCAATCGGCGACGTACGAGGCTGAAAAATAAATATTTATTATTTATTTCGCACCACTGATTAAACATAGAATTCTAAGTATTTTACTGTTTAATCAACCATGACGAAGTTAGTATTAGCACCCTATCGTAAACGAAACAGAAAAAGTTCTAAGCTTCAATTCTTTAATTTTTTTATGGTATAGGGAAGCAAACGAGCAGTCAGAGCCACCGGAAACACACAAACTGCACGAAACGCGACAGTATAGCTGTCACTTTACACCGATGTTATATGAGCGAGAGGTACCACCCCGGTTTTCCGGCCCAATTGCTAAAAATATCATTCTCTTTTGGAAGGTCCTGAGACAATCTTATCTTAGAATGGACTCATACGATTGAGTTTCCCAACTCATTCGTATGTTGTATGGCCTAATCCCGGCTGCACATTTGTTCAAGGGCGATGTTGACCACTGACTATCAAAAGACAGCCTGGTGTGCCTGCCCATCTTACTCAAAAAATGAAATGCAATTTAAATCATTATTTGCAAACATTTACACATATTTTTGTAGGGCCTATATACTCCTATCACTATAATATCTGTTAATATAATCCAAATGTTCAAACTCTATGTTTATGCAATTTCTGATTGTCTTATGAACATGATATGAAGGATGTATGTGAGGTATCTTAGACATTCGCTACTATTAATTATCATCATCATCATCATCAGCCTCTATCCGTCCACTGCTGAACATAGGCCTCCCTCAATTAACGTCAAGACGGCCACTCGCATCCAACATGGACCGGCCACTGCATGGAGATGATCTTCCCACCTGGTTAATGGTCAACCAACACTTCGTCTACCTAAACGTGACCTCCACTCTACAACCTCAGGAGAACGGATGGCCGATGGGGCAATACCCCATCGGCCATCCGTTCTCCTGAGTCACATAATATTAAATAATATAAATTGTAAAACATTTAAAACATCCAATCATCAAGTGAACGCAAGTCTTTTGCCTGTTATAACGAGACTATTACACTAATTTTGTTATTTGAATATTAATTTACTTAGAACGTACAATAATGACTTTACTGAATCGATTTGTTACGTGAATTTGAATACAGTTCAAAGTTGACAAAACTCTGTAAGACGTTAATTTTGTTGCTAGGTAATATTGGTAAAATAAGTATGTCAATACAAATTACAAAAGAATATGAACTTTTAATTAAAGCTCTTAATTAGTCAAAAAATGGCGCTCGATACACGCAAGCAAACAAGTTAAATCCGATGGGATGTTTTCACTAGTGTAATAAAGATGTAAATGAAATTATTGGTTCTGGAATAATTGCCCGGAATATTAATACAAAGGAAGACATAAAAAGGGACATCTCATTCCACAAAAAAATATAGCATTTATGAATTTAAACTTTGGACCCAAAGGATTTTTTTTTTAATCTTTGAAATTATTAAAATCTTTGACTCACCATCTTTCGGCTCCCAGGTATTATCACTCACAATTTTTGTATCCATCATGAGCAGCGTTCAACACGTCACTGCGGTACGCCTCATCGAAAGCTATTACCTTATTGTAATGTGCACATTGTATTCAAATATTAATTACCTACTTCTGTGTTCAAATTTTATAAATGGATACTTTTGTCATTTCTTAAATACTGCTTCGATTTAAATGGTATGTATGTACATAATTTTGGTAATTATATTATGTAAGCGCAGCTCAAATAACTGTTAGTTGGAATGGCGCTTAGTTTTAATGCAATGAAACAATTGTTTACGGATTTTATTGCAGACTAGCTGTTGCCCGCAGCTTCGCCCGCGTTAACTTAACTCATATTCGTCACAGCGTGATGTTATATAGCATATAGACTTCCTCGATAAATGGGCTAACTAACGCTGAAAGAATCTTTCAAATCGGACCAGTAGTTCCTGAGATTAGCGCCTTCAAACAAACAAACTCTTCAGCTTTATATTATTAGTTTAGATAATTATATTCCCGACGATTCGGATATTTTACAGCAACACGGTCATCATGGGAGGTCTTAATAAGGCCCCACCATGGTTCAGGCCTTGTCGTGGCGGTGGGGCTCAGTAGCCTGGGATGAGCCGCTGCACCTTGGGCGAAGCTAATTGAGCCTTTGTACCCGTCTTAAGAAGAGGGGACAAAAGAGCAGGGGGCAAGGGGCGAGGACGGGAACCTCACCCGATTGTACTGTCCCAACGTTGGGAGGGGTTATTCTGTGGTGCGGGACAACCCCTCTGTGGAGGTGTCGTCGGTCTCTTGGGGGACTGACTAGCCGTCGAGGTGTCCTGTCTACTCATTAGATCCGGGGCACCTCACCAAAGGCGGCATTGGTGGCACACGCCGGGTTTTAGTGGGTAGAGCTGCATCCACTTACCAGCTTTCGGGCGCAGCGAGTCCCACATACCCGCGGGATGCCTCAGAGAAAAAAAAAGGAAAAGGCAACTCATCTATGTGTTGCCTATCCTGAGACATAAGATGTTAAGTCTCGGTGCCAGTAATTATACTGCCTGGCCTGCCCTTCTCTCCGAAACACAGCAAAGTTGTTTTACGGGAGAAATAAGCAGGATGGTGGTACCCAAGCAGACGGGAGCGCAGCACAACCCTTCCACCGGTTAGATAAATTATTAGTACCTGTCTAAGTATGATATTTTACCTAACTTAATAATAAATTTATGAGAAAGAGATTTAATAACTACTAACTAAGTAAAAAAAAACCTTTTTTCCAAAAGGGTTGAATTTTAGAAAACGCTGAAATACGTAACTTATTATTTGGACATATTTACATGGTCAATTCATAACCATGCAAATATGTCCATGCAATAAAAAGTTTTAATACACTCTTTGTGGGTTGAAATTAGTAAATCCTTTCTTAGACTTCGTCATATGAGGAATACGTGTGTGAAATTTAAATTTTCTAGCCTTAAGTTTCATTTTGATGTGTCGGATCTATTGGTCAGTGAAATCAATTCGAATGCCGTGACAGCAAACGGTATGAGACTGCGTGTCGCCCCCACTACTCCGTCACTCTCGACTTCTTTGTGCGTGCGTGTGCATATTATGCTATTATTTTTAATTCCATCTTTCTTTACAGATCTTTCTTTTTTTTTGGGCCACTAACGTTTTTCATGTTATGTTAGTTGGGGGTTAACTAACGCATGACTTTCTTGAGATAGTCCCGGGTATGCTCGTTTATGTTTATGGGTGATGGTGGTTAGTCGTAGCCAGGTGCCTAGTCTACTAGTTTTCCTATCCAACTAACATCAAAAAAATCAAGCAGGTGGACTTAAAATGTGCCGTTATTTATCTCTTATTTGTGATATCAAAATCACTTAACATTATTTGTAATAGCAATTGTTTTTTTTTAAATTGCTATTTTAAATGTCAAGGCAAATTCGAGCTCACGTCTATAATCTAGTGGTTTCATCTGGTTTTTATTTATAGAAGAAGGGGGCAAACGCTTCTTCGGGTCTTTTCACCAAAAAATCATATTTTGAAATGACTAATCAACAACATTATTGAATCTGTTTTTAAAATCAATTTGGTGTGCAAAAATAGAATTATATCTTATAGTAATTGTCTTTTTGAATTTTATAGTATACGTGTATTTAAATGTATATATGTATATACATAATATTTCATTTTTTTAATATTGTTATTTTCTTTTGTTTTCTTTTTATAACGGCCCTATATCTACTTTAAATCTCCACCACCTTAAGGTTGTCTGGTAGAAATCGCTACCTTAGCGATAAGGCCGCCTTATGTGTTCAATAATTTTTCTGTAATCTCCACGATATTGTAATAAGTAATAAAGTATATTTTCTTTTTCTTCTTTCTTTCTTTCTTTCTAGTGGTAAGTCATCGATCCGAACGAAATACATAGACACCCGCTTCATAATTAGCAGGGTGCTTACATAATCGTTTATTAATTAAGTATAAAAAAATTATCATAGAAGGTCCCGCTAGAGGAGTCTCAGAGCATCCGAATCCCCGAATTGACACGCGACGTCCAGATATAATATTCTAGTACTCAATAGATTTTTTTTTTTATTATATTGTCAAAATTAAAATAAATAATATAATAATTTTTAAATACAAAAATTAAATGGATTAACAAATAAATTGATATTACTTATAGCCTTGTCGTGGCGGTGGGGCTCAGTAACGTAAGGTGAACCCAGCACCTTGGGCGAAACCAAGTGAAACGATGGGGCTGCTCTTTATACCCCTCTTATAAGAAGTGGGGACAGAAGATTAGGACGGGACAAGGGGTGAGGATGGGGACCTCACCCCATTGCACTGTCCTGACGTTGGGAGGGGTTGTTCTGTGGAGGTGGCGTCGGTTCCTTGAGGGACTGACTAGCCGTCGAGGTGCCCTGTTTCCTCAATAGATCCGGGGCACCTCACTAAAGGCGGCATTACCATCTTTCAGGCGCAGCGAGTCCCACATACTCACCTCATTCGCCGGATGCCTAAGAGTATTCCCGGCGCAAAAGAAAATAATTTTTTTATAATGATAATCATATTATTTGTTGATGAAGGTGTTATTTGGGGCACCATGACTTTCACCTATTTTCTCATTTATTTCTCCAGCACAGTCATAATATTTATAACATAGATTGTCTTAGCGGGACTCCAACCCGTGATCTTTCATTGACAACACCTTGCCATGATGGTGATGGTTACACATTTGTAATGTATAATGGTTGATAAAAAGCTCAACTCCTTATATAACTAATGTTCCGGTAGCTATGTTCCCGTCAGCATACAGGTTCTCATTATGTCCAGGTGTACGCAACCTTTTTGCTATTACAACTATTCTAGAAATTTCTTCATCTAGATTTTAGTATCTAAATAGATCTCGGTGGGATATATGGATGATGATTAAATTTTTAATTTTTAATAATTTTTAAATACCCTCAACAACTGTAAAGTGATGCGCGCATTCACTTATAAAATTGTAATTAAATAAATAAGTATTATAAAACTGATTACGTTAAGGCGAGTCATCGCAGGCGAAACAGTAAAAAAGGTTTGCCAAATCAAATTTTTGAGATAGTTACTATTAAATACCGGTCTCACAAATATCCGAGATATTTGCAGCCTCTAACACATGCTATCGTCCAAGTGTCGTCTTAGTGGGTAAGGGTATCATCATTGACTACCTGGAGATCCCCGTATCCCCGCCTCCGTCCAGTCTCGGCACGTGCCTACGGCATTGGTGGGTATGCGGTGCTTGGTTGGTTCAAGTGGGGAGTTGAGCACTGTGGGGGCAGCACTGCAGGGCTCGACGGCAGCCCTTGAATATTTATATAAATTAATTTACAATACTTCAGAGAACGTGCTATTTTTTTTTAAATCTCAAGTCCTATACATTTTTTTATTCAAATTCATTCATTTTTTTCATATTTACTACGGTATTATTATTCGAAATTTGTACCTATTCCCTTATCCCGTTATTTTAACCTTACAATTCGTAATTCTCACATAATTTTAAATAATTTCTCCATTTAACATACACATTTACATTGCATTACGAATATCACATTATATATTGTTTAAATATGTATTATAAGTCGTTGAGGGACCACCCAAATAATACTCAAACAATAATAAAGTCATAGCTTTTTTATTTCAAACATCTGCTGGTGCGCCTTGGCTGTAAATTCGATTCGAATGCGTAACAACAATCGGCGTGACGCCGACATGATTCACATCCGTCGGGTGACTCGTGACAGTCAACATTTTTATATATAAGCAAACTAGCAATCGTAGTGAACATCATGACGTCTCTGAACATTTTACAAAGCCCAGGTATGCAAAACAAGGAGGAATGCCAGAAGTCTCATTGTGTTAGTAGTTATTTAGTTTTACCTGGCATACACCCGAACATAAAAGCTGTTTGGTGGAGAAAACATTAAGAAGAACGCACAACCGAGTGATTTAGTCACATCGGTTTTGTGATAAAATAAGCACTCAAGCTACTAAACTAGTCGAACAGCTAGCTCAATTAATCACTCGACTAGTAGCCCAGCTAGATAGACAAGTAGTCTCACAACCTAGTCGACCAACCAGCCGACTATTTAGTCGACTAACCAGTCGACCAACTAGATGAATAACCAGTCGACCAACCTGTCGACCCACCAGTTGACCAACCAACCAGTCGATAAATCAGTCGATCAACCAGTCAACCAATTAGTCTATCAATGAGTCGACCAACTAGTCGACACACCAGTTGACCGCCAAATTTGTCGCCTAACTGATCGCCCAAATTGTCGCCAAACTTGTCATCTGGTCGTCACTAGTCGCACAACTGGTAGAATATAAAACTTAACGTAATATTTAACTAGCTCAATTAATCGTTCTACTGATCGCCCAATTAGTCACTCAACTTATCACATAACTATCTCAACAAATCACTTGAATAGTCAAACAACCAACCAACTAATCGACCAACGAGTCACCCTACATGTTCGCCAACAATTTGACCGACTAGTCGATCGACTAGTCACTTGACTGATCTACTGTCCAGTCGACCGATAAGTTGACTCTAATTAGCGGTAGAAGGGATGCAGATGCACTGCGTCCCACTCCCGTTTGCATGAGTACCATCCCCCTTATTCCTTGCATAAAACATCTATGCTGTAATTCGTAAAGAAGGGCCGGACAGGTAGGTAAGTGCAGGCACCGAGACCTACCATCTTACGGGCTACTCTCATGTGAAGTTATTGTTTATTATTATAAAGGAGAAAACCGAGCAGTCGGAGCCTTATGGTACCAACGCCCATACACATCCGCACAACCAGAGGTTTTGCAGATGCGTTGCCGTCATTTACCCTATCTCCCCAATGGGCCATCGGAAACTCACCCGAAACGCGACAGCAAAGCTATCACTTGACGCCGGTGTTATGTAGCATGGTGCCTCCTCTTCGTGCCACCCATACCACTACCTTTTTTTCTATTTTCATTATTATCAGAAGTTTCGCAACTGTTAATAAATTTTGTTTGTTCAAATCTTCGGAAATGTAAAAATTAAACCGCAATTATATCTGTAAAATTTAGTGCATACAAACTATATATTATATATATAGAATTATACCACGAGTTTGTAAAATATATTATATTTTTACACAGTATGATAACATTATTTAAGTAAAAGCCAGTTCAAAGCTTTCGAGTCCTAGATAAAAGATTTCCTACCCCTGGCTAGTTCAAGCGGGTTCAATCAACCCTTCTGTCCAGCCGGTGTACGCAGTTACTGTTGCTGCTCCAGCCCAACATTACGTGTAAAGGTAAGTTTAGTTCTAGACTTATATATTTTTCTCAGGTCCTATATTAAAAATCCATTAAATGTTTTGACCGTCTCCAATAACTAAAGAGTTTTTGTCGTATACCTATCTCTTGCTGCCGCTTCGTCCGTGTTTCTTACATTTACATCCCCACCTGGAGTGATAATCATCTTGATTGTCCTCACAATTCGATCAGTGGTTGTAAAAAGGTAACAAGCAGACAAAAAAATGTAATTCACAGATAATTTTATTTATAAATATAATTTTATTATAGTTATATCCAACTAATAATAAAATCGTGAATTTATAACGTTTAACGTTTAAACGTTTAAAAAAATTATTTCACCAATGGAAAGCTAATTAGAGAATAACATATTTGATCCTCGTATTCTTACAGGAACGGTAGAGCCCGTTCCTGTAGCGGGTGAAACCGTAGGGCGCTCTAGTATTTTTAGAAAGACCAAAATCTATACATGCAACACACGATGACTAAATAAAAATACCGACATTTTAAACGATTATAATTTGAAATTATCAAATGTTTGACTATTTTTGTTATTCGAAATGATTTTATTTCCATTATAAATGTATTTTGTCCTTGATCTTCAAACCAGGAATGTTGTGGATTATCTAACGGTACAAAGTTCTAATCACTTTTTTTAAGAATCATGCCATACGTCATTATTGTCCCAAAACTAAAATAATATTAAAATAAGTATATACTTAGTTTGTTTATAATTCTCTCAGGCATTACCTATTTAACCTTTTTTTTCTTTAACGCCGGGAAATGCTCTGAGGCATCCCGCGGGGGAGTGG
Source organism: Helleia helle (assembly GCA_963853865.1). Lineage (NCBI taxonomy): Eukaryota > Metazoa > Arthropoda > Insecta > Lepidoptera > Lycaenidae > Helleia > Helleia helle. The sequence goes on along the minus strand of OY971425.1, from coordinate 2,335,045 downwards.
GTCTCCCCACGCGGGTATGGAAAGCTGGTAAGTGGACGCAGCTCTACCCACTAAAACCCGGAAAGTACCACCAATGCCGCCTTTGGTGAGGTGATGAGCAAACAGGGCACCTCGACGGCTAGTCAGTCCCCCAAGGGACCGGCGCCACGTGCGGGATAACCCCTCTGTGGAGGGGTTATCCCGCACCACAGAATTGACCCCCTCTCAACGTCGGGACAGTACAATGTATTTATATATTTATTTATGTCCTACGGACAGTGCCAAAAATAAACTCACTTATATGCATGATTCATGATTCATGCAACATCCATAGAGGCATATTTATAAGGAAGAATTTAAACTGATGATATTTTTTTTTTAAATGTTAGTTAGATAGGCAAACTGGCAAACGTACCACCTGAAGGTAAGTGGTCGACGTCGCCCATGAACATTAACTAGTATACCTGGAACGTGCCCATGCAACTCATTTATGTGTTGCCTATCCTGAGACATAAGATCTTAAGTCTCGGTGCCAGTAATTACACTGCCTGTCTTGCCCTTCTCTCCGAAACACAGCAAAGCTGTTTCACGGGAGAAACAAGCAAGATGGCGGTAATGTTGATTTCTCCAATCAAAATGACGATAATTCCAAGTTAACCAACGTTTCTACCACCCAATAAAACAAAATCAAAATATTTAAAAAACACAAACAATAAAACAAGTGTTAATATCATTTTCAATATATAATTCAGTCTGTATTATTAAAAAGCCTTATAAAACAGAAACTTTAACAAAAACAAGTAAAAACTGACCTGCCTTAGGGTTCATAACTTGATTAACAGAATTCGTATCTTGCATTTTTGTTTTTCTAGATATTAAAAAATATATCTTTTTGTCAATTATCTTCTCTTGCTTGATAAGATTTTCTAAACATTTTCAAAGTTACATTCCGAAGTCAATCATGAGAATATAACCTAACTACCACCTAAATAAAAATTCTTATAATCACAATATATGTAAAAGCATATAATACCTTACAGTAAAAGATAATTATCATATGCGATGAGTCCGTCATTAGAATAGATCCGCTTACCATAACGTAACTAATGCTCATCAAATTATCGAGATGTTTTAGTACAAAAAAATGGACGGTACGAAAACTATTAAGCTCATTGTAAGCATGCCATTAACGCAAACTATTCATCTATGCATCTTAATAATTATTATATTACGGAGAAAACAGGCACATCTTTCCCCGGAATTATTTCTATCAGAATATGATTGAGTGATAATTTTAAGAAAATCAAACAATGTTTGCTGATTAGAATACCTAGTAGTGCCCTAATTTACTATGTCACTTCTATAGTCCAAAAATCAGGCTCACAGGTCTCAAATTCGTTGTTTTCGTCGGGACCGCATTATCCTATTGTCCAGGGCCTCTTGTAGGTTAAAAAGGAGTATAGGCTGAAAATATTCGCTTCTCAATCTCCAAAATCCATTTCAGGCTAATGAACCCTCAAACATGGGTATAAACAAGATGACGCATCATTGATGTATTGATATGTCATATATGATTCATAGCTTTGCCGTTATAAAATATCAAAATAAACCTAAAACCCGAAATTTCTAGAATAACACCTTTTTTTTGGAAAATGCAAGATGAAACCTAAATAAATTAGTTTACTCAAATCGATAGAATATACATTTTTAAGCATTATCTTTTTTTCTTCGAGATCGATGATTCCGGACACCGCATAGTAAAATAACAAATGTGCTAATAATAATCCTTGCCATGAGATCGACCGTCTTAGCGCTCATTCAGTAAAGGCCATCTAGTCATAGACGGAATAAGGCTTACAATGACGATGGTAATATCTCCTTAAATCAATAATTTACGACTACTTACAACCATCTTCTCAAAACATCCTATAATATTATAATCTGATTCATAGCTTATAAAAGATAGATCATCATCTACTGATTTATTTATTTTACTTTATTTATTTTAATACTTAATTTCCAAATAAATTGTACAATACAGTAATTTCAATCAATCGCTAATGCAAATGCGCTGAAAATTATTTTATTAGCAATTTATATAGTAAAATATCTTAAAAAGACATTATATTATTTCCAGATGCAGTGCTTCATTTGCGTCACATACCTGATGATAATATGCAGCGCTCATCCTCCATCAGACCGGGCAACCCCCAATCCTTATCAAAGGAGGTCTCTGTTCCACGATGTCATCGAATCTATTCGCATCAGATCACGCCTTCCCGAAAATCTTAACCAAAACGAAGACAACAATTTGGAAGTGAATTTTGGAAACTATGCATTCGATAACGAATTACTACATTTACCTAGTGACTCCAACTTTACACCGAGAAGAAATGACAGAATTGAAATGCCTCCTCTAAAATACCGTTTCCCAAAAAATCTCAAATTTAATGAAAGCAAAGATGAAGATAGTCCAAAGGAAGAAATAGTATTATTCGTGAATACTCCTAGTGATGTAATAGAAACGAAACCATCAACGCAAAAACCCAAGAAGCAGAAACGTCCAAAACCAAATACAAACAACAAAATATCAAATAAAAATAAAGATGACGATACAACTGAGCCGATTTTTGAAATGGAAAATAGACCTTTTACAAACAGCATGTCAGGTCAAAGTCAAATTGGGAATCGTGATTCCCAAACAGTTGTAAAACCCACAGTTATTGTAAATTTTAGAGGCTCTGTAAATCATAAAGAAAGCGAAATACGAATTGAAAGAAGAAAGAATGAGAACATAACAAAAGCAATATTACCTCAGAATATCTTTAATATCAATCAAGAGATAAAACTTGAGAAAATGGACGAAATGGGCAGTACGGGTGGTAAGACAGAAACATCGGGGAAAATAAAGCAAAATATAAATTTCGTTCCACAAGCAGAACCTAGGACAGATGAAGATATGCTTATGTGCGAAACTGCTTGGAAAGATAGAATCAACCGCAGTAATCAGAAACAAGATACTTTACGAATACTTTTTTCGCTTTAATTAGATTAGCTGGACAATTATTGTGATTATGTTAGCTTTTACTTCAATAGTTTTAGAGATTATTATCGCTAGCTAAAAATTAATAGTAGTTTTGATAGCTAATGTCTGGATGCAATCTATCTTCTAATTTTAGCGAAATCTGTTCCGCAGTTTGGCGTGTTAAGTAATAGATAGTTGCTTTCACGTTTTCAATATTAGTTAGTATAAATAAGCTTTAAGTTTTAAATATAAGCCCCATTTATCTTATAATAGCTTATAAGATAAATTTTACTTTGAAATAGTTAAATTTATTTATAAATATTAATGACATTGTTTCATCATTAAATGATTAACAAATGCTTTTAGTCATTTATTTCATAATGATTTCTCTTATTTTTTAAATTATGTTAATGATACATACCAATGATAACAATCTTTATTGCATCCTAAATGCTGCCAGAAAGCGTCTACATATTATATTCTAGATACGCCTATTAAAATTATGTCCTCCTTTTAAAATATCCTAATGACATTTGCCCCTAACTATATACATCCATTTATCATTATTGCAAAAACATGATCTTACTAAAAAATATACTTAAAACCAGAAATTTGTTAGTCAGAAGCTAATAATAAACTTTAGGGGCCGTTTGATTGACTTTCAATGATCTATAATGAATCCCCACCATGGTTCAGGCCTTGTCGTGGCGGTTGGACTCAGTAGCCTAGGGTGAGCCCAGCACCTTGGGTGAAGCGAATTGAGCCGGTGGGGCTCTTTTTACCCCTCTTATAAGAAGAGGCGACAAAAGAGCAGGGGGCAAGGGGCGAGGGTCCCCCAACTCCCAACGTCGGGACAGTACAGTGGTACTGTCCCGACGTTGGGAGTTGGGGTTGGGACAACCCCTCTGTGGAGGTTTCGTCGAGCCCCTGAGGGACTGACTAGCCGTCGAGGTGCCCTGTTTGTTTATTAGATCCGGGGCACCTCACCAAAGGCGGCATTGGTGGCACTCGCCCAGTTTTAGTGAGTAGAGCAGCTTACCAGCTTTCGGGCACAGCGAGTCCCACATACCCGCCTGAAGAGATCCACTCCCCTGCTGAGGCATCCCCTCAGACTTCAGAACATTTCCCGGCGTTAAAGAAAAAAAATCTATAATGAGAAGTGACTTTAGTTAACTTTTGTTTTCAGCCCACGTGGTGTTATATGTACTCAGATTGATCATAATTATTAGATTGTTTAATAATAATAATAATAAGCAACAACAACTGTATAATTTTATATTATATTTTATATATTTCCATATAAAGATACTTGATACCCGTTATATCTGATTTATTCTATTTATCCATTAATAGTAGAACATTACTGTCATGAGAACTATTATTTAATGATTTTGCATCTTGTTAAATTGTAATGTTTGGCGATATTTATGATTAGATAATAATTTCTATTTTTATTCTTACCTTTTTTGTTTGCTGCTGAATACAGATTTTCATGAATTACTAAGGCATTCATTATTTTAGGCATTCGTCGTCATCATGATCAACCTTCTTTCGTCCATTACAGGACATATTCAATGAACGGCAAGACGGCCGATACCACTCGCATCCAACCAGGACCTTACGCATGTGACATGACTACATAAAAATCTATCTTTTTATTTAATACGTTGAAATTACGATAATTTCAATACAAGTGTGAATTCCAAAAATATGCATAAATTATATAAATGCTTAGTACATACCATAACGAGCTTACCATAATATTGCTTAAGTAAATTATTTATTAATTAGAATATTACTTACATAACCGCACCATTAGTTAGTAAAATCATCGTGGAACCTCCATGACTAATAATACTAAAGATATTTGGTTCGAGAATAGAACGGCTTAAGACCCTCCCCGCTTGATTTCGAGGAGAAAATCCATACCAAGCAATAAGACGTTACATGCTGAACACTTTACATTTAATATACAGTTCCGCTTGATAACATCACCGTTATTCGACGCTCAAAAACAATAAAATATGTTAGTGTAGTAATTTATGAAAACGCATATGCACGTGCATAGAAATAAATAAAAACCGGCCAAGTGCTAGTCGGACTTGCGCACGAAGGGTTCCGTACCATTACATAATTTACAACATTAGACACTAACAAAAAATATGGTTTATTTGAATTGAATGAAAGGTAAAAAAAAATTACTTACTAGATCTCGTTCAAACCAATTTTCGGTGGAAGTTTGCATGGTAATGTACATCATATATTTTTTTAGTTTTATCATTCTCTTATTTTAGAAGTTGCAGGGGGTGGGAACAACACATTTTACCACCTTGGAAGTGTCTCTCGCGCAAACTATTCGGTTTAGAAAATAATCATATTAGAAACCTCAACATCATTTTTGAAGACATATCCATAGATGGGTAGACACGTATGGGTTTGATGAAAAAACAAATTGAGTTTCAGTTCTAAGTATTATATATACCCCCAAAATTTGATGTTTTTTTTTCTACATTTGTATAAAAATCTTAATGCGGTTCACAGAATACATCTACTTACCAAGTTTCAGCAGTATAGGTCTTATAGTTTCGGAAAAAAGTGGCTGTGACATACGGACGGACAGACAGACAGACAGACATGACGAATCTATAAGGGTTCCGTTTTTGCCATTTGGCTACGGAACCCTAAAAAGTGAGTATTAGGTGTTTTGTAATAAAAAGCGAGCTTTTAGCTATATATACTAATAATAGTCACACCCACGCTAACCCAGTGCCGTGGATAGACTTAGGTCTTGTTATGTACTAAAAACTAACTGTAAACGAATTGAGCGACTCTGTGGTCTACGGATCCTGACCCCTGTGATGCCTTGAAATGGGGTTTTCTTAATTTATATTTGCACCTGAACATGAGACCGTCGCCTCACCGGTGAAGGAAACATCGTGAGGAAAACTGCATGCCTGATGGGATTAAAAGTATTTAATGATGTGTAAAGCTTCCCAACCCGCATTGGGCCAGCGCATCGGTGAATTAGGGCCCAACAACAGGCTCCTTGCCTGATTTCGAGGAGGAGACCCGTGCCCACCAGTTGAACATATGAGGATTGATATTATGTATATAAACTAAAGTATTAAATATAGGAACTATATTTAAGAAACATTATATTTCTTATAAATCGTAATACCTACGTGTATTTTACATGTATTTTATATTTTAATACATACATGTATCAAAACAATTTATGTTAAGAAAAATGCAAGCTTAATCGAAACAACTTTTTGTATTGTTTTATTATTTTACGGTCAAAATGAACCAATTCTTGGTGTAAACAACACGATTTTCTTTTTAATTACGAAACTTTTCAACTGTCTAGAATAAGTGAAATGAAATGCAATTTTTGAACCGTATAGATCTTAATAAAAGAGAAAGTGATCTTCAATTCAACTCATAGATAAACATCAAAGTTTTTTCGGAAACCTCTAATCTGGAACTGCATCCCACATAAATAAGTTTTGGGTGTCAGTGGGGCAGCCATACACGCTTCAGTGCCCCTAGATGGGTTTTGAGACAATATAGCCAAGACCGTAATAATGTAGATGTTTTCAACTACGGTACAGCCAAAAGAAATGATTATTAATTTACATATGTTTTAGAGTGTTCTAAATAATGTGCTTCATCAAAACTCTTCTATCGTGTACGTATGTATGTCTGTCACAGGTCTTTTTAATCCCATCATGGTTCAAGCCTTGTCGTGGCGGTGGGGCTCAGTAGCCTATTGTAGTATTATAGTATCGTAGCACATTGAACCGAAGAAGCTGCTCTTTGTACCCCTCTTATAAGAATAGTAGAGTAATACCTATTTCGACATATCCGTAGAACAAAGTCCGATGTGATCGTGGATCGAAAACAACTTTAATAGCTAGACGAGATAAGCAACTCGATCTCTACAGACGTACGTTTTTAGAATTTTCGTATCTTATTTTGTTTCTGAGATATAGAGGCCTCGTCTCTCGCCTGCTGACGAGCGGGTGAGAGACGAGGCCTCCCCCGCGGGCGACGTTAACGTAATGCGCTTCCAGTAACGCCCCTGTGCTCGTGTCACACAATCCATAAAAGTTGTTTCATTATAATGACTGAGATTTGCGCAAACATTAGAAAACTATATTGTTGCTTACTATATTGAATATATATAAATACGACTTTATACTTTACTATTTTGAATATATATATATATATATATATATATATATATATATATATATATATATATATATATATATATATATATATATATATATATATATATATATATATAAATATAGAGTATATAATAAATATATAAGAGTTTATACGACTTGGAATTAAATAATTTAATAATTTTCACAATGAACTTAAAAAACTTTAAAACTCAATACCTATCGTAATATGTATGGCCTGCTGATTTACCAACATGTTGTTTAAAAAAACTAGTTTCCATTCATATGATGGCACGGCCACTGTTTTTTCGTTGTAAGATCAATCACGTTGATTAAGAATAGATCTTTTAAGTGCTTAAAAGTAAACCAGTGATGTATATAGTATTTTTAAACATCGATTTTTGTAATTATCACGAATATATTATATAAAAATCTTCGTCTAAAAATCTAAAAATTATTGCTTTTCGAGTTTGGTGTACCAAACTCGAAAAGCAGCATTGATCCACTTATTTTTTACACAAAGTTAATATAAAATAATTATTAGGTTATTTTATACATCTATCTCGGACTTGTACGTGGAATTATTTTTATTCTTACTTTTATATTTCGTTAAATATGCTTCACACAACCTGTATTTCCGTGTATGGCTTTTTAAAAAAGGAAAACAGAAAGTCATTGCCCGATTAATACGGCCCTTTCTTTATATTTAAATAAATATAATATGTGCTATAATAATAAGTTATTGTTTATAAGTTAGCTAAAATTTCGTGAGAACTATAAAATATATTCCCACCAAAAAAGTTAGAGGTACGCGTTAAGCATAATAATTTATAATGTATTGGTACGATACATACGAATATTTTGGCAATCATATGCAAATGCAAAGCTTGCTCATTGAAGCAATATCGAGCAAATTCCTCCAATACTTTGCTCTTCAACAGCACTCCTTAAAAGAAGTCGTTCATAATTACAATACTATACTTTTTGTATACCACTTAAGGTATTACAAGGAAACTGTAAAGAATTAACAAAATGGTAGAAAAAAGTAATAAATTACGTATGCACCAAAGCTTTACTTGAAGCTATATTTTCCAGACTCAGACTTAAGGTATTTTATTTGGCTAAAGATATTTTACTCTTTATTTTTAGTCTAAAAGTAGTACTAAAAGAATATTATATTATAAAAAACATACATATTTTACCTAGATATATAAAATTTGCTATATGTGAACGACGAGGATATATATTATATAAGATGAGTTTTATATTATTTAGGCGACACCGTAAATTAAAACAAAATTGAGTTTCTCTCTGTAATAAGAGTTATTTATTTGTTAATATTTACATAAATTAATAAAAATAATAATAATACAATTAACTATATATTACCTGTAATAATAGAAACGACATTTAATGTTATTAACTTACAATGCCGATTCCTTAATCATATTTTTATTTCTAAAATATATTTTCTTTACATATATATATTATTGTAAACTCAGGTATCGAACTAAGAAATCTGATTTCGAACCTGACCTACAGCCATGTATATTACATGCCTAGCCTTGTACTTGACATTATCAACATCACTTACTTTCTAGGGAAGGAAAATATTGTAAGTTAACCTGCATAGGAGAAAAGATTAAAGACTTCTTACCCTCTCCCCGACTGTTTCGAGGTTTATTTAAAATTGGGTCGCTCATAATGGTGTAATATACAAATTAATAATACAAAGGATAAAAGGTAATTAATGGATGGAAACATTTAAATAGATACCGGCCTCTCGACTTTCACATTTCACATCACTTTTACGCCTACTAGTGAAACTCGAAAGGGATATTTATGTTTTCATATAATTGTTTACATACTCTAATAATAATAATAATAACTTTATTTAACATGCTGTACTACACATAATTTAAAGCATAGGTAAACGTCAAACAATACAGTAAAAAAACAAACAGGATATTATATAAAATACAAAAAAAATGTTTTTTAAATGTAATGTATTACTATCGAGGTGATTAGAGAAATCTGAGTATCAGTCAGTCAGTATGATTTATGTTTTAGCCAAAGAACATTAAAGTAATTTAATATAGTAATGAGTGACTTCTATATATAATACACTTTTACTTAATTATAGTACTCATTTTCAAAGGCCACTTAAAATCCTATAAAATTATTCATTTGTTGAGTATGTAGGTACAAAAGCAAGCTTAAACGATATCAATTCCAAAAAATGTACATACTTGCAAACAAAAATAATAAAATGGTTAAGCATGCAAATTCGATACGACCTTTTTAAATTATTTAGCAGTATTCAGTATTACCTTATAAGCCATGAAATCAATGTTATTCTTTTTATATATCCATATTAATATGATAAAACTAGAGTTTTTTTTCGAGAAAATAATTTCTGTAACCATTGTAAGGTTTTTTTTAATAGAAGAGGGGGCAAACGGACAGTCGGTTCACCTGATGGTGAGTGATATAATTTGATAAATTATTTTTCATTTGTTGGCCCAATTAAAAGAAAGACTTTTTTGGGGAAAGTCTCTTCCACTTCAAGATGATAAAGGAATATTAAAACGGTGATGCATACCGGGCTGTAATAAAAATATTTTTTCCGTTCCGGCCGGCAGATGTGACATGTTAATATTAAAACTCAATATTAATAAAAAAAACTATAAATAATGATGACAATAAAATAAGGAACTAACAGTGTCATGCCATTCGCCGTCACGGCATTTCATGACAAAGTGCGCAATTTCACTTTCGAGTTTCGGACTCATAGTAGCGTTGGTCCATAGCAAAAAGCTAAAAAGCTCATGGTGAACGGTGGCCCGCCAAACTTGCGCGTACCGTTGTCGAGTGCGCACGTTTTTGACCAGAGCTTTTGTGATACTTGAAGATGTCGTCTCATATACTGTTTTATATGGTGAGTTTTTTATTTTATTGTGTCAAGTTATTATATTTTTTATTAGGTTGTTAATTATTATTTATTTTATTGATTTGCGATACAAATTTTAGTTCTTTTTATTTTCCTTATCAATTGATATAAATTTTAAGTTAGTGGAGTACCAAAAAATGTCACTAAGATTTAGTACTTTTTTTAGTTCATTTCATTATCAACACTTTTTTTTCAAATTACAAATCTATAATCAACAATAATTATTATTATTAAAACCGGCAATGTTTTCTTTCTTTCAAACATAAAAAGCTTACAAGAAACTGATAAAAAAGTCATAAAAAACGGTTTACTTATAAATGGACGTGCTAATAGTATTTTGACATAAAAGGACAGCTTTGACATAAAGAGACAAGATGTAATATATTATCGTTAATGCTAACCGTACCTTTTTGTTCGTCTTGTAAATTGATCTACATACATCTTGTATTCCATGAGTCATTATGTACGGTTGGCAAAAAAAACCCTAATAATTTTTAATGACGATTTTCTTTATTTTAAATCATCATAATGATCAGCTCGTGCAACGCCAGATACAAATTGGATCTTTCAACAAATCCAGAACGATCAAGATATTATGATCATTTTATACATGAATAATCTTTCTTGCATCTTTTTAGCACGATCGTTATTATGAAATTAAATATGTGCCTCGTGTTCTCTTGTTTAGAAGATGCTAATTAGACTATTATGGGATATCTTAGATGTACTAAATTGTTTTGATTCGGCTATTTTAATTTAAATATTATGTAAATGCAAATAATATTATCATAATATAGCTTGCTTGTGCTATTTTAAAATAATCACACTACATATTGCCTCACGTGGGTTTGAAACAACCTTATAACAATAATTATAATTTTATATATTCTCATACGTTTATCGTATAGTTTCTTTAAAACACATTCAGTAGTTTTGTGTGAATAATTTATAATTAAAAACATCATTTGAATATTAGTAAGTAGCTTGTCTTGTCAATGGTTCAAACAACTTGAATGAACAAAAATGTGACACGTTTTAATGATAAATGATTCTTATCTATAATGATTCTTGAAATCAGCGTTGAAAGATGATTTTATCTTGACAAATGAGTATAAATAATTTATCATATGATTAATACTCGTAATAAATCTTTATAAAAATCGTGTCAGCTTGTTTATTTATATATTCCTTGACTATTGAATAGATCTTGACGATTTTTGCACAATGAATTTGAGATATAGTTTTGCACATAGTAATTGCATAATGTCTAATGCAGCATGTCTGTCCCGGTTACTAGTATAATATGTATGTTAATACACGTAAGGGATAGCATTCTAATGAAAGCCTGAGAGGTCCCCATTGATTATGTGTGTGCAAATGAAATTCCAAGGTCGCAAAATGGGTTATTTTTGGACAAACGGTTAGTTTTATGATAAAAGTAGCTCATACTAAAATTGTAGATCAGGTAATTATCTTTTTTTTTTCTTTATCGCCGGGAAATGCTCTGAGGCATCCCGCAGGGGAGTGGTTCTACCCACGCGGGTATGTGGGACTCGCTGCGCCCGAAAGCTGGTAAGTGGACGCAGCTCTACTCACTAAAACCCGGCGAGTGCCACCAATGCCGCCTTTGGTGAGGTGCCCCGGATCTAATAAACAAACAGGGCACCTCGACGGCCAGTCAGTCCCGCAAGGGACCGACGCCACAGAAACCCTCCCAACGTCGGGACAGTACAATGAGGTGAGGTTCCCATCCTCGCCCCTTGCGCCCTGCTCTTTTGTCCCCTCTTCTTATAAAAGGGGTACAAAGAGCCCCCTCGGCTCAAATGGGTTTTACCCAAGGTGCAACGGCTCACCTTAAGCTACTGAGCTTCAACGCTACGTCAAGGTCCACTATAAAAATTTAAAAAATATATATATTTTCCGAATTTCGAACAATCGCATTGTAAGTAGATGTAAAATAAAAGAAGTTTTCCCTTTTCTTGGCTTATATACAAAAAAGTACGCTTTTAGGCAATCTTTATAATAAATAGAGTATGCAGGTGTGTAGATTACTTTTTAGCAACAATAATTTACAAATTACGAATCTCACATATTAAACGGATTACAGTAGGTCTTTACTATAATTTTAAACTCTGGTTTTATTCACTAACTAGCTGTTGCCTGCAGCTTCGCCCGCATTACTCAACTCCTATAAGTCATAGCGTGATGTTTTATAGCCTATAGCCTTCCTCGATAAATAAGCTGTCTAACAAAGAAATAATTTTTCAAATCGGACAAGTAGTTCCTGAGATTAGCGCAACAAACTCTTCAGCATAATCACCAATCAATAAGAAATGAATGGATTTTGCTATTATTAACTTACTATGAAGTTTTATTTAATTATAGATAATTGTTTAAAGCCAAAGCGAGAATATACTAATAAAAAGACTTAATAATGTACAAAGAACCTAAAACTAATAAAAACCTTAAAAAATATATTTAAAAAAAATAACTAAAATATATTATTAGAAAGGATTCTCTTTAGGCAAGGTACTATTATAATATTCAACTTGTTTTTTTTCTGATATTCATATCCGCAAAACATTCGCCTTAACATTAAAATAAACTATTCAAGTACCTAAGTAAGTATTTCAAGTGTACAAGTTGTTACCTACGAAATAAATATATTTTGATTTGATTTGACAAAATTATCTTGTACCGGATTATATTTTAGGTATATAACATTAAATTCTAATCAGTCATATAGAGCGCTAATTAGGACTAAAACTGGTAAATTAGACCAAACTACCTCGCCTAATGCTAAATGCTATAAAGTAAGACAATAAAATTATAAATTGCCTGTGTTATTAGTGGTACAAAAAATCAAAGTGCGAGTCGGAAGTATGTTACACAGGTTCCGTATTATTTAGAAATAAATAAACATATTTTTTTTGTCAAATTATAATAAATGAACGATTATCATTTTTTTAGAACATTATGTATGTATTAGATGAAGCTTATCGTTGTGGCTTATTTATTTTGAAAGATTGTATAATATCTTCATTATTTTTCTTCAAGATCTTTAATATATTTTATGTATCGGTACCAAAAGATGCAAAGTGTTTTAACTGATTAGAAATGAAAGAAAGAGGTTCTCAATTCGTCTGTATGTTTTTTTTGTGTCTTTGTGACGAGATTACTCCGCCAATTGTGAATGGACTTCGTTGATCTGATCAGTTTCAGTTATTCTATAATGCCTATTTAGTTTACTTGTTTACGTCGATGATATGCTCATATTATTACTTTTCGATGTAAAGTGAACAAAAATCTACTATTTAGAATGCTTTGGGAGCTCATCGTAGTATTTCGAGGTCATCGTAATGACTATTCTAATTTGGTGATGTTCTAATGAAGATCTTTGGTGATAAAAAGAAATTAACAAACGGCAGCAAATCCGCCGTGATTGATTTCAATTACTAGTATAATATGCTATTGCTTACACAATCCAAAATAGGTTTCTTTTGTTAAAACAATGGCGTGGTAAACGCAGTACAAGCATAAAGTACAAGAATAAGTTGATGATAAGTTGTAGGCAATTAAAGAAACGCAATTTTTTTTTAAAGACGGTTTTTATTATTTCACTTGTTACCACATTAACTTAATTCCAATTAAAATTTTCACTACCCTGTTTTATTAATTTTATTTTCCACGTGTTAAATTTATATACTTACCTATGTAGTGTGACTGGGTCTCGCTCCTCTCTCTTTCTCTATTTAATCAGAAGAAATCTCAAAGTAGCCTCACCAAGTGTCATGGAACCCTAAAAATCCTCTATAGTATGTAAATATCAGTAATCCAATTTTAATAGTTCATTAGCGTATAAAGAACAATTTAATTTGCGTATGAGGCTGTTTTATATTTATTATCGCATCTAATACATATTTAACATTTTCTTTAATGATTTGCATAAGCAATATATTTTATAGGTTACTAAAGTTATTTCGTATTAGATCCATTTCCTTTTTTTTAATAGAGATAGGTATATTAGTCAGCGGATGATAAAATGGTCAACGTCACTCATGAACGAGTGTACCTAGCGGTGAAGACTTTTTAATAGAATTTTTGTTGCCTCATCTTTTGTTGCTTGCTTTAAAGCAATAAGTTCGAAAGTATCAATCGTTATAGGTATAAGATAGATAGAGGCGTTTATAAAAAGAGGCCCATGCCCAGGCCGTGGGCGCGAAAATGCTGATAATGATGATGATGATGAAATAAGATGTAGTCGAACATATCCATGCTATTTTACCCAAATACCTAGTTCGACGATGTATATCCATACAAATTGATTATTGAGAACTCTACGATACAGGACACAAGAAACACTCATTACAATAATTATTCACATTTTTCTGCCAACTTTACAAGGACATCGAAAAGGCATTCACAAACAAACCAGTCCATAAAGATATTATGATCGAGGATCGGACTTCGAAAATTTGCAATAAAATATGAAATGCTCCTCAATATTATTGTATGTGGATTTAATTTTATTAAAAAAACTCCTAATTTACATTTTGATATACACTAAACTTATTATTTAAAATTAGGACAATAGCTTCGCCATATTCAATCTAAGATTCATATTGTAACTTACGTCCCATATTGAAAACAGAATTAGAATTGAATAAGCTAATAATAATGTTATTACTTTATTTATTAGTATTTATGGTTGGTAACAACATTTTTCTTTAATTTGACAGTTAAAAAGTATTTTGTGTATTTGCCAAATGCATTTTCCTTTGTGACGTGTAACGTCTTATAAATCGATGAACACCGGCAGCGCGCACGAAAAAGTATCCCGTTCCGCTGTCAAACGAACGTTGGCTTGGAAACCATTATTTATAACAAACGTTTATACGCGACGTGATTATTTTCTTGTGTTTATTTATACAATTTAATAAGATTTAATTGGTTTCCTCCATAATTTTCAGTCTACTATCATTTTGCTCACTTCAATTAACTGTTTTTCTCAAAACAGCGACATAAAAGGTAATAATTTTCCATCAATGTTTCTTTATGACGTTATCACGTAAAACTATTGTCCGTAAACAGTCTTTACAGACAACCAATATTTTTGTCATCATTGAACAATTTTGAGCATATAACCGGACTAGTGCGGAAATTTTATGTTTTGTATGAAAGTAAATTCCGCCAAATTTGTGGTGTGTGTGTTTGTGAATTGGATCCGACGAAGAATTCAGTTGTTATTCAATGGTATTAAAAAAAAATCTAGAATTTGAAAATTTGTAATAGAAATGCATACAATTGTTTTATTTTCACTTTTTATTGTATTAGTTTAAGCCGTAGTGTAAATGTTAGAACCGTACAACGTCTGTCGGCTCTGCTAGTTGTGTACTTATATTATAATATCATACTATATTATAATATCATATAAAGGCAAACCGTCAAATACAACCTGAAAAGTGGGCAGCATCCTCCATATTATACAAATATAAAACTATGCCTCGTCTGGTGTTGGGTGACCTACCTAACCTAACCAATCGTTCTTATATGCCACATCTACTGGTATGGCTAAAGATCTACTATCTTTATTATCCTGCAATTACCTATTGTCAGACGAGCGCAAGATATCAAATTGATTTCAGTTTCCCTTAAAGGAAACATACGATTACATAGCAAAATATTACTATCACATCTTATGGCGTAATTATTATAGATTATTACTTATACATATATAACTTACTTGTATAATTAATTATGTATTTAAATCGGCTACGCCTACCACTCGATCCCACCGCTGCTAGTCCTGTGTAACGGTTCGACGGTAACCACCAAATGACCCTTTCATTCGATATCAGGACGCCCAAGATTTAAAATTGCCGTGGGACCCGCAACGAATTTAATCAGGAGAAGTAGAAAATATTTCCAGTTTCTCTCCCCAATTAAAGGGGGAGATAGTACAAGATATTACATCCATAGTGAGTTAGCAAATATCCTTTCTAATATTGATGTCAGCCCTAGAAGAAACTACATTTTGTAATATAACAGATCAATATCTTATCTCACCCCAATATTATATTGACCAGTGACCAATAAAGCATGACCCCACCTAACCCGGCCTCTATTGTAATGTAAAATATTTGAAAACCAAAATATATTTAAAAACAATTAATCTACATACAAATTAAGATTACCGATTTATTGGTAATCGAGTTATTTCAACATTTGTCTATATATAAAAATAGGATATTATTATTAAATCACCGTCCGTCTGTATGTTCCTTTGTCTAGAATGTCTTTAGCCAAAATAGGTAGCTGGTTGACATTTACACGAAATATTAATATAGTGGATTTCCTATAACAGTACAGTAACAAAAAGTTATTTTTTCATCAAACACATAATATTTACGTATGATTTATAAAACTAACTTGGTTTTTTGTTATTGCTCTAGCTATTATAAAGCATAATGAATATTAGAAATAATGTCATATTTACATTGGTAATTTAATATATAAATTTCCCTAAATAACAATTTTACGTTGATAACGAATTAGGCCCATCCAGTTTTTCTTGAAATTAGAACAGTCGCTTTGAGTCAGCAGTGGTGGTGGCGTCCCACTTGTACCTAGGTCGTGCTTGCTGGAGATCTATGTCCAGGTTATGACTAGTGGAACGTATGACCTGCCGTGACCTAAACATGTCACTACACAAACATTCGTCACGGTTCAATGGACTCTCGAAGGCGCATGACCATTGAGACTAATACTAAAGCGTGCAATGATCAAAATTGAGTCACATTTTTTAGTTTTTGTTGTAATACAAGTATCAATGCAATATATGTATATGCAGTATATTATGTATTCTTGTAGTGGCAATATTGTGTGAAAGACAGACATAGAGACTGGTTTTGATCTTATCACTCACTCTATCTGTGTGTCATTGCGTTGTGAGTTGTTGTAATATTCTAAGTTCTAACATTAAAGTAATAAATAGTAAATTGAAGTAATTCGGAGTAACCCTTTATAAAAACTACAGTTTCACCCTTTTCTAAACTGCCTCATCGAAATCAGGGTTATTTACTAGTAGGTAGTTATAGCCTATAGTTCGACTCGTAGCCAAACAATTTAGTATCTTGTCCTGTGATCTTGTCAGACCTCTGTATATCAAAAACATGAACAAAAGCCCTTACAAGCAAGTGTAAAAATTTATTTAGACGATTATTTCGAAAGACTAATTTCCTGTATAGTATAATGTTGAGCAGGAATCATATTTTATTAAAAAAATGCATAGCGGAGGACGAGTGGAAGGAATGTGGAAGGAATCAAATTTAAGAAAATATAAAATACCATGCTCGTCTATGATCCGAGCCGATGAATCATTTGATTTGTCTGCAGTTGATGCGATTTGTACTTGCGACCTCTGCCTAACCCAATCACCAGACCACTAAGCCGTCTTTACTGGAAAGGAATTTTTATATTTTAAACCTTCATTAAAACATATATAAAACTTATAATAAGTATGGACATGTATTGATCTATGAACCAATATTTTCGAATCCCGTACCTACAAATATCACGGTGGTAACAGCCCGTTCATCTCGTCTACGGACACCAATCTGCATACAAATCGTTTTGACTGCATATCATCTGTGTCTCTATGAGATCACCATTTTTATTTTAATCTCGACCTATAAGCCGTTTTTACATATTTCGTATACAAATAGACGAAATATGTAAAAACGGTATATAAAATGAAAAAATCTATTTTGACGATGTTAATCCTTACTGGATAGACTTCAAGCTAGGAAAAAATAAATCACTTTACAATCAAAAAATTATATTACCATAGATATATATAGGTGAGAGGGTTGCACTGTGCTACGATCCTGTTTGCATAGGTATTATGTACCACCTTCCTTGTTTCCACTAAACGGCTATTCTGTATTTCGGAAATAGGGGCTGCACAGGTAGTGTAATTACTGGCACAAATACTTAACATCTTATGCCTCAGAATAGGCAACGTGAATGAGTTGCTTGGACTAGTTCCAGATAAACTAGTTTATGTTCACGGGTGACGCTGACCACCTACCAACTGGCACGTCTGCCAGTTTGCCTATCCAACTATAGTAAAAACAAATATATTATTTGCATGATTAATTTCGACTTATATGATGTCTACAATCACACTGACACTAAAAAGCCAGGCAAAGCCATGAGCAGCAGCTAGTATTAACAGTTCACCCAGTGCACTACTTTCTTGAGGATAGCAATTTGATGGAATGGTACCGCTTGCGTGAATTACAGCTGACACAGTCAAAGGAGGGTAATGCATTTGTTCTTGGGAAAGTTTTCCTGGGAATTAAGTTTCTATAATCGTCTCCAATTGAAATGTAATAACGCGGGTCACGCGGGTAAATATCTTGGTAGTGGGATCGAATTTTGCTTGTACTTGTGTGTTTTTATGCCAGTTGTAAAAGTATTTCTTAGTTGCAACAGACCTTATCACAGTTGTCCACTGCGTTGAAACTTAAGCGTAACAATACACTAACAAAATATAATAATTTATAAGCAATGACTAAATATTATAGAGTAAGTTTAGTGATGGGGTGACGACCCCATCATGGTTCAAGCCATGTCGTGGCGGTGGGGCTCAGAAGCCTAAGGTGAACCCAGCACCTTGGGCGATGCAAATTGAACCCGATTGCAAAAGTAAAAAAACGCGTGTTTTTTTTTTGAA
This sequence comes from Helleia helle, assembly GCA_963853865.1. NCBI lineage: Eukaryota > Metazoa > Arthropoda > Insecta > Lepidoptera > Lycaenidae > Helleia > Helleia helle. The sequence goes on along the minus strand of OY971425.1, from coordinate 2,316,164 downwards.
TTTCATTTCTATCAGAGTGGATGAATCTGTTAGTAACAAAGCTATTTTTTATGAAATATTCTAAAAACGACTAAGATTATAGCCTAAAGTTACACATGTAAATCTCTTCTGGCTGTATGGCTAAGATCAATGACATAATAAAATAACATTTTAATGATAGTGCCACTGTCTATAAAAGTATCTTATCGTAGATTAGCATTTTAGCAATGGCATATATCAAAATTCATATTCAAACTTTTTTGCCATAGATTACAGATATAAAAATTAAGTGGCTTTATATCACTAGCGATACTAATATTACAAAACTAAGTGCTTGTTTGTTTGAACACGTTTTTCTCCAGTACAGATTTGAATAATCCTTTTTGTATTTGATTTGGGGAAAGTTTTTTTTTTCAATTCTGAAATTTATATGATTATGAGTTAGCATGGTTATTTTCATTACTAAAATTATTGACAACGGGATATTTATTATGTTTTTCACTTTTATTTCGCGAAGCTTGATATTTCGACATACGACAATATAAATATGACTCTTTTTTTTTTGATAAATTTGAAGATTTTTAGATTAGGATTATGTGTGTAGCCTTAGTAGCTTTATGTGAAACATTGGAAGACTTTGTACAGTACCTAATGTAATCTATACTAATATTATAAAACTGAAGAGTTTGTTTGTTTGAACGCGCTAATTTCAGGAACTACTGGTTCGATTTGAAAAAAAATTCAGTGTTAGATAGCTCATTTATCGAGGAAGGCTATTTATATCTGTACACAGTGTGATGTTATCATCACACTGTGATTAAACAATAGTTAAGTTGAGTAAGATAATCCGGGCGAAGCTGCGGGCAACAAATAATAAGCAATAAATGAGTATTTTTTTGATATACGTTACGTAAATGTTCCGTGAAAATTAATTTAGAGAGACGTAATTAATGAATTATTTCAATAATGTTCAAAAATTACCATCGGATGGAATAAATTTTATCGCACTCCTTTCTACGATCTACCACCATCTTACATATTCCTTGAACAGTTCTCAGCTGTGGGAGGGATGCGCTGTGCCTCGCTCTCGTCGCCATGGATGCCACCACGCTACTTGTCTATTCCGTGAAACAGCTTCGCTGTGTTTCGGTATGAAGAGCACTGCTTCATCATCATCATAGTCATCAGCCTCCTTGCACTGCTAAACATGGCCTATGTTATCTTTAACGCTAAGACGATTGTTCTTTTGCCTCTCACTGAGCACTTCTTATCCGGTATAATTTCTAACATCGAGACATACCATCTTGGGTCTCAAGATAAAGTAGCTTGCCGTTTTCTTATGTAAGTAAAAAAACAGTTCTGATTTGTTTTGGAAAGCAAAATAGGTGTAATTACCGGTTCAGATACTTCCTCCGCCACCATTATATGACCCCATGTAGATCTTGAAAGATGCTGATTCAAGATGGCTTGCATTTTACGTAACTAATAAACTAAGAATGTAAAATTGTTTTTTGTTACCTTGTTTTATTACTAGTCAAATATTGTGTAGACTAATAAAATAAACGTGAATGGATTTTTTATTACACTCAGCAATGATATGTAAATGTGTGTTTAATGTCAATAAACTCAGCAATGACCTTACCAATACATTAGATATCCATTACTAAATAGCAAGGATAGTCACGATATGAAAGTTAATGCATCAAAGTGTGCCTAAAAACAAAATAAGTATGCTTAAAAATAAACCAATAACAATAATAATAATATCTATGGACGCTGACAATGTTTAAATTAGCATGGTTATTTAATATGACAAATGTTTAAAACGTTCGACATTGTCTAGGAATTTGTTCTCGAGTCTGTCTCATTCGAATAAATTACGTTTTACGTTACTAATAGTTTAATTATTGACGTAAATAGTATATATTTAAAACGCTCTTAATTAGGGCGGTGATTTAATTTTGGTTGATTCAGAAAATGTACTTGAAAATAAGCACTAATTATAAATGAATAATTTGTTTGAAATCGTCAAATGATAGCTTCATCTATTCATTTCCTCGGTCTAAGGAGAAATTCCAATAAATATTTCCATAAGAAAGATATTTTGTTTATATGTAAGATTAGTGGGAATTACCTTTTATTTTTCGTGGAATAAAATAAATATAAGAATATTAAGAATCAATAATTTATGATTTCTCATATTATTTCCGTGTACACATTACCATTTTTAATTGGAGGTTAATTAAAAAACTGTTACTTTTCTTTTTTTGACCGCGTAATTCAGGAGTTACTTTATAATATAATATTCTGATTATTTTGACTGTGTATATGTTTTACTTACTCGAGTTTAAGTCAGGACTCAAACTTGTGACTCTGGCATGAAAACAGCAGGCAATTTAAACATTCAGTAAAAAGAGTTTGAAAAATTAGTAAAATTTTGTAGGTATTCGGTTTTGTCGAATATAATATGAATTTAGATTGTGAAGAATGATGTTATGATTAAATCAAAACTATGTATACAAGTAGAGGGACATGCCAAACATTGGACCTTTATCTGAACACCCAAAGTCATAATTGTAATCATGACACAATCATAATTGTAATCATAAATTATTGGACTTGGTGATTAAGCCAACAATTACATCGTTGATTTTACAACTCGTTTAATGATAGCCCAGGATCGACAGACATGCGGAAACATGTTCGACATTGAAGACAGTACGGGTGTTGAGTTATGACATGTCTTTTGTGTTTTGCGTGACTTTTTATCATCATTATCAGCGTTTAAGGTTGAACAAGCCGACGGCGCGAACTCTAACTAAAGGATTGCTGTCTCACCTGACATAGTGCGTGAACATGTGTGCTAGAATTAAATGCATAATAATTCATTCTTAAACGACCATTTGGCAAAACAGTTATCATAGAAAAACTATAAAGTGAATATTTTCAAAATGCATTTATTTCTTTTTTTGAATAACTAAACTATGTCTGTACGGGCTTTATTTTAGAGCTTTCTTTCTCCGTATACTATTTATTCTCGCCCAAAGTTGGGCTAAAATCCTTGTTGAAATACGAAAGTTTAGAAACTTGTATTTTTTAAATGTAGGTATACTTTTTACGGTTTTGGGAGCATACAGACATAGATAATGACGAGACCAATTTATATTATCCTTAGTTTTGGATGGTCAACGTGGACTTGGTAAGGTTACAACCTTAACTTCTAGAAATGATTCCTCGCTAGTCACATCTAACATGGAGTCGTCATCTAGTTAAGGTGGACTCTCCGTACTCCCAAAAAGTAAGCCGTAACTGCAAGAATAAAATCCTGAGAAGGCATCTGGCGAGAGATCTTTTTAGGCCTTGTATTCATAAATTAGCAGAAGATGTTGCATTTGAGGAGATATGCTTCACCATTAACTTCTTCAAATTTCTCCGCCTGGACGCCAATTCAAGTTGACCAGGATATTTTTTTAGTATGACATTTGTTAAAAAATAATCAAAAGTATCATATTCATATTTTCAATACATTTTGATAAAGTGTTTATATAAAGAACAACAAAATGACCGAACAAAAAGATGTATTATAGGAATTTCTTAATGAGCAGTCGCTTTTTCCAATAAAAACATATTATTTTTACAGTATTGTAAGAGATTGCCAAATTTTTTTATAAACTTAACTTACTTTTTGCGGATGTTTACGTGGTCTATAGGATTTTTGCATTCTTAACATTTTGGATAATTTACAACAATCACTGGCACATAACATACGAGTCAGACGTGCTGATGTTAAAAATATTCTCAGTATCCTCAGCCAATTTTTGTGTATGTTACTTAAATTGTATAACCTATTTGAAAACCTTGATATTTAAGTAGCTAAAGAAAATGTGCTTCCTAAAGACCTTGCACTAAACCTAGGCTATACGAGATCTAGTTAAATCCTTGACAGTACTAGCGACATTTAAATGTAAACATACATGTGTTAAAATAGATACGGAATTAAAACTAACCAATATATAAGGCATGCGACACACAATAGACGAACCACGTATATCACCCGCCACGTGAAAAGAATAGATATTGGATATTACTAGATATAGGCCAAGGACGAAAACATGTGTTACTCCTCACACCTTTAATTTTTGATCAAAATGAATCAAAAGCAATTTCGTTTTATAAAACGAAATCACCTTTTATAGATCACCAATCCCTTGCTAAATGAATTCAGACTACTCGACCAGACGTGATACGATTGGCTCGACCGGTGGCCAGGCTACTCTACACGCAGCGGTTGCGGCTTCGAATCCAGCCAAGCGTAGATAATTTGTATGATGAATATGTCTGCACTATGGATACACCATGGGGCTCGGTGATGCTTGTTAGTTAATATGTATTTATTTATTTATTGCATAAACTATATCGTATTTTGACTTACTTCATTGCAAGCTGGTGAGCAAAACGTGGATGAGACAGGCAGGGGACAGAAAAGATTTGCCGAAAAAAGGGAGACCTATACTCAGCAGGCTGATGATGATCATGATGAAGTCACTGCAATCTGGTACTGTCCAGTGTATCCTTAAATGAGGATAGAAACTGGAAAATATTTCTTACTCCTAAATTCTTCTGATTAAATTCATTGCGGGTTCCAAGGTTGTAACGTATTCTTCGAGCTTCTTGAGATCATATCAAAGGGTCATTTTGTAGTGACTGCTGTCAATCCTAGCGACACATTAGTAGCAGCGGTGGTACCTAGTGGTGGGACTAGCCCGTCAAAAAAAAATCTTTTGTCATGTTAAATTGTCTTGAGTGTGTGCCATTCATTATTTTCAAAAGCTTTTGTAGACCTTGACATTCAGTTACTTCGTTAGTTCTATCTAATATTTTAAATAGTGGCCGTTTGAACAAGCCTTGGACTTAGATAATATATTCAGGCCGAAGCTTTTCTGTTTTTTTTAGACTATATGAAAATTTTATGATCCTATGATTAAAATCCTTAGTAACGGTACTAAAGCTTCAATGTTTGTAAGTTTCGGTAATCTCCGAAACTTTTCATCCGATTAAAAAAAAAAGGTTTTAAACAGAATGCTACGTTATCCAATGTTTGTAAGTTTCGATGTAAGAGGAAATCATTGAAACTTTACATCTGTTTAAAAAAAACCACCATCGCCTGTCCGAATAAATTTAAGTAAAAGCGGTCGATTATTAAAGTAGAGATATTAGAACTATGTATATAATATTATACTCGTATAAATAATACTAGTATACAACTTTGGATGCAAGCAGTGGGGAGTCGGCAATCTTGACATTTGTGCAGAGAGACATAAATAAGTCCAGAAATTGACGCTTACATCCTGAAAATTATTATAATTATAAATATATGTATAAACCTCAAATTTATCTCCGGAGCAAATAACCAGACGGGATTCGAACCCGCGAACGTAGATGCCTTTAAAGTATATTATTTTCTTAGCAGATATTGTAGCTTTATAAACATAACCGGCTTTCCTACCGACCGTGACTTTCAAACTGCTTCGTGCACTTGTTGAGATGACACTTTTACTGTAAAAGAGGTGTTATAACCGACTTAAAAAAGAGAAAATTCTATGTTAGTCTGTATATTTTTTTCTTATAAAATAAGTCATTAAAAAAATTGGTTTAGTAGACTTTACTGCGCTTTGCGCGACGTGTACGTCCCTAGCTAGTTTTGTGCTTCTTTAGATGTGTTGCGGGATAAATTAGCAAAAATATAAATTCATATATTCCTGTCCGGGGAGGATTTGTATTGAATCATCAGATGTAAATTGCCGGGATTTGAGCCTGCGATTGTTTGCATGAAGCGTCCAGAACTCCAGTAGCCAGTCCACTCGACCTTCGGACCGTCTACGAAATGATATTGTTATGTTTCATCGAGCACATTACCGTATAGAGTAGTAATGTGGGCCAAAAAATTCCGAAACTGGTCAGTGATTTGTCACTGACCTAATAGCAATTCAGCCAATCAGTGATCTGTATGTACCTACATCCCATCGGCCAATCATCTATCAATGACCATCAGCCGGCCAATCAGAGCGCAGAACCGGCGCAGCGTCGCAGCACAAATTTGGCTATATGCTCCATGTTATGTCTTAACTTGCGACAAATTCATTTGTCATTCGGTCCATAGTTGGATAGGCCCCTCTCAAACCCCATTTTATTAAAATTTTATATTAATATCATATACCTCCAGCTAGTTCTTTTGAACGCACTAATCTCAACTATCGGGTTTGAAAAGCTATTTTCGCGATTGTCCAATCATTAAGAAAGATTAAAGCTCCAAGATTAAAAATCGCCCGAAATAAACTGATTTCGAACTTCAATCTTGGAGCGATTGAAACCGTATTGAGTTAATACAAATAAAAGACCAAGTTGCGGCCAGCGGACAGTGCAATATGAAAAGAAAAGTAACGGCGACGTTGGCCCACTCTCGCGATTTTAGAGCAAGCATTTGTTATATTCACGCTTCTTTATGTGTTTATATCTGTAGCGTATCTGTGGTTGTCCATTCAGATCTCTGCTATGTTAAGTTTATCTTAGAATCTATACAATATTAAAATTTAATTGAAAATGCTACTAAACTGATTAACACCATTATCGAAAAATATCCTGGGTTTCACATGGACATTTTTTTTTTTTTTAATTTGTATATTTTGATGAAGACGTATAAAAATATAATAATGGAAATTTGACAGGAGCCCGCTGTTTATGTTATATATTACAACAAGAGTAATCTATATCGTACCCAAACTATCTTTCAATTTAGACAAACTAGAAACAGTGTGAAAAATTTCATCAAAATCAGTGCAGTAGCTTAAAAATTCATCGCGGACAAACAATGTGACACGATATTTCTATATAAAGATGAATGGAATGTAGTGCAATCGTATTTTCCAAATTATATCCGCACCGTATTCGTCAAAACCGCTACTATTTCCATAAAAGTATAATTATGTAGGCGTGAAACCGTTTCATGGATTTAAAACATTGGTTATAAATGGGTTTGAAAAACATCTAATTGAAACTTAAGGTTGAATGAACTTCCTCAGCTGTTGTCTACTGTTATCAAAGTTGGTTATATCTTTTGGTAAAAGTTTATGTTTACAAACATTTAAATTTTTTGAAAATGCGGTATTAATAAATAAAGTTAATATCTCATCATCATCATCATCATAGGACTCCGTCAATGAACGCCAAGACGATCGATCCCTTTTTTTCTTTTACACCGGGAAATGCTCTGAGGCATCCCGCTGGGAAGTGGATTCCTCAATCGGCTACGTAGGACTCGCTGCACCCGAAAGGTGGTAAAGTGGACGCAGTTCTACCCACTAAAACCCAACGAGTGTCACCAATGCCGCCTTTAGTGAGGTGCCCCGGATTTATTGAGCAAACAGAGAACCTCGATGGCTAGTCAGTCCCTCAAGGGACCGACGCCACCTCCACAGAGGGGTCGTCCCACACCACAGAACAACCCCTCCCAACGTCAGGGCATTATAATGGGGTGAGGTTCCTATCCTCGCCCTTTGTCCCGTGCTCTTTTGTCCCCTCTTCTTATAAGAAGGGTATAAAGAGCACCTCCCTCGGCTCAATTTGCTTCGCCCAAAGTGCTGGGCACACCTTAGGCTACTGAGCCCCACAGCTACGATAAGGCTTGAAACATGGTGGGTAGTAGTAAACAAGCCGACCGATCCCTCGCCACTCGCATCCAACACGGAACGGTCACTGCACGGAGATCGTCTTCCCACCTGGTCAATGTCCGACCAACACTTCCGTGCGGATGTGTATGGGCATCGGCGCCGTGAGGCTCCGACTGCGCGTTTACTTATGACATTAAAAAACTAACTTTTTGTCTAGGCAACATACGGAAAGGGATCAAGAAATATTTAATCCGAACGCAAATTAATGTTCATGTTAAGAACCCCTTATCTATGCTCTTTTTGCGTTGTACTCATAGTTTTAAAACTAATTATTATCTTTGCATCGTTTAGCCCCATAGAAATATTAAGAACAGGTTGGCCTACACCCGTGCAATTATCTTAACGAGTTGAAAGTGAATAATTCACATCTTCATAACGTATCACCTGATAAAACCAGATTAACATGAATTTTACTTTCGTTTCAGGTCATTCTGACATGCACACATGTTATGGTCAACAGTCGGCCATCTAACGAGTAAGTATTCATTATGTGTAAGATATAAACTGTAAATATGTATTCTATTGTAAAATATGTTTTATATGCTAGCTGACTAGCACTTCCTCCCTCCCTTATTATTATCTATATCCTATTACCTCCCAATCATATCCCCCTCCCGGGTGCAAAGAAAATGTGTAATTATGTACTATAGTAGCTAAATTACATAACTAAACTAAAACAAACTCAAAAATAAACTACGATAAGTAAAAATAAGTCTAATATTACCCGTTTAACACTCACACGTGATAAATGAAGATGGTGCAGTTAATGGTGTGGTATTAATAAACGAAGGTATGCTATTCAATGTTATATTAAATTCACCTCACTGCTTTTTACTGCTTACTGTTACTACGCTTTATTAATGTATTTTATGGTACTGGGTATTTTTTAGTCTCTTATTTATTATTCGTTATCATTTTTAGGTCAGGTGCACCAGAGGAACCTATTATAGTAATTGATAACGCTACAGATTCAAATAAAGAGCAAAGATCAATTTCGTATCTAATTGATGACCAAAATGATCCTGATAACCAAGCAACGCGTGACATTGTAGAAAAAATCAAAGCGATTAACGATAGTATAAAGAAACCGTACCGACTACAAATCAATCATAATCAATATGCCAAAGACGATTATGCTGTAGATAATGAATTGCTAGAAAAAATTAAGCACTTGATTGCCACTAGTAAATTAAATACCAAAACGAAGGTCAAAGATCCCGAAGTAGATATTACAGAAGAATCAGACGAAAATCGTGAAATATACACAAGAGATTTAAAATTTGTTCCAAATTCAATTAATGCGGTACCCGTTCCCGTCATGCACATTCCGTACACGATTAACGTACCAGTTTTTATTATGCCTGCTAATAATAATCAAATGTCCCAAAAATATACACCAAGTGACCCAACACAAACAAATGATATGTATCAAACCAGACAGCAGTCATTTCTCCAAGGCTTTCCATCGTTGCAAAATTTTCAATGGCCTGCCAGCCCATTCGCAAACCTTTTTCCAATTATAGTTAAAGATCCACTGGTTGGATATTTTCAAGGTGGGGGATGGAATAATTTCTTTGAATATGGTCAACAAGCTGATGTATGTAATCGAAGACTTAAAGCTACAGATGAAAAGAAAATTGCCGAAAATGAACTTTTGCAAAATATCGTACAGCAACTTCAATATTCTAAAAACAGTTATAGAGAAAATAAACTTGAAAATGATAGAGACTCACGTGCACTTAAAAGAAATATTATAGCACCTGAAACCATTTCTCTACAAACGGACAATTCAGATGCAAGTAAAACGATTTACTATCAAAGACCTACGGTGACGAAAAAGACGACAAAACGACCTTTAAAAACTCAAGCCGCACCGCCTACCCCTAGTAGTATCATTAGTCAAGAAGATGGAGATTTACGAATGCCTTTCAGTGATTATACTTTATTTGGAAATAGAAAACCGACGATACCTAGTCCTGGTTTTTTTATTAATAAACTTAGAGTAAGGAAAGGTGGAGTTGCTATTGCCGGACCTGGGGGAGTGGCAACCGCTGGTAACGGAGGAACGGCCATCGTAGGAGCAGGTGGGTTAGCCTTTACAAAACCTGGAGGCTTAGCGGTAGCAGGGCCAGATGCTCGCGTCGTAGCTCTTTCCCCTGATAGTGATTTCTCATCTATACTATCGAAATTACACAAACAAAATGGTACATACGTTCAATCATCACAATCGATACGTGAAGGAAGATTAGTTGCTACCGGCCCCACGATTTACTATCACCCAAAAGAACAAACATAATCCTTAAGTTTACATAATGGTAACAAATTAATATTATGCTTAATTTTTTCGGTGACTAGATTCTACGGGTCTGTGAGATGGCAGCCGCGAACTCAAAATCATCCTGACATCTATAGCTATGATGGTAGAAAATTTGTGACGCGACTTCTAGAAGATCCAAAGTTTATATTCGAATTGAGTCCCATTGCATTTGCTTCTATTGGAGAAGGGGCTGCTATTTCAAATCCTAAATCTAAAGTGATTCTACGCTCTGGCGATGAAGCGACCATAATCCATGACCCACAAGCAACAGCCATAGCTGGCCCTGGAGGTATAGCTCATGCAGAATCAGAATTGGACGTACTAGAATATAATCCTAATGAATAATAGTTAAGTATCTTAATTAATAAAAACATTTAAATGGTAGGTACTTTCAAAACAAATTGTTCGAAAAGTAATTTTGATATTCTTGATTTGTGTACCTTAAAATTATTGTTCGAATTGTGTATATAGGAAAAGTAATTTGAGTGACGACGTTTGTCTATTTGTATATATAGTAATTAATGTGTATATAATAAAATTTAAGCATAGAAATTAGTTTTTTCTTACCACCTCATTCCCCAAAGATGATGCCGCAAGATTTTGAATTATAGTTAAGTACAAATTTTATATAATTTAAATTGAGGACACTTGTGGTTCTCGAGAAAGATATTATGTTTAAAGAAAAGATATAAAATTCTTAAGAAGTGAAAACATTGATTAAGAGTAGAAAGCAAAAATGTAAAAGTCATTGTAGATTTGTGTCTTAATTATATTTAGTATAGTTGTTTATTTCACGAAAGCCGGTGAGCCATCCTTGCGTTTGTACATGCACGTTGTCTTTGCGTACGTAAGCTCGGAAGCTGATACCACCTGATACGCTCCCTATAGTTATGCACACAAGAACGCACGTCTGTACGCATCACAACTACAATTAGTATAGATGAGCCATAACTTTCGTGAAATAAAATAACTAGACTATATTATATTATAATATTCAATTGTGATATTTTCTCCACAGCGTAGGTACCATTAATATACTTAAAATCATCATCAGATACATCTAATTAGTTTTAAATTTATATTCATAAGGTAAATTTAGTTTACATACACACCTTAGCGCCCGGGAAGACGATCTCTGTGCAGTGGCCGGTCCGTATTGAATACGAGTGGCGAGGGATCGGTCTTCTTGAAGTTCATTAAGGAGGCCTATATTCTGCAGTAGACGGATCGGGAGTGATGATAATGATGATAGTAACCTACTTTCTCAACATACTTTCCAGAGAAACTGAAAAGCAAAAACTTTCTGAGTTTGCACATAAACAAACGTGATACCGTTCCGTAAAGAGTTACTAATTATCAGTTAATGTACCTACATTCAACCGCCTACAACTTTTTTTTGTATCTGACCTACGTTTCATGACATATTGTATGTTTTCTCTAAACACAACAGAATAATAGTACTTTCAAATTATTTACTGAACTAAAAATATTACAACTAAACAAAATATGATTTTTTTACGAAACTTAAAAATACTCTAACTGAACTTAAAATTATTTCGAAAGAATTATTAGTGGAGTCCCAAAGAAAAACAGTTTGTACCGATATTGAAATTTTTTTTTATTTCATAGGGAGGCAACCAAGCAGTCGGCTCTTTATTGTGACTACCGACACCCATGATAGACAACCAAAAGTTATGCAAATGCGTTGCCCTCATTTTCCCTATCCCCCCAATGGGCCACCGGAAACTCTCAAACCGCACGAAACGTGACAGCATAGCTGTCACTTGACGCCGGTGTTATGTGAGCGAGAGGTACCACCACGGTCGTCCCGGCCCAATACGGTTGCAAAGCAGCATGGCACTACCTCTTACTAATAAATCTCTCATAAGTGCTTTGTTATTTTGAATAATATGTATATAGGAAAAATTAAGAGCCCATCATGAAGATAATATACTCTCCGGACTTCCGGAGAGAAGGCGAAGACGATCATAATGATAACTTCATATTCATCTAATTTTACATATTATGAGAATTCAATAAATATTTTGCATAAAGTTTATCAAATTTATAAAAAAAAGAAATCGTTCGACAACAAGCTAACCAGGTCAAATAAATTTTAAAGGTTTTTTCGACCTTCTTATTAAACGCAATAAAGTATTTTCATTTAAGAGGAATTAATTACAGATACTTTAAATAAATCTCCACAAAGATTCACTGGCTGTTTTGACATTTATGAGTTATAGTGGATGTTATTGAATACTTAAATAATGATGACAAGAAAAGAGCTTACCTACTCGTATTACAAAGACTCTACCTCTCTCCAGGTGTAGCGACTGCCTGTGATATTGGCGATCACTCACCACCAGATGAAACGACTGTCCATTTGCCCCCCATTCTATAAAAAAAAACTTCATCCACAAAAAATCATTAGAAAACGCCTGCCGCAATAGAAATGCAATTACCTAGCAACAATGATAAGTATTTTATAAAATACAATGTAGGTAGTGATACTGGCTGGTGACCGGATTATCTGTCGAATTAAGGTCCGATACTGCAAAATCATCCCATCTGGTAATATATAAATACTATTGCTAATACTGTACTTAGTACTTTTACTTAGAGTTCTAAATAAAAGACACAGAGACTCAGTGAATTTATAAGTAAAACATACTATAACCAACAACTATCGTAAATCATGTACCAATTATTTGACACGTTAATTTTCAGTGCATCAACACAGTATCTACCTTTTTACGGAGGAGGAAAGGGTCAATATCTAGAAATAAAAAAAGATACAGTTGGTACTGTGTTAAGTGAGAAAATTGTACCCGAAGAGAAGATCAGTAGCGAAATTATTAAAAACAGCGACGAGAACTTACTGGCTAAAGTATTAGCCGCTAACTTACAAAGCCTAAGAACTTCATCGGGAAATTCTCTAAATCTACTCAACCTAGGTAGAAAGAAAGGCTATCTAAGTAATGCAGAAAAGACTAGGTTTAGGAATCAACTAAATAATCTCGGAGAGGTGGCTTCAAATACTATCAAATTAATAGAAGAATTAAATATTGATCTGGACACTCTCTTTAAGAAGAATGATTCACGTCTTAGACAAAGCTTCGATAATAACTATGACGACGATGTAAGTAATAAAAACCTTCTTTACAGATATAGCTCACTAGTTGCACGTATCCGGATTGATGATGATTATTTTTATAGCCTTATTATTATTTAAGGGTGGGGACACCAGCGAGGCCAGACGGGTAATCAGTCCTCATTACCGGGACCATTTCACCCAAAAAGCCTTTTTATAGCCTTTGTACTGAGTGCAGTGCAGTAGCATTTTTCACTAGATGGTGAAATAAAGTTTGAAATCGGATTGTTTTGTTATTTCATCCTATACATATAATAGAAGTATAGATTACATTTTTTGCATGCAATTTTGTACATCAGATTGACGATTGTTAAGTGTAACTGTAATGATGAATGACGCTTAATGATTTGGTTTCTTAAGTCATTAATCATGAGTGTTTGTGAGATATACTTTTGAAGATGTTGAATTGCTTATTTTTTCATTAAATTACTCATTGAAAACCCCAAATCTTTTTAAGGTCATCGTGGCGAGTCTACAGTAATTAATGTATTTTAGAGATAGTTCATAGTTTCCAAATATTTGTGGCTACTGTTTGAATACTATAGAAATCTTAAATTTTCTTAATGTTACAAAACTTACTTCATTTACTGAGTTTCCATAATAAATATAAAATATATTAGTCCAATTAGCCTATTTAAAGTTCTAGTTTCAAAACTTGTAACATTGTGTGCTTTTTAGAAAATTGCCAGCGCCCATGTATTTAAAACTATTTAAATAATCAAAATTATTATAAGCTAGTATCACTTCATATGCCTCTTTCTATGAATTGATTTTGGTATTCTGATGTTTACTATACGAATATTTTAGTCATGCAACACACGGTCTTTTAGTAAAAGGTACATTTATTTAAATGTTGCTAGAAATTTTCGTCAAGAGACTCATGTATTTCAGGTCGATGAAGAAGGTGTCGGTATTGACAACCCCACGGACACAGATGGTGGTTACAGTGACGGAGATACTATCGCTGAAGCGAAACCTGTTGGTACGTCTAATAACTACATAAAAGTTTTTTTTTTAATATATAAAAAATTACTTAAAAGATCAAAATAGTCAAAATTATCCAGAGTTCAACGGTAAAAAGAACAATGTCATTCGTAGAATTTAAAAAGCTTAAATCTATTGCTACGTTAGTATATACTACAAACATATTATAGTAAACTTACTTATAGTATGCTAAGGGGTTGGACTCTCCCCATCATCCACCAACCAAGGGTGAGCCCAGCACCTTGAGCGAAGGCCGAAGGTGCTCTTTGTACCCCTCTTATAAGAAGAGGGGACAAAAAGCAGGGGGCAAGGGGCGAGGACGGGAACCTCACCTCATTGTAATGTCCCGAGGTTGGGATGGATTGTTCTGTGGTGCGGGACAACCCCTCTGTGGAGGTGGCGTCGGTCGTCTGAGGGACTGACTAGCCGTCGAGGTGCCTTGTTTGCTCATTAGATCCGGGGCATCTCACCAAAGGCGGCATTGGTGGCACTCGTCAGATTTTAGTGGGTAGAGCTGCGTCCACTTACCAGCTTTCGGACGCAGCGAGTCCCACATACCCGCGTGGGGAGACCCACTCCCCCGCGGGATGTCTCGAGCATTTCCCGGCGTTAAAGAAAAAAAGGGGTAGTAATCTATTAGAAAAGCAGGACAGATTCTCAGCATTTTCGAGTTGAGAAGCTAGTCCCAGGTTAATACGTTTCTGTTCATGGTCGATGCCGACCACTCACCATTAGATGGAGCCTGCCTGTTTGCCTATGCAGCTGACATAAAAAATATTCAATACATACGAAGTTCTGAATATGGGCCTCATTACAAGTAATATACTCATAATGGAAATAACTAAATACTCTAGACTCTAGAATATATACAACTTCATTGCTTATCCCCACTGCTCAACAATTGTGATACCGACACAAAGCTTTACAAACTCATCAACATTATAACCAACCCTTATTAAATGGACATAGGTATCTTTCAATGAATTATAAAACAGATATACATTTTTGAAGTAAAATAATTTTCAGGATTGGCAGTGATCGCTGAACATGGTCTAGCAGCTGCGAGGCCGATAGGTACCGCTGTGGCCGTATCGGGAGTAGCCCTGGCCGGGCCAGTGGGGACCGCCATCGCGGGCATCGACCCCAGCCTGTTGACCAACTTGGGCATCGAATTCCAAGTGAACCACGGGAGGAGATCCACAAAGGTTGCAAAGTCGTGAATAAATTATTTTATTTTATTATAATGTGATTTTCTCAATTGTGTATACCCAGGAGCTGCACCCGCGTGGACTTAGATTAACAACACATACACATGCAAATTTTAGCAACGTCTTATCATTTGCCCAATCATATCATCTTAATTTATAAAAGAGAAACATCCAAATCGGCTCAGCCGTTTTAATATAATATGAAAGCTGACAAAAATTATGAAGAAAAGTAAAATTGATGCCATGGTGATTATGATGATGATGATGATGATAATTATGGTAAACCTTAATGATCGGCTATCTTGACGTTCGGATTCCGATTCGGGACCCACATTTGCCTACGGGTTTGACTACTAGGGCAGGATGCTTCCTGCCCTAGTCGTCAAACCCGTAGGAACCCATCTAACGTAAGGTTCTCGCCGAGAGCCCTCCTATCCGAGACTTAGGAGTGCGTCTTGGCAAGAACCTACGCCTGAGTTCCCACGGGGGGAGTCGCCGGCCAATGCCAGTGGCTACGATACCCCCGAATCACTATTATCGGCCTTATTCCTCGCGGTAAGGTGACCCACCCAAATTGGTGCACCATACGTCGCCATACTCCGGCAATCTCCAGAGTATAGCTATCTGCAGGAGGCACTGGGTCCTCTGAGGTTCGGGAGGAGTCTGACGAGCACACTTGCCGCCTTCACGACCTTCGGTCCCATCATTGAGAAATATGGGCCGAATTTCCATCCTCCGTCAAAGACGAGCCCCAGATAATTAATATGGGAGCTCACCCTGACCCTCACATGAATGAGTGGCCTGGGCTACTCGTAGGTGAAGTCGTTCGCGTTCATGAGCAACGCTGACCACTAACCTTCAGGTAAGGAACGTGTAAGACTAAAAAGTAATAAAATAATTGCGTTTCTTTTTAAGATGAGATAAAAACCAATCAGGTTTAATTTTTGCTATTAAAATTACAAAGGCGTTTCTACTAAAACTCCCTGTCATTCTGAACTCCAGAAACACATAACGAATAACAGAATTTTAAAGGAACATTTGAAAAGGCTATGTAGTAGAATGAGAAGGGAGAGGGGGGAACATCATCAGCGCCGCTGAAAGCGAGAGACACTTTTTATATACTTTACATAAAAATTTTATACCTAGTGAGGAAACCAGAATGAATGATGACTGATAAGATTCAAAGTCTTTGCCACTCGCATCCCACACGGACCGGCCACCGCACAGATATCGTCTTCCCACCTGGTTAACGGCTGACCATCCCTTCGTCTACCTAAACGCGGCCAGAACCTTATTGTCCCATTGGACACACAGGAGAACGGATGTCTCCTGTGTGACCAGCTCACTGCCACTTCCACGACAGAATATCACAATATAATAATACAACATCCAGCACAAAATCCCGCTGATGATGATTGCCATGTGTTCATACATTGTATGGTATTACCTATCACAGGTAATGGTAAATATGAAATTGCGCAATAGATAGGTACTTAGATCTACATAATTTATAGAAAGTGACTCACAAAACGATTTTAATTTAGACACGTGGTTTCATAATTAATAGTTTTAATAATACCACAGATAAAATATGTTTTATCTATATTATGTAAAATTGCCTATTTTTAACCTCCGACGCCAAAAGAGGGATCATAAGTTTGACCGCTATGTATGTATGGTCTGTCTGCGACACGCTAGCTCGTATACGGGTGAACTGATTTGGTGACTCTAAGTCATGTATTTCAAAATCATCAGGTCTTTCGTTATTAGTTCTATTAATGTATACAAGCTTTTCTCTGCGGCTTCACGCGCTAAAATAAAGAAAATTATTTCTGACAAAATAATTAGCCTTTTTTTTTTCGGAGGGATCTATGCTAATGGCCCGAAGGCCCTAATGCTTCATCGGATTAGTGTGAGCCCATTCGGCTCACTTTTGATTTATAAAGTGGGGGGTTGCCCCCCGCCTACCGTGCAGTCTGCGACCACACGCCTCCTGGCGTCGGTTGTGAATAATTAGCCGCATCAATTATTAGGCTATGGGATTGACATAGTCGCTCTAAATCTCTCTAGTACTAAAATCTCTAAATTAAATAAAGATTATAAAAAATGGGCTAATAAATTCAAAAATAATATAGACTGATAGTTTTAGAGATATTCGCGAATAAGCAAACAAACACTATATTATATACTGTAGTAAGTACGAGGAAATAGCCTACCTCGGACGACTCAGGCTTAGTTATCTAAATGTGGTCACTAAAAACCGCATTATCCTTAGGTTCAAAAATAAAATGGCAAAATGTACGGGGTGACGCACTTTTCAAAGAAGGAAGGAAAAGGTTATACAAATAATTTTATGACTTATGTTACATGGAAACCATGATGAATGTTGTTGTGGGAAATTGTAGTGGTAGAATCACCCTTCTGAAATCTAAATAATCTACTCCAGTTTTTCTACGAAAAAAACTAGAAAAGAAGAAGAAAAGACTAGTTTTTTTGCATTACAATAGTAGTTGCATAACAATAGTAAGAAGAAAGCTAAGAGAAAATGACATGCCAATGGAATATGCTGACCTTTTGGAACATTGCCTTACATCTGGCTATATGTTGTGGAATAATTATTTCTACAAGCAAGTAGATGGAGTGGCCATGGGCTCACCAGTATCCCCTGTTGTTGCCGACATATTTATGGAGGACTTCGAGGAGACTGCTCTGCAAACTTCGCCCATAACACCCAGGTTCTACAAGCGGTACGTAGATGATACTTTCACAATATTACCATCTGATAAAGTAACCATATTCTTAGACCATCTTAATTCCATTAATTCCAAAATTCAATTCACAATGGAATTAGAAGAAAATAATTCTCTAGCCTTCTTAGATGTATTAGTTATCCGTAATCCCAACAATACCTTAAGCCACACAGTGTATAGGAAGCATACCCATACGGATAAGTACCTAAACGGCGAATCTCACCACCATCCAACACAGTTAGCTACCGTGGGTAAATCTTTGTTTCAGAGAGCACAAGGGATCTGTGATGAGCAACACCTGGAGACCGAACTTCAACATGTCAAGCAAGTACTGCGTGACAACAAGCTTCGGGTACCGCGTCTCCGTCACAGTGAACGTGTGAAACCAACCACCGTCGAGCGAGTACCTGCAGTTCTCCCGTTTATTAAAGGCGTCACTGACAAGATTGGCTTCATCCTAAAGCGAGCTTCTATAAAAACTTATTTCAAGCCGCCAAAAAAGATAAGTCAATTCTTACCATCTGTCAAGTGTCATATACCCTTACAAGATGCAGGAGTATACAAGCTTGATTGTGACTGTGGTCTCTCCTATATAGGCCAAACTAAAAGATCTATTAAAACTCGCGTGAAAGAACATATAGCTGATTTAAAACACCGTCGCTACACTAAGTCTGCCATCTGTGAACATAGTCTTGACAAAGCTCGCCATTATATCATATTTGATAAACCACAAGTCCTCGCAAAAGAACACAGATTCCAACCAAGGATGATCCGTGAGGCTATTGAAATTAAAAAACATCCTAATTTCAATAGAGAAGATGGCTGGCTTCTACCACCTGCTTGGGAGCCCATTATTAAAATTATCAAATCAAAATCCAAGCATAATATGTCACAGATTAAAGATACAGTTAGCACTTTCTGCGTAGATAGGACTGACCAAAATATTGATGTATCATAGGGTAGTTTCAAATAACTTTGTAATAATAGGACGTATGACACCTCAGTCCTCCCGTGACCATGGTTGCTGTAAAGTATCCGAAACGTCGGGCTTGTAAAAATCTTAATAAACCGCGATAAAATCCGTAAAAAATTGTTTTATTATAATAGTTTTTTTGCGTCATTGAGTAACAAACGTCCGAACTTAAAAAAAAAAACACATTTATGGCAATAGTTTTTTTATGGTATAAGGAGGCAAACAAGCAGTCGGAACCTTATGGTGACTACCGACGCCCATAGACATCCGCACAACCGGAGGTTATCAGATGGGTTGCACCAGGTCGTGCCGGTCCAATACGGCTACAATGCAGCAATGGCATTACCAAAAGTAGGATTTTTGTAAATTAGTAGGATTTTTGTTATTCCCCACCATGGTTCAGGCCTTGTCGTGGCGGTGGGGCTCAGTAACCTAGGGTGAGTGGTGCACCTTGGGCGAAGCTAATTAGGCCGAGGGGGCTCTTTGTACCCCTCTTATACGAAGAGGGGACAGAAGAGTAGGGGGCAAGGGGTGAGGATGGGAACCTCACCCCATTGTACTGTCCTGGCGTAGGGAGGGGTTGTTATGTGGTGCGGGACAACCCCTCTGTGCAAGTGGCGTCGGTCCCTTGCGGGACTGAC
This sequence comes from Helleia helle, assembly GCA_963853865.1. NCBI lineage: Eukaryota > Metazoa > Arthropoda > Insecta > Lepidoptera > Lycaenidae > Helleia > Helleia helle. Next base: position 2,296,434 of record OY971425.1, on the reverse strand, counting down.
TAGCCGTCGAGGTGCCCTGTTTGTTTTCTAGATCCGGGGCACCTCGCCATAGGCGGCATTGGTGGCACTCGCCGGGTTCTAGTGGGTAGAGCTGCGTCCACTTACCAGCTTTCGGGCGCAGCAAGTCCCAAATACCTGCCGGCGGAGACCCACTCCCCTGCGAGATGCCTCAGAGCATTTCCAAAGGGTTCCGTATCTCAAAATGACAAAACAAAAACCGTATTGCATCACTCCGTTGTCCGTCTGCCTTTGTCTGTCGATCTGTTAAACCAAAACCTATAGGATGATTCCATTTAACTTAGAATCATGAAATTTGGTAAGAAGCTAGTTTTGTAAATAAAGCACGATGTAAATAAAGCAAAAAATCCGATTGGTAAAACACTGTATTAAGAAATTCTAACCGTTATCTGTAAAGTCGGCGTACGGACGATAATTTTAAGTGATAACGTCATAATGCGCCACAAACCGATCGTACCTCTCTACTGTTCTGCGCACAGCTCCGTCGGAACGTGACACTTTTTCGTGTGTGCAGCCAGCGTTCATCCATTTATAAGACGTTATCACGTCAATAATCTGAAAACGTTAATTTTTTGTTACATTACCTAATAACATCGAGCATATAACCGTAATAGAGTGGTAATGTCATGTGTTTTGTATGAAAACTAATTACGACAAATTTGTGTTGTGACGCTGCATCGGTTCTGCACTCTGATTGACCGACTGATGGCCATTGATGGGTGTTTTTTTAATGTTAGTTGGATAGGCAAACCGGCAAACGTGCCACCTGATGGTAAGTAGTCGATGTCGCCCATGAACATAAACTAGTTTACCTGGAACGAGCCCAGGCAACTCATTTATGTGTTGCCTATCCTGAGACATAAGATGTTAAGTCTCGGTGCCAGTAATTACACTGCCTGTCTTGCCCTTCTCTCCGAAACACAGCAAAGCTGTTTCACGGGAGAAACAAGCAAGATGGTGGTACCCATGCAGCCGGGAGCGCGGCACAGCGCTTCCCTCCCGCCGGTAGGACGTACACACAGATCACTGGTTGGTTCAATTGTTTTTACGTCAGTGATAAATCACTGACCAGTTTCTGAATTATATGTCTCACATTGCTACTCTGTCCGGTTATATGCTCGATGCCAAATAAACACGTTTTTCGGAACTCTCAACACACGAGTCACTCGCCCTTGTCTTGTTTTCAACATTGGAATTACATCTTGGTATCTTGGATTCATTTGTAATAGTTTTATGTATGTTGTATAATATGTTACTGTATCTATAATCCTATAAATCCTAGAACAAGGAAGCCGCTTTGTAACTCATCTGTTGTCTATTGACAGATCTTTGGCACTCTGCCATATGATGCCATAATAAAATAATAAATGCTGGAAAAATAAACATTATATGCTAATATTCTTTCTTTTTATTCTATTCCTATGTTTGTCATAATTTTCTGAAGGTTGAGGCAAAGTTGCTGGTTGTGGTCGCGGGTTCGAATCCCGAAAACAAATACATTAATGTAGATTGTTTTATTATAGTATGAACCTTTGCTGATATAGCATACCATATAAAGATATACAACGAATGAATATTAATATTATTAACTATCAATCGTACTACGTTACGTGGTAAGCTCATTAGAAGGTATGTTATGATAACTATGAACGAAAAACATATATGAATACATAATATGAAATACAATCCATGACTCTGGGTAGACATTTATATCATACAAATTATACACACTTGACGGGATTCGAACTCCCGACCGCTGTGTGTAGTGTCCAGTTACTCGTTTTTATAACGCAGGGGAATGCATTTCGCATGTATCTAGTACTCGGAGCAGACTCGCGCTTAGGAGTGCATTACCCGAATTAAACCACCTACGAGTGACATCGGCCACTCATTTGAGGGTCCCGGATCTGCAGGCAACAGGATCACCTCAGCGACAGGCTGGCCCCGGAGAAGGCCAGTTTCTTTTTTTTCTTTTACGCCGGGAAATGCTCTGAGGCATCCCGCCTGGGGAGTGGGTCTCTCCAGGTGGGTATGTGGGACTCACTGCGCCCGAAAGATGGTGAATGGACGCAGCTCTACCCACTAAAACCCGGCGAGTGCCACCGGTGCCGCCTTGGCTACTGAGCCCCACCGCCACGTCAAGGCCTGAACCATGGTGGGGAGAAGGCCAGACTACTCCTCGTAAGGTGGACTGCCCGGCCGCCACAAAATAGTATACAGACCTATTGGTCAGGTAAATAATGTTTTTTTTTAATGTTAGTTGGATAGGTAAACTGGCAAACGTGCCACCTGATGGTAAGTGGTCGACGTCGCCCATGAACATAAACTAGTTTACCTGGAACGAGCCCAGGCAACTCATCTATGTGTTGCCTATCCTGAGACATAAGATGCTAAGTCTCGGTGCCAGTAATTACACTGCCTGTCTTGCCCTTCTCTCCGAAACACAGCAAAGCTGTTTCACGGGAGAAATAAGCAAGATGGTGGTACCCATGCAGCCGGGAGCGCGGCACAGCGCTTCCCTCCCACCGGTTACGTCGGATTACCCGATGTGATCACCGATACGGTACCCTACGGTGTTTCAGTTGCCTGGTTCTGATTTCATTAATTTAATAAATTCGTAAATTAACTCAAAAGAAAAGATGTTAATATTTTAACGAATAAAATAGAAACAATTGAGTGACCTAAAATATTAAAGTAAGAAGTGGATCCTGCTCTAGTTTGGATAGATTTATATTATACTAGCAGCGCCCCGCGGTTACACCCGCGTACTTCCCATTTCCGTGGGATTAAAGGGATAAATTATAGTATATGTTATTGTGATGTATAAGCCTTGTTATTGTAAAGTTTCTCTAAAATCCATTCAGTAGTTTTTGTGTGAAAGAGTAACAAACATCCATACATTCTTACAAACTTTCGCGTTTATAATATTAGTAGGATTAATCATTTTAAAGGCCCCATGAGGTTTATGGTAATGCATCCTACAACAACAATTTAACTCTGGAGACCTTAGAGAGAGGAGAGGTTAGAATTCAAGGTCCAAACAATTTGTGGAAGGATCAGACAAGAGTCATAAATATGTATTTGTTTAAAAATATTTAAAACATTTTTTCTTATTATTAGCGATTGCAGTATTGATTATGATAATGATGATGATGATGATGATGAATAACGAAACAGACGCAACCCCGCGTAGCCTTAATATAAGGAGCTGGCAGGAAAACACCTAACATTCTCTACTCGACTGTAGTGTGTCCATATTGTTTGTGCGATGGCTGGCTTACTGGTAAGTATTTTTTAGTCTTTTTTTCTTTATAAATTTCAGAAAGTATTAAATTTTTTTTTGATAAATAAAAGACATTTCTTTTTTTTGTTAGTGAGGGTTGCTGGATTTTTGTCTACAAAAAACTTTTCATGTAGGCCCATCTTCCTTACTATTTTAATTCATTATATTTTTGAAATAAAAAATCTAAATATAAATATATCTAAATTAATAAACATGTAAAAAAAAACTTTTAAGTTTTTCCTTTTGAATTACTATTTTACAAACTAACTCGATTTGAGAAAAACAAATTTCTCTCCAATAACTGACTACATGAGACAGCAAAGTTCGATTCAGATCTATTCAAATTTTCAGACTTGATGCTTCCATTTAGTTTATTATATAAATTCATGGCCCGATTTCGTAGAAAATCACTGAAAAATTTTAGGACTAGAGTCGTTATTCAATGTGTACTTATCCGAAATAAAATAATACACAGGCATATGTTCCTTACGCTGTGATAATACAATAAAGTTCCAAAATCAATATCCGACTGAGAAAAAATTAAAAACACATCCGTAAATTTTTAATCCTACAAATTGTGAATGTACCTTGAACTTTTAACGCATATTTAATTTTATTTTAAAGTTAAAAAACTAAAATATAAGTAAAAATTACGTTTACCAAAATACGGTAAAATTGTGAGGATTTCTGCAAATTCGTTTATACTTATAGGTACCTCGGAGTTTTGGAAAATCATATTATATCAAATGAATTATTGTCAGTGGATTATTTTAGGAGTAATAGGAATCGTAATGATAACTAAAGAAGTCTAAGTGGATTTCCAGCCTTGGTATATTATATAAATTTTCGAGGTAGTTTTTATTATATATTTTAGTAAGTAGTTGGCATGGGCTCGGTCACTTGAGTGATAGCCGAGAGGTCCAGATTCAATCCTGACTGTGAAGCCTAGAAATGGATTTTTCTGAATTTCTACGTACCCGTAAACTTGAGAACATTGCTCACCGGTGAGGGAAACATCGTGAAACCTGCATGCCTGATGAGATTAAAAGTCTTCGAAAGTGTGTAAAGTTCCTCAACCCACATTGGGCCAGTGCATCGGTAAACTATGGCCTGATTTCGAGGAGGCCCGTGCCCAGCAGTGGGACATATAAGGGTTGATATTATTATATATTATTATTTTGTAAGTAGGCTAGTAAGATATATTAAGAGACCATACCGATGTGCAAAAATCTTGGACCTGATAAAGATAATCATTTTGGTAGGTAACAATTCATTTATAGGTCACGGCTGGTGAAGTGTTTCTATTGGACACTACACGCTGTGAAAGCGGGTTCGAATCCCGTCAAGTTCAGATAGTTTGTATAATGTCTGCATCAGGTTAAGGATGTGTAGATATTGGTAGATATTATGTATTAGTAGAAACTTAAATTAGCTTCACATGACCTTATAGTATCTATACTAATATTATAAACAGGTCGAAAGATTTGATTTTTTGTTAGTTTGTTGCGATTTAACTCGAGAACAACTCGACTGATTTAAAAAATTCTTTCATATCTAAAAGCCACGTTAATATTAAGTGAAATAGGCTATAAAAATAATCATCATCAATCCGGCAACGGCCTTAAATTTAAGTAAGCGTTACTTTTTAGTTATTTTATTTTTTGAAGTCGGTTATAATTTTTGTTTAAATTTTTTTATTTCTTAATTTTTTGTGATTCATTAAAGAAAGACATACAGAGATAGACATTTTGGCATATTTAACCGTATGAAGTTAGCCCAACAAAAGCTGTAAATCGTCGAGGAGTTCCCTCGACTGTCTATGGTCTCCATCATCAGACTTGTAATGGCACGTATCACCCATATGGGTGCAAAGATCTCATCAGTATAAATTAATTAAGTCCAATCACAAGGTAGCTACTACTAACTATTTAGGAGTTCCCTTAACTGAGCTTCGTCTTCATCATCAGACCCCCAATAACAGTTACGACCCATCTAGGTGTACAGTTGTCATCAATATAAATTAATCAAGCCCAAACACACGGTTACTGAAGTAAATCGTCGAGGAGTTCCCTCAACTGTCTTCCAGCTCCAGCATCAGATCGACTCATTAAATTGTAGTGCTTTCAAATGCTCATTTAAAAAAACATAAAGCGCACTAATCGCCCCTACGAATTTCGAAAGTTCCCCTTGATTTCTCTAGGATTCCATCATCAGATCCTGGTTTCCTTATCATGGACCTATTTGGCAAATATACCCTTTCAAACAAAATAAAAATTTTGAAAATCGGTCTACAATTGACGGAGAAATCGGTGTACATACATTAAAAAAAATACCGGCCGAGTTGAGAACCTCCTCCTTTTTGTTGAAGTCGGTTAAAAAAAGAATTAATCGCTTGCATTGAATTAAGGCTGACTATAAATGGGCCGTTTTTAAAAGAAAAGTTATTTCCCCTACCTATAGAAAGCCACATTGTATTATCAGCGAGTAACATAAATTGTGATCTCGTGTAAATCCGTGATGGACCACTAGTTACGTAATATAGACGGGTTAAGAAAGATAATACAGTAATACTCCTTACAGTATTTCAAGAAACTGTCACACATATCTATCCTCGCGTGCGACGCTTGCGTCAAGCCAATTTGAGGTAATTATGGTATGGGATCCGCGTGGACGCACCACCTGACCCAGATGTTGGGGCAGTTGACCAACCATTTAAAAAGAGGGACAGCTCACCTCTTTTTACGTCGATTAAAGTTGTGCCACAGTCCTTAAATAGTAATAGAAATCGTGGATATCATTTGGATCACCTAGATCGGTATCATAATATTTTTATAATATTCCTCATGAGTAGAGGTTTCCCTAGAGCATAGGCTATCAAGATCTTGAAGAAAAACTTATTTTACTATTTTAACGGTTATGGGTATTTGTTACTTACATAGAAATCATTTTCTGTTAAGCATCCTATGAAAGAAATAAATGACAGTTAATAGAATCAGGCGTTACTTTGCGGAAATCCATTATATAAGATTAAATTATAATTTAATTAGCAATAATCCCTTAAATCCCAACTTAACGATTGCTAATCGTAAAGTCTACATCCTGAGGATGCCTCGGTGTCGGGGCGAAACGTGCGTAGATTGTGTGGTGGTGGTCTTTAACTGTGGTTGTGGTGCATGTGGGGTGGTGGTGCATGCGAGTGTACGCATATGCAGTGTGGGAAAGGAGGGCGGTGCTATATGCATGCATATGCGTGCACTCACACATTTGCAGTAAAGACTGCGTGTTTTGCGGGATTATTGCTAATTAAATTATAATTTAATCTTAGAAATAATTGATACAAATACACATTTATAAAATCATAACACTCCAGTTTTCGTATGTTGGGTAAATATACAAACACGCCACATATCTTAATCTTAATCGACATACCAGGAAGACAAAACTTACCATTATCAAGATTATATTTTTTGTTCGGTGTGGAAGGATTTTGAGATTCTTAGTAAAGATGAACTCTTGTGGCTAGTTTACTAAGCAAACGGTTATAAAACTTATTAATAAGAAAATGTCCCATTAGGACGTCTGACATTTGAGACCTCTCGTGATGAAGATTTCTGTAGAGTACCTGAAACGTCAAGAATGTAAATATCTAAATAAGCCACGATAAAATACGTAATTTGTTTCGTTGTAATTAATAAAATTCCTATAAAGATTAGAGATCGAGTATGAATAAATGTTAATTTTAATCTCGCCCATTATCTAAGTATCTACTATCATTTAACGATAGAAAGAACTGATGAGTTGGACACGGGTTGTGATAATGATGGAAGTAAAAATTGAGGTGACCATGAAATTACATAAATAAAATACACAAAGAATAAAATAAATAGCTAGGATCTCGAGAAGATCCTGACCATATGTGGGACTCGCACCTAGAAGTTCCCTACCCGTAAACTAAAACCACTGCGAGCGCCTTCAGTCTTTTTGAGAGTCCCGGGTATGTAGGTAACAGAATCACCTCAGCGACAGCTGGTTCCGGCGACGACCAAAGCCCAGACTACTCCTCGTAAGAGGGGACTGCCCGGACGCTACAAAACAGTCCCCGTGACGTCGTGTCATCTGAGCCCAGGTTCCCAACCTGAACACTACACGAGCTCAGAGGCGTTACTGGAGGCACTTTATTATTTATTAGATTGTGCCTCCTACGCACATTATTTTATTATGATTATATTATCATGACTACTTTTATAGGCTATGTCCTTAGAGTATACACAATATAGCTTTGTCACTCTTTATGGTATCGTATCGTACAAGTATTTTTGAAGATTACCTCCTACATAGAAACTTACACACACATACGCTTCTCGTCATTTTTTTGCGCCGGGAAATGCTCTAAGGCATCCCGCGGGTGAGTGGAGAAATCCCCAGGCGGGTATGTGGGACTCGCCGCGCCCGAAAGATGGTAAGGTAGATGCAGCTCTACTCACTAAATCCCGGCGAGTGCCACTAATGCCGCCTTTGTTGAGGTGTCCGGGATCTGTTGAGCAACAGGGCACCTCGACGGCTGGTCAGTCCCAGTCCTCCCCTGCTCTTTTGTCCCCTCTTCTTATAAGAGGGGTGCGAAGAGCATTATTATTATTATTATTATTTAAGGGGTGGGGACGCCAGCAAGGCCAGACGGGTGATCAGTCCTCATTAACGGGACCATTTCACCCAATTCCCCGGGCTCGCCTCTGGGATTAGATGCGGGGACGGGTTATCATTTGCCCCTCTGGTGTCACCCCCTCAAACCTACGTGTTGATCTACAAAAACTACTTAGCTGCCTTATGGTTAGATTTGCTAAATCTTCCTTCTTCAGCTCGTCCGCTCCAAACAGCTCCCATCTTGCGTATGCATATGCTGGGCATTCCGTTATGAAGTGCAGACTGGTCTCTTTTTTCTCTTTGCACTTAGGACACAGAGGGTCCTCTGCTAGCTTCATTATTGACAGGTGTCTGTTGAGTGGGCAGTGTCCCGTCAATATTCCCACAACTGTTCTAATGTTGCTCCTATTGAGTTTGAGCAACTCTTTAGTCTTCTTGCTGTCAAGCGTCGAGATGAAGAATTTCGACTGTCTACAGCTCTTCGTGTCATTCCATCTCTGGTTTGTTTCTTTGTTTATTCTCAGGGTTATAACATTTTTTGTTATCCTGTGTGCTATTGGCAGTCTCGGCTCAGGGCCTATGAACGTCTCATCGGCACCTTCTCTCGCCAGTCTGTCTGCTTCTTCATTGCCCGCATTTCCCTCATGTCCAGGTACCCAGGCAATTACTATCTCAGTCTGGTCTGCTAGATCTTGCAGGGTGTTTTTGCATTCTTTGACCAGTGCTGAGGTAGTCTCCCTCTTATTGAGGGCCTTCAATGCCGCTTGACTGTCACTGTATATGACTGCCTTCTCAATCCTCTGTGCGCTAGTGATATTTTGTTTAATCATGTTGGCGCATTCTCGTATTGCGAATATCTCCGCTTGGAATACGCTGGAGAATCTGCCTAGATTAAACGATGCTTTCATTTCAGTTAGATAGCTAATATATACGCCAGCCCCTGATAACTTTGTCGATTCCTTCCTGGATCCATCTGTGTAGCCGACCATCGTTGTTTTTGGGTGGTCGATGTTAATGTTCCAGTTATCTCTCGAGCCTATGCTTATCTTGTATTTCTTGTCGAAGATTCTCTCCTTCTTTATCAAATCATTGTTTGATAAAATCATGGATAGATTTTCTTCGTACTGTTTTGCTATTTCGGCGTGACCTTTGTCATAGTGCCCTCCCTTCCATAATTTGTTGCTCTTAAGCTTGAACCATTGTTCAGTCGCTTTCTTCTTGATCGTGAGATCAACTGGGTTGAGGCCGAGTATCATCTCTAGAGCCGCCGTTGGTGTTGTTTTCATGGCGCTCGATATCATGATGCTGGCTAGTCTCTGTACTTTTGTGAATTCTTTCCTGTTCGTTCCTAATTGTGCCTTGTGCCACCACACTAAGGCTCCATGTAGAATTCTTGGTAGTACTATGGCCTTGTAGATCCAATGAACCACATTTGGTTTCATGCCCCAGGTTCTACCTACCGCTCTCCTGCATTGCACAAGGGCACATTTGGATTTTATGCAGATCTCTTTAACGTGGGCTTTGTAGTTCAGATTTCTATCTAGGATTACTCCCAGATATTTTATTTCATTGACTACCTCTAGATTTTCGTTATCGATTCTCAATGGAATCATGCTATCAATCTTCCTCTTGTTTGTGAATAACACTAGCTTTGTTTTTGCTGGGTTCAGGTTTAGCCCTTTATCCCTGCACCATCGTAGCGCTGTGTCGATTCCTCGCTTCATGATGTCTCTGGTCACGCTCAGTACTTTACCTGTGACCAGAATTAGACCATCGTCTGAGTACGCCTGTATGTAAATGTGCATGGCGTTTATCTTTGATACTAATTCGTCTATGAGAATGCACCATAGGAGCGGAGACAGGCATCCTCCTTGCGGAAATCCTCTTCTTGCTCGAATGGTGCATGTTGTTCCCGCTAAGTCAGCTTGTATCGAGCGATGTTTTAACATATTAGTTATCCATCCCGTTATCTGTCCAGATATCCCCTCTCTGTTAAGTGCTTCCACAATGGATTGAGGAGTGGCCTTGTCAAAGGCTCCCTCTACATCGAAGAAGCAGCCAAGGGCATATTTTTTGTTCTCTATAGCTCTTTCAATTCTTATTGCCGCGTTGTGTAATGCCGTGTCAATGGATTCCAGTGCGAAGAGCAGCTCCCTCGGTCCATTTGGCTTTGCCCAAGGTGCCAGCACCTCTCTAGTCTAGTCTAGTAGCATAGGTGAACCCAGGTTCACCTATGCTACTGAGCCCCACAGCCACCACAAGGCTTGAACCATGGTGGGGATAAGCTTCTCGTCTATTACTTGGGAAGGAGGATGCTAAAGTTGTCTAAAGTTGGTACTATCAGACTACCTAACTACATGCATTTTGCCATCTATTCAAGAAAAGGCATGTAATTACGGACTGATGAACATGAGTTATACCCACAATACAACAATACCCGCTACCTCACACAATATGCTGATCTTATCTCGGATCAACGACCTCACATGGCCTTATCTTGGTTATGAGTCCTGTGCCGTATCACTCTTCAAATATTAATTCAGAACCTTTGCAAAATATGGCCTTTAGGGTCCGGTTGCACGATATTGTTGGTTAAAGTAATAGTCAAAGTAAAATTTGACACTAACAATAACGTTGACTTTTACGGTTTAGACAATTGGGTTGCACCGGCATAAAAATCTGATTGTTAAAGTTACCAGGGTTGCATGTCTAATGATGCCTAATTTGATCCTAATTACTTAAGGGAAATATTTTAAGATATGGTAATACATACGTAAAAAAAACCGTTTGACGTTTAAAAGTTACTGGGCGCCGCCTTCAAATTATATTATGCCATAGTAAGTTATTCTGAAATTTCCGAGATTGAGTAAATAATGAAATAGATTTTGCAAATATTCCAACCAAATATAACTAAGGTTATTATTTATTAGATAATATATTAAATAAAATTATAATAGGTATGCCTATATTTTCAAAATGTTAAAATAATAAAATTATCTTATATTTAAATTATGAACTTAATAAATAATTAATATTTCTAATAATACATCATCATCATCATCATAAGTCTTTGTCCGTCCACTGGTGAACATAGGCCTCCTTTAATGAACGCCGAGACGAATAATATATATTTTACAATCAGTAATGTCATTATTATCATTACAGTATTATTCATATATATTTTACAGTAGTTTATATTACAGTATTATCATTAATAATGTTTTGGTCAAAATCAAAACAATTCTATTAACAATATATAATTTACTTGATATTTAACAAATATTTAAATTTTAATACAATAAAAACTATTTTGTATTTCAATTTGTAATATAATAAAAGAAAAAAAACTTAAATTTGACATCTGACGTTAACAATAACTTTAACCGGCCGATTGTGAGCGGTTAAAGTTAGTGTTAAATTATGACGTATTTTGACAATAGTCAAATGGTGCAACGCATTTTTACACTAACCGGTATTTTGACGGATCAGTTATTGTTAAAGTAAGATGGTGCAACCCACCCTAGGTGTTTTTGTTAAAATCGCAATTTTTCCATTATTTTTTTAGTTCGTTTCGTAGTTTTCATTTCTTTTAGTTACTTTTGTTACACCTATACATTAATCTTCATCGAGTATATAACCGGATAGAGTAGTAATGTGAGGCATAATATTCCGAATCAGTGGTCAGTGATTTATCACTGATGTAATAGCAATTCAACCAACCAAATATGTGTATTACGTCCCATCGGCCAATCATCCATCATTGGCCATCAGTCGGCCAATTAAAGCGCAGAACCGGCGTTTCATTACAGCACAAATATTACCACTCTATTCCGGTTGTATGCTCGATGAGTATCTTTCTATACAGTTTACCTAAGCATCATCACTTGCAATGACTAAAAAATTTTGAAAATCATACATAGTAGGTTTTTGAAATCCACATCGGCATAACCAACCTTCATGTCAAAACTAGGCCTTTTAGCTTAATAATCTAGTACTCAATAATTTCTCAGTTTATTCGCAGCTCTGGCAAAAAAACTGTCAGCAATACTATTATGATGTCTGTCTATACCGATAGTCTCCTTCTGCGAGGCAGTAACGCCCCGAAAGAAGGCTGACGAAGTAGGAGGCGCTACTTATTGTGCCTCCAGAAACGCCCCTGTGCTCGTTTCGTGTCTGGATTGGATCCTGGGTCTGTATGGCACAAGATCGTGAGGACTGCTTGTAGCGCTTGGGCAGTCCCTCCTTACAAGGAGTAGTATGGTCTTCGCCGGGGCCAGACTGTCGCTGAGGTGATCTTGTTGCCTGCAAAAAACCCTCAAAAAGCGGCTGAAGGTGCTCGCAGTAATTTTAGTTTAGGGTATGGCACTCCCAGGTCCTGGCTACACCCATAAAAGATTTCCCTGCGATAAAAAAAAAAGATGCCTTTACCGGATCAGTATTAGTGTTTGTATTGATTTCTTTATTTTTATTCATCATATTATAGTCAGGGATATTTCGTCCAAATATCCCTGACTATAATATGATAACTGATAAGTATAATATTCTCGTCTGATTTTGGGTAGAAGACTCCCAGGTCTTAAAAGAGTCGCTTAAGCAAACCTATATTCTCTTGAACAAGACAGACGATCCCCGTGTTGGGTGCGAGTTGCAAGGGATCGGTCATCTTGGATAAATGCTGATGATGGTGATAGTGATGATGATGATGATGATGATGATGATGATGATGATGATGATGATGATGACGATGCTGATGAATATTAAACAGTTTTAGAAGTATTAATAATTAATAACAATGTTAATATAAAATCTTATATGCATCACATATGCCATATTATTATAATATGTAGGTATAGCCTGACCAAAAAAATAAAAACCCTCGCCATATTGCGGAAAATTTCGGAACTAATTTTTGCATGGACTATACTGTGGGTTACCATAAAAGAGATACACTGGCGACACCAATACAGGATCAAATATTTCTGGTCAGGCTATACTTGCAAATATGGCACTACAATCAGGTGAAGGCTTACGCACCTGCATAATATTATGTAATAAGTATGGGGCCATAATATGATAGACGGACGTCCGGAATAACATTATCATTAGTGTAATTTATTAGATTTCCTGAGTTTGTATACTGTGATGCCATGCGTTAAGACAAAGACATATAACTGGAGTGAAGTTAGCTAACAGTGAGGTCGCAGTCGTTTTTACCCGACCGGCAATTTAGAGTCACGGCAATATGTATGTATGTTTGTTTGTACTATACGAATGTTCGTAGCAACTTCTTATCCAATTTTGAGAAATGTGGTGTCCATGCCTTTCTTGTTACGGACCGGGTAGGCTACGCTTTAAAAAGAAGGGTTCAAGTTTTTCGTATTTAGGTAATAGTTTTTGAACTTTTTACTTGTTCTAAACTAAATAAATACGTCGATAGTTTTCAAATCAAACTTTAACCGGGTAAAATTAAATCGTGTGTAATGTATTCATCATCATCATCATCAGCCTTTATCCTTACACTGCTGAACATAGGCCTCCCTCAATAAACGCCAAGACTGCGGATCCCTCGCCTCTCGCTGCACGGAGATCGTCTTCCCACTTGGTGCATGGTCGAACAACACTTCAACATAATGCATTAGAAATTTGGATTGCAGACAAGTTATTGGAACTCAAAAACAGTTTTAAATTTTTTAATGAAAAACATACAAACATCTGAATTGAGAACCTCCTCCTTTTTTAGAAGTCGGTTAAAAATAAATGGTTGCAAGGATTAGAAAGATGTATTTACGTATGTGTGTAGCGTCCCAGTGGTATAAACTTGCAGATTTTTGGTGACAGGGTACAGATGCTTGTCACGCAGGTGGCAGGTTCGAATCCCGCTACGGGCAAACTATTTGTGACTTGAATATAAATATCTATAGAGAGTCATGGACTTATTTTACAATTTAAGTTTGAACGAGTTTCTTAATTAATTTCCGTTATAGGGAAACCCGTAACACCGGCTCTTGCAAGTTTACCATGAGTCTTGGTTAAGTGGTGGGACTGTTTAAAAAAGTGATTAAAATATTTACGGGAGGACTCCCGTGACCATGGTTGCTGTAAAGTATCCGAAACGACGGGCTTGTAAAAATCTTAATAAATCGCGATAAAATCCGTAAAAATTGTTTCATTATAATCGGTGAAATTCGCGTAAACATTAGAAAACAATATGATTAAAATATGCTATTTTTTTTTTAAGTATGAATAATATAGGTTCTTGCGAGTTTATATTATAACTGTACCTCTAACATGAGTTTTGTTACAAGCGTAAATGATATAACTATAGTAGTTACGTAAAACGCTACACGAATAGAAAACTATATCATACCTTAGTTTTCTATTCGTGTTGCGTTTTTACGTTAACTACTTATATACGTAACGTAACGTTAACGTAAAGACGCAACACGAATAGAAAACTAGAGTAGTTTTCTACTAGAGTATGATATAGTTTTCTATACGTCTTGCGTTTTACGTAACAACTATAGTTGTCATTTATGCTTGTAACAAAACTCATGGTACAGGTACTGTTCATAAAAATCCAACCCTTGTTGTATTATCATTGTTGCTAAGAAGTACCATTACATACGGACGTTACTTAAGATACCATCATAATCAAACCGTCCACGCCTAAATAGGCAAACAATGTGGCTCTTATGGTAATACTTGACTATTATTCTCCACGCATCTTCCATTACGTTACAACTGGTATTTATATCGATTAGATAAAAACCGAGTTGTCATCGCAATTTCAATGATACAAACAAAATCATTATTGATGATTGCTAATGTATTCGTACATGGGGGAGGAATGCCAATATTCCTGGTGACTCAGCAACACTAAATATGAATTATCTATATATCATTTATCTCAGTAAATGTATATTTAAACCGATCCCAAGCGGTTAGAGTTAAGGGTTATTATTCATCTTTTGTGCCAATTACCTCCGGAGTACCCCTGGGATCTCATCTTGGGCCACTCTTGTTCAATATTTTCGTTAATGACATAAATTCTTTTGTAACATCGTTAAATACTTTTCTTTACGCTGACGCCATGAAAATGTTCAAAACAATAAACACCTATAATTCTGATTGTGAAAGTCTACAAAAGGATCTTAATAATATTTATAACCACTGCAATTATAACTTACTTTATCTTAATGTAAAAAATGCTGTGTAATGTCTTTCTCTAGTTCGAATTCTCCAAAACTGTTTAACTATAATAATCTGTGATCAACCATTGGACAGGGTGGTCGTGATGAGAGACTCGGGTGTCTATATTGATTGCAAACAATCATTAACATATTTAATCAGGGCATGCTAATCACATATGATGGAATGTCGTTTTTACTATTATGTCTATCCTCCCACACTACAAATAGCACCTAAGTGCTCTGGTAAGCGCGATTTGTAATACTAATTAAAAGTGATATCAATAGTCAAGAAACTAGTTTTGTTAATTTTCATAAACATGGTTTGAATCCTCGGCCGTCTAGTCATATTTTTATATACCAGAATTATGTATATAAAATGCTCTTATATTTTCTCAACAAACGCTTATGTAAAAATTTTGTGAATAATCACACTACTTCGTTTTGTCCCAGGGAAAGCGTGTAAAAACTATTTTTATAGTAAGCTATAAAACAAAAAGATACTTGGCTTGTTTTAAACTAACATGACTATAATAGATTTTTTAAACGTTAACACGAGCTATTGTCTAGTGAAAAATTCATTCGTAGACGATGCCCAAAAATCAAGCTTCGCCAAATAAATGTAGACAATGAGGTATATGTCCGTAATGGATTGTGCAGTTTTAAACAGTTTAAAGTTTTTTCAATTGATCAGTAAATTAATACACATTTATGATCCCGGTACCATCATAATCATCATCATCAGCCTCTATCCGTCCACTATCCCGGTACCCACATACACTTTTTATTAATGCCGCCTTTTGTGCCCCGGATCTGTTGAGCAACAGGGCACCTCGACGGCTAGTCAGTCCCCCAAGAGACCGGCGCTAACTTTACAGAAGCGCTGTCCCGCACCACTGAATAACCCCTCACAACATCGGGAGAGTGCAATGGGGATAAGTTCCCATCCTCGCCCCTTATTCCCCTCTTTGTTTTCTTTAACGCCGGGAAATGCTCTGAGGCATCCCGCGGGGAGTGGGTCTCCCCAGTGTGGGACTCGCTGCGCCCGAAAGCTGGTAAGTTAACGCAGCTCTACCCACTAAAACCCGGTGAGTGCCGCCTTTGGTGAGGTGCCCCGGATTTGTTGAGAAAACAGGGCACCTCGGTGGCTAGTCCGTCCCTCAATAGACCGACGTCACATTCATAGAGGGGTTGTCCCGCACCACAGATTCTCCCGTGAAACAACTTTGCTGTGTTTCGGAGAGAAGGGCAAGACAGGCAGTGTAATTACTGGCACCGAGACTTAACATCTTATGTCTCAGGATAGGTAAGGTAACACAAAAATGAGTTGCCTAGGCTTAAATTAGTTTATGTTCATGGGCGAGGTCGGCCACTTACCATCAGGTGGCACGTTTGCCAGTTTGCCTATCCAACTAACAGAAAAAAAAAACAGAACAACCTCTCCCAACTTTGGGGCAGTACAATGGGGTGAGGTTCCCGTCCCCACCCCTTGCCACCTGTTCCTTTGTCCCCTCTTCTTGTGGGGTACAAAGAGCAGGCCCCTCGGTTCACTTGGATTCTCCCAAGGTGCTGGGTTCACCTTAGGCTACTGAGCCCCACTGCCACGACAAGGCTTGAACCATGGTGGGGACAAACATACACTAATATAACCTTACCAGGATTCGATCCTACTCACTACACACTCCTCTATTCGTCTTTACGTGTTTCAATAAAATAATAATCTGCCACGGTCAGAATTGAAGCAGTTACCTAATACCCCACGATTTTCCTGCCCCTCGGACTCCAGTGTCACATCTGATGAATGACAAACACTTTTGAATGGCGCGTTGATGATCATGTTACATGATGACATTATGAGGTAAAAACGGATCGCAATAAAATTAGGTCTAATCCAACCTTGAACTGAACAGAGGTCTTTTCACGAGTGTATGCGATTTAATTAAATTTGTAACGAGTTAAAAAAACTGTTGCCTTTCATTTTAATAATCAATTGTAATCAGCTAAGGTTTTCGCTTAATATTTATAATAATAATATCTACCCACAAATGTCCCCCTGCTGGCACGGGTCTTCTAATAGAAATCAGGCGAGAAGGGTTTTAGGGCATAGTTCACCGATGCGCTGGCCCAATGCGGGTTGGTGAACTTCACACCTTCAAAGACTTTTAATCTCATCAGGCATGCAGGTTTCCTCACGATGTTTCCTTCACCGGTGAGCAAGCGATGGTCTAATGTTCAGGTGCACGTAGAAATTTAGAATAATCTATTTTTGGGCATCACAGGGGATCAGGATCGAACGCGACCTCTTCGGCTCTCACTCAAAAGGCCGCTCCCATACCCACTAGGACCTAGGCCATCTTCACTCACTCAAAATTATTTCGGTTTTCATTCGGCGGGGCTGTCCGAGATCTGAATTTAATATGGAGCTCGAAACCGCGTCGAGCGCTTTGGCAGCGAGTGAAACCACATAATTATTTAATTGTAGGGAGGGATTTCTAAAAAAATTATTTATGACGACTGACAACGACGATATTTCCTACAAGGTTTAATAAGGTATAAGTTTTATTGTACATAACCTGATATTACTCAAATAAAATGGGTTTTTCATCTCAATTTTGACCTATCTTTGCAATTTTTTTTAATGCACCAAAATATAAGTAATCGTGTATCGAACGACCGAAATGTTATGATGAAGGAGTTTTAAATAACATATATTTTTTCAAAACTTAAATCGGCTTAGTTTCTAAATAAAACAAAATAAATATATTATATACACGTAATTCTGCGATTGTAAATATTTTATTTCATGTTGTGATATTGTAATGATTTCCTCGAGGATTATATTATTTCCAATTTGTTCTTTATAGTAAAAATAGTATGTCTTGCTTCCTTATGAACGAAGTGAGAAGACGATCTCCGTGTTTGATGCGAGTGGCAAGGGATCGGTCGTATTGGCGTCTATTGAGTGAGGCCTATGCTAAGCTATAAACTATAAAAATATGCTTCGTAATTTTTTGTATGAAAACAAATTCCGCCAAATTTGTGCTGCAACGCTTCGCCGGTTCTGCGCTCTGATTGGCCGATGGGATGTACACACAGATCACTCATGGTTGGTTGAATTGCTATTACGTCAGTGACGAACCACTGAGGAGTTTCGGAATTTTATGGGTCACAAAGTTACTCTATCCGGTTATGTTCAATGCCAAAGAGTGACGTTCAATACCTAAACTGCTCCGTAAGTTGAACATTGAATATACTTGTTATGTCATTATTTCCAGATATTCCTAGCAGCGTGTGTGATGGTGAACGCAGCCCCACCATCGAGACCACGGTACTTCCCAGCACCAGCGCAACTGGAGGAAATTTACCCGTAACTATTTTATGAACAAAAACCCGAATATTAAACAAACCCAAGAATGCCTAAAGTAAAATAAAGAAATAGACTGTTGAGTCTCCTAACACAGGGTTTGCCTAATACCCCACCATGGTTCAGGCCTTGACGTGGCGGTGGGGCTCAGTAGCCCAGGGGGAACCGCTGCACCTTAGGCGAAGCTAATTAAGCAGAGGGGGCTCTTTGTACTCCTTTTATAAGAATAGGGGACAAAAGAGCAGGGGCAAGGGGCGAGGACGGGAAACTCACCCTATTGTACTGTCCCGACGTTGGGAGGGGTTGTTCTGTGGTGCGGGACAACCCCTCGGTGGAGGTGGCGTCGGTCCCTTGGGGGACTGACTAGCCGTCGAGGTGCCCTGTTTGTTTATTAGATCCGGGGCAAATCCAAAGGCGGCATTGGTGGCACTCGCCGGGTTTTAGTGGGTAGAGCTGCATCCACTTACCAGCTTTCGGGCGCAGCGAGTCCCCAAGGGGGAGTGGGTCTCCCTACGCGGGATGCCTCAAAGCATTTCCCGGGATAAAAAAAAGAGGGTTTCCCCAATTCAGACCAAATATATATTTGCCAAAGTGGAGAAAACAATAAATATGTTCATTAATTTGTTATTATTTAACTAAATCATTCATTAATTTAGGAATCATTTATGGATTCATTCGTTCATTCCTTCATTTTGCTAGAAGAAAGATGTATGAAAGATATGCATATTCCGTTTATTTTAAACACTTTTATTTAATTTCAGAATAGACTATTACTCAGACAGTCAGGAAAGAGGGTACGAAACGCAGCAGAAGCATGGTAATTCATTTAAATATATCCTCTTGTATTGCAAATCTATACAGAGTGTGTATGACGGTATCAGTTTTATTCATACCACGTGTCAGGGATAATGTTACTGTCAGGACAAGGTTTTTATAAAAATGATGATGAGCTAAACATATTAAAAAATATAAATCTTAAATGACAGGAAAATATATAAATAACCTATTAATATGTTGCTATGCGTATTAGTATAGTATAGTGTTACAGTGGATTTACTTCAGTAAACTAATGGGGTGGTGAATGCGCCAGCGACCGATTCGTGTCACTGCGCGGAATGAACTCTCATACAATATAAAACTTAATATTCTGTACCTATTCAATGATATAATATGATATACGTTATAATAATAATAATAATAATAATATAGCCTTTTATTCAGATCTAGCAGCTTGACCTAATAACAAAATTCTAAATCACTTAAACTTAAACTATTCTATTATTTGTTGTTTTTTGACGTGACAACGTCTTAAATTAGGTTGCGGCTGGGAGTCACTTATGAAAAAGTGTAACGCTCGGTAACGTTACGATGAGTCACCGAAACGATGTCACGTAAAATCTTCGCCCGTAAAACCGACTTTACAGGCAACCATTTTTTTTATTTTCTGTAGATCTGGTTGCCAATCGGCAAAGGCCTCCTCCGACCTTTTCCATTCGGATCGTTCGTGAGCTACTCTATTCCACGTGGAATGATATACGTTAACACAATAGTTTTAGTATAGTAATTATTCTTGATTTGAAAATGTTATTTTGCAGCAAGCAATCCGTCGCAAAATGGCGCACCTGCCAGGCTCGAAACTTTAGATCCAAAAAGTGAAGTAGAGCTTGTACCTGGAGCTCAAATGCCAGAACAACCACCCCAGCAAGTAAGCGATATATTTAAATCAGTTATTTGCAAAAAACACAAACTATTTATAGCCAAAAAGGCTAAAGCACCACTTACATTTAAAAGCGCCTGAAATAATAATATAGCAATTCATTATAAAGATATTGCTATTTATTATGACAACAGCTTATATCAAGGCACCACTGTGAGGTTTTCGTGGCTAGGTTTTTTGTAAAAAAATATTAAGTACTTCTTTTTGTTTTGAACAAATAAATAAAATAAAGCTTACAGCTGAAATAATAATATATCAATTCATTAAAAGATATTGGTATTTATTATGTCAGCTGCTAGTCACAAATGGAATTGCGTTACCACTCTAGCACTAGTCTAAGCACTTATAAATTTTATTATAAAATGTTTTCCAGAATCCATATGCTCCAAATATCCCAGGACTCATCCCTGGACAACGAGTATTTATAGTGCACATGCCGATTCCAGGTTATAGGTGAGAAAATTGTTTTATTTATTATATTCTATGATGTATTTTTTTATTATAAATATGTAATAATGTATTTTTAGCGGTTACCAGCCGGTGTACGTTTTAGCTGCTGGTCCACAAGGAAACATAGGGTATCCCGGTAATGGTAAGTTAATGTTTTTCACTAAAAATACGTACTTGTTTTCACTAACGATTGTAGGGTGGTCTTTTTTGACAACAATACAAATATTTTTATATAACTTTTATAAGACAAGAAACTTTTAGTATCTGATGGTCAGTTAGAGGCTGTTTGGTTTATTTGTGGATAAAATTGCGAGATTTTATTTTATGTTAGTTGGATAGGCAAACTGGAAGACGTACCGAGGTGGACGTCGCCCATGAACATAACCTAGTTTACCTGTAACTAACCCAGTCAACGTATTTATGTGTTGCCTTTTCTGACATAAGATATCAAGTCTCGGTGCCAGTAATTACACTGCCTGTCTTGCCCTTCTCTCCGAAACACAGCAAAGCTGTTTGAAGGGAGAAACAAGCAAGATGGTTGTACCCATGCAGCTGGGATTGCGACACAGCGCATCCATCCCAATGGTGACACAGTACATGTCTATGAATGTACTGTGTTTTTTTTTTATGTTACTTGGATAAGCAAACTAGCACACGTGCCACCTGATGATAAGTGTGTGAAGTCGCCCATGAACATAAACTAAATAGTTTGTCTAGCTCAGACAACTTATCTATGTGTTGCCTATCCTGAGACATAAGATGTTAAGTCTCGGTGCCAGTAATTATACTGCCTGTCTTGCCCTTGTCTCCGAAACATGATGAGGTCATGATAATAATACACATACACAAAATAGCATTATGTGAACATATGTTATTCTCGTAACTTATATTTTGTTACTAACTATTCCTTACTTTTGTCCAGGAGACCAGAACGGAGTATTACTAGACCCTGCGCAGGCTGGCGGTGTGCTGGGATATCCCCCACCAGGTCTGGGTATCCAAGGTAACCCTCTGCTGTTCGGAGGTGCACCCCTGAACCGCCCATACAACCTGGTGTATCAAAACCCATTAGCTTATCAGTAAGTATAGAAACTTTAAAAGTTATTTAAGAACTTACCAGGTTCATGTACGTTATTCTATAAATATCGAAGCCATTCTGTCTCGTAGTTTCGTTAAAAAGTAAATTGTAGTTACCAACCTAGTCCATAAATAATACTTATCTATACAGATAAATAAAATTTGAGTAAACTAAACTAAAAAACATTAAAATAACCGCTTTTTACTAAATGCATATGGATGTATACACGGTACATATACCAAAATACTTAGCATTTTTTTTTACAATTTTTGTCTGTCTGTTTGTTCCGGCTAATCTCTTAAACGGCTGGGCAGATTTTGACGGGACTTTCACTGACGACATCCGTCTACGGCTGTAAATCTAAGTCAACGCGGGCAACAGCTAGTGATAAATAAATTGTCTATCTGTCACTTTAATTTAAAGAGCTTCGTGTATAGTTATCGTCCTCATTAATATCAATATATACATACTAGCTGTTGTAGCTGTTGTCGCAGCTTCGCCCGCATTAATATAGATTTACAGCCGTTCGGATTGATGATGATTATTTTTATACCCTAAGTTACTCCTTATAATATCAGCTATCTGCCAGTGAAAGTCAGCCCAGCTATCTCAGAGATTAGCTGGAACAGACAGACAGACAGAGAGACAAAAATTGTAAAAAAATATATTTTGGTATACCTATGTACCCTGTGCATTTAAAAAAAGCTGTTTAAAGGTAAGTAAAGCCCACGCAGACGAAGTCGCAACCATTCGTTATTTTTATGAAAATAAATAAAAAAATGTTTCTTACACAATTTACGTTTGTATCACGAGCAATTCTCTACAGACATGCAAATTAACTTTCGCGGAAACATTACAATTAATAAGCACTAAACGTCTTTTCAATATTTTTAAATTTGGAACTTTACCTTATACGAACACAGGCCTCCCTCAATGAACGCCAAGACGGCCCTTGCTACGCATCCAATACGGATCGGCCACCGAACGGAGATCGTCTTTATGTAGTTATTGACGTGAAATCTACACGAAGTTTTACATAAAGTGCCATTACTTACATTGTCAATATCACTTGCTCAGCGTTGAAGGAAACCATTCATGTATTGCATTATTTTACTATTACTTTTTTTTTTATGCCGAGAAATGCTCTGAGGCAACCCGCTGGGGAGTGGGTCTCCCCAGGTGGGTATGTGGAACTCGCTGCGCCCGAAAGGTTGTAAGGTGGACGCACTCTAAAAACCGGCGAGTGCCTCCAACGCTGCCTTTGGTGAGGTGCCCCGGATCTATTAAGCAAACAGGGCACTTCGACGGCTAGTCAGCCCTTCGAGGGACCGACGCCACCTCCATAGAGGGGTTTTTCTGTGGTGCGTCCCAACGTTGCGTCGGGACAACGTTGCAATGGGGTGAGGTTCCCATCCTCGCCCCTTGTCCCCCCCTGCTCTTTTGTCCCCTCTTCTTAAAAGAGGGGTACAAAGAGCCACCCTAGTCTACTGAGCCCCACCGCCACGACAAGGCCTGAACCATGGTGGAAATTAAAACCTTGCCAAGTGGAATGCTAAACGAAAAAAAAGTACCTAATATTAATTAATACAGAACACATAATAATAACTAATACTGAGGTGTAGCCTCCTGCTTTTCTTGTATAAGGGCTTCCTGGGCGATTTGGTTCTGAATTTCTTTGGTTATATTTACCAGTCGACGTCGTCACACAGGTCACACTACCAACAAGAACTGTGTCAGATTTCCAGTTTCCATATCTTTGCTAATAAGATGAAAAAAGCGACCCTGAGCGTTATTGGGACCCGTTACGGGTCCGTTATTTTAATTGCTACTCATTAACAGGTTGGAAGCTATTACACTGGCGTCAGCGTTTTGCTTAAAAAGATGAAACGAGTTAGCTCGCGCGATACAAATTGTCAAAGTTGCATTGTTTTTTTTTATGTTAGTTGGATAGGCAAACTAGCAAACGTGCCACCTGATGGTAAGTGGTCGACGTCGCCTATGAACATAAACTAGTTTACCTGGAACGAGCCCAGGCAACTCATTTATGTGTTGCCTATCCTGAGACATAAGATGTTAAGTCTCGGTGCCAGTAATTACACTGCCTGTCTTGCCCTTCTCTCCGAAACACAGCACAGCTGTTTCACAGGAGAAACAAGCAAGATGGTGGTACCCATACAGCCGGGAGCGCGGCACAGCGCTTTCCTCCCACCGGATATTGTGATTGGTCACTTTCATTCCCGTGACGTCATCTAGAATCATCGCATATAACCGAATAGAGTAGTAATGGGAGCTATAAAATTCCGAAACTGGTCAGTGATTTATCACTGACGTAAAAGCAATTCAAACCATAATCTGTGTACGTCCCATCGGCCAATCATCCATCAATGGCCATTAGTCGGCCAATCAGAGCGCATCGTCGCAGCACAAATCAGGCGGAATTTGTTTCCACACAAAAAACAACATTACCGCTCTCTTCCGGTTATATTATAGGAATATAGATAGTGCAGTATCTACTGCACTATCTATATTCATTTGAATTTTAAAAAAAACCGTCCGAACTATTTTTGTCATTTGTCGTAGACATTGACTATTCAAAATGTAGAAGAAATAAAGAAGTTCACCACAGACTATCCGTTATTGTGGACCCTGGCAGAATGTTAGGTCGCAGTGCCACCGATTGACCTGCGATCAAAAACGCGGAATCGCTGTTTAGGGCAGTCAGTATATATACCCTACATGCTTATCCCACTTAAATTCTATCCCTTATGAAAAATACTTTCCCTTTGTTAGTGAATAATAAAATTATATAGTTATTCAGGACCAAGATTCAAGTCATCGGTGTAATAAAGCCTGCAGACTACACAGGATGGACATCAGTGAAATAGTTATTGATAAGAAATTCCGGATTTTTATTGCTTAGAAAGTTCATGTTGTAAATTTTATTTTTATTACGTTTCAATAAACGGACATGAATGTGCGAAAGTTTATAAGGATTTTCTATCGCACATTAGTAAAAGGTAATCTGTTCACCTCGATCTAAGAAAACCGGTGGTTGGGTTAGTATAAGATCAAAATCGTGTGAACTTGCGTATAAAGAAAGAATACGAAGAATAATTTTAATTTTATGAATCTTAAAAAAAAAAAAAACTTAATTTTAATGCCTCCTTGCGAATTTGAAAAAATGTTGTTTGTAATGTATATAATGTGTATAATTATTAGTAAATTTAAGAAAAACAAGATGAGGAAAACATTATATCAAAAAGAACAGGTGGCTTAGCCAAGATGCCTTTCTACAATCGTAAACGCTAATAGAAAACTAATAAATGTATGGAAATGACATTTAATACCACGTGATTTATCGATGTAAAATGTCATTTTCATATAATATTTATTAGTTTTCTACTAGCGTTTACGATTGTAGAATGGCGTCTTGGCTAACCCACCAGCCACTCTAGACAAGTGGCTTTTACTTTTATTGAATGGAATAAAATAGAAACAGCAATGTATGTAATTGACGTTCAATAATAATATTGTTTCTTCGACTTTTCTATACACGTAAAGCCACTTGTCTACAGGGGCAGGTTCGATGACCTTCTCAATATAACTTTCCTTAATCCATTAATGTTTAAAACCTTAATTCTAGACCGAACCATGCTGGTCAAGTAGTAGCTGTTCCTCTGTCCCAAGCATTACCAGGCGCACAACCTAGTAACAATGTTGGTATGTATGTTACGGTTATTTCTAGAAGAGACGGTAAACAAACAGCTGATTCACCAGGTAAGTGATCGCCGACATCCATAGACCTGCCTACGGTACTGGGGGGTTGTCAGGAGTTGCCGGCCTTTCAAATGCTTTTCCCTGAAGATCGCTAAATCGTATCGGTTTGAAAGAGCAAATGTCACCTAGTATTATATGTTGTAGGCCAGCAATATCTAAGTGAAGTGACAGCGGGCTGGTCACACACTCAGGAGAACGGATGGCCGATGGGCCAATAAGGTTCATGAGTGGAGGCCGCGTTTAGGTAGACGAAGTGTTGGTCGACCATTAACCAGGTGGGAAGACGATCTCCGTACAGTAGCCGGCGGTCTGTGTTGGATGCGAGTGACGAGGAATCAGTCGTCTTGGCGTTCTTTGAGGGAGGCCTATGTTCAGAAGAGGAAGGACAGGGGCTAAGGATGATGATCTAAGCAATCAATATGCCTTAATTTTATTACAGCTGATCCCAATGAAGCTAAGAACGGTCAAGTGAGAATCGAAACTAAAGACAGTGCTGAGGAAGAAAGGCGGAACATTAGACCAGGGCATCAAAATAGAAATAAGGCTTAAGTTCTACAGATGTACTTTACTTAGTTTAGATTTTACCAATGCTAATTTTTATAGAATAATTTCGCTGAGACTTCGTTATCGTAAGAACAACCATGTATTAAATTAAAAATTGGGCTGGATATGTATCTTTTTTCGAAGTACATAATATTATATTATACAAAATTGGCTTTGGTGAAATGCACTCTGTATACAGGCTGTTAATAACTTCAACTCTTAGATTTCATTTCGACGTAAAGATAAAATAAATACAAGATGTTAAAACGTATTTTTGGTTGTCTTTTTTCCATATTCTGTTTAGACGCGAAATTAAAATTCTTTTAAAAAATTCTTTAAAAAAAAGAATTTACTTATATTTTACTATATCTACAATAGAAGACGATAACATATTACATCATAATCCTAATATAATATACAAATGTACGTGTGAACAAATAAAGTGTAAAATAGTTAATAACAACTCGAAAGTGTTTATTGTAAGAAAACTGCTACTTTTACCAAACGGCACACTTATATAATATGAAGTGAAATCGATATTTTACAATTAAAATGTTCAAATAAAAAGTGAAATTTTGCTTATAAATTTTGTGATATTGTGTGTGATGACCTGACTGAGGATAATAAAGGTTTGATTGAAATGTGTTTATCTTCATCTATCTATCATCCAAAAGTAATTGATAAGAAGTGTTAATAGTAAAAAGAAACGAGTTGATCGGACTTTCTCGGACTATAAAATATTATTTTAGTAAATATCTGTATAAATTTTATATTTCAACAGCAATATTTTTAATGAAATACATAAATTAATAATAAAATTTATACAAATAAGAATAAAATAGGTACTTAGAGAAGGATTGTAAAGAAAAAAACACATATTTATTTATCTCTTGAGGTACACACTTGTATAACAATTTTGACTATTTAAAAAAACGTTACTCACTCCATAGCTATATGCTTCATGCGACGTTCGCCCTTTCTCACTCTTTCTCAACCGGTCTTAATCACTCTCTCCCTCTTCTTGGACAAAGATGTTGCACATTTTCGTGACATTTCACTTCAAAAATAATCAAAGCTTAAATACCCATCTCTAGCAATTCTGCTGCGTCTCTAGTTAGAGCATTACCTTTGATTGCCATATAATCAGCTGGTGTAGGTGTACCTTAGGCTGAGGTCGCGAGTTCAAATCGCCAATGTCAGTACCAGACTATGAATAGGTACATATTTACTGTATCACCTATATCTAATTATCTACACATTATTTTATTCCCAGTAGCAGGTACGTCCTAAATGCTTTCACGGGGGTTCTTGGGACTATTTTAAGTTAATATATACTAATAATATAAAGCTGAACAGTTTGTTTGTTTTAACGCGCTAATCTCAGGAACTACTGGTCCGATTTGATATGATTTCTTTCAGTGTTCGATAGCCCTTTTATCGAGGAAGGCTATATAACATCACGCTGTGACTAATAGCAGTTCAGTTAAGTAAGTTAACGCGGGGGAAGCTGCGGGCAACAGTTAATGAGTAATGAATATGATGATGATAGTGATAGCGACGAAGGTCCATCACACTATTATAATTAATAACATTAACAGTCCGTTTAGGCTAATGAATTTAGAAAGGCCTAATTTCAAAACAAATATTAGAAACCCGTTCCGTACGTTTTAGTGTCGTTCGCTACCAAAAGAGCAGCGGCAACCCAGTAACCGAAATTTATGATGCATTCATTGGCCTTGATACTGCATCATTATGCGGGCAAAGCCATTACATCCGCTGATAATGATTAAATGATTCCAATACGCTTCTACCAAGCGAAAACTATCTCTATCGCAACGAACGACGGATGTCTCTACACGCAACAACTTATGAAACGTACAGAAGAATTCTACGTATTATGGGAACTAGCATACACTGACCTCCAAGTTGCATTGTGAATTAAAATCCTAAGAGACATACCATAGAGAATACATTGCAAGGGATCTATGTAAAATGGTACAAATTCCGTTGAGTCACTGGACTTAAGAAGTCAGCTTTCAAATTGAAAGGTCTGCAATTGCTGGCACGGCGGGGCATCTTTTTGCTTGGAACCCGTTATCTTAGCTAAGATGCGGAGCAAAAACGAATCAGGCTCAGTATACAAGCATATTCCGCAAAGATTGGACGGTGCCAAGATGTCCTACCGTGTGGTTCTTTTAATCGCGATTTTCTGCCTGTGCCAGGCGTATGCCAGGCCGGTTAAGAAGACTCTCAACTTCAACATGTTCTTCTTGAAGCCTCAAGATTCGACTGAACGGACGGTTGCGAGCGCTGACGGTGTGTCGAGGTTTAGGCCGATTCTAGAGTACTTTGTGCAACGAGTCCAAAATATGATGTCGGTGACTGTACCGCCGAAGACCAAAATGGAGGTGCCTAACGCTGATCCGGCTGAGAATGATATAGACTCCCAGTACCACAATGAGCCCAAGGTCCCAGGAGTGGTGGTGAGACCTTCCCGCACGAAGCCCGGCACCTACGAAGTGGAGATAGACGTGGTTGTTGATGATGAACAGCTACCAAAAACAATGTAGATATAACGGTTCGAATTAATTTTATACTAATTTATTTATTGCCATATTGTTAAGAGGAATAAACGATTTAATGTTAAATGTTTTTTTATCAAATATTTTTTTTTTTTTATATTTTTATTTCTATTTTTTTATATATTTAAAATTTAAATCGACTTATTCATATGTTTTTCTTCGAATTCAAATATTTTTAGTATTTTTGTTCTAGTAGAAATTTAATTAGGTCAAAATAAATCAATTTGTAGTGACTAAGTGTGGTAACTTAACGCGAGATTAGTGGGTTCGAATCCTACTAGTGTGGATATATATAAACTTCAGGTATAGTGTTTTTCTTATTTTCAAAATATTATGTTTATTTACCATTCAAATATTTTTAGTATTTTGTTCTTGTAGAAATTTAAATAGATCAAAATAAATCAATTTGTAGAGGCAAAATGTGGTGACACTTCAGCGAGATTAGTGGGTTCGAATCCTACTAAGGTCGATATCATGAACAATAAATTATGTTTAAAGGTTTCGTGTAGATGTATACGGTACACGCTATCTTGCGCTGAACGTTTTCTCTGTCCATCAAAACTTTAAGCCTGCTACCTTCATCTCATCTCTATAGATATCTTAATCTCTTATCTGCGCAGCATTAGATTTTGGACAATCACACAATATCTTTATAAATGATAGCCTATATTATATTCCGAATACAAGATATATAATGCTGATGCCCACAACTTCGTCTGCGTGAACTTAGATTTACAGCCTTATCCAGATTGTCCTAACCCAAGGTATAAGTAATCACCATTTCTACTTTCTGCCAAATCAGTTCAGCTGTTTTACCGTGAAAGAGAAACAAACATCCACACATTCAAACTTACAAACTTTCGCCTTCACTAGTAAGATTACTGTAAAGTTTCATTTAAGTCCATTTTGTAATTTTTGTGTTAAAGAGTAACATACATACCTATAAACTTTCGCCTTTATAATATTTGTAGCATAGTACTTAGTAGGTAGGTAATAATAATTTTACTAGATACTCATATCTAATTGCAAGAGTTACTTTATTAGCATTGCTGTGTATGTTTTACTTAACTTTAAGGCTTTAATTAGTGGAAATAAGTGAAGGCTAGATGATAAGTGTTCACCGCCACCTAACTTTACCCGAATTTTCACTGTTGAATCTTACGACCAACGACAGTAGGTATGCCTATTCTATGGGTTCTTCTGGTCGAGAAGTCCGGTGACTGGACACTTCACTCGCGGTCCCGGGTTCGAATCCCACCAATAGAAAATAAATAGCTTAAAGTAAATACCAGTTACAAATTACTTTGAGGGATGTCTATATTCAGCAGTGGACGGTTGGGGCTGGTGATGATGATGATAATGAAATGACAGTTATATTGACATGGACAAAGGTTGTTTCCATAATTAACTTAATATCATCATTAAGCTTGTACTGACCTCATAGATATCTCAAATCTCCGTAACTTTGATATAAATGGCTCTACTATACAAAGTCGTTAACGGAATAAAAGACGGTAGACTACGCTGACGTTGAAGAAAAACTAACCCTTCATTGGTAAAATGTGGCAACTAGCGAGTGTACCATGGACATGGAAAACATTATGTGATTATGTTTTGGCATTGTTGAGGTCAATGACCGGGTAACTGATATTCAGACAATCACAGGAAAGGTCAAAGAGATAGTAGGTACTGTAGAAATAGAAATTTAATATGAATTAATCACATAACACCGGCGTCAAGTGACAACTATGCTGTCGCGTTTCGTGCGGTTTGTGAGTTTCCGGTGGCCCATTTAGGGAAAAGGAGGGCAACGCATCTGCATAATCTTAGGTTTGCGGATGTGTTTGTGCGTCGGTAGTCGCCAAACGGCTTCGACTGCTCATTGCCCTACTATGCCATAAAAAAGAAAAAGAATTATTTTGGAATGTTCTTCATAAGCTTCGTCTAGGCTTCATAAGGCTTCATAAGTTTCATTCAGCTATCATAGGACCGGCTGGTCGAGTAGTCCGATGACTGAAACTTCGCTCGCGGTCCCGGGTTCGAATCCCGCCAAGGGCAAATAAATTGTATGATGAATATCTGCAGTGGTCAGATAGACATGCATATAAATTTATTAAACTTATTTTCGTTTATAGTTCGTACAGAAGTTCTTACCACGAGGCTAGGTTAACGTGGTGTGATTGGCAGTAAATATAAAATCATCTCATAGACCTCGATCTCCAATAAGCGCCAATATGGTCAACTGTCTAAAAAAACCTGCTTCATGGAGAATATCTCTATCGTCACCCTTTCTTTATCTTCTCAAATATGACCCCCACCAATATGTATCAGTTGTGACCCCCAGCAATATGTATCAGTTGTGACCCCCAGCAATATGTTTCAAAAAGATCTAAAAACTTCGTCCTCTTTACAAACAAACTACTCCTTTTCCTGCTCTAAACTCTACTGGTGCTAGGTACAACTTCTTCCCCACCATGGTTCAGGCCTTGTCGTGGCGGTGGGGCTCAGTAGCCTAGGGTGAGCCCAGCACCTTGGGCAAAGCTAATTAAGCCGAGGGGGCTCTTTGTACCCCTCTTATAAGGAGGGGGGACAAAAGAGCAGGGGGCAAGGGTCGAGGATGGGAACCTCAACCCATTGTACTGTCCCAACTTTGGGAGGGGTTTTTCTGTGGTGCGGGACAACCCCTTTGTGGAGGTGGCGTCGGTCCCTTGCGGGACTGGCTAGTCGTCGAGGTGCCTTGTTAGCTTAACAGATCCGGGGCACCTCACCAAAGGCGGCACAGGTGGCACTCGCCGGGTTTTACTGGGTAGAGCTGCGTCCACTTACCATCTTTCGGGCGTAGCGAGTCCCACATACCCGCGTGGGGAGACCCACTCCCCAGGCGGGATGCCTCAGGGCATTTCCCGGCGCTAAAGGAAAAAAAGGAACAACTTCTTCGATCATTGGATCACTTAGTAGATATAACAATTAACACAAAATAATTATCAATAGAAAATTTGTATGATACGAGAGATGCATGGCTCGATTTTTATTCGGCAGTATCCACTTTACTGAAATTTCACTAGATTGAGCTTAGTGAAACGACATATCACTGATTTTATATTAGTATTTTGTCAAATTACTAGATTTTTTTAGTAAGAAGTCGGCGGAAATATTCAACATCTACGGGTATTTCGTGAATCTCTGATATCCTCATATCCCTGCGACGTATTATACATACAGATAAAGTAAAAAATATTATAGTTATATCTGAGTGAGTCATTTGCAGAAACAGTTTCTAGGAAGTAGTGAATCGTGAACAGGTTCAGCATCCCGCGGTAACGGGACCTGGCTGCGAGTGAGTAATGACGGGAGAACAGGACCTATGGTGCTCCTTGTACATTGATTATAAAGTACTGTTGTAGATGTACAGTGTCTTGTAAGGATACCTTATTTATATCCATCCATCCCTACCTACATCCATCTAAACTATACTTATAGAATATAGCGGCGTTTATTTGTTTCTTTGAATACGCTCTTCGGGTCTATGAGTCGGAATTCAAAAAAAATGCGCTATGCCGCGCTCCCGGCTGCATGGGTACCACCATCTTAATTGTTTCTCCCGTGAAACAGCTTTGCTGTGTTTCGGAGAGTAGAGCAAGACAGGCAGTGTAATTACTGGCACCGAGACTTAACATCTTGTCTCAGGATAAATAACACATAAATGAGTTGACTGGGCTCGTTAACTTGTTTATGTTCATGGTCGACTTTAATCACTTACCATCAGGTGGCACGTCTACTAGTGTATATATCAAACTAACATAAAAAATTATAAACGGGGAATATTGTTATAAATTCGAAAGTAACTTTCATTTATCACGTCTAAACTGTTGTTTGGAACTAGATTCACAACGGGTTGCTATAAAGTATAAATGAGAAGGTAAATCATCGACTAAGCTAAGAGATATATTCTGGGAAAATATTACCATTGTCATTGATTTTTTAAATATTTCTTAATCTGCGTTTTTCGATATAATGCAAGTGCCTCAGAAATTATCCTTACAGAAAACCCTTTTTTACGCCGGGAAATGCTCTGAGGCAAGCGGAGGACCGGGTCTCCCCAAGCGGGTATGAGGAACTCGCTGCGACTGAAAGGTGGTACCTAAGATGAACACAGCTCTTCCCACTAAAACCCGGCGAGTGCCACCAATGCCACCCGAATCTAAGGAGTAAAACAAACCTCGAGGGCTAGTCAGTCCCAAAAGGGACCGACGCCCAATTTGCTTCGCCCAAGATGCTGATTTCACCTTAGGCGACTGTGCCCCACCAACAAGTCAAGGCTTGAACCATGGTGGGGAAACCTTTACAGCAAACCTGGATAAACTTAGGAAGTGTATTTGTACATTCAGGTGTACAAATATATTCATAACACAAATTGCCATATGCGGGATTCGAACCCGCTATAACAAGTTATATACTAGTTCAATTTCCTTCCATGTTCTAACTTACTAGTGTATAACATCGAACCTAATTTGTCTAGGTTTTATTAGGTAAGATCTTAGATAGCCTAGCCGGTCTAGGAAAGCTGAACAGGTTCTGTTCGTAACTAGATTAAGGTGGTACAAGTTCATTACGATCGTAAAAAGCGAGGAAGACATTTTCTCTTAGGGAAAAGCCGGTTCGCGTTTTGCAATACTAATTGGTCTACACATTTTTTATAGCAGCTACGACTGCTTCACATGATCTGTTTAGTATGGAAGAATGATGCTGATGATGATACTGTTCATCATCAGCATCATCATCATCGACGAGTGTGCTCAAAATCAGGCAAGGCCCACCTCTGACTATTGTACCATAGTCACGTATGCACTGGCCCGATAAAGAACTTTACACACTTTCAAAGGCTTTAATCTCATCAGACTTGCATGCTTTTCCATCAACGGTCATATTATCAATACATGAAAACGTATCATTTAATTTACATGATAAGAAGCTTATTTTAATAGTTTTAGTTGTTCCTTACGCTGTGGTTTTAGGCTACATTTGTACGAGTGCATCTTACTTGTGTAGTACTCATGTTTCTTCGAAGTGTTCTGAATAAAAGTTTACTGATCGAATTTTTCAGGTCCTCATTATACCCCACCATGGTTCAGGCCTTGACGTGGCGGTGGGGCTCAGTAGTCTAGGGTGAGTCATTGCACCTTGGGCGAAGCTAATTGAACCGAGTGTTTGTAACCTCTTATAAGAATAGGGGTCAAAAGAGCAGGGAGCAAGGGGTGACGACGGGAATCTCACCCCACTGTACTATCCCGACGATAGTAGGGGTCTGTAATGCGGGACAACCCCTCTGTGGAGTCGGTCCCTTGGGGGACTGACCAGCCGTAAAAAAGGTTCTCATTATACACGTATTGATGCCAAAATAAGAAACTAACGTCAGCAACAAGAAGCTTTTTTTTTTCGGAGGGATCTATGCTAATGGCCCGAAGGCCCTAATGCTTCATCGGATTAGTGTGAGCCCATTCGGCTCACTAACAAGAAGCTTGTGTAAACCTATCTTTACACCAAAATGTGTCATAATCGATTCAGAGGTTAAGGCGTTAAAAAATTGCTCTGTGGACCGCACAATGTATATTTAGTTGTAATTAGAGCAGAGATAATAAGCTCAGTCGACATGGTTAACTAACATTAACACACATACTTGGATTTAACGACATACATACCTCCATACTGATAAAATAAATGCAATAGTAACTCTGTCTTAATTTTTCACGCCTAGACCACTGATTATATTTCAATAAAATTTTGTTTAAGAAATATATATAATAATACGTCATGATGTACCTGAAACTAAAAACCTTAAAAAATAAAAAAGAATAGGTAGTAATTTTTTTTTATTTCTTAATATTTAGTGATTCATCAAAGAAAGACATACAGAGATAGACATTTTGGCATATTTAACCGTATGAAGTAAGACCAACAAAAGCTCTAAATCGTCGAGGAGTTCCCTCGACTATGGTCTCCATCATCAAACCTGTAAAGACACGTATCACCCATATGGGTGAAAAGTTTTCATCAGTATAGATTAATTAAGTCCAATCACAAGGTTACAATCACTGCAAACTATTTAGTAAGTAGTTACCTTAACTATCCTTTGTCTTCATCATCAGACCCCCAATCACAGTCACAAACCATCTCGGTGTAAAGTTCTTATCAATACAAATTAATGAAGCCGAAACACAAGGTAACTAAAGTAAATAGTCGAGGAGTTCCCTCGACTGTCTCTCAGCTCCAGCTTTAGATCGACTCCAGACTTTCATTATATTGTAGTGCTTTAAAATGCTTAGTTAAAAAAATATTAAACGCATTCGTCGCTCCTACGATTTTCTAAAGTTCCCCTCGATTTCTCTGGGATGTCACCATCAGACCCTAGTTTCCTTATCATGGGACTATTTGGCAAGTATACCCTTTCAAATAAAAAAATAATTTTGAACGGTCCACAATTGACAGAGAAATCGGTGTACATACATAAAAAATACCGATCGAATTGATAACCTCCTCCCTTTGATTGAAGTCGGTTAAAAAGGAGTCCTTTTAGGCAAGGTTCCGAAGATACTGACAGCGTTCCCCCTTTGAATTGCTAAGAAATAGATTACGGGGAAAAGCGAATAGCTTACAGCACGTGAACGACTAGTAAAAGGTGTTCAAAATAAACGATATTTAATATATTTGTTAGCACTATTCGGTGAACCAAGAGTAAAGTAACGCCTGATTCTATAAACTAGCTCTGTTCGAATAATCATTAGAGTCGGATACAAATGTAAGTTAAGATAATATGCGAATCGAGCAAACTCATTTTAATAAGACTTCAAATGCTTAAATATTACTTTTTATATAATCTCTCCTTTTTTTATGTTAGTTGGATTATAGGCAAACTGGCAAATGTACCACCTGATGGTAAGTGGTCGACGTCGCCCATGAACATAAACTAGTATACCTGGAACGAGCCCAGGCAACTCATCAACTCATTTATGTGTTGCCTATCCTGAGACATAAGATGTTAAGTCTCGGTGCCAGTAATTACACTGCCTGTCTTGCCCTTCTCTCCGAAACACAGTAAAGCTGTTTCACGGGAGAAACAAGCAAGATGGTGGTACCACTGCAGCCGGGAGCGCGGCACAGCGCTTCACTCCCACCGGTAAAATTTATATAAGTAAAGATAAGTTAACAACAAAACCAGCAAAATATCGTTTGGTCTTCTAAGATAAACAGATGATATGAAGATAGTAAATTTTAGAGTTTGTTATTTTCTCCGCCCTGACCATTTTGAATGGATCTGATTTGGAACACAGAAAACTTTCCACTATCATTGAGAACATTTAAAAAACATTTTTTTTTATATCAATACAATATCAATCCTTTACTGCTGGACATAATGCAATGAACGCCAAGACTGCCAATCCTTTAACAAAACCTCGCTAGTAAATAACAACTAAGTATAAAAAACATGCAAACCAACGTTCACGGTATATTATAGTCAAGAAAACACAATATCTAATGTGTCCTTTTTCCCTGACAAAGAAAATTAATCGCTCTAATCGGTCTTACAAATATTTTCGGGATACCCGAAGGAGAGAAAAGTCGGAGCCTCATGTTACGGGTTCCGGATAATATAATAATAATAATAGATCGGTCGTCTTGGCGATCATTGAAATACACTGTCTAGCAGAAGACAAATATGGGTTAGATGGGGGGAGGTACTGGCGCACCCGTACGGCCAACGTACGGCAGAGACATTGCGTCCGGTCCTAGCGGCGAGGATGCGCTGCCGGAAGAAATTCCTCACCAGTGCGTACCAGTATCGGCTTGCCAGGGAACCTACACCAGCCTGCCACGAGTGCTGCGCTGTGGAGGACTCATCCCAACAAATCCTTGAGGTGTGCAATAGATGGGCCGCATAGCGTCACGACCTCGTGACAGTGCTTGAAGAGGACCTTTCGCTCTCGAGTGTAGTGCGCTGCATGCGAGATCAATGAGACCTGGCAGGCGGCGGTCGTGGAGCGAGACAGAGATGATAAAAAGGTTAAAAAAGTGTGTTGGACGATAATTAGTTCTGTAATTTTAAATTACCATAGGTTTCTAGATTATTACTAGGTTTAGGTATATCAGAAGATCTTCAAAAGTAAATGCTTTTATAATACTAGCACATTACTAAGGAGACATACATAGTTGGTTATCTATACATATATACAGATAAATAAAATTGGAGTGTCTGTTTGTAATATTAAAATAACTGCTTTTTATTGAATTTATGTATACACGGTGCATATACCAAAATAACCTTTTTTAAAATTTTTGTCTGTCTGTCCGTCTGTGTGTCTGTCTGTCTGTTTGTTCCGGCTAATCTCTGAAACGGATGGGCCGATTTTGATGGGACTTTCACTGGCAGATAGCTGATGTTATAAGGAGTAACTTAGGCTATAAAAATATTCATCATCAATCCGCGTACGGCTGTAAATCTTAGTTAACGCGGGCGAAGCTGTGGGCAACAGCTAGTCTATTAATATATGCCAAGGAAGGACCTAGAATCTTCGCACTGTAATAAATTATGTTTATCATCATCATTTCTAGATCTTTCAAACTCTTTAATCAGTTAATTTAATAAAGTAATGTTTGTACGTTTGGATGCAGGGGGTAATCTTCAAGTGCCCTGTTGCTCAACAGATCCAGGGCACCTCAAAAAAGGCGGCATTGGTGGCACTCGCCGGGTTTTAGTGGGTAAAGCTGCGTCCACTTACCATCATTTTGAGCGCAGCGAGTCTCGCGTACCCACCTGGGGGTCCCCCCTCCCCCACGGGATGCCTAAGAGCATTTCCCGGCGCAAAAGACTTCACTAATCCGATTTAAAAATCTTTCATTAGTAAAATACTACCCTATCAATGAGTGACAGGAAAGTCATAACAGAAAACAGTCATAAGTACAGCTGTAAATATACGTTAACACAGGCAAAGCCGCGAACAGCAGCAATTAGTCTTTGTGAGTACAATATTCAATATTAGCTACTGATCACCAAAAAAGAAAGTACATTGCTCAGGGTCAGACGTCCTGCCAGTGGGTCACAAACCATAAGCCTCTGGCATATTAATGTGACACTAACACATTCGGTGACACGCTCTTCGTCAAACAATACGATACTATCAGTGCTGTAGAGAGAATCTTCAAACTATTGTTTAATATAAACAAAAAAAAACGAGCGAGAAAAATTCCAGACTTTTTTTCGAAGAAAAAATTTGAGATCTGTAATTTTTATGTCGAAAAAGTGAAGTCAATTTTGACAAAAGTGAAGTGAAGTTTTACTAGTGATGCGCAAAATGTATCGATTATTTATGATAATTCTTCAAATGATCGCAGTCAAGTCTGTGCCTTTGCCAATGAATTTTCTGGCACCACATGAGATGTTACAAAGACCGCAAATTCAGTCGCCTCTGCCACTTTTGCAAGAACAGATGATGGAGCTGCAAGCAATGCAACAACTCCAGTCCATGCCACAAATGCCAATGGCAATGTATGTGTTTGTATATTTTATATATTATTATATGCATGAGATCTCAAAGTGCTAATCAGTTTCAGATAGGTTTAAATCACTCTGATACGAGTTGACTAGGTGTTTCTATTGTATTCTCGTGTTTTTGTCCTTTAATGTGCATAGCTACATTCGTTCAGCTTTCCTTATTGATAAATAGAAGACTAGTATGTATTTATATCATAAAAAAATACACGAATCTTAAATTCTTGGATTATATTCTTTGCTCTTTTCTTTATTATACTGTGGCCCCTCAATGCAGTTCACTATCGATCCTGGTTACACAGAAGTAGCAGCAGCGGGAACGAGTGGTTTATGACAGATTAAAAAGGAGGCTGCAAGTTTATTTGAAGTTGTGTTGAAGTGCTAGTTAATGGAGGCTCAAATGTAGAACTAAAGAACTTATAAATATAAAAATAAAGAACTTATTGGAGTTAATGCATAGGCATCACTATCCGAATTAGATTGATTATACCTATATGGTGGATCAGCTAATTAGCTCGTCGAGATAAAATATGCTCGTCTGAATAACATCAGTCATACAGATAACCATTAACAAGCTGATAAATTTTGTATTTCAGGGATCTGATGCAGCCACTTATCATCCTGCTTCCCAACACACAAAACAGCCCTAATACTAACAATAACGAGAAAACCACGAACAAAAAAATTACGGACAAAAGGAAAGAAGAGAATTTTATTGACGAAGACTTAGACTCTGTAGTCATTGAAGCAGAACCCATGGAACCAATTCCAGTAGTGGAAGATACTCATAAAGCTATATTACTTGTACCAAATGCTAGATTCTCCATCGGTGGTATCATCAGCTCAATACCCTGGCTGCCGATTGAAATTAACGTACCAGATACTATTGCCTGGATGTACAATGGAATAGCAAATGGAATTTCTGGAATCATATCAATTATTGGCAACCGATTTCCACAAAACTCGCAAAGTAGATTGAAATTTAGGCCTTTTAATAACTTTAGAAACAATTTTGCAAGACCAATAATGGTTGTTCCTATGTAGGTTTTCATAGTTATTTTTTTAAAAGTACATATATAAAGAATAAATACATTAAAAATCAAAAATAAAAGAAAATTGTGATATAAAATACTTTATTTCATAATAGTTAGTTATAAAAACAGTCACAGATTAATTTTATAGACGGTAACAAAAAATATAGACTAGTGCTCAAGAGTTTAACAGAATTGTTATTATTTCAGAAAAACTTAGTACAATTACAAAAGTTACGCTTTCAAACACTTGTCTAATACTTTTTAATTAATAATGGAATGTGACGAAAAAATATCTTAAAAAATACATAAAGTAAACTTAAAAAAAAGAAACATAACCTACTTCTTTTATGTTCAATGGCAACTTGCTACATACTAATCTATGTCAAAACAATTGATTTTATTGACTAATAAAGACGACTACAGAATATAAACGACTTACCATGGCAACGCAAACACCAAAAAGTTTTTACGCAAAACTTTTTATATAAAATGAATGCTGTTTTAATACAGATTATAAAGAATAATTCTTGATTTAAATGTTGTAGTTGATGGGACCGTGGGCAACGGTGTCGTGGTCTACTTGGTAGCCAACGGGACCGGCACCTTGGTGCTCATTCTTGGGGACGATGATGGAGACTGGGTAGTTGAACTTGTAGAAGAAACCGCGTGGGGGACCCTGAAATATAAAGGTTTTTTATTAACAATGTGTTTCGTCATTTATACAGGAATACAAGGTAAATGGACAGTCGGTTCACCTGGTGGTAGGTGATCACCAACATCCATAGACACCCACTACACCAGAGAATTAGCAGGTGCAGTGCCGGCTGGAGTAAAATCAAGTTTTTTATTCAAGTTAAGTCAAACTTTTATTGAATTAAAATTTTTATTGATAAATGGAAAACGCATGAACCGTATTCCACATGTTATTAGACTGAAGTTACAATTTTGGCTTGGTTTGACTTGTTGAAAAAATTTTGAGAATCTTCCAAGAGTATTTTCTTCATATTAAATGACTGTATTAATTCTCATGTTAGTATTTGCCTTGCATACAGTATATTTCTCTGAACGATGCTAATTTTGAGATAAAAACTTCTGAAAAGCATTCATTATTCTCAAATTACCAAATCATATGAGTAAAATCATATTTGTCATAATAATATATTATGCCCAATTACTAGATACGTCTTATGTGCTAGTGCAGACATGATGCCTTGCGGCATACCACTCGTCAGGTCTATAACAATTTCATATAAAAAAGCTACCTGTTGTCTGTCTACTGTTGTCGACAGTAAAGTCGATTTACGGACGATAATTTTACGTGATAACGTCCTAATGCGTCACAAGCCGATCTCTTAGGCCGAGCGTGCCTCTATCGCTTGTTCCGCACTCTCGCTTGCACGCTTGGCTCAGGTCAAACGTGACACTTTTTCGTGCGTGCAGCTGGCGTTCATCGATTTAAAAGACGGTATAACGTCAAAAAATAGTCAGCCTTGAATAGCAGGTTTCAATGGCGATATTAATTAAGAAAAATCTTGTAGGAGCTGTTACTTACAGTTGGTTCTGGCTCTTCCAGCTTGGGGTATTCGGTGGAGTAGCCTGGGTTGAACTGGCTGGTTTGCGCGGCGTAGTTGGCCTGGCTAGCCTGTCCGTAGGAGCCCTGGCTGGGCTGGTTAACGGCAGACACGTAGGACGGCAGTTGTTCAGAAGCGGCAGCCTGGTGGTCGTAGTTACCGTAGTATTCACCCCTGGAATAGTTACAAGTTTAGTTGTGGATTCTTCGAAATCAGGACGCAAGGCCTACCTTAGCTAGTTTATTGAATTTTACACAATGTCTAAGATCTTTAATTTGGTGAGACACTGTTTTCTTCAATTGTTTATAAACTACGGCCTGACAAATAATTTTATCAAAATATTTTTAGGACCAAACATTAGTGACCCACTAGCCACTCAGATATACTCGCAATTGCCCGTCCTGCCACATATTATACAAGAAAAATATATATCAAATCGGTTGTCTGTAAAGTTGGTGTACTGACGATATTTGAACGTGACAACGTCACGATCAAATATCGTCAGTAGATAGATCACGAAGAAAATGGAACGCCTCACAGCGAGATAACGCCGCATGCGTCATGTTTATTCGTTCTTGCAGCCGGCTCCATCGAATTATAAGACGTTGTCACGTCAAAAATCGGTTGTCTGTAAAGTCGGTTTACTGAAGATAGTTGAACGTGACAACGTCATAAGAAAATGAAACGCCTCAGAGCGAGGTAACGCCGCATACGTCATCGCATACGTTGGTTTTTTCGTTCTTGCAGCCGGCTCCATCGAATTATAAGACGTTGTCACGTCAAAAGAATACCTAAAAGCCGTAACAACATCGGTTTTTAAGAGGTTTTACATGAGCCTCGTATTCGAGGCAATTTCAAAGTATTACGTGGTACAAATTTTATAGTGCAAACACAGAAATAATAATAATACCGCAAATATAACAAACAAAAATAGTGTTATGTGAGTGCAAACAATCAAGGTAGATCAAAATGTAAAAGAAATGTGTTTGAAAAACGACAAAAACGGTTGGCCACGTCCGTCTTTCTCACTGGGCAATCTGGGCACGTGCCCAGGGCCCCACGATCGATGGGGCTCCATTATTTCTATCAGAATATGATTGATTGATATTACAAAAATGATTGCTGATTAGAATACCTAGCACCCTTATTACTTTCTAGTCCAAAAATCAGGCTCACAGATCTTAAAATTGTTGTTTTCGTCGAGGCCCCATTATCCTACTGCCCAGGGCCACCAACGGGTTAAAGGGGGCATAGGCACTAGCTAAAATCTTACTGGCGGTAAAAACCCGTTTGGAAAACTACAAAAACGGTTGCTTTTTGTGACAAACTATTACTACCAACAAAAACTTACTGAGGGTCGGGTTGTTTGCGGGATGCAGCAGCAGCCTCCTGCCAGGCCTTCTCGTGAGCCAGACGAGCTTGTCTCACGTCCTCATCTTCTTCCTGGGGCTTGAGGACTACCTTGGGGAGGTTATCTTCCTGGTGGAAACCTTCGCTGTCAGCCCAGTAGCGGACCTGAAAATTTTATTATAAATAGACTTTATCTGGGTGTAAAAACGATAAAACATTCATTCAAACAATTATCCGAAAAATAAAATATAAGTTTTCTATAATAGACTAATTATTTCTCTCGTAAAATAGCTTTGCTGTTGTTTGAAGAAAATTTAAGTAGGACTGAATGTAACTGACTGAATCTTAATGGCCAAGATATCTCACACAATAAATGAATCGCCTGCGCCCTGCACTATTTTAACCATAGAAATATTAAGAACTTAACAATGATAGGATTGCGCTCCCGTATGCTTGGTTCTCCCATGTAACAGATTTGCTGGGTATCGGAGAATGGACAGGACTGGTAGTGTAATTACTGGCACAGAGACTTAACATCTTATTTCCAGGATATGACATGAAAGAGCTGCCTGGCTAGTTTCAGATTAACTAGTTTATGTTTATGGGCGACGGCAACCACTTACCAACACGTGGCTCATCTTCCCGTTTGCCTGAACAAAAATGTTAGTAGTTTCGTCAGTGTTTTGAAACAAATAAAAATCCGTTGCGTATTTTTTGCGTTTTCGACTAACCAACATCCATCTTTAGTCTTTACAAAGCAATTACCTTGATGAGCTCGTTGTTGGGTCCAGTCCTGTACGTGTAAGATCCGGATACGTCTCCAGAGCGAACCCTGTTCTCGACCTTGGAGGACTCTGGGGTCTCGTAGCCGTAAGCGTACGCTCCTAGACCGTCTTGTCCGTGGAACTGACTAGCGTCGTATACCTGAGGATGGAGGATGGCTCATCAAATGTAACAATCGACTTAGCGGGATACGCAGCGATTGGTTTTATTTAGAAAGGGCGTTTTGGTTTTTTATGGTGGTACCTTTGTTATTTTTTTCATGTCATAAGGAGGCAACCGAGCAGTTGGAGCCTTGTGGTGACTACCGATGCCCATGTACATCCGTACAAACAAAAGTTATGCAGATACGTTGCCCTCCCTTTCCCTATCCCCCTCCCCAATGGGCCACCGGAAACTCACAAACCACAAAAATGCGACAGCATAGCTGTCACTTTACGCCAGTGTTATGTGAGGAAGAGTCGGTCGTGCCGGCCCAATTCGCCTGGAAAGCAGCATGGCACAACCTCTTTAATCTGTGTTATGATACGCATACTTTATTTAAATCGGTATATTTTTATTCGTTGTGATAGTAAAAATATAGTAAAAGCCCTCATGTGCTAGGCCCACCACTCGTCCCCGCTGCTGTGAAGACATAGCGGTGACGATATATAACGGTAACCAAATGACCACCAATCTCAAGGAGCCCTAATAGACCTTGTTAAGCCCAGGCAATACTTCCGTATAAGTCCTGAAGCTGATATTCCCTGTACCAATAATTACACTTCCTTCTCTTCTTTTTTGGAACTTATTACGTGTCCCGAATCTTCATAAGGTTCTCTCTGCTACACTCCTTCTCTACTGCCCTTGTTTTCGGTAACAGTAATGATGATGAATTTGGCGCTGATTCGGAGTCAAGTAATGGAAGCAGTCAAATGCACAGGATTTATTAAGGCGCACAACTGTGGGCGCGCGACACAGGTGCACATACTCGTCCTTGTCCTTCTTGACCCAATGGAACGGAAACCGTTACGACCGGAAAAAGACTCAGACAGACGGAACAGTATTACGGTGAGAGGGTTACAAGGGTTCTGTACTTTCTCACACTTCCTTAATCGCCTTTTACGATACCCAACAGAATTAGGGTGGTGCTATTCTACTCTACCGCCACCACACGGCCTGTCGGCACCAGTATAGTTGCTTGGTACAAGATACGGGATGGAAGCACAGCGCGCTGTTTTCTATTAAACGTTACCTCTTCGACGTAGTCTTCGGTGTTCTCGATCTCGTGTCCGTTCCTCCAGTAGTGTCCGTTGGTGGGGCCGGACTCTCCTGAACGAAACCTAGGGTCGTTGTATCTGACCTGGAATAAAATAGGCATATTAAATAAAAAATAGGATCGTCGTACACATTTATAATGGGAAATCATTATTAACATAACAAAA
This sequence comes from Helleia helle, assembly GCA_963853865.1. Lineage (NCBI taxonomy): Eukaryota > Metazoa > Arthropoda > Insecta > Lepidoptera > Lycaenidae > Helleia > Helleia helle. The sequence goes on along the minus strand of OY971425.1, from coordinate 2,252,091 downwards.
ATGTTTCATTCAAACTGACACCACTGTCTTGTGAGAGTTAACTAAACTATTTAGAATCATCATCAACATCATCATCATCATCAACATCATCATCATCATCATCACCGTCATCATCAACATCGAGGTGGTAAAGTTCACACACCGTCAAAGAATTTTAATCTCATCTGTGATCAAACAATACAGGTTTCCTCACGATGTTTTCCTTCACCGATGTGCAAACGATGTTCTGGTGCACTAGGTACCCTAGCACATACCCGCTAAAGTCTAAACCAACGTCGCTCATGTTTAGTATAGTGAAAGGAAAATGGTAACAATCCTTACCAAAGGTAAGACAGCAGTGCGTCCAGCCAACTTGGGCTCGGAGAAGGGGGGGCTGTTCAGGTACTTCTGAGCTTCCTCTGGGGACAGGTCGAGTTCCAGCACGTTGGAGAAGGGCTGGGCCGCGACTAGCGCCACCTGTGAAATACATTATATATATATACATTAAATAATTCACTTCTATGGCACATTTTTAACCTCCATTATTGAATCTTATGAACAAGCAAAGCAGGCATGCCGAAATATCGAGAGTTTTAAATATATTGATAATTTTTTTTTAAATTGGCCATCCCAAGGCCAAGGCAGCAGATGTGAAACATCCATGTTAAAATTAGTATTGATTACTCAAATCTATAGCACATCATCGTCATCATCATCATCTATCCATCCAGTATTGAACACAGGCCTCCCTCAATGAACGCCAAGGCAGCCGATGCCTCGGCACTCGCATCCAACGTGGACCGGTCACGGAGATCGTCTTCCCACCTGATTAATGGTCGACCAACACTTCGTCTACCTAAACGTGGCCTCTTGAACTTTATTGGCCCATCGGCCACCAGTTCTTCTTAGTGAGAACCTTATAACAATCTTTTAAATCACTGGGCTTAAATACTTAAATATGTTTTTAGGTAGGCAGCTAGTTCCTGAGATTAGTGCAACAAACTAGGCTTTATCATATTAGTATAGACTAATTTGTTTCCTAGAATATAATTTTTAAAATAATACAAAACACTTTTTTGTATTTCTCTTACTTTCTTTTATGAATAAAATAAGTGGTCACCTAAGGATCAAAACCGGTAACGTTAGTGAAAAAAAATATTTTTCCAAATACTTTGATTATAGGTAATGATTAAGCTCATCAATAAACAAATCATAAAAAAGATAACAATTTATAAAAAGAGCAAGAAATGAGACCGAACCGTTTTTACCTATGAATATAAATTATAAACCTAAATTTGGTGGCGAATAAAAAATAAAAAAGTTATAGAAAATATAATATCAACAAACAAAATAAAAATCATTAAATGACAGCTGTTTATACAAATATAACTTCATTTAGGTTTTTTTGGTAGTAGACAAAAATCAATGACAATATTTTTTTTCCAAATGAGAGGTCACTTTGGAATTATCAATTGATAGAAAAAGGATAAATGTCAAAGACTATAATTACCACAAAAACAATTATTATTGCATGATTTTAATGTTTCGAATCCATTTTATATTAATTAATTCCTAGGATATATAGCCTGACCAGAAATACATAAACCCTCGCCATATTGCGGAAAATTTCGGAACTAATTTCTGTATGGACTCTTGTATGTTTCACCGTATAAAAGATATAGTGGCGACACCAATGCAGGGTGTCAAGAGGTCCCCACCATGGTTCAGGCCTTGACGTGGCGGTGGGGCTCAGTAGCCTAGGGTGAGCCCAACACCTTGGGCGAAGCCAATTAAGCCGAGGGGGCTCTTTGTACTCCTCTTATAAAAAGAGGGGCAAAAGAGCAGGGGGCAAGGGGTGAGGATGGGAACCTCACTCCATTGTACTGTCCCGACGTTGGGAAGGGTTGTTCTGTGGTGCGGGACAACCCCTCTGTGGAGGTAGCGTCGGTCCCTTGCAGGACTGACTAACCGTCGAGGTGCCGAGGTGGTCAAGAGGTAGTGACAAGCTGCTTGGTGTCCAAATTGGGCCGGCACGACCGGGTTGGTATCTCTCGCTCACATAGCACCGGCGTCAAGTGACGGTTGGCGATTCCGGCGGCCTATTGGGGGGATAGGGAAAAGGAGGGCAACGCATCTACATAAATTTTGGTTGTGCGAATGCCTATGGGCGTCTGTAGTCACCATATTATAAGGCTCCAACAGCTGGGTTGCCTCCTTGTGACATAAAATAAATAACAGCATCCAATTCATCTTGATAATTATCTATGAACGGTAAAAAAACCGCTCTATCAGGTATAGAGCGGTTTTTTACCGGTTTTACCGGTTTTTACCGTCTGTGATGTAACAGAGAAGTAGACCTTTATTTAATTTCGGTACTGAGTCATACACAAACATCACAACCTTGCAAAACGTGTCATATATAATTATAATGTTCTACGAAAAATTCAGTCTAATTTTAGACTATTTACCACGTACCGTCAGCAAGCCTGTTATGTATTGCACTAATCAGTAAACATACAAGAACTATGTGCAGACCTTGTAGACATATAGTATATCACGCACTATTTCCGGTATCACAAGTACGTACCACCCGTATAAGTCCTACTAAAGAATCGTCAGAGTCGATAATGCCATCTACTCCTGCTGGGCTAGCATGCACGCGACAAAATCCTATCCCTTTACTCGTATTAACTATGCGAAATAATACGAGAAAAGGGGTAGACAAAAATTTCTCGTGCGCGCATGCTAGCCCTACTGGACACGGGTCTTCTTGAAATCAGACGAGGAGGGTAGACCATCGCCTATGCGCTTTTTTTGATATCGCAGAGAAATCCTTATGGATGCAACCAGAATGTTCGGGTAGATCCTGGCCTAATGTGGGACTCGCACCTAGGAGTTCCCACCCTAACTAAAACCACTGCGAACACCTTCAGCTACTTTTTGAGAGTCCCGGATATGCAGACAACACACAGGATCACCTCAGCGACCGGCTGGCCCCAACGTGCAACATCTAGTTCCAAAATACAATGAAAAAAATAATCTAATTCAAATTACTTTCTGCTTTTTATGGCATGAATATATTATAATATAACACTGGTAACCTCAGAATTAAAAATAATTGATGATCAAATAATCGGCGTATCGATGTCATTGGAGGTCAATAAAAAAATAACTGCGGATTTCCCAAAACCATTTTGACACGGATGCCAACACGCACAGTTTTGTGGTTAATTTAAATCAAAGGTCGATTGCAATAACCATTTTCAAGATCTAAAATGAGTCAGGTCCTCAAAAGGTCTGTTACTAACTCTTCTTTGCCTACTGTTCTGTCTTAAGTAGTAGATAAGTATTCATAATAATATTATAAAACTGCGTTTTTTGTTTGTTACGCTTTCACGCCTAAACGCTAAGCCGATTTTAACAATTCTTTCACCAATAGAAAACGACATTATCAGCGAGTAATATAGATATATTATCCCGGATAGCATATTTTATCCCGGAATTCTCTCGGGAACGAGAACCGCGGGGCGCTGCTAGTACATAGTATATTCCAGGCAAGTTTTTCTAGAAAATCATTGCAAGATAATATTATGTAAATTACCTAATAAATATTAATATATAATAAACAATCGCATCACTTTGGTGGCGTGTTTTTTTAACTTGTACTGCGGGTGAAAACCTACATTTAAGAAATACTTTTTTAATTGTATAGCATTTCACGGTACAAACATCTGTATTCACAATTTCAAACGGGATATCTACTGCTGTTCACTTATATTTTTCGTAGCGATAATTCGGCTTCGTCAACGAATCCATGCCAATGAGACCAGCTCAATCATAATACAAACGGTCTCTCTTGATGGGATTCGAACTCGCTACCTCGTGTTGTATTAGTTGTCACTACCAAGTTCCATAATCGAAAAATTGTAAAAATAAAGATATATTGCACTATGAAACATTTCTTTTTTTCGGAAGGGCTAGACTTTTCGGCCTGATGGCCTTTATAAGCTCAATCGGTATGAAACATTGATGATTGATTACTGGGTTGTTTTTTGTAGTAAACATGTAAAAAGTATATCTAATGGTAAAAATAAATCTATACCTACTAATTTTTTTTTCTTTAATGTCATAAGGAAGCAATCGGGCAGTCGGAGCCTTATGGTGAATACTGACGCCCATAGACATCCGCACAACCAACATTTATGCATATGCGTTGCCCTCATTTTCCCCATCCCCCCAACGGGGCACTGGCAACTCACAAACCGCACGAAACACGACAGCATAGCTATCACTTGACGCCGGTGTTATGTGAGCGAGAGGTACCACCCCGGTCTTGCCGGCCCGATTCGACTGCAAAGCAGCACTACCTCTTACTAGATTTAATTATAATAAATAATTAAATATTATAATATCACTCCATTCTATTTTTTGTGCGGTGTTTTACATCTAAATTTTATTTCTTATAGAGAAAAGTTGCGGCGGGTGAAGTTGCGGGAAATAGCTAGTAAAACATAAAATAAAACTAATACGTATATGATTCTTGTTTGACTGACCGATTCGCAACGCAGTAACTATCTTGAATATTAACATAGACGCCGCTTTTATTTGTGGAACGTGCCAGAACACACATATATTAATTATATGCCAGACGGAACTAGTAGGCGAGCATTATGAGAGACCCAAAAGATTTATGTCTTGACTATTGAGTCATTATTGAGACGCAACATGGAGTATGGACACACCTTTATATTATATCATTGTCTTCGTCGTCTGTACGAATATTAGAGGAAAAAGTGTGTATGTTTGTAAGGAATAAACTCAAAAACTACTGAGCCTACTTCAAAAATTCTTTCACCATTCGAATCCTACGTTAACTTAAGGGACATATTAGACAATAATAATTTCGGATACTTTACTGCAACCATGATCACGGCAGGACCATGTTCCATCCCCACCATGGTTTGGGCCTTGTCGTGGCGGTGGGGCGACCGGGGTGGTACCTCTCGCTCACATAACACCGGCGTCAAGTGATAGCTATGCTGTCGCGTTTCGTGCGGTTTGTGAGTTGCCAGGGGCCCGTTGGGGGGATGGGGAAAAGGAGGGCAACGCATCTGCATAAATTTTGGTTGTGCGGATGTCTATCGGCGACGGATGTCTATAGGTTACTACCTAGAATGAGCGGTGCACCTTGGGCGAAGTTAATTGGGCCGAAGGGGCTCTTTGTACCCCTCTTATAAGAAGAGGGAACAGAAGAGCAGGGGGCAAGGGGTGAGGATAGGAACCTCACCCCATTGTACTGTCCTGACGTTGGGAGGGGTTGTTCTGTGGTGCGGGACAACCCCTCTGTGGAGGTGGCGTCGGTCCCTTGCGGGACTGACTAGCCGTCGAGGTGCCCTGTTTCTTTTCTAGATCCGGGGCACCTCACCAAAGGGGGCATTGGTGGCACTCGCCGGGTTTTAGTAGGTAGAGCTGCGTCCATTTATCAGCTATCGGGCGCAGCTCCCCACATATCCGCGTGGGGAGACCCACTGCCCCGCGGGATGCCTCAGAGCATTTCCCGGCGTTAAAGAAAAAAAAAAGAAAAGGACCATGTTCCATTCATGATCAGTCCCACCTTCCTCCCTCCCACTTTCCTCCGCAAACATCTAGCTCGAGAACTATACATTGAATTTTTGTCTAATGCGGACATGTGCACGCTTACCTTTATTAAGGTTGGTAAGGGTAGAGTTGTTTCTTTATAATAAGTGAAATTCGCGTAAACTATAGAAATTAATATGGAATAAACATATGGACAGACACACAGGAACTCAGTAGCTTCATCTACCAAAAGGTTGGGATTAGTCACACATAATACAATGGTATAGAGGCCATGGCTCATGTAAGTAAATACAAGTAAATCAATATTAACATAATCGCCTCATCCGATTATGGTGAGACACCGGTCGTGATGGTTGAATTAGGAGATAATATATCCCCACCATGGTTCAGGCCTCGTGGCGGTGGGGCTCAGTAGCCTAGGGTGAGCCCAGCACCTTGGGCGAAGTGAATTGAGCCGAGGGGGCTCTTTGTACCACTCTTATAAGAAGAGGGGATAAAAGAGCAGGGGGAAAGAGGCGAGGATGGGACCTCACCCCATTGTACTGTCCCGACTTTGGAAGGGGTTGTTCTGTGGTGCGGGACAACCCCTCTGTGGAGGTCGCGTCGATCCCTTGAGAAACTGACTAGCCGTCGAGGTGCTCTGTTTGGTCATCAGATCCGGGGCACCTCACCAAAGGTGGCATTGGTGGCACTAGCCGGGTTTTAGTGGGGTGAGCTGTTCGGGCGCAGCGAGTCCCACATACCCGCCTGGGGAAACCCACACCCCCGCGGGATGCTTCAGAGCATTTCTCGACGTAAAAAAAGAGGAGATAATATATAAATATACATAATAATTTTGTCCGTCCACTACTGGACATCAACAATCATGCTACGCTTTCTTAGATTATTTAAGGTCAGAACTTTTTTTACGGATCAGAACGGATATTAATTTTATAATATTATATGTATACATCTATATAATATTATAAATAAGTAATGTTTGTTAGTTTGTTTGTCCCCTACATACAAACTAACAAACAAAGAAACTACTCGACCGATTTAAAAAAATATTTCACGAGTATAACTCTACGTCATCAGACAATGACATAAGTTATAAAAATGATCATCATCATTCCGAATGTGGCTGTAAAACTGAGTTAGAGTAAAGCTGTGGGCAACCGCCATCCTAAAAAAATACAATCGAATTGACAACTTCCTCATTTTTGAAAGTCGGTTGAAAATTATAAAATCATGCTAAAGATCCCACAGTACAATCAAAACACGTTCTAAAATGTATATTGTACCCTCGCAAGTCCGCTGTCCGACTCGCACTTGGCATTTTAAATATTATAATAAATGTATATAAAATATAAACATGTCATTGATGTCATCTTTCATTCCTTGACCAGGATACATTGAAGGTAGTATTTTTAATATATGACTCATATTGTGATTCATTTCACGATCGTAGATTTTATTTTTTCTGTTTACAATGTCATCATCTTTTAATTATATCGTATTTTTGAAGTTTACAATGATATGGTGTAAAAAATTTGAAAATTTTTAGACAGGTAAAATAAAAGGTAAAATTTTTCTCTTTCTTTCTTTCTTTGCCTTTCAAAGGTAAAATAAAAGTTAAACACGCAGGCAATCAGCAGGAAAAAGATTATAAAATACATAATATTAAGAGAGATGTAGCCTAAAATGTACACCTTAGGCTATATAAGATAAAATTTCCTTCATAAAAAATAAAAGGACACAGTGGCTTTTGAAAACTTGTTTTATATTAAAATGAAGCTATTCCTCAAGCAGGCTGTAAAATTTAAAATATACATAAAGTCGTTTTGCGACATTTATTTTTACCAAAGCGTAGTAATAAAATTAGGTGTATAGATAGAAAATCATATGCATACCGAATTTTATCGACTTTTTCAAACTGATTGCTCAAGATCGAGATTTCTTGAGCATAATTTTCTTATCTATACTAATATTATAAAGCTCAAGAGTTTATTTGTTTGTTTGAACGCGCTAATCTCAGGAACTACTGGTCCGATTTGAAAAATTCTTTCAGTGTTAGACAGCTTATTTATCGAGGAAGGCTATAGGCTATAAAACACCACGCTGTGACTTATAGGAGTTGAGTAACGCGGGCAAAGCTGCAGGCAACAGCTTGTGTTTTATAATGGGGGGCCGGAGGTTATGTGGGACTCACTGCTGTCACAGTGATGATACTCTGGCGAAGCATCTGTGCCCCGTCAAGATCTGCGCAAGATGGAAGCTAGGATATTGCGCCGTGCCGCCGCCGCGCCGGTCAACCCACTGCTCCAGGATTGGACCGACGGCACACCACGGAATCCCAACGGAATCAACAGAAACTATTGTACGTGTATATAACAAAAACAACATGTTAAACAGTTTTTTTTTCACAATTACTATTATATAGTATAGTATAGTATTATTATCTATATAGTATACGATATAAGAATATGAGCTAATCAGTATGACGTATTGGCCTTCAGAACCGGTATTCACTGACAGGTGAAGATGTAACTTTAGGTATTTATTTGGTCATTTATTAGCTTAGATATATTATACTAGATTATTTTATTTTTGCGCATTATACCTAATGATTTCTTTATATTATTTATAACAACATGATTTCTCAATGTTATTCATTATAAATATCGTATAGACTTATCACTTACGCATATACATACTTGAAACTTTATTGTCTATATGTCCGAGAAATTACTTACTAAAAATTAAAAATGAGTTCTGTCGGTACTTTTGTTAATAATGAAACAATTATTAAAATATAATATAAGGAAAGTGTCGACTTCATTTAAGATAGATTCATTACTCAAATGCTAAAAAATATTTAAGTCTTCCTAGGCATATTTATGCACTTACTATAAAAACAGATTGAATTTTATAAATTCTTACGTAATGTGTATTTTTACGACTAGAGCCTTACGCTTTATTGGCTCTCGTTTTTGAGAATTTCGGTATGAGAAATTATATGAAATTAATTTTATATAGAAACTAGCAGGTTCCCACAGCTTCTCCTGTGTTAACTTAGATTTATAACCGTATCTGGATTAATGATGATTATTTTGCGGGTACAAACATACGGAAACCGTTTTTATATGAATAATAAAATTGGAGAGTTTTTATACATAAACCCGTTAGTCAATATCAAGGATTAACAATGAAAATTTAACTTAAATACTTCTTCGTTAAATAGCATGTATATCAAGAAAAATGCATGACAGAAACCCACTACACATTTAATATTTGAAACATGAAATCGTATGTGGAAAATTCGAAACGATAAAAAAAAATGAATAATGTATTTTTATAATTTGTTCGCTATATCATAGATCGTGCGATTATTTACAATAGAATCTATATTTTTACATCTACGTTTGTTTATTTTACGTAACAGTATTTTACCTTGAACTTTGAAGTAGAATTTCAAAGAGTAGTATATGGCTATTTTCTCAATACAAACATGATACATATTTATAATGGTTACAGTTTAGGCCTATTCATCGGTGGGAGGGAGGCACTGCTCCACGCTTCCATCGTGGGTAGCATCATCTTATTTAATCCGTGAAACCGCTTGGCAATGCTTCGAAGAGAAGTGCAAGTCAGACCAATATTTACCATTATTACAAATACCATCTTATGTCTCAAGATAGCGTTTTATGCTATGCGTTACATAAAACGCTATCCGCTTGAAAGGGAGTGTCCCGGATCTGACTAAAACAGGACACCCTCCGCGACTGGCCGGTTCCCTCAAAAGGACTTCCTCCTAGTATGGGGAAACTCAGACAACTTGAAGCACCCCTGCCGACACCGAAACTTTTCTACCGGGGCAGGTACCCCTAGTGCCATTATGTTACCTTTGCTAGTTCCAAGTGAGCTGATGTGAGCATATGAGCGACGTCGATCACCTATCATTAGGTGACTTTTGCCGGTTTGCCTATCCAACTATCTTTAGAAAGCCCCATATCCCCTGAGCGTAAGTAATTAATAGGTAATTTTAAGTAGTCTCTTATTAGGGGTAGTACCTAATATCCCTTATATTCTTGAAATACCTAAAAAGTAAGCATTATGTTGGAAATTATTGAAAATATTGTTGACTATAGGGTACTTACTTCTTATGGTTTCAACAATAGGATCCCAGAAAACTTTCCAAACCTATCAATAAATAAATAAATAAAAAGCTGTTAAAGAACGTTTGTATGGTAAAGGATACTACAAAATAAAAGAATTTATTGAAGATACCACACCTTGGGAATAAAGCGTTTCCTACGAAGCTTCTATGTATAATTATATCATATTATGTACCTATATTGTATAATATTGAAAAGATTAGTTTCACTGAGTTTGTTTCGCCGGTTCTTCTCAGTGGACTAGTTTTGGAACCGGTAGTAGAGTCATTTGACGTTCAATATAACTTTGATATACAACATTGAATAAAAATATTTTTATTTATTTATTTATTATTATTATATTCACATAGAATCATGAAATGTGAAAAGAACGGTCTCAGCATAAGGGCAGGAAAAAAACAGAAAACCTTTGTTTTTTCTTTTTTATGGCATAAGGAAGCAACCGGGCAGTCGGAGCCTTATGGTGACTACCGACCCCATAGACATCCGCACAACCAAAAGTTATGCAGATGATCCCCCCAATTCCCCCCAATGGGCCACCGGAAACTCACAAAACGCGACAGCATAGCTGTCACATGACGCCGGAACCTTGAATATGTTTTTTTCAATTACATAAAAAATAGTTTTCGAAACCCTCAACGCAAGATAAACTAAATCGCACTAGTTTTCATAAGCTTTCAAAGAATATTAGTCACGATACATACATTGCAGAAATAAATTACCAGACGAAAGTTTTCGCAATGTTTACGTATGTATCTGGTATATCCTGTTATCCCGCTCGCCTTGAAGCCGATATCAACAAAAACACTCATCCTTAAGTCTCTACGTTCTCGGTAATTTTGTATGCAATTACAAACTTTGAACAGATTCATGTATACAATTAATTTTAGACATTATATTGATAAAAAACCAAAGAAGACAACTAAAACCACTATAAACAGATAGGGAGTGGGAATTCAAAATATATGAAACAGAAGTAGAGAGTAGGAAAACTTAGGAATATTTAAAAAAATCTTATGATAGAGGAAACAGCCATATTGGCGATCGAAAATGGGGCTGATGATTATCATCAGACATATAACCAACTGCAATTGGAATCTGTGTTCTTAATTGAAATTCAAATTCAATTATATTTATACTTGCAGACCATTTTTTGAGTTTTGAAAATTCGTTGTAATAGAAATTTATTTGTCTTTGGTGATATATGAACTCAAAGTTACATTAAGCCAGATTTTCGGTGATTCAGTACTTATTTATTACAGCATTTTAATTTGTATTTTGACGATCCTTTGATTATTATGATTCTTTAATATACGTAGGCAGCTGTCCAGCGGTTTCATCCGCCCTAAAATTGAAAGAAATATATTTTCTTACCGTCAAAAAATATTCTTCCCCTTAAAATACGTTCCTTTCAAATTCCCATCAAAATATCCAGCGCCGGCTACCCGGCAACCGGCACGTGTGAAATGGCACTTAGACTGTCTAATAATTGAAGGCTTTTGAAGGGAATTTAAAAGGAACGTATTTTGTTTCAGATATTGCTTGTTCTGTCCTTCTTTTTTACAGCAAAGCTGTTTCACGTAAGATACAATCAGGAGATACTCATTTTATATAGTATTTCAGTCATAATTTATTTATTGCTTTAAATATTCAATATAAAACTCTTTTCTCGTGATGAGGTCAAATTTTCCATAATATCAAAGAAATGACATTGACATTATACCAAGATGGCCGCTGCCTATCTAACATAGCGCAAACATAAAATTTACTAAATTATCAAAATTCCGTGTTGTTTACTGGGTGAGTTTTTATTTGTTAATTTGTTTATTTATTAAAGAATATATTAAAGTGAGGACAGATTCAAATTCAATGCTACTATTATATTAATAACGAAGATGTTAATAATGTCGTCTGCTAAAATTATATACCTGATTTAAATGATTTTCAATCAGCTGAACAAATTGGGACTAAACTTTGCACTTCGATAAATTGTGACTGAGGATATATGATACTTCAAGTAGTAGTTTTTTATGTTTACGGGAATTTCACTCACAATGAAACTTTTGCGAATTTTATTGCGGTTTGCGGCAACAAGCGTCGCTGGAGGATAGTCGGTTCTTAAAAAATATTTCTTTATAATCATTATCATCATCATTATTAACATCATATTGATAACTCTATAATTTGGTTAACGTGCTACCCCAAGCTATGCTTTTTTAACAACAACTCCATATTGTAAATCTATGCTCAAGCGGGAGAAGTGGGTTCGAGGTGTAATGAAGCTATTTTAATAAGTTCATACAAGTAAAACACCTCTCGAGTCTAGGCCGTTGAGTGTTTAAAATTCAGGGTTCCTTAGTGCTTTTAAATTTAACTCACAAATTTATATTTCACTATGATGTAACATTGCACAAATTTCTATCGGCTGATGTTGTCATCATATACCGGTAGATATCATCATAGCAGTCTTTGCTGACCTTTGGGCACAAAAGACCAGGGTCGAGCCATCCTCATCTCCAAGGTGGGGTAACATTGGCTATTATTATAAAAGTGAGTAACAACTTTTGGAATTATGCAAATTTTGTGATACGATGAAATCTTTTTTATATTAGTTTGATGCAAATGTGCAACCTAATGGTGGTGAGCGTCGTGTATGAACATGTTCCTTTTCAGCTCAAGCAACTCCTTCATACATGGCCTTTCTTTCCGAAATACAGCAGCGCTGCTTCACGGTGGAAATAACCAGCGTGGTGGTATCCAAGCAGACGGGCAAGGCTCTTTCTTACCACCCCACCATGGTTCAGGCCTTGCCGTGGCGATGGGGCTTATTAGCCTAGGGTGAGTCCAGCACCTTGGGCGAAACTAATTGAGCCAAGGGGGCTCTTTTTACCCCTCTTATAAGAAGAGGAGACAAAAGAGAACGGGAACCTCACCCCATTGTACTGTCCCAACGTTGGGAGGGGTTGTTGGTGGCGTCGGTCCCTTGGGAGACTGACTAGCCGTCAAGGTGCCCTGTTTGCTCATTAGATCCGGGACGCCTCACCAAAGGCGACATTGGTGGCACTCGCCGGGTTTTAGTGGGTAAAGCTGCGTCCACTTACCACCTATCGCAGCGAGTCCCACATACCCGCGTATGGAGACCCACGCGTTAAAGAAAAGAAGGCTCTTTCCTACCAGTAAATTTTACTATGTGATCATTTGATCCATATATAACTATACACTTTGACGTTTCTTCAAGATATTGTATATTATGTTAAGAACTTGTTTGAGGTAATGTTACACCGAGTCCTCGAGGACTCTTAGCTAGACGACCTCTAAACTAGATGTGCAACAATAGCCAACATAATATATTATGTGAAATGTGAATCTCAACACCAATATTAGCTATTACTTGAAGGTTTCATACACGCCATAGAACCTATGCATTATTCTTCAAAGTATTAGAATGGTCGTTTTATTACAACATTAGTGGGACTAAGGTTAGAAACTGAGGTTAGAATCTGGCTTAGGTCTTTTTGCGTATCGTAGCTATTTATTTTTCATTAAATAAGTATAACTGTAAGAGGTAGTGCCATGCTGTTTTGCAGCCGAATTGGACCAGCACGACCAGGGTGGTACCTCTCGCTCACATAACAACGGCGTCAAGTGACAGCTATTCTGTCGCGTTTTGTGCGGTTTGTGAGTTTCCGGTGGCCCATTGGGGGATAGGGAACAGAAGGGCAACACATCTGCATAATCTCTGGTTGTGCGGATGTGTATGGGTGTTGATAGTCGCCAAACTGCTCGTTTGCCCGCCTATGCTATAAAAAGTACGTATACATCCTATTAATATTATAAATGCGAAAGTTTGTAAGAATGTATGGATGTTTGTTACTCTTTCACGCAAAAACCACTGAATATATTTTATTGAAACTTTACAATAGCATAGCTTATACATCATAATAACGTATAGGCTATAATTTATCCCTGTACTCCCACGGGAATGGGAAGTACGCGGGTGAAACCGTGGGGTGCTACTAGTATATAATATATTCTAAATAATCTTGTAAATTTCAAAAAAAATACTTTCTCTAGCGTCTCATTTAAAGATTTATTATAATCTACATGATAAAGCCTTATTATTTTGCCTGGCGTTACTTCACGTTCGGATTCTGATTGTTTGTGGTGTGTAACTGTAAAATTGATGGAATCTGTCGGTACGGCAGATGTTCTGTACTAAGAAATAAGGTAGAAATGGGATGTAGTCATTTTTGTTCTCGCTTCTGATGTTTTTAGGTTTTTAAAAACATCAGAAGCGAGAACTTAAAGTATTACTAATCCTGTTTCTCAAGTCTTTTTTGTTCATCTTTACGTCTTACATTTTCATTTTCGTTGTATTTTGGAGTCCTTATAAATTTGCTAAAATTTGACTAGTTTATGAATATTGTGTTTTAAAAATTAATTCTAGGATTAAATTAGAATTGTATTATTAACTCCTTTTGTTGCAAAAACATTTAGGATTAATATAATTATTTCTTACATACAAACCAATATCAAGTCAGGGTTGCGCTCGGTCCGAAAATAACGTTGTTTTTTTATAAAAGCCTTAAGCATCTTGCGTGTAATTTGTTAAAGGTATGTATTTTTTTTAGAATGAAATGAAGTCCAGGGTCCAACATAAAGTTGGTCTGATTTTATTGAAATTATCGAACCTTTTATATTGAAGAAAAAAAGTCCCATGTAGCTAAAGTGTTAATTTTATGATAAGAATCTACATTATCAGATCCGGCCAGTCGTTGGACCCCCGAATAAAAGGTGTAATTAAACATATTCTAATGCCTGAAGGCTTCTTGCATGCATATGACATATCATTAAATTCGGAAAGCTATTATTATCCCATGCGGAAGACACTGACAAGATATGTTGTAGATATATTAATAATAATAATAAAACTTTATTGACTAACTTTAGCATTTAGCTTCGGTTACGTGTTCCAGAATATATATAGCTGTAAGCAATAGTAATACATTAATATAAATATTAATTAAAACTCACACAACGTTAACCTTTTTTTTTTCTTTTACGGCGGGAAATGCTCTGAGTCATCCCGCCTGGGGAGTGGGTCTCCCCAGGTGGGTATGTGGGACTCGCTGCGCCGGAAAGATGGTAAATGGACGCAGCTCTACCCACTAAAACCCGGCGAGTGCCACCAGTGCCGCCTTGGTGAGGTGCCCCGGATCTGTTAAGCTAACAGGGCACCTCGACGGCTAGTCAGTCCCGCAAGGAACCGACGCCACCTCCACAGAGGGGTTGTCCCGCACCACAGAAAAACCCCTTCCAACGTCGGGACAGTACAATGGGGTGAGGTTCCCATCCTTACCCCTTGCCCCTGCTCTTTTGTCCCCTCTTCTTATAAGAGGAGTACAAAGAGCCCCCTCGGCTCAATTAGTTTCGCCCAAGGTGTTGGGCTCACCCTAGGCTACTGAGCCCCACCGCCACGTCAAGGCCTGAACCATGGTGGGGACACAACGTTAACCTAGACCCCCTGTGAACTGCGAAAACTTATGGTGATTCGTACGAATATATCTATGTATCCATTACTCGATATCTTCGTTTAAAAACTGTCTTTACTACGCGGAATTTGAACCCGCACCATCTGCGTATATTATACATACACATCAAGTAACTAAACCAATCGACCATGCATAAAAACTCCAGCATCCATCAATTCTTTTTCGATACCGTAGAGTAAACGTTTTCGTATAGTTTTTGTATGACTTGAGTATACATCTGCTCACAATTAATCGCATCTAGGTATACAGATAAATAAAATTGGAGTGTCTGTTTGTAATATTAAAATAACCGCTTTTTATTAAATGCATATTATGTATACCTACACGGCACCAATACCAAAATAGCCTTTTTTACAATTTTTGTCTGTCTCTCCGTCTGTCTGTCTGTTTGTTCCGGCTAATCTCTGAAACGGCGAGGCCGATTTTTATGGAACTTTCACTGGCAGATATCTGATGTTATAAGACTAGTAACTTAGGCTATTAAAATAATCATCATCAAACCGCGTACGGCTGTAAATCTAAGTTAACGCGGGCGAAGCTGCGGGCAACAGCTAGTTTATAATAAAATTGCAAGTTTCAGGTATAAAGTTAAATATGGTACAGTTGTTATCAAAATAATTATACCTGGTTATATCAGTTCACAATCATTAGTAACAAAAACGTTAATGATCTACGGAGAATTATTTTCTGAGATTTGACCATTCATACACACATCCGGGTTTTTTATATATTTTTTTTTCTTTACCAAATTACACATAAAATTGCCTAATTTTTTTATTATACTTTGAAATAGATTTATGCAAATTTCACTCATTATAAAAAAGGATTTTATCGCGGTTTATTAAGATTTTTATATTCCTGACGTTTCGGATTATTTACCCTCTTCCCGTGATAGCTGGACTTCCATGGTCGACCATATACAAATCTCAATAAACAGCGATAAAATCCGTAAAAATTGTTTCATTATAAGGTTGATGCAATTTATATAATTTAAAATTATCTCAGATTATCTGGATTTTTATACCTATTGTAAGAGTTAATAAATAGGACTATACTATTTACGAAACATCTATATCGTTTACCGTACCTACTGATACGACTTATCTCGCGACTTAAGTAAGCATTATTTTAAATAGGTAAAAAAATTGGTGTATTAAATCAACCTTAAATAGAATATAAAATATAAATTGGAAAAATATATCAAAATTGTTTTAATTGTAAATATTAATTTTCCTGAAAGATTTTTTACATAAGATTGTAGAGAATACTCACGGTGGCGGCGAGAATTCCAAAACACAGCATACTCTTTTTGTAATGTCACACGAGTCTGCACAAGTCAAAATACAGTTGAGTGATGCGCGTGCGCATCTCCTATATAACCAGCGCAGCCTCCTATGACGTCAACGCCCCTCGCCCCGCGCCAAACCCGTTTTAAAACATCTTCGACTCCTGACCTTCGTGAGTGATACATTGCCGCATTTCCTTGCCCTCCAAAATGTTGGTATTAGGCATTCGTCAATGTAGTGATAATCAGCCGGCTTTTTGTAAATATTTCAATGTCGTTTCATTTGTGTAAAGTTGTTTGCAGACAGCATGGCAATTCTGAAGTGATTTATATAATGGTTTATATCGTCCATATCATCTGTAGGATATAAAGGATATTATGGATGAAGAACCTAGCTAAAAGATCAAGTTTATCGCAATCATCTAGAAAGAGCAAACAGATCCTATTTCATCATCAGCACCGTTTTTTTGGCATTGAGGGAGGCAGCTAAAGGGGAAGGATATTTCATAAGTGGTTTTATTGGCCCAATGTCCGTCTTTTATTCCACGTAACCAACTCAGCCTATTTACATTTATGCTTCTATTCTTAGATATACTAGTAACTACTGTAGTTTTTAACGGATATATTGGTCAAAGGTTCCTGGTGACGGAGGCACATGGTGTCTCTCATGTGTCCGAAATTTACACAACCAAGGTTGTGTAAATTTCATAATAAGTGGTTTTTGTGTTTTAAAGATTACGAGATTAGAGAGAATTTAGATATCCCTTACCAGGATAACATAGCACGCGGGAATATTCGAGTGACACCTCTATTAATTTATGTAAAGACAACCTCAAAATTTAGAATGACGATTGTCTATTTAAAATTGACCTTTTATTTGATTAGTAACCCGTTTGCGCGAAATGTTCTTGCTAGGGAAAATTTTCAGACAACCTTGGGGATTTTTTTAAGTGAAACCTAAAGCCAGTTGTGTATTATTAGATAAGAATGTGGACTATAGCTACCTGAAGGATCCTACGTAAGTGGTAAAAATCTATCACCAATATATCAGGATATAATTGGGTCTATCCCATCAATGGACAATGCTAAGGTATGACTGATGAGGTTCGCTCTTAGTGGCGAAGTGTAAGCCTGTAAGCGGATATATAGAGATGATACCAAGTTAAAGAACCACCTGATAGGCATAATAAAGCTGGATAAAGGGCTTTACGTTTCGTTTACTCATATAAAATAATTAACGGTTACTAAATAACATTTCAACGGTTTGAACAAAAAATTAGTCGTATTAAAATCAACTGTTCATATTTTGCACATTTTTTCTCGTCGTTTTTCTCGTGTGTACATCGTGTCTTCAATTGCGTTCTTGTATTATTTATGTTTTTATTGGCTTGTTATTAATCTATCTTATTTACGTATATTATGTACTTGAGTAAAAACATGTACCTACCTCTTAATGTGTACTCAGTGTATTTAAAGTACATAATATATGTATTTTAAGTATTTCTATGGTCTTTTGTGCTACGCCAATCTTAAAGGCGCGGTTCCACCGCGGCGCACGCAGAGGCTCTGTGGCCCGATTCACGTAACAAAACTTCAACGATATCGTAGCGACATCCACGGTTTGACAGCGTTTCGTATGCACGTAACAATTAAAAGACGATCGAGAAACGATCCTATTGTAGTTCTATCGACGAATCGTTAGGGTGTATTCACGTACGTCAGACGGACGTCAACCGTGGCTTGCGCGTTAATCACCTTTATTTTTCGATTGGCTGTCAACGAAAAAACGTCAAACATTCACGGTTGACAAGCAGTTGAAGAAAAGTTAGTTATTTGGAGTTGTTGTTTAACTTTTTCTCGGCTTTCTTAAACTTTGAAGATTTGTGTGATGCCCTGTGAATGACCCTTGACTCGGAGGTCGATAGACCGTGTTCCCGTATTTTTACAATGAGTCTCGGCTTAGCCTGTAGCCCGATTCACGTAACAAAACTTCAACGATATCGTAGCGACATCCACGGTTTGACAGCGTTTCGTATGTACGTAACAAATATATGACGATCGAGAAACGATCCTATTATAGTTCTATCGACGAATCGTTAGGGGGTATTCAGGTACGTTAGACGGACGTTAACCGTGGCTTGCGCGGTATTCACCTCTTTTTTTCGATTGGCTGTCAACGATTAAACGTCAAACATTCACGGTTAACAAGCAGTTGAAGTAAAGTTAATTATTTGGAGTTGTTGTTTAACTTTTTCTCGACTTTCTTAAACTTTGAAGATTTGTGTGATACCCTGTGAATGACCCTTGACTCGGAGGTTGATAGACCGTGTTCCCGTATTTTTACAATGAGTCTCGGCTTAGCCTGGCTTCTTTTAGATGCTGCTGATAGGGAAGACCGATTAAAAGAGCGTCAACGCCGAAATAACATGAATATAATGCTTTTGTGACCATGACACACACGCAGTTCATTAAAAGTTACAGACTTACCAAGTAATTGGTGTATAGCCTTATTGTGGATCTTGTTCCATTGATACCAAGACAGCAAAGGAGAGATGCTCTATCTGTTCAAGATAAGGTCTACCTTATCTTGAACAGATAGCTTTCTTCATTAAAGTTTAAACTTGTTTAAGATACCTATAGGTCCTTACTATGGTTCAAGCCTTGTTGTTGCGGTGGGGCCCAGTAGCCTAAGGTGAACCTAGCACCTTGGGCGAAGCCAAGTGAACCGAAGGGGCTGCTCTTATAGGAAGATGGAACAAAAGAGCAGGTGGACAAGGGGCGAGGATGGGAACTTCACCCCATTGTACTGTCCTGATATTGTGAGGGGTTATTCTTTGGTACGGGATAACCCCTTTGTGGAGGTGGCGTGGGTCCCTTGAGGGACTGACTAGCCGTCGAGGTGCCCTGTTTGCTCGTTATATATGGGGCACCTCACCAAAGGCGGCATTGGTGGCACTCGCCGGGTTTTTGTAGATAATAAAAGACTATTTATTGTTAAGTATTTTAGTACTTTTTTTTATAAATACTTTGATTGTAATATAGATTATATCAATCAATGACCAAAAATATAGACAGGGAAAAAAACTGTTACATTTAAATATTAGAAGCTAAATATTGTGATATATTTAAATATTGCTACCTTAGGTTGAAAGAGAATAAAAGGCTTATTGTTAAGTATTTTAGTACTTATTTTTATAAATACTGTGATTGTAATATTGATTATAATATATCAATTAATGACCAAAAATATAGATAGGCAAATAAAAACAAATAATAGTTTAACAATAGTTTAATAAAAACATTAAAAACACTTCGCAGCCCATAGCTCACGCACACTAACTTTGGAAGCTCCTGCCTACTTGTTTCCTGGGTGCTGTTTTCCTCTACTGAAGTAGGTGGTATGGTATCCTGTAGATGACTAAAGCTTGCTTCATTACAAATGTTGTGTAAAACACAACAAGCGTTTATAATTCTAACAACTGTGTCCGGATCATAGTGAAGGACCCTGTGGCCTAGGAGACATCGCCACCTATTCTTCAAAACACCCATTGTATGCTTTACTGTATTGCGTGCCACGCAATGAAACTTGGTGTAGTGTTCTTCAGGTGAGCCAGTGAGAGTATCCAAATAGGTGTCATCATAATAGATCTTTGGGCATAGCCCGAGTCTCCTAAAACATATAATTATTGCAATATAATATTAATGTATGAAACAAATGATCACTTTCTTATGATTTTAACTTAGACTTAACAAGTAAATAAACAAGTTCCCCAAAATTTAAAAAGGAAAAAACACATTTTAAGATTCCTTTATAATGTTTATGTTATTTGCCAATTTAAAGGTATTACTAAAAGAATATACCTATTAATATATATTATAATTAATTTGTTTAAATTGTATAATATATCAATATTATAATATATATAATGTGTTAATTTATTATTATCCTTGGATATTATGGTGAACAGTAAAACTAAAATTGAGTTGCTCTGAAAAGAGTTATTTAATTTATTACAAACTAGTTTTACAAAACATTGTGTTAACATTAATTAATCACAAACTCACCTGAAAAGAGAAACAACATTTCAAGCTATTGTTTCACCAGTTCTTATTAATCACTATTATTTAAATATTCTAATTACAATATAATTCTTCCATAGTTTAACCTCTATCTTTAACTTATCGTGTTAATAATTTAATATGGCTGACAGCTCCATAGAATTAAACAAGTTCACAGATAAATTATACATCTAAGTTATTACGCGGCAAATTCAAACTGTAGAAACTAAATGAAGTCTTACGCACTTTGTTTACATATATACAATTTAAAGGTATTACTAATATAAGAAAAGGCATTATTAAAACTAAATTATACAATTACAGAATCCAAGAGTCAACTCACAATTAAAACATTTCCTAAGTAAAATCCTTTTCTACTAAAAAACCTCTCATTTTGGGCTGGACTTATGATAGCCATATGAGTACCATCAATAGCACTTACTACGGATGTTATTTGGAAGTTTTCATAAAATCTGAAATTAATGTAAATATGTACATATGTAACTCAATAAGTCAAATAGATTACATATTATAATTAGCACTTATTTGATTTATATTAATAGATAGTATCACATAATATGAAGAACAATGTAGAACCAATCAATAATAAAATAATTTGAGATATAATATTTTTTATGTATCCTACAATTACATAGGCCGTAAATAAAGAGAAGAGATGAACTATAGAAGAGGTTAGAATATAGATATTTCTATTGACATAGTACCTTATAACGCGTAGATACTATACAAATCCAAATCGCTATGAATAACTTCAA
This sequence comes from Helleia helle, assembly GCA_963853865.1. Lineage (NCBI taxonomy): Eukaryota > Metazoa > Arthropoda > Insecta > Lepidoptera > Lycaenidae > Helleia > Helleia helle. The sequence continues at coordinate 2,230,685 of OY971425.1, read as the reverse complement.
AGCTCCTTGCTGAGGCGATAATATCTCTTAAACTAATCATCACTCATGGTGAACGCATTATTGGCATATAACGCGCCATTCTTCTTAGATTTCGCCTTTGTCTTAGATCTATCCTATTGGAGTTCTTTATTATAGGTACCTAAAAAGAAGTGCCAATCGTGCCATAATTTTAATAAAAACACTTTAAGGAAAGCAATGTAACACTAAAAAGTAAAAACTTTTTTAAGTATAAAGTGTGTGTTTTGTTGAACTGTGTAAATTCGTCCCGAACTCAATTTCGAAGTCAATACGTCAACGTCAGAATATCAATGTTTTCAATATTTTTTTAACACAAAAGCGATGTTTCTTATAATCTAACTCATGTATTAGTCATAGATTGGGCTAGAATTGCAGAAAATATATCAGTATGAACCAAAATCATAATACTTTCGTGAGTACTTATGCAAATTATTTTATAATTTTTTATAACAATCTTGCTGGCAATATTACGCGATAAATTCTACCACAATATTCATTTGTCGTTGACGTTTCGCTGAGTTTCGATCCTATTGAGTTTACGTCCTATTAAAGTAACACGTGAATACGAATTTATGACTTGTTTTCAATAGGACGATTTCTGAACTTCAACGACATTTGGATCGGTAACAGTTACGTACTTAAATCGGGGTACTGGCTTCTTTTAGATGATGCTGATAGCTTTGATTATGTCGAAATAACATGAATATAATGCCTTTGTGACCATGACGTAGGTACACGCAGTTCATTAAAAGTTACAGACTTACCAAGTAATTGGTGTATAGCCTTATTGAGGATCTTGTTCCATTGATACCAAGACAGCAAAGGAGAGATGCTCTATCTGTTCAAGATAAGGTCTACCTTATCTTGAACAGATAGAGCTTTCTTCGTTAAAGTTTTAACTTGTTTAAGATACCTATAGGTCCCCACTATGGTTCAAGCCTTGTCGTTGCGGTGAGGCCCAGTAGCAGTGAACCTTGGGCAAAGCCAAGTGAACCGAAGGGGCTGCTCTTATAGGAAGAGGGGATTGGTCATCTTGGTGTTTATTGAAAATTAAGTGCATATTTTACTCATAAAGATAGGCTTAATTTGTTTACAAAATACTGTGATTTATTTAAATATTGCTACCTTGGGTTAAAAGATAATAAAAGATTAATTGTTAAGTATTTTAGTACTTTTTTTTATAAATACTGTGATTGTAATATAGATTATATCAATCAATGACCAAAAATATAGACAGGGAAATATAAACTGTGTTACATTTAAATATTAGAAGCTAAATACATATTGTGATTTATTTAAATATTGCTACCTTAGGTTAAAAGAGAACAAAAGGCTTATTGTTAAGTATTTTAGTACTTATTTTTATAAATACTGTGATTGTAATATTTATTATATCAATCAATGGCCAAAGATATAGATAGGCAAATAAAAACAAATAATAGTTTAACAAGAGTTTAATGAAAACATTAAAAACACTTCGCAGTCCATAGCTCACACACACTAACTCTGGAAGCTCCTGCCTACTTGTTTCCTGGGTGCTGTTTTCCTCTACTGAATAAGGTGGTATGGTATCCTCACTGTCATTCTGACTAAAGCTTGCTTCATTACATATGTTGTGTAAAACACAACAAGTGTTTATAATTCTAACAACTGTGTCCGGATCATAGTGAAGGACCCTGTGGCCTAGGAGACATCACCACCTATTCTTCAGAACACCCATAGTATGCTTTACTGTATTGCGTGCCACGCAATGAAACTTGGTGTAGTGTTTTTCAGGTGAGCCAGCCGGAGCATCCAAATAGGTGTCATCATAATAGATCTTTGGACATAGCCCGTGTCTCCTAAAACATTATATAATTATTGCAATATAATATTAATGTATGAAACAAATGATCACTTTATTATGATTTTAACTTAGACTTAACAAGTAAATAAACAAGTTCCCCAAAATTTAAAAAGGAAAGACCACATTTTAAGATTCCTTTATAATGTTTATGTTATTTGCCAATTTAAAACTAAATGAAATACCTATTAATAGGTATATATATATAATTAATTTGTTTAAATTGTATAATATATTGTATCAATATTATAATATATACATTTTAAAGGTATTACTAAAAAAAGAAAAGGCATTATTAAAACTAAATTATACAATTACAGAATCTAAGAGTCAACTCACAATTAAAACATTTCCTAAGTGAAATCCTTTTCTGTTATAAAACCTCTCATTTTGGGCTGGATGTATGATAGCCATATGAGTACCATCAATAGCACTTACTACGGATGTTATTTGGAAGTTTTCATAAAATCTGAAATTAATGTAAATATGTATAATATGTAACTCAATAAGTCAAATAGATTATTATAATTAGCACTTATTTGATTATTATTAATAGATAGGTATCACATAATATGAAGAACAATGTAGAACCAATCAATAATAAAATAATTTGAGATATAATATTTTTTATGTATCGTACAATTACATAGGTAGGCCGTAAATAAAGAGAAAAGATGAACTATAGAAGAGGTTAGATTATAGATATTTTTATTGACATAAGTACCTTTTATCTCGTAAGATACTAGATAGTAGACACAAATCGAAATCGCTATAAATAACTTCAAAGCTACTTGCTGAGGCGATTATATCTCTTAAACTCAACATCACTCATGGTGAACGCATTATTGGCATATAACGCGCCATTCTTCTTAGATTTCGCCTTTGTCTTAGATCCTATTGGAGTTACCCAAAAATAAGTGCCAATCGTGCTATAATTTTAATAAAAATCACTTTAAGCAACGCAATCGAACACTAAACATACATACAAAAAAAAAAAAACACAGACGAATTGAGAACCTCCTTTTTTTTTGAAGTCGGTTAAAAACTTATTTATGTTGAACTGTGTAAATTCGATTCCAAACTCAATTTCGAAGTCGATACGTCAACGTCAAAATATCAATACTTGAGATTCAATATTTTTTTTAACACAAAAGCGATGTTTCTTATGATCTAACTCATGCATTAGTCATAGATTGGGATAGAATTGCAGAAAAGATATCAATATGAACCAAAATCATCATACTTTCGCGAGTAATTATGCAAATTATTTTATAATTTTTTGTAACAATCGTGCTGGCAATATTACGCGATAAATTCTACCACAATATTCATTTGTCGTTGACGGTTCGCTGAGTTTCGATCCTATTGAGTTTACGTCCTATTGAAGTAACACATTTATGACTTTTTTTGAATAGGACGATTTCTGAACTTCAACGACATTAGGATCGGTAATAGTTACGTGAATCGGGCTACTGCACGTGTGTAAAAATGAAAAGCGAAAAAGACAAACGTGGCGAATAGCGCTGCTCCACCGTGTTTGTCAAGTTTCCCTTTGCAAGAAAATGTATGTGATTGTTTTCACTGCAACCCACGGGACACGCTAGGCATTAATTATTAGGCGTAGCTTTTGCGTGCGTCGCGGTGGAGCCGCGCCTTTACTTCTATTATAATCTGCCAAAGTATTTAAACATCCAAAAATTGCACGTCATTATCACCTGGATCGTTCACAATCTCCTGTGCTAGTAACAGTGTTCCTTCTCCTACTAGATGTGATCTCGCCAGATTTTGTGCTAATACATACTACATTAAGTTGGCAGTAATTCCAAGTAATTCCATCTTGCCAAAAACCAAACTTTATTATAGCCACATTAGATACTTTCAGTTAAAAGTATGTATCTTTTATAGCTTTCATATAAGTACCTAATATTCAAGTTTGTTAAGTTGAAGTTCTTAGAGTATAATTAATATTTGATATTATGTATTACGCATCTCGAGTTATTTTTTCGCAGCTTCACCCGCGTTAACTTACTCAACTTAATTACTGTTAGTCACAGCTTGATGTTGTTATATAGCTTATAGCCTTACTCGATAACTGGCTATCTAACACTGGATTTTTTTTCCTAATCAGACCAGTAGTTCCTGGGATTAGCGCGTTCAAACAAACAAACTCTTCAGCTTTATAATATTAATATAGATAAGTATTAAGAAACTATTATATACTGAACCAAACACCAAAAAAACCATAGAAATTATTGACGATCATCAGATATATTTCAACAATTAGTCACATCTTGCAAAATGTGAGCAGGAAATACAAATATGTTGCGCACTAGAAGATGCCTTGAAATGGGTCATTATACTTGTAACACACGAAGGAGACATCGCCAAAAATAGCTATCCTGATTCGAAAGTAATAAATCAGTAGACTGGATAAGTGCGAGTTGGATTTCTGCTCTGGGCTTCTGTACAAAAACACAACATAATATTATATGACTGCAGCTTCGCCTGATAACTTAGATTTGCAGGCGGATGGGATACTGGTGTAAGGTTCATTCGAAATGGATGACTTTTATTTACCCATACTTGAAAGACCGGCAAAGCTATTCCTCTGGTGTATCGGGTGTCTATGGATGTCGCTTATCACTTACCCCTCTTCTAAATAAAATAAAAAAAAACGTGTGGTGTCGTGGACACCAGATAGGAACGATGTTCCTTAATATAAAAATATTAATATCAAGTTCTATTCGAGGTATAAAGAAAATAATTATTCGGATATTCATTTTTTATTGTTTTTTTTTTCGATAAAAGCAGAGCATTTTCCGGCGTAAAATAAAAAAAATAAAAAAGACCATACACACCTATATATAGTGTGCCTCCATGCGTTTACCACTTTTGATCACCAGATGGTGTAATTATCGAATAACATAATAAAATTTTTACGCTTTTATTTTTTAACGTTTGGACGTTTTTTGCCGGCTACGGTACCTACCCCTCCTCAGCACCCCCTAAGGAGCTTCGTTCCAAAAACTCACATTACCTCTTTGTAATGATAGTATAGATTTTACTAAACCAAATATTCGCTAAGTTTGAAATGACAAGCTTATCGACTACAATTCCGATTCGGGTTATTAGGTTTAAGTTTTGACTGTAACTTCCTTAACTCTAACTGGTTTTTAAATCAAGCCACTGGACTCGAGAAAAGATCATCATGAGCCCGTTTAATGCGGTTTTCCTTAATGAACGTAGATACTGTGTTACATATATTTACAATAAACATAACAATACTTTTTAGTTACCGGTGGGAGGGATGGGCTGTGCCGAGCTCTCGTCTGCATGAGTACCACCACTCTGCTTTTCATGAAGAAAAGCATTTAGAGAAGAAGAGCAGACAGCCAGTGTACCTATTAGCACAGAGATTGATCTTACGTTTCAGGATAGCCATCGTATTTTTTAAGTGAAACTTCTTTGCGCGCATGAGGGTTAAATTTTACGGATGAAACGTCACGAAAATGTGCAACATTTTTCTCCAAGATGAAGGAAAGAGTGATTCAGACCGATTAAGAGAGAGTGAGAAAGAGCGAACGTAGCATGAAGCACATAGCCATGGTGTGAGAGTAGGGAGCTAGCGAGTGAGAAAGATCACGATCAACGCCAGTGGATTTGCTGGCGAGTTATCTGGGCTGGTCCAAAATGAACCTGTTTAAGTTTAGGGGCGACCCTGACCACTTATAGGTTGCTGATCAGGACATTTGCCTATCCAACTAACATAAAAAATGGCCCTAATTGCTCCCTCCTCCAAGTCATGTCAAGAGGTAGGTAGTGCCATGCTGCTTTGTATCCGAATTGGGCCGACACGACCGGAGTGGTACCTCTCGCTCACATAACACCGGCGTCAAGTGACAGCAATGCTGTCGCGTTTCGTGCGGTTTGTGAGTTTCCGGTGGACCATTGGGGGGATAGGGTAAAGGAAAACAACGCATTTGCATAACTTTTAGTTTTTTAGTTTCCGTGGAAACGTTACAGGTAATGAAATACGCAGTACATCTAGATTTATTTATAGATATGATGAAATATACGTTTTGGATACATTATAAATATAATATTATATCTCAATATATTATAATAATACATTATATCTACAATAAAATTATTCACACATTATGAATAAATATATTAATATTAAATGTATTTTAGTCAATTAAACATTATTTTCATATAAATTATAAAATACATGTTATGGTTACGCAAGAGAATGATAAACTCATATTTTAAACATGATATATAGATGTATATATAGATGGCCGTCTTGAGCTTTTTCGAGAGAGGCCTATGTTTAAGAGTAGAGGTTACATGCTGAAAATCATGATGATTTAGATATCTGTATCAGTATCAATGAATGAATGCATATCAAGCCATCAATAAAAAGTTCTGAGGCTTAACGCCGGGAAATGCTCTGAGGCATCCCGCCTGGGGCACTCCCCAGGCGGGTATGTGGAACTCGCTGCGCCCGAAAGATGGTAAGTGGACGCAGATCTACACACTAAAACCCGGCGAGTGCCACCAGTGCCGCCTTTGGTGAGGCGCCCCGGATCTGTTAAACTAACAGGGCACCTCGACGGCTAGTCAGTCCCGCAAGGAACCGACGCCACCTCCACAGAGGGGTTGTCCCGCACCACAGAACAACCCCTCCCAACGTCGGGACAGTACAATGGGGTGAGATTCCCATCCTCACCCCTTGCCCCCTTGGCTCAATTAGCTTCGCCCAAGGTGCTGGTCTCACCCTGGGCTACTAAGCCCCACCGCTACGTCAATGCCTGAACCATGGTGGTGAGCATGGCACTACCTCTTACAGCATGGCACGACCTCTTCCAGCTTGGCACTACTTCTTACAGCTTTTGTCATCCACTCAACTGCTGGCCTGTTTCAATGAATGCCAAAACCGGAGGAACCCATGTTGTTGGAAGTCGATTCTCTGTCCCGCCTCCAATCTAGAACTCTTTTTCATGTGGTACCTACTGCCATTACATTACACATTGGCGTGTTTATTCTTCGTGTAACGTCAAAAATCTTTAGATGACTAAAATATTAAGATTCTTACTTAACGTATAAAACGCATTTTCCTAAAAATATTTTTTTTTTTTTTTTTAGTAGCCTATTGGATCCCACTGCTGGGCAAAGGCCTCCCCTGCTTTGCTCCACCTATCACGGTCCTGTGCCAACTCCGACCAGGTCTTATTATAGGCATCCAGATCGTCACGCCATCGTTTTCGGGGTCTGCCTCGACGTCTTTGCCCGTCCTGTCCTAAGTTTGGACTTCTGATTATCTGTCAGAGACATAAAAATATATTTACTTAAAAATATTTTTTGAATGTATCGGTTTCCACGAGACCTTGGTAAATTCAAAAACAGGTAAAATGTTGAATATAACTAAACTATCATTGGTGTGGTCTAAGATATTGAGTTACGGACGATAGTTATTTATTTTGTGGAAAAATATAATAAATACCCAATCGGCTAATATTTTGTAAAATAATACCTGATGGAAGCATATTCCATTTACTTCTATATTAAGAGAGGCAATCAGACACAGGAAAATCTCTTGACATTGACTTCAATATTATACAATTATTATATTCAATATTATATCACGGTATGAGTTTGATTCCATGGAAGATGGGCCGGGTGCTGGTGTGGGATGCAACCTGTTCAGACACGCTGGCCCCTTCCCATCTACATGGAACCAACAACAGAACTGGTGCGGCTTGTGAAGCGGCTGAAAAAGCTAAAATATGCAAATACAGGGGTCTAGGCTCCGAATATGATTTTGTCCCATTCGGCGTCGAGACCCTTGGTCCGTGGGGTCCTAGCGCTTTAAGGCTCTTTAAGGAAATAACAAAAAGGTTAGTCGACATCATAGGAGACCGAAGAGCTGGCAACTACCTCGGACAAAGAATTAGTCTAGCAATTCAAAGGGGGAACGCTGCCAGTATCTTCGGGACCTTGCCTAAAGAGACTCCTTTTTATTAATATACTTAAGTTATTTTATTATATTTTTTAAGGTTTTTAGTTTTAGGTTCTTTATAAAGTGTTGATATATATGTTTATACTTTAAGAGTTAGAATATTATAATATATGGATATATTTTTGTGTGAAAAAAAAATATTATACATAATTTCTAAGCATACAAAATTTTATCCAAATAGATTCAACCGTTTTTTTAGAAGTTAGTGATAAACACACGTAGAAGAAATTATTACTTTTCATTTCTATTTTTACTATCAATGTCACTTTCAATTTGCAACCCATAAAAATCAAATTATATTAAAATTCATAAAAAAACATTATTAGATACTAGATAAACATAAAAAACAATTTGTATTATAAATTGTTTAAATTAGGTATAAATTATAGTTAATAATCTTCACGATAGTGTCCGGTTGTCTGAATGTGTCATTCGAATATCATCATCATCCGCCCTGACGTCCGTCTTTTTTTTTTCGGGTTACTAAGACTAAACAATAACATCCTTTAAGACGTAAACCTATAAAGGTTTTTTTTTTCTTTAACGCCGAGAAATGCTCTAAGGCATCCAGTGGGGGAGTGGGTCTCCCCACGCGGGTATGTGGGACTCGCTGCGCCCGAAAGCTGCTAAGTGGACGCAGCTCTACCCACTAAAACCGGCGAGTGCCACCATTCACCAATGCCGCCTTCAGTGGGCTGCCCCGGATCTATTAAGCAAACAGGGTACCTCGACGGCTAGTCAGTCCCTTAAAGGACCGACACCACCTCCTCAGAGGGGTTGTCCCGCACCACAGAACAACCCCTCCAAACGTCGGGACAGTATAATGCTGTGAGGTTCCCACCCTCACCCCTTGTCCCCCCTGCTCTTTTGTTCCCTCTTCTTATAAGAGGGCTACAAAGAGCTGCTCCCTCGGTTCAATTTGCTTCGCCCAAGGTGCTGGGTCCACCTTAGGCTACTGAGCTTCACCGCCGCGAGGCTTGGTGGCGTTCACTATTACCTATATTGTGTCAATCATTCAAAAATTCAAATCCTATGTGTAATTCAAAACATTACTTTCACTGAGTTTGTTTCGCCAAATCTTCTCAGTGGACTAGCTTTGTGTACTGTACCGGTAGTGGAGTTCATTTGACGTTCAAAAATATAATTTTATGTAAAACATTTTTTTTATTTACTTCATAGAACTATCATAAGCTAGAATAAGATGTAGACCATCATTATCAACCTGAATCACTTCCCCTTATCATTATTTAAAACAATTTAATGATAAATGTTCCATCATTTAATGACACAGATCATAATTCATAGATTAGCTGTACAAAAGTTGATTTACGTTGTGTGCATGGCGGGTGGAGATATATATCCGCTGTTGGGAAATTTGTAATTCCATAATCACGATTTTATAACGATCAGAATAAATGCTAAGTACGAGTCGGACGGGTCACGAAGGGGCCCGTATGTTTTCTATTGCCATGCAACAAGTAGTAGTTTATTGTATGGAGATAGTAGATAATTGATATTGCCCTCTTACATTTAATTATTTTTTAAATCTTACTATTAATTATATTTTTATTATAGCGGCTATAGTCATCAGCAGTTATCATGACCACCAAACATCAAAAACATTTCATGTATCTTCTCATTATAATTCAAAATATACTGCGACAGACGAAAGTACGGCGAAGTATCTGTATGAGTTCCGTTGGCATTATTTGTGTAAGGAACTCTAACTTGATATAATAATAATAATATAGCATTTTATTCAGATCTAGCAGCTTGACCTAATAACAAAATTCTAAATCACTTAATCTTAAACTATTCTATTATTTGTTGTTTTTTTTTTCTGTAGATCTGGTTGCCAATCGGCAAAGGCCTCCTCCAACCTTTTCCATTCTGATCTTTCCTGAGCTACTCTATTCCACGCTGTTCCTGCCACTTCTCTGATATCATCATCCCATCTGCGGTCTGCCTCTTTTCCTTTTTCCATCCCTGTAGGGCTAGCATGCGCGCACGACAAAATTTTGTCTACCCTTTTTCTCGTATTAGCTGTATGAAATAATACGAGAAAAGGGGTAGACAACATTTTGTCTTGCGCGCATGCTAAGCCCTCTGTGATACCAACTTGTCACTCTTTTGCTCCATTTGTCCTCACCTCTTGTTATATGACCTGCCCATCTCCATCTCCATTTTATACATTATTTTATTATTCTTTTACATCTTTTTTTTCTTTTTGAAAGTAAATGTGTCGGAGTTTTATAACAGAGTTGATAGCCTTTTTCTTAGCCCCGTCACGAAACTTCGGTTCCTTACGGAACCCCAAAAGTATAATGTCCGTATTTATTAGACACGGTACATCTCTAATGGGGTAGGACATAAAAATGCAAATTTTATTCCACGGCTGCGGTTTTATTTATTGTGATGATCACGAAAGGCCAAGGATACACGAAAGTGATCACGTTTGGTCATGGTGGGCGATCGGAACTGCCAGGGTTCCGTGATATGAAAGGAGGAAATACAAATGAGTGCTAGAATGGATTTAAGCTTAGTTTGCTATAATAAATAAAATATTAATTACTTATTGGTTTTTTCAATATTTTTAATGGAATAGAAAGCTTAAACCATCATCATCATCATCATCAGCCTCTATCTTTAACCATACTAAGTATATTTTGCTTAGGTTTGTTCCGGAAAGTAAGACAGAAGGGTCCCATCGCCCTATCCCTCCCCACTAACCTGCTACGATTATAGGGACCGAAATAATGGGACATGCGCGATAGTACTTTCAAGTAGGAAGTTTTGCTCCCTAAAGGTCAATTTTTAATTTACCATTTCTGCTACTGCTTCATACCCTTTTCTTCCTTTCCCCTTTCGGCGTTCTAGAGGGCGTCTGCCGACGGTTGTATACAACTGACATATATAATGCCTGTTAGATAAAGAAAAAAGGAAGGCAGATATTTCCGGAGCGGCATATTGAGTTTATTTTCTTGAATCTGCGTTCGAAACGAGTTTTTTGGGAATGCTTTTGATTTTACCTTTTTAATTTTATTCTCATGAAGCTCAGGTGTTTCAAATTTGATAACCTTGACGTGAAATGATCTATTAGGGTGCTAAGTTTTCACATTATAACGGTAAATTATTTACCGGGGTATTTAGTTTCGAGTCTTTTCCGAGAATTAAACCTAATGCACGTGCCACACTGTTGTAGACAAAATTATTCGTCAGACATTTAATATCTATCTTCAGTGTTTGTTTCTAATCCGGTAGTTTTTATGATATTATTTATTCTTTAATTTTCTTATTGTTGAATAAGTTGAATAAAAAACAGCATCGTCTATATCATAATAAAGGATATTGGTTTACAATATCCTGCCACAGCTTGGTGGCAACCTAATGAAAGTCAAGATGGCCTACATATTCGTATTCACTATCACCTCGTATTCACTACTCGCTATGTAAAATTTAACAAAATTAAAAAGTATTGTTCATTTTCCTTTGGCATAATTATTAATCTTTATCTATAAAAATTACGTGTCATGTTGTTTGTCCACGATGAACTCCTCAACTACTGAACCGATTTTAACCAAATTTTGCACACAATGTGCAGTTTGATCCAACTTGAGAGATAGGAAGGATAGTTTAGGTATATCTCAATTTATAATCGCCATTTTTTTATTAATAAATAATAATTTTACTGAATTAAATAGTTTACTACAATATATTTTAACGTATATCTTAGCCACAGCAACACGTGGCCGGCAGTGCCGTCTTTCCGTGCATGGCATTCTGCCCAGGGCCCCACGATTCATGGGGCCCCATTATTTCTATTAGAATATGATTGAGTGATATTAAAAAATGATTTCTTATAAGAATACCTAGACGTACTGCCCTTATTACTAGGTTTATTCTTCTCTAGTCCAAAAATCAGGCTCACAGATCTTAAAATTGTTGTTTTCGTCGGGGCCCCATTATCCTACTGCCCAGGGTTAAAGGGGGTATAGGTGGCCGGGTCTGCTAGTATTTAGTACGTATGACAAAGTTTTAAAATTACTAACAAGTAAAAAATCATGTTATGTCAATATAAATGATAAGCAAATTCTCTGACATGCCACCAGGTATGTGGCCAGCGTCGCACATGGACAACTAATTTACCCGGAGCTAGCCCAGACCACTCTTTCATGACTTGCCTATCCTTAGATGTAAGTTATGTATTGTCTCAGTGCTACAATAATTATACATCCTGTCGTGCCCATCTTTCTGAAACACAGGAAGCTGTTTGACAGAAGAAATAAGCAGGGTGGTGGTAACTGTGCAGACAGCATTGTGCATAGCGTCTCATAATTTTCTTTTTTTTAAATATATATCATAAAATGCATGCAATTTTTACCCGAGCCCCACCCGGCCATGGGCCAATACAAACTCCCAAACCGCACGAAACGCGACAGCATAGCCGTCACTTTACGTCAGTATCATGTGAGCGAGAGGTTCCACCCCGGTCGTGCCGGCCCTATTCAGCTGCAAAGCAGCATAGCACTACCTCTTTCTGAAGTAGAAGTCACTTTTTAGACTTCGCAAGTTGATCTACAATGAGTCGATATTTTAACATGAAGCGTGTGTCAATGTAAACATTAGTCGTTTTGTAAACACACAGTTGTCACAGTTGCTAACACCCACAAACTATACTCCAGTGAATTAGTGAATTAAGTAATATTATATTTGAATAATGCCCACTATTTTTGGCGATGTCCATAACATTATTTATCTTCTGATCTGCATTAAGGTGTGAACGATTTAAATAATGCGCAACATATTTTTGACCTACATTTCGTGTAGACGTTTCAAATTCTACCGGTGGGAGGGAAGCGCTGTGCCGCGCTCCCGACTGCATGGGTACCACCATCTTGCTTGTTTCTCCCGTGAAACAGCTTTGCTGTGTATCGGAGAGAAGGGCAAGACAGGCAGTGTAATTACTGGCACCGATACTCAACATCTCATGTCTCAGGATAGGCAACACATAAATGAGAGTTGCCTGGGCTCGTTCCAGGTAAACTGATTAATGTTCATGGGCGACGTCGACCACTTACAATCAGGTGGCACGTCAGCCAGTTTGCCTATCCAACTGACAAAATAAGTTTGTTTATCCAACTGACATGATGACCAGTTTTGACCGCGCTTTGTATTCATGTGAAAGCAGAAGATAATGCTAGGAGTATGTTCGTAAAGAGATCACGTTATCATTATATTCTGTAAATCAACAGTATATCAATAACAAATCAACAATATGTATCCTGGTATCTGATAATCTGGGTGACTTCTCTTGCTCTCTTACCCAACTTACATCCATGATATTATGAAGATTTTTTTCGGATTACGCCTACCAATCGTTCCCTCCTGCTATTCGTTTGTAGCCGGGATCAGTGGTAACCTCCAAAAGACCCTTTGATACGATCTAGGGAGCCCGAGGGTTGCGTTTAAGCTTCCTTGGGACCCGCATAAAGGAGGAATAAGAAATAATTTTCAGTTTCTCTCCCCAATTAAAAGATACCTACTCAAAATTTCAGCAAAATGGGGGGTGGGCAATCAGTACGCTCGACTCACTTCCAACGCCCGTTGGCAACCGACGCAGATCCCGTGGATGTGGAGCCCGAGGAGCATCATATCAGCATATCAAATAAGATGGTGAGTGAGAATTGCTCGTTTTGTGGCTCGACTGTGTGGTCGACGCTGCACGTAGTTTAATCTAACTATAACCACAGAATAAATAATAGTAACCATACTAGTCAGTGAAAGAAAATGCTTTTTAGGCTGTGAGTAAGGCTGATTTGTCACGCTCGGAGGCGAAAGACTCGATCGGGTGAACTCGGGACCGCCGAGTGTGCCCGAGCGATAAAGTAGGTACAGTCAGCTCTTTTCACTTCAATCGGCAGTGCCTATGACTGGTTAGGTTTATCGTTCACTGAGTACTAGTAGTATAACTATGTTTAAGTCATCGTCGTCATAATATAAGAACTATTGGATATGGATCTCCGTCAATAAATGCACCGTAACCATGTTCGTAGAATTTGAAACGTCGGAAATCTAAAACCGAATTATTAATATTATGTTACTGTTACATGTTTAAATAACTGTAAGTACCTTTTTTCTTGTGATTTTTTGGGCTACCTAGATACTTTTTTTTTTCTCTCTGCTTTTTATACTCAAAGGTTGTCTAGCAGAAATTGCTATTCAAGCAATAAGGCCGCCTTTGTGTACATAATTTTGTTAATTTTAAGTTAAGTTTAGTAATTTTTATACCTTTTGTGTGCACAAAGTATAATTCATTGATTCATCTAATTTAATACCTATAAGTATTAATATTTCTTACGTAGTTTGGATGTGGCGGAAATATTCGAGACCACTTATCCCATTGCAAATATTTCTCCAATACAAGCAGTACAGTACAACCAGTACAAGATATGTTATCAACTAGCTCTTGCCCGCAGCTTCGCCTGCGTTAACTAAGATTTACAGCCGTATCAGCTTTGATGATTTTTTTTTTGTACCTAGCCTCAGTTACTCCTTATAACATCAGCTAGCTACTAGTGAAAGTCCCATCAAAATCAGCCCAGCCGTTTCAGAGATTAGCCTGAACAGACAGACAAATAGACAAAATTTGTCATTGTTTACATCCACAACAGGCTGACCTATTGGTCTATTGGCTAGTGACCCTGACTGCTAAACCGTCGTGGGTTCGATCCCCACCCTGGACAAATGTTTGTGTGATGAGCATGATCATTTGTTCTGTGTCTGGGTGTAGTTTATCTATAATATTATGTATTGTATTTAGAAATATATAAGTATTTATCAGTTGTGTGGTTACCATAAGAAGACTCTGCCTAATTTGGGATCAGATGGCCGTGTGTGAGTTGTCCCAACAGATTATATTATATTATCCATTTTATGCATTTAGTAAAAAGCGGTAATTGTAAGTAAACGCGGGCGAAGCTGCGGGCTACGGCTAGTCTATACTAATATTATAAAACTGAACAGTTTGTTTGTTTGTTTGTTTGAACGCGCTAATCGCAGGAACTACTGGTACGAATTGAAAAATTATTTTTGTGTTGGATAGACCATTTATAGAGGAAGGCTATAGGCTATATAACATTACGCTGCGACTAATAGGAGCGAAGCAACAGTGGAAAATGTGTAAAAAACGGGGAAAATTATTCATCTTTGAGTGCTTCCGTTGCGTGCGCTGCGAAAACGGTTCAAGATACACAAAAAAATATGTGTGAAAGAATTATTTCTCTTTAAATGATCTAAAAAAAGTCCGTGACAGTATATGTCTATCTTTTAAGATTAACTCACAAGAAAGTAAAAGTCGGAAAAATTTAAGCCACTTGGAGCTTACTTTCAAAACGCACCCTTATTCCCTTTAGAGATATAACAAAAAAAGTAGGAAAATGATCATCATCGGTACGGATACGTCCGTAAATATAAAATAACGCGGGCGCAGCTTCGGCCAACAGCTAGTATTATATTAATCTAAAAGTTGGTAAGCTTTTGTTTGTTTATCGTTTACACATAAATGTATTTACATGAACGTATAGTAATAAAAACATAAGTATTAGAAGAAATACATACAACAAGAGCAGGTACCTACTGCTGTGCTGCATCTGCTTTGGTTTTATTTATTTACTTTCAGTTCACTTCCGTTACGTTACATAGGTATTATTTTGATAGTCTGTCCGTCGAGTCCATAAGGGTGTAGATACCGCAAGATATCAAAGACATTCTAGGCATGGTGACTCAAAACCCCCGGATACGAACCTGTATCACTCAGGAATGTCGATGACCTCCCTCGACAAGGATAAAACGAAACTTGTTGATGAAATTAATACTTTTAATAAAAACACATGTTTACCCAAGTAACATCGAAAATTGGTATTTTAATTAAAACCCATTGTCAACTTTTAAAATAGGATGCTAGTTTCACTTTTTACTGGTATAAAATTGAAATAAGTATGTCTTTATTTTTTTTTATTATTGCTATTAAATGGAGATAATATATAATAATTCTACAAAAATCGTGTGTCTACAAAGATAAAGTCAACGGTCGAAACTGTGTGTTTTAACTAGTTTATTTATTACTATGTTGATATAATGTCTTCCGTAAACAAAGTACAAAAAAGCCGATATTCTAAGTAATCAATAAAATGTTTTTGTGAACGCCCAAAAATAGATGTTGTACAGTGACGTCATCGATGGAATAGGGTGGGGTAAGTAGGGATAGTTTCTTAGTCATAGGAGTGGGAAGAGGTAATAGGATATTTGATTTCTTAAGTGAGCCTCACTTACTGTACCGATTGAGCTTAAAGGCCATCAGGCCGAAAAGTCTAGCCCTTCCGAAAAAAAAAAAGAAATAGGATATTGAGATAAAAAATGAATGAATTAATTTAATTTTGCATGACTGATTTTCATCTAATAATAGTGATGTAAGTTGCAAACAGACCACTTACGACAATCGAGGTAATTACATGCCTTAGCAATTACTAGATTATTATGTTATTGTAGGTTGAACGTTTGGTAGAAGACGCGGCGCTGATCGGAAACATTTCTTTGGGTGCACCAAGTCTAAATGCGGACAAGGAGAAGATTTATATTGAAAAATTAAAGAACATGGACGAAACTCACTCTGAAAAATACGGGTGAGTGTAACACAGTTTGACACAAAAACACAGTTACATACATCTGCAACCTATATTAGTCCAGTCAGGGCAGACATTTAAATAGAAAAAAATCCGGGGAGCGATTTTTTTTAAACGTCGGGGTGGGGGTTGGAAGTATAAATCTCGATTTTCTAACTAATCCCGGTAAAGGATTAGTCGCCATCTTATTTTAAAGTTCAATTTTTTCGTTTTTCTGAAATAACTCGTTAATTTTCAACTTGAGAGCAAAAATGGCATTATCCAAAGTTGTTGGAAATTTAATTTCTCATAAGGTTGGTTTACATTATCATTTTTACGCTAGGATCAATATCGTAGTCTTCCTCCAGCAGGAGATCCCTTATGTTAGTTACATTTTCACACGTCTCTCCGCTGCAGACATAAAACAGAGCACTTGAGGCCCGCTTTACGCCAGCCGCACATCTTTCCGAACTTGGATTTGCATTTGCAGGAAATTAATTTGAGCAAAGACTCCGGTGCTGGGTCAGCGATGGTTGTAATCGGTTCCAACCCACGATTTGTTTTCTTCCAATCCCAATCCGTTGCGAGTATCAAGTGCGAGAACCAAAGTTGAAGAAAATAAAATTGTTTTATTATAATTTTTTGATAAACTTGATAGTATGACTCTGAAAATATTGATACTAGCGTAAAATGATAATGATCAAACTTGTGAGAAATTAAATTTCCAACAACTTTGGATACCGCCATTTTTGCTCTAAAGTTTTAAAAAAATCGCCCCCCGGATTTTTTCTATTTCAGGCTAGTTTTACGTCTGTCCCGACTGGACTATATATTCTCTTTATCTGGCACCGAGTTGTGCGTTCCCTTCCCCCTTCTGTCCTACAGACAGTTAAGCACCTGAGAGAAGAAATTATGAAGATGGCAGGTCAGTGCCAGGTTTTACCATTAAATCTTACATCACAGGATAGACAAACAAATGAGTTACCTGGGCTAGTCAAGGGTAAGATCGTTGATATTCATGGGCGACGTTGACCGCTTACTATCACGTGGTTCGTCTGCCAGTTTTGGCTACAACAGCAAAACTGCTTGACAGACATTAGTCATGTGAACGTTAGCGCCTCCTAGGAGTAATAGTATTATGTGTTGGCGCCACACCAAGAAAATCGTTAAATCTTTATATATAATTCTTCTGTACGTGTGTATGTCACTGAACTCCTCCTAAGCGGCTGGACCGATCTTGAAGAATTTTATTTTGTGTGTTCAAGTGGATTCGAGAATGGTTTAGAATTTAGATTCACAAAAAAAAATATTTTGTACAGGAGTCTGTCGGTGCCACTAGTTACGTTTATATAATAATAATAACTGTAAATAACATTCGTTGCTCATAGCAAAATATTTTTTTAAAAAGAACCAGTTTAATAAATAACTGAAATTCCTCATACTTTTGCAGCCTTTGTACAGCAGCAGGTATCAATTAAAAGTTTTTACTTTTTATCAAGATAAGCGTAATTAAAGATAATCCCTCTTTAAGATAAAATGATAGAGTATAAAATTTAAAAAGCAACGTATGGTCTACAACAAAAATCCCAAATCTCAGCGTAGCTGACCTTTCATACATGAGTATGCTCTTTTCTTGAAGAACTCTAAGTGTCCTGACGGAAATAAAATACCGCAAGCAAGAAATTCCTTAAAAATCGCACGTTTAAAGATTATTTTACTTTGCACATATTTTTCTGCCGACGGTGATGTTCTTCGCAGAATGTGAGAAAACTCATCAACTCAAACGCAGAAAGGAGCTTTCTGCGGTTAGGTTACTTTATTATAATATAAAGTTATCGCGGAGCTTTCTGCCGTGCCGTCTCTGGGTTCACAAGGTCGCATCCTTCAGGGCAGAAAATCATCCCCACCATGGTTCAGGCCTTGTCGTGGCCGTGGGGCTCAGTAACCTAGGGTGAGCGGTGCACCGTGTGCGAAGCTAATTGGGCCGAGGGGGCTCTTTGTACCCCTCTTATAAGAAGAGGGGACAGAAGAGCAGGGGGCAAGGGATGAGGATGGGAACCTCACCCCATTGTACTGTCCCGACGTTGGGAGGGGTTGTTCTGTGGTGCGGGACAACCCCATCTGTGGAGGTGGCGTCCGTCCTTTGCGGGACTGACTAGCCGTCGAGGTGCCCTGTTTGTTTTCTAGATCCGGGGCCCCTCACCAAAGGCGGCATTGTGGGCACTCGCCGGGTTTTAGTGGGTAGAGCTGCGTCCATTTACCAGCTGTCGGGCGCAGCGAGTCCCACATACCCGCGTGGGGAGACCCACTCCCCCGCGGGATGCCTCAGAGCATTTCCCGGCATTAAAGAAAAAAAAAAAAAAAAAGGGCAGAAAATCATTTTGCCTGACAAAGGAATCATTACTTATACGGCCAATGTCATATAAATTGGCAAAACGCAATTGTTTACTATCATTGTGCCGTAAAAGGCGATGCATATAGCTTTGTTTAAAAAAAAATAAAAGTTATGTTTATGGCGGGAATAGCGATCGCTAAATATAGTAGAGAGTATATTGAGGTTTTTTACGATTACGAGTAACGATCCATTGAAACTTTATTGTACTAGTTCCCAAAGTTTAGAAAAGTTGAATTTTCAGTTGGAATTTTTATTAATCAATAATCACTTTTTAGTCTCAGCCTTTTTGGAACATATTATCAAATAATAAATGAGTACATCATAATAATTTACATATTTGCCAAAAAATATTGTAAAATAGTTTTTTTTTCGGAAGGGCTACACTTTTCAGCCTGATGGCCTTTAAGCTCAATCGGTATAGTAAATGAGCAGATGGCTCAATTAAGAAATATTCGAAAAGGGGCGCCCTCCTCCGCGGTTATCGCGCGCGCTGCTCGGGAGAGCAGGATTTGGACTAGTCAAATCCGATACGATCGACGAATATTTTACGGTTGAATTTAACCTATCATCATGAGGGCCGGCCCTCGGAGAGGGAGGCGGGTCATGCACGGTGCCCACTGCCCAAGCAATCTAGCGATAGGTTTGTGTCTACTCGTATCGGATTAGAACCTAAGCTTCCGCGATTATAATACATAAATCTAAAAATGACGTTTTCGTACTAACTGATCGCTTCGAAGCAATTTCTTCTAGACATTTTTTGACGACAGGCTGTTAACAAACATTAGGTAGGTACATGTACATCAAGGTTTTATAACTTGAATATTAAATAAATAAAAGTTCTGTTTAGTAGGGCAGAAAAGATAATGTTAGATATTACTTCCGGGGAATTGGGTGAAATGGTCCCGTTAGTGAGGACTGATCGCCCGTCTGGCCTTGCTGGCGTCCCCACCCCTTAAATAATAATAATAGATATTACTTCTACGGATAAATTGACAACGATATCGGACGAACTAGCTGGTGCTCGCAGCTTCGCCCGCGTTAACAGATTTACAATCGTATTCAGATTGCTGATGATTATTCTAAAGCTTATTTTACACAGTGGTAGTATGTGTAGTAGACTGATGTAGCTTTCTAATGGCAAAATAATTTTTGAAATCAGTCCAATAGTTTTTGAGTTGATTCGATACCTACATACAAAAACACACATATTTCCTCTTTATAATATGATTGTAAATAGAGATAAGGAAATGATTTTATAAGCATAACGAGTGGAGATGAGGCGAAGCTTATAGACGAAATCCTAGCACGAAAAGCAATAAATTATTCGTGGATAGAAATCTTTGGAAATTGTCGCTTGGTTAGTATTGATTTACCTCTGCACTAGGTAATAATGCAATATAATATTAGGGCTTAAAAATAGGTTTTGGTTATATCTAGCAGACCCGACAGACGTTGTACTATCGAAAACACTTTTCTCCGAAATTGTGATTCTAAATCCACTTGAACACAAACAAAAAAAAATCATCAAAATCATACACAAATAGCATACACACGCAGAGAATTATATTACACATATGTGTCTAATGTAACTTCTACTTATATAAGTAGAAGTTACATTAGATATTTTGTTATTCATAAGTGGTAAGGTTTAGAAACAATGAAAGCGTTCAAAAATATATCAATTTTCATGATTTTCGCATTATACCATCTTTACTACCTTCTATAATAACGAAGCCGACAGCGAAATCCGTTTAGAAAATATCGATGCAAAAACAGACAAACACAAAAATGGACTTTAATTTATAACAAGTATGTAAAGTTATCTGATCAAGTGTATTTATTAAGAAAGTTTGGGCTTTATTTTAACATCACATTATAAATACACTGCCAGTATTACGCAAGTAAATCCACGTAACACAGTAGTTATTAAGTAGACACTTTGAGAATCGCTGTAGTAGGTATATAGGTACTAATTATAAATAAATTAAATACTTCCTTATTTGAGCCCAACAACCCTTTTGTTTTTCTGACTTACGTTGTTTTTGTATTTGGCTATAATGCTGGATATAAGAAAAAGTAATTTCTCTATTGTCGAACACCTGGATACAAGCATGGAGTATTGAAGTAAAGAGACCTTACATAAAGGAAAAAAAATAGTGTCCATTTTTAGCTGTAAACAACAGTTAAAAAACCGTCTACGATGGCGTGAACGAGTGTGAAATGGATGTGAACGAGTATGATCTGAAGTAGCAGTTTTAGACGAATTGCATATGTTTAAACTATTTAGGTAATATAGATTGTGTGTGTGTGTGTGTGCGCGCGCGTGTGTATGTGTGTGAGTGAGTGTATCACAAAATACAATATAAGGAGCGGTTATCATTTTTAAACGACTTCGAAAAGGAGGAAGTTATATGTTCGTGTGTATATATATATTTTTTTAAATGTATGTTCACCGATTTCTCCGTTAATTGTGGACCGATTTTTAAAATTCTTTTTTATTCAAAAGAGTGTACTTCCGAGGTTGTCCCATGATAAGGAAACCAGGATCTGATGATGGCATCCCAGAGAAATCGAGGGGAACTTTCGAAAATCGTAGGAGTAACTAGTGCGTTTAATATTTTTTTTTATTAAGTATTTTAAAGCACTACAATTTCATGAAGGTCTAATTATCCTTATTGCAACACTCCGTGGACGAACAATTTTTGTTGGCTTTAACTCATTTTCGGACACCCAAACTCGTGACTGGTTTTTTGTTTCGGGTTCGTACGCGTATATCCAGGATTCGTCACCTGATACGATGTTGTATACAGCATTTGAGGATCCTGCGTGGAATCTTTCGAGAGTTCTGACGCACCAAGTAACGCGAGCCGCTCTTTGCTCTTCACAGAGCAAATGCGGTATCCATCGGGAAAACAACTTTTTTACGCCTAATTGTTCATGCAAGATTATTTGTATTTGACTCATGCCAATGTCTAAAGTTGCCTGAATTTCGCGGTATGTCACATGTCGATCTTCCTCAATCAGCTTACGCACATCATCAACGTTTTCTTGGGTGACTGCAGTTTTTGGACGACCTTGACGGGGATCATCACTGAGCTTGACACGTCCACGTTGAAATTCAGCAAACCAGCGATAAATTGTGGTTTTAGATGGGGCTTCATCACCAAATCATCCGGTCAACACACTGTTTTTGTGTTAAACCACTTCGAAAGTCATAATAAATCATCGCTCTAGAATTTTCTCGAGTCAATTCCATTTTCTCAACGACTAAACAAGTTTGACAAGACCTTGTGACAAGACCGAGAATCTTTTTTTGAAGAAATAAATGGTATTTTAAAAAGATTTTAAAATGACAGGAACAGTGGAAATATTCCATTCCCGATAATTTTAGTGCAGCCTTTGTATAACTACAAATTCGACAATTCCTAGTTTTTATGTTGCAAATTAGTATTTTGTTACTTAAGGTTTTTTAAATTATTGATTTCTTAAATTTTATTTAGCGTAGGTATATAGACATTTATTTAAAAAGAACTTAATTTGCATAAAGTATACAATATATTTTAATACTTGTATTGGTTCCTATTAATATAATATAATAATATCCAACCCTTATATGTCCCACTGCTGGGCACTATAAGTCTCCTCCTCAAAATTAGTCTAAGAGGGTTTTTGTGCCATAGTTCACCAATGCCCAATGCAGGTTGGTGAACTTCACACACCTTCAAAGACTTTTATCTCATCAGGCATGCAGGTTTCACGATGTTTCTTTCACTTGTGAGCAAGCGATGGTCAGGTGCAGGTAGAAATTTAGAAAAACCCATTTCTAGGCATCACAGGATGGAACCCGGACCTCTCGGCTCTCACTCAAGAGGCCGAGCCCATACCTCCTGGGCCATCGTTGGTTCCTAAAGATAGTACTTAGGTAGATATTATATTCTAAAAAAAATAGGTACAGAAAAAAGGTGTTACTCAAAAAACTCTTTGCTGATGCTGCGAGGACAACTTTTTACAAAATTTTATGATCATGGGTCAATTGATCTTACAGGTTTTCATTTTACATACCAACAGACTGACAGACGGCCAACGACGTTATCAAGGGTTTTGTCATTTTGAGAACCTGTTTAGAATGATGTCATTAACATCAAAGTCTTTCTAGGATAAGAGTGGAAGACCTGAATGCACTAATAACACGGGTGGAAAAGCGGACAGCAAACGTGGTGTATGTTGAGCCAGTGTGCACCGAGTGCAAGGACAGTGTCATCGAGTGCTATCGCAAAAGAGAATACACAGATGGCGTACAGTGTGGGGATGCAATTGGTATTCTTTTACACATTATTATTATCTTGTTCCTTCAGAACTGTCTAATTTATGACAAAGAACCTGATAAGATTCTATATCAAATAACGAACAAGACATTGCTATTTTATTTTCATAGGCTCTTTTTTCAAGTTTCATCACGTTATTATTACTGACATTTCAAACAAAAATATTTTTTAAATAGAAAAGTCGCTTCACCTGGTGGTACCGGCGGGCTTTGCAAGTGCTTTGCCAGCCCATGCTGCCGGCCCGGGCATGCCGGGCAAATATGAATTTGCTCTTTTGTAAGGTTCCCGTAATATATTAAAGTATCACTGCGGAAATACCGCAGATGGCAGCTGGTGCCTGATTCCATTTATATATTATATTATTTTTTTCAGGATCATTTACTGCTTGCGTCCAAGAGGCAGCTAGGCATCGTTTGCTTGCTCACACAGAACGGGAGGCACATGAACGCGAGAGGAGGGAACGATGTGTGGCGCGCGCCCGCCATCATGCCCTACGAGATTTAGGAGCGCCTGTCACCGCGCAATAGCAATTGACAAAAATAATTTAGGTATAAACTTGTATTTCGTATTTTATTCCCCGTTTAAATGATAATATTCGGTATTATATATTATATATCTTTCATAATATTTTATTAAATATGTACAATATGTTATAATATTATTTGATAAAGTTTTATGGCTTGTTCTCATGGTTTTTTATTTAATCGTTTTATATTATGTCGTGAACCACTTCTTTTGTGACGAACTATGTATATTTGTGTTGGTCTTTAATTCCAAAAGGCAAATATCAGAAATTGGTACCTATTATTTTAATATCAGAAATATACTTATTGTATGGTTTTTACTTGTAGTGTAAATGTGATATAGACGAAAACATAATATAAAGTAGTAGATGAAATACGGAGTAAGTATACCTTTAATATCCATTTGCTGGATTATTTTTTTTATTTTCTGCTGCTTTAATCAGTAATTCAATAAAACACTTTAATATATTTACATCACTATTTTTGTTTTTTTATTATTCTTATTCATATTTATTATTACCTGTTGCTATTTAATTAAAAGACACTTTCTTCTTAACATCGTCTATGGATTTCTTCACGGGGATATATTTTTGTATGCTTATATCGTCATCTGCATTGGTCGGTGACTGTTTGTTTGTGATGGTGTTGGCCGATAGCTGGGCTAGTTTCCTCCGCAGCTCCCTGACCTGGGCAGCGCTGGCCAGTTGTGCCGCACCCCTGGATAATACCTCTGCCCGTAATTGTTCACACTCATTCCTAGAATTTATATTTTTTTTTGTGTTATTAATAGTATTCAAGTTTTATTATCATCTTTATGCTCCTTTTCATTAGTTTGTTATTGTTAAAATGTATGTTAGATGCGAGACGCGAGGTATCGGTCATCTTGTTCATTGAGGAAGACCTACATTCAGCAGGCAGATAGAGGCTGCTGATGATGATGATAATGAATGTATGAACGAAAGTGCTTTGATAATTTTATTATGAAAGCACTTTAGCAAACACTGAAATGTATACTGCCCTATTACTGGCCTTATTATATTTAAAGCATGACCAACTACTGTACTGAGACAATTAACTCTCTAGTTGAAGCCTGAAAAACTCAATCTCCCATAATTTGTATTCTTGAGCTTCATATCCCATCCAGTCATCAGAACAGTCAGACCTTCATATGTGACCAATCTACCCAGCAACCATCCGAGCATGCCAATTTAGTTACACTTTATAAATTATTTTTAATCAGCCTTCATTATATGACAATTATTTTAAAAAACTATAAGTATACAAATATTTCAACATTTTAAACATTTAAATTTTTATTAAAAATCAATTTTAATTAATACATATTATGTTTCATCGTTTTAATTAAATTAATTACATCTTATAATTTATATTTATCATGATTTTTTTATACTATTAGGAAATTACAGATACAATGCTTAAAACAAACAAAATTGTATTAATAATCAAGGCAACAATTAAATTTCTATAATTTGCGTTACAAGCATTTGTGTTATGATTATTTACAATTGACGGAAACATCATAAGAGTTATCTCTACTACTCACATGAGGTGTTCCAAAACGGCTGGCAGCCAACCAGGTGAGGGCTCCTGTAGACGGCTGAACCAGCGACATAACTCTCGCCGCTGCTTCTCACAAGCACCCTCTAGCTGGGTTATGCGCTCCTCGTAGCTTTCTAAATAGAAATTCACATTGATAAATATATGGCATGTTTTCTGTCTTCATCACTCACTTAATACATAGTATCTTCCTTAATGGATTTTACATTCATATTCAGTTTAATCCCAACAACATTATAAGCAATGATTAACAGTAATTACTGTGTAAAATATAACTAATTAATACCAATAAGCTCTCTGTCATAATGGGCTGTAGCTCCGGCCTGTTGTTCCCAGATAGTTTGTTTCTCATGTAGCAGAGTGTCTAATTCAGCTTGCTTATTGGCAAGGTCTCTCCGTAACTATAAAACAACAAATTAGCTTTTACAACATGTATAAGATTTTTTTTTATGTTGGTTCGATAGGCAAAAGAACCACCTGATGGTGAGTGGTCGACATCACTCATGGAACTAGCCCAGGCAACTCATTTATGTGTTGCTTATCCTGATACATAAGATATGTCTCATGATGATAATTCTCATGCCCCTCCCTTCGAAACAGCAAATACGTTTCACAGGACAAACAAGATGGCAGTATCGCACATCCTTCCCACCGGTACCTATACCTTATAATAGTTTTTTATAATTATTGTATGTTACACACAGAATAGAAGCATTTTTTAAGTCAACTGATTTATGTTGCCTACAAAATAGAGTATCTAATATGGATAATCTCTACATATAATTGATTAAATCTGAAGTATTATTGTTTATAAATAAAAATGAATCCCTATTTCCCTTGGTCACGCCATCACGCGTAATTGGCTGGACGATTTCACAAAATCTGTTATTGTAGGGAGAAAGTTCTTATGAATGAAAATATTTAGAATATTGCGCGGAAAATGAGTAAATGTAAGAATACTTAAACACCATATAAAATTTTAGATAAGGCTAGATTATAAATAATTGTCTTATAGCATTAGAATGAACACTTTTTTAAAATATTCTTCATTAATTACACCAATTTGAATACAATATTCATAATCAAGACAGGACTATGTCTGTCGGTTCAGCTAGTTGTTTATAAATACTAATTTATTATATTCATATTGACTCAGAATTTAGAAGATAGTTAATT
The DNA here is from genome assembly GCA_963853865.1 of Helleia helle. Lineage (NCBI taxonomy): Eukaryota > Metazoa > Arthropoda > Insecta > Lepidoptera > Lycaenidae > Helleia > Helleia helle. Next base: position 2,204,144 of record OY971425.1, on the reverse strand, counting down.
GTTACACTTACCCTTGAGTTTGATTGTTTCATTTGTATAAGATTTTTGGCCATTTCTTGTCGCTTATCTTCAACTTCGGCAAACAAAGAGTTGCCTTTTGCAGCTGAAATATGACAATAATAAATTAGTCATCAATGAATACCAAATATCACATTTGGCAACTTTCTTGCAAATGTTTAAACGGATGTCAGAATGATACATTACATTATATCAGGAAAATTAGTCTACATATTATACATACAGTACATTAATAATGTACTAATATTATAAACCAAAGAAGATTTTCTGACTCAGACAATAAAAACGCTTAAATGGCGCTGGACAGATCATATGATGAGATCAAAAATTAATAAGTGGACTCGAGCAATCACCATCTGGTACCCAAGAGACGGTAAGAGAAGAAGAGGAAGACCAATCAAAAGATGGGAGGATGATTTACCACAAGGTTGGAGAAGACTTACACAAGATAGACTCGAGTGGCGCAACAAGGAGGAGGCCTATGTCCTAGGACAACCCGACACCCAAATAGAGTAGCAGAATTATTACCCAAAAAATAAACAAATAATGTGTAACATATTATTATTATTATATATATAAAAAAATAAAAGCATACACAAGTAAACAAAGCAGCAATTTAGTTTAGTCATTTATTAAATTTGTACTCTAGTAGTAAGGTATCGGTGAATAAAGGCTATTTTTATTTATTTATTTATTATAATATTATATAGCTGAAGAGTTTGTTTGTTTGTTTGAACATGCTAATCTCAGGAACGAATGGTCCGATATGAAAATTTCTTTCAGTTTTAGACAGCTTATTTATCGAGGAAGGCTATCTATATAGGCTATAAAACATCACGCTGTGACTTATAGGAGTTGAGTAACGTGGACGAAGCTGCAGGCAACAGTTAGTGTACTAATATTTAAACTGGTGACTAAACAAGAATCCTGATGCTGAGCTGTAGTCAACAGACTGTGAACATCAGCAATCTGTTTGATTTGTGTAAATCCGGTACTTAGTACCAGTGATGATATTGCCAGTTAAAAGAAACAAATAAGGTAGGAATACCCTAATGTTGTAGAGGCCATGGATCTCCATGCAATTGTGGTACTGTTTCACATGTAGAAATCAAGTGGCAGAGGATCAGTGGTGTTGGCATTCATTGAAAAAGGCTTATGTTATGATTATGATATCTTAACGTTGTTATCAAACAAGGGATATCAATCAGATAATAATGAATTACATACCATGCGGTTGTGCTTCTTGTGAATCCACTTGATGTAATATAGCTCTGATTTCTGTCAAATCCGCTAACGCAGCTGCCTCCCGTTCGACCACTGCGTTCAACTCCTCTTTCCGAATCTCAGCCGCTGCTCGCAATTCACCAATCTCAGTCACCAACTCCTCGACTTTTATCCTCCATGATGTTATTTCACTTCTAGCTTCTTCTACCGCCTCCTTTGTCAACGCTAACTCTGACGTCACAGCCGACAATGCAGATCTCGTCTCTTCCAGTTCAGTATTATCACGTTCAGGAGATTCACGGGTCACAACAATTTGTTCATCTTTTATCCGTCGATTTTCCGTTTCAAGAGTCTTGATTTCCACTGAATATCGCTCAACAATTTCGGATCTTTCCTTTCGAAGTGCGGATATTTCCTCTTGCAATGTCGTTATTCGATTAGTGAATTCATTTTTGCGCTTATTTTCATCAGCTTGGTAAGTTTCTAACTCGGAACTAAGATGGCTTTGAACATCTAGTGCAGTTTGATAGCATCTTCTTGTATCGTGTAGCTCCTGTTTTATGCTATCGTAATTATGTGACAAATTATCATATTGTTTTCGAAGTAAATAATATTTTTCACTCAATTCACCTCCCGTTAATTCTTCAGCTTCTGTTATGTTTGTTTTGTTGCTGATTGTCGAGTAATCCATGTTTCTGTTATGTTTTTATAATTAATATTAAGTGGTTTTTTTTGGCAGTAATTACAAAATATTCATTTGTAAACGCTTCACGGTTCACACTTTTGTGTAGACAATAAGAAAATTTAAAACACTTGCTAAATGCTGATTGTTATTAGAACTTAGAACTAAACTTCAAATTTCAAATTTAAACGGCACATCGCTTAGCATTTTTTTTTTTAATAATATTTTATGGCCTGGTTACGAGACCTTTAAGCCAAGTCAGATTTTTACATCGCTTAGCACATCGCAATTTTTTTTTTTTTTAATTAATATTTTATGGCCTGGTTACGAGACCTTTAAGCCAAGCACATCGCAAAGAGCAAAGAGCAAGATTTTTTTATTATTTTCATTTAAACGCATTAGCTACTAGGCTATTAGCCATACAAAATACAATATTCAGTCTGTAATAGGGATGTTGACAGTATTCATATAAAAATATAATTTTGATGTTAATTGGTAGTTTATATGATACAATTCTGAAAAAATACAATATTTTCCCTTATTTTTATATGATTAAATTAATATTTTATAAATAAAATGTAACAAAATTAAAAATAGGTCACGTGATAACAAATGGAAATGACGTCACTTGTTCTTATATAGTGGAAGCGGAAGGATATTGAGGTACTTCTATACACCATTTTCCGTACGCAGTACATATAGTAAAAACAATTTTTCAGGCGTTTTGACAGTGTACACACAAATAGGCACCGTACAACACTTATTAAACTTAGAAGCCATTTTTTAATTAATGACTACTAGAATCATTTTGTCACTTTTACGATGTTTAACAACATATGACGTCACGTGACAAGTGTTAGCGTTTTGGAACGAAATTTAAAATGCATTATAAAATGCAAGATTTTATAGGCATTAGGCGTATTTAAGCAAAAGTTGATAATATTTAGGCCTCCGTTAGATATTTATAAATGATTTAAAAACGTTTCTGAAAATGTCATTTTATTCATAAAATATTAATTTAATCAAATAAAAATAAGGGAAAATATTGTTTTTTTTCAGCTTTCTGTCTAAACTACCAATTAACATCAAAATTATATTTTTATATGAATAATGTCAACATCCCTATATGGAGAAATGGCAGGAAACCCTAAGGAGCGCGGCTTCACCCCTCTAGCCCCCATCAATCAACTAACTTGCCCCATTCCATCCACCCATGGCAGTCCACCAAAATATTCGCCATACAATCACATTATATATCACACAGATTAAGTTTTTAAAACAAACACTATAGAAAACCGCCAGAACAGCCCTACTAAAAAAAACACTCCAGAACGGTAATCCACAAAATTCGCCAACCAATCACAATACATAAAGATCAAGTTTTTAAAACAAACACTATAGAAAACCACTCTGAATGGACAAAACACAAAATAACAATTAATTAACGGAAACCAAAAAAACACAACCGCGCGCCTCGATGCTTCCCGCCATTCCTCGCAAAGAGCAAGAGGGTCTGTAGTCTGCTTTTTTCACTCAAGTTAAATACGCAGAAGTCTTATTCCATTATGCCATTATGTAAATAGTAAGAAAATGAGCATTCGTTTTAAAAATATATGTTTAGGTACTTACCAATGAATACGTTAATATAAATATTATAATATACTTATATCTTTAAATGAGCAATTCTTGTATATATATATATATAATATATATATATAATTATATCGGCTCCAACGATTTTTTATTAATAATAGTTCATGTTAAAAGGCCATAATCCGTGGTACAAGAACGACAATTAGTACCCGATATTATTATGTATTTATTAAAAATTATATAACAAGTACCTTTTTATTATTCCCATCTTTATTGGATCCTTAAAATATAATTAGGTACCTAAATATTATGTATATAATATTTTGAAATATTGTTGTTTTAAAAAAGACAAAACAGTAGTAATACCTACTAAGTACACATTTACTGACACATGAAGTTCTTTGAGATGGAAATGCCTAACAACCCTTTACTTACAGGGTTGCTAGAATCGATGTCATTCCCCAATACGGGGACATTTTGGCACGTTACTGCAACAGCTGGACGTTACTTTACTTACCTGTATTTTAAAAACAACTTTAGCTAGGCTTTTGAAAATTGACACACTTGTTAAGTATTAAATGTTATTTAAAATAATTTATAGTTTTTAGTACTTTTAATTTATATTATGTTACTTTTTCCACTTAAAACGTCACAATAAATAGGTAATCGATGTTTTTGGCTATATGTAAGTATGTATACGGAATAAATATATATAACGGAAATATTATATTTAATAATTTTTATAGTTACTATAAGTATAAAATTATTAAATATAATATGTATTTCCGTTGTCTGGTACCCGTAACACAAGTTCTTCGAGTAGGTACTTAGCACGAGGTCAGATTGACGTGGTGTGAAAACGTCCATACATATTATTATTATTATTATATGGCACATGATCTAAGGTTATTGTTTCTGAAAATATGAACTTTGTAGAATCTTAAAAATAAAAAATAAAAAACGAGCAGCGAGTCAGCGACGGTGTTCACAACGTTCACTTCTTTTTCTAAATACGTTAACCATTGTACGCGTTTAAATTCAAATATTAGTAATTTATAAAAATCATTGTAAATTCAAGAAATATACGTTTATTATAATTGTCCCACATCTTATTCGTCCACAAACATAAATTTGGTTTTTATTTCACTGTAAGCAACTTGTAATTTAACACATGTTCAACTATTTTGTTCATAACATAAACCCAAATTTTGATCGATAAAACTGTCGATAACTTTATTTATGTAGTAACATTTTCGTACTGTGATTCAACATCCGACCGATACAGCATCGGAATCAATATAATCTTCTGATGACATGTATAATTTCACTTTATTTCACTGAATGTCACACTATCAAATAAAATAATACAAGTACAGTGCCACATACTTTTCTTGGCCGGCGGCTGAAATTGGTACTACCATCGGCATTTTGAAATGTTAGACTGACATTGTCAGTTAGCTCTCAAAATACAACTTGCGGAGTTTTGTGTTTTGTGGTTTTTATGAACATCAAACATGCCTGGAGTATTGAAAAGCGATGGCAGAAGCATTGTTTTACGCGTTCTTTCTTTCATGAATGAAGAAAAACGCAACCAAGCGCCAATTACATACTTTTTTTATTAATACCATTACAAAAAGTATATGAACGAGTTGCTGCCGCTATAGGTTAGTGTTACCAGCATAGATAGGGATGAATTTACCTACGTATTAATGAAGCGGAAACTTACTTATTTACTTTTTTTTATTACAGGCGTTAGTGAAAGGTCAGTGCGACGAATGGTATATGACAAGAAACGGGCCGATGAAACAGGGACAAAAGTTTCTACTCCGGGGAAAAGAAGAAAAAGAACAACAGGAAAGATAGAAGTCGACAACTTTGATCTCGGTATCATAAGAAGGAAAGTTCACGAATTTTACTCAGTTAAAAAAGAAATTCCCACTTTACCGAAGTTACTTAATGTTCTTCGAGAAGAAATTGATTTTAAGGGGAGCTGAGAGACCATACGGAAAATATTACATAAACTAGGATTTCGATACAAGAAGACCCAATCTAATAGTTCTTACTGAACGTAATGATATATCCGCATGGAGGGCGACATATTTACAAAAAAATCAGGAAAACGAAGTGTAGTAGTAGTGACAAAAAGAAATCTGTAGTTTTTTTGGACGAAACATATATTCACACTTCGCACACAGCTGGAAAATGTAACTGCATTGCAATGCGGTTGCATTGCCTTGAATTGCAATGTAGTTAGCCATGCAACAATGGCTAACTGAAAAGAACGTGGAATTCCACGAAAGCTATACAAAACCTCAGCTTTATGAACTAATTAAAAGACACAAAGCGGCACCAGAATACGAAATTGATAAATTGATGAAAGATAGTGGACACACGGTGTTAAGATTGCCACCATTGCGATCTTAATGCAATAGAAATGATCTGGAGTTCAATGAAACGGAATGAGCAGAGAAGAACCTTCGGAAATCAAGTACTGAATTGCCTCAGTTGATTGCAGAAGCCTTCGACAGAATATCTGCTGTAGAATGGAAAAAACATTGCGGTCATGTAAAAAAAATGAAAACAAATACAGAGAAAAATATGCGTTTTTAAATGAACCGTTCATTATTAGTTTGGCCAGCGATAGTGAAAGCAAAAGCAGTGATTCTGAAGATGAACATTTTGACTATTCGGGAAATCAAATAATTGATGGAGTTCGTCATCTAGAGTGTGATTCTTCAGATATTGTTTTGTTTGATCATAATTATTGTATCAAAATATAGAGATAAAACACGTGTAGAGTGCTTAAAATGATTAATTAATAATGCTCTTAGCAATAAGCCCGCTATTTGTACTGTTTTGTAATGTTCGTGTTTATTTCTTTCTTGGTGCGTACAATAAATAATTTTACTATCCACCAACACCTAATAAAAATCCAACTAAAACGTATTTATTTTTATTTCTTGCATTATTAATTACAATGTCAAAGTTTTAATTATCGAACGGTTCCGATTGCTAGGTATCTTAAAAGATATTATATTAATAGTACAGGTAACAAAACCTATCATATCAGTATTGTTCCTAAGTTTATGTCACATTTATTTTCCTAGAACTGTAATTTTCTAGATATTAGTATACATTGTTTTATTAAGACACTTCAATAAATTACTTATAAAAACCTGCATCACTTCAAATTTTTCCCCATATAATGGTTAATTTTTATTTACTAGCAATACTAATATCCATGACAGCGACGCTCTTACCGGCCAAGAAAAGTTTGTGGCACTATATGTCACAATAGTCACTGACAAGATTGGCTATATCCTAAAGCGAGCTTCCATTAAAATCTTTTTCAAGCCGCCAAGAAAGATAGGTCAATTCTTACCATCTGTCAAGTGTCATATACCCTTACAATAGGGATGTTGACAGTATTCATATAAAAATATAATTTTGATGTTAATTGGTAGTTTATATGATAGAATTCTGAAAAAATACAATATTGTCCCTTATTTTTATATGATTAAATTAATATTTTATAAATAAAATGTAACAAAATTTAAAATAGGTCACGTGATAACAAACGGAAATGACGTCACCATTTCCTATTTAGCGGAAGCGGAAGAATGTTGACGTATTTTTATACACCATTTTCCGTACGCAGTACATATTGTAAAAACTATTTTTCAGGCGTTTTGACAGTGTACACACACATAGGCACCGTACAACACTTATAAAACTTAGAAGCCATTTTTTATTAAAGACAACTAGAATCATTTTATCACTTTTACGATGTTTAACAACATATGACGTCACGTGACAAGTGTTAGCGTTTTGGAACGAAATTTAAAATGCATTATAAAATGCAAGCTTTTATAGGCATTAGACGTATATTTAGGCCTCCATTAGATATTTATAAATGATTTAAAAAACATTTCTGAAAAATGTCAACATCCCTATATGCAGGAGTATACAAGCTTGATTGCGACTGTGGTCTCACTTATATAGGCCAAACAAAAAGATCTATTAAAAATCGCGTCAATGAACATTCATTGGTCTTAGTCCGTCTGTTGCAGACGATTTAAACAGTGTCAGAGTGATTTAATGACACAGCTCTTTTCGTGGCTGCATAAGCCAATTCGTGAGCGGCAGACTCTGCCACACACTTTGCAGATAAAATGGGTGATGCTAATGGCGGAAGAATCTTGATTGTGTCGCGTCCTTCTAGCCGCCAAAGTCATAAACCAAGCTCGATCAAATGCGTTGCGTCCGTCCTCTACAACTATACGCCACTTGGCACGGTTCTCGGCAGCTGCTTCCCAGTTTCGGTGGTCAATACCAAAGGCGTGCATATCTCGCTTGGCGCAATCCTTGAACCGCAGCATGGGCCTCCCTATGTTACGTTTTGCATTCAATACGGCACCAAGCAAAACTTGCCGAGGCAGGCGCGAGGACTCCATACGATGCACATGCCCTAGCCAGCGCAACCACTTCTGCTTGAGTGACGCCGTGAAGCTAGGCAGCTGTGCAATCTCAAGAACCCGCTTGTTGGTTACTCTGTCCTCCCAAGATATGCCCAGGATTTTACGAAGACAGCGCATGTGGAAGGCGTTTAGTCGAGGTTCTTGATTTGCGTACGTCGACCAGGTTTCAGCTCCGTAAGAGAGTATACTCAAGATGCATGCCTGGTACACGATCATCTTGGTGCGCGTGGTAAGATGTTTATTTTGCCATACTCTCGTATTAAGCTGCCCGAACATGATCGCCGCTTTGCCGATACGAATATCGATCTCCGCGTCAAGCGAGAGATTGTTGGACACGGTAGACCCTAGGTATGTAAACTTGCTCACGACAGTTAGGGGCACACCATCCAACATAATTGTCGGTGTTTCCGTGCTTCCTTGCACCATCACAACGGTTTTTTGGCGTTTATTGACATCGAGAACAATGTACACGCCCGGGAAAACTTCTCCACCATGGTCTGAAGCTCGAGAGCGGAGTTAGCGATAAAAGCTGCATCGTCGGCAAATAAGAGGCTGTCCACGAAAATGTCCTCGCGATTACGCTTGAATTTGAGAAGCTTAATAATGTTGTAGAGCTTCTCATCAGCCCTGGTATAAAGATGGATACCCTGTTGGCCATTGCCGAACGCTTCTCTTAAGAGCAATGAAAAGAATATACCAAACAGGGTAGGGGCCAACACGCAGCCCTGTCGTACACCTTTACGCATTTCAAACGGATCGGATGTGCTTCCGTTGAATACGACAGAACCTTTCATACCTTCATGGAAGCATTTGATTAGACTCAGTAGTTTTAATGGACACCCAATCCTTTCAAGTGCGGCATATAGCCCCTCTCTACTGACCGTGTCGAAAGCCTTATTTAGGTCAACGAACGCTTTAAGCAAAGGTGTGTTCTGCTCCCTACTATTCTCCTGCAGTTGCCGGAGTGTAAATACCATATCTATTGTGGGGCGCTGTGCGCGGAATCCGCACTGTGATTCCGGATACACGCGATAGGCAAGTTTCTGGATTCGTCCTAAGACCACTCGTCCAAAAAGCTTGCCCACTATGCTTAGTAAGGATATACCACGGTAGCAGTTACAATCGCCGCGGTCACCTTTACCTTTGTATAAAGCTATAATATTAGCGTCGCGCATATCTTGCGGTATGTATCCTTTTTCCCAGCATTTCCACAAAAGATTGTGCAGAACAGGTGATGTACACTTGAGCTTGATGATTTCGGCATGGATGCCATCGCTGCCGGGGCTTTTGCCGCATTTTAGCTGCTTGACAGCTTTGACCAATTCCTCTACAGTAGGCGGATCGTCTAATTCCTCCCAGGTGGCCAGTTTCGGCATGTTATGCACAGCATCCGATTGAATGTTCACTGGTTGTGAGTATAGACCGGTGTAATGTTCCACCCATCTTGCCATTTGCCTTTGGCTATTTGATATAATAGTGCCATCAGCTTCTTTTAGTGGTGCTGCCTTCTTAAGAACTGGCCGTAAGCGGTTTTAATTGCTGAGTAAACGCCAGCAAAGTTACCTGTGTCTGCGCAAGATTGAATGCTCTTACAGAGGTCGTTCCAGTAAGCGTTAACAAAGTGTCGTGTACTGCGTTGTAAGTTTGCTTTAGCGATTCTAAGCTCTTCGCGTGATTTCGGACAGAGACTTCCTCGGTAGTTTAGAGCTGCTTGACGTTTGGAATCCAGCAGAGGTTGAAGTTGCTGGATGTTGTCAGCAAACCAGTCCCGTGATTTAGTATCCTGGTGGCCAAATACTTCACAGGCTGTTGTTGTTAGGAGTCTTTTGATTTTACTCCACTCTTCATCCACAGACATAGAGACATCCCAGGAAGCGGTTTCGTTGCGAACCAAAGTCTCATATTTTTGGATCATCTTATCATCTCTGGTATTTTGAAGAGCAATTCGTTTTCTACCGGACGGCCTGGATGAGTGGATTTTTTTTTGTACGACGGTAATACGCGCCACAACGAGAGAGTGGTCTGTGTCGCATTCGGCGCTGTGAAAGGTACGCGTGTGGAGCGTTTCACCTAGGTTTCTCTTTTTGGTAAGTATTAGGTCAAGTTGATGCCAATGACCAGAGCGTGGATGTCTCCAGGAAACCTTACTTGATGGGTTCCCCTTGAAGTAGGTATTGGTAACGCAGAGTGAGTGTCTTGAAGAGAGTTCAAGCAAGCGTTGCCCATTTTCGTTGATCTTACCAATACCATGGGTGCCAATACATTCTGGCCAAGCACTATAATTTTGGCCGACGCGAGCATTAAAATCACCCAAGATGTATAGACGGTCACGGGCTCTTACTTTCTGTATTACAGATTCAAGTTCTTCGTAGAACTGACTTTTGGCTTCATCAGTTGCCATCAATGTCGGAGCGTAGGTGGAGATAAATGTGACGAAACCGCATTTGGTATTTAGACGCAACAACATAATACGCTCTGACACACCGTGTGGTGTTACTATGGATGTCAGGAGGTCATTTTTTACGGCAAATCCAACGCCATGCTCGCGAACGGCGTCAGTGTCTTTACCTTTCCAGAAAAACGTGTAATTTGTTTCCCGAATGGATCCCTCGTCAGGTAGTCTCGTTTCTTGCAATGCACATAATATTGATATATTTAACCGACAGAGCTCTATATCTATCACTGCGGTTTTACGCGGATCTTGTGTGTTCTGTAAACCTCCACCTGTGTTCGGGAGGCCTGTCCTCATAGTACGGACATTCCAAGTCGCAATGCGCATGGCTGTGTTATGTTGGTACTTTCTATTTTTACTATTATTTTTATCTACCGCAGGTGTGCTAGGTAACGGCGCCGATTGTCCAGATATTGTCTGGTGTTCCCTACACCCTAAAAGAACAAACCAACACCGAGACGGATCGGTACCTTACTGGCCGGGGGCTGCCCAGCTTGAAGCGGGCGGTAACCAATCAGTGGGGCTTCGATGGACCCTCCCACTGACGAGAGCGACCCCTAGCGCCCGCGCTTACGTCTATACGCGCAGACTTATAACTGGTAACTGCCACTCCCCGTGTTATTTTCCACGAAGCAGAGCTGGCGCGGGTGGAGTGTCCTCTCCACAGACAGACAGACACTGTGTCGCCTAGGACGCTCTTAAGGAAAACGCAGAGTTGCCTAAGCTCTGCGCCACCCTCTCGACCTCACTGGCTAGGCCCATAGGAACGACGAGTCGATACGTGTGGAGCCAGTTCGGTTGCAGGAGTCTTTCGCATATAGGGCTATGCCACAATTGCCTGACGGGGACCCCATTCCGGGTTTCAAGTGTAGTTTTCCTTCTCAAAGACCCTGATGATTTTGGGCCATGTTTATCCCTCGGTCGCCTTTTACGACCCCCACGGGAAGAAATGGGGTGGTGCTATTCTACTCTGCCGGCACCACACGGTAATGAACATATAGCTGATTTAAAACACTGTCGCTACACTAAGTCTGCCATCTGTGAACATAGTCTTGACAAAGCTCGCCATTATATCAGATTTGATAAACCACAGATACTCGCAAAAGAACACCGATTCCAACCAAGGATGATCCGTGAGGCTATTGAAATTAAAAAACATCCTAATTTCAATCGAGAAGATGGCTGGCTTACCACCTGCTTGGGATCCCATTATTAATATTATCAAAATAAATCAAAATCCAAACTATGTCACATATTAAAGATACAGTTAGCACTTTCTGCGTAGATAGGACTAACCAAAATATTGATGTATCATAGGGTAGTTTCGAATAACTTTGTAACATTAGGACGTATGACACCTCAGTCCTCCCGTGACCATGGTTGCTGTAAAGTATCCGAAACGTCGGGTTTGTAAAAATCTTAATAAACCGCGATAAAATCCTTAAAAAATTGTTTCATTATAATGAGTAAAATTCGCGTATACATTAGAAAACAATAATTTTTATCAAGCCCCATCTGTATATGGCTTGTGAAAATTTTTCCTCAACATCATGATAGTTATATCGACTCTATTTCGTGGGTTAAGAACCAGAGTAGCGTAAGGTCAAAAATTCAAAAAAATCTTTTTTTCACCATTCGCTTTTTTAATCCCCATATTTTTATGTGCCAAAAAACTGGAGCGATGTAGTGTGTAGATTGCTTAGTACAAAAATAACATATGAAGAAAATTGATTATCGTTTACTGCCAGAGTGAAGTATTTCTACTTACAATAATTCTGACATTATTTTGTCAAAAAAGTTAAGAGCACAACGATCGAAACTCGATTTACAGTGCGAATAATACACTGAAGATGTCTTGAAAGTAAACGCTCAAATAACGTATCTTGTCATACGTTTTTAACGCAGAAAGTTTGATTATGTAGCCAAAGCTTGTTTCATGTCAAATAAGCGTAAAGGTACCGTTACTGCTAAAGGGACCTTGTTTCCTGCGCTTTTGTGATTATTTTCCCTGCCAAAAAAACGTATGGGTGCGATACGCTACTATGGCACTAAACAATTAAAGTAATGAAATCAATTTTTATGTCAATAATAGTGTAAAAGCTATATACGTTCTTTTAGCGCGTAATAAATCTTTATTGTTCTGATTCACTTTCGCGTCTAATACGGTCTGTACGTTAGTTTGACACTGACGGATTTTATCGCGGTTTATTAAGGTTTTTACTTTTTTATGTTGGTTGGATAGGCAAACTGGCAGATATTCCACCTGATGGTAAGTGGTCGAGGTCGCACATGAATATACATCATTTGTGTTGCCTACCTGAGACATAAAAAGGTTAAGTAAGAGGTAGCGCCATGCTGCTTTGCATCCAAATTGGGCCGGCACGACCGGGGTTGGTACCTCTCGCTCACACAATACCGGCGTAAAGTGACAGCAATGTAGCGTTTCGTGCGGTTTGTGAGTTTCCGGTGGCCCATTAGGGGGGATAAGAGGGCAACGCATGTGCATAACCTCTGTTTGTGCGGATGTGTATGGGCGTCGATAGTCACCAAAAGGCCTCGATTGCTCGTTTGCCTCCAATGCTATTTAAAAAACCTGTCAAAATAAACATTTTTTAGCTTATTGGCTTTCATAAGCCACGGAATGATATGAGCGATGAATGTTTTGCGTATAATAATATGAATGATGAAGAGAAAGAAGTCAAAAAAGGTGAACATGAAGCTCATTTACAGAGAAAATTACAAGCGAGAAGACAAAGATGAAGCTGGTCACAGTCAGATGGAAGAAGTTGATAACATTCACGCTACTATAATTATAAAGCTGGCCATGAAATCAATATCAATTTTTGATCCGTCCGTCCGTTATTTCACTACTAGTAATTAGGACTGCGTCAAGAATGAATCCTTAAAAAGTATAATAAATGAAACAGGAAGATTTTTGATTTGAATAAAATGAAAACTGTTATGATTAAACAGACACTGATGAGGAGCTGTGCATTGTTTGAAAATCAAAATTAAGGTATTCAGAAGGGGCAGAAGAGCAACCTCGTCACCACCATGGTTCAAGCTTTGTCGTGGCGGTGGGACTCAGAGCCTAGGGTATGCCCAGCACCTTGGGCGAAGCAAATTAAACCGAGGGAGCTACTCTTTGTACCCCTCTTATAAGAAGAGGGGACAAAAGAGAAGGGGAACAAGGGGCGATGATTGGAACGTTACCCCATTGTACTGTCCCGACGTTGGTAGGGGTTGTTCTGTGGTGCGGAACAACCCCTCTGTGGAGGTGGAGTCGGTCCCTTGAGGAGCGGACTAGCCGTCGAGGTACCCTGTTTGCTCATTAGATCCGGGGCACCTCACCAAAGGCGGCATTGGCGGAACTCGCCGGGTTTTAGTGGGTAGAGCTGCGTCCACCTTTCAGGCGCAGCGAGTCCCACATACCCGCCTAGGGAGACCCACTCCCCCGTGGGATAACTCAAAGCATTTCCCGGCGTTAAAGAAAAAGAAAAAACCTCGTCAAGAGTTATTTTTCACAAAGCTTATAGTGGTCACATAGCTATATCAGCAGATAAGTACCATGATTTTCAAAAGCTGTGTCGATCTGGAGTTATTTCTCCAACATATCATGATTTTTTCAAATTTTTTCAAGTCAACCACGAATAATTATTATTTTTAATTATTATTAATTTTAGAAGATTTTTGTTATTATTTGAAGGCCATTTTAACGGAAGTTCCGTTGCATTCCCTAAACTATTAAATTTATATAACAGCCAAAATAACGTATGTCAACCTTTTTTTGAAAAATAAACTTTATTAAAATAAAAACGTTTTTTAACCGCCCAAAAAGTAACACTATTCTGTAGCCGATAAATAAAGCTTTATTATTAGTGAAAATCAGATTTCTAATTATTATAGATTTTTCCATAGAAGACCTATAAGATAGCGATAGGTAAATTTGAGTTGTTTTTTGGCTCTCCTGTAAAGTTGTCATTTTGCCCTTACGCTACTCTAGTTCTTAGCCCGCGATTTACAAACTTTAATGCAGAGAAATAGGGACCTAGGGATGCAAAAATTCACAAAGATTACCCTGTTCTCTATCAACTCTGGTTGACATCCGTAGGTAAAGGTTAATTGTCGAGAACAATAATTAAGAATGTAGGTATGAAATATATCATAATATTATTACACTTATAAAATGTTAAATATATTACTTACCTATTAAAAATTATAATGGAAATACTTATAAAAAAGGACAAACGCTAAGAATGTTTTTTTTTTTTAAATTTGATTTTAAGAAAATATTACTATAAAGGATAATAATATTTAAAAAAATAATGACATTTAGTAAATGGGTCGATCAACTTTTATTGGTCCGACGGTACACGCATCATGTCCCTGAACGATAATTAATAAATATTAAATCATAAAGAGTTAAATTGGTTTTTATTATATTCCTTTTAATATTTTCTAGCATTATTGTGAACAATATTTTACTTATTTTATTAATTTGTGCGTAGTTTCATGGTTGTCCAAGAGACTAAATGCAATTTTCCAGTACTATCACATTTGTCCCCAAGCCACAATGCATTAACAAACTTCGCATCACGAAAAACTTGGACAACCAAAGTGGTTGTCCCATGGACAATTTGGTTGTCCCTAGGACAATAATTATTTAAAACTTACTTTAACAGTTAAATAGTTCATGTTTTGTTTATTACTTGGCTGTTTCGGGAATACATTTTTATTACGCGATTTTATGTCAAGTTTAATTGTAATTTTTACATTTTTTAGATAAGACAATGGGATTGTCGGAGAAAGAAAAGTCAAGACGCTATAGAGAAAGGCTTAAAGCAGACCCAGATAAATTTGCTGAACGGAAAAGAAAAAAAAGAGAAAGTTATCACAAAAATAAAAAGTTGGTTGCGAATATGGAGCCGGAGGAAAAAAATAACTGCAGAATAATTTGGAAATTGCGCAAACAACAACAAAGACGACTAACAAAGGCTGTTCGCAATATCATTAACGATACACCTCCCAGTTCTCCATCCATTTTGCAGGAAATCAATTTACCTTAAGAACAACATGAATCCACTCCACCTCCCTCTTCTCCTGCTGCGTCTTTGAACTCCAGACATAAAAAGAGAGGAAGAAAAAAAATTCGAAGAGATAGAACCAAGTTATATAAAGAAAACTTGAAACTAAAAAATGAAGCAAATAAGTGGAAGGTAAAATATGAAAAACATAAGAAAAGAGCTCATCGTAAGGCTAAAGAAGCACTTGAAGCAAAAGAAAAACAAGCCAGAGAAGAAATTAAATACAGAACCCTAACAAACGCTGTAAAAGAAAGATACAAAAATATAAAGAATAGAAAAGAAAAAAATACGGTGAAGAATATATTTGACAACATTACAAATGCACGGCAAAAGACAACAATTATAAAGGACAGTTTGGGGTTCGCAAAAGGAAATTTCAAGGCAAAGATAACAGGACGCAGAGAAGATTCAGAACTTAGAAAAAAATTTCAATGTTTCTTTTTGACGGATGGCTTATCGAGGAATACCGCTGGAAAAAAAGAAACCGTAACTAGGGGCCATGAGAAAGTACAAAAACGTTACCTTTTGGACTCGTCAAAAAATTTAATCGGAGATTAATCAGTCGATAAAAATGCATCTACTTTTCTGACCGAAAGTATGAATGATAAGAAGGAGGGCAAGGAAAATAAGGCGAAAGCTATGGAGGTCAAACGTAAAGCGGTTTTAGATAACAAAGAAAAAAAGATTGTTCCCAAGAAGAAGATAAAAAGGAATTTCAATAAAAATAATATTAATGAAGATACGACTGAAGAAGAGACTGGAATTATGCCCGAACCATCTAATGACAAAAGTGCTAGGGACGAAGTGTATGAAGATGATGAGGACTTCTCAGTAATAAGAGGAAATTACGGAAAGCTGACTAGAAGACCGGCCGAAGATGATTACGTTTTAGTCATGTTTAATGCAAAAAACCTCAAGGTTTATTACGTCGGAAAGATCATTGAAATAGAGGGCAATGACTGTTATGGAGTGTCATTTATGCGGCTTCTGAACAAAGCCAATATGAAGTTCCGGATGCCTTTAGAGCCAGATCTCGCAAGTGTTGAATTGAAGGAAATCAAGATGATTCTACCAGCACCTAAAATTAACGGAATAGGACGCCGAAACTCAACCTTTTGCTTCCCAGTACGAGTTGCTCCTACTATAAACTTACGTTAAGAAATTTTGTTGACTTTCTTTTTAAGCTAGATTTTAACTACGTTTTCATTTAAACAGTTTTAGCTAGAAGGATAGAATTTTTTTATATTATTGTTTTTTAAGAGTTAAAAAGTGTCTTCCTAGGTTTAAGTAAGAATTTTTATATAACCTCAAGTAAGTTAATAGAGGTTCTACTGAAAATATTGTGATTCTAGTTAGTAATTTAATGAAGCTCAAAGCAAATTTTGTGATTTAAAGTACATTAATGTTAACATTTGGATCTCAAGAAAAACTTAAGAGAGATTGTCTAAGACTGCAATATGATAGATAAGAGAGTAAACTATTTGACTGATTAGAAAAAGTTGTTTTATTTTGAATTCTAAATGTGGACCCTGAAAACCATATCAAATGTAAGTAAATTAGGTATCTTTATATTGTTTTTTATACAACACAATAATAACCTTCTAATAATATAATATTTCAAGGTTAGATGGTGGTCATTATCGTTTGGACAAACAAATAATGTCCCATGGACAACCAAATATGTCTTCTGGACAACTAAGATGTCCCCATATGAAAATCACATTATACTTCATTCATTCAGTTTTATCGAGAATCAGTTCATTTTAATTTAGTAAAATCAATAATACAATACGTAACAACCTCGCCTTAATAGTTTTTTGTAAAAAAATATCACTATTTATGTATAGCTACATATGCTAGTATAGCTTTACTTATTTTTTTTTATATATGAAACATAATTTGGTTGTCCAAAAGACATCATTCGTTTCAATTTTAATAAAAATATTTCGTATTTTGGGTGTACATAGAACAAATATCAAAATATTATTTATTATTTAAAATTAGAAGAATTTGTTTTAATTCTTAAGGGCATTTAACATTTAAAAAAGTACTACTGTGTAAGTTGTCCAAAGGACATTATTTCCCGTGAAAAGATCGGTTAGTGAAGTTAAATCCACAAATGTATTTAATCAACATCACTGCTGCTTATATAATCTTAATCTACGAAGAATCCTCTTCTAAATGAAATAGTAAAATGCTGAAAATGAAGCAAAAAAAAAATAGGAGAAAATTATGCTCGGGACCTTTAAAAATTGATTGACCCAAATACTCATTGCCATAAAACTAAGATCAAGTATCAATAGATTTGACAAGCTTTTTTTTTTTTTTTTGGTTTCGCTGGGGAATGCGTTTAGGCATACCACCGGGTCCGGGGGGACCCGGAGGTTATGTGGGACTCTCTACGCCCGAGCAGGTGGTAAGGTGGACGCAGACTCTACCCACTAAACCCCAGCGGTGTTCTTCTCATCGTTTGGGTGACCTGGCGCGAGAGCTGTGGACGTCCGTACCAGGCCACAACGGTGTGCCGTATGACACTCTTCTCTGGAGGCAGGGGGTGGCATCCCCTCCTCGTTCTCCGCTTAAGGCACACTGAACACACAAGGGTGCCTTATAGCTCGGACCTTAAGCGCGCGCAGCAAATCCCCCGATCGGCCGCGCACAGGTCCCTCACGGCGGTGCGACCGCCTGTCGCCGCCGTGCTCTTCTGCGGGAAGGGGCGCCAGCGCGCTCCCTCTCCCGCTCCGCATCCTCCTTCTGCGTCATCACGTCCTCGCAGAAGGAGAGGACCACCTGCCATGTGCTCTCACTGACAGTCATCGCTCGGATGACTGCAGGGAGCGACAGGTCCGCGCCAACCTCAACGATGAGGGGCGCTCTTGCCTCCGCCCACGCTGGGCACTCCGCCAGGGTGTGGTCTACAGTGTCTTCACTGCTGTTGCAGTGATGACACCCTGGCG
Organism: Helleia helle; assembly: GCA_963853865.1. NCBI lineage: Eukaryota > Metazoa > Arthropoda > Insecta > Lepidoptera > Lycaenidae > Helleia > Helleia helle. Next base: position 2,185,656 of record OY971425.1, on the reverse strand, counting down.
AGTCCTCTGCCCCTGCCACCTTCCACAGATACCTTCCGAAGCATCCATGCCCCGTCAGGATCTGCGCAAGGTGGAAGGTGATGATGCCGTGCCGCCGATCAATCCACTGCTCCAGGATTGGACCGACGGCCAGCACGGTGCGGTGTCCCGCACTAGGCTCCTCTAGCCTCTCCTTCCACTGACGGAGCACTTGCCTTCGTAGGCGGCTCCGCCAGGACACTTCTTCTTCGGAGTTCTCCTCCTCCTCTTCCTCCTCCTCTCCTCGTCGTCTCCACCACGTCTGCGCCAGGGCCCTTGCAACCAGGTCCCACGGCGCTGAGCCCGCCAGTACGCACGCAGCCTCGCATGAGGTCGTACGGTACGCACGGACGGCCCTAACGGCCATGACTCTCTGCGGACGTCGCTGCCTAGACCTTCTAGGCAGCTCCTCGCCTTTTAAATGTAATTGTATAATATAATGTTATGCTTCCTTGTAAATGTAACGACGCTACACTTGGCTGCGTTAAGGTCCAAAAAATTTGTGTTACAATATTGTTCCAACCGAAGAAGATCAGCCTGTAGCTTTTCAGCATCCGAGCTATTTCTGATTTTCGCAAAAATCTTCATGTCATCAGCAAAACAAAGTATATGGGACGAATGAAGACACGAACTGACGTCGTTTACACTGATCACAAATAAAAGCGGACCTAATAACGATCCCTGGGGGACTCCACTAGGAATGGTTACCCAACTAGATATGTAATTGTTAATGACCACTGCCTGAGAACGGTTATCAATATAGGAAGAGAACCACCTCAATAGATCACCCCTGATGCCAATTTGACTTAACTTTTTTAATAGGGTTCTGTACTGGATACGATCAAACGCTTTGCTGTAGTCAGTGTAAACTACGTCAACCTGAACACCATCCTCCATAGCGTCGGTTATAAAAGAGTTAAGCAATATCAGGTTCGTTACTGTAGAGCGGCCCTGAAGAAAGCCATGTTGGTAAGGGCTGAAATTTGATTGCAAAGCCGCCGATAATTGGCCGTGTACTATTTTTTCAAGCATTTTAGCTAGTATACACAACTTGGAAATCGGCCTATAGTTAGTTATTTTCTGCTTATCACCCTTTTTATGAATAGGGGATATATACGCACTTTTCCAAATAGCCGGAACTACGCATTCGTCGAGGGATCGCTTAAACAAGAGAAAAATTGGTAATTTCAGGGACTTGGAGCAATTCTTTAAGAAGTGAGGAGGTAATTTGTCCGGGCCTGCCGATTTAGAAGTATCTAAGCCAAGCAGTAGTTTTTCAACCATATCTGGTGTTACAAATATCTTAGAAATATCCGATACGCTAGTGCTTGAAATAATGGGGCAATGGTCATCGCTTGAAGTATCTGGTTTTAAAAACGTTGAATAGAAGTGAGAAGAAAAGGCGTTGCATATAGACTCGCCAGTATTGTATATATTATTATTGTATTCTAGTTTGTTAGGAATGGCAGCTGATTTTGATTTTGATTTATAATATGACCAGAAATATTTTGGGTTTTCCGTAATTGAGTCTTCGACAGATCGAATATAACTGTCAAAACACTCTTTTTCCATATGTTTAGCCGTACCTCGTAACAGTTTAAAAGATTCCTCGTCTGACCTGTTGCCGTAGGTTTTAAACTTCCGATGGTATTTGGCTTTTTCTTTAAGGACTTTAATTAGTGCCCGCGAGTACCATTTAGGGTATTTTTCATTACCAGTCCATTTAGTAGGGACGTATTTATCGCGTACTGAGTCAATTACCGTATAAAAATAAGCAATGGATTCATCATGGATATTAGATAATTCCGAGTTGATTTCATCATAATTAGCACGGAAATACAAGAACTTTTTATAACTGTCATGTCCCAGTACTGACTCGCAGACACACACAGATAGGTGCAAGCGCCTCACTACAAGCATCTTGTACTGTGACAGAGACATTACATAATACTAAGTCTAATATTTTTCCAAATTTATTCAAAATTCCATTGTATTGTTTCATATTTAAAGAATGTATTTCATCTATTAATAATGTCTCACTTTCACTGGAATAATTATTGGGAACAAAAGAGTGGTCATCATCCGCAGACGGAATCCAAACTATTCCGCTAAGGTTAAAGTCACCTACAATAAGATACTGGTCATAAGGAAATTTTGTGAGTAACCGGTTGACGGAACAGAAATAATTCTGTAACTGTTGAGTAAACGACAATCCTAAGTTTTGGCTGCAAAGGTATAATATACCTACGTGAAGGTTACGTTGAGCAGCGCCACGTGTCTTTATCGGGATTTTTATCCAAAGGTCTTCCGCGCTAGAGTGATATTCAGGCTCAGAGCTAGCCTGCAGGCCACGGCGGACGGCAATCAACACCCCACCCCCCTTGGTTTGACCCAGCGACTCATAATCACGGTCCCTACGAAAGACAATATAACGCCCGTCAAATAATTCTGAATTATTTATATATATAATTAATTATAATGACTATATAGTAATAACAAACCGCTAAAAACATAAATAATAAAAAAGAAAGCTATAAACGTGCTCTTAATATGTGTTTATTTCGAAGATTCCAGTCACCCTATTTATATACCACGTTCTTGGGTAATCTGCCTATAACAAAACTGGTATCACCATATTTTATACACCGACCAAATTAAAAAGTAGTACAAAATGGCTGAAATATTTAACAAACTGTTCGCGAATGAGAATGTTTGTATGGCATTCAAATTTAGTAGATATTTTTTTGTTGGGCACAACAATGAGTGATATTCTGACGAAGACGAAAAAAAGTGTCTATGTCTCTGTCACTCTTGGAGTTTTTCGTATGTTGTTATCTCGTTCCAAAACGGTATTATTATTAGCTTGTCAAATCTTGGCGGTAGCTGGAGTCGCCCAGGTGGTAGCGAGGATCCGGCGTCTTGGGCTCGAAGTGGCCCTGGTGATGCTCGAAATACTCCAGAATGGCAACTTGAAGACGAACGGGGAGTGGCTGATTCCCTCTCCCTTGAGCATGCGTTGGCACTGTAAACTGCCCGAATTCCCGCAGACGTTGATTAACCCCCAACATCACGCTGTATGAAGGTACGCGACCATTCGGAAACCTTTCGCGGTACAAGTCTATCGCACCACGTACACTGTCACCAGATAGAGCATAAGCTCTTACCATCTCCCAATATTCTCCATTTGAAAATTCATTCGACATGATTTAATACGTAATTAGTAATTACGTATTATACGCGATACGCGGTTGACACAAACAAAACAAACGCTCCGGACAATGACGCGTATCGCACTGCCGTGTCTTTGTGTAAAAGCCGACAACGGCATCGCTCGCGCCGGACTTTCTTAGGCCCTGTGCGCACGAGAGTTTTTTGACCGACCGTTAAAAAAGAGTTTGAATGGGACAAATGGATAACCATGTATCTGTTCATACGAAAGCGTTTTTAAAGTGCGGCGCTTTTTTGTCAAGTGCTGTTGGGTTTTCGACCTTAAGTGTTTGGCGTTTCATCGAATTGAGCATAGCAAACTCCAAAGTCGGGTTTTACCGCGACACACTAAAACACTCGTGTGAAGGGGGCCTTAGGTATGGCTCGCGGCAGAACGTTCGGCCACTTTATTTTGTGGTTCGGCGTATTTGATGCATCGTATCTTACCTATTTCATAATACTGTGTTTACTTTAATTCAAGTGTGAAGGATAATTTTGAAAAAAAATAAGACCCCACTTGTAATATATTTTTGGAATGAGGATCTTTAGCTCTATACGCTACTTGAATATGTCCGTTCTTTCAAAAAATCAGGCTGTATAGTTATCTATCAACCAGTTTTTCTATTATTTTAAATACACTTGTTTCAAGAAAATAAGTAGACTTGTTATTATGAATGTGTAATGAATGGTAATGAATGATATCCCTGTAAAATATGTTTGTCCCTTTCGGGTACGCGATTTCATATGATACTTGTTCCTAGTCATAAAAGAAGAAAAATATATATAAAAAACAAACATTATAAAATCTTTTTCAAGATAGCAACAATGGAGAACACAAAAGCGTCAAAATATTATTAAGTATCAAATACACCTACAATCGGAGCGTACATCATGTACATTACATTAGTTTTTATTTCACTTCAATACAATATGCAGTATTTCCGAAGTTATAACGACGAGAAGTTTCAGCCCTTTTTTGAAATTCCGAGATTACACGCGCGCATGCTATGACGTCACACCCCCGTTGTCGAAGTCCAGTGCGCTGATCCTACGAAATTAGGCGCGTCTTGTTTCATTTTGTTTCGATGGTCATCGTTTTCCTATTACAAGTGTGCTTGTATTTTAAAGAAAATATGATATCAAAGATTCCTTCAAAGTCGATGGTTTATTTTCAAGCGGATTTTGTTTTTTAGATTTTCCATAGATGTACTTAAAATAAAATATTTATTATCGGTCTCAGTACTTTTATGATCAAACTTTTTTTCTTGAATTTACCCGATTTTTTCTGTTTCGTTTTTAAAATAAATTCTGTGGTACTTACATCTTAGATTTTTATCTCTTGTCACATCATGGGGTCAATCACAATATCTTGAACTCGAGGAATGGAATCCTCAATATATATTTCTTTAACGTAACATGATTTTCAACTGATTTTGACAAACCTATGAGGCACTATGCCTTTATTGACCCCACCATGGTTCAGGTCTTGAAATGACGTGGCGGTGGGCCTAGCACTTTGGGCAAACATAATTGAGCCGAGGGGGCTCTTTCTACCCCTCTTATAAGAAGAGGGGACAAAAGAGCTGGGGGCAAGGGGCGAGAACTTGAAACTCACCCCATTGTACTGTTCCGACGTTGGGAGGGGTTGTTCTGTGGTGCAGGACAAACCCTCTGTGGAGGGAAGGGTTTTTTTATGTTAGTTGGATAGGCAAACTGGCAAACGTGCCACCTGATGGTAAGTGGTCGACGTCACCCATGAACATAAACATGGAACGAGCCCAGGCAACTCATTTATGTGTTGCCTATCCTGAGACATAAGATGTTAAGTCTCGGTGCCAGTAATTACACTGCCTGTCTTGCCCTTCTCTGCGAAACACAGCAAACCTTTTTCACGGGAGAAACAAGCAAGATGGTGGTACCCATGCAGCCGGGAGCGCCCTACTAAGAAAACCACTCCAGAACGGTTCTCCATAAGATTCGCCAACCAATCACAATATATAAAGATCAAGTTTTTAAAACAAACACTATAGAACCACTCTGAATGGACAAAACACAAAATAACAATTAAATATCGGGAAACCAAAAAAACACAACCGCGCTTCCCGATGCCTCCCGCCATTCCTCTTGTTATTACGAAATATTTTTTTTTTATGTTAGTTGGATAGGCTCGGTGCCAGTCTTGCCCTTCTCTCCGAAACACAGCAAAGCTGTTTCACGGGAGAAACAAGCGAGATAGTGGTACCCATGCAGCCGGGAGCGCGGCACAGCGCTTCCCTCCCACCGGTTTTAGGCTGCGTTTTCGTTTAAAACTCCCAGACAACTTATTTTTTCAGACAGTCCCGCGATTTCACCCGCCTACTTCCCATTACCGTGGGAGTACCTACAGGGATAAATTATAGAAATATATCACAGTAAATTGAAAATATGTAAAAAATATATGTACCTATGTAGGTATTGTGCCTACACTTACCTAATAATTATTATGTTATGCTGATGTGAGTATAAGCTATTATTGTAAAGTGTCATTGAAATCCATTCAGTAGTTTTTGCTTGAAAGAGCGACAAACATTTATCCATACATTCTTACAAACTTTCGCGTTTATAATATTAACTTAGGAAGTAGTATTATGACGTAATCCCTGAGTGACAGTATAAATCTAAGTTAACAAGGGCCACACTGCGGGCCACAGTTATTTATTACAATTTTAATTACTGGCAACCCCCAACCATAACCATTGACAATTAAATATCAATTAAATATCGGGAAACCAAAAAAAACACAACCGCGCGTCCCGATGCCTCCCGCCATTCCTCTTGTTATTACGAAACAATTTTTTTTTATGTTAGTTAGATAGGCTCGTTGCCAGTCTTGCCCTTCTCTCCGAAACACAGCAAAGCTGTTTCACGGGAGAAACAAGCGAGATAGTGGTACCCATGCAGCCGGGAGCGCGGCACAGCGCTTCCCTCCCACCGGTTTTAGGCTGCGTTTTCGTTTAAAACTCCCAGACAACTTATTTTTTCAGACAGTCCCGCGATTTCACCCGCCTACTTCCCATTACCGTGGGAGTACCTACAGGGATAAATTATAGAAATATATCACAGTAAATTGAAAATATGTAAAAAATATATGTACCTATGTAGGTATTGTGCCTACACTTACCTAATAATTATTATGTTATGCTGATGTGAGTATAAGCTATTATTGTAAAGTGTCATTGAAATCCATTCAGTAGTTTTTGCTTGAAAGAGCGACAAACATTTATCCATACATTCTTACAAACTTTCGCGTTTATAATATTAACTTAGGAAGTAGTATTATGACGTAATCCCTGAGTGACAGTATAAATCTAAGTTAACAAGGGCCACACTGCGGGCCACAGTTATTTATTACAATTTTAATTACTGGCAACCCCTAACCATAATTGACCATGAATTTAAAACCTACATGACTAACTTTTGTACCCTTCGTGTAATAAATGATTTGAGGCAACTGACCTGCACAAAATACCAGTACCAATAAAGTATCTTTTTGAACATCAATTGAACCACCGGTTCCAAGGCAAGCCCACTGAGAAGTACCGGCGAAACAAACTCAGTGGAAAAAAATATCAATTCAATATATGAGATTCTATTCTCTGAATCAAATTCTATGTTGAAAGCTTAATATGTCAATCTCATACATTAATGTTTACAGAAAACGTAGTGTTTATATACTTTGTTGGTGTTTAATTCATCAACAAAGTATATAAAAAGTGCCTAAAGCCATTTGTTTAAAGAGGCTGGCCATCTGAGCTTATTAATTAGCAATTAAGCCTGTTCTCGCCTGTCCGGAAACAAATCTTGAGAGAGCAGGATGGTAAAGTTCATGCGGATATTTGATATTTTGAGAGAAACTTTGATTCTCGTGAAAGTTACTTTAACCATAACGAAAGATTGATCCATGTTATGAAATATGTTTTTTTTCCAATGGACCTATGCTAATTGTCAACTGGTTACAATCGGAAAATAGGGATTACTTGAAACAGTAATTCCCCGAATTTGCTATTTTTGATTTTGATACAGATTCTAGCTAATGTTAAAAAGGTTTTCATTATTAGTCATAGCGTCCATTCTTTGTATATTATAATGTAGAATTTCTCAGGGAAGTCCACTTCCTTGAGAAATTCAACATTATAGTTAAAAAAGGTCTTTAATTATCTGTATTTTACGCTTCAGCGTGATAGCATTTTTTTTTTGAAAACGAGATAATAAGAATAAAACAAATATAGATGGCAGTTTAAAATTTTTGTACTTCAACAGTAGGTACTTCTGAGATCTCTACTTAAATCATAAAACAATATATAAAGTAATTGAGACCCCTACAACTAACATAATAATAATAATAACTATGGACGCTTTTACACCACGTCAATCTGGTCCCGTGGTAAGTTCTGGAAGAACTTGTGTTACGGGTACCAGACAACGGAAATATATTTAATACTATACTATATATATTTAAGATTTTTATTATATAAGTAATACACATCCACAACACAGAAAATTTTTTTGTTCCCAGGCGGGATTTGAACCCACAACCTCCGGCTTGAGCGCCTACGCGCTAACCACTAAGCCACAGAGGTCGTCGGTTTTAAGAGTTTTGTGTATACCTACAATACATTACAAAAGTATTTTTGAAAAATATGTAGTACCCTTTGTATGCAAATCAAATATTAAAATTATCTAGAGAAACACATATTAAGTAAAAAAATTGGATTCACTATATATAACAAAACGGGGGCGTTTGATAATTTTGAGTTTTTGAGTAATAAAAATTATCAAAGTACTAAAAGATTCTTTGACGTACCTACACTTGTTATTTAAGACGGTTAAAATATAAGTATTAAAGTAAATAATAATATTTTATGGTGCTATTACAATTTATATATAAAATAATAACCGCTGAGAATAAGGGATCTGTGATGAGCAGCACCTGGAGACCGAACTTCAACATGTCAAGCAAGTACTGCGTGACAACAAGCTTCGGGTACCGCGTCTCCGTCACAGTGAACGTGTGAAACCAGCCACCGTCGAGCGAGTACCTGCTGTGCTACCGTTTATGAAAGGCGTCACTGACAAGATTGGCTTCATCCTAAAGCGAGCTTCTATAAAAACTTATTTCAAGCCGCCTAAAAAGATAGGTCAATTCTTACCATCTGTCAAGTGTCATATACCCTTACAAGATGCAGGAGTATACAAGCTTGATTGTGATTCTGGCCTCTCTTATATAGGCCTAACAAAAAGATCAATTAAAACTCGCGTTAAAGAACATATAGCTGACTTAAAACACCGTCGCTACACTAAGTCTGCAATCTGTGAACATAGTCTAGACAAAGCTCGCCATTATATTAGATTTGATAAACCTCAGATACTCGCAAAAGAACACCGATTCCAACCAAGGATGATCCGCGAGGCTATTGAAATTAAAAAACATCCAAATTTCAATAGAGAAGATGGCTGGCTCTTACCACCTGCTTGGGATCCCATTATTAAAATAATTAAATCAAAAACCAAGCATAATATGCCACAGATTGAAGATGCAGTTAGCACTTTCTGCGTAGAGAGGACTTATTAAAATAATGATGTATCATAGGGTAGTTTCGAATAACTTTGTAACATTAGGACATCTGTCACCTCAGTCGTCCCGTGACCATGGTTGCTGTAAAGTATCCGAAACGTCGGGCTTGTAAAAAATCTTAATAAACCGCGATAAAATCCGTAAAAAAGTGTTTCATTATAACGCTGAGAATAATTTTAAGCAAAATAAATGAATGTTATTATTTTTGCTTCGTACCTAATAACAAATCGTCTCATTCCAATTATCCAAGGAAATGAAAAAAAAAGTTTTGCTAAAAATAGAGCGGTAATGTTATGTGTTTTGTACATATAAAAACTAATTCCGCCAAATTTGTGTTGCGAAGATTTCATATTATGAGTCACTACCAAATAATATTATGAATGTCGAAATAACTTGCAATTTACAAAGTACAAAGGTAATAAAAAAGTAGTTAGTCTTAACCGCAGTTAATGAAACCAGTGGTTAGTTGACACACGTTACGCTTTGTTGAAATACACGTACGTTCTGTCGAATTATTATAATCTATATTACATTGAATCAAAAGTAAAAAAAAGAAAAAAAGTCAAAAAAATATTTCACATTCTACTTTCAAAAGTTTTATAATGAACGTCAAATTGAATAATCAATGTACCTACTAATGCTTTTAAAATAAGAATAGGAACGTCCATGGAACGTCAATGACCTCTATGTGTCAAATATCACTTGAAAAGTACGGTTTGCACAAATACTTATTTGCATAATTAGGTAATAGTTTTAAATCGAATTTAAACGAAAACGTTAAATAGTCGTAAATTATTAATAAAATTAATACCGCCTACCGGTTCCAAAAGTATATTGAGGAGAACCGGCGAAACAAACACAGTGGTGTTTTATGTTACTTGGATAGGCAAACTAGCAGATTCCACCTGATGGTAGGTCAGCGTCGCCCGGAGGAAACTCATTTATGTGTCTTTGTGCCTAATTACCCTGCTATCCTGCCCTTCTCTCCGAAACACAGCAAAGCTGTTTCACGGAAGAAACACGCAGGACGGTCGAACCCAAGCAGACGGGAGCGGCACAGCGCATCCCTCCCACCGGTGAGCTGTAACTTGTAAGGGCTGCCCTCAATTTAGCCCAAAATGTTAATGCCGTATAAAGACCGTATTTGTATCAGTCCAAAGAATACTTGGTTTCCTCAAAAGTAACATTTCCATGTTAAGTACACAAGGATCTTAATTAAAAGGAAAATTAAAACAGTTTTTTTATTAAAACGATGTCATATTTTTATCCTTGAACCATCCAAAATGATATAAAATCCATTCAAATTCAGCTATATATACATATAATGTATATACAACTGTGCTCTGTTAGGAATCTCTAGGAAGACAATCAGGACTGTATAGAATAGAATAGATAGATTTTTAATTTTTTAAATGTAATATCTATTAAGTATAGATATTACATTTTAAAAATTAAAAATATACATCAACTAGATACTAATAAGATAAAATTGTGAAAAACACAAATAATATTTAACACATTTAACAAAAAATACATTAATAAACTTAAAATAAAGCAAAAATATGAATTATAAAATTAAAAGCAAAATGTAGAAAAATATTATATGCCTGTCAATGCCAATAAATAAAATGTGTGGTCAGAGTAACAGTACTGGCCCTGATATTCGATGATATAAAGGAGAGGCAAGAAGTTGACCGTTTGAGGCACGGGCCTTTAATATATAATGGAAATAATAACCATTTAATACAGGACGGATGCTCAACTTACGAAATACCTTTTAATTACTTAATTAAACCAAAATATAGACGTTGTTAGTGTATTATAAAAAAAAGAATTATCTATCAGCTTGTACCGTACTTTTAAAATATAATCTTTTCTATGTAAATGTGTAAATAAAAATAATTAGTCAGAGGTAGTGCCATGATGCTTTGCAGCCAAATTGAGCCGACACGACCGGGGTGGTACCTCTACAACCATGGTTCAGGCCTTGACGTGGTGGTGGGGGTCAGTAGCCTAGGGTGAGCCCAGCACCTTGGCCGAAGCTAATTGAGCCGAGGGGGCTCTTTGTACCGTGTTGGATGCGAGTGGCGAGGGATCGGTCGTCTTGGCGTTCATTCAACGAGGTCTATGTTTAGCAGTAGACGGATAGAGGCTGATGATGATGATGATGAATATAAGAAAGAGGATGTACGTGATCCCCACCATGGTTCGCCTTGTCGTGGCGGTGGGGCTCAGCCGCCTAAGGTGAGCCCAGCACCTTGGGCGAAGCAAATTGAGCCGAGGGAGCTGCTCTTTGTACCCCTCTTATAAGAAGAGGGGACAAAAGAGCAGAGGGCAAGGGGCGAGGACGGGAACCTCACCCCATTGTACTGTCCCGACGTTGGGAGGGGTTGCTCTGTGGTGCGGGACAACCCCTCTGTGGAGATGGCGTCGGTCCACTAAGGGACTGACTAGCCGTCGGGGCACCTCACCAAAGGCGGCATTGATGGCACTCGCCGAGTTTTTGTGGGTAGAGCTGCGTCCACTTTCCAGCTTTCGGGCGCCTCCCATTCCTCCGCGGGATGCCTCAGAGCATTTCCCGGCGTTAAAGAAAAAAAACATGTATAATATGGTGAAATTGTTAGGGTTCAATAGCCAAATGGCAAAAAACGGAACCCTTATAGATTCGTGATGTCTGTCTGTCTGTCCGTTCGTATGTCACAGCCACTTTTTCCGAAACTATAAGAACTATACTGTTGAATCTTGGTAAGTAGATGTATTCTGTTAACCGCATTAAGATTTTTATACAAAGGGAAATAAGCAATAAATTTTGGGGGTCCCCATACACAGAACTGAAACTAAAAAAAAAAATTTCATCAAACCCACACGTGTGGGATATCTATGGATAGGTCTTCAAAAATGATATTGAGGTTTCTAATACCATTTTTTTTAAACTAAATAGTTTGTGCGAGAGACATTTCTAGGAATATTTACGAGACTAACTGACTGTTCAGTCTCGTGAACAAGACATTCGCAGATAGTGCCAAAATATCGAGGTCTTCGAAGCAAAATAAAAAAACATGATAAATCTACTGAAAAGCTTTTTTAGATTGATATAATATCATCTAATTGAAATTTTGGCGTCAATAATTTTAATTTATTTCAGTAGGTGAAAACGAATTTAAACATAACTTGGTGACCTAATAGTTCATGATAAAAACATTATTTTGTTAGTTTTCAATACATGATTAGGTTATTACATATCTCTTTTAAAAAAGAGATTCACATGTTATGAGCAAACGGGACCGATTTAAGCCTTTTAACTTTATTTCTTTAAAATTATATAAGGAATTTCTCCAATTATCTTTCTTAACGCAATAAAATAGCAAAAACCAATTTGTCGTTTACGTTCTTTAGTTATAAGCTCGCGCGTGTATGGAGAGCCTCATCAGGAAGCTCAGTCCCCTCTGGCGCGTATCCGGTATTAGAATTATTGTTTAACAATGCGTTGCCTTATCATTTCGAATAGTCGTTTACGTTTATAAGTTAACTAGCAGCGCCTGGCGATTTCGCTGGCGTACTTTCCATTCCCGTTGGAGTACGGGGATAAATTATAGCCTATGTGATAGAAAAGCTGTTAGCTATTATATTGTAAATTTTAATTCCATTCAGTAGTTTTTACGTGGAAGATTAACAAACATCCATACGTACCTACCAACCTCTTGTTGCACCTAAATAAGTTTTACTTCCTAAAATGAACACTTATGATTTTTTCCAGGTCAAATCACTATCAGTTTTTTTATTTATTCTTTTATTATTCCTAAAATGTTCCTGGCCCTCCGCCATTTCATTTAAGGTTACACAAGTAGACTACAAGCCCATGTCAAAAAATGGATGGGTCATATGAACCACCAGGTGACGTATATAGGACGATATAAGAGCGTAAAATAATAAGATTCAGCACTATGCCGTCACTTGTAAGCTGTCCAACTGAGTGCTGGTGAGAATTCAAAAGTGCAGGTAGAGTGAGTACATTTTGGTCATATATTTTTGTACGGCATTTTTACCCGATAGATCCCTGAAAAATAATAAGAAAGCGCGCAGTGCCGTCAAAAAATGGTGCGCCACAAAGTCAGTTTTTTTTTTTTTGATTTTCTAACAATTTCCAGGGTAAATTTGGTCATTTCATTCTGTACGGCATCAGTTTCATACTGTTTCAGTACAGCTTCTGATCCATTATTCCGCAACGCCGTACAAAAATCATGTGACAAGGGGAAAAAATCGAAGGTTGCAACCCCTTCTCTTTCCGCGGTCCGGGGGGTGATTTGAAACAACATAAAATTAATTTATTTAGAAAGTATTTTATGCATAGATAATATTTTTTTACATGCCGTACATTTTCGTTGGTCCAAAGGTTTGTAGGGGAAAAAAAACTCAAGGAATAATCCATAGAACGAAATGTAAGAAAAATCCATATAACAAAATGTAAGGTGAAATTCATGACGATATTTTTTTATACGGCATTTAGATAGTTTATTTGTACTTAATGCAATAATTTATAAAAAGTTAATGCCGTACAAATCTGAAAATTCATATTGATAAAAAAATAATAAAAATATTAAATAAATATAATTTACATATATATCGCTTACGGAGTGACGTTCTGTTACGACGTTTGCCATTTTTAGGCATATATCTACACCTGCCTATACTGTACTGTGTGCTAAGTAGTCGTGAGTCATAACGTTGTTAAGTTAAGTTAAGTTGTTACCAATAAGCTATGGATGGATTTTAAACGACGGTCGGTACGATTTCGATTGGTTCCACGGCGAGGAATGCCCCCAAAAAGTCAGTGACTTAACGGAACCAGATGAATCAGGCGAAGAAATTGATGACGTCATAGGTAAATAAATAAATCATTACATCTTTAATCTGTACGTAAGACTTGTTTTTTGACAAAAACTTATTCATGTTTCAGAAAATGATAGAAAAGATAATTCGGACGTTCATGAAGACCTTGATTCCGATAGCAACTCAGCGACTGATTCCGATACTGAATGATTTAAATGAAAACCTTATTTTGTTTTATCATCTTTAAATATATTAAATTTTCATTTCATCATTACAATGAAACAAATCAATTATATACATCTATCAATAATGTTTGAAGTATATATTAAAACAAAAAGTATACAAAACTGTGGATACTGGGATTTACAGTTTCAATTCTTGGATATTATATACACCATATATACACACCCTTTCACTTCAGTTAGACGTCATAATGATTTTATCATATTATCAATTGTTCTCTTCTAAAATATGTTAATACTGTACAGTATCAGATGACCATAAAGTACTACACCCTTAAAATGGTAGCGTCATTTTCACCAGCCTAAAAGATATGGTCTGCATTGAAATGTACGGCATCATTTTTTCCTAATTTATTTATCTTAATACTATTTGAAACAAAGGAACAATGTAGAAAATTGCTTTATTTTATTAATCTATGAATATTTAAACTTTTGCAATAATTTAAATTAGTATAAAAAGTATTCTCTATAATCTTTTTTAGGACAGTTTCTTTTGAACGGCAATACTATATAACAATTGTATTTTACAATATCATGTTAAAAAAAAAGTTGCCGTACAGAGTCAAATGATTTTACAGCTTTATAAATCAAGTATACCATGAAATCTAGATAATTATTAATATACACTCGAATGAACAATAATTTTTTAAAGGCATTATTTTTATAGTACTTTTGAGTGCTAGATAATGTTTTGGAACCGAAGCCGTACTTTTTCAAATCACCCCCCGGACCACGAAAAGAGAGGGGGTTGCAACCCTCGATTTTTTCCCCTTGTCACATGATTTTTGTACGGCGTTGCGGAATAATGGATCAGAAGCTGTATTGAAACAGTATGAAACTGATGCCGTACAGAATGAAATGACCAAATTTACCCTGGAAATTGTTAGAAAAAAAAACCGACTTTGTGGCGCACCATTTTTTGACGGCACTGCGCGCTTTCTTATTATTTTTCAGGGATCTATCGATGGTAAAAATGCCGTACAAAAATATATGACCAAAATGTACTCACTCTACCTGCACTTTTGAATTCTCACCAGCACTCAGTTGGACAGCTTACAAGTGACGGCATAGTGCTGAATCTTATTATTTTACGCTCTTATATCGTCCTATATACGTCACCTGGTGGTTCAAATGACCCATCCATTTTTTGACATGGGCTTGTAGTCTAAAGTCGCTCATCATTCAATACAAACGCAGAACAGTAATTATTATAATGTTTAACGTTGACCATGAAAAACTAAGGATAAATTGATCTCGTCGTTATCTATGTGTGTATGTACCCAAAAACGTAAAAAATATACATTAAAAAATACAAGCTTCTAAACTTTCGTATTTCAACACTGATTTTAGCCCAACTTTGGGCGTAAATAAATAGTATACCGAGCACGAAAGCTCAAAAATAAAGCCCGCACAGATATAGTTTAGTTATTCAAAAGATAAAATAAATTTATTTTGAAAATATACACTAATTAGTTTTTCTATAATAACTGTTTTACTAAAAGGACATTTTCGGAATGAATCATTGTGCATTTCATTCTAGCACGCATGTTCGCGCACTATATCTCGTGAGATAGCAATCATTTTATTAGAGTTCGCGGCATCGACTAGTTCAAACTTAAGTGATTACTATTTTGTTTTATATTCCATTTTTGTAAATTGAGAGGATTATGAAATAAGAAAAACTAAAATTCACAAAATAATTTTAGGTTAGAAATATAATCAAAAGAATTTACACATTATGAATAAAATAAAGGAATTCAAAGAAATCGACTTTCAAATCACAACGATGCTAAAGAAGTTTTCACTTCAAAAAACCGACCACGTTGAATTTTTGACCCAAAAACTTCTGCGCAGGTTTTTCCTGACATAAGTCCCAGTTGTGTAACGTTCTCCAGTTCTGGTGTAACAGGTTGTGCACTATTGTCAATTGTAAAGACAATTAGTGGACCAATTATGACGCAACATCAATAATAAATTTCCAAATGATATGAAATTCCTGATTTACTGAGGAGAGTCGGTTTAAAAGGCTGTAGGAGGCCTGTCTCTAGCAGGCGACAGACGATTTATAAATGTGATTATAAGTCACTATTTTTACTTTTTTTTAATAATTCGGCAAAGAAAGAACATAATTATTATGCTATACTAAACGTAGTCCATAAATAAAAATAGAAGTTAAGATTTGAAAACCTCATTTGAGTCTGTAAAAAAGTCCTTCTACGAGTCCTTCTACTTCTATGTACTGTGTTTTTTATGACGAGAGTATTTCGCGCCAACTACAATTTGGCCAACAAAAAGTATTTTTTAAATCTAAAATAAGTCTTGCATAAAATTAATTATAAAATTTAAAAGAGCCTATGATATTTTATTTGCGTTAATTTTAATTATCATAAAAACTAACATGTTGAATTACATCGGTCTTAAATTGTATTTATAGTTATAAAAATATTTTTAGCTTTTGTTATGACTGTTAATTAGGTATTTTCTAATAAAGACTACGGGGCTAACAAGGTTTTTTTTAAGAACTTCATCCACGTTGTATATAATATAGTGTAAGGATTATTATATAATACTAGTTGTTGCCCGCAGCTTCACCCGCGTTATTTTAGATTTACAGGCATATCGTTATCATGAAGACAAAAAAAAATATCTAAAAAAAATTAGGGGTTACCTTAACATTCAGGGGTATGAAAAATAGATGTTGACCGATTCTCAGACCTACCCGATATGGACACCCAATTTCATGAGAACCGGTCGCGCCATTTCGGAGAAGTTCAATTACGTACACAGTGACACGAGAATTTTATATATTAGACTAGATTTTATTCTCAATTTTTTTTTTATATAAGTACCAAAATTATTTTAATATGTAGTTTTAATAAAACAACGTTATTCGCGCCTCGTTTCACATGACTTTAACAAATACAATTTTTGTAAAGATGTTTGTAGACGACAAGTTTTATCAATCAATTTTTATCAAAAGAGGCTATACCGGATGTAATCGTTTAGTGTGCACAGGCGATTATTCCGTAACTATTACAGAAATAAAAAAACTTTAAACTGATTTCGAAAGTACTTCAGCTAATGAGTAAAATGACAATAATAAATTTTTAAAAATAAAACGAGAAATATCCAAAAAATTACATTAAACTCTCTCTTTTTGATATATCTGCCCCGATAGCCCAGTTAGGAATAATCCTACCTCTTAAAGCTTTAAGTCGTGCCTTCGATCCCCACCAATCACAAATCTTTGTAAAATTTATGTTTAAACAATTTTGTGTTGAGTCTTGTATATATTATACATAAACACGGATGGCCGACGCACACAGGTGTAATTTATGCATTTTGTGGACAAAATTGAAAAAAATGAGACACTTGTCTCTTATTCAAAAGTAGTAACCTAAATTGCCATCCAGGTATATAGCGCCATCTATTAGAGACTAGCAAAACTTTTGACATGTTTTATTCTACCACCTACATATTTGAATAAGGTAGTGGTTGTTTATTGGAATCATTTGTTACGATTTTTAATAAAGCTTTAAGATACGTTTTTTTTTGTGAATATTTGGATTGAAATATTATGGATTCCATACCTTCAGGTAAATGTCTTTTTGAACAAATAACTAAAACGTTTATACCACTTTTGAAAGTGATGATATATCGTTTTAAACAAAATACTATTTTTTATCAGTTTATTTTTATTCTCATAGTAAAAAAGTTTATAATCAACCACACTCAACCCGTTTTTTTATATATATAAAAAGTAAATTTCATAGTCTTTAATTTGATACTAAATTTAGCTGCGTCTTCTTGCGTCACTTGAACAACATGTTACATACAAAATCCAACAACGTTGAATTGTAAACGTATTCATAATCAATTTCAGGCAGTTCCCAGCATAACATACCAATTAGCCGAAGAAATCTATTGAGTTTTTATTTGATGGACGTATCTAATGATCATGAGGCTCGATTTCAATGCTTAGTAACAAAAGTTAGGGAAATTACACACTGTAAAGACGAATTACCAAATAATATCAAACAAGAGTTATTTCACTTTATTCACCAATATAAAAAGAAGTGGCAAGATGTTTCAAGAAATAAAAAACGGTTCCAAAATAAATACAGTAACTGGCTAGATACATCTATTAATTTTCCCTCGCAAGAAAGACAAAGAATCTCTAGTGGATCTGCGGGAAGGCCGCAACAAGATTTTGTGGTATGCAGTGAGAGGTCAAAGCGACGAAAAACTCAAGAATTAAGAAGTAGAACAGGAACAATGGAGTTGACATATGCAGCTGAAATGAAGCTCAGATCAGAAGGTAATGTTCGAGCTGCAAAACTTTTAGCTGACATTGCTATAAGCTCAGACTCAGCGAAAAATTATATTAAGAAAGATGATGTTAAGATTGCAAAGCTAACAGAAGATAAAGCACTTTCTTTACTTATTAATGCTATACTAACTAAATATCAGTATAATATTATTAGAAGTAATGCCCTTGAAGAAAACTGTCCCCTATATCCCAATTACGAAAGCATAATAAAGGCAAAAAAACGCTGCTATCCTGATAACATCCTAATAACTGAGAGTTCAGCAGAAGTACCTCTTTACGATCTCGTCAATCACACACTAAAAAGGTTAGCTATATCAGTCAGTGGCGTATTTCCTAGAATAGAAGAAAGTAAATTAGAGAACATGTGGCTCATAAGTAAATGGGGCTGTGATGGTACTTCCGGCCAGGCTGAATATAAGCAGTTATTTGAAATTGATAGAATTCATACATGAAACAACTGAAGTATTACGACGAGAGACAAACTATATTGAACAACAAATTGAGTCTTTATCAAATACAAATCTGGTAATTAATGAGAGAAATATATCTATTAAACACCATTTAGTTATGACGATAATTGATGGAAAAGCAATAAACGCAATTACACATACTGCTTCCAGTCAAAGATGTAACTTATGCGGTGCTACAGCAAAAGATTTCAATAAACTGAACTTTTGTTTAAGTAAACCAATTATAGATGAACAACGATTATTACTGGGTTCTTTATCACTCCATTGCTGGATCAGATTTTATGAATGGATGTTAAACTTATATTACAAATTAAAACTGTGTAAGTGGCAAGCGAGGGGATCAGAAGATAAATCTAAAGTAGAAATTTGGCGCGACGATATTTTAGCAATTATGAAACATCTGCAGAAATAACTGGCATAAGCAAAAATTTGATTTATAGACTATGGATAATATTGATGACAATGTCTAGTGGGCTAGCAATAAATGAAGGAAAATTCAAAATATACGCTCTAAAAACAGCTGCGCTTTATTTAAAATGGTATCCATGGTATAATATGCCGACTACTATTCACAGAATATTAATTCATGGACATATTATAATCCAGACTGCAGTAGTTCCCATAGGCCTCTTATCTGAAGAGGCCCAAGAAAGTAAGAACAAGGATATTAAGAAATATCGTGAAGGTTTTACCCGAAAATTATCTAGAAAACAAACAATGGAAGATTTATTTCATCAGCTTTTAATATCTTCAGATCCACACATTACAGGTCTCAGAAAACTACCACCACAAAGACAAGTAAAGTCCTATCCTCGTGATGTTATAATACTCTTGAAAGAACCTGAAGTTATGATTTAAATTTGTATTTTTTTTTTTTTATAGATATTGGAATCAATAAAGCTTCTATTTTCATAATATACGTTTAAACTATTATTTTAGAAAAACTACAGCAATATACAGGCGTTTACATACTTAATGTAATATTGGCCAAGTTTTAGATAAATTTCACCTGTGTGCGACGGGCATTTTTTTTTAAATTTTTTTTTTTTTTTTTATGTATGTTACCTGATTACTCGAAGATGGCTGGACCGATTTGAAAAATTCTTTTTTTGTTCTAAAGGGTATACTTCCCAAATGGGCCCATGATAAGGAAACCAGGATCTGATGATGGCATCCCAGAGAAATCGAGGGGAACTTTCGAAAATCGTAGGGGCGATTAGTGTGTTTGATATTTTTTTTATAAAGTGTTTTGAAGGACTTCAATTTAATGAAGGTCTGGAGTCGATCTGATGCTGGAGCCGAAAGACAATCGAGGGAACTCCTCAACGATTTACATCAGTAACCTTGTGTTTGGGCTTGATTAATTTGTAATGATGAGAACTTTACACCTAGATGGGTTGTGACTGTCATTACGGGTCTGATGATGAAGACAAAGGACAGTTAAGGGAACTCCTCAACAGTTTACAGTAGCTACCTTGTGTTTAGACTTAATTAATTTAAATTGATTAGAACTTTGTACCCATATGGGTTATAAGCGCCATTACAGGTGTGATGATGGAGACCATACACAGTCGAGGGGAATCCTCGACGATTTACAGCTTTAATTGGGCTTACTTCATTAGGTAAATAATATTATGCCCAAAATCATGTAATTTTATTACTTGTCGTTGTTAAATGAACAAAAAACAACTGTGGCTTGGAAGCGCATCATAGTTTTTCAAGGTCATCATAATATCCATTCTATATCTATATATTGGTGATGTTCTATACCTATATATAATGGAATTATTTAACGAATAGCAGCAAATCTGCCATGATTGCTTTCGATTACATGTATATAAAGTTTTACGCAATTCCATTTCGGTTTTTTCATTTGTTATGTAATGATTTAAACCCTTTCTACGTTCATCTCATTTATACAGCGCTATCTAATCTGAGCAACGCGTTTAATAGTTCTACCCATATTTCAGACAAATAAAATCAGTTATAGAATTTTGAAATCACTAAAAATTAAGAAATAAAAAAAATTTAAACAAAAATTAAAACCGACTTCAAAATTTAAAAAAAACTAAAAAGTAATAAAATAATTTCCTTAATCTTTATGCCTACAATTTATAATCAACTTGTTCTTCTACTAATATACAATCTTTGCATTTACCACGTCATTATTGTTACTTTTAAAGCCGGTGTCGTATTCGTTGATGTACTACCTCCCTACCTACCTTGGCTGACACCGACTCCAAAAGTAACTATAATGACGTGGTAAATGCAAAGATTGTATATTAGTAGAAGAACAAGTTGATTTTAAATTGTAGGCATAAAGATTAAGGAAATTATTTTATTACTTTTTAGTTTTTTTTAAAATTTTGAAGTCGGTTTTAATTTTTGTTTAATTTTTTTTTAAGAGTAGCGTCGACTACGCCCGGCCAGTGCTGATAGCTGACCGTCCAGGCCGAGGTTGTAAGCTTATAAAATCCTATATAATATGTATTTTTGTTTACCTGGCTACTAGAGCCGTCCATTTGGAGCTTGTTACAGACCTTACCAAGGAGGCGTATAGGGCCGCTTTAAAACGCTTCGTGGCAAGGCGCTGCAAGCCTCATAGCATACTTTCCGACAATGGCACTAACTTTGTTTGGGCACCTTTAACGAATTAAACATATTTTTGAAAAATTCTAATTTAAAATCAGACATAGCACAAGAAGGCATCAAATTTGAATTTGTGCCTGCCTATTCTCCTCATTTAAAAGGTGTCGCTGAAACGGTGGTTAAAGGCACTAAATATCATCTTAAGCGATTACTAAATATCACTCATTTTACCTACGAAGAAATGGCTACTTGTTTGATTCAAATAGAGGCTATTTTAAATTCTCGCCCAATTACCCCTCTCTCCTCCAGTCCCCTAGACCTATCCGCTCTCACCCCTGCTCACTGCCTGATTGGACGCTCACTTCTATCGGTACCTCATCCACCAGTCGGGGACCTAACTATCACTCGTCTCGAATGATACAAAAGAGTGGAATACATTAAGCAGCATTTTTGGCAACGATTTACTAACCAGCTTATCGCCAACACATGGTGCGCTAACCACTGGACACCCTCCAGCCATTCATCCCCTCGCCGCGCACCGGAGCTTATGTTGGGATTGGGGTAATTCTTTAGAGAGGTTTTCTTCCTCGTAGTCCCCATCCCGACGTGGGATGGCGACCACCACCCCCGGCCCTATGGACCAAAGAGCGGCTTGGCCGACAGTGGCCAGAACCAACTGCCGCCCGATTCGGATCCGATTGGTCATCCAAGGTGCATCTAGAATGCACCCCAGGCTTAAGCCCCACCGCCGCGAATAGGTTAGTATCTGTTTTATCTTTACTTTTTATGTTTTTGTTTACTTTATTTTATATTTTTATGTAAGTACTTGTGCTTTTTCTTCTTGTACAATTTTCAAATGGTGCAGTATGTTTTTGCAAATAAAGTAATTTATTATTATTATTATTATTAATACATAAATAGCTATTTTTGTAAAAGTATGAATATGATAATGTAAAGTTATTATATTACGAGAATGTTTATTCATATGAAACGAATAAAAGAAAATAATAACAGTAATTAATAAAATATACATTTTTAGGGTTCCATAGCCAAATAGAAAAAACGGAAAAGCCAAAATGCGTACATTGTGGTGAATCACACCCTTTTAACTATAGGGGGTGTATGGTAGCCAAAGAACTACAAACCATGAAGAATAAAGCTATGAATAAAGCTACACGGAAGATACTCTGACCAGCCCAACAAACTACAAGTGCAGCTAAGAACGTAAGTGCTCATCAAAATGTCACAAAAAATGTTACATTTGCACAAATAACAAAAGGCCCTCAGCTACGTCCACAACCCCAACTAAAAGAAAACTCCAGTCTGGACCATAAAGTCGATCAGATTTTGAATATTCTGACTTCATTTGAGGGGAAATTGCAAAAACTAGCACGAACACAGCTACTCCTAAAAGTCAACAATGATGAAGACACTAAATATTATGGCATGGAATGCCAATGGACTGCGCCAAACGAATTACAAGTAGTCTTAGAAATTTATAACATTGACGTGTGTCTTATATCGGAGACACATTTTACAAAAGAATCCTTCATCCAGTTCAAAGGCTATAAAACCTATCATGAATTGCACCCACATAACACTGCTAGAGGAGGCAGCGCCATTATCATAAAAGAAACTCTCCATCATCATGAATTACTCAAGAGTGAAGAACAAGATATACAAGCTGTAGCTGTGTCAGTCAGGACTAAATGTTATCCTGTCAATATCTCAGCAATCTATTGCCCACCAAGACATCAACTGAAAGCAGAGCGTTACAAGAGTTTCTTAAATGAACTTGGTAACAGGTTCATACTAGGTGGTGATTTTAACGCCAAAAATGTTTACTGGGGGTCTCGACTGACCACAACCAAAGGAAAAGAACTGCTTAATGCCGTAAGAGAGATGCACTGTGATACAATATCTACAGGGAAACCAACATATTGGCCTACTGATACTCAGAAAATTCTAGACCTAATAGACTTTTTTATTTACAAAAATATTTCATCAAGTTTCCTTCATATCCAAGAGGGCTACGACATGAGTTCAGACCATTCACCAATACCGTTAACTGTAAGTGAAACCATATTAGAGAAAGCAAGTAACCCCACCTTGGTTAACGCTAAAACGGATTGGGAGAGCTTTAAACAAGACTTAGAGTCAACCATAAATCTAAAAGTCCCGCCAAAAAATCATGAACAAGTTGATGAAGATCTAAAGAAGTACATTTCGGACATTCAGCGGTGCGCTTGGAATAATACACCAGTCATTAAAAGGAAGACTAGAGGCCACTTCTATCCTATAGAAATAATAAATCTCATAGCTGCTAAAAGAAAACAAAGGCGGATATGGCAGAGCACCAGATTTCCACATGACAAAACGTTATTGAATAACATAACCAAAGAAATCAGAAGAAACATTAAGAAGTTTCGACACGAAACTATGAAAACCTATCTGACTACTCTACTACACTACTACAAGTGACTACTCGACTGGTTACTCTCTATGGAAAGCTACAAAAAATCTCAAACGGCCAATTATGCATATTTCCCCTATTAAAACCAGCGGAAGATGGGCCATTAGTAATGAACAAAAAGCAAACACATTTGCCCAACATTTAGAACAGATATTCCAGCCTAATGTAGAAAACTCAGATGTTCTGAATAAAGAAGAAGAATCACAAGACCAGCGAAAAATAAAACTCGTTACCCCTAAAGAAGTCCACAGCGAGATCCAGCGTCTAAAACAAAAGAAAACTCCTGGATACGATCTTATTACGGGCGAAGTTTTACGAAATCTTCCTCATAAAGCAATAGTCAAGCTTACCACCCTCATTAATACTGCGTTCAGACTGCAGCATGTGCCTGACGTGTGGAAAGTTGCCGAAGTCATAATGATAACAAAACCGGCAAACCACCCCATGAAACTGCATCATACAGACCCATCTCCCTGCTGCCAATTATGTCTAAATTATTCGAGTAACTTCTTCTAAAACGGCTGAAACCTTTTATAGAAGAAAGAAACATTATTCCTGATTACCAGTTTGAATTCAGAGAACAGCACTCTACCATAGACCAAGTGCACAGGATATCCAATATCATAGAAAAAGCATTGGAAGGCAAAAAAGTTTGTTCTACAGTGTTCCTGGACGTAGCACAAGCATTTGATAAGGTGTGGCATGATGGTCTCATACACAAATTAAATAAAATGTTACCAAAACAGTTTACAGAAATACTGAAGTCATATCTTTCCAATAAAACGTTTAGAGTAAGACAAGACGATGCCTACTCTGAATTAAAACACATAAAAGCTGGAGTACCGCAAGGTAGTTCTAGGTCCGGTCCTGTACCTTTTATACACTTGTGATATTCCAGTACTAGAAAACAACACCATTGCAACTTTCGCAGATGACACAGCAATCTTAGCAACAGGAGTCACACATGCAGAGGCAGTGGAAAAAGTACAAACAGCCATTAATAAATTTTATGAATGGGCGAAGAAATGGCGAATCAAATTGAATGAATCTAAGTCGATTCACATAGATTTCACCACAAAAAATGAAAACTACCATCCGATGTTCATAAACAACCAAGCAATACCATGCGAGAATAAAGCCAATTACCTAGGCATGACTCTAGACGCAAAGCTTCGCTGGAAAGCACATGTTAAAAAAAAAAATGTGACGAGTTGGAGCTTCGTTACAACAAGATGTACTGGCTACTTGGTAAACACTCGTCGCTGTCAGTACAAAATAAATTGTGGTTATATAAACAAGTCCTGATGCCAGTATGGACATATGGTATACAGCTCTGGGGCTGTACCAAACAAAGCAACATCCAATTAATACAACGGTTCCAAAATAAAGTGCTCAGGGGAATAGTAAATGCGCCCTGGTACATAAGAAATGACGACCTCCATCGGGACCTCGAAGCGGATACCGTCGCTAATGTTATAAAGCATTATGCCGAAGCTCATGAGCATAGACTTCATCGCTATGTAAATGTAGAGGCCATCCAGCTCCTCGACAACACGAACCTAGTGAAAAGACTGAAAAGGATAAAACCTTTCGAGCTAGTTTTATAAAAGTGACAGTGTTGCATAGTTTTTTTTTTTCGGATGGATCTATGCTAACGGCCCGAAGGCCCTAATGCTACATCGGATTAGTGTGAGCCCATTTGGCTCACTTTTGGCTTATAAAAGCGGGGGGTTGCCCCTCATCAACCGTGCAGTCTGCGACCACACGGCCTCCTGGCGTCGGTTGTGTGTCAGTGGCGGGACTGGGCCGCGTCACCGTCGGGTGGAAGTGTTGCATAGTGCAGTGTAGTGAGTGATACAGAAAGACCGGTGGGAGGGAAGCGCTGTGCCACGCTCCCATCTGCATGGGTACCACCATCTTGCTTGTTTCTTCCGTGAAACAGCTTTGCTGTGTTTCGGGGAGAAGGGCAAGACAGGCAGTGTAATTACTGGCACCGAGACTTAACACCTTATGTCTCAAGATAGGCAACACATAAATGAGTTGCCTGGGCTCGCTCCAGGTAAACTAGTTTATGTTCATGGGCGACGTCGAACACTTACCATCAGGTGGCACGTTTGCCAGTTTGCCTATCCAACTAACATAAAATAAAAAAAGAACACAATAACAGAGTGTCTTCCCCTTAACTAGAGACAATAATAGATAGAGAAGAATAGATAGAGAAATAGAAAAAGTGCCAAAGGACACATTCTTACAATAACTCTAACATTAGCAATTTAGGTAACATTAAAATTACTTATTAGCTTATATCTAGGCTAGATTGTAATGTTATGAAGTACCTTTAGTTCATAGGTATTTCATAAGAAAAAAAAAACTTTAAAAAGATTAGGGTGGTAAATTCAAAACAAGTACGCAAAGGGAGTTCACAGAAAAACTTTATATACGGATGAGATTTTTTTTACAACTGAACAATATTATGACAAACAAAATTAACGTATTTATGCACAAAACTCTAAGGAGTTTTGTGAGCATACGGTCATTTTGTTTATCCCAATTATTAGTCAACAGGGTACAACGTGGGCCTTATCCGACTTCAGTGATGCTTTGATGGGGTGTGGCTATGAAGGAATGACTGAGCCATGTTTTTGTGAAAAAGGTATCACAACTTCGGGACAAGTTTATCAAGATAACATTCTTGAGAATGTAGTTAAAAACACCATGTTCAATTACCAAGAATGGTCCTTTCAGCAAGATTCCGCGCCGGGTCATAAAGCTCGATCCACCCATTCTTGGTTAGAAACCAACGTTCCGGACTTCATCAGAGCTGAAAACTGGCCGTCATCTAGTCCCTATCTTAATCCGTTGGATTATGATTGATAGTCAGTTATAGAGAGTAAGGCTTGCTTTAAATGCAATGATAATTTTGAGTCCCTAATACGATTGGCAGTGAAGAATTTTCCCATGGAAAGAGTGCTGATTCTATTGATAACTGGCCTCGTAAGGTTTAAGGACTGTATTGCAGCAATGGAGACCGATTCGAATAAGCTTTATAATATATTTTAATGGTTTTATATTAATGTATTAAACTAACACTCCGTAATAGTAATAATGTTACGTGCAATAGATAAAATATTTTTTCTTTGTAACAATATTTAGGGCAAGACTACGTATCCCCACCATGGTTTAAGCCTTGTCGTGGCGGTGGGCCTTAGTAGCCTTAGGTGAACCCAGCACCTTGGGCGAAACCAATTGAACCGAGGTGGCTGCTCTTTGTACCCCTTTTATAAGAAGAGGGGACAAGGGGCGAGTATGGAAACCTCACCCCATTGCATTGTCCCAACCACAGAACAGTAAAAGAGTAAGAAGAGCGAAAAAGTCACAATTGTATGAAAACGTATTTTCACTACATAAAAGAAATCCTCATCAAAAATATACCTTATATTAATTTGCTAGGGTCGTTTCTACCACGTACTGTGTCAATATGCTGATATGTGAAACGTCTATCACTACGTTTGAGTTGCCACACATCGCACGCTTAATAATAAACCGGAATATATCAAAAATTAAGGATTTCCACTTTTGTTAATAAAACGAACTAACTCCGATTGAAGAAGCTATTGGTACAATCATGCCACGCGAAACAAGCCAAAATGGCCGATTCTTAGATCACCCCTCTCTTTTTTACAAAAGCGCGTGAAAATTCATTTCGTGCAAAAGAGAATTATTTAGTGTTATAGCGACCGTGATGTGAGATAGGTGTCGCTTTATTGTGCCTAGTGTGGTGTAAGGTGAAATAATTCAATTTATTTTCAAACGCAGGTAAGACTATCCTTCTTCATTTTATTTCTAAAAAAGCATATTTCGTTTTACTTTACTTTAGTTGAAAACGGTGATATAATACAGCATGTACTATTTAGACTTGGTGCAGTTTATCATTTAATTATAATTGTACAGTTAAGGGAGATTGCGTATTACTACGTTTTAGTATAAAATTATAACTTTTATTCGTGAAGCAATTCATTTTACATCACTTTATTACCAAAATTGTCGATAATTTCAAATAATACTTGTGTTTATTTCGGTTTACGTTTTAAAAATATTCTAAAGCCTTTAATTGATCTAGTAATTTCTGCAGTTTATTACAAAATGTCCTTTCCATTTCTGTTGAATACTTATTAATAAAAAATATTAAATTTCTAGTTCCATAGTTTAATCCTGAAGATGACGTCTGCAAATAGGAAGCAGCGGTGCCTGAAACTTCTTAATGTGATGAGTAATAATGCTGTATGTACTGATACGAATCTTATGATGAGTAATGATGATGAAAGTACTGATACAGATTGTAAGCCAGTCGAAACAAAAGTAAGTAAATAACATCGTATTTAAGTAGTTACAAGTGCAGTACCCCGACTGTAAATTTGCAAGAAAGTAAACATAGCTATTGCGTTTACGATACGTTAAGTCAAATTATAAGTGAAACAAAATAGTTACGTTTACTCTTTTGCAAACTTACACTCGGGGTATAGTATCCATTAAGTTAATTTTTTATTCATTGTTTTGTATTATTTATTTTAGAGTTTGTTCCATGAAACAGACGATAAAGTTCAACACAGTATAAAGGTAGACAAAGTATCCACCACACCATGCAGTAAATCAAGGTCACCACGTAGTATATCAAGATCACCATCGTTCCGGAAATCCAGGTCGCCAACGCCACAATGCAGGAAGACCAGGTCCTCATTAAGCAGTTCTTCAAGTACTTCAGACTCGTCTTCCTCGGACTCATCTTCCTCAAACTCATCTTCCTCAAGCTTTAATAAAGTTTACCTAAAAAACCGTCTCTAATGCTATATAATGATGACGAACATAGTAACGAAATTATTGAAGATACTCCTCCACGCCTTTTTAAGAAAATACCAGCGTAAGTAGCAATGTGTTATTAGTACATAAACAGCTAACTAGAGGAGCATTATTTATATTATTTTTTATTGTTTTAGTACCCAACTAGTCCAACAGCAAATCTGAACGCCATATGAAATTATGCAATTTCACCTTTATATTCTGACTAGCTGTTTCCCGCAGCTTCGCCCGCGTTAACTTACTCAACTTAATTACTGTTAGTCACAGCGTGATATTATACATATAGCCTTCCTCGATGAATGGGCTATCTAACACTGAAAGATCTTTTGAAATCGGACCAGTGGTTCCCGAGATTAGCGCGTTCAAACAAATAAACTCTTCTTTAAAGCTTTATAATATTAGTATAGAGTATAGATGAGAGCGAAGTAGATCTCAGTGACGATAATCCTAGTTATGATATTGTGTACACGATAAACCAAGAAACTTCTTTATTCCGCCATCATCATCAAGTTCCTGTGTCTCTGATGTTCTAAATACTGTCGTAAAAAGAGGCCGAAAACGAGAGGGGATACTTCAAAGTGGAAACAAAATAGAGCCAAATGTTCACGTTAAAGCGGTCAGTCATACACGTTTATATAAAAAAAGGGAAAAAAATCCAAGTCGCTGTCTTCAACCACCGTGTACGTACAAATGTAGACTAAAATGCGCATTTCGAATTGGCAATAAGTCTAGATATAAGCTGTTCAAGTTTTATTGGAGATTACGGGACTTGAACCAACAAAGAGTTTATGTCAAATCATCTATGGTAGCTATCAAGCCAAGATATCAATATACGAACGCAGAAAATCCACGTAAACCAAACAAAGCCTATCATTTTACTATCGACAATCAACTAATAAGAGTCTGTAAAACTTTTTTGAAAGCTACTTTGAACATTTCAGATCGAATGATATTCACCACATAGCAAAAACAAACAGCAATAACTTTATAGAAGATGACTTACGTAGAAAACATGGTGATCATTTAAAAAAATCCCGAATTGATAAAGGATATTAAAGAGCACATAAACTCTATCCCGCGAGGAATCTTATTGTGTAAGATTGAGCTTCTACCTCAAAGGAATACATAGACGGGGAAAAGACAATCAAAGACAATAAAGATAATAATTGTGCGGGTCAGAATAAAAATAACTTTATAATGACAATGTATATGTATGCAGTTTATTGTTTTAACATCCAAAATATCACTCATGATCCGAGGGCATACGCAGAATGAAGAAGATAATATACACAGTTTGATAGAAAAAGAAGTAAAAAAAATCTTAAGTCCGGCCCAATGTATACCCCAATTCCATACATAACACTAATTAAATACGCAAAATAATGTAACCCTCCGATCAAAATCCATGAGTTACATTCGACAGTATTCTGGACGTTAAACTGTTGCAAGAGGAATGGGGCTTTAATTTTGGTACAGATGAAAGCAATCAAAATGTCAACTGGAATGATATAAAGATGTTAAAGGTCACAAAAGAAAATCCGTTTCTATTTTACTTTAAGACATCTTAAGAACAAGGACGAAAACTACTAGAAGTTAACATGCGAAATAAGCGAAGGAAGATGAAATCAGTCACAGAAATAATCATGAAGGCAGCATATACGCAAAAACAAGAGATAAGCGCTAATAAAAAGAAGGACTTGAAAGAGCTAATCGCAAAGGGGCGGATTCCATCTTAATTATGCTAGTTTTTACAACTCAATTCTTTATTTTTTTTATACTCATTTTTTTCGTAGTATGTATTTTAAATATTTTAGAGTAGTCACAACTTACGAGACTGATTAAGACTAATAGGTAAAATCTACTTACCTACTTCAGTAGATTTTAATTATTGATTATACCTACTTGTACTTGGTACATCTACCAACATTATTTGTTGGTAGATGTACCGTATTGTTGGGCTTATTATATTAAACACTTTAACTTTTAAATATTTTATTCCAATGCACACTAGGAAGTTACAAAATATATTGTTAACACTTTAAGACGCAGATATGAAGTGAACCAGTATAATGAAATTACACTGAATATATACCCTTCTCAAATAGTCATAATCACAACTATATTATTAAGGAGCTAATTTTTGTATATTAAATTCATATAAACCAACACGCCCCCTCAAAAATTAATCCTTACTTATAACAATACAATTTATATCAGTCTCATCTTCCTAGTGCTTACCCTGGGAGTAAAATTACATTAACAATGGCCCAACATTTGTTGCCCAGGATCAGGAAAACCAGGGAAAACCTGACCAGACCATAAATCATTTAAATAAATTCGACAGTAATTCAAATTATACAATATAAATTTACAGATTATTCTAAACCCATTTTAGGTCTCAAATATTGAAAAGATACAGCTGGAAGTGGCTTCGTTAGAGTATCTGCAAGCTGCTGACCTGTGGGAATATAATTTAGTTTAATTATATTTCTTTCTACTTGCTCTCTTGAAAAATGATACTTTATATCAATATGTTTTGATCTTTTATGATTACTTGGATTACTGGCGATACAAATACACCCATTATTATCCTCGTAAATTGGTATAGGTTTTTCGATACAAAAATTAATACTGTTTGCTAGAGACTTAAGCCACAATGCCTCTTTAACAGCTTCATATAAAGCCATATATTCAGCTTCAGTAGAAGAAGCTGCTACCGATGTCTGCCTCTTTGTATTCCAGGTAATCGTACATTGATCAAATAACATAAACAAGTATCCTGTAGTGCTTTTTCTATCACTACTATCACTGCCACCCCAGTCAGAATCGACATAACCACTTAGTACATCATCATAGGTACAACATCTTCGGTATGTCAATTTTAAATTAGTTGTGCCCTTTAAATACCGTAATACCCGTTTTAGACACTTCCACAATTCCTGATTATTTTTATTGGTATATCTACTTAATATATTTACACTTGCACTTAAATCAGGACGAGTACATACCATAAGGTACATTAAATTCCCTATTAGATTTCTACATGGTGCATTACATATGACATCTGAATTTAATGCTTCATAATTAAGTTTAGTTTCTAATGGAGTACTTATAGGCTTACAATCCTGCATACCATATTTATTTAATATTGATTTTATGTAAGAACTTTGATCTAAAGTTATTTTATCATTTTCCCTAGTGACTTTAATACCAAGGAATAATTTGATTTCTTGTGAATCTGTCATTTGAAATTTTGTCATTAAATAGTTTTTTACTTCATTCATTATATTACTATCACCACAAGCTATTACTAAATCATCAACATACAATACTAAATAAACGTTTTTATTTATATTCCCATTGTCTAAAATATATATACATCTATCTACTAGCGAATTTTGGAAACCCTTTTCTTTAATAAATTGTTCAAAAACTTGAAACCAGCACCTAGCCGCTTGCTTAAGACCGTATAAAGCTTTATTTAATTTACATACGTAATTATCTTTACTTTGTATACCTTCAGGTACTTTCATATATATTTCCTCACTTAGTTCACCATTTAAAAATGCTGTTTTTACGTCTAAATGGTGAATTAATAAATTAAACTGATTAGCAAAAGCAACAATAAAACGAAAACTAGCGATTCTGGCAACCGGGGCAAATGTTTCATTATAATCGCAAAGATATTGTTGACTAAAACCCCTAGCCACTAATCTAGCTTTACATCTTAAAGGTTTTCCAAATTCATCATTTTTAATATTAAAAATCCATTTGCAATCTACAATATTTTTAGCTATTGGTTTAGGAACTAAAGTCCAAGTATTATTCATTAACAGTGAGTTTAATTCATCCTTGATAGCATTTTCCCATACAATTTTATCATCACGAGATTTTATTTCATTATACGAATTAGGTATCCTACATACATTAGATAATCATTTTCAATTTTATCATAACGGATAGGGCGCTTATTTTTTAATCTATCACTCCTAAGTTCCTGTGTGTTATCTGTGTTTTCATTTTGATTGTTACTTAATTGTGAAGTTACATCTTTAATATTAATTTTGCGAATTTTTGTGGGACTGTTATATATTTCATCAGATTTATTAGCATCTGATTTAGAGCTACTAGGCTCCTGAGACTTTAATAACACTGATTTAGATACATCAGTTTCGTTACAGGAATATTCTTTACTATCCCTTTCAAGCCTTATAACTGGCCTGGTTTGCATAAAATTTGTCTCATCAATAATAACACCCCTTACTGTAACATATTTTTCGCATTCTACATTCCACACTCTGTCCATTTGGTTCATAGCCTACCAGTATTCCTTTCCAAGATTTGTCATCAAATTTATATGTACCGGTTTTGTTATGGACATAAACGGTAGAACCAAATACTTTTAAATATTTTATTGTAGGTTTCCTATTATGCCATAACTCAAATGGTGTACGAGATTCTTTTAAAGCCCTTGTTGATGTAATATTAATTAAATATACAGCAGTTAACACCGCATCACCCCAAAAAACTTTTTCTAATTTCGCACCATTTAAAATACTACGAGCCTTTTCAGTAATAGTGTCCTAACCATTCGTTCTGAAACACCATTCTGCTGTGGCGTTCGTGGTACAGTTAAGTGGTACGTAATTCTCCTCTCAATACAATAATTTTTCATTTCGGTAGATAAATATTCTCTACCGTTATCACTATAAAGATTAACTAATTTAGAATTAAATTTTGCTTCACTTTTTGTAACAAAATCTTTAAAAACCGAAAACACATCCGATTTATATGTTATTAGGTACGTTACGCAGTAGTGGGTGAATTGATCTACAAACAGTACAAAATAATTTTTGTTGTCGAGGGTAGAAGGAATGATAGATAGGTCCACAAATATCTGTATGAACAATGAACAATGGCCGATTAACATAATTTTTATTTTTAGTTTTATTAAATGGTAACCGTGACTGTTTCCCACTAATACAAGCCTCACATAAAGTATCATTAGGAAATACAGATTCTATTTGTATTAAGTCATCGACCATTTTATGACTTTTTAATTTTAAAAACTTATTTTTACTAATATGACCCAAGCGCCGATGCCATAAATCATAATTATGATTATTATTATTTAATTTTGAAATTAATTGACATGTTTTAGGTATTAAGAATTCTATAACTATTAAATTATTTACACTCCTACCTCGTATTATGGTTTTACCATCCTTAAGTATTTGTACGCCATCTTTACAAAAAATCACCGTCATTCCAGCTCGCTGCATCTTTGAAACGGATAATAAATTGTACGGCACCTCACGACAGAAGAGCACATCTTCCAAAACTCCTTGGACATCCATGTCGCTTATTACATTGATATTTCCTCGTTTGGTAGCTGAAATAAATTCATTGTGCTTAGCAACAGAATTTGATCGGAAATTATAGAATTAATAAATAGATCTTCCCTGTTAATAATGTGATCCGATGCTCCAGAGTCTAATAAAAATATTAACTTATTTTCTTGTGTACTTTGTCCCAAGAATTGACATCCCATCATAAATGCAAAACCTTTTGCAATCCGGTTATTTTTCTCCCAGTCCTGGCAAGGTGTAATAGGTGGTTCTTCATCAACCACATTTAAAACGTCCATTTCATTAAGTAGTGCGCGTATTCTAAATTTCCAAATACTATACTTTTCACCATTAAATAGTGCTATATTCTTTTTTGATTTTAAATTTTCCATTCTTAATAATAAAAAATTAAATGAAGGTAGATACGAAAAAAAATGCTTCGACTAGATCTTATGATATTAAAGCCTCTGGGCCCATAACCTGTTGGGCTTATTATATTAAACACTTTAACTTTTAAATATTTTATTCCAATGCACACTAGGAAGTTACAAAATATATTGTTAACACTTTAAGACGCAGATATGAAGTGAACCAGTATAATGAAATTACACTGAATATATACCCTTCTCAAATAGTCATAATCACAACTATATTATTAAGGAGCTAATTTTTGTATATTAAATTCATATAAACCAACACGTATTATCACGTAAAACCTACTTAGTTCAGTAGGTTCAAATTATTTCTTATAATTATGTTATGGTATGATGTATACAAGTTTATAAGAATTTTTTATTCTCTTGAACTACAATTTTTGTTTTTCTTTAGCATATTTACTTAAATCTTAAGCATATCGTGATAACTATGAAACTTTAGTTACTATTTTGTTATTGTTAAAAAATTACGTTCATTATTAAGTACATATGATTAAAGGTTCCTATTACAACTGATTATTTTAACTACTGTTGTTGTTAGGTTGAGAAAGCAGTTTATATAAAATTTAAAATCTAAACTGATATTTTACGTTAACAAGTATAAAGATTTTTTGCGAAATATTTCTGTATTTTTATTTCCATTTTACTTTTAAAGTGTAATAAATATTAAACATTTAAATAGATTATACTATTTATTAATACTAAACTGATTTATTAAATATTAGTTCGCAAATATTTTGAAAATCGAACATTAATTTTTATACTAAACTGACATAAGTGGAAACATTAGGAAATAAACTTTATTTATTAATTTGATATTAATAATATAATAAAACTATTATGTCAATTATATTCGCTATACATCTCTCTACAATTTAAGACCAAGAAAATAAAATTAACACCTTAAACATGTCAAAACCATCACAATGTATTCAACTAGGTAGAGTCTCAAAACTTTGATCGCGATTTCTCGAAAATGTGAATTTTTGTATTATTCCGGTTTATTATTAAGCGTGCGACATAACAAATTTTGCACTATTTCGTGCAAGGTTGTTTATCAGTACTAAAATTTAACCTCATTTATGACGAGTTATTTCAAACAATAGTTGTGCAATATTAAAACATTGGAAAATATTGGTCCCAAATAATTATTTATCCACGAACTAATACTGCCGTGTTAATTAAAAAGGGCACAACTAACATTATTCACGAAATTGAGTTATATACATATTCGGAATCAGGAAAAAAAGGCCTATCTGCCTAATTTTTTGTGTATTTTTAGCAACAAAATAAACAGAGTTACCATAAGCTTAAAGGGCACAACTGCACCATTTTTTAAGTTTTTGTAAAGAAAAAGGTCACATTGTGATGTATGTCTTCTATTTCACGATTTTTGTTTACTTAACATCTATGAAGAGAAATGAAGTTCAGGGGGCTAGGTATGCATGCGATTACTTCAGTTGTGCCCGACATTTTTGATTGTTTATATCACAATACATCTGATACATCACAACATCATACAAAATAAATGTAATAACATCACTTTTCACAGGAAATCTTTCAATATTTCGTAGTATCTTGTAATTAATTTGGTTTAAATAAAAATATTTTTTTTTCAATGCTCAGTGTTGCTCGATTGTGAAAATATTTTTACTGATTATTTTCCCCCACTGATTAAATTTAAAACAGTTGCTACTGATATTTACGTAGGTACGTGACACGTTCTTGAATTAATGTGTTTGTGTGATTTAACGATATCAAATACAAACAGTGAAACAGTAACAAACATACATACGTCCATACATACAAACTTTCGCGTTTATATTACAATAAGTTACAAGTTTAAATAGTAATATGTATACATAGGCTACACTAAAAGTATCGGGAATGGAATATTTCCACTGTTCCTGTCATATTAAAATCTTTTTAATTGAAAACTCCTTGGTTTTAAAAATCGAATACCATTTATTTATTTAAAAACAGATTCTCGGTCTCGTCACAAGGTCTTGTCAAACTTGTTTAGTCGTTGAGAAATTGGAATTGAGTCGAGAAAATTCTAGAGCGATGATTTATTATCACTTTCGAAGTGGTTTAACACAAAAACAGTGTGTTGACCGGATGATTTCTGCATTTGGTGATGAAGCCCCATCCAAAACCACAATTTATCGCTGATTTGCTAAATTTCAACGTGGACGTGTCAAGCTCAGTGATGATCCCCGTCAAGGTCGTCCAAAAACTGCAGTCACCCAAGAAAACGTTGATGCTGTGCGTAAGCTGATTGAGGAAGATCAACATGTGACATACCGCGAAATTTAAGCAACTTTAGACATTGGCATGAGTCAAATACAAATAATCTTGCATGAACAATTAGGTGTAAAAAAGTTGTTTTCCCGATGCATTTGCTCTGTGAAGAGCAAAAAGCGGTTCGCGTTACTTGGTGCGTCAGAACTCTCGAAAGATTCCACGCAGGATCCTCAAATGCTGTATACAACATCGTATCAGGTGACGGATCCTGGATATACGCGTATGAACCCGAAACAAAAAACTAGTCACGAGTTTGGGTGTTCGAAAATGAGTTAAAGCCAACAAAAATTTTGTTCGTTTACGGAGTGTTGCAAAAAAAATTGTGGCCACGTTTGTCTCCAAAACCGGCCATGTTGCGACTATCCCTCTTGAGGGACAAATAACGGTTAATGCAAAATAGTATGCTAGCATTTGTTTGCCACAGGTCGTTTCTGAACTCCGTAAAGAGAACTGCAACCGTCGCATCATCCTCCATCACGACAATGCGAGTTCTCACACCGCGCACACAACAAAAGAGTTTTTAGAGCAAGAAAACATATAATTATTAGACCATCCGCCGTACAGCCCCAACCTAAGCCCTAATGATTTCTATACTTTCCCTAAAATAAAGAATAAATTGCGTCGTCAGAGATTTTCATCGCCTGAAGAAGCTGTGGACGCCTACAAAACGGCCATTTTGGAGACCCCAACTTCCGAATGGAATGGTTGCTTCAATGATTGGTACCATCGTATGGAAAAATGTGTCAAATATCGCGGAGAATACTTCAAAAAGCAATAAATACATTTTTAAATAGTAATGCACAACATCACTTCCTTGATTCCCGAAATTTTCAGTGCCGCCCTCGTAACAACTTTACATTACTACTGTTTCAAGCCAATAAAAAATAAATATAAAATGTATATTTTACTAATTACCGTTATATTTTCTTCGTTTCATATAAATAAGCATTCTTGTAATATAACAATTATACATAATAAATAATAATATAGCTTGAGTATACATGGTTATGTAAAGTTGTTATAAAATTCGGGAAAACTTCACCATATAATCGATTTAGTGCTTCATTTTTGACAGAGCGCTTGTATGAAGACTGACCTTCTATTGGGTAATTATTCTAAGTGGAAACTATATTTTCTTTATTTTGATAAATATTGTTTATATTTCTTACTAGTTTTGTTACCCGATTTTTATTTGAAGAGATTTTGTGCTAAAGGCATTTTTAGTAATAAAAAATCAATTTAAATTTGTGATTTTCATTAAAATGTTAATTATTTGGTACGTTATTGTTGCTATTCATAATTGATGGTTCCTTTCTTTAAATATATGATTTTATTTCTGTAAACTTTTTGAAATAAACGTTTGATTTTCTCGTAATTACGTAATTTTATTCACAGAGAAGTAACTTCTAATATTTTACTGTGTAAATATATACTAATAATAATACAGTGAAAAAGGCACAATTGAATAATTGTACCTTTTCAATGCTCTTTCATTGTAACATCATAAATTTTTCCTCAAATTTTTACATTCAAAAGGCACATTTCTTTGCATGTGCCTTTTATACGTAACATTATTGTTTTTTACTTATTTTTTATGTTAGGATGAAAAGAATTAAGCTAATTATCAATAATATGGATTAAAAATAATAATAAAAATTGCTAT
Source organism: Helleia helle (assembly GCA_963853865.1). Classification (NCBI taxonomy): domain Eukaryota; kingdom Metazoa; phylum Arthropoda; class Insecta; order Lepidoptera; family Lycaenidae; genus Helleia; species Helleia helle. The sequence continues at coordinate 2,147,277 of OY971425.1, read as the reverse complement.
GGTCGTATATGTACTATATAAATGCAAGTATTGCCATTCGCAGAATTTCGGAAAACATTGTTTAGGGATGTTTTTTTCAACAAAAACAAAAAAATATTTTAATCTCTATTTTCTCGATATTTACAAAATGTTAGTTATGCCCTTTTTAATTAGGACGGCAGAATAAGTTATCCATAATTCAATCAAATAAATAAGTTTTACATTGGCAATACAGTAGTGATGTGTTAGAATTCACTAAATCGTCGATCATTTTTTTTTTGCACAAATTACATAGAATTTTACTGTAATTACCATTTAGACACACGGCACCCATTTTCCGTAGAAGAAATAATATATTATAATCTTATATTATGGAATCTACGCAGCTTACGCGTCTCAGGGATTGAGAGGTAAGTGTAGTCATGAAAATTATAATTATAAGGAATTAATACATATTTAGGCTGAATTTTATATACAAGTATTGGTTTATATTATTTATTAATTATGGATTTAGGTGTAAAATAATTAGTACTTAAGTATTTAGTTTTTAATTAGTTTTTAGTTTTCTGTTTCAGATGCAGCAGGAGGTGACAGCACGCCACAATGTATCTGTGATGAAAATGTTTGTTGTCAATAAAATAACGAATAAGTATTATAAACAATATTTTTATTTTAAGTCAAGCTGCTAGATTTGTTTTTATACATTAAAAAAAATCTACAATAATTTTATATTTGTATGTGGACATTTATCATCGCTCCGTCTGACCGAAGTTTTAAACATATGACCTGGCTGTATATTATTATATTCCTTCATTCCGAATACATTTTTTTGTAAATACATAAGTACATCATCATCAGCCTTTATCCGCCCACTTCTGAACATAAGCCTCCTTCAATGAACGCCAAAACGGCCGATTCCTTGCCACTCTTATCCAACACGGACCGGCTACTGCACTGAGTTTGTCTTCCCACATGGTTAATGGCTGACTAACACTTCGTCTTCCTAAACGCGGCCTCCACTCTTGAACCTTATTGGCCCATCGGCCATCCGTTCTCCGTGTTTATGTATAATACATAAAAGACTCAAAACAAAATTGTTTAAAAATAAATTTTACAAAGATTTGTGATTGGTGGGGATCGAAGGCACGACTTAAAGCAGGATTATTCCTAACTGGGCTATCGGGGCAGATATATCAATTAAATTTACAAAAGAAAAATATTATACAGTAAAAAATGTTTGGTTATCGGTGTACGGTGTTTTGTTAGTTTGATTTTCACCATTGGGGATGGAAGTAGCCCATGGGCTACCATGACATTGATTTAACCAAATAAGATGACTTTTTATTGTCCTTGAAATAGATTGTATTTATTTAATAATTGTCGCTTATTCGTTTTTGCAATTGAAGTTTTTAATAAAAAGTGTAATCGGATATTGATGTACTTTTCGATTACACATTTGGTTAAATCAATGACATGGTTGCCAATCCATTTGGTGAAAATGAATGTCAGGAAACAATGGATAACCAATAAGATCTCATATAGTTTTTGCTATTACAGCTTCTTTTTTAAATGCAATTGATTTATCCATCAGATTACGAATAACTCCTTCCGCGCTTTTACAAATTTTAATTACACTATCTGATTGATAAAGAAGGCCACTATTGTCTTTAACGATGATAAATTTGTGCGGTTTATTTGGTGATGGTGATAGTAATGCCCCCACGCATGTGTCACAGTTCAGTTTTATTTCAACAGCAAAAGTTATCGATATCGATGAGTTATGTTGCTCATGGAAGCACTATTTACGTATCAAAATTATTTTGCATTTATGTATTAAATTTCACTAAAATATCGGTGTTTGTGATTGACCGATGAAAGGAAATCCTGTCTTTACTCAAGGTATAGTTTTTGCTATTCTTGAGACATGAAATTATAGCACAATTTGGCATTTTTTCAAAAAAATACGTATTACCGGTGCGCTTCGCGAAAATTGGGCAAAACTGAAGTGAGTTTGTAAGCACTTTGACAGATACATGTTTCAGGGGCACATACACGGCTCGCGCGCTATGCCCACTCAGCCTTTGTATCCTCTTTTACTGTTCTGTGGTCCCAACATTAGGAGGAGTTGTTCTGTGGTGCGGGATAAACCCTCTGTGGAGGTGGCGTCAATCCTTTGGGGGACTGACTAGCCGTCGAGGTGCCATGTTGCTCAACAGTTCCGGGGCACTTCACCAAAAGCCACATTGGCGGCACTCGGTGGGTTGTAGTGTGTAGAGCTGCGTCCACTTTACCATCTTTCGGGCGCAGCGAGTCCCACATACCCACCTAGGCAGTCCCCCCTCTCTCACGGAATGCTTTCCTGGTGAGAGAGGAGGCCACCGATGCAACGCCGATGAGGCCTCCCCCTGGGCGATGAACAGAGGCGCGAAATAGGCGCTACCTCCAGGCCTCCAGTAATGCCCCTGTGCTCGTGATAAGCCAGGATGGGAACCATTCAGGTACGACGTCGAGAGGACTGTCTTGTGGCGGCTGGGCAGTCCTCTCTTACGAAGAGTAGTCTAGCCTTCGCCGGGGCCAGGCTGTCGCTTGAGGTGTTCCAGTTACCTACAGATACAGGACCATTCGTGTTTAAAAAAGCGGCTGATGGCGCTCACAAGTGGTTTAGTTAGGGTACTCCCATGTGCGAATTAGTCCCAGGTCTAGTAACTATCCCCGGGAAACCTGCGAGATACATGCGTAAATGCATTCCCCTGCGTTATCAAATAACAGCAGGTAGGTACAGCAACAAATATGTCACCGACTTCAAAAGTAACAATAATGACGTGGTAAACGCAAAGATTGTATATTAGTAGAAGAATATTAAGTTGATTATGGCACAAAAATATAAAAAACGCGATTAATTTAATACTTATTTTTTTTTTGCAATCATTGTCTTTATTTTTTTTTGTCTTATTTTTGTTTGTGCAATCAAAAATGTTTTTCTGTGTATATCTTTATGTCTCTGTGTGTCTCCTGTTTGTTTCGAATAAATGTTTCTTTCTTTCTTCTTTCTTTCTTACTTACTTATTTTTTTAAGTCGGTTTTAATTTTTTTCAATTTTTTTGTTAATAATTTGTTGTTATAGCAAGATATTTTTAGCATCCTGCTGATAGATATCTAGGACTCTTGCTAGGACTCTTAGTAATAGGACTTCGTTTCTACATAATGAGTATGAACACAAAACTAAGGAACCTAGATTTTTATCCTCTTTTTAGCGATCATTTTTAAACTTTAAATTTTAAATGTCAGTTTTTAAATTATTTTCCTGGTTTTTAAACACCAATAAACTGTACTTGCATATTACATGTATTTTTAATTAAATTCGAAGATCATACATAAAAATTGGAAGATAAAATGCGAAATTCAGTTTAAATTTCAATACATTTTCGGTTATTGTCACTGCCCACTGGCGTCATAATGCCATCGATATTATAATTACTCTGGTGACAATAAATATGTGGGAAATGTTTACAAATCAAAGCTACAGGCTTTTGTTAACTTGCGGCGTATGAGCTGAAGTAGCGCATTCTACATCTGTTGTTGTACGCGATAGCCTGTCTCCGCGAAGAGGCTGTTTACCACGAAATCACGTTACAATAAAAATAAACTTTTTTTTTTAAATTTGTAATTGTTCTGTGCAGTGGTGTTGTGTTTTCATTATGAACGGTGAGTTTTTGCCAATGATTAAACTAGTTTATGGGTTTATTAATGTCAAGTACACTATTGTTAGGAATAATATAACTACTATATTTTACATAGTAGTCGATGACTCGATTATTAAGACATTTTTTATTGGATCATATTAAATTATTAATAATTTATGTAATTAAATGTAATACACAAATAATATTTTACGACGCTTTTTAGTGTTTATATTTATATTTTTAGTGTTTAAGTATGCATATATTATGTATTATATTTTAATAATCTTTTAATATGCGGATTAAAATATAAGCATGTTCTACATTCACAAAGTAAATTATCGTCTGCTTACTGGGAAAAACAAATAAATGCACATTTTGACTAAATCGAGATAAAAATGCAGTTACATGTAATTTTTTCCGCGCTATCGACTGGTAAAATCCAATAAATGATATGACCTACGGGTACAGAGATTTTGAAAAAGTTATAAATAACTACAATTTCAGAAAAATATACAAGTAGAAAATGTTAGATATATTTATCCGAATACCTACAGCTTCTATTAGTTCATACAGGTAAAAAAAAAAAAATAGAATTATTGGTTTTTTCATTTTCATTTTGTTCATGAAATGATAAAAATAAAAATAAAGAGAACGTTATAAACGCATTTATTTATAAAAAATATGATAATTTGAACAACGAAAATGTAATAAAGTAATTTATTTCATTTTTCCCGTTTTATTTCTACTTTTGGTCCTGTCTTGCTCTACAGCAAAAACCAAATAAATGTAATTTATGATTTTTTACCTGAACGGTCACGATTGGCGGGTGTTGTTTATCCGGTTAGTCGTATAGCGTACGCGCAATACGCACGTGCTTTCTCTATAGAAATAAATGTGTAAAAGAAAAGAAATTTGGTTTAAAATATACTATGGCATCCAGAGGAAAGATAATTGTTTCAAAGATTTTATTAATAACTAGCTGTTGCCCGCAGCTTCGCCCGCGTTAATTTAGATCTACAGCTGTATACGGATTAATGATGATTAATTTTATAGCCTAAATTACTCCTTACTACTTACTTACTGACATATAGCCGATGTTATCATCAGCTATATGTCAGTAAAAGACCCGTCCAAATCGGCCCAGCCGTTTCAGAGATTAGCCGAAAGAAACAAATAGACAGACAGACAGACAAAATTTGTAAAAAAATATATTTTGGTATATGTACCGTGTATACATCCATATGCATTTAGTAAAAAGAGTCTATTTTAATATTACAAACAGACACTCCAAGTTTATTTATCTGTATAGATTGAAACATTTCTCTTTCCTCTTGCCTAATGCAGCTAAAGGTGAGTGTTTTAATTCTGTAAAACTTATCTAGCTATTATTAAAGTTTACTAGATACCATAGGTTTCAAATATAGTAGCTTGTTTATTGGATACAAATAATATAAAAGTCACGCGTTTGTTGCTTTTTACCCGATTGCCCGAGAGTAGAAGAGTAATATTGTTCTAGATTTTGTATGTATGTATGTACGCATGTATGTATGTATGTACGCATGTAGAAATAGAAATAGAAAAGCTTTATTCGATGCTCATTACACGTCACTGCAGTACAGATAGGACGTATCAAACACAAAAATTTACATAGTAATAATGATCTATACATGAAAATCTAATACAAAATAAGTAAAATAAAAAACAGACACATCAGATACAAACCAAAAATATAAAAACAACGGTGTTATCATCTGCAAAGCAGTGCAATGTAAGGAGCACTGAAGGGATGTAACTCGGCATATGTTGGAGGACACCAACACCGATTTTCAGTCACATCCGGATTGAAAGAAAGGAAAGACGGAAGAAATGCAGTGCAGAACTAGAAAAATACCAGTTAACTACTTAAAATATTATCAAGATTGATAGCTCAATAAAGAATTGCGTTACATTATAATATAAAATAGAATAAGAAGTCAATACATACATAGATATACAATAAATAGATAGTTTTGAAGATTAGTACACAATTGAATACTATAATTAAATAGATATATTAATTACATCATGAGTATAATGCTAAGAGGTACATAGGAGATACGAATTAATACATTTAGCTATATCAAATTAATGTATGTATGTATGTATGTGTTTAAAGGCGTCATGGATTTTGAGATTATATGAGGTATCGTCAAGTTAGAGAACTAAAAATTCTGCCCGGCTTGTTGGTATTTTATTATTTAAATAACTTATTTTTGCTCACAATATTCTTAAGCCGCGAACTAACTAACAGGCTTATTTTTCCTTTTTTCCTATGAGATCATATTAATATATTTTTTTAGATGATTTAAACGAAGCATCAACGTCGCATCAAAGATTTTATGATTTTTGATTACTCCGACTTCAAACTGTAGGGCAGTGTAGGGTATTGAATGAGTCTAGAGAAAATATAGCGGCGGAAATGGCACGTATTTTTGATAGCTATGACTCTGACATGGATCCCTCTTACGACCCTTTCCTAGGCTCTTTAATCCAACCAGAAGATTTATTTGATGAGCAGTGGGCCACTAACAAGGAGCATAAGAACCTCGATAATTTTGTGCAGTTCTACGGAGATGATCACCTCGCTGACGAACAAGTTCAATTACAGAACGACGATGATAATAATATGATTTCAAAGTCAACAGAGTTTGAATGGAGTTTTTGCTGTGGCGACGAAAAAGGCGACGTTGGATGTAACCGGAGCCTGAAAATTGGAAAGTTAATGTTTGCAACATTCAAACAACACAAACACAAAAAGAGATCTGCTCTGAGATCTGCTGGTGTGTTAAAAATATAATATATAATTATATTAAATCGAATTCAGCGGCTTGTGGGGTTTAATTTAGAAAATAATACACATTTGTCAATTACAGGTAAAACATGATAAATGTTCACCCCCCCAGGTTTAAATTAAGTTTAATCGAGTTAATATTATTTCAAAACATTAAATAAGAGTAAATCTTGAAAGATAAGTGTTCAATACAATAACTTACATATATATATTATTTAATTTATTATTATTAAATAGGTAAATTAATACTTGAACTTTCAAACGTGTTTTACTCAAATTGATTCCAACAGCATTTATTTGTATTTCCCAGTAAGCAGACGATATTATATATTTTTTTCTCTCATAAAATAAATTTACATAAAATTAATAAGTCCTTCTGCTTTTGTACAGAAAATTAACTTGTTATCACATCAACAAAAATGCAAAAAGGTTTCAATTTGTATATAAAAAAAATATTTTATACCAGGAAATAGTTAAAAGAAATAAACATAAAAAATCAAGAGTATCTAAATCATATCTAAAAGGCCGGCAACGCACCTGCTGATCCTCTGGTGTAGCGGGTGTCTGTGGATGTCGCTATTCACTTACCATCAGGTGAACCGACTGTCCGTTTGCCCCCTCTTCTATAAAAAATCAAGACTAAATAAATATATCGCGATTATCATAGAGAGCTTTTTTTATTCAAAATTCACTTTATTGCCTGATGAGCTTTTATATTGGATTTACTGATGACCGAGTTGGATTATTGGCTTGGTTGATGGGCTTTAAAATTTACTATATGTCCGGAAAGACATAAATGAATTCTGTATAAGAATCACATCCATAGTAAAAATATGTAAAATTTGTGACATATGTGAACAGATTAGTTCCACTGAGTTTGTGTCGCCGGTTCTTCTCAGTGGGTTTGCCTTGGAACCGGTGGTAGATTCAGTTGACGTTCAAAAAGATACTTTATTGGAACTATTTTGATTTTTTTAATTTTGATTTTGCTTGAAATGATGATCCGTCTCCAATAAATACCTACAGGCTCTCTGAAGGTTGGAATTGGACTAGACGATATATTTCCCGAGGCCAATTATATTAATATCACTGACAAAATGCTTTTTTTACGTCGGGAAATGCTTGGAGGCATCCCGCTGGGAAGGGTGGGACTGCCCAAGCGGGTATGTGGGACGCGTTACGCCCGAAAGATGGTACTATGGACGCACCCACTAAAACCCGGCGAGTGCCAACAATGCCGCCTTTGGTGAGGTGCCCCGTATTTATTGAGCAAACAGGGCACCTCGACGGCTAGTCAGTCCCTCAAGGGACCGACACTACCTCCACAGAGGGGTCGTCCCCGGTGACCTCACCGGGAACCTTCCCGTCCTCGCCCCTTGTCCCCTATGGTTTTTCTCAAACCAGGCAGAGCCTGTTCTTATGGTAACCAGAAAAATTATAAACACTTATATATTTCTAAATACTTACATATTATTATAGATAAATTACACCCAGACATTAAATAAATAATAAACAGGGGGGCACGTATATGGAAAGATCAGAGGCGAGCGAATGGCCATATTGAAGCCACTCGTTTGGTTGCCGTACGGCGTTGTTGTCGAAAGAAAATGAAAAAGTGTGTTTTTCGTTGTTTGACGTAGATTTTTAATCTACGAAAAGTTTATAATCTTCATGACCATATTATTAACGTGATGAGTAGTTTTTACTGTTGTGACTCTATTAATGCTCTATCGTTAGTGAGATAATATTTTAGGTTATCTCTTAAACACGTGTATGCAGGCGAAATAGTCAAAAACAAGTCCTGTGGGGTAAGGGAGCGGGGTCAAAAGAACGCACGCGAACTCTTTACCTTACGTGCGTTCTTTTATCCACAATGAAATTTATCGTTTATTGTTTTATTGTTGAAAGGGTCTTTGTAGACCCTAGGATGCAATAGTGCTATAAAAGCTGTAAAATGACTTTCGAATGCATTTTTATTCGTACTAATTTCATTAATTACATACGAACTTTTACCCGCCAGACTGCGTACGGGGCAAAGGTTCGCTTTCTGACCGAGCCTCTTTAGTGTTTAATTCTAACAGAACCTTTTTAGCCTGTACATAAATATACGTACTTAATAAAGCATTAAATACGTTATCTAAATTTAACTATCACATTCCTAATAATTGATTCCTTTGGTTTTGGTGTGATGATGACAATGATTGTTTTTATAGCATAGGTTACTCGGTAAAAATGTAGAGCCTTTCTAATAGTGATATAATTTTTGAGATCGGTCCAATAGTTTTTGAGTTTATTCGATACATACAAAAATACAAATCTTTCCTCAATATATTAGTATAAATAAAGTCTAAGGAAAATGTAATCAAACACGCTGCTATCACAAATTAATTTTTTCCTTAATTTTACATGATCGTTCAAAAACCGTATTTTATAAAACTTAACCAGTCTATATATAAAAATATACAAGTTGTTGTTTGTGTGTGTGTTTTGTTGGCGTCAAGTGACAGCTATGTTGTCGTGTTTCGCGCGGCTTATGAGTTTCCGGTGGCCCATTGGGGGGATAGGGAAAAGGAGGGCGGCCCATCTGCATATGCCTCTGGTTGTGCGGATGTATAAGGGTGTCGGTGTCATAAGGCTCCAACTGCTCGTTTGCCCCCTTATGACATAAAAAAAGTTGTGTACCTCGGCTACGCCCGCTACGCGCGCATGGAATTTGATTTGAAAGATGATAGATATAATATATATGTACTCAAATAAAAACAACTATTACTTAGTCTTGTGAGTGTTAACTTGTTTGTATTTACTGTGGGAAAATTTTGATAAAATATAACACTTGATAAGTACACCCAAAAAAAAAGTTATTTTTTACATAACTTAACAAATTCAATTAGACGAAACTATCAAAGCGCAACGACTCGAATCTGTCCAATATTTTAACAAAATTCCACAATTAAACAAAAATTAAATTAAAAAAAATTAAATAAACAAACAATAATTAAACGATATTGTTCTTTATTATAAATTATAATCATTAAAAATTACTACTTATAGTAATTATGATCAAATTCTTATAATAATAAATATTCAAATATATTTAAGTCACGATAACCTCGTATAGGGCAACCCTGTGGTACTGACGGAAGACATATCGGAAGTTTTATAAATATTATAAATATAATTAGGTAGCCCCAAAACAGACATTTATTTTAATAATAATTAGAAATAAATATTAATGAACACTCACACTACGTTCAGTATCAATTTCTAATTGGGTTTCATTGATTTTATTGTGCTTACGCACACATTTGGTACTTGTACTACTTGTAGTACTTATTGCTAAGTTCATTGTTGTGTGTTGCAGTGTCTCATCGCAAATAAAGCACTTATTATAATTATTATTATTTAGTACAAATATTAAATAACCGTTTGGCTAGTAGTCGGGTAAAAATAGGCTTTTTACCACAGTGCAAAGAAAAGGAACAGTATGACGTATCGGCAGCGTCCTTGTTATAATTACCTACGCCAGCGGTACACAAACGCGTGATAGGGCTGTCACTACTCAGTAATATTTTGATAATACCACATGAAATTTAAAGTAGGGACATGATAAGGAGCTTTAGGAAATTATGGGGGCATGGACTAACTACGTAAATTCTATTACCTACAAATTAACCACGGAGAAGTATTTGCGCCTCTTCTGGAGTGTCCGAAAACCTTTCTTGTTGAATTTAAGAGTATGAAAAATTATTCTGATAAATACCTTCATTAAAAATAAAAATAATAATATTAGATATTTTAATTAAGTCTTACCTTTCCGACTGGGTTTGTAATCTAAGAAACGTCAATTCTGGTTTCAATATACATAGATGAATTGAAACATCCTTACTCCGAACAACACTTTTTATATCGTCGTAACATAATTAGGCTGTGTTCAAACCAAACTTATAGTCAGCCACCGACTTTGGGCTCAATTATTCAAAACAACTCCTTTTTTGAAGTCGGTTAAAAATGGAATCTATTATTTTTTGTTTTAACTCACTATTTTTTATGTTAGTTGGATAGGTAAACTGGCAAACGTGCCACCTGAAGGTAAGTGGTCGACGTCGCCCATGAACATAAACTAGTTTTTCGACTTTCGAAAGTAAGTAATTCTTTTAAAGGCAACTTTTACAATAAATTACGAACGAAAGTAAGTAATTCTTTTAAAAGCTTTTACAATAGGATCCCAGAAAACGTTCAAAAGCTCTCCATAAAAAAATTCAAAAAAGTTGTTAAAGAACGTTTGTGTGGTAAAGCATATTATATTAAAGTAAAAGATTTCATGGAAGATACCACACCCTGGGAATAAGGCGTTCCTCCCGGGCATTTCAAGATAAGATGTTAAAATTGTTATTAATATATATTATTTGAAAAGATTAGTTCCACTGAGTTTGTTTCGCCGGTTCTTCTCAGTGGGCTTACCTTGGAACCGGTGGTAGATTCAATTGACGTTCAAAAAGATACTGTATTAGTACTATTTTGAATAAAAAAAATTTGATTTGATTTTGATTTTGAGTTTACCTGGAACGAGCCCAGGCAACTCATCTATGTGCTGCCTATCCTGAGATATAAGATGTTAAGTCTCGGCGCCAGAAATTACACTGCCTGTCTTGCCCTTCTCTCCGAAGCACAGCGAAGCTGTTTCACGGGAGAAACAAGCAAGATGGTGATACCCATACAGCCGGGAGCGCGGCACAGCGCTTCCTTCCCACCGGTAACTAAAAATTAAACTATTTTAGCATTTCATTTTTTCAAGTTTTAAACCTTTTAATCCCTTTAAGTTCAAATGTCTTTAGCCATGGCCTTAGTAGAAATTGACCATGAGTATTATGGCTAGCAATTATTCCATATTGTTAAATGTCGGGGTTTGACCGTTAGCGGTCGGAATGAATTCTGATAATATTGCAAAATATTACAAATACATATTACAAAATACTTACGATAATATACTTAATATAAAGACTTAATTTTTTTTTGTTATCAGCGTGGCAAGAAATTTTCCGTATATTATGTTCAAAATTATTATAAAATATTAATCCATTCACGAATAAACATTTTCATTAGTTTGTCCGAAAGTTTGTTTCGAACATGCTCCGAAAAGGTCAAATTGATTTTGAAAAAAATACAGCATGAGAACAGTCAACAAAAAGAAGAATATAAACTTATAGTAAGATATACATGGTAAGTATACATATATAGTAAGTATTTATGTATAGTAAGACGTAGTGCTATGGTGCTGTACAGCCGAATTGGGTCGGCACCTCTCGCTCGCATAAGACCGGCGTCAAGTGGGAGTGTACGCTGTCGCGTTTCGTGCGGTTTGTAAGTTTCCGGTGGCCCATTGGGGGGATAGAGAAAAGGAGTGGTTGTGCAGATATGTACGGTAGTATAAAGCTTCGACTGCTCATTTTCTCTCCTATGCTTTTTTTTCCTTTAACGCCGGGAAATGCTCTGAGGCATCCCGTGGGGGAGTGGGTCTCCCCCGGCGGGTATGTGGGACTCGCTGCGCCCGACAACTAGTAAATGGACGCAGCTCTACCCACTAAAACCCGGCGAGTGCCACCAATGCCGTCTTTGGTGAGGTGCCCCGGATTTAGAAAACAATCAGGGCACCTCGATGGCTAGTCAATCCCGCAAGGGACCGACGCCACCTCCACAGAGGGGTTGTCCCGCACCACAGAACAACCCCTCCCAACGTCGGGACAGTACAATGGGGTGAGGTTCCCATCCCCACCCCTTGCCCCCTGCTTTTCTGTCCCCTCTTCTTATAAGAGGGGTATAAAGAGCCCCCTCGGCCCAATTAGCTTCGCCCAAGGTGCACCGCTCACCCTAGGTTACTGAGTACCACCGCCACGACAAGGCCTGAACCATGGTGGGGTGCCCTCCAATGCTATAAAAAAATATATAATATGAATAAAACCAATGAATTGTACCTAACTCTCTCTGACTTTTTATTACACTGCGATAAAATCCGAACGATTATCTCAAAATTAATAAAATTTGCGTATTTATACGAAAAATATTAAAAAAGAACCATCTATCCTGCACTTCGTCCCGAAAGATAGCTTAAAAGTAAAATAGTAGGATTATAGCACCCAGAATTACTGAAACCAACAGATGCTTTGTGTAATGTGCATACGTTCCGTTCCGCATCCAACAGACGTTACATACAAAATGATTGTAGTTCAGTGGATCGAATTGTAAATGGAAACCATTCTCAAATCCATTTGAACACCCACAAAAATCATCAAAATCGGCCCAGCCGTTTAGGAGGAGTTCAGGCACATACACACGCACAGAATATATATATTATAAAGATGGATTGGTAGAATTCCCTTGCACTTTGTTCGGTAATATGAATACGGCTGTGAAGTGAATAAATAAACGTGAATTATGATCTGCATAAATTAATTATATATTGTATATTAATTTGAAATCATCGTGACACATGGTCATCAGTCAATGTTTATATCGTGTGTATTCGGAACGCTTGCAAAAACGAAGAGGTATGATCATAGAAATATGGCATAGCCTGACATGATACAAGTGAAAAAAATGCGGTTTTTTTTGTATAATCCGGTTCAGTAAAAATAATGTTACAGCAATTTGATGATAATGCTTTAAAATAATCGTATATGTAATTGGTTTATGGTTCACGCCCGCCAGCGGACTGCATCAGCTGACAGAGTTCGCGTGTATACATACATTGCGGGTTTGCAAAATACATGTCTTAAAATTTTCTTAAAAAAACGTTTCTGAGATAATTGGTTATATAAATTATATAGTATATAAATAGTATATTATTAGGATTAAATCTTTGCAAGCGTTCAAAATACACCCGGTATTCAATCTATTACCTTATCACATAAGAGGGGTACAAAGAGCAGCTACTCTTTAAGAGCTGCTAAAGGTGCTGAGCCCCACCGCCACGACAAGGGGAAGATTATAGTCCTCATAATCCAATGAGAGCCTTTGAGTTCAAAACTCAAGGTCTGTTTTCCATCTGGAAAGAAAAGTCGAGGATTTAGTATCCTCCATAGCAAAGTTATATAGATCTAGCAACATGGTTTATAATAGAAAAGTCTTACTGGACAAAGTAGATAAATAATTACGTAACCCATTATACCTGTTATATACTGGGAGGATGACGCACGGAAAATATTGTCACTTGTAAATATATTTAAAACATATATAAAACGCGGAAAACTCATCATTACTACCATTTATCCTACATATGAAGATTTCTGATTAAATTCGTTGCGCGCAGGATAGTTGTAAAGTATCCCTCGGGTTCCCTGAGTCGTCGTCGATCCCGGCTACACAAGAAATGCATCGGTGGGAATGCGAGAAAAAAATGTTCTTACTAAGAAATATCGCATACAGTGTAGGAGAAATAAAAAGTACTTCATTACTTTATTAGCACATGACTAATAGCACTAACATTAACGGCTATACATGAAAGTAATCACACATTAAAATGTTACTCGTATTTATAAAAAAATTTAAACAAAAATTAAAACCGACTTCAAAATTAAAAAAAAAACTAAAAAGTAATAAAATAATTTCCGTAATCTTGGTGCCTACAATTTATAATCAACTTGTTCTTCTACTAATATACAATCTTTGCATTTACCACGTCATTATTGTTACTTTTGGAGTCGGTGTCAGCCAAGGTAGGTAAGGAGGTAGGTACATCAACGAATACGACACCGGTAAACTGTTGAGGAGTTCCCTTAATTGTCATTTGTCTTCATCATCAGACCCTCAATGACAGTCACAACACATCTAAGTGTAAAGTTCTCATCATTACAAATTAATCAAGCCCAAACACAAGGTTACTGATGTAAATCGTCGAAGAGTTCCCTCGACTGTCTTTCGGCTCCAGCATCAGATCGACTCTAGACCTTCATTAAATTGTAGTCCTTCAAAACACTTTATAGAAAATATATCAAACGCACTAGTCGCCCCTATGATTTTCGAAAGTTCCCCTCGATTTCTCTGGGATTCCATCATCAGATCCTGGTTTCCTTATCATGGGACCATTTAGGAAGTATACCCTTTAGAACAAAAAAATAATTTTTCAAATCGGTCTAGCCATCTTCGAGTAATCAGGTAACATACATAAAAAAAAAATTAAAAAAAAAGATTCCGACGAATTGATAACCTCTTCCTTTTTGAAGTCGGTTAATAATAAGTAAGTATGCTATGTGTTAAAATTCAAGTATAAATGCGAATTTGAAAACACATAATATCTACTAAAGGATTAAGGATATCACTTTCCCGGACAGACGTTTTGTCGGACTAAACGGGATAACCACATTTTCACTTACGTATCCGCGGATTCACTCGCCCAAAAATTTTAAAAATATACTTTCCTAATGAAAATAGCCTACAAATATTATATAGCCCCGCTAGGGTTCAAGCCTTGTCATGGTGGTGGGGCTCAGTAGCCTAGGGTGAGCCCAGCAGCTTGGGCTAAGAAAATTGAGCCGAGGGAGCTTCGATTTGTACCCCTCTTATAATAAGAGGTTACAAAAGAGTAGGGGAAAAAGGGGCGAGGATGGGAACCTCACCCCATTGTACTATCCCGATGTTGAGAGGGGTGGTTCTGTTTTACAGGACAACCCCTCTCTGGAGGTGGCGTCGGTCCCTTGAGGGACTGACTAGCCGTCGAGGTGCCCTGTATGCTCAACAGATCCGGGGCACCTCACCAAAGGCGGCATTGCTGGCACTCGTCGGGTTTTAGTGGGTAGAGCTGCGTCCAACTTATCACCTTTCGGGCGCAGCGACCCCACGTACGCGTCTGCGTTAGAGCATTTCTCGGTGTAAAAAAAGCCTACAAACGTTCCTCAGTATTTAGACTATCAAATGCAAAAAAAAGAACTCAATAAGTAGTTCGGGAGTTTAATGCGTACAAATAAAAAAAGTGAGGGACGATGGCCTAGTGGGTATGGGCTCGACCACCTACACCTGACCATCGCTTGCTCACCGGTGAAGGAAACATCGTGAGGAAACCTATATACCAGATGACATTAAAAGTCTTTGAAGGTGTGTGAAGTTTACCAACCCGCATTGGGCCAGCGCATCGGTGAACTATGGCGAAAACCCTCCTCGCCTAATATCGAGGAGGAAACCCGTGCCCAGCAGTGGGACATATAAGGGTTGATATTATATATTATATATAAATAAAAAACTCTTCAGCTTTATTTAATTGAGATTTCTTATGCATATATATGAGAAGAAACCTGCCTAGGCTGAATCTCGAAAATTATTGACATAATATACTAAGAATAAACTGCTTAGCCAAAACCTCTTGAGCTGTTGTTAAAATAAATAAAATAAAATAAAAATAAAAAGCCTTTTTATTTCACGACACAATTAAATTGGTTAACAAATAATAATAACATAAATAAGCAGGGAAAAGTTAAATAGGTGTTGTTTTGTTTTTTCAATTTGATTTTTATGCATGCATCTTAAATACTATTTATCATTATATTATTACATTAAAATTAGTTATTAAACATAATTTTAACGTTTAAGTACATAATTTAGCACATATCAAGATTATAACTAGTGAAGTAATTTCTTATTGTTTACTAAGCTAGATAATAAGATTGAACAAATCAAATTACATAATAAATCAAAATTATTTTAGCATTATTATTCTATAGCTGTTGTTATTACCTACATAATATATTGAAGGCCTCTTGTAAGTTATGTTAGGTGTACTTACTGCCCCTTCGAGGAGGAGCAGCAGGTTTGATTACTGACAAGCTCATAAATGAATGGGGATTTGAATGCCTTCACTTATTACTCGGTTCTAGATCTAGAAGTGACATTAGCATGAGTTGTAAGGTCTGGACAGAAAACTTCTGTCCGGAAGCAGCGACGAAATGAAAATTATGAAATATAAAGATTATTTTTCAAGAGTACAAGTCTGCGTTTACATTACAATGAAAATATTTTTTACGAATTTTATCGCGGTTGCAATATTTAAGAAGTTTACATGTTTGAGTCCTTTTTTTCTTTAACGCCGGGAAATACTTTGAGACATCCCGCGGGGGAGTGGGTCTCCCCAGGGGGGTATGTGGGACTCGCTGCGTCCGAAAACTGGTAAGTGGACGCAGCGGCGAGTGCCATTAATTTGTGTTCTATTTCTTTGGTGAGGTGCCCCGGATCTGTTGAGCAAACAGAACGTCGAGGTGCCCGACGGCTACTCAGTCCCTCAGGGGACCGACGCCACCTCCACAGAGGGGACCCGCACCACAAGATAATCCCTCCCAACCTCGGTGTCGAGTACAATGAGGTGAGGTTCCCGACCTCACCCCTTTTACACACAAAGAGCAGCTCCCTCGGCTCTATTTGCTTCGCCCAAGGGGCTAAGGTGAACCTAGCACGGTTCACCTTAGACTACTGAGCCGCACCGCCACGACAAAGCTTGAACCATGGTGGAGACATGTTTGAGTCTTTCCGTGACCATGGTTGCTGTAAAATACGAAACAATGAGCATGTAAAAGTTGTTTCATTAAAATGAGTGAAATTCGCGTGAACATAAGAAAACAATGTACTTAGTGGATTTTACGGTAACTATATAGGGCAAAGTGGAAAAAACCTGGGTTCAAAATCTTCATTAAATGGATAAATCTCTTAACTCTTTTAGGCAGAAATCTCTTTTAGAGCTATACACACCTGTGTATAACTTTTAATTATGAACTATGTTATGTTACTTTAAGGACGTTTCATGTACATAAAGAATAAATAAATAAATAACAGCTATATTATTAATAGATTTTATGATCTTATTGAATGCTGATTAGGGTCTTCCGTCATCAGCTCTTGCTGTGTGGAAAGGAGGGAGAGGCAGTACAGAAGGCAGGACGGCAGGCAGTCCCATTCTTCTGGATACGACAGAGTTGGTTGATATATTTGTACCGCTAATGTTTATAAAATGGCGAAGGATCCCTTCAAATATTGGCGATCCACTAGAATAGTAGCACGGCAAACATTTGTTTTGTGTTGTTTGCGAATAGATTTTGTTTAACAAAATGGCGGAATTCAGTTCTACTATGCGTCATACTGTTTTAGTTTTTTGGGGGTCCAAAATACTACTCTGGTCTGTCCAATGTTAATAATAGGTATTTTTTTGGTATATGGTATTTTACCTATGAAATTGCCGTTCTGCAGTACTGGCTATTTCAAATCAAAATAATTTTTGTTGGGCTTAGAATTCTAATTTCAAATTAATTTTATTTTAAAAACATGGAATTCTTTTTCCAAAAGTAGTCATCTGTTTATTGATAAGTGTTACATTTTCATCGCATTGCAATATTTTTCGTCATCATGGGTACGTTAAAAAATCGAGTAATAATTATGCAGCAACGAGGCACAAGCGGCACGGAACATCCACGACGTTTACGGAGCTAACACTACAAACCAACGCACCAGCTGTTATTGGTTTGCTCGCTTCCGTTCTGGAAATTTCGACCTAAAAAATGAACATCGCGGTCGTCCGAAGACGATGATCCACGATGACGAATCAAAGGCGATTGTCGAAGGTGATGATACACAATCTACGGCTGAATTAAACTATTACAAAAAAATTTACAATGCCCTAAGCGAAAACTTACCCCTAGAAAAGTGATGGTCACTGTTTGGGTGGTCTAGCGACGGTGTGATTCATCACAGCTTCTTACCAAACGGGGTGAGCATTACTGCTCATGTGTACTGTGAAGAACTGAATACAATGATGGAGAAGCTGGCACATCTGCAACCAGCATTGGTCAATCGCTCGTCTCCGCGGCTCGTGCACGACAACGCGCGACCTCATACTGCACAGCAGACGGTCTCCAAGTTGCAAGAACTGGGGTTGGAAGCTCTCTGTCATCCGCCCTACTCACCAGACCTTGCGCCTACAGACTACTACTTTTTCCAGAATTTGAATAACTTCTTGGCGGGAAAAAATTCAATACCCGAGAGGCAGTACAAAATGCCTTTGAAGAATTTGTTGCCTCCCGTCCAGCAGGTTTCTTTAAGAAGGGCATCCATAAACTGCCACTGCAAGTTGCCTTCAGCCGCTTGAAGGGGAGTGTCCCGGATCTGAGTAACACAGGACA
Organism: Helleia helle; assembly: GCA_963853865.1. Lineage (NCBI taxonomy): Eukaryota > Metazoa > Arthropoda > Insecta > Lepidoptera > Lycaenidae > Helleia > Helleia helle. The sequence continues at coordinate 2,128,633 of OY971425.1, read as the reverse complement.
CACCAGCGACCAGCCTACCCTTGCGAGAAAGCTCAGCTAACCCTCAAAAGGGCTAACCGGGCTTTCTCCTAGTATAGGGGGACTCCGAAAATTTCAAGTAGGTACCCCCGCTGACACCAGAACTTTTCTACAGGCGCAGGTACACAAACTTACCCTGAGTCCATTAGACGGGAGGCAGGAGGTGCACATAGCGCCTCCTTCGCACTCCCGTCCTACGTCGACGGAGTGGGAGGTCCTGCTCCACGGCCTTCTGCAAAATGACGGTTTCGCAGAAGGTGACCGCCTGCCAGGCTTCATCGCTCTCGAGCATGCAGCGCACTACACTCGAGAGCGAGAGGTCCCCTCCAAGGCGTGTGCCATCTTCTAGAGTGTGCTGGGCCGAGTCCCCCACAGTGTCGCTCTCATGGCAGGCTGGTGTCAGCTCCCTTCTGGCCACCCGATACATTTACACGCCGAAAAAAACGTGTCCGGTGAGCACCATCCATTCGCCAGGACCGGACGCAGTGCCTCGGCCATACGTAGGTTAAATTTTAATTATTTACAAAAGCTCTTGAATTTGTTTACCTTTATATAAGTTGACGTACAACAAATTAACTTGAAGGTGTTCGACCGATTACGTACGCATGATTGTCATAAAAACTGGACAGGAACGAATAATATTCTAAGTTATTATTTTTATTTTTTGCATATAAATAAATATATGTGGTGTCAGTATCGAACCTGGACCTCTCGGCTCTCAGCCAAGAGGCCGAGCCCATACCCACTAGGGCCCTAGGCCATGGTCGCTCACCTAAAACACTAACAAAATGATATTTAAATATTGTATAACAAAGTGCAGACAGTACTTTTAAAGTCAATCAATATAGCCTATATATAGAATGTTAATTACAATCTAGACTTTTCCTATTTCGTCTAGATTTAATTGCCGTGTTGTTTATCTAGACCCGTTGCATATGATCCAGTCAATATTTTTCTCTCGACTACGCAAATGTTATTAAATAATAATAATAATATTATTAATTCTATTTAGAATAAGCGCATCCCGCGCTTGCGGGGCTCGCGTCGTTACCACGATCTTTTGATCGACTTGATGATTGAGCCGATGGGGCTCTTTGTACCTCTATTATAGGAAGAGGGGATAAAAGAGCAGGGGAGAAGGTGCGAGGACAGGAACCCCACCCCATTGTACTGCCCCGACGTTGAGAGAGGTTGTTCTGTGGTGCGGGACAACCGCTCTGTAGTGGTGGCGTCGGTCCTATGAGGGACTGACTAGCCGTCGAGGTGCCCTGTCGTGGGCACCTTACCAAAGGCGGCATTGGTGGCACTCGCCGGGTTTTAGTGGGTAGAGCTGCGTCCACTTACCAGCTTTCGGGCACAGCGAGTCCCACATACCCGCCTCGGGAGACCCACTCCCCCGCGGGATGCCTCAGAGCCTTTCCCGGCGTTAGAGAAAAAAAATGTATTGACCTAATGATGTTGGATAATACATGAAAGTTTATAGGAAATCAAGGACAGAAGAAGGGAAAGGAGAAACCAGGGTCTGAACTATGATAGAAAGAAAGTCGACAAAATATCTGCACTGATATTTTAAAATGGTAAAAGTTAGTTGAAAAGTAGGGGCTCTTTCTTGAAGCTGTGACTTAAATAACCTATTATATTTCTTTCTGTCATAGGTAGTTCAGATTCTCCTTTCCCTTCTTCTGTCCTTGATTTCATGAATTATTCAACTAACATTAGAAAGAAGGAAAAAAAGAAAGAAAGAAAAGTAGGTCGGTACATAGGTCTATTCTTAATTCCCTCCTCGCTTCATTTCGAGAAGTTGCCCAGGAGCTAAAGGTTTATGCCTATTAATGTAAATCTATATGTACATTCAGACGGACTGTCTATATAATCACAGTACGAACAGGTGCAAGACGGTCATTGTGCACATTCCTCCTAATCACAGACATACATACACATGCAGTGATTGTGCTCGTAACTTGGTGTATCATTTACAAGTCATTTGACCTTCAGATACACGTATAAGGCTCTATGTTATTACGTAGATAACTTAATAAATTTATGCAATACAATAAAATATAAAAATATGATGAACATAATATAGACTCTACTAGATGGGCTTTTAGAGTTCTGGAGGCCACGCGGGAAACGGAGTACGGCATCGGTAGTAGCTGATCCAAGTTAGATAACCACAAAATGATAGGGAATCGACCATCTTGGCTTTCATTGATAGAGGCGATGTCAGATGGTTAGTGACTGATAATGATGAAATGACCATTCATCTTCAGCCACTGCACGGAGATCGTCGTTCTACCACGTTGGTGGTAGACTTACCCCCAGCTTTCCCAAACGTAGCCTCCACTTCACAACTCTATAATTCATCAATTCCATTCATCCATTCTATCCATTAGATGCATTTTATTTATTAATTCAATTTAATATAATATTTAGAGAGTTATCGGCGAGATGGAAAAACCAGTTCAATAAATGGGCCTTAAATCGTAAAAGGTAAGTTTTACAAATATTATGTTTACAAAAAAAATTGGAGAGCTCCAATGCAGCCTTGCGTTTTTAGGCGTGTATTTTATTACTAATGTATTTATTTTTATTTTCCCAAGTTTACAGTTTTTAGGGTTCCGTAGCCAAATGGCAAAAAAACGGAAGCCTTATAGATTCGTCATGTCTGTCTGTCTGTCTGTCTGTCTGTCTGTCTGTCTGTCTGTCCGTCTGTCCGTCCGTATGTCACAGCCACTTTCTTCAGAAACTACAAGAGCTATACTGTTGAAACTTGAAAAGTAGATGTATTCTGTGAACCACATTAAGATTTTGACACCAAAGTAGAAAAAAGCAATATATTTTGGGGGTCCCCATACTTAGAACTAAAACTCAAAAAAATTTTTTCATCAAACCCATCCGTGTGGGGTATCTATGAATAGGCCTTCAAAAATGATACCATTTTTAATACCATTTTATTCTAAACTGAATAGTTTACGCGAGAGACACTTCCAAAGTGGAAAAATGTGTTTAACTTCCTGTAACTGTAACCCCCCCCCCCTGTAACTTCTAAAATAAGAGAATGATAAAACTAAAAAAAATATATGATGTACATTACCATGCAAACTTCCACCAAAAATTGGTTTGAACAAGATCTAGTTAGTAGTATTTTTTAATACGTCATAAATCGTAAACCGCAATTTACTTTCATCCAATCAACTCAATTCAATAAAAAAACATTTAATTCCATAAAAATAAACCTTAATTTTTGTTAAAGTGTCTAATGTTGTACATATTATGTAATGATACGGAACCCTTTGTGCGCGAGTCCGACTAGCACTTGGCCGGTTTTTTTCTCTTGCCTTTTTTCTCTCGCGTCTTTTTTTAACCGACTTCAAAAAGGAGGAGGTTATCAATTCGTTTTTTTTTATGTATGTTACCTGATTACTTGAAGATGGCTAGACCGATTTGAAAAATTCTTTTTTTGTTCTAAAGCAGTGGTTCTTAACCTTTAGCCCATGAGGGACCATTTTACCTAATATTTGCATTGCCGGGGACCACCCAGTTGGTTTATTGGTACAAATTATACATTGTCTTGCCCTAAATATTGTTATATATATATATATATATATATATATATATATATATATATATATATATATATATATATATATATTTTTTTTTGTAAAAAAAAAGTATAAAATTGTTGCAGTGTGTCAGTTTAATCCATTTGGGCGCGTCACCTTACCTCGAGGTAAGGCTCAGCAGCTGTGCTTAGCGAAGCGGGTCATCGCTGCAAGGGTGATTCGGGGGTACTGTACGGTATAATGGGCGGCAGCCTTTTTTTTGTTATCGCAGGAAAATGCTTTTTACGCAAGTAGCCAGGATCTCGGGTAGATCCTGACCCTATGTGGGACTCGCACCTGGGAGTGCCCTACCCGTAAACTAAAACCACAGCGAGCGCCTTTAGCCGCATTTTGAGGGTCCCGGGTCTGCAGTAGGCAACAGGATCAACTCAGCGACAGGATGGCCCCAACGAAGGCCAGATTACTCCTCTTAAGGGGGGACTGCCCGGCCGCTACTAAGCAGTCCCCGCGACGTCGTGTCATAACTGGGCCATCCTGAACCCGACACGAGCACAGGGGCGTTACTGGAGGCGCAATAAGTAGCGCCTCCTGCGCACACCCATTCGTCGCCCACGGGGGGAGGCCTGGTCGACGGCCTCTTCTCACCCTGGGACACTTCTGAGACATTACTGCCTCGCAGAAGGAAACCAACCATGACACTCGGCAGAGACAAGTCCCCCCGTTGACCTATGTCAGATTATGACGCAGCGCCGCCTATCTCGGGCACACCTCAAGGGTGTGCTGGACTGAGTCCACTGCCGCACCACAATTGTGACACACTGTCAACGGCTCCCTGCGGGCCGTCACGGTACAGAAACTCATCACAGCAACCATGGCCGGTGAACACCTGTGTCAGACGGAATGTGAGGGGCTTGCGCTTACGGCGCATCCACCGCCCAAGGACCGGATGCAGACCATCGGGTTTTTGCCATATGGCTGCCACACCAGGTCCTCCCCCCACCTCCGCATTAACAACTCTTGCCCTAGTCGGCGAACCCACAGGATCCCGTCCAGCGTAAGGCTCTCACCGAGAGACCTCCTATCCTAGATATAGGAGTGCGTCTAGGCAAGAACCTCCGCTACGAGCTACCACGGGGGGTCACCGGCCAGGGCAGTGGCTGCCACCCACGATACCGTATGGTACCCCCAGATCACTCTTACCGCGATGACCCGCTGCGCTTAGCGCAGCTGGGCATTATTCCTCGCGGTAAGGTGACCCGCCCAGATGGGTGCACCATACGTCGCCATACTCTGGCAGACTCCGGAGAATAGATGCCTGCAGGCAGCTCTGGGTCCTCCGAGGTTCGGGAGGAGTCTGCCCAGTGCACTCGCCGCCTCCACGACCTTCGGTCCCAACATTGAGAAATGTGGGCCGAATGTCCACCCTCCGTCAAGGATGAGTCCCAGATATTTGATATCATGGGGGCTCATCCTGACCCTCACCCCTCCGACCTGGAGGGCAGCCCCCGATGGGGGTCCTTTTGGCCCGTTCCGCAGAAGAGAAGGACTTCGGTCTTCTCAGGTCTGATCCGAAGCCTCTCTATGCGTGTGATCACGAGGTGGCCTCGCAGGACCCAGTCGTAGCCGATGTCCCACAGGATCGGACCAAGAACCGATCCCTGTGGGACACCGCACCCGACTCGCCACCACTCTACGGACCCACACCGGTTCTCCTCTCCTCCTCTCGGAGAGGTACGCCTCCAACAGCCTCCTTAGATACGGGGGCACTCCAAAAAATTCAGTGCCTCCCGTATCACACTGTGAGGGAGGCTGTTGAAGGCGTTCGATGTCCAAGGACACCGCGACCACCACCTCTTATCTGCGTTCCGCCTCACCCTTCACCGCTCGAAGGCATTTGAGGGCGTCGACGGTCGACCGGCGTACTCGTCGAAACCAAATTGGGACTCTGAGAGTCCCGGTCCCGGGCCCTCCTCCAGGTGCTGAGCGAGCTGGGAGACCACTATTCTCTCCAAAACCTTCCCAGCTTCGCTCAGCAGCACCACCGGTCGCACCACCGAACCGAGTCCGGTGTCCGCCCTGCTTTTGGTAGCAGGCAGAGCCGACCCTCCTTGCAAAACCGCAGGCAGCGGTCGAACAGCTCCCGAAGGCTATCGCCGAGGTGCATGAGAGAGATCGCGAGGACCCTCCCGTGCACCCCGTCTGGACCCCGCGCCCTCTTCTTACTTTGGAGGCGGGACTGAACCGCCTCCATTTCAGCTTCCGTGACGGGTGGCTGAACACCCTCCTCGTCCGGCGTCTGCAGAGCCATCCTGGGGGGCGTTTAGCCCACGGGTATGTACGACTCCAAAAGTAACAATAATGACGTGGTAAACGCAAAGATTGTATATTAGTAGAAGAACAAGTTGATTATAAATTGTAGGCACAAAAATTAAGGAAATTGTTTTATTACTTTTTAGTATTTTTTTTTTATTTGAAGTCGGTTTTAATTTTTGTTTAAATTTTTTTTATTTATTTTTTATTTTTAACACTTAGTTCCGCTTCATACTATAAAGCTTCGTTTCTTTCGGGCGTCCCTACTCCCTAGACGGCTTTGTTATTCTATTTTATTTTGAAGACACTATCATATCATTAGATTTTTATTAATAGTGAATATACAGAGTATACATATCTACATAATACAGTGAATTCTAATATTTTACGTCAAAATAAATTACGATAAAATCTGAAGGAATTTTATTACCGATGGAAATCTAGTAAACAATAAAATTATGATGTCTATCTGATGACAGCTGGTCTGCTAGAGTCGTCTGGTGACGTCATATTATTGTCTAGAAACGTGTAGGTTTCCGCGATATATGGTATGTTTGTTATTGTTTTGATGAAACATATGCGGGCTATTGTTACAATGTTATATAAAATATGGCCGTGTGGTGCCGGCAGAGTAGAATAGCACCACCCCATTTCTTTACGTGGGGGTCGTTTAAGGTGACCGAGGGATAAACCTGGCCCAAAATCATCAGGGTCCTGGAGAGGGAAAACTTCACTTGAAACGTCAGGCATTCGTGGCATAGCCCTAATACGCGAAAGTCTCCTGCAGCCGAACTGGCTCGGCACGTATCGACTTGTAGTTCCTGCGGGCTTAGCCAGTGAAGTCGAGACGATGGCGCAGTACTTAGGCAACTCTGCGTTTTCCTTAAGAGTGTCCTAGGCAACACAAGGTCTGTCTATGGAGAGAACACTCCACCCAGCTCTGCTTCGTGGAAAATAACAAGCGTTCGACACTGTTTGAATCGTCTGCAACAGACAAACTAAGGCCATTGATGATATAAAATATGTATAGATTTAGATAAAGCAAAGTAAGTAAGCGGTAGTGCCATGCTGCTTTGCAGCTGAATTGGGCCGGCACACACAACACATCTGCATAACTTTTCGATGTCTATGGGAGTCGGTAGTTACCATAAGGCTCCGACTGCTCGATTGCCTCCCTATGACATAAAAGAAGCATAGTATAGCGACAAAGGAAAACATTGTGAGGAAACCTGCATGCCTGATGAGATTAAGTCTTTGGAGGTGTGTGAAGTTCGCCAACCCGCATTGGGCCAGCGTATCGGTGAACTATGCCTTACATTATAATAATATCAACCCTTTATATGTCCCACTCTTGGGCACGGGTCTCCTCCTCGAAATTAGGAGAGGATAAGGCCCGATGAGATGTGATTAAAAGTTTTTGAAGGTGTGTTAAGTTCATTAGCCCGCATTGGGCCAGCGCATCGGAGAACTATGGCCTGGGTGCCCAGGATCTGTTGAGCAAACAGGGCACCTCGACGGCTAGTCAGTTCGTCAAGGGATCGACGCCACCTCCACAGAGGGGTTGTTTCGCACCAGAGAACAACCCCGCCCAACATCGGGACAGTACAATGGGGTGAGGTGCCCACCCTCGCCCCTTGTCCCCCTGCTCTTTTGTCCCCTCTTCTTATAAGAGGGGTACAAAGAGCAGCTCCCTCGGCTCAATTTGCTTCGCCCAAGGTGCTGGGCTCACCTTAGGCGGCTGAGCCCCACCGCCACGACAAGGCGAACCATGGTGGGGATCACGTACATCCTCTTTCTTATATTCATCATCATCATCATCAGCCTCTATCCGTCTACTGCTAAACATAGACCTCGTTGAATGAACGCCAAGACGACCGATCCCTCGCCACTCGCATCCAACACGGACCGGCCACCGCACGGAGATCGTCTTCCCACCTGGTTAATGGCCGACCAACACTTCGTTTACCTAATTGCAGACTCCACTCTTGAACCTAATTTTAGTAGTTTCTTATATTATTAGATTAAAATAGATAGTCATTTAAGTTCCTATTGTCCCACATTATTTCGTCACTGATCCGTATGTTCGTTTGTTATAAAATGTCGTGGCCTTATTTCTTTCACATATTAGACGCTCAATTTCCCGCCATAACGTTGGGAAAACGTCTTTTGTAATTGTAACATATTTGAAGTTGCGATATGTAGTTTTTGTCATTCTCCATCATACATAAGGTCGGTTTTTCATCTCCCTAACCCCAAGGAGTTACAAAGAGGTGTAACCCTACACCTGGACCGAGGGACCCTACGAACTCTAAGTTTAGGGGAGGGAGCCAAGAGACAAACAAGCCTTGGTGTTTGGAGGAATGTAGGCCATGCACGTAAGCTACAGCTAACTTGTCTTTTTTGTGTTCCATATATTTCTATATTTCTACATACTTATATATTTCTTAATACATACACATCACTACATAGTATAAAACAAAGTCGCTTTCTCTGTCCCTATGTCCCTTTGTATGCTTAAATCTTTAAAACTACGCAACGGATTTTAATGCGGTTTTTTTAGTACATAGAGTGATTCAAGAGGAAGGTTTATATGTATAATAACATCCATTAAATAGTTGAGAAATACTGTTATTTTTGAGGTTTCTAATGTTATATCGTAAATAAACACATTTTTTGCATTTACATTGCAAACGCTGGATGAACACTAACAGGTAGATCAAATTAATGTACTACATTATTGTACACCTTAGAAAGATCTACAAAAAAGTCCGCGATGGCATATGTGTATCTCTTAAGAATAACATACTATATCCATTTTAATACTTAAAAAATGGGCAATTATAAAACGGTAGTTGGAAAGCTATTTACACAAATGTGGTATAATTAATCCTTATCATTTTAAATATTATGTTAGTTAGCTTGAGCATTTCATGAAGTATGTTTTTCCCGTTTACACTATGCAAATGAAATGCATATCTTAGAAGATATATCAAAATCAAAATAATGCGACACCGTGATTTCGACCGAGCCGCGCGAGCTGGGCGCTCCGTGATGCCGCGCCTCGCGCCCGAGCCGGGCCCGGCCCCGGTTCCGAAAGTTAGGATAATAATTATTATTACCGGTGGGAGGTAAGCGCTGTGCCGCGCTCCCGGCTGCATGGGTACCACCATCTTGCTTGTTTCTCCCGTGAAACAGCTTTGCTGTGTTTTGGAGAGAAGGGCAAGAAAGGCAGTGTATTAATCACTTCATATTATAAAATAAAGTCCTACGCCCGTCCATAGATAAATAATAATCATCAATCCGTGTACGGCTGTACATCTAAGTTAACGCGGGCGAAGCTGCGGACAACAGCTAGTTATAGATAAATTACACCCAGACACAGAACAAATGATCATGTTCATCACACAAACATTTGTCTTGGGTGGGGATCGAACCCACGACCTTCTGGTTTAGCAGTCAGGGTCACTAGCCACAAGACCAACAGGCCAGTCATGTCTATGGGTGCTGGTCGCTTACTACCAAGCTACTGCTCTTTTGTCTTATAAAAAATGCTCATCTCTCAATAGCGGCAAAATGATTGAACAACAGCATACCCAACGTCAGGAGGCAGTGTGACCACTCCACGGTTGGCGGTGGGCAACCTCCCATCCCTCATATAAAAATCAATAGATGTAATAACTACCAAACCGATGTAGCATAAGGGGCCAATAGCTTAAATAATTCGAAAAAAAAAAGATTGAACAACAATTAGCTAAACGCCAATTATTGCAAAAGGCCATATTGTCCAAAATTGTTAAATCATTATTACCTTCAATTAATGATTGTGAAATTTGCGTTTTATTCGGTCGTAACATTAATTCTTTTGCTCATTAAAATACAATTTGTGAACACAAGATGATATTAATCAGGATTTCAATTATTGTTTTACAAAAATATCGCTAATGAAAATATAATTATATTAAATTCGGAATGAAAAGTTCTTATTCATACGAATTGAAGAAATGTGGAAAAAACAATGATTGCCGGGTATTGAGACTGCAATTATATTTTTTCTCGCTTTCTCATATTCAATTAGAACGAGAGAGATTTAAGCGAAATTTGATTTGAAAGAGGAAAATGAAGTGTAAGCCAAGTGTAAGTATATCTGAATTGGACTGTTACTGTAAAATCAAAACCGGCAGATAAACGAAAGGGGCCAACGCCACCCTTCTACTTATAGATTGTATAAATAAGAGGATATTATATTGTATTTATTTTTATCTATAAGCTATGGTGAATACCATACAGGGTTGCTAACTCGATATCTCAGTGGTTGCTAAATGACGTCTCAAAATAGTGCTAGATTGATAAAAAAATACAAAAATAGTGTAATTTTTTTTAAGACATAAATATATTGTTAAATTTTTAATCAGCCGATAGTAATAACAAGTCATCTGCTTCTACTTCTGGATTCTCTTGACGTAGTACTGGCACAAATGATTGGTACCACACATTACATGACTATCGTCATTGCTTGAACTATACTAGGCCTACTAAATATTATAACTGTTTCTATTGCTGTTTAGTCCTAGATTTAGTCCTAGGTGCTGAATGTTAAATTACAGCGCAAGCCTTGCGAAAATTGTGCTAGATCTAGCACCGAAAGTGCAAGTGAAACATTACATATAGATCAGAATAACATATAGGCTATTTATCCCTGTACCCCCACGGGAATGGGATGTATGGGGAGGCTAGGGGGCACAGAGACTTACTGTCTTGTGTCTCAGAATAATCTTTTAAATATATATATATATATAACTCGAAGGTGACTGACTGACTGACATAGTGATCTATCAACGCACAGCCCAAACCACAGGACGAATCGGGCTGAAATTTGGCGTGCAGGTAGATGTTATGACGTAGACCTCCGCTAAGAAAGGTTTTTGATTAATTATACCCCCAAGGGGATAAAATAGGGGATGAAAGTTTGTGTGAAACTTTGTCAATTTTAAACCGATCGGGCTGAGACTGCTAAATATAGCCTTTTTTACAATTTTTGTCTGTCTGTTTGTTCCGGCTAGTCTCTGAAACGGCTGGGCCTATTTTGACTTTCACTGACAGATAGCTGATGCTATAAGGAGTAACTTAGGCTATAAAAATAATCATCATCAATCCGTATACGGCTGTAAACCTAAGTTAACGCGGGCGAAGCTGCGGGCAACAGCTAGTCCTAAATAAACTTATTTTAAAACTGATAATCTGAGTCAACTTGTTTATTCTCCAACCTCAAATATAATAATAATAATAATATGTTGGGACAACTCACAGACGGCCATCTGATCCCAAACTAGGCTTCTTTTTTTTTACGTCGGCAAAGGGGTGGGGGGACTCCCCAGGCCGCTATGTGGGAATCCCTGCGCCCGAAATATGGCAAGGTGGACACAGCTCTACCTACTAAACCCCGACCACCAATGTCGCCTTTGGTAAGTACCTCGGATCTGTTGAGCAACAGAGCACCTCGACGGCTAGTCAGTCCCCCAAGGAACCGACGCCACCTCCACAGAGGGGTTGTCCTGTACTACAGAGCAACTCCTCTCAACTTCTGGACAGTGCCAAGGGGAGAGGTTCCCGTCCTCGCCCCTTGTCCCTCTGCTCTTTTATACCAGGCAGAGCATGTTCTTATGGTAACCAGACAACTGATAAATACTTGTATATTTCTAAATACATACACATTATTGATAAATTACCGGTGGGAGGGAAGCGCTGTGCCGCGCTCCCGGCTGCATGGGTACCACCATCTTGCTTGTTTCTCCCGTGAAACAGCTTTGCTGTGTTTCGGAGAGAAGGGCAAGACAGGCAGTGTAATTACTGGCACCGAGACTTAACATCTTATGTCTCAGGATAGGCAACACATAAATGAGTTGCCCGGGCTCGCTCCAGGTAAACTCGTTTATGTTCATGGGCGACGTCGACCACTTACCATCAGGTGGCAAGTTAGCCAGTTTGCCTATCCAAGTAACATAAAAAAAAAAAAAAAAAATTACACCCAGACACAAAATAATTAATGATTATACATCACACAAATATTTGTCCTGGGTGGGGATCGAACCCACGACCTTCTGGTTTAGCAGTCGGGTCTCTTACCACTAGACCAACAGGTCAGTCAAAATATTATGCGATCATTTGAAATGTAGAGATATTATCCATCCATCGATCTTGTTGAGCTCATCTCATATGCATCAGCCGGATGCTTACGCAATAAAAGAACAAATACATCGTTACTGGGCAAATATCTAACTGTTTGTGCAAATCTTTTTCTCGTGCTTCACCGTATAAGCTCCGTGTTAGCGCTAATACACTAAAGATATACTTGTAAGTGCTGCGCTAATTTGTGATTGTGATGTAATGTGATTATTTGTGACATAAGAGGCCTTTTCGGAAGTACCTAACAAGCTGTTGTTAAGTCAGATTTACAGCTGTACCTGAACAGAACAATATTTAGTAAGAGGTACTGTCATGCTACTTTGCATCCGAATCGGACTGCACGACCGGGGTGGTACCTCTCGCTCACATTATACTGGCGTCATGTGACAGCTATGCTGTCATGTTTCGTGCGGTTTGTGAGTTTCCGGTGGTCCCTTGGAGGGGATAGGCAAAAGGAGGGCAACGCATCAGCATGACTTTTGGTTGTGCGGCGTCTGTAGACATCCATAATACTCCGACTGCTCAGTTGCCTTATGACATAAAAAACTTGTCAATTGGTACTCTTGTGCGCTACACCAGCGCACGATTTGACTCGATTACAGTGGAATTTTATCTAACTAATTGAAATTAGGATTTCTCAATCTCGTACATTTTTCGCACTACCGATTGACAGATTCTCGATCTAATTCCTAAATTTCAAATAGGATCGAGTGTCAAGAGTTAGTAAGAGCTAACCTTTCTAAAACACAGCAAAGCTGTTTCACAGAAGAAATAAGGATATTGCTATCCGCGCAGCACAGCGCATCCCTCAGAATGAAATACAAAACTCCTCCAGGAAGTCCGGGGGCCACCATCAGGAAGTGTGGGCCCCAGACGAATCTTGACACAGGACCATTTTAGAGCTAGTCATGGGCAAACTAAATAAAATATATTATTTTTTCTGTAATATACAAATAAACGTTTTTCGTATTTTTCCTCTAATTACATTAGATTCAGCTTTCATGGTTCTAGGTTAACGGGAAGTACTGGTTTTTGACGAACAACAAAATATTAGATCACTGCCGAATCGTTTGAAAATTGCAAAAAGTGGAACAAGATTATAATAGGATGAAACCCATTGGAAAAGAAAGAGAAAAAAAAATGGAAGAAATAAAAATTTACGGGCGATCTTTGGGAGTCCCATGGAAAAAAGTTGAATGGCAAAGTAGGTTATAAAAAGATCTACAACTATATGTCTTTACACTTTTTTTACATAACCTCAAAATTTATGTGAAAAATTCAAATAACCAAGTTTTTTGTTTTTTATTTTTATCTTTTACAAAAAAAAATACTCATGAAATTTGGTGAAATTTACCTTTTTATGTCTCAAACACCCTGAAATTTTTTTGATCTGAACTGAACTGATATTTTGACGGGAGAATTTTCGATTGAAAATAAGGTTTTTTCGATATTAAGTCGAAATAACACGCACACTAGGCAACATACATGCTATAATTTATCCCTGTACTCCACGGGAATGGGAAGTACGCGGGTGAAACCACGGGGTACTGCTAGTAAGAGATATGAGTATTTTTATCCACCCGCCACCATGGCTACCCACTCGGTATGTACAGCGAATCGCGAGATATGCGGGGTACTCGCGAGGCCTCTTTCTTCAGTCTTAGTTACTGTTGAGGGATTGCGAATGATCGGATGACTGACTTGAAGACACTATGCTTTACTCTTTAAAACTAGTTATTCACACGCAAAAGGAGCTAGTAAAATTTAACATTGAGAAAGAAAAAAAGTTTGTAACGGGCGAATTTATTTTTATAATTTATTTTTAACCTCGTCATATCCGGGGCTATTTCCGCTTGCATAACCATTTAAATATGATTTAAGGTAAAGTTGTAACGGAACCTCATAGGCCTTTGATTTTCCAGGCTGTATTTTTGAACCTTCGTTGTAATTTAAAAAAAATGCAATTAATGGCGGATATCCTGATAATTAATAAACTGTACAAGTGATGTGTTTGTGGTTCTAGTTTTGAATGATTAAGTAACTCTGGTAAAACCTTAGAGTATACATCTATACTAATATTATAAAGCTGAAGAGTTTGATTGTTTGTTTTAACGCGCTAATATCAGGAACTACTGGTCCGATTTGAAAAATTCTTTCAGTGTTATAGTCCATTTATCGAGGAAGGCTATAGGCTATAACATCTATCTGTGACTAACAGGAGCGAAGTTAAGCAAGTTAACGCGGGCGAAGCTGTGGGCAACAGCTAGTAATATATAGAGTGCGAGTGTCACGCCGCGGCCGCTTCATTGTGTCGATCGTAAGCAGATACGTTTTAGATATTTGTCTATAGTAAAGCGCTGTGAGAGTTCAAATCGGATGTAGTACAAAACCTACTAGTCGAGCAGAGTAGTAACAGGTGAATTTTGTAGATTTTTTTAGATGTAATGCGAATCCGATCTTTAATACACTTATTGTGGTACAGATTGAGGATTACAACTGTTACACACAGATGACTCTTATTGTTTAAATTATCGGTACAATCGAGCCAAGGACAAAAAACAATGGTGTACATTGTATTCCAACTAATGCAAGTAGTCATTTCGTCATAATCAATGCCGGATCATTTTTTACCCTTGGCGCAAGAAAAGGGGTGTTATAAGTTTAGCCAATAAGTTTAAGAGCTACAGTGCCACAGACAGATAGAAAGTCTTGTATGTTAAAACAATATGTATGTCTGAGGTACTGTAGTTGTTTTCGGGTTAAACGGTTAAGATGTGGGGTTTTTTGAAACAGCTTTTCTAGTGTTGGTTCGTAGATATGCTTTATCAAAATCGATGCAGCCCTTAAGTTCGTCAGCTCTTTCGTTATTGGGTTGGGGATTTTCAAAAGTACCTAAATAATTACGATAGTATTGCATATAGAAGCAATTCAACTCGGTCGGATTGAAGTTAGTTATAGTTAGTTTTGAGACGCATTCTGTATAGAGATTAGTTTGCAACGTCACTCTTAACTAATTTCAGACCGGTCAAGATAAACCACGCGAAGGTATACACACCATATATTTTTGGCTAAGGATCTGTTATGATGTTTGCCTGTTATAGTAATTTCCTGTTTTCTTCTTTCCAGGGGTCACTTCTGTCAGCAACATGTCGATATTCGACTCGTATCACAAGTTCATGGAACGGAATAGTGGTAAGATATAGTTATCTTTTATTTCTACTCTATTCATTATTTGTTTCTCTTTGACGCCAATTTTTTACATCCTTACGATTTATACACACGTAAAATAGTTTTTAGTTCAGATATGTAACCTGGCAGACGATCTCTCCCTATGGTAAGTGGCCAGAATCATAATCAGGATCAAATTTAGAATCACAATCAAATTGCTATCTTCTGTTCTAAAATTGCACGAAAAGCTTTTTGCTTGAAAATTGAAATTGAAATTGGGATTTCTCATCTCGTACACTTTTCGCACTACCGGTTGACAGATTCTCGCTCTCAATCCTAAATTTCAAATAAGATCGAGTGTCAAAAGTAAGCCCGCTAGCCTTCCTAAAACACAGCAAAGCTGTTTCGTAGAAAAAAATAAGCTGGATGGTGGTACCAAAGCTGAGGCCTTAGACAAAGTAACATTAGAAAAACGATAACGAAGTTCGAAAAGAATAAAATGTATGGGATTGACATAAGCTGTCGTCAATTATGTCACTCGTTATCGTTATCGCAAGTTGGTAGACAATGTTAAAATTCGTAACAACTTATGTTATTTTATTATTAATATTGATTCGTTATCCGTGGGCGTGGGCCATGGAGGGCAACATTTTCACTATTTTTATGAGTTATAGTGTGTATGAGGTCTATTTACATAGATATTAATTTTAATTTTTTGGTCCGATTTGACACTTCTTGTCGAACTTTGTTGATACTTGACAGTTGTTGTCGTTGCACTGTCACGATCTTTGATTGATCATTGGCTAGAAAATTATTATCGTTATCTCAAAGACGATAACGAATTTCGGCTACAAAGCGATGTCACTTTGTCTACAGGCCCAGGCGCGGCACAAGGCATCTCTGCCATCGGTTTTATATTACCTCGTCCATAGGTTGTTAACCTAGCTACTCTTTAAATAATAACCTGGCTACTCTTTTCATAATACCCTGGGCTGCTCTTTAAATCATACACTGGCTACTCCTTTAATAATACCCTGGCTACTCCAAGTAATTCAGCCCCTGTTTATGGACTTTGACCACTTATCACCAAGCAGCGTTTCCCAGTTAGTTAATATCATGGATGTCGCTTTCACTTACCATCAGGTGAACCTACTATCCGTTTGCTACCTCTTTTATAAAATAACATCACAATTATCATTTGTTCTAACGTGTGTGATGAAACTCCAAAGCATCCTCGATAATGACAATATGTATGCACATCAGGACACTCAGCTGATGACCCATAAACACACGATTTATGTCTGTGGAGGGTCGGTCGTGATCAGATATTTGCGTCTCTTTATTTATCTATAAATAATTTAATCATCACCAATATCTGTTCACCACTGAGGTGAGCTTGATAGGAAGATGATAAAGTGGCCGGTCCAATATGGATGCCGTCTTGGTGTTCATCGAGAGATTATTAACATGACGTTCTGTGAAAACTCGTCGCTATCTATAACGTATGTCTATCTATTACAAGTAAGAGGTAGTGCCATGCTGCTATGCAGTAGACTTGGGCCGGCACGACCGGGGTGGTACCTCTCGCTCACATAACACCGGCGTCAAGTGACAGTGTATGCTGTCGCGTTTCGTGCTCAATGGGCCATATAATAATAATAATAATGCTCTAAATTGAGTAGTTGATGCAAACGTGCTGATAATGATGATGATACATAGGCGTATGTATCTACTATCTAGTAGACACGACATACGACATTGAGTTGTAGTGTTTACGCTATAAATAAATGATCGTTTTCTCGTCAAAATGCCGCGACAATGTATCGTTTTAATACTAATAATTATTATTTAATTATTATGATGTCGACAGTAATTATTACGGACTATGTATTAATTAAGTAATAACTAATAAGTGGCAAATTAAAATTTAGCACTTGTTTGTTCACATGCCTTAAGTTGTTCAAAATTAAGTCCCATATCAAATATCTGGGACACATCCTTGATGGAGAGTAGACCTTCGGCCTACATTTATCAATGGGACCGAAGGTAGTGAAGGCGGCAAGCGCGCTGGGTAGACTTCTCCCGAACCTTGGAGCACCCAGCGCCGCCTATAGGCAGCTATTCTCCGGAGTCTGCCGGAGTATGGCAACATACGGTGCACCCATCTGGGCGGGTCACCTTACCACGAGGAATAAGGCCCAGTTGCGCTCGGCGCAGCGGGTCATCGCGATAAGGGTGATTGGGGGGTACCATATGGTATCGTGAGTGGCAGCCACTGCCCTGGCTAGTGACCCCCAGTGGGTACTCGTGGCGGAGGTTCTTGCCGAGACGCACTCCTATGTCTCGGATAGGAAGATTCTCGGTGAGAGCCTTACGCTGACCGCAATCCTGCGGGTTCGCCGACTAGGGCAAGAGGCGTTAATGCGAAGGTGGGGGGAGGATCTGGCATGGCAACCATGTCGCAAAAGCCTAATAGCCGCCCTGCGTCCGGTCCTCGAGCGGTAGATGCGCCGTAAGCGCAAACCCCTCACCTTCCGTCTGACACAGGTGCTCACCGGGCATGGTTGCTTTGATGAGTACTTGTGCCGGGCGGCCCACAGGGAGCCGTTGACAGTGTGTCACGATTGTGGCGCGGCGGTCGACTCAGCCCAGCACACACTCGAGGTGTGTCCGAGATGAGCGGTGCTGCGTCGCGATCAGACATCAGTCATCGGAGGGCACTTGTCTCTGCCGAGCGTTATCACCACGATGCTCGGCGACGACGAGTCCTGGACATCGATGGTCTCCTTCTGTAATGTGCCAGAAGTAGGTCGGCCCGGACTACTTAGTAGCAGTGGGGCAGTCCCCCCTTACGAGGAGTAGTCTGGCTTTTGCCGCGGCTAGCCTGTCACTGAGGCCCTATTGCCTGCAAATCCGGGACCCTCAAAAAGCGACTGAAGGCGCTCGCAGGTGAGAGTTCCACATAGGATTAGGATCTACCCGAGATCCTAAATATATATTTTATAATAATAAAAGGATTTCAAACGGGAAATTGTTTGTTTTTCACTTAGGTACATTCCGCTCGCAATATTGGCTTTGTGTACAAATAACTTGTTCACGAGGCTAGTAAGCCAGCCTAGCAACTGTAGCAAGTATAAGTTGTACCCGTGAGAAGGTATACGTCATTTTTATTATGATCTAATAAAAGCATACAAGTTGATTATAAAATTATGTAAACTCTAGATCAGCGAATTTCACCCATTATAATTAAATTAAAACAGCCCGCGATAAAACCCGAAAAAGTTGTTGAATTATGTTTAGTTGTCATTATTATTATTAATAATAATAATAATAATGAGAGCTTTATTTGTTGTTATCACGTAATCATTTACATCGGAATCTATACATACGAATAAAATTGGAGTGTCTGTTTGTAATATTAAAATAACCGCTTTTATTAAGGGCCCCTTATCCCAAATTGTTGTTTCTAGATCGAGGTGTTTTCATAGAAGTCGTCATTTTAAAATAATAATAAAAAATATGGTATAGATACATCTTTGATCTAGGGATTTTTTTGGATATAAATACAATATTTAACATTTTACATGATCAAAAAAAATTCTAAAGTAACCTGATTTTAAAAGCAGTTTGAGTGTTATGAGACTTCGAGTAACTCAATTTTAATGAAACTTTTACGTTTAAATTGCTAAACGGAGATGACGGGGAAATTATTGGATAGATCTTTATTATGTCACTTCAAAAATTTTTGAAAAATAAAAAACGATACGGCCAGAGCCCAGTCGGGCGTCATCGAAGTAGGACCTGTGCCACTTTTGCTCGTGACAACGTTGTTTCCGCGCATATCAAATTATTACCTTGAAATAAATAAGACGACACAGTGTAAATAATATAGCTATATTAATACTTACTAACAATTATAAATATATATATATATATATATATATATATATATATATATTTATAATTGTTAGTAAGTTAATATATATACCTAACGTATTGTTTGAGGTATGTGATGGACGTATGTATGTGCAACGTATTGATAAATTTTCCTCAAACAATACGTTAGGTATATGATATAGTTTGGGACTTTCCTCATAGAATACACATTTCCCCAAACTATACAAAATCTTAACGAAAAAGTCGTCAAACAAGTCGTTGCACATATATATATACAAGGTTGATGTCAAGCATCGCCCTAAGAACCTGTATCATTCGAACAACATTATACATTACTGATCCTTTCTGATATTATAAATGCGAAAGTAACTCTGCTGTCTGTCTGTCAGTCTCTTTTTCACCCTAAACCACTAAACCGATTTGGATAAAATTTTATACAATGATAGTTTGAGACTCGAGAAAGGACATAGGATAGTTTTTATTCCGGAAATCCTACGGGAACGGGAACTATGCGGCCTAAACCCTTTGAAATATAACAAAATATTGTGTAGTGGAATTGTGTATCTAAAATAGATCTACAGGAAAGTTCAAGATGGCATATTATGTCTATCTCATAAGGATAGCATACTACATCCATTTTAGTACTTAAAAGAAATGGGAAATTGTAAAGCGGTAATTAGAAAGCTATTTGCTCAAATACGGTATTAATCCTTATCATTTTACACACATTAAATGGCTTGAGCAAGATTATTTTTCCCTTTACACCATACACGTGATTTCGAGATATAAAAAAATAAGTAAAATAATATCCGTAATTATAACTTAACGCGGACGAAGCCGCGGGTAACAGCTAGTCTATACAGATAAATAAAATTGGAGTGTCTGTTTGTAATATTCAAATAACCGCTTTTTACTAAATGCATAGGGATGTATACACGGTACATACACCAAATAGCCTTTTTTTACCATTTTTGTCTGTCTGTCTGTCTGTTTGTTCCGGCTAATCTCTTAAACGGCTGAGCCGATTTTGATGGGACTTTCACTGGCAGATAGCTGATGTTATAAGGAGTAACTTAGGCTATAAAATAATCATCATCAATCCACGTACGGCTGTAAATCTAAGTAACGCGGGCGAAGCTGCGGGCAACAGCTAGTAAGAAATAAGAGGGATTAGTGAGCGACGATTGTCTAGTCTTCTAGTACCTACTAGAGGGGACGGCTCGGCCTTTTCAGTGAAAGGTCCGGGTTCTATCGTGACTGGTGCCATGAAATGGGTTTTCCTAAATTTCTCCGTGCACCTGAACATGATAACATCGCTTGCCAGTGAAGTAAACATCGTGAGGAAAACTGCATGCCTGATGAGATTAAAAGTCTTTGAAGGCCAGCGCATCAGTGGACTATCATGGCCCAAAACACCCTGCTCGCCTGATTTCAAGAAGGAGACCCGTGCCCAGCGGTTGGGTATAGGTAAGGGTTGATATTATTATTATAAGAGTACTACTGTATCTTTGTTTTCATCACCCGTCTTTTCCTTTACGCCGGGAAATGCTCTGAGGCATCCCGCGGTGGGGGGGGGGTCTCCCCGGGCGGATATGTGGGACTCGCTGTGCCAACATGAATAAATTAAAAGATTAACCACTGATTTATTTAATACCTTCTATAATAAATGAACAGATTGAAATTTAATACAAGTAGTCAACTACATGCTCTAATCGATTGCCCCAGATTCCCCTAAAGCTAGGCAGAGGGCATCTAATCTACTTAGATTCCCACCTATTTTCACAGTCCCTGAAATTATTGATACACCTTACTGACCAACACCTTATTCATACAAAACAATAAATTTGTCGGTAAAAGTAATTTCATATTATGTATGATGTATGTATGTGATCTTGAATACTGAAACGAGTAATTAATTTTTATTAATTGTTATATGTTATTAATGTTCCGCTTAAAAATAACACGCTTTGGAAGTGAGTAATACGAGTTAAAGTGTTTTTTTATTTCAATAATTTTAAAGAATTCCATAAGGTTCCGGATGTTGAATTAATTTTATATTGACTCTCAGAGATTGTAAAATATTTTTTTAAGCAATTAAACAGTTAATTACCTCTGTGTCAGTGCGCCGTGACCATGGTCACTGATCCGAAACGTAGTTTGCAAATATTTTTTTTTGGTAATATTTTGCTTTTTTATGTTAGTTGGATTGGCAAACTGGCAGACGAGCCATCTGGTGATAAACGTTACTTATTTCTCTTTGTCATTGGGTGCAGGATAGGCAAATGGCCAGACCACGCCATGGTTCAAGCCTCGTCGTGGCGGTGGGGCTTGTGTGCCAATTTTTGGGGCTTGGGTTATAAGAAGAGGGGATAAACGAGCAGGGGGGACAAGGATGGGAACCTCACGCCATTGCACTTTCCCGATTTTGGGAAGGGTTGTTCTGTGGTGCGGGACAATCTCTCTGTGGAGATAGCGTCAGTCGTCGAGGTGCCCTGTTGCTCAACAGTTTCGGGGCATCTCATTAAAGGCGGCATTCGTGGCACTCGCCGGGTTTTAGTGGGTAGAGCTGCTTCCACCTTACCATCTTTTGGGCGCAGCGAGTCCCACATACCAGTCTGGGGAGTCCCCGCGGGATGCCTAAGAGCATTTCGCGGCGCAAAAGAAAACAAAGAAAAGGCTTTTGCCTTTTCTTTGTTTTGGCTAGACGAGTCAAGTTTACCTGAAACTAGCCCAGGCAATTTATGTTACCCGTCCTGAGAATCTCAGTGCCGGTTATTCAAGTCCCAAACACAAAAAAAGCCGTTTCTCGTTGAAGTTACCCAAGTGACGGGCATTTAAATGGCTTATTAAGATTTTCATCATCATCATCATCATCATCCTCTATCCGTTCACTGCTGAACATATGCCTTCCTCAATGAACGCCAAAACGGCCGATCCCTTGCCACTCGCATCCAACAAGTCCTGCCTCGCACGACGAATATATGGAATTAGCTGCCACTTACGGTGTTTCAGAACCGTTACGACTTAGGGACCTTCAAGAAAAGAGCATACTCCTATTTCAAAGGCCGGCAACGCAACTGGTGACCCCCTGGTATAGCGGGTGTCAGTGGATGTCGCTATTACTTACCATCAGGTGAATCTCTTCTATAAAAAAAAACACGGACCGGCCACCGCACGGAGATCGTCTTCCCACCTGGTTAATGGCCGACCATACACTCCGTCTACCTTACTGCTCATCGGCCATCTGTTCTCCTAGGTGTATGACCAGCCCACTGCCACTTCAACGAGCTCATTCTTTGTGTCATATCGGTAACCTTAGTTCTCTAGCAGATGTCTTCGTTCCGAATCCTATCTGCCAAAGAAACACCCAGCATATCACGCTCCATAGCACGTTGAGTTACAGCAAACTTACGGACCAGTCATACATTTAGAGGCCACGTTTCTGCCCCGTAGGTCATCACGGGGAGAACGCATTGGTGGAAGACTTTCGTCTTCAAACTCTGCTGTATAGACGACGTGAGAATATGGCTAAGCTTCCTACGATTTTATTAAGCGAAAAATAAAGTTAGCTTTTTGGAGCAAATAAATAATAATCAATTAAAGTAAAAGCAAGGATAAAAGTGACAATAACTTCTCCGTACAACCTTTGGGTTAAAGGAAGTGAACTTTTATTAATATTCATTTATTAGTAAATAACTCCTCAACTTCTCGAGGAGTTCATTAACCTTTAGCCATGATGGAAATAATGTTATCAAGTTGACTCTTTTTTCCGGTAATAAATTAAGCTTTAAGTTCATGGGATATCGATAACTATAAGCTTACTTCGGAGACAAGTTGACGTCATGGGGTGAATCCAAGTTGTCCAACTTAGTCATGTCCGTCTTCCAGTGGATGGGTATGGACTATGAACTGATGATGAAGGCGGGAGGCACTTATGTCTACGTAATTACTATCATTCTGATTATTTCTTTGTACATTTTTGTTATATTCTTTAAAAAAATCGGGTATTATTAGACCGTACGAGTGGCAAGGAATCGGTCGTTTTTGCGGTCATTGAAGGAGGCCTATGTTCAGCAGTGGATGGATAAAGGCTGATGATAATGATTATTATTATTATTACTGAAGCGGAGGCCTAACGCCTACCAAAAATTTGGAATTATGAGCCTATTCATAATATGATATTAAAAACAATTAAATTCAACTCGAAAATTGCCTTTTCCGTAATTTATAATATTCTTTTCATTATATTTACCACACTTAGAATAAATCGTTTGTTGAGAATAAGAGTAGGTAAATAATATGAAGGAAGTAAAATACTTAAACTACAAAAAACTTGAAACACGCAAACAGGAACATTTTATAAAAGATAATTTATGCGTTGCACACACATAAAACACACATGCACACACAAACATAACGCACATACATAAAACTTTTAAGTAAACACGTTCAGTCGTAATATGTTTATCTAGCTATTAATATGCATATATTAATATGCGAGCATGTAGCCTAGATTAATCTTTTGGTGAGTACCTGTGCCGGACGGCCCATAGGGAGCCGTTGACTGTGTGTCAAGATTTTGGCGCGGCGGTGGACTCGGCCCAGCACACCCGAGGGTGTGCCTGAGATGGGCGGCGCTGCGTCACGGTCTGACATCAGTCATCGGAGGGGGCTTGTCTCTGCCGAGCGTCATCACCGCGATACTCGGTGACGACGAGTCCTGGACGGCGATGGTCTCCTTCTGTGAGGCAATAATGTCCCAGAAGATCGCCGGGGCCAGCCGGTCGCTGAGGTAATCCCGTTGAATGCAGATCCGGGACCCTCAAAAAGCGGCTGAAGGCGCTCGCAGTGATTTTACTTTACGAGTAGGGCACTCCCAGGTGCGAGTCCCACATAGGGTTAGGATCTACCCGAGATCCTAGGCTACATGCGTAAAAAGCATTTCAACAAAAAGAAGCCTAGATTAATCTAAATCATTCGTAGCAGAACCTTTGGGACGGATGCGCTGCGCTTTTCACCCGTTGGGCCACCGCCAGCAAATAAACAGCTGTCTGTCGTGAACTTTTGAACACACAGCGAAGCTGTTTCACGAGAAAAAAAACAGGATGGTGGAACCCATGCAGACGACTAAAGTTTATTACCTGACCACTTCTTATAGTGTACTTCGTCTCCTAGTTTGCCAATAAGAAACTCTTTTTCGCATTTAAAAACCATATGAATAATTTGTACAGAGTAAACAGTAGACTAGTAAGAGGTAGTGCCATGCTACTTTGCAGCCGAATTGGGCCGGCACGACTGGGGTGGTGACCTCTCACTCACATAACACCGGCGTGAAGTGACAGCTGCTATGCTGTTGTGGGTCGCGTTTCGTGCGGTTTGTGAGTTTCCAATAGCAAGCAATGCGTGGATGTTTGTGGGTGTCGATAGACGCCAAAAGTCTTCGCCTGATCGTTTGGCCTCCTATTCTATAAAAAAAAACTAGTCTGACCAGCTGATCTTAAACCACATTCATGTTCCAGATCCCAGGACGTCGGAGTGGTGGCTGATGTCAGGCCCTGGGCCTCTGATTACCCTCATCACCACCTACGTCTACTTCTGCTCGTCAGTCGGTCCACGCTACATGAGGGACCGGAAACCGTACGAGCTCAAACACACCATAATACTGTACAACGTCTCGCAGATTGCGTTGAGCATCTTCCTGGTTTATGAGGTCAGTTAAAAAAACTCCAGATTTCACCCACACCATTTCCTGCCGCAAAAATCAATATATGGAATCAGCTGCCACCGTAGCCGTGCCACACATCAAAAAAATAAAATTGCGTCCTCTAAAAAACGCAACCCCAAATGTAACTTTTCAATGGACTATTTCTGTTTTGGCGTTCATTGAGGGGTGCCTGTGTTCAACAGTGGATGGACAGAGACTGATGGTGACGATGAAGATCATGAATGTCCTAATTTAAAATATAGATATTGTTTTAATGTATTACGCATGGAAAGTCACTCTCACAGAGCTTTACTATAGATAAATATCTATATAACGCATCAGCTTACCATCGGCAAAATGAAGCGGCGTGACAGTAGCACTCTATATTATGTATACTCTAAGGATCCTTCCTTATGATATAATTTATCTATTTTCGCTCAAAATCTGTCCAGAGACATATGCGTGAAAGCATGACTAACAAACCCCCTGCTGCATGGGTACCACCATCTTGCTTGTTTCTCCCGTGAATCAGCTTTGCTGTGTTTCGGAGAGAAGGGCAAGACAGGCAGTGTAATTACTGGCACCGAGATTTAACATCTTATGTCTCAGGATAGGCAACACATAGATGAGTTGCCTGGGCTCGTTCCAGGTAAACTAGTTTATGTTCATGGGCGACGTCGACCACTTACCATCAGGTGGCACGTTTGCCAGTTTACCTATCCAACTAACATTTAAAAAAAAACTCACTTTTGTATTTATAATATTAAAGAGTCTCTGTTTTCCAGGGTTTGGTCTCCGGATGGTGGAGCGACTACAACTTCTCTTGTCAACCAGTGGATTACTCAAATGATCCAAAAGCGAAAAGGGTAAATTTTTATTTTATAATTTACTAGCTGTTGCCCGCAGCTTCACCTGCGTTAACTTACTCAACTTAATCATTGTTAGTCACAGCGTGATGTTATATAGCCTTCCTCGATAAATGGGCTATCTAACACTGAAAGAATTTTTCAAATCGGACCAGTAGTTTCTGAGATTAGCGCCTTCAAACAAACAAACAAACTCATCAGCTTTATAATATAAAGTATAGGTTTATTTAAAAGTAAAACGTAAGGTAGTAGATACTACTTCATGGGGAGAGACGATGAGGTTTTAGTAAAGTTTCCCAACGGCGCCTCTTTTCTTCTGTTTAGGCAGGAAATAGGTAAGAATTTTTTGTTTCAAATTTCGTTTTAATTATCATTATATCGTAGTGTCCAAAAATATATCATTACAAAGGATTGTTATTTTGTTATACTTACCCAATTTCAGCATTTCTGACGACTTCTGACTAAAGATCGTCTCATTTAGTAGTTAGTGTATTGTATTTTTGTCATAAAATTCATAACACAATAGAATCTTTGGTTACATATTAATTGAGAATTGATAATTTTATTGAAATTTTAAATTTTGTGAATATATTTTGATAATTACAACTACATAATATATAATATGTTGTTTTTGTTATAATAAAATATAGTATTTATATTTTAAAATATCAAAATAAAACTAGTTAGGGTATTGTTTTCTAATGTTTGCGCGAATTCCACTCATTATAATGAAACATTTTTTACGGATTTTATCGCGGTTTATTAAGATTTCTACAAGCCCGACATTTCGGATACTTTACAGCAACCATGGTCACGGGTGACTCGGACTAGTTAGGATAATAAATAAAAATATGTTATAAGGTAGGTATTCGTAAACGATGCCGAAATATTTAGCTCCGCGAAATGACTAGTACTAGTAAAGTTTAGTACTCATAACACAACAAGGTAGTTCATTAATATTAAAAAAAAAGTGTGTGTGTACTTATGTACACGCGTTAGAAGTTATACTTAATCCTTAAAGAAAATACATAGTACAATTTCATTACACTGTAACCTTTTTGCTTATTGTGTAGTTAAAAACTATATCTTCTTCAGACGTCTATACTGTCATTATGTGAAAATCGTTCTACAGCTAACTTCATGGTGTCGGTTTTTTTCGTGACGGTGTGCGCTCGCATCGTAAAAATTTAATCTCATTAATTTTTATAACTTCAAAAACATTACGTAGCCCTACTTCTTTCGTGCAATTTACTAAAAACAAATAAAATTTCAATTATAGTAGTTCTTGGCTTGGCTAGTTTTTACTTAATGTTTTAATTGTTGTTTTATTTGCAGATGGCGGCAGCGGTTTGGTGGTATTTTATGGCGAAACTGGTAGAGTGGCTGGACACAATATTCTTCGTTTTGAGAAAGAAGACCAGGCAGATCTCATTCCTGCACCTCTACCACCACACAATCATGCCGGTGTGTGCGTGGATCGGCACAAAATTTTTACCAGGTAAGGTTTGGCTTTGAAGTGGCGAGGGATCGGTCGTCCTGGCGTTAATTGAGGGAGGCCTGCGTTTCCCCACCATGGTTCAGGCCTTGTAGTGGCGGTGGGGCTCAGTAGCCTAGAGTGAGCCCAACACCTTGGGCGAAGCGAAATAAGCCGAGGGGGCTCTTTGTACCCCTCTTATAAGAAGAGGGAACAAAAGAACAGGGAACAAGGGGCGAGGACGGGAACCTCACCCCATTTTACTCCCATTTTACTGTCCCAACGTAGGGAGGGGTTGTTCTGTGGTGCGGGACAACCCCTCTGTGGAGGTGGCGTCAGTCCCCTGAGGGACTGACTAGCCGTCGAGGTGCCCTGTTTGCTCAACAAATCCTGGGCCATACCCACCTGGGAAGACCCACTCACCCGCGGGATACCTCAGAGCATTTCCCGGCGTTAAAGAAAAAAAGGCCTATGTTCAGCAGTGGACAGATAGAGGCTGATAATGATGTAGAAGGTTTGGCTTTGAGGTCTTATTGTTTTAAGTTTATATATATCACTGTGTCCAGCTTTATCCAGCTTTCTTCCGCGACACAGCTTAGTTTTATTTTGGCTAAGAGGGCAAGATGGACAATGTCATTAACTGACTGGGACTTAGATCAGACATCTCACTTCTCAGGTTCAGTAATAAACGAAGGATCTTTCGTTATAGAACAAGGAAAACATAACAATTTCGACAATAATCGCAAATAAATAGATTATTACTTCACTAAAAAAATTAAATATAATAACACATCAGCTAGATAGAACCTACCTACGTGGCTGGGTATTCCTGGCTTCTTACAAGTTAAACATAAAAACATGAACTAACAAAATTACTTATCTGTAGGTATTAAATTACTTGAGGCCTTGTCAATACAGATTTTTATTAGTTCCTTCATTTTAATTCGACGTTGTAAGTTCTGTATAGATTTTGGCGATATTATTTTGGCTAGAACATTAACCCAGCATATTTTTTGGATATAATATATCGATGGGTCCTATGTATAAGGGCCAAACTAACAATTTGACCATTTTGACTTTTTTATGGTAAACGCATCTTATCGATATAATTAATCATG
Source organism: Helleia helle (assembly GCA_963853865.1). NCBI lineage: Eukaryota > Metazoa > Arthropoda > Insecta > Lepidoptera > Lycaenidae > Helleia > Helleia helle. The sequence goes on along the minus strand of OY971425.1, from coordinate 2,100,332 downwards.
TGAACTATTAAAAAATAATGATTTCTGCATAGAAACACGATTTATTAGTACGGTATAAAGGCGTAAGTGACATTAATTTAAACGTACAAGGTCCAAAGAGTACTTAGAGATTTATACGCGGGCAGTTGGGACGCGCTTACGACTTTTGTTTATAGTTTGGACCAATTAGCTGGGCCGCCCACCGAACTGTGATGTGCATAAATTATATAAATTTTTATTACATTGTCTTTTTGCGTTACAATTTAATTTAATAAGTATAAGATGACATTCAATTATCCGGAAGGACATAATTCTTTGGTCTAAGCCGCAACGGATCATACGTTTTATACTGTAAATATGATTTGGATGAAGATGCTATTGACAGTCATACTAAAATCTTACAACAGCCTGTACGAACAAGAAGACCAGTTGCCGAAGACAAACTGATATTCCTCTGCAACTATGTTACAATCAGCTGTTACCAATACAATTTTCCAAGAAGAAAGACTTGCTTGATTTATGTCGTGAAAATACTATCCCATCTGTATACCAGTTATTATGAACATTTTGTAGTAGTGGTGTTAGGCAATGTAATTACTGGCACAGAGACTTAACATCTTGTGTCTCGGGATAGGCATTTATACGTTATTTTAATTAAATAATTGTGTTAATTTCAAATTAAGATATTCAGTACTTAGAAGCTCATTTAAAAAAATGTGTTTTTTTTTTCAAAAGAACACCAATATGATTGAAAATGGGTCGATAATATTATGTAGTTTTAAGGCTCAGTCAAGTTTCATTTCGATAAATGAATAAAACAATTGTACTTTTTTATTATTTAAATGGTCTAACTGAAAACTCAAGTTAGCCGGTTAGCAAATAGTAAAACGTATAAGTGTCAATGTGACTTTTTAGCTTATTATCTAAATATATTTTATTTTAATTAAGGAATAATCAACTACTTAAATTTTTCATAGATTTTATAAGTAAAAAATAATATAAAGATTTACTTTATGCTACTTAGCATAATACGCGTATAATGGCCAATATGGCACATTTGACTTTTAGGGTGTTTTTAAACAAATATATTTTAACAAAAACTAACGTAGAAGGGCCAATGTGACGTAAAAAAAATAACCGATAAATGTATAAATAAAATAGTGTAGTGCAAATAAGTAGGATAGTTGTCTTAGATAACGAGCAAAGTTTCGTAAACTTCGGTTTTATCAATCGACAATTATAGCAAATTTAAACTTTGAAGGCCTCTCCTGTAAAGTTGTAATTTTGCATTTTGGCCCATATACAAAGGACCCATCGATATAACTATAGGTAATTAGGCAGGTTGCTTGTTGATTTTCCTATTAAGATGTAAGATGTAAGTAAGATGTTTCCTCTTTGTAATTGCTCCGTGTGTGGATTAATTAGTATACAAACAATTTTAATTGTTATTATTATATCATATTACGTCATTAGAATATCAATCAATTAGAAAAATACTTTCGGTACTAGCTTAGTAGCTTTATTATGTCATGGAGGCAACCAAGCAGTCGGAGCCTTACGGTGGCTACTGACCGCACATACACATCCGCACAACCAAAAGTTATGCAGACGCGTTGCCCTCCTTTCCCCTATCCCCCAAATGGGTTACTGGAAACTCACAAACATAAACAAAAAAAAACATAGCTGACACTTGACGCCGGTGTTATGTGAGTGAGAGGTACCACCCCGATCGTGCTGGTCCAATTCAGCTGCAAAGCAGCATGGCACTACCCCTTACTACATAGTACATTGCATGTACATACATGCAATGTAGATATTTCACTACTGATGTTACTGATGAAAAAGGATATTCAGCTACTGTGTTTGTCGTACCTGATCAGTAGTTCCTAGTAGGGATGTAACGAAAATAGTTATATCGGAACCGAAGAGGGAGTCGAAGTTTTTAAATTTTAGTGGTGGAGTCGAAGCCATGCTTGGAATCGGAGGTGGAGATAGATGAGAGATCTGCTAAGAGCAAGTTTAATAAAATATCAATCGAAAGTTCCGACTTTTCGAAACCGGAGTCGAAGCTCAATAAGATCCCTAGTTCCTAGTTCACTATATTACGTGGAATGAGTGAAAGCTTTTACAACCTGTCTGGGTTCTCAGTTTTTTTTTTATTAGCAGACCAGCCACATCATTAAGAGGACGCCTCGGTAATTTTGTCGTCAATAATTTCAATTTATTTCAGTAATTCCAAAACACATGAAAATATAAATTGGTGACCTGGATAGTTCATGATATAAGCCTTATTTTTCTAATTTTCGAAACACGATTAGGTAACTTTTGTAACAGAGAAAAAAATATCAAACATACTTCTTATTAAAAACAGATTCACATCTTATGGGCAAACGGGTCCGGTTTAAGCCTCTTAATTTTCTTTGTAGATGAGTTTATACATGTTATAAGGGGGCAAACAACAAAGTCGGTGTTCGATAAAATGCAGAGCGATCCGACATCTCTACGCAGCGCTAAATAATCAAGTTGATTGAACCTTACTATCGGCGACGATTCGAACCGCACGGCGTTGAACGCAGTCAAATGGAAGAAACTGATATTGGGGCGGTCCAGCCTAGAGGTGAGAGCTGTATTCCATGTGAGGCCGGATCTGCGCCTTGTATAATTGTGGGCGGTGTGAAGGCATGAACTACTGCTTCGCCCTATCTGCACGCCTAGTTTTTTATAAGAAACTCGGCGTGATCGATAAAAGGCTATCCATATGACCATGAAATTGCACATCGCTCCATATGTCGACGCCAAGTATCCCAATGCTGGCTGAGGTGGTTAGGGAAGTGCCTTTAAATTGTAGAGGAACGACGATAGCCGATTTTTTAGCGGTAAACGCGCAAACTTGTGTCTCGTTCTGGTTAATTGGACTAGGTTAAGTCGCCCCCATTCCAGAACTTTGGCCAACAGAGACTCGATTTCAAACACAAGTTTCTTGCAACACTCATCGACTTGTTACCGAGAAAAATTAGAGCGGCCAAGTGTATAGGGCATCTCCAGTGCTGTCGTCTGCATAACACTGAATGCCGCTAGTTTGCAGCATATCATTGATATGCAGAAGAAACAAGGTTGAAAATAGTACACAGCCTTGCGGAACACTAGAATTAACAGACTTGAGATCCGAGCATGCACCGTCAACAACGACCTTGATGTTCCTTTATGCCAAAAAACTGATGATCCACTTACATAATTTCTCGGGAAGCCTTCACTATGTCTAAACTAACCGCCAACGCTTCCCCTTTGGTCTCAACTGCTCCAATCGCTGCGTTAGGAATATTAGAAGATCACCATCTAAGCGATTCCGTTGAAAGCCATATTAGCGATCGCTAGTCAGCTAGTGCTCCTCCAAATATCCCCGGAGCTGACAGTTAATTATGGTTTCCATAATCTTTGAGAACAAGGAAGCTATAGCTATTGGTCTGTAGTTGAACGGGTCAGAGCGGTCCCCTTTCTTAGGGATCGGGTGGATCAAAGCGGTCTTCTACGAGCATCGGACGACGCCTAATGAATAAGAGTATCGGAAAAGTCGGGTAGGGATGGGTGTCAACTCAGGAGCACAAGTTTGTAGCACTAGCCGAGGGATGCCGTCAGGCCCACTCGACTTATGAATTTCCACCGAAAAGAATAGAATAGAAAAGAGAGCTTTGCGCACGGAGATCGGCCTGAAAATTATTTCCGACATTGAGGTGTGGTACCAGTCACCGAGGGACCGTCGGTGGTATTTTTTCCTGGTCATTCAAAGTCGAGTTGGAAGCAAAAAGGGATCCTAGAAGATCGGATATCTCCTTAACGTTGTGGGCCAACGAGTCATGTGATGTGATGGTGGGGATGGGGGGATGGGGGCTTACAAAAATTCCCTTGAACAGCCTTGGCGAGCGATCAAAATGCACGAGCTCCCGAAGGAAGTCGAACCAATCTCTCACCAATTCTGTTTACATGCTCCGCTTTTGCCTCAGCAATAGCCCTTTTGAAGGACGTGGAGGCAAATTTATACTCCTTTTTTAATGCACTGGTCTTAACATCCTGGAACATCGATCCATTGGCCCACGCTTGGTAGCTTACACGCTAATGGCGTATAGTAGTTTTTTTTTTCTTTTTTTTTTGTACCGCGGGCTGGAGTTACGGGCGCGTACGTCAGAGGGGATGTCTGCTCTCGTCGCCTTGGCAGTCTTGAAGGTAGGGACCTCTCCATCCTCTGGTTGCGCATAGACAGCGACGACCATCCCCGCGTCTATGCCTGCCTATATAGGTCCCACAGCGGTAATGACGAAACCGATCGACTCATAGAGCACATCCAAATGGCTACAGATTCCGTACTACAACAGATCCCATCTGCAGAGATCGTGATACTTGGTGATTTCAACGCCCATCACACCGAGTGGCTCGGCTCACGTACAACCGATCATGCAGGAAGATCTGTTTACGACTTTGCCTCAGCATATGATCTGACACAATTGGTGGTATCACCAACTCGTATCCCTGATGTGGAAGATCATACGCCTTCCCTGTTGGACCTTCTGCTGACCTCTCACCCGGACAATTACGTGGTCTCCGTGGACGCTCCACTTGGCTCATCGGACCACTGTCTGATCCATAGGCGTCGTCCCATGCTCGTGGAAGACAGCTTTGGTACACCCGATCCCTAAGAAAGGGGACCGCTCAGAGCCGTCCAACTACAGACCAATAGCCATAACTTCCTTGTTCTCAAAGATTATGGAATCCATAATTAACTGCCAGCTCCGGAGGTATTTGGAGGAGCACCAGCTGATTAGCGATCGCCAATATGGCTTTCAACGAAATCGTTCAGCTGGTGATCTTCTAATATTCCTAACGCATCGATGGGCGGAGACAGTTGAGAGCAAGGGGGAAGCACTGGCGGTTAGTTTGGACATAGCGAAGGCCTTTGATCGGGTGTGGCATAAAGCACTTCTACGTCGACATATCGAGAGATGTGCAGTTTCGTGGTCATTTGGAAGGAAAGGCTAAACTAGCCTCTAAGAAACTTGGCGTGCTCAATAGGGCGAAGCAGTATTTCATGCCTTCACACCGCCTTCAATTATACAAGGCGCAGATCCGGCCTCACATGGAATACTGCTCTCACCTCTGGGCTGGAGCGCCCCAATATCAGCTCCTTCCATTTGACCGCGTCCAACGCCGGGCGGCTCGAATCGTCGATGATAATGTGATCTCCAATCGGCTTGATCCCTTGGCGCTGCGTAGAGATGTCGGATCGCTCTGCATCTTCTACCGCATCTACCACGGGGAGTGTTCTGAGGAATTGTTCGGATTAATACCTGCGGCAGAATTCCACCACCGGACATCGCGTAAGAATTCCAAATTTCACCCACACCATCTTGATGTCCGGAAATCCACAACATCTAGATTTTTACGGCATTTCCTGCCTCGCACTACAAATATATGGAATTAGCTGCCACCTATGATGTTTCCGAACCGATACGACTTAGGGACCTTCAAGAAAAGAGCATACTCACATCTAAAAGGCCGGCAACGCACCTGCTGATCTCCTGGTATAGCGGGTGTCTGTGGATGTCGCTATTCACTTACCATCAGGTGAACCGACTGTCCGTTTGCCCCCTCTTCTATAAAAAAAAAAGAAATATTACACAGTTGACCAAACCAGGGCTGAGATTTGCCGCCTATAGGCACTGCAGAGCTTGAAATGAAAAGCTCCATGGCTTATAGCGCCATCTCGGCAACAAAATCGGCAACGATGTCTGGGTCATCCAGCGAGAAGCAAATTCGCCCCCATGGGTAGGATGCAAAAAAGGATCGCATCCCATTCCAATCAGCTGACCTATAGTGCCAAACACAGCGGCAGCCCTAAAAACGAGGCCGTGATGGGCTTGCAACTGGCACTGAACTTCGGATCAGACAATGGTCCAACGAGCCAAGTCGAGTCGAGCCACTCGGTGTGATGGACGTTGAAATCACCAAGTATCATGATCTCTATGGATGGGATCTGTTGTAGCACGGAATCTGTAGCCATTTGGATGTACTCCATTAGTCGATCGGTTTTATCATTACCGCTGTGGGACCTATATAGGGAGGTATAGACGCGGGGATGGTCGTGCACGATGCACAACCAGAGGATAGAGAGGATGCACAACCAGAGGATGGAGAGGTCAAGACTTTCAAGACTACCAAGGCGATGGGAGCAGACATCCTCTCTGACGTACGCGCAAACTCCAGACCGTGGTACAAAAAAGTGTTCTCATTTGTACCCCGAACAGGAGAGATAAGAAGTATCAGCTGGAGAGGATATCTGAGTCTCGGTCAAAAATAGGAGGGCCAGCTTAGCCATCTGGAGGTGGTAATGGACGATGTTAAGAAGTCCCCTGAAATCCACGGTCATTGTGGTAGGGAACTTCTGTCGACTGCTCCGTTTGACCCCGGGCAGTCTTTGTCTTGAGCACAGATTCCCCAAGAATTTGCGGAGCTGCCCAGGTTTCCGGGTTCAAGTACCTGTCCTGAACCCGGAAGCCTAGAGAGGGATTCTCCATTGCTTTCGCGACCGGTACCCTACTGGGGAGTCTTTGCATAGTCTGTGCTGCCATGTGTGGAGGGAGGGATGGGCAACCGGATCTCTCACATAACACCGTCGTCATTCGACGTCGGGTTTATGTAAGAGCGAAGGACTTATAAGCGCCAGCCCATTCAGCTGCAAATGCAAGTAATTGTATAATATTAAACAATATAAACTTAATATTAATTATATAAAGTGTTTTACTGTACATTGTACATCATAATATCAATGTAAAATGAAAATATGGTAAATGTAAAAGTAAATGATAAAGAACTAGAATCATCGTATATTATCTTTTTTAATATATAAAATTTCCATGTCACAATGTTAGTTACCGTACTCCTCCGAAACGGCTTTACCGATTTTTATCAAATTTTATATGCGTATTCAGTAGGTCTGAGAATCGGCTACTATCTATTTTTCATACCCCTTAAAGTGATAAGGGTGGTCAACCCCTCAAATTTTAAAAGTTAACGCGGGCGAAGCTACGGGCAACAGCTAGTGAAAGTATAAAATGAAATATAATTATCGAAATACAAAATGACGTTTATATGACAAAAAAAACATTTTTTTTTTTTTTTATGTTACTTGGATAAGCAAACTGGCAAACGTGCCACCTGATGGTAAGTGGTCAACGTCGCCCATGAACATAAACTAGTTTACCTGGAACGAGCCCAGGCAACTCATCTATGTGTTGCCTATCCTGAGACATAAGATGTTAAGTCTCGGTGCCAGTAATTACACTGCCTGTCTTGCCCTTCTCTCCGAAACACAGCAAAGCTGTTTCACGGGAGAAACAAGCAAAATTAAAAATATATAAAATGACAACTCCAAGACGTTTACGATGTTGCACATGGCGCGCGATAGCTCGCAAATTGCAATATTTACGTTACTTATCGGGGTGTGCGGGGGTACAGGGCGCGCCTGCCCGGTTTTAGAATTATTGTTTACGGAGGCGTCACCTTAACGCGAATTTCTCTAAAGCCCTGGACAACTCGTCAATATTTTGCTTACGTTATATGACGCAAATAATTAATCATTTTTCTTGTTTTGTCCTCCTTTTTGAGAATTGCTGTTTCACGGAAGGACCTCGCCTAGCTGACGCTATTTGTACAAATCCTTGGAAAGTATTTTCAATATTTTTTTACATTTCCAGGTGGTCATGGCACGCTCCTGGGCGTGATCAACTCGTTTATTCACATCTTGATGTACTCCTACTACCTGGTGTCCGGTCTCGGGCCGGAGTACCAGAAGTACCTCTGGTGGAAACGACACCTCACCTCTCTTCAATTAGTAAGTAGACGAGACAAAGTTTTAATTTATGCTCATAATATAGGTAGGTTATACAATTTGAAAAATCGTTTTTGAATTTTAGACGAAATATGTAGAAAATATTTTATCGATTTCGAGTCGGTGAAACTGTTAGTACCTACAGTATACATCATAGTCTGTACGGAAACTAATTATGATTAATTGTGTTAAATTTTTATTCGTCTATGACTTGAGGGTAAGACTCGGCCCATAGATGACTCAGCCTACCATTTTTTTAAACCAAAAAGACCCTGGACGAGTCTTTGTTGTCAATCACCAGCCAGACCCCTGTAGATGGTCATTCCCAAATGCTAATAAATGCTTTCTTCTAATTAAACTTTTCTTACAGGTGCAGTTCCTCATAATCTTCTACCACAACTTCAGCGTCATGTTCAGAGACTGCAACTACCCGAAAGGCATCAACTTCCTTCTATCACTAAACGCGGGGATCTTCATATATATGTTCGGAAAGTTCTATTACAATAATTACGTTAAGGGGAACAGGAAGAAGTCTGATGATGTTGTATGTAATGGTAAAACGAAAGCTTGCTAACACATGTATTTATTTTTGACTATAACCCTTGTCAAATACACGTAAGATTCTTTAGTTCTGACTTAAGTCAGAATTGCGTCAGATCTTATATTGATTGTATACGAAATAAATTATGGTTTAAAAAAACTAAAAGCACGCTTTTAATAGCAAACCGAACTAAATATTGTGTTTGATACAAGAATTAAATGCATTAACAAAAAAATTATATTACTTATTGTTAAAAAAGCGCGAGGTGCTCGATATTCATTGTTAAAATATTTCATAGGTATCCAATTTCTAAGAGTGAAGTTAGTTTATTAATAAAAAGCGTGGGAAAATGTAGTATAAACTTAGTACTAATGGAACCTGTACTTTGTAAATTTTTAGTTAATCCATTTAATTCTTGTATTAAATATATTTAGTTCGGTTTGCTATTCAAGCCTGTTTTTAGTTTTGCTTAAACTATATATTTTTTTTTAATTTTAGTATCGATTTTTTAAATAAATTTACACTACCTACATAGCATGCTTTCCATAGCAAGCACCGTTGAATGTGTGACAGACTAAAAAGTAAAAACCACACAAGTTATGTAGGTATCTTACGCGCCTTATGCCTTCCTTGGATGTGCTATACTGATTATCCTGATCGGTATATTGGAACAAAGTTATTAAATAATTGTATTATCATCGGTCTTTGAAAAGTATGCAAAGCTTCAATTTAATCTGACGTTTTAAAGTGGGTCAAAATAACGTTTAAAGAGTCTGAAGCATAGATGCATACAAGTGAAGCTTATTATAAGCGTGTTAAAACGGAGACTTATTGAATATTTATATTTATAATGACGTGAAGGGAAATCTTTACTTGGAAAAATCTGACGTGTTTTTCGTCCTAAGACTTCTTGTTAATTATCAGAAATAGTTTAAAGATTTTATACTTTTTTAAGAAATTATACATTTATTTGATATAAAAGCTATTTATTGATTTGAAATTAAATTGGTTCGGCCTACAATTTTAGCGAAATGGATTACATGTTTTTTTAACTTGTCTGATTGCTAGTCTTATAGGTTTGAAGATGTAGGAAGGTATGTCAAACATTTTGTGACTAAACTCTAAGTTATATTCTGACTGAACTCAGCTATGAGTTACGCGTAACATATAAAATATAGCGATCTTCAGTACGGTCAAGTTAAATCGTGAAACGTTTTTTTTATGATGTACCTGTCTACCTTAGCCCTTAGATCAGATTTTTTAACAATGTACAATATTTTCAGTGTATATAATGTATATGCCGAGTAGATATAATTTTACTATTATATCGTTACCCATCGTATATTGGACTATTTAGCTAAATGCTAAATGTTGTGATCACTTAGGTTTAAGATTTTTGTATTTATATTACTTATTTGGGTATAAACGTGGTTTTAGGTAATGTGAAGTTGTACCTATTCTTCTATTTTATAAGATCCCTATGGCTTAGTGATAAAAAGATAAGACTTTTGATTCGATCTGCCAAGGGGACGTGGATTTGTATATAAGTATTCTAGTACCCGTAGGGACGTTCTTTCAAGTTTTTAAAGAGACTAAGTTATGTTTGTGTGATTGTTCTTGTGATTTATTTATATTATTCTAATACACAGAAATAAAGAAATAAAAGATAGCCAAAGATGAAACTATCTTTTAGCCGAACAGTGAACATCCGATGCGAACGAAAAATAAAAATTTAGAGATCTTTGTGCCATCTGTTTTATGAATATTAAAAGTACAAAATCTAGGGCTTCCAATTTTAAATATTTTAGAAATCATAAATAATAATTTGAGTTCCAAATCAATCTGTATTCTTGTGTTATATTTCCATACGTTTCATGATTTATAAATAATTATAATGTTTGGTAATGAATCGTTTATAATAAATATTGTTAAGTTTGGTTGTGTACAATATGTTAATATTATTTGTAACAATAAAACTAAAAATATATTTTGACATGTCTTATTTCTGTTTTTTTTTCGTAACAGTAATTTAAGTACCTAGTTTATATAAAAATACTCTTCAAACCACTGAAATGCGCTTAGTGCAACACGCCGGTCTGAATACGTACCATTATTATGCATAATATCTCTCCCGTGAAAAACAGCACAGGAGAGACATAAGGATTGGCTATAAGTACGTCAGGAGCGTAACGTATACGTTTAACGCAACCTTTGTTTGGAAGTAGCATTAGAAGTAAAACTTCCAAAAACATACAGGTGAAGCTATTAGCTAATAAAAAGCGTGTAAAAAATCAAGCGTGCAATATAAATATTATGTAAGTTTTTAACTATTATGAAACTCATAAGTCTATATTTATTACGTTTATTTATATGATGTGAAAATTTGACCCAAATGTCATAACGGCAGACGTAGCGACTAACTTTTTTTAAGGTCATGTAGCACTGTTTTCTGTGTTGATACCTACTTACTTTCTTGACTATATTTAGGTCTAACGCAGGGGGTATAAATAATAGAACACAAATATCTATATAAACATTTTTTATATACAAGAATAAATATTTATTACATCTTAAGTAAAAAATATATTTTGTGACTTAGAATTACAATTATTTATAATATCACACTGTTATGGACACCGTGTTTGTACAATATTTTAGTGTTTAGGGTTATAGCATACTGACGAAATGTAAGTTCGAAATGTTAATTAAAACTGTTTAAAACGGAATAGTTCAGTCTCGTGAGTAAGTCATCGACAAGACATTGAAGAAAAAAAAACATGTGTGCAATTCACAGATGGTAGAATTAGTGAACCCTTCAAAAATGACGAACGTAAGAAACACTGTATAATGCTTCCTATCTCATTCTCTCCCACGTTAAATCTTATGAATTTATGTCTGTCTCTTTTTACTGTCGCTTTTTCGTTTCATCGACGATGCTAAATAAGTTTACACTTCAAATACTTTTAATAGGTAGTGGAAATAGCCATGTTAGTTCCTTCTAAATTGGTAAAACATCGTGTTTCCTGCTATTTTGCAAAGGTGCGAATCTAATGCGTAGCACATATTAACGATTCACATATAAAAACACCGTAACATTAATTTAAAGAAACTGGACAAAAGTTTGGCGGAATTTGTTTTCAGAACAAGTTACAGCTCTATTCTGGTTATATTTTCGATGTTGTTTGATAACAATTGGTATCCATGTTGATAGACCATATTATTTGCCATTTATTTGAGTTGCGTTGATGAAAATGTAAAAAATATTATTCTGACCGACAAGGATTTTGAAGTAGTTCTAGATTTGACGTGACAACGTCTTATAACTCAATGAAGCCGGCTGCACGAACGAAAAAACATGACGTATGCGGCGTTACCTCGCTCTGAGGCGTTCCATCTTCTTATGACGTTGTCACTTGTCACGTTCAACTATCGTCAGTAAACCGACTTTACAGACAACCGATTTTTATCAAGATAATATTCTTTAAATATAACACAACAGATGTCTTCTATAAGTTATTTGTCTAAAAGGAACAAACGTGTAAGCTTTTATACAGTATTATTATATTATAGACACTGGCAAGAAAAACATTTTACTACGTATAAAAGCAAGAGTTAAGTAGCATAAGTCATACAAAGTTTTATATGGTCTAAATTATGTTGGCTATCTCTTTAATACTATAATAATAGCGAGATAGTTAGAATATTTCGCTCTATCAATTTAAATCAATTAATAAGTGTTTTGAGTCTATCTGGAATCCCAATAAGAATTTAATCCAATAAAAAATGTGGTCACGGAACATATTAATATGTACATTAACGGATGGATGGCGGCCATCTTGTCGAACACGTGACGTGTCGGCCATTTTATTGGTCATTTGTTTGTACGGCAACCATCTTGTTGGATTATGTATGTTGGACTGCCATCTTGTCGATCACGTGGAGTATAACGGCTCAGCGTACAGCCGCGTGGGCTCGCGAGGTACTAAAGCAGCGCGCATTCTTTTCTTAGCTGTAACAAAAATATCTATAGTTATAAGTGAAGTATGTATAAGTTTCCTAATCAATATCGAGTATTCTATTTTAGGTGATAATTCACTTATGCTATAAACTACATATGCTGGCAAAGATCTTGATGATTGTCTCGACAACAGCACTCTGACGAGATTAATTGCAAGTGGTATACGTGACAGGATTAAACATGGACCAGAAAAGATTTTCTCAAGCTCATAGTATTTTTTTGATATTAGTTACATAGGTAAACGTGTCACCTGATGGTAAGTGGTCGTCGTCGCCCATGAACATAAACTAGTTGATCTGGAACTAGCCCAGGCAACTCATTTATGCCTATCCTGAGACATAAGATGTTAAGTCTCCTTCCACCGGTAGTAGTGTGTATTTTGGATAGTTGGTACTCCAAGGAAAATCAATTGACAGACAGACAGAGACTAACCATTAAGATAGTAGATAAGTATACCGAAAAACAGTAATAAGCTGTTTCAAGGATGGTGCGATCGATCCATGTATGATGTAGACGGGCGAGTGGCACAAGCGCTTCCTTCTCATAGGTGAAACATAACCAGTATGTCTACGATACTGACCGGCGGAGTGCATACAGCATAGCGCGAGTGTGGCAGCCAGCGCGCCTAGCGGCAGGAGTGCGGCCAGCGCCAGGAGAGCGCGCGCGGCGGGGGAGTGCGGGGCCCGCGTCGCGCCGCACGCTGCCACGTGCGCGCCTGCCGCACCCAGCGCCGCGCCCGCAGCCCCCGCCGCCCGCAGCGCCGCGCGCGCTCCCGCCGGTGACAGCGCCTCGCCGGATTCGCGACGGATTTGGAAACACGCGCTGTGTACACAACACCATATTTATTAATTGTAGTCTAAGCATGAAATGCATAATCTAATATAATTCGAATTTAAAAGGCAACGTCGCACAGCACGTTGCGTCGGTGTGGCACAGGTTGCGTCTCACCGGGTCGAACAAAGCAGAGTGGCTTTAAAACTTTAAAAATATCCTGTGACTAAACTATTGATTCTATTGGTCTAAGTTTTTGTGTGTAGCCTAAAAATGGTACATAGTATACGTGGTTTAATTTAATGCCTCTCGCTTTTATCAACCTTGTGTACCAAAAAATCTGTATATAAAAATACACTGTTTCGTGATTCACCTTTTGCGTTTTAGCGGTCACGTTATACCGGATGTATTTGGAACGCTTGCGAAAACGAAGAGGTATGATAGTGTTGGCATAGCCTGACATGATACAAGTGAAAAAAAACGCGTGTTCTTTTTTTTTGGTTGCCTTTTTATTTTTTTTGTATAATCCGGTTTAGTAAACATAATGTTACAGGAATTTGATGATAATGCTTTAAAATAATGTTTTTTTTGAAAAAAACAGCAATGTCATTGGTTTATGGTTCACGCCGGCTAGAGGACTAAATCATCTGATAGCGTTCGCCGCATGCACGAGGTGAACGAAATCCCACACCGCGCGCGTCTTCAGTGCGCCCGCTAGTCGCGCGTCTCGCGGTTAGCATGAGTGCATAGTGTGTATACATACATTGCGGGTTTGCAAAATACACAAGTCCTAAAATTTTCTTTAAAAAACGTTTCTGAGATAAATGGTTATATGCATTATATAGTATATAAATAGTATATTATTAGGGTTTAATCTTCGCAAGCGTTCCACATACACCCGGTATATACCAGCCAATGTGATGAAAATGTTCCTGAGCGTACAAAACAAAGAACACAGAGCACCATCTCAACCCCAAAATGAATTTCAAATGTCAAATTCTCTAAAATAATAATTATTATGCTATACTTACGTGTTTTTTTATTCACGGTAGTGTGATAACTTTGAAGCCTGCTAAATGACTGTGTTGTTTTATTGCGGTGGGTTTTTAAGCATAATGTATTCGGGCTTTCGGTGGTTATTCAGACACTAGCGTGTATTTAGCGTGAATCGTAACCATGGTCACTGTCAAGAAAAAAGCGTTTACTCTGAATACTTGGCGCTTCGCCGCCTGCTCCTGCGGCACCGCTAGCTTCGCTCGCTCGGCTCGCGCGCTTTCTGGCATAACTTTTTTTTTATAGAAGAGGGGGCAAACTGACAGTCGGTTCACCTGATGGTGAGTAATAAGCGACATCCACAGACACCCGCTATACCAGAGGAACAGCAGGAGCGTTGCCGGCCTTTTAGATATGAGTATGCTCTTTGTTTGAAGGTCCCTAAGTAGTAGGTATCGGTTTGGAAACACCATAGGTGGCAGCTGATTCCATATATTTGTGGTGCGAGGCAGAAAATACCGTGAATTCTTACCGTTCGTAATTTTTAACTCTTTTCTTACTATATACAAGCGCAGTCTTATGTTTTTTACTCTGTGTAACAAGCACCGTTACAAGTATGTCTTACACATACTGTGTCATAGTATTCTAGAAAGATAAGGAATCCCGTACACTGGTACTTAAAAATAATGATTCACACCAGCTACATAAAACACGTACCCGGTGGTAGTGAAGGGCGCGTCGTGCATCTGCAGCCGCAGGTGCAGCGGCTCGAGGGCAGCCCGCACCTGGTCGCTGAGGGCCGCCAGCTGCGCGCGCCCACCCGGCGCCACCAGCCGCAGCAGGTCGCGCTCCCGCACCACCACCACCTGCTCGTGGCACATTCAGTGAGCAGACGAGTATATGAGACCAATGAATGCGTGGTGAGGAGACCAAAATGTCATCATATACATATTACTGGCCTGTTGGTCTAGTGGCCCTGACTGATGAGACAGGACAAATGTTTGTGTGATGAGCATGATCATTTGTTCTGTGTCAGCCGTCAGGGTGTAATTTATCTATAATATGTATGTATTTAGAAATATATAAGTATTATATCAGTTGTCAGGTTACCATAAGAACAGGCTCTTTCTAGTTTGGGATAATAATAATAATAGAAATTTATTAAGGAATATTAATACACCGTTATACAAGATACGGATAAGATAGCCGTGTGTGAGTTGTCCCAACATATTATATTATTATTATATTATATATTATTATATTAGAGAGACCACAGGTAGATTTCAAAATGCAAAAAATGCACTTAAGGCATTTTAATAATATTTGTGATTATACCGGCTTTGCGGTGTTTTGGTATTGAGGACACTACAGACAGTGTAACAACTAAGTAACTAACTAACCTTACATCTCAGTACCATCAGATAGCACGTCGCTAGTATAAGGATACAACTAATATTTTGTTTCTAATTCAGATCTTTAAGAAAATTGTATGTTCCCGTGATATTGAAACAGCGTAGTATTATAGTTACTTACTTCAACTTTGATATCGCTAAAGCGATCAGTCTCATTGGAATTATTCGCTCGCACGGTCAACCTAAAAAAAAATATAAATAATAAATTTGAATATACACCATGTAACATTAAGTTTTCTGAAGCTAGCTTTGATTTTGACGCTATGGGGCGTGGATCTCCCGGAAATCATACAACCTAGCTATAAGCAAATTGTACCAGCGGGTAAATTTCTTATGCCAAACTTTTCATTTTCTTCTGAAGTCGTAAGAGGTAGTGCCATATTGTTTTCTAATGTTTACGCGAATTTCACTCATTATAATAAAACTATTTTTACGGATTTTATCGCGGTTTATTAAGATTCTTACAAGCCCGACGTTTCGGATACTTTACAGCTAATGGTTGCTTTTTCATTATAAAAGTAGTGCATGCTGCATTGCAGCCGAACTGGGCCGGCACGACCGGGGTGGTACCTCTCGCTCACATAACACCGGCGTCAAGTGACAGCTATAAGTACTGTCGCGTTTCGTGCGGTTTGTGAGTTTCCGGTGGCCCAATGGGGGGGATAGGGAAAAGGAGGGCAGCGCATTTGCGTGGCCTTGGTTGTGCGGATGTGTATGGGCGTCGGCGCCGTGAGGCTCCAACTGCTCGTTTGCCCCCTGATGACATAAAAAAAACCTAATTACAATATTCAACCGTAGCTAAATATATTATGTAAGTAGTTCTTGTAGTTCTTACATTCAAAATATTCCGTTTTGAATAGTAGTTGGATAATATTTTACGACGTTTTCATTTTTGTTTATCGGTGTTTTCGACATTATCTACGATCGTCTTGTTCACGAGACTGGACACTTAAAATGGGACAATAACCATGTTAATTTGATATCATATATTCTACACATTTGTCTAACCTGAACAGCCCGTCAGCGTAGTGTATCAAGTTCTTCATGATCTTCAAGTCCCCCGTGACATTGTCCACTGAGATGACGTCCGTGAGGTTGCCGACCGATCGCGACTTGATGGGCGACTCGAAGCCCATGTCGACGATGTGGTATCTGATGGGCCTGGCCTCAGGGTCTTTGTCGGTGGCTCGGACCCTGGCGACGACGGAGTCCACGGGCACGTTGAGGCGCACGCCCACCGTGATGTTGGCGCTCTCGAACTCAGGCAGGTGGTCGTCTATGTCCAGTATCTTGATCACCACCTGGATCTCTGAGAGGTCCTGTAAAGTAACCTATATCCAATCACAACGCCAATAACCGCCAACACGTTCGAGGACATAGGTTAATGTTCGGGCTAGGCCCACCACTCGTTCACACCACTGCTACTCCTGTATAGCCAGGATCGACAGCGGTAACCACTAAATGACCCTTTGATACGATCTCAGGGAGCCCGAGGGATACGTTAAACTGCCTTGGGACCCGCAACGAATTTAATCAGAAGTATTCAGGAGGAGTAGGAAAAATTTCCAGTTTCCCTCCCCGGTTAAAGCGGGAGACAGTACAAGATTGCAATGACTAACAAAAGTCAAGAAAAGACAGCAGCCAGGGGAAGCCCAGCTGCAATGCACCACGGAGAAATTTTTATGTCTACAAATATCTGCATAGTATGTTTAATATACATGTATATCAACTATGAGTTATTATGTATAAATTAGTGATTATCATGGTTGAAACTTAATAATTGTTGTTTGAAATTTGGTTTGTATTTTTAAGTCAACTAATATTTACATAGTGAAGTAATATACAACATTAAGATTTTTACAAGCCCGACGTTTCGGATACTTTACAGCAACCATGGTCCTCCCTCCCGTGACCATGGTTGCTGTAAAGTATCCGAAACGTCGGGCTTGTAAAAATCTTAATAAACCGCGATAAAATCCGTAAAAATTGTTTCATTATAAATACATACGAGTTTTAAGTTCTTGAATGTAATCTAAAATCATAGTGATAATATAGCTGAACAATATAATAATATCAAAATGATTAAAGATCACTTATTCTAAATCAGTGCACTATCCGTGGAGAGAATTACAATCAAGAAATATGTTTTACCATAATTTAACCATATTTTTTTGTAATTACATACTTGTCTTGCGAAAAAAAATAACTTACGTGATATTTGTTGAGACGAGATATTAATTACGTGAGGTTTTTTAGGGAGGGGGGCTCCCTAAAAAAACCTCACGTAATTAATGGACGCCCCCTAAGAGTTCCTAATTAATAAAAATCTATATCAAATATATTATAACAGCGTCAAGCCATACTCCGTCACGACATTTGGTAGACTACCAAGACGCGCCAACAGATATTCCACATCCGTAATGTACCCTAAAGACTGACCAGTCGGTTGTAGGCCTTGTTGACCCGCGGCGTGGTGCCCAACTTGAAGCACTTGACGGTGAGCACCAGCTTGGAGACCTGCTCCCGGTCCAGCCGCGCCGCCGCCACCACCAGCGCCCGGCTGTCATTGGTGCGCTGCAGCTTGATGAGACCCAACTCGTTGCCAGCTGGATTTTTTAAGGTTATACTAAAAAGTGCTAACGCAATAACAAAACAGCCTATGATGTTACAACGGCTGAATCGATTTTGATAACACGCCATACTTAAAAGCCACTGCTTCCAAATCAACCAAAAAACACCTTTCTTTCAAATAAAAAACCGCATCCAAATCGTTTCACAAGTTTAAGATTTAAACACTTAGCGGACAAACTTAACTGATATAAACTGATCACACACTTAATACGTGACAAAGATTTACAACATCAAAACGAAAAGTCTTTTTTCTTCTTTAACGCCGGGAAATGCTCTGTGGCATCCCGCGGGGGAGTGGGTATGTGGGACTCGCTGCGCGCGAAAGCTGGTAAGTGGACGCAGCTCTATCCACTAAAACCCGCCAACCACCACCAATGCCGCCTTTGGTGAGCTGCCCCGGATTTGTTGAACAAACAGGGCACCTCGATGGCTAGTCAGTCCCTCAGGCGACCGACGCCACCCCCACGTCGGGACAGTACAATGGGGTAAGGTTCCCATCCTGGTCCTTCTTTCTTCTTATAAGACATCTTTACCCCCCTTTGTACCACACAAAGAGGGGTAGAAATATCTCCTCTTCTTATAAGAGCGGTACAAAGGGATCCCTCGGCTCAATTAGCTTCGCCCAAGGTACTGGGTTCACCTTAGGCTACTGAGCCCCACCGCACGACAAGGCCTGAACCATGGTGGGGAAAACAAAAAAGTATAGCTAACAGTTGTTTTAAGTATTTCTTAAAAATTGATTTAATTAATATAGGCATTGCTAATCAATACCTAATTCAGTAAGGTACAATAAAATTGAGACATTCATTTATTCAGGCTATGACTAAAGATGACGATTTGAATTAATGATAATTTAAAATTACCTGCGATGACGTAATCGATCTCCGCGTTCTCGTCAATATCCTCGTCGACGGCCCGTAGTTCCCCGATCACAGTCC
The DNA here is from genome assembly GCA_963853865.1 of Helleia helle. NCBI lineage: Eukaryota > Metazoa > Arthropoda > Insecta > Lepidoptera > Lycaenidae > Helleia > Helleia helle. The sequence continues at coordinate 2,081,170 of OY971425.1, read as the reverse complement.
CCACGGGAACCTCCTCTTTGGTGCTCATCAGGATTGGAGGGTCGTCCTGGAAGATGAATGGTTTTATTATAAAAATAATAAACTACATTAGAAAAAAGTGTCGGTGATAGCCGTTACATTAGTGATAAGCAAACGGATAATTAATATAATATTCATAGCGCCAAATTTAGACGGCGAAATAATAAAAAACCGGCCAAGTGCTAGTCGGACTCGCGCACGAAGGGTTTCGTACCATTATGTTATACAACATTAGACACTAATATAAAAAATCACATTTGTTTTGTGAAAGTACATACAGTAATTTCAAGGACTTATTATTTATTCGTAGTTTATAGCTATTGATATTTTAAAGAAATTAAAGCGTCATCTAGTGAAGCTATGATTGAACTATTGCTGATTGTTAGCTCGGTTACTATTTCTCTGATTTAATACTATACCAATAGGTGTCGCTTATACCATACACGGTTTTTGTATGGAAGTCCCTTTAACTATTTTTTATGGTATAGGGAAGCAAACGAGCAGTCGGAGCCTGATGGTGACTACCGACACTCATAGACATCCGCAAAACCAAAGATTATGCAGATTATATTCCTTTTCCCTATCCCCTCCAATGGGCCACCGGAAACTCACAAACCGCATGAATTGTGACAGCATCACGTTTGTTGTATTTGATTGAGCCCCCTTAAAAAGACAGCAACAGAAATACCTACATCATCTGTAAAAATTTCAACTATCACGGTTTACGAGGCTGACGGTGACAGACGGACGGACAAGGAGTTTTGGTTACGGTTTTACCCTTTGGGTTCGTTCGTTCGTTCGTTCGATCTGATAAGGGTATCATCGAAGTGCCTTAACATTCGTTTGGGTAGCATGAAAAGGGATAAACATTTTAAATAATAATTTGCTACCCAAGTAACCCACAGATACTGCTCCTGAATTATTTTCGTGTGGTACTCACTAATTTCCTGCTTTGTGATGGGTGTGGTATCCTCACTCCATTATGTGGACCTCTCTCTTCGTCTTGAATCTTGATCAGACCTGTACCATGTGGTATTCGATCGTCCTTCTGTGACGGGTTCGGTACCCACCAGGTTCCTGTTGAAGTGCGGCGCGTGGTCATCGACATCGGCGACGGCGACGCTGAGGACGCGCGCCGTCTGCTGCGGCGGGCGCCCGCGGTCCGCCACCACCAGCACCAGCGTGTAGGACGCGCGCTGCTCGCGGTCCAGCGGCCGCCGGAGAGTGATGATGCCAGTCTCGGAGTCTGCAGTCGAAATGTGCATTAGAGAGGGATAGAGAGAAGAGGAGGAGCGAGATCACGCTTGTTACAGTTTGGGGGATTGTGGTGCTTGAAATAGAGAGAGAGAGAACAAGGGCAAGATATAAATAAAGAGGAAGAGAAAGAGAAAGAAAAGTAACGTAAAAAGCGAAGGGAAAGCCGAATCAGTGGGAATTCTTGTGAAGAAGAGAAAGTGCAAACATGAAAAATAGGCTGTATACAAAATAAGTTGTCATATTGTGACGTCACACATCATACAAAGGCCCCTTACTCAGACATTTTTTGCGGGGCTTAAGTTTACGACAATGACTTTTTAAAATAACACTTGACAAACTATTTTCTTTAAAAATGACCAAAAATTATAAAAATAGGCTGTATTTGAGTATACAACATGTACACAGTAAAATTAGCCTCTATATAAGAGTGAATTATTCACCTATGTCAAACACCTCGGCGTCCGAGTTGGTCTTCTGTATGGAGTAGGTGAGCTGTCCTGACGGTTGCGATGGGTCGTCGGGGTCGCTCGCCACCACCTGGTACACCATCGAGCCAATCGTCGCGTTCTAGACAACAGAAAATCTGCCATAATATAGATGTAAAAAGAACTAGGTATACTTTAAACAGGTAAAACCATCACAAAATAACCTCTACATCTGTGCTCAGTAAACAGCTTAAAGAGAGGTACGGCATCGTTTTGTGAGGCGACAGTCGACATTGATGCTACTGAAGTAACGACAGCGACCCTTCTGTGAAGAGTGTAGCGACAAAAGAAGAATACTTTTGTTGAGTTCAGTGTTAGTACTGACACTGTGATAGTCTACCTATGGACGAGCCGCCGCGCCGTCGAATTAGTGTACTAAAGATGTGCCATGACCATGGGTGCTGCTAAGTATGGAATATTATGAAACATGGAATAAAGGAATGAAAATAAATTATTTAAAAAAATACCTTCGACATTACGTTCCTATTTAATTATCCTGCCCTCCTGACCTGATCAGTCGTTTGCCCGTTTTCTTTATAATAAACAACTGATCTGCCATCTTGGATTTAAAATGACGACACAGCTTATTATACATTGTCATCTATACTAAACGTGATTACAAAATTTCAGCTCAATCGGTTAAAGAAATCAGCTTCAAAATTGAGTCGCAAGATTTCACAGAGAAAAACATTCATTAAATAAAAGCTTTTAACTTTTAACAATGAGCCTTGGCCTAGCCCTATATTTTTGAAATAAAGCGTACTTCCGGCACGACGAGTATCTCCTTGGGTGCGGGGCGGTGCACGCGCGGCACGCCGTCGTTGTCGCTCAGGTCGCCCACGTACAGCGCGAGCTGCGCGTGCGCCGCGCGCCCGCCGCCGTCCGCGCCCGCCACGAGCACGCGGTACGCGCCCGTGCGGCCCCGCCCCGCCAGCGGCCCGCGCACGCGTACCACACCCGTCTCCGCCTCCACGGAGAATAGACCTGCGCACCAACATCATCGCTTTGAATAAGCTAGACTAGATTTGTTATATTATGTGTATGACCGCTATTGCTGTACCTACTCCTCTCAGTAGCCATCCTTCCATAAGTTTTTTTTCTAGTTTCATCATCATCATCATCAATGATCGCCTAATGACGGATCGCTCGCCACTCCTTTACCACAATTTCACATTCCAACTCAGTTTACGTGATGGTAACTAATTATCGACAGCCATAGTCACCCGCTACACCAGAGGGCTTGCATGTGTGTTGTCGGCCTTTCAAATATGCGTATTCTCGTTTCTTGAAGTTCCTATCGGTTCAGAAATAGCCGCAGGTGGCAGACGGCTCCGTAAAGTGATCGTGAAAGGAAGGGAGCACCTAGAAAATCACACTGTTGCGTGTTTTCAGTCATCGAGCTGGTGTGGGATGAATGAAAAAAATTCGAAACGCCCCTGGACCGACTTTGACAAATTTTTAAAAGTCTGCTGCATTAGTTTTGAAAGAAGGTTCTTTATACATCAATGTCAAAACCCACTACGATAATGCCATTAAAATAATGATCACCAGTAGCTAGTACTCACCGCTGGCGTCTCCCTCGTCCACGAGCTCGTACCGGACCTCTCCCCCCAGACCTTCATCAGGGTCGGTGGCGGTCAGCTTCAGAATGCTCATGCCGATGGGCGCGTTCTCGGGAACTACCGCTGGGTATGAGAATATCAGGTATAGCAAACTATATGTATGACGTAAAAAATTATATTTACTGTATAAATAATAACAAATCTTAACAGTCACGCCGTACCAACGTAGTTCCGTGGTGATGTACAACTTGTATTTTTTTCCGTGCGTTCCTTGTAATTTTTATTTAATCTTTTAATTAAGACTAGAGATAATCTTACCGATATATAAGTCTTTTTCAAATTGGGGGTCGTTATCATTGACATCCAGTACATCTACGAGTACCGTGGCCATGGCTTTCTGACGATCAGCTCCGCCCTTGGGCGTATCGTATGCTTCTACCTCCAAACGAAGAACTGATTGCCGTTCTCGGTCTAAGGTTTTATTGGGTGCTACCTGAAACAAGAAGAGATACTCTGAGATTTTTTTCTAATTGGATATTTTAAGGCGCAGTTAACCCATAAAGATGCATCTATAATCATATTTTTTCAAATTCGATAGGCAAACACGCAGACAAGCGTCACCTATGAATATAAATGAGTAGCCCGGGCTAGTTCCAGCTAGTTCCAGGTGGACACTTGAAACTAGCCCAGGCCTACTCATTTATATATTGCCTATCCTGAAACGTAAGACTGTAAGTCTCGGTGCCAGTCCTGCCCCTTCCAAAACCCTTCCAACCAACAAGCTGTTTAATGGCAAAAATAAGCAGGTTGATGGTACCCGTGCAGATGGGACTACAGAAGTCGTGATGGTGCCTGTCCTTATTTTCAGAACACAGCACAGCTTGTGTTGAAGGTGTTGCCTAATAAACTAGGTTTTTAAATCTAGCATTAGCCCCTACCTGTATAGCCCCGGTGATATCATCTATCACGAACAACTCGGCGTTGTCTCCCCTGAGCGCGTATCTGACGTCCGCGTAGCCCACCTCTCGATCCGTGTCGGACAGTACTGCATCACCGTCGCTGGCGTGTACTGTCAGGATCTGCTCCGGGTACTCGATGGACTCCAGTACACTCACTTTGAATAACTGGAAGGAATAAGTGGTATCTGAATATAATATAATATTATTTAGGTGGACTAAACGTTTCACCTGATAAACTATCCAAATTAAGTTGTCCAACCATATAATAAACAGTTGTGCCGCCCTAAAATAAAATAAAACCGTTTTAAGCGAACGTTTAGATTTATTATATAGATATATCAATTCTCATGGTAGTTATAAGATTTTTATTTCTCACTTTTTTTTAACGCCGGGAAATGCTCTGACGCATCCCGCGTGAGAGTGGGTCTCGCCCCGGCGGGTATGTGGGACTCGTCACGCCCGAAAGCTGGTAAGTGGACGCAGCTCTACCCACTAAAACCCGGCGAGTGCCACCAATGCCGCCTTTGGTCAGGTGTCCCAGATCTTATAAACAAACAGGGCAGGCACCTCGACGGCTAGTCAGTCCCCCAAGGGACCGACATCACCTCCATATAGGGGTTGTCCCGCACCACAGAACAACCCCTCCCAACGTCGGGACAGTACAATGGGGTGAGGTTCCCGTCCTCGCCCCTTGCCCCCTGCTCTTTTGTCCCCTTTTCTTATAAGAGGGGTACAAAGCGCCCCCTCGGCTCAATTAGCTTTGCCCAAAGTGCCGGACTCACCGTAGGCTACTAAGCCCCACCGCCACGTCAAAGCCTGAACCGTGGTGGGGTTTAATTTCTCACCTTACTCTTTCAACGCCCACAGTCAATGACCATTGACCAAATTATCATAGCTCTTACATAAATATATTTTATAATTCGTAACGTACTGAAGTCTTGTCGATCAACAAGTTTAGAACAGCAAATAGGCTTAGATTTTTTATAGCATAGTAGGGCGAACGAGCAGTTGAAGCTTTTTATAGCATAGTAGGGCGAACGAGCAGTTGAAGCTTTTTAGCAACTATCAACGCCCGTACATATCGGAACAAGCAGAGATTATGCAGATGTGTTGCCTTCCTGTTCCCTATTCAACACACAAAACGCACGAAACGCGACAGCATAGCTGTAATTTTACGCTGGTGCTATGTGAGCAAGAGGTACCACCCTGGTCGTGCCGGCCCAATTCGGCTGTAAGGCAGCATGGCCCTGGCTTACTAAATAGCCGAAATGGCTAAGGATAATAACGAATGAATTTTCCCTTAAAAATTCACCTAAAATTGTCAAGTAAGTACTCGGCCAGTATATTTAGTGCTATACAAATTTCATACATAGTTGTCAAATATTCTACCTAAAAAAGATGCAAGTGGTGGTGTTTAGGCTGAGAATAATGTCAAGTTTAAAATTTTAAATATACCTCTTTCTCAAATATTGGCGCATGATCGTTGATGTTCAACACTTCAATGACGATCTTGGCCGCGCTGTGCTTGCTGCCGTCATTGCTGGTGGCGTGCACCGTCAGGGTCAAATTCGGGGAGGTCAACTCCTCGTAGTCCAGATGCTTCGTTAGCACAACTTGCCCACTTAGAGGGTCAACTTGCAACAGTCCAGTCTCCGAATTGATCACTTTAAAGTTAGTCACCACGTGCCCAGAAACCGGGTCTTCCGCCATCAGAACTAAGACCGTACTCCCAATAGGCTGTTCCTCTTTTATCCGGTGGTATATCACCGGGTTTAGTGTGGTCCAGCCCGGATTTGTGAATTGCGGATTTTTGTCCGCGTACGGTTGTACGTATATCGTATACTCTGTGACGTCATACTGGTTCTCCTTATTTGCCTCAGCGTTTATATCCGTCACTTTTATCGATAGTATTATTATCGACATTTGACTATAATTCAATGTACCATTCACGATTATTTCACCAGTATCCTCGTTTATTTTGAACAGATTTTGATAGTCAAAAGGCGAATTCGGTTTCAGCTGTACCCCGGCTTTCGAAAATGCTTTAATCGGGTCTATAATGCTGTACTTCAAATGGGAGTTGAGGTCCGTATCGTATGCTGTTATTTTGGTGACCACACTCCCAATCTTGGTCTTCTCGGAGATGTAGGTGGTGGTGTCCGTGATGTTGAAGTGTGGGGGCTTGTCGTTGACGTCTGTAATCGTGACGAAGACGGTGGTGGTGGCTGTCTCCGGGATGGGTGTCCCACTATCCACCGCGGACACGATGATCTCGTACCGGTCGGGGTTCGAGTCCCGGTCGAGGTGCGCGTCGCTTGACACTGTTATCAGGCCAGATCTGTTAAGAAAAATATTTTTCTTACTTCATGAATGATATAAGAACACCACGTTACACTACGTCTAAATTTTGTAGATAATTGGGAAAATTATGGACCGTATATTATCTACCACAGCAATATAATATTTGTTCTTGCTCGTTTGCTAGATATATTTCCTTTGTCTGATTGCCGAACCACGAGTTCTTACGAGCATACCGTGGTGGACACCATGGTAAGTTTTGATTGTTATAAATCACTTCTAGGGCGTTAGTGAAAGATATGAATAATCAAAACGTGAAAAACGTAAACTATGACATATTATGAGAAAACCTGCATGCTTATACGATTGAAAAATGGCAAGTGTGTGAAGTTTACCACCTCTTATTGGGCCAGAGCGTTTACGAAACTGGTAAAAGATACATATGAAAGAAGAAAGAAGAAAGACAGAAGAAGGAAAGTTTTATTTGTGAAATATTTGTAAAACATTACATCATATAATAATATACATTATAGCTTCGATTTTGATTGATTGACAAATTGGTCTTAACTCAGCGTTTACTGGCGGTAATTCCAGCAGGTCACAGGCAGGTCGTGAAGTCACGAAACAAATACACGTTACCAAAAAGAAAAAACATGTTAACTGTGGACGAAAAACTATTAAAAGTATGTAAGGATACTCACTCCTCATCAATTACGAAGTTGTCCTTATCCCCGGACACGACATGGTATCTCAGGAGCTCGTCCAGTCCATCAGGATCGTTGGCCTGGACCGTGATGACGCTGGCCCCGGGTGGCGCATCCTCGCTGATGCTGACCTCGTAGCTGGTGGGGCTGGCCTCAGAGTCCGGCCTGGTCTGCGGGTATATTTGGTGGTGGTAGTTGCCCCGGAAGATGGGGCGCTGGTTCCCGGGCACGCCAACACGGATGAATACCCGCGTATCGTTGTATAAGGGTGGTTCACCTGGAATCATCACAATTTATAGTTCTGTCCTCTGATGATATTATTGATATTATTGATATTATCTTGATATCATGATATTATCTTGATATCATGATATTATCTTGATATTATTAACATAGGACAAAATAAGTTTAGTCGATGAAGGGTTGGTCTTGAAGTGAAATTTTGGTATTGTTTTCCAATGTTTGCGCGAATTTCACTCATTATAATGAAACAATTTTTACGGATTGTAAAAATCTTAATAAACCGCGATAAAATCCGTAAAAATTGTTTCATTATAATGAGTGAAATTTTGGATCAAAACTGATCGGTGCACCAAGCTGATCTAATTAATTCAATAATTATATCCGTATTTAAATTTACGTTGCAGAAGTTACGTATGAATTATGATTGTTACCAATACGCATAGAATGACACAAACAGACATAAACAAATCTTTTGACGTTTTACAAGAACACTAAAAAGCACCCAATATGAGTGTAATGGGTAAAGTTCCATCCAGACCCGTGCAGGCTATTGATTTCAAGAGGTCGAGGGAGAGAGAGAGGGAGAGAGAGAAAGGGAGAGAGAGAGAGGGAGAGAGAGAGGGAGGGAGAGGGAGAGAGAGAGAGGGAGAGAGAGAGGGAGAGAGAGGGAGAGAGAGGGAGAGACGAACTGGTACTTAAGTGGTTTTTAGTGACTATATTGTCAGTGACTTTGATACCCCTAATGGTACCTAGCTACATACTCCTTATATGGAACTTATCATATCAGTTTTCATATTTCTGATAACCACCAACCGTAATCAGTAGCCCCCACATGGTACCTCTATACCACTCATCATAGTCGGTAGGCCCGCACATGCTCTCTTTCTACCTCTAACCATCGTCAGTAACCCGCAGCCCATACTCCCGATGGTAACTCTTCCACGACTCACCGCAAGCGCCCGCACATGGTGACCCCTGTCCCCCCCTACTCACCGAAGTCCGTGGCCCGCACCACCAGCTCGTAGTAACCGCGCGGGGTGTCGGCGGCGCGCGCGGGCCCCCGCAGCGTCAGCTCGCCGGTGCGCTCGTCCACGACGAACACGCTCGCCACGCCGTTGTCGGCCTGCAGCGAGTAGCGCACGCGCCCGCCGCCCTGCGTGGGCCCGTCCGCGTCTGTGGCCTAGACAAAGATATTTTTTCAAATGGGTCATTTAACTACATCAATATAGTAGGTAAGCAGAGGTTGCTTTTTTGTCAAAAATAGGACTAGGTCTGATAATTACATAAACAAAGTTAGTCACTTTGAAAAAATTTTTGTTTTTAATTAATTGAAAAGGAGGGCAACGCATCTGCATAAATTTTTGTTGTGCGAATGTCTATGGGTGTCGGTAGTCACCATAAGGCTCCGACTGCTCGGTTACCTCCTTGCGACCTATTACCTAGCCTTATTCTCACAACTAGGTATGAATGTTAAATGCACGCTGAAGCGACTCTTACTCATCCCACTCTTATGCAATTTACTAGATCATAGTGATCGACTATACTATTATTAGTGGTGGTTAATATAACGCATAGCGCCATAACGTAGCGTGCTATTCATACTCAACGTATAGCATACGCTATATAAATTCCTATTCGGCGCTATAATGTAGCGCCTCGCTACATTAGATATGTAGCGAGGCGGCTAGCGTAGGCCGTAGTTATAACTTTATAACATTCGAACTACGCCGACGTGCTAGATCGTAGACGCTAGACGTTATAATTTATAGTTTATACGTCAGTCAGCGTCGAGCGCGCGCTAGCGCTAGATGTGTCATGCGCTATCCCGGCCGGCTCACGCGAGTTACGTAATTCTAGTCTTGCGACTACACGTTATAATATAGTCTATAAAATAGCGCGCTAGAAAAATATAGTTTATAATCCATAGCACGTTATCATAAAATAGTTTATTTGCACACCACTAACTATGATGTATCGTACAAAAGATTAAAATGTTATTCTTCATTCGTATAGAGGTTTTTTTCAATTTAAAAGCCACTCTATATATAAATAACGAAATTGATACTCACATGAGAAGCTGAATTAGGATAGTATTAACTTTAGAACTTAGTACTTACCCGGACGACCAATTGCGGCTCGAAGCTAGTGGCGCCCTCTCGTATGGTGCGGCTGTACTCTGCAGACTCGAACAGCGGCGCGTTATCGTTAGCGTCCAGGACATCCACGAAAATACTAGTGCTAGTACTCTTCCCACCACCGTCCTTGGCTATCAGGGTCAGGCTATAGCTCTTCTGCTTCTCATAGTCCAGACCCCTGGCTACAAATAGCCCACCCTTATTCCTATCGGTTTTGAACAGATTCGATCCAAAACCCATTAATGTGTACTCTATAACACCGTATATGCCATAATCTTTGTCAGTCGCTTTTATATCACCAATTTTATAACCTATCGGTTCAGTTTCCAGGACATCAAATTTGTATATACTCTGTTCGAATATGGGGGAGTTGTCATTCACATCTAGCAGTTTGATGTTGACTCTCGCTGATGACAACTCCTCCCCGTTCACAGATGCTATCATGTCGAAGCTGAAGCGGCGTTTGTCATCGTCATCAACGTCGTAATCCAGTTTGGTGGAGTCTTTGACTTTGATATTAATGGGTGTTCTGCCCTCTCCATGGTCTGTGCTGATGTAGAAGACCCCTTCAGAGTTGTAAACGTCTTTGAGGGATAGATTGTATCTGCTGTTCTGTCCTAGATCATTGTCCTCCACGTAAACGGAGAGGCCAGGTATTGGGCTCCCGTTTTCGATGTTCTCTGGTATGGATATGTCGAATACGTCGTTGTTAAATTGAGGTATGTGGTCGTCTACGTCTGTGACGATGATGGTCACGGGTACCACTGTGAAGTCGGATGGTACTTCGTTGTTGATTAATTCTGTGGCCTGGAATTATAAGATTTCTTTTAAGCGAATGTCAGAAATTGAGCCTTATTGCTTTTCAAAAAAGACTGATTTAAATGTAAAATTTTGAAATACGTTACATCTATACTAATATTATAAAGCTGAAGAGTTTGTTTGTTTGTTTGAACGCGCTAATCTCAGGAACTACTGGTCCAATTTCAAAAATTCTTTCAGTGGTAGACAGCCCATTTATCGAGGAAGGCTATAAAACATCACGCTGTGACATATAGGAGTTGAGTAACGCGGGCGAAGCTGCAGGCAACAGCTAGTTTTAAAATATGAATCAAGATACTGATAGTCAATATTGATGCGCCCCGCTTTAAATTGGTTGGCGTCTTAAACAATTTAGTTAATGTTTGTTCAATGGAGGTTTATTATCGGTGGGAGGGAAGTGCTGTGCCGCGCTCCCGGCTGCATGGGTACCACCATCTTGCTTGTTTCTACCGTGAAACAGCTTTACTGTTTTCGGAGAGAAGGGCAAGACAGGCAGTGTAATTACTGACACCGAGACTTAACACCTTATGTCTCAGGATAGGCAACACATAGATGAGTTGCCTGGGCTCGTTCCAGGTAAACTAGTTTATGTTCATGTGCGACGTCGACCACTTACCATCAGGTGGCACGTTTGCCATCCAACTAGCATAAAAAAAGGAACAGCAGTTGGAATGCGGTAGGTTTTCGTGTATGAGATATGTCACCCTGGAATAAATATGTTAACACCGAACTTCTTCCTTTTCCGTTCCTTCTTTGGTTTTCAGTACGCACGAGCTTACTCTAGGGCTTTACGTGGTGTGAATGTTCTAAACATAATAAAAGCGTTTGTATACTTTTGAGTATTTGATATTTCTTCATTGTTTTGAAAAAAAATATGATTGAATGAGAAATTAGTACCGTAACAAGGAATATGCGTGGCAAGGGATCGGCCGTATTGGCGTTTATTGAGGGAGGCCATGTTCAGAAGTGGACGGACAGAGGCTGATGATGATGATGAATATTGGTATCTTATTATGCTGTTAAGATACAATCGTAACTAAATAAATATATGAATGAATATATTACTTTAACAAAAAAGCTATAAACTCCTCCGTTCTGCACAATCACATCGCTCTCCCTGTCAATAGGCACGTTGGTGGTGACGAGGGTTGAGGTCCCAGGCCGGATGGGCAGCAGGCGGAAGTATCCCCCCACGTCCCCTTCCAGGGTCAGGAGGATTGGGCGAGGGTCGTCCGTGTCCCCGTCTACAGCTGATATCTCCATTATGCTCGTGTCCTAGAATTGTAGAGGTTTTTGAAAATTGAGAAAAAAGAGGAGAAAGGTTCAAGATTTTGATTATTAAGTTGAGCTAAGAAGCAAAATTTTGTATTGGCGTGTTTTGGAAGAGTTGAAATTGATAAAACTGTTTAAAGTTTTGATAATAATAATAATCTTTGTTCTGTATATTAGGTTTACAATTGAGTTGAGTTGAGTTTGTCTACTGACATCTATATCATCGCATTAATTCTGAACAACAGGTACATCACAACACATTCTTGTCACTGAGTTTGTCTGCTGACATCGATATCATCGCATTAATTCTGAACAACAGGTACATCACAACACATTTTAAAACTACTCATTAACCATAAATCAGTAGAGCTAGCATGCGCGCACGACGACCTATGAATTAATACGAGAAAAGGCGTAGACTAAATTTTGTAATGCGCGCATGCTAGCTCTACTGATTTATGGTTAATGAGTAGTTTTAAAATGTGTTGTGATGTACCTGTTGTTCAGAATTAATGCGATGATATCGATGTCAGCAGACAAACTCAGAGACAAGATGGTAAAGTCTTGACTATTGAATGAAGGAGAGGCTGTCTTTCGATGTCAGTAATTTAATGTCTTTTCTCCCTTTCTATACAGATCACAGCAAAGCTGTTGTGTTTTGTTGTAGCTTCTGTATAGTGTTTGTTGTGTTGTAGTCGTAGTATAGTCTTATAATATGTTGTAGCCGTTGTATAGCCTATTATATGGTAGCTGCTTAAATTTCTGATGGATTATATCTATTGTATAGTCGATTTTATTCTATCTGCTGTATATCTTGTTGATCGGAAGCTCTTGTATCTGTTTTTTGTAGCTGTTACACATTCTATTGTGTTGTAGCTGTCGTATACTCACGGGCGGCGTGTTCTCCATGACTGTGGCGGAGTAGGGGGCGGACAGGAAGGCGGGTGGCTGGTCCTGTACATCCCGGACCGCCACCGCCACGCTGGCACTCGCCCGCTGTGGAGGCACTCCCCCGTCCACAGCCTCCAGGCTCATCACGAAAGAGGTGCGGCTTTCGTAGTCTAGGGGTTTTGAGAGGAATACCCGGACTTGGTATTTGTTGGGTGTTATCTGGGGATAGAATAGCCAAAATTATAGTATAATCGTTTTGAAATTGAGTAAAAGTAAGTGGAGACCACGTTCAGGACCTTCAAGTAGATGGGACGATGATCTCCGTGCGATGGCTGGCTCTAGTTAAATGAGTGGCGACGGATCGTCCGTCTTGGCGTTCATTAGAGGCCTATTTTCCAGCAGTTGATAATGATAAAGCGATAATAACAATATGACAGATTGAAATTGTCTCGGGCTTTTGAGTGGAGGAACTTTGATAGTTTTTTTTTTATGTTAGTTGGATAGGCAAACTGGCAAACATACCACCTGATGTTAAGTGGTCGACGTCGCCCATGAACATAAACTAGTTTACCTGGAACGAGCCCAGGCAACTTATTTATGTGTTGCCTATCCTGAGACATAAGATGTTAAGTCTCGGTGCCAGTAATTACACTGCCTGTCTTGCCCTTCTCTCCGAAACACAGCAAAGCTGTTTCACGGGAGAAACAAGCAAGATTCATCCTCAGTTGGGCCTGGACATATGTTTGTTAATTAATAGATTTGTACCACAAGTCATTGACAGAGTCATCAGCAGTGAACAGATTAAGGTTGATGATTATATGATGATTATGATGATCACTTATCACCTTGTCATATTTCTAGAAAGAAACGTTTGACTCGTCGCGTCGTCGTTGATAAAAATTACTTTATTGACGATGGAGAGAATATGTTACCATTTCCGTGACCAGTTTGAAGGTGGTGCAGGCTTCGGCGTCTCCGCCCCTTTCCTTACTGGAGCAGCTCACCACCACCTTCGCGTTGGGACCCTCGTCCCGGTCCGTGACGATTATGTTTGGAGTGACCTGAAATCGTAAAATGATACAGTTATAACACAGTACTGTTGACAATGACATAACACTCTTGGGTAATCGCAGGTAAAGAATAACCAGGACCAAGATTGGTTTGGTATGCATTGATCAAGGTCTTAACCAGGATGCGTCGTAAGCGCAAACCCCCCTCACCTTCCGTCTGACACGGGTGCTCACCGGGCATGGTTGCTTTGGTGAGTACCTGTGCCGGACGGCCCGCAGGAAGTCGTTGACAGTGTGTCACGATTGTGGCGCAGCGGTGGACTCGGCCAAGCACACACTCGAGGTGTGCCCGAGATGGGCGGCGCTGCGTCACTGTCTGACATCAGTCATTATAGGGGACTTGTCTCTGCCGAGCGTCATCACCGCGATGCTCGGTGGCGACGAGTCCTGGGCGGCGATGGTCTCCTTCTGCGAGGCAGTAATGTCCCAGAAGGAGGCCGACGAGCGGGTGAGAGAGGAGATCGCCGACGAGGCCTCCTCCCGCAGGCGACGAACGGGGGTGCGTAGGCGCTATTTAATGCGCCTCCAGTAACGCCCCTGTGTTCGTATCGGGCTCAGGATGGGAACCTGGGTCTGTATGGCACGACGTTGTGGGGAATGCTTAGTAGCGGCCGGGCAGTCCCCCCCTACGAGGAGTAGTCTGGCCTTCGCCGGGGCCAGCCTGTCGCTGAGGTGATCCTGTCTGTTGCCTGCATATCCGGGACCCTCAAAAAGCGGCTGAAGGCGCTCGCAGTGGTTTTAGTTAGGGTGGGCACACCCAAGTGCGAGTCCCACATTGGGTCAGGATCTACCAAAAGATCCTGGCTGTATCCATAAATAAGGATTTCCCTCCGAAAAAAAGGTCCTAACCAAAAATTGGCTAAAGGATCATAATAAACGTGACAAAGACGAACCTAAATTACCCTTTAATAATAGAAATATTAAAGGCTTATTTAATTGCATTTTGATGTTAAACATTTAAAGGCGCGTTTTGACAGTAAAATCAAATCGAATGCTGTGACGCAAACGACAGAACGATGTCATAATAGTACGGGAGCTAGCAACGTTTGAAAAGTAAGAATTTTAGGTCAGCTGATTTTGTGATATGTCGTCCTTCTTGCACTTTCGGTTAGAGTCTGGGCTATCTGGGTGGCGGTAGCGGTTGCGTTCATTAGGCGCATCCTACCTGTCCAGGTAATAATCCTGGATTTTCAAAACATTTTAGAAGGCGTAATTTTTAATTTTTTGTTATTAAATAAGTCTACTTGACATACTTTTTTTATTGCCAGACATTTTTATTTAAAAACAAAAAATTAAAAATTACGGCTTCTAAAATGTTTTTAAAATCCAGGATTATAACCTGGACAGGTAGGATGCGCACTAATGAACGCAACCGCTACCGCCAGTCAGATAGCCCAGACTCTAACCGAAAGTGCAAGAAGGACGACATATCACAAAATCAGCTGACCTAAAATTCTTTCTCGAAAACGTTGCTAGCTCCTATACTATAATGATATTAATATCTGCCTGGTGTGACGTGTCAGGCGACTTGTTATATTTCTTTACTTAAGCTCCCGAAATTTATCTCATTCCCGTTCCGGGAATTGTCCCTTATTTCACATAACTAAATCAATATAAGGTGTTCAATATAATCAAACACGGAAAAAATTGGTAGACACAGCGTACAGAACGCACCACAGGTGTCAGATTACAATTCATATAATAAATGCCGTTACGGGATTAGAGTTTCGTTTCGTTTTGTCTTGACAACGTCTAATAAATCGATGAACGCCGGCTGCATGCACGAAATGACCCATCAATGTCCCGTTATAGTAAGAGAGCTGGCACCAATTTTTGGGCCGCAAGCGTACAATAAGCGCATTGTACGCTTGCGTTTTGTTATGACGTTGTCACGTTAAACTATCGTCCGTAAACTAACTTTACAGACCGTCTATTTTTTTTAACTAGATGCAGAATGTTGGTACAATACGCATACTTAAGTAGTACCTCAATCTCAGCGCCCACGGGCGTGGCCTCACTGACATTGACGATGTAGGGCCTGTCGTGGAACACGGGCGGGTTGTCGTTGACGTCCTTGACCGGGATCACCCGCCGGAGGGAGATGGTGTTCGGTTCCGTGTCATCTATACCCTCGTCTGGAAGATAAGGTTGGTTCAGATACTTTTCACAATACTTCCGTAAGGTGCTTAAGAGTTTTCAACATATTTAGGAAATGCCTTGCAACGTTTTAAGCAAGAAGTATTATACAATCGAAAACTACTCATGAAAAAATGAACGTTTTTTTTTAAATTTATTTATTTTTATATTTTACGTTATCATTCATAGAGAGGGCTGTAAATGAAAGATAGCTCGGGGGAAGCTACAAGTAATTTTCATAAACGCGTTGTATAGAAAAACATGTGTGAAAACTGGAAGTGCCTCTAGCTTCATGTCTTGTGATTAATTAATGATCTTGTTTCTAATCATAGTTACTTAGTCATCGAGCATATAACCGGATAGAGTAGTAATGTGAGTTAGAAAAATCCGAAACTGATCAGTGATTTGTCACTGACGTAATAGCAATTCAACCTATTAGTGATCTCTAATGTACGTCCCATTGGCCAATCATCCATCAATCTACCAATTAGAGCGCAGAACCGGCGCAGCTTCGCAGCACAACTTTCGCGGAATTTATTTTCATACAAAACACACCGCTCTATTCCGGTTATATGTTCCATGTGAATAGCATAGTAATCAGAGTTTACCTGTTAGACTAATGATGACTTCAAGAAACGCCTGCTCCTCTCTATCCAGGGCTTTAGCCAACGTGACGACCCCAGTAAACGAGTCCACGGTGAAATATTGACCAGATATGGAATATGTGAGCTGACCATTTTCAGGGTCAACACCTGTAACATGAATTTAGATAAATTTATATATTTTATACTAATCAAAAGCTTTAAATTTCCGAGACTTGCGATGAGACGTTCGCTTTATCTCACTCTCTCTGTCGATCTTTCTAACTACTCTCACTCCATGGCTATGTGCTTCATGCTACGTTCGCCCTTTCTCACTCTCTCTCAATCGGTCACAATTATTCTCTCCCTCTTCTTGGACAAAAACGTTGCACATTTTCATGACGTTTCACTTCAAAAAGAGATAAGTGCAAGATGGACTAGCAAACAACAAATCAAAGGATAATATTTTTCCTTCACTTTCGCAGTGGAAACTTACTTTTAGCCAAACATCAGAGGTATACTATAGAGTATAAGGTGAGCCTTTATGGGTTTAGTTTCGTCATTTTGAGAAACCGGAACCTGAAAATACTTAAATTGAGGTCCTTACTGAGCCACCAGCTAATATTCTGGAGTTGAAGGCCGTTCGTGAAGACGGACGATCCCCAACTTTATGGGATGAAGCAAAAGATCGATCGTCTTAGCGTTCATTGCTAGAGGCCTTTGTCCAGTAGTGGATAGATAAGAGCAGATCGTTTTTTTAAACTATAAGCGCCTCGCGGTTTCACTCGCGTACTTCCCCTTCCCGTAGGATTACAGATATAAATTACGGCCTATATGTTATTCAGATGTATAAATATATTATTGTAAAGTTTAATTATTATCCAATTGCGTGAAAAAGCAACAAACATACATCCATACGTACTTACAAACTTTCGCGTTTATAACATTACCTAGTACCTACGACAAAATAGATTTTTATAGATAGAGAGATAGAGAAGTTATGAACTTCTAATAAAAATTCTACAGAACATATTTGGTCATCGAGGAAATCATTATTTCACCAATAAAAATAATAGCCTTGACCTTAAGTCGTTGATGATGAAGACGTTACGATTACTCATTCAAGTTTTCGTTTGATTATTCAATGATAAACATTATAAAATGAACATATATAACCGTGCTTTATCCTATAAATATATTGTATAAGGAATGAAAATTTCATATATATTTCTCTGGTAAAAACCATGTAGTCACCTTTTAATTGATAAACTGGTGTGCCCACCCGGGTGTCCTCTGGTAGGATGAACTGTGACATGTCCCCGGTCTGTGGGATGAAGTGTGGTGCTCTGTTGATGAGCTGCGCCCCACATGACTGAAGAATCCCCACCACCAGTAATATGATTAGAGGATTTGTCTCCGATAGCACCGTGGCCGCCTTTCGTCTTTGGAATACTATTTCTGCCATCTGAAATTGAATTTTGCGAAAAAAACACACTTGAGAGAAGCATAGCATTAAGGTCTCTTATACGTCATATTAAGTCCTATCCTACCCTCAAAAAAGAGAGTACGATAAAGTTAGAAAAAAGGGAGTATGGTGTAAGAGGTGGCGCCATGCTGCTTTGCAGCCGAATTGGGCCGGCACGATCGGGGTGGTACCTCTCGCTCACAACACCGGCGTCGAGTGACAGCTACGCTGTCGCGAATCGTGAGTTTCCGGTGACCCTTTTCGGGGGAAATGGAAAAAGAGGGCAACGCATCTGCATCATTTCTAGTTGTGCGGATGTGTATGGGCGTCAATAGTCGCCAAAAGGCTTCGACTGCTCGTTTGCCCTCCTATGCTATAAAAATATAGGCTATAGTTCACCTATACGCTGGTCTTCCGGTTGGGGTTGGCGAATTTCACCTAGAGAGACCTAATCGATTTTATAGGTTGTTGATGACATTGACAACTACACCGGCGAGCAAGTGATTCTGACATAGTTACGTGTACATCATTTGAAAAAAACCTGTTTAGGGGGTCTAGAAACTTTAAAACATCTATATTCGTTACACAAAGGTCAGTCCTTAAATTCGAAGCCGCGTACCGCTATGTAAAGTGAAATGCCACACTAAGCCTAAAGTAATATAACAAAAAACTAAAAAAGTTATTTATAATCAATATTATATTTTTTTTACAATCACGAGTAACCAATAATGTCACAAGACTTTAGGTAACAATTACACAATACCGTAACACTGGTTAGAACTGACATTGTTACGTAACGGTGTGACGGTCGGTCTGATCTTAGTAATGAGACCAGATAAACGTAGTAGCCTAATTTGTACTTAAGGGTTAAGGCGGAGGTTAGACCCGCAACTAGATAAAATTGCTATGCAATGGTTTTTCCAAGTGGAAATTACCGTGATTGAAGGACTTGATGTAGATTCCTGTATCTGACAACATATCGCAGAGCAACAAATGGAGATAATGGATAGTGGCGTGAGTCTTATGTATGACATCACTTGGAGTCTGCAGCAGTGGAAACTCATCTTGATACTCATCCAGGATTTTCGTGCGAGGTATTCTGATGTATTTTCCAAGCTCTAGTACTCGTAACCTTACCGCTGCAGACGCTGCTAACGTTACCCTTTGAAAGCATTGTAGTTTGTCACTTACCGTTGTTAGGTGTTCGAGGCCACCAGACTAGTGTTCCATAACTTAATACTGGTCTAATGACTGTATTGAAGAGCCATAGCACTACTCTTGCAGTTAAGTCCCATGTCCTGCCTATCAATATATTTAATTGCCAGAATGTAAGACAGGCTTCATTGTTTGGCTTCCAGATGTTGGCTCCAATTTCGCGTGAATCTTTTATGGCTACTCAATTGGAGCTGTGGCGATAAGTATCTACTATTTTCCCAAATTCATATGCGCTGTCCAGTTTACCTTTCTCGAGTCACAAAAAAAACCTCAAACAATTTATTCACACCTCCACACAACAACACATATCTCGACCGAATTTGTGTGTGTGTGTGTGAACGAATATGAAGCTGATTTGTCTTTTGTTAAGTTAGTATATTACCAGGGCCGTCTTTCCCACTGGGCACTCTGGGCACGTGCCCAGAGCCCCACGATCCATGGGGCCCCATTATTTCTATCAGAATATGATTGAGTGATATTACAAAAATGACTGCTGATTAGAATACCTAATACTGCCCTTATTACTAGGTTTATTCTTCTCTAGTCCAAAAATCAGGCTCACAGATCTTAAAATTGTTGTTTTCGTCGGGGCCTCATTATCCTACTGCCCAGGATAAAGAGGGCATAGTATATTACAATGTCAAATACCTTAGAACTGGGCACTGTTTATACGAGTATCATGCTACCAGAAGTCTGCTGGATCTAATTCTCATTGGCACTTGGCTATTAGATTTAAGTTAACACGGTTATTTTCAATACTCAAATTATTTTAAACGGTATATTTACCATGTTTTTCACTATTATTTCGTGGAGATCAATATTTTGAGATTATCTTTGAATGTTTTGTTCACGAGACTTAATTCACTTGAATATTGACTCGTTATGTGGAAATCCCGGTTTGATTCCGTCATCTGGTAACCATCTTCCGGTTACCCGGTTACCAGATGACAGTATAAAACTGGTTGTCCACGCATCGCTTATTTTGATGTTTCATGTATACACTATACTTCCGTGTCCTGGAATAGTCATGCGTTCGTTGCCTATCTTGACAAGGGAAAAAGTGAAGGGCAGAATTGGTCTTGGCCTTGCAGTCTTAGGCTCTTTTTGCAAGACCGAAATAAAGATCTAGAATAAAATATTAATAAGTAACTCACAAGGATTGGTTTAAAAATATAATTTACGATAAAAATGTGTTCAAATCTTCGCAGCAACTTCAATTATATTATTTTTCCAGAAAAAATCGTGTTTGCTTGATTTTTTGTATTTGTATTATTAAATGATTTTTATACTACATCCACAATCAATTAAAAATGTTGTTTATTTCCTTTATTTTAGTAAAAATATAGATATCTTAATAGGTTAGGATATAATATTATAATTATTATCTTGTCTCAAATAATTCTTAGTTACAAAAAAACTGATTTTTAATATTCTCAACGGTATTTTTTTTACTAAATATTACGTAGTATGTACAATTCTCGTAAAATTTTGATTTTATTACTTTATCTTGAATTTAAAACTTGTTTACACTTGGTATTTGATTTGCTTATTTAAACCTGGTTTTCTTCTTGCTTTACACATCACAAGTAATTTCAAGTAAAGTAAGTTCTACACTACCGGTCCGAGTCTTCCATCCGGATAATATATGGCGCAATAGTAAATCTCTTACAAGGAACGAGACATATCTCTTTTTATAGCATTAGAGAGCAAAGAAATTGCAGTCGAAGCCTTTTGGCGACTATCGACGCCCATACACATCCGCACAGCCAGATATTATGCAGATGTGCGGCCTTCCTTTTTCCTATCTAGTTTCGTTTCAATCGAGTTTTAGATTGAGTATATTTATGTCGTACGAAACGAAAATATGATCACAAATGCTAAGACTTAAAATTAACATTTCCTATTAATAGCTCTATGTATCACATGTTAAATCATTTATTTAAAATTAATTACGAAGACTAAGTCATGAAAAGCCTTTACTCGGTGGTTGAAGGTTTTTTTTTACCGACTGCGTTAGAGTAGTTTTTTTTATCTAGATTTATTTAGGTGTTTTATTCCAGAGAATATGCCAACCTCATTGTACCCTTAACTTTAAGTCTCAAAGAGGCAGAGTCACTGCAGGGGCTCACTAACCATCCGACATAAGTGTCTAGCTACCTCTGTTGTTGGTTGAGCTTTTGAGAGAGTTGAGTCTCCTCGGGTGCGGGCACATTCCATCAGGATATTTTGTTAAGCTTCGACTGTACCAATGATTATCTATGCTAATATTATAAAGCTGAAGAGTTTGTTTGTTTGTTTGTACGCGCTAATCTCAGGAACTACTGGTCCGATTTGAAAAATTATTTCAGTATTAGACAGCCCATTTATCGAGGAAGGCTATAGGCAATATAACATCACGCTGTGACATAGGTATAGGAGTTGAGTAACGCGGGCGAAACTGCAGGCAACATATGTCTTAATTATATTAATATATGTCTGTACCGGGGTCATGGGTACGTTATAGATATCGATATATTCGCCGACGACACTGCACTGTACGTGACCCACCCGTCAGCTGCCAGGGCCTCTATCTTCCTTCAGCGATCCGTCACCGAACTAGGTGAGTGGTTCGCTAAATGGAGAATAGAGATAAACCCGGAAAAAAGTAACGCCATACAATTTACGAGAAGAAAGGGCACACTCAGACAGCGGCGTCGGCAAATGGCGCCAATCAAATTAAACAATACAGTAATCACTAGAGTAGGGCAGGTCAAATACCTGGGGGTCACCCTCGATAGGTCGATGTCGTTTAGACTACATATAGTAGTTAAGAAGTTCAGTAGTTAAGAAGGCCAAATACGTGATGAGCCGTCTATACTACCTGATTAATAAAAATAGCAAGATGCCCCGCAGGCACAAGCTCACGCTGTATAAGGCATGCATCAGACCCATACTGTCGTATTCCTGTGTTGCATTCGGGCATGTGACACAGAAACGACTGTACGCAATACAAGTAGTACAAAACAAATTCTTACGCATGACAACCGGTTGCCCGTGGTACGTAAGAAACATCAACCTGCATAGAGACCTCAGGTTAGACTCGATTAAGGGCCACTTCAAAGCGATGTCAGAACGTCACTTTGACAGTCCTCCACCCGAACCCGCTCATCGTGAGCGCGGCGAACTACACCCCAGATAGCTTAGCTCCAGATAGGCGTAGGCTACCTAAGAACATAATAACAGATCCAGCTGACGAAATTTCGCAGCTGCTAATGCGCGACGCAAAAGCGCGACGCGAACTACAACACTCACTCCGAAATACAACATCCGGGGTTAGACACGCACGCACACCGCCTGGGCCCCGGGGCCCGGAGCGACGTCGTTCCCTACACATCGATACCCTATCGATCCGGATCGATCGCGACAATTTAGGCTCGAACCCAACACGAGTTGACATCAACCCAGACTGCGATAACAACGGTAGCACTTCGCTACCGTCTGATTATACGGGTACCGTGCGCGACCACCTCCCCCACTTGAGGGAGAGGAGAGGGCCGGCCCTCACATTAATAGAACCGAGTTCAACTCGTCGACCGTATTGGGTTCGTTTAGTTCTAATATAACGTTAGTAAACATTAACGCGTCAGATAGGCGATGCCCACCGCGGGGTGTCGAGGGGGGCCCCGCCCAACAACCCTCATCAAGACCTCCTGTGGCGGACACTGCAACTCCGACCGGCGGAGTGGTCCCCAGTATCGCTGGCGCCATCTGCCGGGTCCTCACGCCAATGAGCCCACCCGGTAGGGTTAGACCGCCTGGGGCTCCACTCCACCCGACGGTGACGCGGCACAGTCCCGCCACTGATACACAACCGACGCCAGGAGGCCGTGTGGTCGCAGACTGCACGGTAGGCGGGGGGCAACCCCCCCACTTTATAAATCAAAAGTGAGCCGAATGGGCTCACACTAATCCGATGAAGCATTAGGGCCTTCGGGCCATTAGCATAGATCCCTCCGAAAAAAAAAATCGATATATTATTCAAAATAGATTCTGCATAACACTAAAATAATCACTTATTCAAATTCATACATCGTAACATGCATGAGTCATATGCATGCTTGTAGAATTTTAATTCCGCAGCTGTATTCTTGAAATAGATACCTTGACTTATGAGACCAATGCCATAGATCTTGTTTCTTGAGATATAACATTATACTGTATTTAAATAGACATTATAATTGACAATTTAAGTTTTGAAAACTTTTAAAGTACAAAAAAATGTCCATTCTTTTTCAAGTAAGTTAATATGTAACCAACCTTTTTTTTAACGCTGGGAAATGCTTAGAGGCGGGGGAGTGGGTCTCCCCACGCGGGTATGTGGGACTCGTTGCGCCCGAATGCTGGTAAGTGGACGCAGCTCTACCCACTAAAACGGTGAGTGCCAGCAATGCCGCCTTTGGTGAGGTGCCCCGGATCTAATAAGAAAACAGGGCACCTCGACGGCTAGTCAGTCTCCCAAAGGACCGACGCCACCCCCACAGGGATGTTGTCCCGCACCACAGAACAACCCCTCCCAACGTCAGGACAGTAGGTACAATGGGGTGAGGTTCCCGTCCTCGCTTCTTGCCCCCTACTCTTTAGTCCCCTCTTCTTATAAGAGGAGTACAAAGAGCCCTCTCGGCTCAATTAGCTTTGCCCAGGGTGCTGGGCTCACCCTAGGCTACTCCCACCGCCACGTCAAAGCCTGAACCATGGTGGGGATTATGTGACCAACCTGTCATATTAACCAACTTAAAATTCTCTTTTAAGTTGGTTAGGCTGACTGCATAGTTCAGATGTATAACGTGCTAAGTGCTAAAGGCATATATCGCACAGCTAGATCTAAACTAAGACAACTCAAAAAACGTCTTTTTTCAGGAGATGAAAAAAACGTATAGCCGAGTTTTTGTTAGGGGAGATATACACATTCATATTATTCTCCGAAGTAAATAGCATTTTATATAGTATTGTATATAACGCGGGATTAAAATTTTATTATTTTTATCAAAAATTGCAGTTTTTTTGAGTTGGTATACTTCTGGTTGGTTACTTTGTTATAAAAATGAAAAACATTTCGACTTGTAACAGTATTATTTGACCATTTTGAGTTATACCAGTATTAGTCATACAACAAAATTAAACAACTGTTCAATGAAAAGTAATCTAATTGAGAAGTATAATAGGAATTAATACTTAAATTAAAAAAAAAACTAAAAAGTTATCATTAAAGTATAATTACTACAAATTAAAAATAGATATCACCAAATTTAAAGAAAAATTAGTAATTTCTCTCATAATATAAAAAAAATTCTAAAAATAATTGTATACAATTAAAAAAATAACAAAAAATATTATTTCAACGTAATGTGATGATTATAATAATTTTATTGCCAGCTACTTCAAAATAAAAGGCTCTATTAAGATTTCTATAGTCCTGTGTGCAAGAATATCTGTACTTTGGTTAAATTTCTTCCATATGTTAATTAAATACTCCCTCTGCCTCTGAAGATCTGCTAGGCCCCAGTAACCATCGAATATAGTTTGTCTTGTTTCTTCGTTAATCTTAAAACTACAACGTTGTCTATATTTTTCGCCGCAAGCCAGGCGAACTTTTCTTTCCAAAATAAGTTTCTTGTTCTCTGGTAAAGATTGATAGGCTTTACCAGAATTTCTGAGTGCTTTAGCAATATTAGATTTCCATGTCGATTCTCTTCTTATTCTCTTTTTTCCTCTTTTTACTTCCTCAGTTGGTTGATTATTACTTACTTCGCTAACAAGATGCCTCTGGGACTGAATAATTGTGTCAGTAATATTCATGGATTCAATACCATCAAAGTTTTGAGGGTCAGGCTGTTCAGGAGTATTAGTAACAGCTCTAGTTTCAATTTCGGAATCAGAACTAGAACTCTTACTAGAACTATCGGTAGAGTTCGAAGAGTTTGATGATGTATTGTCGCTTGATGATGATGAAGAAGGAATCACCTTTCGGGGAAGAGCCTTCTTCTTCTGACGGACATAATTTGGATCAGTGTCAGAGTCATCTATGAAACTTTCTTCACTTGATGAAATAAGTCTTTTAGGGCCCGGTGTAGCCATCAAGTGCGTGTTTACTGGAATATTTTCTTTATTTTTTTGTAGTTCCCTATTCATAGGGAACTACAAAACTCTCCCTCTTAAAGGTGACTGTTTGTACCTTTCATTGATAATAGTGACGAGAAAACGGCCTCGCTGCATTTTTATCTGAAATTATAAAACTATTATTGTAAGTTATATTTATCCAGCAACAGCGAGTCAACTTAAAAAAAATCAGATTCAAAGCGCTCAATAGTTTAGATTAACAAAAGTGTCTTTGAAACAGTCTATTTATAATACCGTGAACTATATTAGTGCAACAAATATATAATATCACTATGTTTTATACTAAAAAAACATAAAATAAAATCTTTTCAACAAAAGTAGGTTAACTTGAAATTTACGTAATGATCCATTTAAACAGAGTTAAATCAAAATAATATTTAAATATTTACATACCTTATCAAACAAAATTGGAACAAGTCAAAATATCCTGAGTAATATTTCAGAAAAAGTCACCAACACTGTAACAACTCTAGTTAACTCAAGGTTACGTTTGATCAAAACTTTATCAATTTGAAATGTCCGCACTTTCATTGGTGTTCGTATGTGCATTATAAGCGACTAGTGATGATCAACTGACAATACACTTGTTTAGTTGGGAGGGGGTGAGTGACACTGATTCAACAAAACAAAGTTAACTCTGTCTAGTGAATACTTTTATACGTTATTATTGAACCTGTCTTGATGGATAGTTGCGTATATTCGAACGTTCGAATATAGGTATAACTCAAAATTAACGATTTTTGAGTTGTCTTAGTTCCTGAGATCTAGCTGTGCGATATATATAATGACACATCATCGTGTTTTACAGAACCTCTCTTGACCATAGTTGCAGTAAAGCAGTGTTTTTCAATCTGTGGTTCGCCTTAGAGTGTACATAATATATAGAGCGCGCGTCACTAAGTATGAACTGTAAGCACTGGTATGAACATAGACAAGACCATTGTCTTGCAAACGTTCAATCAGAGTTAAAACAACAAGCGCTTTTCATCATATTTGTTTTTATGTTAAAATGGTGAAATATCAAGTGCCAATATGTAAGAATGATTCCTGGAAGCAAAATAAAAGAAAGCAATAACATTTCTGTCTTGGCGTTTATTGAGGGGTGCATTTGTTTAGCTGTGGATGGATGGAGGCTGATGGTGATGATGATGGTCAAAAATGCGTAATGCATTAAAAAAAAACATTTTTTAATGTATTACGCATGGAACGTCACTCTCACAACGCTTTACTATAGATAAGTACCTATCTATATAACGCATCTGCTTACGATCGGCTCAATGAAGCGGCGTGACAGTGGCACTCTATATATTATGTATACTCTAAGGTGGTTCGCCTTACTCAGGAGGTCACCGGCAAAAGTTAGAGAAAAAAAGGCAATGTTGACTGACCTGTTGGTCTAGTTAGTGACCCTGACTGCTAAACCAAAAGGTCGTGAGGTCGATCCCCACCCAGGACAAATGTTTGTGTAATGAGCATGATCATTTGTTATGTGCCTGGGTGTAGTTTATCTATAATATTATGTATGTAGTGGTAGTGGTCTGGTTGCCATAAGAACAGGCTCTGCCTAGTTTGGGATCAGATGGCCGTGTGTGAGTTGATTGTTGAGACTTTATCACAGTAAAAACACTCGTGTAAAGATAGTGATGTTCACAAAAAAAATGTATTTCTTGTTTTTCAATCATTTTAACTTTTTGGCTGTCTAAGGCCCAAGGGGGTCGCCAGAACTTAAGAACCTGTAAAAGGTGCTGTAAATTATCCATACTGTCGGGCGTGACAAATCTTAACAAACTGTTCCATTATAATGACTATAATTAGCATTAACATTAAAAAAATATGCTAAAGCCTGTTAATCTGGTCGCAAATAGACTTCCCTAGATAGTAGAGCAAGCGACGTCAACGATTTCTTAAAATCCGTTATATTGTATGTTGTGCTACTTTAGAGTTGCGTCACTAATTCACTCGGTTACCAATTTTGCAGTTCCAGCAATTAAAATTGGACAGATTTGTGTTGTACAGAGTTTTTTATTATAATAATTATTAATTAGATAGGCAAACGTGTAGACCACCCACATGGCAGTGGTCACCGTCGCCCATAGTTTACGTGTTACCTATTCTGAGGCAAGATGGTAAGTCTCGGTGCTGGTAATTGTATGTCCTGCTCTTCTCTCCGGTGTCACGTGAGATACAAGCATAATGGTGGTACCAAATCAGACGGGAACGCGGAGATAATGGTACGGGACCTTTTGTGCGCGAGTCCAATTAGCACTTGGCCGGTTAATTATAATATCATCATATAATTTTTTTGTTAATCCATTTAATTCTTATATTAATAATTATTTTCAAATTTTAGTTCGGCTTGCTATTTAAGTAAGTGTGTTTTTTAGTTTCCCAATTTTTATTTTTTATTTTAAGTATAGTACATTTTAAATAAATTTTAATTGTATTTGGATAACAATCACTTGAGAATGAGTGAGAGACTAAAAAGTAAAAACCACACAAGTGATGTAGGTCATTTTCGCACCTTATGCCTTTCTTGCATGTGCTCTCCTAATTATCCTGATCAGGATATTGAAACAAACTTATTAAATTATCGTACGTATCTAATTGGCGAAGTATGCAAAGCTTCAATTTAATCTGACGTTTAAAGCGTGTCAAAATCATGTTCAAAGCTTTCGTTAGGTACATAGGCAAATACGTATGAAGCTAATAAAAGCGTTATAATATTAATATAATATATAAAAATATTATAAAAATCATAAAATGTGTAAAAAAATTGTGTCATTATAATGAGTGAAATTCGCGTAAACATTAGAAAACAATACCTATAGATAATAAAAGCGTGTTTAAAATGACAATTTCAGATGAGCGTTCAAAGTAGACCACTTACAGATATGTTCGGCTATCACATCGTCTATATTATATTAATTATTAATTACGTTAGAGACGACTTCCTTGTGTCAATGAAGCACGCGTGAGAATCAGCTCGTTGCATGTATAGCATGTTGAGTTTACATTTGCAGACACGAGCAGTGCTGACATTGCATTGTATCAATGTTGTTTACATTGTCACATTAATCAGTCACGTAATTCGTACTAGTGCAGATGCGCAAGAAACTCTCTTTATGCTTCACTAGCAGTGCCCACAGCTCCTTAGATTTACAACCGTATGCGGGTTGATGATGATTATTTTTATAGCCTTTTCCGCCGGGATATGCCCCGCTGGGGAGACCTAATATTGCGACTTCGGATAGGCAATGCTTAGACCTCGTGTTAAGGGTAGTTTCCCCACCATGGTTCAGGCCTTGGCGTGGCGGTGGGGCTCAGTAGCCTAGGGTGAGCCCAACACCTTGGGCGAAGCTAATTGAGCCGAGGGAGCTCTTTGTACTCCAAAGTTAGGGGAAAATGTTAGGGGACAAAAGAGCAGGGGGCAAGGGGTGAGAATGGGAACCTCACCCCATTGTACTGTCCCGACGTTGGGAGGGGTTGTTCTGTGGTGCGGGACAATCCCTCTGTGGAGGTGGCGTCAGTCCCTTGCGGGACTGACTAGCCGTCGAGGTGCCCTGTTAGCTTAACAGATCCGGGGCACCTCACCAAGGCGGCACTGGTGGCACTCGCCGGGTTTTAGTGGGTAGAGCTGCGTCCATTTACTATCTTTCGGGCGCAGCGAGTCCCACATACCCACCTGGGGAGACCCACACCCCAGGCGGGATGCCTAAGAGCATTTCCCGGCGTAAAAGAAAAAAAAAGGTAGTTTAGGGGCATACGTTAAGTTCATGGATGATGTCAACCACAGGCACCAAGTCACTCTGCTGGTTTGCTCTCACATAATATAGAACAAAATGCCCATAGGTAGAGGACATTCAAAACTATTCGAACGGGATTGTTAGGTAACAATAGTTTTGAATGTGAAATTAACCATATTAATTTAAAATCTTATGTCGTCTCGCTGATGAGATCGGGGTGACAAAACCCCAATTATCCTTGTCTTCCTCTATTTCCTCCTAACACAAGCATCGTAATATGCCCTTAGTACACAGAGAAAGATGGAAGTCATAATTAGCATCAAACGTCATCAAGTCAGTGAACCGGCAATGGTGCCATGGGAACTGAGACAATTATATACTACATGTAAGAGCCATTGTTTCACTTCTTACTGGAAGCTGGTAAACGAATAACGGTTGTTTAACAGCTCAAATGATTTGTATAGTTCCTTTTGAAACTGGATTTTTATTAGTTTTCTAGTGTGTGCGGATATGCTGGCTAAAATACTTGACATGTAACTATCTCCTTGATTTACATAATATATTGAAGTAGATATGTATAGTCTGACCATAAATATATAAACGGTGCGTGGTGTCGCCATTATATCCTTTTTACGTCAACACATAGTATCGTCCCTACAGAAATTAGTTCCGAAATCCGCAATAGGGCGAGGGCAGGGCCGTCTTTCCCACTGGGCACTCTGAGCACGTGCCCAGCGACCCATGATCCATGGGGCCCCATTATTTTTATCAGAATATGATAGAGTAATATTAGGTATAAAAATGATTGCTGATTAGAATACTGCCCTTATTACCTACTAGGTTTATTCTTCTCTAGTCCAAAAATTTGGGTCACAGATCTTAAAATTGTTGTTTTCGTCGGGCCCCATTATCCTACTGCTCAGGGCCCCCAACAGGTTAAGGGGGCATAGGGCGATGATTTTTATTTTTCTGGTCAAGCTATACTATTCTAATAACGTACGTAACGTAATTGGAGATACGGTGTTCGAATTTAACCAAAGGCAAAAAACGATGATGATAAGTAATTATATACTTACATTAAAAGACTTTTGTAGCGGTTTATTAAGATAACGTTCTTGACGTTACGGATTATTTAGATTTTAGAGCAACCGTTTTTAAGGGAGATTTCAATAAATTACGAAAGTACTACACCATACCGG
This sequence comes from Helleia helle, assembly GCA_963853865.1. NCBI lineage: Eukaryota > Metazoa > Arthropoda > Insecta > Lepidoptera > Lycaenidae > Helleia > Helleia helle. Next base: position 2,050,962 of record OY971425.1, on the reverse strand, counting down.
TGGGAGGGAAGCGCTGTGCCGCGCTCCCGGCTGCATGGGTACCACCATCTTGCTTATTTCTCCCGTGAAACAGCTTTGCTGTGTTTCGGAGAGAAGGGCAAAATAGGCAGTGTAAATACTGGCACCGAGACTTAACATCTTATGTCTCAGGATAGGCAACACATAAATGAGTTGCCTGGGCTCGTTCCAGGTATACTAGTTTATGTTCATGGGCGACGTCGACCACTTAACATCAGGTGGTACGTTTGCCAGTTTGCCTATCCAACTAACATAAAAAATAAAGTAGTAGAAATTTGAGTAAATATAAAAAAAGAATATACTTAGGTTACATAAATTATTTCCGTTATAAGATACCTGCAACACAGGCTCCTGCGAGTTCACCGAATGTAATATAATATAATATCTATACAGATGAATAAAATTGGAGTGTCTTTCCTAAGATTAAAATATTTTATTAAATGCATGCACTTTTTATTAAATGCATATATGGTATACACGGTACATATACCAAAATAACTTTTTTATAATTTTTGTCTGTGTGTTTGTTCCGGCTAATCTCTAAAACGGCCGGGCCGATTTTCACGGGACTTTCACAGGCAGATAGCTGATACTGGTGTAACTTAGGCTACAAAAATAATCATCATCACTCCGGATGCGGCTGTAAACATAAGGTAACGCGAGCGAAGCTGCGAGCAACAGTTATTAAACACTATTTATGGTTTTGAAAAGGACAAGGGCTGGGAGGACAGTGTCATTTCTGACGCCGATACTTATTTGACGTATGATTTGCCTGAGATACTTTCGTGTTCAGTTCTGTTCATATGTGACCATCTCGTCTGCCAGTTCTATCGAAGTAACATAACAAATACAAAAGAGCCCCGAATCTTAAAACATAGAATGAGATTATGTATTGTATGTATATTTGAATTTGTGAACCCTCAACGCACTACTGGACTAGATATAATACGGTGAGAAATGTTTTTAACATTTTTTTTGCACCGGGAGTGGGTCTCCCCAATTTGGGACTCGCTGCGCCCGAAAGCTGGTAAGTGGACGCAGCTCTACCCACTAAAACCAGGCGAGTGCCACCAATGCCGCCTTTGGTGAGGTGCCCCGGATCTGTTGAGCAAATAGGGCAGGGCTTGACGGCTAGTCAGTCCCTCAGGGGACCGACGCCGCCGAGGTTGTCCCGCATCACAGTACAACGTCCCAACGTCAGGACCGTCGCCCCTTGCCCCTGCTCTTTTGTCTCCTCTTCTTATAAGAGTGGTACAAAAAGAGCCCCCCTTGTCTCAATTCGCTTCACCCTAGGTGCTGGGCTCACCCCAGGCTACTGAGCCCCACCGCCACGACGGGGAATGTTTTGAACATGTATTGACAGACATATATAATTTTGAACGCAAAACGGACGACATTCATGATTTAAATGTCGGCTGGCGACATTTAAACGATCCGTAAACATCTATAGAACCTATTTCGTTGAAATGTAAAATAAAAGTATAATACTTGACGTATGTAACGCATTTGCAAAGGAAATATCGCAATAGTACAGGCATGCCATGTAGAAATGTAGACCATGTTATTTATACCTAATGCGGTTTGTCATTACCTAATAACTGGATAGGTTTGATGCAAGAAATTACCTCCACCTTGGGTTTGCTGAGAGATTTTTTTTATTTTTTATGTCATCAAGGGCAAACGAGCAGTCGGAGCCTCACGACGCTCATTCACATCCGCACGAAACGCGACAGCATAGCTGTCACTGGACGCCGGTTATGTGAGCGAGAGGTACCACCTAAGTCGTGCCGGCCCAGTGCGGCTGCAATGCAGCATGGCACTACCTCTTAATAGGATAAAGGAAGACGTAGGTCTTCATTCGATCATTCATTCGGCGTTCCAGAAGATGGTCTTAGTATGGTTGTTATGGAGATTCATTCACACATAAGAGTTAGAGGCCACTAAAAGGTCCTTACGAACACCCTTTTTTTTTTTTTAACGCCGGGAAATGCTCTGAGGCATCCCGCGGGGGAGTGGGTCTCCCCACGCGGGTATATGGGACTCGCTGCGCCCGACAGCTGGTAAATGGACGCAGCTCTACCCACTAAAACCCGGCGAGTGCCACCAATGCCGCCTTTGGTGAGGTGCCCCGGATCTAGAAAACAAACAGGGCACCTCGACGGCTAGTCAGTCCACCAAGGGACTTAATAAAACTAACCATGTTAACTTAGTCATATATTCGCGTGTAATACTTAGACGGGCACGGAAATCTTAATTCCACCTAAGAGTTGAACGACTCGACGTCTTCTTATCCGGTGGGCCATATAAGTCGTTTGACCTCTATAATGACATTATAACGTAACGTAACGTAACGATAACAAATGAATTTAATTTAACGTTTTGCCTAGATGATGTTGATTTCTGGCATACAAATAATAGGTACCTATATATTTTTATTAATTTATCTGTCGAACGCAATGGCTTCACGGGATAACCGAGTATAGCATGCTGAGTTACGGGAAAATTCAAATTGGTAACCTTCTTTGACGCCAATATTGACACAATATCAAAATTGGTAGGTTACCTACCTATTATGTACCTAAATGGCGCAAAGCATTCGTCTGTTTTCACGAAATTAATATTATCTTGTTTTCTAATGATTATGCGGATTTCACTTATTTCAATACAACTTTTAAATGTAAATTATGTAAAATCCACAAAAGTAGTTTTTTATTGGGTACAATAACAATCATCCATTTTTTATTAAAAATAAAAATATTTAGAATTACAAAGTAACTAAATTATTTGAAAGTAATTTATGGAGAAACGTTGCTTACGTACGTGGAATTTTAATTATTATTCATAGCGTCTTTTTTGACTAATTATTTTCTACTTTGAGTTAAAATTTTTGATTTTTAATGAGTATTTGCGCATTTCTAAAAATATCTGTATCAAAAATTGGGTACCTAGGTATTTGAAAGTATATTTTACCATCTTTCGTGGGCAGGCTATAAAATTTTAGCAATTATTGTTCGGTCAAAGGGCATGTATGCAGACCTTAATAAATAAAAAAACAATTAGTATTGACTATTGTCTATGAACACGAAAGAAACGAAATCAGTTCGATTTTCAAATTTCAGAATGGGTGTGTATTACTTTTCTTTAGTATAATTTCTAGATGTTTGTATAACACATTGTTTTATGTTGAATTAAAAGTACTTAGGTACCTACTTGAATAAAACATCGAACAATCAGGATTTAACACTACGGAAAAAGGACCTAAAGGTCATTTGAATATACTCTATATACTATGAAATAAATCTGCTCATAATATTATGTTGTAAATTGATTTAAATAATTCACTACTCCGAAAACTTTTACTCTTTTGTCTACCTTTTGTTGAAGACAGTATTGTGTCTTGTCGGTGTTAAATTTTTACGCCCTTCTAAGTTAGACCTTACTTAGGATCTCAAGATTTAGAATAAGCCTTATGATTCCACAAAATAACGTATTTTTAAAGGAGCATTTAAATAAAATATACGTGGAGTGAAGGTAGAATTTTGGAAAAATGTGTGACCTTGATGAGTAAGCTAAGAAAGTTTCGTATGTAAACAACAGTTATTTTCAAATACGCACCTTTATTTCGAAGTATCCGTTAAATCACAATACATTCACCAAACACAAGACACATTTCACTAACAATATTTATTTTATTTTTGAAACATTTTACCACGAGAATAACACTACCTACATGCCACCTGAGTTTGAAACGTACTGTCAAAAACTTGCACCACCGGTCCGCCGTCCGTGGGAGACTGGAACGATGTTGTCTTTTGCGCACACAGAAATATTTTGTATATAATGAAAAGAGACAACAATATAACAGCGCTTGCGCATCGACATCGCAGATACAGCCTTTTTGCACTGGTAAAAGTAACGGGTGTTTTCTTGAGATGCGTGAGGTGAGAGGGGTGATATGAGGTCACTGGTGTTGGATAGGGACAGACTATGTTAGGTCATGTTAAAAGGGCCATAAAAATATTTGTAATAAGGTCAACCAAGTAAGAACAGTTTATTTTTTAAAATTGACACGTTGTAATATTAACTAGTGTTATTAATCTTCGATTAACTAGGTATGATTTGTTATTTATTTCGTTATTTTTGAGAACTTTTTGATGATGAATATACTTAAATATATAAAATAATTTAGCTTAGAAAATTACTAAAAATATACCTACTTAGTTAAATGTACTTATTTAAAATATTTTTTTAAATAAATTATAATAATTATAATATATTGGGACGAAATAACCTACAATCAATTAGATATCTAGATCGAATTAAAATAAGTAGGTGAATATTAAATACATAATTAGAATACTAGTAGTAGGTACCTACCTTCCTACCTGCCACTTGCCAGTGGCTTCACATTAGGGTTTCGATATCTCTAATAAAGGAAGAAGACTTTATTGATATTAGGTACATACATTTAAGTTACCTGCATTATGCATACCAATAGGGATGTTGACAGTATTCATATAAAAATATAATTTTGATGTTAATTGGTAGTTTCTATAATAGAATTCCGAAAAAATCTATATTTGCCCTTATTTTTATTTGATTAAATTAATATTTAATAAATAAAATGTTACAAAATTTAAAATAGGTCACGTGATAATAAACGGAAATAACGTCACCTGTTCCTATTTAGCGGAAGCGGAAAAATATTGTCGTACTTTTATACACATTTTCCGTACGCAGTACATATTGTAAAAACTAATTTTCAGGCGTTTTGACAGTGTACACACACATAGGCACCGTACAACAATTATAAAACTTAGAAGCCATTTTTTATTAACGACAACTAGAGTCATTTTATTATTTTTACGATGTTTAACAACATATGACGTCACCTGACAAGTGTTAGCGTTTTGGAGCGAAATTTAAAATGCAAGATTTTATAGGCATTAGACGTATTTAAGCAAAAGTTAATACTATTTACGCCTCTATTAGATATTTATAAATGATCTATAAACATTTATGAAAAATGTCAACATCCCTATTGTGTTTTGTGCGATTCGCTTGTTGACATGGACTTAGGTCACCACTAACTACCGTGCTTTCCATTTCCAGATAGTCCAAGTCCGCCAGCAAGCCTTTTTAGGGTTTCGTACCCAACGGGTGCCAAAGGGCCTTTTTTTTACTTTTTATTTTTTATAATTACTAGACCTCCGCTGTCCGTCCGTCCGTCTGTCACCAGGCTGTATCTCATAAACCGTGATAGATAGACAGTTGAAATTTTCACAGGTAATGTATTTCTGTTGCCGCTATAACATATAACTGTCCGTCCGTCCGTCTGTCACCAGGCTGTATCTCATAAACCGTGATAGATAGACAGTTGAAATTTTCACAGGTAATGTATTTCTGTTGCCGCTATAACATATAACTGTCCGTCCGTCCGTCTGTCACCAGGCTGTATCTCATAAACCGTGATAGATAGACAGTTGAAATTTTCACAGGTAATGTATTTCTGTTGCCGCTATAACATATAACTGTCCGTCCGTCCGTCTGTCACCAGGCTGTATCTCATAAACCGTGATAGATAGACAGTTGAAATTTTCACAGGTAATGTATTTCTGTTGCCGCTTTATCGATAAATACTAAAAATGTAATAAAATAAATATTTAAGTGGGCCTCCCATACAACAAACGTGATTTAGTTGCCGTTTTTTGCTCGATATTAATAACGGTAACAGGAGACATATTTTTAAATATTCACAAAATATTTAATTGCATAAAAATCAATTTAAAAATAGTATTTAAGGTACCCACCTTATCCCATACAACAAATATGATTTTTATTTTGCGATTTTGGCATAGATAATGGTACGAAGCCCCTCGTTCGTGACATCGACTCGCACTTGGCCGGTTCTTGACCTATTGTCGCAAGAAAGACTAAGCATTGGAGCATAGGCTGACCATTTAATGGCAATTCCACAGTCCATAAACGCAAAGATTACAGTTGGCAACGCACTTGCTAGTTGTTACTAGGAAATTCCTTGCTTAAACCAACCAACACCTAAACGTTTCTTAGCCATTGCAAAAGGCTGATGATGATGATAAAATATTAATAGGATTAGGAAATTTATAGACAATGTGAACGTATACCCTTACTTAAGTAAATAATTTTATAAAGGTATATTCTAGCAAATACATAGTCTAAAGAACGAACCTGGTAATGATGATGATGATAAAATACTTTATTCGTAGTAGGTGAAATATAATGTAGATAGTAAAGTGTGAATTTGGATTCAAATATTAAAATAAAATATTAATAAATTATTTTATTCAAAAACTGTGTCCATTGATATTATGTCTTGTACGATTCTGATCATTCTCTGGATACATAGGTACATAAGTGGTTCTCTTTAGTACTGTTAAATGCTCTAGCCTTTTTCTGTATCTTTCTGAACTTTCCTTGAGAAGTGCACTTAAGTTTTTATGCTTCATATTCCTATAATGACCATTAAGTTGAGGGACATATGTTTCTGTTACTTGTTCAACATCTTCTGTAGTGGTATATTCTTCTGTAGTAGAAGTAATTAAATTTTTCAATCTAACTATAAGAGTATTGATTTTTTCTTCTTCTTGGGTTTTATCATTTAGGTCGTCTAATTGTCTTTGATTGCTAGAATAAGTTGTCATTTCAAAGTCAGATTTTCTTACATTATTATAATAATCATGTGTATTAGAATCTACTTTATGTTTTGCATCACTTTCGTTAGCTAAATTAGAATATATTTCTTGGGTCATGTCGGATTTCCTAAAGCTTAGGTACTGGTCAGGTATCTTAGCATCTTCTGGGCTGAATTTGAAAATTTCAGGAGGATTCGTTGAACCCATGTGGACAACTGATTCACTCGTACTAAAAGTTGGTACAGATGGTGTAGTAATGGGGTATGTAGGTGGGTACGCTGGCTGTGTATTGTAATAAGGTTCTATAATGCCTGAGCTCCCGACATGAAAGTCCTCGACACTTGTTGCGTTAACTTCTAAATTAGTATTTTCTATCTGAGGTAATTTTTCGTATCGTATAGATGTGGTTTCATATGTATTGTCATATTTGGTAGTGGTAGTTGTTGTAGTTGTTGTAGACGTTGTTGTGGTTTTGTTCTCATTTTTACCTTTTACTGAATAAACATTTAAATGTAATATAAGCTGTGGTGCGTTATTTGTTTGTTCCTTTTGATTATCTTGCTTGTTTTTATTACGGATATTTTTCGATATTTTATTTTGAAAATATCGGGTGGCTGGTTGAATATTTTTTCGTCTAAATTGTATAATAGGTCGTTGAGTTGTTATGTATACGTTGTTGGGATCCTTATTATTTACATCCGTGCCAGTATGATGATAATTGAAATTGTTTATTTTCTCGGAGCCCGTTAATTGAGTGTCCTTTTCGTTGAAGTCGTGTCTAGCACATTCCTTATAAATACATTTATTTACGGGATCATCAAAACTTGGTCTTCTTCTTGCATAGTTTCTATGTCGAGTAATAAAGTATAGTTTTGAATCATCTACTAAATAGTTAACATCGCTAGGATTATCGGGCTTAAATGAAAACAATGGATCGGAATAATGGTTCCAGTACTGTCCGTGCCTAGATCCCTTTGAAGTGACACCTGTATCTCTGGAAGGTGTATACTTTTTGCCGTTTATTGGCGCTACATACATAGTAGACAACGCTATTTGGGTCTCTGATGGAACATACAAATCACCGAACTTTGCATTTAAAGTTTTTTCGAGGTATTTTACAACTTCATTTAAATTTTTTAATCTCTGTGCATTGTGATAACTTTCTGTCCAACTATTAGTAACGCCATCAGCTTTTCGAAACGGTCTCGGGTAAGGACTTCTGTATTCAAAAAGAAATGGCTGTGGACTAGTTTTCCTAATAGTCTTTTTAGGCGTATACGGAGTGGGTCGTATTTTATGACCCGCAAAGTGTGAACTTTTTCTTGGTAGCGCTAACATTTCACCTGTAGTATCACTATAGCTGTTATCTTGTAAAGCATTTAATAAAAGGGGCATTCTTTCAAAATAATCTTGATCAAAACCAAAGTCACTTCGGTCAAGTTTATCAGCAACTGGTAAATCTTGTTGAATTCTTTTGCTCATGTTTTTCATTTTTTGTACTGTATTTGTTTCTACTACAATCATGTATTCGCAGATTAGTAGAACTATCTGAAACAAAAAGAAAATATTTTAAATAATGTATTGTAGTCGCCGTACCGGGATGCGGGGTCTTCGGTCAATGACTTATACATGCAGCAAATTGACAAGCACTATATTGACATGAAATCATAGTGAACTGTGAAAGAAACAACACATTATTCAAGACTTGTAAATAATAATGATTTATGATTGCAGGATGCAGAGATCCAGAGAGATCCAGTTACTGGATACAATTATTGTAAGCTCCATTATAGCTTAGCTACGAATAACATGAATACATATAAGCAATCTTTCTAAGGATTTGCACCTTGTAATCGCTCCCCGCCATGGTTCAAGCCTTGTCGTGGCGGTGGGGCTCAGTAACCCAGGGTGAGCCCAGCACATTTGTACCCCTCTTATAAAAAGAAGGGAGAAAAGAGTAAGAGAACAAGGGGTGAGGATGGGAACCTCACCCCATTGTACTGTCCTGACATTGGGAGGGGTTGTTCTGTGGTGCGGGACAACTCTGTGGAGATGGCGTTGGTCCCTTGAGGGACTGACTAGCCTTCGTGGTGCCCTGTTTGCCCAACAGATCCGGGGTACCTCATCAAAAGCGGCATTGGTGGCACTCGCCGAGTTTTATTGGGTAGAGCTGCGTCCACCTTACCATCTTTCAGGCGCAGCGAGTCCTACATACCTGTCCGGGAAGAATTTTATTGTTATCTTACTGCTAGACGTAGAAGAATTTTATTCCTCCAAGGTTACTAAAGTTTTTTATGATATAAAACTTCTTAGCCAAATAAATGTTTGGTTTATAAACTCAACGATTTGCATCTTCAGTCATGGAAATAAAAAAAAAGTATAAATAAATTTTATTAATTTGAATGTATAATTTCAGTACATTAATCAAATATATAATTATTTGCATTCTCATAATCATTTGCTTCTTCATGCTTAAAGTTATTACTGCGCATTTCTAAATAGCTAGGTTTTTCTTGAAGTATTGATTGTTTAAAATAATTATCATTTATAGTATATTTAGCAGGATCTAATTCCATGTTCACTGACTGTATATTTTCTGGTGTTTTGTAATTTACTTTATAATCTCTTTCTTCTATTATGTTTGGAATACTTGCAAAAATATTTAAAGGAGCCTTTTCAAATTCTTCTTCTTTCGTCCAATCAGTTTCAGGCGTAGAATCAACATTGCTAAGCTCTGTACTTGTAATATATTTATCAGAATTAACATTCAAACTTGGACTGTTTGTTGATTTAACGTTTTCAAAACTGTCCATTCTTATGTTTGGTATCTGTTTTATTTCAGGTGTTGACAAAGCCGTTGAGCTTTCGTTACTTTTTGGCGTTGAACTTTGTGTTTTTCTGTGTTGTAAGTGATTGAAAAAAGGCTTGATTGTATAAGTATTTGAAGTTTCTCCTTTGGTGTTAGAATTACCTTTTAGTTTGTTTGCTATTGTATTATTTTTTACTATATTTTGCTTGTAATTGTGAAAAAAAATATTTCCAATACTAACTTTTGCTTTAGCTATATCTTCTACTGCCAGTTTATTCAATGTAAACGTAGTAACGGATATATTATTTTTTAAAATATTATCACTGTGAGGTTTTATAGTAGAATTATGTTCATAAGCATTAACAGTTGTTTTATTACCAATAACATTATTATATGATGATGTTAGATTATTATGTTTACTTGTATGTGATATAATATTGTTATTATTTAAGGATAATAAAGGTTTTGATGTTTTATTTTTATAATTAAATATATTTGTGTTTCGATTGGTAATATTAGATTTTAATAAGTCAATGTTCGAAGTTAAAGATTTATTTATATCGTGTCGGTTCATCTCCTTAAATATTATATACGGTAGCACTTTCTTGAATTTTGTATAATGTAATGTACCCAATAAATTATAAGGTTCTATAAACCTCGTAGCTGTTGCAGTTGCTGTTGTAGTTTTGCTAGGTTTATCATTTGACAGATGTATATTATTTCTAATGGTAGTTGAGTACATTTGTAAATCTAAGTTTGAGCTGAATTTTTGTAAACTCTCTATGATTTTATTTATTAGTTTGCTAATTTTTTGCTGGCAATTGCAATTTTTGTTTCTTCTTGTTTTTGTGTTATTCTTTTTACTATTGACCAGATGCTTTTTTTTTGTGACAAAATTAGTTTTTTCTATTGCCGTTGTTTGAGTACTTGCAGCGTCAAAACTTTCTTTATTTTCACTAAATGATACTGAGGATCCTAAATGTTCTTTTTCATTTTTGATTCTATCCATATATTCTAATATTTTTTGATAATTTCTCACTTGTCTTGTTTTTGTATATTTATCTATATGACTTGTATGTTTCTGTAGGTATATTAATGGAGACGCTCTTGAATTTGGCATTCTTATCCAATTTCTATTTTTTGAGAATATATTTCTTGCATATGCTTCTGTTATGTCATCTTCATGATTAGTTTTTTCCGCCATTTTATCAATATACCCATTTGCTTTTATTGTTTTCAGAAGTATTGGAAGTATTTTTTTATACTTTGAATCCAAATTAATTTTCTCTAGGTTTGATTTTGTATCAGATGTGTCGACTTGGTTCATTAAATTTTGCCAATTTTTTTGGAGTATATTCTTTGATTTTTCAGACGTTACGGTGTATTCATATACGAAGACGGCACACTGAAAAAATAAAAAAAAAGAACATATGTTATTAAAATGGATTGAACCTGATAAAAGTGACAAGTGATTTCATTATAATATAGAAAATTATAATATTTTAGAAAAATAATGTTAAACTTTTGTTTATTTGATTTTTACTTGACATTATAATATTAAAAAGATGACCTGATTTCTGTAAATATAATTGATGATATTCTTTAAAAAAAAGTCAAAAGTTTTAAAACTTATGATAAATAATGATTAACAAAAATCTATCCAGTATGAAGTTAGTTAAATCTACACAATTATTCACATAATAACAAGTTAATTCCAATAAAAAAAAAACTAGATTACTTACCTGTTCTAAAAATGTCTAACCCATGTACGTACACGTAAACAAATATTTATTACATAGAAACATTTTTTATAATGTGGTACAATAATACTGTCCCGACGTCGGGAGGGGTTGTTGTTGTTGGTGAGAGAGAGGTACCACCTCGGTCGTGCCGGCCCAATTCGACTGCAAAGCATGGCACTAACTCTAGTATTTTAAGAATGCATCGTGCATAAAAATATATTGTCTAGTTTAAAATTATATTTCTTTTTGTATTTGAGTAAGCATCTACAGATACACTATGAAGGTATCGTTTTTATACTCATTTTTATGATACTTCTATAAAAACTAAGTGATAAAAATAATTTAGGACAAGTGCCTATAACATATTTATAGCAATCCATGAATCGATGCTCGTATAAAAAATTCCTAGGGGCTTCTGAAAGTCTTCCTAACTATTCCAGCGTCATTTACGTTTATTTATTTTATTCATTGTTTGAATAAAAAAGGGGAACCATAATTTATTACCTTTAATAAGTAATTATTTAAGTCACAAGTAAAAATTAAGATGACGAACGACGGTAAAATGCAAATAAACTTCGCCTGTGTGAAGTACGCCTACGCCTGTACGCAGTGTGTAATATTTCCATACAAATTATAATATTGCCTTATTATAATTTTAAGGATATATTTAATTATCAATTTACATACCTTATTTGCATATTAACGGACACTAACCAACTTGTGTCAGCTGATAATAATTATTTTATTTTATAAGTTACATTAAATATCCATTTAAATCGATTCTGTATCGTTTGAACATCTACCCAAACATACACTATACTCCTATAGTCACAAGTATTGGATGAATATATGACATCAACACAACTGACTAATTTCAGAAATATCTTCCTGCCAATATTCTTATTTTTTGGTTTTTATATTTTCCAAGGATGGTTTTTATACCTACCTATGTTTTTAAACCTCTCACTCATAAAAAGTATGGTAGACTGTTTCAGATGTAACGCGAATAAAAATTAAAATAAAAAAAACATTGTATAACCTAATGCTGTATAAATCTATAAAATGTTAATTGAATAATCATCATCATCATCAGTCCGTTATTTCCCACTGCTGTAGGCCTCCCTTTTATTCTGCCAATCTCCTCTCTCCCTTGCCTGTCTCATCCATATTTTGATAATAATAGATAATAATCATAATGGAATTAAGTATAATATTATAATCGTGTTTTTTGGTGATTGTTAATTTCAAAAATCGGCCAAGTGCTAGTCGGACTCGCGCACGAAGGGTTTCGTACCATTACATAATATACAACATTAGACACTTTTACAAAAAATATGTTTTATGTTTATGAAATTAAATATTTTTTTTAATTTGAGTTGATTGAATGAAAGGCGGTTTCCGATTTATGAAGTATTGAAAAAACCTACTTACTAGATCTCGTTCAAACCAATTTCCGGTGGAAATTTGTATGGTTATGTACATCATATATTTTTTTTTGTTTTATCATTCTCTTATTTTAGAAGATACAGGGGGGACACAAATTTTTCCACTTTGGAAGTGTCTCTAGCGCAAACTTTTTACGTTTAGAAAAAAATAGTATTAGAAACATCAATATCATATTTGAAGACCTATCAATAGATAGACCCCACACGCATGGGTTTGATGAAAAAAAAAATTGAGTTTCAGTTCGAAGTATGGGGACCCCCAAAATGTATTGTTTTTTTTCTACTTTTGTGTAAAAATCTTAGAATACATCTACTTACCAATTTTCAACAGTAGGTATAGTTCTTATAGTTTCGGAACAAAGTGGCTGTGACATACGGACGGACAGACGGACAAACAGACATGACGAATCTATAAGGGTTCCGTTTTTTGCCATTTGGCTACGGAACCCTAAAAAGCGTATTTCATTTTAATTTCATTGGATACTATGAAATAATTTGTAAGTTATAATTTTACACTATTCAAATTTACATGATTTGCTTTAATTATCTTTTTATGAATACCTTTTATGTTTGGCGGAGTTCTTTCTTCTCAGCGTTATATGTCGTATATGTCATAGCGTCATATATATTAGCCGTGCTTTTTATGCGTAAAGGTCGTTGCTTCTTGGGTATCGTATGTAAGCAACCCAAGCTAATAAAAGCGTGGTAAAAACGGGGTTTTATTCGCATACTAAAAGAGATCATGCGAGAATATAATTTCGAAAATTCGTCTGTTCATGCAACTTTCTTCATAAAAAACTGACATAAGTACCTAATTTATAATCTAAATATCGGGCTCTACAAACCTTGTACTGTCCTAATATTATCTTTTTTTCTAACACTTTATAGTTTATACTTATCACAATACTTTTTAATATTACTGTATTAAAAAGTATTGTGATAATGTACATGGTGATTAACATTTTCCCCACCATGGTTCAGGCCTTGTCGTGGCGGTGTGGCTCAGTAGCCTAGGGTGAGCCGCTGCACCTTGGGCGAAGCGAATTGAGTCGAGGTGGCTCTTTGTACCCCACTTGTAAGAAGAGGAGACAAAAGATTCAAGGGGTGAGGACGGGAACCTCACCCAATTGTACTGTCCCGACGTTGGGAGAGGTTGTTTTGAGGTGCAAGTCAACCCCTCTGTGAAGGTGACGTTGGTCCCTTGTGGGACTGACTAGCCGTCGAGGTGCCCTGTTTGCTCATTTGAAGACCCACTCCCCCGCGGGATGTCTCAGAGCATTTCCCGGCGTAAAAGAAAAAAAATAGGTGGATGGTACAATATGCATGACAGAGAACTCAGGAGCTGCCTGCTCCTGAGTTCTCTGTCGCGCATTGTGCACATTAAATTAAAAAAAAACCATTTAATTGTGAGCACGTGGAAAGTAACGGAACTAGTGAAGCAATAAAAAATATATTTCACCAATAATTCATCTCATACAAAATACTGCTTTCTTTCATAGCATGCGTTTTCTAGCCGCTCTAGCGTGACGTCAATGACTGATAAACACTTGCCGTGATGATTCAACTGTACGAGGAAGTTTTTACCGCTCCCGGCTGCATGGGTACCACCACCAGATTAGATTTTGGACAATCATATTCATAAAATGTAGCCTATGTGCTATTTTGATGTATCAGCTATATTATAGTAAAAATTCTATAGGATAGGGAAAATGTACTATGACCAATTAAGCTTTTTTATAGCTTTTATGTATAGGATGTATGTTTTCACGTTTTGGGCTTGAGGTACAGTTACGCCACTGATTATTGCGGATCGTCTTATATGCCGCGACTTGTACCACTGTATCGTGTCATTACAATGATATTACGTCTAATGAAGACGTGAGAGTAAAGATCTGCGTGTATAATGCGGGCGTAAGTCCCAATGCATACAAAATAGTACTAAGAGAGAAAAGAAATATTCTTATATTAGAACAGTATTCGTTTATTTGGGGATAAGCAAATACTCAAAATTTATGTCATGCTATGGACGAAATGGGCTGATGATTATGACGATGAAACTGGCACATTATGCATTTTCTTGTACATAACGTGCTCACTTTAAAAGCCTTAAATCTGACGGGTTAACCTGAATGGGAAATGCATGATTTTCAAAAACTCCAATATTGAAGACCCGGGAGGAGGTGGGTGGAGGTAGTGCTATGCATATTCGTGCACTTACACATTTGGTGTATAGACTGCGTGGTTCGCGGAATTGTTGCAAAATAATAAATAATTTAATATATGTAACATCTTCTAATATATAAAATTTCCATGTCACAATGTTAGTTACCGTACTCCTCCGAAACGGCTTTACCGATTTTTACCAAATTTTATATGCGTATTCAGTAGGTCTGAGAATCGGCTACTATCTATTTTTCATACCCCTAAGTGATAAGGGTGGTCAAACTCTCAAATTTTAAAAGTTAACGCGGGCGAAGCTGCGGGCAACAGTTAGTAATATTATAGATTTCCGCAAAGTATCGCTTGCTTCTATTTTGAAGACCCGGACCACTTCTAACCTAAATGTTTTTGTTGTTATTTGTTACTTTTAAACTCATCCCCAATTTACACCATTTTCAAATTGTTGATTAAAATAAAGATTCATTCACCATTACGGCCAGGAGCGGATGAATTTGGGGGGCCCTCATCTACTTGGGACCCACTTTATTTATTAATTGTAATCGGCAAAATATGACGTTAATCTCAGAATTGCCAAAATCTATACTATAATATTATAAAGCTGAAGAGTTTGTTTGTTTGTTTGAACGCGCTAATCTCAGGAACTACTGGTCCGATTTTAAAAAATCTTTCAGTGTTAGACAGCCTATTTATCGAGGAAGGCTATAGGCTATATAACATCACGCTGTGACATATAGGAGTTGAGTAACGCGGGCGAAGCTGCAGGCAACAGCTAGTTGATTATAATTTTCTATTTCTTTTGATATATTCATATCATTTTATCAGCATGGGGCCCTTTACATTCGGGGCCCTAGCTACAGCTGTTCACGGGGCCCTGGCTGCAGCCCAAGAAGCCCCTATGTAGATCCACCCCTGTGCCACAGATACAATAGTACCTACTAAAGTGCCTGTGTGCTCATATCAGTCATCATGGCAGTCATTGTGTAAGCGCGGCCTAACATGACGTGTCTTATGCCAACAATTATTATCATTTCCCGCTTGTTTACTAACAAACGATGTTTTTACAACAGTTTCTCTTTGTGACATAAACTGTATGTAGTTTCCAATTCGCATTCTCAACCGACTAAAATGATTAATGTTACGTGTTATATCCTGATTATATATCAACAAATACATACTTTTATCACAAATATATAGAATAACGAAATCGAAATAGATAACGGAATTTTATGTAAATACTTGACTCTTTTTTTATGCTCTCCCCACGCGGGTATTTGGGACTCGCTGCGCCCGAAAGCTGTTAAGTGGACGCAGCTCTACCCACTAAAACCCGGCGAGTGCCACCAATGCCGCCTTCGGTGAGGTACCCCGGATCTAATTAACAAACAGGGCTCCTCGACGGCTTATAGTCAGTCCCGCAGGGGACCGACGCCACCTCCACAGAGGGGTTGTCCCGCAGAACAACCCCTCCTAACGTCGGGACAGTACAATGGGGTGAGGTTCCCATCCTCGCCCCTTGCCCCCTGCCCTTTGGTCCCCTCTTATAAGAGGGGTACAAAGAGCCCCCTCGGCCCAATTAGCTTCGCCTTAGGTGCTGGGCTCACTCTAGGCTACTGAGCCCCACCGCCACGTCAAGGCCTGAACCATGGTGGGGGACATTAAGGGTTGATATTATTATTATTATAAGGAATAT
Source organism: Helleia helle (assembly GCA_963853865.1). NCBI lineage: Eukaryota > Metazoa > Arthropoda > Insecta > Lepidoptera > Lycaenidae > Helleia > Helleia helle. The sequence goes on along the minus strand of OY971425.1, from coordinate 2,034,403 downwards.
TCCTTAACAAATAATTATAGAAGAAAGTTCTAAACTGACTGTAGTAATTGTAGTTCTTATACATTTAACATTACTCTAGTTAACATGTATTCACGTGTATCTTTTTGTACCCAACAATCTACATAATTCACTTACGTTCCGCTGGAAGTGATCTGTACTAGAGATATAATTGGTTTCACAATCTTTTATCATCTACTCACTGCTATGCAATGTAGAGATTCATTATAGGCCACAAAAATACCAATTTCCATAATTTTCATAAAATTATATTTTTACTTAAGTATATCTATGTAGTATGTAAGTAATACTAGCTCATATTTGACAAATTATATAGACCCATGTTACTATTATTCATTTGAACAAGATTGTTAAATATAAACACAATTGATAGGACAATATCACATTTATAAATACAGCTTATCTTAACACAAAACAGAATACAACCAAAGCACTAATCATTATTTACTAGCGGGCCCGAAAAACGTTTGTAGAATGTCGAATTGGGAATTTCATTAAAATCGGTTCAGGCTTTAGGAGTTTAGTGACATATACACGCACAGAAGAATTTGAAGTATAACATATGATGATACAGCTTATTACAAACTATTATACATATGGTATTACAAAAAAAAAGGTAAACATAAAATGAAAACCACTTTATACGGATTTTTTGCGGTTTATTAAGATTTTTACAAGCCCGACGTTTCGGATACTTTACAGCAACCATGGTCACGGGAGGACTGGGAATACTTACATGACCTTGTTTCATTTTAATAAGTGTGTGTTTACACACTAAACATTAGTTAATAAAATAAAAAATCCGCAAAAAGTTGTTATAATGAGTGAAATTCGAGTAAACATTAGGAAACAATATAAAATAGAATATTTACTTACAATAACAACTGTAACAGTGACAGCGGAGGAGATGGCTGCGCACGCGCATCCCTGTCTGATCTGTCGCCTCCGGGACAACCTCAGGAACTCCTCTGTCCGCGCATCGATACTCCTGTAAAGCCCAAACTGCCTCAGGCGGCTGCTGCTCGAGCTGAATGACCTGTCACTCGACATCCTGACAATCACATCACTAGCTGGAGACAGACACGTGCACGCGTTCGCTCGTCAATGTGGAATTCGTAAGCATGGACAATAGTGTTTTCCTTTGAGATCGCTGATGAATTAATTTAAGGGATGTAATTGTTACTTTCACATCGTTATCGATATATTTGTGTATACTTAGGACTGATCGACGTCTATTATAGGATGACGATCTCCGTCCACACCATAGTTCAAGGCGGTGTGGCTCAATACCCTAAGGTACACCCAGCACCTTGGGCAAAGCCAATTAAACCGAGGGAGCTGCTCTTTGTACCCCTCTTATAAGAAAAGGGGACAAAAAAGCAGGGGGGACAAGGGGAGAGAATGGGAACCTCACCCCATTGTACTGTTCCGAATTTGAGAGGGGTTGTTCTGTGGAGGTGGCATCGGTCCCTTGGGGGACTGACTAGCCGTTGAGGTGCCCTGTTGCTCCCCAAAGACGGCATTAGTGGCACTCGCCAGGAAAACCCGGCGAGTGACGCAGTTCAGTAGACGCAGCTCTACCCACTAAAAGTGGGTAGAGCTGCGTCTACCAGATTTCAAATTTTCGAGCTGCCTAAGAGCATTTTTCGTCGCAAAAGAAACTAAAATTGGTGATTATAAACGTTTACGTTTAGGTGTAACCTAAACATGTTACTGTATTTGTAAAGCCTCTAACAAGTAATAATTATTAATGAATATATATGTACATATGTATCATTTAAATATAACTGATAGCTAAGCACAGTAATAACATTCCTATTGCTATTTAATTTCAATGGAATTAACTTGCAAATAAACCCTTCAACTAATGGGCTCTTACAACATGCGTGTCAAGTATGCACATATAAGAACAAAGGACTATTATACTAACAGGGTGCCAATTATTATGACCAGCTACTAGTTTACTGCTTTTTAATAAACGATAAATTTAGAAAGAAATAAGATGCTTCGTCAGTTACCTTCTTAAGAGTTGTATTTTCGCTAAACGGATTAAATTTAAAGTATGTACCACTAAGTAGATTAAACGACGATCTCTGTGCAAGGGCCAGTGCTAGTTTGATGAGAGTGGTGAAGGATTGTCGGTTTTGGCGTTCATTAACAGAGGTCTATGTTTTGCAGTGGAGGAAAAAAGGTTGACAATGAGACTTTACACCCAATCTAATTTTTCTTAAGAAAAATATACTCGCTTATCGACATATCGACAATGTCACACACCTAGCTCAGTGCAGAGCAGTAGAGCGTGCGGTACGATGCACGTACCTAATCCCACCAGCGCGAAGTGAAAATAGTTTGCTTAAACTGTTGCACTTGCATATTCATGTGTTCTGAGGTTTTACGTAATTTTTGTTAAGACGCCTATTAGAGTTCAACCTGTAGTTTTGTGAACAACTTGAGTTTTAATAGATATATTATGTATGTATAATACTAAAATAATATCAACCTGTATTGTATGTGGGTTGGAATAAGCAGATTTATTAGGAACTTATGAATTGGATAAAATATATCCAACTCATGGTAAGTCAACGTGAAAAAAAACCTACCGATGAATTTAAAAACTTTCACTCTAGCAGTGCACATTTATATGCCACTTTATCCATCGTTCTTCTCCTGTTCGCTGCTGGACGTACATTTCTTTCAAAGAATGTCATCAACGAACGCCAAGTCAGCCGATCTCCGGTAACTCACTTTCGTCTTCTCAAACAGTCCCTCTATCGGAATATGTAACCGGCCCATTGCCAAACAGAGAAATCCCAAGCGTTGCTCGTTCCTACGTAACGTTAAATAGACCGCGGATATAAGCCACATTTCAGTCCTGTAGGTAGTAGTAGGTTTTTTTATAGCATAGGAGGGCAAACGATACCGGTGGGAGGGAAACGCTGTACCGCGCTCCCGGCTGCTTGGGTACCACTATCTTGCTTGTTTCTCCCGTGAAACAGCTTTGCTATGTTTCGGAGAGAAGGGCAAGACAGGCAGTGTAATTACTGGCACCGAGACTTTAGCTCTTATGTCTCAGGATAGGCAACACAAATAAGTTGCCTAGGCTCGTTCCAGGTAAACTGGTTTATGTTCATGGGCGACGTCGACCACTTACCATCAGGTGGCACGTTTGCCAGTTTGCCTATCCAACTAACATAAAAAAACGAGCAGTCGAAGCCTTTTGGCGACAATCGATGCCCAACCAGAAATTATGCAGATGCGTTGCCCCCTTTTCTCTATCCCCCCAATGGGCCTCCGGAAATTCACAAACCCCACGAAACGCGACAAAATAGTTGTCACTTTACGCCGGTATTATGTGAGCGAGACAGTGTGAGACCGGTCGTGCCCGTCCAATTTAGCTCCAAAGCAGCATGGCACTATATACCTCTTGCAAAGGGGTAGGGGAGAACACATTGTTTAAAGCCTTTCATCCTTAAACTACCACTTAGTTAACTACTAAAATAAATAATTTAAAAAATGCATCCAATATTATATCCACTACTTTTACCTCTTCATATATTTTGTGAGGAGAAAACCTTTAATTAGTAATCACAGAGAAGCTAATAAGTATTTGTAAGTCTTTATTTGATATGTTGATTAATGACTTGGTCAAAATACGAATATTTTGCTTGCATATAAATTATGTATTAGTTTTAGATTTCGTCATTTCTAATTATCATCGTCATTAGATACATACTTCCCCACCATGGTTCAGGCCTTAACGTGGCGGTAGGGCTCAGTAGCCTAGGGTGAGCCCAGCACCTTGTGCGAAGGTAATTGAGCCGAGGGGGCTCTTTGTACCCCTCTTATACCAAAGAGCAGGGGGCAAGGGGCGGGGATGGGAACCTCACCCCATTGTACTGTCCCGACGTTGGGAGGGGTTGTTCTGAGTGCGGGACAACCCCTCTGTGGAGGTGGCGTCGGTCCCTTGCGGGACTGACTAGCCGTCGAGGTGCCCTGTTTGTTTATTAGATCCGGTGGTTTTAGTGGGTAGAGGAGTACTAGGATCCTAAAAACTAACCTGATTTTGATATCATGAATAGAAAACTCAAAGTCAACGTGGCTTGGAATTTTGGAGCGTCTCTCTGGCTGCTGAGTGCATTTAGCGTATAGATTAACCAGGGATAACCAGGTCTTTGAAGAAAAAAAATATTTACTTTCAAGAATAAATTTAACTAGGTGCCCGTGAGTTTACTTGCTGTTTTTTGTAAATCGCATATGCTAGGTTATTGAACGCATGAAATTTATAATATTTTTAAAATATATTTATTTATATTTTTATTGAAAACAATAAAATTGAGATAAACATATCCAAATCTATTTTGACTAGGTATGACTCAAAAGTCAAACTTTAAAAATGTCTGCTATTTTATGTCAATTTTCAGATATGTGCTAATTTTTCTAAGGCCTTGCTACTTTTTTGGTCCTTGTGAATAACGACTACTATAATAGGAATGTTATCCTTACTCTAGACTAATCAAAGGTTGGTGAAAATCAAGAAAGACGTACTTCGGTTATTGGTTATATCTACTCAACATCTCTACATGTGAAATGTAGAGATGTTGATGGATATTCATATATTGACGAGATGGTTTTTGGGTACCGGGACCCTATTACTAGGCCTACGGTGTCCTTCAGTCCACCCGTCTGTCTGTATCTCATGAACCGTGATAGCGTGACAGTTGAAATTTTCGTTGATGTATTTCTGGTGCCGTTATAACAACAAATAAAACAGTAACACTAAAATTCTTAAATTAAATATATATTTAAGGGATACAACAAACCCCATAAACCAAACGTGAAAGAATATTATAGTGTATATAATGTACGTGAGGGAATTGGGTGAAATGGTCCCGGTAATGATGACTGATCACCCGTCAGGACGTCTGGCCTCGCTGGTGTCCCCACCCTTAAATAATAATAATAAATGTACGTGAGCGTGGTCTAGTGGGTGTGGGCTCGGTCTCTTGAGTAAGAAGCCCGGGTTCGATCTTGACCCCCTGCGGATGCGTTGAAATGTGTTTTTCTTAATTTCTATGTGCACCTAACACCACCTGAACATGAAACCATCACTTGCTCACCGGTGAAGGAAACATCGTGAGGAAACCTGCATTAGATTAAAATTCTTTGCAGGTATGTAAAGTTCACCAACCCGCGTTGCGCCAGCCCATCGGTGAACTATGGCCCAACACCCTCCTCGCCTGATTTCGAGGAGGAGACACGTTCTCAGCAATAGAATATATAAGGTTTTTTTTATGTTAGTTGGATAGGCAAACTGGCAAACGTACCACCTCATGGTAAGTGGTCGACGTCGCCCATGAACATAAACTAGTATACTTTGAACGAGCCCAGGCAACTCATTTATGTGTTGCCTATCAGGATAGGCAACATAAGATGTTAAGTCTCGGTGCCAGTAATTACACTGCCTGTCTTGCCCTTCTCTCCGAACCACAGCAAAGCTGTTTCACGGGAGAAACAAGCAAGCAAGAAGCAAGGGTTGATATTATTATTATATTATTTAATGTTGTATAGATAATGGTACGGAATCCTTCGTGCGCGAACCCGGCTCGAACTTGGCCGGTTTTTTTATGATGGTACTATCCTCCTTATTTATTATGCCTTGTCGTGTTCCTGAAATAAGGATAGGACAAGCAGTGTAATTACCGACGCCGAAATCCTTTCTCAGGATAGGCACATAATAATATTATATACCAGCTATTGCCTAAGCAGGTCTACTCTCCGCCTACGGGTTCATCGACTAGGAGGTGGGGTGAGGACCTGGCGCGGCTGTCGTACGGAAAAAGCCTAACGGTTGCTCTGCGTCCGGTCCTCGAGCGGTGGATGCGCCTATAGCGCAATCCCCTCACCAGCGGGCCCAGCCTGTTGCTGAGGTGATCCTGTAGCCTGCATATCCGGGATCCTCAAAAAGCGACTGAAAGCGCTCGCAGTTTTAGTTAGGGTGGGCACTCCCAGGTGTTAGTCCTACATTGGGTTAGGATCTACCCGAAGATCCTGGCTGCATCCATAAGGATTTCCATGCGATAAAAAAAAATCTTCGGTACTCTGCCTCTGCATCTCAACTACTCTGTAAATAAGGGAGAAATAGAAACCAAATATAATGATTTCATTTTTTATTTAAAAAATATTTTTTTTACATCTTTACAAACTAAAATTAGTTAGGCAGTGTCGATTTCATTCGAGTTGTTTTTTTGAGTATTATTCGTTAACTTACATTAATTAAACTACGACGGTTCTAATGTACAGTGAAGTGACTAAGCGTAGATTAAAATTAGTTAAAATTAATTAGACGTCTATGGCTCTACCATAAATTCGTTAAAAACCGAAGATCACAAAACTACTTATGGTATCTAAGCACTCATTTTGGTATCACGTTTTTAAGATATGGCATCTAGAAGGCGAAGGCTACCGATGGTTTGTCGTAGAAGTAGCCTTGGTCGGGAATGAAGGGGGGTCGAGTCGGCGCCGGTGTGGAGGGGGGAATGTATACTGGGAGCTGTGTAGTGTATACGGGAGCCCTGGTAGAAGGAGGAACGTAGATTGGAGGAGGCCTAGTAGTTGAAGGAGGAATGTAAATTGGAGGTCTAGTAGTTGATGGAGGAATGTATATGGGTCTTCGTGTAGGAAGTTCGAATGGATTAGATGGCTTAGGATAGTCGTAGCCGGTAGTTTCAGGAGGAGGTGGTGGTCGAGTTGGTGGTGGTGGTGGTGGTGGTGGAGGAGGACGGTAAGGTGGTGGTGATGGCGGTGGTGGAGGAGGTGGTGGGGGTGGACGGGTAGGTGGTGGTGGTGGCGGCGGTGGAGGAGGTGGTGGGGGTGGTGGTCGTGTTCGTGGTGGTGGTGGCGGCGGAGGTCTGGTAGTCGGGGGTGGCAAATAGGTCGTCGGTGGTCTCGTGGGAGGTGGTGGTGGGGGCGGTGGTGGTCTGGTCGGCGGGGGAGGTGGCGGTGGAGGTGGAGGAGGTGGTGGTCGAGTCGGTGGTGGTGGCGGTCTCCTAGTTGTCTGTGGTGGCAAATATGTCGGTGGGTTTGTGAGAGGTGGTAGTGTTGGTGGTGGCCTTGTCGGTAATGTGAATGGTGATTTTGGCGTCGGATAATCATACCCCGTTGTCCTGTAGACTGGCAGTATGGTGGAGTATGTGGGTGGCCTCCTTGTGGTAGTGGGTGGTGATGGTGGCGGTGGCGGCGGCGGTGGAGGCCTTGTTGGTGGTGGAGGTGGTGGCGGCGGTGGTGGTGGAGGTGGTGGTAGTCTTGTAGGTGGGGGAGGGGGAGGAGATGGTGGTGGTGGTGGTGGCGGCGGTCTAGTTGGTGGTGGTGGAGGAGGAGGTGGTCTTCTGGTGGTAGGTGGTAAATATGTTGGCGGAGGGCTTGTGGTTGGCGGTGGTGGTGGTGGTCGCGTCGGAGGCGGTCTCGTAGGTATCGTGAACGGTATACGAGGTGTATTGTATTCATACCCAGTGGTCCTGTAAACTGGCAGTATGGTCGAATAAGTGGGTGGTCTTCTTGTGGTAGTTGGTGGCGGAGGAGGTGGTGGTGGAGGAGGCCTTGTTGGTGGTGGTGGGGGTGGTGGTGGAGGTAGCGGTGGTGGGGGAGGCCTAGTTGGTGGTGGGGGAGGCGGTGGCGGCCTGGTGGTTGGGGGTGGCAGGTACGTGGTTTTTGGTGGGAATGTGAATGGCACCCGAGGTGTGGGATAATCGTACGCTGTAGTTCTATAGACGGGCAGAATAGTTGAATAGGTTGGAGGCCTTCTTGTTGTAGTTGGTGGTGGAGGTGGAGGTCTTGATGGTGGTGGTGGTGGTGGGGGCGGTGGTGGTGGTGGGGGTGGTCTTGTGGGAGGAGGAGGCGGAGGTCTCGTGGTCGTTGGTGGCGGTAAGTATGTCGTCGGTGGCCTGGTAGTTGGCGGTGGTGGCTGCGTCGTTGGAGGTCTCGTCGGTATCGTGAATGGCACGCGAGGTGTGGGATAATCGTATCCTGTTGTCCTGGTAGCTGGCAGCAAAGTAGAGTAAGTTGGTGGCGGCCTTGTTGGTGGTGGTGGTGGTGGCCTTGTCCGAGGTGGTGGTGGAGGTGGAGGCGGTGGCCTCGTCACAGGCGGAGGTGGAGGCGGCGGTGGGAACGGTATGTTCGGTTTCGGATAGAAGTAGCCATCCTCATCTAGGTTCGCTGATATCGGTGCTCCTATGACCGCATAGTTTTGGTTAAGGTTCGGCAGGATAGCCCTGGGGAGTCGGTCGGCCTTGCAGGTGTGGTACACCGCGAGCAGTACCACCGCAATTTGCAGCGACAGCCTCTGGAAGAGAAGGAAACCCATTAATGACCAATGATAACTTGCATTGAGAGAACTTCCCTTACTAGAGGCACTTGCTTGAATTAAAACCAGCTTCTCTGTGCTCTAGACTGAAGGGCACCATATTTATTAAGGTACAAACGCAGGAAAGCGGAATGATTGCCATAGCAGAATCCGGCTTTCATTGATGACATTATCTATTTACCTCTAGACCAGTCAGATTCCCTGAATGAGTCGTATGTTACAAATTACCGGCATCACTAGCCGGATGTGCCGCCGTTTACCTATCTAAATGCATCAATTAGAGTCATTTATATTATAGACTTCCGGTGGCGCCAAAAGGATGTGCCATTTATCAAGATAATATTGATTAATAATTAAAGTATAACATAAACAAATATGTGATTAATAATTCTAATAATTAATAATGTATTTACAACAATTAGTTATAATATTATGGCGATATTTATAATATTATGTAATGAGAATTGGTATAAAAGGACGCCGTGGTGGTCTTGTCATGCATAAGGCGATGGTCTCCTTCTGTGAGGCAGTAATGTCCCAGAAGGAGGCCGATGAGCGGGTGAGAGAGGAGGCCGCCGACTAGGCCTCCCACCGCAGGCGACGAACAGGGGTGCGTAGGAGGCGCTGCTTAATGCTCCTCCAGTAACGCCCCTGTGCTCGTATCGGGCCGAGGCTGGAGTTAACCTGGGTCCAGATAGGCACGACGTCGTCGGGGACTGCTAAAAGTATCGTGAAAACGAACGGCCGAGCAGTCCCCCCTTTCGAGGAGGAGTCTGGCCTCTCGCCGGGGTCAGCCTGTCGCCGAGGGTCCTATGTTGCCTGCAAGATCCGGGACCCTCAGAAAGGCGGCGGAGGGCGCTTGTAGCGGTTTTAGTGGGTAACGACACTGCCCAAGTGCGAACCCCACACACGGCTAGGCTTAAAACCAACACCGGTCCTAGTTATGGTTTGGGCCGCAAATTTCCGCTGCAGACCAAAAAAAAATAGTCTTGTCATGCATTCCACTAGTATATTTTGTGAAGGGCGTTACTCTGCCGAAACATATTGTGATTCGAGAAGGTACTATCGTTTTAATCGGACATTCCTGCTGACTCTCAGCAGGGACGTCTTTACACATAGTTAATCATCATCAATCTACCTAAAAATACTAAAACTAATATCCCATCTGGTCGAGATATATATTATTAAGATAGATATTATGATACAAAATCAGTTCTTTATTTTGTTTTTCTAATTTGATTTTCAATAATTTAAATATTTAATAAAATATGTATAATAATTTTTATTCCTTTAACTTTAATATTTACGCGAAGAAGGTTGTGAAACATCGACCTCGGAGAAGGTAAATCTTAGACAAAAGCAATTAAAGTTATTATACTATTTGCGGTTGTTTTGAGATTCAAAAATACTCGAGGATTTACAAAAATGCCTTATTGATGTAGAGTGGGTGTTATAATTGAAGGAAATAGGATTTTCCCGTCTGTAAATCTTAATAGAACGGAAAGGCTATAAGTTAAAATAATATTTTTAAGAACTTTTACTGTAAAAGTCTCGTAGGATGTTTCTTAGCTTAGCTTATTAACTCCTGAGTTAATTTGTTTAAACGTTGTAATAATATGTTGGTACCACCCCAGTCGTATCGGCCCAATTTGGCTGCAAACCAGCATGGTACTGCCTCTTATAAAAGTACCAGGTAAACTAGGTTATGATGTGATCACTTACCATCAGGCGGCATGTCTGCCTGTTTGCCTGTCCAAGTAACATAAAAAAGTTTTATTTCTTATCGATGCATAATCAAGTAAGTACGGTCAAAATCATTTTCCAATAATAATCGTAATCAACTTAAATTTCGGATACTTTACAGTAACAATGGTCACGGGACTTGTTTGTGTAACTCTTCATAAATATATTATGTTTATGTAGGCAAATGTAGTATTAATGTATATTTGACCTCTTAGAGTTTAGACGTATGTTCCCACTTCGACTCTGAATGTCAAACACTAATATGGTTTAGACAGGTCACAGACCCGGTAATTGCAAATGAATTAATAAATATTAACATTATTTACAAATATCACATTCATATTATTTATAGAATTGCATTTTAAAATATTCAAATGTGACTTGAGAATTTACTAGTTATTTCTAAATTTAGTTTCATTTAAAATATTTATATTCATAATTAATGTATTTAAAACTATTTAAATGAATGTATAATTTTTTTTTCTTTTTATTTTCGCTTTTATTTCGAAAAGCTCAATATTTCGACTTCATCTCTTTCGGACTTTATTAGAAAACAGTTTCAATTGTGAAAAAATGTCACTTTAAAATCTTAATACAATGTGTATTTTTTTTCAATTTTGCTTTCTTTAACGTCTAAGAGGTAAAGTGTAGTAAGTTATTTTTTATTTTATATCGATCATGTCAAGGATGGTGCCGACATTTTGTAATACATTAAATATTCGAGTTACTTGACCTCCTGTCGACCACTTGAAATATTAACTTTATATGCATTTGTGAACTTTTCTGAACTTTGCCCCGTCTGATAAGATATTTGACATCTGACAATCATTGTCGAGTAAAAATTGTGGTCGTTAAGAATATTATGAGATATATCTTTATATAGCACGTACATTTTAATCCTTTACCTAGATTATTAATATCAGATCTATTATAAGTGTACTTTCAAAGAATAAGTAATTGTTCGTAGTTCTTATATTTAAAAAATATTTGACAGATCTAAGAGCCTAGAATAATTTGGAAATGTATCTACCTATTTATTTATTTATAAATTTATTTATCGTTCTACTTATGAGGAATAGGTATTATCACAATCAGCCTCTTCTGTCCACAGCTGGACATACAGCCTCTTGTACTAAACGTTAAAACGGCCGATCATCCATTTCGCATCCAACAAGGACCGAAAGTCCCATCTAGCACGTGAACTTTTTTTTAAAGATTTCTTAAAATATTATCCTGAGAGCATCCATAGACAAAAAGAAAACCAAAACAAGATTATATCGGTTGTATCACTTTGCTACATTCGTAAAAACCTTAACCTACTTAAACATTTTACCGCATATCTTCGGAAGCCAAGATTAAAAAACATTTTTCTCGTCAAAATAAGCTGGTATTGGATGTTGTGACACCGAAGAAGCTCAAGGTAAGCCGGACGCGTTTGGTAATTAAGTCACCATATTTAGGTTTGACATAACGGTGTAAGGTACGGAGCCCACGCTGTTACATGTGTTTTATAAATTCCTGACAAGTAGGTATGGACTCGTCGTCACTTCGTAAAACATACTGGATACTTACGGGTTTCATTTTGGTCAGGTTTAAAGTCAAAAACGACGATAATATAGTTTGATCAAAAATGTTCTTCTTATGTGAAGAAACTTACGTCTTATGAGAATATTCTGGTCTGACGGGAAAATTACGCCCGCACATAGGTGACCTCGAGCCTCCTTACCTGACGAGGAGACCCGAGCACAACAGTGGGACATATAAGTATCATACCACTATCTCATCTCTTTTTACACCTTCAATCGAAAAACGCCTGTAGAAATAAGCTTATATCATAATTGAGGCCATCATCGGAATTAGCCTAAGTTAAAACTTAATCCAAAAAATAATTTATTTCCAGGCCTGGCCTAATATTGGCACAAGCCGCATCTGCTGGCCTCATTTAAACGGTGATCTATAGTATGACGTAACCAACTAAGTACGCCGAGTAAAGGGCAGAGCATCAATAAAACATGGATTGAAGTTAATATTTGCATGACAACAATGCACTTTTGAACATGTCATTGTTGAGTATAACTCGGTTGTTATGTTTAGAATCATCATCATCGTCATCATTATTGGTATTTTATAGCATAGGGGAACAAATGAGCAGTCGGAGCCGACGCCCATAAACATCTGTGGCGGACCAATCAACGCCACATTCCTGAATCACGCTATCGAAGTTCCACAGCTCGTTGCTATACATACAACAGCTGAATTGATAGCAAGTGGGCTTCGGCCTGGCCGAGCATACTATCTCGCTCGGTCGGAGATCTCCCTTTACGCCTTCCACCTATATTTCCCCCACATTGGTGACTCTCGACAAGAACACGCCTCCTTCTGAACTTTCATTATCATCACTCCCCCACCCCTCCGCACCACGCCAGCCAGCTTCAGCCTCTTCGGGTACCTCGACCAACCAGCCCAACGCACCGCGGCCCTGGTCGAACCCTCATCAGCTTCAACGGGCATTCTCACTACATGACCGGTCACAAGCAGAGCACATCTCTCCTGGTCAGCACGTAGCATCGGCCCCGCACGGCAGCACTCCGACTCACTGGAGCCCGTGCAGCAGCAGCACAGTTCCGACTCACTGGGACTCTCTGGCACTGGTGACTCAAGCAGAAGACTCAAGATTCGTCATTCGACCTCCGGTCTTCGGGGGGGAGTGATGTGGCGGGCCAATCAACGCCACATTCCTGAATCACGCTATCGAAGTTCCACAGCTCGTTGCTGTATGGTCTAGTACTTAATTTTTGGTGTTAGCATTTACACCGCAGGTTGTGACTTTCTTTTCACTGGCAGAAGAAATAACCGTGATGCGGTTACATAATATGTAGACTGACATAGTACACAAAGCTTATTTTTAATGCTACTTGGATAACCAATCTGGGAGATGACCTCCAGTTGGTAAGTGGTCAAAATCTCCCACGAGCACAAACGAGCCTGGAACCTAACTCATGCGTTGCCTATCCTGAAACGCAAGACTCTTTCCGAAACAACAAGGCTACCAGTCAAGCAACTTAACAAAATCCCAACAAAGCAAATACTAGGCTTGATATCTAGATGGGTCATGATGACGGTGATGACAATGACGATGGTATAATCCACCGATGAACGATACACGCAGTTCAAACAGTATTTCAGCTAACCCTGGCCGAAGCAAATATTAGCAATGAGATATTTTGTAAACGCATTTGCATTTGTGCCGTGTAGAAATGATTTGACATGTTCTAGTTTGGAGATTATTGTCATTAGCCTTACATGATTCATCGTAATAAATCAAGATGATCGTGATAAAATATTGTCATAACTAGATTTATTTACAAAGAACTTTAAACTAAAAACCTTAAAAAATATAATATAATAACTAAAATATTATTATTAAAAAGGAGTCCCTTTAGGCAAGGTTCCGAAGATACTGGCTAGATAATAGCTAGACTAATTCTTTGTCCGAGATGACTGCCAGCTCTTCGGTCTCCTGTGATATCGACTAACCTTTTTGCTATTTCCTTAAAGAGCCTTATAGTCGTATAGCCCACGGACCAAGGGAAAAATAAATATATTGTCATTATATATATTTTTTTCGGATGATGCGTTTTATTAAGATTAAGTTGTGGCAGTGGGCTGGTCACACACTCAGAAGAACGGATGGCCGATGGGGCAATAAGGTTCTAGAGTGGAGGCCACGTTTAGGTAGACGAAGTGTTGGTCGGCCATTGACCAGGTGGGAAGACGATCTCCGTGCGGTGGCCGGTCTGTGTTGGATGCGAGTGGCAAGGGATCGGCCATCTTGGCGTTCATCGAGGGAGGCCTATGTTCAGCAGTGGACGGATAGAGGCTGATGATGATGATGATGATGATGAAGTTTTTTCTTACGTTTCAGATACTTTACAGTAACGGTCAACGTGTATCTTCACGTTGATATATCAATCAGTTATAATATTTTAAACATCATTATTATGGGGCATTTCCGATCATTAATAAGTACAGCCCTCTCATGACCGCTAAAACGACCTATCAACATCCCGCATCTAATTAATACTATGACTGTATGAGAGGTCCGGGTTCGATTCCGACTGGTACCATGAAATGGGTTCTTATAAATTTCTCCGTGAACCTGGAAATGAGAACGTCGTTTGCTCACTGATGACGGAAAACTTCGTGAGGAAACCTGCATGCCTTGTGAGATTAAAGGTTTTTGAAGGTGCATGAAGTTCACCAACAACCTTCTCGCCTGACTTCAAAGAGGTCATGCCCAGCAGTGGGACATATAAGGGTTGATGTTGATGATGAACAGAAGAATTACACGCTGAACCAGCAAATAATTACTCACACATTACATATGAATTCCAATCTGAATACCTTCAAACATTATTTAATATCAAACGTACCTATATATTTAAAATAATGGCTGACATTCGTGCACACTAACGGAAACGTAATCACAGTAATTGATGCTCATTATTCAATTAGATATTCGATACATCTGCGTTTCTGATGGTAATTATTGGTGCCTCAATCTTAAAGCACAAGATTCATTCATATTGCATATATGCATCGAGTTGTCCGGTTATATACCAGACAGAGTAGTAATGTGAGTCATAAAATTCCGAAACCGGTCAGTGATTTGTCACTGACGTAATAACAATTCAAACGATAAGTGATCTGTGTGCACGCCCCATCTGTAGTTGTAAACGCACGTCTTCAAAACAAGCGTTAAACACTTATCGTGGGAACATCGCCTTATTTTTAAACGACTTCGAAAAGGAGGAGGTTATATGTTCGTGTGTATATATGTTTTCTTTTTTTTTAAATGTATGTTCACCGATTTCTCCGTCAATTGTGGACCGATTTTCAAAATTCTTTTTTTATTCAAAAAAGTGCACTTCCGAAGTGCTCCCATGATAAGGAAACCAGGATCTGATGATGTTATCCCAGAGAAATCGAGGGAAACTTTCGAAAATCATAGGAATAACTTGTGCGTTTAATATTTTTTTAATTAAGTATTTTAAAGCACTACAATTTCATGAAAATTTAGAGTTGATCTGATGATGGAGCTGAAAGACAGTCGAGGGAACTCCTCAACGATTTACAGCAGTAACCTTGTGTTTGGGCTCGATTAATTTGTATTGATGAGAACTATACACCTAGATAAATTGTTACTATCATTAGGGGTCTGATGATGAAGACGAAGGACAGTTAAAGGAACTTCTCAGCGGATTACAGTAGCTACCTTGTGTTTGGACTTAATACATTTATATTGACGAGTACCTTGCACACATGTGGGTTATAATAAGTCTCATTAAAGCTCTGATGATGGAGTATAGACAGTGGAAATATGTTTAACAGTTATATACATATTTCAGACAAATAAAATCGGTTATCGAATTTCGGAATCACTAAAAATTAAGAAATAAAAAAAAATTAAACAAAAATTGAAACGACTTCAAAAAGCTCACCGGCTCCAATAGTAACAACAATGACGTGGTAAACGCAAAGATTGTAATTAGTAAAATAACAAGTTGATTATAAGTTCTAGGCACAAAAATTAAGGAAACGCAATTATTTTATTACTTTTTAGTTTATTTTTTACTTTTTGAAGTCGTTTCAATTTTTGTTTAAAAAAAATTTATTCTAGTTTTTGAAGAGGTCTTTGTATATTAGTAACTACGCGGGCCTGTTGAAGCCGTATCGTAGACACACACACTATAATATAAAGTTATAGATATAAACGCGTTTAAAGCTTCGAATGAGTTTAGGAGTTAACTTAGTGCGATTTAAAAAAGTTGGGAGTGAACGTGACAACGTCATAAGAAAACGGAACACCTCAGACCGAGGTAACGCCGCATGGTCATCGCATACGTCATGTTTTTTCGTTATAGCAGCCGGCTCCATCGAATTATAAGACGTTGTCACGTCAAAATATTTTCTTTTTTAAAACCGGGTTTCGTTGTTTATTGTTCATAAAAGACAAAAAAAAAATTAAAAATCCAGTCTCACATAGATTTAAAAGCTTGTCGTCTGCTTTGGAGGAGGTGTTGAGTAGCAAAATTTGAGAATTCACTTATTTACTATTCTTAAGTAATTAGTGTTTTATTTTATGTTTTTTAATGCATGAGCTTTTTCTTAATTTAATTTCTTTATTAATTAATCTTCTTGCCTTTTTAAAATTATTTGACAAGCCTGTCCTTTGAATAAAAATATATCACCACTTATTTGTTGAAATTACTACCATTAATTTCATTACATCTACAGTAAGAGCATATCACGACCAAGTTATTAATAAAAAATATTGACCTCCGCGAGATAATTTTCGAGGAACATCAATTTCATCAAATGTCACGTGCGTGTCCCAAGTTGTGTCATACATAATTAATGTATGTAATGTAGTCTGTACAGTTGAAAAGGTTTGTCAGTAAGTTTTTGGCATATGTAATTTTTGCCTTTGGTAAATAAATGAGTTCAAAGTTCTTAAAGTTTTAATTGAAGTAAGTGAGTTCAAAAATGAGAAAAATGTATTTGTTAAGAAGAAGTCTTTACTATTTCAGTATCTATACTAATATTATAAAGCTAAAAGGTTTATTTGTTTTAACGCGCTAATCTCAGGAACTACTGGTACGATTTGAAAAAATATTTCAGTGTTAGATAGCCCATTTATCGAGAAAGCCTATAGGCTATATACCATCACGCTTTGACTAACAGTAGTTAAGTTGAGTAAGTTAACGCGGGCGAGGCTGCGAGCAACAGCTGTATATAAGTATCAAACAAGTAATACTTAGATAAATATAATATAGATTTTACTGAAAAAGCGCTCACTAAATACCTACCATTCTGTGCACATATTCCTTTTTTACTTGCTTGTCACATATCAAGTAATGGATACTTGTGAAGATAATCTCTGCTTGACCTTTCTACCTTCACACACCAATATTTGTATATTTTGTAATTGTAAGTACAAAGAGACAGACGAGCCATAATTGTATATGTCAGAATCAAGTTTGATCTTTAAAACCATAATAATAATATATTCGTATATATAAATCTGTAGAGTCGTCTGTACACAATTTGTGATAAATCTTTAATTTGTATTTCTCTGTTTGTTCTTTCATAACTTAGGGACTTACGCCATTTTTAATTAATTTTACTATTTTTTTAATTATCTTTTACTATTTTATTACTATTTTATTGATTAATTTTACTTTAATTATATATTATATATATAAAAAGGAAATACGAAAGTCGAATGATTTATTTGGTATTTTTAACTACAATCAATATGATATGGTCAATGTCAATGTCAATATATATGATGGCTATATTATAGTTAAGACCACACATAATATAAATAAAACATATAATTCTAAAATTAGCATTTTTATAATTACAATTAGTCCGTTATTTACGTTGCCGAATCAGATGCAATGCAAACTTAAACAGTAATCTAGAATATGATTGAAGCATTAAGCTATATTACTAGCGTACTTAGTACATGATAACTCAATGGATTGAAGCCGACAGTTCAGCGAGACATAACCAGTAATTTATTTCACTTACACTATGTTAATGCAGTATATTATATAAGTGTAATAATATAATTAATGATTAATAAACAAGCTAAAATAATTTACTGATATGGCATGACGTAGCTGTATATACATTAATTCTTCGGTGGGAATAAACAATGGTTTATAAATCAAAGAGCCCTTCACGACGCGGTACAGAAAATGTTATTGATAATGAAAATGTCCTTCAACAAAAGTGTATTTAGAAATCAGCCCAAATATTAAAAAATATTATAATTAATAATAAGTATTATATTTAATAATAATAATTAATATCACCAAAAATAATGAAGCTATTCAAAATGAGATATTTACAATGTTTCTGACTTTTACTGTAGCTCGATATTTGAGTATTATCTGCGAATTCCTTGTTCCACGGCTCAATAGATATACGACGAAAAACATAGTAGAGTATTTTTTCAAAACCTGATAATATGTAACCGATCTTAATTAACATTACTGAGTAATTTTCCCTTATTCTTAATGTATCGGTCGGAAGCATGTCGGAATGTTCCTCCACCTTCCGACTGCATGACTGCGATCGCGGGTTCGAATTCCGCTATGGGTAAACTTCTCATGTGAAATTTGAACGTGGTTATATCAGAGGCTACTGCACTTAAACACACTACTAGCGAACTTCCCATTTAACATAAAGTTCGCTATCAGAACTCTTACATTAACCAGCTTTGGTTAATGTAAGATATCTGATCAAAAGTGATTATGACGCCTTCTACTTTCGACGCGAACAGCTGGAGACAAGTGTATTACTACATAGTATATTAACATTGAAAGACATTCTAGTAAATAGGACAATATTTTTCATGACTAGGGCAAGAGGTGTTAATGTGTGGGCGGAGGACCTGGCGCGGCAGCCGTATAGCAAAAGCCTAACGGCTAGTCGGCGTCCGATCTTTGAGTGGTGGATGCGCCGTAAGCGCAAACCCCTGACCTTCCGACTGACACAGGTGCTCACCGGGCACGTTTGCTTTGTGAGTACCTGTGCCGGATGGCCCGATGGGAGCCGATGATGAACACTCCCTCGAGGTGTGCCCGAGATGGGTGGCGCTGCGACACATTAATCTGACATCGGTCATTGGAGGGATCTTGTCTCTGCCGAGCGTCATCACCGCGGTGCTCGGTGACGACGAGTCCTGGACGGCAATGGTCTCCTTCTGTGAGGTAGTAATTTTCCAGAAGGAGGTCGACGAGACGACTGAGGGAGGAGGCCGCCGAAGTTCCCAACCCCCACCCTACCCGTGCGGGCGAGGAACGGGGGTGCGTAGGAGGCGCTACTTAATGCGCCTCCAGTAACGCCCGTTGTTCGTGTCGGACTTAAGGATGGGAACCTGGTCCCTGTATGGTATGACGTCGCGGGGACTGCATGCAAAAGGATTTCCATGCGATAAAACAAAAAAGGACGATGATCTCCGTCCAGTAGCCGGTTCTAGTTGAGGGCAGAAGACGTTCATCGAGGTTTATAAAGCTGACGACGATGTAATAGGAAGGATTTGAAGGATGTACAAGTGTCATCCTACCTATATTTGGTAGCACTTGTTGCCCTTTCGAATTCCACAAGTGGTACTAGCCAGAAGGACAGCACTTCAAGTTATAAAGGGCTTAGGAAGTGAACGGCAATTGATTTAATGATAAACAAACAAATCGATTCTAAAATAATAACGATCGGAATCGAACAAATTGCGTGATTAGTGATGGTGTGTTATCGATTTTACAAGGTATTACGAAATGTATACGACTAGTTGTTGACCGCAGCTTTGCCGAGCGTAGATTTATCGTATCTAGACTATTGATGATCAAATTTATAGTACATACTACATATCATTCAGTGATAATGTAGCAGTATTTGTTTTCCTATCTATATTGTCCCACTGCTTTTTAATGTTAGTTGGATAGGCAAACTGGCAAACGTACCACCTCATGGTAAGTGTGTCGCCCATGAACATAAACTAGTATACCTGTAACGAGCCCAGGCAACTTATTCATGTGTTGCCTATCCTGAGACATAAGATGTTAAGTTTCGGTGCCAGTCAGCCACTGCCTGTCTTGCCCTTCTCTCCGAAACACAGCAAAGCTGTTTCACGGGAGAATCAAGCAAGATGGTGGTACCCATGCAGCCGGGAGCGCGGCACAGCGCTTCCCTCCCACTGGTATGGACTGCTGGGCAAAGGCCTTCCTCTCTCTTTTCCACGCGTCTCTATCATGAGCTGCACTATACCAGTCTTTTAGAAAAGCGTCAAGGTCATCCCGCCATTTCCGTCGAGGTCTGCTGCGTCTCTGAACCCTGTTAAGTGGGACCCACTCTGTAGTTTTCTTGGCCCAGAACTTGTAATTACTGGTGTGATAATATAATTGTTAGGATCGGATTGGAGAAGATTAAATCCTACGTCCAAACTCACACACATAACCATGTTTTCATTATTTAATATTAGTGTAGATTACAATTTATTTCGCGGAACTCGATATTTCGACATTATCTACGAATGTCTTGTTCACGAGACTGAAACACGGTAAATATCCCGATTTAAATAATTTTAGTAATGAAAATAACCATGTCAGTTTGACATCTTAATTTTAATAATAATAATAATAATATCTATGGACGCTTTCACGTCACGTCAATCTGGTCCCGTGGTAAGTTCTCGAAGAACTTGTGTTACGGGTACCAGACAACGGAAATATATATTTTATACTATACACATTTTAAGATTTTAATTATATATTACACACATTTAATACACATCCATGACCAAGGAACACAGAAAATATTTTTGTTCCCAGGCGGGATTCGAACCCGCAACCTCCGGCTTGAGCGCCAACGCGCTTACCACTGAGCCACAGAGGTCGTCGTTTAATGAATACTTAAGTTGTAATATAAGAAATCGTAAAAGCTAACAATGACGACGTCGTTTAATGAGAAGGCGGTATGTCCAGTGGGCGGTTACGGGCTAATAATTACCAAAGATCATAATATTCTTCGTCATTAAACTGAGTAATGAAGAAAGAAGAATTTAGTTTGACTGGTTTTTCTCACGTCAGGTTAATTTATTAAACTTTATGCCTCCCCACCATGGTTCAGGCCTTGACGTAGCGATGGGGCTCAGTAGCCTAGGGTGAGCCCAGCACCTTGGGCGAAGCTAATTGAGCCAAGGGGGCTCTTTGTAAGAGCAGGGGGCAAGGGGCGGGGACGGGAACCTCAGCCCATTGTAATGTCTCAACTTTGGGAGGCGTTGTTCTGTGGTGCGGGACAACCCCTATGTGGAAATAGCGTTGGTCCCTTGAGGGACTGGCGAGCCGTCGAGATGCCCTGTTTGCTCATTAGATACGGGGCACCTCACCTAAGGCGGCATTTGTAGAACTCGCCGGGTTTTAGTGGGTAGAGCTGTGTCCACCTTACCAATTTTCGGGTGCAGCGAGTCCCACATGCCCGCGTGGGGAGACCCACTCCCCCGCGGGATGCCTCAGAGCATTTCCCGGCGTAAAAGAAAAAAAAATGCTTTATGCCTAATGATGAGGAAAATTTAATGACATAATCGATACCTTTATAGCTTCTGCCCTTTTCTTTCGTAATACTTTTCGTCACTCGTAGGATAGGTGTTAGAATATTTGAATGATCATTGCAAAAGTGGTCACCTTCTTTGACCTTAGGTGGTGAAACAATTTTGAAAGCTTGAGGTCAAGTCGTTTCTGTAAACTAATTAACGTATTCTTGTTTATTTGGACTTTTTAGTTCGTTTTCATCATACGATAAACAATATAAGGTTGTTTAGATAATATTTCAACATTCTTGTACTTAATACTGAGTTTTATGTCATAAAGAGGCAAACGAGCAGCCGGAGCCATATGGTGACTATCGACACCCATACACATCCTCACAACTAGAGATTATGCAGATGCGTTGCCCTCCTTTTCCCCATCCCCCCTCTCCTAATGGGCCACCGGAAACTCACAAACTACACAAAATGCGACAATATTGTTGTCACTTGCCTCCTGTGTTATTTGAGCGAGTAGTGTCACCCCGTTCGTGCTGGCCCAATTCATCTGCAAAGCAACATGGCACAACCTCTTCACAAATAATTCTTTATATACTCTCTCTCTTTCTCTCTATATTTAAGTGAGAACGGAAGGCAAGTAGGGTGGTTGCCCTACTTGCCTTCCGTTCCGCAGTACAATGACCAATCCTTTGCTCGTTGATATCTAATCCAAAGGCCTTTTAAAAACCTTTTCGTGGATTGTATAACGAAGCGAACTCGATTCCACTTTTTTATTGAGGTTTTTTTTTCTAGTAATAGAATAATAATTGTAATATTACAATTATTATTATTATTCTGACAGTAGAACATAAGTAGCACTACCACCTTGATGAAGACAACGGACAAAACCAGTGACAACAAACTAACTTTATTAGTCAATTAATGATAGTCTCATAGACGACGACATCATCAAGTGATGGATACCTACGCGAATTTCGCAATCATCGCCAATGACAATCTTCGTAATGACATTCTTGATTGGGATTCCAATAATTGCGACCATACATAAAGACAAATTACCAGTTAACAAAAAATCTACTAAATGGAGGTAATATAAACATATTATATTTATCAAGAATCAAAGTGTTGTACGGTGGTAAGGTACTATATTATAAGAAAAGGCTTTCATTCTTTCTTATTTGATTATTTTATCGTATCTTGAGTTTTTAAAGGGTTGATAAACGACCAACGCAATGAAATCTGAGTATGTAATAGAATTTTCTAAATTTATTATGTTGGACTCAGATGTCCTAATCGGATCGATGCAGAGGCTACGTGCTAATATGTTGGGACAAGTCACACACGGCCATCTGATCCCATACGAGGCAGAGCCTGTTCTTATCCCAGACAACTGATACATACTTATATATTTCTAAATACATACATATTATAGATAAATTACACTCAGACACAGAACGAATGATCATGCTCATCACACAAACATTTGTTCTGGGTGGGAATCGAACCCACAACCTTCTGGTTTAGCAGTCAGAGTCACTAACCACTAGACCAACAGGAGTTAGGATACAAATAAACTCTGTAGAATAAGGAAAATGACGATACGCATACATTCGTTTGTATTATCTCCTATGGTCTATGGTATACGGCCCAGCTATTCATCCATAAAATGGAAGACAATGGAGCCGTTTATGTTTGGAAGTGGTTCCGGAGTGAAAGCTTTACTCGACAGACGTTATTCCTCTTGTCTTGCGACAAGTTTTTGAATGTTTATGAATATCGTTATCAGATTAATGTTATTTATAGATATTTATAATGCCAAGGCGATATATTATTTTTTAATAGGGAGAAAAGAAAATGCTGTAAAACAAGAAGAAGGTAGGTTAGTCAAAAAGAGAAAAAAGAAGAAAATTAAAAAGATAAAAATAAGGCAATATCAATATCAGAAGCAGTAAGAGTCCGCTTATGACCATGGTATTCCATAATTATATTAAAAAATTCAAAAATTCTATTATTCCCACGAGCAACTTATCATTAATAATAAACATTTTGAAATTGTTTGCCACTGTAACCTATCATAAGATAATGCATGTTGCATTATTTTTTACTATTTTCCCAAGCCCTACTCGTAAAAAAACATAATAAGAATAAAATTCTTGTGAAAAAATAGCAATGCTTTTGAATAATATTATAAATAAAAAAAAATCATATTTCGTAGGAAATAAGTACGGAAAAAAATATAGGTTACGTATTTCAGCGTTTTCCAAAAATCAACCCTAAAAACTGGGTAAAATATGGGATGAAAGTTTTAAATAAACGCACATGCCAAGTATTTAAGGTTAGATAATTGAAATTTCAGACTATTATTTTATAAATATATAATTATTATTCCTCCTATAACGAATGCATCCACTTATAGGGAAGTTTTCAGAGTTTAATCTCCAACGGGGTGAAATAGGAGATAAAAGTTTATAATATGAAACTTCACACCTAGGAGATGAAATTTTGTATGAATTAAGTAAACCCTTAGGGTATGAAACTTACAATTTCGCCTCATAAGACATACGCATCCACTAAGGAAGAAATTTTCAAAGTTCAAAGGGGATGTAAGTTTATATGGAACTTTATATTGTTAAAAAGCTCACTTAAAATATTTGATCAGAATTCTAATTTTAGTATTTTTTTAATAAGCGTAAAAGTAGGGGTGTCTTAAAAATGCTCTATTCGTCACCTAGGACCAGCAAACAAACTTGAACTATTTTATGATCTCCATATACGCGAGCGAAGCCACGGGTAAAAGCTAGTATTATATAATTTAAATAAGTTAATGTGATCATAAAGTCATAAAATTTGCTAATTAAAAAAAATCCATAAAAAGCATTTACCATTTTTTTATAGCATAGTAGTGCAAGCGTAGTAGCAAGCGAGCAGTCGAAGTCATTTGGTGACTAATGACGCCCATACACATCCATACAACCAGAGATTTGTTTTTTTTCCTCCTTTTCCCTATCGCAATAAAATATCAAAAACCAATTTGTCATTTACGTCCTTTAGTTATAAGCTCCTCACCCCGCTCAGGACGCTCAACCGGTATTAGAATTATTGTTTAACAATGCGTCGCCTTAAGTCTTAAGATACCATTTGAGCAATGTCACTGGAATGTCATAGGTATTGTAGTCAAATGTTTGATGTTAGTTTGTGTGCCGAATGTTGGTCATAGCTTCTGTGTTGTCTGACTGCTTACGTATATCTAAACATTCTGCTCAAATATCAATAGTAAGTATTCATTAAATTTTTATTACTAAAATAATTTGGCAGACGATTTATACAATTGATAAGTTCACCCGGAATTAACTTAAGAGCAGGTGATTAGCTTACGTATTGCTACGATATGTGGAGGAACGCCTACCAACATAAACTGCACCCCGGCAGTAAGTACCAACTTTGCATTTAATGTCCTGAGGTAAAAGAAGGCGGGTCTTGAAGCCCATCATTTTTCTATATCATGTTCTACCTTTTTTAAAAATAGCAAATACAATGAATAAGTAATTAATTTAAAATAGCAAATATTTACTTAAACAATAAAAATAGTAAGTTGTGAATAAAAAGCAAGACATGACAAAAGAGATGTGTCGAAGGAGTATACGTTGATCATTATTGAGGCTATTGTTGTGTACGTTGGTCTTCGCAATTTTACCCAATCTATCCAAAACTACATCTCACGACACCGCTACCATCCATAATTTGTCCGTATATCTTCTATCTTCTATGATTATGTCCGTCTTCTATCTATATGTCCATCTATCTTCATTCTTTTATGCATCTTTGTAAGAGTTCCATCTTTTTTGTTTTGCCTCTCCGGATTTATTTCATTGCTACGAAATATGTTTTTCTTATTTTTTATATTGCTTGAAATATTTGTTTCTTCTCTGTGTTTTTTGTTTGTTGATGCATGTTTTTTGCGTATATGCTCATTTTAGATAAGTACTTACGGAAGCGTATTATGCAAATGAACATTTTTATTATGCGAATCTTCCTGTTAAACTATAATCGACTTTAATTATGTATTTTATTTTATACACCGTAAGCTTTATAGTCTTGTCGTAACGTATTTGGCAATGGGCGTTGACATTGGTGCGTGAATTTTTTTATCTTTTCCATATAACATCTATTTGTTTTGATTATGTAAATCGACGTCGAGGAATGTTATACGAAATCCTGTTTTATTTGAAGATTAACATATGCAAAAGCGATTAACTGCAGTTATTTAAATTCAATAAACTTTATAGTTAAGATTTTATTTTGTTAAATTGCGTAAATGTTAGTTTTAAAGGTGTATAAATCACATATTAAATTTTATCCGAAGACGAAAATTATTTATTTTCAAAATTTATATATTTAGATTTGTGCAGAACTTGTTTAGCAAACAGTAGATTGTTAGTTGGATTAAAAGGCCAGACGAGTCAACTTATGGTAAATGGTCAGCGTCACCCGTAAACAAAAGAGTTGCCTATCCTGGTTATAAGATGTTAAGTCTCGGTGCCAGTAATTACACTGCCTATCCTGCCCTTCTTTCCGAAACACAATATACACACACGTAAGATGCAGACGAGCGCGCGGCTCAAACGCATTGTTAAACTTACACTACTTCCTAATATTTCGACGACCTCTGTGGCTCAATGGTTAGCTCGTTCGGATATATTTCCTAAATTCTGAAAAGAAACTGAGTCAACCCTGATGTCAGTTTCACGTTGACTCAGACTGAGTTTCATAACATTACAAAACATTGACCATCTCCGTGTGGTCATCTGTTGCGCCACCATCGTTAAATTTCTTGTAGAACGATATAGTCGAGAAAACGATAAGTTATTTATCGGGGCCTATGAGCCCGGATTTTGGGTGGAATCTGGAATTTTCCAGAATGATGAAGTTATTAAGCATGATGTAGTGGTAAGAATCGCAGGTCATAGATTCGAATTTGATTGAAATAATTTCCATTATTTTGTACCCAATATTTATAGAGCCTTTATTTATTATAATTGTATAGGGCCAATAAAAGGACTAGGCCTTTTATTTGTTGATTGTTGATAACGTGTCGATTATATAATGTATATATTCTCGCTTACTTTAATACATCTTGCGATTCGTGCAATATACTTTGGTGAGCCAACATATTCTGCGAAAGATATATTTTGATATCAGCTATGTTATTTAAAAGGTCTTATGATACCAGAAATAATTCCATAACTTATGAGAATATTTAGTTTAATAAGTTCTCCAAAGGAAATCGAGCCCAAGATGATAATAATTAAAACTACTACTTAAATCTTCAAACAGATGTATTTTTCAAATTTCTCACGATTCCAGTAAATGAGTATTATTTAATTCTACATGTGTTTAGCTGCGCGGGCGGAGCCAAGGGCGATGGCTATATATGACATAATGTATCCAAGAGTTAAACCACTTTACATTATGTACATAAACTGTATTTACATACTTTGTATGTCCATGTCATATTGTCATCAACAGCTTACAATCATAGGATAATCCTGTCCCATCTGTCGTATTATATCCCTCCTTGTTATAGTTATATAATCTATTATCAGCCAATTTTTGTAAATTATTTTGGTTCCAGTAAGCAAGCAACAATTGACTAAAGTTTACGGTAAAATCAAAGAAAACCCACTATTTAGATGCATATATTACAACGTAATAGTAGCAAAACGTTTTCTGAATCCGAACTTTTTACTTCGATAAGGATATAGAAGCAAGGGATCTGGAGCTGATAGGGCTTCCTAACCCATCTAGCACAGCGTTGCCTAATCTGTACAAAATATTAAATTGATACGCCATCCTGTACCTGACATATCCCTAATGTAGTTTTAATTGTTACAGCCGGGCACAGCCTCTCACAATATTATCGCGCATCTCGCACGCTCGCTTGCCACTTGCGACACGTTAACAATGAACGGTAACCGACGCGGCTATTGACAGACTTTTGTTAATTTTTAACTAACAATGCAGAAACGAGGTCACACTTTAAGGTATTCATGTTTAGTGTTTAGCTGTTGTCTTAGACTAATACATGTATTTATAGCAAATGACCTTATCCTGATTACTTGGATTCTGGCAAATAGCCAGATTTAGGAGTTGCCTAGATATGGTATCTAGGCAACTCCCGCCGTTTGCCTTATAGGAGAAATAACGTATAATAAAAACGGCATATAGTATGACAGTACTTTTTTCAATCGCATATATCTAGTTTCTTTGTTTTGTCTTTTTTTTTCTTCCCGAGGCATCCCGCGAGGGAGTGGGACTCGCTGCGCCCGAAAGATGGTAAGAGGACGCAGCTCTACCCACTAATACCCAGCGAGTGCCACCAAAGCCGCCTTTGGTAAGGATCTCATGAGCAAACAGGGCACCTCGACGGCTAGTCAGTCCCTCAAGGGACCGACGCCACCTCCACAGAGGGGTTGTCCCGCACCACAGAACAACCCGTCCCAACGTCGGGACAGTACAATGGGGAACCTCGCCCTTGCCCTTTTGTCCCCTCTTCTTATAAAAGAGGTACAAAGAGCCCCCTCGGCTCAATTAGCTTCGCCTTAGGTGTTAGCCCCACCGCCACGACAAGGCCAGAACCATGGCGGGGTTCTTTGTTTTGTCTAGTAATGTATATAATATTGTAACACTTAATTCTTACTTAAGAAAACTATTCAAAATTCATAAAGTTTCAAGTGATTACAACATCCAAATATTCACACAATATTGTTTACTGAGTGGGAATGGCGGGAATCTTGACATTTATTGAAAAAAATGATAACTTAGCAGGATTTTAAAGAGGTTTATACGGTTTAAGGCTTGCTTGACCTGGGTCGTACCTGGGTGGTTTCGTTTTCTTTTTCATTTCGTCTGTCAATCAGAAGACGAGTCGGCCGTGACATGTTAACAAAATAACTGAAATCATGTATATTTAACATCATTATGAACATGTTTTTAATTCGAAGTTTGACAGTTATAGTAATGAAAGCTGGGTTTAAATATTCAACTGTTTCTTTGTTTCGGCTAATCTCTGAAACGGCGAGGCAGATTTTGACAGGACTGTCAATGGCACATAGATGAGGCTATAAGGAGTAACTTAGGCTATAAAAATAATCATCATCAATTCGGGTATGGTTATCTAATCTAATCTAAATTAAGGCGGGCGAAGCTGCGGGCTACAGCTAGTATGTAATGTAAGTGAGTTTGAATGAAGCAGCCCTTAAAAATTATTATAGTACACAGTGACATAATATTATGCCTTAAAAGTCCAGATACGGCTGTAGGTATATCTAAGTCAAAGGTGACGAAGCTAGTAAAAGATATGACCGGAAGAAGCTAAGGAAAAGAATCAGAAAAAAAAACTGCTAAAATTAAGTTAAAACATACAATCGTGACTATAAAAATAATTTTACACTGTCTTGCATATAAATGTGCTCACGATTATAATATTTTTAAATTTGTTTTTTCCACTAATTTTTCAATAAGAATATTTGAATGTCCGTGACAATATGTTTTATTAATGAAATATCCGTGCAATCGGTTGATAAGCTGTCAACGGAAGGTCATAGAATATTTTCATCGGCATACTAATATGATTAATGACTGATAAATTAGTGATTTAGCGTCATTAATTATTGACCAACACAGACCTTGTCATAAATGACGATTGATGTCGGGCCATAAATCCTGATCTTGCCCAAATTTTTAAATAATATCGTTTGAGTGACAACGGACTTGAATAAAAATACAATATTTTATTTCTTTACACTTTTATTATAAGAGGCCAAAATCACATGAATTTGAAAAGAAAAAGATTTTTTTTCTTATAAATGTTTTAAAAAATTTCGTTTTCTTTCTTAGTTCTAAATTCGTGTTTTCATAGATTATTAGAGAGATAAATAAATAGATTTCACTGATAGATATAGATAAATTCGAGTTTGAAATGTGAAGTCTTGTAACACAATGTTAAACTGCGTCGATCCCTTTTCTTCCCCTAAACATATATTATATTTATATAATAAATAAATACATTAAATAAAACAAATATTGGGGAAATATTAGCCCAGTAGGGCGAAAATATACAACAGGTTATGCAATGGTAAAATTGATTGCTTATTGGTTATAAAATTATATTTATTTTACTGTCGATAGATCTTTGATCCCAGCGTGAGGTTTATTAAATAACCTTGCTTTTAAGGGCTGAGGCTGACTAAGTTTCATTGCATATAACTGTAATTCTATGTAGTATTATATATTCTATCAACATACCATTCAAGCAATCTGATCATAAGTTCTTATTGTACAGTTTAAATGACCTGTAAGCCTGATACACAAGACGGTAGGTAGTACGTCTCGGTGGTAGTATATTTATACTACCAGACTTTATACTGCAGACTGTCCTGTCTTTCTTTCTTTAAAAAAAATGTTATTTCGGCCCGTAGCTTCGTCAGAATAACTTCTTTGCCAAAGGCAGGAATTCTATGTAATCCATAACCAGGGTTATGGATATACTACTACTGGCCTGTTGGTCTAGTGGTTAGTGACACAGACTGCTAAACCACAGCGTCGTGGGTTCGATCCCCATGAAAAATGTTTGTGTGATGAGCATGATCATATTTTGTTCGGTGTCTGGGTGTAATTTATCTATAATATGTATGTATTTAGAAATATATCAGTTGTCTGGTTACCATAAGAACAGGCTCTGCCTAGTTTGGGATCAGATGGCCGTGTGTGACCCAACATATTATTATTATTTACTAAACCTTCAATAAAGCCCCAGCCGACTTATAAAATTCTTGTCATTTTAGTTTCTAACCAATAGTCACAGTAGATGTGGTTTCACATCCACACAATGTATGATAAATTTTATTGTGTTAATAGAAAACGGCCTACTTAAACATTTCTACATATACATGTAGAATATATAAAGTTCACGTCCTCGAATTTATGTGAGGAGGATATACGCCAATACACATACATAGGCAAATCTCCATGTTTCCAAAGACTTAATCTTATCAGATATATATATCACTCACGATGTTTTTAGCGCAAATAACACGATCATACAATTATTTATGTTACAAAGGTCAGGATTGTTCCTGTACCTTCCAAAGTTAAGTTTCATTATTATTCGCTTTTGGTGTGTATTTTAACTATTTTTATTTTTCTAAAGTTTAATATAAGCAGTTGAATAACCTAATAAAAAATAAAGAAAAATATTTCCTAGTTTTATAATTAATTTCCAATAATCAAACGCTAAAATAACTTATCTCAATGGGACGATAAGCGAAATAAAACACACATGTTACACCATGTTGAAAAATGTTTAACAGCGGTAAACAAGATGGACCCACTGACTTACAGAGCCAGTGACGTAACGAAGGCCGGTAGAGGTCACGAGACCTCTGCATTGTAAGAGCTTTCTTTAGCAACTCTTTTGAACTTTTAATTTGCAATTATGCGAACCATATTTTTTTAATAAGATTATACTTATGACGACCTATGTGGCTCAGTGGTAAGCGCGTTGGCGCTCAAGCCGGAGGTTGCGGGTTAGAATCCCGCCAGGGAACAAAAATATTTTCTAAGTTCCTGGTTCCTGGATGTGTATTAAATATATTGTGTATTATATAATAAAAATCTTAAATATATGTATGGTATAAAAGTATTAAATATATTTCCGTTGTCTGGTACCCGTAACACAAGTTCTTCGAGAACTTAAGACGGGATATCTGGCCGCGTGGTAAGACGTGGTGTGAAATCGTCCATAGATATTATTATTATAAAAAAAATTGTATCTAAATAGATATTTTTGTCCTAGGTAATTTTAGAAAAAAATTCTATATTAGGAAATTACGGGATTTATAATTGCATTAAAAGTAGTATACAAAAATAGTAACATCTTAAATTCATCGAACCTATGACCTATAAACTTCGCGTCTTAACTCGTACATTTTATGTTTGGTTAACGTGACCTTCGATAAATAAACATATTAGTTAACTCCAGTAGCTGCTTTATAAATACTGATTGGAATAAAACCTTGTAATGTCGTTTGTTTTAATAAAACTAGCTATTTCCTTCTGCTTTGCTTAAATTTTAAGAAATTGATAATATTCCAATACAATTAAGAATATAAATTTTAAATTTTAATATAAAATTCAATACAATTAAGAAAATAAAGAAGCACTTTATTTATAAATATTTAAAAATGGAGTCAGTTTGTCCGCGATAAATTGTTAATCTACTGAACCGATTTTAATTAAATTTGTACACTGTGTAGTTAAATTTGTAATTTTAATATCTCAAATGAGAGATGAGAGTTTCGGATGCGATAGGTGCTGTTGTAAGTGGCACGACGTCTGGCAACTAGCAAATCCTATACCTACTTAAAATAATAACCTTCCCACTGGCATATAGAACAAAAAGAAGATAGATAAATTATCATAGTAATAGTACTTGTATAAAATATATAAGGAGTTTAAAACACAATAAAACCGATACAAAACATTCAAATATTTTATATCTATTTCGCAAAGGACAAGTTAAGAGTTGTCGATATTTCTCATCAGTAACTCTCCACAGGTGAATAATAAAATAACGAAACAGACATTTATATTGAACTTACAAGACAACCTTTGGTATTCGAAACCACGATCGCTCGGAATATACTATTTAACTATATTATTATCAGTAATTCATTTTTGAAACCTTTTTTGGTCATCATTAAGATCCAATACAAAATTAAAGTGTAAAGGATTCCTTGTATAAGTTATAATTCTATCTTAATACAGATTTTTTCTGACACATTACTTAGCTTTTACGCTATTCTGACATAGCCTTAGATTAAGGAAACCAGAAAGACATAATGAGATGTTAAAATTGTGTTTTTATTTAATGTGGCACTTAAAAATGATTATCTGAAATCAATTGAATTTAAGACCAACGCTAACTGAGATGGTTGAACAAGTTCAGTTTTTCTAATATCACTGAGATCTGATATGATAATTATTTACTAACAAACCGAACAATGATAGATTCGAAGCCGAGACTCCCCGCGTAGAGGATTCTCTCTTAATTACTAAACCGGGCCGTAAATTTTTAACTTAATGATGTTAGGCAAATGTTAATGATATCCATATTTTTTTATTCCTCAATTCAAACTTAGATAAGATTTTAATTGTATCGTAGTAAAGTATCTTCCCATGAGTGTTAAAATTATTTACTTATTATTTGTTTTATATATAACAATTCGGTCATGCTCTTTCTGATATAGCGCATAGATGTTTAAAACAACAAAAAAAAATTAAAACAACAGCAAAAAATATAGACCTAAAAGATACAGGCTTCCTATCTCAGACACCCTCTTAAATTTATAAATATAAGCTAATATCTGTGCTAAACAATAAAATAGTAAAATTATAGTATTTTCTATAACAATAACAATAAAAACACAATTCAGATAGTCACTGAATGTAATGCACTATAGCTTACCATCTTTCCTCTAGTGCTATTTCACTGCATAATCACAAACGCGGCTACCCGTGCGCGTGCGCAGTCACTTTTGACATGCGCGCACGTCTTCACTATAATATATAGCGTTTTGCCGACACACAAGCTTTTATTTAGCTTTATTAATAATAACAATCATTATATTAATTGATAGATCCGGGTTTCAATTGCTAGCGTATTGATATTTTCATTTATAATGCAGAGAAAGAGTGTGCTATTGGACTTGGAAAGCAGTGAAAATAGTAGGCTTTAAGCTATGTGGCGCCATCTTTATCGATAATAGAGCTTTTCTTTCGAGTAGAGAATATGTATAAGAAATACATATTTTCGTCGTATTTAGAGAAAAAACTCGATCACTTTTGTTTTCATGAAATAAAATGAAATTCAGCACAGTACCAGAATATATATTTTTTTATATCAAAATCTAAACAGTTAAACTACCGGCGTCAAGTGACAGCTATGCTGTCGCGTTTCGTGCGGTTTGTGAGTTTCCAGTGGCCCGTTGTGGGTATAGGGAAAAAAAAGGCATCATCATAATCTTTGATTGTGCAGATGTGTACGGGCGTCGATAATCTTAAGCTTCGACTGCTCGTTTGTCCTCCTATGCTATATAAAACAAAAGTTAGTTAGTTTAAAGGTGCCTCTTTGAATGTTAAAGAAAATGTTGTTTTCATGGAAATAGAGCAGAATAAATAATAGTCAAAAAAAAAAACACGATTCAATAGCAAACCGAAAAAAATTTTGAAAATAAGTTCAATACAATTTAATATAATAAGTTCAATGGATTAACAAAATGTTCAGTTCGGTTTGCTATTAAAGCGCGTTGTTAGTTCCTTTTTTTAAACTAAGATATAGTATTTTTTTAAATTAATTTACACTACTCAACGGCAATCACTTTAGAATGAGTGAGAGACTAAAAACCACACAAGTGATAACTTGCGCGGTACGCCTTCCTAGCATGTGCTATCCTGATTATCCTGATCAGGATATTGGAACAAACTTATTAAATTATTGTATTGTCATCGGTCCTTCAAAAGTGTGTAAAGTTTCAATTTAATCTGACGTCTTAAAGTGGGTCAAAATCAAGTCTGAAGGAGTCGGTTACAAACAAACATACATACAGGTGAAGGACTGAACTGGATTTTTTTCCAATAGTTATTAACCTGGGTCTGTTAACTACTGGAAAAAAATCCAGTTCAATAAACAAAAGAATGCCTTTTTCCGCCGGGAAATGCTCTTAAAGTGGGTCAAAATCAAGTCTGAAGGAGTCGGTTACAAACAAACATACATACAGCTGAAGGACTGAACTGGATTTTTTTCCAATAGTTATTAACCTGGGTCTGTTAACTACTGGAAAAAATCCAGTTCAATAAACAAAAGAATGCCTTTTTCCGCCGGGAAATGCTCTAAGGCATCCCGCTGGGGAGGGCGGACTCCGCGGGGGAGGGGAACTCCGCGGGGGAGGGGAACTCCTCAGGCGGATAATTATGTGGGACTCGCTGCGCCCGAAAGATGGTAAGTGGACGCAGCTCTACCCACTAAAACCCGGCAAGTGCCACCAATGCCGCCTTTGTTGAGGTGCCCCGGATCTGTTGAGCAACAGGCTCGACGGCTAGTCAGTCCTCCAAGGGATCAACGCAACCTCCACATAGGGGTTGTCCCGCACCACTGAACAACCCCTCCTAGCGTCGGGACAGTGCAATGGGGTGAGGTTCCCATCCTCGCCTTATCCAGAGGGGAGGAAAGAGAATGGTCTTTCCTCCCCTCTTCTTATAAAATAATATGGCTGCTCTTTGTACCCCACAAAGAGCAGCCATATTATCTTCTCGGTTCACTTGGCTTCGCTAAAGGTGCTGGGTTCACCTTAGGCTACTGAGCTCCACCGCCACGACAAGGCTTGAACCATGGTGGGGAAACAAAAGGATACTTTAGGTCAGTATTGTCAAATTTGACATCTTTTTAATTTAACTCATGGTTAACTGTTTTTTTATCTTACTGGCGGCCAGCAGCTTCAAGCAGCGGTCCTCTGTTTGATCTTCGGTAAACAGATAATAATCTGTATGGACCTATACAGATGTTTCTTGTATTTATATATTTATATAAATAATAATATAATTCATCATCATCATCATCATCATCATCATCATCAGCCTCTATCCATCCACTGCTGAACATAGGCCTCTCTCAATGAACGCCAAGATGGCCGATCCCTTGCCACTCGCATCCAACACGGACCGGCCACCGCACGGAGATCGTCTTCCCACCTGGTCAATGGCCGACCAACACTTCGTCTACCTAAACGTGGCCTCCACTCTAGAACCTTATTGCCCCATCGGCCATCCGTTCTTCTGAGTGTGTGACCAGCCCACTGCCACTTCAACGAGCTGATTCTTTGCGTGATATCGGTTACCTTAGTTCTCTGACGGATGTCTTCCTTCCGAATCCTATCTGACAAAGAAACACCCAGCATAGCACGCTCCATAGCACGTTGAGCTACGGCAAACTTGCGGACCAGTCCTATATTTAGAGGCCACGCTTCAGCCCCGTAGGTCATCACGGGGAGAACGCATTGGTCGAAGACTTTCGTCTTCAAACTCTGCGGTATAGACGACGTGAGAATATAGCTAAGCTTCCTGAATGCTGCCCATCCCAATTGAATCCTCCTATCGGCTTCTCTCTCGAATTTATGTCGACCTAGTTGCAAAGTGTGCCCAAGATAGACATACTCTTGCACGACTTCGAGAGTTATGCCATCAACGTTAACCGGCCCAGGGAGAACGTGTTCGTTGAACATGACTTTCGTCTTGTCCAAGTTCATCCTAAGACCCACACGTCGGGAAGATTCATTCAGACTGTGCAGCATCTCCTGCAAGCCCTCCAACGACTCGGCCAGAATAACGATATCGTCGGCGAAACGAAGGTGTGAGAGATACTCACCATTAATGTTTATGCCACATTTTGTCCAGTTTAAAATCTTAAAGACGTCCTCCAAAGCATTAGTGAATAGTTTCGGGGAAATGACATCCCCCTGTCTCACTCCTCGATGCAATTGGATTGGTCTTGTTTGACCTCCCGGAACCAGAACGGACATAAAGGCGGCGTCGTATAATCCTCTCAACACTTCGACGTATCGCCAATCTACCTGACATCGCTGCAGAGGTTCCAGAACAGCCCAGGTTTCAACCGAGTTCAAAAGCTTTCTCATAGGTCCACAAAGGCAAGGCACAGTGGCTGGTTGTACTCATGGGTCTTCTGTACAACTTGCCTTATAGTGTGAATGTGGTCTATGGTGCTAAATCCTCTTCGAAACCCAGCCTGCTCCGGTGGCTGGAATCCATCGAGCTTTTTAGTGAGGCGGTTCGTCATCGACTCTCGAGAACAGCTTGTATATATGACTTAGAAGTGATATCGGTCTATAATTTTTAAGAAGGGAGTTAATCACCCTTCTTAAAAAACAAAACGATTTCACTTCCATGCCACTCCTTGGGGGAAATGCCCCGTTGAAGGACGAAATTAAAAATCTTTTGTAACTCTCTTAAAACAGGTTCGCCACCTGCCTTAAGGAGTTCAGTCGTAATTCCGTCCCTCCCCGGAGCCCTCCCCCCTTTAAGTTGCTTAAGAGCCAGACTAACCTCATCTAGGCTGATGTTCGGAAGCTCGGCGGAGAGGTGTCGTATTAGGCTAGCACGCGGATCGTTGTTTCGGGGATCAGGTTGAGGAGCATGGGACGCGTACAGTTTGCCATAGAAATCTTCGATCTCCGACAAGATCCCAGGCTTAGAAGAAACGGTCGCGCCAGTAGCGGTCCTAATCTTCGACAGGTGGCTTCTCCCGAGCTTTTCCACAAAAAACCTTCGACCCTCTATTCTGCTCAATTGCTTCGGTAATCCGTTGCGTATTTGAGCAGCGAAGGTCTCGGCGTATTAGTTTGCGGATCTGCTTCGACAGAAGCTTTACATCTGTAGAAGTGGCGTCTGTGTGTGCTCTGCGTTCCCTCATAAGACCGAGCGTCTCATCTGAGAGTTTGGATTTTCTGCCAGTACGCTTTCTCCTACAAAACCTTTCACCCACGACCCGCATGCAGTCCACCACGGCACCCAGTGCCTCGTCAACTGCCATTGTGGTTTCCGATATGTTAAGGCTATCGAATCGGTTCTTTAATTCCAATTGGAATTTTTGGAACCTACCACAGTTTGCCGGAAGTCAGGTCGGAGTGTAGACTTTATTAGACGGTCTCGCTCTCGCTGAAAGCTTGCATTCATAGATCCTCTTACTAGTCGGTGATCACTTCCGGTTTTGAACCTGTTGATCACAGAGACATCCCTGAATGCATGCCTTCGGTCCGTCATAATAAAGTCTATCTCGTTTCTCGTCACAGTATCGGGGCTTTGCCAGGTCCACTTCCTGTGGGGCTTCTTTTTAAAATATGAATTCATTAAAAAGAGTCCCTCTTTCTCGAGAAAGTTGACCAGCATTTGCCCCCTGTGGTTACGACTGCCGACACCATGTGGCCCTAAACACGATTCGATACCTGTTCGTACTCCTACTTTGGCATTGAAGTCCCCCATAACAACATTGAAGTGAACCTTGGAGGTATTGTGTAAGGCCCTGGAGACATCCTCGTAAGTTGCCTCTACTTCGTCGTCGGAGTGTGTCGAGGTTGGCGCATATACTTGTATCACCATGAGGCTGTACCTCTTGGTGAGTTTGAGTACAAGATACGCAACCCTACTCGACACACTCGAGACTTCGACGATGTTGTTGACAAGGGACTTGTGGACGAGAAAACCCACGCCGCCTTGGGATGGAGTGTCGCCTTCCCTGAAGTAGAACAGGTGACCCGAAGGCAGAGTTATGGTGTCCTCTCCTTGTCTTCGGACTTCACATAACCCCAAAACGTGCCATCGGATACTTCCCAGTTCCACCTCCAGTTCAACCAGGTGGTCATCGAGTCTCAACGTTCGTCCGTTATACGTAGCCAGGTCAAGTTGGTCGTAGCGATCCGTAGCCCGGGGATTCTTAGCACCCCCTGTCCCACCGTAACCTAGGCTGCTACCGTAACCAGGAACAGTGGGACGGCCGGGAACTAGGGGCCTTCTCTTGTGCCTGTAATTCATGAGGGGATTCATGCTCATAATTGCCACGCTAAGCAGGCGGATTGGCAATCGCAGATGATGATGAATTCGCATCGGTGGCACTGCTGCCTGCCGCCAATTCGATTGATGGTGCCGCCATCACTCGGTGCGATCGATGCTTAGTGATCAAGTCTATCTCACTGTCACGATGAGACAGACTGACACCAAGCAATCGATTCGCAGTATTAGCATCCTTGATGTTGGGGAGCTAAATGCCCTTTGACGACTTCTACGTCACCCTGGGCTGGTATTGGTGTAGGGGTATTCTTAAGCCGCCCCCACACAGCAACATATATAATTAATTATAATTAATTAATAATTATACAAATTTTTGTTAAAGGATTGTTTTGTTTTGATAACCACTGAACTCGCTCAGCACAAATATATTTTTAGTCGATATAAAGTTTTAATAATTTTATATACACCTGAACTACGCCAGTAGGTATCGGTGGTGTGTTTTTATGACGGTAAGTGGTCAGTTTCGCTCATGGACGTAAAAGTGTTCATCTTGTGCAAGCCCTGGCAACTCATGAAGACGTTGCCTATCCTGAGCTGTTGCCTGCCCTTTTGGCTTAAACACAGCAAAAACGTTCCGCGAGACAAAAATAAGCAAGTGTAGCGGCTTGTATCTTGGATTATATACAAATATAATCCCTTTTTTGTGGGACTCGCTGCGCCCGAAAGATGGTAAGGTGGACGCAGATATACTCACTTAACGCAGCGCTCTTCTCCTCGTCGTGCTGGCCCAGTGCGGGAACTATGGTCGTTTGCACCGGCGACGGTGTGTCTGGAGGCACTGTTTCGAGGCTTAAGGCACCCTGAACACATAAGGGTGCCTTTATACCCCGAAACTTCCGTAAACCCGGAAACTTAACCATTTGGTTTTTTATACGCGGGACATTTTTCGATACAAAAATGTGCTCAAGTAGGTATTCTATTTTTACCTTTTCTTAGGGAGGTTCTCCCTAAATTTAGTGACAAAGAAAACAAAGAACAATCCGCAACTGCATAACCTAGTCTCCTATCTTAATAGGAACATGCCTTCGTCTCTGAAACGGCTGTTAGTACTGAGATTACTCAGTACTAACAGTGTAACAGTGTAGCGCCGTGTATTATACACGGCGATACCAAAATTATAGACTGCTAATAATAAGCTAACACACATATTAACAGCTCATAGCACTTGAGCATATCACTTGCAATAGTTTGTTTACCGGTTTTACTACACATAAATAAAACTGAACACTGTTCGTTTGGGCGCGCTTATCTGTGGAAAATCAATTGTATTGGATTTAAAAAAGGGCAATTATAGGGTCTGCCAATAGAAGAAAGAAAGAGAAACTACACCTTCATTCGACAACCAATTGAAACTTTTAAGGATTTCTAAAAATTTTGATCGCACTTATAATATATACAACTAAGTGACACAGGAGACTCAAATTTATCCTTAATTTATCCTAGCGACGAAATTTAGCCAGGTTACGTAACGTAACTATCCCCATTCCTATCTTCCCTAACTTATATCTCCCTCTCAACTTCCGTAACGCTCTCGTCACGCATTCGCCAACTTACTCCCTAAGTCAACTGTAAAAAAGTATAAAATTTACTTCGAAAACATTTTGCGTTTGATAGCACACTTACTTATTTATTTTTTAGCAAAAACTTTTTTTTTTCTTTGCGGCGGCGGAAACCGGAAAATTATCTTCCCATTGCTTATAAGTTTTACGGTATAGTGTAGGTTTTGTAAACGTAGCTGTAAGGTTGGTTTATGACTGGTTTATTTAGGGTTTAAGCCTCATTTATTTATATTTACTTCCTGGCAATGAGATGGTCTTTTTTTTTTCGCGGTGTAAAATCATCATGGACTATCCCTCCGCTTAGGCACAGCGGAGGGGGTGTGCAGGACTTTAACCTGATAAAAGCACCCCGATGTTCTTCGTCTGATCTATAAGCGGGGTACGGGGTACACACTCTTGCATTCACCAGATCCCCCGCCTCCAGTCCTGACCTGTCAGTGGCAGATCTCTTCCTAGTCGGTACCTATTTCATTACTACCGATCCCTCCTGAGAGGCGCACGCGGAACACGGCGCGCCACAATCTCGGGCCTGTTTGATGTTAGGGCGACGGACTGCCCTACATCCGACGTCTATAGGCCAACTACTTATGGCGGTCGTTTTGCGCTCTTCTCCGGCGCCCAGTACGTCTTCTGCGAGAGGGATTTATTGCAGTAGCTTCCCTTTCCCTTTCTGCTACCTCCTTTGCGTGCGTCATGTACTCGCAATATGAAGCGACGGCATTCCACTTTGCTTCACTCTGGATCATCTCCTGAACAAGGTTTGGGACTGTAAGTCCATCTACTTTCACGACGTTGTTTTGGCAATGAGATGGTCTACGTTTTTGTTTCTTACCATATAATTTACACCCACCGTTTTTATTATAATCGAAATTATTTTTTTATATGATCGTAAAGTGTCAAGAAACAATCTAAAATATATATATTTTAAATGGTTGGAATATATAAATAAATTAATGGAACATTTTTATTTTAACAGCCTATGTAGCTAAGGTCTTTATTTTGAATCCAAGGGCTCCAATATTTTTATATATAAAGTATTGTTTTATTTTATGTGAAGTAAATAAAATATTAGTTTCCAACATTCTGTCACATAGTTCTTGTGAAGTGGCCAAAACCTCGGACGTGAAAAGATTGATCATTTTTTTTTTATAGCATAGGAAGGCAAACGAGCAGTCGAAGCATTTTGTCGAATGTCGACAAAAGGCCACCGGAAACTCACAGACCGCACGAAACGACAGCATGACTGTCACTTGACGTCGGCATGGCGTGCATGCAGCATGGCACTACATCTTACAATTACTACTCATTGATTAATAGTTGTTATATATAGAATAGTCATTACTGTATGTGATCTATTACGCCTTAATCATCCAGGTAATATCACCTAACCATTTTATTAAATTTTTTTGTCTCGAGGAAATGCTTTATACACATGTAGCCAGGATCTCGGGTAGATCCCAATATCAGCTCCTTCCATTTGACCGCGTCCAACGCCGTGCGGCTCGAATCGTCGATGATAATGTGATCTCCAATCGGCTTGATACCTTGGCGCTGCGTAGAGATGTCGGATCGCTCTGCATCTTCTACCGCATCTACCACGGGGAGTGTTCTGAGGAATTGTTCGGATTAATACCTGCGGCAGAATTCCACCACCGGACATCGCGTAAGAATTCCAAATTTCACCCACACCATCTTGATGTCCGGAAATCCACAACATCTAGATTCACTACAAATATATGGAATCAGCTGCCACCTATGGTGTTTCCGAACCGATACGACTTAGGGACCTTCAAGAAAAGAGCATACTCACATCTAAAAGGCCGGCAACGCACCTGCTGATCTCCTGGTATAGCGGGTGTCTGTGGATGTCGCTATTCACTTACCATCAGGTGAACCGACTGTCCGTTTGCCCCCTCTTCTATAAAAAAAAAAAAAAAAGATCCTGAGATATCACCTAACCATACTTAACGCTCTACGATACATAATATTGCAATAATGTGTTAGAAACGAAAGCAGTAACTACACGTGAAGGTAGCCAAAAAGCTTACTTCAGAGTGTTTTTAAATAGGCCACTTTAATATACGACTGATGAGCTCCTGAGTCATCAAGTGGAGACAGCCTATACACTCAACTTCTGGGCACCGGTCTTCTTTTCAAGTATCAGTTCGGTCTAATATGGGCTGGCTATCTTCACAGTGTTTCAAGAACTTCGTTTTATCAGGCATTTAAAATTTCTAACGATATTTAATTACCATCAGATTTTTCTTATAAATTAACAAGAGTACTTAGTAAATAGTAGTAGTTATCTAAAATGCATTTTTTTAATCATGATTATGTTCACTACTTTAAAACTACTACTATTAAAACGGTATATTTACGATATTTTTCATTTTTATTTTGTATTTTTTATCAGAAATGCTTTAGATCCTAGCAAATAATGCTAGGTGCACATTAACCAATTTTTCCGGAGTGAAAGCGTCGCTCAAAACCAGACCTCTTTTCTCAGAATAATTGTTTTAATAGTAAAAACATGGTAAACAAATTATTTATATCGAGTCTCGTGAGCAAGGCATGTGTAGAAAATGCCGAAACCATGAGCTCCACGAAAATATCTTACAGAGAAAATAGAGTGACTGGAGATATCATAAAAGCTTACAATTTTGAAAATAAACATAATTATAACTGCTTTGTGTCACTAGAGTGAGAGAGCTCTTCTTATTGACCCACAAAACATGCACTTTTCTGATTGAGGTCGAAATTTGTTGCATATCCTAATTATACACCACTTTGCACCATTTTAATATTCAGAGTCATCTATTGAATTAACATTAGTCACTCATTTCGCCACGGAATTTGGTAAAGTTTATTTAAATATTTTCGAATTGTATTTTTGCGAAATTGACCTTCAAACTGATCATCCTGATCAGGTTTTTTCCGAGTACTATAAATAAATAATAATAAATATTAACCAACACTCACACCACGCTAACCTTGCCCCGTGGTAAGTTCGTAAGAATTTGTATTTATATAATTTTAGGAAATTTATATAAACGTCATAATATATACACGTCTATGACGCGATGCAGAAATATATATTTATCATACAAATTATCCGTACTTGACGGGATTCGAACCCCTGAAGGCGTGAAGTATCCAGCAGCCTGACCACGCGACTACCCGGCCATCACTATATCGGTGATGAAGTTTTATCGAAAAAGTATGTCTGTAGCTAAAGTGCAACAAGGATCATACTGTGATTGAGTGGGGGGGGGGGGGCGTCAATTCGCTAGGGGTGTTGCCAGCACAATTCATTTCATCAAATATCAGGATAATTACACTAGTTTAAAACAATGCTAGCATAATAGTGCTTTATATTACTTATCGCATAATTTTGTGACATTGTACACGGACCAACACCTCAACCTGAGGTTTCACCATGTATACTATAAGGTATCCAAAAGAATTGTATAAATCTTAATAAACCACGATAAAATCCGTAAATTGTTCCAATACTTATCCTTAAAGCCCGGCACCGAGCGCCATACCCGGGACATAACTTACAGAAGTTACGAAACGTTTACAAAAACTATAACACTTATAAATCTCGCACCCACATTTCGTGTGTCACATTTAAGTCCGCCATTACCATATAGGTTTTATGTGATTTACAACTGTATTTAAATATATGATCATCAAACAGCATCGTTTGTTCTGCATTACACTTTTTTAAACTTGGTCTATGAGCTATGGTCTCGTTGGTAAAGATGGAGATCTCGATGGAGAAGAAGTGAGAGGACGAGGTAGCTTGTCATGTATGTCCCGTGGTAGGTTTGTAAGATCAAATGTTACAAGTTCAATGTAACAGAAATTTTAGGAAATCTTGTGTCCACTTTGGACAAGGGTGAAATAATTATCACCATCGTTCTATGTTGATGTTTCATGATGCTGTGTTCATAACAGTTGATTGTTTTTTTTATGGCATAAGGAAGCAAAGGAGCAGTCGGAGCCTTACATGGTGACTACCGACACTCATACACATCTGCACAACCAAATTATGCAGATACGTCCTCCTCTTCCCGGTCCTCCACATGGGCCACCAGAACCTCACATATCGACTCGATATCACGAAACGCGACATCATAGCTGTTACTTTATGCCAGTGTTATGTGAGGGAGAGGTTTACCGGTGGGAGGGAAGCGCTGTGCCGCGCTCCCGGCTGCATGGGTACCACCATCTTTGCTGTGTTTCGGAGAGAAGGGCAAGACAGGTAGTGTAATTACTGGCACCGAGACTTAACATCTTATGTCTCAGGATAGGCAACACATAGATTTACAAGACATAGTTGCCTGGGCTCGTTCCAGGTAAACTAGTTTATGTTCATGGGCGACGACGACCACTTACCATCAGGTGGCACGTTTGCCAGTTTGCCTATCTAAGTAACATAAAAAAAGAAGGTACCACCCGGTCGTGCCGGCCCAATGCGACTGCAATGCAGCAAACGCACTACCTCTTACAATAGTGGAATTTAATTTAATTTCTTCTTGGAGGTTTTACATAATACCATAAAAATACGACCTTGGTATTGAGTTCAAATGAAACATAAACATGGACAACAAAACGTAATACTACCTATGTCAAAAAATAATAACATTGTAAAAATATGGTAACCTGGTTTTATATGGTATTCCAATTAAGACTTAATAAAATTTAGAGCGCGCGTTTGGAAAAATTTCAATATTCTATACGTTTGTTATATTATGTATATCATATTTAAATGATGACGGCAGCTGATAAATAGATGAAAATTACATGGTGTAACTTGCTTAAATCATATTAATATCTTTACTAATGTTAATATAAAAGTAACTCTTTCCTCCTAAGCAACGGATTTAATTTAGATATTTGGCAAATAGATAGATTAAACCTAAAGTGAGAATATAAGCTATCCAAATAAAACAATCTGTCCGGATGTGGCTATAAAATGTTTTTTTTTTTTTTTTTTTTTTATGTTAGTTGGATAGGCAAACTGGCAAACGTGCCACCTGATGGTAAGTGGTCGACGTCGCCCATGAACATAAACTAGTTTACCTGGGACTAGCCCAGGCAACTCATCTATGTGTTGCCTATCCTGAGACATAAGATGTTAAGTCTCGGTGCCAGTAATTACACTGCCTGTCTTGCCCTTCTCTCCGAAACACAGCGAAGCTGTTTCACGGGAGAAATAAGCAAGATGGTGGTACCCATGCAGCTGGGAGCGCGGCACAGCGCTTCCCTCCCACCGGTGGGAGGTGTTAATGCGAGGAAAACGATTAGTGACATCCTGTGTAGCCTTTTTTTTCTTTTACCTTTGGTGAGGTGGAGGTTGAGCAAATAGGGCACTTCTTATAAGAGGTGTACAAAGAGCCCCCTCGGCTCGATTCGCTTCGCCCAAGATGCTGGGCTCACTCTAGCCTACTGAGCCCCACCGCCACGACAAGGCCTGAACCATGGTGGGGAGCCAGTGT
Source organism: Helleia helle (assembly GCA_963853865.1). Taxonomy (NCBI): domain Eukaryota; kingdom Metazoa; phylum Arthropoda; class Insecta; order Lepidoptera; family Lycaenidae; genus Helleia; species Helleia helle. The sequence goes on along the minus strand of OY971425.1, from coordinate 1,989,412 downwards.
AACCTAATTTATTCTACAATATAACTATATAGTATATATAAATATAACTTGACAGGCTATTTAGATTTTAGCAGGATATACCAACTCAGAAAGCCCCAGTAGGCCTAATTTCATACAAAAAATCTTCATACATTAACATAAACACGTTACAATTAAAAACCTTTCACTTGGCCATTCTTAAGTTTATTGCACAACATTCTAGATTTAAAAAATAACATTTGCAAATCCAACAAACAACCATCAATTAAGAACTATGATATAAGCAAAATTTGACTACAAAGCTAGTAAAAAGTATACAATCATCATCGATATCAGCTTTAATCGCTAGACTGAAGCTTTTAATGAACACCGAGACGGTCATTATCCACCACCACCCCCCTTCTTCAACTCAGATCCTTCGATCAGCTACTTTTTAGGGTTCCGTAGCCAAATGGCAAAAAACGGAACCATGTCTGTCTGTCTGTCTGTCTGTCCGTCCGTATGTCACAGCCACTTTCTTCCAAAACTATAAGAACTATACTGTTGAAACTTGGTAAGTAGATGTATTCTATGAACCGCATTAAGATTTTGACACAAAAGTAGAAAAAAAAAACAATAAATTTTGACTAAAACTCAATTTTTTTTTCATCAAACCCATTCGTGTGGGGTATTTATGGATACGTCTTCAAAAATTTTATTTAGGTTTGTAGTACCATTTTATTCTAAACTGAACAGTTTGCGCGAGAGACACTTCCAAAGTGGAAAAATGTGTGTCCTCCCCACCCTGTAACTTCTAAAATAAGAGAATGATAAAACTAAAAAAAATATATGATGTACATTACCATGTAAATTTCCACCGAAAATTGGTTTGAACAAGATCTAGTAAGTAGTTTTTTTTATACGTCATAAATCGTAAACCGCAATTTACCTTTCATCCAATCTACTCAAATATTTATATATTAGAGAGAAAAACATTTAATTCCATAAATACAAACCTAAATTTTTGTTAAAGTGTCTAATGTTGTATATTATGTAATGGTACGGAACCCTTTGTGCGCGAGTCCGACTAGCACATGACCGGTTTTTTTTTATATAGAAGAGGGGACAAACGGATAGTCGGTTCACCTGATGGTAAGTGAAGAGCGACATCCACAGACACCCGCAACTGCATGGAGATCTTCATCCCATATTGTTGGATAGAACGTCCGCCTTCCCGCCTCCACTACATAATCTTAGTGGTCACTGCTACAGGTGGCGGTGACCACTAAGGTATCAAATATCACATATGACTTAGGGACCTTTAAGAATGATACTTATATTTAAAAGCAATGCACCTGCTAATCCTCTGGTGTAAGAGGTATCTTTATCGATGATCTTTCATTTTAAAATTCTTAGAAAAAACTTTTATTCAGCTAACCGTTGTCTGGTCCTCCTCTAATGATCAGTTCAGTGACTATACCATCATCTTCATCACAAGACCAGGATCTTTCGTTGAAGTTGACTAACAACCGTTGACGTGCAATAATTTCTTAACACTCATTAACTTTGTTTGTTCTAACGCAAAAACTCGTAAAATATTTACACAAAAAATGTTTTCCTCCATACCTTCATTGTGTGTTCTACAGATATTGCGTTTTAGGTTTCTATAGTATTTCACGTGAAGACAAAAGTTCCCGCCAAAAACGCTATGACGTCATATGGGAGATATGACGTCACAGGACCGAAAGAGACTAATAGGAAAAATTGTTACTGTAGATAGGCATTTCAGAAATTAGTTATCTGATGTTAAATTTTCAACTTATAGATCATAATATTAAGCTATTTCACTTCAGCTCTCCTAGGGCTCAAGGACTCTTAAATACCTTGGTGTAGGTAAGTAATTTTAATACGATTTACTACTTCTAAATTTCATACACATTATTGCTAATATTATAATTGGTGGCGAATGTTATTGGTGAGGTGTTAACGAAGAAATACATAATAGGGAAAGATCGCTAAGTCTTTAGTACAGGTAACATAGCCTTTTATTTCTCAAAGATCTTTAAAGCTCTTGTCGGCCAGTTGTCTGTAACATGGGTGCCGGTCACTTACCATCAAAACCGGATGTAGCGTTGTGTCTAAAAATAAATTTATAGTAATATATATTTGCATAGCAAAATATTTTTATCATTGAAAACATTTATAGAAACAAATTTAATGTAAATACCTAATTATTATAATGATGTACGTCTTACCTTATAAGCGTATTATTAGTAATTAAGCATTATTAAAGTAAAGGACTGATAACTGTTTTGGAACAAGGTAAAGAAAGTAATTAAAAGTTATACACAATAATATAAACAAAACATTTAAAATTTTTGTTTAAAATCCGAATATCTGTGTACAATTACACTACGTCATCGAGCATATATAACCAGATAGAGTAGTACCGTGAGCCATAAAAATCTGAAAGTGGACTGAAACCGACCAGCGATCTGTATGTACATCCCATCTTCCAATCATCCTTCAATGGTCATCAGACAACCAATCAGAGCGCAGAACGGACGCGGCGCGCAGCACGATTTTGGCGATTTTTTTTTAAATTTAAAACACATATTAACATTACCCCTCTATTCCGGCTATATGCTCGATGAACCACGTACACTAGTCCGTGGATGGGTATTGACCATCTATGAGAAAGCTTTTGAAAGGTTGAATGAAACGCTGTTCTGGAAGCTCTGCAGCGATGTCAGGTCGATTGGCGATACGTTGAAGTGTTGAGAGGATTGTACGACGCCGCCTTTATGTCCGTTCTGGTTTTGGAAGGTCAAACAAGACCAATCTAATTGCATCGAGGAGTGCGACAGGTGGATGTTATTTCCCCGAAACTGTTCATTAATGCTTTGGAGGACGTCTTTATGACTTTAAACTGGACAGAATCTGGCATAAATATTAACGGCGAGTATCCCTCACACCTTCGTTTCGCCGACGATATCGTTATATTGGCCGAGTCGCGGGTGGGCTTGCATGCTGCACAGTCTAAATGAATCCTACCGACGTGTGGGCCTTAGGATGAACTTAGACAAGACGGAAAGTCATGTTCAACAAACACGTTCTCGGAAGACGATCTCCGTGCATGTCCGTGTTGGATGCGAGTGGCAAGGAGCTGATGATGACGATGATGAATTCGTAAATAGAATATTCGTTGTCGTACGGATTCCAACTAGCTAACTACCTTGGAATAGTTATACCTACAAACCAATACGCTACGCCGTAAAATCTATACACATAAAAGCGAAAGTTTAAATAGGTAGGTATGAAGATGGATTAATGGTTTTTTTATGTTATTTGTATGTTGTTATATTTTTTTTTATGTTATTTGTATGTTGTTGTATTTTTTTATGTTATTTGTATATTGTTATATTTTTTTATGTTATTTGTATGTTGTTATATTTTTTGTAATGTTATTTGTATTATAATGAAACACTTTTTTACGGATGATTGGAACACAGATGGCAGACTTAGTGTAGCGTGTGTCTGTGAACATAGTCTTGACAAAGCTCGCCATTATATCAGATTTGATAAACCACAAGTCCTCGCAAAAGAACACCGATTCCAACCAAGGATGATCCGTGAGGCTATTGAAATTAAAAAACATCCTAATTTCAATAGAGAAGAAGGCTGGCTCTTACCACCTGCTTGGGATCCCATTATTAATATCATAAAATCAAAATCCAAGCATAATATGTCACAGATTAAAGATACAGTTAGCACTTTCTGCGTAGATAGGACTAACCAAAATATTGATGTATCATAGGGTAGTTTCGAATAACTTTGTAACATTAGGACGTATGACACCTCAGTCCTCCCGTGACCATGGTTGCTGTAAAGTATCCGAAACGTCGGGCTTGTAAAAATCTTAATAAACCGCGATAAAATCCGTAAAAAAGTGTTTCATTATAATGAGTGAAATTCGCGTAAACATTAGAAAACAATATGTTATTTGTATGTTGTATTTTTTTTATGTAAGCGGACAGACGAGCCACAAGCTGGTAAATGGTCAGCGTCGCCCTTAACATCGCCCAAATAATTAATTTGTTGCCAACTCTAACACATATGTTAAGTCTCTGTATCTACCAGTTATTTAATTACACTGTCTTGCCCTTCTTTCTAAAACACAGCAGAGTTGTTTCACGAGAGAAACAAGGTGGTACCCCAGCAAACGGGAGCTTGGCACGCCGTAACCTTTTTTTTTTTAAAAAAAAGAGTGAATAGGTACCTTCTACGCAAGCGTGCTCCACCGTCGGCCACGTCATCACTTTCCATAAGGTGAGACAGTGGCCAAACGCAATCCTATCAATGATTTAAAAAAAATGCATTTAGGCCAATAGCCTCTGGTAGGTTCCTGACCCCATATGGGACTTGCACTCGGCAGAGCCCTACCCAAACTTAAACCACTGATAGAGCCTTTCGCCGCTTTTGGAGGGTCCCGGATCTGCAGGCAATAGCAACCTCAGCAACAGGCTAGCCCCGGCAAAGGCCAGACTACTCCTCGTAAGGGGAGTACCCCTGGGCAGTAGCCCAGCCGCCATTAAGCAGTCCTAGGGTGTAACCCTACGGGTTCATATTTGTTATTCAATTGCGCCAAAACAGCCGTACGGCATCGAATGAAATTTTGCACAAAGATAGATTTCAGTCATGAATCCCTAGATTCCCATTGGATAGGTAGTTGCGGGCAAAATCGGGTGGAAATATTTGTATCAATTCAGTTAAATACTCATTCATTAATAATAAACAATTTCATACTACCTTTGTCTGTTTGTGGCCTCTTTTTAGTTGTTTTTGTTTGTGAGGTCATACATTGACCTCCCGTTCATAGTTATCATCAGCCCGCTAATCATCCATGGCATTGGTGGCGACTAACAGTTAAGTAAATTCGTATCAAAAATTATTCCATTCCTATACATTCCTTTGCGGTTTATACAGAGTGTACCACAGAAATCTAAATAATAAGACAATTATATTTCTGTGGAGTGTATGCATCTAGAATAGCATAAAATAATATTCTACAACTTTGAAACTGTGCACATGAAAATATATAAGTTATTAAAAAACAAGTTCCCTTGAGATCACACACACAAAAAAAAATGTATTATTCTATATATATTTATCATTTTTAAATTTCATTTCCTTTCATCATACCGATGTAAATGATGCATTCGTAAACAATGCTGAAATACTGTGAAAAATGGTAAACATCCCGTTGTAAATAGTTTTAAAACTAACCATGCTAACTTAACAAGTAAACCTTTATACAGATTTGGACGTTATAAGTAAACTCGCAGAGGCCACATGCCAGTATCAAAGAAATAAATAAATATCTTTTTAATTGTTTTTTTCGAACAAGCCTATGTTTTGATTTTATTCAGCCTCAGTCGTATCAAACTATGCTAGGTCTTGTTCAAAACAGAGAGCAACCTGTATATCGATACTTGTCAAAGCTATTTTTATCGATTTTACTTTGCATATATTTTTAGTAATGCTTAGCGCCAGTTACCTACTCAAGAAAAAAATTAATGATATATGTAGTTTTTCAACATAATTAAAACGCGAGCTTTATATTGCCTAGTTGTGTCTCCTCGATATAAGGAGAATAAACGTCCGATTCGACCAACCGTTTAAAATATTTTATTTCGTAGGTAACAAACTTTTATAGGTACTTGAAACAAGACATCAAAAAGTCAGTGACCAACCCGACGCCAGGAGGCCGTGTGGTCGCCGACTGCACGGTTGACGGGGGGCATAGCCCCCCACTTTTACAAACGAAAAGTGAGCCAAATGGGCTCACACTAATCCGATGTAGCATTAGGGCCTACAGGGCCGTTAGCATAGATCCATCCGAAAAAAAATCAAAAAGTCAGTGAACATTTTCACTGACTTGTTGATGTCTTCAAAAAATCGTCTAAGATGCAGGCTCTCCTTAAGAAAAACGAGAAAAAACTTTGGGCTTGCTCTTTTAGCTATCTGGGTCAAAAATAAAAAAAAATATATAATATATTATACATACATATATTTCAGAATCTTATTCGAATGTGTACTTCTATTTGAAAATCGAGTCCTTTATTTGAAAAAGCCCAAACATTAATATATTTAATGGTTAATTTATTAATGACGGTTAATTTATGAATGATGATATTATGTTAGTGTCACTCAATGACAGAGGTCAGCACTTCGTATTAGCTGTCATTTAGTCGTTATTAGGCTTACATGCTTTAATTATGTAGGCCTCTATCCGTCCACTGCTGAACATAGACCTCCTTCAATGAACGCCAAGACGACCGACCTCTCGGCACTCGCATCCAAGATGGCTACTGCTGGTCGACCGAACCCTTCAGTTTCGGCTTTGCTTAGATGATTTTGCTATATCTCGACGACCTCTGTGGCTCAGTGGTTAGAGCGTTGGCGCTCAAGCTGAAGGTTGCGGGTTCGGACCGCGCCAGGGAATAAAAAACTTTTCTGTGTTCCTGGTTCATGGATGTGTATTAAATATGTGTATTTTAAAATAAAAATCACAAATATATGTATAGTATAAAAGTATTAAATATATTTCCGTTGTCTGGTACCCGTAACACAAGTTCTCCGAGAACTTACCACGGGATCAGATTGACGTGGTGTAAAAGCGTCCATAGATATTATATCTATTTGTATAATGTATTATGCCTATTTGTATATTTTAAGAAGGCTTCTAGTTTGGTGTGAGTGACAGTGGTCTAGTGGGTACAGGCTCGGCCTCTTGCCTGAGAGGTCCGGGTTCGATCCCAACCCCTGTGAGGCCTAGAAATGGGTTTTTCTAAATTTCTAAGTGCACCTGACCATGAGACCATCGCTTCCTCGTCGGTGAAGGAAAATCGTGAGGAAACCTACATGCCTGATGAGATTAAAAGTCTTTGAAGGTGTGTGAAGTTCACCAACCCGCATTGGGCCAGCGCATTTGTGAACTATGGCCCAACACCCTCCTCACCTGATTTCGAGGAGGAGACCCGTGCCCAGCAGTGGGACATAAAAGGATTATTATTATTTATTACCCAACAAACTAGAATATATTTTCGCAGACCTCCATATTTTGGCATTGATATCAAAGTTTCATGAACAAGGCGTTCGTAGACTGGCGAAGTATCAGGTACCGCGAAATAAACATGAAAACTCCATCCCAGTTTAAACAGTTTGCTAGTAAATATAGCCATATTAGTTTAAAATCTTATACCTACAATATTTGCTATCAGTTATGACTTATTAATGTTATGAGTTCAAGGTTGTGTGGACTCAATGAGTTCACGTCTGACTGTCACGTTTATAGGTCACTTTGACCACATATTTTGACTCCTAAATGTCATTTATGTCATGATGGATAATAGTTGGATATATTGTAACAGTTTCTAAAAATGTAGAATGGATAACATCAGATTGAAACGGAACTAAATGCAACAGAAATCGTATGGGATCATTCAGTTTTTTAGTATTTATGTCCGTTTTTATCGGGTCGCGATAAAATCTGTAAAAAATGTTTGATTATAATAGGTCCCAGATGATATTGATTATATTTGCCTTTACAACTAGCATAAAAAATATAATTTATGGCTCGCGTTATTTTTCTATCTGGTTATAATATTATATGCCCTATGCTTTCAAAGCACCAACGGTAGTAGCGATGATGATGAAGATACAAAAATGTCTTACTCGCCACATATTTGAACGCGACATCCATTTAATTTAAATTTTTATTTATCTTACCTTCGCATTTTTCTACGATTGATGTTTTTTTATATTGCGCAAATGATCGGTTTTATTGTTATCATCATTTCATCATTGGCAATTGATGGACTCCTACTGAGCCCATCACTGATATTACTGACCTACTCAGCATGGAATAGGATTACCGCAACTATGGCAATATATAGTTTTTTTTTACGTTAGTTGGATAGGCAAACTGGCAAACGTACCACCTGATGTTAAGTGGTCGACGTCGCCCATGAACATAAGCTAGTATACCTGGAACGAGCCCAGGCAACTTATTTATGTGTTGCCTATCCTGAGACATAAGATGTTAAGTCTCGGTGCCAGTAATTACACTGCCTGTCTTGCCCTTCTCTCCGAAGCACAGCAAAGCGGTTTCACGGGAGAAACAAGCTAAATAGTTAATTATAAAATGAATTAATGAATATATACATACATTTGGCGACCTCTGTGACTCAATGGTTAGCGCGTTGGCGCTCAAGCTGGAGGTAGCGGGTTCGAATCCCGCCAGGGAACAATAAAAGTTTTTTGTGTTCCTGGTTCATGGACGTGTATTAAATATGTGTATTATAAAAATCTTTAATTTATGTACCTATAGTATAAAAGTATTAAATACATTACATAGTGATAATTTTGATTATACTTATATTCCACTTGAAATCAAACGAGAAGTTTATTTAGAGTTCACATAAAACCGTCCAAGTTGGGTTTGTAAACTTCACACTGTCAAAAAGGATATACAAATATAATGATGAATTCGTTCATGTGAAACTATATATATAAGAAAGTGTACTTATATGGAATTAAAAAAACCCAGAACCGCGAGTGTGACGCACGTGCTAAGGATTCCGAAAAACGTTTTTGAATGTAAAACAATAATTTGTCAAGATGTTGAGCCATGCTTTGCAGCCGAATTGGGCCGGCAGGACCGGGGTGGTATCTATCACTCACATAACACTGGCGTCAAGTAACAGCTATGCTGTCGCGTTTCGTGCGGCTTGTGACTTTCCAGTGGCATTATAGTGTAAAGGAGGGCAACGCATCTGCAAAAATTTTAGTTGTGCGGATGTTTATGTGTGGTCGGTGGTCACCATAAGGCTCCGACTGCTCGGTTGCCTCCTTGTGACATAAAAAAAATGAACAGTTCTCTATTTTTTTCCTTTACATATATTAATTATCAGACCTAACCTTTTAGCCAATTTCTTCATCATGAATACCTTCCCTATGGTTTGACCAAAAACCGACAGACGGACAAGTGATCCTATACGGATCCCGTTTTGTCATTTTAAACGGAACCCTAAAAGGATCAGTATTGCACAGCATCAAACTTTGGATCTCAGATTTCACTCTCGTCACCACTTGGCTATCTCAGCTCTAATACACTTTATTCAACACCTGTGTTATTAACTACAATATATCAACAATTAATAATGTAGATAAATGTTGGAATAGATGATATGAAATGCGGTTAACATTTATAATGATAAAGTTGTGAAACACGGCATTTAATTTAAATCCGATTACAGTAAACATAACTTTATTTCCGTGTGAGACATACCACAGGATAGAACAGGATAGTCGATATAGGATAGCCGGGAAAGGATAGTCGAGACAGGATAGCCGAGACAGGATAGCCGAGAAAGGATAGCCGGGACAGGATAGCCGAGACAGAAACGCCGGGATATGATAAGTCTTTCCTGTACAAGTGCGAACCAATATTTTATTCCTTCTCTTTCTCTTGAACGTATTGTTTTAAGTCTCAGCGAGGTTAATTTTCTAACATGCCCCCACTTCTTCTTCCTTATTATTTCCATCCTTTCCTTCTTGTGTGCTTTAAAGGTGGATTTTCCTAAATTTTCCAGTTAAACCTAGACCTTCTCCAGCGCCTGCCCAAGGTAAAGGAAGACACGAGGAGGAAACATCTTTATGATTCTTCTCTGATAAGGGCAGGACAGGCACTGACCAATTAATGGCCTGGGCTAGGGTGTTCATAGGCGTCGTTGACCGCTTACCAGCTATTTTGTTTTTTTGTTTCTTTTACCAGGAAATGCTCTGAGGCATCTCGCGGAGGAGTGGGTCTCCCCCGGCAGGTATGTGGGACTCACTGCGCCCGAAAGCTGGTAAGTGGACGCGGCTCTACCCATTATAACCCGGCGAGTGCCACAAATGCCGCCTTTGGTGAGATGCCCCGGACTTGTTGCTCTGATGCTCTGTGATGAGCAAACACCTCGACGGCTTTCAGTCAGTTTTGCTAAGGACCGACGTCACCTCCACAGAGGGGCTGTCCCGCACGACAGAACAACTCCTCACAACGTCGGGACAGTACAATGGGGTGAGGTTCCCATCCTCGCCCCTTGTCCCCCTGCTCTTTTGTCTCTTTTTATAAGAGGATACAAGGAGCAGCTCCCTTGGCTCAATTGCCTTCGCCCAAGGTGCTGGGTTCACCTTAGGCTACTGAGCCCCACCGCCACGAAAAGGCTTGAACCATGGTGGGTTAGTCAGTTTGCCTACCCAGCTAGCATAAAATAAACCAAAATTTCTACGCTCGTTTTTAACATACGTATATAGTCGGTTACCACATTTTATTCGTTTTAGCCGAGGTCAACCACTTATAAATTGATAATAGCAATCGCTTCTAGTAAATGCTATTTGATAACCTGAAGCTGGAAGACTTAATGGGTGCTATAAATAAATCATTAAATGTTATCATTAAAAACTAAGCATCTTACCTAATACGTAGCACGGGTCCTTGAAATTAAGTTTAGAGGTAAGGCAAAAGTCTACCTAATACCCCAATCCGAACTTCACACTTCAAAGACTGAATACTTTTAATTAAATTCGTTGCGGGTCCCAAGGCAGTTTTAACGTATCCCTCGGGCTCCCTGAAATCGTATCAAAGGGTCATTTAGTGGTTACCGCTGTCGATCCTGGCTATACAGGAGTAGGAGCGGTGGGAACGAGTGGTGGGCCTAGCTCGTTTTAAAAAAGCATGCAGGTTTTTCTTCAAACGATTCAGGCCTCGATGTATTTCTTTTAGATTGTTTAGAGGTCAAAACTGAAATCGCTTGTCCCTCATGATCTAAAGAAATCCACCATCATCCTTTCTTCTTTCGTGAAACAGCTTTGCTATATTGCTTGACGACCTCTGTGGCTCAGTGGTAAGCGCGTTGGCGCTCAAGCCGGAGGTTGCGGGTTCGAATCCCGCCAGGGAACAAAATTATTTTCTGTGTTCCTGGGTCATGGATGTGTATTAAATATGTGTATTATATAATAAAAATCTTAAATATAATATAAAAGTATTAAATATATTTCCGCTGTCTGGTACCCGTAACACAAGTTCTTCGAGAACTTACCACGGGACCAGATTGACGTGGTGTAAAAGCGTCCATAGATATTATTATTATTATCAGATTGTATACAGAAGGGCAGATTATGACGTTATTTACGGCCCCACCATGGTTCAGGCTTTGACGTGGCGGTGGGGCTCAGTAGCCTAGGGTGAGCCCAGCACCTTAGGGAAAGCTAATTATTCAGCCGAGGGGGCTCTATGTTCCCCTCTTATAAGAAGAGGGGATAAAAGAGCAGGGGGCAAGGGGCAAGGACGGGAACCTCACCCCATTGTAGTATCCCAACGTTGGGAGGGGTCCTTCTGTGGTGCGGGACAACCCCTCTTTGGTTGCCGTCGATCCCTAGGGGACTGACTAGCCGTCGAGGTGCCCTGTTTGCTCATTAGATCCGGGGCACCTCATGAAAGGCGGCATTGGTGGCACTCGCCTGGTTTTAGTGGGTAGAGCTGCGTCCACTTACCAGCTTTCGGGCGCAGCGAGTCCAACATTTTTTATTATGGGCTAGGCCCACCACTCGTTCCCACCGCTGCTACTCCTGTATAGCCAGAATCGACAGCGGTAACCACTAAATGACCCTTTGATACGATCTTTGATACGTTTTAACGTATCCGAGGGATACCGTTAAAACTGCCTTGGGACCCGCAACGAATTTAATCAGAAGAATTCAGGAGGATTAGGAAAATTTCCAGTTTCCCTCCCCGGTTAAAGCGGGAGACAATACGAAATTGGAATGACTTACAAGAGTCAAGAAAAGACAGCAGCCAGGGGAAGCCCAGCTGCAATGCACCACACACCACAGTCTACAAATATCTGTATAGTATGATTAATATACATGTATATCAACTATGAGTTATTATGTATAATTTAGTGATTATCATGGTTGAAATAATAATTGTTGTTTGAATGTGGGTTTGTATTAATTATAAGTCAACTAATATCTACATAGTGAAGTAATATACTAGTGTATATTAACTATGAGCTATTTATGTATGACTTGGGGATATGTTATGTTTCCAGTAATAGTTGTGACAAAATCGCTTGAATGCACGGAAGTTTTTCACGTCGTCCACGAGATTGCTGTAATAAGTTACTCCCGATTTGCTACGGATGTTGTCGAGCATTAATGTTCGTTCATTTTGCCAAAGACTGCACTCCCAAAAAATGTGATTTGCGGTATGTTCCTGTTCATTGCCTTCCGTCGAATCGCCTAAGGGAGACGGTCCCACATACCCGCGTGGGGAGGCCCACTCCCCCGTGGGATACCTCAGAGCATTTCCCGGCGTTAAAGAAAAAAAGGACTTTATTTACGGCCCCGACTACCTACTACACTCACTATCTTTCCTTTGGCCACGTGACGTCATCCATGCATCGCCAAGCAATGCATGAATAAATTGCCGGAGCTACTTAAACATCTATATTCGTCATAGAAATTATTTGCATGTGACGATTTGAAACCAAGTGCGTCCTACCATCATGCAATCGACATTCTAAAAAAAGCTACGGAACCTTAACTCGTCATCCTAAGGTCCGCACCAAGTAACCTGCATATGCGAACATGCGTATACATGGCAGTGACTAGTTTTTATTGAACTTATTATTTCCGTAAAATAACATCAATCAATATAGCGGAGTTCAAGAGAGTTCAAGTACCTATGCAAATCACATTTTTAATTAAACTAATTAGCATAATATAATAAGAATTGCTAATAAGAAAATACGATACTTTTTTCAAATCCCAAATGATCCTAAATGTGTCTGTAATCATTCATTCATATTTCCGGATTATCAATATATTCATTTTTTATATTTAATTCTAAATAGTACTTAGTACCTTGTTAAGCTTCAATTTAATTTACCACCGATTCAAGAAACTGTAATATCCGGCGAAACGAAGTCACTATTATCAGAGCACTTATCCTTCGCGGAAGAAATATCCAGATTATGTACACTAAACACTACAATGTACACTATGATGGAGTATTTGGCTAAAAACTAGACGTCACGTTCTCAACTTTTAAAGTCTGTAGGTGGCGGTAGTCACTTATCATCTCTCGAGCCGCTCGCTCGTTGGTCATTTAAATTGTAAAAAAATGTGACATAATCCTAATGTTGGTCTCATGTCATCGTATGTACTTCGAAAAAAACGTTTGTAGGTTGCTTATAGAGGTATATGCTTGAAGGTAACCTTATATCCTAATCTCTAAGAATCAGGAGGACAGTATAATAGTATAATAATAATAATAAGGAGGAAATATTGACTGACTACTGTCAAAACGGGCTTAGAAAACTTTGAGTTCACCCGTCTCGAAGATCGTTACGCCAAACGCCAGCTCCTGGAATATATATATATATAATAATAATAATAATAATAATATCAACCCTTATATGTCCCACTGCTGAGCACGGGTCTCCTCCTCGAAATCAGGCGAGGAGGGTTTTGGGCCATAGTTCACCGATGCGCTGGCCCAATGCGGGTTGGTGATCTTCACACACCTTCAAAGACTTTTAATCTCATCTGGTATGCAGGTTTCCTCGCGATGTTTCCTTCACCGGTGAGCAAGCGATGGTCAGGTGCAGGTAGAAATTTAGAAAAACCCATTTCTAGGAATCACAGGATGGAACCCGGACCTCTCGGCTCTCACTCAAGAGGCCGAGCCCGTACCCATTAGGCCATCGTCACTCATTAGGCCATCGTCGCTCCAGGAAACTCATCCTAATTTGAGCCCTCTTTCGATTAGAGATTATTAGACTCTACGCCTGTTGCAATCACACTTTTAAATTTGCGTTTGCTTGTCTTGCTATCATGTAATAAGAGCCAAGACCACCAATCAATAGGTGAATCAAATCAAATCAAATTCTTTTATTTGCAATTGTAGGTACATGCATAAGATGTTAAAAAAAATATTTTAAACAAACTACAATTAACCATAGTAATGGTATTTTTTTTATGTTAGTTGGATAGGCAAACTGGCAAACGTGCCACCTGATGGTAAGTCATAAGTCAAGTACATGGTCGATGTCGCCCATGAACATAAACCAGTTTACCTGGAACGAGCCCAGGCAACTCATTTATGTGTTGCCTATCTTGAGACATAAGATGTTAAGTCTCGGTGCCAGTAATTACACTGCCTGTCTTGCCCTTCTCTCCGAATTACAGTAAAGTTGTTTCACGGGAGAAACAAGCAAGATGGTGGTACCCATGCAGCCGAGAGCGCGGCACAGCGCTTCCCTCCCACCTGCATGCAAATGTCACATATTATTCTTTATCATATCATTATATATGTCCATATCTGTCTTATTTTTATCTTCTACAATAGGAACAATGAAGTCGAGGGAATGTCTGGGAGGTCATTGCAAGTCATGGACTATGGATTTGATGATGATGTGCGATGACGTCATCAAAATGAAATGGTGATACAAAATACGAAGCAGGCTTACAAGCTCGCCCAAACATGTAAAGTTCAAATTTAACCACAAGATCACAACGCGGACATGTTTTTTTCATCTCGCAATGCGGATTCAATTGAATCGATATTAGTTTATTTAAAACGCATCATGTCAATGATGAATGACGTGATTTTGGTTCGAAGAGATTCAAACGAGTTCCTTGTAAATATCCGTTTGATTTAAAACGTCTGATGCATTCATATTTAGTATATACTATATACTTATAAAGATAGTCTTCTTAAGAATGCACTATTCTCCCGAACTACCCAAGTTGGAATTGAAAAATAATTTATACAATGCCCAGAAAGCTACTCCACGGGACACGGATCTCATATCTCAGGATAGGCTACACATAAACGAGTTATCTGGACTATTCCGAGTAAACTAGGTTATGTTCATGGGCGACGGCGACCACTTGCCATCAGGTAGATTGCCTATCCAACTAACATAAAAAAACTCGATAGAAGTTTCAATTTTTTTACCTAAGGATATAAAATTTTAAATCAATATGTTTATTTTCACTTCAATTGGAACGTAGTTCCTTATCGCGCGTTGCGAAAGGGGGCTAGACTGAAAAAAATAAGACGAAAAGTTGGCACGACACTTTTTGCTATAGTGTGTGTGTATAAACACACAAACACAGTGTGTGTGTGTTTATTATAAAAATTTGAAACCTTTTCGAATAACATTATGTCACCAATAGCGCGATGTAATTACTAAACAACGCCATCTATTGGTTAATTCACGGTAACGTTTAATAATTACATATAAATGTACCACGCCATCTATTGGCAGATTTACATAAATGCTTTAAGAATTATACAATTTAAACATGTTTGAAAAATTAGATATGTAAGTAGTTTTCATTATAACACATTCCACGTACCTACAGTTGACTTTATTTGACTCGCAAAAATTGTTGGTTATGTGTTTTAGTAATAGGTCTTTAACTTTTTTTTAACACACACACATACACATAAGTGTGTGTGTGTATGTACTTTTTTTGTTATAATTCCTTCACTAATTAATCGAAAGGAACTTCGTTCCATCCGGGTGTCCCTTGACACCTCTCTTTTTTATTTCGAGATACTCGATACTTCGGAAGTGTCTTCAAATGCCTTATTCACGAAACTTTAGTCCTAAGCCTATAATAATAATAATAAAAATAATCTTTATTTCATAATCAGTATCTATACTAATATTATGAAGCTGAACAGTTTGTTTGTTTGTTTGTTTGAACGCGCTAATCTCAGGAACCACTGGTCCGATTTGAAAAATTCTTTCAGTGTTAGATAGCCCATTTATCGAGGAAGGCTATAGGCTATATAACATGACGCTGTGACTTATAGGAGTTGAGTAACGCGGGCGAAGCTGCAGGCAACAGCTAGTACAATATAATATAGCAGTGGTAGGAGCCTCCTTTAAGTAAGGGAATAAGGAATAGTCTAGAAAGATATCTCAAAGACCTCTTCAAAATGAAAGTAAAAAACCATGGTAGATATTTCGTTTCCAACAGTTTCAATAACAATATACCTATTCAAATTCTGACTGCATAGACAAGGTCATGTTAAACTGGTCCTCCTAAAAGTGAGTTGTATCTTTATCAAAAACAATTACAATACAATGGTTCTTATCTCCTAATATCTCATCTCTTGCGCTTGAGAAGCGGAAACTAGTACGACATGCATATTCATGAGCAAACACTTACCGTAAAATAATGTACGTTAAATACTTCGGCAATTCAACATTAGATTGTCTAGGTAGTTGTTTGTTCAATTGTAAATTAAGTAAAATATATTTGCTATAAGAACATATTATTATGATGTTTTTTTATGTTATTTGGATGGTAAGTGGTCAGCGTCGAACATGAACATACGTTCACCTGGAACTAGCCCAGGCATGCAGGCTTTCCCCACCATGGTTCAGGCCTTGTCGTGGCGGTGGGGCTCTGTAGCCTAGGGTGAGCCCAGCAACTTGGGCGAAACTAGGCCCACCACTCGTTCCCACCGCTGCTACTCCTGATATAGCCAGGATCGACAGCGGTAACCACTAAATGACCCTTTGATACGATCTCAGGGAGCCCGAGGGATACGTTAAAACTGCCTTGGGACCCGCAACGAATTTAATCAGAAGTATTCAGGAGGAGTAGGAAAATTTTCAAGTTTCCCTCCCCGGATAAAGCAGAAGACAGTACAAGAATGCAATGACTAACAAAAGTCAAGAAAAGACAGCAGCCAGGGGAAGCCCAGCTGCAATGCACCACGGAGATTTTTTTTTTTGTAGATAAGGCGAAGGGCGAAGCTAATTGGGCCGAGGGGGCTCTTTGTACCCCTCTTATAAGAAGAGGGGACAGAAGAGCAGAGGGCAAGGGGTGAGAATGGGAACCTCACCCCATTGTACTGTCCCGACGTTGGGAGGGGTTGTTCTGTGGTGCGGGACAACCCCTCTGTGGAGGTGGCGTCGGTCCCTTGCGGGACTGACTAGCCGTCGAGGAGCCCTGTTTATTTTCTAGATCCGGGGCACCTCACCAAAGGCGGCATTGGTGGCACTCGCCGGGTTTTAGTGGGTAGAGCTGCGTCCATTTACCATCTGTCGGGCGCAGCGAGTCCCACATACCCGCGTGGGGAGACCCACTCCCCCGCGGAATGCCTCAGAGCATTTCCCGGCGTTAAAGAAAAAAAAAAGGCATGTAGACTTTGCCTATTCTGAGACACAAGATAAGGTAAGAGGTAGTGTCATGCTGCTTTGCAGCCGAATTAATCCGGCACTACGTGGTGGTACCTCTCGCTCACAAAATACCGGCGTAAAGTGACAGCTATGTTGTCGCGTTTCGTGCGGCTTGTGAGTTCCCGGTGGCCCATTGGAGGATAGGGAAAATGTGTGCATCTGCATAATATCTGGTTGTGCCAATGTGTATGGGCGTCGGTAGTCACTAAATGCCTTCTGCTCGTCTTCCCCCCTATGCTATAATAAAGCATATTACGAAAGAGACAAGCAGGATAGTGAAAAAGTTTGGGCTGTTTCAAAAATGGATGAGCACAGCTGCTTCATCATGATCATCATTAGCCTCTATCCATCCACTGCTGAACATAGGCCTCCCTCAATGAACGCCAAGACAGCCGATCCCTTGCCACTCGCATCCAACACGGATGGTCCACCGCACGGAGATCGTCTTCCCACCTGGTTAATGGCCGAACAACACTTCGTCTACCTAAACGTGGCTTCCACTCTAGAACCTCATTGGCCCATCGGCCATCCGTTTTCATGAGTGTGTGTCCAGCCCACTGTCACTTCAACGAGCTTATTCTTTGCGTGATATCGGTAACCTTAGTTCTCTGGCGGATGTCTAGTTTGGGAACACAGCTGCTTACGAAAACTAAATCCTTAAGATAGCCTCCCACGTGTCACATGATGGTACTTAAGGTACCATATGCAGTGTTTAGTAATAAACTAGAACTACTGATTACTAGTAGGTGGTACGGTCGTAGAAATCCATGTTTAGAATTACGCTTTAGTATATTATACTATATAAAGCTGCATAATTTGTTGTGGGTTTGTTTTTATCACGCCTCCAGAACTATTACTTGGTTTAAAAAATATTTTGTTTGACAGTTGGTAATAAAAGTTAAGTTGAAACAATTGAAAATATTTTCCTGGCGTTTATGATTCTCCTATTAAAATTAGAAATCGAAAATAATCAATTAATCCTTATGAGGATTAATAAAAGGGATATCATGCACCAAATCTCTTACTGAATTTTGTCCGACTCTTATAGAGTATATATATTATTATGTATACTCTAAGGTCCGACTAGACGGAGATCAATTTACCGAATATCCAAACATTGATGCCAAGGTCCCGTCAACATACATTTATATGCTAAAAATAACAATAACAATCTATATACAAAAATAAATTTAAATATTACAATGAATGAAGTTGTACACATAAAAAATGTATACTAGATAATACATCGTTTGACCGAACACCCTGAAAGTTAGCATTTGCATATTTTCATGAAGAATGTTTTTATGATAAGCACTTTGTAGTAACTCAACTATAGATGGCGCTGCAGATACACTCTGCGGTAAAAGCTGCGGGTAACTGCTTGCATAAAGGCGTTTATAATTATTACCAGTGGGAGGGGGGTACCACCATCCTGCTTCTTTCTTCTCTTGTAACAGCTCTGATGTTTCGACGATAAGGCAGAATAGACAGTATAAACTGTCACAGAGATATTATCACCTTACGTGTCTAAAGGACGCCTTTCTAAAGGAAGGAAGATAAAAACGCATGAATGAGTTGCTCGGGCCAGTCCAGTGTGTAAGTCAATGGGCGACGTTGACCACTCAGCGTGTAATTAGTATCTATTTGTTTCACATTTTCATGTTTGACAGTTTTTAAACTTAAATATTTGGGTGTCGTAACGAATTAATATAATTAAGGTGTCGGTGTTAATGGGTATTGTTATTTAAATACTGGAGGTCGTGGTGTTTGTTGGAGACCCCAAGGTCTGGTTACTAACTTTGTAATGTGGTTTTACTCGCTTTCATGTGAGGGTTGTGTTTAAATGTTTTTATACAATTTTTAGTCTGTTCTATACTAGTTTTTGGGAGAAATTAAAGTTTATTAAAGTTTTATCTGTCTTGAATATACTTACATCTTGGGAATAACACGTTCGCTCAGGAGTTATGTTTATGTGATTTTATATTGGAATGATATTAAGAAAGAGGATCGCTAATTTTTATTGGGATACTTGTGTTTTTTAGGTTTTCTAATCAATAAGTCAAAAGCATTAATGTTTTATTTTGCTTATGAGTACTTATAGGGGTTCTGTAAAAGAGGTCCCGAGTAAATCAATCGGCGGAAAAAGCATTAATCAAATTAAGGCGAATAGTGATGATGATGATGAAATATATAATCATGAGATTTAATCTGAAGTTAGATTATCTTATATAAATTTAATGTGTTAAGTTCAATCGTTTGATTTTATCAAGTTAAATATTTTATAAAATTTATTGCTTGTATACAAAGGCTAGTAGCTGATTCAATTTGGTTCACTGATTTTATATAAATTAATATTTATGAACAGTCACACCGCACTAACCTAGTAACCAGGAACGGAAATAAATAACAAACTTCCGCAACCTTGGTAGACAAATTACAAAAACTGCGCCCTCCGTGATTCGAACCTGTGATCCCTGCGTGCCAATTCACAACTATACTTATACAAGGTTGATATGGAAAGAGCTATTCTTAAGTTTGATCTACTTCAATAAATTAATAGTCTCAAAATAATCATAAAATAAACTTCAATAGTCACTTTGTCAGGCATTTCCTAAAAATGGCCGATGTTAATGGGTAGCTTATTTTTATCCACCTCTCATAATATAAATACCATCATAAAAACAAGCAACATCTCGTAACTACATCCTGAGTTTCACAATCAAACATTCTACGATTAATTATTATTTATACACGTGAGTTATTGTGATATTGAATTCTTTCAATATTGTAGTATGTGAGGAACAACTGTGAGACGAATGTTATGAAATAAATAAAATAATTGAAAAAAAGTGCGCGCGTACAAAGTACACAATGTCAGAAGTGAAACTTATATTTTGGCAAACTATTTTTTAAATCTCGTTTATATTTATACTAATCTAAAGCTTTAAATTTCCGAGACTTGCGATGCGACGTTCGCTCTATCTCTCTCTCTCTCTCTCTCTCTCTCTCTCAATCTGTCTTATTCACTCGCTCCCTCTTCTTGGACAAACACGTTGCACATTTTCGTGACGTGTCATCCGTAAAAATTTTACTCTCATGCGCGCAAAGAAGTTTCACTTCAAAAGGATTTGTTTGATTTTTTGTAAAGGTATTTGAATTTATATTCATAATTATACTAGGTTGATAAAAGCGAGAGGCATTAAATTAAACCACGCATACTATGTACCATTTTCAGGCTACACACCAAAACTTAGACCAATAGAATCAATAGTTTAGTCACAGGATATTTTTAAAGTTTTAAAGCCGCTCCGCTTTGTTCGACCCGGTGAGACGTAACGTGCTGTGCGACGTTGCCTTTTAGATTCGAAGGACATTTTAAAAAGGTTTAAAAAGAGTTTTTACGTTTTACTTTGACTATTTACGTATTTAAGAAAAACTTTTTTTTATTGCTCTCAAACAATTTTTTTAGTGTTTCAGATTAACTCTCGCTTTTATCAACCTTGTATATTTTTTTAAGAGAGAAACTGAGAACAGGGTTATTTTATAAGTCCGTCCGTCATTTCGAGAAACGGAGTACTAAAACATTGGAGTTGACATTATGGTGCGAGGTGGTTGTTTTTCGACACACGAGATTGAAGTTTCCTCAAACATGAAGTGAATGCTCTTAAAGTTTTTCTTTAGTCCCGGGTGAGGCCAGTTCACGTGATGCCTATCCAACTAACATGAAAAAGTTTTTTAAAACAAGAATATATAAATTTGGCT
The DNA here is from genome assembly GCA_963853865.1 of Helleia helle. Taxonomy (NCBI): domain Eukaryota; kingdom Metazoa; phylum Arthropoda; class Insecta; order Lepidoptera; family Lycaenidae; genus Helleia; species Helleia helle. Next base: position 1,968,377 of record OY971425.1, on the reverse strand, counting down.
GTAGATAGATGACGGGGTTTTTACCTACATTGTCAAAAACTTCCTGGATGTTATACCACTGATCTTATCCACTGTTATTCTATGCATATTGTAAAAAAAAAATTACCAAGCGTTTTCCGATGAAACTTTAACTAATTTCTGAAATGATTACAAGGAACGTTTGAATTTATTCTTTTGAAAGACGCAACGCGAATTTTAAAACCCAGGCTACAATAAGGACTACTCCCGGGTGAGGAGTTCACCCTGGTGATAAGTTCATCCCCGTGATAAGTTCACCCGGGTGATAAGTTCAAATGGGCGACGTTGACTTACCATTACTCTCGTTTGTAACTAACATAGAGTTTAGTCTGTAATCACCAATTAATATGCGTTGTGGATCTTTATTACGCACGGCACCATATATGGGAAGTATGCGAGGCATTTCCAACATGCCTCCTTAATGATGACACGTGATATCATCATCAACATCAATTTTCCTGAAGATTCTGATTGATTAGACCTGGAGAATATTCATCTATCTGATATTAAATAGTTTTATATTACTTGGATAAGGATGCTGTGTGGTGAGTGGTCAACGTCGCTATCAATCTTTCTGGTGATGTTGTTCAGGTTGATAAAGTCCGGAGATATTTCTTATCATTTTGCTGTATATGGATATACAAACTGGCTACATGGTGAGTGTGTCGGACACTTACCATGTAGCCTTTACCACTTAGGAACATGAACAAGTTCAGTCGGAAGTACCCTCGTCTTGGGTCATTCATGTAGGTGAAACATCCTGAGTCATAAGCTGTTGAGTCTCTGTCGGCGCCTATTCGGCAATCAGCTCTTGTACCAGCATACGGGCATTTTGATATTCTCTTGCAAATAAATAATTATATACAATCCACGCTCTTCAATATTGCTACCCCCTTCGAGGTCTAAACATTGATCCTTCGAGCCGGATACCGGTGCCAGTAATTTCACTGTCTGTCTTGCCCTTTTCTCTGATACACAGCAAAGCTGTTTTACGGGAGAAACAAGCAGACGGAAGCGCGGCACAGTGCAATCCTCCCACCGGCAAAATAATTGTATTTGAACAGATACAGTTGATCCAATAATAATTTATTACTTAAATACTAATAATTATTATGATACTTTACGCGCGCAAGTCACTAATGCTTTTTTTTCTTTAACGCCGGGAAATGCTCTGAGGCATCCTGCCTGGGGAGTGGCTCTCCCCAGGCGTGTATGTGGGACTCGCTGTGCCCGAAAGATGGTATGAAACCCGGCGAGTGCCACCAATGCCGCCTTTGGTGAGGTGCCCCGGATCTAATAAACAAACAGGGCACTTCGACGGCTAGTAAGTCTCCCAAGGGACCGACGCCACCTCCACAGAGGCGTTGCACCACAGAACAACCCCTCCCAACGTCGGGACAGTACAATAGGTTGAGGTTCCCGTCCTCGCCCCTTGACCCCTGCTCTTTTGTCCCCTCTTCTTATAAGAGGGGTACAAAGAGCCCCCTCGGCTCAATTAGCTTCGCCCAAGGTGCCGGGCTCACCCTAGGCTACTGAGCCCCATCGCCACGTCAAGGTATGAACCATGGTGGGGAAGTCACTAACGCTGTGTTATAAACAACATAAAAATATTCTCCAAGATCCTGTTTATTTACTTGTTCTTTTAATAATTATAATAATATAATTATTAGTAATATAAATATAATGTCCAATCATCATAAATATATTAAAGAATTTAAATTATAAACATTTTATGATGTGATAATTATGAGCTAGTTATTAATTATTATCTATTTACATTAATTAAGTCGATCTATAAAAATAGCTTTGGACTATTTTTTAAAGATTTTTATAGATAAAAAAATAATCTCTCAATAATCTTGACAGCAGCTTCCTTCGACCGTGTCTGCGTGTTATCTTAGATTAACCGCCATATTCATATTGCGATGATTCGATCGAGCCCATCTCACTTAATGAATGAAGTGACATTTTTTTGTTAACTGTAGATTAAATAATAGTAGAATAAATCTGAGTTTCCATCCAATTGATTGAAGATTAAAGTGCGGAAACAAGGCCGTCGTTTAATATGGTAGAGGCGGCGTCAAGTTTATGAAGTTTTGAATGTATAAAAGAACAAAATAAAAGTTCATGTCCAGAGGGCGGAACTTTTAGATATTTTTCCGATATTTGGTTGAAACCGCTACAGAAATACGACTGCTCGAGCTGCTACTTTCACACTCCTCCATCTTCCGTGACGGTAGCATCTATCCTATCCATTCTTCTACTCCTTCAGTCTCCTTATTTTTAATTTCCATTTTTTTTCTATTTCCCTCTTTTCATGGTGAAGGAAAACTCGAAGTAAACCCTGCAAAGCAGTAGTGATTGCATCCAAACCTTTCCCTAGTTGTAACGGTTTGCATTCCATTGGATCACGGGGGGTAAGGACGAGAGAAGGCATCTGTAGTTGCGCGTCCACTTATGCTCTAAAAATGTTCCTGCGCAAATAACAGCTTCTGGTTTTTGGACCCCGAGTTATTAAGCCCCATGACGATGTGAAGTCAGTAGAAGAGTTAAGACTGTCGCCGTGTCGCCGTGTCGCCAGCTGGATCAAATCATCATACTGGTATTAATCAAAAAATATATTTCCACTCATAAGCAGACGAGTTTTCTGTGCTTTTAGAAATTGGATGATATTAACCTGAACTTTAGTATAATTTAGCGAGCTATGTGGAAAGAATTTATTATACTTGTAAAGATGGTTTCGAAAGAATTGTTAATAAATTTAATATGGGGTAACCAATCAATATTCATAGATTCCAACTTTATTACAAATATAACAAACAAATACATTCCTGGGATTCACAGTTCAATGTCAAATATTATCTATTTATATATAGTGAAAGACACTACCTGATTCAACGAGAATTCTCAATAAACTTTTATAAACAAGAAACATTGATAGATTCAAGTGCTTGGAAAATTTAAAAATAAGATATTGAATTAATTATATTAATTAGCAATTATCCCGCGAAAAACGCAGTCTTTACAGCAAATGTGTGAGTGCACGCATATGCATGCATATAGCACCGACCTCCTTTCCCACACTGCATATGCGTACACTCGCATGCACCACCACCCCACATGCACCACAACCACAGTAAAAGACCACCACCAAACAATCTACGCACGTTTCGCCCCGACACCGAGGCATCCCCAGGATGTAGACTCTACGATTAGTAATCGTAGAGTCTACATCCTGAGGATGTAGACTCGTAGAATTAATTATATAATTAATTCAATATCTTATATAATGGATTTCCGCAAGGTAACGCCTGATTCTATTAACTAAATTTAAAAATATTTACACTGTATGAAATTTCATATTTTTGAAGTGAAACTTCTTTGCACATGAAGGTAATTTTTTTACGGATGAAACTTCACGAAAATGTGCAACGTTTTTGTCCAAGAAGAGGGAGAGAGTTATTGAGACCGATTGAGAGAGAGTGAGAAAGGGCGATTGTAGCATGAAGCACATAGTCATGGAGTGAGAGTAGGGAGCAAGCGAGTGAGAAAGATCGAAAGAGAGAGAGAGAGAGTGAGGTAGAGTGAACGTCTCATCACAAGTCTCGGAAATTTGAAGCTTTAGGGTGGCTTGTAGAATGTAGACTCCTAGCTGCTAAAATCGACATTCAGTAAAACTTAAGCTCGGTTTAGTGTTAAACCTCCATTTTTGTCGTGCACGGCGTCAATTTAGTGTTAAATCTGGATTTAAACAAATGTCAAAATTAAACTGGCAACAACGTGGGTTTAGTTTAATCTTAATTAGTAATCTCGATTCAACGTTGATATCAGACATCAGTCAACAAACGTCAAAGTAAACAAGATTCGTTTCGTTCAACGCAAAATGTTATTGACATCATAAGATACTATATTTAAGAAACGATCCGTTTTAGTTACGAATAGTAGTTTAATATACGAGGCGTAATCTAAAACCGTTCCTACAAATAACGTCTTGTCAGGCAACTTACTGACAGCTTATTACTAACGGATTGGAGGTTTACCGGTAACGGACGGTAAGAGTATTGTACGGAGATGACAGTTTAGGCGTTCCTATAAATTTTTGAAACGTCAAAGACTACTATTGGTAATGTCACTTGGTTATCCCCCGATTTCGGTCGGTATCGGTAAGGAGCAAGTTGTATATTTCACCGTTTTCGCTGGAATTTTGAAATAACGAGTTCAGATAGTGATAGAGAAGTGTTCGATATTGTATCGAGTTCAGATAGTGATAGAGAAGTGTTCGATATTGTATCGAGTTCAGATAGTGATAGAGAAGTGTTCGATATTGTATCGAGTTCAGATAGTGATAGAGAAGTGTTCGATATTGTATCGAGTTCAGATAGTGATAGAGAAGTGTTCGATATTGTATCGAGTTCAGATAGTGATAGAGAAGTGTTCGATATTGTATCGAGTTCAGATAGTGATAGAGAAGTGTTCGATATTGTATCGAGTTCAGATAGTGATAGAGAAGTGTTCGATATTGTATCGAGTTCAGATAGTGATAGAGAAGTGTTCGATATTGTATCAAGTTCCAGTGATTCAGAAGAAGATAAAAGGCATGACAGAATATATAATACCCGCGGGGGAGTGGGTCTTCCCACGTGGGTATGTGGGACCCGCTGCGCCCGAAAGCCGGTAAGTAAACGCAGCTCTACCCATTAAAACCCGGCGAGTGCCACCACTGCAGCCTTTGGCGAGGTGTCCCGGATCTAATGAGCAAACAAGGCACCTCTACGGCTAGTCAGTCCCCCAAGGTACCGACGTCACCACCATAGAGGGGTTGTCCCGCACCACAGAAAACCCCTCCCAACGTCGTGGCAGTACAATGGGGTGAGGTTCCCGTCCTCGCCCCTTGCCCCCTGCTCTATTGTTCCCTCTTCTTATAAGAGGAGTACAAAGAGTCCCCTCGGCTTAATTAACTTCGCTCAAGGTGCTGGGCTCACCCTAGGCTACAGAGCCCCAGCATCACATCAAGGCCTGAACCATGGTGGAGATTTGTAACCTACCTGATCTACATCCGTAACCTACACCCTCAAAATTTACCTAACCTAACCCTTTTTTTCTTTAACGCCGGGATATGCTCTGAGGCCTCCCGCGGGGGAGCGGGTCTCCCCAGGCGGGTATGTGGGACCCGCTGCGCCCGAAATGTGGTTGATGCAGCTCTACCCACTAAAATCCGGCGAACGGCGCCAATGCCGCCTTTGGTGAGGTGCCCAGCTGGATCTGTTGAGCAGCCAGGGCGACTCGACGGCTAGTCAGTCCCTCCCTCCCCTCCACAGAGGGGTTGTCCTGCACCACAGAACAACTCCTCCCAATTTGTACCTTAATATGCAAGCGGCATGCAATGCAAATCTGATTTTTATGAATGTGGTAGCTCGTTGGCATGGCTCCGCTCATGATTCGACTATATTCAACCATTCAAAGTGGTAAAGATTTTAGTGGTAAAGACATTAGTCATCTGTAAGTTCCTATATATTTGTTAATAATAATGAAGCATTTTTGAAAAGGGCTCGGTATATAAATAACTAACTGACGTCCGTCGACGTCAGGTATAGAAAGTAAATTATGGAACGGTACTTACGACTCGTCGTCGGTTCTAGAAAAATGGATAGTAACTTTTATATGATGACGTTCCGTTAAATATAGGAACCGGGCATTAAAAGCAAAATGTGTATAACGAAACGTAAAGACCGAATGAAAAGTCATACGACTCAATTGAGTCACTTTAGATCACAGAAGAATATTACTCATAAAGAGGTTTAGATAAAACTTCAAGAAAAAAGGCAATGCAAGAGAAATTTAAATCGGATTAAACTTAGTGGTAAATCGAGTTTAAGTAAACTTGACTAATTATCTCCTCTCTGCAAGTCGCCCTTTATATAAAAATAAACGACATTTAAAAATTAGTTTGCCAAATAAGTTTCACTTTTGACACTACTTTGTACGCACGCACTTTTTTATGCTGCAATGAATTAATATGGATATTTATGGTCTTTCACTTTTTCGTGAAGCTCAAAGTTTAGATATTGACTACGAATACCTGTTGTTTTCTAATGTTTACGCGAATTTCACTCATTATAATGAAACACTTTTTTACGGATTTTATCGCGGTTTATTAAGATTTTTACAAGCCCGACGTTTCGGATACTTTACAGCAACCATGGTCACGGGAGGACTGAGGTGTCATACGTCCTAATGTTACAAAGTTATTCGAAACTACCCTATGATACATCAATATTTTGGTTAGTCCTATCTACGCAGAAAGTGCTAACTGTATCATAGGGTAGTTTCGAATAGCTTTGTAACGTTAGGACCATAGATTATACATATTAAACTGAGATAGATTGGCAACTCGAAAATATAAAAAAAAACTGTGGCCTCTATGCAATAGATGGCGCTTGTGTACATATTAGTTTTTAAAACAATCACTAGAGGGCGGTAAATGCGTGTATTTTTTTTATTCAAATTAGTTTTCTGAGGTGTTTTTACTATTACCAGTATGTATGAGAAAACGATTAATTGATTAAAAATAGCTTTTAAATATAACCTGCAATTACCAAACACTGTCGGTTATACAAAAACAATTTTAATCGAATACTTAATAATTTAAACTATTTTGACATACATACATAGAAACAAATAAAAAATAGGGCGCAATTAGTAAGTATAAAGTTTATTTATGAAAAGGGCAACAACTTTAATTGTTACAAACAAAACAATGTTCACAACTTTCAATTTAAACTAAACTTTTTAAAATGGCTGACAGCAGACAATTTTATTTTCTTTTTGTTTTATAATAATAATTATATGCTTGCCCTTTAATCTGGTCATTCTTATCATATTTAGTAAGTTTTCCATTCAGGAGTCGGTCCACCCCTGTGCACCAACTGGAGTCCAAAATAACAAAGCCAGGTAAAGTCAGAAAAGTTCAGCAAATTCGAAATCCGTTTGGGTAGCGTACGTTGTCAGAATAAATAAAAAACACTCAAATTGCAAATTATGAATACTTACGAAACACGATAACAAAGCACATACGAACAACAAATTCAACACAAACGGTTTTTCTTTGATGACAGTTTCAGTGTTGCTATTACAATAAATAAAAATACAATTAAAAATATTTCCCATTAACTAACATTAACTTGTATGTAAATCAAGCGATATTTTATAGATAAGTATTATTATTTGTCAAATATAATATGCAGACTTTTTATTTATTTATATGTACAATTTTATACAATTATTTTAAAAGTTATGTGAATCTTTTATTTATTGATCTGGTAGCACTAGTACGTCCACCGACCGGAGCGTGATACATTTATTGATTTTGATAATATTTAATGCATTTTATGCAATTAAATTTCTGAATAGAAAAAATAGACAGAAAAGAAAAATAGAAAAGTAGTTATTTAAATATTTTCTTAATCATATAATACAATGCCATCTATTATAATTAGATTTGAACTTACTATAAAATGGTGGGACCCGAAAACTAGATGGCGCAAATTTCGACGAGAAATTCTAAACTTGAATTCTATAGAAGTTGCCACCCCCTGGTTAGGACGTATGACACCTCAGTCCTCCCGTGACCATGGTTGCTGTAAAGTGTCCGAAACGTCGGGCTTGTAAAAGTCTTAATAAACCGCGATAAAATCCGTAAAAAAGTGTTTCATTATAATACGAATACCTGGTTTACGATGTTAAAAACAATAAATAAAATATATTAGTTTAAAATCTTAAAGCCCAAACACTTTATATTTATCAAAGTCCATCTTCATCACCCATTCCTATTCCTCGTGTGATCTACATATAATTTCAATATTATTAAAATTTAACTCGACGGCCTTCTGGTTTACTGGTTGAACGGCATACCTCTTAACGGTGGCGTCTTCGACCCCAAGGGCATATATGTATGGTGAATAAACATCTGCACCGGGGTCACGTTTATAAAAAATATTATTTTTTTGTATAAAAAATGTCAACCCTGTCCGACGACCTCCTATAGTAAGCCCTTACAATTTTACTTTGTTGCCTATATACTTATACTATAGGCTTAATGCCAACATGGCCAATCGGTGGCAACTTACGGGCAATTATAACTTTTTTTTTCTTTTAGTCCGGGAAATGCTCTGAGGCATCCCGCTGGAGAGGGGGGACACCCCAGGCGGGTATGTGGGACTCGCTGCGCCCGAAAGGTGATAAGGTGGACGCAGTTCTACCCACTAAAACCCGGCGAGTGCCTCCAATGCCGCCTTTGGTGAGGTATCCGCCGGATCTATTGAGCAAACCGGGCACCTCGACGAAGGGTCATTCCGCACCACAGAACAACCCCTTCCAAAGTCGGGACAGTGCATTGGGGTGAGGTTCCCATCCTCACCCCTTGTCCCCCCTGCTCTTTTGTCCCTTCTTCTTATAGGAGGGGTACAAAGAGCAGATCCCTCGGTTCAATTCGCTTCGCCCAATGTGCTGGGTTCACCTTAAGCTACTGAGCCCCACCGCTACGACAAGGCTTGAACCTTGGTAGGGAGGCAATTGTGACTGAATTGGTATTATGCCATCAAATTCGTGGTTAGCCAGCCTTTCACGAATTATATGTGAATAAGCAAGTATTGTCTAGACTCTAGTGGCTAAGGGCTCGGCCTGGAAGTGAGAGGTCTGAGTTCGTTTCGACCGGCTGCACCTAAAACGGTTTTTACAAAATTTTCCCGTACACCTGAACACGGAAACATCGCTTGCTCACCGTTGAAGAAAACATCATGAGAAATTTTGCATGCCTGATGAGATTAAATCTTTGAAGATGCGGAAAGTTCAGCACCGCGCATTGGGACCTACATAGGTGAATGATGGTCCGACACCCTCCTTGCCTCCGAGGGGGAGACCCAGCGAGGAACATGTATGTGGGTCGATGATGATCATGATGATACTTTTATATTTACAATTTAAATTTTTGTAAGAGTTTCTATGAGGTTCCGCCATCATGAGTTTGATTATTTTGAAATATGGTATCAGAGTCATGAATGATATACATTTGGACCATATTACAGAATATCATTAAAATATGAAAATCACGAGCGATCCTTGAAAAATATTATCATTATTACAAATCGGAATAATTTATATCAGTGAGACCAATTGTGAAATATCATGAACTGTTATACATGGGGGCTATTTTATAGTCGTTCGATATTTTATTTTATTTTAATTTTATAATAATTAAGAAATCGAACGCCAGTTATCTATACTAAAATATTATAAAGCTGAAGAGTTTGTTTGTTTGAACGCGCTAATCTCAGGAACTACTGGACCGATTTGAAAAATTATTTTAGTGTTAGATAGCCCATTTACCGAGGAAGTCTATAGGCAATATAACATCACGCTGTGACTAATAGTAGTTAAGTTGATCAGTAGTTAACGCGAGCGAAGCTGCGGGCAACAGCTAGTTAATTTATAAAGTTAAAGATTGAACATTTTTTTAGAATTAACATTTTTTAAGTGAGCGTACTTACTGTTAAATGGTATCTTATTTTAAAATTACGAGCATGTGACATTCCTGGAATATATTTATTTATGAACTTTTTTATCATCATATTATGTCATGTGTCATTTTGTAACTATCTTTTAAAAACCAAATACGCAAAAGACTCCTTCTGACTAAGTCTAACCAGAATTCTTCTAAGATCATTACATCCCTAAAAAATGACTTTAAATCCGATTGTAAAGCTATCTGCAATAATACTTAAAAACGTAAAAAAATTTAGAAAATTTAAAAAATAACAGCATCACGTGTCCTACTTCCTATCCTACTTAATATCATAAACGCGAAAGTTTGTAAGAATGTATGGATGTATATTTGTTACTCTAAATCATGCAAAAACTACTAAATGTATTTTAATGAAACTTTACAGAAACACATATTTTACAAACATAGCTTATACATTAGAATAACATATAGGCTATAATTTATCTCTGTACTCCCACGGGAATGGCAAGTGCGCAAGTGAAACCGCGGACACTGCTAGTAAACAATAGATTAGCGTAAAAAACAATTGTACACAATTTCATTACAAAATTATATCTAACGGTGTGCATAATACACGCCCATTTTCAAATAGATGTCATCACAAGTATAATACAACAAACATTCGAACAAGGCGAGAATAAATTTGTTACTACCATCCCAAAGGTCACGCAGACGACCTTTCCGGAAGCAAGGTCACAAGCTTAAATTACCGAATTTGTTAGACTGGGGTTTTATGGTTGATTGGTCTATTTCATCATCGAGGTGATCGCTACTGGTGTTCCTAATAAGGACATCATCAATTCTCAATATTGGAAGTTATTTTAATTATGTCGGATAAAAAATATCGTTTACTTCCTTAATAAATCATCAGTACTAATCGTAAGGTTCATTTAATGCAAAAAGTAATGATAATAATTTAATGCTATACTTTGCTCGGTCGGCCAATATTAGTTCATTAATGAGCATCTGTCTCAAGCGGAAGATGAGGGGTTTCTTCCGGAGGCGCATCCACGACGCCAAGACCGGACGCAGTGTCTCGATCGTACTTTGGCCGTACGGTGACTGCGCCAGGATCTCCCCCCTTCGCAACAGTCACCGTTGCCCCATTCTTCGCACACATGAGAGCTCCTTCCACCTAGGTGACTCCTTATTACTGAACTGAAATGACAAGCAACCTCATATGTATATCATTGCTAAGGTAAAATATATTTTAGTTTTTACATTGATTATTTATAATCTCGACAAAATAAGTTTGACCGTTATGTAAGAATATTTGTGTCACTGTTGACTGTTGAAACGATGAACTGATTTTAATGCGTTTTCTTTTATTTGAAAGCAGGTTATCCAGGGATGATCTTAAACATGTTTTATCAAAATTGGTTCCACTATTTCAAAGTGATCACCTCTTTTTTTTCTTTTTGGTAAATCTACAGGTGTTATGTTATATTATTTCATGTTATGTTATGTTACGTTACGTACGTATTTTAGGGTTATTGATCATGAATCGCCTTACGCTGGCGCCTTAGGCTTTAAAATAACGCCTACATTAAATGATTAGCAAAGCAAATTTTAATAATATTAAACGTCAGTAATTTATATTTAACAGGATTTATCTAATTTTTGGGTCGTTTTTACTTAATGATATCATTGTACTTAAGGCGACGCATTGTTAAAAATAATTCTAATACCGGAAACGTGCCAGAGGGGACTGTAGTCTGAGCTTAAAACTAAAAGACGTAAGCGACAAAATAGTTTTAGTTATTTTATTGCGTTAAAAACAATAATAATTGGAGAAATTCCTTCTATGATTTTAAAGAACATGTATAGAACATATATACATATGTAACTCATCTAATAAGAAAGTTAAGAGGCTTAAACCGGTACCCTTTGCCCATAGGATCTTTTAAAAAGAATGTATGTTTTTTTTTTCTCTGTTACAAAAGTTATCAAATCATGTATATAAAACTAGCAAAATAAGGTTTTTATCATGAAATTTTAGGTCACCAACTTATCCCCACCATGGTTCAGGCCTTGTCGTGGCGGTGGGGCTCAGTAGCCTAGGGTGAGCCCAGCACCTTGGGCGAAGCCAATTGAGCCAAGGGGGCTCTTAGTACCCCTCTTATAAGAAGAGGGGACAAAAGAGCAGGGGGCAAGGGGTGAGGATGGGAACCTCACCTTATTGTACTGTCCCGACGTTGGGAGGGGTTGTTATGTGGTGCGGGACAACCCCTTTGTGGAGGTGGCGTCGGTCCCTTGCGGGGCTGACTAGCCGTCGAGGTGCCCTGTTCAGACAGATCCGGGGCAACTCTTCAAGGCGGCACTGGTGGCACTCGCCGGGTTTTAGTGGGTAGAGCTGCGTCCATTTACCATCTTTCGTGCGCAGCGAGTCCCACATACCCACCTGGGGAGGAGACCGACTCCCCAGGCGGGATGCCTCAGAACATTTCCCGGCGTAAAAGGAAAAAAAAATGCGTCTTCTTAACGCGTCTAGGTAACGGGCAAAACCATGGCTAACAATTAGTTTGACAAAAAAAATTAATGGTAGGACTTTTGACTGACTACAATGGACCTGATAAACGTTTTATTTACTTTACATGCCAAATAAATCTAGAATAAATTTCGAGAAAAACTGTGTTTTAGCAACAAATACGACACCGACTCCAAAAGTAACTTTATAAGCACAAAAATTAAAGAAACACAGTTATTTTATTACTTTTTTGTATTTTATGAAGTATTTTAGTAGTATTGAATGAATTTATTAATTTTAATTATTATTAATACTTTTTTGAAGTCGGTTTTAATTTTTTGTAAAAAAAAATATTTCATAATTTTTACTGATTCCAAAATTCGTCGTCTTGACGTTCATTGAACAATGACCGCGACATACTATGGTGTGCTGCCAAAGCATCCTATACTATTGTTACATCGACAAGTAATAAAAGGAGCACAATATCGTCAAGGTAAAAAAAAACTAACCAAATAGGTATTATTGGGAATAACTAAAAAACGACTAGTTAGATCTTACCAAATTGGAAACATCAGCTTTCAAACAATAAAAGAATTTTTCAAATCGTCCAGCCATCTTCGAGTAATCGGGGAACGTGACAAAAGATATCAGATAGACAAATAGAATCACTTTCACAATATAGCTGTTGCCGGCAGCTTCGCCCTTTTTTTTACTTACATTTACGGACGTATCCATTATTTTTTATTTTACTTCTAATGGAAAAAGACACCATAAACTCCAAGGCGACAAAAAATTTTCCGACTCTTACAATAATTGTTGTCCTTAATATATTATTATTTACCGATTTACACAAAATCTTGGTATCAGTTATAAACCGGTTTCACGAATTACTGTACTATGTTATGTTGAAAAAAGCAAAATCAATCTAGTCGTTTTTGAGATTATCGCGTACAAACAGACGCGGCCAAGGACTTTCTTTATATTGTGATTTTGACGTCGTCGACGCATTATTTTGATTTTTAACCGACTTCAAAAAAAAAAGGAGGTTCTTAATTCGTCTGTATGTTTTTTTTTTTTTTTTTTTTTTTTTTGTATGTATGTGACACGATATCTCCGCCGTTTGTGAATGGATTTCGATGGTTATTTTTTTGTTTGAAAGCTGTAGTTTCCAATTTGGTCCCATATTAATTTTATTAAGATCTAACAAGCCGTTTTTTAGTTATTCCCAATAATGTCTATTTGGTTGGTTTTGTTTATCTTGATGATATGATCATTTTATTACGTGTCGATGTAATAATTGTATAGGATGCTTTGTAGGTAGCACACCATAGTATGTCGCGGTCATCGTAATCATCATCATCATCACCATCATCATCATCATCATCCTTTATCCATCCACTGCTGAACATGCCTCCTTCAATGAACACCAAGACGACGAATTTCGGAATCACTAAAAATTAAGAAATAAAAGCATTTTACAAAAAATTAAAACCGACTTCAAAAATACTAAACTAAAAAGTAATAAAATAACAGTTTCTTTAATGTTTGTGCTTACAACATATAATCAACTTAATCTTCTACTAATGTACAAACTTTGCGTTTTCCACGTCATTATAGTTACTTTTGGAGTCGGTGTCAGCCAAGGTAGGTAGGTAGGTAATGTACAGCAACAAATACGACACCGACTCCAAAAGTAACTATAATGACGTGGAAAACGCAAAGTTTGTACACATTAGTAGAAGATTAAGTTGATTATATGTTGTAAGCACAAACATTAAAGAAACTGTTATTTTATTACTTTTTAGTTTAGTATTTTTGAAGTCGGTTTTAATTTTTTGTAAAATGCTTTTACTACATCTCTTCAAAAAAAAGGATTAAAACCGTATTTGTGTAAATAACTTTGCAAATACCTCTTTATAATTGCCCATTTTTTAAAGTATTAAAATTGATATAATATCCTTACGAGATAGACTTATGGGATCGTGCACTTTTCTGTAGATCTATTTAAGACACACTTTCCTACATTATTTTTTATATGTCAAAGGGCAGCGTTTTCGTTGAAAACTCTCAGACGGTTTTTTTTTCCGACAGTCCCGCGGATTCACCCACGTTCGCGTGGGAAGTACGTTCCCTTGGGAGTACCCCTGTACTTATATTTATCCCTATAAATTATGATAGCCTATAACATGTTATTCTAATGTATATTATGTTATTGTAAAGTTTCATTTGTAATGTGATGTCAGTCTAACAAATTAACAATTTTGTGTATGTGTTTGTTTAAGGTACCTAATCCAACAGTGAAAGCTTTATTACCTTTAGAAGATTATTAATATGGTATAAATATTTAACCCTTGTACTCTTATAACACCAATATTACTGGCAGATCATTTATCCTGTAGTAAACATAAAATCAAAGACACTCTGATATTGGCAAGAATAAGAAGAAATACAAGAAGAAGGAAGAGATTTGTCAAAGGGAAGGTAATTAAAAAACAATATAATAATTAACACCTAAAATTTTAATTAAATAAATACTATTCAAAATGTACACATAACACTAAACAGAATACCTTAAAGCTAATTTTCAAAAGTGCTCTTGTACGTATATATTGTGTGTTTTAACAATATATTATTTTACTTACCCACCTGGGGAGGAGTCCCACTCCCCAGGCGGGATGCCTAAGAGCATTTCCCGGCGTAAAAGGAAAAAAAAATGCGTCTTCTTAATGCGTCTAGGTAACGGGCAAAACCATGGCTAACAATTAGTTTGACAAAAAAAATTAATGGTAGGACTTTTGACTGACTACAATGGACCAGATAAACGTTTTTTTACTTTACATGCCAAATAAATCTAGAATAAATTTCGAGAAAAACTGTGTTTTTACTTTTATCATATCTAAAAAAACTGGCTGAGATATTTGCAATCAAAGTGCGTATTTTCGGCCGAAGATTTTTAAAAACGCGGACGGGTGCTCACTAACCGATGACGCCACACCCCCGGTGATTCGACAGTCGCGCTCTCGTTCGCACGACTTTGCGCATAAAAAATCAAAATTATAAAGTTGTCTGTGGTGAAAATGGAAAAAAGTACTGTATTACCTTTTTGCATTAATTCAACAGTTACAATATGATAAACTGATGAAAAAAAGACGACAGCCGTAAAAAGAGTTGATTCAATAGGCCCTAAAACTAAAGCGCACGGATATGTAGACCAGTATTTGTTAATGATATATCAATCCTTCTTCTTCTCTACTTATCCTTGCCATGGTTGACTTACTTAACGTACCTGCTTGTCTTCTTTTGATTGTTTAATTATATATTTAGGGGTCTTAAGTACGCAGTGAAACGCTCGAGCTAAACTTAGTCTTATACTTATTTATGGATGGATGGATCTAACAAAGTCCGGGATCACTATGCGCGCATGTGTCCACGTTTCTCCGCTACACTAGGCCGCAACTACTCCACTATGGTTCAAGTCTTGTTGTGGTGGTGGGGCTCAGTAGCCTAAGGTGAATCCAGCACCTTGGGTGAAGCAAATTGAGACGAGAAATCAGCTCTTTGTACCCCGAACGTACGAATAACGCATAACGAATAACGCATAACGGATAACCGATAACGGATAACGGATAACGGATAACGGATAACGGATAACGGATAACGGATAACGGATAACGGATAACGGATAACGGATAACGGATAACGGATAACGGATAACGGATAACGGATAACGGATAACGGATAACGGATAACGGATAACGGATAACGGATAACGGAATACGGATAACGAATAACGGATAACGGATAACGGATAACGGATAACGGATAACCGATAACCGATAACCGATAACCGATAACCGATAACCGATAACCGATAACCGATAACCGATAACCGATAACGCATAACGCATAACGCATAACTCATGACGCATGACGCATGACGCATGACGCATGACACATGACGCATGACGCATGACGCATGACGCATGACGCATGACGCATGACGCATGACGCATGACGCATGACGCATGACGCATGACGCATGACGCATGACGCATGACGCATAACGCATAACGCATAACGCATAACGCATAACGAATAAAGAATAACAAATAAAGAATAACAGGTAATAAATAATAGATAAAATATTATAGATAACGGCTAAATGGTAATAGGTAACAAATAACAGATAACAGGTAACAAATAACAGATAACGGATAATAGATAAAAGATAAAAGATTATAGATAACAAAGTACATTATAATTTAATCGCCTAAACGCTTTGCTTGTTTAACGTCACTGCAGTTCTATAAAGTAACGTCTAAAATCAAAAATAACAGGATAACAGACAGTGGTTTAGAACAAAAGTTGTTACAACAGAACACAACAGGATAATTTATTATTGTATAAAAATTTTTTACAAAAAATTAAAACCTACTTCAAAAATACAATACTAAAAAGTAATAAAATAACTGTGTTTCTTTAATTTTATGCTTACAACTTATAATCAACTTAAATTTCTACTAATGTACAAACTTTGTGTTTACCACGTCATTATTGTTTCTTTTAAAGTCGGTGTCATCCAAGGTAGGCAGGTAGTGTACAGCAACAAATACGACACCGACTCCAAAAGTAACTTTATAAGCACAAAAATTAAAGAAACACAGTTATTTTATAACTTTTTAGTATTTTATGAGGTATTTTAGTAGTATTGAATGAATTTATTAATTTTAATTATTATTAATACTTTTTTGAAGTCGGAATTTGAACAATGACCGCGACATACTATGGTGTGCTGCCAAAGCATCCTATACTATTGTTACATCGACAAGTAATAAAAGGAGCACAATATCGTCAAGGTAAAAAAAAACTAACCAAATAGGTATTATTGAGAATAACTAAAAAACGACTAGTTAGATCTTACCAAATTGGAAACATCAGCTTTCAAACAATAAAAGAATTTTTCAAATCGGTCCAGCCATCTTCGAGTAATCGGGGAACGGGGAACGACAAAAGATATCAGATAGACAAATAGAATCACTTTCGCAATATAGCTGTTTCCGGCAGCTTCGCCCTTTTTTTACTTACATTTACGGACGTATCCATTATTTTTTATTTTACTTCTAATGGAAAAAGACACCATAAACTCCAAGGCGACTAAAAATTTTCCGACTCTTACAATAATTGTTGTCCTTAATATATTATTTACCAATTTACACAAAATCTTGGTATCAGTTATAAACCGGTTTCACGAATTACTGTACTATGTTATGTTGAAAAAAGCAAAATCAATCTAGTCGTTTTTGAGATTATGGCGTACAAACAGACGCGGCCAAGGACTTTCTTTATATTTGTGATTTTGACGTCGTCGACGCATTATTTTGATTTTACTACATCTCTAACTACTAACATAAAAAAAAGGATTAAAACCGTATTTGTGTAAATAACTTTGCAAATACCGCTTTATAATTGCCCATTTTTTAAAGTATTAAAATTGATATAATATCCCTACGAGATAGACTTATGGGATCGTGGACTTTTCTGTAGATCTATTTAAGACACACTTTCCTACATTATTTTTTATATGTCAAAGGGCAGCGTTTTCGTTGAAAACTCTCAGACGGTTTTTTTTTCCGACAGTCCCGCGGATTCACCCACGTTCGCGTGGGAAGTACGTTCCCGTGGGAGTACCCCTGTACTTATATTTATCCCTATAAATTATGATAGCCTATAACATGTTATTCTAATGTATATTATGTTATTGTAAAGTTCCATTTGTAATGTGATGTCTGTCTAACAAATTAACAATTTTGTGCATGTGTTTGTATAAGGTACCTAATCCAACAGTGAAAGCCTTATTACCTTTAGAAGATTATTAATATGGTATAAATATTTAACCCTTGTACTCTTATAACACCAATATTACTGGCAGATCATTTATCCTGTAGTAAACATAAAATCAAAGACTCACTCTGATATTGGTAAGAATAAGAAGACATACAAGAAGAAGGAAGAGATTTGTCAAAGGGAAGATAATTAAAAAACATAATTAACACTTAAAATTTTAATTAAATAAATACTGTTTCAAATGTACACATAACACTAAATAGAATATCTTAAGGCTAATTTTTAAAAGTGCTCTTGTACGTACATATTATTATGTGTTCTCACATTTTTTTTTGGATTTCATAATATTATCATACACAAACAAAGCAAGCATTGGATTAAACAGGATTGAGCACTTCATGATCATCATCAACCCTTGTTATAATGGGATAGATTATATGATCACTGAATTGAAGAATTCCGTATATTTTATCCACATGAGCAGACGAAGATGAAGCTTTTGTTTTCGCGAGTTGAACCGCTAATGGATTTATAGTGAAAGAAGTTTTAATTTTTTATGTTATTAAGCTACATAACAAAAAATCGGAGTGTCTATAGAGATAAGCCTAGTCTAGAATTAGTCAGCTAGAGATCAGTACCAATTTAGTAGACTTGCCGAATCCAGCTACTATGAGAATGATAATAGGCTGGGTGATTATTTGATAAAATGTGACTTTACAGTAAATAAAACAAATTTGTACGATCTTCGAGCATTTCAAATATTGAGGTCATTTTTACTAAATTCTTTGGAAGTCATCACAGCTTTACCACCAGTACCCATGACCGTAATACGGCCATCCATGCCCGTACCAGCTACCGTACCCATAGCCAGGGTATCCCCATCCATAGCCATAATGGGGATAGTATCCCCCATAAAAGCCCCCGTATCCCCCCAATCCATGGCCGTATCCGTATCCGTAACCGCCCCAGTGGGAGGCAGCTGTCTGCAAGTCCCCCTTCTCGGAAGCTTTCAGATCCTTCGGCTCTTCTGGTGCTGGCGCGGATAACGCGACAGCAATCAGGAAGGCGAAGAAGTAGAAGAATACCTGATGGAAAAGAATAGAGCATCTTTAACAAAGTTTTACCGGGGGTGGGATGTGCTATGCCACGTTCTCATTTTACATCCTTTTTTCTTTTGCGCCGGAAAATGCTCTTAGGCATACCGCGGGGCAGGGGGGACTCCCCAGGCGAGTATGTGGGACTCGCTGCGCCCGAAAGATGGTATGGTGAACGCAGCTCTACCCGGCGAGTGCCACTATTGTCGCCTTTGGTGAGGTGCCCCGGACACTGTTGACGGACGGACTGTTGAGCAACAGGGCACCTTGACGGCTAGTTAGTCCCCCAAGGGACCGACGTCGCCTCCATTATTTCGGTGAGAAGGGGTGGACAAGCAGTGTAATTACTGCCACAGATACTTAACACCTTATGTCGCCTGGACTAGTTCCGGGTAAAGTCGTTTATGTTCATGGTCGATACTGACCACTTACCATCAGGTGGCACGTCTGCCAGTAACATAAATAATTTGTACACAACTTTCATTGGTAGGACATAGAGATCGACTCAAATGTATACAGAAGACCTTCATTGTAATACGCTGTCTGTTTTTACAAATAAATATTGATTAATTGATAATTTTACGCACTTGATCGAAGCTAATTAAGGTTCTTACATTTCCGACTTTTCGGATACTTCAAAGTAACCATGGCTGAAGAAGGACTTATTAACTATATTAACAAACCATGACAAAATCGGTTATACCTAAGTTTGATTGCAATAAATGAAACTGATGACAATTACACCACGTTAACCCATGGTAAGAACTTGTGTTATGTGTGCAAGGAACTAAAATAAATTGATATTTACAATAATATATAATATTATATATACACATCCATGACCAGATGCAGACCTCTATATATTCATCATATGAATTTAGCACTTGGCGGAATTCGAATTCGCGACCCCTGCGTATCTATGTCCAACAGACCAGCCAGCCGTCAAACGAGTTAGAAAAATTATTAATTTTATTTAATAAACTATTAATTTGTATACTATTTGTTATTGTTTATACCTATAAAAAATATGTTTGTCATTAAATTAATAAAAATTAGCTTTTATATATCTTAGGCAAAAAATTGTACTACACACTGTTATACTATTAACTACCCAAAAAAATAAAATTCTAGATTTCTTAAACTGATCTTAACAATGAACTTACTTTAAAGGACATGTTGTCACCTGTCTTCACGTAGCACTGTCCGCTGGCTGCGAGCACGATCGTTTTATATGAGCCGCGCGTCCTAGACCAACATGGATGAGTGGCTTCCTCCAAATGCCATTGACCGCTGGTTTGGGATTAGCACGCTATGGTATTGTGATTATGTAAACAAAACGACCATTGTTTAAACCTGCCCTTAGGATTAGCGACACAGCAGGTGATGGTAGAGCATTGTTTTTGACACATATGCCCTTTTGTTACCATCTTTATTATCGACTGCTGAACTTAGTCTTTCAATGAAAGTCAAGACGGCTAATCTCTGCTACTCGAATGCAATGATGCTTCGTGATTTTATTTATTTCCTTCCGTTTGAGTCAGTTCTCGTGTTTCTATATCTCTTATTTTTCTTTTAAAAAAGGGTATTTTAATTAATCCGTCGATCTTCTATTTTCTGGTGAGATGTCATCCCCCCACTATGGTTCAAGCATTGTCGTTGCGGTGGTGTTCAGTAGCCTAAGATGAACCCAGAACTTTGGGCAAAGTCAATTGAACCGAGGGAGCTGCTCTTTGTACTCACAAAAAAGAAGAGATATAGAAACACGAGAACTGATTCAAACGGAAGGAAATAAATAAAATCACGAAGCATCATTGTATTCGAGTATAAGAGGGGTATCTTATAAGAGGCGACAAAGGAGCAGGGGGGACAGGGCTAAGGATGGGACCCTCACCCCATTGCGCTGTCCCGACATTATGAGGGGTTGTTTTGTGGTGCGGGACGACCCCTCTGTGGAAGTGGCGTCGGTCCCTTGAGGCAATTACTAGCTGTCGAGGTGCTCTGTTGCTCAACAGATTTGCCTCACCTCACCAAAGGCGGAATTGGTGACACTCGTCGGGTTTTAGTGGGTAGAGCTAGGTCAACCTTAGCATCTTTCAGGCACAGCGAGTCCCACATGCCTGCCTGGGGACTCCCCGTCCCCCGCGGGATGCTTAAGAGCATTTCGCGGCGCAAAAGAAAAAAAACGGAGGTGTCATGTCGTCAGCCCGGCTACAGATTTAACAACCCCAGAAGGACGACGGAAGGAGGAAGGAAGGTATCTTCTTTAATAATAATTTAAGGATTCTGTACGTGTGTATTGGACTGAACTCTGAAACTGACTGAACTGACTGAAGTATAATCGAGAATAGTTTACATTCACAATTCGATCCACCACTAAATGTTTTGTGTAGAACAACGTGTGGGGTCCGCTAGTTTTCTATATTTCTACAACAAACTTTTTTTATGTTAGTTGGATAGGCAAACTGGCAAACGTACCACCTGATGCTAAGTGGTCGACGTCGCCCATGAACATAAACTAGTATACCTAGAACGAGCCCAGGCAACTCATTTATGTGTTGCCTATCCTATCCCTGATCCTATCCAATAATTAATGTATGTGAAACTACGTTGTGTTTTGATCTTTGGTGTGAACAATAAAATATTTTTCTTTCTTTCTTTCTGAGACATCAGATGTTAATCTCGGCGCCAGTAATTACACTGCCTGTCTTGCCCTTCTATCCGAAACACAGCAAAGCTGTTTCATGGGAGAAACAAGCAAGATGGTGGTACCCATGCAGCCGGGAGCGCGGCACAGCGCTTCCCTCCCACCGGTATAACCGGTCTAACTAAATAAATGTTGATCTTTCATTGACATATTATTATTATTATAGTAAACAACTCGCTGTAATCTTTTAAACGAGTATTTAAGCTAAAGATCTTAGGTAGTGTTTAACCGCAAGAGTAATAAAACTTTATTTATGTTGTTACTCTGTTGTTTATTACCCTACTGAGATTTTTTTTCTGTAAAAAATATTTTTTATTTCACCATCACTAGACTGCTGTCGTCTCTTAAGTCTTAATTCAGGGATTATTATTAAAATACATACCAATATTGATATATTTTTAGAAAACCTTATAAAGCCTTTTTATTTTTGTTTTAATGGTATTCAAATATAATGGACCATTAATATAAACAAGCCTGAAATACAACTTGAAATACATCGAAATGCTAAGGCAAAATTTGTGAAGGAATCTTAAATACTACTACTGTAATAATAACCGCTTTTTATTGAATGCATGTGGATGTATACACGGTACATACCTATACCAAAATAGCCTTTTTTACAATTTTTGTGTGTCTATCTGTGTGTTTGTTCCGGCTAATTTCCGAAATGGCTGGACCGATTTTGATGGGACTTTTACTGGCAGAAAGCTGATATTATGAGCATTAACTTAGGCTTAAAATAATAATCATCATTCCGAGTACGGCTGTAAATCTAAGTTAACGCGGGCGAAGCTGCGGGAAATAGCTAGTTCAGTCATATATTTGGGAGGTTTCTGCGTTTGCTAAGTCGTAGTATGTTGCAAATCGTACTCAACACGTAACAATACTTCGCTAGCGAGGAAGGGATGTAATTAGTATAATAGGCTTAACACAATACATGTCTTTTTGTCAGTCGGTTAAGGCTGACAATATATTGGCGGAAATAATATAATGTTTCCTAAATTATATTTTTTGTAACGGTAGGTTTGTAACATCAATTTCTAAGAACAAACATAATATTATTATTATGTATTTCGATGATGACTTTGACTTCAATGTTGTGAAGTTAAAGTTGAACCAAATCGCTAAATATTTCTTATCATATTAAAAATAAATTAAAATAATTTGAAGACATGTGGTCTTCAAATTATTTTAATTTATTGCCATTACGGTAAGTTTTATATTCAACTAGCTGTTGCCTGCAGCTTTGCCCGCGTTACTCAACTCCTATAAGTCATAGCGTGATGTATTATAGCCTATAGCCTTCCTAGATAAATAAGTTGTCTAACACTGAAATATTTTTTCAAATCGGACCAGTAGTTCCTGAGATTAGTGCGTTCAAACCACGTTCAAACAAACAAACAAACTCTTCAGCTTTATAATATTAGTATAGATATCCAGATAGCAATAGCATCTAGTCAAACCTTATCGCTCTTTCTGTAAAGCAACGGCGGGAAACGCGCTACTCGCTCCGCTTGTGAACATGTTCTCTGGTCCTGGATTGGACATTTAAGTATGTACCTATGTAATTACGGGTGGCATTGAAAATTAACTAATAAGTATTTTTAGCGTCTGTCTTCAGTTAAGGGTGGGTACATTCAACAGTGATGATAATGGTGAGTCTGTTTCTTTTCGACTTGGTCCACCAACAGACGGGGTTATGGTCGTGTGTCTTGGCGTCCCCATAACCCTGTCCAAAGCAGGAAGGATCGTTGGGCTTTAGTGGGTGCGATTCCCACAGACCAGCCCCCCGGGCGCAATGGTATGCATAATGCATTTCCCAACGTAAAAAAGAATCCACCATACGTTCCCACCTACTACTGCTAAGTACTCAGAATCGACGGAACCACCAATTCTTTAAAACATCCCAGGGAGCCCGGGGGAACGTTGAAACTGCCAAGCTACGAATTTAATTATAAGTATTCTGAAGGAGTAGGAATTTTATTTTTGATTGATTTTGATGATATGATTTTTTCTGAACTCCGAAAAATATCCGACGTGACATAAAAGATGATGACGTATGTATGTACTGTACTTTTCTCCGAAAGTCCCTTCTGTATTAAAAAGTAATTCGTTTGCCGAATATGTTACGATGACCGCTCAAAAATACCGATCAGAGATACCCATTGAATGATAATAGAGTACAGTACACCTTGTGATAATATAGGAGAAAAGATTGAGAGGAATATGCGCCCAATACCGAAGGGGTATGTGTGGAATTTGCTTGTATGGTTTTGTTTTAACAAACACCGTCAAAATCTTACAAGTATGAATGGATGTTTAGAATTCGAATGAGATTTTCGTATTAATTTCGCTTTATTATATGTGATCGAATTTTAAATCTTGTGGGAAAATTAAATCGATGTTTAAATGCTAGATCCTGCTTAGCATGCCAATAAGGAGGGTTCTGTCGTGAACAATGCAGCCGTAGTCAGGGTATGGCTGTATTGGTAATAATCCTAGTAATCTTAATGTAAGTAAATAAAAAAAACTATAACGCCACGTTAACATCGCGGTGAGCAGCCAGGAAGAATATTTTATTATTTTATAGTAAATAGGAATAGCTTAGGTGCGCAATGGACAATTATTTTCCTTAGAAACCACCATTATTTTTTTTCGTTAACACAGGGAAACGCCTTTATGCGCCGTCAACGGCCCTGGGTGGTGGGGCCATCGGTTCACTTGGCCTCACCCAAGGTGCTGGGTTCACTGGGCTACTGAACCCACCGTGGTGGTGGGTTCAGTAGCCCATTGTTCGTTGTTCAAGCCCAACAAGGCTTGAACAATGGTGGGGTAGATACCACCATCCTGTTTATTTCTTCTATGAAAGAGTTTCAGTGAAGATCCTTCTCGGGACAGGCAACGCATGAAAGTTGCCAGGGACGGTGAGCTTGTTTATGTTCATGGGCGACGTTGACTACTTACCAGCAGGTGGCAGGTCTGCTCATGGGCAATACAATTTTGTTAATCGCAGCAATGCAGGTTATTGATATTTTGTGATCTTATTTAACTTTTTAAGATGATTTGAAGTTTAAATTTACCTTATTAACTTCAAGTTTACATACGCAAATTTATAAATTCTGCGCCAAAATTATCCTACCAAAATATTACCACCAAAAAGTTTTTACCATTTTGATTGCAGGTCATATGCGACCCAATTACAGTGTTGGGGGAGACCAGCCATAACGGTAGACCTAGACCTGGGTATCACAGGTTATGTCACTTGCCACTTATGACATATTAGTAAAACATTGCAGGTATACCAATACCAGAAAATAAATGACATTTCAACATTTTAAATTACGAAAATAATACATTTTGCTACTTTTCTTCCTTTAACTATTTTTCCTTTCAAAATAGCACAATAGCACAAATAAATTTATTTCAAAGAATATATCAATTCATTCTTATCTAATAGATGAATTCATCTCCCTTCTTTAAAAAAAAGTAGGTACCAAATAAGTATGACGTCATCATTGTTTCGTTCTTAGGTTGTATTTTAAGGTTCGTGTGATCAAAAATGTTTTTTGTGTACGATAGGTACACAAAAAACATTCTTTATGTCTCTGTGTGTCTCCTGTTTGTGTCGAATAAATGTTTCTTTCGACAATTAGTATTTTTTTTAATAAAAAAAAATTGATTTCTTTGGAAAATTACGAAAAATCGGGTGCCTTTGTGCTAGATTGAGTTAAGTTTCATCTTGCCAAGTAAATTATAAAACATCATACAAATATATATATATATATATATTGTGAATATTGTTTTAGTTCGTAACAAATCATTACCATATACAATATCATACAATTTAAAACCTTTTTGTCAATTTATGTTAGAGTATTTTTTGAATAGCAGCTATTTATCTCCAGCTCAACTTGTTTCACGTATCTAGACGATAAGCTGATGACGATGATGTACCTGGACATCTTAATCTTGGTTTAATGGGTGTGTAATTAATTGTAATTACATTAGCCCCGGGGCTCAACAAAAACTCATCGTCATCCGATTTGACTAATGAGGTTCCTGCCTTTAATTATATAAAAGGTACTGACTAGCCATAGAAGGTGATAGGTAAGCCTTTCAATGAGATAATTACGCTGTTTCAGCCCTTATGCATGAACATCTCTATCATGAAGATTTTAAGAGAATAGAACAGGACTGGAAGAGTAATACTGGCATCGAGAATTAACATCTGCCTCGGGATAGGCAAAACATAAATGAGTTGCCTTTTTTCTGTTTTTGCGCCAGGTGATGCTCTTAGGCATCCCGCGGGGGAGCGAGGACTTCCTGAGTGGGTATGTGGGACTCGTTGCGCCCGAAAGATGGTAAAGTGGACGCAGGTCTACCCACTAAAACCCAGCGAGTGCCACCAATTCCGCCTTTGGTAAGGTGCCCCGGATCTGTTCATACGCAATAGGACACCTCGACAATTAGTCAGTCCCCCAAGGGACCGACGTCATCTCCACAGGGGAGTTGTCCCGCATCACAGAACAACCCCTCCCAACGTCGGCACAGTACAATAGGGTAAGGTTCCCGTCCTTGCCCCTGCTCTTTTGTCCCCTCTTCTTATAAGAGGGGTACAAAGAGCCCCCTCGGCTCAATTCACTTCGCCCAAGGTTACTGAGCCCCACCGCCACGACAAGGCTTGAACCTCGGTGGGAATAAATGAGGCTGTTCCCAGAGTAACTAGTTTATGTTCATGGGAACGCTATTTAACCAGGATAACTATCCTACTAATTCAAAAATTCCAGAACACAATATTATTTAGATAATATGTACAGTAGTCTATCTATACATCTATACTCTATACAGATATATAAAATTGGAGTGTCTGTTTGTAATATTAAAATAACCACTTTTTACTAAATGCATATGTATGTATACACTGTACATTAACCAAAATAACACTTTTTACAATTTTTGTCTTTCTGTCTGTCTGTCTGTTTGTTCCAGCTAATCTCTGAAACGGCTAGGCCGATTTTGATTGGACTTTTACTGGCATATAGCTGATATTATAAGGAGTAACTTAGGCTATAAAAATAATCATCATCAATCCGGGCACAGCTGTGAATCAAAGTTACCGCGGGCGAATCTGCGGGCAACAACTAATAACCATACAAGTGATAACCGAAGTTCGCAAAAGTCTTGATAAAATTGCAATCAAAATCATCCCATTTTTTTTACAACGTTAGTAAGATAAAATTAGATGAATAGATCAGCATAGAAATAGAATTAATTCCAACGTGCAGTATGTACACATCGTTACTGACATACACTCAAATGACATGTTTTGTCGTGGGAAGGTTCATACAAAGTGATTGGTGCGATTGTAAAGTACAACGCGCTGTATGGAGGTCGCTTAAATACTTTTAATTATTTGAATGTTTTCATAAGCCTATTGAAGATAATGGATGTGCGTGCGGGATCTTGTACTATGTTCCATCCTGTGACATCGTGACACAGATAGGTTGGCCGTCTCGGCATTCATTTGAAGAGGCCATATCCAGCAGTGGACGCGAAAAGGTTTCGTAATTTATATTTTACGAAACCACTCAAGTCTTGAAGGTCCAGAGTCCAGACTAACTTTTTGTCCTTTGTCTACAAGTTCTTTTGATAAGTTTCGATCTCTTAAAAAAATATTACGAATGGGTACGAGTATAAGACCGTAATAAAACGGAAAGACCAGAAGTTCCTTATCAAACAAATTATGATGAGTATTTATCTCCCAAAATACTTCTAAATTCAGGCTTGTATCTACTACTTCTTGTACGTAACATAGTTTAGTATCTGATAGGTAGGAAGGACCTTTCACTCTAGTAGGTTTTCTAGTAAACATCAAAATATAAAATACTTTTGTGCAGTGATGGTAAGTCTTTTTAGTGGCCGGTCCGTATTGGATGCGAGTGGCAAACGATCGGCCGTCTTGGCGTTCATTCAGGGAGGCCTATGTTCAGCAGTGGACGGATAGGGCCTGATGATGATGATGATGAAGTGGTTTTAAGTTAGACAACCTTAATTTATTAAAAAATGCTGAAATGACTTAGGTATGTCATTTCCCAAAATCCGTAATAGTCCACGTCTGACTAGGAATAATAATATCAGCAATGTACACATAATGTTATAACAGATAACAAAAAATCATTGGAATAACTTATTTAATATATTATTATGTACTTACAAAAGTTTATAAATAGTTCTTACACTAATAATTAACAGCGACATCTATTATAAGTATTGTATAACCGGTGCGTATTCAATGTCGGAGTTCCTACGTAAGTTCGAGTAAACTGGCAGAGATGGCGCTCTCTTGAAATAGTTGGCTACGTTCCCGCTCATACTGCCGTACGGTATACCACCTGAAACGTCAAAATATGATATAAAAAAAATACAACTATACTTCAGGTTACTTTAACAGGGAACTTTCCACTGTTGGAAGAGATACAATGCCACGCGCATGAGCCATCTTGCTTATTTCTGTAGGAAAATAGTGTTTCTGTGTTTCGGAAAGAAGGACAGTACTGGCAGTTACTAGCACCGAGACTGACTCAGGAAAGACAGCATGAATGAGTTGCTTTTGTTGTTGGCAAAACAAAGTTGAACAGGATACCATGAAACTAGCCCAGGCTACTCATTAACACTGACGGGGTCATAGGTTGT
The DNA here is from genome assembly GCA_963853865.1 of Helleia helle. Lineage (NCBI taxonomy): Eukaryota > Metazoa > Arthropoda > Insecta > Lepidoptera > Lycaenidae > Helleia > Helleia helle. Next base: position 1,939,998 of record OY971425.1, on the reverse strand, counting down.
ATGCCTGGCATTCCTATGAACTGTCCAATAGCAGAAAGGAAGAAAATCGTTGGGTTTTAGTGAATGGGAGTCCAACATAACCACCAGAGCCCCATTAGAGTGGTATGTATAAGGCATTTCGCAACGTTAATAAAAGCAAATTTAAAAAAATTGAAAAAACCCACGACGGTTAAAAGTCAATTGAAAAATGAAAAACCGAATAAAAACAAATGTTTACTGCAGTTTCCCCTGGTAAGTTGTAATCGTAACACCTATCTAAGAACATGCACCAATCAAACTCAAACCCATCATTGAAAATCGCATCAAAATTAGAATAGTAGTTTTGGTCTAATCCGATGAAGCATTAGGGCCTTCGGGTCATTAGCATAGATCCCTCCGAAAAAAAAAGTAGTTTTGGAGAAAAAAAGGCAACATTGGATTGAACAAAAAACGTTTGCTGCATTACCCTCTGGTGAGTTATCAACGTAATACCTATCTAATAACATTTTTTTTTTGGTCTGCAGCGGAAATTTGCAGCCCCAACCATAACTAGGACCGGGGTTGGTTTTAAACCTAGCCGTGTGTGGGGTTCGCACTTGGGCAGTGTCGTTACCCACTAAAACTGCTAAAAGCGCCCTCCGCCGCCTTTTTGAGGGTCCCGGATCTTGCAGACAACACAGGACCCTCAGCAACAGGCTGACCCCGGCGAGAGGCCAGACTCCTCCTCGAAAGGAGGGACTGCTCGGCCGTTCATTTTCACGATACTTTTAGCAGTCCCCGACGACGTCGTGCCTATCTGGACCCAGGTTAACCCCAGCCTCGGCCCGACACGAGCACAGGGGCGTTACTGGAGGCGCATTAAGTAGCGCCTCCTACGCACCCCTGTTCGTCGCCTGCGGTGGGAGGCCTCGTCGGCGGCCTCCTCTCTCACCCGCTCGTCGGCCTCCTTCTGGGACATTACTGCCTCACAGAAGGAGACCATCGCCGTCCAGGACTCGTCATTGCGGAGCATCGCGGTGATGATGCTCGGCAAAGACAAGTCCCCTAGGATAACCTATCTAATAACATGCACCAATCAAATCCGAACCCGACCCACCCAACGTCTGAAAACGACATCAAAATCGGACAAGTAGTCTTGGAGATAAACGGCAAAATAGGTTTGCACACACAAACTGCCTCTCACCCCAAACGCATAGGTACAGTCTCCGTTCCGTCGCGGGTAAAAAAGGCAACTCATGATACGTTCCCTATCCTCATAATACAAGTTAGATGGTAAATATTGTGTCAGTCATTACTCTGCCGTGTACCGACACATGATGATGATGACGATGATAAGAATTGGTTTACACTACGCTTTAAGTACAGACTCCAGTTAACCTTGTATTGCGCGCTCTTTTAATTTTAATTTCTTTATTTATTGTTCCGGTAAACACATTTTATGCTTATAATATAAGTGGTAAAACTACTATATTGCATGTATAACTTGAGGCAGCATTTCACAGGCACAATCGAAAAGTGGGTTTGCAGGTGCATTGCTGTTCTTTTATTAGCTAGGATACTGAAGTTGTAGACATATTTTTTTCCTTTAAGGCCGGAAAATGCTCTGAGGCATCCCGCCTGAGGAGTGGGTCTCCCCAGGCGGGTATGTGGGACTCGCTGCGCCCGAAAGATGGTAAGTGGACGCAGCTCTACCCACTAAAACCCGGCGAGTGCCACCAGTGCCACCTTGGTGAGGTGCCCCGGATCTGTTAAGCTGACAGGGCACCTCGACGGCTAGTCAGTCCCGTAAGGGACCGACGCCACCTCCACAGAGGGGTTGTCCCGCACCACAGAACAACCACTACCAACGTCGGGACAGTACAATGGGGTGAGGTTCCCATCCTCACCCCTTGCCCCTGCTCTTTTGTCCCCTGTTCTTATAAGAGGAGTACAAAGAGCCCCCTCGGCTCAATTAGCTTCGCCCAAGGTGTTGGGCTCACCCTAGGCTACTGAGCCCCACCGCCATGACAAGGCCTGAACCATGGTGGGGTTGTAGACATATTGCTCCGAGATCCATAACATGATTTTACCGCGCTAATTATTCGTTTTATGTTATTAGCTTTAATACTCAAAGCTTGCCCCTTTAGGTAATGTAATCTTGAACTAAGTCAATTATAGATTTAATAATTGAGTCTTACCATAGGACAAACCAGGACCTGGAAGAGGGACGTGGCCTCCACTGTCCGGTCTAGCTGACACGAGAGCTAGCACTAAGCACAGCACAAAAACCTGAAAGCGAAAACATTTCCATTAGTATTGATTGATTACACTTGGAACATAAATCTAGTATAAAGAACAGATAATAATATAATACCTACTATACTAGTATATTATTTATTTATTTATTTATTCGTAACTCAGATATCAAAGATCTATATACAAAAAAAATAAAAGAAAGAAAAGCTTATAGCTAACTTAGAACTATGATAATTGCAAAACATCAATTAGAATTTATCATTAAATCATTTTCAAAAAATTAAATTATAATCTGAAATAACAAAACATTTAATAATTATTTAATTTAGATATTATAAAAAAGATATTAATTAATTTTATAAACGGACTCAATTTGTGGATGTGACAGGGCGGTTACCCAATGCCTTTGTAAGACGCTGTCAGGTCTGCCAGCGAGCGAACTTATGATGCCGTTAGGGCTGTCCAGCATTCTATTTCTGACAGATGTTATTGTGTTACGAATTACAGCGAAGAAGTCTTTAGTATATGCATCCGCAAACATGCCGGATGCACTGCAAAGCCTGGGCAATCCCAACAGCATCCTGAATAGGTTGTTATATAGAACCCGTAGGGTACTGAATGTCTTTTGAGTGTAGCTGGACCACAGGCCGCTGGTGTAAGATGATTGACAAAATGACTTGAATAATATAACTTTCACATTAACTGTACATTGAGCGAACCTGCGAACCAGCATGTTACCTCCTACAGCCAACGCCCTACGCTCTCGCTCTATATCACTATCATCTTGAAGGTCTGAATTGATGACGTGACCTAGATATTTAAACCTATTCACTCTAGTAAGCTCACTACCGTACAGCCTGAGGGGTGGCACATACCCAGGGTATGTACTACGTGTTGCAAAGACCATTACTTCGCTCTTTTTACAATTATATTTAAGGCCATTGTTTTGAGTGTAGTTTTGGCAAAATTGAAGCAAATCCTCGAGTGCACAGATCTAAAAATGTGTACAAACATTGATGTTGCTAGAAGGACCGTCGACCGATTGGGGGAGAAGGGCCTAGTATAGGGAGACCCTTCATCAGATGCACCGACGATCTGGTTAGTGGACGCCGCTGGAGGCGAGTAGACAGGCCTATGTCCAATGGACGTCCATCGTCGACTACACTTACGTAGAGAGGGGTTTCATCGATGTACAAGATCATTAACGAAACGTAATAGGATAAAATGAGACATGTCTCGAAAAGTAAGCCCTTAAAGTACCACGGTCGAAGAGACAATTAGTTTGGAATGGAGGGCGAAGATGAAGGTCACGAACTAGGTGGGACAGAGATTAACAAGTTAAGATTAAAAGTAAATTAAATGCAATCTTGGCCGGCTTTCAAGACGTACAGATGTACAGAGAATGGATATGGAAAGATGAGAAAATAAAACTCATTACAATTTATATTTTCATACGGAAATGGTAGGTAAAATGGATCCAAATTAAAACCAAGAACTAGTTTTTTTTTTTTTATGTTAGTTGGATAGGCAAACTGGCAAACGTGCCACCTGATGGTAAGTGGTCGACGTCGCCCATGAACATAAACTAGTTTACCTGGAACGAGCCCAGGCAACTCATTTATGCGTTGCCTATCCTGAGACATAAGATATCAAGTCTCGGTGCCAGTAATTACACTGCCTGTCCTGCGCTTCTCTCCGAAACACAGCAAAGCTGTTTCACGGGAGAAACAAGCAAGATGGTGGTACTCATGCAGCCGGGAGCGCGGCACAGCGTTTCCCTCCCACCGGCACTTTTACACAACGCCTTGTTTTAGCACAACTATAGTTCGATCTTCTCTCCATTAAACTAAATATTAAAAACTAGTAAGTGGATGTTTATAATAATAGTCGTTCTTATATTAGTCTTGGCACAAATTGCCGACATCACGCAAAAACAGGTTTGTGTGACCTACAGTACTTTAACATTGTGCTGGTAATGTGAGATGACGTACTTAAGCTCAGGGTCATGATATAGGCATGCACTGGATACTAGACAATGGACGTAGCAAGGCTTTTAGGGTTAAGCAAGGCTATGATGTCAAAATGTACGATAATAAGTGATAATCTAACTATGACGTTATTAACTTTTGGGGACTATATCTATTAATGATATCAAATGTGTGAAATTAATTGATAGTCTAACTATTACGTCATGATGACCTCTGTGGCTCAATGGTTAGCACGTTGACACTCAAGCCGGAGGTAGTGGGTTCGAATCCCGCCAGGTAACAAAAAGTTTTCTGCGTTCCTGGGTCATGGATGTGTATTAAATATGTGTATTATATAATAAAAATCTTAAAAATAATGTAAAGTATAAAATTATTAGATATATTTCCGTTGTCTGGTACCCGTAACACAAGTTCTTCCAAAATTACCACGGATTGGCGTGGTGTAAAAAGCGTTCAAAGATATTATTATTATTATTATATTAATTAAATATCTACTTATATTATTTCTAATAATTTTAGAGAAAAATAGCAGAAAACAGTTTAAATGGCTATAGTTGAAAATCAGACAAATATTAATAAGTTTTATTTTTACGATCAGCAGTCAAATACGTATTATATACGCAGGATGTATTTAATATTACGAATGTATATCATAATCTACCACGGATTCTATCAGTATTTTTTCGGAAGGGCTAGACTTTTCGGCCTGATAGCCTATAAGCTCAATCGATACAGTAAGTGAGCAGATGGCTCATTTAAGAAATATTCGAAAGGGGGTCCTCCCCCTCCGCGCCCCGCAGGGGGCGCGGCTCTTCGACTAGTCAAATACGATACGGTCGACGAATCTTAAAGTCAATATTTTATCAACAATGCTTTGAAATGGAAATGATGTGCACGCAAAGTTAATCAAATTATCGCTTCTGAGTACAAAAATATCAAACTAACATAATATTATCACGATAACCGCCGCACTCTTATCCATATTTTTTCATTAAGTCTATGTGTTGACCTGTTCAGCTTTTCCTAACTTATGGATTATCGGAAAACTTTTGTTGTTCACAAAATTAACAAATCTTAGACAATAATGACTGCTTTTACATTAACAATTAGATCTAAAGACAACCTTCAAGAAAAGAGCATACTCATATTTGAAAGGCAACGTTAGCCTTTGTTACTTTTCATCTATATTGCTAACTGTAGATAACATAACAACCACTGTCACTCTTAATTTATTATTTAAGGCTTATCACATCTCACAAAAACTATCCTTAAGGCTAACGTTAGCTAAATATTATTTTTAGCTTTATGTTAGCTCGAGCCAAAATAATAGTCACTGTAACTATTATCTTCAAAAACTTATCACATTTTGCATGACTATTCTATTTTATTAGCCTATTTGAGCTTCCTAGCCTCTTTACATTGTAAAGTAAAGAGCTAAATTAATTATCACATTTCGCACAAGAACAATTTTCTAGCCTGGCCTTTTTAGCTTTTCCCAACGTAAACTTAAGATAAGACTAACCTGCCGATGGGTTGTCATGTTGGATATAATATATACTAAAAGCGCGTGCGCCGATCAGCTGTATTTATATTAAGCGATTTGACCCTCAAACGAATACATAATGTTATTAATATGCGTAAAATGTATTTTTTATAGTAACACTATCATGATTGATAGTGTCAAATGTATTTTTATAGTAACACTATCATGATTGATAGTGTCAAATGTATTTTTATAGTAACACTATCATGATTGATAGTGTCAAATGTATTTTTATAGTAACACTATCATGATTGATAGTGTCAAATGTATTTTTATAGTAACACTATCATGATTGATAGTGTCAAATGTATTTTTATAGTAACACTATCATGATTGATAGTGTCAAATCAAAAGCAAGAATTATTTTCTTCATAAACTTTTTTTTATGTCATAAGGAGGCAACCGAGCAGTCGGAGCCTTATGGCGACCACCGACACCAAATATATTCGCACAATAGAAAGGTACCTATGCAGATGCGTAGCCCTCCTTTTCCCTATCCCCCAACGGGCCACCGGAAACTCACAAACCGCAAGAAACGACAGCATAGCTGTCATTTGACGCCGGTGTCATGTGGGCAAGGGGTACCACCTCGGTCGTGCCGGCCCAATTCGACTACATAGCAGCATGTCACTATCTTTTAATTTTACTCAAAGCCTTGTTTTTAATATACCTGTAGTTACTTCTCTCCATTTAATCAAAATACTACAAAAACTTGATACTGAAACTAACATGGAGTTCATCGCGGTTTTTTGAAACTATACTATACTACAGTGGTCATACCATTCCTCTCCGATGACCGATGTCAGATTGTGACGCAGCGCCCAAAGCTTAGTCCACCTTATTACTAGTATCGTGATGTTATTGTTTCATGTGCCTCATCTATACTAATATTATAAAGAGGCAGTGATCCCCAAAGATATAAAAAATAATTTACCAGTGTTAAGTTATCACTAAGTTACATCTATACTTCTATACAGTTTTTTTTTTTTTTTATCTTAGTTGGATAGGCAAACTGGCAAACGTACCACCTGATGTTAAATGGTCGACGTCGCCCATGAACATAAACTAGTATACCTGGAACGAGCCCAGGCAACTCAGTTATGTGTTGCCTATCCTGAGACATAAGATGTTAAGTCTCGGTGCCAGTAATTACACTGCCTGTCTTGCCCTTCTCTCCGAAACACAGCAAAGCTGTTTCACGGGAGAAATAAGCAAGATGGTGGTACCCATGCAGCCGGGAGCGCGGCACAGCGCTTCCGTCCCACCGATTATTAAATAAAATTAAAAGATAAATAAAATTCAAGTATCTGTTTGTAATATTAAAATGCGGATGTATACACGATACATATACCAAAATAGCCTTTTTTACAATTTTTGTCTGTCTGTCTACGTCTGTCTGTTTGTTCCGGCTAATCTCTAAAATGGCTGGGTCGATTTTGATGGGACTTTCACTGGCAGATAGCTGATGTTATAGGGAGTAACTTAGGCTATAAAAATAATCATCATCAATTCGCGTACGGATGTAAATCAAAGTTAACGCGGGCGAAGCTGCGGGCAACAGCTAGTAGACTATAAAAATAATCATAATATAATATAAAAATAAATAATCATATAAAATAATGCTGATTAATCTGTAAACCTAAGTTACGTTAAGTAGCAGATCAACAGCTAATTATAATTTAATTATAGATATACTAGCAGCGCCCCACGGGTTCACCCGCGTTCTTATTCCCGTGGGAGTACGGGGATAAATTATTGCCTATGTGTTATTATGCTGCATAAGTTATGTTGTTGTAAAGTTTCATTAAAATCCATTCAGTGGTTTTTGCATGACAGAGTAACAAACATACATTCTTACAAACTTTCGCGTTCATAATATAATATAATTTACTGACACAAATATATCTACACTTAAAAGATGTATACCAAGTAATAGCACTTTTTAGTTCGTATTTTTTTAATCGTACGATTTATATTTTAAACTCATATGTTACCTCAGCCTTGACGGGTAAATATCAAATGTCTAGTTATAAAAGTTATACCGTCTACTTCCGCACTAAGGTTACTCCGTACTCAATGCTAACTGCTATGACTTGAAAACAGATGACATTTGCTCTTGCAAAATGCAAAATCATCATTATGCAACGTGCCACCTGATGGTAAGTGGTCGACGTCACCCATGAACATAAACTAGTTTACCTGGATCGAGCCCAGGCAACTTATTTATGTGTTGCCTATCCTAAGACATAAGATGTTAAGCACAGAGTATATTGTAATGATGTTAAGTCTCGGTGCCAGTAATTACACTGCCTGTCTTGCCCTTCTCTCCGAAACACAGCAAAGCTGTTTCACGGGAGAAACAAGCAAGATGGTGGTACCCATACAGCCGTGGGCGCGGCACAGCGCTTCCCTCCCACGGGTAAAGAGGTGGCGTGGGTTGCGGGACTCACTAGCCGTCGAGGTGCTCTGTTAGCTCATCAGATCCGGGGCACCTCGCCAAAAGTGGCATTGATGGCACTCGCCGGGTTTTAGTGGGTCGAGCTGCGTCCACCTTACCACCTTTTGGGCGCAGCTAGTCCCACATAACCGCCTGGAGAGACCCACTCCTCAGAGCATTTCCCGGCGTTAAACAAAAAAAAGGCGAATCATTTGTGTTTATCTTGAGACATTAGATGCTATGGCTCTATGACGACCTCAGTGGTTCAATGGTTAGCGCGTGGGCGCTCAAGCCGGACGTTGTAGGTTCGAATCCCGCCAGGGAGCAAAAAAATGTTTTCTGTGTTCCTGGGTCATGGATGTGTAGTATATAATAAAAATGTATGGTATAATATGTATAAGTATTAAATATATTTCCCTTGTCTGGTACCTGTAGCACAAGTTCTTCGAGAATTTACTAAATTGAAATACACGTTTATTAAGATTTTTACAAGCCCGACGTTTTGGATACTTTACAGCAACCATGGTCACGGGTAAAAAAAAATTGTTTTATTATAATGAGTGAAATTCGCGTAAACATTATAAAAATATGTGTGTAATTGTTTAATTTAGCTTCAATGGGATTGACATACCTATGTAGGATAAAAGTCCCTTTAAATAAAAAGAAAAAAAGATTTGATTATATTATATTATATTATGTCTTACCAGTAAAATTACACTGCCTGTCCTGCCCTTCTCTCCGAGACGCAATAAAGCTGTTTGACGGGTGAAACAAGCGGTACGTACCCAAGCAGACGGGAGCGGGGCACAGTAGAGCCTACTCATGTGGCACAGCTACTCATATGGCATAGCTACTCATGTGACACAGCTACTCATATGGCATAGCTACTCATGTGACACAGCTAGGAGAATGCGTAGGAGAATTACAAATAAATCTTTCAGCAATGCACAGGGGCACAAACTCTGACCTCTTAATCTAGATTGTCAGTTTTTTTTTTATTATAGATAAAATCTAAATAAACGAATATAATAAACATTACTATTTTGCAATACAATACCAGATAATATATATAGATAATTATATAAATATTATCTTTTCTCCAAATTCGTCTGACCCACTCTTGGCAACATGGCGGCATTTTACGAAATATTTCCATAAATTTATAACGAGTATAAAAATTACTTTTGCAATGAGCGTGAGCTTAGAAATCGTTACTAATGAAGTTTTTGTGAAAACAAAAAAAATGTAAATTGCTAAATAGTTTAACTAGTTTGTGACTAATTTCATATTTTTTAGTTTGTTTAAACATAAATTAAAGCAATGACAGAAGTGAATAATTAATGAATGTAAGATTTATTTATTTCATTCGTTCATTTAATTCTTTCATTAATTAGGTATAATTATTGGAAAGACGCTGATAAGGATGATGATTATGATAACGATGATGATGATCATGATGATGATGATCACGATGATGATGTTGATGATGATGGTGATTTAATTATTATTACATATTATTGCAAATAAAACATACGTTACTTTAAATAACTATCAAGGCAATATTCTTCTACATTTTGAGGATTACGCAAACGAAGGAATTTGAAATTTGATACAGTTATATATACAGTAGAGAGGGAGTGGAGAAAGCTATTATTTTTGTGTAATGTGCATTATAAATATATGAAATTAATTAAATAAAAATGTTACGCACACTACGATACGCACACTTTCAAAGTTAAATAATTACGACAATGTCAAACAATAAATGACGTTTAGTAACGTTTACAATTTAGTTTTTATTTTACAAACGTAGATAGAGAATGAACATTCTCTATTCATTCATATTTATTAATGTTCATTCTCTATCTAAGTTTACAAAGAAGTTTTGTAGCATTATATTTGAGGTACTGTCAAACTGAAGTTGAATGATTTTTTAAATTTAGATCGCTGGGCGACATCTAATTATTATTATCAGCCATTTGTATAATGTAAAATTTGACATCATTAAAAATTCATCCTAATAAATTCGCCGCATACTAAGTTCACCTTATTTTCTTAGGTCTAAGAAATTCTTTGAAAATAAGTATCTATAGCTAAAATATTAAGGGTTAAAAATAATGAAATGTTTATTAATGTTATTTAGTTTAATAATAACATTTATATTATTATTGCTTTTTATTCCATGGTTCTTTCGTGACCATGTTTGTAAAGTATCCGAAACGACGGAAACCGCGATAAAACCAGTAAAAAGGTTCCTTAGATATATTGATATCAATATAGCAGGCATATGCTATGCAGCCTTACACATACGACCTTAAGAAACCATTTCTGGGCACGAGTTACCTCCTCAAAATCGAGCGAGGAAATTAAATAATTTCCTCGCTCGATTAGCATAAGTGTTGTCCCAATGCTTGTTGGCGAAATTCAAATAAAAACCCGCAAATAATTTTCTCATCAAGCATGCAGGTGCACAGGGAAAATTTGGAAGATCATTTAGTGAGAACCGAACCGATCTTCTCACTTTAAAAGCCGACCGACCCTTTTCCTACTAGGCCAACGTCACTCACATAATTATATTGGGATTTAATATTCATTGGTTTTTAATTTATTTGATTCGAACTGGAGACTTTAGAATTGTAACTACGTTAGATTAATTAGATAGAAGTAATTAAAGATGATATATTGTTTATGAGATATTATGAAACCAATTAAAATACAGGCGTGCCCTGGGAACTTAGAGTGACCTGAATTGACAAATACAATTTAGTCTACTGTATGTTTACCTAGAACAAGTCTAGATCTTGTGATGAAATCTGTTCCTGACATACAATCGTTTACACCACACCTTAGAGGACTGGAATACTAAAGTTACGAATATTAATACTATATTATGAATACTATGTTTAGACCGAACGGATACTCGGAAGGGACTTCAATAAAATCTTTTATCACGAAGAAACCTGCTAAATACCTTCTTGTCTAACGTGCGATCCGCTTACGTTTCAGATTTTCGGAAAATAATACCTATATATTTTACACATAACTCTCCGAAAATGTATGATTTAAAACGAACGAAGAAATCACTTAATTTTAATGTATTTAGAAATATATAAGTATAATATATCAGTTGTCTGGTTACCATAAGAACAGGCTGTGCCTTGTTTGGGATCAGATAGCCATGTGTGAGTTGTCCCAACATGTTATTAAAAAAAATTGTATTCTAAGTAATTTATACAAGTTAAAAGCATGGTCATTTCGGTGTCAACTCTGGGTCGAGGTCAAATCATCAATTTTAAAGTCAAACCAAACTGAGATGTTTATGGTTGAATGAACATTTAAATTAAGGCGTAGAAGGTTCTATGTAATAGAAGGTTCTGAAACATCCGAATTAGAACATAAATATACAATCAAAAATACGAAATACGAAGTCTTGTTCTATGGCCATAGGTTTAAAATTGTTTAGTTCTACTACACGGTTTGGTGAAGAGGCATTGGTCTGGCAACGACCATGGTCTAGACTCTAGTGAGTATGGGCTTGGCCTCTAGAGTGAGTGGTCCGGGTTCGATCCTGACCCCTGGTGCCTTAAAACGCGTACCGTACCCCGAGACCATCGCTTACTCACCGGTGATGGAAAACATCAAAACCTACATGCTTGATAAGATTAAAAGTCTTTGAAGGTGTGAGAAGTTCACCAACTCGCATTGGGCCAGCGCATCGGTGAACTATAGCCCAAAACCCTCCTCGCCTTATTTCTAGGAGGAGACCCGTGCCCAGCAGTGGAACATATTATAAGGGTTTTATAAGAGACATTCGTTCATAACATGCATAATAATAGCGTTGAACAAGGAAACTTAAAATAACCTGACTGTTACATAATTTGGCGTCAAAAAAGGGCCCTATCTCCACTAAAATGCATTTTATTCAGTTAATACAATACTAAAGGCTTAATTTCCGCTGTAAACATTTTTAAATTTCTATATTCTACTTAAAAATAAGCATGCACTGTAACATTAAGTTTGTATTATTTAGTATGGGTGCTTTGAAATATGAGTACAATTTATTTTTTCATTTTTGGTAATTTTTTTCAAAATAATTAACTTTTTAATATAAATTATTGTTTTATTTTATGATTATATTATCTTCTATATTAAAATAACATAATTACATATTATGTTGCATGTTTCATAGAAATATTTTTTTATAAATCAAGTTAGAATATTACGTGCAAATTGGAGCTCACACTCAAAACCATCTAAGTGGCTTTTTAAAAGTGTTTATAATGTGTTTATGGGTTTTCTAGCTGTCATACTTCACTGTCAATACGTTTCTATGTGTAAAAAAGAGACAAAACGTGTTTGTAGGTGTTTATTTTAATAAAACTTAAACTCGAACGACGGAGCCCTTTCGAGGTTCTGCTACATACACGCAGAGTAAAAAAAAATGTAACATGGAGGTTCTGTCACTGACCAGGGGGTCCAATTTTACTCTCACAATTGAGTCGAACCCTATGACACCTTTCGAGCTGCAGAGTAAGCCCTAGAAATGTACATACATAATAGATACTTACACTCTCATACATAAATATATACATACGTACACTCGATATTGTAACGAGGGTTGTGCTATCATACATAGGAGCCCCACCATGGTTCAGGCCTTGACGTGCCGGTGGGGCTCAGTAGCCTAGGTCTGCCCAGCACCTTGGGCGATGCGAATTGCTCATTGAGCCGAAGTGGCTCTTTGTAACCCTCTTATAAGAAGAGGGAACAAAAGAGCAGGGAGCAAGGGGCGATGACGGGAACCTCACCCCATTGTACTGTCCCGACGTTGGGAGGGGTTGTTCTATAGTGCGGGACAACCCCTCTGTGCAGGTGGCATCGGTCCCCAGAGGTCGTTCTAAAGGTCATTGACCTCTACATTAAATTTTCGATATACATTAGATTAGTCCGACGAATCTTTCTCTTCAGTTGCCAATCCATTGACGCAATTGACTCGTGTTTGTGCAAGGCATATTTCTTCGTTATGTCACCACATTGGCAGTAACTATTGGGTGGCGCAATACCGGCGTTTGGTAATGAGATTTTTGTAAAGACTCGGAACGTGGGGTCTGTACAATGGCGGATTGCTTATGAGGCCCGAGCTTACAGATACCAAGTATTAGTGAGTTCAGAGCTTTGTGAAATAATTAATTTTAAAAGAAAAGAAGGAGGAAGACACGGCCTATGGCGACTGGACTACTACAGTTACTGTATTTATAACAATTTTTTGCATTTTTGGTTAACAGAAGTAGACATGCGGATGAAGATTAATAATAGTATTTGAGGAGAAATAAGACAAAATATTATATTGAGTGGCTTTTTGGTCTAGTGGTCGAAGATGGTGGGTTCGATCCCTACCCAGGACAAATGTTTATGTGATGAGCATGATCATTTATTCTGTGTCTGGGTGTTTGGGTAATTTGTCTATAATATGTATATATTTCGAAATATGTATGAGTTGTCTGGTAGCCATATGAACAGGCTCTGTCTAGTTTGGGATCAGATAGTCATGTGTGAGTTGTCCCAAAATATTATTATTGTAATATTCAATATTATTCGTTAACATACCTATCGTTGTGCAATATATAAATTAATATGTCCATTGCCTCGGAATAATCGTTTAACTTCATTATAAAAATATCTAACCCACGATTCGAACTCGCGACTATCTGAAGTAGTTGCTAACTATTACTCCACACAGCCGTAAAAATTATTACGAATTTCATGTATCATCTTATAGCAAGCATCTTCACCTAACCCTTACTACTTTCTTTTTGGCAAAACCATCTTCACGTACTCAACTTTTTTTTGGCTGTCACATATCTGGCCTGGATAATACAGGTATTATCGGAGGCCTTGCACGACAAACAGTAAACACGTTATGTAAGTACGATCTAGTTCAAACTCGTTCTGATTACCGGACCAATAAAGACCTGTGACGAGTGTGACGAAATTCTGGAGAAAGCAAACGATATATAACGACCTGAAGAATATCCAGGGGATGAGGATCAGGAATGCTTTTCATCCAAAATATGATGATCCTAACTTAAAGTCAAACCAGGTGGATGTAAACTCCCCACCATGAGTGAGCCGCTGCACCGTGGGCGAAGAATTGGACCGAGGGGGCTCTTTGTACCGCTCTCCTAAGAAGAGGGGACAAAAGAGCCGGGTGCAAGGGGTGCATTGTACTGTCCCGACGTTGGGAGGGGTTGTTCTGTGGTGCGGGACAACCCCTTTGTGGAGGTGGCGTCGGTCCCTTGCGGGACTAACTAGCCGCCGTCGAGGTGCCCTGTTTGTTTATTAGATCCGGGGCACCTCACCAAAGGCGGCATTGGTGGCACTCGCCGGGTTTTAGTGGGTAGAGCTGCGTCCACTTACTAGCTGTCGGGCGCAGCGAGCCCCACATACCCGCGCGGGGAGACCCACTCCCCCGCGGGATGCCTCAGAGCATTTCCCGACGTTAAAGAAAAAAAATGTTGGATGTAAGCTGACGGAAAATTTTAACTGCTTGTTCATGTTGGCAGAGAACGGATTCCAGAAACCTGTCAATATGTTTAGGTACGAAATGTGAAACACACGTGGTGCCTCCTCAATCTAAGCCGAGGGCAATCTTTCGATCTTCGTGCAGTGGTCGGTCCGAGTGGGATGCGAGTGGCAAGGGATCGGCCGTCTTGGCGTTCATTAGATAGAGATAGAGGCTGATGATGATGATGATAATGAATCCTTCTAGACAATTCTACGTGATAACTCGCCTCCACGTGATCATGATAATGAGCATGAGCAAATATACTAATTTAATATTTGACCACATTTTTGACATGCATAGGAATAGAAAAATCCAACGAAATACCTACATCGATTATATTTTGGTAGTAGCTGTTTCCCGCAGCTTCGTCCGCATTAATTTTGATTTACAGCCGTATACGGATTGATGATGATTATTTTTATAGCCCATGTTACTCTTTATAATATCAGCTTTCTACCAGTGAAAGTCCCGTCAAAATCGGCCCAGCTGTTTCAAAGATTAGCCGGAACAAACAGACAGACAGAGAGATAGACAAAATTTGTAAAAATGCTAATTTAACATTAACAGACTGTAAACTGTAAGTGCCTATTCACACGAGCCCATTGTTGAGTAGCCGGTGCCGGGTAACCGGTAGCGAAGTGTATGGGCGTTTATAGCAGCTTTCTCACGTACCCGCATAATTTGCTTACACTAAGTCCCTTTTCACATGTGCCGGTTGCCGGTTAGCCGGCGCCGGGTAACCGGTAGCGAAGTGTATGCAAATTACGCCGGTACGTGTGAAAGCTGCCTTACAGCCCTATACAGTTCGCTACCGGTTACCCGGCGCCGGCTACCCGGCAACCGGGACGTGTGAAAAGGTACTAAGTCTAATCACTTGTCGAAAGATAACGTGCTCAGAATCCAACGGATTCGTAACACTGTTGTAAGTGATGTTTCGCAAATTTAATTCGAATATTCAATAACTTTTATTTTTTCTTCTTAATTGCGTAAATATTAGATCGGGCGTTACACGATCTGGGTCCATTACTCCAGACGTTATACCACTCAGTTGAAGTTGGGTAATTTCTAGACGAACCTGATAAATTTTTCTGTAAAAAATTGCTGAAAATTGAGATTTGTGTTCGATGATACCTACTCAAACACAAGCACACAAAGCTAGGGCTTGCATATTCCCATGCAAGCCCTAGCTTTGTGTGCTTGTACAGCAGAAACCTGGTGGTTTTTATATGTTAGTTGGATAGGCAAATGGTTTTTGACGTGACAACGTTTTATAATTCGATGAATCCCGTTACGCGCACGAAAAAACATGACGCATGCGGCGTTACCTCGCTCTGAGGCGTTCCATTTTCTTATGACGTTGTCACGTTCAACTATCGTCAGTAAACCGACTTTACAGACAACCGATTTTTTTAATAGCGGGCAAATGAGCAGTTGAAACTTTAGACTATCGAATGCATGGGCGTTGTCTGGTTGTGTGGATATGTATGGACATATCCACACATCCAGAGATTATGCAGATGTGTTGCCCTCCTTTTCCCTAATCCCCAATGGGCCACCAGAAACTCACAAGCCGTATGAAACGCAATAGCATAGCTGTCACTTGACGCCGGTGTTATGGGCGCAGCTAATTGAGCCGAGGTGAGGTTCTATGGTGCAGGACCACCCCTCTGTGGGGGTGGCGTCGGTCCCTTGGGGTACTGACTCGCCGTCGAGGTGCCCTGTTTGTTTATTAGATCCGGGGCACCTCACCAAAGGCGGCATTGGTGGCAGTCGCCGGTTTTTAGTGGGTAGAGCTGCGTCCACTTACCAGCTTTCAGGTGCAGCAAGTCCCACATACCCGCGTGGGGAGACCCACTCCCCCGCGGGATGCTTCAGAGTATTTCCCGGCGTTAAAGGAAGAGAAAAAAAGGCAACTTGCTTATGTTTTGCCTATCCTGAGACATGAGTAAAATATTAAGTCTCGGTGTCAGTAATTACACTGCCTGTCCCTTCTCTCCGAAACACAGCAAAGCTGTTTCACGGGAGAAACAAGCAAAATGGTGGTACCCAAGCAGCCGGGAGCGCGGTACGGCCCAACCCTCCCATCTTAAGTAGGTAAGTATAGGATGGTTATATAGGACCAATCCCAGAGAGCCTCTAGCTGACATAAAACACAGAGGGAACATTCAGCCTCCCAACATTATGTATACCGATTCTATTTCATCCTGATTTAAGATATCGAGTGCATCTTTAATATGGCTGGTAGTTTCGGAGATAACCGCGTTCAGACAAACATTCTGCACAGATTTATTATGTTAAAATAGATTTTATATATTTTTTGCGTAGTAGCCGTAACATAAGCTATACTGTGATTTAGTAGGTTTTTATTTAAATAAAAATAGATTTCGCCAGGAACATAGGTTTTGCACCACCTTATAGCCCCGACAAGAAAAGCCGGGGGAGCTAGTATACCACACAGTACTGTATGAGTAGTTGTTAAAACAACTACAAATTCATTAGACGATACCGTGATGATAATGATGAAGTAATTTGCACCATTCATTTGATTGTCATGAGATAGACAAAATCGATATTTCTGACCTTTTGTACTCTTAGAAAGTTCAAAGATATTAACTAGACAATAAGTAAAAGCTGGAAAGATATGCAGATGACTCTACAAAAACAGTTTGGAATTATGATAATTTAAATGCATAAAATTATTTAATAAATTGTAGAGTTCAAAAAGAAAAAAAGCAGTCACTTATGTTCTTCTTATTTAAAAGGTCCACTGCTGAACATAGGCCTCCTTCAATGAACACCAAGACGGCGGATCCCCTGCCACTCGCATTCAACATGGAATAAAAGGTTTGACACGGAAAATCTTTAAGAAAATACTCTAAGCCACTTTAATCTTTTACAATTTTAATTTGCTCAAGAAAGAACATTTATTTCTTATTTTCTCTACTTACACTAGTCACTATTTATGTGGTTTAAGAGACAAGCATATAGCGGAATAAAATAAATCGTATTATATTTTGATTAATAAAACATGTTTTTTCTGGATGAAAAAAAAGCATGAATTTTTATAAAATTAATTTCCTTTAATATGAGTATAATCATAAAATAAGTCTTCTTATCTTATTTTCGCTTATATTATTCTTAACAAGCTTATCAATCAATCATATTTTTAACAAGCATCATACTTTTAAATGCGAAAAACAAAATAGTTAATTATTTTTGTTTATAATATTATATTTGTTATTATTATTGTCTATGCCTAGTCAATTTTAGTCAATAAGTACATTTAATATTACAATGAGGTAAATATGCGTAAATATTAGAAAACAATATGCAATAATGATTTTTGAAGATTATTGATTGAATTTTTATTGTTAGTTCACATTCACATGACAATAAAAAATAAGTCCGCTAAAGCTCACAGCTTGTACTATAATCAAAATCAAAGCGAACGGTCACAGCCGATACGAATTACTGAAACGATAAATACTTTGGCCGGGCCGCGGCTCTGGTTAGTTGTCCGTTATACGCAGTCGCGATCCGTGATGTAAACAATGTCTGCAGCAACTTTACTCGGTGTCATTTTAGTGCATGTTACGTTGTGCTCCACAATCCGTGTACCGGTGGAATGGACTACAGAAAGTGAAGTGAAATTTAATGAACCATTTAATAAGGAACAAACAACTGATAAAATCTCAAGCCAGTACTTTAAATATACTGCTAAGAAACCTCAATTTGCGATCGATGTAGCAGCGGCTCATGACGTGAAATCTCCTGAAAAACATTATACTTCGTATCCAATCAGACCATATACGGGTGTGAGTAAGCCCGACCTAGGAAAACACCACATGTTTGATTCTGAAAAAGAATCTTTCTATCCTTACCAACGTTATATCAGTAAAAATAATGGCTTCAGTGTTGTTACTCCAGCTGTATCATCTTATGAAGTTTACCATCCGTACAAAGCGGAAGAGCCTGCATTGCAAGAACTATATAAGGACCCTATTCTAGAAAAAATAAGAAACGATTTGCGCGATAGTAAAGATAGATTACAGAAGTATGAAAATGATGCGGGCCAGCCAGATATTACAAAAGATGAATATTTACAGAATCCAGAACAAATCGATTATAAATATCATCCACAGAAAAAGAAGCATTCTCAGTTTGAAATTCATAGACCAATGCGCCGACCTGTATATTATAGACCACCGCCGAGGTACAGTTATAGAGAAAACATATTAAATAAAAAATTACGACATCCTTGGAATCAAAACTATGCTAAAGTAACGCCTTTGCAGTACCGACCAATTAAAAATCATATACACAATTTAAGACAACATCATGCATTTAAGTTTGACGATGAACAAAATGAATATCCTCAGTTGCCAATAAAAGAATCGTATGTAGAAAAACCAGATGGTTATGACATTTATGAAAAAGGCAGAGATAATTATATTAAATTGAGAAACAACGTAGACGAGTCAATTAACAAGGCAGTTTTAGAAAATAGACCATATACTAATGAAAAACTTGAACTTAAACCAAGCAATGATAATGATGACAATGGCGATGAATCAAGTAATTCGGATTCCCGAGAAGACGAATTTATACCGATTAAAAACTATGCACAGGTGAGAAAAACTGAGACAACACATCACCTTCCAAGACAAGCAGCATTTCAAGATGCAGAAAGCTTAGAAGAAATAAAAAATGCCCCACGATTAAGAGAAGCTGTTAAAAGTACAAAAGCACAAATTGTATATTCCGAAGAGGGCTATGAAGATTCAGCATACGATCATGCTGGTGAACAAAAACATGCTTCTGACCATGAAGGTCATGGCGGTTTTCTCAAAGAACATGAATTAAGTGGAGGAAAATACAAAATTCCCTCTTTAAATGCTAAATACGAAGATGCAAGTGGGTCTGCTTATGGAGATAAGGTAGTTCATGGAGAAAAATGGAAAAATAATGATCAGGATAGTGAAGATGAGACAGATGTGGAAGATTACTCTGAAAATGAACAAGAGAATTCTGAAGAAAGTGACATACAAGGTGATACAACTAACCTTGAAAATGCAAGAGAAAGTGAAGTTCCTACTGAAAAAACTGGTGAATGGCAAGAAAAAACTACAGAAGGTCAAAATTCTGAATCATTAAGAAACAAACGACAAGAATCAATTAACAACGATACTTCTAGTATTGATAGTAGTCAACACGTTTTAAACAAGCGAGAATTTAAAATTCCTGAAATTAATATAGACAATACATATCTCACTGGGGATCAAATTTCAAAACTCATAATAACAAAAGAAAAAGAAAATAATTCCAACAAAAGCTTAAAATCGAAGTACCCGTATTATTTTGGAAATTCATTTAAAATAAACAATGATTCACCTCTACGCTATGCTGAAAATTTATTGCTTATACCAAAGAAAACAAAAGGGGGTACCGAATTTTATGATTCAAGGAGACAAATTATTTGCCCTAAAGTTGAAGAAGATATTGATCCTATACCTGAAAAAATAAAGAAGGGTGGCAATCCTGATGATAATAACAAAGATTCTAAGGATGAAGAATTTGCTAATCTAAAAAATAAGCAGCGTCTTGAAGGGCTGGGTGATAAAATTGACTGTCTCAAAGCAAAATATTTTGGAGAAAACCCCTTAGATAGTCCTTTCTTCAGTGAGGACATAATTTCAAGCCCAGAACCTATTACAAAACCAAACGTAGAGATATTTAATCGTAATACAAAAGGCGAGACGTTACAGACCAGGCAATCGAATAGTGAGAAAACAAATTACGGTTTAGGCTCACATTTGCTATTAGACCAGATTAGCAAGCAAAACATATTACAACAGGAAAAAACCTTTAATGACACTCCTTCCGTTTTAGGTAATAGACCTAAAAATATACAATATTCGCTGCCTTCGATTGCTACTACGAAAAATACCAGACGAGAAAAGAGAGCTACTACATTTACTTATGAGCCTTATAAAATCATAAGAGAAAGTCAAGTACAAGATTCTAAAAAAACCACAACTACGAATAATATAAGTCCACTTATAAAGCAATTACAATCAAGCAGGGTAGTTGATAGAGTAACTGCTAATCAGAATAAAGAGCAAGTTGTTAAAAGGAATACTAACAGCACTACAAAGAATTATAAAGACATCGGTAAAGTGGACCGACTAAAACATGATAAAAATGAATCTGACGATTTTCAAGAAACAGAATTTATTGATATCAGTATTGATAAGCGTCGTGGTGAGCCTAGATATGAACTCCAACACCGAAATCATAAAAATCAATATACTCCTGTAAAAAATAAAAAAGCCGTTTCCCTAGATGAATACAGAGATCAGACCGGTCTTGCTGTTGATGAAATGAAACTGAATTTACCTTTACGGCGTGAGTCTCTATCTTCTATATCAAAAGTAAATTTTGATGTATCAGAGTATATACCCGCTTCCGTAGATCCACAAAATAGTGCTGCATCAAATACAGTAAAAAAATTTATTCTAACAAGCACAATAGGACCAAGTGAAGAAGAAAGCGAAGAAGAAGAATATGAGGATTATGAAGAAGATCACGAAACGCAACACAGTAGTGATATAAGTACAACAACAACTACTTCTACTACTCAAAAACCCATAAGAAAGAGAAAACCAATAAGAATATTAATGACTGTGAAACCAGCAGTAAACATTGACGAAGGTTATAACAATAACCCTAAGCTTCGACTTACAACAAGATTTAGAAACCCTCAAATAGTGGCGGAGGAAAAGGAAAACCGTAATATTAGATCAAATACTGAAAGAAATACAATGCCAAATATCACACCGAAACTAAGAGAAAAGAAAAAGAAAATTAGTCAAAGTACAGTAGTAACAGACTCAAAATCATATGGCGACGAAGATGATGATATGCGAAAAGAAGATATAGATGCCTTAATAGGTGTAAAACATGATACCGATGATTATTTACCAGAATATGAACGGCAGCGGAATAAAATAGTAAGCACCGATCCTGGTGGTGAAGAAATTGCAGAAGATGATGAAGATGACACAAGTGAAGAAGAAGAAGATGATGATGATGATGAGGATGATAATAGTCGTGATGAAGATGATGAGGCAGAGGACGATGAAGAGGACGATGACGACGATGAAATTAGTAACGAAGATGCCATAAAATCTAGAATAAGAGTAACTACCCCTGAACCAACTAAAAGAACATTGCCTAAAACCACTATAGCTACTATAACAACCACAGAGATAAACACGGATAAAGATAAAATAAAACCAACTGTATTAAAAAAGAAAATTGAGGTTCACAGAGAATTGCCCATTAATAAATCGTCTCCGAATTTAACTCATTTTAAACAAGATATTAAAGAGATCGAGATTATAAAAATGATACATCCAATAACACGACAAAAGAGTCGAAAGAATTTAGAAGCGTTTGACTTATACAAAGATGAAAATTTAGCGAAAGATGTTAATAAGCTTGGTGGCGTTGAAATTTTTAAAGAAGGTTTAGATATTAATTCTGGACCTAAACACGGTGGAAACTATAGAAGTATTGAAGAAAAATACCTGACCCAAGAACCTACAAAGGAAGATGGGGAAACATCGCAGAGTCAGACTAAGAAACTAATAGACTCAAAAGATTCAACAAACTCTACGCGACAGGTTAATAGAAGACGCAGTAATGGTGGAAGAAATTCCGAATTAAAAGAAACTAGTGATACTCCTGAAGTTACGATGAGATCTTTGCATGGAGGCAATTTGAGAAAATTAAATCCAAGAAGAGGTGGACACGCCATTAAAAACGCAAAAATTATAGAGTTAAGTGAAAAAGAAGACGAGCCCTTACAATTGCATGGCGGCAATTTAAAAGCACGCAGAGGTAAAAATAATTTAAGAGAAGAACATCGTGAGAATCATGAAAATTCTGAAATTGTTCAAGCTCCAGATAACTATAAATTGAATGGCGACCATAACGAGAAAAATATTAGTAATGATGCAGATAGAAGTGATAATGCTGCAGTATTGTTAAGTAGTTATGCCCGAGCAGTACCAGTACTTACAACAGCCCCGCCCTTTATTTTAGATCCAAGTAAACGAAGGTATTATTACGTTGATGATTAGATATTATACCGTTAAAGATTTCAAGGAGAAAGTGCCACAAAACAATTGATATTATAATAGAATTTTAAGTATCATTGATTAATTATTTAAATTAAATTAGAATCTTTAGGTAGTAAGCTTCTGTGATATTTTAATTAATAACTGTACACTACTGTCGCGAAAAATCCACTATTTTATATTCTTCTTATGAAAAATGATTATTAAATTTATCTGTTTTAGATTTTAACTTTTATAGTAAAGGAATACTTATATATTTGTTATGCACAAACTATTTCGTAAATTCTCTATAACTGCTTCAACAATCATAGCTGTGTAATAGTTTTAAGCAAAGTAAGGCAGTGTAAACAAATTGCTCCAGATTCCATTTGGTCGCGAACGTTCACCGTATTACTGTAACAACGCTTTCACTTTCGATGGCAATATAATAAAATATATTCTATGCTTTAGTTCGATAGTGGTTTTTACATTTTTATTAAAATAAAAACTTTAAACCATTTAATACTTTTAATTTTTTTTTCATTCGCTTTGAAGAGTTCAAACCGCAGTTTAGTTTCAACCGTGTCAGTCAGTGGGTTGGTCAATATGACAGGTGCATTAGCTGTCCTATTGACCAACCCACTATAAATGAAAAAAATGGTTGCCTGTAAAGTCGGTTTTACGGGCGAAGATTTTACGTGACATCGTTTCGGTGACTCATCGTAACGTTACCGAGCGTTACACTTTTTCATAAGTGACTCCCAGCCGCAACCTAATTTAAGACGTTGTCACGTCAAAAAAAAATTGATTTTTGTCGCTTTTTTTTTCATGCGTTCATTTATTGTCACTAGTAGAAAAAGTATTACTAAATTATGTTGAATTTAGAAAGTATTCATAATAAAGTAACAAACTGTATCGTTGTAAATAATTAATTAAATATCAGAATCGATTAAAAGTCTATTTAATTTCCTTAGTACAATGAATCGTTAATATAAATACAAATAAACTTATTCTACCGCTTATATTAAATTATAATAATTTAAAAATAAATAATTTAATCAAATTTTGGCTTTTGTCAATCCTACAAAAATAAGCATAGAATTTGGAACATCAACTTAAAGCTTGTATTTTTATATTAATAATAAATATACATTTGCTTAAAATTAAATTTATGTTTTACTATAAAGGGTCTATTCTCATTTGTGTTTTTTTCGACCACTATTGGTATTATGTGCTATACTTGATCTAGAAGGTAGATGACCCATAGGTTTCCATTCTGATTCAGGAGGCATTATAAATCCCTGCATATTATCTTCCCTATCTATGGAATCACTGTCAGATTCTCGGTCTTCAAAAAAATCTATAATAGGGTGATAATTATAATTTACTTTCTTATTATCTGTTTTCAAGTTACTATTTTGGTTTTGGTCCATAGGTTTAAGTGTGCTAAAATTTAAGTCCGTTGTTACAGAGTGGAGTTTTGGCGCTATGGTTCCTCTTTGATGGAAAGAATCGTTATCTGCCTCTTCCGAGTCTTCCTGATATTCTTCTGCACTCTCCATGCGATCTCCAGAATAGGATCCTATAGAAGAAGTCCCGGATGATACTAAATCATCAGAAATAGAAATTTTCTTTCTTAAAGGCCTGCGATTTGGCCGAATAGGACCTCTTTTAAATTGGTTATTTGTATCTTTAAGTTTGTTGATACTATCCTTAGAAAACGAGAATGTAGATGGGCCACGTGGTGTTGGTGGTTCCAAATAACTCGGCAAGGTTACTGAGTCTAAGCCTACAATTCCATTAGGATTTCGAGCTATAGGTCTCTTAATATTTCTCACTGAACTAGCTTGGTTGAACGAATCAGGGAAATAAGTGTTACCATACGAATCAACTGGATTACTATTTAAGCTGCTGAGATCTTCGCTGCCACTTAATTTGACGTTACTAAGAGATGATCCTGGTATGAAATTGTGATTATCTACGAATGATGAGTAGTCCTCTATAGGCTTATTAAAGTTGAAAGGTGGGTTTTTTGAAATAGATGGTTTTTGCACTGTAGACTGAACAGATTCAAACGCTTGGTTGCCGTGTTCCGATGAAAGATCTTCTCCTGGGAAATGTTCGGAGGAGGTTTCATGTACTCGATGCCCCAAGGGAGGGAACGATACGCTGTATCCCTCAATGTGACATGAACAGCAAGTCGGCACCTGAAATAAGAATTAATTTTAAATATTATATTGTCATTGTGGTAAAAGAAACATCGCCTGAAAATATATTTTTTACATTAATAGCCTTTGTGTGAAATGCCCTGTTGTCTATGAGTTACATAATATAGGAAAAATCTAAGACTCAGGTATTTGTATATTAAGCAAGAATACGTAGATTTTGGTATTCTTTCCCGAATATTTTTTATGTTAGTTGGATGGGTAAACCGGCGAACGATCATCATATAACGATATCATCGTCATATACGGACATATAAGCGAGGTCACCTGTTGATGCCTATCCAGGAATGTAAAACGGTAAGTTTCGGTGTCACTTCTGACCATTTCTCTATAACACAAAAAATTATTTCACTGAATATATGAATAGGTACCCATGCAGACGTGCACGCTGAACCAGGAAATTAAATATTAAAAACATAATTACTTTGAATATATCCATGTGTAAGCCGTTCTGCTGGTCCCACGTCAAGAGCCGGTGGTAGTTGTACACTTGAACGCATTTCGATTTGAAGTTGTCCGTCAAGTACGTGCACGACTCTTTCGGTTTCCTGGATAATATCGTTCGTATTGAATAAAGAGATAAAAACTAATTCACAATCTACATTTTCACAAACACGTTCAGAGATATATAATACTAATATTATAATAAATATCCTACAGTATGTATGATTTAAAATCGCAAAAAGATGTGTATGTTTTGTATTTTTTTTTTTTATATTTGTATTGTTGCATGCGTCATTTGGTTGTTAATTCTGCTGATATTGGCTACATAAAAGTAGCAGCAGTGGGAATTAGTGGTGGGATAAGCTTGCAAAAATATTTCCTTGTCATTCTGAGACAGACACTCGTTTCAACGTTCCGTCCATCTCATTACAATTGCGAGTTGCAATACATGATGATTAGATTTGGCCTCCGCTCTCGCGTGGTGGGGTTATATTGTTTCTGGTCTGATTATCGTGGTCTGATAGAAATGTTCCATTCTACCAAAATAGACCCATATAATTTCTTTAAGATATTTACCATGTTTTTCACTTTTACTTCGTGGAGCTCTATCTTTAAACATTATCTAAGATTTTTTTGTTTGAGTCCCGTTTTAAATAGTTTTTTGGCGAAAATAACTCAAAATATCATATTTCTTTTAATTTAACTTTAACCATAACTATACTCACAAGCACTTCTCCAGACGCAGCGTCTGTGTGTGTTCGCCGGTGTTGACGATGTACTTCCACTGCCCTGAAGTTGCTCGGGCACGCTGCGGCCGCGCGTACTTCACCGTACTGGGACACATGAAGCCCGCCTCGCCTGCCCCCGCGAAGTCTCTGTTGGCTGTGTCTCCACGCCTATAAATAAGTCATTTAGTGGTCGAATTTTACTTAGTCATAATTCTTTAGAAAACTAGTACAATTATAATTGGTTTAAAATTCATTGCAATAACAAAAATAAATACCAATAAGCCATATTGGTATTTGGTGGAATATTGCCTAGATACCGAAATAGTTGAAAAACAACCATAAAACTTTTAAAAGCTAAATAAGATATAATTGTTTCATCATTTATTGCAATAACAATCATTTGAAATACTTATACAAAAAATGTGTATCTTAAAAAGCTTATTAGTCTATCTCATCTTTGGTCCTAGACCTTTTTCCTAATAATTACTAGCATAATATCGTAATTAGTATCATTACAATAATAAATCCTCCTATTTACAGTATAAAAATTTGCAGTAGGAATCTTTATTAAATATGTTAATTTTGTGAATTACTAAACATCTGAAATTAGTTTTAGCTTCCAGCACATAAAATGCACATACGAGGGCGACACTGAATATTCTTAGAACTGGTGACTTGTAAACAATAGAATATAAAAAAGATTAGGAGGAATGGCGGAAATTTCGGCGTATGGGGTTGTGTTTTTTTGGTTTCCCGTTAATTTATTGTTATTCTGTATTTTGTTCATTCATAGCGGTTTTCTATAGAGTTGGTGGTTGGAAGTTGATGGGTGACTGAAGAGGTGAAGCCGCGTGCCTTGGGGTTTCCCGCTGTTTCTCCATACTTCAGGCTTGGCTTAATATTGGAAGCCTTAATAAACAAATAAAGACTATGACAATATTAATTACGACAGAATAGGCAGCATGACCTCTGGTTAAGTCCAGAGGCCATGGAACTTATTTTTATGTTCCTATTGGAACAGGCATGGCCTGAAAAAAAATAAGTTTAAGTTTAGAACATGGAATTATTAGCGATTGATTTCACTCATTATAATAAAACATTTTTTTACGGATTTTATCGCGGTTTATTCTTTTATCGCGGAAACGTCGGGCTTGTAAAAATCTTAATAAACTGCGATAAAATCCGTAAAAAATATTTTATTATAATGGAATTATCCTTTTTCCTTGGGACCTTGCCTAAAGGGACTACTTTTTATTAATAATAAAAAGGAGTCCCTTTAGGCAAGGTCCCGAAGATACTGGCAGCGTTCCCCCTTTGAATTGCTAGACTTTGTGCGAGGTAGCTGCCAGCTCTTAATAATAAAAAAAATATAATAAAATAACTTAAGTATATTATACTTAAGTTATTTTATTATATTTTTTAAGGGTTTTAGTTTTAGGTTCTTTATAAAGTGTTGATATATATGTTTATACTTTAAGAATTGAAAACGTCTGTCACGTCAGCATGAATTTAACGCGAGAAAATTTTAGTTCAGTTTTTGATTTTCTAAGAACGTTCAGTGTCGCCCTCGTATTTCCGTACCACGCCCCACTATGGTTGATGATGGATATTACTACAAATCAAATCAAATTAAAAAAAAAACTTTGAACGTCAATTGAATCTACAACCGGTTCCAAGGTAAGCCCACCGAGAAGAACCGGCGAAACAAACTCAGTGGAACGAATCTTTTCAAAAAATATGTATTCTATCACAATTGAAAATCTTATCCTGAAATCTATGAATGTTTAGTTCCACTAAATTCGAAATGACATCATTTTCGTAATATCTTTAATGTTATAAAGACAATAATTATCATTAGTGAATGAGCAATACCTGTTTGAAACAAGGTAATGATCAGCCGTGTACTTCGCTTCTTGAGCAGCGGTGATACCATCCACGGCTCCATCTCCAGGGTCCTTGAAGTCAGCTAGAAGCGCCCCAGCCGCTGCCTTGTTACGTCTGATAGTTTGAACTATCGCCTCACTGTGAAATTAAATTAGGAAATTAAGATTATTTATACAATATGTGCCTGTTTCTCCTGTGAAACGGCTTTGCTGTGTTTCGGAGAGAAGGGCAAGACAGGCAGTGTAATTACTGGCACCGAGACTTAACATCTTATGTCTCAGGATAGGCAACACATAAATGAGTTACCTGGGCTAGGTCCAGGGAAACTAGTTTATGAGCATGGGCGACGTCGACCACCTACCATCATGTGGCACGTTTGCCAGTTTGCCTATCCAACTAACATAAAAAAATCGTAGTTATTAGTGAACCTAAAGGCTAATTAGATTTTATAAGTATTTATAGATTGGGTAAGCTGTATCAAAATCACGATGCCACTTAGCAGTTTCCTTTTTGCGTCGGGGGCTAAAATTTTATTTTCTGCGTTCTTATTGAGACGTCTGATACTAGTTGGTTTTGATGGTCGACTAGTTTGGTGGTCAGATGGTGGCACTACACGTACCGAACACTACGCGGGTTCGAATCCCGCGTAGATAATCCATTTGTATGATGAACATCTGAGAGATTTCATTATATCAACCCATAGTTCATGCTTGTATGACAATTTTTTACTTCGGACTTCATCATCATCATCATCAGCAGCAGCAGCCTTTGTCCGTCCCCTGCTGAACATAGGCCTCCTTTTTTTCCTTTTGCGCCGGGAAATGCTCGTAGGCATGCCGCGGGGGAGGGCGGACTCCCCAGGCAGGTATGTGGGGCTCGCTGCGCCCGAAAGATGGTACAGTGTAGTACAGCTCCCAACATCGGGACAGTGAAATGGGGTGAGGTTCCCATCGTCGCCGATTATCCCCCCCTGCGCTTATGTCACCTCTTCTTATAAGAGGGTTACAAAGAGCAGCTCCCTCGGTTCAATTGGCTTCGCCCAAGGTGCTGGGTTTACCTTAGCCTATTGTGCCCCACCATCACGACAAGCCTTGAACCATGGTGGGGTCATCTTCTCACCTGGTTAATGGTCGACCAACACTAAAGTTACCGATATAACGAAGAATAAGCTCGTTCAAGGGGCAATGTGCTGGTCACACTCAGGAGAACGGATGGCCGATGGGGCAATAGGGTTCAAGAGTGGAGGCCGCGTTTAGGTAGACAAAGCGTACCTAATTGTATGTTAATAATTTATTTAAGTATATATCAAGTCCTTGAATATATTTTAAAAAATATATAATGGTTGCTTTGACTATCTTTATCTACAGTTATAAAAATATTTGTCTTAAAACCGATATCTATAACCGATATATACAAACAATTGTTATAATAATAAACAATTTACTCCATGGTCTCTTAGCCACGACCTTTTCATACCGTCTTTTGACTCGTCATCGTCATTTGGTGGTTATGTAACAAAAAATAAAAAAGCTATCGAAGTGCTAAGAGAGAAGTATAGCTATAGATCTGGGTTCCGTACGATTTTTATATTTTCTTTTTATAATTTATTTTCATTCAAATACAATTTGGTAGCTAAAGCTTTTACAGGACAATTTTAAAACTGTTTTAGAACGGGTTTCGCGATCAAGACAATGTGAAAGTGGCGAAATATCGGGCTTCGCGAAATATAAGTAAAAAAATGGCTTAAAACCATATTTTGCGTATAAACCCGTTTAGTGTTAAAATATATATATATTTCGCTTTTGAAAAAGTATACACATTCGAATTCTCTTTCGCTTACAACTCTTTTCCACTGTTGTAACTCTAACATCTATGAAAAAACCTTGTTTAGAAAATATATATTAAAAAACTTCTTATATTAAAAACTTATTATACATATTATATATTATTATATTAAAAACTTTTCTTGGAACGGAAATGCTTTTTAATGTGATTCTTAGAGGAAGCATAAACTTGATTAGATTATGTTAAAGGAGAAAGTTTTTTTGATAGATATAAAAGTAATCATAAAGCACTAATAATTTTATTATTATTCATTCTCGTATAAAACGAATTTTCAATAAAACAATAGAGGTATAGAACAATAATGTTATTGTACCTGTCTTGCCTGATTGGCATTAAATTATTGGTTATGAGAATTCTCATAGCCAATAATTTTGGGGTTTTGTGCGTACCGTGAAAACCACGTCAAAAACAAACACTTAAAAACTTTATAAGGCATAGATAGAGTCTATAATATTAAATTATAGACTCTATCTATGCCTTATTATACCGTATATATATATATTATACCGTTGGTTTATTGTACCCCTCTTATAAGAAGAGGCGACAAAAGAGCAGGGGACAAGGGGCAAGGACGGAAACCTCAGCCCATTGTACTATTCCGACGTTGGGAGGGGTTATTCTGTGGTGTGGAGGTAGCGTCGGTCCCTTGGGGGACTGACTAGCCGCCGAGGTACCCTATTTGCTTATTAGATCAGGGGCACATCGCCAAAAGCGGCATTGGTGGCACTCGCTGAGTTTTAGTGGGTAGAGCTGCGTCCACTTACGACCTTTCGGGCACAGCGAGTCCCACATACCCGCATGGGGAGACCCACTCCCCCGCGGGATGCCTCAGAGCATTTCCCGGCGTTAAAGAAAAAAAAGGTGTAAATTATTATGATTTTACCACGGAACCCTAAAAGATTAAGATATGGTAAATACGGTGAATGATTGGCTAGAAATTGTTTATCTTTCCCATCTCAGCTGATTACAGCGGAATCATTCACTTTCGCCGGCGGAAACACTTTTGCTTTCAATGTACCGTTTTACGTAACTGCGCCTTCAAGATCAGGTATTGTCGACATTAGCATATCGTTAGATTGTTTCATCTGATATACCTTGGATGCTAATTAGATTTACTTTCTATAATGATAAGATTTTATATGTTAATGGATTTTAATAGTGATTTTGCAAATGATCAAATTTATTTAAAAATGCTATGATTTACAATCAGAATTATATGTACGTATTACATTGTACTTCAATTGACACATTATCACCTTAGCATTAAAAAGGGCTTATTTGCCTACCGGCTTGTGGTTATATGGTACATAAGTTTTTGTTTTTCTTTTTATAGTGGTGGGGGTGAAAAGATATTCTGTTCACCTGATGGTAAGTAAAAAGCGATATCCACAGACACCTCTGCCCCAGAGGAAAGAATACTAACAAAGAAGGCAACCGCAATAAAATGCTTATTAAGTTTGCTCTTTTATCTCCAAATTTGTCCATTACGCGAACTCTAAATATTCGGGAAATTGTTGAGGTATTTTAAAATATAATTTAACCAGAAATGTTGGTGGTACAGTCAAGTCCGAAAACTATAAGACCAGCTGATGACAGTAATCATTAATAGAGATATTTTTTTTCTCTACAAATCTTTTCGTTCTCGTGAACACGGCATTGCCGAAAAACCTCGAATTAAAAGTGAAAACCCTTCCGCTTTAGACACTGAACATAGGCTTCCTTCAATGAACGCCAAGACGACTCATCCCTTGCCACACAGACTGGCTACTGAACAGAGATGGTCTTCCCACTTTAATGACTATAGCTTCTTTACTTACGTAGGATAATCAGCAGTATGCAGGCACAGGGTGTTGGTGAACAGCTCGCACTTCGCCTGATCATTCTGGGTGGGAGACTTCCTGCCTGGTAACGGCCGGCGTTTCATGATGGGAGTGATGGTGGGCTCTGGTATTGTCCGACGTGGTATCGGTGGCTTGGGCTGGTACGTACCCCGACGTATGAGGTTGCCTGTAATATGGTAAGAATAGAAGTTAATGGATTATAGTACTTATTGGTGTAAGAGACGTGGTTGTGCCACGCGCGTGTCTTTATGGATACCACCATGGATATCACACATAGATCTTATTTCTTCAGTGAAATAGCTTTGCTGTGTTTAGAAAATCGTAGGAAAACCATAAATAAATTGCCACTTTGAGGATAAAAATGCATTGCAGCTGAATTGGGCCGGCACGACCGGGGTACCTTTCGCTCACATAACAACGGCGTCAAATTACAGCTCTATGCTGTCGCGTTTCGTGCAGTTTGTGAGTTTCCGATGGCTCTTTGGGGATAAAGGGAATAAGAGGGCAACGCACCGCATACCTTTTGGTTGTACGTCTATGGACGTCAGTAGTCACCATAAGACTCCGATTGCTCGATTGTCTCCTAATGATATAAAATAAGAAAACAATGGGGTTGGCATATTCAACTTGGTTCTCAATAAAACTGGATTTAAAAAAATGCCTAGACTACTCCCACATGAACTATCACGGGGGCTGGCTGATATGAAACACCTATGTTACTATTGGAATTGTGATTGATTTGAATTGATCGAAAATATTATTACCTTTTCTATCAAGATATCTGTTGAGTGATCTCAGTTTCTCTGCGACTGGTATTTCTTCGGTGATGCTTTGGTTGGTAGATTCTACAGCCAGATCGAAGGTAAGGTTGCCGTCAGACCGAGGAGTGCTCTCCACAGTGGTAGTCTTGGTCATCATGGATTCCACTCTTGTAATGTTCCTCTGAAACATTGAAAGTTAATTTAAACATGTGCACTTAAACTACTTGATATTTTCGAAATGTTTTTAATAACTTTATGCTAGACTAAAAATCATAATTAAATTGCCACGTTCACTCTTTAAAAAAAAATAAACAAAAATTATAATCGACTTCAAAAAATAAATGTAAAATGTAATAAAATAATCTCATTTCTTTCATTTTTATGTCTACAACTAATAATCAACAAACCAGGGTCTGTTGATCATCAGCAATCCCCCACCATGGTTCAGGCCTTGTCGTGGCGGTGGGGCTCAGTAACCTAGGGTGAGCGGTGCACCTTGGGCGAAGCTAATTGGGCCGAGGGGGCTCTTTGTACCCCTCTTATAAGAAGAGGGGACCGAAGAGCAGAGGGCAAGGGTTGAGGATGGGAACCTCATCCCATTGTACTGTCCCGACGTTGGGAGGGGTTGTTCTGTGGCGCGGAACAACCCCTCTGTGGAGGTGGCGTCGGTCCCTTGCGGGACTGACTAGCCGTAGTTTGTTTTCTAGATCCGGGGCACCTCACCAAAGGCGGCATTGGTGGCACTCGCCGGGTTTTAGTGGGTAGAGCTGCGTCCATTTACCAGCTGTCGGGCGCAGCGAGTCCCACATACCCGCGTGGGGAGACCCACTCCCCCGCGGGATGCCTCAGAGCATTTCCCGGCGTTAAAGAAAAATCATCAGCAACCCAGAGAAGACTAGAGAAATTTTGAATTCCGTAGAAGCAACTAGTGCGCTTAATATTTTAACTAAGAATTTTAAAGCACTACAACTTAATGAAGGTCTAAAGTCGATCTGATGCTGGAGCTGAAAGACAGTCGAGGGAACTCTTCGATGATTTACTTCAGTAACCTTGTGTTTGGGCTTGATTAATTTGTATTGATGAGAAATTTACATGGGTTGTGTCTGTGATTGGGGGTCTGATGATGAAAACAAAGGACAGTTAAGGAACTCCTAAATAGTTTACTGTAGCTACCTTATGATGGGACTTAATTAATTTATACTGATGAGAACTTTGCACCCATATGGGTGTTAAGTGCCATGCCAGATCTGATGATGGAGACCATACGTTGAGGGAACTCATCGACGATTTACAGCTTTTGTTGGGCTTACTTCGTATGGTTCAATATGCCAAAATTTATATCTGTGTATGTCTTTTTTTTTAATAATCACTAAAAATTAAGAAATAAAAATTTTTAGACAAAAATTATAACCGGCTTCATAAAATAAAATAACTAAAAAGTAATAAAATAAACGCATTTTTTAAATTTTTATGTCTACAACTAATAACATCTTGTACTTATACTATTGTAAATTTTTTGCCTTTACCACGTCATTATTGATACTTTTGGAGTCGGTCTCATGATAGGTTACACATAAATGAGCTGCCTGGACTAGTTTCAGCTAAACTAGGTTATGTTCCATCAGGTGGCACGTCTGCCATTTTGCCCATCCAAATAACATAAAAAAAAATCCATAGTATGTGCACTGCACACTATACAGAGTATAGCATACATACCGGTTTTTTCATAAATTATTACAATTATCATCAAAATTTATTGCAAAAAGGATGTAATATCAGTTTTAGCAAAAAATAAAAGGTTCATTCATTAGAAACCTAATTAAAACAAAAGATGTTTACATTTTTTTATTACTTGAAAACTAAACATAAAAAATATTGCTTGGTTAATGAATAAAAATTATACATTTAGATGATTGTAATGAAAAGAAATTATGTTATTTATTAGTACTTTAATTATATGGTAAAATTAAAAAGTAATGGTAAAAGTGAAATTAAAATGAAATTTGACCAACCAAAAACAAATATTGATAATAGTTTGAATGTCAATTTATATTAATATTTAAAAATTGGAAAAAAAAATGTTTGTATGCAGACTTATTTGTAAAACACCAGCAACCTCGTAGGACATGATAACTAACGTCATAAACAGATTTTATTTCCATACAAAAGTAAATATTAATAATTTAAGTGTCAGTCTGAATATTATTAACTCTACGCACAAAGATTAGGTAAGCAAAATATAGGTATAGCTGATAGCAGGTTTATACCTGCTATCAGCTATACCTATAAATATAGCCCTACAAATGTCACGGTGGAGCTCAATGGCTTTATAAGAAGAGGGGACAAAAGAGCAGGGGACAAGAGGTGAGGATGAGAACCTCACCCCATTGCACTGTCCCGACGTTGGGAGGGGTCGTTCTGTGGTGCAGGACAAACCATCTGTGGAGGTGGCATCGACCCTTGGGTCGACTAGCCGTCGATGTGCCCTATTGCTTAACAGATCCGGGGCACCTCACCAAAGGCGGCATTGGTGGCACTCGCCGGTTTTTAGTGGGTAGACCTGCGTCCACATTACCATCTTTCGGTTGTAGTGAGTCCCACATACCCGCTTGGGGAGTTCCCCCTCCCCCGATCTAAATCACTTAAATATTTAATGTATATAGTTATGTCACATCATATAGAACAAACGTTGTTGTATATGATGTTAGCTATCCAGCCTTACGAGGTTGCTGCTGTTTTAAAAATGATCCTGTAAATATGTTATTCACCAAGATTTTGAAAATAAACTAATTCTACACAACTTAGATGCTACATCATCTGTGCAAGAATGTTACTCGTTAAAACATAAGTTATCCAAACTATCTTTTTTTGTGAAAATTCTTTGAGAATGTGTGGGTTGAGGATATGTGGATCCTCCTGATTACGTGGACTTGCTCCCAGCAGTCAAAGTAGTTTGTGTAATACTTACATTATTGTCGTCTGTTGGTATTTTTGTTTCTGTTGTGTCTGTACCATTCTCTCTTGTGTCATTCAGTGTAACGGTAGTATCGTTGGTTTTCGTTGTGTTTGTCTTTGTGTTTGGTCGTTGTCTGTTCCTGAGGTTTCTATTGCGTTGAAGCACTTGTTGTACTAATTGTACTGTTATGTTCTCCCGGTCGCCTGTCTCAAACGGGTTCTCATCTAGTGTCGTGTCTAATGATCGTCTTTGGAACTGTGCTGGGTATTTCACTTCTCGTATCTCCTTCCCGTGTCTTAGAGCACGCCGGATCAAATTGGCCGTGTCCAAAAGGATTGGCAACATCGGATCTGATACTGTGCTGTTACCAAACATTGATCTCACCTGAAATTATAATAAGTTTTTGTTAATTATGAAGTAACCGTCTTAATTTTACAGTTGCAAAATAAATCGTTTCAACCGTTTTAGGAGATATTCACATTTATTTGTAACTAGTTGCGGGCGGTACTAACTAAATAGTTACCGGCGCCAAAATAGTTAAAAGAAATCTCCTTAGGTGGGCGGCTATCAAGTTCAAAAATAAATTCCTAAACACACCTTGGGATAAGACATTCACTGTTTAGGTTTTGCATGAACATGATATAATATGTACAAACTACTAGCTGTTGCCCGCAGCTTCGCCCGCGTTAACTTAGATTTACAGCTGTACGCAGATTGATGATGATTATTTTTATAACCTAAGTTACTCCTTAAAACAACAGCTATCTGTCATTGAAAGTCCCGTCAAAATCGGTCCAGCCGTTTCTGAGATTAGCCGGAACAAACAGACAGACAGACAAAAATTGTAAAAAATGCTATTTTGGTATATGTACCGTGTATACATCCTATGCATTTAGTAATAAATTATAGTTTAAAAATAAAAACTAAAAAACACGCTTTAATAGCAAACCGAACTATAAATTTGAAAATATTTTTTAATAGAAGAATTAAATGGGTTAACATAATAAATAAATGATATTACTTATTGTAAAAAAGCGCGAGGTGCTCGATATTCTTGTTAAAAATATTTCATCGGTATCTATTTTTCAAAAGTGAAGTTAGTATAAAAACTTAGTTACAAGCACCACACTTTTTTACAATAAGTAATATCATTTATTTATTATGTTAACCCATTTAATTCTTCTATTAAAAATTATTTTCAAATTTATAGTTCGGTTTGCTATTAAAGCGTGTTTTTTAGTTTTTATTTTTAAACTATAATTTATTTTTTACTTTTTAGTGTCGATTTTTTTAATTAAAGATTTTATTAATTTAAAGTACTCAACTAATGGCAATCACTTTAGAAATGAGTGAGAGACTAAAAACAACACATGTGATGTAGGTAACTTGCGCGGTATGCCTTCCTAGCATGTGCTATCCTGATTATCCTGATCAGGATATTGGAATAATTTTATCAAATTATTGTATTGTCATCGGTCCTCGATAAATCTACAAAGTTTGAACGAAATCTGGTCGTTAGAAGTGGGTCAAAATTGCGTCCAAAGAAGTCGGTTACAAACAAACATACAAACATACAAACATACAGGTGAAGCGAAAAAGCGTGTAAAAAGCGGTTATTTTAATATTACAAGCAGACACTTCAATTTTATTTATCTGTATGTGTTCTATTTTGATGACAAAAGAGCAACCCCTAAGTTTTTTCTCGTTTTACTTGGGGGAGTCTGCATTCCAAACGAGTTTTTTTTTACTACACCTTTTTATTGACTTCTTTTTTTTGACGTATTTCAAGTGTACAAGTTGTTACCTACGAAATAAAGATATTTTGATTTGAATTGATTGAAATGTTGAAATCTGACTGGTCATTCCTTTTTTTATGGAAGAGAGGCAAACGAGCAGTCGTTTCACCTAGTGGTAAGTGATAAGCGACATCCATAGACACTCTACATCATAAGCAGGTGCGTTGCCGGCCTTTCAAATATAAGTATGCTCTTTTCTTGAAGGTCCCTAAGTCGTATCGGTTCGGTTAGAGACAAGCGTATTTAAACGTACTCTTCAGCGTTGTTATATACGTACACGTACTTAAACTTATAAATACTCAATAGGTAGTTTTTTTACAACAATATCTAAATCGTAAGAACGCACGTTCTTACATTAGCGGCAGTATAATGTAACAATTCTTAGTTATTTCTAGCCTCAAGTAGTTGTCTACTTGAGGTTAAAAATAACTCTGCGTACTTACAAGAATTGTTAAATTAATAAAATAATAATAAATGTATAGTAGTATATATTATAATATATATAATAATAAACCTCAAGTAGTCGTCTACTTGAGGATAGAAATAACTCTATATAAATACTTGTGAGTACGCTGAGTTAGCACTTTATTCAAGTAGATCATACTTGTGGGTACGCTGAGTTAGAAGGTACTCCACTCAAATAGATAATACTTGTGGGTACACTGAGTTAGTAGGTACTCCACTCAAATAGATAATACTTGTGGGTATGCTGAGTTAGTAGGTACTCCACTCAAGTAGATAATATTTATTAACTACGCTGGGTTAGTCACTTTACT
Organism: Helleia helle; assembly: GCA_963853865.1. NCBI lineage: Eukaryota > Metazoa > Arthropoda > Insecta > Lepidoptera > Lycaenidae > Helleia > Helleia helle. Next base: position 1,901,875 of record OY971425.1, on the reverse strand, counting down.
AATTCAAACACAAGCTGCAAATTTCGAAACTTTATTAGTAACAGCTTCCGAGCAACTTTCTTTAAACAATATTTGTGAGATGCAAAGTTCATTACGACCAGAGAAATCCGAGTTCGTGAGGTGATTACACGGGGTATTGCCAGAATACTCTCTGAAATCCATTTCTCTGGCAATATGCCAAGATGAAATCGCAGTTGATAATTTAATTTTAGCTAGACTAACATTTTTGTGTAGGTTTTAGTTTCTATTATAATATCAACAAGTGGTATGTCATGTTTGTGAGTTTAAGGTGGTAAAGGTTATGTCCAAACGAACATTGAAAAAAAACAAACATCTGAATTGAGAACCTCCTCCTTTTTTAGAAGTCGGTTAAAATATTTCACCAGTAGAATGATAAGTTATCACTGAGTGGCTATAAAAATAATTACCATCGGTCCGGATACAGCTTTAAATCTAAGTTAATTATTATTATTAAAATGAATGGAGGCTGAATTGGTGGCCTTGATGGCCACCAATCGTATGTTGAACTCTTTATCATCATCATCATCAGCCTTTAACCGTCCACTGCTGAATATAGGCCACCCAATGAACGCCGAGACGGCCGATCCCTTGTCACTCGCATCCAGCACGGACCGGTTACTGCACGTAGATCGTCTTCTCCGATCGATCGAACCCTTTATCCTAGGTTATGTTAGTAGACGGAGATTATTCACATTGAACCATGTAAAATTCATTTGGATTCCGGTCCGTGTTGGGTGCGAGTGGCAAGGGATCGGCCGCCGTCGTTCGTTGAACGAGGCCTATGTTCAGCAGTGGATGGATAAAGATAATGATGATGATGAAAATGTATTTATGAGATGCAAATAAAAAATTTATTACCATTGCGGCTCGTCTCATAACAAAATAATAAGGATAAAAGGATAAGTTATCTCTTAATCGTAAACCAGAATGTGAAAGTGAGAGTCCAAACGGGTTACCACATCCAACTGTTTTATTATTTCATGTTTTTGTCAAATATAATTTGGAGCAAATACATGTTTGTAAATTTTTCCGGTAAACTATTTTTTATAATTATTTTTAAAATGTTTAGTATTTTGTAGCCTATGAGAAATATAAAGTATGTTAACTTAGGTAGTCTTGGAGCCATATCCAAACATAATATAATTATTGGTATAGTTTATATATTTTTTCCTTTAACGCCGGGAAATGCTCTGAGGCATCCCGCGGGGGAGTGGGTCTCCCCACGCGGGTAAGTGGGAGCCGCTGCGCCCGAAAGCTGGTAAGTGGACGCAGCTCTACCTACTAAAACCCGGCGAGTGCCACCAATGCCGCCTATGGTAAGGTGCCGCGGATCTAATGAGCAAACAGGGCACCTCGACGGCTAGTCAGTCCCCCAAGGTACCGATGCTGATGGTAGAATTTTTGAAATCGGATGACATCGGATCGGAATAACCATTACTAAAAATTATGTTCCCGTCGTTTCAGCTTACACCAACCATCGTCATGGCCATGGTTGGTGGTCATGTCATTCGTGCTAATGTTACAAATTCCAAATACCATCATCAAAAATGTAATAGGTCTCCGCTGTAAGTAGTAACTCTATTGTAACATTATTTTGCTATGAAGTGTGATCACTTGATATGTGATTTTCATCATCTTATAACTTACGAGTACTAAGTTTCATGCTTTAGTAGAACAGTTGTAATCTACAGTTTCACTACTGAATTAGGTAAAAAAATATTTCCCATCCCATCAATAGACACATGGCTCCTATCACTTTACGTAAGTATGAACAAACGGCATCACTTCGACGCGGAAGTTTTAAGATCACGATCGCATTATGTTCCGTATATCATTTCCTCTCTGATCGTATTTCAATGATTGAATTTTCTAAATAGCGCACATTGTATTGGAGTCTGCTTTCTTAAGCTTCTAGAATTTATACAAGAATATCTATAAATAATCACGATTTTTTTATTAGAAAACTAAAAAGAACTCTTAAGTAATTAGGTAAGAGGTAGTGCCATGCTGCTTTGCAGCCGAATTAGGCCGGTACGCCCGGGGTGGTACCTCCCGCTTACATAACACCGGCGTCAAGTTGTTATTTGACGCCTGTGTTATGTGAGCGAGAGCAGGTACCTATATATAGGTAGGTAGGTACCTATACACAGGTAGGCTATGCTGTCGCGTTTCGTGCGGTTTGATAGTTTCCGGTGGCCCAATGGGGGGGATAGGAAAAAAAGGAAGGCAACGCATTTGCGTAACCTCTGGTTGTACGGATGTCCATGAGCGACGGTAGTCACCATATGGCTCCGACTGCTCGTTTACTTTCTTTTGCCATAAAAGAAGATCGTTGTACCCTCTACAATTTTTGATTTTAAACCTAATTAAGGCGAGTCACTGCAGACGAAACGGGATAAATGGTTTCTCAAAACAATTTTTTTGAAATACGTAGGTACTATTAAATAACGGCCTTACATAAAATATCAAAGACACGTCTAAAGATATTATTTTAGATAATATCTTTAGACGTGTCTTTGATATTTTGATGTGATAATTGGTTACACGATAAGATGTACTTTACTCGATCATAAAAAAATCCTGAAAACATATTAAAATAAAACTAAATCGAATTATTTACTAATAAAATATGTATTTATTTATTTACATCATTTTTATAAGACAATATTTAATTTTCGATACTACAGAAAACGTGCTACTTTTTTATTCAAAGTTATTTTTATTCAAATATATCCCAAAACACGAATATATCTAGCGTTTTCACAAGACGCCAAGACGCGACGCTCGCTACCCTAGTCCTAGTGACTCGCCTTAAGTAAAGAATAAGTACTGTAAACTATAATATTCTTTTTTACCGGTAAAAGTGAAAAAAGATGCACCACAGTATCCCAGAAAGTATGCCCTGATCCTGCTTATTTTTTCCATCAAACAGATTTAATCTGCTTAAAAAATAAAGACAGGACTGGCAGTGGAATTTCAATTTCCAGGTGAACGTGAATCCAAGAAACATAAAAAAAGTGTTTAAGGTTGAACTAGTCGACGGCGCGAACTCTAACAAAATGAATGCTATCTCACCTGACATATGCGCGAACATGTGTGCTAGAATGAAATGCACAATGATTCATTCCGAAAATGTCCTTTTAGCAAAACAATTATTATAGAAAAACTAATAAGTGTATCTTTTCAAAATAAATTTATTTTATCTTTTGAATAACTAAACTATATCTGTACGGGCTTTATTTTTGAGCTTTCGTGCTCAGTATACTATTTATTTACGCCCAAAGTTGGGCTCAGCGTTGAAATACGAAAGTTTAGAAGCTTGTATTTTTTCATATATAATTTTTTTACGATTTTGGGTACATACACACATAGATAACGACGAGATCAATTTATATTATACTTAGTTTTTCATGGTTAACGTCAAACATTGTAGTGATTACTGTTCTGCACAAATATGGAAAGATGAGCGACTTGTGTAACCTTAAGATAATATATATACACTAAAACACGGAAACAACAATTTTATATGATTTTTCTCATACTCCTACGCATATCACAAGATTTGCAATTGCGGGCGTAGCGGAACTGCCTAGAGGAATTCTGACATAGTCGAACGACGGCGAGATATTTCTATTAATATTCATATACTGATGGAAAAACTATGATCAACTTATGGTTAAAAATGCTTGAGATACTTTCACCTTAAACAGTGGTTTACGACATCATAACTGTTAGATGAATCTAAATTAAACATTTTGATAATAGTATCTCTATGTTTTTATAATATTTAATAAGATGAGTTGAAGATTTCTGATGGCCGGTACTAGATACTTAGATGCAAGTGCCAAGGATGCAATGCAATGAACCTCTAGCCGCCTCTTAGCGTTCATTGGAGGCCTATGTGCAGTATTGGATGGTAAATAAATAAAGAACAATGATCACAATTTCAAAAAACATCCCATTATATTGTCTGTCTTTAGCCTTTAAAAAAAAAATACTAAATCGACCCGAATTTGTTGATCCGCTAAAATAAATTACTTTATTTTCAATATAAAAGCTTTTGAATGTAAGCAAGTGTATGAACCGATTTAGTATCTTCTAGAAACTTACTGCTATATTAAAATTGTCATGAGTCATCACATGAAAGATGATGCTGGTAAGGCCCTGGCATTTACAACAAGAAAACACGATGATGATTAATATTTTTTTAATTTAAGAGAAAAACCTAGATCTGATGAAATATGTCGTGCCTGAATCGCCCTAGATCCAGTTTTCCGCTAAAATACTAATCCAACCGTTGAAACTTTTTCACTCGGTTTCGAGGTGTATTGTCAGAAACTAGATCAATTGTTACGGATGCAAGCTTCTGATGTGCAATTATTGTGGCTATTATTTATAAAATATTGCCTATCTTAACATTTAAAAATAGTAGGTCTACTAATTAGGCAATGAGTCCGCATGCGTATTAGCGTTATAGTTTCATTTTTTTTTGTCGAGCTTGGCAGCCGAACAGCTTCGCAGGAGCAGTAAACCCTGGGAACCTCCACCAGGCGGACAGACGCGGCGTCCCGCGTCAAGTTGTCGCACCGCCGCAAGATACCGATCGGGGGATCCGCCGCGCGCGCTACGTCTCAACTGTAAGGCGCCCTTAGGTGTTCAGGGTGCCTTGCCGGTGGAAAGCCAATAGGCACAGCGTCGGGGCCCAGTGCGGTAGACTACAGTCCCCGCGCCGGGCCGACCGAACGACGAGGATGAACACGATAGGGTTTAGTGCGGTGAGAGTCCCACATAACCATCGGCCTCCCCCGAGCTCGGTGGTATCTATTAGATTTCCCCATCTAAAAAAGGCCTATACCTCGTCCTCACCGAGCTCGCAGCGGTAACCACAAATGACCTCAGAGGCCGGCGCGATACATAAAACAACCAGTAAAACATTTAATCAGAAGGATTCAGGAATATGTTCCAGTTAGCCTCCCCAATTAAAGCGGGACAGCGCAAGATTGCAATGATCAAGCTTTGTCGTGTTCCGCAAATAATACAGACTACTGTAATTTCTTTTAAACTTACACTAGGCATTGTACGAGATCTGTATAGAATAGACTAATAAATTCTCGTGATTTTTGATGGTGTTATCAGACTTTTTTTTTCGGAAGGATCTATGCTAACGGCGCGAAGGCCACTTTTGGTATATAAAAGTGGGGGTTGCCGCCAACCGTGCAGTCTGCGACCACACGACCTCCTGGCGTCGGGTTGGGTTAACAGACTGATGTTAGCACAGATCTATGAACTGTAGTCATATCTAAAACAGCAAAAAAGCCAACATCACGCGGTGTTCCCAGGCGGTCACCCATCCAAGTACTAACCGCGCCCGACGTTGCTTAACTTCGGTGATCGGACGAGAACCGGTGTATTCAACGTGGTATGGATGTTGGCGATGATGAACTCGGAAATGGTGATTAGTAATTTAAACAATAACAACAGACACATTTTTGAAACGGCTCAGCCAGTAACTGATTTTGATCAAATATGTCTGAAAACCACCAGGAACCCTACTATGACGTGGCACGACCGGGGTGGTACCTCTGGCTCACATCATACCGGCGTAAGGTGACAGGTATACTGTCACATTTCGTGCGGTTGGGAGTTTCCGGTTTCCCATTGGGGAGATAGGGAAAAGGAGGGTAACGCATATGCATAATCACTGGTTGTGCGGTTGTGTATGGGCGTCGATAGTCGCCAAAAGGCTTCGACTACTCGTGTGCCCTCCTATGATATAAAAAAATATGTATTAGCTAACAACAAAACGCACCCAAATCGGTTCGCAAGCCAATCGGTGAGCTTCACACACCCTCAAAGACATTTTAATTTCATCAGGCTGCAGATTTCCTCACGATGTTTTCCTCTATTTTCTTTTATTTTAGTTTTTAAGTAAGTGGAAGAGAAAAACGCATTTTGCTACACCGTCCAGGCACGAACCCAGACATCTCACTTATAGTGAGTCCATAATCACTAGACCATCTTCGCTCATACTAAGACGTATTATAAAATACTAGCTGTTGCCTGCAGCTTTGCCCGCGTTACTCAACTCCTCTAAGTCATAGCGTGATGTTTTATAGCCTATAGCCTTCCTCGATAAATAAGCTGTCTAACACTGATTTCTCAAATCGGACCAGTAGTTCCTGAGATTAGCGCGTTCAAACAAACAAACAAACTCTTCAGCTTTATAATATTAGTATAGATTTAAAAAGGTTTTAGTGAAATCAGGAATTATATAAGTCATGGTTTTATAGTACTTATGTTGAACACAGCTCGTAAAGTTATATTATGACTCATAATCGCCATGCATAATATATTACTTTTATTATAATTAACTTTGTCAAATTTTGTTTTTAATTATGACTAGAAACTTTTATTTGTATACCGTTATAGTTTAACGTTTTATAATAGTAAACGTAATGAAAACCACTTCACGATTTATTCTACGTTAAGTAATAATTATAAAATCAAAATAAACTTAGAGGGTAACAATTATCCTCTCCGTAAACAAACCTTTTTTTTTTTCTTTAACGCCGGGAAATGCTCTGAGGCATCCAGCTTCGGAGTGGGCCTCCCCAGGCGGGTATGTGGGACTCGCTGCGCCCTAAAGTGGACGCAGCTCTACCCACTAAAACTCGGCGAGTACCACCAATGCCGCCTTTGGTGGGGTGCCTCGGATCTGTTGAGCAGGGCACCTCGACGGTTAGTCAGTCCCTCAGAGGACCGACGCCACCTCCACAGAGGGTTTTCCCGCACCACAGAACAATCCCTCCCAACGTCGGGTCAGTACGATGAGGTGAGGTTCCCGTCCTTACCCCTTGCCCCCTGCTCTTTTGTCCCCTCTTCTTATAAAAGGGATACAAACAGTCTCCTCGGCTCCAGCTCGGTTCACCCTAGGCTAATGAGCCCCACCGCCACGAGGAGGTCTGAACCATAATGGGTTCCGTAAACTAACTCTGTAAATACTTTTCTAAGCATCAATTCTCTGGTATCAAAATGATAGTTAACACTTTTCAAACTAAACTGTTTTAAACGGGATATTTACTTCTAACATGTTTGACTTTTATGTCACGGACATATTATATTACGGCATTGTGAACGAATTTCTTGTACACAAATAAAAAAAAAGTGTACACATAAGTGTGTATACATAAGTACATACACCTATGTACATACACAGTACAATTTCATTACACTTTAACCTTTTTGCTTATTGTGAATTTAAAAACTATATCTTCTTCTGACGTCTATACTGTCATTATGTGAAAATCGTTCTATAGCTTACTTCATGGTGTCGGTTTTTTTCGTGACGGTGTGCGCAAGCATCGTAAAAAATTTACTCTCATCATTTTTCCTTAACGCTCCAAAAGAAGTATAACTTCAAAAACATGGTAAATATCCAATATAATCAGTTTTAATAGTCAATATAAGTTTAAGCTTCCTTCCTTTCCAAGTTAATAAGTCTTTTCACATACACTTGCCTCATAATAAGCCGAAAAGCAAAAAACAGCCGGTGAGAACAGTTTTCCTTTGCTCTGATTGTGTCGCAAATGTTAGTGTACCACTTTTTATTAGACCATTGAAAGTATCTATTAAATGTACAATGAGATACCATATACTGTATGTAATGTTCTCACGTCAAAATTTTGTATCCGACGAAAGTTATCAATAACGTACTGTATCGTATTCGTTAATGTTATAATTAGTAGAGGATGGAATATGTAAGACTTTTTTTGATATCGCAGGGAAATCCGTATAGTGCAGCCAGGATCTTCGGGTAGATCCTGACCTAATGTGGGACTGGCACCTGGGAGTGCCCACCCTAAATAAAACCACTGCGAGCGCCTTCAGTCGCTTTTTGAGGGTCTCAAATATGCAGGCAACATCATCTCAGCGACAGGCTGGCCTCTGCGATGGCCAGAATACTCCTTTTAAGGGAGGACTGCTCGGCCGCTACTAAGCAGTCATCTCGATGTCGTGCCATCATCCTGACCCTGACACGAAACATATGTAAGACGAAAACTGAAGATATGAAAGACTACTTAAGTAATAGGGTGACTTCAGTAGTGGGTAAAGGTGGTACTCAACCAGCTAAGGGATAGATGAATATTTTTTTTATGTTCTATGCTTTTGTCCTTACGGCATTTAAAGCTGCATCGGTTTTAACTTAACTGGGGTCATGGATGCGTACTTATACATTCATAACTATGTTTGCTTTGCTGAAATAATATAATATTATATCTAATTATCTATTTTTTATCGCAAACGGACAGTCGTTTCACCTGGTGGTAAGTGATAAGCGACATCCATAGACACCTACATCATTAGCAGGTGCGTTGCCTTTCAGATATGAGTATGCTCTTTTCTTGAAGGAAGGTTAAGTCGTATCGATTCGGAAATACTGACTTCATATAGTCGTTATGCGATGGTAGGAAATGCCGTAAAAATCGAAATGTTGTGGATTTCCGGACATCGAGATGGTGAGGGTGAAATTTGGAATTTTGTCCGGTGGTGGAATGAATGTATTTTTTTTTAGTTTTAAGGCATATTTTCAAATAAACAAATAAACCATGGTTGCTGTAAAGTATCCGAAACATCGGGTTTGTAAAAATCTTATAAACCGCGATGAAGTCCGTAAAATTTGTTTCATTATAATAAACAAATAAAGTTAAATTGAATCTAATACAAGTTACGAGCTTGCCAAAGCTCAACGTTGGATGATTCTTCAATAAATATAAATATTTATATTTTAATTTAATGTATTATGTATTAATGACAGTAATATCAATAATATAATAAAGACCATAATAATAAAAAACTAAAAAGAGAATATTAACTTTTTTACGTAATATCTTACATAATATTTTCTTTATAATAATATATTTAATTTTAAAAAGCTATAATTTAAGTTTTTATTTTAGATAGCACTTCCTAAATCAATTATTTTTAAGAGCATAAATATTTATATATTGTGTAATGTCTAGACCATATAGATATGTCTTAATACCTAGTAATTTAGTGTATAAATTAACAAAATCAAAATAATTAAATATAATTACTGTATTACAGATTATATAAAACAACTTTCTTTGTGTCGAGTGTGTTAAAAATATAATTTACATACAGTTAAAGAAAGTTTTAGAGCACTGTAGGTATGTCAAATAATCTAAAAAAATCATCATCATCATCGTCATCGTTCTTGATAAAATTGGCGGTGGTGTTATTACAGATTTCAAGTCTTGGCCAATTGTCTATGTGATATGGGTACCACAATCCTGCTTATTTCCACTATCAAAGAGTTTTGTTATGTTATCGCATCCAGACCTACAATATCTAAGAAGTGTTCTGTATGAAAATTTGGTACAAAACAAACGAATGCACAATATTTCCAAAGGAAGTGCTAGTCCCGGACACCTATTCAGTATTTCGAGAGATCGCGGGCTCGAATCCCGTGAAGAACAGATTTGTATATAGCAATTATAAATGCCGTTTGGTCTGTGTACACACAAACATTTCCTTAAAAAAATAGTTAACAAGTATTAAAAGCAGTGAATCTTACGAAACTATAATGGGGTACACCGTACAGTATAGGATGATGTGAATTGTGATTATTCCTCGATAGTAACGTATGTTATATATGCCAATTCTATGCGATTTATTTATTTCTTGTAATATTGAGGGATGCATAATAATATGTTCCGCTGTTTCTTGACTGATTAATATTTTATTTTCTTCATTCTCGATTCTCTTTATAATCTCCTTGCTTACTTTCAACAAAATTCTATTGTTTCGACTTGTAAATGTATTCAGTATAAGTTAGTTACTTTTGCATTTATTATAAATATAACTTCTTTAATCCACAAAAATTTATGGATTACAGAAGTTCATCTTATTACTTATATAGTTATAATCAGAATGAGTTTATGTGGGCGAAGCTTCGGACGGTTAGACAGCCAGTTAGTATGCTCTATTTGTTTGTACACAAACTAATGATATTATGTACCGTTAGCATCTTAACCATTTAAGACGATATACAGTCTTATTTGTATACTTATATTATGTATGTATTATCACATATCTAATTTGCAGTTACACAGTTACTACTATATTATTAGATAGTTGAAAATGGTAATTAAGAGTTCAATTTTGCAGTTTTAAATCTATATTTAAAGAGAATTATCAGATAGAGACGGTTAGTATAAAATATTTAGGTTTGTGTGGTTGTGATGTTTGTTACATAAACACGGGAACATAATAGGAACATTAGCTTAGTAACTACAATACGAATGCTATATAAATATTTATCACTATAAATCTCATTTCATGAGTCTTTATCTAATAGATAAATATATATACGAGAATGGAAAATACTGAATAAATCAATAATATAATAATAATAATAATAATAATAATAAACTTTATTGCACACATACATATTCATTTACACAATAATTAAAGAAAAAGTAAATAAGCACAATTGGCGGCCTTATCGCTTTAGAGCGATTTCTTCCAGGCAACCAGCACAGGCAGGAAATGCATTTTTTAGGTTTTTCTCCTGTGTGCACGAACTAAAATTAAATCAACACAGAAAATATATACTAATATTCTAACACAAACAATAATAGATAAAAATTAAGCCAATAATAACAAATCGATATTAACTACCTAGTTAGTATAACGAAAATAAGAAGAAGAAGAAACAGAAAAAAAAGAAGAAGTAGAACAGTAATTAGGTTTTATGCTTCTAAATAATGTTTTTTGACTAGAGATTTGAAACTATTGAAATTTTTAGCCTCTCTTATATCAACCGGTAACGAGTTCCATAGTCTAACACTCAAAGCATTAAAGGAGTTACTATAGAATTTACTTTTTTGTGTTGGTATTTTTAAAAGGTATTTTCTTACGGTACGGATATTTTCACCTTCCGTAGAGAAAGAAAACTTCTCCTTAAGGTAGCCGGGATATTTAGGATGAAACAAGACATTAAAAAGGAAATGAAGAACAAGGGAGTTGAAACGAGACCGGAAAGGAAGCCATTTTATATTAGATCTGAATTGCGATACATGGTCGAATTTACGCAGTCCAAAAATAAATTTAATGCATGAATTCTGTAAGCGCTCCAGTTTATTCAACTGATCTTCAGTGAGATTAGTAAAGCTTAAGTAATATATATTAAAAAAAAAAACATTTTTGTGTCGTTGCAGTTTTTAGTCCTAGACGATTTTTCAAAATTCATTTCTAACGCCTAAAGGAGCGTTTGGAATTTCAACTTAAAAGACTCTAATTACAGATAGATATGATAAATAAAACTAATTATACATTACCTGTGAAAGATTCAGTGGTTGCCTTCCTGGTGGTGTGGTCACCTGACTGGCCACCAGCGACGCTAGCGCCACCCTCTGGTTGCCAGACATTGTCCGTATTATCGGCAGGATCTGGGCAAACTTGCCAACCTGATCTTTCCTCTCCAACGCGCGCAGAACAGCATCTCTTATCATGCCCTCCTTGACTCTTCTCGTCTGCTTGTAGTTCTTCATCACATTCTTCTTGGTCGTGGCCTCGTACGTGTACAGATCGTCTAATTCTAGGGAATCTAAGTTATACTGAGGCCTGTGGGAGTTAGTCACACCGCTCGGCTTAACAATGGTAACAGGGGGTTTAACGATGGTCTCATAATGTCTAGATTCTTGAGCTATTAGCAGCTCATCGGGCTCTGAAAACTCATAGTCCCTAGCGTCATCAGCTAGAGTGCTCGATAGTAGCAATAACGAGAGGATTTTGAACAGCGCCATCTTTCGGTTTCGTTTCACAACACCGCACTACACATGGTTGTACGCGCGTATCGGTTACCGACTGAACGTGGAATGAGCTTGCAACGCCACACGCGAGCGGGCGTATATACAGGTGACAGATATCGTCGGAACTGAGAACTTTCTCCAGTCTTGGGGTCACAAAATGACCCATCTTTTTTCGCCCGGTCATTTGACAATTATATAAACAATGACTCGACGTGTATTTGCGTCGTTAAAAATAAAGCATTTGCTATATTGATTTGCGTCTTAAAGTCAATGGTGTAAATTGGTTTTTAGTTTGTCACAGGTTATAGTGTAATCCGCCTTTGTAGGGTTCGTTACTCTAAAAGGAAAACCTCTATGGCATTATTTGACTCTTATGATCCTTTTTAAACATCCTTTTTCTTAAAATAGCAAATGTAATAATTATAAATATGTATTGATTAATTTTACATTTCCATGGATTATCCCATAAAAATTACATTTAAAAAGTAAGATACATTATCAATACCTCTTCGTTAACTTATAGTAAAATTATGTAGTTTAGAAAAATGGAAGTACAAAAACCTAAAAGCGATGCATATGATAATTCCATATTACGTAGGTACATTATGAAGATATATCCCACAACGTGCAAACTTCAAAATTGGGCGTGCATTACCGATGCATAAAATAACAATATCAACTACAAAGTATAAATGTACGGAACTTAATGAGCTAGTGTCACTCGCACTTGGCCATTTTTTTTAAAGTTTAAAGCAATGCTTTCACGGTAAGTTAGATCGGTTACGAAAGCTGTCGATTGGTCTATGATATGTCGGTTACGTCAGTTTTTATAACAATAGTGTATTTCAAATCATGACTATTATTTTATAAATCATTGTACTACGATAATAAATGATATTGAGTACTTTAGTACTCAATATCATACTTTAGTACTCAACATAACACCTTAGCCTTTAGGCTAAGGTGTTATGTTGATACATTATTATTGGCGTGTATCCGACTGAGTCTGAAGGGGAGTTATGTTTTTAAAATTGTACATAATATGTAAGTATGAATGTCTATTTCTTTGGTATCCCCTGCAACCTGAACAGCTGGAGGCAAGCAGGGATGGCGAACCAATGGCACGCGCGCCCTTGACGCGACCCATTATTTTGGACGTCACTCTGAAGTTTTAGGTAAATACTCTCATTAAATGCGCTCTTACCACACTAAACACAGGGCACTAGAAAATATTTTTTTGTCAATTAAGAGTTTTGAGTTGATAGCGTTAATTATTATTTTTGTCCCAATAATAAAGAATTTAAAATTATTTGATGGCACTAAAAAATTTTTTAGACATAAGGCATTGTTTTAGATAGGTTGATGCATAAATGTTGGGCTCCCTGGACAAAGGCGTGCAAGGTATCGCTAGATTCGCTTTAATTGTGAGAATTTTATAGTTAAAGAAAAATGGCCGATTCAGAATTCAGTTGATTTGGCTTTCTTAACGATCACATATCGCTAACAGGAGCTGATGATAATGATAATGGCTGATAAGAAATCATTTCTTCTAATTATATATGGTATAAAAGTAAAAAGTAAAGAAAAAATATTCAATCTTGTGTTTTCTTTTATTGAACATTAAATACTACAAGAAATAAATTGTACAATACTACAGGAAATAAAGAGTTTCATAAAATTCTTCGTATATTGTGTGATTTTTTTTAAAGCATAGGATGGCAAACGAGTAGACTTTTGGCGACTATCGACACCCATACATATTGTATGATTCATTAGAAAAAACAATGAGAATTACATTTTATCTGTAAGTTTGTTTTTTACCTGTGCAAAAAATAGGGAAATGGAAACTTAGGCATCGATTAGAACCAACCATCGCAAACAGATATTTCAATAATATCTCCTTGTAAGGTATCAGTTAATTTAAAAACCAGTTTGAGTTTAACTTAGTGATCGTGAAAGCTATGTATATGTGGTCTAAGCGTGGCACGAAATACCGCAAGTTTTTTATAGTACCTACATAGGGCAATATGATTTTTTTATTGATGAAGTTAGTTTTTTATTTCATTCATATTGTAGGTATTGGAAGGCATACTATATTCAGGGGAGGACCTGGCGCAGCAGCCGTATGGCAAAAACCTGACGGTTGCTCTGCGTCCGGTCCTTGAGCGGTGGATGCGCCGTAAGCGCCAACCCCTTCCGTCTGACGCAGGTGCTCACCGGGCATGGTTGCTTTGGTGAGTACCTGTGCCAGAAGGCCCGCAGGGAGCCGTTGACAGTGTGCCACGATTGTGGCGCGGCGGTGGACTCGGCCCAGCACACTCTTGAGGTGTGCCCGAGATGAGCGGCGCTGCGTCACAGTCTGACATCAGTCATCGGAGGGGACTTGTCTCTGCCGAGCGTCATCACCGCGATGCTCGGTGACGATGAGTCCTGGACGGCGATGGTCTCCTTCTGCGAGGCAGTAATGTCCCAGAAGGGGGCCGACGAGCGGGGGTGCGTAGGAGGCGCTATTTAATGCGCCTCCAGTAACGCCCCTGTGTTCGTGTCGGGCTCAGGATGGGAACCTGGGCCCAGTATGACACGACGTCGTGGGGACTGCCTAAGCAACCGTGTAGTCCCCCCCTTAAGAGGAGTAGTCTGGCCTTCGCCGGGGCCAGCCTGTCGCTGAGGTGATCCTGTTGAATGCCTATCCGGGACCCTCATAATGCGGCTGAAGGCGTTCGCAGTGGTTTTAGTTTACGGGTAGGGTACTCCCAGGTGCGAGTCTCACATAGAGTCAGGATCTACCCGAGATCCTGGCTACATGCGTAAAAAGCATTTCCCAGGTTGAGTCTGTATGGCACAACGTCGTTGGGACTGCTCAGTAGCGGCCGGGCAGTCCCCCATTTTGAGAAGTAGTCTGGACTTCGCCGGGGCCAGCCTGTCGCTGAGGTGATCCTGTTTGTTGCCTGCATATCCGGGACCTCAAGAAGCGGCTGAAGGCGCTCGCAGTGGTTTTAGTTAGGGTGGGCACTCCCAGGTGCGAATCCCACCCCACCATGGTTCAGGCCTTGACGTGGCGGTGGGGCTCAGTAGCCTAGGGTGAGCCGCTGCACCTCGGACGAAGCTAATTGAGCCCGGGGGGCTCTTACCCCTCTTATAAGAAGAGAGGACAAAAAAACAAGGAGCAAGGGGTGAGGGTGGGAACCTCACCCCATTGTAATGTCCCGACGTTGGGAGGGGTTATTCTGTGGTGCGGGACAACCCCTCTGTGGAAGTGGCGTCGGTCCCTTGCAGGACTGACTAGCCGTAGAGGTGCCCTGTTAGTCGTCTATGTTCATGACATAGGTCATATACCATCAGACCGCTTGTCCTGTTATTTAATAATGAAAAAAAAATGGTAGATAAAGGTTGACGACCTCTGTAGCTCACTGGTAAGCGCGTTGGCGCTCAAGCCGGAGGTTTTGGGATCGAAACCCGCCAGGGAACAAAAATATTTTTTGTGTTCCTGGGTCATGCATGTGTTTTAAATATGTGCATTATATAATAAAAATCTTAAATATATGTATAGTATAAAAGTATTAAATAAATTTCCGTTGTCTGGTACCCGTAACACAAGTTCTTCGAGAACTTACCACGGGACTAGATTGACGTGGTGTGAAAGCGTCCATAGATATTATTATTATTATATAAAATATTATTGTTAAGGAAGAATAAACCACGCATAATGTGCATCACATTATCTTAGATGCTAAAAATAGATTAATTTTAAAATTATTTAAATCAGGATATATATTATCATGTTTTTCACTTTTATTTCGCAAAGCTTGATATTTCGACATTATTATTATTAGAGAGTTTCGTGAACAAGACATTCGTAGATAATGTCGAAATATCGAGCTCCGCGAAATAAAAATGAAAAACATGGTAAATATACCGTTTAAAATAATTTTAGTAATGAAAATAACCGCGTTAACTTAAAATAATATTTAGATTAATTTTAAATAAATGGATTGCTCTGTGTATCTAAAAACTAGTGTTAAAAAATTTGTTTGGTAAAATGATGGATTATTAGTTTACCTATGCCTAAATTCAGTTACCGGTTCAAGATCATATTATTCGGTCACTTTCCATTTGAACTTACTCTGAAAGTAACAATAAATTTGTCATTTTTTTATTTTGTACCTAATAATCCCAAACGATTGATTTACCATTTTACGAAGCAGTCGCGGGTTAATCCCGCTTTTCGAATTACACTTCGAGAGTCACGGTTGTATGTATGTATATATTTCTTAAAATTTACGTATTTTCTTGCCATAATACAAATTTTCTACTACGAATGATTCTCCGATTGTTCACATATTTCATTATTATGCATTATTATCGATATACAAACGTTAGTTTTCTATACAACAATGGTGTATAAAATATTACGACACAGTACCAGCACTTTCCTCACCGCAGTTAGCAGAGGCGACCTCATCAAATTATCTGCCTAATTTTCAGTTGTGTTATACAGGTTGAGCTAAAACAGAAATCATTATCAGATATAAATATTTTTTTGTCTGGTAAACGAAAACATCATGAGAAAATAACGTCTTGGGTCAGTGCATAGGTTAACTATGACCCGACACCCTCCTCGACCGATTTCGAGGAAGAGACGTCGATGATGATGATGGTGATGATAATGAAGTATTTACAAAGCTTTTGGCTTGTCCAGTGTTGTTAGATTGACGCTAATTAGACAAACTGGCAGATGTGACACCTGATGGCAAGGCTTCAGCGTTTTTTTTCTTAAACGCTTTTCGGTTTTCTTTAACGGTTGTCGCGCACCACAGAACAACCCCTCCCAACGAGACTGTACAATGCTATACCCTGCTCTTTTGTCCCCTCTTCTAATACGTGGGGTACAAAGGGCCCCCTCGCTCAATTCGCTTCGCCCAAGGTGCTGGGCTCACCCTAGGTTACTGAGCCCCACCGCGACGACAAGGCCTGAACCATGGTGGGGGTTCAGCGTTACCCATTAATATAGAAGAGGTATTCTGAGATTATTTTATTTTATTTATTTTATTTAATGACATATTAATAGATACAATTTTCCTTATTGTAACGGCGTAACAAAAACCCTCAGGGGTTTGTCCGTAAACCGGCATTAACCCATGTTACTCCGCCTTCTAGCGTCGCCTATTCTGAGACGTAAGATAGTAAGTATCGGTAAAAGTATTTTCACGACCAATAACTGCTCTACTTTTCGCAACACAGCAAATCATTTTCACATAAGACATGAGCCAGATGATAACCGCACGCCCGCCCATTTTTTAATACATTTTCTAACTTCATGAAAATTATATAACGTGTAAAGGTATACTTTATTAAAACAACAACAATACACCATGTATCACGTGAACTTTTTGTCCAATCATCAATCAACTTTTACCATCAGCCTGTATATGGCAACAATACAATCAGAAGAAAGTAACCGGTTACACTGAAAAAACCACAACACTTAATATCTCCATTTTCCTTATTAAGCCGGCAATTTACTATTAATAGTGTTAGAATAATGATTTTTTGAATGAAACTTTATTTTGTCGAGATAAAGTTTAGTATTAGAAACTTGGGTTTAATTTGTAGTTAATATTTGTGTCGAAAGACAAAGGTAGTGCTTGTGGAATGCCATTTTAATATTTACTTACATATATATTTTTATGTAAAACTGAATAGGAGAGTCTTGCAGCAGGATGGTGGAGTCCGGAGAAATCGGGGGAAACCCTCAAATTTCAAATGCACGTACAATGTTATTCACATATTTTTATTATAATGAAACAATTGGCGATGCGTAGAGGCGCACTACCACTATGTAGCTGTCATCTACGGTATTACCGAACCAATACGGTGAAACTTTTCTCTTTTTCTCACTTTCCACCAGGTGAAACGACTGACCGTTTGCTCCCTCATCTATAAAGAAAATGACGTTTAGGTACGGAGTTTTCATTAAGTATTTTGAAGCACTACAACTTAAGAAAAGCCTGTAGACAATCTGATGATTGAGCCGAAAGACAGTAGCAGAGAACTCCTCAACGATTTACTGCAGCTATCTTGTGTTTGGGCTTGATAATTTGTATTTATGAGAATAGATGGGTGGCGACTGTCATTAGTTGTCTAATGATGAAAACGAAGGCCAGTTAACTTTGCATCCATATGGGACATAAATGCCATTACAGGTCTGATGATGGAGACCATAGACGGTCGAGGAATTTCCTCAACGATTTGCAGCAGTTACCTTTTGTTGGACTTAATTCATGAGTTTCAGTATGCCAAAATATTCAGTTTATAAAAAAAAACTTATTTTGCACTAAAACGGGAAAAATAAATTATTTAAAAAAATCGACTCCAAAACCACTAACAAAACCACCACTAGAAAAAAATAAAATAAAAATACCTAGGTATCATGAGTATAAGCGCTACCCACTCATCTTATTGAAGTCGGTGCCAGACAAGTCTAATAGGTAATAGTCTTAGATAGATACACCTACAAGCATCTACCTACTTAATACATAATATCTACTATTAGTGTACATAAAATATGTTAAATGTTAGTGTTAATAATTGATTGTTTGTGTTCTTGTTTATGTATGCAATAAAGTATATTTCATTCATTTCATTATTATTAGAGGCATCATAAATCTTTTGGTTTTTAAAAATTACCTAACTGGTGTTTTGTACTATATTTTTACGTGACAACGTCTTATAATTCGATGGAGCCGGCTGCACGAACGAGTAAAGATGACGCATGCGGCGTTACCTCGCTCTGAGGCGTTCCATTTTTATGACATTCTCACGTTCAACTATCGTCAGTAAACCGACTTTACAGAAAACCGATTTTTTTATACTAAAATAAATTTATATCAATAGCTACCGATGAAATACATGAAATATTTATAACAGTGAATATGGAGCACCATAAGCTTTTTAAATTTTAAATTTCTACGTGCACCTGAACATGAGACCATCGCTTGCTCATCGGTGAAGTAAGCATCGTGAGAAAACCAGCATGCCTGATGAGATTAAAAGTCTTTGAAGATGTGTGAAGTTCACTAACTTGCAATGGGCCAGCGCATCGGTGAACTATGGCCCATGACCCTTCTTTCCTGATTTGAGGAGGAGACCCAGCACCTTGACAAAAGAGCGGCGAGGGTGAGAACCACACCCTTATTGCACTGTCCTGATGTCAGGAGGGGTTGTTCTGTGGTACGGGACGACTTCTCTGTGGAGGTGTTCCGTTGAGGAACTAACTAGCCTTCGAGGTGCCCTGTTTGCTCAATATATCCGGGGCACTCGCAGGGTTTTAGTGGGTAGAGCTGCGTCCACCTTACCATCTTTCGGGCGCAGTGGGTCTCACATCCCCGCCTGGGGAGTCCCCCCCTCCCCAGTAGGATGCCACAGATCATTTCCCAGCGTAAAAGAAAAAAAGTGGGACAATAAGGGTTGATATTATTTTTACAATGAATTTTTTGTTTATCAATTTGACTCTTATATTTTTATTAGTCGAAATAGCTCTGTGCTTATATTTGTTTTGCCTTAGCCAAATTTGCTGCCGTGTCGGTGTTTTTAATTATTAGTACCTGGATGACCGAGCTTTGCTCGGTGTTTTTTTTTGTTTTTTAATAAAATGACATTTTCTAAAAATGATTCGTAGCTAGATCGATTTATCGCCCCCGAAACCCCCTATATACAAAATTTCATGAAAATCGTTGGAGCCGATTCCGAGATTCCAATTATATATATACAAGAATTGCTCATTAAAAGATATAAGATTTCGAGAATTACCGCTGGGAGGGTTGCGCCGTGCCGCGCTCCCGTCTGCTTGGGTACCACCATGCTGCCTTTCCTCTGAGGTACAGGTTCTCTATATTTCAGAGAGAAGCGCAGGAGCTGGTGTAATTACTGACATAGTAATACGTAGTATCACTATATAGTTTGTGATAGAGACGTTACGTTTCAGGATAGATAACACATAAATAAGTTGCCTTAGCTAGTTCCAGGTAAACAATTTTTCTTGGAGAATTCAGAATTATTCTCTCATCGATGAATGCGATCGGTAAGTTGATAGTTCAGAATTCGATTCAGAATTAGATACAAAATGTTTGATTATATATAATGATGGACGATGATCCAGTACGTAAAGGCTCGAAGGTTTTTCTAAGCCCCGTGCACCTGATTAGACAACATCGCTTGCCACACCAGTAAAGAAAAACATCGCGATGCATTCATATTGAATGAACCAGGACCTAATGGTCTCCTCCACATTCACTGGGAACGTTATGCCAAGTTGCGTTATGTATAGTAATTAATAAAATTAGTGGCGGCGAAAAATGAAAGAATAAAATTTGTCATACATCTTTTTTATTCATTTAAAAATACTCTTTAGAACTTAACAATAAATCAGATCTTACAATCAAATATCATACAAATTTGGAGACTAGAAAGTTGTATTGAATTGGTGAATGTGTAGACAGATTAACGAACATTTTATATAAGCAATAAACTGCATCAGCACCATACAAGATTTTTCAGATAACACATACAGATAGAATTTAAAGAATATTTTTCTACTCCGTGAGTATAACACTGCATAGACGTAAATTTATCTTAACTAAGCCTATTAAAGATATGATAAATATTTAATACAATCAGCGTTCATGTACACCAAGTATGCCTCTAACGAACTATTTACAATACTCATCCGCGAACAAAAAGCCAATATTTTTTTGTATATTCTGTTCAGGTACTAATATTGTATGATAAATAATATATAGTTTAATATTTTAAAAAAATATCAACGTTTTAAAATGTAAAATTCTGGCTTTCGTAACGCGGGATTATTAAAAAATGTGAAACACCAAACGAATACTGTTATAAATTATTATTTACAAATTCAATATAAATCTTTCTTTGAGATTACAATGAGATTCTTCTTATAATAAATTTGTCATGCATTTTTGCACACACATTGGACCTAAAAACTTACTAGTACGTTTTGGATGTAATAATACAATTTATTTTGCAATATGCCTAATTAAATAATTACCTATGTCCAAATCAGTACTTTAGAAATACTAAGAGCCTCTCAAATATCGCACTCAAATTCAGGAACCCTCTTACTCCTTCCATCTGGCGACATTTGGAAGTGATTTTCTCTTGTACCTACCCTAGGGAACCCATTAAAGCTATTCCTACTAACTAGAGGATTCTCCCTCTCTCTCTCCCTGTGGAAGCTGGAAGTTGACAGTTTCTCCTTTCGCTCGGTGAACGTCTCATTGAAATTCTTGTCGGTGAAATTTCTGTCAGTGAAATTCTTGTCGGTGAAGTTTCGTTCGTTGAACTCACCATCGGCGAAGGTTCGGTCGTTGAAGGGCACGTCCCGGATCCCGAAGCCGCCCATTCTCTGCGTGCCGATGCCGAATTTGCCCCTCAGCTCCTCGTCCCGCAAGTTGAATGCTCTGTTTTCGAATTTAGCAGGCCCTACGTGTAATCTGAAAAGAGAAAAAATAATAATCACATACATATAAAAGTAATGTACGAATGGAAGTAATGAAAGACCTACGCGCCCTGGGCACCGTAAACTGGGAGGAGATCGGAGGCCAAGATCCACTTCGGGGCGTTGAGCCAGCGGAGTAAGTAAGTACATATATAAGACTTTATGTTAGTTGGATAGGCAAACGGGCAGACGAGACGTGCCCTCCTGGTGGTCTACGGTCGGCCAGAAATATAAAAGGAATAATCAAAGGTATCAGCATTCCTGTTTCACGTAAGAAGTAAGCAGTATAGTATCCATGAAGACGGACGCACGGCACGAGCACATCATATGTGATGATATAATGATGAACTTACTCTCTAAAACATCTTCTCTCCCTGTCGTATTCCGCTGACAGTCCATCATCGTCATGAATGATCGCTGATGGGTCGCTGTACACCGACGACTCTTGGTAGAACGAGTCCAGGTCTACGTAGTTGCCTTCCGAAGGCTCATTGTCCAAAAGTTCCGCTAGTTGGGACTTCAAGGCCGCGAAAGTTGGCCTTTGCGAGGGATCAGCGTGCCAACAGGAATGCATAGCGCGGTAGAGCTGCGGCTTGCAGTGCGGTGGTCGCTCCAACCGGTACCCCTCGGTGACCGCGGTCAGCACCTCCCTGCCAGACATGGCTGCGTATGGCGTGGATCCTGAAATGTCACAGTAGGCTATAAGACGTAAAGAGTTAAAAACTCTTTACGTCTTATAGCCAAATAACCAACACAAATGACCTATTTTAGAGTACCGTTCCTCAAAATGACAAAACGGAACCCGTATAGGATTACTCCATTGTCCATCTGTATGTATGTCTAACAAAACCTATAGGGTACTTCTTATTGAAGTATTATGAAATTTGGCAAATATATTATAGGTCTCACAGCACAATTCACTAAATTGTACCGCAAACAGATTATTGCAAAATTTTATTGTAGGTAGGTATATAGTTATAGTATATTAGTTTAAAAAATAGAAACTTCAAACAACTTCTACGTTCAGGGTTGTATAAAATTCCTCGTCATCATCATCATCACAATTTAGGTTATTGGCCATCGAAAGCGCACTTACATGTAATTGAAAGGACTTGCAAGATTTTAAACTAACATGGTAATCTATACTAATGTTATAAACCTGAAGAGTTTGTTTGTTTGTTTGAACGCGCTAATCTCAGGAACTACTGGTCCGATTTTAAAAATTCTTTCAGTGTTAGACAGCCCATTTATTGAGGAAGGCTATAGGCTATATAACATCACGCTGTGACATACAGGAGTTGAGTAATGCGGGCAAAGCAGCAGGCAACAGCTAGTTTTATATAAAAATAGCTTTAATTTTAGCAACACTTACCCAGTGTAACTATCTCCCACAGCAAGATCCCAAACGCCCAAACATCCGTATGGTGGCTGTACACATTGTACAGCAGCGCCTCGGGGGCCATCCACCGAACGGGCAGCGCCCCCCGCCCGCGCGCGCCTGCCCCCGCGCACCGAGACATGCCGAAGTCGGCGATCTTGCACAGCTTGTTGTGGTCTACTAACACGTTGCGAGCCGCGAGGTCGCGATGTACGATCTACAAATGACGTTAATACGGCCATCAATATCAAATAAAGTCTGTCCATTGTTGGACATATTACAATCATTTAGGGATGTTAAACACGTTCAAAGTTTCGGAAATCCCGAGAAGTTTTCTTTTAAACATCAATGAAGCGACGACCTCTGTGGCTCAACGATTATCGCGTTGGCGATCAAATCGGAAATAGCGGGTTCGAATCCCGCTAGGGAACAAAAAGTTTTCAGTGTTCCTGGGTCATGGATATGTATGAAATATTTGTATTATATAATAAAAAATCTTAAATATATGTATCGTATAAAAGTATTAAATATATTATTTCCGTTGTATGGTACCTGTAACACAAGTTCTTCAACAACTTACCACGGGATCAGATTGACGTGGTGTAAAAGCATTTATAGATTTAAAAAAAATAATGACCACCTTGTTGGTCGTTGGACCGTTAAAGGAACAAGGAGGTCGCGTCTTTATTAGACAAGGTACCTTTAGTGTATTCACTTTTAATAGATTTAGGTTTATGGCCGTATCTTGGTCTAGGGAATCAGATCCTCGGTCTCTCTATATTTACATCAGGATTCGTGTTAAACACAACATAAAACAGCAAAAACAGCCTCTTCGAAAAAATGCTGCAAGACAAAAGTAACGTACCCCTTTAGAGGCGATATAATCCATTCCCCTCGCTACACAATACGCGAAGACCGTGAGATCCCGTGACGTCAGAGCGCCGCTCCCACTGAACCTGTCTGGTCTCGACCGTCGCTCTCGCAGGTATGTCAGCAGCTTACCACACATCACATACTCCATGATCAGCAGATAGGGTTCTGAAAGTAATCGTGGTTTAAATTTAGAACACCTATACGATTAATTTTTAGGAGAATTTCTTTATATTATGTAAAAATAGATGAGTAAATATAGGACATTAGCAGACAAGATAACATTATAGATGGAGATAATTTTTTAGTGATAATAATGAATAATAGTTTTTTTTAAGTTAGTTGGATAGGCAAACTGGCAAACGTGCCACCTGATGGAAAGTGGTCGACGTCGCCCATGTTTTTTTCCTTCACCGGCGAGCAAGCAATGGTCTCATATTCAGGTGCACATAGAAATTTAGGAAAACCCATTTTAAGGCATCACAAGGGTTAGGATCGAATCCGGACCTCTCACTCAAGAGGCCGAACCCAGACCCACTAGACCGTCGTCGCTCACCTAATGTTAATTTAAACGTTATATTGTAATTCAACATTTCCACTATAAAAAAATAAAATAACGGGATATTTTTATGTTTTTCATAATTATTTTGCGGAGCTTGATTTTCATCGCAAAAATATTCTTATGCCCTGTGAACGAGTAAATGGTTATAATAGTGAAAAATTGAACGTAAACCTAATCTTTCGGACTAATGCTTCAAATATTTGCCCACCAAAGATGCCCATAAACCTGATATTTGCTATTATTATATTATTTCGGAATTTGCAGAATGACGGTATTAATTAAGTCAGACGAGAAATTCAAAATGTTCTATTAGGCCTATAGTATTCACCTTGTTCAGTGCAGCATGCTAAGATCGTAACAACGTTAGGATGCGTTCCAATCTTCTGCATAATGTATATTTCATGCAAGAGCTCTTGTTTCTCCTTCTGTGACGCAGATTCTTTGATGGTCTTCACTGCCACTAGTCGAGTTAGCCCGTCGTGACCGTTCAAGTCGTCAGCCTCGGCTTTCCATACCTAAGAATGAATACATTATCGGCTTTTCATACGTATAAAAATGTATACATATTGTGTAGAAGTAATGTAACTAATGTAATTTGTAGCTTTTTCTTAAACACAATTCAAAAATCATTTCTAAATATTTCATATCATTCCTTAGGAAATAGTAGGTCTCATTTCAAAATTGGTGCACCATAACGGGTTGAATAAGCCTTACATAAACATTAATATTATAGTTTCGAAATGGAAATCCATATCACGTCTAATTTCGCAGCCTCGAATTTCAGTAACAATGTTACTTTGGATTTCAAAATTGAAAATATAGCTGAATTGTTGTCAAATACTAACCTGACCAAAATTTCCTTGACCTAACAAAGTCTGCAACCTTAGCTTATTCCTTGGGAATTCCCATTTTTGATCAGGCTTAGAAGGTGGCGGTAAAGGTGGACGTGCAACCGGAGTTATAGGAGATTCCTTTTTTATGTCACCACCATCATCAAAATACCCTTCATATTCTGCATCAATTTCTTTGGTTTTCTTCTTAAGAAGATTGCGAAAGACAAATGCCACTACAGCTATAACGGGAAGGAATCCAAGCCCTGCTAAAACATAAGAAGCAGTATATGTTTTTTCTGCTTCTATTACAACTTCTTCGTTTTGAGATTCCTCTTCATCGTTTACATGGGTCTTATTTACATCGTTTTTATCAGTCTCATTCGCTGTATTTTTCGTTAGCAAATTTGGTTTCGATCTAGACTCAGACGAAGTTCGGGAAGTTACAACCACAGTTGTAAGTGTGCTTTCAGGAGACTCTGTTATGAGATCATTTACTACCGTGGTTGTCTCTGATGATATATAAAATGGAGGAGGAGTTGATGTTGTGCTTGTGGTTGTTGTTGGTCGTCGTCTTCTATGAGCATTTTTTGGTCTTATCCTTATTCCATTCGTCGTATTTTCGAAATCGTTATGTTTTAATATAGTAGCGAGTCTTTCAGATATTTTCGATGTTGTCGTTTCTTGTTTGACATCGTCACTATTCTTTTCGATCACAGATGATAAGTCTGTGGGTGCATTGGTGTATGAATTCATCGTTGAACTCGGACTCAAAATAATTCCACTTTCAGTAGTTGTGGTCCTAATTCTTATTTTGTGTCTAATAGGCCTTAATGTTGTAGTGACTACTGTTAATGTTTCGTTATCATTTAAAATTTTAAACTCAGTTACATTTTTCAAATCTAAATGGTCAGTGTTTGTATTATTATCCCCTTCAGTTAAAGGGTTATCTGTTTTATTTGACCCTTTCACGGAGGAAGTTATAGATACAGATGTAACCACTGCCGTGTAAACAGAGGTAGAAACTTTTTCAGTTGTTGTACTATTTTCTTCTAATATGGAATTTTCAGTGCTAGATAATGTTGTTAATCTAGATGGACGTCGGCGTAGGTTATTATAGGTGCGCGTAAAGTTCTTTGGGGGTGCTGTTACATTAACTTTTATATCGGTGGAATCTGCTGAGTTTGTTGTGTTTGTTTTGTCAACCTCTTGGGGATATGTCTCGTTAGATTTGATGTTAGTTACATTTGTATCAATCGAAATTGGCGTAACACTTTCTGAAATGGATTGTGTTACGTTTAGTTGTAAAGTGATTGGTTTTGTCGTAGATTGTGTAGTGCTCGAATATTTTCTATATGCATTTACTAATCCTACGTGACGAGCAGGTGCAGGACCTTTAACGGTATTTCTTATTTTATTTTTTTCAATAACATTTTTAATAACTGATACATCCATGTCTTCATTGATTTCATCTTCCCCAGCGCTATTGTTTTTATATTTTTCAGTTGCAGAATATCTAGAATTAAACTTTCTTTTTTCTAATGGCGGTGGAGCAATAAAATTCACTGATTTTGTAGAGGCTGAAATTGAAGGCGAGTTTGTCAAATTATCACTTATTATAGGACCACCCAGTTTCTGTCCAAAATAAATAAATGGTGCCATTTCTTCATCTGGTAACTCAGTCTCGAGTGGCCTAAAGTGATTATAAATTTCTTCAGATATAAATAAAGTTTGGTTGACATTATCTTTTTCGGCGTCTGTTTTGATCAATTTTGTATTATTTATGTATGTACTATTGGCAATAGTATTTACTTCTGCTTTTTCTTCTTTCTCTTGTTCGGTAGGCAGAGTTGATAAGCTTAGAGTAAAATCTTCGACATTTATAATTGTAGTAGTGTCAGGAAAGGCCTTTACGATATCTCTGATTTCATTACTAGACGTTGTTTTATTTGAATCGAATGGATTTCTTGTAACGTTGTCTGTGTCAGAATAATTAAGTAAATACAATCCATGATTAGATTCATCTACTTGAAATTCTTCTTCGGGGTCTAACTCTACATCTTTATCTAATCCTTCTAGTTTCTCAGGAGGAACATATATTATGACACTTTCGGTGGTTGTCTCGATAAATATACTCTTATTATTATAGTCTCGTTTTCGGTTATTCAAAAATCCAGCTCTGCTTTTATTGTCTTGGTATAGTCTTGGTATAAATAAGTGTCTTATTTCGTGCGGTTTTATATCTTGTCGCACTTCTCTGTTTCCTTCACGTGTGACAAGTTTTAGAGTAGGCGCGATGGCTTCATTACTTGAGTTGTCAAATGTGATTCTTTTTACTACTGTGCTGTTTGCGTCTCGTATTTCTAATTGCGCGAATGTTGCGTTGCCCCTGAAACAGGAAAGGTTTACATTATTATAATAAAAAGAGGTAGTGCCATGCTGCTTTGCATCCAAATAGGGCCGGCACGACCGGGGTGGTACCTTTTTTGCATTTCGTGCGGTTTGTGAGTTTCCGGTGGCCCTTTGGGAGGATAGGGACAAGGAGGGCAACGCATCTGCATAACTCTTTGTAGTGCGGATGTCTATGGGTAGTAGTCACCATATTATGGCTCCGACTGTTTGGTTGCCTTTTCAGAAGTTGGTTTATAAGATGGCGCTTGTATAGAAATGGATTTTGTAGCTTAACTCTTTTTAGCGTGTTTTTGTAACCTACATATTTCAACTAGCAAGTCATGCAGCCACTGACATTTATGTTTACTAATTTAATCAAAAAGTAACTCTGTCTTTCTACAATCTGAAATGATTATGTCATGCCTAAACTGCTAATCAGATTTCGATAAAATTTGACTAGGATGTTATATATTCTGAGGAACATAGGCTATAAATATTACTATGAGTCATTATATGACTAAAATTGTATCATCATCATCAGCCCCTATCCGTCCACTGCTGAACATAGGCCTCCCTCAATGAACGCCAAGTCAAAAAGGGTATATTCATATATAAAATAAGGTTACATAAAATAGGTCTTCTATCAAACCTAAATGAACTTAATGGTAACGGTATCTTACTTATGAGGCTTCTGTGCGAGGGTGGCTATGGTGTTGATGTGAGTGGTCAGCCTCCCAGTTAGCAGTTGCCTCCTCCTGGCAGCAAGTAAAGACAACAGTTGCGAATGCCTCGTCGAATTTGCAGAGCTTTGCGTCGTTGTCCGTCGAGCACCGCCGCCTGAAATGGATACATTGAATTTTAATAGTATAATTTTTAATTTTAATATTCGATTATTGTGAAAATATAAAAGTATAATAATAAATTGAGCATTCCAGAGATGGTATACTAATATAAAATTTTATGATTTTTTGAAGAATACTAGTATAAAGAACTATAATAGTATAAATAATAAGTATTAATGATGACATAAAATAAAAAGACTATTAAAACTGTTTAAAAATGTAATATTTTCAATGTCTTTCATTTTTATTTCGCGGAACTAACTGTTACCGAATTGTAAACGAATGCCTTGTTCACGAGAATTCTTTCGTAGAAAATGCCAAAATATCGTGCTTCGCAAAATTAAGTACACGGTTAAAACGAACTTTAATAGTGAATGTTAGTCCATAAAATAGAAATTCAATATCAAACCTATATTTCCATTAATCGTCAAATGTTGGATGTGTATCCTTCAGTCATCCAAGTCATCGGTCATTGACCTTACAAAATGCAGATTTTCTTGAAACCTCTTTAATATTTGACCATCTGTCATAACTCTCAATCCTATCCTATCTTTGACATCTTCATCGTCATTTATCAACCTATTTCTGCCCACTTCTCTACAAAGGCCCTTTTCGATTGACGTCAAGACGGCCAATCCCTCTCCACTCTTGAACTAGGACATGCCACTGTCATCGTTCTATCTAGTCATCGAAAACTTAAAAAACTTAATATGAAAAGGATCATTAAAATTCTACAAAAAAGTTTTAAGCTTGTTTGTTACCTTGCATAAAAATAGTCGAAATAACTAACTTCTCCTTGGTTTTAGGACCGTTAAAAAACAGCAGTAGAAGATAAAACACAATAGTGATTATAATAACTACGAACTCAACGCTTATCACCTAGAGACTTGACGGGCCGAGCGACAGGTTGCATGACAATAATGAGATGTAACCAACCTTCACCTCAAAACGAAACAATACTCAATTTACTGATAAACCTGTATCATATTATAAAAATATTGTTTCGAATAATAAAATATGTAAAACAGATCTTTCGTTATGAATGGCCAGTCCATTATCCGAAAATATTTTTTTTTAACCCCCGAAACAAAAAGAAGTATTTTATAAGTGTCCAGTTATAAGTATGTATGTATGTCTGTGGGACTATAGTTTTTAGAACCGATTTTGATGCGATTGATGGCAGGTTTTCTAGCAGTATTCCTAAACATGTCTGTCAAAATCGTACGTATGCTAAATCCTCTATATGAATATGTTTGTCCCTTTTTGGTGTCACTTTTTTGTTTCATAAAATTTAAAAATCACAACAGTACATACTAAAGAATTTTCACGTCTAAATTATGGTATAGTGGTGAAATGTATCATCTAAATTAATGCGTGAAACTCGAGTGCAACAGCTAATACAACTTTGTATACATTTTCGGTTTCCCATGATAAATCAAGCACTAAATAGCCGATCTCCATTTCACAATCTGTCAATCCAATTTAGGCCAGTTTAAGCCTATCGAGGAATGTGAGAGGCGGACTAAAACTGAACTTCAAACGCTAATTTGTTTGCTTCGAGAGCTTGAAGAATTTTGAGTGTCGCCATGTTTAAACTATTTAATAGTGGCAACATTCAAGGTGTAAATTAAGCTATAAATTAATATGATTTTGTACTATCCTGAGACATAAGATGTTAAGTCTCGGTGCCAGTAATTACACTACCTGTCTTGCCCTTCTCTCCGAAACACAGCAAAGCTGTTTCACGGGAGAAACAAGCAAGATGGTTGTACCCATGCAGCCGGGAGCGCGGCACAGCGCTTCCCTCCCACCGGATGTCAGGGATTATTTAAAAAATGAACTGTGAAGACTTTATATATAAATGAAAATTAATCACGCAGCTTTGATACACTTTCAGAGAATTAATAATATATTTTATTAATAACACAATAATGTTTGGTGCATTAGTTCACGCCATAATTGATAAAAAAAACCGAAACGTCGAGAGTATTTTTTATGTCGTAAGGAGGCAACCGAGCAGTCGGAGCCTTATGGTGACTACCGACGCCCATAGAAATCCACACAACCAAAAGTTATGCAGATGCGATGCCCTCTTTTTCGCTATCCCCTTAATGGGCCGCCGGAAACTCATAAACCGCACGAAACCCCGGTCGTGCTGGCCCAATTCGGCAAAGCATGACACTACCGAGCTATGAACCCGCGACCTTCGAAGTAAAGCTAAACACTACACTGCACGATTGTCAAGTGTCTAGTTACGTATTAAAGTAGAATGGTAGTAGACAATAGTATTAACGTAGCGGTATATCAGTGTAGTAGTTTGATAGTTGTGTAGTAATGTAGCCGTATAGTGTAGTCATGTGCTGGCAAGCTAGTGTGTGGTGCAACTTGTGAGACACAGACATGTCCCCTTCGCCTGAACGCGACCACATTCGGTAATTATTATGTTACATACTATGTGTGAACCGTGGTTTCGCTTGTGTTAAAAACATTGCTGTTTTTAAATTTATACGTGCTTTTATTTATATTTAATAATACCTACTCTTATAAGTATCGTCGATGAACTCGTGGCAATGTAACAGCCACACGGATTGATCCAGCTACGCTTGCCGTGGTTGGTCCATACCGACTCCTCCGTGCCCCAGAAGCCGTTGGTCCCCTTGATTTTTGAAAGTCGTAACGGGTCGTCAGATGCCCAAAATCTGACAACCAGTTTTATCAGTTTTATCGTATTACCCAACCCAGGGTTGGAGGTCAGATGGCAGTCGCTCCATTTAAAATACTGGTATCCAGACTGCATCCTACATATTTTGGGGATAAGGTTAGGCAGAAGAAACTCTAATAAGTATCGTCGTTAGTTTTCGAAATATTTTGTACTAAGGCGTTCTTTGAGGGAGGCCTATGTTCAGCTGTGGACAGATAGAGGCTGATGATGATGATGAAGGATTTTTATCCAGTCAACTCAACATGCGTTGCCTACCCTGAGACATACGGTACGTCTTGGGGAGTCCGTTCTGCGCTCCCTTCAATAGAAATTGAGTTTGGGGACTTTACCATGGATTTATACTAAAATCGTATTATTTTAAGTGTATTTACAAATATTAGAAAAAGAAAAAAAGGCTTAGACGATTTTTTTAAGTGAAACTTCTTTGCGCGCATGAGGGTAAAATTTTTACGGATGAAATGTCACGAAAATGTGCAAAATGTTTGTCCAAGAAGAGGGAGAGTGATTGAGACCGATTGAAAGAGAGTGAGAAAGGACGAACGTAGCATGAAGCACATAGCCATGGAGTGAGAGTAGGGAGCAAGCGAGTGAGAAAGATCTTTTTTTTTTTCAACTGGCAACACTGGCGACTGGTCGTGAAAAAACGGCCTCTTAGTTAATTTAATTTAAAATTATTTATTTATTATGCTAATTTAGTCTTAAATCAATTATTTATAAAGGAATTAATGTATAAAGTGTATGTCTATGATAAAGTGACCTGTGAATTGTGATAACTCGTAACAATCAATAATAATTCGATAAGACATCCACCGGCTGTCAACTACTAAACTGGATTTGGATTCTTCGAACCGGGGGAGTATTTTGTTTTAATTTACTTATTATTGTTGTATAATTTACAAACTATACATCACACATTACACTGCTCAGGGCTCTGAGCGTCATTCAGTACTCATCGGCTACGTTTATGTCTCATTTTGCTTGACAAATTGTGGAAGCAAAATCGAGGACTGAATCTCTTGCCCAGACAAAACATTTACTACAGACCCTACTTCACATAATAATATAATATGTGTTTAATACTGATGCCATATTCTAATTTCTAACTAAACCACTTTGTTAATAAGTAGGTAAAGTAGGTACTTAAATAGACTTTGTTTTCCCCATAAGCTCATGTTCTTATTAATAATTGCAGAATATATCTAATGTTAGCATTCAAAATAAATGTAAGAATAACAGTGTTAATTGGAATAAGTTTAAGTTAAAAGTTCAAGAATACGAAATCAAATATCTCTTTTTCATCTTTAGTATTTTTTTTTTCTCTACCTTCATTTTGTTTTCATAACCTTTTCTAAAACTTTCTTTCGTTTTTTGTTTAATATTTCACTTCTTTCTAACTGTTAAAACTATTCTCTCAACGTTTCAATAAACATAAAGTAGTATTCTGTCATCACACTCAGCTGTTTCTTGTCACAATTCAGGTGTCACATCATGCAGACCCGCACTGCCTTGGCTCTCCAGACTGAGGAACAACTCAGACTGGCCCTCCAGGAGCTTAAGGTGTCAAAAGAACAGTGTAAGCAGTTGTTAAACGAAAGAGAAGATAGTGAAATTGAAATGGTAACAATAATTAATAAAAATGCCCAACTGAAAAATGAACTCTCGGCTCTATCCACTCAATATGAAATTATACTCGACCAAAATCGACAACTCGAATGCATCGTAAATGGTTTTGATGAATGCAGAGACGAATATGAGGACTCACTTAAGAAGACGTCTGAGTTAAATAAGCAACTGGCAGAGGCTCAAAAATATATATCTAAATTAGAGTTAGAAAAAGAAGATTTAAAAGCCTCCCAATCTAGACATCTTTTCAATGAATTAATTGGGAAGTCAAAGGATCCCATCACCAACAATAATGACATTTCCAGAGAGAGAGAGAGAGAGAGAGTGAGATAGAGCGAACGTCGCATCGTAAATCTCGGAAATTTAAATTAGTATAAATATAAACGAGATTTAAAACTTAGTTAGCCAAATAAGTTTAACTTCTGACATGTATACTTTGTACGCACGCACTTTTTTAAAGGTGAAGTATTTTACACGTCGACGATACATTGAACGATGACGCGCTGATGATTAATGTCAACAAAACCTCATACAAACGATACATTACAATATAAATGCCGCAAAAAGAATTTCTTAAGCGCACAATTTTCTCACATTAGGCCGTTGCAACAGAAGGATGTATTTCCCGAGCTTGGCAAAAACTCAGTATTACTCACGTAATACGAGGTTGGGTAATCTTGGGACAGGCCAGCGGTAAGAACCAGGAAATGCAGGCTATAATTAAATATAAAACTAAAATTTCGACATAACATTATTGATGTGAAGCATTGGCGAGCCTTGGTAATAAATCAATTCTAGTGACGTGACGGCAAACGGCGCGGCGCTATAATGACCACTACGTCACCGGTCTTTTGTTGAAGATTTTTATTAAATTCAAATATTAACATATATGTATGTATTACATCTGTCGGACGTCCGAGAATAGCTTTTAAAATCTCGTACCTTGTCAGTTACAAGATTTTTGTTATTTTGCTCCCTTGAACTTTATTAATCGAGTTTTTTATCAAAGAAAATTTTAATAAAAATTATCTATTAAAATCTCTAGAGGCCTACACATTATTTATACTGAAATTTGATAATTTTAAAATAATTGTGAGTTTATAGAGTTTAGACTTTCATTGGCTTTGTCATTTTATTGAGCGACGATGGTCTGGTTCTAGTGGGTCGGCCTCTCGAGTGAGAGCCGAGTGGCCCGGGTTCGATCCAGACTCTCCTGTGATGCCTAGAAATGGATTTTCCTAAATTTATATGTACACATGAACATGAGAACATCGCTTTCTCAACGGTGAAGGAAACATAGTGAAGAAACCTGCAGACCCGATGAGATTAAAAGTCTTCGAAGATGTGTGTTCACCAACCCGCATTGGGCTAGCGCATCGGTGAACTATGGCCCAATATCTCGCCTGATTTCGAGGAGGCCCATGCCCAACCGTGGGACATATAAGGGTTAATATTATTATTTATACCATTTTTGGGGCAATAAGGTTCTAGAGTGGAGGCCACGTTTAGGTAGACGAAGTGTTGGTCGGCCATTGACCAGGTGGGAAGACGATCTCCGTACAGTGGCCGTCCGTGTTGGATGCGAGTGGCAAGGGATCGGCCATCTTGGCGTTCATTGAGGGAGGCCTATGTTCAGCAGTGGACGGATAGAGGCTGATGATGATGATGATGATGATGATACTATTTTTACTACTATTAATATAGTACTACTATTAATAACTAGGTAAATACTATGTGACAAACATAAACTTATTTTTTAAAACATACTTATAAGAAATATGAAGTCAAATATCTTTAATTAGTAAAGTATAATTGAATCTAACAATTAGCAGAAACTAACCACAAAGTTTTGGTGAAATCTACTAATTTTTTTAACAAAATGAAGTAACAAAAAAGTAGTTTTAACAAGATTATGAAACAATACGTTGCAATTAACAAATTAACAAGAAGACGATTCCGATCTTGTTAAGTTAGTGGGTCATAATTTTGTGATGGCTATAAATACGCGCATTTTCATTTATCTACTTCAAATACTTGTCGCTTGGCTAGTAGTGCGAACCGTTAGGTAGTGTTGTGTGCATTTCATCGATGTTTTCATTATGAGTTGACGATAAAAAGTAATATTTAAAAAATAAACTGGTATACAAAAGAAGAGATAATTTATTCCAATCCTAAATCGTAAGTCAATGCCATGACTAACGAAACATATCATTTTGGTTCCGATGTGATATTAAGTTAGGATATTCAAAATAAAAATAGCCACGTTATACCTACACAAAATAAACATTATGTCGTCAAAGTTGTATTGTTTTGAATATTTTAACAAATATTATTTATCCGATTTTACTATATTCAGAAGATTTGGTGATGTTGAAATTCCCTTATCATTTGAGTTGAATACTACTATTGTTAAAATAAAACTTGTTTATAATTTATTAGCTCTTTGTTAAATTTTAAGGTGTCAAAAAGTAACAAACAGATAAAGCTACTTTTACTTTTGCATTTACAATATTGGTATGGATTTAAGAGAGTACATCCTCGTCATCCTAAAATAGAATAGAGGATGACGGGAGTAATAAAAGATTTAGATTTATCACTACTAGAGATAGTCATTTTAATACTCTATCGACATATCGATATATCGCTGGCACAGCCCTAGGCCGCACCTGCGAGCAGTGACCGACAATGAGGCCGTAATACGTCTCAGTCTCCGCGCCGCTTAGATCATATTAAATACTATCGACGAACCTGTTCTAGCGCTTGTACGGTACTGTGCAGATATGAGAATGCATTTATTATTAATAATCATTTATGTTACTGTTTATTGTTTAACTTCACATATAGGATCTTTATACATAAACTCCACCATGGTTTAGGCCTTGTCGTAGCGGTGGGGCTCAGTAGCCTAGGGTGAGCCCAGCACCTTGGGCGAAGCTAATTGAGGCGAGTTGGCTCTTTGTACCCCACTTACAAGAAGAGGGTACAAAAGAGCAAGGGGCAAGGGGCGAGGACGGGAACCTCACCCCATTGTACTGTCCCGACGTTGGGAGGGATTATTCTGTGGTGCGGAACAACCCCTCAGTGGAGGTGACGTCGGTCCCCTGAGGGACTGACTAGCCGTCGAGGTGCCCTGTTTCCTATTCAGATCCGGGGCACCTCACCAGGGGCGGCATTTGTGGCACTCGCGGGGTTTTAATGGGTAGAGCTGCGTCAATCTTACCACCTTTCGGGCGCAGCGAATCCCACATACCCGCCTGGGGAGAACCACTGCCCCGTGGGATGCCTAAGAGCATTTTCCGGCGTTAAAGGAAAAAATCTTTATACATAATGATCACTTATGATCGTCTTAGCGGCTAAATTTATAATGAGGGTTCGCAACGCGCCCATGTCAGAGAAGATACCCACACAAAACTCAGCTGGGTTCCTATCATTCTTTTAGTTGTGATCATTATTTCACAAAAGTCAATAAAATCTAAATCTAGAGCAATTCATTTCCAAGCATTTTTGTCATTTATTCCTTAACATTATTATTAGAGTTCGGGAAATAAATAGTCCGTAATATCCGTCAATCTCCTTTATTCCTTATAATTCTATTTACATTATTTCAATCTTCAGTATAAACACTTTACTAAATTACATTAACCAATTATTCAAAGTTTATAATATTGATACCGAACACTATGTATGCGGTCGCAGGTGTCTGTTCTACTCAACGGTCACCATCTTAATGCCCCTGCCGCCGCTACTTGCCGACGGAACACGCAACTTCCACTCCCCCCCTCTGTCAATGGTACCAATCGAATAAACATGAGACCGGAAGTTGCGTGTTCATTTACATTTCTTATATTACAAAATTATTACTTTTATTACATATTAAGTGAAATAATATAATTAAACATGTATTTATGATTATCTAATATAATAATTCTTATTGTATCTAACAGTCGGCCTTTCCTGATACATTTCGCGTCCACGAGAAATCTAGATAATTAGCGTTAAGTATTAATAATTATATTTTAAAAATATTTCAAAATTACAAAAGTCCAATCATACATAATATATGTACATATTTTGCGTTTCTTACTTTCGATTACAGAGGTATTAAGCCTCTATTACATCTTCGGTTGCTAAATCACATTATAGTCGAGCATACATTCTAAGATGGTGGGGCCTCAGACACATCCCCAAACACCTGTCCCACCTGAGACCTCCGGCATATTCTCAGTCAGGCCTTTTAACTAAGATGGTAGGACCTCAGACACATCCCCACACACCTGTCCCAACTGAGACCTCTGTCATATTCTCAGTCAGGCCTTTTAACTAAGATGGTAGGGCCTCAGACACATCCCCACACACCTGTCCCAACTGAGACTTCTGTCATATTCTCAGTCAGGCCTTCTAACTAAGATGGTAGGGCCACAGACACATCCCCACACACCTGTCCCAACAGACCTCCGTCATATTCTCAGTCAGGCCGGCAACTTATGACTTGATTTTCTTTTCTTTTATTTCTCACATTCGTAACAATCAATTAACAATCACTTTTCAATTTACAAGCGTAATCATCATCATCATCAACATCAATTACAAGAAAATTAGAATATACGATACATTATCATAACAAATATAATATTTTATAATCCTTTCCACTTACTGCATCTGCATAATTATACATATTTTAATCAGAAGTCGACCTATCAAACTCGTTTATCAGTCGGTGTCACAATTACTTGATTCATCAGACTCTGAGTCTGCTCTATTAAAAACTAGCCATGGATATATTTTATCGACTGCAAAGATGCTACTGAACTTTCTATTGCCTCTACGTGAGAGTGGGGTATCTTCGATAACGTATCGATCATTCTCTAGAACCTCTGCAATACGGTAAGGGCCGCGGAGTTTTGGAACTAGTTTCCTACTTCTACCTAGCGAAGGGACTTCCCTTTCTACTCTAACCAGTTCCCCTACTTTATATGTCTTTTGTGTTCTTTTCTTATTAAATTGTTCCTTTTGTTTCTCTTGGTTTACGCTAATATACTCAGTCATTTCTTTTCTAGTTTCTTCTACAGGTGTAGAGTTTTCGGTACCATCTGTGATACTTAATTCAAGTAATGAACCCGGAGTACCTACTAAATCTAACCCAAACAATGCTTGCGATGGACTCTTTCCCGTACCTTTATTAATTGTATTATTAAGTCCCCATTGAATTTCGGACACACATTCATCCCATACGTTATCAGGTTTATTATGATTACATGCAGTTAGTGAACTTAGTACGGTACGGTTGTATCTTTCCACTTGGCCATTTGCCCTTGGAGTCGCAACAGCGTTCATAACGTGCTTGACTCCAAGCGAAGATAAATAAGTTTGAAAGCTCGACGCAGTAAAAGAGGTACCTCTATCGGAGATTACTCTTTTGGGGACACTAAACGTATGAAAGTAATGTTTCATTGCTTTAATAGAATGAACTGATTTTGTACTCTTTACTGGAGTTAAAACGGCAAATTTTGTGAATGCGTCAATAATAATAAGTAAATAAGTGTGCTTTCGCTTGCTGCGTACAAAGGGGCCTAAATGATCGATATGTACGGTATGAAAGGGTCGATCAACCTTTTCTATAGGGTGTAGGAATCCCGCCTTTTTCCCTGTTGGTAATTTAGCATGAGCGCATTCCAAACACGCTTGTACGTATTTCTTTATAAATCTTCTCATTTTGGCAAACCAATAATTCGTTTTAATCTTCTCTAATGTCTTCTCAAAACCAAAATGACCTATATCATCGTGGTTAGACTTTAACACCTGCCAACGCACACCTTTTGGAACGACCCAACGATCACCGTCTTTAGTTTTCCTATATAATAGCCCCTTCTTAACAATAAAATTATTTTTAATTTCAATAATATTATCATTCTCTTTATCACCTAGTATATTAATAATGCGTTGTAATTCGGGGTCATTTTGTTGTACAGTAGCTACCCAATTAGTGTCAATTTGTCTAACAAATATATTATCAGCTTCATCTGACGCGATAGGATTCCTACTAAGCGCATCTACATGAGACATAGTTGTACCTGGCTTATATATAATTTGAAAATCAAACTCTTGCATAACGTTCCACCAACGTGCTACCCTAGATAATGTGTCTTTTTTTTCAAATGTTGCCCTTAGGGAATTACAGTCAGTTACAATAGTAAAAGGAATGCCTAACAAATAAACCCTAAACCTTTGTAATGAAGTTACAACGGCTAACGTTTCTAAGTCATAAGATGTGAATTTAGCTTCCTCTGGAGAGGTCTGTCTACTGTAGTAAGCTACAGAACTAAAGGGAGCCTCTTTATTCGGCCTTTGCATTAGAATGCCCGCCACGCCGACTTTGGATGCATCCGTATGTACCTGGGTTTCATACTCGGGGTTATAAAATGAGAGAATGGGACGTTTTACTAACTCGCTCTTTAACGTTAGAAACGCAGTCTCTTCCTCACTACCCCATTGCCATTTAACGTTCTTTCTCAAAAGCTGGGTCAGTGGTTTAGCGATAATAGAAAACCCTTTTATGAACTTGCGAAAGAAGCTGGCTAGCCCTATAAACTGTCTGACCTTATGTTGATCATCTGGCCTTGGAAACTGTTCTACAGCGGCAATTTTCTTAGCGCCCGGTTTTGTCCCCGCTTCGCTTACTTCAAAACCGAGATAATCGATCGATTTCTTAAGGAAATTACATTTTGATAAATTCAGAGTTATTCCAGACGAGCGAAACAACTCTAACGTATCTCTGAGCTTTTGAAACCCTTCCTCTAATGTCGCAGATGGTATAATCACATCATCCATGTACGCAAAGGCTTCCTTGAACCTCGCATTTCCTAAAATATTATTAATTGCTCTTTGAAAAGTAGACGGTGCATTAACGAGTCCAAACGG
Source organism: Helleia helle (assembly GCA_963853865.1). Lineage (NCBI taxonomy): Eukaryota > Metazoa > Arthropoda > Insecta > Lepidoptera > Lycaenidae > Helleia > Helleia helle. The sequence goes on along the minus strand of OY971425.1, from coordinate 1,862,364 downwards.
CATCCGATTAAACTCATAATGACCATCTGGTGTTACAAAAGCGGTCAGATGTTTAGAGGATTCAGCCATGGGTATTTGATAATAGCCAGATGCGAGGTCCAAAGAAGTGTAATACCTATGGCCTGACAAGTTATCAAGTTGATCGTCAATGCGCGGAAGTGGATAGTGCTCTTTGACAGTTTTCTTATTTAGTGCCCTAAAATCAATACAAAGCCGATAATCGCCGCCTTTCTTTCGTACGAGTATAATCGGAGACGCGTATTCGGACGTGGACTGTCTAACTATACCCGACTCTTCGAGCTCCTTGACCATATTACGAACAACACTTCGTTCCAAATGTGCTAATCGGTATGGCCTGTAAGCTACGGGTTTTGTATCATTAAGTTCTATTTTCATCTCTGTGTTTGAAATACAACCCAATTCTTTAGGAGAAAATGCAAAACAGTCTCTATAGTCATTTAACAGTCCAGTCAGTTTTGTCACGGCACATGATTCAATATCGTCATCAACTTGTATCATAGTGCTATCTATTTCAGACGTGTTAATACTACCGTCGGGGCACTGTCGAACACTATTCACCTCCATCACATCAATTTTGTTTAATGGTAAACCTCGGAATAGTAACTTATCAGAAATCAGATCCAACCCGGTTGAGTCACAACCCTTCACAACTACCTTCCCTATCCCATTAACCACTTTAACTACACTCTGTAATGCTTCGTATTTCCCTTTGGGATCTTGACAAATACTAGATTCGATAAATAAATCCCCGGTAAACTCTGATTTGGTGTGTACATCAACTATTGTATAGTCGCTAACCCGTGTTGATTGAACAACGTATAATCCTACACCCTTGCCGGACTCCAACGACTTGCCAGAAATTTTAAGTGTGTTGTTATTTTTATAAACAATTACATGGTCTTGTTCCGTGAATGTTTGGCCTAAAAGTAATGGAACTTGTAACAAATGATCAGGCACTATAAGAACTTCTACTATGGCACTAGTTGAATCAACACCTATTTCGACTTTACATTTGCCCAAACAATTGACCATACTATCCCCGAACCCTCTTAGTACCGGTAAATCGGACATAGACCAAGTATCCACTAACGCCCTGGCTATAGATTCGCGTAACATAGTGCATTGACTTTCAAAGTCTATGAAACATTTTAAATTATGACCGTTTACAGTGGCGTCTTTATAGTACTTTAAATCGTTATCCTCTTCTTTACAAATTTTCATAACAGCCTTGGTACTAGTATTGTTAGTATTGCTTGTTTGATTTGAACAATTATCTACTAAGTGACCTATTTTGTGACACCCTGTACACCGCTTGAGAGGCTGACTACATTTAAAGAAAGGATGACCTTCGTTCCCACAGTTATAGCATTTGTTTGAGAACCTATTAGTACCTCTATTATTTCTACCACTAGGCTCTTGTAAGGGTTTGTGTGCATGTGGTTGTCTGTTCTCGGACCTGCCTGGCTGCAGAGATATATTATCTATTTTCCTTGTTACTTTTATATTTCTAAGAAATACTAATAACTTATCCGGTTCCATGTACTGTGCTGCCTCTGCACTGGTTCTTACGGACCTGTCGTCTATTCCTAAAAGTATACAGTCTACTGCATTCTTTTTAAAAATATTACAGCGGTTCAATAAAACCATTTTCTGATAATAATATTCTTCTAAGGATTCTCCGTATTTGGCTCTGCAGGCAAGCATGTCCGTCAACAGTTGTCCATAATTTTCATTACTTGGAAACGCTAATTTAAGTTTATTTTGCCATTCATCCCATGAAAACAGTAAAGTAGGTAATCCTTGGTACCATTTCTGCGCCAAGCCTACTAATTTAGGTAGGGCATAATGTCAATTAGGGCATAATGGCAATTATCTGTCGCTCTGTCCAGTTATACATTTTAGCGCATTCATTAACTTTAGAAATCCACGAGTCAATGGTTTGATTTCTCTTAGATGGGTCAAATTCGGGCAAAACGTTCATGACAGGAAATCGTTCATTACTATTATCTGTTTTCATGGTTTGAATAAGCTCCATAAACGTCGAAAGCAATACATTAGTACTAGAATCAGTTCCTACTTGGCATACCGGAGTATTTGTTGCTGCTGTAGCTAGCGGCGTTACCGGCTGTTCCACATTGGAGCTGTGTTGAGCCGCTGTCGGTTGAGACGGAGGTTGGGCTCCGTGTGGTAGCTGTGGTGTACCGCGACGGCGGCTGAGGCGTCTGTTTACGCTGCGGCTGCGGTCTCGACGACGTCTATGACCGTGACTACGGTCGCGGCTTCGGCTCCGGCTCTGGCCGCTCCCGCTGTCACTCGATTTAGATCTCCTTACGCGTTGCGTACGCTTAGAGCAGACGCTTACAGACGCGTCAGAGGCCCGTCGTTTCCGGGATTTACTTTTACGACCCATTTCTGAAACTTTTGGGCGAAAAGTCCTTCACGAGAGTGTGCTTATCACGTTCTTCGCTATATCCCGCTTCTGAACTATTAGAGTTCGGGAAATAAATAGTCCGTAATATCCGTCAATCTCCTTTATTCCTTATAATTCTATTTACATTATTTCAATCTTCAGTATAAGCACTTTACTAAATTACATTAACCAATTATTCAAAGTTTATAATATTGATACCGAACACTATGTATGCGGTCGCAGGTGTCTGTTCTACTCAACGGTCACCATCTTAATGCCCCTGCCGCCGCTACTTGCCGACGGAACACGCAACTTCCACTCCCCCCCTCTGTCAATGGTACCAATCGAATAAACATGAGACCGGAAGTTGCGTGTTCATTTACATTTCTTATATTACAAAATTATTACTTTTATTACATATTAAGTGAAATAATATAATTAAACATGTATTTATGATTATCTAATATAATAATTCTTATTGTATCTAACATTATAATAGGATTTTTATATTAGTTTCCGTTTTATGGTAGTTTGAAATTTATTAATTGACAGTATTTATTAATAGTGTTACTTAGTAATTGTTATGGGCACAAAGTTGTAACGCCTCTATGAGGAAATATTGAATGAATTAAGGTTTATTGTTTTATTGAACGAAGCAAACCATTTTCTAGTCGTGATAGGCAGAAACAGGTACAACGTAACCTATGGGACATTCTTGAGCTTGAGCTTTGATTAGGTTTACCAAGGTAACGAATCCAGGTATGAGAAACGCTCTACTATTAAATGTTTCTTTCTTTCTTTCTATTCCAAAATCGGTGCCCAAAATGATAGTTAAATGACTATTCATTTACAAGACTCGAAAATGTTTATAAATCTTACAAATATTATAAATACGAAAGTTTGGTTTTTTGTTTCTCAATCACGACAAAACGACTGAACGGATTTTGATGAAACTTAGCAGTCTTGTAGCTTATATACCAGAATAACACATAGGCTACATTTTATCCTGAAAAATTCAAAGTTCCTTGTTTGTATTTTCAATCTCATTCTAGCAAAGAAATACATAAGCTACATTTTCGAAGACCACGCAGGCGAAGCTGCGGGAAACAGCTAGTTGAATGTATTTGTCATCCTTGTACCTTGTTGGAGTTACAAAACAAAATTCCAGGTACAATACTAACGAGCCCCAAACAAAGCTGTGTCGCAACACGTTTCGCATAGAGATGCAATCGTGCGTGATCGCATGGGAAAAGGTACAGCACTAATTGACAACCGCTTAAGCGATTGCCGTGATGTAATGCGCATGTCACCCTGGATATGGTCAACATCAACAGCCTTATCACCTTATGTTGATCACCGTCATCATCAAAGCGACAGCATGGGATACAGACAACCTGAGTTTATTTTGCCGGTTCTTCTCAGTGGGCTTGCCTTGGGACCGGTGGTAGATTTAGGTAAATGACGTTCAAGAATATACTTTATTGGTACTTTTTTTTTATATGATTTGATTTGACAACCGCATAATATGCGATTAGCATGATTCAATGCGCATGTTACTCAGGACTTGTTCATCATTATTATCACCATCATCAACATGGACATATTAACATAGAATAGATATGCAATCGTGCATAGTAACCGCATGGGAAGGCACAGCATTGACAACCGTTTATGCGATTAGCATGCGCATGTCATGGCGCCCCGGCGAATACGTTCATCATCATCATCATCATCCTACTCAAATTACCGTGAAATAGTGTGTTTCAGAACGAGCAGGATTATGTCAGAGCAAGCCTGTTACATCCTAAAACTCTTTCCATCTCATTTTTTTAATACAATTTATTTTATATTATTTATTAAAAATTATTTTTATATAATGACCGACTGGCCTGTTGGTCTAGTGGTTAATGACTCTGACTGCTTAACTAGAAGGTTGTGGGTTCAAGTCCCACCCAGGACAAAAAATGTTTGTGTGGCGAGCATGATCATTTGTTCTGTGTCTGGGTGTAGTTTATCTATAATATGTATGTATTTAGAAATATGTAAGTATATATCAGTTGTCTGGTTACCATAAGAACAAGCTCTGCCTAGTTTGGGATCAGATGGCCGTGTGTGAGTTGTCCCAACATATTATTATTATTATAAATTATTTCTCATCTATACTTCACCACACTCCTACTTTTTGAGAAACTGGTGTCTGTGGAAGACGGTGATCGATCTCTTAACGTCTTGTGTGCTCGTTCGTCCAAACTCTCTCTTTTGGTGTGGTTGATGTTGGATTAAACAATCGTTAGTGTTTTAATCCTTTTTGGTCTCCACTCTATATCACCAGGTCAACTCTATATTATCATAAGCCTTTCTTTTTTTTCCTTAGCTTCTTCGGAGTATGAGCCAGTCGGCTAGAGTGACTCTTGCCAATTCCAAGAGACTTATTTTTGCGTTGCTTATCTTGAAACAAAAATGATTATGTGTTGGGCTCCACCTGGTTCTTGATGGGAAACGTCTAATGGCGCGCTTAGTGGTAAAATCGACTCGAACGCCGTGACGACCAATGGGCATGACGCTGTCATTTCACGCGTTGTATTTTTATTAGTTATGAATTATATATATTATATCAATAAATATGATTCACAACCAATTACTTCCGTGACATATTTTTTTCTAATAACTGTAAATAATATGTAGTCACTAGAGTTAAAACATACATAGGTATAACATATTTCTATTGTCCCTTGGTAACATAAAGCAATCCAAGTTCAAATTTGAAATACTCAATTAAATTTTTGATGAATTAATATTCAGATCACAGAGAACAACCGCACAAAGAATATTCAACATATTATTGATACCTGGTTTTCTTAAAACACATTCCTACAAGTATAACATATCCTTAAGCAGTAATACGATCATCATCATCAAGACAAATGTCGTAAACTATCTACTTCCTATAGAAAACTAGATACAATTATAATTCATCTTTAATTACGAAAAATTCTTTTTTAAAATGTTAGTTGGATAGGCAAACTGGCAAACGTACCACCTGATGGTAAGTGGTCGACGTCGCCCATGAACATAAACTAGTTTACCTGGAACGAGCCCAGGCAACTCATCTATGTGTTGCCTATCCTGAGACATAAGATGTTAAGTCTCGGTGCCAGTAATTACACTGGCTGTCTTGCCCTTCTCTCTGAAACACAGCAAAGCTGTTTCACGGGAGAAACAAGATGGTGGTACCCATGCAGCCGGGGGCGCGGCACAGCGCTTTCCTGCCACCGGTCAGCGCTTCCCTCCCACTAACTCGACAATCAACAGACACTGCAAAGTGTTACTGATAGAATTTTTATGTTTAATCATTATCATCATCATCTACTGCTCGACGCAGGCCACTCCTAATGTAGTTGAGCCTCATTTTCGGTAAGGACCAAAGCATAGCGTGAGTATATTTGTAAAGTAAAATGTAATTAAAAAAAACAATATGCTCATACTATTTTCTACTCACACTATTTTAATTTGCGTAAATATTTTTCGCAAATTTAACTCATTTTTTTTCCTAACCAAAGAGGAAATATTTGAGATCAAAGTGGCCAGTACGACAACACGCCAACTCGCCAATTTGTAAGGACGTATTTTCGTATTTTTGGCGTAATTTCATATATAGGTAACCTTTTATAAAATTCATGTTTTTTTTATAGTTCGTCAACTTTTACTTATACGACATTTTTGATACTTTACTGCAACCGATCAGGAATTTACTTATTAACTAGCGGACCCGACATACATCCTGTACAAAACGAACGAATTGTGAAACCATTCTCAAATGCACTTGAACACTCGCAAAAAATTTCATCAAAATCGATCCAGCCGTTTAGGAGTTCAGTCACATACAACGCACGGAAGATTTATATTATTTATTATAATAGTTCTTTACATAACTGGATATCTATCATCCTCATTCAGGTAACCTATAACCTAACTCACCAGACCGGTCACTTATCAGCGATAATTCACCTGCTGCATGACCTCAATCGAGAGCTATTCGGTGACCAGCCTTATCAACGGTCACGAACTCACGACTGTAGGTACGTAATGGACGACGTGCCAAAAGAGATGGTGATTACAAATGGCCGCTACTTTGTAATTAAAATAGAAAGGTAATACGTTAGAGTTGATAGTATTTATTATGATTATTTGAAATTAGCAAAACTATTAGAAACATTCATGTACAGGCAATTGCGGTCTGATAGCCATGTGTATGCTGTACCTAATGTAATAAAGAGGTAAAACTGCTCATAAATAGGTATTTCTTTCAACCGTATAATAAACCGCGGCGTTATCACGGAATTATATAAATTATAAAAATAATCCCATCACTGCGGGCATCAGCTACTTAGTATAAATCATTTTTTTTACGATTGATGGATGTTTTTATGGTAAAAATGAAATAAATAAAAAAGAAACAGGGACCGCCGATAGAAGTGAAAACAAAACAACAAAACAGTCAAACTGCGTCTCCAGCGTTTCGTGTGCGGTGACGCGAGTCCACGTCATATAAACGTCAAACTGCGTCTCCAGCGTTTCGTGTGCGGTGTCGCGAGTTCAGAGATTTTTTATCATCTAAACTTTTAGACCATGCGTACCATCCTAAAAGAAGTTTACACTTCAAAAATAAAAATAAATATTTACAAACAGTCGTCATCAATAATCATCGTTGTGGTGAGCTTTTAGACACTTTTATTACAGGTAAAGTGGGGTACCTGTATTTTATTGTAATTTATATCTTATTATTATTTTTAGTGTCAAAACTTCAAAATGTTTAGAATAATAATAAAAGTTCTATAAAAATATAATAGTTTTGAACATTCCATAAACCTGTAATTTTGTCAGCGACTTAAATAACGATTTGAATGTTGATTTAACGAATTATAATATCATTGTTCTAAATAACTTGCGCAAGTATTTCCTCGATATCGTGTACCTACGTGGGCGAGGCGCATAGCTCACTCGCAATCCCGCCCACCTCGGTTCCTCAATGCTTAAGTGCACAAAGAATTAAGTTGTGACTGTTTAGTTGCTACTTAAATACTTTTGTTCACATTTATCACATTGGAGAGAACACAAACTTATCGGCTGGGGTGCGAAGATTTTAATACTTAGAAGTGATTAGATTGTAGATTCGAATCCCATTGAAAAAATCATATTGAATATTGATGTGTGAGGTCCCAAACCTGTGGGTTTTAGTTGATAGAATTCTTTTCACGGCGAGTCTGTGAGTGTGTGTGTGTCCTACCCTTCTCTCCGAAACACAGCAAAGCTGTATCACGCAAGAAATAAGCAAGATGGTGCTATCATGCAAACGTGCAGCACAGCCCAACCCTCTAACTGGTGACCCAAACACACAGATGACGCCATCGTCATCGTCAATGCGAGGAGTTTAGAAATAGAAACAGTTAAGTTGATATCTTGAAAATCAGTCCCATAACATGTAAGACTCTAATACGGGTTGGCATATTCATAATAAGCGATGCTAACTCCAATCCCATCTACAGCACGACCACAAAAGTACCATGTTGAACGTACAAATGGTAATTTTTCATTGTTGGTAGATATTAGTGTCATGAACGATGGTTGTGCGAACACCCAATTACAACAGGAAACCTCCGCAATTCGTCACGACATTATGTATGGTAATATTCGGCTACGCTCAGATGAATCTTTGCGTTTATGAATACATTACTGGCCCTCACGCGAACAGTATTGTTTATTTTGAGATTAATGGTCGACGTCACCCTTAATCAAGTTTACTTGATAAGGTAACAATCAGGACGGTGGTATTTAAGGCCGTCTATTGGAATAATGGGACCCCTAAAGTGTGATGTAGGTATTAATTTTCATAAGGTGAGCATATTTAAACATTGCTCGCGTTAAGGTTACACAAGTCGCTCATCTTTCCATACAAACAGAACAGTTATAACTACAATTTTTGACGTTGAACATCCAAAATTAAGGATAATATAAATTGATCTCGTCGTTATCTATGTCTGTATGTACCCCAAATCGTAAAAAATATACATTAAAAATACAAGCTTCTAAACTTTCGTATTTCAACACTGATTTTAGCCCAACTTTGGGCAAAAATAAATAGTATACGGAACACAAAAGCTCAATAATAAAGCCCGTACAGATATAGTTTATTTATTCAAAAGTTGAAATGAATTTACTTTAAAAAGATACACTTAATAGTTTTTCATTAATAACTGTTTTGCTAAAAGGACATTATAGGAATGAATCATTGTGCATTTCATTTTAGCACACATGTTCGCGCACTATGTCAGGTGAGATAGCAATCATTTAGTTGGAGTTCGTGCCGTCGACTTGTTCAACCTTAAAGCTCATAATTTTTTGTATAGCAGGGGAGGTCAAACGAGCAGTCGAAGCCTTTTAGCGACTATCGACGCACATACACAACCAAAGATTATTTAGATATGTTGCCCTCTTTTCTCTTATCCCTCCAATGGGCCACCGAAAACTCACAAACCGCACGAAACGCAGCATAGCTGTCACTTGACGCCGGTGTTATGTGAGCGAGAGGTACTACCCCAGTCGTGCCGGCCCAATTCGGCTGTAAAGCAGCATGGCACTATACTTACTTAAAATCTAAAATAGTTATCATGATGTGTGTAGGTACAAACAGACATAAAAATAAATTAATTATTGTTATATGTTACTTATTTTGTTCCTATTCTTCTATAAACTTCAGAGTTAGTCTTGAACGTGCGATAATTACTAGAATATAATATAATGTTTAATATTGATAGATGTAAGTGATTATTATACACATGGTCCAAATTTAACGTGACAAGCGTGTAGTTCTGCCACTTCCCTATAACCTTCACCTTGATCATGTCAACTGGTGTTTAAATATGTTTTGACAACGCCAAGGATGTGTGATGATGAATGAGATTTTAAACGTTAATCGTTGGCGTTTAAAGAACAACAAGTATACTACCGTATGGTGGCGTTTAAGGACAACGCCAAGGCCTGACCTAAAATGATAATTCAAACTTCTTTTTGTCCGGGTGCGCGAAATTCCCTGCACTTTGAACATTGTTAGATTAAGCTTAGATGAATGATGACTTGATTTTTGATTTGCTCCGGATTATGAGCTTCAATATTTGACGTTTAAAGAAAAACACATAATACACAACTTCAATGGATGGTCTATGTGTGATAACGAATGAGTTTTACCTATTGCTGGACAACCAGTTTTGTAGGTGGGATACATTTTCTTATAGCGCGTCTGTCAAGGTACCACCATCTTGCTTATTTCTTCAGAGAAAACAGCGTTACTGTATTTCCAGGCCAGGATAGGCTCCTTAATCCCTGGCACTTGGTAAGATCTTAAGTCAAGATAGGTAACACATGACATGTGGGACAGATGGGCCAGTGACACTCGAGAATTGACAAGCACCGGGGTGATGATGATACTCCTTAATAATCATATTCATAAACCAGTATCGTTATTCATGAGGTTCACTTAAATGTGTACAAGGTCAGATTTCTTTGTTCAGATTGATTGATTGTATTATGTATAAATATTTATACATACCTATATATTAAGTAGGACTTGAAACATAGTATACACTTAACATGTATTATAGGAGTGATTGACATGTATAATAATAATATCTATGGACGCTTTCACATCACGTCAATCTGGTCCCGTGGTAAGTTCTCGAAGAACTTGTGTTACGGGTACCAGACAACGGAAATATATTTAATACTTTTTATACTATACATATATTTAACATTTTTATTATACCTAAAATACACATATTTAATACACATCCATGACCTAGGAACACAGAAAATATTTTTCTTCCCTGGCGGGATTCGAACCCGCAGCCTCCGGCTTGAGCGCCAACGCGATTACCACTGAGCCACAGAGGTCGTCAGTGGCATTGGTTTATGTAATAGTATTTTGTCTGCTCCTATATCTAAAAAAGCAAAAATGCTGTATGAAATTGTTAATGCAGCTTTAGACGGTAAACTAAGCCGTCTTGAATAACTTTACTTCTCTTTTTGTGAATGTCCCTATAGGGCTACGAATAAATAATAAGGGACGTTCGATTTAATAAAGATTTTAAAAAAGATGGCACTTGGCATAATGATGATAATTATAATAAAATAACTTGTTTATGTTGATGATTAAATAGTCATCAATGATATAATAATCATAGATGTTAAATACCATCACATGGCTCCTCTGCCAGTTTCCCTAACCAACTAAAGAATCATCATAATAATTATCAACACTGCTATAATCACGAACCAGCAACTATTACGTGTAGTGTCCACTGACCTACCGTCAATATACATATTAATCGCTAACAAAATATTTAAATTTAATTAACATTTCGATCGCATTCCGATCCTCACTCAAAGAACCTTGAATGTAAGACACGTTTTCAAATGCATATGTTTTATCTAAGTGTGTCGTACAAGGACATTATTGTTTTTGTGAACGTAGATTTAGGTGACCAGTTGTACATCTGGCAGACGGAACAAGTTGTTGTATCGATACTGATGAAAAAAGTTTTTGTTCAAACTACTAGATGAATTATTAATCCTTTTGGCATGAGATATCGCAAATGTTTAGATTTTAGGCATTTAATTTTTAGATAGTGTTATAAATGCGCATTAATTCGTTAATTCCCCACCATGGTTCAAGCCTTGCCGTGGCGGTGGGGCTCAGTACTAAGGTGAACCCAGCACCTTGGGCGAAAATTGATCCGAGAGAGCTACTCTTTCTTATAAGAGGGATACTCCTATAAGACGAAGAAGAAGAGGGGACAAAAGAGCAGGGAGAACAACGGGTGAGGAAGGGAACGTCACCCCATTGCACTGACCCAAATTTGAGAGGAGTTGGTCTGTGGTGCGGGTCAATCCCTCTGTGGTGATGGTGTCGGGCCCTTGGAGGACTAACTAGCCATCGAGCTGCCCTGTTGCTCAACAGACCCGGAGCACCTCACCAAAGGTGGCATTGGTGGCACTCACCAGGTTTTAGTGGGTAGAGCTGCGTCTACCTTACCATCTTTCGGGTGCAGCGAGTCCCACACACTCGCCTGGAGAGTCCCTCCTCCCCCGCGGGATGCCTCAGAGCATTTCCCGCCGAAAAAGGAAAAAAAATGTTAATAACGGACCCGACAGATGTTATCATGTTCAAATCATTTTGCAGTGAACCGAATTGTGAATCTAAAGTCTAAAACATTCTCAAATTCACTTGAACACACAAAATTCATAAAATAGCCGTTAAGGAGTTCAGTCACACACACACACACACACACACACACAGAAGAATATATTTAATTTTCCTCTACATTCAAATATGTAGCTCAAACCATTCACAATAGTCCAATACAATAAAAATTGTTTTCAGTCCGACTGGTTATTCATTTGGAAGGTTGTCAAGTAAAAAACATAAATTAATGCATATTCAAATTATAAATAGGATTTCCTTAATTATAGAAAACTACATTGACATTTCAAAATAATGTCATTATATGAATTCTGAACGGAAACTGTTGGCCTGTGGGCCAGAAGGTCGAAACCTGACCTTTGGGGCGTATCTAAAATTATTTAGTACTTTGACGAATAGGGACAAGGTAGTGGGTAACTATTACTGTTACATAACAAACACTAGCTCTTCCTTTCGGTTTCGCCTGCTGAATTGAAAGAAAAATCTTCCAAAATATAGCTTGGATCCTTGCTCAGGAATTAGGCTATCATATTTTGATTTTTCAAATACGACCCGATGTTCTAGAGATTAGTGCGCTCAAACAAACTAATCAGACTTATATACAAGGCATTCGTTGACAATTATGAATAAAAACAAGGTAAATATGCAGTTTTAAACGTTTTAATAGATACGTTATGTAATTTTGTTTACAGCATTGGTAGTAATAAATACACGCTATTGATCGCGTGTTCGATTCCTGCCAAGGACGGGGTCATGTTTGTGTATGTTTACTTTTGTTAACTTTATTATATAAAACACGTTCCAAAATTAAATTATTCATTTTTTTATTAATGGCAGAGTTATGGAACGGAGCCCACTATTACAGAATGGATGGCATGACCATCTCGATGCAGTGACCGGTTCTAATTTTTTTATCAGTTAAAATGGTGTACACTAAAGCTTAGGACTTGTCTATAAACTCTATGACGTGGTTTTTTGCTGCTAAAATCTTTGATATCTTCTGTATTGTATTTTTTATTTGGTAATCAAAAAAAAAAAACAATGTGAATGGCGTCGCGTCGGCCAATGTATACCAGTGGATGAAAGAATAATTTGGTAAACATCATTACCAAATTATTCTTCTTATAATAATTATATTAGTTTACGTCGGCCGTTGTTCCGCCTTTATCAATAATAGTTTTACGCAATTCCTTAAAATAATAAAAAATATTTTTTTTGTATTTTAAAGTAAAACTTAAAAAACGTTTGGGTATTACATTAATTTCAAATTTTAATAAATAGAGAAAGACTGTTAGCAGTGCTTTTAAATTTTGCTTCTCACAAAATATGTCAGTGGAGCGGGGGACCAGCATACATATGTATTACAAGTTATATTTCCACAAGTGAACCCGACAGACGTACAGACGTACAAACCTAGCGTTGGTTCTTTGTTAACAGTTACCAGTAATTACAAAAGTGATGATTACAATTTTATGTATTTCGTTTAAGTATTCATACAATTTAAAAAAATATTGTAACTACGCCTGGCCCAAATAATTATTTATCTGACATACTTTTTAGCATGACAAATGCCACATTACTTTGAAATGATTACTATAAAGGTTGTCAGTGGTTAAAACAAACTGGTTTTTCATAAAAACACCGTGTTTTGTCGATCGTGTTTTGTATTTTTACCCGCGACGGAACGGAGACTGTATATGCGTTTGGGGTGAGAGGCAGTTTGTGTGTGTAAACCTATTTTGCTGCTTATCTCCAAGACTACTTGTCCGATTTTGATGCGGTTTTCAGAGATGGGTTCGGATTAGATTGGTGCATATTATTAGATAGATATTAAGTTGATAACTCACTAGAGGACACTGCAGTAAACGTTTTTTGTACAATCCAATGTTGCCATTTTTCTCCAAAACTACTATTTTAATTTTGATACGAATTTCAATGATGGGTTTGTATTTGATTGGTGCATGTTCTTAAATAGGCGCTACAATTACAACCCACCAGGGGGCGCTGCAGTAAACATTTGTTTTGATGCGGTTTTAATTCAGTGATGGGTTCTGGTTTGATCGGTGCATCTTCTTGTATTATGTGTTACGATGAAAACTCACCAGGGGGCGCTGAAGTTAATGTTTGATTGTGAAAAAATAAAACTACTAGTCCGCTTTAGATGCGATTTTCGGTGGTAGGTTCGGGTTTAATTGTGGTACCTACGTGTTCTTAAATGTGTTACGGTGACGACTCACCAGGAGGCGCTGCAGTAAACATTTATTTGTACAAATAATGCTGCAATTTTTCTCCAAAACTACTAGTCTGATTTTGATGCGGTTTTCAATTATGGGTTTGGATTTAATTGGTGCATGTTATCAGATAGGTGTTACAATTACGACTTACCAGGGGGCGCTGCAGTAAATATTTGTTTTGAGGCGGTTTTCATTCAGTGGTGGGTTCTGGTTTGATTGGTGGATATTCATATATTTTTTATGACGATGAAAATTCACCAGAAGGGCTAGCATGCGCGCACGACAAAATTTTGTCTACCCCTTTTCTCGTATTACTTATATGAAATAATACGAGAAAAGGGGTAGACAAAAAAACAAAGCACCCGACGGATTATATCGGGTTTTATATTAAGTTCATCCACCATCTTGCTTGTTTCTCCCGTGAAACAGCTTTGCTGTGTTTCGGAGAGAAGGGCAAGACAGACAGTGTAATTACTGGCACCGAGACTTAACATCTTGTCTCAGGATAGGCAACACATAGATGAGTTGCCTGGGCTCGTTCCAGGTAAATAGTTTATGTTCATGGGCGACGTGACCACATACCATCAGGTTGCACGTTTGCCAGTTTGCCTATCCAACAAAAATTAAAAAAAAGCGAGGGATCGGTCGTCTTGGCGTTCTTTGAGGGAGGCCTATGTTCAGCAGTGGACGGATAGGGGCTGATGATGATGATGATGTATATTATGATACATAATTTATTTGTAAGATGGCTGTTGCTCAGAATATTTTTGGACGTCACGTTTAGAAATACCCGGCTTCAACTTATGCATATACATAATATTAGGATTCCATACACAATTACATGAAACATTTGACATTCAACTCAAACGCTCATATTTAGGGTTCAATATTAACGGTTAAAACAACATTTAAAGTTACGTAAGCCGGGTCGTGACCAGCATGCCTATTCGCCTTATATATGCGTTAAATTATGATGGTACATCGCCTACATCCTTATGATTCAAATCAAACAGGCTTCATACAGGTTTGTGTCAATGCTACTAATATTATAAACGCGAAAGTTTGTATGGATATATGTTTGTCGCTATATCACGCAAAAACTACTGAATGGATTTTAATGAAACTTTACAATAAGTTATAATTTATCCCAGTACTCCCATGAGAATGGGAAGTATGCGGGTGAAACCGCGGGCGCTGCTTGTTATAATTGTCAACAAGTAAGAGGTAGTGCCACACTGCTTTGCAGCCAAATTGGGCCAGCACGACCGGGGTGGTACCTCTCGCTCACATAACACCGCCGGTGTTATGTGAGCGAGAGGTACCACGTAAAGTGTCGCGTTTCGTGCGGCTAGTGAGTTTCCGGTGGCGCATTTGGGGAGGGGGATTTGGGATCAGAAGGTTGCGTGTTCAGATCACGTCGGGGTCACCAATGTTACAGTGGTTTTACTTCAGTAAACTAATTGGGTGGTGAAAAATAAAACCTTTTGTCTTAACGTGTTTATTGCGCCAGCGACCGATTCGTGTCACTGCGCGAAATGAACTCTCGTACAATATATAACTTAATATTCAGTACATATTCAATGATACATGATATACGTCCCCACAGGGCAAAGGAGTGCAACGCATCTGCATAATCTCTGGTTGTGCGGAACTGTATGAGCGTCGATAGTCTCCAAAAGGCTTCCACTGCTCGTTTGCCCTCCCATGCTATAAAAAAAAGTATTGCTTTTTACTAACCACAGAAAGTAGGAGTTAGTAACATGCTAAAAAAGATAAACCTCTGAAAGTTCCATAGCATCACACATGCAAGACAGTGATGGTGAGTGGTCAACAACTGTCATTATAAACTTCAGTTAGGACCAGCCCAGACCACTGATTCATTTGCTGTCTACTTCAAGACTAAGAGAAGAGCCGTTAGAAGAGAAGATAAGAAGATAAGTCAGTGTTAGTAGTAACTCTGACTGTCCTTTACTTATTTCCGATACACAGCAAAGCTGTTTTACGGAATAAATAAGCAGGATGGTGGTATGCAGTTGCAAGCGCGGCATAGTGCATCTCTCCCACCGGTAAAACTATTGCTCCAAAAACGCAAATCGCAGGGCAGTAGCATTTTTTTCTTTAACACTCGGAAATGCTCCCCCCCTGGGGAGACCCACTCCTCTGTATGGGAGAGTATGTGGGACTCGCTGCGCCCGAAATAAGGTAAGTGGACGCAGCTCTACCCGCTAAAACCCGGCGAGTGCCACCAATGCCGCCTCGGGCACCTCCAAAGAGGGGGTGTTCCGCAGCACAGAACAACCCCTCCCAATGTCACGACAGTACAATGGGGCGAGGTTCCCGTCCTCGCCCCTTGTCCCCTGCTCTTTTGTCCCCTCTTCTTATAAGAGGGGTACAAAGAGCCCCATCGGCTCAATTAGCTTCACCAAGGTGCTGGGCTCACCCTAGGCTACTGAGCCGCACCGCCACGACAAGGCCTGAACCATGGTGGGGTAGAGCAGTGGCTACTAAACTAGATGCTTGATTTTTTTTATCACACAATATTTAAAAAAGAGAAAAGATTTAAGTTGCTCTAGTTATATCTTTTTAGCACAAAAATTACTAGGACCACACATGTCCGCTTGGGAACAGGGCGCCTGAGCTGACTGTAGATAGAGGCAGGTGGCAGATTTATAGCTAGAGCCTGCCACGCGTCGTCCTGGCACTTCGCCAGGAATTCTCAGAACCTGGAGGAAAACGGGCTTCGAAATAGAACAATGGACTTTCGTTATTTAATAGTGTGACACAGATAAATAGAAACATTGAACCTTTATATGACGCAGGGAGAAGTATTACTTCATGTATGGTTTCTAATGTAATAATAATAAAAATAAACGTAATAACCAGTGGGAGGGTTTCGCTGTGCTGCCCTCCCGGCTGCATGGGTACCACCATCTTGCTTGTTCCTCCCGTGGAACAGCTTTGCTGTATTTAGGAGAGAAGGATAAGACAGGCAGTAATTACTGGCACCGATACTTTATATCTTATGTCTCAGGGTAGGCAACACGTGAATGAGTTGCCTACCTACCTACTAATGTTCATGGGTGACGTCGACCACTTCTTACCATCTGGTGGTACGTCTGCCAGTTTGCATATCCAAGTAACATAAAAACATTATTATTATTATTATTAATAATATCTTCTTATGACAACCAGACAACTGATACATACTTATATATATCTAAATATATACATAATATTATAGATAAACTACACCCAGACACAGAACAAATGAGCATGCTCATCACACAAACATTTGTCGTGAGTGGGGATCGAACTCACGACCTTCTGGTTTAGCGGTTAGGGCCACTAACCACTAGACCATCAGGCCAGTCATTTACATATCGACTCGTTGATGCCGGCAGCATCGCCCGTGGTAACTTTGATTTACAGTATACGTATTTATGACCAATAATTCATATAGCCTTTGTCACAAAGTGATATTATGATGTAGCATTATACGTGATTTTTAAAACCGTATGTGTAGTTTCGGAGATTACCCTTTTCATTCAAACACAAACATTACCTTTTTCGATGGTGTTATGTATAAAAATAAACTGCGATCCCGTTAGTAAAAAGTAATTTAATTTAATTTCATTACAGCTTATAATATCTTCTACCTCTAAGAAGAAACTGAGAAGCATATAGTCATATGAAAACCTAAAAATGTTCAAGCAACATGTTTGACAAAAAGTCTATAGTTTATGCTAAGGATTGCAACAAAGTGACAGTTACTGTTTCACTATGTGGTTAAACCCGCAGGCAAGCTAGTTAGTAGTTACGTAATTTGTTTGGAAACTACATTCACTGTGCCATATGTACGAAAGTTGACCACGTGGTATAAAAGCATGTGACGTCATATAAGCATAAGGGACGCGAGGGATGACGCCATATTTGTTGTTACGATGTGATTTCATCCTGGAACTATTTTTCCCAAGTACCAGTAAAATCTAATGTAAAATATTCGATTATCCGACGCGACTGTTTTAAATGACACAAATTTATCAATTTCAGAAATGAATAATATAAAAATTCGAGGAATGTTTTCTTAATCTAGTTTTTAATCCATTTTATATTTTAAATAACTCAAAACAAACAAAACAAAACAAAACAAAACAAAAATAACAAATTCAAATTGTATTCCACTTAAAAAAGGAAAATTAGGAAAAATTGGTTCATACGTATGAGGTGCCTTTAGATCCATCTTAGATCTAATAAAAAATACTAATGTTTTATCTAATATGTAATAGTATAATTTAATAGTGTGATTTCTTATTTATTAAAAAATAAGCTGGTTTATGTTACAAAAATGTTACTTACTTATAACCTAAATGTAACTGTTTGTTTTATAAGTATTTTTTTAATTAATAAGCACAAAATATAACATAACCGCAAATAGAATTAAGTTACTTTTAAATTTCTTGTTAATGCGACAATTATCGTTTGCGGAACAAATTAAGACCATAACAGACATAATAGCCATTGTCTTTCTGTTCAACTGTTTTAACATTTACCATGGGAACTTGTACGTCCGCAAAATTACTGTCCGTGCTTTCTCTCGTGATGTAATGCATCGAATGTGACCAGTGTTGATTTTACATAACTTAGAAGCCTTTTTTATCTTACATTTACTTAGCCTTACATAACTACGAAACATAGAATAAGATTTAGGATAAATGCGAATATTTTGCTAATGTATTTTTATTAAGTTAATATCAGAGATTAAAAGCTGTATTACACATACGACATAAATCTGCTTCTAATATCCTTATTTTTGTTATTTGCACATTTTAACATGAAAACCTTAACGACGTAGCTACGCCCGTGTACCGATTTACACAGATGTAGGCACGTGCCTGAATATTTCGTGCGTGAAGCAGCTTTGCTGTGTTTTGAAGAGAAGGAGAGGCGAGGCAGTGTAATTACTGGCACAGAGATTTAACATTCGACTGAGGAAAGTCAACGCTCCTGAATGGCATTTTTTTTCTTTAACGCCGGGAAATGCTTTGAGGCATCCCACGGGGGAGTGGGTCTCCCTAGGTGGGACTCGCTGCGCTCGAAATCTGGTAAGTGGACGCAGCTCTACCCACAAAAATCCAACGAGTGCCACCAATGCCGCCTTTGGTGACGTGTCCCGCATCTGTTGAGCAAACAGGGCACCTCGACGGCTAGTCAGTCTCTCAGGGGACCGATACCACCTGCACAGAGGGTTGTCCCGCACCACAGGACAACTCCTCCCAACGTCGGGACAGTTCAATGGGGTGAGGTTTCCTTCCTCGCCCCTTGCCCCCTGCTCTTTTGTCTCGTCTAATTATAAGAGGGGTACAAAGAGCCCACGGCTCAATTAGCTTCACCCAAGGTGCTGGGCTCACCCTAGGCTACTGAGCCCCACCGTCATGACAAGGCCTGAACCAGGATGGGGACTCTCCAGAATGGCCTTGGCTACTCTCAGGTATTTGCTAGTTTGCATATACAACTAAAAAACCTAATACACATGTTACACAACATAAGACGTTATAATAATTGCACATAATTTAAGCTAAAGGTTTACAGGTGGCAGCCATTAAATGTATATTAGTATTTCTGAATCGAGACCCGTGGTAGCCTTTATACGAAATAAACGTACAATTTAGAGAGGTATGTACTTATTTTGTAACCGCAAGGTGGCCGCGACTTCTTAAATCATCATTATAATTTTAGGTCATTTATAACCGGTCTAATATTATATATATATTATTTATATATAATATTATATATATAGTAATATTTTTTATATAAAAATTCTAAAACTTTTTTTTAAATGTTAGTTGGATAGGCAAACTGGCAAACGTACCACCTGATGGTAAGTGGTCGACGTCGCCCATGAACATAAACTAATTTACCTTAAACGAGCTCAAGCAACTCATTTAGGTGTTTCCTATCCTGAGACATAAGATGTTAAGTCTCGGTGCCAGTAATTACACTGCCTGTCTTGCCCTTCTCTCTGAAACACAGCAAAGCTGTTTCACGGGAGAAACAAGCAAGATGGTGGTACCCATGCAGCCGGGAGCGCGGCACATAGCTTCCCTCCCACCGGTAAAATCTGATTGAAACGAGATATTTAGCATGTTTTTAATTTTTGAATCGCAATGTTTTGGAATTATTCAAATAAGCCTTCTTAATTCCAAAAAGAATATCACGCTTTAAATACTTTCAAAAGCTTTAAATATTTTCAAAAACCATGCTTAAAATTACTTAATACTTACCGCGAGAATGGAATTCCCAAAAATTCTTGAAATCCTTGAAAATATGAAGATTAATTTTTACCTGTAACAAAAATAAAGTGATTAATAATGTTGTATTATTTGTAGTGTTATGGACAAGTTGTTTTTTATACTGGTCACGAAATATCCGAATTTGAAAATGTAGAGATTTCCTGAGATGTAGAGACTTGTCTGTGCCTTGCAAGTAGCGCAACTGTTGAATGAAACGACATACATAGTAGAGTCTGTGCAGAAGGGTGCACAAACTACTTGCCTACTTTTTAAAAAATAGACAGTCGTAAAAATCTATAGGTACAAACTTATAACAAAGCTTAAGGATTTTTTTAACGCGCTCATCTTAGGAAATATCAGAGAAAAATATTTTTGCGCTATTAATTCCAATTATTTGGGAGAGCAATAAATTAATAATTTATTAATTTTATAGAAGTTTTTATTTTAAGCTGTAGAGGGTTAAATCAGCTAGTGAAAAAGAAAAAGTTTCATAACCTTGAGTACTCCACAAGTATGCAAATGAAATCATTTGTCGTGAAAATGAAAAATAAGGCTTAACCTTGGGTTATGCATACGCATGCATGTAACACAATGGCCGTATTGTCAGTATTCAACGTAGGCTCAGCATGGGAATGACGCATGAGAAATTTATATTTTGTATAATTAATGGTAAATATGTTCTCTCTTCCGCATAACACATTTATGTTGTAAAAATAACTGCTTTATGGATCGGTAATGTTGATTATAATTATAAATTTATTATAGCCTGACCAGAAAAAAAAACGCCATATTGCGGAAAATTTCGGAACTAATTTCTGTATGGACTATAATATTATTATGTGTTGACGTAAAAAAGATACAGTGGCGACACCACACAGGTTTATATATTTCTGAACAGACTATAATTAGACATACCATTTGTGTCATAAGTTACATAGCTAATAAATTTGGTAAATATATTTTTTTTATGTCATAGGGAAGCAACCGAGCAGTCGGAGGCTTGATGCGTTGCTCTCCTTTTTCCTATCCCCCCGAATGGGCCACCGGAAAATCAAAAACCGCACGAAACGCGACAGCATAGCTGTCACTTGACGCCAGTGTTATGTGAGCGAGAGGTACCACCCCAGTCGTGCCGGCCCAATTCAGCTGCAAAGCAGCATGGCACTGCCTCTTACTAAATATTATGTTGATTGCATTGATTGCACACAAAAATAACCAAATGCACTACTTATCTGTATTGTTGATCATAACAATTATTTGCATTTGGCGGGATTTGAACACGTGAGCGAAGTGAAGTTTAGTCATCAACCACTACACCAGCCAAAAATGTCTGCCAGGAATGAAACCTGCCATTCCCGCCAAAAGCGTTATCGTTAGTAGGTATTTTAGCACGAAAGTAAACCCTTATATTTGAATGCTTATTTGCAGCGCACAAATTAAGTTCGAATCTTGAAACTTTTAGTTATATTAAATTCTGAGCTAATGCTATTTCCAAATAAAAACCTAAAACAATAGCTATATTGTATTGACCCCAAACGCTTAGGTTTCGCAAGCCCGTGCCCATAAAACAGTTATTGTTACACCTCGGCGTGTGAATCGAATACTAAACATCGCAACGTAACGCGATCCCAATAATTGCGCAATGGATCATGTTCTATGCGATAATCACTTGCGAAATTGCTGTGCCCTATATTACGTGGTAATTCACATTTTATAATGGAAACAAATGATTAATTTATTTGGGATTGTGTCATGACTTGGAGTGACGTTTGATGCCTTAAAGGCTTTTAGCATCATTATTATTATCAATCTTTTTCGTCCAGTTCTTTGTGAAATCTGTTTAATCCTATTCAAAATCGATTCGGTCCATTTAAGAGAAGCTTTTAGAGAAACAGCCTGACTAGTAAAATAAAAAATACATATACGGTAAATTTAGATTTAATCATCATCATTATCATTATCAATCCATTATTTCCCCGACCGCTGCTGGCTTTTAAATGAATGCCAAGACGGCCGTAATGAAACTAGGATCATCATCATCATCATCAGCCTCTAACCATCCACTGCTTAACATAGGCCTCCTTCAATGAACCCCTTCAATGGGTTACAGGTACAACTAAGATATACCTCTGGTTTATTGTAAAATCAAATATACATTTTATTAGTATTCAAGATAATAATGTAGTTGTAAATAAATTAAGTTATACCAAGATGTAAGGTCATTGCAAAATACGGTATTAGACACTAAACCTGTTTTATTAACTTTCAATTTATGTTCGAACAACCGATATATTTTATTGAGATAACGGAAAGTATAAAACATATTGAACTATCTAATATATTTATATATTCATTTCTATTTGCAAAATTACGGTATAAAACAGTTATTCAAACGACGAGTTTTTTTGCATTTTTTATAAACAAGAAATATTAATTATAAAGAAAATCCAAGTGTACCAATTATAAAATACTAGCTGGTGCCCGCAGCTGCGCCCGCGTTAATTTAGCTTTACAGCCTCCTCCGGATTGATGGCTATTTTCATAGCTTATGTTAATCAGTGATGAAGTAGCATTATTAATTTTGAAAGAATTTTTAAAATCGGTCGAATAGTTTTTGAATTAAATCGCAACATACAAACAAACAAAAAATTAAATCTTTCCTCTTTACAGTATTAGTATAGATAAATAAGAATTTTTATGAAGTTGTCCGTCACGGACGCCCGCCACATGGGAATCATCACTATTCGTGTCGAATCATCTATGCTAATATTAAAACTCATAGGTAATAAGAATCGATAGCGAAAGGTGGTATAAAACTTGTAATAACACTGAAGAAATGACAGCGTCACGCCGTTTACCGTCACGACATCCAAGTCCGTTTACGGCCAAGGCGTGCCAATCTAAAAATATTCAAGTAAATTAGATGACACAAAGTTACAGACTAGATAATTTTTTATAAACCTAGCAAAGTTCGACTCGGACATACAAGCGGCGTTCAACCACAGGGTATCAAGTACAATTATCTTGAAAGTTCTTTCGTTTTCACCATTTTCAATATCGACCAAGAATGCGATGAAAAGACATATTTTTGTATATATATTTTTATAGAACACAAACAAACGAATCAAATAGGCTGGTAAGTAATCGCCGGCCACATCGGACGGCCTGTTAATGAAATAAACTTGATCGAGGAGCGTTAGAAAGTAATCAAAATTTTCTTGACAAGAGAATGTTATTATTAATAAGATCTTATTGAAGGCTCCATCTAGTACATAAAACTGAAACTCCTTACATGTCGCAAAAGCTTAGGTTCGAATCCGATACGAGTAGACACAAACCCAGACCGCGCTAACAGCAGTAGCACTACGCTACCGCTAGATTGTTTGGGCACCGCGCATGACCCACGTCCCTCTCCAGAGGGAGGGATGAGGGCCGGTTCTCATGATGATTGGTTAAATTCAACCGTAAAATATTCGTCGACCGTATCGGATTTGACTAGTCCAAGTCCTGCTCTCCCGAGCCGCGCGCGCGATGAACCGCGGGGCGCGGAGGGTGGGGTCCCCCTTTCGAATATTCCTATCTGTTCATTTAGCTTAAAGGACATCAGGCTAAAAAGTCTAGGCCTTCCGAAAAAAAAACTCCATACAAATAATATTACAGTAATCATTTCTTATCTAAATTACTAAGACCAAGTTTAGTCTAGTCAAAATACCTTGAATTTTAAATACTTAATTACAAATATCAAAGTTAAATTTCGATATATTAAAACAAAATGCTAAAATTTATAACCATGGTTATTAAATATATTGATTTCAATTCTGTTTTTCCTCATTTATATATCTTAGATTTTCAAAACGCTGCATAAAATACAAATTTATGCAATTTGAGTTATCAATTTTTTAGGCAAATCAAATCAAATCACTTTTACCAAAATAGTAAAAACATAGTATCTTTTTGAACGTCAATTGAATCTACCACCGGTTTCAAAGCTAGCCCACTGAGAAGAACAGGCGAAACAAACTCAGTGGAACTAATCTTTTCGAATATTTTATTAACTTTCACATGTTGTTATGCTGAAATGCGTGGGAGGAACGCCTTATTCCCAGGGTATCATCCATAAAATCATCACACTAACTACATTAACTAATCACACAAACGCTCTTTAATAACTTTTTTGATTTTTTTATTGGGAGGTTTTGAACATTTTCTGGGATCCTATTGTAAAAGCGTATACAATTAGTTGTCTTTAAAAGAAATGCGTACTCTTAATAGACTAATCGCTGG
Organism: Helleia helle; assembly: GCA_963853865.1. Lineage (NCBI taxonomy): Eukaryota > Metazoa > Arthropoda > Insecta > Lepidoptera > Lycaenidae > Helleia > Helleia helle. The sequence goes on along the minus strand of OY971425.1, from coordinate 1,837,869 downwards.
TGATGTACCAGTGATTAGTGTTTGACAATTGACAATGATTAGTCTGTGTCTATTCCGTATATCCCTACTATGTATGTCACTTTTTTACAGAATTCACTTTTTTATTTAACACTATGACTATAACACTATGATATTATATACCCTTTTTATATTTTTCAGCAAGATATATAACATATATACCTACATGAAAAAATAATACCAAGATATACTTTAAATAATGTAATCTTGTCGTTGTATAATATATTGTGTAAGATTTTTATAACATCTCATAAGAACATTTAAAAAGATTTATTTAACATATTATTCAGTCTCGTAAACAAGGCGTTTGTTGATGACGCCGAAATATTTAGCTCCGCATAGTAAAATAACATAGTAAACATATCGTTACAAACAGTTTAAATAGTGAAAATAGTCGTGTTCATTAAATTCTTTATTTTAAGGTTACACAAGTAGCTCATCTTTCCATACAAACGCAGAAAAATAATTACTACAATGTTTGACGTTGAACACCAAAAACTAAGGATAAATTGATCTCGTCGTTATCTACGTCTGTATGTACCCAAAATCGTAAAAAAATATACATTTAAAGAATACAAGCTTCCAAACTTTCGTATTTTAACACTGATTTTAGCCCAACTTTGAGCGAAAATAAATAGTATACGGAGCACGAAAACTCAAAAATAAAGCCCGTAATGACATAGTTTAGTTATTCAAAAGTTGAAATAAATTTATTTTAAAAGACACACGTAATAGTTTATCTATGATAACTGTTTTGTTAAAAGGACATTTTCGGAATGAATCATTGTGCATTTCATTCTAGCACACATGTTCGCGCACTATGTCAGGTGAGATAGCAATCATTTTGTTAGAGTTCGTGCCACCGACTAGTGCAACCTTAATTTTAATTATTAAATTAAATTTGTTGTTTATATTTCGATGTTACATTAGTACGTATTTTTTATTTAAATAAAACATTTTAAACATAACAAACAGGATAAATATCGCGTAGTGGTACAAAAAAGTTGAGACATCGGTTAACGTAATTTTACGTAAAACGTGTTGGTTCAAACGATTTGTAACTTACAATACAATTGTAACAAATACAATATAATATTATGTACCATGGTAGTGAAACCGCGAAAAAAATATTAGCTAAGTCTTACCTGCAAAGTACCTATACTGAGTTAGGTTAGTTAGTTAGGTTTTTTTGCCGGGAAATGCACTTTTATCTCGCGGGGGAGGGGGTGGGACTCCCCAGGCGGGTATGTGGGACTCGCTGCACCCGAAAGATGGTAAGGTGGACACAGCTCTACACACCAAGACCCGGCGGTGCTCTTCTCGACGTACTGACCCGGTCCGGGAAATATGGTCGTCCACACCGGCGCCCAGTGGGCTGGATTTTGACAATTATAGACATAAAATTGTCCTTTTATAATCGAGTAGTCAGAGCCTTATAGCGACTACCGACGCCCATAGACATCCGCACAACCAAAAGTTATGCAGATGCGTTGACCTCGTTTTCCCTATTCCCAAAATAGGCCACCGAAAACTCACAAACCGCATGAAACGCTACAGCATAGCTGTCACTTTACGTCGGTATTATATGATCGAGAGGTACCATCCCGGTCGTACTGACCCAATTCGGTTGCAAAAAAGCATGGCACTGCCTCTTAAAATGTGATGAAGAACCAGCGTCATCGACATCTACATCAGCATCATCAGTTGGAACTATTGCCAAAAGGAATTTCACACGAAAACTACACATACAAGACAAAAGAAGAGACGAAGTGATGACAGTACGAATGATGATTCCTGTAAGTTTGCTTATGCAGCTTTATCCAAATCGAAACAAGATGGTCGGGAGAATATTGCATCTGTATATTATACATTTATTAAAAATATAGAAATGCCCATGCTCGGTGATGTCAATGAACTGATGACTCTTGCAGAAATATAATTATAATAATTTATGAGGTTGTTTAGCTTATAAGATAAAAATGTAACGGTTTACAAAACTATCATGTAGTTTAGGTAGTTTTATAAATCCAACGGCATCTTAAGACGTTATATATCAATCACATTGATATCCTGAAAGCAAATACATCCTTACCAGTCCAGAAGTACCTTACCAGTTGGAGTCATCTCTTCTGTCTAGCTTTTTCCCAACTATGTTGGGGTCGGCTTGCAGTCTAACCGTATGCAGCCTGGACACTAATATTTTAAATGGAGTAACTGTTTTTATTGCGATTTATCTGAATCTTATATGTATTCTATATTTCGTTTCAATTTGCGGGTATCGCCATAGACGAATCATCATCAAAGCTCACAAAACGTTTTACTATACTTCTCTGAGAGGACGCTTGATGACCGCCTGAGTTCCATCCATCCTTATTTCTGAATTGTAAACTTCTTTTGGCGTACTGCACAGAGAATTTAGTATGGTATAAATGAGGCTAAACCATCACGCTCGGAGATGAAAGGCTCGAAAGGTTGAACTCGGGACCGCCGAGTGTGGCCGAGTGAGAAAGATACTTTTGCTGCGTAACTTCACATTAATTGAAACATCACTACTGTTAAAACTAATATAAAATTATATACGAAATAAAATTAGACCTATATATTGATTTATAGAACAACCGATTGCGCGATTTAAATACGTTACAGGTAATCTATTGACACAAACAGAAACCTTTTTTATGAATTGCAGTAATATAATTAATTTTGATTTTACTTCTATCGGCAGTCGCTATTACTGGTTAGGATTTTCTTACATTGATAGAGCTTCACTGTGTTTCTAAAGGAAGGACACGTCAGACATTACTGGCACCAAGACCTCGTTAGGGTAGGCTGAGTCATCACATAATACAATAAGGGCTAACCCTGAGCCAACTCGTTTATGGTCATAGGCCATGTAGACCATTGACTTAGGTGGGTTTTTTCTGTGTTATATTATGAAAATTTAAATTAAAAGGAAAAATCGAAAGGAAATGTACAAGAGATTGAATACTTTTTGTACCCTTATATCCTTCTCGGTGTATATTTAGGACACCCAAGAACCAATAAACATCTATACAGATAAATAAAATTGGAGTGTCTGTTTGTAACATTAAAATAACCGCTTTTTATTAAATGCATATGGATGTATACACGGTACCAATACCAAAACAGTATTTTTTTACAATTTTTGTCTGTCTGTCCGTCTGTCTGTCTGTCTGTTTGTTCCAGCTAATCTTTGAAACAGCTGGGACGATTTTGATGGGACTTTCACTGGCAGATAGCTGATGTTATAAGGAGTAACTTAGGTCTTAGGCTATAAAAATAACCATCATCAATCTGTATACGGCTGTAAATCTAAGTTACCGCGGGCGAAGCTGCAGGCAACAGCTAGTATTATATATAAGGGACATATAAAGGTCGCTCATGTATGTATATCTGTATGTATGTTTGTTTGTATGTCTATAATTGTTAAAGGCAGGCTGGATGCCTGAGCGTTATAAGTGACTTAACAAGAAAAAAATAATTTTATTTTTGACGTGATAACGTCTTATAATTCGATGGAGCCGGCTGCAAGAAAAAACATGACGCATGCGGCGTTACCTCGTTCTGAGGCGTTCCATTTTCTTATGACGTTGTCACGTTCAACTATTGTCAGTAAACCGACTTTACAGACAACCGATTTTTTTTATTTCCAGCAGTGGGACGCCTAAGGGTGGTTTAAATAGGTACGTTCGTATGATAATATATATCTATGTTTGTGTGTCTAAGAGAAGTAACTAACATGATATAATATTATACAGGCTGCAACGAACCGGTATCGGAGGTCACACATGGTCTAAGGCCGCGCCTCTTACTTGTCGCTGCATTATTTATCACCACGTACTTAGCTATTACATTAGCTAAGATAGACTAAGCCACCTAGGTTTTTTTAATTTACCTTTTTTTTAAAAGGGGGGGGGGGAGTACAGTCAGTAAGTGATTAGCGACACCCGCTATACCAGAGAACTACCTAGGATGTTTGCCAGCCTCTCAAATATGAGTTACTTTCAAAGTTTTGTAAGAGATAGTGCCATGCTGCTTTGCAGCCGAATTGGGCCGGCACGTCCGGGGTGGTACCTCCCACTCATATAGCACGAGTGACAAGTGATAGGTATGCTGTCGTGTTTCGTACGGTTTGTGAGTTTCCGGAGGCCCATTGGGGGGATAGAGAAAAGAAGATCAACGCATCTGCATAATCTCTGGTTGTGCGGAACTGTATGAGCGTCGATAGTCGCCAAAAGGCTTCAACTGCTCGTTTGCCCTCCCATGCTATAAATGCTTAAAAAAAGTAAATTTTATCAGTGTCACCTTCTAGTATAGTTATTGAAAATTACAAAAAATATTGTATATAAGTGTAATTTTCCGTATTTACGTATACTATTCTTCGTATAACAATTTATTGTAAAATGTATTCGTCCAAGTCAAGTCCAATGTATGATTATATCCAATACACTTGCTTCATCATCATCATCATCATCATCATCATCATCATCATTATCAGCCTCTATCCGTCCACTGCTGAACATTGGCCTCCCTCAAAAACGCCAAGACGACCGATCCCTCGCTACTCGCATACTCGACACTTGCTTATCGCTTAATTATAATAGTATAAAAACAAATCTCAGTGATACACAACAACCCGTGCGAATGCCGGTGTCACAGCTAGTCTCATAAAGTGTTACACGGCTGGGCACGTTCCCATGCGGTTACTTCAATGTCACAGAATCTGGCCCAGCTTTTTGTTAAATGTTTTTGTCATCGTGACGATGTCACTGATGTCACACTTTATGCAGTCAAAAAGGACATACAAACACACATAAATGTTATGTGTATCCGTGCAAATTTTCATTCTGAAGTTCTATATTAGATCTTTAGACGAAACATAATTGATCAAATAATATTTAAGATCTCAATTTTTTTTATTATTTTTCCTTTGTAAGATTCTTCTTATTATTTAGATCATGATAGAATTCATCGAGCAATTCAGGCTACATGTCGCGCGTACAAAATATATCATATGAGAAACATTGACGCCGGTGTTTTGTGAGTGAGAGGTACCACCCTGGCCGTGCCGGCCCAATTCGGCTGCAAAGCATGGCACTAACCTCTTACTTGCTTATCTTCTGACAATGACATATAATGGATAGTATCTAATAGTATTCAATAGTGGTAAATAGAAGTAATAGTAGTCTTAACTAAACAAAACCTTCTTTCTGAGATATTACACAAAATAAGCACTATAAATTTCCATTATAAACGTCAGGAATTAAAAAAGCATATTAAAAGTATAGAGCATCCATACGTTGTCATTGCAAAAGAATTAATTAACTTATCCCACGGATATTAGTAGTCGTCCGAAATCGACGTAAAAATGTGTTACATTTGTGATGGATATTTCTAAAAGCTCATATTGTTTTCTAAAAGCTCGTGTTGAAGCGAATTTCTCATTCATTATAGAAAATTAATAAACAGCGGTAAAATTCGTAAAAGTTGTTTCATTATAGTAACAGGAAGAAATGTTGATATCTGTATATTAAAGATAATTCCAGCTGCACCTGTCACCTCCATAACTAGCGGAAAAGCGCAGAATACATTAAAGGTCGACGCCTTTCAACTGCCAGTCGCTGGCGTTAGACGTATACATAACGCACCATTATTTATATGTATTGGGAATTAATTACTTTATTTAACTTTAATTTTAATTAGCTTTAATTAACTGCATGAAGCTGATAATAACTCTATGTTACCCGAATCCTTGAATTGTGATACACCGGTGGGAGGGAAGCGCTGCGCCGCGCTCCCGGCTGCATGGGTACCACCATCTTGCTTATTTCTCCCGTCAAACAGCTTTGCTGTGTTTCGGAGAGAAGGGCAAGACAGCCATTGTAATTACTGGCACCGAGACTTAACATCTTATGTCTCAGGATAGGCAACACATAGATGAGTTGCCTGGGCTCGTTCCAGGTAAACTAGTTTATGTTCATGGGCGACGTTGACCACTTACCATCAGGTGGCACGTTTGCCAGTTTGCCAATCCAACTAACATAAAAAAAACATTCCACTTGAATTAACACAAACAAGACAACACAACAACACAACAACAACAAAACAACAAAAAACACAAACAAGAAAAACATTCTACAAAATATTTCATCAAAATCGTTCCAGCCGTTAAGGAGGAGTTCAATAACAAACACACGCAAAGAATTATATTTATAAAGATTGTTATCGCGTCTTCTTGGAATAGTCAGTGTTAGGTTATAAATTGGCGCTAGACTCGTGACAGTTAAACGATGGAATGTTTTAATCTGTTAAGGAGGCAGATTTTCTTACTATGTTTTCCTTAATCGTAAAGCAAGCTAAATTCCCTAGGTCAGTAACATTTTCAGTGCAAAAAGTGCTAGTTGATAAAAATAATTCAATTTTACTCACCATAAACCGTGGGAATTTCTTTCAGACACAAGGACTAGGAAAAGGAAACAAGCTTGGGGAATTCAGAGAAATACATTTTTCTATTAACTTAGAACATTGATATTCTTCACATTAATGTTTGAATTTACACTTGCAACCTTGGAATAGCTCACCAGCCATTGAAAGGTTACAACAAATACAGTATTTGATTATTTTATATAATTAATACAGAAATAATCCATTTCGTAATAAATAATTGAATAATAAATTTAATTAATTACTAAAAACCTCAAGCACGTTGAAATCTTTTTCAAGGAGCAATGATTTGACAGCTTTTATTTCAGCCATAATTACAAATTTGACCTTGCCGATTAGAAAAGTGTTTATAATTTTTTCCTAAGTGATCATCATCAACATCATTATCATCATCGTCTACACTTGGAAAGGGCTCTTGACAAAAAAACAATTGTAGCGTTACAGAAACTTGATGTAGTTTTCTAGTATTGTGTCAATTTCACACATGTTATCTATAGGAGGGTTGCGTTCATGTTGCTCTCGTCTGCATGCACGCAATAGATAGAATGCTGGTAGCATTCTGTCTATTGCGTCCACCAAACAGCTTTGCTGTGATTGGAATATGATGAAATAGGGCAGGACAGGCAGATAATTATTGGCACCGAGACATACCATTTTACATCTTAGGATTCTAGACTGGGACTAGATTCATTGCCTCTGCGTTGCTGCGTTGCCTCATAAATCTAGTCCCAGTCTAGAATCTAGTTACACATCTCATTAACAACAACATGACCTTACGGGGCTAGTCTGCATTTCCTAGCTAACATAAAAAGAAAGTAATACCCCTTCTCTACTTTCTAGGTCTTCCCAGGCCGGCGCGGAATAATCCCACTTCCCGCGCCGGGAGACTAGCATGACGAGGAGGAACACGATAGGGTTTAGTGTGGTGAGAGTCCCACATAACCGTTCGGGCTCTCCCGAGCTCGGTGGTTAGATTTCCTCATCTAAAAAAAAGATCGTCTTCCCAGGTATAACGAATCTTATTGCCCTGTCTTGGTTTTTAGCAGAGAAGATCTGACACTCGTATCCTAGCATTATTTTCATACAAGTATTAACTATTTATTTATTTGGTTTACTTTATTTTATACCCTATTTCAATTGATTATACCATTGTAAATTTTCATTAAAATCCAGTAGTTTTTTTGTGATTCTGTAACAATACCATTTATCATAAGGATTACCATAAAGATCAAAAGTTAGGTAATAAATTTTAATTGTTTTTCGTGATACAAAAACACTTATTGTTATGTTAAGATTTATTCCTGTATTTGCATATGTAGGGGCAGCAAAAAATACGAAACTTTATTGTTCCTTATAATTAATACAGTCAGCAACGAACACATTCATTATAAAGTTGGGTGTAGTTTATCTATAATATGTATGTATTTATAAATATATAAGTATGTATCAGTTGTCTGGTTGCCATATTACAGGCTCTGCCTAGTTTGGGATCAGATGGCCGTGTGTGAGTTGTCCCAACATATTATTATTAAATATATAGTTCAAATAAATCTTTATAATATATTTTAAATACATGAATTTTATTGTTAAGTAAGACATATATGGACAACTATCTCCTTTTCTAAATCAAGCGAGAAGTCAACTTTTAAGTTTGCTGACAGTAAAAATGCTTTGCACGGCAATTTTTTAAATATATACTTAATACAAATAATGTTGAGGAAAGTGAAGCAGTACAGCAGAATTTTCCCTACCATCATTACATACCATCTTCCGTCCACCGCGTGGTACGGACCACTGATCTAGATTTTCTATAGTTTATTTATCTCTACTAATAAAGAACAACTCTATTTGCATGAATTTGATTTTATCATCTTATCATTACACAGCTTACATAGCTCTACCAGTGTTACAAAAAAAGGTAGAGTCCTTAAAAATTTGACTACAATGTAAAGCCTTTCCAGTTAACAACGTGTTTAATGGACGTTGATGGTGATACTAAAGTACTTATCATCAGATCTTTTCTAGAAAACACACATTTATCAGATGACTTGAACCAGTCTGGCAATAAGGATGCAGATACAAATCCGCGTATTATTTTAATCCAGTACACATAATGTATAAATAAATATTTTAATATCATAAATGAGCAGGTAAAATAATCGTAATTCAAACTAAGTACGGCTAAATGGAAACTAAGAATATGAATTTAAGTTCATGTATGTATGTTTGTACGCATGCTCTATCATAGCTCTTAAACTACATATCCTATTCAGATGAATAAGGTGTCAATCTATTCGTTATTATGGTCCGGGTGGAATAGAAATTTCTAAAATATATTATTAATTAATTATTATTATTAAATATAATTGCATTCAAAAGATCTTTTTGTTGTGCAAAACCTTCTTATGTTAAACATAACATAATATGATATGATATTTACATTATTAACAACTATAGATAATTATTTAATGCTTAAGTGAGATTATACTAATATAAATATTTAATAATGTACAAGGAACCTAAAACTAAAAACCTTAAAAAATATATATTAAAAAGGAATCCGCTTAGTGAAGGTTCCGAAGATACTGGCAGCGTTCCCCCTTTGAATAGCTAGACTAACCCCCAAATACTCAAACGAATCTCAAATGTAAGACGTACTTAAACTCGTAATGTCCCTCTTTTTTCTTTAAATCTGACACGTCGTAGCATCAGTTTAAGTGCGTCTTAAATTTGAGATTCGTTTGAGTATTCGGGGGTCATTCTCCGTCTGAGGTAGCTGCATGTATATTTGTATGAATTCTCTATGTTCACTTTTACCAACTAATGTCCGTAACACAGATTACGCTCGTACTGAAAGAATAGCTGAGTATGGATAAGACAAATATGGGATAGAAATTGGCAGAAAAAAGGGAGGCATATATACTAAGCAGTAATAGACTGATGATGATGATGAAGATTAAAAGACTAGTTATAGTGCAATGTTTATTAATTAATATTTTAACATAGATATAAAGTTACTCGAGTGTACAACATATCACATATTTTGGTAGACCCAAGGTTTCGTGTCTTCCTAAAACGTTATCTTAAAATAATTCCAGTAACCACGGCAAAAAGTTAACAAATATTTAAAATCTTAATTGTGAATAACTTTATGTTTTCGTTGAGATAAATAACGACCTTTTTTGTTGACGTGGAAAAACCATTGCATATTTAAATAATATTATTACATGTTTAATATACTGTAGAATAAAATATATAATAATAAAATAAAAAATATGTTTATTCAATGTTGTACATTAAAGTATCTGAACGTCAAATAAACTCTTCTACCGGTTCGAAAACTCCTCTGAGTAGAACCGGCGAAACAAACTCAGTGAGATAATATAAAGTGTAATGCATTTTCTCATTTACATCTTACCTGTTTCACGGAATAATAAACAAGATGGTTTTACCGTACCATGGAGACGAGAGCGTGGCACAAGCGCTTACCTACTAATGTAGAAACTGTAACAACTATTCTATGCTTTTTTTTTAACGCCGGGAAATGCTCTGAGGCATCCCGTGGGGCAGTGGGTGTCCCCACACGGGTATGTGGGACTCTCTTCGCCCGAAAGCTGGTAAGTGGACACAGCTCTACTCACTAAAACCCGGCGAGTGCCACTAATGCCGCCTTTGGTGAGGTGGCCCGGATCTAATAAACAAACAGGGCACCTCGACGGCTAGTCAGTCCTGCAAGGGACCGACACCACCTCCACAGAGGGGTTGTCCACAGAACAACCCCTCCCAACGTCGGGACAGTACAATGGGGTGAAGTTCCCATCCTCACCCCTTGCCCCCTGCTCTTTTGTCCCCTCTTCTTATAAGAGGGGTACAAAGAGCCCCTCGGCTCAATTAGCTTCGCCCAAGGTTATATAGGCCATAGGTTGGGCTCACCCTAAGCTACTGAGCACCACCGCCACGTCAAGGCCTGAACCATGGTGGGGACAACTATACTATGCTAAGAATAATTATAATTAATACATATTTATAGTATAGACTACTGGCCCGGACAAACGTTGCCCTACTCGTACTATAGACAACAGCCTATCAGGTCACCTATACACGATACGAAATCTAAATGGTATAAGTAACAGTCGCTGCTAGACAATCTCTCAATTAACGTCAAGACTGCATATCCATCTAATATGCAATCCTAATGTTCTCTAATCGTATTTGGTCCAACATAATCCTCCTAGCTTGAACCGCTTTTATTTTTTGTGCAGTCTTATTTATATTAATATTCGGAAATTGTAGATTTTGTTTGTTCTGTCTCTGATCTGAATCTGTGAGTGATTAAAAAAATGTTTTTGCATTTAACTGATATTTTTGAGCTAGCTTAAAGCTAAAGATTTTTTGGGGGTCAACAAAACCAGATTCATTATATAATGTTCCCCGATTTCACCCGTACCAAAAAAAACCTTTGTCTAAAACAAACATCCTATATATAACCAAATTCAAAGGTAGTTTTCCAAATCTGACTGGAAGGTAGTTGCATACCGCGTTCAAACCATAAACATCAGCTTTGTTGTATTAGTAGATGATATCATAAACATAATAGGAATGTAGAAAGTGGTCGTCCTTGGTAGAAGTGAGGGAGAAAGTGGCTCTGCTGGTTGTGATACAATTTCGATTATAACCTGACCCACATCAACAAAGGTAATACGAGCGTGGATCGGACAGATTAAACACTTTCTAAAAGGTATAATGTTCATAAGACTGTGATGAATTTAGTATTATTATTATTATTATTTTAGATTAATGTATTGTTGGCTATACGTATATATAGTTGAGGAAGATAGACCATAGTTTGTTGATCCAGTGTTTGTGAAAGATGAAATTACATCTTGTGAATTTGTGTGTGTTAGTTTGTGTGTGTGAATCTTGTGTGTTATGTTTTATTATTATTTTCCTTAACTACAAAGTTAAGAGTATGTGAACATATTATAGAAAATATAACGAGTCTACTATATATGTAGTTTATTTAAGGGGGCTTTTGTTGTTAGTTAAGAGTGTTAGAATTTATAAACAATTTATATTCTATACTATATATTCCTACTAGCTGTTGCTTGCAGCTTCGCCCGCGTTACTCAACTCTTATAAGTCACAGCGTGATGTTATATAGCCTTCCTTGATAAATAGGCTATCTAACACTGAAAGAATTTTTCAAATCGGACCAGTAGTTCCTGAGATTAGCGCGTTCAAACAAACAAACAAACTCTTCAGCTTTATAATATGAGTATAGATTTAGTTTTAGTTAGATGTAACGGTAGATCGGCCGTCTTGACGTTCATTGAAAAAGACATGTCCATCAGTAGTCAGATATTACATTGATGATTGATGATCTTGACAGCGTGACGATGATGGTTTAACGCAACTCTAGAAGCACCATGCAGTACTTCAAGTCCTTGTAGTGACCTCCCACAACCTGCGGTTTGTCTAGATGTTGTAATGAGTGCTACACTTACAATAATTAAGGCTAATTTGGGACATTAAACAAACAGAACAACATCTTGCGGTTTTTTAAGTGGCCGTGCTTTTTGAACTATCAAAATGGGAGATTTTTAATTAAAATATTTATTTTCATATATTATATACTTTTCCCGTTTGAAATAGTTTTAAACATCAATGTAGCTAGATTGAGAATCAAAAATTAAATGTTAAACAAACATTTAATTTTTGATTCTCAATCTAGGCAACAAAAAAATAAGGTTCTAGAGTGGAGGCCACGTTTAGGTAGACGAAGGGTTGGTCGGCCATTAACCAGGTGGAAAGACGATCTCCGTACGGTGGTTGGTCCGTGTTAGATGCGAGTGGTAAGGGATCAGCCGTCTTGGCGTTCATTGAGGGAGGCCTATGTTCAGCAGTGGACGGCTACAGGCTGATGATGATGATGATGATGATGAATCTAGACAACTAAACGTATATTATAAAGCCGAAGAGTTTGTTTGTTTGAACTCACTAAGTCACTCCGAAACTAATGTCGCATTAAAAATATTGTTTTGCATTTTTAGAACATAATTATGTTTTTTTTTATTTAGTGCGGAAACCTTCAGGAAATAGCTACCTAGTTAGCTGACGTCATCATTATCAGTTCGTACACTGCTTGATAGACCCTCATCCTTGAACCCCAAGTCTCAATCATCAAGCGCAACTCTGACCCGCGCGCTGAGGGTTCCGAAAAACGTGTATTTTATGTAATGTAACAAGAAATTCACGGTCCCCAGTTTTTAGCATCATTCGTGCAGCGAAACATTGTTTCTTGTCGAATTCCTTGATTCTATGTTGATCACCCATCGAGGTAAGTAAAGTACTCGGCGCATAGACTGATTGAAAAAGTATCTGGGGCACAGCCTCGACGGAGGTGGACCTTCTGGACGGCCCATCCTCGGGTGAATGCGCAGGGAAAAAGAGTGAATGCTCTATATAGATTTTAGTTTAACAGGTATAATGGCGGACAACGGAGTGATCCTATAAAATATCCGTTTTGTCATTTGGAGGACCGGACCCTTTTTTTTCTTTTAGTTTACTTTTTGGAGTGGGTCTCCCCAGGTGGGTATGTGGGACTCGCTGCGCCCAAAAGATGGTAAATGGACGCAGCTCTACCCACTAAAACCCGGCGAGTGCCACCAGTTCCGCCTTGGTGAGGTGCCCCGGATCTGTCAAGCTAACAGGGTACCTCGACGGCTAGTCAGCCCCCCAAGGGACCGACGCCACCTCCATAGAGGGGTTGTCCAGAACCACAGAACAACCCCTCCCTACGTCGGGACAGTACAATGGATGGGAACCTCACCCCTTGCCCCCTGCTCTTTTGTCCCCTCTTCTTATAAGAGAGGTACAAAGAGCCCCCTCGGCTCAATTGGCTTCGTTTCACCCTAGGCTACTGAGCCCCACCGCTACGACAAGGCCTGAACCATGGTGGGGTTGAGGACCGGACCCCATATGATCGAATACAGAGCAAAGTTAGAAATAAATTTAAAACATGAATGAAGTCAATGCCAATATATATTATTACGTATTATTATAATATAATATGATACGATATTACTCGACATCCTGTACGTAAATGGGCACAGGTTATAACGCGCCATTTTGTTTTTTATTTATTTTTATATTAATGTCAAGATCATTGAATATGTCCGGTTATTTATTATTTTGTATGTTATATTAATTATTGAGTTATTGGCAAAAAAATAATCTACTAGTTGTAAATTTACTAGAAATTAGGGCTAATAAAAGGTACAATATAAAGTATTCTTTACAATAAAACTCTGAATAGGAAGAGGGGCTTTTTTGGGTTCTATGCCTTAATAACGTTTTCAAACAGCTGCAATTTTTTAAGTTAAAAATTCATCTTATAAATGTCTGTCTGCCTGTTTCTGTGTTATTTTAATGATTAATATTATATAATAAATTATCTTTATATATATAATTCTTCTGTGCGTGTGTATGTCACTGAACTCCTCCTCAGCGGCTGGACCGATCTTGATGATTTTTTTTGTGTGTGTTCAAGTGGATTCGAGAATGGTTTAGTTTCACAAAAAAAAAATTGTACAGGACAACGTCTGTCGGGGCCACTAGTTTACTTATATAGAGGGACATCATTATAATATCATCCTCGTCAGTACCAAATTTCAAAAAAGCGTCTTAATGATATAAGATCAGAACATAAAAACTTACAAGTGTTATTACAAGTGTTATAAAAATAAGTTTTCATCATTCATCAGAAAATCATCATCATCAGCCTCTATCCGTCCACTGCTGAACATGGAGGCCCATGTTCAGCAGCCTCCATGTTCAGCAGTGGACGCCTCAATGAACGCCAAGACAGCTGATCCCTCGCCACTCGCATCCAGACCGGCCTCTACACGAGCATCGTCTTCTAGACGACCAGCACTTCATCTAACTAAATTCGGCCACCTAGATTGCCCATCGGCCATCCGATTAAAAATATATATATATATATATATATATATATATATATATATATATATATATATATATATTTATTTATTTGCACTAACCTAACCTCTTACGGATTTTATTGTGGTTTATTAATTTTTTATGTTTCTGACGTTTCGAATAACTTAACAAGGACAAGTAATACGTAGTTTTACTATCAGGGAAATTCGCGAAGATACAACATAACAGGTTTTATGTTCGACTAGCTGTTGCCTGAGCTTCGCCCGCGTTGACTTAGATCCGCGTCCGTACGCGGATTGATGATGATTATGTTTATAGCCTAAGTTACTTCTTATAACATCAGCTATCTGAAAATTAAAGTCCCATCAAAATCGGCCCAGCCGTTTTAGAGATTATCCAGAACAAACAGACAGACAGACGGACAGACAGACAAAAATTGTAAAAAAGGCTATTTTGGTATATGTACCGTGTATATATACATATGCATGAAATAAAAAGCGGTTATTTTAATATTACCTACACACAGACACTCTAATTTTATTTCACTGTATGTATGTATGTATGTATGTATGTATGTATGTATATATTATGTATGTATGTATAGATTATCTATTTTTCCTATTTTGATACATATTTATAATCCAAAACATAATCGAGAATATTCACACTTTCGCTAGTATAAAGAAATTTTCGAGTTTTTCATTTTATGCGTGAACTCATTAATAATAATGTCACATGCGGTCTGCGCATAGCAAGTGTATGTTCCGAGAATCAAGTTTTTTGTTTACAACCAAACCGGAGACGCGCATGCCAGAGGAATTTCGAGTAAACATGTGGGCTGGCAGTCGCACTGATCACGGTAGCGATGAATGTCGATGACTTATCATGCACAGACAAAAATCAAAATATAAACCA
This sequence comes from Helleia helle, assembly GCA_963853865.1. Lineage (NCBI taxonomy): Eukaryota > Metazoa > Arthropoda > Insecta > Lepidoptera > Lycaenidae > Helleia > Helleia helle. The sequence continues at coordinate 1,822,512 of OY971425.1, read as the reverse complement.
TACCTTGTTTTCTGCTTACTGAATTATACAAATTATAACTAAACACAGAGATAGTCCTCCCGCGACCATGATTGCTGGTGATATTAATTCATCATCATCATCAGCCTCTATCTGTCCACTGCTGAACATAGGCCTCCCTCAATGAACACCAAGACGTCCGATCCCTTGCCATTCGCATCCAACACGGACCGGCCGGAGATCGTCTTCCCACCTTAGTTGTCTGAAGGATGTCTTCGTTCTGATATTAATTAACAGCTATAAAATCCGTAAAAGTTGTTTTTTTATAATAATCCTACTAATATTATGAACACGAAAGTCTGTATGGATGTTTGTTACTTTTTCCCTCCAAAACTCCTGAACGGATTTTAATGAAACTAAAATATGTAAATCAAATCAAATCTATTTTTTTTATTCAAAATAATACCAATACAGTCCTTTGAACGTCAATTGAATCTACCACCGGTTCCAAGGCAAGCCCACTCAGAAGAACCGGCGAAACAAACTCAGTGGAACTACTGGAAACTCTTTTTATATTTTTTTTATGGATAGCTTTTGAACGTTTTCTGGGACCCTATTGTAAAAGCGTATACGCCTTTAAAAGAATTGCTTACTTTTGAAAGTCTAATCACTGGTACCTCTAACCTTTTTTTTTTGTTATCGCAGGGAAATGCTTTTTTTACGCATGTAGATCTCGGGTCAAGGCCAGACTACTCCTCTTAAGGGGGGGACTACACGGTTGGTTAGGCAGTCCCCGCGACGTCGTGTCATACTAGGCCCAGGTTCCCACCCTGAACCCGACACGAGCACAGGGGCGTTACTGGAGGCGCATTAAGTAGCGCCTCCTGCGCACCCCCGTTCGTCGCCCACGGGGGAGGCCTCATCGGCGGCCTCCTCTCTCACCCGTTCGTCGGCCTCCTTCCGGGAACATTACTGCCTCGCAGAATGGTACCTCTAACCTGTGTCTATTACGTATATCCCTACTATAAATATCACTTTTCTTACAAAATTAATTTATGTTTTTCCGGACATACAGTCAATCTAAGATGTATTGAGAGGCGACAGTCAGAATTCCTATTTCTTTAAAAAATATATATCTCATTTTATCTCAAAGATGAACAGGGGGGGCAACTTGTAAATTGCACCAATAACTCGCTTCTGCAGCACAAAAATGTTGTTTATATTGGCATCATTTCCCCATAAAAGTATGCCATAAGACATAATGCTATGAAAGTAGCTAAAATATACTATTCGCGCTGTATCTTCATCAGAAAACTGTCTTATTTTTCTCACTGCATATGCTGCTGAACTGACTCTATTCGCCAATTTAACTATGTGGGGACCCCACTGCAGCTTAAAATCTAGAGTTATTCCTAGGACTAACTGTAAAGTCCACCAATTCCAAGCTTTCACGGTCTAAGAGTACATTGGTTTGCAGTTGCTTAACATTTGGCAAGGAAATTTTTACACATTTACTTTTTTTACTATTTAAAAGCAAATATACGTGGGTAACACTGAAAATGTTTAGAACTGGCCAGTTAGAAACATTGAAAATGAAAACTTTTTTTGAATTTCAATTTTAGAACTCTTTGGTAACCTAATGTAGTATATTGCATTCATTTGTCATTTGTTTTTGTGAATTGGCGGCAAATCTAAAACTTTTGTTACACGTGAAAATTAACATAACGCGAGAAAAGTTTCGGTCAATGATTTATTATGACTTTCGTTGTGGGCTTACTCAACAACAAAGCTATGATAGGCTGCGATTAGCATTTTTTAATGAAGCCCCATCTCGTGCCACTATTTACGATTGGTTTAACAAGTTTAAGCGTGGACGTAGCAATCTCAGTGATGATCCGCGTGAGGGACGTCCTTTAACAGCGACTACTGAAGATAACATCAGTGCTGTGCGACGCATGATAGAGGAAGATAAGAGAGTGACCTATCAGCAGATACGGGCAAGCCTAGGCATTGGTATGAGTCAAGTTAAAAAAATATTACACGAACATTTAGGCGTCAGGAAGCTTTGTACCAGATGGATTCCCCATACTTTAACCGACGACCAGAAACGCCTCCGCATGTACTGGTGTCGCCAAATGTTAGATAAGTTCAACGGCGGTAACTCAAATGCTGTATTTGACATCATCACAGGTGATGAAAGCTGGATATATTGCTACGAACCCGAAACCAAAAGGCAATCAGCTCAGTGGGTGTTTCCTTTCGAGGATCGGCCAACTGAGGTAAAGAAAGGAAGAAGTCAAGGAAAAAAGATGATTGCCTCATTCTTTGGTCGGAAAGGTCAGTTCGCGATAGTTGTGCTAGAAGATGGAAGGATAGTTACTGCAGACTGGTATGTCAATAGCTGTTTGTCTGTTGTCTTGGAAAAAATTCGACAGCAGCGCCCTCGAAGCAGGATTCTCCTTCACCACGACAATGCTTCAGCGCACTCCGCAAAACGGACTGTTGAATATTTGACTATGGCAGGTGTCGAGATAATGAGTCATCCGCCTTACAGTCCTGACCTGGCACCCTGCGACTTTCATATATTCCCAAGAACTAAAGATAAAATTCGAGGTATTCGCTTTACGAGCCCTGAAGATGCGGTGAAAGCGTACGAAAATGCTATAGAAGAGACTCCTAAGGAAGAATGGGCCCACTGCTTTTCTCAGTGGTTCCATCGAATGCGACGATGTGTAGAAAGAAACGGAGATTACTTTGAAAATCAATAAAAGTATTGGCAACTTTCTACATTAAGCCGTTTTTCATTTTCTAAACATTTTCAGTGTTACCTAGGTATACCAGTATCACACCCGAAACCATATATATTTAAATACTAGCTGTTGCCCGCAGCTTCGCCCGCGTTTACTTAGATTTACAGCCGTACCCGGACTGATGATGATTATTTTATAGCTTAAGTTACTCCCTCCCTTTTTTTTTATTTTATTTTTTTCTTTTACGCCGGGAAATGCTCTGAGGCATCCCGCGGGGGAGTGAGTCTCCCCACGCGGGTATGTGGGACTCGCTGCGCCCGACAGCTGGTAAATAGACGCAGCTCTACCCACTAAAACCCGGCGAGTGCCACCAATGCCGCCTTTGGTGAGGTGCCCCGGATCTAGAAAACAAACAGGGCACCTCGACGGCTAGTCAGGCCCGCAAGGGACCGACGCCACCTCCACAGAGGGGTTGTCCCGCACCACAGAACAACCCCTCCCAACGCCGGGACAGTACAATGGGGTGAGGTTCCCATCCACACCTCTTCCCCTGCCCCCTGCTCTTCTGTCCCCTCTTCTTATAAGAGGGTTACAAAGAGCCCCCTCGGCCCAATTAGCTTCGCCCAAGGTGCACCGCTCACCCTAGGTTACTGAGCCCCACCGCCACGACAAGGCCTGAACCATGGTGGGGAAGTTACTCCCTCCCTATAACATCAGCTATCAGCCAGTGAAAATCCCGTCAAAATCGGTTCAGCCGTTCCAGAGATTAGCCGGAACAAACAGACAGACAGACAGACAAAAATTTGCATTTATTAAAAAGCGGTTATTTTAATATTACAAACAGACAATCCAATTTTATTTATCTGTATAGATAATAGTGATCGCGTTAGTTTAAAATATTTTAAACCAATATGAGATATCACAGGGTAATATTTCATTCTGCCCAAAAAATATTGACCTATAAATATTTTGGTCGTTAACTTTATTTCCATTTATATGTTCTACATATATGGTGTTATACACCATGTTAGGAGATTGTTCAAGTTATTACATTTATTTCGCGTAACCTCTGACCCAAAACTGATTTTGAATATTTTATCGTCCTATCAATAGGTTGCCTCGTGAGATTTTGGAAATATCATTTGACAGATAACTGTATTTGACTGATACACGATGATCATCAGCTTTAGATCTTGGAAGAAGTCATCATGGTCTGTTGTGTTGCAATGACAAGAGAATCCCAGACAAACGCAGGCCTCTCGCGCACTGAGGGTTCCGAAATACATGATTTTTTTAAAATGAAACTTCTTTGCGAGCATGAGAGTAAATTATTTACGGATGAAACGTAACAAAAATGCAACGTTTTCGTCCAAGAAGAGGGAGAGAGTGATTGAGACCGATTAAGGGAGAGTGAGAAAGGGCGAACGCACGTATATCCTAGGAGATACATTATAAAGAACGTTTTATAACTATAGATACCACAATCCTGCGTATTTATTTTGACGAATTCCTCATCTAACGGTAACCGAAATACCAAAACAGGAAGACCACTGTCCTATTTATTTCCTTTAAGAAACCATTTTAAGGTAATCAACGCAAGTAATTAGTAGCAGGTACAGAGATTTATGGTGAATTTTAGGCGACCTTTGCAGACATGAATCTCAAATAAAGGGGACGATATTCATCCGTTGATAAAAAAAGCAATGTCTAATAGACTGAATACAGTTGATGATCATGATATGAAAGGTAATATTGAGACACTGAAGAAGTAGGTTAGTATACACGGGCAAAGGGCCCTTCACCGATATGGCGCATAACCACAAACTAATAATTGATATAATCATCATTACTTGATAACTATAATGTAGCGATGGTCTGGTAACTGGTTGGTATAGGTTCTTAAGACTGCGACCACCAGTTAAAAGATAAATTCATTTGAGTGCAAGTAACTTCATAAGTAACAAAGCTATAGACTAAATAGACCACAGGGCATTCCTTAATGAAAATAATCATTTGGCGATACCCATGAGTCATTAATGACTTTCACGTCATATTTTAATTAACGCTAACTCTGTGAAAGTTGGTTACGTCATTTTTTTAATTAGAGATAAATTCGTAGATCAGAGGCCTTAGACAAAGTAGCATTAGAAAAACGATAACGAAGTTCGAAAAGAATAAAATGTATGGGATTGACATAAGCCGTCGTCAATTATGTCACTCGTTATCGTTATCGCAAGTTGGTAGACAATGTTAAAATTCGTAACAAAATCATAAACTGTCAATTGGTTATCGTACACTTATGTCAAACTTATGTTATTTTATTATTGATATTTATTCGTTATCCGTGGGCGTGGGCCATGGGGGCAATATTTTCACAATTTTTATGAGTTATAATGTTTATGAGGGCTATTTACATAGAAATTAATTTAATTTTTTTGGTCCGATTTGACACTTCTTGTCGAACTTTGTTGACACTTGACAGTTGTAGTCGTTGCACTGTTACGATCTTTGATTGATCATTGGCTAGAAAATTATTATCTTTATCTCAAAGACGATAACGAATTTCGGCTACAAAGCGATGTCACTTTGTCTACAGGCCCAAGTGGGTTAACCAAGATGCCATTCTACAATCGTAAGTTCGCTAGTTGAAAACTAATAAATGTATGAAGATGACATTTAAGACCACGTCATTTATCGATGTAGAATGTCATTTCCATCCATTTATTATTTTCTACTAGCGTTTTCGATTGTAGAATGGCATCTTGGATAACCTACCTGACCTCTTATGTAACCAGGTTTAGGTTTAGATGAGGATGTGATTGTGATCAGATATAATATCTCTGGGTCAACTCATTAAATTATATAATTTGTCTATCAAATATAAATGGCATAAACTTATCTTATTTCTAGATATTTTATCTCGTTCTTATTATGTTGTATAATTTGTTTATTATCTGCATGTTGTATAAGGTTTTTTGTTTTTAGAAATTATTAAAATCTGAGTATCTGATGCAATTTTATTTTCTGGTGGACGGTTTTTGATTAATTAAAAAAAGTTGAATTAAAATGTTTTTAAATTAGTTAAGTAAGCTGTTAGACAAACTAGCAGAATTGCATTTTGAATCATCTTACCTAGGACTAAAATGAGTTCAACACAAAATAGGGTCAGAGTGACCATGAGGTCAGGAGTTGTCTATTATGAGTTAGAAGAGAATTTCATTATTAATTACATTAATCGTTTATTGAATATTTAATATGTAGTCGCATCGCGGTCAACTCGGACTGAAATCGTACGCTTGTGTGCTTTCTCTGTATGCTTGAAAGGAATAATTTATACATTTTTTTTATATCTGTGGACGCTTTTACACCACGTCAATCTGGTCCCGTGGTCAGTTCTCGAAGAACTTTAGTTACGGGTACCAGACAACGGAAATATATTTAATCTTTTATACTATACATAATGTATTTAAGATTTTAGTACATAATACATATATTTAATATACATCCATGACCCAGGAACACAGACAACTTTTTTGTTCCCTGGCGGGATTCGAACCCGCTACCTCCGGCTTGAACGCCAACGTGCTAACCATAGCCACAGAGGTCGTCATAATTTATATACATTTTCTCGTACATTTAATAATTTCGTAGAAATTGCTAACAATGAACATGTCACGTCAACGATTTTATTCTGAGTATTTGTCAAACGCTTGACACATGAGAAAACACTGACGCCACACGCAGACGTAATTGCATGATGATAAATCCATAATGGCATGCGATGGAAGACAAACTCATCTGTAGTCTATACTTAATACTAATAATGAGGTTTTTTTAATAAAAGAGGGAGGCAAACGGACTGAGCACATCGAGTTTCTTAGAGGCTAGTTTAGCGTTTCCTTCCAAATGACCACGACGACGCCAGGTATTCCAATACTGGCTAAGGCGGTTAGGGAATTGCATTGAATTTACAGAGGAACGTTGAAGGCCGATTTTTGTGGGAAAGAAGGTAAATCTTTGAAAATACTCATGTTATTTAAAAATATTTCGCTAGTAGTATACTCTATTATCACGAAATGATATAATATGGTATAAAAGTAATTGTCAGCAGTCCGGGGACGCTGTGAAAGTTTACTCGAGCGAAGCTGCAGGCTACAGTTAGTCATAAATATAGCTTCATTGCCTTTCATAGTTCACTCCACAAATATATAAAAACACATACCTCGTCTGATTTTGTATGACTTCACAATCAAACTCTATATTCGAATAGAATAGAATATTCTCACAAATAGAATAAAATTAACATTCCTACTATCATTTAATATTACGTATATCTGCAAACCTGTTCCGTGTCTAAATGGCGAATGAGTTTTCAAGTCCTAAAGAACCCTTTATTCTATAATACAGCGCTACTATATGAACAGTTTCATTCATATTACAATAGTAATAAAACGTTGCCCAACCCTAGTCAATGCGAACACAAAAGATAAGGGATGGGACAGAACCGTGGGATTCGATTAAAATCGATTCACTCGTTTTGTATAATCGATAAGGTGCGTCGATTGTGGCGGTATTATTGTCACAAACATCTATTTACTTAAGAAAAATAGGGATTTTTTTTATTCAACTTTAGAACAATTTTTAGCAATTTGTATGATCCACATTTTTATTTCTTCGATAAAACATTTTAGGCATGTTAAATATAACTTCTTATGGATTTTATCACAATAACCGTAACCGCAGTTTCTCTAAAGTATGAACAATATTCACGTAAATAAAATTTAATCAATTTGAGTATTCTAGATTTCTAAAAATATTGCCATAATTGGCATTATTTCCTTGAACTTTATATTTCTTTTGGCAAAAGTGCCAGCTATTTTATGGTGAAACTGTTGACCAATTATCATGAGGTTCGTCCATCAATTTATATTTTTACTAGTTGTTGCCCGCAGATTCGCCCGCGTTAATTTTGTCAAAAAAATTAAAAAATAGGGGTGGACCACCCTTAACATTTAGGGAGATGAAAAATACATGTTGTCCGATTCTCCACCCTAGCCGATATGCACGCTAAGATTCACGAAAATCGGTAGAGCCATTTTGGAGGCGTTCAATTACGTACACCGTGACACGAGAATTTTATATATTAGATTCTATTCTCATAATATTGTTCTAATAATGTCTTCGTTGTTTTAATATAAATAAATTTGTTAATATTTACAACAAATTAATGCAAATAGCCTTCCGTTACATAAAAAATAGTACTAATGGCACATTTACATAAGTATTTTAATCGTACGTGTTACGTTGATAAGCATGCAACTTAAAAATCTAGTTTTAGAATCGTATACAAGAAATTCTAGTTATTAGTAATTAATGAGACTAATCAACCTATACATTGATTTGCATTTAAAATATGCTGTAAAGAAAATAGGTCAAAAAGGTATGCAAATTTAGAAGCCAAATATTATAATATTTAAAATGACGAGTATTTATTCTACTATCAAATACATTACATCATTTTATAGAAAAAAATAAACATATTCCGACTAGTAACGCAGCAAAGATTCATCTTAAAATCTATTATTCTTTTAGTTTAAAAATGTTTCATTTGACTGATTAATAAACAATCTATAAAAAATACAAGACATGCATATTCCTAAGGACATTTTACTAGACTTAAATATTATAAAAGAAAAAAGTTTTTGACTCCAAATTTCCCATAAGTTTTCGTGGTTATGATTTTACATTTACAAAATTTTTACAATTTACAAATAAGAACAGTTTATTATAAAATTGAGCTATAGCACTATACGTTATATTTATGACATATTATATTATTGAGCAATAAACAACCACACAAACATTCATATTTGTTGATCGCACATTCACATGTCTGAACCAGAAGCAGTAAAAACTATTTTAGGCGAACTCACTTTTACTTTTACCTTTATAAGGGCTTCTTCGAAAGTTTTATTGAGTATTATTAGCACCACGAAGTTAATAAAATGCCAAAATAAGATTTTTGTTACCTTAATGTGTTTGCTTATTTGGATAATCTAGATGAAAGCCTAAATAGATAGCGTAGGTGAGAAGTAACGGTAGATAATAGATTGGGCTAGATTCTTTTAGCTTTCAGGGCATAAGACGTTTTCATCAATAATATATCTTCATTATATTATGTGGATTTATATTTCTAGCTGCAAATATTTATGTTAGCTATAACACAGTATTTCATAGATATCGGTGAAGAGCATTTAGAGAATTTCCAAATAAACTAACTTTCATTTTCTATTTTCCTATATACAGGATAGAGAGGGCGTCATGGCGTGACACCGCATATTTTAAAGACATATAAAGGTAATTATACAAAAGGAGACCGAAGAGCTGGCCGCTACCTCGGACAAAGAGTTAGCCTAACTATTCAAAGGGGGAACGCTGCCAGTATCTTCGGAACCTTGCCTGAAGGGGCTCCTTTTTATTAATATATTTCAGTTATTATATTATATATTTTTAACGTTTTTAGTTTTAGATTATTTGTATTTTGTTTATATTATGTTAAACATGTTTAATTAAATTCATTATACAAAGTCTGAAATTCAAAATAAAAGCATTTTCTTTTTCGAGTTTCAAGAGTCTTTATTTTCGAGTCTTGTATTTTAGTTGCATTGAATGTCGTAACGTCCTCTACCCGGTATTTATGTATAATAAAACAACGTATATAATATAAATATTAACGTATATAATATAATATAAAACGTATATAATATAATATAAACGTATATAATCTTAATCTGTACCATCTGACCTCCACCAATTATGTGGTGCTCACGTACTGTTGCAGAACTGTCCATCAAGATGGGTCATAGTGTTTGCGAAACTACATCTAACATCTTGACGGCCGCCTGGTTAATGGCATCCAATGCCATTTACCAATCTTGGAATAATGCCATCTTTAAGATCAATCTCCTACCTTTTCCAAGTACCTGTGTAATATGGTCGTAACTCGTACTACGCATTAAGCTTGTGTTAAAGGCCCTTGATAGCTGATATCGATGTTGGTGCATCTAGCGAGGCAAAGCAACGTAAAAAGTCTATGACGGAAATAAGAGTTGTCAAGTTACTGTCAGCTAGAACACTGTATTCGACTCTTCTCCGATCGTAGCAGTTCCATTGCATATAGAGGAGAGTGAACAAGAGCAATTTCGTTTCCGAAATCGCTTATGCCTTGAAATATATCCTGCGCGAGTTTTCAAGGTCTGGCCTAGCACAGACGAAATCTTTCAGGATGTTTTTCTATACAAACAACTCCTTGTAATAAATGGCTTGGTAAATTTTCAGGACAATTTTCAGAAACACTATAAAAAGTTAAGGCGAACAACAAAGTTCTTATTTCTTAACAAATGAAACTATTAACAAATAGGGTACTCATACATTTACAGGATCGAACCTAAAAATACGTTTACACTTCTGAGCCGTCATTCACAATAAACCCATTAGCATCGGCTCCGATTACACATTATACAATACTTAACAACATCCTGGTGAAAAAACAATATCAAAATAAAATTTAACGCTTGAGGGCGTAGGGAAAGCTACATACATACCGGAATACAATAGTAACGGAATAGAAATCTGCGCGCACGCACGCCAGACGCGCGTCTCGGAGACTGGTGTTGTGTAACATGTGCTAGGGTTTAACATTTGTAGAGCATGGTGCCATACGTTCGTAGAGTATGGGGTTATGACATACATTTGTACAGCGTAGGGCAAGAACATATTATATTTGTAGAACATGGGACCATAGCATACATTTGTAGCCAGTAGTTAAAAACATGGGTACATATTATGTAGAGTATTGGATCAATACATACATTAGAAAAGTATGAGACAAAAATGGGCATTTGTAGAGAATGGGACTTAACATACATTTGTATAGCAGGGAGTAATAACATATATTATATAATCAACGTAATTACATGTTTTGTTTTAGGTTTAACATAATTTAAATATTATATTGACATATTAAAAACATTTATAGAAACAACAGAGCATGAGAACATATTAGTAGAGAGTAACATATTGCTTTAGATATTCTAGAACATGGGACCTTAACTTACATATTGGTTTCGATGTTAAACACACTTATAGTACGGGAGCTAGCAACGTTTGAAAAGTAAGAATTTTAGGTCAGCTGATTTTGTGATATGTCGTCCTTCTTGCACTTTCGGTTAGAGTCTGGGCTATCTGGCTGGCGGTAGCGGTTGCGTTCATTAGTGCGCATCCTACCTGTCCAGGTAATAATCCTGGATTTTAAAAACATTTTAGAATGCGTAATTTTTAATTTTTTGTTTTTAAATAAGTCTACCTGACATAATTTTTTTATTGCCAGACATTTTTGACAATGCTAACTATGTGCCATACGCGATTTTTTTAATTTTTTTTATAAAAAATTCAAAGTATTTTATAATGTCTGTAATTTTAATATTATGTTATTTAAAGATAAGAAAAACTTAAAATAAATTTGCCAGACATTAATTCGATTGTTAAGTCTTGAATTAAAATGAAAAAGTCATGAAAAGTATTGCAGTATAATGCTAGTAGTCCAAGAGAGACAGTTGCAGAATAAGTCGAGAATGATACAGAGAACCATTACAAAACTTTACACAAACTATCTACTAAATAGTCCGAACAAAGCCTAAACATTTGGTTTGGATAGGTGACCCCGTTCTTGAGTTATAAAGTTACAATGAAAAGTGGCATTGATTTTTATATATATAGATTAATTTAAGTTTTTCAAGTTGTTTCAGCCTATAGTGACGTCACAAAAAAAGAGGCATCTTCATAATCATCATCATAATCGTCGCTGTCTTTGTCAGTGTCATTCATATCATCTTCTTGGGAACTTTCGTTATCGTCTAAAACTATCATCTGCAACAGAAAAAAAATAAACAGTGTAATTCTTCTTGTTCGTTATAAAACATTTTAATTATTATTGATAAATATTCCATTTCACACTTACTTTGAACAATAATATCTGCAACTGAGGATGGTAATTGATCTCCCAAAAACCAGACAAAATCATATTTGTCACCGTTAATGGTCCAACCGAAAGCCATTGGAGATAAAGATGTTGGATGTTTTGAGTGAGCATTTCTCCAAATTTTCGTCACGTAACGAACCTTCAATAAATGCTGTTGCAATTCCGCTTTACAGGGTGGCGAACTGGATGAATCAAAGTTTCGAAATTTTTTGTCGAAGTTCTCATCTGATTTTGTAGACTTAAACGTACTTGAAAATAAATGAAATCGAACATCAAAATGTTAATACATTGGAACAATTTTTAACTCCATACATTGACAAATAAATTTCTCCAGGGTTACAATCGTAGTTTCAAGTACTTATTCGTCATCCGTAATTATATTATCAAAAGCTAACTGGTATTCTTTTGAATTTTCTAATATTTTAAAAGGCTTAACTTTGCCTTTTCTAAAAAAAGCTGGCGTGTAATCACATCCGGTTATTGCGTGGAAGCATGGTAAAGCTTTGCATAAAGAGTCACCAAGAATTCGGTGTAATTCATTGATGTTTATGTAACGCTGATGATTTCCAACACCCATATTTATCCGAATTTTCAAAGATGCTTTCATCTTTCAAAGATCCATATTTCCCAGAAGAATAATTAAAATATCAGAATCAGAACAGCGTATAACAACGTCTGCGTCAAAATCTATTTAGCAAATATGAAAAATAATCCTAGAATCAGCTTCTTCGTGTTCTTCACACGATAATGATTCTTCAATAGTTTTAATTACTTTGCTATTTATCACTTTGTATGAATAACATTTATTGAAATTTACGTAAATGTTTTTATTACCAATAAAAGGCAACATGTCTTCACTACCCCAGTGATCAATGAAAAAGTTACCAAAGCTTCTTTAAATTGCACATTTTTAAGTTCAGCTGCGAAATGATGGGGTTTAACAATCGAATTAATGTCTGGCAAATTTATTTTAAGTTTTTCTTATCTTTAAAAACATAATATTAAAATTACAGACATTATAAAATACTTTGAAATTTTTATAAAATTTTTAAAAAAAATCGCGTATGGCACATAGTTAGCATTGTCAAAAATGTCTGGCAATAAAAAAAGTATGTCAGGTAGACTTATTTAAAAACAAAAAATTAAAAATTACGGCTTCTAAAATGTTTTTAAAATCCAGGATTATTACCTGGACAGGTAGGATGCGCACTAATGAACGCAACCGCTACCGCCAGCCAGATAGCCCAGACTCTAACCGAAAGTGCAAGAAGAACGACATATCACAAAATCAGCTGACCTAAAATTCTTTCTCGAAAACGTTGCTAGCTCCTATACTATTACATAATACGTACTTGAGTCTTAACATATATTGTAAAGAATGAAGTCGTAACTTACATGTAGAGGGATTAAGTGTTCTACAATTATTCTACATATTATTATGTACTTGGAGATTTAAATTAATAATAATAATAATATATATGGACGCTTGTACACTACGTCAATCTGGTCCCGTGGTAAGTTCTGGAATAAATTGTGTTACGGGTACCAGACAACGGAAATATATTATATATTATATAATATATAATTATAATAATATCTATGGACGCTTTCATACCACTCAATCTGGACCCGTGGTAAGTTCCCGAAGAACTTGTGTTAAGGGTACTAGACAACGGAAACATATTTAATACTTTTATACTATACATATATTTAATATTATAATAATATTTAATATTATAATAATATTAAATATATGTATAGGGAGGGAAGCGCTGTGCCGAGCTCCCGGCTGCATGGGTACCACCATCTTGCTTGTTTCTCCCGTCAAACAGCTTTGCTGTGTTTGGAGAGAAGGGCAAGACAGGCAGTGTAATTACTGGCACCGAGACTTAACATCTTATGTCTCAGGATAGGCAACACATAAATAAGTTGCCTGTAAACTGGTTTATGTTCATGGGCGACGTTGACCACTTACCATCAGGTGGCACGTTTGCCAGTTTGCCTATCCAACAAACATAAAAAAATGCATATACATATTTAAGATTTTTATTAAATAATACACATATTTAATATACATCCATGACCCAGGATCACAGAAAACTTTTTGTTATTTTCCGGCTTGAGCGCCAACGCGCTAACCATTGAGCCACAGAGGTCGGCATATATATAATATATTGTAAAGATATAGTTGGAACATATAAGATATTAAATTAATTATATTAATTAGCAATTATCCCGCGAAAAACGCAGTCTTTACAGCAAATGTGTGAGTGCACGCGAGTGTAGACTCTACGATTAGTAATCGTAGAGTCTACATCCTGAGGATGCCTCGGTGTCGGGGCGAAACTTACGTAGATTGTTTGGTGGTGGTCTTTTACTGTGGTTGTGGTGCATGTGGGGTGGTGGTGCATGCGAGTGTACGCATATGCAGTGTGGGAAAGGAGGGCGGTGCTATATGCATGCATATGCGTGCACTCACACATTTGCTGTAAAGACTGCGTTTTTCGCGGGATAATTGCTAATTAATATAATTAATTTAATATCTTATATAATGGATTTCCGCAAGGTAACGCCTGATTCTGTTAACTAGTTGGAACATACATGTAAAGGGCTTGGCTGTTTAACATAACATATCCTGAAGGTCATTGAGGTTTAACTTACTTCACATTATACACGTGGACCGTGTTTGTATGTTTGCTCACGTCTCAAACGAGCAACAGATAATCGTGATTTTGCGCATTAACTGGAGGGCTTCAAAGTAACATAGGTTATTATTTTTTATTGCAAGATATATCTCATTCTTACAAAAATATTTGTGTCGACATCTTTTAGTACATGTCGATGTTCTTCTATAGATAAAGTTACTATTCTTTTAATTTTGCGGGGGTCAACTATGATATGCGGGCTTATTTACGGGTGAAATAAATAACTTGTAAGTATTCACGTTATAATATAATAATAATATCAACCCTTAGATGTCGCACTACGCGAGGAGGGATTTGGGCCATAGTTCACCGATGCGCCAGTCCAATGCGGGTTGGTGAACTTCACATACCTTCAAAGACTTTTAATCGCATCAGGCATGCAGGTTTCCTCGCGATGTTTCCTTCACCGGTGAACAAGCGATAGTCAGGTGCAGGTAGAAATTTAGAAAAACCCATTTCTAGGCATCAGAGCGGCTCAGGATCGAACCCGGAACTCTCGGCTCTCACTCGAGAGGGCGAGCTCATATCTACTAGGCCATCGTCGCTCACGTTATACAAGCTAACTATTACTATTCTATATAACTTATTAGACATCTTCAATAAATAAATTTTACTATCACTAGGTCTGTATGTATAATTTCATTTAAGGAATAAAATTGACAGAAGGATATGTCAGGTGTCTTAGAGTAGGATAACTATTGGCAACATTTAACATTTAGACACTTAAAGATAGTCTTAAAGATAAAATAAATTTTGTAAAAAATCTTCAATGAATAGGATGGAAGTTGAAGTGGAAGAAGAACTGTTAAATGTCACAGTTAAGTATCTCTTATCTTGTAATCTTAATATCGTAGTAAGATACTGTAGCCCTTGTAGATGTTACTGCACTATGTGCCGCACCTTAAATACCTAGTTAGTTAATGCTCGACTCAAGAAGGGTGTGGTTTTAGAACCTGACACCTTAAATTATGGCCTTTGACTACATAAAATGATTAATACGAACAAGCATACTACATTAACTTGGCCGTGATAACCTAACGAGAAATATGTCAGTTTTCAAAAGGACTTAAGTTTTTAGCGAGAACCTCACGAGATATAAGGACTGTTACATTGATATAATAAAGAGGTTGTGTTTGTGAATTTGAATGTATGATATACACAAAATCTATACAAAATTACAAAAGATTTGAGCGTACTGAGTCTTATGTAGCCAAAAAACGTTAAAACCTTAAAATTGCAACATATAAATAATTGTATCTATAATATTTCCAAAATTACTATAAAATATAAAATACATCTGTCTATGATTCTGCGATAAATCTAAAACGAAACAAAAACAAACAATAGCTCATTCCATACGGCACGCATAGCGCCGGTGAAAGCTGCTGCATCGCCCACGTAACGTTACGTTGGCAATATTTTATGTAAAATCTCGTATCGTTTAGAAGTTAATTGTATAATCTATTAGATTATTGTTTTGTCTGGATGTTTGTTTCTTTCATGGATAGCATTGCAAATTTAACCAACAAAAAAAAATATTTTAACTATGAAAACCCCACTTTCTGCGTGGATAGCCACGCTAGTCAAGATGTATCATATGGTATTTCTTTGTAACATAAGGACGCCTCAGTCCTCCCGTGAATATGGATGCTGTAAAGTTTCCGAAACGTCATGATGTAAAAATCTAAATAAACGGCGATAAAATCCGTAAAAGTTGTACCATCATAATATAATATAGTGAAATATGTGGAAAGATTAGAAAACAATATGACACCAAATTACTAGTCCTTTCGAGCTTGAAAGGACTCCTTTCGGTTAGGTATATTAAGATAAATAAAATTATGACATTAACATGCATAGTATAGACTTATATTTATCATGCTATCTTTGGCAGGATTCGACAGAAGATTTTTTATTTTTATTTATTTTTTATGTTACTTGGATAAGCAAACTGGCAAACGTGCCACCTGATGGTAAGTGGTCGACGTCGCCCATGAACATAAACTAGTTTACCTGGAACGAGCCCAGGCAACTCATCTATGTGTTGCCTATCCTGAGACATAAGATGTTAAGTCTCGGTGCCAGTAATTACACTGCCTGTCTTGCCCTTCTCTCCGAAACACAGCAAAGCTGTTTCACGGGAGAAACAAGCAAGATGGTGGTACCCATGCAGCCGGGAGCGCGGCACAGCGCTTCCCTCCCACCGGTAAAAATTAAGATTAAAAGTAAATAAAGTAAATAAAGATTTGACGACCTCTACTTGAAATACTCAATTATTACAGCCTGACGTGTTGCTCAAAATTGATGTCAAAAATACATTCAATTCGGTAAATAAAGATACCCTGCTGACGGAAATAAAAAAACATATACCGGAAATATACAATTATCTTCTTCTCAGTTACGCTGTCCCAACAAAATTGTTATATCGTTCTAATGAATTGTCCTCGGAAGTAGGTTGTCAACAGGGTGATCCCCTTGGGTCTGCAATTTTTAGTTTGGCTATAAATTCGATAATCAAAAATTTAAATTCTAAATTCAACGTTTGGTATTTGGACGACGGAACCCTAGGAGGTGATGTGGATACTGCGTTTTCGGACCTTTTTTTAATCAAAAATAAATTTGAAGCCATTGGTTTGGAGCTTAATTTTAGCAAATGCGAACTTTTTATAAATAACTGCGACTTTAATTTAAATGACGTAAAACAAAAAATTTAAATTTTGGCTCCAAATATTAAAATAGTTAACAGTAATTCCCCTTTACCTTTTAGGTTCTCCAATTTTTGATGAATCTATTTCTGAATATATTAATAATTTAATTACTAAATTTCAAAATTCTGCTGACCATCTCCTTGAAATTAGTCCACATTATGCATTTTGCATCTTAAAATTCTGTCTTTTCGTCCCAAAAATTACATATGTAAACTTTGAGATTGCTGGCTTGGAAGAAGCTAGAAACGCTTTCTTAATTGCATGCCCAGGTCAAAATTTTCCATTTTTTCCAAATTTGACTTTTGAGAATCTTTTGAGCTGTAGTACAGGTTCGGCGCGTGCTAGGCTTTTGGCCGTAGGTACGCATGAGGCCGGCTACTGGCTTCACGCGTACCCTTCGTCAAATACAGGAACTTTTCTTGAGCCTGACACGCTCCGAATCGCAACCTGTCTACGGCTTGGGGTTCCGGTCTGCGCTCCCCATAAATGTCCCTGTGGCAGTGATGTCGACAAGCTAGGACATCATGGACTGTCATGCCAAAAAAGTGCAGGCCGCTTCTCGAGACATGCTGCACTCAACGATATCATACGCCGGTCCCTTGCCACCGTCAACGTGCCAAGTCTACTTGAGCCGACTGGTATTGCAAGAGACACTGGCAAGAGACCGGACGGTATGAGTTTAATTCCATGGAAGATGGGCCGGGTGCTGGTGTGGGATGCAACCTGTTCAGACACGCTGGCCCCTTCCCATCTACATGGAACCAACAACAGAACTGGTGCGGCTTGTGAAGCGGCTGAAAAAGCTAAAATATGCAAATACAGGGGTCTAGGCTCCGAATATGATTTTGTCCCATTCGGTGTCGAGACCCTTGGTCCGTGGGGTCCTAGCGCTTTAAGGCTCTTTAAGTAAATAACAAAAAGGTAAGTCGACATCATAGGAGACCGAAGAGCTGGCAGCTACCTCGGACAAAGAATTAGTCTAGCAATTCAAAGGGGGAACGCTGCCAGTATCTTCAGGACCTTGCCTAAAGGGACTCCTTTTTATTAATATACTTAAGTTATTATATTATATTTTTAAGGCTTTTAGTTTTAGTTTCTTTGTAATTCATAGCAAATATGTTTCTATATAAATTCAAATCACATTGTTAAATAAAATTATTAAAACACTTACCACCACCATACGTCTACAACTAACCACCTTAATCTTTTGTATACAATAAACCAACACTTATGGTGCTGACACACTGTTGTTTGAAAACGTCAGTAAATATTATTAAACAACAGTGTGACATAACTAAAAGCATAGTGTCGGCACCTATCAAAATATATGCAAAATTTAATTTTATAATATCTTTGTCATTGAAATAAAATAATAGTTACATTGGCCAATAAGCGAGGGTACGTTCATATTTAGGCGTTTCAAGTAATTTTTGCGCAACGTATTGTGCAATTACTATGGTTGGTTCATAGTGTGTGTACAGTTAGCAAAATAGATATGTTCTATTGGAAGAGGCCTTTGTATTTATCATCAGCCCGTCCACCCCAGCGGTGGACGGGCTGATGATAATTATTCATTCATTTTATCATTAAGAGTTCAATAGAACGTTGTTAGTCTAAAATCATCATAATTTTATCATTTAATATGTGTTATTGTAATATTATATTTTGGTTTTTAGGTTTTAGCTTCATTAATAACAGATTCATTATGAAACTTACCAGGAAGAATTTTTTAATCCTATTCTAGTCCTAAAGACACTAAAACACTGTGCAAATTTCTAAATGTATTTCGATATAACTATATGATTAAATTTTATTTAAGAAAAAGTAATCAAAATATGCTGCATAAAATAATTATATAAATATACTAGATAATAAATAATAATATAAAATGAAGAGTTTATTTGAATGACCTACACACAATTTATGTGTTCGACTATGCTTACAATTTAAATTTAATTATAAAATAGAAATATAAAGTTTTTATGAAGTTATGAACTCTGCTGTGCGCATCTTCGTTAGACTCGACTTATGGCTTTTAACTTTTATAGCTTCATACATTATGTTATTGTACTTAGCTAAACTTACCTAAAAAGAATAGCCTACATCCGTCTAATTACGCACTACTTGGTATTTAAGCTAGGTTTAGAATTAGAAATGACGAATAAGTGTTACATGTTTCAACATGTGTTGCGTAAAGCCTTTCCTGCCTGCATTTCTTTGAGTACTTTGAATAACTTTACTTATATGGAAACTCATATGTATTAAGGTTGCCCACACCTTAACCGCAAGCTGTTTCTGGAAATAAGATATTTGAACGTGCCTTAAATATCTTGTGCTACAATCATCATCAGACTTTGCTATCTAAACATGACTCCTCTGGTTACAGTCATCATCATCACGTCACATCGAGCATATAAACGGATAGAGCAGTAAAATATAAAATTCCGAAACTGTTCAGTGATTTGTCATTGACGTAATAGCAATTCAACCAACCAGTGATCTATATGTACGTCCCATCGGCCAATGATTCATCAATCATCGTCACAGCTAAAATTTCGCTCCATTTCGGTTATATGCTCGATGTCACCTAATAAAAAATAAAAAAAAGAATTGTTTAAACTAATAAGATTTTTTTTCCTTGCTAATTTAACAGAACAGAATTTTTAAAAATAAACAGATGAAAACAAGGGTTTTAATGATTTGATCTCTAGGAACTCCCGGAGTTCACCTATCCATTTATATTTCAAGATGGCGATGACGATGACCAGGAAAATATGAAGAAGGAAAACTAAAGATATTCTCATGTATGAAAATTGGTAATGCGAAAATTGGGAGCGCGCATCACTAAGTATGAACTGTAAGCCCGAGTATGAACATAGACAAAACCATTGTCTTGGAAACGTTCAATCAGAGTTAAAACAACAAGCGCTTTTCATTATATATGTTTTTATGTTAAAATGGTGAAATATCAAGTGCCAATATGTAAGAATGATTCCTGGAAGCAAAATAAAAGAAAGCAATAACATTTCTGTCTTGGCGTTTATTGGGGGGTGCTTATGTTTAGCTGTGGATGGATAGACTGATGGTAATGATGATGATGAGTATTCTAATTTAAAATATAGATATATTTTTAATGTATTATGTATGGAACGTCACTCTCACAGCGCTTTACTATAGATAAATATCTATATAAATATCGGCACAATGAAGCGGTGTGACAGTAGCATTCTATATATTATGTATACTCTAAGGAAGGAGGCCTATATTCTGATAGAGGGTGGTGATGATGATGAGATGGGTCAAAACCTGGCAAAGACAGACGTTGAAGCGTTGGAATAATGATATCATTAACGATACTAATGAGGTCATGTTCAGTGATGATGATCATAAAAACCCTTTAGAAGGGTACACTTAGAACTAAGGTACCTTCAACTGCGAGCGCACGATGTTGACATTTCCCTGTCACCAGTGGAAGGGATACGGTATTACCACGTCACACCATAACCGTTGGGTAATGAGACGTCTCATCTTGATACTTTAAAAGTTTGACAGGATGTTTGTTATTCAATCATGAAATGGATGGATTTTAATATGTTATAATTCCAAAAACAAAAAGCCCTGTGCCACGCCTAGGGTTGCCAACTTGAGTTTATCTGATTTCAAAGGAGGTTAATAAAGATTATGGTCTTTTAAAAAAGAGTATAATTATTTGAACATTTTAAAAAAGGTATTTTACATTCTAACTCTAAGTTCACTTAGATCAGGAGCTCATTTTTAATCAATTTCAATGAATGTAACTAACTAACTCTTGCACTAGTATAGTAAAGATTGTGTAAAAAGAGTATTTTAGTATCATCTATTGGTGTTATAGATTATAGAGTACGCCAACATGACATTGAGTATTTTAAAGTACAGTTGACAACCCTAGCCACGTCCGTGCTCAAGGGACCGCCCTGTCTATTTCTTCTGTGCAATTTATATTTTCTATGTTTTAAAAAACAAGGGCAGTCCTGACAATGAGTGACTTCATTTATCATCATGACTCGTTGCCCGGTGGCTCATGTCTGAATGTTACAGTGATGATGATGATGATTATGATTATGATGATGATGATGATAATGATAATGATAATGATAATGATAATGATGATGAACATGATGTTTATGATGAACATTATGGTTATGATGATGATACTTTCCAAGCCGATTTCGGCTACGGCGAAATGCTTCTGATAATTAATATAAGAGTCATTACGTTGATGGACTCTCACATGGCTAGCATAGCTTATCTTGTTATAGCTGCAGTATAAAATATACACGACTAGCTGTTATCCGCGGCATTACTTAAATTATCACACCAACTACGAATAAATAATAAGTCAGGAAATGTAACTGCGTTATAAAAATGACCCAACAAAAGTCGTGTCCAAGTAGGCGGGGCTTAAAAGTCGTGTCCAGCGCGTCATCAGTCGGACATTTTTTTGCAAGCGAACACACGTCAAACTTACGCATATGTTTTCGTTTTTTCATTATGAATTGCAGCTGCTAATTATCATGCCATCATTTGTAGTGAAGTGGTGCAGGAGCCATACAAAATCAAAACCTCCAGGGATTACTTCTCACTAGTAAATAGTAGTAAAATTATATTATATTCAAATACGTTAATGTAATAAGCAAACCGAGATGGTCAATACTATGCAAAATGAAGTCAGTCAATTTTTGAACCAATGTAGAAGGTATTTTATATGTATTCTTCATGAAATGTATAAAATACCTGTTCTGTCCCGTATCCAGATTTAGCAGGAAAGGCAGTGGAAGCATTATAGAATATCCGGAATTCAAATGGGGAAGAACTGTCCGCGTTATATCACGGAGCTATAAAAAACCGTTCAATTACCACAGCGACGTCCTGACCCTTCTCCGGTGTGTCGATGCCTCAAATATAAATCTAATTAACACCAACCCCTAATCGGTTAGGAGGGCTCCCGGGGAGAACCTTATGTTGTACGAGATCCTACGGGTTCGCCGACTAGGACAGGATCGTTAATACAGAGGTTGGGGGAGGACCCGGCATGGCAGTCCTATGACAAAAGCCTAACGGCTGCTTTGCATCCAGTCCTCGAGCGGTGGATGCAGCGTAAGCACAAACCTACTCACCTTCCGTCTGACACAGGTGCTCACTAGGCATGGTTGCTTTGATGAGTACCTGTGCCGGACGGCCCACAGGGAGCCAGTAACAGTATGTTACGATTGTGGCGCGTCGGTGGACTCGGCCTAAAGAAATCATTTTAAAAAAAGTATTAAATAATATTGTTTTATTATTGACTTGGTTTACTTATTGCATAACATCGTCCACGCAGCTGTCACTCGACTGTCATAGGTGACATTGCAGCATGCGCGCCGACCAATACCTGCATTTATTCTGAAATTAAACAAATCACCAATGACGTCTATTTGTAACCTCGAAAGTGATTGGTATTTTAAATCATACGTCGTTTTGGTTTGAAGCAGGCCCACTTTTTATGTGTCATTTGTTCTGAGTTAGACTTCCTGACTTATTATTTATTCGTAGCACAACAAATAAAACCGACTTCAGACAAATATGGCTGTATAGAAAATTTTCCTGACTTTTAAATAAAGAAAAAAACTGACATTTCATGTCTCGTTGAAGGAAATGTTAAAGATGATAAAAATACAAACTAGATTTATCATATAGAAAATCGTAACAATGATCAATATAAGACTATCGAGGTTTCTAGAAAAATTGTTTTGTTACTCCCTCGTACTTATAATAACGCCATGTTTTTTTGCCTTCGAAATGATTGTAGTCCGGCCTATAGTGGTGAAGACATACCACATGAGCAACATAGAAGATATCATACATATTATATGTCCAACATTCTGCTTCATAAATATATTTGGAAACATGATTTTGAGCATAGCAATCAATACAACTCTGAAACAATCTGTGGCTGATGGTACATACTGTGATAAATGTAAAGTATCAAGACCTCTTGACGCTTGGCACTGTAAGTACTGCAATGTCTGTATTCTACGCAGAGACCACCATTGCTTCTTCCTTTCCCGATGTATAGGTTTGCACAACCAGAGATACTTTGTCCTGTACCTCTTATACATCTTTATTTCTATGTTATATTCCTTTTATTATAATTTCTGGTACGCCCGCATAAGGTTTCATAACGAAGATTTAATTTTATCGGTTTTCCGAATGGTCAATCCGCTCCTAAAATATGTGATACCAGAAGAAATGAGTGTAAGAGACCTATATGTATTGTTTATGTTCCTAAACGGAGGTCTTGTTGTGTGGTCGGGGGGGCTATTTTCGTTTCACATGAGAAATGTGTTGAGAGGAGTTACAGCGAGGGAATCGAAGACCAGTAAAAGTGTCAGTTGGTCAAATATGAAGAGGAATATTGTTAAAGTTTTCGGTCAAAAATGGTACTGGGCCATAATTTGGCCTCTCGCTACGAGTCCCTTACCTGAATGTAAATAAAATTTCTATTCTATTTATTGGTATTATTATTTAAAGAAAAAATATATATTCATGTTTTCATTATTGTCTTGCCTTTTGTGCACTGATATTAGTGTAAAAATACATTTAAAAACAATGACATCAGGTGATAGAGTTAGTATTGTTTTATAGGAGGGACATGCGGGCACCTGGTGCGGTGATAAGTCATTAGCGACACTATGAGACTTATTCTGCGGTTTCTGTAAGAAAAGTATCATCATCATCACAGTCTTTATCCGTCCAATGCTGAACATAGGCCTTCCTCAATGAACGCCAAGACGACCGATCCCTCGCCACTCGCATCCAACACGGACCGGTCACTGCACTGAAAAGTAAGTAGCTCCAATACGTATTCAATTTTTCCAGTATTGCACTTATTATGTAAGGAATTGTTATATGTATTTTTTTTAATGAACTATGCTAACGGCCCAAAGGCCCTAATGCTACATCGGATTAGTGTGAGCCGATTTGGTTCACTTATGGTTTGTTAAAGTGGGGGTTGCCCACCGTGTAGTCATCGACCACATGGCCTCCTGGCATCGGATTGGTGAAATATGTAATGTAACTAATGTAAGAAAATGGACATCGAGGTACTTCTAATACAAAAGTTAGGAGGACAAATATAGTACACGTAACAGTTACATAAGGCCTGTACTGCGCGGGCAGGCGCAAACATGCGCACGCGCCTTTGATGTCCATCTAACATAACTATGCATTATAGCAAGCTGGTGTAATATGCATTATAATTATTAGGGCTTGTCCGCACAGCGATATTTCACCGCGCGATTTTTGTCCAAATTCTGTAACACATTAAATCTAAAGGACGTAGCCGCAATGGCGGTATAAAAATCGCGCGGGGAAAATATCTGTGATTTGTTGCAAATTAAGCGCGAAGTGGGATTTATATCTGTGCGAATATCTTGTGCAGTATAAATGTAAATATGGTCAGACCGCACTGCGGAATAAAATTCGCGCGTTTCAGTCAGTCGCGGTGCACTGGCGCTATTGAAAATAGTTGTATATTGTTAGATAATTGTTAGGTAATTATTTAATAATTTCTTTGTCATTCTGTAAGAGCCAAAAACATTTTGCTGAAGATGTAATTCCGATTGCGGAATTTAATACACGAGAATAAAAGGTTCACGGTGAAATATTGCTATGCGGACAGGTATGTCATCATAAATCAATATAGGATATTAGCCGCTTATGAACATCGAAACAACTTCTACCCCGGTCGGTAGGTCTGTACCAGTAATTGTAACTTAATTTAAAACAATAATATTTAGGAAAATGGGCGAAAAGAACGAGCTCTAAATAGAAAGGACGAAGATCTGCAGTGGCTGGTCATAGTTGGATACGAATGAAGATCGGCTGTCTTAGCATTAATTGAAACAGACCTGTTCAGCATGAAACGAAAAAACGTTCATAGTGATCATAATAAAAAAACGTCTGCAATTCACACGTGGTAGAAGTGAAACCTTCAAAAATCACGAACATAACAAACACTGTATTCTCTATGTGTCTCATTTTCTCCCACGTTAAATCTTATGAATTTATGTGTCTGTCTTTATTGACTGTCGCTTTTTCGTTTCATCGAATTTCAAATCACAATAGTATCCATTATTTTAAAAGTGTATCACATCATGTTTATGAGAGCAAAGGCAGACTGAGTTTTAATGGATAATAATAATAATAATAATAATATAATAATAATATAAATGGACGCTTTCACACCACGTCAATCTAGCGTAATCGTTTCATGGATAGCGCGTACATTTCTTAATTTTATTTACAGCTTAATAATTTTCAATAAAATAATACACAAATGAGGCCTATGTTCAGCAGTGCAAGGATAAAGGCTGATGATGATGATGATGATGATGATGATGATGATGATGATGATAATACACAAAATGTTAGGAATACAATAAGCGCAGTCTACAGTGCGCACGTACCGTTACGGGACCCGTTAGGTCTCGAGCCTGTCTATACGGAGTACAGGTTCTTCGAGTCTATCGATAGATGACCTATATTTTATTTTATATAAGAATGGAGAAAGGGCCATTGACGACTTTTAATGTGATGGTTGTTAGTTCACCTGTCAGCACCTCATGCGATCCCTAGACCCTATCAATCGTAATTAAGTATCGGTGTTATAATTTCACTGTCAATCTTAAAACATCACAATCTCGAAACACAACTGTTTTGTGGAAATGAGCAGGCTTATCAAATAAAATAATGAAAATGAGGCAACTACTGCAAAAGCTGTTGTTTTCTTTGTACAATTTATTTGTAGGGACAGCCCTACCGGGATCAATCAGTCGTGACTGAGAAAAAAGCTTAAGAAACGAAAAGCTTTCAAATTATTGCATAATCTGCGATATGACATGTAATATCTCCTATTAGCTTTTAGCACAACTTTCAGAATAATACGGGTGAAGTTTTTAATATAATTTTACAGTTAAATACGGAAGTTTTCTATATCTCATAAATAGTAGTCGCATGATGCTTTGCAGCCGAATTGGGCCGGCATGACCGGGGTGTTAACTCTCGCTCCCAAAAAACCGGCGTCAAGTAGCAGCTATGCTGTCGCGTTTCGTGCGGTTTGTGAGTTTCCGGTGGCCCATTGGGGGGATAGGAAAAAGGAGGGCAACGCATCTGCATAAACTCTGGTTGTGCGGATGTCTATGGGCGTCGGTAGTCACCATAAGGGTCCGACTGCACGGTTGCCCCCTTATGACATAAAAAAAATCACAATATGATAGTGCAAATTCTACTAAACTATCGCTTAGCCATAGTTTGGAAACAAGGTCGGCACCTCATATGTAAAAGGCGGCTTTAAAAAAAATATCAAAAACCGACAGATGGTGGCTAGGGTACCCCCCGTTTCGCGCGTGCTAAACCGTCTGGAGATCAATGGGCGAAATAAACAAACTCTTTAGCATTATTATATAGATAATCATACCGTCCCACATTCACTTTGTGTAAGACCTGGATGACCAATAAGGTTATGATTGCGACGTCAGAATTTGAATGGCCGTCACGAACCAGCGTTTCCGTGGTATGGGCTCGTGACCAGCGAGTGTCACCAGTTACGTCACTCATAAGTAATCACTTATAATAAGTAATGATCATAATAACAATTAGTAATTTCCACATCATGAAAAGATCTTGAAATGATACTGAAACTTTCGGCGTTCATAGGACGTCCGTGTACATTCTGATTTTTCTTGATTCATTGATCATGGCTGAGTGACGGTTTGCCCGCTGACTTCTGAGTATTAGGAACATCTAAGTGATGCCAATTCAGACCAGCTTGGCGTTACTGGCTTCCCTTGACGCGATGATGATGATGATAAACTAATTAAAACCTTAGTCACGTTGTTTAGTTAGTAATACCGTTAACTTATGAGTTGCCTTGGAATAATAATAATATCTATGGATGCTTTTACACCACGTCAATCTGGTCCCGTGGTAAGTTCTCGAAGAACTTGTGTTACGGGTACCAGACAACGGAAATATATTTAATAATTTCATACTACATATATTTAAGATTTTCATTATATAATAAACACAATACACATTCATGACCCAGGAACAGAGAAAACTCTTTGTTCCCTGGCAGGATTCCAACCCGCTATCTTCGGCTTCAGCGCCAACGCGCTAACCATTTAGCCGCAGAGGTCGTCGGAATGAGATTTAATTTTATCTTTTAAGTATTTTCGATGATTTACATGTAAAAAACGAGTCGCTAAAACCGCATGCTGCTAAAAGCTCTTGATAGTGCAATCTATAGTGCAACCAGTAATCCTGGCTGATATGACCTTTGCACGCCAAATACCAATTAATGCGCATTTCTATTAATTTGTGCAACAATTTAATTGCAAACTCCTAAAAAAGTGCAAAAATAAGATCTCTTGCGTCCCATCTTACAAAATTGATGATTGAATGTTTAAATCAAAGAGGACAGAAAAACTCTGATCGGTTTTCATACCGTATCAAACATAATTACCATCTAGAAGAAATCGTCCATGATGAAATTTATTACCTGAAATAAAACAGATTATTGATTAGGACATTGGCTGTTGTTGTTAGTGAAGATAAACAAAATGGTTGACAAAAGTTGATAGTGACTTCTCTATGAATAATTGCATATTTAAGTACAGATAAGAAATGCAGTGCAGCCTGTCAACGGCTTTTCATTATTATCATCATACGGATGATATGTTACCACTGATGACATAGACCGAAAAACTACAATCTTCTCATCCTAACGTCTTAGGTACTAAATCTTTTTAAATATCTCAAGCCTATTTTTACGGTTAACCGCAAAATATAAGTTGACCGTTGACGGTCTGCCGCTCTCATTATGACATCAAGTGGCATTACACGGATCATTTGACTGAACTGATGTTAGCGCCACACTTTTTTTACATAAAAAACAATACCTTTAAGATTTAAAGCCGTCTATAAACAATTTTGTTGGTAATTTAGCGTATTTCTGTGTTCGGCCTCGGACGGGAACAGAATGATAATGATGATATTGATACCAGGGACTTGAAACGTTACTGAAAGTAACGTTACGTACTGTTCTCGTAACGATAAATATGAAACGTTACTAGGATCGTAACGAAATTCTTTATTATGTTCTAACATTACGACGTAACGGAACGTAAATCGCATTCTGTTTTTTAACAGTATCAATAAATTTCGTTACGTTACGTTATTAAGTAGATCACAAAACGTAACATTATTTATTTTGTTATGCGACGTTGCCAGATTTATCGCAAGTTCGGCGCAGTCGCACCTCGGGACTTTCCCGATAGCATGATCGGCAACGTAGCATAATTTCTTCGCGTTTACTTACAAAGTAAAATTATTCAATATATCTCGTCCGCTTTTATTAACCGACTTCGAAAAGGAGGAGGTTATCAATTCGTCGGAATTTTTTTTTTTTTTTATGTATGTTACCTGATTACTCGAAGATGGCTACACCGATTTGAAAAATTCTTTTTTTGTTCTAAAGGGTCTTTCTTCCCAAATGGTCCCATGATAAGGAAACCAGGATCTGATGATGGCATCCCAGAGAACTTTCGAAAATCGTAGGGGCGACTAGTGCGTTTGATATTTTTTTTATTAATTGTTTTAAAGGACTACAATATAATGAAGGTCTGGAGTCGATCTGATGCTGGAGCCGAAAGACAATCGAGGGAACTCCTCAACGATTTACATCAGTAACCTTGTGTTTGGGCTTGATTAATTTGTGATGATGAGAACTTTACACCTAGATGGGTTATGACTGTCATTAGGGGTCTGATGATGAAGACAAAGGACAGTTAAGGGAACTCCTCAACAGTTTACAGGTACAGAACCCTTAGGATGTAAGGATTTTTTAGACGGCAATTAATATTCAGCTTTGATCTGAGATAATATGTATTAAGAAGTCAATAAACGATTTGCTTAGGTCATTTCAAGTTATGACCTAACATTTCATCACCATTTAGAAACGTCAAGTTATTAAACGAGCCAAAAAATTGTCAACCTTCGATTTCAAACCTCTTAAATGAGGAACTAAGTAAGTCTAGTGTTTTTAAATTATATAGGAAAAATAACTCCTGAAAAATCTTACTAATTGTTTCTTACAATACGGAATCAAAATATATTAGTATTGTTTGACAGTTTTGTGGTTCGAAAAAAAACCTCGAATTTTTCACACAGACGTGTCTATTTTAGAGTAATTTGGTTGCACAATACATTTTTATCAACCAAATCATCTCATTGTCAAATGTGTACCACAGTGTAGGGTTGTCAAAAAACAAATATCTATCAACCAAAAAATATCTTTCAAATTAATTATGATTTATTTAAAATACCAATAAATTAACTCACTAAAAACAAAAGGCATTAGAAAACAATATGAAAACTCTATATTTTACAAAATCTAAACTAAATGAAACATAACGTATGATTATTAATTGACACTGAAACATTGCTATCTTTTCATGTCCTCCATTATGACCAATCTCCTCCATTTCCAATAACTTCAACTTTATAATATGACCCAAGAAATATCTAATTCTATATTTTTTGCAATTACTACGTTGCACAAAATTGAACCTGGGCAAAGTCTTCTGAAGCGCGGTAAGTCTACAAAGCGGAAAAATATTTCCACTAAAACAAGCATCAAATGAGATTACAGAGCAAATCAAACAACAATAGCATTTTAAGTAAAAAACTCGGTAAAAACTTCGCGAGGAGGCATCGACCTCGAGAACCGTTTTCCTTGTCTTAGCTGCACTACAGTTTATATTACTTTTAATAGTTCGCTAACAATACTTAAAAGAAACCTTACCTGCAGCAAATCTTTTTACAACAAACTTAAACCAAAAAAATATATGTGAAAAATGATGTTGTGATGGTAACTACGACCTACGACCATATACAGGTCCACCCAAGCTGCCCAAGCAACTCATCGATATGTGGTCAATCCTGAGAAATGAGATGGTAAGTCTCGGTGCCAGTAATTACATTTGTCCTGCTTTTCTTCCCACACAGCAAAGCTATTTCACGGAAGACATAAGCAGGATGGTGGTACCCTTACATGTGGGAGCGCAGCATAGCGCCTCATTCTCACCGCTAACAGCTCTGTCAGTTTTCCTAAATCTTGAAAATCTTTACAAATATCTTTATGCAATGTAACATAATCGATAACGGATATTATA
Organism: Helleia helle; assembly: GCA_963853865.1. NCBI lineage: Eukaryota > Metazoa > Arthropoda > Insecta > Lepidoptera > Lycaenidae > Helleia > Helleia helle. Next base: position 1,792,098 of record OY971425.1, on the reverse strand, counting down.
ATTGTTATTACATCAATTGCAGAGAATCAACAATACCAGTAACTTCTATATTGTGTTGCATAAATATATCTCGCAACGGCATCAGGTTAAATGACACTTTTTGTCATCTTAAGCAATATCAATGTTATTGAGTAATAGATGAGTTTTTTCTGCATAATACTTTTAGCTCACTAATAACAGCTGCTGGTTTTTTACTTAGTACCGAGTACTTACTTAGTCTTAGTTCAGATATTCATAAAGATATTAACCTGCTCGCCATTTTAATCGCCTTAAAAAATAGAGCCGCTAGTTCCAGAGACTTTCGTTCTATTATATTTATTATTTACTATAAATAAGGGCAACATTTTTGATAAGGTAAGGTAAGCGGTGTGATTACTAATACAGATACCCTACGTCTTAGGATAGACAACACATGTGAGTTGCTTGGGCTAGTCTCTTAACTAGTTCTAGGGTTCTCCGGTATCTCCACTTTTTTTTTTTTTTTTATAGAAGAGGGGGCAAACGGATAGTCGGTTCACCTGATGGTAAGAGCGACATCCACAGACACCCGCTACACCAGTGGATTAGCAGGTGCGTTGCCGGCCTTTCAGATATGAGTATGCTCTTTTCTTGAAGGCCTCTAAGTCGTATCGGTTCGGAAGCACCGTAGGAGGCAGCTGATTCCATATATTAGTCGTGCGAGGCAGGAAATGCCGTAAAAATCGAGATGTTGTGGATTTCCGGACATCGAGATGGTGTGGGTGAAATTTTGAGTTTTTCCGCGATGTCCGGTGATGGAATTCTGCTGCAGGTATTAGTCCGAACAATTCCTCAGAGCACTCCCCGTGGTAGATGCGGTAGAAGATGCAGAGCGATCCGACATCTCTACGCAGCGCCAAAGAATCAAGCCGATTGGAGATAACATTGTCGTCGACGATTCGAGCCGCCCGGCGTTGAATGCGGTCAAATGGAAGGAACTGATATTGGGGCGCTCCAGCCCAGAGGTGAGAGCAGTATTCCATGTGAGGCCGGATCTGCGCCTTGTATAATTGAAGGCGGTGTGAAGGCATGAAATACTGCTTCGCCCTATTGAGCACGCCGAGTTTCTTCGAGGCTAGTTTAGCCTTTCCTTCCAAATGACCACGAAACTGCACATCTCTCGATATATCGACGCCAAGTATCCCAATGCTGGCTGAGGTGGTTAGGGAAGTGCCTTCGAATTGTAGAGGAACGACGAAGGGTGATTTTTTTGCGGTAAACGCGCAAACTTGTGTCTTGTTGGGGTTGTCCACTGCAGCAGCAGTGAAGACACTGTATACTACACCCTGGTGGAGTGCCCAGCTTGGGCGTAAGGGCGCCCCTCATCGCTGAGGTATCGATAGGGGGATCCGCCGCGCGCGCGTTAAATCCAAGCTGTAAGGCACCCTTATGTGTTTAGGGTGCCTTAAGTGGAAAAGGAGGAGGAGACGCAACCCCCTGCTTCCAGAGGAGAATGTCAAATGGTACGCCATCGAGGCTCCGCGGACGGCCACAGCTGCCGCGCCGGGCTGGCAAGACGACGAGGAGCACACCACTGGTGTTTAGTGGATAGTTTGCCTTAACCTTACCATTATGTTTATGTTTATGGGCGACTCTTACCACTTACCATCAGGTGGCACATCTGTCAATTTGCCTATCCAACTAACACAAAAAAATCAGTCCAGATAAATTAAATTACATCTGATGTAAGCCTACGATTAACAAGACGTCACGCGTCAAAAATGACAGGCCCTCTCCCTAATCATGTTGCAACTGTTGCAACAGACAGACCGATCTTGTATTAATATGTGTCAAATGTATTGTTACAAAAGGCATTATCTTATAATGGCGGCCCCATTAGACCATATTTCGTATTAATATCAGTGTAATGAAATTTGTGAAATTTTAAATAGGTTTGTACCATGTGTTAGGTTGGGTAATAGGTTACAGATTAAATGGTTGTATATTTATAATCTTATTATATAAAATTTGCAAAAACGTATGGACCAACATAATACAAAAGTCAAAATTACAAATAATAAGGTTGTTTACGTGTTGTCTGTATAATACGTGGAACTACTAATAAAACAAAAAAAATGTAACTTAAATATCATCTATGAATGGATATGTTGTAAAAGCATCCCTAGATGAAAATCAACACCACGTCAATCTGGTCCCGTGGTAAGTTCTCGAAGAACTTATGTTACGAGTACCAGACAACAGAAATATATTTAATAATTTTATACTATACATATATTTAAGATTTTTATTAGACACATATTTAATACAAATACATGACCCAGGAACACAGAAAACTTTTTATTCCCTGGCGGGATGCGAACCCGTTACCTCCGGTTTAGGCACCAACGCACTAACCCTTGAGCCACAGGGGTCGTCAAAAATGTAATAAGTCTTTATCCTCAAGGATTCTATTAGTTTAGTATAATTGTCAGATCGAAATAAATAATAAGAGGTATTTTGGATTTCATACTATTTAGCATCCAAATTATTTTAACCTAGAAATCACTATAATATATTATGAATTATTATGGTTATTTTGCAAGAAAATATAGTATATATTATATACTAGCTTATACTAGCTGTTGCCCGCAGCTTCACCCACGTTAGCTTAGTTTTACAGCCCAACCCAGATTGATGATGATTATTTTTATAGCCTAAGTTACTTCTTATAACATCAGCTAGATGCCAGTGAAAGTCCCATCAAAATCGGCCCAGCGGTTTCAGAGATTAGCCGGAACAAACAGACAGACAGACAAACAGACAAAAATTGTAAAAAAATATTTTGGTATAATATGTACCGTGTATACATCCATATGCATTTAGTAAGTAGTGGTTATTTTAATATTACAAACAGACACTCCAATTTTATTTATCTGTATAGATGTATAAGATATATATAGATACATGCATTTTACCTTAACGTTGATCAAAAACAACCCATGAACCCAAACCTACACACCAATATTCAATATATCACAAATTACATTGGAACTAACGATTTATCGATAAAGGTAAAAGCAATTAAAGGCGCAGGTTACCTAATCCAATACGTAACACACGCAGGAATGCTATAACAGTAAGTAGGCCTATTTTAACACGCCGGTGAGCATTGGGCATGGTCGACTGTGTGGAGCCTTATTACTGCTGTTACTGCTAGTCGCTTGTTAGTAATAAATTAAATCTCACTTAAATTTTTGAATCTCAGAAAAAAGTATTAGTTATCCGAGTATAGTTTTTTTTTTTGGAATTGAAGCAAATTTCACTCATTATAATGAAACAAGAAATGGCGGAGAAGTGACCTCACGTGAACAAGCTTGCAGTAAAGTATCCGAAACGTCGGAAATGTAAAAAAAACCGCGATAGAATTCTCAAAAATCTGTTGAATATAATGGATATATTGTTATAGGTTTCGTTATAAACTAAAATTTGTACCTACCGGTCGACAATAATTAAAGTTTGCAGACAATCAAATGAATGTTGACGCTTTTTAAACGAAGTCATAAAAGGAGGAGGTTCTATGTTCGGCTGTATTTTTTATGTATGTTTATCGATTTCTCCGTCAATTGCGGACCGATTTACAAAATTATTTTTTTAGGAATGAGTAAATATCTAATGGAGGCCTAAATATTAATAACTTCTGCTTAAATACGTTTAATTCATATGAAATGTTCCTTTAAAAATGCATTTTAAGTTTCGCTCCCAAAACCCTACTACTTACGTCATATGTTGATAAACAGCGTGAAACTGTTATGGTGATTCCAGCGGTCACGTCACCAAAAGCGGTATTAGTGGCACTCGCCGGGTTTTAGTGGGTAGGGCTGCGTCCTATTACCACCTTTGGGGCGCAGCGAGTCCCACATACCAGCCTGGAGAGTCCCCCTCCCCAGCGAGATGCCTCAGAGCATTGCTCGGCGTTAAAAAAAAACTCCCTGAGTCTACGACGGATTCACAAATACATTACCATTAGATTGTCCAAGTCTTGTTTCAAATTGAGAGCCGCTTGTTTATAAGATCATTAGATAACCTAGTATTACTGTATATGATCTAAGCCCTATGAAGTAAGCCCGTGAATGCGGAAGAATCGTGAGGCGTTCTCGTGACTGGCGACGTATCGGAGATTGTGTGAGCTACTTATCGGACCTTTAATTGACGAGGTGTACAGCCCAGAAGCCTGCATACTAGAAGCCTGCATATTAGAAGCCTGTATATCAAAATCCCGACTATTAGAAGCCTGCATATCAGAAGCCTGCATGCCTGCTTTTTTAAGTCCAAGTTAACTTGAATTTACAGCCGCATTCGAAGTGATAATGATTATTTCTATAGTCGCTTTGTGAATGAATAATGCTTACATAACACCGGCGTCAAGTGACAGTATGCTGTCGCGTTTCGTGCGGTTTGTGAGTTTCCAGTGGCCCATTCGGGGGGATAGGGAAAAGGAGGGCAACGCATTTGCATAACTTTTGGTTGTGCGAATGTCTATGGGCATTGGTAGTCACCATAAGGCTCAAACTGTTTGGTTGCCTCCTTTTGATATAAAAAAAACGTATTATACTGATGAAAAACATTTAAGCCTCATAAAAGGTGTCTCTTCTCCTACATACAAACACATTACCACTTAATATTAGTACGTCTAGCTGTTGCCCGCGGCCCTGCTCGCTTTGATGATGATTATCTTTCCGGAGATTACTTTTTTACATCCAAACCTACAAACAGTACCTCAATATATTTATAAAATGTTACATGTTCGGGTGTATTTAATAATATTATATACTTGTACTTGCAAGCATATGTGCTTACAACGCATAATCTAACATTATTTTGAGATATAATATTATAAGGAGATTCTTCGACCGAGCGAGAATATATATGCTCAGGCCGAAGCACACTTACTTTCATTTCAGCTGGTGTATGTATGATTCAGAATTGTAACGCTAATTGGTCCGCCACAATATCATTAATGTCAAGAGGTTAATCATAAGGTATATCGAGTAAGTGGGTAATAAAATAGTTTCAATATAATAACATCTGGCCCCTACTTAGAATAAGTAACGAATGAACTAATTTTGGAAGCGGTTAGAGGGGAAGCCTAGAGGAGCTTTTACTCATTTATCTGTGTATGTGCATGCGATAGTATCAAATTCTCGATAAAATGTAACTAACTTCTTTTGCTGGATATAATAACTTCTTCCACATTAATAGACATAATATTATGTTTGTTTTTATTTTCACATGCACATACATCTCTTAAAAATCAGCCCGTTTCACCAAGGCCCATCTGCTAAAATTTGTTTTAATCTTGAATCTCTGTCTATTTTTTATGTCGAGACCAAAAAAGTTGCGACATTCGGACGTGCAAAGACCTCGCACGAACAAAAGCAAAAAAGTGGTCGAAAACCGTCTCGGATGAAAAACAAAAAAGCCAAGGTTACGAAGGAGGTTGTATGTAAAAAAGTTGTTCTGTTTTAGTTCAACGTTTTTTTTTTGTAAAGCCTATACACGTATAGAATATTAAAAAAACATTGGTTTGATTACAGTAAAATTTTACCAATATTATAAATTATAGTGATTTATTTATTTTTAGTAATAATCCATGAATTAAATAGTTTATACAGTAAATGTGACAGCGCATAATATGGTTGCATAAACGCATATGCAACCAGTTGTATGAAAGAAGCAATAAAAGCGGTGTTAAAATGCTGTAATATTATATGAATATATTACAGCATTGAAGCATGAATATATTACATTATATTATATAATATATAATGAAGGAAGGGTACGCCAGCACACGCCAGGCACCTAGACCTGACATATTATTTTTATCAATCACACCACGTAACCTAGCCCCGTGGTAAGTTCGTAATAATGTGTTACGGGTAGTAGGAACGGAAAAAATACATAAATACATATATTTAAGAGATTTATATAAATACATAAACATATATACGTTTATGACCCGGTGCAGACATCTATATTCATCATACAAATCTGCATTTGGCGGGATTCGAACCCGCAACCGTTGCGTAGTGTCCAGTTGCCTGACCATTCGACCAGCCGGTCAACGTTTGAAACGACAATGCATAGAGTTTCCTGGAGCTAGAGGAATAGGACTTTTTTTAGGGGGCAATCGGACGTCGGTTCACCTGATGGTAAGTGGTAGCGACATCCACTGACACCCGCTACACCAGAGGGTTAGCAGGTGCGTTGCCGGCCTTTCAAATGGGAGTATATCCCCACCATGATTCAGACCTTGACGAGGCGGTGGGGCTCAGTAGCCCAGGGTGAGCCCAGCACTTTGGGCGAAGCTAATTGAGCCGAGGAGGCTCTTTGTACCCCTTTTATAAGAAGAGGGGACAAAAGACCAGAGGGCAAGGGGCGAGGATGGGAACCTCACCCAATTGTATGTATCCCGACGTTGGGAGGAGTTGTTCTGTGTTGCGGAACAACCCCTCTGTGGAGGTACCTTGCGGGACTGACTAGGCGACGTTGCCTATCGCGTGGTTAGGCAAATTATGTTCCTTAAAAATCCTACGACGACATAGTCATCCCATTATTTGATACTTATCTGACGTCTTCCTTGTAATAAACCATAATAGCACAGTAATTTGGAAGGTATTAGTACCATAACAAAGGTATCCTGCGGCGGTGTAATTACGGTGGACGAGGAAGTCTCGATCACGAGCACAAAGGTCGGCGTCTATTATGTTCATAAGGTAAGTCATTTGCTGACTATACATCTAGTTATACATGTAGTCATGCTAGAAGATCTAGTACATCTTTGGTTGTATAATAATTCCACGTGGGTTGTTTTGATTTTTTTTCACCCCCCCCCCAACCCCTCCCAACATCGGGAGAGTACAATGGGGTGAGGTTCCCGTCTTCGCTCCCTACTCCTTTGTCCTTTCTTATAAGAGGGGTACAAAGAGCCCCCTCGGCTCAATTTGCTTCGCCCAAGGTGCTGGACTCACCCTAGTCTACTGAGCCCCACCGCCACGACAAGGCCTGAACCATGGTGGGTAGAGCAGATATCCTGCCATAGACGACACTTACCTATTGCGTCCAAAACTGTCGAACTACAAAAACAAATTTCATAAAAAATTATTTAGAAGCTTATCCATAGGAGTCACCAAAAACAACATCGGATACAACCTAGTGCGTGTTTAGATTCATGTTGAATCTATTTGGAAGTTCTGAGGTATATGTATGTCACATTGCAGATTATTTTTATATGCCTAAGTAGTTTTAACTAATAATATAGGTAAATAAATAAAAATTCTAACGATTCATCATCACGTATAATAGATTTTAAAATATTTTAAGCATATACTTTTAAAATATAGATTAAATATGTATCACTATGACCTGGAGTGAGTACTTCTGTCCATGGAACCTCGCCTAAGAAGTATAGATCCATGCTGGGAAAATTTGGTCAAAACCTACAAAAATAAGGATCATGGCTTGATATGAACAGTAACAAATTGACTCGTACGTAAATTTACGTCAAAATCGATACAAAACATACTTTATATGAATATAAATTAGTCATTAAAACGGGTTTTTTATTGATGCGTTTCGAGTACCAATTAAATTGGCGTAAAATTTTACGGCCAACGTTACATCACATTTGTCAGAATTAAGACAAATCATGTGATCAAAGTCAGAAATACGGATTTATATGGAACTGTTATTTTATCACATAAAATATACCAACAAAACACAAGCGCGAGTCTGACTCGAGCGCTGAGGGTTCCGCAACGTGTTTATTTATTTATTTAACAATTTATGTACACTCAAAAACATACATAGTGAAATTGTGATAACAAACACTGGTACAAAGGAACTACTTATTCCATAAATAGAACTTCTTCCAGTAGTCCTACCACAGGAGAATTTGAATAATAATTGCAATATCAGTGTGCACATTATCATTGTGTTTAATTTATATAACTAATTAACTGTTTTCAGAATTGAAAGTGAAAACTTCTTTAGGCGCGGTAGGCATATTTTAGATGAGATAAAATCTTTGAACTCGCGACACCGCACACGAAACTCTGAAGACACAGTTTGACGCTTATATGACGTGGACTCGCGACACCGCACGCGAGACGCTGGAGACAGTTTGACGTTTGATTTATTTATATAAGATTATGCAATATATTATATTTGTTTTGCAAATTGTGTCGCTTCTAAATTATGTCATGCGGCCATTTTGTGCGCCGTTTAAATTGTATAGGTTGTCATAATCTTTTACAGCCTGTATATAGGTATTTGAATTTAATTGTTTTTATATTGTTTTCTAATGTTTGCGCGAATTTCACTCATTATAATGAAACAATTTTTTACGGATTTTATCGCGGTTTATTAAGATTTTTACAAGCCCGACGTTTCGGATACTTTACAGCAACCATGGTCACGGGAGGATTGTGGCCTCTCTTATATAGGCCAAACCAAAAGATCAATTAAAACTCGCGTTAAAGAATATATAGCTGACTTAAAACACCGTCGCTACACTAAGTCTGCAATCTGTGAACATAGTCTAGACAAAGCTCGCCATTATATTAGATTTGATAAACCACAGATACTCGCAAAAGAACACCGATTCCAACCAAGGATGATCCGCGAGGCTATTGAAATTAAAAAACATCCAAATTTCAATAGAGAAGATGGCTGGCTCTTACCACCTGCTTGGGATCCCATTATTAAAATAATTAAATCAAAAACCAAGCATAATATGCCACAGATTAAAGATGCAGTTAGCACTTTCTGCGTAGAGAGGACTAATTAAAATAATGATATATCATAGGGTAGTTTCGAATAACTTTGTAACATTAGGACATCTGTCACCTCAGTCCTCCCGTGACCATGGTTGCTGTAAAGTATCCGAAACGTCGGGCTTGTAAAAATCTTAATAAACCGCGATAAAATCCGTAAAAAATTGTTTCATTTAATTGTTTTGTTTTCACTTCTATCAGCAGTCCCTATGACTGGTTGGGTTGTTTTTTTATTTACTCATGTGTGTACTGGAGACCAAGTTGTTACCAAAAATGATTTTATGTCAACAGGAAGTACCCTATAGGTTTTGGTTTGACACGCTGGCAGACAGACAGACAGACAAACGGACTATCCTTTTTGTCATTTTGAGGGACGGAACCCTAAAATATTGTTTTCGGCGTAGTTTATTCATTTTGTTCTGGAAAAAGAAAAACCGGATGATTTGGGCTTGTATGTATGCGATTATCACTTACCGTCAGGTGACTCTATCAGTCTACAAATGGTACTGTAAATATAACGTGTAACATGATGGCCTATTCTGGGCCCTACCTGCTGAGGAAACTACTATTAGGTACTTAAAATATTTCCTACTCTTCCCGAGTTCTTCTGATTACATTCGTTGTGGGTCCCAAGGCAGTTTTAATCCCTCGGGTTCCTTGAGATCGTAACAAAGAATAATTTGGTGGTCACCGTGTCGATCCTGTCTATACAGGAGTCGTGGGGACGAGTGGGGGTACATGCCCGTAACTACATGGGAACCTGTTTAGCTTGACACTTGTGGACAAAGTATTTTGCACTAGCAGCTTCCCGAGGTTTTACCCGCGTACTTCCCACTGCCGTGGGAGTACAGGGATAAATTACAGCATATATGTTTATCTGATGTATAAGATATGCTTTTTAAAGTTTCATTAAAATCCATTAAGTAGTTTTTGCGTGAAAGAAGCATAATATATCCATACATCCTTGACTAAGGGACATCACTTAGGGACATTCAAGAAAAGAGCATACTCACATCTAAAAGGCCGGCAACGCACCCGCTGATCTCCTGGTATAGCGGGTGTCTGTGGATGTCGCTATTCACTTACCATCAGGTGAACCGACTGTCCGTTTGCCCGCTCTTCTATAAAAAAAAATCCCTACATTCTAACAACCTGTCGCGTTTATAATATTATATAATAGTAGGATGAACATTAATATTTATCGATTTTGTGATCATTGAGACTAGTTCAAATTCCAAAATGGATCATCATCATCATCATCATCATCTCATTTCCGTCCACTGCTATAAATAACTTTTTTAATGGACGCCCAACCAAAAATAAATATTAATCAAAATTTAATACTTTAATTAATTTTATCTTTGCTCAGGTCAGTAGGCAACGGAAGTTTCCCGGTAATGTAATTAAGGCGAGTTATGTAACATTTACTTTTTTGTGAAGTATAAGAGATGAATTTTCATTAATTTTTTATATAATACACACGCGGATATGAATCCGCGACCTCGCCGGTAAGGTTATTAGACGTGTGAAAACACGCACGATTTTCCGGGGTTCCGTGCTCAAATAACGGCAACCCAAATGGTGTAGGGATGGGGTGATTGAAAGGTCGCGGGTTCGAATGCGTCAAGTGCAAAATATTTATATGATGAATACAGATATCGGGAATATTGAAACCTGTATTCACAATTTATGTGCTCCGTATAACTAATACGATTTGTAACATACTGTATATAAATATAATAATCGTAAAAATATAGTAATAAAAAAATTATTATAGTAAAACTAAACTAGTCGTGGCGGTGGGGCTCAGTAACCTTGGGCGAAGCAAATTAAGTCGAGGGAGCTACTCTTTGTATCGTTTTTATAAGAAAAAGGGACAAAAGAGCTTGCTCCTCCAGCAAGAGTGTGCTGTCCCGATGTTGGGAGGGGTTGTTATGTGGTGCGGGACATCCCCTCTGTGGAGGTGGTGTCGGTCCTTGGTGGGGGGACATTGGTGACACTCGCCGGATTTTAGTGGGTAGAGCTGCGTTCACTTACCATCTTACGGGCGCAGTGAGCCCCACATAACCACCTGGGGAGTCCCCCTCCCTCCTCCGCTCTCCTCGTAATATGCACTATTTTGGCGGATTTTAAAAATAATGGAAAGCAATAATAATTATGATAATTTCACAGCTGTCTCTCAAGTAATTATTATTAATTACATATGATACAAACAGAAACACATAGATACTAATACAACAATGTCCACGGATGATCATGACGCTTAATTAACAACAAAACAGGTGTTACAACAATATGTTACACAAGAGGAAATAAATGAGACAATAAAACTAATCGACCACGTGATAATTGTCACGTTATATAAACGTTACTTAACCGGAGGTACACGGCACAGGTCATCTGGGTCTCAGGTTAATACAATAACAATTACTGTCGGAACTACTATTATATAATAAATAAGTACCTGGAAAGTTTTTTTTTTTTTTTTAATAAAATGACATTTTCTAAAAATGATTCCTAGCTAGATCGATTTATCGCCCCGGAACCCCCTATATACTAAATTTCATGAAAGTCGTTGGAGCCGATTCCGAGATATATATACAAGAATTGCTCATTTAAAGATATAAGATTAGAGCTGCCAATAGGAGGTCAAACGAGCAGTCGAAGCCTTTTGGCGACTATCGACATCCGCACAATCAGAGATTATTCCCTCCGTTTTCCAATCCCCCTAACGGGCCACCAGAAACTCATGAACCGCAAACGCGACAGCATAGCTGTCACATTACGCCGGTATTATGTGAGCGAGAGGTACCACCCCGGTTGTGCTGGCCCAGTCGGCTGCAAAGCAGTATGACACCACAATAACAAAATTTGGACTGTTTTATTGTTTACTGTTGATTATATAATAATTAAACCTGCTGTTTTGTAAAATTCAGCAAGTTGGCAGTTGGAGCCAACGGACAAACGAGCCCGCCAGATGATGAACAAAATTTCAGCTGGAACTAGTCCAGGCACCTCATGGTAAGTCACGGGAGAAATAAAGAAGATGGTGGTACTCATGCGGCCGCAGCACAGCGCAGCCCTCCCACCGGTATATTATATTCGAATTTGGTCGCAAATTCGGTTGATTTTCCGAATAATAACCGGAAATATACTTCGCCCGAGTTAACTTTCACAGTACCCGGATTAATGATTATTTAATTCATCGCTAATTCATTGTCCATCGGCGTCTGTAATACCAAAATCTACAGATAATTATTATTTTATATATATTATATGTCACTGAGTGATAACGTATCATTATATGGTCAAGCATTTGTTAATCTGATGATTAGTTTCGAAGATAGCCCCCCGCATGTAAACCAACAAATTTTATATTATGAGTATAGATCCGTATTCACAAACATTACCTATAATATCAGTATAGATTTCGTCAACAACGGAAACATTTCCTAACTGTTCGCGTCGCCGATCTTTTTGTCCGTCCGTCACAGCTTTGTAAACATCCGCTGTATTGGCCAACGATTGTCATTGTTGTATTGTCCGCTGAAATCATTTCGTTCTACATCATTCAATGTATTTGTTTTTGTATGAGTTCGTTCTAATGTGTGTTCGTTAGTTTTCGCAATAGAGGATAATTTTGGCAGCGAGATTTCATAGACTCATATGGAACTTTTTTAAGTGCTATAATATCTGCAGCTAGTGCCGTGCTGCTTTTCAGCCGAATTGGGTTAGCACAACCGGGGTGATACCTCTTGCTCACGTAACACCGGCGTCAAGTTACAGCTACATGTTGTTATTCTGAAATGCTTGGCTGGAACGCCCTATTCCCAAGGTATGATTCCCAAGGTATGATTCCCAATCTTCCATAAAATACCATACAAACGCTCTTTAAAAGCTTTTTTGAATTTATTAATTGGGAGCTTTTGAAAATTTTCTGGGATCGTATTGTAAAAGCGTATACCTTTAAAAGAATTGCTTAAATTTGTGAGTTTAATATTTGGTACATCTAGCCTGTGTCTATTCCGTATATCCCTACTATGATGGAAGTCTTCTAATGTTTGCGCGAATTTCACTCATTATAATGAAACAATTTTTTACGGATTTTATCGCGGTTTATTAAGATTTTTACAAGCCCGACGTTTCGGATACTTTACAGCAACCATGGTCACGGGAGGACCATGAAGAAAAATCTTAATAAACCGCGATAAAATCCGTAAAAAATTGTTTCATTATAATGATGGAAGTCACTATTTTTAGGCGACGTTGAGCACCATTAGATGGTGCGTCTGCAAGCTTGCCTTTCCAACTCACATAAAAAACCAGCAAGACTTTACGAATTAAACAATGAGGCCTTCAAAGCATAAGGCTCTGACTCTAAATATTTATAATTATTTAAGGTCAGACCTTGGCCGCGCGTGATGGTGGTACCATTTAATTACCATCCCGCCGCCATCGTCCTCGTGATGTGCCTTCAGTTGCAAGACACGCATTTCACATAAAAATATGTCGTGAAGTATAAAAAGAAGCGTGAACCCGCCATTTTGTTTACTATTTTGTTACATTTTGTTACTTTACAGCAACCATGGTCACGGGAGGACCATGAAGAAAAATCTTAATAAACCGCGATAAAATCCGTAAAAAATTGTTTCATTATAATGATGGAAGTCACTATTTTTAGGCGACGTTGAGCACCATTAGATGGTGCGTCTGCAAGCTTGCCTTTCCAACTCACATAAAAAACCAGCAAGACTTTACGAATTAAACAATGAGGCCTTCAAAGCATAAGGCTCTGACTCTAAATATTTATAATTATTTAAGGTCAGACCTTGGCCGCGCGTGATGGTGGTACCATTTAATTACCATCCCGCCGCCATCGTCCTCGTGATGTGCCTTCAGTTGCAAGACACGCATTTCACATAAAAATATGTCGTGAAGTATAAAAAGAAGCGTGAACCCGCCATTTTGTTTACTATTTTGTTACATTTTGTTACTTTACAGCAACCATGGTCACGGGAGGACCATGAAGAAAAATCTTAATAAACCGCGATAAAATCCGTAAAAAATTGTTTCATTATAATGATGGAAGTCACTATTTTTAGGCGACGTTGAGCACCATTAGATGGTGCGTCTGCAAGCTTGCCTTTCCAACTCACATAAAAAACCAGCAAGACTTTACGAATTAAACAATGAGGCCTTCAAAGCATAAGGCTCTGACTCTAAATATTTATAATTATTTAAGGTCAGACCTTGGCCGCGCGTGATGGTGGTACCATTTAATTACCATCCCGCCGCCATCGTCCTCGTGATGTGCCTTCAGTTGCAAGACACGCATTTCACATAAAAATATGTCGTGAAGTATAAAAAGAAGCGTGAACCCGCCATTTTGTTTACTATTTTGTTACATTTTGTTACTTTACAGCAACCATGGTCACGGGAGGACCATGAAGAAAAATCTTAATAAACCGCGATAAAATCCGTAAAAAATTGTTTCATTATAATGATGGAAGTCACTATTTTTAGGCGACGTTGAGCACCATTAGATGGTGCGTCTGCAAGCTTGCCTTTCCAACTCACATAAAAAACCAGCAAGACTTTACGAATTAAACAATGAGGCCTTCAAAGCATAAGGCTCTGACTCTAAATATTTATAATTATTTAAGGTCAGACCTTGGCCGCGCGTGATGGTGGTACCATTTAATTACCATCCCGCCGCCATCGTCCTCGTGATGTGCCTTCAGTTGCAAGACACGCATTTCACATAAAAATATGTCGTGAAGTATAAAAAGAAGCGTGAACCCGCCATTTTGTTTTGCGTATTTACGTGATATCTATGTAATAGTTTAAAAAGTGTTAGTATTGCGTCGCATTTAATATTGTAGATTAAAAAGAGTATATCGTCGAATTTAGTAAAAGATTTGTGGTAGCTCTATCACAAGTTGGGTTTAAAGTTCGATTTAACCAGCAACTGATGAGTGTGTAAAAAACTATACTAATATTATAGTAATTGTGGCAACATTTTATAATGAAACACTTTTTTACGGATTTTATCGCGGTTTATTAAGATTTTTACAAGCCCGACGTTTCGGATACTTTACAGCAACCATGGTCACGAGGTGTCATACGTCCTAATGTTACAAAGTTATTCGAAACTACCCTATGATACATCAATATTTAAAGTAGCTGTAAAGTATCCGAAACATCGGGCTTGTAAAAATCTTAATAAACCGCGATAAAATCCGTAAAAAAGTGTTTCATTATAATGAGTGAAATTCGCGTAAACATTAGAAAACAATATGTGGCAACATATTCAAAAAATATTCCACCAATATAATTTGCGACTTTAGATGTAGAGTCCGCGCACGATAAGTCTGTGCGCGGCGAATAGAGGAACTAAAATGACAATCTGCCATATTGCTCTTGACAGGTGATACTAGTGGTTAACGTTTTTATAAAAATTAAGGCATTATCCAGATACGCAATATCTGTCTGTATCTTTATACAACTTGAATAAAGATACAGAAAACAATTTAGGTGTCAGCAACCTACAAAAAGCAAAAAAAGAGGAAAACTGAAGTTATTAAAATTTGTTGTTTTGATGTTCAAATAAAAAGATCGATTTATAAATACTAGTTTTAATGTAAAATAAGACAAAACAAACCTCCAGACATCGACTATGATGTCGAACATCATTAAGTTTGACTAGCTGTTGCCCGCAGCTTCGCCCGCGTTAACTAAGATTCACAACTATATTCGGTAATTGTTTTCTAATGTTTGCGCGAATTTCACTCATTATAATGAAACAATTTTTTTTTTTTTTTTTTTTTTTTTTACGGATTTTATCGCGGTTTATTAAGATTTTTACAAGCCCGACGTTTCGGATACTTTACAGCAACCATGGTCAGTCCTAAAAATCTTAATAAACCGCGATAAAATCCGTAAAAAAAAAAAATTGTTTCATTATATTCGGTAATTTCGGATAAGTTACTCCTTATAAAATCAGCTATCTTCCAATGAAAGTCGCGTCAAAAATGGCCCAGCCGTTTCAGAGATTAACCGGTACAAACAGACTGACAGACAGACAGACAAAAATGGTAAAAAATGCTACTTTGTTATATGTACCCTGTATATATCCATATGCATCTAGTAAAAAGCGGTTGTTTTAATATTACAAACAGACACTCCAATTTTATTTATCTGTGTAGATAATTCAAGTAGTTTACAAAACAGGCTGTTGACAAAAGAGCAATCCCTACGTTTTTTCTCGATTTTCTTAAGGGGTCATTACAAACGATTTTTTTTCCAAAAATTTTATTAACTCTTTTTTTTTTTTTTAGGTCTATCAAGTGTCCCCACCATGGTTCAGGCCTTGTCGTGGCGGTGGGGCTCAGTAACCTAGGGTGAGCGGTGCACCTTGGGCAAAGCTAATTGGGCCGAGGGGGCTCTTTGTACCCCTCTTATAAGAAGAGGGGACAGAAGAGCAGGGGGCAAGGGGTGAGGATGGGAACCTCACCCTTATCGTACTGTCCCGACGTTGGGAGGGGTTGTTCTGTGGTGCGGGACAACCCCTCTGTGGAGGTGGCGTCGGTCCCTTGCGGGACTGACTAGCCGTCAAGGTGCCCTGTTTGTTTTCTAGATCCGGGGCACCTCACCAAAGGCGGCATTGGTGGCACTCGCCGGGTTTTAGTGGGTAGAGCTGCGTCCATTTACCAGCTGTCGGGCGCAGCGAGTCCCACATACCCGCGTGGGGAGACCCACTCCCCCGCGGGATGCCTCAGAGCATTTCCCGGCTTTAAAGAAAAAAAAAAAAAAGGTATTTCAAGTGTAAAAGTTGAACTACCTACGAAATTAAGATATTTTGGATAGTTAATAGAATCAGGCGTTACTTTGCGGAAATCCATTATATAAGATATTAAATTATATTATGTTAATTAGCAATTATCCCGCGAAACACGCAGTCTTTACAGCAAATGTGTGAGTGCACGCATATGCATGCATATAGCACCGCCCTCCTTTCCCACACTGCATATGCGTACACCCGCATGCACCACCACCCCGCATGCACCACAACCACAATAAAAGACCACCACCAAACAATCTACGCACGTTTCGCCCCGACACCGAGGCATCCTCAGGATGTCACTTAACGATTACTAATCGTAGAGTCTACATCCTGAGGATGCCTTCGATCCATCAATGATAATGTGGGATGAAGGTGAAAGGCGTAAAGGGAGATCTCCTGAGGCTGAAGCTGGCTGGCGTGGTGCGGAGGGGTGGGGGAGTGATGATAATGAAGTTCAGAAGGAGGCGTGTTCTGTCGGGGGTCACCAATGTGGGGATATAGGTGTGAGCCCCAAAGGGAGATCTCCGACCGAGCGAGATGGTATGCTCGGTCAGGCCGAAGCCCACTTGCTATCAATTAAGCCGTTGTATGTATAGCGACGAGCTGTGGAACTTTGATAGCGTGATTCAGTATTGTGGCGCTTATTGGTCCGCCACAATAACATCACTCATGGTACCAATACTAGTAATACATTTAAATGAGTCTACGAAAATAATATGCTGAAGTTAATGTTGAAAATTGTAGTAAAACTACTTTCAAGGGCTTTATTATGGTTTACTAGCTGGTGCCCACAGCTTCGCCTGTGCAGATTGATGATGATTATTTTTATAACCCATGTCCTAATCCAAGGTATAAGTTATTACCATTTCAACTTCATCCAAATCAGTTCAGCCGTTTTGCCGTGAAAGATCAACAAACATCCAAACTTACAAACTTTCTCCTCAATAATATTAGAAACATGACATTCGCGATGTTTAGAATAATGTAACCATCGTGTCCAAAGGTGAGAAATAATAGAAAGGTACATTGACATTTAAAATAAAATAACATAACAACAATAAGTCAAAACGTAACAACACAACAATAGGTAATACGTTGATATTTAGAAAAACAGATTGAACTCCACAATCATCTTAATAACGGAATAGATTACAGGTTGTACCAAAACGCCAATAACCAATTCAATTTAGAGTTGAGATAGATTTTATATAAGTTGCACCATCCAGTACTAATGTAATGAGATTCAGTAATTTAACGCTGTTACTGATGGAGTAATCTGTGATGTAATGATTATAGCTGATGATGAGCATGACTTATTGGCCCATTGTTATCTGACCGCAAATTAAGGAACTTTATTCGGATTTTAACCAATCTCGTACGGACTCTAGTTTCGATCTGAGACTTAACCGCTTTTCAGGTGTGGCGCTAGAGAAAGTTGAAGTTGCTCCATATTTCTTAGACAATACTTCGAATTCGAACATCTCCATAGAGAATAGAGAGAACTCAAAACTCTCTTGAAGTTGGCTTCAAACTTGATCAGTGTATAGGTCTGAAGAAATGTGACAAAATATTTGGTAGGTGTATGAAAAACTCGGTCAAGATTGGTTTTGAACTAAGTAAAACTCGAAATAAAATTATAATGACAAAAATCTGATCTTAGTGCAAACACAATAACACTGCCTGTACTGTCCTTTTTACGGCAACAAGCTGTTGTGAAACACATATTATGTATTAACACAGATAGGCCTCAGCGAAAAGAAATTCATGTCTATAAAGTTCTTATTATAACTTTGTAACACGCATGTCCATCAAATTATTTACAGATGATAAGTTAGATGATAATGATCATGATATGATGACTATAATTGCTTTGTTGTTGAACATTTTCTACTCCTTAGATCATTATAATATTATAAATGCTAGTTTAAAGTCTAAGTCTAGTCTAAGTTTAATCATAGGAAAACTTTTGCAATTTAATTTGATCAAACATTGACAGTACCATCTATTAGGTATTTACCTATTAAATTGCCGTTTTGTATGAAAAAATTTAAACAATTTTTTTAATGTATTTTTTATTTGTATTAATCGAAGTAATCACTTATGCAAACATTGCATCTTTTCCAACGCAGTGGCAGTTTATTGATGCCTTTCTTAAAGAAATCAGCTGGACGGGAGGCAACAAATTCTTCAAAGGCATTTTGTACTGCCTCTCGGGTATTGAAATTTTTTCCCGCCAAGAAGTTATCAAAATTCTGGAAAAAGTAGTAGTCTATGGGCGCAAGGTCTGGTGAGTAGGGCGGATGACGGAGAGCTTCCAACCCCAGTTCTTGCAATTTAGAGATCGTCTACTGTGCAGTATCAGGTCGCACGTTGTCGTGCAGGAGCAGCGGAGACGAGCGATTGACCAATACTGGTTGGAGATGTGCCAGCTTCCCCATCATTATGTTCAGTTCTTCATAGTACACATCTGCAGTAATGCTCACCCCGTTTGGTAAGAAGCTGTGATGAATCACACCGGCGCTAGACCACCAAACAGTGACCATCACTTTTCTAGTTTTCGTTTAGGGCAATGTTTAGGTGCTGAACCAGGATCCAACCAACTTGCTGAGCGCTTGCGGTTATCAAACAGAATCCATTTTTCATCGCAGGTAACAATGCGGTTCTAAATTCCTTCATTTGTGTATCTGTTGACCAGTGCAAGGCACGTCTCGACGCGTACTTCGCGCTGGCGATCATTGAGTTCGTGGAGGACCCATTTGTCAAGCTTTTTTACCTTGCCAATTTGACGCAAATGGACCAATATTGTTTTGACGCTAACGTCGAAAGCTGCTAATTCATCCGTAGATTGTGTATCATCAGCTTCCACAATCGCCTTTAATTCGTCATTGTCGACCAAAGTCTTCGGATGACCGCGAGGTTCATTTTTCAGGTCGAAATTTCCAGAACGGAAGCGAGCAAACCAATAACAGGTGGTGCGTTGGTTTTTAGTGTTAGCTCCGTAATCGTCGTTGATGTTGCGAGCC
This sequence comes from Helleia helle, assembly GCA_963853865.1. NCBI lineage: Eukaryota > Metazoa > Arthropoda > Insecta > Lepidoptera > Lycaenidae > Helleia > Helleia helle. The sequence continues at coordinate 1,772,443 of OY971425.1, read as the reverse complement.
GCTTGTGTCGCGTTGCTGCCACGACGGTACTCATATTCCATAATTACTCGAATTCTTAACGTATCCATGATGACGAAAAAGACTGAAATGCGATGAAAATGTAACACTAATCAATAAACAAATGACTACTTTTGGAAAAAGAATTCATTGTTTTTAAAATAAAATTAATTTGAAATTAGAATTCTTAGCCAAACAAAAGTTATTTTGATTTGAAATGGCCAGTACTGCAGAACGGCAATTTCATAGGTAAATACCTATAATAAACTCTTTCCTCGTAAATATTAAAGTCCACGCCAACAAAGTGCAAAATCAATCATAGCCCTCAGTTAATAATTCGCCTGACTGGCCACTTTAGTCTAGACCTAGATGTTATTGAATAACGAAAACTCGTTATGGTTCGAAAGTAATCACTGGACGTGATTACTTTCGTCACAATTATAAAATTCTAATCAACGATGACAGTTACGTGATTACTTTAAAAAATCGTTGGTCAAACTGTTGGGTGCCCTGCAGCTAAAGGCAACAAGGTTCAAAAAGGTTTTACAGCGGTATACCAGCGCAGTAGCGGGGAGTGCCGGAAGTCCCACAAATCCCGGGGACGACAAATCCTGGGGATGGCCAGGTGAATAAGCAAAGCATTATCACTGCGACAGCAAAAGAAGGTGAAACTGCTGTTGTGCTAGATCCGAGAGCTGGTTTGATTCCCGGTATGGGAAGATAGATCTCGTTAGCCTTCACCTGTGAAAGGGGTACGCCACCGCACTCCGGTCCATCCTGCCTGCTTTTTTTATTTAGGTACTTTATATTTTGACCGACCGTAAAACTATAGGTATCGATTTTTATAGCTCAATATTAAGGAACCCCGAGCATTTCAAGGTCATCTCCTTTTTTAATATCCCCATATACCTTTATGTATGAACACAATATGCCTATTTCGAATTAGCACTTCTCGCTGGAATAAGATAAAAACGATAATATAGATTTTTTTTAATTCTCGATTAAAATATTTACATTTTCACAGGCATCATTAGAGAAATATAAAATACTAGCTGGTGCCCGCGACTTCGTCTGCGCAGGATAAGAGTTTAGTTTTCTTATAAAAAGTATCCAATGTTACTTCTAATACCTCCAAGAATATATATGTATACAAAGTTTCATGATGATCGGTTAAGTAGTTTTCGCGTGAAAGCGTAACAAACATCCACGCTTTCACATTTATAATATTAAGTAAGGATAAGCCTTATAAATACTTCACTTACCATATACATATGCAAGATTCGAATATTATTATTTGAAAAAAGGTTTTTTTCGCTAATGATCCGGGAAATGTGTTTTACCTGAAACAATATTAAAAATATAAATAATTATGTCACTTGAACTCACTCGATTTTCAGCAACTCTGTCGCGAGTAAACATTTGGGTACATCATCGTCATCATCATCAGCCCCTATACGTCCACTGCTGAACATAGGCCTCCCTCAATGAACGCCAAGACGACCGATCCAACACGGACCTGCCACTGCACGAAGATCTTCTGCACGATGGTCTTGACCGACCAACACTTCGTCTACTTAAACGCGGTAGACTTTGGGCACTTACCATCATTTACCGAAAATTGTGTGTATTAATTGCTTAAACTCACAGTCTGCCTAATCAATTCGCTTACAAAATTAAATTAGCGATATATACAACAATTTTCGTTATCATTGTAATTTATCTAAAGGCATACGGGGACATCACGAAGGCTTCGTCAGTTCATTTATTAAATTAATACTATTCAACAAAAGATTGACGTTTGAATAGATCCCTTAATTTAATAAACCATATTTAGTTTGTCATGGACATGCTAGTAAGAAGTACAGCAAAAAATATGTAATTTTTATACATAAAATTCTTCTGTATTATGTTTGTAACTTCGCTTAAACGATTTTGTTCAAATTTTGTATTTATTTGAGTAGGTCCATGAATAAAAACCTACCAGTCACAGGGACTGCCGATAGAAGTGAAAACAAAACAATTAAATTCAAATAAATACCTATAATACAGGCTGTAAATGATCATGACAACCTATACAATTTTAACGGCGCACAAAATGGCCTCATGACATAATTTAGAAGTAACACAATTTGTACAAATATATAAATAAATCAAACGTCAAACTGCGTCTCCAGCGGCTCGCGTGCGGTGTCGAGAGTGCACGTCATATAAACGTCAAACTACGTCTCCAGCGTTTCGTGTGCGGTGTCGCGAGTTCAGAGATTTTATTTTATCTAAAATATGCGTACCGCGCTAAAAGAAGTTTACACTTCAAAAAAATACTATAGTTATCACAAAACACAAGTTATAACTTCGGGCAGTACGACGTCTGTCGGATCCTCTAGTAGATTTATAATGGTTATGTAATCTGAAATTAAAGTTAGTGTTTTTTTGCGAGATCCCAGCATCATACTAAAGGCAAAAAGTATAATGACTATTATTTTTATGTCGAGCGGTACGCAACTATATACCTTTAATACTTATAATGAAACACAAGTAAAGACGATAACTATATGTCCCATTCCGGGGCACAAGTTTCCTACTCGAAATCAGGCGAGATGTGAGACCAGAGGTGGCGAACCAATAGCAGCTGGCACGCCTGCCCTTGATAGCACGCGAACCTATATTTTGGGCACGTCACTCTGAAGTATTAGATAGAGGCTTATTAGATGCGCTCTTACCACACTTTGTGTGCAAATGTGTGATCGGTGGGAAGAGTGATTATATAATTTTTTTTTAGAGTTTTGAGTTAATAGCATTAGGTATTAATTTTGGCCCAATAATAAGAAGTTAAAATTATTGGATAACACACAAATGTTTTTTAGACATAAGGCACGTTGATGCATAAAGGTTTGCCACCACTGTGTTAGACCATAGTTGACCTTTTTTTTTTGGACACACCACACCTGGGGAGTGGGTCTCCCCAGGTGGGTATGTGGGACTCGCTGCGCCCGAAAGATGTTAAATGGACGCAGCTCTACCCACTAAAACCCGGCGAGTACCACCAGTGCCGCCTTGGTGAGGTGCCCCGGATCTGTTAAGCTAACAGGGCACCTCGACGGCTAGTCAGCCCCACAAGGGACCGACGCCACCTCCACAGTGGAGTTGTCCTGCACCACAGAACAACCCCTCCCAACGTCGGGACAGTACAATGGGGTGAGGTTCCCATCCTCACTAGTGGTGGTTAATATAACGCATAGCGCCATAACGTAGCGCGCTATTCATACTCAACGTATAGCGTACGCCATATAAATTCCTATTCGGCGCTATAACGTAGCGCCTCGCTACATTAGGTACGTAGCGAGGCGGCTAGCTTAGGCCGTAGTTATAACTTTATAACATTCGAACTACACCAACGTGCTAGATCGTAGACGCTAGACGTTATAATTTAATATTATAGTTTATACGTCAGTCAGCGTCGAACGTGCGCTAGCGCTATGTGTCGTGCGCTATCCCGGTCGGCTCACGCGAGTTACGTAATTCTGGTCTTGCGACTACACGTTATAATATAGTCTATAAAATAGCGCGCTAGAAAAATATAGTTTATAGTCCATAGCACGTTATCATAAAATAGTTTATTTGCACACCACTAATCCTCACCCCTTGCCCCCTGCTCTTTTGTCCCCTCTTCTTATAAGAGGGGTACAAAGAGCCCCCTCGGCTCAATTGGCTTCGCCCAAGGTGCTGGGCTCACCCTAGGCTACTGAGCCCCACCGCCACGACAAGGCCTGAACCATGGTGGGGAGATCATAGTTCACCTAGGTTATAAACGCTGATTCAATGCGGACGATAAACATTAACACCCTCAAAATAATTTAATCTCAGCAGTCATGCAGTATTACCTAGTTGGAGATTATAAACATTTTCCCATTTACTATTGAGTAGCAAAGAATATAAATCATACATACATTATCATCATATTAATCATACATACATTTGATGATTATTGTTTGACATATGGGTTAGGACCAAATTTTTGACGGATTCAGATAGACTGTGGTGTCCGGTTCATAAGTGACCAAACTTAGTGTACTTTACATGCTTTAAAACAATGTTGGGCATTTGATTATGTTATCTATCAGTATTGTTAAGAGTCTCACTAATCAAGTAACTAAAATTAAAGCTTAATTTTCTCAAAAAAAATGCAAAACCAAGCTCCGTGTCTTTTTACGCCATACAAACTACGCATGTCCTTGTTTGACTACCTATGAATATTATTGTCGCTGGTTTTTTTTAACGTAAGCTACCATTTATCTTTTAATATTATTAGAGTCTTATAAACACCAGCTATCGTTTTTATAAGCATTAGCAAAATAAACATTGTTATTCTAGTTTTTACAAGTAATTTTATAAACGCCCCAAAATTGTTTCCGTTGTAATACTCCTGTTGTGCGACACCATAATTTTGAAACCAAAAAACCTACTTTGGAATTTTCTTGATTATTTAGTGGTGCAACATCGGTTTCAAGTGCTGGCAACAAAATCGGGATAAACCGCCATGTTGTTTAATTGTCATTACGCATTTTGTGTGTGTCATCAGCACGTGTCGTTAAGATTTCCGGACTTACGGTGAGTAAATTATTAATATTTTCTATGATTTTCTAGATATAGAATTATATTTATAAAGCTTCTTTAACTTCTTTGTCGAAAGGCATGTCGAAATTTTCGATTCTTGGTTAAATTTGTGAATTTTTACAACTTTTAGGTTACGTCGTGAATAAATTTTATTCCACTGTGAGATTTGTGACACGAAATTGTGCGACGTGTCACAAGGGAAATTTCTAAAGCTATGTTTACAATAATTCAACTCCATTTAGCTACCTACGAATATGATTCGAATTATTGCTTAAATATTAATACATTATTTTTACCTTACTATGCCGAAACTCAAAAGGAGTCTGTAATTTACCTCCTAGATGCTCTATAAACATCATTAGATCCGCCGCTGTTCCGCGAGGTGATACTGGCTGTTACTATAATACTCATAGAATGGAGTGTGTATTTTAATAATTAGTTAAATTTTTGGCAGATCTTTGTCACACTATATTTTCTTGTATGTTCCGCTCTCCGTAAGGCTCTTTAATGTTTTAATAGTAAATTGAAAATACCTAGGTACTTTTGAGCATGTTGCTATAAAAGTTTTTTTTTGATCAACTACTTGAGAGCATGAGTCATTCTAGCCTAACGCTGCCGTTTTAGTAAGTTAGATTTGAAGTCATTCTGATAGGTTTAAAAAGCTTTATCTCGGTCCCTTTTGTGAGCTAACGTTTGACCAAGTTTTTTTTGCAGACCTTGTTTCTTTTTTTTTCAGATGCCTTTATCATCGGCAGAAAGATGTCGCAAGTACAGAGAAAAACTAAAACAAGAAAATCCAGAAAAAATTGAAGAGATGAAAAAGAAAAACTTGGAAAGAACCAAAGCTAATAAAAGAAAAATAAGCGTTATGAGCGAAAATGAAAAACAAGACGTAAGAAAAAAATGGAGGGAAGCTAAACGTAAAAACCGCAATGAAAATAAATCACTAGTAAACGAAACTGAAAGAGCACGTCGTCGTTATCGTAGCCAAGTAGGGAGAGAAAATAAAATACTAAAAGAAAAACTTGAGAGTCTGCGGCGAAAAAATGACATGAAATTCAGTTGAAATCCATTATCCAAATGAACTGACACCTAATACTAAATCTAATATTTTCATTGAGAAAGAACTTCCAGATATTTCAGAGGAAGCTAAAGAAAGAGTTAAGCAAAGACTTTTACAGCAGAATGTTCTTGAAGAGTCCTTAAAAGAAACTTATAAACATAATAAATCATTCCAAGAAAGAAAATTTTTGAAGAAGCTCACGAAAACTGAAACAAGCAAGAAATATACCATGAAAACAAACCTGGCAAAATTTTTAGGGATAAACAGTGGAGTTTAAAGGTACTACAATATTAAAACAATGAGACTAAAAACAGCATGTAATTTGAAAAAAATCTTCGAAAGAGATGACGTCAGTCGTTCAAAATATAGTGTTATGCAAGAAGGAACAGGAAGTAAAGCGAAAAAGAAAGGTAACAGTGAAGTGAAAATCCTCGCCGATGTAAAGGATACGCCTGAAAACAGCAGATATTTTAATCTTATAACATGTGGAAAGCTCACAGAAATAGGACTAAACTTTGATATAAGTTTAGGAAAAAAATCATTACCTGGTAGTCAATCGGAGAAAGAAAATCATGAAAATATATATTTAAATCCTACTCCGTCCGGTTCTGGAGTTAATTTCGCAATAAAACAAGAAGCTAATTTAGAAAATAATGATTTTTTGATAAATGACATTGTTTTAGTTAGATACTACGTAAGAAAAATATGGAAGTACTATATAGAATTTGTACAGAAAATTCATAACGAAAATGTCTTACCATTATTTACGATCTCCTTCCTGTAAAAACTGTAAAATCTCCTAGACTTAAATTCTATTTACCAAAAAAAGTTGATCTCGATTTATTATTTATTATTACTAGGGATTCGCTTGTTAAAACAGTAAGACTATTGCAAGATTACAAAGATTTCTTTTTGTTTGATGATTTCGACGAAGTTTATTTTGTGTAGCTATCTTTTTTTTAACTTTCACGATATCTCTAAAAATATGATTGATATAGTTTGCTACGCATAGTGGGTATTGTAAATTAAAGTAATAGTAATATTATGTAGATCAATGACTGATTAGTTTTTTAAAAGACTTTGTTTTTTTTTTGTTTTTAATTAAAGTGTTATGACATCATTAGTGTGGTAAGAAAAATTAAAACTAAACACAAATATTTTTTAGTTTAAAATAAGCACAATAAATACTATTAATAAATGTAATGTTGTTAGTGTATTTTGGATTTTATTTGAGTTAGAGAAGTTTTGGGTTTGTTATTTTATTTTTACTGCTTATTAAATATTTCTTGATTTTTTTAAATTTTTTTATTTATTCCACTTACCTACCTAAAATCTCACGACTATATACACACACCCTAATAATTCCACTGTGCTACATTTATTTTCTAGTGTGACACATTCCGTTGTGATTTCCGTTATGCGATTACGTCAAAAATTTGGTCCTCACCCATATAGCGTCATCACTAATAGGTGAATAATGATTATTTGCTACCCTCAACATAAGTATCAATTTATTTTTGAAAGTGAATTGTGACTAGCATTAGATACTTTTTTTTTTTTTTTTTTTTCGCAGGGAAATCCTTATAGATGCAGCCAGGATCTTTGGGTAGATCCTGACCCAATGTGGGACTCGCACCTGGGAGTGCCCACCCTAACTAAAACCACTGCGAGCGCCTTCAGCCGCTTCTTGAGGGTCCCGGATATGCAGGCAACAAACAGGATCACCTTAGCGACAGGCTGGCCCCGGCGAAGACCAGACTACTTCTCATAATTGGGGACTGCCCGGCCGCTACTAAGCAGTCCCGACGACGTCGTGCCATACAGACCCAGGTTCCCATCCTGAGCCCGACACGAACACAGGGGCGTTACTGGAGGCGCATTAAATAAAGCCTCCTACGCACCCCCGTTCGTCGCCCGCGGGAGGAGGCCTCGTCGGCGGCCTCCTCTCTCACCCGCTCGTCGGCCTCCTTCCGGGACATTACTGTCTCGCAGAAGGAGACCATCGCCGTCCAGGACTCATCGTCACCGAGCATCGCGGTGATGACGCTCGGCAGAGACAAGTCTCCTCCGATGACTGATGTCAGACTGTGACGCAGCGCCGCCCATCTCGGGCACACCTCAAGAGTGTGCTGGGCCGAGTCCACCGCCGCGCCACAATCGTGACACACTGTCAAAGGCTCCCTGCGGGCCGTCCGGCACAGGTACTCACCAAAGCAACCATGCCCGGTGAGCACCTGTGTCAGACGGAAGGTGAGGGGTTTGCGCTTACGGCGCATCCACCGCTCAAGGACCGGACGCAGAGCAACCGTCAGGTTTTTGCCATACGGCTGCTGCGCCAGGTCCTCCCCCCACCTCCGCATTAACGCCTCGTGCCCTAGTCGGCGAACCCGCAGGATCCCGTCCAGCGTAAGGCTCTCACCGAGACACCTCCTATCCGAGACATAGGAGTGCATCTCGGCAAGAACCTCTGCCACGAGCTCCCACGGGGGGTCACCGGCCAGGGCAGTGGCTGCTGCCCACGAAACCGTACGGTACCCCCGGATCACTCTTACCGCGATGACCCGCTGCGCCGACCGCAGCCGGGCCTTATTCCTCCCAGTAAGGTGATCCGCCCAGATGGGTGCACCGTACGTCGCCATAATACGGCAGACTCCGGAGTATAGCTGCCTGCAGGCGGCGCTGGGTCCTCCGAGGTTCGGGAGGAGTCTGCCCAGTGCACTTGCCGCCTTCACGACCTTCGATCCCAACATGGAGAAATGTGGGCCGAAGGTCCACCCTCCGTCAAGGATGAGCCCCAGATATTTGATATGGGGGCTCATCCTGACTCTCACCCCTCCGACCTGGAGGGCAGCCCCCGGTGGGGTCCTTTCCGCCCGGTCCCGCGGAAGAGAAGGGCTTCGGTCTTCTCAGGTCTGACGCGAAGCCCTAACCTCTCTATGCGACTGATCACGAGGTCGATCCCGACCTCGGCCAGCCGCGCCGCCTCCTTATAGCCTCGTCCCCGGGCATACACGAGGGTGTCATCTGCGTAGCATATCACCCATCCCGGGGAGGAGGCGGCCTCGCAGGACCCAGTCGTAGCCGATGTCCCACAGGATCGGACCAAGAACCGATCCCTGTGGAACACCGCACCCGACTGGCCACCACTCTACGGACCCACTCCGGTTCTCGCAGGCTACCCTCCTCCCGGAGAGGTACGCCTCCAACAGCCTCTTTAGATACGGGGGCACTCCGAAGAAATTCAATGCCTCCCGTATCACACTGTGAGGGAGGCTGTTGAAGGCGTTCGCGATGTCCAAAGACACCGCGACCACCACCTCCCCTCTGTGTTCCGCCTCACCCGTCACCGCCCGAAGGTGTTTGAGGGCGTCGACGGTCGACCGGCGTACCCGGAACCCAAATTGGGACCCTGAGAGTCCCGGTCCCGGGCCCTCCTCCAGGTGCTGAACGAGCCGGGAGGCCACTATGTTAGCCCCTTCAACCTTTGTCCTTTGCACCTCAGTGAAAGGTCACATCCGGGTGAAACCTGACCCGACAACATGATCATCATACTTCCCTCCACGCTTCACAGCCCAGTGACCGGATCGATAGTGTTACGATTTTACATGTAGTGTTAAGTGATCCGAATTCGTACCGGATGGACGTGGGTTTGATTCCCGTCAAGTTTATGAAAGTCATTATTAATTTATAAATATTAATTAGATAATATTAGTGGGTGCACTTGGTGCCGCGCACCTTTACGTATAAATAACAATTCTTATTTCTCCCGTTTCGGTAAGAACAGTATAACTGGCAGCGAGACCTTACTGCGTCTCAGGATAAGAACACATATGGGGATATGAGGTGGAAGCCCCAAGGGGAGATTCTCCGACCAAGCGATACATATGTAGATATCTTGCCAAAGTCTAGTATAGCTAAGCATAGAGTAAATACGTTCATACAAGTGTCATTGCAAGTATGGATGTAGGACGTCCGAAAAAAATCATCTCCGAAACTAAATGATGTGAACAAATTTTTCATTAATACAACACTTTTTTTTCTTTAACACCGGGAAATGCTCTGAGGCATCCCGCGGGGGAGTGGGTCTCCCCACGCGGGTATGTGGGACTCGCTGCGCCCGAAAGCTGGTAAGTGGATGCAGCTCTACCCACTAAAACCCGGCGAGTGCCGCCAATGCCGCCTTTGGTGAGGTGCCCCGGATGTAATGAGCAAACAGGGGACCTCGACGGCTAGTCAGTCCCTCAAGGGACCGACGCCACCTCCACAGAGGGGTTGGCCAGCACCACAGAACAACCCCTCCCAACGTCGGGACAGTACAATGGAGTGAGGTTCCCGTCCTCCCCCCTTGCCCCCTGCTCTTTTATCCCATCTTCTTATAAGGTACAAAGAGCCCCTTCGGCTCAATTAGTTTCGCCGCAGGTGCTGGGCTCACCCTAGGCTACCCCCACTGCCTCGTCAAGGCCTGAACCATGGTGGGGATTAATACAACGCTACGTTTGATCATTATCAATCACGTTAACACTCCTAGCATCAGCTAGAAATCTAGTCTACTGGGGCCTTGTAAGTCATTATTACTTTTAATCATCTTACTAATGTAATAAAGGGGAAAGTTTGTAAGTTTGGATGTTCGTTGATCTTTCACGGCCAAAAGGCTGAACTGATTTGGCTGGTGAATGGTGATGGCCTATACCTTGGATTAGAACATAGGCTATAAAAAAATATATCATCAATCCGGATACGGTTGCAAATCTAAGCTAACGCAGGCGAAGCTGTGGGCACCAGCTAGTATACCCAGAAAGCTTGGATGGGCCATAATATAAAAGTCCCACATAGTCGACCTTCAAGTGGTCGTGTACCCCAGGTGCGGCAGTCACCTCACGAGCACCAGCACCCGACCTTACTATTACCTGAACTCTGCCCTATTGTTGCCTTATGTTACGCGCTCGAGCGATTGTACAAAATATGTGAATAGTTAATTAATTATTTTTGTCATAAATTTCAACAGCATAAAATTCAAAGTGCTTATTTTTGCTCGTAAAAGGCCAGTTTTTACATTATGAAAGTTCTATAATTATATATATTTTTAGTAAGATTTTAGATGAACATGGCTATTTTCACTATTAAGTATTAACTATTAAAACCATTTACCGTGTTTTTTATTTCTTTGCGGAGATCCATATTTTGACAATTAGACATGACGTGTAACAAATCGCTTGCTCTCATCTCTTGTACAATATAATTCTAGATCGTGCCATATACATTTATCAACGTTCATGCTAGATCAGGGGACATGCCGAGCGTCGTTTCGTACGTACATACATACACATTCACACAAACACTCACATACACGCATGCATACATCACCATCACATTGCTTACATTCTAACATTCACACACACGTGAATTCACACAACATACAGAACATACACACACATTTACACATGCATAAAAACATAATAAATCACATCACCAAGTTGTTATGTCAACAGAATATGATCGTGGTTCCAAAGTGTTTTGTCAGTTAATTTTATTAACTTAATTTTATTTAAGGTTAAGCTCCCATGACATGATTTTGGGAATCTTTGCTCTCATACAAATTGTATGAGTGTGAATGAGTATTCTTTTTTCGGTTTCTAATCTAATATAATTCTGTAAAATCAATACCTAATTTTAAAAAAAAATGGAATTTAAGGATTAAGTCTATGTATACATTTAAAGGCTTTATACGCTTTTCCAGGTCCCAGTAAAGGTTCAAAACCTATCTATAAAAAAATACAATAAGTATAGCAAAAGATTTTATGGAAGATACCTTGGGAATAGGGCGTTCCTCCCCCCCGTCATGTGAACCATTGCCCTGCCTTGCAGAGCCTGCCTTGTGGCATAGGGGCCTAGGGTGAGCCCAGCACCTTCGGCGAAGCAAATTGAGTCGATGGAGCTGCTATTTGTTCCCCTCTTATAAGAAGAGGATACAAAAGAGCAGGGGGGCAAGGAGCGAGTATGGGAACCTCACCCCATTCTACAGTCCCGACGTTGGGAGAGGTTGTTCTGTGTTGCGGTACAACCCCTCTGTGGAGGTGGCGTCGGTCCCTTGAGACACTTACCTACTAGCCGTCGAGGTGAAAATGGCGACATTGGTGGCACTCGTCGGTAGTTTAGTAGGTAGAACTGCGTCCACCTTTCCGGCGAAGCGAGTTACACATACCCGCCTTGGGAGATCCACTCCCCCGCGGAATGCCTCAGAGCATTTCCCGGCGTTAAAGAAAAAAACGGTAATTCATTTATGTTTTGCCAATCCTGAGACATAATACGTTAAGTCTCTGGGAATTAATTACACTGCCTGTCTTGCCCTTCTCTCCGAAACACATCGTGGTTCACGGGAGTAACAAGCAGGATGATAGTACCTATGCAGCCGGGAGCGCTGCACAGCTCAACCCTCACACCCTTTTAAACTAACGAACCTGAAGTTTCATACATAAACATAAGGTCTATATTTACGTATACACTTCTAATTATAATATAGTTCTAGTAAGCCGTTATCAACACACCTAATTAAGTTAAAAAGGCTCAAACGCTTCCCTCAAATGCCGGACATCATAACGATAGTCGGAGGTAATCTGCGTTAACTACATAACTAATTACTACCAGTACCTAATTACCGAGTCTTCATCAAGATTACCTCGAACCGGCTCTGAAACATTGTTATTTTGTAGTGAAATTTTTGGTGGTTCAGATTTGAAACCCGTTGAAAGCGACGCAAACAGGACAAATGTTTAGGATATTTTTTGCACTCCTTTTTCATCTTCTTCTAGCGCATATGAAAGGCACACAAGTTTGTGAAAAACGCTAAAAAAGAGACAAACTCTTGTAATTACACTCTCTTATAAATTAAATATAATACAAATACATTTTCATATCAGGCAGATAACGATTTCATGAACTGTATAAAATTATTTTCCTATAAAACAGTAGGTAACCCATAATCACTGGGTGTTAATTAAACAGGTTTCTTTTTAATATCATTAATCGCCTCCAGAAATGTATGTTGCCTTCTAAATTACTAAGTCAGCCACAATTAACGAGCATCTAAATAATACTATCTTAGCCACTAGTTATCTTCTATGTAAACCACTCTAAATACAACTCAGCATGATGGTTATTTTTTAGCATCTAAATTTGTAACATGCATTCTAACAGTAAACTTCTAAAATACTATTAAATGACATCATAACATATATTTAGCTTCTAATTTTTAAACTCAGTACGTTTAAAATGTATCATCCTATAATAATATGGGATGAGTTACATGATTGACAGTTACATAATTGAGACATTACGTTGAAACTGTAAAACGTAAAATGGTGACGAGATATAATATCCGTGGCGAAGTTAGTAAATTATGTGGCAATGTATAAATAAGAAGGACAAGTCACAATAATTGATGATCTTTACTTGACGCTTTCTATAGAATATTTAGTTGGCGTTGTAAAAAAGACGAATTCGTTTATTAGAAGATATGTCATTTTCCCGTTGCTTAGTTATAAAATTAGAAGTTTAATCACGTGTCCAAGAAATAATTTTGTGGCTAGACTTATAATTTCCCGTCTTTTTCACTTCTTTTTCGCGAGTCTCAATATTTCGGCACGTCCACGAAGTTCAACTTTTGTATAGGTATGGCAATCGGTCACTTCAGGGTTAGCGACAGTTTTAATAATGGATAATATAACCATAGGAGTAAATTAACAGGGTTATCAGTTCTCTCGTGTTTACGATTCTGCATGATCTTTACTTGACGCTTTCTATAGAATATTTAGTTGGCGTTGTAAAAAAGACGAATTAGTTTATTAGAAGCTATGTCATTTTCCCGTTGCTGAGTTATAAAATTAGAAGTTTAATCACGTGTCCAAGAAATAATTTTGTGGCTAGACTTATAATTTCCCGTCTTTTTCACTTCTTTTTCGCGAGTCTCAATATTTCGGCACGTCCACGAAGTTCAACTTTTGTATAGGTATGGCAATCGGTCACTTCAGGGTTAGCGACAGTTTTAATAATGGATAATATAACCATAGGAGTAAATTAACAGGGTTATCAGTTCTCTCGTGTTTACGATTCTGCATGATCTTTACTTGACGCTTTCTATAGAATATTTAGTTGGCGTTGTAAAAAAGACGAATTAGTTTATTAGAAGCTATGTCATTTTCCCGTTGCTGAGTTATAAAATTAGAAGTTTAATCACGTGTCCAAGAAATAATTTTGTGGCTAGACTTATAATTTCTCGTCTTTTTCACTTCTTTTTCGCGAGTCTCAATATTTCGGCACGTCCACGAAGTTCAACTTTTGTATAGGTATGGCAATCGGTCACTTCAGGGTTAGCGACATTTTTAATAATGGATAATATAACCATGGGAGTAAATTAACATGGTTATCAGTTCTCTCGTGTTTACGATTCGGCATTAGTGGTGACGGCATTACGAATACATATAATGTAAAAAATCGAGCTCCGCGAAATATGAGTGATAAACTTGGTAAATATCCCGTTTTAATATAAATTAATACTAAATAATCAAGTTAATAACCACTAAGAATTCTCAATTTTAAATGACAAAATGCAGTAAGCGTTTTTTTTAATCTTTTATAATTTATTCAGCCTAAAATGTTTTTTAAATTTGTTTCTATAAACACACTGACGACCTTTACCACAACATATACTTGTTACATCGGAAAGGTTAATATGTCAAAAAAGTTGTTTAACCAGATCTAGTTGAGTCATCGTAATTATATAAGATAATTAAATATGGCGCTCGAAACGTCAATATAAATCTCGTATTTATATTACATCGATGGACATGCTAATGGGATTTGAAGATTTTTTTAGGGGTGTATCTTTATGATTATTTTGAGGTTTATTATTAATTAATAATCACCAAACTTTTATTCAGTGTTACTTTTTTGACGTGACAACGTCTTATAATTCGATGGAGATGCACGAACGAAAAAACATGACACATCCGGCGTTACCTCGCTCTGAGGCGTTCCATTTTCTTATGACGTTGTCACGTTCAACTATCGTCAGTAAACCGACTTTACAGAAAACCGATTTTTTGTTATTAACTGATTCCAACGTTTTGCTACAACATCTACACAACCTGACAACATATAATAATATATTACATGTCTGACTTTACCGGTGGCTGTACGCGGAAAAAAAAAAAATGGTTGTTAATTTTGACGGCAATTTTTTAAGCAACTTAGAAAGAGGTTAATAATTTTTGTTGTTTTTTTTCATTTACAAACAAGTCACTAATGGGATACTATTAAAAAATTATCAATGAAAAAGCATAATATTAAGATTCGCCTTTCTATTTTTATGTATCTTACAGATTTCTTGAAAAAAAGATCATCAAATAATCCCGGATGAATAATTGTTAGTTAATTGGATGGCAACAATTACATCAGAGTAACTTTCTTTTACGAAGACGTTCGTTAGTGTCTTACAGATGTTCGTTCAAGATGAACGTAAACACACGAAGTACATGTAAGGTGACTTCAATGACATGTGGGAGGGTTGTCAATACAATGATTAAATGGATATGCATAATCATTATTTTATTGTTACCTGTGACTGGGTTTTAAAGTATTAGAAAATGATTGTGAGTGAAAATGTGAATAGCTTTTGGATCTACAGAATGATTTAAAATAAAGTTTATAAGTTGTTTCATTTTTGCATCGTCATAAATAAATAAATGTATGACATTGCAATGAGCACCTCATCATCATTTATGATTATAAAATCATACTAGCTGATGCCCGCAGCTTCGCCTTCGTTAACTTAGATTTACAACCGTATCCAGAATGATCATGATTACGTGGCCTAATACAAGGTATAACCCATCACCATTTCAACTTTCAGCCAAATCAGTTCAGCCGTTTTGTCGTGACAGATCAACAAACATCCAAACTTACAAACTTTCGCCTTTATTACATTAGTAGAAAGTAAAATATAATCCAATGTTCTTCTGTCCTTCACCGCTACAAACATTTAATTTATTCACTGTTGCCAACCCTAGCGCCATCGTACAGATATCTTGACCCAAATCTGGTACACACCGTTGTTAATTCTTTGCCGTGGTATTTACCATCACTCGTAATAGATGACTTGGTGTTTATTTAGGTTAAACTGCATGTTCAAGTTATTTATTGAGCACGGAAAACACTTTTCAAGCTTTAAGATGAAACTACTGGACAACTTCTTGAAATGTTGTATATAAACGAACAGACAAGTTACCTGTTATGAATATAATGGACTATAATATACAGGAGCAACTTTACCACGAGTTGACCTTCCCGGTGTCAGTGCACTGTCCATCCTGCAAATCTGCCCGAAACTACGAAATTTATTCTTGATAAAAACAAGAAGAATGTTTATACCCACACAGAAGGTCATGGTCGTGTACCATGCGCTTCTGCATTTTTATGCACTTCTCAGACCCCAATCATAACAACCAAACGATCATTACATATGTTTATGATACATAATATGACTGTAATGTCAACAACTAACGGTAATCCTACTTCCTACTTAAATATATAAACGCGAAAGTTTGTAAGAATGTATGGATGTTTGTTACTCTTTTACGCAAAAACTACTGAATGGATTTTAATGAAAGTTTACGATAACATAGCCTACATGAGAATAATATATGTATATGCTATAATTTATCCCTGTGCTCCTGCGGAAATGGGAAGTACGCGAGTGAAACCGAGGAGCGCTGCTTGTATAGTAATATATTATAGTATTGGTTGCCACTTAAAACTAATACTTATGGTCATAAACACTATACAGGTCTTTTAAAGAAATATACTTTTACCCTTATCTACATAGAAAGTGTACGCTGCCTAAAGTCGCTTATTAGGCTTAGGTATCTACAACTAAAAAAAGGAAAGTGTTATTTTCAAAAAACGAAAGTAATGTTGCAATATTGCATATTTTTGCTCTAGTGAGTAATGTGTTTGAAGAAATCTGGACCAGATTTGATGAATGAATGAGAAATGTGAAAGTCACTGTCGTTAAGAATTTTAATGGCTTGGAAAATTATATTTGAGGTCTGTAGAAAGTAATTCTTCGTACCTTTCCTAAATCTAAATCACAGATTTCGACCTCTGCGAAGCTAAAACTTGGCAGAAACAACAGGAATACCACAGAAATATACCGTGAAGAATACCTAACATTTCTAACTGTACCGGATTTAGGACGAAAAACCTAAGGACATGAATCATTTATCAATGACACTAGTATACCATGTTTGATAAATAAATTCTTTGAATTTCACTTCGTTAAGGAATCATCATCATCATCAGCCTTTATCCGTCCACTGCTGAACATGGTATTAGTATTCATGATATTTATTTCGTGTTTGTTAGTAGTAAGTAAGAGTATGATCACTGACACCCTGCCTTTAATTTCCTTTTTTTTTCTCTTTCCCCGCTGGTTGCCTGGTAGATATCGCTTGTAAGCTATAAGGACGCCTATTGTAAGTATTTAATATTTAATGTTTTGTTTTTGTATGTGATTTACGTGTACAAATAAATATATTATTATAGATATTGTTACCACATCATAAATATGTCTTTAAAACATTAATGTGCAACTATGAAAGTTAATGTATGGTAAACATGTACCAGGATGCGGATTTTTCCTATTAAGAAATATAAATGTATATTCATTATACACATCCATAACATCGGTAAAGATATATTTTTATGTTCGGGATTCAAACCCACATCTACAAATTTTAATGAGTGTTAGTATGTATCATCATCATCATCATCATTAGCCTCTATCCGTCCACTGCTGAACATAGGCCTCCCAATGAACGCCATGACGCCCATCCCTTGCTACTCGCATATGTGTTAGTATGTATAAAGATGATATATTTCAAGTAATTTAAGGTTCTCGTACAAAAGATTACTTTCCTCTCATAATATAATATAAGTTATCAAGTATACGTAACAGACATTTATACGGAGGCTGGCACCGTGCACCGTCCACTTTCCCCAGTGAAAGTATCGCCATACCGGTTTGTAAGACACAGGCTACATTTACTATGTAAACCCCCGCCTTTAGATACTTAACTGCAGTTGTGTTTTACTAACCTAAAGTCGGCCATGTTAATTTTATAACCCCGAACATAAATATTTTATATAGATTCAGCAAATGTACTTGTCTCCAATGGAATTGCAATTAATGACCACTATAATATTTATCAAATATTGAAAAAAAAATTAAGTTATAACTTCTTTTGGCGCACCACACATAGATTTTTGTAGGCTGTGAGTGAGGCTGATCCATCACGCTCGGAGGTGAAAGACTCGATCGGGTCAACTCGGGTCCGCCGAGTATGCCCGAGTGTGAAAGATACAGTCAGCTGCTCTTCCCTGCTGAGTGCTGTGTCGCTGTGTTTTTTATTATTTTACAATTATCAGAACAGTATTAACCGTTTAGTGTTGACTTAAAAAGAACATACAAGTCAATATTTTCAATTATATTTAAATTTACTTGAATAATATTCCACCATTGAAGATACTTTAGGGTACAACCTGTTTTGTCTTCAAAAATAAAAACCTTTTTGTTAGGGTCAAAATATCGACGAGGAAACGATAATTCACGACTGGCGAGAAAAGCGGAGGTCAAGAATGTTGTCAATGCGAACCGGTCCAAGTGGTACCCGGTAGTGTTGCGTGATCAACATTGTTTACTCGATCAGTAGTGATTATTGGCGACGCGACTTACCACTGCACTGACTAATACATACAAGTAATATTGGGAAAAAAAAAACATTGTCTATGGCAAACGCGGGCTCCCGCGCAGAGTAGTGCATAAGGGGCATAGGGCGCCATTAAAAAAAAAAAAAAAGTACGACAAAAGTTTATTGTATAATGTGTCTGATTTTACCAAAAAAAATAGTATAATTATAGTGCATCCAGATTGTTTAATATTGAACACCAACACCAAAATAGTTAACAGAAAACCTAAAAGGCACATGTGGCTGCTGATTTGGGCTGTAACTCTTCTCTGAAATGAGGATCTTGGAGGATAACTCTAAAACCTATTTTTTTCCTAATTAGTATGGGTTTTCAATAAAAATACATACCCACTGCATTTTGTCGCGAATAAAATAACAGAAACAAAATACGCCCATCAAGAATATTATACTAAAAACACAGAGTTCTAAGTAGGAGTAGAGAGTAGGTAAATAAATATAAGACAGCCAAGAAGGTCACCTAGTGAAGACGGCTTATGAGGCTAAGAGGACGCCTGATTCTGGTCTGTTGTACTGTTACTGGAGGTAATGTTCAAGAAGGAGGTCATATACTACTTTCATGAAGTGCTGGCAGATGTGAATGTAATTTGTGTGATTTGGTTTTATCAACTTGTTAGTTTTAAACAGTTACATCCAATAAAACTACTCCTATTTAATTGAAGGGTTTGAAATTCTATCGTGGATCACATAGTAAGAAGTTTATATCGATTTACGTAAAAAAAATATTGGAAGTAATCGACTTACGTAAAAGTAGGAATAAATTGTCGCAAAATACACCCTACTTTTTTCAATAAAATCTGGAAAAAACAATATATTTAATAATATACTCAGAGATCTAAAGGCAAATTCTCTCTTGCATGCGTTTCCTTTTATCAACTAAGACAAAATATCGTGCAAAACTAGAGGAAAAAGAATTCAATCCTCAATTAACATCGTCATCAACATGCTTGGTTGATAAAATATGACGAAGAACACACAACAACAGCAAGAAGTAAGCTGATGTCACAAATATCACGTCTTAAGACATTGTCACGAACACCTAAGGCGATAAGGAATGTCGAGATAAAAACTTAAAGGGTGTTGGACTTAGAGTCCAGATATAAACCTATGGCTGGTCCTTTATTCCGTTTATGACTAGTTTCATATAGACCTACTCTACTTTGAAGCAATCACTTTAGTGGTTGCTTCAAAATAGAGTAAGTCCGAGTGACTCGAGTCATTGAAGTGTATGATTGGTACAACGTAAATCTTTAGAACAAACAGGGCGGGATTTTCACAATGATCTTTTCATTCGAGGAGCTCGTTCGTTCATTGTATATGAGGGCTTCGATCACGAGACCTAACTGTTAATGTTTTAGAATCTTGCAGGGTTCAGTTATGAGTACCTATGCTAAAAATGTGACGCCTCTAAGGCTTTATTAGAATAAGTTTTATCCTATGGATTTATCAGTCAGTATGTGATTTAATAATAATAAATTTTACCGAACCATGTCTTTGACGCTGACATTGGCAAATCCTTAGAGCAGATAAAATTAGAAAAGAAGAAAACAAAGACTGTGAAACCGTAAAACCGCGCGGGCGATGCATCATCATCCCCTATCCGTCCACTGCTGAACATAGACCTCCCTCAATGTACGCCAAGACAGCCAATCTCTTGCCACTCGCATCCAACACGGACCGGCCACTGCACAGAGATCGTCTTCCCACCTGGTTAATGGCCGACCAACACTACAATGCAATAGCTATTAATAAACAATAGTATACGAAAACAATTGATTGAACCACATAATTGCTCTCGTAATGCCAATTATTGTTGTTAATGAAAATTTAATTCTTTTATACTGTCAATATAAGCAAGAAAACGATACGTAAACCCATGTGAAAGAGCGGGATAGTTATATGTTTGTCATTTGCCGTCACGCGCGAGCCGTTAGAGAAAGCCGGTAAAAGCACCTGCGCATCGAATCGCGTGTATTGTTTTGCTTTCGTTCTTACATACGACCTGATATAGACATTATTACGTTCCATTATGATTTATAATTCAATTATCATTATAGGTAAGCGATAACGAGATTAATCTATAATTATCGAATTTATAATTACATTTCGAAAGAAGGTTCAACATCACTAGGTAGATCATATTATGTAATATTTATTCTTAAATAAATATAAGTATAAAATATCTTTAAACTTCAATATATTCAACGTATATGAAGCCACAGATCAGGTGTTCTTGTGAGATAAGAAAGCAAAAACATCACATCGAGAATTATAAGAGACTATAAAATCTAAGGCAAGCCTATTATAGGTAATGCAAGGTTGATTCTCCGGCAAAAAGGAACATTATTATCTAATATCCGTTACACATGACTTTGCCGACTTTGACTCCAGATCATAAGTGACGAAATACGACGAAAAAAAATCGGATAAAGGCGGATGATGATGAGTTACTGTTATCTAAAGTTTACGCGAATTTCACTCTTTATTTTTAATACATTCCTGGCGTTTCGGATACTTTACAACAACCAAAGTCACAGGGAAGTGACTGTAAAAATGGAAATGTAAATCTTAATAATCCAGCAAAAATATATTTCATAAAATCAAATAGATTTGTGACAACCCTAGTAACACCGGGTCAAGGCGTCACCAATGTCACCCACTATTGTTGGTCCCACCGCTCCCACCACCTCACCACGCCACCACTCCCACCACCAAACAATGCTCCGCGGTTAATCTGACAATGGAAGCCATCTACGGTTATTTAGGTAATATAAGGCCACTAGCTAAGTCAATTTAATTACTTACTACCACATCTATTACGAGCTAAAATGCCCATAACTCGAGGTTATCACTGGAGACTGGTATTGGAGACCCACTGCCCGTTCCCACCGGCTACTAGCCAGAATCGAGAACCACCAT
Organism: Helleia helle; assembly: GCA_963853865.1. Classification (NCBI taxonomy): domain Eukaryota; kingdom Metazoa; phylum Arthropoda; class Insecta; order Lepidoptera; family Lycaenidae; genus Helleia; species Helleia helle. The sequence goes on along the minus strand of OY971425.1, from coordinate 1,751,032 downwards.
ATGGCCCTTTGATACGATCTCCGGGAGACTGAGGTATACGTTAAAACTGTCCACAACGAATTTAATCAGAATTCAAGAGCAGTAGAAAATATTATCCAGTTTCCCTCTCTAGGTAAAAGAGGAAATACAAGACTGCAAGTTTGGTACTTGTCTGGAAAGATAATATTAGCAAAGAGTTCGTAGCATTAGTTCTTTTTTATGTTAGTTGGATATGAGCTTATGATTTTAGCATGAGACGGGTTTAACGTAATGCGACCATTAGTTAATATTGACAACATCTGTGGCTCAATAGTTAGCGCGTTGGCGCTCAAGCCGGAGGTAGCGGGTTCGAATCCCGCCATGGAACAAAAAGTTTTCTGTGTTCCTGGGTCATGGATGTGTATTATATAATAAAAATCTTAAATATGTGTACAGTATAAAAATATTAAATATATTTCCGTTGTCTGGTACCCGTAACACAATTTATTCGAGAACTTACCACTGGACCAGATTGACGTGGTGTAAAAGCGTCCATAGATATTATTATTTACTTATCTGCCAGTTTGCGACACAAAGAGATAACTTAAATATTTAAATACACAGTTAATGATCATTATTTAACACTGATCGTAATAAGATACCCGCTGAACTTTAGCCAATCATTGCATCAGTGAATAAGACTAACAAATATAATCCACTTACGCTGACTTACTCCGCGTGGCAATGGTCTGACAGATACTAAATGCCAACAAAACAGGTAACGAAGACAAATACCTACTTACGAATATAAGAGTGAAGAACTGGTGGGAGGGAAGCGCTGTGCCGCGGTCCCGGCTGCATGGGTACCACCATCTTGCTTGTTTCTTCCGTGAAACAGCTTTGCTGTTTCGGAGAGAAGGGCAAGACAGGCAGTGTAATTACTGGCACCGAGACTTAACATCTTATGTCTCAGGATAGGCAACACATAGATGAGTTGCCTGGGCTCGTTCCAGGTAAACTAGTTTATGTTCATGGGCGACGTCGACCACTTACCATCAGGTGGCACGTTTGCCAGTTTGCTTATCCAAGTAACATAAAAAAAAAAAAAAAAAAAAAGTAAGATTGTCTTAGACCGGGTTTGGAAAACTCTTTTTGCATTTGAGAATCCTAAAATCCTAATATCTTAGATTTCAATGAATTTACATTGGTATTTACTATCTAGTAAGAGGTAGTGCCATGCTGCTTTGCACCCGAATTGCGCCGGCACGACCGGGGTGGAACCTCTCGCTCACATAACACCGGCGTCAAGTTACAGTATGTTGTCGCTTTTCGTGCGGTTTGTGAGTTTCCGGTGGCCCATTTATAGGGGGGCCCATCCTTTACTACAATTCCTAAATATTCTTGGTTCTCTTGACCTTAAGTCAAAGTAAATATTGTATCTATCGCATCATACTTGTATGTTTATATAATGTTTTCTGTCTGTATGTACTATATATGGTAACATTAGCAATACAAAAGTAAATAAAAACGAGCTTTTACAAATATTATCACTATCTGAGTGGGTGTACGTTTTTCACACTTATGTTTTTTTAAGTTAGCTGGTTAAAACGTTTTTTTTACGCCGGGAAATGCACTGAGGCATCCCGCTGGGGAGGGGGAGACTTCCCAGGCGGGTATGTGGGACTCGCTACGCCCGAAAGGTAAGGTGGACGCAGGTCTACCTATTAAAACCCGGCGAGTGCCACCAATGCCGCCTTTGGCGAGGTGCCACGGATCTGTTGAGCAAACAGGACACCTCAACGGCTAGTCAATCCCTCAAGGAACCGACGCCATCTCCACAAAGGTGTTGTCACGCACCAAAGAACAATCCCCCCAACGTCGGGACAGTACATAGTACTGCTAATTTCAACACCTCCCATTATCAGAACAGGGAAACGTCCAGCCATTACGATAACCATAAACATGAACCTTATTACCTGAGCATAGAGATTACGTGAAGCATCAGATACCATCGAGGTTAAAGGAAGACAATAAATACAACTCAGACATATAACTTACAATCTAAAACCGCATTTATGCTGAATACGACTTAAAAACTCAAGAATAAGGTTGTTAACAGCGTGTCATCGTTTTAGAAAGTATTAGATACGGGAGTGGAATTCAAATCCCATAAAAGGTTATTTGTATGACAGTATATATCTACGTAATTATGGTAAGTATTGACCATGGTATCTGTCCATTGGTCATGGTATAAATTATTCTTATAGTGCTAACTATTTTATAATCTCGCTATCGTTTTCCGAGAGCTCATAATATAGTTTTAATTCCTGGTATACGGTGTACCAGGTGAGTGGGATGGCAGGTACCATCAGCCTGCTTATTTCTATGGGCTTAAATAGCACACTGTATTTCGGAAAGTTTATTTCAATTACAGCTCTTCTTAATGCTTGCGACATGGCCTAATCATAGACGGGACATCTGTTGACAACATCACTTATCACTTAACATTGTATAGCTCTTAATTAGATTAGAACTGATGAAGATTATAACAAACTAGCTGCCCGCACAGACTTCGTTCTGTCAAGGGGGGGGGGGAGGAATTTCTTAAAATCCGTTCTTAGCTGACCTCTACATGGCAAAAGTAATATTCCTACCAAACAAGTCTCTGGCTCTTATAGTTCCAGAGATATCGTGATGAGTCAATATATAGAACAGATCCTATATATTATATAGATATATACTACCTATCCGCACAGACTTCGTTCTGTCAAAGGGGAGGGGGAGGAATTTCTTAATATCCGTTCTTAGCTGACCTCTACATGGCAAAAGTAATATTCCTACCAAACAAGTCTCTGGCTCATATAGTTCCAGAGATATCGTGATGAGTCAATCTATAGAACAGATCCTATATATTATATAGATATATACTACCTGTCCGCACAGACTTCGTTCTGTCAAAGGGGAGGGGGAGGAATTTCTTAATATCCGTTCTTAGCTGACCTCTACATGGCAAAAGTAATATTCCTACCAAACAAGTCTCTGGCTCTTATAGTTCCAGAGATATCGTGATGAGTCAATCTATAGAACAGATCCTATATATTATATAGATATATACTACCTGTCCGCACAGACTTCGTTCTGTCAAAGGGGGAGGAATTTCTTAAAATCCGTTCTTAGCTGACCTCTACATGGCAAAAGTAATATTCCTACCAAACAAGTCTCTGGCTCTTATAGTTCCAGAGATATCGTGATGAGTCAATCTATAGAACAGATCCTATATATTATATAGATATATACTACCTATCCGCACAGACTTCGTTCTGTCAAAGGGGAGGGGGAGGAATTTCTTAATATCCGTTCTTAGCTGACCTCTACATGGCAAAAGTAATATTCCTACCAAACAAGTCTCTGGCTCTTATAGTTCCAGAGATATCGTGATGAGTCAATCTATAGAACAGATCCTATATATTATATAGATATATACTACCTGTCCCCACAGACTTCGTTCTGTCAAAGGGGGGGGGGGAGGAATTTCTTAATATCCGTTCTTAGCGGACCTCTACATGGCAAAAGTAATATTCCTACCAAACAAGTCTCTAGGTCTTATAGTTCCAGAGATATCGTGATGAGTCAATATATCTATAGAACAGCTCCTATATCTTTTACTTACATATAAAAATTTCGTGTCACGATGTATGATCGCGATAAACTCAGAAACTACAGAACCAATTTTTATCAAATTTTGTAAACATTTGTAATTTGGTTCAACTTGGGAAATAGGGTAGTTTATACCTCAATTTATAATCGCTATATTTATTTATTTCAAATTATTTGTTTGTATTTTGTTACTGTATGCCGATGTCAAATTCTCAAGATGATGTCAAATCCAAAACTCATTGAGACAGAAAGATGTATTAGACCTTCATTATTGTTTGACGTTTGTTAAGAATAATACCTTACAAACTTTATATACCTTAGACACTGCAACGCGTGGCTAAGGTATATAAGACTATACATAAATTAATATATATAGATAATATGAGGTTTAAATCTCAATTTCAATTAATTTTTATTACACCAAAATACGTTTCTAATTGAATTTCATAAACGAACTCTCCGCCGAGGTTCCTAATTTGTAAATCAATTATGTAGCTTTTGAGTGGGATTCGAAGTCGCGTTCCATGGGTAACCTTCGAACTACAAACAAACACACATCTCGTAATAAAGGTTCACCTCGTAAGTCGTACGGTGTACATTCGAGAACGTATTAGTTGTGGAAATTTTAACGTCACTTCTAAGCGATTGAAGTGATCGTTTTTAGTTTTCTGCCTTTTTAGGGTAACCTAAGAAGCTAAGGGAACGTACTATTTTAGTCAGACTATATGTTTGTGGCATAAGTAGATATTAGGCGTTTGTTCAGCAGTGGACGGATAGAGGCTGATGATGATGAGGTAGATATTTGAAAAAATGTGCTTTTGTGTAAGTTAGTTGAATAGCCAAAATAGCAAGCCATGTCACCTGATGGTGACCAACGTTACCCATAAAAACGAGTTTGTCCATAATTGTCCTGCTCATTTTTCCTGAGCACAGTAAAGTTGTTTCATATAAGATATAAGCAAGATGGTGATATCCGTGTAGACAGGCGCGCGGCACAGCATCCGTCGTATATTGTATCCATCGAGCATATAGCCGGATAGAGTAGAAATGTTAGCCATAAAATTCCGAAACTGGTCAGTGGTTTGTCACTGACGTAAGAGCAATTCAACCAACCACTGCTCCGTATGTACGTCCCATCGGCCAGTCATCCATCAATGGCTATCAGTCGGCCAATCACAGCGCAGAACCGGCGCGGCGTCGCAGCATTTTGGCGGAATTTGTTTTTATACAAAACACAACAAAAGAGAAATAAAATGATATACGACATTCCCGTGACACAAAGCATAAATAAACATACAAATATCGGGATTCCATCCCGCGACCTCTCTCATTCTAATCTCAACGATTGTTTCGAGCTCAACAGTTATAGAGCACAAGGCCAACATAGGGTTTTCCGAACCAGCTTTATTTTTGCTCGAAACGTAAACATAATTGTAAAAACATATTTGGACTCGTTGGTCAAGGTCAAAAAACAAACTTGTGACGTTTACGAGGCAAATATTTTCGACATTTTCGAGTTTTGGGGACTTGGTGCAATGGTCCCATTTAAACCGGTCTGTAAGGTCACCTTAATTTCCGGAATTGATTTTAATCGAATTGGATCAATGCCTTCGATTTAGGTAACCATTAGGTTAATGTTTATGTTGGTTACCTCAACACCCTTTTTTATTGTGAAAGGAAATACGAAAAGGAGCATACCTACGTGTGTTAATCTTGTTCTTCAAGACCAAGTTGTGGGTGTTGTATATGGATGTAAATACATAATATATACTTGGGAAGAGGTAGTGCCATTCTGCTATGCAGCCGAATTGGGCCGGCACCACCGGGGTGCTCTCGCTCACATAACACCGGCGTCAAGTGGCAGCTATCCTATCCCTTTTACGTGCGGTTCGTGAGTTTCCGGTAGCCCATTGAGGGGGATAGGGAAAAGGAAAAGGAGGACAAAGCATCTCCATATTCACTGGTTGTGCGAATGTGTATAGGCGTCGGACGTCGATAGTGAACATAGGGCTCCGTTCGTTTGCCTCCTTTTGACATAAAAAAAACTTCGAAGCGAACCTCATGCCCGGGGATCTTCACTGTCCACAAGTCAAAATTTTGGATTTTGACTTGTGGACAGCCTTAAGGGCTGTAAAATCCTGCTCCCGTTGTCCCGTATTCTTCAGTTTTGACGTCTATATTAAAGCTTATTTACCATAACTCACCAACAGAGTTAAGCGTCCCTGGTTGCATGGGTACCAATCACCTATATTTCGTTTGTAAACCAATTTGTATTTTTTGTAGTGCAAGACACTCTGTGGTATTACATACTGTGAACTAGCCCTTATTTTTTTCATTCCTTCAGGACTTCCAAAAGCAGGATAGACACTAAGTTTACCTTTAGTCTAACCATTGGATATAGTAATAATAATTTATTCAAGAAATGTACATACATGGTAAATTACATGGAACATAAGGTACAATTTACATTTATTGTATAAGATTAACGGTAGTGCCTGAACTAGGATATCCCGTTTTCAGGCGACAACTAGAGCTTACATTATTAGCCTTACAAACTGGATCAATTAATCAATAAATTACAAAATGGAATGGACCATGGAACTTTTTTATAATAGCCATAGGCGAACGAGCCACATGATGGTAAGGGGTCAGCGTTGAAGACAAGTTGACCTGAGACTAGGCCAAGCAACTCATTCATCCACAACAAAGTTCAAGCCTTGTCCTGGCGGTAGGGCTCAGTATCTTATGGAGAACCCAGCACCTTGGGCGAAGCAAATTGAAACGAATTAGCTGCTTTTTGTGCCCCTCTTATAAGAAGAGGGGACAAAAGAGCAGAGGACAAGGGGCGAGGATGGGAACCTCACCCCATTATACTGTCCTGTCACTTTCTGTACTGTACTGTCACCTCTGTGTAGATGGCGTCGGTCCCTTGAGGGACTGATTATCCGTCGAGGTGCCCTGTTTGCTCATTAGATCCGGGGCACCTCACCAAAGGCGGTATTTGTAGGACTCGCCGGGTTTTTTATGAGTAGAGTTGCGTCCACCTTACCACCTTTCGGGCGCAGCGAGTCCCACATACCCGCCTGGGGAGACCCACTCCCCCGCGAGATGCCTCAGAGCATTTTCCGGCGTAAAAGACAACTCATTCATGTGTTTCCTACCCTCAGACATAAGTTGATACCTAAGTCTCAGGATGGTGCCCAAGGCCCAAGCACACGAGGGCGTAAAGTACGAGAGAAAGGCCTGGTTATCCCTTGTTTTTAAAAAAATCGTAAAAAACGAAAAAATGTGACCAGACCACCGCCACTTTAGTATGGCAAATCATTTACCATTCAGTGTAAAGCAAGCAATGTATCGCTCACCTTGTATCGCATTATATAACGTTACCAAAAGGACAGATCAATATTATTACATAGTCTTGAATAATCATTATAGGAGACACGCGAAGCAGGTGTCTCAAATTGGTCGCCCACTTAGGATGCTAATGTAGGCTGCAAGGTCGATTGATGAATTCAGATCACGCGTGGAATCTATATTAATATCTATTATTATGTTAATAGAGGTAAGTGAATTTGGATGTAGGGAGTAATTTTTAAAATTATTAATCAGATTTACAAAATTCTTTAAAGCTATAAAGTTATCCGGATACGATGTTAATCTTAGTTGACACAAGCGAAGCTGTGGACCCCACTATGGTTGAAGCCTTGTCGTGGCGGTGGGGCTCAGTAGCCTAAGGTGAATCAAGCACCTTGGGCAAATCCAATTGAGCCGAGGGAGCTGCTCTTTGTAATCCTCTTATAAGGAGAGGGGACTAAAGAGCAGGTGGACAAGGGGCGAGGGTGGGAACCTCACCGCATTGAACTGTTCCGACGTTGGGCGGGATGGCACCTCTGTGGAGGTGGCATCGGTCACTTGAGGGACTGACTAGTGAATATAAATTATATGGATGGATGATGATTCCTTGTTTCCGTTTAGTTTGCTTGATTTTTGTGACTATGTCACTCGTCGATACAATCTTTAAAACTTCCGCATAATATTTGTAAGATGCAACGATATATTGTAATCAGTATTAAAAGCACCACACTTTTTATATCGGTACATAAACTAGGGTAAATGTATAAAAGTAGTATAACTAATATTTTTCTCACTCAAACATTCATAAATTATAAAATTATATAAAATCACGTTTATATCTTTTATCATCAGTCCATAATTGTCCTGCAATTTCGAATAAATATCAAAACGACAGACCTCACAGTCCCTGCAATTAAGATGATAATCTTATACTTACCACGCACACCCATACATAATTCAAATACATAAAAACACACTTGACATCTAAACCCATAAATTAAGATTCTAAAACTCCATATACGAAAATTCTATTATAGTTAAACTAAAATAGTCTTTAATTATTATTTATCAATCACATTAGATAATATTCATAAATCTTCGATTGTGTCATTAATTATATTTGGACATCTGTTGCCCGCGGCTTCGCTTGCATATTTCAAAACCTTTGTAGGCGTGAATACTTACCAAACTTTCATTGCAATCGGATAAATAATATAAGAACAGAACACAAATAAGAAAAGTAAAAAATAATAAGTTGTCTTATTTTTGTTTTTAATTAACAACCTACCCAAGATATTCCCAAAATAAAACCATAACAAGATATTTTAATTACGATACAAATCATCACCATCATCATCATCAGCCTCTATTCGTCCATTGCTGAACATAGGCCTCCCTCAATAAACGCCAAGATGGCCGATCCCTTGCCACTCGCATCCAACACGGACCGGCCACCGCACGGAGATCGTCTTCTCACCTTTTTTTTTTTTCTTTTACGCCGGGAAACCCGCCTGGGGAGTAGGTCTTCCCAGGCAGGTATGTGGGACTCGCTGCGCCCGAAAAGATGGTAAGTGGACGCAGCTCTACCCACTAAAACCCGGCGAGTGTCACCAGTGCCGCCTTGGTGAGGTGCCCCGGATCTGTTAAGCTAACAGGGCACCTCGACGGCTAGTCAGTCCCACAAGGGACTGACGCCACCTCCACAGAAGGGTTGTCCCACACCACAGAACAACCCCTCCCAACGTCGGGACTGTACAATGGGGTGAAGTGAATGAACCCTCGCCCCTTGCCCCCTGCTCTTTTGTCCCCTTTTCTTATAAGAAGGGTACAAAGAGCCCCCTCGGCTCAATTAGCTTCGCCCAAGGTGCCGACTCACCCTAGGCTACTGAACCCCACCGCTACGACAAGGCCTGAACCATGGTAGGGATCGTCTTCCCACCTGGTCAATGGCCGACCAACACTTCGCCTACCTAAACGTAGCCTCCACTCTAGAACCTTATTGCCCCATCGGCCATCCGTTCTTCTGAGTGTGTGTCCAGCCCACTGCCACTTCAACGAGCTTATTCTTTGCGTGATATCGGTTAGGTTAGTCGGATAGGATTCGTTCCGAATTCTATCTGTCAAAGAAACACCCAGCATAGGACGCTCCATAGCACGTTGAGCTACGGCAAACTTGCGGGCCAGTCCTATATTTAGAGGCCACGCTACAACCCCGTAGGTCATCACGGGGAGAACGCATTGGTCGAAGACTTTCGTCTTCAAACTCTGCGGTATAGACGACGTGAGAATATACATACATTCTCATACGACTCGACATATTAGAAGTACAACCTCAAGAACATAGCATTCTTGAGGTAAATATAAACATTAATATTTTAATGTTTACGTATTCCTCTTATTTGTATGGTTTTTTTTTCGATTAAAACCATTTAAAAAGATTTACAACTTATTATCTTCGCCGCTAACGTATATAAAAAAAACGAACAAAATGGCGGAAGATCAATGAACTTCCCTCCAAATGCATTATTTCATAATGCATGAGGGCCATCTCCGCTCTCTTTTATTTGCGGATAAGTAGGATATTACTAAATAGCAATACGGATTGTAATCGAAACCTTTAATAGCATATAAAATCTAACCCTGTTCTTGTTTCGACTCGTTTTAAGAGGTTTACGTAACAGCGGTTTTGCTTGGTGAACGGAACGATATAAATATCAAGTTAATGTGGAATTGTGGATATATTTAATGCTTGTGATGAAAATCTAAACGCATTTTTGTGATTTTTAACGAGCTTGAGTTCGTTTCGAGTCTGCGTTAGATTTCCCTATATGATTCTTATGTACTTTCACTCTTTTCCGACAGAACTTTCGGTGAATTAAAAAAAAGGAAAATAGTTTTTTTTTTCTAGATTATTTTTAGGAATCCTGAGCGGTTTTCGCTATTTGTATGTAAAAAACATATTGGGTTACATCGAAGGCTTACGTTCACTTTACTTGATCGCAGGATCAATAAATGGATAAAAGGTTTTCGCCCCCTTAGAAGTCATCGCAGAAGTAGTGCGCTGTTTTGAAAAAGACATACAAATACCAAATTTTTATAATATTCTTGTCAACTCACTAGACTTTTTTTATAGAATAGGAGGCAAACGGACAGTCGGTTCACCTGATGGTAAGTGAAAGCTATATCCACAGACACCTGCTACATCAGAGGATTATCAGGTGCGTTGCCAGCTTTTCAAATATAAGTAATACTCCTTTCTTGGAGGTCCCTAAGTCGTATCGGTTCGGAAACACCATAGGAGACAGATGATTCCATATATTAGTCGTGCGAGGCAGGAAATGCCGTAAAAATCGAGTTGTTGTGGATTTACGAACATCGAGATGGTGTGGGTGAAATTTAGAGCTTTTACGTGATGTCCGGTGGTGGAATTCTGCTGCAGATATTAGTCCGAACAACTCCTCAGAACACTCCCCGTGGTAGGTGCGGTAGAAGATGCAGAGCGTTCCATCATCTCTACTATAAGCAATTAAAATTACATTGCCGTCATTCTAGAAAATTCCATAAGTTAGAGCTTTCCAGACTACCCACGGATATACTATGCAGCACCAAGCGCTGGTCGACAATAGTTCGCTATTGTTGTTACCTCTAACAATACCCATGGGAGCGGTTTCACTGTCGGGTTCAACACAAACACTCATTGTTACACGCAACTATTTGTCATCGTCACACCTGTTTCCGTCCAGTTTCCAGTGGGCTTCGTGCCACCATCTTAATATGTATGTATCGGGTTTTGTTATAAGGCTCCGAAATCTGTGCTATCAGACGACCAAAAACTTTAAGTCAGTTAATTACTGGATTTATTGAAAATGACTTAAAAGACGTTTGTAATTTGCTTGTAGGTAACTAACGATTTCAAATTTTAAAGACTAGATTTAAAAACCAGTATAACGCTACGCCATCCCTGACTGGTATAAACTATAAATATTATCAGTATATGGTCTATAAATCTAAATTAACGCGGTGGAAGCTACTAAAGCTAAAGTAGTAAAAGTATTCAAGTATCAAAGTATTTATATAGAGTAGCTCTACTACTAGTATTTACTCTATATTATATATTTACATAGATACTTTTATTACAAAGATCGGCACTTGTCCATTAATTTAAATAGAATCGTCATCCAGAAATTCCTTATTTAGACTCTACCTTTAAGAATCCCGTTAATATTCAAAATGGCCGCCCTATCCAACATTTAGCTATCACGGATCTAATTCATGTCACGTGCCAGGAAACTCATTGTTCGATAAGTGGAAAATATTATATTCGATACGACGGCACACAAATACGTACCGAGTATGAAGATTTATAAGAGTACAAATCGAGAGAACGGGTTGAAGTTAGTAACATAGAGCGCGCGTCATTTATACAGTTTGTGACGTCACTTTTAGCCAACTTCAGGCAACTAAAATTTTGTTAATAGCCTTGGTTATTAGCAAAATTTAGGTTTAAAGGTTATAAAAACAAGTTATTTTTAGTTAAGTTTATAGTGAAATCACAGACCACAGAAATAGTGAAATTCAACATTACAAATCAATTTTATATGAATAAGTTATTTAAATAAAACTTAAACGAATGTCTGATGTAGTGGTAAATATGCCATATTGGGGTCACAGGTTTGAATCCAAAATATAATTTTTATAACGTATACAAAATACAAACAATGTGGGTCATGAATGTTTACAAACAACTTAAATTGTCTTACGATAATTCAATTCACTGTAATGTAATAGTAATAATTCCATAACTGCTTTTATGTTTTCATCGAGAATATTGTGCAACATGCTTTTTTCAATTATTCCAGTTTCATCAATAACCAATTTTTCTTACACAATGAGTAAACACAAAAAATATTTCGCATATTTAAATTTTTCTAACTACTTGTTTATAAATTAATATGATAATTTCGAACTAATAATGAATAAAATATTTTTTCATTCAATAACTCATGTAGTATGAACGATTATTTATTAAATAAAATGTCTTTAGAATAAAAAAAACTTCCTGAAAAATAAATAGCCTTCCATTTTGGGACGGGTGAAACGGAAGCAGAAAATTAATATTTTCTTTATTTCTACTAGATAAATAGATACAAACATTCTGACTATAAATGTGACCTTTGAGAAACAATTCTCGCAACCATGGGTACAAATTTCTTCGACGTGTGAAGGTCTGCCCATACCGTTTAACAATGGGCAATTGATTGTTGTTTACGAAATATGGCCGTTTCTTGAGGCGTAAGGCCTTTTAGGAAATCTTATGAAAGCCAGTGGATAAGTCAAATGGATATCATTATATCTTTCATTTCCCTAGGGCTCTTTAGGTCGTATCATAGGGTCATTTGATGATCGCTGTTGATCCTGGTTACACAGGAGTAGCAGGATGGAGCGAGTGATGATCCGAGCAAAGTCATTATAGCTTTTTTTCAAAAGATAAGCATCATTACTAAATTTATTTAAAATGGGATCTTTAGCATGTTTTTCACTTTTATTTTGCCCAAGGCTCGAGACTCAACAACTCGTGAATTTGTAGATAACGTCGAAATATCGAGCTTCCCGTTTTAAATATAGTTTTTACGTAAATATCCCGTTTTAAATTATTTTATTAATGGAAATAACCGTGTTAAGTTAAAATCTATAGGCATCATAATATTTTGAGATTCATAGAAAAATCGGATCATAATGAAACATATTTTTTTTTATTGATTTTGGATTAAGAATAAATATAACGTGCATTACAATTTAGGTATATGTATAGCCAATATAACAATACTTTAGATTCATTATTTTATTACTAGATATCGTAACTATCACATACAAACATGCGCAAGTTCGTGCTTAAAATTAATTACAAGCAGATAGTAATGCTGACGAAGCTATAAGTTAACAATATTATAAAATAATATGTCTCTTACCAAAATATATCACGTTCTATGAAATTCATATTGCCAATGAAATATTGTATTTCGGAACGCGCTAATCTAAGATCTACACTCAGAGATCGATAAACAGAGATAAAAAGGTAATAAGATATTTATTTTGGAGATTTTTTCTTAAAACGAAAATACCCTAATTCGTCTATAATCTACCAGAGCAAAATGACGCTATAATTGCTAAGAATTACAAAAATTTAATATGAACTTGAACTGAAATATTTTGAAAGTAAATACAGACATGCGATGTAATTACAGAACCTTCACATAACGCTACTGTAATGTATTATATGTACGAACACCACGTTCAAAACGTAACCAAATTAATTCCTGTATAGATTAAACCTCTTTCAGGAAGAAAGATGGTGGGTCAACCTCCAACCAAATGGGAGCTTGACTACCGGATTAGAAGACGATTAGAAGCGGGTAGCAGAATTGACATCTTGGCGTGCATTATAAGAGGCCTATGAAGCAATGATGATTATGAAGATATATTTTACCATTTTGAAGGATCGTCAAGAACTTGAATTCTGAGTTAAAAAGTCCATGCAGAAATATGTACATAGCATTACATAGCATTCTCATATTATGATATTTATGTCGGAATGTTAGTAACAGTAATTCTATTGTCAGCTGTTCATGGCAGACTGACCGATGCGTCATGAACATACATTACATTCCAGCCAAACATGAGCATGGAACAACTTACTACCTGTACATCTAGTAAAGTATGAATATTACATGAGTATCTATAGTTCTGAGTGGCAGTGGGCTGGTTACACACCCAGGACAACGACTGGCCGATGGCCCAATAAGGTTCAAGAGTGGGAGTCACGTTTAGGAGGTAGGCAGACTATCTCCGTGCAGTGGCCGGTCCGTCTTGGATGCAAGTGGCAAGGGATCGGTCGTATTGGCGTTCATTGAAGGGGTCCTATGTTCAGCAGTGGACTGATGCTGCCTGTCTTGCCCTTCTCTCCGAAACACAGCAGAACTGTTTCACGGGAGAAACAAGCAGGATAGTGCATATAGTACAGTTAGGTACTAACTATGCACTTTAACCGGGGTGGGAAACTGGAATTTTTCCTACTCCTCCTGAATCCTTCTGATTAAATTCGTTGCGGATCCCAAGGCAGTTTCAACGTATCCCTCGGGCTCCCTGAGATCGCATCAAAGGGTCATTTAGTGGTTACCGCTGTCGATCCTGGCTATACAGAAGTATCAACGGTGGGAACGAGTGATGGGCCTAGCCCGATTTAAAAAACCTAACCACGCAGACGAGCGTTGCACACAGCATCTCTTCCACAGTCTTAGTGTTGCAACAAAAACTATTAATGTCTGAAGTTGATAATGGACCATCACCACCATCACCATCAGCACCATCTTTCCTAGAAATTCCCACCAACAAAACCGTTACCCAAACCTAACCTACCCGGTAGCCTTCCCTCACACGCAACATTCTTAGGAAGCGTACGTTTCGGCACGCAACCCATCTTGTTCACACGAGCGGTTGCGCAAACCGCGTAACAGACGTAAGTCAGTAAGGTCAGTTTTCACAACCGGCCAACCAATGGAAGAGGTGATTGTATTGCGCTAGAAAAGGGACAAGAAAGGGATTGTATATGTCAAGTCTTACTTATATATCTGTACTAATATTATATAGAGTTTGTTAGTTTGGAAGCGCCAATCTCCAAAACTACGCGTCGTTATTATTTTTGTATTTTCATATCAATATGTTTAAATTGTAAACTTACTACTATTAAATGCAAAAATGTAGTAAGAGATAATATTAGCGTGCATATTTACGTTACCATATTAGGTCAACATGTAATATAACTTAGTATATTACGCTTTTTTTTTCTTTAACGTCGGGAAATGCTCTGAGGCATCCCGCGGGGGAGTGGGTCTCCCCACGCGGGTATGTGGGACTCGCTGCGCTCGAAAGCTGGTAAGTGGACGCAGCCCTACCCACTAAAACCCGGCGAGTGCCACCAATGCCGCCTTTGGTGAGGTGCCCCGGATCTAATAAGCAAACAGGGCACCTCGACGGCTAGTCAGTCCCGCATGGGACCGACGCCACCTCCACAGAGGGGTTGGCCCGCACCACAGAACATCCCCTCCCAACGTCGGGACAGTACAATGGGGTGAGGTTCCCATCCTCGCCCCTTGCCCCCTCGGCTCAATTAGCTTCACCCAAGGTGCTGGGCTCACCCTAGCTACTGAGCCCCACCGCCACGACAAGACCTGAACCATGGTGGGGAGTATATTACGCTACTATTACTAATAAGCCTTTTCTTCAAGGAAGTCATGGTAAATAATGTAAGTTTTTCATGAGTAAACGGAATATAAATTAAGGTGGTATAATTATAGTAAGTTGGGAAATGCTGCCGATATAAACAACGGTTTTGTGCTGCAGAAGCGGGCTATCCGTGCAATTTACAAGTTGCCCCCCTATTCATCTTTGAGGGAAAAATTTACTGACTGTCGCCTCTCTATACATCTTACAAAAATTTGTATGTCCGGAAAAACATAAATGAATTTTGTAAGAAAAGTGATATTCATAGTAGGGATATACGTAATAGACACAGGTTAGATGTACCAGTGATTAGACTCACAAAAGTAAGCAATTCTTTTAAAGACAACTGTATACGCTTTTACAATAGGATCCCAGAAAACGTTCAAAAGCTATCCTTCAAATTCAAAAAGGTTATTAAAGAGCGTTTGTGTGGTAAACGAAAAGATTTCATGGAATTACCACACCTTGGGAATAGGGCGTTCCTCCCAAACATTTCGGGATAAGATGTAAACATTGTTACATCTTATCCTGAAATTACAATACATATTATTTGAAAAGATTAGTTCCACTGAGTTTGTTTCGCCGGTTCTTCTCAGTGGGCTTACCTTGGAACCGGTGGTAGATTCAATTGACGTTCAAAAAGATACTTTATGGTACTATTTTTAATATAATTTTTTTGATATTTTTTTTGAGTTAGTAATTTTCTAGACTTTTTTTCAGCTATCCAGCAACTAGACGTACCTACTGCGAATAATTAATTCCCAGTAACCCCCGATTATAATATTGGATTCACTGATTGGAGATGATACATACCTACCAAAAAAAGAGGATCCAAAAATTAACTTTGACCAAGCGTTCACACTAAAACCCAAATATGGTCAGTTACCTTAAATGGAAAACCTCACTAAGAATATTGACCCCTTGTGGGATGGAACGACGAG
Source organism: Helleia helle (assembly GCA_963853865.1). Classification (NCBI taxonomy): domain Eukaryota; kingdom Metazoa; phylum Arthropoda; class Insecta; order Lepidoptera; family Lycaenidae; genus Helleia; species Helleia helle. The sequence goes on along the minus strand of OY971425.1, from coordinate 1,734,842 downwards.
TCAAAAAATATCATTCATATGAATGAATAATCCAAGCGGAAGGTAAGAAAAATTTAAAGGTAAAACGTTTTTTGTAGTCGGAGTTTTGAAACTTTTTATCCTGGACTATGAGATAATTATTGCGAGTGGCAAGGGATCGGCCATCTTGGCGTTCATTGAGAGAGGACTATGTTCAGCAGTGGACGGATAGAAGCTGATGATGAGGTTAAAAAAATAATTAAATGAGCCCGATCTCATACCAGCTAACACCGATTATAATGTAACAACTTTTTATGGATAATAGTTTACTAAGGTTTTTTTATAGGTATTCCTGACATAATAATTATCAGAAAACATCATCATCACTTTCAACCTTTTCCTGCCCAGTGGGGCATAGGCCTAGCTCAATGAACGCGAAGAGAACAACTTTCTAAATCCGTATTTAAAGGACCGGAACAAATTTCTAATTCCGTATAAAGTATCTTAATTTGCGGTCAGTACAATGGATCGGTCATCATCCGCTTTAATCATTACATCACAGATTACTCCATCAGTGTGAGCGAAAAATCACTGAATGTCCATAACCAGAATACCTTCCAGCTTTAACCTAGTTAAAGTGAAAACTTCTTTTGGCGCACCGCACACAGATTTTTGTAGGGTATAAATTAGGCTGAGCCATCACGCTCGGAGATGAAAGGCTCAATCGGGAGAACTCGGGACCGCCGAGTGTGCCCGAGCGAGAAAGATACTGTCGCTGCGTAACGCATAATAATTGAAACATCACTGCTGTTGAAACCTATTTAAAATTATATAGGAAAAAAAAACGAAAATTGGTTACTTTGAAGTACAACCAATTGCGCAATTTAATTACGTTACAGTGACATCTATTGACACAAATAGAAACCTTTTCTAGGAAACTCAATACCATAATTAACTTCGTTTTCACTTCCCTCGGCAGTCCTTATAATTTAGGTTTTTTTTTATAGAACAGGGGACAAACGGACAGCCGGTTCACTTGGTGGTATCAGAGACATTATAGAAACCAGCTAGTCCCTACACCAGGGAATTAATACCTAACTAATATTTAAAAACAAACGTTCATAAACAAACGGTTTAAAATCACAAGTACGTACCGCCCATGACCTTTCAAGTTGCTTAATTTTACTTTCTAACGCATGTAATATGCAAATATCATGTTATGTAACTTTATTATTAAAACTCTTATCGTATTCATTTTTATATGGAATGACTGAATAGTTTAAACTTTAAATCATGTGACTAGGTCACGGGTTGAAATCCTGCCAAGGTTTAAATTTAATTTAATTAATAAAAATAAATATATAAATAAAAATCAAAATTAATTTAAACGCCTAAACCACTAAACCGATTTAAAAAATTCTTTCACCTATGGAAAGCGACATTATCAGCGAATAACATAGCCTATAGTTTATCCCCGTATTCCCACGTGAACGGGAACTACGCAGGTGAAACCGCGTGCACTGCTAGTATATAATATTTTTAAAATATTCATCATAGAATTCATCATCGGATGACGAAAGTAAATAGTTATATTCATCATCATATCATTAGACTATGCTATTTAATGTTTAATACGGAATGTTCAGAAACATGGTTTTCCCGCTTTTAATAGTTTTTATAGTAAAATTACCATGTTAATTTTAAATCATAGACTAAGCTAGGTGCCAAAAAGATAAAAAAAAAATACAAATGAAGTAATTTCATTACCCTAATTAGTTAATTTGCAACGACGAGGTTGTGTTATGAAACTATAAAACTTATTTAATTAAATACAAGTTCTATCATTGGGCAATCGGCTAGTGTAACTCACAAGATTCATATGATTACAATATTTTAGACTTTACAATGCACATTTTATCATTGGGACGGATGAGCGCGCCAGTCTGCAAGAGTGCCACCATTTTGCTTATTTCTAACGTGGAACAGCTTTGCTGTGTTTCGGAAAGAAGGGCAGGCAGTGTAACTACTGGCACAGAGACTTATTAGGATAGACACAGCTGCTCGTGCTACCCCATGATGAAATAATTTATTTTCATGGGCGACGCTGACATATTACCAAAAACCAGAATCCCTAGAAATATTTCTTCGAAAATTGAATAACAAACTAAACATTGCCTATCATTACCATGGAAAATTCATGTCATTATAAATTATATACGACTGTGACTAAAATGTATAACGATGCATTACTTACGGTCGCTCTCACTTCCCAGAAACAATGACGTTATAAATCTCTACATAATGATCTTTAGACGCCTTCATTGTCAGCATGTTGCCTTATAAACTGATCCTTAGTAAACGGCTTTCGTTCATCGAGGGAGGTCTATATGTTCAGCAGTGGACGGATAGAGGCTGATAATGATGAAACGGCTTGTCTCGTTCGAGAAGACGGGGCGGTTCGAGTTAGTTGCGCAGGATCTGCCGTCTTGACGGGAAAGTTCAATTGGGAAAGAAAAAACAAAGGAAAATAGGTCCATAACGATGATGATGAAAGATCTGTCGTCTTGGCGTACATTAAAAGAATACGGATAGAGGCTGAAGATAATGATTATAAGGCTATGATGAGGCTAGAATAAAAACTTGACGGGATTTGAACCCGCAACAGATCAAATTATCATAGCACTTTTTTCTCATCTTTTACACGCCCCAAAATTAAAAAAACATAATAGGAATAGATAACAAATGCTAATATAATGTTTCTAACTGTTCAGCTTTATATTAGTATAGATTAACTGTTTATACTATATGTTAATAAAACAGTAATATTAACAGTAAATAGGTAATATAAAGAAACTCCAAAAGAGAAAGCCGTTATACTTAATTTATTCCTGCTATACTATTTTAATGGCTGCAAAAAATACGCTAAAATTTTGATTGCAACATTTGTAGATTCAAAATGTTAATATCTAAAGTATAAATTAGAATTAAAGAACCGTAATGTTCATAATATTTACATTTTGTTTATAAACATGATATAAATTAATTATTATAATTAAACATCTATTACGGATTTTATCCTGGTTTATTCAGATTTTTACAAGCCCGACGTTTTGGATACTCTACACTTTCCCCACCATGGTTCAGGCCTTGACGAGGCGGTGGGGCTCAGTAGCCTAGGGTGAGTCCAGCACCTTGGCGAAGCTAATTGAGCCGAGGGGTCTCGTAGTACCCCTCTTAAAAGAAGAGGGGACACAAGAGCAGGGGGCAAGAGGTAATTACTATTAGGTTTCCCTGTTTTCATCGCCATTAATATGAACACTTGCACGCAATAAAAGAGAGATTTAATATTGCTACTGATGATGAATGATGTCAGCTTTACATAATCATTAATAACCCGCAATCATCATTAACTCACGACAGCTTTCATATACCCAACGCAAAATAACCGGTTCTATCTTCATAATATAAAATTTACCTATATGACATTTTACTTCCGAATAGGTTTTAGGTATTTTCTTTATATCATAGGAGGGCAAACGAGCAGTCGAAGCTTTAGACTACAGACAACCATACACTGCACAACCAGAGATTATGCAGATGGCCACTGGAAACTCACAAATCGCACGAAACTTGACAGCATAGCTGTCACTTGACACCGGTGTTATGTGAGCGAGAGGTACCACCCCGGTCGGGCCGGCCCAAATCGGCTGCATAGCAGCATGGCCCTACCTCTTACTAAGGTACTAAGAGGACTATTAGGTTTTAGTACCCGCGTACTTCCCATTCCCGTGGGAGTACGGGGATAAATTATAGCCTATATGATATTCTGATGTGTAAGCTATTTTATTGTAAAGTTTCATTAAAATCCATTCGGTAGTTTTTGCGTGAAAGAGTAACAAACATCCATACAAACTTTCGCGTATAGATATTCGCGTATTACATCGGCCATCTTGGAGTTCGTTAAAAGAATACCATGTCCACAAGTGGACGGATAAAGGTCGGTAGTAATACCTAAATAAACTTGTCGCAGGATTAAATCTCGCTATATATTCAACCATAAACATTTTTTTAGGTTAACAGATACATAATCAAATTTTCAATTTGTTAAATAGTTTTTTTTTTTTTTTAAAGTTAACATGGTTGTCCAAATTGCATGATGTGTAACCATCTAATAGAGACAATCTCCTGGGCGTTCGCAAATCCAATACTGTATAATATAGACTAAAAGAACAATAAACAAAATTTATATGGAATAAAGAATTATTATGATCTATATACTCTATACAGATATATAAAATTGGAGTGTCTGTTTGTAATATCAAAATAACCGCTTTTTATTGTATGCATATAGATGTATACACGGGACATATACCAAAATACTAAATAGCCTTTTTAAAATTTTTGTCTGTCTGTTTGTTTGTTCCGGCTAATCTATGAAACAGCTGGGCTGATTTAAATGGGACTTTCACTGGCAGATATCTGATGTTGTAGGGAGTAACTTAGGCTATAAAAATTATCATCATCAATCCGGGTACGGCTGTAAATCTAAGTTAACGCGGGCGAAGCTGCGGGCAACAGCTAGTTATAGACTAAAGCGAAAAATAAAAATTGAGTTGGGCGGGTTGGGTTGATGATCATTAAAACATTAATCCTCAGTCTACGTATAAAGTAAGGATAAAACAATGTTTTGTCCCACAAAGACAAGAAGATACCCTTCATATATAAAAAACAATACGTATAAGCGACTATTTCAACAGAAGCAGCGTTATTAATGATGCGAGTGGGTTGCTCATCGTGGCAATTATGAGCAAATTGTCATACAATCTACAACACGGTTTTATCAAAGAACCAATCCCACAATGTTTTTTTTTATTATTTTTTTATTATATTAGTTGGATAGGCAAACTGGCAAACGTGCCACCTGATGGTAAGTGGTCAACGTCGCCCATGAACATAAACTAGTTTACCTGGAACGAGCCCAGGCAACTCATCTATGTGTTGCCTATCCTGAGACATAAGATGTTAAGTCTCGGTGCCAGTAATTACACTGCCTGTCTTGCCCTTCTCTCCGAAACACAGCAAAGCTGTTTCACGGGAGAAACAAGCAAGATGGTGGTTCCCTCCCACCGGTAATATAACGTAATAAATGTATTATAAGGATTTGATTATGAATAGTTTATGAAGGTTTTTAATTTATGATTATGAATCAGAGTCTAACAACATTGCAGAAGGTAGGTAGGTATACGCGGTAAATTCAAGTTCTTGACTAAGACATCCAAAAATGGACGTTGACGCGCTGATGATAATGAATCATACGCTTGTTATTTTACACTCCGATCAGACCTGAAATGTGATATAAGACATACCTGGTAAAGAGGCCTTCACACTCTTCTCGCTTTGGTCCTCCGCCCTCCCGTTCTCTGTCTCCAACACCTCAAGAGATCCGTCATCGCACATCCCATCCTGCAGCAACAGTAACACGCAAACACACACCAACGAGATCCTTACAAACTCTCGCATCTTAGTAAACATTATTCGCAGTTATGGGCCATTTTTTATTGTTGTAACAGTCACATTTTCACGCGCTATCACATTTAGTTTTCACATTCACGAATAGATATCACACAACACAAATCTGGTTTCGAATTTGGAACAATGTTTTCGATCTAATAACGTATGAAATCGGACTACACAGTGCACGCACTACTCTCGACGCTACAGCGAAGGTACTGACGCGCTGATTGGCTGAAGGCATCCCCACTTGTCGCGAGAACAAGGTTTCAATGGAGGCTTCAAACAATAATACAGATTACATTCGTTTCTAAAACCGTTAGAGATAAGATATTGCGGTCAAATTGTATGATTAGGTGCTTATAAAGGTATTCTTATTCGTAAGTTATTGTATGGAAATGTAATAGGTGATTAGAAACCGTTTAAACGTACGTAAACTAAATTGAGATAAAAGTCTGTACTTTAATGATTTAGAGACGTATGTACGTAATTCTGATAGTTTTTTTTTTAAATTTAATTTATAATTTTAGATAAAATAAAATACACGACTCAAGCTGACTTCAATCTAATATCTATAGACCCGTGGTCGCTACCATCTCGTGCGATTTAATTGCCGATTCAGCGCTTGCTAAAATTACCATCATAAAAAATCCATAATTAACAGATTATTATTATTCATTGTTTAATTTTTTAATATTACCAACTAACTGTTGCCCGCAGCTTCGCCCATTTACTTAACTCCTATTAGTCAGTGTGATGTTATATAGCCTATAGCCTTCCTCGATAAATGGGCTATCTAACACTGAAAGAATTTTTCAAATCGGACCAGTAGTTCCTGAGATTAACGCGTTCAAACAAACAAACTCTTCAGCTTTATAATATTAGTATAGATTAATAAGTAGTTGAACGAAAAAAGATGTGGAACTAAAAAAAAACAACAACAACAAAAAACAAGTGCGTAAGACTTGCTCATTAAGACAAATCACCGTATGTTTAGATGTTATTTTAATAATAAGTGCTTAATCGATGATTGTATTAAACCATAACAATAACCACTCAGCGACAACTTTACCTATTAACTGTGATGTGAAAAGGAAAACGGACAGGCGAATGGATGAGTAGTGAAGTACCCATCTACTCTAACGAACGAACTCTACACCCTAAAAAGTAAAAACGGACAAGCGGATGGACGAGTAATGAAGTACCATCTACTCTAAGGAACGAACTCTACACCCTAAAAAGTAAAAACGGACAAGCGGATGGACGAGTAGTGAAGTACCATCTACTCTAAGGAACGAACTCTACACCCTAAAAGTAAAAACGAACAGGCGGATGGACGAGTAATGAAGTACCATCTACTCGAACGAACGAACTCTACACCCTAAAAAGTAAAAACGGACAAGCGGATGGACGAGTAGTGAAGTACCATCTACTCTAAGGAACGAACTCTACACCCTAAAAAGTAAAAACGGACAAGGCGGATGGACGAGTAATGAAGTACCATCTACTCGAACGAACGAACTCTACACCCTAAAAAGTAAAAACGGACAAGCGGATGGACGAGTAGTGAAGTACCATCTACTCTAAGGAACGAACTCTACACCCTAAAAAGTAAAAACGGACAAGCGGATGGACGAGTAGTGAAGTACCATCTACTCTAAGGAACGAACTCTACACCCTAAAAGTAAAAACGAACAGGCGGATGGACGAGTAATGAAGTACCATCTACTCGAACGAACGAACTCTACACCCTAAAAAGTAAAAACGGACAAGCGGATGGACGAGTAGTGAAGTACCATCTACTCTAAGGAACGAACTCTACACCCTAAAAAGTAAAAACGGACAAGCGGATGGACGAGTAGAGAAGTACCATCTACTCTAACGAACGAACTCTACACCCTAAAAAGTAAAAACGGACAAGCGGATGGACGAGTAGTGAAGTACCATCTACTCTAAGGAACGAACTCTACACCCTAAAAAGTAAAAACGGACAAGCGGATGGACGAGTAGTGAAGTACCATCTACTCTAACGAACGAACTCTACACCCTAAAAGTAAAAACGGACAGGCGGATGGACGAGTAATGAAGTACCATCTACTCTAACGAACGAACTCTACACCCTAAAAAGTAAAAACGGACAAGCGGATGGACGAGTAGTGAAGTACCATCTACTCTAACGAACGAACTCTACACCCTAAAAGTAAAAACGGACAGGCGGATGGACGAGTAATGAAGTACCATCTACTCTAACGAACAAACTATACACCCTAAAAAGTAAAAACGGACAGGCGGATGGACGAGTAGTGAAGTACCATCTACTCGAACGAACGAACTCTACACCCTAAAAAGTAAAAACGGACAGGCGGATGGACGAGTAGTAAAATACTCATCTACTTTAACGAACGAACTCTACACCCTAAAAGTAAAAACGGACAGGCGGATGGACGAGTAATGAAGTACCATCTACTCGAACGAACGAACTCTACACCCTAAAAAGTAAAAACGGAGAGGCAGATGGACGAGTAGTGAAGTACCATCTACTCTAACGAAGGAACTCAACGCCCTAAAAAGTAAAAACGGTTAAAAAGAAATTCTTGTAATTAATATAACTAAAATAATTAATATTTGTGAAAATTTCAACCAACTACAAATCTTTTCTCAAAACTAATTAATAGTCTATGGGAAATATAGGTGAAAGGTGTAAAGGGCGACCGAGCGAGATAGTATGCTCGGTCAGGCCGAAGCCCTCTTGCTATCAATTCAGCTGTTGTATATAGGTATAGCAACGAGCTGTGGAACTTCGATAGCGTGATTCAGGAATGTGGCGCTGATTGGTCCGCCACATCACTCCCCCCCGAAGACCGGAGATCGAATCTTGAGTCCTCTTGCTTGAGTCGCCAGTGCCAGAGAGTCCCAGTGAGTCGGAACTGTGCTGCTGCTGCACGGGCTCCAGTGAGTCGGAGTGCTGCCGTGCGGGGCCGATGATATGTGCTGACCAGGAGAGATGTGCTCTGCTTGTTGACCGGTCGTGTAGTGAGATTGCCCGTTGAAGCCGATGAGGGTTCGACCAGGGCCGCGGTGCGTTGGGCTGATTGGTCGAGGTACCCGAAGAGGCTGAAAGCTGGCTGGCGTTGTGCGGAGGGGTGGGGGAGTGATAATAATGAAGTTCAGAAGGAGGCGTGTTCTGTCGGGGATCACCAATGTGGGGAATATAGGTGAAAGGCCCCAAAGGGAGATCTCCGACCGAGCGAGATGGTATGCTCGGTCAGGCCGAAGCCCACTGGCTATCGATTCAGCTGTTGTATGTACCTATAGCCAAGAGCTGTGGAACTTCGATAGCGTGATTCAGGAATGTGGCGCTGATTGGTCCGCCACAAGCCCATAATCTTCCTCAAAGATTTGGGCATCAAACGAAATAATAATAACTTTTCAAATCTGACTAATAGTTCAGGAGATTGTCGCATTCAAACAAACAAACTTTTGCATAGATTTAAAGATTAATGTTATTCTCAATTTTGTCTGATTTCCTGAACCACTCCATTCAAGAGAAAAGGAACCCAATGAGTTTTAATAAGAATAAAAAAATGTCTGCAGACCTTAGTCTAGTGACTAGTCCATGGGAACTCTTCCTCAACATACAGCATGCAGATCTCTGTTCATTTTCATAATCAACTCCAAAATATTTAGCTTTGTGAAATAATAAAAAGCATGGTTACCCACCTGTGACAAAGATGCGCTGTTCCGCCCTCTCGTTGGTATGGGTACCACCATCCTGCTTGTTTCTTTCGTGAAACAGCTTTGCTGTGTTTGGAAAAGGGCAGGACAGGTAGCGAGACTTACCACCATCTTACGTTTCAGGATAGGCAACACAAGAATGAGTTGCCTGGGTTTTTTATGTTAGTTGGATAGGCAAACTGGCAAACGTGCCACCTGATGGTAAGTAGTCGACGTCGCCCATGAACATAAACTAGTTTACCTGGAACGTGTCCAGGCAACTTATCTATGTTTTTTCTATCCTGAGACATAAGATGTTAAGTCTCGGTGCCAGTAATTACACTGCCTGTCTTGCCCTTCTCTCCGAAACACAGCCAAGCTGCTTCACGGGAGAAACAAGCAAGATGGTGGTACCCATGCAGCCGGGAGCGCGGCACAGCCCTTCCCTCCCACGGGTAAATATAATTACTCGTTTATGTATTAGTGGCATGTCTGCATGTTTTCCCCTCCAACTAACATTTAAATGAACGGTTTTAAATAGTTTTGGCAGAGGGATGTTGTTAGGACTTGCTGGAATTGTTTTAAAGAAAAGACTGTGGATGAAGAGTATAATATATAGAGATATAGTCAAGAATAAGGGTACCTACCCCGGGAGAAAAGTTCCGGCGTAGGATTTCCCCCAGAATAGGAGCAAACTCGGTTAGCCCTTTTGAGGAAACCGGCCGGTCGCGGGGAGGTGTCCTGTGTTAGTCAGATCCGGATACTCCCCTTCAAGCGGCTGAAGGCAACTCGCAGTGATTTAAGTGCGGTATACCAACCGGCGCCGGGTAGCGATGGAAGCGCCGGTAGTATGAAAGCAGAAAACAAAGCATTTCCACTGCGACAAAAAATTTTATTATTTAGGTAAGCTTTTCGATTTCTTTTTTTATAACGAATCAGCTTTTACAGATTTTATTGCGGCTTAATTTAAATTTTTACATGCCGGACGTTTCTGACACTTTACAGCAACCGTGGTCATGGAAATTGGAAGGACCATATCTTTTGATAAAATCCTTATAGGTAATTTCATTATAATGAGTGAAATTCGCGTAAAAACTAGAAATCTATCTTTTGAAAGTCAACAACTAGTTTGTTTAAATCCTCATCATTCCCATCATGCGGGAAGACCTGTTTACGACTTTGTCTTAGAATATTATGATCTGACACAATTATAAATATTACCAACGCGTATACCTGATGTGAAATGGCTTTTCTATGTTTGAATTTGTTGATGAAATAATCTATGTTATAATGACAATCAAAGAAATAAAACACAACTTTCAAACCAAGGGAATTAAAAAATGTTGTTAGAAGGAGAGAGAAATCTTTATCTTTTGTATCGCTTTAATTCCGCCAGTAAAAAAATATAAGCACAAGTACAATTAAGCCTATAAATAAAATACATAAAAATGTATAATTATACATCACAAAAAACTAACTATACCATATACTTGCAAAAATCCAAAAATGTTGGCAAAGCGTCATGTATATTATATCGCTACGTACCGAAACATCCATGTCCAGTGAGCATCTTTTTTTTTTCTTTAACGCCGGGAAATGCTCTGAAGCATCCCGCGGGGGAGTGGGTCTCCCCACGCGGGTATGTGGGACTCGCTGCGCCCGACAGCTGGTAAATGGACGCAGCTCTACCCACCAAAACCCGGCGAGTGCCCCCGTGCCGCCTTGATGAGGTGCCCCGGATCTGTTAAGCTAACAGGGCACCTCGACGGCTAGTCAGTCCCGCAAGGGACCGACGCCACCTCCATAGAGGGGTTGACCCGCACCACAGAATAACCCCTCCCAACGTCGGGACAGTACAATGGGGTGAGGTTTCCATCCTCAACCCTTGCCCCCTGCTCTTCTGTCCCCTTTTCTAATAAGAGGGGTACAAAGAGCCCCCTCGGCCCAATTAGCTTCGCCCAAGATGCACCGCTCACCCTAGGTTGCTGCGCGTAGCGATGGGGCTCAGTAAGCCCCATCGCCACGACAAGGCCTGAACCATGGTGAGGATCTGTGTCAATCTGCGCCAGGAACGCCCGAACCCAGATAATAAACCTACTCAATATAACTTAAGGTAGTTATTACAATAATAGATACTTATTAATAATATTATTAATTTTATTACATATTAATAATAGTACCTGGATGACCGCATTTATACCGATGTATTTACCGAAGGAGGATGGTTTTTTATATGACATGACATTTTCTAAAAATGATTCCTAGCTAGATCGATTTATCGCCCCCGAAACCCCCTACATACTAAATTTCATGAAAATAGTTGTAGCCGATTCCGAGATTCCAATTATATATATATATATATATATACAAGAATTGCTCATTTAAAGATATAAGAATAAGATAAACTTAAATACAATGATGAATATCACTTGTCTCTCATCATTTACTTTCTTGCATGACCAAAGTCCTCAATAATTCCTAGTCCAGGCAACTAGTCTTTTTTTATAATACATGCATAGTTTACTTTAAAATATTATGTTTTATATACCTTGTTTGCCACGTGTTTGTAAAATTACCACAATTTTTGGTATATTTTTGCTTTGTATAAACATCACACTATTTTATAAAACTAAAACACCTCACCAAAACCTTTTTATTTTGGTTTACACCTGTTATCAGCTTATAACAATTTTGCAATTACCTGATTTTTTTGGTAACATGAATTTCAATAAATTCTATCGTTTTCAAGGCATGTTTTGATACACAACCTCTTCAGCGATCATCTGGTTCCAATGTCCCATGTCCTTTACACTTTTTATGCCGTATCAAGTGTTGTATGTGAGTTTTCATTATTTCTAGTTTCTTTCTCAGACTCCTCTTAGCTTGTCTCATGAGGTTCAGTTTCTTCTTTCTGTTTGCTGCAATCATTTCTAACCTCCTCACCTTGAGTTTCAGTTGTATAACTTCTTTGGAGTCCGATGGTTTTATATCAATGGGTAAGCGATCGCAGATAGTTGGTTCTGGTTCTTGGCATGGCTGGAATTTGTTAAAATAATTGAATTACTATGTACACCAGTCACCATGATTTTAGGAATAAGGCTATCTTTGATGTATTAAACTTAGTAAATACTTAGAAATGTGTTCTATATTTTTCATATTATAGTAGTTATGTTTACATATTAGGTATTCGCCAAAGCTATTCTAGAAAGAATCACGCAAACCCTTGAAGAAAACCAACCTATAGAACAAGCAGGTTTCAGAAGGAACTACAGCACAATCGATCATATCCACACTATAAAGCAAGTTCTAGAAAAGTACAATGAATACCAAAAGCCTGTTTATATAGCTTTCATAGATTATGCAAAGGCATTTGACAGTCTCAATCATAATTATATATGGGAAACTTTAAGACAGCCAGGCATAGACTGGCACTACATAGATATGATCAAAAACATTTATAAAATAAGCAAAAGCAGAGTAAAACTAGAAACTGTAGGAGATCAATTCCCCATAAAGAGAGGCGCCAGGCAAGGGGACCCTCTCTCCCCAAAACTATTCACTGCTGTGCTCGAAAATATCTTCAGAAGACTAAATTGGGACGATTACGGCCTTAACATCAATGGAAACCGACTAAACCATCTAAGGTTTGCCAATGATCTCATTATTCTAGAAAGTGATCCGAAGGTACTACAAGAAATGGTAGAGGCCCTGGCATACAAAAGTAAGGAAGCTGGTCTTGTAATCAACACAAACAAAACTAAATTGATGACTAACTCCACAGGAATGGACATAGAACTGGAAGGGAAAAAGCTCGAATATGTCGCAGAGTTTGTATACTTAGGACAAATAATATCACCCAGGAACCAGATGGAAAAGGAAATCAACAAAAGAATTGCTTGTGGTTGGAAGAAATACTGGTCTCTCAAAGAAATAATGAAAAGCAAAGACTTGAGAGTATATCAACAAAACGAAAAACTTTCAACACATGCATATGTTTGACATATGGTTGCGAAACTTGGTCGCTCACCCAAAGCCAACGTGAAAAACTCTCCAAGTGCCAACGTTCGATGGAAAGGAGTATGTTGGGAATAAAGCTCAGCGACAAAATCACCTCAACAGAGATACGACATAAATCCAAACTTCCTGACATAATCACAAGAATCGACCATCTAAAATGGGGCTGGACAGGACACATGTTAAGGTGCAGAGCGAACAAGTGGAGCCAACAGGTCACGTTATGGTATCCAAGGGATGGTGCAAGAGAAAGGAAACGTCCACTAAGAAGATGGGAAGATGATCTTCGCCTGGCCCTGGGACCGTACTGGACGAGAGTCCCGGCAGACAGAGAGCAATGGAAGCAGTTGGAGGAGGCCTATGTCAAACGACACACCGAGCTAAGAGAATTCTATAAATCACAAGACCATATAAGTAAAGGGGAACTAGCTCGGAACAAAAGGCTACATCATCATCATCATCATCAGTAGTTATGTTTCAGATGTCTCAAACTAAAATATAGGAACGAAACAGTTTTATGTTAGTTTAATAGCCATTAACTGGTGCAACTTGAAGGTAATATAAGAATAATATCTATGGACACTTTCACACCATGTCAATTTGGTCCCAAGTCTGGTGGTAAGTTCTCGCAGAACTTGTGATATGGGTACCAGACAACGGAAATATGTTTAATACTTTTATACTATACATATATTTAAGATATTTATTATATAAAACACACATTTAATACACATCCATGATCTAGGAACACAGTAAACTTTTTGTTACCTGGTGGAAGCAATGAGCCACAGATGTCGTCAAAAGGTGTGAAGTATGAAGTAGTCAACGTCGTCCCTAAACATAAACAATCTCGAATTTGCTATAGATTTTATCATGAAATATGAAAATGAACATGAAATTTATTGACAATGTATTATTATCAATAAAGTTCATTTATCAGTAAAGGTATTACCTAAATATTTATAAGTAAAGGTATTACCTAAAAATCTCCACATATGGCCTTATCCAAATACCGGGTGTATTTGGAACGCTTGCGAAAACGAAGAGGTATGATAGTGTTAGCATAGCCTGACATGATATAAGTGAAAAATACGCGTTTTCTTTTTTTTTTTTTTGGTTGCCTTTTTTATTTCCTTTTAAACATAAAGTTAACACAGTTAACAGGAATTTGATGATAATGCTTTAAAATAATGTTTTTTTGAAAAAAACAGCAATGTAATAAACTTGACTTAAATAAACGGCTAGCGGACTGAATCAGCTGATAGCGTTACACGAGGTCGCCGCATGCACGAGGTGAACGAACTCCCGCACCGCGCGCGTCTTCAGCGCGATTTATCGCTTTGGTCGTTCATCGTTTTTAATTTTTACTAATACATTGCGAGTTTGCAAAATACACAAGTCCTAAAATTTTCTTTAAAAAACGTTTCTGAGATAAATGGTTATATGCATTATATAGTATATAAATAGTATATTATTAGGGTTTAATCTTCGGAAGCGTTCCAAATACACCCGGTATATTTGCAGGCAGGGCAGCAAAAATATATTTTCCCTACCTTATATCATTAAAGTAAATAACAGTAGTATTTAAAAATGTGAACACTTACAGATATGTTTATAGTAGGTACTGCTTCTATAAATAATCGTCTTAAGCCATTCTCAGTTAAGTAGAAATCTTTTGTATCAAAATGTTCAGAGCAGACCACACTGGAGACCGTGGGAGTCCATTCCTTTTCTCGATTAACAGCAATCTCCCATTTACGTCTCCTTTCCTTATCACGAGGAAATCTAGAAATATAATTTGTTGATTTTTGAAACAAAGGCACGAACAATTTCTTTAATCAAAGATCTCAGGGCACTGGTAATGTAACTATATCTGGAATAATAAAACTATGTATACCGGTGGGAGGGAAGCGCTGTGCCACGCTCCCTGCTGCATGGGTACCACCATCTTTCTTGTTTCTCCCGTGAAGGGCAAGACAGGCTGTTTATTAACGGGCACCGAGACTAAACATCTTATGTCTCAGGATAGGCAACACATAAATGAGTTGCCTGTTCAGAGTTTATGTTCATGGGCGACGTCGACCACTTACCATCAGGTGGCACGTTTGCCAATTTGCCTATCCAACTAACATAAAAAGAAAGAAATGTTGGCTGTAAGAAACCCCTGTTTCATCAAAAATTTAAATGAAAATCATTAAAATGTACCTATGAAATGAGATTCCACCTTTATTCTTAGATATTTTACCCGAGGTATTTTTACAGGTTCTAATTACACAAGTAACCATTTTGTTTCACTTTTGTTCTATGTAAATTGAAGTTATTATTATACTTGGAACATAAACAACGCGTTTCAAAATAAACAAACGAGAGGGCAGAGGCCGTAAACATTCTCAAATGACAGTTCTACTTCTTCTCTTAGGTTTGGTATTTGGTAAATTATGATTTATTTTGCCAGTATCATCAATAGGGATGTAGACATTTTTCAGAAATGTTTTTAAATCATTTATAAATATCTAGTGGAGGCCTAAATATTATTAACTTTTGCTTAAATACGTCTAATTCCTATAAAATCTTGCATTTTATAATGCATGTCACGTGACGTCATATGTTGTTAAACATCGTAAAAGTAATAAAATTATTCTAGTTGTAGTGTTGTACGGTGCCTATGTGTGTGTACACTGTCAAAACGCCTGACAATTTGTTGTTACTATATTATGTACTGCGTACGGAAAATGGTGTATAGAAGTACCTCAATATTCTTCCGCTTCCGCTAAATAAGAACAAGTGACGTCATTTCCGTTTGTTATCACGCGTATGTTTTAAATTTTGTTACATTTACCAGTAACAAAATTTATTTTATACTATTAATTAAATATTTAATAAATAAAATATTCATTTAATCAAATAAAAAAAGGGAATATATTGTATTTTTTCAGAATTCTATCATATAAACTACCAATTAACATCAAAATTATAATTTTACATGAATACTGTCAACATCCCTATTTGGTTATACCATAGACATATTAATTCCTAACTTCATGGGTTATACTTGATTACTGTGGTAAAGATACCTTCTCTAAGAAGAGAACTTTGAAATCATGCCAAAACGAGCACATTTTGTCTAATATTTTTAGGACCAATGCTAATTAGGTACTATTGTATATTTCGATAAAAAATCAAAAAACGAATTGAAGTTTGAATCTTTAGTTAACTTGATGTATGAAATGTTTTTATATACATAATACATAGGCATAAAATATAGTAAAGACAGACAAATATGTAAAAGATAGACAACATAATATATTTTTATGTGACTTACTTTGTTCTGCAATTCACTAAAATATCTGGTTGTAGTTACTAAAAGCATAATTTAACATCAAGTTTTTAACGTTTTACAATTGCTTTTGATCGACGTTTAATTAACCGACTTCAACAAAAAGGAGGAGGTTCTCCACTCGGCCGGTATTTTTTTAAATGTATGTACACCGATTTCTCCGTCAATAATTGTGGACCGATTTTCAAAATTCCTTTTTTGTTTGAAAGGGTATACTTGCCAAATGGTCCTATTATAAGGAAACCAGGATCTGATGATGGTATCCCAGAGAAATTGAGGAAAGCTTTCAAAATTCATAGGAACGACTAGTGCGCTTAATATTTTTTTAAATAAGCATTGTGAAGCACTACAATTATGTAGTAATGAAGGTCTAGAGTCGATCTGATGCTGGAGCTGGAAGACAGACGAGGGAACTCCTCGACGATTTACTTCAGTAACTTTGTGTTTGGGCTTGATTAATTTGTATTGATGAGAACTTTACACCTAGATCGGTTGTGACTGTGATTGGGGGTCTGATGATGAAGACTAAGCTCATTTAAGGGAACTCCTAAATAGTTGAAAGTAGCTACCTTGAGATTGGACCTAAATAATTTATACTGATGAGAACTTTGCACCCTTATGGGTGATACGTACCATTACAGGTCTGTTGATGGAGACCATAGACACTCGAGGGAACTCCTCGACGATTCAGTGTTTTTGTTGGGCTAACTTCATACGGTTAAATATGCCAAAATGTATATCTCGTAACGTCTTTCTTTAAAGAATTACTAAAAATAAAGAAATATTTTTTTTTTAAACAAAAATTATAACCGACTTCAAAAAATTTAATAACTAAAAAGTAATAAAATAATCGCGTTTCTTTAATTTTTGTGTCTACAACTAATAATCGTCTTGTACTTCTACTAATACACATTTTTTTGCGTTTACCACGTCATTATTGTTACTTTTGGAGTCAGTGTCAGCCAAGGTAGTTAGGTACCTACCCCACCATGGTTCAGGCCTTGTCGTGGTGGTGGGGCTCAGTAACCTAGGGTGAGCGGTGCACCTTGGGCGAAGCTAATTGGGCCGAGGGGGCTCTTTGTACCCCTCTGATAAGAAGAGGGGACAGAAGAGCAGGGGGCAAGGGGTGAGGATGGGAACCTCACCCCATTGTACTGTCCCGACGTTGGGAGGGGTTGTTCTGTGGTGCGGGACAACCCCTCTGTGGAGGTGGCGTCGGTCCCTTAATGCGGGACTGACTAGCCGTCGAGGTGCCCTGTTTGTTTTCTAGATCCGGGGCACCTCACCAAAGGCGGCATTGGTGGCACTCGCACTCGCACTCATGACAGGTACAGCAAAGAATTAAATACGTCACCATCGTCCGTCACCGGTGTCGTATTTGCTGCTGTAGGTACCTAACTTTTTTTTTTTTAACGCCAGGAAATGCTCTGAGGCATCCCGACTGGGGAGTGGGTCTCTCCAGGCGGGTATGTGGGACTCGCTGCGCCCGAAAGATGGTAAGTGGACGCATCTCTACCCACTAAAACCCGGCGAGTGCCACCAGTGCCGTCTTTGGTGAGGTACCCCGGATCTGTTGAGCTAACAGGGCACCTCGATGGCTAGTCAGTCCTGCAAGGGACCGACGCCACCTCCACAGGAATTGTCACGCACCACAGAACAACCCCTCCCAACGTCGGGACAGTACAATGTTGTGAGGTTCCCATCCTCGCCCCTTGCCCCCTGCTCTTTTGTCCCTTCTTCTTATAAGAGGGGTACAAAGAGCCCCATCGGCTCAATTAGCTTCGCGCAAGGTGCTGGGCTCACCCTAGGCTACTGAGCCCCACCGCCACGTCAAGGCCTGAACCATGGTGGGGTTGCTGTACTTTTTTTTTTTTTTTTAGCCTAACTAAAACCACTGCGACCTTCAGCCGCTTTTCGAGGGTCCCGGATATGCAGGCAATGGACAGGATCACCTCAGCGACAGGCTGGCCCCGGCGAAGGCCAGACTACTCCTCGTAGGGGGGGACTGTCCGGCCGCTACTAAGCAGTCCCCACTACGTCGTGCCATACAGACTCAGGTTCCCATCCTGGATCCGACACGAACACAGGGGCGCATTAAATAGCGCCTCCTAAGCACCCCCGTTCGTCGCCTGCGGGAGGAGGCCTCGTCGGCGGCCTCCTCTCTCACCCGCTCGTCAGCCTCCTTCTGGGACATTACTGCCTCGCAGAAGGAGACCATCGCCGTCCAGGACTCGTCGTCACCGAGCATCGCAGTGATGACGCTCGGCAGAGACAAGTCCGCTCCGATGACTGATGTCAGACTGTGACGCAGCGCCGCCCATCTCGGGCACACCTCGAGTGTGTGCTGGGCCGCGTCCACCGCCGCGTCACAATCGTGAAACACTGTCAACAGCTCCCTGCGGGCCGTCCGGCACAGGTACTCACCAAAGCAACCATGCCCGGTGAGCACCTGTGTCAGACGGAAGGTGAGGGGTTTGCGCTTACGGCGCATCCACCGCTCAAGGACCGGACGCAGAGCAACCGTCAGGTTTTTGCCATACGGCTGCTGCGCCAGGTCCTCCGCATTAACGCCTCTTGCCCTAGTCGGCGAACCCGCAGGATCCCGTCCAGCGTAAGGCTCTCACCCAGATACCTCCTATCCGAGATATAGGAGTGCATCTCGGCAAGAACCTCCGCCACTGCTGTACCTATTTAACTTAGCTGACACCGATTCCAAAAGTAACAATAATGACGTGGTAAACGCAAAAAAATGTGTATTAAGTATTTATTTAAGACTTGTTCAAACACGTGGCAACAGCACGATTACGAGACGTAAAATTTGAATTTAGAATTCTGAAATCAAGTGGTTGTCTCGGTGTCTGAAAAAGCCCTTCATCATCATCATCAGCCTCTATCCGTCTACTGCTGAACATAGGCCTCTCTCAATTAATGCCAAGACGGCCGATCCCTTGCCACTCGCATCCAATACGGACCGGCCACCGCACGGAGATCGTCTTCCCATCTGGTTAATGGCCGACTTCGTGTACCTAAACCTGGCCTTCACTCTTAAACCTTATTGCCCCATCGGCATTATAATGTCAATGTTTATGCCACATTCTGTCCAGTTTAAAGCCATAAAGACGTCCTCCAAAGCATTAATGAACAGTTTCGGGGAAATAACCTACCCCTGTTTCACACCTCGATGCAATTGGATTGGTCTTGTTTGAACCTTCCGGAAGCAGAACGGACATAAAGGCGGCGTCGTATAATCCTTTCAACTCGCCTGCTCAGCGAGCATGTCCTCTCCATGAATTACAGACACAAGAAAAATTTTACTATGTAGATGTGGTTATAGACTACTAGACGACTACTAAAGAGAACAAAAAAAAAAAGTCCATACCAAGAGTTCAAAATAGCCTGTGCACGATATTGCTTCTACATACCGCGGCGAGATCACGTCACTTCTTACCTGAATCAGGCGTCCATTTTAAAAATGGAGAACCGCAGGCGATTACACTTAGCCACAATTTTATTTGGAGTCATTAAACACAATATATGAAACTTATGTCTTAGTACTTTCTATTCGCGTTATTGTTTTTACTGTTACTCACTTTACTACTGCCGCCAAAATGGGAAAAGCTACGGTGGTCCTGAAAACCAGTGTTAGGGCTTTTAGTCCTGACTATAGCTGAGGTCTAACCTTTTTGCGAAACACACTGTTGCCAACACTACTATCTTCTTTTATTGCTTTTTCTCCACATATACTGTGCCTAAACATTAAGATTTCAAATGTATCGCTTACCACAGATAATATTATATTATAATGTGTTAGGGCAGTGTCTTTATCAAATAAAGTTTTATTTATTTATTTATTTAAAAACTCCTTACAAGACAGTAGGAATGATTTCACTTTTTATTGTTACACATTATTGTTTAAAAGCCATTCGCAGTAATCAGAAATGTTAATACGCAAACATTTGAAACACTAATTTGTAAAAAAGGTTTTCTTACACAACAACTTTCCATTTCGATTGCTCACGTTACGCTTTCAAAAAAATTAATTAAGAGATTGTTAATCCGTCTCCTTAAGTTCTTTTTTTTATGTCATAAGGAGGCAACCGAGCAGTCGGAGCCGGTGGTTCCTATTCCCTATCCCCCCCCAATAGGCCACCGGAAACTCGCACACTCACTCACCAACCGCACGAAACATAGGTGTCACTAGATGCCGGTTTTATGTGAGCGAGAGGTACCACCCCGGTCGTGCCGGCCCAATTCGGCTGCAAAGTAGCATGGCCCTACCTCTTGTAAAGAATAACGTAATTGCATCAATTGACGGGCACAAGTTGAGTGTATAATATGTATATTTATTGAGGTGGTCAATAATCAGGTGGTTGAAGACCCAGCATCCGACCAGGGTGGTACCTCTCGCTCACATACCACTGGCGTCAAGTGATAGCATTGCTGTCGCGTTTCGTGTGGTTTGTGAGTTTCCGTCGGCTATTGGGGGGATACGGAAAAGGAGGGCATCGCATCTGCATAACTTTGGGTTGTGCGGATGTATATGGGCGTCAGTAGTCACCATAAGGCTCCGACTGCTCTGTTGCCTCCTTGTGACATAAAAAAGACCCATATCAAATAAATCACCGTCTTTGGTGAGGTGCCCCGGATCTGTTAAGCAACAGGGCTTTTAACGTTAAGCGACGGCCTTTTTGTCAGCCCCCAAGGGACCGACGCCACCTCAACAGAGGGGTTGTACCGCACACACAACAACCCCTCTCAATGTCGGGACAGTGCAATGGGGTTAAGTTCCCATTCTCGCCACTTGAAGCCTCTTACAGGAAGGCAGGCAGATGAAACAGGCGAGGGTTTTTATTTTTCTGGTCAGGCAACTGTTTTATTATGTTAGCGAAAATAATCATGCAAAAAAATCTTACGCGCTAAAATATGATACTTTATTATTTACTTATTTTAAATATTGCTGGCCGGTAGGTCGAGTGGTAGGTTCTTAATATAACTGGATACTGGTGGGGATTATGATTTCTCCATGTAAAAAGAAAAGAAAAGCTGATTAACATTTGCATGGCGGCCAGCATCGGCCAACTTTTTTTATGCCTTTAATTTATATTTATCATTCTGTAATGTAAAAATGTATGCACCCTACAGCCTTAACAATATTCTCAGAAGACTCTGTTTTAAGCCCGGATTCTTCTAAGCGTTCATTTTTTTTTCATAAAACTTTCTAATATAAGATTGACTTAGTTATCTCCCAACCCCCACCATGGTTCAGGCCTTGACGTGGCGGTGGGGCTCAGTAGCCTAGGGTGAGCCCAACACCTTGGGCGCAGCTAATTGAGCCGAGAGCGCTCTTTGTAGTCCTCTTATAAGAAGAGGGGACAAAAGAGCAGGGGGCAAAGGGTGAGGATGGGAACCTCACCCCATTGTACTGTCCCGACGTTGGGAGGGGTTGTTCTGTAGTGCGGGACAACCCCTCTGTGGAGGTGGCGTTGGTCCCTTGTGGGACTAACTAGCCGTCGAGGTGCCCTGTTAGCTTAACAGATCCGGGGCACCTCACCAAGGCGGCATTGGTGGCTCTCGCCGGGTTTTAGTGGGTAGAGCTGCGTCCATTTACCACCTTTCAGGCGCAGCGAGTCCCACATACCCACCTGGGGAGGCCCACTCGCCAGGCGGGATGCCTCAGAGCATTTCCCGGCGTAAAAGGAAAAAAAAAAACGTTGTCGCCCAATAATACGTTTTGTGGTAGCAACGTTATTATGAGGACTATGTCACTGGCAACAACTATAGGTTTGTAAATATTTTTTACTGATCACGCGTAAACCAGCTAAACGATTTGGAAATTTTACACAGAGACCATTACCACAAAATATTAGTATTTATATTGTGCTATTACCCACCCCACACATGTTACGTTTTATCCTAGTCTGGAGATAATTCTTTTTATGTAAGTTGGACCAGCTAACTGGTAGACAAGCCACCATCCAATGTCATCCAACACTTAACATCATACAGCAGCTACTGCAGACAACAGAGCCACCACCACAACATTTATTGACCGACTTCAAAAAAAGAGGAGGTTCTCAATTTCGAAATTCGTCTGTATGTTTTTTTTTTGTATGCATGTTACACGATATCTCCGCCGTTTGTGAATGGATTTCGATGGTTATTTTTTTGTGTTCCTTTTACCTCGATGATATTATGCTGATGTGCTCATTTTATTACTTGTCGATGTAACAATTGTATAGGATGCTTTGGTAGCACACCATAGTATGTCGCGGTCATCGTAATCATCATCATCATCATCGTCCACTGCTGAACATAGGCCTCCTTCAATGAACGCCAAGACGACGAATTTCGGAATCACTAAAAATTAAGAAATAAAATCATTTTACAAAAAATTTAAACCGACTTCCAAAATACTAAACTAAAAAGTAATAAAATAACTATGTTTCTTTAATTTTTGTGCTTACAACTTATAATCAACTTAATCTTCTACTAATGTACAAACTTTGCGTTTACCACGTCATTATAGTTACTTTTGGAGTCGGTGTCATATTTGTTGCTGTACCCTACCTACCTACCTTGGCTGACACCGACTCCAAAACAAACTATTTAACTATATAACTATATAAGTTTACTGGTGGGAGGGAAGCGCTGTGCCGCGCTCCCGGCTGCATGGGTACCACCATCTTGCTTGTTTCTCCCGTGAAACAGCTTTGCTGTGTTTCGGAGAGAAGGGCAAGACAGGCAGTGTAATTACTGCCACCGAGACTTAACATCTTCTGTCTCAGGATAGGCAACACATAAATGAGTTGCCTGGGCTCGTTCCAGGTATACTAGTTTATGTTCATGGGCGACGTCGACCACTTACCATCAGGTGGTACGTTTGCCAGTTTGCCTATCCAACTAACATAAAAAAAAACACAAAAATTAAAGAAACAGTTATTTTATTACTTTTTATTAGTTTAGTATTTTTGAAGTCGATTTTTTTTTACTGTTATTTACTTACTTTACTCGCTTCGGCTCTACAACCCTTTGTGGGTCTTGGTCACTTCTACAATGGACTGCTATTCACAATGATTCTTTTTAACACCAGGAAATGCTCCTAGGCATCGCGGGGGAGTGGGTCTACCCAGGCGGGTATGTGGGACTCGCTGCACTTGAAAGGTGGTAAGAGGACGCAGCTCTACCCACGAAAACCCGGCGAGTGCCACCAATGCCGCCCCTGGTGAGGTGCCTCGGATCTGTTAAGCAAACATGGCACCTCGAAGGCTAATCAGTCCCTCAGGGGACCGACGCCACCTCCACAGAGGGGTTGTCCAGCACCACAGAACAACGTCGGGACAGTGCAATGGGGTGAGGTTCCCGTCCTCACCCCTTGCCCCCTGCTCTTTTGTCCCCTCTTCTTATAACAGGGGTACAAAGAGCCTCCTCGGCTCAATTCGCTTCACCCAAGGCGCTGGGCTACAGAGCCCCACCGCCACGACAAGGCCTGAACCATGGTGGGGTTCATTGCGAATCCCCACCATGGGATTCCTCCTGTTCATTACTGTCTTTATCTAAAAAATCCTACAAACGGGTCCACGGTCCCAACCACATGCTACGGCTAGTAGCACGTCAAAGAACTATAATTATGTCACTTATCCGTATCGTGATGGCTTCATTATTTTTTCAAATTGGGGATGTGCAGCGTGTCGGCCACGCCCACATTTAGCGGCTATAATAGAGACGTTTAAATTGAGGGTTATATTTTCTATGATATATTTAATGGTGATGGGAAAATGCTATCGATATTTTTGTATGTGTACAACATATTTTATTGATAAGAAATGTATATTTATGTGTATAATGTATAATATATACGTTATTTAAATAGATTGTCTGTGAAATTTATCATGTGTAACGTACACACGATAAATTTCACAGAGTTAATTAATCGCAACAAATAAAAATATGATTTTGTTAAATTCTATCTACTATCATTTTATTATTCTAGCTGCTATGATATTATTATTGGTGATAATCCTTATAGTTGGGTATACTATTAGTGTATTATATATTATAAATCAATTGTATTTTTCAGAACAGATTCGTCTCGTACACTTTTTCTAATATTACTATCGAAATTGGCTTACTAAGGTTTTTAAAGTTAAGGAATGTAAAGAAAGTAGTGTTAAGGAACTATTGACTAAGTATAACTAATACCTAACATTAGGTAGGTACAAATTGTTGTAGTTTTTATGGTTTTTTTTGTTTTTGCGTTTAATGACGATTTTAGTATTTCCAACCTACAGAGAATGTTCCGATGACACAGAAATACTGGAGGAGATTGAAGTTAAACAAGCATACCAAATATTGAATGACGATTAAATAAAAGAGACTTTACTTTGTTCTAGATGACAACATTTAAAATTAATCGTAAAGTCACTACTAAAATAAGTTCTACAATATGTTAAGGTAAATATTGTACTTTTTAGTTTTGATAAATTTCAATCAATTGTGGATTCAAATTGAACATTTATTTCAGAAAATACTATTCTTAAATATAATTCTATGTTTTTTATACCAGAACTGAATTATTCTATTATTTAAATAACCTAGGAAATAGGTGTTCAAATGTAGCATTCTTTTATATTCCATTAAATATGCAGGTGGAAACGACGCTCCTACGAAATAGGTGGACACATTCGAAAAAACACATTTCCAAATAAATTCGATATCAAAGCACGTTTTAGGGGACTATAAATACTAATACAATCATAAATTCTACTCATTTCTTGTGAAAAATACAAGAAAGACACACTTTAGCCATGTTAAATACATTTTTGAAATCCTTAGAAGACCCTGAAAGACCCTTGTTGGGTCCAAATTATTGGATCCTTAAGATATTTGGGCTCATTTTACCAATAAACAATGTAGGTGCTTTCCTCTGTAAAGCTTTACATATAACGATTTTTATTTTTGTTATAACACAATGCGTTGAATTATATATCAAAAGAACGGACATGGCAGAAGTATTCAAGAATCTGAGAATATTGATGCTGAGTATCGTCTGTGTTGTCAAGGGAAACACGTTTATATATTGGCAGGCAGATTGGAACAATGTCATGGAATATGTTTCTGAGGCGGATAAATACGAGAGGGATACTAGGGACGAAGTAAAGGGAGTGATTCTTGAGAAATATACGACTTACTGTCGACGTGTAACTTACTTCTACTGGTCTTTGGTGTTTGCAACCCTTATCGGCACGACCACAGCACCATACATATTTTTGTCCTCAGCCTCGTTCCGAGAGGGATTAAAGAATGGAACTGAGGTCTTTCCTCACGTGTTCAGCTCTTGGATGCCGTTTGATAAATACAATTTCCCTGGGTCTTGGATAACTATTGTGTGGCACACGGTAATGTGCATTTGTGGGGCTGGAATCCTGGCATCATATGACACAAATATAATCGTTATCATGGTATTTTTTGGTGGGAAATTAGAGCTTCTGAGAGAGAGGTGTAAGCAAATCCCTGGAGATGACATCTTAAAATTCAAGGCTGCAATCGTTGAGCTTCATCACATTCATGTGCAACTGTTAAAGTAAGTAAAATATTTTTGCTCATTTTACGTCTGGGCTACTAAACTATTAAGACCTTAACCCGATACTATAGTTTATTTTCACATTTTAAAGTATCCTTAATGTCTTATACCAATTAGCAAAGTACATATTTACAGCTTGGCAAAAAAGAGTCTGGAAAAACGAGGGCGCCACTTTCACTTAGGTCTCATCATAATATGGGAAATCAGTAAGAGAATTTAATCAAATTGTTAATAGTAAACGTGAAACACTAAAATTTACTCAAAATCTAGTATTTGTCGGCCAAGTATTGTCAACATCATAGGTTTCCATTTAGTAAAATATTTAGTTTCACTAGTG
This sequence comes from Helleia helle, assembly GCA_963853865.1. Lineage (NCBI taxonomy): Eukaryota > Metazoa > Arthropoda > Insecta > Lepidoptera > Lycaenidae > Helleia > Helleia helle. The sequence continues at coordinate 1,708,391 of OY971425.1, read as the reverse complement.
ACCACGTCATACTCTTTTTTGCCAAGCTGTACATCTTATACCAATTTCTTTATTTTTATTTCATTTTTTCTTTGTCGAAAACCTTCTCAAATGTTTATCTAGGAATATTTAAAGTGGTTTTATTATTATTTTTAAACTACTCTTAGGGATTTTATCCCTCTTATTTGCTGTCTCTAAGTTTGGGTTACATGAACCATATTTACGAGAGGGAATTAACTTATAAAATTCATACTGGATCAATATAATATTTGTTAAAACTAGTTTTATTACAATAAGTGAAATTTTAGTAAATAATAGGACACATTATTGGTCTGGTAATAAGAATTTTCATTACGGTTTGTAGTTTGGTTCATAGTCAAAAGTGGATGAATATTAATGAACTTATCGTATTTTTTGTTTGCTTTACATTCTTTTAGTGTTCCATTTCCTATTATGAATTTTATTTTCAAAAAAAACCAGCAAGAATTTAATTCAATTTTTATGTTTAATGAGGAGCACATTATATTATGTAAAACTTGGTTTAATAAGCCCTATTTTTCTCTTTTTTAAGCCCGATTTTAGCACATAAGTTATAGCGTCTCTCGGAAAATCCAAACCTAACTGTTATGAACTCTATTCTATTCCAAAGAAACCAACATTCGTCTCTTTATTTATCCTATCCAGTCACAAACATCCGCATTCGTAACATAAGGATTGATAGGATCTGTCAATACCTAACAAATATATCTTAGAGTACTCATGGAATATGAATGGCAATCAGTCTTTATCACGATGGTGTGATATTCATATCAACTGGTGACCGTCGTGTAGCTAAACTAGAATACGCCCTTCATTGTACAAATTAAAATACTCACATTGATTTTTCACTTCGATTTTTGAGCCTTTGTTATGCACATGAAAACTAGTGTAATATATCAATATACTCTTCACTGTCTCTTGGATATCTTTATTTCCTTTTAATCCTACCAAATTTATAAAACGAATTTCATAAAAATTATAATTACTAATAATTGTGCTATATTGTATAAATAACACAGCCATGTGGCATTTGGAAAGCATTGTGTCTTTTAGTCTAGTAGAAGACGTAAATACCATTTATAAAGGTATTTTTAAGAAAAGCAGACTTTCTACCAGGTCAAGTGTTCAACGTCACCTGTAAAGATGAAAATAAATTCAACTAAAAGTATTCAGAGCTAGACAACTCATCCTTGTATTCCTTCTAGAATACAGGAAATCTGGTCCACAGAAGAGATAAACTGATAACACGATGAATCTTAAACATAAATGTTATTGTTTCTTTCCAAGGAATTACTTATAAATATAAAAAAATTGAACTACGAAGAAAATTATTTATAACAAATTTCTAAACTTATCTAATAACCTTGTAAGGAAAATATATTTTATTTACATTTTTAACAAAATACCAGCAATTAATATAAACTACAATATATTTTAACTTCAAAAACTTCATGATTTTTTTATATTAACTGACAGACGTGCCATCTGATGTAACCATATACATAATATCCATCTGTAGTTAGCGTCACCCATGAACACAAATGAATTTACCTGGACCTAGCCCGTCATATCCTAAGATGTCTTGGTGCCAGTAATTACACTGCCTATTCTGCCTTTCTCTCCGAAACACAGCAAATCTGTATACTCTTACCTTGTACTCAGAAGTCTTAAATATATCTAGTCCTTCAAAGCTTCAAAGCAGAGCCTCAACTCTACAATACAGTTCAAACGTTTCTATTTGCATTAATAAAATGTGTGTGGATTCTTATTTACTGTATTAATGTCTTTAATATCCAAAATCCATTGTTCGATTTATTCATGCTTAAAGACGGACACACTTCGTTTTCACAAGTTCCCTTTTGATGAAACCTAAACTGATCCCTTACAAATATTATATTAAACCAATGCCTTAAGATCTGTCTCATTGTCAATATATGGTACTGTGACCATACCAATCTATTAAAAGTAAGAATTTGTTCTAAAGCTATATCGATTTTCGTTAGTTAGCCTTGACTTCTTCTAGTTTTTACTATTTGGATTTTATTTTTAATAAGCCTTATTCATACTTTAAATAAGTTTAAACAGTTAAGAAAATAAAGAGTTCTAGTGGAAACGAGGTATAGCGCTTCTTTCCGCACTTTTTTACTATACCTAAGACATGAAACATTCACTATTTTATATACGTATCTAATAAAACCTCTTTTGCATTCTTACACACAGTTCTACAATAATTATTCGGTTTTTCTTTATTTTATTACTAATTTTTTATGTGAACAATTATGAATAAACCCATTCAAAGTCAATAACTTTATATTGTACAAATACTTACAATCAGACTCATTATGCTTATGTTATGTATAAGGTTTAATACTTTATAAAAGTATTTTGTACTTTACAAACTCCATTCTTACAACTTCAGGTCCCGTATTTATCTAAACTATAAATCATAAACAAAATATTTAGAAATATATATTATAATCATGAAATACAAAAGAAAACATAAAATATTAATCGACATCCGTATCGATAGTTCCCATCCCGCGCGGCAACTAATAAGAGTTATTTTCTGTAACGAACTATTTGGAACCAAAACAAAAGATAATATTTGGTTATCATTACATTGTTTTCAGGTATTTGTTATTATTACTTTTCAGGTATTCAAGACTGTTCAACTCATTGCTGTCGCCGGTGATGTTCATTTATGTGATCATGTGTTCGCTGATGATTTGTATGAGTGCCATACAAATGGCTGTAAGTATTTTTTAAGACTTGGGCAAACTTGTGCACCCGTCTGCACATCTGCTTATTTCTTGCGTCAAACAAATTTGCTGTATTTCGGAAAAAAGGCTGGATATGCAGATAATTACTTCTATGTAGTAACTACATGGCATGGCATTTTTTTTAATGATTAATAGGCTATTTATTATTTGGCCACTGTCTCACCTGATGGAAAGTGATGACGTGGCCGACGATGGAGCACGCTTGCCTAGAAGGTACCTATTCACTCTTGTTTTGAAGGTTCTTCCTGAGGCGAAAGATGACAATGTCATCTTTCGCCTCAGGAAGATAGGAAAAACACGAATAGGTTGCCTGAAGTAGTCTCAGCCGAATCTTTTTTACTGCCATGGATGACGTTGAACACTTGCCTAATCAACTAAAGTAAAATGCTGGTAATAAATCGTGGGAAGTGAACACTTCGCCCTTGTTTACCCGGCACTTAGCCTTATTGTGTCGCTTAACGCTTTCCGCCTGAGACGCCTAGCTCACTTCACCTTGTAGATCTCGCCGGTAAATACTAAATACACCACTACACCGTAGGTACCTATATATATATTTTTTATGTCATCGTCATGGGGGCAAACGAGCAGTCGGAGCCTCATGGCACCGACACCCATACACATCCGCACAACTAAGGCCACGTAGATGCTCCGCCCTCCTCTTCCCCATCCCCCCCAACGGGCCACTGGAAACTCTCAAACCGCACGAAACGCGACAGCATAGCTGTCAATTGACGCCGGTGTTATGAGAGCGAGAGGTACCACCCCGGTCGTGCCGGCCCAGTTCGGCTGCAATGCAGCATGGCACTACCTCTTACTTATATCCTGCAAATGAGATGATGGTAATTGGTATATTCATTCTTCGGGAATGGTTCTGAATAGCATATCTCTCCTGCCTTACTGGCATAATAACATGTTCCTTATCACATACAAGATGTACAATTTTGATGTATTTATCCTTCTCCTTTGTGAAGTCGGTTAAAAATGTTTATGCAGATAAAAAATCATTATGAAAATATGTAGTAGTTAAAAAAACCTTAACATTTTGTAATTTACTTATTTATTTGCCATTTTATTTTACTTATTCCCCATAAAGAAAGCACCATAAATAGTATTTTGTATGAACGTAACGTAAATGTAACGATTGACGTTTTATAAAAATCGTCCCTTACACTGAATCGGTTGGTCACAACGACCTATTGGTTGGTCATATTTCGATTAGTCAGACAGATTACGTCTGAACACCTTTATCCAAAAAAATTGCCAAATTTGCAAAATTGCGCCCTAAAGATGGTAAGTGGACGCAGCTCTACCCACTAAAACCCGGCGAGTGACACCAATGCCGCCTTTGGTGAGGTGCCCCGGATCTTTTGAGCCACAGGGCACTACTGTCGTAGCCTGCTAGTTATACTTAAATATTAGAGATCTGCCCTTATAGGTTGCTCTTATATTAATGAGCATGTTTCTTTAAAAACACCGCACCCTACGATAGCCAACCCTCAAATGGCAAATTTCAGATGACGACGAGCGCGACTCATATGCTCATCATGGCTGAATATTTGATATTCGGAATCGCTCAACTATTCATGATCTGCTGGCACAGTAACGAAGTACGTATTAAGGTAAGTACGTAACTGTAAATTTTATATCAATACAACAATCTAATACATTTGGTTCAGCAAAGATCAAACAAGTAGATTAATTTGATACATAGTGTAGCATAAAAAACGTTTTCTCATACCTTTTACCCCAATGTACCATCGGGAACTGCTAGTGATTCGGGACCTTTTCGGACCTTTTTTTTCGCAGGGGAAATGCTTTGCGCATTCATCTGTGATGAAGCGTCCCCGGGGATATATGGGATATATGGGGGGCTCTCTCGGCGCTCCACCCCGGCGCCGGTATACCGCACTAAACCACTGCGAGTTGCCTTCAGCAGCTTGAAGGGGAGTGTCCCGGATCTGACTAATACAGGACACTCCCCGCGACCGGCCAGTACCCACAAAAGGACTAACCAGACCACCTCCTAGTATGGGGGAATTCCGATAACCTGAAGCACCCCCGCTGACGCTGGAACTTTTCTACCGGGGCAGGTACCCAACCTTACCCTCAGTCCCGTCTAAGAAGGCTGGAGGTGCGCGTAGCGCCTCCGCCCTACGTCGACGGAACGGGACGGACTGGTGAAACAACGGTTTCGCAGAAGGTGAACTCCGCCTGCCGGGCCTCATCGCTCTCGAGTAGCCAGCGCACTACACTTAAAAGCAAAAAGTCCCCTCCAAGCTCCAAACTAGGTAATGATGATGTGCGACCCATCTATCGCAAATCGGGTGTGCTGGGCCGAGTCCTCCACGGCGCCGCACTAGTGGGAGGCTGGCGTCAGATCCCCCACCTTGGCAACAGCTACTGTTGCCCCAGCCTACGCACACGTGAGCGTCCCTCCCATCTAGGTGACTCACTGAATTGTGACCTCCTCTGTAAAACGAGGAGACACACCTTGGAAAGCACCAACAACTCCCACCGCGGATCTCCAGCCATGGCAGTGGCTCCACCCAGGAGCCCGTACCGTACCGTACGGGTAACCTCTGATTACCCTCACCGCTATTCCCGGCTGTATTCTCCGCAGCAAGGCTTTAAACGTCTTGCCGTCTGCCTTAACAGCATGCAAAATTCGCTGTTGATGGTGACATGTACTATTTTCAGTTCGAGCAAGCGACATCAGGTCCATACGAGAGTGAGTGGTACTCTACAGACACCAGGCAGAGGAAGTGCATCCTCCTACTGATGGACCAACTGAAGTTGATACACACCTTCACTGCTGGACCCTTCACGAACCTGACTATGCCTACGTTTATCACGGTACGTATATAATATTCATTATCTGTAACCAGCTTTTTACCGGTGGGAGGGTTGCACAATGCCGCGCTCCCGACTGCATGGGTACTCCTTGCTTGTTTCTTCTGTGAAGCAGCTTTGCTGTGTTTCGGAGAAAAGGACGACATGCAGGCTAATTACTGACACCGAGACTTAACATCTTATATCTTAATCATAAATTAAACTTAATCTTCTACTAATGTACAAACTTTGCGTTTACCACGTCAATTATAGTTACTTTTGGAGTCGGTGTCTTATTTGTTTCTGTACCCTACCTACCTACCTTGGCTGACACCGACTCCAAAAGTAACTATAATGACATGGTAAACGCAAAGTTTGTACATTAGCAGAAGATTAAGTTGATTATAAGTTGTAAGCACAAAAATTAAAGAAACACAGTTATTTTATAACTTTTTAGTTTAGTATTTTTGAAGTCGGTTAAATTTTTTTGTAAAATGATTTTATAACATCCGAGAGTGATCGGATTACCTTTCAATGTTGTATTATCTATTAATTTTCTCTTTTGCCCTTTTTCAGATACTTAAAGGCGCCTACAGCTATTATACTTTACTGCGAAAATAATTCACAGATTCACTATTTATATAATATTAGTATATCCTTTCAATGGTTTTAATCAATACTGTAGTTGCTGTGTGCACCATTAGCTGATAATATACATTAAACAAGTTCAAAATTTATGCAAAATATTATTAATAGTGTTAAAGAAATGCTCAATATGACGACCTCTGTGGCTCAGTGGTAAGCGCGTTGGCGCTCAAGCCCGGAGGTTGCGGGTTCGAATCCCGCCAGGGAACAAAAATATTTTCTGTGTTCCTGCGTCATGGATGTGTATTATATATGTGTGTATTATATAATAAAAATCTTAAATATATGTATATTATAAAAGTATCGAATATATTTCCGTTACCCGTAACACAAGTTCTTCGAGAACTTACCACGGGACCAGATTGACGTGGTGTGAAAGCGTCCATAGATATTATTATTATTATATTATATTAATATTTTGTTTTATTAGCAAACACTATCTTGCCTATCATCTTCATAGTATTTGAATGTAATTAAAACATATCAATTATTATAATAGGTACTTATTATAATAATTGATACTATACTTATTATACATCCATGGACATATTTAGGAGAATGCAAAGAAAAAAGTGAATAATATAAAATATTTTCTTATTTCGTCCTAGTCATCTTAATACCAGAATTATAATATGATTATTATTAGAAGAGTGAACGTATGGAGAAGATCCAGAGAAGGATACGCTCAGTGGAACGTTGTTGGAAGAGAGTCTTATGGTAGAGGTCAGTGTGGGGTGTGGGTATTTGCTTGGGAACACATAGGTACACAACTACAAATCGTAGGAAACAATTCCTTGATTACGTCAATATACAACACGTATTTAAAAGCAGATTGTGATGCCCCAGATTGCGATTTTGTTCCATTCATAAAGTATGATTATATAATAATGCTCAATCCCACACAGCGGCGCTAGTTACAATGTATCGTAGGTACTAAGGTCAGAATCCTGGTTTTAAGGTGACCAACACGTTCCCCAATCCCCAGATCTAAATCCGATAGAACATGTTTGGACCAAACTGGGAAAACAAAATTTAACAAGGAAATCCAACACCAGAAAAGTTTTTATGGATGTTTGTTACTCTTTCACACAAAAACTACTAAATGGATTTTGATGAAACTTTACAATAATATAGTTTATACATCAGAATAACACATAGGCTATAATTTATTATTTATAAGGATATTGTCTGAATTGTCCAAAATATATACCTCCGCAGACGAAGTTGCGGGCACCGGCTAGTAAAATATTATAATCCATAGAGCATACATTTAAAATTCTATGGTCTGTAGTTAGTTCATAGTTGTTCCGTGTTGTTTAAAGTGGATAGTGACGTCACGTAAAAAAAAGGACCAATAGCAGAAGCGAAAGCATGCAAGATTAGTTTTTTTTTCATTTTATGTTAATTGAACATGCAAACGGGCAGATGAGCCAAAGCCCATGAACATAAAAAAGTTAGCCTTACTAGCCCAGGCAACTCATTCATAATAATATAGCCTATCCTGAAACAAGATGTTAAGTCTCTCCTCTATATTCCAGTAATTACACTTCCAGTCCTGCCCTTCACTCCGAAACACAGCAAGCTGTTTAACGGGAGAAAATATCAAGTTGGCAGTCCCATGCAGATGCGAACGCGGCACAGCTCAACCCTTTTTTTTTGTTTTGCTGGGGAATGTGTTTATTCATACCACGGGGTCCGGAGGGTTCCGGGGGTTATGTGGGACTCCCTGCGCCCGAGAAGATGGTAACGTGAACGCAGACTCTACCCACTAAACCCCAGCGGTGTTCTCCTCGTCGTCTAGGACACCCGGCGCAAGAGCTGTGGACACAGAACACAATTACGCTGTGGACGTCCGCACTGGGCCACAGGCACAGCGCAGCGCAACCCTCCCACCGGTATTGCGTGTCATAAAAAATAATATTAGGTGTCATATGAAATTATGTCATATTAATTGTTGATAATGGTATGTTTAATAATTTATGTATCTCCTTTGACTGCTGTTCATATAAAAAATAAATTGAACTTTTAACAAAATAAAAAAAACCCAAAAAAGTTTTCGTTTTTTTCTAGTTATTGCTAGCTACGAGAAATAAGCGTGTTAGCTTGCATTGATAATTATTTTTTTGTTGGAAAGGAGATAGGACACTAGAATCCGATGTTGGCATCCCAGATAAATCTTTTCTTTTTTTTTCGAAAATCGTAGGGACAACTTGTGCGTTTGTTATTTTTATCATCATACACTACAATTAAATGAAGGTCTGGAGTCGATCTAATGATGGAGCCGAAACACAGTCGAGGGAAATCGTCAAGAATTTACAGCGGTTACATTGTGTTCTTGATCAACTTGATCTATTTGTATTGATGAGAACTTTACATAATACATAGTACATACCTATAGGTTCTGACTGTCATTATACTGTATTTATATGTATTTATACGATTTACGTGGCATTACAGGTCATGATGGAGATGGAAGGAATTCCTCAACAATTTACAGCAGAACCTTTTGTTGGGCTTACTTCATACGTTTCAATATACCATGATTTTCATCAATTTCGCTCAAATTTGAGAAATAAAAAAAACTTACCTGCTGTCGGTTTTTTGACCGGACGGTTTACGTAATAGATATGTTATCATAATGCGTCATCAGTCGAACGCTTAGGCCGATCGTTCCTCTCTATCGCTTGTTCCACGTTTTCGCTTGCACACTAGGCTCAGGCGGACTGCGGAATGTGGCACTTTTCCATACATGCAGCCCAAGACATAATATTTGGTAATACCTCTTTGGTGCCTAGGACCTCGACAAAGTCACATAATAGACTTATAAGAGCTTCGCGATCCTGGAATGTAAAAATAATGTTGATATAAAGTGAGGGAAAAAAACATATACAGTAGAACCTCGATAAGTTGAAAACCTCTAAATCTCAAAAAAAAATGTTTTCCTCCCTTTAAACACTAAAACCTCGAAATCTCCACCCTCTATTAGTCAAAACTCAAAACAATCAGGGAGCCCCTCCAAGCTATTTCAGTACATATTTTCACTCCGTAACTCGAAAAATTAAATTGACCTCTGTATCTCGAACATTGCAATGTGTTCATCATTATTATTATTATATATTTATTTATTTCACAACTTTTTTCACACTTTTGATTATTTCAAACTTATTACCTCTACAGTTTTTTTTAATGCCATTTTTTTAAGGATATTTTGAAATCATATTGATTTATAATAAAGAAAACATATTGGTCACCTCTGCTGCTTGAATTTTTATTTAGTTTACCTCTCTAATTCAAAATTTATAAGAATGAATGAAATGAAACCACTTTATGTCGATTGGCCTGCCTCAGCCATGAAGTGCGCCAGGGTGTCATCCCCCTGGCGAGTCCTCCGACCCTGCCATCTTCAACAGATACCATCAGAAGCAGCCGTGCCTCGTCAGGGCACAGGGTCAAGGTGGAAGGTGATAATGTCATGCCGCCGGTCAACCCATTATACCCAAGATAAAATTGACAGCCAGCACCATGTTATGACCCGTACTCGGCTCCTCCAGCCGCTTCAATCATATATTTTAATAGATAAAAATTTTATTGGCCTATTTTTTTATACTGTATAGTACAGCTTAGCAAAAAAGAGTATGGAAAAAATTAGGGCGCCACTTTCACTTAGGTCTCATCATAATATGGAAAATCAGCAAGATAATTTAAGCAAATTGTTAAAAATAAATGTGAAACACTAAGATTTACTCAAAATCTAGTATTTGTTGGCCAAGTATTGTCCCCACCATTAGGATCTGAGCCTTGTCGTGGCGGTGGGGCTTAAGCCTGGGGTGCAATCCAGCACCTTGGGCAACCAATCGGATCCCGGGCGGCAGTTGGTTCTGGCCGCTGCCGGCCGAGCCGCTCCCCGGTCCATGGGGCCGGGGGTGGTGGTCGCCATCTCACGTCGAGATGGGGACCGCGAGGAAGAAATCCTCAATAAAAATTACCCCAATCCCAAAATAAGCTCAGGTGCGCGGCGAGGGGATAAATGGCTGGAGGGTTTCCAGTCCCTAGCGCACCATGTTTTAGTGTTGGCTACGGGTTCCGCTCGACCCTAATGAGCAAACTTCAATCATGAACCAAAACAGTAATGAAAATAGTCCCCGGGCGGGAATCTCGCACCACGCCGAAATCGGCGGAAGTCTGCCCCACGTGCTACGGGAGGGGCACAAACTGTTTTAGGGGCGAGCACTCTGCTCGTCCTAGCACCGACGACACACGCGAGATAACGGATACCGATAGGCCTTACGATTGTAGGAGTGAGGGGGAAGATCGTAGGAGTGACGTAGGGTTAGGTAGGAGAGGAGTAAGAGGGAAGGTGGGCAGGGGTCGCCCAAAGGGTAGAAAGGAGGCAGGACCAGACGTCTTGGATGGCATGTCGATCAATTCGCTTTCGGAGTCTGAGTTAGGACAGAAGCGCCTGTTCTCAGAGGTGACGGGGGGCTCTGGCTCAGATACCGAGACGGGGGGTGACGTGGCGAGGAAAACACAGCCAATCGCGAAAAAAGGGGAGGTACTTTCTCTCTCCCGTGCGCGGACGGCGTTGAGGGAGAGGACGGAAAGAGAAAAGGAGGACAACTTCGAGCAGGCACTCGAGAAGTGGGCCTTCAAAAAGCCCAAGGAGGTTACCGGGGAGGTGGAGGTGATCCCTCCCGACCTCGACGTGGAGAGGATGGGGGCAGAGTAAATGATGCGGGCATGCGAAGCAAACCTCCAGTTGATTCTTGGCCTAACGGGGAAATCAGTAAACCTCAGGGGGGGATATGCGGCCAAGATCCGCAAGGCTGCTGGATCCATAAGGGAAGTCATAGAAACCCTTGCGGTTCGCACCGAGACGGAGGAAGCCCGAAAGTGGAGGGCTGACAACAATCGGCTCCAACGCGAGCTGGATTTGGTCAGAGAGGAGGTTCGTACGTATAGGCGCGATTTCGAGGAGAGCCGTAAAAAGGCGACCGAAATAATAGGGGCTCCGGGGTCGGCCGAATTTATGAAGGAGGTTGCGGAGATGTGCGGCAACATTATCGACGGCCGCCTGGCGGCCCTGCAGCTCCCGGCCGCTCCTCCCAGCCGTCCTCCACTTGCGGGGGACCAAGGAGAGCTGGCGAAGGCCACGAGGGCCGCCATTGCGACATCGAGAGAAAAGGGGACGGCCGTGGTAGTCGCCAATCAGGCCTCATCAGGACCCGATCCCAAGGAGTTCCCTGCCCTGCCTCAAGCATCAAAAGGCAAAGGGAAGGGTAAGGGAAAAGGCAAGGGGAAGGGCAAGGCCCAACAGGAGTGGACCGCGTTTGGCCCCACCACCTCAAAGAGAACTGCCTCTCAGGGGAGAGAAAGGCATGGGGCCAAGGTTCCACAAGAAGAGGTGGAGACGTGGACGGAAGTCGTCCGCCGCCCTAAGGCAAAGAAACCGGCGGCCTCCGCGCCGCTGATGAAGAAGCCGGCGAACTCTAAGACGCCGCTTAAAGAAGAGGCAAAGCCGAAGCTGTCGCTCCCACGTTCCACGGCCGTAATAGTCAAGTTACGGCTGGAGGCAGCGGCCAAAGGAGCGACATATGGCTCGGCTCTCCTTAAGGCCGAACAGAGCATCGACCTTAAGGAGTTGGGAATCGGTCCGCTCCGGATTCGCCAGTCGGCAACAGGGGCGCGCCTAATCGAGGTGCCCGGGGCCACGAGTGGCGAAAAGGCGGATGCTCTCGCCGCCCGCCTAAAGGAGGCCCTTGCTGAAGAGGTGGAGGTACTCAGGCCCGAAAAGAAGGCTGAATTAAGGGTCACGGGCCTGAGTGATGCAGTCACGGTGGATCGCCTAAGAGCCGCTGTGGCTGAGGATGGGGGCATTAACCACGGGCAAGTCTTCGTCAGAAATATTCGCACGGGGCAAATAGGCCTGGGTACAGCCCACATAGAGCGTCCAGTTGCAGCGGCAAAGAAGCTACTGCAACAAGGGAGCATAGCGGTGGGCTGGAGCCGCGCAAGCCTCCACCTCCTGCAGGCGCGCCCCAGGCACTGCTTTCGGTGCCTAGGAGTGGGGCACGTAGCTAACACGTGCCAATGCGGGACGGACCGTAGTAATCTTTGTTACCGCTGCGGTCAGCCTGGTCACAAGGCCGCCGGATGTTCGGCCGCCGCACATTGTGCGGTGTGCGCGGACGCCGGAAGGCCGGCGGGCCACGTGATGGGGGGCATGGCGTGCAAGCCCCCATCAACTCGCGGGAAGTTCCCCTCCCAACCTAAGGGGGGTAACCGAGTGGAGTCGGCGGACGCTGAGATGGCCGAATAATGTCCAGGCATCTCAGCGTTCTCCAGGCGAACGTCAACCACTGCGCCGGGGCTCAGGATCTTCTTCTGCAGTCCATGGCGGAGTGGAGCTTTGACGTCGCGATCGTTGCCGAGCCATACGCTGTGCCTCCCACTAGTCCACACTGGGCGGGGGACACCGATGGCTCGGTAGCGATCGTGGTGAGGCCTGGAGCTGGCCCCCCCTCGCAGTCAAAGCGAGGAGCCGCGGGTACGTGGCGGCGGTTCGGGGAGAGGTTGCCTTCGTCGGGGTATACTTCTCTCCGAACCGCGATTTGGCGGCCCTGGAACGGTTTCTCGACGTTCTGGGGCCGCTGGTGGGGCAGCTAGCTCCCCTACAGGTGTTCGTGGTCAGCAGAGCGGCCATGCCGCGCGCGACACGTCCGCCCCCGCGGCGGACGCTCTACTGGTGGTCGGCTGAACTAGCCGACCTTCGGGCCGCCTGCCAACGGGCAAGGAGGCAGTATACCCGGAGCAGGCGGCGGCGCCCCCAGGATGTCGACAGGGACGACGGCCTGTACAGGGTCTATATTGACAAAGTCAAGACCCTAAAACAGGCCATCTGCCGAGCCAAGGAGGAGGCCTGGCTGGAGCTCGTTGAGGGTCTCGAGAGGGATAAAGTTCCGCGCCCAGTCGGCCCCTATCACCGACACGCTCCAGCCGGGCCAACTGAGGAGGATTGTCGGGGAACTCTTCCCCGACACACCTGGGGGCTTCACGCCCCCCAGGATGGCTCGGCAGACGCTGGACGAGGAGGGTGTTCCGCCACCCGTCACGGAGGCTGAAATGGAGGTGGTTCTGGCCCGCCTCCAGAGTAAGAAGAGGGCGCCGGGTCCAGACGGGGTGCACGGGAAGGTCCTGGCCCTTTCCCTCGAGCACCTCGGCGACAGCCTTCGGGAGCTGTTCGATCGCTGCCTGCGGTCCGGACAGTTCCCGAGGGCATGGAAGGAGGGTCGGCTCTGCCTGCTTCCGAAGGCAGGGCGACCCCTGGACTCGGCCGCGTCGGTGCGACCGGTGGTGCTGCTGAACGAGGCTGGGAAGGCTCTGGAGAGAGTCGTGGCTTCCCGGCTCGTTCGGCACCTGGAGGAGGGCCCGGGACCGGGACTCTCAGAGTCCCAATTTGGGTTCCGAGCGCGCCGGTCGACCATCGACGCCCTCAAACGCCTGAGGGCGGTGACGGGTGAGGCGGAACGCCGAAGGGAGGTGGTGGTCGCGGTGTCCCTTAACATCGCGAACGCCTTCAACAGCCTCCCGCACAGTGTGATACGGGAACTACTTACCGGTAAGAGTGGTCCGGGGGTATCGTACGATATCATGGGCTGCAGTTACTGCCTTAGCCGGCGACCCCCCGTGGGAACTCGTGGCGGAAGTTCTCGCCGAGGTATCCTAATCCTATGTCTCGGATAGGAGGTCCCTCGGAGAGGACGTGACGCCGGACGGGATCCTACGGGTCCGCCGACTAGGGCAGGAGGCACTAATGCGAAGGTGGGGGGAGGACTTGGCGCGGCAGCCGTATGGCAAAGGCTTAACGGTTGCGCCCGGTCCTTGAGCGGTGGATGCGTCGTAAACGCAAACCTCTCACCTTCCGTCTAACACAGGTGCTCACCAGGCATGGGTGCTTCGGTGAGTATCTGTGCAGGACGGCCCAAAGGGAGCCGGTAACTGTGTGTCACGATTGTGGCGCGGCGGTGGACTCGGCCCAGCACACCCTCGAGGTGTGCCCGAGATGGGCGGCGCTGCGTCATGATCTGACATCGGTCATCGGAGGGGACTTGTCTCTGCCGAGTGTCATCCCCGCGATGCTCGGCCACGACGAGTCCTGGACGGCGATGGTCTCCTTCTGCGAGGCAGTAATGTCCCAGAAGGAGGCCGATGCCTAGTTATGGTTTGGTCTGCAAATTTCCGCTGCAGAACAAAAAAAAAAAAAAGTATTGTCAACATCATAGGTTTCCAGTTAGTAAAATATTTAGTTCCACCTGTCACCACGTCATACTCTTTTTTGCCAAGCTATACCTATCTACATCACTATAGAAAACAGCAATTAATTGCCTTTTTCGATAAAATGGCAATAAATTGCTTAATTTTGTGGGCCCCTAAATAGTATTAGCCCAGGGCCCCACAAATTCACGATCCGGCCCTGCTGAATAATATTTTACCTTTATTATTATTAAAATTTATTCATTATAAGTAGGTACCTATATGTATAAATAGATACGAGTATCTATGAAAAGTGATGTACATACATTGTGATTGCTTTCTGTTCATATCTATTTTGTGACTCAGTAAAATAATTAATTATCTAAACAATTTTTCAACCGACTTCAGAAAACCAAATATTATGCACTCGAAAGTGTAAATGAAAATAATATTAATATTATTATAAGCGCTACGAAATCATATATTTTGAAGTCGGTGCCAGCCAAGTCGAGGTAGTAGATAGATTACTAATAGGGATGTTGATATTTTTCAGAAATGTTTTTAAATCATTTATAAACTCAGATGAAGTAAAAAAAGGTAGATAGCGCACTTGGAACAAGAAAGTGAAGCCACTTTTTTAAGTATGTGTGAGTGAATGAAGGGCTGCCATTTTTTTAAATATCCCTTAAAATTGTATATTAATAAAAATAGGTAATAAGTGAATATTTTTATAAAATACAATAATATTACGAATATGTAGGAGGCGTGTAGGATCACTTTATAAACTGTCTCAATAGATATGTTATTGACACAATTGTTTCATTTATTTATTTATTCCCATGAATGTAGTAAATACATAGGTGATATTAAAAAAAACAAGTTCTATACATTCTACCATAACATGGTGTGTGAAAATAAAACTTTACATAAATAAACAATTAATATAAATTAACAGGTAAAAATAGTTACAATTAAATAAACTTGATAAATACAACGTGTCCTTAAAATCATTGTCAGAGAATAACAGTTTCAAAATAATTGATTATAATAGTAATTAGAAAGTCACATTTTATCAATACACAATTTAAATTAAATACATAATATGTCGTTTTCCATAAAAAAAAACATTTAAATTATAAAAACATTTCTCTGCAAGCCACACTGTTACATTTTTTTTTAATTAATAAATGGTAAATCTTTGAATTTATAAATAATTAAATACATAGTCCTGCTGTGGGTACGTGAGTCCCAAAAAAAATACAAAATAGGTTATACGAGGTCATTTCGATTCAGTCATATAGCGATCAAATAATAAAATAATAATTATGTCACCTCTGTACTTAATTATTTTGCTATGGCTTTGCCTGCAATTGACTTACCCACTATTGGGCTATTAGAAATACTAACTTTTGGCAACACTCTTCCGATACGTCATTTCGGGGCAATAATATTATTTATGTTGATTAACCTCAAAATAGTGTTAAAATATCTTAAAAGAATATAGTCTTGTGTTTATTTATGTGTGAAACGATATTTCTTTAGACTCTTTGGTCACTTTTGTATTGTTTTTACTCCATTTAATTACACAGAACGGTATTTTTTTGGCAAACTTACTGCAAGACGACTCGTAAGATACTAACAAAAAAGAGCTTAGTTTTGGTGTATCTGTGTGCGTGAGCGCGTGTATTTACATGAAGGAGCTTAGTTTTGTGGCTTCAGTATTAGCAAAGGCCGTGCGACATCTACCTTTTTTTACTTCATCTGAGTTTATAAATATCTAATGGAGGCCTAACTATTATCAACTTTTGCTTAAATACGTCTAATGCCTATAAAATCTTGCATTTTATAATGCATTTTAAATTTCGTTCCAAAACGCTAACACTTGTCACGTGACGTCATATGTTATTAAAAATCCTAAAAGTGATAAAATGATTCTCGTTGTCGTTATTAAAAAATGGCTTCTAAGTTTTATAAGTGTTGTACGGTGCCTATGTGTGTGTACACTGTCAAAACGCCTGAAAATTAGTTTTTACAATATGTACTGCTTTTAAACTAACGCGATCACTATTCATATTTATATTAATATTATTACGGGTGCTTACCGCGTTTAAGGATTTATTGAGTTCCCGATATTTCGGCAATGTTTCAATCGCCATGATCACGGGGAGACTGACGTACGGTGCTGGTAGATGGTGACAGATCAGAAAAATCTGACTACCGTCTTTCTTCTTCGTTTCGGACGACTAGTTTCGGCACACGGACGCACTTGTTCACCACGACACACTATATTGACAGTGTCTTTTTTGGACTTTGAGCATCTATATCGTGACGGACCTTCACACAAACTAATCACGGGATTCCACATACTCGGTATTCTGAATCCGTCTTCCCTATTGAAATTCGGATATTTTTTAATTTCAATTGCCTCCTTTACTAATCGAGGGAAATGATGACGTTCGGATGACAAAACCTGTGGCTTATGTAACTCAATCCAGTGATTAGGACCCGCTTCTAGCAGATGTTGAGCTATGGCCGATTTTTGGAGGTCATTCTTTGTGACGGCTTTGATGTGTTCTTTGATGCGACATGATATTGTCCTCTTTGTCTGGCCGATATATGAACTGCCGCAACTACAGTCTACTTTATAGACACCAGGATGTTCAAAGGGAAAATAATCCTTTGGTGAACGCAGTGTACCAGCGACCTTCTGAAGAGGAGTAAACACGGTTTTTATTGAATATTTTTCCAGGTGTCTACTAATCCTGTCGGTTACCCCTCTTACATACGGTAAATACGCGGTTTGACGTTCTACACTAGGCTTTTTTGTATTTTCCCTGTTTTTAGTTTTTATTTTAGTGACGTCGATATTGTAACCATTACTTTTTAATACTTTTTGTACATGTATTAACTCCCTTTGTACGCTTGTACTATCGCACAGGTCATGATCGCGATTCGTAAGTGACGTCACTACTGAATAAAGATGGCGTGGGTGATGATGTGACGTAGCGTGTAAATATCTGTCCGTGTGTGTTGATTTTCTATATACAGTGTGGCCCAAGGTGTTGTCTTCTCGTACTGTTATTAGTACGTCCAGAAAGGCCAAAGACCTATCGCTCTCTAACTCCAGTGTAAATTTGATCTTGCTGTGCGAGTTATTAAGGTAGGTTAAAGGATCATAACGGAACCGTTATTAATATTTCAAATAAAGAACTTGAATCTTCCGCATTAAACGCTTTAAAAAAGGGTTTAAATTTTTCACCTACCCCCTTGCGTTTGCCTTATGAAAAAATGATCGGCAATATCGAGGAAACGATATTTCGCAATAAAATTCCACCTAGTGACGCTGATACCTTAAGACAAGATATAGCGGTTATCTTGCGTCATTCTCGACCGCCACAGAGTAATTTAACATACGCTGAAAGGGTGGCTTTGAGAAACCTGAGAAAAGTGAAGGATCAGTTCAGTTTTCCATTAAATAAAGTCGGATTACAATAATATTCACTGATTTATTTCACAATACGATTTATTCACATTGAAATTTACTCTCAGACTGCCATTACAAAGTGATTATTCTTACATCTCGCCTCTTATTTTAATCTACCCTACAAACATCATTCACAAACAGTTTTAAAACATTGATAGAAATAATCGATACTAACAATAAATATTCTAGTTTTGACATTGATATTATTACTCGATTCTAATAATTAATACTCTTACTCGATTACATATAACAATATTAATACTCGATTCTAACAGCTATGTTAATACTCGATGATAACAATATGAATACTCGATTCTAATATTTAATACTCGATTCTAACAGCTCGGCCATCCTTATCAGGGTGTGCCCTCACACAAATTAAGTTCATCTCAAGATAATTTCAAATTACATAAAAGAAATAAGAAAAAAAAAAATATATACAATCGATAAAATAATACACTTATATAATGCATTGTCTGTCATGATCTGCGAACATCTGTGCGATATCATTCACAGTCTGCACTGCCCGCTCATGACCAATGCCAAGAAATCGTAATCTCGGTCTTTTCAAGTGTGATCTGCAATCATCTGTGTAAGACACTGATTGCTCACAATCTATAAGTTATCATCATCATCATCATTTGGTTATGATCTGCAGCCATCTGTGTATTAACACTGACTGCTCATAACTACTAATCATACATGCATAAATAATCTATTTCGTACGATCTAGTTGACTTAATAACTTTGGTGGACTAAATATATAATCATAATATTATTATGTGTAATGTCATGATCTACGATCATCTGCGTTTTCTCTTAACGCTGATCGCTAATGATATTGAACAAGATTTTATCCATGTATGCTCAGTAAAATCACTTATCGTGTATAGTCTGTCACAATATGCGCCATCTGTGCTTCAATCAATCATCAACACTGACGCTTGCAACCTATACTCTCTTTATATTACCAATATTATCTTACAAATCAATTTCACATTCTATTGCATGTTTAATATTTAAAATTACAAATCATTATATCATATTCATATTACATACTCAAAATGTATATACTCTAGAAATTTACACAACCGACGCCAGGAGGCCGTGTGGTCGCAGACTGCACGGTAGGCGGGGGGCAACCCCCCAATCAAAAGTGAGCCGAATGGGCTCACACCAATCCGTTGAAGCATTAGGGCCTTCGGGCCATTAGCATAGATCCATCCGAAAAAAAAAAAAAAAAAAAATCTAGAAATTTAATATTCATCTCACATTCACTTATCATTTTCATCATAACTATCATGAACATCGCTGTCGTTTTCGCTTTCGATCCCCTTAAAATTTAACCACGGGTGTATTTTATCAATTGAAACAATATTCTCATATCTTTTATTACCTCTTCTCGTTAGAGGTGTATCTTCAACTAAGAATCTGTCGTTAGGCAATATTTTAACTATTCGATAAGGGCCGTGATATTTTGCCATAAGCTTTTTAGATTTACCGATCCTGTCTCTATCAAACGTCACTCTTTCTATCCTAACAAGGTCGCCTTTATTATATTTAGTTGGCAATTTCCTATGTTTATCAAACCGTTCTTTTGTAGTTTTCTGTTCATTTTCAATTTTAGTAGCAGTTTTATTTCTTAAATCCGTTAGTTGATCTCCAGTAATTCGGTTCACTGTTGTATTTATCACGTCACTTAATATGTTTTCTGAAGTACAAGTTATTTTATAGCCAAATAGTAATTCAGAAGGACTTTTTCCCGTAGTTTTATTAACTGACGTATTTAAACCTAATTGCACTTCGCTTACGTATTCGTCCCAACTATTGTCGCTTTTATCATGGCATTTCGTACTCAAAGCCTCAGAAATTGTCCTGTTAAATCTTTCTACTTGCCCATTCGCTCGCGGAGTAGCCACTGCGTTTAAAGTATGTTTAATTCCATTATTTTTCGTAAAAGTTTTGAATTGATATTGGCCGTCGGGTGTGACGAAAGCAGTTTTATCTTGGGAATTAGCTCCCATGGGAATCTGATAATACCCTGATGCTAAGTCAAGGCTGATAAATAGAGAATGACCAGCTAAACGGTCTAGTTGATCATCAATCAATGGTAGAGGAAAATGTTCCTTTTTCGTTTTGTTGTTTAAAGAGCGGTAATCGATACAAAGGCGCTTATCCCCAGTCTTCTTCTTGACGAGAAGAACTGGACTAGCGTAAGCAGATTTAGATTCGCAAATAATATCAGCGTCTAGCATTTCCTTTACCATCGATTTAACGAGTTCCCTTTCTGGATAAGATAACCTATATGGTCTATAAACTACCGGTTTCGTATCGTTTAGTTCTATTTCCATTTTATCGACATTCGTATAACCTAAATCCATCATGTTGTGTGAAAAGCAGTCGCAAAATCTGTGAAGCAATTCCTTTAGTTTCTTGATCTCACTATCAGATAAATCTTTATCATAATTCAATAAATTAATCGTTTCGAAATCAGTGAAATCTACTAAATTAACATCAATACTACCATCAAAATACAACGCACGCGTCATTAATAATCCCTTTTCCAATTTAATGGCGTTGTTTGATAAATTTTGTATTAGTAACGCACCTACGCCGTTAATGATACTATACTCTCCCGGCATTAAATAATATTCATTACCAGTAAGGCCACGTAGTGAACCCCTAACATATACCGTGCCATTACTTCTATAAGTATCACTGCTTATTGCAATTAATAATGTTTCACGTGGTGGAATCACTACGTCGTTAGAGAGTGTAAGACGCAGCTTTGACGATAAATCACGGCTAAATATTAACGCATCATTAGTCTTTGTTATATTTATGCCCGGTTTCTCTGTGAAACTATGACCAACTAAAATCGCATACTTCACTACACTGTCCTCAACAATATAGGCTTCAATTGTTTCTACAATATTTTGTATTTCAATTTTAACCATAGTTTTCCCTAAAGGTAAAATAACATTGTTGCCTATACCTCGCATCGTCGGTAACGGTCCCGTTGTCCATTTAATGCCTAATCTTTTAGCCTCACTGTATTTAATTAATGTGCACTGACTACCTAGATCTACATATCCTCGAGAAATCTGATCATTTAATTTTATATTAATTAAATATTTATCATTATTTGTATTACCTATGGAATTTAATGTCATAACCAATTTATCCTTCTCTGTATCCGATTTTGATTTCTGATCATTTGAAAGTTTTGGACAATTAGTACTTAAATGACCTAACTTATTACATATATTACATTTCAAAATTTTCTTTGTGCATTTAAAGCCTGTAATGACCAGTTTCGTTACAATTAAAACAAATTACCGGCTTGATAAATTCATTTGCTCTTGTCGGTTTAATATTTGTTTGATTTGTATTTAGGTTTAAATTTAATCTTTTATCAGAACCTACTCTATTTCTATAATCTGTTTCTCGTGACTGTTTAATCGATTGAAAATAATTTAATACTTGTTCAGGTTCCTCACATTTTGAGGCCTTCGCTCCTAGTCTTAAGCTTCGATCTTCTACACCGTATAATATACAATCTACTGCTCTTTTACCCCTTATTTCGCATCGATTTAGTAAATTAATTTTCTCAAAATAATATAATTCTAATGAATCATTATTTTTCGCCCTTTTAGATAACATTTCCGTCAACAATTCCGCGTAATCATCATTGGATGGAAAAGATTCGATGAGTTTTATTTTCCACTCTGACCACGAAAACGACATTGATGGCAGGGTCTGATACCATGTCCTAGCGACACCACTAAGTTTCGGTAGTGCATAATGAATTATCTGATCTTCACCCCATTTGTAAAGTCGAGCACATTCTTCGACTTTACTAAGCCACGTGTTTATGGTCTGACCTTTGCTCATGGGATCAAACTCTGGTATAACATTGCCTAACATAGGAAATTTATTTCCTTCTGAACGATTATCGATTACAGACTTAATCAATCGGTTTAACAATAATTCGGTATTATCACCGTTAAAATTGGAACGACTCACGTGTTCTGCTTCAGGTGTGGCTCTCAGTCTGCGATGACCGATTGAATGGCGACTCGATCGCGATCGACTTCCCAATCCGGCGTGACCTCTCGATCCGGAGCGACTCCTTGACCCATGACAGCGTCTCGAACCGCGGCGGCGTCTTGACCTGTAGCGACGTCTCGACCGGCGGCAACGACTCGACTCGGGGCTTTGACTCCGATAAGACGTTCTAGCATCTTCTTCGCTCGACATATTTTGAGAAACGATACTAGGGCTTTTTGTTCTTTTTCGTTTTCGCCCTCGTTTATGGACGTCTGAAGTTTCATAATTAATATCACGACCTTTTTTTTTATTATGTGATATATCGTATCTCTTGCGATGCCGGTCTCGTTTTTCTTTATGGTATAAATTTTCACTTTCATTGTCCATAATGATGACTTAATTTTCTTAGGTCAGAATGTGCTTGGCGCGGAAATAACGTGTGGGTTGGTTTTATCCCACTTCTGAACTGAAGGATCAGTTCAGTTTTCCATTAAATAAAGTCGGATTACAATAATATTCACTGATTTATTTCACAATACGATTTGTTCACATTGAAATTTACTCTCAGACTGCCATTACAAAGTGATTATTCTTACATCTCGCCTCTTATTTTAATCTACCCTACAAACATCATTCACAAACAGTTTTAAAACATTGATAGAAATAATCGATACTAACAATAAATATTCTAGTTTTGACATTGATATTATTACTCGATTCTAATAATTAATACTCTTACTCGATTACATATAACAATATTAATACTCGATTCTAACAGCTATGTTAATACTCGATGATAACAATATGAATACTCGATTCTAATATTTAATACTCGATTCTAACAAAAGATAACGATATCCTAGTACTGAAAGCTGATAAAGGTAACGCAACGGTGATAATGGACACTGAGGCATATGAGAACAAAATACTCATGCTGTTAAATGATGACAACATCTATCGCAAAGTCGACTATAACCCGACAGCCAGGGTATCACGAAAGACCAACAAGCTAATAAAAGAATGCCAACACGCTCTCCCTGATGATGTGGTTAAATTTCTATTAAGGCCCACTACACCACAGCCTCCGAAAATATATGGTCTTCAGAAAATACACAAGTGTGATACTCCTTTACGGCCCATAGTGAGTCAAATTGGTTCACCTACATACGACCTGGCCAAACACATCGCACTTGTCATGAAGCCACTTATCGGGAACACGTCATCTTACGTCAAAGACTCCAGACACTTTGTACAGCTTCTACACCACACCCGGGTGAACAAAAATGAGATCATGGTCAGTTTTGACGTTGAATCGTTGTTCACAAATGTGCCGATAACGGAATGCTTAGAAGTTGTCAAATCAAAAATGAAAGACTACAACATCCCGCTGGAGTATGTGACACTATTGGAACATTGCCTCATGTCAAGCTACTTCTGTTTCCGTGGTCAATATTATCTTCAAGTAGACGGGGTGGCAATGGGAAGTCCTGTCGCTCCAGTAGTAGCTAACATCTGGATGGAGTAGTTCGAGGATCGCTGCATTGCTACTATACCGCTACCGATAAAACTATGGAAGAGATATGTTGACGACGTGTTCTGCATTTTGGAAGGAGGCCCGGATGATGCCAATACGTGTTTAACCTACCTTAATAACTCGCACAGCAAGATCAAATTTACACTGGAGTTAGAGAGCGATAGGTCTTTGGCCTTTCTGGACGTACTAATAACAGTACGAGAAGACAACACCTAGGGCCACACTGTATATAGAAAATCAACACACACGGACAGATATTTACACGCTACGTCACATCATCACCCACGCCATCTTTATTCAGTAGTGACGTCACTTACGAATCGCGATCATGACCTGTGCGATAGTACAAGCGTACAAAGGGAGTTAATACATGTACAAAAAGTATTAAAAAAATAATGGTTACAACATCGACGTCACTAAAATAAAAACTAAAAACAGGGAAAATACAAAAAAGCCTAGTGTAGAACGTCAAACCGCGTATTTACCGTATGTAAGAGGGGTAACCGACAGGATTAGTAGACACCTGGAAAAATATTCAATAAAAACCGTGTTTACTCCTCTTCGGAAGTCGCTGGTACACTGCGTTCACCAAAGGATTATTTTCCCTTTGAACATCCTGGTGTCTATAAAGTAGACTGTAGTTGCGGCAGTTCATATATCGGCCAGACAAAGAGGACAATATCACGTCGCATCAAAGAACACATCAAAGCCGTCACAAAGAATGACCCCCAAAAATCGGCCATAGCTCAACATCTGCTAGAAGCGGGTCCTAATCACTGGATTGAGTTACATAAGCCACAGGTTTTGTCATCCGAACGTCATCATTTCCCTCGATTAGTAAAGGAGGCAATTGAAATTAAAAAATATCCGAATTTCAATAGGGAAGACGGATTCAGAATACCGAGTATGTGGAATCCCGTGATTAGTTTGTGTGAAGGTCCGTCACGATATAGATGCTCAAAGTCCAAAAAAGACACTGTCAGTGTAGTGTGACGTGGTGAACAAGTGCGTCCGTGTGCCGAAACTAGTCGTCCGAAACGAAGAAGAAAGACGGTAGACAGTTTTCTGATCTGTCACCATCTACCAGCACCGTACGTCAGTCTCCCCGTGATCATGGCGATTGAAACATTGCCGAAATATCGGGAACTCAATAAATCCTTAAACGCGGTAAGCACCCGTAATAATATTAATATAAATATGAATATGTACTGCGTACGGAAAATGGTGTATAAAAGTACGTCAACATTCTTCCGCTTCCGCTAAATAGGAACATGCGACGTCATTTCTGTTTATTATCACGTGACCTATTTTAAATTTTGTTACATTTTATTTATAAAATATTAATTTAATCATTTAAAAATAAGGGAAAATATTGTATTTTTTCAGAATTCTACCATTTAAACTACCAATTAACATCAAAATTAATATATTTTTATATGAATACTGTCAACATCCCTATTACCTACAAGTACCTATTTACAGCTTGGCAAAAAAGAGTATGACGTGTTAACAAGTGGAACTAAATATTTTATTAAATGGAAACCTATGATGTTGACAATACTTGGCCGAAAAATACTAGATTTTGAGTAACGTTTAGCGTTACTCAAAATCTATAATCTCGTTCTTTGTCTTAGAGTCTAGTCGTTAATAATAAATATGAATATTATTAACGACTAGACTCTAAGACAAAGAACGAGAGAATTTAATTTCATTAAATTCTCTTAGTGATTTCCCATAATAATATTATAATGAGACCTAAGTGAAAGTAGCGCCCTCACTTTTTGTACCTACTTACTCCATAGTCCATAAATAGTATGTCATACTATTATTTATGTACTACCTAATTGGCTTGGTTGGAACCGACTTCAAATAGATGAGTAGGTACTAGGTAGCGCTTATAATAATTATTACTAATCGAACAACAAAATATTATTGCATGTTAAAATAACTTATTATATTCAAAGATATTGTTATCTGTATTCTCAATTTCATTAGGTCTTGTAAATTGTTTATCTACTATCTGTGCATTTTGACATCTTTCTCGCAGTATTTTATATTTTCATTTTTATGATCTAGAATTAGAATTGTGACTAAGAATAATTTTAAATAAAATAAATCTTATGTTTTTGTTATAGATCTACTTCATGCTCTTTTTATCCAAAAATAAAATCGTAAACCGAAGCGGCTTGCAAAAGTTCAATAAACTCGTAAGTCAGAGCCGTTCTAAGGCCTTTTAGAAATGTCACTTTTAGTTGTGGGTATTGGTATTATTTGCGAATGCTAGGCAATATTTTTAGTTTTTTGTGTTGAAATTGATAGAGTGAAGTATGGATAGTCCAAATCCTCAAGAACGAACGGCTCCAATACAGTATGTGCGTGGATCGAGAGCATTTCGTCAATTTAAAAATCCGCCACAGCCGCATATGTGTATACAAGATACCATAAAAGATTCATCAGAAAAACTATACATTAACGTATTAGGATGGCAGAAAATAGCAAACCCGAAACAGTATTCAGACCCAATACCCCTGTATGGGGGTATGCAGGTAAGAGGTGTAGATATTTACCAAAGTAATTAAATGTAATAATTACTAATCAGAGCGTTTAATGTAGGTACATCAAGGTTGTGCACCAAACAGTAATAGGCCGCCACTTCTCGTGTTCGCTGTGATGGTCAACCCTGATATATTGAAGGAAAATGGAAAAAATGCGACAAATCCTACGGTAATTATTAAATATTCCCAAATATATTTTTTCATTCATCATTCAAAAGGAATATTTTGTAACAAAAAACGCGCTAGATATATATATGTAGTTTTACAACCATGTATTATACGTAGAACTGTGTTACAAGAGGTAGAAAAATAAATATTAACAACACAGGTAACAATAGTTAGCTAAATAACAGAAGTAATTTTCATCTGAATAATAATATATTATATACTAACATTATCCCTTATATGTCTTACTGCTGGGCATTGGTCTCCTCCTCGAAATCAGGAGAGGAGGAAGTTGGGCCATAGTTCACCGATGCGCTGACCCAATGCGGGTTGGTAAACTTCACACACCCTCAAAGACTTAATCTTGTCAGACCTTCAGGTTTCCTCACATTATTTTCCTTCACCAGTGAGCAAGCAATGTCTCATGTTAATCTGAATGTATGTATTATATTGCCTATGAACTTTAATATTATTTGTTGTTATACAGTTAACATCTATAAGTCAAACCTCCAGGGAGATGCCAAAAAATTCGAGGTTTCGACTCACTGAGGATTTATAATTAGTATTAATTAGGCAGGTTTAAATCGACACAAAGAGGTTTCATTTCAATCTTTCTTATAAATTTTGAGTTAGAGAGGTAAAATAAATAAAAATTCAAGCAGCTGAGATGACCAATATGTTTTTTTATTATAGATCAATATGATTTCAAAATATCCCTAAAATAAAAAAAATGGCATTAAAAAAATCAAACTGTAGAGGTAATAAGTTTGAAATAATCAAAAGTTTGAAAAAAGTTGTGACATAATTAAATATATAATAATATTAATGAATAACACATTGCAATGTTTGAGATACAGAGGTCCAATTTAATTTTTCGAGTTATAGAGGGAAAATATGTAACGAAATAGCTTGGAGGGGCTCCCTGATTGTTTTGAGTTAGAAGGTGGAGATTTCGAGGTTTTGATGTATAAAGGGAAGAAAACATTTTTTTTTGAGATTTGGAGGTTTTCAACTTATCGAGGTTCTACTGTATATGATTTTGTCCCTCACTTTATATCAACATTATTTTTACATTCCAGGATCGCGAAGCTCTTGTAAGTCTATTATGTGACTTTGTCGAGGCTATGAATCCTGGCTTAGTACTATCTAGAAATCCTATTATATTAAAAGATCGAGACTTGGCCGGTGAACTTAAAGATGTTTGGCTCGCTGTACAAAATAAACGGGAACGAGAGAAAGGATTGAATCAGGATGTCATGTATAAGGTACACTAATTTCTTCACGAAAAGTTAATAAGATTTGCTTAACAAGATGATAATATGATAGACTTCACATGTTACTCTATTCTTATCAGATCTTCTTAATACGAAAATTTTGATTACACATTCCTAGATTGCTCAGTGTTGTAAAATGAATCATTATTGTCTATGTTAATATATATTTTTAAAGTGCATCAACTAATTGAATGTGTAAAAGCGGCTTTATATTATAAGTATTTCATAAATGTAAATATTTTTCAACTCCTTGCTTTTGTTGGGAACAACCTTGGGAAGGACACCTGTCTGTTTCTTGTATTGATACATCTCATTGTTTTATAAAATTAATATTCGTTATATTAATTTACAATGTTATGTGTTTTTGAACAGTATGTTGAATATTCATTTCACTATATCATCAAATCATGTACACATTTTAGCTACTAACGTTACTAAATTACCATATGTTTCTTTTAGTGATTCAAGGTCTAGTATAGGAAGGTAATACAAAAGCAAAATACTTAACACATCCCTTATTTTATAACTTTTCTATTTATTACTAATAATTAACCATAGATTTTAGTAAAGTAAGGAAGAATTTAATGCTAGTATTAAATATTAAAAACTTAGATAATTAATACTAAATAAAACCAATGCCCATTTCATTTAGATGATGAATGATTTTTAAAACTATTCAATGTTTACAGGTTTATGACATTGACGGTATTGGAAATGAAGATATGGCTGAAGAAGACAAAATGAATGGCAGACAATATGACACTAACTCTCCCAACAAAATGCAGAGTGCCGATAAGAAGAATGTTAAGTCATCCAAGCAAATTCTCATGAATGCTGGTCAGAAGTCAGAGTTTGATTCTGGTATGAACAATTGCCAACTTAATCAAAACCATTTAAATAGAGACAATAGGTGCAATAACGACTTAGATCCAACATATTGTACTCCAGTCTATGGTCAAATAGTTTCGAGCAGAGAGAACCACAACCAAATTGACGATATCCAACAAAAATTTACGTCAAACGAAAAAGAAAGTAAGCCCTCTAGCTCGTTTAGAAAAGATTGGAATTCCAGTCAAGGTAAAACAACCCAAGGCTGGGATGACTTCTCAAAACAAAATCTAAACACTGTAAAGACAAACGAAAGTGATGTGAAAAGACAAAAAAACAAAAATGACAAAATAAACAAACAAGTGAGCAATGGAAAATCACATTTTGATTTTTTTCCAGTTTTTGACAATAAGGAACAAAACAACGACACAGACACCCCCAGCAACAAATGTTCGGGGGATGAATTAAACAAGGAACACGAAAAAAGAGACGAAACCAATTCTAAAGTAATTATAGACCCAATGCAGAAGCTAGCTCTGCATTCGACTGATAATAAAATTTGTGATAACGAAAGTGCTCTCAGCTCATTTAGGTCATAATTTTACAGCTTTTACAAAGAACTTTTGTATGGCAGTGTGTTAGCTTAATGTTGATCATAAAATGTGTTTAACAGGTATGTAAAGAGTGAATAGAACAAAATATAATGAGACTAGTCAAGGTCACTAATTAATCAGATTTATTTAGGTTTTTCTATCAACATTTAAAAATTGTTCTGGCCAATATCATTTGATGGACCAATATTTTACAGAATATATATATTTATTATTTTTCTTTTACCATATACCTGTTGACCCAAGCGTAACCTTGGTCCGAGTTTTGGGTGTACAAAACATCACATATTGTATGCATCCATAACATGTATGGAGTATAATGGTTGTGTATTTTTCATAATCTTTTATAAAGTGGTGGCCAAACCCAGATTTTATCTGAGATGTAATATTAATTATATATTTTTTTTTATTATTTATATTTTTGTATATTGCCATATTTCTCATTGTTGCTAAATATATATTTATAATAGCAATGTTTAAAATTTTTTATAATTCAAATGATAACTTAGCTCATAAAAGTGTTATTAAATCTTAAAGTGAATATGTGTGTGTTAATCGTTTATAATAAATTTTTGCTGTTTTTTTTAAATATGATCTCTTAGTAATAATATTTAGATTTTATCATTTGAGATTGCCCTTATGGTTTTTATTCCACTGATACATTATGCAACAACAATGTTGCTGCTACAGAAAAACATTCATTGGTTTTTCTAGTTGGTGTCGTGATTCCACAATGATTTTCATAGTTGTTGTTAATGTATCAGCTGTTTAAATGCCTTTTTAATATCCAACACTGCCAATTATCACGTAATACCATTAAAATATTTTTAACACTTTAATATTCACAAAATCCTCTGACATCTATTAACTCATTAATGTTTGTATTATATTATTGTTTGCTAGTATTTATAGAGGTAATTTTAGTAAGATTCTATTAATTTTTATTGACCAATGCATTTTTATATTGCATTCTTTTAATACAAATATACCAGTGAAAATAGACTTTTAGACTGATGTAGTTTATGTATTATATTATATTATATTACAATTATAATCAGTTATTTGGTATTTTATATGAGTAATTACATGGTTATTATTGTTTTAATTAGTATTTTGAAATTCACACTCAAAATGTTATGTAAGTTTGTCTTGTAAGCTTAATATGAATTCATTATTACTTACATGTAACCATGATGTTGGTGGCATTTATTTTCATAGCGGTTTATTTTTATATTTTTGATAATGCACTTTTGATGTTTATAATTAATTTCTTTTCTACATGAAAAGATTAGATTTAATTAAATTTTATTGTCAGATATATTAAATAACATTTATGATCCTTTGCCTATGAGCGCTTTCGTACAGTTTTTTTATGTTTTATATAATAAAGTAAATAGTAGATCATGGTAACTTTTTAACTAGTCTTAGTTTGATTAATCATAGCATTTATTTATAGCTGCTGCAGCGCTTGGAGCTATCTCGAAATTTTTAAAATGTATTATTGTATTATCAGCTTTACATTGCAATATTATTTTATGTCGGAGTTATTAGTTGTCCATAGAATGTCCTAGACCATTGTAACATTGTACGTTGTACCTTACGATTATAAAGGAATTTGATATTGGATCTCTTGTTTACAGTATTTAAAAAATTACATGTCATTTACAAGACTGGTTTGATTGTTTTATTGGGAAAGACGAATTGTACTGGTGTTAGTCTTATAATTGTTAAACACCATAATATTTGTCTATCCTCATTCCTATCATTGTATATTACACATTTATCGTTGTAGCTTCATCACTGCTATTCACTGCTGTACATTTCTCAAAAATTAAGGTCAATGTTTGCTAACCAACCAAAACAAAATTATATTATACTGAAAATTGTATACATATTATTTATTGTTGTAATTGTATACATTGTATATATATGAGGTTTCCCGGATCTCATAAGCAAACAGGGCACCTCGGCGGCTAGTCAGTTTCTCAAGAGACCGACGCCACCTTAAGGGAGGGGTTTACCCGCACCACAGAACAACCCCTGCCAACGTCGACACTACAGTGGGGTGAGGTTCCCATCCTCGACCCTGGCCTCCCTGCTCTTTTGTCCCCTCTTATAAGAGGGGTACAAAGAGCATCTCCCTCGGCTCAATTTGCTTCGCCCAAGGTGCTGGGCTCACCCTTGGCTACTGAGCCCCACCGCCAAGACAAGGTATGAACCATGGTGGGGATGAAAGAGTTTATTTATAGTCGTTTATTCTCCAGTGCTGTCGTCTGCATAACAATGAATGCCGCTAGTTTGCATTGTTATGCAGAAGAAACAAGGTTGGAGATAGTACACAGCATTAACAGACTTGAGGTCCGAGCATGCAGCGTCGACAACGACCTTGATGTTCCTGTGCCGGCCGGAAAAACTGGCGACCCACTACATAATTTCTCGGGAAGCCCATAAGATGGTAGAAGTACATATTTTGCTAGAAGTACTTTATGCCACACCCGATCTCCGTGATGCCCGTGCACTCCGTCTAGACGGCGCCCTCTTCTTACTCTGGAGGCGGGACAGGACAGCCTCCATTTCAACCTCCGTGGTGGCACAAGACTTTTAAATCTGTGGTGGTTGAGTCTATTGTCGACTCAACCATTACTTTATTATATAGTATAACTTGGATACTATATTAATAATCAAGCATATTATCTCCAATGTCTAAATCGTCGCAAGATATTTTCCGTGAATACATATAAAAATATAATTAAACTTGACATATTTTAGTTATTATTGGTTTAGATTTCTGTTCTTCCTGTTCCATTCTTAACAATAAATCATACATTCATCATCATCAACAGGCTCTATCCGTCCACTGCTGAACATAGGCCTTCTTCAATGAACGCCAAGACGGCTAATCCCTTGCCACTCGCATCCAACACGGACCGGCCAACGCACGGAGATTGTCTTCATACATTACCTATACGATGTAATAAGAATTAATTAATTATAATATATAATCATCATCCATCCACTGCTGACCACTTAATGTTATAATTACCTATAATATTATTAAAATGTCTACTTATTACTTATAAGTAGGTAACTATGTATAAATAGATAGGTACGAAAATCTATAGAAAGTGAAGTACATACCTACATTGTGATTGCCTTCGGTTCATATCTATTTTGTGACTCAGCTGACTGCTGGGAACGGCTGGAAGTATCGGAGCGTGCGGTTTTGGTTTTTTAGTTTTCTTTGTTGTTGGATTTTGTATTTCGTTCATTTGGAGTGGTTTTCTATAGTGTTCGTTTCGAAAACTTAATCTGTATCAGTATATAACATTGTGATTGGTTGGTGAATATTGAGGAGGACTGTTCTGGAGCGGTTTTTATAGTAGGACTGTTCTGGCGGTTATCTATAGTGTTTGTCTTAAAACTTAATCTGTTTAATATAATGTGATTGGTTGGTGAATATTGTGGTGGACTGTTCTGGATAGGTAGAGTAAGAGGTGATAGTTGATTGGCCTAGAGGGGCGTAGCCGCGCTCCTTGGGGTTTCCCACAGTTTCTCCAAATTACAGACTAAATATTAACTCCTCATTGGCAATGCATAAAGTGTAGTCCATTAAAAAAACTGATTCTGAAAAGTGACAAGAAGAACATTTACTGACAACCACACGGAATGGCGGGAAACATCGGGACGCGCGGTTGTGTTTTTTTGGTTTCCCGTTAATTAATTGTTATTTTGTGTTTTGTCCATTCAGAGTGGGATTCTATAGTGTTTGTTTTAAAAACTTGATCTTTATATATTGTGATTGGTTGGCGAATATTGTGGTGGACTGCCTTGGGTGGATGGAATGGAGAATGATAGTTGATTGATGGGGGCTAGAGGGGCGAAGCCGCGCTCCTTGGGGTTTCCCGCCATTTCTCCGTATTACAGACCGAATATTGTATTTTGTATGGCTAATAGCGTAGTAGCTAATGCCTTTAAATGAAAATAATAATAATAATAATAATAACAACCATCGCTTCTCGGCCTTTTGGCTAAGATCAAAGTGTAGTATAACAACCACACTGACAAGTGACAACTGTCATGCGATTTGTCAAATCGCTGTTTATTAATTATTAGTATTTAGCGTAGTACATACCTATGTGCTTTCTTTGTATAATTAAATACTTTAAAAATTATTGCTTAATTATATTAAATTAAACTAAATTTGTCATATAAGTAATACCATATATGTAAATATAACCAGTTACAAATGTAAAAAAAATAATCGAACTCATTCACGTTTATTAGTTAAATAGGTTATAATCCCGGTTTACGTTTAAAAAAATGCATAATAACTTTAATAATGGTGGGCGAAGGCCGTGGAATAGGCAAAACCGAGGCGGTAGGGGGTTTGGTCGACATGGGCACATGCCACGTAACGCACATCCACAGTCCCATCGGCGATATTTTGACCAGGACCGATCTGGACCCAAACAACAATATGGAAACTATAAGAAGAACTGGAGTCGAGAGATTCCTACCAAAAGGTTAACCGAAGATGAAATAGGTGTTACGGAATATATAAGCGACCATAAAGGTTTTAATGGAATCATTAAATCCAGGTATTTTTATTTTTTTATGTCATAAGGGGCAAACGAGCAGTCGAAGCCTCACGGCGCCGACGTATGGGACACATCCGCACAACCAAAGCCATGCAGATGCGCCGCCCTCCTTTTTCTAATCCCCTCCAATGGGCCACCAGAAACTCTCATACCGCACGAAACGCAACAGAATAGCTTTCACTTGACACCGGTGTTATATGAGCCAGAGGTACCACCGCGGTACTGCCGGCCCAGTTTGGTTTAAGTTAGTAACTTAAGTAACTAAATGATCCATTGTATGTGGTCTACACCCTAATATTTGCTGAGTGTTTACCTGGTTAGATGGACAACAAGGTCTTGGTGTCCATTGACAGAAGCCTATGTTCAGTAGTGAATGGGAAAAGTCTGATAATGATGATGATAATTATGCTCATGAGAAAACCAGGCAAGTTAAAATATTTCCTTCTCATCCATTGTCTTCCTAAATATCATTATAAACTCAAATTCCCATTGTTGCCATGTCCAAATACTTATTTTTTATACTTTAAGAAAGCATCTATATTTACGATTGAAAGTGTCACTTAATAATAATTTTCAGACACTAGATACCAATTAAATAATATACATTTTTTTTTCTTCTTAGATGCTTAGAGCTTAGGTTACTTATTTCTATGACTTTGTTTGCCTCCTCCATCTCTTTCTACCTTGTACAATCCCCTGCTACCCTTGTCCATAGTTTTCCTACATGTTTTTTGAGCTCATCTTCAGTTCAAAAGTTTTCTCTTGTAAAAGTTTAGTTTCGTTTTTTTCATGATTTCTTTGAAACTCCAGTATGTCTTCCATGCTTTGTCTATTTGTATATCTATCTCCTTTTTCATTAGGTCGGTTACTGTTTTGAGTTGGCCGAGGTAGCTGTATTCACTAAAATACTCAATTACGTTGTTGAGGAAAATAAGATGTTTTATTATATTGTATAAATATTTTAATATATATATATAATAAATATTTTATTGTACCTTTTAGATTTTCAGATTTCCAAGTCTCGGAAATTAATGAAGCAGGTGAAGTAGCTAAGCTAACTGATATATCACCACCAGAGATTCCTAAAGAAGAGGCGGTTGATGAGGACGAAGACTTACTTCTCAATAAATACAACCTCGAGATCCTGCCAATGGATAC
Organism: Helleia helle; assembly: GCA_963853865.1. NCBI lineage: Eukaryota > Metazoa > Arthropoda > Insecta > Lepidoptera > Lycaenidae > Helleia > Helleia helle. Next base: position 1,673,612 of record OY971425.1, on the reverse strand, counting down.
TTGGGATAAAATCAATAAATTAGTGTTGAACACAGAACCGGGAGGAGAAACAATTGAAGTATGTTTACATTTGTTAATTATGTATGAGTTGCTAACTGTACATAATAATTTTTGTATCAGAATTTTCTTTCTCCCCATTTATTGTAGGTACACGCATGCAATTTGTAATTCATATTTTTAATTAGCTATAGAATAAAGTTAGTTATCATTCATCACTCAATTGGGGCAGTTGGTTTATCATTCCCCAATTGTTCCACATTTTTTTTTTTTTTTTTTTTTTTTGTTAGTTGGATAGGCAAACTGGCAAACGTGCCACCTGATGGTAAGTGGTCTACGTCGCCCATGAACATAAACTAGTTTACCTGGAACGAGCCCAGGCAACTCATTTATGTGTTGCCTATCCTGAGACATAAGATGTTAAGTCTCGGTGCCAGTAATTACACTGCCTGTCTTGCCCTTCTCTCCGAAACACAGCAAAGCTGTTTCACGGAAGAAATAAGCAAGATGGTGGTACCCATGCAGCCGGGAGCGCGGCACAGCGCTTCCCTCCCACCGGTTTTTATCACTTTATTCTAAATGTATTGGAGGTTAAAGCATTAGCCCCTACAAATTACAACTATTATCCTGCCTGTTTTATTGCTTTCTTGCCTGATTTTGAGAAAACTCCATGAGGTGCACCCCCAGTTTTTTACTGTAAACATGTTTTTTTCCTACTAGTATAGATAATCTATTTAGCAATGGTAATTTTATATAATCATTCCTCTCCAATATAAATAGTGATAGACAGTTACCTGTTTGTATGTATTCAACTTTTTTAGATAGATGTGACAGGAATGACAAAAGAGCACAGGACAAAGATACATGAAGCAGTAAAGAAAGCATTTGGAGACAGTATTGTTGGGAGCACTGTAGCTGTTGACGATAAAAAGTTTGTTAAATTTGTGAAGTATAGGAAGGGAAGTGAGTTATTTATTTATATCTATGCAAGTAATAGCAATTTTTTACAGGTTATCATGTTTTTATGTTATAATATAATGGATACAACCACAACTTAGTCAATTTTTTGTAAAGCTTTCTTATCATAAACTAGATTATAATTTAACAATACAGTGCCATATAATTTTTTCTGAAATAAACCTCTATATAGAAAATAGGCTTATTTATTTATTTACTGAAAACATACATTTGTTACATGTTTACGCGAATTTCACTCAATAAAATGAAACAATTTGTACGGGATTTAACGCGGTTTATTAAGATTTTTACAAACCCGACATTTTGGATACTTTACAGCAACCATGGTCACAGGAGGACTGAGGTGACAGACATCCTAACGTTACAAAGTTATTCAAAGCTACCCTATGATACATATAATATTTTAATTAGTCCAGTCTTCTCAGAAAGTGCTAACTGTATCTTTAATCTGTGGTAATTATATTATGCCTGGTTTTTGACTTAAGTAATTATTTTAATTTTAAAATTAAAACGAAACGTCGTACTTGTAAAAATCTTAATAAACCGTGATAAAATCCTTAAAAATTGTTTCATTATAACGTACATTGCTAATTTTTCAGTTCGGATAGACAACAGAGTGAAATGGGTCTGGCCCGATGAGTATGTATACTTTGTTATGTACAAAGAGAACTGTGACACTATGGAGGCTGCCGCACGTATTGCTGAGCGTCTTAAAATGAAGTAAGTTACATATTATGTGATTATATGCACAACAAAATTAGATTTTTGTGTGTTTGTGATTTTATCGGACCATTTATTTTTACGAGACTGACAAAATTATAGCTTAACTGTTTGCGCTTTCACCAAGGGATGGGTGTTGCCTGTGAGTTACCTTCAGCCGAAAGTTCAGAAGGGGAGTGTCCCGGATCTAACTATTACCTAGGACACAAGTTTGTCAACACATGTAACATAACAACAGTGGGCTGGCGAATAAGCAAACTATACCCTAATACACTCGCCTGGTTTCAAGCAGGAAGCCCATGCCGGACTCATTCGGACGGAGTATGATTAATTTCACGTTAATATTTCCAGTATAAAACCGTCCATGATCGGGTACGCGGGAACGAAGGACCGGCGCGCCAAGACCAGCCAGTGGTTGAGCGTGCGTCGTGTCGACCCGCGACGAATAGCTGCAGCCGGCGCCGCACTCGCGCCGCTGCGTCTCGGAGACTACCGCTTCGCGCCCGTGCCGCTCAGGCTCGGCATGTTGAAGGGAAACAGGTGAGGGGGAAACCGAACCGAAGAGAATCGAATGGAATATAATAGAGTCTAACACAACCAAATTAAAACAATTCTAACCGAACTGAACCAAATCGAATCGAACCGAACGGAATATAATCAAATCGAACACTATATCAAGATGGCTGTCTAACTCTGTAATAACTGAAGCACTAAAGTCTAAACATAGTTGGTTTTTTATTAACATGAAACATCTATTGGGGCGCTTTGGGAGCAAAATCGACTCGAACTAAGAACGTGACGGCAATCATGTCATCTATCTTTGGTTATAGATTTATATTCATTATGACTTGTACAATTTACATATATTCGCAGGTTTCGTATATGCCTCCGCAACGTGTCCGCGCCGGACGATGTAGTGGATGCGGCGTGCACGCGGCTGCGCGAGCGCGGGTTCATCAACTACTACGGCCTGCAGCGGTTCGGCTCGCGCGTCGACGTGCCCACCTACATGATCGGCCTCAAGCTGCTGCAGGGCAACTTCAAGGAGGTATGCTCTATAGTTAGGACTTCAAGGAGGTACATTTATTGTAGTTCTAACTTCAAGGAGGTACATTTATTGTAGTTCTAACTTCAAGGAGGTACATTTATTGTAGTTCTAACTTCAAGGAGGTACATTTATTGTAGTTCTAACTTCAAGGAGGTACATTTATTGTAGTTCTAACTTCAAGGAGGTACATTTATTGTAGTTCTAACTTCAAGGAGGTACATTTATTGTAGTTCTAACTTCAAGGAGGTACATTTATTGTAGTTCTAACTTCAAGGAGGTACATTTATTGTAGTTCTAACTTCAAGGAGGTACATTTATTGTAGTTCTAACTTCAAGGAGGTACATTTATTGTAGTTCTAACTTCAAGAAGGTATGCTCTCTGTAGTACCTCCACACCTGCCGGATCTTTTACTATACAAGTATCGTAATGGAAATGACTCCGCAAAATAAAAACGGGAAACGATAAATATCATCTTGTTCATTTGTTTTTATGTTGTTCAATATCCATTCCAGGCCATCGAGTGTCTCCTCCAAGAGCGGGAGGGCCCCATGTCGGAGGTGTTACACGCGTTTTGGCGGGACGGCCCCCCGGCTGCCGCGCACCTGCTGGGCCCCGGGCTGGCCCGCACGCACCCCGTCGAGGCCCGCATGATACGGGCCCTGGCCCAGCGGCCCAATGACAGGCTGGGGGCCTTCTCACAGGTATGGACTTCCAGCTACCTTCCTATAATTCCATGTAATATATATGTAGTATATATTTTAATTGTAATATGCTGATTAGGATATTCTTTCTGCATATGTATTCATTTTTTGGTATTGGCAAAATGACAGGTGAGCTTCTAAGTGGTAAAAAGTATTATATGTAAAAGTAGTATGACTATTTATTGTCTTACTTTTTTGGAATTTTGTTGATATATTGCAAATTTCTTTCACCGGGAGGGGGGGGGGGGGCATTCGCTGTGCCGCTCTCCCGGCTGAATGTGTACCATTATCCTGCTAGTTTCTCCCGTCAAAGAGCTTTGTTGTGTTTTGGAGATATGGGAAGACGGGCAGTGCAATTACTAGCACTCTACGGACTTAATATCTTATGTCTCAGGATAGGTAACACATAAATGAGTAGCCTGGGCTAGTCTCAGGCCACTTACCATCAGATGGCCTATCAAAGTCTGCCAGTAAGCCTATCAGACTAACATAAAAAAATTACTTCTCCCCTGTTCATATTCTAAGTTCCATCTTATGCACATATGCTAAATTATGTATCTATGTAATTCAATTTGCTAAAACATACGACGGAACAAACAAATTGAGTCTAGCCCGTGCCACTCATAATCATGTTGTAATTACACTGCCTCTTCTGCCCATTCCAAAACACAGCAAAGCTGTCTCACTTAAAAAAACAAGCAGGATGGTGGTTCCCATGCAAGTGAGAGCGCGACAAAAGCGCATACCTTCCACTCCAACCGGTATAATAATTCGGCAATTACTCCCACCAGTCTAACAGTCTGTGGTGTGCAGGTGTCCCGTAACAGCCGCCTGCTGTACCTCCACGCGTATCAGTCGTTGGTGTGGAACCGCGCGGCCTCCGAGCGGCTGCGGCGCTCCCGAGACGCGCTGCCCGGGGACCTGGTGCCAGCCGGTCCCGCCCCGCTCATCGGTACGTACCATCCACCACTGTACGCCCCGCCCCGCTCATCGGTACGTACCATCCACCACTGTACGCCCCGCCCCGCTCATCGGTACGTACCATCCACCACTGTACGCCCCGCCTCCCTCATCGGTACGTACCATCCACCACTGTAGCATTAACAGATAACCGTTGTAGGATGCCAAGTTGGAAGGCGTTGAAAGACGCCAAGGTATAAGGATTGTTATAAAAAATGCCGTAATACACATATACACACACACACACACAATAATCTGTATTCAAATACCTAGGTACCAACCTACACGTTCACCTTGCCATGTGGAATAATAACTTAGTAGGTTTAGCGGGGTCACCAAACATATAAAGGATATCTGTGTGTGGTGATTAAAACAAAATTAAATGTTCACACTTATTAGTTTAATGTTCGATAGTCGACACAACAGAATTAACAAATATTCAAGCATGAAAGAAATTTTAGAATAAGGGCGCGGCACGGATAGTCTACGCACGTTTGTCAAGTTTATTATTAATATATTTACATATTTGACATTTTCTTGCAATTGACATTTTAACACACGGGCGTACTGCGTAGCCGCAGCGTGCGCCGCGGTGGAGCCGCGCCTTAAGATTTAACTCGACACAGATAGAAGAAAAAAAAACAAAACAAAAGACAGCTATGTATATAAAATGGTTTATGTGTTTGTTGACTAATTAATTTTTAATCAAATCAAATCTTTAATTTAATATATTTTCTTGACATAGCGCTTTAGAAATCTTTTACGTATACGTATTATTGGTACACAATAGTTATGTACAGAATATACATATTCATAAAAGTGTAATATTATAACCATGTTTTCTTCTCCATTGACCTAAACTGGAGCCTTTACCCCCAAGGTAAGAAGAAGTTGCTAGTAATTAATTTAATGCAAATTAAGGGATAGTAATAACAGCTATAGGAAAAGTAACTAAAAACGAGGCAAGTTTCAGTATAAGCATATTGTATATTCCTTATTTCCTTATAACAAGCCATTTGGTCCTTCGAGCCAGATACCAGCAATAAAATATAATATGTTAAATTTTTTAAATTCACAGAGGATTTCGAAGAGGAATCCGACAATGAAGAGGACACAGAAATAGACGGCGTTGTAGAAACGACTGAAACGGAAATTACCGAGCAAGAAGTGAAACCAGAAGCCACAGAAGAAAAAGATGTGAAACCAAACAAGAAAAAACCTAAGAGAGAGCCGAAAGAGTTAATATCGGTGAAGGTGTTGACCCAAGAAGACATTGAGAGTGGGAAGTACAGCATCTCTGATATAGTATTGCCTTTGCCGGGCTACAAGGTACAGTACCCACCTAATATGAGGGACTTTTATGAAGAAATACTCGCCAAAGATGGGCTTAAGTTGGACATGGTGCATAAGTATAAGTGAGTATTGCTAAGTTTTTCTATGTAACATTGACTTCATAGGACCATTGACTCACGCACTGACATTTGAGTTGAATGTGTTTACTGACGTGGTGGTACACAGCAATGCCAGGGGCCCCATAGATTTAATTTAGTTGCCTAAGATTTTTTTACTATGTAGATAGAACCTTGATCTGATGGTAAGTCTTCAAGGTCTCACATTCATCTACACGGCACAGTTCTACTTAATGCGCAACCTCTCGACCGGGCCTACCCAAAACCTAAACGATAGCATTAGAGTTCAGACCATAGTTTGTAAAAATCTTGCCGGTTCTTTGATGGGTTTCCGTGTCGAGGACAAAGGGAACCCCCGAGGAGATGCCTGGGCTTGAGGTTCGCCTTCAGTATCCTGCTGCTGCCACTCTCCTCCTGCCTTAAACCTACCTTGGAGCGGAAATTTTTTCATGATTATACTTAGTCTAGAGTCTAGAAGAGTTGTTAGACTCACAGGATTTTCCTTTATAAACTTTGAGTGTACTAAACACTTTTCTTTAAAAATACATTTGGGGATTGACTATCTACAGTCACAAACATCACTTTTTAATACATATACTTTACACACACACACATACGCACAAACACACACACAAATACACAGTAATTACTAATTTCTAAACTAATAATAACCTGCCACTGCTATATTATATTGTATAGTGATTATGAAATAAAGATTATTTTTATTATGAGGGAAGATCGCCCTAAGTTTGACAATTACCCTATACCCATGTCTGTCTCCAGGAGCTACAGCCTGTCGGGCGGGTACCGGGGGCTTGTGGTGCAGCCGGCGGAGCTGTCCTGGCGCGCGGTCCGCTACTCGGAGCCCTACTGTGACCTCATCCTGTCAGACGCTGACGAGTTGGACGGACGCACCGCCACCGGCATCACTGAGGGTGAGTGACTCTATGGGGGGAGAAGGGGCGCAAACAGTCCGTCAGTTCACCTGGAGGTAGGTGGCCATTTACACCGAAGCATTAGCTTTCTGAAAGGTACCTAAGTTGTATTGGACAGAGATACCGTGGGTGGCAGCTGGTACGTTGTGCGAGACAAAAATTGCCTTAAAAATCGTACAATTGTGGATAACCGGAATTGTGGAGAACGGTGGGATGGACTTCTACCATTTTTATTTCCTTACAGTATTTCTTGATTTATATAAAAATATTTAACCTAAATTGTAACCTTATGTAAAATTTTAATACAATTTTAAATAAAATAAGAGGTTGGTGACACCTATGCAGACAGACGCATCTCTTCCATTTTTGCTATTTGTTATGTACTTACTAAATAATTATTACGAAATTTTATTCGGGTTATCTAAGAAATATTTAATGATTTTGAGAATGACCTGTGCAGTAGGACATTATATAAAGCTCGCGTATTATGGATATATAAACATGGAAATTAATATCATTCCAGATGGCAAGTACAAAGCCCTACTGCTCACTATGGACCTACCCTCCAGCTGCTACGCGACCATGGCTCTGCGGGAGCTGCTCAAAGTGGACACCTCCAGCGTCAGTCAGGCGCAGCAGAATAACTACCATAAGGACTCCGCCAGGGTTGCCAGTGGGGGCAGTAAAATAGGCAGTACGAATAGTACGAACAGTAAAGTGGACAGTACGGGCAGTACAGTGGACAGTACGGGCAGTACAGTGGACAGTAAGGGCAGTACAGTGGACAGTACAAGTCACATGGAAGTTGGTGATGATAAAGTAAATGTAGCGGAGAAGAGAAAGTTAGAGAATACAGAAGAAGCGGATAGTAAGAAAGTTAAAAGTGACGTTTAAAATATATTTTATTGAAATTTTATTTGGTTTGATTAATTTTCCTTTCGACCTATAAATAAGCATAATTTAATCGTATAAATTATGGTGGTAAAAGGTTTTCTTGAAATTAAGTAGGAATAATAGGCTATCTGTATGCTACCTCAATTTGAGTTCATGTGCCATACTGTCTATACCTTAATCCTGTCAGTCCTATTCTGTTTATACCTGACAAGTAACTGCTCCTTCATCGCAGAACAAGCGATGTTAACATCTGGTTCATGTGAGCTAGTAAAAACTTATGAGTACTAGGGACCAAGATAAATTTCTTAGTACTAAATACTAATCCACCAAAACAATTAGGCGCTTGACAGCGACCGCTCGGGGTGAAGGCTTAGTTTTGGTGGCTTAGTATTGTAGCTTAGCATTTTTTTTAACGCCGGGAAATGTTCAGAGGCATTCCGCGGGGGAGTGGGTCTCCCCACGCGGGTATGTGGGGCTCGCTGCGCCCGAAAGCTGGTGGGACGCAACTCTACCCTGGGAGTTCCACCAATGCCGCCTTTGGTTGGTGAGGTGCCCCGGATCTAATAAGCAGACAGAGCACCTTGATGGCTATTCAGTCCCCCAAGGGACCGAAGCCACCTTCACAGAGGGGTTGTCCCGCACCACAGAACAACCCCTCCCAACGTCGGGACAGTACAATGGTTCCCGTCCTCGCCCCTTGCACCCTGCTCTTTTGTCCCCTCTTATAAGAGGGGTACAAAGAGCCCCTTCGGCTCAATTAGCTTCGCCCAAGGTGCTGGGCTCACCCTAGGCTACTGAGCCCCACCGCCACGTCAAGGCCTGAACCATGGTGGGGATTGTAGCTTAACCTACCCAAGGAGAGTAGCCACTCTTCACCGCAGTTCAGTGAGATGATTCGCAATGCAATTAAAACTTGATTTTCCATAAAAAAGGAAGTTGAATTTTTATTTATTTTCATCTATAACCCCAGGCCCCAGAATATGTATATCTGTACTCTGTAGTCTGTACATATATTTAAGTATTGCCTTTACTTTGTCACATTAATAATAATAATAATTATTATTATGTGTCACATTCGAACTACATATTTGGACTCCAAACACGCCCTCGACTGTCCATCGTTTACTATCCTAGAGGCTAGAAGGACCAATGTTTCACTGTTATAATCTTTTCACACTCAATAAATATAGTAGGGGGCGGATAGAGTCCTTGAGTGGAGACCACGTTCAGTAGATGTACTACGATATCCATGTCCCAGAGGCACGCATGGCGGGGTTCAGTCGCGTGTGGTTCATTGTAAGAGGTGTCTGTGAAAAAAATGTAATTTGATGACGATGACTATTGATTTGAAGGATCCAATGAAAGTCAAAAACAGATAAAATCATTTAATTCGACCCGATATAGTTGAAGTCCAAGTATTGTCCACGGTGCGGGTTCCCTTCCCGGTTGTGGCCGGAGACGTGGGCACGCAGCTCACCAGGGGTGGGGAACGAGCGGGGGCACCACGGGCACTTGTGCGGCTTGTTCTGGAATGTCACCAGGTGGTTAATGTGAAACCAGGTAAATGATCACTTCAAGGTTAAGATTGTTTGAGGCTAAAACTGAAAAACCAGTGGGGATCATTGAAAGTCGATCCAAAAATTTGGTCTTTTCAAGGTCTTTTGATGCGCTGAGGCGGTTCTTGTATCAGTAGACGCCGAAATACACCCTATACAATAATATGGTGGGCTGCTACTTGACACGAGTTCTAACTGCGGGTGATCTCGTTTATGTTCATGGGTGACGTTGACCACTCATCACCACGTAGGTCGTGATCCAGGACGGCAATTGTGGAATATTTTTGGCACTAGATTATTTGATTGTTTAACTTTTAATCTGGTATTTTGTGCGCAACACATTTGAACCCTAGCCGATTGTTATTTTTCAACATTTTTACTGAACTGAACACCCCCTAAACGGCTGGACCAATTTTAATGAAATCTTTTTTATATTTTCAATTAGATTCGAGAATGGTTTAGAATCACAATTCTGTCCAATCTTTTTTTTATGTTAGTTGGATAGGCAAACTGGCAAACGTGCCACCTGATGGTAAGTGGTCGACGTCGCCCATGAACCTAAACTAGTTTACCTGGAACGTCCCAGGCAACTCATCTATGTGTTGCCTATCCTGAGACATATTAAGATGTTAAGTCTCGGTGCCAGTAATTACACTGCCGTCTTGCCCTTCTCTCCGAAACACAGCAAAGCTGTTTCACGGGAGAAACAAGCAAGATGGTGGTACCCATGCAGCCGGGAGCGCGGCACAGCGCTTCCCTCCCACCGGATCTCTTGTAGGACTATAAAGGTTTATAAAGATCACTTTACCTTCGTGTGTGTCATCCGATGGTAGTACAGGTTTGAGCTGGCGGTGAAGCACTTCCCGCACTCTGGACACTTGTGGGGCTTCTCACCTGCAGACACACCACTACGGTTAACATAGAGGCTGACACGATAAGACGTGCATCGCAGTGGCGTAGCTTGTTCAAGCGCGCCCTCGTGTCAGGAAAATTTTGAAGTGAACATTTCTTTAGCCGCGTTGACCACTTTTTTGTTGGGGAAAATTTTATAGGTTCGCATTACCGGCATTGCATGCTAATGTAACATTATGACGTCATTATGACATTTTAATACTCAAAATGTTTTCACTTGGTTTATCGGCAGTCCCTATGACTGCCAATTTTTAATGGACAACAGTTAGAATAACACTGGGTAATTAAAACAAAATAAATTTGGTGCAAAGTATGCCATAGTCGAGTTTAAAAAAAACTTATATTTATTTACCAGTATGTATCCTGCGATGTGTATTGAGCGAGCTCGAGGTACTGAACCCTTTGTTACACACGTTACAAATGTGGGGCTTCTCTCCTGCAACAATAACTTCGTATGATTACCACATTAAGACATTAATTGACACTAACATGAATAAGATGGTCTCATGATTTTTTATTATTGTTATTTTTATAATTATTATAGTTTTATACCCAGTTCTTCTCCAGATCATTGCTGCTGAATTGTTTAACTCCAATGAGTGAAATCCGTGTAAAAAGAAAGAACTATGAACATAAATATGCTTAGGTGAGTTTTCCACAGCCACAAGGTCAGGCCTTTTTTTGATGATGTAAGTTAATGCTTTCACATGATCCAGGTTTACCTCGGGTAAGGCTCTTGGACCTATGTGGGGATTCGCACTTCGGAATGCACTATACCCTACTAAACCACCTGTGGGTGCCTCTAGTCACTTTTTGAGGGTCCCAGATCTGCAGGCAATAGGACAACCTTCACGACAGGCTCGCCCCGGCGAAGGCTAGACTACTCTTCGTAAGGGGGGACTGCCCAGCCGCCACTAAGCAGCCCCTGCGACATCCATGCGACATGCCATAGTGGACCTAGGTTCCCAACCTGAATCCAGCACGAGCACAGGGGTGTTACTGGATGCGCATTAAGTAGCGCCTCCTACGTACCCCACGGGGAAGGCCTCCTCTCTCACCCGATCGTCGGCCTCCTTCTGGGACAGTACTGCCTCGCAGAAGGAGACCATCGCCGTCCAGGACTCGTTGTCACCGAGCATCGTGGTGATGACGCTCGGCAGAGACTAGTCCCTTTCGACTGATGTCAAATCTCGGACACACCTCGAGCATCATGTGCTGGGCCGAGTCCACCGCCCACAAGATCGGGCCTAGGGAAACTTGATATTACTTATGTCATATAATGTCTTAGTAAGTGTTGACCATGGTTCAGGCCTTGACGTGACGATGGGGCTCAGTAGCCTAGTGTGAGCCGCTGCATCTTGGGCGAAGCTAATTGGACCGAGGGGGCTCTTTGTACCCCTCTTATTAAAAGAGGGGACAGAAGAGCAGGGGGCAAGGGGCCAGGACGGGAACCTCACACCATTGTACTGTCCCAACGTTGGGAGGGTTGTTCTGTGGTGCGGGACAACCCCTCTGTGGAGGTGGCGTCGGTCCCTTGGGGGGCTGACTAGCCGACGAGGTACGCTGTTTGCTCTTTAGATCCAGGGTACCTCACCAAAGGCGGCATTGGTGGCACTCGCCGGGTTTTAGTGGGTAGAGCTGCACCCACTTACCAGCTGTCGGGCGCAGCGGTCCCACATACCCGCGTGGGGAGACTCACTCCCCGCGGGATACCTCAGAGCATTTTCCGGCGTTAAGGAAAAAAAAGTGTTGACAGGGTGGTTGGACTACCCTGTCAACACTTTTTTTTCCTTAACTTGTTGGTGGAATTTCCAAGACTCTTCGTCCGTCTCCTATTCCAGGTGATACAAGAATAACTACATAATATTGTAAAACTGTTTGCAGTCGTTTGACGAATATACAAATACTACTCGTATTTTTATAAGCATTACGGGCTTAAAGGAAAATATATATTAAAGTTCTTTGATTTCTTTCATCTATTCCTCACCTGTATGGGTACGCATGTGTCTCTTCAACAGCGAGGGTCGGTCAAAGGTCTTCAGGCAGACCTGGCAGGGCAGAATATTACGCTGACTGGGCCTTTCATGGAGGTTGCCCTTGCCATTCAAATTTGTTCGTTCATAAAGTTTTACCAGATGCTCATTCAAACCGGCGAGGAATTTGAAGTCTATGATATTAATAATGTTTTTGGACTTATTTTTTGTTGATAGATCTAAAGGTTCAGTCTGAACACTCATATTTCACGTAAATTTAAATTACTATGTATTTTATATATGGCAAGACTTCATTCTTAAATCGCACTCGCGCCAATTTAAATGTCAAATGTTTAAATTTCGAAAAAAAAACACACTTTTTTTAATGCAACAGGAGTGTTTAAGCAAAGATTTTCTTTCGAAGTTTCCCAAATAACTGGGTGTATTGGAAAGTTTTTCACCCTTAAATAGGCTGTGTCAGGTGAAAATGACGATGTTATAGTATTGAATTGTGTAACAGCGGGTTTCGTATTGTGGTGACAACAATAACTTGTAGAGCACCGATCACTAATCGACGTGATTTGACAATTTTTCATAAGCAACGTGGATCTAGGAAACGTACATTTTTAGTAGTTTATTGGGTTGTACCTTCACATTAACATATTTTATTATTCGGGAATAAACTTTTGTAAAACTTTGTTAATATAAAGTAATTAACAAATCAAAGATAAGTTACTAAACTAACCACTTATAAAACTGCCTCCACCTGGAAGTGTAGACGAAAGAGAAGGAATAGTGCATTTGTAAAGTATTGGGCCTTTCGTATTCAAAAACTATTTTTCATAAAATTAACTTACACTTTTAAGAAAGGTCCAAAAGCAATGAGGGGAAGGCGTTTCATATTTTATAAATGACGTGCAACATGAGTAAAGTAACTTAAGTTTCAGTTTTTCAGACCAACCTACTGCTTGGTAGAAACTTATCGTGATTTTATCGCAGTTTACTAATACTACATTTCAAATCTTTAGGCAAATTTTACTCTTTATAATAAAACTTTTTATTATGATTTTATCGCGATTTACTAATTCTAACTAGTTACTTTAGAATAACTATCAAAGGAATCTAAATAAACCGCGATAAAATCCGTAAAAAAAATATGTTAGTTGGATAGACAGACGAGGAACATGAACATAAACTAGTAAACCTGAAACTAGCCCAGGCTTTTGTCCTGCCTACCCTGATATGTTAAGTATCTGTGCTAGTAATTACACGGCTTGACTTGCCCTTCATTTCGAATCACAGAAAAGCTGTTTCACGCAAGAAACAAGAAGAATGGTGGTCCCATGCAGACGAGAACGCGGCACGAGTGCGTCCCTCCCACCGGTAGGCCATAAGGTGCCGAGCAGTCGGAGCCTTATGGTGACTAGCAACGCCCATAGACATCCGCACAACCAAAAGTTATGCATATGTGTTGTCCTCGTTATCCCTATCCCCCAAATAGGCCACCGGAAACTCATAAACTGCACGAAACGCGACAGTATGGCTGTCACTTGACGCCGGTGTTATGTGAGCGGGAGGTACCATCCGGTCGTGCCGGCCCAATTCGGCTGCAAATTTTATATTATAAGAAAAAAACCACTAATAGGTATTATGTAGCCTATCAAGAGTTTAGTGACTCTGGGCGCGTATTGAGGAACGTAATCGCCTATAAAGGTGACGCGGCGGTATAATGTTTGTATTTGTGGCCATTGTGCCACAAACGGCCCATATTTATTCGTGTACCGCCACTGATGTATGATAACTAGATGTAGATGATGTATGTAAGACCTATCGGAGATTTAAGCAATGCACGCATTTAGGCAGGGCACTTGAAACCGAATGAGAACCACATAAACTCTCTTTTTTGAAAAGAAGGTAAATTATTAATTTAACGATATATATATGCAACTTTACAATTATAATATAGCTTTAAATACGTGAGAATAACACATTTTAAAGATGTTGTGGGAATTGTCCAAAATCTAATCCTGTGAAAACGAAGTCACAGGCACCAGCTACTAAATTAATATATTTTTTTCCTATCTATACTGTCCCACTACTGGGCAAAGGCCTCCCTCTCTCCTTTCCAGGCGTCTCTATCGTGAGGTGCACTACGCCAGTCTATTCGAAAGTAAGAAAAAAGAGAAGAAAGCGTCGAGGTCATCCTGCCATCTCCGTCGAGGTCTGCCGCGTCTCCGAACTCTGTTCTAACTGAACGGGACCCAGTCTGTTGTTTTCTTGTTCTACTCGTTGGGCATCCGGCAGATGTATCCGGCCGAGTTCCATTTAAGCAGCTGTTAGGGCTATATCGGCTACCTTAGTTTTGGAGTGCAAGATGGGGTTTTTAATGCGGTTGGTTAATCTGACGCCTAAAATACTGCGCTTCATCGCGCGTTGGCAAACCTTGAGAGAAAGCTTTTGAGCATAATATGTGCCGCTTAAGTTTGTATTAGACTAAGTATATTGTGTGTATACAGTATAATATTCCTTAAGAAATTTCTATTATTATTATTAATAATTATTATTATAAAATAATAATAGATAAAAGTATCTATTATTATTTTATAATTATTATTATTTTTTTTTTTAATTATCAAATTAAAAACAAAGTTTAAAATTTGTGATATGCGACTAAAATTTGACAAATATCATAATGTGAACAAATATCATAATGTGAACAATCAGTAGATTTACACAGACAGTTTACAATTTCATTTCAGAATTTATAATGGCCGTTCTTTTCACCGTTGTATTTGTGATTGTATAATATTTGAACCATGATCGAGTAGTAATTTGATGTACTTTGGTGTAATCGGTGACTGTTTTGGTGTTCATAGAGAGAATCTATGAACACCAAACTACTTAACACAGAATCAAACTGAAATTGTTACTTTTCAAACCCCAGACTTCACGTAGGATCTAATTCAAAATAAAAAAATATACCGTATTACCAAAATTTGCAGCATAATAAAGTTAAATCATCTAAGAAATAAATCGATAAAGAAAATAAATAAAATGTTTTTTACATTTAACTTAAATTTAACACTAAAATTTATATGCGATATGCAAATGCTGAATTAAATTGCAATCGAAGATGACCAACATTACCTTGTCATATCTATGCAGTTGTAATACATCGCACGTACATTATACTGATGATACCGGCGGCTTTATGCGCGCACAATGAAGAGCGGTTTCCGACCGACCCCCACTGACCCCCACCGACCCCCACCGACCCCACAACCCTCACAAACCCCCAAACCACGGTATTTGATTTATTACTTATAAATTAACATGGTTTCTGGATTTTTATGAAATTGAACAATATTTTCTATAAACGTAGATAAGTTTTGATAGGCACAAACCAAATACTATCAATATTTATATCAAATAATGACCATAAAAGGACGATTGTTTGTTTTGGGCTGTTGTATACTAGCTGTTCCCACGGCTTTATTTACCCAGGGCCAGAACTTTCTTTAAAAACAAATAACCTTCCGGTTACGTACCGGTAGTTTTGGAGATAGGCGCGTTCAAACAAATTTATTTTTCAGATTTATTATATAACAGAGATGATATATATATTTTTAATTGAAATCCTAAATTGATGTTTCTTGGCAGTCGCTTTACGAACCTCAGCAAAGACGATTTATTATGTCGACTTTATACGGGGTTTGCTCTTATTAGTATATATGTATAACGCCCAAGTGACTAGTCAATATTGTTGAGATTACAATAGAGTAATACAGACTTACTACCACACCATGGTTTCTTGTCGTGGCGGTGGGGCTCAGTAGCCTAAGGTGAGCCCAGCACCTTGGGCGAAGCAAATTGAGCCGAGGGTGCTGCTCTATGTACCCCTCTTATAAGAAGAGGGGACAAAAGCCCCCTGACAAGGGGCGAGGATGGGAACCTCACCCCATTATACTGACCCGACTGAGACGGATTATTCTGTGGTGCGGGACGACCCCTCTGTGGAGGTGGCGTCGGTCCCTTGAGGGACTTTCTAGCCGTCGAGATGCCCTATTTGCTCAATAGATCCGGGGCACCTCACCAAAGGCATTGGTGGTTCTCGCCGGGTTTTAGTGGGTAGAGCTGCGTCCACCTTACCAGCTTTCGGGCGCAGCGAGTCCCACATACCCGCCTGGGGAGATCCACTACCCCGCGGGATGCTTCAGAGCATTTCCCGACGTTAAAGAACAAAAAGGACATAATATATTATATAAAAATAATCATCATCAATCCGGATACGGTTGTAAATGTAAGTTAACGCGGGTGGAGCTGCGGGCACTAAGGGGCCGTCCATACGTCACACGTCAAGGGGGAGGGGGAGGTCAACGAAATGTAACAAGGGGTGGGAGGGCTCCCAGGTTTTGTGACGTCACATCAGACTACCGGCAACTAATAAAAAAACGAACTTAACAAAATAAATCTAATTTCGGAACAGCTGTTTTAATTTATCAATTTATTTACATGAAAAATTGCAAAGTATGTGACGTCATACTAGGGAGGGGCGGGTCTCATATTTGTGACTATCTGTGACATGGAAGGGGGAGGGGGTCCAAATATCATGAAAATCGTGTGACATAATTTATGGATGGCCCCGAACTAGTAAATTTATATTTTTTTGTTAACAAATTTTTCCATATTAGATTACGCTTACAAGCTTATGTTGTTAAAACCTGCATTACGGGTTTTAACAACATAATGCGGATTGGAAATATGGGAACTATACCTAATATACGATATTACAGTATTGTTATGTTCCACTGTAGTAAAGACATCTTTACATAGGTTTAAGTAAAAAGTTTCAAAGCTTCTAAAAAAGCTCATTGAAATTCCCACTTATTCAAATGTCTCGCAAATCCGATTTTCTTTCCGTCTTGTTAAGGCGTTATTTAACTTGGACTCGCTTCTTATGCAACTTTTATTTATTCCAATTGTTGAAGCTTAAAGCTTGTTTACTATGTTCGATGAATATTTGTAGAAAATCAATTTAGTACAGGACCAGGCCTAATGGCTTAAAGACTAAGAAAAATACAATTCAAAGACCAAAAAATCCATCCTATTTGTAATAACTTAAAATTCTGTTTTTAATAAATAATTACTTTTTCAAAACAGTTAGACATTATGGTAATGAAACGAAAATTAATCTTAATTACTTGTTGGGTTTTTAGAAATAACCACTTCGTGATTTTTTTTCTTTTGAGTGTTATTAAATTGTAAGATTGAATAACAATTTCAGTATATTTCTGTTTAAATGTACATATTTAAATCAGTGATTTTTTTTTCTTTAACGCCGGGAAATGCTCTGAGGCATCCCGCGGGGGAGTGGATCTCCCCAGGCGGGTATGTGGGACTCGCTGCGCCCGAAAGCTGGTAAGGTGGACGCAGCTCTACCCACTTAAACCCGGCGAGGTCACCCTAGGCTACTGAGACCCACGTGCCACCGCCACGACAAGGCCCGAACTCTGGTGGGGTAAATCAGTGAATAAGCTTACCATGTCTTTATAATAAAACATTTTAAACGGATTTTATCGCGGTTTATTAAGATTTTTACAAGCCCGACGTTTCGAATACTTTACAGCAACCATGATCACGGGAGGACTAGGTGTCATACGTCCTTGTCTTCACCATGTCTTATTTATATCATGTACAATTTTTTCTCATGTTGGTGAATGATTATTTACACGAGAAATAAATATATCTCTAATGAAATTACTTGGCCAAATATAACATGCATTTTAAACATCGAGTTTTTTATTTAATTTAATTCTCATTTAATCAAAAGTGAATTCATTTTTTAAGTTTCATCAATAACATATTGCTTGTGATCGAGCATACAAAGAAGGTAAATTGAAAGTTATACCTTTCATAACATGATAGACATATCAAACGTATAGCTGTATAAAATAAAACCTTCTGTAATATTTGTGTGAAATTACGCGGACTATCGACCGGGCCTGTTGCATAAATGCATTAGTCTGAAGATAGGCACCTCGCACTACGACGGGGCGCGAGGTAGGAGCGGACGCGGACCTTTTATTAAAATACTAAGAAATGTAAAGTAGTCTAAATTGTAAGTATCGTAAAGATCCCCACCATGGTTCAAGTCTTGTCGTGGCGGTGGGGCTCAGTAGCCTAAGGTGAGATCGATTGGGCAAAACCAATTGAACCAAAGGAGCTTCTCTTTGTACCCCTCTTATTATAGAGGGGACAAAACACCAATTGGAAATTGATAAGATTCCACACAGTTCAAAACGGTATTTTGCCATGCAAAAAATGTAAAGGCTTACTTTTACAAACTTCCCCAGTAAAAATCAAAAATGTTATTAAAGAGCGTTTATGTGATAAAGGATATTATAAAGTAAAAGATTTTATGGAAGATACCACACCTGGGAATAGGGCGTTCCTCCCAGGCATTACAGCATAACAACATGTAGTTATAGAATATTTTTAAAGATTTTTTTTGCTGGTTCTTCTTGGTGGGCTTGCCTTGGAACCGGTGGTAGACTCGATAGACGTTCAAAAATATACTTTGTTGGTACGCACGGCGTCACTTCAAGTTTTACACTTTGACCTTTGTACTATGCAAGAGGTTGCAATATTATATTCTTGTTATTTCGTCTCAACTATCACGTATGCGGAGTCAAGCAGAGAGAATTATAACCATAGACTTAGAATATACTGTCATGTTTATGATTATAACCATATTATAACTTATCAACGCATTCAATAAAAGTTAGTTTTAAAGTAGGTGTTGCACTGTAGGTTTCTTAGTTTTATATTCATAATCAATATATTGCGCTTTAGTTTGCATTTTTTTAAGTTTATATTTAGGTAATAAAAAAATTCCCCTGCTGTTGGATGGTTTTCTAGCAACGCTTTGTCATTAAATATCAAAATCTACATCAAGTTTGGTTGGATCATAGTCCATGCGTTATCAGCCTACATATTTCCTACAAATATAATAATAATGATATTATAATATATAACAGCCCGGCGCTTATAACTTGCAGATATCCGCCGTCCCCAAATTTATTCTTAATAAAGCGCTGAAAGGCCGGTCGGATGTATTTTTTGATATCTCTCACTTTGAGGATAAAACGAAATCGGGTGTTCGTTTCATCCCACTGTAATGGCCGCCCGATAGTTTCCACAAGGATCACTTTGGGATCAATTTTCTAACGTTAGCTATACTTTATTGCGAAGTTGAGGCAATATTTGGAAGGTTTTTTGTAGTTCGATTTATTTACTGTACATTTTTATTAGTCGGTAAAGCTATGTTAGCGATATGTTAGTTAAAAATCAGGTAATAGCGTATTTTATTCGGTAGGCACGTAGGAAAGAAATACTTACATTAAGTGGAATGCACACACAAGAAGAGTAGTTATGTCAAATCGTTGTATTTTTTATTAGGTAGGTAAAGGTATACCTATTTTAGTTATGCGTGCTATGCTGGGTGTTTCTTTGGCAGATAGGATTCGAAACAAAGACATCCGCCAGAGAACTAAGGTTATCGATATCACGAGAAGATTAAGCTCGTTGAAGTGGCAGTGCCCAGTGGGCTTGTCACATACTCAGGAGAATTACAGAAGGCCTATGTTCAAGAGCGGAGGCCGCGTTCGGGTAGACGAAGTGTCAGCAATTAACCAGGTGGGAAGACGATCTCTGTGCAGTGGCCGGTCCGTGTTGGATGCGAGTGGCGAGGAATCGGTTATGTCTTGGCGTTCATTGAGGGAGGCTCTGAACTGACTACTGAACATAAGTAGTGGACGAATAAGGGCTGATGATGATTAAATATATTATATAATTACAAATAAAACAACTTTGATAATTCTTTAAACATCCCTGAATTTTCAGATACTTGAGTCCTCCCATGATCGTGTCTGTGAAATATCGTAGTCAAAGTATACGTCGGGAATGTAAAACCATAATCAGTCCCGTAAAATCCGTAAAAAATTGTTTCATTGAAATGAAATCGCGTAAACACTATACATCAATATGTGGACTGTATTTTTAAATGTACAACATTGCATTTTTTTCAATAGGTTCGAGGACCCTTCACGAAGCTCTAGGCTGCGACCAAAAAGCCCTTTGTCGACTCTTTGCTTTTTTTAAACAAATGTTACTTTCTTCCTTATTTATAGCATCACAGTCATTGCATTACCGCGTTTTTGTTAAATTATTAACCTATTAGTTTAACTAAAGAATGTGTTAGTGATGTAATTGATGACGACGATCTCTGTGACTCACGCCGGAGGCAGCGGGTTCGAATACTGCCAGGGAACAAAAGGTTTTCTGTATTCCTGGGCCATGGATGTGTATTAAATCCCCACCATGGTTAAGGCCTTGACGTGGCGGTGGGGCTCAGTAGCCTAGGGTGAGCACAACATCTTGGGCGAAGCTAATTGAGCCGAGGGGGCTCTTTGTACTCCTTTTATAAGAAGAGGGGACAAAAGAGCAGGGGGCAAGGGGTGAGTATGGGAACCTCACCCCATTGTACTGTCCCGACGTTGGGAGGGGTTGTTCTGTGGTGCGGGACAACCCCTCTGTGGAGGTGGCGTCGGTCCCTTGCGGGACTGACTAGCCGTCGAGGTGCCCTGTCAGCTTAACAGATCCGGCACCTCCCCAAGGCGGCACTGGTGGCACTCGCCGGGTTTTAGTGGGTAGAGCTGCGTCCATTTGCCGTCTTTCGGGCGCAGCGAGTCCCACATACCCACCTGGGGAGACCCACTCCCCAGGCGGGATGCCTTAGAGCATTTCCCGGCGTAAAAGACAAAAAAAAAATGGATGTGTATTAAATATATAGTATTAAAAAAATTAAAGTAAAAGAATTAAATATATTTCCGTTGTTTGGTATACATTTTATAGATTATATAATTTTATATTGGTACTATATAATTATAAATTGATGCCAAGTTAACGTTATATTAGTTTCGTTAGTGTATGAATGTATCTATTGGAAATTTGAAATTGATGACGATTGATGATGATGAAGTGATTTTAAATTGATGGCGATACATTATTGTATACATTTCCAAAAAGGAATTAGAATTATTTTTTTTCAAGATTTCACGAAATCCCGTAAGAAGCCCATTTTTGTAAGAGGTAGTGCCATGCTGCTTTGTAGCCGGGGTGGTACCTATCTCTCGCTCACATAACACTGGCGTCAAGTGGCAGCTTTGATGTCAAGTTTCATGGTGGCCCATTGGGGGGATAGGAAAAAGGAGGGCAACACATCTGCATAGGTAACCTCTGGTTGTACCGTGTGAATGTGTATGGGCGTCGTTAGTCGCCAAAGGTTACGACTTACGGAAAACAAAAAGCCGAATAGTAATCGATAACATCTGCTTACCAATCAGGAATCCCACGAGGAATTCGGTATCTATACGTCATTTCTTTACGTAGTATAATTTTCTAGGATTTCACAAAATCCAAATTCCTGTGATGAAATATCGTAATATCGTCATATCCCTGCGTCATACATATTCTAGGTCTATAATCTTCCCCACCATGGTTCAGGCCTGGTCGTGGCGGTGGGTCTCAGTAACCTAGGGTAAGCGGTGCACCTTGGGCGAAGCTAATTGGACCGAGGGGGCTCTTTGTACCCTTCTGTCCCCTCTTATGAAAAGAGGGGACAGAAGAGCAGGGGGCAAGGGGTGAGGATGGGAACCTCACCCCATTGTACTGTCCCGAGGTTGGGAGGGGTTGTTCTGTGGTACGGGACAACCCCTCGGTGGAGGTAGCGTCGGTCCCTTGCGGGACTGACTAGCCGTTGAGGTGCCCTGTTTGTTTTCTAGATTCGGGGCACCTCACCAAAGGCGGCATTGGTGGCACTCGCCGGGTTTTAGTGGGTAGAGCTGCGTCCATTGACCAGCTGTCGGGCGCAGCGAGTCCCACATGGCCGCGTGGGGAGACCCACTCCCCCGCGGGATGCCTCAGAGCATTTCCCGGCGTTAAAGGAAAAAAAGGTATATAATCTTGTCCCGACTGCACTTTATATATTTAAAATGTATTATTGAAGACGGATGTATTTCAAAACTTAATATTATTCTGTTGGAGTGATAACACGCTCGAACACAAAATAAGCTCGTTGAAGTGGCAGTGGGCTGGTCACACACTCAGGAGAACGGATGGCCGATGGGGCAATAAGGTTCTAGAGTGGAGGCCACGTTCGGGTAGACGAGGTGTTGGTTCGCCATTAACCAGGTGGGAAGACGATATCTTTGCGGTGGCAGGTCCGTGTAGGATGCGAATGGTAAGAGATCGGTTGTCTTGGCGTTCATTGAAGGGGACCTATGTTCAGCAGTGGACGGATAAAGGCTGATGATGATGATGAATGATAACTTGGGTAAGATATAGTTATTGGCTACAATCTATGTTAAACTAGGCTTGGTCTGCTTGACAATCTGCACAGCGCGACTTTTTATGTTTCTTAGATAGGCATTGATAGACGTACCACTTGGTTAGTGGTCAACGTCACACATCTACTAGTTCACCGGGCAACTCAATTACGCGATCATCCTGAGATGTAAGGTGGTAAGTCTCGGTGTCTGTCATAGCTCATAACACTGCCAGTCTTGTCCTTCTTTCCGAAACACAGCAAAGCTCTCTGCATGCAATGTAAACCTATCCCAATTCTACCAATATTCTTATACTAATAAAAAAAATCGTAGATATATGAATAATGAAGATCTGACCAGCTATCACCAACTCTGGTCCTCCACTTTTGAGGAGACTTCAGAACACATAGATAGACATCAGTAGACAGTTTCTACCTTTTTCAACTCACATGCGTTTAGAAAATATGTGAAATTATCAATATAATTAAAAAACCAAGAAAGCTTTCTAAAAGCTTTTTTCTTATCTTTGAAGTATAATTAAAAACAAACAAGGCTTATTTATTTAAGATTCTAGTGACTATTTACTTTGCGAAAGCAACTTGGTCGAGTAGTTGAGTAATAAAACTCCGTAAAAGCTCTTAGATAAGCTGGGCGTGGCGCTCGGTGGGCGGGGCGTGTGGGCGGGGCTTTGAAACTGTGCCAAGTGGTACTTCGACTTCAAGTGTTCTGGAATTAGAAAAAAGATTGCGTATCGGATAATATGGTAATTGTGTTTTTCCAAATTGGAAATGTCTTGTAAGTGTACATGTATTTGTTTCATTGAATAAATATAGACATAATATTATGGAGTAATAATATTATGTATTATTTTCAAAATTTATATTTATACTTCCCTCGATTTCTCGTACTTCGTTCATTATGTGTTTTAAAGTTTAATGTGCTTTCAAAAATTAATATTAATATTTCTAAAGCAATAAAATACATAAAGTATTAAATTTATTTCTTAACAAATTTAGATGGATTGATTGTTGGAATACATGATATTATGTAGGGTGGGTTACGCATTATTATTACTCATACGGTTATAATCGGGTCTGTTAACGATCATAATAATATATTTATAATATTAGTAATCATAATAAGTCCTCCCATAATTGTTGTGAAGTATCAGGAACGTCGGGATTGTAAAAATATTTCATAACCACGTGAAAATCATTTATTTCGAGATTAACAAATGAAAACAGTTGTTTATGGCATTATGGCGTGTTCCTTTTGTAGGCGGTTCGTGTAGGTATGTGTGGGGAGGCATTCCGATGATCGGGCGAACGGAACTTTTTTTTTTTTTTCGGATGCATCTATCCTAACGGCCCGAAGGCCCTAATGCTACATCGGATTAGTGTGAGCCCATTTGGCTCAATTTTGGTTTATAAAAGTGGGGGGTTGCCCCCCGCCAACCGTGCAGTCTGCGACCACACGGCCTCCTGGCGTCGGGTTGGGGACGGAACTTATGTTCTACGACATGGTTCGTCAAAACGGTAGAAGAGTTTGACGGAACAACGCAATATAACAGACGTTTTAGAAGCTCACGACCACGTGAGCTTCTACCATTGAGTTGGTACCGTGAGGTACCAACCTAACATGGGATTAATAAGCGAAAGTTTTACTGTAATCTATACTAATATTATAAAGCTGAAGAGTTTGTTTGTTTGAACGCGCTAATCTCAGGAACTACTGGTCCGATTTGAAAAAATGATTCAGTGTTAGATAGCCCATTTATCGAGGAAGGCTATATTATAGCATCACGCAGTGACTAACAGTAGTTAAGTTGAGTAAGTCAACGCGAGCGAATCTGCAGGCATCAGCTAGTGCATGATAATGCCCAACCCTACGCCGCTGCACAAGTTCGACAATAGTGCGAATAGGTTGGGATACGTATACGAATTCGCCAGCGTAAAAAAAAAAGTTTAAAAAAAGCTGAAGCGGCTGAAAAAGCTAAAGTATATGATTTTGTCCTAATCGGCGTCGAGACGCTTGGTCCGTGGGGTCCTAGCGCTTTAAGGATTTATAAGGAAATAACAAAAATAGTCGACATCACAGGAGAGCGAAGAGCTGGCAGCTACCTCGGACAAAGAATTAGTCTAGCAATTCAAAGGGGGAACGCTGCCAGTATCTTCGGAACCTTGCCTAAAGGGACTCCTTTTTAGGGTTCCGTAGCCAAATGGCAAAAAACGGAACCCTTATAAATTCGTCATGTCTGTCTGTCTGTCTGTCTGTCCGTCTGTCCGTCCGTATGTCACAGGCACTTTCTTCCGAAACTATAAGAGATATACTGTTGAAACTTGGTAAGTAGATGTACCTATTCTGAGAACCGCATTAAGATTTTGACACAAAAGTAGAAAAAAAACAATAAATTTTGGGGGTCCCCATACTTAGAACTAAAACTCAAAAAATTTTTTTTTCATCAAACCGATCCGTGTCTAGTATCTGTTATCTATGGATAGGTCTTTAAAAATGATATTTTTGAGATTTCTAATACCATTTTATTCTAAACTGAATAGTTTGCGCGAGATACACTTCCAAAATGGAAAAATGTGTGTCCCCTCTGTAACTTTTAAAATAAGAGAATGATAAAACTAAAAAAATATATGATGTACATTACCATGCAAACTTTCACCGAGTTTTTTTATACGTCATAAATCGTAAACCGCAATTTACCTTTCATGCAATCAACTCAAATATAAAAAAAAAACCATTTAATTCCATAAACATAAACCTTAATTTTTGTTAAAGTATCTAATATCGTATACTATGTAATGGTACGGAACCCTTTGTGCGCGAGTCCGACTAGCACTTTGCCGGTTTTTTAATATTATTTTAGTTATTATTTTATATTTTTTAAGGTTTTTAGTTTTAGGTTCTTTGTACTTTATTATGTCTTTATATTAGTATAAAAAACTATGTAAAGTTATTGAAAATGAATGAGAATATGGTTCATATTTCGCAAGACCGTTCAATAACCCTCATGCGGAACCGATTAAAATCTGTAATAGGTAAGGGCACATGGAGACATTCTCTATGTGTGTGTGTGCACCTTATTAAAATAAAAATAAACCTGTGCTTCACCTTTTTTATATTGTAAAAACCAATTTTTCATTAAACCAACCAAACCCGATTTTTTTTATTTATCGTTTTTGTTAAAAAAAAAGATCCTTACCAGTATACAAACATACGAGTCCCACCCTACCCTCGGCGGAGGCAGTGACACTTTAAATTTTGTCATGAACCTATATTATTAATATAATATATGGCTATTATTATATTTTTGTAACTTATTTTCTATTTTATTATTTTCATTTTTTTATTTGTCTTTTAATATTTATATATTTTATACACTAAAAATGCTGTCACTGTTTTCGTTTCCTTCCCTCGCGCCGTCTGGATGTCACAGAGTATCAGTGTTGGAAAATATTCACATTATGAGTTTTTCCAACTTAGGCCGAGTGACACTCCTTTTCAGTGCAATTTGTACATTGTCGTTATTGATTGTTTTTTGTTTTTTAATTTTTATTTCGTATTATTAAGTTTTTAGTAAGTAGTTGTTATTGTTTTTATTTGTATACTTTTTTTTGTTTAGTTGTTATTGTAAAAACTATGATGTTATGTTTGTGTAACCTTTTTTTTAAGCACTGAATAAAGCATTTTCTATTCTATTCTATACACTTAAGGATATGATACTACACTGTTATAAAGTTGACCAAACTATAGGTTTCAATTTAAATTTGTATTAAAGTAAAATGTTTATTTCACTTGAACATTGATGCAGCTTATGAGTCCGTCATTAAATATTACAGCAGATAGCCGGTATATACGTAGCTATAAAAATAACTTTCCTCTAGAATTAAATATAGCCTCTTTTTTTTTTCTTTTACGCCAGGAGGCATCCCGCAGGGGAGTGGGTCTCCCCAGGCTGGTATGTGGGACTCGCTGCGCCCGAAAGATGGACACAGCTCTACCCACTAAAACCCGCCGAGTGCTGCCAATGCCACCTTTGGTGATGTGCCCCGGATCTGTTGAGCTAACAAGGCACCGCGACAACTAGTCAGTCCCTCAAGGGACCGACGCCACCTCCACAGAGGGGTAGTCCTGCTCCACAGACGGGGGGTCTGGACGCAACTTCGAGAAAGTACAATGGGGTGAGGTTCCCATTCTCGCCCCTTGTCTTCGTATAAGTTGTAAGAGGGGTACAAAGAGCAGCTCCCTTGGCTCAAGTTGCTTCGCCCAAGGGTGCTGGGTTCACCTTAGGCTACTGAGCCCCACCGCCACGACAAGGCTTGAACCATGGTGGGGATGAATGAGTTGCCTGGACTAGTCTTTGGTTAACTTGTTTATGTTTCTAGACGTCGATGACCTCTTGTGGCTCGTCTGCCCGTTGCCTATCCCGACTATCGTAAAAAAGGCAAAATAAAATCTTCTTATGCAAATAATAGTTCTGAAGAGTAATAATATGTTAAAATAAAGAAACTCATTAATATTAGTATAGATAGCGTGACCTACACAGGATTCCAACTGACTACCCCCAAGAGACACAACACTGAATACTGTTTAAATGATAATATCAAGATCGTAAGTATATGAAGTTGTTTTTGTATGTAAATGAGAAATATTTAATCATATTTTGTCAAAGCGAGCGGGGAGGGCGTTATATTTTCAATTTGATCATGTTTATTTAAATGAGTTCTGTATTACCGACTGTACCGCTTTAATATGTACCGAACACTCTTATTATCTTGTAGTGCGCGTGTGTTCATTGTTACACGTGATACGTCAATTTTTATGTGCGCCTTAATACGCAACACATTCATACATGATTATATAATAGGGATGTTGACTAATTTTTTTTATTAATTTTATTTGATAGATATATCCTATGTAAACACGAAAAAACACTTTTATGAAGAAATATGTCGTATTTTAATAAAAATAAGAATTCCCGCTAAAACGCTCCAAGTCGTCATAATATGACCATGATAACGTTACCAACCAATAAACATACTCGCGCTCTATCAAATCCAATCCAACCGGACGTGTGATCGCATACTGCACGGTTGGCGGGGTCAACCCCCCTTTAACAAACCAATAGTGAGCCAAATGGGCTCACACTAATCCGACGAAGCATTAGGGCCTTCGGGCCATTAACCTATGACCCACCCGAAAAAAAATCTCTGTCAAAGCACAAAACAGATACTTCTTGCAGTTCGCTGGTGATACATAAAACTTGGTTATGACAGCTTTGACAGTTTGTTTACTGGTCAGTGACGTCTCGGGCGTTCGCAGTCACGTGATATTGGGTGATAAATGACGCATTTTAAATTAATTTTCTTATTTAATATCGATATGAGGCTCTGAAAATGTTATTTTAGGTTTCCAAACATGTACTCTCTTTAATTTGTAAAACATAACTCTACATGAATTTGTAAAATGTGTCAACATCCCTATTCGCCTTCGTGGACATATCATATTTTTTTTTGTAGAAGAGGGGGCAAACGGACAGTCGGTTTACCTGATAGAAGTGAAAAACGGTATCTGCAGACACCCGCTACACCAGAGGATTAGCAAGTGCGTTGCTATCGTTAATGTATGTAAATCAAAGTATATTTCATAAAAGTAAGTTTTGTTGCACCATAGTCTTTAGTCTGTATGAACAATAAAGTGTTTGACGGGCTTTGCTGTATCGGAAAAAAAGCATGACAGGCAGTGTAAATATTGACACAAGCTTAACATCTATGCCGTTAGATATGTTACGAAACGCAGAAATGAGCTGCCTTGCTACTCCCAGGTGAAATCATATTTTATGTTTATAATGACCACTTACTATCAGATGGCACATCCGTAAGTTTGCCTATCCAACTATGTAATATAAAAAGTACTGAGCAGCCATTAAGCAAATAATATTTATTGAAAATTCGAAATAATTGAAAATAATCGAGATACGATTGTAAGTCAACTTCTTATATACGAACTATAATAATTTTCGTGACGTATGTGACAATGGACACCCGCCCCGGACTGCCACAGTGGCGCACTTTTTCCAATTTGAGCGTCGACGACGTGTCGGGAAAATCCTCTTTTGATTTATTTTTTAATTCACCTCGTCTCAATTTATGAAGGCGGCGGTTTCGGCATTTGTACCTGTCCAAACTTGTCTCTATGTAAATTTATGTCTCTCATGCTTTATTGAATAAAATTACATTTTGGTATTAATGTGTGTTTCATGGAAATGTTAGTAGGTTATAACTTTTTATCTAATATCAAGTTTTAATTGAATAAAGAGATAACCCTCGTTTTCTTCCTCCTAACTTATCAAGGACGGCATGGACAAATGTCTGGAATGGTATTGTTCACGGTAAATTAGATTAGGTATCCATAAAAAAAAAACTTATAAGTTGCTAATAGTAATTAGTATAAGTCCTTGCTATTTTTTGTAAAAATAATATTCATATTGCAACCCTGAACTCTTTAAAGAACCCTGTATATGAAAAGGCCTTATTTGAATACATTGTAAATTCTTCTTACCCTGAAAATATGAGACTATATAAAAAGTCTATAAAAACACTAAAGCCTAAAACAATATGGCGGGGCAAGACGCTCACTAAAAAGTGCAAAGTTACAGATGATCCTCATTTGAATATCTGTGAGGGGCAGCGAGGGTGTTTACCGAAAACTGGAACGGACAAGACACACTATGCGATTTTACATTTATTTCAATGTCCATTGAAAAATAATAATGAAAAATAAAAGTTTAAAAACTGACCCGATTACGGAAATGGATCTATCGATTGACTTTAGATGCTACGGTGCCTTTACACAGACTAACTTCGATGGCCCGTGGACGGATAATAATTTCAAAATAATCGACGACGGACAAAAAAAATATATTTAAGCGATCGGAAACTTAATAGCTATGTTGTTATTGCTTTTAAAAGGAACCGTTTTATTACTTTACACAACAAACGATGCAGTTTTAGTTTTCCCATAGGTCGTACAATTATTAATAACATCTATCTAACATTGTTTTCTCATTTTTACGCGACATATCTAACATGTTAAAATTCATGAGTTAATCACATCAATGAAAAAAAAAATCTTTCCACCGGTGGGAAAGCGCTGTGCCACGTTCCCGGCTGCATGGGTATTTTGCTTGTTTCTCCCGTGAAACAGCTTTGCTGTTTCGGAGAGAAGGGCAGGACAGGCAGTGTAATGACTGGCACCGAGACTTATGTCTCGGGATAGGCAACAGATAAATGAGTTGCCTGGGCTCGTTCCAGGTAAACTAGTTTATGTTCATGGGCGACGACGACCACTTACCATCAGGTGGCACGTTTGCCAGTTTGCCTATCCAAAAAAACTCCAAGATCTCTTCCTGTTACATTAGATATTAAGTATTCAATTCCTAATAGCCAATTTAGAAATACCTACAAATGTATTTTAGTATTTTCTAACTAAGAGGCATACGGTAGTGCTTTTTTAATATTTGGACTTTTTATTTTCGTGAAACCTAAAAAACGACAACCGATCCGTGTGTCCGACGTTCCGAGTCAATATGGAGGGATCAGGGGAGCCTCGGCGACAATATTAGCGGAGCCGGGATTGTCTTTACATAACACGCCATTAAAAATATAGACCTTTTTGTGATCGTTTCAGTCAACCGGATCTCCAGATCATTTCAAATATAGTGTCATTACTAGCTAGTGCAACGTGACCAAGCTCTATGTGTTTAGTAAGGAACCAGGAGAAGAGGGGGCAAAATGAGGTAGGTTAGTTAAATAAATTTCTGGACTTGTAATACATCTTAACTAACCTACCTCATTTTGCCCCCTCTTCTCCTGGTTCCTTGAAATTGTATATTATCTTCTGAAAACACAAGAGGTTTTAAAAGATCCCTTATTTAGATTCTTTCAAAAACCAATTAAGCCGCGTTTCCACTAGGCAACATTTAAGGCGCAACATGTCCAACATGTTGAAAGTTAGCGCGGAACTTGTTTTAACAATGTTGTCTGTCTACGCATCTACTATTATAATAAGTCAGTCGTGATAAAATGTCGCCAAAAGAAACAATATTGATTTCAGTGGCAGTGGTTATAATTTTTTTCGAAAAATGCATCAAAAAGTTCCGCGCTAAACATGTTGGGCAACATGTTTTGCAACATGTCGCGCGCCAAATGTTGCCTAGTGGAAACGCGGCTTTAAAATTACATTTTAGTGTATATATTTTAATATACTTTAGTATCAAAAGATTTTCATGTTAATACCAACTAATCTAATACCCCAATTTTGCCAAATTTTTCTTAGTAGTTTCTCTTTTAGCCACAAATATACCCAATGGTTCCGCTGTGAAATTTCTTGCAACATTGGACAACTGAACCATCCCGTGCACTGCTGAACATAGGCCTCCCTCAATGAACGCCAAGACGATAAATCCCTTATTATGAATTGTAATTATTTCCGTTTTGAGAGTATCTCTATGCTTATTTAACTTTATTAGTACCATTATTATACTGGGAACATAATAAAACATTGTATAAAGAAAAATGTATTAAAAACATAAATCAAAACAACTATTAAAGACTTAAAACTAGGTCAAAAAAAACTAGGGCAGATTTATTTTAATGGTTGCGCTTCTATACCTGGACTTAGCTGACGTTCAGAACTGACTGAGGTCTTGAAACACTGCGATTTAGCCGACTGATAAAGAGGAATTATGTATTACAATCGAGAATAAGTGTTCAGAACTTATTCAACTTAAAACTAACTTACACGAAACTTAACCTATTATCGCAAAGCACAAAACTAAAGTAACGGAAAAGTAACAATTTGCTTTACACACACTAGTCTTCAAGTTTACAACTTAGTGGAAGTCCAAGATAACATTAAATTAAAGTTTACATTGAGGTTAACTTAAGCTAACAGTTAACATCTCCAGCCGAGTATTTCGGTACAGATGTCAGTTATGTAGTCAAAGTAATTAAACAAAGCCATGGTACTCCAATTAACTCTGAAACAAAATAAATTAGCTTATACCAGTGATTATAATTTTTAAGTTTTTATAAGATCTAACTCTTAGGTGCCGAAAAATAAAATTAACAATTTCAATCCCACGCTATTCATTACGTTATAAACTGCCAGTATCAAATATTTCCATATTGGGTCATACATAATAAAGATTTTAGATCAGCAGTTTAATTAAATAGTAAAGCTTAATTCACCGGTAACATCATTAAGAAAATAAGCCACAAATTGTTTTTGCACAAAATCGCCGAATATATGAGTTACCGGATCGATTTATTCTCATAAACAACGTTGTCTACCTTCCATAAGATATGCATTCTGCCGCTTCGTCCGTCTTAACTGTTACAGCTTGTCTACCCGTTCATCTATGCTATCCAGGCTATCCTAAGTGCCTTTTCACACGTCTCGGTTGCCGGGTAGCCGGCGGCGACTGCGGCCCCTCATTTCGCTTTCAACGACCCGATTTTGTGGTGAATCTACAAAATCGGGTAGTGGTGAATCCGGTGTGGACCCGGCGACCGCTTGCCGGCCATATCACGCCGGTACGTAAAAGCTGCGATACACGCCCATATACTTGGCTACCGGATACCCGCCGCCGGCTACCCGGCAATCGGCACGTGTGAAACAGTTTTAACAGGTACGAAGGTAGTTCAATATAATAAATGACTGTCGATTATAGAAGTGGTACTTACAAAGATATATAAAAAAGCACGTTTCTGCTCGTATCTCTCGGTGGTAAGAGAGCGACAGCGGTGCGGGCCAGCCCCCGTCCGCCCGGCGTCGGCTCCGACGGCGGTGGCGGGGCACGGGCGACCGGCCTGCTGGCGGGGGTTCGAAGTCGGACCTGGAAGATTACATCTTTAACCTCGAGAAGAGTGAAGGAGGAGTTAAAATAAAAGGGCTGCGAAGAGGTCCCCATGTTTAAGCGAGTTTTAATCATAATAAAACAACTTGATGGATTTTATTGCAATTAAAAGACGAGCAATAACAAAATATGTTAATTTGAACCTGTATAATCTAGTTAATTAAAAATTTCGTTAAAAAGTATAGTGTCATTTTTTTGAGTGATGAATAATATTTTAACAATTAAAGTATCCTCGTTATACCTTAGGACCTAAAATTGCATTAATGGCAATAAAAGCTAATTGTAGAATACCTCATTTATGTGTTATTCTGATGTATAAGCTGTATTATTGTCAAGTTTCATTAAAATTCATTTAGAATTTTTTACGTGAAAGAGTAACAAACATCCATACACACAAACTTTCGCGTTTATAATATTAGAAGGACAAGCTTTGTTGTCACGTTCTGACAAATAAATCAGAGAATTTATTTATTGTTACATAAACAGTGATAATATTATGTAAAATAACCAAGAATCGTACAAAAAACATGTATGAGCCTTACATAATTTTAATTGTTATTTTTTTAATCATGAGGGTAGGTGTGTACTTACCTCCCGACAGCAGGCCGCGTGTACTACAGGTACCCTGGCTCACTGAAAAGATAACTTTTATTACTATTCGTACTTATTGCATAACATTTATAATAATGTAAAATAGAGAAATATGTAACACTGATTATTTAGTCCAAGTTATTTTTATGAATTAGATTCTTATGAAAGCTACAATTTTAAACGAAAAAAATTACGGGCTAAATAAATCATTATCTGAAAAAAAAAAATACACGACAGGATTTTTGTTAATAGAACATTAATTTAAAGATTTAAACTAAACTCTCTTTCAAAATGGCGACTGACGCTAAACAAAATGGGAGGCAAAGGAAACCAAGATGGCGTATGTCAAATAAAGTAATACTCACGTCCTGTGTCATCGCCCAAATGCGCAGGAGCGCGGGGCTGTACAGTTTTTATACCACAGATAACACGACTAATGGGTAAATGTGTGTATCTGATATTTTATACTATATCCTTAATCATATTACTAATATAAGAAAAGTGAAAACTTGGACATAATATCCCGTTCATATTGCAAATGTAAAAGTTTGGAATTTAAGTGTTTGCATGGATGTTTGTTATTCGATCATGTTGAAACGCCTGAACGCTTAGTACACATATTGATTTCTATAAGTCTGGAATTGCAC
Source organism: Helleia helle (assembly GCA_963853865.1). Classification (NCBI taxonomy): domain Eukaryota; kingdom Metazoa; phylum Arthropoda; class Insecta; order Lepidoptera; family Lycaenidae; genus Helleia; species Helleia helle. Next base: position 1,639,974 of record OY971425.1, on the reverse strand, counting down.
ACTCAGTATAACAAGAATTTCCTTGTAGCTTTTTTCCGAGATAAAAGTTTAAGGGTGGTAAAAAAGGAAGTTTTGAATGTTATAAATTCAAGTAATTAACGGTGTCTGCATATATTGATTTTTAAATTACTTTTATGCTGCACTATCTCTTTTGTTTAATATTATATTATAATAAATATTAATACATTACGAATTGGACTTAATAATAATTAATTATTATTAAGTCCAATCCTTCATTTCACACATTTATTTATTTATCATTGTTATTATTTTAATTATTATTATAAATGCTACTGCAATATTATGCCTATTTAATTTAATTTTAATAATAATGTTGTTATGCTATTTTGCTTGCTCTAACTATGTAATATACTTAGCATGTGAAACTTTGCTGGTTTAAGTATAACTAACTATTTGTGAATTTTCGATTCTGTGTTAATGTACTGTATGTTTCCCTAAAAATAAATAAATAAATAAGTTAAATTTCAATTCCTTAGCGATGACTTTTCCCTAAAATATATCCCTATTTTTCCACTAAAACGGATTTAAAATAAACTTAAAACATTAGAATTTAACTCGAAATATTTCAAACAATTAATAATTGGTGATAGAAGATTAGTTAAATATTGCGAAAATGAATTGTCACAAACATGTGTAAACTATGTTTTATTTTAAATGCTATCATCAGATATTATTTCCTCTCTCCTAACAAATTTCTTTACTTTAATGTCTTAAGATATTACAGACAGGTTTATCATCAAATAACTCGGTAGCTTGAACTCATGAGTCTTATCAGTCTTATTTGAAACTAGCTGTTGCCCACAGCTTCGCCCGCGTTAACTTAGATTTACAGCCGTACGCGGATTGATGATGATTATTTTCATAGCCTTAGTTACTCTTTATAATATCAGCTATCTGCTAGTGAAAGTCCCATCAAAATCGGCCAAGCCGTTTCAGAGATTAGCCGGAATTAACAGGCAGACAGACAGACAGACGGACAGACAGACAAAACTTGTAAAAAAGGCTATTTTGGTATATGTGCCGTGTATACATATGCTCTTATATCCATATGCTTTCAATAAAAAGCGGTTCTTTTAATATTACAAACAGACACTCCAATTTTATTTATTTGTATAGATTGAGACGGTTTTGAAAATTAGAAGGGTAACTTAAAGAAATCTAGTAAGAGCAGTGCATCACAGTTTAAGTGTTCATAAAATATTATCCGATTTTATATCTATAGATACTAATATAACAAATTTGTAGAAAAAATATTTTAACATTTTATAGCTATTAAGCGTCGGGTCGGGCATTTACTAGGTAGGAAGACCATCTTCGTGAAGTGGCCTGCAAGGGACCGGCCTTTTATTTCTTTTGCGCCGGGACATGCTCTTAGATATCCCGAAGGGGAGGGGGACTCCCCAGGCGGGTATGTGAGAGTCACTGCGTCCGAAAGGTCCACTAAAATTCGGCGAGTGCCACCAATACCGCCTTTGGTGAAGTGCCCGGATCTGTTGAGCAACAGGGCACCTCGACGGCTAGAGAGCGACGCTACATCCACAGAGGGGATGTCCTGCACCACAGAACAAACCCTCTCAACGTCGGGACAGTGCAATAGGGTGAGGTTCCCATCCTCGCCCCTTGTCCCCTGCTCTTTTGTCCCCTCTTTAATAAGAGGGGTACAAAGAGAAGCTCCTTTGGTTCAATTGGCTTCATCCAGGGTGCTCGGTTCAACTTTGGCTAATGAGCCCCACCGCCACGACAAGGCTTGAACCATGGTGGGGGCAATGGACCAGCGCGGCCGTCTTGGCGTTCATTGAGAGAGGACTAGGTTCAGCAGTGGACTGATAAAGTGATGATAATCATGATGATATTGTAGCTCAACTATTGAATTACCTACTTATACTGAGTTGTATTGTAAAGTTTTATGTACCATTTTTTTCCCAAAAAGCTTTTTCTTTACAAATATAGCAATGTACTGTTCCTTCATCATAATTATCATCAACCTGTTACCGTATCTTAAATAGCCGATGCTGCATATTATTACAATACTGTGTTAAATAATAACAAAAAATAATTTACAAAAATCCATTTGCATGCTTTTGCCTGTATAGCGTCCTTCGAAATAGAATATTCTGGATTGTCAAACTACCCACATTTATAACTGTGTATACATTGTAACTGCCGATGAATAACATTCGATTTTTCGATTTTCGATTGAAAAAAAAAAACATGGTACGCATCCTCATACGATAAAATTATACGTGTATATAATATCTACCTACGTATATTTTTTAATGTTATTTGGATAGGCAAACTGGCAGACGTGCCACCTGACCCACCATGGTTCAGGCCTTGACGTAGCGGTGGGGCTCAGTAGCCTAGGGTGAGCCCAGCACCTTGGGCGAAGCTAATTGAGCCGAGGGGGCTCTTTGTACCCCTCTTATAAGAAGAGGGGACAGAAGAGCAGGGGGCAAGGGGCGAGGACGGGAACCTCACCCCATTGTACTGTCCCGGCGTTGGGAGTGGTTGTTCGGTGGTGCGGGACAACCCCTCGTGGAGGTGGCGTCGGTCCCCTGAGGGACTGATTAGCCGTCGAGGTGCCCTGTTTGCTCATTAGATCTGGGGCACCTCACCAAATGCACATGAGTAATTAAGCGGAACAAAGGCGGCATTGGTGGCAGTCGCCGAGTTTTAGTAGGTAAAGCTGCGTCCACTTACCAGCTTTCGGGCGCAGCGAGTCCCACATACCCGAGTGATGCCTAAGAGTATTTCTCAAGAAAAAAAAGGAACTGATTCATACTACCTACCTACGAGACGTAAGCATGCTTATGCCTGTGACCTTTTTAATTTTTATTAGAATCCTAGGAATGATTTAAGTACATAGAATTATTTTTATAAGTGCAATGTTTTATCGCGGTTTTTATATTGCCTAAGTTTTGGATAATGTATAGCAACTATATTAGCGAGAGAATAAAATCATCGTAAATATTACATAATTATAATTAGTAAAATCGATTTTAACTAACTTATCGCAAATAGAATCTTTTCAATATTGTTTTATATAATCTACCCTCAAATTCTCTACATATTACCGAGTCTGTGTAGTAATTTTAATTCCTACTAATGTTATTAACGCGAAAATTTTGTATGGATGTTTGTTAGGTACTCTTTCACTCAAAAAATACTAAATGGATTTTAATGAAACTTTACAATAATATAGCATAAGAATAACACATAGCATATATATAATTTATGAAGCACTGTGTGAATTGTCTAAAATATTAGGATTAACATGTCAATGTTTGTTAATGTACTAATCTTGCACAGACGATCGCGGGCATCAGCAGGGTTACCTCAGTTTTGATAAACGAACAGACAAGACATCAGATATGAAGTGCGACTGATGTTCATAAGCCCGACTCATAATTCTCCTATACTTACCGAAACAAATATTTGGCAACGATTGGCAACACATGAGTAAGTCTAATCGTGGCGACCTACCACTCGCCGTTGGGTAGCTCGGCAGTCAATTTACCTATCCAACATAAAAACAGGATAGAAATATGCAGGACAGTAATACCCATGCAGATGGATCGCATAGCTAGTAAGAGGTAGTCCCATGCTGCATTGCAGCCGAACTGGGCCGGCACGACCGGGGTGGTACCTCTCGCTCACATAGTACTGGCGTCAAGTGACAGCTATGGTGTCGCGTTTCGTACGGTTTGTAAGTTTTCGGACGGTGGATGTGTATGGGCGTCGGCGACTGCTCGTTTGCCGCATGATGACATAAAAAAAGGCATTGGAAAGTGCAGCCTGGTTTTTATACCAATGGTGACTAAGCTTTTTTGTAATGATCCCTTTGACGTTAGATTATGCCTATCTAAAATCTTGTATTTCCAATCAAGCAATTTAACAATCCGTATAAGTATAAATAGGACATCGATTGATTACGTCTAACGTAAGTGTTTAATTATGTCTAGTAGACATTCTCAATGATTTATCATGATGATCAGCCCGTGACTGTGTTTAATGTATTTGTCGATGAACTGCGGGCTAACTCTTGACACTCGATCCTATTGAAAGTTAGGATTGGGATCGAGAACTTGTCAATCGGTACTCTTGTACGCTACACTAGCGCACGATTTGACTCGATCACGGTAGAATTTTATGTAACTAATTGAAATTGGTATTTCTCAATCTCGTACATTTTTCGCACTCTTGACCCTAGCTCTTGACAATATTTTGACGTTGACGTATCGACTTAGAAATCGAGTTAGGGATCGAATGACGAATTTACACAGTTCAATTATTTTATCGAGTTCGTATGTATGTATCCACCGGGCACAAAGTTTCCTGACCACTAAATGTTCATGGAGGATTTGGTGCACTTAACTCAAACAGATGCCTAAGCTTGTCCGAATCCGCTAATAGGTAATCTTTTATCAGTCTCTGATGCTATCTTAAGTTGTCGCCGTAGAAGGCCGTCCGTCACGCAGATCATCGGTAAGATTAGTGTGACCACGTTTAAACTTACTAAACCAGTTGTAAACCGTGCCACGAGATGGGGCTTTATCGTGAAAGACCAATCGAAGCCTATCATAACTTTCTCGTTGACTTAAATGACGTCGAAAGTCATAAAAAATCATGCACGAAAATTTTCTCTGCTGAAGTTACACAGACAATTGTCCATTTTTATAATAAAACAACTTTTACGGATTTTATGGCGGTTTATTACGTTTTCTAGTTAACGTCGGGCAAGTAAAAAGCGAGTTAAGGCGTTCAGGTTGAACTAGTCGGTGGCGCGAACTCTAACAAAATGATTGCTATCCCACCCGACATAGTGCGCGAACATGTGTGCTAGAATGAAATGCACAATGATTCATTCCGAAAATGTCCTTTTAGCAAAACAGTTATTATAGAAAAACTAATAAGTGAATCTTTTCAAAATAAATTTATTTTATCCTTTGAACAACTAAACTATATCTGTATGTACTTTATTTTTAAGCTTTCGTGCTCGGTATACTATTTATTTACGCCCAAAGTTGGGCTAAAATCAGTGTTGAAATACGAAAGTTTAGAAGCTTGTATTTTTTAAATGCTTTTTAAATAATATACTTTTTTACGATTTTGGGTATATACACACATAGATAACGACGAGATCAATTTATATTATACTTAGTTTTTCATGGTCAACGTCAAACATTGTAGTAATTACTGTTCTGCGTTTGTATGGAAAGATGAGCGACTTGTGTAACCGGCGAGTCACCGCAGACGAAACGGGACAAAGGGTTTGCCAAATTTTTTTTTCTTTAACGCCGGGAAATACTCTGAGACATCTCGCGGGGAGTGGGTCTATGTGGCAGGTATGTGGGACTCGCTGCGCCCCAAAGCTGGTAAATGGACGTAGCTTTACCCAATAAAACCCGGTGATTGCCACCAATGCCGCCCTTGGTGAGGTGCCCCGGATCTAATGAGCAAACAGGGCACCTCGCCGGCTAGTCAGTCCCTCAGGGGACCGACCGCCACCTTCACTGAGGGGTTGTTCCGCACCACAGAACAACCCCTCCCAACGTCGGAAAGGTATAATGGGGTGAGGTTCCCGTCCTTGCCCTCTGCCCTTTTGTCCCCTCTTCTTATAAGAGGGGTACAAAGAGCCCCCTCGGCTCAATTAGCTTCGCCCAAGGTGCTGGGCTCACCCTAGGCTACTGAGTCCCACCGCCACATCAAGGCCTGAACCATAGTGGGAAGGTATAATCATACCGCAACGCAGGAAGAAGAATTAAAATTTTATATGTACCTAAAAAACCCAAATGCTATAACAAAAACAGTTTAACAAAGGACCGTGAAATCACCACCCTAGACTACTGAACCATGGTGGGGTGGTATAAAAAGCCTATTCTGACAGATCTCGCCCTGTTTTCCTTGTGAACCTTCACTCGTAAGTTGCCACGTTCATCTAGCTGACGGTCGACCAGCCCGCAGGTTTCTTTATGAGTTTAATCTTTATTTTGGGAATCCGAAACTGCACATAATGCACTTCCAGCCTCGTACTAATGTAAACCGGCTCCCACCTAAGTATGTCCTAGCTGATACGACTTAGGTAGTTAAACACCTTTGAGAAAAGAGTATAGACCTACTCATATATGAAAGGCCAGCCTTTCATATATGAGTAGGTCTAACGCACCTGCTAACCCTCCGATGTAGTGGGTGTGGTATTTATGGATGGCGGTATGTCCATCTATACATCTATACCGATACATATAATTGGAGTGTCTGCTTGTAATATTAAAATAACCGCTTTTATTGACTGCATATGGATGTATACAAGGGACATATACAAAAATAGCCTTGTTTTACAATTTTTGTCTGTCTGTTTGTTCCGGCTAATCTCTGAAACGGCTTGGCCGATTTTATGGGACTTTCGCTGGCAGATAGCTGATGTTATAAGGAGTAACTTAGGCTATAACAATAATCATCATCAATCCGCGTACGGCTGTAAACCTAATTTAACGCTGGCGAAGCTGCGGGCAACAGCTAATCTTCTATAAAAACACAGGAATGTAAGTTTCTTAAAGTAAACGACTGCCAAATTATGCTCGTCATTAATATTTGTCCAATGAAATATTTTACTTGTGGTTTTGTCATGTAATAAATTCCCTCTTATATAACAAAGATTAAAACTGAAAAGTTATATTAGAAATTCTCTTTGTTCGGAGTTTCGCCATTTTGTCTGCCCGGGGCATTTAATATTTCCTATCCTTAAAGACAAATGTCCTCCCACCACCCGGTTATGTAACCGTGGTGGAAACCTCCCCGTGGTGGAAACCTCCCCCTGGTGGTGTGGGCGTGGTCTCGCTCCGCCTTATCGGGTGGGCGTGGTTTATGAGGTCGATAAAATAAATTGGGAGTGCTACTTTGTCTCTTGAATTACGATTAATATAAAAGATTATTGAGGAAAAAGTGATGGTATTGGTACATTCTTATGCTTGAGACAAGTATAGGTCTTATTTCTGTAATTGAAACCGAAATAAGAAAGGAATTACGTAGATTATGTAACCGTGGTCGAAACCAACAATTCTAACCTGTAGTTAGAATTCTTAATTAAATAGATACTATACTTAATATTATATAAAATTTCAATTTCAGTGCTTGCAGTTACAAAATATTATGTATGGTTCGCCAAGATACAGGCTTAGCCTAGTTTGGGGACCTCTGTATAAAAGATTTAATACTGCATTCTGTGACTGCACAGTAGATTTGAATGTGTTTTTAATGTGCATCTTAAATGTTACCGTGTTTTTGTGCAATAAAGAAAGAAAGAAGAAAGAAAGAAAGAAAGATTTTGCCTCAACCTTAATATGACTATTATTTCTTTCAGTCAAAAAAATGTTTTTTTTTTTATGTTTATATAATTAGTTGAGGTAAGTGTGTTGCTAGATATCACCAACGAATATAAACGCGTTTGAGTAAGACAATCCCTTATATCGCTAGGCCTAAACCAGTTGACGCGACTATCGTGAGAACATGATAGAAAGCCTTGGTACCAATAATTATAAGGCCATTTACAAATATTTACAAATTAATATTATATAACCAGTTTTTTATTTCCTCCTAAATTTTCACCATCATCATCAACCCCTATCCGTCCACCGCTAATCATAGGCCTCCCCCAATGAACGCCAAGACTGGCAATCCCTTGCCACTTGGTTAGTGGCCGACCAACACTTTGTCTACCTTCTTTGCGAAATGGAAAGGGCAGGTTAGTGGTACCTAACAGACGAGCTTCACAAACAGATTGAGAATTGAGTGGTTTAGCGTAGTTGTATTGTACAAACAAGTATGTAAACTAACAGTTACACCACGTAAACATTGAACAAGTCACAAGGTAGTGTGATTTGTTTGACGGATCTAGTACCCAAGAAAGAAAGGAAATAAACAACTTTTACGGATTCTATCGCGGTTTATTAAGTTTTATACAAGCCCGACGTTTCGCATACTTTACAGCAACCATGGTCACAGGAGGACTGTGGCTGTAAAGTATCCCAAACGTCGGCCATGTAAAAATCTTATTAAACCGCGATAAAATCCGTAAAAGAAATAAATTTAAGTAATTGTATATAAATTATACGCATCTAATGCACGCATAAAATTCGATATTCTCGTCATAAAAAATTTCTTCATCTTATCAAATTCGAAACCGCGAATGTACCTAACTGTATAGAGTCCAGTCACCTGAGAAGTGTCGACTAGAGGTGTTCGCAACGGCTATAAATTAAAAATACGTTATAACGATACGCTACTTTTAAAACGCCTATTATTTTTTACGTTATAAATATATTATATAAATAAATAATAAATTAATATAATTTTTTATTACTTATTAATTATTAACAAAACAATTTTAAATACTCAATAAACATACTACACAACACAAAACTAACTATAATTACATAATACTAAACCAAAATTAATACAATATATTTAAAACACTACGTATTACGTAAGCAAACTCGCGAAAATGACGAACGTCATACAGGAACAAACGCCCTGAGCGTACAGAATACTGATTATTTATCAAATATATTTTATAACTAAACGAACCGATATAGCGGTCAGCGTTATATCGGTTCGTTATATCGCTGCTCGTTAGATTATATTTTTCGTTTGGTTATATCGTTTAACGCTGCTCGTTAGATTATATTTTTCGTTTGGTTATATCGTTTAACGCTGCTCGTTAGATTATATTTTTCGTTTGGTTATATCGTTGGACATTGCTCGTTGGATTATTTACAATAGAGTAAAATTTGGGTCTGTTTACATTTGAGTTGTAAAGTAATAAAAATATTCTTTCAATATAACTAACGCTTGCCTGGTAAAATAAATAACGGCTAATATGATTATTTGTAAATATTAGTTTTTTTTATCCGCTATCTAATATAACGAACACCTCTAGTGTCGACTAGGCCAGTCAGCTGTTATACGTCATGTCATCTGAAAGACAACCACCTGCATTTTTCTGTACAATAACTTTAACCAGTTAACCAGTCTCCTTTTCCACAAACTGGTTAACCGGACCGGCTGCTGTGACTTGTTGTTGCACTTCTCTGTCAGTGTTCCGTACAACTTGCCTGGCCGTCTTATTACCAAACTTTTCCGTGGTCCCTTCTCCAGAACGAACTTAGGTACACAAACCTCGATTACAAGAGTGTGTAACGAGTATAACGTGGTGTGAGCGCCATCACCGACATCGACGTATTTCACGACACATTTAATTGTTACAGAACCAAAATATTACAACATTAAAATTTTAACTAATAATTTATCTCAAGGTCGATCAGTCCAATTAGTATTCCGAATTTATTAATGTTTTTTTTTATGATTGTTTATTTTATTTCCTTAATTACCTATCTTGTATTTCTTAAAATTTCTTCATTTAATTCACTGTAGAAATTATTGATTATTGCTATTAATTATTATTATTATTACTATTAATTGTTATTTAATCACAGTTATTTTTTTACTTGATTTGACATGTGAACGCTGTGTCACGTATAAAGGTGCACACATCAAAATTAATCCGTGTTTGCTATAACTAAAATGTTATCATGTGTGTACTGCTGGTGTCCTATAAATAACTGTAATGTCGGTACCACAGAAATATATCGAGATAGAAGTAAAGAGTGTATGTACCTCGCTTGGCAAAAAGTCGACTCGACGGCTCCATTGTTCGCCACGAACTTTAGTATACTCCCGACCGCGGTCAGCATGCGACGTAAGGTTTTAGAAACAAAATGACTCGTTGTTCAATAATTAATTGTTCAAGCACTACCAGTAAAATTGGAGCTGTTAATGGAGGTATTTCCTTTCACCAGTAAGTACTATTTGTCCTAAAAAATTTGTTATTAATTTAAAAAAAAACAATTTCTTTTACTATTTTCATCATAACAGTAGCGGGCGATTGTGTCTAACGCTAGTTTTCCATTGCGGCTTTTATTTGACGAACCAGACTTGGCGGGCGTTCAAAACCAGCGATGTAAAATATGCTATTAAAACTGTCAGGTCACGTTGAAGATGATTTCTCATTTTTTCTGTCAAAAGTGCTGTACCTACACTGCGATTTTCTTACTCGATTAAAATCTATTTTGAAAGCAGAGGAAATGATAATTTCATTTTATATTATTATGTAGATATAATGTGATGTATGTAAAATATAAAATAAAAATAATAAACCTTTATTTTTAGCATTTTTTAATGCAAAGCAAACATTATTGAGAAACTGGTTATGTATTGTTTTCTAACTGGTTATGACTACTTCTATATTACAAGTTTATTTCAGTTTTCCTAATGATCCTTATATAAAATAGTGTGTGTGTACTTATTTATACACGTTAGAAGTAATACTCCTTAAAGAAAAATACATAGTACAATAATTTCATTACACTGTAACCTTTTTGCTTATTGTGTAGTTAAAAACTATATCTTCTTTTGACGTCTATACTGTCATTATGTGAATATTGTTATATAAAATAATGTTGACTATAGCTAACTTTAGGGTGTCGGTTTTCGTGACTCATCATTTTTCCCTAACGCGCTAAAAGAAGTATAACTCCAAAAAAAAAAAAAAAAAGTTAATTTTTCTACAACCAGTGATTATTTGTAGGCCTATTCATTCTCCAATTATTGATTTATGTGATATAGTTTTAGATTCCGTATTTTTGGATTCATTACTTAAATAAAAAAGTGGCCACCGTTTGCCGTTTAGATGATTAAGCTAAAAATAAGCAAAATGACAAAGTGTGTATGTGACAAAGACCAAAAGTTGAATCATAAGGACTACAACTATTATCACTGATGACTTTAAAGAAATTGATTGGTTTATTAGAAATTACAATCCCTCTAATAAGGGCGCCAGTGGACGGTCGGCGCCCTATCTATATTATCTGATCAAATCAACATTTTAATTATCAATAATAAAAAAAATAAGCTATTAAATGATTACACGTTATAATATAGTCTATAATAGAGCTACTCAATGTATAAAAATATAGTTTATCGTCCATAGCACGCTATCATAAAATAGTTTATTTGAACAATACTACTGATAAAATCAGCGCCATGTTATAATCGATCTGCGAATCGATGCTTTTGAATTGTTTTCGCGCGGCTTATGTGTTACACATCACTAAATTACACTCGTGACGTCATCGTACCTACGCAAAATGTTACACGCTCGGTCCTCATACAAATTACGGAACTCTTTACTTCTATCTTGATATAGTTCTGTGGTCGGTACAAATAACAAAGTATTATTAATATAAAATAATTTATAAAAATTCTAATTATTCCTATTTCCATTCCTCAGGATATCAATATCCTTTAGTTTAGGCTTTCCCTTTAAAAACGTAATTATAATCCCCAGTTTTGAGATAGTTGAATAAAAATGTATACAATAGACACGTGCTCCGCGATAAATCGAATCGAATGGTCCTTGTATTATGAAGTAGCCATCTTAACTTTACTTTACTTTACCAAAATAAATGTTATTCTATTCTAACTGGCCATACAGAATGAAAATGAAGCCTGCATAGTGTGATATTCCAAAATAAAACTGTTTTCACAAGAAGAAGAATACATTCTAAATTTAAAATATACCAGATATATGATAATCGATTGCTTGACTTTCAATTATTTTCATATTCGACTTTGAACAAAAAGGATACATCGATGAGAAATTAGAGTAGTTTTAGGGTTCTTTAAAATGAAAGATCAGAACCCTAAGGGACAACTTTGTTGTCCGTCTGTCTATCAAACTACAACTTATAGGGTCCCATTGACGTAGACTCCTGATATTTGGTAAGATTAAGCTAGGTCTTACAAAATGACTAAAGGAATAAATTTAAAAACTGTTAATTTCTTGCTGTCTTACATGAAAACGCGTTCTTCGGAACCCTCAGCGCGCGACTTAGCCTCGTACTTGTCAGGGCTTCTCGTCAGGGTTTTTTATACTAGTTCCAACGTGGCAGTAATGCAGCATAAACAGCGAGCAATATCAACGCTGTGTTTGGAGAAGATGCGGCTAATGAACGCAACGTGAGTTTTTGGTTCAATCGTTTCCTTAGTGAAAACTTCTTCTTGAAGAATCACGAGGAACACCTGCCGCTAAAGTAAATAACGACGAATTGCAAGTGATAGTGGAATGCAATCCGTATTAAACTACAAGGAATTAGCGGACTTGTTTGATATTAGCTTACCTAAATTATTGATCAATTTGCATCAAATCAGTACAATTAAATAACTGGAGAAAATGAAGGAATTTTCGATCAGTTTACGAAGTATGACAAAAATAGTATTCTTTACAATAATCGCAAACAAAAAACGTAGTAGCTAACTCCAGGTCAACCGCTGCTACAAAGCCCGAAAGCGACACTTATCCACAGAAAAGTAATGGTAATTTTTTGAATGGTCCTCCTCCACTCTCTGACGTAATTCACTACAGCTTCATGAGATCAAGTCAATTAATAACAGCGTATGTGCAAAATATCGTACCATCATGACAAAACTCGCAGCAAAAAAGTTCGTGAATGCCTCTTACCATTGTTGCTCCCAGATAACGCATAACCTTACACTGCTCGAGAAAGTGCTGCTGAAGGAACGCCAAGACGGCGGATCCATAAATGTCTGCTTATAATAAGTCTAATGGATAAGAAAGACTACCGTAGATGTCTTCATGGAATAGGGACCATAAAAATAAACGTACAATCACCTAAATTGATATTTCTCGTCCACAAACGAAATACTATTTTCCTTCCAATGTTATTTGTGCAGAGGGCCAGTCCGGTTGTTTATTTATCTCATGTTTTTTTTTCTTTTCATTCGGCATGGGTTTTACTAGCTATGAAACTAGACTTCGCTAGGGGTTGCTTGCTTTATTTCAACGTTTTTCACAATGAAATCATGTATTTAATAAGAGAATATACTCTTATTATAACCGTAAGCCACTTTTACAAGGAAGCATTATTAGAAGGACGAAGATTAAAAGAGTGAAACTTTATCCTTCAGACAACCACTACACCCGATAATTAGCAAGTGCGTTGCCGGCCTTTCAAATATGAGTATGCTCTTTTCTTGAAGAATCCTAATCGTATCGTAAAATCGAGTTGTTGTGGATTTCCGGATATATGTGGTGTGGGTGAAATTTGGAATTTTGACGCGATGTCCGGTGGTGGAATTCTGCTGCAGGCATTAGTCCGAACAATTCTTCAGATCACTCTCCGTGGTAGATGCGGTAGAAGATGCAGAGTGATCGGACAATTTTCAACGAGCTACTTTTTTGATACTATTTTGATATAATAATAAAAGAGAAATATTTTAAATTTGAACATTTAAGTCCAGGAAGTAACGTGTATGTTGTGTTTCTGTCCCAAAACCATTTAATGTCCAGTTAAACCTGCGGAACTAACGAACTGACGGTAACAAAACAAATGCTAATTCGCCAGCGTCTAAACAATCTTTTAGGCAATTATGGGAAAAAAGTACACCGCCGGGCCGAAAAACTGTACTCGGGCTCATAGGCGAAAATAAACATTTGATAATTAAAAAAAAAAAGAAAATGGACTTATTGTTTAACATGATAGTATAATTAGTAAATGTAAACAAACCTATTTATTTCATTAATAAAGGAAGATAAACCGGCGGGTCAATTTAAGCGGTCAGCGACACAAATAAACATCCATCCATTATTTTGAATATGAATGGCCAAATAATAAACACTCGAAGTCAAGATTTTGTAAATATATTACATATTATGTGCCAGCGGATAGAACTAATTTGTGGATTTTTCAACAAATTTTCTGATTTTTATTGTTGATCTACAGAAGCTAACTCAAGCGATTGAGGTGTGTATTTTACCAATAAATTAATCAATTTGAAGCATCATATCACAGGTAATTTGCTAATACATTTTCTTTGCTAGCGCGAAAATTATTAGATTTCAATGTCAATAACTATACAGCCTATATTAATTTCTATGAAAAAATTAATTATCCTCATTTCAAACAAAGAAAACCAGGAAGATCCAATTCTATCCATAAAGTGTCTTGTTTATTCGAACAACCACACCCATTTTATTCGAACAACCACACCCATTTTCCCGAACGCGAGTGCATTTCATTTGCTCCCCGCATCTGTCGCTTGGCAACTTTTAAAAAATACAAAAAGGAAACCCACAGGAAGAGGGAAAGGTCTGTACCGGAGGATGTTTATTGTTTTAGATACGGACATATTTTATTTACTAAGTGGCTACTTTGAATAAAAATGCGGTTTGCTACCGTTAAAAAGTACAAAACGCGACTGTGGCGCTATCTGGCTGATTTATGTGTTACTTGCTTTAATGTTTTCTCTCATTGTTCTGGGATGTGTATGACTTGTTTTGTGAATTAAAACGTTTGTAGGTTTATAGTAAAGTAGGTTATAAATAAATATCTATTTTTTTATTACGCTAAATTAAAGTATAATATTTTTTTTTATTTAACGCCGGGAAATGCTCTGAGGCATCCCGCGGGGGAGTGGGTCTCGACACGCTGGTATGTCGGACTCGCTGCGCCCGAAAGGTGGTAGGTAAGTGGACACAGCTCTACCGACTAAAATCGGGCGAGTGCCACCAATGCCGCCTTTGGTGAGGTGCCCCGGATCTAATAAACAAACAAACACCTCGACGACTAGTCAGTACCCCAAGGGACCGAAGCCACCTCCACAAAGGAATTATCCCGCACTACAGAGCAACCCCTCCCAACGTCGGGACAGTAAGTACAATGGGGTGAGATTCCCGTCCTCGCTCCTTGCCCCTGCTCTTTGGTCCTACTTTCTTATAAGAGGGGTATAAAGAGCCCCCTCGGTACAATTAGCTTCGCTCAAGGTGCTGGGCTCACCCTAGGCTACTGAGCCCCACCGATACGTCAAGGCCTGAACCATGGTGGGGAAGGTATAATCATACCGCAACGCAGGAAGAAGAATAAAAATTTTAAAGTACATAAAAACCCAAATGCTATAACAAAAACAGTTTAACAAAGGACCGTGAAATGACGGAACCGATTTTAATAAAACATGTCTAAAATCCGTCTTGACTTACTTTCAAAAATAAAAATTCAAATCATCCAATCCAAAGCAGTTGACACGGTTGAGAACTACGCGCGGCGTCACAGACAAACATTCAAATACCAACACCATAATTAATCTACACTTGGGCCATTTTGTTAAGTCTCCGATCAACATTGCCTATGACATGTTGATAGTCCTTACAAGAACACTTTAAATTGACCCCTAATGATAGGCTAAAATGTAAATAACAGATTTTTGAAAAGTCCAAAATAAATAGGAAATTACATTGTTATTAACAATTTAAAAATCTATAATAAAATATTTAATTTTATGTTAGTAAGATAGGCAAAATGGCAGACGTACCACATGATGATAAGTGGTCGACGTCGCCCATGAACATAAAGTTAACTGAATAGCTCGGTCAACTCATTTATATGTTGCCTATCCTGAGATATAAGTAATGTTAAGGCTCGGTGCCAGTAATTACACTGCCTGCCTTTCCCTTATCTCTCGAAACTCAACAAAACTATTTCACGGGAGAAACAAGCAAGATGGCGGTGCCTTCGGGAGCAGATGCAGCCGGGAGTGCGGCAGGGCGTAACATTCGTACCATCGGTATCTATCTTTCTATGTATAACTCTTAACACCAACGTGTAATGTATTTGGGCACATTATTTATAACTACTAATTAGGAAAATATTGAAAATGTTAATCTTCTTCAACGATGGTCTCAACAAACCCCCAGTTAAATGTAATCTGGAGAAACATTAAAAACGGTCTTCCTTCAGTGCAACTGGTCCCTACAAATCCACATAAATGTTCCTCAATCTGAGAAATCCTCAATTATTGGCAACTTGACCCATGACCGTGTCCAGTGGAAGATCATATGTGGTCACGATCCTCAGCCGTGAGGGAACGATGAAGAAGAAGAAGGACATTGATATAACAAACTTAACGAAAATTATTTTGGAATCTTATTGATTATAATTTCTGTTTCTATAATTGTTAATCATTGTCTGTATGTTTGTGTATAAAGTTTACCAAAAATTGTTTAGAATCAAGTCAGGCTCACGCTTGGCGGTTTTTGTCACAAATTACAACATCCCCACTTATGTGGTAGCATCGTGATCAGATCAGCAATTGAAGTCCGGTAATCGCGCGCTGTGCAAACACTCGCTCCCATACACAGTAACCGTATACGGGTGATCGGGAATGTGCGAGTTTGTTTGTTTGAAAATACTTGTATAAATGCACAAATGTTGTCTTTTTGTCTGGGTAAACTCTTTTATATTTAACGGCGGTTTTGCATAAGTTACCAACAGTAAATATATCAATATGCTTATTTAAATAAATATTATAAATAATCTTTATCGTGAAATGGATGGAAATATAAATCTAGCATGACCACACAAAAGAAGTGGAAACTTGCTATTAAGTCGTATCGATAATATTATATCGATTATCTGATTATTATCGATTTAATGATTAATTAGATGGAAAATATTAATAATGGTCATAATAATGAAATCTATGTAGACATGAACCGCGTGACAACTAGTGTTGAGTATCACAACATAATAGTGCATCCACCCGAGTGCGCTTTATATCGAGTCGAGCCGAGTAAATCCATGCAGTATCAGCATTCGAGCGAGATTTAAGTCAACCAGAGCAAAGTAAATCCGATTAGATTTCTCTTTCTTTCGAAAACGCGCTAGCAACCTATATAACGGGAGATCATAAGAGAGACAGGCCTGTGGCAAAATAATATCATTCGTAAGCCGCGCTACTAAATAGAACTAAGCTAGCAGTAAGTTTCGACATAAATATTGGCTAAAGATGAATAAATTGATTACAATCTTATTATTGGTCGCATGTTGTTATATTGTCAGTTGAATTAAATTGTTATTAAAGTCGTCAAGTATTTAATGCGACAAAAGAAGGTTTTTGCTTAAAAATAAATTAGATTCAGCCTGTATATACGATACCGTGGGAGTTGTGGGAGCGTGCTCGCTGCTCCGCCCGAGGCGTGCGCCGGCGCAGACATTACCCGCCGTGGATCATTCACAAACGGGCCGACATAACTCTAATGGTACTGGGAGTTTTTATTGAAGTGAAGTCTAGACTAGCAAAAAGTTTGGCAACATTGTTGGAAAAACTATATCTACGTGATATTGCTTTTATAACAATGTGAGCCCATTACATCAGAGAGATCTGGGCCTGTAGACAAATTGACATCGCTTTGTAGCCGAAATTCGTTATCGTCTTTGAGATAACGATAATAATTTTCTAGCCAATGATCAATCAAAGATCGTGACAGTGCAACGACAACAATTGTCAAGTGTCAACAAAGTTCGACAAGAAGTGTCAAATCGGGCCAAAAAATTAAAATTATTAACTATGTAAATAGACCTCATACACACTATAACTCATAAAAATTGTGAAAATGTTGCCCTCCATGGCCCACGCCCACGGATAACGAATCAATATCAATAATAAAATAACATAAGTTTGACATAAGTGGTCGATAACCAATTGACAGTTTATGATTTTGTTACGAATTTTAACATTGTCTACCAACTTGCGATAACGATAACGAGTGACATAATTGACGACGGCTTATGTCAATCCCATACATTTTATTATTTTCGAACTTCGTTATCGTTTTTTTAATGTTACTTTGTCTAAGGCCTCTGGGGTGACTGTATGAGCTATGTGGTTGTGAGAACTTGGTCTTAAATTTTGAAATAAAAAGAATTCTTAATGCAATTTACAGATACCGGTAGGAGGGATGCGCTGTGCCACGCTCGTGTCTGTAAAGGTACCACCATCCTGCTTATTTCTCCCGTGAAACAGCTTTGCTGTGTTTAGGAGAGAAGGGCAAGACAGGCAGTGTAATTACTGGTGCATAGACTTAACATCTCGTGTCTTATGATGGATAACATATTATGTTGTCCCCCCAGGCCCACGTATGTGGGACTCGCTGCGTCGGAAAGATGGTAAGGTGGATGCAGGTCTACTCACTAAAACTCGGCGAGTACCACCAATGCCGTCTTTGGTGAGGTGTCCCGGATCTATTAAGCAACAAGACCCCTTGACAGCTAGTCAGTCCCCTAAGGGACCGACGTCACCTGCACAGAGGGATTGTCCCGCACCATAGGACAACCCCAAAATCGAGATAGTGCAATGGGGTGAGGTTCCCATCCTCGCCCCATGTCCCCTTGCTGCTCTTTTGTCTTCTCTTCGTATAAGAAGGGTACAAAGAGCAGCTCCCTCAGTTCCATTTGCTTTGCCCAAGGTTCTGGGTTCACCTTAGGCTACTGAGTCCAACCGCCGCGACAAGGCTCAATCCACGGTGGAGAATTACAGATGTTACCGGGGCTAGTTCCAGCAGTTCGTAAATTATATTTATTGCTTTTTAGTCGTTCAATCCAACACTCACGATAGTCCTATATCAAGAAATCCCCATTTTTCACCTATTTATTTCCTTTTTTCTGTGACATTAATTGTCGCTTATATTTACACGGGCCAATTACTGAGAAATTACAAAGAGAAAAAGAGCTCACAAACTGAATACAACGGTAGCTGAATAATCCTTGTGCATACTTATGTAAGAGGTAGTGCTGCTTTTCAGCCGAATTGGGCCGGCACGACCGGGGTGATATCTCTCGACACATAAACCGGCGTAAAGTGATAGCTATGCTGTCGCATTTCGTGTGGTTTGTAAGTTTCCAGTGGCCCATGAGGGGGGGGGGAGGATAGGTAAAAGGAGGGAAATGCATCTGCATCTGTCTATGAGAGTCACCATAGTGCCATAGAATATATCTTTCACATTCCTCGTGGTATATTTTGTAGAAGAGCAATCACGCGGTCTCATTCAGGTGATGTAACCAAGGTTTCTCATTTTGTACACCCAGAAGTTAGAATCTTCTTTGGTCACCAGTACCGAATGTTATTAAAACTGTTAAAAGCGGCATACTTACCATGTTACTCAATTTTATTTCACGACGACTTATAGTAGTAGCACAGGTAGCACAGAGTAGTGGTCAACCAGAAAATGACTATGTTAAATAAAAAGTCAAATCATATTATAACGGATCATAATAATTTTAAGAAGCAATTTAGAGAAGTGAGCGACGATGGCCTAGTGGGTATGGGACGGCCCCTTGTTAGAAGTCCACGTTCGATCCTGAACCCTGTGGTACCTATAAATGTTTTTCTGAATTTCTCCGTGGACCGAAACATGAGACCATTGCTTGCTCACCGGTAAAGGAAACATCGTGAGATGAGATTAAAATTCTTTGAAGGTGTGTGAAGTTCACTAGCTCGCATTGGGCCAGCGCATCGGTGAACTATGTCCCAACACCTTCCTGGCCCAATTTAGAGGAGGAGACCCATGTGCAGCAGTGGGACATATGAGGTTTGATATTATATTATAATAACTTTGATAGCGCCATTCAGTATTGTGGCGCTGATTGGTCCGCCACATCCTACATCCCACAATATTATTATTATTAATTTAGTGAAGTAACAGAGGATTGGCTATCTTAGCGTCCGTTGAGAGGTCTATATTTAATAGTGGACGGATATTCATATCATCATCATCATCAGCCTCAGCCTCTTTTTTATGTCTAATGGGGGCAAACGAAACGTCAGAGCCTTATGGTACCGACGCCCATACACATCCGCACAACCAGAGTTTATGCAGATGCGTTGCCCTCCCTTTCCCCATCCCCCCAATGGGCCACCGGAAACTCACAAACCATCGAAACACGACAGCACACCTGCCACTTGACGCCGGTGTTATGTAAGCGAGTCCACCGCGGTCGTGCCGGCCCAGTTCGGCTGCAATGCAGCATGGCACTACCGCTTACATAGTTATGTACAAAGATTATTCAGCTACTGTTGTATTGTTGTATTCAGTTTTGTGAGCTCTTTTTCTCTCAGTAATTGGCCCGTGTAAGTGACAATTAATGTCACAAAAAAAGGAAATAGGTGAAAAATGGGGATTCCTTGATATAGGTCTAAATATTTTGCCGTCTAGAGAGTACTAAACTTGCGACATTAACTCTCAGTGGAGAGACAACCTTAATTGTAGAGGCTGTACTTTATATCCCTCATTAAATGATAATTGTCAATTTAGCGAATAGCTCATACGTCGCCCGGTTCGCACGGCGAGTCAGACGGAAAAAATGATTTATATGGGAATATGTTGCGAGCTTAAAGCGCGGTATTCGCTTACGTAACCATTTCTTACCAGTTTATTAGATATTATATGCTAGCTGTTAGTAGTCGCGAGGAATTATTAGAAAAGTTAATTAAAACTAAGCATTATCTTTAAATTAATATCAGAAATTCATTTAAACCATCCTCCCGAGACCATGTTCGTGGTAAAGTATCCGAAACGCTGAAAATGAAAAGGTTTTCTATAAGCCCACATAAAATCCGTAAATGTGGTTTTTAATATATTTTAAATAATTCGAAATGGAAAAATAAAACTTATGACTAAAAAAAGTGTTTATTAATAAAACTATAAAAGTTTATTACGATGTCTAACAAATTGGATTCTTAAAATACATCCCATTAAAAGGGCGCTCAACAATCTCTAACTTTATTCTCTTTGACGACTATTTAACGGATGCCATGGACTCGGGTAGTCAATGTCAAGTCATGATCTATACCGATTATAGTAAATGCTTTCACAGAATAGACCACAGACTACTTATAGCCAAATCGGAACTTATCGGTGTGAGAGGCGTTCTCCTTCTATATTGACAATAATAGGTCGCAGACTGTAGTAGTCAATGACTAATTTATTTCATCTTTCGTATACCCAGTGGACCATTAATTTTTCTTATATTTGTCAGCGACATATCTGATTATTTTCACTTTAGCCAATTATTATGTTTCGCTGACAACATGAAGATTTGTGTAATTAAAAGTTCTGCACTTGTTAGTTTATTTTTAAGCTGCTTCTAATTACCCAATCTATTTTTTTTAATATTCGTTACAATCTTTAATTGGCTTACTGTTGTCATTATGTTATTTTATCTTAAGTAATAAAAAGCTGTTGATTTTCCTAATCAATAAAAAAATTTTTAGATCACTCTGACCATGGTTGCTTGAGAACGAAAAATCCAGATGTCATATTCTGGGGAGTCTATATTAGTCGGAGAGATCCGTTACAAGTAGTTTTATTAAAATCATGTACACTATAAATGTATTAAATATAAGAAAGTATTTAAGACATACATCAGTTCGCTACTAAGTTTCTTTGAGAAGGACCTATTTCCTAAATTTTAAAAGAAGGAAGGAAACTGACTAGCAGGTCAGTTTCCTTCCTTCTTTTAAAATGTATCAAGTGGATTTAGCGACGGTAAACGAAAAATATATAAAATTTTTGTAACGAGGTATGTATATGAGATAAATGATGTATATGAGATAAATAAATAACGATGTAATGTTTTCTATTAGTAATTTAATTCAACGATGGTCACACTTTTCATAAATACGAAACTTTTCAATTTGGTATCTATGAAAAGTCTCCCACACAGTCAAACAGTGTACAATAGATTTAAATGAAAATCATATTTTCGGAAATCCACAACCGTAAAAATGTTGTGCAGCCATCCCGTCCCATTATACTTTCAATTCCGAATCAACATTGCATCCACAAAGAGATCGGACGGCATCTGTCATCGATTTGCATATGCACCGACCGAGCATAATACACCTTTAACACTCTGACATATGGCAAAACCTACCGGCATATGCATGCAAGCAAAGCATAGGTGTATATTGTGTTGGGCGAAAATGATATTTGTCATAACCTTTTGCGTGTCATTTTCGCGTGGAGGTGCTGAAATGTGGGGTGTAGTGACATCCAAATTCTGAATGCGGATTCAACGGCGCAGAAAATGACGTGTCAGTGTAGAGGGCTCGTCGTCACCTACAGATTTAGCATACGAGTCTCTTGAATAAAAATCTCATGTATGCCTGGTATATCTCTAAATTTGATAAATCAAAAATTATCAAAATTGCAAGAAGCTGTCCGGATAACGAATATCTAAATCAGATATGCTTCTTCCAATTTTGCCGTCGGAAGGGATGAGATCTTGTCTTGCTCCCTGCTTGTTTCTTACGTGAAACAGCTTTGCCTTGTTTGGGAAAGAAAGGCAGGACAGGCAGTGTAATTACTGGACCAGCACTTATCATTTTATGTCCCAGGATGACACGTGATTTAGATGGCTGGGTAGTTTCTCGTTAACTTGTTGATGTTCATGTGTGATGCTGACCACTTACTATCAAAAACATAACATAAAAGAAGTAGCTATGTCTGACAGCACCTTGGACCTCACAAGAACAGTTGAGACTGTTTCATCTCGTACAATATAGCCAATAAATGAATTAGGAATCTATAGGCACTCTACTAGAACATTATATCAAGGTGACGGACACGTCCATAGCAAGCTAACGCTTACTTGAAATATTTCCGCATATTTTTCAAAATGTGTCATAAATTCTCTGGAATAAGTGAATAGGATCAAACAGATTTCCATCTTCTAAAGAAGAACTTGAACTTGATCTAAATTCTAGAATCTTGATCTGAAATTGGTCTAAACTCTAAACATATAAATGAAATTTATGAAAAGTCCTGTAAATTTTTAAATGTGTTGAAAGTTTTGGCGGGGTCTAATTGGTACGCACCCTTTACGTGGCGGTGGGGCTCAGTAACCTAGGGTGAGCCGCTGCACCTTGGGCGAAGCTAATTGAGCCGAAGGGGCTCTTTGTACCTCTCTTATAAAAAGAGGGGACAAAAGAGCATGGGGCAAGGGGGAGCATGGGAACCTCACCCCATTGTACTATCCCGACGTTGGCAGGGGTTGTTCTGTGGTGCGGGACAACCCCTCGGTGGAGGTGGCATCGGTCCCTTGGGGGACTGACTAGCCGTCGAGGTGCCCTGTTTGTTTATTAGATCTGGTTCACCTCACCAAAGGCGGCATTGGTGGCACAGGTTTTAGTGGGTAGAGCTGCGTCCACTTACCAGCTCTCGGGCGCAGCGAGTCCCACATACTCGCGTGGGGAGATCCACTCCCCCGCGGGATGCCTCAGAGCATTTTCCGGCGTAAAATAAAAAAGAACACAGCCTTTACATATTCGTATAATTTACATTGCTCTTGTGAGAATCCGGTTGGACTATAGAAGCTACCTCTATGACAATGCAGCTATTTGCCACGTGTCTAAACTAGACAAATACAAAACCAGGCTCTTAGAGTAATAAGCGGTTTAATAAAGTCCACTCCAATACACATTATGGAATGTGAAATATGCATTCTACCTTTGAAGACAAGTTTTTTTTTTTTTTTTTTTTTTTTTTCGGATGAACTATGCTAATGGCCCGAAGGCCCTAATGCTTCATCGGATTAGTGTGAGCCCATTCGGCTCACTTTTGATTGGGGGGTTGCCCCCCGCCAATCGTGCAGTCTGCGACCACACGGCCTCCTGGCGTCGGTTGTGTTTGAAGACAAGCAGACTATATTTGTGCTATAAATATTGTTTAAGTTAAGTCTTTCTCGAACAGTATGAGTACTCACTTATTTGATAAACTTTATAGTTTTCTGGGTAATACATTTTGGTTACATAAAAAGAAGCCATTGATTGTCAGCAGTGTGTTATAATGAAATCAAACAAGATATTATGTCTTCTTCATATCCGCTTGAAATGTTTACTTTGGATACGTGGGTCTCCAACATTAATTTAAAAGCCATAATTCATAATACATTGGATATATGTAGTTTAACAGTTTAGTAGGATCTAAAACGCAGTACCCGAACCGTCATACTTTAAAAATGTGAGATAATTCAAGAATTACAGCGTAAATATACTGGGTATCACGTAATTTATACTTTAACATGTTTCAATATATAAATTAGTTTTAAAATTAGAGGTAATAATAAAAGCATTTTACAAAAAATTTAAACCGACTTCAAAAATACTAAACTAAAAAGTAATAAAATAACAGTTTCTTTAATGTTTGTGCTTACAACATAATTATAATCAACTTAATCTTCTACTAATGTACAAACTTTGCGTTTACCACGTCATTATAGTTACTTTTGGAGTCGGTGTTAGCCAAGGTAGGTAGGTAGGTAATGTACAGCAACAAATACGACACCGACTCCGGTTCTTCCATTCTTCTTGAACTTCCATGACTAAAGAAATACTCGAACCTAATAAATTGCATTTAAGAACGTTATTGTATTTTGGAAATTGAGAATCTTATATTTCTAAAAAAACTGAGGCTTTTTCTCGTTTAAAGGCACAAATAAAAGTAGGGCTAAATGGTCTGATACAGGCTGTTGATGATGATGCTAGGGTACAGAACTATAGGAAGGAAGTCATCATCTTCAAGCGCTGAACTACTACGAGAGCTACCTATGTACCCAGCTCTCGTAGTAGTTCAGTGCTTTTTAATAGTAAAAACCTCTTAAAATATCCAATGTAGTTTAGATGAAAGACACTTTTTGCATATTATGTAGATAGGACTAATAAATATATATATATAGTATTACAGGTAGTTTCGAATAACTTACTTAACGTTAGATTAAGTTATATAAGTTAGAGTTTTACGTGCCCGACGCTTCGGATACTTTACAGCGACAGTCATAACGTGACCGTGGTTGCTGTAAAGTATCCAAAACGTTGGGCTTGTAAAAAACTTAATAAACCGCGATAAAATCTCTATGAGTTATGAGCGAAATTCGCGTAAATATTAGAAAACAATAGGTACTACTAAAGCTGCTCTTCAATCCATATGGAATTCCTACAGCATAAGGCGAGCCATATTGATAAAGCATATTGAAAATATTTTTACGTGGACTTACCACGTAAAAATATTTTCACTGTTGACAGGTCAGGCCCGCAGCTTTTTCATTTAAAACCAAATGAAGATTCCTAAGATTAAATTTAATTAATACTAGCGACCCGCCCCAGCTTCGCCCGGGTGCAATGCTGATACGAAATATTCTATATACATATCTTTATATACAATGTTCACAGCTTTTTTTGTCATTAGACCATATGTTGTTGAATATGTCCGGTAAAACATAAATTATTTTTTTAAGAAAATTGATATTCATAGTAGGGATATACGCAATTAGACTCACAAAAGTAATAATTTTTTTAAAGGCAACTGTATACGCTTTTACAATAGGATCTTAGAAATCGTTCAACGGCTATTCATTAAAAAAATTCAAAAAGTTAAATAGAAAAAAAAAAGAAATTATAAAGTAAAAGATTTCATGGAAAATACCACACCCTGGGAATAAGACGTTCCTCTCAGGCATTTCAGGGTAAGATGTAAAAATTGTTATATAATACATAATATTATTATTTGAAAAGATTAGTTCCACTGAGTTTGTTTCGTCGGTTCTTCTCAGTGGGCTTGCCTTGGGACCGGTGGTAGATTCAATTGACGTTCAAAAATATACTTTATTGGTACTATTTTGAATTAAAAAAAAAATTGATTTGACTTAATTTGATAGGGCAACATATAATTGGCCATGTCATGTCATAACACTCAACGCTCAATTTTAAGCCTGCAACTAAATTGTAAATAAGCCATTACTTCTCAAATGGGTATTGTGGGCTATCCCTAAGAGATAGACATAATATACTATTGCAGACTTTTTATAGACCTTAATCTTAAGGTGTACAATACTATAGTACATTATTTTGATCTTTCTTGTATGGTTTAGCCAGCGTTTGCAATGTAAAAAAATGTGTTTATTTACGACATCACATTACAACCTCTAAAATTATCAGTGTTTATCTATTATATTATGTATATGTATTATACACATGAACCTTCCTCTTGAATTACTCTGTCTATTAAAAAAACGCATCAAAATGCGTGGCGTAGTTTTAAAGATCTAAGCATATAATATAGGGTCAGACAAACGGGGAGCGACTTTGTTTTATAGTATGTTATGATAAAATCCGTAATACCTTATATCTTAGTTATATATTATTATTATTATTCATTACAAGAAGTCTAATGTCAACTTTTTATTTTCTAATTTCTAATAAACTTTGTGATGATTTGTCTTTATTTTATAATATATCAAAGCACCAAGTACATCACTGATGGTAAAATGATAAATAAAAATAAGGGCTGATGATAACATTAGCCCTTTTTTATTGTAAAAGAGCAGCTAACAATAAGTAAACAACATTACTTATTGTTAACTGCTTTTCTACAATTTAATCTTTATTAAGTTAAATATATTTGGCTAAAGTATTGTTTCTGCAGTATAATTTCTTATATAAAAGGATGGAATATATATATCTATCTATCTATCGACGCTTTCACACCACGTCAATCTGGTCCCGTGGTAAGTTCTCGAAGAACTTGTGTTACGGGTACCAGACAGCGAAATATATTTAATACTTTTATACTATACGGTGCATATATTTAAGTTTTTTATTATATAATACACATATTTGATACACGTCCATGACCCAGGAACACAGAAAATATTTTTGTTCCCTGGTGGGATTCGAACCCGCAACCTCCGGCTTGAGCTTCAACGCACTTACCACTGAGCCACAGAGGTCGTAAAATAGTCGGAATAGGATAGAATAATAAAGAATGAAACAAAAATGAATGAATGAAAGTCCGAAGCTCTAAGTGAAATTATCGAAAATAATTTGTAAGTATGTAGTTTTCTAATAATATTTAAGGTATAATGTTTATATGAATCTTGAAGTATATTGTCATCTTCCTTGGTAAGTGTAATGTTTATCTTACGAGTACCTCTGGCCTCACTTACATGAGATTCAAACTAAGTCATCAGTCATGTAGGCAACTAATATTTCTTGGACTATGAATGCAGACATAGCATTGGGCATAGGCGATTTCCATAGATTGACTAACTTTGCACAGTAGATTCAACTTTAGAAACTTGACGACCAGTAATGTTGTGCTAGACATCTCAACTCAAAAAATATCATGGCTTAGCAACTACTTTAATAGTTATATAATCACTTCTTCTGGGTATCACTTATATTTCGTTTTGACCTTTTTTATGTCAGTTGGATTGGCAAATGTGCCACCTGATGGTAAGTGGTTGACGTCGCCCATGAACATAAACTAGTTTATCTGGAACGAGCCCAGGCAACTCAGTTATGTGTTGCCTATCCTGAGACATAAAATGTTAAGTCTCGGTGCCAGTAATTACACTGCCTGTCTTGACCTTCTCTCCGAAACACAGCAAAGCTATTTCACGGGAGAAACAAGCAAGATGGTGGTACCCATGCAGCCGGGAGCGCGGCACAGCGCTTCCCTCCCACCGGTCCCTTCAATGAAAGATGTCAGGATCGGTGTCAACTGTAGACGGATAAGAGATGAGCATTATTTTGATCGTCTGTGTTCATGAGTGTGTTACCTAACAAGCCTGTCACGTTTAAATAACTTTGATAAAACTGTACTATACTTAGATGGAACCCACAAGTAGCTTATTACCATAGGACAAATAAACTCCAAGAAAAGTTAACAATTATTTCTAACCATAGACAAACCCAGAGTCCATTGGATGGAAAAAGGTTGATGGTGATGATGTGATACACAAATGATGACGAAAAATGAAATCAACTTAACATACTTAACACTTCAACTAAAACAATTACTCATACATAGTTAATTTTGTCACAAATCACTAAATTAGTTACAGTTTAATGTAAAAGAATATCCCAACTCCTTACTTATAAACATAAAACAACATGAAACGTTAATATTAGCACTAAAAACGTCTACAAAGTAATCTAAGTCGATGCAAAAATATTCAAAACGGAGAGATGGAATCCGCCATGTTGTATTTACCAAACGGAGATATGCACGCCACCTAGCGGACTCTCAGCATACGTTTCTTTGACAGCAAGATGGCCGCCAAGAATTCCCGCCTTTATGCGCCTGCTTCAATACTTCAATGCACATTAAGCAGTAACAAAATCACTAACAACATTCCAATCTCCACTTAACTTATTAACATTATGTAAAAATCCACTCGCGACGTAGCTACTAGCCGGTAGTTGGTGTTAAAAATCACTAATTAATTGTTAATGATAACTAATTAGAATAACGGAGCTATGTCGTCTACGACAGCGAAACGTCGAATGAAAACCTCCACCATGTTGTTACTGAATTTTATACTCCATCCCAGTCAGCAGAGCCTCCAAGTTTGCCTCCTTCAAATTCGTTATGCATACAGCACCAAGGGCTGTTGAATACCGTTCGCGTTTATTTATGAACAGGCAAACTTCTGGTGGCTGGTACATACTATAGGCTCGCCCTCGCGCCTGGCCGCTGACTGACACTGACAATGCATACGATCGCTAAAAAAAGGGCTTTTTATTCAACTTCACAACTCTGGAGCTCATCTGCAAGTCGTATTATGGACCTAATTAACAAGTAATATGGGCGAACCCGCGTCTGCGCACAGCTGATATTGTTACAGTTTAAAATTTCCGTACCGGGTTCGAAAATATCCGAACCGGTTACATTTTGAACGCTTTGAAGTACATGTTTTGTGCGTCCTGAAGCGTTCGCGATTACGACTTTGCAATGGTAAGGAGCTATCAGAAATTCCGCCCCGCCCGACACCCCCATCACAAAGTATAATGATATCGCTCGCGTTATTATGGGAGTCGTCATAAATATTTCATAGAGCGAGGGCAGTAATGACCGAGTGACCGGCGATCGCCGTGGACGCTGCGGGTGGTCTCTTACATAAGCTGACAAAAAACAAGCTATCCATTATATCTTCTAAGATAGACATCGAGAATCCCTCATATTTTCTTTGTCAATAAGGTGAATTACTCAACTGAATTCGAAAACGTCTTGCTCATAATCAATACTTATTTCTAAATTTTACATTAGCATACTCTGAACATAATTCCACTGTAGAATGACTTTTGTAAACAACTTCCAAAGAATGGACGCACGTCACAGTTCAACTCACAATCGTCTTAGATTTAGTCGTTTAGCATTGGATCCACTACGTTAAAAGGTATTCCACACGATTTCATTCTCCCTTAAAATAACCTTTTCTCCCTACCTAAATGCATTTTTTTAAAATCCGACTTACTCTGGAAATTATCACCCAAAATAACTTTTCAGCTTTATTCCATACGGCATTTTTTGACATCTGCTTTCATCTGTCATGCTTCTTCCCACCTCACAGTATACAGGGAGATTGAAGTGTTCGCTTTCCTTGATCTGACGAGGCCTTTGCACAATTTATTAGATGCTTGCACATGGACACAAATCATGTCAGAAACTTCGATACAAAATAAGCACCCACTGAAATTGTAATAAGACTTTCAAAATATTATATCGCATAATTTAAACATCGACCTAGACTAGCAAAATATTTCAAATTTTTATTTCAAATTTTCAAATTTCTGTCCTACATATAAGTTTTTAAGAGTTGCTGAAGTATGTAAGTGTTCTATATAATGAAACAACTTTTTATGGATTTTATCGCGGTTTATTACAATTACAAGCCTGACGTTTTGAATACGTTACAGCAACCATGGTCATGGGAGGACTGAGGTGTCAGACATCCTCACGTTACAAAGTTATATAGTAGTATTTTTGATATTAGTTAACTTGTTATGTATTTCAAACATAATAAAATAGGTGTCGATGTCTGGCGGGTGGGGCGCGGGGCTGTAATTATGTGCTGGACACTCCGGCGTCCTTTGATGAAGTTGCTTTGATCGGCATCTTACACTTACGAGCTGAAAGGACATCTGAGAAAAGAGAATAATCATTCCAAGTTCTAAATAAAAACGTTACAAATCTACAATCATTACATGATCATAAGAGAGATGAATCTGAAATTTTCATTAAAACTTTTAAAGGAGCTATTATATAACATATAAAACGACTGACTTTTTTACTTTTTTACTTACATTTATAACAGTCTTCATTTTATTGTCAGTCGATAAGAAAACATAGGTAATATTTCAAGTAATTAAGAGAAAACAAAACATATTATGTGAAAAACAGTTATTGTACTTACTTAAAAGTAGCAGAATTTTTAACTCTTATAGAAACATTTAACTGTATAGATTCCTATAATCAATATAGCTTATGCGTTAGAATGGATATTTCCTTTTCATTTATTTCTAACAAAGTGGCTATACCTACTATTTACGTTGCAGAATTTATATCGCCGGTTATTCTTAGCAGTTAGCACTTACCTCGAAACGTGTGGATTGACGTTCAATGAGCCATTTTGTACACGATCGTGAATCCAAAATTTAAATGTTCACTGTAACTTTTAATTAGTTCAATACTCCAGTGTCCACGTCGCTCGTGCGCTATGGGTCGCCGTCGCCGCTCTAGCCGCACCGATTTCCTTTGACGACTGAAAACTTGTTACAGACCATATTAAAATTCAAAAACGACTCACGAAACTCTGTCTCCAGTCCTGAAAACATTATTCACGGGATTTGAATAATGATTTTGTTTTAGTCCCTCACACCTATTATGTATGCGTGAAGATTCAAAGCGTTAACTTGGTAATGTGATTTTTGGTCCAACTTAAATGCTCCAAAACTTCGTTTTACAAAAGCTATGAGGTTAGTTAATTTAAATATTTCTGGTATTAAGGTGTCGTGTTTTTATATGTAAATTTTTAATAATTTCATTTACTAGTTTCAGACGATTTCTTCGCTTTGTTTGAAACTCGAGTATATAAAAAAACGAAAATACTAAATGCAAGTCAGAATTATGCCTCTAGTAGTAGTTCTTCTAGAGGCATAATTCTTTTATTATAAATATTTGAATTTATAATAAAAGATTTTAATTATTTCTTATTGTCTTTAGAATTCTACTCTCAACGAGATTGATAAACCTAATTGAAAATCAAAAACAGAAAAAAATAAGCAAGATTTTTGTTTTTCTTTCGATAGTTCGTAACTCTAACAATTTCATTCGCTGACATACTTTTTAAAGTAAAGTTGCGTCTGTTTGTTTTCGCTTCTTTACATACTTAAAGTAAACTTAAAAAATAAAATGGTAACCAACATGTGTCAATTCCAAATAACCTTTGTAGCACCCCAAGTCGTTTTGATCTTCTTTTCATTTCAAATGTAACGTAAATTAATTTCTGAAATCATTTCTTCATAGAGCTTATTTTAATAATGTCTTTTAACTTCCACCAGAAATCTGCCATTTATAAAATTGCCATAATTATAAAAAATCAACAATATGGCCCAGGTTCCACGGTATCTCTGTTAGCTATCCCAATCGAGAATTTTCACACAGGAAATTGTTGGGCGTCTCATCAAAATGAAGCCACTCACGGAAAATTAGCTTGATAGTAACCAAGTGCAAAAATGGTACCGTGGAACCTGGACCAATGACCAAATAAATTCCTTATTAAATAATGACTTTATTTGGAAAGTGATATATACTGGCTCGACTCGATATAATCAACGTATTTGGAGTCTGAGGCAACAGATCGTGTGGTGTATCTACGATCTCTAAGCGATAATTACTTGATATGTTGTTGACAGTGTTGCGTCGATCGCGGTGTCTCTGAGGGGCCTGTTCTGTCACCGCCGTTATTTGCTATATTTATAATTGATTGTTTAGTATATTCTTGGTAATGCACTTAAGTACACGTTTCTGTATGAAAGTACTTATCCTGACCAAATTCTCGGATCCAGTTGTTGAAGTAATCTATAATGTTTCGTCGATTGTATTTCATTCCTACCTTTGCAATTCGCAGATTATGATTTACCTGTGATTGTATACTAAGAAATAACACTGAAACAATTGCTTTGTGGGTGGCTTTAGTAAGTATAGTATACACCCACTATCTATTTATATAAAAGCTTTTATTTCCAAATCTAGAGAACGATTTACGGATATTTTAATTTTTTTATCCAAAAAACGGTATTGCTTGACAGATAATGATTATACCACTTATTAATAATATTTAAGCTATTATTTTCGCTTAATCAGTGTACTTAAATGTTATTAATATTTATAAACGATTCTATCGTGATAATCTCATTAATTTTGATAGTGTATCGATCCTGTCTGGACAATATCTATGTAAATATCGTACCACAAAACACAACATTTTCCTTTGTAATGTACATTATTCAGGACTCATTCGATGGTGTAATTCGAACGAGAGATTCTCCGTTTAGTCATAAAAATGTTAATGTAGCAAAAACAAATAGCGTCTAATGTATGCGCGAGGGGAAGAATTAAACATTTGTGTTTGTCTTCGCCATTTTTACTTCGCTAGCAAATTGAATCGTCAGACTGAATTGATTTTTCCATTGATGGGTTAATTGTTGTCTCATGTTGATTTACATTTATATTAAAGCGATACTTAATTAGCGGTTTCAATTATTTCTGTATAATATGTCATTGATTGAATTTTATACGTTTAAAATAAAATATGCTTTTGTATAGCGACCAGTTCAAGAAAATCTCTTTTAACTACTTAGCCTATATAGGTATGTATGTACAATGGTATCTTGCATTCTGAGTTTTTTTGACTTCTACAACTGACATTTCACGAATATTTGCTCATGTATTATGTGTATTTGAAGATACGATAAATATGTATCTAATAACTTTATTGTAGATTTGTTCTAAAGTTTTAAAAATCATTTTAATCCAATTTAATAGACATAATATAATAGGCATAATCGTATCTTCTTATTATTGTTAAATATTGAGAAGATACTTACACACCATATCTTACGTTATTATTTCCTGTTTAACGATAAGAAAAATAATTACGATCGTCTAAGTGTGTGTTTCTCTGAAAGCTGTTATCGTGAAGATGATGGATGTTGAGGAAAATATCGCCGGGAAATTAGATGGACGAGAGATGGCTCCCTCCCCCTCCTCCTCGGAAAACAGGTGTGCCTTATGCATATTTATGCTAGATGACTAGGAGCCACCTAATGAAGTACGAAACAAATACACTTCATCGTATTCTTAGTAATTAAATAAAGGGCTTTAGAGCGTTACTTTCAAAGTAGAAATGAAATGCAACAGCGCAACCCCCCCACCGGTAATATAACTGAATTAATTTTCTGAAAGAAAACCCATCGTTTTTACGATAACGATATTTCTCATTTGCCAGACATTTGCTAATCTCATGTAAATGATTGTTTGACAAAGATTTGGTTAGTAGTCACTAGTTGTTCTGAATTAAAAAGTACATAGCGTATAAATATGTGCAATTCGTGCATACATTTGTTTCAGTACTGATTTAGTAGAAGTTCATCTTGTTCTTGCGTGCGGTCCTGAAACATTAGAAAACTCAAACCATCTTGAAAACATTTCATTTTAAACGTCATCCCAAAAACAAAAAAGATACACAGTATTTGTGTACAGGTTGACAAAAAAAGAGTTAGGAAAAAATTAGGGCGCCACTCTCACTTAGGTCTCATCATTATATAGGAAATCAGTAAAAGAATTTAATCAAATCATAAATAATAAACGATAAACACTAAACGTTACTCAAAATCTAGTATTTGTCAGCTCAGTATAATTGTCAACATCATAGGTTTCCATATATATTTAGTTCCACTTGTCACCACGTCATACTCTTTTTTGTCAAACTGTATATTCATTTATATAAGAGTTTACTTAAATATAAAATATTTATGATCTCTCGAAATAATGACAATAGGCATTGTTAAATTTATCAAAATCTTTGGAACGGCGCGCTGGCTGAATTGATTTAAATAATTTTGGACTCTCCAGACCTCCGCATTGTATCATCAAAGCCTATAACGAGCCACTAGACGCCACTAGATGGGTACTAGATGAGATGAGGAGGGTGACGATCTCAAACATTTGTGACTTATTACGCTTTTATCTTCATACCAGCTGCTTTCCGTGGGTATGCCCGCTGAAAATAAAAATAAATCCTTAAAAAAATATATCGTAATGTAAAATTGTTTCGAAAATTGACGTGTAATAAACCAGTATATAAGTAATAAAACATATAAAAATTCGTATTACTTATTTGAACACGCTGAATTTTTTTTCACACTGTATGCAAAGTTGTCTCAAGTTGAGAGATAGGTTAGTTTTAGACACGATAGGTGACGTCTGCCCGACTCGGCTAGTATATTATATAGTTTCTTTTCACAAGACACGCATAAGCCCCGGGTATGCCATTAGAGGTATTCAACTCAAATGGTAGATAATTTATATGGGGAATATACACCGGGATCGTGGATCTAGGATTTAAAAAAAATATTATGATGGTTAGTGTCTGGACGCTGTTCTATCTAAAACTTACATATATGGGATACTTACTATAACAGCAGAAGTACTTTACATAAATTGGAATCATTATACGACACATTATTTAATTATATACATCAATGATATCTTTTACATCATAGATGTATATTTAATCTTGTTAACATCTTTAAGTTTAACATAAAAGTAAATAAGCTAAAGTGAGATTATACTAATATGAAGACTTAATAAAGTACAAAGAACCTAAAACTAAAAACCTTAAAAAATATTAAAAAAAAAACTAAAATATATTATTAAAAAGGAGTCCCTTTAGGCAAGATTCCGAAGATACTGGCGGCGTTCCCCCTTTGAATTGCTAGACTAATTCTTTGTCCGAGGTAGCTGCCAGCTCTTCGGTCTCCTGTGATGTCGACTAACCTTTTTGCTATTTCCTTAAAAAGCCTTTACATCATTACATCCCTTCTAAAAGTACAAAGCCCTAAGAAGCTTCTCTTTATACAGACAAAGCCAGGGGTGGTTGCTAGTATGTATATGGAGATGCCAACGTAGCTGCCGACATCTGCGGAACAGCGTCGCACTTCATTTAGCTATTCAAATGTATAAAAAGTTAACGCGCCTCCCCTAAGTGTTTTTTAAGAAATACTTTTGGTAAAGACCGCCATTCACAATCCACAGTATTTTATTTACACGTGCATAACGAAATATTTTTAAGAATATATTATTGAATAAGAAGATGATTAAGCACTAAATTCTTCATGTGGCTTTGTCCGTTTGTACTACAGAATAATAATAATAATAAAATGAATAGAATTATTGTACTCGAGCTAAAATCTTTCTAAATATGATGTAAAGATATGCAGTTATTATTATATTTATATTTATATAATATTATTATTATTATTATTATTATTATTATGCAGTCCATTTATTTAATTTATGAAAATCACCCTTTACAATTTAAATTATTATTTAAATTCACATTAATTAAATATTAGTTGATTAAATATAAACAAAACAAAGAACAAAAAGCTCAAAATATGTAAACCATTCTAAAGTAATGTAACTAAAAATAATCAGCATTTCGGAATTCAGGAACATAATATGAAATCTACTTGCAGGAATGAAGATACCTCCAAATATATAATATTAATCTATAACAAAATACGATAGTATACAGTCAGTTGAAAAACTGCGATTTCTGTCGCACCATCGAATGTAGGCTTTATCGAGTTTTTTGAATAATGCGAGTGTTTTGGACCGAAATATGGTTCATTTGGCGCGAGTAAGTTTTGTAAGTGAACACGGAAATCATATTCATATTTTTTCCGCTTCAACTGCTCGACGGAAAATTTGAATAAAACGCGTAAAAGTTACCTTCGTTTGAAACATTTTTATTAATTTAATTATTTCGAGTGTTGAATTCATTTTGTGATGTTGTGACTGAAGAGTAGAGAGTTCGAATATTAGTGAATGAATTGTATTATTATATTATATTATTATATTATTATATATAATTGTATTAATATGAATTAATATTAATGAAGACATTTTTACGATTATTTAGATAGGTCTTCAAATTTAATTATTCTGATAAAATATTATTTTCCAATGTTTACGCGAATTTCACTCATTATAATGAAACATATTTTCGGATTTTATCGCGGGTTATTTAGATTTTTTGGCCGACAGGATGGATATTTTATAACAAACATGGGCAAGAGAGGAACCTCCTTGACTAATAAACTGTATTTTTTACCTATATCATTATCATAATTTAAAGGGATATAACAATAGCTATATTTAGATATTGAGAATGTCAAAAACTATGGGAGGAATGTGCCTCCCACTGGTAAAGCCCTTAAGCCCTCTGTCGCGGGTCTCTATCGGTTTCGGTATTCATTTACTACCAAGTACCTACTAGATGAACCGACTGGCTCATGGCCTTTAATCATACAAATCTCGCTATGTTACATACAATAAACTATGGTTTTTTATGTCATCAGGGGGCAAACGAGCAGTCGGATCCTCACGGCGTCGACGCCCATACACATCCGCACAACCAAGGCCACGCAGATGCGCCGCCCTCCTTTTCCCTATCCCCCCAATGGGGCACCGGAAACCCACAAACCGCACGAAACGTGACAGCATATCTGTCACTTCACGCCGGTGTTATGTGAGCGAGAGGTACCACCCCGGTCGTGCCGGCCCAGTTCGGCTGCAATGCAGCATGGCACTACATCTTATTTTGCTTTTCAAGATCCCATACAATACATGCAAAATAGACTTTAAAGAGAAAGCCTTTAGGGCTCGTCAACGGGCGACGTTGACTTCTAATCAAATGTCTTATCTACCAAAGATTAAATTCTCGACTAATAAAATATTTATGAAATAACGCTTCATAAACCTAATAGAATTACTTAGGCGTTACTTTGCGGAAATTGTGACATAAGTTTTTTTTTTGCGATAATTCCGAAAATCACGCAGTTTTTACGGCAAATGAGTGACCACACTGGTGCGTACACTTGAATGCATTAAAACAACAACAGCAATAAAAATGGGGTGTATGATACACCACATTCTTTTGCTAACAAATATATGAATCAATATATCAAAATAACGATTGTTTTTACTACTAAATGTATTGAAACCAAACGCTATTTCCAAAACTTACTTTATCAAAGCACATTTCGCTCTCGAAGTATTTATACCAAACTTAATTTAGACGGGGCGACCGCAAGGAAAACTTACCTTAAAATTAATATTTCTTTCATTAAAATCTTGTAATATTTTCGCTGCTGCATGCATAAGTAATTCTTATGAATAAGGAGCGCGCCTCCCCCGGATTGAACCAGTATCCCGTTCAATTGAACGTCTAGCTAGATGTTTGTTCGTTTATCTAATTGCGATGGTAAATGTTTGTTTGAATCTTTATACAGCTTCTTGTAACAAGCTGAATTGTTATCCTTGGTGTTTTCGATTTTGACAATGGAATATATTTAATTAAGTAAATCAGTAAACGTCTAGAAACGTAGCGAAGATATTTTAGCCTTAAATCGAAGATTTTTTATAAATAAAATAAAAAATCATGGAAGATACCAAACCTTGGGAATAGAGCGTTCCTCCCAGGCATTTCAGGATATGATATAAACTTTGTTATATAATACATATTATTAGAAAAGATTAGTTCCAATGAGTTTGTTTCGCCGGTTCTTATCAGTGGGCTTGCCTTGGAACCAGTGGTAGATTAATTGATGTTCAGAAATATACTTTATTGAATATATATTTTGAACAAAAAATATGTTGATTTGAGAATATTTTTTATGCTTTTTCAGATTTCTATTTCATATCTAGAATTTACTCGATTACCGCTATGCTTGTATAGGAGATTCAATCTGTTTAAATCGACTACATCTTCCTAATTTACTCGATTACCGCTATGCTTGTATAGGAGATTCAATCTTTTTAAATCGACTACATCTTCCTAATTTACTCGATTACCGCTATGCTTGTATAGGAGATTCAATCTTCTTAAATCGACTACATCTTCCTAATTTACTCTATTACCGCTATGCTTGTATAGGAGATTCAATCTTTTTAAATCGACTACATCTTCCTAATGTACTCGATTACCGCAATGCATGTATAGGAGATTCAATCTTTTTAAATCGACTACATCTTCCTAATTTACTCGATTACCGCTATGCTTGTATAGGAGATTCAATCTTTTTAAATCGACTACATCTTCCTAATTTACTCGATTACCGCTATGCTTGTATAGGAGATTCAATCTTTTTAAATCGACTACATCTTCCTAATTTACTCGATTACCGCTATGCTAGTATAGGAGATTCAATCTTTTTAAATCGACTACATCTTCCTAATTAACTCGATTACCGCTATGCTTGTATAGGAGATTCAATCTTTTTAAATCGACTACATCTTCCTAATTTACTCGATTACCGCTATGCTTGTATAGGAGATTCAATCTTTTTAAATCGACTACATCTTCCTAATTTACTCGATTACCGCTATGCTTGTATAGGAGATTCAATCTTTTTAAATCGACTACATCTTCCTAATTTACTCGATTACCACTATGCTTGTATAGGAGATTCAATCTTTTTAAATCGACTACATCTTCCTAATTTACTCGATTACCGCTATGCTTATATAGGAGATTCAATCTTTTTAAATCGACTACATCTTCCTAATTTACTCGATTACCGCTATGCTTGTATAGAAGATTCAATCTGTTTAAATCGACTACATCTTCCTAATTTACTCGATTACCGCTATGCTTGTATAGGAGATTCAATCTTTTTAAATAGACTACATCTTCCTAATTTACTCGATTACCGCTATGCTTGTATAGGAGATTCAATCTTTTTAAATCGACTACATCTTTCTAATTTACTCGATTACCGCTATGCTTGTATAGGAGATTCAATCTTTTTAAATCGACTACATCTTCCTAATTGACTCTATTACCGCTATGCTTGTAAAGGAGATTCAATCTTTTTAAATCGACTACATCTTCCTAATTTACTCGATTACCGCTATGCTTGTATAGGAGATTCAATCTGTTTAAATCGACTACATCTTCCTAATTTACTCGATTACCGCTATGCTTGTATAGGAGATTCAATCTTTTTAAATCGACTACATCTTCCTAATTTACTCGATTACCGCTATGCTTGTATAGGAGATTCAATCTGTTTAAATCGACTACATCTTCCTAATTTACTCGATTACCGCTATGCTTGTATAGGAGATTCAATCTTTTTAAATCGACTACATCTTCCTAATTTACTCTATTACCGCTATGCTTGTATAGGAGATTCAATCTGTTTAAATCGACCACATCTTCTTAATTTACTCGATTACCGCTATGCTTGTATAGGAGATTCAATCTTTTTAAATCGACTACATCTTTCTAATTTACTCGATTACCGCTATGCTTGTATAGGAGATTCAATCTTTTTAAATCGACTACATCTTCCTAATTTACTCGATTACCGCTATGCTTGTATAGGAGATTCAATCTTTTTAAATCGACTACATCTTCCTAATTTACTCTATTACCGCTATGCTTGTATAGGAGATTCAATCTTTTTAAATCGACTACATCTTCCTAATTTACTCGATTACCGCTATGCTTGTATAGGAGATTCAATCTTTTTAAATCGACTACATCTTCCTAATTTACTCGATTACCGCTATGCTTGTATAGGAGATTCAATCTTTTTAAATCGACTACATCTTCCTAATTTAGTCGATTACCGCTATGCTTGTATAGGAGATTCAATCTTTTTAAATCGACTACATCTTCCTAATTTACTCGATTACCGCTATGCTTGTATAGGAGATTCAATCTTTTTAAATCGACTACATCTTCCTAATTTACTCGATTACCGCTATGCTTGTATAGGAGATTCAATCTGTTTAAATCGACTACATCTTCCTAATTTACTCGATTACCGCTATGCTTGTATAGGAGATTCAATCTGTTTAAATCGACTACATCTTCCTAATTTACTCGATTACCGCTATGCTTGTATAGGAGATTCAATCTTTTTAAATCGACTACATCTTCCTAATTTACTCGATTACCGCTATGCTTGTATAGGAGATTCAATCTGTTTAAATCGACTACATCTTCCTAATTTACTCGATTACCGCTATGCTTGTATAGGAGATTCAATCTTTTTAAATCGACTACATCTTCCTAATTTACTCAATTACCGCTATGCTTGTATAGAAGATTCAATCTTTTTAAATCGACTACATCTTCCTAATTTACTCGATTACCGCTATGCTTGTATAGGAGATTCAATCTGTTTAAATCGACTACATCTTCCTAATTTACTCGATTACCGCTATGCTTGTATAGGAGATTCAATCTTTTTAAATCGACTACATCTTCCTAATTTACTCGATTACCGCTATGCTTGTATAGGAGATTCAATCTTTTTAAATCGACTACATCTTCCTAATTTACTCGATTACCGCTATGCTTGTATAGGAGATTCAATATTTTTAAATCGACTACATCTTCCTAATTTACTCGATTACCGCTATGCTTGTATAGGAGATTCAATCTTTTTAAATCGACTACATCTTCCTAATTTACTCGATTACCGCTATGCTTGTATAGGAGATTCAATCTGTTTAAATCGACTACATCTTCCTAATTTACTCGATTACCGCTATGCTTGTATAGGAGATTCAATCTTTTTAAATCGACTACATCTTCCTAATTTACTCGATTACCGCTATGCTTGTATAGGAGATTCAATCTGTTTAAATCGACTACATCTTCCTAATTTACTCGATTACCGCTATGCTTGTATAGGAGATTCAATCTGTTTAAATCGACTACATCTTCCTAATTTACTCGATTACCGCTATGTTTGTATAGGAGATTCAATCTTTTTAAATCGACTACATCTTCCTAATTTACTCGATTACCGCTATGCTTGTATAGGAGATTCAATCTTTTTAAATCGACTACATCTTCCTAATTTACTCGATTACAGCTATGCTTGTATAGGAGATTCAATCTGTTTAAATCGACTACATCTTCCTAATTTACTCGATTACCGCTATGCTTGTATAGGAGATTCAATCTTTTTAAATCGACTACATCTTCCTAATTTACTCGATTACCGCTATGCATGTATAGGAGATTCAATCTTTTTAAATCGACTACATCTTCCTAATTTACTCGATTACCGCTATGCTTGTATAGGAGATTCAATCTGTTTAAATCGACTACATCTTCCTAATTTACTCGATTACCGCTATGCTTGTATAGGAGATTCAATCTTTTTAAATCGACTACATCTTCCTAATTTACTCGATTACCGCTATGCTTGTATAGGAGATTCAATCTTTTTAAATCGACTACATCTTCCTAATTTACTCGATTACCGCTATGCTTGTATAGGAGATTCAATATTTTTAAATCGACTACATCTTCCTAATTTACTCGATTACCGCTATGCTTGTATAGGAGATTCAATCTTTTTAAATCGACTACATCTTCCTAATTTACTCGATTACCGCTATGCTTGTATAGGAGATTCAATCTGTTTAAATCGACTACATCTTCCTAATTTACTCGATTACCGCTATGCTTGTATAGGAGATTCAATCTTTTTAAATCGACTACATCTTCCTAATTTACTCGATTACCGCTATGCTTGTATAGGAGATTCAATCTGTTTAAATCGACTACATCTTCCTAATTTACTCGATTACCGCTATGCTTGTATAGGAGATTCAATCTGTTTAAATCGACTACATCTTCCTAATTTACTCGATTACCGCTATGTTTGTATAGGAGATTCAATCTTTTTAAATCGACTACATCTTCCTAATTTACTCGATTACCGCTATGCTTGTATAGGAGATTCAATCTTTTTAAATCGACTACATCTTCCTAATTTACTCGATTACAGCTATGCTTGTATAGGAGATTCAATCTGTTTAAATCGACTACATCTTCCTAATTTACTCGATTACCGCTATGCTTGTATAGGAGATTCAATCTTTTTAAATCGACTACATCTTCCTAATTTACTCGATTACCGCTATGCATGTATAGGAGATTCAATCTTTTTAAATCGACTACATCTTCCTAATTTACTCGATTACCGCTATGCTTGTATAGGAGATTCAATCTTTTTAAATCGACTACATCTTCCTAATTTACTCGATTACCGCTATGCTTGTATAGGAGATTCAATCTTTTTAAATCGACTACATCTTTCTAATTTACTCGATTACCGCTATGCTTGTATAGGAGATTCAATCTTTATAATGAAACAATTTTTACGGATTTTATCGCGGTTTATTAAGATTTTTACAAGCCCGACGTTTCGGATACTTTACAGCAACCATGGTCACGGGAGGACTGAGGTGACAGATGTCGTAATGTTACAAAGTTATTCGAAACTACCCTATGATACATCATTATTTTAATAAGTCCTCTCTACGCAGAAAGTGCTAACTGCATCTTTAATCTGTGGCATATTATGCTTGGTTTTTGATTTAATTATTTTAATAATGGGATCCCAAGCAGGTGGCAAGAGCCAGCCATCTTCTCTATTGAAATTTGGATGATTTTTAATTACAATAGCCTCGCGGATCATCCTTGGTTGGAATCGGTGTTCTTTAGCGAGTATCTGTGGTTTATCAAATCTAATATAATGGCGAGCTTTGTCTAGACTATGTTCACAGATTGCAGACTTAGTGTAGCGACGGTGTTTTAAGTCAGCTATATGTTCTTTAACGCGAGTTTTAATTGATCTTTTGGTTGTTTTAATTGATCTGACAATGACAGCTCACGCGCAGTTGTCAATCTGTCAAAATGTCATTTAGACAATAACACAATAAAAGTTTTGGAAAAGGGATTAAATTTCGCTGTTACACCTCGCAAAATCCCGTTCGAAGAAATAATTTGTAACGTTGAATATTGTCTGTCGATAAATAATATGAAGAAGGAAGATTCGGAGGCCATCAGACAAGATGTATCGTCAGCATTACGACGAAGTTCTGTGCCGAAACTAAATCTTCCCCGCGAACAATACAAAGCGTTAATAAACCTACGCAACAGACGAGAATTAACGGTTCTTCGTGCGGATAAAGGTAATGCAACGGTTGTGATGGACACGTCAGATTACAACGATAAAATTCAACAACTATTATTGGATGGAAGCACTTACACAGATCTCAAAGCCGATCCAACTAACAAGGTCTTGAAAATCACCAGTGACCTTATAAAGAAGCACTCCAGTTCATTGAATCTAGACGTCAAATCATTAATTCCTTCTTGTCCAAAGCCACCTAAACTGTATGGGCTGCCAAAAATACACAAGGCTAATGCTCCACTACGTCCAATTGTAAGCCAGATCGACTCACCAACCTACAGACTGGCTAAACATGTTGCCCATGTACTTTCGCCACTGCGTGGACAAACCAGAGCACATACACGGGATTCATACCACTTTGTTAATGAGATCAAACACCTACATCTCAGCAACAATGAAACTATGGTTAGTTTTGATGTGCAATCACTCTTTACATGCTTACCAGTGGAAGATTGCATTAATATTGTATCAAGAAAGCTAAGAGAGAATGACATGCCAATAGAATATGCAGAACTTCTAAAACATTGCCTGACATCTGGCTACATGTTGTGGAATAACCAGTTCTACCAGCAAGTAGATGGCGTAGCTATGGGCTCACCAGTATCCCCCGTTGTTGCCGACATATTCATGGAGGACTTCGAGGAGACTGCTCTGCATACCTCACCAATAACACCCAGGTTCTACAAGCGGTATGTAGATGATACTTTCACAATATTGCCATCTGATAAAGTAACCATATTCTTAAACCATCTCAATTCCATCAATACTAAAATTCAATTCACAATGGAATTGGAGGCAAATAATTCTTTAGCTTTCTTAGATGTATTAGTTATCCGTAATCCCAATAACACCTTAAGCCACACAGTGTATAGGAAACATACCCATACGGATAGGTATTTAAACGGCGAATCAAACCACCATCCAACACAGTTAGCTACCGTGGGTAAATCTTTGTTATAGAGAGCACAAGGGATCTGTGATGAGCAGCACCTGGAGACCGAACTTCAACATGTCAAGCAAGTACTGCGTGACAACAAGCTTCGGGTACCGCGTGTCCGTCACAGTGAACGTGTGAAACCAGCCACCGTCGAGCGAGTACCTGCTGTGCTACCGTTTATGAAAGGCGTCACTGACAAGATTGGCTTCATCCTAAAGCGAGCTTCTATAAAAACTTATTTCAAGCCGCCTAAAAAGATAGGTCAATTCTTACCATCTGTCAAGTGTCATATACCCTTACAAGATGCAGGAGTATACAAGCTTGATTGTGATTGTGGCCTCTCTTATATAGGCCAAACCAAAAGATCAATTAAAACTCGCGTTAAAGAACATATAGCTGACTTAAAACACCGTCGCTACACTAAGTCTGCAATCTGTGAACATAGTCTAGACAAAGCTCGCCATTATATTAGATTTGATAAACCACAGATACTCGCAAAAGAACACCGATTCCAACCAAGGATGATCCGCGAGGCTATTGAAATTAAAAAACATCCAAATTTCAATAGAGAAGATGGCTGGCTCTTACCAC
The DNA here is from genome assembly GCA_963853865.1 of Helleia helle. NCBI lineage: Eukaryota > Metazoa > Arthropoda > Insecta > Lepidoptera > Lycaenidae > Helleia > Helleia helle. The sequence continues at coordinate 1,595,387 of OY971425.1, read as the reverse complement.
CTGCTTGGGATCCCATTATTAAAATAATTAAATAAAAAACCAAGCATAATATGCCACAGATTAAAGATGCAGTTAGCACTTTCTGCGTAGAGAGGACTTATTAAAATAATGATGTATCATAGGGTAGTTTCGAATAACTTTGTAACATTAGGACATCTGTCACCTCAATCCTCCCGTGACCATGGTTGCTGTAAAGTATCCGAAACGTCGGGCTTGTAAAAATCTTAATAAACCGCGATAAAATCCGTAAAAATTGTTTCATTATAATGAGTGAAATTCGCGCAAACATTAGAAAACAAGATTCAATCTTTTTAAATCGACTACATCTTCCTAATTTACTCGATTACCGCTATGCTTGTATAGGAGATTCAATCTTTTTAAATCGACTACATCTTCCTAATTTACTCGATTACCGCTATGCTTGTATAGGAGATTCAATCTATTTAAATCGACTACATCTTCCTAATTTACTCGATTACCGCTATGCTTGTATAGGAGATTCAATCTGTTTAAATCGACTACATCTTCCTAATTTACTCGATTACCGCTATGCTTGTATAGGAGATTCAATCTTTTTAAATCGACTACATCTTCCTAATTTACTCAATTACCGCTATGCTTGTATAGGAGATTCAATCTTTTTAAATCGACTACATCTTCCTAATTTACTCGATTACCGCTATGCTTGTATAGGAGATTCAATCTGTTTAAATCGACTACATCTTCCTAATTTACTCGATTACCGCTATGCTTGTATAGGAGATTCAATCTTTTTAAATCGACTACATCTTCCTAATTTACTCGATTACCGCTATGCTTGTATAGGAGATTCAATCTTTTTAAATCGACTACATCTTTCTAATTTACTCGATTACCGCTATGCTTGTATAGGAGATTCAATCTTTTTAAATCGACTACATCTTCCTAATTTACTCGATTACCGCTATGCTTGTATAGGAGATTCAATCTGTTTAAATCGACTACATCTTCCTAATTTACTCAATTACCGCTATGCTTGTATAGGAGATTCAATCTTTTTAAATCGACTACATCTTCCTAATTTACTCGATTACCGCTATGCTTGTATAGGAGATTCAATCTTTTTAAATCGACTACATCTTCCTAATTTACTCGATTACCGCTATGCTTGTATAGGAGATTCAATCTTTGTAAATCGACTACATCTTCCTAATTTACTCGATTACCGCTATGCTTGTATAGGAGATTCAATCTTTTTAAATCGACTACATCTTCCTAATTTACTCGATTACCGCTATGCTTGTATAGGAGATTCAATCTTTTTAAATCGACTACATCTTCCTAATTTACTCGATTACCGCTATGCTTGTATAGGAGATTCAATCTGTTTAAATCGACTACATCTTCCTAATTTACTCGATTACCGCTATGCTTGTATAGGAGATTCAATCTTTTTAAATCGACTACATCTTCCTAATTTACTCGATTACCGCTATGCTTGTATAGGAGATTCAATCTTTTTAAACCGACTACATCTTCCTAATTTACTCGATTACCGCTATGCTTGTATAGGAGATTCAATCTTTGTAAATCGACTACATCTTCCTAATTTACTCGATTACCGCTATGCTTGTATAGGAGATTCAAATTTTTAAATCGACTACATCTTCCTAATTTACTCGATTACCGCTATGCTTGTATAGGAGATTCAATCTTTTTAAATCGACTACATCTTCCTAATTTACTCGATTACCGCTATGCTTGTATAGGAGATTCAATCTTTTTAAATCGACTACATCTTCCTAATTTACTCGATTACCGCTATGCTTGTATAGGAGATTCAATCTTTTTAAATCGACTACATCTTCCTAATTTGCTCGATTACCGCTATGCTTGTATAGGAGATTCAATCTTTTTAAATCGACTACATCTTCCTAATTTACTCGATTACCGCTATGCTTGTATAGGAGATTCAATCTTTTTAAATCGACTACATCTTCCTAATTTACTCGATTACCGCTATGCTTGTATAGGAGATTCAATCTTTTTAAATCGACTACATCTTCCTAATTTACTCGATTACCGCTATGCTTGTATAGGAGATTCAATCTTTTTAAATCGACTACATCTTCCTAATTTACTCGATTACCGCTATGCTTGTATAGGAGATTCAATCTTTTTAAATCGACTACATCTTCCTAATTTACTCGATTACCGCTATGCTTGTATAGGAGATTCAATCTGTTTAAATCGACTACATCTTCCTAATTTACTCGATTACCGCTATGCTTATATAGGAGATTCAATCTTTTTAAACCGACTACATCTTCCTAATTTACTCGATTACCACTATGCTTGTATAGGAGATTCAATCTGTTTAAATCGACTAAATCTTCCTAATTTACTCGATTACCGCTATGCTTGTATAGGAGATTCAATCTGTTTAAATCGACTACATCTTCCTAATTTACTCGATTACCGCTATGCTTGTATAGGAGATTCAATCTTTTTAAATCGACTACATCTTCCTAATTTACTCGATTACCGCTATGCTTGTATAGGAGATTCAATCTTTTTAAATCGACTACATCTTCCTAATTTACTCGATTACCGCTATGCTTGTATAGGAGATTCAATCTTTTTAAATCGACTACATCTTCCTAATTTACTCGATTACCGCTATGCTTGTATAGGAGATTCAATCTTTTTAAATCGACTACATCTTCCTAATTTACTCGATTACCGCTATGCTTGTATAGGAGATTCAATCTTTTTAAATCGACTACATCTTCCTAATTTACTCGATTACCGCTATGCTTGTATAGGAGATTCAATCTTTTTAAATCGACTACATCTTCCTAATTTACTCGATTACCGCTATGCTTGTATAGGAGATTCAATCTTTTTAAATCGACTACATCTTCCTAATTTACTCGATTACCGCTATGCTTGTATATGAGATTCAATCTTTTTAAATCGACTACATCTTCCTAATTTACTCGATTACCGCTATGCTTGTATAGGAGATTCAATCTTTTTAAATCGACTACATCTTCCTAATTTACTCGATTACCGCTATGCTTGTATAGGAGATTCAATCTGTTTAAATCGACTACATCTTCCTAATTTACTCGATTACCGCTATGCTTGTATAGGAGATTCAATCTTTTTAAATCGACTACATCTTCCTAATTTACTCGATTACCGCTATGCTTGTATAGGAGATTCAATCTTTTTAAATCGACTACATCTTCTTAATTTACTCGATTACCGCTATGCTTGTATAGGAGATTCAATCTTTTTAAATCGACTACATCTTCCTAATTTACTCGATTACCGCTATGCTTGTATAGGAGATTCAATCTTTTTAAATCGACTACATCTTCCTAATTTACTCGATTACCGCTATGCTTGTATAGGAGATTCAATCTTTTTAAATCGACTACATCTTCCTAATTTACTCGATTACCGCTATGCTGGTATAGGAGATTCAATCTTTTTAAATCGACTACATCTTCCTAATTTACTCAATTACCGCTATGCTTGTATAGAAGATTCAATCTTTTTAAATCGACTACATCTTCCTAATTTACTCGATTACCGCTATGCTTGTATAGGAGATTCAATCTGTTTAAATCGACTACATCTTCCTAATTTACTCGATTACCGCTATGCTTGTATAGGAGATTCAATCTGTTTAAATCGACTAAATCTTCCTAATTTACTCGATTACCGCTATGCTTGTATAGTAGATTCAATCTTTTTAAATCTACTACATCTTCCTAATTTACTCGATTACCGCTATGCTTGTATAGGAGATTCAATCTGTTTTAATCGACTACATCTTCCTAATTTACTCCATTACCGCTATGCTTGTATAGGAGATTCAATCTTTTTAAATCTACTACATCTTCCTAATTTACTCGATTACCGCTATGCTTGTATAGGAGATTCAATCTTTTTAAATCTACTACATCTTCCTAATTTACTCGATTACCGCTATGCTTGTATAGGAGATTCAATCTGTTTAAATCGACTACATCTTCCTAATTTACTCGATTACCGCTATGCTTGTATAGGAGATTCAATCTTTTTAAATCTACTACATCTTCCTAATTTACTCGATTACCGCTATGCTTGTATAGGAGATTCAATCTGTTTAAATCGACTACATCTTCCTAATTTACTCGATTACCGCTATGCTTGTATAGGAGATTCAATCTTTTTAAATCTACTACATCTTCCTAATTTACTCGATTACCGCTATGCTTGTATAGGAGATTCAATCTTTTTAAATCGACTACATCTTCCTAATTTACTCGATTACCGCTATGCTTGTATAGGAGATTCAATCTTTTTAAATCTACTACATCTTCCTAATTTACTCGATTACCGCTATGCTTGTATAGGAGATTCAATCTGTTTAAATCGACTACATCTTCCTAATTTACTCGATTACCGCTATGCTTGTATAGTAGATTCAATCTTTTTAAATCTACTACATCTTCCTAATTTACTCGATTACCGCTATGCTTGTATAGGAGATTCAATCTGTTTAAATCGACTACATCTTCCTAATTTACTCGATTACCGCTATGCTTGTATAGGAGATTCAATCTTTTTAAATCTACTACATCTTCCTAATTTACTCGATTACCGCTATGCTTGTATAGGAGATTCAATCTGTTTAAATCGACTACATCTTCCTAATTTACTCGATTACCGCTATGCTTGTATAGGAGATTCAATCTTTTTAAATCTACTACATCTTCCTAATTTACTCGATTACCGCTATGCTTGTATAGGAGATTCAATCTTTTTAAATCTACTACATCTTCCTAATTTACTCGATTACCGCTATGCTTGTATAGGAGATTCAATCTTTTTAAATCTACTACATCTTCCTAATTTAATCGATTACCGCTATGCTTGTATAGGAGATTGAATCTTTTTAAATCTACTACATCTTCCTAATTTACTCGATTACCGCTATGCTTGTATAGGAGATTCAATCTGTTTAAATCGACTACATCTTCCTAATTTGCATTGGCTCCATTTTGCGAACAAAAAATATATCATACTCTGGTTTTGTTTATTTTATCATTACCTAAACGAGAAAGAAATTAGGGGTTTTGTAATTCTAGAAGAATTAAACCTTTCATAACCATGCTTGGCGTTCATTGAGTTCGGCAGTGGACGGATAGAGGCTGATGATGATAATGATGATGTTAACTTTGCTAACATGATATGGATGGAAAGTAAAGTTAAGTAACAAAGTAGTAAAGTTTTATAATATGACAATATTATCACTCTCAACGACGTATATTATCTTCTCTTACAAGAACAATAAGTAATGTACTCTGTATAAATCATCATCGAACTACTGCTGCGTCCGGGTCTCTTCGAAATCAAGCGAGGAGGGTGTTGGGCCAAAGCCATGCACTGTCTGGCGAACGAAAACCTACACAATCCAAATAAAATAATCTTACTTATACATTGAGCTAATACGAAAAAAAAGAGAAAATAATTTCGTGATCTCATATCAAAATATACGAGAGATCCAAGTCAAAAGCCCCGGTCGCCGCGCCGTGTCGCAGCTCTTCACCAAATTTATGCACATAGCTTAAGACGAGGGCACTCTGTCACGGTGGCGCGTGAAAAATATCACATCCGCGGAGACGGATTTAGTTTTTTTTAGATGATTGTACAATAAGTTTTTTGTTATTGTTTTAAGCGGTGGGATTCACGTGTGCCGCGCTTTCGTCTGCATGGGTACCACCTTGTTTCTCCCGTGAAACAGCTTTGCTGTGTTACGGAAAAGGAACGGACAAGCAGTGTAATTTATTATCTTACGATAGCTGCAACTTGTGAATTAGTTGCCTGGGCTAGTTTCAGGTTTACTTGTTTATGTTTATGGGTGACGCTAACCATTTAAAATCGTGTAGCTCGTCTGCTGGCAACTATGGTCATGGGAGGATGTAATAGGACGAGGACTCAGTCCTACTGTGACCATGGTTGCTGTAAAGTATCCGAAACGTCGAGCTTGTAAAAATCTTAATAAACCGCGACAAAATTCGTAAAAATTGTTTCATTATAATATCAAAGTTATCATACGGCTTTAAATATAATACGCGAGTGAATCTGCAGTCAAAAGCTAGTATTTATAATTTAAATCCTTATTCCATCTTATCAATACGTTGTTACTTACTCGTACGTTGCTAGATAGATTAGACACATAGATTGGCCACAACCAGGATTACAAAGGCAAACGGGCATTCAAGCCACATGATGGTAAGTGATCAGCGTCACCCATGAACATAAACATAAACCACTGCCTGTCTTGCCCTTCTCTCCGAAACAGAAAAGGTGTTTCACGGGGAAACAAGCAAGATGGTGGTATCTATGCCACCTGCAGAAGCCTTTTATAATAGTAATTAGTTTCAGCGTAATAATTTACAATCTTTTAATATTCATCCGGTAGGTACCACACCAAATGTGAAGTAACACAGTTATAATCTTCATAATTTCCAAACATTACATAAAACATTCAAAAATACCAAAGGTATAAAAACTCAAACTAAAAGCTATCCATGAATATCAAATTTTCAGACAAACAGCACAACTCTTGAAGTATAACCCGCGAAACGGTTGGAATTTACATGAAACATTTTAATATCAGCCCCCTACCCACCTGCCCTTTTTCTCACGGAATAAAAGTGCCTCAAAGTCGTGTTTGATGCCTTCTTAAACCCGTTATGCCTCTTTTATGTAAAACCAAAAGTATCACTTTTTATGACCTAAAATATCGTTATCATCTTCAAGGTATAATACAAGTTCCATGGAACTCGTATAAGAAAATGAAAAATGGAATTATAGAAAATAAAATTTTGTAATTTTGAAAAAAAATAAAAAAATTGATAAAATTACGTACGTAAATAAATCCGATTTTCATAGCGTCATCAAATTGCAATGTTTATCGATTGAAATGTTAAATGCCTTCATTAGGTCCTATTAAATCTACACTAGAAATCGTAGTAACTCAACAAAAAAATTATTTTACTTTGACTCTTTACTGTCATAGACAGTAAAGTTCTAGAAAATTCTTTTAGGCTACTTCTCTTTTAATTTAAAAATTTATTACATAATTACATGATATTATTAATTTCAATGAATCATGTACTGTATAAAAATAAAAATAAAAATACTTACTGGTATAAAACAAAAAAGTAAAACATTCTCAATTCAAAAAACATTCCATTTGATTTTCCGAATACAGATTCAGAATATAATCTGCACTGTGACGCACCTGTTTTTGAATATATTTTAAAACGGTCCGAACTCAAAATTGAAATGCAAATCTAACCCTGTCGGTTATAAGCTGCTAAGCGACCCCCGCTGTTTATTTTGATTGTATTAATTAAAACTCGAATCCCGAAAAGTTTTATTAAGATTAACACCTCTTTTCTTTCATTACGCCGAATTCATGTTATTTAGAATATTAAAGACCTGTTTTCCAACAGCATCAAAATCAAAGAGATTCTATTATTATGTTCGTCAAAACATCTGTTTTAATAAATATTAATAGGTTTAAAAATATGTCTTTATTTTAGTGAAGACTTTTGGCCACATAAAGAAGAGGAGACAAAATGACGCAAAATCTAAAAGTAATTTTGAATGCTAAGAAAAGATTTCTATTTTATAAGTGACCAATCAATAGAAGATTTTAAAGAAGTACAATAATTAGTATGACAACATATTTATGATATTATATAACCATTATATAATATCATAAATATGTTTGAACCGTATGTTGATTCGAAAGATTATCTCACAAAAATTTTTAGTTACTCAAAAAACATTTTAGTGCTTTGCATACATGGCTTCGTAGCTTAGACACAAACTTAAACCTAACTATTTTATTATTATATTATAGTATTGTAATATAATAAGACAAATCAAAGACATGTGAATTTCAAATTGTAACTGTATCAAAGATTACAACAAAAACAAAATGGCCGACATTCCATCGTCGGATCTTTTTACATCCAGCCAGTATTTTTCGTCCGAACGCAAAAATAGAAGGCGAATATCACTCAATGCCCCGTATATTTTTAAAGGTTCCACTCTCGTTCTGTTTTTATCCTACTTGACTCCTAATGTGGTGAATTCATACATGAACAATTGAGATCTGGTGAGTTCTTGGGTGGGGGGTAGGGGGCTTTCTTTAGGAGGGGGGAGGTGTCCGCGTCAGACTTAGGGTCGTCCTACATCGAGAAAATACATTCGGGCACATCTTTGATATATTGTGTAAGTTGAACTTTTTGTGTTTTATTTACCTTTTATATACTTAAAACGTTATTTTTTATTTAATTTAGGGCAGGTACATTTGGTGGCAAACCTTGCCCAATTATATATAAGGCTTTCCTTCGTGCCAAGTTGAGTAGGTGTCGATGCAATTTCCAAACCTGTTTACCGGTAATTATTGCCTGTCGACGCCATTATTCGGAATACACTGAAGATTCTTCGTATGTATCTATGTTTGTATGTATATATGTATGTATGTTTCCGTTCTCAGCAGTCACTAATCACCATTATTCACCATTATAATCACCTTACACTATGTTTCTTCTAGTATCATCATCATTCGTCATTCACGGTTACAGTTTTAAAATAGTATGAGTCAATCTAAGAATAAATGAGATTTAACCCTGTAAAATGTTCACAACCAAAGCGTAACGTTGTTACGCAATCGTTACAAAAAGCTCTAAAGCGACCTGAAAGCCACAATGAGCTTTAAGCTTTCGTCACCGGCTTTAATGAGACCGGTCTCATTATTCATGCCACTCGGGTATCATCCGACGGACTTCAACGTTGTCTCACAAACTGTTTATGTATGACAATAACCTAGTAACAGCTTCGGAAAATAATGGCTAAATAAGATGGATGATATTTGAAATTTATTAAAATAATAGTATCTACTCCACAAATGATTTGTGATGATGATGATGATTTTTTATATCATAGGAGGGCAAACGAGCAGTCGAAGATTTAGGCTACAGACGCCCATACATATATATCTGCACAACCAGAGGTTATGCAGATGTGTTGCCCTCCTTTTCCTATTGCCCCAATGGGCCACCGGAAACTCACAAACCACACGAAACGTGACAGCATAGCTATCACTTGACGCCGGTGTTATGTGAGTACCCAGCAGCAGTAGAGACCCAGCTCGTGCCGGCCCAAGTCGGCTGCCATATCAGCATGGCATTACCTCTTACAGAAAGATGACGAATGATTTGAATTAGATATTTGAGACTAGTTCCAAGATAATCTATTTTTATGTCTGCGAGTCTATTTTTATGGGCGACGCTAAGTGTAATATGTATTGTCTTATTAAAAATATTATTATTATTATTATTATATGATAGGAGTTCGTTCCTGAATATCATTGTAAGGCGTAAGTAGTACTCAGGGCTGTTCGAAATCAACGACTATTCAATCCATAATAGACATTCAGCTATTAAACAAGCTACTAGCAGTTTTTCGCAGTTTCATCCGTCCTAAAAAAACTTTTTTCCAAAATAAATTGCCCACAATATCTGTCGATAACAGAGCTATCAAATGCCATAATAATAATAATATGTTGGGACAACTCACACACGGCCATCTGATCACAAACTAGGCAGAGCCTGTAATATGGGAACCAGACAACTGACACAAACTTATGTATTTCTAAATACATACATATAATAGATAAATTACATTACATTAAAAGACACAGAATTTGTCCTGGGTATGGAACATCGAACCCACGACCTTCTGGTTTAGTAGTCACGGCCACTAACCACTAGACCAACAAGCCAGTCAATAATTTTCAGATCCGACTGGTAATTCCGAAGATTAGTGCTTTCAAGCAAAACAACAAATATAATGTTCAGCTTTATTAGTAGGTATAGATATCATTAAATTTCCACTCCTGACAAATTAATAATCTTTCATTCTATCAATTTCAGCTTCCACACAATTATTTTCAACAAAAATACAAAAATTGTCACAGTGTTCTCCCGTGGCGCTGGGAGTCTCATTGAGAAGCGGTGACCTCACGAAAATAAGGCTCCACCCACATTATCATACACTCTCATCCCCCCGCCATTACTGTGATTGCCCACAAGTGGTCACATACGGATATTAATTAACTTTATCCAGCCAACTCATGTGGAAGCGTTTTATGGCCGTTCTAATAAAATTGAAGCGGAGATAAACAATATTGTTGCTCTTATCTGGTTTTCCCTCTGTACAGATAAATATACATAAATAAAGATATACATAAATGTACATAAATAACGATAGACATAAATATACATAAATAACGATAGACATGTATAAATCTATATGCTATAGTTATGAGAAAACTAAATTCCTAATTAATGTTATAATCACTGAAAGAACAATGGCAGAGTTCCATACAACGAAATACCTGGATTTTTTTGGGCGTCTAAGATTGCAAAAATACAAAAGTCCAAAAGATAGCATGCATATAGCACCGCCCTCCTTTCCCACACTGCATATGCGTACACACGCATGCACCACCACTCCACATGCACCACAACCACAGTAAAAGACCACCACCAAAAAATCATTATATGATTGCGGTGCATAATGAGGGCGGTGCTATATGAATGCATATGCGTGCACTCACACATTTACTGTAAAGAGTGCGTGTTTCGCGGGATAATTGATAATTAACATAATATAATTTAATATCTTATATAATGGTTCTCCGCAAAGTAAGGCCTGATTCTATTAACTATCCAAAATATTAAGTCTAACTTTATTTTCGTCAAACCGCACAAGATATCGGAGACTAGCTGTCGCAGATAAAACTGCGAGCGACATCCACATCGGCAGTAATCATTATTTTTGAAACCTATGTAGAAGATTTTTTTTATCGAACAAATTATTTCAAAGACTTCAACATTCAAAATATACAAACAACACCTCTTCATAGTTCATAGTATTATTTATTATTTCATTAACAACGATGTCTATTTAATTGTTTGTGACTTGAAAATGAAATATTCTAGACTTAAAATAGTTAATCATTTTTAGTTTCTCTCTAAAGAGAACAAAGATTGAACAATGTAACATTCGTTGTATAATTCTATCTATGAAGTTCTATTAAGTATTATAATATGCCTTCACCTTCACTGGGTTTTTTGTGAAAAAATATTGTGTACTTTTTTTTTTGTTTTGAACAAATAAATTAAAAAAATATTAAGTATTCGTATAAAGAATTATACAAATACTTAATATTTTTTAAATTTATTAGATAGAAATCTATTAAGATTATTTGGACTGTGCTCAAATTCTAAACCTACGCAGCTCAGATATTATTGAACATTTATTTATTACTATCATAGACCAGGTGAATTTGATGTGCCATTACAGACACCATTGCTCTGACAATATATCATCCAACAGTAACATCCCCACATTAGCATAATATAAAACAATTGCGCCAAAATGATATCTCGGTACTAAAAACCGCGTCTGTCTAAGACGGGCCACTTGTCTGGGGCCGTGATAAATTGACACTAGCGACATCTCTCGTCTGTTACTTATGGCCCCTCCATGTAACAAACTTACTTACATCCCCTTCCAGAAACCACACCAAAAAGATCTCTGTTACTTTAGGGTAGAGTGCTGAGATTTTTAGCCGGGTGATCTGGTTTTTGTCTTGCGGGTAGTTTAACAAAGTTGTGCGCAGTTACTGTCGTATATAGAAATGTCGTTATGTTTTATGACAAAGTTGCGATTTAATTACAGAGGGTTTGTTTAGTTATCTTGGTGGGTTGGTTAATTTTTCCTACTTATGTACTAAGTACCTTTAAATATTTTTCCCGGGTGGGTTGTTTGTGGTGATGATCTTGCATTTTTTTTTCTGCATTGCATTTTTTCGCGAGAAAAAAAAAACGGAACGGCAGGGGTTCTGGTTTGGTTTAAATCATTTACGTAAATCGCTTTAATCAAATGTCTAATCTTTAATAAAAATGTACCAACGATAACTTGCCTTTAAATTAAGAATTTCATTTCAGCAATTCCAACCCAAATGTCAGGAATAGGTACTGCTCAGGTTAGTTTATATTGTTTGAAATATTATTTGCAGAATAATGTACTTTCTTAATTTTAAGTATGCAACATAAACACAACCACAAATCACTGGGCCGGCCATTTTTCATGCGCACCCCGTAATCAATCTTCGCCGTAGCTCCCGACCGCCATTACTTAGTTCGTCCGTTCGCCGCTAGGTGGCGCTTTCTCATTCATTATGCATACTGATGACCCCGCAGTAATGAAGTACGGTTTTCTTAAATTTCGGCTCCGGGATTAGGAATGACTTGATAACGTTGAAGTTTCCTAAGCCCTTCTGTTAGTCACTTGCATAATATCTAAGAATTCTTTTTTATTTCTAAGGAATAGTTTTTGATAATACTTTATTAGTCTTCTAAAAGTTAGGAATGTAGGACTGTGTAACAACTTTTCTTTACAAATTAGCCGTAACCTTTTTTTTATTTATTATTTTTTATTAATTATATTAGTGACCTGTGTCAAATTTTTGAACTTGTCATAAGACAGTCAACGCATTGGGCAGTCAATCCGTGCACTGACATAAAAGGAGTTGTAGGTGTGAAAATTGACCGCCTACTACAATAATTATATCCACATATTTTTAACTTTTAAAATTATAACACGGCATTAAATTTACATAATAAAATACTACACTAATATACAAGATTGGAAAATTTTATACATTCTGAGAATACTGGGGCAGCATTTTAAAACATATTTTTTATTGCTGACCCATGGAAAACACAAACCATCTTGATAAAACCGATACATTGTATACAAAAGCCAGCCAAGTTATTTATTCAATAAACAAAAACGGTATAAAAGCGATACGTGATAAATTACTCCGCAAGTCGATCCATCTTGCTCCCAAATTAGAGGAGAACTATATGCACCCTGCCCGCTGGCCAGGGTAAGAAAATAAAAGGGAATTTATAGATGCCCAGTCCGTTATATTTTATTGTTATTGCTATCAATACGGTGTTATTGATAAAAACGGGGGATACGAATTCTATTATCATATCGAACAATCGAATCATATTCGCTAAATTGACTCGGGTATTTTGTATGGTTTGTATGTTTGAGATTATTTGATGAATCGTCTAAGCAATCGTGGTTTTAGTCAAAATAGCCTAGTGTGGCACTAGCACATATTGTTTTTTTGCATTTTTTTTCTACACCGGCAAGAGGGATTCGCTGTGCCGCGCTCCACCATCTTGCTTCTTTCTGCCGTCAAAGCTTTGCTGTGTTTCGGAGAGAAGGGCAAGACAGTCAGTGTAATTACTGGCACCAAGACTTATCATCTTATGTCTTAGGATATGAAACACGTATTATTATTATTAAAAAAAGTTTAAACGACATCTTTATTTATAGCTATTAGATAAAATGTAATATGACAAAGGAATTTTTAGATGGCAAATTGTAAATCTGAATAACTATTATTAATTGTTAATTTATAATGTGAATGTAAATTTCTGATGACATTTTATTTATTATTTTAGATTTTACTTTTCTTTTTTTTATGTTAGTTGGATAGGCAAACTGGCAAACGTACCACCTGATGGTAAGTGGTCGACGTCGCCCATGAACATGAACTAGTTTACCTGGAACGAGCCCAGGCAACTTATTTATGTGTTGCCTATCCTGAGACATAAGATGTTAAGTCTCGGTGCCAGTAATTACACTGCCTGTCTTGCCTTTCTCTCCGAAACACAGCAAAGCTGTTTCACGGGAGAAACAAGCAAGATGGTGGTACCCATGCAGCCGGGAGCGTGGCACAGCGCTTCCCTCCCTCAATATATAATAATAAAATTTTCTTAAAAATTGCCTTAGGTAAACAGTATTAAATGAAACATTATGGAATAAAACAAATTAATAATGTTTTTGATTGAAATTTGTAATATTTTATATGTACCAATTTTTTATTGTATAATAATCATTTATTCTCAGTATCTTTTCTTAGTCTACACATAAGTTGTGGATGCACTTCTTTTTATTCTAAGTATTTGCACGCTGTAAGCAGAGAATATACGATCGTCATGCTTATATATCTTTTATGTGCCGTAATTTTATGCAAATAAATAATTTTAATTTGAATAAAAACCTGCGATCACATTTACATCCTTACATAATATAACAAATTGCAAAGTATATTTATTTGTCTCTCTGCACTTCTCACTCGCTGTTTGATTTTTTTTCACGCTTGAACCTTGAACTGAACAGGCATATTTGGCATAGAAATATATAAAAATCTTAGGAAGAACAAAGCCAGTCAAAATTATCATTGTAAGAATTTACACGGGCTTAGCAATCAACGACTAGTTAACAAGTCCGTAAGAAGTAGTTTGTTTGTTTTAGTTAGTGTAATTAGTTACTGCTTTATTGGCATTTCCTTTATCACTCCCTAAACCCCTATTTCTCTAATTACCGCATTAGCAAGACCAGCCCCAGCGAAGCCTTTAATCCTATTTCTTATCTTTTACACGCTAACGTCTTCGAATTTACATTGTCTTCCAAAAACCTTAATTTTCACTAGGAGGGAGGCGCTTACATACGTTTTTGGAGACTTAACAGCTTAAATAAACAAATAAAGATTTTGGATTGAAGAATTTTAACCAATTATTTTTTCTGTTAAGAAATCCCGTGGTGAGGTTGCAAGAAGTAGTGTTACTGATACCGGCTGAAATTATTACACTATCATCTATACTACACAAGATATTTATCTATACAGTCATTCATCATTAGCAACCTTTCTCCGTTCACTGCTGAATGCAGGCCCATTTTTTTTCTTTAACGCCGGGAAATGCTCTGAGGCATCCCGACGGGGATGGGGGGGGGACTCCCCAGGTGTGAATGTGGGACTCGCTGCGCCCGAAAGATGGTGAAGTCGACGCAGCCCTACCCATTAAAACGTGGCACTCGCCACCAATGCCGCCTTTGGTGAGGTGCCCCGGATCTATTGAGCAAACAGGGCACCTCGGCAGCTAGTCAGTTCCTCAAGGGACTAACACTACCTCCACAGATGGGTCGTCCCGCAACACAGAACAACCCCTCCCAATGTCGGGTCAATGCAACGGTGTGTTCCTCGCCCCTTGTTTCCTCGTCTTATAAGAGGGGTACAAAGTGCAGCTCCCTCGGTTCAATTTACTTGGCCCAAGGGTGCTGGGTTCACCTTAGGCTACTGAGCCCCACCGCCACGACAAGGCTTGAACCATGGTGGGGAGCGTAGGCCCACTTTAATGAACTTGGTAGTTGAAACCCGTAAGTACTGATTGATGGCACGTTACCTCTCGCTCACATAAAACCAGCGTCTAGTGATAGCTATGCTGTCGCGTATAAATATATGTCGCGCGGGATAGGGAAAATGAGGGCAACGTATCTGCATAACTTTTGGTTGTGCGGATGTCTATGGGAGTCGGTAGTCACCATAGGGCTCTGACTGCTCGGTTGCCTCCTTATGACATAAAAAATATGCCTTTCCATAATGCCAATATAGCTGCTATTCGATCCACTCTGAATCTCCATCTAAATTTATCATACAATTCTCAAAATTTCTAGATTCATTTTTCTCCCAACCTTATTCATGAGAAACGGACAAAACGAAATATACAACTCTTTTTTCTCGTATTGTTTACATTGCTTTCACTTCTTATAGTGAAACAACTGTAAGGCTGTTAAGTATCCGAAACGTCAGGCATGTGAAAACTTAATAAGTCGCAATCCGTAAAAAGTTGTTTCCCTAATTTTCTCATTATTTTATAGTTATTTTCCACGAGTTTTAATAAATATTTCCCCGATTCAGCGTCAAACTTCAGCGCCGTCGTCATAAATGTTGAGCGGTTTATTTAAATGTGGAGATTCAAAAACAAAATACGAGCATTGCGAAACTCATGTACATATTCATGATTTTTGAACCGTTTCCAACAAAATTTCCCGTCTCACAAATTTTCCCAAGGAAATTAAGGAGATTTAACAAAAAAGCTTACTTGAGCTGGAATCAAAGGCTATGCTAATTGCGGTGGGGGCTCCGTAATTACTAGCGACCTCTCTCGGCGAGCGGCTGCACTTGTGTCAATATTTTACCAACCCACACTTTATACTTTATAACTTTTTATAAATTAATGTGTCGCCAAGACAATTATAGTATGCAGTTTTTATATTATACCAGCTGTTGCCCGCTGCTTTGCCTACGTTACCTTTTAGACTTATTGAATTTGTAGCTGTACGATAAAAATTAGCTCAAAATCACGTATATAACATTATGGATCACAGGGCCTTGGTCATAGGCTAGTTCATGGGTCCATAAGTCATAGGGTATAGGTTATATTGCAACCTTTTTGCTCATAAAAAAGCCGGTAGTATAAATGACTGAGGCCAAAGCCCCTTACGTTTCCAACCTTTTCGTTTTTTCCAAATTCCACGTCCAGTCCAGTCCAAACAGATAGAATGTGAAACACCGAATCATCAACGATTAATTATTTATCGCACAATTTGATGAAAAAAATAATGTATCTACAAAACCAACAGATTTAAAATGTTGTCTAACTAAACGCAGTAAATCTCAACGAATAGTCCTATTTAACTAATTATGTAAGTTTTTAGCTTTTGATTTCTGAAACGAATTAAGTTTTTTACTAAATTATTAATCCAAATAATAGGATTTTTTTTCTTTTTTTTCGGATGGATCTATGCTAACGCCCGAAGGCCCTAATGCTACATCGGATTAGTGTGAGCCCATTTGGCTCACTTTTGGTTTGTAAAAGTGGGGGGTTGCCCCCCGCCAACAGTGCAGTCTTCGACCACACAGCCTCCTGGCGTCGGGTTGGAATAATAGGATTGGTGTCAATACCATATTATAGACGGACGCGGCACTCGCCTATACACCGCTAACTCGTTTTTAATTATGCCGATCTTCTTAATGTAAGTTTATTAAAGTTTTGTATATAAAACTTACAACTTTTATCTGATATCGTCTTGAAATATCTCCTTCACCTACCATGAAATGAAGTTAAATCTGTTTTCTCATATCGGTTTGTATGTATGAAGTACTCAAGTCATGTATTACATGTGCATTGCATGTAGTAAGGTAATCTAAGTCAATTTTCCAATAAACTGGCCATAAATAGTCTAAACAACCTCAAACTCTAACAGCATAAGAAACAAAGTAAATTTAAAACAGTCCAAATTGAAATTTACCATCCCCCCATAATGGAGGAGATTTTTAAATAACTGAATATATTGAAGATATTTTTCACAAAGTCCGTCTGTAAGTTTGTTTTTAATTTTGGCGTTTATTAATCATCGCGACGTTCATAATATATTCGGTGTCCGGCGCTAAATTGAAAAGTTTCTCTGTGATTTTAATTCTACCCTCATTTTAATAAAATTTTCTGGGATCCCATAAAAAACTTCGGATATTGGGTTCGTTAAAAAAAAGCGAAATTTTTAATTTTGCGCAGACATTGTTTATATGTATTAAGCAAAACACATCAGTTTAAAAAGTATGTATGAGCATGCAGCTTTAAAAACCTGAGTATCAATATCGTGCTTATTTCTCCCGTGGAACAGCTTCGTATATAAGGACAAAAGAAGAATCTTGAAATAAAAAAGGTACACTCAATTTGTTCTGGGCATATAATACTTACGATTTTTTTATGCCATAAGGAGGCAACCAAGCAGTCGGAGCCTTATGGTGACCACCGACGTCCATAGACATTCACACATCAAAAGATGTGACGATGCGTTGCCTTCCTTTTCCCTATCCCCCCACTGGGCCACCGGAAACTCACAACCGCGACAGCATAGCTGTCACTTAACGCCGGTGTTATGTGAGCGAAACGTAGGTACCACCCCGGTCGTGCTATTTATTATTAACCTAGCTTGAAAAGCTAATAACTCTTGTCTATATGATAACATCTAGAGTATGTTTATAGGGTTATCATCTTCTTAGTCTTTGAGATTTTGGCCGATTTTTCTACTTAAATGTTTCAGATAAATAAGTGCATAATAATGATAAATAATATACCTATATGGAATATAATATAAAATTATTGTTATATTTTTTTCTTTTCGTTTTAATAAAATAAAAGTTTAAATTATAAAACGTCCAACTGTAAGACGATTATTATTTTTTACGGGTTCCATTCAATGGTTTTATAACCCAAATTAGTAATCAAAGAAAGATGTGGGGTGAACAAAAAACTAAAAGGTTGGTAATTTGATTTAGGCAAGCGTTAATATCATAATGATATATTAGTGGAGCGGACGTCGACTAGTCCAAGACAGCGCCATCTATGCTTCTCGAAACTATCCTGCGTCTATAGTTTTATATGTAAAATATATTTGATATTATAAATAAGGTTCACTATGTGTTTTTAAAGTGAGAAGAATGTCCCGTTTTAAACAGCTTATAATATAGGAAAGCAGCTGTTTAAAATGTTATAAGGTTCAGCAGTTAAGAAATACAAGGACAACAACTTGACGCGAACTTTTTATTTTTAAAATTACTAGATATTAAATGATAGAGAATAAAAATGAATTCGTAAAGTTGTTGTGTTAAATAAGCTGAAAAGTTATTTTTCAATCAAAAGTCTAATACACCATTTTATTTGGTTGTTATTTAAATATATCTAGATAATTATGTCAATATAATAATAATAATATCTATGGACGATTTTACACCACGTCAATCTGGTCCCGTGGTAACTTCTCGAAGAACTTGTGTTACGGGTACCAGACAACGGAAATATATTTAATACTTTTATACTATACATATATTTAAGATTTTTATTATATTATACACATATTTAATACAAATCCATGACCCAGGAACACAGAAAACTTTTTTTTTGTTCCCTGGCGGGATTCGGCTTGAGCGCCAACGCGCTAATCATTGAGCCACAGAGAGGTTCAAGGAATATTGAAGGTTCTTAAAGTGATTCCCAAACTCTGTGGCCTGTGTTGCTATGGCCCGGTAAATTTCGTACCTACTCTTCTTTCGTGAACCATTAAAATTATTAGGTAAAACACGTTGTTGTAAGTAGAAGTATACTTGTGTATAACAATCATTAGTTAGAAAGGATGAAGAATGTCTGACTATTTTGTGTCGCCAGTGAAGCTCTCCTAGTATTTATTTAAAATAAGGAGGCAATCTTGCGATCCGGTATTTTTTTTCCGTGGCCCGTGGCCCGGTACCGGGTCGCAACTAGTAACCCAAAGGGGCTAGACTTAACGTCTTAGAGCATTGTATTTTAGACGTTGCTTTTTGTGTAGTTTTAGTCTTAGGATTAGATAACACATCAGTCAACTTTAAAATTATAGTAATTCATGCCTGTAAGTTGGTCTATAAAATTTAGATATTTCAATTTTTATTATATATTTGTAGTATATATTTTTATTATATATTTTTATTATATAATTTTATTATGCCTGCAACAACAATCATAGATAATACACTTTAAACAACAATGTCTTGTACATTTGACAACTTCTATGCTTTCTGGCACTAGACACTGTTTTCCAAAGTCCCAAAAAAAAAACGAGTTTTATTTATAATTTTGGCATTAAATAAGCACCTAATCAGCAAATTTATAGCAAAAAATTTTCAGTTCTGCTCACCTTACGATGCCAGCCTTACAGACGTTCGTAATTCATTATTGTCAAAAAACTACTTTGAACCACAGGTTAAAGGAACCTGAGCCGGGTAAAGTAGTTAATAGGTACGTCAGTTTTTATAATTGGCTACATAAATTAACTATAACTATAATTGCAAAGTGTTATTTTTTAATATTCAAAGTCAAAATTCTTTTAATAACTAATGTCAATTAAAATATTTCACTTGAAATTTGAATGCTCAAAATTAACTTATTAAATTATTATGATAAGACTGATAAAACTAACGTGGCAAATAATACGTAAATACGTAGATACACGTAAAATTGATCAAATAAGTATATTATAACTTTGTTAAAAATTTACATTTGAAAATATTTATGATTTATTCAAAAAACGTATTTTAAACTACTTTATGAAACATTTTTACTGGAAAAAATATATTAATGTAATTGATTAAAAAATTATATGCAATTAATTAGAATGAAACAACTTTTTACTGATTTTCTCGTAGTATAAATTTTTTTTGCATTCCCGATGTTTCGGAGACTTTACAGCAACCATGGTCATGAGCTCACGTGGCCTCAAAAATTTGTTTCATTATAATGACTAAAATCCGCGTTATAAGAATAACATATTGGATACATTTTTTTCGTAATTTTATCGCTTTATGGCAACTATTATAATTATAAAAATGACCTAAACAACAATTTATCAGTGAACGTATCAATAATGGTAACATTGTGATCGGTGTAATTATTTTTTTGCCAAGACCGCACCGTCGCACATCGGCCCCGATACACGCATACATTATCATATATTTCATAACCACTGAGCGAGGGAATAAAATTAGACGCACATGGGCTTTTTTAAAACAGTTGTTTTCACTTTTTTATCATATTCAGCTTTCCAACGTAACTAAAATAGCTGTTCAATTTGTAGGTTTAAAATTGTTGCTGGTATTTACATGCATGCGTTTGGGCTAAAACCCAGCTATATTTTGTGTGAAATATATTTTTCGGTTACTTTGAGTAACCATGGTTACGGCGGCACTGTGACCATGGTTGTTCAAGCCTTGTGGCGGTAGGGCCCAGTAGCTTAAGGTGGACCCAGCACTTTGGGCGGAGCAAATTAAACCAAGGGAGCTGCTCTTTGTACCCCTCTTACAAGAGGGGCAAAAGATAGGTGGGACAAGGGGCGAGTATGGGAACCTCACCCCATTGTACTGTCCCGACGCTGTGTCCACCTTACCATCTTTCGGGCGCAACGAGTGTCACATGGTGCCTGGGGAGTTCTCACTCCCCCGCGGGATGCCTCCGATCATTTTCCGACGTAAAATAACAAAAAATAAATAAAAAGGACATGACGTGCATATGGTTGCTGTAAAATGCAGTTGGGCTGTTCAGTCTCTGACCTTTTGTGACTACAATAATAGCTGGAAAGTATTCCACAAGACAGGAAAAAAATCCTAAAAAGTTATTTTATTATAATAAGTTAATTTAAATAAAATAAATGTTCCCTTAAATATTACAAAACAAATTTTGTGTGTATATGTTTTTTTAGAACAAACACAGTTATCACAAAAAGAACATACGGTTTAACTGGTGAGTGATCAGCTGTACACTCCTACTACAGGGTCTGCAGGTGCCTTTCAAATATGAGTACAGTTTACAGCACGTTTGTACATATACTTTTTTCTTTCTTCTCCTATAACTGATAGCTGTATGTACTATAGCCTGCTATCAGTAGTAGAAGAAAGAAACTTGTAGGTTACGTGCAAGCTTGTCGTGGTTAAAAAGGTATTCGGAACGTTCTTGTTAGTATTGCCATTATACACGTTGAAAGCTTTATACTGATAGTATAAGGAGACAATAAAAATGTTAATATCGTGAGCTATCTACTGACTGACATAAATGAAGTTGTTGTTATAAATATATTGTATAGCCTGACCAGAAAAAAAAAAAACCCTCGCCATATTGCGTAAAATTTCGGAACTATTTTCTGTATGGACGATACTATATTATTGTGTTGTCGTAAAAAAGATAGTGGCGACACCAAATCAGAGATTATATATTTCTGGTCAGATACAATCTTAATTAAAGCGAGTGAAGCTGAGGGCGACATCTAGTTATATGTATAGTATTTGATGACGTGTGAAGCAGAACAATCTCTGCTGAAGACGGCTCAGGTTAGATGGAAAAAATGATATCGACCTGTGATGTTGGACCCATTCACAGGTACAGAGTATGACAACAATGTAATTGAAAGTGTACGAAGGTATGTGAAGTCTATATTTTTTCTGCCCAGAAGATCGAGTTGAAAGACCAGCCAAATACTTTTAATGGGCTCACCTAATAAACTTTTAGTGACCTAAGTCTCACAATACATACCTTTTTTAGTAGACTATTGCCGGCACTAACGTTATTTTTAGTTTCTATTAACAGTCAAATTAAACAACTCTAAAATCTGCACAGTTTGGTCGCTTATAAAAAGTAAGTATTGCATCCCCTGGTTTTTTAAAGAATGAAAGAAGAAGCGGTTAGTCACATCGAGGTATATGGGTGAGTTCAGCTTCAAGTATTCAGGTATTTTTCGCTTAGGAATAGATATAGATAGATAGAAAACAGAGTAGATATAAAAATAATAAAAACTTATTTTTAATATCGACTTCCTTATTAAGATGATTTTTATCACATGGTTCTTATAGTAATTAGAACATATTTCAATATTTAATAATATAAGGTTCTGCTATTCGATAACAGATGGCGCCAATACATATACCATGAACACTTTTATCGTGCTTAAAAGTTACAAAGAAACAGATAACAGTCGATGCAATTCATTATTATCAGCTATTTATAGTTGATTTTTTAGTTGAAACAATTATGTAAAATGACACATGACTCAATGGGAAATAAAAAAAACTTTTTTATACAATATCTATCATAATATTATAATAGTAATAATCTTTATTCATTATCTATTCCTAATTTTCTTCACATTATAGTAAACCTACATTGATAAATTTTATGCAATTGATAAAGACGTCAAAATTTCAAACATATACTCCTCCGTTCCTCGATATTAAAAAATCATGTCCGTTGATAATGTAAAGGTATATTGTCATTAGGCGTTCGATCAAACAGATAGACCCGGCACGCGAGCTAATACACGCAAATTTATTCCAAGTAGTAAGCCACGAATGAATAATAAACGCTGAGAATACACATCGGTACATTTTTATGGTGTATGTAAACAAATTATATTTGGAAATTGGGTTAATGTTCGTTTATTGATGGGCGGGAGTTAGATGGTATTAAAAAAAACCCAATTTCAATAGAATTGCTGTTTTTCAGTAGAAAAGCTGGTTTTTACCGTATAAATGGTCCTATTATGAATCTAATAATTAGGAATGCTTTTTTTATAGCGTAGGAGGGCAAACAAGCAGTCGAAGCCGTTTGGCGACTATCGACGCCCATACACGTTCGCACAACTAAAGATTATGCAGATGTGTTGCCCTCCTTTTCCCTATACCCATGGCCCATGGGGGGGGGCACCGGAAACTCACAAACCGCAGGAAAGCATGCAAAGCAGCATGGCACTACCTCTTACAGCATGGCACTACCTCTTAAAGCATGGCACTACCTCATCCGATACCGATGCCGACATATCGGCGATACTCGAAATTTGCCGATATATCGGCATCGCCGATATTTTATGGCCGATTCAACGATACTTTTTTATTTTTATTTGATCCGAAAAACTTAAGAATACTTTGTTTTTTAAACAATAATCTCATTAATGTTAATTTTAATTACTAAAACTATTAACTATTCTCAACCTGTCTATCGTTTTTAACAGTTTTATTTAGATTTTCCTGTAATTTGTTCTTTTTATATTTATTAAAGAAATAAACCTGACTTGTGTTTTATTTATTAAACCTTCATTTTTGAATTCAATAGGCATATCGATATCGGTATCGCCGATATTTTTATACCGGTATCGATATCGTATCGGCAAAAAGGTGTATCGTGATATCACTAATAATAATAAAAAAATACATATTTTTTATAAATTAAAATAATTAAATAAAATTTACCGATTCAAGACATCACTTGCAATCGACGCAATTGGACTAAATCAATTATGACAATATTAATGGTATATAAATAAATATGTGACACTCGGTCGTCTGACACCTCTTTAATGTTAGTCATGGACCTCTCAAAATCAATTTTGGACACCTTGGTTTTGTTGTTTCAGAAGCGACTTGTTCAGGTGATGATACTGATAAAAAAACGAATGTATCCCATTGAAATCTCGTCTAGTTCCTTAGCTAGTTAAAAAGATTTTTATGTAATACCCCGAATCGTTTAGGCTACAAAGCATGCCAAATTGACATATTATCTATACATCTATACCTACAGATAAATAAAATTGGAGCGTCTGTTTGTAATATCAAAATTACTGCTTTTTATTGAATGCATATAGATGTATACACGGGACATATATCAGACAGACAAAAATTGTAAAAAAGCCTTTTTTACAATTTTTGTCTGTCTGTCTGTCCGTTTATTCCGGCTAATCTCTGAATTGGCTGGGCCGATTTTGATGGGACGTTCACTGGCAGATAGCTGATGTTATAGGGAGTAACTTAGGCTATAAAAATAATCATCATCAATCCGCATACGGCTGTAAATCTAAGTTAACGCGGGCGAAGCTGCGGGCAACAGCTAGTACCTATACACAATATACACATACTGTAAGAGGAAGTGCCATGCTGCTTTGCAGCCGAATTGAACCGGTACGACCGGGGTGATACCTTTCGCTCACATAGCACCGGCGTCAAGTGACAGCTATACTGTCCCGCTTCGTGCGGCTTGTGAGTTTCCGGTGGCCCATTATAGGGAAAAGAACGGCAACGCATCTGCATAACTATTGGTTGTACGGATGTCTATGGGCATCGGTAGTAGTCTCCAGTATAGATAGGTAGTTATGACACAAAAAAATACATACACTTGTAAAACCATCGTCTTTCCGACGCATATGTAAAATGACAGTCGGATCTCCAATAGATGAAGCAGCATTACTGCAATATAGTACTTGATAACGAACCGCTGACGAAGAATCAAGAAAGAAAGCTTTTAGAATTAACCACCCATTTCCCCAATCTTCTCTCCACCAATAAAGTAAACTATATGAGGGTTTTAGGATAAGTCAAAGGTGTCTTTTTCTGGAGGATATTTTAGGGGATTTGCCGAAGGTTCGATGACAATCAGTAAAACAATAACGGTTGGTATCAACAGAAGGCTCGTTCCGCAGGGCGCGCCTATAAATATGCATGAGCAAACGAAACGTACACATGCTAGTCCTCCGTGGGAAGTTACCGTTGGCGACCGTTTGAGATTTCAGAAGGTTTTAACGACCTTTTAACAACAAAAAAAAAAAGAAGAAAACAATTCAACTGCTAAAAAAATGATATATTTGTCATGAAAATCACGCAAGTAGTAGTTAATTAACAATATAACATCTGGTATTTGGTATTATATATTTATAATATCTACCCTTATTATATATCCCACTGCAAGGCACGGGTCTCGAAATCAGGGTTGTTGGACCATAGTTCACCGATGCACAGGCCCAATATGGGTTGTTGAACTTCACTCACCTTTAAAGACTTTTAATCTCATCAGGCATGTAGGTTTCCTCACAATGTTTCCTTCACCAGAAAGCAAGCGATGGTTTCATGTTCAGGTGCATATACAAATTAATAAAAACCCATTTCAAGGCATCACACCCGAATGTCAGGATCGAACCTCCACAATAAGACCCGGCTGCGGTCGGCGCAGCGGGTCATCGCGGTAAGAGTGATCCGGGGGTACCGTACGGTTTCGTGGGCAGCAGCCACTGCCCTAGCCGGTGACACCCCGTGAGAGCTCGTGGCGGAGGTTCTTGCCGAGATGCACTCCTATGTCTCGAATAGGAGGTGTCTCGGTGAGACCCTTACGCTGGACGGGATCCTGCTGGTTCGCCGACTAGGGCAATAGGCGTTAATGCGGAGGTGGGGGGAGGACCTGGCGCAGCAACCGTATGGCAAAAACCTGACGGTTGCTTTGCGCCCGGTCCTTGAGCGGTGGATGCGCCGTTGCTTTGGTGAGTACCTGTGCCGGACGGCCCACAGGGAGCCGTTGACAGTGTGTCACGATTGTGGCGCGGCGGTGGACTCAGCCCAGCACACACTCGAGGTGTGCCCGAGATGGGCGGCGCTGCGTCACAGTCTGACATCAGTCATCGGAGGGGACTTGTCTCTGCCGAGCTTCATCTCCGCGATACTCGGTGACGACGAGTCCTGGACGGCGATGGTCTCCTTCTGGGACATTACTGCGAGGCAGTAATGTCCCAGAAGGAGGTCGACGCGCGGGTGAGAGAGGAGGCCGCCGACGAGGCCTTCTCCCGCGGGCGACGAACGTTGGTGCGTAGGAGGCGCTATTGATTGCGCCTTCAGTAACGCCCCTGTGTTCGTGTCGGGCTCAGGATGGGAACCTGGGTCTGTATGGCACGACGTCGTGGGGACTGCTTAGTAGCGGCCGGGCTGCAGTCCCCCCCTACGAGGAGTAGTCTGGCCTTTGGGGCCAGCCTATCGCTGAGGTGATCCTGTCCGTTGCCTGCATATCCGGGACCCTCAAAAAGCGGCTGAAGGCGCTCGCAGTGGTTTTAGTTAGGGTGGGCACTCCCAGGTGCGAGTCCCACATTGGGTCAGGATCTACCCGAAGATCCTGGCTGCATCCATAAGGATTTCCCTGCGAAAAAAAAATAAAAAAAAGGATCGAACCTCCACTCTCTCTGATCTCTCACTCAAAAGACCGAGCCCATACCTACTAGACTACTGCCGCTCACTATTAAGATTGATATTGAGACATAACAAATGAAAAACGATTTACACCGGTAGGAGGGATGTGCTGTGTCACACTCTCATCTGCATAGTACTATCATCTTTCTTGTGTTCCGTGCTTTGCTGTATTTCGGAGAGAAGGCAGGCCAGCCAGTATAATTACTGTCACATCAAAATTATTTATTACATATCATAATAAATTGTGTAACAACATTCCCATATCTTCGTATGTACTTTGGTACGATGATGCGCATTGTACAAACATTTCGTATCCTTGAAGCCTCATAGTAGTAGAATCTAAAAGTAGTTCTACAAGTATTGAGCTACCTGGGTGTATGTAGATTAACGTCGTAGGACGGCCGCCCACTTCCTGGCTGTACTATCAAACTAATAATAATAAAACCAATAGTAATTTTAAAGTGTGCAAACATTTTATATAAGAGAGGACAAACGGACAGTCGGATCACCTAGTGTCAAGTGATCATCGACGTCCATAGACACCACACCAAAGGATTAGCAGGTGCGTTGTCTTTTTTTCCCCCACCATGGTTCAGGCCTTGTCGTGGCGGTGGGGCTCAGTAACCTAGGGTGAGCGGTGCACCTTGGGCGAAGCTAATTGGGCCGAGGGGGCTCTTTGTACCCCTCTTATAAGAAGAGGGGACATAAGAGCAGGGCGCAAGGGGTAAGGATGGGCACCTCACCCCATTGTACTGTCCCGACGTTGGGATGGGTTGTTCTGTGGTGCGGGACATCCCCTCTGTGGAGGTGGCGTCACTCCTTTGCAGGACTGACTAGCCGTTGAGGTGCCCTGTTTGTTTACTAGATCCGGGGCAGCTCAACAAAAGCGGCATTGGTGGCACTCGCCGGGTTTTAGTGGGTAGAGCTGCGTCCACTTACCAGCTGTCGGGCGCAGCGGTCCCACATACCCGCGTGGGGAGACCCACTCCCCCGCTCGATGCCTCAGAGCATTTCCCGGCGTTAAAGAAAAAAAAAAGGTGCGTTGTCTTTGTATGCTTTAATATGGAGGTAATAAGTGGTAAATGTCGTTGGCAATGCTCTTCTCAGAGTAGTATTAGTAAGCTAGACTAGTAGTAGAATAACTTACTGAACGCCAAGTTTGATCTATGAGTACCAGACCTTATTGTAAGACCCGGCAAGTAACTGGTGTTCGTACCCTAAAACCACAGTGTCTTCAACCACTTTTTGAGGGTCCCGGATCTGCAGGCAACAGGAGCAGCTCAGCGACAAGCTGGTCCCGTCGAAAGACCAGACTAATCATCGTAAGGAGGGATTGCCCAGCCGCTACTAAGCAGTCCCCGCGATCTCGTGCTATACTGGGCCCAGGTTCCCATTCCGAACCTGACACGAGCATAGGGGCGTTACAGGGGGCGCATTAAGTAGCGCCTCCTACCTTGTGTGTTTCCTATGAAGGTGCAAAATGTTAGTAATACGTCTTGTCCTCCGATAACACTGCTTGGTAAAAGAAAGAACGACTGTGGAACCCAAACATCGCATTCATGAGTATCCTATATGCACCAAAATAATCCGTGCTACTGGTGCTATGAATAGATAATAATTTTAAACATAAATAAATAATTATTTCCCAAAAATCACACCACGTTAGCCTAGTCACGTTGTAAGTTCGTGAGGGCTTGTGTTACGGGTAATATAAATGGAAATAAATTCAAGAAATGTGCATAAATACATATAGGTATACTAGATAGAACGACTATCTCCATGCTGCGACCGGTCCTAGATTCGAGGCCGTCTTGGCGTTCACTAAATAAGGTCTACGTCCAGGCATAGGACACAACAAGATGATGATGATTATGACATACATTAGACGGGATTTGAACCCGCTACCGTTGTGTCGTCACCTGACAACTAGTCAAGTAATGGGTATACATTTACACGTGGTCAAAATTGATATTCATCATATGCTGGCGAGTTCCAGTTTGAACTTATGAATAGTAGCAAGCTACTTAACTAATGTAGAGGCCGTTTCAGTGAACCAAGGAATATTATGCAATTCAAATCAAAATTAAATCTTCGTTTTATAAATTTTATGAATCTGTATTAGGCTTTATAATTGCCATCCTCACCATGGTTCAGGCCTTGACGTGGCTTAGGGTAAGCCCAGCACCTTGGGCGAAGCTAATTGAGCCGAAGGGGCTCTTTGTACCCCTCTTATAAGAAGAGGGGACAAAAGAGCAGGGGGCAAGGGGCGAAGACGGGAACCTCACCCCATTGTACTGTCCCGACGTGTTCTGTGGTGCGGGACAAACCCTCTGTGGAGGTGGCGTCGGTCCCCTGAGAGACTGACTAGCGTCGAGGTGCCCTGATTGCTCATTAGATCCGGGGCCAAAGGCGGCATTGGTGGCACTCGCCGAGTTTCGCAGGGGGCAATGGGTGAGGATGGGAACCTCACCCCATTGTACTGTCCCGACGTTGGGAGGGGTTGTTCTGTGGTGCGGGACAGCCCCTCTGTGGAGGTGGCATTGGTCCCTTGCGGGACTGACTAGCCGTCGAGGTGCGCTGTTAGCTTAACAGATCCGGGGCACCTCACCAAGGCGGAACTGGTGGCACTCGCCGGGTTTTAGTAGGTAGAGCTGCGTCTACTTACCGCCTTTCGGGCGCAGCGAGTCCCATATACCCGCCTGGGGAGACCCACTCACCCGCGGGATGCCTCAGAGCATTTCCCGGCGTTAAAGAAACAAAAAGGCTTTATTGCCATATTCAGAAACCTAATATTTTCAAAGGATTCTTTCTTGATCTATCTGTATAATAGAAATATGTTATGTTCTGTACCCATAAGACTCCACTCCCCTTTGAACTGTGAATGGTAGACAATAGAAAGTTTCAGTATCTCCTGTGGCCGCTAATAAAAGAGAATACATATAGTTACAAACATTCTTCATTTTAATTGCTGAGGCAGCATGGATATAAAGTTTCGGAAACAATACGAAGCTATTTGGCGGAAGAATTAGAAATGATGGTGGTACCCATGTAGACAAGCGCGTGGTACCATGTTATACAACGTTTGTGTGGTAAAGCATATTATAAAGTAAAAGATTTCATGGAAGATACCACACCCTGGGAATAAGGCGTTCCTCCCGGGCATTTCAAGATAAGATGTTAAAATTGTTATTAATATATATTATTTGAAAAGATTAGTTCCACTGAGTTTGTTTCGCCGGTTCTTCTCAGTGGGCTTACTTTGGAACCGGTGGTAGATTAAATTGACGTTCAAAAAGATACTGTATTAGTACTATTTTGAATAAAAAAAAATTGATTTTGATTTTGATTTCATGCACCCTCCGGTAAGGCTGATTTTCTGTATAATGTACGGTGGCAGGAAACGATGGGAGTCTAACTTGCACTCATAGCATTTTTTTCTATAGAAGAGGGGGCAAACGGATAGTCGGTTCACCTGATGGTAAGTAAAGAGCGACATCCACAGACACCCGCTACACCAGAGGATTAGCAGGTACGTTGCCGGCCTTTTAGATATGAGTATGCTCTTTTCTTGAAGGCCTCTAAGTCGTATCGGTCGTATTGTGCAATTAGACAAACATAATATATAACCTAAAGAACCACATCGCCTATAGTGTGTTCTTCCCTAATCCGAAACCAAGGCTGAAATCAATGGTGGCGTTACATGGCACGCCACACATTACACGGCATGCCCGGTTTAATTGATCTATGTGTTTGTGTGTTATTACTCACGACAAGTTACAATGTCGTTTACATACTCGCACCATGGACGATTGTTATTTCTCTTGTGTCACGCGAAAAAAACGATTTAACTGTAGTTAGTATTGTTATATTAGCTATTACCATACTTTTAATTGCTGTATGTTTTGAAACGTTTGTGGTTTATAAGTAAGTTATTTATTATCATATCGATATTTTTGCCTGCCTCATTGATGATAAACAAATCAATAATTAGCTCCTATTCAAGATATTAACTAATTACCTATTCATTACCTACTCAAGGATAGGTGATGAATAGTTAATGATAGTATCTCCATAGTTCTCTTCTTAACACCTAATATACCTTTGCAACAGTTGTCCAAAATATGATCCTTTGAACAAACAATAGAAATAAACTTAATTACGTAAAAAATTGGGAAGTTGAGATGCATGTAGCATGTGATTACGTTATATTATATGTAGTAAGAAAATATTGCAAGATTAGACTATAGAAAGTTACCTAAATGTTGTATAATAGACATGAGGATATATTTTGTCAGAAAAACAAGTAAAAACAGATTTAACTACTTACATATAATTAGTCTTCTAAATTAACTTCTTAACTCAACTACTCAGATAGTCAGCCAGCCAAGCCAGTTCAGATATCCTCATGTTGTAAGTGCTTGTTGGTTTAGTGGTTAGTGACCCTGACTGCTAAACCAGAAGGTCGTGCGTTCGATCCCCACCCAGGACAAATGTTTGTGTGATGAGCAAGATTTCTTGTTCTGTGTCTGGGTGTAGTTTATCTATAATATGTATGTATTTAGACATATATAAGTATATTATATCAGTTGTCTGGTTACCATAAGAACAGGCTCTGCCTAGTTCAGGTGGCCGTGTGTGAGTTGTCCCAACATATTATTATTATCATTATCATATCTTTCTGGTCTTTCCTAAATGGTCTCTCAATTAAGTGCTCCAGTAATATATTACTTCAAACTCCGATCTCCGTAAAAGTGCAACTTTAACCTAAATATTTACGGAAAGCATATTATGTCTGTAGTAATCTCTCACCCCAAGTAGCATGTCACATATTTTAGAAAAGTTAGTAATAAGCGTCATTTAGTCGATGACCAATATTCTTGGAGAACGTATTACAACATATCTATAGTGATCACCTTAACTTTTATTAAATTTAAACCGCGTATTTGGAAAGAGTCTAAAGTGCCAGCCACTAGTATTTAGTAGAAATTCAACTTCAACCTACACGTTTGTAACATATTACAACACGCCTGCAGTGTGCGCTAGCCGCAGGTTGTCTGTTGCAAATTATTTATAGTTTAGGTGGTACGAAGTAAGCAGTGACAAGTAGACATACCGGGGAACAGGTAAAAAACAGGTACGGAATAATTATAACCGGTTATCTAACTAGAACTCAACAGGACAGAATGTCTAACTATTTTATAGGAATGTTAGGAAATATTCTAGCTCGTTAATTTTATAGTTAATTGATAACTCGAGATGTTGTATGCCTTTTGATTGTCCTAGATCTGCGTTTCATTTTTGTGCCAGGAACGGTGTGTGCCAGGTACCGATAAGAGTCCCATCACTATTTACTTTAATAAACAAATTCGTGAGTGTTTGTTATTATATAATCACCTTTTTAGTTGTCAGGTATCAGGGTAGTTCCTGACCCTATGCGGGACTCACACTTGAGCTGTGTATACCCAAACTAAAACCACTGCGAGCATTTATAATAATTCATTTTCACAATCTGGCTTTTCTATAGCCTCCTAAGATGGTGAAACTTTATGTGAGAGAATTTAGCTCATAACTTTAACAGTGAAAGTCTTCATGCATACCATTTTTATGTTATTCTTTTCTGTGTGACCTACGTGCTAACATATTATAACACAAGCTATAAAATTCAGCGAAAGTACACACAAAGGTCCGGTATGTATGTATTTGGATTGAAATCGAATGGAGATGGGAGGGTCAGTTGTCTTCCCACTATTTGATCACGCAAAAGCCGAAGTCGGCTGCGATGTGAGCCGTCTTGATGGTCATTGAAAGTGGCCAGTCGTGGACACAGGCCGATAATGATGAATACAGGCTGATACTAAAGGTTTATTCAAGCGTTCATGAATATACACAATATTCGATTTATCTAATCTATTTTTTTCCTTTAGCTCAATGTAATAGAGTGATTTTTTGTTTTTTACAAATAAAATAATTATTATAGCAACTTCGATGTGTTTCGAAGGAACTTACTAAAACCTATAAGATATGCAACGCGTAACTTACCAATCGAAAAAACATGTTTTTTCCATATTTTGACCCTAGGGCCTGCGGCGGTTGCGCGTGCGCACGGAAGGAAGTGCGGCGATGGCGCGATACATACATTTGAATAAATTTGCGCGCCACCGACACCGGTGCATATGCGTTACTTTTTGAATTCGACAAATATAAAGGAAAGTCGTTTTGTATTAGTTAGTGTACACTATTAGGAGGTGATAGTTGTGATAATGGAAGTACTTTTTTTGACCCGTGCATTGTAGGATTATCGTTTTGTTAGGATTTTTACATTACCGACGTTTTGGTTTCCTTAAACCACGAACATGACATAATAGTAAAGGTGGTTTTACTATAATTATTGATATTATCGTAAACATTAGAAATCTATAATGTAATGTGATATAATGTATTATATTCACATTACGTACATAATTATAATCGGTATATTGTCTCCTGGTTTTTCCTTGGACAAAAGCCAAAAAAATATTCATCTAGGTCATAGGACGCCCGCAAGGAATGGCTGATGATGATGATCTACACTTATATAATAAAAAAGTATTTTTATAGCATACGAGGGCAAACGACTTCTTGGCGACTATTGACGCCCATACACATCCACATAAATAGAGATTATGCAGATGCGTTGCTCTCCTTTTACCTATCCCCCCAATGGGCCACCGGAAACTCACAAATCGCACGAAACACGACAGAATAGCTGTCAATTGACACCGCTGTTATGTGAGCGAGAGATGCCACTCTGGTCCCCAAATCGGCTGCAAAGCAGCATGTCACTGCCTCTTACAATGCTTGTGAGTTTTAATGTACCAAGTAAGACTCCTAACAGATCATCCGATTTAAATAATTCTTTCGCCAGTATAATACTGCAATATCTCTGATATAATATATAAAATAATCATCATCATTTCAGATAAGGCGTGTGAAGTTACGGCAGCTAGTCTAACAACTACAAAATAAATAACACTAGTTTATCATAGTACTTCGCTCATTAAAACAGCTTTCTATAAATGGTCTTAAAGCATTAGCAGTTAACAGCTTATAAATCAAACTGACAAGCAATTTATAAAGAAAAATTATATAAATTAACAATTATTAACTTGGATATTATTACTTTCAAGGACCCATTCCTTCGTAATAAATCAAATATCCCTTGGTAAGTAATATCTTGTCCGTTTATGGCTATCGATCTCCAACTAGATGGAAGCATGATATCGAGTAGATAAGTCGGATGCGAATTGACCATCTTGAAGTTAGTTCAAAAGGACCAGACCACTAAATATTCCAGTCACAATGCTTAATATAGCTTGAGATAAACTCATATCTAGAAGTGATAGAGTTTTGTATTTTACATACTTACTGAAAATATATCAGTGGGGGGCATGTTGAGTCTCTCTCTGCCTTGCGTACCACCTATATTCTCTGCTAAACAGGCTTTTGACAGGAAAGTGGTACCTTTTTTTTGGTAATCGCAGGGAAATGCTATTAAGCATGTAGCCAGGATCTCGGGTAGATCCTGACCCTATGTGGAACTCGCACCTAGGAGTGCCCTACCTATCGCAAAAATTATAGTAATATAGCAACAAGGTACTTATGAAATTGTTACAAGCACCTGCAAATTTGACTTTACAGGCCCCCTCACGCGTAAAACTCGAAAGTGTCTCATTACGTTATACCACAGATGTCTACACGTCAAATATGTTCACGGGAATACAACCTTTATGTTATGGTTACTACCGCGTCAAATCCCATGAACCTCTCATTTGATGTTTACGACTATTTTCCGAAGCGCGTCACAATTGTGTAGTGAGACGAAAAATCGATTACTTTTTACTTTGTATCGACAGGTTTGATATGAGGAGGAAATAAAATACTTTTAATATTATTAGAGTATATTAACATTTACGCAACAGCAACCATCATTGCAGGATCCCCCTCCCCGCGGAGGAGCGGGGAGTCCTCAGGCGGATATGTGGGACTCGCTGCGCAAGAAAGATGGTAAGGTGGACGCAGCTCTACTAACTCAAACCCAATTTGGATAAATAAAATAGGAAGTATCTTTAATTTAGTTAATTAAACTTAAAAACAATTATAATATTAAACATGCCAATTTAGCTTTTCCAAATTATCTATAAAAAAATTAAAAAAAGAAAATATATTTTGAGCTCAAAATATATATTTCTATTAGTTAATTGACTTTATTATAGCCTGTACCAGACCATATTTAATTAATATAAAATACAAAATCATATACAGTTATTTTCAACCCACAATTTCTATAAAAACGTAATTAACATTTACAATTTTCCTATAAATAGTCTGTATTTGATTAGGTCATTGTCATCGAAATTAGTTGTTTTATATTACGTCATTATTTAATGTGAGTTGAGGATGACCGGCAGTCAAGCTAGCTGACGGTAATATAAACTTCTGTGGATTCCCCAGGGACAGCAATGTGTAAGACCTAGGGCACAGAACAGGCAAGAAGTTAGACTTTAAGTCAGTAATTACACTGCCTATTCTGCCCTTCTTACTGAAACAGCAGAGTTTCTTCATTGAAACAATAACAAGGCATTTGCCGGTGGGAGGTAAGCGCTGTGCCGCGCTCCCGGCTGCATGGGTACCACCATCTTGCTTGTTTCTCCCGTGAAACAGCTTCGCTGTGTTTCGGAGAGAAGGGCAAGACAGGCAGTGTAATTACTGGCACCGAGACTTAACATCTTATGTCTCAGGATTGGCAACACATAAATAATCCCTTATATTAATAAAACCTTAAAAATATAAACATATCGAGAAGCTTAAAATAAAATTACAAATACTAGTTTTTTTTACAGATCCATACTTTTTTTGTAAAACACGTCACATTCACAGGCTATAAACTATATGTAACATATATGTTCATGGACGACGTCGATCACTTACCATCAGGTGGTACGTCTGTCAGTTATCCAATTAACATAAAAAAATAAGACGCGACGGTTCAAAACGCCATTCCAACCTCATTTAATAATTAGGAGTGAATTTGGATCTTTCCATTAAAAATGCAACTTTCAACTGAACCAAGCAATCAAAAACTTAATACACTTGAAGTAAAATGTTAAATAAAAGGAATTGTCTTTGAATACAGACAACTTGGCAAGATGGAGGGTTGGTCTACCTTCCAACTATATGAGACAACAGACACGGAGATCCGTGCCGCCTAAATAGCCGGTCTAAATTGCACGTGAAAGGCGGATGATCGCCCGTCTTGGCGTTCATGGATAGATGTCTACGTCCAGTGATTGAAATGTTGTTAGTGGTGATAGACTTAGTTTGGCACACTTGACCAAGCTGGTCGATACCAAGTGACCTTTTATACCTTACAAAACCGCGTTTACCTGACGCACTGGTGCGTCACGAGAACTTTCGCCAACGTCGTATGTAGGTGATGACATTTTTTGGTTAAGCGTTAGAATCCAAATGAACTTCAAGCTATAACAACTACTCCTTTTTAGATATTATCGAGAAAAACGCACGGTCTAAAGGTTAAGGAGTTATACAAAAAAACTTTCCTGTGCAGAGTAGCAAGGACATTTAGCAGAAGATAAAAGCGGGGTACTCAATGAACCCCACCATAGTTCAAGCCTTGTCGTGACGGTGGGGCTCAGGAGCCAGAGGTGAACCCAGCACCTTGTTCGAAGCCAATTGAACGAGGATGGGAACCTCACCCCATTGTACTGTTCCGACGTTTCGAGGGCTTGTTCTGTAGTACGAGACTACCCTTCTGTGGAGGTGTCGTCGGTCCGTTGGGGGACTGATTAGCCGTCAAGGTGCCCTGTTGCTCAACAAATCCGGGGCACCTCACTAAAGGCGGCATTGGTGGCCCTCGTCGGGTTTTAGTGGGCAGATCGTGGGTGGACGCAAAACCTTACCATCTTTCGGGCGCAGCGAGTCCCACATACTTGCCTGGAGACTCCCCCCTCCCCCGCGACTTGGGTGACTGACAAACTGTTGAGGTTCCCTGTTGCTCTAGATCATCAGATCCGGGGCATCTCACCAAGGGTGGTGGCACTCATCGGGTAAGTGGGTAGAGCTGCGTCCACTTTACCACCTTTGCCTGGGGAGACCCACAACCCCGCGGGATGCCTCAGAGCATTTCCCGGCGTAAAAGAAAAAAAAGTATATAACGCACTGTAAGCCACGCATGCAGGATGCGATTACTGATTCTCTCTTCTTACATGGCTAGAACGACGATGGCTCGTTTCGGTTATATTTTGTAAATCTTCATGGAGTGGAATTATTCTATCTTCATGGAGTGGAATTATTCTATCTTCATGGAGTGGATTACTTTCTGCAGCTCCTTTTTACTTGCACAGCTTCATTGTAAAATTCCTATATCGTAGTACCTGTGTGAGGTATGCGTAAACTAAATTACTTTATAACGACAAAATATCCGACATATTATAGTGACACAGTCTAATCTACGCAAACGAGAGAGCGGCACTGCGCATTCCTCTTACTTGTAATTTGGTATGTGAGTCAAGCATAAAAACCGGATAGAGTAGTAATGTGAGCTATAAAATCCGGAAACTGATCATTGATTTGTCACTGACGTAATAGCAATTCAACAAAGCAGCAAGTATTTACGTCCAATTGGCTAATCATCCATACCGAGTGCAGATCCGGCGCAGCGTTGCAGCACAAATTTGGTGGAATTTGTTTTTATACAAAACACAGCATTACTACTCTATTCCGGTTATATGCTCGATGGTACATAATTACCATTGATCCAGCAGCACCGCTGTATTTATGGCGGCTGATTTAATGGTCATGATGATGACCAGTGTGTAGGTATTTTCACAAAATAAGCCCGAATTGATAGAGAAACGCTATCGGCAAATCCGGGTGTTTCGTGAATACAATTAAAGCGATCCGCACAATCCGGGATACGGAATTATGAATTCCATGGGAAAGGCGACAGGTGGCACGGTAATCGCGGGCTCGCATCATACCGGTACAGTATTGGGCATAGAGTGGCCTCTAGATGCGACGGGCTGGAGGGAGTCTATGCCTACAAGAAGGTTATTGAACCCTTCTTTTGTCATGGTCAATCAGCTGGATGTAGTTTTTTCTTTTTCTTTTGTTAGTTGGATAGGCAAACTGGCAAACGTGCCACCTGATGGTAAGTGGTCGACGTCGCCCATGAACATAAACTGGAACGAGCCCAGGCAACTCTTTATGTGTTGCCTATACTGAGACATAAGATGTTAAGTCTCGGTGCCAGTAATTACACTGCCTGTCTTGACCTTCTCTCCGAAACACAGCAAATAGTGGTTCAATTGCTCCAATATACAAATGCGATTTTAATCTCGAAGATTTTACACATTTGGATGTCTGTCTCGGGTAATAGATAAAGATTGATCAATATTTCGTCGAGGTGCCCTGTTGCTCAACAGATCCGGGGGGGGGGATCACCTCACCAAAGGCGGCATTGGTGGCACTCGACGATTTTTAGTTGGTAAATCTGCGTCCACCTTACCATCTTTCAGGCGCAGCGACTCCTACATACCCTCCTGGGGAGTCCTTACTCCCCCGTGGGATGCCTCAGAGCATTTCCTGGCGTAAAAAAAGGATAGGCAACACGTGGATGAGTTGTCTGGGCTAGTTTTTACTTGTTAATGTTAATGGGCGATGCCTCTCACTTAGGATTAGATTCGTCTGTCCGTTTGTCTATACTGATATAAAAAAAGAAAATCATAGGTACAAGTATAAGAAATGTTTTACCCACGGCTTTGTAGAAACAATTATGGTTGCTGTTTTTTCCTGTATTTTATGTATAGTCGTTAAGAAGATAAGTTAAGTGTTTTGTCACTTTAGCTTGATAACTTTACCTTCTCGTCTTTCTTAAAGTACATAAAAGAAAGATTTTCTTTTTTATGTCGTAAGGAGGCAACTGAGCAGTCGGAGCCTTATAGTGTAGTCACCATAAGGCCCCGCATACACATCCGCACAACCAAAAGTTATGCAGATGCGTTGCCCTTCTTTTCCCTCACAATGGGTCACCGGAAACTCACAAACCGCACAATAGCATAGCTGTCACTCGACGCCGGTGTTATATGAGCGAGAGGTACCACCCCGGTCGTGCCGGCTCAATTCGGCTGCAAAGCAGCATGGCACTACCGCTTGTAGTAGGCCAGTAACTGTGTTCAAGCTTCTTGTTAGAACAATATTATATATAATGTAAGTTTGTACCACATGTCCCCTCTGCGTCCCGATCCATAAGTGACACTAGGTATAACGTATAGTATTTGCTCAGGTCTACATGAAACAACATGCAGTAGATAGCGCCCTATAGCTATTGTTTTTGTTGGGTTTAGACACGGTTCGGTTGGTTTTTGTGTTATATTCATGTATCTGTGTGATGATTCATTAATTGAAACAAAAACTGAGATTTTACCTTGGTATATTTTTATAATAAATAATTAATGATCAAAATTATACAAGATTGCAATGGTAATTTATTGTAGAAAGGATACTTTTTCTTGTTTTACTTACACCACGTTTTTTTCTTCACTATAAAGTACAACCACGTGGTGGTCTAATGAAATATAATGAATATAATGGATATCCACGAAGACAATCTATGAAAGTAGAAGGTGGACTGTCACTCCGTCTTCTCAGAACTCCATTACATGGATATATCCCTGTTCATATCAGAATACTAATATAGAGACAACAAAGTACAAAGAAACTAAAACTAAAAACCTTCAAAAATATAATATAATAACTAAGATATATTATTAAAAAGGCCTCCATTTAGTCAAGGTTCTGAAGATACTGGCAGCGTTCCCCCTTTGAATTGGTAGACTAATTCTTTGTCCGAGGTAGCTGCCAGCTCTTCGGTCCCCCGTGATGTCGACTATCCTTTTTGCTATTTCCTTAAAAAGCCTTATAGTGATAAGGCCCCACGAACCAAGGATCGCGACACCGAATGCGACAAAATCTCTGTTCATCAATTTCGCGTGCTGTTAATGTCGATGTATTAATATTACTTGGGTAGATGAATTGGTAGACAAATCTCGGTTACGACCAGGTTTACTTGCACATGTACATAAAATAGTTCACAGTTCACTCGAGACTAATACTGTTCACCCAAGACTAGCACAATTTACCTGAGACTAACACAATTCATCTGAGACTAACACAGTTCATCCGAGACTAGCCCTCTTTGTTCCAGACCTAGACTAATCCATGCGGTACCTATTCTTTTATTTCGGTAACACTAATTACACTATCTGCACTGCATAAGCAAGTATTTAAAAAGGCAACATTCAAAATGCATTTTTACACATGACCTTATCTCAAGTGAACTACTCCAAGCGTCCTGACTGGTCGTTACAACAAAACGTCTTTTTTCAGTTTTCACCACATTAAGATTTTTACATGTCCTACAATGGTCAAGAGACAAACTTTAGGAACCAATATAGAACTGGTTATTGCTATCCATCAGTTTACTGTCGGTAATGTCCTGTATTAGCTTTCATTTTTGATTATGTTCTAATCAATATACTAACAAACTTATGTAGCCGGTAGCCATGGGATATGGTTCACCCCAAAGTAAATGCTGTCACCCCCGTTATATGACAGGATATGCGGTCAGACGAGCGGCCAATGGCAGCCGCCCCTCCCGGAAGTCTCTGTAATAAACGAATAGCCATTTTAGCCAAGCCGTCATTTGGATTATGTCTTAATTACCGAAAATTTTATGTTTAACCGTTTTAAATACTCTATTTTTAATTACGTTAAATGGATGTATGAAATGGGAGGGAAGTGGAATAACGATTATGAAATAAGACTAAAATGAATGGAGTGGGTGATGAGGTAACACACATCATTGTGGGTAGTTTATAGCTAGTGCAATTATATTAGTAAGATGCTTTTAAAGCTCAAGATTCCTAGAATAGAGTAGCCCAACTCTGATTTTTATTTGTTGGACATTTCATCGATTCCTCTTACAAAGAGGTACCTCTCGCTCACATAACACCTGCATCAAGTGAAAGCTATGCTGTCGCGTTTTGTGAGTTTCCGGTGGCCCATTGGGGGGATAGGGAAGGGAGGCGGCGCATCTGCGCCGGCGGCCTTGGTTGTGCGGATGTGTATGGGCATCGGCGCCGTGAGAGTCCGACTGCTCGTTTGCACCCTGATGACATAAAAAAGAAAATCCTTGTATAGAACTATCTCAGAGGCCTTGCCATGCCTCTCTTCAGATCTATTTTAAGTCAGACTGTATAAGCGTTACGTTTACGACTGATTTTCTGGTAAACAGGGAGGTATATAGTGTAAAGTAGAAAGTATATAGTTAATTTTTTATATAGTTCATTAGACCACGTACTAGGGCGGAGTAGATGCAGGTTGGAAAACTTCACACATCTTCAAAGACTTAAAATATTGTCTTTAGACATGCATGTGTCTATAATGCTATTCTCCAACTAGGTCTAACGCATATGTATCCTCTGATTCCAAGGAGGAGAGCCGTGCTAGAAGTGGGACTTACAAGAGTCGCCGCTGCACTAAATAACTAAATAACTTAGCAAAAAATTATTTATCTTCCAAACAAAGAATGGTATTCTTAGTAATAACTAATCATACCAATTATCTGACGCAAAAGCGCAGTTTTTATCTTTTAACCTAGATATTATTGTCGAACAAAGGTTTTTCGAAATTCTAAATATAAACAATGTTGTATACATATCTATGTGTGTGTGTCTGTGTGTGTGGTGACAGTACCAGGTATTGTGGCGCGGCCGGGCGCGACGTAACTCTTTCATTTCACGGTCGGCGGTGCAGGCAAATTGGTACACAGGCCACGGGCCAGTCCCTTTACCTATACCACTATATCATACGTGATGGACACACGGCAATGGAATTTTAATAGTATTAATACTATAACTGATGCTTATCGTGTTTGTTATTTCATAAGATATAAACAGCCAAAAGGCAAAGGATCGGCCGTCTTGGCATTAATTGAAGGAGACCTATGTTCAGCAGTGGACGGATAAAGGCTGATAATAATAATAATAATAATATCCTATGGACGCTTTCACACTATGTCAATCTGGTCCCGTGGTTAGTTCTTGAAGAACTTGTGTTACGGGTACCAGACAACGGAAATATATTTAATACTTTTATACTATACATATATTTAAGATTTTTATTATATAATACACATCCATGACCCAGGAACACAGAAAATATATTTGTTCCCTGGCGGGATTCGAACCCGCAACCTCCGGCTTTAGATTGATTAGATCTAAACTAAAAAAAACCTTATTTGATAATATATCAAATATATAGATTTAGGCAGACATTTTTACGAATTCAAGCTATAAGGACATTATAATATGTATGGGTATCCTCATCCTGCGTATTTCCTCAAATTGGCACGGAGTGTGATAACTGGCATTGAAACAAAGGTATTATATTCCTAGGTAAAATCATTTCTTTTCTAATATATTGTAGGTTAAGGTAATGTAATTTTCGCAATCTTCGAAACTTGTAATACGATTTGTATTTACATAGCATATAGGGTTATAACTGGATGCCATGAGCTAAAATAATCATCACCGTTCCAAAAAAGCTATTTATCTAGTTAATACAGGTGAAGATTTTCAAAAAAGAATATGTAGTATATAGTGTTAAGTTAAATAACTTTTAATATTTTTAATTTTCAACAAGAAAAGAGATGAGATTATTATAATAATTTCAATTAATTTAATGAAACAGTTTTTATTTCCGATGTTTCGGATACTTTACAGCCACCATGGTCTCGAGAGCACTTCTTAGTTGCTAAGCTTTACTTTACACTCATATAATATTAAAGAGGTGACGTTACATGGCAGCCATTTCCCATTTCACGCACCGACAGACACCGATCGAAAATTACATCAGAACAGCGACCAATTAGCTGGACCGTAGCCCGCTTCTTAATGTCCATAACTACTTCGATAATATCCAAGACGAGCTTAACAGAAATTTTCAGACATTGTTTTCTAAATCAGTCTCATTGACCCGGTAGTTTTTGTAAAGTATCCCAAACGTTGGGAATGTGAAAATCTTAATAAACCGCCATAATATATTCTATAAATGATATTCTTTTACCGGTGGGAGGGAAGCTGTGTCGGCTGCATGGGTACCACCATCTTACTTATTTCGGAGAGAAGACAGGCAGTGTAATTACTGGCACCCAAACTTAACATCTTATGTCTCAGGATAGGCAACACATAGATGAGTTGCCTGGGCTCGTTCTAGGTTAACTAGTAGTTCACCTATTTTTTTTAATTGAATCGTACGCGACACATGAATGTTAAATGTTGTGAAACTACTTTTAAGCCATTATTCTCGTAATTTCTTGAGGCAGTATTTATCAGCAATAGGTTTACAGAAGCAACCAATACTGCCTTGAACCGACGGAAATCTTCTCGAATAGAAACACCAATGAATTCTGATATAAGACTCGAAAACTGTGAAAGCCTTGGTCATGTAAGTTCAAGCATGCTGCATTTTTTTTAATGTCTCTAAATTATACAGCGTAACCAAATCCTATTTCTTATATTTCTAATAATTTTATTTCGTAATTAAAAAAAAACGATAAAGTTACTACACTGACTGATGATATAAATAATAACAAAAGCATTTACAAAAAGATCAACAAAACGATACAAATAGTGAGTAAAATCCGATGTAATTGCGCCGAGATGGTGAAAAACACTAACAATGATCGGGCTCATGTATTATGTATACCGCTTTAATGAGGCAAGGTCATTTGAATTTATTTACAACGTAACGTGAGCGATTACTTTCTGTTTCAAATATTTATTATTCAATAAAATTATTAATGCGAGTTTTTTTTTATTGTAACGCCACCCGATACGAACCGGTTGTAGATCCGCTACTCGGTGCTAGATGGCGCTGTATGTCAGTGAAAGTCAGGTGTGAATCTAGTGAAGTTTTATGGTTTTTATATTTATGTGAAAATATTATATTATTTTATAATTTATTTTATTCCATTTTTTATTAGTTATTTTTTTTAATATGAATTCAATAAAAGTATTCAACGCTTAACTTATCAGTGCAATGCTTCTTTACCTATGAAAAATTCAAAATTTATCGTATTAAAAGTATTTGAGAACTTTAATCTATTTTCTTTTATAATTAAAACTAAGACCATTCATTTGACATTTTACTATAAAATATTATTATAATTTAAAAAAAATGAACTTTTTCTTCACTACTACAACTGCAAGTAGACTACTACAGTTAGACTACTAAGTCTGAAAAAGGATTGATAAGGATTTAATGATGTTACTGCGTATTATAAA
The DNA here is from genome assembly GCA_963853865.1 of Helleia helle. Taxonomy (NCBI): domain Eukaryota; kingdom Metazoa; phylum Arthropoda; class Insecta; order Lepidoptera; family Lycaenidae; genus Helleia; species Helleia helle. The sequence continues at coordinate 1,551,419 of OY971425.1, read as the reverse complement.
GACTATGTGTGCACCTATGTAGTGGTGTGATTGTTTGATAAATATTAATAAACCATTTATTAATTATCATAATATCTGTATCATTGATACATATACGGATATATATATACGGATAATATAATTAATTATGCTAAAAACATCGATATCAATAATTCATATTTTCTTATTTCTCACTTAAGCTTTAATTTATAAATATTATAGATTAGCTTTAAGCTTTAATATTAACGGCTAAATAACCTAAAGTAAGATTTGTTACCATACTTTCAAGTTTTCTTAAATTTAAATAAAAGAAAGCAATTTAATTTAAAAGTCTTAAATGATTTCTTCTTGAAATATAACTAGCATTCAAGCAATGCAAGGTCTTTGATTGTATTAATGTGCTTAGGACGCAGAAGTTTCATGAAAATGAAAAACGAAATACAAACATGAAAGCTTTATAAAACACGGCATGTCTTTACTTACAAGCGTTTAACAACAAAAGTATATAAAGCCTTTTTATATGGAAAGTTTCTATGTAAAAAAGCTTAACAGTTCACGAATATTAACTGACACAAATATCGCAAAATCGTACATTTAGATAAATAATAGTCAACAAATCGAGGAAACGGCTAAACATATTTTTATGTAATTTTACAATAAGATATAATAAAACATTGGACAGTTTGAATGTAGGTAATAGGAGCAGGTTCCTGTAGTTGTACTCACGCGGTATTCAAAACGTTTCATAAACTATGCTAAAATGTATAAATATAAGCTAGACATCAAAATACATGCAAAATAGTATTCATGAATAGTAAAAAGTTAAGCTATAGTCACGTAACAAGGAAACCATTTGTCTCGGATTTTCTCGCGGCTTGTGAAGCCTAAGTACATAATATGCTAAGTTTCACTTCATCGCGAAAAAAATGTTAATTTCATTGTTATTAGTACCATGAGCAGAGTATTCTATAATGCAAACCAATATATAGCACTGATATCGCATATATCTAGATATTACAAAATTGTAGACGGAAAATCACGGGAACCCTTCCTATCTACGGAGGACGAATCATACTCTACGTTACAATCGTTATCGTAGTACTACAGTTGTGTGTGTCTGTGTGCGTGTATACCTGTCCCGCTCGCACGCTATGTCCTGCCTATTATTGTGTACTTAACAGTGTTTTGTAAATGTCCCCTTTACGATGTTTACTTTTGAAAAACAAATGTTTTTGATGAAAATTCGTTTTAATTTGCTCTGCTTTTCGACTTTCTCGTTGATTGTAGATTATTTAGGTATTTTAGATCATACAGTATACGGTGAAGAGTTTTACTTCTAATATTGATAGACGAATATACATTTTTTAAAGTGAAAATTCTAGTAGTATATGAACTAGGGTACTAGATATATTTAAGTAGTTGTGATTATGGACAAAAAATTGTATTTTATTTATTCGTTTTATTGTATCTGTACGTTTTTCAGAATTACTTAAAGCATATTTCAATTGTATATTAAAGTTCGTATAATTTTGTAACATAACTCTTAAATCTTTTTTTTTAATTATTAAAAGCAAGTTTATGTAAACACTGCTATTTATATTTATACCTATCTGATTTGATATTCTAATTAAATTGTCCATTAAAATTATGTAAGGAATTAGCAAATGAAAATATATTAACATTCATTGCTCTGGAATCTTTAAAATATGTACTGTTTATAATAATATATCTATTTATACTTTTACTGCTATAATTAAGTAGTATCTATTCAATGACTGGCGCTAAAATAACAGTCATTGAATAATATGAATAAAAACCAGTATTTACGGATTTAATCGTAATTTTTTTACTCGTAACTAGTAAAGAGTAAAAATGAGGTTTTACAATGAGTGAAATTCTCATTCATTCTACACAGCCATGTTTTGAGAAGGCTTTAATATTGGCATATCTTTACGTGTTAATTTTTACGATTACGCTTCCTAAGAGATACGATAATTAGTATGTTATTAAGGTTTCTTTTAGGCACATATCATAATTGCAAGTAATAGTAATGGCAATAGAAAAACTTGTCAAGGAAAAAACCCGTGGCCTGCCAACGACCAATCGTATAGATTCGTCCGTAGACTTGGCAGCGGCGAATGCGGTGCGGGCGAGTGCGGGGGACGGGCGCGCACGCACGCGGGGGAGAGGGGCGGTAGGCGGCGCCGCGCATGCGTCCCGTTGCCAAGACGACGGCACGTAGATGTGTATGTGTGGGTGAGTAGTGCGACGTAGTGGAAAATGTCGACTGACGATTGGAAATTAAATTTAAAGAATTTTGTATATTTTTAATGGAATTTATGGTTATCTTTATTCCAGTTTAACGTTGAAACAAACGTCATACTTTATTTACTTACTACACTTACAACTATGTATAGAACTTAGATACGTACAAATATTAAATTCTAATTAGTTTCACAATCTTATAAGAAAATGCTAGTTGTAACTTGATTTGAAAATACAATGACATTCTATTATGTACTACTTAGTTGTCAGACTATATTTAAATATCACTCGCTTAGAGGACTAGTACTTTTGACCATCTATCAAGAACACCAGCGGACATCTCATTTATTAACTATACTTATTATAAAAGTATTAAATCTCTCAATTTGTAGACCCTCCATTTATTATGAGATCATGATAATCATAAAAATATTTAAAAAATGATGACGTCACAGCCAGTACTAAGACTTCTCCATCCACGTACAGAGCACGGCGCACGCATACACGCGCACCTCACGTAGCACGCACACACGCGCGCGTGGACGCCCAACTATCTATTTATGTATGTACGAATTCCGCAGAGACCTGAAAAGGAATTTCACAAGGGCGCCTTTTCTTTTGAACAAACCTTTGCTTGGGAGCCCTTTGTAGTTATGTTAAGTCCTGTAAAACGCATTTCTTTCGTGCAAAAAAGTGTACGAATTTGTTAGTCGAACCACTTTTACATTTTTTATTTTACAAGGACGTATGAAAATCTTTATTTTTGTAATGTATTTTCTCAGGAACCATTTATTGTAAATAATATTACATGTATTTCATTTTTTTTGTAATATCTGATAACATTATTTTGTAGACATTTTGAAATAATAACAAAAATAAACTTCCTAACCTAAATTTACTTAAAATGTAGACAAAACACAATTTCAACTAAGAAAATGTGTGAAATCCTAGTTACTAGTACCAGGACCAGTTTGGATAGGACTCTGGATTTCATTTTCCGAAGTCATTTCCGAAGTCAAAATCTTCTTCGTAGTAAAAACGGGTAGGCGCTAGCGTGGTAGCGACTTGGTCTCGGAGTAGACCTGATCTTGGTTTTACTCCAAGAATATGTTTCTCGTCAGTGAGTTGAATACTCGGTGAAGACACCAAAATATCTTGACGTCTATTTGCTACATCTTTTTCTTTCAGTTTTCCGTGAAGTCATAGATAGTCGTGCCTTAACGCGTGAGGATTTTTTTCTAATTGTGATTCTATTTAGGTTCTACTAGGTATTTGATATTTGACACTTTGCTGGCTTTACGAGTGATCCAGATGCCGGGCAATAGATACATAGGGCACTCTTTACCCGGCATCTGGAAAACGGCGAGGTCCCTGGGAGCCAAAGGCCCTGAAGGCTCTAAAAATCTACAAAAAAATCGATGCAGGAGCCAAATAAGGCATTGCGAAGGTCACGGTCCCATCGATCCGGCGTAGAAAGTGAGACCGGCTGCCACTACTAACACCGTCCCGCTGGCTATGCAGGCTGAATTAATCGCGCATACATTTGAATACATTTCAGCGGAGTTCGGTAGTGTCGTTGCCCTTAAGTTTTAGCGAGTGGCCTTTTTGTGTATTTTTTACCATCGCTGAAGTTGTTATTCCATTCAGTCGTGTTTACGCGTTAATCTCAGGACATGATAAGGCTTGTTTGAATGCGTTAATCTCAGGAACAGATAGACTTGAAGTTTTTGCATTTGCAACCGATTTTGGTGTCGTTATGGCCAGTGTGATAGGCTACATTTTGATCGATTTAAAATAAGGAGTAAGTTTTTCGTAATCAATTCAAATCAATTTTAGTAAGCGATAGTGCCATATTGCTTTGCATCCGAATTGGGCCGGCATGAACGGGGTGGTACCTTTCGCTCACATAGCAACAGCGTCAAGTGACAGGTACGCTATTGCATTTCGTGCGGTATGTGAGTTTCCGGTGGTCCATTGGGGGGGATAGGAAAAAGGAGGGCAACGCATATGCATAACTTTTGGTTGTGCGGATGTCTATGGGCGTCGGTAGTCACCATAAGGCTCCGACTGCTCGGTTGCCTTCTTATGACATAAAAAAAATCAGACATGTACCTATATCTTTGTTGCGTGTCTATGAGACATGTTCGTTATTTCAGGTTTTCTAGCACTTAGGAGTACTAAAATTGAAATTTGATTCGTGAGTCGAGTGTGTGTGTGGGGGGCATTATGGATTTAGTTTTCGAGACAGCTTACTCAGCATGGCAGTTTTGGGTAAAAAAAAAATAAGAATAAAATCTAGCTGTATACTTTTGTGCATATAATAGAGACCCAGGTATGAAGAGACATACCATCTCTTTCATTTCTTCCTTGGAACTTTTGTCTCGTTATTATTTTTGTATTGTACCTTAAATAACATATCGATGAATTATATCATGAACACGAACCAAGCATCTGGGCTTGAGTTTTTCTTTTTGCAAGGAACTGGATAGCCAATGGGTTCAGTGCTGCGCTCGTCAATATGAGCACTATTCTACATATTTCTACCGTTAAACAGCCTTGCTGTGTTCACGGAGGATGGCGGGACAGGTAGTGTAAATTACTGGCATCGGAACGTACATCTTAGTATGGACATCGCATGCTAGTCCCGGGCGAAACTCGTATACATTCATGGGCGACGCTAATCATGGGTGAGTCAGACGAGCCACCTGATTTTAACTTAACTGTAAGAGGTAGTGCCATACTGCTTTGCAGCCGAATCGGGCCGGCACGACAGGGATGGTACCTCTTGCTCACGTAACACCGGTGTTGCGTTTCATGCGGTTTGTATGTTTTCGATGGCCCTTTGGGGGGATATGGAAAAGGGAAACAACGCATCTGCATTATTTTTGGTTGTGCGGATGTCTATGGGTGTCGGTAGTCACCATAAGGCTCCGACAGCTCGGCTGCCTCCTGATGACATAAAAAAATTGTATATCCAACTAATTTAAAAAAGATATCAACATCATTTCGTCTTGTTTTTGTTAATAATGAGAGTAATATCTACTTTACCCTATACTTCGGAATAATTACCATATCGAGATCAAACCAGTTTATTATATCTATACTAATGTTATAGAGCTGAAAAGTTTGTTTGTTTGAACGCGCTAATCTCAGGAACTACTGGTTTGAATTGAAAAAATATTTTTGTGTTTAATAATCCGTTTATCGTGGAAGGTTTATAGACTATATTATAACATCCTGCTACAACCAATGGGAACGGAGCATCAATGAAAAATATGGCAGGAAAAAAAATCTTTTGAGACCTTTCGTAGCGTGCGCTGCGTAAACGGTTAAAGTTACGTGATAATTATGTATGTCGGAATTGTATCCATTTAAAAGTTTCAAAAAATTCCGCGATGGCATATGTCTATCTCTTCAGGTTAACATACTATATCCATTTTAATACAAAAGTTGCCAATTTTAAGGCGGTAATGTAAAAGACATTTACACACATACGGTATTAATCCTTTCATCATTACATAATATTATAAATCAAGGTCCCGCGCCTCGTTGTCTATCTGTACCCGATAAACTCATAAATTACAAGATGGATTTTCATGATGTTTTCTGTATATAATTTACCTACAAAGATTTAGTGTGAATTGGTAAATAATGGATAATTGAAGCCGCTTGGGCAGCGTTTAAAATGTAGCTTACATTAAAAACGCTGCCTTATTTTCTTCAGAGATATAACATAAAATGAAGTAGAAAAATGATCATCATCAGTCAGGGTACGTCCGTGAATACAAGTTAACGCGGGCGAAGCTGCGGCAACAGCTAGTCATTAATAAAACAATCATCATCATCCTTTATCCGTCCACTGCCGAACATAGGCCATGTTCAGCAGTGAATGGTATAATATATGCTACGTTACCACTGAGACATCATCATCATCATCAGCCTCTACTCGTCCACTGCTGAACATAGGCCTCCCTCAATGAACGCCAAGACGACCGATCCCTCGCCACTCGCATCCAACACGAACCGGCCACTGCACGGAGATCGTCTTCCCACCTGGTTAATGGCCGACCAACACTTCAAAACAATGTAAGATTAATAATAATGATAGGGACTTAGGGGCTCTCAAGAAAAGAGCATACTTATATTTGAAAGGCCGGCAACACGCCTGCTAATGTCCATACTATATACAAAGGAATGTTTTCTCAATTTGCAATGAAACAGGAAAATAATGGACCAATACTGTTTTCTATCACTTTCTCTTCTTCATCGTGACACTCCTGACACAGCGGTCGTGGTCGTTACTTTAGCATCATTGTTGGTGACCCGCCTCACAATTCGAATTTACCATCCCTCTCTCGTAGCTTCTTTTTTGAGCACACGTGTTTCTTTCTCGTCCTATTATTGTTGAATATAAGCTCTAAAGTGTATTTATTCCATATGTGTCAAGTATAAAGCAATATAGTCTCTTCAGTTTGTGCTAATGTTCCTATGCCAAGACCGGAGTCGTCTATGGAAAGAAAGAAATAAAGAAAAGAAAGAAAGAAAGAAACATTTACTCGACACAAACAGGAGACACAGAGACATAAGGATATACACAGAAAAAAAAAAATTAATCGCATAAACCTAAGTAAGTAGGACAAAAAAAACATTTTTTTTAAATATAAAGTGTGTCTCACGTGTGGGTCAAAATGGTCCAGTTCCATTTCACCAGATTTTACCATTCATTTTCATTTTTCATTTTTTCATTTTCCATGTTTTTCATTTTACCAAATATTTATTTTTACTATGGGTTTTACCATTTCTTATGCCAAGCGCAAGAGGAATTTAGAATCTTTATTTAGTCAAAACCCGAGAATAACTTTACTCCAGCTTTGCTCAGCAGCATCAACAGCTTTTCTTCGAATACCAGGTTTGTCCTGTTCTCCTAGTCTCCTGATTGAAATGATCTGATTCTTCCTTGAACTTCAGCAGTGCCTGAAACAAAGAGGAAAGTGAGATAAAGGAGTCTACCAGAAGTACAGCTGAGACAACGCATCAAAAGTACAGCTGAGACAACGCATCAAAAGTCTAGGTGAGACAAAAGACATCAGAAGTGTTGGTGAGACAAAGGAAGGCATCAGAAGTGTTGGTGAGACAAAGGAAGGCATCAGAAGTATAGGTGAGACTATTGAAGCTCGGCCAGCGACTTATTGTGTAGTGAGTGTTCCTCGAATGTTGGTTAGGGCGTGTGCATATGTGTGCTATTTCCTGGTATAATCGTGGTCGTGGGTTCTAAAACAAATTGTGAACGAATGTCGGTACTGGTATGAACTTGTATCCCCAGCATTATTGAAGGCTTGTCGTGACGGTGGGGTCAGTAGCCTAAGGTAAACCCAACACCTTGGGCGAAGCAAATTGAGCCGAGGGAGCTGCTCTTTGTAATACTCTTGTAAGACGAGGGGACAAAAGAGCAGAGGGACAAGGGGCGAGGATGGGAACCTCACCCCATCGTACTGTCCTGACGTTGGGAGGGGTTGTACTATGGTGAGGGACAACCCCTCAGTGGATGTGGCGTCGGACCCTTGAGGGACTCACTAGCCGTCGAGGTGCCCTGTTTGCTCATTACATCAGGGGCACCTCACCAAAGGCGGCATTGGTGGCACTAGCCGGGTTTTAATTAAGGTCAGGATTTTTCACAGAGTAATATGGCTAAAGTCGGCTGGATATCATATGAACTCAAAGATGGAGAAAATGTTATTGTAAAAGTCAACATTGCCACTAAAGTCACGGTGGCTTGTAAATGCGGGGCCAGACATCCAGATGTTAGATCTGACAGTGTGACAGTTTTACCCGGTTTTTCTTTAATCTAGAACACAAAAGATTTCTTGGATGAAAATATGTTGTCATCGTTAAACAAAAACTTTAAACTATTTTCATGCTCATTAAACAGTGGGTTAGCCAAGATGCCATTCTACAATCGTAAACGCTAGTAGAAAACTGATAAATGTATGGAAATAACATTTAAGACCACGTGATTTGTCGATGTAAAGTGACATTGTACATCTCGCGCGTGCGCTTGAACCGCATACTCATATGGATATACCATCTTACTTATTTCTTCCGTGAAACGGTTTTGCTGTGTTTCGGAAAGAGCAGAACAGGCGTCTGGCAACTAAATATATAAAAGAGTTTTTCAGACGGTGCTTTTCAGAGATAAATACGCTTTAAAATGAAATAGCTCTAGCGTATTTTAGCCTGGTTTATTAAGATTTTTACAAGCTTAGCGTATTCTTTACAGCAACCATGGTCACGAGAGGATAAGACTTTTTTTCAATGACGCAGGGAAATGCTTTATGCTTATAGCCAGGTATCGGGGTGGCTTTTGATCCTATGTGGGACTCTTGGGCTGTGCTTGGGTATACCCAAAGCCAGGACCTTACTATCTCGCAGACCATCGCCGACCAGGACTCGTCGTCGTCGAGCTTCGCGGTGACGACGCTTGGCTTGGAAATCACCTCCGATGACCGACGTCATCGTGACGCAGAGACGCGACGCCCCATCTCGGGCACACCTCGAGGGTGTGCTAGGCCGGGTCCAACACCGCGCCACAATCGTGACATACTGTCATCGGCTCCCAGTTGGGCGTCCGGCACAGGTACATACCCAAAGCATGGGGTGACAGTCTTCCTGTGACTTTAAAAAATCTTAATGTAATTATTTATTTATTTATTTATTAATAGACCGCTATAAAGTCTGTGAAAATAATTTCATTATATATATAATAAGTGAAATTCGTTTAAATATTAGAAAACTACATCAATACACCTTTTACCGGTAATAGCCTGGTAAAACCTCAGTATGGAAGCGGCCTTTGGAAAGTGTGTGCATTATTATTCCGAGCGGGGCGTACAGGCAGATGCGTCGCCCCGCGTCCACGTAACGTGACGCTCGCGGAATATACAAATTACGGTTTAATATAACTATTGCTTACAAGTAAATTGAAAAAATGGCTGTCACGGGACGTCTGGCAGGTGTGAAACATGTTGATACTAAAAGTTATCAAAATCTATATAAAACATGACATGCCGTTTGCTGTCACGGCTTTCGAGACGATTTTTCTACAATGGCGCGCTGTCCGTTCCAAAAAGTTGTTTTTCAAGGTATATTACAACAAGTTGATGTTTTTCAGATATTTTCCTTCCCATACTCTTTTTTTTTTCTTAACGCCAGGAAATGCTCAGAGGCATCCCACTGGGGAGTGGGTCTACCCAGGCGGGTATGTGGGACTCGCTACGCGCGAAAGCTAGTAAGTGGACGCAGCTCTACCCGCTAAAACCCGGCGAGTGCCACCAATGCCATCTTTGGTGAGGTGCCCCGGATCTAATAAACAAACAGGGCACCTCGACGGCTAGTCAGTCCCCCAAGGGACCGATGCCACCTCCGCAGAGGGGTTGTCCCGCACCACAGAACGACCCCTCCCAACGTGGGGACAGTACAATGGGGTAAAGTTTCCTATCCTCACCCCATGCCCCCTGCTCCTTTGTCCCAGAGGGGTACAAAGAGCCCCCTCGACTCAATTCGCTTCGCCCAAGGTGCTGGACACACCTTAGGCTACTGAGCTCCACCGCCACGTCAAGGCCTGGTGGGGTTCTTTCCCATAATCTGCGAGACTTAGCTTTTTACCTTATTTCATGTTTTTGGATGACTTTGAAAATTAAAACGACATATCATCTTATACGTAAAAGACCTATCAAACCATTGAAACATCAGACCGTGCCAATAAAAATAAATACATACAAAACAATTTTATAAGGCGTTTTATGCCTTATACGACTAAGTGGAAAACCATCTACGGTAGTTTCGAACCGCTAAGGGACCTTCAAGAAAAGAGCATACTCATATTTGACATATATTCCTCCGGTGTAGCGGGTGTCTGTGGATATCGGTGATCACTTACTACCAGGTGACAATAGTATTTTATACAAAAACCTCATCGCATCACACTCATTTGCTGGTTTTAAGTTAGTAACCTTACTTCCTACAAAATCATTTTTTTTGTTCAAGCAACCATTCCTTTATTTTTAAAACTCTGACCCATTTCCATCGACCTGAAGCTCGTTGGCGGAGAAAACTCGACGCGATAACAAAGCTCTATTATCGCTGAAACTTGCGTAGACCGACAGTTGTTATTACATAATGCACAAGTTTTGAAATTATAATATTTTCTAGTAAAACCAACCTTTTCTGCTATAATGATTCTACTAGTTTAATTTTGTTAGTCAAACCATAATATTGACATAACGATCGTTACCATGTTTTTTTATATCATAACAGGGCAAACGAGCAGTTGGAGCCTTATGTTACCGACGCCCATACACATCCGCACAACCAGAGGCTATGCAGATGTGTTGCCCTCCTTTTCCCTATCCCCCAAATGGGCCACCGGAAACTCACAAACCGCACGAAACGCGACAGCATAGCCTTGACGCCGGTGTTATGTAAGCGAGAGGTACCACCCCTGTCGCCAATGCAGCACGGCACTGCCTCTTACTAAACCTATACCTACCAGCGTTATGAGGTCATCAGTATTAATATGATTAAGTGTAAAGCTGATCAACCTCGCAAGTAAAATTGGTGTACCTTACCAGTACTATGTTACCGAGCTACAAAACAGTCGACCACCGAACCTAACATGCTGTGGCATGCATGCATGCACGGATGCATAGAGTTTAAAGAGCGTTTCATGCACTTACATATGCGAGGCACTACCCGGGAGGGTATGGAAGGGGAGAGGGTCGACCTTGTCATTGTGATGCGCGACGCGGTTCGTTCTTTGCCCGAATGGGGTCACGCTTATTGTGACGGGTCTTTCGGGAAGTTAACTTGGACGTGATGGGAATGGCATTGTCTTTTGATGATGATGATAAAATTTTCACAAAATTAATGAGTGAAAGAATTCAGTGCTTTGCCCTATGATTCTTTTAGGTCAAGAGGCATGGTTTTATAAAATAATTTGGAATATGTCTCTTGGCCAATTGATGCCCCCCCGCGCCCCAATTTATTAGCACTGTTAACAGAATCATTGGTTTCTTCTCTTTATAAATGATTAACACTCAACGGTCAGTTATAAAAGGAAGTTGCCAAATTTTTTAATTTTGTTTATGTCACAGCTAGTTTTATGTTTTTCTAGAAATGTAGTAGAACTGTAGTAGTATGAACTCCTAGTCATACTTTGTGTTCTTGACTCATCTAACGTATAAATTAAGTGAACGTTGCTCAAAATTAAATATTGTAATGACATAGAAGTTTTGCAACCAGCTGATGTATCGGCATTTGAACCGATGAAGTAAGGGTGGCAAAAAATAGACGGTGAAAGAAAACAATATGTCATAATTTTATGAACCAGTTCCTGCTGTGAGTTGTTACAATAAGTTGCAAAATAAATGGTTGAGTCTATTTCACAAAAACGTATGTAATTTCTGGTTATAATATTGAGATTACCATTTTTAACAGATTAAAGATTGTATCTAAATATTGGAACTTGTAGGTAATAAGTTTAGGTTGCGTATTGCTTAAAGTGCAAATATAGGGAGGGGTACTTTAAACTATTCAATAAAATATAATAAGACGCTCAAAATTATAAAATGTGCGAAAGAACTTAGAAACTAATTCTCTCTCTCTCTCTCTATTTAAGAGCCTTTCTCTTGTCGATGGAGCAGTGTTCCATACTCTCTAATTATTAGGGCGCTTAGAACGGCGGTTGCCCCACTTATCTTCCGTTCCGTAGTACAATGACAAATTTCTTGCTCGTTGATCTCTAATCCAGAGCCCTATCGGAATCCATTTCCTTGGTAGTAGTAGCGGCGCTTGCTACCTCACAAGATCATCATAGGATCTATGTAGCGTTTCAAAGGTTTACCAATCCCACTGGACTACTCCTGGTAATCTTGTCGCTACTAAGTCGGGGACTGATAATTCGTATATTCGCACATTCGCTAACCACCATATCTGATCACCGATGACCGTTCTACTATCTACCACCCAGGGACCCTTTAGACTTTTAAATATTATTCTCTTTTATTGATATTCTTATTATAATTTCCCCAACACTAATCTTCGGTAATTAACACCACCTCGTATTGATTTATAAAAACGATTATGAAACCAGTATCGCGATAGCCCAATACGCGATAAGACGTCGCTAATACTTACGTTAACTGGTGTATTTTCACGGTCGCGATGAATATGCTTTCACCGAAACTGTATGGGACGAAGCCTTATGCATTTTACATGAGCTGAGGCGCTGCCACCCACATCACTGTTTCAATACAAACATGTAGGATTGTGTAATAACTGCTATTGTTTATTTCAGTTTTTAAATATAAAACATTATTGATGAAAGAACGTTGGCAGCCATTTTTAAATTATGGATGATATAATTAAGAGGTCATTATCATTATTAATATCAACCTTTACTATCAACTGCTGCAGATAGGCTCTTTTGATGAACGCCAAGACGGCCCATCCCCCGCCACTCGCATCCTTTGTATTATAGTAAATGCGTATGGTGCACATATGCGGTTTGTGAAAGGAGAAAGGTGCTTTAAGTTTGTATAGAGTATTTAAAGCTACGGGCTTATCTACCGCCAAATTTATGCTGCGACGCGGCGCCGGTTCTGCGCTCTGATTGGCCGACTGATGACCATTGATGGATGATTAGCGGATGGGATGTACATACAGATCACTGGTTTTTTGAATTGCTATTACGTCAGTGACAACTAACTGACCGGTTTCGGAATTTTCTGGCTCTCATTTCTACTTAATCCGGTTATTTGCTCAATGTAAATATATTATATTACACACACACATGACAATGTGTCAGCGTTTGCAAAGTAAAAGACTAACTTTTTACTTTGTTACTGGGTTTACTGAAATGGTTGTTCTGTGACTAACAGCTAGTGTAAAACATGCGTCTGTACTTAGGTTTTAGCAAGTATTGCATGTGATAATGAGATCTTAGTCACCTAGAAAAGCTTTTTGCATATTTTGTAGTTCTTCCTTCAACATAAGCCTAGTTAGCTCGACTGGTGTTAAGTTGATAAGTTTTGTTAATGCATTGCATAATTTTGTTAAAATGCTCAAGTAAGTCTCGTCATTAATGCAAGCTGTAAACGTCGAACTGTATTTTTTTCATTTCGGTAGAAGCCAAAATAAAATAGCAAAAGGGGGACTGAAAACGAAACAAAAAATCGGTTGCCTGTAAAGTCGGTTTCCTAATGATAGTTGAACGTGACAACGACAACGTCATAAGAAAAAAATTATATAAAAATTATAACCGACTTCAAAAAATAAAGTAACTAAAATGTTATAAAATAATCGCGTTTCTTTAATTTTTGTGTCTACAACTAATAATCATCTTGTACTTCTACTAATGTACAATCTTTGCGTTTATCACGTCATTATTGTTACTTTTGGAGTCGGTGTTTGTAGTGGTTGTGTGTTACCCCTGATGACAAAATGGCCTGTATGAACATTTTTATGGCAGGTTTTAGTAACTCTTAATTCATTGTTCCATTAAAAAAATAAGTCTACCAACCAGTATCGAACCTAGTCTTCCGAACATAATCATCATCATCATCAGTCTCTATCCGTCCACTGCTGAACATAGGCCTCCCTCAAAGAACGACAAGACGACCGATCCCTCGCTACTCGCATAAATAATACATGTGAGAGAATATTCTCAAATATAATATTCACTTAAAACATTAATATCTGTGAATTCAACGTACAATAGTTTTGCTGGGGGAATTCCGCCGGTCTCATTTCAGCAGAACTAATATTATTGCAATGGCCGCAGACGCGCATCCCTGCAGGTTCATTAACCGTGCACCCCCCACCCCCACCCCCTTAGCTAAGAGATAACATAATGCTATTATACAACCGAAATTATTTTAGCTGTGAAGTATATGACATATATGTTAAAGTTTTTATCGTGTACTAGATGACATCCCTCGTTAAATTGATTTAAAGCCATCATGGGGTTGCTGATGATTTCTCTAATGGCCTTATAATACCTTCCTTATTACGTAATAAGTCTTCTTGACAAATTTTATATAATTCTGACTCTTTTTTTTTTCTAATTGACCTATGCTATGGTCCAAAGACCTTTAAGCGAAATCGGAAGAGTAGGAGAGCTGATGGCTTCTACCTGAAAATTCTGACTCGTTAATTAAGAGAGGAAAGGTAACATATAGAAGTAACTTTAGCGTCCATAATATAACTTTTTTTTTTCTTTTACGCCGGGAAATGCTCTGAGGCATTCCGCTGGGGGGTGGGTCTCCCCAGGCGGGTATGTGGGACTCGCTGCGCCCGAAAGATGGTAAGTGGACGCAGCTCTACCCACTAAAACGGCGAGTTCTACCAATGTCGCCTTTGGTGAGGTGCCCCGGATCTGTTGAGCTAACAGGGCACCTCGACGGCTAGTCAGTCCCGCAAGGGACCGACGCCACCTCCACAGAGGGGTTGTCCCGCACTCAGAACAACCCCTCCCAACGTCGGGACAGTGCAACCCTTGTCCCCCTGCTCTTTGGTCCCCTCTTCTTATAAGAGGGATACAAAGAGCACTCGGCCCAATTAGTTTCTCCCAAGGTGCTAGGCACACCCTAGGGTACTGAGCCCCACCGCCATGACAAGGCTTGAACCATGGTGGGGACCATAATATAACATATTCTACTTGCTACTAATATTATAAATGTGAAAGTAAGTTTGTTTGCTACGCTTTCACGCGAAAACTACTAAACCGATCATCATGAAACTTTGTACACATATTCTTGGAGGTACGTATTAGAAGTAACATAGGATACTTTTTATGAAAAAAAAAAATCTTATCCTGCGCAGACGAAGTCACGGGCACCAGCTAGTAGATTATATATCCAAGCGCGAGCTTCGCAACGAACTGAAATGGGCCAACTGGTATACGAGCCACGTGATAGTGAACGTCACCTATGAACAAGAACCATTTATCCTTTTTTTTTAAATACTCTGCAGACCATTGATGATGATTGATTGTTAATTATTCTGTTGCTCCGCAAAATTGGAGTTCGTTAGGAGGTTAGTTGATGAACCATTTATCCAGACAACCTATCCAGAGACAAAAGGGTTACCGTCCCACCGGTATGACATAGGAAATTAGGATGACGAAACGCGATCTTCTCTCTCCATGCCAAAAGACGTCAAGCTTTTCTTTTCTTTGTACTTCCTTGGGCGTACTTGCATTTTAAGCATCTTTTTTTATCTATTAGTCTTTGCACTTGTAAAGTGGTCTCAATGATCTTGAATAAAAATTAAAATCAAGAAAGGAATAACGAATTTATAGGTTTTAAGAAGGTCTAATAGGAAAATCATTTTTCGTTACTCCAAGGGTAAGATATTTATGTATGTTTTAATATTTTTTGATTATTTAGAGATACGAATTGTACTTCTATTTAATGACCGGTATTTATACAAACTTACAATATTATTTTTTTGGGGGCAAATGGACATTTGGTTCACCTGGTGGCAAGTGCTGACCGACACCCGTAGACACCCGCTACACTAAAGTGTTTGCAGTTGCGTTGACAGCATTCCAAATATAATTATGCTCTTTTCCTACGAAGCTCTTTTCTTCACTTTATTATTTGAATTTATTGCGTGATAAAATTGTGTAACATTTTACACATATAAAACTATGTTTAGGCAGGTACTAATTTCATTTGCACAAACCGCTAAATAGATTTAGAGTTATATATAGTAATTGGGTTAGCAATTGCGAAATATTGAAAAACTAGATGGTGCCTGCGACTTCGTCTGCACAGGTTTAGATTTTTGACAATTTACACAATATCTTTATCAATTGTAGCATATGTGTTGTTCTGATGTATATGCTATATTATCTAAAGTTTTATTAAAATCAGTACTTTTTGTTTAAAAGAGTAACAAAAAAAAAAGTAATAGTAACATACAAAATTTGTGGTTTATAATGTTAAGGCGCTACTTAATGCGCCTCTAGTAATGCCCCTTGTGCTCATGTCGGGTTAGGATGGGAACCTGGCCCAGTTAGGCACGACGTCGCAGGGACTGCTTAGTAGCGGCCGGGCAGTCCCCCCTTGCAGTCTGGCCTTCGCCAGGGCCAGCCTGTCACTGAGGTGATCCTGTTGTCTGCAGATCCAGGACCCTCAAAAAGCAGCTGAAGGCACTCGCAGGTGATTAGTAGGATGTATATAATAAAACGATCATACGATGTTTAAACATAGACGCTTACACAATGACTTCATTTTTATTTTAAGTTATGATTCGCCTTAAACATTTATTCATCTTCGTTTTACTTATTTTGGGGTAAGGGAGTTTTGGAAGACTAAAATAAGTTCTTACAAGCTTACCAGGACTGGGTTGACAAGGTGTGACTGTTCTTATATTAATTATTATATGGGGAAACTCTACAGAAAATATTTATCGTTCAAAAAAAATGCGTAAGGGCAATAGGTAATATCCCTCCATGGGAATCATGTAGACCAATGTTTAAGAAACTGAACATATTAACTATACATGATATGTACATATTTGAAATTGCCAAATTTGTTAAAAATAACAGGGAAAAAATCACAACCCTAATGGATACTATGCCTATTAAACAATTACGGAATCAAAATAAACTAATTTTGAATAAAATACCTAACACAGTTTTATTTCAAAAAAATTGTTATGCTATGTGTATAAAAATATTTAATAATCTACCGTCTCAAATAAAGTGCCTACCTAAGAGACAATTCGAAAAAAAACTATAAACTGGCTGCTGACAAAAAAATTCTACAATGTTAGGGAATTCCTTGACGAAAAAATAAATAAATAAAAAATGGTCAATAGAAAAATGTATGTATGTCTTAAATTATAATGTATAAATAATTGGTGTATTTGAATAATGGTATATATTATTGACATTATTATTTTATATTTATAATGCTTTTATTTTACCTAATTGTATATTTGATTTTATTTAATTTTAGCTTCATTACTGACTCTTCATTTTGTGACATCTGACGTATTTTACTTTAATTTTTGTAATCAAGTATTGGCATATCATTATTATTATTTCAAATACTATTACATATTACATACTATTTTTTTTATTTATGAACTGTTAAATTTTATTTATTCGTACTGTGATGAATTATTACCTTACTTTAATTACACTAGGGATTGACATCATATTTTAATTGTAACCTAATTATTGACTGATACGTTTAAATTTATTTTTAATTTCTATTTTATATAATTTTAGTGTTATTTGACAAGAATATTCACACACCATTGTAATGGTAGGATGTGCATGAACTCTCATCAGTTACTGTAAACCACCATTGTAAAACTACATTCACGTGAATAAATGATTTGATTTGATTTATTGATTGTGCTCTAGTCGGACTCACACTTAGTGTTCTATGATGAACTATTTAGCAGTGACCATATACGGCCTGATGATACTGTATTAGGTCTCACAAACAGAATGTACCGCGGAGTGCCGGCGCCGGCGCCGTCGGCATGCTAATGGTTGGTAATGAGTCGCACGGGCATCGTCGATGCGTCAGCGGGGCCGACGGTATTCAACAGTCTTCGAGTGAGATCTGTGTTTGTTTGTTCAATGCGCTAGGTCCTAGGCTTACAATGATGATGACGAAGGTATAGGTAAAGTTTTAGTAAGGGACATAATAATATATATACATTTTTATATTTATACTAGCTGCTGACCGTAGCTTTGCCCGCGTTAGCTTTGATTACAGCCGTTTACGGATTGATGATAGTTACTTTTATAGCCTAAGCTACTCAATACAATATTAGAAGTTTACAGTGGAAGTCCCATAAAAATCTGGCCAGCCGTTTCAGAAATTAGCCGGAACAAACAGACAGTCAAAATTTAAAAAAATGTATTTTTGATGTAAGTATTATGATGTAAGTATTGTAAATACTTTCATAATATTATGCATTATGTGAAAAACTGATAATTTTGAATTACAAACAAACACTTCAAATTTATTTATTTGTATAGATAACTCTTTCCATTGTTAACGGCTTTCACATTTATGTTACTAGTCCAATTTTATAAAACAAAAATTTACCATATTGAGTGGAGGGTGGGTGATGATGATGAGGTGCTTATCTCACGGGCATCTGCTAACCTTTAGGTAGATTGATTGCATATATAGATAAACAATCTATATAACTATTATTAATAGTTATAGTCCATAAACTAAATGAACATCCAGCAACATATGATATTTTTTTAGAAAATTTGTGAAAATTGTATTGTCATTGACCCTTGATAAGTGTGAAAAGTTTCAATCAAATCCGGCGTTTTGAAGTAAGTGAAAATCACATTCAAAGATTTGTCTGTTCCCTTATTCCTTCAGTATTTTTGTTAATTTACGATTTACCATTACAAATATGTTCAATGTTGCCAACTTCAAAGTGAATCTTTATTGTACCGATCAGGGAGCTGTCGATGTTGATGGCAAGACCTTTGTCCGTGCAAATGTCTGGTCCAGCCCGCGGATACCCGCACAATACTGCCCGCGTGACTTTTCAATGGGCGGCCATTTTGCAAATTTGCTGGGCCATCTCTGGCGCGAGTCGCGCGCGCAGCGTTTTGTCAATCCTGTCGGGGCGTACTGTTTAATCAGGTATTCATCTGTACCGTTGACGAATAATTGCTGGATTGAAATGTTACAGGTTCCGGCTATTGTTCGGTATAGACCAGGTGATAGGTAAGGCGCCTGTGGCGTTTTATATTGCATGCCTGACAATTTATAGGTTATCGTTTTGATCCTTATTTTGCTTTATGTTATTTGGATAGGTAAACTGGCAGATGTGCCACCTGATGGCGAGTAACTTGTCCTATCTCTTCTAGAGCTGTTTCTGAGGCATGGTGGCACCCAAACAGAAGGGCACGTGGAATACATATCTCCTACCGGTGAGAAGATTTTTTATTTATAACTAGCTGTTGCCCGCAGCTTCGCCCGCGTTGCCGTACCCGAAGTGATAATGATTATTTTAGCTTAAGTTATTCCTTATAGTATTAGCTATCTGCCAGTGAAAGTCCCGCCAAAATCAGCCAAGCCATTTTAGAGATTAGCCGGAACAAACAGACAGACAGACAAAAATTGTAAAAAATGCTATTTTGGTATAAGTAAGAGGTAGTGCCTTGCAGCCGAACTGGGCCGGCACGACCGGAGTGGTAACTCTCGCTCACATGACACCGGCGTCAAGTGACAGCTATGCTGTCGCGTTTCTTGCGGTTTGTGAGTTTTCGGTGGCCTATTGAGGAGGATAGGGAAAAGGAGGGCAGCGCATCTGCGTGGCCTTGGTTGTGCGGATGTGTATGGGCGTCGGCGCCGTGAGGCTCCGACTGCTCGTTTGCCCTCTGATGGCATAAAAAAATGGTAACTCAAAGTTACCTTACTGAGCTAGCCTTTATCACTAGATCAACTAGTCCAAGTGCGTAGCCTCAAGACAAGACGATGTTTTAGTGCCTTTTGCTCGTGTCTGGAACATAATAAAGCTATTTACTAGAAATATGAGAAACATAAATGCGGCATATAGCACACAAGTAACAATATTTTTTCAATGGTCCTCAACATGCCTAACATAACCAGTACGGAAACCAATCATCAAAGTAAAACAATAAAAATCCTTCGCAAATCCCGTCCCCCAAAAGCAAAATACAATAAAGAATCGTTAAAAATAATGATCCTATCGTATCAAAAACCATATGACAACGGTCTAATATATAAGCTTAGCCTCTCCACCAGCCCTCAGAACCTGAACAGCAATTAGAGACGAAAAAAATATGAAGAACTTCGGAGAATAACGAACCTAACCATTAAAATAAGAGAGGAATATTAAATGAACCTGAAATTAAAAAGAAAAAAATTCCAACGTCGACGGATGCATAGAAATATGGCGACCAATCAAAATTCTTCGTCAATTAAGTGAGTGGAGATCGCAAAAGGAAAATTGAAGGAAAAACTGAGGGTGCCTTCGGACATAGGGCTGTGCGGTTATACCGATACTCATAATTGAAATTAAACAGAAGACAAACTAAATTCTAAACCATGTTATAATTACATACATGATATCATTATAACGTGGTTGTAGAGTATTTTAAATATTAAACAAAATATAAGAAGGATGATTTAATAATTTTTAAAATAAATATCATGAAAAAAAGAAGTTATTGGATTTAACTAATTTATTTTATTATAAAATAGGAAGTAATTATATGTTTGAGAAAATGTTAAATGTTTTTAAATTAACATAGCTATTTTCACTACTAATACTATTTTAAATGGCTTTTCACTCGATATCTTTTTAATTATTAAAGAAATATTATCAAATCTATATAACCACAAATATTTTCGCGTTTATCGACACTTTTATCGAATATTATGGCACATACCTCGAGTCTAGATATGAAAGCTATGGAAATAAGTTTGCTCGTCCCGCATTGTAGCGGGCGCGTAAATGGATTTTATCACTATATAAATATCTCCTACGTTACGACGTTGCTACGTCACGGTTACGTGTCTCCATTTTATAATGGCTACACTGATATTATTTTGCTTATGGAAGGATTTTATAGTATTAATGAGTATGATGGAAGAGGATGTAAGTAAAAATGTTGTAAACAGTACTAGTCGATTAGGTAAAGAATACATAGATAGTATATATAATAGTAGATAATAGATAACAACTTGTAGTACACTTGAAATACGTCAAAAAAGTAGTCAATAAAAATGTGGGTTCAAAAAACCTCTTTGACAATGCAGACTCCCTTTTAGAAAACCGAGAAAAAATGTGTCATACAGCATAAAAGTAACCTTATAAAAACACTTGATAATAAAATTCATTAAAATTTTAAAATCCAGCGACGGCTCCTAATATCCATCACTGCCTATAAAAACTGTATTTTCACAAATTCCAAGCACTATAAGATCAAGTCGTTTATCTCAGCCCGTTGTCCATTTAGCGGGTGTCCGGCTCGAGGGACCATCTGTGAAATTATGCGCAAAATGCCCCACGGCTCATTTGCCCTAAATGCCCCACCTTTGGTGCCCCATTCGGAATAGGGCTATTAATAATGAATGTCCTGAAGATCTTTGGTACTAAAATATGATGCTTACATGAATATATTTGTGAGATTCAACTGTAGATTTAACGGGGGATCTGTCTTGGCGTTCAATGAAAGAGTCCTTTGTGGCGGTGGGTGGAAATAGGTTAGTAATGATGATGAGAATTACAAAATGTGAAAGTAGTGGAAAACAACTTAATGAAAGATGTTTCATTAGTTTTATTTTACGTCAAAACTTCCATTTAGTAAAATTTAATTTGCTTTACAAGTGTTTTCATTAATATATGTATGAAATATGGGAAATGGCCGTCTTGGAGTTCATTGAAAGAAGCCTATGACGGTGACGGGAAAGGGCTGATAAATAATGATGAAGGCAACTATCATCTATAAACGTCTGCCAACTTCTGGTCGTCGTAAAGATGTTTGTATAAAATTATATCCTGTAATACTGCTTATCGTTGAATAACACAGGATCGGTCACTATACGAAAATCGTCCCATCTAGTTGGAGTAGCCTTATAACTGGATAATGATGACACACCGGGTATAATGTATGTACCCCTGCCTCATGAATATATAACTGCTGCTTTCATTTAAAAATGAGCTCGACATTGGCCTTGAACGGTTTTGGCCTCAAGATCTGTCTGAGGCCTTATATCTTCAGTTTTTTGATTTTCTGTATTTGACGTTTCATCTTATCATCATTGTGACTTTTTCTTTGATCTATTTTTGGATCTACAAAGATTGTACAACAGAACTTTTATAATTATTAGTAGAGACAGACGGATAGACAACTTATAACGATGGTCAAATTCATTTTGAACATAATAAAAATATCTGTGATAAGCTATTGTGCCAGGGCCTGGCAACTTATTCGTTGTACACCCTAAAACGTAAAACGATAAGTCTTGGTGCCAATATTTACAGTAAATGTCCTGTCCGTAGATCTCTATATCTATACGGTCCATCTATCTACAATACAGTAAAGCTGAACGACAGTATTAGGATGATAGGACGGAAATGCCTCATAAAGTACGTCTATCCCACAAGTGACAAAGTTCAAGTAATGAAAAGTATATAAGCTCAAATTTCATACGTAAAATATTAATTACTTATCCTGTATAATATCCTGCAAACAAATGTTTTGTAAAGTAAGCGTAAACATAAGTTGAAGTTGACGAGCGTGATCAATTTACAAATGGGATGGATTTCACAGCTTTCGTTTTTAAGTCCCAGTTCACCCAAGCCACCTGACAGTCCTTGCGTTAAGGCTGCACTTGCAAGTCTAACAACCTCGTACTAAAACAGAATATCGATTACTTTCGCTACTATAATGTAATCCCCCGCCTACTTTTCGTTTTTTTAGCACAGGATAATATATAGTGGTCTCTGTCCTTCGCGCGGAGGGCCCGCTCCCTGGGGTGCGCCCTCTCGCTCCTTCCCCGCGCCCCGCCGTATGTAAATGATCGTCTCCGTGCGCGTGTGTGCGTCACACCCTAGCGCACACACACAGGCACGTTTGAGGTTTACTGCCCTGACAACTTTTGTCCTATTTTAAACGCGATTTTGATGTGATACGATATTCACAATATTCGGAATTTTTAATGTATTAACCGTAAATTGCGATGGGGTAATTTTGAACTCTTTGTAATTTTAAGCATTATCTTGGTTGATATAACACACTCATGTTTAGGGCGTTCACTTCTGAAAGTTTCGTAATGAATTGTATATTTTTATAACTGCTCTACATGATTTAGGATGTTATAAAGATTTCAAAATTTGCATTTGAAAAACGAAAGCCGACTTACCAATATCAGATACCTAAAGCATTCTATTTTCTCAAGGTAGTCCCTGGATAAAATTTTGCATATTCTACATTTCGGATGATAATGTATCTTTCGTCTGTATGTATCTTAAAGAGGCTGACTGCATCATATTATAGAGCGTCGTGGTGTCTATCTATTTCTGAAATAATCTTACTTACTTATTATTTACTTATTATTTTTATTAGGTACTTTTTATTTCTTTGAAACTGAGTTTCTATAATCATTTTAAAATGATAAATCCTAAGATAAAACTATTGAAGTTATCTACTATCCAAAAAGATAACTAATACACAAAGATAACACGTCCAGAAAGACTGACTATTCGACTTTCTATCATAAATGATGGTTTTATCTAGACTAGAGGGAGAAGAAGACTGAAAGTTCTGTCCAGAGGGATTTTATACACACGAAAACGGAATCTATTTTTAAAATGACAAAACATAAATTATGAAAACTCAAATAACTTCACGGTTACAACAGTTCAAGACTTAACGCGTATCAAACAAATGAGATTTTACCAATTAATGACAAACATAATCTTATATCTTTAAATGAGCAATTCTTGTATATATATAATTGGATTCTCGGAATCGGCTCCAACGATTTTCATGAAATTTAGTATATAGGGGGTTTCGGGGGCGATAAATCGATCTAGCTAGGAATCATTTTTAGAAAATGTCTTTTATTAAAAAAAAAAAAAAAAATACCGAGCAAAGCTCGGTCAACCGGGTACTATTCATAAAATACCGAAATATCGGAAAATATTATGAAACAATTTTATGGAAAATCCGCAAAGAGATGCCTCATTTTTGTTATTTTTCTAATATTTCCCCGAGCTTCCATAATTCGGGTGTCGAGCTCGCGTGCCGGGCGATTGATTTTCAGTCAGCGCGTCTCCTATTTGCGTACAATCATTCGGTACACGGGGTTATTTTGTAATGGCCCGTTCGCGTGTCTTATCGACCATCTTTACGCAGCTGAAGGGTTATACACTTATTTTGGCGGTATGCTGTTTGTTTTCGAAATTACCATCGTTTTTTATTTGCTTTACTTCTACTTGGCTTCCGTAACTTTTGGGTTGATGGGTGTAGGAATTTGGTGCATCAGCTTTGCTATGTTCTGGAGGGAAGGACAAGACGTGCTGTGTATTTAGAACGAAGATATTACGGCTTAGGTCATGGATTAGGTGTCTAGGTCCCAATATGAGGGTGTTTCTTAAGCAAAGTGGTCTATCAGATATTACCGAACTACCAGCCTGACTATGTCAGCTAATATAAAAAATACTTTTTTTGAACCATCATCATCAATCTTTTTCCGACCATTGCTGGATATAGCCCCTTTCAATGAACACCAGGACGGCCGTTCCCTCACCGCCTAGTCTATATTGATATTGCATCCAATGTAAATGTCCTATATTTTATTAAGTTTCCCTTATCAACTAATAGGTGGCGCTGTGTAAAGGAATAAATCACAAACATCTACAAAGTGTAATTAAAAAAAGTTTTAAAATATTTTTCGGAAAATTCTAGCTGGCGTGTAGTGATTAATCTTGGTAGTTTTAGTAAAGCACAACATGACAGTATATTTATTATGTAGAACGGTTCACCGCCAAAAAAGTTGCTCGATTTTAATTTTACATTTTGTTAGTCTGTGCTGTGTTTGCTTTTTTATAATTTGTTAACGTAAAGCGTTACTGAAAATAGGCGCTGGGTTAAGGATTCGATTCTGATTTATAAAGTACATACTAACTATATACTAATAATAATATTATATCGGTCACGTAATACCGTTCCTCTTAATAGGATAGCTCTGAACCTGGCAGTAGACTCAATATAACATACAATGAGATGTTTTATAAATTAGTATTTTGAATAAGATATTTTGACTTACCACAATCAGTTTTTTTTATATATTATTCATAAATATGTATTTTATATATTTTTTTTCATTTCATTAGCCTTTACCACACAAACGTACCTTAACAGTTATTTCAATTTGTTAATGGAAAGATTTTGAACGATTTCTGTGATCCTATTCGTATTACATTGTCCCATAAAAGAATTATTTACTTTGTAAAGTCTCAAAAATGGTTTTGTTCTTTGTATTATGTTGTGATTGTCGCATTTTTTTTACAAATTCATCAATAATTTTACGAGCTTACATCATATTTTCGAGTATGTAGGTTCTGAGAGGTTACAGTCAAAATGGCAAATTCTTTAAACTTTTATTTTAATTGATACCCATAGACCCAAACATTCTTGGTGATTGTTTCTTGCCATTCTTACAGGTATAATTCCGTATTTTAGAATATTTTATAAGTATTTACAAAAGTCCAATAAGTCTTAAATTGTCTTGTATAACTAATATCAGTATCGCTTTAATAAATAATAGAAACCTTCTACCGAGAGGCGATAACGCTGCGGACACACGCGCGCCACCCAATTAAGATCTTCATTAGGCGCCTTCCGCGAAGCCTGGTATCACTCGCACGAGTGTGGACCCTGATTACTCGCTTTTTATAACGTTACGGATAGGTGAGGTACCGTCAGCAACAAAGGGGCTTATTGTTGTAAAATGTCATGCAAACTTTTTCTATGATATGATAAGACGACCGATACAAACATAGGCATTTTATTACAATTATAATTATGATATACCTACATACTAGCTAAACAAGCTAATTAAAAAAAAATAATTAAGGAATTATATCAATTATTTATTGATATGTATTTATCTATCTATTTTTATATCTATATAATTGGACTATCATATTTATTTAAAAGGAATTTTTCAAACCCTATCGGTGATTCAGAAAATACGGGCGCTCAAACGAAATACAACAAATACAGTTCTATTACATAAGTAGATTAATTTAGATATTGTATTATGTTCCGTTAATCTTGTAAGGTATACCTTACAAGATTAATTTTAAGTAATTAGTAATATAACACAATGTCATGTGATCTCATGGTGTACGTTTATATTGCGCTAGCACAAAACATCAATTGACACAGTATTGACTATGTTGACATGACCATGTCGATATGACCACGTCGATATGGCCATGTCAATGACACCATCGAATTGACCATGTCGATATTACTGTAAAGCTTCAACAATTCTGGCATTTCCAACTCATTTCTGGCTTACGTCTGGCAAAGTTGATTTGAACTCCATGTATGTATCACAAACGAGGTTCATATCTAGTCGGTGGAACATGGCTGCGTGTTCCTTGGGTAAATACCGTGGATACGGCGCTGTCTGGGGGACACTCGGCGACAGAATTATTCATAAATTAATAAGTTTGTATGGATGTTCGTTAGTGAATCACGTATCATATAAAGGGTTTTGAAGAAACTTTACAACTATGAATTGGCGGAACAGATGCGTTTATATAGCACGGATGTTTATTGTTTTGCCAAACAGTTCTTATGTGCAGGAAAGAAAACGTCTCACGGGATATGTAACGCATAGATTAGTAGCATGGGCCGTGACAATTCGGGTGTCAGGTAATCTTGTTTTGTGTCGCCCGACGACATATCTTACTAATAAAAAAATCTGTTCCGTATTATTTTTGAACTTTGCTTATACCTAAATAATAAATTTTACAAACCTATCTAAAAAGATATTATCTAAAAAGAGTTGAATTTAAGTGAAATTCATAATAGTTCTAGTTTATGTTCATTAACAATTATTTTCTTAGAGATTTAATATAAAATGAAAAAATATGATTTTAAGTTAACATTGTTATTTTCATTACTAAAATTGTCTCGTGAACAAGACATTCGTAGATAATGTCAAAATATCGAGCTCCGCGAAATAAAAATGAAAAACATGATAAATATCCCGTTTTAAATAATTTTGCTTACTAAATTTTGTAAATCCTTACTAATATTACTATTACTAATATTATAAATGTGAAAGCGTGGATGTTTGTTACGCTATCACGCGAAAACTACTTAACCGATCATCATGAAACGTTGTACACATATTCTAGGAGGTATTAGAAGTAACATAGGATACTTTTTATAAAAAACTAAAATCTTATCCTAGCACCAGCTAGTTACAATATAAACGTAACAATCTATAAATATACCCAGAGTTTGTTTCAACACAAACCGCGAAAGTGTTATGCAGCCGAGTGTACGAGGTCTGATTTATCATATTCCCGAGTACAGGTTGGAGCGACAATTGTAATGTAAAACCTGGGCCGGGTGACGCTCCGTGTGACGTGACGCGACGGACGTGACGCGCATCATGCCGTGACACGTCACGTGAAACTGTTTGCACGTTGGTGTTCAAGATGTAGGAATGATGTAGTTGTAATTATTGATCTATATGTTTGTGATTTGAAAATTATAATATAGAAGAAAGAATTGCGTGTACAAGTGGAAAGGTTTATGTTAGGGATGGGCCGAAATTTTGTTTTACATTCGGTTTAACTGAATTTCGGCAGCTTGAGCCGAATTACGACATTCGACCAAAATTCTATTTAAATGCCGAATATTCGGCACTAGAAAAAATACCTACTTGCAATATGTTGACGGAAATTAATATAAAGCATATCTGTCTTACGATTTAAACAAAATTAAGTCTTTTATGTATTTATGATCACTTATTTTAATTAGAAACCTTAATTTGCAATTTTGCATACGATAGAAAAATAAATTAGTTCTTGTTTAACACGGAATAATACACAATTTTTTGACTGTGAGTTTTTTTCAAAAACTTATCATTTTTCTAATAAACATCTTAATTGCAATTTGTAAATTGAATAAAAATCACGGTTTTGGATCACAAACTAAAAATTATATAAAAATGGAACCAAAGTTCAGCCGAATTTCAGCATTTTTTTTATTTTCACTGAATGTACGGCCGAAGTTCGAATTCAGTTCAAATCACATTTGGCCCATCTCTATAGTTTCTGTAATGCGCCTGTCTACAAACTTCCTGATTATTTCTCGAAAAAATTTGCCAGTTACCGGGACAATAATTAGAATGTAACTAGAGAGAACAACACACCGAGAACAATAATGTCTGTCTGTTCCGAAGTTGGGAGGGGTTGTTATGCGGTGCGGGATAACCCCTCTATGGAGGTGGCGTCGGTCCCTTGGGGGACTGACTATCCGTCGAGGTGCCCTGTTTGCTCAACACGGCATTGGTGGTACTCGCCGGGTTTTAGTGGATCCACCTTACCATCTCATTTCGGGCGCAGCGAGTCCCACATACCCATCTGGGAAACCTCCCCCCACACGGGATTCCGCATTTTCCGCCGGAAAAAAGGCAAAGAACAATGAGATCCGTAATAAATAGTACCGAATCATTTATGGATGTGGGTGACGTCGACCACTTACGGTCTGGTGACTTGTCTAACATATAAAGGATGTAAGGAGATCGCGATGCCTTTTTCCTTTCCCTACATTGATAAAGATACATTTGTTAAGAGTAATATGTGTTATACACTACTAAGTATTGAAATTGACTGTTTTGATTTTGATAAAAATTATAATTAGATATAAAAATAACTATCAGTCTACGTGTATAAATGTAAGCCCAAAACGTCAAACTGCGGGTAATAGCTAGCCGTCCTTATAAATAACCTATAATCAGGCTATTACCAACGTGTAGCCTTCACTGAGTTTAGTCATTAAGCTATAATCTAGATTCTAGAGCATCTAGTTTTATTTCTAGATATACTTGTAAAATGTTTTAATACTTGTATTTAAATGTTTGATATGCAAAGGTAAGCTTAAGTGTTTCTTGTCTATTAATATTAACATGTGTAGATTAGTGTAGATAATTGCTAAGGTAGATGGTACTAAGAGACAGGAACGAGACCCGCGAATGCCTACAAATAGCCTGCTTGAATCTTCTACTGGTCGCTAGATTCTAGGCCGAAAAGAGCCATGTTTCGTGATCAAATGGAATTGGGAGACAGACGGTGGCAATCGTCATGGAATTTACATAGCATTTGTCAACATTGATAGATTTCCTTTAGAAGACCTTCCTTCTGTAGGAATCCTCTCCATTAATCACCAAGGAGTTGAGCCATAGGAAGTAACACATTTCTACCAATCCTACTCGATGACGTCATCATTTCGTACAACTGTCCCAAGCATTTATTGAGCGACCCACAAAAACGCGAATGCCGCATTCAATATTAAATATGAGAGGCTCTCGTACACTTTTTGCTGTCAATTTATCAATGGACCGCGAAACTCAAGTATTATCATTTTGTTTTAATTAACTGGCCGCAGTCGATTTTAACCCCAAGTGGGTGGTGTTAAGGGCCCCAGTGGGGAGACGGAGGCACGAATGGTAGCACGTATCGGAAGGAACAATGATGTACCACGACCAGTCCATTGCGAAGTATTTTTTATCTGTAACCAAAATGCTTTGGAGTTGCTAAATTTTGATGCGGCGTTGTAATAAATTCAACTTTATGTTATTTTGTAAATATGTGAAAATATAGGCTAAGTGCTAATCATAGTCGCAGAAGATATATTTTTTTCTTAAAGTTTATTTTTGACGTGACAACGTCTTATAATTCGATGGAGCCGGCTGCACGAACGAAAAAATATGACGTATGCGGCGTTAACTCGCTCTGAGGCGTTCCATTTTCTTATGACGTTGTCACGTTCAACTATCGTCAGTAAACCGACTTTACAGACAACCAATTTTTATATTGAAAAAAAAAATCACATATTGACAAAACTAAAATGTTTGATTTATCAAAATAAACTAGGTAAATGAGCCACAACTCAAGAAATACTAATAACTAAAAAGAGATTTACTAAATATTCCGCGTAATAGAGTCGCACACACACAGGAAACATGTTCATTTTCTCCGAGACCTTTTTTTTAGCCTTTTTGGTTTTTGGTTGTAAGGTTGCCAGGTTTTGACGACGTCCATCATATCCTAGGACATAAGACACTGCCATTTTTGTATACACCCATACAAACCGCACCACTCCCACTGGTTTTTAATACTAACATGATGTTCTGTTGTAATTTATAATCAAGACATTTCTAGTCTGTGGGTACGTTTAGTGGGTTGTAAGTGAAGGCGATAGCCGCCATGTTAGGAGCGGCGTCTGTTGGCGCGCAGTCGCATGCCAATGAAGTACCGGTGGTCTTTGATAACTTGCTGTGGAATAAAAGGCTTTTTGGTGGCCCTTATAGGCCTAAAAGTACCCACGCTATACAAAGTATGAATAAATAGTTCCTCTACCTCGTCATAAAAAAGTACCAAAATGTATGGAATAATATTACGTCATATTTAAGAAATGTGACACTATGTGTGTACTGCACTAATGTGTAGGTGGCCACTGGGATTTTGATAAAATTGACAAGGATTATAATACAATTTGACAAGGAGATCATATTACGTATATTTTTTATATTATATAGAAGAGGGAGCAAGCGGACAATCGTTTCACCTGGTGGTAAGTGATAAGCGACATCCATAGAGACCCGCTACATCAATAGCA
Source organism: Helleia helle (assembly GCA_963853865.1). Taxonomy (NCBI): domain Eukaryota; kingdom Metazoa; phylum Arthropoda; class Insecta; order Lepidoptera; family Lycaenidae; genus Helleia; species Helleia helle. The sequence goes on along the minus strand of OY971425.1, from coordinate 1,520,722 downwards.
GGTGCGTTGCCGGCCTTTCAAATGCTGTAAAAGTAAGAGTATGGTTTTTTCTTAAGGTCCCTAAGTCGTATCGATTTGGAAATACCGTAGGTATCAGCTGGTTCCATATTATAGTTATCGTGCAAGGCAGGAAATACCGTAAAAACCGAGTTGTTGTGCATTCCAGGACATCGGGCTTTAAACATTACTAACTTAAACATACATTTTATTATTAATATAAACCTAGGTCATCGTCAACAGAATTTAAAAAAATCTTGCTGTGACCTATTAAAATATAACGCATCCATTACTTGTCGATCGCGTCGTTTAGGAGACAATGCTTGGACCTACACGGCGTCACCCGTCTTCGCCTTATTGTGTCCTTCCTTTTGTTTCTCCTTCTTTATTTTGTTGTGCGATCTTATTATTTCGCTACCGTCGGCTGGTCTTTTTTATTCACATAGCCGCTACCTCGCCGGGCTCCGGAATGAAGTAATTCTGCTCAGAACTGCCCGGTATTGTGTATTTGCTTCGTCGTTTTTCAATCCCCATGTTGGGTTTTTGCCGGGACCAGTTATATAACAATTGTCGCAAGTTCCAATTTTAAACCCCTAAATGGTATGTGCCTAAAAGTATCCGTGTTGTAGGTCTGGAAATTTATCTGTGATATAAATAAGGCCCTAGAACTACAATTTGAAAGAAGAAAAAAGATCGATTTATATATGTTGAGTATTTGTAAGTAATATATCCAGTACATGCGTAAAGCACCGCCTTTTTAACCGCCTTAAAAAAAGAGGAGGTTCTCAATTCGTCTGTATGTTTTTTCCATATACGAACTCTCAAGGCACACTACTCTTACCAATATTTTTTTTTTATGTTAGTTGGATAGGCAAACTGGCAAACGTACCACCTGATGTTAAGTGGTCGACGTCGCCCATGAACATAAATTAGAATATCTGGAACGAGCCCGCAACTCAGTTATGTGTTGCCTATCCTGAGACATAAGATGTTAAGTCTCGGTGCCAGTAATTACACTGCCTGTCTTGCCCTTCTCTCCGAAATACAGCAAAGCTGTTTCATGGGACCAATAAGCAAGATGGTGGTACCCATGCAGCCGGGAGCGCGGCACAGCGCTTCCCTCCCACCGGTAAATATAGAGCAAAGTATTCGAGGAATATTGTAAAATTGACTTTAATTAGATATTAAATTTCTGCTAGGTTGAGAAATGTTACAGTTAAGTGCGATCATTATAGAGATAAATACTAAACAAAATCATTTTATTAAGTTACAATTTAGGATACTTTTCACTGCAATATCAATCTATTTTATATATTTTTTAAAGAACTATATTGTATTTTTCAAAAATAAAATATATCTAAAAAAGTACTCCTTCCATTAGAGATCGAATCCACAAACACTTTCACCAAAATACCTTTCACTTGTAAGTAAACGTAAAACGAATACACAGGCTACTTAAGGCTAACTGAGATCTCCTTTTAGGGGGAGTGTGAACGCGGCATGTCTTAGGCCTAATTAACAGAAACAAGCGCCTGCGCACGTTAATCAGAGCCTCCGCAGCCCCCCACCGCGACAACGCAACACAACCACAGCGCAACACAACCACGACACAACACAACCACAACGCAACACAACCACACCGCTAACACAACACAACGACAACGCAAACACCGAGTAGCTTTTAGTGAGGTGTCGCTGCAATCTTAGGAATTCCAATTATATGCCGTTAATTAGATCGTTTCGGAGTTAAACCTTTTAGGGTTTATTTTTAATCTCTTACATATTGCTGGAATATCTTAGCCTTTGTGTTGAAATGATGGGGGGTCAAGCGCTCAGGATGTGACAGATTAAGGATGTATCAGGGTAACAATATTGAATAAAATTCGAACAAAAAGGCTAGTTCAAGTGCAAATGCCAGGAGATTAGCCGTTTTGGTGTTTATTAAGAGAGGGGTGTAAGATTAAGGCTAGAAGTTTGAATGGTTGACTCTGTACAGACACATGAGAATAAAATGTTTTTTTACCGATTTTAAAGTTAAATGGTAAAGGTTGTAGAGTCTAAAACTTTTTTAACATACGTATGTTGATACTTTTTTTTTCTTTTCTTTTACGCCAGGAAATGCTCTGAGGCATTCCGCCCGGGGAGTGGGTCTCCCCAGGCGGGTATATGGGACTCCCTGCACCCGAAAGATGGTAAGTGGACGCAGCTCTACCCAATAAAACCCGGCGAATGCCACCAATGCCGCCTTTGGTGACGTGCCCCGGATCTAAGAAACTAACAGGGCACCTCGACGGCTAGTCAGTCACCGATGCCACCTCCACAGAGTGGTTGTCCCGCACCACAGGACAACCCCTCCCAACGTCGGGACAGTACAATGGGGTGAGGTTCCCATCCTCACCCCTTGTCCCCTTTTGTCCCCTCTTCTTATAAGAGGGGTACAAAGAGCCTCCTCGGCTCAATTAGTTTCGCCCAAGGTGCTGGCCTCACCCTAGGCTACTGAGCCCCACGGCCACGTCAAGGCCTGAACTATGGTCGGGATACGTACGGTTGATACTTATGTTGGCACTTGGCTCCATCTATGTGAATGAATGAACATGACTCATTCCAATCCATTAAATCATTGTTACCTCAGGTTCAGGGACTCGTGTTTCGTGTACCTTAGTAGGCCTTGCTCTTATTAATAATACTGACTTTTTAGGTTTGCTTTCTTCAAAATTAAAAAAAAATCTACAAAACGGAATCCATGTAGGATATTATTGTATGTTTGTCTGTCGGTCTGTCAAACTAAAACCTAACCTGCTTCCCATTGACATAGACCCATGAAATTAGGTAAGAAGCTGGGTCTCACAATATCACATAAAGAAAGAAAGAAAAGAAATTCGGAGGCCTTAATGCGTGAGTCAGACACGCCCTGGTATATATGATACAATAAAAACCTAGTTTTTATTCACGCCAAAGGCAATTTGTGGATAAAATGGAGAAGAAATTTGGTAGACACAATCAATGCAGACAGACCAGCACAAAGTTTCCACCTATCGAATCGCACATCAAATCATGTCCAGACATGTACAGTCAGCAAAAACATCGCAACATCGAGACAATGTCTGCAGATTTAATATGTCCAGCGGAGTCGGGAATTTATTGAGTCGTCCAAAAAACAAAACGAAATCGATGTTATCTCCCCACCACTTTATTCCCTGGGTGGTAGAGGCTATACTCCGGTGTGCCCGTAACCCGTCCAGTAGCCCAGGATTGATCTTACACGTCACCTGTCCGTCTGTATGTCTCGTTACACAGGGGGATGCGATAACGACGTTCACGTTTTGCTATTTTTAGACGTTATCTTAATTAAAATGTACTTTTATCTGATTGTTAATAAATTGTTCGGTAAGTCTTGGTTTGCCCATTCATGATCATCATGCTTCATGTTACACAATATTCTGTTAATGAAGCCTAAGATCTTAATAACCTTTTTTTTCTTTTTATAGTAACATGAAGCAAAGTAGGACATAATCTTTTTTTATATAAACCAAAATTTGGTTCAGTTTTTTATTTAAATTTTAATGATCTCAGCATAGCCACTTCTGCTACTACTGCTGATACTGCGCAGCTTTTAAGCTTTAGCAATGATGTAACTACTGCATGTTAAATTCATTGCAAGGGGTAGTACCATGCTGCACTGCAGCCGAACTGGGCCGGTACGACCAGGGATACCTCTCGCTCACACAACACCGGCGCCAAGTGACAGTTATGTTGTCTTGTTTCGTGCGGTTTGTGAGTTTCCGGTGGCCCATTGGGGGGATAGGGAAAAGGAGGGCGGCGCATCTGTGGCCTTGCTTGTGCTGATGTGTATGGGCGTCGACGCCGTGAGGCTCCGACTGCTCGTTTGCCCCCTGATGTCATAAAAAAATATCACTTACCATCAAGTGAACCGACTGTTCGTTTGCTCCCTCTTTTATAAAAAATGTTATATTATGAAAATTAAACTAGCTTTATGTTAAAATCTAGCACGCGATGCAAAAAATGCATATTTAAAATATGCATTTTTTGCATTTACCTTAACTTAGTAATTCCGTAAAAAATTAAGAAATCGATGGAAATTTTCTACTTATTCATGAAAATCATCCTACGACATTGGTAGCGGTGTAGAACTAGGATTTCCATTGAAACAGCGTAGATGAATACAGAATGATGATGATACAATGTGAAAGTGAACAAAACCGCGAGCCGCAGCTAGTTAGTAATTTATCAGCGAGTACTCAAGCGTTACATTAAGAGCAACTCACCTGCTGACAGGCGATAACAGTTGATAACGGGGCAGTCTTAAATGTCAACATGCGCTGGTAATGGATTAGTTCTTTTGCAGAGATATGCAGGTACAGTGAGATAGTGGTTATAGACAAAAACGTATCATTCCAGTGTCAACTGGATATTATATAGTGGGTTCGAATCCCACCAATGCATTGGATGAAATAGATATCTCTATATAAATTTATATAATAATAATAATAATATCTATGGACGCTTTCACACCACGTCAATCTGGTCCCGTGGTAAGTTCTCGACGAACTTGTGTTACGGGCACCAGACAACGGAAATATATTTAATAATTTTATACTATACATAATATGTTATTAGTATTAGTATTTGTGGATACATAATTTATATATTATGATAAAGTATGTAATGTAGTAATCATATTATTACTATGAAAATGTTATTACTAAGTACTAACAATACTAACATAGAAAAGTTTATTTTGTTACTAACACCTTTACTAATATCTTTATGGACTATTTTATGGGTCTGAAATAAACGTATTTTATTTATTTATTTTTATATGTACATTTAAGATTTTTATTATATAATACGCATATTTAATAAACATCCATGACCCAGGAACACAAAAAATATTTTTGTTCCCTGGCGGGATTCGAACCCGCAACCTCCGGCTTGAGCGCTAACGCGCTTACCAATGACCTCGCCGTCGCCGGTCGCCGTATATTTTATTAAAAATTTTATTATAAGACTTTTAGAGCTTATAAATCCCTATTAACTCGGTTAAATAGGTGTAATTGCATATTTATTTAATCTAGATTATCGTTACGCGTTAACTACGTAAACTGCCTGCTGCTTATTCTACCATAATATTGATTCATCCTACATGCCTAGGGGGAATTGTATCTGTGACTTCAAACTTCCTATTACCAGAGAGATATATGTAAACCCCAAAGAGGCCACTATAGTATGTCATATACTATATAGTGTTTCACCATCCCAAAGTTCCCAATAAATAATTTACCAAAGTACATAGGGAAATTTGAGTTCAGTGCTAAGGGTCCGACACGCCTTGCCAAAGGTCATTCGGTAATTAAGAGTCCCTTAAGCAATCAAACGGGAACCGTCCGTGATTGGCTGCAATTCCCGATTGGGAGACGGATCAAAGACGGATCAAAAGGCGACTATCAAATAGAATATTTTAGGGGGTCATTTGCACGTTTCCTTTGGAAGCACTTATTTGAGATATGTTTTGGAATTTGCTGTTTTGATTAAACGTGTTTGGTTCTACACAAATACATTCAGACATAGCTGTGACACGTTTTAAAATTGTTCTTAATCTTAAATTAGTATCTATTTGGATTCAGTACTCAAAAAGTCAGAGATCCTATCATTAATCATTTATCCGAGTATCAAGCCTAAGTTTTAAATATAAATATTAACCAACAGACACGTTTACTTAGTTCTTTGGTCAGCTAGTGAGAACTTGTGTTAAGGCAATGAGAAACGGAAAGAAGTTTAACCGTAACAATATTTTTATAAATATAAGTTTACGAAAATCAAATTGTGCAGATATGTACATATTGATTATACAAGTTATCTACACTTCGCGGGAATCCAGCCCGCGACCCTTGCGTGTTTAGGCAAGACCACTGGACCAGCGGGCGTCCTACAGCGTCTACATCTCTTTACCTCGGCTCCCTAATTAATTGATAGAATACCTTTCGGTTTTTTTCTTTCACGCCGGGAAATGCTCTGAGGCATCCCGCGTGGGAGTGTGTCTTCCCAGGTATGTAGGACTCGCTGCGCCCGAAAGCTGGTAAGTGGACGCAGCTCTAACCACTAAAACTCAGCGAGTGCCACCAATGCCGCCTTTGGTGAGGTGCCCCGGATCTGTTGAGCAAACAGGGCACCTCGAAGGCCAGTCAGTCCCTCGGGGGACCGACGCAACCTCCACAGAGGGGTTGTCCCGCACCACAGAACAACCCTTCCCACCGTCGGGACAATACAATGGGGTTAAGTTCCCGTCCTCGCCCTTTGCCCACTGCTCTTTTGTCCCCTCTTCATATTAGAGGAGTACAAAGAGTCCCCTTGGCTCAATTCGCTTCGCCCAAGGTGCTAGGCTCACCTTAGGCTACTGAGCCACCACTACGACAAGGCCTGAACCATGGTGAGGAACCATCGTAGGTATAGTCCGACTTACATCGATAGATTTTTCTCAGACAATGTTAGTTTTCCGTGGAAAAAGGAATGCTTTTAGTGATAAAATGGATATGAATCCAAAACGTAAAAATTAACTGGTGGTTGACAGAATTGAATGTTTCCAAATTCTGGTGTTTGAACTAAGAGTTTTGTCTTTGCCTATGTATAATATTATATATCACAAAGTATAATTTATTCGTCAACTTAACGCCGTGTTCTTAAAGGGATTGCGAAGGTTTCTAGGGGTGGTTAAAACAACCCTTTAAAATAGTGGCTCCTTATCTCCTGGGGTGAGAGGGATAAATATCTTTTAGTATCTGTAAAACGTTCAATTTAGTTGCAAGTCTTTGATGTTATGGAAACTGGAAGCGTCTATAACATTTAACATTATATGAGTAATTCATAATAAATAAAACATTGTTGAACGACCCAATTTCTATTTCCTAGAATATTATCCGGCTCGAAGGACCATAAGCTTCTTCATAAATAATTAAAACTAAGGTATTTTAGAAAAGATTAACGGCCTCTGAATTGTTGTATTTTACTCCAAAGGTACAAATTTAAAGTACAATAATGTAATCAATAAAATTGCATTTTAAAACCAGTGTCAATATTTGTAAGTTCAAACAATATTTTTGTTCGTAGAGACAAAGAAATTTTCGAAAATTTTGACGCTTATTGAAAAAAGTTCTATGTCCAGTAGTGGAAAGGTTGTCAATGATGATGTGATAAATATGATGACGAGAGACCAGAAATGTAGTAAATAAGCTACCTTATGTAAGTAGTACCCAACTATAACCTATATTGACAAACCCAAACAAATAGGATCGGTACTTATGGTAACCATTAAACTAGTTTTTTTTTGCCTTGAAACACAACTACTTTATAAAAAACATGTAGACAACTCAAAATTAGAAGATGAATTTTCATATGACCGATAAAGCATAGACGATCTCCATGTAATGGCCGGTCCGTGTTGGATGCGAGTGGCAAGGGATCCACCCGTCTTGGCGTTCATTAAGGGAGGCTTAGGTTCCACAGGGAGCCGTTGACAGTGTGTCACGATTGTGGCGCGGTGGTGGACTCGGCTCAGCATACCCTCGAGGTGTGACCGAGATGGGCGGCGCTGCGTCACGGTCTTACATCAGTCATCGGAGGGGACAATTATCTCTTCCGAGCGTCTTCGCCAGGGCTAGACTGTCGCTGATTTGAACCTGTGTTGCCTGCAGATCACTCCCAGGTGCTAGTCCCACATTGCGTCAGGATCTACCCGAAGATCCTGGCTGCATCCATAAAGATGTCCCTGCGATAAAACAGGTCTAGTATTGTTTTCTAATGCTTACGCGAATTTCACTCATTATAATGAAACACTTTTTTACGGATTTTATCGCGGTTTATTAAGATTTTTACAAGCCCGACGTTTCGGATACTTTACAGCAACCATGGTCACGGGAGGACTGAGGTGTCATACGTCCTAATGTTACAAAGTTATTCGAAACTACCCTATGATACATCAATATTTTGGTTAGTCCTATCTACGCAGAAAGTGCTAACTGTATCTTTAATCTGTGACATATTATGCTTGGATTTTGATTTGATGATATTAATAATGGGATCCCAAGCAGGTGGTAAGAGCCAGCCTTCTTCTCTATTGAAATTAGGATGTTTTTTAATTTCAATAGCCTCACGGATCATCCTTGGTTGGAATCGGTGTTCTTTTGCGAGGACTTGTGGTTTATCAAATCTGATATAATGGCGAGCTTTGTCAAGACTATGTTCACAGATGGCAGACTTAGTGTAGCGACGGTGTTTTAAATCAGCTATATGTATGTAACATAAGAAGGCTGGCTCTTACCACCTGCTTGGGATCCCATTATTAATATCATCAAATCAAAATCCAAGCATAATATGTCACAGATTAAAGATACAGTTAGCACTTTCTGCGTAGATAGGACTAACCAAAATATTGATGTATCATAGGGTAGTTTCGAATAACTTTGTAACATTAGGACGTATGACACCTCAGTCCTCCCGTGACCATGGTTGCTGTAAAGTATCCGAAACGTCGGGCTTGTAAAAATCTTAATAAACCGCGATAAAATCCGTAAAAAAGTGTTTCATTATAAACAGGTCTAGGTTCAGCAGTGGAGTGGTGGCCGATGATAATGATGATGATGATGATAAATCATATTATACCTACATATACATAAACTATGTATGACATTAATTTCATTATTATTATTAACGAGGAAAATCAAACATAGTACGCTTTTAATAAGTACGTCTGTAATAACTATAAAACTATTGTACATAGGTCCCGCCCGCCCACAGCGCCCGCCCAACACATACGTAGAGCACTGTTGCGTCAGATTTGTCCGTATTTTATTTGTACAAATATCGTGTTTCCTTAATGAATATATTGCTATTGAAATATTTTATCGGTATGAAGTTTCAGACTTTGTAATAATACACATACATACATAATTGGATGTATTTATTTTATAGGTCATCATCTTCATCATCAGTCCTGTATCGCCCACGGCCTTTCAATGAACGCCAAGACGGCCGATATATCAGGCGGCTCGTTGGCTTTACCCACAGGTCACAATACGGAATAATCAGGTATACTGTTTTATATTTTTGGATATCTCATGTCTCTACCATCTTAAGTAAAAAAATCCCAGTAGAATGTTACAGGAATATGCGAACGCCAAATTTATCAAAATTTCATCATTTTACCACCATAAATATCCCCCCGCCATAAAAACAGACATCCCTCCAACAATGACGAGATTACTGAAACTTAGTGTAATTAACTTGAAGTATAATAAATCGTTTCGTCTGACTGTACGTCATTCGCGAATCACAGCCGATGCTCTGTCCCTCTTTAACCGGGTCATTTGCATAATATCACGTCACCTGTCTCTTTCCATTCCCGGTTTCCACCTTTTCGTTAATCATGTCTTGGGAAGGAATGAAATGGAATCGTTTGGGCGTGGGACAGGGTTTAAGTTTGTTCGTGGTGTTTGTGAGGTAGACATAATTTGGGAGATATCGGTTGAAGGTTCTTATGGGTCTGCAGCATGTTTAGTTCGGATTTGTTAATGAATGATAATGAAATTATAATATGGCTTACCTTTTCCAAACAAATATATTTTAGTGCATTAGAATTTTAAGTCCATCAATTTTATCTTTGATAATGAAACCTCAGGTTCATTAACTCTTGGCATGTGTTACCTGATATGTTGTAAAATAATTGTTTAAGACCGCTAAGAGATGAGAACGGCCGGTCTATGGGCCAAGAAGGTTCAAGAGTCCCAGAAGGAGGCTGACGAGCGGGTGAGAGAGGAGGCCGCCGACGAGGCCTCCTCCCGCAGGCGACGAACGGGGGTGCGTAGGAGGCGCTATTTAATGCGCCTCCAGTAACGCCCCTGTGTTCGTGTCGGGCCCAGGATGGGAACCTGGGTCTGTATGGCACGACGTCGTGGGGACTGCTTAGTAGCGGCCGGGCAGTCCCCCCCTACGAGGAGTAGTCTGGCCTTCGCCGGGGCCAGCCTGTCGCTGAGGTGATCCTGTCCGTTGCCTGCATATCCGGGACCCTCAACAAGCGGCTGAAGGCGCTCGCAGTAGTTTTAGTTAGGGTGGGCACTCCCAGGTGCGAGTCCCACATTGGGTCAGGATCTACCCGAAGATCCTGGCTGCATCCATAAGGATTTCCCTGCGAAAAAAAAAAAAAAAAAAAGAAGGTTCAAGAGAGCCACGCTTAGCTTAGGTAGAGGAAGCAACCATTAACCAGGTGGGAAGACGATCTCAGTGCCAGTGCCGTGTGGCCAGTCCATATTGGTTGCGAGTGGCAAGGGATCGGTCGTATTGGTGTTGATTGAGGGAGGCCTATGTTCAGCAGTGGACGGATAGAGGCTGATGATGATGATGATGAAGACCGCTAAAATAAGAAATATTGAGTTCAGAATTGAATCTTTCTAAAATTGATTTAATGTTATGATGATGATGTGTCAAATGGCGAATTGGCAGACAGGCTAACTTATGGTAAATGATCAGCGTCGCCCACAACTGACTCTCAAATTTAAACCACAAATTCCTAACCTGAAATACAAGATGTTTCTCTGCGCCAGTAATTATACTGTCTGTCTTGCCCTTCTCTCCGAAGTACAGCAAAGCTGTATTACGGGAGGAACAAGCCCGATCGTATCTGCCACCGGTACCAAATTAGCTGTATCGACTATGAAAAATAACGTTAGCTATGGCGAGTAACGGGCATGATGAGTGGTTCTTTAAAAAAGCCGGCCAAGTGCGAGTCGTACTCGTGCACGAAGGGTTCTGAACAATTAGATATACGACATTAGACACTCTAACAAAAAATCACATTTATTGTATGGAATTTAATTAAATTATTCGTTTATAAACCTAAATATTTTATGAATATTTCAAGCATCTATTTGTTGCCGTTATTAATATCGAGCAAAAACGGCAAAAAACCACATTTCTTGTATGGGCGCTCCCCCTTAAATAAGTATCGACTTTATTCTGTTTTTAGTATATTTTGTTATTATAGCACCAGAAGTACATAATTTTAAAAATTTCAACTGTCTAAATATCGCGGTTCATGAGATACAGCCTGGTGACAGACGAACAGACAGATATACAGACGGACATGGACGGACGGAATATGGTTCCCGTTTTACCTTTTTGGCACGGAACCCTAAAATGTAGTATACTTTACAAATGTACCATATCCACGTCATATTTAGGAAGTCACAAATACCAACAAAAGTAACCGTCGCCCCAATATCAGCTATGATTTATGACCAGGTCATTTACCCCGGGTAAGATGTCAGCGACTTCCGGTTCCGGAGCGGCGCCACTCGCGCTTCCGGTGTCCGTGACGTCGTGTGACGCACTTCCGCGAGGAATCACGTTCGGTGTTGGTTAGAGATTATTTTTACTAGTGAGTAAGTGAGTTGTCAGTGGACAAGACAAGAATCGTCTAAGAGCTGGTAAATCCTTCGATATTAAGAAGAGGAAGCAATCAGGCACTTGGGGTGGTAAGTATCACTGACCCTTTAAGACACATTCCACACTGAAGGATTTTTCCTCTTTTCTTGAAGGTAAGTCTTTTTTTATGTTAGTTGGATAGGCAAACTGGCAAACGTACCACCAGATGTTAAGTGGTCGACGTCGCCCATGAACATAAACTAGTATACCTGGAACGAGCCCAGGCAACTCATTTATGTGTTGCCTATACTGAGACATAAGATGTTAAGTCTCGGTGCCAGTAATTACACTGCCTGTCTTGCCCTTCTCTCCGAAACACAGCAAAGCTGTTTGACGGGAGAAATAAGCAAGATGGTGGTACCCGTGCAGCCGGGAGCGCGGCACAGCGCTTCCCTCCCACCGGTGAAGGCTGGCTGTATTTTGTGATTAATCATAGCACGCTAACATGTAACTCTATTCGGTTATAATCTCGATGTTAATATGCTATGATTGATGAGTAATGGAGCCATAACATTCCGAAACTGGTCAGTGATTTGTCACTAACGTAATAGCAATTTAACCAACCAGTGCTCTGTATGTACTTCCGTCCAGCTTCTTTAAGCACTTTCATCAAATAACTCTCTCCCCAGTTCATTAAAACACTTACTCATCATCAACTCATTGGGACACCATCATCAAAAACAAATTCCATCATCACCTCATCAAAACACCTTCATCAAACAAAATCGTGGGTCAAAAAACGAAAACGTCATCACGTCGTGTCAAAAAAAGCGCGCGAAAACACGAATCCGGCTCATGTTAATATTCGAGGCGTTTTTATTTGAAATTTCCATTTACAGCCCCCCTCCCCCGTGGGGAGACCTGCCTCCCCCAACACCCCCTCGTACATATTCATGAGATGCACCCCACACTTTCCCTGCAGTGTATTGCATGATGCCGAAATCAAACTGATCTCAATAGCTGTCTTGATTTATACGGATGCTGTGATGGTATGATTGATCTTATATTAAGACGACAACCATTACGGACTAATGTAGAAAGTTATTCTTTCTGATATCTTTTCATCATATCTTTTAAGATTGATCAGATTTCAACAGTCCAATATTTAAATCTAGCTGTTGCCCGCAGCTTCACCCACGTGTACTTAGATTTACCGTATCCTAATTGATGATGGTTATTTTTCTAGCCTAAGAATACCAGCTATCTGACTGTGAAAGTTCCGTCAAAATTGGTCCAGCCGTTCCAGAGGTTAGCCGGAACAAACAGACAGCCAAGTTTTATAAATTGCTTCGTTTGCGAGTGATGGAAGTTCAACTAGACAACTGGGTACCGCTGGAAATACGTCATATACACTTTACCAGTGGGAGGGAGGTGCTGTGCCCTGCTCCCGGCTGCATGGGTATTGCTTATTTGTACCCTCAAACAAGAATGCTGTGTTTTAGAGAGAAGGGCAAGACAGAGAGTGTAATTACTGGCACAGAGACTTAATGTCTTATGTCTCAGGTCAGGAAACACATAAATGAGTTGACTGGGCTAGTTCCTAGTAAACTGGTTTTTGTTCATGGGTGACGTCGACCTACCAGGTGACACGTTTGTTAGTTTGCCTATCCAACTCAACCTTAGAATTGTAGGTTGGTGTAGTTCAACACTCTCCTCGCCTGATTTCGTGGAGACCTTGTGAAACATTACACTTTATTATGTGAATTAAATGAATTTCACAAACGTAACACTTAATAACTGTATTACAAGGTAATAGGTCCCCATGAACGTCACGGTGCCGTGGAAAAACGCCTGAAATACAACTTATGAATATTCCATACATTTAATATCCGTGGTATTTAAGATACCAATCTACGGTTTATGAGTGTTTTATTAGCATTGCTAATTATTTTGTTTCATGACATTTGTATTTTTGTTAACGACCCTCATTTTTTCGTAAGGGTTATAGCCGTTCTGGAAAGTGGTATGATGTTAATGGTGGTAATAAAATGATTATACCTAGTTACCGTATTTACATCGTCTATGACACGATCATCTATCTAGTTGCCGGCAGTAGATATGTTGTCGATGAGGCTGTTTCTTGGTCATGTGGCCAGATCAGTTTAAGCTGCTGTATATTCATCATCATCATCATCATCATCATCCTTATCATCATCATCATCATCATCATCATCATCATCACAATTAGCCTCTATCCGAACGACGAACCTGTATATTATAACTATAAAATTTTTAAGTTCTTCTTGAATAAAGCGATGGTCACGAGCTGCTGATTATTATGTTTAAATTAGAGTTCCTTTTGTTGCTTAATTTAAAGTTTGATACAGAATTTTAAATTGGAAAATTAGCACAAAAAATTAAACAACATAAATATTAACCTTTTGTCACTTAGTCTAAATATTCCAAAATACTCCAAAATTCTATGTTTCCAGTATCTCATTAATTTATACAACTCACTAGCTCTCTTGCAGTTTTCCTACCCGAAAATAGAATCATCATCGTCATCGGTAAGTCTACTAAGAGGAAATAAATACGAGCTACCAAATACAAAAACTTTATTTCAAATAGGGTAGTTCAATATATTAAGGTTTTATCAAACAAATCTATTGGCCTTAAATTATCTCAATAAAAAAAAATCAAAACACAGGTAAATCTTTTCATAAATACATATAAGATTATAGACATAATACAATAAGTCACTTCAGACATACAGTCGATGCCAAAGCCATCTCACAAACGCTACAAAGCCCTGCATCAGCAGATCACACGCCTGTCGCAGACGTATCCGGCTTTTTTAGCCTGCGTTTTATAGCCGGGTCGAATGGATAGCTTTGCCAGATATTCTTTGACCAGTGTAAGATGGTCCCTGATATGTATTGTTTTGACACATGTTACCATTGTTTTATGGATTGCGGTTTATTAATATGAAAGACCAGGACGTAGAGACGTAATGTTCGATATTAAAAATAATCTACAAGAATTATGTTTATACAAGCAAGTTCTAAGTACCTACTACTAATTTTAAAAATATTGTCAAACTTCGAAAATATGTTTAATTTATTTTTAAATCACATTTTATTTCAATTCCAAGACAAAGGATAAAAAACCAGTAGATACCTACAGTTAAATTTTTTGAGTTATAAATTTAATCATTGGCTTTAGATTTAAATACCTTTTAAAATTTGTGAAACACTAAGATTGATCTCAAAATACTTAAAAGAACTAAAACATGTAATAATAAGCTATAATATGTTAAAAAGTCTAGCTTTTTGTAACAAAAGTCTTAGAAAACTTCTCCATAAAAGAGAATAACTTTCATAATGTTCTGTCAAATTGTGTCAAAATTCTCGCCAAATACATCATAATAGGTATATAATTTATAGTTTTAAATCTCTTTTTTTAACAGTAATTTCATTATTTGGCAGTATAACCATTTACCAGTTTTCATGTTTTTTTTTTTTTTTTTTTTTTTTTTTAATGCAGCGGAAATTTGCAGACCAAACCATAACTAGGACCGGGGTGAGTTTTAAACCTAGCCGTGAGTGGGGTTCGCACTTGGAGATGCGTTACCCACTAAAACCGCTGCAAGTGCCCTCAGCCGCCTTTTATGAGAGTCCCGGATCATGCAGGCAACGCAGGACCTTCGGCGACAGGCTGGCCCCGGCAAAAAGGCCAGACTCCTCCTCTAATGGGGGACTGCTCGGCTGTTCGTTTGATTCGATACTTTTAGCAGTCCCCGACGACGTCGTGCCTATCTGGTCCCAGGTTAACCCCAGCCTCGGCCCGACACGAGCACAGGGGCGTTACTGGAGGCGCATTAAGTAGCGCCTCCTACGCACCCCTGTTCGTCGCCTGCGGTGGGAGGCCTCGTCGGCGGCCTCCTCTCTCACCCGCTCATCGGCCTCCTTCTGGGACATTACTGCCTCACAGAAGGAGACCATCGCCGTCCAGGACTCATCATTGCGGAGCATCGCGGTGATGATGCTCGGCAAAGACAAGTCCCCTCCGATAACTGACGTCAGATCGTGACGCAGCGCCGCCCATCTCGGGCACACCTCTAGAGTGTGCTGGGCCGAGTCCACCGCCGCGCCACAATCGTGACATACAGTTGCCGGCTCCTTTGGGCCGTCCGGCACAGGTACTCACCGAAGCAGCCATGCCCGGTGAGCACCTGTGTCAGACGGAAGGTGAGGGGTTTGCGTTTACGACGCATCCACCGCTCTAGGACCGGACGCAGGGCAACCGTTAGGCGTTTGCCATACGGCTCCCACGCCAGGTTCTCTCCCCACCTCAGCATTAACGCCTCTTGCCCTAGTCGGCGGACCCGCAGGATCCCGTCCAGCGTCAGGCTCTCGCCGAGATACCTCCTATCCGAGACATAGGAGTGCACCTCAGCAAGAACTTCCGCCACAAGTTCCCACGGGGGGTCGCCGGCTAGGGCAGTTGCTGCTGCCCACGATATTGTACGATACCCCCGAATCACTCTTACCGCGATGACCCGCTGCGCCGAGCGCAACTGGGCCCTACTCCGCGCGGTAAGGTGACCCGCCCAAATGGGAGCACCGTATGTCGCCATACTCCGGCAGACACCGGAGTATAGCTGCCTGCAGGCGGCGCTGGGTCCTCCGAGGTTCGGGAGGAGAGTTTTCATGGTTATATTAATTATGTGGTATACATAAGTATCTTGATGGACCTCTGGAGCGAGAGTCTGGGTTCCATTCTGACCCTCTGTGATGCCTTAAATGGGCTTTTCTTAATTTATATGTGCACCTGAACATGAGAATATCGCTTGCTCACCGGTTGAAACATGGTGAGGAAACCTGCATGCCTGATGAGATTAAAAGTCTTTGAAGATATGTGAAGTTCACGTACCTGCATTGGTACGCAATGCAGGTACTATGGCTCTTACTCGCCTGATTTCGAGGAGTTGATCCGTGCCCAGCAGTATGAACATATAAGGGTTGATATTATTATTATATTATATACATAAGTATATATTATAGTCGGATGCGAGTAGCGAGGGATCGTTTTGACGTTCATAGAAAGGCCCATGATCAGCAGTGGAACAAGAAGCTTGATAACGGTCATAATGATGGAGTAAATATTAATTAAGGCTTATGTTCAGCAGTGGACGGATAAAGGCTGATGATGATGATGAAAGATTAATTTGCCATATGGTAATATTATATATAGTGTTACGAGGCCGAGGGGATGCACATCTCCTGTGAACACACTTAACCCCCTTTCAGGGACACAAAAGATAAGCCCGTGATGGAAGACTGAAAGGGTTGATCTGTTTATCATTCTTAGGTTTAAGTGCATGTGAATACACTTATTTTAATATAACGCTATTTCAGATTTTTCGTGTATATCGCTCAGCAAGAAAAGCAAAAATGAAACTTTTTTAAAATTATTTTAGCTATCGTAATTTTGTTGTCTATTATATATTATGATACCCATTTTTTTTTTTACACCGGGAAATGCTCTGAAGCATCCCGCCTGGGGAGTGGGTCTCCCCAGGTGGGTATGTGGGACTCTCTGCGCTCCAAAGATGGTAAATGGACGCAGTTCTACCCACTAAAACCCGGCGAGTGCCACCAGTGCCACCTTGGTGAGGTGCCCCGGATCTGTTAAACTAACAGGGCACCTCGACGGCTAGTCAGTCCCCCAAGGGACCGACGCCACCTCCACAAAGGGGTTGTCCCGCACCACAGCACAAACCCTCCCACCGTCGGGACAGTACAATGGGGTGAGGTTCCCATCCTCACCCCTTGCCCCCTGCTCTTTTGTCCCCTCTTCTTATAAGAGGGGTACAAAGAGCCCCCTCGGCTCAATTAGCTTCGCCCAAGGTGCTGGGCTCACCCTAGGCTACTGAGCCCCACCGCCACGTCAAGGCCTGAACCATGGTGGGGATATTATGATACCCTTGCATATACACATATATTCCTTTCTGTTTAAATATTATCGAAATCATTACCATCAATAATTTCTGGACTCTCTGTGAATGATTGTGAGGGGATTTAGTCGTTTGAGAACACAGATCATCAAAATCATATTTCCACAATCTTTGATTAACTCACGTACCTACTCTTTATGCCAATTAATTCTATGGCAACTTTTTTAAAAAGCTACTTGGACAATTTCTGTTGATGTTTTTTATGTCATAAGGACTCAACCGAGCAGTCGGAGCCTTATTGTGACTACCGACGCCCATAGACATCCATACAGCCAAAAGTTATCGTTGCCATCCTTTTTCCTAACCCCCAATAGGCCCCGGAACACACAAACCGCATGAAACGCGACAGCACAGCTGCCACTTGACGCCGGTGTTACGTGAGCGAGAGGTACCACCCCGATCGTGCCGACCCAATTCAGTTGCAAATCAGAATGCCACTACCTCTTACTATGTTGATGTTTATATTTTACAAATCTTTTTTATATTAAAATTTTTCACTTTTATTTTGCGGAGCTCTATGTTTGCTCATTCCTTGCGAATAATTTGCTCACGAGACGTTTGGACACACCTTTGATATAGTCAAAACATAGATAATCTTATTTAAAATACCAAATATGATTAATTCCTTATTAATTTTAATTCATTATTTAAATGGGACATTCAGCATATTATGCACTTTTATATCTATGTCTGTCATATTTAAATGCCTCGTATATTAAATATAAGAAAAACATATTCATCAACGCCAAAAAGATCATTGATGGAATATTGGATGTCAATAACTTCGGCGTTACTGACCGCGATGACGGGCAGACAATGATGTACATACTAATGGCACATGATGTATTAAAATTTAAATGGCGATATTTTCAAAGGGTCGGACGGTCCCCAAATATATTCAAACGTCCCAAACCTCGTTGATTTTAAAATAAATTCTCTGGGGTCTTTTGATTTTGCAATTTGTTACCAGCTTTTTTAACAGCTTTATATAACAACCAGTGTTACTTGAGCTCTGTGGAGGTTTGCATACATTTTTACTTACCTTTAATACACATTTGATTTTTAACTAACTTTGTGGTAGCTGATATTTTAGATTTTTTGTATATTATGATTTTTATGTTTATTGAAGCAGGAGTCGGAGATGACTACAGCGACGACAGAAAATACACAAACCTTTCTCATAGATTCAATTAGAACAAGAGAGGATTTTATAGAAATGTTGGAAAGCAATTATTTTGGTCAATGATTCTATTTATTTGTCGACAAATTTCATGCTGTAATCTTTCAGGCAACAAAACATAGCATGAAGCTTATGTCCAATAGAATGAAGAGCAGCTATTTTTGCTAAGAAGATTTGATTTTTCGTTGTTTAAGAAGATTGTTTTGTTTAGTCTCGACCAGATATTCGTAGACAATGGTAAAATATCGAACTCCGCGAAATAAAAAGTAAAAAAAATGAGTTTACAGTGTGAAATAAACACAAAGCCAATCAATTTTGGCACTATCCAGCGCGTGAAGCGTGAAACAAGTCTAATCAATACTCCATCCCCGTAATCCGCCTCAAAGTTATCTTTTTATCTACAATTAGGATTTCGACACCTCCCTGAGGGGGCGCATCAAAGGCCGTCCTCTCATTATGCGACGTTATTGAGTTATCAAACGCGGAGGGAGATTAGTTCATACTTCCATACACAAATCCTATCATACAAGCTGACGCCTTTCACTAAAAACAGACTCCATTTTGGTGTACCGCAAAACACAACTATTTCCACCGGGTCCCTTAAAGTATATTGCTGAGAAGATCTCAACTGTAACTTACGTGGATAGAATTGGTTTTTGAGTGTTGATAATGTTTGATGGAACCGTGTCGAAGTAGGAATGAGTGTCCCTTACAGGTTTGCTAACAAGGAAGTCGTCGGGGCGCTATTTGTCAATGCGAAGGGATGATTTCATCCCTTAATTTAAAATGGGCGATAATGAGATGCATAATTTGATTATATTTCTATTTTTGGTATTATTTTTGGCTTTGATGCTGTTATTTCAAGGGTTCTATGGTTTTGATAAATACAGGGTTTGGTGAATAATTAAAGCTTTGTGATTAGCAAATATATGTGTATATATGTGTATGTACATTAATATAATATGTGTGTTAGCAAAATTGATTGGAAATATATTTAATACTTTTATACTATACATATCCATGACCCAGGAACACAGAAAATATTTTTATTCCCTGGCGGGATTCGAACCCGCAACCTCCGGCTTGAGCACCAACGCGCTTACCACTGAGCCACAGAGGTCGTATGTGTATATATATTAATATAATATGTGTGTTAGCAAAATATATTGGGTAATATGGAAAAATGTTGGATGGTTGGGAGTTTAATAATTATTTTTATTAATTTTATTTTATTAATTTTATGTTGTTTTGATTTTTTTATACATTGAATATAAAATGATATTTGGGTGTAATTTCTTGAAAAGTTATATTTACTACATTTAATACATTTATTTTATTAAAATTCATTTGATGTTAGGTTTGCTTTCCGCACCATGGTTCAGGCCTTGACGTGGCGGTGGGGCTCAGTAGCCTAGGGTGAGCCCAGAACCTTGGGCGAAGCTAATTGAGCCGTGGGGGCTCTTTGTAACCCTCTTATAAGAAGAAGGGACAAAAGAGCAGGGGGCAAAGGGCGAGGACAGGAACCTCACCCCATTGGGGACTGACTAGCCGTCGAGGTGCCCTGTTTGCTCATTAGATTCGGGGCGCCTCACCAAAGGCGGCATTGGTGGCACTCGACGGGTTTTAGTTGATAGAGCTGCGCCCACTTACCAGCTTTCGGGCACAGCGAGTTCCATACGGGTCTCCCCACGCGGGTATTGCCTCAGAGCATTTGCCGACGTTAAAGAAAAAAAAAACGGTTAGGTTTGCTTTGATTACCTATAATTCAAAGTGCAATCTGTAATGTCAAAATTAAATACATCGAAATATTGTAATGAAAATACTTTGTTGGTGATTCTTAATAAATAAATATAATGATAGCTGATGCTAAAATATAAAAATAAAAGGTTAATAATAACTTTCTTTTCTTAATTTTTTTTTAATTTTTTATTTTGTATTCTAAATTAAATTAAGTTATATTAAGTTAGTTTTAACGAAGTGTGTATTATTATTAAGGAAACAAAAGGCTTTATTATTATTAATCAAATGATAGATGTATTGGCGTGAAGAAGCTGCCGATAATAACTGACTGAATAATTGATTAAATATTTTAAATCAGTGCTAATTTTCTTTGATTTCACTAATTTAATCTTTGGTTATGGTAATTAATAAAATAATAAAGTAATTTAATAAAATGACTATTTTAATGGCAAAGGATCGGTCGTCTTGACGTTCATTATGCGAGACCTATATCCAGCAGTAGACGGATAGGGGCTAATGATGATGATGGTGAACCATTTTAATAAAAAAAAATTAAAATAATATCTCCGTTTTATTCTAAATAGTTTATATAACAGACTACGGTGTTGGTTGATGGTCGACGTCGTCCGTGAACAATATCATATTTTGATATTATTCTATAGAAAGAAAAAAGAAGAAAGAAAAAAAAAAGTTTTATTTGCGAAGAACTTAAAAAACAGTAGACGTCCATATTATTTAATTAAGCATATATGCATTTTAGCTTCACAAATTGGTCTCAACTCAGCGTTTTATGGCAATATTTTCTATTAATCTAACTCGAGTAAAATGCTTCAGGCTATTGAAATGGAATATTGTGTGTTTACCTAACAAACTAATATAAAGAAGCAATGTATGTTACTTTGGACATAGGAGATCTTCGGAAGTACTTATCTGATCGAACCGACGAAAAAGTGCAAGTATCTGATTAGAAAAGTATTATATTGTGTACTAGCTGTTGCCCGCAACTTCGACCGCGTTTAGATTTAGACCTATATCCAGCCAGATGATTACACTTATACCTTACCATTCAGTGATCACTTAGTAAATCGCTGAGTGATAAGTTATAGGAGTAATTATAAGTAAAAGTAAGTATGCAACAACGCGTACACAATATAATAGCTACTTCTCGAACGTTAGATATTTTCTAACACACCGTGCGAGTATAACTTTTTGTTGGAGGTTTGAAAAAAGAAATTATAATTAACAATTTAATATTTAAAAAACGCGACTAGAAAAACTTAACCCCTTCTTTTTAAAATTGCTTAAATTCGTCCTATTTTACCCGGATCACTGGGTTGGGTGTATCGTAATTGGGTAGAAACGTAGATTTATCTATTTTACATCATGTTATACAATATACATATATTATAATGTTAAACAAAAATTTAAAAAAAAATGCATACTTATTCGGTTGTTATGTGCTAATTTGTTTTATTTAGTTCTATTTACACCCGCTGTCATACGCCATTTCATAATTTGACAGATAGCCTTCAATAGTCTTCCTACAATAATTCATTAAACTGTGTGCAATGTGTTTTTTTAAGCATAGGAGGGCACACGAGCAGTCGAAGCCTTTTGGCGACTATCGACGCCCATACACATCCGCACAACAAGAGATTATGCAGATACGTTGCCCTCCTTTCCCCAATGGGCCACCGGAAACTCACAAACCGCACGAATCGCGATAGCATACCTGTCACTTTACGCCGAAATTATATGAGTGAAAGGATTCGGCTGCAAATCAGCATACCTCTTACAGAATATGTGTGATCACAATTTATCGACAGTTTTCTATCTCGCGAGATAGATTATATGTAATATATCCGTATTTACAATTTTCCGTTGATATTTACAATATGTTTCACAAAAAATAAAGTGTAAATGTGTACAATCATGAGCATCATGAATTTTAAAAGAGATTTCCAGTATGGGTCCTGAGGGGACGCGAAGGTGGCGCTATCAGATCACACGAGGACCCTGGAGACCTCGGGGGCCCCACGATTAAAGGGCAGTTCTGATAAATGCCGTGCCTACGGAAAATGGTATTTATTTTAATATGCTAGTACATATTTAAAAAATATTCTGAATTTTGCTACTTATATTGTGTTCATTGAAGTGTAGGTATGTTAGAGAATGACTGATTTATGAGATAATACTGACTGTTCTAGAGGTATGAGATTAACACTGATATTATATACTTAATAATTTCATTTTGTTTAAATAATGTAAATTTAAAAACCATCAAGACGCAACGAATTAGTAAAGGTATTTCTAATTCGTTATCAAGACGTCATGCTTTTTTTTGCATACATATTATGTAAAAGTATCAATTGCTAGGTATTTCTTTACTCTAGTGAATACCTAATACCTGCCAACTGAAGTATATTCAATCATTAAACAAAAAACAAATCAATGCGAGCCCGAACAATAACCCAATTTATCCTTATTCCATGTAATTAACAAACCCCTATTGGGTGGGCTACAGACGTAGGTAAATAGTCCACCAGATTCTGGCAGGGTGAGGAATCATTCGTTAGGAGCCAGTGAAGCGTTCACCCGTGAACGGGGTCTGCCTACCTGTTATATGCTGTCATAGTAAATATTTGCATACATATCAGAGTTGAAGTGTTCAAATATATTGGGGTGGCCTATAGCGTTTTATGGTTAGAGTTTAAAGTGCTGAATTGGAGTTTAAATTGAAAGATTTCGTGAGTGAATTTTTTAATGAACTTTGAAATTAAAATTATTCAGCTAAGATTTATTTATGATTTGATGTCAGCCATAATTGCTAAAATTATAAATATAATAAAAAATATAAAAATATAATTTAATAACCACAAAGTTTCATATTTTATATTATTTATAATTCTCCATTGCGAAAAACCAAACTTCATTCAAATTCACGTTACCGAAGTTTGTCGTACATAAATGTAGGTAAAAGAAAACAAAGCTTCTAGCAGTATTGTAACTAAGCAGTCAAATTTTATATTCTACGAAAATTATTATACTCCCAAAATACGTAAATTTTAAATTTAAAAACTCTTGCTTGCTTGTAAACCCATGCCTTATTGTAAACCCTTAACTCTCCATGGCAGATTGTGACAGATTTTTACACATATATATTTCTGACACTTTCTCCCCACCGAAATCCGATCCGCGAGGTCTCTAGGTAATTAGCCCGCGATATTCCTTGATGTAAGTTTAAAAGCGTCGGACTGCGTTTTAATGGTTATTTTATGGTGAGTGATCGCTTATTAAGTTTTTATGGCGGCGACGCAGTGACAGATGCGATGCCTGACACCAGATATGAGGGCTGCTTTGTTGTTCGGTGTGAGCAAATTACGTGTAATAAATAAGATATTTTTTGGGATGGAGAATTATTTATTTTGAAAAAAAGTTGGATATAATTGAACATATAATCTTTTCACGTGAATCTTATTTAAACGATCGATTATTTTTTATAAGTGAACAACGATGATTTAAAACGCAGAATCGATTTTTATTTTGCATTTTTTTGTGTTTATTTTAGTGGCAGCTAAAAATAACTATTAAAATATGTAAAATAAATTATATTAAAAAGTATTTTAATGGTTATTAAAACTACGTTTGCAATGATTATTAAAATTACGATGTTTTGGATGGTTTGAAATTATTTTTTATAATTGACTTCCAAGCAGGTGGCTGCTGTCTTCTTTATCAATCAAAGTCAAATAATTGAGTCCTTTTTTTTTCTTTAACATCGGGAAATGCTCCGAGGCAACCCGCCTGGGGAGCTGTGGGTCTCCTCAGGCGGGTATGTGGGACTCGCTGCACCCGAAAGATGGTAAGTGAACACAGCTCTACTCACTACAACCCGGCGGGTACCACCAGTGCCGCCTTTGGTGTGTTGCCCCGGATCTGTTAAGCTAACAGGGCATCTCGACGGCTAGTCAGTCCCTCAAGGGATCGACATCATCTTCACAGAGGGGTCGTCCCGCACCACAGAACAACCCCTCGCAACGTCAAGGCCTGAACCATGGTGGGGAAACAATTGAGTCCTCCTGTGACCATGGTCGAAGTATCCGAAACTTCGGGCTTGTAAATCTTAATAAGCCGCAAGAAAATCCGTAAAACTTGTTTCATTATAATGAGTGAAATTCGCGTAAACATTAGAATACAATAATTGAGTTGCCACTGATAAGCCTACCCAATTACATTAAACAGAGTTATGTAATTTTACATATATTTTGCTAACCATTGGTAAACACACTCACACACTTTTACATTGGTAAATCCTCGCGGGAGCCATTGTACAAGAAGAAGTAGAAGTTATATAATTAAGAATATACACCGAACATAGGATCTTTTGAACAATCTCTTATTCTGTAATTATATTTCTTTACGCCACGCTAGTATCATAAATACACACAATTTATTACTAAAGCACCAAACATTCAATATAATCCGGGAACGCCATTATTACTATCGTTATTACAGCACTCCCAAGGGCAGGCGAAAATTAAAACTGATGA
Source organism: Helleia helle (assembly GCA_963853865.1). Lineage (NCBI taxonomy): Eukaryota > Metazoa > Arthropoda > Insecta > Lepidoptera > Lycaenidae > Helleia > Helleia helle. Next base: position 1,495,806 of record OY971425.1, on the reverse strand, counting down.
CGTAGCGACGGCGCCATAATTAAAAAGATAAGGAATATTTTCCTTTCACATCGAGATTATGAAAACCCCTTCTGACCCCCGAAAGGGAGGGCCGGTTAACCGGTTAAGGGACCCCCGAGACCACACACCGATTGCGTTCCGCTGCTGATTAAGTAAACTAAGATAACATTGCCAATAGAACGCCAAAAGTCAACAGGGGCATTTTGAAAATGAAACGGCAAGTTGATTTGGCCTCTCAAGGGTTGTTATCGGGACTGTTGTTGAATGGTTGGATCCTTCATTGATTGCGCGGATGGGTTATCTGTTGGATAAGGGACACAATATCTGTTGTTTTCTTGATTGTGTCACGATCTTGGAACCTTTTTTGATTATTTTCAAAATAATAACATCGTTTTAATGGTCACAAAATGATTGTTCCGTCCTGGCTTGAAGACACCTTGTTCAGTGGATGGAAACAGGTTGAAATCACCTCGTTCCTCCTCCTTCATTTTTCGCGGTGTTCTGGATGACAATTTTGTCTTAAAGTTGTGTTAGTCACGTTTGACAAGAGCCAGAGCTGAGTGAAGTTGTCGATGTTTACCACATAACATATTCAGGTATCATCTGCTTTTTGTGCCCTGTTTGTTTATTAGATCCGGGGCACCTCACCAAAGAGCGGCATTGGTGGCACTCGCCGGGTTTTAGTGGGTAGAGCAGCAGCTTTCGGGCCTAGCGAGTCCCACATACCCACGTGGGGAGACCTACTCCCCCGCGGGATGCCTCAGAGCATTTCCCGGCGTTAAAGAAAAAAAGCTATCTTATATATAAGAAATAAATAAGATAAGAAAAGCAGATGCTTTTCTTATCTTATTTATTTCAGAAACACACCTACAAATCGGATATGTGTCTAGTTAAAGTCTCAGACTTATAATTTCATCTATTTTCTTCGTTGTGTTGCACATCGTCTGTAAACTTTTCTGTCCTTGATATACATAATAATATAATAATATAATAATAATAATATCTATGGACGCTTTCACACCACGTCAATCTGGTCCCGTGGTAAGTTCTCGAAGAACTTGTGTTACGGGTACCAGACAACGGAAATATATTTAATACTTTTATACTATACAAATATTTAAGATTTTTATTATATAATACACATATTTAATACACATCCATGATCCAGGAACACAGAAAATATTTTTGTTCCCTGGCGGGATTCGAACCCGCAACCTCCGGCTTGAGCGTCAACGCGCTTACCACTGAGCCACAGAGATCGTCAAATAAACTCTGTGATTCCGTCATTTACCTTTAGTTCTCACCAATCATGGGATTCCTTAAATTATCATATTTATATATATCAGTAATATGAAACATCCAAACATTTGATTAAATTTGTTTCGCAAAAATGGCGGTACCATCTAAGATGCCCCTGGTTCCGTACCTGTTTAGTATTCCGCACGGGTCCGGCCGGTATTGATTGCTCTCCCGTCCAACGCAGCCCTCCGATCCTGAAGGGATGCTTTTTTAAAACAATCAAGGAAGTAACGATTCTGGTGATGTATTTTTAATTTTTGCGTGTTATTTTGATATATTTTTTCATATTACTGTTGTGAATGCAAATAAAACCACTTTTGTGTTATGGTGGTTTATATTTTTATACACCTGATGTTTCCAATACTTTACAGCATTTCTCTTCATTACATCGAATAAAGTAAATTTGCGTAAACATTATATTATAATACATGCAAATAATGGACCGATTATGATGATTTAGTTAACCTTATCTAATTATATAAGTTATAAATAATTATTGGGTTTCAAGGCAATGGATAAAAAATGAGTTTCAGTTATGTGAGTGCCGAGAGTAGTGATTTTCTTCTATTTGTTATACTTACGCCCGAATACTCAAACGAATCTCAAATTTAAGACGTACTTAAACTCGTGTTGTCCCTCTTTTTTTCTTTGAATCTGACACGTCGTAGCATGAGTTTAAGTACGTCTTACATTTGAGATTCGTTTGAGTATTCGGGCGTTATACTTGTATTTTAAAGAGGTAGAGTGTGTATGTTTGTGTTTGCGTCATATCTCTGGATCCACTGAACCGATTTCGAAAGTTCTTTTACCAGAGGGTGTCATAGCAGTCATATACTATAAAAATAATAAACATCAGTCCGGGGACTGTATTTCTACGTCGTAGTGAAACTGCGGGCAACAGAGATACATAGGTATAGGTAAATTAAAATATATTTTAATTATTTTATTATTAACTGAATGAACAAATTAGTAACTATCCGGCATCATAGTTACATACGCAACGGACAACCTACAATGGAAATACAAAACAACTAAGGTATTGTAAAGTTTCATAGCAATCAATAAAAAGGTGTAGGAGATCTGCTATTTTGAACAGACTAACTTTTTAATAAACATATAATTGAACATAATATTTTGTTCCTTACATTTAACAAACCTATATTCCGTTCTTAAGAACATATGATACAAAAAACAATTTAAGAATAACAGGTACAAAAAGCCGTAATATAATTCGAGTTATTGATCCTAGAACTACAATAAAAACAACAATTTGGATTATCCTACCCTTTAAGTTTCAACTTGGGCTTCATACCGCACAAACACCAGTTAGCTCGATGTTAACAACGTTAGCACTCCACTCGAACCCTTGCCTGAGGTCAAAGGGACCCCTTCTCACCCAGTTGGATTGTCCGTTGATAAAACTATAAGGAACTTCAAGACGTGTTAAATGGCCATTCGATTATCTGTAGATGTTGCTTGTCTTAGTTGTGAACATTGTAGAGCATTTACGGGGTCAAAACGCCAGTATTCTATAAATAACTTCAAGACTTACGGTGTTATTGTCTCATTAATCATTTAATGTATAGATAATTTAACATCTTAATATTATGTAGGTTAATTTATACGAAAAAAATCAGATAAACCCGTTAGTTCACTGTTATTATTTTTAGTATTCACCTAACAAAAATAATTAATTAGAGACAGCAGATAACGTGATAGTAATACGTCAGCGGGGCCAGTGAATATTAAACGAGATTACCAGGAACTAGCCCAGATTCATCCTGCCTCATTCATCCTGAGACATAGTAATTGCGCATACATAAATAACTGGATAGTAATTTGCGCTGCCTGTCCCGATCTTTTTTCGAAACACAGCATGCTGTTTCACGGAAGATATAATCAGGATGGTGGTACCTATGGAGACGAAGCGGTGACGCGTCGTCATGCGGCATCCCTCCCATCGGTCAAAATACTGGTAAATATACTGGGAGCTAGATTTTGATATAAAGATATCCTTCCTTCAAAGATGTCATTTTTGTGGGTCATTTCTTTAACCGATATCCCATTTTGCACCAACACCTAAAAATCGATCCCAACACCACAAAGGAGCGGGATTAGGACCTTATCGTATTCCATCTAAATACGGGGCTTAATCCCATCGGATACAATGGTGACAAAAATAATAAATATGGCCCGGCACCGCCCACCACACAATGGCTCCACCAGAGTCCAATATTTTTGTATTGGGGACGATTAATATGGGGTTCATATAACAAACAAGAAATATCGTTTTGAACTATTGTTTGGAATATTAGCAAACTATAAAACATGACTAACTAGCGTTAAGTTTACAACCATATCCGGACTGGTTATACTATAGACTATGTCTCCGTGACAGACGAAGTGTTGGTCGGCCATTAATTACCCTGACGGCCATTAACCATTAATCTCCGTGGCCGGTTCTTGTTGGATGCGAGTAGCAAGGGATCGGTCGTCTTCCCTACCATGGTTCAGGCCTTGACGTGGCGGTGTGCCTCAGTAGCCTAGGGTGAGCCGCTGCACCTGCGGCGAAGCTAATTGAGCCGAGCTCTTTGTACCCCTCTTATAAGAATATGGGAAAAACGAGCAGGGGGCAAGGGGCTAGGACGGGAACCTCACCCCATTGTACTGTCCCGACGTTAGGAGGGGATGTTCTGTGGCGCGGGACAACCCCCCTGTGGAGGTGGTGTCGGTCCCTTGGGGGACTGACTAGTCGTCGAGGTGCCCTGTTTGCTCATTAGATCCGGGGCACCTCACCAATGGCGGCATTGGTGGTACTCGCCGGGTTTTAGTGGGTAGAGCTACGACCACTTAACAGCTTTCGGGCGCAGTGAGTCCCACATACCTGCGTGGGGAGACCCACTCCCCCGCGGGATGCCTCAGAGCAATTCCCGGCGTTAAAGAAAAAAAAGGGATCGGTCGTCTTGGTGGTCTCTGAGGGAGGCCTATGTTCAGCAGTGGATGGATAGGGGCTGATGATGATGATGATGTCTTTGTGCATATTATCATTATAATGGTTATTTTTTATCGGATAAATATTTTCGAAAATCAACTCGTACATCCAAACATTACTTTCTATAGGTAATCTATCAGTCAGTCGCATCGGAAAAATCCTTTTTGTATTTAACGGAGAAATAATTGAAGAATTAGAAGGTCAAGGCCTGTTTATTAACCGACTTCAAAAAAAGAGGAGGTTCTCAATTCGTCTGTATGTTCTTTTTGGAGACTTTTTTCAGTTTTACATCGAAAATAAGATTTCAAATTAACTCGGTCATTGTCACAAATTCAGTTGTTAAAAGCATTATTTATGTTTTTATTTCGCGGAGTCCAATAATTCGTCGTTGTCTACGAGTGCCTCGACCGCGAGACTTATGAAGCGCTCACACTTCGGACATAACACTGAACTTTTTTGAAATAGAAAGCACTTTTGTTCGTGACTTATGAAGTTACCTGTGGGTCAATGTAAAAGTTAACTTTGTTCGATATGAAAGTTTGTGCTCCATATTAGGACATTTACCTCATTGCAATGATTCGTAATGTCATTGTATCGTCTTTGAAATGTTAGTCACTCTCAGTCTCACCATGCAGCGTTCGTTCGCCAACCGATCCAGATGTAGGCCAACCCTTTCTTTCTTGTATTTTATTCCCTACCTTTAGTTTTTTTAGGATAAAGGACGTACGACACATTTGATTTTTGATACAAAATTGACAAGCCATATTTTTATAGAATTCAGTATCTAGTAAGTTCTAGAGCCTGAATTCTATAAGTAACATCTGGGTGTGAATTAAATCTAATTTTCTGACCATAAAAATATTCCCAGTATCGACGTACATGTCAGCGTTTAATATGGACAAAAAAAACCTCACGCCTAATCTCTTAACAAAGCGATGTTGGAACATTTTGGCGCGAAAATAATGAAGTGCACGTGTCTGGGCCCGTTGGACGGGTACAATGGGTCGCGTGGCGATCGCTATCCATGGGACGACGCCGGGAAACAAAACGTATAGCACGCGGATAAAACATTAGCAGTAGGATGTCCATGTGTGGGGCAGGGCTGGGACATCCCATCTTCTAATTGGTGGTGTAATAATAAAAGTTAATATTTCCACTATATGAAACCGACTGACAACTGCGGTATTTCCGAACCGATACGACTAAGGGACCTGCAAGAAAAGTCAATACTCATATTTGAAAGGCCGGCAACGCACCTACTTATGATTTAGAGGGTGTGACCTATGGATGTCGTGATCTCTTACCACCAGGTGAATCTATAAAAAATAGGGTAGGAAACTTGAACGTCAGTTAGTGAGTCTTAAGAAAATTAATTATTATTTACCGGTAGGAGGGATACGTTATGCCACGCTCCCGCTCGTGAATTATGAAACAGCTTAGCTGTGTATCGGAGAGAAGGGTAAGACAGGCAGTGTAATTACTGGCACCCAGACTCTCAGGATAGGCAACACATAAATAAGTTTCCTGGGCTAGTTCCAGCTAAACTTGGTTATGTTCATGGGCCATGTCGACCACTTACCATCAGACTACTGTCGAATACTTATCTAACTAACATAAAAAATAGCTAATATAGGAAAGGACTCGGTCTAACAACTTAATGTATTTTAATATGACACAAAAATTATTAAACTTGTTAATAATTAACATACTTTTTTATATACCATAACTGATTTCTTTAATATTCAATACGATCATGTAATTTTATTCTATTTGTTTGGCATCAAATTCTTGGAACTCCTTCGAAAACCTTCGAATTTCTTGCAACAAAAGAACTAAAGAAATTATCTTAAAACTAGCTGTTACATGCAGCTTCGCCCGCGTTACTCAACTCCTATATGTCACAGCGTGATGTTATATAGCCTATAGCCTTCTTCGATAAATAGACTGTTTAAGACTAAAATATTTTTTCAAATCGGACCAGTAGTTCCTGAGATTAGCGCGTTCAAACAAACAAACAAACTCTTCAGCTTTATAATATTAGTATAGATAAACTTTAAATATAAGTTTCAAGCTTTTCCCAGTGTTTTTTTTAAATAGTTAAGCTCTAATTAATGACGATATATAACACTTCCCAACAACACATCATCATCATCATCTTGTATCATCTCCACATTACATCGAGGGTCAGTAAGAATTCCGTGCGATCCTACGCCTATTTCAAACATGAACAGCAGCAACACAATATAATGATCTGTAATCATTTAAAATTTCAATCTTACTATCTAAGTATCCCTAAAATCCTCCATCCCACATTCCCATCCTATCCCACCAAAGCCCGAGATGATGGTGCGTGTACATGTATCCCAGATCGAACTGCGAGTGATAGCGTATCTCGGCCATTTTTCATTTCCGCGTCCAATCTACATAATTGTTAAGATTGCTATGATCGCGTGCTAATATTATGTCACATATATAAACTGTGCTTGTACTAGAAGAATTTATTAATAGTGAGTAATGTGTGCAGATTTGTTTTCATACTTACAGTTGTAGAGATTTACAAACTACTATAAGCGAGTTAACCAGGATCTCGGTTATTGGATCGGTAGGAGGGTTGCACTGTGCCGCGCTCCTGTCTACTTGTGTCCATCCTGCTTATTTCTCCCGAGAAACAGCTTTACTGTGTTTCCTAACAGCTTTGCTGTGTTGCTCGTTTGCCTGCTTTCCTACCTGTCAAAAACTAGTACCAGACCCAAGCCTCTTATCCTAGCTTTGCTTATCCTGTAGATCATCAGTCTCGATGGCAGGAATTATATTGCTCGTTGTCTTTTGTTCATAACACAGCAAAGGCAGGTGTGTACTCCCCCACCATGGTTCAGGCATTGACGTGGCGGTGGGGCTCAGTAGCCTAAGATGTGCCCAGCACCTTGGGCGCAGCTAATTTAGCCGAGGGGGCTCTTTGTACCCTTCTTCTAAGAAAAGGGGACAAAAGAGCAGGGGGCAAGGGGCGAGGACGGGAACCTCACCCCATTATACTGTCCCGACGTTGGCAGGGATTGTTCTGTGGTGCGGGACAACCCCTCTGTGGAGGTAGCGTCGGTCCCCTGAGGGGCTGACTGGCCGTCGAGGTGCCCTGATAGCTCAACAGATCCGGGGCACCTCACCAAAGACGGCATTGGTGGAACTCGCCGTGTTTTCGTGGGTAGAGCTGCGTCCACTTACCATATTTCGGGCGCAGCGAGTCCCACATACCCGCCTGGGGAGACCCACTTCCCAGCGGGATGTCTCAGAGCATTTTCCGGCGTTAAAGAAAAAAATGTAGGTGTGTACTCGAGATGATACCTATAGGGTATACCTCCCTCAATGAACGCCAAGATAACCGATCCCAATAGTGTTATCACTATAGTATTATTAATTCAAAATTGTCTCAGGATTCGAACCCTTGACTTCGGGACCATTTAGCGCGAACATGGCTTGCATAATTGTGCAATAAAATAATTATTGTACACATGTGCCTTACACCAGTAAATAATATCCAATCAAAATCAACACTTATATCAGCATCATAAAGATCGTTGTGCAATAAGTAATATTTTTGGGGCATATTTAGCAGTGAAGTAACAAAGGTCTGTTATTTGTTAGGCGACCAGCGACCCCACGGATCGTGATCCCACTATTATATGGGGCCCATAATACTTCCCTCATGTATTCGATATCTAAGAAATATTGTTGGTGTATTATGTTTGCTACTACCGCGACCGGTGGGATGCGTTGTGCCGCACGCCTGTGTGTATGGCTACCACTATCTTGCTTATTTCTTAAGCAATTCTTCTTATTTATTTATTTAACTATTTATGTACACTAGGATATGATTGTAAGGTTGTAAGAGGTAGTGCCATAGTGTATCACAACCGACGCCAGGAGGCCGTGTGGTCGCAGACTGCACGGTAGGCGGGGGGCAACCCCCCAATCAAAAGTGAGCCGAATGGGCTCACACTAATCCGATGAAGCCAGAAGAAGAAAAAAAGCCATAGTGTATTGCAGCCGAACTGGGCCGGCACGACCGGGGTGGTACCTCTCGCTCACATAACACCGGCGTCAAGTGACAGCTATGCTGTCGCGTTTCGTGCGGTTTGTGAGTTTCCGGTGGCCCATTGGGGAGGATAGGGAAAAGGAGGACGACGCATCTGCGTAGCCTCTGGTTGTGCGGTAGTGTATGGGCGACTGCTCGTTTGTCCTCTGATGACATAAAAAAAAGAAAGGATAGTTAAAAATGGAAATATCACTTATAAACAATGCTGGTACAAAGGCACTACTTATATTCAATTTATTCAAGGAAGTTTGATGTATTCTGAGTGGTCATGCAGTGTAATTGTTACCAAGGCTTACCCTGTGTCTCAGGAGTCAGGAATCAGGGTGAGCAACCATGATGAGTCACCTGGACTTGATACAATTAGAACTAGTTCGGCTGCAATTTTAGATGGTCAAGACATCCGATGTTTGATGTAACGTAACTTATTTATTTTTGTTCATTCATCAACTTTTAAATCGAATACAGAATGACTGTTGACAAATTGTTATCACAATACAAAGTTATATTACGCTGTAACTTCAACAATGGTCAGTCGGTAAATTTTTAAAATGAAATTTAAAAACTGCATATTTTTGTCCATTTTGATTCTTTAGTAGTGGTTATTTATCCAGAAATTATTTAAGCAGCAAGAAAGTAAAAATGGTAACAGGTTAACATTATGATAAAAGTCTAATAACTAATTTTGCTTTAGAAAAAAGCATTCAATCTTCGGAACAAATTCTCAGTATAATATATCAAAGCTCGAGAAAAGCTATAAATACATCTTGTAGAAATTCCACGTCGACTAATAAGTATATCTCGTGAAACAATTCGCGAAAAACATAATTTATTAATATAGGGCTCCTCCGAGCCGTTCATGAAGATTTTTATCGCGAGCACTCTGTATAAAAACGGTTATAACTTTAATAACATGCACACAAATTTTTACTCTAAGTTCATAAGTTCAGGTTGATTCTCCCTTGCTGTGTTCTGAGGGTTGTAGGATGTTAACTAATGGTGTTATAAGTCATTTGACTAACGACACCTTAATGTAGTATTTAGTCGTAGCGGGAGTGTCATTGTGCTAACTCAATGTATTGAAAACTTTTAATTTTTGTTTACCACCCCACCCGATATACCCCTAGCATATTTGAAGTCCGAAAGGGGAAAAGCAATTTTGGTAACACGGAAACTTGTACACCAGATAATATACAATTTTTTAATTAATTGACATATTATATTAATTAATTAGAAAATGGAATACTAACCACTTTTGTTATGTTAGTTGGTTATGCAAATCGGCAGACGTGCTACCTGATGGTTAGTAGTCGACGTCACCCATGAACATAAACTAGTTTACTAGGAACTATCCTAGGCAACTCTTTCATGTATTGCCTATCCTGAGACATAAGATGTGCCATTAATGACACTGCCTATCTTGCGGTTCTCTCCGAAACACAACAAAGCTCGACAAACAGCTTTGCTGTGTTTCGGAGAAACAAGCAAGATGGTGGTGAAACCCATAGGTGAAAAGAAACCCATGCAGCCGGGAGGGCAGCACAGCGCATCCCTCCCACCGGTAAACTTAAAATTAGCTTGTTTTCCATTTTGGACTCAGAAAATATCTGATAGCAGGGTATTCGAAAACAAAGGACATGTAGATGCCGTTTTTGGGAAGGCAGACGGGCTGAGACAGCTAAGAGAGACTGAAAACTGTGTGTCGTGGCTTTGTAATTGGTGTCAAGTAGATAGGCTCTTTGATATAAGGTTGGTACGGGGTATACAGTTTTTTAAGAACGTTTCCTTATTTATAACATTTATTGGCTTTGATATTTTTATTATTATTATTATTATTATTAAATTGTACAACATATAAATAATTAGTTCCACTCTCTTTCGCCAGTTCTCCTTAGTGGTGTAGCTTAGATAAATTTAAATTTAATTCTAAATCTAAGTTGTTTTTCTTTTACTTAACAATTCAGACAAACTTTTTCATTACAACACCACTTAAAATGTAACATTTTAATTATTGCACGTGTACCAAATAACGTATTGATTATAAGCAGTATTAGCCGGCAATAAGCCCCTAAGCGAGATTAAGCGTTTTAGCGCCAGCCTGCTGGTCACCACGGGGTGCCATTGTACCATTTATTGGCACCCACACTCCCCAAGGTGCTTTTGTATGGGCTTGGCCTCCCCATTTGCCGGCTCGTTATTAAAATGATACGGCACATTGGTAACCGACGATTGTTCTCACGTTGTTAGTTCGACTAAAGATCCTTCGAATAAACACTAAAGATTTTTTTTTATAGAGAGGTAAACGGAAAGTCGGTTCACCTGATGGTTAGTGATAGCGACATTCACTGACACCCGCTACACCAGAGGGTTAGCAGGTGCGTTGGCCGGCCTTTCAAATGGGAGTATGCTCTTTTCTTGAAGGTCCCTAAGTCGTAACGGTTCGGAAACACCGTAGGAGGTAGCCGATTCCATATTATATTAGTCGTGCGAGGCAGGAAATGCCGTAAAAATCTAGTTGTTGTGGATTTACGAACATCGAGATGGTGAGGGTGAAATTAGGAGCTTTTACGCGATGTTCGGTGGTGGAATTCTGCTGCAGGTATTATTAGTCCGAACAATTCCTCAGAACACTCCCCGTGGTAGATGCGGTAGAAGATGCAGAGCGATCCGACATCTCTACGCAGCGCCAAAAAAGATCCTATGTTTTTTGGATTGGCAAACAGCAGATGGCATGGTAAGTGGTTAGTTTTGCCCATGAATACAAATTGGTTCACCTGAGTCTGGCCGAGATATCTTATTCATGTGCTGCTCGTTCTGAGACGTAAGGTGTGTCGGTGCTAGGAAATACGCTCAGTAACCTAACTGTTTCAGTTAGGTTAGGGAGCTAAGATGTTTGTCAGAAGAAATAAACAGAAGCGTGGTACAGCGTAATCCTCGTAGCTGGATACCTGTCACCCCTTTGCTGTTACGTGTATAGGTGTGGACGATCACTTGCGTTTGCTTAAATCATCTTTATGAATGCCCATTGCTAGGACCTGATGATGATGTAACCTGATCTGAGATGATGTAATGTTGTTCTTTTAATGATCGTCCATTAATGATCTTGAGTCAGTGCGCTTTAACCTACTGACTAGCAGACTAGGAGGTCATGAAGTCTAATCTATCTAGTCTATCAAAGCTAGGTCTCACAGAGTATGGGAAGGAACCCCACCATGGTTCAGGCCTTGACGTGGCGGTGGGGCTCAGTAGTCTAGGGTAATTCCAGCACCTTGGGTGAAGCTAATTGAGCCGAGGGGGCTCTTTGTTCCACTCTTATAAAAAGAGGGAACAAGAGAGCAGGGGCAAGGGGCGAGGATGGGAACCTCACCCCATTGTACTGTCCCGAAGTTGGGAGAGGTTGTTCTGTGGTGCGGGGCAACTCCTCTGGGGGACTGACTAGCCGTCGAGGTGCCCTGTTTGCTCATATAAAGATCCGGGCCATCTCACCAAATGCGGCATTGGTGGTACTCGCCGGGTTTTAGTGGGTAGAGCTGTGTCCACTTACCAGCTGTCGGGCGCAGCGAGTCCCACATACCCGCGTCGGGAGACCCACTCCCGCGCGGGATGCCTCAGAGCATTTCCCGGCGTTAAAGAAAAGAGACTTAATGACCCATCCCAATCACTTTATTAAATAACTTAAAATAAGGTTTTTATTCGCCGGGGTTTTTATATTTAATACTTTAATGCATAAGGTACAACGCGAACAAATGTCGTCGATACTTGTCTTTTGTCATTCTTTCAAAGAACTTGTGGAAATGTGCGAGAAACTTTTATTCGAATGCGAGAATGAATTTGATTTTTACCTGTTGCGTATGCAGTAATTTCAGATTGGAAAATTTGTTAAATGTTTTTTAATAAATTAGATCAGATAAAACATTATATAACATAGGTTGATAGATACATATTAATAACTATAATTTTGACTAAAATATTTTTCCAAAATTGTTAAAATTAATTGTTATATTATGTATTCAGAACATAATTTTCTAATGATACAATTTTAAAAGTTTATGCACAGTGTACATGTACCATATTGACCATTTGAGGGTTGCATTATGTTCGTCCCGTTAATATTTGAAGTGGTTTTTGACTTTACAGTCATTGCCCTTTCCCACTCATCTTTATAAAGTTATAAAAAACACTTGTCCCAGTGTTCTCGAGTGCCGCCTCGGGCCATGATATTGTATTGTCCTTTAACTACATTATAAACGTTTTGTGAAGTGTACTTCACTTTCAAGTGTATTAATTTTTTTTTTTTTTCAGATATTTAAGTGGCAATTATATTTACAATATCCCTTCATCATCATCATCATCATCATCATCAGCCTATATCCGTCCACTGCTGAACATAGGCCTTCCTCACAGAACGCCAAGGCGACCGATCCCTCGCTACTATTACATATTTACCACCATAATTCCTGTCTCGCTGCTAATACTTATAGTTCTGATTTTAAATGAGCAGAACTTAGCACATAATTCTATACTATTTATATTTTACTATTTATACCGTTATGGCCATTTAGGACTAGACTATTTTAAACTATTTTGAATAGTTACTAGCTCTGTATTCTCCCCTATCAGCGGGTTGCCGGTATTGCGTGTGCTAGATACTCTTATCTCTGCCTCGGCACGATCGTGATGCGAGCTATTTCAACTCTAATGTGGATGGTCCTAAAATCTATTTTCGTATGTTCAAACATTATCATAGGTAGCTACTGTCATTTACTAATGTGAGTCATACTATTTTTGTACCTAGTTTTACTCGTCTGTGTTTAAAAGTGAAATACTTACTAATTGAATATAATTTTTTATTGAAAAAACAAAACGGAAAATAGTATACGGTGTTAAAATTAAGGAACCGATGTTGATAATATCAAAATTATTAAGTACCTAATTTTTATTGCAAATCATGAAAACATGAAAAATCGAATTAATACTAAACTTATATTGTGAAGTTGTTTATTTACTAAATATTGTGTCTTTTCAACTTGAATAAATTCAATATTTATTTTTTATTATACTAGCAAAACTATATCGTTAATTTCATCATCTCACCAAGAAGCAGAGTGGCGCAGTGGAAGCGTGCTGGGCCCATAACCCAGAGGTCCGTGGATCGAAACCACGCTCTGCTAGTAAATACTTTTTTTAATTTGTTTTATTATCATTGGTTTAGTTGCCACTATAATTATTGATATCTCGCATATAATAATGAAATTTTTTATAGCGTTCAAAATTTAACAATATTATCTTTTGGTGAGTCATAGTGTCTTAATAAAAACGGACAGTCTCACAAAAAAAACTTTTTTGTTATATCTTAGAAAAACAGAAAATATTTCCTAAGCGCACAGTTTTTGTTAATGCTTAAAAAACATTTTAACTAAACAGTATTTTTCCAAGTCCTTGTATATTTTTGTAAGAGCACGCCCCGAAGCACCAAAGATCCCTAAAAGTACTGAACCGCACTGGGTTTAGTCTGAAAACAAACCAACAAACAACAGTTTGTTTTATCATGGGATATTGATAATTTATAACACGTGCTACCGGCGCGGCCATCTTGTTTTATCAATGTAATAAATAACCATTTGCATACGGCTTGTTTTAAAGTTCCAACTGTAACTGTCCAGTTAGAATTGTTTAGTTAGGTAACTCAAAAATGTATATTTTTTAGCGGAATATCGAATGCAAAAGCTTGTGTACAAAAGGTTATCATGTCAGCGGAAGTTTATTGTATGTGGTAACAATTGATGTAGGTAGTAGTTTTTATTTAATTTATTCACAGCTGGATGCAAGTCCTTTTTCCAGTACCTACCAAATAAATACTTTTTAAATTTATTAAGAGCTGGATACTAATCATTTGCCCAGTAATAAGCTAATGTTACCATTATACCGTAAATAATCTATTTAATTATCATCATCAGCCATAATTAATTGGGGTAGTTCATATTGCGTATCTTATATGTTAGAGTTAGTATTTTGACTTTTAATTTAAAAGTTAAACTATTAATTTATTTTATTACTTATGTACTTTTAGAATATATTAACATTTGCACTTTCTTTGCACAAGGTATATAATAAATACATACCGCGTGACCCTCTACCACTCACACCCTCACACATTATTATGTAAATTCCAATTTTAAACCACTTGTTATCTAGTTAGTGACGAAAAATACCTAACGGGCCCCCAAATTAGCCGCCGGCTGCCAACTTCAGCGTGAATAATCGATAGCAATTGACAAACGAAGCGTTCTCCTGTCAAATTCTAGTTTTCAGAGTAACAAAAGTGATGACAACCCTATTTTGACCTGATATGAAGCTTGGCATTCGACCTTCGACCTTATCACTGTGTATAAAAATCTAGGGTGCATTCTGGGGTGGGCAAAATAAATTTGGCGTTAGATGCCTATGCCATAGGTGCGTAATGGGTGCCTTGTTATGATAATCGCTGCCCTGGGGCCCTATAGGGGCTGCTTCATGTGGAGTTAAGATTCGATGGTCATCGATTGGGACCCGTTTCATAGGAGTCTTATGAAAATTAAGGCATATTCAAGAGCTCGGTGAGAAATGTATCTTGCAGATGTCGGATGATAGTTTGATGATATCTTTAAAGTCGCAGCTTTAATTTTTTTTAAATTTTTTTTAAGTTTTTGTGAAATTTTCATACAAGCAACTATAGAATAGAATATAATTTATTTATTTCCCCACCATGGTTCAGGCCTTGACGTGGCGGTGGGGCTCAGTAGCCTAGGGTGAGCCCAGCACCTTGGGCGAAGCTAATTGAGCCGAGGGAGCTCTTTGTACCCCTCTTACAAGAAGAGGGGACAAAAGAGCATGGGGCAAGGGGCGAGGATGTGAACCTCACCCCATTGTACTGTTGCATACGATAGTGGTCACTTGATTTCGCGGGTTCAAATCTCGAATAATCTATCCTAATATTATAAAGCTGAAGAGTTTGTTTAATGAACGCGCTAATCTCAGGAACTACAGGTCCGATTTGAAAAAATCTTTCATTGTTAGATAGCCCATTTATCGAGGAAGGCTATAGGCTATATAACATCACGCTGTGACTAATAGGACTTAAGTTAAGTAAGTTAACGCGCCCCACCATGGTTCAGGCCTTGTCGTGGCGGTGGGGCTCAGTAACCTAGGGTGAGCGGTGCACCTTGGGCGAAGCTAATTGGGCCGAGGGGGCTCTGTACCCCTCTCATAAGAAGAGGGGACAGAAGAGCAAGGGGCAAGGGGTAAGGATGGGATCCTCACCCCATTGTACTGTCTTGACGTTGGGAGGGGTTGTTATGTGGTGCGGGACAACCCCTTTGTGCAGGTGGCGTCGGTCCCTTGCGGGACTGACTAGCCGTCGAGGTGCCCTGTTTGTTTACTAGTTCCGGGGCACCTCACCAAAGCGGCATTGGTGGCACTCGCCGGGTTTTAGTGGGTAGAGCTGAGTCCATTTACCAGCTGTCGGGTGCAGCGAGTCCCGCATACCCGCGTGGGGTGACCCACTCTCCCGCGGTATGCCTCAGAGCATTTCCCGGCGTTAAAGAAAAAATAATATTTGCAGAGGCATGGTACTTCAGAGATCGTCTTTAAACAATCATTGTTTAAATTCCACCATGCTTCGCTGAACAATCAGCATGCAAATGTTTACAAAAGTTTTTTATAACTAGGTAATAGATAAATAATTACTGTACATTAAAATTGTTATTAAATGTCACAAAATGAAAAGTCATTAATAAAGTTAAAATTATAAATTCAAATAGACAATTACATTAAAAGCATTATATTATTATATGAATGAAATTTTATTATATAATGAAAAAATAAAAATATTAATAATATATACCGTTATTTACATACCTACATTAATTATTTATAGTCTTTTAAACCATGTAATTTGTTTTCTATTAACCATTTTTTTTTATTCAATGTTAAACCATTTTAGTGGTAAGTTGCTGTTGTAAGGCTTACGAAGCCTTTGGGAACTGTATGTACACTTTAACTGCCATAGCTATTACGCCATAGCCATATATATAATATATTGTATATATTTTTTACCCATATTAAACTTCATGTAATAAATATATAGAGCGACGAAGTTTGCTAGTTTGTCAAGCCTTCTAACTTAAGTACCTAGTACGTTGCTGATAATTGCCTAACTAAAACAAAATTTTTACAAATTTACTTTTTCAACCTGATTTTTTTCTGACAATCAGTAAGTACTGCTTAGTACTGGAAAGAAAGAATATGTTGTGGCAATTATTTAGAGCCAGAATAATCGTATCGTTTTATATCTAAACCACTAACCAATAATCGTCTATAGAAAAAAAAGTATTTGGCAGCCATTTTTTACGCTAAATATCTAAGGTGTAATACACATATAAGTGGGACAGATCACGTTCTGACGCATACCGAATGCCACCACCCTGATGAAGCCATAAATACGCCTCCGAACACATTGCTTCTTTATTAAAATTCCATACAAATGGAATATAACGTGGCTGAATGGGTATAATTCCTTCGCATCGAATAAAAAAGATAACATTGCTTTTTTGGCGCCAAGCGTCTCAAAATGTTTATCAGTCAGTCTAGAATTTTGTAATCTCTAAAATATGCATTAAAATAATATGATTTAAACAATGTGACAGATTTTTACATCTATTGCATTATTTAAATGAATAAAAAAATACAGCATGTGACAATACGTTGCATTTTTACCGCCAATAAAACTTCTTTTTATTGTCTGGTGCCGGCAAAGACATCATAGCTATACATAATCTATACATTTACATCGATTGGGATATTTATACGAATTACTTTATAACAATATTGTCTACTTTTTATGATAGTTGAATTGGCAAACGTGCCACCTGATGGTAAGTGGTCGACGTGGCCCATGAACATAAACTAGTTTACTAGGAACTAGCCCAGGCAACTCATTTATGTGTTGCCTATCTAGAGACAATAGTCTCGGTGTCAGTAATTATACTGCCTGTCTTGCCCTTCACTCCGAAAGAAATACCGCGAAGAAACAAGCAAGATGTACCCACAGAAATATATCGAGAGTGGTACCCATGCAGCCGGGTGCGCTTCCATCCCACCGGTAAATGTTAACCCCCCCCCCCCCAACAATTCAATTGGCTTCGCCTAAGGTTCACGGCTTGAACCATGGTGGGGATTCATTTGCTGCCCTTCGTGGGACATAAGATGTTAAGACTCGGTGCCTTCTCTCCAAAACACAGCAAAGCTATTTCACGAGAGAAACGAGCAAGATGGTGGTACCTAAGCAGCCGGGAGTGCGGCACAGCGCATCCCTCGAGCTGGTAAACTTAACAAATATGAATCGTTAAAAATGTTGTTTTAATATAACATGCATAATATGCATTAATACTTAATGAGAAATATTATTAATATCAATTTAAAAATAATCTCAAAACATATATTCAAGATCTAGGTACTTATTCAAGAAAATTAAGTTTGAGCCAAGCACAAACCACGA
Source organism: Helleia helle (assembly GCA_963853865.1). Taxonomy (NCBI): domain Eukaryota; kingdom Metazoa; phylum Arthropoda; class Insecta; order Lepidoptera; family Lycaenidae; genus Helleia; species Helleia helle. Next base: position 1,477,893 of record OY971425.1, on the reverse strand, counting down.
AAGAACGACAAAAGAATAGAAAAGGTTTACCGCATCAAAACCACTATTTAACGCTGACATAAAGCGATATTGTCTTAATATTATAACATTATCGCCTAATTAAGCTTATTGAAATACAGAGATTAAGTAGTTATCGGTTAATCTAGAATACATAATACATCAACAAGCATATCTCGTAAATCACAACGAACACCTTTTAATATTAACTTATTATGTACTCATTAAGTATATCAATTAAAATAAATTAGCGCGCAATAGTATTTACCGCGTCTCCATATCGCTGTCCCTCTCACACGATCTTCCATCTCTCTCACATGGCGGCGAAATGTGACGTCACTTCTCAATTTGACGTTTATGAATCAATCTACACGTCACTTGTTTTTTTTACGTTTAGCACGTTAGAGGCAGCGAGTTAGCTGAAAGACGTAGTCGCACTGGCTGAACACAAGCTCGTTCGACTAAATTTTCAATTCAAACAGGGTCTTTATAAGGGTAGTGACGTTGTACATTTACATATTCGCGTAATAAACTGAGTGAGTTCGATTTAAATTCGGTCAACATTTTACTTTGATTTTTTTTTAACTGGATTGTGACTTTTCAAACTTGTTTCAAGATCAATATGATCACGACACTTCAGGATCAAAATATTCGTGATCATCATAAAGTCTCAATAGTTTTGTAAAGCCTCGTGTAAATGATATCTGACTTCAAATCTAGTATTTCTGCTCATCAATATGAGCCACTAGACAATGATCGGTCTAGTCAGCACATCGTGTTAGTGACATCAATTCCCATCTTACGGCGTCCACTTCAATCCATGTTCATTTCAGTGCCCGTAAACGCTCAGTATTACATCTTTTTTGGTGTAAAAGTTATATTTTATTTACGCAGACACCAAAACAACTCTTTTATTTAACTTTGTCTGTTACGAAATACAAAAATAACTGAAAAAAATATATCAGTTCGTATACTATTAATGTTCAGCAGTGGACGGATAGAGGCTGATGATGATGGCGATGATGATGATGATGATGATGATGATGATGATGATGATGATGATGATGATGATGATGATGATGATGATGATGATGATGATTATGATTATGATAATATTATTAATGACCAGTTATGGTGTTGGTCTGCCATTAACCAGGTGGGAAGACGATCTCCGTGCAGTAACTGGTCCGTGTTACCTACTTATATAAGCGAGTAAAAAGGGATCGGTCGTTTTAGGGCTTATTGAAGGAGGCATATGTTCAGCAGTGGAGGGATAGACAGTGATGATGATGATGGTGATGATGATGATGATTATGATATTGATGATGATGATAATGATGATGATACTATTCACAGCGCGATCATGAAAGTTTTGCTTCAGTGAAAAAAATCTGCATTTTTTGTAGGTATATCTAACTCTATACCAAATATATATTTAACTAGCTATTGCCTGCATATTCACTTGCGTTATTTTAGACTTATAGCCGTATGGGGACTGATAAAAAGCACTTTATAACAAATATCACTCATTGATAACATCGTATTCTACCGGTAAAAGACACTTATAAACTGGATAAGCTTCGAAGGATAAGTTTCGAAGATTCTCACCTACAGCTTGGCAAAAAAGAGTATGGAAAAAAATGGGGGCGCCACTTTCACTTAGGTCTCATCATAATATGGAAAATCAGTAAGATAATTTAATCAAATCGTTAAAAATAAATGTGAAACACTAAGCTTTACTCAAAATCTAGTATTTGTCGGCCAAGTATTGTCAACATCATAGGTTTCCATTTAGTAAAATATTTAGTTCCACCTGTCACCACGTCATACTCTTTTTTGGCAAGCTGTACATGCAAACTTACAAACATTATATAACATTAGTAAAATAGTCAATATTTACGTTAAAATATAACATCCAGCCAAGATCAATAGGCATGAGGTCGTGTGCGATGCGCACAATATCGGCGATAGTGGAGCGATGTCTGCCCGTAATATTCTTTAGGGTGCATCTCATTTGGCTTAAGAACCTGCCTTTGTCAACAGAGTTGGGGGCGAACGGAAAAATCGATAGCCGCAACGCTATCCCCATCAAGTCTTCAATTTGTATTTCAATTATAACTATTGTCTTAAGTCGAGGTATTTATTTCGGTAGGCAAACTGAAGGACCTACGACGCTTGGAAAGTTGGAAAGTTTGCGCCTCAAGGCTACAGATATCGTGTACGATATCTGTAGCCTTGAGGCGTAAAATATGTGAGCACTATAACTGTCGGTCTTGCTTCTCTCTTATAACACAGTAAGGCTTCGTAGAAGAATCAAGTAGGATGGTGTAATGTAGACGAGTACTCTCTCACCTGCAAATACCATTGTAATGACTATTGATAACATCATATTGTTTGTTATCATCAAAATGTTGTACAAGATTATTTTAATTGAATTACCAAAATATCGACACCTAATACACGATCAAAACCAAGTGAGCCAAATCGGCTCTCACTAATCCGATTTAGCATTAGGGCCTTTGGGCTGTTAGCATAGATCATTCCAAAAAAAAAAAAAAAAGATTTACAACTATAAAAATAATCATCATCACGGATACGATTATGATTATTCTTATAACCAATGTCCTAAACCAAGGTATAATCTATAAAAAAATCATAAGGTCTAAATAGGTCCTTTTACATAATTAAATAATAAATCCTAGTTGTTTTCCATCTATTAAAATCTGATGTAACACTGTATATTCAACAAAGCCAGTCATAGCGTCTCCATTGTGCACATCAATCTAGTTAGCTAGGCGATAATGAGCTAATCCTGCTAAATGAACGCGAAAAAGTGTAATCTTGAAGTTCGTAAAGTTTTTGTGCTGTTATGTTCGAATGTGAGTACTGAAGTCAAAGATATGTATCTTTGCCTACTATAATATTGTAAGCGCGAAAGTTTGTAAAAATGTATATTATAATATACGTAAGTAATATATGAATGTATGTTTGTTGCTCTTTCAACCCAAAATGAATGGATTTTAATGAAACTTTACAATAACATAGCTCATACGCTATAATTTAACCCTGTTTTCCATCGCTGCTAGTAGTATATTAAAATAATAATATTATTATGTCCAACGGATGGAAAAGAATGGTAATAATGATGATGATGATGATGAATACATGAATATATCTTTATAAAGATTTTCTCTAAATAAAGATAGGATAGTAGTATGATATAGCGATATTAGGTGTTTACTTATTAATGGTCGATGAACTTTACATGTTCTAGTTTTAATACGCAGCTTTTTCTTTACCACAAAGCAATGTGCTTAATCAAATATGATCTTAGATTAAATTGGTATCCTGAACTGTGTATTCTTCTATGGTTATCACAACAGAACAAAATAAATCCTAATATTATTCTGCTGCAAAAATTCTCACCCGCGTTTCAACACAAAAATCGTTCCAAAATAGGCATGTGCATTCGAATATCGATGTTTCTCTCAAAACATTCGCGCGGGCACCGGTTTAAAACAATGTTTATCTTTATTTATTTACGTGTTAGCGAATACATTGCTATAATGCATCTCTTTGATCCGTCCGTATGCAAACAGTTCCCACCGTCCCCAGTACATGCAAATTCGCCGAACAAAAACAAGGGTACATAATGCTCTTAATGCTTAAAACGCCATTAATATTTCAAATAGATAAAAATATTTAAATCTGTACCACTCACGGCTTTGGGTGTCTAAGATTATACGAGATAGCTTTACGAATTTGGTAGCTTAGGTGTTTTTATGTTTTAAAAGAAAATATTATTTTCGTAAAGAGGTGAAATTTCATTGTTATTTGGTATATGACATTATAATAATTATTATTATTTTATTTATTTCAAGAATCATATTTATAGTATTGATGTATTGATATTATTTGACCAAGAGGTAATTTGACATTATTAATGTAATAATAATAGATTATCCATAGACATCCATAAACATTTGCACAATGATTCGCACATCTCGCAAAAGCAAAAGCAATATTTTTAGCGAATTTAATATTTATCGAATGAAAATACTTTATGTAACTTTTTAAACCTTTCCCTATGTTTTAGCACAAATTAAAAAAAAAACATGAAAATGGTTTTTTTTTTGTTATTCTGATTATAAATTATTGATTGTGAAGTGATAGTCAAACTAAAAAAAACAATACTATATTTAGAAACGATACAACAGAAATGTCTTCCATTTGTTGAAACATAAAAATTAAATATGAAAGATGCAAAGGTAACCTACGTGTTTAACTACTTTCTATGAATAACACTGATTAGATCTCAGTTCAGTAGCACAGTAGTTGATGCTGATGTGTTGGCCACGGTGATTAAAATCTATTAGTACCAAAGGGGAGAGCGCATTAATATTCCCGTCACGCACGATTCGTATACGCAAACGTGTAATCTTTTTATCGACGCGTCTGGCCGGCGCGGGCGTGCGGCACACAATATCGACTCGATAGAATATCACGCGCATCACTAAAATACCCCGGTGACCTCTATACAGTAATAACAATATAATAATAGCAACCCTTATATGTCCCACTGCTGGGCACGGGTCTGTTCCTCGAAATCAGACGAGGAGGGTTTTGGGCCATAGTTCACCGATGCGCTGGCCCAATTCTGGTTGGTGAACTGCGCACACCTTCAAAAACTTAATCTTATCCTACTACTACTACTAATAAAAACTATATCTTCCTCCACCGGTGAGCAAGTGATAGTTTCATGTTCAGGTGCACATGGAAATTTAGTAAAACCCATTTCTAGGTATCACAGGGGGGGGGTCCTAAAACGAACACAGACTCTCGGCTCTTTCTCAAGATGCCGAGTCCATACTCTAGACCATAGTCGCTCAAATCTCTGTGCAGTAACGAGTTTTAAATACTAAATAATATAATATTTGGGAAGAAAGTTACAAGGGAACTTTTTGTGATTAAGAGAGCGATCACAGTGGTTTTTGTGGATGACAATCCAACGTGACGCAGATTTGGCCCAGACATGTCTGGCTGGGACAAAGCATCTGAACCTTTATAAATTACTCTTCTAGAATAGAGATCCAGCTCAAAAAGCTCATGGATTGTGTCCACCTGATGTCAGTTTGCCCCCTCCTCTATATAAATAATAGTGTGTTTTGGAAAAATAATTAATTATTATTATTATATAAGGTTATATTAATTTTCTTATCATATGTGTGTGCACAATAGAGATGGCAATTCATCAGACCTTCCCATAATTTTAATTTAGGTTACTATTGTAAATAACACTATGGGTATTTGTTAATCCTGAAATAAATTATTTTATTTATTTATTAGTAAGTATTGTAAACAGGTGCCGGTGGGAGGGATGAGCTTGTACCGCGATCTACCATGGGTTTTGCTTATTGAAGTGAAAACTTCTTTAGCATCGTTGTGATTTGAAAGTCGATGAAACGAAAAAGCGACAGTAAAATGAGAGGGATAGATAAATTCATAGGATTTAACGTGGGAGAAGATGAGATAGGAAGCATTAGACAGTGTTTCTAATGGTCGTGATTTTTGAAGGTTTCACTTCTACCACGTGTGAATTGCAAACGTGTTTTTTTCTTCTGTTAAACAGCTTTGCTGTGTTTTGGATGAAATTGCAAGATGGCAAGTGTAATCTTCAATCAACTTACCATCTTACGTCTTAGGATAGGCACATGAATAAGTGACCAGGGCTAGATTCCGGTGACTCGTCTGTTCATGGGCAAGGTTGACCACTTGCTAGAACGAGGTTGACCGCTTATCAGTTGGCTTATCTGCCAGTTTGCCTATGCAACTGACATAAAGAGATATTGTAAAGAGTTTTAAGTTAAGGGAGCTAACTACCTCAGACTAATTGATTACTCTTTACATGATTATATTTTTTTGCTATACTTACTTACTAACGACGTCCATACACATTCGCACAACCAGAGGTTATGCAGATTCGTTGCCCTCCCCTTCCCTTCCCCTCCCCCCAATGGGGCAGCGGAAACTCACAAACCGCATGAAACGCGACAGTATAGCCGTCACTTTACGCCGGTGTCAAGTCCAATCTTGATTGGTGATAACAATAAATACATACATAATAAACTAATCAACAATTTCTAAATTTACTACAAATGTAAAGCAATATAACACGAAACTACTTTCACAAAAACTGAAAGACAATTTACAAAAGGGGTCATTTACAAAAAAATATGGAATCCTATCTTGTCTTTGTTGTTCCTTGGACATAATAGGAGGAACTTATGTCATTTACAAGATTTACAACGGGCTGAAAAACGAGAGGGGAGTCGTGGGAAGGTAGGAGGGGAGGAAGGGAGGAGGGAAGGAGGGTCGCTAGAAAGGACCGGTGTCCGGAGGAAGCGGCCAGAGGTCAGCCGGCCCTTCCGCTGCTTGTATCTGTTATTACAGTATGGGGACAAATTTAGCCAACCACATTATACCTAAATATATATTGCATTTTTGTTTGTGTTTTTAGTTTAATTAAAGTAGTAGTGTAGTGGCCCGGTACGAGCATAGGTCAATAGTTCGAATCCTGGTGCATCACATCAATAATTTCCTTGAATTTGGGAAAATAGAGTTTTTTGGCAATTATTGGCACAAAAACTATCAACTCGGGCTTCAATATAGACATTGATTAAACTTCGATCTAGCTCTGTAACATCTTAGGTGAATGAATTTTAATTTTGATTACTTATTTTAAGGTGCTTTATTTTTTTTTCTTTAACGCCGGGAAATGCTCTGAGGCATCCCGCGGGGGAGTGGTTCTCCCCACGCGGGTAAGTGGGACTCGCTGCGCCCGAAAGCTGGTAAGTAGACGCAGCTCTACCCACTAAAACTCGGCGAGTGCCACCAATGCCGCCTTTGGTTAGGTGCCCTGGATCTAATAAACAAACAGCGCACCTCGACGGCTAGTCAGTCCCCCAAGGGACCGACGCCACCTCCGCTGAGGGGTTGTCCCGCACCACAGAACAAACCCCTCCAAACGCCGGGACAGTACAATGGGGTGAGGTTCCCATCCTCGACCCTTGCCCCCTGCTCTTTTGTCCCCTCTTCTTATAAGAGGGTACAAAGAGCCCCCTCGCTCAATTAGCTTCGCCCAAAGTACAGCGGCTTACAGGCTACTAAGCCCCACCACCACGTCAAGGCCTGAACCATGTTGGGATTATAAGGTATCTTGCCTGCCAATATGTTTATATAAAAAATTACAAAGTAAGGCCAAGCCGTAGTATGAGCATTATTAGTACGTATTATTTTAGAACCTTATGTGTATACCTTTATATACAAGACAAACATCTTCCCACATAGACTCGTCGATAAGTTAACTTTAAGCTAGGATCCCGTAACCCGGGATTTGTACCGTCTTTGTGCGTCGATCACGGGAAGTTCGGAATTAGATTAAGATTGTAATTTGCAAATGCTCCCATATAATAACCGGGACTACGGGCCAGGTAATATATGCCGAGGATTCGGTTTGTTATACCTACTAGTTGTTCTCCACGCCTCACCTTCAAAAGTTTAATACAAAACTAGACAACAAGCAAGCTTATAAACGTTGTGGAGGCCACATTTAGAAAGAAGGGGGGGTCGAAGTCTAACTAGACCCTTTTTTGATTAATGGTTGGATAGGAAAACGGACAGACGAGCCACCTGATTGTAATTGGTCAACGTCGCCCATGAACATGAACTACTTTACCTGGAACTAGCCCAGGCAAATCATTCATCCCCACCATGGTTCAGGCCTTGACGTGGCGGTGGGACTCAGTAGCCTAGGGTGAGCCCAGCACCTTGGGCGAAGCCAATTGAGCCGAGGGGGCTCTTTGTACCCCTCTTATAAGAAGAGGGGACAACAAAGCAGGGGCACGGGGTGAGGATGAGAACCTCACCCCATTGTACTGTCCCGACGTTGGGAGGGGTTGTTCTGTGGTGCGGGACAACCCCTCTGTGGAGGTGGTGTCAGTCCCTTGCGGGTCTGACTAGTCGTCGAGGTGCCCTGTTAGCTTAACAGATCCGGGGCACCTCACCAAGGCAGCACTGGTAGCACTCGCCGGGTTTTAGTGGGTAGAGCTGCGTCCATTTACCATCTTTCGGGCGCAGCGAGTCATACATACCCACCTGGGGAGACCCACTCCCCCGCGGGATGCCTCAGAGCATTTCCCGGCGTAAAAGAAAAAAAGGCAACTCATTCATGCGTAGGTAACACATATCCTGAGACATAAGATGTTAAGTTTCGGTGCCAGTAATTACACTGTCTTTCTTGCTCTTATCTCCAAAACACAGCAAAGTTGTTAAGACGGGAGAAACAAGCAAGATGGTGGTACCAATGCAGGTGAAACCCCCCGGGATGACGATTCATGTAGCGGGTCCTAGTGAAATGTGGTTTGTCTTGGCGTTTATATGAGGAGGCCTATGTACGGCAGCGGGTTGGAAAAGGCTAATGATGGTGCTTACAAAGATGCTAATTGTTGAATAACTATAAAATATTTTTTTTAGATAAATTATACATATTGGTTCTATACATTTGTCCAACATCTTTGTACAACCAGGTATAATAGTAATCTGCCACATAAAAGTACTAACAGTGTCCCTTACGGTAATAAAGCTCAGACAACCCCCATTAGGGTCAGCTAATAGAGATCGATCAGCTCCGCCTTCGACCATTGACCATCTTGTAATCCCGATGACACCATTTTTTCCTCATCTTCGTGCCCTCCCCTCGTGTTTGGAACATTTACTTTTGGCTGTTAGTACTTATCAGATGTCTTTTAAAAACACGGATTGGTACAAGATTAGTGTTTATGAAAATAAACTTCCGAGAATGCGTGTACTACTTATTATCATGATCAGCCTCTATCCGTCCAGTGTTGGACAAGCCTCGTTGAACACCACGACGGCCGGTCCCTCGCCACTCGTATCCAAGTTGGTCTAATGCTCCATACATTTTAAAACTTTTAAGCTTTTTCAAAGTCAACGAGAATTCTAATAGATGTTTTAAGGTATTAAGTAATGTGATATAGAAAATTCGATATCTATAATTTCCTGTACATTTTCAACAGTAACATTGTATGTTGTAGTAAAAATTTAAACAAATACAAGCAGACCCAATGTCTGTTCCTGCACAAACATTTTGCATTTCTCGAATCCACTTGAACACGTACAAAAACTACATCAAAATCGGTCTAGCCATTCAGGTGTTCTATTCATATTCAGTCACATACACATACACACTTATAAACAGATTATATACATAAATCAAATTAAATCGAATATTATATTTTATATGGATACATAAATATATAAATAGTTTAAATGTTTTAATTATTTTGGCAATGAGTAACTAGTATTATGTATTTGTAATGGTCACCTTACTTTATATAATTTCAAAATAATATTTTCTTTGTTTTTAATTGCACGTCATCTGTATGGCAGAATGTACAAGAACATGTTATTAAATTACTAAGATCTCTGTAACACTACATTCTTGCAATAAACATATTATTATTATTATTAAATCGAAATATATTTATTTCGTGTAACAACTCGTACACTTGAAATACGTCAAAATAAAAATACACGAATGACAAACATTAATATTCGTAGTACAAGTTATCTTCTTCCACCGGATTCGAACCTGTGTGAGTGGTACCACCATTTCACCGGCGGCCGTCAAATTAATGTGGGATGATTACATATTATTAGCGCTAGCCTGCGGCTTCACCACGTTTTTAGCATACAGATAAAATTGTTACTTTAAGTTGTGTATTTAGTTCATAATTTAATTAAAATAAAGAAACATCAGTTGAAAATCAATAATTATTAAAAATTGGTATTTAAATCCTTTTTTTTCATACTTACGCTTACATTTCCACTTAAATGTGAGAAATATTTACAGTACAAAAAAGGGGTAGAAGTTTTGACTTATAAATAACCTTTTTTTTTCGTGACAACGTCTTATAATTCGATAGATCCGGCTGCACGCACGAAAAAACATGACGCATGCGGCGTTACCTCGTTCTGAGGCGTTCCATTTTCTTATTGACGTTGTCACGTTCAGCTATCGTCAGTAAACCGACTTTACAGACAACAGATTTTTTTTTCTTTAGCGCCGGGAAATGCTCTGAGGCTTTCCGCGGGGTAATGGGTCTCCCCAGGCGGGTATGTGGGACTCGCTGCGTCCGAAAGATGGTAAGTGAACGCAGCTCTACCCACTAAAACCCGGCGAGTGCCACCAATGCCGCCTTTGGTGAGGTGCACAGAGGGGTTGTCCCGCACCACAGAACATCCCTTGCCAACGTCGGGACAGTACAATGGGGTGAGGTTCTCGTCCTTGCCCCTTGCCCCTGCTCTTTTGTCCCCTCTTCTTATAAGAAGAGGGGTACACACGTCAAGGCCTGAACCATGGTGGGGGACTAATAAATAACCTGACGGTCGGCTGGTCGAGTGGTCAGGCTACTGGACACTTCACGTAGGTCGTGAGTTCAAATTCTGCTAAGTGCGATTTATATGATTAATATAGATATCTACATGGTTGTGTAATGTGCGTATTATGTAAATGCCTTAACTTTTTTTCCTAATAGCCGTAACATATGTTCTTATGATCTTACGGGGCCAGGTTAAAGTGGTGTGATTGTTGGTTAATATTTTGTTTATTTACAATTTTAAATAAGATACTTAAATTCCCCATGTATTTCTAATATACTAATCATCATCATCATCATCACTAGCCCGTTATTAAATATCGGCCTCCCTATTTTCTGTCAAATTATCTTTCTTCCTAGCGCAGCTATAATATTAATTGTACAACGTCTCAAAATAAGAACTCTCCAAAACAGAAGATTATATGGATACGGATAAACAATGTCAATTCACAGGATATCCCTGTCCCAAACCGATCCGGGAAGATATCGCCTTATCCTTATAGCCGTTTAACACCACTTGTGATTCGTCCGTAAAGTTCGAGTCGTCGAGTCCATCTCATGTGTTTTATGGTGTCACGGGGTTTTGGTGGAGTGTTTATGGTGTAACAGAGATGAAGGGAACCGTCACGTTATCTTGATTATACACTTAGGGACAAAGGTTGATAAGCCATAGTATCAACTTGATGTCATCACGCCAATCATCATCATCCACAGCTGCTGAGAATTTTGATGATTTTATATCATTATGTCAATAATAGTTACATAGTATTTGTATTTTGTAGGTACTAGCGGACCCGGCCACGTGTTATTGTGGCTAAGATATTATTATACGTTAAAATAAAAAACTATTCAGTACAGTAAAATTATTATTTATAAAAAAAATGAGATTGTAAATTGAAAATAAACTATTCTATCTCTCAAGTTAGATCAAACTGCTCACTGTGTGCAAAATTTGGTTAAAATCGGTTCAGTAGTTGAGGAGTTCATCGCGAACAAACAACGTGACTCGTAATTTGTATATATATATATAAAGATAGTTAATAAAACGAAAGAAGTTTTTCTCAAAATTGTCGTGATAAGCAACTATAGATCGATATATAGATCAGCGATTATGATATTTTTAAGCAAATCCAAAATTAGCTAATTGGATGCGAGTGGCGAGGTATCGGTCGTCTTGGGTTCATTGAGGGAGGCCTAATGGGGAAATTCAGAAAAATCCATTTAACGTGCACAGGTCAGTTTTTAATTTATTTAGACACGACGTTACCTACAATTATGTTTTATATCCAGACCTCTCACTTTAAGGCCTAGCGAGGCCTATTAGAAACCCACACCCACTAGACTATCATTGCCCACGTTTTAAAATTGCGTATCATCATTATCATTAAAGATGATCCGTCCACTGCAGAATATAGGCCTTTTTTTAATGCCGCCTTTGGTGAGGTACCCCGGATGACGGATCTAATGAGCAAACAGGGTACCTCGACGGCTAGTCAGCCTACCAAGGGACAACCCCTTCCAACGTCGGAACTGTACAATGGGGCGAGGTTCCCGTCCTCGAACCTTGCCCCCTGCTATTTTGTCCCCTCTCCTTATTATTTAATTAGCTTCGCCCAAGGTGCTGGGCTCACCCTAGGCTACTGACTACTACACCGCTACGTCAAGGCCTGAACCATGGTGGGGCAGAACAAAGGCTTCCTTCAATGAACGCCAAAACGACCGACCCCTCGCCACTTGTATCCAACACGGAACGGCCACTGCACGGCAAATGCGTCTATCGCTGCTTAAATATCTTGTCTATCCCAAAAACATCAGTTTATGAATGGTGGTACCACGCAGACGAGCACACTATCCCCAACACCGTCACGGTTCCATCACCACAATTATTACGCCTCGGAACATACTAATTAAGGACACATTTTTTTGTGCTCAAATATAATTATATTTGGAGCAATGCAATTATGAGCACCAATTTGTGGGCGCTGAGCGTGACCGTTACCACCGCGGTGGCCGCTAATGTCCACTTGTCCCCATCGCTGATAAACGGCCTCCATTTAATCCACTGTCATGGTAATTACCACTTTTGAGGTGATTTTTTATTATTTTGTAAAGAACATATTATCGTTTATTTGTTATTTGAACTTTTTTGTGATAGTTAGATACGCATACGGGTTGGTAAGTGGAGAGCATCGCTGATAAATATAAATTAATTAACCCGGAACTAGCCTACGTAAGTCATACATGTGTTGACTATTGTGAGACAAATTCCACCACCAAAACCTGTGCGCCAGTAATGTCATGATTTTCTCGCCAGGAATCGCCAGGATCTTGGAGGTAATAAGCGGAATGGTGGTATCCATGCTTCCACGTTTGTCCTACTTACTTTAAATTCATAACAAACTCAAATGGACATCTGAAGTCCTATATGAGCTAGAATCCGATCCCGCCTATCCATATCCCGTATTTATGCAAAGACCCTCTCCTCTACTTCCCATTCAAACCATTCATATTTGATTTATCATTGTCACTAATGATCATGAAACACATTCCCACGACAGGCATTTCGTTGTTTCCGTATTTTTGTTTGACCATAACCCTGTGTCCCTTACAGGTTTGATCACCAGAGGTCCAATAAGGACTAGAGTGGAGTCAGGAGTTGAAAGGAGTAAAAAATGATAATCTTCTATTTCAAAATTCAATCATCAAATTAAGGACATAGCTAGGTTTTAATTCTGCCCTATAGGCCGTTCGTTCTGTGATGTATAAAGTTTAATTTGAGATTCAATTGCAAGATTTAAAACCGAATAGTTATACAAACATGCCAAGTTAAATAAGCTAGTAATAGCTCTTATTAAACTGAGAGCGTTACCCTCAAATTATAAAGATGATGGCATATGGCTGGTTTTCTTCGCATTTTTTTTCATATCACCCACGTTAAGCGTGCTATAGTTTTTAGAGAGCCTTTTTTACAAGTCTCTTTTAAGTAATAAGAAGGACAGAGATCAACTCTTCCATCGGATATATTAAATTTTCTCAAGGAAATCTTGTAAAAACTGATAATGAACAAGTATATCACGGTATTTAGTACCCTTTAGAATTTTACCGAAATACTGTGGCCATTGTGGAAGAAAACAATCGCAAAAGCTCGATATATGCGACCACATTTGAGTGTTCATAATGATTCTTTAGTTTTAACATTGCCCATTAAAACCTTCAGAGGTGCCGATGTCTTATAACCGCACGACCAACAAAAACACTTTTGTGCGTTCGTTTTTGTCCCGCCGTGGCACGTGGCTGGGAATATATAATGTTTTATTATTAGAGGTTACGACTTCTCGCCTCGAGCCTCCACTGATCATTCTTTCATCTGTTCCGAGAACTTATCTCAGCTATTCGTCCCACTTCGGCTTTATGGTAGATAGGAAATTTAGGTTGCCTAGATATTTTTTATTGAGATCATGATGGAATATTGAAATTATAAGTTGAACGGTATTCCTTATGTTTGTTTGATATTAAGTTTTTTTTATGTCATGAGGAGGCAACCGAGCAGTCGGTGTCTTATGGTGACTACCGACGCCCGTAGACATTCGCACAACCAAAAGTTGTGACGATGCGTTGCCGTCTTATTCCCTATCTCTCCCAATGGGCCACCGAAAAGTTACAAATTGCACGCGGTGATATGTGAGCGAGAGGTACCACCCAGGTCGTGCCAGCCCTATTCGAATACAAAGCAGCATGGCACTACCTCATACAAAAGTTTCTAAATATTTAGCTGAACTATTTGGAGAGTACAAATAGGTAGGTAATCATAAATGATGGAGCTTTTTGTAAAAGCAAACAAAATACTCATATACTGTATCGCTGACTGTCAGAAATCTCTCGATCAATCTTTGATGGACAAAATCTTAATAAGAAATCTATTCTGTGACCCTAAAATCTATTTCAACCAAAAAATCTCAAGAACCACAGAATTTTAAATGGGACATACTTCTTAATATTTCCAAGTTCAGGTTCACATTAGGAACATTTTTTATAGAATAAGAGTGCAAAAGAGCTGTCATCGAAAACTCACAGACTGCTCGAAATGCGACAGCATAGCTGTCACTTTACGAACTATACTACAATCTTCATCCAGAGGGACAGGAATTATATGACACTCCGTCAATTTTAATTCAAAGTTGACGCGTTTGAAACATGATCCCTCGAACTTTGCGCTCACACAAATGGGGACCCAACAATAGCAACAATTGCGTGCGTGAAATGAGTTTTTAAAGCCACAGTTACAAGCAGATTTCGATTGTAAAGATTAGCTCGCATCAATCATTTGTTGGCGGCAAGCGGACCGAGGAGCAAATCATAGTCTACGTCACCCTGACACCCACATCCCGGCCTGGGTGGACAGACGCGAAAGTAGGTAGAAAAGGATATTATAATAAATATATTTGTTTTCACGCACTTATCTCCAGAATATCGGATTTGGAATTGTTTTCTTGCACTTGATAGCCGATCTATTGATGAAACTTATAGGATCTTTCTTTTATAAGGTTTTCTTTAATTTTAGGGGCGTAATGGGCATTGGGTTTTTGAAGGAAATATGATATCAATCGATATTACTACAAATTATTAGTTAAATAGGTTACAAGTCTATCATCATCATCATCAGCCTCTATCCGTCCACTGCTGGACATAGGCCTCCCTCAATGAATGCCAAGACGACCGATCCCTTGCCAACACGGATCGGCCACCGCACGGAGATCGTCTTCCCACCTTTTTTTTTTTCTTTAACGCCGGGAAATGCTCTGAGGCATCCCGCGGGGGAGTGGGTCTCCCCACGCGGGTATGTGGGCCTCGCTGCGCCCGACAGCTGGTAAGTGGACGCAGCTCAACCCACTAAAACCCGGCGAGTGACACCAATGCCGCCTTTGGTGAGGTGCCCCGGATCTAGTAAACAAACAGGGCACCTCGACGGCTAGTCAGTCCTGCAAAGGACCGACGCCACCTCCACAGAGGGGTTGTCCCGAACCACAGATCAATCCCTCCCAACGTCGGGACAGTACTAATAATGGGGTGAGGTTCCCGTCCGCACCCCTTGCCCCCTGCTCTTATGCCCTCTCTTCTTATAAGAGGGGTACAAAGAGCCTCCTTGGCCCAATTAGCTTCGCCCAAGGTGCAGCGGCTCACCCTAGGTTACTAAGCCCCACCGCCACGACAAGGCCTGAACCATGGTGGGGATCGTCTTCCCACCTGAATAATAGCAGACCAACACTTCGTCGACCTAAACGTGGCCGCCACTCTTGCCCCATCGGCCATCCGACGTCAATAATATGTACAATTTATTAATGACACACATAATATTTAGTAGTTATTGCTATTTTATCTCTTTGGAAACTAGCAAAGCATCTGGGCCTGGCACATTAAGGGTTACTCTGAAATCGAATATTTATTGGTGTAACCCTAGTCTGCCTGTAGTTTTTTTACTAACCAACTTAAAAAATCAAACAAATGATACCTCTATAGGTATAATCAAGTTCACAGATGTTGTGTCTGCGCTATCTGCTCTACTATAACATGCGCGGGCGCAGGTCTCCGGGAGACGTCGACAATGCACAGGAAGTGTCGACTAAACGAATTACCCGCACGTCACTCCGACTAATTTCAATGACGCCATTGTTTCCACCGTCATTGTGGCTTTTGGCATCTCTGTATTGTTTATCTTTGTCCCACATATTATTAACTATATATTATATGGATTTTACATTATAAAATCGTTAAGACCAATCCTTCTACTGGGCACGCGTCTTCTCGAAATAAAGCGAGTTCTGCTTTTGTGAAAAGTGATTCCAGACTGACTTTTGCTTCGCAGACTGGGTGTTTTATCAAATCACTTAAACACTAAACCGATCGACTGTAAAAGCATACTTTGATACTCCAGTACTACACCTTAATGTGACCAGACTTGAGTCACCTCGATATCTAGACAGCAGCATTTTAGTGCCACCTTATAAAGCCTATTGACGAAGGATAACACTTATGATCACATCGATCTCCATATAGCTCCTGCGAAATAACAAAACGCACATAAAACTATATGGTTTTGTCTCCATTCAATATATAAAAGCAATTGCACTTGGATACGTGGAAGACAGCGGGCGCGCCTTATCGCGGCTGTAAATCAATATATGATTACAAATTTAATGCTACTGGTTGACTATAAATCAGTTATTTTAAATTACGGGCCGCGAGCGACGTATCACCACGCGTGAGGCCCCCTAGTGCTGTGGCGTGTCGACACGGGAACTAGCGTAGGCTGCTAGGGTTGGTAGGACGTCGATATAGATTTGCAACGATTATTAGCAGTGGATAGACAACGGTTACATTCGGGGAACTTACCGACAGAACAAGCCATTCAGCTCAGGGTGGATCCTCATCCGACTGGTGTATGTAATACAAAGAACGCACAGCATTTTGTGTCTGCACGATACATGAACGCGTGACGGCTTTGTTGACACGATCTCTTGATTATTTATTGTTTTTATGGCCAGTTTTATATTCTATTAATTCAAAATATGTTTAGACTTTTAAAATACTTTATTAGTTTTTATGCGTACCATAGCATACGCTTCCGATATCATCAAAGGTTAAATCCAAGCAATATGTAGTTAAATGTCGATCTTCGTAATGATTATTATGTTCTACTGCTAAGCACTGGTCTCTTTCTCGAAATCAGACAAGTAGGCCATAGTCTACCTATGAGCTGGTCCAATGCGGAGTCATGGTGCTTTGGTTACCATAATAATTCCCATGTCCACTATCATATTGCAATTATTTCGTTCCTAGAAAATAAATACGATTTATATCGATGTGGTTTCGCACGTAACTATCGTCGCACTATTCGCGTATGATGGAGTGCGGACAATACCCCGTGTTACTCTTTCAACGATATCAGATGCTGTTACTGAGGCTGGGCAAATAGTCGCGTGCTTGCGAAATATGCAAACATGCTGTGAACAGGTCCGTTTCAAATTTGAACCGCTATAAATTGGTGTCTCCTAGCGTTGAAATATGTCACTGTGTTTAGTATGGCAGTTATGGAGTCTGTGAATTTTACATTCTAGCCAGTGTTATATTATTATTTTTTAGATGCACAGGACTTTTTAATACATACTTTCTTATGAAAAAATAACCTGTGTACGTACATACTAAAGGTTTTTTTTTCACCACTTAAACTTGACATATTGGGCCCAGATTCACTATAAGTGTCTTTTATAATGGCTACTTTAGATCTAATATGAATCTAATATATGCCACTGAAGAGGAGATCTTGGAGATTAATCAAGTGCCAAAATAGATCAGTTCTTTTACTTATGTGATCAAATACCAGACTCTAACCAGACACTTCCTTGACTCTTATGGTTTTCTATCGCGTGAAGTCGAATACTCTCGTTATTTATAGTCGACGAACATTGTTAATTATTACCATAATATTTACCAATATTAAAAAAAAAACTCAATCTTTATAAAAAAAACTCCACATTGATTGTGAAAGCATTCATCATTACCATTACTGCAGTAAATAAAACATTATTGTAGACGTTTAAGTATAATTCGTTATAATGGTTACATATTATTTCTAAACTTTTTATTGTTATTGCTAAACGAGAGACAGCCAACAAACAAAATATTAATTTTGTTTGAAATTATTTTTCGTATAAGATATTGTGTAAAAGTCATTTAATATCCATTATTATCATTAAATACTGAGATCATTGATATTTCTTCTTCAATACTCGACCATCTTCTTTCTCAGTCTTAAGAGATTTTTTTTCTTAGTTCTAAGAATTTTTTAAGTGCATTCTTGACCAGCACAGTTTTAAAACCCATTGCTCATAAGTAAATTACTTTCTTTTGAAAGAAAAAATATGATCTCGTAAATATTTTAATTAAATTTCAGACACGGCGACTGCATTCAACTGCGATTTGTCTTTGGTGTGCTCGCGCGTGGCTTATATAGCCATTTTTTTTAAAAATCCTCGCACACTGCGTACTCACACCATGATTATAAAAGATTTTAAAATTAAACATATTACATCAAAGAATTTAAAGAATCTCCAAAACCAAGGAACACAAGCGCTCTTAATGACGTAGCGAAACTGTTGTCTACCAAAATTAAACAATGTAAAAAGTCCAAAGCGATCGATCACCGGCCACAAACAAGAAAAATCTAAAGGATGCATCGAACAAATTAAAAGCACAGCATGAGGTGGATACGAGCTGAGGGCAAATATTAAACCTGTCAGCTTTGTGTAATTTGAAGGTCCGTTGGAACTTATGTTATTGAAGGTTTACGTTCAACGGGCTAGTTAGTTTTGGTTAATTGTTATAAGCAATTATCACTGTTAGTAAAAAGGTTAAACTTAATGTAGGTGAAAATGTAGATTATTAATAATTGAGCCGAGGGGGCTCTTAGTACCCCTCTTATAAGAAGAGGGGACAGTAGAAGACAGTACAATGGGGCGAGGACGGGAACCTCACCCCATTGTACTGTCCCTGTTTGCTCATTAGATCCGGGGCACCACCAAAGTTGGCATTGGTGGCACTCGACGGGTCTTAGTGGGTAGAGCTGCGTCCACTTACCACCTTTCGGGCGCAGCGAGTCCCGCATACCCGCCTGGGAGGCCAACTCCCCCACGGGATGCCTCAGAGCATTTCCCGGCGTTAAAGAAAAAAAAAAGTGAATAGATGAATAGATATATCAAAATTTTGCTTGAATATAAAAAAAGCATAGTCGAAAAATACAGTTAGACCACATGTCAGTAAAAAGCCACTTATCCTACTAATGGAGAGTCTTTGAACATCAGCAAATTGGCGGCCATTATGCGAAGATAAGGTCAGCCAGGGCAACACCACAACACGTCAGGTGGAACCAATTCACCATACAAAGGCAATAAAAAGTCACAAGTCACGCACTAAATGCCTCCCCAGAAAAGAAACAAACAGACTGGAAGTGCAACATCATGCACCGAATCTTGAACACGTGTCAAATTTCAATTTTACTAATGTCGAAATTAACAGTGGGCGTGCGCTTATTGTTGATGTTTTTGTCGATAAAGAAGTAATCGATGATGAGCGAGTCATTGAAAAAGCGGCCATTGTTGTCGGCTTTGGGATGGACGTGTTAAAAAAATGCTCATCAATCAGAAAACGATTTTATTGACTCAACAATAGATCACTCACTATTCCACGAAGTTACGATAATTTGTAAGTTTTTCGATTTTGATAAGCTTTAAAAAATTGGATCTATTTAAGGTTTTTGTTGGGGATGATTTTGACGAGGCTTTGGACATTTTATTTCATTTTTTATGTAGACATTAATGATAATCTTTTTTTATTTTATATATTCTTGAATCTAGTTCTTTCGAGAATTCCCTTTGAGCCTATAATGAATCTTAACAATATTCTTGTTATAGTTTTGATTTGATGTTTAAATAAATAGAGCCACGCATAATTTGCATGGCAATAGTTTAGGGTATTGAGGAAAATACATTTTAATGTAAGCGTGGTTATTGATCATATATATTTATTTTTGAGGAAAATAAGGGTATAGAAATTTAATGAATAATAAATCAGAAATCGCTTTTTAGGTTAAATAGAGAAATATCAATTGTTTTGTTTTTAGTAGCATAAATGCTAAATAATAATATAAGATATAATGAAGCCGCGTTACAAAGTCACATAATAACATGACGTTCGGTTAAATTTTTCGCCAGTCTTTCTCCAGTGTTAATAATTCCCTAATCATAGGTTTGACACCCCACTATTCTCGCTCACGAGAGAATAATCAAGTGAACAAAATAACAGATCCATTGCTTGTTGTGTTTTAATGTTTTATACTCTATTCGCTGTTGGCGCGTATTGGAATATTAGATGGAAATAAAGTTTGTTTTGCCTTAGGGTTGGGTCTCGAGGAAGCTAATACGCGGCTTGTGCGGGGAAAAGGTATAATTAGAGCAAATGTACCGTATTTATGTTGACAATGGATATTGTTAACGTCGCTGATATTGTCTTCAGATGTCGCTTCATCCCGTCTATCCGTCGGCTTTGGGTTGGGATTATGAAATTATTTGATAGCTTTAGGTATGGAAAAGCGTAATGTTGGTGCTGGTTTTATGAACAATTGGAACATTAACTAGGTAGTCTTGCGGTGAGCTCGTCTATATTTTCCCAAATTAGTAAAGAAAAAAAACTTTACCCGTATTGATGAATTTAATTTTTGTTTTTCCAAAATGTTTCTTTATTGTCCATGTTTTATTGGAAATTTTATTTTTAGTTTTTTTGGATGCTTGTTTGTTTCCCCCGTCAAACAACTTTACTGTGTTTGGAGAGAAGGGCGGGACAGGCAGTGTAGTTACTGGCACCGAGACTTAACATCTTATGTCTCAGGATAGGCAACACATAAATGAGTTGCCTGGGCTCGTTCCAGGTATACTAGTTTATGTTCATGGGTGACGTCGACCACTTACCATCAGGTGGCACATCTGCCAGTTTGCCTATCCAACTAACATATTAATATCTTATAAGAACTATTTCATCCGAAGTCCAAGCCGCGATAGATTGACAGGATGAAATTTCCATATTGTACCGTAGACTTAATCTGTACTTTTGTTTCTAAATAATTATTTTTTGTATACTTTCCCCTACACCACTGTTAGACATGGGCTTCTAAAAGGTCGGTGAGACGACCCATCACACTCGCATCCAACTATTGCAAGGACTAACTATTGCACGGAGATTATCATCCCAACTACTTTTAAAATCAATCTTACATCTTTCCATACGGATCATTATCATTATAACGTTTAAATAACTTTTGATTTTTTTATTAAAATTAATATTTAAATAATATAAAAACTACTAACACTAGAATATAAGCTATCATTGTTACTAACTCGATATGGAACTCTCTGAAATAAATTATTATTATTATTATAACTAATAAATTAAAACCGGTGGGAGGGAAGCGCTGTGCCGCGCTCCCGGCTGCATGGGTACCACCATCTTGCTTGTTTCTCCCGGGAAACAGCTTTGTTGTATTTCGGAGAGAAGGGCAAGACAGGCAGTGTAGTTACTGGCACCGAGACTTAACATCTTATGTCTCAGGATAGGCAACACATATATGAGTTGCCTGGGCTCGTTCCAGGTAAACTAGTTTATGTTCATAGGCGACGTCGACCACTTACCATCAGGTGGTACGTTTGCCAGTTTGCCTATCCAACTAACATAAAAAAACCAGCCTTCATTTAAAAAAGTAATTTAAAAAGGTCGAAGACTTTAAGCACCTTAGTATACTACTTCTCCACCATGGTTCAGGCATTGTCGAGGCGGTGGGGCTCAGTAGTCTAGGGTGAGCCGAGCTTGGGCGAAGCTAATTGAGCCGAGGGGGCTCTTTGTACCCTTCTTATAAGAAGAGGGGACGAAAGAGGACAAGGGGCGAGGACGGGAACCACACCCCATTGTACTGTCCCGATGTTAGTCCCGATAAGCCCTCCCGGCTTATCCTGTGGTGCGGGAAGGTGGCGTCGGTCCCCTGAGGGACTGACTAGCCGTCGAGGTGCCCTGTTTGCTCAAAAGATCCGGGGCACCTCACCATAGGCGGCATTGGTGGCACTCGCCGGATTTTAGTGGGTAGAGCTGCGTCCACTTACTAGCTTTCGGGCGCAGCGAATCCCACATACCCGCGTGGGGAGACCCACTCCCCCGCGGGATGCCTCAGAGCATTTCCCGGCGTTAAAGAAAAAAAATTACACTTACTTAGCACTTCTGGACTTTAAACCACCACTGCTCGACATACGCGTCTTAATGAGACGGCCGCCCCCACTCGCATTCAACAACAGACCATCCACTTACAAAATTGATCCGTCTTGCCGAAAGTATCATCATCATCATCCTCGTATTTATGACAAATATAAAAAAAACACGTTTCAGTTCCACATCGAGCACATAAACCGTCTGTCATCCCACAGGATGGTCGCCCACGTGCCGGAGACAAAGGCGCATTACCATAGGGGTGGGGTGGGAGTGGCCGCATTAATCCTGCGCCTGCGCCATTACATTACATAACTCGTGCGCGTAGGTGTTGTCTTTAGCTATTAGCACTGAGGGCTAAGTGATAAATCACTGTTTTGTCTTTAGCTTTAGCACACGCTTAGCTAAATCTTATTTTTATAGGTGTTGACAACTTTCAGTTGGGTTCAGGGAATCTTTAAGCTAATAGCACTAAAAGCTAAGTTATAAATCTCTATTTTGTCCTTAGCTTTAGCACGTTCGCTTGCCTTATTATAGTTTAGCTGGCTAAATCGCTAATATTATTAAAGACAATTTTTAGTAAGAGGTAGTACCATGCTGCTTTGCAGCTGAATTGGGCCAGCACAGCCAGGTTGGGTGGTACCTCCCGCTCACATAACACCAGTGTCAAGTGACAGGCTATGCTGTCGCGTTTCGTGCGGTCTGCGAGTTTCCGGTAGCCCATTGGGGGCGGATAGCGAAAAGGAGGGCAAAGCATCTGCATAACTTTTGATTGTGCGGATGTGTATGTGCGTCGGTAGCCACCATAAGGCTCCGACTGCTCGGTTGCCTCCTTATGACATAAAAAAAACACAACTTTCGGTGTGGGTTAGAGTTTTTTTAAAAATTTAAAAGCTCGGAGCATACGCCTATTTCCTTACATATAATTCAAGCTTTACTTATTAAATTTACAATCATTTTGGCATTTCCATTTAACAGTAGCGCCCCACTTGGATTCTAAATTTCTTCCGTTTAGTTAAAATAAATAAAGTAAAACAGGATAAATAAAAAAAAACTGCTCAAATACAACGCTACATTTTCCTGCAAGTGGAAAGTTACGATTAAATTCGGATGTGTGATTTTTATTAACTAGCTATTTATAGAAACTTATTTGCTTGATTTTAAGGCGAGCGAAACCGAAAGGCACGCCTAGTTTTATCTCAAAGTAGATGTTTATGAATGAATGGTGTTCATTCAAATTATTATCAACATGCCAGTTGAATGGGTTACAAGAGCAACACAATACTTGCTTCAACTTAATTAACAGAGCACGGTATTTGAAGCCTTATACAATACTATACAAGACACAAAGTTATTTGATACATTTAAAATACGAAAAGGTGAATTCAATATACACCTTATGCATATTGTTACATGAATCACAATATACGATTAGATGAAAAAGTGATGATTCATCAAGTGATAAAATGATTAGGAATTAAATGTATCCAAAACCATTCACAGATTGGACGAGTGATCTTATATCACACGTGATTAGACAATACTCGTTTGAATGGATGAACTAGATTTTTAGGGTTACGCGGGCTCCGCATTAAGATGTTATTTTTATGAACAGAAATGTGCAGAAAAGCCAATTAATGTAAAAAAAAATGTCGTGAATATAATGTTTTTTTTTCTTTATTTTTTTTATTGGATAGGCAAACTGGCAAACGTGCCACCTGGTGGAAAGTGGTCGACGTCGCCCATGAACATAAATTAGTACTCGGTGCCTGTAATACACTATCACCTTCCTTTTTACACAACACAGAAAAGCTGTTTTTTGGAAAAAATAGGCAGGATGGCTTTCGTCGAGCATATATTATTCGTCACCCATCGGGCCTTCTTTTTTCTCTTACGCCGGGAAATGTTCTGAGGCAAGGCAGGAGAGCTAGGAAGTGGGTCTCCCCAAACGGGTATGTGGGACTCACTGCGCCCTAAAGGCGTGGTAAGGTGGACGCAGCTCTACTCACTAAAACCCAGCGAGTGCCACCAATGCCGCCTTTGGTGAGGTGCCCCGGACCTGTTGAGCAAACAGGGCACCACGATGGCTAGTCATTCCCTCAGGGGACTAACACCACATCCACAGAGGGGTTGTCCCGTAGCACAGAACAACCCCTCCCAACGTCGGGACAGTACAATGGGGTGAGGTTCCTATCCTTGCCCCTTGCTCTTTTTTCCCCTCTTCTTATAAGAGGTGTACAAAGAGTCCCCTCGGCTCAATTAGCTTCGCCCAGTGTGCAGCGGCTCACCCTAGGCACCCTAGGCCCCACCGCCACGTCAAGGCCTGAACCATGGTGGGGTGAACATAGGCATCCTTTAACAAACGCCAATGCGACCGATCTCTTGCCACTCGCATCCAACACGGACCGGGCACTGCGCGGCGATCGTCTTACCTAATGGCACCAACACTTCGTCTACCTTCGCTAGTTATTTATATATATATATATGTTTATTAATACATTTATTAATTTATCCGCCCTTTCACAATTGTTACGATACACTATACACTTATTAAGAACAGATAAAAACAAGATAACCTTTCTCCCCACACCTGCCGATGTTGTACGTCAGCCGTCGGGAGATTTCAACATATTTATTACATGCAAGCGAAACTATGATTAATAAAGAAATGTGATAATCGGTCGTCCTGACGTTCATTGAAAAGTCATTATGGTCAATGGATGGAATTGATATTATGATGATTTTTGTCTTCTAATATTTTATACATTAAATGACGTAATGAATATTGATAAGCCGGGACCCTTATCGTATGCCACTTAGATAACGTATTTATACGTAGTGGACGTTTTTTTATGTCATTAGGAGGCAACAAAGCAGTCGGCACCTTATGCACCGACGCCCATAGACATCCGCACAACCAAAAGTTATGCAAATGCGTTACTCTTCTTTTTCCTATGCCCCCGAATGGGCGGTGGGAAACTCACAAAAATAGCTGTCACTTGACGCCGGTGTTATGTGAGCGAGTCCTTCTGGTCCCCGTTCGTGCCGGCCCAATTCGGCAGCAAAGCAGCATCTTAGTTACAAACATTTAATTACAAACCATTATAAATATTAATAATCATTATTAAGATAAATAGTTGATTTGAATATTGATTTAAAAACTTTAATATCTACTTGGACTTTAAATCTTCTTCAAATTTTTACCCATTGGAGCAATGTTAATAGCCGTTTATTTTTGACTTTCAATTTCAGAACAATTATTGATCTCTAACTATAAACATGACGCACCTTTTCGTCCACGGGACTGTAAAGGGTCTAAATAATACATCGGAAACATTTTGTGAGGTCGTCGGAGGAGGCGGTGTCGTCGTGCGTCGAACAAAGAAATTTAATTGTCGGTTATCCGCAATAAATCCTCCGACCCGATCATTACTGTTATCCGTTCATTGTTAATTGATTTTTTGTGGGTACGTGACGTACGTCGTGTGTCGTGACATGTGTGGGAGGGGCTTTGTTTACAGCTGGAGGAGCAGGACAGGCTGGCAGACAGGGTATTAGCACCGAGGCCTTGCACCTCTGGACAGGCACTGCAGAATAGACCAGGATAGTGTGGCCGATAGGTTACTAGCACTGAGGCCTTGGGTCTGATAGGCAACATAATTATGGATAAGTCACCTGTCAAAGAAATTATTTGCAGGTTTGAATTTAACTAATGTGTCTGTTTTTTATTTTACTTATTTTGTATTAGATTTTTATGTATAGATTGTTATTACTATGTAAAATTGTATGTTTGATACGTCCTATCTGTACTGCAGTGACGTGTACTGAACATCTTACAATAAAGCTTTTCTATTCTATTCTATTCTATTCTTAATGTTGGCTTGAACTTATGAACATTGAGTCATTTCGTTTGCTTTTGAACTTTGTAAATTTTCTACTAGGTAGATTTTTTTTTGCCATAAGGAGGCAACCGAGCAGTCGAAGCCTTCTGGTGACAACCGACGCCCATAGACATCCACTACCAAAAGTTATGCTGACGTGTTGCCCTCCTTTTCTCTATCCCCCGTAATGAGCTCAGAGCTAGAAACTCACAAACCACACGAAATGCGACAGCATAGCTGTCACTTGACGCCGATGTTATATGAGCGTAAGGTACCACCCCGGTCGTGCCGGCCCAATTCGGTGCAAAGCAGCAAGTCACTACCTTAAACTTTAAATCAGATATTACAGTACGCCATCCAGTATTTTATCCTGACCTGAAGGGCCTGACACATTATTCGAGAGGCCAAATTATTAAAAAGTTTGGAAAGTCCAACAGTGCGCGCCTCATAATCTCATTTTCCACAGTAAAATTGATTATTTGTAAAAACTTGTCAGTTATTATAATAAAACAATTTTTTACGGATTTTATCGCGGTTTATTAAGATTTTTACAAGCCCGACGTTTCGGATACTTTACAGCAACCATGGTCACGGGAGGACTGAGGTGACAGATGTCCTAATGTTACAAAGTTATTCGAAACTACCCTATGATACATCAATATTTTGGTCAGTCCTATCTACGCAGAAAGTGCTAACTGTATCTTTAATCTGTGACATATTATGCTTGGATTTTGATTTGATAATTTTAATAATGGGATCCCAAGCAGGTGGTAGAAGCCAGCCATCTTCTCTATTGAAATCTCACCACCATCCAACACAGTTAGCTACCGTGGGTTAATCTTTGTTTCAGAGAGCACAAGGGATCTGTGATGAGCAACACCTGGAGACCGAACTTCAACATGTCAAGCAAGTACTGCGTGGCAACAAGCTTCGGGTACCGCGTCTCCGTCACAGTGAACGTGTGAAACCAACCACCGTCGAGCGAGTACCTGCAGTTCTCCCGTTTATTAAAGGCGTCACTGACAAGATTGGCTTCATCCTAAAGCGAGCTGTAATAATAGGACGTATGACACCTCAGTCCTCCCGTGACCATGGTTGCTGTAAAGTATCCGAAACGTCGGGCTTGTAAAAATCTTAATAAACCGCGATAAAATCCGTAAAAAATTGTTTTATTATAATGAGTGAAATTCGCGTAAACATTAGACAACAATATGTGAACTTGTCAGTTGCTTAGCAACGCTTAAACGAGTAAATAGTATGTGATAATAGCACGTATTTTGTTAGTCGAGGACATATCTTAGCGTTTTATAAATAATAATAGTAATTAAATGACAGTAAATTGAACGCTCGTATTAATTCAGAAACTCACAATTTAGATGATAAAAAAAATCTTGGTACGATAATTTTTTCGATTACGATAATTTTGTCCAAATACAGACGCACAATACACAGACGATTATAAAATACTATTTCTAATGTCATTATTTACTTTGTTAAACAAAATAATTGTTATTAATATGTATATTGTATGTGCCGGACAGATTACCTGACTTGATAGATCATCGAATCGTATTCATCATCATCAGCCCGTATCCGTCCACCAAAAGAGCATACTCATTTGAAAGGCCGGCAAGTGGCAACGCACCTGCTAATCCTTTGGTGTAGTGTGTCTACGTGGGTCGCTTATCACTTACCATCAGGTGAAACGACTGTCCTTTTGCCCCCTCTTCTAGAAAAAAATATATTTATAACTAAACATAAACGACAATCAATTCCTCTTCACATTGAAAAGAACTATCAATAGACAGAACATTCTCGGCACCAGACGTTGATTTATCTCGGTTTATTTGATTCGATTGTATCATCAGATCGTCATAAATCCCTCCCTCCCTATCGGTGGCAATATTTCTCGACTTTTTCCTCCTCCATTATATCCACGTGATAACTGGATCAGACTTGTTTGACGCGGTAGATGTATCGATGGTTTAATTGAATTGTTTGGGTGAATCCTACATGATGATACTTCTGTAATAGTGATTGAAAAGTTAGAAGGTTGTGATCGGATTTTGGTGCAGTTTTATAATGTTATGGTGAAAACTCGGTTTGTGGTATGCTATGGAAATAAACTTTATACTTAAACCTAAGTAGCGGTTAATGTAACACGATGGTTACTGTTGTAACATGTGCTATGTGAAATATCTCATTTGATTGCGATCCCACGAGTATTCCAACTAATTATAGTTTTGGGACCCGGTTGATTACTCTTAAGTTGTTTTTTTTTTGTCTTTCTCTAAACATATTGCGGTTTGTACAATGAAAATAAAATCAAATTGTGCCGAACTCGAAAATCTCTAGGCGACAATTTAAAATCTCTAGGCGACAATTTAAAATCTATACTAATATTATATAAATATGAAAGTAAGTTTGTTTGTTACGCTTTGACGCGAAAACTACTTAACCGATCACCATGAAACTTTGTACACATATTTTTGGAGGTATTAGAAGTAACATAGGATACTTTTTTTTTTACGAAGTCGCGGGCACCAGCTAGTTTTTCTATAATTATATATTAAAACTGAAAAGCTTGTTTGCTTTAACTTGTACACGCTGATCTCCGTAATCTATCTGTGTGACTAGTAAAAACCATTTTTGCATTTGAATTTGAATGCCCAATTAGTGAGGTTATAGATTTCTTGTAGAGGGAAAACCGTAGGGACAATCTTATTAATAGACAGTTTCAAAATTGGTGCGAATGTTGGCACAACACGACATTTCGTGACAAATGAGTACAGGCGTCGGGGGGCCCGCGGACTTGTCAAATTAATTTCGTCTTGAGACAATTTGTCCGGCGGGGGCAAAAAACATTGATCGGTATCTGGGGTGGATAGTTCGGGGAACTTGGAGACAAACGAAATGTGTGAAAATTATCTATTGTTATTTTTTTTCGTTTTTTTTAGAAGAGACTTACCGATGGTAAGTGGTCAATATAATTTATGAGCAAGGGCTACTGTAAGAGATGAGATCTTTACAAGTGTAAAATACGATTTGTTAAATACAACAGAATTAAGTCTCATACGATATGTTGATATGATCATGGTTGCTATAAAACATTCGAAGCGACGGGTATGAAAAAAACTAAATAAATCTAAAAAAAACCTGGCAAGGCGCTATTGCTATCACATTGAAAAATTATAAATTTTGCACACAAAAGAACAAATAGAGATTATAATGAAACAATTTTTTACGGATTTTATCGCGGTTTATTACGATTTTTACAAGCCCGACGTTGGGATCCCATTATTAAAATAATTAAATCAAAAACCAAGCATAATATGCCACAGATTAAAGATGCAGTTAGCACTTTCTGCGTAGAGAGAACTTATTAAAATAATGATGTATCATAGGGTAGTTTCGAATAACTTTGTAACATTAGGACATCTGTCACCTCAGTCCTCCCGTGACCATGGTTGCTGTAAAGTATCCGAAACGTCGGGCTTGTAAAAATCTTAATAAACCGCGATAAAATCCGTAAAAAATTGTTTCATTATAATGAGTGAAATTCGCGCAAACATTAGAAAACAATAGAACAAATAGAGATGTTTGTATTATTTTACTTAGTATGTACAAATGTCTATTTGTTTAACATATGCCTTTCTTCAAAAGGTAGTGTTCTTCAAAACTTAATAAGTGGTCAACCCATAAATGGTACTTTTACCAACAGTTAAACAAGATCCAAGCAGCTTTTATTATCGTCATTAACAAAATATAAGTCAAGATAACATTTCGCTTCAAAGTTGAGGCACGGAGAGGGTTTATCGAGTGTGACCAGCCTGATTACTTCAAAAAACACTTTAATTTGAGCAGTGGAAACCCGTGCGTGACGTTTTGTAACAAGGGCCACGGCAAGACTTTAATTCTAGGCTTTAAGAATAAGAAAAATCTAGCCAAGTGCTAGCCTGACTTGTGCACTAAAGGTTTCTTTCTACCACAGCCTCATTCTATCGAAGGCTGGATTTTGTAAACCATCAGACTCCTTCCGTCCAATGCAATTTGCAGCGAACACCAAGACTGCCGTTTACTCGCCGTCAAAGTATCATCATCATCATCAGCCTCTATTCATCCACTGCTGAACATAGGCCTCCCTCAATGAACGCCAAGACGACCGATCCCTCTCCACTCGCATCCAGCACGGACCGGCCACTGCACCTTCGTCTACCTAAAAAGTAAATATTAATAGAAATATTAAGACAAAAATCTTTATTTGGCAGGACAGATAGTGTAGTACATACATAATATATTTAGGTATAATGTGGTTGGCTAAATTTGTCCCCATACTGTAATAACAGATACAAGCAGCGGAAGGGCCGGCTGACCTCTGGCCGCTTCCTGGCACCGAGACTTAAAATCTTATGCCTCAGGTTAGTCCTGGTGAACTTTTATTTCATCTGCGACGCTGACCACTTACCAGGAGGTGACACGTTTGTCTATTCCACGAACAAAAAAGTGAATTTTGAACGAAAAAAAAATACTTTTAACAAAAGATACCTATTTCTAACTGACAGCTACTTTAAATTTCAATAATTGTACTCCACACTCTGAGATTTCAATGCCTTAAGGTTTTAAGGTCAGCCCTGTGGCAGGTGACCGAACGGAAAGGGTTCTAGTAATGTGGAACCCTAAAATGAAGTCTAGGCGGCGAGTTGTAACAAGTTTTATAAAAAGTGAATGATCTACAAAAACGTAACAGCGAAACGTACCGAGTAATTAAATATAATGACGATGAAATATATCATATGATGCAACACGGTCAAGTGCGAGCCGGGCTCCTGTCACTTCCCAGGGCTTCAACACTTCCAAGCTAGGGCTCTAAAAGTATCGTTAATTCCTCAATAATTAGGATATGTGTAATTTTTGTAATTCGCTATTATCTTCATATTTTTTTAACGGGTTGGCGAAAATATAATAAGTTACACGCGTAGGTATATATTTTATTGTACTTTACACATATTATGTCACGATAGATTTGCATTTTAAAGATATTTATACCTGTTGTTAAAGTTTTATTATAAAAATTTAAAATTATTTTATTATTAAAAAAATGTTTTCCTAATTATTGAGGAAGGGTATATTATAGAATCGTGAAGTATATTTTTAGTTCCTAGCCGAAGCGAATAAACTTCTTAAATAAAGAGAAAAAATCCTCTTTTGAGTTATCAATTGCAAAAATATTTTTTCTAATCCGTCGAATACTTCCTAAGATTAGCGAATTAAAGCTTTTTAAGCTTTAATTCGAGTGTGAGCAACAATGGCCTAGTGGGTATGGGCTCGGCCTCTTGAGTGAGAGCCGAGAGGTCCGGGTTCAATCCTAACCCCCCTGTGATGATTAGAAATGGGTTTTTCTACATTTCTACGTATACCTGAATATGAGAGCATCGCACCAGTGAAGGAAACATCGTGGGGAAACCTGCATGCCCGATGAGATTAAATCTTTCAAATTTTGAGAAGTTCAATAACCTACATTGGGTCGGCGTATCAGTGAACTATGGCCCAAAACCCTCCTAGCTTGATTTCGAGGAGGCGAGACCCCTACCCAGCAGATGCAGGTAGAGTTATTATATTATTATTATTATTTAAATAAGCTTTATCATATTAGTATAGATAACTTCGGGTATGTTGTGGATAAATTACCATATACAGAGTGATTGTGGACGGCAGATGTGTTCCGGCTTGTAACTCGCGTCTCGGGAATACACGCTCGTTCACGTTCCCATTTCAAGGATTTTAAGGAATGTAACGACAGATGCCGATTCGAATCTTGGACCGAACGGTATGAAATCCTTACTACAGTAATTTTTTGACGTGACAACGTCTTATAATTCGAGGGGGCCGGCTGGACGAACGAAAAAAGATGACGTATGCGGCGTTACCTCGCTCTGAGGCGTTCCGTTTTTTTTTTTTAAAAATCAAGTATATGTTCAAAAATTAAATAAAAATCGGTTTTCTGAACAGTCGGTTTACTGACCATAGTTGAACGTGACAGCGTCATAAGAAAATGGAACGCCTCAGAGTGAGGTAACGCCGCATACGTCATCTTTTTTCATTCGTGCAGCCGGCTCCATCGAATTATAAGACGTTGTCACGTAAATAAAACACGAAGAGATTATTTGAGTCTTTGACAGTATGTGGAGTTTACAAAACGATGGCCTAATGGGACCAGCGCATAGACAAAGAATATTAGACAGGGAAACCTGTGCCCAGTGTATAAGCCCATAATAATAATTATCATCAACACGTTATGTCCATTACTCTTTTAAAAGGAACGACTAACGATAGGTTGTAAGAGGTAGTGCCATGCTGCTTTGCAGCCGAATCGGGCCGGCACGGCCGGGTTGGAACCTCTCGCTCACATAACACCGCGCGGCGTCAAGTGGCAGCTGTATGCTGTCGCGTTTCGTGAAGCTTGAGAGTTTCCGGTGCCCCATTGGAGGGGATAGGGAAAAGGAGGGCAAGCCATCTGCATAACTTTTGGTTGTGCAGATGTCTATGGGCGTCGGTAGTCTCCATAAATTTCAGACTGCTCGTATGCCTCCTTATGACCTAAAATAAGGTGACATGTTGTGTCACAATAGGTATTTTCTGTATTTATTGTAGGTACTTACTATTATGGTGATAGTGTCGTATAATATTTAACCTATTCATCATCATCATCAGCTTCTATCCGTCCACTATTTATACTGCATGTATTTACCTTGTTATGTATAGAACATTACCACAAAAGTTGACTCAGTAAATTTCTTGCGTTGCTTTATACTTTCCAACACCTTCTTGCTAATAAGATAAATAGGTAACTAACTGAAAATAGTTAATAATAATTCTATAACTCTTGATTTATGCATAATATACTTATTAATTTACACACTACGAAACTTATATAACAAACCATAGCATTGATTAAAATGACTAAATTCTATAGAAAGTATTCGCAGCCCTACCAAAACAACACAATTGAATCAGGAAATACATTTATACAATAATTCAGAGATTTGTCTCCGGCGAACATTACTAAGGATCAGGTCGACCTTCATCCATCACTTCCATCATCAACACCCTTAACACAAGCTGTCGCGACCGCGGTTTATTGATATTCCGCCATCTTGTTTTTTTTTGTTGTTTCGCGCCATTACAAAAAACACTTACTAATGTAAGAACAGATTAGGTATGTATCTTTGTGCGGCTGTCCGCAACTACTTCCATAAACGTAATCATCATCATCAGCATCATCAGCCTCTATCCGTCCACTGCTGAACATGGGCCTCACCCAATGAGCAAATATAAAAGTAATGCAAAATTATCTATTAGGAAAAAAAAATGGGGTAGTAGGCTAAAATAATATTTGAGTTTGTCTTGTCAAGTTTCAAATTAAGTAAGTGAGAAACATAGTAATTTTTTTTTATTACCTAGTTGGATAGGCAAACTAGCAAACGTACCACCAGATGGTAAGTGGTCGACGTCGCCCATGAACATAAACTAGTATACCTGGAACGAGCCCAGACAACTTATTTATGTGTTGCCTATCCTGAGACATAAGATGTTAAGTCTCGGTGCCAGTAATTACACTGCCTGTCTTGCCCTTCTCTCCGAAATACAGCAAAGCTGTTTCACGGGAGAAACAAGCAAGATGACCCATGCAGCCGGGAGCGCGGCACAGCGCTTCCCTCCCACCGGATGTATGTTTTTATATATACCTACTACTTGCGCTTAAAAATTATAAGTCAAATTTGTACACCAAAACATCTAATATTAATTCTAAATAAACTATAGCGAACAAAACACAAATAAAACTTACAAGCACGTCCCAATAACAAAAATGTATACAATTTTGATTTATTTATCTAAAATCAAACAATATTAATCCAGCCATGATTGAGAACCACACACTACACATGCCATATAGTCCTACGCAACTCTTTACTGTTATTACAAAACCAACCATCTATGATTGAGTTAAGGGTATTTTTCTAGTGTTAGTGATGGTGTAGGGTGGTTGGTAGCGCGACATATGCGGTCACTTCCCAGCGGCTGCTCTCGGCTCGCCGAATTACCTCTAATCCCAGCCATTATGTCAACACTTTATATATTTGTGATTGATACGAAACAAAACTTTTGTTTGTAGGAACAGGCGAAGTTCATGAAAAAGCGAAAGAAGACATTATAATATGGGTGAAAATAATGAAGATCTTATATAATTTCCAACAATTGGAACCTTGTAAAATAATGAAGATCTTATATAATTTCCAACAATTGGAACCTTGTAAAATAATGAAGATCTTATATAATTTCCAACAATTGGAACCTTGTAAAACAATGAAGATCTTATATAATTTCCAACAATTGGAACCTTGTAAAATAATGAAGATCTTATATAATTTCCAACAATTGGAACCTTGTAAAATAATGAAGATCTTATATAATTTCCAACAATTGGAACCTTGTAAAATAATGAAGATCTTATATAATTTCCAACAATTGGAACCTTGTAAAATAATGAAGATCTTATATAATTTCCAACAATTGGAACCTTGTAAAATAATGAAGATCTTATATAATTTCCAACAATTGGAACCTTGTAAAATAATGAAGATCTTATATAATTTCCAACAATTGAAACCTTGTAAAATAATGAAGATCTTATATAATTTCCAACAATTGGAACCTTGTAAAATAATGAAGATCTTATATAATTTCCAACAATTGGAACCTTGTAAAATAATGAAGATCTTATATAATTTCCAACAATTGGAACCTTGTAAAATAATGAAAATCTTATATAATTTCCAACAATTAGAACCTTGTAAAATAATGAAGATCTTATATAATTTCCAACAATTGGAACCTTGTAAAATAATGAAGATCTTATATAATTTCCAACAATTGGAACCTTGTAAAATAATGAAGATCTTATATAATTTCAAACAATTGGAACCTTGTAAAATAATGAAGATCTTATATAATTTCCAACAATTGGAACCTTGTAAAATAATGAAGATCTTATATAATTTCCAACAATTGGAACCTTGTAAAATAATGAAGATCTTATATAATTTCCAACAATTGGAACCTTGTAAAATTTATCAATGTATTATTGTTATCTTAGAATTATTTTATTTAGCCCTCATATAACACGTAACTCACTACTTAGCATACATAAAACAAATTTTCTATTTGATTACTTGTTTCTTTGCTTAATTGTAAAAAACACTCGTAGATTAGCGAAAAATCAGCAAGCATGTTCCGTTCGATTTTTTCATGCACCCCTGGACTTATGCCTCTTTGAATAAACTTCAAGACGGCCAAGCCCTCGCATTCGACTAGGAGAGGCCACTACAGATCGTCGTCCCATCTCGTTACTAGCCTATATTTTATAATACATTTACATAAACAGAGCTCGGATCAACAACTGGTATAAAAAGTGAATGATGACAAAACATCGTACTAATGTCTAGTGCTCTCAGCCACCCACTGTTCCACTGCCTGCCTCACATCACACACGGGCATAAGAGTGCAAACTCGCGCACCGATACACCGCGTGCCACCTTATTACCGCCACACTGAGACTATTTCAGAACAACACAGACGATGCTAGGTGAGCGCTTTTCGAAAATCACTTCATGTTTCGCTGACGCTGCTCTGGAGACAAAGGAATGACAGTTGCTCGAAAGATCGAAGAATATGACACTTTATTTTAATGTTAGAGAGTGTTCATTTGTATGGCATCACGGTGTGAAATATTTACACTACATTCGACAATATGCTTACGTTTTTGATCACCTCGATCATGCTCACGACTCTTAAGAAACGCCTGACCTCTTCCACACTCTTGGGAATGATGGATGAATTCAAAATTCAAATTAAAAATATGCTCTTTTTTTGTAAGTTTTTAGACCAGTAGAATACCTTAGACGTAATCATCATCATCAGCCTCTATGCGTCGACTGCTAAACATAGACCTCCCTCAGAGAACGCCAAGACGACCGATCCAACACGAACCGGCCATTCTACGGAGATCGTCTTCCCACCGAATAAACAAACAGTTGATCGGCCACTAACCTTAGACTTAGAAGTTCTTGATTAGAATGTAGCAGAGATCGCCATTACTGTGCTGGACACAGAGGAATATTTATGCTTACCCTAGGTATTATCTTCTCCTAGATGCTAGATCTCGATGCCCTATATATTATTACATCCTACTAATACATATTATAAACGCGAAAGCTTGTATGGATATTTGTTTGTCGTTTCACGCAAAAACTACTTAATGGATTTTAATGAAACTTTCCAATAACATAGCATAAAAATCAGAAAACATATAGGCTATAATTAATCCCGATACTCTCATGAGAATAGGAAGTACGTGGATGAAACTGCGGGGCGCTGCTTTAAAAAGGCTGTTAGGTGGACAAGCATGATGGTAGCTACCGCTCTTTGGGTCGTACGAAGGGTTGAAAAACAACAACAACTTAAACAAGCTCGGAAGCAAAATAAACAAAGTATAGAAAGTTTTAAATAAAAACTAGCCTGAACAAGAGTTGTTTATTTTTGCTCAATTTCACTTGGAAACAATAATAACAGCAAAAATCTAGAACAGCGTAATTGTTTATTAGGGCTTACTAATGGACGTGCAAAAACTCCTGAACAATTAAAGCTCTATAATTTCTACCTGTGGAAAATCTCGGAAAAAGCCAAATGTGACATTTGGCTTATCATCTTTTGAAAATAATTAAATAAGGAATAATTGAAAACTATTTAAAATGGGATTATTATTTAATATTAATATCTATAGATCCTTTTTATATTAATAAAATGAGATGTTATAATTTTATTTCATTTAAACTAAACTCTATATTTCTGCCTCGTCTACAAATGCCTTGTTCATACAACTTAGCACTACTTTATTGAAGATATATCAGAGGTAAAAAATATAAAATATTCTACGCACAACACAAAATTAGTCCAATAATAAATATTATGCTAATGTAAGTGATGTTGCAGTGTTTGTAGTATCTTTGCTGTTTACTGTTTGAACATTGGCTGTCAGATTCTCATTGGGTTCGTCAAACTGAATAAGAATGGAACAATTTGTTTACACTAGAAACTAGTTATCAAAACCTTTTGTTGGAATAAAAAATTAGTTATTGTATTTGAGCGTGTCGTGAGGGTGAGTATGCATTTACATACTACACAAACTAAATTGTATTTTGACTACAGGGCAGAAGAGGCGGTGTAATTTAAGTTAAAAAAATTTACAGTATGTCAGTATAAAAGTAAGGGGCTTTTTTGTTCTGTGGTTCGAGGCGTCTATATGTGTAGAGTCAGATTTGGTACAACCGTGACGAAATTTGTGTGGGGTATGATGCAACCCTTCCGTGAACACCGCGATCTGTGGCCGCACAGGGATACTGGATAGAGGAAGACAACTTTTTGATACTTTTTAAATCCGGCGATATTATTTTGAGAGAAGATTACATATTTTGTTGCAACGAAAGTTTTTTTGTCAACGGATATACATTCTTTACGTCAAACAACTCTTTTTGAATTGGAAAGCATTATAATTATAGGAAAAAAACCGTTGTTATGTAAATTCATAAGTAAATTGTAAAATCTTCATCCACATAATCTTGGAATAATAGTATAATAGTACTTTAATAGTATACTCACACCTTAATTACGATCTTACACTACCATTACAATGGTGTGCCCTAAAAGTAATAACAAAATGCCATTATGTAATTAATGCTAATAATTAAACATGGCGTCACTAATGCCAACAGACAACTGCCAGAAACAAGAAACCTTCGCGAGGTATTTTAATCCCGCCCGTTGACAGGCTACAAACAGAAAAAACTTATAATTAAACCTCAATAAAATGTTCGTTATGGAGGGTTCTGTAGCTTCTAGATTGAAAATAGTAAGACGTTCACATAATTTCTTTTGACTTCTTTTCTCTTTATCTTCTTCTCTTTCTTTTCGAAGATCTTTTCTTTTCTCACTCTCGAAGTTGTGTGATGTGTTACAATTTATTTTAAGTTGTCTATGAAGAATTGTGCTTACTTCGACGGCTACCACAATATTTCTTGCGTCAAGTAGTAGAATTAATGGTCGCTTGGGCGAATTATAAAATATTGACTCAGAAATCTTAGGTAAAGTCGCCTTTTTATGTCTCATGTTTTCTTTGATCTCTCTGCCACTTCACCTCAATTATTATAAAATATATCCCCAAGTCTCAATAATACCCCATCCAGTACACCCAACCCCACGTGCGAGCGTGAAATTCGTACAATAAATGCCTTTGTATTGCGGCGGTGCCCCGGCCTACCCCGTCCTACCCTGTCCTACCCTGTTGACTTTTGGACGCGACCAAACCGCTCGCTAAACAATATATGTATTGTATTGTTGCTGACAATCACGAAATGTGCAAGTAAATAAACGTATCAAAAATGTACATTTTCAATTTTAGAAGTTTTTAATTAATAAATAAGATTGTAATTATTACATATCTACAAAGATTTGGACTGCACAGTCATATGTATGAAAATGATATTGTAAATAAACAGTACATATCTCCAATGAATTGACTCTACTGAATTTACATATTTCTCTCTACACGAACATAAAATTAAGTATTTGACTTTCCCGAGATAGATATCTTGGATATCTATCTCGGGAAAGTAACGTTTCTGAAAGATATTATAGTATAGGTATTTAATCGCCGAAATGTATGTACGCACATACCTTCAGAACCACTGCGCCAAATTAGAAAATTATTTTATCTTTATATTGGTTATTGCCAGAAAAAGGTTTGTATAAAATCGGACAGTAAACGATTTGGGTAAGAGCAGGACAACATTTGCAAGTTCAGCTTATATCTAAATAATAATGAAAGTTTCTAAATAAATTCAACTCTAGGTCTTATAATTCCCACTGACACCCTCGTCTTTACACTCGTTACCCCACGCTAAGAACTAAGTAATCGACTATAATCCTTGAGCCGAATAAATGGCTATAAATTGTGTATATCAAAATGTTGCACCTTTAGCCATTTTAATTGTACCAGCATGATTAATTTAGTGAATCTTGTCTAGGCTAGCTAATTCGTTTTATCGGCGTGTAATTATCTAGACTCGAACCGGCCGGCAGGTGGGCAGGATGGCGTTTGTATTTGGAATATTGATTTTATATTATCTATAAACTGACACGATTTATATTAATATCCTACGTTTTTAGTGTTGGATAGCCATTAATACGATAACCATTTCAATTTTCTCAAAAATGTCTATTTTTCCTCCATTTTAGAAGATTTTTTTATAGCATAGAAGGGCAAACGAACAGTCGTAGCGATTTAGCGACTATCAACGCCCACAGCCATTGATTATGCAGAATGCAGATGCGTTGCCCTCCTATCCTATCCCCCCCAATGGGCTATCCGTTAGATTTAATATGACTCTACACTCATATAATGAAGTACTAATTAATGTATGAAATTACTAATACCACGTTTTTTTGTGCACGTATATTTTATATAATTATTTCGAAAGTGCATCTCGTTTCCATACAAAAAATACATATTAACTTTCTGATAACATGAATAGTTATTGCACCATTGATATAGACAAAAACTAAACAGTAATTAGACGGCATATTTTGTATTTATTTCAAAACCCCACTGACCTGTTGGTAACATGGCCGTTAGACCATTTGTTTTTTGACAGCTGTCACCGGCGAACTGTCACTTCAATGTGCAAATCTTCGTGATAGTTCGGTAACTTTCGTTTTTTGTCACTTAATTTGTTTCACACTAGCTGTAGCTTAACTTTTAAATCCTACAAAATATCCAAATAGAACATAGACAAACTTCGAGGTAACTCTGTCTGGATTTAAAATTTTAATTAAACAATTAGACATGAAAATAGCAGTTTAAAATTTTCGTTTAACTTTTGAATTTTTATTTATCGGTATAGATGATTCCATTGAGCCCTGTCGTTGGGCCTGAAGCCTTCATAATTGTGTTGACGGCGGTAATATTTTGAGCCACAATTTGGCGGGAGGTCTGGAATGGCGGAATTCGTCTATTAATCAAGCGCCCACTTCATCGTACGATTATAAGCTTTTAAACAGCGATGGGGTGCAATGGTTCAATATAAATTAGCTGGCGATGAAAATGGCCGCTAGTGGTGTGTCACATAGATACGAACGATAAATCTGAAAGGTATAATTATAAGTTATTATCACAGATATACCTTTATTAATATATGGCGATGAAAGGGTTCTGGATTTTTAGGTACAATCGACAACGAGTTTTAAAATAAAGGGTTTAAAATTAAATTGAAATAATAGTAGTTTTTCCTGTCGCTAACATAAGCTACTTATTGTGCTTCACATTAATATTTATGTTATTTTAAGCTTAAAAAAATTCTATAGCAGTGGTATATATTATTTAAACAATATTTTTAAGAAAATTATGAAACTATGTTATATAAAAAAATATACTTGAATTGTTAAAAAAAAAGAAAATCTAGAATTTTGCTGTAAAAGAAATTTATTTTTCAACACTCTTTTTACTAGCGACTAAATCAACAAAAAACGCGTGATATCTTTAATGAGTATATTATAATGCGAATAGAAAGAAAAACTTTTTACTTTGAACTAAAATTGGAAAAGTTTACTCTTAATTGCCACAAACTAAGTCTTAAATTTTTATAAAGTTAAAACCATTAAACAATCTAATATAAATTTTTATTCAATAATTTATTTTACATAATTATTTGAAAGACACATTACTTATTTATACTTGCCTACATCAACAACATTAAATAAAAAAACATATCACAACAACTATTTATTATATTAATCTGAATCAAAACAGTACGTAAACGTAAGTTAAAAAACTCCCGATAAATCAAAACCGTTAAAAATTTGAGGCTATTAATTTTTGAAATCATAATTAATAATCATCTATCGATAAGATCTGCGACAACCCTTTTTGGCCTGCAGTGCCCCGGGCGCAGAAACAGTTAACTAAATTAAAGTGAGTGTGAAGACCGCTCCAGGGTTAACTATTCCATTTCGTTTATTGCGCGCAATTCCCACTTAACCCTTCGCTGCTTAATAAAGATATAGAGGCCTATTAGCGTTGACGGAGCTGGTACTTTTGTACATAGGGTGGAAGGCAATTACACCAGCATTGGTGTGGAATTCTTAGGACCCGTATGTGATAACGCTACAACCCTAGGTGTGACTAGATAGTATAATAGGTATTAGGTACTTATTATAGAACTGCAAATACGAAGGGAACTACAAACCCGGTAAAACCGAAAAGCACCTTGCCTTCCGGTTTTACCGAGTTTGTGTCTTCACAATTTATTCTTAATTAAAAGTTAAAAATTAAAATTATATTTTAATATACCTGTATAATACGTACAGTAATATAACATCTTGTACCTACTAGAATAAGTGCCAATGTTAACAGTCATAATATCCACATCATTATAAATTATTATGACAAATTTACAAACGGACAAGAAACAACAGGCAGCGTATACTTTGACATTTTTAGAATACATTGGCCCTTTTTAAAAATGATGAAAGTTAGTTTCAATTTTTTTTCTATCATGATATATTATTATGTAGCGAAAAAAAGCGAGCATGCCTGATGAAATTCATACGTCATGTAAAGTTCACCAACCCGCGTAGCTCACGAAGGCTCCTCTGGCTCACGTCACGGCGAGCAAAAGCTTCTAATTGGTAGATCGTTTTAACTCAATTGATTGTTAATCTTAAGATACACTTGTCATTTCCGCTGGATTTCTTATCAAAATTTAAGAACTAAGACAATATGATTGTAAGAGGTAGTGCAATGCTGCTTTGCAACCGAACTGGGCCGGCACGACCGGGGTGGTACCTCTCGCTCACATAAAACCCGCGTCAAGTGACAGCTATGCTGTCGCATTTCGTGCGGTTTGTGAGTTTCCGGCGGCTCATTGGGGGGATAGGGAAAAGAAGGGCAACGCATCAGCATAACTTTTGTTTGTGCGGATGTCTATAATGGACGTCGGTAGTCACTATAAGGCTCCGACTGCTCGGTTGCCTCCACAGTTGCCTCCTTATGACATAAAATAATAATATAAAAAAGGTATTTTTTTACGAACTACTGTAGATTTTTTGTATACATAATATATATATTCTATTGGTCTAAGTTTTGGTGTGTAGCCTGAAAATGGTCCATAGTATACGTGGTTTAATTTAATGCCTCTCGCTTTTATCAACCTTGTATATATATATAGGCAGTAGCATATACTGTGGAAATAAAATAAGAGATGATAGTAAATCTTATATTAACAAATACGTGAATAAAAAGCATTCTTTGTTCTAATCCTAACAACTTGCAATGTTTTATTCAAATTCTATCAGTCGTTTACTCGGAATGGAGTTAAACTCATACCACACCATAAACATTTTTACTTATACATAAGTTTGCTATTTTATATAAAACATTCTACAGTATATTCAAGTGCCAATAAGTGAAAAGTTTTAAGACCCGACAGTAGAAACTAAACTTTTTTTTAATTCGGTTGCAATATTATAGTCTCTTATTGGGGCCATAACATTAAATCGATTGACACCTCATTTATCAAAATCGAAGAAGCGATTTAGGAGTTACAATAGAACTTATGTACATACATACGTAGGCTGTTAAAATTACAATCTTTCCTTTTGGCTTTACTATGGTCGGGTAAAAATAAACCCTATAAATTGCTATTTATTAACGAAATAACTAAAAGCTTAGCCATTTTATGAATATTAACCACATGGGATAAATATTGATGATGAAAAAGCATGTTCCCATCAAACCCTATTCGGGAATAACCTTCGATGGAAATTAGAGCGTCATTTCAGTGCTTCATCGGAATTGGTAATGCTTACACGGTTTTCAGATTTGCCATTCGTTTTTGAGTTTCCGATTTTGTGTCCGATTGACGTTGGAAATAATTACCGGTTTATTTTGGTTATGATTTGTGTTGCAAATTTTGATGGGATTCATAAAGGGGAAAATATTATTAGTATTGAATTAAGCGCATTAAGAGATCTTTATAATTATGCCACTGCTGGGTACTCAAAATCTGATGAGGCAATTATTAGTACCTAAATATTTGTAAACTTTTAAAACCCCCAATGATGTTTAATTTTAGCAGCCAATAATTTAAAGTTTTATTGGCTAGGCTAGGAGCCCCAATGCCATAACAAGGCCTGAACCATGGTGGGGGAAACAAAGGTAACTAACTAACTAACCTAACTTGGCATAAGGTGCGTCTTAACTCTCAGATCTTTCCAGGAAAATTTGTTACAAATATTACCCGTAAATATTATACTACCTGAGTAGTATAATATTTACGGGTAATATATTTTGTCCGTACTTACCGTTAATTTCAGCTCCCTTACGTATACAACACTATCGTCACACGTATACTCTTGTATTGGCACACTTCGTAACCCTATTTTTTTTGATGACACGGGTAATGCTTCGCATGAAAAACCTAATAACCTTGGGTAAGGCTCCTGGACCTATATGGGGACTGGCACTTGGAATTGCACTACCCCTCTAAACCATCCGCGAGCGCCTTCAGCAGCTTTTTGAGGGTCCCAAATCTGCAGGCAACAGATTCACCTCAGCGATATGCTAGCCCCGGTGAAGACCAGTCTACTCCTCGTAAGGGTCCCCGCGACGTCGCGCCGTACTAGGCCCAGGTTCCCAACCTGAACTCGGCACGACCAGGCGTTACTGGAGGCGCATCAAGTAGCGCTTCCTACGCACCCCCGTTCGTCGCCCCCGGAGGGCCGCCAACGATGCTTGTAGGCGATCTTGCTTGTTCCACCTGTGAAACAGCTTTGCTGAGTTTCGGAGAGAAGGCAGGACAGGCTGTGTAATTACTGGCACCGAGACTGTTCGTCTTGTCTCAGAAGAGGCAATACATAAACGAGTTGCCTGGCCTAGTTCCAGGTAAACTAGTTTATGTTCATGGGCGACGGCGACCACTTACCATCAGGTGGCAAGTCTGCCAGTTTGCCTATCCAACTAACTTAGAAAATAATATATACCTGTAGTTCAAAAATAAACAGCCATACGAACGACTGGATTACCGATCGCTGCTGATAAACATAATAAATAGCTCTGTATACCGTAATAACGTACTTACTATTTAATAACTTAATTATTACGTAGTGGTAAATGTACCTTATTAATGTTAGTGGATTTTATTTCTTGATTACGCCTATTATTAATTGTATTTCGTGCAAATGTTAATACATGCGCGAAATTAAAGCGCGCTAAGGGACTTAAAAGTGATTAACTTTTGGAAAGTTTGGTCAGTGAATAGCGCAGCAGCAGTTCAGTAGTTCTCGTATATGACAAAGAAAACCTGGAAAACCAGGGTCTTATAGAATTCAGTTTAGGACGAATATCTT
The DNA here is from genome assembly GCA_963853865.1 of Helleia helle. Lineage (NCBI taxonomy): Eukaryota > Metazoa > Arthropoda > Insecta > Lepidoptera > Lycaenidae > Helleia > Helleia helle. The sequence goes on along the minus strand of OY971425.1, from coordinate 1,433,240 downwards.
ATACGCAGTATTGCATAGTCAATTCACAGAAGATATCTTCGATGTCTGAGAATTAAGGTTACCTATATCACGCAAAGAATAAACACGTTGAAGTCGCAGTGGGCTGGTCACACACTCAGGAGAACACATGGACGATGGGGCAATAAGTTTCAAGAGTGGAGGCCGCGTTTAGATAGGCCGAGTGTTGGTCAGCCATTGACCAGGTGGGAAGTATCTGGGGCTCACCCTAGACCGGAGGTGGAACTTTGGCCCCCACTTCCAACAACTGGGGCCTAAGGTCATAAGGGTGGCGTCAGCGCTGGGCCGACTCCTTCCTAACATAGGAGGGCCCAGCGAAGCCTGCAGGTGGCTATACTCCGGAGTCTGCCAGAGGATAGCCACGTACGGAGTCCCAATCTGGGCGGACTCCCTTACCGCTAGGAACAAGGCCCTGCTGCGGAGTATGCAGCGGGTCATAGCGGTAAGGGTGATCAGGGGCTACCGTACGGTCTCCTGGGTGGCAGCCACTGCTCTGGCTGGAGATCCACCATGGGAGCTCGTGGCGTTGGTGCTTGCCGAGGTGCGTCTCTTCTGTTCACAGAGGAGGTCACTTTTTGGCGAGTCACCGACGTGGGAGGAGCTCTCAAGCGCGCGGAAGCTGGGGCAACAGTGGTTGCTGCGAAGGTGGGGGGAAGTCCTGGCGCAGTCGCCGTACGGCCAACGTACGGCCGAGGCACTGCGTCCGGTCCTGACGGCGTGGATGTGTCGCCGGAAGAAACCCCTCACCTTCCGCTTGACGCAGATGCTCACCGGACACGGCTGTTTCGGTGAGTACCTGTGTCGGGTTGCCAGGAGGGAGAACACCAGCCTGCCACGAGTGCGGTGCTGTGGAGGACTCGGCCCAGCACACCCTAGAGGTGTGCGATAGATGGACCGCACAGCGTCACAATCTCGTGGCTGTGCTTGGAGGGGACCTCTCGCTCTCGAGTACGGTGCGCTGCATGCTCGAGAGTTATGAGGTCTGGCAGGCGGCGGTCAAGGAGGCCGCGGAGCGGGACAGAGAGGACGACGCCACATCCGTCCCGCTCCGTCGACGTAGGACGGGAGTGCGGAGGAGGCGCTATGCGCACCTCCTGCCTCCCGTCTAACGGGACTCGGGGTAAGGTTGGGTACCTGCCCCGGTAGAAAAGTTCCGGCGTCGGCGGGGGTGCTCCAGGTTGTCGGAGCTCCCCCATACTAGGAAGAAGACCGGTTAGCCCTTTGAGGGAACCGGCCGGTCGCGGTGTGTTCTGTGTTAGAAAGATCCGGGACACTCCCCTTCAAGCGGCTGAAGGCAACTCGCAGTGATTTTAGTGCGGTATACCGGCACTGGGGGGGGGGAGCACCGGGAGTCCCACATATCCCCGGGGACGCCCCATCCCCGGGTGAATGCGCAAAGCATTTCCACTGCGTCAAAAAAAAAAAAAAGAAAAAGAAAAGTCTATGTTCAGCAGTGGACGGATAGAGTCTGATGATGATGATGATGCTCGATCCTGGTACATTAAGAGGCAATCTCACTTAGGCTCGATTTTGTAGTGAGGTGCATCATTATGTGACATATACACAAATCCAAACCATATAACCTCTGTTAAATAATATTATTATATTAAATAACGAGCATCATAAAATTTAGATTTACTATCTTTTGGTAATAATTTTTAATATTTTTTTAATAATATTAATAATTTATTAATAGTAATAAATAATGTTTAATAGCTGCAATTCAGTGCATTTTAATGGTGAAAGAGTCTTTTTAAAATCGAATATTTAGTTTCGAAGGTCACCCCCTACATACAAGTTAAAAAATACTTCCGTTATATAGTAAAGATATACAAGCCAATAAATCAATCGGGTGTAAATGAGAATATCATCGTATTAGAAGCGCCGCATGCACTCGCCTGTGACGCTGCATAAATGTACCTGCGTCGAATTTACAATCGACTTAGGTATGTGCCATGCACCGAATTTTGCGCAAAAATTTCAACAGTGACAAATAAGCTATTTATCGTTGTTTTATCATAGCATTCATGAAATTGACATTGTTTCAAATCGTTTTGTTTCGTCTTGTTTTTTTGTGGGTTTTGGTTGGATTACGTCTTGAAGTTTGCGTTGATTACTGAAATATAGGTACTGATGGGGAGCATGCGCTATGCCGCGTACCCGTCCGCATGGGTACTACTCTGCATGGGTACCACTCCGCATGGGTACCACTCTATATGGGTACCACTCTACACGGATACCAGCATTCTTATTTCTTACGTGAAGCAGGTTTGCTATTTTTCGGGAAAAGAGCAGGATAGGCAGAGTTTTACTATCTCCGTGACATATTTAAGTATACTGAGATGCGCGGCACAGCGCCCCCCACACCAATAAATGATATGATGGATATCTTGTCAATTGGAAAAAACAAAAGTTACGCTACCTTGGACCACCTTCTGTACCAGTTGAAGGTCAAGTAAGACCTAATAGACCAACATAGATTTATTATTCTTTTTGCTGTAATACCACATGAGTAAGTAAACGGAATTCCGTTTATTTACTTATGTGGTAATACTACGGCATAGCCTAAAGGATGAACAGTGATTTTAGCATTCTTAGTATGTTAGTATTTACGCATGTTGCATCGTAGCGCCTACATCACTTATACGTACTTGATAAATGAGGTTGTAATCAATTCGTTACTGAGAAGAAGTAGTGCCATGCTGCTTTGTAGCCGAATTGGGCTGGCACGAATAGGGTGGTACCTCTGGCTCACATAACGTCTTCGTCAAGTGACAGCTGTGCTGTCACGTTCCGAGCGGTTTGTGAGTTTCCGGTGGCCCATTGGGGAGGATACAGAAAAAGAGGGCGATGCATCTATTTATGCAGATGTGTATGGGCGTCAATAGTCGCCAAAAGACTTCGACTGTTCGTTTGCCGGGTGGCTACATTTTAACCGACTTCAAAAAGAATGGCTTGAGTTTTTTGTAAAAACATACGACTTTAAACTGTCTGTTATAACAGACCCAATTCACTACATAACATCTTGCGAAAACCATACGGCCCACAGGCAACACCTTTTTCGTCCGTTTTTCACAACCAGTAGTAAAGGTTAATAGAAAGTGTAAGACAATACGTTCGTCCGTCCGTCACAATGGCCATTGTGTTGGGTGCTGAGTCACGCGCCCACGCAAGACGCGTGTCATGCTAACGACGTCTTCTTGTCACCTTTGGGGCTCTGTGCCATGGCGAAAGGGTTCCTCATAATATTTTCGACAATGTTGGCTTGTTAAAATTATTTAATACTAGCCATCAGTCCCGGCTTCGCTCAGGTAAACAATTTATAGCAAACAAACAGATGTTTCCTCTTTATAATATTAGTATAGATATAATTATTGCTCTCATAAAAAAAAAATTGGATAGGCAAACTGGCTGCAACGAGTTCATCTAAGACTTATTCAAGAAACTGTCCTAGTCTCTTGCCACCCGCCCGTCTGCACCGTAAAACAGCTTTGCAGTGTCTGAATAGAAGTCCAGTACAGTATAATTACTGGCACTGAGACGGTACATCTTACGTCTCAGGATAGACATAAATGAGTTGCCTGGACCAGTACCGGGTGAATTTATTCATATTAATTTTCGAGGTTCACCATTTACGATTTTGCACGTTAGCTACCCTATCCAACTAATATTCAAAGAAGAAGGTACCTTACAGAAATAAAATTACTAGAACAAAAATGCCATCAACCACTTTTACCATCCATTATCCCGACAAACCAAAATGCCGTTCGATAGAATACTTCCCCGTAATTGTTTCCCACAGCGGGACTACCTAAATCACAGATAAACAGATAACAGAGAAATAAAACATCCGGCCGGCCGAGACCGAGGGACTGACCAGATGCCGGGCGGCCATTAGATTAGCGATTTAAGGAAATATATATTTTTTTTTTCTTTAACGCCGGGAAATGCTCTGAGGCATCCCGCGGGGGAATGGGTCTCCCCACGCGGGTATGTGGACTCGCTGCGCCCGACAGCTGGTAAATGGACGCAGCTCTACCCACTAAAACCCAGCGAGTGCCGCCTTTGGTGAGGTGCCCTCGCAGGGCACCTTAACGGCTAGTCAATCCCGCAAGGGACCGACGCCACATCCACAGAGGCGTTGTCCCGCACCACATAACAACCCCTCCCAACGTCGAGACAGTACAATGGGGTGAGGTTAGCATCCTCACCCCTTGCCCCCCGCTCTTCTGTCCCCTCTTCTTATACGAGGGGTACAAAGAGCCCCTCGGCCCAATTAGCTTCGCCCAAGGTGCACCGCTCACCCTAGGTTACTGAGCCCCACCGCCACAACAAGGCCTGAACCATGGTGGGGAAGGAAATATATAATACAATCTATAAGAATATTATCAAGTTGAAGAAAATGTTTGTTATATTCCCAAACTTAGCAATTGTATATGTATTCGGTAGCCAAATGAATTGTATATGAGGAAGTCTATTTATTTTTGAATTACTGGGCGTGTGAGTGTTTTGTTAATGTGATACGCCGATTATAGTTATATTTTAAGGTAAAACTATTACAATTACCACTGTACCATCATATATACCACTAAATTAGTAGGAAGATCAGAACGTCTCGTGGTCGCGAAACAAATTTTATAATAAATAAAATTATGTCACAATTTGTTTTATAATAGGTATAATGTCCCGAAAGGTGAAAATTTTACATGCAGAATCAAAGATTTAGTACGAATTTGTTTTGATTAATTTTTTTTCATCTCGTTTTTCGAAGCCCAACCAAGGGCGGATTGAGCGTCGCCGGTATTTAGAACAAAATGCTACTCGTATGGAAAATAGGTCACTAACAGGTATCGATCACCACGTCATTGGTCTCACCAGTCTGCTCTTACCACAAGAGAAGGAGTTTGTACTTTTGGATGCATAAAATATGAAAAAACTTCCGTAGTCTAAGCACAGAAACCACCGTCCTGCTTATTTCTCTCGCTATAACCTATGCTGTTTGCTGGAAAGCATAGCTAGTTAATCCGTAATTCCTGTTACAGAAATTTAACTTATAAGTTGTGTTACATAATTAACTTTGTCCTGGGCAATCCATTTCATTCAAGGCCGATTTTACCACGCTTTTTTCGCTTACCACGGGGATGACCAGTTTACTAGTTTACCCACTACGATAGGAGGTTTAAGCATCTTATTTCTTATTTTTATGTTAGTTTTTAATCTTAAGATCAAATTTATACCAAATAAAAAAACATTTTTAAAGCTGTTGAATGTATGTTACCATTCAATAACACAAAACGCCCAATAAACCAAATGAAAGACATATTGAGGAAACTGCTCCCATGTGGTCAGGAATCAATGGTACAAATGATAAAAACCCGGCTATCGAGGATGAACCGCCCACCGCATTCGAGTGATGTATATCCGGGTGAAACCGGGTATGTCTTCGATGTCGGATTTCGTACTAAGTAGAATGTTTATAGAAATTTCATGGTTTCGTCTATTTTAATGTTAGTGTGAGTCAATTTGGATGTGGTTTCTGATTTAACTTTACTGTTACAAAGAATAGGACAGGCGGGATTCCCACCATGGTTCAGGCCTTGTCGTGGCGGTGGGGCTCAGTAACCTAGGGTGAGCCGCTGCACCTTGGGCGAAGCTAATTGGGCCAAGGGGGCTCTATGTACCCCTCTTATAAGAAGAGGGGACATAAGAGCAGGGGGCAAGGGGTGAGGATGGGAACCTCACCCCATTGTACTGTCCCGACGTTGGGAGGGGTTGTTCTGTGCGGGACAATCTCTCTGTGGAGGTGGCGTCGGTCCCTTGCGGGTCTGACTAGCCGTCGAGGTGCCCTGTTTGTTTACTAGATCCGGGGCACCTCACCAAAGGCGGCATTGGTGGCACTCGCCGGGCTTTAGTGGGTAGAGCTGCGTCCACTTACCAGCTGTCGGGCGCAGCGAGTCCCACATACCCGCGTGGGGAGACCCACTCCCCCGCGGGATGCCTCAGGGTATTTCCCGGCATTAAAGAGAAAAAAAAGGACAGGCGGGATGGTTTCTGACATCGAGAACTAATGTCTGGCGATGCCAGAAACTATAGGTACTACCTGGCTAACTCATCGGTTCCATCCATTCTTTAATACGGATAGAGGCTGATGATGATGTGTATATGTATTTAAAAATCATATAAAAAGCCATATGAGAATTATTTTAGTTTATAGGATATTTTATATTAAACTTAAAAAATATTATGCTTTACTACTATGTATAATATCATCCATGTAGGGGCTTACTCTGTAGTAAGTAAAAAATGTACGAGTGGTGAGGTTGTCCGCTCGTCGTAACACTAATGTCTCTAATTCCGCTCATTTGTGAGCGAGGGAGCCATTTGTGAGCCATTAGGGTTTGTGGCCGACCCGCCAAAATATATGACATTTTTACCGGTGGGAGGGAAGCGCTGTGCCGCGCTCCCGGCTGCATGGGTACCACCATCTTGCTTGTTTCTCCCGCGAAACAGCTTTGCTGTGTTTCGGAGAGAAGGGCAAGACAGGCAGTGTAATTACTGGCACCGAGACTTAACATCTTATGTCTCAGGATAGGCAACACATAAATGAGTTGCCTGGGCTCGTTCCAGGTAAACTAGTTCATGGGCGACGTCGACCACTTAACATCAGGTGGTACGTTAGCCAGTTTGCCTATCCAACTAACATAAAAAAAAAAAAAAAAAAAAAAAAACATTTACTTACTTGTGTAGGGTTTTAATTTAATTAAACTTTGATTGAATATGATACATCATGTTGTAAATCTTATCACAAAGCACAGTAGCCATTATGCCCCCCACCACGGTTCAAGCCTTATCGAGGCGGTGGGGCTTAGTAGCATAAGTTGTGCCTAGCACCTTGGGCGATGCAAATTGAGCCGAGGGAGCTGCTCTATATACCCCTCTAATAAGAAGAAAGGACAAAAGAGCCGAGAGACAAGGGGTACCCCATTGTACTATCCCGACGTTGGGAGCGGTTATTCTGTGGTGAGGGACAACTCCTCTGTGGAGGTGGCGTCGGTTCCTAGAGGGACCGACTAGCCGTTGAGGTGCCCTGTTTGCTCCTTAGATCTGGGGCACCTCACCAAAGGCGGCATTGGTGGCATTCGCCGACTTTTAGTGGGTCTGGTGGAGCTGCGTCCACCTTACCTCCTTTCGGGCGCAGCGAGTCCCATATACCCGCCTGAGGAGACCCACTCCTCCGCGGGACGCCTCAGAGCATTTCCCGGCGTAAAATAAAAAAAAAGCCATTATGGCAGTTACTTTTCAAGTATATTTATTCTTCAAAATCCCCTACATAGATGGGTCGCTTTATGATCTTGCTCGTTTACTTTTATGTTGGTAGGTTATAAGCAAACTCGCAGGTAAGCCATATAATGGTGAATGGTAAACGTCACCCATGAACATAAACAAGTTTAATCGGGAGTAGTTCGGCCAACTTATTCATGTTCTCATCCTGAGACATAAGCTGTTACGTTGTTAAGTTTCTGTGCCAGTAATTACACTGCCGGTTTTTTTACGCCGGAAAATGCTCTGAGGCCGGATGCCTCAGAGCATGCCTCAGGTGCTGGAGAGGAAGGGACTCCCCAGGCGGGTATGTCGGACTCGCTGCGCCCGAAAGATGGTAAGGTGGACGCAGATCTACCCACTAAAACCCGGCGAGTGCCACCAATGTCACCTTTGGTGAGGTGCCCCGGATCTGTTGAGCAAACAGGACACGTCGACGGTTAGTCAGTCCCTCAAGGGACCGACACCACATCCACGGAGGGGTCGTCCCGCACAACAGAACAACCCCTCCCAACATCGGGAAAGTGCCGTGAGGTTCCCATCCTCGCCCCTTTCCCCCTGCTCTTTTGTCCCCTCTTCTTATAAGAGAGGTACAAAGAGCAGCTCCCTCGGTTCAATTCGCTTTGCCCAAGGTGCTGGGTTCCCTTGGGTTATTGAACCTCACCGCCACGACAAGGCTTGAACCTTAGTGGGGGCACTGCCCTTGGAGCCTGTTTTGCCTTTCTTTCCGAAATACAGCAAAGTTATTTCACGAAATAAATAGGCTGGCGGCACAAACACATCCCTCCCACAGGTATGTGTTCTAATTGGTTTAACTTAGCGAGTCTGACCCAAACAATTTTGGACCTACGAGTTGCTTATTTCTCTACCATCTATTAGTATAACATAAGCATTTCACGTATTCGCAATATTTACGACAACTCTCGGACATCAACTCGAAACCCAGAGCCCGGAGCTCGAAGACCGCCCTGATTGCGCCACTCAAAGTAAACACAAACAGTAAACATTGCTTATCGGACATTTTGGAATTTCGCATTTTAAACCCACAATTCAAATGAATCAACGCGAATTCTTCGAAATTATTTATCTCACGAATATTCAGCAATAGATAATAATGTTCTCATCATCATCATCATCATCGGCCTCTATCCGTCCATTTTTTTTTTATTTTTTTTTTTTTTATGTTAGTTGGATAGACAAACTGGCAAACGTACCACCTGATGTTAAGTGGTCGACGTCGCCCATGAATATAAACTAGTAGACCTGGAACGAGCCCAGGCAACTCATTTATGTGTTGCCTATCCTGAGACATAAGATGTTAAGTCTCGGTGCCAGTAATTACACTGCCTGTCTTGCCCTTCTCTCCGAAACACAGCAAAGCTGTTTCACGGGAGAAATAAGCAAGATGGTGGTACCCATGCATCCGGGAGCGCGGCACAGCGCTTCCCTCCCACCGGTAAATGCTGAATATAGGCCTTCCTCAACAAACGTCAAGACGGCTGATACTTGCCACTCGCATCCAACACGGACCGGCCACTGTACGGAGATTATCTTCCCACCTGGTTCATGGCCGACCAACAACTCGTGTCGTGTGACGAATAAATGTTTCTTTCTTTCTTTCTTTCTTTCTTTCAACTCGTCTACCCGAACGCGTGTAAATTAGTATTTCGTTCTGTGTTGTTATAATGTTCTAGTGTGGTCTAATAAAGTTCTGGACTGGAGGCCTCTCTCGGGAAGACCCTCGTCTTTCAGGTTAGTCTCCTACTAGATGGACGACGATCTTCATGTAGTGGCCGGTCCAAGTTGGATGCGAGTGGCGCAGGATCAGCCGTCTCGGCGTTAATAATGATGATTATCGTCCTTCTACTAGAATAGATTATCAGAGTTAATCAAACCAAAAGTGTTCCATTTTTTATTCCTTCCGACCCCGACTCCTTAATCTTCATACTTCATTCTTATTAATATTTTTCGGAACAATAAAAAGCGACACGACAGAACATCGTTAAACAGACAACAGTTCAGTCAATACCAAATAAAGCGATTTTTCAATTCGCCTAAAAGTTTTTCATTTACAAGATGTACGTTAACCCTACGCCACCCTCGCAGGGCACATTCTTGAGAATCCCCGAATTTTTGCAAGACAAACAGCCGCTTGACCGAAATGACATATGGCTGGTGCGTGGAAGTGGGCAGGCCTCATACACTGCCCGGAATTCACAGTTTTCCTGGGAGGGTCCCCAATGATTGATGCGGCAAAGTTTCAGGACTTTATGATCACGTGTTTAGGAATGTTTTGTGTTGGAATTTATTTATGGACTTGAATAATGTTGGCTAGATATGTTCAAAATGTTTTTGTAATTAATAGGTTATATCTGGGTTTTATTTTTGAGTTTTAAGGGATACCACTTCTACTGGTGGAAGAAGTAGCGCTGTGCCGCGCCCCCGTACCCGCGCCCGGGTACCACCATCCTTCTTGTTTCTCCCGTAAAACAGCATGCTGTGTTTCCGAGAGAAGGGCGGGACTAATTACTGGCGCAGAGACTGAACATCTTAGGATCATCACATCTCAGGATAGACAACGACATCATCATTATCATCATCACGACCGATCCCTTGCCACTCGCAGCTTATTCTTAATTATAATTATCATTATTTTAAAATAATGTATTATTAATTTGTCAATAAAATCATTGTTTTAATTAATACAAGAAGTTTTCATATATAAAAGTTAAATACACAAGATACACGAGTTGCGGTTTGTTGTATGTGAGGGTCGTTAAGTCCCAATCAGGGTCTTGTTGCGGCTCATTCGTCTGCGCGCGCCTTGCGGTTAAAACATTTGTGGTTCAACTTAACCGCGTGCTTTGTTAACTGTTTTTTGAAGGGATAAGTGGCTTAATGATGTTATGTTCGTTTAGGTAAAATTTAAACAGAATGATGGTTCATTTAGAAAAAAAATTTTTGCTACCAATGTTTCCCAAAGATTGATGAGCCTATTAAACTGGTATAAGAACTACAACCCACCGTATATTATTATTAATTCAATATTAGTAGACATAGTCATCTAAAGCCATACCAAGCCTAGCATTAATTTTGCGGTTTTATATAAATTATAATACATTTAACACCTTATTCATACTTTCCAACAATGCCCTAAGGGCTAAGGCCTAAATAGTTGACTTGTAAGAAATAGCAAATGCGTATGATAAGAAACCAACCCACCATTAAAGCCAAATGTAAGCCATGTAAAATATATCACTAAAACTGATTTAACGAAGGATAAAACAGGGAAATCCTTTTAAAACCCTAACTTCAATTGTAAAGGATTTAGCCCCTCCCGGTCAGCGGACTTAGCCACCCCGGTCAGCGGACTTAGCCTCCCCGGTCAGTGGAACGCGTCAATCACGGACAGTATTAGCCTTCGGACATCTTTGGGATTCGAGTCTTCGAGGAACAATCGAATCTTATTTGCGTAAGCCGACCGTAGTGGGCAGATTATTGTACGACATTCCTATTCTAATTGTTTTGAAAATACACGTGTTTTATCAAATTAGCCTTTATATTTTTTTTGTTTGAAATTAGCTGATCAGTAGATGATGTTGGTAGCTTTTTAAATATTTACGCGAATTATACTAATTATAATGGAACATTTTTTTTATGAAGACCATTCATGGGTATTAATTCTGCTGTAACCATGTTTCTGTAATATTATAGTAAAATAGTAAGTATATATACATTCGGAAAACCGTACGATGTTGTTTCATTATAAGGATACTGATGGCAGTAGTCACCAAGTCGAGCGGTGGACGCACCGCAAGCGCAAACCCCTCTGACACAGATGCTCACCGGGCGTGGTTGCTTTGGTGAATGCTGGACGGCCTAAAGGGAGCCGATGACAGTGAGTCATGACTGTGGCGCGGCATTGGACTCGGCCCAGCACGTCCTAGAGGTGTGCCCGAGATGGGCGGTGCTGAGTCGCAGTCTGACATCGGTCATCGGATGGGACTTGTCACTGCCGAGCGTCATCACCACGACGATTGAGGAAGACGAGTCCTGGACGGCGATGGTCTCCTTGTACGAGGCAGTAATGTCCCAGAGGTGGCCGACGAGTGGGTGAGAGATGAAGCCGGTGACGAGGCCTCCTCACGAACGCGGGTGTATGGGAGGCGCTACTTGGGCCTCAAGTAAGCCCCTGCGCACGTGTCAGGCTTCAGGATGGGAACCAAGACCCAGTATGGCAAGACGTCGTGAGGACTGCTTATTGGCGGCCGGGCAGTCCCCACTTAAGAGAAGTTATCTGACCTTTCGCCAGGGCCAGCCTGTCGCTGAGATGCTTCTGTTCCCTGCAAATCTGGGACGCTCAGAAGCTGCTGTAGGCGCAGTGGTTTTAGTTTAGATATACAAATCCCAAGTGTGAGCCCACATAGGGTCAGAAACCTACCCCAGGTACTGGATACATACATTAAGCATTTTAACGCAGGGAGTTAACAAAATAATTAGTCACCCAGTAACATAATGGAGCTCCGAGTTCTTGTGTCAATCCAAATGCAATCTTCAAGAGCCGAGGGGGCTCTTGGTACCCCCCTTATAAGAAGGGGGACAAAAGAACAGGGGGCAATGGGCAAGGACGGGAACCTCACCCCATTGTACTGTCCCGACGTTGAGTGGGGTTGTTCTGTGGTGCGGGACAACCCCTCTATGGAGGTGGCGTCAGTCCCCTGAGATTTTTTTTTTTTTTTTTTGATTTGATTGCTCATTAGATCCGGGGCACCTCACCAAAGGCGGCATTGGTGGCACTAGCCGGGTTTTAGTGGGTAAAGCTGCGTCCACTTACTTTTAGCTTTCGGGTGTAGCGAGTCCCACATACCCTCGCGGTTAGACCCACTTCCCCGCGAGATACCTCAGAACATTTCCCGGCGTTAAAGAAAAAACAACTTTATAAACACAAAGCAAAACTGTACATTGTATTGCTAACTTAAACGATGATCAATAAGTAAACCGTTTCCTGGACTCATACACCTTCCCTTAACGGACGGTAATCAATCTATTTATATGTTATCTTTAACTTGTCCGTCCTGGGACGACTGGCAGACGTGAAACATCTTTGATAATATTGGAATCATAATTAATAAAAATCTATATATAACTTGCGATGCGAGTGGCTAGGGATCGGCCGTCTTGGCGTTTATTGAGGGAGGCCTATATTCAGTAGTGGACAGATAGAGGCTGATAATGATGATATAATTTAAAGACTCACAAACGATGGTGGTCTAGTGGGTATGGGCTCGGTCTCATGAGTGAGAGGTCCGGGTTCGATCCTGACCCCCTGTGATGCCTTGAAATGGGTTTTTCTGAATATCTACGTGCACTTGAACATGAATCCATCGCTTGCTCACCGGCGAAGGAATCACGTCGGAAAACCTGCATGCCTGATGAGATTAAAAGTCTTTTGAGGTGTGTGAAGCTCACCAACGCGCATTGGGCCAGCGCATCGTTGAACTATGACCCAAAACCCGCCTCGCCTGATTTCGAGGAGGACACGCGTGCCCAGCAATTGGGCATAATATAATGGGTTGATATTATTTTATTATGACTGCTTCATGATGTCACTGTCACGGCATGCGAGTCCGCCAAGCCTGCGGAAACATGACTATTTTGACCATGTCCTATGTTTGTAGTAAAAATTAAACGCAATCGGTGTAAAGCTTTGCGTTCGAACAAACGAAGTTATTTAGATTAAACACCCGAAAGTATTTGACGAAAGTGTTATGTTCGTGGATAAAATTAACCGAGTGAGTTACTCGTGTTACACGATATAGTTATAAATTGTTGTAATAGTTAATTGCGGCTTGTTCAACAAATTTGTTATCTGATTGTGGCGATATATCAGTGTTTGCTAATATATTATTATGTTATATTCACGGAATATTGTTATGGTATAAGATTTGACGTTTGTTCTTAATTTTTCAAAGCCTTTTTATTTAAGTTGGTGAATACAACAGACGTTTCTGATGGTAAGTGATCGTCACCCATCGGTGTCACCGCATAACGTTTACTGGAGATTAGTCCTTGCCACTCCTGATCCCGAGACGTAAGATGGGCACCGAATTAAAAGTGAAGGGTAACATGGTACAAACGGTTTAGAAGTATCTGAAATGGAATGTCAAAAAATGTCACAATTTATAAACAAAATAAAATTACACTTACCTGATCTTGCCGTAGATTCTTCAAAACTTTTGTAAATCGTACAAGAGATGGAAAATAAAGTCAAACATCATCCACGAATCCGGAACAATGTCTTCCTTTGGCGGGATTCAAACCTGTGAGTCCACGTGAAGATTCAAACCTGTGAGTCCACGTGAAGATTCAAACCTGTGAGTCCACGTGAAGATTTAAACCAGTGAGTCCACGTGAAGATTCAAACCTGTGAGTCCACGTGAAGATAACATTTTTAGTCTAAGTACTCCAAAGCATTTCCCGGAGTTAAACAAAACAAAATGTTTTTTTTTCTTTAACGCCAGGAAATGCTCTGTGGCATTCCGCGGGGAAGTAGGTCTTCCCAGTCAGCTATGTGGGGCTCGCTGCGCCCGAAAGGTGGTAAGATGGACGCAGCTCTACCCACTAAAACCCGGCGAGTGCCGCCAATGCCGCCTTTGGTGAGGTGCCCTGGATCTAATGAGCAAACGGGGCACCTCGACGGCTAGCCAATCCCTCAAGGGACCGACGCCACCTCCCATCCTCTCCCCTAGTCCTCCTGCTCTTTTGTCCCGTCTTCTTATAAGAGGGGTACCAAGAACAACTTCCTCGGCTCAAGGTGCTGGGTTCACCTTAGGCTACTGAACCCCACCGCCACGACAAGTCTTGAACCATGGTGGGGTACTCTCAAACATAACTTAAACATTTATGAGTCAAAATTATCAACAATTAATAATTAGAAAATCATCGAACATAGGTACTAAGTATATAGTAAAAAAATCTATCAAAATGTACTACGTGTAAAATTCCATTTCAAGTTTCATGTATCCTAAACATCTAAACGATTTGAGACCATAAACGGCCGAGACGTTTAAAGAAAGGGTGGGCAAGAGACGGTCCCCAGGCGCGCCCTTCCACGGGGATAATGGCTGGCCCGTGAGATGGGATTGGGTCGAATTAGAACGTATATGAGACAGAATATCCTTAAAATCGATGTGATCTGTCAAAATAAACCTCTTGAAAAAAAAACCTTAAGACTATAAGTATTGAATTTAGCATGTTTTTAATTAAAATTTTTTTTAGAGAACAGCATTTCCCTAGGAAACACAATTTTCCGACAAAGATTGTGTACACATTTTGATTAAAAGTAAAGAATAAAATCGCTGTGATAGAACGTTATTTTAAGCGGTAGATTAGAGCAAAGTCCACTTGCTCGTTGTGCTGCTACTTTCAGTAGCCATTGTCATCAGCGGGTTCTTCTAAAGTCTAATGACCCTCCTACTTTTTAGATAGCCAGGAGAAGCCCAGTTGTTATGTACTATGGAGATATTATTTTAATGTTTACGATACGATGTTGCTATTTATCTAATGACTATTACATTAATAGAAATACTTAAAAACATACTCAGTATCATAAAACTATTGGAGACGATTTCGAAGAGAGTTCTCTCTGAACCCTGCGACATCGAATCCTGTTTACTGCGCCGTAAACGCTAGGAACTGCGTAGTAAATTTTGTGATAAGTTCCTAGGGGCGGGCATCTGATAACGGGTCAGGAGACTTCACACTTTGAACTATTTTTCTATTTACAGCCTACATCCGTTTATCGCAAGCTTTAAATGATAGTTTTAGAATAGGGTAAGATTTTTTGTTACTAAAATGGTATGGTTGGAATTTGTTTTAACTTCGATGATGTGTTGTTAGATTTGAATGCATCCTAGTAATATTTCCCAATGATGTAAGAAATGAATTTGGCTGGCACGACCGGGGTGGTACCTCTCGCTCACATAACACCGGCAGTGATGGATTTACGCCTAGAGCCACGAGGCCCGGGCCTAGGGCGGCATGATTTGAGGGTCGGCAAACTTTTTTAAATCCTACAGAGATGAAAATAGTAGACTCCTTTAAAAATGAGTTCAGAGTATTTTTTGTTAAAAATTTTCTATAGAATCTATACAGATAAATATAATTGGAGTGTCTTTTTGTAATATCAAAATAACCAATTTCTTCTAAATGCATATTGTATACACTGTACATATACCAAAATAGCATTTTTTACCATTTCTGTCTATCTGTCTATTTGTTCCGGTTAATCTCTGAAACGGCTGGGTCGATTTTGACGGATTTAATTTTTTTTTTTTGGATTCCTCCTACATTTGGGTAGTTTACAGGAAGCATGATTCAAAAGTTACTTACACTAAAGAAAATAATTGAGAAAGTTACAATCATTCCTTATTTTTTTGACAAGTTACAATTATTTTGTTAGAAATCTTGAACCAAACTCAAAATACACTTGTATATAGCAATTACATAAAAACTGTTAACACACAACTTAAATATCGGGTATTTAAGGAGCGTTAAATAATAAAATTTGTCCAAATTTACGATTGCGTGCGGCGGCCAGCGGCAGGTGATTCAGATTAACACGTTCGGGAAATAATGGCGCCGTAAACGTATCACGTGGTCGCCTGATTTTTTGGTAGTTTTATGACCAACGGCTTCTAAATATAGATTACATATTATCGTATTAAAATATTAGTTGTTGCCCGCAGCTTCTCCCGCGTTTACTTAGATTTACAGCCGTACACGAATCGATGATGAATATTTTTATATCCCAAGTTAATCCTTAAAACATCAACTATCTGCCAGTGAAATCCTCACCAAAATCGGCCCAGCCGTTTCAGAGATTAGCCGGAACAAACAGACAGACAGATAGACGGACAGACAGACAAAAAAAGGCTATTTTGGTATAATATATACCGCGTATACATCAATATACATATTTTAATAAAAAAAGCGGTTATTTTAATATTACAAACGGACACTCCAATTTTATTTATCTGTACCTATACATGTTTAAATTATATGGTATGTGATTTAATTTGTGTCACATTGTTCGTCCGCTATGACGTTAGATACTGATTTTAATGATGCTTTGGACACTGTGAGCAGGCTGGTCTAACATAAGATAAGATGGTCTTTAAGATCATAGGTGGTGTGTCGGGACTCCTGGGTGGCAGCCACTGCCCTGGCTGGAGATCCGCCGTGGAAGAACGTGACTGTGCGCCTTCACGTTTTACAGACTCACGACTCGGTGAGTCACCTAGCTGGAAGGAGCTCTCACGTTTGTGGAAGCTAGGGCAACAGTGGTTGCTGCGAAGGTGAGGAAGGTCCTGGCACTGTCACTGTACAGCTAACGTACAGCCGAGGCACGGTCCTAGCGGCGAAAATACGCCGCCGGGAGAAACCCCTCACCTGACTGACACAGGTGCTCACCAGACACGGTTGTTTCGGTACGTATCTGAAGAAAAATATTCAATATAGGTCGATAATGTATATTTATTTGACCATTTCTTTATTTCGTGACCTTTGAGATCAGCCGGGATCATCAGCCTTTATCCGTCCATTGAACATGGCCTCCCTCAATCAAAAAACCAAAATCATTTTTTTTATTCAAAATAGTACCAATACAGTATCTTTTTGAACGTCAATTGAATCTACCACCGGTTCCAAGGCTAGCCCACTGAGAAGAACCAGCGAAACAAACTCAGTGGAACTAATCTTTTCAAATAATATGTATTCTATAACAATTTTAACATGTTATCCTGAAATGCCTGGGAGGAACGCCTTATTTCCAGGGTGTGGTATCTTCCATGAAATCTTTTACTTTATAATATCCTTTACCACACAAACGCTCTTTAACAACTTTTTTGAATTTTTTAATGGATAGCTTTTGGACGTTTTCTGGGACCCTATTGTAAAAGCCTATACAGTTGCCTTTAAAAGAATTGCTTACTTTCGAAAGTCTAATCATCGGTGCATGTAACCTGTGTCTATTACGTGTATTCCTACTATGAATATCACTTTTCTTTTTTCTTTTTTTATGTTACTTGGATAAGCAAACTGGCAAACGTGCCACCTGATGGTAAGTGGTCAACGTCGCCCATGAACATAAACTAGTTTACCTGGAACGAGCCCAGGCAACTCATCTATGTGTTGCCTATCCTGAGACATAAGATGTTAAGTCTCGGTGCCAGTAATTACACTGCCTGTCTTGCCCTTCTCTCCGAAACACAGCAAAGCTGTTTCACGGGAGAAACAAGCAAGATGGTGGTACCCATGCAGCCGGGAGCGCGGCACAGCGCTTCCCTCCCACCGGTATACTTTATACTTACCGGTATTCTTACTAAATTCTTTTATGTTTTTCCGGACATACAGTCAATTTTCTCAGTTGTATTGAGGAGAGGCGACAGTCCAAGACGGCCGTTGACGGCCGAGAATGAACGCCAAGACGGTCGATCCCTTGCCACTCGCATCTCATTCATGAGTTACTTATTCTGAGAAATTATATAATAAGGTTCGGTGCTAGTAATTACGCCGCCCATTCTGCGCTTATTTCCAAAACACAGCAAAGCTCTGTCACGGACTAAATATTTGAGATGGTGGTACTTACTACAGATGAGCCCGCGATATATTGTTTCCGTCCGACGGGTAAAGGTGTATATTGTATTTTGTATTTCTATATTTTTTTATTTGTTTATAAGCTGTTATAGAGATATACAGTGTTTGTAGTTTTACATAATTTTGTTTTAAAACGGTAATGCAAGAGTCAAACTTTATACCGTTGTAATTTTATATTTAAGTAAGTATAGCCGGCCAAGCGTGATTGGGATGAATGGATCGGTCCAATAATCGCACAATATGATCATACGGAACGCAACCTGTATATGAGGCGGTTACGCAGAACTATAACTGTTGTTTGTTTTTTTTTATTTATGCTTTATTGATTATTCCAGTCTTGTTTTATGATATACCATCTAAGGATCGTCTATGGCTTTATCAATTTTATGAAATCTAGACCTGTTTACGTTTCGAAATTATATCAATAGGTACATATTTCTCTTAACGGACACAGATATATCAAAACAGCCGTTGCTTGATGTAGACCTTTTTCGATGAGAGCAAACTAAAATCGTTATCATCATCATATAGATCATGATCATCATTATGAGCATGTAACCGTCCATTGAACAGGACCTTTACATTAACTTCAAGACGGCCTACGTTCCTCGCTTGTAACTTAGACTCCAAGTCTAAGAAAATCATTTAAATTCAGTCACCTATATTGTACTGACAAATATTTAATTAAAATAATAAATATCCTTCTAATTGTAAACGCGAAAGTTTGTAAGAATGTGTGGATATATGTTTGTTACTCTTTCACGTAAAAACTACTGAATGGATTTTGATGAAACT
Source organism: Helleia helle (assembly GCA_963853865.1). NCBI lineage: Eukaryota > Metazoa > Arthropoda > Insecta > Lepidoptera > Lycaenidae > Helleia > Helleia helle. Next base: position 1,414,451 of record OY971425.1, on the reverse strand, counting down.
ACAATAATATAGCTTACACATCCGAATAACATAGGCTATAATTTATCCCTGTACTCCCACGGGAATGGGAAGTACGCGGGTGAAACCATAGGGCGTTGCTAGTATAAGTCCAAGCTGGCCCAATGAAAAGAATCGGCATACAAACACAATGGAACTAAGTAATCTTAACTTACATTTTAATTGTGTATATCTTCATTTGCAGATTAATTGGTATCGTAATACAGCATTAATAATAAAATACGTTAACAGCAGTTTACAGGCTCGTAACTGTAGTTCAATATTTATATCTAGTTTTTTTCCTGTTCGGTTACACCTATATATACTTACGCAGTTTGACGACTCAAATAACATGTTTATTATTTCACTTAAGGCTGATTACAGATTTGCGACAAAAGACTGCCTAATTAACATCATTATTTTTGCTATAAAACAATTATGTTCGGTCGTGAATACGAATCCCGTCCAGTGGAAATGATGATGAATATAGGATGAGTGTTTGCATGATAGTCATCTGAATAAATTGTACGAGTTTATCAAGACATGCCTTAAAATTTTATAAAAGTTTGATTTTATTAATATGTCATGATCACAAGACTTAGATGTGCAGTGCCGCGGGCCCACGGTATGGGTATCATCGGTTTGCTGTGTTTCGAAAAGAAAGGCAGGACTTGCATAATTACTGGTCCCGAAAGTTGCCATCTTACGTCTCACAAAAATTTTACTGTCCCGATGTTGGGAGGGGTAGTTCTTTGGTGCGGGATAACCCCTCTGTGGAGGTGGCGAAGGTCCCTTGAGGGACTGACTAGCTATCGAGGTGTCCTGTTTGCTCATTATAGCCGGGGCACCTCACCATAGGCGGCATTGGTGGCACTCGCCGGGTTTCCTTACCTTACCACAGCGGGCGCAGCGAGTCCCACATACCCACCTGGGGAGACCCACTCCCCCGCGGGATGCCTCAGAGCATTTCCCAGCGTAAAAGAAAAGAAAGGTTATCTTGACTAGACATAGTAAAATTATGTTAATGGACGACTTCAAGATCAAACTCGTCTGCCATTGCCTATCCAACGAATATGAAAAAAAAAATACGTTACTTAAGCCCGATCGCACGTGCGCAAGACGCCTTACCACCGTGCACGCAAATGCTCCCGATTAGATCGCTGAAAGATGTTTAGAATTTTCCAACGATTAACACTTTTACGGACCGCGGCGCGCGTAATTATTATATTCATACTAATTTATTGCTAAAATGATTTTTTTTAAGACAAATGGACAGACAGCTCATGTGATGGTAATTGATCCCACAGCATCTACTTTCTGGTGTCCATACTTTGAGTCCTGTATATAAAAAAACAATTTTTGCGGATTTTATCTCAGTTAACAGAGATTTTTTAATATAAATTTTGTGTTTTTATAGTAGAGAGGGCAAACTGACAACTGATTCACCTGGTGGTAAGTTATCCCAACATCCATAGACGGTACCTACATCGGGTGGTTTAGAAATACGTTTGTGGCCTTTACTTGTTGTTACTTTACAGCAATCGTCATCTCTGAAGGACTCAGGAGTCTGACATCCTCATGTCATTGATATAAGAAAATTTGTCAGTGTGTACGCAGCCTTAAACGATCGTTAATGTAAGCAATGGTTTAATTTCAACTCAACTAGCTATTGCGTTTACACTTATAAACCATAAAATTCATTCTTATAGACATAACTTATAAATTACTACGGTGTTTATATGTCAATCTATGCATCGTTAATTTTTCTCCTAAATTTTACCAAGTCAACCATAACAGTCTGATTATTGGAAAAATACACATTGTTAGGTGTTATTACTGAGCTGTTAGTTGAGTCAAGACCAGCAAACGAGTTATGATGATCAACGTCAACCATCAACATGCTCGCTGGGAGCTGACCCTCATCACCATTATCACCTTTCGTCCACTGCCAAATGGGTCTTATTTATTAACGCCAGGACGCCTGCTCCCTAGTCACTTAGGTGGTACTTTTATCGGGTCTTTACGGAGAGATAAAAGCCCGATAAAAGAATCGTGTCAATAATTTATCCTAGGTTCCTTTCCTACCATTCTACTCAAAGCAAAGATTTTCTCAGAAATGTAGCTACTACCGCATGACGACTCGGGAGCCAGCGGGTGGAGTAGCTAAACACTACAGCCGGCGCCGCTACACACTATAATATATTATACAATGGCTCTCACACATGCGACTAATTCATGCAGATTGTCATCTCATCTCACAGCTGTAATGTACCACACGTTAGGACCATGTTGACCAGGAGGAGTCCTCACGTGACCATGGTTGCTATAAAGTACCCGTAACATCGGGTATGTAAAAATCTTAATAAACCAGGATAAAATCCGTAAAAGTTGTTCCATTTAATAATTATTGCAGAGCCTATCCTGAGACATAAACAAAAAAAAAGTTTCCGTATCCTCTGTGTGGAAAGAGTTTCGAAGCGAAGATAGGCTATATTAGCCATGTTCGATCGAAACAGCGCCAAATTCCCAGTAAGGAGTCATAAGTGGTGGCCATGCCATGCCCGTTGGACAGATCATCAATTACATCATTCTGAAACACAGCAAAGCTGTCTGATGAATGGGCAGGCAGGATGGTGGTACACATGCAGACAGACGCGTGACAGGAGTACTTTCCTCCCATGGGTGAAGAACCTTGTATCTTATTGTTTGATGATTTTAATTTATTTAATTCACCTCCATTGCTGAATTTAATTGAACAGAATTTCGCAAACGTGGCTTAACTTAAGATGTTGGTTAGTCTTGGACACGATAGGTCTTTAGCAGGACCCCCACCATGCTTCAGGCCTTGAAGTGGCGGTGGAGCTCAGTAGCCTAGGGTGAGCCGCTGCACCTTGGGCGAAGCTAATTGAGCCGGGGGGCTCTTTGTACCCCTCTTATAAGAAGAGGGGACAAAATAGCAGGGGGCAAGGGATGAGGGTGGGAACCTTACCCCATTGCACTGTCCCGACGTTAGGAGGGGTTGTTCTGTGGTGCGGGACAACCCCTCTGCGGAGGTGGCGTCGGTCCCTTGCGGGACTGACTAGCCGTCGAGGTGTCCTGTTAGCTTAACGGATCCGGGGCACCTCACCAAGGCGGCACTGGTGGCACTCGCCGGGTTTTAGTGGGTAGAGCTGCGTCCATTTACCATCTTTCGGGCGCAGCGAGTCCCACATACCCGCGTGGGGAGACCCACTCCCCAGGCGGGATGCCTCAGAGCATTTCCCGGCGTTAAAGGAAAAAAAAAGGACTTTGGCAGGACATCTGCCCGCACAAGCTTCTGTACATTAAATCAAAAAAAGTACCCCTATACCATGGGAATCAATTATCACAAGGTACAATTAACTTACAATTACCGTAGAAAGCCTTAAGCAAACATACAGGCATTTAATTACCTTAACATCTGCTAACAAAACCAATACCATGATAAACCTAATTTCACTTATCACGTTGGCTTCAGTCAAATTGGGTGAGACGATCACCATGAGACAAGCGTGTCCACTAATAGACCTATAATATAAGTCTCTATAGCTTTGGACATATTGAGCCTTATAATGATGCGGTAAAGGTGATCGTATATCCGTGGGGGCAGTTGGACGTTGGGCGCAAGGTGTAAGGCAGCAAGGTGCGCGCCGGCCGTTGGGGCGAGGTATTAATAACGTACCCGTGACAAGCCGTGTAACAACTGATTAGCGGACATCTTGGGGGTAGATCGGAGATAGGAAGGGTTTCCGTAATTACGCAGATGGTGGAACGTTGAATTAACGATTTTTATGTTGACAATGATGTGTGATTGAGATTTCTATGTGAAAATCTGAGTTCGGAACGGATTAATTAATGTGCGAGATCTATCGTGCGTTATAATTGGTTTTTCTTAATTTCTATGGGCACCTGAACATGAGACCTTCGCTTGTTCATCGGTAAAGGAAACATCGTAAGGAAACCTGCATGCCTGATGAAATTAAAATTCTTTGAAGGTGTGTGAAGTTCACCAACCCGCATGGTGCCAGGGCATCGGTGAACTATGGTCCAACACCCTCTTCTCCCGATTTCGAGGAGTGCCAAGTGCCAAGCAGTGGGATATATTATAAGGGTTGATAATATTATATTATATATGCACCTTACTATTGTCGAGCATGAGGTTCTCACTCGTAGATGAAGATATATATGGCAGCAGCTCTTCTTTACTGGTGGGAGGTATGCAATGTGCGGTGCACTCTTCTGCATGAGTATCAACATTCTGCTTCTTTCTTACGTGAAATAGCCTTCTTTTGTTTTAGTTTTGCAGTTTGTGTATACTAAGTCTTGGTACTAGTAATTCCACTGCGAAATTCCATCTTGCATCGCAAGACATAATATAACGATATCACGCAAAGGATAAGCTCGTTGAAGTGGCAGTGGGCTGGTCACACACTCAGGAGAACGGATGGCCGATGGGGCAATAAGGTTCTAGAGTGGAGGCCACGTTTAGGTAGGCGAAGTGTTGGTCGGCCATTAACCAGGTGGGAAGATGATCTCCGTGCGGTGGCCGGTCCATGTTGGATGCGAGTAGCAAGGGATCGGCCGTCTTGGCGTTCATTGAGGGAGCCTATGCTCAGCAGTGGACGGATAGAGTGATGATGATGATCGCAAGACAAGGCAATGTTTTGGGCGAAGCTGACCACTTACCATCATTTGACTTGCTTGTTCTCAGACAGACGTTTTCTTTGCCTAGTTTTCGGGGCAGTCGACTAAAGAAATATTCGGAATGCTGGTCAAATTGAGCGTGTCATTAGCATGAGTTACGGCCTACGCACGCACGCACACGTTTCCAGAATTGCGAGTGTTGCGTACGCACCAATTATAGTTTCCTTACATACCTGCGTTTTTCAGCTCTCTAATTGTTGGCGAATGTTTAATTCACGGCTGAATAGACTATTAACCACATTATTGACAAAATCCAGTTTTTATTCAGTAAAGAGAGGTCACAGATTCGAATCTCGCCAGGGAATGAGTCTGTTTAAGTATTACTAGCTGTTGCCCGCAGTTTCGGCCGCGTTAAAATAGATTTACAGTCATATCCGAATTGATGATGACTATTTGTATAGCTTAAGTTACTCTTTATAACATCAGCTATCTACCAGTGAAAAGATTAGCCGGAACAAATAGACAGACAGACAAAAATGGTAAAAAAGTTATTTTTGTATATTATGTCCCGTGTAAACATCCATTGCATTTAATAAAAAGTGGTTATTTAAATATTACAAACAGACACTCCAATTTTATTTATCTGTATAGATTAAAGAGTTTATGATACTGAGAAAATATTATAGTCCGTTTTTGTCGATTGATGAGCCAAACCAAGACGGTCGGCACTACTCATCGCCGACCAGCTACATAAGATCTCTGTGAGGTTGATCTGCCCTCGGACTTTCGTTACCATCATCCACTCTATCATGGGCACAAGTACTTTACCTACCTCAGGCCGTATGGTCAAGCCTTTTCCATGATGAGCCACTGGATCCTAAAATACATAATATCATTTTACTGCTGTTTTTACTGTACCTTTTGTTCTTGGGTCTGAACCATAGCACTTGGCATAAAAATTTTTTAAATAAAAATTATAACCGACTTCAAAAAATAAAGTAACTAAAATGTTATAAAATAATCGCGTGTACAATCTTTGCGTTTACCACGTCATTATTGTTACTTTTGGAGTCGGTGTCAGCTAAGTTAAATAGGTAACTACAGCAACAAATACGTCACCATTGTCGTATTTGTTGCTCTAGGTACCTACCTATCTACCTTGGCTGACACCGACTCCAAAAGTAACAATAATGACGTGGTAAACGCAAAGATTGTACACGCGATTATTTTATAACATTTTAGTTACTTTATTTTTTGAAGTCGGTTATAATTTTTAATTAAAAAATTTTATTTCTTAATTTTTAGTGATTCATTATAGAAAGGCATACAGAGATAGACATTTTGGCATATTGAACCGTATGAAGTAAGCCCAAAAAAATCTGTAAATCGTCGAGGAGTTCCCTCGACTGTCTATAGTCTCCATCATCATAACGGTAATGGCACGTATCACCCATAAGGGTGCAAAGTTCTCATCAGTATAAATTAATTAAGTCCAATCACAAGGTAGCTACTTTAAACTATTTAGGAGTTCCCTTAACTGAGCTTCGTCTTCATCATCAGACCCCCAATCACAGTCACAACCCATCTAGGTGTAAAGTTCTCATCAATACAAATTAATCAAGCCCAAACACAAGGTTACTGAAGTAAATCGTCGAGGAGTTCCCTCGACTGTCTTCCAGCTCCAGCATCAGATCGACTCTAGACCTTCATTAAATTGTAGTGCTTTAAAATGCTTATTTAAAAAAATATTAAGCACACTAGTCATTCCTACAAATTTCGAAAGTTTCCCTCGATTTCTCTAGGATGCCATCATCAGATCCTGGTTTCCTTATCATGGGACTAAATGGCAAGTATACCCTTTCAAACAAAAAAACAATTTTGAAAATCGGTCCACAATTGACGGAGAAATCGGTGTACATACATAAAAAAAATACCGGCCGAGTTGAGAACCTCCTCCTTTTTGTTGAAGTCGGTTAAAAAATATACAGACCATGAAAAAAATGAGTGTCTGTTTGTAATATTAAAATAATCGCTTTATATTAAATGCATAATATGGATGTTTACATTGTAGATATACCTACCAAAATAACATTTTTTACAATTTTTGTCTGTCTGTTTGTTCCGGCTAATCTCTGAAGCGGCATCAAAATTTTGACGGGACTTTCACTGACAGATAGCTGATGTTATAGGGAGTAACTTAGGCTATAAAAATAATCATAATCAATCCGGGTACGGCTGTAAATCTAAGTTAACGCGGGCGAAACGCGGGCAATAGCTAGTAAACAAATAAATATTATCCAACAATCACAGCACGTTAACCCAGTCATGTGGTAAGTTCGTCAGAACTTGTGTTACGGGTACTAGGAACGGAATTTAAGAAATTTATATGAAATATACATAAATTACAAATCCATGACCCGGTGCAGACATCTATATTCATCATATAAATTACCTGCACTCGGCGGGATTCGAACCCGCGACCGCTGCGTAACGTGTCCAGTAGCCTGACCACTCGACCAGCCGGCCGTCAAAACTTACAACTAGCATCTAACAGAGGTCGTTTTGGGGTCATTGAGAGTCTTATTACCAGCATAGACCCGGAGGAAAATGGACTGATAATTATTATATTATTCTTACCTTTCTGTATTGTAAATGTAATATAACGAAAAACTGGATCTTACGACGCGGCGGGACTAGTTGAAAGTGATGTATTAATAATAAATAGCCGTTAACCCTTTACTGATATAATAAAATTAAAAGTTCATTATATTAAGGAGTGTTTGGGATATTTTTTACCAAATTTATTGATGCAGGTGCAAAGTCCTTAAACTGGATAAGTTGATTTACGTAAAAACATTCAAGGTGTACGGCGGTACTAATGACCCCCGTTAAATGCATTACATTGTTAATATCTGTATAAAACCATTTAACCTACTTTGTATTCTTTTTATATAAACATGACAACACTTTATGGTTAAGTCTAGCCACGTGGTAAGCTCGTATGACCCCACCGTGGTTCAAGCCTTGTCGTGGCTGTGGGGCTGAGTAGCCTAAGGTGAACCCAGCACTTTGAGTGATGCAAATACAGCCAAGGAAGCTGCTCTTTGTATTCTTTTTATTATGGGACAAAAGAGCAGGGGGACAAGGGGCGAGGACAGGAACCTCACCCCATCGTACTACCCCCGACGTTGAAAGGGGTTGTCCTGTGTTGCGGGGCAACCTCTCTGTGCAGGAGCTGACTAGCCATCGAGCCCTGTTTCCTCAACAGATCCGGGGCACCTCACCAAATGTAGCATTGGTGGCACTCGCTGGGTTTTAGTAGGTAGAGCTGCGTCCACTTCACCACCTTTCGGGCGCCGCGAGTCCCACATACCCGCTGGGGAGACACACTCCCCCGCGGAGTTCCTCAGAGCATTTCCTGGCGGAAAAGAGAAAAAAAAGTAAGCTCGTATGAAATTACATCGCATACAATATATAATGATACAATATGATATTATATGATACAAATACAATACAATATGATACAATGACCCAACAAACATCTATATTCAACAAATAAATGTATTCACATTTGGCGGGATTAGAACCAGTGTCCTCCATATGTAGTACCTGCTGCATGAACCTTTTAATAAAACGAGTTGGAAGAAATAAGTTACCGTCGCTTGTGAATCCCTCCTAGAGCAACTCTGGTTACTATCCCCATTTTCATCATTATCACCTTCAATCCAATACTGAATAAAGTATCAGGGATACAGGTTCTTTCACAATGTTCTTAACTGGTATATAACGTGTGAAAAGACCAAACTATATATGTATATCTATAGGTGTATCGTTAAAATCTTAAATATTTTTATAGCGATGCCAACACAGCCATATGGAAATTTAGCAAATCAGCTAAAATCTTCAAGAAAAGAGCATATTCATATTTAAAAGGCCAGCAACGCGCCTGCAAATGATGTAACTGGTGTCACTTATCACTTACCACCAGGTGAAACGACTGTCCGTTTGCCTCATCTTTTATAGAAAAAAAAACCCGAATTACGAGGTGTCCTGGTCTCCCACTTTCGAAGCCTAGCCTTTAGCACTTATACCATTGTCGCTCGCGTTAAAGTAAAGTTTTATCAAAATCGGCTTAATTAAATGACTATCAAAAACGTAAACGGTCCCGCTGGTAAGAACTAGTATGCTATACATATTTCATTAGCCCATAAAGGTTTTATGTTCGTGTAATTTTATATGTGATTATTTTTATTACTAATTAGAATAATTTAGATCAAATCAATTTTATTAAAAGCTAAAGAAAATTAATAAAAAACGGTTTCAAATTAATACAATTAGCGATAAGCTTCATCATCATGAGGATGTGACTATGTAAAAGATGTTCATTAATGCACAATAAAAGCGACAATAGACAAATTCCTGTCATTACTTATACTTAGCAGCTTAAGAACATTATATGGTCTCCTTCTGTGAGTCAGTAATGTCCCAGAAGGAGGCCGATGAGCGGGTGAGAGAGGAGGCCGCCGACGAGGCCTCCCACCGCAGGCGACGAACGGGGGTGCGTAGGAGGCGCTACTTAATGCGCCTCCAGTAACGCCCCTGTGCGTGTGTCGGGCCGAGGCTGGGGTGAACCTGGGTCCAGATAGGCACGACGTCGTCGGGGACTGCTAAAAGTATCGTGAAAACGAACGGCCGAGCAGTCCCCCCTTTCGAGGAGGAGTCTGGCCTCTCGCCGGGGTCAGCCTGTCGCCGAGGGTCCTGTGTTGCCTGCAAGATCCGGGACCCTCAAAAAGGACCCTCACCCTTTTTGCGTGAAAGAGCGACAACATCGTTCGTAATATCACGTTATCAGTGAGTGACGTCGTCCTCGAAGAGCAAGTTCAATATAAGTTATCGAAATTCATTCAGTAGTACTGGAGTAAAGGACAGGCAAATAACAGCCAAAGTTTTAATGCTGATTTTAGATGATAAAGTCGAAATATGGGAATGCTTTTGTCTCAGTCTAATTTCAGTACAGTACCTGTGGTCAAAAGGGTACGAAAACGCAATATAAAATATGTCCGGAGTATGCTGTTGTTTGACCGCTTGCTAACCAATTTTTATTTGGTTTTTTAAATGTATATTAATATACAATTCAGGATATTTATTTAGCAAATTCATTATTTATACATTAGTTGCAGGAAAAAACTTTATAAAATTGAAACTGAAGCTGGACACTTTTAAAATTGTTTATATTCGGTTTATTATTGTCATTTCTTGACTTAGGCGCTATACAGTCAGCCAGACATCCGCAGCGGACGGTCCGCGTCGCACTGCATAGCTTTCTATGGCCTATACTCAAATAAAAAAATCTATATAGGTAGAATTTTTAGATATTTTAGTTTAGTAAGAGGTAGTGTCACCCTGCATTGCAGCCGAACTGGGCCGGCACGACCGGGGTGGTACCTCGCTCACATAACACCGGCGTCAAGTAACAGCTATGCTGTCGCGTTTCGTGCGGTTTGTGAGTTTCCGGTGGCCCATTGGTGGGGATAGGGAAAAGAAGGGCGACGTATCTGCGTATGGCCGTCGGCTCCGTGAGGCTTCGGCTGCTCGTTTACCTCCTGATGACATAAAAAATAAACTTGAGTTTAAATAAAGCTAAGAGGATAATAAAAAACCATCTGTCCGCGGACACAGTTTTTCAAGTGAAAGTCAAGAACAGTGACCAAGAACCGAGCTAACCCTTACAAATGCCAACGGCTGCCCTTTGACATTTATTAACGGCTTGAAGGGTTTTAAGGGACATTCCCAGGCCCTGGAGGGTGTTGTTATAGACACGACACGTCAGACTCCGGTCACGCTCCACGTAGTGACATTGTGGAGTGAAGTTTTTTAATAACTCTGTAGAAATCGAAACCATGCTTGGCTTTCTTCAAAGCAAAAAAACATATTATACATAAATAGTAACTTATAATGTCAAATTAAGTCTGCTAACATTTCCAAAGTTAGTCCACTTAGAAGAACCGGCGAAACAAACTCAGAGGAAATAAAACGAACGACTCGTTGTTGTGGGATAAAAACATATTGTGGCTGATTAATATGAAAAGTTAGTTTTCGTGTGAACTCATAAAATATATGAATTCACAGATGATGAATTATTGAAATCCATTCGGTAGTTTTTGTGTAAAAGAGTAACAAACATCCATACAAACATACTTCGCGTTTATTATATTAGAATGATACTTTTTACTACTTAAGATGAAATGCTCGAAGATACACCGATAAACTCGCCAATAACGCCAACATTGGCGATATGCACAAACACCCTTTGATCGTCAAAAAGCCTGCATTTTTCGGGCGATCTCGTTCATTGTCCAGCCCACTTTGGGGTGACTTAAATCCGAAATTGGGTATTTGGAAATGTGCATGTGTCATTTATCACGACCCTTCGGTTTGAGCGGGAAAAAACTCACCGAATCTAACCCTATTTAAAAAACTACCCCCTATAATCCCGCGGCCAGTCTCTCGCGGCACACACTAACAGTATTAAGTTTTAGTATTAATACAGAGGCAAATAAATATTGGATGAATGGGTAATCCTCGAGCGACGGATAGGAATTACTCGTTTCATGTGTTTTGACGAAATAAACAATTACATTCGCTTAATGTCTTACTGTCGATATTTTACCGAGTAGAATGTCGATCTTTAAGTGGGTAATAACAGGTCTAAGTTGGATGAGAGAAACGGACAATCGGCCGTTTTGGCGTTTAGTGAGTAAGGCATATTTTTCCAGTTCTCAAATTATATTCAGATAAGGATTAAATCTTACTTGCATTCTAGACTACAATTCTGAGGATTTGTAGAAGCCTACATATTTTTACTATTAAAACATGTATTTGTTCTACTTTTTAATAAAAAGGGTATTTTTTAAGCGTAATCCCAGTCAACATTTTGACCGTTTTTTATAGGTTTTTTATTTAACTGATTTTTACATAATATATATGACTATCTGGTGCCCGCGACATCGTCTGCGCAGGATAAAATTTTTGTTTTTCTTTATAAAAAGTATCCTATGTTACTTCTAATATCTCTGAGAATATGTGTACAAAGTTTCATGATGATCGGTTAAGTAGTTTTCGCGTGAAAGCGTAGCAAACAAACTTACTTTCACATTTATAATATTAATAATAATAATAATAGAGATTTATTAGGAATATTAATACACCGTTACATAATATACTTAATCTAATACAACCTTAAGCGGCACATATAAAACAGTAGTTATGTTAAAAATAAAAAGAAAAACAATAATTGTGGTTACAATAATAAAATTGACAATTTAAACATAAAATACCTATATGCGCCGGAAAATGCACAACAGTGTAATATAATTCCTCAAAAGGTAACCACTCAGTTGTGTGATGAAAAACAATCCTGATGTTATGTGGTCCCTGATAAATCTAAATCTAATGTTGTTGAGACAGATGGACAACCAACACTATATATACATATTATTTAACACAGTTATTATAAAAAGTTTATTAGTAGGATTGATTTCCTTTGAAGCCCTCTTATTATTTATATTGTTATTATTTAATCCTAAGATCAAGTATCACATATCGAAGACCTCAGAAGGAAGGGCAAATGGACAGGCAGCGTTATAGGAGGATCCGTTCGTTTACAAAACTCTTACATTACATTTTAAATTGCTGATATAATTGAATAGGTATTCCTCGTGAGGTTATTAAGAGTTCTTTGATGAAGGAAAAATATAGGTATGTTATTAACTTCTTAATTAATTTGATATTTTAATTTTTCAAATTAATTATTAAATCATAAAATCGTTGATATATCATTAAGTCGTAATAATATTGCTAAAAAACCTATTATTAACAGTTTGTATAACGTAACGTAGTTAGTTTACTACAGTTTCGAAGCCTGCCTGAAGTTAATAATTATAACTAAATGATCATTTGTCTTGCATCTAATCAATTTTAAATCTAAAAAAAGGATCAACATTTTAACATACCTATTTTAGAGATTACTTTGCGTAAATTATCATAGAGCTTTTTTCAACATAATTATTTTAATGCAAATTATAACGGTGCTGTGTGTATTGTGGTGTCTCAAAATACTGTTTAGAGGCAGGTTCAAATCCTGGCAAATCCTGGCAGGACAAAATTTATAATAATATTTCAAGATATTTAAAAAAAATCTTAAAGCGTATTTTACTTGGTTATACTTACTATTTATTTATTTTAAAATATAAAGCGGCTGATGGGAGGCCGGTCTCCCACCAGCCGCTTTATATTTTTAAATCTTGGCATTCATTAAGTATACTCCATCAGAAGACGGTTCATGAAGGCCAATAATGTTGATCAATTTAAAAATATTTTATAATATTATTTCTTTAAATTGATATTGTTATGACTAAGTGGGGACAGCCTCCTGTCTCAGTGATGGAGCACCTAATCAGTCCATCAGGCTAAATTAAGATAGCCACGTGTCGCATTAAAAGCCGCGAGTCCGTACCGTTCAATTTGCGGTTAAAATTTTCAATATTTTGGTCCGGGTTCAAATCCGCACGTGCGGTCGCGTGCCGGGAGTTAGCCCCCCGCGGACACCCGCCGACACCCGCCGCTTTATTTTTTATTATTTTCATAATTCACGTTTCATAATAAACAAGTGAGAAGGCGTTTCGCACGGTTAGATCATGAAACCACTTTGGGGCTTACCGTAAGGACCACTCGTGGGCCCGCTCTTATTTATGTTATACATTCGCGTTTTGTGATCCACTTTATCAAACGCTTCACAGATATCGCCGTGGGGTTGGAATGACTCGGATAATAATACTAGGACTGTTATGATTGCGAAACGGCTTATTGTGTTTTTTAGTGCTGCCACGGGCGCGTCGTAAATTATTTTTTTTTACGAAAGCATTTTTGACTTTGGATTCTTTATGAACTTGTTTCGTACTTATATTTTCTCAATCGATAGGGTGATTGTCTTGATTCACCTTGATCCTTATTGAGAGAGATAAATGACAATATTGATGAGGCAATAAAAAAAAACAATCTTTCTATAATATATTATCTTTCGCCACCAAGAAATATAAAAACTGGTGGATGCGATTTTGGCAGAATACGGTCAAATAGATTATATTATGTGCTATCGATTTATGGCCAGGAGCCACTGATCGTGTTTAGTGGCACCGAAATCATCTCTTGTGTTAGACTAGGTAAGTCTTATAAAGTCAGATATAATAAGGGGAAGTATTGATCATATTATGCTATTTAAACTTTAAAAAAAATAATTAAAATGTAGAAATCTAATTATGAGTTCTAGAACATTCGATTAAAGCCGTTCAATTTTTATGAGCCTGTGTCGTGGGGTCTGGGCTCGCCATATTGAGAGTTTTTCTAAGTGGAATTTTTTAGTGTTCCGTGCCTGGGGAGCCTTATCCAAATTACCGTAACAGTAAGGGTTCCGCGGAGGGAGAGCTTTTTTTATTTTAGAGTAATTTCCCATTACATTTTACGCGAGTCAGGATCTGTGGGGTGCTCTTTTTGCGTTCCCTCTTACAAGCCGCAGTTTCGTTTTCTATTATTTCTCATTTGTTTCACAACTATCGTTTTAAGTTTCTCCAATTTAAGATACACTTATTGTACGGCGTTCACCTGTTCGTCCCAGATAAACTATTATGTTGTTTTTGAATCTCAAACGGTAGCCAGTTAAAATTTTAGCAATATATCTTATGTCGTCTCAGAGGGTTGACAGTGGCCGCTCTAGGTTGAGTGTGGGTAGCAAGGGATCGGCCGTCTTGGCGTTCCTTTAAAACAGGCAGTCTAGCAATGATACGAGCTGGGTCGGGCATGCTGGTGATGATGTAACGGTGAAAATCCAGCGAGTGATGAAAACGAAAAAGAGCTTGTGCTATTAAAGAATAATATATTAAGCCCTTGTATTACAGTTTATGATATCAAATTAGACAAACCATTCACTAAACACTCCCAAAAGCGACATAAAGAATTCAAACAATATCTTGAAAACAAAAGTAATATATGTGCCACATTAATATGAACAAGTTAACCCCTGCAGGGGTTTAAATACATCCGATAAAACTACCCCAATGCAAAAAACTCACCCCGCGGATGCAAATAGAAACGTCCATAAAAGAAATTTATCCGCAAATTAATTTGTACTGAAATAAAAGGTATTCCAATTAAAGAAGCTGCATCCAAATTCAATTTTCTACTTCTTTTTGTTTTTGTTTTGGATTTTAAGATTTTTAGGGTTCCGTAAAGGGAAGGCGTCCGTTCGTCCTGCCTATTATCGTAATTAATATAATTGCAATGGATTGTCACTTTCCTCAAAGTTATTATACCAGTTTCCCTAAAATATGATAAAAAATATACAAAATAAATAAAAAATAAATAGACAACTCATAAAGGAAGTTGCTTCTTAGTTGAAAACGAATATAAATAAGTGTTTTAATAAAAAAAATATTATTTAAAAATCTTGCTTTGACTAAGAAGCCGCTTCCTAACAATAAATATACACATTTACGACTCTTTTCTCAATACTATCCATGAAGATAAATATAAGAAAAGTGTAAAAATATAGTAATAATAGAGTCTAGGGAAAACGCCTTATTCCCAATGCATGGTGCTATAGGGACACATTACCTCGTTTATAATATGCTCACCAGCATGTACCACTATTATTTACGACCGTACCACGTACCGTTGTGGCACCTCACCAACCTCACCGTGATTAATTAATGGTATAAAACCACTGACGATGGTTTATGGTATCACCAACTCATAAATCTTGTTTGATGAGTTTTTAACATTAGCCTAGACATGTAGGTGCATTCAGTCGTTAGTTTTATCTATTATTAGACCTTTTATCTCTTTATATCAAACTAGCGGACCCGACAAACATTTTAGTAAACAACAACATCCTGTAAAAAACATTTTGTAGTGACCAAACACATGATTCGAATCATCCACACACACACACACACACACACACACACACACACACACACACAAAACATCCAAATCTGACCTGCCGTTTAGGAGGAGTTCAGTGACATTTTTTTTTTATGTTAGTTGGATAGGCAAGCTGGCAAACGTACCACCTGATGTTAAGTGGTCGACGTCGCCCATGAACATAAACTAGTATACCTGGAACGAGCCCAGGCAACTCATTTATGTGTTGCCTATCCTGAGACATAAGATGTTAAGTCTCGGTGCCAGTAATTACTCTGCCTGTCTTGCCCTTCTCTCCGAAACACAGCAAAGCTGTTTCACGGGAGAAATAAGCAAGATGGTGGTACCCATGCAGCGGGGAGCGCGGCACAGCGCATCCCTCCCACCGGTAAACACGCATGATATACACGCATAGAAGAATCATATTATCATATGTATAAAGATAAGACAAGCAAGTTAATATAACCATCCCCTCCATAGTTCAGGCCTTGACGTGGCGGTGGGGGTCAGTAGTCTAAGGTGTGCCGAGCACCTTGGGCGAAGCTAATTGAGCCGAGGGGGCTCTTTGTACTCCCTTTATAAGAAGAGGGGACAGAAGAGCAGGAAGCAAGGGGCGAGGACGGGAACCTCACCCCATTGTACTGTCCCGACGTTGGGAGGGGTTGTTCTGTGGTGCGGGACAACCCCTCTGTGGAGGTGGCGTCGGTCCCCTAAGAGGCTGACTATCCGTCGAGATGCCCTATTTACTCATTAGATCCGGGCACCTAACCAAAGGTGGCATTGGTGGCACCCGCTGGGTTTTAGTGGGTAGCTGCGTCCACTTACCAGCTCTCGGGCTCAGCGAGTCTCACATGGGTATGCGGCCCACCTGGGGAGACCCACTCCCCAGCGGGACGCCTCAGAGCATTTCCCGGCGTTAAAGAAAAAAAAATATAACCATAGCTATACAAAAATCTTTAATAAATTTCCATATCTTTGAAAGGCTGCCAACGCACCTGCTAATGATGTAAGCAATATCGCTTATCACTTACCAATAGGTGAAACGACTGTCCATTTGCCCCCTCTTCTATATTCGATAAAAAAATATTTTTAATATTAAATTATTATTTATCAAATCAGAACAGTAGTTCCTGAGATTGTCGCGTTCAAACAAACAAACTCTTCAGCTTTATATTAGTATTAGTATAGATTTGCACTGATGCTGCTGATGAACTACGATCTACTAGTGACGAACTACGTTGAAATCATAATAATCGTTTATATTCAAATGACAAAAGCCGCTGACAAAATCTAGTCTTCTTTTCTATGGTCGAATAGAATCTTCTCTACGTAGAGTTTTACCTACCTGCAGGGGTACCACCTACCTGCTTATTCTTTCCGTGAAACGGCTATGTTAATTT
Organism: Helleia helle; assembly: GCA_963853865.1. NCBI lineage: Eukaryota > Metazoa > Arthropoda > Insecta > Lepidoptera > Lycaenidae > Helleia > Helleia helle. The sequence continues at coordinate 1,397,415 of OY971425.1, read as the reverse complement.
ATGTAAATAACGGTATGTCAGGCAGTGGTATAAATGGCACCAAGACTTATCTCTCAGAACATGCTGTATCTTATCTTATGTATCAGAGTAGTCCCGGTGAACTCATTGATGTTCATGGACCGCGCTGACATCTCACCATCGTGGCTCGCCAGCAAGTTTACCAATACAAGGAACATAAAAAATACACAGAAACCGTTTATAGTAATTAAACCGGATAGAGTGGTAATGTGAGCCATACAATTCCGAAACAGGTCAGTGATTTATCACTGACATGATAGAAATTCAACCAATCAGTGATCTGTATGTACATCCCATCGGCCAATCATCTATCAATGGCCATCAGTCGACTAATCAGAGCGCAGAGCCGGCGCTGTGTGGCAGCACAAATTTGGCGGAATTGTTTTCATACAAAACATTACCGCTCTGTTCCGGTTATAATAAGCTCAATGCATTCTAATAACATCTACAATTGGAACGCCTACCACAATATTTGACCTTAGACCTTTGCGACAATACCTACGGCACTAGCTGATTAGATAACACAGTCAGTCCTCACTATTATGTCACCGTTAAAATATTTTATGGACCTAAAACAATTAACCCAAGACTTATGCAAATGTTGTTTAGGAAATAATTCATGGTATGCTAAGCGATAGCGTTAGAGAAGTGAAATAGGTGAAAGCAAATTAAATAATTATTAAAGTAAGTCAAAATTAAAAAAAAATGATAATCAAATACTTAAGATGGCTTAAGGCAAAAAACTTGCAATGATATTAATTCAATAAAGTTGAAAATAAAATAAGCTCAGGAAAAACTACATGTTTATTAATAGTTTTTCCTTATTATTTAGATTGGATTACATGATTGTATAATCATTAGATTAAAACCAATATAATATATTATAGTTAAGTTATTGTTGAATTACAAACATGAAGATATATTTTATACAACGTTTTTGAATAGATACTATGCATCTATCTTGATCAATATATTATTTTAAACTAACGCAATCACTATTGATATTAATTAATAATAATAATAAATATATAACATTATATTGTTTCGGGTCATCACCGCCTTTTTGGTTTCATTGAGGTCCCGATATTTCGGCAATGATTCAATCGCCATTATCACGATTCCCCGTGATCCCGTGATATCCAGAGACATAAGATGTTAAGTATCTGTGCCAGTAATTACCCTGTCTCTCCTGCCATTCTCTCCGAAATACAGCAAAGCTGTTTCACGGAAGAAAATAAAATAGAGTAAGATTATAAGTTATTTTTATTAAATTAAGTAAAACAGGACTATTTTACTTAATTTAATAAAAATAACTTAAAATCTTACTCTATTTTACTTATCTTTTAAGATACCTAAGACAGATATTTAAGACATCGATCCTACGGAAGCCCAATACAAGAAAGATAGTATTTTTATACATATTTTATTACCAATTTTAAGCTGGTTGATACTATGGTGTAAATACAAGCTTTGTGTTGGCACTAGCGCGCGCGGAGCGGTGTGACCAATCCTTAAACAATATATTACCGTTGTGTCAATGTTCTCGGAACAAATGGATATTATGATAATAAATCTTTATTGCTGTACGTTGAAAACTTTTATATAGTTCTCTTATACACGTTTACTCTGTGTTCTTACAAAAACGGACAAGATCGAGTGGGCTTTGATCGGTTTTTTATATATTATTGCCAGCCATAATTTTTGTATTTTTGCACTTTGCTGTAAATCTAGATTTCTCACTTAAAGCTCGACGCCATATCAACCAGACCTCACAAATAATGGCACTTGTATTTTACAACGAGATCTATTAACATAAGAAAAGTTTGTCCCGTGTGTATTGAACGTACTATGTAAATCATTTTATATACATTTAGATAAAGGGACAAACAGGCAGTTGATCGTAAGGTCACTGACACCAGCTAATTTCCAAAGACACTCGACCGCATACATAAAAACAGTACCACATAATGCTTTTTTCTTAGAAAATTTTCCTAAGTTCAAGAGATTTGGAAATTCTGCAGGTGGGAGCTTCCACATAGCAACTGTGAGAAACAAAACATTCCTTAAAAGCCTCACAGAATTTTAACAGACTTGGTACTGTTTTTGCAAGTTCTAGTGTCACGGTAGACTCAGCTGGATCTACAATTTTTAGGACACTCCCCAGGAAAAAGTATATTTTCATTTTTCAAACTCTCTCTCTTCTGATCTCTAAAGTCTTGCTCGTGCACATCTAACGGGGTCGGACTTAATCATAGATACTAAATGAAGTCTGGTGGTGACTTATTCACACGTCCCACCATTAATCACCACATACCATTAGAGACCCAATAAATATGGCATCAATATAAATCGTTTAAAAATATGACACAACTTTCATCGTTATCAGAATATTCGCTATAAAAAATAACTTCTGTGTTTGATTTATAATCCAATATTATGGATGTTATAAAATAGATAAGTCGATTTGTAACTTGTCTGTATGGAGATATGAACGAATGTCCTATGGTAGAGGTGGGTTTTTTGTTTGTATGTTAGTAAATAATTCCAGACTAACGGGATTGTAATGTATCTATCAGATCGGATTTCGGTATCATTAGTGGTTTAAGAATTTAGTTTTATTTTATTAATGAACAAAGCTATGGCTTTATAAAAATTTTATATGACCACATGTCGGCCACCTGATGTTGTGTGCGTACACGGGGGTAGCAGATTGGAATTCCTCCAAAGTATATTTTTTGGACTTCAATCAATGAACGTCAAGCAACCAGATACCCATCTGGTCACTCACGTCCTATATAGAGCAATGTACGAAGAAGGTTGGAAGGTATTGCCGTTCACGAACTTGACTTCCACTGCAAGATAAACATTGGTCCACTAGCTATATCTGTGTCATATTATGTGGTTGCCCAAATATAATAAAATGTAAAAAAACAGTTTAAGATCTATTCCATTGAGAAAAAATAATTGGTCCTTCGAGCCAGACAAAATCAACCAAATTAAATGGCCATTCGAATTACAACTTTTTAATATAATTGCCTAATCTGGCGAATTTAAATAGTCTGTCCTCAATCTGCGGAACCCTCAAGGTGAGCTAACCGACCCTGAAATGGTTATTTTTTAAAGTTCCCCGTACAAGAAGCCATGCGGCACGAAATTAAGTGAGGGGGGCAGATTTAGGGGCAATTTGGGCAAATCTCTTCTTATATTGATTGTACGTAATTTTTTTTACCCGCTTCGTTGGGTGAGACAAAGTGCATTCATCTTTGTTATATTTCAAGAGGCTTTGGTATAATTGTAATAAAAATGGTTGTTTCGCGAAGAAGAATATATCTGTTGGAATTAATTTAGTTATTTCGATTTTCCAATTTATCTGATCACGTCAGGATTGAAAGGAAGTTGTTATGATTTTAGTGGTATATGTACATAGGTATATTTATATTTACGTATGTTGTATCGTAGCAGCTAAACCACTTAACCGATTTTGTTGAACGAGGAGTCAATCTATTGTTATTATGGTCCAAGTAATATTAACCCCTTTTAGCCGACTTTTTCTAATTATATCCGTATAGCAAATAATTAAAGCGTTTTATTAAGGCAGACTGTTGAATAAATAAAGCATATAACCGGATAGATTATTAATGTAAGCCATGAAATTCAGAAATTAGTCAGTGATTTGTCACTAATGTAATAGCAAATATCGTAGCAGCTAAACCACTTAACCGATTTTGTTGAACGAGGTGTCAATCTATTGTTATTATGGTCCAAGTAATATTAACCCCTTTTAGCCGACTTTTTCTAATTATATCCGTATAGCAAATAATTAAAGCGTTTTATTAAGGCAGACTCTTGAATAAATAAAGCATATACCCGGATAGATTAGTAATTTAAGCCATGAAATTCAGAAATTAGTCAGTGATTTGTCACTAATGTAATAGCAAATATCGTAGCAGCTAAACCACTTAACCGATTTTGTTGAACGAGGTGTCAATCTATTGTTATTATGGTCCAAGTAATATTAACCCCTTTTAGCCGACTTTTTCTAATTATATCCGTATAGCAAATAATTAAAGCGTTTTATTAAGGCAGACTCTTGAATAAATAAAGCATATAACCGGATAGATTATTAATGTAAGCCATGAAATTCAGAAATTAGTCAGTGATTTGTCACTAATGTAATAGCAAATATCGTAGCAGCTAAACCACTTAACCGATTTTGTTGAACGAGGTGTCAATATATTGTTATTATGGTCCAAGTAATATTAACCCCTTTTAGCCGACTTTTTCTAATTATATGCGTATAGCAAATAATTAAAGCGTTTTATTAAGGCAGACTGTTGAATAAATAAAGCATATAACCGGATAGATTATTAATGTAAGCCATGAAATTCAGAAATTAGTCAGTGATTTGTCACTAATGTAATAGCAAATATCGTAGCAGCTAAACCACTTAACCGATTTTGTTGAACGAGGTGTCAATCTATTGTTATTATGGTCCAAGTAATATTAACCCCTTTTAGCCGACTTTTTCTAATTATATCCGTATAGCAAATAATTAAAGCGTTTTATTAAGGCAGACTCTTGAATAAATAAAGCATATAACCGGATAGATTAGTAATTTAAGCCATGAAATTCAGAAATTAGTCAGTGATTTGTCACTGTAATAGCAATTCAACCAACTCGTGATCTGTATGTACGTCTCAGCCAATCTTCCATTAATGGCCATTAGTCTGCCAATCAGAGCGCAGCGCAAATTCGTCGGATTTTGTTTTCATACAAAACATAATATAACACCGCTCTATTCCGGTTATATGCTCGATTGTTGAATATGATCGCCTGAGAGCAGTTTATCTTTTCAAGTGACAGAGCGTCTGACTTTTCAGAGACTGGATATTGTGATGGAGTTTGAATCCCAATGGAACATTATATTATTATGAATGAAAATTCTTTTAGATGTGATGACCGAGATAAAAGCTTTTTAGTTTACTGAGAGTACAATTTGTAATAGATAGGAATAATAACAACAAAACTAACATGAAACAATTATATATAATGCAGATAAGATCTAATTAAATGTATAATTATGAGAAATCAAAACACAAACTGATATAGTATCAGAACGAACGACACCAAGAGCTATATGAATATTAATTGTTAAAGTTGTTTTACACTCACCTGATCAGGAATTTTATTCAAATATCAATTTCAAATATTTCACATGAAAATCATTTTTCACTTTCGATGTGCGTGCGTTTGCACTTATATAAAAATATAAGCTATTTATTTTTATCGTTTCACAAACAAATCCAAAATTTTGGTTTGAAATATGCTGGTACCTAATATTATATAAACTATCTCCCAATACAGAATATTAATATAGTTTTTCACAGTGTCCTTAATTATTTAAAAAGCAACATCAGTTACAAACAATGTTTTAAAAGTATGTTGTATATCTAACATTAATTCATCTATATAAATAAAAATGAATCGTCGAAATGTATGTACGCGAATAACTTTAGAACCACCGCACCAAATTAACTCCAACCCGACGCCAGGAGGCCGTGTAGTCGCAGACTGCACGGTTGGCGGGGGGCAACCCCCTACTTTTACAAACCAAAAGTGAGCCAAATGGGCTTACACTAATCCGATGTAGCATTAGGGCCTTCGGGACATTAGCAAAGATCCATCCGAAAAAAAAAACCAAATTAAGTTATTTTTGCTGTGTTGATTATCGCCAAGACAAGGTTTATACAAACCGAACCAACCGAACCGAACTCTATACACAGCAAATCATCATTGGAGAAACAAGCATGTCGGTGGTTTCGACTGCATGGGTTGCAGTCGGAAGCGCGCACAGCGAAACACAGAACACTGCTTCCTATATCTTCATAAATATTTGTATTGGTGAGTGTGCACGGTTCTTGACTACTCCGTGCTCCGCTGGAAGGTACGTGGTCAGAGAACAGCTCACCTTAGCCCACTTCTGTACAATACATTTCACGGGCAGACAGATTTGCATTTACATTCATCATTATTAACATTATCATGATCATCATTCTCTTAAGGTTCTGTGTTTTGTAGAAGCGAAGAAAATGACTTCCCATGAATTTATTTAAGATATGGACATTTTAACATACACGGTAAAAAAAACCCGACTGCGCCAGAAGGAGGGTTATTGGTAGGTAATAACTGCGAAAATACTTACAAAAGTAGTTTTTACGAGTTTTAAACTTAAAATTTACAAACATTCGTATGTTCGGAAGAAAACTTGCAAATGAATTTAAAGTTATCATCAACCTATTGAGATGAATCTTTCAAGATGATATTATAATTTCTTTTAGACGTAAATTTATTTCTTATATAACTTATTTTATACCGGTGAATGAGTTACTATATAATGGGTAAGATTTATTAAATATTTTCGAAACCGATAGACCAATAGTTTCCAGTGACAGGTAAATATATTGCTAAGAAAATAATTTGTTGTACAGACACCAGTCTCCATAATTTGTGTGTTAATTTAACAAACAATAAGTCAAAGTGTTTCACGGTGACCCCACCAGGGTAGACGATAAATACACATAACGAGACGCACCACAAGTGCCATAACCCACCAGCGTCCCACAAATCGTCTCGGGCACGCAAATTGGTACCACCACGTAACTCATGTTGACTTACAGACCCCTGTTGAGTGGGAATTTTGTTTGGTCACTATTATCTTTACTTAATGCGGGATTGGTTTTAAGTCAAATCAAATCAAAATATCATCATTTCGTAGGTAACATCTTTTACATTTGAAATACGTCAAAAAAGTAGTCAATAAAAAGTAGGTGTAGTAAAAAAATCGTTTGGAATGCAGACTAGAAAAACGAGACCCTAAGACCCTAAGAAAAATGAGAAAAACCTTAAAAATTGCTCTTTTGTCATCAAAAATAATTTTTTACAATAATTCATCTCATCTCTAATTTCATTTACACAAATCCCCAAGCAACGTTCATTTCAAGTAACGAAACCGAAAAGTACTCCTAATAAATACTCGACGTCACGCGCGGTGTATTTAGAGGACCTTCCTCCCACAACGTAACACCAGTAGCGTTGACGTCACTCGATAATGATCTCATCGTACCATGCTCTGTACTGTCGAGGACACTTACGAAATACCTAAGTTCTTAATTATTAGGGCTAGAGTGTTGCCAGATGTGGAGATACATACTTATGACGGTTGAGAATAACGTACATTGGGTTTTGAGTAGCTTATAATATCAAGTAAAGCGTTTTAATTACTTTAGGATAAGTCGTAGGATAAGTAGGATAAGTGATACGTAGGATAAGAGTACATCGACCTGCACAGGGACTTCAGATTAGAGACCGTTAGGGGCCACTTCAAAATGACGTCAGAACGTCACTTTGAAAAGGCACTCCTCCACCCAAACCCGCTTATCGTGAGCGCGGCAAACTATGCCCCAGATAGCTCAGTTCCAATTAGACATAGGTTACCTAAGCATGTGTTAACAGATCCAGCTGACGAAATCTCTCAGCTAATAATGCGCGACGCAAAAGCGCGACGCGAACGTCACAGCATATACAGACACACACACGGTGCTAGGTACACCTGCACACCGCTTTGGCCTGGGGTCGTAAGCGACGTCAAACCCTACACATGGAAACCACATCGATCCGGATCGATCGCGGAAGCTTAGGTTCGAATCCGATACGAGTAGACACAAACCCAGACCGCGCAAACAGCGCTAGCACTATGCTACCGCTAGATGCTTGGGCACCGCGCATGACCCGCCTCCCTCTCCAGAGGGAGGGATGAGGGCCGGCCCTCATGATGATAGGTTAAATTCAACCGTAAAAGATTCGTCGACCGTATCGGATTTGACTAGTCCAAATCCTGCTCTCCCGAGCAGCGCGCGCGATGAACCGCGCCCCTGCAAGGCGCGGAGGGGGCGTCCCCCTTTCGAATATTTCTTAGGTGAGCCATCAGCTCACTTACTGTACCGATTGAGCTTAAAGGCCATCAGGCCGAAAAGTCTAGCCCTTCCGAAAAAAAAAATGGTACGTCTAAAGTTACTCTAGACTCTATCATATTTGGAATATAATATCTGAAATACATCGATATATTCTTTGTTTTTTTAATAGCAGAGGGGGCAAATTGACAGTCGCGTCACCTGGCGGTAAGTGATATGCAACATTCATAGACATCCGCTACAGCATTAGCAGGTTTTTTTATGCCAGAACGAGGCAAACATCCGCACAACAAGAGGTTATAGGTAGATGCATTGCCCTCCTTTTCCCTATCTCCCCAATGGGCCACCGGCACCCTAATTACGTATATCAAAGCAACCGCAGCGCGACAGCCACGCGATAGCAACGCAACAGCAGAGCGACAGCGACCGGTCGAGAGGTTGCAAAAAGAAACGTATTATCTAAGTTTATCGTCTGCTATCTGCTCACTAGCCGCTAATGCACTTTTACTAGCGCCACCAGCAGCCAGGTAGCAATGGATGGAACTACAAAACGTCAAACACTTACACACTTCGAATACTTTAATGTAAATAACTAAATAGTAAATACTAAATATGGGGTACATACATATGTAATAACTAATAAGTAATAACTAATATTCAAAGAGTATATAAACACTATGCTAATATTATTCTGTGATCTGCCGGCCTACTCTTGACACTCGATCCTATCGAAATTTAGGATTGGGATCGAAAATATGCTACAATAGCGCACAATTACAGTGAAATTTAATGTGATGAGGAGTTTAAGAGATATTATCGCCTCAGCAAGGAGCTTTGAAGTTATTCATAGCGATTTGGATTTGTATCTACTATCTAGTATCTGCGGGTTATAAGGTATGTCAATAGAAATATCTATAATTAATCTAACCTCTTCTATAGTTCATCTTTTCTCTTTATTTACGGCCTATGTACAGTGAGTTGTAATTACTACAGTAATAATAGTTCAATGCATATGTAGGATACTTGAAAAATATATCTCAAATTATTTTATTATTGATTGGTTCTACATTGTTCTTCATATTATGTGATACCTATCTATTAATATAAATAAAATAAGTGCTAATTATAATAATCTATTTGACTTATTGAGCTACATAATAATATTTGCATTAATTTCAGATTTTATGAAAACTTCCATATCACATAGTAAGTGCTATTGTTGGTACTCATATGGCTCTCATACGTCCAGCCCAAAATGAGAGGTTTTATAATAGAAAAGGATTTCACTTAAGAAATGTTTTAAATGTAAGTTGACTCTTGGATTCTGTAATTGTATAAGTTAGTTTTAATAATGCCTTTTGTTTTATAAATACCTTTAAATTGTATATAGGTATTATATTGATATAATATATTATACAATTTAAACAAATTAATTATATATGTTAATAGATATAATATTCTTTTAGTAATACCACAGTATAAGAAGTCATAATACCTTTAAATTGGCAAATAACATAAAAATTATAAAGGAATCTTAGAATGTGTTCTTTCCTTTTTAAAATTTGGGGAAGTTGTTTATTCACTTGTTAAGTCTAAGTTAAAATCATAATAAAGTGAGCATTTGTTTCATACATGAATATTATAATGCAATAATTATTTATTATGTTTTAGGAGACTCGGGCTATGCCCAAAGAACTATTGTGATGAAACATATTTGGATGCTCCGGCTGGCTCACCTGAAGAACACTACACCAAATTTAATTGTGTGGGACACTATACAGTAAAGCATACTATGGGTGTTCTGAAGTATAGGTGGCAATGTCTCCTAGGCCATAGGGTCCTTCTCTATCATCTGGACACAGTTATTAGAATTATAAATGCTTGTTGTGTTTTACACAACATTTGTAATGAAGCAAGCTTGAGTCAAAAAGACAGTGAGGATACCATACCACCTACTTAGTAGCACAGACAGCACCCAGGAAACAAGTAGGCAGGAACTTCCAGAGTTAGTGTGCGTGAGCTATAATATGCTGCTATAATAGCTATAAGTGTTTTTAATGTTTTCATTAAACTCTTGTTAAACTATTATTTGTTTTTTTTAACTATATTCTATATTTTTGGTCATTGATTGATATAATCAATATTACAATCACAGTATTTATAAAAATAAGTAACTAACTAAAATACTTAACAATAACCCTTTTATTCTCTTTTAACCTAAGGTAGCAATATTTAAATAAAGCACAATATTTAGCTTCTAATATTTAAATGTAACAGTTTTTATTTCCATGTGTATATTAAATTTTTGGTCATTGATTGATATGGTAATCATACCTACAATCACGGTATTATAAAAATAAGTACTAAAATACTTAGTAACAATCAGTCTTTTATTATCTTTTAACCCAAGGTAGCAATATTTAAATAAATCACAGTATTCTGTAAACAAATTAAGCCTATGTTTATGAGTAAAATACCTCATTTTCAATAAGACCAATCACTAAAATACATAACAATAATAATTTGTATGTGGTCTGTCAGAACTTGAGATGTTATTTTGGAAAGCCTTGGCACCAGCATTACTGGTAAATTAAGAAAGAAGATGATTTCTAATTTTTCTTGTTTACTTTGTTTTGAGCTATTTTGAAATATGATGTCTATTCAAAATTGCACGTAAGATTTTTTTATAACAGCAATACACATTATGAAAGAATGTATAATTTATTTGCCGTTTAATGCTTTACAAAATAAGTTTAGGTTTAATTTAAGGAACTAGGTACATTATAAAAGATAATAATTCATTATTGGAGACATATTTTAATTAAAAAAAAACATAAAACATCATATTGTGTTGAATTTTATTTTGTTATTATATTTTATTATACACATCACATCGGTCATCGCTTCAGATTTCAAAATCAATCGTAAACTCGATTTGTTCAAGAGTACCAATATACTCCAGATTGGAACTGGAACTGGATTGAATTCATATTGTTGTGAGATTGGAATTGCAGTCAAGAGTAGGCCGGCAGGAATCCTACTGTTAAGTCGCAAAACTCTTGACTTTTATATAGTACTTAGATCAATTTAATTTCATAAGTTAAAATCCTTTGAATGTCTGTTAAGAGATTGAAATTCCCAGTCGGACAAGTTGAATGCTTTGGCTTCCTCACGTAGTCGACGTCTCAGTGAGGCTGTGCTCCTGGTCTCCTGTCTTATCTCCTCAGCCTCTAATGCAACCATCAAAAGAAGTGCACGAGCCATTGTTTTAAAATTATAGTTTCTTTTTCAATAACACTGCCACTTAAAATCGAATAGGGTAAGTTCAATAAGAGTCACACAAGATAATATTACGCCTAAAATGTCTCTAACAGTCTTTTTCGATCACTAACCAAGTATTTTAAACAGTTTATATAGTAAGCAGACGAATAGCAACAGGCTTGCAGACACTACTTTAGTTGTTGTTAAAAAATCGCTGTTTGACATTTCAATCTGCTGTCGCGGGCTGCTAAATAGTTTACGTAATACCAAACCGTCAGCCAAACATACCAAAAAATGCATTTTTAGTTCCTCGGTCGCTGTCGCTTTGCAGATGGCGTTGCGGTCGATTATTTGAGCTTGTTGCTGTCGCGTTGCTAATAGGTAATACAAAATATGATTTTGACAGCAGATATTGTGCAATTTTTGCCTGTTGCTTGTAATTTCAAGATACGTAATTAGCCTGCGGAAACTTACAAACCGCACAAAACGCCACAGCATAGCTGTTACTTGACGCCGATGTTATGTGAGCAATAGGTACCACCCTGGTTGTGCCGGTCCAGTGCGGCTGCAAAGCAGCATGGCACTATCTCTTACTAAAGGTGTGTTGCCGGCCTTTCAAATATGAATATGCTCTTTTATTGAAGTTACTTTATATATGCCGAAGAAACTTCCGATGGGCCATTAAGATATGGCTACGAAGTGTCATTTCACAACTAGAGATGTCGATCATCGTCGTCTGTTCAAGAGAGATGCGATATCGGGGAAAAGGCCGTCTCAACGTTCACTAATATCCAGTAGAAGGCTGTTATTGATGGTTCTGGAAAAAATAAAAGAATATGCCTGGAATACTTCGTAGCGAGTCAACGTTTACCGCTACGCCTACGTGCCGGTACTGGAATGCCGTCGGTATGTGTATAATCGCTGCCAATCCTTTAACAATACAATTATGTCATGTACATAGTATTTAATGTTTGTATATTTGTTACAAAGGTTTGTGTCTATTATTATCTACCCGTCTTATAGACCTTGGACCTATCAAAGAATGTCAGGACGGCCTATCTACTACTGGCATCTTCTGTGTCATGTTAAAAAACAATCGGATTCATTATGTGCGAATTCCACTCCGTTTATTTTGTATTTATAGTTATTAAAAGTAAATATGACAATTTACAATTATAGTTTTTGGTTTCTTTCCAAAAGGAATTTGATTTCTGTTGATTTAGGTTAAGCATTTTCTTTACATAAATGTCAAACATGTTAATCTGTTCACTAGTTCCAGCACCTTAGGCTACTGAGCACCACTCCCACAACAAGGCTTGAACCGTGGTAGGGACACAATATAATGAACCTAGTACAATCATGTATCAAATTTATTTATTAACCAAATCAACTTTAGTTAACTTGAGAACAAACTCAATTACTCTAAGTTTATACCCAAAACTGGGCTTACAACCCTTCTTTTCCGGGGTTTATTAAGGCGCTGATCATTGCGGGAGGGTTAGCTAACCCCTTCTGATGCAGTATTTCAAAGCAAATTAACTTTCTGTGTCGAGTTTATAAATTAGTGACGATTAAGTGATCAAAATTTTGATAAATGTAGTTAAAAGTTATATCATATTTTAACAGTTATAGCTTCCGAATTTCCAAATGTATGATTGTAGTTTAATCTAAGTTATAACTCCTGTTGGAAAGGTGAATGTATAAAATATTTGATAATTATCACATAATTTAGACGCTAACGACGGGGAAATTCGATTAATAAAAAGATATTTAACATGAACTAAACTGTATTTTTATTATATACAATATAGCTGTTATGTAGAGTAGAATATAAATTTAGTGATATTTTATTAAAAATTATTACTTAATAAAAAAGTTAAATTTTAAACAAAAAATAAAGTTAACTGATGGTGCTCTTGTAGTATTTTACATGTGAAATAACTTCAATAAGGTCATGTGAATACCAAATAAATACAAAGCTATCCCGGTATAAATTTAAAAATTGACTTTTTTTTGTTTTCACTGGGTAAAGCATACCACCTGGGGAGGTTATGTTGGACTGTCTGCCCGAAAACATGGTAATGTGGACGCAGACTAAGCCCCAGCGGCACTCTCCGTTGGAGGCAGGGGCGGCATTCCCTTCTTGTACTTCCGGGTCCTTACGCGCACACGGCGGATCACCCGATCGACCGTGTATAGGTCCCACCACCTGTCGCCGCCGTTATCACCTGCGGATAGGGGCAGCAGTGCGTCCCCTCGCCCACTCCACCTCCTCCTTCTGAGACATCACGTCCTCGCATAAGGAGAGGACCACTTGCCATGGTCGTATAAATTGTCTACCTTAGCATTGGAATCTACGACCCGTACATATTGTGAGACCGCTGACTCCGTCACCTGTTCGTGTAACTGATAGAGCATGCAAAATGATATTTAATGTGAAGTTAAGTTTGATTTAATACTGAAAGATATGAAGTAAAAAAATATATATTTAACTTGTATTTACTACAATTATTTATCAATGCAAACGAACTTTAGTCTAATTATAAATAAATTATGTATAAATACGAACGTAAACTAGAAACCTTAAAAAAATATAATACTTAACTAAAATTTATTATTATTAAAAAGGCAAGGTTCCAAAAATATTGTACTACATATTTGTATTTGTATGATAATAAATACTTATAATCTATATTGTACTTACAAAGTACAGGTATATTATTGAAAGCCAAAATAAGTGGACCACCTGTCCAAAGTCCACTATAAAAAACCACCAAAAAAACTTAGCATCACCAACTTCATCTGTATCTAAAATTCAGAAGTCAAAAGACATTTAACAAACAACTTTACAAAGTATCTAATTGAACGTCAAATTCGACCGATGCTATACCGACTGAGAACTGGCGAAACAAACTCATTCAAGTTAATGACGGTAGTGGTTTACAAGGGACATATATCATTGCATACAACCATTACATGTTACGTTTGTGCCTATTTCCAAATGTTATTGCACAATTTGGAATATCTCCCAAATAAACCGTTAAAATACCTCCGATAGAGGGCAATAAAAACGGCTCAGATACCGACTATTCACGTGTTTATGTTATTGCGCCACATAGATGGATATAGCTAGACATGCCACGCCGTATATTCTTTGAATAATAACTTTGAAGGTTCAAAACGTATTAAATAAATTAATCTATGTAGAGGTAAAAAATGTGACAATAGTTCTAGGTGCTATGTGTAGCTTAAATAAGCTACACATAGCACCTAGAATACCTAAAACCTAGAATTTTTAAATTTTTTACACATTTTTACAAATGTAAATCACGGGAAAGACATTATTCATTTCTCTAGTCCCCCATTTTAATTAGGATCCATGTAGTGTTTGGTTGATTGAGTCAAAATTCTGTATTTACGAGTATTTTAGTTTATAATATCAATTTGAAGCAGTCTTGTAAAAACAAGTCTGTCTAAATATGGTGTAAATGCTGACAACTTAATGCATAATACTCGTAAAAATTAAGATCTTAGTAATGTGAAAATAATACAAGCATATTATATTAATTTAATTTTTTATTATATTATGTATCTATTTTTTTACACATAAAAGAGAATGACGCGTAGCAAGTGATACAAATAAACACACAAGTCTCTCAGAGAACGACACGTCTATGAATATTTTGCTTGTCTACACATTATTCTATGTGGAGTTGGATCGCTGTGGGCGATTTGGGCGTTGCAGGCCCAAATAATTTAATTAGCTCTCATGATTATCGACGCGCAGGTGCATCAGGTAATAGGGCCGTAGTCTAGATTCTGGTAAATTCACTACTGGTCCCGTAGAAATCGAAATTCAACCGTAATTCATTATTTGTATGGATTTTACAAAAAGGTTTTTTTTATAATAGTTACATGACAGTATAGCTAAGGTTGCCATCGATAAAAAATATTTTTGCCAAAAACTAATAGACAACAAAGACACTGGTCATATTAAAACGATATCTTAAGTTGGTCCAGACCTCATACGGTGTGTGAAATATTTTGTACAGAAATGTGATTAAGTATTAATGTTTATTTAATATATTTCTAAGACAAGACTATCGAGTGATCAAGCTACTGGACACTTTACGCAGCGGTCGCGGGTTCGAATCCCGTCAAATGCAGATAATTTATGTACGATGATTATAATAAAGATGTCTGCACTTCGTACAAACTAATGATGCCAAATGCCACTTTTCAAAGGTGTATCTTTACGTATAGAGATGCAATTAAAAACTAGTGTTGCGCCCGAACAAAAACTTGTCGATAAATTAATGTAGATTATTTGAAATACCGTATTTCTATAACGGGTTAGGTATGTGCTAAATGCCTTTTATTTATTTTATCGCTATATCAACGGGTGATATATTCCACGATTACTATTCAATTTGGCAATCATCATCATTATCAGTAGCCTGGTTCTCGTGTGTGACAGGACGAGTTTTTAATGAGTTCATCTCTTATTTATAGCATCTTATAGATACAATTCCACTAAATATACTGGTATAGATATTTGATATATCGGAGCTTTTGCTCACGTTTTGCTAAACGAACAAGATATTTTCTGGTACCAAAAACGACTTACAGTTGTTGCTATTCAAAAATATTGAAGAATCTCGCTGCCACCAACATTTACTCTTAGAAAAGATAGATACTTTAGTCGAGTGCGGCAGAATAGCCGCGTGAACTTGATTAAGAATGACCTTAGCATCACATTACCTGAGCGATGATGGCCTAGTGGGTATAGACTCGGCCTCTTGAGTGAGAGGTCCGGGTTCGATCCCGACCCCGATCGGTGAACTATAGCGCTCGGTGAACCCTCGGCGCCTGATTTCGAAGAGGAGACCTGCGCCCAGCAGTGGGACATATAAGGGTTGATATTATTATTATTATTGTATAATACTAGCATCACAAGCTCTGGTCTTCATGATTGACAATGTATTTTACTATAAAAAAATAAAATAAAACCAAAAACTTAGGTGAGAGTGCTTTCTTTACGAGATGCGCGAATATGATTGTACAAGAGTATTTAGCGAATAGCTGATCATAGCCTGTCTCCTGTTTGTGTCGCCTGACGCCTGTCGCCTGTCTCTGCCGCCTGCCGCCTGTCGCCTGCTCCGGGGAATGTCGCCAGGTCTGTTAGTTAATGAAACCGGTTCCGATATTATATCTATGATTTGCTAACTTGTCTGTGTTCAACTTAAGCTGAAGGCTAAAAACATTTCTATATGTTAGCCGTTTTATTTATATAAGTGGTTAATAAATGTACAATAACGTTTAAAAGGTTTCTGGTATCCACAAGTTTATAATTTTTAGTTTTGACTTAGAAATATTCACACGTTTGTACATTAAAAAATCGTTTCACATTGTTTATTTCCTATGAAATTGTAAACCGATTCTAATGCAATCTTGCACAATGTACATACGTATAAACCACGATAAGTGGTATTGTAGGATAATTATAAATATTATCAATATTATTAAATATTATGGCAGGAGGATTAACATACATAAATATATCCATGGATATTCTGTGTAGGATTTGAAGCTGAGACTTTTAACTCTTGCAGTAATATGTTAATTACTATATTATTAAAGACATACACGTTTATTTATTTATTTAATTAATGACATAATAGATACAATTTTCCTTATTGTTACGGTGTAACAAAAACCCTCAGGGGTATGTACTATGTATGGAGTATTCTTTAAATTTATATAACACACATACATCGTTTCCCTTAAGCCTTACCCTTCAAAGCCCACCAGGATTTGGTGAAGCGTTGTTTAAGGTCATCATATTTAGGTAATAATCATTTGGGTTCAATCATTCCAAACTACATTTTTGTAATTTTCAATTTCCTCAGATAATTGTATAATCCAATAAATAGGATACTTTGGTGATATTTATGATCGACTCCCTGAAGGCTATTCCAGTAATGGTAATCCGGTAGAGCCGTCGTGGCTCCAGAACGTCGTAGCCGATGCTGAAATATGTGGAACAATCCTTATTTATTCCTATTAAGGGAGAGAGGAAGTGATTTTTTAGGATTTTTTTAAGAAGTAGGCTTTACTCAATTGACAAAAAATATTTTTAACCTTCAAGGCAGTTAATAGTGTAATAAATAACAATGATGTTATCTTAATTATCGAAATCACGTAAGTATTTACTTTGCTACGAACATTTGACGACCTCTGTGATTCAATGCTTAGCGCTTTGGCACTCAAGCCGGAGATAGCGGGTTCAAATCCCGCCAGGGAACAATTTTTTTTCTGTGTTCTTGGGTCATGAATGTGCATTAAATGTGTATTATACAATAAAGAAATTAAATATATTTATAGTATAAAAGTATTAAATATATTTCCGTTGTCTGGTACCCGTAACACACAAGACTAATGCGGTGTAAAAGCGTCCATAGAATATATTTAAAAAAAATCATTGGCTGCTAATCAAAATTCCTATAGCATATTCAGGTAGTAGAATTTAAACGAAGATTCTAATCTCTTTTTGACAGTAGTACTTACTACGTTTTCTTAAACACAGTCTTTATTCAAGTCCATATTAGTATAATTTGTTTTGTCTGTTTATTCTGGTATCTGACTTGACAATTTCTCTGTTAGTAGTTTCATATATAAACTGATACACACATATATTTAAATACCATAATGTACGTATTTGGATGATAAGTATAAGTATTATTTACCGCTATTTTCGTCATAGCAACACTATCTTCACAATTCCGATATGAGATTTTTTCGCTGCATAAAATATACTTATAAAAAGGTCCATCGAAAGGCATCGTAAAATAGATATGCAGTATCATTGGAGTTTTTACTTTTAGACCTTAAGATAAGGGTCAGAATGGCGTGAAAATGTTTAGTTGTGGTATTTACATTGCGCACTGTATGTTATGCTTCAATAACTTGTGATTACTTAGTGAGAATAGATTTCTATTAGCTCGCCAAAGCAACGGTTGAGTGGGCGTCAAACAATGATTGGTGGTCAATTTTCCAATACCTACCTTTTTGGTGGGAAGGCACAATTCCTCGGTGATTACATCAGCAAATTACAGTTAACTTAGGATTGAAATTAACTCAGTGATTCCTCAAAATGGCTTTTCTCTACATAATGTAAAGCACTTAAGTAAAAGTCAATTGTAACACTTAATAGTTAATACATAAAAATGTAAGTAGTCCAATTTAGAAATACGTATTTGAACCATTTGCAGGCTTATATTGTCTATCCTTTTTCATCAAATTTCAAATCTGATACAATAAATTTTACTTTCAGTTAAAATCCTGCTTCTTTGCTATTAAAATATAAGTAAGGTCGTTGCAACTTTTATACGTAAAACAATATACGTAGAATTAAGAGAAACGGTATTGGATCTAATCATCACCAAGTCACTGGACTAAATGGATAACGCCCTAAGTCTTCATCGACGTCGCCAATCGGAATCCAATTAGCGATGTGATTTTAATTTCAATCTCAATGTCACAATTAGGAGTAAATTGAATCTTATTAGTAATCCTAACAACATTGAAAACGTACAAATACTATATTGTATGTAGTTTACTGTAATATACACATTTTGTATTGTATATACAGTAAGGTTATATGCTATATTGTATACATATATTTTTTTTAACGCCGGGAAATGCTCTGAGTCATCCCGCGGGGGAGGGTCTCCCCGAGCGGGTATGTGGGACTCGCTGCGCCCGACAGCTGGTAAATGGACGCAGCTCTACCCACTAAAACCCGGCGAGTGCCACCAATACCGCTTTTGGTGAGATGCCCCGGAAGTGGAAAACAAACTGGGCACCTCGACGGCTAGTCAGTCCCGCAAGGGACCGACGCCACCTCCACAGAGGGGTTGTCCCGCACCACAGAACAACCCCTCCCAACGTCGGGACAGTACAATGGGGTGAGGAACCTCACTTGCTCTTCTGTCCCCTCTTCTTATAAGAGGGGTACAAAGAGCCCCCTCGGCCTAATTAGCTTCGCCCAAGGTGCACCGCTCACCCTAGGTTACTGAGCCCCACCGCCACGTCAAGGCCTGAACCATGGTGGGGATATCGTATACATCATAATGAATATAATATATTAATTTATTGATACGTGATCTTTTTATCATACTAAAGTGATGGAGCGTGTGTCAATGGATGTCGCTATTACTTGCCACCAGGTGAACTGACTGTCCGTTTGCCCCCTCTTCAATAAACAAATGAATAGAAATTAGTGTTTTGATGGAAAAAATGTTTTTATAATTACAAATACCAAAGTTTAAACGAATAACACAAAAACTGAATAGATCAGAACATTGAACGAATGAATGAATATATAAATAAACAATGAAAAAAGGCCGGACACAAAGGTGACTTTATCAATAAAAAGCGATATCTGATAAGCAACCTTAGAGAAAGGGAAAAATAGAAATGGAAACGTGTAAGCTTGTTCAAATAAAAATGTTACCTTAAAAGATTATTCAGCATGATTATAATATAGCTATTAATAATTATATATTATCACTGGTTTTGATTACCTCGCGTCCAAGCGAAGTCACGAGAAACAGCTAGTGATGAATACCAAACAAAATACTAGAGGATAATAAGAGGGGTCGCCGTCACCCAAAAAACGGTCCCCCCGTGACACGTACAATCCTCATACTTATAATTCTTTTGGAATGTGAAACGTTATTTTTTTGACAGCCGCTGCGTTCCGGAGGTCTCCAAATAATTTCGCGACGTTTTATGGTTTTATGAAACGGCAGGAATGACCAGAAAAAGTGGATTTAAAGGACAGTTATAATTGGTATCGGATACCAGTTGTTTAAATTGATAATTGTTGGTGGGGTTGTTTTATGAGGTATTGATAAATCGATATTTATTGATAGATTGTTTTAAAATAAGCGTAATATATAAAAAATAATCGGTATAGATACTGAAAAAACTCAGGTTCGGATACATCTAAGGATGAAAGAAGAAAAATCTTTATATGGTCATATAAATTCTTTCCATATTCGATAGTATTGTGCTAGGCATTCACATTTATTGTCTTATGACTTAATATTTACGTATATTTGTTTCTCACTTTGTAAGAAGGAGTCCTGCAGGGATGCGTTCTGGGGACATTAGCTTTATCAAAATTTTATTAACATTATTATAATATTTTTGTATATTAAAATAATACATTCAAATGAAGAATGGTTGAGTAAAAACTAACACAAGATCTTTCAAAACAGTTAAAATCATTTTAAGATTAAACTGGTACAGATAGGCCACATCTAAGTACCTAGAGATACATCTGCTTGTACGTTTTAAACGCATACGTCGGATTCATTCAATTCCGCGTCTCTGGCAATAAAGTGTGATTGTCACGCACGTATACATTGCGACATTAGGGGGGTTTGGGGGAAGGGGGGCTTAACGCACGGACGGACGCTTCTCAAAATATATTTTTTAAAGCTACAAGCTATTTATGGGCTTTTAGATTTTGTCGTTATTTATGACTTATAATAAATTTTGTGTAAGAGTACTCGCAAGTAAAATATTAGTTTTAACTACATACAATAAATGATATATTTTGAGTCTATTCTAAGTTGGCACTACAACCGTTCGATTCATCAAAGTCGTCTAGACTCTCCCTTTTAAAGAACAATTTATTAAGTGAGTATAATTATATAATACTTTTAATAGGTAATAGTAAAATCATTACTTAATAATAATACAATGTGTATGCAATTTTTATATTAAGACTCCTTTACAAATTAATATTCATAATACAAATTCTTTCGCTTTAGAACTAGCGACGCCTGGGTGTAGGCATGCTACGTTACAATAATGGAGTGTAGAGATAAGGAGTAATATCTCTGTGTATGAAAAGTGTCCGTAAAAACTACTCTATAGTCAATACAACAACTATGCTCATATCGTAGTTTTTCCGTTATTCAGACGCCAGCAGCAGACGATTCGTTATTGTGGTAGGTACTGGAAATAAATACACAATAAAATCACTAATTATTTCCCAAAATTCACACTAGTAAAATTATGATTTCTGTTTGCAGTATTTCGATTATATTTACTAAAACATTCTAGACTACTTTTTATTCATTAAACAAATATGTTCATATCGTTGTTTTTCCGTTATTCGGGGCAGGACACTTTTTAAACTTTCGCCCCATATGAGATGGTTCTTCTTGTCTTTACACTCCATAGTTACAATAAGTTGTTCAATTTTATCCATTTCGAAAATTACCCCAACTAACCCATTACGTTCAAAGTGAAAAACATCTCAAGAGTAACATTGAAGCATGAAGTTTTCCTTGAAATCCGGCATTCCTCACAAACATGCGGCGTCCTAGGAGACGCATCGATTGACCGAATCCGGCCGATCCTGCGGGATCGACTCGCGTAATTTCTGTGAGCGCGACGTGCACCGAATGCGTAACTATTCGCAATCGCTCACCCCATTATGCTACGATACTCCACTCGTGGTGCAAGTGAGCAAAGACAGCGGGTCGGAGGTTCTAGAATTATTTTCCTAACTTTATGAATATAATTTTATCAAAATTCAATATCATTACTATGAACTGTTATTTATCATTGATTTATTAAATCATGTGTTCAAAAATAATGCTAAAATAAAATTGAGAAATTCATATTACAGCAATAGATATTAGATTATTGAAAAGGTAATTTTTAAACTAGGAATTAAGGAACAAATAGATAAGAAATCATATTTCTAATATAAAAAAAATTTGAAAAATATATTTGTCTTTTATTTTGAGTAGAGTTTTCATCATAATTACTTACAAACAATTTTAATAATAAGCGTGTATCTGACAAAATTATTTATATTCACTTAAAATAATTAATTTTTAAATATTTATCTTGTTCTAGTCTCTTCTAACTTGAGCTCAATAAGGAGCACATCAGATCTATTTCAGATTGAAGCGGAACAATCAACGAAATTTCTTGTTTCAACAGCTTATTGTCTTATGTAGTCTCAAAGATATAAGATATTAAATGTACTATATAACCGAACACATCGCTTATAACTTGAATACAATGAGAGCACATTACGCGGATCGATGTCAGATCGAAGCGGGGCAATCAACTGGCTTTCTTACCACACGAAACAGCTTGCCCTGTTATAAAACTTCCATTTGGGAATTAAGATTTACTATTTATCTAATATGTTTAGTTTGTATATCAATAAATTCCTTACTTTGTAATTTGAGCTAAATACGTTAAAAGGGATCTATATGAGCTCGAGGTCGACAACAATCATGCTGTTAATCAAGAGGAAGAAAGTAGAATGGTTACTTACTACTACGAGTATGTGAAAGAGTAGCAACTCCCGGATGGATTCATAGGTGTGTCTTACATCTTTGCGTGGCTCAAAGAGATATTTACAAAATATACTGCTAAATTTAAATATCATAGTAAGACTACTTTATATGGATTCTTTTGTGGTTTGTTCGGTAAGTTTTTGTAAGCTTTTGGTCTGTCTGTGTTCTAGTCATCTAGTCGTTATTTAACTCGATAGCGATCTCCACGTCTATGTTTTGAGTGGAAAATCGTCTTAGCGTTAATTGAAAAAGTGAAAGGGTTTATGAAATAGTGAAGATTTTTTTATATTATAGGAGGGCAAACGAGCAGTCGAAGCCTTTTGGCGACTAGCGAGTAGCGACCCCCATACACATCCGCACAAACAGAGATTATGCAGATGCATCGCCCTCCTTTTCCCTATCCCCCCCAATGGGCCACCGGAAACGCACATACCGCACGAAACGCGACAGAATAGCTGTCACTTGACGCCGGTATTATGGTAGCGAGAGGTACCACTGGTCGTGTCGGCCCAACTCGGCGGCAAAGCATGGCACAACCACTTATTTATATGATAGTGATAACAAAGCAACACAAGAACTTTATTCTCTAGCTAAAAACAGAAACATAAACAAACATCAAACAGGACATAATGCGCAGTAGGCAGCTACACCGACGCGTGCTTACTCAAGGACACTTCCTCGCTCGACCCGTAAATACGATACTTTATTGGTAAACGACTTTACCTATGTTTGTTATAATTTAATATTATCGCCTTCTAATGTTTCCGTTGTAAAGTTGGAAAAGTAACAGCAATAAATATACTCAGCAACGCAATCCATTAAATTAAACTTGGAATGCTTGTGTGAAAAATATGTTTCTTAATCAACGCGATGTGCGAGATATATAATAAATAAAGTACTTAAAGCAATATAATGATAAAATGTTTAAGTGAGCAACCCAATAGAGTTCATGTGAAATGGATGGGCTTTAAGTGACATTTATAGGTACCTCCTGCCAGCCTGAAATATTTGTTCAACTTATGGCTGCAAACATGTGTATGTAGATTTAATTTTGTGCGGAGTTTCTTTTATTGAGACAGTTTCAAAACTAGAACCTTACGCTAAATCTGTTGCTATATTGTGATCGATTCTACAATTGCCAATTACTAAGAGATAGCTGAAATTGCAAGATATAAACAAGTTGCGCGGGAGTACAAACGTACAAATTACGGTCAGACCCATTCTTGCAATCGCTTTGGCGCTTGTTAAACGTTTATAATAATAATATCAACTCTTCTATGTCCCACTGCTAGGTAAAGGTCTCCTACTCGAAATCAGACGAGGAGGGTGGGTCTCCCCAGGCGGTTATGTGGGACTTGCTGCGCCCGAAATATGGTAAGTGGACGCAGCTCTACCCACTAAAACTCGGCGAGTGCCACCAGTGCCGCCTTGGTGAGGTGCCCCGGATCTGTTAAGCTAACAGGGCACCTCGACGGCTAGTCAATCCCGCAAGGGACCTACGCCAACTCCACAGAGGGGTTGTCCCGCACCACAGAACAATCCCTCCCAACGTCGGGGCCGTACAATTGGGTGAGGTTCCCGTCCCCTTATCTCCTCTTCTTAAAATAGGGGTACAAAGATCCCCCCCCCCCCGCTCAATTAGCTTAGCTCAAGGTGCTGGGCTCACCCTAGGCTACTGAGCCCCATCGCCATGTCAAGGCTTGAACTATGGTGGGGTCACCGATGCGCTGGCCCAATTGATTGGTGAACTTCACACACTTTTAAAGACAAAACAAACTGGAGGAAAACATCGTGAAGAAATCTGCATGCCTGGTAAGCTTATCAATAAATAAGCTGATGACCATATGTAGAATTGTATTAGAACTACACATTTAGAACATTGTGATCAAGTTGTAAAAAGATTAAATAGCGTCGTATACGGAACAGATGATTATCACTGCTATTAATCAACCTTGGTCACGAGCTTCGTGAGCTACTGATCGACTGACGCCAACTTTTGTTGTGATGATAACATTTTATACAACAATGAACGGAGTATGTAGAAATACGTCCCAATTTCGAAAACATGTGCCCCTCTTTTAATGTATATAAATTTAATTTAGAAAATGTAAATATTCTACTTTGCGTAACGCAAATATATTAATTATGTCTTAGTATTGCAAATACGTAATCCTATTCTAACTATGTATTCTAATTTCAATAATGCAAAGTACCCATATAAGAAATTTTATTCTCTACCGTAATGCTTTCAATAACTTTTGCTCTAAATTGCATAGTTTATGAGATATCGGCCAAAAACTTTTTTCAAGATTTCGCTTGAAGCTCCTTGGATCTGTCAGCATTTTGATTTTTTGCTCAGTAAGTGACCTTAAACCCTATAAAAAATTGGATTGGAAATTTTGTGCGAGGTTGTCCAAGAAAAGTGGCTATTTTTACTGCACTAGAATGACAAGTTTAGCAAGCATTGCGGATTCATTTGAGTTTCATCTCTATACTGCTTTATAAAGCATAAACACGTTATAATTAGAGCATGTTAGTTCTGAAGTCGGCCGGCACAAGCAAAGCTAACTGACGTGTAGTTTCTGGACTAACGAGTTCTCTAACGATGACCAGGCCTCTACACGATGTTTGTTACAGTTTTGATCAGCCAATAATATTTAACGAACCACTATTAGCAGGCTTATATTAAAGTTTGTATTTAATCTGAAAACTATGACACAAACCTTTTTACTTTTCTCGAGCCCTCTTTTTCATACGCAGAAGTACTATTTAAGTTTTATCAACTTGATGATAAAAGAAATTGCTAAAATTGCCGTGCATCAATTTATCTACATGGGTAGTTTAGCTGCCTTTAAAAAAGAAGGTATTTACCAGCACGGAGACTCACCATCTTAGGTCTCAGGATAGGCAACATGTGAAAGAGTGGCCGGACTAGTTCCATTAATTTATATTCATGAGTGACACTGATCACTTCCCATCAGGTGGGTCATCATTTCGCATAAAAAATGTGGCTTATCGCAGTAAGGGAATTTTTAATTATAGGCAAAACTTTATTAGGAAAAGAACTGACAAAGAAGGGTCCTTACATGTAAGTTAATGTGGCTGGGGTCAGGCCCATAGGAAGAAAAGAAGGCTGATGTTCCAAAAGGGTTTTGTCAACCTGGAATCTGGAAAAACTGAGTGTGGGAATACTTTTGCCTACTGTTTAGATATTGTTTATATTAACTACATTTTTGAACATAATTTTCATGTTTAGTTTATGTTTTAGAAATTCCATATTCTGTTATTTATACAGTTTCTATGTGTAAATCGAAGTTTTAACTGTAATATTGGTCGAAGTGTGATTTATTGGGAAAATCTATTAGATAATGATCGCTATGAATATTACCACATGTGGATTTACATGTGTAACATGATACATTAAAAATATAATATCGATATTTATTGATTTAGTTATTTGATGAAACTGTGATTTTCCACTGATGGATGGACTCGCTTAACGCAAGGTTTTTCTTTATCTAATATCATGTGAAGATATGGTCGTACAACGGTAAGGCTATTCAGTACCAATGGGGAGGATGCATTTTTAGCGTTAGAATGCTAACATGCTTGTTTCAATAAGCATCTTTCTTGTATTCTAGAAAGTAACGCTAGACAGGCTGAGCAAGGCTCTGTCAAGCTTCTTTATATCTATGTCAGACGTTAATCACTTACGGTTAGAGGATTTATCGCTATGCCTATCTTTCTTTTTTTTTCTTTAACGCCGGGAAATGCTCTGAGGCTTCCCACGGGGGAGTGGGTCTCTCCACGCGGGTATGTGGGACTTGCTGGGACGCAGCTCTACCCACTAAAACCCGACAAGTGCCACCAATGCCGCCTTTAATGAGGTGCCCCGGATCTAATAAACAAACAGGGCACCTCGACGGCTAGTCAGTCGCCCAAGGGACCGACGCCACCTCCACATAGGGGTTTTCCCGCACCACAGAACAACCCCTCCCAACGTCAGAACAGTACAATGGGGTGAGGTTCCCATCCTCGCCCCTTTCCCCCTGCTCTTTTGTCCCCTTTTCTTATAAGAGGGGTACAAAGAGCCCCCTCGGCTCAATTAGCTTCGCCCAAGGCTACTAAGCCCCACCGCCACGTTAAGGCCTGAACCCTGGTGGGGATTGCTATATCTATCTAGTCTTATAAAAGTGTATTTAAAATTTCCACAAAATTTGCAATAATCTTATTACAAAGACCTACGAAAAATGGTATTGTACCTTTCTAAAAAAATCTCTAAATCCATCTATTTTTTGCGGAAACGACGCTGACCTTCACGGCGGTAATGGCGGATGATTCGTGCGATTAAAGATTAGTAACGTTCAGGTGTTGGGGCCAACGTCGCACTAATTGTTGTTATCGACTTTGTGAACTTGATGATGTTTGCATGGCCAGAGAAAATATTTACATTTGCTCGTTTTTATCCATTTTAAACGGTTTTGATGGCTTTTGTCCTCAGGATTTCACTGGGTTAACTTTGAGGCCGAAAATGATTATTTTGACAGCTTATCATTTCAAGATTTGATTCTCTTTATCGATGTAAAATGTCATTTCCATACATATTAGTTTTCTATTAGCGTTTACAATAATTGTAGAATGGCATCAAGATGCCATTTTCAGATTCAGATTACATTATGAATCATTTTCAGATTCAAATTTCAGATGGGTTAGCCAAGCCAACAATTTTATTAAAGTAACCGTAAAAATGTAACAGTATGACGACCTCTTTGGCTCAATATATAGCGCATTGGCGCTCAAGCCGGAGGTTGCGGATTCGAATCCCGCAAGGGAACAAAAAGTTTTCTGTATTCCTGGGGCATTGATGTGTATTATATAATAAAAATCTTAAATATATATTTAGTATAAAAGAATTAAATATATTTCCGCTGTCTGGTACTCGTAACACAAGTTCTTCGAGAACTTACCACGGGACCAGATTGACGTGGTGTAAAAAGCGTCCAGAGATATTATTATTATTACTAGTTTTACATTCTATTATATATATAATAGAATGTAAAACTAGTAAATATATAACATAATTTATTAGAGATAATGCCTCGAGGACCTGGTGTTCGCAGACAATGTTGAAATATCGAGCTCCGCGAAATAAAAAGGGCGAAGTGTGACAAATGTCTCGTTACAATTTTTTAATGATTCATGTTTGATAGTCATTTTGTATCCTAAAAGTACTAAACTAAAGATTAACGTAGGCTTTCTTTAAATATTTTCTCTTATTACTTTCGCATCCTATATTCCACGATCGTTTCTTTATCGGTTTATTTTGATGTTGGCTTTTCAAGAACTACCATTCCTCCTTTACTGTTTCAGAACTGTGTGACAAGAGGTGGGGGGGGGTCCAAGATATTGTGACTTCACATTTCAACATCGAACATGTGTAACTAAAAACGTGTAAAAAAAGATATTAAAACTCGAATTTTTGAATAATTAAGTAAACGAAATTAACAATAATTTAAAAGTAAATAAAACTAATTCCGGAACAGCTGTTTTATTTTCTAATTTATAAATTGCTAAAGATGTGACGTCACACTAAGGGGGTTACAAATGTGACTATATTTGACAAGGATGGGGGAGAGGTAAAATAACATGAAATTCGTGTGACGTAATTTATTGATGGCCCCTTACCATCTCTTATTTGCCTCACCGCGCCCCACTTCTTCATTATTTAAAATATTTTGCATTTTTATTATATTTTTTACACCTTTTCGACTAGTTTTGTGCGTGCCATGTTTTGGTTTTACCATAAATTCATCTAAATTATACCAATATTAAATGCTAATTTATTTTAGTGGAAAATGCTAATAGTGTAAAGCGTTTAGAAGTGATTATTAAAACAGTCCTATTTCTTAGTGACCCAGAGATAACCTGATTTTTTATCTAGAATAGATAATAATTAATATTAATTTTTTGCTTTTACATTGATGTGTCTTATTTGGATGTTTGCATCAATTAGAATATTTAACATTTTTTACGGTGGCATGTGACTGAGATCTGATTTTTAGTGCAGATTAGTACGATAAACGATCGTAACGGGATAGGGTGAACGTGGTGTTCATTAATATTTATATATTTTTAACTTTCTTAAAAATTTAAGATATAAAGGATGTTTATTTAAATCACTTAACGCATTAATTTGAATATGAACAAAAGATAATTATCAAAATATAAATTATAAACGGTCCCGCGGGTAGTGACCGAGAAATATGTTATCTTGAGATCGTACAAGCTTTATATTAATCTGTAAGTGTTGGTCGCGCATCGTAGGTTTTACTGAACCTTAAAGGGTAAGTGTGATCTGACCTAAACACTGTGAGTTCCGTATAAGGTGACAAAATATGGTTGTGGTTCTCCACGTAACTCAGGCCACCTGCTGCTGAGCACGGTTGTCCTACTCGAAATCAGACGAGGGAGGAATTGCAATGGCGCCTTACCAGGATAAAATAGTTTAGTCGTACCTTTATAAGCTCTGCTGCTTAAGGTTCCTCAAATTCAGGCGAGGAGGGTGATGGCCATAGTTTGCATAGGCAAGGCGCCGCGCTGGTCAAATGGGGGGTGGCGAACTTAACACATTCCAAAGACTCTTCCCAGGTATGCAGGTTTCCTCCTGTACTAGCAAGCTATGTTGACTTGGTCGGGTGGTGCTCTGGACAACAGCCCAGTTCATAGGTGACGCTAACCACTCATCATCAGCAGCTGCGCCTAACAGTTTCCAACTAACTTTAAAAATCCATATGCAATTAAATATCTAGTCCCGTCTATACAGAACCCTAAAAATATTCTCGTGTAAACGTGAAAGTCACATAACTTTTTTTATCGCTGTCTGCTCAATTTTACATTTATAAATTTTATTACTATTAACTATCATCTGGTTGTAAATGTTCGCAACTGTTTAGTGAGCGCTTCCGAAATTTTTCGAAATTATAATGTATAAAAAAATACAGTGAAAATAATTTCAATGTATTATAATTTATTAAATATTCATATTTATTATTACTATCTTCATTTAATTTATTTAATTATAATGAAAATTATTTAAACTATTCAGGTCCATGATAGAGTTTCTTAGCAGAACCTTAGAATGCCTCTTTATGTAGACCTAATATTTAATTTATCCCCATCAACAATAAATAGATCTAGCACCGTCAATCCCTTTCCACCCTGCTTACTACTGACATAGTGGGAGGGAAGCGCTGTGCCGCGCTCCCGGCTGCATGGGTACCACCATCTTGCTTGTTTCTCCCGTGAAACAGCTTTGCTGTGTTTCAGAGAGAAGGGCAAGACAGGCAGTGTAATTACTGGCACCGAGACTTAACATCTTATGTCTCAGGATAGGCAACACACAAATGAGTTGCCTGGGCTCGTTCCACGTATACTAGTTTATGTTCATGGGCGACGTCGACCACTTACCATCAGGTGGTACGTTTGCCAGTTTTCCTATCCAACTGACATTAAAAAATTGGCCTCTTTCAAAGAACGCAAAGATCCTCCGCCTATACGAAATTATCCGAATTTCGAGATAGAGAAGATACTGAGAGTACACTTTAACCACTAAACCATTGGTCAATTAATATTTTAGGACAGATAATATAAAGTGAAAGTTAGTCATAGGACGGTAGTTTGAGGAAATTTGATATTTGTAGCGAGAGGCCCGGCCGCTCGACAACTTTATACGGCTATAAAACTCCGCGCCGCCCGTCCCGCCCCGTCCCGCACTCGAACATCTGTACGGTGCGCACAAAAGTTTCATTGTTCATATTATAACTATGAACCAGCTGACATCCGCGGTATTTCCGAACTACGGCACCTACTTCATGACTGCTGTCATCATCATCGCCAATCTTTCATTGTTATCATCTTTATAAACCTGTTCCCGTTCACTACGACTTAGGTTTCAATGAACGATCCATAATCCACCAATTTTTTTCGGTAAAAAATCAAACTAAAATATTGCTTTAATTCCAAAACTATTATTCTTTATTATAACAATAATTAATTAATTTAATAATATTACAAACCAGGCTCTATTTAATAATATTACAAACCAAGCTCTATTCGGAACCTACACTAATTACACTTTTAAAATGATCATAAAGAAACCCAAAATTGTACTCGAACACACAACAATGAATTTATTCAAAATCCTGATAAAACATTTCCTCTATCTGTCTTGACGTATTTGCGGACAGTACGATAGATATTTCATCAGTATAACCGGTGGTTTATTTCGTTATAACTGTGAGATTGTCCACCATTTGTCGGTGATAAACCTTATCATATTATGCAATAAATTATTCCGCCTCAATGATGAACGGCAGTACTGATACGCTACTCTTCGTGTTGGAAAATTTGTAGACGAGCCACTGTAGGTAGTAAACGGCACCTATTTAAAAGAATTCACTAGCGATAATGAGAGCAACCTACACTCATCCCCACCATGGTTCATGTATTGACGTGGTGGTGGGGCTCAGTAGCCTTGGGTGAGTCGCTGTACCTTGGGCGAAGCTGATTGAGCCGAGGGGGCTCTTTGTACCCCTCTTATAAGAAGAGGGGACAAAATAGCAGGGGCAAGGGGCGAGGACGGGAATTTCACCCCATTGTCCCAACGTTGGGAGGTTGGGAGGAGGTGGAGGTGATGTCGGTCCCTTGGGGGATTGACTATCCGTCGAGGTACCCTGTTTGCTCATTAGATCCGGCGTACCTCACCAAAGACGGCATTGGTGGCACTCACCGGGTTTTACTGGGTAGAGCTGCGTCCACTTACCAGCTTTCGGGTGCAACGAGTCCCACATGGGGAGACGTGGGGAGACCCACTCCCCGCGGGATGCCTCAGAGCATTTTCCGGCGTAAAAGAAAATAAAACCTACACCCATGCCTGACTAAGACCATGTTTTCACCAGAATTTGCTTGGGCAACTTATCTATGTGCTGTTTATACTAATCCTTGTACTAGGTTTAGGGCACCTATCTATACTTTACCTATCGCGAGACAGACAAATCTCGGTGCCAGTAGATACACTACCTCTCCTGCTCTTTTAACGAACACAATAAAACTGCAAATGAGGATAGGCAGGAGATGTCCATGCTAACGAATGCGGTGATGAAAATAAATTTTACAAAATAACTGCTTTTTTTAAACAACATTCCACCGCTGCTCTTTCTAGCCAGAATCGACTACGGTGACCAAAAGATCCTTTAATGCACACTCAGAAAGCCTGATTTAGGTCTCGCAAATTTAACGAAAAAATTTAAAAGGAACAACAAATACTGCACATACCTCTTTATTCCCTACCAACCTAGTCAGTATTCTTACCCACGACCTGTAGTCAACCAACACTTAACAGCCCTTTTCATTGTAAGTCTATATAATTAGAACTATTTAATATCCTAACACCTTAACATTGTCGTCGGGCCGCCCACCACTCGCATACATACATAAATTAGTGCTAGCTGATATTGCATTCATATCAATTTGTAGATATTTACCTTATCTAGAATTTTGATTTAAGATCTTTAATGGAGTAGCCTCTGTTCCGAAAGGGATTTAGCTTGATTTACTATTTAGTGCATATAAATGGAGCAAGCAAGTAACCTTATGGTACACAAGAGGGGACATCACAAGACAGGACCGACCGCAAAAAAGGTTGAGTGACGATATCCGCCTGAACCTAGGACCATACTGGACCAGAGTTGCAGAATACCGAGCTCAGTGGAGAGAGCTGGAAGAGGCCTATGTCAAGAACACGCCGAATTGCGAGATATTATTATAAGAACCGAAATTTATAAATCAGAATGTAAAATAGCATGTAGTTCGAAATAAAAGGGATTTATTTCAGTTAGATTTTTTAAAGATATAGTCCACTTAATGCGTTAGTTTTTATGCGTTTTTATTTACGACGGTCTGAATATTTGCCGTAGCTCAACGAGCTATGGAGCGTGCTATGCTGTGTGTTTCTTTGGCAGATAGGATTCGAAACGAAGACATCCGCCATGAGAACTAAAGCTACCGATATCACGTGAAGAATAAGCTCGTTGAAGTGGCGGTGGACTTGGATAACGAATTAAACGGTGGGCCAAAAAGGTTCAAGAGTTGAGGCCGCGTGTAGACGAAGTATTGGTCGACCATTAACCAGGTGGGAAGACGATCTGCGTGCCGTAACTGGTCCGTGTTGGATGCGAGTGGCAAGGGATTGGTAATGTTGGTATTCATTGAAGGAGGCCTATGTTCAACAGTGGACAGATTTGGGCTGATGATGATGATGAAGATGATTATGATGATAGTCCACTTTAAGAACTAACCCTCTAATGGACTTAATACTACTAAAAATATGATTGGTGGTAAAATTAAAATGTAAATAGTACACCATTAATTTGAGCGCTTGCATATGGAATATTTTTAACGAAACGCCCGTCTTGACACTTGTCTTTTTTTTTTCTTTAACGCCGGGAAATGTTCTGAGGCATCCTGCGGGGGAGTGGGTCTCCCCACGCGGGTATGTGGGACTCGCTGCGCCCGACAGCTGGTAAGTGGACGCAGCTCTACCCACTAAAACCCGGCGAGTGCCACCAATGCCGCCTTTGGTAAGGTGCCCCGGATCTAGTAAACAAACGGGCACCTCGACGGCTAGTCAGTCTCGCAAGGTGCAGAGGCTCACCCTAGGTTACTGAGCCCCACCGCCACGATAAGGCCTGAACCATGGTGGGGATTCAATAGAATACCCATGTTGGCCTCGCTTAACTAAAAGATGGTATGATGATGAAGTGCCTGTTTGGCTTGGCTTGATGTCATGATGATGAAACCTTAGAAATCATCGTGTGCTTGATTTTAATACGGGATTAGCTCGTAAGGATGGATATCTGATAGCCGAGGACAGGTTGTCGGTGTCGCAAGCTCGTTCTATTGGTCGGACTGACCTGTCGCCAGGGAAGGTCGACCGGTGTTGATGCTAGCTACCAGTATAGCAACTTAATGAAACCCGCACGAACGATTTGTGGGGATGCGACTTGTTTATTTCAAACTTATTAATGTCAAAAGTGGTCGTATAAGATATTTGTGAATAAGTAGCATAAGTATGTTGAGTATAAAATTAGGTAACCTAGCAGATACGTAATCTAATAATTTGCCTATGAACGTCAATTTTTTTTCCGAATTTCTACTAGACCGTTCTAGCCAGGAATAGACAACCCTGAGGCGCGTGGCTTGTTATCTTGGTAGGTCTGGGGCCAGTTGCAACTTATGCATTGCCATATACATAAGACATAAGGTGGTAAGGTCAGTAATTATCCTATCCTACATTCTAGATTACAGCAAAGGTGAGGCGGAAGAAACAATACTTGCATACAGAGGTAAGTCGCAAGTGTATCTTAGTACAAATTAACAAAAGATATCGACATAGTAAATAGAAGGAGAGAAATATGTCTGCTTACATTTGTTTATATACTGTTTATACTTCATAAAAACTACAATTAAAAATATATGTATGTATGTTGAATGAGGTCGTAAATTATTTTTCAACATGTTAACCACGACAGTCACAACACGTTTCATTAACTTTAATATTATCAACCTGTATTGCGACCAGCATTTAACGGTGACAAAACGATCGCCACTCGCATCCAACTAGACCGACACCGCACGTCCCATCTTTTTTTTTTATATCAGAGGGATTTTTAATTCAATAAAGTATGTCTTATCCACATAAATCTAGCGCACCAGCGTCTCAAACACATTTAGCTATCTCTATCTGAAACGTAAACAATCTGGTCTGCGCGGATTTCAACAGCCTCCAGCGCGGAATGTCCGCTAACTGGCACAGCTATACGATTCATAATCATTTTTATGTTCCACCAAACATCATTACAGGTCATCATTACTATCGCCATCTTAAGTCATTTATATAAATCGTTGTCGTTATCAACATTTTCCGTCCACATCTGGAGATCATGAACGCCAAGGCGGTCACTCACAACTGGGATTCGTCACTTCACACTGTTCGTCCCGTCTAGATATGTATAATATGTCTATAGATACCCTCCAATTATCCTCCTAATGGTATGCGTAAAAATAATTTTCCTCGCGAAAAAAAGGCTTCTTTATATGTACGTTAAGTGGCAAGGATGATCAAATCAAATCTAGGTTAATTATAACCTTAAATTTTTGTTAAGACCAGTTTCGGACACATAATATGTGTTGTCTTGGCGTTTGTAAGAAGCGAAGCATAAATTGAAATTGACTATCTGAATATAGTGCTTCTGTGCGTCCTTAATTTTTTTTAATAATTCGATTTATGACTGTACGCCTTTCATTATTATATAGGACTGTCTATCGTGTTTTTTACACAAGATTCACAAAATATATTTCAACAAATAACAAAGCAGTAATATATTGTCAATTTATTACCCTCTGGTACAAGGCGCGTATTGGCTTTCGTAGTGTTATCAAATTTATAGTGCCAAAGTAAAACTATTAATAATAAATATTACTTAAGTGTAAGTTGGGCTTAAAATGGATTTTTGTTAAAGCTACAAAGTTTGTTTGTTCGAATACGCCAACCGCAGTACTATAAGGTGGATTTGATTTTTTTTTTTTGCATTTGATAATTCAATAATTAAGGAAGCTTATATAAGTTATTATTTACTTCGGAAAAAAAATCCATTTTTTACCGGGTCAGACCATGGAGCACAGCTAGTCACAAATATATTGTGTTATGAAACTGTCCGCGTGTTTATAGATTAGTACACAAAAATACTAC
This sequence comes from Helleia helle, assembly GCA_963853865.1. NCBI lineage: Eukaryota > Metazoa > Arthropoda > Insecta > Lepidoptera > Lycaenidae > Helleia > Helleia helle. The sequence goes on along the minus strand of OY971425.1, from coordinate 1,361,965 downwards.
CGTAAATGTGAAGATAATTTTCTGTATTTGTTCATGTTTTTAAGTATATTAATGTTTTTGAGGTTTTTATAGACTATACCTTGTTGATTTTTTTCTAATACATTAACAGTTATAAAATTTAAAAAAAAACGACATTTACCACATAAATTGCACGAAGATGCTTACTTATCGAGGTTGAAAGTGGAAACTTTGTAAATATTCCTTAAAACATTGAAAATAACCACTACTTTAAAATCATGAACAGTCTTAACCTGTAATTAAGATTCAATTTAACCAACTAATACACGCATTAACGGGACCGCATACCCGACCAGCTTACGTCCAGGTAATCTCCGATCAGATGGCAAATGAGCCATCAACGAGAAACTCACTAAGTGGGACAGCGACTGATGATAGTCATCATGGACCTGCAATGATAAGCTCCGACTGGTTATTGGGATAGTGATCTGCGAAACTAGCAAGTGTAGATGGGCTTAGATAGGAGCACTACTCTCTTTTCTGGGGAGCTGGTGGATCTATGAACTGTGCAGCACGTTTTTCTGCATAGATCCATGTCTTCTTTATTGCCAAACCCGTTACTGGTTTCATGCCAATCTTGTCCTAAGAGGTACGCAGAGTAATTTTTGGTATCATGGACTTTTGCTTAAAAGGATACAACTTTTTCTAATTGCTTCTAATCAAATACTTTTATATTACCTAGATAACGGACAGACCAGGGCCAGAAGTGCCATTTGATGGTAAGTTACCAATGAGATCATCCGATTCCAATCTTTATCAATCCTAACCCAAGGCACAAATCCCTATTGTGTATCCTGAGGTTCAAACTAGGATATTTAAATAGAACCATAGAGCCAGGTAATTTATAACACACGCACTGGCCAACCCCTAACCTAGTCAGCATATCGACTACGCGTCTTTAATATGCTTTCAACACCCTAATTTTGGTGTAAAACAATACAAATTTTCACTATAAAAAGGAACTGAATAGTTCGTCATTTTCTACGAATGCCATGTTCATGAACAGTCTCGTGGAACAAGGCATTCGTAGACAATGCCGAAATGTTCGCGAAATAAAAGTGAAATGGTAAATATAATTTTTAACCTCTTCAATGTATAGCTGATGGTGATTAAAGATGAAGAATAGATATCAAAGCGGTCGTCATGGCCCCAACGGGTCAGCGTCGGGTATTCCATCAAGTCGTCAAAAGCTTATAGTGAATCATTCATTCATCATATTATAATCGAACTTACGATCGCCGCGACGTACCATTACTAGATGCACAGCATATAATATAATATGTATAACGTGCGAACCACGATATTGTTTTTTTTTTATTTGTATATTTACCATTGCTTTAAATTTCATAAAATATGTAGCGTCACTTAGCATTTCATACAAAAATCTTATCTAATAATTTATCTGTTTTGGATTGATGTTTAAAAATTTACACGCAATAAATAATTTATTGCGTGTATAATATAAAATTAATAATAATTTTATTTTTGTAACATCCTCTAAGAAAAGGAAAGCTTTCAGGCAGACATTTATTATCGTAGTAACAATGTAACCTAGCCCATGATTAGACTTCCAATATTTTAGACAGATCTCTGCACAAAATTAAAATATTAAGCATATCCTAAGTCCTAACTGTCTCATAACATTGCACATTAATGTGCATCTACATTTTATACGCACATCCATTATTTAGAAAGAGACAGACAACAGATCAAGACTGGTCCATTCGATTTCTTTTCATGATCGATACACAATAAATCTCTCTGTTTTTTTTTCTCGTCGGATAAGTACTCTCGGTTGAAGAGACAGCTCGCAGCTACTGGGTTTGATTCGATTTTTGTGTTATTTTGTTACCAATGTATCGATTTATCGGTAAGATAAAACCGGTGTATTTTGTTTGGTAAGGAAAACGCAGACATTTGTCTGACCTTTATTAAGGTACGGTTTTGGCAAGATTAAGTACTGAGAAAAGAGTATTCTACGATAGTTTACGATAGTCAACGATAGTTAACGATAGTCAGCGATAGTTAACGATAGTCAACGATAGTCTACGATAGTTAACGATAGTTAGCGATAGTTAACCAGATGAGACTACGAAATTAGTCCTGGATAGACTTACTTCTGGGGTATCAAAACTAGGCCGCCAGGGATGTTGAGTGCGCGTGATCATGTTTCTTAATAAAATATACCATGATTTACACTCAGGTCTACATATGCATCAGAGTCAGATTGTACATGAGTTCTTTATTATGCCTAAGTATATAATTTATAAAAATTATTTTATAAAAATACAAAAAAATACAAATTTACTTGATATGATACATTATGTTATCTGGCCTATGTTCAGCGGTGGACGGATAGGAGCTGATGATGATGATACATTATTACAAAACACTGACACGTATTACTTTATACATAGCCTACCTTATAACTTTTACTAACTTAGGATTCAACTGTCATTCTAAATAAAGATTAAATAAAAATAAGTCATAATGACACGTAGCGGGGTGATGATAATGACCTTAGGTCTTACAAAGTAAGTAAATATCTCGTATTAGATGCAAATTTGTACACTTTAATACATTATTGGTTTTCATAACGAACTGTATCATAGCTTAACGCTGAATGATATTAAGTTGTGCACAGACATCGCAAAAACCTATCATGGGTCGTACACAAAATATAAAACAGGTTTGAATAAGAATAATCGCTCGCTGCTAAGAATACATGCGTTCTAACAGTGTTATTATTGTTGATTTTTTTTACAGGTGGGACGGTCGCGTGAAACAAGCAGGGGTAATGTATAAATAAATTCTAAATATGTAATATGTATTACATATATAGTATGTATGATACAAATGAATAATATAGTACGACTAAGGGACCTGCAAGAAAAGAACATACTCATATTTGAAAGGCCGGCAACGCACCTGCTAATGATATTGTAGCGAGCGGTTGTCTATGGATCCCCACCATGGTTCACCTTGCCGTGGTGGTGGGGCTCAGTAGCCTAGGGTGAACCCAGCACCTTGGGCGAAGCTAATTGAGCCGAGGGGGCTCTTTGTACCCCTCTTATAAGAAGAGGGGCAAAAGAGCAGGGGACAAGGGGTGAGGACGGAGGACTGAGAACCTCACCCAATTGTACTGTCCAACATTGGGAGGGGTTGTTCTGTGGTGCGGGACAACGCTTCTGTGGAGGTGGCGTCGGTCCCTTGGGGGTCTGACTAGCCGTCGAGGTGCCCTGTTTGCTCATTAGATCCGGGGCACCTCACCAAAGGCGGCATTGATGGCACTCGCCGGGTTTTAGTGGGTACAGCTGCGTTCACTTACCAGCTTTCGGACGCAACGAGGTCCACATACCCACGTGGGGAGACCCACTCCCCTGCGGAATGCCTCAGAGCATTTCCTGGCGTAAAAAAAATGGATGTCGCATATCACTTACCACCAGGTGAAACGACTGCTGTTTGACCCCTCTTCTATAAAAAAGGATACTTAAGATAGAATATCAAAATCTGATAAGTATTTTCGAAAATACCTTCTACAAACTTGAGTTCTTTATATGAGTATAGATAATTTCACTAATGAGGCCAAGTGCGGAGAACCTACGCTAGCCGTATGTAGTGGCTGTTGTCGGCTAATTATAATATTGACAACCTCCACTTAAGTTGATGCGATGCTGACAGGAGGTTGCGGGGCTTGACGTCATTTAATATATCTTATATCTTTAAATGAGCAATTCTTGTATATATATAATTGGAATCTCGGAATCGGCTCCAACGATTTTCATGAAATTTAGTATATAGGGGGTTTCGGGGGCGATAAATCGATCTAGCTAGGAATCATTTTTACAAAATGTCATTTTATAAAAATAAAAAAAAACCGAGCAAAGCTCGATCATCCGGGTACTGTATATATATATATATATATATATATATATATATATAAAATATCTATAAAGTATTAATATGGAATTATTTAATAAAAGGCATCAGTAATTTTTTTTTTCATCGTCAATCTAACTTCATCCAGCGGTTGTTTTTAAGCTTTAGTAGCAAGTATCAGTGTTAAATAAATTTACGGCCAGAACTTTTATTAATAATATTTGAAAATTCGGAAAGAAGAGCAACACAAGTAATGACCGCAGCACCGTTAGCATTTTAACTCATTGGATAGACTACGAGGGACTGCCTGGGCCCATCCACCATATTTCAAGCCTTGTCATGGCGGGGGTGGGGCCTCAGGTGAACTCACCACCACCACCACCTTGGGCGAAGATAATTGAACCCACGGAACTACTCTTTGTGCCCCTCTTATAAGAGGGGACAAAAGAGCAGAGGGGGGACAAGGAACCTCATCCTGTTGCTCTGTCCCGACGTTGGATGGGGTTGTTATGTTCGGGACGACCCCTCAATGGAGGTGACGTCTAGCTGTAAAGGTGCTCTATTGCTAAACAGATCCGGGGGTAGAGCTGCATCTACTTTATCATCTTTCAGGCACAGAGAGTCCCACATACCCGCCTGGGGTGTCCCCCCTTCCCACGAGATGCCTAAGAACATTTCCTGGTGCAAAAGAGAAAAAAAGCCTGCACCAGTCTCGTCTATGTTCTTTCGACATTAACCCTCAAGTGGTATTTCCCTATCTAACGTAGATCATACATTATTAACGGTCAACATTCTCTTAAAACTTGCGCCGGCCCTTACAGTGTAAGCTCAATGGAGTTATTGATATAATTTTATTGAGTGCGACCGAGTCGTGACCAGACCTAGTACTGTTTGTTTAGCTCCCAACAGATTCCGATGGAATTTTCCCTATTCAATGTCTCAAGGCCAGGCATTTAGCTGGTACCAAAATATGATATGATTTTAAGATCACTTCCATAGGCCCTGAATTGCAGATAAGACATTTTTAACTATCCCTCTTTCTTCAAGAAACCAAACCAAATTAAATAGTAGATGGTATTAGGTATTACTCATGTCTTCTTTTGAGTAATTAGTAGGTACTTCTAACGCATATTTATTCAATGTATTGTAAAATGTTCATTTTGTTACCTGATACCTCATATGTAAAATGAAAGCTAAAATAAATATGTAATAATAACAATTAATCATCATCATCATAAGCCCGTGTCCGTCCACTGCTGAACATAGGCCTCCTTCAATGAATGCAAATACGACCGATTCCTTGCCACTCGCATCCAACCTGTCGACCTTCGTCTTCCACGTATAATTCTATTACCACGTATCATTTCTAGCATTAAACAAACAACGAGACAGGTCAATCAACGTCAATTGTGTTTCGCATAGAACACACACGACGACAATAGAATGATGATGATTAATGTCATACCATTGAACATTACAGTACATTAAAATGTGATAAATTATAAATATATTAAGATATCGTTTAAATTTGAATAATTTCTTAATAAAATAAGCAATGTCGTCAAAAATCAATAAGTATCAATAAATATGTATTTATTCCGTGTACAAATGGCCAGTTGTCATTATATAATGATACTGTATATCTTGTATGCTAATTACGTACAGACGCCCTCACCGATATGATTTATATATAGGTAATGATAATTTTTATTTGTTTCCCATCTAAATTCATATTCATTTAAATATGAATGGTGTTATGTCTTTAAATATTTTACGATCTTTTTGTGAAAAGCGCCGACATTTTTATTGCTGTTTTATAGTTTTTTGTAGATTTAATGTAGATCTTAATTGAATTAAAAAACTTTGAATTTAACCATACGCATCTTAATTATATTTAGCAAAGGTCTTGGCTTTTTAACAAAAATTTTAAGAACAAAAAACTATAAAATCGATAGGGTAAGTCTAGGAAAGATGGTTGTGTGGGAGAGATGACCTACCCAAAATAATCCCAAAGAACAGCTTTTTTTACTTACTTTTTTTTCGTTAAATCGTACCAACAAATGATCGCGTCCTAGTCGGAAAACAAGCTTGCGACAGTAACGCCATTTCTGAATTCTATCTCGAACTTTTTTGTGTTGGTCATCTTTCCTAGGTTTAATCCAACAGGATTGTCCATTTATTCTGTATGTCATAATTTATTACAATTTAAGAACAATATTGCTTATAAGTACGTTACATCATTGCTTGGCTACTGTTTGCTAATGCATTTCTCTAGGCTACACCAGCCGTCCTTGGAAATGTCTATCTTCGTCCAGCACCCATCAGCATAATCCATATTTCCTCAATATCATAGCGTGTTGCCACGACCACATAACATACGAACGAGCACGTCCCTTCAACTCATATTCCGAATACCAAGACCGACGTGAATGAAATGTCCGCACCTACCATTCAAAGTCTGCCAACTTTAAACCTGGACCTTAAACCCGCCAGGTATAGCTCAGACTCCAAACACTAAGGAGAGCAAAATAAATAAAGGCGCATAAAAACAACACTCGAGTGATGTTCGGTGGGTACCAGGCGAACAGAGCGGCGAGGAGGTAGCCGGTAGCAGACCGGTTGGAGTAATGAAACCACTGCCTTTTAGGGCGATTGTATGACTGCCGTATTATTGTGGATACGATGAAACTAGCCAATGCATTTTTATTATAAAACTGTGTTTATTATTACTCTTACTCTATCTAACACTCATAAAATATATGTCAAATAATTTCACTATGATTTTAAAGTCAAATGCTGTATTTGATCGATAAGTTTCAAAAAATGTTATATGTATGTATGTATGGTTTCATTTTAATTAAAAACTATCAGGTCCACATGTTCCAACGTGTTGAGTCCAGTTTGTCCACTCTCATTAAAGTCGCGGAGGCAGTACTGCGTTTTTCCAATCGTCACTCGCAAGCTCCTTACAACTCATGCGCCCCTGGTACAATGCCTTGTCTATGAGCTAGCTATGATCATAGATAAATAAAACTTTCGTCTATTTGACAAAAAAGTATTATATTGAAACATGTTCAATTTGGTCCAAATAACATTTATGTTATTTTATCGACGAGGCCGTTCGTGCGATGTTACCTTGACTCCCACATCCACCTGCTTATCTCGTCTATCTGTGTAGGTAGAGGCTAGATAAGGCCGGCGCGGACTCGAACCCGCTATCAGTTACACACGGCTACCGGGCGTCACAAATGCATTTCTCTTGTTTCTCGTAATATGTGTTTCTCGGTATTCATCTGACCTTGTGAGGTTAATATGTTTGTTCGTATTTTTTTCGTTCGTATTGTTTCGCATTGAATGCTTTACGAAGACTTAGATTATGAGATGTGCGGCTTTATACAATTTACGAAAACGGCCTAGAAATAAAATAATAACAGTATATTTTTTTGAAAGTAGGCAAGGGCTTAATGAATATGAAGATATAGTGGTAACAACAGTATTAGAAAAACTGCTTCACTATGCAGTGCGTTATTAGAATTTATCATTAGTTTTCTGTAAAAAATCGTATAAGAATTATGTAAAAATTTGTTTCAAAATTAGATTTTTCTTATAGACTTCCATTATTTCTTCATCGTAATTACTGGAGCTTATAATATATAATAATAATATCCACCCTTTAATGTCCCACTGCTGGGCACGGGCCCAGCAGTCTCCTCCTCGAAATCAGACGAGGAGGGTTTTGGGCCATAGTTCACCGATGCGCTGGCCCAATGCGGGTTGGTGAACTTCATACACCGTCAAAGACTTTTAATCTCATCAGGCATGCAGGTTTCCTCACGATGTTTCCTTCACCGGTGAGCAAGCGATGGTCTCATGTTCAGGTGCACGTAGAAATCAATAAAAACGCATTTTTAGGCATCACAGGGGTCAGGATTGAACCCGGACCTCTCGGCTGTCCCTCAAGAGGCCGAGCCCGTACCCACTGGGCCATCGTCGCTTACTCCAGTAATTAATTATACATATATATAAATAAGTTTGCCGTAGCTCAACGTGCTATGGAGCGTGCTATGCTGGGTGTTTCTTTGACAGATAGGATTCGGAAGGAAGACATCCGTCAGAGAACTAAGGTAACCGATATCACGCAAAGAATCAGCTCGTTGAAGTGGCAGTGGGCTGGTCACACACTCAGAAGAACGGATGGCCGATGGGGCAATAAGGTTCTAGAGTGGAGGCCACGTTTAGGTAGACGAAGTGTTGGTCGGCCATTGACCAGGTGGGAAGACGATCTCCGTGCGGTGGCCGGTCCGTGTTGGATGCGAGTGGCAAGGGATCGGCCATCTTGGCGTTCATTGAGGGAGGCCTATGTTCAGCAGTGGACGGATAGAGGCTGATGATGATGATGATATATAAATAATATATAAAAAAACTTAATTATACAAAATAATATCATGAAGTTCCTTAGCCATATTTCCCTAATCATGGTCAGCCTGTATTCGTCCATCGCCGGACGTAGAGTTCTCTCCACATACTGAGTCTATTTCTTTAATAGATGTAATTTTATTAATTAAAGAACTGAAGGACAAATAAGAAAATACCAGCTTCTAGTTTAAGCTATAACTAGGGCTTATCCCGACCGGTTCTTAGTAATCTAAAGTTGCCTGCGGAGAAGTGATCATGACGTAATTACTATCGGTAAATCGGCTAGCTCTTATTAAAATATGTCTTCAGACTACCCCTCATGAATTTAAACACTTATGTGTGGTAGATGCCAATTATGTGAAGATGAAAAACTTTTTTTGTTAGTTGATAAACCGCATGATGGTAAGTGGGCAACGCATCCATAAAAGTGTCGAACTTGTGTGCCAGGCTCAGATCACTCGTGTACCTACTCCCTATTCAGAGGTCTTGATGAAGGTACCTGATACTATTATTTATTCTGGGGTTAGTAAGCTAAACCTTTCTTATCAAAACATATCACACACAGAAAAAGGTAAAACGATAGTACTTTTGAAAACTACGTCATCTTACATCACTAGATTTCCAACACGTTTAAGCATAATTTAAAGCATCAGATATTATCGATGGAGGATGGCGCTAATTATTTCGTCCTCGTTATCACTTATCAGTGCTGCCCCGCTAATAGCACCATGCACCAGCCACCTCGTGACCAGCTCACTCGGAGATGCACGAACTGCTCAGATAACGGAGATATCAAAAACCTTAATTTCCTTATAAGCACTGGCTGTTAACTTAACTTACATATGTACAACTGAACATACAATGCATAAATGAGTTAATGAAATAAAGGCTGAATGAATGAATGAATGAATGAACAATTTAATGAATGAAATTATCATTTAATTATTTAATATTATTATATATTATTTAATAACTATAAAATGCTACGTAATCATTGTAATAGACAATGCCGCGATGCTAAGAGGCGTTATTTTCACACCTCTCTTCACAACCGAAGCACTTCAGAGGCCTGGAAGTTTCTGAGATCTGTCGGTATTGGCAAAAATTCAATTACTACACTTAATGGCATGGACCTAGACGCTCTAAATGATTACTTTTCTCTACCCCCCATTACATTGATCACTCCTATCAAAGATAACACCTTAAGCTACATAAAGAGTTTGCCTATATTTAATCCTTCTTTTTCATTTAAAACTATTACTGAGGTAGACGTCAGGGTAGCTATCCTTTCAATCTCTTCTTCAGCTGTTGGTTGTGATAAACTATGCTCCAAAATGATTAAATTGATCCTTCCTTTTCTACTGCCTATTTTAACTCACATATTTAACTATTCCTTATTTTCTAGCAGTTTTCCTCTTGCTTGGAAAAAAGCAAATATCATTCCTCTTCCTAAAGATTCAAACCCCACTTCTCCGTCAAATTTCCGTCCTATATCTATTCTTCCATTTCTTTCCAAAGTTCTAGAGTACATTGTTCACAAGCAACTTTCTATTTTCTTATATAGTAATGATCTGATAAGCCCTCAGCAATCTGGTTTTCGTCCCGGTTTCAGTACATCTTCAGCGCTTATTAACGTAACTGATGATATACGCTGGGCCATGGATAATAAATCTTTAACTATTCTTGTTCTCTTAGATTTCAGCAACGCATTTAATTCAATTGACTTTGATGTCCTTCTCAGTATTTTACGATCTCTAAATATCTCCTCTTCTGCCGTAGCATGGTTTAATTCTTACCTTCGCGACCGATCGCAGCGTATTCAGGTAAATGATATCTTTTCAAACTGGAGCAATCTTGTCGCCGGCGTTCCTCAAGGTGGTGTTCTCTCTCCTCTTCTCTTCTCAATTTTCATTAACTCTGTAACGAAAGTAATTTCTTCAAAATTTCATTTATATGCAGATGATTTACAAATATATCGCCATTTTAATATACAAGATGCAGATTCAGCGATTTCCTATATTAACGAAGATTTAAACTGCATTAATAAATGGGCTGAATCTTTTGGCTTACTTGTAAATCCAGTAAAATCGAAAGCCTTAATCATCGGCAGTAAACGGATTCGGTCAAGACTTGACATTACTACACTCCCTCCTGTTGCATTGGGTGGCAAACAAATCGCTTACACAGATGTGGCAAAGAACTTAGGTGTCATCTTTGACTCAAATCTTTCTTGGAATGCCAACATTAGTGACATCAGTCGTAAGGTACATTTCTCAATGCATTCACTGAAACGGCTCCAACATTTCTTACCGTTTGCAACAAAGATCTCGCTTGCTCAGACCCTTATTCAGCCCATCATCGATTACGCAGATGTATGTTGCCCGGATGCTACGGAGGAAAATTTAAATAAATTAGAGCGACTGCAGAATCTTTGCATTCGCTTTATTTTTGGTCTAAAAAAACGTGATCATGTATCTCAGGCCCGCAGGGAATTGCAGTGGCTACCCATACGCCAGCGTAGAAACTATAGAATTCTTTGTTTACTCTTCAAAACTCTTTTCAATCCCTATTCTCCTCCTTATCTACGTTCACGCTTTACACCTGTTTACGTCGATGATTCTTCCTGCAGGTCTCACAGACGTGGTCTGCTTCAGATACCACCCCATAAAACTGACTTTTTTTCTTATTCGTATACTGTTCTTTCCGCCAAACTTTGGAATTCTTTACCACCTGAAATTCGGAATTGCAAAAAACTAGGACTATTTAAGAAAAGTGTAAAAGAGCATTATCTCAATCATACATAATTTATTATTATTCTTATTATTATTATAATTTTGTTCGTCTCCATCTATATATTCTAAAAATATATTATAAATGTTTGTTTAACTATTTATAGTTTAATTTAAATATGTATATTATATAGGTATATATTAGTTTATTATATTTTATTTTATTATATGTAGGTATATGTATTTATGTATATTTCTATGTGTATGTTTATTATGTGTTAACGATATGTGTATCAACGCTAAATTATTGTTTGTTTAGTGTTTTATTCAATTTTTAATTTTATGTATTATGGCCGTAGGTTTCAATTTTTTCAGTATCGGGTCTGCTGGAAGAGATTCCTCCATGGAATAAGCTGTACCTTTGTATCTACCTTTTAATTTTCTCACTGTTCTAAGTTTCTTTTTGTTGTACATAAATTGTTAAATAAATAAATAAATTGATATTATTTATTGTACACACAAAATTAGCAATTATAGAAATATAACAGGAGAATAAAACCAATTTAAAAATAAAACGTGGTCATAAACACTATCTATTTATAACTACAGATAAATAAAATTGGAGTGTCCGTTTGTAATATTAAAATAACCATTTTCTATTAAATGCATAATATGGATGTCAACACGGTACTTATACAAAAATAACATTTTTTACAAGTTTTGTCTGTCTGTCTGTTTGTTACGGCTAATCTCTAAAACGGCTAGGCTGATTTTGACGGGACTTTCACTGGCAGATAGCTGATGCTATAAGGAGTAATTTAGGCCACAAAAATAATCATCATCACTATAGATACGGCTATAAATTTAAGTTAACGCGGGCGAAGCTGCGGGCAATTTGATGATGATTAGTACGTATGTAGTATACTGGTGAAATATTTTATACAATCCAATAAGTAGTTTTGAAGATAAACTTGTACATCCAAACTAACAAACATTATCCATTTGTACCACATAGATTGTACACCCTCAACTAGACGATTTTTGTACATTGGCCGGTCGTACTTAGATGCGAGAGGCGGGAGTTCTACCGTCTTGGCATTCATTGGAAGAGGCCTATGTCCAGTGGATGGAAAAGGCTGATGATGATGATTGAACATTATCCTTATTATACAAAAAATCAAAACTGAAAAGCAACTAGAAATTCTTGGTAGATGAAACTGGTTTAAAATTGTAGTTTTTATTGCATAAACATTGTTTTGCGAACCTATAAATATTATATTATATTTTATATAATATATTATTTTAGTAATCGTGATATCATTTTATAAGGAAAATAAATTTGAATAACTAAAAACACTTGCCCGTCAATAGCCCAGGACTCGTTAATTCGAACCTGAAAACTCCCAAAATTTCACTAGTTGTTTGAACCACAGAGCCTATCTAAAGCCTATCTAGAGCCTATTACGTACGTAGTGTCAAAGGCGGGCAACACTTGAGGGTCGGGGATTCAAATCAGACATTTTTATAAATATTGACTATAACAGCCAGCTGGTTGTTTGGTCAGACTACTGAACACCTTACGAATCGGTCGCGGGTTCGAATCCCGCCAAATGCAGATAATTTGTATAATGATAGATGTCTGCACCGAGTCATGGATGTGTATTTGAAAAAAATTAAACATACAAACTTACACGGGGCTAGGTTAACGTGATGTAATTGTCCTAACTACTACAAATACTATCAGCATGTCCATTGTCATTCATTTTATCGACCCCAAAAACCCGAAACATCGGAGTAAATTAAGAAATCCATTAATATTATAAATCTTTTGAAACCGAGGTATAAATAAGACCCATGTCGGAGTTATCTCCCCAGTAGACCATCAAGTCCGGTAGCTTAATATATTCGAGTCCAATAAGTACAAATAAACGTATCGCTCAAACGAAGCCGCCTTTAGATTACTTTGTACTTATAATTACTAATAACTTTCACTCAAAGTGATAATTAACTTATTATATTGTTGTCTTTTTTTTTACTGACACTAACAGGCTTTTTTAAGATACAGCTTATGATACTTCGTAAAAATTGTGTACGGCTGGTAAGGTAAGATGACTGCAGGTTCAAGTTACGGTCGCGGGTTCGAATCCCGCCAAGTGCATTTGTTTGAAATAGCCTGTACGGGTTATAGATGTGTATATTATTATTATGCGGCGGCGATGGCCTTGTGGGTACGGGGCTCGGCCTCTTGAGTGACAGCCAAGAGGTCCGGGTTCAATCCCTACCCCCTCCCCTGTGATACCTAGAAATGGGTTTTCCTAAATTTCTACGTGCACCTGAACATAAGTCCATCGCTTGCTCACCGGTGAAGGAAAACATCGTGAGGAAACCTGCATACCTGATGAGATTAAAAGTCTTTGAAGGTGTGTGAAGTTCACCAACCCGCATTGGGCCAGCGCATCGGTGAACTATGGCCCAAAACCCTCCTCGCCTGGTTGATATTTATTTATTTATTTATTATATTATTATAGCATGTACATTTATTTTTATTTCCGTTCCTATTATATATTTTCATCATGAACTTTGTACAAAGGAGAGGTCTCAGAGTGGGTTAAAAAGAGATTATAATTTATTGGAGTTGACTTATAAATAGATTGAAGTAGAATTGTGAATCACAGACTAAAGAATAATATTGTAATAAAATAATTAATTGTTTCATTAGAATATTTTGTACGTTCTTATTTTAGATTGTGAATATTATGTACAGGTATCATATTGTGTTAATAAAGTTTCTTTTAATTTATAGTTTGAAGTGAAATTTAAAATAGAATAGGAATTAATTACAGAAATATAAAAATTTATTAGTTTTTCTTACTACGAAATTATAATAAAATTTTGTGTAATGTGATAAAAATAAAAAAATTAAGCGTATTGTTAATAATAAATTAAAACTATTTTTAGACATATTAAATAGTCTGGATTGCTATACATATTAAATATAATCAAAACTTTTGCAAAATTAAATACTTATGTATTTATAATTTGTGTTTTTAGTACAATTTAATGTCTTTGAATGATCGAAAGTAACTATAAAATCATTAAAAAGGGATGTTCCCTACGCTGCTATACCTATTTCACAGAGCTTCATATCTCGATGTTGTCTGCGAATTCGAATGCCTTACCGTTTGCATCACTATTTTTTTCCATAACGCTGGGAAATGCTCTGAGGCATCCCGCTGGGGAGTGGGTCGCCCCAGGCGGGTATGTGGGGTTCGCTGCGCCCGAAAGATGGTAAGTGGACGCAGCTCTGCCAACTAAAACCCGGCGAGTGCCACCGATGCCGCCTTTGGTGAGGTGCCCCGGATCCAATGAGCAAATAGTGCACCTCGATGGCTAGTCAGTCCCTCAGGCGACCTATGCGACCTTCACTCACAACGTCGGGATAATACAATGGGGTGAGTTTCCCATCCTCACCCCTTGCCTCCTTTTTTTTTTTTTTTCGTTCTTTCACGCCGGGAAATGCTCTGAGGCATCCCGTGGGGGAGTGGGTATGTGGGACTCGCTGCGACCGACAGCTGGTAAGTGGACGCAGCTCTACCCACTAAAACCCGGCGAGTGCCACAATGCCGCCTTGGTGAGGTGCCCCGGATCTGTTTAGCTAACAGGACACCTCGACGGCTAGTCAGTCCCGCAAGGGACCAACGTCACCTCCACAGAGGGGTTGTCCCGCACCACAGAACCCCCTCCCAACGTCGGGACAGTAAAAATGGGGTGAGGTTCCCATCCTCACCCCTTGCCCCCCTGCTCTTTTGTCCCCTCTTCTTATAAGAGGGGTACAAAGAGCCCCCTCGGCTCAATTCCCTTCGCCCAAGGTGTTGGGCTCACCCTAGGCTACTGAGCCCCACCGCTACGTCAAGGCCTGAACCATGGTGTGCACCGTTTGCATCACTAGCAGAGCCTCGTTAACACGGCATTACGACAAGGTTAAATAATGCTTTAACATCTAATACATAATAATTTTCTATGCATTTATAAGAAATCATGAGATGTTACCGAAAGTTTAAAACAACAACGCCATCAGGCTCCATTTCTGATGGACACAAAAATTCAAAACATCCAATAAATATAGTGACACAATTTGAAAAAGGCCGACACCACGAGACCGACATCTTAATTGAACGATAAGTAGAGAGTTAGTGATTTATACCTCCTAAACATAAGCCCTTTGTCGGCGAGCTTATCCAACTTATATGGCTTCCGCTCTTCCCGCCTTTTTGTTTTTTTTAATGCAAAATGCAATGATACTTATACAGATTATATTGTTTCATGTATTTAGTTTTTATTGTTGGTTGTGAATTATATGCGAAGTTCTAGTCACGATCTGGCCGTGACCAGAACGAAACATTGATACGTAAAATATCTGCTTACGAATGTAATTAGAATGATTATTAATTTTTACTATCACATTTCACTTTGCTTGTTACCACTCATCAAGTGAATTTCTTGTTCGTTTGCCTGACCAACTAACATACAAAATTAATTGTAAGGTGACTATGATCAAATAGGAATATTTTAATCACCGGTGGAAGCGCTGTGCCGCGCTCCCGGCTGCATGGGTACCACCATCTTGCTTGTTTCTCCCGTGAAACAGCTTTGCTGTGTTTCGGAGAGAAGGGCAATACAGGCAGTGTAATTACTGGCACCGAGACTTAACATCTTATGTCTCAGGATAGGCAATACATAAATGAGTTGCCTGGGCTCGTTCCAGGTATACTAGGTTATGTTCATGGGCGACGTCGACCACTTACCATCAGGTGGTACGTTTACCAGTTTGCCTATCCAACTAACATAAAAAAAAAAAAAAAAAAAAACAATTTTTATGTCATGATTGTTATATACTAAATTAACTATATTCTAAATAGTCTATACTATTTGCTAATATTATAAATAAAGAGGTAATGTTTGATTTAGGGTGTGGTTTTTAAAGCTTTTTTTTAAATTATTTCACGAGTATAATGTGTAACTACTGACATAATCATCAACATTCTGTGTAATGCTGTAACTCAACTTATTTAAAACAAAACTGAGAGCAACCTAGTATTTTATAGTCTAAATTTAAACATAATGCTGTACAAATGTACCCTGAATCTATATACTTCTGTAAGTCTAAATTAGTGCGGACGTAGCCACGGACAATAGCTAGTGTTCTTAAACATAGACATAAAACCATGCTGTATAAACGCACCCCAAATAATGTATAAGCGTGTGAGACGCGGTGATGAATTGTCGTGTACCGACCGCCATTAGGGGCTGATAAGGAGGCATTTAACTCAATCCGCGGCGTACGCCTCCGCTGGACCCGCTCTTATACAGCATGATGACAAATAATATGTTCATACAAAAGTATGTTACTAAAGTCTCTGACATTGACAAATACTCGAGGAAGCTAAAGTTGAAGAAGAAGATGTTGTAATAGTTCATAAATTGTTTTTTTTGTCTGGTGTTCATTGGAAAACGCATTTACCAGGTACACAATAAGAATGATAATGTGACATATTATGATATTTTTACGCTTATTTTAATATATTTATGCGTATCATAAAATACAAATTAAAAATAGACCGAATGAAGCTTAATTACTCAATGTATAATATTTTTTAGTGTTACTAGATTACCAATTAAATTAAGTAATATATTAAATTGTTTGCTTTTATAGAGAAAGATAGATTTTTCTGAGGTATAACACTCGAGTTTATGTCGCGATAACGTCTTATAAATCTATGAAAGCCGGCTACACGAACGATAAAGCACGTTCCGCCTGAGCAGACCGTGCAAGCGAGAGCTCGGAACAAGCGATAGAGAGGCACGATTGGCCTTAGCGGTCGGCTTGTGACGCATTATGACGCATTATCAAGTAAAATTATCCTCCGTGAACCAACTTTACAGACAACAGGTAGGTTTTTTTTAAATAAGAAATATTATTTTAAATCTTTTAGACTAATAAAGTTCCTCAAATACATCCATCGATCACAATCGAATACTTACAACCTATTCAAAAATAAATAATATCATGTATGCCATTTAAAATATATTGATTACTTACAAGTACACCCTGTACTTGCGGGGTATGCGTGCGCGCACCGCGTCCCGTCCGGTAGCTAACGAGAGGGATATCCGTCAATCAATTTCGGCTTTCTGGAATTTTTCAACTTTTCCAAAATACAAAAAAAAAAATATTAAGATCCAGATTAGTTCCGAGATAACATGTCAAGCCTTGAAATAATATTTCTTGCTTAATAATACTTCTTTGTACTAAACGTATATTTTTAATATTTATTAATACAGGATTTGTCATTCAAGTACTTAGGTATTAGCCGTCTTGGCGTTCATTGAGAGAGGCCGTAGATGATGATGATCGGAGATATCTAGTAACAGTCAGTAGCAGGCAGATACTGAGGATGGTGTAGTATTTATGGTATTAAATCTATACTAATATTATAAAGCTGAAGAGTTTGTTTGTTTGTTTGAACGTGCTAATCTCAGGAACTACTGGTCCGATTTGAAAAATTCTTTCAGTGTTAGACAGCCCATTTATCGTGGAAGGCTATATAACATCACGCTGTGACATATAGGAGTTGACTAACGCGGGCGAAGCTGCAGGCAACAGCTAGTGTTTAGTAAAGCTTATCGCACGTAAGCTTAGAGATTTGTCAAACTTAAAGTTTATAGAGAGAAATGTACGAGATTCTATTCGTGTATTTATTTATTTAACAAATAGATTACCTGAATTAAATCATTTCACATATAAACATTTTTATAACAAACAAAATATTAAACAGATATAAAACAGATCATAATACCAGGCAATCATTCATAAAGTGATGAAAAATGGAATGTAATCTTTAATTAAATTACCGTCGTATTTTGACCTGTACTATTATTTCTGCTTGGAAGAATTTGAACCGACACTATTCTTATCAATGTGATAACGCTTAAATTGAAAACACACTAGGACCCCTGTCGGTGAATAAAGAAATTATCTACATCTACACACAAATGAAACAACCAATCCAATACTCAAAACAAATCTCATACTAGCTGTCGCCTTGGATTTGTGAATATTATTTTCAAGGCTTTATTTTGTGACGTACACTGATGACGTACCATTAAACTGTGAAAGATTTTTTGTCATCGAATACTGCTTTTTCTAACTAAAGTTACCGATATCACGCGAAGATTTAGCTCGTTGAAGTGGCAGTGGGCTGATCACACTGAGGTGAACGGATGGCCGATGGGCCAATAAGGTTCAAGAGTGGAGGCCGCGTTCGGGTAGACAAAGTGTTGGTTCGCCATTAACGAAGTGGGAAGACGATCTCCGTACAATTGGATGCGAGTGAGAGGAATCGGTCGTCTTGGCGTTCTTTGAGGGAGGCCTATGTTCAGCAGTGGACGGATAAAGGCTGATGATGATGATGATGACTGCTTTTTCAAAGGTCCTACTACTATAGCCTACATCCAAGCTCATTCTCGCTAAAATTAATTCAAATTGATTGTAATAAAAGCTTTATTAAATCTTATATTATCACTTTTGACTGACACAAATTGAAAAAGCTTTATGTGTGCCTTAATGGTATGGTACCAAACAGCACTTCGGTTGACTCAACATCAATAAGACATTTCTTTCTTTCTTGTATCTGTGGCTGCCCTCTTGATGACCATCAAATGGTAGCATCTCCTGTAAACAATAATGTGGCCTGGACTGGCTTCTTTGTGGCAGAATCCAGTAACACCTTAATACAAGTAACAAGTGCCTCAATAATAATAGGTACTTACAAGAGCATGTGTACAAGTTGCCTCCGCCTCAAAAAAGCCTCCAACCGCTTGCGTGTCGTTCTCTCACTTGTCTAGGGGTCAAGTTGGAGCACCAGCTGTCTGAGGGTCAGTCAGGAGTCCTCTAGTCCAAGTGGACCCAGGATACCAGATCCAGGTTACAAAACACAAATTCTCAGTGCCACTGCGAGCCTGCGCTTCACCTGTAAATGTGTGTGTGGGTGCGTGAGTGTGTCTGTGTGTGTGCGTGTATGTGTGTGTTAGTGTGAGTGTGTGTGTGTATGTGTGTGATACGGTGTTATCAGTGCCACGGCCGGTGCGCCGTGTAATGAGCCTGCGCATCGGCCTGGGACCCTTCGGACGTTCAACTCGCTGACCCAACTCTTAATCTTATTAGAATTATCACCTTCCGAGTATTTTTAAGGAATTATTTTAAATGGACTTTCCGCTTAACGGGACTTTTTGTAAGTTTATTAAAATGTTGACAGGTACTCATATTACGTAATGTTAAATACATACACAAATAACAGTATTCCTTGGTGTTTGTTTATTAGTAGGGGGCAAACGGACAGTCGGTTCACCTGATGGTAAGTGTTCTACGTCTTTAGTAATCTCAGTCTAAGCAAGTCCTGTAAAAGTTAAAACAAAAACATATTTTTTGTATTATTATAGTCAGAGAACTGAAAAGCCTGAGCAAATTATAAAGAGATGCAGTCTCATACCTTTGGGCAATAGTCGAGATAAAATAGATGGCGCTGCATTTATTTTTTAACATCACAAGTTTGATGGCATCCGTGGGGGGCAACAAATTGCAAAAAAGTAAAATATCTTTTAAAATAGGAAAAAATAGAAAACCTAACAAATGAAGTAAATATTTGTCATGAATTTTTTTTATTAGAATAGCTCGTACATTAATTTGTCTAATGGGTAAAATATAAATTTAGGTTATCCTATTGGAAGCATCAAGCATGTTACAATTTGGTTTTTGCTGTAGATGGCGTTGATTATTGTAAATCAAAGTATTCATTTAAGTATAATTAAAGTAGAAATCATAAAGGTCAAAAATTTACTATTAATGTTTGATTGTATGGTAAGATTTGACGGATTAAAAAATAAAATTAGATTATAATTTTCCTGACGCACAATTCTTTTTGTGGATTTTTCGACTAATTTTATATGTTTTCGTTAAGAAAAAAAAGTATTCTGTCTGTCACTTTGTTTATCAGAAAAAGACAAATCTGTCCACTAGTTATCGTTATGTAACTTACAGAATCTGGAGGCCATGCAGACAAAGTCGCCGACAGTAACTAGCAAAATACCTCACATTGACCAATGTGATGGGCGTTGTGATGCTAAAAAATGAAGAAGCAAATTTCGATTTCATACCAATTTAGAACATTAAATTACATCGCTGCGTCATTTTTGGAGCAGGTGCAGAGATACACATCTGAGATGGAGATTAAGGTAATATAGTGTCAGGGTCACCAGGTGCATATTTGGCTTTTAAAGGCAAGTACGTTAAATATGTGGGGATTTGGCAACCCTGGCCATATGGATATTCAAAAAAATGATATAAACATTATTACGAAAAAAATATTTCTTTTTTAGTAGTACATACATGGATTTTTTTCTAAGAATATTTAGAATTAGACACTTTTTCTATTCATTGACTGCAACGAAAACGTGGTAACATAACATTTATAAGAATAAAATTATTAAGAATAAAAGTAATACGTACATCAATAAAGTTACCAAAGCTTAAATAATTTCGCCCAGAGATGTCGCTGGTGGTTCTGTTTTGTAGCATCATGATTATCAGATGCCCGACAATTGCTAGTTCTATATTCTCAAAAGGACTCATTCTATCTGATGACCAACCCGACGCCAGGAGGCCGTGTGGTCGCAGACTGCACGTTTGGCGGGGGGCAACCCCCCACTTTTACAAACCAAAAGTGAGCCAAATGGGCTCACACTAATCCGATCTACCTCATGATTGTTATTAATCATTATAACCCATCTCATTTAATAATCAATAAATATTTTTCAAGGCAGTTCATGTGTTACTCCCTCGAAGTATTTTATTCATAATCGATATATCGGTAGATATAGTTTCTTTCCGATGTCTTTAGTAACAAAACATGCAACATAGGCTTAAAATCCCTTAGATTCGAACTGAAGACCTCTGTACTAGCACTCAATCACTAAACGCAAAAGGTTATTTGTGCAGTAAAAATACTGGCCACAAGTGAATTTTAAGTGTTTTTCATAAATATTCACATGTTTATAGACCACAAAACTAACAGTACCTCACTACGGTATAATCACATTAAGATCTTTAAATATCGATTTTGTTATCGAATTCTATTCAAGATATCGATAAACGATAGACATAACGATTCTGATATCTCGATATGTTAATATAGTGATAAGACTGATTATTTTAACACGATGCATTTACGAGGCTAAAAGAAAACAAGTGGAAATACAAATTCACCGGTAGGAGAGAAGCGCTATGTGTGGCTTGTCCATCTCCCACCGTCTCTCTACCAAGAATCTGTGTTTTTGAAAGAAGATAAGATGGGCAGTATAATTATTTAAATTTTTCTTGGTAGTTTAATAGACAAACGGACCGAAGATATTAAGTATCTGCATCGCCAATGAAAACTAGTTTACCTGGAACTAGCCCAGACAACTCATTCACGTATTACCTACCCTGAGACATAAGATGTTAAGTCTCTGTACGAGTAATTATACTGCCTGTCCTACTCTTTTCTCCGAAACACAGCAAAACTGTTTTACGGGAGAAACAAGCGTGTGCGGTACCACCTCTCACCGCCAAAACAACTGGGACCATTTTGAAACGTAAGATGGTAGGTCTCGTGGCCAGTAGTTATACTGCCTGTACTGCCGTTCTTTCTTAAACTCAGTAAAGCAGTTTGACTGATTCCATCAGACCTACAATCTTACCTCTCAGAGACACAGATGAGTCCTGTAGCACATTAAATACTAGTTCTTGAACTCGTTTGTATGGGCGACGTTCACCAGCTCGTTTCAGACCTGTCGACTTGTCAACCGTGATATAATATACACATTTTTATCGAAATCCTTAACATTTCATTGTCAAACGACCATTTTTAAATCGTAGAAACAAGAAAAGGTCATAATATATATAACTAGGCCACTTTGCTCATCATTCGTTTTTAAATGTTAATGTGTATATTAACATAATATAAACGCCGTCGGCCGGTGTTTATAATGTATGTCGTATGTGTTAACGATCTTCATAAATTGGGAGATCGATTTAATGTAAGTCAAGGCTTTTGTGGTGGTCTAGTGGGTTGGAACGGAAGAGGTTTCGGTGAGTAGATATACCCCTAAAACTAAGGGTTTTAAATTTCTTCGTTAAGCTATAATTATCTTCTGGTCAAGAAAATATACAATATGATAAGATTTTTTGAAGTTTTTTTTTTAAGCTGAAGTTGATGAAGTCCGCAAGTAAACATGGGCAATCCTCCTTTTTGTTTGTTGAATTGAAAAAACGGGCAGACCGAAGTGGTCAACGTCACCCATGAACATAAACTAGTTTAGCTGAGACTAGCCGGCCAGGCAACTTATGTTCATTTCATTACCATCTTCCGTAGGTACTCCGGAATAAGATAATGTCTCGGTACCAGCAATTATACTCTCCTCTAGCTTCTCTAGCTTCGCCAATGTTAACTTGCTTATAGATGGCAAGTTGGTTTTCCTCCCCACCATGGTTTGATGTGGCGGTGGGGCTCAGTAGCCTAAGGTGTGCCCAGCACCTTGGGCGAAGCTAATTGAGTCGAGGGGGTTCTTTGTACCCCTATTATAAGAAGAGGGGACAAAAGAACAGGGGGCAAGGGGCGAAGACGGGAACCTCACCCCATTGTACTATCCCGACGTTGGAAGGGGTTGTTCTGTGGTACGGGGCAACCCCTCTGTGGAGGTGGCGTCGGTCCCTTGCGGGACTGACTAGCCGTCGAGGTGCCCTGTTTGTTTATTAGATCCGACGCACCTCACCAAAGGCGGCATTGGTGACACACGCCGGGTTTTAGTGGGTAGAGCTGCGTCCACTTACCAGCTTTCGGACGCAGTGAGTCCCACATACCCTATCCCGCGTGGGGAGACCCACTCCCCCGCGGTATGCCTCAGAGCATTTCCCGGCGTTAAAGAAAAAGGACGGTATCCACGCAGGTGGACGGACACAGCGTACGGGGTTTCCGAAGAACGAGGTTCGAATCCTGTGAAATAATTTATATAATAGGTACATGGGGGTGCCCCAATACATATTAATATATTAAATTGATTGCATTCATTTAACGCTATTAATGTTCATATTTATTATCATAAAAGTGGCAAAGATTTTTATCTTTGTTTGTGTTTCTTCTAAATATTGACTGTCTGTATGTGTGTGTGTATATATAAGTATAGATTTTACATTAAGGCTTTCTATATTTTAATAGCGAATGAGTAGTACTTATAGTAGAAAATATTAGATCCTGATTATGAACGTATTTCGAATAAACTAAATATATTTGTGTTACTTATTTACAAGATTTCTGTCGCAGTTTCTCCTTTTTATACGGTCAATATTTTGGATAGGTACGTATGAATAACTTCCTCATTTTGATTGATTATATTGTTCAATCCACAATGAAATAAAATTAATATTTCGTATACATTCCTTAAATATTTGAATGAGAATAAGACCAAAAAGAAAGAACAGGTCCGACAATTCCGCGAGCCGAAAAAGGGAACAAATAACAGCCTCGATAACAACACTCGAGAATCGATTTGGAGAGTAACCATTTAATTATTTTATCGATAATCTCGCATCCAGTGGCCGGTAACACAACAAGAGGAGCGAAGGTAATCGTCGCTTAGCCGACGGTAGCCGCGGGCGGTTGCTCGATTTTATCGCGCTCATAACAGACTCGATTTATAAGTATCGATTATACGCCGGTCATTTGGCGCGTTTCTGCTCGATAGCTACAATTTCATTTTTTATCCCATCACTAATTAGCGGGTTGGACTAGTGATGTGCGAACGAATTGTTTGCGTTGCAAGTGATAATCATTGTTCTGTCTAGTTGTTCAATAATCATTTTTTATGGTGTGTTGGTACAAATAATTCCTTTTCAAACTGTTTCTTGGTTTCATTCTTGTAGTTAAGTTTTCATTGTTCATTCACTGATAATAATTATAAATGAAAGATCAAGAATTAAGTATGGGTATCCTTAAGACTTCCTCTCCCCTGAGGAGCATAGTCTAGTTTTAGTCAAATATATATCTGAATTTCAATTATTAAAAATTAAAAATTAAAAAAATTGGTTGTCTGTAAAGTCGATTTAGTGAACGTGACAACGTCATAAGAAAATGGAACGCCTCACAGCGAGGTAACACCGCATGCGTCATGTTTTTTCGTTCTTGCAGCCGGCTCCATCGAATTATAAGACGTTGTCACGTCAAAAATGTTTAAAGTATCAGAAAACAAAATCATGTTATACCACAATTCCTAATTTCACTCCAAAACTAAACATCAAAAATGGTCTCAACTATCATATTGTATACTATGTGAAGAAAGTCAATATTATTTATAAGTTTATTTTGTAAAAAATAAGCTTAGTGTTAATTAAAAGTAAAATTACACCTAAAGACGAGAAGTAATAAAATTAAAAAATACTGAACCTTAAGACAATAATTAATTAAATAAAAAGGCCACTCCTATATTGTCTATATTTTACTTTGCACAACAATTAAACGGTGGAAATAAATAGTTAGATTATAGTGTAATTATTACCCATCAGAATATTCTCTTTAAGGTGACTTCCCATGGTGTGCATTAATGACGAGCCGCTGAAGAAATGTAATAGCGCAGAAGTACCTATACGTTGGTACGTATAGGTACTCCTGCTCCTTCTTCATCCAATTCTTTTTCATAAATTATACTACTAAAAATATCTAAATAGACAACAGCACCTGAGTACCCGTGAATAAATAGGAGTCCCCGCACTCAAATTATGGTAACATACTTTAAAATAAATAATACCCTTGAAAACTTGATCTTCTTAATTTTAGTTGAAAAAGTTTAGAATGATAATAATAGATGAAACTAGTAAATTTATATATAACCATAGCCTTGCTTTACTCGTGCAATATAGCAGACCGTGGACAGTGTCAATGAAATCATGCACCGTGGGAAGCCACGAGATACAGGCTCTCGTTAAGATTAATATTTAAAAGGGATTCAATTAAATTTTGACATGTATACGATGTAAAGTAGGCAAGATGGCGGACGCGGTGCGGGCCGTATGTCAGCGTGTTTATTGACCAGATAAGAGGCTCAGTGATTATGTGCTCACTTTTCGCGTCACGTGGGCCTCAAACACGCCGCCAGTCAAAACAAATGAAATTGTATAGGTATCAAAAACTTAAAAATAAGACCTCGTGGGTATCAACCATAAATATGAATTATAAATCAATTATTTATTATTTAGGTAAAGTTTAACTTTGAATACATTTTTGAACATTTGTCTTGCAGTGTTTTGGTAAGAAGGATAAGTAGCGAGCCTTTACCACCTTACGTCTTAGGAGAGGTAATCCATGAATGAGTTGCTTGGGATATTCCTAGGTAGCCGGCGACGCTGTCCACATGTAGAATATTTATCAGCTTACTTCCCACATAAAAAGGAGCGTTATGGTAATTTTAGGGGACAAAATTTACAAGGTTAAGAAAAAGAGATATCTAATATCACCCACCAACATTTAGTATTTTAGAAAGGTACAATTTCATTAGTAGATAAATCTTATCAAAAAAAGAGTATATCATCAGTAGACTTATTATTCCTATGATATAAATCCTTCTGATCATCATGCTAAAATATACGAACACGTGCGAAAGGGGCGAGATATAAGAAACCCTTTGTGGGACCAATTACAAGAACATCTGAATGTTTAAGGTTTTTTTCTGGAAGCTTCCGTTACGCTACACAATATTGTAACAATCAAAATGTCTGGAACACTCCAGTTTACATAAATTAACCGGGTGTTGAGGTAAAAAATTTGACGACTTGTTGACATGTCATGTTTGATAAGGCGTGAAAAGAGTGACAAGAATTATGACTTCTGTTGTTTCTTCAACTGCTTTACCAAGTGACTCCCTCGTGCCGCCACCCGTCTACCAGCGCCGCCCGTCTATTAGCACCGCCCGTCTACTAGCACCGCCCGTCTACCAGCACCGCCCGTCTACCAGCACCGCCCGTCTACCAGCACCGCCCGTCTACCAGCACCGCCCGTCTACCAGCACCACCCGTCTATCAGCACCGCCCGTCTACCAGCACTGCCCGTCTACCAGCACCGCCCGTCTACCAGCACCGCCCGTCTACCAGAACCGCCCGTCTACCAGCACCGCCCGTCTACCAGCGCCACTCGTCTACCAGCACCGCCCGTCTACCAGCACCGCCCGTCTACCAGCACCGCCTGTCTATCAACACCCCCGTCCTGCTTATTTCCACCATGAAGCAAATTTAATGCGTTCCGAAATAAAGGGCAGGAAGGGTAATTACTAGCATCGCGACTTACCAGGCCAGTAACACTTGAAGTCATCGGCGACGTTGACCACTTATCATCAGTCATAACTCGTCTGTCAGTTTGCCTATGCCATTAACATTCAAAAATACTGTAAGGGTTGTTTATCCCTTTGCCAATTTAACATATAAAAAATGACATTTTTATCTCATATCATTATAGCCAAAGCCAAGCCGCAGTAAAATCTAGTATGTTAAGATAATCTTACGAAACTGATGAATTCACCAAGTTAGATTATATTACCTTCACATAAATAACAGGTCGATGATACTTAACGTTTTATTGATAATAAATTGATTTTTATGTGTTTGCGTTTCCATGCTTCATGAGATATAAATATATGATAATTATGTGTTGTCTCTTAATACAATATAATGTACAATTGATTCACCACGACACTATTGTGATGGCCTTTTTAAAAGATAAATAAATATATTTAGTATAGAAAAACTGTTGAAAGAAAAAACATTGTTTTTAAGAAATGTAATTTTAAAAACATCGTTCTTTTTTTTTACAAACTATGAAGCTTATACTAGCAAATAATAGATGGTTCTGTCTGATTTTAAATTTCTCATACGTTTCGGAAAAAAATATCGTATATGGAGTATTTATAGGTTACATAACATAATAACAGCACACATACATAATTAACACATTAAACAAGATATAGAAAATATGTAGAATTGGCATTATTAAAATAATATGGGCTTTTAATTTATTAAATCTCTCTTAGACTATAAAAACTGTTATGCGGAGGAACTTATCGACTACTAGGGACGTGCAATACAAAAGAACCACAATTTTTAGAACCCATGGATCTATACGGACATGACATCAGCGTGATGATAATTATCTGAAAAATAAAATTCAAGCTACGGTTTTACGAACGTAAAAAATGGTAACTGTTTCACCGATTTTTTTGCGTTGCTATTGTTTCTTTTTTACACGAAAATAAGTGACAGATATGAGTCAGTTTTTTGGCAACCCTTCACTCGTATTTATTTTGGTCCTTCCACAATATGGTCACTAAAGGACCGCCAAACAAATGTTTTTGTTGCATATCTGTTACAGTTTGTAGATATTTCCTTATTGCAGTCATGTAATTGACTGTACCGATTGAGCTTAAAGGCCATCAGGCCGAAAAGTCTAGCCCTTCCGAAAAAAAAGTCATGTAATATTTTATTAAAAACCGTTTTCTTTGATCTTTATTCAAATACCTTTAAACATATTTTTATAGCCTGGTATGTATAAGCGACCCTCGACCTTGTTTGTATTACTTGAGTGGAACTACTTTTAGGAATTAAAAGAATATATTTAAAAGACATTACTATTTACTAACTAAATTATACTATTATATAATATTTATTTATTTATTTGCAGTATTTTTTTTACAATAATTATTATACACTAAATTATCCGGGATTAAATCACAGATGACAATAATTATTTGGAAATGAAGTAATATGTATATAACTATAATATAGTATGTATAAAAATAATATATAAAAATAATTGATTCAAACTTTTTTAGATAAAAATAATATTTCTAGAGTACATAATATGGATAACTTAAAAATATAATAAAAATAACTTCTAAAATAAAAATCCTTAATAGTGTAATATAATCGCATTTCACTGGTGGTATTCAAACCCGCGACCTCTGGTAACGGCCACTGTTGACCACTAAGCTAGTGGGAGCCATCATTGTGACATAAGTTCCATTATTTCAAACATAATACAAACAGCAGTCGTAACGCTCAAAGTGATCAGTTTTTTGCAGGTAATGAAGGCCTTTACTTTTTTTAAAAAAACTGACCACAGTAAAACAGCACAAAAGCAGTAAAAATATCCAATCCAATACGTTTACAGTAAATTAGTTTTTAGTAAAAACAAAAAAAAACAATGAATTTACAGTAAACTAGTTCAGTTTTTGGTAAAACAACAAAAAACATAAAACAAATTTCGTGACACAAAAAAAATCTATAACGGTCTAATTTTTTACGTTTTACGAGCAACCCTTTCAAAAATTCCGTTAGATCCAAACAAAGCTCGCCGATAGATTATGCAAAAATCGAACTCTTCCTTTTGATATCAGTTCCCATGACGCTTATAAAGGTCTAACGGCAATCGATATTCACAAAGATGACACCTTGTTTGAATATTCACTTTTCCCATGAATCCTTTCAAGGATACGGATAGGGATAGGCAAATTCGATTATCTCCCGGAGTTCTCACGTACATCCCAATCTTTAATAATAAATCTTTGCATATGTACCCTAAGAAAAAAACGCTATTAAAAAACAGCTATCTCTCGACCCCACGGTGCACAAAAGACAGACCCAAATTATAAGCAAGGTGACAAGTGCGCCCCTTTCGCGCTGGGTACCTTTGCAACTTTTTCTATACCTGTAACCCTTGTGGGACAGTTTATTTGCATTTTTTTTATATTGTTCCCATTCAAATAGTATCTTAACCCCATTCAGTAATGTCAGGGGTTAGGTTACACTTAATATTCAAAAAGGGCAGGTACATTTCTCTTAATATTCCAGCATAAATTATAGTCAGGTACATTTGTATCGTGCACCGCGAGGGGTCTGACGTAAATCACACTTCGATCTATTGAAATGTGGATCTTATTTTTAGAAAATAAGATCTATAATGATGAAACTTTATGTTGGTATTTTGATTTTTGGTTGGTGTTCAAATTGCATCCACGGCGTTGTACTTCCTGAATGGTTTAACCCGTTTCCTTTGTGAGAATTTATGCAAAAAAGTTTTACGCATCCTATTTTTTTATTCAATAAAATTTAGGGTCTATGCATATTATGCAAATGCGTGCATAAATTTTGAATCACAGGTAAATTAGAAAGGACTTTTATCCTTTGGAATATGGTGCTGTTTCGCGTGCAGTTTTTTTCGATTTGGTGTATTAGTGTATGCAATTTTTTTGATAGAAATACAGTTGAGGTTATTTTTTTCTCGTACCGTTACTCGTGGTTTGATTGTGTCGGTGACATATGAACCGGGCGGGTATTAGAATATGTTATTACTTCCTTTACGGTTTGAGGAAACGGTTGAGGCCGTTACGTGCCACCTTTGGCTTCTACTTTTGGTCCTCGTACTTTGATTACATTATTGCTTTTTACTTTTTTGGTCACCCATGTTTTAGGATGTAGTCTATTTTGAATGGTGGGAATATCAATGATTTTATATAAAGGGACCATGCCAGTGGTCTTGTCAAATAATAAAAAAGTTACTTTTGGTGAAAACTGGAGCCAGTCTTCGTTTTTTAGTATAAAAAACAAATATTCTCCAATAATAAAGCTATTTGTATGAGATTTTTTTTTTCGGAATGATCTATGCTAATGCCCCAAAGGCCCTAATGCTTCATCGGATTAGTGTGAACCGATTTGGCTCATTTATGGTTTATTATTAGTGGGGGTTGCCCCCCGCCAAACGTGTAGTCATCGACCACACGGCCTCCTGGCGTCGTATTAGTAAAAAATTGTGTGGTTCAAGGAATATTTTTATACTTATAGATGAAAGGCCGGCGAGGTAACTGCCAGCCCTCCGTTGTAGCGGGCGGGTGTCTATGGCTGTCGATGATCATGTCTGGATTAGGGAGGGGTCCCCCCTCCCCACCCTCTCGAGCGAGAGAGAAGAGCACTCGCTCATTTCTTTTATGAATAAAACGTAATAAATATATTTTAATTTTATAGATAGATATGCAAAGGATTTGGCGTTTTCTAAACCTTTCGTTTCTATAATTGTATTAATTATTAAAATACGGCAAAATTTAATGGTTGCATTATTATATTATTTCACAAAATTTCTTTCTTAATTTTTTTCTTTCCGGTATTTAAGTCATATTTAACAAAAACTGTACATTTAATGTTGCGCAAGTGCACTTGGCATTAAATTTGCTAAAATAATTAGAATGGATTTTAATGCGCTCACAGTTATTTATTAAAAGGCTTCCTCTGAAACATAAAACCAACACCTAATAAGAAAGACTTTTAGTACCATTATTGCAACGAAAACTCATAATTATCATAAAACCTTAAAAATGGCTTTACGACCCGTAAATAAAATAAAAAAGTTTAGTGGAAATTCTAATTGATCACATTTTTTTGTGTGATGAACATCAGTGGTACCTACTACATGACTGCTGTCATCATCATATCACCATCATCAACCTTTCATTGTCATCATCATTATGACCCTGTTCCCGTTCACTACGACTTACGCTTTAATGAACACCAAGACGGACGACCAACACCACATTCTCATCAGCTATAAACATATTTTCAACTAGCGGGTGCCCGCGACTTCGTCTGGCCAAGATTAGATTTTAGAAATTTCACACAATATCTTTATAAATTATAGCCTATGTGATATTCTATGTGATATCTATATATATATATATATATATATATATATATATATACTAATTATTCTGTGACATTAGTAGGATGCTGATGCTTCGAAACTTTTTCGCGTATTTAAGTCATTATCTTTATATATATATATAATTCCTCTGTACGTGTATATGTCACTGAACACCACCTAAGCGGCTGGACCAATCTTGATGATTTTTTTGTGTGTGTTCAAGTAGATTCAAGAATGGTTTAGATTCACAAAAAAAATGTACAGGACAACGTCTGTCGGTGCAACTAGTAATATATAAGAATTTTGAAAGAAACATTTACCCAGAAGTGGATGTATGTAGGCTAGATTTATATGATGATAATGATTAAATTACTAATTGATGTAGGCATTAAATTGTAAAAGAAAGAAATCAATTTATATTACCAAAGGAAATGAGTGTTTTACATTCGATCAAGATATTGTTTTACGATCGCACAAGAATGCGTTTTGTGGGGATTGACAAATTTTTCCCATATAATTCTTATAATTTTACGACTAACCCAATTTGCTTTTTAACACAAAACATCACTAATAACATCACTCAAATAAACAAACATCAGGGCCCGTTATACAAAAAAAAAACAAAACGTCGGCACGGTTGAGGGGCTTGCGCAAAAAATCTTTTTTTTTTGTCAAAAGAAATAACCGATCCCTTTTTGCGCCTGCCCATTGTCTCCGAGCTATTGTCTTGGCAATTTGAAATACTTTTATGCTTTCCGGATGACAATAATGTTTTGGCTTATTTTTTTAAATGACTATTATTTAGCGAATTTATAGTTTTAGTTCGTTTTTTCTTTGGACAGACGGTAGCCGATATTAAAAGGCTATTTGTACGCGGATGTTCCAAAATTTTAATAAATATATTAAGATTCCACGATTGTGTATTTTATGGAATGAAAGAGCATCGAAATAGAAAGTAATAAGATTCATAGGCCGTGGCGATACCGTGTTAAAGCGTCATCAACGTTCAATACCTATTATATATTTAGGCAAATATTTTTATTTTCTTTTTTTGGAAAAAAACTTTTTTCGGAAAAACTAATTTACACATGTTTTGGGGCTGTTACATATTGTTTGCTATGTTGACGCTAATTTCACCCATTACAATTAAGCTACATTCTTGCGGATTTTTTCTCAGATTTTTACGATTTTTTTCATTTCCGACGCTTCAGGTAAGTACTCTATATTATAAACAATGGGCATTCTTTCACACTATCTTAGTGTAGTGTAATAACTGGATAATCTTCTAAATGATAAAATTAGACGTATGTTTTTATTCACATTTTTAAATTATATCAGCTTGAGCTTTTTATCTATAAAATAAACAACTTTATGTAGTCAAGTCATTGTACAATGTATTAATTTTATCTTGGCAGGAAATTATTTTTGTACATGATATAATGTTTCGATATTTATTTTTATTTTTGAAGAGGTAAATGTTAACCCAAAACGGTGAATAAAGAATAACAGTTATAATGATTGTTTATTATTCCTTAAAAATATATTTATATATGGAAATTGTTAATTTTTACTACATATTTTATCGTCGTTAGAGAGCGTGACTTATAGGTAATATTGTTATATTTTTTATAAAATATTTTTTTTTTTAACGAAACCTGAATTTTTGTCCTTATTATTTATTTTATTTAAACCATTTTGATAAGACTAATATATTTCTTTATACTAAATAAATTACTTAAATGACTTATTATGGTACCTATCTTTAACGATATTATTTGAAAATATTTATCAGGCGAAAACCACGTTTTCGTGTCATCGATATGTATTGCCATTTTTTTTTAAATCGCGGGATCGGAACCTGCTATTGGGACAATTAGAAAGCTATTACTAAGCAGACGCTATTAAATTGGTACATAAAGTTCATCAACCTGCGTGAACTAGCGTGATACCTCGCCTGATTTCGAGGACCCAACAGAGGGACGTAGGTATTGGTAATCCAACTATGAATAATAATAGTTTAGTCTTTATTCGAATCTGCCAGGTGTTGCACTCTAACATAAGATATATCGAGAAATTATTCAAATGGATCATTCAAATTATCTTTTTGTTGAAATTAAATTATCCGGGCCCAGCGTTTACCATAATAATAGATGTATTGATTTGAACAAATATTGATTTATCTATTGTAGCAGCTGTTTTTTTTTATTTTTTACAGTGACAAGGATAAAAAGGTTAACATACAGTGTGACTAGCTGTGTCCTGCGGTATTCCATGTGGATTCCATGAGTCCAAACTTCTATCAATTTGGTTGGAAACCCCTGGTGGTAAGCAGACTGAGGTATAATCCTTAGTAAGTAACGGTTGTCTATCCTGAGATGGTTATAATAATTTCGCTACCTAGCAGTCGTTTTGGGACACAAACAATTTTCTTGACATAGAAAAGAAGCATCAGACAAATCGTAGCACGACGAAAGTACATCTTCTTAGCGGTCTACACAACACAAACACAAGTTCTCGCTCTTCCCCACCATGGTTCAGCCATTGACGTTCAGTAGCCTAGGGGGAGCCGCTGCACCTTGGTTTTTTTTTTTTTTTTTTTCGGATGGATCTATGCTAATGGCCCGAAGGCCCTAATGCTTCAACGGATTGGTGTGAGCCCATTCGGCTCACTTTTGATTGGGGGGTTGCCCCCCGCCTACCGTGCAGTCTGCGACCACACGGCCTCCTGGCGTCGGTTGTGAGCACCTTGGGCGAAGCTAATTGAGCCTCAGGGGGCTTTTTTACCGGGCGAGGACGGGGACCTCACCTCATTGTACTGTCCCGGTGTTGGGAGGGGTTGTTCTGTGTTGCAGGACAACCCCTCTGTGGAGGTGGCGTTGGTTGACTAGCCGTCGAGGTGCCCTGTTTGCTCTTTAGATCCGGGGCACCTCACCAAAGGTGGCATTGGTGGCACTCGCCAGGTTTTAGTGGGTAGAGCTGCGTCTACTTCCCACCTTTCGCGCGTAGCGAATCCCACATACCCGTATGGGGAGACTCACTCCCCCGCGGGATGCCTCAGAGCATTTCCCGGCGTTAACCGCGGGGGAGTGAGTCTCCCCACACGGGTATGTGGGACTCGCTGCGCCCGAAAGTTGGTAGACGGCGCGCACTAAAACACGGCGAGTGCCACCAATGCCGTACAATGGGGTGAGGTTCCGATCCTCGCTTCTTGTCCCCCTGCTTTTCTCTTCTCATAAGAGGGGTAGAAACAAAGAGCAGTCCCCTCGGTTCAATTTGGTTCAAAGGTGCTGAGTTCACCTTAGGCTACTGAGCCCCACCGCCACGTAGTGGCTTGAACCGTGATGTCATCTTAACACCGGCCTACGTTATCGTCGTGTGATTGTCAGAATAGAGAGAAAGGGAGAAAGAGAGAGAGAGATAGAGAGAGAGAGAGAGAAAGAGAGAGAGACAGAGAGAGAATGGTAAATACAGAGCAATAGTTCCTTTTTTGTTGTTGTCGCAGTGGAATTGCTTTGCGCATTACGCATCCAATAGTATACCTAATATTGTTAC
Organism: Helleia helle; assembly: GCA_963853865.1. Lineage (NCBI taxonomy): Eukaryota > Metazoa > Arthropoda > Insecta > Lepidoptera > Lycaenidae > Helleia > Helleia helle. Next base: position 1,327,548 of record OY971425.1, on the reverse strand, counting down.
ATTCGATTTCCTGATTAATTAGCGATAATTATGTTTCAATGCATATATTATTTAATTGTTATTCCATATATTTGTGATTGTTTAAAGACATTCAATTGAGGTCATCATAAAATGTATATAGAGTTTTGTATGTGTGTGTATATTTGTGTATGTGTATTGAAGTGGGAACATTCCTTTTGTAATCACACACAGTAAATGTTATTAAACAAGAGTAGTAATTTTGTCCCCACCCTGCTCATTTGATCATACACCCAATAACACTATTGGATGAATACGTACTGGATACACATTCAACACGTATATTTTGTAGATTTTTTTTATTAATTTCCATGACATTTAAATATACATATATACATATGTTGAGTTATTAGTAAGTATTTCAGATCGATATGTGTCATGGCCCCTTTCGGGTGTAGGCCCTCCTCCAGTTGCCCCCATTTTTTCCTGCCTCTTCCTGCCAGTTGCATCTCCTATATTTTGTAGATATTAAACGAAAATATGTTAATAATAAAATGAAACATAATAATAAAACATAAAATGAGAAAATACGTTGACACGTATTTTCTCGGCCACATATTTTACCACCTTGGGCGCTAACAATGAAGACGAAGCTTTTGAAACGGCAACAGCTGCCCTGACCCCAGGACTGTATGCAAATAGATCGATATAAATTGTATTATCGATTGTTAAAAATCACTTGTTATTTATATGGTAATTTTGGACCCCGTACGTTACGTTTGGGTACCGTGGTGGCTGGTGAAAATCCATGTGGGTTTTTTGCTGGTCACGATGAAAGTATCTACTTCATTTAAATAGACAGCTTAATGGTAAAACAGCTTTACAGGGGATGGCACGTTCGAATCCAGGCATCGAGCATATAACCGGATTGAGTAGAAATGTGAGCAAAATCAAAATCCGAAACTGGTCAGTGAATTGTCACTGACGTAATAGCAATTCAACCAACCAGTAATCTGTGTGTAAGTACCATCGACCAATCATCCATCAATTGGCATCAGTCGACCAATCAAAGAGCATAACCGGTGCAACGTGCAATTTGGCGGATTTGTTTTCATACAAAATACATAACATTTATAACATAACATACATAACATTACATAACATAACATACATACATAACTAACTAACATACATAACTTGTATATAACATTTAACAGCACGAGGGACATGGGGGGTTGTTCTGTGGTGCGGGACAACCCCTCTGTGGAAGTGGCGTCGGTTCCTTGGGGGATTGACTAGCCGTCGAGGTGCCCTGTTGCCCAACAGATCCGGGGCACCTCACCAAAGGCGGCATTGGTGGCACTTAACCCGGTTTAGTGGATAGAGGCTTACCTCTTTCGGATCTATGATTGTGGTGTGTATTGTTTTAGTTTACTTTACCTTCCTTATTTTGTTCTAATACTTTGTTACCGCTTTTCGTTTTTCGCCAGTTTTCGACTGGCTTAGTGGAACAATTATGATTTAATCCTTAAATAAAATATAGAAACAACGTTATGAAGTGAAATACGATATAAATAAATCTACTACTAGTAACAAGAGATATTTTAGGTTAAATTATATTATAGATAAGTGATTAAAGTTTATTCTAAAATTATTAATACAATATTATAATGTATTGAATATTTAACGCAGTCTGCTCCCAATAAAATGAAAAAGAGAAAGGAATTGAAAGGAGAATTCACTAAATAAATTAATTAATTCGAACCAAAATTTAAATGAATTTTAAAAATAATATTGAAGATAAAACTTGATTTTTTTCCATTTGAAATGTTATGTAAAATAATATTTTCATGTAATATGTTATATGAAATTATATTTTTTATATTTACGTCATCGGATAATCAAAAACCTTGAGGATTACAAAAAAAATGCGTCATTATTTTTTTAGAAAAAAAATCTAACGTGAAAATTATTCAAAATAGCTCCATAAAAATATAAGTGCTCTTAAGATTATAAAATACAAAAAAAGTTGCGTCACATTTTTTCTTCGCAAAAATTACGCTCATTATTTAAAATAAACAAAACTTTCTAAAAAAATCCAAAGTCACCGAAAAAAAAAATTGTGAAGCCATCGCCCGGTTCGCACTTGGTATATTTTTTACCCGCGACATTGAAGGCATTTGACCTTATTACCTTATTAGCAATGCAAAGCGACTAACGTTTCCGTCGACGTCGCCCTGCTATTGACACTCGATGATTGAGCGTATTTCACATACACCCCGTTATGTGTATTATATATTGCTATTTTTGATATATATTTTGTCCACATGCAACTATTGAAATTATGCAATATCCTTGCTCATTGGTTAATTTACCTGTTGTCAAACATAATATTATGTATTTCTTCGCGATTTTTTGCAACTTCAAAGAAGCAATGAAGTCTCCTGCTTGAAGATCTCTACAAATGAAAGAAAATACAAATTAAATAAAACTAACTACTTTTGCTAATAAATAAATATGTAGACGTTATTTAATTTTGACAAACATTTTAGACATAACAACATAATACCATTATGCAATAACCAGATCTCTTGAAAATTTCTAGACTGGAAAAGAGATAGGCTTTCTCATCACTATTATTATATGGCTTTTGAGAAATTATAGGGCGACTCTCTCCTCGCCTAAATTCGAGGAAGGGACTCGTGTATAAGGGTACGACGTGTAAGGGTCGCGTATGCTTTGCACTTGAATTAAGACATGCAACACAATACTTATAAATTTAAAACATTCTCATTTTAGTTTTCCTTTCCTTTCGAAATTCCGTTTGTCCAAATTTTAGTGTTTTGTGAACCGGATCAAATAATTTAGTGAAATTACTAAAAAAGAATTAGCATGTCACGGAACAGTGCCTCCAGTTCGTGTTCTGACTTATTCACTGTTTCATAATTTACATTAAATATACTGCACATATTAATTTAGTAAAAATATTCCTGGTATAATACAAAGAATGCTGCATTTATATCCTGGTGGGTTAGCCAAGATGGCATTCTGCAATCGTAAACGCCAGTAGAAAACTAATAAATGTATGAAAATGACATTATAGACGTGATTTAACGATGTAAAATGTCATTTCCATACATTTATTAGTTTTATTCTAGCGTTTATGATTGTAGAATGAAACTTGGCTGACCCACCTATAAGGGGATACGTGTCGTTAAATATCTGTCAATCTCGACTTTCATTCTAACATTAAACAAATATGATGTAAAATTTTTGGAAATAATTTCTCTGAAATTGGATAACTGAAGCTGAAAGTGGGTAGGACTTATACATTTTATCAGAATAGATACAAGAAAAGTAAGTATATGGACACTGAGATAATATTATATTAATTTCATTGCTGTAGAAGCGCAATTATTTGGTACTCAATTATGGTATTGTTTAAATGATTTTCCATTTTAAAAATGCACTCATCGCATAATATTTTGTGCATGATTTAAAAATATAGGTTGCGGAATATTTATATTTTGACAAATAATTATCATTACAAAAATAACTCTTTGAGTCACTAATTATTATAATAAATAAATCAATTTTGTCCGTAAGTTTACATTGTAAGATAAGAGATGGCGCTAGTGAACTGAAATAATGAACACCACACACATCTTTGCCTTACCTATTGAAGGGTCTAGATCAAAAAGGGCTAGGATGGATTGAATGATAATTGTGATAGCAATTGGGCATTAGCAAGCAGAAGACAGCAAAAAATGGGTAGGAGTCAAAGGATTAGGTCAAATAAAAAAACCATATCGATAATTTCATTGAAAGTGGTTCCTATGCCAATATAGACTTCAGATTTATCATACTGAACATCATAGTGTATACTACAATATTATAAAGCTGAAGAGTTCGTTTGTTTGAACGTGCTAATCTCAGGAACTACTGGTCCGATTTGGAAAGATATTTCAGTGTTAGATAGCCCATTTATTGAGGAAGGCTATATAATATCGCGTTGTGTCTAATAGGAGTTATGTTAAGTAAGTTAATGCGGGTGAAGCTGCGGGCAACAGCTAGTATCTAATAATTAAAAAGAACACATCCACGACTTAGTGTAACGTACTTTACACGAAAAATGATATGAATTTGTGGATTTTGTTAGTCAATTTATGAATTCCAGTGAAATGTTATTGAAATGAATGTTTAATATTCTATTGACGCTCAATTATAAATATATTAACAGTATAATAAATGAATAATTAATGTTATTTAATTAACTATTATCTGTTTGTTTTATAATTACGGAAACCTCTTTTTGATACATAATAGGAGAGAACGCCGTGTTCACACAAAAAAAAAAACACATAAAAATGTTGGACTACTAATCATGATTTGGTTTTGAAATGGAGACCCAATGCGAGTTGGGTTCCCACGGGGAGGATCTTTGTAAAATTGCAGAAACATTATTGTTCTATGGTAGGTCCGTTCTACGATAGAGCCATCTTGACGTTCATTGAATGATGTTTCGTAGAAGAAACATTTTATTACACTTAAATACACGAAGTATTTAAATAAATATATTAAGTATTTTGTCGAAACAACAAGTAACCTGTTTATCAATGAACAACTAAAAACTAGTTGTTTTATAAAAATTGCATGAATTACATTACAATATATAATTAAAACGTTATTTGATAAACACTTACGAATTATGTTCATTACGAAACAAGAAAACGATAGTCATTATCACAATAAAAAAGGAGTCTAATATTTTTTGTTCTGTAAAATGGTCCCCTGAACCCTTTTTTTCTTTAACGCCGGGAAATGCTCTGAGGCAACCCGGCGAGTGCCACCAATGCCGCCTTTGGTGAGGTGCGCCGGATCTAATGAGCAAACAGGGCACCTCGACGGCTAGTCAGTCCCCCTAGAGAACGACCTCTGAGGCTCAATGGTTAGTGGCGCTCAATCCGGAGGTAGCGGATTCGAATCCCGCCAGGGAACAAAAAAGTTTTCTCTGTTCCTGGTTCATGGATGTGTATTAAATATATGTATCATAAAATAAAAATCTTAATTATATGTATAATATAAAAGTATTAAATATATTTCCGTTGTCTGGTACCCGTAACACAAGTTCTTCGAGAACCACGGGACCAGATTGACGTGGTGTAAAAAAGCGTAGATATTATAATATTATTATATGATAATAACATGATGACGATCGTCATCGTAATATCATCAGCCCGTATCCGTTAAATGTATAATAAGGCCTGACATAAGGCCGATGGACAAACGCCTGAACACGACATCCAACGTGTTCGTGTATATTTCAATGTTGTGAAATACCAAATAAAATATAATAAAAAAATGCTAATTATCTTTGCTTACGTATTAATGCGTAATATTTAAAATTAATTACGAAAATTATTTAATTATTAGACATAAACTCGGCAGAAAAAACATTACCTGCCTGTATCTGGCTGCAGTCATAAAATACAACTAATTATTATCAGTCCTACATATTTCATAATTAAAATTTAACGAGGATTATTCTTTACGAGGTCAAATGAAAAAATAATAAGAATTGTAATTAATTTTTTTGTTTGTACTCTAAGGAAGTGACGTCATTGAAACGTCCTTTTGTTTTAACATTCGCACCGCAACCTGGTGTCTGGTAACCTGGCGACACTACAATGATAACTATTGCAATATGTACATAATATTTATCAATTACCTACTTTTTTTTTTCTTTTTTTTTATTAGGAGCTGGATACAAGTCCTTTGCCTACCTATCTTTATAATGGTTAGTGTTGCCAGGATTACAGGTGCATCCCTCCCACAAACATGCTATAAACTGACTGGAATCCAATTTTTTGGGAAAAATAATTAATTAAGAAGAATTTGTAAGAGGTAGCCCTGCTGCTTTGCATCCGAATCGGGCCAGCACGACCTGGGTGGTAACTCTCGCTCACATAACACCGGCGTCAAGTGATAGCTATGTTGTCGCGTTTCGTGCGGTTTGTGAGTTTCCGGTGGCCCATTGGGGGATAGAGTAAAAGAGGGCAACGCCTCACACTGATGAAAAAAAACGTAGCGCGGATCACCTGACCCGCGCGTTGATGATTTCCAAAAACGAGTTTTATGTATTATAATAACAATTAAAAATTAATGATTTTCAGCTTTCTTTTTCAATTTCTTTCTTTCTTATCACTTCGTTGTGAGATTTCACTTTAGTAAATATCATGATTATAATTACGTCAATGGAATAGATTTTGTTTTGACAGACAGACAGACGGACGGACAGACAGACGGAGAGACAGACGGACAGACAGACGGACAGACAGACAGACAGACGGACGGACAGACGGACGGACAGACAGACGGACAGACAGACGGACAGACAGACAGACAGACGGACGGACAGACAGACGGACAGACGGACGGACAGACAGACGGACAGACAGACGGAGAGACAGACAGACGGACAGAGAGACGGACAGACAGACAGACAGACGGATGGACAGACGGACGGACAGACGGACGGACAGCAGAGTGATACTATAAGGGTTTCGATTTGTGGATAGGACCTACATTCAACAGTTACGAAGGTTCGATAACATTCGACTCATTTTGTTTCTCCTACACAGTATTGAAGACTCAACAGCCGGTATGATTCTCAATACATCCTTCATACCTGGTGCTATTTTCGTCACATTGTCATTTCAACTCCGAATCGCAGCGCGTTCCTTCACGCATACATATTCAACGTTTATTGTCTCACTCTATTGTAAGTGTAACCACATTACCATGACCCCCCCAACGACTTACAAATTTGAAGTTGACGAATGGAGACAGGTCTGCAATAACTGGACGTTCTACAAAAGAACTGTAATGTGGATGACATGGTAACAGCGTATATAATAAGGACTAATGCTTCTGGTATTAAAATTACACCATCTTGTGTGGGAGTAACATCCCGTGAGCCCTGGAAGAATAGAATTCAACAAAACTAGGAGGTAGTAAGAAATCTGGCAGATGAGTCACCTGATAGTAAGTGGTCGATGTCGCCCATGAACATAACCTAGTTTACCTGGAACTAGCCCAGGCAACTTGTTTATATGTTGTCTATCCTGAGACATAAGATGTTAAGTCTCGGTGCCAGTTATTACACTGTCAGTCCTGCCCTTCTCTCCTAAACATAGCAAATCTGTTTCACGGAAGAAATAGGCTGGGTGGCGGTACCTAAGTAGACAAGAATACGGCACAACGCAACCCTCAGCAAAACCAACAAAGGAACAAAAGTTTAAATGATCATGTGTTTAACAACTACACCTATAACTTTAGTTTATCAAGCCAAAAACTAGCCCTACGTTATGTAAGAGCTCTCAAATGCCATTTTGGTGGTTTGTCGTATATCTATCACATAGCTCTCACATCACATCTTTTTTTTTGTGCTTTTTTTTCTTTAACGCAGGAAAATACTCTGAGGCATCCCGCGGGGGAGTGGGACTCGCTGCGCCCGACAGCTGGTAAGTGGACGCAGCTCTACCCACTAAAAACCGGCGTGTGCCACCAATGCCGCCTTTGGTGAGGTGCCCCGGATCTAATGAGCAAACAGGGCAACTCGACGGCTAGTCAGTCCCCCAAGGGACCGACGCCACCTCCACAGAGGGATTGTCCCGCACCACAGAACAACCCCTCCCAACGTCGGGACAGTACAATGGGGTGAGGTTCCCATCCTCGCCCCTTGCTCCCTGCTCTTTTGTCCCCTCTTCTTATAAGAGGGGTACAAATAGCCCCCTCGGCTGAATTAGCTTCGCCCAAGGTGCTGGGCTCACCCTCGGCTACTGAGCCCCACCGCCACGTCAAGGCCTTAACCATGATGGGGCTCGCTATCGCATCAGATCTAATTATGGTCTCCAGATTCACATCTTGAGAACATTATTTTCCAAAAACGATAATTTAGTAATATTTTAATTCTATAAACCAATTTTAATATTTATAAATAAATTTAGCATGCCTAGATCTATATATATCAGTTCAATACTAGATCTAGGCTTCTCCCAATATTGCCCAACTTATTTAATGAAGCATAGTAAAATTCTTCCACTTTTAAATCTGGTGTCACATCTGACCCCTCAAACTTTAGACCGATTTCAGTACTCCCAACACTTAGTAAAATTTTTGAAAAGATCGTTCTTAATCAAATTTTAGTTTTTTTTAACAAACATCAGTTGCTCCATCATCATCATCAGTCAGCAGTATTCAGTTATAATTAGATATTATGATATGAACCTAACAAATTATTAAAATAATTTACTTCAAAACATCTTTATTGTGTCTTCACTCACATTTAACCATTTTTATTATTCATTGTTTCAAGTTTGATGCTTGTATTACCGTTTTTGTGATATAGCAAAAACATACACACAATATATTATAAATATATGTATATCACGTAAATTAATGTAAGTACCTTTATTTTTTGTATATCGTATATTTTTTAAGAATGTTTTCCTGTGTACAATAAAAAATAACAAAAACTTATATTTTTATTTAAATTTAAGGCAGAAATTAATTGGATTTTATTTAAAGTAATAAATAATGTATTTACTATAATTATGTATTTTATTAAGGCGAAATCTATTATAATTGTATTAAAGAAATAGTTGTCTATTGACTGTATAAATTTAGGCAGTATAAAAATGCCAATTGCGGTCTTAGGGGAATTCTACCAGTATACTTTGTGAAGGGCGTTACTCTGCCGAAATATATTGTGATCGAGAAGATTTCATTGTTTTAATCTGAGATTCCTGCTGAGAGTCGTTACATAATATCTGTATACCTACTGGTAAGATTATCCTCTCATACATCAGCCTTTAACTCCTGCAAATGACATAATATTCTTTCCTAAAAGAATAATACTAGGTACTTTCGAATAAAATGAATGAATTACCAAATAATCAATCTGTATGTAATCGTCAAAAATATAATTCTATCTAATGGTATATTAATAAACAAAAGGCCGATATGATTTACACGTTGCATACGATCTGCATGTTTAAATAAATTTGTGTACATTACAATAATTTTAATAAATTACAAAAATTCTAAAGTTCAACAAACTATACTTTGCTATCAATTGCAGAAAAAACTAGTTAGTGTAATTAGAGGCGGCACATGAAATTCATTTTAATTAGCATAATAAGTACCGGAGTGCGGTGATATAAACACTAATTTACTATCTAATTAAAAACAGATATTTTTGTTGTACTGTGACGTCACAAGGAGCAAGGGTTCGTTACGTCATTAGAAATTATTTTCGTAAGAATAAATTTAAAAAACATTGTGATTTGAAAGATATAAACCGAAAGTATGAGGTAGTGCCATGCTGCTTTGTAGACGAATTTGACCGGCACGACCGGGGTGCTACCTCTCGCTCACATAATACCAGCGTCTAGTGACAGATATGCTGTCACGTTTCGTGCGGTTTGTGAGTTTCCGGTGGCCCATTGGTGAATGAATGAAATGACTAATGAAAAATGAAATGAATTGAAAATGAGAGCAACGCATCAGCATGACTTTTAGTTGTGCGGATATCTATAGGTGTTGGTAGTCACTATAAGGCTCCGATTTCTCAGTTTCCTCCTTATAAAACTAAGAAAAAGTAGCACTTGATAGACCTGCGAGGAGTTATTAAAAAAATGGTTCACATAATATTGTTTGCTAATGTGTAGTACGCAAACTTCACTCCTTATAATGATTGAACTTTTTATGGATTTATCGCGGCTTTTTAGGTTTTTTTTCAACTATAGTCACAAGAAGATTATATTTGATATTGTTAGTGTTAAAAAAATGGTAAGCCACTATAAAATCCTTAAAATTTTTAGTATGAGAGCTTTGGTACCAATATTTTTTTTGTTGGATTTTTGTTTTTTTTTGGTTGCCTCCTTATCATATAAAAGTCGGACTGTAAAGTCGGTTTACTGACGATAGTTGAACGTGACAACGTCATAAGAAAATGGAACGCCTCAGAGCGAGGTAACGCCGCATGCATCATGTTTTTTCGTTCGTGCAGCCGGCTACATCGAATTATAAGACGTTGTCACGTCAAAAAAATATTATATAAATAAATATTAATAATCTGTAAACTTTATAATATTCAATTCAAACGCTTCACATCAAACATTGTTTATGTAATTATACTTTTATATAATTATACTTTGTATTGAGAATGATTTGTTTCAAACTATTAATTGAACAAAACGCGAGCAGCGCCAGTAATAAGGGCGATAGTGTTACTCGCGTACCTACTCGAAATAATTACTTTAATTAAGACATGTTGGATGGTAAGCCGTCGCGTTGAGGTCAAAAATTGTTTAGGGTAATGTAGTTAATCGAAAAAGAAGTTTGTGTATTACATAGCCGGATTGAAATGGGAGCAATCTGTCCACGGACGGGTAAAGGCCTGAATGAACACGAATAAATAATTTTGCATTAAACAATATTTTATAAACACTCATTTACAATCTACAACATCACCTTTTTTAGATTAGACTAGATTGCCCGCAGCTTCGCCCGCGTTAACTTACTTAACTCCTGTGTGTGCGGGTGGGAGAGAAGCGCTGTGCGGCGTTCCCGGCTGCATGGGCACCACCATCTTGCTTGTTTCTCCCGTGAAACAGCTTTGCTGTGTTCGAAGAGAAGTGCAAGACAGGCAGTGTAATTACTGGATCCGAGACTTAACATCTTATGTCTCAGGATAGGCAACACATAAATGAGTTGCATGGGCTCGTTCCAGGTATACTAGTTTATGTTCATGGGCGACTTCGACAGTACCACCAGGTGGTACATTTGCCAGTTTGCCTATCCAACTAACATTAAAAAAAACTCCTATTAGTCACAGCGTGATGTTATATAGCCTTTCTCGATAAATGGGCACATGGGCATCTAACACTGAAATAATTTTTCAAATCGGACCAGTAGTTCCTGAGATTAGCGCGTTCAAATAAACAAACTCTTCTGCTTTATAATATTACTATAGATACATCTTATCCACAGCAACGCGTGGCCAGGTCTGCTAGTCTAAAACAAATAACTACATAATATATTCAATGTTACTTAATATTGTGCTTTCTCTCCCTTAAGGTGTTTTAAGTGTTTTTTTCTCTACCGTCAGCGTTACGATTTTTTTTAATTTGCAGTCTTCTGCATATTCTGCGTCAATACCTACAAATAAAAAATAAGACTCCATAAAGAACGCTCATAATGAATGGGACACAATACCCGTGCCAACTGGGATACACGTAGCAGACATCAATCATCGTGCCAATGACCTCTGATGATGTCAACCAATATGGCTGACAATGATATGGCGCCAAAAGTACGCCATTGATTTGACTTTGTACTTTACGGCTTCACGGGCTTGTAATCAGTAAATCTTGGCGTTCATAGAAAGAGGCCAGTGTATTGTGAATAAAAAAGCTAGCAAATGTCAATAACCGAGTTCATGATCAATAGAAATCTTTACATCGTGCCGCAGGCTGTCACGGCATCTGAGTCAATTTTATTGCAAAGACGCGCAAGTATATAGCGAATGTGAAAGTCGAAGCATTGAATTCGTCAACAGACAGACAATTACTTGATGAATAAAAGATGCGATCTCTATGCGCGTCGGCCAGAGTTGAATGTTGAACTACGTCTAAGTGCAGTTTTTTATGTTAGTTGGATAGGCAAACTGGCAAACGTGCCACCTGATGGTAAGTGGTCGACGTCGCCCATGAACATAAACTAGTTTACCTGGAACGAGCCCAGGCAACTCATCTATGTGTTGCCTATCCAGAGACATAAGATGTTAAGTAAGAGCTTTGCTGTGAGCACAGCAGACGGGAGAAACAAGCCATGGTGGTACCCATGCAGCCGGGAGCGCGGCACAGCGCTTCCCTCCCACCGGTAAAGATACTTGGAGTACTTGGAGTGGAGTCTGATGATGATGAGATACTGTCTGGCTAGACCATAGACTATGTAATGGCTTTTCGTACTTGATACTTTTCTGAGATAAAATAATGAAAAAATATGATATATACCACTAGTCTCGTACACACAATAATTACAAGTTGTGAATCTACGTTACAAGATAACTGTCAATGGTCGATCATTACATGCTTTCTTCACGTGTTTGCTTTTTTGCTTTTTTACTATCAAATTGTGGTTTACTGTTTGTTGTGCCAACATTAAACACATCCACACAATGGTTCAAGTCTTGTCGTGGCGGCCAAAACTGTTATTTTGGTATATACACCGTGTAAACCATCCCTTATATTATGCATTCAATAAAAAGCTTATTAAAAAATTAACTTTATATTAAAAAAGACACTTTTTGAATTCGTTAATACGGCAAAATATGAAGCGCAAGATAAACATGGTGATGGTGATACCTACCATCGAAAGCACCGACTGCCTAGTGGAGGTACCGCGAGGGTAGGGGTTCAAATCCAAAAGGATTTTCGTTAAAATATGCCACGGAGAACACTTTCATTACATTGCAAATGTTTTTATATAAGGTGAATTAATTTCCGCTATCTGGTGGAGGCGGCACGAGCTGTTTCTAGTTTACCACGTGTAAAACTCATACATATTTATTTATTTAGTATACTGTGGTAGTGCGATCAAATATGCACTAAGTATTTATCTATAAAAAAATAGTGTGATAAACATTTAAAGTATTGAGGAAAATGAAATGTATCCAAAGTTTGTGAAAGATAGGTACCTATTGTGAGGGGATATCAAGATGATTATTATTTTATTTATACTAACACTAATGTAATATAATATATGTATGTTAGTCTGTAAGGTATATCTATGGGCCATAGTGCCTGAAAATAAATGATTTATTATTTATTATTATTATTATTTTACTCCGCCTTTCAAGTCTATCGTTATCATCATCATCATCATCATCAGCCTCTAACCGTTCACTGCTGAACATAGGCCTCCCACAAAGAACGCCAAGACCGATCCCTTGCCTCTCGCATCCAACACGGACCGGCCACCGCACGGAGATCGTCTTCCCACCTTTTTTTTTTTTTCGCAGGGAAATCCTTATGGATGCAGCCAGGATCTTTGGGTAGATCCTGACCCAATGTGGGACTCGCACCTGGGAGTGCCCACCCTAACTAAAACCACTGCGAGCGCCTTCAGCCGCTTCTTGAGGGTCCCGGATATGCAGGCAACAAACAGGATCACCTCAGCGACTGGCTGGCCCCGGCGAAGACCAGACTACTTCTCATAATGGGGGACTGCCCGGCCGCTACTAAGCAGTCCCGACGACGTCGTGCCATACAGACCCAGGATCCCATCCTGAGCCCGACACGAACACAGGGGCGTTACTGGAGGCGCATTAAATAACGCCTCCTACGCACCCCCGTTCGTCGCCCGCGGGAGGAGGCCTCGTCGGCCTCCTTCTGGGACATTACTGTCTCGCAGAAGGAGACCATCGCCGTCCAGGACTTATCGTCACCGAGCATCGCAGTGATGACGCTCGGCAGAGACAAGTCCCCTCCGATGACTGATGTCAGACTGTGACGCAGCGCCGCCCATCTCGGGCACACCTCAAGAGTGTGCTGGGCCGAGTCCACCGCCGCGCCACAATCGTGACACACTGTCAACGGCTCCCTGCGGGCCGTCCGGCACAGGTACTCACCAAAGCAACCACGCCCGGTGAGCACCTGTGACAGACGGAAGGTGAGGGGTTTGCGCTTACGGCGCATCCACCGCTCAAGGACCGGACGCAGAGCAATCGTTAGGTTTTTGCCATACGGCTGCTGCGCCAGGTCCTCCCCCATCTCGGCATCGTCTTCCCACCTGGTTAATGACCTGGTCGGCCATTAACCAGGTGGACACTTCGTCAACCTAAACGTGGCCTATACCACAGATAAATTTATGAAATTTGACCAAGAGATAGAATATATCACCACAAAGGACGTGAGGTATAAAAAAACATAAGACGAATTGAGAACCTCCTCTTTTTTTGAAGTCTGTTAAAAATTATCGTTATCAGCTCTTATACAACAGCTAAAGGACTTTCAGCAATAGTTAGTATAGGTAATATATCTATGCACTCTGAGAGAGGTTCTTCTTTAATTATTTTTATCAATCTACACTAACATAATAAAGCAAAATCTTTAGATTTTGCACGTTGTATTTACCGGTGGGAGGGATGCCCTGTGCCCCGCTCCCGGCTGCATGGGTACCACCATCTTGCTTGTTTCTCCCGTGAGCAGCTTTGCTGTGTTTCACAGGTAAGGGCAGGACAGGCAGTGTAATTACTGGCACCAAGACATCTTATGTCTCATCGGCATACACATAAATAAGTTGACTGGGCTAGTTTCAGGTAAACTAGTTCATGGGCGACGTCAACCATTTACCATCTGCCAGTTTGCCTATCCAACTAACACAAAGAAGTCCAAAGTCTAGAACTACTTAGTCTCATTTTTCAAATGTACTTTTTATAAAACAATCTTCCTTTGCGGACTTAATACCCGTAAGAAGATTGTGTTCCAATTTTCCCATAAAATTACTTCAATTCATAAGTGTTTTTTTCCTTCAAAACCGGGCACAACCACGGGGCAGAATTAATGTGGAATAAAGACATCATTCGAGTTCACGAGTCCAAGTTAACAAGTGCCGACCTCGTTGCGCACGCGCGGAACACACAAATTTACCGAATTTACTGCTCCGCTCGAATCTCCGTAATTAAAAATATAATTACTTATCCGATGGCATAAAGCCCGTTTTGGGTTGAAAGTTTTGGCACGGTTAAACATGTTTTTAACGTAATTTTTTTATCGCCCGTGTATCATGTGAAACGGTTCTTCATTAGCTCATGATGTATTTGCTATGGTTGTATTTTTTTAATTAGACGAGCATAATAACATGTTCACTCTGTTTTGATGCGTTTATTAATCTTTATATATGACTTGTCACGCTGTCGGTCTGTGTGCTTCTAAATCTACTGAATCGATTTCAATGCACAATGAGCACAATGTGCTGTTTGGTCCAACTTGGGATAGTATAGTTTTGGATTCGATTTTGGCGCTGTTATCAGTGACAAGCCGACGTCTTTTTTTTTCTTTAACGCTGGGAAATGCTCTGAGGCATCCCTCGGGGGAGTGGGTCTCCCTACGTGGGTATGTGGGACTCACTGCGCCCATCTGGGAGTCCCCACCATCCCGCGGGTTGCTTCAGAGAATTTCCCGGCGTAAAAGAAAAAAAAAAGTTCCAGTAATTGTATCGACTGTCCTACCTTACTTTCAGTAACATAGAAAAGGATGAAATGCATGCATTGATGCAGACGGGAGCATTTATCTTACCGGTGATACCTTAAAAGGGTATTACTATCGACTAGCATATATTAAAGGTTATTTTAAACCAGTAATTATTGGGGGGTACTTTAAGCCATTCTCAAACATTTCTTTTATTAGTATCATAAACATAATTAAACATGTTATTAGCACTAATAACACGTTATCAGCACTAATAAATACACGCGCATACCATACGTTTAGCACGTTAATACAATTTATCATATCAATGCAAATTATATTAACCACGTATACATTACGCGATTAGTATGTGCGCATTATAATGTGGACGTCTTGAAGTAACGATGTATTATAATTACACAGTAAGTGTTGAATAATTATGTAGATTTATAAACAAAAGGCTCTATTATATATTGATTGATATGTGAGGGAATTTATCATTACTCTAAAAATAACAAAGGTTCCGTCGTAGTTTTCATGAGGTTCCTCAAAATCAGACAAACAGGTAGAAATTGAAGCTGGATACTATCGTAGTTATCTGAGCAGGATGAAGGTCATACGCTATACATACGCCTATTCTTAGAATGAATTCGATTTGAATTTAGTATTTTTTCCAAATTTAAACGGAAAGGATTCTAAAATATTGAAAAATTTGGGTATGGGTCTCCTCGAAATCAGACAAAGAAGAAAACAGAATTGCTAAATACTACCGAACTACAGAATACAGAAGAATTGCTAAAGGAATATTGCTTTTTTTTTATAGAAGAGGGGGCAAACGGATAGTCGGTTCACCTGATGGTAAGTGAAGAGCGACATCCACAGACACCCGCTACACCAGTGGATTAGCAGGTGCGTTGCCGGCCTTTCAGGTATGAGTATGTTCTTTTCTTGAAGCATAAAAATAAAAAAATACTAAAAGCTCTAGAATATCCGGCTTTTGATTACTTTAAAGAACAGGACAAAACATTTGCAATACTTTAGATTAACAACGGTGTTAAAGTGGCACAGACTTTGACTGTGAGCTAGCTAGATACAAATGCTTACATTTAGTGTACTTCATATGGACTGCGTATCCGCACAAGGATAAAATGTTACAAACGAAATTAAATTATTGCGGATGCTGATTTTATAAAGACTAAATATTATCCTGTCCACGTTGTGAAGTACATAATTTACTTCTCAAGTAATTGTATTGATGATGAGTTCATGATACTTCTGTACGCCATAGAAAAAATACGAAATTAATAAATGTTTAAAACAATGTTCAAAAATATACGTACAAAATTAGAATACTATGACTTGGATATTTACCCATAGTTTGATTAAATTTGTTACATAAGGATAAAGGGAATTAATTGTAAATTTAGATAAAAAATATTACCATGAAAAAAGAAATAATAATATAAAACGGTATATTATGAGTAATTTCATCTTATCAATACTTTGAGCTTTGCTAGTTATACCTATGTCCGCACCACCGCGATCCGTATGAACATCCACAGGCAATATATTTCTAAGCCCGCGAGCCGCCACCACGCAGCCTGCACAAACGATCCTCGATATTTACTACCCACTTGTATAATACGCCGTGTATTGCTTCATCCAAATTATCGACAAATTAGGACAGAATACAGGTACGTTTGTTTATCCGTCTAGGCTGGATGTATCAGATGTCCAGCTATCCGGCTAGGCAGGATCAAAGTTTGACGAAACCAATAACTTATTTAACCTTGAAAAGTTTGAGATAACACAAGTTGAGGTTTGAGAGCTTTAGCTTTAGGGTATGTGGGACTAACTGCCGCCTTTGGTGAGGTGCCCCGCATCTCTTGAGCAACAGGGCACCTCGGCGGCTAATCAGTCCCCCAAGGGACTGACGCCACCTCCACAGCGAGGCTGTACCGCACCGCAGACATCAGGACAGTGCACGGGGGTGAGGTTCCCATCCTGGCCCCTTATCCCCCCTTCTCTTTTGTCCCCTCTTCTTATTAAAGAGATACAAAGAGCAGCTCCCTCGGTTCAATTTCCTTCGCCCAAAGTGCTGGGTTCACCTCAGGCTACTGAGCCCCACCGCCACGACAAGGCTTGAACCATGGTGGGGAACCAATTTAAGATCTTGCCTCAAAAAACAAAAATTAATAAAGTAGCTGTACTAATTTTAACACACATTTCCTTATTGACAAAATATCCTTTCTACGAATCCTTCTTGAATGTGCGAGTGAAGCTGTGAGCAATAACTAGTATACAACTAAGTTGTGGATCGTTAGCTGGCAAGGACAAGTGAGCATGGCGGCGACATTCTCGCCTCGGAACCACTCCTCAAGGCGACCGACTCACAAACTATTTGTTTGCTAGTTATCTCAACAGGAAGAAAACTTATTGATTTAAAATTTGGGCCAGTGATGTCATGTTTAGGAAAAGTGATAAAATGTCAATGTCACTTTGACGTAAGGCCATCCGATTAGTGTTTTGGTCGTATCGGTCGGAATTTTGTCAATATAAATTTATCCTTAAAAATGAAAGGAAGAAATAATTATGCCAATCATATTGTATCAATTAAATAAATGATGTTATCCTCAAATCAATTGCAATAATCATTGTTGAAATGTCGCAGTTATTAGTTGCGTATATCAGGGGATCAGCCGTCTTGTCGTTTACTTAATAGGGTACATCAGATATATAGGTCATACAAGTTGATGATGAATGAAAAATTATACACATTATTGGGCTCAAAACAAAAAACTTGAAAACCACGATGGACATTTTATAAAAATTAAACATGAATATAATATTACATAAAAGCTTTTGTTTCCCAAATGTATGAATGTGTGGATGTATGTTTAAAGCTCTTCCACGCAAAAACTACTGAATTAAATTTGATGAAAGTTTACAATATTAATAATATCTATTATTATTATTTATTTCTCTCGCGTACTCCAACGAGAATGGGGAGTACGCGGGTGAAACCACGGGGCGCTGCTAGTATTTTATTACTTAAATGGAAAAGAAATGTGAAACTGGAGGTGCGATAAAAATGTACAAAATAGGTAAACGTTCCTTCAATATAATATTATGGTATGGAAATATTTAAGTATATATAAAACTGTCGGTCCGTACGTCACCTAGATATGTAGCTAATGGAAATCCCTGGTTGTAAATAATGCGTCCACAATAAACACAGATTGAGACAGGTTATCGGACCATTTACATTCTATGATTTATCCTACTTTATTTAGATGGTAGTTTATGAGTTAGTTTGTTTGTTACTTACCTTATCAATAATCTGAATATACGACTTTAAAACAGGAGCTTATCAAGAAGATCTGTGAGAGTGGGATTTGGTATAGCTACAAAAATTTATAATAGATAAATGGTATCTTTACAATACACATAGGATACAATTATTTATAATAGATAAATGGTATCTTTACAATACACATAGGATACAATTATTTATAATAGATAAATGGTATCTTTATAATACACATAGGATACAATTATTTATAATAGATAAATGGTATCTTTACAATACACATAGGATACAATTATTTATTAATTTGTCGGTATGTCCGTAGTAAACAAGAATAGGTCGTAGGTTCATATAGCTAAACGTATAGACTAATAAAACGGCACTGATGAGTCTGTGTGTTTGTTTGATATATCTCCAGAAGTAGTCGGTTTTGAAAAATATTTGTGTTTGAGGGCTTTTTTATAATTTTGGAGTGAATGAAATCCCTGCACAAACAAACGAACAAAGATAAGTTGTTTATGATAGGAGATTATTAGTGGCGGGCTGATGATTATTAAATGATCTATCAGCGGCTATAAATGCGTGCTACACGTGTAATATTAATAAACTCGCTTTACACGCTTTTGTAGAGCAATAAATTAAAATATATCCATATTCAAGATCTTATTACTTAAGGAATCACAATTATTAGATAAGGTGATAGCATTACATTTAAACACTATTTCATCATCATCATTATAAACCATTGTCCATGCACTAGATATATACCTATTATAATGAACGCCAAAACGGCCGAGCCTTCCACTCACCCACCAGGGGCCACTGCACGGAGATCGTCGACCCTCCCAACTAGGGGTCGACAAACATTTTAGCTAGTTATTTACCATAGCTTGATACATTTGAAAAAGCTTTAAATTTTCATTGAAAGCAGAGTTCACCATCTTCCTTATTTCTCCCGTGAAGTTGTGCCCACTGCCACATATTTACGCAATAGTTATAGGCAATCTTCTAATGGGATTCTTGGGGCTGACAACAAAGGCTGGTCCCAACATGTTATTGTCAGGTGGCTCGTTCGCCAATTTAGCTATTTAAATAGTGTAGTAGACATTTTTTAAGTTAATCATCATCATCAGCCTCTATCTGTCCACTGCTGTCCACTTCGTCAACCTAAACGCGGCCTCCTCTTTTGAACCTTATTGGTCCATCGACCTTCCGTTCTCCTGTGTGAGTGACCAGCCCAGTTAAGTGTTTTTAAAGGTATTTTACTTAAACTGATATGATTGTACATAATTAAATTATTGTAGGATTTTGTAATTGATTGATGGTTTTATAATAAAGCGAACAACGTTACATTAAAGCTATGTTAGCCTTTATTAGCGAATAGTCTTATCTCAATCTAGACTTAGCATGACGCCACAGCACCTAGGTATCTAGGTACGAGCCATATATGGTGTTCCGGGTTTGAGACACGATATAATGGCTGTAATATGCGTTTATTTTGTATGCCATATAATAAATACCCATCTGATAGAAAATGCTTTTACAAAGGTTCCTTAGATTATTTATTTTTTATTAATTTTTTTAAACCTTTTTTCCCTTCCCCTGCATCCCGCAGGGGATTGGGTCTCCCCACGCGGGTATGTGGGACTCGCTGCGCCCGAAAGCTGGTAAGTGGACGCAGCTTTACCCACTAAAACTCGGCGAGTGCCACCAATGCCGCCTTTGGTGAGGTGCCCCGGATCTAATGAGCAAACAGGGCACCTCGATAGCTTGTCAGTCCCTCAGGGGACCGACGCCACCTCCACAGAGGGGTTTTCCCGCACCACAGAACAACCCCTCCCAACATCGGGACAGTACAATGGAGGTTCTCGTCCTCGCCCCTTGCCCCCTGCTCTTTTGTCCCCTCTTCTTATAAGGGGGGTACAAAGAGCCCCCTCGGCTGAATTAACTCCGCCCAAGGTGCTGGGCACACCTTAGGCTACTGAGCCCCACCGCCACATCAAACCATGGTGGGGAGGATACCAACTTGCCATCTATAAGCAAGTTAACATTGGCGAAGCTAGGAATTTTATAAGGTTTTGCTGGGGTGAGCTCCCTGTCAATTATTGGAGGCGCTCATCGGAAAATATGGTGAGTCCTCATCAGCCCTCATCGGTCATGTTGTGACAGGACATGCCCTGCACGCCGCAGATCCACGAATACTGATAGCTTTAAACTTTTTTGTTTGAGGTTTTTGTAATTCTATTTGTGTTGTTTTTAATTGGAGGTATATATTTTTTTGAAAAACAAAAGTAGAGTTGAGAATATAATATATTATAATATATATGTTATAAAGACTTGATGAGTTTATTTATTGAAATAAGTACTTAATTTATTGTAAGTTAAAAAACTTAGAAAAACGTAGAAAAACTTAAAAGAAGTAGATATTTCTAGTAACACCAATAATATAATTTAATTATTAGCTAAAAAGGAAAAAAAGATAGTCACGGAAATCTTTAAAAAAAGATTGATTTTTTTTATAGCATTGGAGGGCAAACGAGCAGTCGAAGCTTTTTGGCGACTATCGACAGTCATACACTTCCGCACAACCACAGATTAAGTAGATGCGTTGCCCTCCTTTTCCCTTTCCCCCCCAATGGGCCACTGGTAACACAACAATGGGTAACTATAATAAAATGATAGCGTCACGCTGTTCCCGTCACGGCATTCGAGTCAATTTCACTTCAAAGGCACGCCAATATATCTTTTATATCAAACATTATTTTAACCCGAACCACACGTGGGTAAAGTTAAAAGTGGGAATTAGTTTTAAAATTATAATAGAATATAACGCCTATAATATTATAATGTATGTATTATATAAAACAAAAGAATGCGAATATTATGTTCGAATCAGGGTTATTTACATAAACACAAAAGAAATCCTAATTTTTTCACAACATTAAAATTCTCATACTTGTATGAATAAAAAACATAAATAACAAAAGTATGGCTTGTTTAATATGATTACACATTTTTGGGCGTTATTTATTTTGAAAACTTAAGTTAAAGATAACATAAAAAAAATGTTTTGGTGATGACGTAGAAAATTAATACCACATCCACACCAATATATCAAATCCTTTCGGTTTGTCAAAGTGGGATAAAGGGGGCAACAGCGGGCAACAAAGGGGGCACCTATGCCCATTGTGCCGGGAGACAGACCCGCGATTGATGGGCCCCGGGATTACCGATAACGCCTTATTTAATTTTGATCGCATTTCGAAGCTTTGGCCGCATTAACGCTCAAAGGGTGACCGGGCTTACTCGAGTGATATATGCGCTAGCTGATCTATAGTTGGATGTTGTACAATTCACCATAATTCACAGTCATTTGGGCTCATTTTGTACATTTTATTTAAATATTATCATTGTGTATACAACTGCTCTATACTACACATAAATAAACACAAAACTATGATACATATGTATTTGTTTACAGCATATTCAAGTAGACTGCATTGCCTTTAACAACTACACGTATGATGATTATGACTATAACGATGGTGATGATTGATGATGATGATGATGATGGTGGTGGTGGTGGTAGTGGTGGAACAAATAAATAAATAACATATATAATAATATTTTTAATAATAATTCTTTTTTAAATTGGAAATATCCTTCGAGGATAAGTTAAGATTGAACTTGGAACACTTTATAAACTGTCGATGCTTGAACAGCCAGTCCGAGTGATCAGACAGGTCGTAGTCGCGGGTTCGAATCCCGCCAAGTGCGGACAAATCTATACTAATGTTATAAAGTTGAAGAGTTTGTTTGTTTGAACGAGGCAATCTCAGGAACTACTGGTCCCATTTGAAAAATTCTTTCAGTGTTAGACAGCCCATTTATCGAGGAAGGCTATAGGCTATAACATCACGCTGTGACTAACAGTAGTTAAGTTGAGTAATTTAACGTGGGAGAAGCTGCGAGCAACAGCTAGTTGTATGATAAATATCGATGTCTGCACCGAGTTATGGATAAATACAATATTGCCCTACCTGTTCCTCATAATACAAGCTCTTACGAACTAGGCTAGCCGACTAGCATGGAGCTTTTTTTTTTTTTTTTTTTTTTTGATTTCGCTGGGGAATGCGTTTAGGCATGTCCGGGGGGTCCCGGGGGTTATGTGGGACTCACTGCGCCCGAGAAGATGGTAAGGTGGACGCAGTCTCTACCCACTAAACCCCAGCGGTGTTCTCCTCGTCGTCTTGGGTGACCCGGCGCGGGAGCTGTGGACGTCCGCATCGGGCCACAACGGAATGCCATCTGGCACACTCCTCTGGAGGCAGGGGGGACGACATCCCCTCCTCCTACTCCGCTTTAGGCACCTGGAACACACAAGGGTGCCTTATAGCCCGGACCTTAAGCGCGCGCGGTGGATCCCCCGATCGACCGCGCACAGGTCCCTCACAGCGGCGCAACTGCTTGTCGCCGCCGTACTCTCCTGCGGGATGAGGCGCCAGTGCGCTCTCTCTCCCGCTCCGCCTCCTCCTTCTGTGACATCACTACCTCGCAGAAGGAGACGACCGCCTGCCATGCGCTCTCACTGTCAGTCATCGCTCGGATGACCGCAGGGAGCGACAGGTCCGCGCCCACTTCAGTGATAAGTGGCGCCCTTTCCTCTGCCCAAGCTGGGCACTCCGCCAGGGTGTGGTCTGCAGTGTCTTCACTACTGCCACAGTGATGACACCCTGGCGAGTCCTCCGCGCCTGCCACCTTCCACAGATACCTTCCGAAGCAGCCGTGCCCCGTCAGGATCTGCGCAAGGTGGAAGGTGATTATGCCATGCCGTCGGTCAACCCACTGCTCCAGGATTGGACCGACGGCCTGCACCGTGCGATGGCCCGCACTCGGCTCCTCCAGCCGCTCCTTCCATTTACGGAGCACCCACTTTCTTAGGCGCCTCCGCCAGCTCTCCTCTCTTTCAGTCTCGTCATCTTGTGAGACCTCCTCCTCCTCGGCGTCTCCTCTCCTCCTCCGCCAGGACCTCGCCAGGGCACCTGCCACCAGGTTCCATGGTGTAGTGCCCGCCAGTACGCACGCCGCCTCATACGAGGTTGTGCGGTACGCACGGACGGCCCTGACAGCCATGACTCGTTGCGGACGTCGCAACAGGGTCAAGTTCTCTGCTGTCAGAGCGGCCGCCCATATCGGCGCACCGTACAGTGCCATCGACTGCAAGACGCCCGCATATAGGCGGCGGCAGCCAGCGCTCGGCCCACCCACATTGGGGAGGAGGCGACTCAGCGCCCGCGCGGCTCCAAGCAGCTTCGGAACTAGCCGCCTGAAATGCTCCTTGAAATTCCATCTACTGTCGAGGATGAGGCCCAAGTACCTCATATTCGCCTCGACAGAGATGGAAGTTCCTCCCACCATTAAACTGGATCCGGGTGGAGGGGCTCGCCGTGGCCCGTGAAAGCATATAGCCTCACTCTTCTCCAGGGCCACTTCGAGCCCGAGGCGTCGGATCCTTGCAACAACTTGGGCGACTCCGGCTACCGCACGTATTCGTGCCTCCGAAAAGGTAGCTCCACGCGCGGTCACGATGGTGTCGTCGGCGTAACACGCGACGCCGACACCTGTTTAATTCCCGCCACGGAGGACCCAATCATACCCGATGTTCCACAGGAGCGGGCCCAGTACCGTGGAACCCTGTGGAACACCGCACTCTACTCTCTTCGTCGCCCAGCCGCCGGCCGTCGGGTACACGACGCACCTACTAGAGAGGTAATCCGCAACCAGTCTACGCAGATACGTCGGCACTCCGTGGAATCTCAGCGCCTCCAAGATTGTATCAAAGGGCAGGGTGTTGAAGGCGTTGGCGATGTCAATAGACACCGCCAAAAGCACCCCTCCGCCTTCGATCGCCTCGTCAGCGAGAGCCCTCACCCTGGCCAGAGCGTCCAGGGTGGACCTGCCCCGCCGGAAACCAAACTGGTAGGCGCTGAGATTCGGGCCTATTTCATCAAGGTGTTCGACTATACGGGTACCTGTTATCCGCTCCAGCAGCTTACCCGCATCGTCGAGCAGTACGATCGGTCGATACGCAGACGGCGAGTCGACCGGTCGCCCGTCTTTCCGGATTAGGATCAGCTTCCCCTTCTTCCACGCCGTGGGAAACCTACCTTGCGACAGACATGCGCTCATCAGGCGCTTGGTGTGCGACCGGAGTGGGCCTAGGGCCAGAACCAAGGCCCGCCCGGGAACACCATCTGGACCAGGGGCGGTATTGCGCGCCTTCAACCGCGCCAGCGCCATATCTATCTCTCCCTCTGTCACTTCCGGGATTTCCGCCTCGACGCTCGACGGCCCACTGTCAGGTGGGGCCATCGGTGGAGGCGCATGGTCTCCTCGACCGGGAAACAAGGCTGGGACTATTCTGGCCACGAGGTCGGGCTGGAGACTCTCCGTCAGGGGAGGGGCCCAGGGGCGCATCTTGTTGCGAACCAACCTGTACGGCCTCCCCCACGGATCTCGATCCAGAGTCTCCAGGAACTCGTCACAGGCTGCCTCCTTGGCACGGCCTATAGCCGTCCGCAATTCCACAGCGGCGGCCCTGTAGATGGAATAGAGCCGCCCCTCCTCCGTTTCATCCCAGCGTCGCCGTCTGCGGCTCCGGGTGTACCGGCGTCTCGCCGCAACGCACTCTCGGCGCAATTCAGCGAGCTCCTCCGACCACCAGTACACCCCTCTGCGTTGCGGGGGCCTCCGGCCAGTTCGAGGCATGGCTGCGTCACATGCCTGCGATAACGCAGCGACTAGTCGTTCGGTCTCCTCATCGACCTCCACCTCTGCCCTGTCCTCCAGAGAGTCAAGGTTCCAGGCCTGTACCAGAGCTGCCTCGAGAAGGGCTTCCTTGTCGAGCCTTTTTAGTGCCCAACGTCGCCCGCACTCGGCTTCGGAGCCACGGCTTCGGGTTGGGGCAGAGACGCTGTATCGGAACCGAATATATCGGTGGTCCGATAGCGTCTCGTCCTCGAGCACCTCCCAGCCCTGTACGCAGCGAGCTAGGGCGGCATCGGCGAACGTGACGTCGACGATGCTGCCATCCTGCTGTCTCACGCAGGTATGCCTGGATCCCACATTAAGCACCTCCAGCCCAGCCTCAACCAGCCAGTCTTCCAGAACCGCACCTCGGGCGTCAGTCGCAGGGCAACCCCAAGCCACAGATTTGGCATTGAGGTCCCCAGCGACAATCACGTGATCAAGGCGGGCTCGCCCCACCAGTGAGCCGACCTGAACCAGAAACCGTTCGAAATCAGCGAGTCTCCGGTTGGGCGAGAAGTAAGCCCCGATCACTAAAACTCTGCCAATCTCGGCCGCGACGAATCCGCGTCCCCTTTCCACTATGCCAAACGGTGGCGAGCCGTTTGTGCTGGCGATGGCCACCACACCATCCTCGTCGCCGACCCAATTTGGCGAGTTCGGGACCCGGTACGGCTCTGCCACTACAGCCACCTGCACCGACCACTCCGCCAGAGCCTGAAACAATAGGTCCTGAGCTCTGGCGCAGTGATTGAGGTTCCCCTGTAGCACTTGGGTGTATTGGTGTGCCATCACTCCAAGACCATGGAAGCCTCCTCACCCAGGACCGCGAATCTGTTTGCGGTCGGGGTTATGGGCTGAGAGAGGACACTAGGTCCCTTGCCAGCCTTTTCCGCCTGTTTTCGTCCGGCCCGGCTACGACGCGGGGCCACGCAAGCTCCACTGCCCATTTTGTGGGCGGTGGGTAGCCCCTTCTCGGAGCAGAGCGCACACTTGGGAACGGCCGCAGCACAATCCCTGGCCTTGTGCCCCGCTTCCCCACAGCGGAAGCACAATCCGCTCCGGTCTACAGCGGAGGAGCAAACCGCCGCCATGTGCCCTTGCTCTTGGCAGCGGAAGCACCTTAGTGGGCGGGCATTAAGCAGTCGGAACTGCGCCGACACCCAGCCCACCAGTAGTCTGCCCCTCTCCACAATCGCCTTTGCTGCCTGAACGGGGCACAGGACGATCGCCGCACCGAGCCC
Organism: Helleia helle; assembly: GCA_963853865.1. Taxonomy (NCBI): domain Eukaryota; kingdom Metazoa; phylum Arthropoda; class Insecta; order Lepidoptera; family Lycaenidae; genus Helleia; species Helleia helle. The sequence goes on along the minus strand of OY971425.1, from coordinate 1,300,975 downwards.
GGAGGGGCTGCGGCCGATTTCACCGGACCGCACTTGTTTCTGGGGGCAGCTTCCTGCCTCTGCCACTGCCGCTACAATGTCGGCCTTCGTGACCGAGTCGTCTAAGCCCGAGACGCGTACGCTTACACATCTGGTGGGCCTGGACACCCGGACCACGTCCTCCCCGACTACCTCCCGGATCTTTTGAGCCAGGGAGTCTGCCTTTTCTCCGGTGGCCGCGCCTGGCAGTATCAAGAGGCGGCCGCCAGTGGCTGCTTTTCTGCAGCGGAGGGGCTCTATGCCGAGGTCGTGAAGGCGGATCTCCGATTTCGCCTTCCTTATTACGTCAGCGTACGTCAGGCCCCTCTCCGCTGCGGCCGGCTGTAGCTGCAATACCACAACCGACGAATTGGGTGCTCGCAGTTTTGGCTGTCCCTTCTTCTTCGGTGATGGCGCCGCGCTTTGGCTTTTGGCCTTCTTCTTCTTGGTCTTGGTGACCTTTGTCCACCCGTTACCCAGATTGACTCCCAGCGCCACCTCCTCCTCACGTGGTGCAGCGTTGGCAGTCGCCTTCTTTTTTTCGTCTTTGCCGCCTTTTTAGGGGCGGCCGAAGCCCCTGGGTTTGCAGGCGGCATCAAAGTCGTCGCTGTCGACGGTGCCTTCTTCTTTTGTGCTTTTTTCGGAGCAGCCGAAGGCCCCGGGTGCACCGCTGGTATCGGCGATGATTCAACCGCCGCCGCCCTTCTGTCCGCTGCGAGAGGCGGGCGTAGCCGCAGCTCGGGCAGGAGCCTGGACTCCAAACCCTCGAGCCTCGCATTAAGCCGTGCGCTCGACAACGCCACCGCCTCCCGCATCGCCTTCTGTACTATTTCCTCCAGATTGGGCGTAATGGCCAGGGGCGGCGTTGCGGCCACTGCCTGCGGTTGCTGATAGGAAGTGGCGAGCTCGCTTCGGAGTGCCGCGAGCTCCTGGCGCAGTTCTGCCACTTCTGCCGACAGTCGTTTGTTTTGCGCCTCTAGCGCCCGAGTTTCGGCGGAAGACGTACGGTCCAGGAGCGCCAGTGTTGCGACCTGGATTGTCTCAGTCGCGTCCTTTAGAGCCTTCATCATGGTGCCCTTCAAGTTTTTCGACTTGTTGCGGACATCAGTGATGGTTTCCAGGGCCTTGGAAATGCTCGACCCCAGAGCGTTCGCAGTGTCCGTACTTGTCAGGTTGGGGGCCGCCTCCGACCCCGACGACTCCGACAGGCGGGACGGGCGTAGGCTTTTAGATCTGGCCTGTCCTACATTTTGGCCGGTCGTTGAGGGCCGACCTCGTCCTCTTTTAGTGGGTGGCGTCTTCCTGAACGCCCCCGCGTTTTTCCTTAGCGTTGGCTCGCTGTTTTCTTCCTCCGACGATGATAGACGGGTTCTCTTCCCCTTCAGATGAGCTGAACGCGTCGACCTCATGCTGTTAGCGGAGTCGCTCGCGTTCATCACCTCCATGTTTCCAGTTTCCAAATCACCAGATATCAAATCACATGCATCAGTTTCCGTTGGGTAAGCCAGGTCGCGAGAGTTTGAGCCCTCGAAGCAAATTGTGCCCCCCCCGTAATACGTGGGGCAGACCTCCGCCGATTCCGACGTGGTGCGGGATTCCCCCTTTCGGGGACCCGCCCGGGGACTATTTTCAAGTTGCTTTCCTTCCATTGAAAATTCTACTCATTAGGGTTGAGCAAAACCCGTAGCCATCTCAAAAACAATGGTGCGCTAACGACTGGAGACCCTCCAGCCATTCATCCCCTCGCCGCACACCTGAGCTTATCTTGGGATTGGGGTGATTTTTTAGAGAGGTTTTCTTCCTCGCGGTCCCCATCTCGGCGTGAGATGGCGACCACCACCCCCGACCCTATGGACCGGGGAGCGGCTTGGCCGGCAGTGGTCGAGACCAGCTGGCGCCCTGGATCTGATTGGTCGCCCAAGGTGCTGGATTGCACCCCAGGCTTAAGCCCCACCGCCACGACAAGGCTCAGTTCCATGGTGGGGGACTAGCATGGAGCTAGGTTAACGTGGTGTAATGGTCAATATTTATCTATTTAACCTTTATATACCATTATATTATATTCCTTGATATACCCTTACTAGTAACATGTTAATATATTTTACGATATATAAAGGTCAGCGTATCGGATGTCTCCGCTAGTCAAGCGTGTTCAACAAGGACATCATTTTATTGCGAACATTTAAATATAATAAAACTATTTCCAATGAGGACTAAAGTCAGTAAGCTTAAATACAAAGATATTATTATAGACATACAAAGTTCCATCGGAATTGCCTTATAAATAAGCTTTAAATTTAAACCAAAGTATTAAATATTGAAACTGAAGAATAAAGAGTAACTACCTAGAGTTCATTGACATATCTATACTCAAGCTGTTAAACTCAACTAGAATCTCAAAATCTCAATCTCCCTGAGACATAGTTATTAACATACATTATTATATATATTATAATACATTGTTATTAACTATAAATGTTCTAGATAAAATCGTCAGGCACATTATCTTATCGAATTCACAAACGCAAATTGTATCTCTGTATTTTTGTCTGCCATGTCATGCCTTAACTGCTGCTCAGATTTTAAAAATATTTAGCAAGAAAGTAGATGACCTATACTTAAGGAAAAGCATAAACTAACTAAAAATATCAGCATATATACATACAGTAAAAAATCTAAGTCCACATGACTGTGTAACTGCAGATTTTTTTTAACATCCAAAAAATAATAAAAAAATAAAACCCAATTATAAGTTAATAGCCGCCATCTTTAATTGCCTGGCCACAGCCATTTGGATTAAAAAAAGTTTTCGACATCTCATTAGTTAAAATTGGTTTTGTGGGCTGGCTTGGCCACATGACTAACGTCGGTCGCGGGTTCAATACGGGTGTTTGTACCGCGGTACAGAAGTGTGTTTAATTCCTATATTTATTTTTGTCTGCTATCTTATCATTTTGATCATTATCAACCGTTTTCCATCCATTTTAAGGATCCAACGCGGACCGCCCCTAGACCCCTCTCTCATATTATAGCCTGATATCTACTTAGTATTAAGCAAATAGACTTAGGTTTTAACCACAAGTTAGGCTAAAAGTCTCTTCTACGACATCTGTCCCAAAATATGTCTTTACAAGCCACCAATTTTATGGTCAACAAAAAACATCATCAATTTTATGGTCTTGTACCATAAAATTGATGTTCTTTTAATTATTATATGGATAAGTTGATGGCTCCGATTGGATGCGAGTGGCAAGGGATCGGCCATCTTGGCGTTCATTGGGGGAGGCCTATGTTTTGTAGTAGTCGGATAGAGGGTGATAATGATGGGGTTATGCCCAGATGGATAAGCTATGATTATGTTGATTATTGAAACTGAAAGATATTTCTTTGTGACTGATTAAATTCGTTTCGGATCCCAAGACAGTTTATAATTTTTGACTAGCAAGATGGAAACCAGAGGAGGCCTAACGCTTAAAAATTATTATTTATTTCTAAATAAATCAACTTAAATTCGTCAATTTTATTTCCGAATCTTCCTTCACACGAAGGTCGTTAGTACGATGTGAAGTAACCAACAATAGAACGATTTGGTGGCCAGATAACGTGACCCCCGCGGTCCCTCATATGACTTAATAACGGAGAGGTGCTTGACACCGGCCATACCATAAGCCTTTTAATTACATACCTAAATTATTAGGGACCTTATTTTTATAGTAGGTAGACAAATGGTTATAGTGACTTTAATAAATTCACCCGACAAATCATCTTTTTTTTTCTTTAACGCCGCGAAATGCTATGAGGCATCCCGCGGGTGAGTGGGTCTCCTCACGCGGGTATGTAGGACTTGCTGCGCCCGAAAGCTGGTAAGTGGACGCACCTCTACCTACTAAAACCCGGCGAGTGCCACCAATCCAAGCCTTTGGTGGGGTGCCCCGGATCTAATAAACAAACAGGGCACCTCGACGGCTAGTCAGTCCCCCGAGGGACCGACGCCACCCCCACAGAGGGTTGTCCTGCACCACAGAACAACCTCTCCCAACGTCGGAACAGTACAATGAGGTGAGGTTCCCGTCCTCGCCCCTTGTCCCCTGCTCTTTTGTCCCCTCTTCTTATAAGAGGGGTACAAAGAGCTTACGGCTCAATTAGCTTCACCCAACTGACAAATCATCCTTGCTGAACTAACCTGAGATGTAAGGAGAAAACAACATGCATTTGGGTCTTGACATCATTATCTTGACATCATTATCTCGACCTCTTAAGTATCATACTTGCTACTCATATTAAAAACGCGAAAGTTTTGTAAGAATGTATGGACGTATGGATGTATTTTTGTTATTCTTTCACGCAAAAACTACAGAATGGATAATAAACCTTTAAAATAACGTACTCCCGCGGGAAAAAATATAAAGTTAAAATATTAATATCATAAGGTAAAAAACAATAACGATCTTATAACTATTAGATTATTAAGCATCTACCATGTTTGAAAACGTTTTTTTGTGGAACTAATATTGTATGCAGTCTTTACAGGCACGCAGTCATATTATAGTATTTTATTATGTTATCGAAGACTAAATGTTGACTGCAACTTCACCCGCTAGATTCACAACCAGGGCATATGAGTAAGTAAACGGAACAGAAGCTAAGCTTCCATACAAAGCGTAAAATTGTTACCTATTGTGGTAGGGGCAAAATCTGTTTATTTACGCAAGTGGCCAGGACAATGATCATAATAATATGTTTATAGTGTATCACTCAGTGACGATACACGTATGTGGTGAAATATTTTTTTATTCGGATGAGTATTTTCAAATATCGAAACCAATACCGAAACTCACAAACATAATATTAGTATAGAAATGTACATTGTGTTGCCTCACGTTCACGTACCACGTTGGACAGCCTTCGTCACAGCGACCTCCCGAGGTGTCTTCCGACTTCATGTTTCCGTGTCTAGTTTTCCTTATAAATTCACGATTTTTGGATTATTATGACCTCAACTATATTAATAATGAACTTTAGAAAAAGAGTATCACACAAAATAAGTAAGTGCATTTTAAAATAACTTTTCAGTATTTTACTGTCAAACTGGTGTGCTGTATTTTTGAAAGAAGAGCAGAATAGTATAGACACCCCACTATTGTTCAAGCCTTGTGGGTGTTGCGGTGGGGCTCAGTAGCCTAAGGTGAACCCAGCACCTTGGGCGGAGCAAATTGAGCTGAGGGAGCTGCCCTTTATACCCCTCTAATAAGAAGAGGGGTCAAAAGAGCTGGAAGACAAGGGGCGAGGATAGAATCCTCACCAGATTGTACTGTCCCAACGTTGGGGGGGTTGTTCTGTGGTGCAGGACAACCCCTCTGTGGGGGTGGCATCGGTCCCTTGCAGGACTGACTAGCCGTCGAGGTGCCCTGTTTGTTTACTAGATCCGGGGCACCTCACCAAAGGCGGCATTGGTGGCACTCGCCGGGTTTTAGTGGGTAGAGCTGCGTTCACTTACCAGCTTTCGGGCGCAGCGAGTCCCACATACCCGCGTGGGGAGACCCACTCCCGCGGGATGCCTCAAAGCATTTCCCGGCGTTAAAGGTAAAAAAAGTTCTATGTTCAGCAGTGGAAGGATAGAGGCTGATGATGATGATGATGATGATAAGATAGAGTGTAACACGATAAGTATCCCGATTACACTTTCACTTCTCTGGTGTCCCACTCTCGTCAGCTGTTTCCTTTACCATAACATTCAAATAATTTCCATCGTTATCGCCCATCGGTTCTAAGAATAGTGCGTGTGACGAGGTAAATCCTCTCACCTAAGCCCTCGTGACAATAAACCACTGTATTTACAGATCCGAGATGTCTCCGATACCGACCATTGTACTCGAATCCACTCCGAGCATTATCGTCGCTGACCTAATCGGATCTACACTTACACTTACACAATGCTAGTCAAAGTGTAACTTACTCCACTTGAAATAGGAGCTCTGTAAGTGCAAGAGTAAAGTGGTAAGTTATAGGATTTGTCTGAAGCGTTCAGATCAACAACACGCTGATTGTGTCGTGTCAATCTATTGATATTTGTGTTCGAATCAGTGTGTATTGTATCATAATCTGTTTAGCAAAATGACTTTTTTGTTAATGTGACATGTTAATTTTTTATGTTATTAATTGCGTTTTAGTCACTTTTGATGTGAAATTAACGCGCCGGGAAAAACGACTCGAATGTCGTGACGGCGAACGGTATGACGTTGTCAAATGCGTAGGTATACGTCACAGATAATTGAAATTATATTTTATTCTTAATATTTCTATGGTATACGTATATTAGATGTATATTAACTATGGATTCTAACATTAACATAAATTAAAGATGTTACACATCTGATGAACAACTTTATTTAATATAATATTTTATTATTTTAACACTATTTTAAAGATGGAGTTGTTTATGAATTTCCGAGATATGAGACATACCAACAATCGTCACATTCAAGCAGGCCGTTACAAAGGCTATCGATCACAAGGGATCAACGGATCCATCTGATGGGTTAATACCACCAGCGCCATTGTGGGACACGCACATCCTTCCCTTTGTGGCGCTTCCGTCGTCAACCCTCGATTAGGTTTTTAACCCATCACCAGAAATACAGAAGCTGGTTGTATTTGTTTTGATGATATTTAAACGGGTTACGGTGCTAATAGATAATAATTAGCTAATAAATAGCTCTCAGCTTGGCTTAAACTTAATAATATAACCTTAATAATATATAATAATATAAACTTAATAATAATTACATAAAATATAATTTACGTGATCGGTTCGTACTGGATGTGAGTTGGGATCGGCTGTCTTGGCATTCATCGTGGGAGGCTTATGTTCTGTAGTGGGCGGATAGAGGCTGATGATGATGATGATGATGATGATACTTAAGAATCGATAAGAAAACATTAAGAAGATCCCGAAATGGATTATAGAAAAAAAATGTCAAAATTAAAAGAACCTAAAATTGTTAAGTGTTTCTATATATAAGTGTAGATGACAAAATAAAAAGTACCTACTGTAGAAAAAAAACAAGAAAAAGTCAAATTTAAGCTAAAAATAAAAAAAGGTTTATTAATAAAAAATATAATGGAAAAGAAAACCTCTGTATTCAAAGGTAGCCATATCAAAGACTCCAAGTGCCCCATTCACTGATCGCCTGTGACGTCGCTTATCCAAGGAGGTTTGATGCACAATGGTGAATAGAAAGCCCCACGTGGTACGAATGGTCGAAAGTTGATCTAAGATCTGATAGTGGTAATGGCCGAATTTGAACAGTTAATTTGGAATTCTCTCATAATAAGGTTCTCTTGATTATACTTTTGTCAGGAGGCCGTTTATATAACTGTACCTAGCTTTTAGTTGTATATGTGTTTATAACTTTTTCTATTGTCACTGTGCTATGAGTTTTACACTCTATAATATCTAATTGCAACCCTATGTGAATAATCATATGTGAATAATCATATGTGCCATTCTTCTTATATCATAGTCAAGGAACTTGGTCTTTTAGGTCAAAGTCTGGAAACCTATGTACAGCTTATTTCAGACTCGATTTGGTCTATTTTAATATCGAGTTTTAGACGGTAATAGCTGTATTAGAAATTAATATGGCGTAGGTATTTATGTATACTTGATATTATAAAGAGATAAAGTTTGTGAGTTTGTGAGAATGTAGGGAGCAATCTCTGGATCTACTGAACCGTTTTTGAAAAAAAAAATACCGTAGTATTTGCGTCATAGACTATAGAAATAATAAACATTTGTCCGGGTACGGTTTCTATGTTAACGCAGGATATGATATTGGATATTCACATTAGTAATAATAACAAAGTATTATTTTACAAAGAGGAGTTTTCTTGTGACAACGGTTGCTGTAAAGTATCCGAAACGTTGGGCTTGTAAAAAACTTTATAAACCACGTAAATACGTAAAAGTTGGTTCATTCAAATCGCGTAAATTCACGTAAATATTAGAATACAAAAATAAGTTTGACAGAATTCTTCAATGGATATGGAATGTGTGCAAATAAGCTAATTGCATATCAGAGATAGGTTTCACACCTTCATGCGATAACTAACGCTGGCTGTTACGACTTACGAGTGTATATCATGAATAAATTGTTTCATTAAATCGTGCACGCGCCACTCAAATACATATTTACATATTTTTATTGAAATATGAATGACTTCATTGAGATGGTTGGGGCAGACGGTTTTTGAATTGTCTCGTTCTTATATGTTCTAAGAACAACCGTTTATTAGATGGTAATTGCGATTACGTACTTTAACGTATTAACGATTAGCATCTCATTTTTAAATTATATAGCCTTATATAGGCGGATCAATAATAAATAAATATTTTTTGTTAAATTTCGCTATTAAAAAAATTCTTTGTAGTCTCAACGAGTCCTACACTCGACGAATGTATCTTATTTTTAACCGACTTCAAAAAGGAGGAGGTTCTCAATTCGTCGGAATATTTTTTTATATTTTCGATGGGTGTCGATATTTGATGATAATTGTAAAATATGTAATGACATTCATTATTATTGACATATCATCAACTGGGAATAGGCCTCTCAAATAAACATGGCGGCAGATCTTAATATTACAAGTTTTCATATTATACACTCGTATATTTAAAAAAAAATTGTGAACCTACGTAATATTTTTTACTCAATACGTTTCTAAACTCTTAACTATAAAGCAATTATGTTATCAATATAAGATTCCCGCCAAATTTATAATTGCCGTGAAATATTGAGAGAAAGTAGTATTGAATATGAGGATTTACTGGCGATATCAAAAGATTTACAAAGATCTCTTAATATGCATTACGTATTCACGAATTTGTTTAATGAAAACACCCGATTGTTCTCTTGTTTTTGTTTGAATGCCGGATTTGCCTTGAGCCCGTGCGAAATTTTTATACAGGATGTATAGAAATAAAATTGAAGTGTATGTTCGTAGTGTCAAAATAAGAGCGTAAGTTTATATGAAAGTAATACGGTGTTGATAAAAAAAAACTTTTTTAATTTTTGTGGCAGACAGTTTGGTGTAGCTAATCGTCAGGTTTGACCGATCCATCTAGACTTTGACAAGAAGTATATCATACGAAAGGACACGAGGTACTAACATGATCATCATCAGCTCGAATACGGCTATTAATGTTCATTAACGGCAAAGACACAAAAGCTAGTGATCTATAAAATATTATTTAACAATATAATAATGCATAGCATATTATTGTTAAAAAAATGTAGTGGATTCTGAATTCAATAATAATATATAAATAAATAATTATATAATATCTACAATATAATACTAATTATAGAATAATATTAAAAAATCAATAGATAAATTATAATGTCAGTAAAATAAAAATATTTTATAACGTGTATATAGTTTAGTAGTGCTTTATATTTAAGTTCAAATAGAAACAAAACAAAATTAAGCATAAATTTAAATGACGTACAATTTATTTATATTTATTATTTATAATAAGATTTTATGTATTTTATTTAACATCAGTAGATTAAATCTATGAATCGATGAAAATAATAATATCGATACTTAAGCCGTGATGAACGAGCCGCGAAGGTGTTGTTGAGCAACGCATTGTTACTATCCCAGTCAGGTGACGTAACCGAGGGACGTGGGCGCAACCAGCTCACCCAAGTCCACCTTGAAACCGAAACAATCTAACACCCTGTACTACGCTATATTTGTTTTAGTAATGAACGTTTTACATTTTATTCATACACCGCATGTATGAGATGTGTCAAGGCCGCATTTTGCATAATATCAAATTATATATTCGCAAGCTGAAACTGTCTGTCGGTTTATTTAAATGTGAGTTCTTTTTTGTACATTTACATAGTTTTGTCTTTGCCACGTGTGTTTAATTGATGTACCCTTTATGATACGATGATTTTAAATATGTAAGCCATACAGGTGGGACCACTATCTCTGTGGGATCTGCCGTCTTAGCGTTGATATAGGGAGGTCTAAAGAGGCTTATAATGATGACGATTAGTTATTCGAGTAAACCTCTTTTCAGTAACCGATTTAAATTGGCTGCTAGGATCAGCCGTCTCGTCGTTCATTGTCTATATCCGGCAGTGGACGTTTACAGACTAATAACGGAGATGATGATGATGAATTCATTAAAGCTAAGCTTATTTTTTGCGAAGATTTTAAGATCAAGCTCAATTATACATATTGTTTTAATATACGCAATAAACAGGCAATATTACAGTACATAATATTACAGTACATAATATTACAGTACATAATATTACAGTACATAATATTACAGTACATAATATTACAGTACATAATATTTTGGTTAAAATGTACATTTACTACATCGGGGGCGGCCATATGACTATATATAAAATTATAAACAATAAATTAAAGGTTCGAAGGTAGGCTATATAACTATAATAAATTTTAAACTATGCTCTTTTGTTTTTCAAAAATACTATACTTTTGTCTGACTGTTCTACGAGTTTAATAAATAAAATAAATGTAAGCCTTAATCTGTAAATATTTTATTTTATCAATGTGCCAATTTTATAAAAGGTATTTTATACTGTGGCACAATATAAAAAAAAAGTTTCTTCATAGTAAAAAAAAAAGCTTTTAGCCCTTCTCAATAAAAGAGCAAAAAAATGCAAAATATTTTTAGGCTAAATAGTGTAAATTCAAGTCGTTATCATTCTCTTGACATAATGGGCGAATCAATCAGAAGCAGTTTAAAATAAAATTATTTCTTTATTCATCAGACCCGATTTCGTCAGCCAGTGACCATATAATTCTCACGGAGGAAACCAGTAGATAATGCCAAGTAATAAAAATAATATTTAATTTTATGTGGTCCATCTGAATCCATAATTTTGTCATTTGAATCCATCACCCGGTTCGCATATTTAAGTATCGGGAAAGGAAATTTGCGAGAGAAGGTCAAGTTACTATCGGACTCTGGGGGATCCGTATCAAAAATTTGTACTTAGGATTGTGAATATAATTTACAATACTTTACATTCTTCGGCTCCACAGCCTTCGTGAGTCTTGGCCACTTCTACATCGATATTTGCGATGGTCCTCGTCTTTCCTTCTCCAGTTGGTAAACATCCTCCCTTGATATCTTCCACAACGCAGTCACACTCTTTTTCGGACTCTCTCTTGGCTTTTCCTTTTGCGGCTCCCAGTCGATCGTAATTTAGGGCGTGATGTTCCCTTGCATTCTCTTGACGTGTCTTGCCCATCTAATTTGCAATGAAACAACTTTTTACAGACCACCACTTATCAGTCGGTACTCTTGTGACCTGGCTGTAAAGTAGCCGAAAGTCGGGCATGTAAAAATCACAATGAACTACGATAAAATGCGTAAAAAAATATTATTATCTAATTTACACTTCTGCAGCACACATACATTGGAAGGTTATAGAAAATGTAAGCATGACATGTTTATGCGTTCGATATTTTTGCAACAGTGGGAGGGAAGTAGTTGTGCCGTCGCCTGTCAGAAGGTAAGCAAAATAAAGGCAGGATGGTCGTACGTTCTCTATCATCTTGCTAATTTTCCCGTAAAACAGCTTTGCTGTGTTTTGAAGCGTATATAAGGACATCTTAGGAATTACGTTTCGGGACAGTCGATCAATGAATGAGTTGTTTGTGGTGGACCCGATGTATTCGTATGGCCATGGGCGACGTACTTACCGTGTCTGTATGTTTGTCTATCCCAATAACATATCGAAAATGCGAAAATAAACTCTACAGCTACCAACGTCAGTAATAACGTCGCAATAGATACACAAAAATATATTTTCCATGCACATAAAGAACTCTAATAACCAGTTGAACTAAAACCAATCCCAACATACACACGAGATATTTTACAACTCATCTTTCGTCTAATTAAGTATAGCGATAAACATTTGAATACTAGATACGTTTTATTTATTCTACATTATTTATTATGTCAAACGAGATATTATCATTTAAATTTATGTCTATTAAGAAATTATAATACTACTGTAGTGGATTGGAGTTGTCTTAGCAACAGCCCGGTTTTGTTTGGTAGTTTGGTCAAATGAGTTATAATTGAGCTTTAACTGTTCACCATCGAGGAGGCTATTGACGGTGGGTTAGCTTTGTTTCTGACAGAACAATGATCAGTAGCACACAAATTATTTTCTCTCAAGGAATAGATAGAGATATATTATATTTGAGGACATCTGTGGCTCAATGGTTAGCGCGTTGGCGCTCAAGCTAGAGGTAGCGGGTTCCCGCAAGTGAACAAAAAAGTTTTTTGTGTTCTTGTGTCATGGATGTGTATTAAATATGTAATATGTAATAAAAATCTTAAATATATGTGTAGTACAAAAATATTAAATACATTTCCGTTGTCTGGTACCCGAAACACAAGTTCTTCAAGAACTTACCACGGGACCAGATTGACGTGGTGTGAATGCGTCCACAGATATTATTATAATTCTATAGATCATAAAAAGGACTAATTCAAGCAGTCTGTGATGTCAGTAGATCATGATCATCATCTTGTCACCGTTCACTACTTCTAAAGCCTCCATGAACGTCAAGACGACCCGCACTACTTCATACAAGAGCGGCCATTGTATTAAGTATTATCTCTGGCAGTTAATGGCTCTCTATAAAACATATTTTATTATCCTTAAAATTTCATACATTAAGATTATCTGAGTCCTCTCTCAAAGACGATTACATTCTGATGATGATGATGATGGCGATGAGATGATGATGATGATGATGTATCATGCGTGCGTGTAACACGCGCGCGCGCACATTTACACGCATTCAATTATAAACATCCAACACTCGTATTTTTTCAACGAGAAAAAAATATTTTATAGCCATTTATTATTATTAGATATAATGTATAATAAAAAAATATTAAATGTAGTACATAAAAAAGTATCTTATTGAAAGTCAAAACAAACTACTACCGCTTCCAAAACGAATAGTGTGTCACTGTTAAGAACTGGCAAAACAAACTAGTTGAAACTAATCGTTTAAATATTTTACAATAAACGAAATATAGCTTCGCAAGTGCCTTATTTCCGAGGACTTTCAATAATAATAATAATAATAATAATATCTATGGACGCTTTCACACCACGTCAATCTGGTCCCGTGGTAAGTTCTCGAAGAACTTGTGTTACGGGTACCAGACAACGGAAATATATTTAATACTTTTATACTATACATATATTTAAGATTTTTATTATATAAAACACATATTTAATACACATCCATGACCCAGGAACACAGAAAATATTTTTGTTCCCTGGCGGGATTCGAACCCGCAACCTCCGGCTTGAGCGCCAACGCGCTGACCACTGAGCCACAGAGGTCGTCATAATACATAAATTCTTACACTTTTATAATATATGATCCACTCGGATAGAATCTAGGGATCTCTAGATTACAGCTTCTTATTTCTAGAATGTTTGGCACACATAATTTAATGCGATTAACAACATTAACATAAGTAACGGGTCATTTATTGTACCACTTTAGTCCACCAGTACCAGGGGGTATAAAAAGGCTAAAAGGCTAAAAAAGAAAATAACGTTTGATCAGCGCTCCGTAAAAGGCAACAATTACGTTATTACAAGACATACTCATACTTACAAAGGTCACATTTTCATTGAAGCGAAGTTCCTCAATTACGGGGCAAAAAGTTATGAAGTACTGGATAGGACTTGGGCTTGTGACCTGCTCTGACCTGGGAATGACCTTGTTGGTCATCATCAACATTAAGAATTAAGTAACTAAGTACATAAGACCACGTAAGGACGTGTGTTTGATACGGATAATGTGCTCAAAAGTTCTCAGACTATAGGATACTTGGAGACTTCTATTTTAGATCCATTTCGTTCATTGTTTTTTAATAGCCCTTAAAGCTAGTAGCTTGAAGTCTCTAGCAAAATTTTTCAAATATTGCGGGACAACCAAAATATATAAGCCCTATAGAACACTGTATAAACAAGAACTCCTCATCAATATCAATACCATAGAATAGATTTTAACAGAGAAGAAACGTAAAACTAGAACTGAGAGCAACGATATGATCCATTAGATGAAAAAAAATAGAGTACTATCATATTCCCCTCCTCAAAGCTGTCATCAAATCATGTATGTAGTAAAATATAACTGCCATTTATTGCGGTATTTATTATACGCATAAAAGTTTAAACTTCAGAATTATTAATTTTATTTTTTATTTTTTATAGAAGCAAACGGACTGTCGGACAATTGTCACACAAAGGCTACATCATAAATTTTTATCCCTTTCGCACTACAGGTATATAATTGACCGGCCTATTGGTCTAGTGGTTAGTGACCCTGACTGCTAAACCAGAAAATCGTATGTTCGATTCCCACCCAGGACAAATGTTTGTGTGATGAGCATGATCATTTGTTCTGTCTGGGTGTAGTTTATCTATAATATGTATTTAGAAATATGTAAGTATGTATCAGTTGTCTGGTTACCATAAGAACAGGCTCTGCCTAGTTTGGGATCAGATGGCCGTGTGTGAGTTGTCCTAACATATTATTATTATAATAGGTCGAGCCTTTCACCTCTTATCGTGACCGATCAGCTTTACTCACAGCTTGCAAAAATCTGTGTGTGGTGCACCAAATAAGATACTTTAATAAGAATTGGCATCTTTGTATTTCTTTTAAAAGGTCTACGAATGGTAGTATATTGATGAGGTACAAGCGTCCAGCAGTAATGACTTTCTTCATTCACAATCAAAAACCTTAACGATGGGTGTCGACAGTTAAACGGATAGAAAGTCAACCCACCAACAATTTGTGTAAATTGCAAACAGTTTTTAACGAAGCGAATCGTTGTGTCAAGGCGTTTTCTATTTTATTGAATTGTACAATTATCTATAATAAAACAAATAATATTTCCAATGCCACTCGTTAAGAGTGTTGGACGTAAATTACCTTTTATAAGATTTCTCTAGAATTTTCTAGAATAGAATACAAAAAAATCTAGTGCCTTGGTTAGTTAGTGTAACTTCAATGTCAATATATTTAGATTACTAAAGGTCTTGAAGAAAGGACCTCTATCAATAGTAGCGGGTTCTTATTTCGCAAGATAAGAAGAATATGTATTTACATGTGTTTTGTTACCTAGTAGTTAGTACCTAGTAGTAGTACCTAGTAGACCTTACGGCCCTAAACATAACGTCGTTATATATAATGGTAAATATTCTCAAATATTTATTCGTATATTATATAAAGTATATAAACTGGTGGAAGGTTTGCGCTGTGCCGCACTCCCGGCTGCATGGATACCACTATCTTGCTTGTTTCTCCCGTGAAACAGCTTTACTGGATTTCGAAGGGCAATACAGGCAGTCTAATTACCGGTCCCCAGAATTAGCATCTTATTTCGCAGGATAGGCAACACATGAACGAGACTTTTTTTTTCTTTAACGCCGTAAAATGCTCTGAGGCATCCCATGGGTCTCCCCACGCGGGTATGTGGAACTCGCTGCGCCCGAAAGATGGTAAGTGGACGCGGCTCTATCAACTAAAACCCGTCGAGTGCCTCCAATGCCGCATTTGGTGAGGCGCCCCGGAGGGTGCAACCTTAACAGAAGGGTTGTTCCGCGCCACAGAACAACCCCTCCCAACGTCGGGGTGGGGTTCTCGTCCTCGTCCCTTGCCCACTGCTCTTTCGTCCCCTCTTTCTTATAAGAGGTGTACAAAGAGCCCCTTCGGCTCAATTAGCTTCGCCCAAGGTGCTGGGCTCACCCTAGGCTACTGAACCCCACCGCCACGTCAAGGCCTGAACCCTGGTGGGAACATGAACGAGTCTGGGCTATTTCCAGATTAACTAGTTTATATTTATGGGCGATGCTGACCACTTGATTGATATAAAAGTATGTGTGCAAAAATGATTTATAAAATCTATTTATGTGAATGTCAGAACTCTACAGCTATTTTCAAATCAATTAATTATTACAGATTAAATGAGAAATTCAACTCCAACTCAAAAAGGTACAGGAAACCACTAGATCAATTTCTGTAAAATAACTAAATCATCACAAGAAATATGGACGATTTCACTCCATTTCTATATACATATTTATCTAATAACATTAATTTAGCTATTTATAAAATACTTAGTAGTTAAGTGAGTAAAAAAATACATCTCATATAGCGACAATCATCATCATCATCATCTCATCCCGCACCCTTCCACCTCTCTATATCAATGAACACCATGACGAGCGGCACTTTTACTACATCCTCTTTTTTATAGGAAAAAAAACTTAACAATCATGTACATTTAACGTGACAATAGTTTCCTGTTTTATCAGCGTATCGGCGCATAAAGATGCATGTTCATTAGCCTTCTCACCGCTGACTCTTTCATAACGTGGAGTTTACGGGCTCTAGCAGACGAGCGGTTGTTTCTTTGAGGTATCATTTATGTTCATTTTTTGGTGTTAGTTGCTTTTGATTTGAGATCAATTTGTCGATCTTTGATTTTAATCCAACATTGGTATGTATTATTGGTGAAATTTATTTATACAAAACAGAGAGATAGAGAGATATTTTGACGTGACAACATCTAATAAATCGATGAACGCCAGCTGCATGCACGAAAATGTCCCGTTACGCGCATTGTACGCTTGCGTTTTGTTATGACGTTGTCCCGTTAAACTATCGTCCGTAAAACCAACTTTACAGACATCCAATTTTTAGACCGTTGTACCCACGATGTTTTTATTTTGTAAGTAATTTGAGATCATTTGGCATTTTTTTGACTTATCTAATCCAATGGATTAATGGGGTATGTAAAATGTAAAAAAGAGAAGATAATATTATAGATGAAATGTCAGCCTGTAATAAACATTATGTACAACAACGAATCTATAGTGGCAAGAGCATAGATATAAAATCGTTTTAAAGCACTAACGAGATTCCAATTATAAGAAGTATAAGGTCATTAGAACTATTAAAACGTTTATAAATTCCATAGATATATATCTATGGAATTTATATAATGTATAATTATTTTTTCCATGTCAGTAATAGTTCTTATAAAACATATCGTTAATAGGGTTTTTCATCATTCTCGCGATGATATTTGAACTTTAATTTATTTAGACTTTCGTATCTTTAATATTCGAAGTTCCTGATTTTTTAAATCGAACTACATAATTGATTTTATTGAATATTTTTTTAATCATAAATGCTTTATTAAAACGGAATTTATGTTATTTTACATACATACATACACAAACCTTAAACAATTTAACTTTGTATCAAATCAACGAAAACGAAATTAGAATATATCCGAGTGTATCCTATATGTAGTGTATGTAGTGCAGTGACTATTCCAAGTTGGAACTTTATGAAAAAACGCTAGCAGTAGAAATACAGATACTGATGATGATGGCCATATCAATGAAGACGATAGTATTACCAAAAACGCATTTCGGTCGTCGTAAGCGCCCGTCTACAACGCACGTATCCCGTTACCTTGCGTAGGATCATCTGTGAGATAGCTATTTATCGGCCGATGTATACATACAACATATAGATACTATATATATACAAATATTGTGAAATTGTCCGTAGTCTTGTTAGATCAACATCTCGACAAAACACATTTAAATTTTCAATGGTCTTGTTTTTGTCTTATTTGTTAGCCGGCTCTTTTTTTTTTTTAGAGTAAAACTTCCGTGAACGATTTAATGATTTCTATATATGAGGAATATAATTGATCCTTTGTTTGTGATTAATAAATCAATTTAATTGAAAAAGACAGACATATGGAAGTAATTGGCGATAATCTCAATGTCATTTCCATACATTTATAAGTATTCTACTAGCGCTTACGATTGTAGAATGGCATCTTGGCTAACCCACCAGGTCTTTGAGAGGAACAATTTTTATCTATAATTGCCTTGACAGTAAAATTGATACAAATGCCGTGACGGTCTTTTATATTGTCAACGTAGTATTACTTTGTTGCTTTTATAAGTTCTATTCCATACCTCTAACTGAGCGTGGTGTAATCGTTTATTAAATGAATACATCGGTGCCTGATATTAATCAAGTAGAACCTATGCGTTAAGTTAATGATCGCGCTTAAACAATTAGTGATCGCGTGAGCCTGTGCCTCGTCTATCAGTTCACGGTTAACCAATGGATGAACTAAGGAAATGGGTGACTACAGGCCGCGGTACAGGGCAAAGGCGACGGCGATCACGAAGTGCGAAAAGAACATGTTCATATTTGGAACATAGCCTGCACAGAAGTCTGTAGATATCGTTATCTTACAAGTCGTATTATTCGGTACAAGAACTTTGCATAATATGTACTTCTCGTGTCTTTGAAGAATCATATTAAAATTGATAATTCCCTAATTTCAACGAAAAATAAATCAAAGAAAATGAAAAATGAAATACATTACATATAAAGAATAATAAACTTTAATGACAACTTTTAATGACAATAAAGTGATAGTGAATAATTCGTTAGGAGGTTTAAGTGATAACTCGATAGCTATAACTTTGGGTTACTATACAAACTCAAACAACCATAAATATCAGTGACGATACGCCAACAACGATAATTATTAGTGGCGAAACTCGAACAACGAAAAGATTTAGCGACGAAACCCGAACAACGATAAGATTTAGTGACGAAACTCAAACAACGATAAGATATAGTGACGAAACTCGAACAACGATAAGATTTACTGACGAAACTCGAACAATGATAAGATTTAGTGACGAAGCTTGAACAACGATAAGATATAGTGACGAAAATCGAACAACGATAATATTTAGTTTCGATTCTTCAACGACGATAAGTTGAAACCTGTGACCCTCTGAGGTCCCCGCCGGCGCCTATCCCCGGGGTCAGCTAGCGTGGAGTCGACAACGTTTTTGCAGCAGGTAATTACTGTAAACAGATCGCTATTATTCGTACAGATCTGCAGAACAATGCGCGGGAGTAGGGCGTTGCCTTGTATTTAACTGGTTTTACTTTAATTGATGATTGACTGTAATTAATGATGATGATGATTTATGGGCGCTAAACGAGGTGATAAGGGGCTAGAGATAATGATAACTGATCTTAGATACCACTATCTTGCCTATTTCTTAACCCAGGGCCTAATAAGCTTAAACTTGTTGTTTTGTAAGAGTGACATGCTGTTTTGAAGCCGAACTGGGCCGGCACGACCGGGGTGGTACCTCTCACTCACATGATACCGGCGTCAAGTGACAGCTATGCTGGTGCGTTTCGTGCGGTTTGCGAGTTTCTGGTGGCCCATTGGGGGATAGCGAAAAGGCAACGCATCTGCATAACTTTTGGTTGTGCGGATGTGTATGGGCGTCGGTAGTCACCGTAGGGCTCCGACTGCTCGGTTGCCTCTTTGGGACATAAAAAAAATCGGTAAAGTCGAGCAGCCGGCTCCATCAAATTATAAGCCAAAAACCCAAGCCTATTAAACTCAAAATTAATGACGTAATCATTTTCTTTTGCGTCATAAGTATACATATATATAAGTAGATTTATTTTTTCCATAAAATAGTTTATTGTTATTATGTTAGTTCGATAGGCAAAGGGGCAAATGAACCATCTGGTGGTAAGTTGTCAGCGTCGCCCATCAAGACACGTAATGGGTGCACTTGAGTTTAGTCCTATCAATTCCTGTGCAGACGTAAGATACAAAATATAGGTGCCAATCTTATTTAATACTTCACTATCACCATAGCTAAGTTAAAAATATTAGACTCACAATGATGCACGTGACAAGGATCGGCGGTCTTGGCGTTCATTGAAAGAGACCTATATCCAGCAATGGGCAGGAAACGGCTGATGATGATTATGAACCCGTTTCAAATAACAATAGGGTGAAGTCGAAGAATCCAGACCTGATGGTAGCCATTGGTACGTCACAGCGGTTTCCCATCGCCCACTGGTCTGGAACGCGGAAAAACACACCACGGTCAAATGAAGATATGTAATTATAGTTTTTGTTTGCTTTCAATATATTTTTTTATCCCGTACATGGCTCGGAGCCAACGTCCGTTGAACGTTATAGTATATTGGATAATAAAATAAATAGGAAAACTTATGGGAACTAACATTGTTTAACGTTTTGGCAGGCGTTCGCCCTCGCTCTCACTGCAGTAATTACTGCCTCTTAGTAATGCTATCAAGCCTTATGTTGTAATTTAGTATACATTCTTCGCATTATATCCCGCTTTAATACGCTAATTTATGTAGTGCAAAAATATGGGAAAATAAATTTTGCTTCTTTTTTAGTGAAAATCTTCACTAGTCAAGGCAAATATCACTATTGACGTATGAAATAGCTACACTGCTAATATTGTTCAATTTCATAGTTGATAAATTTACAGCTTCATATACATATAATCAAAGTTCTATATTCCTACATATCTGCACTATTCTAAGATACTAATCCATCTGGAAAACGGATGGAACAAAACCATTTAATTAAAAGTATCGTATACATCAAAAGCGAATCAAACGATAAAATAAATCGAGCATAGAAAATCAACAAGTCCGGGCGATAGTTTACGATGGTTATAAACAATCTGGCCTGAACTGGTTCCACGTAACCCAGGAGCTGGCATTACCATACGCCTCCAGCTCCGAGCTAAATAATTATACTATGTACTATGTAGTAACGTCATTTGAAGAAATAGTTTTAGTAGACCTGATAGAAAATATTGTGGAGGCCGACTGTAAGATGATCGATTACATTTGGACGTCACCTGATAGTAATGTGCCCATACCTAATAAAAAAATAAATATTATTCAACAATCACACCACGTTAGCCTAGCCCCGTGGTAAGTTCGTAAGAACTTGTGTTACGGCTACTAGGAATGTAGATTTTAAGAAATTTATATAAATACATATTTATACATCCATGACACAGTGCAGACATCTATTTATATATATTAATTATACAAATTATCAGCATTTGGCAGGATTCGAACCCGCGACCGCTGCGTAAAGTGTCTAGTAGCCTGACCACTCGACCAGCCGACCGTCATATTATATAATATGTAATAATGTTGTCTGAGACTAACTCTTTTGATCAGTTTTAAGCAAAGTTTCTTATGCAGGCAAAATTTCAAGCATTTATTTTCTGAATACAACAAGAAAAAATTAATGAAAAAAAGAATATATATTGAAGAAATAAGCAGGATAGTTCTAGAAAAAGAAGGTAGAGGCGTGAAACTGCTCGACTACAACAAGGCCGAAAAAAACACTTATGATTTTATCAGTCAAGTCTGTAGGTTTGTATTTATGTATTACTTATTAATATGCGATTTTGATAAATTAGGTGTCAGCCCTTCGTGACTATGACTGGTGACGCTATTACAACCAACTCCAAATAGAAGAGGTTAAGTTTTACGAAATCGTAGTTTTTAAACTTTTTACCTGTTCATTACCTGTAAATAAAAAAATATCGTGTAGAAGACGTTTTCGTTAACTATTGGGTGTAATTATTTACCGTATCAACACCAACCTGTTTGAGCCGCCTGTTTCTAATCGCTCGGACAAACTGCCTACGCTTAAAAGTGAAAACGACACATGTTGGGGTCCCTGGTATCATCATCATCATCATTCATGATCTCCCCCGTTCGTCACCACTCTCGCATGCAAGTTTCCTCACGTTGTTGTCCTTTACTCGTCATACTTGTATCGGCGTTTATGGGAAAGGACTTCCAAGGAAGTAGATGCGTTATGTCGCGATCCCCCCTCCGTACCACTATCCCACTCATTTCTTAAAACAACTTTAGTAGGTTTCAGGACAGGAGAGGATACTTCATGTCAATAACCAACACAGCCTGGGTCTACCACTTTTAAGCGTGTTCATGTTTTTATTCATGGGCGACGTTGACCACTTCTCGCAGTAGCAAGTCTTTACTTTATAAAAATGTACACAATTATATATAGATAATACGTATGTTTGTATCGTAGATGTCGTGTTCCTCGTGTTGTGTGCGGTTATCCTTGAGTCTGTACTGACAAAGGTACTAGTAATTTCAACGCGTATATCTTTAATTGTAAATCAAATATTATAAATGATAAAGTATAATTTTCTAATTTAAAAAAAAAAACCAGAACAGAACTTCATCTTCATCATCAGCCAGTGCAGAACATAGGCCCGCCATTGAACGCCAAGACAGCCGATCCCTTGCCACTCGCATCCAACACGGACCTGCCACCGCACGGTGATCATCTTCCCACCTGGTTAATGGCTGACCAGCACTTCGTCTACCTAAACGTTGCCTCCACGCTTGACCCTTATAGGTCCATCGGCCATCCAGAACAAAACTTATGTGGTTGAAAATAGCCAGATCAAAGCTATAGTACTCCGGTTGTGATGCTATTAAGTTGAATCTGATGAAAAGGAATTTAATAAATTCATGTGAATTTAGCGATAAATGTGTGGGACATTTACATACAACGCATTCGGACTACATATTTTTGAAATTCATCCCCCAAACTTCTTATAATTCGAGCCCACAACCCTCACCACTGCGCCACAGGTGATATAAAATGCATCTCGTGATTTATTTTGCCTTTAAACTCTGCACGCATGCATGTCATGCATCATCACACACGCTCCAGTCACGCTTCACGCTGCATCATGCATCTTAGGTAAACAGTAAACGACTGCTTGGTGGAGTAGTTAGCGACTGGTATCACAGGTTCAAATCCCGCGTAGACTGCGCTTTATTATGTTTTGCGGTTATAGAATTGTAATTTGTAACTAATCCCAAGAAACAAAATATATTAATTTACTAGTTATTTCCCGCGGTTTCACCATCACCCTAAAATCAAAAGAATTAATTTTGTTCCAAAATAGATATACTTCCTTAATAATAGGTCTATCAAATTCAAAGCCAATTTTTCAAACGCGAATGATGGTTTTGGAGATTATCGAGTGCAAACTCACAAACAAAAACAAACTCTTAAGCTTTATTATAATAGACTATAAGCTGTTGACCGCACCTTCGCCCGCGTTAACTTACTTTTTTTGTTCCTTTTTCTTTTACGTCGGGAAATGCTCTGCGCGGAAACGCGGGGGAGTGGGTCTCCCCACGCGGGTATGTGGGACTCGCTGCGCCCGACAGCTGGTAAATGGACGCAGCTCTATCCACTAATACCCGGCGAGTGCCACCAATGCCGCCTTTAGTGAGGTGCCCCGGATCTAGAAAACAAACAGGGCACCTCGACGGCTAGTCAGTCCCGCAAGGGACCGACGCCACCTCCACAGAGGGGTTGTTCCGCTCCACAAAACAACTCCTCCCAACGTCAAGACAGTACAATGGGGTGAGTTTCCCATCCTTACCCCTTGCCCCTTGCTCTTCTGTCCCCTCTTCTTATGAGAGGGGTACAGAGCCCCCTCGGCCCAATTAGCTTCGCCCAAGGTGCACCGCTCACCCTAGGTTACTGAGCCCCACCGCCACGACAAGGCCTGAACCATGGTGGGGCGCGTTAACTTACTTAACTTAAGTCCTATTAGTCACAGCGTGATGTTATATAGCCTATAGCCTTCCTCGATAAATGGGCTATCTAACAATGAAAGATTTTTTCAAATCGGACCAGTAGTTCCTGAGATTAGCGCGTTCATTAAACAAACTCTTCAGCTTTATAATATTAGGATAGATTATTCGAGATTTGAACCCGCGAAATCAAGTGACCACTATCGTATGCGGGTATGACGGATTTGAACCCGTTCAATCATAATATATGTGAGTACCGTTTAGCGGATGATAAACGAGCGCGGCCAGGCGCCGCTAGTATTGCAGTCATACATTATTTACCGACCAATTAAATATTTATATGTTTAAGCGGGCCAGTAATGACGCATATATTATATACTTATTTGTTCTCTTAATGTTAGTGAGGAAGAATGTCTACTCAGTTTTTTATTGTTAGTTGAATAGACAAATGGGTAGCCACATAGTTGTAAGTGTCTTATTGCCTACATCCTGCCTGCGTCCTATTTTTTTCTTTTACCCCGGGAAATGCTCTAAAATATCCCGCCGAGAAGTGGAAACCTACCCAGGCGGGTATGTGGGACTCGCTGCGCCCGAAAGGTGGATGCAGCTCTACCCACTAAAACCCGCCGAGTGCTACCAATTCTGCCTTTGGTGAAGTGCCCCGGACCTGTTGAGCAAACAGGGCACCCCGACGCCTAGTCAGTCCCTCAAGGGATCGACGCCACCTTCACAGAGGGGTTGTCCCGCACCACAGAATAACGCCTACTAAAGTCAGGATAGGACAATGGGGTGAGGTTCCCATCCTCGCTCCTTGTCCCCCTGCTTTTTGTCCCCTTTTCTTATAAGATAGAAGAAATATATATAAAATAAAATAATATAAAAATAATAATAATAACAAAGTTTATTAAGTAAAGTATTTTAGTTTACATATTTTGTATCGTATTTTTAAATAATTACTAGTCATTTATAAAATATAACATTACTTTTTACCACTTTATAGTAAGTGCGCGTTTTAAAAGCACTAAAACATTCAATAACAAGCTGATTTAATGTCAACATGTGTAATTAACAGTAGCTCGAGGGAAAAACTATAAATCTTAGTTAATTGATATCACTGTAGCATTATGTGTGTCTGTAGTGTTATGTATGTAGTTTCCTGCTTATTTCTTCCGTGAAACAGTTGTTTCGGAAGAAAATAGCAGGATAGGCAATATCCCCATCATAGTTCAAGCCTTGTCGTGGCGGTGGCGCTCAGTAGCCTAAGGTGTGCGCAGCACCTTGAGCGAAGAAAATTGAGCCGAGGGAGCTGCTCTTTGTACTTCTCTTACAAGAAGAGGGAACAAAAGAGCAGAGGGACAAGGGACGAGGATGGGAACCTCACCCCATTGTACTGTCCTGACGTTGGGAGGGGTTATACTGTGGTGAGGGACAACCCGTCAGTGGAGGTGGCGTCGGGCCCTTGAGGTACTCACTAGCCGTCGAGGTGCCCTGTTTGCTCATTAGTTCCGGGGCACCTCATAAAGGTGGCATAGGTGGCACTCGCCGGGTTTAAGTGGGTAGAGCTGCGTCCACTTACCATCTTCGGACGCAGCGAGTCCCACATACCCGCCGTGGAAGACCCACTCTCCCGCGGGATGCCTCAGAGCATTTAAGGAAAAAAATGTTTCTCTATATGTGCCGTTCTACTAATATTTTACACATGTAGCTTCTAGTAATTAAAGACTTGGCTACTTCATTTCTATATATGTATAAATACACACACGGACGCGTGGATGCTCGAAGGTCTCCGGGCAGGAAGTGCTGGGACGTGACGCGGCGTCAGACACAACCTGCTTCTTACTTTATGACACGTGTCCTTATCTACGCTAATATCAAGAGGTAATGTGTGTACGTTTGGATGTAGGAGGTACGACTCATCCGATAAAACAAATATTTTATCAGTCTGAAATATGGATTCGTTAATGTTAAAGGGCAATAGCTAGTTGCTAATAACTTAATTATTCTCCAATCATTTTTTTTTCTTAGCACGGGGAAACGCCTATACGCGTCTTCAAAGGCCCTGGGTGGGTCCGAAGGTGTGTGGGACTTGCGGCACATATATATACACAAATACCCAGAGTATATAAACCCGCAAGTGCCACCAATGCTGCCTTGGGTGATCCCGGATTTGTTGTGCAACAGGGCACCTCGACAGCTAGTCAGTCCCCCAAAAGACCGACGCCACCTTCACAGACCGCACCACAGGACAGCCCCTCTCAACGTCGGGATAGTGCAACGGGGTGAGTTTTCATCCTCGCCCCTTATTTCCCCTACTCTTTTGTCCCCTCTTCTTATAATAGGAGCACAAAAGCAGCTCTCTCGGTTCAATTGGCTTCACCCAAGGTGCTGCATACACGGCTACGACAAGGCTTGACCCATAATAGGGATATTTTCCAATCCTAAAGGAAACAATAAAAAATATATAATTTATGTGATAGATCAGATATATTTATTTAAATCGCATTCATAAGTGCTAAATACTATAAAATATTTCTTAATTGATAAAGTCCACAAATAACTCAAAATATAGACAAAAAATAAAAAGGCTTTTGGATAAGAGCGAATGTCTTACAGCTGTAATTTATTTTAGTGGGTGACCTAGGTTGTCCTGCATCTGCGAATCTAGTTTATGACTAGCTGCTGTGTGCGGCTTCACCTGGTTTACAAGTCGGTTGTTGAGTACTAGGATACATAGGCTGCACTAAAAGTATCGGGAATGGAATATTTCCACTGTTCCTGTAATATTAAAATCTTTTTAATTAAAAATTCCTTGGTTTTAAAAATCGAATACCATTTATTTATTTAAAAAAAGAGTCTCGGTCTTGTCACAAGGTCTTGTCAAACTTGTTTAGTCGTTGAGAAAATGGAATTGACTCGAGAAAATTCTAGAGCGATGATTTATTATGACTTTCGAAGTGGTTTAACACAAAAACAGTGTGTTGACCGGATGATTTCTGCATTTGGTGATGAAGCCCCATCCAAAACCACAATTTATCGCTGGTTTGCTGAATTTCAACGTGGACGTGTCAAGCTCAGTGATGATCCCCGTCAAGGTCGTCCAAAAACTGCAATCACCCAAGAAAACGTTGATGCTGTGCGTAAGCTGATTGAGGAAGATCAACATATTGTGACTACCGCGAAATTCAGGCAACTTTAGACATTGGCATGAGTCAAATACAAATAATCTTGCATGAACAATTAGGTGTAAAAAAGTTGTTTTTTCCGATGGATACCGCATTTGCTCTGTGAAGAGCAAAAAGCGGCCCGCGTTACTTGGTGCGTCAGAACTCTCGCGAGATTCCACGCAGGATCCTCAAATTCTATATACAACATCGTATCAAGTGACGAATCCTGGATATACGCGTACGAACCCGAAACAAAAAACCAGTCACGAGTTTGGGTGTCCGAAAATTAGTTAAAGCCAACAAAAATTGTTCGTTCACGGAGTGTTGCAAATAAAATAGTGGCCACGTTTGTCTCCAAAACCGGCCATGTTGCGACTATTCCTCTTGAGGGACAAAGAACGGTTAATGTAGAATGGTATGCTAGCATTTGTTTGCCACAAGTTGTTTCTGAACTCCGTAAAGAGAACTGCAACTGCCGCATCATCCTCCATCACGACAATGCGAGTTCTCACACCGCGCACAGAACAAAAGAGTTTTTAGAGCAAGAAAACATAGAATTATTAGACTATCCGCCGTACAGCCCCGACCTAAGCCCTAATGATTACTATACTTTCCCTAAAATAAAGAATAAATTGCGTGGTCAGAGATTTTCATCGCCTGAAGAAGCTGTGGACGCCTACAAAACGGCCATTTTGGAGACCCCAACTTCCGAATGGAATGGTTGCTTCAATGATTGGTTCCATCGTATGGAAAAATATGTCAAATTTCGCGGAGAATACTTCGAAAAGCAATAAATACATTTTTAAATAGTAATGTTGTGTCACTTCCTTGATTCCCGAAATTTTCAGTGCCGCCCTCGTACTCGCTGAGCACAAAGATTCTTGTTGTAACTAGTAAGTTGTCAGTGTAGTCGGCTTGCAACTACTTCAACAACTATTCATGAAATGCTTATTATAAGACGAAGGATAAGTGTTGTTTGATCTGTAACTAAGTACTGCAAGGACTGCCTGTCCCTCATTTTTTTCTGGAACACCAAAGCTGTTTCATGGCAGGAATAATCAAGATAATGATAGTTACGCAGATGTGCAGTACAACGCGTCCTTCCCGCTTTACTTTGGCGTTAATCGGAGTCAGTAAAACGGGTTACGTTCTAAGCAAACAAAGGACAGCAAACAGTCGAGAAGAATATTTCCAGTCGAGTGTCAATTTCTATGTTTGTTCAGGTATTAGAAAATGAAGAGATGTCACGCTCAATTTAATTCTCAATGTCAAAAGTTAAGTAATCTGTCGTGTGGATCTTAAACCTTATAGTATTCCTTGGCTGCTTTATAGCGTGACGTTTAATTATTCTAAGGTATACAGGATAGTAGAATGATTGACTTGATTCACATCTGTTTCGTGAAATAAATCAAACAAATCCTAACATCGCGAAAGTCAGCGAATGCCACCAAAGTTCGTCTACTAAGTGACTAAATTAGAACAAAATTTATTATTTATATATATTTTGTACTATGTATACTAATATTATAAAGCTGAAGGGTTTGTTTGTTTGTTTAAACGCGCTAATCTCAGGAACTATTGGTCCGATTTGAAATTTTTTTTCAGTGTTAGATAGCCCATTTATCGAGGAAGGCTTTTTTTTAATTATATTTTTTTAAATAGGATCGAGGAAGGCTATATAACAACACTATGACTAAGAGTTATTAAGTTAAGTAAGTTAACGCGGACAATAGCTAGTTTTATAATAAACTATTGGCACTTAAAGTAAAAAGTACTAGTTTTATTGGTAACAAAAATAATGAAGAATCAAACGAACTTACCTAGTGATGTTTTATTCCAATTATGCGAGGGTCTCAACCGAAGACGATTACTTATTTACATGCAGCAGTACGTAGGATGGTGCCATCTTCGTTACGTTTTTTTGTGACGAAGATGGCACCATCCTACGTTCTGCTGTGTGTTAATAAGTAATCGTATTCGATTGAGACCCAAAGTATAATGTTATTCGTCTGTTTATAATCTAATAAATAAGATATATTTCACAACCGATACGACTTAGGAACTTTCCGGAAAAGAGCATACTCCCCAGACGGGTATGTGGGACTCGCTGCGCCGGAAAGCTGGTAAGTGGACGCAGCTCTACCCACTAAAACCCGGCGAGTGCCACCAATGCCGCCTTTAGGTGAGGTGCCCCGGATCTAATGAGCAAACAGGGCACCTCGACGGCTCACCCTAGGCTACTGAGCTCCACCGCCACGTCAAGGCCTGAACCATGGTGGGGATGCTTATCCTCTGGTGTAGCGGATGTCTGTGGATATCGCTATTCAAGTGACTCTACGTTTGCCCCCTCTTCTATAAAAAAATGTATATTATTTTATAATTTATTAAATCAGTTAATGTTTGAATAATATATAAGTTATAACCGAGGGTTTGTGACCGTAATTTCTATTTTAACTGTAAGTGGAATTTACTTCCAGCAATTTTAGTGATTATCGAAAATTTTCTATATTTATTTATTTCCTGTTTTACATAACACACTTAGGAGATTACAAGGGTGATTTTTAGCAAATTTCATAATGACAGGTATAATATTACACACAAAAAGATATACGAGTTTTTAGTAGTTTAAAATCAAAATCAAAATCAATTTTTTTTTATTCAAAATAGTACTAATACAGTATCTTTTTGAACGTCAATTGAATCTACCACCATATATAGCTACTTCTCCATTTGTTATTGAAAGAGGTTGATATGAGTGATAGTGATGACAATCAAACATTTAATATTTATGTTAATATCATTAACGATATGTTTGTGCGTGTATGTAACCCTCACCTCACACCTTATCCAGAACTCTGACTCATTATCAAACAGGGTTCATAATTATTATCACCATTATAAGAGTTTTTCCGTTGACTGACATAGGTATATTTCAATGAACGCCAAGACGGCCGACCAGTGTACGAAGATCTTCGTCCAATCTTATGGGTGGTCGACTAGGATAGTTAATGCATTTTTTTAATAAAAAATAATACAGAACCTTTTATATAGTGTCATCAGTTTTAAATTTTTTGTTGAAAAAAAGTTTTTTTTAAAAATAAATAAAAAAAATCTTGCCCAAGACACCAGAACGTAATTTTTATTATATCACTTACGTTATATTTTTTTCTCTAACAACAAGCTAAAAAAGAGCTCTAGCGCCCGTCACTGTTGGACTAGGTTCACGTTGGTTCATTAATATCGCCCCACCGTGGTTCAAGCCTTGTCCTGGCAGTGGGGTTCAGTAGCCTAAGGTGAACTCAACACCTTGGACGAAGCCAATTGAACCGAGGGAGCTGCTCTTTGCCGTCGAGGTGCCCCGTTGCTCAACATATCCAGGGAACCTCACCAAAGCCGGCATTGGTGGCACTCGCCGGGTTTTATTTATTATTTATTTATTTATTTATTCTTTATGTACATGAAAGGTATTTAAAGTAACATAATATAGTTAATAATTAACACATACAGGTGTGCTTATCCCTTTAAGAGATTAGTAGGTAGAGCTACATTCACCTTACCATCTTTCGGGAGTAGCGAGTCCCATATACCTGCCTGGGAAGTCCTTCCTCCCCCACGTGATGCCTAAAAGCATTTCCCAGCGAAAAAAATAAAGAAAAAAACGGTTCATTAATATTAACGGGAGTGTGGAGGAAGCGCTATGCGCACCTCTTGCCTCTCGTCTAGCGGGGCTTGGGGTAAGGTTGGGTACCTGCCCCGGTAGAAAAGTTCCGGCGTCGGCGGCGGTGCTTCAGGTTGTTGGAGTTCCCCCATACTAGAAGGAGCGCCGGGAGTCTCAGACATCCCCGGGGACTGTGCAAAAATGCAAAGCATTTCCACTGCGACAAAAAAATATTTATTTAGATTCATTTATACTCAATTGAAATATTTAAAAAGTTATTTGTCATTTTCTATTTAATTAAAACTAGTAGTTTCGGCAGTAATAATATTAAATTATCAATATAATAAATCATCTCTCAGATACAATATCTAAATTAATATTTTTATTTAAATATGTTTATTTCATCAAACATATATTTTATTAAAATCTGTGGATATTTTTTCTCGTATATTTACTTCGTCGGGTTTTGAACCCGTAACCTATTCATGTATATACATAATAATTAGGTGTCTAATTGTTTGTCCGCTACGATTGCTACGACATACTAAAGTATTGTACTAATTTTAATGAAATTTTGCACAATGCACAATTTGGTCAAATTAAACAGTGTTGCCACGATATGTTGTGTAGTATATGGCATACGTCTTCCCGGGCCAATATTTTCTCTATTCTTTATAAGGGTCATTTTCACACTATTCCCCGTCTAATTAGTAATTAATCATGTTTATACTTGTACCATTGGTTTTGTAAATGAGTTTTAATATATTTAATACACCAACTAATTACACTGGTACATGACGGTTAAAAACCTGTATGTACATGACTTGTAGATTACGTCATGGTGTCATGGACCGCGTCACCCGCTAGTGAACCAGGCATGTGTCATGGTATTATTGTATATTAATCATTATTACTTATAAATAGCTTTTTAAAATGACATTTAAAAATAATTCTTCAAAATTATAATCAGATCAGTGCAGTGTTTAGATTCGTCTATTCGTAGAAAGGGAAAAAGATTCTTAATGGAGAATTATATGTCAGAATTAGAGTACAGAATTTTTATAAACATATTATTCTTATCTCCTATATTCTAGAAGATGGTTGCGCTCGTGACATTCCGACTAGCTCTCGGATAGCCAAGTATTTGACCACTGTACTAAAGACCATCTTATGTTAAAAATAATTTTACAATTTAATATGAGGACGATCTCTATGCAATAATGCTCGGATGCAAATAGTAGAATATAAGCCGTTTTGGCGATCTAAGAATAATGTTTAGTCTTGCATAAAATAATTAATTTTAAATTAACATGCATTAAATGAAGTAATTAGTGGTCTTGGTTCCTGATCGTATACAGCTGACCCGCCCACCA
This sequence comes from Helleia helle, assembly GCA_963853865.1. Taxonomy (NCBI): domain Eukaryota; kingdom Metazoa; phylum Arthropoda; class Insecta; order Lepidoptera; family Lycaenidae; genus Helleia; species Helleia helle. Next base: position 1,269,149 of record OY971425.1, on the reverse strand, counting down.
GCGGGAGAGACAAGCCTGTCACCAAACTTGATTGAGATATCGAGTACCAGCTGCATATTTAGACCTGCTGTTATCAGGACCAGGTACCATGTTGTACAAAAACTTTAGCATTTATCGGCTTTTGGCCATAGTTTCTATATCTCTGGTAACTATCATCATCATCATCACTTCACCCACTCCACATACCTCATGGGATAATATAATAATGAGCTTTAGGTCATAGTTACTGTATAGAGGTGTTCGGGTAGACGAAGTATTATTCGGCCATTAACCAGGTGGGAAGACGATCTCCGTGAAGTGGCCGGTCAATGTTGGATGCGAGTGGTATCGGTCATATCTTGGCGTTCATTGAGGGAGGCCTTTGATCAGCAGTGGACGGATAGGGGATGATGATGATAGAGGCTATCTAACAAGGATTCATTTTTGAGTGATGGTATTTAGAGTGCTATGTCTGAAAATGATATAAAGCGGATAATACTCCAGCGACGTCCACGAGTTTTATTGAGAGAGACTGTTTGACGTACCTTTAGCTGGTATCATCTATATTATGTGCTTTCACGTATAGAATATATTAATTTGATATCACTGAATACTTTTCCACATATTAAAAGAAATCTAAATTTCTTTTTTGCATTATTAAATATATCTCCTAAACTCTAGTTTTGCATTCGTACATATACATATACGTGTATAAGTTTACCGAAACATAATGTGGTCTAAAAATGTAAAAATTCAGATCCGTTCAGAAATCGCGGAATGTTTATTTATCTAACTTTCAAATTGATTGGGTACATTAAAATACTACGAGGGTCAATATATTACAACCTAATGGTATCGCACGGACAAATCTACAAGTATAATTTTATTTGATTTTTTTGTTAATAATTATTAACTCAATTATATAAAATGCTAGTTTTAGAGGTACGTGTGCGGAGGTAAACTCGTTAGGAGGTCGGTCCGGCGTCTGTCAGTCTGTTGATTTGAAATTTTAATGCACAGGAGCTTATATTGATTCTGATATTTTTTATTGAAGACGAGCAAACGTACAGTAGTTCAAAGTAGAAAAGGTGGAAGGATCAGCGACATCCAGAGACAGCCGCCACTCCAGGGGGATTCGCAGGGGATTCGCAAGGAAGTTGCCGGGCTTTCAAATGTGAGTATTCTCACAGTAGTAATTAACTCAAAATTAAGAATTAACGGTCTTACTTATAAAAATCTTGTTAAATAATACTGAGCCACCTATTAGTTAATCAACTCTTAATCTATAAATCAATGATTAACTTTTGTTTACTTATAAACATTGATTAGCTGATGCTTAGTTAAGAAATGAACAGAGTTCGATACGTAGATGGTTGGCACAAATTATACCCAAAAAAATATTAAGAATATTGTCGATTTTTGCCGGATTTTTCCCGGGGACCCACTACCCGCTTGGGGAGTGGGTCTCCCCAAGCGGGTATGTGGGACTTGCTGCGCCCGAAAGGTGGTAAGGTGGACGCAGCTCTACCCGCTTAAACCTGGCGAGTACCACCAATACCGCCTTTGGTGAGGCGCTCCGGATTTATTGAGCAAATAGGGCACCTCGATGGCTAGTCAGTCCCTCAAGGGACCAACGCCACCTCCACAAAGGGGTCGTCCCGCACCACAGAACAACCCCTCCTAACATCGGGACAGTACAATGGCGTGAGGTTACAATCCTCGCCCCTTGTCCTCCCTGCTCTTTTGTCCCCTCTTCTTATAAGAGAGGTACAAAGAGCAGCTCCCTCGGTTCAATTGGCTTCGCCCAAGGTGCTGGTTTCATCTTGAACCATGGTGAGGAAGAGGTTATAAGCTTCTCTAAGGTAGTATGACCTCAGATATATTTAAAATAAAAATCATTCAGCACTCTTATATAATTAAGTAATACTAGAACGAATAAATAATATTAGCTTTCTTATTCTACAGTAAAATACCGTCGAAAACTATGTTAGTAAAATATTGTCACGGAACCTAAACTATCCAGAAAACTCGCGTTTGTATAGTTTTGTATTATATTTAGACAGTGGCAACTTGGATGTGGCTCTACCGGTTGTGATGAGATGTAATTAATTGCTACATTATATATTAACTCGGTTATCTTCTATCTCCCGTCAGAAGGAGGCTAATGCAGGCTCTGATATCACTTACTATAAATATTCTCTAATATGTTTTGGATAAAAAATAGATGCGTATGTGTTATTATAATGAATCAATTACCATAATGAAGACTGATATAAAAGTTTATATGATCATTGTGACACTTTTCTTAAATGTTTGCAACAAAAAATTGTCAATTGATGTCGATAAATATAAATAGAACAACGTTAACCTAGTCACGGATTTTGATAATATAAATTTTGATACATCTATGAATATAATCCTGACGAGATCCAATCATGAGAAGTGATCGAGTCGAGCTCTATATTAATGAGGATTTTGACCCTTGGTCAAAGACACAAACCTCTTGTAAGGTGTGATGTAATGCTACTACATCAGGCGTTTGTTGTTTTTACTTCATCATCATCATCAGAAGATGACCACCGTGGCTAAATAGTTAGCGCGTTGGAGCTCCAGCTAGAGGTAGCGGGTTTGAATAGTAGTAACAAAAAGTTTCCTGTGTTCCTGGGTCATGGATATGTATTATATAATAAAACCTTAAATATATGTATAGTATAAAAGTATTAAATATATTTCCGTTGTTTCCTACCCATAACACAAGTTCTTCGAGAACTTCCCACGGGACCAGATTGAAGTTGTGTAAAAGCGTCCACAGATATTATTATTATTATTATCATCATTATCATCTAATCGTCCACAGCTGAACATAGGCCCCACAATGGACGCCAAGACCAATCCTTGCCATTCGCATCCAACACAGATCGGCCACCGCACGGTTATCGGTTCGGACCCACCTGATTCGACCAACACTTCGTCTACCCGAACGCGGGCTCCACTCTTGAACCTTATTGGCCCATCGGCCATCAAGTTTTTACTTATCAATTTTATTTTCCATTTAACAATTTTCATTCAAACCATTAAACCAATCCTGGTTAGAAAATGTTTCTTACCTGTATGGAAGTTGCTGGAATCTTTATTTTCTGAATTTATAGTTATGAAAGACCAAAACTCATCTTGCATGCAAGCATCCCCATGCGTTCTAAATGAACGCATCATCAGCAAATAATTCGACATGGTATCAACAAAGTTGAATGCCAACTGAACCCAAAACCACTTACAAACTTCTCTGACAAGAACCAGCGACACTTGGTCTTCTAATATCCATCTTATCACTGTTATAAGTACAACCTTATGTTCCAAGGTGACCAGCATCCGGGTGCCAGTTGTTTGTAGATGTGTGACATTTTACTCATCATCAATCCCGTCCATCCTTGGGCCAAACCACTACAGACCTTGGACAGGCCATTATACTGTATTTATGGCCTGCGCTAATTGGTCATGATCTGTCACAAAAACAAATATAAAACTAAATATATGAGAGTGATGGCCTCACGAAAATAAAGTGGTATGTATTATGTAGTTCCGTATATTTTATTTGTATATTTATGTCTGCATGTCATAATAAAAGACTTTAGACTTAGTAAATACATTATTAGGTGTGGAACTCCTCTAAATCTAGCTAAAGCTAAGGGCATATTGTATAAAACTGTATAAAGATATTATAAAACTGTAGAAAAGTAAATTTTGAGCAATGCTAAAGGTATTTTTATTTTCTCATTGGATGTAGAAGTTAGGGGGGTAGAGGGACAGTCCATTCTGTATGCTATCGTGGAAAAATGCTGTGCCTAAATGCCGAAAATGCTACAACTTCTGGGGTTAAATAATCTAGTACATTCACCGAGGTTATAAATAAAAAAATATATATTTGTCAATATGACAGGATAATATTATGTTTGGTTATTTACAGTCTTGGTCTTAAGCTAAAAATTAGTAGCGGGAGATGGACATAAGCCATCTTGGCGTTAATCGATAGAGGCCTACCACAGAGGGGTTGACAATTTTCTTATATTCACCACGTAAATAAAATCTCTTTGCAGGAATTAAACTCACTTAAATAGTTAAATTTTTTGCGGAACCCTAAAAAACGAGATTCTCTTGTTGCTTTTGGAAACCAAACCAATTGTACATAATGTGACCAGTTATATAAGGAAGTTCTTATTAGTGTAATAGTAAACACGCGGGGTAGAGTATTCATTAAAATGCCTAAAACTAATAACGACTAATTTAGTTTATTACGTAACGCCAAATCATCATAGGGTTATCAGCCAATCGCCACCAAAATTATTTCTAGAGCCTTGTCGTGGCGGTGGGGCTCAGTAACTTAAGGTGAACCCAGCACCTTGAGCGAAGCAAATTGAACCGAGGGAGCTGCCCTTTGTACCCCATTTATAAGAAGAGGGGACAAAAGGGCAGAGGGCATAAGAGGCGAGGATGGGAACTTCTCCCCATTGCACTGCCCCGACGTTGGGAGAGGTTGTTCTGTAGTGCGGGACGACCCCTCTGTGGAGTATGTCAATTTGATAGGCAAGCAGCCAAAAAAGTCACCTGGTAAGAGGTCAGACTAGAGTGCTGTGACAGTCAACGCATGACATTGTTATTATATATGCTGCCCCCGTGACGTCAAACTTATTTAGTTGTTATTGTGGTTGTAGTTGTTATTGTTCGAACCGATTTGCAAATCTTGGAATGGCTGATGACTTACTTGATTGTCCAGCAGTTGACAATGCATTAAAAACATAAGTAAGAGGTAGTGCCACACGCTATGCAGCCGAATTGGGCCGGCACGACTGGGGTGGTACCTCTCGCATAACACCGGCGTCAAGTGACAGCTATACGGTTATAATATTTTGTAAATTTATTGGGAACTTTATTTGAAGATTGTTAAACAGGCCCTTATTAAATTTGTAAAAATTATTGTAAGTATCGAATAAAAAAATACACGGTGTACTGACTACTCTTAACACTAATCAAAGAGCTTGTTTTTCACTTTTTATTTTTTTAAAAGTTATAATTATTTAGGCGCGTTATGTAAAAATCATGAGAGTGCAATTTTAAGATGAGCACACATCACTGTAACACAAAGGTTGAAGCTGTCATTTTCAATTTTTAATATTTATTATTAATTTCTAATATCTAATTCTCTACAATAAATATTATTCATCAATCTAAGATTCTTTTAGTTTAGATTTGATGACTATTATTGGAACTATTTAATTTCTATTCCAGTTTTCAAGATGGGTAAAACAAATTCGGAAATGTGTAATCGGTTTGTGAGATTCCGGTGGCTCATTGAGGGTTAGGGAAAAGGAGGGCAACGAATCTGCATAATGTCTGGTTGAGCCATAAGCCTTCGACTGCTCGTTTGCCCTCAGCATAAAACTAACGCACAATTCCATAAGAACCCGGACCAGCGGGCGCGCTGATGATGAAGCAACAACAAACTAATGCCGGTGGCGTCGCGCTAGTGTTTGCGCCGCGTGTTTGCTCGCGCTGTTTGAAGAAAGATGTATTTGACTTTTGAACGATCTCCTGTCCGCTACTTAGCATCACAAATGTGTTCTTGTGTTACCGAACAAACAAAATAATGGATACACGTATTGATGATGGCGTATATTTATTAACAATTAATTGTTATTATACTGTGCATATCTTAAACCAATGACGTAATTGTATAATATTGTTTTGCAGGATCAAATATGGCCCATTGTGGGGATAGGGAAAAGGAGGGCAATGCATTTGTATAACTTTTGTTCGTGCGAATGTCTATGAGTGTCGGAAGTCACCATAAGGCTCCAACTGCTCGGTTGCCTCCTTGTGATATAATTATTAAAAAAAAAATCTAGATCTAGTAAGAATAGTATTTTGTTTATATTTGTTGAATGTTATCGCAAGTACACTCATTTAAAAAACTATTAACTGGAGATGTTTAAGTTTAGATTTTCCCGTGACCATGGTTGCTATATAATATCTGAAACGTCAAAGAATAAAAATCTTGATAAAACACGCTAAGGTACATAAAAATATTTTTTCTATAAGTTTTTCGTTTAGGAAGATGAAGTGTTGGTTGGTCGGCCATTACCCAAATAGGAAGACGATCTCCGTGCTGGGGCCGGTCCGTGTTAAGTTAGTGGCAAGGGATCGTCCGTCTTGGCGTTCATTGGGGGAGGCCTATGTTTAGCAGTGAACGGATAGAGGCTGATGATGATGATGTTGTCAAATATCACACAACACACTGCTCATTGCTAGTGAGCAGCGATCAGATTAACAGCGGGTATAAATAAGTTCCCCACCTCAACACCTCGGATCTTGTTACTGGGACGTGCTCTTGACGATAAGCAAACTTTTTGTACCCTGAGGCCTGACATGAGGTGTGGGTCATATTTTGAAACTCATATGGAAAAATTAATTTTGACTCGTTAAATACTTCTTGACGGGTTTGTAAGAAATTTTTGTTGGATGATTTCGTATTAATTCATATTTTTGACGTGACAACGTCTTATATTTCGATGGAGCCGGCTGCACGCACGAAAAATCATGACTCATACGGCGTTACCTCGCTCTGAGGCGTTCCATTTTCTTATGTCGTAGTCACGTTCAACTATCGTCAGTAAACCGACTTTAAAGACAATCGATTTTTTATTTTAGTTAGGATCTAGAAGAATAGGCAACGATCAGTCGAGCCAACTGATGGTAAGTGGTCAAACAATGGTGAACTATAATCTAACACCTTCTCCACCATGGTTCAGGCCTTGTCGTGGCAGTGGGGCTCAGTAGCCTAGGGTGAGGTGATTATTCTGTGGTGCGGGACAACCCCTCTGTGGAGGTGGCGTCGGTCCCCTGAGGTACTGACTTGCCGTCGAGATGCCGTGTTTACTTAACAGATCCAGGGCACCTCACCAAAGGCGGCATTGGTGGCACTCGCCGGGTTTTAGTGGGTAGAGATGCGTCCACTTACCAGCTTTCGGGCGCAGCGAGTCCCACAAACGCGCCTGGGGAGACCCACTCCCCCGCGGGATGCCATATGAATACATTTAGTGGGATTTGAACCCGCGATCTCTTTATACCGCCTATCTATTGACTTTAGGACCATACCACCAATTGTATTCCCATTAATATTCCTGTGACGTGTCAGCGTACAAAGATCGGTGACGGTGTGGAGGTACCACATAGCGCGGCCGCCGAGCAAACAGCCGCCGCTCACACCAAATATTACGGGTATACGGTATTTGTGACATAGACATACATACAGAGCGATACATGTACTGTTTCTGCCTATTTTGTTGAATTCGGATCGTTATTATTTTTACGCTGTTTTAGATTCTTCTAAATAGTTTCTAACAGGCAGAAGATTGTATAACGCTTTATTTTAAAAGTGTTATAACTTATGTTAACATACCATTTGTTTACCTAGGTCTGGCCCCTTCCAAGAAGATCGCTATCCCATGTAGGCACCTACTTGTAATACTTATATGCACATATAATTCTTCTGTACGCGTGTTTTTTATGTGTTGTGTTCGAGAATGGTTTAGATTCACAAAAAAAAAACTTAATTAAATATACAAAGTCCTGTACAAAACAGGACAACGTCTGTCGGTGTCACTAGTATAATATTTAATAAAAAATAATCATAGATAGCATTATATTTAGTCTATAAATTATAAGCATAACTAAAATATAGCAAATACCTTCTTAACACTGTATAAAACTCTTCATCGCTCATATTCAGTATATTTTTGATAAAAGAAAATATAATATCATGTGTCGTATCTATATATAACTCTACCAGTGAGCAGTAGACAGTAGATGGAGACAAAGCGTGTTTAATGAGTGGCAGGTCGTGTTGACTCGCCTCTTCCCGGAACACTTGCCGCAGGAGTTCCGCCGCGCGGTCCCAACACTCGTTACATTTTCGACACACTGTTAAATATTTTCGGTACTCGGGATATCATCAGTATCAGGCGTGGATTGCAAGTACCACAAGGTACTTTCAATCCACGCCTGACAACATTAAGAGGTATTCATCTCTATAGTTTGTTGTATTGTCCCAGACACGCAATTTGGCATGGCTCCGGTGTAGTGGGGGTAAGTTCGCGCATCGATTTTATTTGATAATTACGATGCGTGAACTTCCCCCACCACGCCATAACCTTGCCAAGTGAAGTGGTTGTATAAGTTTTAATTACTATTATAATTATAATCAGCCCTTGTGTTCTGTTGGGCATAGGCTACTTTTAATTAATAATAATAACTATTAATAAAATAATAAAACCTTTATTTTCAGGCTGCATAGGCCCATAGATAAATACCTTACTAATTAAACATAATTATAAGCAATGTTGTCAGTAAATGAAACTTAAAACTATGTTAGTAACACTTCACTTGCACTTAAGTCTTAGTGCGTTCCGGTGGAACTTGTCTGCGGAAGCGGCGGAACACCACGCCCTTTGGTCAGAAGTCCTCCTGCATGACGAGGTGCAGAAAACATGTCGGCACTCGGACCACGAACGCCTTGAAGTTGACGTTGCGGAGCGACTCCAGTAGCTGCACTTTCGCTATGTACTTGGTCCTCTAGCTCACGTACCTACTCCACGATATATTTCACCTCAGTGGTGTGCAATGCGGTGCTGCATCACGTATACTATTGCTCTACATGGGAGCCACAGCGATTCTTGCTAACCTTAATTAATGCCAAGACTAATCATTTTTATGAACTATTAATTTGAGAATCTTAATGATATTCAGCTAACACGTAGATAGAATTGATTACAAAAAGTATATAATAATAATAATAATAATAACGGTCTTTTCTTAAAAGATGTATATATTCTACTCTAGGCTTCTAGATATCAGTATTCCATTTAGTAGTAATACTATTATTACTCTGTTCTCAAAACAAACAATTTTTCAGTTTGCTTCTCAGCACTTCAGCATAACAAGTTGAAGATAGCTTGTAAAAGTTAAAATAAATAAAATTACTTGACCCATATATAGGATCATTGTGAAATTCTAAAGCAGACAGTTAACACGGAATAAAAATTACAATATTCAAACTAGGTCGTTATGAAATGTAGGTGTTGTATTATGTCTCTATCGCACCTTATATGGCGTGATCTACGATTGTACTATATACTTAAAATACTTAAATTTATGTACATCGCAAGTTTTATATATTTTTGTAATAGGCAATAACATAGGTATGATGTAAACAGTAAAAGTAAATGGTACACCAAGCCTTTTTACAAAAGCTTGTTTATGATAGGCTGACTCAACTGCGCCTGCGCATGGATTATGATGGTCAGGAAATATGTAAATATAATAAATGCAAAAAATTATTAATCTTTTTCAGTGGACCATTGGGGGGATAGGGAAAAAAAGGGTAACGCATCTACATAATCCCTGGTTGTGTATGGGCGTCGGTAGTCTAAAGCTTCGATGCTCGTTTGCCTTCTTATGATATTATAAAAAATTCTCATAAGAAGGGATATTTTTGGTGGTTTTTTTTTTATTTCGAGTAGAGCGAGGAACATTACCATGAAATAATAGTCCACATGAAAATTGAATAACAATACAATATCGAACACACACAAACATACACACAATCTCGTCAACGACTTCCTCCATAATTGAGTTATCAAACAACGATTGAAAAAAGTATCAAATTTCAATCCTTTTTATCGATTCTATTGCTTTTGTTAGACAGAGACAGGAGAGTGACCAGCGGTCAAGGCTATCAGATTACCTATTGATAGGCAATTTATTGACCGGCTCGGATCTTGTCGCTTGGTGACCGTTAGCTGGTCGTCGTGTGAAGCGATCTGAATGGCAATTGATTGGATAGGGATCAGGAAGGGTTAAGCGTGTTATCATATTCAAAATCGGTTAAAAATTCAAGCGGCTGAAGAAAATCAAAGTTTTTGAGGTGATATTCAAAGAACTAAGTTGTTTAAGATATTAAATTAATTATATTAATTAGCAATTATCCCGCGAAAAACGCAGTCTTTACAGCAAATGTGTGAGTGCACGCATATGCATGCATACATATAACTTAACGATTACTAATCGTAGAGTCTACATCCTGAGGATGCCTCGGTGTCGGGGCGAAACGTACGTAGATTGTTTGGTGGTGGTCTTTTACTGTGGTTGTGGTGCATGTGGGGTGGTGGTGCATGCGAGTGTACGCATATGCAGTGTGGGAAAGGAGGGCGGTGCTATATGCATGCATATGCGTGCACTCACACATTTGCTGTAAAGACTGCGTTTTTCGCGGGATAATTGCTAATTAATATAATTAATTTAATATCTTATATAATGGATTTCCGCAAGGTAACGCCTGATTCTATTAACTAACTAAGTTGTTTACTAAATTACTATATTTAAAAGTTTTGATCAGTATTTCTTAAAGACATTTTTTAGAAAATATATTTCGTAATTCTTTGGATAAAAAATATGAAAACGTCATAATTTTGACACACCACATCAGTGTAACATTTGAAATGATTATCTCTTTAGTAAAATATTATCTAGTATTATAAACTGAACAATGAGTCTATTAGCCATTAGGTTAATTATAACCCTTAAAAAATGTTAAAGTTTTTGTAATAGGTACCTGTTGGACATAGGTTGTCGCTGTAAGAAAACTTACAACTACTAACACAACTAGCCGATTGAAGTGGCAGAGAGAAAGGACCTAACGACAGTTTTGCCATGTTCTAATGTTCATCTACACCATGGTTTAGGCCTTGTCACGGCGGTGGGGCTCTGTAGCTTAAGGTGGACGTAGCAGCAAAAGAGCAGAGGGCAAGGGGCGAGGACGGGAACCTCACCCTATAGTACTGTACCGACATTGGGAGGGGTTGCTCTGTGGTGCGGGACTACCACTCTGTGGAGGTGGCGTCGGTCCCCTGAGGGGCAGACTAGCCGTTGAAGTGCCCTGTTTGCTCAACAGATCCGGGGCACCTCACCAAAGGCGGCATTGGTGGCACTCGCCTGGTTTTAATGGGTAGAGCTGCGTCCACTTACCAGCTTTAGGGCGCAGCGAGTCCCACATCCCCGCTGGGGGAGACCCACTCCCCTCGGGATGCCTAGAAAAAAAAGGGTTCTAATGTTTATCTGCATATATCGGTCGATTGTAACATCACGCGCTGATGCTGATGCTGGGCTTGTAAAAGTCTCGGCAAATTCATCAATTTACATAAATCGTACTAACCGCCCAGCGTGGTGCCGCGCGGTGCCGGGTGTCTGGGTGTCTGCACGTTTGATTAATGCACTAGACATTATATTTGCCGGTCGCTGTTACGACTAACCTGCGAACATTAACGATAAACACACATGATTTCGTCTATGATTCTAGAAATATCTATTGTGACTAACAACGTTGGAATATAGAGAGAAAGCTCTAACTTCATCAACACCTTTGTCTGCTGCTGGATGTGACCAGCTAGGAGTAATAGTGTTCTGTTGATATGACCTTCTTCAGTGAACATCATTCGTATCCATCTACGATGCCCCCACTCGGAGCTTGTCATCCCATCTTGTAGGAGACCCCAGTTCAGAACTGTAAGAGCCCATCACCATGTCCAAATAACCATTTAAGAATTGTGTTCTTAAATTCATACTCAGCCCCATTTCTACGCTTATGCGATGATTTTAGATCAGACTATGAGTCTACTCTACATCATTACCTTATTGTAATGCGTTTTGGTCGCTGATAATCAGCGAGCTAATTCCTTAATCATCAATAGCTCTGAATACTTCTACTGACTTGAATCTTTCCTAAATCATGGCAACGATCTTTTTCGATATTTTTCATTCATACCTACATAGTCTACAAATTTTTTTTTTTTTATGTAATCAGGGGGCAAACGAGCAGTCGGAACCTCATGGCGCCGAAACCCATACACATCCGCACAACCAAGGCCTCCTTTTCCCTATCCCCCCCAATGGGCCACCGGAAATCCATAAACCGCACGAAACGCGACAGCATAGCTGTCACTTGACGCCGGTATTATGTGAGCGAGAGGTACCAACCCGGTCGTGCCGGCCCAGTTCGGCTGCCATGCAATATGTTATACTGTAATACATATTTTGAGTGAGAGTCATCAGGCGCTTTGTTAGACTTTTTCAGCTAAAATATATAGCTGTATATAACGGTATTGGTCGGCCATTAACCAGGTGGGGAGACGATCTTGTGTTGGATGCGAGTGGCAAGGGATCGGCTGTCCTGGCGTTCATTGAGGGAGGCCTATTCAGCAGTGGACGGATAGAGGTTGGTGAAAATGATGATGATGCATAGCATCATAGATAACGGATTATAAATCAGCGTCATCCGCCAGAAATACGTGAAACGTAACGATCATATTCAAACATTTAAATCGCTTAATATGGCCAGTGTCCAAATTTGGTTACGGATCTAGTTAGCCCGGCCATAAGTTAGGATCAACAGTAGCCACCGGCTAATCCGTGGCCAATCACCACACATCTTATATTTTTTCAATAAAATCGATGGTTATATGATCAGAATAGTTCATAGTTTTTTTTACGCTTAGTGATGTTCGAGAGAAAATCGATAAAATAGATACTTAGTCCGAGAAAGTCGATAAAAAATTTAAACGTGTGTAAATTTTAAACGTTGATTGAGATAAGAGATTATGTCCAAAAAGAAAAAAGTAGATAATAATGATAATGAGTCGTGATATATGCACAAATATTGTATTCATTTAAATAATATATATTAAATCAAAAAACACGTATGCGCTACTTCGTTTAACTGTAAATTATGTAAAATATTTAAAAACACTGTAATATATTAGGTATAACTGTATAAGTCTGATAAATTTAATATTATATTAGACTAATTTGTGTAAATTACGCGCCAAGGACGATTGTGTTGTGAATAGAGATGTTTGTTCTACCTAAGTAAGTCTATTGTTGTACCTATACCTAACAATAAATTTATTTTTATCAATGCTTTCTAATGCTTACGCGAATTTCACTTTTTTATAATAAATTTAACTTAAAAAAAATATAAATATAGTAAATTCCCAAAACTTCGAAAATGCTAAAAATAAAATTGCAATAAAATCCGTTCGGTTTAAAGAAATTTCCGTTAAGGTAATTTAATCATTTTTATTAACTTCTCACATACTTTTCGACGAACTATTTTTACGAGCTTTAAGGAACTGGTAAGAGGTCTAACGTGGTGTAAATTTCTGTCAATATTTATTCATCATTTATTTTATGATCACTTTTCACAGCTGGATATATTCATTTGCCACACTAAGAAGGCTAATTGGTAATTAAAAAACCTAATTTTAAGAATGTCGTCTAGACAACCACAAGCAAATAATTTTAAATAAATACTTATTTATTCATAAAAATTGAGTATACCCAATCGATTCAATCCATGTTATAAAAAGTGTCAATAAATTAATATGATGAAGAAGGAGATAAAAATATTAGTATTAACACAAAGAAAAATAAAAAATAATAAAAAAATTGTAGGTTTCATCGCAGATTAACATTTTACACAGACTTTTTTTGACAGAGGTAGTGCCATGCTGCATTGCAGCCGAATTGGGCCGCTGCGCCTGGGATGGTACCTCTCGCTCACATAACACCGGCGTAAAGTAGAGGGATAGGGAAAGGAGGGAAACGCATCTGCATAGCCTCTGGTTGTGCGGATGTGTATAGGCGTCGGTAGTCACCATAAGACTCGGACTGCTCGTGTGCCCTCTTGTGGCATTAAAAAAAACTCTAACTCATAAAAGTTTCAACAATACAAAAAAAAACTGCCAAACTCACAATCTATTTTATTTATGTCGATAATTACGGTAGTACCATCGATAGACAAAATGCACTGAATGGCATTAATTAATGACTTTTACAAATATTTTTATAAATTATGTTCACAATCACAAATAAATAGTACTAAAATAATTTATTTAATAATGAACATTTTGACATCGATACACGCCACCCATCCCTAACGCAGCGTTTTTCAATCACTGGCCCAGGTTTACGTCCGTAGGAGAGGTGATAAATATGAGATCTTACGACCGCGGCCCTCTTTGATGTACCCGCCCCGATCACCTCGGTTTGGGGGTCCATGTTACTTTTACTTGTGTTACCTAAATTCAACCATTTTATTATCTAGCCGGGATTAGCTCGAGTAATGTTAAGTAATTTTGGTCTTGGTTTGATGCTCTTTGGCGTTCATTGAAAGTGGGGGGGGGGGGTGTCCAGCAGTGGACATAAAGATGTCCAACAGTAGACTGTAGTAGTTACATTTTTACTAGAACTTATGTGATGCCTCATATTTGTTTATTAATGGAATGTGGTTTTTTTTCGTATTATGTTAATAAACAATACGGGAGAGAAAAGAAAGTATTAAAAAAAATAAGATTAAAGATAATATACAATTGATTTTTTTTTAATAATTAACTATAATTTCGTATAACGCCAGGATCAATTCAGGATAATCATTGCCTTGACACAGATTTTGAGAGATACCCCCCTGCCTCCAGAGAAGAGTGCTAGTGCAATGGGGTAAGGTTCTCATCCTCGCCCCTTGCCCCTCTGCTCTTTTGTCCCCTCTTCTTATAAGTGGGGTACAAAGAACAGCTCCCTCAGTTCCATTTGCTTCGCCCAAGATTCTGGGTTCACCTTAGGCTACTGAGCCACACCGCCACGACAAGACCTGAACCATGGTGGGGATCACTTAGTAATGCCTGGGCTAGTACTAGGTAAACTTGTTAATGCTCATGGGCGACGCTGACCGCTAGCCATCAGTTGGCTCGACTTCTATTTTTCCTATCAAACAAATATAAGGGTTGGCAGCGGAACAGGAGACGGTCGACAGCATTAGTGGTGTAAGGACGCCATATTTATTGTGAAATAAAATATAAAAAGTGATACTCGAGACGGAGATATGGTTTTATGACATGTGAAATATGATAAATTATATTTTATGTGTTAAAATTTTCCTATGAAAATTTGATGCCGAATAGCCGGATAGAGTGTCGTATGAGGTGGTCTTAGATTGGTCAACATACGCAATTTATTCTTTACTCTTCTAGAAACTAAAGAACTATATTCTTGGTCGTTTTTGAAAGAATACGTCTATTGTTTAGTTCAACTTGAAAATATCCTGTTGAATTATTTGCACTTAGGGATCCCGAAAGAAGCAATGGCTTCTTTCTTCTAAGTGCTAATGAGCATAGTACTTATTTATCTTGTAGAAAACTTAGGGATCTTAGGAAATTGTAACATTATGTGCATGTAGTTCTATTGGTAAAGTGTAGTCATGTGACGAAGAGAAATCTCATTCGTACGTTACGTACTTCTGGCGCATTCAGTACCGGTGACGCTTTCAGTACATAAGGCGCGTTCGGTACTGTTGGCGCGTCCAGTACTTAAGGCGCGTTTCGTAAATACTTATGGTGCATTCGATACTTATAGCGCACTGAGTACCTTTCAGCGTGTTTGGTAGGTACTTCTAATGCGTTCTACCTATGTTCTACTATCGATCTCCGGTGTGATACATAATATTCAGTAAGCACTAAGCAAAAAATGCGTTCGGTTTGTTCGTAAAACATATAAACTACCAATCTGACAAGTGTGCGAGCATCATAACGTATACAATATCCATCTTATGTAACGTTTTGGTAAATAAAAAGCGACAGCTCATTTTTACAGTGCAATAAAATTATATTGAAATAGACAAGATAAGAAAATACGAAGATGTGATGACCTCATTGCCTATTCCAGTTGAGTGATGATGAGGCAGTCATTTCACGAGAACTGAAACCCACTAAACTTTTTATATGTATCCTCATTAACAGTTTAGCTTTTAATAAACTGTTTAAGTCCAAGAACGTCAATTGATAGTATATTTCTATAATTTTCTATACTTCCCGCGTAATTTTTATTAAGATAAACAATTTTAGTGCTACATTTGTATACCTACTAGGTGCCTACGGATTAATAACACTTTCTACCCACCTATGTATACTGTACTTTAAATAACACTAGCTACTAATTGTAAATACAATCCTCAATTGTGTGGTGAGAGCTATGCGTTGTGCTGCGCTCTCAGCTGCATGGGTACTACCATCTTGCTTGTTTCTCCCGTCAGCTTTGCCGTGTTTAGGTGAAAAGGGCAGGACAGGCATTAACATCTTATGTCTCAGGATAGGCCACACATGAATAAGTTGCCTGGGCTAGACTCAGGCTAACTAGTTTATGATCATGGGCGACGTCGACCACTTACCATCAGGTGGCTCGTCTGTCCGTTTGTCTATCCAACTAACATAAAAAATCTAATTATTCGCCGGTGGAAGTGATGCTTATGCCACGTGTTCCTCTATATGGATTCAACCATTCTGTGTTCTTTGTGTGTTGTGGTACGAAGACTTACCACATAGCAACTGAGGGTAACGTATGAAAGAGATACCCATAGAAATATTAAGAACAGAACTTATTTCAAATATCTGTGGAGATACCTGTTTGTGGTTAACCACTGAGTATCAGATTGTCCGTCTGTCTATCCCGCTAAAACTAAAAATAAAAACGAGCTAACTCGACAGAAAGGTAGCCCATATAACGGACGTGCGATGCGCGGGCGCAGCGACACGCGAGTCTGGTGACTTTTGACTTTCGTGTGGTTGAGCTTCATAATATAATTGAGCTCGAACAAAATCCGGCCGAGTATTACCATACAATGGGCCAGTCAGTTCCGTTGCGGACGACAGGTCGCCGAGGGCAAAAAAACACTACGCGCTTTCAATCACTGTATCATATATCCCTTGTTCCACGTTTGGATTCTCAACCGTACCTAATTGACTTTAGGTCTTAAACGTTTGAGTGGTGGTGCAGATATGATGTTGTAGGCATGGGCGGGAGGTTGGCAGGCGTCCATCGCAGCCCATCATGAGCCCGGTCGACGAGTGACAGGCGACGTTAAAAACGGCAGCGTATCTTACCTCCACCCGATCAGGTTGG
This sequence comes from Helleia helle, assembly GCA_963853865.1. Classification (NCBI taxonomy): domain Eukaryota; kingdom Metazoa; phylum Arthropoda; class Insecta; order Lepidoptera; family Lycaenidae; genus Helleia; species Helleia helle. Next base: position 1,252,115 of record OY971425.1, on the reverse strand, counting down.
CTATTGCAGTTTTGAGTTATTGCGCCCATTCGAGGTTTTTACGGAGCCGAAGAATGGATCCCACTTGTTTTATTTCTGCTAAGCGTTAAGGGTTTTGACGAAATATCTTAAATCTCACAATCAATCTCGAAATTCTTTTACGTTTATACTTTTGGTTATTGTTTACCTAGAAGCGAACTCCATTGAACTATTATTTTGTTATTTTATGTATTCTTGTGACATTTTTGTTTATGTCAATAAATTGTATTGGGTTAACTTTGATGCAGTAAAGAATGATTTGCGGCAAATCAGAAAATATTACGTAGCAGAAACTGAACATAGCCTTTTGATTTAAGTATACAAATTACTTTCTGCCTTAACAAAGTACACGTAATAAAGTTAATATTAATAATAATGTTCAAATAATTTTTAACTATAATGTTTCTTTAATATTCCTGAAATAGGTTGGTCTCGTAAAAAAACACCTTGAATTTTGATTTTGATTTTTTATAATACATTGGTTACATATGTATTGTTATAGAAAAGGTCATTCACATGCAACTGTAATTAAAATATCCTTATAATGATATGCTTTACTTTCTTTTATTAATTACGATATTATCAAACAAGAATAATTTAGTTTTCGGTATTTACGTGCTTCGCTGATTATGCCTTTTATTAATTTTCTTTCACCTCTTTAGAAATAAAAATTGCGAAATTATCACCCCATGGAAAAAATGGAAGACAAATTTATCTTGGACTGCATCCAATTATCCTCTAATTCATCTTGTACCCTAATCGACAAATATTTGAAAGGCCGGTAACGCACCTGCAAATCCTTTGGTGTAGCGGGTACCTATGGTTGCCGGTCATCACTTGTCACCGGGTGAACAGACTGTCTGTTTGCCCCTCTCCTATAAAAATCGGAGTGCGAGTAACTTGTATAACTATCTGGGTTTCTATTTGGAGCAACAATAGTAATTTGCTAATAAGGCATGCATGGTGGACTGATAATCAAAGAATATTGTTTGATGCCTACTCGTACGTTTATCATATAAGTAGCTATTTATAAGGAATGCACTTCGGCCGGGAGTTACCAGCATATACCACCATACTGCTTGTCTTAACTCAGATAAATTTCGGTGAGAAGAGCACGATAACATCAGGGAATTACTGACATATACACAATATTGTAAGCATCTTTTTTCGTTGTCCAGTATACAATTATACCACTGTTCGTTTGCCCCCTGATGACTTAAAAAAAACAATGGAAAATAGGGCTACTCTCTAGGGGTGACGTTGACTCACCTGCTTCATCTATTTCGTATTATGAAATGTCAGCAAAGTAGTGTTGATTCCTGTGTCCGCTTGTCACTTCGCATTTATAATACCAGACTCATAAATAATGGTAAAGATATTTTTTCATTAAACTCGCTGCGTTGTTAGTTATATCACGTGCGCGTCGCATGTAATCGTCTATATCTAGCTACCGGGTAACGGTTAGAGTAGGGTATCACAAATACCTATCGTATTACAATAATGTTAGTAACTTAATTTTAGAGAGAATGGTTGTTAAAAACTGATTTTGGGAACAAGTCGTTCGCCCCAGGCTTATTGTATCTTACTTGATCGCTCTCCTATCACCAGCCTATTTAGCTGATAGGACGATGGTCATCTCTTCCAAGATTATGGTGCTCGTCTGCTCTATTTGAACACAGACGACCGCTCGGTGGGAGGGATGCGCTATACCACGCTCCCGGCTGCTTGGGTACCACCATTTTGCTTGATCTCACGTCAAACAGCTTTTCTGTGTTTCGGAGACAGGGGGAAGTCAGGCAGTGTACTGCACATAAATGAGTTGCCTGAGCTAGTTCCAGGTAAACTAGTTTTTGTTCATGGGTGACGTCGACCACTTACCATCAGGTTAAACATCTGCCAGTTTGCCTATCCAACTAATATAAAAAACAGATGGTCTGTTTCACGGAAGAAAATAAGCAGGATGGTAGAGTAAGGCATGATATCGTTTCCAAGATATGAAGATCAATTACTATTTACAGCAAAAAATCGGAAAATAGGATGACAATGTGAAAGGTGCTGGCGAAAATGACCGCGTTCGTCGGTGGTGCGGAGAAAACAAACAGACATACACATAAAGTGCGTCACCCGGATGTCGGCGCATACTTGCGTATGGACGGCCCGTGCCGCGTAGAAAGTGTCCGCGCTAACACACCACGACGCGGGTGCGACTACGATGCAATATGTCGTAGAGTGTAAAGAGCTTCATTATCGTTACAGGTCTAAATTAGATAATATTATGTAGCTAAAAAGAAGTTTTTTCAATAAATCATGATTTTCATCATCATTGAACACACCACAGTAGCTATAAGAAGTGATGACTATTGTTGTAGCTTTTACTAAGGATGAACAAAAATGACTCCACTTCATTGACCATAGAATATAGATAGATAAGCCATTGCTTAAGTCTCTACTCCAATACCTTCCACGCAGGACGAATGTCTGCCGTACCTTACTTGCCTACCTTACCTACCCGTCTAGATTAAAGTAACAATGTAAATCCACAGGAGTAATATAATATTTTAATATTTTTGGCCAACACATTTTATAGATAAGATGAAAAGATAATGTTTATAATTTATTGAGGTAGGTCTTAATAAATTTTTGAAAAATTAATAAAAAAAGATATATGCGATTTAAAAATAAGATAAGAACTTAAATGTAACATTATTCGAATATTTTGTAAATTGTAATTTTTGACCGACTAGTAAATTTTTTCGCGATTTATTTGTTTGACGCAAGTGCTGTAATGATTATAATTGCTTTAAAACTGTTTTTGATGGTGAATTAAAATATGATTAATGTTTAAAATTCATAGATTGAATATTATTTGTTGGTTATTCTGATATGAAAGTAAAAATTTGTAATAGCTCATAAAAATGTAGTGAACCAAAAGTCAAATCAATTTTTGTTTTTTTTAATACTTTTCTATATTAACAGCTAAAACTACTTAAGAGATTGTTTATTCAGGTGCGCTAATCTCCAGTTTCGCTATTTTTATATTTACCTATTATATTTTGGAGAACAGTATTTTCTTTTCAATTTAAGAGGTACTTTTACCAAGTTATTACTAGTATACAATAAAAAGCACTTTACAAAGTACGACAAATCGTGACCCGGATGTAAGCGAGAGTTCCCTGTACCTGACCACTGTTATATATTACCATCACAAGACGTGTCCGAAGCCACCGAATACCTAATTATACGGTTTCTAGACCAGAGAAAATTGGTGCTTCTGTATCCGTTGAACCTATAGCATGGTTTTTTCTTTATATGTAAAGATTGTCGAACCAGCAGTTATAATGGTAAATGGTCTCATGGTCGATGCATAACATAAAATTCTTTATTTTCCCGGGTCAGAACTTATTATTATTTAGAAATATTGATAAAACTACTGCTTGTATATTCTTATCAACGCAGGTACTAGGTGCAATAAGAAGTAGGCAGAAATCGTCTTGGCATCTTTCAGTTACCCTCTAATGAGGCTCGCTGCTAGCTTGTTTATTACAACTAGACATACTGCCTGATAGAATAGAATTATAACTAATATTTATTTATTTATAACATGAACTACATTAATGTTTAACTGAAACTTAGGTCGTTACCTATTAATTATAAATAGCTTCTCCCAAATTAACTCGCTCTACATATCGGTGTGGAGTAATCACACTTTCAGCGCCGAGGACTTCTTCTAAGGGGTTTCAGTGCGGTGAGAATTCAACATAACCATTAGGGCTCCCTCGGGCCCGGTGGTATCTATTAGATTTTCCCAAGTAAAAAAAAGGTACATATCTAACCAAACTCGTGGTGTTAATGATATTTAACCACTTGTTGTGAGACTTAACAAGCACAAACAATAACTTTATAATTACTGTTGCTATGTCCACTAATTACGATATAAAAGTACCGTTGCTGAAAGGAAACTAACGATTTTGAACTTTTACGGTTGGAGGGGATCAAAGGTCTCACGGTACACCGACCTTAACGAACCTTAAAATTATTGAACTTTTTATTTTATTATTTTCGCAAATATTCCACAATAAGCATCAAGTATTTAATTGGAATAGAGCGGTAATGTTATGTGTTTTTTATGAAAACGAATTCCACCAAATTTGTGCTGCGACGCTGCGCCAGTTCTGCGCTGTGATTAGCCGACTAATGGCCATTGGTGGACGATTGGCTGATGGAACGCACATACAGATCAATGGTTTGAATTGCTATTACGTCAGTGACAAATCATTGACCAGTTTCGGAATCCGGTTATAAGCTCGATGACGCGAAGTCATAATAATAGCTTATATGAGGAAAAATATTTAAATGTATGTATGATGTCAAAGGACTATAGCAGTTGACACGGGCCGCTTTAGCAACCGACGCCAGGAAGCCGTGTGGTCGCAGACTGCACGGTAGGCGGGGGGCAACCCCCCACTTTATAAATCAAAAGTGAGCCGAATGGGCTCACACTAATCCGATGAAGCATTAGGGCCTTCGGGCCATTAGCATAGATCCCTCCGAAAAAAAAAAAAGCTTTAGTTTTTATAATGATGAAGATAGTTATTGAAATGTAAGGTGTAACCGAAGCTTGTTCCATCTACCGCCGGGCCTCTTTCAATTTCAATAAAGCCAGCCAATCATGAGGTCGCCCTCTATCGAGCTGCAGGTCAACAGACCCTTCGTGTCCCCGAACGTGGCCACTGCTCTAGAATATACCACAGTTGAATAAAGACGAGGGAATGGGAAGATGATTTCCGTACAGTGGCCGGTCCGTGTTGGATGCGAGTGGCGAGGGATCGGTCGTCTTGGCGTTCATTGAGGGAGGCCTATGTTCAGCAGTATGGATAGGGGCTGATGATGATGATGATGATGATGAGATGATTATTTTAGTTGCACTGATAATATTCTAGTTTACAAGCAATAAAACTGCACAAATTTGTTCAATTCCGATAGTTTAAGCATAAAAAAAATTGTATCTAAAATACTAGATAGGATGTACAGACATATATTATATATGTAACTGACCGATAAGGTTATATCCTTACTACCTAATAAGAGCGACGGATATCGAGCAGGATAAAGTAAATACGCATACGTTATGTCGAAAACGTTAGCGGACGGACGTATGTACCTACATACTGTATATTAGGTATGTGTTTTAATCAGTTAAGAGTTCAATATATTTTCCTCCTTAGTTTCTTTCTTCGTTTTTTTAGTAGGTTTTAAGAAGCTTTAATAAATATTCTTATATAAAATTAAAAAAATATTGTAGCGTTTTTTTTATATTCAAGACTTTTCGAAAACTGTGACGACCGCTACGCTGAAAATCCATTGGCCAGAAGGCTAATAATTCTGGAGTCGTGGCTACGATCGGTGAGATGAAGGGTCCTTCCACTGGATTAGATTATCTCTTCTACAGTGGCCGGACCTAGTGTGGGAGGATATTTTTACCGTTCTTTGAAAGAGTTTCCCAGCACTAGATAAGGGTTGATGGTGATAATGATGATGATGATGAAGGTAGAAAGTAGATATAAAGTCATTATTTTTTTACGGACTTATAGTTTGTATTTAGTTCGTACTAGTGAAGACCATAAAGATATTTAATTGCACTGCACTTAAATAAACAAAATGGGCTAATTATAGATCAAAATACGTTATGTTTAATGTCATAACTGTTTATCGTAAAATAAAACAAAATTAGCGAACACATTCTTTTTTATTTATTCGTATTTTTATGGAAAAATTAGTTGTTAATTAAATAAGAGAATGTTTTTTGTATATTTTAGTATTACAGGGCATCATTTATGTTTACGAGATGAAAACATTATATATGGCGGTGCATTTGAAGAACGGTTGTATCTAGATTCTAGTGTAATAAAAAACTTCATGTTTGGTTCGTATTTTTACGTGTTTCCTAGGCGGATGACATATAAGTAGATACCGCGGCTGCGCTTGTAATATATTAAATGTTCATGTCTGTTTTTCGCTATAAACTACTGAACTACTGATCCAGCTGAAATTTGGCATATTTGTTCTTGAGGTAGAATAGTTTTGCACACGATAAGTAGCGCCGCTGGGTCACTTGTAAGTAAATAAAATATATGGATTTGATGTAAATCATAAAAGTTTCATTTGTAGATCAACAATGGTAGAAAAATTTTGTACATTTTTTTTATATATTTTTTTGTTAAAAATCTAAATATTAATAGATGGTGTAGTAATATATAGGTACAGTATTTTTTACTGCACTCTTGAATCAAGTACGCACATTCCTTTTGAAATTCCAGATTGAGACTGAATTACGAATTTCGACAAATTACTTCATGTAAATAATTATATAAATCGCACTTTAATATACACTTCACATGTGATAATGTAAGCGTATATATTAAACACTAGGTTTATCGCCCGACACGCGAGCCATTTAGCTGTCGTGTTTAGGAGTTTTTGTATCAACCAATATTTCTCTTTCTTTATAGCCGCGGGTTTGGACACGCATTCGCCCACATGTTGGATTAGACTGACAAGTTTTGGTCCTTCTCAAAACTATTATAGCTTTAAGGTCGTTTAAGAAATCCATAAAAATTCATTCACACACAAGTCTACAATATATTTTTAAGGAATTAAGACTTATCCTAATTCCTTAAAAATCAAGGAATAACAAATCTAGGTGCCTTAAAACATGCTTTAAATCTAAAAAAGCTTCAGATCCAAAAACTAAAAAAAATCCCAAAATTCAAAATCGTTCCAAATTCTATTTGTATCAATTCACTTTCATAATTAATTAACGATTTTTATAAGAATTGAAAGTCGGACATCTTTTGAAATATTGCTCTAATATACTAATGTTATGCAAAGTGTCCGTTTTTATTGGTTAATTATAATACATCGATGAGACCGGCCACAGACCAATTATCATTATAAAACTATAAACGTATTTGGCTTCTCTTATCTGTATAATCTTAAGTTATGCAAACTGTCAAGAGCGTTTTATAATTCACGTTTAATTTGAAAAATTTTGTCAACATCAATGTGGTTACGAAATTCTAATGGGAGTGATATATGAGTATAATATTATCGTCGATTCCACTACTAAAGTTTGCTGAACGGCAAAAAACATTTTGGCATTAAAAAACAACTAAATGTAACAAATACGTATGAATCTGAAGGAAAATAGGCAATCAAAAAATTAAGTAATGTACTGAATACAATGGAAGTAAAAACACATTATAAAACATTTGTGTGCATTCGATGTTCTACCTCATCACATCACTAAATAAGAAGTGGACCGAAATGAAATGAAACATACAAATCCTTGTTGTCTATAAATAGAGTAAATCGAAAAACCACAATTATTCATAATATTCATTTGCTAGGGATGCGACAACTTGGTATGGAGATATCGATAAAGTATTTAGAATTCAGATTTCAAATCAATGACGTTAGATAATTATTTAAAAATAATCGTTTATACAACGGTAGAATATATTGTTACGGGTGCAAGGTAAAACAAATTAATTTTATAAATGTCTAAAGATAAAATATGCTTAAATATGCTTATCACACATCGACAGCCCGGAATAGACATTTACATTCATTATACAAATTGCCTCGGTATAATAGCTTTGCCTATTGGTAGCCTTAACACTGTTTAAATAAAAAAACAGATTTTTGACGATGTGCCTTATGATTTTATGATTTTCACTTTTAATATAGTTTACGCTTAATTAAAATATGGATAAATCATAAGGTACTACTAAAACGGTATAAAAGTGAAAATCTAAAAAGCGAATATCTTTGTTACATTAAGTGAAATATGACATTTGAAAAATAAATACAAACTTGTCGGAATACATTTTACGATTAATTAAAATATGGATAAATTATAAGGTATTAAAACTGTTTCAAACGGGATATTAACCATGTTTCTTATTTTTATTTCGCGGAGCTCGATATTTCGATATTACCTACGAATACCTTGCTCACGAGACAAGAAACTTGGTAAATATCCTGTTTTAAGTATTTTAACACTTTATGATTTTTCCATATTTAAATCAATATTTCTATGTATTTTATCTTATTTTATTCCAATGCAACAAAGATATTTTTGTTTAGTATGGTACCGTGCATGCGGTGTGTATTTATTTATTCTAGTCTGCTAGTGATGCGTCAGGAATGCAAACGTTTATTCAGGTATTTATATAACAAAATTACAATATCGATGTACTGGTCGAGTGATGTGATATCGACATACGCAAATTTCGATATACAGGTACGACTATTGATTGATTTAAAATGTCTGCTGTCTATATTATACCAGTGTAATGTCTTCTGTGACGTGCCTGTCTGCATTATCCTGCTAATTTTGACCGCGAAGGTGTAGGCATGTAATGCTTATACCGAGGCCTTTCTTGCATCTGAAGTAGGCTCCAGTCTATTGCCCTATCTTTTAGGTCACAATAACAGCTAGATTCTAAACATTTTGATAACGTCACTTACAGTCAGTTTCTCTTCCTATAATTCAGTGTTCACCTAACTTTTGTATATCAGTGATAGTCACAGCAGCTCAAAGTTCGTCAGTATCGATTGTAAGTGCTTAGTATTCTGGCCGCGTGTCTCCCGCTTAACAAAAGGCTCTACTCCATGTAAGGACGGCCGGACGTCTGACACTGCATCCCGTGCGGCGCAACACTAGCGACACATCATATATTTAATACAGATTTTTTTTAATCACCGGTCAGGATCGAACCCACACTAAAATAGCAAGTCCATAACTATATATTAGCATTTAGCTATTTGGTCTCGGTTGAGAAAGATGGAATTTTATTTATTCTGCAGATGTTAAGATTAGATAACTGTTCGTTTAGCGTCGCTAAATAAACACATATTTTATATATTTTCATTTTAAGAAAATACATAATTTTCAAAATAAACAAAATTAATAGTGTTGCAGCTTTTAAGAGTGAATTCCATAATTAACACTTAAGCTAATAAAACTGGCATATAATTCAGTATTTTATAGCGAATTCTATAATAAATTCTGCAACAAACTAACATATTTTATTCTTTTAGAAACTAAAATCAATGATTTATATTCTAGAAATTATATAAAAACTTTTCTATTAACCAAAATAAATAATTTACATTTTTAATAATAGTAAAGATGTATTTATAGTCTTTGCTTTCCTGTGGATCCTCGCTTTAATAATATACTCTTAAAAAAGTGGTATGTTTACTTTGAACATATTATATTTAAATATCATACTTTTTATGATCTATTTATATAAAACAGGCACGGAGATACAAACATTGGGCATGTTTTTCATTTTATTTATCTCAGTTCTTTCATAAAAAGTTAACTCAGCCATAATGTGTGCCCGCGGGTTTACTTGCATTCAAGTCGTCTTATCAGTCGTATCAGACACAATAATATTATTTTGATAGTCCAAATTCTCAGTTTCAACTTTAAGTGGCGAACAGTTTTTAGACTTCCTTTAACAGTTAAGTGATTTTTAAATAAACTAAAATAGAGCAACTTTCGCACCGTTCACGCGGGAAACGGTAGAATTTCCCAACACGATTTTTGGGAACAAGGTCGACGCCCGCCACGGACTCGGGGTAACAGGAGTCCCAAGTTCCCGAATATCAGGGGTTCATTCCGAAACATTATTTTTCTGTTTTTACAACAAAACAGTACCAAAAGTTTACAAAAACGTACCAATGGTTTTAGTCGAAGATCCCTATGTGTTATAATGAAACATATATTATACCGGTTTATTTAGATTTTTACATTCCTGACGCTTCGGATACTTTACAATACACAGTCGCGGGATAAAATTCGTAAAACTTGTTTCATTCTAATAAATTTGAAAATATGAGTTTGAACAGCCATCATATTAGAGATGTATTTGAAAAACTAATTATTTCTTTCTTCTTTATTTCTTTCTTTCTTTCTATTTTACTAATTTATCCTAAGAGACCATAATATATTCCCAAATGTCACCTGATCCTCAAAGTCGGAGAAACGATCCTGTTCGTGAACTTATAGAAACTTTATCGCAGAAATATAAATGAACCAGTATTTCGTGTTGACGAGGACAAATGTTCATGATTTCGATTATAAGTAGATGATAATGACGATGATTTTCGAGAAAAATCCAATGCGATATTAGACACGAAGCGCATACCCCGCTCATGGCGGTTCGCATAACTGCGCGGACTATGCGGGCGGCTAATTGCCACACCGCATACCGGATGCTATACTATTATTAGATACCTACGCTGAACCCTCGCAGGGTACAACATTATAGAACTGCCTGTGGCTTCGCTCGCTAAATCCCCTAGGATTGCCAAGATAGAAGACGCTGTTCACATTCAACCTGAATCTAAGACTGTTCATATCCACCTATACTTATCAGAGATAGATTACTCCTGATTCCTTCGACAAAACCTTTCCTTTGAACCTGAATCAGCTTCTTCTTAGAGTTTAATTCAAGGATAATTTGTCTTCTATTCCACTATAATAAAATTTAAGTACCTAACTTTCTGTAGGGATCAGCCGTGTTGGCGTTCATTGAGGGAGGCCTATGTTCAGCAGTTGACGGATAGAGTCTAATGATGGTGATGATGATGATGATGAACCTTCTGTTATCCAATGTAAGTCCTTTTTACCCGCTTGATCTAGACAAAAATGATCAAAGTAAGAGAATCGGAAAATGTCATAGGCTACTTTTTACTATAGGAAACTTCAGGATTGCAATGTTACGTGTCGTAATGATATTTAATAACCGTATTTTCATGGTAGCTGTATTAACAAACGGGTAGACGCGCCACATGATGGTAAGTGATCGACGTCGCCTTCATAGGCTGTCCATGCATAGGCATACACAAGTTAACCTGGAACTAGCCCAGGCACCTCATTCATGTGTTGCCTATTCTGAGACACAAGATGCTAAGTCACTGTGCCAGTAATTCACATCCTGTCTTGTCCTTCTCTCCGAAACAGCAAATCTTTTTAACGGGAGAATCAAGCAGGATGGTGGAACCCAAGCAGACGGGAGGGCGGCACAGCGCATCCCTCCGGTAATTTAAAAATGACAGTAAATCTAAGCACGATACAAATTTAAATACAAATTTACAGGGTATAGGCGATATAGGCTATTAGACTAATTTATGAAGTCGGTTTATACTTATATCATAAGAAAAATATTTTAAACTGCATTAATATAGTTGTCATGTTATGAGGCAGTAGTGTCCCAGAAGGAGGCCGACGAGCGGGTGAGAGAGGAGGCCGCCGACGAGGCCTCCCCCCGTGGGCGACGAACGGGGGTGCGCAGGTGGCGCTACTTAATGAGCCTCCAGTAACGCCCCTGTGCTCGTGTCGGGTTCAAGATGGGAACCTGGGCCCAGTATGATACGATGTCACGGGGACTGCCCAAGCAGCCGGGCGGGTCCTGTTGAATGCCTATCCGGGACCCTCAAATTAAAGCGGCTGAAGGCGCTAGCAGTGGTTTTAGTTTACGGGTAGGGCACTCCCAGGTGCGAGTCCCACAGTGTCAGGATCTACCCGAGAAGGATCTCGGGTAGAACCTGACATGTAGCCAGGAGGCTACATGCGTAAAAAGCATTTCCAAACAAAAAAAAAAAAAAAACAAAAAAAAAAAGATCTTATGTTATTGTATACTTATTTCAACCTAACGCCACTGATGATGAAACACACAAAAATATTGCGAAAAATTTATTTTAACATCCAATAAAAAATTATGAGGTCCAGTATATCTTGTCGTACAATTAAAAAAGCTAACATTTATCTAGCGACCCTAAGGTCAAAGTTGAATCGCGAAATCGATGTACAAATGCTAATAAATCAACGCAATAAAAAAAATGTCCAGACCGGTCCTACATTGTCACGATAAATTACAATATTGATGGTCAACTCGTAGAAGTTCGCTGTTCTAACGAGTGTACTAAAAAAACCAATATCACTATATCACAGCTCATCCGCGTTTTGGACACACATTCATTGAAATCTTAAAAATCACACGGGTGGCGGGGAGTCGAATTTACGTTTTTTTTTTTTAATATATTAAAATATATAAACTTGATGAATAATAGTCAGTACAAGATCATGGTTGATGGAGATAATAATGATTATGAAATTTTATTATTCATGATCATGAGTCCATGATCGCCGAGAAATCGCTTCACAACCAGTCCAACAGGAACATGTAGTATAGCAATTATTATTTAGAAACACGTATTGCCATGTTGGGCAAGCAATTGGCAATAGTAAAGCCTGCTTAGCCACGGCAACACCCACCAAACCACTATATAAGCTACGTCTTTATTATCATAAAATGAAATACATGCGTAATTGAAAACTTCCAGTAAAAAATATCTCCATCCAATACATTGTTAGTATATTATGTCCAAGTTAAAAGGCAAAAAGCCAGGCAAATAGCTTGGACTCGTTTATTTTTTATTACGTTAACAGAACGCAACCGTTAACGCCTTCCAGGTGAGATTCGCTTGACTTAATTAGGTATCGAGTCATATTTCATAGCCGTTTTCCCAAGAAAAAACGATGATACGAAAAAGGAATTGCGCGCAAAATATCATCCGACTGAACACAATGGAGCGGATCGTTCCGCGCCAACAGTCGCCGCCATTATTTTGCCCGATGCCGAATGCCCGATGATTTTTCACGATTCATAACTACATACAAACTCGTCTTTGTATCATTTTCCACTATAATATAATATTTATTTTTCTTAAGGCGAGTCACCGGGACTGGTGGGGTAGCGGGCGTCGCGGCATCTTGTGAAAATGCTACATAGCATTCAAGTTTTGGGAAAACATTGAATAAAAAAATTTTGGAATTTAAAATAAAAAAATATAGCACATTATCTGTAGTATTGAAAATTAAATATTTCAATATAAAAATGATGTGCAAAATTAAATATTTTATTAGTAAATTATTACTTTTAGTTTTTATTTTAGCCTGATTTCAGGATTTTTTATGATCAAGGAAAGTACATCTTATCGTGTAACCAATTAACACAACCTTTAGACAATATCTTTAGAAGCCTCTTATATTTTTTTCTTAGACCGTTATATATTAGTAAATATCTCAAAAATTTGATTGGGCAAACCATTTTTCGCGTTTCGTCTGTGGTGACTCGCCTTAAGGTACAAAAAATTTGAGTATATTGATTATTCTCAATAAACATTATAAGATATTCAAATCAACAAACCTTTACATTTAGACCTACTTTTTATTTTGTTAATGATTCTTTAGGTAATATGACCAAACAGAATTGCGTCCCGTTTAGGTAGGGTGACACATGATCCTAAGCCAATGTGTCATCATAATGCAATGTGCAGCCAGGTACCTACGTATTTATGTTGCTCAAATAACTAGATTCTCTAATCGCACATTTTCTTCACTTATCCTTGGCCTTTTATGTCAAGTCAAAATACACGCAAATTACTAAGTAATAGGTGTTTCGCGAGTTTTCAAATTCACTACTGAAAAAACCTCTTTTTTATAGAAGAGGGGGCAAACGGACAGTCGGTTCACCTGATAGTAAGTGAAAAGCGATATCCACAGACACCCGCTACGCCAGAGGATTAGCAGGTGCGTTGTCGGCCTTTCAAATATGAGTATGCTCTTTTCTTGAAGGTTCCTTTTGTCGAGAATCACCATAACCAGCCAGCCAGACCATAACAGCCAGAATTTAGAGTTCAAATATTTCTTCAAATTCTCTGATAATTGTGTTCAAACCTTGTTCAAACAAACGGGCTCTTCAACGTTATTGTATATAGATGTGTAAAATTAAAACAGTAGCGTTATGCAAAAAGCGGCTCCACCCCACTCGTAGCCCACCAAAACGTGTTCCACTGATTATGAAACACAAAACTATGATATTTGAAGTTGCCTTGCTTTTCATACTCCAAACGACCTCAGTTGCGCAGTCGTCGCGCCAGCTAATAAATATACTTTACTGTTATCTATAAGCAACCTTCAGTTAGAAGCCAGACCGGTATCGAAGCGAAACTATTCTAATAAAAAACCAAAACCAGTCCAAATTAAAGATAAGATAGTAGAAAATGTTGGAGGAATTAACGAACGCGTAGGTGTGGGTCTGGTCTGTGGGTCCTCGTGCGATACGGACGCTTGCGTAAGCTTGGACTCGATTGAGGTCAGCATTAGAACCGACTGGTTGTTGTTCAAGTGGTCTGCTAGATGTGGAGTTCGATTCCCGATGAATATAGATCTATGTCATTGATAGATTTTTGTCTATCGACAATCTAGAGTCGTTTATGTCGAAGAATAGATATGTTTTATACATTTGTCTAATATTTTTTTATTCTAATAGATAGTTTGTAGTGGTTTGATTGTTTATAAATACTCATAAAAATGTCGTCTGTTCAACATGTTATATATTATATAGTTTTAGTTTTAGTTTTGCTATTAGTCAAATAACTTGTATGTATTTAAATTAAATATACTATTTTTGGATGTTAGTTCTCAATGGAGATTATTGTGTTATTAGAGACACCGTTTGACTTATTGTTTACGTGCGCAAAGAAAGTTGCGAAGAAATCTGTATATTTTAAATTAGTTTTTATTTACATTGCACATATTATATTTCTTTTTAAATCTTACACATTTATTAAGTAACTTCTAATTAATTAATATTTGAATGCTATTAGTATACTTATATTTGACATATTAATTGCAAATGTTTTATGGATTAAAAGATATATTGGGAACAAGCTCTAATATTAGAGCTATATATAATAACATTAATAATTCTAGATTTGTTTATGAGATAGAATCCAGACTAGATGCTGACCTCATTGATAGGTTCACAGAAGTGTGGAATTTACCCAGTTTTCAATATTATTTCATTAATACCTAAGTTATTTGTTTATAAAAGTATAAAGGTTAAAAATATAATTTAAAAAGACGGTTAGATTGTATAACTATTGATAATTATATATTTTTTAATAAATCAGTTAAAAAAAGTTGACAACCCTACTATCTACTCATACGGCTCGTACTACACAATGTACTACGCATTTTAAATGACAATAATATTATACTTTTAAAAGCTTTTTGGTATTAGAAATATAAAAGGTCTTACACTGTCATAATATTTTCAATAAAACTCTGATATAATCATATTAAACTTTCAATCTCACCTGTTGGTCTAGTGGTTAGTGACCCTGACTGCTAAAGCAGAAGGTCGTAGGTTCGATAAATGATTGTGTGATCAGCATGATCATTTGTTCTGGGTGCAATTTATCTATAATATGTATGTATTTAGAAATATAATATAATTATGTTACATCAGTCATCTGGTTGCCATAAGAACAGGCTCTGCCTAGTTTGGGATCAGCCGTGTGTGAGTTGTCTCGAAGTATTATTATTAATTAATATCAGCCCGTAGCCATCATATTTCCTCACCATGCGGATAGATCTTGTTTCCAAAATCGACTCTCATTTGAAGACTGTCATCCCATCTTTCCATGCCCTCGTCATCATTTTATTATCACCCCGTATGCACCCACTGCTTGCCACACTGGCTGGCTGGCATCGCTAAGACATTCGATACCCTGCTACACACATTCAACTGGAATCCACGACCTCAAGGAGACCTTCCCAACCCAACCAGCGTCTTATCAAAGCCGGCGTCCGCAGTAAAAGTCTCTTTTATGTTATTCAAATATGATTTATTATTATTTATATTGTTTTTAAGAGTGTAATTTAAACTTCTTAGGTTTTCCACTAATAAAATATACACGTGTTTTTTTAAGTAATTTAATATTACCATCATTGACCACCTCTGTGGCTCAGTGGTAAGCGCGTTGGCGCACAAGCCGGAGGTTGCGGGTTCGAATCCCGCCAGGGAACAAAAATATTTTCTGTGTTCCTGGGTCATGGATGTGTATTAAATATGTGTATTATATAATAAAATATCTTAAATTTAGGTATAATATAAAAGTATTAAATATATTTCCGTTGTGTGGTACCCGTAACACAAGTTCTTCCTGAACTTACCACGGGACCAGATTGACGTGGTGTGAAAGCGTCCATAGATATTATTATTATTATTACCATAATAATTAACTATATTACAAGCAGAATATGGTCATCGAGAACATTGAATCATCAGCAAAAAGTGTTTAATCTTTTAAATACATGTTATGTATATTACGTATGTTACCATCAATAGGTATGTCACTACCAGTATTTATTGACCAACTTGGATATATGGTCCACAACGCCCAGGAGACTAACCCAAGCAACACAAGTACAAGTAGAAATCCATAGAACCCCAGTGAATCGCTGGCTCCAGGCAACTGATACCAACCTCTGTGAAAATCTGAACACGAATAATCATCAACATGTCAGCGAACATAAACGAGTGCAACGGGAACTGACCCGGGCAAGTCATTCGTGTGTTCCCTCTCCCGAGACCTGAGGTGGTAAGACTCGTGTCAATTACACTGCCAGTCCTGCCCTGTCCGGAACCCAGCAAAGTTTGAAGAAATGAGCAGAATGGGTCGTAGATGAGAACACGATAAACGCATCTCTTTGAATAAGTGACTATCTTAGTGTCACTGGAAACTGGTTTTCAAATGGACGCTGAACAAGATTCGATCACGTTATTAAGTTCGAGCAACAGTGTATCATAATTGCCATAATAAGTGGTTATTTCCAGGGCTTTATTATCCTCAAGTTTCCAACGTAAGTGTCAAAGTCAAATAGCCAAAGCATTTTTTCAAAATTGTACTTATAACGTCGCTTATTGAACGTCGAATTGCGTCTACCGGTTCTAAAGCTGTCTAAGAAGAACCGGTAAAGCAAACTCAAATCTGGCGAATGCCAAAACCCATTATAGTGACACGATTTTTTATAAATTTTATCATAGACCACGGTCTATTAGGATTCTAACATTTCCGATGTCTCGGATATTTTGCAACAACCATGGTCACGGGAGGACTCACTTCACCTGCGAGAACCAGTGTGGGTCCGTAGTGTGGTGCGAGGATGCGATGTCCCACAGGGATCGGTTCGGGGTCCGATCATGTGGGATATCGAGTACGCCTGAGTCCTGCGAGACCGCTTCCTCCCCGGAATGGGATGAGGTTACGCAGCTGGCTGAGGTCGGGCCCAACCTCGTAATCAGCCGCATAGAGTTAAAGCTTCAGTTGAGACTGGAGAAGAATGAAACCCTTCCGGGGCACCGGGCAAAAATGACCTCCAGATTGGAGGGATGAGGGTCAGTATGAGTCCCCATTTCAAATATCTGAGGCTCATCCTTGACGGAGGGTGGACCTTCGGCCCACATTTCTTAATGTTATTACCGAAGGTCGTACAGGCGGCCAGTGCGTTGGGCAGAACCGTCCCGAACCTCAGAGGACCCAGCGCCACCTGCAGCATACTCCGGAGTCTGGTGCTCCTATTTGGGCAGAAAACTACGAGTCCCCACATAGGTCCACGAGCCTTACCCAAAGTAAACCAGGATCATGCGAAAGCATTAACCTGCGTCATCAAAAAAAAGGATGATATATATATCTGATAAATAATCCTTAAAAAGTAGCTTCATCTCAATGCGAGATATCCAAACTTTCAGATAGATAGCCATCATCATCAGTACGCCATAGTAATTGTATGTAATTGCACGAACCGGGTTCCACTGCCATAAAACACACGTCTGCATAACGTCCCTCCGACAATATATCTCTAGCGGGCACCTATTAAATACCATTTTATCTCCATCTACGCCCATAATGTAGTAGACCAAATTCTATCATTAATTTAATTATTCATCATTAACATCAGTTATCAGATTACAGATGTGATAATCATTGGTTGTTCGAATTAATACGGAGAGTAATAAACTTAGAAATGTGACTATTAAGTTACTTTTATCATGATCGCTACTTAATGTTTGTGTTGGATTTTCCTTAAAGCTGCTAATTCTGCTGACCAGCGAAATATTAAAATAAATATAATTTCCTATATATAAATATAATTCTCTATCAGTCTGTTTCGACATCGATGCTCTTTCAGTCTGCTTCGACATCGATGCTCCAACAGTCTGCTTCGATATCGATGCTCTAACAGTCTGTTTCGACATCAATGCTCTTTCAGTCTGCTTCGACATCGATCCTCTAACAGTCTGCTTCGCCATCGATCCTCTAACAGTCTGCTTCGACATCGATGCTCTGTCAGTCTGTTTCGACATCGATGCTCTTTCAGTCTGCTTCGACATCGATGCTCCAACAGTCTGCTTCGATATCGATGCTCTATCAGTCTGTTTCGACATCAATGCTCTTTCAGTCTGCTTCGACATCGATCCTCTAACAGTCTGCTTCGCCATCGATCCTCTAACAGTCTGCTTCGACATCGATGCTCTGTCAGGCTGTTTCGACATCGATGCTCTTTCAGTCTGCTTCGACATCGATGCTCCAACAGTCTGCTTCGATATCGATGCTCTAACAGTCTGCTTCGACATCGATGCTCTGTCAGGCTGTTTCGACATCGATGCTCTTTCAGTCTGCTTCGACATCGATCCTCTAACAGTCTGCTTCGCCATCGATCCTCTAACAGTCTGCTTCGACATCGATGCTCTGTCAGTCTGTTTCGACATCGATGCTCTTTCAGTCTGCTTCGACATCGATGCTCCAACAGTCTGCTTCGATATCGATGCTCTATCAGTCTGTTTCGACATCAATGCTCTTTCAGTCTGCTTCGACATCGATGCTCCAACAGTCTGCTTCGATATCGATGCTCTATCAGTCTGTTTCGACATCAATGCTCTTTCAGTCTGCTTCGACATCGATCCTCTAACAGTCTGCTTCGCCATCGATCCTCTAACAGTCTGCTTCGACATCGATGCTCTGTCAGTCTGTTTCGACATCGATGCTCTTTCAGTCTGCTTCGACATCGATGCTCCAACAGTCTGCTTCGATATCGATGCTCTATCAGTCTGTTTCGACATCAATGCTCTTTCAGTCTGCTTCGACATCGATCCTCTAACAGTCTGCTTCGCCATCGATCCTCTAACAGTCTGCTTCGACATCGATGCTCTGTCAGTCTGTTTCGACATCGATGCTCTTTCAGTCTGCTTCGACATCGATGCTCCAACAGTCTGCTTCGATATCGATGCTCTATCAGTCTGTTTCGACATCAATGCTCTTTCAGTCTGCTTCGACATCGATCCTCTAACAGTCTGCTTCGCCATCGATCCTCTAACAGTCTGCTTCGACATCGATGCTCTGTCAGGCTGTTTCGACATCGATGCTCTTTCAGTCTGCTTCGACATCGATGCTCCAACAGTCTGCTTCGATATCGATGCTCTAACAGTCTGCTTCGACATTGATGCTCTGTCAGGCTGTTTCGACATCGATGCTCTTTCAGTCTGCTTCGACATCGATCCTCTAACAGTCTGCTTCGCCATCGATCCTCTAACAGTCTGCTTCGACATCGATGCTCTGTCAGTCTGTTTCGACATCGATGCTCTTTCAGTCTGCTTCGACATCGATGCTCCAACAGTCTGCTTCGATTTCGATGCTCTATCAGTCTGTTTCGACATCAATGCTCTTTCAGTCTGCTTCGACATCGATCCTCTAACAGTCTGCTTCGCCATCGATCCTCTAACAGTCTGCTTCGACATCGATGCTCTGTCAGGCTGTTTCGACATCGATGCTCTTTCAGTCTGCTTCGACATCGATGCTCCAACAGTCTGCTTCGATATCGATGCTCTAACAGTCTGCTTCGACATCGATGCTCTGTCAGGCTGTTTCGACATCGATGCTCTTTCAGTCTGCTTCGACATCGATCCTCTAACAGTCTGCTTCGCCATCGATCCTCTAACAGTCTGCTTCGACATCGATGCTCTGTCAGTCTGTTTCGACATCGATGCTCTTTCAGTCTGATTCGACATCGATGCTCCAACAGTCTGCTTCGATATCGATGCTCTATCAGTCTGTTTCGACATCAATGCTCTTTCAGTCTGCTTCGACATCGATCCTCTAACAGTCTGCTTCGCCATGGATCCTCTAACAGTCTGCTTCGACATCGATGCTCTGTCAGGCTGTTTCGACATCGATGCTCTTTCAGTCTGCTTCGACATCGATGCTCCAACAGTCTGCTTCGATATCGATGCTCTAACAGTCTGCTTCGACATCGATGCTCTGTCAGGCTGTTTCGACATCGATGCTCTTTCAGTCTGCTTCGACATCGATGCTCCAACAGTCTGCTTCGATATCGATGCTCTATCAGTCTATTTCGACATCAATGCTCTTTCAGTCTGCTTCGACATCGATCCTCTAACAGTCTGCTTCGATATCGATCCTCTAACAGTCTGCTTCGACATCAATGCTCTAACAGTCTGATTCGACATCGATGCTCTATCAGTCTGCTTCGACATCGATGCTCTAACAGTCTGCTTCGACATCGATGCTCTGTCAGGCTGTTTCGACATCGATGCTCTTTCAGTCTGCTTCGACATCGATGCTCCAACAGTCTGCTTCGATATCGATGCTCTATCAGTCTGTTTCGACATCAATGCTCTTTCAGTCTGCTTCGACATCGATCCTCTAACAGTCTGCTTCGACATCGATCCTCTAACAGTCTGCTTCGACATCGATGCTCTAACAGTCTGATTCGACATCGATGCTCTATCAGTCTGCTTCGACATCGATGCTCTAACAGTCTGCTTCGACATCGATGCTCTGTCAGGCTGTTTCGACATCGATGCTCTTTCAGTCTGCTTCGACATCGATGCTCCAACAGTCTGCTTCGATATCGATGCTCTATCAGTCTGTTTCGACATCAATTCTCTTTCAGTCTGCTTCGACATCGATCCTCTAACAGTCTGCTTCGACATCGATCCTCTAACAGTCTGCTTCGACATCGATGCTCTAACAGTCTGATTCGACATCGATGCTCTATCAGTCTGCTTCGACATCGATGCTCTAACAGTCTGCTTCGACATCGATGCTCTATCAGTCTGTTTCGACATCGATGCTCTTTCAGTCTGCTTCGACATCGATGCTCTAACAGTCTGATTCGACATCGATCCTCTAACAGTCTGCTTCGACATCGATCCTCTAACAGTCTGCTTCGACATCGATGCTCTAACAGTCTGCTTCGACATCGATCCTCTAACAGTCTGCTTCGACATCGATGCTCTAACAGTCTGCTTCGACATCGATGCTCTATCAGTCTGTTTCGACATCAATGCTCTTTCAGGCTGTTTCGACATCGATGCTCTTTCAGTCTGCTTCGACATCGATCCTCTAACAGTCTGCTTCGACATCGATCCTCTAACAGTCTGCTTCGACATCGATCCTCTAACAGTCTGCTTCGACATCGATGCTCTAACAGTCTGATTCGACATCGATGCTCTATCAGTCTGCTTCGACATCGATGCTCTAACAGTCTGCTTCGACATCGATGCTCTGTCAGGCTGTTTCGACATCGATGCTCTTTCAGTCTGCTTCGACATCGATGCTCCAACAGTCTGCTTCGATATCGATGCTCTATCAGTCTGTTTCGATATCAATGCTCTTTCAGTCTGCTTCGACATCGATCCTCTAACAGTCTGCTTCGACATCGATCCTCTAACAGTCTGCTTCGACATCGATGCTCTAACAGTCTGATTCGACATCGATGCTCTATCAGTCTGCTTCGACATCGATGCTCTAACAGTCTGCTTCGACATCGATGCTCTGTCAGGCTGTTTCGACATCGATGCTCTTTCAGTCTGCTTCGACATCGATGCTCCAACAGTCTGCTTCGATATCGATGCTCTATCAGTCGGTTTCGACATCAATGCTCTTTCAGTCTGCTTCGACATCGATCCTCTAACAGTCTGCTTCGACATCGATCCTCTAACAGTCTGCTTCGACATCGATGCTCTAACAGTCTGATTCGACATCGATGCTCTAACAGTCTGCTTCGACATCGATCCTCTAACAGTCTGCTTCGACATCGATGCTCTAACAGTCTGCTTCGACATCGATGCTCTAACAGTCTGCTTCGACATCGATGCTCTGTCAGGCTGTTTCGACATCGATGCTCTTTCAGTCTGCTTCGACATCGATGCTCCAACAGTCTGCTTCGATATCGATGCTCTTTCAGTCTGCTTCGACATCGATCCTCTAACAGTCTGCTTCGACATCGATCCTCTAACAGTCTGCTTCGACATCGATCCTCTAACAGTCTGCTTCGACATCGATGCTCTAACAGTCTGATTCGACATCGATGCTCTATCAGTCTGCTTCGACATCGATGCTCTAACAGTCTGCTTCGACATCGATGCTCTGTCAGGCTGTTTCGACATCGATGCTCTTTCAGTCTGCTTCGACATCGATGCTCCAACAGTCTGCTTCGATATCGATGCTCTATCAGTCTGTTTCGATATCAATGCTCTTTCAGTCTGCTTCGACATCGATCCTCTAACAGTCTGCTTCGACATCGATCCTCTAACAGTCTGCTTCGACATCGATGCTCTAACAGTCTGATTCGACATCGATGCTCTATCAGTCTGCTTCGACATCGATGCTCTAACAGTCTGCTTCGACATCGATGCTCTGTCAGGCTGTTTCGACATCGATCCTCTTTCAGTCTGCTTCGACATCGATGCTCCAACAGTCTGCTTCGATATCGATGCTCTATCAGTCGGTTTCGACATCAATGCTCTTTCAGTCTGCTTCGACATCGATCCTCTAACAGTCTGCTTCGACATCGATCCTCTAACAGTCTGCTTCGACATCGATGCTCTAACAGTCTGATTCGACATCGATGCTCTAACAGTCTGCTTCGACATCGATCCTCTAACAGTCTGCTTCGACATCGATGCTCTAACAGTCTGCTTCGACATCGATGCTCTATCAGTCTGTTTCGACATCGATGCTCTTTCAGTCTGCTTCGACATCGATGCTCTAACAGTCTGATTCGACATCGATGCTCTAT
The DNA here is from genome assembly GCA_963853865.1 of Helleia helle. NCBI lineage: Eukaryota > Metazoa > Arthropoda > Insecta > Lepidoptera > Lycaenidae > Helleia > Helleia helle. Next base: position 1,229,071 of record OY971425.1, on the reverse strand, counting down.
CAGTCTGCTTCGACATCAATGCTCTGTCAGGCTGTTTCGACATCAATGCTCTGTCAGGCTGTTTCGACATCAATGCTCTGTCAGGCTCTTGCGACATCAATGCTCTGTCAGGCTGTTTCGACATCAATGCTCTGTCGGGCTGTTTCTACATCGATGCTCTATCAGTCTTCTTCGTCATCGAAGCTCTATACTAATATATATATTATGAAAATACGGCATTGAGCCCTCATAAGATTATCTTACGGTGTTGCGATAGTGTCAGTTACAATAAATATAATGGGCTTGAAGCCCATTCCAGAAAATTCACTTGGTGGCTTCATTTGGAAATACTTTAGATACACCATGCCACAGCGGTAGCTATGCTGTTTTTATTAATGGAAAAAAACGTTTCTACATATTATTACAACAATAGATGAATCATATATTCTCTATTTACTATTTTTGTGTTACATCGGTTTAGTCACGATCGCTGTGTTTCCTTATTTGACGCACCTCGAAGAATCTGTTTACTTTATTTTGATACGTAGTTGTAAACATAATTTTTTATTTAACACAGCAAACATTTTTCTCGTCACGTTATTATCTGCGATAAACTCCAAAACTACTGAACTGACTTTAGTGGAAATCACACTGTGGTTTGGTCCAATTTGAATAAAAGGTTATTTGGACACTATAGCTAGTATTGCATATTAATGTTACTGACCAGCTAATATGTTTTAAACCTCGGTAACAGTATTTCATAAACAAATTGTATCGAGCTGTCTAAGATGCAAGATTATGTTTGACTTGGTACAACTATGTAGGTTGCTGTCGACGACACATATTGTGTATGTATATATGTTGAAGCTGGATGTGTGTGTGTATTGTATATGTGTGTTTTATTAGGATTAAGTATAAGTATAATTAAAGTTAAGTACATTGTGTACGAGCATAGCGGTGGTACCGGAGCGAGAAGTTTTATTTGGATTATGAACGTATCGGACTAGCGGCACCAACTGTATGACAAGGGTAAAAAAATATATTATTTATTTTTACACTTCCAGTTAGCGAGATTTATTTTTGTATTTATGCAGATGAGGCACTAGAGCGCGACGTTTTACAAAAAACTCTACAAGTGAATTGTTGTGATACATTATATGGTTCGTGGGAGAGACAAAGATATCAGAACCAAAGGTTTGTAATTTTATACATTTGTTAAAATAACGGATAAATAAATGCTTAAAACACCCTCGCTAACCAAATTTTGTATTAATAATTCAAGAGTTAATAAAATAAGTAGTAATTTATAAATGTATATAGTCCAGGGCGACGATGGCCTAGTAGGTATGGGCTCAGCCTCTTGAGTGAAAGCCGAGGGGTTCATCCTGGCCCCCATTTCTACGTGCATCTGAACATGAGACCATCGCATGTTCACTGGTGAAAGAAACATCGTGAGGAAAACTGCATGCCTGATGAGATTAAAAGTTTTTGAAGGTGTGTGAAGTTCACCAACCCGCATTGGGCCAGCGCATCGGTGAACTATGGCCCAAAACCATCCTCGCCTGATTTCGAGGAGAAGACCTGTGCCCAGCAATGGGACATAAAAGGGTTGATATTATTATATATATGGTTCTGCATAGTACCTACATATTACAGAGATAATTTCACATTCGCACGCTTAGATCTCGCGATCTTACAAACTATGTATCCAAAAACTATGCTTCTCTTTATTTCCAGTATTTCCTTTAGTCTTTTACATTTCTCAACTTTGACACAAGTTTTGGCAATCTAGTCCAGTTAGGAAAAATAAAAGTCTTTTACTACCTTTGAATTTTAAGTAAAATAACCAATGATTTTAATAACAGTTTCCAGCAATCTAGTTTTGTCAAAAATACGGGAGACCAGTCATCATTCAGAGGCATCAAATATTGATACGCAGCGCGCGAGCCTCCGGGGACGCATAGCTCGGTATGTTTTACGACCCCCACCCCCCACGGGTTCATAAACTATGAATTTGCCCAATCGCAGTCAGGTGCGATTGCTTACGCGCGCGATTTATTATCGATATCCCCTTTATTTTGAATTATTTATCGATTTTGATATGTCGATTACCGCTTGTGGTCGTAAAAATACCTAATTATTATGATTTTGTTCTAGATTTTTTTTGGTGTACGCATTTGATGGTGTCAACCTCTAACTAGATGGAACGACAATGCGTTGTTTCGCCTGTCTTGGCGTTCATTAAGACTGACCTTTAACACCGTTGTATTTAAATAACACAAACATTGTAGTCTTTTTTTACGCCGGGAATGCTCTGAGGCATACCGCGGGGGAGTGGGCCTCCCCACGCGAGTATGTGGGACTCGCTGCGCCCGACAGCTGGTAAGTGGATGCAGCTCTACCCACTAAAACCCGGCGAGTGCCACCAATGCCGCTTTTGGTGAGGTACCCCGTATCTAGTAAACAAACAGGGCACCTTGACGGCTAGTCAGTCCCGCAAGAGACCGACGCCATCTCCACAGAGGGGTTGTCCCGCACCACAGAACAACCCCTCCGAACGTCGGGACAGTACAATGAGCAGGGGGACAAAGGGTGAGGTTGGGAACCTCACCCTTTGTCCCCCTGCTCTTTTGTTCCCTCTTCTTATAAGAGGGGTACAAAGAGCCCCCTCGGCCCAATTCGCTTCACCCAAGGTGCAGCGACTCACCCTAGGTTACTGAGCCCCACCGCCACGACAAAGCTTGAACCTTGATGGGGAAACATTGTAGTCTAGTACATATAAGTATATTACTTATATATTCTGTTAATAGTTAGTTAAGTAAGAACTAAGAGATAACTAATTTTGTGGTCGATAAAAAAATTCGATAATGATGATGATTTAGGCAAGTTTATTCATCATCGTGAAGTATGTTCGCGTCACGTCCAAGTGTAATGAGCACTAAAGGTAGGAGACCTAACAGTAGGATGAAGTATCGAAATTATTACATACGTGTACGTGTAACAGAGAACGAATTCAAATACATACTACCAAAATAATCAACGTACCTATTAAAATTATTAACTACTAGCTGTTGCCTGCAGCCTCGCCCGCGTTACTCAATCCTATAAGTCACAGCGTGATGTTATAATATCTATAGCCTATAGCCTTTCTCGATAAATGGGCTATCTAACACTGAAATAATTTTTCAAATCGGACCATTAGTTTCTGAGATTAGCGCGTTCAAACAAACAAACAAACTCTTCAGCTTTATAATATTAGTATAGATAAGTAAAATGTGAATCAAAAAAAAGTTGACACCACGTTAGGACAGCTCTTTGATTCGCTACTCTGCATGCCTGCTTATTCGATGCACCATGTGGCTGTGTGTCCCAGAAAAATAGACAGGAAAGGTAGGTACGGACCGGCCACCGCACGGAGATTGTCTTCCCACCTGGTTAATGGCTGACCAACACTTCGTCTACCTAAACATATAAGGAAGGACGGATAGTGATGACCGACCCGACGCCAGGAGGCCGTGTGGTCGCAGACTGCACGGTTGAGGGGGGGAACCCCCCCCCCCTTCACAAACCAAAAGTGAGCCAAATGGGCTCACACTAATCCGATATAGTTTAGGGCCTTCGGACCGTTAGCATAGATCCATCCGAAAAAAAAGGATAATGATGAAAATTTGTTTTCAAGACACGGATCCCTATTTCCATTCTTAATGCTTTTTCCTTTTGAGTCCAACAACCATACTTTGTTAATTTAATCTAATACAAATAGAAAACGCATAAATTGTAACTATCAGTATAAAATATGTCCCCATTGGCGAATAAATAACTGGTTACCTATTTTGTTTCGTGATAAACACAGTACTTGTGATAGTGATAACTACTTAAAGTGCAAGGATTATGAGAAGTCACTTAACTACAGGAGATGCCAGCTGCCTGATGGAGTACCACTAGCTTATTTCTCAAAGAATATTTATTTTATTATTTTATTTTATTTATTTATTTAAGGACAACCAGTTGTAGTTACAATAAATACTTACAATATATGAAAATATTACTGAAAGCATGACATTATTGCACTACATATAGGTGCCACAGCATTAGCAAAATGACAATTAACAACTAAAAGAAAATATTAACTATTGACATATACAAACTAGTTATAAACTATATAATATCGTTGCTGAACAGCCCTTGAAAAGGAGGGCATTACAGGTGGTGTAATTACTGGACTCGTTTATTTTCGTTGAAATGATAATTATTCATGGTCAGATTTTCCCAAAGGTTGGTATCAGTTGCTTGGAGCCAGCGCTTCGATACTCTAGGGGGTATGTGCATGACCCAACTTTTCTTAGAATCCGTTGGCAGCTTTCTACTTCTTTACAGTACAGTAGATACTGCAGTAGTAGTAGATTCTTCTAGACTCCCAAATGCACTCATACCATAAGATCTCTCTTGTTTAAGCGTTGGTTTGATACTTGATGGTGCAATATTATGATCTACCCAATTTCGTACTGCATTACACTTTTGTTAAAGAATATTCAAAAGATTTTGTAAGAGGTAGTGCCATGCTGCTTTGCAGCCGAATTTGGCCGGCACGACCGGGTACGTACCTCTAGCTACATAATACCGGCGTAAAGTGACAGCTTGCACTTTGTGAGTTTCCGGTGGCCCATTGGGGGGGATAGGGAAAAGGAGGGCAACGCATCTGCATAATCTCTGGTTGTGCCGATATATATGGTCGTCGATAGTCGCCATAAGCCTTCGGCTGCTCGTTTGCCCTCCTATTCTATATAAAAAAAGATTAGAACCGCTAAGTTTATTTCGCCGGTTCTTCTCAGTGGGTTCGCCTTGAAACTGGCGGTATACTCAATTGAAGTTCAAAAAGATACTTTGTTAGTACAATTTTGAATAAAAAAAATGCATTTCATTTTTTTCCTCGATGTATTCTAACATATTTTTTTAGAAAACCCGACAGCAGCGCTGATGATGCATGTATGTATGTACGTGAGGAATGTCTCACCTCTAGCATCCCGGTTCTCACCGTAATCCGTAAGCCTAATTAATGGTGCTCCCAATCACGCCGTAAACGAATTTATGGAATGCAGGTTCGAATCCCGTGATGAAAGTGAAACGTTTAATATCAGCTTGTGGATTCCCACGGCTTTGCCCGTATCGACTTTACTTTAGATTTACTATGTATGGTTGTAAATATAAAATTGTATGCAGATCTTTTTAATGATTTCGGATATTTTACGGTAACAACAACAGCAAGGGAATAATAATCTTAAAGTTTTTTTCATTATAGTAGTTGAAATATGACGAAAACTAAAACATTAGAAATCAACGTAGGTGCCCATATTTCAGCGTGATCAAAGAACAAATCAAACTACTGTTAGTTTGATTTGTACAGTACAGTCACTAATCCCTTCTCAATTCTTGTAGATAACAGGCCGCAGAGTGATGATAATGAACTGAAAGTAAACGAAATAAAAAGTAATCGTAGAAAATATAACGGGCCCTTTAATAAGTCCGCTCGTAAATATTTTTAACAGATCCAGAGTTATGGCCTCACGAAACACCGTTGTATTATGTACAGTGCGACAGACAGACTAGCGATTGAATTTTAACTATTCATTGCCAGATTTTGAATTAAGAATTATTCATTAAACAATTGTCAGTAGTTAATGATGTAATTTTTAAGGACATGCATCTTATGTTGTATGATTGACACTTCTATAGTTTTGCATACACAGTCTATGGCAAGCATGCAATCTTAAATGGATTCACTAGGTAAGTGTCTAGAGTTAAACAGTCGCATCGTTTCCTCTTAAGGTGGCTATCACCTTCCCCACCATGGTTCAGGCCTTGACGTGGCGGTGGGGCTCAGTAGCCTAGGGTGAGCCCAGCACCTTGGGCGAAGCTATTTGAGCCGAAGGGGCTCTTTGTGCCCCTCTTATAAGAAGAGGGTACAAAAGAGCAGGGGGCAAGAGTGAGGATGGGAACCTCACCCCATTGTACTGTCCTTTCACTTTATTTCCGTGGACTCGCCTAAAATACTTATAAATATAAATACGATTTTAGCAGTAGACTATTTTCTACTGGGTATTATTTTTGCTAAAATCAGTCCTTTCAAGACGGCAAAAAAAAAAACTTTAAATATAGTAGTTATGTTATGTTTCTATTCCAAGCACTCGCTACTTGAACATAACATAATATTTTACGACACAAAAACCCGTATTTTCGCCACGTAGATACATAATTATCTAAATTATAAATAAAATTTATTTCTCAGTTAAGAAAAATAAATAATAATTGTATGATAAAAGTGATTTACGTGGCGTTTCTATGGTTTCAAAATAATTACTTCTGTTTGTTTGTTCCGGGCCCTGGTTTCATTGTATTCGCATTTTTTACACCCAAATTGGTCGTAATTTATATAAAAAACTACCAAATGTATGTTTTTCATGCTTGAAGTGTCTTCACCGTGACTTTCTTCGCTTTTGTTTGTCGTAGCAGTTACTCAGGATAAAATGGTCTCGTATGTTGTTACATATACCGAAGGGTATTTTTTATTATTAATTATTATAAGATGTAGTGTAAGAGCAGAGCCAGTGCATCAATAAAAACCACCATCTTGCATCTAGGTGTAGTCGACGGAGAGTTTACCTAGATTCGCCACAATGAGAGTTAGTTTTTTTTTATAGCATAGAAGGGCAAACGTGCAGTCGAGCCCTTTTGGTGATTATGGACAGCCATACACATCCGCACAACCAGAGATTATGCAGATGCGTTGCCCTCCTTTTCCCTATCCTCGCAATGTGCCTCAGGAAACTCACAAACCGCACGAAACGCGACAACATAAATGTCACTTTACGCCGGTATAATGTGAGCGAGAGGTACCACCCGGTCGTGCTGGCCCAATTCGGATGCAAAGCAGCGTGGCACTACCTCTTACAACTTAAAAGTACTTAAATGGATCCCTGGTTACAAGCTAGTTTGTTAATTAACTATCTTATATAAATAAATGTTTTACTTAATATTCATATTCTATAAATAAAAGGAGTGTCTATCACATTTATAAGTCTACGTCAACCCTTCCACGGTCGCCAATAACGGAATCTGGGGTGTGAAATGAAGAAAAAAAATATCTTAATTAAATTTTCTTTTGCAATTTAATAAAGGCCAGCCGGGGCACAATGTGTTATTTTACTCTGGCGCACTTGGACCCTCGCCACAAATTCATTTACAAATAATTGGATATATTTATTTACCTACGTTTATATTTAGGTACATTAGCAGCTAACGGGATTTTTTTAATGTTACTTCACTTCGGTTTTATGCGATAACGTCTCCCATGAACAAGACGTATTCATTTCGGGCTATTCTAGGAAACTCACGTTCCCCACCATAATTCAAGCCTTGTCGTGGCGGTGGGGCTCAGTAGCCTAAAGACAACACAGCACCTTGGGCGAAGGAAATTGAGCCGAGAGAGCTGCTCTTTGTACCCCTCTTATAAGAAGAGGCGACAAAAGCGCAGGGGGTGGACTAGGGGCGAGTATGGGAACCTCACCCCATTGTAATGTCCCGACGTTGGGAAGGCTTGTTCTGTGGTGCGGGACAACTCCTCTGTGGAGGTGGCGTTGGCCCTTGAGGGACTGATTAGCCGTCGAGGTGCTCTGTTTGCTCATTACATCCGGGGCACCTCACCAAAGGCGACATTGGCGGCACTCGCCGGGTTTTAGTAGGTAGAGCTGCGTCCATCTTACTACCTTTCGGGCGCAGCGAGTCCCACATACCCGCCAGGAGAGACCCACTCCCCCGCGGGAGGCCTCAGAGCATTTCCCGGCGTCAAAGAAAAAAATTAAGAAACTCACGTTATGCGTCAATGCATTACCTATCCTGAGACATAAGATGTTAAGTCTCTGTGCTATTAATTATACTGCCTGTCCTGCCCTTCTGTTCGAAACACAGCAAAGCTCTGTTACGGAAGAACTAAGCAGGAAGGTGGTGCCGCTCGGATCAGCATATGTCCTACTGGCATAGAACATAGTGGAATAATACGGGAAGATCGGTTGATAACTTAGGTACTGGATGGCATGACGGCCTCTATTATTATGGGTCCAAATTGGACGAGTGGAGATTGGTTTTATTGAAAAAGACTGAATATCAAGGAATATAAAAGAATATTACATACTAATATATAAAATAGTTATAATATCTCTGGACGCTTTTACACTACGTTAAGATTGGTCCAGTGGTAAGTTCTCGAAGAACTTGTATTACTGTACCAGACAACGGAAATATATTTAATACTTTTATATAATACATATATTTAAGATTTGATTATATAATTCACATATTTAATATACATCCATGGACCAGGAACATAAAAAACCTTTTGTTCCATGGCGGTATTCGAACCCGCTACCTCTGGCTTGAGCGCCAACTCGCGAACCATTGAGCCAGAGAGGTCGTCAATAATGTTATATGATTACATAAATTCCAATGTTTATGGGAATATACCTTTTTTATCATTAAAAACTCCTACTGACAAAAAGGCAAAATCCCATCTTATAAATGGCAACTTCCAAAATCGATTAAAAAAATATTCTTATTTTTATTACATTATATTTATTATATTATATATATTAGTTACCGGTGGGAGGGAAGCGCTGTGCCGCGCTCCCGGCTGCATGGGTACCACCATCTTGCTTGTTTCTCCCGTCAAACAGCTTTGCTGTGGTTCGGAGAGAAGGGCAAGACAGGCAGTGTAATTACTGGCACCGAGACTTAACATCTTATGTCTCAGGATAGGCAACACATAAATGAGTTGCCCGGGCTCGTTCCAGGTAAACTGGTTTAAGTTCATGGGCGACGTAGACCACTTACCATCAGGTGGCACGTTAGCCAGTTTGCCTATCCAAATAACATAAAAAAAAAAAAAAAAAAAAAAAAAAAACAAGGATTATCTACTGAACCCGATTGTCCAAATCAATTAGGTTAATGATATACGTAGGCTTTAGAAATCCATATGTATGTATGTATATTATATGCGGTGTTTAATTTTAATAATTACTCAAGTAGCACATCTATATTCCACTACACTAATTTATCTCCTCGCCACTTAAGTATTTACATTAGGAACATCAGCTTTTAGGGTTCCTTAAGAAAACACTACGGTTATTAATAAAAAATAAATGTGAGTGGCTGGGAATTGACCGTCGTGGCGTTTTTTTGAAAGTGTATCCTTACTAACTTCAAGTTCATTTTGAATACATTCAAATCAAAATCTCACCAGATGAATGAGGGGAAATCTTCTGGAAATCTGATTTGTAGTAGTTCTCTCAGCCCCGTCCAATTGAAAATTTACTTACCCTATTAAACAAATGCCGATAAATACATGAGAAGCTATATTATACTCCTTTAGACGCAACATCATAGATAATAATATAATAATAATAAATAATCGTCATCATCAGCAGCCCCTATCCGTCCTCTGCTGAACATAGGTCTCCCTCAATGACCGCCAAGCCGGCCGATCCCTCGCCACTCGCATCCAGCGCGGACTGGCCACTGTACGGAGATGGTCTTCCCACCTGGTTAGTGACCATTTATTACATTAATGTGATGTTTTTAAAATTTCAAGTAATTTCAGGTTGACGAGCTAGGCATGGGGCGTGTGTGTGTGTAAATCTTCATAATACGCGCTAAGTGGATCACTTTATTTCCACATCAATCGGAACATTAACATTTTAATTTCTAAAATATTTTTAATTTTATCTCATCAACCTTAACCCACTTATTTATTGGTTTTATATACAAATGTCCACAAGGCTGTAGCTAAGATTTTGCTCCAATCGAATATATTTCGTAAACCCGTGTTTCGAAATAAGTAAAAGTGTGAAGAAAAAGTAAAAAAAGCAATAATTTAGATAAATATTTATGAAAAATTAACCCAGAATGTGGCAAATTTGATTTGATCGGAATGCAAATCCTTTTTTATAAATTACTTGTTTAATATTTATCAATTAGATTTTTACATATATAAATATGTAAAAGTCTACCGAACCTAGGTGAAAGATTCGACTGGATGTAAAGTGTAAACCCAACGATGTAAATTCCTCGAAATTCTACTAGATGGCGTTGTAAAATAATGTTAAAAAAGTAATTTTTTTTTATATTATCATTTCCACGTGCGATTGTAATGAAAGATGCAAGCTTCTGTTTAGGATCTTAAATAAAACAGCCTGAATAAATTAAAACGCCAATATATTATAGTGTAAGTATCGACAGGGAATCGAACCGAAAGGACCGTTTAAACTAGGTACCTATTCGAAACGAAATCTTCCGAAAAACCATGTATTTTATTTTTATTTCGCGGAGGTAATCATTTTATTTATTGTAATATTTCGGCACTATATAATCTAAGAATGTTTTGTTCATGGAAATGTTTTAACATCGTCATCATCACCATATACATCATCCATCTGTTGAACCAAAAAACGTTAACATCGAACCGGCTACCCGGATATATATTAGCACAGTACACTTGTGCGGTATGCGGTATAATAAGGCGGAAAGATGTGCGGATAGTCAAGCGAGCCATATTTAAATAAACACTTAGTAACAATAAAGTGCGATAAGTGGCCGGCTCAAACCTCGACGTTTACCTGCGTACTGTCCGCAACGACGCTAGTGTTGAATGATGATCAATTATTCTATCGTAATAGGTGGTACGTGGTACGTATTGGTATTAGTAATAATTGTGCTAGACCCAAGTAATTCGGTCATGCCAGGCCTATTTAGGTCATATAATAATTATAAAACTAGGACATAATATATATAATAAATAGGACAAAATTTACTATTGCTTGAAAAAATGTTTATATTAAAGTTTTGACTTTAGAAGTACCTACACATGCACAGTTTGCCTTCAATTTCAAGTTACAATATAATAGGTTAGAGATACCTACCGAGATAGGCTTGTAAGTCGTAGTACATTTTGCTACACTAATAACCGCTGTAATTGATACTTAACAAGATTTTTAACATTTTCAAAAGAGAAAATCGTGCAATTAAATTTGTAAAAAATCTTTATTATAAACATGCTTTATTTTTAACCGTTAAATATGAACTTGGTTATAATAGCCGTAGAGGTATGTTAGTAATCCGCAGTAACAAGGTAAATTATCTTATAATTGATAGATAAAATTTAGAATCCAACATCGCTCACGCGTCTGCTACTCGCTCTACCGTTGTCTGTACGTTCTTTAAAGCGAACATCTAATTATATTTAGTTATGCTAGGTTTTGAAAAAGGGGGGATTATTGAACTTGGCATTTAAAAAGAGAGCAGTTTCATTGTAGTGGACTATTTGCGTGTTCAGAGTATCATGTTGGAAGAAAAGAATTTGATTAAATATTAATTACAATCATTATAATGAAAAATTTAGCTGTAAAGTATCCGAAACATCGGGAATGTATAAATCTTAATAAACCGCGATTAAATCCGTAAAAGTTGTTTCATTATAATGCCTGTGTTATATTGATATTATAAAGGTGTATGTTCATACAATGATTTAAACACAATCCCTTTTTTATTAAGGCAATACAAAGTTTAAATTAAGCTTTAGAGAACGGGCTATCCTTTTAATCCTTATTTCTATAACCTATACCTTAATCTATTAAGTACAAAGTTACTAACCTATACCTACTTAAATCTAGTAACTACAAAGGCATATCAAATATCTATTGAAGCCAAATTAAAATTGTTTTCTAAGACATCTCTTACTAAACTGTACAAAAATCTTTTATCGTTTTAAGCGTAAATTTAACAAAGTAACCCTCATGCACAATATACCGCTGCGCACCGTACACCGTCCTCCGTATCATATTCATGAATAATGGATCCCGCACCAAATAATATACGATTACTGGAATACTCGGGAAATGCACTTTCTTTGTCTTACGTTTTTGTGGCTCCCGCGACCCGCCACATACACTTGTTTACATCCATGGTCATGGTACCTACGACTTTAAAGGTGAAGATGAAGACCTGGACTTGAAGATACTCATGCAATGTCTAAGTATAGGTGGTGATTATTGTATTGTGTGTATGTTTGTGTGATATATAGGGCCAATACTAAATGAGATTTGTCTACATTCCGTTTGACACAGGTGCTCACAGGTGCCAATGACAGTGTGTCGTGACTGTGGCGCGGTGGTGTACGAGTCCTGGACGGTGATGGTCTCTTTTTGTATTAATGTCCCAAAAGGAGACCGACGAGTGGGTGAGAGCTGCCGACGAGGAGAAACCTGGCCTTTCACCGGGGCCAGCCTGTCGCTGAGGTGCTCCTGTTGCCTGCAGATCCGGAACCCTCAAAAAGTGGCTGAAGGTGCTCGTGATTTTAGTTTGAGTATACACAGCCCAGTGTACAGTGTGAGTCCCACATAGGGTCAGTAGGCTACACCAGGTCCTAGCTACATGCATAAAGCATTTCCTGTGTCAAAAAAATATCTAAAGCAAGCTGTTTTTTTTTTTCGGAATGATCTATGCTAGTGGCGCAAAGGCCTTAATGCTTCATCGGATTAGTGTGAGCCGATTTGGCTCACTGATGGTTTGTTATAAGTGGAGGGTTGTTCCCGCCAACCATGTAGTCATCGACCACACGGCCTCCTGGCATCTGGTTGGTAACCTGTATTTAGTTGTTTGTTATATTTTACATAAATAAATTAAAGCCATGACTCTCTTTGTTGCAATTTAACTTAACCTACCCATACCATTAAAATAGGTCCTTTCCTTTTCAGATTAATTTAGTATTAAATACGTTTACACGTTTTATGTCGATTAGGTACAGTATGAGGTGCTCCCCATCTCAACCAATCAGGATCAGCTGGTTCCACAAGACCAGCCGACTTCTTCAACGGTGGATCATTGGGAGTCTGAACAGCCGTTGATGAGATCTGTTGGAGAAAGTACATTATCTTACAATTAGCATGTTACCCGCGCAACGCACTGTGACCAATTTATCTGATCTTCCATTTAGTGAATGGGGTTTTTGGCAACATATAGGCATTACTCTCATGAATTATTTATATGAAGATTGTTATTGTCCGAGCTTCACCTGTTTAAAATAAGATTTATAATGTCAGAGTGGCTGTTGAAACACGAGTAGTAGCGTAGAGTCGTATGTACATCCTTATTTCACCCGTTAAACAGATTTGCTGCGTGGACAGAAGTGTAATCACTGGCAACGATACTTATCAACATACATAATATTTTAACTTAACATGGCTATTTATTACGAAAATTAAAACGCGATATTCACCAGTTTCGTGAACAAGATATTAGTGGGAATATCGAGCTGCGCGAAACAAAACTGAAAAAATGGCAAATATCTACATAATATTAGTTATGATCCTACGTCTGAGGGTGGGCAACTCGTGAATTTGTCTCCAAGATAAGTCCCAAGAGCACTTGTTTATGGGTTTCAATTATTCCCAATCAAATGGTAAGCCGTTTTTATTTGTCACCGTTAAAAAGTCACGGAGACCTTCCAATTAACGATTAGCGAACATTATAATATCTAATACAAAAAACACCAAATATTAAATGTAAAATTTACTTATTTCGACAAATCTAGTCATAAAAAACATTTAATTCAAACACAATATGTATTACAAGCAAGATTCAAAACGTCGGGTTACTGACCTATATCATAAATCACATTTGCTAATTTTGTTTTTGTATACAGATTAACATTTATTTTGTTTTTTACAATATGTCATACGACATCTCAATGTATTGAGATGTCGTATCTCAAATGTGTCGAGAAATACATACAGAGGTCAAATTGCAAATAATATATGATGACATGTCCATTTTTCAAGAACTTATTATAAATACGAAAGTCTGTTAACGTTTTACACCTAAACCGCTGATTAGATTTAAATTAAACTTGAGAAAGAGATAGATAGATTAAAAATTATCAAAATTACCAGACCTTATACAACTGTTAAAAACAGGCAAATTTGGGCCAACAAGTATTCTATTCTATAAACTTATAATAAAGCAGTAATGTTTTTTAGTTTGTATGTAGGAGTAAATCTTTGAAATTACTAATGTATATTTATAAAGCTGAAGAGTTTGTTTGTTTGAACGCGCTTATCTCAGGAACTACTGGTCCGATTTGAAAAATTCTTTTAGTGTTAGATATCCCATTTATCGGGGAAGGCTATATGTTATATAACACCAGCTGTGAATAACAGTAATTAAGTTGAGTAAATTAACGCGGTCGAAGCTGCGGGCAACAACTAGTCCCATTATAAAAATCTATTATAAGTACTTTTTTTGCGCCGGGAAATGCTCTTAGGCATCACGCGGAGGAGTAGAGACTCCTCAGGCGGGTATGTGGTACTCGCTGCGCCCGAAAGATGGTAAGTGGGCGCAGCTCTACCCCCTAAAACCCGAAGAGTGCCACCAATGCCGCCTTTGGTGAGGTGCCCCGGATCTGTGGAGCAAACAGCACTTCGATGGCTAGTCAGTCCCTCAAAGGACCGACGCCACCTCCACAGACGGTTGTCCTGCACCACAGAACACCTCCCTACGTCGGGATAGTGCAATGGGGTGAGGTTCCCTTCCTCGCCCCTTCTTCCCCTTTCCTCCTACTCTTTTGCCTCCCGGTACAAATAGCAGTCCCCTCGGTTTACTTGTCTTCTCCCAAGGTGCTGAGTTCACCTTAGACTAGTGAGCCCCACCGCCACGACAAGCCTTGAACCATCGTGGAGATTATCAGTACACACTACGTTATCACTGAGTGGCTATAAATTAATCATCATCAGACCGCAAATCTAAGTTAACGGACGAAGCTGCGGGCATCAGTTAGTACACAAATCTATTATAGAAGATTAAACACTATCATTAATAACACAGTATTTGACACAAGTGTGGAATAAAATGCAATTACAATAATAAATGAATACTTTCGCTGTTCTCGAAGTTTGTGTGATATATCGAGCGATTTGGAAAGGTACCATTAATTGACTTTTGCTGATGCCGATGACTTGGCGGGATCGCTAAGGGAAATCATCAGGTTGTCATCAGTCTAATAGACTTTCTAAAGTCATGCTGGGCAAATAGAGTACAGATGGCATTTTTGGTGCATCGGCAAACTGGCAGACGAGTTTAGTCCAGGCATAGAGCATATAACCGGAATAGAGCGGTAAGTTTATGTGTTTTGTATGAAAACAGATTACGGCATATTTGTGCTGCGACGCTGCGCCGGTTCTGCACTCTGATTGGTCATTGACGGATGATTGGCCGATGGGACGTACATGATTGGTTGAATTGCTGTTACTTCAATGACAAATCACTGACCAGTTTCTGAATTTTATGGCTCACTTTACTACTCCGGTTATAATCTCGATAAGTCCAGTCTCATTCTCGTGTTGCCTATTTTGGGAGGTAAGATGATAATTCTAAATGCCAGTCTACTCTATCTATCCTGACCTTCTTTCCGAAACACATGATCACATCGCAACCTGCCGATTAGGTAGGGGTGTTAGTTGTATATACGTCATATGTTATTGAAGGGAGTAGCCGCGGGGTCAGCAAATGTATATGAGGTAGGATGTTGCTCGTAATCCTAGACCAAATACGATGTGGTAGATGTATGACATAGACTGGATTCAAAGGAAGGGAAATTGGAAAATACTTCGTACTCCTCCACAATTCTACTGATTGAAGACGTTGCAGGACCCAAGGCTTAAAGTATCCCTCGGGCCCGTTTTTAGGTATTTGGTCGGGCTCAAAGGGTAATTTGGTTACCCCTGTCGATCCTGGGGCACACAGGAGTAGCAACGGTAGGACGAGCGGTGGGACATGCCTGTTTAAAAAAAAAAGAGACTGGATTTAGACTAAAATACTAAACTAAGGTGTGTCTAAGAGAAACATGAAAATACTCGTCATACTTTTGGTCTTAAGGTAACGAGGTTGTAGAGATCCTAAGATTTGTTAATGGTCATGAGAAACGATGACCGACTACGTCTTGGTAATTTTTTATATTTTGTTATTTCCTTTATAACGACCTTCCATGTGTCTAATTATTTGATAAACCATCTCTAGCCGCAATTATAATAATCATATTTGACTTTAACTATATTACCGGTAGAATGTTTTATATACATTAGAATTCGTCTATTATTATAAAAATAATAATTTCTGTTTCCTAACTTACACGTTGTTAGTTAACGCGATTAACACGGGTTTTTTTTTTTGATGACGCAGCCAGCCATGATTCAGATTTACCTCGGGTAAGGCTCCTGGATCTATGTGGGGATTCGCATTTGGGAATGCACTACCCCATTAAACCACCTGCGAGCGCCTTCAGTCGCTTCTTGATGGTCCCGGATCTGCAGGCAACAGACAGGATCACTTCAGCGACAGGCTGGCCCTACTAGTACTAAGGGGGGAACCCGGCTGCCACTAAGCTGTTCCCGCGACGTCATGCTTTAATGGTCCAGTTTCTCATCCTGACCCAACATGAGCACAAGGGTCGTTGCACCAGCACCACGATGCACTGGAAGCGCATTAAGTAGAGCCTCCTATGCACCCCCGTTCGTCGCCCGCGAGGGGAGGCCTCGTCGGCGGCCTCCTTTTGGGACATTACTGCCTCGCAGAAGGAGACCATTGCCGCCCAGGACTCGTCTTCACCGATTACCAAGGGTCTACGTGAATATTTTGAAATTGGTATTTTTTCTAAAATAAATGAATTATTATTTAATTATAAGATGACGATGTAAATGAGCAGGAGGTAGTGGAACACACTGGTTCTCAAACTCTACATTCCTTGACAATATATGTTTGTATGTCCGAGTTTATAGACGTTATTTCGACAAGGATATTAACAATTATAAAAACACGAACACTTGTATGCAATTGTTCTCCGGTTTTATTTATTTTTCCGTAACCCAGTATACAAATTATAAGTTAAAGACCTGAGATTTCCTCTAATTAATTATTATATTATGATGACTAAAATCGTCATGTTTCTGCCAACTACATCATGATAATGCTGATGATCGATCATACGAGTGAAGTTGCGGGAATCAGCTAGTCTATTATTATTATTTTCCTTAACGCTGGGAACGCCCGAAAGCTGGTAAGTGGACGCAGCTCTACCCACTAAAACCCGGCGAGCGCCAAATGGCGCCTTTGGTGAGATGCCCCAGATCTAATAATCAAACAGGGCACCTCGACGGCTAGTCAGTCCCGCAATGGACCGACGCCACCTCCACAGAGGAGTTGTTCCGCACCACAGAACAACCCCTCCCAACGTCGGGACAGTACAATGGGGTGAGGTTCCCATCCTCGCCCCCTTGCCCTCTGCTCTTTTGTCCCATCTACTTATAAGAGGGATACAAAGAGCCCCCTCGGCTCAATTAGCTTCGCCCAAGGTGCTGGGCTCACCCAAGGCTACTAAGCCCACCATGGTGGAGATCAGCTAGTTCATGCTAATATAAGGAAGCTAAAGATTTTATTGTTTGGACGCACTAATCTACGGAACTAAAAATGGGACCGAGAAAATCGTTTTTCAACTGTTACCTCAATCTAAATGGAAGATTATTTATTTAAAGGACATTTATTTTGGACATAAGATTTTATTTAATTTTAAAGCGGGTGAAACCTGTTACGAGTTGTACATCAACACTCGTAGGTGTTCGAGTGCGTGTTTGGAGCTGATAATAATTATGATGTAATTTCAGTTCTATTAGCCGATGTTGAACGCGATTTCTAAAACCGAGCCCAAATGAAACAAACAAAGAACTCTGAATAATGTGAGTCAGGTACTACACGAATCGACGCGGGTTCGAATCCATTGAAAGCATGACGAATATCTGTACTGTACCGTTGGGTATATAGGTATATTCACATACATGAAAAATCGTCCTTTTTGCCCTTAATGCAAGCTCTGACGAACTTCTGGACTTGGTTCACGTGGTGTGATTATTAATTACTGTTACTTTCAGTACAGATAACTGTTAACTGCAGTATGGTCTGATTGTTCAACAAGGTATTCGTAGACAGTAGAAACTTTGGACTCCGCTAAATAAAAGTAATTTACCTTTTTATATAGCACAGGAGGGCAAACGAGCAGTCGCAGCCTACAGTCGACTATCGACGCCCTTACACATCCGCACAACTAGAGATTATGCAGATGCATTGCCCTCCTTTTCCATATCCCCCCCCCAATCCCCCCGCCCAATGGGCCACAGGTAGCTCATAAACCGCACGAAACGTGACAACGTAGCTGCAGCATAGCACTTGACGCCGGTGTTATGTGAGCGAGAGGTACCACCCCGGTCTATGTCGCTGCTATGCAGCCAAATTGGGCCGGCACCTCTTACAAAACAGTCCTATTTCGAACTGTTTCATTAATGAAAATTACCATATTAGTTTATATTTAACCAACTTTAATGGTGTGAAATAGTCAAATGTTTTCCATTTCACGAGGAACATCACCTTGCATTTATCATCCGTGGGTATTTGTTAACATAGATTTTTTGTCAGTAATAAATGACATAACAGTCGCGTGAGAGACGCAAGGACAGGTCGTGGGACGGTGCCAGTCCACCACGCCCTCGATACGGGCTATTGTTTGCGTGCCGATGTGCAAGTGCCAGGCTCCTAATTAAATAAACGCTATATTAATTATGGCGATGTTCTAGTCTAGATTGGAGTGAACTGGGTTCGAAAAAAGCCTCCACCGTGAATCAGGCCTTGTCGTGGCAGTAGGGCTCGGTAGCCTAGGGTGAGCGCGCACCTTAGGCGAAGCGAAAGGAGCCGAGGGTTACCCCTTTTGTAAGAAGAGGGGAGAAAAGAGCAAGGGGCGAGTACGGGAACCTCACTTCATTGTACTGTCCCGACGCTGGGAAGGGTCGTTCTGTGGTGCAGGACAATCTCTCTGTGGAGGTGGCGTCAGTCCCCTGAGGAACAGACAAGCCGTCGAGGTGCCCTGTTTGCTCAACAGATCCGGGGCACCTCACCAAAGGCGGTATTGGTGGCACTCGCCGGGTTTTAGTGGGTAGAGCTGCGTCCACTTACCAGCAGAGACCCACTCCCCCGAAGGATGCCTCAGAGCATTTCCCAGCATTAAAGAAAAGAAAATCCTAACCTAACTTTGCCAATGCCAGTAGTCAGTTTGGACCGTCGTGACATCGTGAGGAAACCGGCATGTTCACCAGCAGTAGGAATGCCTTGTGCTGCACATCTGCATGGGTCCACGATTCTGCTAATTTATTCCGTCAAACAATTTTGCTGTAGTTACTGACACCGATATATCTTATGTCTCAGGATTCGCAGCACATGAATGATTAACCAGGGCTAGTCCCCGGTGACTCGCTGTTCATGGGCAAGGTTGACCGCTTTCCAGAACGAGTTTGACCGCTTATCAGTTGGCTCTTCTGCCAGTTTGCCTATTCAACTAACACAAAAAAGCTCCTTTAATAGTAAGGTATAGCCAACTCCAAGTATACCTTGGATCGGTGTCGCTGAGACTACGGTCATATCTTTTAACACTTTTAATTTAGATACACGCGTGTTATACAATGTATAATATAGGTCCTAGTTCTGTAGTTTAATTACGAGAATATCAACAAGATTTATTTTATTGCAATTACGAATCATACATTAAATATTTTTGGTATAATTTTTGTACATATTACGTAACACATAAACAATTCAAAATATTATTTATTTAACTTCAAATAAATAAAATATCATTTATAACCTAAACATGTTCTTAGGGCTCTAATAGAAGGTGCCTTTGAGTAATTAAAATCTAGTATTATGAAAAAAAAAAACATCCATGTCTGTTCGGATGGTTAAATGGATTTGTTAATTCTCCGAAACTTTACTTTTGTATATGCTTTGGTATTTAAGAGTCCACAAATGTATATGAATGGTAGGACAGTGTGGTGGATGCAGGTCACGTAGCGAGGATTGTCCACCGTTAGCAGTGTGTGGGGCCGTCACCATCCTCCATTGTGCTTACCTTTGTATGTGCTTTAAATATAATATCGATGTGACAATCTGAAAAAACGATGAGGTAAGACTTGGGAGCCAGTAGCTGGTGGATGCTGGACCGGCTTTAATTCAGTGATGGGGTATTGAAGATGATTTTGGTAGTGAGATAATAATAATGTGCAGATTACATAACTCAGCATTTACATGTAAAATATATCAGGCTGTGGCTATGAATATGAATGTATGCAGACAATCATTAAATATAATTTTCTTTATCTACCTAATCATCATCATCATCAGTCCCTGTCCTTCCACTGCTTAACGTAGGCCTCCTTTAATGAACGCCAAGACGACCGATCCCTAATGATATAATAATCCCTAATAACCTAGCCAAACTTAGATAATATTCAATTGATGCAGCTGGTCTTATCATGGCTTGTTGACTATTGTACAGATATCCAATATATACGCTTTTTTAGGGACAAAGCAAAATAATTACTCTTCTAATCTCCTTTTTTAACCAACTTAAAAAAGGTGGTGGTTACTCAATTCGACCGTATATATGTTTTTATGTGTGTTGCATTTCATAATCCTTCTAAGATCATCTTACTTATGACCATATCAACATGGAAGCAGAAATGAAAAAGAAAACCAAGGTTTCAAATACCGATCGGCCTGTCACCTCGTCCTTCATCAGCTCTACAGCGTAGTCTATCTCATAAAACAAAATAACTCTTTTGTGGGGTCACGGCGGCGGCGGTACAAGAGGCGGGGTCCAGAGCGAGTATTAATATTCACTTCACCTGGGAGTATTCGTATTCATTATCCCGCTGACTCGCGTGTGATCCAAATGGCTGTGGGATGCGTGTCTCCATTGTCACATTCTGAAGAAACATTAGTTAAAAGCCGGCTATTTTGTCGGATATATACAGAAGCTGAGCTCTCTACTAACGATTGTGGAGGGCTGTGTGCCGATAATGATCATATAAAATGTCGAAATTTGGGTACATTTGATGATTTTACTTGCGATTATTTATATAATGTATCGAAACGGAAAATGATTAGCTCTCTCAAAAGTAGTGACAATTTTAGGCTTGAATCTATCTCTTATTGTGACATCTACATCTAAATAATAAAGAGACAGTTTAGAGTAATACTATCTTTTATTATAATATCTATGGACGCTTTTACAAAACGTCAATCTGGTCCCGTGGTAAGTTATCGAAGAACGTATGTTACCAGAAAACGGAAATATATTTACTACTTTTATATTTATACTACCTATACATATATTTATTATTTTGATTATATAATACACATATTTAATACACATCCATAACCCAGGAAAACTTTTTGTTCCCTGGCGGGATTCAAACCCGCTACCTCCGGCGAGCCACAGAGACCGTCGAGATTTTACTTTTAGTATATTTAAAGAATCACACCAGGTTTACCTTACTCCTATTCCATTTTAAAGCCCTGGTACAATCGACAGAATCGACCCGACTACCTCACGTCACAAAATGCCGTGACCAAATGGAGCCGCGTTCTAGTTTTTTAAGCAGTTATGCTGAGCATTGTCACCGTCGGGTAGCATTAGTCCACATTAGACACGCGGCCTGCTACGTGCTGCCATTGTCTCCCACCACACAGACACACAGACAGACACACAGACACAATGACCACCAGACTTTTGTTGTCTTAACCGTTTAAGTCACACATGAAGTTAGAACAGCTCGCTGCAACTGTTCTCGTAATGTCTGTCGTTATCTATGCTTATGTAAGGACACTGTAGAGTTTATCGGGACGCTCTAATCTTTGATACAAATGAAAAACTTTATGCATTTCATAGTCCAATGAATTTGTAGGATTTTTTTTTTAATTTTAGAGTAGGTATGTAACACGGATAACAGCCAGTTTTATTACAAATAATAGCCAAAGCAGTATTAGCTTAGTGGGTAAGGACCCCACCATGGTTCAAGCCTCGTCGTGGTGGTGGAACTCAGTAGCCTGAGGTGAACCAGCATCTTGGGCAAAGCCAATTAAACCGAGGGAGCTGCTCCTTGTACCCGACTTATAAGAAGAGGGGACAAAAGAGCAGGGGGACAAGGGGCGAGGATGGGAACTTACCCCATTGCACTGTCCCGAAGATGACCCTCCCATCTTGTTCGTTCTATGGTACGGGAAAACCCCTCTGTGAGGTGGCGGCGGTTCCTTGGGGGACTGACTAGCCGTCGAGGTGCCCTGTTACTCAACAGATCCGGGGCACCTTGCCAAAGGCGGCATTGGTGGCACTCGCCGAGTTTTAGTGGGTTCTGCGTTCACCTTACCAACTTTCGGGCGCAGCGAGTCCCACATACCCACCTGTAGAGCCCCCTCTCCCCTGCGGGATGCCTAAGAACATTTCTCGGCGCAAAAGAAAAAAAGGAGGTGAGGATTCTAAATTCAAAACGTGTTCCAGTCAAGAGACTTTAAATGTTCACTTGCAATCTTCATAACTTCGATAACATGTCAAAAGTATAATCGCTCGTTAAGAGACACGTACCTTCCATAAGCAAAGCAATTATTACCGTTTCCTATAAAATTCCAATGTTTCTGTAAGGCGCTACTTCCGTGCTAACGACGATGCGTGGGCAATGTCACTCGCAAGGTAATAGGTGCGTGGAGACTTATATGGTAATGAGCCTGAAGACGTTCACGGTCGAATGTTCGGCCTAGCCGTGTTGATAGTGCAAATTTCATTTACGTATAAGAACTAGAAAGTAGTAGTGGCCTACAGAACCTAAAAACTTAAATAAAGCCTTGAAACAATTTCTCGGATAGTGCAGAACATCTGTATAGTATGTAGTACAAATATCTGAATAGATATTATTTTTCGCCAAATCACTGTAACTTCGAAAGATATCACTTTTTATCCTACTAATGCATATATACGCATATAAACGCGAAAGTTTGTACGAATGTATGGATGTATGTTTGTTACTTTATCATGCAAAAAGTACGGAATGGATTATAATGAAACTTTATATTGTTTTAAACTAACGCTATCACTATTCATGTTTATATTAATATTGTTACGGGTCCTTACCAGTGAGTATAGTGTGTCGTGGTGAACAAGCGCGTCCGTGTTCCGAAACTAGTCGTCCGAAACGAAGAAGAAAGACGGTAGACAGATTTTTATGATCTGTCGCCATCTACCAGCACCGTCAGTCTCCCCGTGATAATGGCGATTGAAACATTGCCGAAATATCGGGACCTCAATAAATCTTTAAACGCGGTAAGCACCTTACGGGTGTTACGGGGTTATTAATATAAACATGAATGAAACTTTACAATAACATACCTAATACATCAGAATAAGATATAGGCTAACATTTATCCCTGTACTCCCACGGGAATGGGAAGTACGCGGGTGAAACCGCAGGACGCTGCTAGTAACAACATTAAGGCACTATGGGTGACGTTGGCTCTATATTGGTTGGAAGCTCTGCTGGTTTCCTATACATATAGTAATAAAAATATAAATATGCAATTACACCTTAGTAAAAATCCATACATTTGAGTATTAAGATAGAGCCTACAGCCATGCTCTATTCTAATGACTTATACATGTCGACCGTATTTCATAATAATAAACCCAAAACTGTTCCCCCAAGTACTTCTCGAGTCACCGTATTAACTCAAGATACTTTTACTTGGAGCACTTTATCATTGTCCATCAGAAACTATTCCGACGTGGTTCCGTAACACAAATACTTAATCCCGACCAAATAGCCGTGCTTAATCTCGCCTCCCCCGATACGTATCGAATCGAGATGACGTCTCATTTCTCCCATTTATTACGTACTTCTAATAACAACGTAGCCTAAATACACTCTGCCACCCCAACTTCAAAATTAACAGTACGTCAGAACATTTAGTTGCGTTCATTTTATCTATGGCCCAAATTGTGACGCAACATTTTGCATGCGGTTCGAATCCGGGCGATCAATCATCGGCGAACAAAGCCGCGTAACGCGCCATGTCCATGATTTTGATTTTGTGATCATTTTTCATGTCCACGGGCGGATTTTTACGCTGATCACGACCGCCGATGAACATTTGTCAAGTTTAAATCTTAATCGTACTGTTCAATGATCGTTTTGTTTGACGTCATACTTTGTGGATATGCCTAAACTCATTTTATCCTAATCAGAAGCATAACAAATTAATTAAGAATAAAAGTAGATTTAAAACAATGACGACCTCTGTGGCTCAATGGTTATCGCGGTGGCGCCCAAGCTGGAGGTAACGGGTTTGAATCCCGTCAGGGAACAAAAAATCTTCTGTATTCCTGGGTCATGGATGTGTTTTAAATATTATATAATAAAAATCTTGAATATAATGTGTAAGTACTTAAAGTATTAAATATATTTCCGTTGTCTGGTACCCGTAACACAAGTTCTTCGAGAATTTACGACGGGACCAAATTGGTGTGAATGCGTCCATCGATATTGCCTGCAGCTTCGCCCGCGTTACTCAACTCCTTCCTCGATAAATAGGAAGAATTTTTCAAATCGGACCATTAGTTCCTGAGATTAGCGCGTTCAAACAAACAAACAAACTCTTCAGCTTTATAATATTAGTATAGATTAAATTATTAAAAATATAGGCACCTATAATGAGAGTGACACAGAGACCGTACTTTTAAATATGTCGTCAAAAAATATTAAGAATGAAAAGACAACTATACCTAGTATATATAGTATCTATACATAGTACCAAGTTATACCAACACCAAACCACCTAACCAGCCGACTCTAGCTCTTTTAATAATTTTACTAATGATTTAAAAAACTCACATTCAATTTTCAACCTCGAAGGTGTTTCAAACACACAATAAAAACAAAAACATATAATAATTGTACACGCATAAAAATGGAGTTCCCACCAATAAATAATACCAGATACCAGGCGGCCGTGGTGGCGTGGTAGCGTGACGTGGTGCTGGGAACCTTGGCCTCGTGGGGCGCCACCGCAAAAACACCACCACTTCACATGTAGTTTTATTCTAGTACTAGAGACTCTGTGGTCCTTTGTTTTGGTCTCAAACATCTTTTTCAAGTGCCATTTTTCAACTGCCGTTTTTCAACTGCCATTTTTCAACTGCCGTTTTTCAACTGCCATTTTTCCAGTGCCGTTTTTCAACTGGCGTTTGAATCAACTGCCGTCGACGGAAAACGGCATTACGCTGTCATTTAAATTTTATTCCATCGTTAATTATTGTCCACTTTTGTTAATTTAAATATCGACTCAGATGATTCACATCTAACGAGCATCCAGTGGCAGTCTATTTTTAAGCAGTTATGCGATAATGATTAATATGACAGCCTATCGGGTTATAGGCTATCCCACTTAGTTGAGATTGCAGCCTTTTTTATGTCATAAGGAGGCCACCAAGCAATCGGAGCCTTATAGTGACTACCGACGACCATAAACATCCTTTTCCCTATCTCCCGATGGGCCACCGGAAACTCATAAACCGCACGAAACGCGACAGCATAGCTGTCACTTGACGCTGGTATTATGTGAGTGAGAGGTACCACCCCAGTCATGCCAGCCCCATTCGGCTGCAAAGTAGCATGGCACTACCTCCTACATATACCATTTGGTGATCACTCGATAATATGATAATATCACAACATTCCTAGTGATCGTAGTTGGATGCGAGTGTTTAGAAGATTATTAAAAGGACAGAATGTCCGGCAGACGTGTAAGTGTGATAAAAATCACGGCGATGATACTTATCATTTTTACAATAACAGATATTGTCTCGTTTCCTTATATTAGAAGGATATAGCCACCTGATGGTGAGTGAGCATTGAGCAATGTCACATATAAATATTAAATCCACCACAGACTCTCATCTGCCAATTGCCATTTGGTTGGTAGTAAGTTTTGATAATCGTAAGCATACTACCCGCTCCTGTCGCAGCTGGTTAGGAAGCAAGGATTCGACCCAGCGTACCCTCGAGGTGTGCAAGACATGGGCGACGCTGCGTCGCGATCTGACATCAGTCATCAGTGGGGACTTGACTCTGCCGAGCTTCATCAACGAGATTCTCGGTGACGACAAGTCCTGGACGCGATGGTCTCCTTCTGCGAGGCAGTAATGTCCCAGAAGGAGACAGCCGAAGAGGCCTTCCTCCGCGGGCGACGAACGGGTGTGCGTAGGAGATGCGCCTCCAGTAACGCCTCTGTGCTCATGTCGAGCTTCAGGATGGGAACATGGGCCTGGTATGGCACGACGTCACGGGGACTTCTTAGTAGCGGCCGGGCAGTCTCCCCTTACGAGGAATATGAGGCACCGAAAACTCACAAACCGCACGAAACGCGACACCATAGTTTTAAATCACACATTTGAAAAGTTTTTTATTCAAAATTCATCAAGGATTTTCCAACGAAGTTTTTCTTGATCGTAAACCAACTTGGCTTGATCTGAATGATGTGTTTTTATGTTTATCGGATTGGTAAACTGGCACGTCTCATTGGAACCACCTGGAAAATAGATTCAAACCTATTTTTTTTTATTTGCTAAATAATAAATGCTTTATTTCAAATATTACAAAATTTTTTCACAAAGTTTTTACAAAATTGGCCATATTTATGCTACTTAATATTATACATATTAAATACGAATACTTTTAGCTATATTTTAATAACCTTATCTGTCAGGTTTATTTACAATTATGCGCTGATTTATTCCGTACATGTCTAAATGTAACGTTACATAATATGGATAATTCAATAAGATAGCAAACCATACAGAATGTGATTTTGGAATAAATAATTTTCAAATAACTTATCCTACAAACACTTTTAAAATATTACTAAGCTATATTAAATAACTTTTGATATTTATTTAATTTTTTTATCATAAGCCTTATTTTGTAACTAACTGTAGATTCTAGTATTTTCTAGAAGATTCAACAATAGAACTCGCTCTTATAAACTCATTACGTAAATAAAATATATACCTACATTTACCATTTTGAGATTCACAAAGCGTTACTCAAGTATAAAGTTATGATGCACTTTTACTATATATATGTACTTAATATATACTACATGTTTTATTTTTGATGACATAAGTGCAACCCCTTAGTTTTTTCTCATTTTTCCTAAGGGAGTCTGTATTTCAGACGAGTTTTCTTTTTACTACGCCTACTTTTTGAAAAAATTCAAGTGTCACCTATGAATTAAAGATATTTTTATTTGATTTTCAAATGCATATAGTCTTTATTCACGTCACTTTTAGGTGTAACAAATAAGAAGAAAAGAGCATATTTAGCCAGAATCCTCCAAGCCCCATGGTGTAGCGGATATCTATATAGACCGGTGACCCTTACCACCAGGAGAACCCACTGCCCCCTCCATTAAAACAGCACTGTAACCTGTACACGATATCTATTTTCCAGTTATTTTCTTTTTAGTATTACAAAGAAACCATATTAGTAAGAAGACGTCGTAAATAAGAATATTCAACATCTACCAGAATTTCGTGCCCTAGCCCTAGAGATTTCGTGAAATCTCTGATTTCCTCATTTCCCTGCGACATAAATATGTCAAGCTCCGATACAAGAAGGACAAACTAGTAGAACAAAGAAGTAGAACTGTTTTATTTGTAATTATTATTACGTGATAAACACTAAAGGCGTGTTACAAGTTAATAAAACACTTCATAAAATTACATTAATTAATATTTATACAATCCAAATGCTAATTGAACGAGATCACTGAAGATTTCGTTTAACACAGCTTCTCGTTCGAAAATATTACGTTCGATAATATTTTCGAAAACAAGCATTATAGTTCGGGTATAAAGGAAAACAGATTTAACATCTTTCACTTCTTCTTTTCTTTTTCTTTTTCTATACTTATCTAAAAAGTAAAAGAGAACAACTTTTTACGAATTTTATCGCGACGGATTTAGATTTTTACAAGCCCGACGTTTCGGATACTTTACAGCAACCATGATCACAGGCGAACTGGCCTCGACATAATTCGCGATAAAATCTGTAAAAACTATAGAGGTGTTTCATTATAATGAGTATCATTCGCGTAAGTACTATAAAACAATAAAGTAAGTCAAACTGGGATTTATATAGAGCTGAAATTCATGTATCGAATAAAAATTGAGTTTATTTCAACTAAAAGTTTTCAACTAAACACTAATAGTAGGGCAGATAATAGTCTCGATTTTTCTATGGATTTTAGAATTCCTCGTAATAAATAATAAATATTAATAACATTGTTTTTTTTTTTTCTTTTTTTTTTCGCAGGGAAATCCTTATGGATGCAGCCAGGATCTTCGGGTAGATCCTGACCCAATGTGGGACTCGCACCTGGGAGTGCCCACCCTAACTAAAACCACTGCGAGCGCCTTCAGCCGCTTTTTGAGGGGCTGGCGAAGGCCAGACTACTCCTCGTAGGGGGGGACTGCCCGGCCGCTAGTAAGCAGTCCCCACGACGTCGTGCCATACAGACCCAGGTTCCCATCCTGGGCCCGACACGAACACAGGGGCGTTACTGGAGGCGCATTAAATAGCGCCTCCTACGCACCCCCGTTCGTCGCCCGCGGGAGGAGGCCTCGTCGGCGGCCTCCTCTCTCATCCGCTCGTCGACCTCCTTCTGGGACATTACTGCCTCGCAGAAGGGGACCATCGCCGTCCAGGACTCGTCGTCACCGAGCATCGCGGTGATGACGCTCGGCAGAGACAAGTCCCCTCCGATGACTAAATATTAATAACAATGTAGTGCTCACAAATAATGTGATATAATGTATAAAATAGAAACTAGGAAAACACTTCAAAATTATAAAAAAATCCCACACAACAACAACAAAACGATAGCAAAAAAGAACAAGATAGTATTGTTTATACTCTTAGTTAAAAGATATATATAAGAATATATATAATATATATAAGAATATTTTTTTTGTATGGCTTAGAAGAAATGTTCACTCGGATACAAAAATATGGTGATGATGATTTTATAACAATTAATCTTTTCCTATAAATAAGGGCAAATTGCCAAAACTGGTTTCTGGTCGATACGGTATTGTTAGCTGGACTGTACGGTGACTATTGTTGTTACCCTATCGTACTCCCCGGTACAGTCGGATACGAAAATTGTTTAGTTTCATTCCCTAGTAGCCAAGCTGTAAAATTAGAATGTTCGTTCCTTAATTTTACGTAATTTATAAATAACATTGGCATACTGAAAAACAACAACATTGTTTATAACTTCAACAAGTATACAATCATCATCTTCATCATCATCATCAGCCTCTATCCTCTGCTGAACATAGGACTTCCTCAATGAACGCCAAGATGGCCGATCCCTTGCCACTCGCATCCATATCCAGGGTATTTTTTTTCCTTTAACGCCGGGAAATGCTCTGAGGCATCACGGGGGAGTGGGTCTCCCCACGCTGGTATGTGGACGCAGCTCTACCCACTAAAACTCGGCAAGTGCCACCAATGCCGCCTTTGGTGAGGTGCCCCGGATCTAGTAAACAAACAGGGCACCTCGACGGCTAGTCAGTCCCGCAAGGGACCGACGCCACCTCCACAGAGGGGTTGTCCCGCACCACAGAACAATCCAACCCAACGTCGGGACAGTACAATGGGGTTAGGTTCCCATCCTCTTCTGTCTTGCCGGAAGAGCAGGGGTCTTCTGTTCCCTCTTCTTATAAGAGGGGTACAAAGAGCCCCTTCGGCCCAATTCGCTTCACCCAAGGTGCAGCGGCTCACCCTAGGTTACTGAGCCCCACCGCCACGACAAGGCCTGAACCATGGTGGGGATATCCAGAGGACATCAATAATGGAAGACATTATATACTAAGTAACAAAACTAAAATTCAGGGTGCACTGATGTAAGAAAAAAATTAAATAAATGGATAAATGAATATTAAATAACTATATTATATATCTTCCATTATTGATATACATATCAATAATGGAAGATATATAATATAGTCATGTTGGGTGCGAGTGGCGAGGGATCGGTAGACTTGGCCTAGGTTCAGCAGTGGACCCCACCATCCGGATCCGGGCCTTGACGCGGCGGTGGGGCTTAAGCTCGGGGTGCGAACCCCGGGTGAACCAATCGGATCCGAATCGGGCGGCAGTTGGTTCTGGCCACTGCCGGCCAAGCCGCTCCCCGGTCCATAGGGCTGGGGGTGGTGGTCGCTATCCCAAGTCGGGATGGGGACTACGTGGAAGAAAACCACTATAAAAAATTACCCCAATCTCAAGTTTTGGTGCGCGGCGAGGAGATGAATGGTCGGTGGGTCACCAGCCGTTAGCGCACCCCCAGCCGGGGTACCTGCGGACCCCCCGGTTGGGATACAAATGTACGCCATCCTGGTGCACAGGGCTCTGCCCAGGATGCTTTGTCTCCCTGACCCTGAAGGTGGAGACACCAGAGGGGACCAAGTATTGTAAAAATTAGTTTCACTAGTAAAAACACTCTCCGGGCGGGTACCGTGAATCCCGCCAGTCCTAGGACTGAGGCCCCGTGTAATACGGAGGGGGCCACACAATACTTCGTAGGTTCGGTGACCCCGAACCCACGCGACCAGGCTACCACAACGGATTCAGAGAAGGCAAGTGATTTGGTGATTGAGAAGGTGGGAGGACGAAACAAGAGAGGTTCCCCGAGAATTTATTCGGACGTTGAGGTGATGAGCGCGAGCGATTCCGATGAAAGCATGAGGTCGACGCGCTCAGCTCACCGGAAAGGGAAGAGGACCCGATTGTCATCTTCAGAGGAGGATAGCAGCGTACAAACGCTCAAAGAAAGAGCACAGGCGCTTAGAAAGACCACGCCACCAACCAAACGAGGACGGGGCCGGCCACCTACGACTGGCCAATATGTAGGACTGGCCAAGGCCCAAAAAGACCTGGCGGCGGCACGGCGGGAGGCGATGGAGGCTGAAGCGGAGTGTAGTGTGACGGCACTCGCACGAAGTATACCCCCGTGCTACCTGTCGGAGTCGTCCAGGTCAGAGGCGGCCCCCTATAGAACGAGTGTAGAGACGGCGAGCGCTCTAGGGTCGCGAATTACCAAGGCCCTGGAGACCATCACTGGGGTCCGAACCAGGTCAAAAAACCTGAAGGGCCCCATGGTGAAGGCATTAAGGACAGCGACGGATGCAATCCAGGACGCAACAGTCACGCTCCTGGACCGTACGTCCTGCGAAGAGACGCGGGCACTGGAGGCGGCCAACAAAAGGCTGTCGGCGGAGGTGGCGGAGCTACGCCAGGAGTTGGCGACGCTCAGGAGTGAGCTCGCCTCATCCCGCCAACAGCCGGCCGTAGCCGTTGCGCCGCCATCAGCCAATCTGGAGGATATCGTGCAGAGGGCGATGCGGGAGGCAGTGGCCCTGTCGAGTGCGCGGCTCAACGCAAGGCTCGAGGGTCTGGAGTCAAGGCTCCTTCCCGAGCCGCGGCTTCGCCCGTCGCTCGCAGCGGACAGACGCGCGGCGGCTGTAGTGGAGACACCTTCTCCTGCGGCGAGGCCGGGGCCATCGAGCGCTGCCAAGAAGGGGCCAATGAGGAAGGCACCTTCGGTGACACAAGTACCGACGACAACACTGATGCCACCGGCAAATCCTGGGCCGGCCGGCTCCAACAAGAAGGCTTCCAAAAAGAAGGCGGCCCGAAAGTTGGACACGAAGGCAGCTGACGGTGATGGATGGACGACGGTCACCAGGACGAAGGCCAAAACACCAAAGGCGGCGCCGAAGAAACGAGGCCCACCAAAGCTGCGGACGCCTACGTCTGCAGTTGTGGTTCTACAGCTGCAGCCGGCAGCCGCTTCAAGAGGATTGACGTATGCCGATGTGCTGGGAAGGGCGAAGGCAGAAATTCGCCTTTCGGACCTCGGCATAGAGCCTGTCCGCTGCCGGAAGGCGGCCACGGGTGCTCGCCTTCTTGTGCTGCCCGGAGCGGCCAGCGGCGAAAAGGCCGACACCCTGGCCCGAAAAATAAAAGAAGTGGTCGGAGAAGACGTAGTCCGAGTCTCCAGACCTACGAGGTGCGTCAGCGCTCGCATTTCAGGGTTGGATGACTCGGTAACGAAGGCAGACGTAGCTGTGGCTGTGGCAGAGGCAGGCGGGTGCCCCCTTGAGCAAGTCCGATCGGGGGAGATCGGCCGCAGCCCCTCTGGACTGGGTGCAGCCATCGTCCGTTGTCCCTGCGAGGCGGCAAAGACGATCCTCGCCAAGGGCAGGCTACTGGTTGGCTGGGTGTCCGCACAGTTTAAACTGCTGGACGCCCGCCCCCTCCGATGCTTCCGCTGCATGGAGATGGGCCACATGGCGGCGGTATGTTCCTCACCAGTGGATCGGAGTAGCTTGTGTTTCCGCTGCGGCGAAGAGGGGCATATTGCCAGAACGTGCACGGTTGTAACACCTAAGTGCGTGCTCTGTTCCACGGAGGGACGTCCAGCCGCACACAAAATGGGCAGCGCAGCGTGCATTGCCCCACGCCGCAGACGGCGCCTTGGGCCACAGGAAGGAGAAAAAGCTGGTGAGGGTCTAAATCCCCCCTCACAGCCAGTCTGCCCGACTGCGAATAGCTTCGCGGTCCTAGGCGAGGAGGTCCCCATGACCTTGGAGTGATGGCACACCCATTCACCCAAGTTCTACAAGGGAACCTCAACCACTGCGCCAGAGCCCAGGATCTGCTCTTTCAGACTCTGGCGGAGTGGTCGGTACAGGTGGCCATAGTGGCAGAGCCCTACCGCGTCCCCAACTCGCCAAGTTGGGTCGGGGACGAGGATGGCGTTGTGGCTATCGCCAGCTTAAACGGCTCGCCACCATTTGGCGTCGTGGAGAGAGGGCGTAATTTCGTTGCGGCCGAGATCGGTCGCGTCCTTGTGATCGGGGCATACTTCCCGCCCAGTCGGAGCGTCGCCGACTTCGAACAGTTTCTGGTTCAGGTCGGCTCTCTGGTGGGGCGAGCTCGCCTCGATCACGTGCTGGTCGCCGGAGACCTTAATGCAAAATCAGCGGCATGGGGTTCCCCTGTGAGCAATGCGCGGGGTGCAGTTTTGGAGGACTGGCTGGTCGAGGTTGGGCTGGAGGTGCTCAACGTTGGGTCCAGGCACACATGCGTACGACAGAGGGGCGGCAGCATCGTTGATGTTACTTTCGCCGATGCCGCCCTAGCTCACCGCGTGCAGGGCTGGGAGGTGTTTGAGGGCGAGACGCTGTCGGACCACCGGTATATCCGGTTCCGATACGGTGTCTCCGCCCCCTCCCGAAGCCGCGGTTCTGCTGCCGGATGCGGCCCACGTTGGGCGCTGAGGAGGTTGGACAAGGAGGCCCTCCTCGAGGCAGCCATAGTCCAAGCCTGGAACCTCGACGCGCGGGTAGACCGGGTAGAGGCGGAGGTCGACGAGGAGACCGATCGTCTCGTCGATGCCATATCGCAGTCGTGCGACGCGGCCATGCCGCGAAGCGGCCTGCGGCCCCCACGACGCAAGGAGGTGTACTGGTGGACTGAAGAGCTCGCTGAACTGCGACGAGAGTGCGTTGCGGCGAGACGCCGGTACACCCGAAGTCGCAGAAGGCGACGTCGGGATGAGGCGGAGGAGGGGCGGCTCTATAATACCTACAGAGCCGCCGCCGAGGAGTTACGTAACGCTATTGGTCGCGCAAAAGATGCTGCGTACAGGGAGATGCTGGAGACTCTGGACAGAGACCCGTGGGGGAGGCCGTACAGGATGGTTCGCAACAAACTGCGCCCCTGTGCCCCTCCCCTGACGGAGAGTCTCCAGCCTGACCTTGTGGCAGGGATAGTCCCGGCCTTATTCCCAGGTCAAAGAGACCACGCGCCTCCGCCGATGGCTCCACCGAGCAGTGGGCCGTTGAGCGTTGAGGCGGAAATCCCGGAGGTGACAGAAGGAGAGATGGACATGGTATTGGCACGGTCGAAGGTGCGGAATACCGCCCCCGGACCGGATGGCGTGCCCGGTCGGGCCCTGGTTCTGGCCCTGGGCCCACTCCGGTCGCACGCCAAACGCCTGATGAGTGCATGTCTGGCGAAAGGTCAGTTTCCCACGGCGTGGAAGAAGGGGAAACTGATCCTAATTCGGAAAGACGGGCGACCGGTCGACTCGCCGTCGGCATATCGACCGATCGTACTGCTCGATGATGCGGGTAAGCTGCTGGAGCGGATCGCGGCTACCCGTATCATCAACCACCTGGAGGAGACAGGCCCGAGTCTCAGCGCCTTCCAGTTTGGCTTCCGGCGGGGGAGGTCCACCCTGGACGCTCTGGCCAGGGTGAGGGCCCTCGCCGACGAGGCGGTCGAAAGTGGAGGGGTGCTTTTGGCGGTGTCTATTGACATCGCCAACGCCTTCAACACCCTCCCTTTTGACACAATCTTGGGGGCGCTGAGATTCCACGGAGTGCCGGCGTATCTGCGCAGACTGGTAGGAGATTACCTGTCTGGTAGGTGCGTCGTGTACCCGACGGCCGACGGCTGGGCGACTAGGAGAGTCGAGTGCGGTATTCCACAGGGCTCTGTCCTGGGCCCGCTCCTGTGGAACATCGGGTATGATTGGGTCCTCCGCGGCGCGAACTTGACGGGTGTCAGCGTCACGTGCTACGCTGACGACACTGTCGTCACCGCGCGTGGAGGCACCTTTCGGAGGCCCGCATACTTGCGGTAGCCGGAGTCGCCCAGGTCGTGGCTAGGATCCGACATCTCGGGCTCGAAGTGGCCCTGGAGAAGAGTGAAGCTATATGCTTTCACGGGCCACGGCGAGCCCCTCCACCTGGATCCAGCCTAATGGTGGGAGGAACTTCCATCTCTGTTGAGGCGAACATGAGGTACTTGGGTCTCATCCTCGACAGCAGATGGAATTTCCAGGAGCATTTCCGGCGTCTAGTGCCGAAATTGCTCGGAGCCGCGCGGGCGATGAGTCGCCTCCTCCCCAACGTGGGTGGACCGAGCGCTGGCTGCCGCCGTCTATATATGGGCGTCTTGCAGTCCATGGGGCTGTACGGCGCACCGATATGGGCGGCCGCCTTAACGCGAGACAACGTAGCTCTTCTGCGGCGACCGCAGAGAGCAATGGCAATTAGGGCCGTCCGTGCGTACCGCTCTACCTCATACGAGGCTGCGTGCGTACTGGCGGGCTCTGCGCCGTGGGACCTGGTGGCAGGTGCCCTGGCTCGTTCTTGGCGAAGGAGGCGTGGGGACGACGAGGATGTCTCCGGTGAGGAGGAGCCCTGGTGGAGTCGAATACGGAGGCAAGTGCTCCTCCAGTGGAAGGAGAGGCTGGAGGAGCCAACTGCGGGTCACCGCACTGTGGCGGCCGTCGGTCCAATCTTCGAGCAGTGGGTTGACCGGCGGCACGGCGTTATAACCTTCCACCTTGCGCAGATCCTAACGGGGCACGGCTGCTTCGGTAGGTATCTGTGTAGGGTGGCAGGCTCGGAGAACTTGCCAGGGTGTCATCACTGCAGCAGTGAGGAGGACACTGCTGACCACACCCTGGCGGAGTGCCCTGCGTGGGCGCTAGAAAGGGCGGACCTCGTTGCCGAGGTTGGTGCCGACCTTTCACTCCCTGCGGTCATCCACGCGATGATCGCCAGTGAGAGTGCATGGGAGGCGGTCCTCTCCTTCTGCGAGGTCGTAATGCCGCAGAAGGAGGAGGCGGAGCGGGAGAGGGAGCGCACTGGTGCCCCTTCTCGCAGGAGAGCGCGGCGGCGACAGGCGGTCGCACCGCCGTGAGGGACCTGTGCGCGGTCGATCGGGGGATCCACCGTGCGCGCGTTAGGTCCAGGCTATAAGGCACCCTTAAGTGTTCGGGGTGCCTTAAGCGGAGTAGGAGGCGGGGACTCCACCCCCTGCCTCTAGAGGAGAGTGCCTTCAGGCACAACGTCGCCGGTGCGGACCATTGAATAGTTCCCGCGCCGGGCCAGTACGACGAGGAGAACACCGCTGGGGTTTAGTGGGTAGTGTCTGCGTCCAATTACCATCACCATCTCTTCGGGCGCAGAGAGTCCCACATAACCCCCGGGCTCCCCCGGGCCCGGTGGTATGCATAAGAGCATTCCCCAGCGGCAAAAAAAAAAAAAAAAAAAAAAAAAAAAGGTTCAGCAGTGGACGGATAGGATATCATGATGATTGTTAAAATTAAAAAAAGAAAAGTTAAAATTTTCACAATATTTTTTTCTAAAGTGAAAGCAATTTTAACTAAACAAAGTAACTGTCCTAAACGTCAAGAATTGAAAAAAAAAACTCTCAAAAATGCGATGCCCAATTCATCATTAATTCAATCATTCATCTTTTAATTACGTGAACAATACAGTCAGCTTCATAAAAAACTTACCATTAAAGTTCTCACTTACCCCATTTATGTTAATGAGATTATATTGAATTGTAAAAAATTGTTCGAAATAACTAAGAATTATTCAAATTTGACAAACATCATGGGAATTTATTTAAATTAGTGTACTTGTAACAAACCTGTTTAGCATGGGGTGTTTTGGACCCCTACGTCCAGCTTCCCAAATATGGGGTACTGATCGGTTTATCAAAAAGATTTGTAAATGTTGTAACTGTTGAAATGAAGGTAACATCATGTCCAGTAACGTTTTATCAGGAATATGATGATGTCTGAAGTCCTGTAAGTATTTCTTTACACTGACATTTTACTTTTCAAATCATAAAATAACTACTCGAGATCAATTTCTATCATCAAACCATTCAATTGTTTCCTAATATATAAGGGACCTTGCCAAATCATTAACATTAGCCGGTGGGAGGGAAGCGCTGTGCCGCGCTCCCGGCTGCATGGGTACCACCATCTTGCTTGTTTCTCCCATGAAACAGCTTTGCTGTGTTTCGGAAAGAAGGGCAAGACAGGCAATGTAATTACTGGCACCGAGACTTAACATCTTATGTCTCAGGATAGGCAACACATAAATAAGTTGCCTGGGCTCGTTCCAGGTATACTAGTTTATGTTCATGGGCGACGTCGACCACTTACCATCAGGTGGTACGTTTGCCAGTTTGCCTATCCAAATAACATTAAAAAAAAACTATCCATTGCTGAACATAGGCATTTATCAATGAACGCCAAGATGACCGATCCCTCGCCACTCGCATCCAACACGGACCGGCCACCGCACGGAAATCGTCTTACCATTTGGTTAATGGCCGACCAACACTTCGTCTACCAAAACGTGGCCTCCACTCTCAAGAGTTGTTATAACCTTATTGGCCCATCAGCCATCAGTGTGTGACCAGTCCACTGCCACTTCAACGAGCATAATCTTCGCGTGATATCGGTAACCTTAGTTCTCTGGCGGATGTCTTTGTTTCGAATCCTATCAAAGAAACACCCAGCATAGCATTCTCCATAGCACGTTGAGCTACGGCAAACTTAGGGACGATTCGTAACTTTAGAGGTCACGTTACAGCCCCGTAGGTCATCACAGTCGTCGTATGCTATTTGCGATATTATATTTAGAGGCCACGTTACAGCCCCGTAGGTCATCACAGTCGTCGTATGCTATTTGCGATATTATATTTAGAGGCCACGTTACAGCCCCGTAGGTCATCACAGTCGTCGTATGCTATTTGCGATATTATATTTAGAGGCCACGTTACAGCCCCGTAGGTCATCACAGTCGTCGTATGCTATTTGCGATATTATATTTTTTTGAGATGATTCATTCATCCCTAAATTCATTCATTGACGATTAAATATTTTTGCTTTTCAGCAAACGATTACAAAAATGATTACCTATCAAAGATAACTAACTACACCTGTCATGCCCTTTCCTCTTAAGACCACACAATAAACGAAAGACGTCCATATTAACGGTTTCTGCTGACTGTCCAGCTCTTTTCTCCAACTAAACTAAGCAGTTCCCTCGTCATTCTATTTCTGTACTAAACATCACACCCTCCCCACTGCGACGACACTTTGGTGACGAGATTGTCACGAGAGGTATGAAGTGGACACATGCTTCGTCCAGTCAATCTATAGTTAATACAATTGCAGACGCATACTTTTATAAGAATTCTGGGGAATTCGCCGCAACGCCATCTGGAGGTAACATAAAGAATTCCTCCATGACAAAAATAACATACGTGCCAATTTTCCTGTTGACCAGACAAACGGTGTTTGAGTATACAGATTACATTACTATATTAATAACGAATGTATGAATGAGTTAATCTCCGGAACATTCAATACGTATGCTGTATTTTTTTTTTATAGAAGAGGGGATATATAACGGATATATTTTGGAAGTTTTTTAATTTTATTTCGAGACGTGAATAACCACAGAGAATAGCTAGTTATAATACAATTGATTTTATACACAAAGAAGATAAAACTATAGCACTTAGTAGGCAGCATATTAAAAAAATCTCACATTAGAAATACATACTGAAAATACGAATGCACTTGAACTCTAAAAACAAATATACGATTATCACTTATATGTTTCTGTAGTATTTGTGAGTTAAATTAACACATATATAAAGTATTGTCCTCACATAGCACGGATGCCAGAAAACGCAGGCCATTGTGTAGTGAACGCCAAAACTGGAACAATGGCGCTCCTACCTACGCCTAAGGAATTTAGTACTTTTGTAGGTATTAAAATGTACATACAATATATCGTGAAGCTAATTTATTACAGCTTCTTGAAGCTTCTATAACGTGGATTATTGTCATAAGGTTAAATATGACTAAACATAGCGAAGACCAATACTTTTTTACTTTCTTTTTTGTCGTAGTGGAAATGCTTTGCATATTCACACTGGGCCCATCCCAGTCCAAGGGGATATGGGGGCGCCCTACAATTCACATCTTGCATTCAACCACTAGAAAGGGAGTGTCCCGGATCTGACTAACACAGGACACCTCCCACGACCGACCGGTTGCCGCAAAAGGGCTTATATCCTCCTAGTATGGGGGAACTCCGTCAACCTAGCGCTGACGCTGAAACTTTTCTACCGGGGCAGGTACCCAACCTTATCCCGAGTCCCGTTAGACGGGAGGCAGGAGTTGCGCATAGCGTCTCCACCGCACTCCCGTCCTACATCCTCCGAGACTTCCATCCGTGAAAGGACGGTTTCGCAGAAGGTGACCGCCACCTGCCAAGCCTCTCTCTCGAGCATGCAGCGAACCACACTCGAGAGCGAGAGGTCTAGATCTCATTACCTATTTCATTGGTCAGCAACTACACACTACCACCACGCAACTGTTGTGTATCTTTTTCTTTTATAGTGGCCATGTTTGGGATCTCCGTATAGGTCCTAGTCATATGCGAATAGCAAGGGATTGTCCATCTTGTCGTTCATTGGTAGAGGCCTATCTCAAGAACTGAACAGATAGACGATATCCTTGTGTACCATGCCAGCTATAAATCTACTATAGAGGAGAAAGTGTAGGTATTTATTTGCAACATTTACGCCCGAATACTCAAACGAATCTCAAATGTAAGACGTACTTAAACTCATGCTACGACGTGTCAGATTCAAAGAAAAAAAAAGGGACAACAGGACTACTAATTTAAGTACTTCTTAAATTTGAGATTCGTTTGAGTATTCGGGCGTAAGAGAACAGAAAAAGGAAAACAGATTTTACACTATGAAACGTCTGAATGAATAGGAAGAAAAATAATTCCTTTTCTAGACGAAACGCCATGTATGTAGCCTGTCTAAGTAAATTCTGCTTATCGGGCACCATAAAAATGTGTAAATTGACAAATAACTTGATGATGAAGAATAAGATCGCACGTATGCAAAAATCGTCCTTGCGCCAACCAACTGTTGATTATTCAAATTTATTCACAATTGGTACACCAGGCCGCCCTGACCATTCAAATTATATTTTTACAAAAGTCCAGCGGAAATGAAACTTGGTTACGTACAAGGTATACCGGTCATCATCAGCTTGGTATCCACAACATCTCGCCTACTACATGTGCCAAAAGTCTTAATCCTTAACTCGGTTCAATTAGCTTCGCCCAAGGTGCTGGGCTCACTTAGGCTACTGAGCCCCACCGCCACGACAAGGCCTGAACCATGGTGGGGATCAGCTAATCGTCTGTAACAAAGGTGATATAAAAATGCAGATGCTGATGTTGATGATGAACATAAAAACAACAAATAATTACAGCGGAGGTAATCGTGTAAATGCTACGTGCGCGTAATGCAGCTCGCGTGTAGTCGCGCTTAGTTGTTAGCGGTTGAACCGGCATCTCCTCAGCGGATCACTCCATAGAAACAATATTCTTTACATCTTCTAATATTACCTATATTAATATATACAGGATTTGTTTTGTTATTTATGAAACCAAAGATTTGAACAAAAAATTCTTCCATTAACTTATACTAGTTATTAACATATTACGTTAATATCTAATGCTGAGTGATGTAGGCTAAAATAACGCGAAACGTGACGCGAACATACTGCAGGATAGTGATGAATGTCTCCACCATGGTTCAAGCCTTATCGCGGCGGTGGGGCTCAATAGCCGAAGGTGAATCCAGCACCTTGGGCGAAGCAAATTGAGCCAAAGGAGCTCCACCTCTTATAAGAAGAGGGGACAAAAGAGCAGGGGGTAACAGATCCGGGGCACCTCACCAAAGGTGGCATTGACAGAACTCGCCGGGTTTTAGTGGGTAGAGCTGCGTCTACTTTACCATCTTTCGGGCGCAGTGAGTCCAACATACCCACCTGGGAACTCCCCTCTTCCCCGCGGGATGCAAAGCATTTCCCGATGAAAAAGAAAATGGAGGAGGGAAATTTGAAAAAAGAATTCTTATTTGACCTTTATCATGATGGATAACGATCTACTCGCAGTGGCCGGTTCTAGTTACTAAGTATTATATAATCTGCGTCCTAGTTGAATGCGAGAACCAAGAAATCGGCTGCAAAGATTAGGACTGTTTAGGAAAATGTCTGATGACAATGACTTTCAGTTGACGGTATGGAGTTATGATGACGATACGTTCGCTTCACGGGTGTCCTCATGGTGGTGGAATTTACATATTATGATTATCACGTCAGAAACATACATAGCGATGATAATAGAGTGGAGGCCACGTTTAGGTAGATGAAGTGTTGATCAGCCATTGACCAGGTGGGAAGACGATCTCCGTACAGTGGCCGTCCGTGGTGGATGCGAGTGGTGAGAGACCGGTCGTCTTGGCGTTCATTGGCCGGCCTATGTTCAGCAGTGGATGGATAAAGGCTGATGATGATGATAAATAACACGTCTTGGCGTTCATAGAAAGAGGCTTATAAAACATTTTAAGTTAAAGTTATGTAAATTAGCGTATACGAAGCACGCAACAGCTAATAGACGTTAATTATTAATAAAAGAATAGATGTATTTTATATTATATTATCTTTTATTAGTAAATAACTAAAAATGTACAGATCATTGTACATTTTTAGTTATTTACTAATATAAGTCAATGCATATGTAACCCATGATGAAGCCGTGTGAGAACATCTCGCGCCTGCACTTAACACATGCAAGTGTATTGATAAACGAATAATGGGATTATAATTTTATTGCTCATTGTAAACGTGTCGGTCACTGTATTCGGGTACTGGGGGCAAATGGGAAAACCATTAAGTTGGAGTAGGTTAGTATTGCTTTTCGCTTAGTCTTAGAGTACATGATAATGATTATTTTTTCCATTTTAGTTTACATTTCGTCTAATTCCGAACTAGGAATGGACAATATAGAATAGCTTCACAAATTCTTATTAACATTTTTTTAGAACTTAGCAAGGATCATCCTAGTTTACTTTAGTAGTTTTACTAATGTTTTATATTGACAGTTTGCGGATTTTAATTTCCCTTTTAATTTATGATATACTTGTGAAGGCTATACGGGCACGTAATTATTTAATTATAATATAATAAAAAAAATTAAAATTACCTTCTTTAGCGACGAAAAATTCGAAAGTAAAGCATTTTATCTGTAAACAATAGACAAAAATGTTCTTTCTGCACATTTTAGGTTCTACATTCTTTTGAAATAAATTTAAGCTAGTTTGATCTACAAATCTTTCGATAGTTCAAAATGACTTCATCTCAGTAAGCATGTATCAAATCATCAACAATTTGCTCATGGCTACAAGATTTAATTTTATTTTTGATTTCATAATTATTATTGTAATACGTACCTTAAAACATACGGAGCCCTTTCACTTTAATATAATGCACCGTTTCGCGGTAGCGCCAGCTCGGATTTGAATTTATAATACCACTTTTTATTGTTCAGCAAATTTGTTTACCCACATTATGACACTTGTGTCACACTTGACTCGCGTCACTGACACGTCATTTATTACGTCATTAGCTTGACACAGTGACATGACACGGTGCACTTGTCCGTACTTTTATGCCTTAATCTTTAATCCTGATTTGTTCGTAATTAATATAATCATGACAGAACACTTGTGTCAAGTTATTTATTTATTTAATGAAGTCGAAGACTATGATACTATGGTAACTTGAGTAAAAAGAGTTTAGCCAAGAGAAAATGATGACAAGCGCAGGACAGAGACACCCAGAGGTCTCTTTCTTTATCTTTTAACGTGATGTGATTATTTATCATCATCATTATCAGCTTCGACGTTTATTAAGACGTTTGACGTCTTAATTAAGGCGAAGAAATTCTAGGTTGTTTAATATACAAAAAATATTATATTTTTACCAAGCAAATGGAATAAAATGAAAAAATCATGTATTTTCATCCATGACTTACTCTCCCGATTTATATTTTCCACCTAAAAATTGATTTCGCAAGTAACCTATAAGTTTTTACCGCTTGGTAAATCCTCTATATTTTATTACTGACGCCAAGGTCTTGTTGCAATCCTGACATTTGCGCCACCCGATGACACTGCGTCCAAATTGATGAAACTTAACATATATTATGATAATTTATTTTAAAGTAGTTCAAATTTTTTCACGTATTTTTATCATTTATGCTAATTTAACATTATACGTGGGTGGT
Source organism: Helleia helle (assembly GCA_963853865.1). Lineage (NCBI taxonomy): Eukaryota > Metazoa > Arthropoda > Insecta > Lepidoptera > Lycaenidae > Helleia > Helleia helle. The sequence goes on along the minus strand of OY971425.1, from coordinate 1,186,017 downwards.
GGTTTCCACTTCGTCTAGATCGCCTAGAATTTTAATGTTGAAGTAATAAAAGACGTATCGAATTTATTGTTATGTTATTTGTTTTTACATCCTAGATATTATGCGCTTTGAAAGTTTCTAGACGCAATAACACACAAACGATGACCTGACATCAGCTGAAATATTTATGATAACATCCTATTCTACTTATCGTTATCAAGTACTAATAGTTCTAAAAAAATACAAGACTTTCAAATGTTCTAATTTGGCAAATGTATCCGTTAAGGCGACGCGTTGTTAAACAATAATTCTAATACCGGACACGCGCCAGCGGGGACTCAGTGTCATAAGCGGGGTGAGACTCTCTACGACATCTCTAAATACGACTAATTAATGGTTTTTGTTATTTTTTTATGTTAAAAACGATAATTGGAGAATTTCCTTCTATTATTTTAAAGAACATCATCTACGAAGAAAGTTACGAGGCTCAAACCGGTCCCGTTTGCCGATTAGATGTCTATTTTTAAAAAGAGGTATATTTTTTTCTCAATTACAAAAGTTACCTAATCATGTACAGAAAACTAACAAAATAAAGTATTTCTCATAAATATTTGGTGACTAACTTATATTTTTATTTATTTTGGAATTACTGACATAAATTGAAATTATTGACGCTGGAATTTCCAATGTGTCCTCTTAAGTTGTAAGTATAAACTCAAATGTGAAATCCATTCGACTACAATGCCAGTACAGAGATATAGAGCATCTATGATAAAAACTACTGAACGGATTCTGACAGAAACTATTCTTGAACTGGTCCACAAGTCTACCAGCAAAAGTTACTGCACTATTCGCGATATTTAATATTATATACACTCGTGTTTCTGGAATATATTTCTCGTATTGTTGTTCCCTAGATTCTGTCACAAAATACATACACTTTAAGATTATTCAAGAATGCATTTAAGCAAAAAACGAAGCGCACCATGTTTTTTGCCCCAAAAGAATAGCTCATCAGCGGTTACAAGTGAGGGATTTGGACGCAAATTCGGAGGGCTATAATGTGATTACGTGTAACTCGATTTGGGCCAGTGCTGGGCCGCTGTTAATTCGGTGTTGGGCCGGTGGGCTTAAACGCCGGCAATGTTTGGTTTTTTTTTTTAATTTTATCCTAAAAATTGTTATAATATGAACAAAAGAATTTTTTTATATAGAAGAAGAATAAAAATGATGGTAAGTGATAAGCGACGTCTATAGACACCTGATACATCATTCGGTAGAAGATGCAGAGTGCTCCGACATCTCCACGCAGTGCCAAGGAAACATCTTTGCTGTTTTGGAAAAAAGGGCAAGACAGACAGTGTAATTACTGGCACCGAGACTTAACATCTTATGTGTCAGGATAGGCAACAGGGCTAGTCCTCGAAGAACTTATTTATGTGATCGGCGACGGTGAGCACTTACCATCTTGTCACGGCTTTTTGCTCGTTTTCTCCAAGTAAAAATAAATTTAACTAAAGTCAGAAACATGTCACTTTAGTCACATCAGTAATAACAATCTATAAGTAGTGAGTGGATAAAACTGAATGTGTATGAATGTGTCGCCGGGATATTGTATACAACGGGTTTTACAGATTTACAGACATGGGTGAATCAACTATTTTACCCACACTTTGCTGTCCCCGACCATTTGTTATTGAAATACGCTATATGATTATATTTAAAAACTTAATGAGCACAGATACTATATCTAATATTATTAGGCACAACGGGAAGCTTGATAGCGTAATCGAAAATGTATAATTTCCCTGAAAATTTTTGGTAACTCAGTACACGAAAAATTCGTACGATACAAAATATTCCTGTCCCAAGACCACAGTCACTATGTGGGCTTTCATTTTATGAACTTACGCTTATTGCTTTCGGTTAATGCTTAGTGCACAATAAGATAATAAGTAATAGTTTATCGTGTGCATAATAAAATAGAGATGGACCTAATCACTTTTTCATAAAAAAATCTGTAAATTGTGTCCCTTACTAGAATGATTTTACCTTTGTATGCTGAGTTACACTTATAAATTTCACCCGGGAATACATAGATGACGCTATTTGCCGTAGGTAGCTTCATTTGTGTTTGCTTTTGCTCGCATGGTGCGGCGGTGTCCTTTGATAGCGCTGTTGAGCCGTGAGTCCGCGGAGAACGTTCACAAGGAGTGCGTACATTTTTGTGTCGTCTGCTGAGTGACCGCGATTTCTCGATGTAAGTTTATTATTTATTTAATATAATCAGATGGTTTTTGCAGTATCATTCAATGTTTTTGATTAAAGTTAACGTTTAATACCACAATCAAATTATATTGCGCTCTTTAGATAAAAATACCCCGATTGTCTGCGGAGTTACTTGTATACTGAGTTACATTGGCGGTAACTCCTAAGACATTCACATACTTAGTGAGACTGGCTTGTAGCAACATAAAGTAAAATTAACTCTATTTTATTAACTTTTTAAACTTATCGTGATTATTTTTATGAATAATGATATGTTTGATATTTAGGTATTGATTTTATTATGATATTATTGATTTGTTTGATACTAACTTACCTAAAATTAGTTAAAATTATAGCCTGACCAGAAATATATAAACCCTGCATTGGTGTTGCCACTTTATATTTTATACGGTAACACATAGTAGGTATAATCCATACAGAACTTAGTTCTGAAATTTTCCGCAACATGCCGAGGGTTTTTATTCTTCTGTTCAGGCTGTACTTACTTACATTAATTGAGTAACTTTGACAACGTTCACAACACGTTGACAACGAAAAAGGATCATATAATTTTTACTTTTCTATTTTTTATTCCTCGATTTAATTTTTATTGTATATTGACTTAATTTTAAACTAATTATAGTAAATAGTAACATATTATGTATAAATATAACACGTATATAATATTTTCAGAAAATTTGATAGACCTAAAATGGCGCGACTAACGGCGGCAGAAAAACAAAGGAGATACAAGGAAAAACTCAAAAAGAACCCTGAAATATACGAAGAATCTAAAAGAAAGCACCATAAGCATTACCAAAAAGTTAAAAGGCTCGTAAAAGACTTAACACCTAAAGAAAAGAAGCAAGCAAACGTCATCTGGAAATTGAGACAAAGAGAATACAGAAAGAAGAGATATAATTTACAATCGGCCTTGGATGCAACACCACCTAGTTCCCCAGTATGTGAACTCAATGTCTACAATGAGCCACCACCAGTATCTCCGGCATCAATAGCATCCCAAGTACGCGGACGAAAGAAAGTAAGAAAGGATAGAAGTAAAGTGTACAGAGAGAACAAAAAAATACTAGAAGAAAACAAAAAGTTGAAAAATAACTGTGAGAAGTACAAGAAAAGACTGAATAGAAACAAAGTAAAGGGAATCTAAGGATCAGAAAGAGAAACAAAAGTATAAGCTATTGACTATAAGTGAATATCGAGTCCGTGAGTTCCGCGATGGAAGTGACTGGTGAAACAGAAAACGTGAAAATCTCGAAAGAAATGAACTTTGAACCTTCTGGACATTATTCTTCCGATACATCTGACGATGATGTGCCACTTGCTGTACTGAAAGATATTCAAAATATACCACCTCATCCAAGTATTTATCGAGCAGCTTATGGATATCCATCTAACAGCGATTGTGAACAGCCAGAGCAAGAGGATGACAAAGAAAATAGTAAAAATAGATCGTTAGGAGAGGACAATTCAGCTGGACCGCTGGCTACGACGAGTAACCATGAAGCTACACTACTGCTGTCAGCTGGTGATTTTCTGCATGTTTTTGAGTCCGCAATGGAAAAGAAAATGTATTCTTACGTGTGTCAAGCCTTGACATCTATTGAAGAAGACTGCGAACTGAAAGTCATGTTCCTACGGGTTTTAAGTGACGATGCAAAGACGTTCAAAATTGAACCGAATGATGTAAGCTATGTCGGTTATGAAGACATTATAAAAATCTTACCAACTCCAGCCTTTTTAGGAAAAGGGCAATACAAATTTGAAACCCCAATTGATGTTTTCGAAATGTGAGATTATATCTGAAATTATTGTTATTATTTATTCGTTATGTTTATTTTTTAAATTTAGTCCCACATTATTGAGTTAAATATCTTCATTATGTGTAGTTGTACCAATAGTTTAATATTATAATGTCTTAGGCGTTACCCAAATTTGTCTCTGGAGTTACTTATTGTCCCCAATATAAACATTTTATTTTCGGTCAAAATATGCTTATTTAGTTTCATTAAATTTTTATAGTATCAGTACATTAATCTAACAATTAGCGAGCTTTAATAAATAATTAATTTTCATTTGTAATTTTATTGTATTAAGTTTTATTAAGAAATATCTGTAATTTTTTGTTTAAAGGTAACGCAAGAGACCAATGTCTGTTAGTTTTGTACTTAAATTTAAGAATATTACGAAGACTGATTTTGCCAAAACATTTGATTATGCATGTAAGAGAAAATAAACAAAAAATAATAATGTTTAGGTGTTTCATTTACCATTTATGTAATATTGAATGCATGTAACTCAGGTGACAGTTTTTGACAGTTTGCGTAGTCGATTTCTAAAAAAACTGTTAAAAATATGATTTAACGTCGCTGTCCTTCTGGGTTATTTATTGAGATGATATTTCTAATGCCCATATCAAGTTAAAATAAAGGAAAATTAATGTAATTTTTTTCAAAATCAATATTTCTGACCTGTCCTTAATGTGGGTAAAATAGTTGATTCACCCACATACGACTTTATAGAAAATGTCTGTTTTTACTAAAATTATTTTATTTATTTTCTGAAATCCAAATGTGATTGATAAAAGGGTGTATTTTTTTTGTGATGGTATCCAAATTTTTCTTTCGTTTTTGTTTAGTTTTAATATAGTTTTATCTTAAGTAAAACTGCATTATTAAAATTCTAGACGCATTCGTAACGTGGCGATTTTTCACAATTCATAATTTACTTCGCACATGTGGAGACTTTTGTGAATATTTTTATGAACAATTGCAATAATTTACTATTTAAAAATATTCAAATTAATATTGCGATTTATTAAAACTGTATTTAACAGCTAAGACTACCAACTGTGATGTGCGAGTTATTATCATTTTAAATGAGAAATGCTAAAAATAAACAAATTTATGTCTATAATTATTAACTTTAGACTTAAACTTTAGACGTTTATTATTATTTACTAGCTGATCTGCGATTTCAGAAAAAAAACATCTAAATTAATAGTAACCTTTCTCCATATTTAAGTTATGCATAAAGAATATTTCCAGTGCGACTGATAACATAGCGTCATACAACTTATAAATATTTAATAAGTTATAGAAATATACTTAAAAATATCATACTTAAAAAACTTAAGAACGCACACCGCAATAACAAAAAGAGCTGATGATGATTTTGTAACGGCTAAGCCGATTTTGATAAAAATACAAAATACAAAAATATTTATTCATAACACAAGTCTCACAAGATAAATTTGATTGATTTAAGAAGTGTGGTGGTACAGGCAGACTTAGCGGTCAAACTTATAACAATCAGCTTTCTGGGGTTGGAAAATCATACGTTTTATTACTGTTAATTAAATATATTTGGTTTAAAATGTTGACAGCCATTACGAGACTAAACATGCTACGAGAGCCGGGGCCCAATTACTAGATCTGATTACCGCCCCACTTCCACTCCGCCACACTTCAGCTCCCTAATTTGATATCGGTTTGATTTACCACCGCCAATTCTTACAATAATACTTTATCAAATTTTCTAGTACATTTGGCTATGACAATGGGAATGACTTAAAATAACATTTAAATACACATGTAATGTATTTAAAAAAACAGTTTTTCTGTGGCTTAAGTATGGCACGAGAATTCGTTTTCCACAAACACAAACGCTTTTTAGTATTTTTACAAGAGTACCTACGTAGAACATATTATTATCTATGTATACGATCATCTATACTAATATTATAAAGCTGAAGAGTTTGTTTGTTTGTTTGAACGCGCTAATCTCAGGAACTACTGGTTCGATTTGAAAAAATCTCATCATCACAATTTATTGTTAGATAGCCCATTTATCGAGGAAGGCTATAGGTTATTTCTTAAGTGAGCCAACTGCTCACTTACTGTACCAATTGAGCTTAAAGGCCATCAGGCCGAAAAGTCTAGCACTACGAAAAAAAAAAAAAAAACAAAGGCTATATAATATCACACTTTGCCTGATAAGAGTTAAGTTAACGCGGGCGAAGCTGCGGGCAACAGCTAGTCTTAAGATAAGAATAAAAGTGTGTGGTTGTTGTCTCCAGTCGTTCCTCTGCAAGAATTCCCCAGACAGATGTAAGTAGATGGTGTGACCACTTCAAGAAAGGTCTTTCATTTTTTCTATTTACTTTAGGAATCCAACTGCCTACATAAATACTTTAATAAACGCGTCCGAATATGCAAAGTTACAAAACAAATACAAAAAATGGGTATTGTCGATGAACATAATATAATGAGGGTTCTAACGGAGTTACGCAGCGAAATATTTCTTTATTTATTAGTCTTCCACACGATAAAGTCTGACCGTACATTGCTACGCTTCACTAGACCCATCGGCCATTCGCAACTTGTTTGTTTGATTTATATACCACAGGCCACACCACCGCAACAGGCTTACTACAGCTTATCATAAGGTTCGTCGACCAACACCTTAAGTAGAGGGTGTTTTGACGTGATGACGTCTTATAAATCGATGAACGCCGGCCGCACGCACGTAAAATTGCCACGTTCCACCTGAGCCGAGGGTGCAATCAAAAGCGTGGAACAAGCGATAGAGAGGCACGAATCACGATCCGCCTAAGCTTTTGGCTTGTGATGCATATGTAGGTTTTTATACGTTGATTAGGCAAACGGACAGACGAGCTAGCTGAGTAAGTGTTAGAGTCACCAAGCATAAGCAAGTTAACCTGAGACAAGCCCAGCATCCTAAAACGTAAGATACCAGTAGTGACACTGCCTGCTCTGCCCTTCTGTTCGAAACACAGCTAAGTTGTTTGACGGGAAAAAATTGGCATGTTGGTGTACCCATGAAGACATGCGGCACATGCATCTCAGCCACGAAGTAAGCGTTTAATAAAAAATTATTTCATAAACACATAGTTCAGGAAAAATCACACATTTTCACGAAATTTAAAAAAAATGTAGAAAATCGCGACCTCTCAAATGTCTTGCACCAAAAGGTCAATTTTACAAAATAAATGCCATATGTTGATCAGAAGATAGGAAAATTAACTTTCTTTTTTACATACCTATCGTTCCCAAATTATATAAATTTTGACATACATATAAGTATTCAATTTACTTATATTATTACATTTTGTGAGCGTATTGTTCCCGGGGATGCAATTCCCAATGAACGGCACATGACGGCCGATACGTCACCGCTGGCAGTGACGTCGCCTTTAATATGAGTTTTATTAAACTTCGCCACTACAATTTCGGTTTTGTAAAACTACCCACACACTCGCGAACCTTGGAACGCTTAGATGTGTAGAAAACTCCTCCATCTACAACGACCTAACGACATTACAGATATGCTAAGTTTGGACTTAATACAAGTGTGGTAGAGTTGAGTATCGTATGTAGATAGTAACATAGTTATGATTTGGGTGTTAGTGTATATTTTGGAGTGTGGTAACATCTGCCTTTATTTACGTTTTGGCTTCAACTGCGGCACAATAGGCGCGGCGAATCGGACAAAGTTTACAATGGCAGGACCGCGGAGGGGCGCCCTCGCTTTTTACGCAATATACTGACCTTTAGTTTAAAGACGAAATTTAATGTCGCCATTAAATATAATTCCACCATAAATGAAAAAGACTTTTCATTTCAATTTCCCCTTTTTTTTCTATGTGGGCCGTTTTATGTACTTAACAGGAGGGCAATGTTTGTAAATTTATGAAGACGCCGGAGTACCTACTAGGGTCCCAAGGTATTGTACTGGATATTAATAGTCCTATTTTCCTTTATATTGCTGCTACAATCAACAGCTTCACCGATCGTGTACATAACTATGATTCCGCTCAAGTTGGATATCTTTGCACACTTACAATATTTTAGTTTTGTTGCGATAAAAGCGTTAAAAGTTACAAAAAATATACGCTAGTTCTCACGTGTTTCATTTTTATTTGTTTATTTCTTTGTTTTGTCAGATCATCGTGACAAGTGACTTCACTGATAAATCTTTTACGTTTATAATTTATTTGAAACGTCAATTTTGGACAATTAAAGTGAACAAAGCCGGGGTGAAGTGAACGCGGATCCGCGACATATGGCGACCCCACGACAAATTACTGTTTAAGAGATTGCCATCGTCCAATCCATTACGAACAAATGGTGCTATTTGTAGCTCACCGCTAACCGCTAATCGCTAACCGCGGGTTAAACTAACCAGTGGTTGTGAGGTGAGCAAATTTTTAAAGGGGCAAGCCACTTGATAGGTAAATAACGCCCATAATAAGTTCACCAGAAAAATGTTTTTTGCATACGTTGTCCATCTCGAAAATATCTCGTGTGCTGGTTTAGTGGTCAGGTGACTGGATATTTGACGCAGCGCTCACGGGTTCGATCCCGCTAAGTGCAGATCACTTGTATGATGTGAGTCTGCACCAGGTCGTAGATGTGTATATATCATGTATGTAAATATCCATTTTTAAACTTATTCCCGTTCCTAAAACACAGAAACTCCGCATTGTGTAAGATATAAATAACATTCCTATCTTACCTCTGACCACAGGTCAAAAGTAAAGTAGATCATGTACCAAAAGGTTTACAGCGAACTGGTCATAACCAACAGTTTACAGAAAATTCTAGAGATACAGAATGTGTAAAAAAAAGTGTATGCGTGTAATCTTAATCTAAAATCCTAATCTAAAAAACGCGCGATTGAAGTAAATCTTCATAAATATCTAAGTTACCCTCTAGTCGCGCCTAAAGAAGTTTTACTTCAAAATATTGCATTTATTTTACGAAGCACCTAATATTTGTTTTATTTACTAAAATGTTTTGACGTGTTAGACAATCAGGACATTCATCCAACATCTAATTTTTACCGCCACCTTTATAATGTATCTACTAGTGCCACAACTTAAAATATTTTGTTTTGAGATTAGCAATACAAAAGAAACTCTTTGGCAAAGAAACCAACCAGGGAAAAATCTAGATGGATGACGTTAATAACTTGTGTGTTGCCAACATATAGAAAAAAATTAACGTGTGAACGCAATAGCTCAATATTTATAACTTCCAATAAGCCGGTGACATTGATAAATTATTTTATATATTTACTTGTTTCCTATAGTATTCTATAATTTTACATTATCATGTAATTTAATTACGGTTGTGTACTACACATTACCGGTATTAAAATAGGGACGCTATTAACATAATTATTTACAGCCTAACAACATACTGGTGTACGTTATAGTTATAAACTGACTTTAGTATATGTATGTGCTGTAATTACCACCAAGTTCCCACCGTAATATAAAACATTCAACAATATTAGTATGAATATATTATATTAATAACAATATATTGTGTTTCTTCCAACAAAGACAGTAACGTGTCAGAAAATAAATAAATATCAGGTGGATTTGGGAATTCAATAAGAACTTGAGGTGCGCTGATTAAAATAAAATGCACCATGTTATACAATTCTTTTCAACAAACAATATTCCTAAAGGTTTTATGATGGAGAGGATAAATGGAGTGGCACTCATAAATCATACGCATTAAAAGATTTCAAAAGTGATGTCAAACAAAACCTCCCAACGCAACAATGACTCAGAAAAAGATTGGCCGATTTGTAGCAGTCGATTGTGAACTATAAATGGATGAAAATGAATGAGACGCGACACACTTTTTTCTCATTCCTAGTTTCAACAATCGCCATTGTAAGACGAGGGTACGCAACCCTTCCACTCCCCCGCATTAACATAATTTTATATCAGCAGATGCGGCGACTTTTACTTTTCCTTCAACTTTCACCTCGAGATATTGATTTACATATTGAGGATGTGCACGTGTCTGATCGATCCCATCTTCCCGATTGTCCCACAATGCTCGACAGAGCTGCGCCCACGCATTGTACTACCTTCGTCCATTGTCTGCGCCCTGGGGGTTGCTGTGACATATATTTCGGCTTCGTTTTTTACGCCCATTGTAAAGAAAATTAGATATCGAAACACGATCCTATCTCCTCCGTTCAAATCCTCTACTTCAACTCTATTATACTATTTGGTTAAAAATGAATAATAAACAGGTTAGGTTTCGACGGTTACACGTTAATGGGGGATTAGATTTTATTGACTAAAATCCGTTAGACGTATCTATCAGCTGACTGTGTCTTTTCATCTTATGAATGACGATATACGAAAGGGTGGACGTCGGAGATGCTCGGCCGTTGAGACCGTTTGATGACCGGGAGAACAGCATCCGGTTCTGCGCGTTAATCTCGACAATGTGCCTCTATCGGCCGTTTGGGCGCAAACTAGTTTGGACGTTTCCCTAAGTCGGAGACAGAAAGGTGCGTAGTGAAACTATTTATAACGACAATCGAGTTTATTGAAAAGTCGTTTTTACAATAGAGGACAGGACGTGATGGAATATTTCCCATCGATTCCTTGTTTAGTTAAATGTTAGCATTAATAAATATTATTATATCCTTTGAGAATGACTACGTAATTATAGTCTTTTCCTGTCACTGTCAAATTATAAATTCTGATACTAGATATTAGCCGCGAATTTATCTACTTAATCTTAAATCCATGTTGGCTTTGCTTCATATACATACACTTAGCTCTTACAGAAAACTTAATTTTCTATTTATAATTAAATCTAATTCGAAAAAACAATGATTGCAATATTTTAAAAATGAGCAGTGATGATTTAAAGAACACAAGTGACCCACCTAATATACCAGTGTGGTACCTACACGTAATATGTACTTAAATGTAACTTGTAGCAAGAACTGGCAATAAGCCCACACAACCTCTTGGGTTACAAAGTGACACGCCATGATACTATTTGACAAACTACCAGAATTATAGATGAAGAAATGCAGAAAACATCGAAAAATCTAAAATTTGCTGGAAGAGGTGGCTTTGTTCTAATTTGGGCAAATGCTTTGATTTTTGCAAAATTTGGCAACTATTTTTTACCTACAAAAAATACTCACATAACTTTTAAATTAATAATATAATAATATTAGTTAAGCATCAAACCCCGTATTAACAACTATTTAATAAACATCCATCATTCACTTGATAAATTGATACAGATCTATCTGTCAGCACGGGACGGGTAAATGTTATTAATAAACTATAATTATTGTTTAATGTTACATCTTCCTTCCTCTTTAATGATAATCTACAGTTAATATAAACGTTATCTATTCTGTAATACGCCGGAGCACAAAACCGTATCAAGGTTACTTTGGTCAAGGGCTTAGTAAACTCGAATCTTTTTGATACATTCTAATGTAAACTAGAAGCTGTCATAAAATAAATAATTTACATAAAACCACTAACGGATCTCACAAGAACCGGTCCCGCGCATATTAATGTCCGTGATCTATTAGAAAATCGCCAACACACGAAACGTATACTCGTGGTCAGATATATTTTTTATGATAATTTCTTTTCCCACCAAATCGACCATTCGACGGTCGACATCGCGACGCTCCATCATTTGCATAAGATATTGGGGAATAAAATTTTACATCAGACTTTTATTTTTATCTAAAACACTCGTGAGTTTTTTATGTCCACTCCACAATATAAATCTTGTATATAATTACGGAACCACATTAGCGGTTGTGTAAAACATTCGACATTTGGGTATTACGCCTCCGATACTGGCGATCTAATTTCATAAATTTTGATTTTACGCAACGATCGCGTTACCTTTGGGGACCGGCTATTATCTGTGAGGGAGCATCCATTCCCAGGATTCCGTTAGTGCGTTCACATGGGCGCCGCATCCCTTTCGCTCGAGTCAAGTGATGAGTCGAGACAATACGACCCAGCTGCCGGCCGCGGCCAGGTGAGAACATCTCGGGCCCGCAGCGCCAAAACCGACCCTAAGATCCGTCGCACAAGATCAACTATAAAATCCACATAAATCGAAAATAAGGATTCATCTTAACGCCATAAAGATAGGGATATAAATCGTACGTACACGATATAAGATATATTTCCCGTTGAAGCTGCAAATGTTTAGATAATTGCGATAGATAACAAAGTGCTCAGTGATCTGTAACTAGTTTTGAAATATAAAAAATATAATATCGATCATGCATTTCTCGCGAACATTGTTTGTGATTAAATGGCATCAAAGAAGATCGATAATGCTCTTGTTTTTGCCGGCGACCACATACATGGAGCGAATCCTTTTGATGGTAAATGCGAAATTGTTAATTTATGCAAAGGGGAAGTGGAGGCAAAAAATATAAATAAAGATTCTACACCTGACGGGCGTGCGTCGGATTGTTTGCCATAGGCGCAGGCGCAGGCGCAGCTAGCTGGTTCACTGTCACTTACCAATTAATTATACAACAACCGTAAATGCTCGGGCACGCGCTCACAAAAGGGACAACAATCTATGCCATTTTTTGCTTTTCACATATTTACTTAGTCTGCTCTTCAATAGAATCTTCGGGAATTTTTGCCATTATAAACAATGACGCAGTCGTTATGGGGTGACAATATTTCGATAATTAGTGTGCATTGGAACGTAAATTTGCGGCACGAAGTTTTTCAAGAGAATAGAAATTCGGCGGAGGATTTGGCTTAAAAAATGAAACACCTGAATGAAACGTAATTATACTTTCATAAATGCTGAAGCAACAATGGTTGGAACAATTTTGCCGCCGCGGGGCGTTTACCAACGTGCTAATTAGTGGATTTTCTCACCTTCTGTACAGTTTTTTTGGGGTTTTTTTGTGGATGATTTTTTGTACATCGATCAATGAGTTCCCCTTGCGCTCACTATTAAAATCTGTTAGAACCAGTTCGGTGACGCTGAGCTAACGGTCAACAGTAGTGTCAATATTGGAATTTCTATTTTTAAATTACAATTGGAATACAGGTAGACATGTAAGATGTAGTGTTTGGTAACTTTAAATCTTATTGGTACCAGTTATAGGGAAATTGAATAGGTATAGTTTATAATGTTTATTAAGTTGAATTTACCTATCTTGCTCCTAATTTTTAAAGATATAAAGTATATATGATTTAGTTTTTGATTTGTTTGCTTTTATGAAATTTAAATAAAATGAAAATTTTATTTCTTAACAAAAATAAAATCGTTTGTAAAAGAAATGTGAAGAATAGATAGGCATTATAATATGAGGGTGTCATTTGAGACATAAAAGCAAATTTGAATGGAAGACGACATCACACGAACTAAAAGGCTGACATGTCGACCTCTGACTTTTGACTGTAACAAGGGGTGATTTGTTTAAACATACACCTTGCAAGAAAACATTAAATTATATTAGAACTGTTATAATAAAAACCGAGCTAGAATTTTATAGCTTATATTTTTATATATTTTATCTGTTTTAGCATATCGTATTGGATGTTTTACATTTTATTTTTATGGCCTTAAGATTATTCTCAGAATACATCCAGGTGAGCGCGACATTCTAATGTCTTATGTGAAGATTTTATTGAATTTGAATTGTCTATTGATTATAAATTCAACAGTCGAAAACAAGTTCAAGTTGGTTGCTATAAGATTTGCAAATTTTGTGTTTATTAAGTGATGTTCAGTTACTACTGCACTGTTCTAGTTACTGGCAACTGGATTATGGTTGATGAATGTGAATGATGTGTGAAATGATGAATGAATGAATAGTTTTAGTTCAGTAGACGTGCTATGTCTTCATGTATATGTAGACTAGATAAATTTATTATTTATTGTTTAACTTCACATATCGGATATTAGTAATGATAACTTATGATCTACAAAAACAATTACCTAAGGGACCATCCATAAATTACGTCACACGTTGAGGAGGAGGGAAGGGGTCGACAATGTGTGACAAGGGGGAGGAAAGGTACCAAATTTTGCGACGTCACATTTCCACATCAGAATATCAAAGTTTTTAAAACAGGAATTATAAACTAGTAAAGAAAAAGAATTTAAAAAATATTTACATCAAATATGTAAAATATGTGACGTCACACTAGAAAGGGGGTCTCACAATTGTGACAAGGGCGGAGAGGGGTCGAAATATTATGAAATTTGTGTGATGTAATTTCTGGATGGCCCCTAACAGACATGACATGACATGACATATATAATATTATATATATATGATATTTAAGTGTCTTTCACTCCTGGTAGACCTAAATCAATGCCAAAATGATCTAGAACTGATAGAATTGAGGCTCATTTGTCTTGAAGCCAATCTGCCATTTCGAGCCACTTAGCTTATCTCGGCTATTATTAACATACCACAACGATCGTTTAAATCGATTTAATACCATCGAACAGCCATCGGATATTTTGGGCCTATTCATATAGCCCCCGGCCTGACATGTTGACAAAAGTGGCTGAGGCTTGGAAAAACAAAGCAAACAAATCGAAACCGGATTTCCAAAATCCCGTTCGGTCGATGGAAAGAAGTTTTCGATTTCTATTCGATTGTTTGTTTTTTTGATCCATTGTTGGATCTTCTGCGACACGCGTACCATTTTTGCGACGTCTATTGTTCGGATGACGTGTGACGAGATGTCTCCGAGACTTGTGAGGTCAGTTATTTTGAGAGACAAAATTCTCGCGAATTTCGTGGCATGTTCAATCCAATTTATAGTATATGCAAACACCCGAGGGTACGCAACGGGAATCCTCTCATTTTGGCCCGTCGCCATTTCTTTTTGTGATGCCAAAGGAGCTTCGGTCGACCATCGCTCCGAGCGTTCGACCGTTTCTGTATTAGGCCTTCGTGCTTTTTACCTGCAAATTTTTATTATAGTCCAATTTTGGTGCCCACTATTGACCATGACTCCAGATTTGTATGAATGAAAAAGGATACTATCTGCAATGTAAAGTTCTGCAACTTTTGCTGCTGCAGGTTCTTTATTTTTGTATGTGTTGAATGGAAAATTTGGTTCTTAGGCATGAAGCATGCACAATCATTAATCCGTTTAGGGCTTTTATTACAATGAATACTGAGATGTGCGATCCCCTGCTGCTGAACGTTCTTATTCTTTGGTAAATAAAATATTTTAATATTAAATTAATATGAAATGTTTTAATAGGTTCAAGAGTGGAGGCCGCATTTAGGTAGACGAAGTGTTGGTCGAACATTAAACAGGTGGGAAGACGAGCTCTGTGCAGTAACCAGTCCGTGTTGGATGCGAGTGACAAGGGATTGGCCTTCTCATTCATTGTTGGAGGCCTATGTTCAGCAGTGGACGCATAAAGACTGATGATGGTGATGATGATAATGAAATGTTTTTATTATGAATTTTGCAGTTTACATAATATGTTCAAATAGTCCGCTCAATTTTCATCAGCTTGTCTTCAAACTTCCTTTGTACCCTGTTATATAAATATAGATATATTTCCAGAGACATGATATACAACCGGAACTAGCTAGTGAACGAATTATTTTGTCATGATAATACAATAATCTCATCTACATAAGCAAAAACAGTTTTAAAAAGTACCACACAACTTAAACAATAACTTATCTCTATACAATAACTTCCAAACGGAAGAAGTTATTTTATATCAAACAGTAAACGAACTCGATCACAATAATAAATATTAATTATGATATAAAAAAATATATTAGCATTATATTAATATATTAGCATTCCTCTACTAAATCAACATTACGAATCATTTTATTAATAATGTATGAATAAATCCGTTATATACAAATGACGTTGAAACTTCGCGTCGGGCGCGCCAATTATGCGCTGCGCACGCGTCGAAAAAAAAACGGCACCGCGGCCCATCGCTGCCATTTTTTGAGACCCTAACTTAAATAATAATGCAGTAACACGCGAGAGTATTCGCAAAATGCGATTCGCGAATTTCGTTTCCAAATACCACCGATTCCACGCTCGCCCGGCTTTTTGCCACTCCTATTGTCTGTTTATCTTCGATTTGTATTTCTGTATTTCGATGTAGGCGCGTTTCTTGCGATGTGATTTATATCTGAGGTGAACTTTAATTCGCTCATCCACTGTCATGCCAGTCACCGGGGAGGAATGCGAAATGCGTCTCGGTCCGAATTTTTAATCATACCGAATAAAACTATAATAAAGTGGCTCATGTTTTTTGTGGGTCCGATTAGCCCCCCCGGCGATGTGAGGTCGCGGGCCTATCATTACTAAAACGGTCCTAATTCTGCAATAGTCCTGTCACAGTCCGTCGCCGAGGACAATTTTCGAAGTTAATACGTTAATAAAGTTAATAGGACGTTAGAAGTTAATGTGGACGGAATCGTTCGGTTTGGCAGTCGTTTATGTTGTTACACAAATTTGTGTGATTATACACACCGTAATTTTTGTTATAAAATACATTTTATAAAACGCATGTTAGAAAGTCTATTATTTATTTTGTACTTTCAAAACTTGCATGGATTTTTATAAGAGATTTCTCTTTTTTAATATTTAATGTATGCACGTGTATGAATATATATTATGATAATGTGCATTATTAATTGAATGGTTCCGTATCATATTTAACACGGTACTTAATTTAGATCTTCAAAGAGAGATTAAAGAGATAATAATACGCTACGCAAATCTCAATTATATTTAAGTTTGATTTGATGTCATGTCATATGATTTCACGTAGAAGTGTGATTATCGTTTATGTAGTCACAAAAAATACTTTTAATAACTCTACGCTTCATGCTGCTAATTTGGTTTGAATATTATGTTCTTCAACATTAATTCAAGTTTTTATTACGCTTTGTTCGTTTACCTCCAGAATAAGCTCAGTCAAAAAAAGATTTTTGGATTATATATACACAGGTACATACATAGGTAAAGTAAATAGAATTTTCAAGTCATAATACACTCCTGATTTAAGAAAGGTTAGTATTTCAATTTGTAATGAAATATTTTGTCTTGATAATTCAATAGGATATACAACATCACCAAAGTGATTAGAACATAATTTTTAAACGATTGAATAAAATTCTGCATTCTCCAACTTATTAATATTATAACTTCAACCCTTAAAAGTAAAAAGGATTTGGATTTCGGTGATTTGTGATGTGATGATGATGTTAGGAGCAGAACCACTAAGAACCGTCTTCTTATATTGAAATTCATAATATTATAATAATGCCGATAACAGAAGATAGTATTAACAGCAGGTTAGTATCGAATTTGTTAGGTAGGAACAAAAGTTATATTAACTATATTATTTATATTATTTAAGTACATAGTTTAGCATGTACATAAACGTTAAAATTATTTTTAATAACTAATTGTAATGTAATAATATAATGATAAATAGTATTTAAGATGCATTCATAAAAATCAAATTGAAAAAAAAACAATACCTATTTAACTTTTCACTGCTTATTTATGTTATTATTATTTGTTAACCAATTTAATTGTGTCGTGAAATAAAAAGGCTTTTTATTTTATTTATTTATTTATTTATTTATATTATTACAATAGACTCCTAGCGTTACTTGGTAATCCATGAAATACGTTCTATATACATATTTGTTATTACTTCGCAAACCTCGTGGTAGTAATATCGCATTGGGTAAGAAGGGACACAAGATTAGAACGTAATATTTATAATAAAAATGATAAGGACATTAAATTCTGCGATGCCTTCGCGAAGTCCTTTTGTCTTAGCGAGTTCATTAGCCTAGTTCTTGTATTGGCAAAAAATATAGAATTAAAATTTTAGTATTTTTTTGTTTTGTATAATCATAAATAATTTTAAATTTAAATTTGATGTGAACCATAACGGGACGTATCCAGGTGGGTGATAGTCGGTCATTTTTTCATCCACTTTCGTTGGACATTTCTGCATATTAAAAAATTAAATTTAAATTAATTTACATCAAATAGAACTTAAATATTGTACGTGCATTCTATTTTATTGATAGCCTCTATGTTAATTAGTTTAAAATAAAGCCTGTAGAAATTTTATACTTTCACATATTCAAAACACCGTATTTGCGTAAATTTGCTAATTTCTGATAGTGGATCAAAACATAATTTTATATCATAGAAATCGTATCGCAACGCAATCGCAACTTTTGATTACACTTCTTTTTAAGTCGAATATCATCATGCATTTCGTTTTTTTTATAGAAGAGTAGGCAAACGAACAGACGTTTAACGTGGTGTTTATAAGCGACGTCCATAGACATCCACTATACATTATTAGCAGATGCCTTTCTGACCTTTAAAATATGAGCATGCTCTTTTCTTTTCGATTGATTGTTAATACATTAAAGAAAAACTGACCAGTTAGATTTTGTGACCGTAGCGTTGTAGGATAGAAATTTAACATACATATTAACATACTCTTCTGCTTAGCAACAGGACTTACACTCGACAAAGTGACAAAGTTAAAGCGGCGGCTTGTGTATCATGAGGACACAGGACGGTAAATGAACACAGTATTAGCAGACTTTCTACAAGATGAAATCGATCTGGTGGTACAGCAACAGCAAAACAGTAACTATAAAATTCTGGAGAAATTGGCAACTGTATGGCAGTTGCACACTTAAATCATCATCATCATCCTTTATCCGTCCAATGCTGAACGTAGGCCTCCTTCAATGAACTCCAAGACGACCGATCCCTTGCCACTCGCATCCAACACGGACCGGCCACTGCACGGAGATATCTTCCTACCTGGTTTACGGGCGACCAACACTTCGTGTCCAAAGCGGCCTCCTCTAGACCCTTATTGCCCCAACGGCCATCCGTTCTCTCGAGTGTGTGACCAGCCCACTGCCACTTCAACGAGGTTATTCTTCGCGTGATATCGGCAACTTTAGTTGGCGGATGTCTTCGTTTCGAATCCTATCTGCCAAAGAAACACCCAGCATAGCTCGCTTCCGTCACCGTCACTTCCGGACCAGTTTTGGAGGCCACGTTTCGGCCCCGTAGGTCATCACGGGGAGAACGCATTGGTTGAAGACTTTCGTCTTCGAACTCTGCGGTATAGACGACGAGAGAGACGTGAGTGCGTGACGAAATTTGTTCTTTCAGCAATGATGATGATTATGTTGATGACGAACACTCTCATAGATATATAGATCCATGAAATACGAACCGCAACAAGTTTCATTCATATTTTTTATTTATTATCTAATGTATACAGTGGAGTGTTTTGATATTTAGATTTAGTATAATTTATATTATTTTTACATATTATTAAAGATAATACACACGCAATGTATGTAATATTACAAATATACAGAATTATGCTTAAACATTATTTGGTAAACATTATGTAGGAATAAAAATTAAAACGCCGAGTTGTATGCACTGACTTTTTATTTAAATTTTTATGGCTTTATTAAAAAAAAACATACTTCTGTATAGTGGAATTATTAACGTAAAAACTAAAAAGATAATCTTGCAAAAACTACCTGGTACCTACCTACTTAAAATTAGTGCTTACGAGTTTGAGAGTGTAAATGTTTTTTTTATTATATTATTATTATTATTATTATTTCTACGTACTAGTGGAATCTTCGAGTGCATTGTCACTGAATTTAGTTATTAAAACATTATAACAGTCAGAGCCGTTATATTATACATGTGTAATATATTAATTAATTTCGCTGAAGGCTACGTTGGCTGCGGACAGGACGTCTCGGGCTCCGCTGGCACTATATTGTTCATTACGGGGCTCCGGAGGTGAGAGATGTTGGCGCTGTACTCGCAGCGGGGCGCAGGCCCAGGGCTGTGCCACCCGCAACCTGGGAACAGAAAGTACCCCATTACATACGTTCGGGTAGCCTACACCTTACAACCTAGGGACATTATAATGGAACAAATTTTATGGATTTTATAGCGGTTCATTAAGTTTTTTACATGCCTTTAAGTATCCGAAACGTCGGGCATGTATAAAACTTAAGAAGCCGCGATAAAATTTGTAAAAGTTGTTTCATATTTTTTTATCCTAGCCTATACCTACTGTCCTCCATCGCTTTTTTTAGTTATTTTGATAATAATAATTAAAATTCGCGTAAAAATTATAAAACAGCTTAGGAACAGACATTACAGTAGGTATGGTATTGAGTACTGACTATACTGAGTTCACACATTTCACGGAGAGATTCATATATGTGACCATCGCGTTGAGTCATTTCACAGACCACCACTGACTGCGCTATGAGTAGGTACTTTAGTCGATGCTCGTTTTGTAACTTCTCAGATAATAAATGAAGTACATGCACATTGCACACTCATAATTTCGATATATATTATATTTTCTTTAGTGCATTATAAAAGACAGTATGAGCCTGTGTTTACGCTCTTAATTTAGCTTTAAATATAGACTGGAAATCCAAAAATTCCGTCTATTCACAACTTGAACCAGTAGTCGAAGAGCTCACCAAAAACCTCTTCTACACCTATGTTATTCCTATTATATCCCAATGAATTCCATCCTTTGGTCATTGACCTTCCTAAAGGCCATCATAAACATCAGACGCTTCATCATAGACTCCCCGCTACACTATAGGGTCATATAAAAAATGATCTAATTATCGGCCGGGCTGCGGGCACTGGGCAGCCCTGCGCGCGCGTCGGGGGTCCCTTGATTTGTGCCCGGACTCCCGCCGACAGTATTTGTACACGCCTACGCGACGCGACAACGCTCCTGTCACTCCACGTACCTTCAGCACCCAGAATAAATGGTAGGTGGAATCTTGAGGGTAACTGACCATCATCGGTGCAAGCTTGAACTCCTACAGTCTTCACCCAGTGAATAAATGGTAGGTTAAATACCAAAGCGCGAGTACGTGACCATCCACATCCAGGTTCGCCTGATGTCTAAGCTTGAGCCCCTACAGCCTCCAAGCTCAATCAATTAATGGTCATAAAAGACAGGTGACGGTGACCTTCAATATTCACGTTTATTTGGTACCCTTAGTACCCCTGGCTTGGATCCCTAGACATCTCGCCATAAACTGTCCCACCTACAAATCAGTCAAACCGTAGTGCAAGATGATACTCATAATCAGCATTTTCCTGGATTTACATATTATTTATTCAAGTTATTTAGAACGGGATATTTACCATTGATGAAATGATCAAAAGAGAGTTTTTGTTTTTCTAAAATTGTGTAAAAAATTATATAAACAATTGTTCCTTGTTGTTACATTAATAATTATATTAATATGGCCCTTGGCAGTATGTAATCCTTACAAAACATCTCATCTTTCCCGCTGGTCTGATGTAGCAATGATTACATCCATTACAAACTTTGTATATATATTTGTATGCTTCACATATCATTAAGGGAGCGTATTATCACACCATAAATAAAAAATACTAATATTAAAAGCCCAAAAACTCAATAGACCTAAAATCCAAAATTGATAAGAGATACGTTTGATTTAGTGATGTGCACGTTTTAGCTTTATTAATTAATGATTCGGTATTTCGTGAGATGTTTATGGTCCGGGTGAAAACCGATCTCACCTGGCATTCGTATTTTCCAATCTTAACGAGCCGAAATTAGAAGGCTAAGACAAGTTCCGAACCGGTCAATAAAATTGGAAACCAACTGTAGTCGCTTGCGTAAGAGCAGATTTACCTGTTTGGCGCGGGCTGCGGGTGCGTGGGATCTATGGCTCTTGACATCGAAACGTATCGCGTACGATACCGAACAACAGTGTCGATAGAAAATATCGATACTTTAGATTTGAATACAATCTTTATGTTGGATTTTTTTTTAATTTGTAGCTGAATCCTCTACAAATTGATTATTACTTTAATTATGACATACAGGATCTTTTTATTTAATTAAAAGTGATAATTAAAACCAATTATTTTATAAAAGGTATAAGAATTAATCTTTTATTATAGTAATATTATTTATATTACACACAACAAAACACTAAATTACCAATCAATCTATTTTAAGTCTGACAAACCATCAAGATATTTTACTTAAATCATCTATATTTTTATTGTAAATTACACAAAATATATTAAAAAATATATAAAAATAATTCCATGTTTATCGATGTCCGTCGGCTACGTCACTTCAAGTGTCACATAAAAGCTATGCGACGTATGTATTTAGACCTCTCCTTTATGGCCGAGAATTAAGAGTCTCGTTTAGATAAGTGATTATGTGTATAGCATTTAAAATATGGTCAATTAACGATCAATTAAAAATCAAAATTTCTCTTGCGAAATAGAAAAGTTTTTATCTCCGTATCTTCGAGATGTTCTGTTAATAATTTAATTCAATACCTAACATTATCTGATCGCCGATGGCAGATACGTTGCCATTCCATTTTTTTAAATTCTTCTTCTTCTTCGAGTGTTCAACCTAGCGTGGAACTTGTTTTGCCAATAACATAAAAACACTGACAAGTTAATTATGTTATTTTGCCACTAATATGAATTACTTGTTATATTTTTGTTGTGTTTAGTATCTATTTCTCCGATATTACTAAGATATAAATCATTATTATTATACTCATAAAATTATAATGATTGCCCACATGACCACATGACCTACTAATCGATCTTTGTTGACACCAGATGACTCTTACAGCTATTAATGACTAATCTATTTCGTAATAGGTCCTCAAGTTTTATTTCTCCTGCACATTGACAATGGGGAGTCTACCTTCATCATAGAATGTTCAGCTTTTGAGTTCGTTCTGTAAGTAGCTCGTCACTTCACAATAGCTAGGCGTATTGACTTGACGTGAAAATACGACCCAATACCCGACTATTGCATTAAATTTATACCCGTATCAAAGTACACTTTATAAAGCACGTAAACTCAACACCGCCTTGTGCGAAGGAGGCGACGACCTTGTTTCCGCTCTTTACAATCTAACACCAGTCTCTAATCATATTCGTTTAATTGTACAAATAATATTATGTGTAAATAAGGCAACTTTGTGTAAATATTGAATTCATTCATTCATTCAATCACTTTTTCTATTATTCCTTCATTTATTCAAATATTCATACACTAGCTGTTGCCCGCAGCTTCGCCCGCGTTAACTTACTCAATTTAATTACTGATGTTATATAGGCTATAGCCTTCCTCGATAAATGGGCTATCTAACACTGGAAGAACTTTCTCAATCGGACCAGTCGTTCATGAGATTAGTACGTTCAAACAAACAAACTCTGATTTATAATATTAGTATAGATTTACTTAAGTCTTAATACATAGTTCCATGACCATTAAGACCTTTTGTTGACTGTCTTGATAGAGTTTGATGATGAGACAGATACAACAGGAAGCAATGTAGACAAAATTATCTTTAAAAAGACTGGCATTCATAGGAACTGCCGAAATTTCAAATTTTATTTCTAAAAATTTGAAATTTCAGAATGACGTCTCAATTTCGCGTTCGAAAGCATTTGGTGATGATGACACAAATTTTACGCTTATATGTTCTTTAGCGTTCGGTGACGTAGACGCGATTTCCATGATTTTTGTTGATCCCAAAAGTGCCTTTTGCTCGCCTACTCGCCTAAAGAAGGTTTCACTTAAAAAAACTATTGTAATGAATGGCCGTACATAGCCTTTTATCGTTACTCTTATTTCAATTAACGATAGCTATAAATCTAGATTACACACCCGCCGGCAATATGTACTTTAATGTATCAGCTTTGATTCTTGTTTTTAAGAAACAAATGAAGTAGTAATTATAGTATTTTCCACTAGTCTTCATAGATATTTGGTTTTTTTATGTAACTTGTATAGGGAAAATAATGAGTGGTCAGCACCACCCATGAATATAAACGACCATGAAAAATATCGTTTACGTATTATCCTGAGACATAAGATGGTAAGTCTCGGTGCCAGTAATTACACTGTCTGTCCTGACCTCCTCTGCGAAACACAGCGAAGCTGTTTCACGGGTGAAACAAGCAAGATGGTGGTACCCATGCAACCGGGAGCGCGGCACAGCGCATCCCTCCCACCGGTGTATGTGATTCGACGTTAGTCCATTTTTTAAATCCACAGCACGTTAACCTAGTCCCGTGACAAATTGTTGGAAACTTCGCGACCCGATGCCGACAACTATATTCATCAGCTGATAATTGATATAAACTTGCACTTGGCGGTAATCGAACCCTTTTTTTAATCACGCAGGGAAATGCATTTCCCATGTAGCCAGGTTACCCCGAGTGGGCTTCTGACCATATGTGGGATTCGCCCTTGAGAGTGCACTACCGAAACTTAAACACCAGCGAGCGCCTTCAGCTGCTTTTGAGGGTCCTGGATCTGCATGGAACAGGATCTACTCTTCTTAAGAGGCTCTGCCCGCCCGCCACGAAGTAGTCTCCACGACGTCGTGCTTAAATGCCAGGGCCACACAATATATACTATGAACCTTAGTCTGGTACAAAATACTAGTCAAAGGTGAACTCCTGAGTTTACTTTTCACCATCAGATATGTTATCGGTAATCTTGCATATCCAAATTCCAATAAAAATGTAGACCATAGAGACAGCATGTATTTGTCAATGATGTGAAAATACGCGCCCATAAAAGTTCGTCTCGTGTTTCCGAGGTATTTGGGCCAATTTGTGGAAAATCTATTTGGGAGTTTACATCGATATGTTTATCTGTCTAATCTCTTAAATCTCATAAACGTCTGAGACAAAGTTATTGAACATCGGACCTTTCACTATTTTGTGTCATTTTTAATGATTATAATCCGTTATGTTTAAGATGGGTGGACAACTGAACCAAACGGTATAGAAGATAGAATACAGTAAAATGTTTGGTGATTCTATCGGTTACGTTCTGTTCTCGATTCAACTCGATTGTTTTCATTAAAATGAGATGTTTTAAGGTGGTTTTTGATTAACTTTAGGTTTCCTCGTCAAAATTAGACCAGGCCGTATTTAAGACCAAATGCTGGTTCATCAACCACCCGTATCCAACTATGTCCGACCACAGAACGTCGTCCCACCTAATCGGAGGTCAGCCTACCCTCCGTCTTTCCGAGCTAGACTCACAAAGTAAACTTTACATACCTTACAAAGTCAATATTATTAGGTATGGAGTTTCGTCCAGCTCTCTTCTCACCAGGCTAACTGGCACAACAACTTCACCGGAGGGAGGGTTGCGCTGTGCCGCGCTCCCGTCTGCTAGGGTTTCCCCATCCTGCTTGTTTCTCATCTGAAATAGCTTTTCTGTGTTTCGAAGACAGGGGCTTGTAATTACTGGCACGGAGATCTTTCATTCATCTTATGTCTCAGGATAGGCAACACATAAATGAGTTGCCCGGGCTCGTTCCAGGTAAACTAGTTTACGTAAGAGGTAGTGCCATGCTCGCTCTCTCGCTCACATAACACCGGCGTCAAGTGACGTGCGGCTTGTGAGTTTCCGGTGGCCCATCGGGGGGCATAGGAAAGAGGAGGGTGGCGCATCTACGTGGCCTTGGATTGTGCGGTTGTGCGGATGTGTATGGGCGTTAGTGCCGTGAGGCTCCGACTGCTCGTTTGCATCCTGATGACATAAAAAAATGTTCATGGGCGATGCTGACCACTTACCATCATGTGGCTCGTCTGCTATCCTAGCCTATCTAACTATCATAAAAAAGCCAACTATTGGTGCACGTAGTTCACAAATAACTTGATGATGGTTTACGAGGCTAGGTTATCCCGGGCATGTAATGGGCGACGGTAATCACGCCCGGACCCCGGGACCTCGCGGAAGGTCCGTATTGATGGCGTGTATTTATCATGGACAATTTAGGGACACCTGCTGTTAGCGCGGATGAGCGGGATCGGAGCACGAGGTACTATTGCTAGATATAGTAATCCAGTTTATATACTATAAGTTTTACAGTGGAAGGAGCTGATGGACTTAATTTGACGTTCAATAGGATATCTTTTATGTCCTGTTTTTTTTTTTTTACTTTTACATTAAACGTTTTTTCTTCTTTTAAAAGAACAATCTTTTTTGATACTTAGCATTATAGAATCGGATGTTATAAAAACATCTGACATAAAAGACAAATTTAGGTTTCGCATATTTTATTCTAAGCATGTATGCAATGTAAAAGTCATTTGTTTTAGCCAATGAGTATTACGATACTTAATGCTATTGAAACCGTGTAAGTTAGTATAAATACTTTACTGAGAAACTATATAAATGTACATATCAATTCAACGCCTGTCAGTAGCAAAACTATTTATAGCTAATATTTATCATGTTCATTGTAAAAATAATTCACAGCCTCATGTTCTTTTTACTCCTAAAACTACTTTTACAGATTAATCTAATACATGATATAAGTTGATTTTAATATTTTTTGCTGATGGCGATTATATTTAAAAAGTCAAAGAGTTTCAATTATATTATTTTACTGCGAGCATCTACCCTATAACACATCGCTGGCGCCAAATTAATACTATTTCTCGGCTCCGGCCGTAGACTGTTGAACCCCTAATGTTTTATTTGCTCTGCGGTCACTTTGGACCTCAACTCTTTCACATATTTCCAATAGATAATCGTTTTAATATAAACAAACCTAGCTTAGGGATGGAGTAATTCCTGATTCGAGAAAGTATTTTATTTATGGTATGATATGGATTTAAGTTATGTTAATTAATAATTTTTCGGAAATAAGAGCGACGATGGCCTAGTGGCTATGGGTTCGGCCTCTTGAGTGAGAGCATATAGGTCTGGGTTCGATCCAAACCCCCCCGTCCCTGTGATGCCTAGAAATGGGGTTTTCTTAATTTCTAAAAGAAACATCGTGAGGTAACCTGCATGTCTGATGAGATTAAACGTCTTTGAAGGTGTGTGAAGTTCACCAACCCGCATTGGGCCAGCGCATGGGTGAACTATGGTCCAAAACCCTCCTCGCCTGATTTCGAGGAGGAGACCCGTGCCCAGCAGTGAGACATAAAAGGGTTGATATTATTATTGTTAAGGGCAGGGCAGGCGGTGTCATTTCTAGCACCGGGACTTACCATATTGCGTCTCAATGTAGGCTATACATGAATGAGTTGCCCAGGCCAGTCCCAGATCAACTTGTTTATGCCCCGTGTGCCCTGTCTACCAAACAAAACGTCCGTTAGACAAACAAGCAGATAAGCTACCTAAACTACTATTAAATGGTAGCTCGAACTTTTTCACTCGTAGTATCTATTACACACAGAATCATCACAGGATTCCGTGATAGACACGGATCAACATTAGATATGACGCAAGAATATTCTTGGTTGTTGCAGTCTCTACTTACAGACTCCATCGCTGAGAGCACTATCTACTATAACATTCTAGTAAATTTAAATATGAAAGTGAAATTAGAAGTTTAACAAGAACTGAGTGTTTAGGTTTATTAAAATATCTTTGTGGAGGAACTAGTGTGAGGGATGTGCTTGTGTCCCCACCATGGTTCAGGCTTTGTCGTGGCGGTGGGGCTTAGTAACCTAGGGTAAGCCCAGCACCTTGGGTGAAGCCAATTGAGCCGAGGGGACTCTTTGTACCCCTCTTATAAGAAGAGGGGACAAAAGAGCAGGGGGCAAGAGGTGATGATGGGAACCTCACCCCATTGTACCGTCCCGACGTTGGGAGGGGTTGTTCTGTGGTGCTGGACAGCCCCTCTGTGGAGGTGGCGTCGGTCCCTTGCGAGGCTGACTAGCGGTCGAAGTGCCCTGTTAGCTTAACAGATCCGGGGCACCTCACCAAGGCGGCACTGGTGGCACTCGCCGGGTTTTAGTGGGTAGAGCTGCGTCCATTTACCATCTTTCGGACGCAGCGAGTCCCACATACCCACCTGGGGACCCACTCCCTAGGCGGGATGCCTCAGTGCATTTCCCGACGTAAAAGAAAATAAAATAATAAAAAAAGACGTACCACCTGATGGTAAGTTGTCAACGTCGCCCATGGACATAAACTAGTTTACCTGGAACTAGCCTAAGCAACTATTTATGTGGTATCCTGATGCATAAGATGTTAAGTCTCGGTGCAAGTAACTACACTGCCTGTCTTGTTCTTCTCTCCGAAATACACACAGCAAAGCTCCCAGTTTGTAAAATTTAGAAGAGTCGGACAAACAGTCTTGTACTGGCACCGAGATTTCTGGCACGAGATAGGTCTCGCAAGTATAAGTTGCTAGATCTGGGCCTATATGATGATGATGATACTGGTATCATCATCATCACCATCAACCTATTCTATTTACATAAAGGCAAATTCTTACCATTGCAGGAATTCTGAAGCCTTCGAAATCACACCTGATGATGATTGCGTGCCCGCGCGCGCAGGTGCGTGCGTGCCCGTGGCGGCCACACCAAATTACTTCAATTGATAGGAATTACCGCGAACACTCCAATTTCAGGCTATATTGATTTTTACTTGATGCTTATTTGAACAATTCCATTCCGCTTTAACAGGTAGGTAATAGATTTTTATCATCATCAACGTTTTGCCGGCCTCTGGTCACATGCCTCCTTCAATGAACGCCAGATGAATGCCCCGTCAGCCCCACCAGCCCCGTCAGCCCTACCAGCCCCGTCAGCCCCGCTAGCCCACCAGCCACGCCAGCCCCGCCAACCCCGCCACCCGCATTTAACTATATCCGGCTACACGGAGATCGCCTCATCGAGTCGGTCGAACGTCAAATGGATGTCAAAATGCTCTTACATCATCATCATCATCAGCCTCTACCCGCCGACTGCTGAACATAAGCATCAATGAACGCCAATACGACCGATCCCTCGCCACTCGCATCCAACACGGACCGGCCACTTTAAGGAGATCGTCTCTCATTCAGTATGCTCTTAAATACTGGTAACAGATTTCATATATATTTGACTGCATCGGTAACACATCTTTAAACCGTTTAATGAAGTAGGTATCTGTCATGATCACCTACCATCAGGAGAAATGACTATCCGTTTCACTCTCTTATATAAAAAACTATCAAAGTTATTTTGACTGCGGCAAAGCATCGAGAGGAAAGCGTGGTTGAAAATGCTTACAGTTACATGTCAAGTACACCAACTACGAGCAGTTTGTATGGCCTTAAAATTCCCTCCTCGCCAAATTTCGAGAAGACCCCATAAAATTCTTAGCATAAGGAATACCCAAGACTTTATCGCGTGAACTTAACATCATTGATACTAATGTAATGTAATCCCGTCGTTCGCGTTATCAACTTTACTACCCGGACATATTACCATAATGGCCATATATTGATCCATATCCATCTCCTGCTAAAGATCCTAAACGTATAAATTCAAATCCATACCTCCTCTCACCTATAGATCTAGTATACCCAAACCACAGAGAGAGATGCGGTCAGTATCGTACGACATGGATACTAACATCATGTTTATTTTGAGAAGCTTAACCTGTTCACTGAGCATATTATAACCGTAATAGAGCGGTAATGTTATGTGTTTTGTATGAAAACAATTCCGCCAAATTTATCCTGCGACCCTGCGCCGGTTCTGCGCTCTGATTGGACGGATGATGGCCATCGATGGCTGATTGGCCGAGGGGACGTACATACAGATCACTGGTTGGTTAAATTACTATTACGTCAGTGACAAATCACTGACCAGTTTCGGAATTGTATGGGCTCACATTACTGCTCTATCCTGTTAAATGCGTTATACCAGCCCCTATTGGATTATTCCAGACAAAGTAGTATTTTGTGCCAGTGCCTAAGTAGTCCATAATACCATTAGTTTCTCTGAATGTTATCAGGTTTACGGGATTTTAGCAAGAAATGCAACTTCCGCGGAAACCTGCTTCCCTGTCAAAATTGCAGAAGGGCCCTTTTTAAACAAATTTCTTCCTCTCTGTCCAAACTCGTTATTTGATGTACTGACTACTACAGCGTTGAAGCGACCAAGGAGACAAGAACATGAGTCTAGGTATACCAAGTTTCCCTTGTGACGGAAATAGTCGTGTAATAGGTTGCGTGCCCACGGCCGGGGGCACCTGTGGCCGCATCGATATTGGTTATTGATCGCCGGGGGCGCGCGCGCAGGATTTATTACACACATTAATACAACTCACAAAATTAATACAACTACCGAGGAATTCCGTGGTTTTCTTCAACCTGCAAGAATATTTTAATAACGCTAAACTTTTTTTCTTTTATGCCGGGAAATGCTCGGAGGCATCCCATTGGAGGGGGGACTCCGCAGGCGGGGAGTATGTGGGACTCGCTGCGCCCGAAAGATGGTAAGGTGGACGCAACTCTACCCACTAAAAACCGGCAAGTGAAACTAATGCCACCTTTGGTGAGGTTCCCTGGGTCTATTGAGCAAACAAGGCACCTCGAGGGCTAGACACCACCTCCACAGAGGGGTCGTCCCATACCACAGAACAATCCCTCTTAACATCGGGACAGTGCAATGGGGTGAGGTTCCCAACCCCGCCCCTTATTTCCCCTGCTCTTTTGTTCCCTCTTCTTATAAAGTACAAAGAGCAGCTCCCTTGGTTTAATTTGCTTCGCTCGAGGTACTGGGTTCATCTTAAACTACTGAGCCCCACCACCACGACAAGGCTTGAACCTTGGTGGGAATCCAAGCTAAACTTGCCCTGTTCATTAACAGTTTAACAGTTTATGATCCCGAAATATATGTTTTTTTATAGTTCTTCATGTGTATACAATTTTTAGATAAACATCTCAGATCCGATCGATCTTGCTTGTTTCTCAGCTTCGCTGTGTTTCGGAGAGAAGGGCAAGACAGGCAGTGTAATTACTGACACAGAGACTTAACATCTTTGTCTTAGGATAGGCAACACGTGAATGAGATGAATGGGCTAGCTACAGGTAAACTAGTTTATGTTCATGGGCGACGTCGACCACTTACCATCAGGTGGCACGTATGCCAGTCTGCCTATCCAACTAACATCAAAGTTACTCTTATCAGTCTGGTTTCGGTCATGCAGTGCTGGTCTAAATACTATATAATAAATAGCCTTATCATTATCAACTTATTTGCATCTAAGCTCAGGACTCTCTAAATGAACGCTAAGATGGCCTTTTCGCTGTCAATAACGTCCAACTAGGATCCACCACACGGAGATCGTCCCTTCTACTCGGAAGTCGACCGGCCCTCCATCTTCTCTCTCTCTAGCAGTCTTATCTCTCAGATATTAACGAAGCCTCTTGTTACAGAATCACTGCCTTTTCACATTTATTTTTATCATTATTAACCGATTTCAAACCTAGGTTCCTGAGATGTCACCTTGTGAGAGACTAATACTTCATAAAAAAGCTGCAGAATTCGAACCCACGAATCTTGCATGAAGTGATGAGCGACTAGTTTCGACCATGGTGACCACAAGTATGCTAGTTGCATATATATTTCACCTAGAACCTAAACATATTCGCAGTCTATGTGACTGGTGGGAGGGAAGCGCTGTGCCGCGCTCCCGGCTGCATGGGTACCACCATCTTGCTTATTTCTCCCGTGAAACAGCTTTGCTGTGTTTCGGAGAGAAGGGCAAGACAGGCAGTGTAATTACTGGCACCGAGACTTAACATCTTATGTCTCAGGATAGGCAACACATAAATGAGTTGCCTGGGCTCGTTCCAGGTCTACTAGTTTATGTTCATGGGCGACGTCGACCACTTAACATCAGGTGGTACGTTTACCAGTTTGCCTATCCAACTAACTAAAAAAAAAAAAAAAAAAAAAAAAAATAGGGCTTCGGTCTGCTTTGGGTCACGTGCATCACCACAATCCTGCTTATTTCTTCCATGAGGCCATTTGTATCAAGAGTAAGGCAAGGCCAGGATAGCCAAAGCATGGACACACCAACCAGGTGTCCCTGATGGCTTTATACTCATAGGTGACGTTGGCCACTTAGTCTGTCAGTCTCGACATAGACATGACCTCTATATAGACAGACTCGTCTCTATATAGACTGTCTTAATAAGGCGTCCCACAGACGTCTCACCGGACGCATAACTCAAACAAACGGAACAGTTAGGTAAGGGCACGCGCATAATTTATAGGCGACCGACGGCGCGGCGCGACAGTTGCAGTTGTCGCTGACAAACATTTGTTATTGCTTGTTTTTATATGTTTTTTATATAATTCAAACATTTAAGCTTTTAAGTTATAAAATTGTAGTCAGCGGAATGACGACATACGGGCAAATATGGCACAGACGAAGTGTGCTGTATCGTCGTTATATTTTAATAACACAATTCTTCACTGGCATCACTGTCCACTGGACGTGGCCTCCTTCAATGAACGCCAATTCGATACATTCACAATCTTGCCTTGAATACTGCTTTTTTTTTTCTTTTACGCCGGGAAATGCTCTGAGGCATCCCGCTGGAGAGTGGGGGACTCGCTGCGCCCGAAATATGGTAAGGTGGACGCAGCTCTACCCACTAAAACCCGGCGAGTGCCACCAATGCCGCCTTTGGTGAAATGCCCCGGATCTAATAAGCAAGAGCAGCTCCTTCGGCTCAATTTGTTTCGCCCAAGGTGCTGGGCACACCTTAGGCTACTGAGCCCCACCGCCACGACAAGGCTTGAACCATAGTGTAGTGCCTTGTATGTTCTGCCATATCTTGACGACATTCTAATAAAACACAATAAGATATAAAAATGAGTTGCAATATAAGAGATATTTCGCTATTTTTCTAATTCACCCTTCATCATAATATTAACGTATTATTTATTAACATGTCATCTGTTTATGTTCACTGGGTTCACCTTAGCGCCATAACTCTAAAACAGGATAAATGTGAAAATAAAACATCATTAACCATATAATTTATCCACTTTATTATATTAAAGGTATATTGTACAGATGACGTTTTTATTGTAACAGGAAGCGGGTGCGACGCGTGATAAAACTTGTCACCGTATAAGGACACGCGTTTGTTAGGGCCGTGAAGACGAAACGCAACCGAGGCGGGTGTGTGCAGCTGCCTTTAGCTTGCCTTTGACCGCGGGTTCACCTGCTACTAATCTAGTTACGTAGCCTCCACGTCCTGGATAACAGGAATACTTCACCTTTCAAAAAAGCATGGAATTTCTAAAAAAATCTATAACATAATATAGCTTTTGTTTATTTTATCGCGCTAATCTCTGAGACTACCGTCCGAGGTTGATCTTTTTTGTATTAGATGGAGAGTTATCTGTACTATACTAATATTATAAAGCTGAAGAGTTTGTTTGTTTGAACGCGCTAATCTCAGGAACTACTGGACCGATTTGAAAAGTTATTTCATAGTTCGATAGCCCATTTATCGAGGAAGGCTATACGCTATATAACATTACGCTGTGACTAATAGGAGTTAAGTTAGTTAGCGGGCAACAGCTAGTAGGCTATATTTATTTTCGAGATTCTTAAAATATTGAGGTAAGTGAAACCATGTCGTGCAACTAGTGTTTGATAACTGTTTACGTTTATTTTAATTTAAGGAGTATGCTGTTCCCCGGGATAAATAAGTTACTTATCCGGATTCGAACAAACAACCAGACAGGTATTGTATAAAATGATAGTAATATAATGAAACTTTATTCGCGTAAAGAGAACAATAAATTATAAAAATATAGAGGAACCCGCTTAATCTTAGTCTGCATTACGACAGTA
Source organism: Helleia helle (assembly GCA_963853865.1). Taxonomy (NCBI): domain Eukaryota; kingdom Metazoa; phylum Arthropoda; class Insecta; order Lepidoptera; family Lycaenidae; genus Helleia; species Helleia helle. The sequence continues at coordinate 1,152,175 of OY971425.1, read as the reverse complement.
AGATAGGCCTAAAACTGTTTTTTTATATTATTGGATAGGCAAACTGCCAGACGTGGCCCCTGATGAAAAGTGGTCGACGTCGCCCATGAACACAACCTAGTTTACTTGGAACTAGCCCAGGCAACTATTTATCCGTTGTCTATCCTGAGACATATTAGACGCTAAATCTCGGTGCCTATAATTACACTGCCTGTCCTGCTTTTATTTCCGAAATACAGCAAAGTTGTTTCACCTGGCTACATGGGAAATGCATTTCCCATGTAGCCAGGTTTCCCTTCAGCCGCTTTTGAGGTTCCCAGATCTCCAACCAGATCCAACAGGATCACCTCAGCGACAGGCTGGCCCCGGCTCTTCTTAAGGGGGCCTGCCCGCCGCCATCACCCGACGTCGTACTTATCTGCCAGGATCCTATCAAATCATACCCGCGAACGCCGCGTGTAGTGTCCAGCATCTTGATCACTCGACAAGGAAGTCTTCAGCGGTTTTATACATATCTAATGATACATTTTGCATCTTAAAATTCTCAATTTTTAAATGGCGTTGACAATGTGTATAATATATAATATATAATATATAATATATAATATATAATATATAATATATAATATATAATATATCATATATAATATATAATGTATAATGTATAATAGCTCTGGATGCAAAGATGATTCCTGTAAAGAAAAGAAAGGATGATGACCAAGGATCATCCGTGAGGCTATTGAAATTAAAAAACATCCAAATTTCAATAGAGAAGATGGCTGGCTCTTACCACCTGCTTGGGATCCCATTATTAATATTATAAAATCAAAATCCAAGCATAATATGTCACAGATTAAAGATACAGTTAGCACTTTCTGCGTAGATAGGACTGACCAAAATATTGATGTATCATAGGGTAGTTTCGAATAACTTTGTAATGATAGGACGTATGACACCTCAATCCTCCCGTGACCATGGTTGCTGTAAAGTATCCGAAACGTCGGGCTTGTAAAAATCCGTAAAAAATTGTTTCATTATAATAAGAGAAGAAAGGTTTTAATACCAGTATGAATGTTTACGCTGACAAAGATACCTGTAACCTGTTCAGGGTTATCTCTGTATATGTCGGGTGGGGTGTTGATGATGATGATTGGTCAACGAACTTCGTGTACACAGGATCCGATGTATGAGAGCAAACAGCGTGTTCACAAATACACTTATGTTAATTATTATTAACTGTGCGTTAATACAGGTTGTTGGGGAATGATTCTGATACTAATTCTATAAAACTTTGACAATCGTAAAGTACAAATCGTTTAATGAATCGACTAATGACTCACTATATTGATCATTACGGGTCTCCTCGAAAGCTGGTGAGGAAGGTGTGGCTATGGCTTACCTGATCCCTATACACTGACTCAATGCGCGGTGGTGAACTTCACACTTTTAAAAACCTTCAGTTTCAACAGGCATGCAGGTTTCCTTCAGCAGTCAGCAAGCGGCGTTGACGTAGGAAGTGCATGGGGAAATTTATAAAAACCATTTTTGGGAATCGGGCATCTTGGCATATATTGAAGGAGGCCATACCTTCAGTGGACGGAAAAGGGTAATGATGGTGATCGATCATAGCCTAAGCAATAATAATTAAATTGATCACAACATCACGTGATGATGATGATGATGATAAGAGTATTGCGTGCCCGGCTGCTACTTTGGAGGTCATAAATCTAGTGGAAGGTGACGTGAGCACATGCAGCCGAACTCGTATAATTGTTTACTTCAAGGACCCTGCAGTTTAGAGTTCCTTCGTGAGGTAAAAAACATTTTCCTTGGAACAAGGCTAATAGGCGTAAAAAGCCTTTTGAATTTATTATATACTTACTACCAGGATTCAAACCTACTTACCGATAGCAGGAGCGCACTTTGTACCGCATGTCCATCTGCAGAGACCTACTTCTAGCCTCTTTTGCGGCGCATTGTTGTCTGTCGGAAAGAAAGACGTCACAGTCTGATATCTGCACCTACTATTACGCGTCTCAAAATAAGCAACGCCTTAGTTTTCTAAGTTGCTCCATCTGAATTTGTTTATGTTCATGGATGACTTCTACTTGCCATTAGGAGGCTTTTTACCAGATTTTTACTTAAACTTATCGTTTGTCAGTTTTTCTTTCCAACGAATATAAAACCTTTATTTTATAAATGCAGGTTAATGCATGATCAGGTTTACCTCGGGTAAGGCTCCTGAATCTATGTGGGGACTCGCATTTGGGAATGCACCACCCCACTAAACCACCTACGAGCGCCTTTAGCCGCTTTTTAGGGTCCCGGATCTGCAGGCAACAAGATCAAAGATGCCAGAACCTGGCAGAATAAGGACAAGTCCTTTGTGAACTCATTTATGTCCTTAGATTCTTTGACTACTTAACATCAGATGACCGACATCAAATAAGGCTTAAAAAATCTTTCTTTCATTTTTATACCTTATACTTAGCTTATTTTTAGCAGATGTTCTTTTTAGCACTTGCTTCTTATATAAACCTATCTAAAACTTCACCTGATCGTTGTCTAGTGATAACGATAAAAATTATAGACCAATTAGAAATCCAGACTTTCTTTTGCGAATTAAGTCTAACCCACAATTAGTGTTTTGGTGATAAGCAGGTTGGTTACCAGTAATGAATGCCTCAGCTGAGCGACCTCGAGGAAAGCACACTCGTAAATCAACGCGTATCTAACCCCCGCCCCACTGTGCCCCCACGCCTCAACCCCCGCCGTCGCCAGTGTATCGTACTACAAGTGCACGTTTAATTGCGCGATACGTCTGACGATCAATCTTGTATAATATTTCGTTTTTATTATTTTATTAAAACAAAATGTTGTGTAGAGTATACGTAAATAGTCGCACCATTGTAACCTAGTTAAGTTGATATTAAAATTATGTTAAATACTTCCCTAATGCCCACTTCTCGAACTGAAGTTGAGGTTATTTATACATGGTAGTAACAGCTTCCTTATTTTTTTACAATCATTCAGCCAAAAATAAAGAACATTTTTTTATTCTCTTCTAATTCACTAAAAATTATGATTTTGTTACAGATTAATATAGAAATACTTACGTATACTTACTTAGAAACAGATGCTGGTTCTGACGCCCGTCAGGTTCTCGGCATGGGCTGGAACTGTATCATAATAATATGTTCCACGTAGCGTTGAGGTTTCTGATCCAAAGTCAAGATTTCATTGCATCGGGAATGAACAGAATTTCTTTTTCTATTTAAAGCTGATTATGGGCTGACGGTCATCACTTTCAAACAAAATTAAAAAATGAACTGGAAAAAACCAACTCTTTTTTCTAGTTTATCGACTATTATCTTTAATTTTTTTCATATTTCAAGTGTCTTTAAGATATCTGTAGAATAAAGTTATTTCGATTACCTTACCACACCAATCATTAGCTACCCGACTTGTCGTGTCGCGTATTATAAATGCGCGCATGGCAATTAATCGTCGTTATTAAAAGGCGAAGTAAATTCGCTTATTTATTGTGGTCTCCTCACGACCCCTTTCTATTATACTTTAAACTTGAAAGAAAATTAATACCTTCTAGTCCATGAAGCCCTGGTACTGCCTACTTGTATTATTACGTAATCTTTGGTTATGAAGTTTCTTTTTTAAGTTTAAATTAAGATTCAGATTCTATGTGTTCTTGGGGAATTAGAGATTTTAATCCACCTCCCAGGGTGGCAAAAAGTATTGCCACAGTCAACTTCCATATATCGTGTCTAAATCTTTAGACGAAACTGGTCAGTATACAAAATTTGATTGAAATCGGTTCAGTTAAATCGAGGACAAAAAGACATGAAATTAGATACAACTTAATTTCATTATTCTCCAAACTTTATACGCTTAAATGTTAACCATGTATAATTTGGTTTCGGTTTTTGGTTTACCCCTCAATTTGGATTATTTAATGTATCGGTGGGTTACACCTTGAGGAGGCGCCCGCGGCGCGCACACCTGCCCTACCAAGGATACTCCAAGAAAAACGAAACTAAATAAAAACGATATTTTACACAAAACTTATGTGGGACAAGAATTGCTCAATTTTTGACCGCTCTTGTGCAAGGTTCTGTGACATCGATGCTAAATGTTAAACGCCTAATTTCTATGTTAATATAATGAAATGTGGATTTTTTATATATTTTTCTTTGATATTACAATATATTATATTTTAAATAATAGTCAAACAAAAAATACTGAAATATTTGTGTAACGGCTATAAATGTGAAGAATAATTGATTTTAACTAATATATTGAGTTTTTATATATTTGTACCCAGACAGCTCCAAAATATAATTATACCCGTTAGTCATCTTTAACCCAAAAATATTTAAAAATTAATAAAAATCTTCTACTCTAGAATACTTTAATAAAACCTCACAGCAAAATCAAAGGAATATTATGGATTTGAACCTGTATCCCAGACATTAATTATGTAATAGCCAGAATATATTTGATCCAGTTAGTATCAAGTCCCGTTAGTCTAGGCGAGTCGTTTATATTGCAACTAACAATGTCATTATGTAAGCCATCAGAATCGACACCGAGAGTGAATCGAGACGGTTATCTAATTATTCGATTGTAATCGATTATTACATTAATTATGATGTACATTAATGAACCAACAACGATGTTAATAAGGTATGTATTGACGTATATGAGATGATATTATGTAAGTTCTACGGGTTTTAGGGTATCAAAAACACAAAGACATAATATAAAACAGAGATAACGATATAGGATAATAGTTTTTGAGTAAATCCATTATAACATTAAGAAAATAGGAACAATTCAGATTTACTTTAGTCACTTTATACGCGAATAGGAATCTTTTTCATTACACAAAAGGTTTCAAACCCGCACCTCTCGGTTGAATGTTTAACCGCTACACTAAAGGGCAAGTAATTGACCGCATCGCCAGTAGATTGTATTAGTGAAGAGCTCTCCAACGATGATTGATAGGCGATGGTCTCTTAGCCATTTCCTGTCATTTCTGTCTAGACAATAGGCCAATAAGGGAATTAGTGTCATCCAGACGTCTTGTTAGCCTCTTTGTTTATTATCTAAGTGTATTAACTGGCTTTTCCGTGTGGATTTGTCTATTCAGTATAATTCATATACCCACGCTAGTATACCACGTACCTCGCCACCATGGTTCAAGCCTTCTCTTGACAGTGGAGCTAAGTAGCCTAGCGTGAGCCCAGCACCTTGGGCAAAGCAAATTGAGCCGAGGGAGCTGCTCTTTGTATCCTTCTTATGAGAAAAGGAGACATAAGAGCAGCGGAACAAGGGGCGAGGATGGGAACCTCACCGCATTGTACTGTCCCGACGTTGGGACGAGTGGAGGTGACGTCGGTTCTTTGAGGGACTGACTAGTCATCAAGGTTTGCTGTTTCTTAACAGATCTTTCTGTTTGCTCAACAGATTCGGGGCACCTTACCAAAGAGAGCATTGTTGACACTCGCCGGATTTTAGTGGGTAGGGCTGCGTCCAGCTTACCACCTTTCGGGCGCAGCGAGTCCCAGATACTCGCCTGGGCACTCCCCCACGGGATGCCTCAGAAGACTATAAGGTAGATACGTGGTACACTTTTTACGCCGGGAAATGCTCTGAGGCATCCCGCGGGGGAGTGGGTCTCCCCACGCGGGTATGTGGAACTCGCTGCGCCCGAAAGCTGGTAAGTGGGCGCAGCTCTACTCACTAAAACCCGGCGAATGCCACCAATGCCGCCTTTGGTAAGGTGCCCCGGATCTAATAAATAAACAAACAGGGCACCTCGACGACTAGTCAGTCCCTAAGGGACCGACGCCACCTCCACAAAGGGGTTGTCCCGCATCACACAACAACCCCTCCCAACGTCGGGACGGTATTATGGGGTGAGGTTCCCATGCTCACCCCTTGCCCCCTTTTGTCCCCTCTTCTTATAAGAGGGGTACAAAGAGCCCCCTCGGCTCAATTAGCTTCGCCCAAGGTGCTGGGCTCACCCTAGGCTACTAAGCCCCCCCGCCACGACAAGGCCTGAACCATGGTGGGGATCGACTCCACTCCACAACCTTCCATAATGTATCTCAATATACAAGTGAACTTGTAGTCGATGGTTGTATGCAGAAGTCATCACTTACTAAAGGATTCTGATGTTAATGTGTAACAGGAACCATCAGATATATCATTTATGTAACAGGAACCATCAGATATATCATTTATCTGTTAATGATTTACAATTTGCAATTTCGTATAAATCATGACAATTCGTAAATAGTTCTAATCAGCGCCATCTTTTGTACGAAATAGTGAACAACGATAACGACTAAATATGGCCGGTGTCAAAACAGATTTTTATCTAATTTGGCAATTTGTATGCAAAACGTCGGCCGATACAGCTGATACCGGGTGGATATGGAAGTCATTTCGACGGTAATTATATTAGAATTTCACTTTTTCAAATTACATACAATCATTATACACGGGTTATTAATCGTGAAGAATACCCCTAAATTAAGTGGAGAGGTACAAAACCTTCTAAAAGCGCCTAGTATATGCCTACTGTCTAGCCATGGTTTCCTGGAATTTTACGCGAAGAGGGTATTGGATCATGGATGTGCTAGCTCTGTCGTGGCGGTGAGGCTCAGTAGCCTAGGGAGGCTCAATTTGCTACGCCCAGCACCTTGGGCGAAGCAAATTGAACCAAGGGGACTCTTTGTACCCCTCTCATAAGAAGAGTGGACAAAATAGCAGGGGCGGACAAGGGGCGAAGATGAGAACCTCACCCCATTATACTGGTCCGACGTGGGGAGGGGTTGTTCTGTGGTGCGGGACAGCTCCTGTGAGGCGGTTGCGTCGGTCCCTTGAGGGACTGTTTAGTTTTCGAGGTGGCCTGTTTGCTCATCAGATTCGGAGCACCTCACTAAAGGCGGCATTGGTGGCATTCGCCGGGTTTTAGTGGGTAGAGCTGCGTCCACTTACCACCTTTCGGCTGCAGCGAGTCCCACATACCCGCCTGGGGAGACCCACTACCCCGCGGGATGTCTCAGAACATTACCTGACGTAAAATAAAAAAATAGATGTGCTGGCTCAATGATTCTTATAGTTCACACATCTTCGAGCACTTCCAGGTGTCTCTCGACATCCTGACCTGCAGAATATTGTAGATGTTCTTAGGAGGCATATATTTATAGAAATTAACGGGCTGATGATGAAGATATTAATGAAAGTTCCGTGTCCATACTGCACTTCCCTCCTTTAGGTACGTAACAGGACTCCACAAAACCTAAGCACTTTTAATTAAAATTCTCGGCGACATTAAACAGTACACGGGGGTTTTAATGAGCAAACTAATTATTTTGATATAAATGTGTAGCGTTCCGTAGACAAAGGATTATGAGTTATTTAACATGATCTTGGCGTTCATTGAGAGGGGCCTATGACCAGATAAGGACGGTTACAGTCTAATTTTGATGATGATCTTATGAGAACAGTTATAATTTTCAAAAAAATTGTACATCTCGAAATCACGGGTACTTTAACATACGTATATTATGTTAAATGTATGTAAAAATGTCCTGTTCCAGAGGTCACAGACTCTAGAATAGTTCAGACCCAATCAACGACAATATTGTTCAATTCGACTTCACTTCGTCAATATCGCTTGTGGGGATGGAAAACATGCGAAAACATACGAGCATGAATAACGATCAGTGTGTAAGTTCATCAACTCGCATTGCGTCAATTACCATACACCATACATTATACCAATGCAATTATTATAATAATACGTGCTTATATCACATTAATACGCGTATTATGGCGGCGCTGTGTCACGGTCTGACTTGTCTCTGGCGAGCGTCATCACCGCGATGCTCGGTGGTGACGAGTACTGGACGGCGATGGTCTCCTTCTGCGAGGCAGTAATGTCCCAGAAGGTGGCCGACGAGCCAGTGAGAGAAGAGGCCGCCGACGAGGCCTCTGTCCGTGGGCGACGAACGTGGGAGCGTAGGAGGCGCTACTTAATGCGCCTCCAGTAACGCCGCTGTGTTCGTGTTGGGCTCAGAATGGGAAACTGGGCCTGTTTGGCACGACGTCGTGGGGACCGCTTAGTAGCGGCCGGGCAGTTACTCTTTACGAGGAGTTGTATGGCCTTCACCTGGGCCAGCCTGTCGTTGAGGTGCTCATGTTGCCTGCATATCCGGGATCTTCAAAAAGCGGTTGAAAGCTCGCAGTGGTTTATACGGAACCTTACAGCCCATATCTATCGAAGGCATCATACAGTTTATACTTATTAGTATATTATTTTCTGATCCTTACTTATGAAAAGCTCTACTGTAAGCTAAGACCACATTGTTACAGGCCATGTTTTGGTCTCAAAGTCCATAAAACTTGAACAACGTATTCAAGATTCACTTTATAACCCAATTTCTTTGTTGAATATTAAAATAATACGTATTTTAATTAAATATATACGGGGAAATATTTTTATTACATTCTTCGTAATTTCCAGTCTTGATAAAATTAAAAGAGCTTGAAGATAAATGGTTTAAAGTATTACCATACTGTAACCTCGTATATCTTTGTATGAAAGTGCATTTTTATGTTTTAATATTTTAATGAATTCCGCTTATCAATTGTTCACCCCTTTTTTACCCCACACCATACATTTAGAGGTCGAATTTACATTTTCTAGACATGGTCAAAAATATTTTACCTATCCTATTATTAATTCCTTAAAAATATCGGGTGTCTGTAAAGTCGGTTTACTGACGATAGTTGAACGTGACAACGTCATAAGAAAATGGAACGCCTCAGAGTGAGGTAACGCCGCATTTTTCATGTTTTTTCGTTCTTACAACCGGCTCCATAGAAGACGTTGTCACGTCAAAAAGATGATATCTTTTTGATCATTATCATTCATAACCATTCGCTATCTCTCTTCTGCTTTAGCAATATTAACAAATATGTAAATAAATTAAATTTCTTTTCAGCGCACATTTTCTTTTCCTTTTTTTTTTGGTTACCATGTAAACCTACGATCAACTAACTAACTAACTGCACTAACTACCAAACAAATACCATAAGCATATGGTTAATAGAGATCTAACATCAAACGAAGGCTTTCACTTATTCTAATGCCTTGCCTTGAAATTTACATTTAATTAGCTCATTATAATAATTCCAAAATAAAAAAAGCGAATTTATGTTGTGACGCATCCACTAATTATAGTCATGAATATGCAGTGGTAGAAGGTGGTAGGTGGTCATTATGGAGGTTCTACTGTTACCTGGTCATTATTGAGGTGATAATACCACTATGGTTCAATTAAAGGGGTTATTCTCATTATCATATTATATGGACAAAAGAGTTTTCCAGTGAACGGGGCTTTTTGAACATGAGAAATAAAGGCTTCCCCTTTGTGTGTTTAATAATTAGAGATAAAGAAGTATTTTTGGATCTTATCTGATTAAAAAATATTTTACCAATTTTTTTATATCAACCCTTATATGCTGGGCACGGTTCTCCTCCTCGAAATTAGACGAGGAGGCTCTTTTGTGAGTGACGGTTGTCTAGTGGATATGGGCTCGGTTTCTTCAGTGCAAAGTCCGGGTTTGATACTGACCCCCTATGGTGGCTTGAAATGGGTTTTTCGAAATAAAGACAATTCTCTATTCAATTTCTCTCTATGGGAACTTTTGTAACTCACATTCACGCGGACAAAGTTGTAGTATCCCCCAATGCTATGGATAGTTTTACTCAAATCAATTTGAGTCCCGAGTCTTCATAAACAGACCCAAAGACTCAATAGTCTGGTACTCAGGACTAGACAGAAACTTTAGAGGTCAGTTTCTAACCCCTAAAGGTCTCAACAGCCACAAAGATAGACGTTACTAAAGTTGCCCCAGGATTCGGCGCGTTTTGCAGCGTCTAGTCGCATATAATCAATAAGTGTGCTTTCTAGTCAGTACTCTGTCGTAAAACTATTTCTATGACGATTTTTTGAATTATTCCAAGTGTGTTTGTCAAAGCTGGATATGACATGATAGTCATGTAAAATTTAATATAATTTTTACAGGCGATTTTAGAGAAAAAAAAATACCTTATAGTGAAAATGCTATTTCACTAGAAGGTATTTTTTTCTCTAAAATAGCCAAAGACACTCACTTGGGCTATTTCAGAGGTTATGTTAGTTCAGCCTATATGCCTAAGTGTTGGTCCAATGGTATCTTCACATCCTAGTATCGTTTAATCCTTATTTCCAGATGATATTATATTTCACAGGAGGGCAAGTGAGTCAAAATCAGGTGCTAGTACCCTAACCTACATTCCAGATATAATATGACCGTGATAGCAATAACATGTGCTCGAAGCTTACCGGGATAAGATACTACATTCTTCTTCTGGGGGTGCCATCTCCTACCGGAGGTTAGCTATAATTAAGGCTATTTTTATTTAGAGACCGCTGACATTGATCCTATACTAAGGTTGTACCATGTGCAGAGATTCTTAGATCGAAGCCTTCTTCCGGGCGGTCTTTTCCCTTGAATTTTCCTGCATGATAAGTTGGAGTAAGTCGTATGTACTAGGGGCGATACTGCTGTTCTTTTATAAAGCCTATTATAATATAATAATGTTTAACCTTCTGTCTCGTGGTTGCCAAATTCGTTATTTGTCCTTTTGTCATTGAAGGAAAAACAATGCAAGGTTTTATCATCACCTATCTTTACAAAATACTATAAAGTTTATAAAATATTTGTAGTATTAAGTGCTATACTTTACTACCACGAAATATATTTTACAAACAGTACGTTGTTATGTTTCTTTTGTGTTTATGATTAACCTGCGTGGACTTTAAAGCGTAATAAAATGTTTTTCTGTGATTACAAATTTTAATTAAAATTTGCCTTTCCACAATTTATAAAACTACAATTTACCTAGACTCTTTCTTGATTATATATATCAGATGATAATCTATACTAGTCTATACTAATATTATAAAGCTGAAGAGATTGTTTGTTTGAACGCGCTAATCTCAGGAACTCCTGGTTCGATTTGAAAAATTATTTCAGTGTTAGATAGCCCATTTATCGAGGAAGGCTATATAACATCACGCTGTGACTAACAGTAGTTAAGTTGAGTAAGTTAACGCGGGCGGAGCTGCGAGCAACAGCTAGTATAATATAGGTACCTTTATTTGGTGCCCGTAACGCAATGTCATCTAAAGTAAACACGCGACTATGTCTTATTCATAAAAGATAAATTCAATTCTTAGTTTCGGATTTTGTAATTTGTCTCAGTTGGTTTTTTTAATCCGGGCCCTGATCTTCTTCTTTTCAAAGGGGAACTCGTTGATGTGAATGGGCGACGCTGACCACCAGGAGGTACGTCCGCCAGTTTACCTACCCAATAATTATTATTAATACCTTTACCATTTAGCAACAGTAAATTTTCCACGTCAACTACGCAGAACCTAGGCAAGTTTTTTTTTTTTTTTTTATAGAAGAGGGGGCAAACGGACAGTCGGTTCACCTGATGGTAAGTAAATAGCGACATCCACAGACACCCGCTATACCAGGAGATCAGCAGGTGCGTTGCCGGCCTTTTAGATGTGAGTATGCTCTTTTCTTGAAGGTCCCTAAGTCGTATCGGTTCGGAAACACCATAGGTGGCAGCTGATTCCATATATTTGTAGTGCGAGGCAGGAAATGCCGTAAAAATCTAGATGTTGTGGATTTCCGGACATCAAGATGGTGTGGGTGAAATTTGGAATTCTTACGCGTAAAGTAAAGTCGTAAGAATGCTGTACCTAAGTTATCTGCGGCTATATATCACCGTTGACAGTTATTGCGTTTGAATCAACACGCGTTGACGTCATCACATCTATTATCAACACCTCAATAGTCCACGCGTGGGCGTGGGATATTAAGTTATGATGGGTACACCTTAGGGCTTAGGGTATGTTAGCCTTGGATAACTTCGATGATTAGTTTGGTGCATCATACTGGATTCGAAATATCTTTAATCACGATGTCATTAATTATAATTATCCAAGTAGGTTTATAATCCGCTTATTCGTGTGAAGGATGCGGTGTGCCGCGCGCTCGTTCATTGGTTCTACTTGCTTTACTAGCTTTGTTGTGTATCAAAAAGAAGGCAGGAAGGGCCGTGTAATTACCGGCACTGTCTTTGCTCTGTATCAAAAATAAAGCAGGACAGGCCGTGTAATTACCGGCAATATCTTTGCTGTATATGAAAAAGAGGGCTGGACAGGCCATGCAATTACCGGCACTGTATTTGCTGTGTATCAAAAAGAGGGCAAAACAGGCCGTGTAATTACCGGCACAATCTTTGCAATGTATTAAAAAGAGGGCTGGACAGGCCGTGTAATTACTGGCACTGTCTTTGCTGCATATGAAAAAGAGGGCTGGACAGGCTGTGTAATTACCGGCACTGTCTTTGCTATGTATCAAAAAGAGGGCAGGACAGACCGTGTAATTACCAGCACTGTCTTTGCTGTGTATCAAAAATAAGACCGGACAGGCCGTGTAATTACCGGCACTGTGACCTACCACACTGTCTTACGTAACAGGATAACACATGAATGAGTTGCTCGGACTATGGGTGATGTTGACCACTTACCGTCTCGTGACTCATCTGTCAGTTTGTCCATCTATAATATTAGACATTTGTCATAGCGTTCGTCGATGCCATGTCGATGCCAATTAACATATAATATATTTTCATATATAAAAAGTGTATCCAACGAAAAACCCTTAAAGGAAGTCATAAAAGCGAACGAGCAGGTAGATTTAATGAGTATTTTATATACATAATATAGGTATATGTAATCGTCCGCCCGTATGCGAGGGACCTTGGTAGCCGAAACGTCGGCATTGAGGAACGAGGAAGTACTTTTGTTACTAAGTCAAAATATAACACAGCACCTTTTTATTATAGTCGGTTGGAAAACGCGCTAGAAAGCTTTCGTTCTTCAACTCAACGCACATCAATCTTTTCGTTGTTCTTATGGGTGTCGATGATCACTTACTACCAGGTGAATAACATAAGCATGGTGTCTGACACATTTGTCCCCCTGACTATTGCTGTAAAGTATACGGAACGTCGGGAATGGCTTAATATACCGCAATGACAATGTCATTACTTTAAGGATAATGTAATGTTAGTTTTACAAAAAAGTTAAATTAGCGTAAAAACAAACAACCAAATCAATATTTGTATCACTTGAGAGTGTAATTTAAACAAATAAACCGAGCTGTAGTAGTTCATTAATATTTATGAAGCAGATTGTATATTTTGTTTGAAACTCTTTTGCTAGGGAGAGGCGTTTTTATGATGAACTAATTACACAAATGAAAAATTAGTTAGGATGTTATTAATATTTGATGTTATTTAATGAGGTGCAAAAACTCTAGTGAGAAGCATGTTTAATATAACCGAGGTAGGTAGTAGAGGTAAGTTCAAGTTATAGTAAACGTAGAAGGGGATTGGTGGAGCCGTCGGCATTATATTTCTTCCAAAAACACAAATTTTCTTATACTAAATGGAAGGGTAGGACATTAATCCCCCCATGGTTCGAGCCTTGTCGTGGCGGTGAGGCTCAGTAGCCTAAGGTAGACCCAGCACCTTGGGCGAAGCCAAGTGAACCGAAGGGGCTGCTCTTTGTACCCCTTTTATAAGAAGAGAGAACAAAAGAGTAGGAGGGGACAAGGGGCGAGGATGGGGACCTCACCCCATTGCACTGTCCCGACGTTGAAAGGGGTTGTTCTGTGGTGCAGAATAACGCCTCTGTGGAGGTGGCGTCGATTCCTCGAGGGACTGACTAGCCGTCGAGGTGCAGTGTTTGCTCAATAGATCTGGGGCACCTCACCAAAGACGGCATTGGTGGCACTCGCCGGGTTTTAGTGGGTGAGAGCTGCATCCACTTCAATGCATCACATCTTTCGGGTGCAGCAAGTCTCATATACCCGCCTGCGGAGTCCCCTCTTCCCAACGGGATGCCTCAGAGTGTAATGTAACCTAACGAGGTCTGCCAGTTTTCCTATAAAAAAATTAACTAACATTTTGCAGGTGAATTCAAAACTTGCGCTTATTAAAATTTCCCACAGTTGGGTAACTTAGTAATGTCATGTATCATTTTCATTACCGCATTATTATTGTTTAATACTAGGGCTATATTTTATCTAGCAATGTCAACTAGCTAAACATGTTTATATAATAAACCTCCAGAAACACATTGGATGTGTCTTGTGTGTGACTATTTCAATATATAATTACATTTTAATCTATTTAGAGGCTGAACTAGTGAGGTAAGATCTTGTGTCCACTGCTGCACTGAGGCCTCTCTCAATGAACGCAAAGACGGCCTATCCCTTAGCACACGCATCCAACACGGACCGGCCACCGTACGGAGATCGTCTTCCCAACTGGTTAATGGTCGACCAACACTTCGTAATCCCCAATACTCTCATATAATTAGGAAAAGGAAAGTATTAATTTACCTACCAATCATAAATTATAATATGCGTTGATCATTTAATAAATAATAATACTACAAAGAGTTAATTAAATGTGTGTTTGATTTCCTACACCGTATCAACACATGGTACCAGTTCCAAAGTACCAATCACTAGTTACGAGGCCTGCGGTACCAGTTTCAAGGTACCAGTCTAATGTACTAGACGTAAGGTACCAGACACAAGGTACCAGTTTTGTGGTACCACTTGAGGTCGAGATATGACGCCGCGGGACACCGCTGGGTCCCTATAAATTGACATTAACACCTACGGTGACAAGGCTTGAGGCGATCGGTCGGATGGTCTTTTAAAGCGCAGGTAACATTTGATTTTTTTAACGTGCGTTGATATATTATGATATTTATGACTAGTTTGCGAGTTTTGGTTATAGCACTACACTATTTTTTACCAGGACTTTGCGCACTTGGACAACTAGATAATATGATGATCGATGCGCATATAACCACACAAACTAGTCCTGTACTGTACTGTGGTTTCGTTAAAATACGCAAATTATCTATTTTATCTTTCATTGAGTTACTTCCACACATACAAACATAAGAAAACACAGATGTATGTTTTTATTGTTCTGATTATTTCTAGTTACAATAATATTTATCTTTGCTTTTACTAACTTTCATTAATTATTAGGAATTATATCTATGTACTTAAATGTTAGCATAATTTGTCACAAATACTATTGACAAATATATTACAGATGCAGTTATTAATGTCAATTTAATGTTAACTCACATATGAAATGAACCTTACATCTTTTGCAACCTTGTATGTTTATATAGCTAAATAGATATTAAATAACATCTATACTAATATTATAAAGCTGAATGTTTGTTTGTTTGTTTGAACGCGCTAATCTCAGGAACTACTGGTCCGATTTGAAAATTTCTTTCAGTGGTAGACAGCCCATTTATCGAGGAAGGCTATATAACATCACGCTGTGACATATAGGAGTTGAGTAATGCGGGCGAAGCTGCAGGCAACAGCTAGTTTGGAAATATAGCTAATGGAAATGGGCATGGTCGTCCTGTCACTATCCTATACACTTTCATCATCATCATTTAGAGCCTTTTACGTTCCCGGATGAACGTCACTTCAAAAAACTCAAAGACAGTCAAACACTGCCTTACACCCACAAAACAAAATGCCGTGAACATATCCCAGTAAACCAAGCCGTGGGGTCACCAAACCCACCAAACCCACCAACCGAGGACAGTGATAAGACGCACCTGCCGTCTCCGATTCGCGCCGATACTAACTGTACAATACACGCTATAAACTAACAATTCTCTAAATTTCATTTTAGGCTTACTAATATTAGCTATATTAAGTATATAATCTAACTGAAAGAGAAATCATTCAAATCCGACAAAGAGAAAATAAAGTATTTTATATAAAACCCCCTTTAAGTTGAGGGGGTTTTATGCTAACCTCCTTAAAATTTTGTGGAAATCCAAAACCTCAACAATTTTTTTTGTTATTAGCTACACTTCCTAATTATATTACACATGTCAGGGCTAACAGTACGAAGTAATATTTAAAATTACCATCACAATAATTTGCTTTAGTTTACTATTTTTGGGATAACCCGTCTCTTTAGGGATTAATGAAATGAATTAAATAAAAAAAACCTTTATATCAACCTACTTCTACTAGTACTTAGGCAAAATGGCATTAGATAGTTTTAACAAACAGTCTAGCTCTCTTATAGGTATAAGCTTATCAAAAATGCA
Source organism: Helleia helle (assembly GCA_963853865.1). Classification (NCBI taxonomy): domain Eukaryota; kingdom Metazoa; phylum Arthropoda; class Insecta; order Lepidoptera; family Lycaenidae; genus Helleia; species Helleia helle. The sequence continues at coordinate 1,135,865 of OY971425.1, read as the reverse complement.
GAAGAAAACGTCAAGACACACTCAATATTTTGAGTGAACTTTATTACACTGAAAATTATGACACTGAATATAATATATCCTTGTTATAATCTTTGTATTACATCAAATAGATAACTAATATTTTAATAAAAGCAAATATCATAGATACTATACCTAGAGTCTTTGTATTTCCTTTTCTGTCCCTTAAACTTTACAAGTTATAATTTTAATGTTGAAAACCATTTTCATATATTTTCTCTCGGAATATTGGTTTGATAAATTCAAGTGCAAATTAGTCACAAAAGTAATTAAATAATTATTGTTCATATATAATATTTAAATTATGCATTAATTATTGTACATGTATTCATTAATTTAAATGTAATATGCTAATAATAAACAAAAAACTAAACTGTAAAATTAGTTTAATAAGTTTATATATTTAGTATTAATATATTTTTGCATATAATGTTTAGTAAATTTTGTATCACCATAGTAAACATGTAATGACATACAGATTATCGTTCAGATAAAGTATATTATTAAAATAAACCATTTCTTATCTTGAGAGATCTTAACGAGATCACACAAGATTGTGTTTTAAAGAATAGTGTCAAGTTTATTGTAGATTTTGATACTACACGTAGATATGTATTATAATGGTGAGAGAAAATATTTACCATCGTATATTTAAGAAAATCAATCATTATTATCATTTCAATTATTACTATTTTATCAATAATTATTATCATATCAATTATAATTATTATATCAATAATGATAATTACTAAGCAAGATTTTAAATTGGTATGGTTATTTTCACTATTAAAACCGCGCCGCCGGAGATGAGGCGTTGAACAAGACGTTTGTAGACAGTGCTGAAATATGGAGCTTCTCGAAAAAAAGTGCAAAACATAACTAATATTTAGTTTTAACCAGATTTAATTATTAATCAATTTATATTCGATCGATATTAAAACACTTTTATTATTTTCGACATTGAAAAAGTGTAAAAACAAGCATTAATTTGAAATCAAAATTATCTTTACATATTGAGAACCTGAACCCACGTGACATCGTAACGGAGACGCCATATTGGTTTTACGTCGACCATGTGTGACATAATCGTGTAGACTCGCTGCTGCAGCGCCAGTTAAGATACTGATTATTTTTATAGCATATGTCACTCAGTAATATAGCATAGTACTGGTGGAAGGTTTTTTAAACAGTTTCAAAGATTATTACCTGAATCTAAACAAACATTCCTTCTTTTGATTGCAGCACAGATTTGATTAATATAGAAGGAGATTCGTGTCCCGCAGTGAATGCGTGATGATGATAATGGTCATTGCTAGATAGATATATCTGATGGAAAGTATATACCGCCTAATAGTCCCAATACTATAAACATCCCAAGATCAAACGTTGCGGCAATGCGGATCTGCTGCATGCCATATGCGGGACGGCATGTCATTGAAAGCATGTAACCTTATCATGTAAATTTCCTCATTTTTTCACCAAAACATGTATAAAACAGTTAACAGTTGTGATTATACTCTTGATAATTCAGTTAATTATTGAAATAATAATCGGTCAACATTAGGATTTGCATTATTTAATTGTTTATATAATTAGAAACCCCTTGAGTTTGCAAACTCTAGGGGAGGCCCATGCTGGACAAGCAAGACAAACTTCACGTGCCGGCGTCAAATAAACAAAAAATAAACATATTGTATTAGGTTAAGTCAAATGTATGTAAAGATAGTAAATAAAGGCTATTATTATTTTTATTATTGTAATTAGGAACTGAAAATATCAAGATATTTTCAGTTCAGAAGAGTATTATTCACTTTAGTACTGATATTTTAACTTTACGAGTGCATCACGAACAGACACACGCATCCAAAGGCTTCCTATCTACAAGTTCGGCCAAACTTATTAAAATAAAATCATTAATGTCGATTCATAGTTTAATTAATCACGGACAAATAACGTGACATTTTTTATATATAAAGAAAATTAAGTTAATTACTTTAATCATAATAACAAACAGAATAAAAGATTGATTATCATAGTGATAAAGTGTTCGTACAAACAGAGGTGTATGGGACTACGAGACCGTGATGTACGAACAATATTGAATCAAGGCTATATATGATATCAATACTGTGTATGAAATTAGTAGCGTGGGAAACGTTTGACACAAGAAATTTGTATTATTACATTGATTATTGTATGATCACTATTAAAATATTGTATGATTTATAATTTATATTATAGGTAACATTGATCACAAAAATGAATGACTGCTATGAAAAACCTTATATGATATAGTTGTTGCCCGCAGCTTTGCCCGCGTTAACTTATATTTATAGACGTATACGGGTTGATGATGTTTATTTTTATAGCCTAAGTAACTCCTCGTAACATCCGCTATTTGTCAGTGAAAGTCCCGTGAAAATCAGCCCAGCCGTTTTAGAGATTAGCCGGAACAAACAGACAGACAGCAGACAAAAATTGTAAAAAATACTATTTTGGTATTTCTACCGTGCATTTAATAAAAAGCGGTTATTTTAATATTACAAACAGACACTCCAATTTTAAATAATCTGTCTAGATATTGTCTTTGAAAATATTATGTTAATCATAAGTGTTATGATTACTATACAATCGAGGTATTTAGTATATTCAAAGCTTGTAATATAGTCAAAGGTGAACATACACAAAGGCTTTGTAGACTAAGAAGATACTATATAAAAGAATTTATGCTAAAAGAAAGTAATTTAAATTTGTCCATATTCTCCGTCCATCACGTAGAGACAAGTGTCATATATTAGATTTCAACGAAGTAATGCCTAAATTAATGAAAAAAATCAATTTTTATATGCTGATGATCATAATTAAAATCATAATTAAAATTTTAGTGAATATTTTAAGATTTTTTTTAATTCTAAAATTATTATAAAGTTTTGTGAATAAAGTTTTAAATCAAAGCATTTGAAATGTAAAGAAACGCTAAAAATATTAAATTATATTTAAAAAGTATCATGTGTATAACGTTTAATAGTTATTATCACTTTTATAAAAATATTTTTTAATAAAACAATTATTATTATTTCAATAATTAGTAAAAAAAATTACCAGTTTACACAAAGAAAACCTTCAGGAATAAACCCGCTGATCAGATTTCGATGAAATTCTTCAAAAGACTAACTAACAGGTTCCTGAAGAATATGACGATCAAAATAATCATCTATATCTTAATTGACACTAGTTAATCTGAGATGTGATGACAATCTTCGTGCAACAGAGCTCATACTTGCATGCAAGGATCGGTCCAGCCTTCATTTAAGAAATTGGATTACACCCATGATGATGATGATGATGATGATGATGATGATGATGATGACGATGGTGATGATGATGATGACGATGGTGATGATGATGATAATGATCATAATGATGATGATGATGGAGTGTAATAAATAAACGCATATACCATAAACGGCGAGCATACGCAAGTGGTCAGTTTTTGTGAGGTTTCACTGGGCTAGCGGCTGCGGCGGGCGGCGGGGGGCGGGCGGCACGCTCCACTAGACGTACGGCATGTCGATTCGTCCATGGACTCAGTCGTTTTTGTCGTAGCCCAGTGCACACACTTTACACTTCTTTACAATGATCTAGATGTTCCTAGATTATTAGTGCCTAGGAGCTTAGACTCGACAGTTTGTCGTCGGCCAGCGCACACTCTCTTACACCTAGAGCACCTAGGACTAATAAAAAAAGTGCTTGCATACAAAGTACACATGTCAGAAGTGAAACTTATTAGGAAAACTATTTTTTAAATCTCGTTTATATTTATACTAATCTAAAGCTTTAAATTTCCGAGTTTCGTTTGCTCCCTACCCTCACTCCATGGCTATGTTCTTCGTGCTACGTTTGCCTTTTCTCACTCTCTCTCAATCGGTCTCAATCTCTCTCTCTCTTCTTGGACAAAACGTTGCACATTTTCGTGACTTTTCATCCGTAAAAAAAAAATGTACTCTCATCCGCAAAGAAGTTACACTCCAACAATGTTTCTTTGAATGTATTTTTAACAATAAGTTAGTGTTATTTAACACTTTGCAGTTTGAATCAGATAGAAACACTACAACTTGAGAATCTAATGACTTAAATTGATTTGAGTATAAAAGCTAAACAGTTAATGGTACTTGTACAAATCGCCTTATAAAATGACCACTGGACTAATAAAACGTGATAATTATAAGTATTGGTATTTAATTTGCAAAAATGGACTAATATAATTCTTAAAAAAGTACTATCAAATATACGGTTTTATAACCCTGAAATCCGCTCTGTTGGACCTAAGGTTTCCATCATAATCAAAGAAACAAAATAATTGGCCAAATCCTAGTCTACTTTAGTAATAGTACAAGACTACTAGTAACTCTAGTAGGAGCGCGCGCACGGCCTTACAGCGTGACGTGCCGTCGCGAAGCACTTTGCGCCTCAACAACTCTTTCATCGTCACTATTGACAGGTGAAAACTGCTGTGACCAATGTGACGTGTGACACGTGACGCGTGTGACACTCACGTGTGACGCCTGTGACAAAACCAACGATACATGACCCCGTATTGGTCCTCGCCATACAAGGAATCATGACCAGTATTTTACTACCAAAGATGTCGACGGTTTTTTATCGTTTTTGACCATCTACCCATCCTCTGTTTATAACGTTAGCTGTCGCCCGCGGCTTCACCTGCGTGTGGATCTTTATTAGTCGTTTACGGACTCGCAATGATTATTCAAATTTTATACCTCCTTGGTAAAAATCAAAATCTGATCAGCGTGAAAACCTAACAGAAACAATAATTAGTATAGTTTTATTATATTACGGTAATGTCGTCTTTAATAATATTATAATTACACTTAGACATGAACCGTGAGAACCGTGGTAAGTGTAATAATTTGTGAAAATAAGAAATAAAAATATAAAACATATAATATAGCAGAACCATCGCCCTAAAAACAAACAAAACTCTATAGTTTTAAGTTTAGATTTTTCTCTATTAATATAATACATCAACTTCTTGTCTGAAGAATGAATAATTAAATAATATATGGAAATATGAACCTACTCTGTTACCTTTTGGCTTTATAAACGAACTAAATAATTATTTTTATACACATACATATTTTGTAAAAACTAGCTATAAAGATGAAAGACTTATTTCTTTGTTTGTTCGTAAACTAATAAACTATGAAACTACTCAACCGATTATAATAATTAATTTATCCAAAAGCATAACAAGCTATACGCGAAGCCATGAAACACGGCTAGTTTATTATATTTATATATACGATCATCTTCATAATACAAAATTATCTATCTTATATCTATCTAAACAATCTCCATAATACAAAATATCCCAGCCATAAAGAAACAATGACCTCAAAACTAAAACGCTCAGAACAAAACTATTTTTATCAAATTAGTTTTCATTGTTTTAACAATTTACAACGTGATACAAGTTGTATTATATTATGCTGTATAATAACTTACACTCTACATAATATCATTTTATGCTAAAACCTTATCAAAACATGCTCGTCCACTGCCGGATTTAGGACTATTCCAACGAACACCGAGACGTAAGGAGTACTACAGTTACTGCACAGTGGTCGTCATCCTATCTGGTTGTTTATTTTTTTATGTTAGTTGGATAGGCAAACTGGCAAACGTACCACCTGATGGTAAGTGGTCGACGTCGCCCATGAACATTATAATAATACATAATAACTAATATACCTGGAACGAGTGCAGGCAACTCATTTATGTGTTGCCTATCCTGAGACATAAGATGTTAAGTCTCGGTGCCAGTAATTACACTGCCTGTCTTGCCCTTCTCTTCGAAACACAGCGAAGCTGTTTCACGGGTTGTCTAGTTGGTCTTTCCATAGCCTCTCCAAAACCCTAACAACCCATCGGCCATCAATGTATACTATACTAGCAACGCCCCGCGGTTTCTTCCCCGTGGGAGTACGGGAACAAAATTATAGCATAAGTGCTATTCTAATGTATAAGTTAGGTTATTGAAAAAATCCATTCAGTAGTTTTTGTGTAAAAGACTAAAAAACATTCACGTTTATAACATTGGTAGGAAGTCCTGGACTTTAAAGAAAAACCTATATTCAGTGTGATTTAGAGATCATATCATCATCTCGAGAAAGGTATTCCGTAGCATGCATCAGTGCAGGTGCAATAGAGAACTACACGTCCAAAACTAAATCGTGCGCACTTGTTAAAATGTTTACTTCCCCGCTAACCAAACGAAACAGCCAGAAAAATCGGAAATTGAACCTAAGCCTCCGTTAGTTTGTTCGGAAAATACTTCTTTTTATTTTTGATGTTTTTCTCGCGATGTTTCTCATAATATAACTCATAGAATATTATTAGTGTTTTATTTAATAAAATATTTTCTTGGAAATCATCATTAATTATTGTATATATTTATACTGCGGCGAGAATCGTCTGTGTGAGTTTTATTTTATATTTCATTTGATTTATTTTAAGATACGAGTGATGTGCTAAGAACAATATAGTGAACGATACTTTAATATAAAATTTGATCTCATGCTGTGTTGCTGTTCAAGATCAAGGGTTATTATACTTATGGTTCACGTTATTAATTTTATTCCCATAATAGGTCAGGCCCAAGATCCCCTTACGATATTTTCCTTCACCAGCAAACGACATTTTGATTAAAAAAATTATCAATAATGTATGCTGTAGAAGACTAAACTGAAATATAAAAAAAAAACATTACAATGATCATGACTTTAAAAATTATTTTTCTTGGTTTCAAGTATTTAAAAAATCATCGTAAATCACATAAAAATATTTATGATATTTATACAATACTAGCTATTGACCGCAGCTTCGCCCGCGTTACTCAATTCCTATTAGTCACAACGTGATTTTATATAGCTTAAAACCTTCCTCGATAAATGGCCTATCTAACACTGAAAGAATTTTTCAAATCGGAACAGTAGTTCCTGAGATTAGCGCGTTCAAACAAACAAACTCTGCAGTCTGCAGTGATGTAAAACAGGTATTTCCCATAAATTTTATTCAATATCACTGCTTTATCAGAATTTATTTATCATAAATACTTCATTGATTACACTGCTATTTAAAAAAATATTTTTTTTTTATTTTAAAACTATATGACTAACCTAGAACCCCCAAGTCCTAAAACAAACATGTAAGGTGACTTTATAATCCGTCTAAACGTTAAATAAATTATGTTAATATGATTGGTTAAAATATAGTCATACATTATTAATAACTGTGTTGACAAACATTGTATATTCACATCATCATATCACCGGAGAATAACTTATTTTAAGGCTATTTCGTAAACATACTCTATAGTTTTGCTCTAAGCCCATAATACATATTCAAATATAAATGATACAATAATAAAGTAGTATGTTTGAATGCGCTTATCTCCCGAACTAAAAGTTAGAAAAAACGTCTTTAATTGCACAATTATTTCAGATGTAAAATATTTTCAATTTTAGGGTGCGTGAAACCGACGGAAAAGCGAGTTCAGTACAAAATGAAACGCCATACAATTGGCCGTGCTATATATCTAGTCTAGATATCTAGCTGGCAGCTTCGTCTGACAGAGACGGATATATTTCAGACATTCCCACTTTACGTACAGCCGGTAGCAGCGGACAAGGACAGCAACAGTCACATCAGAGTTTAGGGCCTTGTTACCTTCATACTAAATTTTCCATGTAAAGTTTTTTGGTAAATATAACGAGATATTACGAGTTAATTAGTACTAATAAACCTGTTTAACAGACTGTCCTTCATTATAACTAGCGTTTTTGTTTAACTTTGTACAGTAAAAAATATAATAATTTTACTTCCTAAGTTCTAATTAGACATCTTCATTTTCAATGTGGCCTGGGAAAGCAATATTTAATAACATCCTAAATCACTAAGATTTTACTTTTTATTACTAAAAAGCTTTAATTATTACGTTTCATATTTAATTAATATTCAAATATGAGTGCGTAATTAAATTATTGTTACATAACTGCTTCTAGCTATAAATAGCTGAGAGTTTATGGGTTCGATTTATGAGTCAGAAAACAGTATGGTGGAAAAAAGATAGTCAATTTTAGCTTTTGTGTTTGTTCAAATTATAACAGTGGAAACATTCCGCCGCCTCCTTGCTTAAACATTTAAAAAGTAAAAAAAATATATCGAAATAATTTAAAACATTTTTTCAAAGAATATAATTATTCATTGATAATGTAACTATGTATGTTCGTAAATCCATGTTTGTTTTGTGTCAGTGAAAAGGTGTTCCATAATTTTATAGTAAAAGTTATCCGTTTCATATTAGTGCCACCTCCGAATGTCAAAAATATTGCTGAAATCGATTTCTATGAACATATTATGTTTTATAGTTTCAAACCTAATACGAATATAAATATAGTAGAAACATTATTAAAACATCAATTAAAATGTTTTCATTCTAAATATATTTGACCATATATAGAGTATAATATAATGAATATCAATAATTATTAGACTAAACTGAATTTGGCTAAACTAAGTTTCAAATTAAATGTGTAGTTATTTGTATAAATCAAGTTTCCATCGCAGGCTCGCCACAGGTAGCGGCGCGCTCCGTAAATATTTTATGATTGATTTGTACCTAACCGTAATTTATCCCACATTTATTATTTGTTAATATATTATTGTATTGAGAAATGTTTAAATGTTGAGAAACTTCAATTGATCAGTATTCTCTAAATCTAAATAAACTTTAAGATTTAAATAGAAATCTGAAATTAAAATATAAAAATTTAAAGATTTGACGATAGTTATCAAATGTGTAAGCATATTACTGTCTTAAGAGATTTTACAATCTAGAGAATTTTCTATTCATCTAAAATCAACAAATTATATGATGAAGTTGTAACAGGTATACTTATATTTTACGATAGTAGAATAAAACACGTTATTTTTAGTTTTAGTGTCCTTTAAAAGTTAATCATTCAAAGAATAATTTTTGGAACATATTATGATAATCATCGTAGAGTTTTAAATATTTTTTAAATATGTGTACGAATATTTAAAATTAAATGAGGTGTTACTTTGGTGTCACAGTAGATAATGCTTTGTAGCAAGTAATAAGAAATTAGAATAATTAATGATGTCATACAGTAAGATGCTAAACGGTTTCAAATTGTTTATATCTTTGTATCTAATAAACCCGCATTACAATGATATCTTTAAATCAATAAAAATGTAAAACACCTACAAATTATTCAGTGTTAACAATTAAAATGAAAAAACAATAGACAATCAACATTTCAAAAACTATACAAATAACGGACACTAATGAAAATTGATTTATTAGATCTTTATTAATGAAATCGGGTTAGAATTTTGAATAATATTTTAGGCATGTATTATAAATGTAAGATTAAATTAAAGATTTTAAGAATCCCAAATGTTACATATAGTCTATTGATGTGAAGAATTAGATTGAATAAAAATATTGGAGGCAATATTGATATAAAATGATTTTGTCACTAGTAAAAAAGTAGTGGTAGTGACAAAACTGCACTCAATGGCATTTCAAATCATCACTATTAAATAAAGCTCAATGATTATGAACTTCAATTTTAAAAGCTTTTTAAACTTTCAAACAAAAAGTTAATCATTTAAATATGTAAAATGATTATAGTGACAACTAGATAAGGCAAAAGTAGTTATAGCTTCAGTAAGATAAATTAGGAGCTCATTACAGGCGTAAGAGGTAATCTTAATCAGAAATCTGGTCCACCAGTTATGCAAGGAACAAGTACCAACCTGCCGCTGACACACAGACACACAAACAGTCAGTGATCATAAATAAATCATTAACCAAAGCGTGCAAATGTTATACACATAGTTAATATTTTTTTGGGGTCCGGGTCCTACCTGCGACCCACAAAAAACGTGGACCTCGTGGATCTCATTGACCTGGGTCAAAGAATAATACGACCGTATAAAATATTTACTCTGGTTTATTTAAATACTTAGATAATAATATAAAACATTTTAAGTCTAATTATTCATTATTTACCCACGAGAGGCGTCACTACCGCTGCCGTCTGTTATTACCTATTATATTATATTCTATACAGTTATATACATATCAACTTGTCAACTTCGTTGAGAATAACGAATTTATTACATTTACAACAGGACCGGCCGCGCCCCCCTCCGCCCGCGCGCACCTCTTCTTACCCCCCGGCCGGGACAACACAACACAACATTAACAACACAAGTATCAATCACTTTTGATAAAAATAATGTGAAACATTTTTACAGGGACGAAGGCCGGGCGGCCGGGCGGCCGGGGCGCGCTCGATACTAATATTCGCACTTCATAGTTTTTGTAAATTTTGCATAGAATCTAATACATTGACGATACATAATATAAAAAAAATATCTTTTAAACAAAATTAAGTACCGGACTTGGCCACAATTACACATAAAAGAAAAAACAACAAAACATTAATAAACAGGAATAAAACCATTTTGGCATCGTGTCTGCTTAATTTTAATAAATTACGGAAGCCGGGGCCGGTGCGGTGCGACGCGACGCGACGCGACACGAGTCGCGCGAGCGCCGCGCCACACGGCGCCGCTTCGCTTCGTCGAGTACTTAAAACAAAAATTGCACCTATTGACTCAATCCTATTTCCTTTACGAAACGAAGCTCCGACCCGATTCGTATTTCTCTTTCGACCTCGTCTCTAACCATAAATTTACAGTAGCGTTGACGGTTTTAATTCAATCCACACCACGACGTCTCTCTACGACAGTAGGCGCGTATCGACATCGTAAATTTATAATATAATCTATAAATAAATTCGATGAAATCGTCTCTCGCGTATCCGCGGCGGCCCTCGCCGGTCGCGCGCGCGCGTACTTACCGTCGGCGAGTCACCGCGCCGCTGACGTCGACACTCACTAGACATCACTGAGGGCCCGCGCCAACTCAATACAACAACTCAAACTCAGCATCGCTCACTATGTACAGCGCGCCGGCACGTCCAGGCCGGGCGCGCGGCTGCACCTTGGTACAGGCTCCCGCGGGCGGCTAGTGCGGCTCCGCGTAGTAGGGCCGCGGCGGCGCCCACGGGGCGAACTGTTAGTGCGCGGCCAGCGTGTGCGCTCCTTGCAGCGCGTGCTGCGCGTGCTGCGAGTGCGGCGCATGCTGCGAGTGCGGCGCGTGTGGCGCGTGCGGCGGAGACAGCGCCGGCGAGTGCGCGTGCAGCGGCGGCGATCCATGCACGTCGTGGCCATAGTGCCCATGGCCCATGCCGTCCAGCATCTCACCCCCGAGTGTGTTGGGTGGCGTCATCCTCTTCTCCTTCTGGCGCCGGTTGCAGAACCACACGCGCACCACCTCCTTCTCTAGCTGCAGGCTGTCCGCCAGCGACGTGATCTCTTGCGCGGAGGGCTTCGGCTGCTTGTGGAAGTGCTGCTCGAGCGCTCCCTTCACGGACACCTCGATAGACGTGCGCTTCTTGCGCTTCCTGCCTTGTGCAGCGATCTTGTCGATGCTCGTCGGACTGCCTGTCGTCGAGTCCGCCTCCTCGAGCCATTTTTGGAGCAGCGGTTTCAGTTTACACATGTTCTTAAAGCTGAGCTGCAGCGCCTCGAACCGACATATGGTGGTCTGCGAGAACACATTTCCGTAGAGCGTGCCGAGCGCCAGGCCGACGTCGGCCTGCGTAAAGCCGAGCTTTATACGGCGTTGCTTGAACTGTTTGGCGAATGCCTCCAGGTCATCGCTGGTGGGCGTGTCCTCCTCGGGCTGGTCGCGCTCGAGCGCATGATGGTGGTGTAGTGGGTGCGGTGAGGGCTGCACGTCCCGCAGCATGTGGTGCTGGTGCATAGGCATGGGGTAGCCACCGTGCAGCGCGACGGGCGAGCCGGCGCCGTAGTGCGCGGACACGACTGGCGCGTGCCAGCCGTGGCCCTGCAGGTGACGGTGGTCGTGCGGCGGCGCGGGCGGCTTGACGTCGGGCTGGTGCGCGTGCGCGTGGTGCTGATGCACGGCCCACGGGTCGGCCGGCGGTAGCGAGGCCCAGGGGTTGCCGAGCACGGGCGCGCCGGGGGAGGGCGAGCCTCCCGCGTGCAGGTGGTGCTGGTATTTCATGTCGGCGGGCTCCGCGCTGCGCGGCGATGCGGCATGATACCCGCCTATGCTGCCGAGATCCAGCTCTCCCGGCATGTACGTGGTCGCCGCCATGGCGCCGTACCTCAGATCCACGGTGGACGGCGTCTTGCCGGCTCGAAGGCTCTCGAGCCTTCAACTGGCACACTTGGTCGCGAAAAAAGCGCGTCAATCGCGCGGCGCTGCGGCAGCGGCGGGAGCCACCTCACATCACCGGATTCGACAGCGAGCGACATGCGCGTGCGTGCGCGACGGCAGCACGGTGCGGACTGGGCCCGGAGCGCTGTCGGCGCGCCGCGCGCCGGCGCCGGAGAGGGGCGGCCCCGCCCAGCGCCACCCGCCCGCCACCGCCCCGCCCCGCCCGGCGCGCGCCCCCCGCCGCCCGCCCCGCGCCCCGCACGCCCCGCGCACCCACGGCACCACCTCACTATTTACAAACATCACAGCTCGCGCCAGCACTTTTCTCGCGGCGACTCTACCGCCGCTCTACCACCAGTACCACGAGTATGCACGATGTTATCAGACAACATGTTCTTATTGAACTTTAACTTAGACGGATCGCCTCAGCCGCGCCCGGGCGGGGCGAGCTGCATCGCTCGCATCGGCAGCGCCGCCGGTATCACTGACACAGTTGTCTGTAGTACTGCTAACATACAACGTACCGACAAGTTTGTCTTCTAATAATTAGACACTCATTATACATGTATTGTAAATAATACAATGATACCGTTGTAATACCGATTATGTTGATGATTAAAGCAAAAACAAACAAAATAATCTGTAATTCAATTACATATAAAAATGTATGTGAAGCTAATTATTGTCCGGTGAAACAATTCTTATTTCACCTTATTGTTAGATTGTTAACATTCATTTCGTATGAATTTGTAAAAAAATCGTGAATCATATTAATTGCAAAGGGCCATTTATTACTGAGAGTGTAAAATAAACTTGAAAATATTTTTATTGAGTTTCCTCCGAGTTTTTATTGTTTATATCGTCAACATTGTAGTGGTGAACAACTGCTCTTTATTGTATATTTTCTGAGATCTTGTCTCAGCGAAACACAAGCCAGAGAAACTTCAACATCGAAACGATCGGTATTGGTGTCACATTCTAATTAAATCAGAGATGCGATTTGTTTAAATAAAATATTATGCATATGAAAATATTTTGTGAATGTTGAAATTCAAAAGTAGAGTATGTGTGTTGAGACCGTGTTTGGTAGAGCCGCCGCCCGCCTCGTGCTGTGATCGTGTGTGTGCAAATCTGTCGCGAGATTCCCGCCGCAATGAAACAGTATCCACCACGTTTTAGACAATTAACATATTTATACAGACAGACGCGCGCCGTTATATATACGGGGCGAATTCAATCTTTTAATCACCTTCTTATATGATTTTTTACTACCGCTTTATATGGTTTTTAATATGATTAGATTTTTATAATTAAATAAGATCCCTTTTTGTAATATTACCTACACAATATTACAAGAGACGTAGAAAAGGTAACTATTATTTTTGTAATTAAAGTAATAAAGTTTACTTAGAAAATGAAAAAAAAATTTAATTTTTTCCGCGAACCACAAACGTGTAATTTATTCACATGTAACATTGGCGGAACGAAAATATTAAACATTTTAAATAATTGTTTTATTATCTGTACGTACAAAGATATAAGAAAAAATTATTATTAAATACGTACCTACCTACTGATTTTTTACAACAATTTTGTATAATATAAGGTCATTTGAATAACAAAAAAATATTTAATTCTTATACTAAAATTATAATATTTGTGGAAAAGATTTGTTTTTTTTTAATTTAACGACGGGTTTCAAACATGGGAGGACAACAAAAAATATTATTTTTAACCGATTTCAAAAAGGAGGAGGTTCTCAATTATTCGGAATCTTTTTTAGCTTTAAAATTTTTAATAGAATTACTTTCATTATTATCTTATTCTCAATACGAATTTTGTTTTATTAATAAACGTATGATAAAAGTCGATTACCAGAGACGGGACTTATATTATCTTAGTTCAAATGCTGACTAAGAGTTTAGTGACTGGAGATTTTAAGGGATTATAAGGATAAAAATAAATTAGTAATTAACCTCTACCTGTATAAACGAGTAAGTTATTTTACATTACTCAGGGTATCCCTTGCAAACAAAAAAAAACATAAAATACCATCTTCGAGAATAGAATTTTAACCTAGGTAGAGATATTATGTTCAACCGCCTTAACTTTTCTTCAGAACACTACCGATGCGAACGATTTAGTAAAAGAGTAGGAGGTCAGGGAAACCTATCTTGGAAAAGTATTTTATTTTTCTACATATTATTTTTATGCAATATAATAATAAATGTATCTAATCGTTTATTTTTAGTTAAACAATGGTGTTATTATAAAATATATTTTTTTTATTTATAGTTGGTATGTTAAAGATTTTAAAATGGTTTTCATAATAACTTCTAATAATAATTAAATTCTACGTATGTTTTAATATTATAAGTGTAATAAAATATTTTATTACCTGAAATTAGTCATTTATATTTCTGGTTATACTTATAAAATATTTTAAATTAATTTTTAATTACTTCACTTTATTAAAATAATTACTCATCATAATATCAGGTTACTTAGGAATAAGAAAAGGTGAACGATCTCAATGTTACGTAGAGTCACGAATTATGCTGTAGGTCCCGCCATCTATTGTCGAGTAGACAAATCATTCGTCTTACATTTGCTTCAGGAGCTTTTTTCGTTGAAAACTATTTACGGTGTATTAACTAAAGCAATATTATCTAAATAAAATACTTTTAAATATTAGTAATCTTTTTTGATTTTTTTTATGGTTACTATGTTTAATGAACATAATATTTTTTCGTTTAGTTAAATTTCTAAAAAAAGTCTATTTTAAAAACAATAACAATAAATAAAATAGACTTAAATTTCAATAAACGGTAAAAATAGTTGAGATTATTTAATACCTATTATAATAACATTATACCAAATATAATATATAAAATATGATTGAAGTATATGAGCGCCATCTAGTGTTATCTAGCGGAATCTAGTGATCAGCACTCTGTCTATGTTCTACTAAGAATTGTCTTATTGGGTTTATATCTGAAGTTATCCAGTTTTAATTTATTTTACACGAGCACTGCAATGTTAGAGGACTACAAAATACTAGTAACTACAACAAAAATAATACTGAGAGATAAAAATACAAGCGAGAAGCAAAAATACAAGCTTACTTTCCTTATAAATTATAACAAAAACTGACGTTAAGATACTTACAAATATCTTTTTTTATATTAGTTGGATAGGCCAACTGGCAGACGTACGACCTGTGGTAGGTACCACCATCTTGCTTGTTTCTCTCGTTAAACAGCTTTGCTGTGTTTCGGAGAGAAGGATTTCAACTGTCCTGCCGTTGTTGCCGCAGATTCATCGGTATATTTTGTATACGAAAGAAATATTTTGTCTGTATTCATAACATATGATACGGTAAAATGATTAGAAATGATAAGAAATGTATGCCTATATTATAGAATAGAAGAAAATTTATTTAGGTTGAATACACTGTTACACACTTTAAATTTTAATAACAATTATTATCTAATTACTTATTTTAAGTTTTACATTTAATTATTCTGATATAGGTATCTATACAATCATAACAAAAGTACCAACCAACAAACACAAAATATAATATTATATACCTACAACAACATATATACTTAACATGATTTTACAATAGTAATAATTAAAATACTTACCTAAACTGTAATAAAATGTACAACAGTG
This sequence comes from Helleia helle, assembly GCA_963853865.1. Lineage (NCBI taxonomy): Eukaryota > Metazoa > Arthropoda > Insecta > Lepidoptera > Lycaenidae > Helleia > Helleia helle. The sequence continues at coordinate 1,119,805 of OY971425.1, read as the reverse complement.
TAATACAATTCCTAAAATGGAGACCACTCAGTTGAGTGAGTGTGGGACAAAACACAGTCCTCATTTTATGTTGCCCCTAATATAATGGTGTAAAATCATATAAAGAGGAACAATCGTACCTAAAACTTATTAACAATAAGATTTTTACAACCCCGACGTTTCGGATACTTTACTACTTTACTACCACGGTCACGGGAGGACTGAGGTGTCATCCGTCCTATGATACATCAATATTTTAATTACTCCTCTCTACGCAGAAAGTGCTAACTGCATCTTTAATTTGTGGTATATTATGCTTGATTTTTGATTTAATTATTTTAATAATGGGATCCCAAGCAGGTGGTAAGAGCCAGCCATCTTCTCTATTGAAATTTGGATGTTTTTTAATTTCAATAGCCTCGCGGATCATCCTTGGTTGGAATCGGTGTTCTTTTGCGAGTATCTGTGGTTTATCAAATCTAATATAATGGCGAGCTTTGTCTAGACTATGTTCAAAGATTGCAGACTTAGTGTAGCGACGGTGTTTTAAGTCAGCTATATGTTCTTTAACGCTTTAATTGATCTTTTGGTTTGACCTATATATAACAGAGACCTCGATCAGAATCAAACCGCGATAAAATCCGTAAAAATGAAACATCATTATAATGAGTGAAATTCGCGTAAACATTAGAAAACAATATTGTTAAGAAACATGCGTTTTTACGGATTTTATATAAATACAGCAATAAATTTTATTCATATCAAAGAATATAATATAGAAATAATATTTAAATATATTAAGTACAAGTCGTGTGCTAAAAATTATGAGATTATTTTAAATCGGGATCGAACCTACAGTCTACAAGCCTGTCTCTAGCGACTTTATTGTTTACGTGTAATATAAATTATGAGATTATTTTAAATCGGGATCGAACCTACAGTCTACAAGCCTGTCTCTAGCGACTTTATTGTTTACGTGTAATATAAATTATGAGATTATTTTAAACCGGGATCGAACCTACAGTCTACAAGCCTGTCTCTAGCGACTTTATTGTTTACGTGTAATATAAATTATGAGATTATTTTAAACCGGGATCGAACCTACAGTCTACAAGCCTGTCTCTAGCGACTTTATTGTTTACGTGTAATATAAATTATGAGATTATTTTAAATCGGGATCGAACCTACAGTCTACAAGCCTGTCTCTAGCGACTTTATTGTTTACGTGTAATATAAATTATGAGATTATTTTAAACCGGGATCGAACCTACAGTCTACAAGCCTGTCTCTAGCGACTTTATTGTTTACGTGTAATATAAATTATGAGATTATTTTAAATCGGGATCGAACCTACAGTCTACAAGCCTGTCTCTAGCGACTTTATTGTTTACGTGTAATATAAATTATGAGATTATTTTAAATCGGGATCGAACCTACAGTCTACAAGCCTGTCTCTAGCGACTTTATTGTTTACGTGTAATATAAATTATGAGATTATTTTAAATCGGGATCGAACCTACAGTCTACAAGCCTGTCTCTAGCGACTTTATTGTTTACGTGTAATATAAATTATGAGATTATTTTAAATCGGGATCGAACCTACAGTCTACAAGCCTGTCTCTAGCGACTTTATTGTTTACGTGTAATATAAATTATGAGATTATTTTAAATCGGGATCGAACCTACAGTCTACAAGCCTGTCTCTAGCGACTTTATTGTTTACGTGTAATATAAATTATGAGATTATTTTAAATCGGGATCGAACCTACAGTCTACAAGCCTGTCTCTAGCGACTTTATTGTTTACGTGTAATATAAATTATGAGATTATTTTAAATCGGGATCGAACCTACAGTCTACAAGCCTGTCTCTAGCGACTTTATTGTTTACGTGTAATATAAATTATGAGATTATTTTAAATCGGGATCGAACCTACAGTCTACAAGCCTGTCTCTAGCGACTTTATTGTTTACGTGTAATATAAATTATGAGATTATTTTAAATCGGGATCGAACCTACAGTCTACAAGCCTGTCTCTAGCGACTTTATTGTTTACGTGTAATATAAATTATGAGATTATTTTAAATCGGGATCGAACCTACAGTCTACAAGCCTGTCTCTAGCGACTTTATTGTTTACGTGTAATATAAATTATGAGATTATTTTAAATCGGGATCGAACCTACTGTCTACAAGCCTGTCTCTAGCGACTTTATTGTTTACGTGTAATATAAATTATGAGATTATTTTAAATCGGGATCGAACCTACAGTCTACAAGCCTGTCTCTAGCGACTTTATTGTTTACGTGTAATATAAATTATGAGATTATTTTAAATCGGGATCGAACCTACAGTCTACAAGCCTGTCTCTAGCGACTTTATTGTTTACGTGTAATATAAATTATGAGATTATTTTAAATCGGGATCGAACCTACAGTCTACAAGCCTGTCTCTAGCGACTTTATTGTTTACGTGTAATATAAATTATGAGATTATTTTAAATCGGGATCGAACCTACAGTCTACAAGCCTGTCTCTAGCGACTTTATTGTTTACGTGTAATATAAATTATGAGATTATTTTAAATCGGGATCGAACCTACAGTCTACAAGCCTGTCTCTAGCGACTTTATTGTTTACGTGTAATATAAATTATGAGATTATTTTAAATCGGGATCGAACCTACAGTCTACAAGCCTGTCTCTAGCGACTTTATTGTTTACGTGTAATATAAATTATGAGATTATTTTAAATCGGGATCGAACCTACAGTCTACAAGCCTGTCTCTGGCGACTTTATTGTTTACGTGTAATATAAATTATGAGATTATTTTAAACCGGGATCGAACCTACAGTCTACAAGCCTGTCTCTAGCGACTTTATTGTTTACGTGTAATATAAATTATGAGATTATTTTAAATCGGGATCGAACCTACAGTCTACAAGCCTGTCTCTAGCGACTTTATTGTTTACGTGTAATATAAATTATGAGATTATTTTAAACCGGGATCGAACCTACAGTCTACAAGCCTGTCTCTAGCGACTTTATTGTTTACGTGTAATATAAATTCTCCGTCAATATTTGCACATTAATTAAACAAGTCTTACATTTTTTCCCCGCATTAGTCTAGACTCTAGACTATAATGAGTGATACCTAATACATTGTAATTACAGCCTCGTATAATTATATGTAATGAGATGCATAATCGATACAGTAATTGGTTTTTTTATAATCGATTCTCGGTTATATCACTTAATATCTCTGTGATTTAGAAATAGGTGTCTATCGTCATAATACAGTCTGACTGCAAATACCGTGTTAGGTCTAAGCTATACTTGTCAGTTGTGGGTCTGATGCGATCTTTAATAAGAAACTTTTTACTTTTAAAAGCATAAGTCGGGAATAGCTGACTTAAGCCGCGCCGAGGGTTCCGAAAAATGTGTTTTTATGATATAATATGAACAAAGTAACGGTTTCCAGATTTTTACCTTTACATAAAGTGTGACCTACATTCTTACATGATATCATGATTCTATGTCAGTGGGAAGTACCCTGTAGGTTTTGGTAACGGATGGATCATAATAGTAATAATCATAAGAGGTCCATTTTTTTATTTTGAGGAGAGGAACTCAAAAAAATAGTTATGACGATGATTTTCATCATACATTAACCAAGGCTCTTAACCTTACTTCTTTACCAAAGACTACCGACTCTATATATATTTTGTTGTTTTAATCATTGAATGTATATTATAAACATGATCTAAACCATTATTTGTATTAAAAAATTAGAAAATAAAAACTACGAGTACAGTTTGATATCGTGATATAATGATTTTTTTGAACTTGAACCAAGTGTTCAATGGTCACACCAAATAATATATTTAGGGAGGCAACATTAATATTTTAAAGTTTCTGATTGGTTAATTATCAAATTCAAGAGTTTGAATTTATTGTATTTTTGTTAGAAATAAATTGCATTGATTTTGAAAATAAGAAAAAGAATATTTGAAAAGAATAAATATATATTAAAATTACTAGACTTTTCTGGGCTGAAATTTAAAATAATTTTAAAATCGCCGCGAATATTGGAACTATTTTTAGTCTGTAATGACTTTTTTTAGTCTGTGCTAATAATGTAATGACTTTTTTTAGTCTGTGCTAACATTTCTCAATTTTGAATTCATTTTTGTTATTACGTAGTATTCCCTAGTTTGTGTTTTTAATTATTTAATCTTGAATGTGCTCTAGTTGTTTTATTTTCTTATTCACTCATGTTTTAAAAAACCATTGTGAGTTGTGACTATGATAACGTAAGAAACTACATGAAGACAGTTTTCTATACGGAAATTAATACAATGCCAATTACATAAAAATCAAAATTGTGATTTCATATGCAGTTTGGTTAGTAATTTTTTCACATACATTAGTGGTGCAAAGATATAAACAATATATTAAGTGGACGCAGAAAAGACACATTGATAGTGATACAGTAAAAATTTACCTAGTCAATATTTTAATAATAGACGAAAAAATAAAATAATAATTAGTACATACCTACACATTGTTTTATTTAAAATCCTACATAATAACTTCACGTCAATTTTAGCTATAGGGATACTTATTTGTCTTGCAAATCATTGCAACGGAATAAAGTATTATTCCCATTTTTTTTCATCATTAGCTAAAATTGTTTAAATATCTTATAATATTGCATATATAATGGTCGTGTGATTGACTTTTAGTGCTGTAATATCGTGTTAGATGGCGTTGGCGGCATTATTTTAAGATACGCTGTGTAATGTATTCCATCTCATTCTTTTACTAGTTCAATCATACAGATTTATATGTTTGTCTCTTTCTACGTAACGCCTCAACTTTTGTGTTACACTTGATTTTACTCCTCATAAAATTTCCGTACCGGGCCGTATAACTCAAATCGTTTCTTAAGGAGTAAACTCCAAAAATATATGATAGTAAAACATAAAGTATTAAAATAACATTTAAAGGTCTTCATTAAATTCAGTATAGATTGATTCTATATTCCTTCATTCATAATATCTCAAAACGTATTCCTATTAAATATATATGTCGAATAAAAATTCCGCTCCGCCCAAGGGCACCATAAGAGTTTTAATTTCCCTCCGCAATATTTCCGATAAGGATGATTTTCAATTTGCGCGCGCGCGGCGAATCGATCCGTTACGCGCCGACACCACACCGACATGACGACACACACCGACAAATACACCGACATCACACTGACAGAAGTCCGGAATAAAACCAACATAACACCAACAATATGCCGCCAAACTGCCGACACTTAAACAACACCGACAAGACACACCCAAGCTATTTAGGATGTCTGCTAATACCGTACTACGATTGTCTATTCCATGTTATACTTCCTATCTTACGCGAAAAGAAACTTACGGCTTAAAGCAAGTCATTGCCTTATATTTTAAGGATAGAAGAAAATATTATTGATGATACCTTATAAGTGATTGGACAAATCAAGATGTAATAAAAAACGCTTTACCCTCTTTATATTTGGAAAAAGTTGTAAGCTTTAAACTTTCTTCAAGTTTTTAATTAGGATCGGAATAGGTTGGCATTGCCTACTTAGGTTTCACAAACGTACTTGTGTTACACAAACACCTAAGTAGTGTGTTCACACAAAAAACCAATGTATCGGTTGTATTATATCGATATGCCGACCGGAGCTGCGTAAGGTGATAAATGTTCACTTTATTTAACTACAGCTCAAAAGGGCCAACCTTTAATTATATCATGTTCATAATTTCACAGAGCCTTTACCTTTAGAAGTTACTATTATAATATTACTTTGGATTTTACTGACACTTCACACTCATATACTCGTAGTTTAATTTGTTACACAAACTAAATATTCCTTATAATTAACTAATTGACAAATCTCTGTCTTTACCTGAACATGTTGGTTTTTTTGTGGTGAGGCCTTTTATGTAGTTCAATATGAACGAGCAGACTTAAGGATCCTCAAGACCCCGTGTTTGCATTTCAGGTCATCATTATCATCATCATCAGCCTTAACCCTCTACTGCTGAACATAGACCTCCCTCAATGAACGCCAAGATGACCGATCCTTCGCATCCAACACGGACCGGAGATAGCACGGAGATCCTCACGAAATTTAAAATGCTTTGTAATAATATTGTTTCATACATAGCTGATGGCGATCAAAGGGTTCGATAATTATATTAGTACCTATTAATATATTTTTTTTACATTTAGAAACAGACTTATTGTTTTCTAATGTTTACGCGAACGGAGTCCTCCCGTGACCATGGTTGCTGTAAAGTATCCGAAACTTCGGGCTTGTAAAAATCTTAATAAACCGCGATGAAATCCGTGAAATTGTTTCATTATAATCACAGACTTTATTATTCCTGATGGGATATTTTTTACTCGCGTATTAGAATATACAGCGCATGAATGTGTTAACTAGGTTAGTGTGTAAACTTGTTTGAGTTCATGGGCGTCGTTGACCATCACGTGGTTCGTCTGCTAGGTTTCCTATCCAACTATGATAAAATATATTAGTACTTAGTAGACTTAGATACTAATGTACCATTATCAATATGACATGGATGTTGTTTTGTGATTTTTACGCGAATTTCAATCATTTTAATTTTTTTTTTCGCAGGGAAATGCTTTTTACACATGTAGCCAGGATCTTGAGTAGATCCTAACCCTATATGGGACTCGCACCTGGGAGTGCCCTACCCGTAAACTAAAACCACTGCGAGCGCCTTCAGCCGCATTTTGAGGTCTCGGATCTGCATTCAACAGGATTGCCTCAGGGACAGGCTGGCCCCGGCGAAGGCCACACTACTCCTCGTAAGGGGGGACTGCCCGACCGCTACTAAACAGTCCTCCCGTGGTTGTTGCAAAGTATCCGAAACGTTGGGCTTGTAAAAATTTTAATTAACCGCGATGCAATCTCTAAAAGTCTATATCATTATAATGATATTGATTATGTTTTTATACGATACTGTAACTGACTACCACTTCATACGGTGGGTCGCCAGTTCGAATCCTACTGAGGACAAATACATGACAAGTAAATCTTTATAAGCGTATTGGATGTGTAAATGTGTTTTTCTTTTCATTGTGTAGTAGGCTCCTGATACACAAGCTTATGATTTCATCACAGGAGGTTATCCTGGTGTTGATGTTTATCAATTATCATTTTATATTATTCCTAAGAGGTAGTGCCATGCTGCTTTGCAGCCGAAATGGGCCGGTAAGACCGGGGCGGAACCTCTCGCTCATATAACACCGGCGTCAAGTGACAGCTATGCTGTCGCATTTCGTGCGGTTTGTGAGTTTCCGGTGGCCCATTGGAGGAAAAGGAGGGCAACGCATCAGCATAACTTTTTGTTGTGGATATCTATGGGCGTCGGTAGTCACCATAAGGCTCCGACTGCTCAGTTGCCTCATGACGTAAAAATAAACTTTTTTTTAAAATTGTTGTTGTTACACATAATACTGGTTCCGTTGTTATATTACAATACCTACGAGGTTTTTCAACCCGTGATTAAGGCCTATGGAACTGCCAAATAATCGAGGCCTGTGGATGGAGATGATGATGATGATGACATCAAGTATGCTATGACATAGCAAATTGACTATGACATTATTATCACAGCAAAAGCGACTCCTCGAAAAAAGTCGAGGAAGCGTTCAGTGCTAAATATCAACGCTATAAATACCTCTGACGCCAGCGCCATCACTTACGCCACCCGACCACACCCAATTATTAAATAAATTCCTTATAAGTAGCCGAATGTATTTTAATTAAACCAAGTTATTTATCCGTACATGTTCTTATAATGGGTTTAAGAAGCTGCGGAGCTTCATCTGTGGCTACTGTGTATCGCTGCAGCTCTTGTGCATGCTCTCTTAATAAAAACCTCATCAACGAATTTAAACCTTAGCACCGCGAAGTGGGGTTTGTTGTAGGATGGTGTATGGTAGTGTTGAGCCGTTCTGGTGCTGGGACACTAGTGGTTAGGAGCCCAGTTTGTACCAGCGGCATAATTAGTGGGCGTGGTTGAAATAGTCCGCAATAACCAAGCGCGTGCGACTCTTGTAATTGATTATTTTGCTTTTTATGCAGCACTTCTCGAAATGTGACGAAGACTTAAAAAAAATGAGTTAGAATTCGTAGCCTTGTGATTGTAATTTTTAATGCACAAGGCAATCCTGAACAAAACGTTGATAATGGCGAAATATAGCTAGCTCCTCGAATTAAACGAGGTAAATATCCCGTTTAAGCCGACCCAGTAGTTTAAAACTTTAAATCATTATATTGGGTACCTGCTATACCTATTTTGGGTAATAATGAAATTAAATATAATGATGACATATTTAAGAGCAGCAAAACTTATCTTCTCCTGCCATTACTTCCTTACTTCTCCTGTGTTGTCTCCTCGAAATCAGGCGAGGGGCTATTTTTTTTCTATTTTAGTTGGATAGGCAAACTGACAAACGTGCCACCTGGAACGAGTCCAGGCAATTGATTTATGTGTTGCCTATCCTGAGACATAAGATGTTAAGTCTCGGTGCCAGTAATTACTCTGCCTATCTTTCCTTCCCTCCGAAACACAGCAAAGCTGTTTCACGGGAGAAACAAGCAAGATTTATTTAATTAGACCTTAGTTCACCAATGTAAGGTAATGCAGTTTTCCTCTCTAGGCCTTTCTTCTAGGAAAAGTAAGGAGATACTTGGAGAAAATTGATGACTATTGATTCGCCAAAGTATTTCTATGGTAAGCCCTTACCAAATAGCAATTTCTTTTTATGTCATAAGGAGGCAACCGAGCAGTCGGCGCCTTATAGTGACTACCGATGCCCATAGCCATCCTCACAACCAAAATTTGTGCAGAGGCGTTGCCTTCCTTTTCAGCATAGATAGATATAGACAGCATAGCTGTCACTTGATGCCGATGTTATGTGAGCGAGAGGTACCAACCAGTCGTGCCGGCCTAATTCGGCTGTAAAGCAGCTTGGCACTACCTCTTACTTTTTTATTGAAAGCAGGCATGCAATATGTAAATTCTTAGTGATAAGCCCTGCTTCGAGCATTTCATGGCAAGTGTTCCTTTTTAGGGTTCCGTAGCCAAATGGCAAAAACGGAACCCTTATAAATTCGTCATGTCTGTTTGTCTGTCCGTCCGTATGTCACAGCCACTTTTTTCCGAAACTATAAGAACTATACTATTGAAACTTTGTAAATAGATGTATTCTGTGAACCTATAGAAATAAATACAATAAATTTTGGGGCCCCCATACTTAAAACTGAAACTCAAAAATTTTTCTTCTCATCAAACACATACATGTGGTGTATCTATGGATAGGTCTTTAAAAATGATATTGAGGTTTCTAATCCCCTTTTTTTCTAAACTGAAGAGTTTGCGCGAGAGACACTTCCAAAGTGGTAAAATGTGTATCCCCCCCCCCCCCCCGCCTGTAACTTCTAAAATAAGAGAATGATAAAACTAAAAAAAATATATGATGTACCATGAAATCTTCCACCGAAAATTGGTTTGAACGAGATCTGTAAGTAGTTTTTTTATACGTCATAAATCGTAAACCGCCATTTACCTTCATGCAATCAACTCAAATATATAAAAAAACATTTAATTCCATAAACATAAACCATATTTTTGTTAAAGTGTCTAATGTTGTATAACATAATGGTACGGAACCCTTAGTGCGCGAGTCCGACTAGCACTTGGGCGGTTTTGTTGTTTTGTTATTGTATGTTAGTTGGATGGCGACCTGGCAGACGTGATGGTCACTGACCCACGTCACCCATGAACTTGTTACTAGCTCAGGCCACTTATTCAGGTGTTGCCTTGAGATTTAACATGGTCCTCGCATTACACATATTTTTTTGACAACTGTCAGAGCTAAATCTCGCTAAAGACTCCAAGATCAATTATTAAATATAATATACTAATATTAGAATTATAAATTTAAATTTTAAATTACTAATACTAGTGTTAGATACCCCATTTATCGAGGAAGGCTATAAGCTATAAAAAAATTACGCTGTGACTAATAGGAGTTAAGTAAGTTATCGCGGGTGAATCTGCGGGCAACAGCTAGTACCAAATATGGACAATTTTTTTATCATAAATAACATCAATAATATTATTTTTAGATTGGTTGTTAGTGTTGCCCGTGAACATAACGAGTTCACCTGGTGACACCATTCACGCGTGGCCTGTCCCGGGACGTAAGACGGTAAGTCATGGAAGCAATAAACGGATGGTGGTACCATGCAGACGGGGGCAGCCCTGCCACCCGTCAACTAGTGGTGGACGTTACCATAAAAAAGAAAGGTTTTGGTAACTAGTTACCGGTGGGAGGGAAGCGCTGTGCCGTGCTCCCGGCTGCATGGGTACCACCATCTTGCTTGTTTCTCCCGTGAAACAGCTGTGCTGTGTTTTGGAGAGAAGGGCAAGACAGGCAGTGTAATTACTGGCACAGAGACTAAACATCTTACGTCTCAGGATAGGCAACACACACATTGAATTATGTACTTAAATAATATATTAGTGGCAGTATTAATACTGCCTCGGAGAAGTGACTGCTAGATTTTAACCGTTAAAGCCAAAACTAACTTTAGTCGTCAATATGCACTGATATAGCCCCGTAACTTTACAAAGTCCGCACCTTCGCGGTATTCGAACCCCCTGTATCCCATATGGCTATGTCACTGAACTATTAAACCAGTGTCTTTTCTGTACCTAATCTTCGTGTCAACAGTTATACAAAACCGTACCAGCATACACCCAAATTATATCATCATACAAAGTTGCGGGATTTGAACCCCCTCTAGCCACATCTACGACACCAGCGACCATTAAACCATGGTCATCATAGCCGAGCATGTAATGGCGATTACAGCTGCGCCCAGTCGCGCTAAATTGTGGCTCCCGTCTTACCCGCGTATGATTTACTAATATTAAACCGGCCTACGCGCGCGCGCACACTACAGACCAGTTGAGAGTGGTACGAGCCATCAATTTAAGTCATCGTACTCAACATTTTTTTTTATTGTATAGGAGAGCAAACGAGCAGTCATCCGCAGATGCGTTGCCCTCCTTTTCCCTATCCACCCTAAATGGGCCACCGGAAACTCACAAACTGCATGAAACGCGACATAGCTGTCAATTGACGCCGTTTTTATGTGAGCGAGAGGTAGACTGGCACCTACCTGATAACAGAATTTTATCTATGAGCACTGCCTTTTATAAACATGTAAACAATAAATCAATCTTTAGCGGGATTCGAATCCGCAATCCTTTACGTCCTATGCAATATCAAAATTAAAATTCCTAAAGGTAAAAAAGTACAATGAAAATATTTAAATCTAGATTCTCTAGATCTTAGATATTTCCTCTAAAACACCTGTCTAGGCAATTTAGGTCACTCGCTATAAACTATTTCTATAGTGTACTCAGTACCTCATCGTATCGCAACAAGAATATCGCATTACTCACATTAGCCGACGTTGGATAATGCCCGCTATCTACACAGTGATAGAGTTGAGTTAACCGCGCAGTTAAATTAACCGGCGAGTTATTATGAGGCAAACGTAACAAATTGGTTATAGTTTGATCGAATTGGATTATTATTAGAAGCTTGCGATACAATTTTGTATTTTTATACTTAAAAACCTTAGGACGACCACACTTTTATTATTTTGTGGGAATTTTAGGACAAATTTGGAAACGTGATTGATCAGTATGTGAGAATCCACTATATTAAAGATAAAGGATACTAAATAAATAATAAGCCTATTTTTATGGTCTAAAAAGGCAAGGCTATGCCTAAACGTGAGAAACAGTACATATCTAGTAGTCTTAATATCTAGACTTTTCTGCTGATAATATTTAATAATTTATAACCCGCGGAACTTGGGGAAAGTATGTCTATTTAAAATTCGCCGTGCACTGTGCTTCTCTCTGTAAATATCTCTTGACCTATACACCTGGAAGGTTCTGTACTGGCACTTGTCATCTCATGTTTCATCATCACTTTTAACTTTTCCCGCCTGCTGCTGGGCACGGGTCTCTCATGTTACATTACTTTCCGTTTTCCCGCTACCCGTTTTCAATGAACGCCAAAACGACCGACCCCCGCCACTCGCATCCATCTACAATGTGATATTTACTAGCTACTTACTTATTATCCTACAATGCACAAATACGTTGAACATGATAAATCATATCCTTTATGGATTCTTAATCTAAATGTATTTGTTCATCAATCTAGTTCATTTATCAATTTATTGTATTCAGTTTATATTAGTTTATTAATCAATTTATTGTATATTATACAATGTTGCAATAATATTACAAATTATATAAAATTTAATTCTTTATTAAAAAAAAAAAAGCCCGCTTATATAGACGTTGATTAAAAACAAACGGTATAGTTCATTCGAAAGAAAAATTAAACAAAATTAAAGGTAAAATAAATAAAGGTCTGCAAAAATGTTATTTGTGGTAACCCCATAAAGAAGCCTAAAAAACTAAATTAGGCAAACGCAAGCGAACAAGCTACATTGTTATAATACCAACAAAACAACTCGTACTTCCTGCATCAATACTTAATACTTATCATATTAATTTAGCATCATAAACCTATAATAACAAAGGCCATTTTGTGATGCCTAAAGGGTTGACAACCTGCTCATTGGAAATTTTTAATCATATAACGAATATAAGTTTTTTTTTCAGTGGTTTATTATAACCAATCGATATAGACCGATGATGTCGTTCAAGCCTTGTCGTGGGGTGGGGCTCAATAGCCTAAGATGAACCCAGCAACTTGAGCGAAGCATATTGAACCAAGGGAGCTGCTCTTTGTATAAGAATAGGGGACAAAAGAGACAAGCGAGGCGAGGATGGGAACCTCACCCCATTGCCCCATTGCACTGTCCCGACATTGGGAGGGGTTGTTCTGTGGTCGGAACAATACCTCTGTGGAACTGGTGTAGATCTCTTGAGGGACTGACTCACCGTCGAGGTGGCCTGTATCTCAACGGATCCGGGGCACCTCACTAAAGGTGGCATTGGTAGCACTCGCCTGGTTTTAGTGGGTAGAGCTGCGTCCACCTTACGATTTTTCGGGCGCAGCGAGTCCCACATACTCTGGGGAGTCCCCTCTCTCCCGCGGGATGCATAAAAGCATTTTCCGGCATAAAATTAAAAAAACTTTGTACAATAGAAATTTAGCAAACATATTTACATACTCTTCTTCTCCGGTGCAAAAAAAAGGCCGATGATGTCAAAATGCCGACTACCTCCAATCTGATCAATAGTTATTGATGACGGAATGTATGAGACGAAAACAATACAAATTAATAATAATATCTATGTAGCCTTTACAAGCAATACAAATTATATTTCAGTAACTTATTTTCTCCTGCCAATTTCTGTTGCTATCTAAAGGCAGGAAGGCAGTGTTATAACTCGACGACCTCTGTGGCTCAGTGGTAAGCGCGTTGGTGCTCAAGCCGGAGGTTGCGGGTTCGAATCCCGCCAGGGAACAAAATATTTTCTGTGTTCCTGGGTCATGGATGTGTATTAAATATGTGTATTATATAATAAAAATCTTAAATATATGTATAGTATAAAAGTATTAAATATATTTCCGTTGTCTGGTACCCGTAACACAAGTTCTTCAAGAACTTACCATGGGACCAGATTGACGTGGTGTGAAAGCGTCCAATAGATATTATATATATTTATTTATTTTTTCGGAAGGGCTAGACTTTTCGGTCTGATGGCCTTTAAGCTCAATCGGTACAGTAAGTGAGCAGATGGCTCACTTAAGAAATATTCGAAAGGGGGACGCCCCCCTCCGCGCCCCGCAGGGGGCGCGTTTCAACGCGCGCGCTGCTCGGGAGAGCAGGATTTGGACTAGTCAGATCCGATACGGTCAACGAATCTTTAACGGTTGAATTTAACCTATCATCATGAGGGCCGGCCCTCATCCCTCCCTCTGGAGAGGGAGGCGGGTCATGCGCGGTGCCCAAGCAATCTAGCGGTAGCGTAGTGCTAGCGCTGTTTGCGCGGTCTGGGTTTGTGTCTACTCGTATCGGATTCGAACCTAAGCTTCCGCGATCGATCCGGATCGATGTGGTTTCCATGTGTAGGGTTTGACGTCGCTTACGACCCCAGGCCCAAACGGTGTGCAGGTGTACCTAGCACCGTGTGTGTGTCTGTATATGCTGTGACGTTCGCGTCGCGCTTTTGCGTCGCGCATTAGTAGCTGAGAGATTTCGTCAGCTGGATCTGTTAAAACATGCTTAGGTAACCTATGTCTAATTGGAACTGAGCTATCTGGGGCATATATATTATATTATATATTATTACTAGTACTGAAACAACCTTGCATTAAGAATGATAGACGCAAAGACGAGTTACCGAAACCTAACAATATGTCCCGGTCTACCCGCTTCTTAGTTTATGGGCGACGTTGACCCCTCCTGTTCAACTACCAGGTTTTCTTTCTTATATAATCATAAAATCATATCTAAATATCTTGGAAGTGTGGTGCGGGAGTCGTTGAAACGCGTCTGCCGTCGGAATATCAATTTGCCATAAGGAAGGCACCTTCGAGAATTCGACGCCACTCGTACAAACTACATGTTTATATGTCTATGGTGTTTATGTTACCTGCATACACACATACATACAAACGCGGAAAACATGTGTACTTAGGATATTTAGGAACAATGGCACCACAATAACCTAGCTCCGTAAGTAATCTTGTGTTGCAGGTGCTAGGTATTAAATAAAAAAATCGGTCTCAAATATATTTGCATTTTGTAGTCTTTTGTCTCACAAGTTGGCGTTTTTTTCTATGTTAGTTGGATAGGCAAACTGGCAAACGTGCCACCTGATGGTAAGTGGTCGACGTCGCCCATGAACATAAACTAGCATACCTGAAGCGAGCCCAGGCTATATTTATGTGTTCCCTACCCTGAGACATAAGATGTTAAGTCTCGGTGCCAGTAATTACACTGCCTGTCTTGCCCTTCTCTCCGAAACATAGCAAAGCTGTTTTACGGGAGAAACAAGCAAGATGGTGATACCCATGCAGCCGGGAGCTCGGCACAGCGCTTCCCTCTCGAAATTCAAACCAGCAATCTATCGAGTGAAGTAATACCTAGTATGTATTGCTTTAAGCAAAACCTAGACTTAGCTATAGCACCAATGATGGTAACCTACCAATAAATGTGACAACAGCTGCAGTAGCTGAGTAGGAAGAGAGCACAGAAGTAGCTCTGTGGATGGATGATCTTGGATGGATCTTTTCCATTACCAAGCGACTATCTCAAACAAAGGATACAATAGAAGATTTGCTTGGTTTATTATAGACTCAAATGAATGAAAGGAATGTAATGTACACTTATTACACACGATTTACACTTTTTAGATATGTATTATACATATATAGAAGCTTCAAATTTGTGTTGAGGTTAATTAAAGAAGCCTTCGCCTGTAATTTGATTGTTTGAATTCCTTCTCATAAACAAATACGATTGATCCAATTCAAATTAATACGGTAATTAAATACAAACATCACTTACCCTTACGTATCCATACTTATCTTACCGTATCTGCACTTACCTCTACGTATCTACACGTATCGGCACTTATCTCCACGTACATGCACGTAACCGCCGGTAGGACATTCGTTATTTATCACATTTAATGTAACAGTACTTCTAAAATTATATGATACCGGTGTGTTCCACTTGGCACCATAAAATATTTTAGGCGGAATATGAATCAATGTTATAGGTACTGGATAAAATTGTGCAGTGGGTCTATTGTGTTAGTGTTGCATATAATATCTTTCAATAAATGCTTAGACGTTAAATATTTACCACCAGGAAATCCTAATCAACTGAAGCTATGCAAAGTGGCCCGGCTGTGCGTATAATTACAAAACCTTATTAGTAACACACTAATAAGTAGATAGTCACGGGCTGATGATATTCAAATCAAAGAGTATTATTACGCATCCTATTATTATTATAAATCTGAATGTTTGTTAGTTCATTTGCTATTTGACTAATTGTAACTACATGTAATTTTTTAAAGACCTCGACCTACGACAGCACTTTTTATCCCAATAATAAATTCCTGTGGGATGATTTTAAAACTTTCTATATTTACGTCTACAATATTTTCTTTACCACACCAAAATTAAAAATAAGACTTTCTTCCGGAACAAATATAACTACATATTATATATAATAACGCTACTTATATAATACCTTCCAGAGAAAATATCACCAGGTATAACTTTTCTCAATAATTGAGTTATCAAAAGTAGAAAGATAAAAGACTGGTAGGTTCTAAGAAAAGCGCATTTATACAACAAACTCAGCAGCTTTATTATATTATGAATATGGTCAAATCTTAACCAAAGTCACGTGTATCGGTTGTAACGCGTGTATTACAAGTGGTAATAACTTAATTTGCATGTAGCATTAGGGGCGGTTAAAGGCGTTACAAAACATACCATTTTAGGAATGACAGACATACATAAAGGTTATAAATCAATGAATATTCACGGCTGGTAACGCAACGTCTCGCTCCGACGGGTAGGATCAACAAGAAGCGATCGATCAAATTCGCGCCCACAAAAACTGTTACCGTTTGATATTATATATCTTTATTAAGATTGATGAGTTATGCCATATGCATAGCAGGACAGACAAAACATGTGTTATTAACATTTGATATAGTTGCATTTTTTATAAGTGTACGCCAAAGACAGATTTTTATGTTCAACGATATGACTAGATTTTTACATTTATTTCGATATAACTCATAACACAAGTTCTTATTAGTTAACCATGAGACTAAGTGGTGGGACTATTTTAAATATTTATTTATTGCTTTTTATTTTACGTCGCACCTATTTATTTTTGTTAAAATTTGACTAATATTTGATATACCTTTAATAAAAACTTACAGGTTTTTATTTAAATATTTTTATAGGCAATATATAATATGTTTAAATTCTGTTTAAGCCAACAAGTGTGTATAGGACTAGCAGTGGAACTATTGGCACTAAGACTTACCATAATATATCTTACGTCTTAAGAAAGACATCGAATGAATAAGCTGGTCTCAGATGACTTCATTCAAGTTCATGGGCAACGCCGTTGCCTGCTCACCTATCCGACTAGCATAAGTAAAATGCCTTCTGAACGTTTTTTTTAATGAAATATAATATATTATATTAGATCCAAATGGAAGCGAACAGCCCCGCGGGCACCGTCGTCCCTCGCCACGGCAATTACGCTATTACAAAAATAATATTCCCTTTTTATACCTCCTCGCGACGGCCGGCTGCCATTTTTTATTTATTATTTATGCTCTTAATTATTAGCGGACATATTATTATAAACAGCGCTGCCAGCTGTAATGTTTATACTTTTTTTGGCACACAGATAAGTCAAGGTGGTCAACGCCGCGAATATTAGCTCATCCGGGAATAGCCGGGAATACGTGTGTTATAAATCCTGAGACTCGAAATGCGATACATGAAATCAGTAAACGCATGGTCCTTCTCTTCTTTTCAGAACTTCACCAGTTTCTGGTTTTTTCGGAACAACCGACGGTTACAATGTACTTATTCAGATACATAGATCGATTTCATTGCTGCTAGCTGCAGTGAAGCTGATTGCGTATAACGGCAGGTATTAATATTTTTTTCCCTGTTTGAAAAAGGATTTTGTCCAGAAGTGGACTGAAAAGGCATGATAATGATGATGTTGATGTGTATTTTATAGGTTTAGGGACATAGTTTTAAGATTAAATCTTTTCTTTATCAATAGTTCAGTTCAGTTAAAAAAGCAAAAGGTTTTCCCATTTTACTTAATAAAATAATTACATATAAATATTAATTTTTAAAAAATCGATAAAATCCAAGCGGAAAAATTAAGCGAATAAAAGATAATATTATACCTATTCTGGCAATTAAGTACCTAAATGCTTCACCAATGTATGTAATGTATCCAGACCGTAATAAATTATAAAAAAATGGCAGTCGTTACGTCACTGATAGGCATCCCAGATCCTACCCCTATCCAGCAGGTGATGTCTGTTTAAGGGCAGCCTGTATATGGGAGTGCAATAAGTGACAAACATAATACCTACATTCTTAAGTTTTTTTTTATATTTTCAAACATAGATGGGGTTTAGTGCTTAAATAAACTTGTAGACATTATGCGATAACATGACTTTGGTGAGCATCGGTCTACTCGAAAATGGATGACACATTCATTGAACTATTTATACGTAGTAATTACAACTCACTGGACACATTACGTTATAGTTTCTTATATCTTTAAAATGGCCTACCACACCTTTCTTTCTCCAGCTAAGTTTAACAGCGAACATCTAAGAACTTTCAATCAAATTAAATAGGGTCACAGCTACTCCGAAAATAGTCCAGCTATGAAAATGAGTAGAAAATTAAATAAAGATATGGAAAAGTCTTGCTTATGTTTTTTGATTTCGATTTTTAAAAGGGCAGAAAGGATTTTGCATCCTTGGGAGGAGCGGCTAAATAAAACAAATCAAATCATACTGCTGCAGACAACAGCGCTTATAGTGTACAAAACTATTCTGTCTCACAAATTGCTACTGCACTAGGAGCAAACAATAAAATCTGGTCACTTTGTGTGAATGAAGAACTTTATCGCGGACAAACGTGACATGAAATATATAAATATAATTGATGGATATCAATTAAAGTAATCAGTTAATTGATCGAATCATTTATTTAAATAATGTATGTATTGACTATTGATGCATCGAGTTTTTGCCGTGAGACCGTTCATTACATACATTACAATAATTATATGAGCACGATATTAAAATTCTCGATATGTTCCCGATGTAAATGATGGTTTGACCATTTCTGAACTAATACAGTTCACAAACGTAAATCTTAATAAAATAAAGGAATAGTGCTAAGATGTTGTTAATTAATTAAATAATAATTTATATAATTTATTAATCAATATATTTTGTTCATAAATTAATAGATTATATAAATTATTACTTATAATTATTCGTTGAGAACTTTGACACAATATATCTTTTTATTTAGTGACTCATTATCTTCTTTATTCTTCCCTTTTATATTTGTTCCATTCTTCCACCAGCTCTTGTTAACCGAATACATCTGCTGCTTCCATCTCACACATTCATATGAGTCAGTCATGTTATCAATCATGATGCATCGGAAATTACTTGCAACAATAAAGTGAAATTAAAAGATGGAACAAACGCCACAGTTGATATCTAGTTCATTACTAAGTAAAGAATCCTTTTATTATGATTTCATTTAACTGTAATGTAAATATTATATTTTATCCCAGAAAACGTTCAAAAGCTATAATTTAGAAAATTCAAAAAGTTATTAAAGAGGGTTTGTGTGGTAAAGTATATTATAAAGTAAAAGATTTCATTGGAAGATATAACACCCTGGGGATAGGGCGTTCCTCCCAGGCATTTCAGGATAAGATGTTAAAATTGTTATATAATACATATTATTTGAAAAGAGTAATTCCACTGAGTTCATTTCGCCGGTTCTTCTCAGTGGGCTTGCCTTGGAACCGGTGGTAGATTCAATTGACGTTCAAAAAAAATTGATTTGATTTGTAAGAGTTGAAGCTCTAGATGAGATCTATAATCAAACGTACGGGGAAACAGCCGACGGACTTTGACGACCAACTATTGCAGTATGTGTAAGCGAGTGTGGGTTCCAATTTGAGCACGGGCAATTTGTTAAATGAATAAAAAGATCTGTACCGAACATGAATGTGCACTTTAAATAGATGTTTTGAAGTAAAAACTTCTTTAGGCGTGGAGCACTTTTTGGGTGAACAAAAATCATGGAACGATATCGTCAACGAACGCTAATATGGCATTGTGACGTCATTATGAAATTTTAAATTTTTAGTATTAAACTTTGAAGTTTCATAATGACGTCATAACTCTAACATATATATTTTCACTTCTATCTAGGTATCAGGATATCACTTGTAAAAGCTCTCAGACTAAATAAGATTATTGAAGATTATGATTGCTGCACGGAGAACGTGGCTCTGCTGCAACACCGCAGAGACCCATGGCCGTCATAGCCGCTCGTTGGGACCGTACGACCTCATACGAGGCTACATGCGTACCTACTGCGGGCTTAGCGCCGTGTAAGCTGGTCGCAAATGCCCTGGCGCAGACATGGAGGAGACGACAAGGAGAGGAGGAGTATAAGGAGACCTCCCAAGGAGAGGAGTCGTGGTGGAGTCGACTGTGAAGGCGAGTGCTCCGTCAGTGGAAGGAGGGGCTGGGGGAGCGTAGTACGGGATACCGCACCGTGTATGCCATCGGTCCAATCCTGTAGCAGTGGTGAGTGGATTGACCGGCGGCACGGCATCAGTACCTTCCACCTTACGCAGCTCTGACTGGGCACGGCTGCTTCGGAAGGTATCTGTGGAAGATGACGGTCATCCGAGCGATAATCGTTAGAGAGAGCATATGTCAGGTGGTCCTCTTCTTCTGCGAGAACATGATGTCGCAGAAGGAGAAGGCGCAGCAGGAGAGAAGCGCACTGCTGCCCCTACCCGTAGGAGAGCACGACGGCGATAGATGGTCGCACCGCCGTGAAGACCTGTGCGTTGCTGATCGAGAGATCCGCCGCGCGTGCATATGGTCCAAGCTATAAAGCACCCTTTCAGGATGCCTCAAGTGGAGTAGAAGGAGGACCCCCCTCCCGGGCCCGGTGGTATGCATTCCCAAGCGAAAAAAAAACCTAAAAAGAGTACTAGGTACTAGTAGTTGAACGTGCTTCAGTACAACCTCCTATTCACTATTTCCAAGGTAATAATACCACTCAGAAGTCCACATTATACCGTGGACAAACAATGACGAATATACCTAAGCATCCACACAAAATAAAGTATTTAAAAGATAAGCATCGTCCCAATCGAAACGGTAAACGTCGACGTTTTTACGTTTCTGCTGGGGACTCAAATTTAAAATGAAGAGCAATACACCGGGCATTACCAAATCTGAACAGGCCCGTCCTAAATCCTGACTGGCAAAAAGTCGCGGAATCCTCGAGGTATGGCAGCGGCTGCGAACGCGCTGGCATCCACTCGCTATGGGCCCAACGCGTTTAATTATACAAAAAGACTAATTTACGACATACTAGTCGTTTCACTCGGACCTGCTTAAATATTTCGTTTAAGATATACCGTCTGATATAAGTTCAAACGGTTTGAATGGTATTTACCATGATGTCACGTTTATTTCGCGGATTCATATTTTGGCATTGATAACGAATGCCTTGGGTTGAAAAAAACTGATTCTTTTTTCTTTTATCAGTTAGGTGTACCTACATTAATTTACACCAAACAGATAAAAGATATTAACGTTTATCTCCTATAAAACCGTATATTTAACTCCAAGATAGGAGGGGGTTATAATTAGTTTTCTTTTAGAAAAAGTTGCTAGAGAATCGGTTGATATCGAACAGAACATAAACTGAGAATGTTCGTCAATTCTTAACTTTATGTTTTAGGGTTTACTATGTTGCGAGACCCACCGTCCTTTGCCTCAAGGCAAGCTACGTACTTGGGTCTTGAATTAAACGGACAAATCCCGGAAAGGCCGGCCTTGTTCAAATCCTATTGGCTATCTCTACATACCTATTATATGTTCTATCTCACATACCTATATTATATGTTCTATCTCACTTACCTATTATATGTTCTATCTCACTAAAGACAACTTTTACGTTAGTTTCATAGATACGAACGCAGACGAACCCACTGATTGTTGCCTTTCCTATGATATGGTCCTTAGTCCCAGTAATTGTACACTGCCTTACATGTTGTTCATTTCGAAACATGCAAATGTTTCCCGAAGAAAATAAGCAGGATGGTAGTACCTATGCAGGCGAGCATCAGTAAAACGCAGGCTCTTTACTTCAATTTGTCTACCATTGAAATGTATAAATCGGCCTAGTATGACAGTTAAAGAACGTAAAACAGATCTTATCAATTGATTTTATTCATGCCCCTTCTTGTACCTGCCTCAGTTTGTGCCCAAGGCCCCGCGAACGTAAAGTGGGCACTTCAAAGGGCACATTTTCCTACAGTGTCCATAGTTATGGATAAAAATTTCTGTATTCAGTGTACGTTCTAAGCTTGTGCGACATTTGCTGCTTGAGTCGAATTTTTACAGCAAGTAGCTCTTAAAAATAATATATTCACATACGTCACGCGGTGTGTGCCCAGCGTCACAATTGGCAGACGTTTGAGGCTGAGGAATTTGCATGGCGCCGGGCGGTGCGCAGGCGCAGGCTGATGGGCGATAGCGACGTGACTACTCAGAGCCGGAGCGGAGCTGCCAGATCTCTAAGCGATTACCACTAAGCTAGTCCAAATTCCCATAAAAATCTACCGAGAGCACGACTTAGTTCGTCGCATCACGACCCGCCAAACTTCCGGAAACTGACTTATGTCATTTGGTTTTTGGCAAAATTATGCCCTGTATCAAGAAGTTCTCTAATTATTGTCTGTTCCCTAAAAATCCAAATTTTCCTAAATTTTAGGGAGAAACTCCATTGCTGGCAACACCGTCTGAGCGGCGGCACAACACTCACCATAACTAGACACGCTCATAACATCCCACCTTATCGCCGCATCAGATGGGATGAGGATAAGTCAGTACCAGCCTCCAAACTTTTGCCACGTATTGGTTTCGTTTTGAAATGAATAAAATGTTGACCGTTAAATTCATCTCATTGAAGACAGGAATGGTGGCAATCATATAAAAGAATTATGATTATAGTTGACGAATTTTAGTAGAATTAGAATTTTGGGTACCTTGGGAAACAGGGAATAGCTGGACCATTTTTTTTCTTTAACGTCGGGAAATGCTCTGAGGCATCCCGCGGGGGAGCGGGTCTCCCCACGCAGGTATATGGGACTCGCTACGCCCGAAAAGCTGGTAAGTGGACGCAGCTCTACCCACTAAAACCTGGCGAGTGCCACCAATGCCGCCTTTGGTGAGGTGCCCCGGATCTAATGAGCAATTAGGGCACCTCAACGGCTAGTCAGTCCCCCAAGGGACCGACGCCACCTCCACAGAGGGGTTGTCCCACACCACAGAACAACCCCTCCCAACGTCGGGACAGTAAAATGGGGTGAGATTCCCGTCCTCACCCCTTGCCCTTGCTCTTTAGTCCCCTCTTATTATAAGAGGGGTACAAAGAGCCCCCTCGGCTCAATTAGCTTCGCCCAAGGTGCAGCAGCTCACCCTTGGCTACTGAGCCCCACCGCCACGTCAAGGCCTGAACCATGGCGGGGAATAGCTGGACCCTGGCATTCTCACGTACGTCGCACGTACACGTACATGAGGCTAATTTACGGCTTGTAGGAGGCATCGAGGTCAGTCGGATACGCCCATACCGATTACAAGTTGTACCCTCCCACTAAAGTAAGTAGGAGCAGAAATAGCCTTAAAATGTCAACTTCAGTGATTTTAGACCATTTAGAGGGCCCTACGTACCAAATATTGGGCTTCTGCTGGAAGGTCCTTCTGGTACAAAAATATAAATCCGTTCTTAAATTGATGTTTCTACTGTCTTTTTCTGCCCAGTTTACTGTTCTCTCGACAACACACTAAGATCATAGTAATGAAAACATTTAAAGGCACCGACTGCGATGGCATTCGAACGTCTATTTCATACAAATATCTACCCTCTGTGATGTGACAAGCCACCACCGAAAAAATATAGGTAAATGCTTCATTTTTGCATCTTTTTATAAGTATCATATTAAAACATATCCATATATGAGGTGTGTAGGTATCGTCAGGTTTGAATCTACGACTGCTGCGTGTACCCGGTCATCTAAGGCCAATTTACGTAAGGCATTTAGTTAATATCGTCCTGTCAACTGGGAGCCATCTTCTGCCAACGTTATCGAGTGTTCACACAATAAGCATCTACGTTTATAACTATTCTAGTTTAAACAAAAGGAAATAGACATGCGAGGGGCACGTGAGAGACATACTGAGCGGCCGCTGGCGACTGCCGGCTCTAACTGTACTGGATCAGGCGATATGGGCTTAGACCGCGACTTCACATTGTTTTATATAGAAACTAGCTGCTTCACCCGAGTGACAGTGACATTATACACGGTACATGTACCAAAATAACATTTTTTTACAATTTTAGTCTGTATATCTGTCTATCTGTCTGTCTGTCTGCTTGTTCCGGCTGATCTCTAAAACGGCAGGGCCGATTTTGACGGGATTTTTATTTAAAGATAGCTGATGTTATAACGAGTAACTTCTGCGTGTAATATTTACGCGCGATTGAAGTAAAACTTCATAAAAATCAAAGTTCCCCTCTAATCACGCCTAAAGAAGTTTTACTTCAAATATGAAACTATTCTTTACATTTAGTTGCAATAAATATTTTCAATTATAAATGAATACATTATTGTGTACAAAAGATAAGTGAGCTAAGATAATCAAACGTTGGTAAATAAAACTTGGTGTTTAATCAATAAAACAATATCTTAAGAGTTTTTTTTTACGAAATAGCCAATGTCACCGTCACATGAAACAATCACAATTAGCTTATAAGATAATAAGATATTCTAAGCTACTACAAGCTGCGAACCAGGCGACTAAAATATTTGTATTGTGTCGTGTCTCCGTGATGTATCGCGTCACATTGTCTTGTCTGTCCGTCCCCTGGCCAAGTGCGAGCGTGCGATACAGGGTTCCGCAAAGCTCTGTTAATGCGGCTTTATTAAGAACACATCAAAAAGTTAGTTGTAAGGTACGAGTAAGTAATAGAAATCCTTCATGTCACTATAAGATTTCAAACTAAGAGCAAAGCCCCATTAGTGCGTTGCGCTGCATTGCGTCGTGTCGCAGCGTCGAGGCTGTGTCGTTTTCCATATTATATTTTTTATATCATGCCCCATCACCTCGTTGCATCACAGTGTTCCACTCACATAGTACTTTTTAGCATATTCCACCGCTACATCGTGCGTCGACGCAACGCAGTTGTGGCATACAATGCATCGCACTAATGGGGCCTCGCTCTAACAACATGTTGTTTGAGCCATTTAAAATAAAATATTTACAATATTTATATAATTGAACAAGTCATTAGCAGATAATGCTTAAATATAGAATAAAGGTGTGCCACATTGTAACAAATCCTACATATTACATTTGAATGAGTCGTATGAAGTATCAGCATAAAATGGACAATAAACGTGTGATGGACCAACGATATCGTCAGAGATTTTTTTTTCGTTATCAGTAAACAAGCCCATTTTTCTAACACGCTTATTTGTGCAACTGGTCTAGCACGATGTCTTTACCAAATTTGATTCTCGCAATCCTTATAGTCTTCTTGTAACATGATTCTCAGGCAGAACGTTCAGATATAAACGTTCTCTTTTGTTGGTTAGTTTTGAGGTTAACCAAATAGAAACAAAAATTTTCGATATAACTTTGAAATCAAAGAATATAAACAGTCATAGACGGATATTTTTTTATTTAGTAGTTATTAAGGAGCTTTAGGATGGCATGTTTAAGGGTTTCTTTATACTAAAGGTACTGAATCCAAAAAAAAATGAAAACTATGTATAAAAAAATCTAAAATTGGAACTCGAATCTTTGCCTCATTAAATAACGGTACCAAAAACACAATCTGCGGGATCCGTATACAGTTTGTTATATCTAGGATCAGGAGACACGTACCTCCGGCCACGTCGTGGGGCTGCGTACGCGCATCCTAAGCAGCTAATAACCGTCGGCGCGGAATGACCAAGTGGCCACTGGGAAACTATTTTCGGCCTCACTGAGAAATCGATTTACTGGTTACTTCTCAATGAACAATATTTTTTTTTTACTTTCACTTTTTAATTTGATATCATCTTCAATCTTATGTTAGCTGGATGGGCAAACGGACAGACAAGCCACCGGATGATGAGTGGTCAACGTCGCGTATTAACATAAATGAGTGAACCTGGAACTAGCCCAGACAACTCATTCGTACATTGAGTCTCCAGAGACGTAAGATGGTAATTATGCGATGCTGTACACTGCCTGTTCTCCTTTTCTTTCCAAGACGAAGCATAGCCATTTTACAGAAGAAATAAGGAGGATGGTGGCACCCATACCGACGCCAGCGCGACTCAACGCAGAGATGTGATGTGATGGAAAGCAACAACAGCATCCTGAGGATAGCGGCAGATGATCTGCATGCATCTATACTGAGGAACTACGCGAGGATAATGAACGAATATGAAAGCAATACCTCCTCTAGATTTAGTCCGCGCGTAAATCTATTTTAGGTGCATGACTAAATTATAAGAATATTTTCGTTTTGTACTTTACTTCATTATTACTAACCCTAAAGTTTGTTATACTAAGACATGGACCATGGTAGACTGAAATAGAGAAATTTGAATTTGAATTTGATGTCTGGTATTTTATTTCTATAACATAATATTAAACGAGCAACTTTATTCAACAACAATTTTAATGCATAAAGTATATTTGCGTTTCAGAATTTGTCGCATTTGCTGGGATTTTTTTCTTTGAGCTGTAATTACCATGATTAGTATTAGTCGGTATTAGTAATTAAGATGACGCGCTTGCGTTCATCTGCCACTAAAATTCACGAAGTTTAAAGTTTGGTTTCCATTTATTTTAGTAAGAGATAGTGCCATGCTGCTTTTCAGCTGAATTGGGCCGCACGACCAGGGTGGTACCTCTCGCTCATATAACAGCTATGCTGTCGCGTTTCGTGCAGTTTGTGATATTCCGGTGGCCTATTAGGAGAATAGGGAAAAGGAGGGCAACGCATCTGCATAACTTTTGGTTGTGCGAATGTCTATGGGTGTCGGTAGTCACCATAATTAAGGCTCCGACTGTTCGGTTGCCTCCTAATGACAAAAAAAACTTAGACTAAGTGCTGACGATGATAAAATGATTACTAAGGTTGAGCAGCTGTCGAACCCTTATTACCATATTGTTGTTGACGCGGCGGACGTTCAGGAGTTATTCATGAAAACCTTCGCATTAATCTGAGCCCGGCACGTCACACGTCACACGCCACCTTCGTCACGTTGTCGGCCACTATTATAGGGTTCCGTACCATGATGCACGTATACCTGTAAAATCCTGAAAAAGATTTTTACGATTAATAAAAATCTATAATTTCACTCAGAACATCATAAAAAATCAGATTTGATAAAAAAACAATATATAAAATAAATAAATTTCAGCTCTTAAAATAGTTTTATAAGTTTGTGTAGTTAAAAAGTAGTGGTACTCATGCAGCATGAGGAATGCACGGCACCATGCACCACTCCAACCAACGAAGGAAGAGGTAGTGCCATGCTGCTTTGCAACCGAATTGGGCCGGCACGACCGGGATGGTACCTCTCGCTCACATAACACCGGCGCGGCGTCAAGTGACAGCCATGCTGTCGCGTTTCGTGCGGTTTATGATATTCCGGTGGCCTATTGGAGGTATAGGGAAAAGGAGGGCAACGCATCTGCATAACTTTTAGTTGAGCGGATGTCTATGGGCGTCGGTAGTCACCATAAGGCTGCTCGCACTGCTCGGTTGCCTGCCTGTGACATAAAAAAAATTTCTTTAAAATCTGTGACGCCAATTTTCATAGAGGTACACAAAGTTTCTACATTCTTCCATCGTCTGTTGCTGCCCGGAGACAAAACAGAACGTATAATAAAATATTACCGATAAAAATTCAAACACTATTTTTAGAAAAAAAACAGTCCATTTGCAAACAAAAACAAAAAACTATCTTTGATATATTTCTTACTGTGTGTAAAAAACTATTGTACTGCTGTTTTAAAATGTACTTAGGGGCCTGGACATAGGTTTTAAAATGTGCTGAGGCTCCATAGGTAGATGGTAATAGGGAGCCTATCAGGATGTATTTATTTAAATTTATTACAATCGCTCAAGTTAAGTATCTGTTCGCACTTCATAATGCAGTTTTAATAAAATTAACTTAAACAGTACGTTTGGCGTTACGTAATAAGGCCCCTGTTATGGATCTCTGGTTTTAGGGTTCCGTAGAAAGAGAAAATGGTAATCTGTGTCAGATTTTTCACTCACACCTCACTTTCTGTTGTATCTAATACATTTTGCTTGTGCCGGGTGCCGGGTGCTTGTATTTGATGATATATTAAAATATTAGTTCACAATTTTTTAAACAATTCCAATCGATAATTATGAATAAAGATTTTACGGACTTATATATTCCCAACGTACATGACACTTTACAGCAATCATCGTCACGCGAGGACAATAATGTTCCTAATAGTTGTAAAAAAATCCGTGATTTTTTAATTCTACTTGCAATCAAAGTGGAAAGATAAGCTAAAAAAATTGACAATTATTTTGACGCTCTTTAGTAATATTTTATGTGAATTTTACTGATTATTTATAATGAAACATCTTTTGACGTGACAACTTCTAATAAATCGATGAACGCCGACTGCATGCGCGAAAAAGGATTACTCATTGTCTCGTTATGCTCATTGTCCCGTTATGCTCATTGTCCTGTCACGGTCATTGTACGCTTGATATGATTAAATTTTATCCATAAAAGTATACAATCATTTCATCAATGTTTTGTTACGACGTTATCACATTAAATTATCGTTCGTAAACCAACTTTACAGACCACCTTAACAACCAATGTTTTTTTACAGATTTTTTTGCGGTATGCTTAAGATTTTGACATGCTAGTTTCGGACACAGTTTAGCTAGTTTGGTTACAGCAACCATGGGAGGTCTGTCCTATAGGCTTCTCGACGACAACTTTTTTCAAAACCAAACTAGATGAAATTCATTCCTATTTGTAAGGAAACCTTTATCGGCTAGTTCCACTCGCTCGTCCTGAGTTTTTATCAGTTGTTGACGACAACCAATGACCATGAGCATAATGTATGCTTTCTTATTTCAGCACTGACGTATCGGACACCTCAAACTGCTTCTTAATATGTGCAGCCATTATTTTTAACCGAGCACTTCTTTGTAACGCGACTGAAGAGCGTATTCTTTACTGAAACATTCGTAGGCTTAGTGACTAACATTAAAGTTTTTGGCTTGGTGATGTGTCCCATTGTCATGAGGCAGACTATCGCGAGGCTTGGTGATTTAATTTATTGTAACGATAAACATTGATGCTGAATACTTAAAATTTTCTAATAGGTGATAAGAGACAGCATTCCTTTGGAAACCTTAAAATCTTAAATAAATCTTAAAATTATGGTTAATTTCTGATATCCCTGGCATCAAGATATGTGTGTCCAGACAAACATTTGTCAAATTACGACATTATTAACTTTACATGAACCTTATTTTGTACCACCACCATATCTTTTTATAGTCTACTAGCTGTTACCCGCAGCTTCGCCCGCGTTAACTTAGATTGACAGCTGTATTCGGAGTGATGATGATTATTTTTGTGGCCTTAGTAACTCCTTATAGCATCAGCTATCTTCCAGTGAAAGTCCCGTTAAAATCGGCCCTACCGTTTTAGAGTTTACCGTATTAGCCGAAACAAACAGACAGACAGACAAAAATCGTAAAAAATCTAATTTTGGTATATACCGTGTTTACATCCATATGCATTTAGTAAAAAGTGGTTAATTTAATATTACAACCAGACACTTCAATTTTATTTATCTGTATAGATGAGCCATACGCAAAAAGATATTAAACGACTTCAAAAAGGAGGAGGTTATGAATTCGTCGGAATCTTTTTTATTTATTTAACACAATAAACATCCTAATACGACGTTACATTACAAGTAAATAAGGTAAAGCTAATGTTCATACATACAACACATGGATAACCACACACAAATATACACATATTATGTACCTACACACTTTAGTCTTTACATTAAAAATCAGCGATAGGTATGAAATTTTACATTCATTCATTCGGAAGAGTGCTATCAAAAATTATCTCCTACATCGCATTCGCAAATTTCCTTTTAATTATATAAGTATACGGTATACGCTAATATATTTTATCATCATTAATAATAAATGGCGTTTTGTATACAATATGGTTTTATTTGTGTTAAGTTAACAACACTCAATTTCTTGAAGATTAATTATCTAATATTTAAATAACTGCATTACCATTTACAAGCATATACCCCTAAGATACTTAATTCGATAATTATAAGTTTTTTGTTGTATTACAAGACAATGCTAATAAGCCCAGGTGAAGAAGGGAACATGTTTTATCTTCCTTGTGCTTCCGTGTTCGTGTGCTGTCAAAAAAATGTATTTGAGTATAAATTACAATATTATAATAGCTTGACCTTTCCAGAATAAGGGTGTGAATCGTCATTTACAGCTTTTTCATTCACATAAGATCCTTTAGTAATAATTGTTTAGACAGGGCATTCGTAGTCAAATAAATGTGAAAAAGATACCAGTGGGTTGGACTGTGCACCAGTGGGAGGGTTGCGCAGTGCCGCGCTTCCGCTTCATCATCAAGCTTTTTTCTCCCGTGAAACTGCCTTGCTGTGTGTTTCGGAGAGAAGGGCAGGACATGCAGTATAATTACTGGTCCGGAGACTTAACATCTTATGTCTCAGGATAGACAACACGTGAATCAGTTGACTGGGCTAGGTCAAGGTTTATGTTCATGTGCGACGCTGACCACAACACATTCTCTATTAAAGTTAGTTCATATGAGTTCTGTATAAACTATATTAGTTTTAATTTATAAAATATATTCGTGATGTCCGAACTGAGGACGAACAAACTTCACGCCATACTCCAAGTACGAACGGCCTGAACCGTTTATGAGTCCAACATTTTAACTTAAGGGATGAGTCAACAGGCTTGACACATTGACAGGCCTTGTTAGGACATTTTGATGTCCATACTCACACTTTCATGCCAAGGGGTTTGCCTTTGATTCTTTGTCTTTAAAATATAAAATAAAGACATAATTCGCTTATTTAATACAACGTATTATGACAAAGTACTTCTGTCTGTCTATCAACTTTTCATAACCACTGATCAGATATTAGTATTTTATTGGTAGCCCGGTCAACTGTGAGGTCAAATATATACGATAGAAGCCGTCGGCAACAGCTAGTATATATCTTTATAAGTACATTTATGTACGTACACACGGACATGTAGATGCAGCCCGAAGGTCTCCGGGCAGGAAGTGTTGGGACGTGACGCGGCGTCACACGACCCAACGGTTTTGATACTATGATTTTTATTATTACCTTATTTAGGTAAATCGTAAATAAAGTACCCACTATTTGTCTCGAACTTAGTTTTACCACTTTATTTTTGCTGTAGTTTTACTGACTTTTGAACGAGTGGATCGCACTAAAATACTTTCTAACATCACTCTTAGCTAGATTGTAGACGAAGATAAGAAATGTTTTAATTTCCACTTCAAACAAAGTATCTTCAAAAGATGTAAGGTGATTCCCAAAATGCCGAAAAGCTAGTTATTTTATTTTGTAAGTTAATGATTTGCAAATTAAAAAGCGTGTAGAGGTGGCGCAAGAAAAATGTCTACCAAAGACATTTTATTGCGCCGACAGATGTTCTTAGGCATCCCGCGGGAGAGGGGGGACTCCCCGGGGTATGTGGGACTCGCTGCGCTCGAAAGATGGTAAGTGGACGCAGCTCTACCCATTAAAACCCGGCGAACGCCACCAATTACGCCTTTGGTGAGGTGCACCGGATCTCCACAGAGGCGTTGTCCCACACCACAGAACAATCTCTCGCAACGTCGGGACAGTGCAGGGGTGAGGTTCCCATCCTCGCCCCTTGTCCCTCCATGCTCTTTTTCCGCTCTTCTTATAAGAGGGGTACAAAGAACAGCTCCCTCGGTTCAATTGGCTTAGCCCAAGGTGCTGGGTTCACCTTAGGCTACTGAGCCCCACCGCCAGGACAAGGCTTGAACCATGGTGGGGAGGTTTGGTAGACCTGGCGTTCGTACAAAGATTTAGATTGTATGTCCTTTGTATCAGAGGTTATATCAGAGAACGGATAATAGAGAATGAAGGGTTGATTAATACCATGATCATTGTCGCCTTACAATGCCATAGAAAAATATATAATAATGAATGTGTACCAAGACATCCCCGTCCCACGGACGTGCCTCGTCCCACGGATATCTCCGTCACCCGCCTACGTGAGCCGCGGAACATCCTAACAGACGAACGACTCACCCAACATATCACAGGAAAACCTTTTTATAGAAGCCTTTTCGCCTATTACATTGATATTTTTAATGCACAGTTTCAACAAAACATATACAGAATTATAAGTGTGATTTTTTTTATGTTAGTTTGATAGGCATAGCTGACGAGCCGCCTGATGGTAAGTCCTTGCTCACGAACCAGTGCTACCGAAACTAGGTATTTCATTAATCCCTTGCATATCCCGAAAGTAAGCCGATGGGGGGGTTACGCTCTCTGCACTTCCGTTTGTTTAGGTACCACCCTCCTACTAGTTTCTCCCGTGAAACACCTTTGCTGTGTTTGACGGGAGAGAAGGGCTAGATAGGCAGTGTAATACTGGTACAATTTAATATCTTCATTCCGTCTAAGGATGACACATGATTTGCCTTTTTTTCTTTTACGTCTGGAAATGCTCTTGGACATCCCGCTGGGGAGGGTACTCCCCAGGCTGGTATGTGGGACTCGCTGCGACCTAAAGATGGTAAGGTGGACGCAGCTCTACTCACTAAAACCCGGCGAGTGCCACCAATGCCGCCTTTGGTGAGGTGCCCCGTATCTGTTGAGCCAACAGGGCACCTCGATGGCTACACAGATACAGAGGGGTTGTCCCGCACCACAGAACAACCCCTCCCAGCGTCGGGACAGTGCAATGGAGTGAGGTCATCAGCTTCGCCCAAGGTGCTGCGTTCACCTTAAATTACTGAGCCCTACCGCCACGACAAGTCTTGAACCATGGTGGGGCTCATGAATTGCCTGGTCTTGTCTCAGGTTTTAACTCATTTACATTTCGCGGGAGACAAAAAAGGGAATGTGGTACCGTGACGGTACATGAAAACGGGTGTGAGGTACAAGGGCTTTCCTTCCACTAATTAAATAAACCTAATGGAAAACTCTTCGTACAACGCATAGATACATGGTACCCATCGACACGTCATGCCTAAACCTTTTACCAAGCAGCTTTTCAATAAAAGATAGCGGAATAGACAGTAGATATATATGTGACAAAAACAAAGGTGGTCACAGATCCTTTGTTATAAGGATCTATCTAGTACGGAGAATAGGGGCTGGTTCCGGTAGAAGACGTGACCAGAAACACTTACCATCAGGTGGTTAAACTGCCATTTCGTCTATCCCACCCATTGACTATATAACCAATGTGCTCTCTGATCCCATCCAACTAAGTCTTATAAAAGTATCCCCGTAAAATATTTAGTACCTAATCTTTATATTGTATTCTAATGTTTACGCGAGTTCCACTCATTATAATGAAATTATTATTTTCAGATTACTTGGATTTATCAATTGTTATCTAAGGTATCTTCTATATTTGTTTTTAGTCTCACATTTTATTTTTATAATCAGAAAAGTCTGTCCAATCAATATTATAACCTAAAATTATTACAAACTCAAGTGTGAATATAATATGATTGTCAATAATTACCATTTACCACAAAAAGTCTTCTATTTATAACATTTGTGCATAATAAGTGCACCTAAAAATAGAAACTTTATTCCATATTTGGTCACTTTCTTCTACAACTTGTTAAAGAATTGTAAAAATAAGTTGGTTGTCAATAAAGCATAGTATTATTGACGACCTCTGTAGCTCAATAGTTAGCGCGTTGGCGCTCAAGCCAGAGGTTGCGGGTTCGAATCCCGCCAGGGAATAAAAAGTTTTCTGTGTTCCTGGATCATGGATGTGTATTAAATTTGTGTATTATATAATAAAAATCTTAAATATATATTGTATAGTATAAATGTATTAAATATATTTGCGTTGTCTGGTACCCGTAACACAAGTTCTTCGAGAACATACCACGGGACCAGATTGACGTGGTGTAAAAGCGTCCATAGATATGATTATAATTTTTATAATAAAAAAATTAAGCCATCTCGTGATATTTTGGTATTATTGATCGTAGGATAGTTGCTGTACAGTTTTAGTAAACGCGAACAATACATATAAAGTAGCTGTAATAAATACTGGTCCTTTTAAAACACGTAAGTAACCTTATACAGTAATACGTGGTAATAATATACTGTATAATATTCGATAATAAATTTTTAACAATGGCGATAAATTGAGACCGGTAGTATTTTATTGGTTCATCATTAACAGCTTGTGTGTGTGTGTGTGTGTGTGTGTGTGTGTGTGTGTTATTAACGAGTTTATGGATGTGGATAAAATAAATGGTCATTAGAGCTATTAGCGTTAGGCTTTCTGTGTATATAATACTAATATCTTATTATACAAGGTTGATAGAAGAGAAGCGAGAGGCATTAAATTAAACCACGTATACTATGTACCATTTTCAGGCTACACACCAAAACTTAGACCAATAGAATCAATAGTTTAGTCACAGGATATTTTTAAAGTTTTAAAGCCGCTCCGGTTTGTTCGACCCGGTGAGACGCAACGTGCTGTGTGACGTTGCCTTTTAGATTCGAAGGACATTTTACAAAGGTTTACAAAGAGTTTTTACGTTTTACTTTGGCTATTCACGTATTTAAGTTCTTTGAAAAACTTTTTTTTATTGCTCTCAAACTATTTGTTTATAGTTTCGGATTAACCGAAAGCATGTGTAGTAGTTTAATTTAATGCCTCTCGCTTTTATCAACCTTGTATAGATTCCTATAAAGTTTGCTCTTGCACACACCATAATTTATTGCCATTATGAATTATGCGATTGTCAGCTTTACTATTTATTTTTTGACATCGCAGGGAAATCCTTTATGGATGTAGCCAGGATCTTTGGGTAGATTCTGACCCTATGTGGGACTGGCACCTGGGAGTGCCCTACCCTTAAACTCACTGCGAGCACGTTCAGCCGCTTCTTGAGCGTCCCGGATCTGCAGGCAACAAGATCACCTCAGCGACAGGCTGGCCCTAGCGAAGGCCAGACTCCTCGTAAGGGGGGACTGCCCGGCCGCTACTAAGCAGTCCCCGCCATGTCATGTCCTACTGGGCCCAGGTAGCTTTACTAATCCCACCGATCATCAATTAAACAAACTGGAGCGCTTATAGAATCTATGTATAAAAATCATTTTTGGACTGCGTGAATTCGATCATGTGTCGCAATTCATATGTACTTTAAAATGGCTTCCATTCCGGTCTCGTCTTAACTCCCTTGTTCCTCTTTAATATCTTGTGTCATCCTAAATATCGCGACTACCTTAAGGGGGAGTTTTCTTTCGTCTTCGGATGTCAACCGGTGTGGTACCTCTCTATCACATAACACCGGCGTCAAGTGACAGCTATGCTGTCGCGTTTAATGCGGTTTGTGAGTTTCCGGTGGCCCATTGGGGGTGAAGGGAAATGGAGGGCGGCGCATCTGCGTGGCCTTGGTTGTGCGGATGTGTGTGGACGTCGGCGCCGTGAGGTTCCGACTGCTCGTTTGCCCCCTGATCACATAAAAAAAATACTATGAAGCCGGTAAGGTTACCAATTTGTATACGATGCCTTGTCGTAAAATAGAATAAAAAAATACCCGTTCCTTGTTCTCACGAGCTAACCACGTCCACAGTGACACGATGGTTCATTCACATCCTCCCAGCTGATGTACCAGGCTACCCTCAGTCCTCGCGGACCGGAGGTCACGTCAGGTGCCACCTCGACGTGCTCCGGCGCGGGACGTGTTATACTTCCTCCCTTCCTGAGAACCTTCTTTATTGCGTTTGTCATAAACGACAAAAACCCTTTTGAACTTGGTCGTCAATATGTGACAAATATTGTAATGAAACTATTATTTTTACGAAATCGACTAAGGTACTGTCTGTTCCTCAGGGTATCATACATCTTTACAGATAAATAAAATTGGAGCATCTGTTTGTAATAAATATAAATTAAAATAACTGCTTTTTATTGAATGATGGAACAATTTATTTCTGTCTGTCTGTCTGTCTGTCTGTTTGTTCTGGCTAATCTCTGAAACAGCTGGGCCAGTTTTGATGGGACTTTCATTGGCAGATAGCTGGTTGTATAAGGAATAACTAAGGCTATAAAAATAGTAATTATCAATCCGGGTACGGCTGTAAATCTAAGTTAACGGGGCGAAGCTGCGGGCAACAGCTAGTTTAAGAATAAAAATTCGCCTCTAATTAATAACTATAGCTGCTTTGCTATATAGGCGAGATTCCGAAATAATTCCATCTGGTATTCGAAGATTAGTCCGATTAAAGAAACAAATTCTTCTGCTCTATTAAATTATTATAAAGTACATTCCCGGCGTTTCAGATACTTTACAGTAACCATCTTAACACAATAAAGGAAATTTGCATAAGCATTGAAAAACAACACGTGATAACACATTTTAGGACAGACTAAAAACAAACATGAGCATGAAAAAACTTATGTATGAGTGACAAGAAATATTGTCATGACTGACAGACATGTTTCCCGAGATAAAAAAAAACAAACATACATTTTCATGCTTATAGTATCATAGATAGTTTTAATTTATCATTAAGTTTTTTCACTCCTTTTATACAAGTACAAGTGGTATATATAATATCTGAGTAGAGTAAAAAAGTAAATATATTCAGAACACTTTTTTACCTCATATTACAGTTTATCGTTCATTTCTTATTAGGCCGGTAATCATGATTATTAATTGATAATTACTAGACCGAGCCGTGGATGTACTAATTATATCTAGTAATATATGAAAAACTGTTTATATTTACTACTCGCCGTTTTCCGCAGCTCCGCCCGCGTTGACTTAGATTTACAACCGCCTCCAGATTGATGATGATTATCTTTATAGCCTATAACGCCAGCTATCTGCAAGTGAAAGTCCCTTCAAAATCAGCCCAGTCGTTTTAGAGATTAGCCGGAACAAACAGACCGACTGACAAAAACTGTATAAAATGTTATTTTGGTATATGTACCGTGTATACATCCATATGCATTCAATAAAAAGCGGTTATTTTAATATTCCAAACAGACACTCCAATTTTATTTATCTATATAGATGGATGTATATACTACTATATACTATATTTTTTCAAATTAGATATACAGCTGTCCGGGGACTGATGGTGATAATTCATGTTATTTTTGTACTTTGACTCGGTGATAATCTTTATATTAGTGAATATTTTTTAAGCCGGATGAGTTGTTACTTTTTTTTTGATATCGCAGGAAAATCCTTATGGACGCAGCCAGGATCTTCGGGTAGATGACCCAATATAGATCCAATATGGAAATCGCACCTAGGAGTGCCCACCCTAACAAAAACCACTGCGAGCGCCTTCAGCAGCTTTTTGAGGGTCCCGGATATGCAGGCAACAGACAGGATCACCTCAGCGACAGGCTGGCCCCGGCGAAGGCCAGACTACTCCTCGTAAGGGGGGACTCATACGGGGACGGGGACCGCGCTCTTACTCACACAAATGTTAAAATTACAAAGTATATAAAGTTAAAAAGTTAAAGTTAAAGTAATAAAAATTATTTTATTAAAGTTAAAATTAAATACCAAAACTAAACGATGTAAAAATGTTGCCACTTTCTTTATATCGATAAAAGTTAACCACGAAATAGCTAAACACGACTATTTTTTATGTTTCTATTAAATTTCATTTTATTTATTGTTCTTTTAATATTGTGACAACGTTTTATTAAAAAAAGTACTAAAGTAAAGGCTGAAAAAATTTATCACAGGATATTAAAGTACACGAACATTTTTTTACATAAAAGAGAAATATACAAGGGAAAGCTATTTTTTTCATTTTGATTTAATAATTATTAGTTAAGTATCTAGTCTTATTACACCCGAATACTCAAACGAATCTCAAATTTAAGACGTACTTAAACTCGTGTTGTCCCTCTTTTTTTCTTCGAATCTGACACGTCGTAGCATGAGTTTAAGTACGTCTTACATTTGAGATTCGTTTGAGTATTCGGGCGTTAGTCTTTTAAAAAGTTAATTTCTCTAACTTATTAAATATGTAACACAATTGTTTGAAGCAAAGAGTTGCTTGTGTCCGAAGTTAATTTATTAAGAAGTGTTAATTAAAATTAATTTGATAGAAATAAAAAATATTCAGATAGTGCTATTACACAAATCAACATTCAACAAATCAACAACTCGTACATCTTACATTATACTAAAAAGTAGCATCTTTTCTCAATATTACCTACTTAACACGACGTCTAACTTATAAATTAAAACGATTAAGCACGCCCTTGACAGTGCGTTAAATAAATAAATCATTGCCATTATAGGAATTTCATATACATAATGATAGGGTATGTGACAAGACTGGCGACGCTACATTTACATTACGAGAACGTCCACTGACCACACTAATTAAACAATTTGCCTATCCTATCCCGCCCCACGACCAGAACACACCAACCACCATCCTATCCCCACTGGATTATATCCTCAAAAGTCCTAGATACTAGGTTGGTTTTGGTATATTCCTATCCCAAGATCCGAAGTAAGACGTCGCTTGTATAGTAATGTATGGTAAGCAAAGTGACCACGGCAATTAGGGTATGTGGTCGTG
This sequence comes from Helleia helle, assembly GCA_963853865.1. NCBI lineage: Eukaryota > Metazoa > Arthropoda > Insecta > Lepidoptera > Lycaenidae > Helleia > Helleia helle. The sequence continues at coordinate 1,080,909 of OY971425.1, read as the reverse complement.
TCTCCGCGACCTCACGCTGAATGGTGATCAGCAATTACTTGAGTTGTTTATGCGATCACGACGCATTATGCCGTGGGTTTGAATGTTAAGGCGTTTCGCGATAATTCTGAAGGCCGATGGGAAGAGCGTCGATGGTACAAATTGGGTTAACCTATTTAAAGTTAAAGGTTTCTTTCTAATGTTCGTAGAAGTATAGGACAAATTAGGCCAATCCCAATTTAAAAAAAAACTAAAGAGAGGTGTCAAGGGACACCCGGATGAAACGAAGTTCCTTTCGATTAATTAGTGAAGGAACTGTAATAAAAAACAAAAAAAAAGTGTAAGGAAAATAATTATTCGGGTAGGTATAATTTTTTTATGATTTTTTATCGATAAAAATCAGAGCATCTCCCGGCGTAAAATAATAAAAAAAAAACAAAAAAGTCACCGAGGTCGGTGGGATTTGAACTGGGGTTTTTTACTAAGCAGCCCCAATAGTTTAACAAAAACAGCTACCGCAGTGATGTGACAATCAAAAAGCCACTTACAACTATAGCAAAAAGTGTCGTTCCAACTTTTCATCTTAATTTTTTCCGTCTAGCCACCTTTCGTAACGCGCGATAAGGAACTACGTTCCAAAACACATAATATTTATGAAGATCTGGTTAACTCAAACGTATTTTTTTAAGGCTTAGGAAATCGTTTAACGTTGAAATTTCCTTAATAAATGTCGATTCCGTTAGACGCAAATCGAGTTGATTCCGGGCTGCTACGGACTTTGGAAAATCATTTCATGAACAGAATTATTTTGATCTTAACTCTACTTCACTGTAACATAACGTAACAAATATAATACTAATTAATATAATTATGTCATAATAAATCTATTTTTATTGATTTCATTATTGAATACTTAACTTGATAAAAATTATCGTCAGTTCTAGTGTTAGACTAACAACAGCTATCTTTTAGCGACTCTGATTTCGCTTCACCATTGATGATACCGATGATGAAGGGAAATTCCCGCGCAGATGAAGTTATCATAGAATATGTGGTGCAGGCCACGTTATTAATAAGGAGAGGTCGCATGATCGGGTCCCGAGCGGGGCCCAAACAGTCCAAAAAGGAGCGCGGTCGTGACGGGATGGTGCCCCCGCGTGCCCCGCCGTGCCCCGCGCGCCCCTCGTGCCCCGCGTGCCCCATCCCTGCAAAGCTCCCGCACATTGTATTTTAAACCGCCATTGTTTCGTATTTCGCGCCTGCGCTGCGCACGCGCAGATATTTCCCTTAGCTTCTGTCAGCTATGATTATTATCATAGAATATTTTACTAGTCATAAGATATTGTGGGGCTTTTAGCGGAAAATGCGGTATACAAATAATGCTGGGATAATATGCTTCTTTCGATCGAATTATGGTAGAATATCCACCATGAGCAGAGTGGAATCATCTCCATAGTCTATTAACTGTCGATGTATGTACGATGTAGTATAAAGTGTAGTATGGGTTTTTGTTAAATAATCCAAAAATGGCGGATATTTTCTCCACAGTTCATTAGTAGTATCGCAGTTAATTATTATTATTATCTTTTAATTATATACTGCGATTGCCAACTCTGAAATTAACAAAATAAACAATAAACTTGATAAGTAAGAATTTATTATAGAAATGAATTAAATTTAATTACACATTAACCTTATCTAATCAATTCGAAACAAAATATTTTACTTCTAAATTTTATGAAGCGTAGGTACCAATATATAGTTACAAAAAATATGGCCACCACATATTCAGTGAATTAAATCGATAAAGTAATTAGCTATCTCGGGCGCGTCACCATTCCGTCACGCTCAAGACGCTCACGGGCTCACGGGCTCACTGGCGCTCGGTGACCACGGCTGACCACGGCGCCCACCGCTCACGCGCATATCACCTCGTACCGCATTCCCACGTTGTACCCGTTAATCGCGCACCGTGGGACATAACCACGTGCGGACATCGCATTTAGGTTATGCTAAATGCTGCGACTTTTATTGCTGTATCAGTGACTTATTTTTACTGTCATTCTACTGACGATCATGACGTATCGTCATTAGTCATACCTTCGCCCTCATGTACTTTTATATCTTGATTCGACTATATCCAATTCACAAGCTAATTTATAGCTGAATAGGTAATACCTACAGATTTTATTATTAATATCGTTTTAGCATGTTTGATCGTTTGATTGTCTATTTACCCATTCGTTATTTTTTTTCTAATTCTATAATCTCATTGAATTTGGTAGTAATCGATGTTGGTCGGCCGTCAGATATAATAAGCGACCTCATTTTTAACTAGGCCTAGCCAAACTGAGGTCCATCACCCATGACTTTAGCCTTACCTACGTTAAGATGATGGTTGGTGCTAGAAGTGACCATGGTAGCTTATCCGAAACAGGAAAGATGTTTAGTACAAGTAATAAGCAGGATAGCGTGCAATCGGAAGGTCACAATAAGCGATTCCCCACTTTTAATGTAATTTATCTCTTTTTTTTAATTTCTTCCTTGGGACTTGTAGTTTTACCGGAAATCGAGATAAACCGTTTTTTATTAGACTCCCCCCCCCCCCTTCCACTTTTATTATATTCTCTTCCTTTTCCAATGGGTTTCATCCTATTATATTTTTTTGAGTTTCGAAAATTGGCAACACTGGTCTAACGTTAATTATGCAATACTAACATAGTATTTTAAAACCTTTATATCTAACATGGTAGGTACGTACACATTGAATTAATATTTTTAGTCTTTAGTAAGTAGATCCCCTAGTATTTAAATATTAAACTGTAACCTTTGTGTAACGATTCAGACTCCATACCTTCATGGCAGACAAAATAGGCAAGGTCACGAAAGTGAATGAATAATTATAAGCCCGCTAATATGGAAGTTTGGTCTGGCTCGGAAACGGAGTGTATAACTATTTGATTAAAAAATACTTCTCGACAATTTTAGTAACCTTATTGTACGGATGTATTCGTGGTGATGATGATCACGTGTTCAGTCATACGAAACATCATCAGGGTGTGATGAAGTTGCATTAAATTGCATTCTGTTTATTTAGTGACAAACGCCCAATTATGACACCTGCACCGTAAATCATCAGCTCGTTTCATCATCATCATCAGCCCCTATGCGTCCACTGCTGAACAAAGGCCTCCCTCAATGAACGCCAAGAGACATGACCGATCCCACTCGCATCCAACATGGACCGGCCACTGTACGGAGATCGTCTTCCCACCTGGTTAGTGGCAGACCAACACTTCGTCTACCAGAACGTGGCCTCCACTCTTGAACCTTATTGGCGCATTGGCCAGCCTTAATTTCCTGAGTGTGTGACCAGCGCCCTGCCACATACATATATATAATTAATACTAAATTTGATCCCCATACACCACTTTAACCTAGTCCTAAGTAAGCTTCAAAAGACTTCCACACTATGCCTTACCATTGTAAAATGAATTAAAAAACAAATGCATGACACCTATACAGGTATGTATGTCTTCTACTGGGATTCGAACCCGCGACCTGTCTGCTGGCTCGACAAGTGTAACAAGAAGCGATCGTTTAAGGGCAGACGGAACGAATCAATGCGTCCAGGAGCATAAATACGGAGGCATTGTTTTTGCGAAGTCGCCCGGTATACGGAATGTATATTATACTTGGCGTCAATGGTGTTTGACGTCCAACGCCAAAATGTTGTGTCACTCTTGATAATATTATAAGTAGTATTTTCGAAGTTTACAAATAAATCACTCCTTATAACTTCTACTACAGGAGGACTTTTTGTTGAAAGTATCTGAAACGTCGAGAAAGTTAATAATTAGTAATTATATATAAGTTAATAATAATAATTAGTAACCCCAAGAAAATCCATAAATAGTTCATTTACCTCTATTATGTCTGTTATCTCATGTTTTGAAACAATTTTTATCGTCGGGCTTTATTTCGATTTTATATGTCTGACGTTTTGAGTGTTAACTTGATAAACTTTAGAAATAATTTTTTAACTAAAATATGAATTTAAATAACCATAATGTATAACTATGCCTTACCAAATATGATTTGCACGCTGACATGGAGAATATGAGAAACTGTTCAATATGAAGAACTATGTATGTACCTGCACCATATTTTGGCCAAGAAATTAATATTGTATTATATTCTATCATATATTTGTCTATATACAGAAGTATTTAAACAGGTATTATATGAATGGCGCAATATTTTAAAGTAACTTAGAAATATAAAAGAAAACCATTGGAAAAGTGTATTTGTTTGTCAATCACACTAAAACTACTAAACAGGTTTTCATAAATTTGACAAATTTAAAATAAAACACATGTATGTAGAGAATCAGTTGAAGGTTCCAGTCCTGCCACTCTACAAACAAATCTGGTACCAACAAAAGTTATCTACAATGTTGATGGTGATGTTGGATAGGAAAAAAGTGGGCTACGGTAGCACATTGCCCATGGCATTCGCCACCTGTCGAGCCCTTTCAGTCAACTTATAGACGGTTTTTACCACCTAAAACAATTTCTAGTCGAGTTGTAAAATTTTCAAGCTTTTTACTAAGAATTGTCTGTAATGCCTTTTACGAGTTTCACGTTTTTGTCTAGATCTATTTTGATGAGTATTTTTGAAATGTGCTGTTTTATGTGGATGATAAAAATATACATTTCTGACGACTTTGTTCGAATTTTATAAGGATATAATACAATTATGCATAGGGTAAATATTTACTTCAGAAAAATTGTTGACAGAAAATATTACGTGAATATTATATGATTTTTTGTATTTTGATTTTTTTGTTTATTATTCTATTACATATTATTGTTAAGTATGACATTTGATATCAAAGCTGAGAAAAGAGCTTTTTGCTATAATAATAGATCTGATTATTGATATAACATTTCTAGTTTACAATTTCTTTTTTTTTTTATTGTATCATTTCAAATTTTCACATGTCAGTTCTAGGACATGGGAAAACTTCAAACAGGTTTCTCTACTCTCTGTTAGTTCTGAATGCTGATTACTATATCAAATATTTGATCCTAATTGTAAATATGTATATTATTAGACAACAATCAAATTCTTATATATTTTTTATTACAAAGTAAGTATACTAAAGTAAGTATAAATATGTAAATTTGATCTATGAAAATACCTACAGTAATTTTTTTACTCTATCATATAAAAAGTTATAATGAAACAATTTTTTACGGATTTTATCGCGGTTTATTAAGATTTTACAAGCCCGACGTTTCGGATACTTTACAGCAACCATTTTAAATTCTGCTGTAAAGTATCCGAAACGTCGGGCTTGTAAAATCTTAATAAACCGCGATAAAATCCGTAAAAAATTGTTTCATTATAATGAGTGAAATTCGCGCAAACATTAGAAAACAATATATAAAAAGTTGTTTAAATAATCATTATTAGTATGTAAAATGCAACAGTACGGTATTATGAATAATTTGTTTTACAGCTTTTACTTTTATAAAAGTGAAAAAAAAATCAGATGCTGTTATAAATAGATTTTATAATACCATCTCAAAGATTACTATCATATTATTATCTAAGATTTGTTCTCGTGTGGGTAAATACCTTGTATGAGTTGTGGGGAATAAGCCGTCTTGACGTTCATTAAAAAGTTAATGTATTTAAGGTTTATTACTTAATCATGAAATATTTCGCGGATTTTGATAAAACTTTACAGGCCTGTAATTTATAAGAAATTAATTTTAATTAAAATTAATTATAATAATGATCAGAAGCATCCAGTCTACTACCGGCTCTACCAGTGATATTTTACCGTCTTCAATGCGTAGTAAAAACGATTTATGTTCACTCGAATGCAACAGGCTGTTGTAACAATAAGGTAAAGTCTTTTACAATAAAGTAAAGTCCCTTACAATAAAGTAAAGTCTCTTACAATAAAGGAAAGTCCCTTACAATAAAGTGAAGTCCCTTACAATAAAGTAAAGTCCCTTACAATAAAGTAAAGTCCCTTACAATAAAGTAACGTACCTTACAATATATTACATAAGGACACCTGAATACTACAAACCGGTGAAGGAAAACATCACGAGAAAAACTAAAAGTCGGATAAGGTGAGTTGTCTTTGAGGGTGTAAACTGTAAATTTCGCTATTCAACGTTAAGCCATTACACTCTCCTCGAATGATTTCGAGGAGACCCGTGCGTAGTCAGGTGTAATAATGCGTCGCTACGGTATGCATGGTCTCTATTTTCATGTAATAAATTAATCATACATACAAATGGAACGCACGATTCAAACGAAATAGAAAGAAAGAAAGAAAGAAAAGCAAAAAAGAAATAAAAATAGAGGAAATTAGTGTAGTGTAGTGTAGTCAGTAAAATCGAATCGAATGCCGTGACATCAAACAGAATGACTGAATTAATGAATGAGAATTTTAATAACTATTGACTTTAAAAATAGTTAGACGTGCGGTCAACTTTTTTACTTTATTCAAAAAACTACCTTTTGCCCCCGACTTCCCACATGATTTAGATACTGTTAAGATACGATTATCTTAGCATGAATGAAATATTGATAGGAGCATATAAGATATAGAAGATTATAAATTATTATATGGAAACATATTAACGATATATAAATGATCATATCTAAGACATTTCCCTTTGTCCAGGGCGAACTAAGGCAACAAACGTTTATGATACGTATATGATAAGTTCCTAAGGTTTGAATATCTTCCATGATATCTTTGTAAGGCCTTATTATTTGTAATTTACATACTCACCACAACATAAAAACAATAACACTTTACATTCCACAGCGAATGTCCATACAATGTATGTCTCGGTACCGCACGTTCCACTGGACACACACACACACACACACACACACACACACACACACACACACACACACACACACACACACACACACACACACATACACACACACACAATAAAAACTCCTCAATGACATAAATGTGGTATACACGAGGTTTGAATCCCTAATGAGGACATGCACTCCTCGATTCAAATCTCTGTCTTTTTCGGTTCACATGTTATAACATATGCCCATGAGCTTTTGGGAGTCAATCATAGGTAACCAGACCGATGGGAGGGAAGGGAAAGTTGTGGGCTATTGCAGAGGTAAGAACCGGACTAGATTTTGTCGGTAGACAGTTTGCTGTGTTCCGAAAAGGAAGTAGGCAGGCAGATTAATTACTAACCCCGAAACTTACCATCTTGCGCAAACTAAATGATAACTCATTTCATGGTTTCCATGTGTCATCTGGATAAGATCCTATGACTAAAGAAGTTGTTTGTGTTCTTGAGCGATTTTTTTCTCGACGACGACACAAACGAAAGGTAAAAAGCATACTCATATTTGAAAAGCCGGCAAGGCTAATGATGTAGTGGGTGTCTATGGATTTCGCTTATCACTTACCATCAGGTGAAACGACGGATCGTTTGCCCCCTCTTCTATAAAAAATATAATGAACACAATTTTCCGTTTACCCTTACTTTTCCTTATCCCTTTACTGCCGTTAGTCAGTGTCTATTCACAGTTAGAAAGCCTTTTTTTCTTTAACGCCGGGAAATGCTGTGAGGCATCCCGCGGGGGAGTGGGTCTCCCCACGCAGGTATGTGGGACTCGCTGCGCCCGAAAGCTGGTAAGTGGACACAGCTCTACCCACTAAAATCCGTCGAGTGCCACCAATGCCTCCTTTGGAACCCCGGATCCAATTAGCAAATAGGGCATCTCGACGGCTAATCAGTCCCGCAAGGGATCGACGCCACCTCCACAAAGGGGTTGTCTCGCACCACGAAACAACCCCTCCCAACGTAGAGACAGTACAATGGAGCGAGGTTCCCCTCCTCACCCCTTGCCCTTTTGTCCCCTCTTCTAATAAGAGGATACAAAGAGCCCCCTCGGCTCAATTAGCTTCGCCCAAGGTGCGGGGGCTCACCCTAGGCTCAAGTCAAGTAAGGTATACCTAGGCTTATTAGGTAAAAAAGTATCAAAACGAAATCATTAGGTACTTTCTTTATCAGATTTGGTCCCCTACATCTCTTACTCTCACACTTAACACAACTCAAACTCTCTTTCTTAATTCATACATCGAAGTAAATAAAATTACTCAATAGAAAGTAATCGAAGAAAGTAATTTTAATGTAACGTATAAAAAGTAAAATGACAACCGGTATACATAATACGGAACCTTCATTAAACAATCAGTGATACACCTTCATACAGTAATTGTTATTTTCATACGTGCATTTACTACGTTATATAATTAAATAATTACGTATATAAACTAAACGTTCTCTGAATAAAACAAATATTCCAATTCAAAGAATTCCTTAATTGCGCGCTCGGGACCAACAATTATCTGCAATGAAAGCGCCACCTATCGGATAACGCGGGAAGATCCACGCACACCTTCGCACCTCCGTGAGTGCAAACAGCTAGTGTTGTTTGATCCCCAATACACAAACATGTCGGAGCAATGTAAGTTCATATTACGTCGGTCCTCGCACAATAAGCAACCGAGTACTGAGTGCCATTGTTTTTCCTGCGGTGAGGTTTTTTTTCGACGTTTCGGCGGCAAATGTCTACCAATGGCGAGCGTGGGGCGATCCGATTGGCGGAGAGGATCGAAGCGCGTGGGCGGGACGGAAACCTTCGCGCCTTTTCACTATGACAGCAATTACGTTCCATCAAACATACTTTTTTATCATCAATTCGGGTACTGATTTTTTCATTCTGCCAACATTTAGGCCTTACCTAAAACTTTTGGCAAATATTTTAGACCAATTCAATATAAACATTGAATAGAGAAATGCTCCTATTATATGTCAATTTAAAAGGTCTTTGTTTGTGGTTAGTAGTTTGTCGTACTTACCGCAAATGCGACCGCAGTGCAACCATTCTGTACTAACAAAAGACAAAATCCGTTTTTACCCTTTCAATAAGGTATTGTTGTGATTAGATTGAAATTGCAAACAATCGAAGTATCGTATAACCTTTCTTTGAAGTTGGACTTTCTTCTTGACATTATATTTGTACCTAAATGGGTTTATAAAAAAAATCTTTTTTATTTAAATTATAAAAATAAATCATTCAACATTATCAACCCGTGATCATCCCTGGAGTTGAGTAGAAATATTATCTACAAAATCTAATCTAAACACTACACCCGCTAGTCGCTACACCAGAGGATTAGCAGGTGTGTTGCTGGCCTTTATATTAGAATTCTGAGTTAACTTTGTAACAACGACTTCTAGGACTTACGTACACGACAAAGGGAACAAAAAACGACTGGAATGGATGGAGAGGTGGATGTCTTAGGTAGTCAAACACTCTAGTTTATTATCTCTGTCGAAATGGAAAACAAGCTGCGAAATACTAAAATGAGACAAAAGATGTATCATTCGTATCCACGATCGAACATAATATTAGAAGCACTTTTCTCATTGCACACAAACAAACGGACAAAATCACAGGTAACCCAGCATTACCAACATTATTGCGTCCACTGCTGTGCCTTTTTTTAAGCCTAGCCCAGCGTTTCAGGTAAATGCAGGATTATGATATACCTATCATTATGATCATCATGATCATCATCATGAACGCCAAGACGATCTATCCCTAACCACTCGCATCCAACACAGTACACGAAGATCGTCTTTCCACGTGGTCCATGGCCGACCAACATTTCGTCTACCCGAACTCATACCAAAATAAATACATACTTACATGCATAGGTACATACACATGACACATACATACATACTTAAAAAGCTTCGGATACAGCCAGGTAAAAAGGTACAATAATTTCTATAAAAAATCTTTATGATAAAATGTCTATAACATTAGGAATTAGGATCATACTCGTACCATACCATACCTATTTGATGGTGGTCGCGGGTTCGAATTCCGCCAGGTGCAGATACATTGATAAATATATAGATATCTGCACCGACCCATGGACGTGTAATGTATTTATATACATTTCTTAAATTTATTTCTGTAGGGACACAAGTTACTATTCCTAGTACGCATAGTGGTAGATTCAATTGACGTTCAAAAAGATACTGTATTAGTACTATTTTGTTTTTTTTTTTTGTTTTTGATTGATTTTGATTTTGATTTCATAACACAAATTCCTACGAACTTACCACGGGCTAGGTTGGTTGTGTGATTGTTGAATAATATTTATTTATTATTTATAATTTTGATAAATTTATTTCGATTCCAATTTTATACAAGTTATTAACATGCAAAGCAGCGTTTCCCATTTGGTGGGTGCGAGCCGGTTCCGGCTACGAAATAAAATAGCAGGTTGCACCATTGCCTCCTCATTTTAAATACTAGGAGAGCTTGACTGACGAAACAAAAAAATCAAAAATAAGCAGTTTTATACTTCTGACTAATTATTGTAATATATAATAATAAGAATACATCCATTTGCTATATATGTGTTTTATTTTACCTAATATTTCAGGGGGTTTAAAAACTTGAATTGGTCACGAAGGGGATTGTACGTTTACCGGGCCATAGCAGAACGAAGATTGAGAAACGCTGTTTAAGGTTACACAAGTCGCTCATCTTTCCATACAAACGCAGAACAGTAATTACTACAATGTTTGACGTTGACCATCCAAAAATAAGAATAATATAAATTTATATCGTCATTATCTATGTCTGTATGTACCCAAAATCGTAAAAAATACAAGCTTCTAAGCTTTCGTATTTCAACACTGATTTTAGTCCAACTTTGGGCGAAAATAAATAGTATACAAATGACGAAAGCTCAAAAAAAACCCGTACAGACATATTTTAGCTATTCAAAAGTTGAAATAAGTTTATTTTAAAAAGATAAACTTAATAGTTTTTCTATAATAACTGTTTTGCTAAAAGGACATTTTCGGAATGATTGATTGTGCATTTCATTCTAGCACACATGTTCGCGCACTATGTCAGGTGAGATAGCAATCATTTTGTTAGAGTTCGCGCCGTCGACTAGTTCAACCTTAATGTATTAGGTTGCTATGTTTTTTTTTTATGTTAGTTGGATAAGCAAACTGGCAAACGTACCACCTGATGGTAAGTTGTTGACGTCGCCCATGAACATAAACCAGTATACCTGGAACGAGTCCAGGCAACTTATTCATGTGTTGTCTATCCTGAGACATAAGATGTTAAGTCTCGGTGCCAGTAATTACACTGCCTGTCTTGCCCTTCTCTCCGAAACACAGTAAAGCTGTTTCACGGAAGAAACAAGCAAGATGGTGTAAATGAATTTTGTAAGAAAAGTGATATTCATAGTAGGAATACACGTAATAGACACAGGTTACATGCACCAATGATTAGACTTTCGAAAGTAAGCAATTCTTTTAAAGGCAACTGTATACGCTTTTACAATAGGATCCCAGAAAACGTTCAAAAGCTCTCCATAAAAAAATTCAAAAAAGTTGTTAAAGAACGTTTGTGTGGTAAAGCATATTATAAAGTAAAAGATTTCATGGAAGATACCACACCCTGGGAATAAGGCTTTCCTCCCGGGCATTTCAAGAAAATATGTTAAAATTGTTATTAATATATATTATTTGAAAAGATTAGTTCCACTGAGTTTGTTTCGCCGGTTCTTCTCAGTGGGCTTACCTAGGAACCGGTGGTAGATTCAATTGACGTTAAAAAAGATACTGTATACGTACTATTTTGAATAAAAAAAAATTGATTTTGATTTTTGGAGGTACCCATGCAGCCGGGAGCGCGGCACAGCGCTTCCCTCCCACCAGTAACGCAGCTAATTAGGACATATTCCAATTTTCCTCCCCTTTTAAAGTGGAAATTATATTAAATAATTAATGTGTATACCATGATATATATATTTTTAAATAAACCTTCCAAGTTTGGAATAAGGTCGGGGTACCATTCCCATGCCGGTGTGGGAACCGTCCCCACTCCTTTATCCTTATCGCCCACGTCCGCTGATACCGTCGGTAACGTGACGCGGCGTGACGGCGTGACGCGCGCCACCACGATCCACTTGGGTGTTCCACCGGACATGGGAACTGGGATCGCCATTTCGGCATGTCCTGACATATTTATGGAAGATATCACACCTTTGGAATAAGCGCGCTCCTCCCCGGCATCTCAGGATAACAACATGTAAAGTTGGTTACTATAGAATATTTGAAAAGATTAGTTCCACTGAGTTTATTTCGCCGGTAGACAAAATTGACGTTCAAAAAGATACTTTGCTGGTAATATTCTGAATAAAAAATAATGATTTATGTTGTTGTGATGAATGTTCAAGAGATAAAAATTTAACATATTGTATGGAAAATTTAAAGAGAACCAAAAAGTTTTTCGTATTATTATCCACCAGTATCCACTACAGTGTTCCACCGGACATAGGAACCGGGGTCATCATTTCGGCATATCCTGAACATGGATGTAACATGGATACTACATTCTTAATTTGAATTTTGACATGTATGAGAAATTAAAAGAACGACAAATGTTGATGTATATATGACTCATCGTCATCAGCAACGTTATTCCGTCCGCTGCTGGATATAGGCATTTCCATAAACGCCAAGACGACTTGAAAATAAGCTCCTCTTTTTGTTTAAGTCAGTAAAAATTAAATTAATTCACTATTTTTTATGTAAAATTTTTACAATTTAAAATTTTTTATGAAAAAACTTTTCTGAACCGATTTTAAGGATTATTTTATTTGAAAGCTGGTGTTTTTCATGTGGTTACATTATAAGATCAGATCGGTAGTTACACTTCATAATCATCATCATCATCATGAGACTCTATCCGCCCACTGCTATACATAGGCGTCCCTCAATGAACGCCAAGACGGCCGATCCCTTGCCACTTGCCCTTAATAAATGATTGAAGACACACTTTTGTTAGAAATTTAAGACCTGTAGTGCATTTCGTTGTAGGTACCTACATTAGATTCACTACAGAAACATCCCAAACTCTACATCAAAGGCAAACAAGTCATTACCCTAAGATCCTATTAGACTCCTGTACGGATGTGTACCCAGCACTCGCCGCGCTGCAATAAAAGCGATCCACGTCGCCTATTTACACGCACTTTCGCATTTTAAACACCCCCAAACACCCCTCAACACCCCTCAACCCCCAAACAGACAAAATAAACTTAATAACGTCAACTTTAGACCCCTAAAAAGAATAAAGTCACTTGGGTATTTGCTTTACACTGCATTCAAATGAATAGTAATGTTTAGGTTGACAAATATAATTTAAAACAACTTTATAATGATATTCTCTGCCTATTTTTTTTCAATCTAATCAATCATTGTTTGAAGATTTGATACCACAGTTTGATACCATCTACCGTTTTAATATATCTAGAAAAAGCTTTATACTGCAGCAAAACCAGTTACGTATACAATAAATATTAAGGAGTTGAAAAATTTGTGTATATACATAATCATCAGCTCTTTCCAGTCGACAAACGCGATTCTTTTCAAACTAACAACTTAATGTGATATTGAATCTTCGGCTGTTATCAAATTCTCTATTGCTAAGCTTTTCGCTAAGCAGTCGATAATAATGTAAAGAAAATTAAACTTTTAAAATTTATTTATTAATAGTGTTATCTGACCAACATAGGAAATACTGACAAATATGACAGAGGGTCACCGAGGTAATACTATTTCTTTAACGCCGGGAAATGCTCTGAGACATCCCAATCCCGCGGGGGAGTGGGTCTCCCCAGGCGGATATATGGAACTCGGTGCGCCCGAAAACTGGTAAGTTGGCGCAGCTCTACCCACTAAAACCTGGCGAGTGCCACCAATGCCGCCTTTGGTGAGGTACCCCGAATCTAATGAGCAAACAGGGCACCTCGACGGCTAGTCAGTCCTCCAAGGAACCGACGCCACCTTCACAGAGGGATTGTCCCGCATCACAGAACAACCCCTCCCAACGTCGGGACAGTACAATGGGGTGAGGTTCTCGTCCTCGTCCCTTGCCCCCCGCTCTTTTGTCCCCTCTTCTTACAAGAGGGGTACAAAGAGCCCCCTCGGCTCAATTAACTTCGCCCAAGGTGGTGGGCCCACCCTAGGCTACTGATCCCCACCGCCACGTCAAGGCCTGAACCGTGGTGAAGAGGTAATACTATTACTCATTCATACTCAATGGACCATGTAGAGGTACATCAATCAACCGCGATGAAATCAACAAGTAGTTTTATTATAATGAGATAATTTCGAGTAAACATTATAAAACAATACGGTGATCGTAAATGACTGCATGGGCACCACCATCTTCACCTTTATTGTTTGCTCCGTCAAACAGCTTTACTGAATTTCAGGCAGAAGTTCAGGACAGGCAGTGTAATAACTGACGCATTAATTACTTGGGCTGTTCCTAGATATTATTCATGGGCGACGCTAACCACCTTCAGGCTACCATGCCAGTTAATCTAACATAAATCAACGTGTTACCTCTCATCACACGTGACTAAGTGGGGCTTGTGTGTCGATTGAGATGAACCTCGCAGATGAAAGTGCCCTTAATTGTGTGAACTCGAGGTACGTCCGAGTGATCTGGGAGAGAAGCCCTCCCTCTTCCTAACGATGGTTATACGAGGGCTAGAGTACAAAGACAAGGAATATGTTTTTATCTCATTAAAATTATTTTTATTTTGATTTGATGCGACGAATTTTTACGACTTTCAGGTGAAATAACAACTCTTGTCTGTGGTGACTCACTAATTCGAAATAATATTTTTTCTTATAGTAGTGACCCTGACTGCTAAACCATAGGGTCGTGGGTTTGACCCCCACCAGGACAAACGTTTGTGTGATGAGCATGGGTGTAATTTATGAATAAATATGTATGTATTTAGAAATATACCAGTACTTATCAGTTGTCTAGTTACCATAAGAACAGACTCTGCCTAGTTTCACCGCCATTAAAGGCGTCATTGGTGGCACTCGCTGGGTTTTAGTGGGTAGAGCTGCGTCCACCTTACCACCTTTCGGGCGCAGCGAGTCTCACATACGCGCCTGGGGAGACCCACTACCCCGCCGGATGCCTCAGAGCATTTCCCGACGTAAAAGGAAAAAAAGGCTCTGCCTAATTTGGGTTTAGATGGCCGTATTTATGTTGTCCCAACATATTATTATTATTAATATTAGGTAAGTAATGTAAAACTTGACATTTTTCCAATATTTGCAATGTGTTATCTTTGAGGTAACAAACACCTATGTAGGGTAACAAAAAAGTTATCGAAAGTTTGTCTACTAAAACTCGGAACACTCAATGACGCGCGAATCTTGATAGCTCCTATTAATTCACATCGTAAAAAATCTTATGTACGTAGAAGCTGTCCAGCATCTTGTCATTCCTGGACCTTTTATGTAAACGAGGCAAAGATTTGATTCCCAGTCGTATATTTACTTCCAGCGCTTCAACCCGCGACCTCCCTTGACACATCCATTTTAAATTATTTCAGGTTTAAATTATTCAATATACAAAATTATTCCGATATATTTATTTATAAGTTACGGTCCGAACAAAATTATATTTAACAGTTTTTTGAGTCGTATAAATAATGCACTCGGCTGCGATCCTTCCTGTGTTGTTTAACTAGCTATTGCCCACGGCTTTACCCGTATTCACCGACTCAAGAACTCACATAGACTAGATACTACCCTAAAAATTTATACACTCAAGAAAAGATAAACAACTGGAACCTTTTACTAATCGCTATTTATATCTACTATAAAATTTTCATAATTAATTATCCTGGCAATTATCGCATCGCGTCGAGCTGATGAATGATGGTGCCTTTTATGAACCTAATGGAAGAGGGCTGGTGATGGCGATGGACTATCAACCCAGTCTTTCTACGGATCCAAGCAGGAGTTAAGACGAGGCACCCGAAATTAATTTCCACGCTCCGCCCATTTCACATAGTTTCGATGAGATAGCATAATTTAATTCCGTATGCAAAAAAGAGACGAAAGACAGTAGTTCCCAGTTCGTTAGAATATATTATGAAAAATAACATACTAACATTTCATTCACATACATAGTTAACTTACTTTATTTAGAATATCGAAATACACTGCCAAAAATTCGAATGCCTCGTCTTAAGGTTAGAAATGGCAAAGATCCCGTAGGGTCGAGGTGCCGGGCCAAGATTCTCGGCCCTGCCTTTTACATTGGATCCTGTCTTATGGTCTCCTTAGATCAACCATTAATTTGACAGAGAAGCCGTAGAAGAACTGCCCGAAACCAAGATGCTTCTTTGTATATAAATATATAAAGTACCTAGTACATAATGTGAGCCATAAAATTCCGACACTGGTCAGTGATTTGTCACTGACGTGATAGCACTTCAACCAGCCAGTGATTTGTATGTGCGTCTTCTGCCAATCATTCATCAATGGTCATCAGTCGGGCCAATCAGAGCGCAGAACCGGCGCAGCGTCGCAGCACAAATTTGGCGGAATTAGTTTTGATACAAAACACATAACATTACCGCTCTATTACGGTTATGTGCTCGATAGTGCTGATAAGCATTTACTCGTATTTCCAGAACCTTCTTAACCCGACGAAATCATATTAAACGGTATAATAATGAATAATCAAATGATTGTTAATCAACAATGGTATTCTCGATAATTGTTAAGATCAATGCTAAATGTCGATGTTGTTTGAACGGGGGCCCGCTGCGATATTGATGTCCATTGTATGTTTGTTTGTTTGAAAACATCTCATTACATCGACACGTGGCTTGCGCAATGACAATTTTGGCAAAGGGGGCCCGTGCGGGTTGCACGTTGGTGTTGACTCGTCAAATAAATAGATGTGTTAAGCAAACTCGGGTTGACATGGACTCTCCGTGGTAAACTTTTAAGAGGAGTTTACTTGTTTTATCACTATTATAACTATGACATACAGGTTTATCGTTACAACAATGGAACAAAAAAAAATTAAGTGGATATAGCATTTTTATATTATATATATATTTTTCCCATTTGAGGTAGAATTTACAAAAACATTGAAGTGAACGCCTTTAACTTTTAAAATCATGGTTAATATTTATTTACCTCTTTGGTGTTGAAATTCGCATTTTAAAATAAAATGTATAAACTGTCAAAATTTCAAACCTCGTAGTTTAGGTTGAAAGCCTTAGTACAAGTAGATAATTATGTAAAGATATACAATCATCATCATCAACCTCACACTTCCATCCCCCCGTGACCCGCACTAAAGAATTTCGACCGACCCCTCTTGAAAAGCGCTCTTCAGCTTCCGCGCTACTGAAGTTAAAAATAAATTAAAAAGCTATCAAAACAAGGGCGCGGATCATAATGAAACACATACGTCACGAACAACGCTGACGAAAGTTAACCCCCGACAACCCTCGGGAACTCTCTGGGGTCGTTTGGGCCGTAATTAAAAAGCGTCGAGGCGAAGGCGAGGGCACTTGGTCCACAAACGCCCACGGTGAGAAGAGCTCCACTTGTACACGCCGCCGCCTACATTATGCAACTCACTCGGCTACCGACATTCGGTACTCGACATTCGGCATTCGGCATTCAGGCTTTAGCGTTCGGAGTTCGGCATTCGGCACTGATGTGTCCCAGTTTCCGTGTAATTAGTGACAATCTGATTGACGCGACAATGGAATAAATTCAAGGAGTGGGATAACACAAAGAAATAGTCGTGATATGTGATTTTCACACATGCTTGTTGTAAGCAGCAGAAACTAGATCTTTTACTTCATCGAGAACTTGTACGATTCTGCCTAGAATCCGCCTAGAAGAAACAACAGATAATTAATCACCGTATACAATATACATAGTAATTTCTAAGACACGGTTAAAATTTTCATATTGTGTACAATATGAAAATTAACGAGATTATATTTTGTAATTGTGTGTCATGCCCGTTTTTGATAATTAATATAAGAAGCCGGTCCGAAATTGTATTGTGTACTTTTGTACAGGTAATGAGATGAAGGAAAAAAATTTCATTTGTCCATGAATCATTCAGGAATCAATCGTGAATCAATTTCAGCGGTAGCGCAATTTTATGTTCCCAACATATGTAGCACTACGTGTATACAACAAATGGCATGTAAATATTATTTGGCATTACCTGTCAAATATAAGGAAATATGTCACTGACCGATCGGCATCTGGTTTGTCATTTGTCAGAAATGAAATTTAATATATAATAAATAACCGTCTAATGTTACCCTTCAAACGGTAACGGTACGGTCTTCATTTAAGTAGAATGGTTAACAGGTTAAAAAAACTTGAAATAGATTTTTATTTTTTGCTTGTAATAATTTATATATTTATTTATATTTGGGAAACAAATAAACAAACAAACAAAATAATTTAGTTTGATAAACTAAATTATTTTATATGTTTTCTATGTTTTTTTGTATACCGTATGAGACCAGACCTGAAATAGCCCGCCTCCTTTTTTTGAATATTCGATACAAAATATTATCTATACAAATAATATATTTATTTAAAATCATGAAATGTTATGAATCGTAAGTTGTGATGTAGGATAAGACATGGGCTATTTAAATAATCCGCCCGTATTTCACTTGATCTAGTTTCTGGATCCACACAATGTCACGGCAACAACGGACATAACATCGAAATGTATAAAAAATATGAAGCGATTTAAAAGTTCACGTAACTCATAAATCCGGCACATTAGAACCGCGGGTCAATGGGACCC
This sequence comes from Helleia helle, assembly GCA_963853865.1. Lineage (NCBI taxonomy): Eukaryota > Metazoa > Arthropoda > Insecta > Lepidoptera > Lycaenidae > Helleia > Helleia helle. Next base: position 1,062,126 of record OY971425.1, on the reverse strand, counting down.
CGAGGACGTGTCAACAGACCTCAGATCACAGATGATATCAGTTCTCATGAAACCTGCACACCTGTAGCCCGTTACTCCAGGTGACAACTTTTTTAATACAGTAAGATGAATGGCAAAGATCTTTCAAGATAATGCCAATGATATTTTGTTATTAAACTACATATTTATTTTAAAAATCTTATTTGATTTACATGTAACAAAATATAGTTGAAATGAACTATACACAATTATTTACCTCTTTTCTTTCTTATTTCAAAATAGACCAATTTGAAGTTCGATATTACCTTAAGAGTTAAGTTATAAACGCAACGCTGAGAGTGTCTATTTTCGTTCCTTTTCAATATTTTTCAAGTACTGAATACTGAATTTTATACAAAACGAACAGGCATTGCAAAATCCCTTATCAACAGCATTGAACTACAACTCACTGATCAACAGTGAGAAATTTCATCTAGAATTATTTTAACTTTAAGAGGTAGTGCCATGCTGCTTAGCAGCCGAATTGGGCCGACACGACCGGGGTGGTACCTCTCGTTCACATAACACCGGCGTCAAGTGACAACTATGCTGTCGCGTTTCGTGCGGTTTGTGAGTTTCCGGTGGCCCATTGGCGGGGGGGTTAGGGAAAAGGAGGGCAACGCATCTGCATAATCTTTGGTTGTGCGGATGTGTTTGGGCGTCGGTAGTCGCCAAACGGCTTCGACTGCTCATTGCCCTACTATGCCATAAAAAAAAAAAAAAAAAACACTTTGGAAAAACATTCCTGTAAAAGGCATATAATATTTATAAGTCTAATAATATACAATATAAGTACAATTAAATTAAAAAAATAAATCAGCAACCAGATTTATTTACCGACTTCAAAAAAGAGAAGGTCTTCTTCAATTCGTCTGTATGTTTCTTTTCATTATTCGAATAGCCAAACTGGCACATGAGCCAGGACATGGAATGGCCCAGGCGTGGTAATAATCTGTGCCAGACTGCCAGTATTTGCACTGCCTGTCCAGCCCTTCTTTCCCAAATACAGTAAAATTGTTTCGCGGATTAAATAAGCAAGTCATGGGACTATCGATGGCGGATCGCATAAAAATATATATGTATCTAGTCTTTGTAAAAGTTCATAATGTCTTGATGAAAAATATCAACCTTACTTTGATGAAAAAACCACACAAAAAGATGCCACGATTGTTGTGGATTTTGTGATCGTCTTAAATCTTCCTATTATAATCCTTTAGCGATTCTCCACGGTTCCCGCTCTTTCATGTCATCTGCCCCGGCTCATAGTGATGATTTATATGGCAGCCTTATGGGACACGTTGACACTGATTTAACGATAATCAGCCCGTGACCACTGCTACACATTCCTTTATTACTTATTATAAACCTACTAACGTCTACTGTTGAACTCGCATCGTCTACTGTTGGAATTGTATCGTCTACTGTTGAACTCACGTCGTCTACTGTTGGAATCGTATCGTCTACTGTTGGAATTGTATCGTCTACTATTGGAATCATATCGTCTACTGTTGGACTCACATTGTCTACTGTTGGAATCGTATCGTCTACTGTTTGAATCGTATTGTCTGCTGTTGGAATCGTATCGTCTATTGTTGGAATCGTATCGTCTACTGTTGGACTAGAACCATCCACAACATGAAGACTCCCAATGGGAGGGGGGAATGGGAGGATAGTCCCATCTTGCTGGAGGTTGATCGTTTTTCCGAACGAGAGAGAAACAAACTCCGAAGTGGAGAACTCCAGAATTTTTTATCCATCCCATCACACATCACATCCGTTAATCGTCAATTCTTCGGCGTTCATATACTTACTAGCAGTCCTCCTTCCTCATCCACAGACCATCCATTTTCCTCATCGTCCTGCTTTTAAAAATCAGCCATACTAAGGTCATCCCATCTAGATTGAACTTCTGGTAGTTTGACGCCTACTCCAATGTTATACCGAAGACCATTTTATATGCTGTCGCATGTGACCGAATGCCTCTTAAATTGTATAAAAATCGAAAATTTCCTAACTTTCCACAAGTCTAATTTGGTATGTATATAAAAAATCGTGCATTATGTATGTTCGTGACCCGAGACGGATGGCGGGCGTCACTGGAGCTGGCAAAAAACAGGGCGATGTATGCAGAACGTATGCGGGGAGGTAACGGTCCCCTTGTTTTCAGAACTCATCAATATTTGATCGGCATTTGTGATTTAGATGCGCTTGCGCCGATCAGCTCCCGAATCCAGCGGGGTGCAACCATTTTTGACAGTACCTATAGTGAAAATATTTTCAAAAAATGTATTGTAGTTATTGGAAATTGGAACTTTTTAATAATTTTTCAGCACCTATTTGCTAGTCTATTATTTAAAAATATGCCATCATAACATGTCCTTCATTATTATAAAATAATTAGCTGTTGCCCGCAGCTCCGCCCGCGTTAACTTAGATTTACAGCCGTACGCGGGTTGATGACGATTATTTTTATAGCCTAGGTTACTCCTTATAACATCAGCTATCAGCCAGTGAAAGTCCATCAGACAGACGGACAGACAGACAAAAATTGTAAAAAAGGCTTTTTTGGTATACGTTCCGTGTCTACATTCATATGCATTCAATAAAAAGCGGTTATTTTAATATTACAAACAGACGCTCCAATTTTATTTATCTGTATGGATATGGATGTATAGATTGACATCGACTACTATGTGTGGTATCCTGACAAATATTGACAAAGAAATTTATTAAAAGTAGCAGTAGCAGTTTATTTAACAAGATAGTCACATTCATTTTTTTTTTTATATTAGTTGGATAGGCAAACGTACCACCTGATGGTAAGTGGTCGACGTCGCCCATGAAAATCGCCCACGAGCCCAGGCAACTCATCTATGTGTTGCCTATCTTGAGACATAAGATGTTAAGTCTCGGTGCCAGTAATTACACTGCCTGTCTTGCCCTTCTCTCCGAAACACAGCAAGGCTGTTATAATGGAACTATCGTTTTAAAAGATTTGTCAATATTTGTATATTCCCGCCTCCAGGTACTTTATAGCAACCACGTTCACGGAAGGATATAAATAACACGAGGATATAATTTATTACAATGTCAATGACACACTCATCTCATCTCACTCAGTAGACACAAATAGGAGAAAACAAAGGGTCTCATTAGAGCTGTAGAGCCCTAGTCACTAGTCAGTTGAGGTATTCAGCGCGCCTCCGTCTCATTTGCACACCTTAATGACGCTGTATTAATTCACGACTGTTGGCTCCTCTTATGATCTATTGCATCATCTTTAGATGCTGCCTATATTTGTAGTTGGGTATTACCTCAGTTTAATAATTGAGGTAAGGACTTGATTATTATTATTTATTCTAATGTGTTGTGTTGTATTATATTAATACAACACAACACAATACTTTTAGTTTAGGTAATCAAAGGTGCCAAAGGTTGAGCACAACTGTACTGAAACATGATTTATCGGCTCTGTAAAAACATTGCATACAGGATTCGTCGCCGACTTTCGTCGCTGCTATTGTGATGATTATATAATATATCTTATTACTTTAATTTTTCTTAACATAATGATGCCGACTGACATATTGTTTAATTTAATTTTAATACTTTAACACAATTATTAATTAACATACATGTGGCACATGAGTTATTAACATTTTAAGAGGTATAGCCATAGGAATATTAGCTCGGAATTCCTTTATATTTCTGGCGCCGTACAATATAGCTTTATTTGTTTCAGAACCACGAATGCCATCAATTTTGTAGGAGGTAGTGCCATGCTACTTTACAGCCGAATTGGGCCGGCATGACCGGGGTGGTACCTCTTGATCACATAATACTTACGTAAATTGACAGCTATTCTGTCGCATGTCGTGCGGTTTGTGAGTTTCCGTTGGCCCATTGGGTATACTGGAGACGATACAACCTTAGAAAGAAGATGTTCTAAGATTCGCTAAACAATTTTGTACCATAACACCATATGTGTTTTTCTCTTTGCTCATTGTGTTTTTGTCATAAAATCATTATCAATCCGAACACTAAAAATTAAATTACAGAGCCGCAGCCACGGACAAAAACTAGTTGTTACAAGTAAGTTGCACACGTGCGGGTACCCAACGCCACTCGTCCGTCGAGTTATAAAATATTTATTATTTACTAATACATAGTGATCGTTTGACATTGAACTGGGACGTTCGAAATATTGACGCAGCCGAGTATCAATAATGGAGACTTTCATTGAGCTCCCGTGTGCTTTGGTCAATAAATAGCGCTTCTTAAATAGATGCGCTATTTATACAACATCATCATCATTTCTCTCACAGACACCATCTCAGGATTAAATGATCCCCACCATGGTTCAAGCATTTAGTGGCGGCGGGGCTTAGTAGCCTAAGGTGAACCCAGCACCTTCGGCGAAGCAAATTGTACCCCTCTTATAAGAAGAGGGGACAAAAGAGCAGGGGCGAGGATGTGAACCTCACCCCATTGCACTGTCCCGACGTTGGGAGGGTTGTTCTGTGGTGCGGGACAACCGGTCTGTGGAGATGGCGTCGGTCCCTTGGGGGACTGACTAACCATCGAGGTGCCCTGTTGCTCAACAGATACGGGGCATCTCTCATCCTGGCCTAAGAGCATTAGGTACCTGGCGCAAAAGAAAAAAAAGGATGAATTGTGATATTTCTGGACCAGAAGTTATATTATACATTCCTGTGTAATATTATTTGTTCCTTAACAGCTGTGCTAATTTCAGCACAATTTTTGATTGAGTAGAGTCTATCAAAAATTATGCGGTCCATTATTCAGCAACTGACCTCGAAGTCGATCTTCAGATCAACTCTAACACCCCCTAACCTCACTCTTATCAATTCCTATCACCTTATCTTCATATTTCATATCCCCTAACATATCCATTCCTATCAATGTTCCATTCAAAAAACAACCAATCAAAAACGATCAATTGTATAATTTCAGCAACAATTTCAAACGTCATTAGTTCCCAGAACTGCGTCCCGTTTTTACCTGTTATTCGGGACTCCTCGAGAAGGCTACCGTTTTTACGAGAGGTACTGTTGGTCCCTTCTCAGTAACGTATTGTTCACAGAAGTGTTAAATTGGGTGTACGTGGATACATTTCTTACAACTTAGATTAATCTCACCCTATTAATTATAAATACTAGTAGTAACCCATGGCTTTGTCTACGTGGTATGAAACATAGTTGCAAATATTGTCATCGGCAATAGCGTCATTAGATGCGCTTATTATTTGATGAAAGCAAAATTGAATCATTTCTCCGTTGCAATACAAACGATTTTTAAATAACATAAACAAAACAAAGTAGGTAACACAATTTACTATGCATTCGATTTTTCGAATTATTGTCAACGTTTTTCTGGCTGCTATGTTTGGGTGGCTATTAATGTACACAGGAGCCCGACCTCCCTCCTCTCCATCGATATATATGTACCTACTACGTACTAGATTTCACGTTCCGAACATTCACAAAGATTGCATGTCGCTCACAGAACACCGGCGTAAAGTGACAGTCGTTCTGTCGCGTGTCGTGCGATTTGTGAGTTTCCGGTGGCCTATTGGGGGGATAGGTAAAAGGAGGGAAATGCATCTGCATAATATCTGGTTATGCGGATGTGTATGGGTATTGATAGTCGCTAAAAGGCTTCGCCTACTCGTTTGCCCTCCTATGATATAAAAAAGTCATGAGAAAATTGCTCACAACTGCCTCAATAAGTAAATCTTATATTTTTTTTTTCTAGCCTGTACTGTCCCACTGCTGGGCAAAGGCCTCCCTCTCTCTTTTCCACGCGTCTCTATCATGAGCTGCATTACACCAGTCTTTTTGAAATCCGTCGAGGTCATCCCGCCATCTCCGTCGAGGTCTGCCGCGTCTCCGAGCCCTGTTTAATGGGACCCAGTCGGTGGTTTTCTTGGCCCAGAACTCATTGGGCATTCGGCAGATGTGTCCGGCCCAGTCCCATTTAAGCCTAGCAGCTGCCAGGGCTACGTCAGCTACTGTACATACAGCGCTGTCAAAAATGAAATACAGCAAGAGTCCGGGCGAAGATGGTATCACAACAGAAGCTCTCAGAGTGGGCGAGTCAACTCTAATTACTTACGTTACACATCTTTTCAATAATATACTTATAACAGGTAGATTCCCTAAACATTTTTGTCACTCCAATATTGTTATTTTGCACAAAAAAGGTGACAGAGCCGATATTAACAATTATAGGCCAATCAGTCTTGTTTCCCACCTCTATAAGACTTTCATCAAAGTGATCGAGGGTCGCATATCATATCAACTAGATCAACAGCAACCAGAGCAGGCAGGATTTCGTCCCGGGCTATCCACAATCGACCATTTACACGCGCGCTTAATCAACTTATATTAGTGGGTAATATAATAATTATCGAGCGACTGTACTTTCATTACTCGCAATTACAAAATCGATGTAAAGTTATCAACGAACCCATCCATTTTCTTACTAACCTAATTAAACAAATCATCAAACACAAAGATTTATTAGAGAACGTAATTTATAGTTGATAGTTTCATCGAAATTGAAAAAATGTGTTATTTATAACAAGTAAGTAACAAAAAACGTGAAGCTACAGTAGGCCGAATATACCAGCCCATATATCACGCGGTCCAAAAATTTCGCCTGTCAGGTGCGTTTTTTACCAAATGAATCCCAGCCATTGTAACCTGGCTCTTAATACAACAATGCTATCATAACATTGATATGTATACAGTATACTTATATTATAAACTATATGATTTATGTTACATGAAGATTTTAATGAAACAGTTTTTTTGGGTTTTATCGCCGTTTGTTATAATTTTTACGTATTCGAAGTTTAAAACGATTTTGACTTAAACATGATTAGCAACTTGCCATGTATTAGTAAGTGTAACAGTAAGTGGGTAAGTGTAACAGTAAGTGGGTAAGTGTAACAGTAAGTGGGTAAGTGTAACAGTAAGTGGGTAAGCATGTGAGAAAGTTTTGGATGATGGTAATATCAATCTGTTGCCATATTTTATTGTAGAAGATATATATATATATATATATATGTATATATATAATAGCCCTACACGTAGACAGATTCTTCGGCAGATGTTAGTATTTGGGGTATTTTTTCTTTATATCATAGGAGGGCAAACGAGCAGTCGAAGCTTTAGACTACAGACAACCATACATATCTGCACTACCAGAGATTATGCAGATGTGTTGCCCTCCTTTTCCCTATCCCCCCAATGAATAATATTAATTATATAATATATATAATTAATATATATAATATATAATTATAAAATATATTTAGAACTAGCAGCGCCCCGTGGTTTCATCCGCGTACTTCCCATTCACGGAGGAGTGTGCCCTATGTGTAATTCTGATGTGTAAGCTATATTATTGTAAAGTTTTAGTGAAAGAGTAACAAACATCCAAACAAACTTTCACGTTTATAATATTAGTCGGATAAGCTCAGTTGCAACGAGGCAAGATATTTTTATTCAAATTTGTATTTTCACGGATTCATTAAAATGAAACAATTTTTACGTATTTTATCGCGGTTTATTAAGATTTTTACAAGCTCGACGTTTCGAATACTTTTAAGCAACCATGGTCACGGGAGCATTGAGGTGTCTGACATCGTTACAGATTTATTGAGACCTATGATGCGCAGAAAGTGCTAACTGATTCAGATCGGATTAGTTATCAATTTATCAAGAAAGTCCTTACATATGATATATAGATCTAACTTAGCAGCGAGAGATAGTTACGCAATAACATATATATGTGACATTTGGCACACAGCGTGGAGCGGTATCTTGTTTGCGTATGATTTAGTCTGGCCCCAGTAAATCAATGTGCCGCGCCATAGAGATCTTATCACGATAATAGAGATCGACATAGAGGTGAACTAATATTTCGCACATAAATTATTTTGTTTCCAGATTCTTTATAATAAAGAAGAGAGATTATCACATTAAAATAAAAATAAAAAATTAATATACATAATAAAACAACTTAATAATAAGGATAAAAATATATGTACAGTTTATAAGAATTTCGGAATAAACGTTTCCGTTTTTATTTCCGATATGTAAACTTTTGGTTGATTCCATGAATAAGCATTATTTCTTCGTTGTACAAGGAAATTTTTGATTCAAAAATTACCATACTATAATTTAATTAAAAAGTTTTTTTTACTTTTCGGGTCGACATTTTTTATATCATAGGAGGGCACACGAGCAGTCGAAGCCTTTTGGCGACTATCGACACCCATACGGATGTGTATGGGTGTCGTGTACAACCAGAGATTGTTCTTCTTCCACAGCTGTCACTTGTGACGCCGGTGTTATACGAGTAAGAGGTACCACAACACAACAAGGCATGGCACAACCTCTATACTATTACAATTTAGAAACAATAGTATCAGCTCTATGTGATGTCGGTGGCGTGTCTGTCTGAGGTGCAGTGGCTATGAATTACGCCACCATTAAGATAACCTCACACCTGAACTGAGTGTGTCCAACTAAATACCTACACCACACAATATTGATGATTAGATACTTAGAAACGCGCGTAATTTAATTGAAAATTTCAGACCAATTGATATGTTTTTTATACTTTAGTATTATATATATATATATATATATATATATATATATATATATATATATATATATATATATATATTAGTAGGAATGCATTGTATCTATATTTAATATAATATATACGGTAAACCGGTGAAGCGGGTGGCTATGTGTGTGTGAGGGCCCACCACCAGGTGAACCGCGTCTCCGTTTACCCCTTCTTATATAAAGTTAAAACCGTACCCGTCCACATCTCGACACTTCTTTTTCTATGAACGTCAAAGCCTCACTCGCATCTAAGTTACTAAATTCAAATAAGGTCCTAAAATGATTGTACTAATAAATTACTATAATATCTGCGGAAAAAATTGCAAATGGAGAAATTAAATATCTATATTTACAGATATTATTTCTAAAACCTTTAGTGCTACATATTATTCACATTTTTCAATTGTAAATAGTATTAATAGAGACTCAAATACAACCGACGTCCCGATCCATAGTCCTGAATAACAGCTGAATCGTACTATCATTATATTCTATATATTAATCAACGAACTAACAGACATAGTAATATCTGCACATGCATGACGAGCCTTCATCAGCCGTTGGAGTGGACCGTACCTAACGAACTGCACACCACAAGGTCGCCAATTAAGGTCCTAAATACGCCCAATTAAAATACAAACATTCGGAAGTCTAAGTGAGCATTGAGGGTTTTTAAAGCTAAAGAGAGGGGTCTGGATTCGAGGTTCGAGGTTGAGTTCCTGATTGGTATAACTGGAAAATCTTAAGATTTCCTGTGTATTTAAATCAAGGAGTGATTTTACATTTTCCATCATTGGTAAGCACCGACGATGAATTAAAGGAAGCTGTATCTCCAATTAAGAAATTGAGGTTTTCTTCAGAAGGGGAGAATTTATAAAAAGCTGAAATAGATATAGATAATATGTTGGTGCTGCAGCTGTTATGGGTACTACCTATAACCCAACTATGTTTTCCCACCAAATAACAGTTCTGTATTTCTGTAAAAATTACAGAATAGTAAAAGTCAGATGTAAATCGGAATAAGGAACTCGCTATACAGCCAGCGAATTTTAAAATTAAAAAGCCCTAGTGATGGGCAAAACAATATCGACAATATTTTGTATCGAATACAAATATATACTCACTCAACATAATATTCGTATACAAAAAATGATAATAATGATTTATATATTAAGTACCACAATAGTAGGAACAAAAGGACGGCGGGCGCTTTGTGCTGAGCTCCCATAAGTTACGCGAGCAAAACGAACCAAAACAATAGCGCGGTCAATACGGTAGCCGAGATTTGCATATCGAACATCGTACACGACACACCGTGCACATCGTAAATACCATCCACACGACTCTCACCCCAATTTACATACACACAGGCGATATAAACGCCTGCCTAATTTATAACATCATACCCGGTGTATGGTTTGTAAGAAAGCGGTGAGATTCGCTTTTGTCCGCAAGTGCTAATCTTCGATATATCGATAATATTGTTGCCGCGGTCCCCTTACTATTCATATTACCTCACGACTTTTTGATGTCACAGATTTAAAGTTAAGTAAATCTATTGAAATAGTAGGGGGCTAGCAATGAAGGATTTAAAAGACCTCGATTGTTAAAGGTTAAAAGAAATAAAACATGTAGGAAGGTCGACCGACCAAAAGATACCGAGGTTTGATTCCGAAATTTAAAATCCAAATATATTCTAGGTAGGTTCCTTCAATTAGCCAGTAATATCCATGGCGTAGAGATGACATTTATTTTTTAAATGAATGTTTTTAACAATCTATAAGGTAGGCCGCAAAGAATCCATCAGTTCCATCCGACGATGACGCGGCACAGACCCGCCACAGAAACTAACCTGACGCCTGATGATGTTTGATGACTCCACGGTTTGCAGGGGGCAGGGCTCTCATAAAAATACTTAGGTGAGCTATCAGGCTCACCTGCTAACCGATGACGCATTAGGCCATAGGTCATTAGCATCCAACCGAAAAAAAAAGCAAAGAATCCATGAAATGTTTAACACAGATAAGACGTAGATACTGACAATATCCTGAACAACGCAAATACCTGTCCATGCTACTGCAGGGTACGAACCCTATTCCAAACTCGGATAAGTAGAGTATTTCGGCCTATGTGGTGGCTCTACGTAAATTATTTTCTCTTTTTCCACGGTAAGCAATAAATCTTGGCGTTTTGGAAGAGGCCTATGTCATCAGTGGCCGGATAAATATGATGATGAGCAAACAATGTTCATAAGATTAGTTTCATTTTCTACATCACTATCAAGAATGCACCTACAGTGGTAACGATTCAAGCGCTCCAGATTCGCTCGATGTTTTGAAACTACACCATCGTTGCTCTTTCATCTTGTTGGTATCAAAAACATATCAAAATTCAAAACTATACAATAAAGTTACAAATGATATCTCAGTTGTTGTGACGTCTTGGCACTTAATATGCACTATACCTTAAACAAAATTGTTTTCATCCCAACTGTATTAAGTCGGTAATATTAATATTGATCGTATGTATTATTCTGGAAAACTCCGGCAGCCGTCGAGCTGTCAGTCAATTCAAATGGATGGTAATGGGCTCACGTGGGACCACGTGACCGGTTGAAAGTGGGCGCAAAAAACAATTGCATAAGACGAATTACATAATAGGCAATATATTTTTGTGCGTTGTACGCGAATCTCACTTCATCATCAGCCTCTATCCGTCCACTGCTGAACATAGGCCTCCTTCAATGAACGCCAAGACGACCGGTCTCTCACCACTCGCATCTAACACGGACCGGCCACCGCACGGAGATCGTCTTCCCACCTGGTCAATGGCCGACCAACACTTCGTCTACCTAAACGTGGCCTCCGCTCTTGAATCTTACTTATTATTATTATAGATCAATTTTAAATTTCCGTGATCATTGCTGAAGTAACCGAAATTACAGGCAAATCTAATTAATATATATATATATATATATATATATATATATATATATATATATAATATATATTATAAGCCGCCTTGACCCGTTCAAGTTGTCTCATTATCCTTACTAATATTATCCTTACTAATATTATAAATGCGAAAGTAACTCTGTCTGTCTGTCTGTCTGTCTCTTCTTCACGCCTAAACCGCTGAACAGATTTGGATGAAATTTGGCACAAAGATAGCTTGAAACCCGAGAAAGGACATAGGATAGTTTTTATCCCGGAAATCCTACGGGAACGGGATTTATAAGGGTAAAACCCCGGGACTATCTATCTTCTGAACCACGGAACAGATTTGGGTGAAATTTGATATGAAGATACTTTGAAAATAATTAACATAGGACATTAAATAGTTTTTATCCTGAAAATCCCACGGGAACGGGACCTATGTGGGTTTTCCCGGGACTGTCTATCTTCTAAACCACGGAACAGATTTGGGTGAGATTTGGTATGAAGATACTTTGGAACGGGAGTTGTGCAGCTAAAACGCCGGGACTGTGTATTTGTTAAACCACTAAACCGATTTGAGTGAAATTTGATATGGAGATAGTTTGAGACTCTAGGTAAGATATAAGATGTATAATTAGTGTAACAAGAAGTTTTTTAGATGTGTCAATAGATGGCGTTAACACAAAATGTAGATCACACTATCCAAGATGCGAATCCTTATGAGGATCGCACTTTTGTATTGCACGCGTTTTTAATGAAGTATTCATGTATTAGTAATTTATCCAAAAATGATTTATTAATAGAATTCATTATATTATAAAAAAGGAATAATTATATATAATAATGAAGCGGCTGAAAAAGCTAAAATATGCAAATACTAATAAATATATAAGTAGGCTCCGAATATGATTTTGTCCCATTCGGTGTCGAGACCCTTGGTCCGTGGGGTCCTAGCGCTTTAAGGCTCTTTAAGGAAATAACAAAAAGGTAAGTCGACATCATAGGAGACCGAAGAACTGGCAGCTACCTCGGACAAAGAATTAGTCTAGCAATTCAAAGGGGGAACGCAGTGAAAACCTTCGGAACCTTGCCTAAAGGGACTCCTTTTTATTAATATACTTAAGTTATTATATTATATTTATTAAGGTTTTTAGTCTTAGTTTCTTTGTAATTTATATCCAATATGTTTTTGTTTAATAATTTAAAATTGCAATAAATGACAAAGTACTATTTATAAACAATGCTAGGAACAATAATAAAATATATGAATAAAAAATATAACATTTTCGTAGTTTTTTTGCTGGTAGTAGGTACTAATTTGAATTAAAATATTGATGTATCATAGGGTAGTTACGAATAATTTTGTATCGTTTGGACACAAAATAAATACGTCTGACACCTCAATCCTCCCATGAACATGGTTGCTGGAAAGTATCCGAAACGTCGGGCATTTAAAAATCTTAATAAACCGCTATAAAATCCGTAAAATGTACTACTAAATTAATTAAATATATTTTATAAAAACGTACTATCGGGCCTTACAGTGAAAGTAAATAGTATTCTTTAAATTATTATAGTTTGTAAATTGGAATCATATTTTTTTATGTCACATGGAGGCAACCGAGCAGTCGGAGCCGGAGGTGACTACCGACGCCCATAGACATCCGCACAACCAAAAGTTATACAGATGCGTTGCCCTTTTTTTCCCTATACCTCCCAATGGGCCACCAGAAACTCACAAACCGCACGAAACGCGACTGCATAGCTGTCACTTGACGCCGGTGTTGTGTGAGGCACCACCACGGTTGTGCCGGCCCAATTCGGATGCAAAGCAGCATGGCTACTACTACTTTATTTGAAAAATAAGATTTAAAACAATACTTCTTATACGCCAACGAAGTCGCGGTTAAAATCTATGAAATAATATACTGCACTTACATTAAGAAAAACCATTTTTGTCCGTCTGTTTGTTCCGGTTAATCTCTGAAACGGCTAAGCTGATTTTGACGAGGCTTTTACTAGCAGATAGCTGACGTTATAAGGCGTAACGTTGGTCATAAAAATAATCATTTGACGACCTCTGTGGCTCAGTGGTAAGCGCGTTGGCGCTCAAGCCGGAGGTTGCGGGTTCGAATCCCGCCAGGGAACAAAAATATATCTGTGTTCCTGGGTCATGGATGTGTATTAAATATGTGTATAATATAATAAAAATCTTAAATATATGTATAGTATAAAAGTATTAAATATATTTCCGTTGTCTGGTACCCGTAACACAAGTTCTTCGAGAACTTACCACGGGACCAGATTGACGTGGTGTGAAAGCGTCCATATATTATTATTATTATTATTATTAATCATCATCAATCCGAACAGCTGTAAATCTAAGTAAACGCGGGCGAAGCTGCGGGCAACAGCTAGTAATTAATAAATATTTGTGCAAAGATTTTCGCTGTAGAATTTAGAAGAATAGAATAGAAGAAAATTTATTTAGGTAAATTATTACACTTTTTTTTTCTTTTACGCCAGGAAATGCTCTGAGGCATCCCGCCTGGGGAGTGGGTCTCCCCTGGTGGGTATATGGGACTCGCTGCGCCCGAAAGATGGTAAATGGACGCAGCTCTACCCACTAAAACCCGGCGAGTGCCACCTGCAGTGCCGCCTTGGTGAGGTGCCCCGGATCTGTTAAGCTGACAGGCCACCTCGACAGCCAGTCCGTCCCGCAAGGGACCGACGCCACCTCCACAGAGCGGTTTTCCCACACCACAGAACAACCCCTCCCAACGTCGGGACAGTACAATGGGGTGAGGTTCCCATCCTCACCCCTTGCCCCCTGCTCTTTTGTCCCCTCTTCTTATAAGAGGAGTACAAAGAGCCCCCTCGGCTCAATTAGCTTCGCCCAAGGTGTTGGGCTCACCCTAGGCTCCTGAGCCCCACCGCTACGTCAAGGCCGGAACCATGGTGGGGTAAATTATTACACTGCTACACACTATATTTATATTTTTTTTATATTTTTAGTGCATTCAAACACAATCGTAATTGTGAGACAATTTTACGGGTTTTACCAGGAGAAATTTCGCTGGGTTCATCTTACTACTACTACTACTACTACTACTACAGGGCTACTGAGCCCTGACGCCACGACAAGGCTTGAACCGTAGTGTGGTGGTCGAAGACGCTCAATAGGTATCGAGCCAGCTAGTTCACCACCAAACCGATGTAGCGTTAGGGTCAATAGATTTTAGTTTAGACAATTCGAAAAAAAAATATTGATAAGGAATGTGTTGAACCACGGGGGAGACCAACTTCTTTCATTCACTGATTATCAAACTTGGGAATACCAACATTAATAATATTAATATATTATCATTGTCCACCCACTGCTGTTCATTGTACGCCAATATGGCTGATCCTCGGCACGCGCATCCTCCCAGGAAAGATATATAAATTATATTACTGTACATTAAAAAATAAATATTAAAATATAGCACCACAATACCAGTAGTATTATCACATTTATCACTCAGCTTTAATTTGACTTGACTCAGTGACAGTTTCTTGTATTTCAGTAAAAAACCGGCCAAGTGCTAGTCGGACTCGCTCGAGTTCCGTACCATTATAATATATACAACATTAGACACTTTAACTAAAAAATCACGTTCATTTTGTTATAATATTAATGAAATGAAATCGCTACCTAGTAACGCGATTATTGAACTATTTATTATTGATTGTTAGCTCGGTTTCTCTGATTTAATATTATACTCATAGGTGTCTCTTATACCATTCTTAATTATTTATTTCTAAAGTAATGCTGTAAATATTTCAAGCGTATATCTGTTGCCGTTATAGAGCAAAAAATAACGTTTATTGTATGGGCACTCCCCTTACATATTTATTTTATTACCTTTTTAGTATTTATTGTTATAGCGGCAACAGAAATACATTACCTGTGAAAATTTCAACTGTCTATCTATCACGGTTTATGAGATACAGCCTGGTGACAGACGGACGGACGGACAGTTATATGTTATAGCGGCAACAGAAATACATTACCTGTGAAAATTTCAACTGTCTATCTATCACGGTTTATGAGATACAGCCTGGTGACAGACGGACGGACGGACAGTTATATGTTATAGCGGCAACATAAATACATTACCTGTGAAAATTTCAACTGTCTATCTATCACGGTTTATGAGATACAGCCTGGTGACAGACGGACGGACGGACAGTTATATGTTATAGCGGCAACAGAAATACATTACCTGTGAAAATTTCAACTGTCTATCTATCACGGTTTATGAGATACAGCCTGGTGATAGACGGACGGACGGACAGTTATATGTTATAGCGGCAACAGAAATACATTACCTGTGAAAATTTCAACTGTCTATCTATCACGGTTTGTGAGATACAGCCTGGTGACAGACGGACGGACGGACAGTTATATGTTATAGCGGCAACAGAAATACATTACCTGTGAAAATTTCAACTGTCTATCTATCACGGTTTATGAGATACAGCCTGGTGACAGACGGACGGACGGACAGTTATATGTTATAGCGGCAACAGAAATACATTACCTGTGAAAATTTCAACTGTCTATCTATCACGGTTTATGAGATACAGCCTGGTGAAAGACGGACGGACGGACATTTATATGTTATAGCGGCAACAGAAATACATTACCTGTGAAAATTTCAACTGTCTATCTATCACGGTTTATGAGATACAGCCTGGTGACAGACGGACGGACGGACAGTTATATGTTATAGCGGCAACAGAAATACATTACCTGTGAAAATTTCAACTGTCTATCTATCACGGTTTGTGAGATACAGCCTGGTGACAGACGGACGGACGGACAGTTATATGTTATAGCGGCAACAGAAATACATTACCTGTGAAAATTTCAACTGTCTATCTATCACGGTTTATGAGATACAGCCTGGTGACAGACGGACGGACGGACAGTTATATGTTATAGCGGCAACAGAAATACATTACCTGTGAAAATTTCAACTGTCTATCTATCACGGTTTATGAGATACAGCCTGGTGACAGACGGACGGACGGACAGTTATATGTTATAGCGGCAACAGAAATACATTACCTGTGAAAATTTCAACTGTCTATCTATCACGGTTTGTGAGATACAGCCTGGTGACAGACGGACGGACGGACAGTTATATGTTATAGCGGCAACAGAAATACATTACCTGTGAAAATTTCAACTGTCTATCTATCACGGTTTATGAGATACAGCCTGGTGACAGACGGACGGACGGACAGTTATATGTTATAGCGGCAACAGAAATACATTACCTGTGAAAATTTCAAATGTCTATCTATCACGGTTTATGAGATACAGCCTGGTGACAGACGGACGGACGGACAGTTATATGTTATAGCGGCAACAGAAATACATTACCTGTGAAAATTTCAACTGTCTATCTATCACGGTTTATGAGATACAGCCTGGTGACAGACGGACGGACGGACAGTTATATGTTATAGCGGCAACAGAAATACATTACCTGTGAAAATTTCAACTGTCTATCTATCACGGTTTATGAGATACAGCCTGGTGACAGACGGACGGACGGACAGCGGAGGTCTAGTAATAGGGTTCCCGTTTTACCCTTTGAGTACAGAGCCCTAAAACACGGCTGACGCCAAAATTAAAAAGTTCAATTTTTTAAAGGTGCAACGATACGGCTAGGGTTTTCGCTCATAACTACCTCGGTGAGTGGACAATACGTTAATGTATTGTAATAGTGGTTGTTACAAGTATGGTATAATTTTATTTATGTCACCACTACCCGAGCTACTCTATTAATAATTTAAACTTGTCGGCCTTTAACAAGTTATTGGACTTTTGGATTATTAATACAAACATTATGGAGGGAGAGATTTTGTCATTATCAACAGTCAACAGGTTCCTTATCAATTAGTTTTTTCGAATTATCTAAAGTCAAAAATAATGGTCTATTGGCCCTAACGCTACATCGGTTTGGTGGTGAACTAGCTGGCTCGACACCTATTGATTTTTATATGAGGTTGGTTGCTCCCCTCCAACCGAGGCATCTTCGACCACCACACCACGGTTCAAGCATTGTCGTGGCATCAGGGCTCAGTAGCCTAAGGTGAACCTCGCACCTTGGGCGAAGCAAATTGAACCGAAGGGTTTGCTCTTTGTACCCCTCTTATTGGAAGATGGAACAAAGAGTAGGAGAGGACAAGGAGCGAGGACGGGAATCTCACCCCATTGCACTGTCCCGATGTTGGGAGAGGTTATTCTGTGGTGCGGGCAACCCGTTTGTGGAGATGGCGATGGTCCCTTAAGGGACTGACTAGCCGTCGAGGTAATCCAGGGCACCCCACCAAAGACGGCATTGGTGGCACTCGCCGGGTTTTAGTGGGTAGAACTGCGTCCACCTTATCAGCTTTCGGGCGCAGTGCGTCCCACATACCCGCCTGGGGAGTCCCCCTCTCCCGGCGGAATAGATTAAAAAGGAGTTTGCGACCATATTATGGCCTCCTGGCGTCGGGTTTGTTTCTGTGGTGAGTATGAGCCGCATCACCGTTGGGTGGAGTGGTATCCCAGTCGGACTATTCCTAGCGGGTGGACTCATTGAGGTGAGGACCCAGCTGAAGTCACCGGTGATACTGGGGCCCACTCTGCCGGCGGGAGCAGTGGCAGCCGCCACATGAGGTCTTGGTTGTAAATTATCAATATTTATCATATTTATTTCTATGAAATTCGGAATCGCTTACCTACATAATATTTTATAAAACAGACTTTTTATTTCTTGCAACTTATATATTTTAATATAACTGTTGCCCGCAGCTTCGTCCGCGTTAACTAGCTAATACCTGCAATACATGTTGGTCGAGCTTAGGCCAATGCGAGCGTAGGCAAATTAATACAAGGCAAGCGCTACTGCCTAGACGTTTGGCAAACCAATGCCAATGGCCAACATAGACAAGTTTTGTGTCAAGTTTTGAGTGATGCCCACACGTTGGACGCTATCAGTTTGTATTATGCATTGAAGTAATATGGACGTCGTAGTAGTTCTTGCAGCTGCTGCTGTTTAGAGAGAAAAATAATGACGTGGTAGATGCAAAAATTGTACATTAGTAGAAATCAAAGACGATTATTAGTTGTAGACACAAAAATTAAAGAAATGCGATTATTTTATTACATTTTAGTTAATTTATTTTTTGAAGTAGGTTTTAATTTATGTTTAAATTTTTGTTTCTTAATTTATAGTGATTAATTAAAGAAAACAGACAAAGATAGACATTTTGGCATATTGAACCGTATGAAGTAAGCCCAACAAAAGCTGTAAATCGTCAAGGAGTTCCCTCGACTGTCTTTCAACTCCAGCATCAGATCTACTCTAGACCTTCTTTACATTGTAGTGCTTTAAAATGTTTAATTAAAAAAAATAAGCCCATTAGTCGCTCCTACGATTTTCGAAAGATCTCGTTTTTTCTAGGATGCCATCTCAGACCCTGGTTTCCTTATCGTGGGACCATTTGGCAAGTATACTTTCAAACAAAAAATATTTTTTAAAAACTGGTCCAACATACATAAAATAATACCGATCGAATTGAGAACCTCCTCCTTTTTGTTGAAGTCAGTTAAAAAGAAGGTGGTGGATGTTGAGTATTCACAGAAACAGGACAAGTTATATATTATAGTGTCATTTAAAAAAAATGAAAATATTAGATAATACCTAGTATCTTCATTTTTTTGGTGCAATTTTGTTAAATTGTATGGCGGGCGGACAAACATGTGAACACCATTGGCCAAGCGCGCGCGAGCGCCTTTGATTTGTGCAGAAAAACCGACACGGCTTCGAAGTGAGGCGAGTGATCCCGAGCGGCTTCGAGTTGTGACAAGCTACGCCAAATGAGTCCTATACACGTTGGCGCTTGCCTTCACTCGCCCAACTAGGCGAGCGACACCGAGAGATGGCAAGACAATGCAAATATACTGTCTATACGTTGGTATTGGCCTTCACTCGGCAACACTCGGCCAACATGTATTGCAGGCTTAAGATGTACAGTCGTACCCGGATTGATGTTGATTATTTTTTAGCCTTTTTTTCTTTAACACGGGGGAGTGGGTCTCCCTCCGCGGTTATATGGGACTCGCTGCGCCCGAAAGCTGGTAAGTGGACGCAGCCACTAAAACCCGGCGAGTGCCACCAATGCCGTCTTTGGTGAGGTGGCCCGGATCTAATAAACAAACAGAGCACCTCGACGGCTAGTCAGTCCCGCAAGAGACCGACGCCACCTCCGCATAGGGGTTGTCCCGCATCACAGAACAACCCCTCGCAACGTCGGGACGGTACAACAGTAAGGAATAAATTTGACATTTGTAAAGCAACTTGAAAAAGAAAAACGGAACATAAGTATTCTTTGATCTAATGTTTAAATTTATTGGTAATGCAATTTACACTTAAATTAATATTATTAAACACTTAGTTAAACGTGTAATTTATGTATTTGCGTAGCCACATCCTGTTTAATTTGTAACTTATCGTCGTACATATCGATAAAAAATGAACATTCTGCAGCAGACATCTGTTCTAGGGGCACCTGCCCAAAACACATTGTAACTGGTTTAAAAAACATATCGCTTACAAACAGGAATAATTGTCTCGTTAGGAAAATGTGCTATTCAAGATGGCCGCCGCCGCCATATTGTTTTTAATTAATTGATTATCGAATTCCGTCGTTCATACGTCATGGAATTTGAAATGCATTTTTATGCGACGTAAAACGTACAATGAGTTTTGATATCCAGCGAATAAAAACAAACATACACACGAGTGTGGAAGTTATTTTTCTTTGATGCTCGGCAACGCTGCTGCCACTCATTTTTTCTTCACTGCATTTTTCACCAGCCAGCCAAAACCGGCCAGCTAAAAGTGCTACTTAATGTTTACGCAAATTTACTCACTATCATAAAATAACTTTTACGGATTTTATGGCGGTTTATTAAGTTTTTACATGACTGTAAAACGCTAAGCATGTAAAAAACTTAATAAACCGCGATAAAACCGTAAAAGTCGTTTTATTAAAAAAACCTACCAGGATATTTTTATTAAAAGGAATCATATTTTATTTCGAAACAGGATCGTTAGCACGAGTACCGAATATGCAATCGCCATGTGCTGATTTTTTATTCGATAACAACAATAATAAATATTTTACATTTCAATGACAGACTTTACATTTAATACTTCACTTGTTCATATCCTAAATTTTATTTTTGTAGTGACAACGTCCTATAATTCTATGGAACCGGCTGCAAGAACGAAAAAAGATGACGTATACGATGACGTATGCGGCGTTATAATACCTCGCTCTGAGGTTCCATTTTCTTATGACGTTGTCACGTAAACCGTCTTTACAGACAACTGACTTTTTTTATAGCATGGGAGGGCAAACGAGCAATTGAAATTTTTTAGCGACTATCGACGCCCATACACATCCGCACAATCAGAGATTATGCAGATACCTTGCCCTCCTTTTCCCTATCCTCCCAAATGGGCCACCGGAAACTCGCAAACCGCACAAAACGCGACGGAATAGCTGTCGCGTTTGTGTGTTATGTGAGCGAGAGGTACCACCCCGGTCGTGGATTGTACTATTTCTTACTTCTTTAAAAGCACATGAAATATTCTCTAAATATTGGATTCATTTTAATTGACCGATCTGTCGGAGTCAAAATAAAATCGGAGTAATTTCAACCGGCCTTATGACTATAAACACGACAGACGGACAGACATCAGTAACATCATAACACTAGTCTAGCATACCCCCTTCCCACCACTCGTTGATTACAGGAATGTTCACAGTCAATAGACTCTCTTCTTAAAACCTTCCAAACATACTGTTTTATCAAGTAATTAGTATTCTCACAAGCGCCTTTTTTCACCCGCATGTGAGTTTTTGGTTGCTATATTTGGCTAAATAAGAATTTGTCTTCCAGTCTTAGCTTGTAAGAACTTTATGATGTTATGTGATGATATCAGGTATGATGACGATGATGATATGATCATAAATGATATGAAAAAAGATGATGATATGAAAAAAGCTTAAAAATAATACTTAAATTTAAGTATAGGTAAACAGATGACCGCAATTTATTTTCAAAAATTAAAATTTTTTTGAGCCCCATCCTTATATGAGTTACGGTCGTTAGTCATTATTTTTTATATCTGGATAGGAAGACGAACAGACGAGCTACGTGTGAGTTGCCGTCATCTATACAAATAAATAAAATTGGGTGGCCTCCCACATCCCTCCCATAACAAACAGCAGGTAAAACTAACAGCTACTGAGTAGATTTTAATTAAGTTATTGTAAATGAGTTTGAAGGAGGCCTATGTTCAGCAGTGGACGGATAAAGGCTGATTGACGATGATGATGATGATGATGATGATGATGATGGTGGTGATAATGGTGATGATGATGATGATGATGATGATGATGATGATGATGATGATGATGGTGATGGTGATGATGATGATGATGATGGTGAAGTAACGAGTTTACCTCGGACCAGGTTTTACAAAGTGCTAATGTTCATTCACATGTATTAATTTTATCGTTCCCGAACTCACGTTTAGGTACGTTCGCGTGTATGTTTGAAATTTGCAGAGCAATAATATTCCTTTCGCATTTCAAATTATGTAACTATAAGGTAGTATATTCATAAATATGTAAAGATAACCAAATAAAAATAAAAGAAAAGTTATAGTGGACTGGTTAATAAATGAAGAGCTTTCATTTAGTAGCAATGTTAATAAAGGGAAACTTTTTCATTCATAGGGTTTCGTTCCTCAAAATAACAAAACGGTACCATAATTAACATCACTACGTTGTCCATCTGTTTGTATGTCTATCTGTATGTCTATCTGTATGTCTGGCTGTATGACTGTCAGTATGCCTATCTGTATGTCTGTCTGTATGTCTATCTGTATGTCTATCTGTATGTCTGTCTGTATGTCTATCTGTATGTCTATCTGTATGTCTGTCTGTATGCATATCTGTATCTCTGTCTGTATGTATGTCAGTATGTCAGTCAGTATGTATGTCTGTATGCCTATCTGTATGTCTGTTAGTATGTATGTCTGTATGTCGGTCAGTATGCCTATCTGTATCTCTGTCTGTATGTCTGTCAGTATGTCAGTCTGTATGTATGTCTGTATGTCTATCTGTATGTCTGTCAGTATGCCTATCTGTATGTCGGTCAGTATGCCTATCTGTATCTCTGTCTGTATGTCTGTCAGTATGTCAGTCAGTATGTATGTCTGTATGCCTATCTGTATGTCTATTAGTATGTCTGTCTGTATGTCGGTCAGTATGCCTATCTGTATCTCTGTCTGTATGTCTGTCAGTATGTCAGTCAGTATGTATGTCTGTATGCCTATCTGTATGTCTGTTAGTATGTCTGTCTGTATGTCGGTCAGTATGCCTATCTGTATCTCTGTCTGTATGTCTGTCAGTATGTCAGTCAGTATGTATGTCTGTATCCCTATCTGTATGTCTAAGTTGTTAATATTTCTATGGGACTAATTTTAAGATTTCATCAAAATTGGTCACGTTTTGGAAAATACATACACATATTATATAACTCAAGGCGGACCAATCAGCGCCACAATACTGAATCGCGCTATCAAAGTTCCACAGCTCGTTGCTATACATACAACGGCTGAATTGATAGCAAGTGGGCTTCGGCCTGACCGAGCATACCATCTCGCTCGGTCGGAGATCTCCCTTTGGGGCTTCCACCTATATACTCCCACAACTCTAACATACAATGTAAACACAAAAATAAGAGATAAAACTACAATAAATAGATAAAGATAAGACTTCTTTAGACCCTGAAATACTACCAGTCCAGGTTTATCACAACTTCAGTTTTATTATATTTATAGTGATAATAAATCATCGAGTAATATCGAGCAGGTATAGCTATCACAATCGACCATCTCGGGAACATCGGGAGGTTTTTGCGCGGACCAAATCTCTCTGAGAGCACGTAATGTTTAATTCAATAGTTTTCATTAGCGGATAGTTTTTCGGCGGCGGCCCAGACCGCGTTACATATGTATTACTACTCTAATAAATTGCTGTCCCGTTTTTAGTACTTTTCCTTTATCCTGAATGTTTGATGTTTATTGGTCCTATTGACCTTTAATTTCTTGGATTTGTTGTGTGATTTAAGATGGCTTATAGTAATGGAAAATATTTGTTCAATAGCTCAACCGAGAAGTGAACGTGCATACTACGTATTGTTGTAATATGGCATGGAAAGAAGGTACTACTAATGTTCACCACATATATAGTTTCGATTCTTCTTCTGGTAAGTTGGCAAATATTATAAAAAGGTAAAGTTTGTGAGTTTGTGACGTTGGAGGGGTAATCTCTGGATCCACTGAAACGTCACATTATTTGTGAGTGTCATAGGCTATAAAAATAATAAACATCAGTTAAAGTACGGTTATGTATGTATGTTAACGCAGGCGAAGCTGCGGGCATCAGCTAGTATTTTTTTATATCATTGGGAGGCAACCGAGCAGTCGCCGCCTTATAGTGACCACCCATAGATGTACGCACAACCAAAAGTTCTAACTGACTTGTGGGTTTGTAGAACTTAAACTCTAGGTACGACCGTATAAGTAATTGATACGATCTCTAACTCGTAGACACAAGATTGCCTTTTTAAAACACAGCAAAACTCCTTCCTTGTACTATAACTTCTCATTTCACAGTGGGAATAAAAAGAATATGGGATAAAGAATATAAGAAGAGTAGAGGAATTATAAGGAATTAAAAGAAGCTTTGCTGTGATACCTGTAGTAAGAAGATAGCGCGGCATGAAGCTCATCGAACCATTAAAAAAACATGGCGTCGTATCTATTGATTTAACTAATTGAATAGTAAAAGCAATTACACCATCCTGCCTACAGTCTATCTCTTCACAACGAACTTATAAAAATTCCAACCCTTAATTAAAAATGTTATCATTTTAGGGTTAATATACAAATTCCGGGACGAATATTTTGAATTTTCAGAAATGGTCTGTCCGTTCATTATAGCTGAGACAATAAAATGTATCATCTCATCTTGATATCCAAAAATTCACAAATGCGCGATGTCCGACAACCTCTGTAAAACTAAACTACTGGATGATATCTAGTTCTCAACTAGTGAGATAGTCCAGGCATTAAGTGAAAACTGCAACTACTCTCTAGTAGTATCCAACTACTATGAACCCCTGTTCATTGTAGTTGGATAAGGAAAATGGCAGAAGAACCACCAGATGGTGAGTAATTAACGTCGCCCATGAGTTCATCTGAGTCTATCCCATAAACTCATTCATGACTGTAATTACACTACCTGTCGTGCCCTTCTCTACAAAACATAACCAAGTTGTTTGACTGAAGAAATAAGAATGGTAAAAATGGTAAGTTCCTATGCCAGAAATTACTATCCTGTCCTTCTTCTAAAACACAGCAAAGTATAAGAAATAAGTAATACGGTAGCATGCAAATTGACGCGCGGCAATGCGCATCGCTCCGTGTCGCTTGCCTACCAATCTAAATGTGATATATTATACGGGACCCTCCAATCCTGGACCCCACTCGCCCACAGCCCGTTCTAATCCTCACAAGTCAACGCGTGCTCCCGCGTCACACAAAAAATGTCTCCCATTAATGTGATCATTAGCATCTACCCTTTGATATCAAATCGTTCGTTTCGTCCACCTCTGAACTGACTGAACCGACCGCAGGTGTGAGCCACAGCTTGACACATTGAATGTCTCCCGACCAGGTTGACCGCGTGTAATTGTTACGGTTGTAACAAACTATACCTTGGATGAGATAAAAGTCATCATCATCAGGCGCCATCTTCATAATGAAGTTCGGAGATCAGTTGGCCAAATTTTATGCGATCACATGCAGCTTCCTTCGGTAACTTATAGCTATGTTTGGTCCAGCCTTTAATGTGTGTCATCTAGCCATTTTCTCCTCTGAGATAAAAGTACTCGTGGACAAGTACAGGAATATCCTCAAGCCATCGTGGGCTCATTTCGTTTTTAATGAAACAATATTTTACTCAATTTTGGATATTTAACAGTAGCCAATAGCCATTGTCGCATACCTACTGAGTGAAATTTGCATTAACATTCGAAATGATGAGCCTAATATAGACTAAACTAAAAATCTAAACAAAACCTTCACAAAGGTAATCTAAAGAGTTATACGAGTATTCGTACTCGTGTCAAACGCTTATTAAGGAATAATAAAAAATTACTTCAAATAAGTATAAAATGTTAAATGATGCGAATCATTCATCCACTGACACATCTCTAGTCTCATGTTGTTTATAGATTAATTTATAGCAGTGAACAAAAAAATTTATTGTAAATTATTAAATACACATTTTTTTTTAATTAATTTGGGACATGACTCTACCAACTAGGTAGAGTCATGTCCCAAACGTTTACTTGATTCAATAATGAAGAAAACGTCGAGAGGAAATCTGCATGTCTGATGAGATTGATAAGTCTATTTAGATATCTTTTAATGGTAAATTTCACTACGCGTCTTTCACAAATTTTGTCTGTCTGTGTGTATGTCTGTCTGTATTGTCTGTATGTTTGTTCTGGCTAATCTCTGGGATGGCTGGGCCGACTTTCACGTGCAGATAGCTGATATTACGCGGAGTAACTTAGGCTATAAAAATAATCATCATCGATCCGGGTACGGCTGTAAAGCCGTCGTAACGGGTCCCGGATAGGCATTCAACAGGATCACCTCAGTGACAGGCTGGCCCCGGCGAAGGCCAGACTACTCCTCGTAAGGGGGGACTGCCCGGCCGCTACTAAGCAATCCCCGCGACGTCGTGTCATACTGTGCCCAGGTTCCCAATCTGAACCCGACACGAACACAGAGGCATTACTGGAGGCGCATTAACTAGCGTCTCCTACGCACCCCCATTCGTCGCCCGCGGGAAGAGGCCTCGTCGGCGACCTCCTCTCTCACCCGCTCCGCTTCTCGGACATTACTGCCTCACAAAAGGAGACCATTGCCGTCCAGGGCTCGTCGTCACCGAGTATCGCGGTGATCACACTCGGCAGAGACAAGTCCCCTCCGATGACTGATGTCAGACTGTGACGCAGCGTCGCCCATCTCGGGTACACCTCGAGGGTGTGCGCGGCCGAGGTAGCAGGTAGTCACCAAAGCAACCATGCCCGGTGAGCACCTGTGTCAGACGGAAGGGATTTGCGCTTACGGCGCATCCACCGCTCAAGAACCGGACGAAGAGCAGCCGTTAAGTTTTTGCCATACGGCTGCCACGCCACGACCGATCCCTTGTCACATGATATTTATAAACTGTTATAATTGAATGATGTTTGTGGGGTAAAATTAAATAAGAGGTTTGATGTAAGAATAATCACTTTACAACGTCAGTCTTGGTGTAAGTTTCAACGTGAACAAATTAAATCGGGAAATAAATCTGGGGATGTTTTTGGGATCCGAGTATATTGAATTAAAGAAACTGATCTTTGAACATGTATTGAGAAGTTTGTTTTACGTCAGGGTAGGGCTTTCTTGATTGTATCCGAGAAGAATATTGTACATCCTTTGTATTTACAAAAATGCGTTAGGGGAATGTCGTACTGAAGTTACATGGCGAGGAAACGACATGGAAAAAACGGGAGCAAATATTACAAAAAGAATTGATAAATGTGTATTTCCGTTTCACATAAATCCCCCGCCCCCCCACTTTTTATAGTAGTAATGACATCCTAAAAAGAGACATTAGCAGGACCTCGCGGAAAACGACCACGGCCCGCCACGCGACATGTTTTTTATCTGCGGAGAGTGCGGAAGCTGCGACATTACGCACAGATCATTAAATACCCTCTATTTTTAGTCAAATCACAAATATTAGTAGTTTTGTATCCAGTATACGACATTGAGTCTCATCTGGACGAGATAAAATCGAGTTTCCATTGGGGTAGTGAGCGGTTTTGTTTGTTGCGATTTTGGGTTTCGTTGTTTTGGAATAGAGTCGGGTTTCCCTTGAGAGGGGGGGGGATGATTCTCAAGAGCTGTCACACAAGAGTTATTATTTTATGACGTCTTCATAAAATAATAACTCTTCGGGGGGATTGGTCACGCGTCCCGGGCCGTGAAGTGTAAAGCGATCTCAAAGAGGGCATAATGATTTTATGACTTGTTTTATTTGTTGTTGCTAATGTGATTTGTTGTTATTTATCGTTTTGTTAATACAACACAAAATATGGAGTATTAAGTACTATAGTATTTGTTGGAAAGTAAATATTAAACTAAACTGTGCGTTTGACATGAAAAACGTAACGCGTGGCTTTATAGATTTTGTATGAAGTATGAATTACATAGATTAAAAATTGATCTCCGCTGCGCTACGACGGACACCAATTTTTTATCTACCTGATGAATTACCTCTGATAAGAATTAGTAGGTACTTTCTTATGGGATAATATTTTTATTTTCAGTGTCTTCTAGGGATGGGCAGAAATTCGTTTTACATTCGGTTTAATCGAATTTCGTCATTCGGCCGAAATCGGTTTAAGTGCCGAACATTCAGCACTAGAAAAATTACCTACTTTTACTATTTTTACTGAAATTAATATAAAGTATAAAGCAAGTCTGTCATATCATTTATATAAAATTAAGTTGTCTTTTATTTTAATTAGAAAAGCCTTTTTTTTGCAAACTTCCAAAATCCAGTTTGCAAAATTCCAGAATCCGGGAAATGCTCTGAGGCATCCCGCGGGGAAGTGGGTCTCCCCAGGGTATGTGGGACTCGCTGCGCCCGAAAGCTGGTAAGTAGACGCAGCTCTACCCATTAAAACCCGGCGAGTGCCACCAATGCCGCCTTGGGTGAGGTGCCCCGGATCTAAAAAATAAACAGGGCACCTCGACGGCTAGTCAGTCTCCCAAGGGACCGACGCTACCTCCACAGAAGGGTTGTCCCGCACCACAGAACAACCCCTCCCAACGTCGGGACAGTACAATGGGGTGAGGTTCCCATCCTCGCCCCTTTTCCCCTGCTCTTTTGTCCCCTATTCTTATAAGAGGGGTAAAAAGAGCCCCCTCGGCTCATTTAGCTTCGCCGAAAGTGCTGGACTCGCCCTAGGCTCCTGAGCCCCACCGCCACGTCAAGGCCTGAACCATGGTGGGGTAATTAGAAAACCCTAACTTGATGCCATAAAAAAATAAATTGAATTAGTTTTCTTGATTTAACACAAAATTTGACACGTCGCGTAGGTAACAAAAATAAAACTTTAAAATTTAATCGTTGTATAAACAAACATCAATAAATAATTACGGCTGTGGTACATACATATTCATAAACAAAATACCTATTCAAAAAAAAAATTCTTTTTTAATTTTTAAAGGGTGTTTTAACAATCAAATTAACCAATTTCTTTTAGACATATAATAAAAAGAAAAAAACACATAATTTTTCTGACAAACATCTAAATTACAATTTGTAAATTGAAGAAAAAAATATGGTTTTGGTTCAAAAAACTTTTGCAAAAACCATTTAACTACTTTGGTAGATATAGTGGGACCATAGAAATATTAAGAACATTTTCAAATATATTCTGTGAGTGGGACTTACGTGGGTAGACACTATGTTGTATTATGGCTTTCGGAATACTGTTAAAAATATATAATATAAAATGGTAGGTAGGTACGTATGTCATGAATATTCGCGAAATAACACCTAATTTTATTAAAGCCTTGTTAGCCTGTGAAGTGAACATCATATTTATACGAACTTACACATAAATTATAGACCATGAAGCGGGTTGAATGAATTTTAATACAAAATAATATTTAAGTACAATGAACTTTTACTTTTTAAATTTAATGAAAGTACTTAAGCTGAATAATAATATTTATTTATATATTATTATTATTTTTATCATATTATTATAATATATTATAGTGGTCCGTCCCGACTTCTCAGTCGGGTAAACAATTTCATAATAAGCGCCATCTAGTACTGAAGTGTATAACTTGTTGCAATTTTAGCACGTAACAGTTTTAAAGGAAGTTTAATTCATTACTAGATGTCACTTTTAAATTTAACGTTTGTAGGGAAAATTTGATGCCAAAATAGTTGATGGCAAATTGAAAGAGTGATCCAATTAATAATAATGCCATTTCCTTTATTATTATAGGTAAATTGATTATTAAAAACATTTCCCGTTCAAAAAGCTTGATATACATCCAGCAGTAACTATCAGCTGGGCATGCAACATCTTTTCATCAGGAAAAATGATGATCATATTATATTTTGTAGTATTTAAAACGAAACCTACGAATTATATTGTCTTATTTGGGGTCATGTAATGGATTTTATAATTTTAGTTTATAGTGACATCTAGAAAGCCACACACGAACTATCAAGTGGCAAAAATTATGTAGGGAACAATCTTGTACTTGTCAACTTTGAAAAAGCGACATCTATTATAAACTATACGTACTATCAAGTTACATAATCTGCGTATTTATATTCTTCAGCAATAGATGTCATTAAAAGTTTTATTTTTATTTTGTTCTTTTTATTCTTTGTATATTAAAATTCTTATTTGCAAATATTTTTTGTCAATATGAAAAATCATAGCACATTATTAAATAATATGATATTATAATACTGAACATAATGGTGTCTTCTAAAATTCTTATCCCATTGAAGTAAATTATAAAGTACTAGTGTTCCCCGAAAGGGTCAGATTAAGAAATCGGGTGCAGGAATTTAATAACAATTTTGGTTTTATTTGGTAGGGAATAGAGCCATAAACCCCGTAGAAATGCTTGCACTAAACTCGACTCGACTTGCAGTAAACTATACTATACTAAATATAAATTGTAATATAATATATACGTGTCTTGGCGTTCATTGAGGGAGGCATATGTTCAGCAGTGGCTGGATAGAGGCTGATGATGATGATGATGATGATGTACGTGCCGATACGGGATACCATACTACCTACCACAAGCAAATGGCATTTGTACCACCCGATCACGAATTTAAAACCTAGCTATTAACTGTGACTTGTAACTAATACAAAACATCATCATCATTAACATCCGATTGATCCAAACCCCGTCTGCAATATACCGTCATGCCCAACGCAACCACCTGCTTCTAACCTAAACCTCAACCACCTCAACCTTGCCCTCAAAAGTTTTTAGGATTCAACATAATATATCAAAATAGGTACTAGCATTAAATCACAGTTTTATCAAATGCAAAAAAAAACTTTCAAAACCAGTTCAGTACTTTTTTAAAGCGCGTTCAAACAAACGAATCCTTCAACATTATTTTAACTAATACTATTGATCATAACATCGACTGTGCAAACATAATCTAGAATTAGTGAGTTAGGGGAACCAGACAACATAAGGACGGAAAACGCTTGTTTATCTGTTGCCATAACTACATAATATTTAATACGACGCCAATCATTTATTTTTCGACTCGACAATGCTTTAAAAATCTTTAATCTGTATCTCTAGTCAGTTTTTAATTGTCTGTGGTAATGTTCTATATTCAAACTTTGATTTGTGAATTGTGATGTGAAAATGTGCATTTGTATATAAATGTGTTGCCTTTTGCTCGCGGCTATCGAGGAGTGTTATCTGTTCGTCCTGGATAGGTTGTGGCATGAGCGTGTCGGTGTACTCGGTGCTGGTGGAGGCACCAGGGCCGGCCCGGGCGAAGGGTCCGTTCACATTTGCTAACACACCGCGGGCGTTGTACAACAATGTCAAACTCAAGAAGGATCCTTCGTGGTGAGTCTTTAATTTGACCCAGTAATTAAGTTCACTGCCATCTGGATCTTCTGGAATCTTTTACTGGCTTGAATGTTTTTCGCGGTGTTTTTAGTTGTAGGACTTGTAGGTAATAAAATAATGATATATTTTGTTGCATTAAAATGTAAAATGTGCTTAGAAAAATACTTTTATTTAAAAAAAATATTAAAAGATACTAATATACAGAATATGTAATATGTATCAATAGTTGCATGCATTTTGCAAGGATTTATTCTCATAATAATAACGTATATTTCATAAGAATTATTATAAAAATGAATTTCCATCAAGAACCATCAGTACATTCAGTCAGTTATATAAAGATTTGCCAGTCTGTTTGCCAGAACAAAGTTTTCATTTTCGTTTTTTCGCATAGCAACAGCTACATGATAAAGGCCTGTGCAGACGAGATACTGTCCCCTGGTTACTTTTTGTCCATCGATATAGATCTCTTATAAATTGTATCCTATAAAGCACACAAACGACTAAGAGTACCCCGTACAACATTTCCCAAATTACCGAGGACACCGAGAGACGACTGCACAATCCAGGGAAGTCCCCGTCCCCACCATGATTCAGGCCTTGTCGTGGCGGTGGGGCTCAGTAACCTAGGGTGAGCGGTGCACCTTGGCGAAGCTAATTGGGCCGAGGGGGCTCTTTGTACCCCTCTTATAAGAAGAGGGGACGGAAGAGCAGGGGGCAAGGGGTGAGGATGGGAACCTCACCCCATTGTACTGTCCCGACGTTGGGAGGGGTTGTTCTGTGGTGCGGGACAACCCCTCTGTGGAGGTGGCGTCGGCCCCTTGCGGGACTGACTGGCCGTCAAGGTGCGCTGTTTGTTTACTAGATCCGGGGCACCTCACCAAAGACGGCATTGGTGGCACTCGCCGGGTTTTAGTGGGTAGAGCTGCGTCCTTTTACCAGCTGTCGGGCGCAGCGAGTCCCACATACCCGCGTGGGGAGACCTACTCCCCCGCGAGATGCCTCAGAGCATTTCCCGGCGTTAAAGAAAAAAAAAAAAGGGAAGTCCCCGAAAAAATTGAACTCTACGTTAGTTCTATACTTTCGGGCGTAAGCTTCACTCAATTTCCGGGCAACAAACCGCACAGAGAGCACACCGTATGTGTTGGGTCCGTGACACTATTACAATACTCGGAGGACAACTTTATCCTATTCAGGAATCAGGGATTTTTGTCCCGTTGGGTCAAAGTCCCTCGTCTGCGCAGGCCTTAAGTGATTTTTTTTATCCTACTATCCTACCAATATTATACACGCGAAAGTTTGTAAGAATGACTGTATGTTTGTTACTTACTCGTAAGAGGTGGTGCCATGCTGCTTTGCAGCCGAATTGAGCCGGCGCGACCGGTCACCGGTGTGGTACCTCTCGTTCACATAACACCAGCGTCAAGTGACAGCTATGCTGTCGCGTTTCGTGCGGTTTGTGAGTTTCCGGTGGCGGTAACGCATCTATATAACTTCTGGTTGTGCAGAGGTCTATGAGCATTGATAGTCACCATGGCTTCGACTGCTAGGCTAACCTAACCTATATATATAAAAAATACTTTCACGCAAAAACTACTGAATGGATTTTGATGAAACTACAATAACATAGCTTATACATCAGAATAACATAGGCTATAATTTATCCCTGTACTCCCACGGGGATGGGAAGTACGCGGGTGAAACCGCGGGGCGTTGCTAGTTTAATTATAATGAGATGTGCAATCATTAAGGGACAGTCACTTTTCTTAACAAACTGTTTTTCTTTTTTTAAGCAAACGCGTAATTTTTGTGAATATCGAAAATGAAAATTGCAAATTGTTTGTAAGTAAATGAAACTCATTTGTAAAACTGCGAAACCATAATTAGTATAGTTTTTGTAAAAATCATCTTAAGAAATAACGTAATTCTTTACTTACGAAATTAGAGGTTGTAACTATAACTACACGGGACTCGTGAACAAGACGTAGATAATGCCGAATTATCGAGCTCCGCGAAATAAAAGTGAAAAACATGGTAAATATCCCGTTTTAAATCATTTTAGTAATTAAAATAATGTTAACTTAAAATACATGAAGATTCCAATTTGTGTATGTTTAATATTAGGTGATGCTATAAATATCACCGCGATGGTGAGAGAGGAAGCCGCCGACAAGGCCTACCCTGCGAGCGACGAACAGGGGTGCCTCAGAGGCGCCTCCATTAACGCCCCTGTGTTTGTGTCGGGTTCAGGATGGGAACCAGGGCCCAGTATGGCACGACGTCGCGGAGACTTTAACATCGACGTCAAATGGCGGCTAACGTCGTTGTGTTTCGTTCGGTTTGTGAGAGATCCAGTGCCCCCCCCCCCCCCCACACACACACACACATGACAGCACAGAATACTCAAAGACTACCCCAGGAGGGTACCGGTCGCGCAAGCACCGAAGAATCCCTCTCTAGGCCTCCGGGCTCAGGACAGGTACTTGACGGTACTTGAACGGGGCTGCCCAGGTCTCCACCTGGGCAGCCCCGCGTATTCTGGGGGGGGGCGAATCTGTGCTCAACACAAAAACTGCCTGGGGTAAACGGAGCCGTCGGCAGAAGTATGACTATGACCATGGATTTCTGTAACATTAGGGGACTTCATAGCAATCTTGACGCCGTCCATTACCACCTCCAGACGGCGAAGCCGGCCTTGCTCTTTTTAACCGAGACTCAGATATCCTCTCCGGCTGATACTTCTTATCTCTCTTGTCCGGGGTACAAATTAGAACACTTTTTTGTACCGCGAGTTGGAGTTTGCGCGTACGTCAGAGAGGATGTCTGCTCTCGTCGCCTTTGCAGTCTTGAAGGTAGGGACCTCTCCATCCTCTGGTTGCGCATTGACAGCGACGACCATCCCCGCGTCTAGCCTGCCTATATAGGTCCCATAGCGGTAATGACGAAACCGACCGACTTGTGGAGCACATTCAAATGGCTACAGATTCCGTGCTACAACAGATCCCATCCGCAGAGATCGTGATTCTTGGTGATTTCAATGCCCATCACACCGAGTGGCTCGGCTCTCGTACAACCGATCATGCGGGAAGATCTGTTTACGAGTTTGCCTCAGCATATAATCTGACACAATTGGTGGTATCACCAACTCGTATCCCTGATGTGGAAGATCATACGCCTTCCCTGTTGGAGCTTTTGCTGACCTCTCACCCGGACAATTACGTGGTCTCCGTGGACGCTCCACTTGGCTCATCGGACCACTGTCTGATCCGGAGTTCTGTACCTGTCGCAAGCCCATCATGGCCTCGTTTTGCTGGCTGCCGCCGCGTTTGCACTATAGGTCAGCTGATTGGGACGGGATGCGGTCCTTCTTTGCATCCTACCCATGGGGGCGAATTTGCTTCTCGTTGGATGATCCAGACATCGTTGCCGATTCTGTTGCCGATGTGGTGCTGCAAGCCATGGAGCTTTTCATTCCTAGCTCTGCAATGCCTATAGGCGGAAAATCCAAGCCCTGGTTTGGTGAAACCTGTAAGATGGCTGCACGCCATAAACGGTTAAGCTACCGAGCCTGGGCCAAAGCATCGATGTCCCAGGATGTAAAGACCAGCGCATTGAAAAAGGAGTATAACTTTGCCTCCAGGTCCTTCAAAAGAGCTATTGCTGAGGCAAAAGCGGAGTACGTGAACAGAATTGGCGAGAGATTGGTTCGACTTCCTTCGGGAACTCGTGCATTCTGGTCTCTTGCCAAGGCTGTTCAAGGGAATTTTTGTAAGCCATCCCTACCATCTCTGCACATGAGGAATGACTCGTTGGCCCACACCGCGAAAGAGAAGGCCGATCTTCTAGGCACTCTTTTTGCTTCCAACTCGACTTTGGATGACCAGGGAAAAATACCACCGACGATCCCTTGGTGTGATACTTCAATGCCGGAAATAATTTTCCGACAGAGCTCCGTACGCAAAGCACTCTTTTCGCTGGACATCCATAAGTCGAGTGGGCCTGACGGCATCCCTCCACTAGTGCTACGAACTTGTGCTCCTGAGTTGGCACCCGTCCTTACGCGTCTTTTCCGGCACTCTTACTCATTAGGCGTCGTCCCATGCTCGTGGAAGACAGCTTTGGTACACCCGATCCCTAAGAAAGGGGACCGCTCAGACCCGTCCAACTACAGACCAATAGCCATAACTACCTTGTTCTCAAAGATTATGGAATCCATAATCAACTGCCAGCTCCGGCGATATTTGGAGGAGCACCAGCTGATTAGCGATCGCCAATATGGCTTTCAACGGAATCGCTCAGCTGGTGATCTTCTAATATTCCTAACGCAACGATGGGCGGAAGCAGTTGAGAGCAAGGGGGAGGCGCTGGCGGTTAGTTTGGACATAGCGAAGGCCTAGGCATAGGGTGTGGCATAAAGCACTTCTTGCAAAGCTACCATCTTATGGGCTTCCCGAGAAATTATGTATGTGGATCACCAGTTTTTTGGCAGACAGGAGCATTAAGGTCGTTGTCGACGGTGCATGCTCGGACCTCAAGTCTGTAAATGCTGGTGTTCCCCAAGGCTGTGTACTATCTCCAACACTGTTTCTTCTGCATATCAATGATATGCTGAAAACCAGCGGCATTCATTGCTATGCGGATGACAGCACTGGAGATGCTTTATACACTGGCCGCCCTAATATTTCTCGGAAACAAGTCGATGAGTGTCGGAACAAACTTGTGTCTGAAATCGAGTCTCTGCTGGCCAGAGTCTCGGAATGGGGGCGACTTAACCTAGTCCAATTTAACCCCAACAAGACACAAGTTTGCGCATTTACCGCAAAAAAATCACCCTTCGTCGTTCCTCTACAATTGGAATGCACTTCCCTAACCGCCTCAGCCAGCATTGGGATACTTGGCGTCGATATATCGAGAGATGTGCAGTTTCGTGGTCATTTGGAAGGAAAGGCTAAACTAGCCTCGAAGAAACTTGGCGTGCTCAAGCAGTATTTCATGCCTTCACACCGCCTTCAATTATACAAGGCGCAGATCCGGCCTCACATGGAATACTGCTCTCACCTCTGGGCTGGAGCGCCCCAATATCAGCTCCTTCCATTTGACCGCATTCAACGCCGGGCGGCTCGAATCGTCGACGACAATGTTATCTCCAATCGGCTTGATTATTTGGCGCTGCGTAGAGATGTCGGATCGCTCTGTATCTTCTACCGCATCTACCACGGGGAGTGCTCTAAGGAATTGTTCGGACTAATACCTGCAGCAGAATTCCACCACCGGACATCGCGGAAAAACTCCATATTTCACCCACACCATCTCGATGTCCGGAAATCTACAACATCTCGATTTTTACGGCATTTCCTGCCTCGCACGACTATTATATGGAATCAGCTGCCTCCTACGGTGTTTCCGAACCGATACGACTTAGGGACCTTCAAGAAAAGAGCATACTCATATCTGAAAGGCCGGCAACGCACCTGCTAATCCACTGGTGTAGCGGGTGTCTGTGGATGTCGCTTTTCACTTACCATCAGGTGAACCGACTATCCGTTTTCCCACTCTTCTATAAAAAAAAAAAAGACTGTGTAGTGGCGGCTGGGCAGTCTCACCTTAACGATTAGTCTAGCCTTTCATCGGCGCCAGCCTATCACTAAGGAGCTCCTGTTGCCTGCAGATCCGGGACCCTCAAAACGGCGGCTGAAGGCGCTCGCAGTTGTTTTAGTTTGGGTATGCACTGCTTAAGTGTGAGTCCTACATAGGGTCAGATACCACCCAGGCACCTGGCTACATCCACAAAGATTTCCCTGCGAAAAAAAAATCATCCGAAAGCTCGGTGAGGACGAATCCTGGACACATAACAAACGTATACATTTACCTATGTATCCATACGTTCCTGTTGTGTATACAGTGCTAGTTATTCTAGTGCTCCACTGGCTGTGGATATTCTGGCAGTCGATAGTCGATATTTTTATTGCCGACGAGCATGTGACTCGAAGGCCTTTACGTTGAAAATTCCAGGGCTGGATTGTGACGTAGCTCGGGTCACGGGTGTGTATTTTGAAATAAACTTGAATGTAACTAAAATCCTATTTAAAAAGGGATAGGTGGTATACATAATACATATTTATATATATATATATATATATATATATATATATATATATATATATATATATGTGAGCATAGAAGAAGTTACCTTTATGAACCTCGCCTGAAACCACAAAAGCTAATAAAACGAAACATGTTTATGTAACTTGAGACCTAAAATATGTTGTCCCAACGTTATAAACGTGGCTAAGGCGTGAAATAATTTCTTATTTTATTCTCTATAAATTATAGGTCACATTTGTTGTGACTGTTTGTGTATAAAATCGTTTTAGGTGCTATCAGCTTTATTCTTTAAAAAAAATCATTACGCATATCATCATTATCATCGGCCTCTAGCCGTTCACTGCTGAACATAGGCCTACCTCAATGAACGCCAAGACTTTACTGAACAACAATAATTTGTGACGAATAACAATTTATTGAGCCGGCGATGTCGACTGTTGTGAGTGCGGCCCTGTGCTATTGTGAAACTGAAAGTATTTTGTAATTTACACAATCCGCCGATTGAACAGTCAACACGTTCACAACTTCACACATTTGCACTTACATCATGAATTAAAAATCAAGTGGTAAAAGCCACAATATAGGGGTACGTAGGCAGGCCTTAAGTGTGTTAGAAACACTCAAAAATGGCACAGTATTACAAGGAAATATTGTAATACTGTGAAAATGGTCCAGGATCCAGGGTCCATTTTTGCACTGTATTACTGTCAAGCTAATTTTCCGTGAGTGGCTTCATTTTAATGAGGCGCCCAAAAATTTCCTGTGAAAATTCTCGATTGGGATAACTAACAGAGATAGCACGGATAAATATGTAACGTAACTGTTTTCATTTTTTCCTTTATCTACTTTCGCTGTGAGACCTAGCTTCTTACCAAATTTCATGGTTCTATGTCAATTGGGAAGTAGGTGAGGATTTGGTTTGACAGACCGACAGACAGATTTTTGTAAGAGGTAGTGCCATGCTGCTTTGCAGCCGAATTGGCCCGGCACGACCTGGGTGGTACCTCTCGCTCAGATAACACCGGTGTCAAGTGACAGCTATGCTGTCGCGTTTTGTTCAGTTTGTGAATTTCTGGTGACCCATTAGGAGATAGGGAAAAGGAGGGCAACGCATCTGCCTAATCTATGGTTGTGCGGATATGTGTGGGTGTCGATGGTCGCCAAAAGGCTTTGACTTGCTTGCTTGTTTACCCATCTATTCTATAAAAACAGACATCAGGCAGCAGAGGTTCGGACAACGGAGTCATTGTCATTTTAAAGTACGGAACCCTAAAAATTAACTCACAGTTAACACGTGTATTATAAAACGTGCTTGAATCTGGCCACCATATTCCCATAGGTCGTTAGAAATTCCTGACCCTGCTAACTTGATTCGGTACATAAAAGAGGTTTCTGGGGAGTGTTTATTAAGTGGTTGCATGTTCTCTATATTGATCCGGCTGGCCGCCGCCCGGCCGTTGTGTTCTGTAATCAAGATGATGGAGAGATTGCTCGCGACTTGCTGCTGCCGAAATCACGTAAGCGTTTCGTGCCGCTTTACCTAGGGCTTTAGTTGTACACTTTTTTTTTTACAGGGTTCAAGGTGATTGGGACGTTATGACTTATGTTATTTGACAATAGGCTAAGGTATGTGGTCAGTTTCGACCCTGAACCAGGTCACCTGGGGGCTGGGACTAGGCAACTCGGCCGTCCCACCGTGGTTCAAGTCTTGTCGCGGCGGTGGGGCTCAGTAGCCTAAGGTGAACCCAGCACCTTGGACGAAGCAAATTAAACCGAGGGTGCTCAAAAACCCGACCATGGTTCAGGCCTTGACGTGGCGGTAGCGCTCAGTAGCCTAGGGTGAGCCCAGCACCTTGGGCGAAGCTAATTGAGACAAGGGGGCTCTTTGTGCCCCTCTTATAAGAGGAGGGGACAAAAGAGCAGGGGGCAAGGGGTGAGAATGGGAACCTCACCCCATTGTACTGTCCCGACGTTGGGAGGGGTGGTTCTATGGTGCGGGACAACCCCTCTGTGGAGGTGGCGTCGGTCCCTTGCGGGACTGACTAGCCGTCGAGGTGCCCTGTTAGCTTAACAGATCCGGGGCACTTCACCAGGGCGGCGTTGGTGGCACTCGCTGGGTTTTAGTGGGTAGAGCTGCGTTCATTCACCAATCTTTCGGTTCGATTGGCTTCGCCCAAGGTGCTGGGTTCACCTCAGGCTATTGAG
Source organism: Helleia helle (assembly GCA_963853865.1). Taxonomy (NCBI): domain Eukaryota; kingdom Metazoa; phylum Arthropoda; class Insecta; order Lepidoptera; family Lycaenidae; genus Helleia; species Helleia helle. The sequence goes on along the minus strand of OY971425.1, from coordinate 1,022,304 downwards.
CCCCACCGCCACAAGGCATGAACCACGGTGGGGACACAATATGCCTGCATTTAATAATAATAGCCGTTTATTCACACTCACATACACACATCAAGACAAGACAAAAATCAAAATAACAACAATTTCAATAAAATATAACTATGTATGAGCCTCGTTCATTCATAACAAAACTCAATACAATGTCAAACTTTATCCAAGTTTGAACAAAATAGTTTCAAGTTAGAGGGTTGAGCCGGTTGAGCATCGGAAACGGTCGGCGGTTGCCGTGACGACCGGAAGCACGCAGCTCTCAAGGTGAAGTTCATCTTTCACAAAATATGCTAATGTAATTTATGGAGTTTCTTATCGGCGATAATAATACGCTCGCGAATTTTACTGAAACTGTACGGTAACTTGCCAAAAGTAAAGTACGGTGACTTGTTCGCACTCGACACTAAAGGAGCGTGGTTATTTTCACCACTACGTAAACACTGATCACCACTATTATTGTCCCCTGACCAGTGTTTACGCAGCAAAAGTACGAGAAAGGAGGTAGTCCGATACGGACGCCTCTAATACCGTCAACATCTACCGCATACTTCAGTCTCGTGAACAAGACATTCGTAGGTAATGTCGAAATATCGAGCTCCGCGAAATAAAAACGAAAAACATGGTAAATATCACGTTTTCAATAATTTTGTGAGTGATGGCTTGTATGTTTCAAGATCGACAACGCACCAGCAAATCCTCTGGTGTAGCGGGTGTCTATGGAGTATGGACGTCGGCGATCACTTGCCGCCATGTCAACCGACTGTCCGTTTGTCTTCTCTTCTATAAAGAAACTGTAAGGTCGGTAGGTTTTAAGAAGGTAGATCTTAAAAGTTTTGTCCCTAAGTAGAGGAAACTTTTTTAAAAGAAATAGACCAAAAGATAGAGGTATTTGTTGGCTTTTCTTTTGCTCATACCAGGAGCCAGCAAATAAATGTTTTGGTGCCAAAGAAGTCCTTACAAGAGATATTGTCCGAAATATTTTGTTGTCTGGTAGTTAGTAGCTCCAATTATTTTGAAATTTGTCATGTTCAACACAATAATAATAATGACCATTTTACTACCTTATTAACCAGTTTTTTGATGAAGACTTTTTTTCTTTAACGCCAGGAAACGCTCTGAGGTATCCCGCGGGGGAGTGGGTCTCCTCACGCGGGTATGTGGGACTCGCTCCACCCGAAAGCTGGTAAGTGGACTCTATTCACTAAAACCCGGCGAGTGCCACCAATGCCGCCTTTGGTGGGGTGCCCCGGATCTAATAAACAAACAGGGCACCTCGACGGCTAGTCAGTCCCCCAAGACCGACGCCACCTCCACCGAGGGGTTGTCCCGCACCACAGAACAACCCCTTCCAACGTCGGGACAGTAGGTACAATGGGGTGAGGTTCCCGTCCTCGCCCCTTGCCCCCTGCTCTTTTGTCCCCTCTTCTTATAAGAGAGGTACAAAGAGCCCCCTCGGCTCAATTAGCTTCGCCCAAGGTGCTGGGTGCTCACCCTAGGCTACTAAACCCCAACGCCACGTCAAGGCCTGAACCATGGTGGGTTTTTGATGATATTGCGCGGACAATAACTAGTTTAAAAACGCTTCAATTTTTCCATCGTCATCCAGGATATTGCGAACTCGCCACGGCTACATTAAAGTGGTAGCCCAGTATCAACGCGAAAATTTGTTACCAACCAGAGTGGTTATTATTAAATACCGAGATTGTGATCGAGGGGTCCACGCGCCAGGGGTGACGCACATCCGGCTGACCCCCTTCCCTCCAACCCCCCACAAATCACCACAGCCCACCAGGGTGGTTAACTTTGAGAATTTATTACAAAACCACCAAATGTAACACTGAAACGAAAGGGCAAATGAGTCGTTTTTCATTTTTATATTTTAAATATTTTTTGTAATTAATAATTATATAAGTTTTATTGCCTTGCTTGCTTACTTGTTACCCGCGGCTTCGCTCCCATGGACTCACTGTCTTAGTTTGTGTAGAGGTAAAGAAAAGGCGTATAGTGTTAATATATTAATGTAGAGGGCGCTACATTTAAATTTTTCGTTTTCCCAGGAGCATGATATGTTTTGAGTAGTTTTGACATAAAACGTAGCCATCCTCTAATATGCTCTTTCCATCCTACTTGGATGTAAGGTATTCGAATCGTCGTGGCCTTTCAAGATGAAATAACTCATATGCACTTGGTACTCATAGTGCATTTTTGGATTTTAGAGATTGAGAATTTTTGTTCTCATATCTCTCTCAAGAAGAAAAAAGAAGAAATACATGTTTCTTCTTCTTTTTTCTTCTTCTTTCTCTCAAACACCTTGCCTACGCCCTATTGCCCTTGCACGGCTGCCATTACTGATATAACATTCTTCATTATCATCAGCCTCTATCCGTCCACTGCTGAACATTGGCCTTCCTCAATGAATGTCAAGACGGTCGATCCCTTGCCACTCGTATCCAACACGGACCTGCCACCGCACAGGGATCATCTTCCCACCTGGTTAATGGCCGACCCTTGAACCTTTATGGCTCATCGGCCATCCGTCAACTGATAAAACATTATAATTAAAAAATATAAGTCTAGAAAAATCACCTGATATTGTTTTCTAAAAACATTAATAATACACGCACCACGTGACCTGCAGCAAAGATCTCAACTTGAAAAAACAGAACAAAGAATTGTGTGTTTCTGTTTCTTGTCCTATTAATTCATTCAAAATACAGCGTACAACTAAAATGAAATATAGACTGTATGTAGTAGGTACACTGTCTTAAAAGGCCTTACCTTAGGAAAGCGAGTGGCACGGAGCATCTGCATCATCCCCTGCTCCAGACATTTTATATCGCTTAAATCGTTTTATTATTAATACTTATTATCGTTGAGAATTGAATTTAATTCTATGAAACCCCCCATAATCTATGAAAGTTGTAAACTCATCAACGCTTCAAATATTTGGGCAAGTTGTCTACATGAAGGCTTCTCTGGTCTTCTGTCTGTAAGGTCTGAAAGGTCTGGAAGGTCTGAAAAAGCACAAATGTCATCAAAAACAAACCTTGTGAAAAAACCAAGTCTTGCCACTCAATTCTTCTATCGTATTAAAGTTGTGAGATAGATGTAATACCAAGTCGGTTTATTCAATCTTCTGTCTTAGTTATTACGCAATTGACTAGCCTAGCATCATCTTTGACCGCGAGGAATAAGGCCCGGCTAAGCTCGGCACAGTGGGTCATCGCGGTAAGAGTAATTTGAGGGTACCGTACGGTATCGTGGGTGGCAGCCAGCCCTGGCCGGTGCCGCCCGTGGGAACTCGTGGCGGAGGTTCTTGCCGAGACGCACCCCTATCACCTATGTCTCACGGCGAGAACCTTACGTTGGACGGGATCCTACGTGTTTGTCGACTAGAACAGGAGCTGTAGCTGTAGGAGTAACGGCTGCTCTGCGTGCGGTCCTCGAGCGGTGAATAAACCGTAAGCGCAAACTTTTCACCTTCTGTCTATCACAGGTGTTCACCGAGCATAGTTGGTGAGGCCCGCAGAGAGCCGGTGCCAGTGTGTGACGATAGTGGCGCGGCGGAGGACTCGGCCCAACACTTTCGAGGTGAGCCCGAGATGACGGCACTGCGTCACAGTCTGACATAATATATCATCGGACGGGACTTGTCTCTGCTGCGTGACTCGCGCACCGCCGTACCCACAGATGATCGCGCTTAGTACATTTCACATTGTAATCAAAACACATAGGTATGATACTATATGAGTACTCATACGTATCTATTATAAATGAGGTATAACCGTACACATGACCATAATTACCGCGTTATCTCTTGTCGCGTCGTACTTCAGTGTGCTCGAGGACTGACACTCGCGTGGTGTGTCCTGTGTCATGTGTGTACACTTATGGAGCCAATATAAGTTCAATCGACAAAATATTATACGCGACATATTATTTTTTTTGGTGAATCGTAACATATACGTGATCGTGTCACTTTTGTAGGCTTGACAAGTATACAAGTCTAGTCTATTTGGATTTTAAAGTGAATATCTTTATAATTGGAGAAAATAACGAAGTCTTTATAATTTGTTTTTCTGGTTGTTTCTTTTTATACGTTTTTCGTACGATATATTATTGGTACCTGTAATGTAATGATAATTAAGGTAAAATTATAAAAATATACAAGAATGTGTGGCTCCCTGACAACGTTGTGTTTACACGTGCGTGAGCGGGGGCGCGTGCGCGGCGCGGCCTGCCGCAGTGGTCGCGAGCCCTGACCGACCGACCAGCGACCACCGGGCACCGACCAGTACCCGCCGGACTGCCGCCCGCGCGCCATGTGCCATGGAGGCCGCACCCCCCGGAGAGACCGACGCCTTCACCGTCATTAACCCCGAGCGCAGGGACCATGGGCGCAGCATCAACGTGGTGAAACCGCTGCAACGCGGAGACCAGCCCGAGATGGGGGCTGCGGAGCCTCAGAGCATCCTTGACCCCAAGTTCTCGCGCGCGCTCGACTTCAAGCTGCGCCGGCTCAAAGAGCGAGAAGCACTGGAAGCCAATCTCCGCAGACCCACGCGCCCTCGCCGCCATCCTTCTCTCACCGTCTCCAACCCCAACATCAGCTGGAAGGACCACACTCCCCCCTCCAAGCTCATGAGCAGGTCCCATCCCCGCGTCGACATCATAGCCGGTGATAGCGAACGGACGAAAGGTACCGTGGACAAGTATAAGATGCGGAGACACGTGGGCGAGGAAAAGCCGCGGTTTGTCACCACAGTCAAGACGGGACAGTTCCTGTTGCCCCCACCGGAGGTGGCAACCCTTCTCGGGTTGGAGACGTTGTACCCCCCACAGGAGAGGGAGAAGATCGTGTACTCGTACTCCAATAGACCGAAGGTGGTGGCGGGGAGGAGCAAGAGGTCTGTAGATGAGAAAAAGACCGGGACGGTAGCGGATGGCCCTACTCATCCTCGTCCTGGTGCTGACCAGAGTAGGGTGTCCGCTGGAGACGCGTTCAGGAACGTCCGGGCGCTGGTGGCCGGCGTGGCGGGCGTCACCCACCTCCTGGAGCAGAGGGACCGAGTGTTAGTACTGTTGTCTTGTGTCCTCTATTTTCACATTCTCCTATATTCCAGCGTTATATTAATGTATGGAATAATCTAATAATATTTTTATTGATCAAAAACTCAATTAAAGTTTACCAAATTATTGACTTAATTATTTTAAGCAATAATTAAAGGGTGTATTCAAGGTATGAGGATGTAGGCCGTATATCATAAACCGAATCTAAAGTCGTCGTTAGAGGAGAGGACTATTTATAATGGACAGGCCGATAATATCTGTGGACGCTTCCACACCACGTCAATCTAGTCCCGTGGTATGTTCTCGAAGAACTTGTGTTACGGGTTACTAGACAACGGAAATATATTTAATACTATATACTATACATATATTTAAGATTTTTATTATTAATACACATCTATGACCCAGGAACACAGAAAATATTTTTGTTCCCGGGCGGGATTCGAACCCGCAACTAGGAGGTTGTCTAATTAAATCAGATCAAAAATATTATTATCCCATTTACGTCATTTTTATAGTAGACAAAATTCAAAGCTCGGTTTTGTAACTGGTCTATCTCATAGTGACGATGAGATGGACCTATGTCCAACGATGAGCGACATCGGACTGATGATGACTTATTTCAATGTGATGATGATGTCATATTTTTTAATACCACATAGATAATAATATTCTGTTCATAAAAATAAGAGCATACCTAGTGCCGTAGCATCACAAAATATCGTATTTTTACTACAGGTTGTTTCCGCGGTTTTACTCGTTCCAAAATTGAAAAAACAAGTCTCATCCAAAATTAGTTGCATCTCTCAGTAATTGAACTATAAAATTCAAAAAGAAATTATCTGAATGGTAGTTCCAGAGATTAGCGTGGCCAAACAAACAAACTCTTCACATTTATTAGTATTGTGTACTTAACTGATAGTTTGTATTGCTAATTGCATGCTTTTTTATTGAGCTCACACTAGGCCAGTAAGATTTATTATTTTAATTCTAAAAATACTAAAAGTAGAATTTAAAATAATGTAAATTTATTTTCATATGAGACACAAGGGAATAACAATAGTATTCACTGCCCAGGTAATTCCCATCTAGGTTCTATAAATAACCAATTTGTATGAAAAATTCAAGCACCCAGTGCTGCAGACTTACAAACCTATTTAGCCTGTAAAATGTATATGTACAGCGCCCGCATTGCAACACGTTTCTATGACATTAAAGGCATAATTATTGACAAGTCAGTAATATCAGTATCACCAATCATGACAAAGACAAGACCCGTATCCCAAGCCTAACACTGCACATGATATCTCTCTTTGTATTGAAACAACTTTTTATGGTTTTTATCGCAGTTTATTTAGATTTGCACATGCGTTTTGGATACTGCAGCTTAATACTAGGACGTCTGACATATCAGCCTTCCCATGACCATGGCTTTTGAAAAGCTTCAAATCAAGTTTTATTATAATACGTTTTATGATAAAACGTGCGTATGGTAAACTAGTTTACCTGGAACTAGCCCAGGCACCTCATTCATGTGTTATCTTATGCCTATCCCGAGACATAAGATGTTAAGTCTCGGTGCCAGTAATTACACTGTCTGTCCTGCCCTTCTCTCCGAAACACAGCAAAGCTGTTTGACGGGAGAAACAAGCAAGATGGATCCCGACTGCAGAATCCATGCAGTCGGGAGCGCGGCACAGCACATATCCCACCGGTAAATAATACTGGTAGCTTTTATTACATGTCTGTATGTCGTGTGTATCAAACCACCATGTGAGAACCACGTATTTTTTTTTAATGTAAAGAAGTGACGATAAGTAAATATTTTGTGAGCTTTACACTAACCTGACTCATAAGCTCGGAAGGTTAAGTATTGTATCATTAATAACAATTAATCAAACAAGTCTTTTTCCGTCTTTTTCCGTAACATTATGGTTTCTTTCAACAGAATTATCTTACTAAATGAATAGGAATGTAATGTTTTATTTTGCGTTTAGTATTTTTTCAAGATTGTTTTAATATCATTTTTTATTCGGCTTAGTGAAGCTGCAGATTCCAACAATATTCTTGACTCTTCAGCCTTAACAATTACATAATAAACAAATTCTGTGATATCATAACATGATATTTATTTGCATAGCTAGAAGCTCGCCATCGCTCAAACACAACTTATAAATTATAATCCTAAAATTTTATTAAAAAATTTCCACAGCTTCGTCCAGTCCACGTTAACTTAAATTTACATAAGTATCTGGAATTACCATAATTATATGTCTTTTCTGTCTGTGTGTGTTTACTGTCCTTTCTTCAGAAGTCAGCGTGAAAAGGTGACAACAGGTAGCCATATCTTCGCATTTATAGTACTTTTGGATGTCTATGATTGAGTAACAAACATCCATAATTCGCATGAACGAGTAGAATACGGTACTGTTACTTATTGGACGTCGTGTGAGGTGATTGACCCGCCGTTATGTAGGGCGGAGGGCGCCACCCTTCGTGTGGGCTTGACCCCGATTGTTGGTCATCTAAATTGTACAAGACACCGTCTAAGACGTTTTAACACTTGAGTATCATAGTCAGCAAGAGTTTGCTAAAGTATAGCCACACACAGTTAATCAATGGTTGTTTACTTTTAAAGAATATGATGGATTAGTAAGAGGTAGTGCCATGCTGCATTGCAGCAGGACTGGGCCGGCACGACCGGGGTGGTACCTCTCACTCACATAACACCGGCGTTAAGTGACAGCAATGCTATCGCGTTTCGTGCGGTTTTTTTATTTCCGGTGGCCCATTGGGGGAGATTGGGAAAAGGACGGTGGCGCATCTGCGTAGCCTTGGTTGTGTGGATGTGTATGGGCGTCGGCGCCGTGAGGCTCCGACTGCTCGTTTGGCCCTTGATCACATAAAAAAATATATTTGATTCTAACATCTATTTAATCAACATGTGTGTCTCTTAACTCCCCACTTCCACAAACTAATGGAATTGAACTTTGAAATATATTTGTTCAGTTTTTTTTTCTTTAACGCCGGGAAATGCTCTGAGGCATGGAGAATGGGTCTCCCCAGGCGGGTATGTGGGACTCGCTGCGCCCGAAAGATGGTAAGTGGACGCAGCTCTACCCACTAAAACCCGACGAGTACCACCAGTGCCGCCTTTGGTGAGGTGCCCCGGATCTGTTGAGCTAACAGGGCACCTCGACGGCTAGTCAGTCCCGCAAGGGACCGACGCCACCTCCACAGAGGGGTTGTCCCGCACCACAGAACAACCCCTTCCAACGCCGGGATAGTACAATGGAGTGAGGTTCCCATCCTCACCCCTTGCCCCCTGCTCTTTTGTCCCCTCTTCTTATAAGAGGGTTGCACAGCGCTGGGCTCACCCTAAGCTACTTGAGCCCCACCTTGAGGCCACGTCAAGGCCTGAACCATGGTGGGGTTGTTCAGTAGTCTACTCTCTACACCAAAAAAATATTATGTTCTCTAAGAACAACCTGTTTATTTTTACGAATAATAAACGTAAAACTCCAATGCACCGTGTGATGGTCGTATACATATATATCGTATACGTATACTATATATATATATATATATATATATATATATATATATATATATATATATATATACATATACGTCCTCCTTTCGAGCTTGGATCACTTCGAATTCAGACCCACCTCGTCGGAAATATAGGCCGTATCCACAATGTTATCCATATTCAATACAAACTTTCGCGTTTATAATATTAGTAGGATGTGTAGGATTCGTCAAGATGAACACAATGAATTATATTGAAACTGAAAAGTGAACCTTCTTTCGTATAGTTGTAATCTGAAAATTGGATAAAACGAAAAAGAGACAAACATAAAGCCCGGTAGATGGCAGCAGAGTGTTATTATTTACATCAAATTGTATGAAACTTATGCGTCAAATAAAATTACGTTATCTCGTAGACATTGAACTTTGATTAACTAAATTGTTCATTTGTAAAACATACATCTACTAGTAGTAGTAGAGCCCAACTCTACTACTACTGTCTACTAGTCTCGTAGCCCTACTATTTGCAATTTTCACTTCTGCCTGGTGTGCACACACATACGTTTTTGAAATATTTACTCAAAACAAAGTAAATACTCACAGCTTAAGACTTTCTATATCATGGGGGGGCAAATGAGCACCTGATGGTAGGAGGTCAGCGTCGCCCATCAACAAAAAAGGAACCTAAACTGGGTTTAGTCAAGGGAACATATTCATGTGCTGATTTTTCTATCACATTCTATCCTGAGACTTAGATGGTAAGTCTCGGTGCCAGTAATTCTGAAAAGTCTCTCAGCGTGTTACATGTTACGTTTCAGTGGCAGCATGGCGAGTGGGCCGTTCTCCAACGTGATGCACGACAAGCGAGTGGTGCGGGGCAGCACCGTCGCGACGCATCTCCATGCCGCGGTGAGTAGCCCACAACACCAACAGCTAAGTGTGAGAAAGACTCACAGAGTGCTTGCTAGTCTGACTCTCACGTCGTGTTTTACATAGATCTATCCGTATTAAATATACCACAAATATGACTACTGCATCAGAAAGAGGTTTATGTTTTTCAAGTGTATGTATGTCTATTTCCTTGGCGCCTATAATAGCCTGAAATGGTAGAAGCTTCAGAGGTGCGTTTAGATTCAAAATTGATTCTCACTTGGTTGGTATTTAATATTAATAATATTTTAGAGCTCCTCTAAATCAATTTATCCAACGAGATGACGAAACTGTTTTGTTATTCTCTATTGTACTAACAAAATAGCTTATTGAACATTAATTGAAGATCTAACCGTTACAAAACGAGAACAAGAACCGGCGAAACTAACTCAGCGGATCCCTCCCCGTTGTCATTTCCTTATTTCCTTTGTCATATCATTTCCCAACATCTATTTCTTACATTTTAAATACCAGATATATTCCAGATATTGAATTATTAATTATACAGTAGCACTTTCAATCCAACTGCCAATTCGACTCAAACCTTAAGCCTTAGTTCAAACTCGGCGGGAACCGCGCGGTTTCAGAATCGCCTGAAAGCGCGGGTATTATTTCTATGTACGTATAAAATCAAAAACATTTTTTTTATTCAAAATAGTACCAATACCTACAGTAGCTTTTTGAACGTCAATTGACTCTACCACCGGTTCCAAGGCAAGCCCACTGAGAAAAACCGGCGAAACAAACTCAGTGGAACTAATATTTTCAAATAATATGTATTCTATAACAATTTTAACATGTTATCCTGAAATGCCTGGGAGGAACGCCTTATTTCCAGGGTGGGGTATCTTCCATGAAATCTTTTACTTTATAATATCCTTTACCACACAAACGCTCTTTAATAACTTTTTTGATTTTTTTAAATGGTAAATTATTTTGAACGTTTTCTGGGATCCTATTGTAAAAGCGTATACAGTTGCTTTTAAAAGAATTTCTTACTTTTGAAAGTCTAATCACTGGTACATCTAAACTGTATGTATTACGTATATCCCTACTATGAATATCACTTTTCTTACAAAATTCATATATTAATTATAACAAAAAATTAAATTTTCTAAGATGTATTGAGAGGCGACAGTCAGAATTCAATAAGTCAGAAGTATCATCAGCAAACAACACTACTTCTTGATTATCTTTAACTAGAAAAGGAAATGGACCTAGAATGGACCCCTGTGGGATGCCCATCTCTATTCTAGTTCCAGAGGAACTTTTACTATTTATTTCTACCTTTTGAGTCCAATTGTTAAGATATGTTGTTGTTAGGTATGTATTCATGGCTCGCTGAGACACGTGGGAACTGCACGATAACAAGTGGCACGGTTTTGAAACCGCGCGATTCCCGCCGTATATGAACTAGGGCTAATTGCTAGAGCTTTTTTTTTTCTTTAACGCCGGGAAATGCTCTGAGGCATCCCGCGGGGGAGTGGGTCTTCCCACGCGGGTACGTGGGACTCGCTGCGCCCGACAGCTGGTAAGTGGACGCAGCTCTACTGACTAAAACCCGGCGAGTGCCACCAATGCCGCCTTTGGTAAGGTGCCCCGGATCTAGTAAACAAACAGGGCACCTCGACGGCTAGTTAGTCCCGCAAGGGACCGACGCCACCTCCACAGAGGGGTTGTCCCTTCGCCCAAGGTGCAGCGGCTCACCCTAGGTTTCTGAGCCCCACCGCCACGACAAGGCCTGAACCATGGTGGGGTAATTGCTAAAGCTCTCCTGACATATGAGTGACCTTAAAGTTTTCAAGGAGTGTTTAGTATCACATGAAGATTTGATGAAGAAACATGCAACTTAGGCATGTTTATAAATTATCCACTCGGCACTCCTCGAAATCAAGCGAGGAACGTATTAAGTCATTGCACTTGCTATTCATAAATTGTTCGTAGTAATCCTCAATTGCATGACAATTATGTGAAATCACGAGAGGTTGTTATGTGAAGGACGTAGAGCCTACATTAAGTAATTGGAGTAAACTGCAAGTTGCCCCGTCAGTTAATTATGAATGAGCGTTCCATTGAAGCTTTAAATAATTCATTCACACGTCGTTGTTCATACTCAATAGGTTTAGGTTCTCCTTTTGTGTTGGATAATAATATATTATATGTCTTTTGGTTTAGGGACCTTCAAGAATGGGTCATACTCATATTTGAAAGGCCGGCAAAGCAGGCGAACCCTCCCCGTGTGATGACCTCGATAAACATTTTTGATTTCACAGGAATATGTAATTGATGTTGGCAATTACCTAGTTATATAACAGCTCCTGGTAACATCCAGCACCGGCGTTTGAGGTATCTACAGAGCGTATAACATCTACTCTATATTAGAGTCAAATAGTAATGAGACAAGTTTGCACAATTGTTTGAGACAATGCATGCATTTGGAATACGGCTGTTTGGTGGGAATTTAAAAGTGATTACAATAATGATCACCCGCCGATATAATAGAAACTATTCTCTGTTTAAGATCTCAACATGTCTTTTTTTTGCTCTGAACAACCAATCGTCGTCGTTTCAGCCGATAGACGTGTACTTTTGCCTATTGGACATAGGCTCTTCCAAAGATTTCCAACCTTACTGACCATGTTCTGTACCGCGCCAGATCGTCGACGGCTTAAGGTTTAAGGCCTTCAAGTTGGAACCGTTCGTCGCCCCTTCATAGAAATAGAACCGACGAAAAAATGTATGCTAATAGCTGTGTTGGTGTAGGGTGACGGCATTGAGAGCAATGCTGCCCGCGTGGCGCGTACGAGACGACGCGCGCTGGCGCGACGGGCGGCACTGGCGCGGCTACGGCCCGGGACGCCCCCGCCCGCGCCCGGCCGCGCGCACCACCCCATACAGACCGACCACTATCTCGAGGAGGTAGGTGCTCATGCTATTAGACACACCTAGATGAGTTCACAGAAAATTAACCAAAGCGACTCATCGGCGAAGAAAAATATCGTGAGGAAAATTGCATACCTGTTGAGATTAAAGTCTTCAAACAGAGCGTTTCGCCTGATTTGGAGGATTAAAGACCCGTGCGCAGCAGTGGTATACCATATACAACTTATTTATCATGGGTGCCAAGTACTTCTTATGCTGTGGATCTTGGGGTTAGTAATTTCACTTCCTGTTCTGCCCCTCTATCTCAAACGGATCAAAACGCATCCCTCCTACCGGTAATGTCGATACTCGACACCACAGACTCACCAATGTTTCGCCCTAGCTGTTCGACAAGGGAGTGGAGATGGAGGTGGGCGTGCAGACCGACCTGTTCGTGGACCGGCCCGCCACGCCCGTGTACGTGCCCGCGTGCACCGGCGCCGACGCCAGCACGCAGATATACCCCGGGGATGTGAGTATCTACGGAACACATATCGACAGACGTCACCATTCATAAACAAAAATTGCACTAAACTCTGATGACTTGTCCATGTCTTAAATAGCTTGAAGCAAAACAGCTTGCGCTGTACATACAAAACACCTAGATACAATGACTTTCTCTCAAAGGTAAAAGTCGAAAACCAACAAAAAGATAAACAATTTGTTGCTGATGATTGAGGAAAGCAAAAGCTGTGAATTATTCTTAGTTTCTAACTATTTTTTGATACATTATTTTATTACCAGCTGTTCGACTTTGACCTGGAAGTGCAGCCGATCCTAGAGGTGCTGGTGGGGAAGACGGTAGAGCAAGCGCTGGCGGAGGTGGCGCAGGAGGAGGAGTTGGAAACATTGCGGGAGCAGCAGCGACGGTACCGCGAACTGCGGGACGCCGAGCGCGCGGAGAGACAACGACTGGAGGAACAGGACAAACGGCTGTACCAGGAGAAGGTGCGACTTGATACTTATTGAACAGTTTTGTTCTTAAATTGCTTTAATTTGGAGTTGATGAGGATATAACACAACATATGGAATAATCTTCAATTACATAAGAAGCATAAATTAAATTGAAAAGTTTTGAAGGTTTACATGATAGGTTGAATTTTGGTTAGTTGTTGAATGTTCTAGTCCACATAAATGATAAATAACACAACCTTCTGCTATGAGAAATTTATTAATGCTGACGCGCCCCGCGGCACTGATATATACATATAAAATAAACCTGTACAGTTGTCTGTACATCTCCCCTTCTTGGACATTGACGACACACAACTGTACTCGACGTTGAGGTTGGTAATTTGAGTGCACTGATGCAGCTACTTCGTTAAATGTATATATTTTCTCCTTGTGCCAGGTGTGTAAACTTCAGCAAACTAAAGTTATATTCCGTGCTGGTCGTCAGGTCCTAATAGTAGATTAGGCCCACCTCGCTCATATTGATACCATTCAGCGACGCAATTCGCTCCTCCTCATATAACTCGTCAGTCAGTCCCAAAAAATGTGATCACGGGCCTCGGTAGCAAAGCCGCAATAACAGAACTGCGTGTCCTCTGTAGCTCCCTCCTGTCGTTGCTCGCATTCCACCGAACTCCAACGGGAGGAGGATATCACTTTCTTTCTGAACAATGTCTGTTGCAGGAGCGGCGCGTGGCGGAGAGCGCGGCGGCGGCGGCGACGGCGGCGGAGGCGCGGCAGCGGGCGGCGGCGGCGGCGCTGGTGCGCGGGTACGTGGCCGAGCTGCTGCCCGCAGCGCTGGCCGGCTTGCGGGACTCCGGCTACCTCGTACGCCGCCTGCAAAGAGGTGAGCTCTTGCGTATCATTGACTTAGGTCACGATGTCACACGCTAGCAGTTATTAGTAGTAATTACACGCTTATTAGTATTATACACGATACATTATCACATCACTGATATAAGTCTTACTTATAGTTAGCTGCTACCTATAGAATTTTTAGTTGTTTCCGGAAAAAAAAATCAACTAAAAGTCACACAAAAGGAGAGCCGCAGAAATATATTATGTAGCGATAAACTACACTTGGGGCTGATAATGCTGATATCTTGCTGCTGGGGCCGCCATCAAGCTGATACTGGTAAATGATGTTGATCTATGTGTAGCGGATTACACTATAAGGATGCTAATTCATATACGGTAGTTGTAAATGAAACCCATCGACTGCCTAATAATCACTGTTTTATTACAAGACGCTTACATTGCCTCGTACGATAATATACTGATGTACTTTTAATGCCTCATCAATGTATCACGTGATGCATTCAGTCAAAGGGTTTGTATAGATCTACTTTTCTTGGAAAAAGGCACAGAACGAAGATTTTCTTAAACTATATTGATAGTGGCATTAGTTTTATCCTCTAATATATTTTAAGAGCTCTTTAAGAACTTCTATAGTTTCTGCATTAAATAATAATAACCTTAAATACATTTGCCGTAGCGCAGACCAAACATTTTATATTATGCCCTCAGGTGTGGAAGAGGAATTCATGCCGTGGTTGATCCGAGAGGTCTCGCTGGAGATGGAGTCTATCATCACTAGCAGAGACGTCATCACCGGTGCGTTGTCACATTTACATTTTTAATGGTCAACGCAGTAAGTTTATACCATACCGGAATCTTTGGGTTCCATCTCTAGTCTTAAAATTACGTTAAGATTAGTTATCAAATCTAAAAAACATATTTTTATTAATATTATTATTTTTACTGGTGGGATGCCGCGCTCCTATAAGGGCAAGACAGGCTGTGTAATTACTGCCACTAAGATATCCCACCTTACGTGTTAGGATGGGCAGCGCATGAATGACTTACTGGACCACTTACCATCAAATAATCGCCTGTCCGTTTGACTATCCAAGTGACATGAAAAATGTGATAGAGATGATAATATTGTTAGTGAAATTCGCGTGTGTTGTTGACACAGAGATCGTACGGGAGGTGGTGGAGGCGCGCGCGGAGCTGTACGGAACTGAACAGGAGCGAAACTCGCCACCGGACTCTATCACGCCGCGCTCCGTGATGGATGAAGGTATACTCAAACAAAACACAAAAGTATTAAGTCTCCAATAATATAATATACTACTGTAAGGCAAGGTGTAGAGGAATCTTTATCAAAAGACGTTAATTCTAATTTAAATATTTAACTTTGACTCGCATTTAGGACGCTTACTATACGGACGGACGGATACTCTATTAATCAGTATCTAGTCTGTTTAAAAAAAATCATATACTATTGTAATTCCAAGTCCAAACGAGTATTCAAACACGTACATGTTAAATTTGTCGGCTTATGTCGGCTTGTATCGGCAAGTGTCGGCACCTGTCGCGGCGATTCGTCGCGCGCGCCACGTGCACGCACCCGGCGCGCGCCGCCCGGCGGTCGGTGCGGGCCCTAATACGCCCGTTGTGCCATCCCTATTAGCTTGCGGACTCGCTACAACAATCTGTTTCAAATCGACACCACAATCACAATAACATCATATCTCCAACCCATTATATATTCTACACTATTTAGTTAAAGTTTTATTTGGATCTAATTTGATCCGTCCTACAAAGAAGCAAAGTCTAATTCGTTTGTTACATTTCATAAAGCGTATACGCATCCAGCCAATATTCCAATCAAATTTTTACTTAATAGTTATGGAATAGAGTAGGTTTATGTATGCAGTAGTGTGGGGTGTGGGGTGTTGCGGTCCCGATTACTTTCGGCACGGTGAGCGGTGCGGCAGCCGCACGTGCGCTATTTTAAACTCATTAGCGGCGCGGTCACGCACTCGGTTGACAATTAACTTGTATTTCTACTTAAACGTGTGTGACGCGAGGTTTCATTGAATCTTTTTTGGGGTATTAGGGTCCAATAGAAATGATCTCTATTATGTTGCACATTTTAATATAATCTGCTAGGACACATACAATGTATATGTCTGTTTCTATTAGAGACAGGTGGTGTGCTGTGATATTACATGATTGAATTGCGAGCTATAAAAAAGTACCTCACACCATTGAACTATGTATAGTAATTACAACTCACTGTCTCACACTTAAAACTCACTTAAGGTGCCTAAAAATATCAGCATTAAATATTAAAACATTATTTTCTAATGTTTATGCGAATTTCACTCATAAAATGATAAATGAAAGAACTTTTACGTATTTTATCGCGGTTTATTAAGTTTTTTACAAGCCCGACATGTCGGATACTTTACAAACCATAATAAAAGATATTAGATAGATATACACCACTTTTTACCGTAGCTAATAATGTGGCTATCGTAAAAATCTCTTTTAAAACCCTAAGAACAATTTTTACGTTAATTGTTGAATATTAGGAAATTCATCTGAAATAAGATGTTTAGTAGAGTTCTAAAAACAACAAAGAAAAAGATTGGTGTGGCCAAAGAAATCTAAATAATAAGATCTAAAATCTAAATAATAAATAATTTAGATTTCTGTGGGTGTGCCACAAGGTCGCGTCTTGGACCCTATACTATGTATTGTGTACAGTGATGAAGTCTTCATAATTGAAATCATAATATTAATGATATTAACAAAAAAATTATAAATCTTTATTTATAATTTGGCAAAGCTACATTAAAATAATAAATGTAATTACATATCAGACTACAAATATATTTATAACTAGCTGTTGCCCGCAGCTTCGCCCGCGTTACTCAACTCCTATTAGTCACAGCGTGATGTTATATAGCCTTCCTCGATAAATGGGCTATCTAACACTGAAATAATTTTTCAAATCGGATCAGTAGTTCCTGAGATTAGGGCGTTCAAACAAACAAACTCTTCAGCTTTATAATATTAGTATAGATAAATAAAGTAACTTGAATCAACATAAACACAAAATGCATTTTCACTATTTACTTTTACCAAACACGTCGATACGATCGGCGTCCTGGTGGATATATTGGTTTGCGTCAGGGTCGCTAATTCACTTGATTCAAAGTGCACTGGAGATTATCGAGATATGAGATTAAGATAACCGAACGTTAATTGTGAGGTCGATCCGATCGCTAGGGTACGGTGGTGCACGTGTGGAGATGGTTGGCTGATAGCGTCCTGCAGGGCTACTGTGGCACATGTGGTAGAACAGACAATAAACAGAATTGCAGTTATTCAGCAGCTAATACTATGAGGTTTTGGAATTGTGACGATGTTGTATGAGACGGGAGATAGATCTTCGAAGAACACGGAATCTGAGGTGCTAACGTTTACCTTAGAGGTGTACGTAATGGAACGTGCAGCGTTAAAATGTAAAGGAGCGTATTAAATCGAACTGAAAAGAAATATAAAATATGATATTTAATTTCCTATGCGCAAATATTCCCATCGTATATATACGATTACGATACGTTTGTAGTTCAAAATCTAGTTTATCTAGAATATTTCCACATCAAGCCGTCACTGCATTCCATGATCTAATATTGGCGTTGGATTTTTTTTACATATTAGGTACTGATCAGGACAAAATAGACCAATGTTTTATATTGACATCATCACTGAAATCATTGCTTTTTGGTGTTCAGGTAAAAAAGGTCCGGTTATAGACATAAGTTGTTTAATGTTACAGAACAGGACAAAATTAGACCTATTTTTATAGCACGTGTTGCTTGAAATGAAACCACAGGTATCTTGAAAGCGGTCCGGTATACATGCTGGATTTATGATACCAGGAGTACTAAATATGGCCTGATCGTTTACCAGCGCGTCCGACACTGGCTCTCCGATGTCAGGTCGGTGTGACACAGGTCCGGCTGCAGCCGTGTCAATATTGTCGGAGCACTCGGCTCACATTAGCGGCACTCGTAAACTATTAAGTCAATCCCTACGATGGCAGGGTTGTCAGTGATTATTTATTTTAGCTTTGAAAATAAAGCTTGTATTCGCTTCTTGTGCATATTATTCGGACTATATCACCATCTATTGCATTCTCTCTCCATATAAAACCCGGCGAGTGCCACCAATGCCGCCTTTGGTGAGGTGCCCCGGATTTAGAGAGTCCTGGTGAGGGCACCTCACCAGGACTCTCCTCATTAGGAGCAAACAGGGCTCTCGACGGCTAGTCAGTCCTCAAGGGACCGACCAAGCCACCTCCACAGAGGGGTTGTTCCGCACCACAGAACAACCCCTCCCAACTTCGGGACAGTACAATGGGGTGAGGTTCCCATCCTCACCCCTTGCCCCTGCTCTTCTGTCCCCTCTTCTTATAAGAGGGGTACAAAGAGCTCCCTTGGCACAATTTGCTTCGCCCAAGGTGCTGGGCTCACCCTAGGCTACTGAGCCCCACCGCCACGTCATGCCTGAACCATGGTGGGGAAAGAAATCTATTCCTGTTTCCTGATAAGACAGGAGACAATTGTTTTAGGTTAACTGTCGGTGGGTGTCCTGGGCTAGTCAGATCCGGGATCCTTTAAGCGATTTTGATGTGATCAACTTATTTTCTTTAAAAAATAAGAAATACAATGCTTAAATACTATCAAAAACACTATGAATACCCATACGTTTTTCCAGCTATCTCGCAAGGCCACATCATTCCAATTAGTCAATCGTAGAATATTGGTACTATTTAATTTAGAGTCCCAAATTTTAATCCCATCAATTTTAATATCGTTTTATACTACCTTGTCAATCAACGAATCAACGATAGAGGGGATTGGAAATGAGAGAAGGAACACTTTTACTGTACGTCTTTATTGTTGTGTAGGTACGTAGTATTTAGTAGACAAATGTCGAGACGAATATTGGCTCAAATGGCTGTCGCATGAGATATAAATCATTATATTTTTTCGTGAAGGTAAATTATTTGTACCTTTACTTTATAATTTCCATTTAATCGTCGATAAATGGTACATTTTTTAAAATTACAATAACTAAACTCGACAACCCTACCAGCAAGCTGTGCCACTCTTCTGCGGACGCGGAAATTCGCAAGTGTAATATTAATTGACCCCAGCCGAGTTAGACCCCGCGCCCGTCGAGCTGCAATAGCAGCGGCGCTGTTTGTGCAGCTGAGAGCGAGGGTGCTGCGCCGCCACCTCCGCACAATGCGCTAATAGTGTAAAGAGCTTAAACGTTACAATTTCCAGTACTCCATGATGGCCGCGACCACTGCGGTTGAGAACTATTGATATTTTTGACATTAACTGTCTTGTTTTCTATAAATGCCATGACTTCTATTTCATTGGTATCAAATCGACCAATGATAATTTTAATCTTTTAATTATATTTTCACATTTCCTCGTAGATGTGCGAACACAAAAATACAGTGATCGGTCTTCGCTAGACAAATTGTCATGTAAAATTGCATCTATATTTATTTCAATTAAAGCTACAGGTAGAGTACACAGTGGACACCACACCTAACATATAAGACTAGCTCTTCTTCAAGTTACCTATATGTATTTTCCCAAATGAGTAATTTTGATTTTTTTTAATAAGTAATAATATTATTTTTAAGAATAATCTGCGTATCGAATGTTTTTTTAGGTCTTCGACTTTTCCTTTAATTGAACAATTTTCGTAAATTTTATTCTAATAATGATATTGTTACTTTGACTTAAAATATTTTATTCGATCAAGTACGTAACACTATAGGGCGAACTATACCCGCGGGCCGCACCGGTGTCGGACGATTTTAGCCCCCTGTCCGTCAAATCCGTACATCGCTTGTGCAAACCGACGCGAATTGCTCACTGTGGTTCACTCTAATGCCGATTGTGCATATTTAAATGAGCAAACAATTATATCGAATAAAAAATATGTTTGAAGGGGACAAAATTGTTTTTGGATTTGGGTATTGATATAATTTGAATTTAATAAAGCAAGCACTTGAGTTAAATATTTTTAAGTTAATACCTATACACATATTAAAATCAATAAATGTAGAATGGTAAAATTTGTATTATTATTTATTACTGACTCTTGAGACCTTTCGTCTTAGAATAAACAACCAAACTAATTGTAGAGAATAGGCCAGTCAATTGAGCAAGTCGTGACAGACAAGAATATAAAAAATGAAAATCGTCGGTCGGAACCATCGAGCATAATATAAATGGATAGAGTAGTAATGTGAGCTATAAAATTCCGAAACTGGTCAGTGATTTGTCACTGACGTAATAGCAATTCAACCAACCAGTGATCTGTATGTACGTCCCATCGGCCAATCATCCACCAGTGGCCAACTGTCGGCCAATCAGAGCACAGTACTGGCGCAGAGTCGCAGCACAAATTTGGCGGAATTTGTTTTCATACAAAAAATCCGGTAATGTTGTGTACATTACCGGACCGCTGTATCCCGGTTATATGCTCGATGGTCGGAACACACCGGAAGACAATTATTTACTGTGGGTATATTACGTTGTTGTCCAATTCTAATTTATTTCTTTTGTTTACAGCGCTCGAGGAATAAACGGACGACGCAACGCATTGGGACATTGGTAGTGAAATTAGTTTAGTGAAGTTGTTACATACCTACTTAGCTATAAAATTATATTTGTACATTTTTCACACATGTCTTATGCCATTAACGACTGTTGGTGTAATGATCAAGAGTGACATTGATGGAAACTTGCTGAAATGTGACGAGTCTCAATTTGCCGCGACAAGATCTTAAAATATTTAAATTTCGTCTTTACATTAATTATTAAATTAATATATGTGAGATTTTCATGATAAAGCAGCGTTTTATGCAACCTTTTTATAACACTAGGTACATGATGCGTGCATAAAAAAAAATTAAAGCATTGACGAATATATTTGGCCTTATTGTGTGGCCTTTAACGAACGACACTGCGATTATAATATTGATCGATTATCCATCGAGTTGAAGAACTACAAAACATTTGCTCCTTCTTTAAAAAAAATTGTGAAGAAAATAAATCGCCCTTACCTTTGATAAATACTTAATTGCTTTTAATATCTTTGCAATATGCATACATGCGAGCCACTGATGTTAACGGTCTACATACTCGGAAGCAGGCGAGGGTTACAGGTGACCCAATGCGGGGTGACGTACTCCAAACATCTCAAGGACGCGATCTCATGAAGTATGCAGGGTGAGCAAGCCATGTTCTCATATTCATGCACGGGGAAATCCAGAGAAACCTCACTTTGGGTGCGTCAGAATCGAACCCAAACCTCTCTCTTCGAGGCCGAGCTCAGACTAAACCATCGTTGCTCTGTAATACATATAATATGGTCCCTCATTCTTTAACTCGATGTATTAGATTTTGTATTTATATAATATGTTATAGAATATTGTAGTTTCAGTATATTTCATGTGTATAATATGTATAAAGCACAAACTGCAAACTGAACATCAAGTCCAAACGCTGAATACCTATATGTTGAAATCGACGAGTATACGAAATGAGAATATTTTTAGTCCTCCATATTGATCTCTCTTTGAGACCTATGATCTGGAGAACCAAAGAATAACCAATAGAAATCTTTGTTCTGGCCATCGGTGGGTTTGAACGGTGTCTCAAGTATTGTTAGAATTGTTTACTATAATTTACTTTGTAGTCTTTATACATTTGTTTATTTAAACATGTTAACACATTAAACGGATATCATAAAGCGTGTTTTAATAGTTCCTTTGCTTTAAATGTTATTGAATGTGGTAAAGTGGTGTACGACAAAATTATAGTTAAATAAACTATACCTACTAGTTCAGTGTCATAACAACAAAATTATTGTAATTGTTAATAGATTACGTCAAAATAAAAATTTGCGCACGAGGTGCGTGCGTTCCATATAGGTACTATGATCCGACTGCATAACAATTAACAATAATTGTTTCGTAATTCCATAAGGGCAGGGTTGGATTTCGTACTATAATTAAAGTATTTATACTAAATTTCATGCTTCGTACTATATACTATCCATATCTAAGGATAGTACGAAAAAATACTATAATTTCATTACTTTACATACTTGACCAATATTTTGTAATCAGTAATCATGTTTTAATGCTCTCGAACAATACAAAGTCGATTAATCGATATTACCAGTAATGTTATAGTTGTCAATGTCACGGAGCTTAGATATAGAAGGAGAACGATCATAAATTGTAAATTGTAATGTTCATGTCTACGGAATATAGAAAAAATAAAGTTTCATTGAGGGTCAAGGGTGCGTCACCAAAGTCAACATTGTTGAGTTACGTGAGCACTGACCAATGTTTAGTTTTTATATATATTAATAACATAATATTATGAAAATATTATAAGTAAAATGTTGGCTACATAAATTACTTTTTTTATTATTTTTTGTTTATATGTGATATGTTGGCTGTTAAACTGTCCCAACAACGCTTCCGTCGAGTTTTTTGGGGCCACATAAAATCAGGACTGTGTTTTCTCGCACAGTCACTCAACTGAGTGGTTTCCATTTTAGGAACTGTATTACACTGTTGTGCATTTTATTACAGTTATTATTATTAAAATAAAATCATATACTTATATATATATTTGTGGGTATATATTTTTATGTAGGTATTGTGTTTGTAATTTCATACTTTTGTTCACTATATAATATGATTGATAATATGTACCTTAGAATAATTAAATATATATAAGTATATATTTTTTTCTTTTCTATCTTAGTAAACGTAAGTAGATAATAATTATTATAAGTACTTTAAGTGTGTAACAGTGTAATATTTTACCAAAATAAATGTTATTCTATTCTATTCTATACTAAATGATTCTATCGTTGTCTGCTGGATACTATCTTTTGAACTTTAATAATTTCTTACGTCAAAGCAAATGTAACCTGGAACATGATGAAGTACCTATTGTAAAACCTAGTTCGGGCGAGAGTTTAATAGACGTTGCGTTAAAACAAGACGTTAGCGCTTTTTTTGCGTTCCTAAACTTCCCAATAGTTGTATTACTACCGCCATCAAAAGTAACAATAATGACGTCGTAAACGCAAAAATGTCTTCGTTTCTACTGCTACTACTATCTGCCAAAGATACACCCAGCATAGCAGATAGCAGGCTCCATAGCACCGAGTGTTAGACGTTGGTCGGCCAGGTGGGAAGACGATCTCCGTGCGGTGGCCGGTCCGTGTTGCATGCGGGTGGCGAGGAATCGGTCGTCTTGGCGTTATTTGAGGGAGGCCTATGTTCAGCAGTGGACCGATAGAGGCTGATGATGACAATTATGAAAAAAAAATTACATTAGTAGAAGAATAATAATTACAAGTTGTAAGCACAAAAATTAAAAAAATGCAATTATTTTATAACTTTTTAGTCTTTTAATTTTGAAGTCGGTTTTAATTTTTTGGTTTTTTTTTTATTGATACGATGAAAACGGAACAGAAAAACTTTAAATTTCGTGCAATAATTGACTGCGTCTGCGATTGAGGTGCATGAGCACAAGAGCATGCGCAATTGACAAATTATTTTTTATTAATAAATAAAAAATAATTTGTAAAATGAAAATAATATAAAAAGAATTAATAAGAAGATTAAAACCTACTTCAAATAAACAAAATTGGACCCGACTTCTAAAACTAAAAACTCTAAAAAGTAACATAATTGATTGTGTGCCTACAACTTATAATCAACTCGTTCTTCTACTAATGTAGGTACAATATTTGCGTTTACCACGTCATTATTGTTACTTTTGAAGTCGGTGTTAGCCAAGGTAGGTAGGGACTAGGGAGGTAGGTACATCAACAAATACAACACCGGCTTTGATAACCTCCTCCGTTTTGAAGTCGGTTAAAAACAGAAAACAAGGTCAGGGTGCCCGTCGGAGTGCTCCGGCGGTTTTTTAATTCCTGTCAGAACAGATACCGAGTTCCGTATGCTCAATTCGCTCGTCCTCATATTACGACAATACTCAATGTCGAAAATTCAACAGTGCTCGATAAAAAAGCGCCGCGCTTGATGATGATGATGAGCGCTAATAGACGTTACGTCTATTAGCACTCCTTGGGCTCCTAACATCCAAAAATAAATAAAAGAAAAACAGCAGTGGTCATTTTTAACAGCTAGCTGTGGCTAGCACCAATATTTAATCTGTACGTCTCAAATTACGCACTATGGGGTATGGACCGACATTAGTTTCACTAGCGATCGAGTCTACGTCGTCTCGTAGTACGTAGACGTACGTAGGGGAACGAAAGGTATTTTGTTCGCCTATATTTTAGTTAATTAAAAAAACTGCCTCTTTTAATGTAGGTATTATTTAGAATTCATCAATGACAAATTCAATAAAGTTGCGGAACGGATATGATACTAAATAAGTTATAATTATATAAAAATGTTATTGTAGCCACACAGGTGCAGGCGAGGCGTATCCGACAGATAATCCGCTGAATGTGGGGTAATTCAATAACAATTGTTTAATCACGGAGGGCGCGCCCGCAGCATCCCTCTGAGGGACCGGGGTATATATGGCGCAGCCCTCCCGACGGCGGGCACTCGTGGTGTGTGTCTGGTGATGGCGGGGTGGCGCGCGCGACTGCTTGCCCGGAGGGGCCTGCGCCGGGGCACTCATACCAGGGATTTTTCGGTTACCGACCTGGTTGACGCGGTACACGGAGATCACGATGAAAATGTAAGTGCTAGTTCATATTAGTGTAGTACGTGTTGGTCACCACTACCACCTCACGAAGGAAGATGAATGGAATGATGGTGAAGTTTATTCAAATTTTAAATAGGTAAGTAATGTATTTCGTTCAACCGAGTTGCGCTACCTGTGTCAGTGCTGTTACACGTTTTGTTTAATGCCACTGCGTCTCCACTGCCCCGATAAGGCATCTTTCAATGACCGCCTGAAAGTGGTTGTGGTTGGAGCCTGGAGGTCGACTGCCTCTGCAGCGTGCTTTATCCTTTCGTGTTTTTTTTATGTTAGTTGGATAGGCAAACTAGCAAATGTGCCACCTGATAGTAAGTGGTCGACGTCGCCCATGAACATAAACTAGTTTACCTGGAACAAGCCCAGGCAACTCATCTATGTGTTGCCTATCCTGAGACATAAGATGTTAAGTCTCGTAATAAGATGTTAAGTCTCGTAATAAGATGTTAAGTCTCGTGTGACGTTATACTTTTGTTCTCTGACGGAAACTGTGTTCTATCGCAGGTATACCTCGACGTAGACGTGTGGGGGCAGCTGGCGGCGCGGGGCGGTGGAGCGCGTGCGGCCGTGAGCGCGCGCCTGGCGCCGGCCCCACCCCTAGCGACCGCGCTACTAGGCCTGCGCCCGAGCGGAGCCCTGTCCCTGCGCCCCTCTACCGAAACGCGCCTATGCCTGCGGCTCGAGGCTGACGTGGCGCCTCTGCAGGAGCTCCTCCTCTGGTTCGACGACCACGCGCTGGCGCAAATAGACATGCCTTTTCTCACTCTTCGAAATATCACCGGTAAGTTTTCGTGCTACTCAGTGAAACCATGGAAGTGTCCTTACAATTCTGTATATATGAAAAAAACTTTGTAACGACTACATACTAACTACCTACAACCTAACCTACTTATACCTATAGCCTAACCTAATAGTCCCGTTGTTTATGTATTAAAAGAAAGAACATTGCCAAAAAATAAAGAAATAAATGTTATTTCTTAGGGAAGAGGAACTACGCGTGTCACGAGTGCAGCGCGGAGTTCGAACATCCCAACTCGCTGAAGATCCACTTGTTCCTGGCGTGTCGGTCCTTCGAGCCGGGATGCTTCTGGATGCAGGTGGGCCGTCGGCTGCGAGGCGCCGCGCCCACAGTCACGCCCATGCCCGCGCCAACGGCCCTGCCCTCCCCCGAGCGCGTAGAGGCGCTGGCCGCCGCGTGGGGCCGCTCGCGCGCCGGTCATGTGTGCGTGTACTGTGGCAAGCTGTACTCGCGCAAGTACGGGCTCAAGATCCACATTCGCACGCACACGGGCTACAAGCCGCTGCGCTGCCGGCACTGTGCGCGCGCCTTCGGCGACCCCAGCAACCTTAACAAACATGTGCGGCTGCACGCGGCGGAGGTCGCCGGGCAGGGGGCGGGGCCGGCGTACGCGTGCGCGCTGTGCGGCCGGCGGCTGGCGCGGCGCCGCGACCTGCAGCGACACCTGCGCTCGCACCACGCGCACGCACTCGTCGATCTCGACTCACATAACACATGACCGGAGGTCTCATTCCAAGGGTTGACTGAAGTCGGTCGATCTTTTGGTTTCAGAGTTCCAAAACTTAGAACGGTGAAAATCAATAGCAGGAAAGTAGTTGTAATCCTGCATCTTAGAATATATTTTTACCTATTGTAAATAACACTCGATAGATATTTTATAACTTATTTTGTACATATTTTATTTATTAAATAGATAATCATGAATTTTGATATCCGTTTATTTCTCCGTCTATTAATATTTGAAGAAAACATCGATGCGTTTACCGGTGGGAGGGAAGCGCTGTGCCGCGCTCCCGGCTGCATGGGTACCACCATCTTGCTTGTTTCTCCCGTGAAACAGCTTTGCTGTGTTTCGGAGAGAAGGGCAAGACAGGCAGTGTAATTACTGGCACCGAGACTTAACATCTTATGTCTCAGGATAGGCAACACATAAATGAGTTGCCTGGGCTCGTTCCAGGTATACTAGTTTATGTTCATGGGCGACGTCGACCACTTACCATCAGGTAGCACGTTTGCCAGTTTGCCTATCCAACTAACATAAAAATCTTCTCCGCGCTTAGGAGTTACCAAGGAGAAAGATATCGACAGGGCCGTCTTTACGGGCGCCTAGTGCACAGAGTACATTATATATACCGAGACGGCAGAGTGCTAGAAATTGGAAATTTTATTGACTTCTAAACTCATTCAAAGTCAACGTAGATTAAAAAGTGACTTATCGAAAGGGCAAACCGTAGACTATGTCAATCAAACTGAAACAGAACGCGAGAAAAGGAGGTGGACGGTAGTTTTGGAGGAAATAGTAGATGTAGATAGCTTTTCGAGGAACAACAGCTGAACAGTTGTTTGACTCAAATAACGGAAATTATTTAAAGTTGGTAGAGAGTATTTAAAATTTTGGTAATATATTATCAGATCACATTTCTCGAGCTCCGCATCGTGTGCCCCATAATCTTGGCCATAATACCCCGGCTACACACTTGACGAATGGTGTGGCCCACGTTACAATGTACTCTGTGGTGTGGCCAGTAGCGAGGAAAGTAGGCAGGAACGTCGTGTGGCCACGCTACTCGCCATGCCTGCAATACGATACGAGCGCGAGTGGCTGGACTGGCTGGCCACATACTCGCGCTGCGCATTCCGTATCGAGCGCTCACGCCAGGATGGACGTGTCATTTTTGGATTGAATGACATTATATACTATAAAACACAATTTCTATATTTTATTTATTTATTTTATCTATTAATATTTTTGTTCATCTCAGCCGTTCTCAGCTGGTATTTTCCTTGGTCCCGCCCTGAAGCCTTTAGGGAAGATGGGCCTCGGAAGTCGGATCCTCCACGATCTATTAAAATATTGTCCCCAAAACCATAGAAACTATTGTAGTTGTATATGCCGCTGTTTATTTTTGAATTATTTCATTTTTATATACTATAAATATATTATATAATGCGAGTGCCAAGGGATCGGCCGTCTTAGGGTTAATTAAACGAGGGCTATGTTCAGCAGTGGACCGATAGAAAGTGATGTTGAAGATTAATATATCACTTATAAAATATGATATATAATCCAAGTGTCTACAATACAATTTGCTGCTACGAAAGTGCAGAGCGTCGCTAACTCGCGCGAATTATCACGCGAGTAGAGCAAGCAGTATGTGGCCAGACAGGACATCGCGGCAGCGCGAGGAGCATTGTGTAGCCGACCCATAATATTTAAAAGGAATTAATAAATTTAATTTCTGAAAAAAATAATACCTTAATTCTTAACCTTCAATAATAATTGAAGTATTATTCTGTAATTTTAGATTGCACATCTCATGTTTCACACCAGGAACAATTTACTATTGTTATACAGGTTGGAGATTTTAAACGGGTCGGTAAGGGCAGGTACCTTAACCGTTTGTGGTTATAGTTACAGGAAAACGTTCCTAGGAGTTCCATTGACCTCTCTCTCAATCGGTGTCAATCACTCTCTCCCTCTTCATAAAAACGTTGCACATTTTCGTGACGTTTCATCCGTCAAAATTTTACCCTCATGCGCGCAAAGAAGTTTCACTTCAATGACATTTATAAAAGCGAGATCTTTACGATAGAAGCATCACTGACTGTTGGGACTGATGAGCCTGGGTTGATGTAATGAAACTGCTTGTAGATGTTATGTATATATTAGAGTCTACTGCGAGGACACCTTGGCGGCGATGCGTTTGTCCCGCTCCTCGGCGATCGTGAGGCGGATACCCTTGCCGCGCGGCAGCGAGATGTACGCCTTCGTGCCCTTGCCGATGATGAACACGTTGTTGAGCCTGGACAAACAACATTACCATTAACTTGACCATTGAAGGAAAACCTTGTTCACACAACACTATTTTTTGGTGCATTTCACCTAAAATATTATACAGTACATTCAAAAAAACATAATCGGATTTTGAATCCAAATCAGAATGTCTGTGAACAAAGCACTTTATTGAAATTTTATGAAAAATCTGGTGACAGGTTCATTTTATTATTCCGTATGCATGGATATCAACATCTTGCAACTCCTACCATAATGCAGCTATTAAATATATATTAATTGATATCAATATCTACCATCTGTTGTTTTGGGACAAGTAACATGAGCAAATTTCTTGGGGTTTATGAGTAAACTCGCATTCCCTTTCGGTCGGCTGTTTGGTCAATTATGTTACAGTTTGTCTATTTACCTAGCATAAAAATACAGGTGAAGCTAATATAAAGCGTTTACCTCTAAATTTTGTTGTTTTTTATCATTATTATGTTCATCCTTATCCTTGGTTTATAATATTGTTAAGATCAAAACATATAGGAAGTACCAACATACCTAGTGGCGAAAGTGTGGCCGGTGGAGTCCTTGATGTGTACAATGTCGAAGGATCCGGGGTGGCGTTCTCGGGACACGATGGTGCCCACTCGCCCCAAGTTACGACCTCCCGTGATCATGCACAGGTTTCCTTGGAGAAAAGGTAATATACATTGTTAAAATTGTTATGAATTTTCATAATATTATTAAACAAGCTCAGTTCAAATGTGCAATATGATTCTACTAGCAGCACCCGGCAGTTTCACCCGCGTACTTGACATTCCCGTGGGAGTACAGAGATAAATTATAGCCTATGTTATTCTGATATGTAAGCTATATTATTGTAGTTTCATCAAAAACCATTCAGTAGTTTTTGCGTGAAAGAGTAACAAACATACATCTATAGATTCTTGCAAACTATCGTGTTTATAACATTAGTAGGATTTTGTATGATTATCAATTTGTATTTGTATATCATATGGCATACATAAAATATAAAAATAACAATTAAACAAGTTATTAAAAAAAAATATAGGCCAGGTTTAAGAAAATCACTTATAGATTAGATTATTCTATCAAAGTAAAGAATTCATTTTTTCGATATAGACAGCAATTTAGTATAATACGATTATGGTTAGAGGCAACACCATTTACAATGGCTTTCCTTAGTGACAGACCTGTAAATTACAAAAAACAATGTTTGGCGATGTATTTATTGTTTTTTAGACACAAAAATCTATTTACATGAATAGATAAAAAGTGTTTCTATATTTTATAATACACTAGCTGTTGCCCGAAGCTTCACCCCCACTTTAACTTAGGTTTACGGCCGTACCCGGATTGATGATGATATTTTTACAGACTAAGTTATATTAGCTATCTGTCTGACACCCCAATTTTATTTATCTGCCAATCACACACATACATAAACAATTATTTACTATATTTTTAGTTTGTTTGTTCTTTTAGATAATCATTCACAGGGATATTATTATACAAGGATATTACTAACAGGTGAACTCAATATAATATGATACGCAATCAATCATTAATCAATATTAAAATTATGTGCAATTCGAAAAACCAATATTACTCACCAGATTCAAACTTGATGAAGTCCATAATCTTGGAAGTGGAAATATCTAGCTGGATAGAGTCATTGACCTTGATGAGGGGGTCTGGGTAGCGAATGGTGCGACCATCGTGTGTGACCAGGTAAGGCACGTTCTTGGGTCCAGTACCTACTTGACGGACTTTGCACAGTTTGTACTGAAACACAGATAATATTCATATTATACGAGTGAAAAAAAAATATATAACATGTGATTTATAAAGATTATTTTGTATAAGGTTCATGCTTGACCATGGGCGAAGTACCATGAGGCTGAGAATTGAGCCTATTCTCAGCCTTTCCTATGTAATAACATTGGATGTCAAAACTCATAGTTTGAAATTCATTCAAGACAACACATCTCTACAGATCATACAGGTCAGTTAACTAAAGCTGGTGCATTCAACACATCCACATGTTTTCCTTGTGTAGTGTATGTACGTGTATAAGCTCGCGGCGTGACGTCGCACTGAATACACATCATGAAAAGTATCTCCGTCCTTCTCGCACACGGTCAAGCTTGTGAGTACAAAGGACAGTTGTTTTGCTCTTGCTACTGTTTGTAAGTTATTTTTCTAATTATTTTATTAATAGGTATATATTAAACCTACTATAGATACCTACCATTTCGTTGATGTGCCATTTACCATTATAGAAAATATTATCTGAAGTTGACAGTATTGGTGTCACAATTAATAATGTTTGTACTGCAAGTTTATATTTTTATGTAAAACTTTAATGTAAATTCTGTTTATCAATTTACATAATTAAAAATATGGCTTCTAATTTTTTTTTGTCATCAGGGGGCAAACGAGCAGTAGGAGCCTCACAGCCTCGACGCCCATACACATCCGTACAATCAGATGCGCCGCCCTCCTTTACCCTATAAATCGACTAAAAGAATTGGTTCTGGAAAAAAATTGCCAGGACAATCTCTCGTGAAATAGTTGTGACAATGTTTTTATCTATTTTAAGCATCATATTAAAAATAGTGATGGTGTGATTGACATCAGATGCGACTGATGTTTCTCCGAAAGAGTTCAACAAGTTTGTTTGTGAAATATGCAGCCAAGTTGTGGCGGCTTTTAAAGTGTTAAGTTTTAGTGGGTTAAAATAATTAATTAATGATTCTGATTAATGTTCTTAATTAAAAATAACATTTACAAGTATGTTCTTGAAACATATTTTTATTTATTTACCTTACTAAAACCAGAGAGGACCAACAGTTGGTTGCTATAGTATAGCTTGACAGTCTTATTTTTAAACATACTGTATAGTGAAATTCCACTAGTGCGAGTACTGTGAACATGCCAGCTTTAGTTAACCAACCTATAACCAAATTGTGGAACATACATTTAAAGATACTATTACCTAAGATCAATTTTATAATTATTATACTAGTTTTTTAAACTAACCCTAGGAGCTAGCCCAACTTAACAGCTAGCAACCAGGGCAGCCTAAGCCATTGCATGTCTAGCCTGTCTCGTGAGCAACAAAATTTTGCATGTAATAATATTAATAACACTGAAAGCCTAAACATGACCTAGCTGAAACTGCTTCAATATTTGTAATCACGTTATTAGTACTTATTAAGACAGCCTAAACTGAAAAAATGTCTCTAAACTAGTGCAAGCTGTTTCAGAACCACTTCTCTTAAGAGAAAACATATCTTTGCCCAATATATCCTATATCTATGTCTTGGATTTAGTATTGTATTAATATTATAAATGTTTATTATTTTAGCATACAATCTGTAAGAATACAGATTTTTATGTATACTAATATTACTACTAATTACTATAATGTTTGTAAATAATGTAATTTATTATTATTATAGTATATGGTTAATCTAATTAAACACAGACAAGCTGCTGGCAACAGCGAGTCAACTTAAAAAATTACCTTAGCCTCCTCTGGGGTGATCCTGTGGATTGTGAATCGTCCCTTAACATCGTAGATCAGACGGAACAGTTCATTTGTCTTCTCAATAGATACAACATCTGAAAAATTATTAAATTAAACATCACTCGATCAGTACTAACAAGTTCAATTCCACTGTCCACTGCTGGTCACAGGCCTCATTCAATGAACACCAGGACAACCAATGAAGAACAAGTTCAATTAATTTATCATAAATGCGCTGGTTTATGATTAGAGAATAAACTAAATATCATGCAAGAAAAAATATCATGCAATTGAAAATGAATATAGGCTATGAGCATACTTTTTTGTTTGAAAATATAATGGTATTAAATAAACCACAACAGTATTAACAGTCTACATAAATGTTGGGTCATTGATAATTAGTCTATTTGCAATAGATAATACGACTAGGTACAGATATTAAGACTAGGTAGAAATAAAGCAATTGTCTTAAATGGTCAGAAGTTATAAATTCAATATTCTACATGACACTAAGATTTTGTAAGCTATTAAACAAACTTTAAGATTCACAAACAATTTATTTTGTTATAAGTTTAATGTAGATCTAATTTAGTTTTATCTTACATTGGTTGAGGTGTAGCCTTAGGGCATATTAGCGTAGGTTTCTTATAAAATCACAACTCTAACTCACCCATGAATCCAGCTGGATATGTTGGGTCTGTTCGGACCTTTCCATCGACTTTGATTAATCGCTGCTTAACAATCTTTAATACTTCATTACCGGTGAGAGCATACTTCAGCCGGTTTCGCAGGAAAATCACGAGCGGTAAGCACTCCCGCAACTTGTGTGGACCAGTGGATGGTCGAGGTGCGTACACACCTCCCAATTTGTCCAACATCCATGCTTTAGGCGCGTTTAAACGCTTCAAGTGCTTTTTCGGTCCACGAGCCTAGAAAACAAATTCATGAAAAATTATAACCTAAGTCAACTCATTTCGATATTTTAAAATTGACTACCGCATAGGTGTGTATCAAAAATAACAAACAGTAAAATTAAAATAATTAGACCAACGTTAAGACAATTACGTATAATTTACAACAGGGTTTAATATAAACTTTTGGGTTTCTATTAGTGACAAGTGAGTTATGACTCGAGCCTTTAACGAGTCGATTATAAAAATAAAAGCTGAGTTTAAATTTTAAAACCCCACATGAGATTATGAACACTCAATAACGATATTTGTAATATATAATAACTGGATGCAAACGGATTTATCACAATTACACTTGAAAAACTCACCATGTTGGACACTAGTCAAAACAAGAAAGAATTTTCGAAGGATTCAAAACGTCAGAATTCAGAACGAGTGTCAAATTAAGTACATAGACTTTTATTTATGGACTGCACTTAGTGGATTGCCAATGACGAGTTAATAATTTAATATTTAGTCTATGAATGGAGAAACGTCGGGAAACGACAAGCTAAAAAAAGATTCCAATGAATTGAGAACCTCCTCTTTTTTGAAGTCGATTAATAATAATACCGTATTGGAACGAGATCACAACATACGAAAAACTCCAAGAGTAACAGAGACATGACACTTTCTTTTGTCTTAGTCAGAATAAGTATCACTTTTTTTTTGATAATTGACTAAATTTGAATGGCTATTAAAAATTCTCACTCGCTGCTCGCAAAACAATTTATCAAATATGTCCACCATTTTGTACAACTTTTTAATTTGGTCGATTTATAAAATCTGGTGATACCAGTTTTGTTATTGGTTTATTACAGTTTTGATTACCCAAGAAAATGAATCGTGAAGATACTATTTTACTTTACTATTTATAAATAATTACACCGAAACTTATAATAAATAATTTTGTTTACTTAAACCGAAAACAACACAAAAAAATAGGCAATAAACATAAAAGACTTAATTGTTTACAATGTTACTACTTTATTAGCATAAG
Organism: Helleia helle; assembly: GCA_963853865.1. Classification (NCBI taxonomy): domain Eukaryota; kingdom Metazoa; phylum Arthropoda; class Insecta; order Lepidoptera; family Lycaenidae; genus Helleia; species Helleia helle. The sequence continues at coordinate 987,910 of OY971425.1, read as the reverse complement.
CGAACAAGACTGGACTTGTTTGATGCTTCACATTCTATTTTTAATAGTTCTCCCATTCTCAATTCTAAAATAGGCGCTCGCGGGAAAATCCAACGACCTTGTAATTTTGGGTATACCTAAACTTGGAACAGAAACTCAATTATTTTTTCATCAAACCCATACCCATACCCATCTATCATTGGTGTTCAAAAATGATAGTGAGCTTTGTAATACCATTTTTTTTCTAAACTGAGTAGTTTTCGCGAGAGACACTTCCAAAGTGGCAAAATGTGTGTCTGCCCGCCTGTAACTTCTAAGATAAGAGAATAAATAATAAAACTAAAAAAAATATGATGTACAGCTTGGCAAAAAAGAGTATGGAAAAAATGAGGGCGCCACTTTCACTTAGGTCTCATCATAATATGTAAAATCAGCAAGATAATTTAATCAAATCGTTAAATATAAATGTGAAACACTAAGCTTTACTCAAAATCTAGTATTTGTCGGCCCAGTATTGTCAACATCATAGGTTTCCATTTAGTAAAATATTTAGTTCCACCTGTTATCACGTCATACTCTTTTTTGCCAAGCTGTACATTACCATGCACACTTCCACCGAAAATTGGTTTGAACGAGATCTCTAGTACGTAGTTTTTTTTAATACGTCATAAATCATAAACCACAATTTACCTTTCATTCAATCAACTCAAATATAATAAAACATTTAATTTCATAAACATAAACCATATTTATTGTTAAAGTGTTGTTGTATATAATGTAATGGTACGGAACCCTTCGTGCGCGAGTCCGTCGAGCGCTTGGCCGGTTTTTTATTTTATTTATTTATTTCACCCTCATGCGCGCAAAGAAGTTTCACTTCGAAATATTTTTTTCGCACCGGCACCATCATACCTCTTCGTTTTTGCAAGCAGTCCGAATACACCCGGTATAAACAGAATAAATATTTAAAACAAACGCTATAAAAAACTGCTCCGAATGAACTAAATACAAAATAACAATTAATTAACGAGAAACCAAATAAAGACACAACCAAGCACCCTGAAATTTGCTGCCGTTTTACCATTTTTTTTTAAATTTTGCCTCATTTTATGTAAGTAAGCTTATTGACAGTTTTAAAATCTTCATGAAGTGTTTAAAAAAATAGTTAACCTTTACGATCATCTTAAAAATACGGTGTATAGAATGCGACTGAACCTATTTAAAACGTACAAAAATATGTAAGTATCAGTTGTCTGGTGACCATAAGAACAGGCTCTGTCTAGTTTGAGATCAGATGGCCGTGTGCGAGTTGTCCCTACATATTATTATAAATTATTATTATTACCTATATTATTATTATCATCATCATCATGTTTATATCGCCATCTATATCGTGCCTCGTGGCAAAGATTTGGCCGTCTTGGCGTTCATTGAGGGAGGCCTATGTCAGCCATGGACGGATAGAGGCTGATGATGATATATATCATCATCATCGTCATCATGTAATGTCGTGACATGGGATCGGCCGTCTTGGTGTTCAGTGATGGAGGCCTATCTTCAGCCATAGGTGGATAGAGGCTGATGATTATATATATCATCGTCATCATCATCATCATCGTGTAAGGTCGTGGCACGGGAGGCTGATGATGATGATATATATATACACACACCGGCATATTTAGCGGAACATAAAATAAAGATTTGATATCAGTATCATATAAGATTTCTGGTTGGTTTATACGTCATTTAATTTAAATAGAAATATTTTCAAATTAAGAAAACAACTGAACATCACATTTTATGCAATTGTTTTAATTTTATTCAAACACACTTTATCTGGAGCGAACTTTGAGTATTTCTTCCTTCTGAGTTTGATTTAAAATTTCATTGAAATACTGTTTTTGTTAGTTTTTTTTTATCGCGTATTTTTTTGGAGTTGAGAACTGAATTATGCCTGACTTAGCCCCAACGGAGATTGCCAGGGCACTCGAAATGGGAAGAAATGGTCAAACCTACAGAGTGATATCCAGAGATCTTCGTCGACCAGTTTCAACGATCCATCGCAGTATCCAACGGTTCAGGAAGACCGGTACTTATGTGAGAAGAGCAGGACAAGGCAGAAAAAGACGCACTTCGAGTAGGGATGATCGTTTCATTCGGCTTCGTGTACGTAGGAACTCCCGTTTGACGGCCGTCCAAGCCCGATATGAAATAGAAGCAGTGCGGGATATAACCGTAAGTGAGCGTACGGTTCGAAGAAGGTTCGAAGAAGCTGGTTTGGATTCATTTGTGCCCGCCAAGGCTCCAAGGCTCGATGTAAATCATCGTAGAAATAGGTTAACTTTTGCTCAGGAACATCGACTTTGGAACTCGGACTGTCGCGGACCAATGGAGTAAGGTATTGTTTAGTGATTAGTGCAGAATTCTCTTAAATCAAATTGATGGAGGGCAAAGAATATACAGACACAAAGGAGAACGATACATTCAGACAAATAAATAAATTTAAAAACTACAGTTGCATATGGTGATGGATCAATAATCGTTTGGGCGGGCATTTGTTTGGGAGCTCGCACAGACTGGTAGTGATTGACAGAGGGAGTCTGACTGCAGACCGCTATATCAGAGAAGTTTTAGAAGAAAATGTAGTGCCGTTTGCCCCATATATCGGTGACAATTTTTTTTTTTATGCAGGATAATGCTCGGCCGCATACCGCTCGGGTAACTCAAGCTTATCTTAATGATATGAATATCACTGTTATGGAGTGGCCGGCGAGATCACCGGATATGAATCCAATAGAGCACGTTTGGAACTTGCTGAAAAGAAAAGTTAATAATAATAAAATCTTTTTTTCTTTGTTTCACTATTATACTATATTGTGGCTACACCTAATGATGACTTTTTCGAAACCGGTCGTGTAATTTTATATTAATTTGTAAAGTATATCAAATAAAAGTGGAAAAGTGAAACAAAGAAAAAAGATTTTATTATTATGAAAATGAATTTCCATCAAGAACCATCAGTACATTCAATCAGTTATAAGAAAAGTTAAGTCCAGAATTCCAGCTCCTCCCAACGTGGGTGAACTGCGAATCGCCGTAGTTGAGGAATGGCGGAGACTATCCCAGGAGACCATCGATAACATCATTCTCAGTATGCCTAGACGGGTAGAAACTTTAATAAGAGCACGTGGAGGAAATACGCGATACTAATCAGCATTTTTCTAATTTAATTAATTGTTATTTTAATATTAATTTTCACTTCCCGGTTACATGAAAAGTTAAAAAATGTACCATTTTTCACAAATAACCTTTACTCGCAAAATATGTTCTTAAACGATCCGACTACAGAAAGCCGTGACGCACTAGGCGTCTGGTTTAGGAAATGGCAGATCTCTGCCAATCCCGAAAAAAGCGCCGTGATTCGCTTTCGGAGATGTAACAGTACCTCAAACAGGCCTTGTTGGAATTTAGGTCCAATCTTCGTTTACGGAAACGAGGTGCCCCGAGTCAATCAGATAAAATACCTCGGCGTTGTCCTCGATAGTAGGATGACATTTCATGCTCATATAAAAAGAGTTAAAAAGAAGGCACTGTACGTACTACATCCAGTGGTGGATTTATACTAGGGGCAGTCGGGGCTAGTGCCCAGGGCGGCAAATTTTCTAGGGCGGAAAAATTTGGAAAGTGAGATAAAATTTTCTATACAATATATAATTAACTAATTCTTTTAAATAAACATTTTATCTTTCAAGAAATATAATTCAATTATTATGTATCACATTAAAATTTTGTATATTATAATATAGGAAATTTAAGTTATTGCTACAATGGGTGCAAATAGACTCAATAGCTTAGCTATTCTATGCATAGAATCAGATGTGCTTCAACGTTTAGATTGTGAAGATTTAATCGACCAGTTTGCAATTCAAAAAGTTAGGCGAGTTTGCCTGTGAAAAAAATTATGCAATACTAATATAAGTCGTTCTTAGTGCAAAACTTATAATTCTAAGAAAAATACAAATATTTTTTTATATTACTATAGTATATAATAAATAATATATAATATATGAGTAAATAAAGAATAAATATAAATAAAACATTATGTATAATAAATGCTATATAATACATAATAAATTTCCTGCAATCAATTTGTTATTCTAATTCTTAAAAAATAAGATATCAAAACTATTAAAATAAAATTTAAGTCATAGGGCGGCATTTTTTTCAGTGCCCCAGGGCGGCACAAATTTAAATCCGGCCCTGACTACATCGCCTCTACCCAATGATCTGCAAACGGAGTAAACTGCCACTTAGGCATAAGCGGACACTTTACAAAGTTTGCCTACTGCCTATATTCCTTACGCGAGTGAAGTCTTTGCGCACCTTCACACATAGACACGTTACAAAAATTACAGAACCGTTTTCTAAGAACAGCAATAGGATGTCCATGGTACTATCGTATCGTGGACCTTCATAGTTTGCCTATCCAACTAACATTAAAAAAAAAACGTCGGACCTCGTTTCCGACCGTCGGTCCCATGAACGACAGGAAGGTACTTAGAAGTCCCGCGTTCACATGGATGCCCCGTCTCTTAGATGACGGGACGGGGGCCTTATTAGGACCTCCAAACACACTAAAACTTAGAAAGGTTTGAGCCTCGTTGCCTCACCTATAGACAGATGAAGTTAGAACAGACTTCAGTCTACTAGCTTAGATGATTTCAAGAAAAAAAAACTGTTCTTAATGTGATCTCATTTTAAGTAAAACAAATGAAACTTTAAATAACAAAAGAAGTGTAGTAAGTTGATTTTAAAATAAAACCATATTTTTAATTATGAACCTTTTTTTTTAGAAAACTATTCAGTTTAGAAAAAAAATGGTATTAGAAAGCTCACTATCATTTTTGAAGACCTATCCATAGATGGGTATGGGTATTGGTTTGATGAAAAAAAAATTGAGTTTTTGTTCCAAGTATGGGTATACCCCAAAATTACTAGGTCGTTGGATTTTCCCGCGAGCGCCTATTTTAGAATAATTTAGAATGGGAGAACTATTAAAAATAGAATGTGAAACATCAAACAAGTCTAGTTTTGTCCGCTTATGCTAATAAAAAGTAGTAACATTGTAAACAATTAAGTCTTTTATGTTTATTGCCTATTTTTGTGTTGTTTTCGGTTTAACTAAACAAAATTATTGAGTTTCGGTGTTATTACTTATTTATAAATAGTAAAGTAAAATAGTATCTTTACGAAACATTTTCTTGGGTAATCAAAACTGTAATAAACCATTAACAAAACTGGTATCACCAGATTTTATAAACCGACCAAATTAAAAAGTTGTACAAAATGGTGGACATATTTGATAAATTGTTTTGCGGGCAGCGAGTGAGAATTTTTAATAGCCATTAAAATTTAGTCAATTATTTAAAAAAAAAAGTGATACCTATTCTGAATAAGACAGTCCTGTTCAGTGAGGGAGGCCTATCTTCAGCCATGGGTGAATAGAGACTGATGATGATATATCATCATCATCGTGTAATGTCTTGGCATGTGATCGGCCGTCTTGGTGTTCAGTGAGTGGGCCTATCTTCAGCCATGGGTGGATCAAGGCTGATGATGATATATATCATCATTATCACCATCATCATGTATAAAATATTATAATAATATTATGATCTACGTGTCGTCTTGCTGAAGTCCGGGTCAGTTGTGAAGTACTATACTGAACTACGAAAACGTACGTAAACCGTCATCGACAACGTCACAGTGGAAAAACGAAGCCACGGCGCGGCGCCGGTGCCGGGCCGTGGCCGTGCCGTCGCCATGCCGGTAAGTGGAAAAACGCCCTAGCAAGACTCAATATAATAAATAATAATATTTGCACTTTCTGTTACGACGGGATCGCCGACATGGACTGGACATGGACCACATTTTCTTCAAGTGTCAAAATCAACCGTTAATTTTCCAAAGACTATATATATTTAAAGACTAATAATGGCAAGTAAAATAATAGAATTTAGTGATATAACCTTAAAGTTAATATACCTAGCGGAAAGGACAAAGGTATAAGTTATTATTATTAACTTTATGGATATAACCTCCCGCCGTCACTTGTGTGATTTGCTGAAAAACAAAAAGTGTTAAAGTATCTTTATATATATAATTCTTCTGTGCGTGTGTATGTCACTGAACTCCTCTTAAGCGGCTGGACCGATCTTGATGATTTTTTTTTGTGTGTGTTCAAGTGGATTCGAGGATGGTTTAGATTCACAAAAAAAAATATTTTGTACAGGACAACGTCTGTCGGGACCACTAGTATTATATAAAAACATAACATACGTACTCTGGATATAACCATTAATGACTTACGAAACTATAATAATTGAATACAATATTTCATGATTATTTATTTTTTATATCACTAACTTAGAATCTTTTATTTTTTCATATACCTACTAGTTTAAATAATAATCTAATTTCTACTTATTTTTTATAATCTTATAATTACCTACTTATTTCATTTGATTTTGTATTTGTATATGTTTTTCTTTTTAACTGTGTAAGGCACTAAAATTAATCGAATTTTCAATGTTGTGTCTAGTTATAATAGGGCTCCAGTGTTCTAAAAGATTCTTCTATTTATATTTTATTGTGTATGCTAGTCTATCTGTAGCCTGTAACTATTCCTATTGTAAAAAAAAATAAAAAAATAAAAGAATAAATATCGTAGTGAATATTTTAATATGTACTGGAATAAAATAAAATCAGTAAAGTAAAATTAATACATTATAGGATAAAACGTGCCCAAAAATCAGACTTGGCTTAAAGGTCTCGTAACCAGGCCATAACATATTATTAAAAAAAAAACATATTATTAATCTGTGATCGAAATTTTATAGGTTAAGTGATATGTCACAATTTACAATCACGAGAAATAATAAAAAAGATTAATTTACTTACAGGTTATTATAAGAGTAATTATTTTATAAAACTTAAGTGGTTTTTTTTTTGATAAATGGAACGTGCATGTTCTTCAGATGATGATTCAGCATGGTCTCATGCTTCTTCTGATAATAGTTCTAGCATTGACGAGTAAGTTAAGTTTAAGAAATTAAAACTAATAACATTGTTTTGTTGTACAAGGGTTAAAATATAGTCGAAATGAGTATGTAACTACTAACTTAAAATATTCAATTTTAATGATAATATTAAATTCATTTTTTTGTGACGTGAAATATTATATGGTTAATAAACATGTATGTAATGAAATTGTTATTATTATTTATATAAGACCTGTAATTATTTAAAAGTTTAGTTCGAAACAATACTACTGCACCCAAATTTCAATTTCTATAGTATGTTATTTTATATATATCTAAGTATGTTATCGATTTCAGGATATCAAACATGAAATCAAAAAAAAATTACGACTCTGAATCTGGATTTGCATCCAAAAATTATACAGATAAGCTATGTAGTGGCTTAGAAAGGGAAAAGCAAAAAACGAAGTCAAAAAAGAGAAAATCCGAGGAAGATCTACCTAAAAAAGGTGACTATCAGTCAGCTAAAAAGAAATTAATAAAAACAGAAGCAGAAAGTGACAAAGATAAAAGTGAATCAGAAGAAATAGCCCAATCAGACAGCTTTGTTAATTTACGAGTTAAGAAGGAGAATGCACCAAGTGAATGTGATGAAATTAGGTCAAAGAAAAAGAAGCAACATCGAAAGATTAATGAATCAGAATTATTAGATAACACAGAGGAAAATTATAATACAACAGTTGATGAATCTGTAGCGCAAGAAACAAATAAAAAGAAGCAAAATAAAAAAAAGATTAAAGAAAAATCTAGGAATGAATCAGAATTAGACAACCTAGAAGAAAACGATACTACAATGATGACTATGTATGAAGAGAATGTAACAAAGAAAAAGACAAAACATAAGAAAATTAAAGAAGAATCCAGAAATGGATTAGAATTATCAGATAATGTAAAAGAAAATTATAATACAACATTACATGAACCTGTAGAGAATGAAACGAAGAAAAAGAAGAAACATAAAAAAAATAAAGAAGAATCAATAGAATCTGAAATATTACATAATACAAAAGATGATTTAAATGAAATAATGAATATGCCAGTTGAAGATGAAACAAATAAAAAGAAGAAAAAGAGAAAATTCGAGCACAATAGTGACCTTGAAGAAGAAGGGGACAGAAGTATATCTATAAAATGCTTTAAAAGAATAAAAAATATTGAAAACTCAGATGATAATGAACAAGAATGTGATAAAATAGATAATGATATTGCATCATCAACATTTCTTGAAAATATTCATCAGTCAAGTAAAATGGACATTGACTCCACCATTAATGATGTGAGTGCTATAACAAGTACTGTATCTAAGAAAACTACTAGAATATCTGATAGATTACAATTTGAAAATGATGAGGTTATTGATAGCATAATAAACGGAAATGAATTGGATATCGATATATTATCGACTAAAGAAGTCAAAACATTTTTAAGCTCTAATACATCATTAGTACCACTCAAATCATTTACTACTTTCAATGCTGACGATGATGACATATGGATACTGAAATGTCCAACTGAAATAAGTATTAATGATTTTAAAGATTTTAATCTAGTATTAGATGGTAAAAGTAAACTTAAGATTAACGGTCAAACCTATGATGGGAATATCGATGAAAGTGATTGTAAACTACCTATAGTTACATATAGCAAAAAGAAAGCATTTTTAAAAAACTTGTCTGTGTTGAAAACTATTACTTTTCGTAAAAGAATTCCTGTGCCACATATACAAGATGATAGCATTATAACGAGTAGTCAAACAAATTTCATTCCATTACCGGACACAAAATGCAGACATCCCCTATTTGGTCTAAACTATAAAAAAGCAATTAAAATATCTAAGCTAGTATTAGAACGCTTGGCAGAAAGCTCTGTTGCATTGCAGCCTGAATTAGAAGAAGACATATATAAAAAGAAGAGAAAAAAACACAAGAAAGAGAAAAACATAGAAAAGGTATGCAAAGTTGAACATGTAAAGGAGGAACCGGAAGGACAAAGCATACCAGAAGAGAGTCCAATTAAAAAGAAAAAGAGAAAGCACAAAATTAAAGAAGAAAGTGATATTAAACCATCAAAAAGAATAAAGTTAGAGCAGAATCCTGAGGCTTGGGAGTCAGAGAAAGCCATTGAAGAAAATCTGTTTAATTTTTAAGTAAAGTTAAAATATAGATATATTTTATGTTAATTTCTTATGAAAATCATTATATCATTTGAAATATTAAGTGACCCTACCTCATTTAATACTAATCAAATAAATTTGCTTATTGAACAAAAGTACCTTATTGAACATTACTTGAATATACCAACTGTTCCAAAGTGAGTACTGGCTAAACAAACTTAGTGGTACGAATCTTGCAAATTCCTATATCCTTAAGGAATATTTATAACTTACAAGTCAAATGATATATTATATTAATGGCTTACCTGGTAAAATTTATTTTACACAGATTTTACTGAGATATAGCAAAAAATATCATGTATCATGTACTCCTCTTTTAAAGATCTACAAAAAAGTAGAAAAATGATCTTCAGCCTGGATAGGTACTTCCGTAAATCTAAGTAAATGCGGGCGAAGCTGCGGGCAACAACTAGGAATATTATAAAAGTAAGAAAGTCTAGGTAAAGTTGGTGAGGGCCTTCATTTTATAATACTGGACTATGGAGTGACAAGACTTAAAAAAATAAACAGTTTGTTTAGCAAGAGTTAGTGCCATGCTGCTTTGCAGCCGAATTGGGCCGGCACGACTGGGGTTTCCTCTCGCTCACATAACATCGGCGTCAAGTGACAGCTATGCTTGTTTTTTTTTTCTCCGTAATTTCAAAAATATTAATGTGTGGGATACCGACTGAAATGGTATGCTCGGTCAGGCTGAACATCACACCTCACCAAGGTTCAAGCCTAGTCGTGGCGGTGGGGCTCAATAGCTTAAAGGGAACCCAGCACCTTGGGCGAAGCAAATTGAACCGAGTGAGCTTCTCTTGGACCCCTTTTATAAGAAGAGTGGACAAAAGAGCAGGGGACGAGGGGCGAGGATGGAAACCTCATCCTATTGCACTGTCCCGAACATGGGAGGGAGCGAGGGGTTTTTCTTTGGTGCGGGACGACGACCCCTCTGGGGAGGTGGTGTCGGTCCCTTGAGGAAATGACTAGCACCTCGACGTTCGTTTAATAGATCTGGGGCACCTCACCAAAGGCGGAATTGGTGGCACACGCCGGGTTTTAGTGGGTAGGGTTGCGTCCACCTTACCATCTTTCGGGCGCAATTAGTCCCTCCCTCCCCAGAGGGATGCTTCAGAGCATTTCCCGGTGTTAAAGAAAAAAAAAAAGGCTGGCCATCACAGGATCCGCAACAGAAGGGCTCCATTATGAGGGAATTAAAGGCCGCGATGGAGACAATGCAGGACGCAACAGTGGCGCTCCTGGGCTGCACGTCCTCCATCGAGACGCATGTGAGTCGGGGTGAGCTGCATCTGCAGTAATGCTCACCCCATTTGATGAATCTGTGATTTTTGTTTGGCTAAGAATTCTAATTTCAAATTAATTTTATTTTAAAAACATGGAATGATTTTTCCAAACGTAGTGATTTGTTTATTGATGAGTGTTACATTTTCATCGCATTTCAATCTTTTTGGTCATCACTCATCACGGATACGTTAAAAATTCGAGTAATTATGGAATATGAGTACCGTCGTGGCAGCAACGCGGCACAAGCGGCACGCAACATCAACGACGTTTACGGAGCTAACACTACAAGCCAACGCACCACCTGTTATTGGTTTGGTCGCTTCCGTTCTGGAAATTTCGACCTGAAAAATGAACCTCGCGGTCGTCCGAAGACTGGTCGACAATGACTTATTAAAGGATTTGGAAAGATATTGTGGAAGCTGATGATACACAATCTACGGCTGAATTAGCAGCAGCTTTCGACGTTAGCGTCTAAACAATATTAGTCCATTTGCGTCAAATTGGCAAATGATCGCCAGCGCGAAGTACGCGTCGAGACGTGCCTTGCACTGCTCAGCAGATACACACATGAAGGACTTTTGAACCGCATTGTTACCTGCGATGAAAAATGGATTCTGTTTGATAACCGCAAGCGCTCAGTAAGTTGGTTGGATCCTGGTTCAGCGCTTAAACAATGCCCTAAACGAAAACCCCTAGAAAAGTGATGGTCATTGCTTGGTGGTCTAGCGCCGGTGTGATTCATCACAGCTTCTCATCAATCATCAATCATTCTACTGTGTGTGTACTGTGTATGTGTACTATGAAGAACTGAACAGAATGATGGAGAAGCTGGCACATCTCCAACCAGCATTGGTCAATCGCTCGTCTCCGCTGTTCTTGCAAGACAACGCACGACCTCATACTGCACTGCAGACGGTCTCCAAGTTGCAAGAACTGGGGTTGGAAGCTCTCCGTCATCCGCCCTACTCACCAGACCTCGCGCCTACAGACTACTTTTTTCTAGAATTTGGATATCTTCTTGGCGGGAAAAAAATTCAATACCCGAGAGGCAGTATAAAATGCCTTTGAAGAATTTGTTGTCTCCCGTCCAGTTGATTTCTTTAAGAAGGGCATCAATAAACTGCCACTGCGTTGGCAAAGATGCATTGATTGCATGGGTGATTACTTCAATTGATACAAATAAAAAATACATGAAAAAAATTCGTTTAATTTTTTTCATACAAAACGGCAATTTCATATATACCTAGGTAACACTGAAAATTTTTAGAAAATGAAAAACGGCTTAATGTAGAAAGTTGCCAATACTTTTATTGTTTTTCGAAGTAATCTCCGTTTCTTTCTACACATCGTCGCATTCGATGGAACCACTGACAAAAGCAGTGGGCCCTTCTTCCTTAGGAGTCTCTTCTATGGCATTTTCGTACGCTTTCACCGCATCTTCAGGGCTCGTAAAGCGAATACCTCGAATTATATCTTTAGTTCTTGGGAATAAATGAAAGGCGCAGGGCACCAGGTCAGGACTGTAAGGCGGATGACTCATTATCTCGACACCTGCCATAGTCAAATATTCAACAGTCCGTTTTGCGGAGTGCGCTGAAGCATTGTCGTGGTGAAGGAGGATCCTGCTTCGAGGGCGCTGCTGTCGAATTTTTTCCAAGACAACAGACAAACAGCGGTTGACATAAGAGTCTGCAGTAACTGTCCTTCCATCTTCTAGCACAACTGTCGCGAACTGACCTTTCCGACCAAAGAATGAGGCAATCATCTTTTTCCCTTGACTTCTTCTTTTCTTTACCTTAGTTGGCCGATCCTCGAAAGGAAACACCCACTGAGCTGATTGTCTTCAGCTTTCATCACCTGTGATGATGTCAAATACAGCATTTGAGTTACCGCCGTTGAACTTATCTTACATTTGGCGACACCAGTCCATGCGGAGGCGTTTCTAGTCGTCGGTTAAAGTATGGGGAATCCATCTGATGTTATCTTCAGTAGTCGCTGTTAAAGGACGTCCCTCACGCGGATCATCACTGATATTGCTACGTCCACGCTTAAACTCGTTAAACCAATTGTAAATAGTGGCACGAGATGGGGCTTCATTAAAAAATGCTAATCGGAGCCTATCATAGCTTTGTTGTTGAGTAAGCCCACAACGAAAGTCATAATAAATCATTGACCGAAAATTTTCTCGCGTTATGTTCATTTTCACGTGTAACAAGAGTTTTAGATTTGCCGCCAATTCTCAAAAACAAATGACAAATGAATGCAATATACTACATTAGGTTACCAAAGAGTTCTAAAATTGAAATTCAAAAAAAGTTTCATTTTTTTTGAATTTCAAGTTTCAGTTAGAAACATTTTCAATGTTTCTAACTGGCCAGTTCTAAACATTTTCACTTTTCAGTGTTACCCACGTATAGACCTAATATGAAACTCTCTTTTAACACGCTTTATAATAGCTTCACCTGTATGTTTGTGTGTATGTTTGTAACCGACTCCTTTAGACTTGATTTTGACTCACTTCTAACGACCAGATTTTGTTCAAACTTTGTAGATTTATCGAGGACCGATGACAATATAATAATTTGATAAAATTATTCCAATATCCTGATCAGGATGATCAGTAATAGTTCGTAGTGATTCAAATGATGTTGACCCACGAACATTTTCCAGCAACAACCGCAAATCATCCGCAAATAGTAACATCGTTGCAAGTGATCTTTCAATGGACAATTTATAGTATATAACGCCTATGTCGATCGCTCTCCTTTCTATTTAAGCTCCGTGACACACGCATAAAAATTTGACAACTATTATACTTATAATACTATGTCAATTCTTTTTCATTATTTACATTTTTTTAATCTAAACTACGCCATTATCCGAATATTGTGGATATAATATGTTGTCGATTCGAAACATTTATTTAAATGCGTTAATTTGAGAGGAGAACTTACCGTATCCCACACCTATAATATACTTTCTTGCTTCACAAACTTTCACAAACAGCTGCTTACTTATTCGTCCGATTTCGGAGCAGCTCGTCTCTCGTCGGCTCGATGCAATAGCTTAAACTTAAAAAACCAAGTCCTATTCATTATTAAAAATATTTCATCGGTATCTATTTAATATAAAAACTTAGTTACAAGCAGCACGCTTTTTACAATAAGTAATTTTGTTAACCCATTTAATTTGATTGCTATGGAAAAATATAAAATCTTTTACTGTCCCCAAAAAGCGTAACCAAGAACTTCCCACTCACTTTATAGATCCAGATGCAATTAATAAGCATTTTTTAAACGTCTCTGGAAACTTAACCACCAACTTGTCTACTTTAAGTTACTTTGAATTTAATCGTTTTACCTCTGCATGTTTTAAAATCGAACTTGTCGCAAACACGGATATTTCTCGGATTATCTATAAACTAAAATCGAATGCTGAAGGGTATGACCACATTACTTTAAATATGTTACTACTGACACTCCCAAATACCCTAGATGCTATTACCAACATTGTTAACTGTTCTATAGAGACATCCACATATCCTGATATATGGAAAATTGCTGTCGTTCGTCCATTACCAAAAAAGAACGACCCAGTAGATATGAAAGATCTCAGGCCTATTAGTATCCTGCCATGTCTCTCAAAGGTACTAGAAAAGGTCGTTTGCCTGCAATTGTCGCATTACTTGGAGACTAATAATATTTTACCGTCCTTTCAGTCTGGGTTTCGAAAGAGTCGAAGTACCGCCACTGCTTTGCTGGACGTTACTTACATATTGGCTGCCCAGGACAATGGAATGTGTACAATACTCGTATTATTAGACTTTTCCCGAGCATTTGATTCAATTAATATACCTTTGCTGTTATCGAAACTAAGCTACTTTGGTTTTGATGCTACAGCTTTGCATTGGTTTGATAGTTACCTTGAAAATAGACAACAACAGGTGGAGCTCAAGCTTGGTAATGGGAGGACTGCTGCATCCGCCTTGGCACCGTTAAAGAGGGGGGGTACCTCAGGGGTCAATTCTTGGACCAATCCTGTTCAATCTTTACTGCGCAGACATAACTGATTGTTTAAAAAAATGCAACTATCACATGTATGCAGATGATCTTCAACTATATATATCATTCTATGCTAAAGATCATGTGAGGGCGTTAAATGATCTAAACTCTGACCTAGATCGAATTTCTGCGTGGTCAGAGAGAAACGGTCTGATTTTAAATCCGTCAAAGACGAAGTATATGGTTTTGGGAACACAGCGGCAGATTATGAATTTACCGTCATCGATAAATGTAAATTTATTGGGGACGCCTGTTGACAGAGTGGATGAGGTCCGAAACCTGGGACTACTCGTGGATAGCCGATTTAGGTATGAAAAACACATGGCTGAATCAGTACAGAACTGTTTTTACCGACTTAAGGTTCTTTATAGAATGAGACCTTATCTCTCTGAGGAGCTTCGTGAACAGTTGGTGGAAACCCTTGTTCTGTCAAAATTAAACTATGGAGATACGGATCTCGTCTACTGGCTCGAACGGAAAACCGCACAGAACCGCAGCCTTCAGAGGTAGTTTCCGGTACTCGGCTTCGAAGGTGTGGAACAACCTGCCGCCGCCAATACGGGCACTCAACACCTTAGAAACATTCAAAAGACATCTGAAACAGTTTCTTTTAGACGAGCAACGAAAGAGGGGCATGGCTATCGAGAATGTCTCTATTATATAATATTTATCGAGTACTTATCTGTTTATTATATTTTATGTATCTGTATTATAATATAATATATAGTTATTAGTATTTTAATCTACTTGTATATAAATTGGGTGTGTGAACTTATTTTATTGATTTTATATTTATGATTGTACTAATTGACTCTATAGTACCTACTGTTTTGCCATTTTATTTATGAGTAGGCACGTGATGTTAGGGACGCACTCCTTCACTGGTTTAGTTGAAAACCGGCGTCAGATACTGTAAGGGGCAGCGCTCAGCGGGGCATGCGCCTTTGGCCTTCGTGGAGCAGTGGACTGTATATTCTTGGGTTAGGTACAAATAAGAACAACTTTTAAATTTAAACAATGCAGTGAATAGTAGAGTGTCGGAGGAGTCACGGGCAGAGTGACACCTTGTGATACTAGCGAGTCGAGCAGAATAGTGATTTGGCCCGCCGAGCGCGAGATTCTTATTAGAATCGCATCAGCGTTGTGCTAAGGCGGGCCGGTGTGATTTTGCGAGCGCTCGACCAATCAGGTGCGAGGGCGCTGGCGTTCATCGCAAATTTTGAGGCAGGCGTGTATAGTGAGCATGTGTGTTCGTGAGTGTGCGTGCATTTCTTTATTCATATAAAATGTATGGTTACAAATGCTTATGTATATAATTTTAACAATTGTGTATAAAATAAAAGAATTACAACAAGAAAAATAACGATTAGACTTATGAGCTAATGTATATAAAACAAACTATAATCTAAGCTGTTATTTACAATCTCCCCCTCGTGCGCAAGCACCATATACTCAGTTCGCAGTTGTAATTACGATAAGACGAGAGGCCGGACGACGAAGCAATCCTGCTGCTGTTCTGATCTCGGTCACCCGTTCTCGTCCGTCGGGCCCTGGGTAGACTTTTACCACCTCGCCTCGAGGCCACACTCCTCTGGGCATTGTGCCATCACATATGACTACGATGTCACCGACTTTTATGTTCGCATGCTGGGAGGTGGAGCCAGACCGGGGCATCAAGTGAGGTCTGTATTCTGCTGTCCAGCGTGTCCAGAAGGCGTCAGCTAATCCTTGTGTAGCCTTCCAAGAGTGTGCGTTCAGTGGCGTGTCTTTGAAGAAACCCAGCGGTGACATTCCACTTGAGCGTCCAATAAGAAAGTGGTTTGGGGTTAACGCTTCTTCATCTAGATTGGGATTCACCGGTGTCAATGGCCTTGAGTTAACAATATGTTCCGCTTCTAGTAACAGCGTATGAAGTATATCATCGGGGGGGATTTCTCTTTCAGCGTGACTTTCAAAGCTGACTTTACTGATCTAACCATTTTCTCCCAAGCGCCTCCCATGTTCGGGGCACCGGGTGGTATTTTCTTCCAGGTGATCAGTTTCTCAGATGCGAAAGCTTTTAATTCGTGACCGTTGTTCTTTATGGCCTCGGCGATTTCAGTCTCGGCGCCCACGAAGTTTGTGCCGTTGTCGCTGTATATTACTGTCGGCGTGCCACGGCGAGCTATCATTCTGCGCAGGCTCATGATCATGGAGGAGGCCGAGAGAGATGTGACCGTCTCCAGATGCACTGCTCGTGTGGTGAGGCAGGTGTATAGTGCGCCCCACCTCTTTTCTCGTCTTCGCCCGACAACTACATGCATCGGCCCAAAGTAGTCTACCGCTGTTGCTGTGAAGGGCGGTTGGTTCTGGGCCTGCCTTTCTGCAGGTAAGTCGCCTAAGGGGATTTTTGAGGGGATCCCCCTATAGGTTCGACACCATTGGCATTTGTTGCATATGTAGCGTATAACACCGCGCAGTCCTATTATATGGTATCGTTGTCTCAACTCGTTCATTACGGTCTGATGGTTGCCGTGGTTGAAGGTTGCGTGCGTATGATGCACCAACAGCTGAGTGAAGCCTTCCTTTGCGTGTAAGACTGGCAGGTTATGCTTATCTCTTATTCTGCTATCTAAGCACAGGATGCCGTTGCGGTCGATCTTCACGGAGAGCTTGTAGAACGGGGACTTTTTCGGCGGTCGCCGCCCAGCCTCTATCGTCGTGATATCTTCGCCGAACGAGTTATATTGGCTTCGTCTTACTAGTAATAGCTCGGCCAGTCTCATGTGGTTTGGTGCGAGCTCTGTACTTGTGTTTATTTTGAGTAATTTGGCTTTAAATACCTCGGCAGCGAGAAGAACGGTGGCAGCAACACGTATTAATCGCGTATATTTAGAGAAACGTTCTAATTGAGGTAAGTAATCACTCACGTCATGCCTAATGGTTACATGTACTTGTTTCAGGATTCTTTCTTCCCCTGAAGGGGGTGACGGCGCCGCGGGGAGCTTCTCTCGTGGCCATGATGCGGAGTCATGCCTAATGACTCGGGTCCAGTGAACCACCTATGCTCTGCGTTAAATTCGACAGGAATGCCCTTGGTCGCGTCGTCCGCGACGTTATCTGCACTGGGTACCCATCGCCAGTTAGCTGGAGTGGTTAGGTTTTCTATCTCGGCTAGTCTATGAGCTACGAATGACTTGAACGTGCGCGGGTCAGATTTTATCCAAGTTAATACCGTTTTAGAATCTGACCAGTAATGACATTTTGTTATCTTATAATCCGACTCGCGCTTGACCGATTCGGCTAGTCGACTACCTAACAATGCTGCTTGAAGCTCTAGGCGGGGTATCGAGATGGGTTTTAACGGAGCTACTTTGGCTTTGCCGGCTACCAGTCGCGATGTCTTTGTACCGTTCGACCTTGTACTTACTAGATATATCGCGGCCGAGTATACCTTTTCACTCGCGTCACAAAAAACATGTAACTCCCCCTCGCCAGAGGGCGTGGCAGGTACGTATCTATCTATTTCTAGTTTTTTCAAAAGTTTTAAGTTTTTAATAAATGATAACCATGTCACGTGATTTTCCTTTGTGATGGGGTCATCCCAACCTATCCCGCTTCGCCATATCTCCTGAATAAGACACTTGCCTATCATCGTAATCGGTGAAACCAAACCTAGCGGGTCGAACACAGACATGACCGCGCTGGTTACTTGTCGCTTGGTAGGTAAAGTGCTGCCATCTATGACGCTCGCGGGCGTACTCCTAAGGTTGACGTTGAAACCTAATGTATCGCGTGTGTGGTTCCATATGAGAACTAATGTTCGCTCTATATCGCTTTTACCTAATGTGGTCGAATCGCTACTGCGCGTATCAGTGACGCCGCTTATCACTCCGGGCACGTTCGACGCCCATCCGCGTAACTCAAAGGATGCGTCTAAATGTACATGGCATCTATCACTCGCTTTGCCTCGCTCTCGGTGTCGAACGCGCCTAAATAATCGTCCATGTAAAAGTTACGCACTGTGGCCTTCGCGACCTCGGGATATTGTTGGCCGTGATGTTCTGCGTTTTTATTTTTCACATAAATGGCGGTACACGCAGAGGATGCCGCCCCGAATATTAATGACGTCATGCGGTATTCTTGTGGCGGTCCCTCCCTATCCTCGCCCCTCCATAAAAATCGTAGACTATCACGGTCCTGCTCAGCGATTTTCACTTGAAGGAACATTTCCTTTATGTCTGCTACCACTGCGATCCTACCTTCCCGAAACCTAATCAATACTCCGAATAAAGATTGTAACAAGTCAGGACCTGTCAGGAGTGCATCGTTCAGACTCTTTCCCCCGTACTTGGCTGCTGCATCGAACACCAATCGTACCTTACCCTTTTGGGGGTGCACTACCGAAAAGTGCGGCAAGTACCAGCTGCGTGGTGACGTAACTGGTTGTCAATTTTTTCTGCGTAGCCTGCCTTTATTAAATTGCCTACCTGCTTGTTATATTCGGATTTTAGAATTAAAATTTTATCTAACTTGTTTTCTAAACTGTATAGACGGCTGAGAGCTTGTTTTTTGTTATTAGGCATTATCTCATCGTCGGTTCGCCATAGTAAACCCGCTTCGAACCTGTTGTGATCTATTTTCTTACAAGTTTTATTTAGAATCGCTAGGGCGCGCTGTTCAGGGTCTGACGTTGGCCGCCGCGCCTCTATGCCTAGCGATTCTATACTAAAGAAATTCCTAATTAGATCTAACGCGGGATCGTCTGTCGGCGTGGGACGCACGTGGTTTATTAATGCGACCGTGCCACGTGGGCGTGCGTCCTGCCCGTGCAGTACCCATCCTAATTTGGTTAACGATGCCACTGGTTGAGTTCTGTTGCCGATTCGTAACTGCCTAGACGTAATTAAGTGCCAGTTGTCCTGGCCTATTAATATGGTCGGTTTACCCAACTCATAGCATAGTTCATCCTCTAACTCCGCTAGGTGGCTGCACTGTCGCACTAAGTCCCTGCTTATTTTTTGTTTCGCTAAGTTTAAATTTCCTATGGTACTCGCACTCATGGTTTCTATATTTCTATTGCATAGACCACGGATCGATAACGTGATGCGGCACGATTCTATTTCGTCTATGCGACTGCCCCCTGATCCTTCCAACGATAATAACTGGCCGTGCCCTCTCTCTATGACGCTGTCCGCCGTGCCTTGTTCAACGAGCGTCATGGTTGAACCTTCATCAAGTAAGGCGTAAGTGGTAGTCGAACCTATGGGGCCGCTAATCTCAACCGGTACTATCTTTAAGTAGGTGTTAGACGCATGTATATGATTTATGGAGCTGACATTACCGCGCGCTGGCCTTGATGTGCCGTCGTTGCCGTGTAACATTTTATGGTGTGAGGCTTCACACCCATTTACTCCGCACGGTATGTATTTGCATTTGAACATTCGCGGATGTGAGCTACTTAGACACCTAAAACATAATCTATCACGTTTGGCCGTCTCCCATCTCTCTTTAACCGATAGTTTCGTGAAGTCCGCGCACGCCGCGGCGCCGTGATTTCCTGAACATATACAACATTTTATTTTCGCGTCTACCGATGGTTCTACACTAGGTCGCGACGGGCGGGGTTTTTGCGGTCTCGAAGTTTGCTTTTTTATGGTGGCGACTGTTTTACGTGACGGTTTGGTCTCCGGATCCGATTCGTAACACGAGCTATCACTCTCCTCTTGTGGATGGCGCATGCGCGGACGCTCCCGTTCGCGGGTTGTGTTTACTACGCGAGGTTTCATTCGATTTTTTCTCTCATCACGTGTTGTCTCATAGGCGAACATAGCGCCGCACTGATCGGCCATGATATTAAGAAAACGGGACAACAATTCTAACTCGGGCGCTCCGGAGCGTTCCGATCTAAATTCGTACCATTTATATTTTAAAATCGTGCTAAGTTTTTCTACTATACGACTCACTAACTCGGGCGAGTACAAATATTGCGGTTGATTTAGTGATTTTATGGCCGCTACTGTATTGGATACTTTGCTCGCGAAACTACTGATGTTGCGCCCGTCTTCGCCCATACGGGGCATTCGCTTAATGTTATCTAATTCCGATAATATAAGTAATTCCGGTCGGCCGTATCGCCTTTCTAAGGTGTCCATCACTTCGTATGGATCGGACGACGTGAATAGTAAAGCTCTAACTGTTTCGCGGGCTGCACCTCGTAGTGCTTTTCTTAATCTGGCTACATTTTGTACGTCGGTAAACGTGTCTACTGTGTCGTTGAAGACTGATTTAAATGCCATCCATTCTGTTATGGCCCCGTCGAAGTGGGGTAGCTCGTGGATGAATTTAGGAGCTTTCGATGTATTGGAATTAACCGCCTGCATAATCGCGTTGGCCAGCATTTCCATGTCGCTGCTACTACTTGACACGTCTTTGCCAACGCGTGGCTCGTCCCTAACAGAGTTGGGTGGTCGCGGCACCTGTCCCGGGATCTGGGCGTTATCTAGTATTACCGGTCTTTTAGTTACGCACTGTTCCGATATCCAACCCTTAACGCGTGACTCTTCTCTACTGGGTGGCTGTTCCGCGTCGTTTGAGCTCTCCAGTTCGATTCTGGCTATTTCTAAACGATTCAATGCAGCCGCGGATGCCGCCCTAGCCCGTGCTAATTCGGAATTATGTAACTCTAACTCGGCTTTTAACATAGATAATCGGCTACTGGCCCTATCCACGGGAATATTAACAACTGTGCCCGGCGCACTCCTTACTTGACTATCTAGCTCTTCTGCCCTGTTCTCGACTATCTGCTCGTTATTACCGCGCGTGTTGCTGCTTCCGCTAGTATTCTCGGCGCTGGTGCCCTTACTCCACGTATTCGATTCTGTAGACGTGGTTTGGCCTGACGTCGGCGTGGTGTCGGTGGAGGGTGTAGTTTTGCCCGAACGTAATACACGTACGTCTTCCATTGCGCACGAGGGGACCCTACTCCTAACAATATCTTAAATTAACACTTTCACTTTCACTTGTTCTTAATGTCGTACGTAATGACGATTTGTAACAAGTAATTAACAGTGGTTAGGCAAGACCAACTGCTAACACTCGCGCGTTCGTATTTCTTTCTTGCTTTGACGCACACTTGTTTCTTTTCTTGAGATGCACTTGCTTCTTTTCTTGAGATACACTTGCTTCTTTTCTTGATATGCACTTGCTTGAAACAGTGATTCGGCCAAGAAGGACCAATTGTAAGGGGCAGCGCTCAGCGGAGCATGCGCCTTTGGCCTTCGTGGAGCAGTGGACTGTATATTCTTGGGTTAGGTACAAATAAGAACAACTTTTAAATTTAAACAATGCAGTGAATAGTAGAGTGTCGGAGGAGTCACGGGCAGAGTGACACCTTGTGATACTAGCGAGTCGAGCAGAATAGTGGTTTGGCCCGCCGAGCGCGAGATTCTTATTAGAATCACATCAGCGTTGTGCGAAGGCGGGCCGGTGTGATTTTGCGAGCGCTCGACCAATCAGGTGCGAGCGCGCTGGCGTTCATCGCAAATTTTGAGGCAGGCGTGTATAGTGAGCATGTGTGTTCGTGAGTGTGCGTGCATTTCTTTATTCATATAAAATTTATGGTTACATATGCTTATGTATATAATTTTAACAATTGTGTATAAAATAAAAGAATTACAACAAGAAAAATAACGATTAGACTTATGAGCTAATGTATATAAAACAAACTATAATCTAAGCTGTTATTTACAATTATTGTCAACTAAATCTATAAGTATCTAGTAGTAGTATATATATTTCAATTGTATATCCTAAACTATTTTGTTGTTGTCTCTAGTGTGTGGTCAAATAAATGTTTTTCTTTCTTTCTCTTTCTTTCTAATTCATCCATTAAAAAATATTTTAAATTTTTTAGTTGGGTTTGCTATTAATGCGTGTTTATTTTAATTTACATCAGAGAGCGCTTTGCTTGTTACTCTCCTAAGAATAGGTCGGTGGGTCTGTAAGCATGCCAAAAGCACTAATTGCTGTACCAAAACACAATAATAACTTTTTTTTAAATAATATCTATGGACGCTTTCACAACACGTCAATCTGGTCCCGTGGTAAGGTCTCGAAGAACTTGTGTTACGGGTACCAGACAAAGGAAATATTATATTTAATACTTTTATACTATACATATATTTAAGATTTTTTATTATATAATACACATCCATGACCCAGGAACACAGATTTTTTTCCCTAGCAGGATTCGAACCCGCCGCAACCTCCGGCTTGAGCGCCAACGCGCTTACCACTTAGCCACAGAGTTCGTCTTTTACGGTTGGTATTATATAGTTTTTCGGTGACCGCAGCACAATTATAGCATTCCTATATTTATCCTCTTTGTAGAATTCTCTTCCCTTGTGTATCACCACTAATACCTAGTCCTTTTATAACACCTTTAAAAGATGTACCTACCAAAAATAATTTTATAAACTTGTTCAATATAGTAACTACCTTGATATTATGTATTTATTTATTTATATTTGTGTAGATATAGTATATAATATTATATATAGGTAGTATATAATATTATATATAGGTACTATTTTATGTATTTGTGAAGATCTGCAAATTACAATATATCCTACAACTAATAAGTACCCAAGTTTTGCTGGAAGAGGTCTCTAATTAGAGATAAGTAGGTCCGTCTTTTGAAGTAAATGCACATAGGTAATATAAGATAATAGTACCAACTAAATATCAATATTGTTATGTTTATTTTGTAGAATGTGTATCAGGAGACACGTTAGTGTCTAGCGCCAAGAACACATCCAAGTAGTTTGGCGTATATATGTATATATTCTCACTGTGCACTGTGTATATATTCTCGAGACATATGTAAACATAACCTCCTCATATTTTTGGGGCTAAATTTTGTTATTATTGCCAAAACACTAAGACTTCACACTATTTTTAATAAGTTTCTTTTTACGAATTTTACACATATTACAAAAAATTATTGGATCTCAGCAATTATTTAATACATTTCAAACATGAAAATTATTGCTTGCGCCGTTTTGCGATTAAAGAGGTTTATAGAAAATATTTTATAAGACGTTACAGTGAGAATTTGTTTTGACATCGAAGTTGGTTGCTTGTTTTTTAGTTTAATCCTATCGGAACAGGCAAAGGCTAGAGGCAATGCTGCCTATCGTTATCAATATACGGTGTTGTATTAAAAATTAAGTATTTCGTTTTTTTTTCTTGTATTCTCTATAGCTTATTTTTATTTATTTTTTCTGTCATATTTTATATTTGATAAACGTCTTTCGTATAATATATTTTTTCTGTCGTATTTTTTATTTGATAAACGTCTTTTGTTTCATATATTTGTTTCTGTTAAGAGCTCAATCTTCTTCGTTTCTTCCCAGTTTCCCGTTAATTAATTGTTATTTTGTGTTTTGTTCATTCTGAGTGATTTACTAGTGTTTGTTTTAAAAACTGTATATATTGTGATTTATGGCTAAATTGGCGAATTTTGTGGAGAACTGTTCTGGAGTGGTTTTCTATTGTAGGACTGTTCTGATGGTTTTCTATAGTGTTTGTTTTTAAAACTTAATCTGTGTAGTATATAATGTGATTCGTTGGCGAATATTATGGTGAACTGTTCTAGGTGAACAGAATGGGAAAAGATAGTTGATTGATGGGTGCTAGAGGGGCAGAGCCGCGCTTTTTGGCATTTTCCGCCGTTTCTCCAAAGCACAGACAAGATATTTTTGTTAATACAACAGATATGGCAGCATGGCCTCAGGTCTTAGCCGGTTCCAACAGAAAATGCCAATTGGAAAGAAAAATGATAATATTACAGTCTAATTATTTTTCGGGGAATGGCGGGAAGCATCGGGACGCGCGGTTGTGTTTTTTTGGTTTCCCGTTAATTAATTGTTATTTTGTGTTTTGTCCATTCAGGGTGGTTTTCTATAGTGTTTGTTTTAAAAACTTGATCTTTATATATTGTGATTGGTTGGCGAATCTTATGGAGTACCGTTCTGAAGTGGTTTTCTTAGTAGGGCTGTTCTGGCGGTTTTCTATAGTGTTTGTTTTAAAAACTTAATCAGTGTAATATATAATGTGATTGTTTGGCGAATATTGGTGGACTGCCATGTGTGGATGGAATCGGGAATGATAGTTGATTGATGGGGGCTAGAGGGGCGAAGCCGCGCTCCTTGGGGTTTCCCGCCATTTCTCCGTATTACAGACCGAATAATTGTATTTTGTATGGCTAATAGCCTAGTAGCTAATGCCTTTAAATGAAAATAATAATAATAATTATTATTTTTCGAGAAATAACAAAATTATTTAACAAAGTGAGATGTACTAATCTGTGGTGAGATGTACTATCTCTATCTATGTAATTGTGGTGCTTTAATGTGATTTTAATGTATTTTTTTATTTAGTTTCAACCGATTTTATTCGGTCAAAACCAACCCTTGATTTACATTAGTCATCTTATCAAGAATGGAAACAATGTGGAGTTAAAGGAGAAATGCTGTTATATTTACAATAGAAAAAACAGTTTGGTTGCTGTAGCAAACCAAGAAGATGGTGTTTATAAGTTGGTCATGGAACATAAACAATGTTTTTTTACTCCTACTTCAACAGTAATTAGTGAAGAGTGTCATAGGAGATTGGCCATTTGAATATAAATGACCAGAATAAAATGA
Source organism: Helleia helle (assembly GCA_963853865.1). NCBI lineage: Eukaryota > Metazoa > Arthropoda > Insecta > Lepidoptera > Lycaenidae > Helleia > Helleia helle. The sequence goes on along the minus strand of OY971425.1, from coordinate 962,622 downwards.
AAGATGGAGCAGTTACGGGAATATCATTCATACACAGACAGCAATCTGAAGAAGAAAATGAGGAACCAGTACCATTTACTTTTAGTAAAGGGAGACCCAAATTAAGTGAATAAAAAAGCTGCCAGAGCGTTATAGATTTCCAAATCTATGTACAACGTTGAGTCCATTGTCCAATGTTACTAATGATCCAGTCTGTGTCCATGAAGCTCTGGAGAGCCCAGGAAGAGACAAGTGGATTGAGGCAATAGAGGAAAAGCTGCATGCAAGCTTTTGAAGAAAATGATGCATGGATTCCTGTGAGTGAATTACCTTTTGATTAAACTTTAGTACAGTGCAAGTGGGTATATAAAAGGAAATTAAATAGTGATAATTGTGTATGTTACAGAGCATGTTAAGTGGCTAAGGGCACAAGGTTACACAGAGGCCTGGTATTGATTATGAATAGACTTTCTCACCAGATGTCAGACATTCTACTTTGAAATTATTGTTCGCACTATCTGTTCAGTTAAATTTAGATGTCACTCATTTAGATGTTAAAACAGCATTCTTAAATGGTTTTCTTAAAGAGGACATTTATAAGGTTCAACTAGTTATTAATTGTGATTCAAATAAGAATAAGATTGTTAAACAAAGTAATTTATAATAAAAAAAAAAAAAAAAAAAATGTTTTATTTCAGAAACTTACATATTAAGTACAATAAAATCTATAATTACAATGCAATGTTTCTTAGGTATTTAAAATCTAAAAACTATATCTTTTCTTCGTTTTTTAGTAAATTCAGTACAATAGGCAAGAGCTGCGTGCTGTTTTAGTACTATGTTTAGTATAAAAAGTTGTCTGACTGTTAGGACTTTACATGTTTTATAAAGAAGGTTAGTAGGGAATAGGAAAGGGCGAAATGTAGCCATCTTGAGAATTGCTCTCTGCGCTCTCTCGACAGATATCAGTAGCGTTTTCGCTGCACCACCCATGTGCTGATACTTGATGATTTATGGTTTAAAGCAGTCATCTAGATCATGGTATTAGAGAGTGGAGCAATGTTTATGTGAGTTAGGTTTCAAAAGGAGTTGTATAGAGCCATGTCTTTTTACAAAAATGAATAATGATGTAAAAATTGTTATAGCATTATATGTTGATGACTTATATTTGTTCCAATAATCAAATAGAGACAGACAAGTTAATTTCAGTATTGATTATGATCACAAACTATATAGAGAATACTACGTATTGATTATGATACGTATGATTATGATATTATGTAAGTAATTTTACTTAACATTTCTGACTTGTCATACTTTTATTATTGTCAATACAATTTGTTTTCCCATTGTTACAGACCGTGCAACAAAAAAATCTTTAAGCGGAAAAGAGCTGGTTGTAAACAAAAATTGCGAGACATTATGTGTGTAGTATTTCTTAATTTTAATTATTTTCATTTGAAGTTATTTCCTTACTGTTTACATTTTTTTAGCTTCTGGAAAGGAGAATATTTAAAGGCCTTAAAGGACAATAAACATAATAATAAGTACATTGGTATCAAGTAAATTTATGACTTTCTTCGTATGGAGTTGGATTTGAATTATTCTTAAGAAAACAATAAAGAAAGTAATACATCTAAACTTTTGATTTTTTTTTTATTCTGTAGGCATGGTAGTGTGCAACTATAACTTAATAAATTTAGTGTAAATAATAATGAATCATATATTGGACAAGAACAAAAAATATTAAATTTTTTAATTACATATTTGAGCTTATTATTACATGATTTACTAATAAGCAAATATAATATTTTACTTTAATTTAATTATTGATTTGAACTGCCGGTCAAGTTGCATGTTGCGCCATCTGGTATCTAACTTTCCCTTTTACACTCTAAATATTTAAACAGGAGGAATAACAGGAACGCATGCTCTATGTTAATTTTGAAAATCAAAATAACGTTTAAAAAAATATGACGATGTTGCATTGGTCACTGGTCAGTCACAAGCGTCATTTAAAGTAAAAGTATTGTAATAGTACTAACCTCTTTTATTATTAAATTATTGGAGAAAATTTATGAATAAAAATTTTGATGAATTACTCAAGAAGTATAAATATTTAAAATATTATAATATTTGAAATGTAATTATGTTAATTAATATATGCTTTACAAAAAAAAGAGATATCCCACAAAAAACAGTTTCACTGTAAAATGTCGCGCCAAGTACACGTCTAACTATATACACGTATAGCAAAAAAAAAAAAAAAATAACTAATCTTCACAAAAAATATGAAATAAAAAAACCAAGTACCCAAAACCTCTCGGATTAAAAGAAACACTCATTAAAAACTGTGAAAATTGAAAAAACAATTGGTGTAGTATATTAACAAAAAAAAAAAAAAATTGCAATCTACAAAAAAATATAAATAAAAACAAAGTAATCATTGTGATTTTCAATAATTGCAATATTTTTGTGGCAAATTGAAAACAATTTTTTAAACGTACTTGGCGGGCGTCATTTTCGATGTATTGAAAATGGCTCTACGAATAAATAATAAGTCAGGAAGTCTAACTCAGAACAAATGACACATAAAAAGTGGGCCTACTTTAAACCAAAACGACGTAAGATTTAAAATACCAATCACTTTCGATGTTACAAATAGACGTCATTAGTGATTTGTTTAATTTCAGAATAAATGCAGGTATTGGTCGGCGCGCATGCTGCAATGTCACCTATGACAGTCGAGTGATAGCTGCGTTGACGATGTCATGCAATAAGTGAACCAAGTCAATAATAAAACAATATTATTTAATATTTTTTTACAATGATTTCTTTAGGCCGAGTCCACCGACGCGCCACAATCGTAACATACAATTACTGGCTCCCTGTGGGCCGTATCGGGCCGTACGGCACAGGTACTCATCAAAGCAACTATGCATAGTGAGCACCTGTGTCAGACGGAAGGGATTGTGCTTACGCCGCATCCACCGCTCAAGGACTGGATGCAAAGCAGCCGTTAGGCTTTTCTCATACGACTGCCGTGGCGGGTCCTCCCCCCACCTCCGTATTAACGCTCCTGTCCTAGTCGGCGAACCCGTAGGATCTCGTACAACGTAAAGTTCTCGCCGAGAGCCCTCCTAACGGAGACATATGAATGCGTCTCGGCAAGAAGCTCCGCCACAAATTCTCACGGGGGGTCACCGGCTAGGTCAGTCTGTCACCCACGATACTATACGGTACCAGCTAGGCCTTATTCCTCGCGGTAAGGTGACCCGCCCAAATGGATGCACCATACATCGCCATACTCCGGAATATAGCTGCCTGCAGGCGGCGCTGGTTCCTTCGAGGTTCGGGAGAAGTCTGCCCAGCGCACTTGCGGCCTTCACGACTTTCGATCCCAATATTGACAAATGTGGATCGAAGGTCCACCCTCCGTCAAGGATGGGCCACAGATACTTGATCTGGGGGCTCATCCTAACCCTCCCCCCTGAGGGATCTGGAGGGTAGCTATCGGAGGGTGTCCCTTACGGCCGATCCCGCGGAAGAGAAGGACTTTGGTTTTATGAACTCTGACCCGAAGCCCTAACCTCTGTTTGCGGCTGATCACGAGGTCGAGCCCGACTTTGGCCAGCCGCACCGCCTTCTTATAGGCTCTTCCCCGGGATACTCTCGTCTTTCAAGCTTAACTACAGCTAACTACTTATTTTGCCGAATTGGATCGGCTGGGATACTAAAAGAAAACAAAGCAAGCAAAATGCAAAATCATTTTTAAAATACCTCAATTATATCGATATACATTTAAATAATGATAAAAATATAAACATAATATGTATTAGGTATATTATACATTTCATGAAGAATAAACAAAATACCTTCTACTTTGGTTCAAAAATTGAATGACTTCATTTTGCATAGTATTGACCATCTCGGTTTGCTTATTACATTAACGTATTTGAATATAATATCATTTTACTACTATTTACTAGTGAGAAGTGATCCCTGGAGGTTTTCATTTTGTATGGCTCCTGCACCACTTCATTACAAATGATGGCATGATGATTAGCAGCTGCAATTCATAATGAAAAAACGAAAACGTATGCGTAAAGTTTGACGTGTGTTCGCTTGCAAGAAAAATGTCGGACTGATGACGCGCTGGACACGACTTTTAAGTGCCGCCTACTTGGACACGACTTTTGTTGGGTCATTTTTATAACACAGTTACATTTCCTGACTTATTATTTATTTGTAGAAATGGCTTCACAATATCACTAAGATAAATTATTAATGTCAACTATCAGTTCGAGAAGTTTATGTTCCTCAAGCATTCATTAATGTTATAATTTTCAAAAACAATTTAATAAACATTATCTAAGGTAAAGTACCCAGTAGCTGCTCAGGAACCAGTACCTGCCCACTCTCTGCATTTGTATATCTATATTCAAAAATGAAGATATACAAATAAAAAGAGTGGAAAGGTGGTTCTGAGCAGTTACTGGGTACTTTACCTTACTAGTAATAAAATCATTTCCTTATTTCTTGATTCAATTAAAAGGCAAGAAAGCGTCATATTCATATGAGTATAAATGTAATAGGAATAAGAAATATATAAAGAAATGGGTACGAGCTTGAATTTTAATTCTAATAGATTTGATTGAAGACATCAAAATAATCATTAGTGAGGCCAACTACATGGCGTAGAAGGGCTGCAACAATTGTTGTTTTTATACTCCTTTTCCATACCAATTTCCTGGCTGTAGATCACAGAATAATATTACCCTAGCTCTAGATTAGCCATGAAAAAATTTGGGGTACTCAATGACGCGCGCCAAGTACGTTTAAAAAATTGTTTTCAATTGTAAAATTTGCCACAAAAATATTGCAATTATTGAAAATCACAATGATTACTTTTTTTTAATTTATATTTTTTTGTAGATTGCAAATTATTTTTTTTTGTAAATATACTACACCAATTGTTTTTTTCAATTTTCACAGTTTTTAATGAGTGTTTCTTTTAATCCTTGAAGTACTTGGTTTTTTTGTTTCATATTTTTTGTAAAGATTAGTTATTTATTTTTTTATTTTTGCTATACGTGTATATAGTTAGACGTGTACTTGGCGCGACATTTTACAGTGAAACTGTTTTTTGTGGGATATAGGTACTTAGGTAATAAATAAATAAAAGAAAAAGCAATATTCTAAAAATGGGTACTTTATTCTGGTTTTAAGTCTACATTATAGTATAGTATAAGTACACCTATTATTTTAAATCATTTCGAATGTATGATTTAATGATTTCACTAAAATCTTTATCAACAGCAAATCCAAGGCCGAGTGCACGTTTGTTGTCAAATTTAATGGGGAAGGAAGATACCATACGCGCAATCTTCTCGTCATATTTAAAATGTACAAGTGCGGCGACTTCCTTCCCCGCAACTTGTATTAAGGCTTCAATCATTTCTCCCACCGACACGGTAATACCGGGCAGGTTGACGGCCCGCCATGGACCTAGATCGTCTTTTGGAATCACTGCAGCATGAATGATGTTACGTATAACAGTATCGGGGCTCGTCAGCCACAACCCCTGATCTGCCCACACTGGACATACGCTCACTTCACCGTTGAGGGGTTCCCGAATGATACCACTGGCGAACGACGTCACCGCCTGGTTAGCTGTACCGCCACGAACACTGACAGTTGGTAGGCGTACCACCCGCGCGTCCACATACCCTCGTCTACCATAGTCATTGATAAGCAGATCACACATGGCTTTTGCCGTGCCATACGAGTTTTGAGGTGTAGATGCGGTCATGTCATCTATTATATCTGGGAGAATACCACCAAAGACACCGACAGTGCTTGTGAAAACAAATTTTATTTGTGGTGCTAGATGTCGTATTCTCTCCAGAAGCGCTCGGGTTGCATCGAAGTTCACGTTGAGACCAAGATCGAAGTCTGCTTCGGCGTGTCCACTGACTATCGCAGCCAAGTGGAATATCAAGTTGTAGCCGGGCTGGATGATTTTTTCAGCAGCATCTTTGGCGGTGAGGTTGATGGTGAGGTAAGATACTCGTGGGTCGTTTCTATTGGTTGGTGGTATCGTATCCACCAGTAGGAGGCGATGCACCGGAAATGAACATTCCTTGAGTAGTGCGTCTGCAAGACGAGATCCAAGATAGCCAGCGGCGCCAGTAATAATTACGTTCATAATTACAGCAGTTATAAAAACGATTAAAATAACAAGCTAAACTAGTAGATATTCATGAACGCGCACAATAAAATAAGATTTAAACTTCTTGTTCTTGTGTAGATTTGTTGGGTTAGAGGTGAAAAATAATCAAAATGATGATGATACTAATTAGATAGGGTGCATAACAAATAAGATAAGGATATTTAATAAACATATTATGAATAAATGATAATATAAGATAATAAATTATATTGGAAGCCCTTTTTTTTTCTTCTTTTGCGCCGGGAAATGCTCGCAGGCATCCCGCAGGGGAGGGGTGACTCCTCAGGCGGTTATGTTGGACTCGCTGCGCCCGAAAGATGGTAACGTGGACGCTCTTCCCACTAAAACCCTGCAAGTGCCACCAATGCCGCCTTTGGTGAGGTGCTCCGGAACTGTTGAGCAACAGGGCACCTCCTCCCCGGAACCGGTGGGAGGGAAGCGCTACCGGTGGGAGGTAAGCGCTGTGCCGCGCTCCCGGCTGCATGGGTACCACCATCTTGCTTGTTTCTCCCGTGAAACAGCTTTGCTGTGTTTCGGAGAGAAGGGCAAGACAGGCAGTGTAATTACTGGCACCGAGACTTAACATCTTATGTCTCAGGATAGGCAACACATAAAGGAGTTGCCTGGGCTCGTTTCAGGTAAACTAGTTAATGTTCATGGGCGACGTCAACCACTTAGTATCAGGTGGTACGTTTGCCAGTTTGCCTATCCAACTAACATAAAAAAAGGGGTGTCATCTGCTACGTGGATGCCGCATAGAGAGGTTAGGGCTTCGGGTCAGACCTGACCAGCCACCATGTCAAATATATGGGGCTCATCCTTGTTGGAGGGTGGACCTTCGGCCCACATTTCTCAATCTTGGGAGTTGGGACCGAGGGTCGTGAAGGCGGCAAGTGCGCTGGACAGACTCCTCACGAACCTCGGAGGACCCAGCGCCGCCTGCAGGCAGCTATACTCCTATATATACAGCTATACTAGCCATAAGTCTGCCGGAGTATGGCGACGTATGGTGCCATCTAAGAGGGTCACCTTACTGCGAGGTATAAGGCCCAGCTGCGCTCGGCACAGCGGGTCATCGCGGTAAGAGTGAACCGGGGGTACCGTACGGTATCGTGGGCGGCAGCCACTGCCCTGGCCGGTGACCCCCTGTGGGAGCTCGTGGCGGAGGTTCTTGTCGAGACGCACTCCTATATCTCGGATAAGAGGTCGCTCGGTAAGAGCCTTACGCTGGACCGAATCCTATGGGTTCGCCGACTAGGGCAAGAGGCGTTAATGCGGAGGTGGGAGGAGGACCTGGCGCGGCATCCGGTTGCTCTGCGTCCGGTCTGCTCATCTTCTGTCAGCAATGGTGCGTATGAGGCGCTACTTAATGCACCTCCAGTAACGCCCCTGTGCTCGTATGAGGCTTCAGAATGGGAACCTGGGCCCAGTTTGACATGAGGTCGTGGGGACTGTTTAGTGGAGGCCGGAATTCCTACCGTACGTAGTCTGGCTTTTCGCCGGGGCCAGCCTGTCGCTGAGGTGCTCCTGTTTCCTGCAGATCCCGGACCCTCAAAAAGCGGCTGAAGGCGCTCGCAGTGGTTTAGTTTGGGTATGCACTGCTCAAGTGTGAGTCCCACATAGAGCCCTGGCTGAACCACCCAGGTACCTTGCTGCATCCATAAAGATTTTCTCTGCGTCAAAAAAATGTACCTACATAGTATTAGCTGTGACATTAGTATGAATTGTAGGCACTAATATTTAGTGGCTACAGTTTCCAATATAGAAACATGGCAAGTTATATACTGTAGGTATATGGCACGTTTTATAATCTAAACTAGTTGTCGCCCGCAGTTTCGCCCACGTTAACTTAGATTTACTGCAGCCGTATCTGGAGTGATGATGATTATTTTTATAGCCTAAGTTACTCCTTATAACATCAACTATCTGCCAGTGAATGTCCCGTCAAAATCGGGCCAGCCGTTTTAGACATACAGACAAAAATGGTAAATAATGACATTTTTTTTTCGTGTTTACATCCATAGTAGGTATTCAATAAGTAAAAAGCGCTTATTTTAATATTACAAACAGTCACTGTCCGTTTGCCCCCTCTTCTATAAAAAAAGTCTCTCATATTTTATTTATCTGTATATCTTATGTACCGTATAAACATCTTTATGCATTTAGTAAAAAGTGGTTAATTTAATATTACAAACAGAACTTCCAATTTTATTTATCTGTATAGATTGAACGCAATCATAATAGAAAATCCGAAGGTCACTTTGAGGTGACAACTGTCAAATTAGACCAAGAGGGCAGAGGCAAGAACACAATAAAAATAGACAACAGAATGAGCGAGGGAATTTAAAATTTGCAATAAATTTTCAATATCTCAATGATAACATTTATTTATATATAGTTGGTTGATTTAATACATGCAGCCCATATTTATACTCTTTGATGCAGCCCATGTGAATGAGATAAGAGCTAATGAGTTATTTTTACTTCTTAAAAAATAATTGAAAATACACAACGTAAGTTTTCTTACATCATAATAGATTTTTTATTATTAATACATATTTTGGTACTTGCATGAATTATTTTATAGATCGCGTCTTAAATACATATATGAATTCAAATATACATGTGTGTAATTATAAACATCATTAATCATTATACCTAATCAAGAAATTTTACATCTTTTATTAATTCAAAAACTTTGGTGCATATTCGCATAAATCATTAAACATGTTCAGCTGATTTGTACATCAATTTTATTATAAATATTATAAAGGTATAACATAAATAATAATGCGAATTACATAAAGTTATTGGCACAGTAACCCTGGCACAGATTGATACATTCTAGTTTTCTATACTCATAATACTAGTAATTTATTAAGTACTCACTGGATTTGGCTCTTAGTAACAAGGCTAACAGCCTTGTTACTAACAGCACAACTTGTTCCTAACAACAAATAAGTAAATAAAATTTTCATTATTTGTACAAGAATAATCACAGATATCTTTCAGGGACAAAATGTTCACAAGATGATTATTATATGTTTTGATATAAATTCATACATAATCTGGAAATAGGTGAATTATTATATCTAAATGCAGGATTTGAACTCACATACTCATAAGTGCCTGTCACAATCATTTATTATTATCAATTAGTGGATCATCAAGTATAACTGACATAATTGACTTAAGGTTTTTTTAAACACAAGTAATGAGTATTAAAAATCTATGCCTCAGCTATGATTAGCTATTCCAGGGATGGCCCTGGCCTTATCATAGCAATAAAACTTGTGCCCTCGTTGGCCCGCGACCCAATATTTTGGGCATGTCACTATGAAGTATTAGGTAGGGACATGCTTTTACCACAAATTGGGCGTTAGAAAATGTGTCTTTGGTGGGAAGTGATATAATGATCTATTTTGTGGAGAATAGTATTTAGTATTACTATTGTCCCAATAATCATGAAGTTAAAATTATTTTATGGCATGTGGTTATGGCTTTGTTAAACATTTTCTTCAAAATATATGGCATGTTGATGCATGAAGGTTCACCACCCCTCAGCTATTCCTTTGGCAATCATGAAAAAATTCAGCAAATTGATCCATTACAATATTTTAGTACAGGACAATAAAATTTTACAATGCTTCTACATGTCAAAGATTTGATATTTGTCCCGTCACTAGTGTAGGTCTCCAGTGTCACTTGGTTGTCAAATATTTATAAGTGCATTATAATGAAACGAGGATTTTATTGTGGTTTAGTAGATTTTTACAAGCCTGAAGTTACGGATACTTTACACCAACCATGGTCACGGTGGACTGAGGTGTCATACGTTTACTAACATTACATAGTTAATCGAAACTACCCTATGATACATTAATATTTTTTTTATTTCTGTCTATGAAGAAAGTGCTAACTGCTGCAAAGTATCTGAAACATCGGGCTTGTAAAAATGTAATAAACTGCGATAAAATTCGTAAAAATTGTTTGGTTATAATGAGTGAAATTCGTGTCAACATTAGAAAATTATATTTATATTATAAGTGTGTTCAGAAATGGTAGAAAACCTTAAATGTTTCAATTGGTTGTCAACTCAGAAATAAACTCCAATACAAAAGATTAAATAGTTGATCTTATATATTTTCCAAAGACCATTGGTGTTATTGACTTTAAGAAATAAGTAGTAACCACTTTAGTTCTTGCCTTGTGTTAATTATGATCATGTCAGTACCAAAAATCAAATCTAGCTTTTCCTCGTAATTGACTTACTGTATTTTACTGTACCATTTTTGCAGAACTTTATTGTACCATTTTTTTTATGTGATAAATAGGCAAACGAGCTGTCAGAGCTTTATGCTGACTTCCGACGCCCAACCAGAGGTTATGCAGATGCGTTGCTCACCTTTTCCATATCCCTCCAGAGCCACCGAAATATCACAAGCCGCACGAAACGCGACAGCATAACTGTCACTTTACGCTGGTATTATGTGAGCGAGAGGTACCACCCCGGTCGTGCCGGTCCAATTCGGCTGCAAAGCAGCATGGCACTACCTCTTACTATCTTCTACCCTATGTAACATAATATTCCAGAAATTGGCATTTCCATAAAGCTCATACTTGCTCTGAGATATGAAATTCCCAGTTTAATATAATTAGGTCACAGTTGCACAATATGTTTACGCTTGGCTGTCACATGGTGCATAGGCTGCGAGATGCAGTAGTCCTTAGCTACTCAAACAACCTTAGTTCATTCCAGAAATTGAGGAGCTGCCTGGTTTGCTTCAGCGCTACTCTCGTCCTCTTCCGCGCTACTCTCGTCCTGTGATTGTTCATAAGTCTTGATTGTTGACTCTCTTAGGGAATGTAGTAGCATGTGAGTAGTGTTTTCTCTTCTTCCAAATATCCCTATATAGGAGCTGACTGACAGCAATGTTGTTGTTAAGGAATTGTTAAAGCTAATTGGCCAATTTTTTGGCGCACTATATACCTTAAAGTACTTACCAAGGTATGTATTTCTTTAAAATAACATGTTTATTTTCTTTATAAAAACTACTTAGAGTGAGATATTCAACACATTTTTCATTTACATTTTGTGGATTTAGATATTTCGGAAGATATTACAAATGTCTTCTTTGCAAGAACAAGATAAATATCCAGTTTAACTTAGTATTTCTAGCAAATGGGACCAACATTTGATAAGTTTTTATTGCATATTGTGAAAACACATTTTTCAATCATAGTTCTTGTTTGATTATCTTAATTACAACAATGTTAATGTAATGCAATTTTAACCACCGTGAATATTAGGCCATGATTTAGATTGTGATCGATTGACGTAGTATTATGTTCTAACTTCATTAGAATTGTTACTTTACATTTCATATAAAGTATGGTGTTTTGCTGTTTATCAAAATTAACCAGATTAAGATGTCTACAAGTAAAATAATTTGCTTCCTTATAACAAATATTTATTATAATAATTATATCTAATATGTGGAGACGAAGTGCTATTTGCTATTGGCTATTTTGTGATACATTGTAAAATATTGTAATTTACAGAAATATATTAGGAGATTATGTGTAAAAAATTTCATTGCCTAAATCTTTGTTTAAATATAACTTAAGAAATATTTGTAAAAACAATAATACTGTCCCAAAGACTAAATATGTGCTTTTGCACATTGCACTCCTATTATTTTAGATGTGATTCAAGATTCTTATGTAACAATTTTAACTTATGCTATCTGTATGTTTGGATGAGTAGAAAGGTGCAGTTGAGTTTAGTGGTGGTTAATATAACGCATAGCGCCATAACGTAGCGTGCTATTCATACTCAACGTATAGCGTACGCTATATAAATTCCTATTCGGCGCTATAACGTAGCGCCTCGCTACATTAGGTATGTAGCGAGGCGGCTACCGTAGGCCTTAGTTATAACTCTATAACATTCGAACTACGCCAACGTGCTAGATCATAGACGCGAGACGTTATAATTTAATTTTATCATATTATAATTTATCAGTCAGCGTCGAGCGCGCGCTAGCGCTAGATATGTCGTGCGCTATACCGGCCGGCTCACGCGAATTCTAGTCTTGCGACTACACGTTATAATATAGTCTATAAAATAGCGCGCTAGAAAAATATAGTTTATAGTCTATAGCACGTTATCATAAAATAGTTTATTTGCACACCACTAGTTGAGTTGGTAAGGCATGTGTATATATGTGTGTGTATGTGTGTACGCCTCCAGTAACGCTCCTGTGCTCGTATCGGGTTCAGGATGTGAACCTGGGCCCAATATGACACGACGTCGCGGGAACTGCCTAAGCAGCCGGGCAGTCCCCACTTAAGAGGAGTAGTCTGGCCTTCGCCGGGGCCAGCCTCCCTCAAAAAGCACTCCCAGATGCGAGTCCCACGTAGGGTCAGGATCTACCCGAGATCCTGGCTACATGCGTAAAAAGCAAAAGTAAAAAAAAACCCTGCGATAATAAAAAAAGGCATGTGTATCCACATAAGATCAGAAAAAAAGGGTTAGGTTATGTGTACTCACAAAAAAATGTATTAAGGCACTTATAAAAGTGGATGAAGTTAAAGGGAAAAAGGCATGAAATGGTTAGAGTTGATTAGAAAAGTTCTACTATAAGAGCCGGTTGGTTTAGTTATTGAGTGCCTGGAAACTAGGTGTGGGTTCGAATCCCGAATAATGCGTGCAAGTTGGCCAATTATTCTCAAAAATATCTTTTGACTACGAATTTTCATCTAAGCTACTAGAAATGAGATAGAATTACGGCCTTTGATGCAACAAAAGAAACGCTCGAGAGAGCTTGTTGTCAATCGCGTTTTGTTTGGTAAACAAAGACTTGTAACACGATCACAGCGTATCTAGTTTAGTAGTGTTTCTCCTGCGGTTATAATAGGGAGGAAGTTGCCGCGCGCCCGCCATTGTCACCAGGAAGCCGCAAGAAATGCTCGCTCGTCATAACAGCTCCTACTGTCGTAAGGTGCAAGAAAAACCTGTCAGCGAGAAGGTTCATAAATATGTTATTTTCGATATTCAAAACGCGCGGTAAATGGATTCTATATCAGCTTTTATCAATGTCGTTTTTGAAAATGTGTTATATTATCTTGCACCAGTGTTTGCGTCCTATTATGTTGGTATATTTTAGCATTGTTTTCAACTTGTCACTACTCCACTCGAATGAATGTTGCCAATACTTACTCCATTTTAATAAAAAATGATAGGTGATGGTTGAATTAATTTAATATTGGTGGATTTTCAAATTTTAATCTCTATTAAGCTCACGATCCCGGTTTCAGAATGTGCATTAAAAGTTGTTTGCAAAGACGGATGACACTGATAAAACAGATATTTGAATTCGGAATCTCTATTGTGTCTATGGTTCTTGAACGTGCATACTAATTTTCAGAGACAACTCGCTATGGGGAGGCGTACCAGCGAGTCGGTTTCGTGCGTGGACGAGGAGGAGGGACCTGACGTGCGGGTCATCACACTTGAGCATGGGGAGCACCAAGATGCTACACTGTACAGGTAACCCTCGTTGGATGGTGATAGTTGGATATGCAAACTGCCAGATGTGTCACCTGATGGTAAATGGTCCTTTACCTGTTTTATTACCTGGAACTAACCCAGGTAATTCATGTGTTGCCTATCCAGAGACATAAGATGTCTTTGGCCCGCTGAAATATATTCAATGGCCCACATAAGCAAGTCTGAAAATTTCCGTCGAATCAATTATTGAAAAAGTGTATGACTAATATTGTATCGGCTTTAAAAGTTACGCACTAGATTCGAAACCTAATCGCTGTTTTGGAGATCATTATTGACATACCGAAGTAGCCGTAGTTTTATTTATTCGAGCGGAGACTACCTAAGTGATTTAAAGGGATGCAGTGCAATACCACTCTAAGGATTGAATCTATAGTCTGCCAATTTTTTTTTCATCTGAGCAACTATGTATAATGACATGTATGTGACCGCATCACAACTTGAAGAAATGATCAACGATCACACACACAGTAGTCGAAATATCGGTCTAGAAATATCGAGAAAACTACTATACAACCAAGTTCAAAGCAAAAAAAGGTATACTTGTGGAAAATCGACCGTTAGATTATGTCCAGAAGTACACAATATATTTGGGTAAACAAATATATTTCTCAAAATCTCTCGATTTTTAGAAATATCACCGTGTACTGTGACGAATTGAAGAGACGTGCTAACATGACTCGGAATAAGTTTTGGCACCACAAAGAGGTCTTAAAATCGGACTTACCCATGAGACTGACAAAGAAACTCCTTAACTCATGTTTCTTACCATGACATTCATATGGAAACCAAACCCAACATTTACATGAAAAGAACAATTGATTGAATATGACAGAGAGACACGGAAAGATGCATTCACCATTTGTAACTCAAAGATAAGAAACGACATTGCGAAATAGGAGAAAAAATTAAAATTGTAGATGCGTTATCTCACTGCAAAAAATTCAATTAGTGGAAATGGGCCGGTCACGTTGCACGTCAGGACAAAGATAAATGGGCTAGGGCTAAAATTACTACTTGGGTTGGTCTTCCCGCTTCCGGGAAAAAACAAGGAGACCGGCCAATGGCAAGGTGGGAAGATGAACTTAATAAAATTACAAAAGATTGGGTAGAAACAGCTCAAGACAGGGAAAAATAGAGAGAGATGGATGAGGACTATACTCGTCGATAGGTCCTTAATAATTAGAAAATTAAAGTTAAATAATAATATGTATGTTAACTTTTTACTTTGTTACTTATTTTTTACTTTGGTTCTAATTATTTTAAATTTTAAATTAAGTTATATCATGTTTTGTGTGTTTATATTTATGAAGGAAATAAAAGGCTTTATTATTATTATTATAATGACATGTAATTGTTTTCAGATTTGAAAAGGGAAACTATTTACAGTTCAGCCCCGGGCCGAGCTTGCTCGGTCGCAAGGTGTTCCTCTACACAAATTATGTTGGAGCCGAAACATGTAAGAGACTCAGCATGGCTTGCTTTTTATTCATATCTTGTTAAAAGTTATAGACTATTTATTTACGACAAGTTGTTCACTCTTCGACGACACTCCTCTAATCGTGAACGTAATTTTTTACAATCTTTCTTCAGTAACGCTGGTGTAAATGCTGTTATTCCACCACGGATATTCTCCTTGAGCTGATTGATGTTTCTCAGATTATTACCGTAGACATAGAGTATCGCCACAAAATAAAGTCCGGAGGTGTCAAATCTGGGTAACATTTGGGGCTATAGAATATCATCTCTTTTTTAAATCATTTTGCCTAGGAAAATCTGCTTCACAACCACCATGGAGTCATTTGACTTGTGACAGGTAGCTCCGTCTGATGAAACCAAGCCCTAGAACCCACTATTTTTTAAGTTTCAAGTTCTGAAGTCAGAAACCTACAACATCGCATTGAAGCGTTCTATATTAACAGAAGTTTTGCTCCTGCGCATTTTCAAAGAAAAAAGACCGATTATTTCTCTGCTCGAGATTGCTGCCCATACCATCCCTTTAGGACTATGCAGTAGTTGTTGGTGTTTGAGTTTAGGATTCTCACTGTTCCAGTAGCGACAATTTTGACGGTTTACGAACCCATTGATATGGAAATGGGTCTCATCAGAGAAAAGGAGAGAGCCAACGGTAGTAGGCTCCCCGCGTCCGTGAGCTTTCACCTTGCATAAAATGTAATGGAATACGCACGTTTTACACGCGCCACCCTGTGACAAGATTTCTGGTAATGATTCGTGTGGTTGTCTAGCGGACGAGAAGGGCGAGGAGGCGGAGTTCGTGCGCAACCAGTACTATGGGCTGGAGTGGCGCGCGTGCCGAGAGGATGGGGCGGGGCCGGGATCGTCGCTGGGGGCGGGGCTGCTCGTCACCGATGTGGATGCGTGCTGCGAACTGCGACTCACGCGAGCGGGCGCCTTCCACTACTACTTCGTATATGACAGTCCGTTAGTAACATTTAATATGGCAGTTTTTGATAAATAATATGGATTTTTTAAATAGATACTGATAGTAATTAATCCTTAAATAAGAAATAGAAAACTGAAAATACAAATACTCTTAAAAGCATAACCATTTTATGTACCAGCACGAGAATGTATTTTTGTAAAACGGTACTCAAACTGTAAGGTTTATATAAGAGAGAGGTGAGAGGTTTGGTTAGGTTAGGTTAGGTTAGGTTCGGACAATATTAAAATAATCAAAATGCCTGCCATCCAGCGGTGACAAGCGGTAACATTTATATATGTTACATCACCAGTTTTCGACAAAGATATTCTTCAAAAGAACCTAATCAAGTTTAAAGTAAATTTTACAATCACCGTTTACAGCATTCGTATTTTCGAAAACTCATGTTGGCATGCATCGGTTATTACTAAAAAGAGATACATTGTGTGTGCAGAGAGTCGCGCGTGGGCCCGCAAGGCTCGGGCTGGTTCCAGGTGGCGCCGGCGCTGGGCGTGCCGCTGGACGGGCTCATGTGCCAGACCGTGCTGGCCAAGTGCCTGGGCCCGCTGGCCCGCTGGCGACGCGCGCTGCGGCCCGCGCACGAGGCCGGCTACAACATGATACACTTCACGCCCGTACAGGTACATCGATACGGCTCAGATCTGCATTTCTTAACATTAGACATTTTAGAAGATTCTTCTGTCACAAGTGCAGCGTGCCATCAGCGTGCTACCACCTCATTCCTTGGTTTACTGTGTTTCGATAATAAGGAAGGTAGTAAAGGCAAAATCATTGTCACCACTAACTCACAATGTACCACTTGGTGCCTCCGGAAAAGGAAACGCAAGGATGAGGAGCTTGAGCTTGATATACAAGGACTAGTCCCGACGTTGATCACTAATCATGTGGTTCGTCGACCAGTTTAACTGCTGACATAAATAATTGTATAAATTAGGAGTTGGGTGCGTCGGGGTCGAGCTACAGCATCGCGGACCAGCTGCGGGTGGACCCGCGCTACGGCGAGGCCGGCGCCCCGCCCACCTTCGCCGACGTCGAGAACGTCGTGGCCGGCATGCGCAACGACTGGAAGGTGAGACGACATTGACCTATATACCTACTTATTTGTTAGTTTTTTTTCGGTATTCCAACATTTGTAAAGTTAAAAAAAAACAGTATGTTTTTTAAGGTTCTGGACCTCAAGATGTCTGTCTGTCTGTTTTTGGAACCCTCAGCGCGTGGGTAAACTCGCGCTTGTTTAGTTTTTTTCAATGACAGCGTTGGTATAATTGTAGACTTAACAAATCACCTTTCACTTTCAAATGAATGTTGAGTTCAGATTTTAATACGGCACCTCAAGAGGATTCTCAATAATCCAGTGTATCCTTGTGTAGATGCTATCGATCTGCGACGTGGTGCTGAACCATACGGCTAACGAGACGGCGTGGCTGGTGGAGCACCCCGAGGCGGCGTACAACTGCCACGGCGCGCCCTACCTGCGGCCCGCCGCGCTGCTGGACGTGTGCCTGGCGCGCCTCACCGCCGACGTGGGCCGCGGCGCGCTCGAGCCCGCCGTGCCGCGCCGCGTCACCACGCACGAACACATTGAGGTACGAATGCATAGAGACCTATGCATTGACAATAATCCTCCACCCGCTACGAGCACGCGGAGATACGTGTCCACCCGTAAGAGCACGTAGAATTCAGAGCTCACCTTCCACAAGTATTTAAGTACGTGTGCACCTGCCTCGTGTACGTAAGTATATGTGGTATGCGAGTAACGAGGGAAACAGTTTTGAGTCTTTGTAATAATAAAAATAAAAAAGACGTGTGGCACTCGGGGACTGCCGCGGTAAAGCTATTGCATAGCATCTTTTAATCAACTTATGCAATTATAATTATTTATTAATTTTTTAAGCTATTGCATAGATTTTATCGCGGGCCTTGAGCGCGGCGACCGAATCAAGAAATTCCGTAACGAAAAAAACCTAACACCCGACGAGAGACGAGCTGCTCCGAAATCGGACGAATAAGTAAGCAGCTGTTTGTGAGAAAGTATATAGGTGTGGGACAATAGTAGTCTTTGGGTGTGGGATACGGTAAGTTCTCCTCTCAAATTAAAGAACGCATTTAAATAAATGTTTCGAATCGACAACATATATCCACAATATTCGGATAATGGCTTAGTTTAGATTTAGAAAATGTAAATAATGAAAAAGAATTGACATAATATTATAAGTACAATAGTTGTCAAATTTTTATGCGTGTATCACGGAACTTAAATAGAAAGGAGAGCGATCGACATAGGAGTTATATACTATAAATTGTCCACTGAAAGATCATCACTAATAAATAAAAAAAACGTGTGGCACTCGGGGACTGCCGCGGTAAAGTTATTGCATAGCATTTTTTATCAACTTATGCAATTATAATAATTTAATTATGATCGCTCTCCTTTCTATTTAAGCTCCGTGACACACGCATAAAAATTTGACAACTATTATACTTATAATATTATGTCAATTCTTTTTCATTATTTACATTTTTTTAATCTAAACTACGCCATCCAAATATTGTGGATATATGTTGTCGATTCGAAAGATTTATTTAAATACGTTAATTTGAGAGGAGAACTTACCGTATCCCACACCCAAAGACTACTATTGTCCCACACCTATATACTTTCTCACAAACAGCTGCTTACTTATTCGTCCGATTTCGGAGCAGCTCGTCTCTCGTCGGGTGTTAGGTTTTTTTCGTTACGGAATTTCTTGATTCGGTCGCCGCGCTCAAGGCCCGCGATAAAAGCTATGCAATAGCTTAAAAACCTTGTAGGATATAATTAAAAATCAGTGGTCTCAATAATATATATTCAAAATAAAAAATAAAAACTATAAAAAAGAACTTAAAGTGTACATTAATGCTGACGCTAAATACGACAAAGTGTGTCCTTTCAAGCAGATTGAGGAATGAGTGCTCCACCCGCTACTTACGTCACTAGAGCACAGAGGTACGGGTCGCACCCGTTGCGAGCGCATACTGATATATGTCTTAGTTACGATTTAATTGCCCAGTGACGCTACGAGTGGAAAGTGTTCATTTCCTACCACAGAGAGAAAAAGAGATAGAGCCAGTAAGAAAGAGAGGTGAGACAGATACATAATATAGACATTGATCGTGGCTTGTGTTGCAGGCGATCCGGTGGGTGCTGGAGACGGAGCGCGTGCCCGAGTTGCGGCTGCACGAGTGCTACACCTGCGACGTCGACAGCCTCGTGCAACAGTTCCAACAGCTGGCGCGCAACAAGTGAGAGACTCGTGACACCTAGTTATTTACACTTAAAAGTAGCTAATATTCTACTCCCGAATCCAAGGTGCGGTAACAAAAAAACCGGTGATATTAACTCGGTAAGCAACAAATCCACGGAGCGATACTCAGTAATGAGATTAAAACGTCATATATATTCAATCATTAAATATTATTACTAACAAAGCCTACTCATATTTGAAAGGCGGCTACACTAGCAGCTGCTAATCCTCTGGTGTAGCGGGTGTCTATGTCGCTTATCACTTACCACCAGGTAAATTGATTGTCCGTTTTGCTCCTCTTATTAATTTAATTTAATAGTAATTCTTACTACCTCTTAAAATTATTATAATAGTAAATATATCTATAATCCAACAATCAGTTCAACTATTTAGCTTTATTATATTAGTACAGTACCAGCTCCTAGTACTGACGCATGTGCTCTGTGGGCAGGCTGCCGGCGGGCGTGGGGGGCGGGGCGGGGGAGGAGCTACGGCTGCTGCCCGACGCGCAGCGCCGCCGCCGCGCCGCCACCGTCGACCTCGACCTGGCGCTGCGGCTCTACAACGTGCACAGGTGATCACATCTTAGTGGAGTTTGTCCAGAACGGATAGAGATAGGGGAAGTTATTTCACCATCTGGTGGAAGTAGCCAGCTAGTGGTTAGATGACCGGACTCTCCTCGGTCTTGGATTCAAATCCCGACATGGACAAATGTCTGGATAAGTAAATGCAATAATCGCTTAATCCTAGCAGGGTGATAAAATTGCGTATACAATAAAAGCCTTCTATCTTTACAATAAGACCAACGACATGTAGCCGCTGAGTGAATTTAAAATTTCAATTTCGTTCAACACGCACAAATTAAAGAGCTCGGCGAGCTTATAATTGTCAGTTAAAAATACTTGTGAGCCTCATACACACATTCTCTTAACTCATTCTCGGCTTATCGCTTGTAGACCGGAGTGCCACGACGAGGAGGCGCGATTGAAGCAGTGCTGCGAGGAGCTGCGGCAGCGCCTGCAGCAGCTTAACGACGCTGCGACACAGCAGGTGGCCGATCACCTCAGCGCCGCAGTGGGCAATTGCGTCGCTGGCATGAGGTACTGGCGAAGAGAGATAGTGAGGAACACCGTAGGGAGTCGATTAATCATGTGACGCTCGAAAGGGGGAAGAGGGAGTTTGGCAGAAATCAAGAAATATAACAAAGGGGGGGGGGGGTAGTAATTTTTATTAGGGTCTGTATTAAACGGGATTACCTCAGCGACATCTGACTAGTATTGTATTATGTAACAATTTAACATATTAAATAAAATATAATGTATATTTTATTTTCAGATATTTTAGACTACAAGACGACGGGCCCAAAATGGAGGAGGTCAGTGAGACTCACCCGTTGGTGCCCAGGTAAGTCATTCCCCTTCCCCTCTATCTACGTGCATGGTATATTGTCCCACTAACGTGCTTGTGCGCAGGTACTTCACGTACCCGGGCGACGTGGCGGCGGCGCCGGCGGAGGTGGAGGCGCTGGTGTTCGGCGAGCGCGGGCGGCTGGTGCAGGCGCACAACGGCTGGGTCATGGCTGCCGACCCGCTCAGCGACTTCGCGGCGCGCGAGCAGGACGGCCGCGTGTACCTGCGCCGCGAGCTCATCGCCTGGGGCGACAGCGTCAAGCTGCGGTGAGTGCGAGCCACATACTAGTGAGGCGCCAGCACGAGATTTAAGGCAGGGCCCCATAAATCCTACCAGAATCTGCCGCGAAGTAGCATACTTTGTATTTCGGTAGGATTAGACGAGAGCCCATTTGAACATTATATTTAAAAATTCTTTCACCATTTCATCTCTTCTTCGTTCTTCAATCCAGCAATTAAAAGTGTAGGCGATGCGTCCTTTGAATGTTGTAATCACCATCTAGCTGCTTTTTGTTTGTCATATTATGTAATAAAAGGAACCTTTACCAGTTGGGAGGGTTACGCTCTGCTGCGCCCCCGGCTGTATGAGTACCACCATCTTGTTTCACGGGAGAACCGTGAAACAGCTTTGCTGTGTTTCGGAGAGAAAGGCACAGGATAGGCTCTGTAATTTCTGTCACCCAGACTTTTATTTATTTATTTAATAGGTACACCAACAGCACTACATATTACAAAATTCGAATATAGAATACATTAACAAGGTACAACATCTGATATGTATGCTCATAAAAGGCATGTGTATGCCTTTTATGAGCATTCACCACAAATATAACCTAGATAATTAAATGAAAGCAAAAACATAAAAAATTATTAGAGCCGTAAGGGCTAGTTCCAGGTAAACTAGGTTATGTTCACGGGAGACGTCGAATACTTACCAACAGCACGTCTGCCAGTTTGCCTGTCCAACTAACATAAAAAACATGTGTTTAGGTACGGCGACAAACCTGAGGACAGCCCGTTCCTGTGGGCGCACATGCGCGAGTACGTGCAGCTCACGGCCGAGGTGTTCGACGGCGTGCGCCTCGACAACTGCCACTCCACTCCGCTACACGTGAGTGTCTCCCGCCCCCGTGGACACGCCCACAACTTACACACATACTTTACACATACATCGGGCATGTAAAAAATTAATAAACCGCGATAAAATCCATGTAAGTTTTTTCATTATAATTAATGAAATTCGCGGAAACATTAGAAACAACATTTTCTAAATTTTTCTAAATATGATCTATATCTTAAGAACTCAAGTAAAATGGAATGAGGAACATTTTTGCTGCAACTACAATATAAAAACTAATGACTGTCCAGGTGGCCGAGTACATGCTGGACTGCGCGCGTAACGTGAAGCCTGACCTGTACGTGGTGGCCGAGCTGTTCACCAACTCCGACCACGTGGACAACATCTTCGTCAATCGCCTCGGCATCACCTCGCTCATCAGAGGTACGGGTGGCCCTCGATGTGGTTATAAGTCAAAGTTTGATCAGGCTTAGCTGTGCAATTGAATCTATTCCAAAATGTAAACTTTATCGATTTTTTTAGTCGTGGTTGAGTAAAAGATTTACAATCTTTCACCAACAGCTTTAATTATATTATAAATGGTAAAATGAGTTGTGTTTGTATGTAACAACAAATTTCTGAACTGAATCTTAAACATCGCCATCAGAATTTAATAGGGATGTTGATAGTATTCATATAAAAATATAATTTTGATGTTAATTGGCAGTTTATTTGATAGAATTCTGAAAAAATACAATATTTTCCCTTATTTTTATATGATTAAATTTTATTTTAAAAAAATATTTTATAAATAAAATGTAACAAAATTTAAAATAGGTCACGTGCACAGAACTATATCAAGATAGAAGTAAAGAGTTCCGTAATTTGTATGGGGACCGAGCGTGTAACATTTTGCGTAGGTACGATGACGTCACGAGTTTAATTTAGTATGTGAAACACATAAGCCGCGCGAAAACGATTCAAAAGCATCGATTATAACATGGCACCGATTTTATCAGTAGTATTGTTGAAATAAACTATTTTATGATAGCGTGCTATGGACGATAAACTATATTTTTATACATTGAGTAGCTATATTATAGACTATATTATAACGTGTTTTTTATGTTAGTTGGATAGGCAAACTGGCAAATGTACCACCTGATGGTAAGTGGTCGACGTCGCCCATGAACATAAACTAGTATACCTGGAATGAGCCCAGGCAACTCAGTTATGTGTTGCCTATCCTGAGACATAAGATGTTAAGTCTCTTTGCCTGTCTTGCCCTTCTCTCCGAAACACAGCAAAGCTGTTTCACGGGAGAAATAAGCAAGATGGTGGTACTCATGCAGCCGGGAGCGCGGCTGCATGGGTACCGGTATAAAATATGTGTAATCATTTAATAGCTTGTTTTTTTATTATTGATACTTAAAATGTTGATTTGATCAGATAATATAGATAGGGCGCCGACCGTCCACTGGCGCCCTTATTAGAGGGGTTGTAATTTCTAATAAACCAATAAATTTCTTTAAAGTTATCAGTGATAATAGTTGTAGTCCTTCTGATTCAACTTTTGGTCTTTGTCACATATGTAGTGTTATTTTGCTTATTTTTAGCTTAATCATGTGAACGGCAATCGGTGGCCACTTTTTTATTTAAGTAATGAATCCAAAAATACGGAATATAAAACTATATCACATAAATCAATAATTGGAGAATGAATAGGCCTACAAATAATCACTGGTGGATTGTAGAAAAATTATCTGGGTTATTAAAAAACACAATCCATTTATTTTTGGAGTTATACTTCTTTTAGCGCGTTAGGGAAAAATGATTAGTCACGAAAAACCGACACCCTGAAGTTAGCTATAGTCAACATTATTTCATATAACAATATTCACATAATGACAGTAAAGACGTCAAAAGAAGAAAGTTACAGTGTAATGAAATTGTACTATGTATTTTTCTTTAAGCAGTATTACTTCTAACGCGTGTACAAGTACACACACATTTTTATATAAGAATCATTCGGAAAACTGAAAGAAGTAGCCATAACCAGGTAGAAAATAATACATAACCAATTTCTCAATAATATTTACTTTGCATTAAAAATGCTAAAAATAAAGGTTCATTATTTTTATTTTATATTTTACATACATTTCATTATAGCTACATAATAATATAAAATGAAATTATCATTTCCTCTGCTTTCAAAATAGATTTTAATCAAGTAAGAAAATCGCAGTGTGGTACAGCTTACCTTTGACACAGGTACTTTTGACAGAAAAAATGAGAAATCGTCTTCAACGTGACCTGACAGTTTTAATAGCATATTTTACATCGCTGGTTTTGAACGCCCGCCAAGTCTGGCTCGTCAAATAAAAGCCGCAATGGAAAACTAGCGTTAGACACAATCGCCCTCTACTGTTTTGATGAAAATAGTAAAATAAATGGTTTTTTAAATTAATAACAGATTTTTTAGGACAAATAGTACTTACTGGTGAAAGGAAATACCTCCATTAACAGCTCCAATTTTACTGGTAGTGTTTGAACAATTAATTATTGAACAACGAGTCATTTTGTTTTTAAAACCTTACTCGCATGCTGACCGCGGTCGGGAGTATACAAAAGTTCGCGCTGAGCAATGGAGCCGTCGAGTCGGCTTTTTGCCACGCGAGGTACATACACTCTTTACTTCTACCTCGATATATTTCTGTGGTCACGTGATAATAAACGGAAATGACGTCACCAGTTCCTATTTAGCGGAAGCGGAAGAATGTTGACGTACTTTTATACACCATTTTCCGTACGCAGTACATATTGTAAAAAACTATTTTTCAGGCGTTTTGACAGTGTACACATAGGCACCGTACAACACTTATAAAACTTAGAAGCCATTTTTTATTAATAGCGAGAATCATTTTATCACTTTTACGATGTTTAACAACATATTATGACGTCACGTGACGAATGTTAGCGTTTTGGAACGAAATTTAAAATGCATTATAAAATGCAAGATTTTATAGGCATTAGACGTATTTAAGCCAAAGTTGATAATATTTAGGCCTCCATTAGATATTTATAAATGATTTAAAAACGTTTCTGAAAAATGTCAACATCCCTATTGGTATTAAAAATATCAGGGGTCTACGAATTTAGCTATAAACATTGTTTGTGGAGATTGATGTTGTGTCGGTCCGCAGAGGCGCTGAGCGCGTGGGACGCGCATGAGCAGGGCCGGCTGGTGCACCGCTACGGCGGGCGCGCCGTGGGCAGCTTCGTGCCGCGCGCGCTTCGCCCCGCCACGCCCGCTGTCGCGCACGCGCTCTTCCTCGACCTCACACACGACAACCCCGCGCCGCTTACCAAGAGGTGTTTTGAGTCTAGTTGTTATTAAGTTCAGTGTTATATATTATTAAAAGTCTTTGGATATTTAAATAAAAATCACGTCGCGGTAATATGTTATATTCAAATATTGAGAATACAGTTTTACATATTATAATGTTCCTTATTAGCTTAGGTCGCGTTTACACAATACCGCGGTTACAACTAGACTGTTCTAATGATCCGTAATACATAATATTATGTCACCGTTATTAACGGTAACATATTTAACGGTACATTACTGTATATAATAATGCTGACTCAACAATATAACTGTGTCCCTACAAGGTGCATCCCCAAACACGCACACACGCACGCGCTCGTATTCGCACACGCAAGCATGTTCACTGGTCTCGTCTGCTTGCAGGAGCCTGTTCGACATGCTGCCGTCAGCGGCGCTGGTGGCAATGGCGAGCTGCGCCACGGGCAGCACACGCGGCTACGACGAGCTGGTGCCTCACCATGTGAGTCCTAACTCTTCGATCTTGACCGGTGTGCACTTTGCCGGACGTCTCATATGTTTAATCTGATACAACATTGTAGGTGCACGTGGTAGACGAGAACCGACTGTACACAGAGTGGAGCGATGGCGAGGGCGGAGAGGGCACCGTGACCGCTGCGGACGGGCTGGTGGCGGCGCGGCGCGCGCTCAACCGCCTGCACCTCGAGCTGGCCGAGCGGGGGTACAGCGAGGTGAGGGGGCGGGGAGGGATCGCCGTGACCGCCGCGGACGGGCTGGTGGCGGTGCGGCGGACGGCACACGTTCGGCGCGATCACAGCAATTGCTGATTAGTCATTAAAAGGCTGGATAGACTCCTACAACCGGGTGCACTGCTTAATACGCCTATTTTTGTTTCTTTTCCTCTAATTATAACTTTACGCTGCTATGTCCTATACCGAGAAAAAATATTTGTGTTAATTTCAGGTGTACGTTGACCAGATGGACCCGGACGTAGTGGCTGTGACCAGACACAATCCGTGCTCTAGAAAGGTGCGAAATTTACTTTATTCTCATTGTAAATCCATTACCATGTTTAGTAGCGTAATATTGTCTATCTCTCCAGTCGGTGATACTGGTGGCATACACATCGTTCAGCGCACCCGATCCCTCGTACGCAGGCCGCACGCTCAAGCCGCTGTGCTTCGAGGGGCAGCTCGAAGAGATATTACTGGAGGCTATCCTGCTGCACAAGGACTACAAGTGAGTCGATCATTACGAAGTCATGATCTTTACGCTGACTATATAAAACAATTGTAACGTTCACTACTGTACAGAACTTTATAATAACAAAGAGCTAAGCTAACGTATGCAGGTACCGCATTTTGGTACATTTTGGATAAAGTTAATAATTAAATCCATTTTAAGTCTTAAAGTTAAAAAAAAACTGTGACGACGACATGACATGACAACGCGTCGGTTTAGTAACGTGCGGGTGTCGCAGGAGCACCGGCCGTGCGCTGGTGTCGCCGGCGCCGGGCCCGCGCGGGGCACGTCACGTGTGCGGCCTGCGCGAGTATGAGGTGCGCGTGGGCCTGGGCGTGGCGCTGCCGCAGTCGCGGGTGTTCGCGCGTGCGCACCATGATGGGCCGCTCACCGCGCTTGACTTCAGAGCCGTGCTGCCCGGCACCGTAGTGGCCGTGCGCGTAGGCCCACACGAGCCGCAGGCCGCTGCGCTGGCCGCCTTGCGCACCGCCCGCGCCCCGCGCGCCGACCCGCTGCGCCTGGCGTCCGCGCTCGCCGACCTGCGCTTGCCCGAGCTCACGACGCTGCTGTACACTTGCGACGCCGAAGAGCGCGAGCGCGGCGCCGGTGGCGTGTACGACGTGCCCGGCTACGGCCCACTCGTGTACGCTGGCCTGCAGGGCGTCGTCTCGCTGCTCGACACCGTCGTGCCCGCCAACGACCTGGGGCACCCGCTGTGCGACAACCTGCGCAAGGGCGACTGGCTCATCGAGTACACGTGGAAGCGGCTAGAGACGTGCCCGCGGCTGGCGGCCGTGGCGGCGCGCTACCGGGACGCGCTGCGGCCCGTGACGCAGCTGCCGCGGTTCTTGGTGCCCGCCTACTTCGAGCTGGTGGTGCGCGCGCTCCATGGCGCCGTAGAGCGGCGCGCACTGGAGCTGCTGGGTGCAGAGGGTGGGCGTGTGCGACGCGCGCTGGCGCTCACCAGCGTGCAGCTGACGGCGATGCTGGAGGGCGCGCCATTGCCACCGCCCTCGCCCGCGTTGCCCGCACCCGCCCCGCTGGCCCCCTCGCTGTCGGCGGGCCTACCGCACTTCGCGGTGGGCTACATGCGCTGCTGGGGCCGCGACACCTTCATCGCCTTGCGCGGCATGTTTATCCTCACGGGCAGATACCAGGTGCACACCGTGTTTTTTTAAAAGTGAAAACTTCTTTTGGCGCACCGCACACAAATTTTTATAGGCTGTGGAGTGAGGCTGTTCCGTCACGCTCGGAGTTGAAAGGCTTGATCGGGTGAACTCGGACCGCCCACTGTTCCCTAGCAAGAGAGATACAATCAGGTGCTCTTCATTCCTGAGTGCTGTGTCGACTTACACAAAAAAGAGATACCGATAAATATATACTTGTAGGGCGAAAGGGATAAATAAATGATGTAGCCTGTAGGTGACAATTGTAATAATTCTGAAGTGTAAACTTTTTATGTCTAATAATTGCAGTAATTGCGTACAAATAGTGCAATAAATGATGGTTATATTTCACCATATACTTAATAATTACTACTGTACTTTCTACTGATAAAATAAAATTCTAAGACTATCGACGCCCATACACAACCGCACAGTCAGAGATTATGCAGATGTGTTGCCAATGGGCCACCGGGAACTTATGACTGCATCATTACGATATAGTTTGTTCGAACATTTGTGTGAATTATGTTTGTGGATGGAGCGACAAAGAGGTCCCTATATTTATTATATTTTACCCTCCTCCGCAGGACGCACGCAATCACATACTCGGGTTCGGTGCGTGTTTGCGCCACGGACTGATCCCCAACCTGCTGGATGGGGGCCGCAACGCCCGCTTCAACTGCCGCGACGCAGTCTGGTGGTGGCTGCAGAGTATCAAACAGGTGACAACTTTCTCACCGAAGCACGCAGTAGGGTCGGCGAATGGGCTCACTTTGGCAGTTAATCAACATTGTGCGTTTTTCAATTACAGAGCATAATGCGATTCAGTGCCGCACAATGCCGAATTGTGCGCTAATGCCTAATTGGAACGTGAAAGTTATGAAGTGCACTAGCAGAGTGCGCTAGGTTAAAATTTTTTATTGAAAAATTGTAAAAGAACGTTTTTTCTTTGTACCTTCATCCATACTTTTATGTATTTTTTTAACACACACACACACACACACACACACACACACACACACACACACACACACAAATTAACTTTCTATTATTTCCTAAAAACTACGAGAAAACTTTAAATTTCGCTCGATATCACTGTATCTCGATCTTTTTCACTCGCTTGCTCCCTACTCTCGCTCCATGCTACGTGCGCCCTTTCTCACTATCTCAATCGGTTTCAATCACTCTCTCCCTCTTCTTGGACAAAAAACGTTGCACATTTTCGTGTCAAAATCACATGCGTAAAAATTTACCCAAATGCGCGCAAAGTTTCACTTCAAAAAAAAAAAATCCTAAATTACGACGATACTATACCGGGTGTATTTGGAACGCTTGCGAATTTGAATTTGATGATAATGCTTTAAAATAATGTTTTTTTGAAAAAGACAGCAATGTAATTGGTTTATGGTTCACGCCGGCTAGTGGACTGAATCAGCTGATAGCGTTCGCCGCATGCACGAAGTGAACGAACTCCCGCACCGCGCGCGTCTTCAGTGCGCCCGCTAATCGCGCGTCTCGCAGTTAGCATGAGTGCATAGTGTGTATACATACATTGCGGGTTTGCAAAATACACAAGTCCTAAAATTTTCTTTAAAAAACGTTTCTGAGATAAATGGTTATATGCATTATATAGTATATAAATAGTATATTATTAGGGTTTAATCTTCGCAAGCGTTCCAAATACACCCGGTATAAATAAAATTTCGGTCAATGCCAACTGAACAACAACAAAGACTTCATAACTTTCTGCTACCGCATCACTTTAAAGCACTACTTTTGAGAGTGATCGATTGTGCGAAGTGGTGCATTGGAACGTCAACATTGAGCATTATACCGTGTAATGTACGTTAGTGCTGTAATTGGAAAACACATGTTCTTAATAAACCATTCAATGGTTTATAAAACTTACATTTTAAAATCTGGCGCCGTCGCAACTTTAAAATATTTATTTATTAAATTAATTTCAGTACTGTACAGAGGTTCCGCAGGGGTACTCGATCCTGACGGACCCCGTGTCGCGCATATTCCCCAAGGACGATAGCGCGCCCGCCTCGCCCGGCGCCGAGGACCAGCCGCTGCATGACGTCATGCAGGAGGCGCTCGACGTGCACTTCCAGGGGCTCGTGTTCCGCGAGAGGAACGCCGGCCCACAGATAGACGCGCACATGACCGACCGCGGGTTCACCGTACAGATCGGCATCGACCCCGAGACCGGCTTCCCCTTCGGCGGGAACGACGCCAACTGCGGCACCTGGATGGACAAGATGGGCTCGTCGGACGCGGCGGGCTCGCGCGGCCGCCCCGCCACCCCGCGCGACGGCAGCGCCGTGGAGCTGGTGGCGCTGGCGCACGCCGCCGCGCTGTGGCTGGGCGCCGCGCACCGTGCCGGCCGGTACCCCTACCCCGGCCTGGCACGCCGCCACCGCGACGGCGCTCTCACCGCCTGGACTTTCGCGCAGTGGGCCGACCGCATCCGCCGGGCCTTCGAGCGGCTGTTCTGGGTGGGACTCGCGCCCGGCGCCGCCGACTTGCGGCCCGACCTCGTGCACCGCCGCGCCATCTACAAGGATTCGCACGGCGCCTCGCAGTCCTGGGCCGATTACCAGCTGCGTTGTAACTACGTCATCGCCATGGCGGTCTCGCCCGAGCTCTTCGATCCGAAGCATGCGTGGCTAGCGCTCGATACAGCGGAGCGGCTGCTGCTCGGGCCGCTAGGGCTCAAGACGCTCGACCCGGCCGACTGGGCCTACCGCGGCGACTACGACAACTCCAATGACAGCACCGACCCGAGTGTCGCACACGGCTTCAACTACCACCAGGGCCCCGAGTGGGTGTGGCCGCTCGGCTTCTACATCCGCGCGCGGCTCGCCTTCGCCCAGGAGAACGGGCAGACTGCCAAAACGATCGCCAAGGCGTACTCGACGCTGGCGCCCCTCGTGCGCGAGATTACCTCGTCTCCATGGCGCGGTATCCCCGAGCTCACGAATTCGAACGGCGCCTACTGTCGCGACTCGTGCCGCACGCAGGCCTGGAGCTCGGCCTGCGCGCTCGAGGCGCTGCACGACCTCGAGGCGATGCAGCGCGCTCGCCCACTGGCGGCCGACTGACGGGCGCCCCGGGGCCGGCCGCGCCGTCTGCGCCACGCCCCCCGTGCGCCCTCCCCGCGCCGTCGCTACGCTGAGCCCTACGAGCGCGCGCCCCGTCCCGCTGCGTTGCGTCGGCTTCTGCAGCGTGCTCGACGCTCGCGCCCCGCCCCACTGCTGTATAACACGTTGCCCGCGCCGCGCGGCACACTGGCCACTGTCGTGTACAGCGACCGCTACTTCCGTTATGGGTTGCCGCTGCGCGTGCGGCCCGGCGACGGCCCCGCCGCGCATCACGTGCCGCTGCCCGCGCTCGAGCCGCCGCACCCGCACTGCGGCGCGCTCCTAACGAATGCACCTGTTCGCTCGGAGGGTTTGATGATAGATCGGTATAGATCAATCCGGGTCTCTCGGCGAGACCTGCCCCGCCTGTTTCTTCGGTCACAGCAGTTTTCGTCCGCCCCGGGCTGCTACCCGGCGCGTCGGCTGCACCTGGAGTACCGTCAGCCAGCAGGCGGCGTGCAACCGCGGCCGGCCCTCGCGACGGGCCCGGAGCGGCGCTGGCGACTAGAGTCCCCGCTGCGCTCGTCACCCGAAGAGGCGGCGCCGCTGCCGCAGTTTGCGCTGGCGGACGAGGACACGCATTCAGGCCGCTCCACGCCACCCCTGCCGGACGTTGCTGACGTGCTGTACGACGCGTACGAGACGTCGCGGCTGTTGGCCGAGCGGCTGGCAGGCACGGAGGCAGGGCTACGCCGCAAAGTGCTCAACACGGAGCGTGCGGAGGCGCTAGTGGCGGGCGCGGTGCGGTACAACAACGGCACGGCGGCACGGCGGAGCGGGGCGCGGGGTGGGGCACGGTGGGTGGGGCGCGGTGGGGGGCGGCAGCAACGCGCGGCGGTGAGGGCGGTGCTGGCGGCGAGCGGCGCGCTGTACGCGCTTGCTTTCCTCGCCTTCTACTTTCTCAGCCTGGCCTGACGCCCGCAGCTTCACGTACAAACTTACACTTTTGTGCCATATTTAGATAGAGGACATTTTAGGATAGAGAGTAGCGCGTGGGGACACGGGACGAATAATTATATTTTATGCTTAAAAATATATTTAAAAGGTTCGAATTAGATAATTCTTAATAAATAAATAAATACAATAATTTTTAATTTGTTACTGATAAAAGTATATATTTTTCTGTATTGTAGTATTTTAACGTTAAACAAAAATGGCCGCCGTTAAACAAAAGTACTCTACACAGTTCTAGTTCCTTTCGTCCCGTCAGATCACATCACTTTAGCGAATCAATTATATAAATATATAAATGGAGCCAATATTGAACCTGGGGTTGTAATATTTAATATAAATATATTTGTGATACCTATTTATTTATTATAAGTTACATATTGTTAAGTGTATTTATAAATTTTATATTAGTGTTATATTAATGAAATATATTTTTATTGTTTTGGGATATTTGCACTTCTACTTCCATTCTTCGCCATATTTGTCTTTTTTTTTTTTTTTTTGTTTTCGCTGGGGAATGAGTTTAGGCATACCACCGGGTCCGGGGTTATGCGGGACTCTCTGCGCCCGAGAAGATGGTACGGCCGAAGGTGGACGCAGACTCTACCCACTAAACCCCAGCGGTGTTCTCCTCGTCGTCTGGGTGACCCGGCGCGAGAGCTGTGGACGTCCGCACCGGGCCACAACGGTGTGCCATCTGGCACTTTCCTCTGGAGGCAGGGGGGGGGCGACATCCCCTCCTCCAACTCCGCTTAAGGCACCCGGAACACAAAGGGTGCCTTATAGCCCGGACCTTAGCGTGCGCGGCGGATCCCCCGATAGGCCGCACACAGGTCCCTCACGGCGATGCGACAGCTTCGCTCCGCCTCCTCCTTCTGCGACATCACTACCTCGCAGAAGGAGAGGACCGCCTGCCATGCGCTCTCACTGTCAGTCATCGCTCGGATGACCGCAGGGAGCGACAGGTCCGCGCCCACTTCAGTAATAAGTGGCGCCCTTTCCTCTGCCCAAGCTGGGCACTCCGCCAGGGTGTGGTCTGCAGTGTCTTCACTGCTGCCACAGTGATGACACCCTGGCGAGTCCTCCGCCCCTGCCACCTTCCACAGATACCTTCCGAAGCAGCCGTGCCCCGTCAGGATCTGCGCAAGGTGGAAGGTGATTATACCGTGCCGTCGGTCAACCCACTGCTCCAGGATTGGACCGACGGCCGACACCGTTCGATGACCTGCACACGGCTCATCCAGTCGCTCCTTCCACTTGCGGAGCACTCGCCTTCTCACGCGCCTCCGCCAGCTCTCCTCGTCTCCCTAGGCCTCGTCACCATTCGAGACCTCCTCCTCGGCTTCCCCTCTCCTCCTCCGCCAGGAGTGCGCCAGGGCACCTGCCACCAGGTCCCATGGTGCAGAGCCCGCCAGTACGCACGCAGCCTCGTATGAGGTAGTGGGGTACGCACGGACGGCCCTGATTGCCATAGCTCTCTGCGGACGTCGCAAGAGAGCCACGTTTTCTCCCGTTAAAGCGCCCGCCCATATCGGCGCGCCGTACAGCCCCATGGACTGCAACGCCATATTTGTCTGCCAAAGATCTGCATTGCAGTTTTAGAAACGAACCGAACGATATATATCCCGTCTTAAATAGTTTTGAATATGAAAATAACTAATAAATAATTAACGTAAAATCTTATATAGAAACTAGTGGCCCCGACAGACGTTGTCCTGTACAAAATATTTTTTTTGTGAATCTAAACCATTCTCGAATCCACTTGAACACACACAAAAAAAATCATCAAGATCGGTCCAGCCGCTTAAGAGGAGTTCAGTGACATACACACGCACAGAAGAATTATATATATAAAGATAAATCGTTTAAAAGGGTTACTTATCGCTTAAAACGAAGGCTTTATAAATAAATTTAACCGTCACTCCATGCGTCAGCTGGTTATATTTACATAGAAGACTGAATTCATGTATTTTTTCCTGATAGAGTTTCGTCTGCGCCGTGTGTTCGAGGTCGGCAGAATCAAAATGGCGTGACCAAATCTGATGATTTTTTAAAATTTGTTGATCGACACGACACATTTTTTAATATCAAATTTTCCATTATAGTAATTTTTGTGCCGGGGGTCACCATAACATCAATAAAATAATGCAATGATTTTATTTCAAAGCCCATTTTAAGAAACTACTTAAAAAAAACTTTAATCTCTTTGAACTAGATTCTATATATATATATATATATTTATGTTAGTTGGATAGTTAAGTCTCGGTGCCAGTAATTACACTGCCTGTCTTCCCTTCTCTCCGAAACACAGCAAAGCTGTTTCATGAGAGAAACAAGCAAGATGGTGGCAACTATTATACATTACTAGGTAAATATTGCAACTCTAATGTTATTAGTAGATATGTAGAAATACAATTGACGAGCTAGTGTCGTATGTGGGGCACGCCGGCCTCAGAGTAAATTTTGTCCCAAAATTCCATCCTCTCTTTGTCTGCATAATTTCCCACGGGAAAATTATTCTCTATGTTGAGGAATTCCTTGTTTCTCCTGGAGTAAGGGGGCCAGGATACTCCGCCAGTGTGGTCAGGCGTTGGACATCTGAAATGGAATTTATTTAATTTCATTAATAAATATGGGTGAATTATGATATTACGTTAGGTAAAAATTATTAAGTATGGGACGGTTAAATAATAACATAAAAACAAAAGTATTCAATCACTAACTAGACTGAAATTGAATAAAGACAAGTTTTAGTATTTTATACTTGCTACATTCCATAGAATAGGGATGTTGACATTTTTCATAAATGTTTATAGATCATTTATAAATATCTAATAGAGGCCTAAATATTAATAACTTTTGCTTAAATACGTCTAATGCCCATAAAATCTTGCATTTTATAATGCATTTTAAATTTAGCTCCAAAACGCTAACACTTGTCGGGTGACGTCATATGTTGTTAAACATCGTAAAAATGATAAAATTATTCTAGTTGTCATTAATACAAAAGGCTTTTAAGTTTTATAATTCTTGTACGGTGCCTATGTGTGTGTGTTGACAGTGTGTCAAAACGCATGAAAATTAGTTTTTACAATATGTACTGCGTACGGAAAATGGTGTATAAAAGTATGTCAATATTCTTCCGCTTCCGCTAAATAGGAACTGGTGTCGTCATATCCGTTTATTATCACGTGACCTATTTTAAATTTTGTAACATTTTATTTATTAAATATTAATTTAATCATTTAAAAATAAGGGAAAATATATATTTTTTTTTCAGAATTTTTCAGAAACTACCAATTAACATCAAAATTATATTTTTATATGAATACTGTAAACATCCCTATTACGTATAATTAAATTATTAGAAAGTACAAAAGAAAAATTCGTCATTTCCCAACCCCTTGGTCACACCACAAATGAATGACACAAATTTTTACTCACCCACTCTTAGCAAAGTCGGTCCATAATTTCGTCACTTTATCAACAATGGCCCGTAACCTTTTATTTTCATAAAATTTCGTGGTCACATAATTGGAGAATATATAAAACAGTTCATCGCCGTGGCTCGCTCCTTCCAAATCAGGAAGAACAGTCTTCAAAACATTCAACTCTGTTACGAAGTTAAATCTATAAAAGTACACAGGCGCGAAGGCACTGTACAGGCTCGCCAGTCTATGGATGTTGTATGCAAATGTAATATCAGTCTGCATGTCTCTAATGATCTCACCATCTTCACTGGTTATGTTCCTATCACCGACGTAAAACTTCTTGATTCTCTCACCGAATTCTTCAAGCTTTTCGTTAGATACTATATTGGCTATTTCCTTTTGAACATAATAAGATGGTTGTTGATTGTAAACGTCAAGCTTTGATATTTGATCGGTAACTAGGACGATACCCTCACCAGAGTTGTATCCGATCATTAAAGGTACTTTATTCACTTTCCCTTTAGCGAGCAGCGACACAGGGTGCTCATCAATGAAGGCCTCAACACCTTTAATTTTTTTTTCTACACCAGGAACAAATCGAGCCGGTACTCCTCTATACAATTCGTCGTTTGTCAAAGTTTTGAATGTTAAATTGGTTAAAGCAGAAGCATTGACACTTAGGAAAAAGTTTAGCAATTCATACACATCATTTGTATCGTTACCTAACAGTTTTCCTGCTCTAAACGCTCGTTCAATCGTCCCTTGGGCGACGGCCCAATCTTGAATGCATGTTCCACTCTCTGCTATTACTTTATGGAACAATCCCTTGGACATCGGGGATAGCATGTGGTATGTCACCGAGGAAGCGCCGCTGCTTTCTCCAAAGATAGTGACACTCTTAGGATCACCTCCAAATTTGTCAATGTTATTGTGGATCCATTTGAGCGCGGCGACTTGATCTTTCATACCTGCGTTTCCCGGGACTTCTGGAATATCCAACGACAAATAGCCGAGGATCTCTTGTCTATAGTTAATAGTGACCAAAATAACATCATGTTGTATTAGGAAGTCTGGTCCGAAGAATTCGTTTCCCGATCCCGCGGCAAAGGAGCCGCCATGAATGAACAACATGACCGGTATCCTAGCGTCTTTTTTCAGTGACCTGGTGTATATATTGAGGAAGAGGCAGTCCTCAGATCCCACGAACGTGACGTTGAACTGAGCGCACACGGGCCCGTGTTCCGTAGCGTCACGTATACCGTCCCATGGCTGCGGCGGTAAAGGAGCCTGAAATATTCAAATTTACGTTACTGATCGATTACGAGATATTGAAAATTATTTTTCATTATGTATGGAACATAGGCCATTTTTATTTTATACCGCGGGGGAGTGGGTCTCCCCAGGCGGGTGTGGGACTCGCTGCGCCGGAAAGCTGCTAAGTGGATGCAGCTCTACCCACTATAACCCGGCGAGTGCCACCAATGCCGTCTTTGGTGAGGTGGCCCGGATCTTTTGAGCAAACAGGGCACCTAGACGGTTAGTCAGTCCCCAAGGAACCGATACCACGTCCACAGATGGGTTGTCTCGCACCACAGAACAACCCCTCCCAACGTTGGGAGAGTACAATGGGGTGAGGTTCCTACCCTCGCGCCTTGTCCCCCTGCTTTTTGCCTTCTTATAAGAGGGGTACAAAGGGCAGCTCCCTCGGCTCAATTTGCTTCGCCAGTGTCATTATCATCAGAATCATCGGTATTCTGCGAACACTATTTTTTATCTCAAGGCGGGGGTCGCGCGGAGGAGTCTCCTCTGGCAACTGGCAAAACAGAACAGTATTCCATAGATCACAGATATGTGTATCCATGTGTAACATTGGACAATCCTAAGCTGACGATATCGAGCATATATGATGGAGAAGTAATGTGAGACATAAAATTCCGAATCTAGTCAGTGATTTGGTCACTGACGTAATAGCACTTCAACCAACCAGTGATTTGTATGTATGTCCCATCGGCCAATCATCCACCAGTCGGCCAATCAGAGCGCAGAACCGGGGCTCCGTCGCAGCACAAATTCGGAGGAATTAGTTTTCATACAAAACACATAACATTACCGCTCTATTACGGTTATGTGCTCGAATCTCGATGGCTGACGATAACGGAGTGTTGACTTTAATTTATGTTTCCTCATTACTAATCTATTCGTTTGCTTCAGTCATTGTGCTATCAAACAAAGCATTCATGTTGATTATC
This sequence comes from Helleia helle, assembly GCA_963853865.1. Classification (NCBI taxonomy): domain Eukaryota; kingdom Metazoa; phylum Arthropoda; class Insecta; order Lepidoptera; family Lycaenidae; genus Helleia; species Helleia helle. Next base: position 925,099 of record OY971425.1, on the reverse strand, counting down.
ATTGAGCCGCGCTAGAAACATACTTCATAGAGTAATATGAGTCATCACGAGGGGTTTTCCGAACGAGTCTATAACATGTTGAACATCATAAGGATAAACTCTGAATAATGATCTTACTTCTTACTAATAATATAAATGCGAAAGTTTGGATGTTTGTTGCTCAATCACGACAAAACTACTGAACGGATTTTGATGAAACTTGGCAGTGTTGTAGCTTATAGGTACAATCAGAATAACTCATAGACTACATTTTATCCGAAAAATTCAAAGTTCCTACGGGATTGGCCTTATTATTAGTAGTAGTAATACATCAATTGAAATGTCAAAACGGCGTAATCACAAAATAGATATGAAGTCTAGTGTGGATGTATGTATTTCCGGTGGCCCATTGGGTGGGATAGGGAAAAGGAGGGCAACGCATCTGCATAACTTTCGGTTATGCGGATGTACCTATATGGGCGTCGGTAGTCACCATAAGGCTCCGACTACTTGGTTGCCTCCCTTTGACATAAAAAAGGTACACACCGTAAACCTAAGCGACCCCACCGGCGGACGAGCGTAAGGAATCCCTTTGAAGCTGTAATAGGAGAACCCCTGCACAGCAGTGACGACAGAACCTCTCAGCTTCCCTTCTTTGACAGCTATAACTGGTTGATTCTGAAACAATCAAACATCAACATAACATGGTTCTAAGGAGCTGCTATCCGTGATAAGCTCTATTAGTCTATAATAGGAGTATCATAAAGTCCCATATATCAAATATTTATAAAAATAGACATGTCACTCTAGCATCTGCGAAGAGTCTAGGAAATTACAGTACGAAGATTAGTTCAACGGTGGGAAGATGTTCGCAAGATTCGCATTAATTACTCACAAATAAAATTGACTTACATTTTCTGAAGAGTGTATTATTTCAATGAAAATTAAACACAACAAAATAATATTCCTATGAATCATTTTGCTATTTGTACGTACGTCTCGTGTGACGGGAGGTAACTTACTAGTGAGTAGTGACTGGACTCGAGAGAACAAACAATAAAAACCGTAAGTAGCATTCACATATCTTTCTATCTAAATTAGATAGAACTATTAAATTAATGAGTGAACATGTAATGTAAACCTTTGTGAAAGAAAATAAAGTATAAATTTGTTGGATCGAAAATCCTTATGTGGCGTTGCGGAAGGGTACCGTGGCCGCAAAAAACGTCCATAACGTAAAAATATAAAAGCGTAAGATTTTTATTATATCATGCGATAATTACTTACACTATCTGGTGGTCAAAAGTGGTAAACGCGTGGAGGCTATACACTCCCCACCATGGTTCAGGCCTTGACGTGGCGGTGGGGCTCAGTAGCCTAGGGTGAGGTGAGCCCAGCACCTTGGGCGAAGCAAATTGAGCCAAGGGGCTCTTTGTACCCCTCTTATAAGAAGAGGGGACAAAAGAGCAGGGGGCAAGGGGTGAGGATGGGAACCTCACCCCATTGTACTGTCCCGACGTTGGGAGGGATTGTTCTGTGGTGCGGGACAACCCCTCTGTGGAGGTGGCGTCGGTCCCTTGCGGACTGACTAGCCGTCGAAACTAGCCGTGAAACTCAACATTTTTTCTGACACTTCCAAAGTGGTAAAATGTGTCCCCCCTCCCTGTAACTTCTAAAATAAGAGAATGATAAAACAAAAAAAAATATAATATGATGTATTACATATTACCATGTAAACTTCCGCCGAAAATAGTTTGAACGAGATCTAGTAAGTAGTTTTTTTGATACGTCATAAATCGTAAACCGCAATTTACCTTTCATTTAATCAACTCAAATATTTAAAAAAAAAAACATTTTTTTCAAAATAAACCATATTTTTGGTAAAGTGTCTTATGTTGTAAATTATGTAATGGCCGAACCCTTCGTGCGCAAGTCCGACTAGCACTTTAGTCCGGTCAATTTAGACATTCGAAGTTACATAAAGTCCCAACAAGCTGAATTTCTGTGAAATTGTTCAAAACATAATTATAAACAATGTCTAGAAGTTCCCCATCATTCCCCTGTAAGGAAAAAAATTTATTCAAGGTCAAAGGTCAAAAAAATAAGTTTCTCGCGATTTTCAGCAAAACGGTAAGTTTTATCATAAAAGTACCTCAGACAAAAATTGTAGATCATAAAATTATCTATAAAAATGTATCAATACTTTTTTCTTACGAGCCACCGTTTCTGAGATATAACGATTCAAAAAGTTATAAAAGTTGTTATCGTCATAATATGCACACGTTTCCACGCCACCTATGAGGTAGTGTACTTAGCGCATTTTTTTAACGTGGTTTCCCCAGTACTACTCTACGGGTCAGTTGTGATCCTGTTTAATGTAAAACTATTGCAAAATAACGGAAATTTTCAAAGATTGGGAAAGATAAAAGCGATGTAAATTAAAAAAAAGTGTTGAAGTTTATTCGTCTTATTCGTAAGTTTCAAATTCTTGTTCTTCTTCTTGATCTTCTTCTTGTTCTTCTTCTCCTGCTTCTTCTTCATCTTCATTTTGGATGCAAGTAAATTGCGTCAATAGCGATGTATCGCATGATACTTCGTCGGAGTCAAACGAATCCTCTATTGTTTGTGATTCAATATTAGAGCACGACCGGCCTTGACAATTTGTGCATGCCAAAGAACAAGACAGTCCGACTTTTTTGCAACCACATTTAGCACTGCATCCCTTTTTGCAGTTGCAAAAAATAGTGTTCAGCAGTTTTTCCGGCGCAGGTGGAAGTAAAGTTTGAACTGGCTCTAATATATTGTTGACCAACTTCCAACCCCAGTCTGTAGGGTCTAGCTGATAACCAAGCCACACTTGAACTTGGTAATATACTCGAAGAAGATGTTAGTGAGCAGCAACTGAGGTTAGAGGAAGACAAGCTAATTGAACTTGTTTTTTATTTTTAGTATTTTTAACGAAACATGCATATCGATGCTTATCTAAACAGGTAGTTTTTTTAGGAGCTCCGTACATAGAAAGAAGAAAGCGGATGCCGTTGGTAATAACTTCTTGTTGAGTTGATGTATATACGTGGCGTAATCATGCATATTATGACGATAACAACTTTTATAACTTTTTGAATCGTTATATCTCAGAAACGGTGGCTCGTAAGAAAAAAAGTATTGATACATTTTTTATATATAATTTTATGATCTACAATTATTGTCTGAGGTACTTTTATGATAAAACTTACCGTTTTGTTGAAAATCGCGAAAAACTCATTTTTTTTACCTTTGACTTTGAATATTTTTTTTTCCTTACAGGGGAATGATGGGGAACTTGTAGACATTGTTTATAATTATATTTTGAACAATTTCACTGAAATTCAGCTTGTTGGGACTTTATGTAACTTCACTCTCATTTTTTGGTCTAAATTGACCGGACTACTTGGCCGGTTTTTTTTTTGTTTTTGAAGAGACTTCTTTAGAATCGTGTGATTTCAAACCGGATGCAACGGAAAAAACAACAGGTAAGAGACACAAATACAAAAATGTGTAGGATGAAGCCGGCAAAGAATGAGACAGAAATATACATACTACGTATTTTTATTTTTTGGAACGTAGTTCCTTATCGCGCGTTATGAAAGGGGGCTAGACGGAAAAAATTAATATGAAAAGTTAAAACGACACTTTTTGCTATAGCTGTAAGCACACCACTGCGTCGGTAGCTATTTTTATTACACCATTGGGACTGCTTAGTAAAAAACCCCACCCCAGTTCAAATTCCACCGATCTCGGTAACTTTTTTTGTTTTTTTTTTTATTATTTTACGCCGGGAGATGCTCTGATTTTTATCGATTAAAAAATCATAAAAAATTATACCTACCCGAATAATTATTTTCCTTACACATTTTTTTTTGTTTTTTATTACAATTCCTTCACTAATTAATCGAAAGGAACTTCCATCCGAACACCATCCGGGTGTCCCTTGACACCTCTCTTTAGTTTTTTTTTATTTGACGACCTCTGTGGCTCAGTGGTAAGCGCGTTAGCGCTCAAGCTGGAGGTTGCGGGTTCGAATCCCGCCAGGGAACAAACATATTTTCTGTGTTCCTGGGTCATGGATGTGTATTAAATATGTGTATTATATAATAAAAATCTTAATATCTTCTTCTTCTTGGATCCTCTAACTCCTCGAGGAGCATAGGGCCTCAACTACAGCTTTCCATGCCTTCCGATCGGCGGCGAGTGCGACTATATCCGGCCAGCTTTTCCCGAGAGAGTCGTCTTCTTGGGCCGCGGTCCTCCGCCAAGAAGACTTTGGGCGACCTCTCTTTATTTTTGTCTGCCTGTTTGGTGAGACGAGAGTCCTCTTGCCGCAATGATCCGTGAGTGGCCGATCCAGCGCCATTTTCAATCAAGTATCTCTATGTGAATAGGATGTTGGTTCGTCAGTTTCCAACGGTTGTTGTTGGACATAATATTTGGCCAAAATATACCCAGTATTTTTCTGAGGCACTTGTTGACAAATACTTGAAGCCTGTGGGTGATATTCTGCAATATAACAAGACAGATATCACGTTAGATAAATCTTAAATATATGTATAGTATAAAAGTATTAAATATATTTCCGTTGTCTGATAACCGTAACATAAGTTCTTCGAGAACTTACCACGGGAACAGATTGACGTGGTGTGAAAGCGTCCATAGATTTATCTTTATAATATATTTTTATAATTATTATTATATTTATGATTATTATTATAATATGATATATTTTATATTATCGCTCTCTCCTCTTTGTGCCATGTTTCGTAGCATCCCCACTCCCGTCTTCTAAGCATAGTCGCCTGTAATTACTAATTACTAATTAGTGAGCCAGAGCGAGGGAGCAAATGTCGGTGTGTATGTATATTGCAGACTGTTTAATACTTGCTTGTATTTAAGCATTTGACGTGTGTTAGTATATGTGAAAAGTACTTGAGCTAATACCACAGTCACTGTACACTTTAAGCGACTGCGCATTAGGTACAGCTTTTTAGTAAGAAGTCAGCGTGGTGTGTTATTATTTAACAGTGTTTGTGAGTATTTTTATATGTTGTTGTGCTAAATAATAAATTTTATAAGATGCCGATAAATAAAATATAAAATATCTTTTAAAATTAATCAAAATACATATTCATCTATAGTTATATATATATTTATCTCATTATTTTGTCGATTTACTGAAGTTTCACTTCTATCGTGTGTGAATCGCACACACACCTTTTATATATATATATATTTACTCGACGCATTCTACGTATACTCTACGTATTCTCCGTCCACTACGCTTTGTACGAACTCTACGTATTCTTTATACTCTACTCTATGATTGTAGTATTTATAGTTTTATTTTATATAAGTTCGTGATAAGTTCCATTAATCATTTACCACCTCGTGAGATGTGTGTTTGTTCGTCGCCTTATACTATAAAAAGGGATGTCAAGGTAAGGAATGAAATACTTAGTCTATCCTTATGTCGAGGTTTATTAAAAACTAATATAAATTACGAAAATATTATCTTCTCTAGACATCATACAGGTCATCTAATAGTCGTTTTCTTCTCTCTATGACGTCGTCATTAGTCACCCACAATAAATTCTACTTTAAGGACCCCATATTACAATCTTATAATCCAATTTGTTTCTACCACATTCTAAATATAATGTTATTTATCGTAGAAATATATTTAATTTCTTTTCACAAACTCCACTTCAAATTGATTTACAGATTTCATGAATATTTCGAACTTGGTCCGTATACTGGGTACGGGCCCCTCCGCTGGCTCGCCCACTATTTTGTATTTCCTCAATATCGTCAATAAAGCTACCTTCATAGTCATTTGTCCATACTTGTAACCTGAAAAAGATAATAATTAACTGACTGCAAAAAACGAAGTCCATATACTAGAAACTACCTTCTTGTTTCTCTGGATAATCTAGAAAATGGAGTCATGTGAGTTCACGTGACCAATCTCAAGTAAAAACTGGTTGATAGTTGAAATTATGTATTATTTCAGTCGACCATTAGATTGAGTGACCACGTGGTGCACTGCAGCTGGGCTTCTAGAGGTTGCTGTTTTTTCTCGACTTATGTAAGACATTACGCTCTTGCTGTATCCCGCTAATTTGGGAAGGAAACTGGAAAATATTTCCTGCTCCTCCTGAATACTTTTCCTTAAATTCGTTGTGGGTTTCATTCTTCGGGCTTCCTGAGGTCATATCAAAGGGTCATTTGGTGGTTACCGCTGTAGATCCTGGCTACACAGGTAATAGGAGAAGCAGCGGTGTAAACGAGTGATGGGCCTAGCTCAGAAAGAGTCATTCGTACTACTATCAAATGGGCCAAACTTACCTATACAATTCCGAGGTCCGAAACTGAAGGGCATATAAGCATTGGGAGCGACCTTCTGGAAACGTTCCGGTAAGAACCTCTCAGGGTCAAAATGTTCCGCGTCGGGGCCCCAGTACTTTGGATTTCTATGAAGGCCAATTATGGACACAATTATTCCGGCACCAGCAGGAACTGTCATCCCGGAGGCTGATGGTCAGAATTCAGAAATTTAACTTTTATTATACCAGTAAATAAAATGTGTTTCACTGTGATCGTTATAACATTGTTACTGTAGAGTATATAGTAGAGCTCGTAAATAATTCAATAATGATAAAATCCGTAAAAGTTGGTAGTCCGGAATATCAATAGAGTAAATAAAATAGAGTGTGACACATAGAAGACTAAAATATGAAAGTTAAGATGGGGTATTTTAATAAATCTTCATACTCACACAAAGTTACCTCTTTAAAGGCTTTGCGGGCGATAAGAGGCGCAGGCGGGTACAGCCGGAGACTCTCCTTGATGACCATATCTAGGTAATTCAGTTTAATGAGGTCGTCTTTCACCACAGGTCTGTCAGAATCACCGAACACGTCTTGTAACCTGAAAATAATATTTTTGTGGTGTTAAATTTATTACAGTTTCCATCGCCACAGTCAATATTGTTATCATAATAATCACCAACATGATAATCACCCTCATGTTAATCACCATCATGATAATCACCAACATGATAATCACCATCATGATAATCACCAACATGATAATCACCATCATGATAATCACCATCATGATAATCACCATCATGATAATCACCATCAAGATAATTATCATCATGATAATCACAATCATGATAATCACTATCAAGATAGTCACCATCATGATAATCACCATCATGATAATCACCATCAAGATAATTATCATCATGATAATCACCATCATGATAATCACCATCAAGATAGTCACCATCATGATAATCACCATCATAATAATCACCATCATAATAATCACCATCATGATAATCACCATTATGATATTCACCATCATGATAATCATCCTTATGATATTCACCATTATGATGATCATCATCAGCATACTAACTCGATAATATATTATCTATATTTCGAGTGTATTTTAAATGTTTATTACTTAAAATTTTATTTATCCAGCCTAAGCCCTAGTTCAGACACGGCGGGAACCGAGCGATTTAGAATCTCGTGGAAACCGCGCGAATTTTTGCGTTCCGACGGTTCCCGTCGTGTCTGTACTAGGGCTTAGGCTTGAAAGTCTACACTAATATTCATTAGAAGTATTCTTATTCATTGATCAAAGAAATTTTAAATATATAAACCAGTAAACGATAAATATCCAATAAGTAATAATTATTTCTAAAATATCCTTTGTTTGTGCGACTTTAGTGCAATTAATATTTGTTGTGAATTACGTAAGTAGCGTTTGAATGTTTATATCACATTTTGTTATTTTTCTTTAACTTCTTAAACGTTTGATCATGAAGAATATCACTGACAGCGGCAGTTCAACGACCCTAGAGCTTTGTAGCTTTGAGGTCATTGACTCTACCAAAGACCTACTAAGTATATATTCCTACCTCTTTGGACTCTACGTATTTATAGTATTTTACTATTATGACCATACCATATTATAATTATATAATTTCAATGTAATATGCATATTTTCAAGGGCTCATAAATTTGTCAAAAGCAACTTCTTTGCTCATTCATAATGCTACGAGTATGGTATACGTTGGCTTAATACACCATTAAATATTCTTTGATAATTTTAACTAACGGTGTATAATGTAGCGAACATATTACATACTGTTTATATCTTCCGCAAAATAGCTTTGCTGTTCATAATAATTCATTGGCATAGCTTGCTTGTTTGTTCCAGCGGGGCCCGTATCAACAAGACGGGGAAATTGTTAAAAGGATATCTGGACACTTTTAAGATTTTTTTCATACACTTTTTGGCTATCTTTTTGTCATGAATATGGTCTATACTGCGGCAATACGCCTCTGGAGGCGTAGCTAAAAACAAGCTATGCCACTGCTCTCTACAAACAGCAAAGCTATTTTGCGGAAGATGTTATAGTTCCTGGACAACATTCATCGGGACTCAAGCCTGTCCAACTAAAGATAACCACAACTCACTCCTCATACACCTTGTCCTGCACCGCCGGGTACTGAGCCAGCAGCATCAGGGTGTAGCCCATGGAGATGCTAGTGAGGTCAGTGCCCCCGATGAGCACCAGCACCTCTTCCCGGATTTCCTCGTCACTCAGTTTGGACGTGAGTAGGGCATCGAAAAGGCACTCCTCGTAGATTGGGACTGAAATAATACGAAAATGTAATTTGAGTCATCGTTTTATATATCGATATATCAATATCGTTTACGACATGTTCCGACTACTAGATTAAGGCCACTCTTAATGGAATAAAAGGACGTTGTGTGTATATATATATACAAATATAATATACCTAAATAGTTTGATTATCGTCTTTATTAAAAAAAACACTTTATGATATTTAAGCCACGAGAAATTGCAAGTAATGTATAGTTTTAATATATCGGTAGTTACCTGTGCCTTCCTTTAATTCTTTATATTTCTTTAACTCATTCCTTCTCATTGTTATGACCTAAAAAGAGATACATAATTAATTTACATGATAGCTTAATTTGTGGTGGGTATCAGTAATCAGATACATCATGAGTTTTCTCTATTGAATATTTTTTTCTCTATTGAATATTAATTGAACAAAAAAACAGACATATTACGTTCTGACTAGCATTAGTGTGGTCATATATAAAATGATTTGTATAAAATTTCGACCCGCCATACCTTGTCCAGCCATAAACAAAATGAATCAGTCGGAAATATTCACCTAATATTAATTACCGCCGCTATCCACGGGCGTTTCCCAATGGTCGTAAGTCGTAACGTCGCGAGTCTTAGGGTAACACAAGTCGCTCATCTTTCCATACAAACGCAGAACAGTAATTACTACAATGTTTAACGTTGACCTTCAAAAACTAAGGATAATATAAATTGATTTCGTCATTATCTACGTCTGTATGTACGCAAAACCGTAAAAAATATACATTAAAAAATACAAGCTTCTAAACTTTCGTATTTCAGCATTGAATTTAGCCCAACTTTTGGGCGAAAATAAATAGTATACGGAGCACGAAAGCTCAAAAATAAAGCCTGTACAGGCATAGTTTAGTTATTCAAAAGTTGAAATAAATTTATTTTAAAAAGATACACTTAATAGTTTTACTACTTATAATAACTGTTTAGCTAAAAGGTCATTTTACGAATGAATTATTGTGCATTTCATTCTAGCATACATGTTCGCGCACTGTGTCAGGTGAGATAGCATTAATTTTGTTGGAGTTCGCACCTTCGACTTGTTACCTACCTTGTAACCTTTAGTGGCGAGCTTTCACGCTATGACGTCGCAACGTTAGCATCGAATATAGTTATAACAGGTATGGACACTAGACCGCGCGCCTGTCACGGTACCCCGTACTATGACGGGCGCGCTATATAAAGGGCGTGTTAGGTTATAACTTATAAGCTATTCATTTCAGTTTCGTTTTCTTTTAAGGGAACGGGAACGGGACGGCGAAGAAAATAGTACTGTAGTCGGAGTTTTAATTAAGTTTTAATTTAAGTTTTAAATTAAATTTAAGTTATAGAAACCAGAGTCAGAGTTATTAAATTTGAGTTATTGGACCGGAGCCAGAATTTTTTAATTCGAGCTATCGGAACCGGAACCGGAGTCGGAGGCGGAGGCAAATGAGAGCAGGTTTAATATTATTAAATTGGTTTTCAAAAAGGGGGGACGTATTTTTTTAATAAATAATGAACAATTTAAATAATTAACAAAAGAGAACGGGACAGGTTACCGAAAGATGGGACGTCTGGTCACGTTAGTAATTTTTAAGCTTGTTCAAACGCGCTGCCTCCTTCACCCTCTGATTATGACCTCCGATTTAAAAGTATCGGAACCGAGGTCGAAGTCGCAGGCCTGGTCAAACTAATTGATTGAACATCGAAGATTTTTACGTTTAGCTAGTTAATGTCAGTGCTATTGTTACCTGGTCTGCGTTGTAGTACAAAATCTTGACGTATCGTTGTACATCAGCGTACTGCGGCGACCACTTGTATATGAAGTCGGGATGGTACCACAGGCTTCTCATCCTGTCGTTCACCAGCCTCAGACTCTCGTTGAAAGAGTTCAGAAAGTCTTTCGTACAGAACCCGTCGTTCACACCCATTGCTGTTTCTGTTATAAATAAGAAGTACTTTTTTTCTTTGTTAGCGAAACTTAAACTGATATCGCCCATAACCTGCTGAAACTAATGGAATTCGTTCAGGGTTTTTTTGAAATGGAATGAATACATTGTTTAATTTTGTTTCTCAGTATTTATGAATGAGGATTTATGTAATTTTTGGATATAATATGTATGTCTGGGTCTGTGTGTGTATCCATACCTACAATCCATACAAACAATATATGTTTCCTATAGATATGTACCGTATGATATGGTCCGTCACGATATCGATGTTCAAAGTCCAAAAAAGACACTGTCAGTAACGTGTGTCGTGGTGAACAAGTGCGTCCATGTGCCGAAACTAGTCGTCCGAAACGAAGAAGAAAGACGGTAGACAGATTTATCTGATCTGTCGCCATCTACCAGCACCCATGATCACGGGGAGACTGACGTACGGTCAGTCTCCCCATGATCATGACGATTGAAACATTGCCGAAATATCAGGACCTCAATAAAACTATAAACGCGGTAAGCACCCGAAACAATATTTAAATATTATTCACGCACTTATGATGGTTTCGAAGGCGTACGCGTTTAGGTACTTCTCCAGGGGAACGGGCCCGGTCCCGGCGAGCGGCTCCAGCTGGTCTACCAGCCTGATGCTCTTCCTCCAGAACACGTCCACGAAGTTGTTTAGGGTCCTCGCACTAAACGCTGGCAGCATCACCTGGCGATGGGTCTTCGCGATGGAAGCTGGAAGTATATTACATAAGTTATATACACAGATGGCAGAACCCGGCGGCAAGTGGTGAGCGATGGGTATGAACAAGTTGTATTATATTATAGGTGGTACATGAGTACACTCCGGCCGGCCTAGTCTTTATTGTGCCAAGTCAAGGAGTATGCTGACTACATTGGAACGTGCAATAGAGTAGTGACTGACTTAGGCCCGGCCTTACTCTTGACACTCGATCCTATTGAAATTTAGGATTGGGATCGAGAACTTGTCAATCGGTACTCTTGTAAGCTACACTAGCGCACGATTTGACTCGATCACAGTGGAATTTTATGTAATTAACTAGCTGTTACCCGCAGCTTCGCCCGCGTTAACTTAGATTTACAGCCGTACGCGGCTTGATGGTGATTATTAAGTTACTCCTTATATCATCAGCTATCTGCCAGTGAAAGTCCCATTAAAATCGGCCCAGCCGTTTCAGAGATTAGCCGGAACAAACAGACAGATAGACAGACAGACAGACGGACAGACAGACAAAAATTGTAAAAAAGGCTATTTTGGTATAAGTACCGTGTATACATCAATAATATGCATTTAATAAGAAGAGGTTATTTTAATATTACAAACAGACACTCCAATTTTATTTATCTGTATAGATAGATGTATAGATTGGTATTTCTCAATCTCGTACATTTTTCGCATTCTTGACAACATTTTGATGTTGACGTATATACTTCGAAGTCGAGTTTGGGATCGAATGACGAATTTACACAGTTCAACCGATGGACTTTAATACCTACCTTTTTTTAACGCCGGGAAATGCTCTGAGGCATCCCGCGGGGGAGTGGAATTCCCCCGGCGGGTATGTGGGACTCGCTGCGCCGTAAGCGGTAAGTGGACGTAGCTCTACCCACTAAAACCTGGCGAGTGCCACCAATGCCACCTTTGTTGAGGTGCCCCGGATCTAATGAGCAAACAGGGCACCTCGACGGCTAGTCAGTCACTCAAGGGACCAACACCACCTCCACAGAGGGGTTGTTCCGTACCACAAAACAATACAACGTCGGAACAGTACAATAGGGTGAGGTTTCCGTCCTCGCCCCTTGTCCCCTGCAGGCCCCTGCTCTTTTGTCCCCTCTTCTTATAAGAGGGGTACAAAGAGCCCCCTCGCCTCAATTGGCTTCGCCCAAGGTACTGGGCACACCTTAGGCTACCGAGCCCCACCGCCACGCCAAGGCCTGAACCATGGTGGGGACTTTTATACCTACATTGTCTTAACGATAACCAACACAAAAAAAATATTCCGGGGATTCATTTTATTTATATATATTAATTGATCTTACCTGGTCCAAAAGCACTTCCATTGCCGGTGACGGATTGTAGAAATGAATACAAGTAGTCCTTGTCTAGATACGTCTTCAGAACTTCGGCCGCGTCGGACGCGTTAGTAAAGCCTGGAAAATAAGTGGTGGCGAAATATAATTTAGGGACCACATAAAATCAGGATTGTGGTTTCTGCGGATACCACAATCACACAACTGAGTGGTTACCTTTTAAGGAATTAGATTACACTGTTGTGCATTTTCCGGCGCATATTTACTTATGTGTATAAACCATAAAGTTAATATACCTAGCGGAATAGAGGAACAAAACGCTGAGCGAATGAGATGTCACTAGCAGCAACGCTGTGTGATAAAAAGAGATGCGTGCTGCGACGTAACAGAACCGTTTTTGCAACTGTTTGACATTTCTCGGCATAATTCGGCACGCTGAGAATTTTAGCTTTGTGAACTTTTGTGATATTTCGTGAAATCGAGCATATTTTTGAGAAATAGTTCTTCAGAAACATGGTGACTTGTTCACTCATTGATTGCTGTACAACACAGCGAAATAACCCCGAAAAATGTTCATTTCACAGGTAAATTATTCCAAATCGACACCGCCAAACATAGTATTTATTTTTGCTAATACGCTTCGAATTGTAATTAGTAAACATGATAATTCTCTTCTATAAACATTTATCTATCCTCGTAAGACCGGATGTACTTATGAAGGAACAAAACATTTGACATCAGTAAGACCGAGACATCTAAAAGAGCAAGTTGTACCTATAGAAGAACTAAAACTTTATCGATAATTTTGTCTGATATCGACAAAAAATTTCGTAGTCTATGACTTCAAGTATCCAATTTCGTGAATCGGAACGTTTCAACCAAAAAAAAAAAAGTAATATGCCAAATTAGTATATCTTTCTGCCAAGATGGATCAACGGCGACGACGTGGTAAGTGATTTCTTTAATTTTTAAATGGAAAAGTGATTTAATTTTTAAAAAATACTAGTGTACTGCAAAATAAATAACTAATCAATAAGTGAGCATAAAAAAATTATTGATGACTGACGTAGTTTCATGAGAAAATATTTGATTCAAAAATTTATTGTTTCTTGCAAGGAACATTCGGCGTTTATTAAGTAAGATTAGTTATTGGTATTTTTTCCAAAAATTGTTGTTATCATGTCCTTATTCTAGTTCACTTAGTTTGTGTATAGTGTTTTAGTATTTATAATAGCAATCAGAGACATGGAACTTGTAACGAATTTGTTCCTTGCAAAGAACTATCGGCGTTAAATAAGTGGCGATTTTTTTACGACCCAAAATGAGGCTTGTCTATGTGTGCATGTGTATGTGTATGTATGCATGTTTGAGTGTAGGTATGTGTGCGGGCGTGTGTGTATTTGTATGTATGGGTGTGTGTGTGTGTCAGTACGAGCGACTTCAATTTAGAACGCTGCGTCCTGCGCTGTGCCCGTGTGCCTCTTGCATTGCGCCTAGTTTGAAGTCTCTCGCACAATCTCATACATTACAACTTAGACGCAAAGGCGATGCATTGGCTTTGAACTTTGAATCAGCCTTAAATAATGTAGTATGCATTGTTGTTTCATTGTTTTCCAATTAGTTTTTCTTTTTTTTTAGTACTTTCTAAAAAGGAGTTAAAAGAAAATATAGAAAAATATTTAGACGAGTCTGATTTTGATTGCGACGAAGATGATGACCCGTTAGGTGACATATATGAATTAGACCAAGAACGAGACATTGAGGCGAAAAATATCTCTGATGAACACGAAGATCAAGCAGCTGTAGTTCAGAAAGCTGAGCAATCTTCAATTTCAAGACTTGAAATTGAAGATTCCTCTGATAATATACCTCTTTCCGAACTTAGAACGAGACAAGATAGGGGGAGACCTCGAACTCGTGCCTGCGGTGAACGTCGGGGTAGACATCGTGGAGGTTACAGTCAGAGAAATCCTGCATTTCGTTTTCATCGCATTAGAGACTGGTCTTCTAGCAACAACTTCAATCCCAATAAAATTTTGTTTATGGAACCAGTTTACTTACCTCTAAACAGCGAAGAGTTTGAGGAAATTCATTACTTTCTACGCTACATAAATGAGAATTTGGTTGGCCTTATTGCTAATATGTCTAATGAAGATTATGAAATAAAAACAGGATCAAGACTCAATTTGACCGTCGCTGAATTATAAACATTCATCGGAATAACTATGGCTATGTCATGCATTGGATATCCTACAATTAGAATGTATTGGGATAAAAAATACAGAGTCCCTTTCATAGCCGATGTTATGGCCCGAGATAGATTCCTATTACTACGGACTAAAATAAAATTTGCCATAGATGCCAATATTTCCGACGCAGAAAAAGCCGCTGACAAGTTATGGAAAGTTCGACCACTTCTCTCCGCTATTCAACAAGCGTGTGTGGCCTTGCCAAAAAAGCAGGATATTTGTGTGGACGAAATGATTGTGCCTTTTACGGGCAACTGCGGCATTAAACAATATTGTCCCGGAAAGCCCAATCCGGTAGGGTTAAAGATTTTTGTCCTGGCTGATCCTAAGGGTCTGGTTTTGAACTTTGATGTATATCAGGGCTCTACAACTTATAACAAATACGACAACACAAATTTCGGATTGGGAGAAAAAGCCGTGCTAAGCCTTACGGAGGATATTGCACCGGGACATATAATATATTTCGATAGATTTTTCACGAGCACGAAATTGATTAAAGAACTCTCTGATAGGAATTTAATGGCTACTGGGACAATCCAAAAAAATCGCCTCCCAGCTGAAGTCAAATCATCACTAAAAGACAAACATCGAGAAATACTTCGAGAAGGTAGAGGGGCTTGTCAAGTTCTGGCTAACTCTGAAAATAATCTGGCCGTAACTATATGGCTTGATAATAAACCAGTTATGTTCATGTCCAGTATACATTCCAAAGAGCCTACAGATATTTGCCGAAGATGGAGCAAGAACTTGAAGAGCTATATCTACGTTTCCAGACCCGAAGTCGTAAATGCCTATAACAGTAATATGGGGGGCGTGGATTTGCCTGATAGATTTTTGTCAGTTTGTCCCAGCCGATATAAAACTCGCAAATGGACCTGCAGAGTTTTTTGTCATATGCTGGACTTGGCCGTATGCAACGCTTGGGTTTCTTATAAAGAAGACGAAAAAGATCGTGGTACTCCTCCAAAAAATATACGACAGTTACGCAGTTATAAAATGGCTATAAGTCAATTTTTGTTAGAGCAATACTGTGACACCTCATCAAATTCAGAATCTGACGAAGCAGATAACACTGTACCCAGAGTAAAAAGAGGCAGAAAATCTGTTATTCCGACACCGATTTCTGCATTTAGAACTCGAAATGCAAGTCATATGCCTGACTTTTCATGCAAAGTTAATAGGTGGCGCGTTTGTCAAAAGAAATCCTGGATAGTTTGTACAAGTTGCCAGGTGCATTTATGTATTGTGCGAGAGAGAAATTTTTCCAACAATTTCATTCTTCCTGCTTTGTCGAATTTTGAATACTTCTTTTTTATCATGTCGTTTTTTATTATTATTATTATTATTTTTAAGGTGAAATTTAATTCGATCAATGTTAGGAATAATTAAATTTTCTAGAATTTTTTATTGTTTCAATTGTTAAGACTGATTGTTAACAGACTGATTAAATACTTTCATTTAGGGTAGTTAAAAAATACACGATTTCTATAAATTTTAAGTTGATACAAACTCGATCGCTTACGGAGCGACGTTCTGTTACGACGTTTGGCATTTGTAGGCATATATCTACACCTGCCTATACTGTACTGTGTGCTAAGTAGTCGTGAGTAAGAGTAAGAGAGAATGGTACATTGGTTTAGCGTTAATAACTTGCTTTTAAATAGTAAAAAAACTAAATGCATAAAATTTTCCTTACCAAATGTTAAGCAACTGCAAACCAATGTACTCTTAGACAGTGATAACTTGGAATTGGTGGACTCCATAGTTTTCCTAGGAATAACTCTAGATCTTAAGCTGCAGTGGGGTCCCCACATAGCTAAATTGGCGAATAGACTCAGTTCAGCAGCATATGCAGTGAGAAAAATAAGACAGTTTACTGATGTAGATACAGCGCGAATAGTATATTTTAGCTACTTTCATAGCATTATGTCTTATGGCATACTTTTATGGGGAAATGCGGCCGACATAAACAACATTTTTGTGCTGCAGAAGCGGGCTATTCGTGCAATTTACAAGTTGCCTCCCTATTCATCTTTGAGAGAAAAATTTAAAGAAATAGGAATTCTGACTGTCACCTCTCAATACATCTTAGAAAATTTACTGTATGTTCGAAAAAACATAAATGAATTTTGTAAGAAAAGTGATATTCATAGTAGGAATACACGTAATAGACACAGGTTACATGCACCAATGATTAGACTTTCGAAAGTAAGCAATTCTTTTAAAGGCAACTGTATACGCTTTTACAATAGGATCCCAGAAAACGTTCAAAAGCTCTCCATAAAAAAATTCAAAAAAGTTGTTAAAGAACGTTTGTGTGGTAAAGCATATTCTAAAGTAAAATATTTCATGGAAGATAGCACACCCTGGGAATAAGGCGTTCCTCCCGGGCATTTCAAGATAAGATGTTAAAATTGTTATTAATATATATTATTTGAAAAGATTAGTTCCACTGAGTTTGTTTCGCCGGTTGTTCTCAGTGGGCTTACCTTGGAACCGGTGGTAGATTCAATTGACGTTCAAAAAGATACTGTATTAGTACTATTTTGAATAAAAAAAATTGGTTTTGATTTTGATTTTGAGTGAGATTCAAAGCAGCTGTTGTTTACGTGTTGCGAGCACTTCGATCATGTCAGACCTCGAGGAGAATGAAAACATTAGTGAAAGTGAAAGAAATGTTCAAGAAAAACAAGAACGTGTTTGTTTTATTTGTGATTTGCCAGGTGATCCGATTGCTAACCGGATAAAATGTTTGTCAAGCGCAATTTAAAAAAATTGCATCAAAGCAATTGAGGTTAGGAGTAAGCAACAGTCTAACGCCTCCAGAAGATCCATGGATGTTGCTTCAATTCAATTACCCAAAAATCTTGAGGAAAAAGGATACCATCAAAAGTGTTATAAACAATTGACAAACTTATCCGGCAAAGAGAAAAATAGAAGAAATTGTTGATCCCGACGCCAACGAAAATAATCTATACATATAATAAATCTGTAGAGGAGTCGTTTCTGTACATTGAAAATATTTAAAAAAAATTAGCCAGGGTGTTAAAGGATGACCAACAGAATATATTTCCAGCATTTTTTTAATTTTTGTCTGTTTGTCTGTTTGTCTGTTTATCTGTTTGTCTGTTTAGTTAATCACGCATCTCGTAAAACTACAAAACCATTGTAAATAACTTTTATACATAAAAATTGTGCGTAACTTAGAGTAACATTTAGTTTTTGTTTCATCGCAATCGCTTTACTCTATCAAAAGATATATTATTATGTATTTGAAATGTAGTTCAATACAATACTTAACAAATAGGATCAGATAAACGCCATCTATTGACGACTTATAGTACCGACTTATTGACAAAAATGTAGTTCACAATACTTAACAAATATGATCAGATCAACGCCATCTATTGACAACTTATAGTACCGACATGTATATGCATGTATCCTATTTGTTAAGTTTAATGAATTTGTTGAGTTATTATAATATTTTGTTAAAATTTTAATACGTTGGAAAGGAATAGTAATTACTATCTTTAATACTTTAGAAAAACATCGTTTTCAAATAATATAGTTTAATGTGTCACTTAATATAAAAAAGATATTTTATAACTGTGTCCGAATGATTACAGATCAACTCTCAATAGATGGCGTTGTGCATATGACTTCATTTTCTCAATCGCGGTATTAAGATATTAGGTGCCTAAGTTTTCAAAATTCGTTCGTTCGTGTCGTTCAAAGGTCTTTCTTGGTTTTTAGTCTGTTTGATAATTGGTTCTTTAATCATTCAATATTTTCTAGAATAAGAATATGCCTTCTAGAAAAAAATCAAACCTATCGCAAAGTAGCCGAAATGCTAAAAGGTTGAGATTAAGTAGGTCTCAAGATTCGTAGGAAGATCGTGAAGTGAGGCTAAATGCAATCCGAGCAAACCACATCAGAACTCTTGCATCGGAAACGCCTACTCAGCGTGCGTCTAGGCCTTGCATACAGCGTGCACTTACAGTAGCTTCTCGCTCTCAAGAGAGTATCGACCAGTATCGACGAACGTGAAGCGCGGTTATCGGCTTACAGAGAGCGCCACGCCCTCTCACGTGAGTCCGAATCTCTTTTAGAGAGAGAACGGCGATTAACAACAGCCAGAGATAATTATGTGAGCGCCCGGATGAACGATGTACGTTATTTAATATTCGAAAGGGAAAGAATAGACGATCTGCGACGAGCAGAAACAGGAGAACAGCGTCAATCTCGCCTGGGAGCTGACCGGGCTCGATACCACATGAACAGAATTATAACTGGCGAGGCTGATGATGAGCCCTTAGAATATAATGTTGCAAACATTATTCTGCCTTGGGAAAATAAGAAATCAGGATTTACATATTCAACAAGAATTGACTACGCCTTCTACGCATCTGTGGGTAGTATGACGGAAATTTGCAATTTTTGTGATGCTCTGAAATGGAGGAAAGAGGCAAATGGAATGTTCTGTTCAAATGGAAAAGTTGTTGTTCCAAATTTTCGAGATCCCCCAAACATTATTAAAACTCTTTTAAATGGCGATCACCCCCTGTCTAAACACTTTTAGATAATATCCGTAACAGCGCTTTCCAAATGACATCCTTTGGGGCAAAACAAATAACGGAGGGTCCGTTCATGCCAACCTTCAAAGTGCAAGGTCAAGTTTACCATCTCATCGGATCTTTATTGCCAGATAATGAGCCTAGATTTCTTCAAATTTATTTTGTGTCCGATTACACTAAACAGCATAATATTAGGAATCGCCATTTCCCCCCAGCTTAATGGTGCGCTTATATCAGAACTACAAAACATGTTGCATGAAGTAAATCAATACGTGGGGAATTTTAAAGCTGCGTTAGATTCCATTCCACAAGGCAGCAATGATTACAAAATAATCATCAGCGCTGATAGACTGTTGGTGAACACCGCGGAAGGCACAACGCACCCATGGCAGATGAAGTCGCAGTTGTTTTAGTCGATCAGGAGTTTGAGAGGCGTGACATCGTGTTACGCACTCGCGACGATCGCCTGCAACGCATTTTTGAGACTCACTGAGCTTACGATGCTTTGCAATATCCATTAATATATTGTCATGGTGAAGATGGGTACAACCTTTTTGTATACGTTCCAGACGTGTCCACATTTAACATCGTTTACAGAGAAGCACTTGCATAAAGATAAGAACGCCAAAAAGTATACCGCACAGTGTAAGCTTCATATGACGTCACTGAAGTCTGAACGGACTGTACATTCTGAAAGTTATAGAAAATTGTCGTTAAATGGAGAGAAGGAAAATCAACATCATTTGTAACGATTTTTCTCAAAATAAAGTGATTTTGTCCTTCTTGCCATGTTCTCAGTTGGAAATTTCGTAAACAAAAAAAAATATGATAACGTACTATGCAAGCCCAGTAACAATAGCCCTGTCAAGACGCCCAATGTGTTCAGCAATACTGGCGAACTTCATTACCAAAGCGAACGGCGTGCAAAAAAAATAATAAACAAAAATTATACTCAGTTTAATTATAGATATTCACTTTTTTGGCATTTCTCATCAATTTTACGCCAAATTGATAATAGGTACATGAGTAGGATTTAAAAAAATGAAAATATTTTTGTTATTATTTAAGTTTTAAGTCAGCCCCGCGAGCTCTAAATTCAAAATACCTATTATGTCGGACTTCGAAGTATCAGGCCGCGTGCAGCGAGCATCACAGTGATTAGACCACACTCCACAGCACACTTATAATAATTATATTATTATTAGAGTGGTATTATTACTATTTCTGTGGATTAGTGATCAATGATCATACATTTTTGTAAAATTGACTGACAATGCGGATTGCGGACGGTTCATACATTTTATAAATAATTGTAGGTATGCCGATTGCCGTGCAGTGTCCGGATCGGTAGTCTTGACATTTATTGAGGAAGGCCTATGTTCAGCAGTGGATGAATAAAGGCTGACGATGATGATGATGATAGGTCCAGTATAGTTACCTAAGTAGGTAGGCGCTAGGTGATTCTTCTTCTCTATGGGTAATTTAAAAAGAGACTAGGTGCTATGAATAAAAGCGATCAACTATATTAAAAGTATAAGGGTTTTAAGAGAGTAAGTTTTCAACATCCTCTATTTATACAGCTCTTCACACAAAAAAAACTCATTGTTAAATTACGTAATCTACGCGAACGAAGTCGCGGGCACTGCTAGTAATAAATAAAGCCATAAAGTACTACACCCTTAAAATGGTAGCGTCATTTTCACCAGCCTAAAAGATATGGTCTGCATTGAAATGTACGGCATCATTTTTTCCTAATTTATTTATCTTAATACTATTTGAAACCTTTGTTTTTCTACATTGTTCCTTTGAACAATGTAGAAAATTGCTTTATTTTATTAATATATGAATATTTAAACTTTTGCAATAATTTAAAAAAAATCAGTTTTTGTATTTCTCTATATTTTTTTTAGAACAGTTTCTTTTGAACGGCAATACT
This sequence comes from Helleia helle, assembly GCA_963853865.1. NCBI lineage: Eukaryota > Metazoa > Arthropoda > Insecta > Lepidoptera > Lycaenidae > Helleia > Helleia helle. Next base: position 903,632 of record OY971425.1, on the reverse strand, counting down.
ATATAACAATTGTATTTTACAATATCATGTTTAAAAAAAAGTTGCCGTACAGAGTCAAATGATTTTACAGCTTTATAAATACATTCGAATGAACAATAATTTTTTAACGGCATTATTTTTAATAGTACTTTTGAGTGCTAGATAATGTTTTGGAACCGAAGCCGTACTTTTTCAAATCACCCCCCAGACCACGGAAAGAAAGGGGGTTGCAACCCTCGATTTTTTCCCCTTGTCACATGATTTTTGTACGGCGTTGCGGAATAATGGATCAGAAGCTGTATTGAAACAGTATGAAACTGATGCCGTACAGAATGAAATGACCAAATTTACCCTGGAAATTGTTAGAAAATAAAAAAATAAAACCGACTTTGTGGCGCACCATTTTTTGACGGCACTGCGCGCTTTCTTATTATTTTTCAGGGATCTATCGATAGTAAAAATGCCGTACAAAAATATATGACCAAAATGTACTCACTCTACCTGCACTTTTCAATTCTCACCAGCACTCAGTTGGACAGCTTACAAGTGACGGCATAGTGCTGAATCTTATTATTTTACGCTCTTATATCGTCCTATATACGTCACCTGGTGGTTCATATGACCCATCCATTTTTTGACATGGGCTTGTAGTCTATTATTATTGCTAACTATTATTGCTGCTAGCAAATTATTGATTTTGCAAAGAGTGATTTACCACTTTCACTTATTTTCCAGTTACCAAACTTGTTGTTTGTGAATTTATAATATTTTTTTAAATAAAGAAATAGTTTTTAATTTGTGTTTTTTTCAATAATATGATTAATTTATGTGCTTCGTTAAATACTATCTCTTGTGCAACACATCCAATGCTTGTTGTCATCAATAAAACCGATAGTCCTTTTAAGAGAACCAATAATTCATTATTGAATACAATTAAAAACTTTGTACCTATTCAATTACATTAATTGCCATAATTATTGTATATTTTAATAGTATTTACTTATATTACAGTTACAAGATAATATTTTATTTTAGATATTAAAACAGCTATTTATTTATTTTTCATTTTATAATCAGTAACGCCGTATGTTCCTTTAAAAGAATTTTTATTTTTTATTTTTTTTACCTTTAATATGTTCTACATACCATAATATAAGACCTCTGTAAATATGAGTTCAAAAAAAAAACTCGAACACAGCAAAATTTTTACTTGAAATGCTCGGCGTTACAGACTTTAAAGCATTGGTTCTTCTAAAAGTACATCCGGCGTTACTTTGAACTCGTCGAAATTAGCCTTCGGTCTTACGAGGCTATGTAAGAAACAAAGATTGAATACACATAATGCAGAATTTACGAATATTTTCTGTAAAAGAAATAATTTTCGTTTTACACTAGGGCTGCATCAAGTTATCGATATTTCGTGTCCACGGTCTATAACGCGGTAAACGAATATCTATTACTGATGTCAAAATACTTATATGAGGTAGAGATAGAATCACCTGGGAATGTGAACCTATTTAAGATACTTGACTGATCCATAGGTACTTATCAGTTTTTGACTGTTATTATAATTAGTATATAATTTATGTATCTTTCAGATTTCCTACGAACCTGGTCCAAACTGGAATATCACGAAAACTTATTCATGTGTATGCAGTAAGCATTTTGGAGAAACATATTTACAGAAGCGAGGAGCGAAACAAATTTTGATAAAATCTGCTTTTCAAGCAGTTAAATGCAAGCTCTTTTTTATTGGATTTTGAATAGGGTGAGGATTTATAAAATTCTTATTAGGTTTAATTTAATATTATGAATCTAATAGAACTCAGATTAGGTCAAATTAAGACGAGTTATAAAGAAAACCTGATAGTAGGTAAGAGTTTTATATGAAAAATTGAAAAATTAATTAATTACATTATCAATTTGAAACTAATGTCAAAAGGAAGGATTCAGTTTGTCAATAATAATACAAAAAGATTTGTGACGATAGCTTAAAACTATTATACGTTTAAAGTTATTGATGAATAAAAAAAAATGTGAGTTACCTAATCTATTCAAAGTTCATAGGTTTTTGATCTGTAATATTTTATTGTGCAAATATATGTATGTAATTAATATTTTATCTTATAAATGATGTCAGTAGGTTTATTCAAATGTATATAATATATGTAAGGGTTTATAGAAAACATAATAAATAAACATTTTAGATCTCGGCTCACAGTAAAATTATAACTTATAAGGAAAATAACTGATAATGCCAACCGGGTCGTATAAATATTGAGCCAATGTCGGGCTTACTTGTGAGTTGCAGCATACCCATCGAAGAGGCTACACGAAGAGCAGTAAGAAGTGAAATAGTCAAGAGCCGAGAACTAGGAGCAAAGTGAAAGTGATATTTTGTTTCATTTAGTATACGTCTCCCGAGGTCCCACTATACTGTTTCATTTCGACCTACGTCTCCTGGGGTCTTCTAGACAGTAGTACCATTTATAATACGCATTCAGGGATGCGTGGTGGCGTACGTGACCAGCGCAAGGCAAAATCGGAACGCTATGAAGCCCAATTCTATTTAAGTTCTATTAATACTATTATAACTTAACTAATAAATGTTATTCACATCGATATTATAGCATAACATCGAGCATATAATCGGATAGAGTAGTAATGCAATAATCATAAAATTTCGAAACTGGTCAGTGATTTGTCACAGACGTAATAGCAATTCAACCAACCAGTTATCTGTATTTACGTCGCATCGGCCAATCGTCAATGGCCATCAGTCGTCTAATCATAGTTCAGAACCGGTGTAGCGTCGCAGCAAAAATTTGGAGGAATTTGTTTCCATAGAAAACACCTAATATTACCACTCTATTCTGGTTAGGTACATGCTCGATGAAGCGACATGATATACATCACTACACGCACTCATAAAGCAATTTTGACACACACAAATGTCATTCCATTTCGGTTTCGTTTGACAGCTCGTGTCTGTTCCTCTATTCCGCTAGGTATATTAACTTTATGGTATAAAATAATAAGACTACGTATTCTCATGTCTAAATTGTCAATATTTAATTTAAAACCTAACTACAGTTTTATAGATATAGTTAAATATATTAGGCATATTGTGTAACAGTGTATAATTTCCTTAATAAATTTCTATTATTATTATTATTAATACATGTAGACCAGACGCAGTATTCGTCTTTGCAATCCAATTTTTTCCGCTGTGTTTGTGTCTTCCGCATGAAAAATGATTTCCTCACCTAGCCGTCGATCGTAACGGTTTCGAATAGTCGAAACTATACGTCACCGAGTATCGTCACATGAGTAAATAAACGGACAGAGGCAAAGCTTCATACAACCGCGCGAATCGATTGCACTACTACAAGCGTACGACGCATGTGTGCGTTAGCACTCGTGGCTCGTCACGTACGAGTAGAAACCGGTCGAAACCGTTTCGACGAGTGTTCGACCGCAGGGATCACATCCGCACGTGTTAAGTTGCGTTGTATATTTAATTTTTTTTTTCTTGGCGAATATTTTGAATTATTATCATCGTTCTTAAATATTTGTTAATTAAAAGTAAAAAGTGTCAATATGATATACTGTCTGTGTGTATGAACAATAAAAGAGCAAATATAAAAATAATCATATTTTAATCTATGATAATATAAATTTATAGTCATTATATTTTACATGTGTTATTTTTTTTATATTCATTAGTAAAGAACCTAAAACTAAAAACCTTAAAAAATAAAATAAAATAACTTAAGTAGGTATATTAATAAAAAGGAGTCCCTTTAGGCAAGGTCCCGAAGATACTGGCAGCGTTCCCCCTTTGAATTGCTAGACTAATTCTTTGTCCGAGGTAGCTGCCAGCTCTTCGGTCTCCTGTGATGTCGACTAATCTTTTTGTTATTTCCTTAAAGAGCCTTAAAGCGCTAGGACCCCACGGACCAAGGGTCTCGACGCCGAATGGGACAAAATCATATTCGGAGCCTAGACCCCTGTATTTGCAAATTTTAGCTTTTTCAGCCGCTTCACAAGCCGCACCAGCTCTGTTGTTGGTTCCATGTAGATGGGAAGGGGCCAGCGTGTCTGAACAGGTTGCATCCCACACCAGCACCCGGCCCATCTTCCATGGAATCAAACTCATACCGTCCGGTCTCTTGCCATCGTCTCTTGCAATACCAGTCGGCTCAAGTAGACTTGGCACGTTGACGGTGGCAAGGGACCGGCGTATGATATCGTTGAGTGCAGCATGTCTCGAGAAGCGGCCTGCACTTTTTTGGCATGACAGTCCGTGATGTCCTAGCTTGTCGACATCACTGCCACAGGGACATTTATGGGGAGCGCAGACCGGAACCCCAAGCCGTAGACAGGTTGCGATTCGGAGCGTGTCAGGCTCAAGAAAAGTTCCTGTATTTGACGAAGGGTACGCGTGAAGCCAGTAGCCGGCCTCATGCGTACCTACGGCCAAAAGCCTAGCACGCGCCGAACCTGTACTACAGCTCAAAAGATTCTCAAAAGTCAATTTGCAATTTATGTCGTCCCAGCTCCTCTGTGAATTTGGAGAAAATGGAAAATTTTGACCTGGGCATGCAATTAAGAAAGCGTTTCTAGCTTCTTCCAAGCCAGCAATCTCAAAGTTTGAAGGGGATGCCCTTAAAATTTTACTTATGAGATTTGCTGAACTATGGACAGAAGATAGGAAGGCTGGTAAAGCGACACTAGAAATTTTGCGAATCCCTAAACCACCATAACGGATGGGTAGGGATGCTTGGGACCAAGATTGCTCGTTCAGCTGCATATTAAGAATCGATTCTAAGCTAATTTTGATTAAATCGTCTACTTGTGCCAAAAGATCTGGGCGATTCCAAAAGGAGCAGCAACGGAGCACATACGTAAATTTTGGGACGAAAAGACAGAATTTTAAGATGCAAAATGCATAATGTGGACTAATTTCAAGGAGACGGTCAGCAGAATTTTGAAATTTAGTAATTGAATTATTAATATATTCAGAAATAGATTCATCAAAAATTGGAGAACCTAAAAGGTAAAGGGAATTACTGTTAACTATTTTAATATTTGGAGCCAAAATATTAAATTTTTCTTTTACGTCATTTAAATTTAAGTCGCAGTTATTTATAAAAAGTTCGCATTTGCTAAAATTAAGCTCCAAACCAATGGCTTCAAATTTATAAATAATATTATTTGTTCTTAAATAATTGTTGATAATTAAAAGTAAAAAGTGTCAATATTATATACTGTACTGTGTGTATGAACAATTCATCATTCAACAATCATATTTTACTTATCCCAAAGATTCCAAGTTGTTACTTATTATTTTATTTCTACTAATTTTTATTACTTTTGTTCACTAAGTTTTTATGGATGGGTGGGTGCTCTTTGTACCCCTCTTATAAGAAGAGGGGACAAAAGAGCAGGAGGAAAAGGGGAGAGGACGGGAACCTCACCCCATTGTACTGTCCCGACGTTGGGAGGGGTTGCTCTGTGGTGCGGGACAGCCCCTCTGTGGAGGTGGCGGCGGTCCCTTGGTAGGCTTACTAGCTGTCGAGGTGCCCTTAGATCCAGGGCATCTCACCAAAGGCGGCATTGGTGGCACTCGCCGGGTTTTAGTAGGTAGAGCTGCGTCCACCTTACCACCTTTTGGACGCAGCGAGTCCCACATACCCGCCTGGCGAGACCCACTCCCCAAGTGGGATCCCTCAGAGCATTTCCCGGCGATAAAGATAAAAAAATAGGTAGAGAATACGTAATTAGGAGGCGATCTCCTGTTCGGAATAAAAAATATTATAATAGTTATGATAAAAACTGATATCAATTGAGAGTGCTTTCCTACCACTATATTAAAAGGTACAACAGATTATTGAAAATAAAAAAATTAAACACAATATTTAGAAAAAATATTTTGTAATAAAGATAGAATATTTACATAGATTACTACACCCCACCATGGTTCAGGCCTTGTCGTGGCGGTGGGGCTCAGTAACCTAGGGTGAGCGGTGCACCTTAGGCGAAGCTAATTGGGCCGAGGGGGCTCTTTGTACCCCTCTTATAAGAAGAGGGGACAAAAGAGCAGGAGGCAAGGTGTGAGGATGGGAACCTCACCCCATTGTACTGTCCCGACGTTGGGAGGGGGTGTTCTGTGGTGCGGGATAACCCCTCTGTAGAGATGGCGTCGGTCCCTAGCGGGACTGACTAGCCGTCGAGGTGCCCTGTTTGTTTTCTAGATCCGGGGCACCTCACCAAAGGCGGCATTGGTGGCACTCGCCGGGTTTTAGTGGGTAGAGCTGCGTCTATTTACCAGTTGTCGGGCGCAGCGAGTCCCATATACCCGCGTGGGGAGACCCACTCTCCCGCGGGATGCCTCAGAGCATTTCCCGGCGTTAAAGAAAAAAAAAACATAGATTACTACACAATAAAAAAAGTCTTGTTCGTTTAATTTTATCCACCTGTGACAACCCTACCATAAAAGGTATCAATTGTACGTGTTGTATGGAAGCTTTGTCTCTGTTCCGTTTACTTACTCATGTGGTATCGTGTCCATTAGGGCACGCCCATCGCGGGGCATGGAGGGGGGCCCCGCCTCCCAACAACAGCAACATTCAATTAAGACCTCACGTGGCGGCTGCCACTGCTCCCGCCGGCGGAGTGGGCCCCATCTGCCAGGTCCTTAAGTCAATGAGTCCATCCGGTAGGGTTAGTCCGCCTGGAGTCCACCCGACGGTGACGCGGCACAGACACACCCGCCACCAACCCAACGCCAGTAGGGCTAGCATGCGCGCACGACAAAATTTTGTCTACCCCTTTTCACGTATATGAAATAATACGAGAAAAGGGATAGACAAAATTTTGTCGTGCGCGCATGCTAGCTCTACAGGAGGCCGTGTGGTCGTCGGTCGAAGACTCCACGGTTGGCAGGTAACCCTCTCCTACCTACTAATACCCTCATATAAATATCAATAGGTAAGCCGGCTGACTCACCACCAAACTGATGTAGCATACAGCATGCCCCTAAGGAACGCTCGGAGCATGCCCCTTCTACCCGCGCCTCAGGTAACATGCTCAAAAATCAAATGTCGGATGATCTACTATCAATGTCGCGACACGCGTGCCACTAATGAGCACGTCTGTCGGTAAAATTACGTTAAAGGGTATACGTACAAATGTAAAAGATATTGAATGTAAATCCTCTGGTAGCGCCGCCGAGTCTCAGGGTGTTGTATGACATCCGCATTAAGGTCCTCATGGTGTCTGTAAATATACTTCAATTATAATAATTACAATCTTTACCGGCTTTTGCAGCCATATTTACACACTTATAAACACATTATGGCCTATAGTCTATTCTTTATATCAGAAAGAAAGAAAGAAAAGACCGAATAAAATACTTAGCCATAAAAAATATTATAAAATTATACAAAAATGCGTGTGTTCCGGAAATAGCATATTTATATAAACAAACTAGATGTTGCCCGCAGCTTCGCCCGCGTTAACTTAGATTTACAGCCGTATCCGGATTGATGATGATGATTATTTTTACAGCCTAAGTTACTCATTACAACATCAGCTATCTGCCAGTGAAAGTCCCGTCAAAATCGGCCCAGCCGTTTCAGAGATTAGCTGGAACAAACAGACAGACAGACAGAAGGGCAGACCGACAAAAATGGTAAAAAATGCTATTTTGGTAGGTAGGTACCGTGTATATATACATATACATATGCATTTAGTAAAAAGCGGTTATTTTAATATCACAAACAGACACTCTTATTTTATTTATCTGTATAGATTACTGGTTCATTCAAAATTATTATTTTAGTGACTGGCGGAAAACATTAGAATTTATAGGCTTTCCCGGCCCTAGGCTCACCGCTCGTCCCAACAATCACTACGATACGATCTCAAGGTGCCCGATGGACACCCTGAAACAGCCTTGGGACCCGCAACGAATTTAATGGATTCAGGACGAGTAGGATAAACATTCCCGGTATAACTTAAAGTATAATGAATGAGGTTACCTTCGGAAGTCCCGAGGAACTCGAGACCAGAACCAACAATAGGCAGTTCTCTGGAAATCGCCGGTAATTTCAACACAATCTTGCACAACCGACTACTTCTAACTTTCAAGATATACCCTATACTAAGTATAAACAGTGATACTAAAAAGAAAAACATTTTCGTTTTTTCTTTACAACCCAAATATATCAACCGTTCTGATCAATGATGGTTTTGATCAACGGTGATAATCAGGTGACGATGACGCTACGTCGAGCGTCGAAGATTATCTTTATAATATAACATGCGCTTGCTTTTGCTGGTAAATATATTATCTCAGGAGGAAGGCCGCGTCTTACCTCGCATACATTTTAATTATCAGTTACTGAAAAAAGATTAGACATATAGGTAGTATTTAGATTGCCTCAAAATTTTGGGTTCAAGGTGTGTCGAAAGATTTTAGTAACACGCCACGCCACGCCAAGCCACGCTACGTTCTTTTATAAATCATTAAGCATGTTTGTCATTTGTTCCATCGTGTGTAAATTTTTTTGACTGTGTTACCTTTTAAATAAATAAACATGAGTTTTTGTGAAAACGCTCCATTTCAGAAATAATATTACAGGCTAGTTCACAAAAATACCTGTTTCTTCTAACTCTAACTACTCTAACTACTACTACTACTACCACTACTACTACTACTACTTATATTTCTGGAACTTCGCTTGTTGTGGTGAAATGAAATAAAGGATGAAAATGTGTACTTCTTCTTAATAATGGCAGATATTCAAACGAGTACATTTTGCTGGTTTGTTTTAAGATCAGGCATTTGAACGGCATAAGGCTTTTTGCCCATCAGCCCCGGATCTACTATTTTATTAGGCCGGAGCAAAAATTTTATAGTGGCGCCCCCTCTCTTCGGTGTTTGAGAAAAACTTTTAAAACATTTAAACCGACCAATGAGTAGAATTTTTGTGAACATTTGTGAAAATAATAATCTTACTAAATCCAGAGTTCCTCCGGTAGAGTAGAATAGCACCACCCCAATTCTTCCCGTAGGTATCGTAAGAGTCGATTAAGGGAGTGTGAGAAAGTACTGACCCCTTGAAACACTCTCACTGTTCCAACTGTGTGAGTCTTCGGTCGTAACGGTTCCTGTTCCATTGGGTCTAGAAGAACAAGGACGAGTGCACCTGTGTCTTGTCGTTCACTTGTGCACCTTAATATATCCTGCGCAACTGACCGCTTCTGCTACTTGAATTCGAGTTCGCTTCGAATCCTGTGGTGATGGGTAAAGGTAGAGGGGTTTAGCCTGATGCATTTGCGCACGGAGTCTCCGTAGCATTAAGATATGCTACATTAGCCATTTTCGGGCGCGTCAGCGCCAAATTCCCGGCTAAGAGTCTTAAGTGGTCGCCATGGCCTAAACCGGTCGGACAGATCATCAAAATCCTGAGATTATAGGAAAAGAGGCTTCACAATATGTTCGATACTTCGAATTCTTGTCTTACGGCTTTGGCGCCCCCATGAAACTGCCGCCCGGGGTTGTTACCCATCTATACTTTTTATTCCGGTTATGTCATATTCGTGTAGGATTACTTCAAATCCCCCACCATGGTTCAGGCCTTGACGTGGCGGTGGGGCTCAGTAGCCTAAGGTGTGCCCAGCATCTTGGGCGAAGCTAATTGAGCCGAGGGGGCTCTTTGTACCCCTCTTATAAGAAGAGGGGAAAAAAGAGCAGAGGGAAAGGGGTGCGGATGGGAACCTCACCCCATTGTACTGTCCCAACGTTGGGAGGGGTTGTTCTGTGGTGCGGGACAACCCCTCTGTGGAGGTGGCGTCGGTCCCTTGCGGGACTGACTAGCCGTCGAGGTGCCCTGTTTGTTTACTAGATCCAGGACACCTCATCAAAGGCGACATTGGTGGCACTCGCCGGGTTTTAGTGGGTAGAGCTGCGTTCACTTACCAGCTTTTGGGCGTAGAGAGTCCCACATACCCGCGTGGGGAGACCCACTCCCCAGCGGGATGCCTCAGAGCATTTCCCGGCGTTAAAAAAAGGATTACTTCAAATCACTACTCGAATGACACTGACATCTACCTACACCTATGGAAATCTTAATCTACGCGTTTTAAGGCAATATAATAATATAGATACAAATAAATAAAATTGACGTGTCAGTATACGGCACTAATATAATAAAAGTTTGTTATTGTTTGCTTGTTTGTTGTGGCTAATCTCGTAAACCGCTAGAGGGATTTACGGGATTTTCTCTCGCAGATAGCTGATGTTATAAGGAGATTTATTCAAATAGAACACATTCAAATTATATCGTAACTACCGTGAAAGATTTGCTGTGCTTCGGAAAGAAGGGTTAGGTTAGGTACCTGCAGTGTAATTACTGGCAGGTGACGTGGGAATGACGCTGCCTGGTCTGGTCTCAGGTTTACTCGTTTATGTCCATGGGCGACGCAGACCACACCATCAATTAGCACATCTGCCAGTTTGCATATCCAACTTTTAAAAAAACGCGGGCGAAGCTGCGGGCAACACCTAGTCATAAAACATTACGAAACTTGTCTTATTCTTCGTTACATTTGTTCGGTAACGCAAAAGTGGAAAAAAAACCGGTGGGATATTATTAAGTAAGTAAGTGGTCGACGTCGCTCATGAACATAAACTAGTTGACCTGTAACTAGCCCAGGCAACTTACTTATATGTATTCTTCGATCTTATTCCTTTTTTGCAAATTTAAAAATCCATCTCCTTTCAAACGAATTAAAAAATAATTTTATATTTATGTAAATAGCCAACATTATTATTAATTTTACATTATTGTATGTAGGTATTGCATGTTCCTAATATTTTTTATGTTGTACGATATTATGTATATGCTGGTCAATTCAGGAACTCTCCCAGATACATAATTCATGATTCTTGGTGTATTTGCTCTTGTGAATCGTATCATTAATTACAGTGCTTATTAACTTGTCGCCAGACCCACGTAGAGAATGGAGTCCACGGTCTTATCTCAGAACCATTTAATAATATATAATATTATGTACACCCGAGAACAATGAATCCTATAAATCTCGGAAACCAAAAATGCTAGGTTAATGAAATAAATTGCGTTTAATAGACAATATAATAATACCCCTTAAATGAAGTAATAAAATTTATGACTCACTACATTTTATTTACTAAAATTACTTAAATTGGGAGAGGGTTTCGTTGTTTTAAGCATCTCCCTAGCTCGTCCCAAGCATGCTCTATCGGGTTGATATCAGGCCTGCGTGCTGGCCACTCCGTACGAGTAATTTTCATCTCTTGAAGGTTGATGATTCGGTTCGTTTTGGTTGATTCACAATACAACCTATATGAATTCGGTCATTGTAATGCATAAAAATAGCATCTTCACCATAGTGATCAGGAGACGGCCCCTGAGTGAGAATGGAGTTCACGGTCTTATCTTAGAACAATTGAATTTATTAATGTTATCTAATACCACCGATAGTTGATAAAACAACGCATACCTTAAAATGATTTTTTTTTTATATATATACCCTTTTACATTGAAATCCGTAATAATTTAACATATTTATAAAATCAAAATAATTACCATTATTATGTATACATTGCTGCCATCTAATAGGAAGGTCATTTATGCCTTTGCGATAGAACTCTGGTGATCTAGATTCGACAAACTGTGTGAAAGCATTTTGTCCTGCCTCCTGAGAAGAAAACTTTTTATCACGTAGAAAATTGTACAAATCACGAAAAAAATGGTAGTCCGTTGGAGCAAGGTCTGGCGAACACGGAGGGTGACGAATGGTTCCTAATTGCAGTTCCTGTAAAGTTAAAACGGTTTCTCGTGTTGTATGAGGTCTCACGTTATCATGGAGCAATAATGGTGAAGATCGATTCATGAGTACGGCACAGTAGACATCTGCCGTTATTGCTTGACCAGATCGGGGAAAGCTATAGTGAATAACACCATGCTGAGCCCACCAAACAGTTACCATTGCCGTTTTATTGGTAAGTTTTGCTTTAGGACACTGTTATGGCGTTTGAACTGGGGTCAGCCATTGCATTTTTCGCTTACGGTTTTAGTAAATAACCTACTTTTCATCACATGTCACAATTCGATCCAATATTCCTTCATTTCTGTATCGATTCAACAAGGCGACACAAGTTTATTAATCATGAGGCACCCATTTTTCATATTTTATTGATTTGATGCAAATGAGTCAATATTGTTGGTAAGGTAACAACTTTCAATTTATTGTTATTCACCTGTGTGAGCGGTCTTCCACGTGGTTCGTTCTTCAACTCATAGTTTCCATCGCGAAAGCTCTTAAACCCAAATCGCACTGTGCGTTTATTAGCAGTCCCCACTCCAAACGCAACATTGATATTGCGAGCTGTTTCTGCCGCGTTAGTTCCGTGTCGGAACTCGTATTCAAAACTAACTCGAAATTTCGAAGTATCCCTCTTTCTTGTCTAAGCTGAATTAAAGAAACAACTGAATATCGATAATCGACTGTTGCACATTTTTTAAAAAAAGAACTACATAGGCACTATGGGAAAAAAGTTTCACTCAAAAATCTCAAACCATGAAGGTTCTATGTCAATTAAAAGTACCTATTACAATAAAACGACAATTTCGTACTTTAACCCTTATTAAAGTGAGCGACAATGGTCTAGTCATGGGCTCGGCCTCTTGAGTGAGAGGTCCGGGTTCGATTCTGAATCCTGTTATGCCTTGAAATGGGTATTTCTATATTTCTCCGTACACCTGAACATGAGACCATCGCTTGCTCACCGCTGGTGAAGGAAACATCGTAAAACGTAAGCAAACCTGTATGCCTCACCAACCCGCATTGGGCCAGTGCATCGGTGAACTATGGCCCAACACCTGATTTCGGAGGAGACCCGTGCCCAGCAATGGGTCATATAAGGGTTGATATTATTATTTTATTATATTACTAGCTTTTGCCCGCGGCTTCGCTCGCGTTAATGTAGATTAAGAAATAGATAATGTCTGTTTGCTGGTCCTTGGTGACGGATAGAGCATTTCTAGGACATTGTTATATTAACGCTCTTCATTGGATTGGTTCAGTATCCAAAATCTGACGGATTTTAGCTTTATTGGAATTAATTCTGCGAGGTATTTTATCTTTTAGATAAATATACATATTATGTCCTATACCAAAGATGAATAAAGGAGCCCTACGACTAAGTGAAAAAAAAACCTAACCAGTCACAGGGACTGCCGATAGAAGTGAAACAAAACAATTAAATTCAAATACCTATAATAAAGGCTGTAAAAGATGGCCCCCACCATGGTTCAGGCCATGACGTGGCGGTGGGACTCAGTAGCCTAGGGTGGGCCCAGCACCTCGGGCGAAGCTAATTGAGCCGAGGGGGCTCTTTTTACCCCTCTTATAAGAAGAGGGGACAAAAGAGCTGGGGGCAAGAGTCGAGGACGGGAACCTCACCCCATTATACTTTCCCGACGGTGGGAGGGTGTGTGGTGCGGTGGTGGTAGTGGTTTTTCTGTGGTGCGGAACAACCCCTCTGTAGAGGTGGCGTCGGTCACCTGAGGGCTGACTAGCCGTCGAGTGCCCTGTTTGCTCATTAGATCCAGGGCACCTCACCAAAGGCGGCATTGGTGGCACTCGCTGGGTTTTAGTGGGTAGAGCTGCGTCCTCTTACCAGCTTTCGGGCGCAGTGAATCCCACATACCCGCCTGGGGAGACCCACTCCCCAGCGGGATGCCTCAGAGCATTTCCCGGCGTTAAGGAAAAAAAGAAGGCTGTAAAAGATTAATAACTATTTAATTAAGTAAACATAATAATACCTATACAATTTAAACGCCGCACAAAATGGCCGCATGACATAATTTAAAAGCAACACAATTTGCAAAACAAATATTGCATAATCTCTATATATAAAAGGCAAAGGTGATTGACTGATGTATCAACGCACCCCACCATGGTTCAGGACTTGACGTGGCGGTGGGGCTCAGTAGCCTAGGGTGAGCCCAGCACCTTGGGTAAAGCTAATTGAGCAGAGGGGGCTCTTTGTACCCTTCTTATAAGAAGAGGGGACAAAAGAGCAGGGGGCAAGGGGCGAGGATGGGAACCTCAACCCATTGCACTGTCCTGACGTTAGCAGGGGTTGTTGAGGGGTGGCGTCGGTCCCTTGCGGTACTGACTAGCCGTCGAGGTGCCCTGTTGACTTGACAGATCCGGGGCACCTCACCAAAGGCGGCACTAGTGGCACTCGCCGGGTTTTAGTGGGTAGAGCTGCGTCCACTTAACTATTTAGGACGCAGCGAGTCCCACATACCCGCCTGGAGAGACCCACTTCCTGGGCGGGATGCCTCAGAGCATTTCCCGGCGTAAAAGAAAAAAAATATGTATCAACGCACAGGACCCTTAATTAAGGCTATAAACTTGAAATTTTGTTGACATATTTGACATAATTAATATAAAAAACTTGACAGATTTGCATGAAATTTCGTATTAATTAAGTACTACAAAAATAATGAGTTGTTTAATTCAGTGGTTTCTATAATTCAATCCCTAAGAGGGTAAAATAGGGGATGAAAGTTTTAAATAAACGCCAAAATTAATTGACTAAATAATCAACGCACAGCCAACGCAAACTCCTAGGCTAGAAAATTGAAATTTCGCATACGTATTTCTGTTATGACGTAGGCATTCACTAAGGATTTTTTAAATATCGACCCCCAAGGGGTGAAATAGGGGATCAAAGTTTGTATAAAACTTTGTATTTCTTGGATATAGTTGCATGAAATTTCGTATTAATTAAGTACGGTAAAAATAATGAGTTACGTATTTCAGCGTTTTCTTAAATTTAACCCCTAAAATAAGGGATGAAAATTTTAAATAAACGCACAGGCCAAACCCTTAGGGCTAAAAATGTAAAATTTCGCTCACGTATTTCTCTTATGACGTAGACGTAGGCGTCCACTAATGAAGGATTTTTTTAAATTCAACCCCAAAAGGATTGAAATAGAGGGTCAAAGTTTGTATCAAACTTTTCGTAATCGTATGGATATAGTACGATAAAAATGATGAGTTACGTATTTCAGCGTTTTCTAAAATTTAACCTTTTTTATTTTTTTAAGAAAGATTTTTTTTAATTCAATCCCCAAAGTGGTGATAAAAATTTGAATGAACCTTTTTATTCCTTGGACATATTATATGAAATTTCATATGGATATAGTACGATAAAAATGAAGAGTTACGTATTTCAGCGTTTTCTTGCTGAAGAAGCAGCAGAGATGAAGGGTAGGTATGTTTTCTCAATTAGTATCGAAACAAAACCAAAAAAAAGGATTGTGTGGTTGGATTAAGGGTATATAAATCGCTTTATCTTGGAAAACTTGGCGGCCGACCGTCACGCCACATGCAACACACAGACGAAAAAGTTTGAGACGATGTAATAAAAGTTTCACTTTAAAAATGATAAAATGGATTCCTTACACTCGGTTCTCGACGAAATTAGATCCCAAAATGATGTAATAAGAACTCAGAACGCTGAATAAACGCATATCCGCCTTTGTTTTCTTTTAGCAGCTATGAGATTTATTATTTCTATACGGTAGAAGTGGCCTCTAGTCTTCCTTTTAATGACTGGTGTATTATTCCAAGGGCACCGCTGAATGTCCGAAATGAACTAAAACTAAAAATCATGAACAAGTTGATGAAGATCTAAAGGATCTTCATCAACTTGTTCATGATTTTTTGGCGGGACTTTTAGATTTATGGTTGACTCTAAGTCTTGTTTAAAGCTCTCCCAATCCGTTTTAGCGTTAACCAAGGTGGGGTTACTTGCTTTCTCTAATATGGTTTCACTTACAGTTAACAGTATTGGTGAATGGTTTGAACTCATGTCGTAGCCCTCTTGGATATGAAGGAAACTTGATGAAATATTTTTGTAAATAAAAAAGTCTATTAGGTCTGGAATTTTCTGAGTATCAGTAGGCCAATATGTTGGTTTCCCTGTAGATATTGTATCACAGTGCATCTCTCTTACGGCATTAAGTTAGGCGAATTAATAACTAAGTATAAAATAGTAGACAATTTAAGAAAAATAAAAAATAATAATAATAGTAATATCATTTATTTAGCAAATTATATTAAATAGAATGTTCAATTAAAAAATATAACATAATCAAAAACAAATACAAATAGACAATACAAAAAATAAAATGTAAATAATAAAGTCACTTATATAAAAAAGGTAACATTACATATATTTATTACCAATTAACAGTGATAGTGTCAGATGAGGTTGCTAATTGATGAGAGTCATTTTACGGATTTAAAATTTCGTTTAAGCACTTGCGGAAGGATGAGGGAGAGTTTATTCTAGATAGTGGAGAATTGGCACCAAGGTTTGTTCTTTTAGGTCGGCCTGACAGTGGCGTTACTGGTGTTCGCGGATAACGAGAAGGGACACGAATACCTATCATCTCAAGAATTTGGGGACAATCAATTTTATTATGAATAATTTTGTAGAGAAACAACGCATCAATAATTTGGAACCGTGTGGTAAAAGGATGGAAACCAGTTACGGTAAAATGTGAGAAATATTTGAGTCGGTCCGTATACGATGTAAGCTCCTTAGATTTACCCACTGAATAAGCCAAGTGCCACAGAAACCTCTTCTGAATTCGTTCTAATCTGAGAGTATGGGTTGCGTAGTGTGGTCTCCAAACCTGAATGCAATACTCCATAATGCTTCTTACTAAACTATTATAAAAATAACTTATAAAGGAGTATTTTTATTTTGGGATTGCGAAATTCTTTTCCATTTCTGATTGTGAAACCCATCATCCTAGATGCTCTAGTAACAACATGGTCTAGTTGCGGAATTAATGTTAGGGTTTTCTCGAAAATAACGCCCAAATCTTTTATTGTGTCGACGTTTTGTATTGTCTCATTTCCAACATGATAGTGATACTCAATAAGTTTGTGCTTTCGGGAAAAGCTAACAATATAACACTTTTTTAGATTAAGTATCATAAAGTTGTTTGTACACCACATACTCAAATTTAAAAGATCGTTCTGTAATAATATTGCGTCATCCTGTGATTGAATTATTCTTGCAAATTTTAGATCCAGCGTCCATCTTGAGATATGGCCTATTAATATGGGGAAACTCTGTAGACACTATAAGAGTATTCCGAATTCAAAAAAAGTATATAAGGTGTCTGTGTAATGCTAGCTATCGGGATAGTTGCAAGCCCTTGTTTGCACAACACAAAATATTGCCTCTTCCTAGCCTTTATATATTTGAAGTTTGCAAATTTGTTCACAATAACATAGATTCCTTTTTTACAAAAAAATCAGACTCGACCACTAGGAGTTGCAGAGATAAGTATAAGCTGATAATACCTCACCAGCGAATAAATTTATATAGTAAAAATGCTTATTGTATGGCCATTTCCATATACAATAAATTACCATTAAATTTAAAAAATCTTTGTGGGAAAAAGTTTCAAAATGACTTATTTAAATTACTTATGAGCAAATTGTACTATTCAATAAATGAATATTTACTTGATAATGAAATTAATTAGATAATATCTAACTGTAATATAAAATTGTATGATGATGATGATATTTAACTGTGTGACTTTGCATGTTATTATATTTTAATTTATTATTATTATTTAAAAAAAAATGACTTATCAAATATTGTTTGCACACTGACATGTAGAATATGAGAACCTGTGAAATATGAAAACCTATGTACACCATATTCTGGCAAATAAATAATTATTCTATTCTATTCTATCGTCTGCATACATGTAAGCTTTAGAGGATGAAAGACAATTAGTTATATAATTTATATAAAAATAAAATAGAACCGGCCCTAAATGTGAGCCCTGAGGGACACCGGATGTAGCAATAATTAAATAAAGTTATTTAATTCCTTTTCACCAACTCCACTTCAAATTGATTTACAGATTTCATGAATATTTCGAACTTGGTCCGTATACTGGGTACGGGCCCCTCCGCTGGCTCGCCCACTATTTTGTATTTCCTCAATATCGTCGATAAAGCTACCTTCATAGTCATTTGTCCATACTTGTAACCTGAAAAAGATAATAATTAACTGACTGCAAAAAACGAAGTCCATATACTTACTAGAAACTACCTTCTTGTTTCTCTGGATAATCTAGAAAATGGAGTCATGTGAGTTCACGTGACCAATCTCAAGTAAAAACTGGTTGATAGTTGAAATTATGTATTATTTCAGTCGACCATTAGATTGAGTGACTACGTGGTGCACTACAGCTGGGCTTTTAGAGGCTGCTGTCTTTTCTTGACTTATGTAAGACTAGTTTTCTGTTCCTCCAGGATACTTTTGATTAAATTAGTGGGTTCCAACTTCCAAGATAGTTCTAATGTATTCTGCGAGATTCCTGAGATCATATCAAGGGAGCATTTGGTGGTTGTCGCTGTCAATCCTGGCTACACAGGAGAAGCAGCGGTGGGAACGGTGCTTCTCCTGCGAATAGTGGAAGTGGTGGGCCTAGCTCAGAAAAAAAGTCATTCGTACTACTATCAAATAGACCAAACTTACCTATACAATTCCGAGGTCCGAAACTGAAGGGCATATAAGCATTGGGAGCGACCTTCTGGAAACGTTCCGGTAAGAATCTCTCAGGGTCAAAATGTTCCGCGTCGGGGCCCCAGTACTTCGGATTTCTATGAAGGCCAATGATGGACACAACTATTCCAGCACCAGCAGGAACTGTCACCCCGGAGGCTGGTGGTCAGAATTCAGAAATTTAACCTTTATTATACCAGTAAATAAAACGTGTAGTCGTAGTCGTAGCTCTGAATTTAATTTAAATATTGAAAATGGAATAATTAAGTCTGACGAGGAAGTTGCGACAGTATTTGAAAAATACTTTTCTGACATCCCGATTTCGACTACAAAAAATTTAATCTCATGTCCTGCAATTGCCGAATCATTGCTTAAAAACCAATGTCAAACAATGTGAAGCTAACTTTAAGTTTAAAGAGATAGGACCCAAAGATATTTTAAATGCATTTAACTTATTAAACAATAAAAATACCCCAGATTTATGGGGAATATCTGTAAAAGTCACTAAGCTCATAGTTGATGTAATTGCACCCCATCTAGCAACAATTTTTAATAAATGTATTGATAGTGGCGTTTTTCCTGACTTAATGAAACATAGTCGAGTCTTGCCTCTTTTTAAATCTGGCAGTACATCAGATGTTACAAGTTTTCGACCAATATCAATACTCCCCTCATTTAGTAAAATTTTTGAAAAAATTATGTTAAATCAGTTACTATATTACTTTGAAACCAATATGTTACTGCACAAAAAACAATTCGGATTTAGAAAGGGTCTCCCCACAACAGACGCTGGCGTTAACTTAATTGACCACATTTATGAGGCCTGGGAGGAGTCACGTGATGCTTTGGGAGTTTTCTGTGACTTATCCAAGGTGTTTGATTGTGTACAGCATGAGACCTTGATCAGGAAATTACGCCACTATGGGATAGACGGTACGGCACTGGATCTTTTGAATTCCTATCTTAAAAACAGGACTCAAAAGGTCGAGATAAATGGTAAAAGATCATCCGGGACTAAAATAGAGATGGCGTCCCACAGGGGTCCATTCTAGGTCCATTTCTTTTTCTAGTTTATGTCAACGATTTACCTTACCTAGTTAAAGATAGTAAAGAGGTAGTGTTGTTTGCTGATGATACTTCACTTATTTTTAAAATCAAACGACAAGAAACTAATTATGACGAGGTAAACAACACACTTTCGAGAATGGTACATTGGTTTAGCGTTAATAACTTGCTTTTAAATAGTAAAAAAACTAAATGCATAAAATTTTCCTTGCCCAATGTTAAGCAACTGCAAACCAATGTACTCTTAGACAGTGAAAACTTGGAATTGGTGGACTCCACAGTTTTCCTAGGAATAACTCTAGATCTTACGCTGCAGTTGGGTCCCCACATAACTAAATTGGCGAATAGACTCAGTTCAGCAGCATATGCAGTGAGAAAAATAAGACAGTTTACTGATGTAGATACAGCGGGAATAGTATATTTTAGCTACTTTCATAGCATTATGTCTTATGGCATACTTTTATGGGGAAATGCGGCCGACATAAAAAACATTTTTGTGCTGCAGAAGCGGGCTTCGAAACGGGTGTCGACACGTTGCGTCGGGTCACGTTTTAATAATGTTTTTCCGCCTTCAATGAGAAAGATGGGATAGGGTATTTTAATAAATCCTTATACTCACACAAAGTGACCTCTTTAAAGGCTTTGCGGGCGATAAGAGGCGCAGGCGGGTACAGCCGGAGACTCTCCTTGATGACCATATCTAGGTAATTCAGTTTAATGAGGTCGTCTTTCACCACAGGTCTGTCAGAATCACCGAACACGTCTTGTAACCTGAAAATATTTTTTTTTGTGGTGTTGAATAGATTACAGCAGCTGTTATCATCGTCATAGTCAATATTGCTATCATGATAATCATTGTAAGAAAAGTGATATTCATAGTAGGGATATACGTAATAGACACAGGTTAGATGTACCAGTGATTAAACTATCAAAAGTAAGCAATTCTTTAAAGGCAACTGTATACGCTTTTACAATAGATTCCAGAAAACGTTCAAAAGCTTTATTTTTTAAGTTTAAGTTAAACGTTCATAAGCTAAAAATTAAAAAATACAAAAAAGTTATTAAAGAGCGTTTGTGTGGAAAAGGATATTATACTTCGAGCTTAAACCGAAGACGATTATATAGTTTACAAGGCAGCACGCGAGAGGGTGCTGTCTGAGTCACACTTTTAGAGCCCTAAAAAGAGAAAAAACAACTCTTCCGTCTCTAACTAGTCCACCTCTATGGTCTCGGCTGCGCCGGCCGGCGCTCATTACGCGTTTTGTTGTCGAAGTCACACCGCTCTTACTTTAATTTAATTTAAATTCGCTTATTCTTCAAAAGCACAAAAATTATGGAGAATTTATTATATGTGGATTATTTTAAAAATGAAGTCATAATTCGTTTTTAAACCCCTACAATAATAATAATAATATCTATGGACGCTTTCACACCACGTCGATCTGGTCCCGTGGTAAATTCTCGAAGAACTTGTACTTTTATACTATACAATATATTTAAGATTTTTATTATATAATACACATATTTAATATACATCCATGACCCAGGAACACAGAAAATATTTTCTGTTCCCTGGCGGGATTCGAACCCACAACCTCCGGCTTGAGCGCCAACGCACTTACCACTGAGCCACAGAGGTCGTCACAATAACATTTTTTTATTTAATTGTTGCCGCAAAGGCCCTGGAGCCATGCCAAAATTATTAAAGAAAATAAGGACGCCGGTCGCCATCTTGCCGTTGTTAGTGTGCTCCGTCGTGAGGACCTAAAGGAAATATAAGTGTGACTCGGGAAATGTGCGCTACCATTTTGCAAACACTGCAAAATGCAAGTAAAGTGACCAAGCGAGTTCATTTGGCTACGGGGATAATAAAAACACGTTAACACATATCCGACGCGCACTCGGACAGAAATGCAGAGATGAGCGGAATTGAGGGGCTAGATTCTGATTGTTTTTTTTTACTTAATCTCTGTAAATAAATTTAATTAAAAGCTTAGAATAATCACACTATAGAAACCTATTCCGCGCGGCCATTTTGAAGCAACTCACATGGAGCCATTATGGCCCCAAGCGCCGGCCGGGAAGTTCCATAGTATTCTATGTCGATCCGCGCCAAACGTGTCTCCGTAAAATAAATAATTATGACGATTTGTGCAATTAAATTGTATGACAACACGTCTGAAAAACAAAATAAGTGGAATAACATCACTTTTCACAGGAAATCTTTTACTATTTCGTAGTATTTTGTAATTAATTAGGTTTAAATAAAATCATTTTTTTTTCAATGCTCAGTGTGGCCCGATTGTGAAAATATTTTTACTGACTATTTCCCCCACTGATTAATTTTAAAACAGTTGCTACTGATATTTACGTAGGTACGTGACACGTTCTCTAATTAATGTGTTTGAGTAATTTAACGATATCATATACAAACAGTGAAAGAATAACAAACATTCAGACATCCATACATACAAACTTTCGCGTTTATATTACAACAAGTTCAAGTTTAAATAGTTATACAAAAACATTACATTACTACTCTGTTTCATGTCAATAAAAAAAATATAAAAAATGTATATTTTACTGATAACTATTATTATTTTCTTTTATTCGTTTCATATTAAAATAAACATTCTTGTAATATAACAACTTTAAATAATAATATAGCTAGTGTTAAGGAACGCCTAACGATATAAAATAGCAACAGTAACTTATTCATAGGTCTGAAGTTAGGTGTGAAGCTAGTTAATTATTAGTATAAATCCCGCCATTTTGTTACCCCTCTCCCTTTTTTTGTATTCATTCGACATTCGCCCAGGAAAACCATAAAGATAATTAAATATTGTAAAAGTACAGTTTTGATTTTATTCAAAATTGCAAATCGTCCCTGTGTTTTCCTATTTGCCTATCCATATATCCTAAACAAACTAATCCTATATTCATCAAATTTTACAAAATAGCATTCTACTTCTATTCTGCTTTATATATATGTGCTTTATTGGATTCAGGCAGTCAGTCATCCTTTATTACAAAATCGCTTCAACAAAAACTTTCACTTAAGTCGAAACCTATTTCTATGAACTTCATTGGTATTGGTCACTCAGACAATAAAATCAGTGAAAGCTGTGTGATACAATTAAAGTCTATTCACAATAATTATATGATTAATTTAAATTGTCTTGTGCTTTATAGGCTTACTGGGTATGTGCCTAAGTCACCTATAAATTTACAACAAATAAACATACCATCACACTTGCAATTAGCTGACCCAGATTTCAATCAGCCTGCTCCTGTTGATGTACTAATAGGACCCGATCTATTTTGGCAATTCATGAGAAACGATCGTCTTTCTTTGGGCGCAAACAAGCCTGTACTGCAGAATTCTACTTTTGGTTGGCTGATTGGTGGGACGATTGGTGGGACAATTGGTGGGCCGATTGGTGGACCTATTTCTTATCAAACTCAACAAGTGCTCTGCAGTCATTCAGTTAGTGATAATAGCTTCTCGAACAATAATAAAGTCAACAAGTCACTAGCAAAATTTTGGGAGTTAGAAGAACTTCCACAGAAAACGATTTTAAGTGAAACAGAAACAGCTAGTATGGCATGGTTATGTAAAGTTGTTATAAATTAATACATAAATCGATATGCCCACGCATAGCTATTTATGTATTAATAATTATTATTGCTATAACAAATTGTTATCAGCGGACGAATCATTTCCCGTTTTCGGGAAAACTTCACCACCACTGGCAACATTGTGAATCGATTTAGTGCTTCATTTTTGACAGCGCGCTTGTATGAAGACAGACCTTCTATAGTGTAATTATTCTGAGATTAAAAGAAATTTTTTTTGTCCACCCTACCTAACTGGTTTGAATTGACAGCTATGACGTCACAATATGGCGCTAAGTCCGTCCTATTCTTATTTGAAACGCATAGTATTTGGTTTGCTTATACCTGTTCGCACTAAATACCATAATACATATTATATGTGCCACGATTAAATAACAGTGTATACCTGATTTTATTTTTGCACTCCTCGCATAAAATAGCGGGTAGATGAATAACAGCGTATTTAGTCTGATAATATCTGTTCACACAAAATATCTTATATGTGGGCACATATAAGATATTACACTTTATACATTCGTATTATTAGGATTAAAAACAGCGTATTTGGTTTGTTAATACGTATTTGCACGAAATATATACGTACCACACTATATTATATTCATATTATTACGATTAAAATCAGCGTATTTGGTTTGTTACTACCTGTTTGCACAAAATATCATATACCTATGTGCTATATTATACTATACATTCGTATCTTACGATGAATAACAGCGTATTTGAATTTACGATACCTGTTCGCACAAGTTTCATATAAAAGTGTGCTGATATAAACTATATTATATCTCCACGTCTAATCGTGTCGATACAGTTCCTTACAGTCTATTTTTATAGAATTTATTATAAATCTAAAATCAATACTTATATAATATCATTTTGGTCGATAAATTATATTGGTTTGAATCCGGCAAAGAACCTGTAATCCCTCTTTGGTCACAAATCTTTATGGGCGTTGGCCGTTGGTAATCACTTACTATCAGTTGGGTCACCGGTCCCATAGCAAAAATTACAACAATTTTTTTAATGCTACCTACATTTTAAGAAAATTATTTCCCCACAAATGAATTTGTGAGGATATGAGCGTGGGTCAGTATGTTGAAACTATTAGCGAGGATCCCGATTTGGATTCTGGTATTTTAGAATTTGTTTTTATTAAAATTACACAATTGTAATTATATTACATGGATATAGCTCTTTAAAGGCAAAACATATCTTAACTAATGGTACATACTTAAAGACAAAGAGTATATAAACACTACGTTATACTTAAAGATAAAAGGTCAGTATCATTAAATCTGTATTTAATTCCAGAAATATATAAAATTATAAAGGCTCCAAGATTGAATTTGGAAATAATCGACTTTTAATGGAATTTAATTGAAAAAAGGATAATTTTAACGAAAATAAGCAAAATCGATTATTATCAAGCGGTATCTGTGGGCCAGACCTTAAATATACCTATAATTAGAGCATCGTCCCGAAAAATAATTAAGTTTATAAGTGATGCCCGGGCGGATTCTTTGCAAGTACCTTTATAAAGAAACCATGGCTCAAAGATATTCCATTATATCAATGTTAAGCAAACAAATTCAAGGCATGATAAAAAAATACAAAATTTGGTAATTTATCTTCGGGTATGACTTAGCCGATCACATGAAATCATTAAAGGCAATTGCCAAATTTGGTTAATAGATTTGGAAATACCAGAGCTCTTCTATGCCAGCTGAATATTGATTTTCTAAAGAACAAACGGATATGATTAATAATTTTTGCTAGAGGTCCTTATCATTTTAAATGTATTAGTTGGCTTGAGAATTTTATGAAGATTTTTTTTTGCACACCATGCAAATTAAATTAATACCTTATAGGAAATATGGCAAAATCAAAATAATGCGTTGCGGTGATTTCGACCGTTCGGGCGCTCCGTGACGCCACGTCTCGCGTCCTAGCAAGGGGTTCCGTGATCAATGTATGGTGGAATTTTGTATCCCAAATATGCCTACAGATAAGTACGCGATAGCATAAAATATGTCGATATGTTAAAGATAACATACTAATATATCCATTTTAATGCTTTAAAAATGCCAATTATAAAGCTGTAATCTAAAAGCTCTAACTACACAAATAGGGGATCCTTATCTCATTACATAATATAAAACGAAGCCTGCGGCCGCGTGTGTCTGTACGCGATAAACTCAAAAAAATATTGAATTTTCAGGCTGTTTTCAACATGGTTATAACTCATAGTTATTTACTAAGAATTTATGTAAATTGGTAAATAATGATATTTAAGGAACATTAGTAGTGTAAGAATCGGAAAATTTTAAGCCGCTTGGGAGCTTACATTTAAAACGCTGCCTTATTCCTTTAGAGAAACAACAAAATAAAGTAAAATAATGATCATCATCAGTCCGGATACGACCGTAAATATAAGTTAACGCGGGCGAAGCTGCGGGCAACAGCTGGTATTACATACTTCTGATATATCTTCCGCAAAATAGCTTTGTTGTTCGTAGAGAGCAGTTGCATAGCTTGTTTGTTTGTTATAGCTTTTTAACCGACTTCAAAAAAAGAGGAGGTCCTCAATTGGTCTGTATTTTTTTTTGTATGTATGTGACACGATTACTCCCCCGTTAGTGCATGGATTGCGATGGTTATTTTTTTTGTTTGAAAGCTGGTGTTTCCAATTTGGTCCCATATAAATTTTATTAAGATCTGACAAGCCGTTTTTTAGTTATTCCCAATAATGCCTATTTGGTTGATTTCTTTTACCTCGATGATATTATGATCTTTATATTACTTGTCGATGTAACAATTGTATAGGATGCTTTGGTAGCACACCATAGTATGTCGCGGTCATCGTAATCATCATCATCATCATCATCATCACCATCATCATCATCACCATCATCATCATCCTTTATCCGTCCACTGCTGAACATAAGCCTCCTTCAATGAACGCCAAGACGACGAATTTCGAAATCACTAAAAATTAAGAAATAAATTCATTTTACAAAAAATTCAAACCGACTACAAAAATACTAAACTAAAAAGTAATAAAATAACTGTGTTTCTTTCATTTTTGTGCTTACAACTTATAATCAACTTAATCTTCTACTAATATATGTACAAACTTTGCGTTTACCACGTCATTATAGTTACTTTTGGAGTCGGTGTCGTATTTGTTGCTGTACCCTACCTACCTACCTCCCTACCTTGGCTGACACTGACTCCAAAAGTAACTATAATGACGTGGTAAGCGCAAAGTTTGTAAATTAGTAGAAGAATAAGTTGATTATAAGTTGTAATCACAAAAATTAAGGAAACACAGTTATTTTATTACTTTTTAGTTTAGTATTTTTGAAGTCGGTTTTAATTTTTTGTATTTATTTATTTATTTAGACACAATAATAACATCATTACAGCATAATTATTGTTTGTTTATCTTTGTTCTACGAGGTCCGTCGTATTCACTTTTTGGCTATCTTTTAGTCATTAATAGGGCTGATACTGCGGTAGGTAACTACGCCTCTGGAGATGTAGCTAAAACAAGCTATACCACTGCTCTGTACAAATAGCAAAGCCATTTTGAGTACGATATAGTTCATGGACAACATTGAACATTTACCATCAGGATTCAAGCCTGTCCAACAAAAGAGAACCACAACTCACTCCTCATACACCTTGTCCTGCACCGCCGGGTACTGAGCCAGCAGCATCAGGGTGTAGCCCATGGAGAGGCTGGTGAGGTCAGTGCCCAAGATCAGCACCAGCACTTCTTCCCGGATGTTTTCGTCACTTAGTTTCGACGTAAGTAGGGCATCGAAAAGGCACTCTTTGTAGATTGGTACTGCAATAATATGAAATTGTAATTTGAGTTTTCTTGTTATTTATGTATTAAAGTTCGTTTCAACATTTTCCGACTACTGCTGGATTTAGGCTACTTTTAGGAATAAATGGACGCTGTCTATATTTCTATACAAATATAATATAGCTGAATAGTTTAGTTAGAAAATAAATCTTTATGTATCTTTTTTAAAATTGCAGGTTGAGTTGAGTATAGTTTTAATATCTCAATAGTTACCTGTGCCTTCCTTTAATTCTTTATATTTCTTTAACTCATTCCTTCTCATTGTTATGATCTAAAAAGAGATACATAATTAATTTACATGATAGCTTAATTCGTGATCGGTATCAGATAGATCATAATTGCTACATATATAAAGATAAAAGATTTTTTTTAACTCTGCAGACCAGGTCCGCACCTTTGTTTGATTGGTTTTGATGATGATTGATTGTTACTTCTGTTGCTCCGCAAAATTGGAGTTCTTTAGGAGGTTAGTTAATAATGAGTGATTGATTAGCTTAAGAGGAGCCGCTGGGGTGGAAGAGGGAGAGACGATGTTTCCACCGGTTCAAACCCTTTTTTTTCCTTTAACGCCGGGAAATGCTCTGAGGCATCCCGCGGGGGAGTGGGTCTCCCCACGCGGGTATGTGGGACTCGCTGCGCCCGACAGCTGGTAAGTGGACGCAGCTCTACCCACTAAAACCCGGCGAGTGCCACTAATGCCGCCTTTGGTGAGGTGCCCCGGATCTAGTAAACAAACAGGGCACCTCGACGGCTAGTCAGTCCGGCAAGGGTCCGATGCCACCTCCACAGAGAGGTTGTCCCGCACCACAGAACAACCCCTCCCAACGTTGGGACAGTACAATGGGGTTAGGTTCCCATCCTCACCCCTTGCCCCCTGCTCTTATGTCCCCACTTCTTATAAGAGGGTTACAAAGAGCCCCCTTTGCCCAATTAGCTTCGCCCAAGGTGCAGCGGCTCACCCTAGGTTACTGAGCCCCTCCGCCACGACAAGGCCTGAACGATGGTGGGGACCGGTTCAAACCCTAGCCCGTCCCTATACTTGACACTTATAGATGGTAAAGTATTTGCACGATGTTTAGTGGTCACGCGCGCTTAAGTTGGTGGTTAGGGGCTTCTCTTATTTTGTCACCGTTATTATATTAGTTCCTGTCGCGGGGATGGATCCTAGAATCGGCGCCCCGCGCTCATAGTATGTTAGTTGTGTCACGGGGTGTGGATCCTAGTGATTCACTCCCCGCGCTCATAGTATGTTAGTTGTGTCACGGGGTGTGGATCCTAGTGATTCACTCCCCGCGCACATAGTATGTTAGTTGTGTCACGGGGTGTGGACTGTGGATCCTAGTGATTCACTCCCCGCGCTCATGGTATGTTAGTTGTGTCACGGGGTGTGGACTGTGGATCCTAGTGATTCATACCCCGCGCTCATAGTTGGTCAGAGAGTTAGTGAGGTAGTTTATTTCTTGATAGATAGTTCGGTTTGGCTGCGCTAGATGGTGTGGCGCGCTCCATTGTCCTCAAGTCCTGGTCAGTTGTTTGGCTCGGCTGCGCTGGGTGCTTTGGTGCGCCCCATTGTCCTCAGTTTCTGGTCAAATTTTTTTTTTTATAATCGCAAGGTATCTGTTCTTGATTGCCATTTTTAAGTTGTAGTTGTTTATTTCTTGGTCAGGGATTGCTGCGACTTTTATCAGCATGCCCAATGCGTCATCGCTGTCACAGGTGTAGTATGTGACATTTTTGGTGACGCGAGAGGGCTACAACTGCCTAAGACGCGCTGTCGTGTAGTTTTATCCTTGATTTAGTCTTAATTATTAACACCGTTTCGTAGCAGAGTCCCTGTGCCTCATGGATGGTCAGGACTTTGGACTCTTCTTGGGTGTATGTCGAGAAAAGCGTTTTGGGTTTGTCTTTCTTGTTATTGGCCTCCAGTGTGGATTGGATGTTTAGTGATTTGATTACCTGACTGGAGGAATATATGTCCTTGTGGATGTCTTTAAGGGCATATGCTACGTCTTGTGGGCAACGGTGGGTACATAGTAAGTCCTCTGTTATTGGTGTTAGTACGTCGGGACGATGGTAATGGATCGGGAATAAATTTTCGCGCTCGATATATGGTAGTTGATTAATATCTCTTATTAGGAGCAGTTCTCTGGCTTTAATAATCTTAAGTATCATTACAATGGAGCCGAAGTGATTCATGAGTGCTTCATCCACGATGAGCCGCTCGCACTCGATTTTTTCGAATCCCCTCGCCCCATTGGCGAGTACTGAGGCCAGTGTGCGGACCCTGGTCTTTGCGTCCGCTCCTGCGCGGTTTGCGATCCATTCCCTTAATTCCTTCCTCGTCTCTACGGTCGCAGTCACGACGACGCCCTTAGTTTTGTCAAAATTGGCTGTAATCCAGGTGGTCTTCCCGCATCCTGGCACCCCGTTGACTCGTTTTGTGTTCGGCAGTTCCCATGTATCAGGAGGATCATCATACCAGATCTCCGTGCCTTTGGTGGTTACTACAATCGCTTGCCGGTGCCTTGAATATTGGAACGCCTTACCTCTTAGTTTGTACTTCGTCTAGGGGAACGATGCCCGCTGTGGTGTTGTATGCGGGCATCGTTTATCAGTTTCCCCTTTATCGTTTTCCTGGTCAAGTTATTGTATATCGTTGCCTCTGCCTCCTCCAATCTTATGTTTAGCAGGCCCTAGTTTTGGCGTTGGTAGGCCTCTAGTATTCGTTTGCATTATCTGATCTTGACGATTTTGGTGGCAGATGTTAGAGCCACGTATTCCGTGAAGGCGTTGACAAGATGGTCCTCTAACCTGACTTCTTTCTTTAGAAGAGGTTCCAGGACCATACCCATTTGTGCTTTAGTCTTCGTCTCACTTCGTTGTTGTTGTTTTGTTGTTACTTTTTTCCTCACAATTTTTTCTATGGCAGCCGCTTGGACCTCTGGATAACCTTGGGGGATGAACGCCGTTGATATTGGTATAAAAGTATTTTACCCCCAAATACTCAAACGAATCTCAAATGTAAGTCGTACTTAAACTCATGCTACAACGTGTCAGATTCAAAGAAAAAAAGAGGGACAACACGAGTTTAAGTACATCTTAAATTTGAGATTCGTTTGAGTATTCGGGCGTTAGTAGATTCCTATTATATATTGAATATTTTTTTGATTATACAAAAAACCATTGACATATTACGTTCTGACTTGCATTAATGTGGTATATAGAGTTTTTTTTTTAATTTTGAAGTCGGTTTTAATTTTTGTTTAAAAAAAAATATTTTTTAATTTTTAGTGATTGCAAAATTTGAGAACTGATTTTATTTGTCTGAAATATGGGTAGAACTATTAAACACGTTGCTCAGATTAGATAGCGCTGTATTAATGAGATGAACGTAGAAAGGGTTTTTTTATTACATAACAAATTAAAAAACCGAAATGGATTTGTGTAAAACTTTATATACATGTAATTGAAAGCAATCACGGCAGATTTGCAGCTATTCATTAAATAATTCAGTTATATATAGGTATAGAACATCACCATCACCAATATATAGGTATAATAATAGTTTTATATGTATTACTTGTTAGTGGAAACTTAACTGATTATAATTGTTTGTTTCCCAAATATAAATAAATAAATAGAATGGATATTATGATGACCTTGAAATACTATGATGCGCTTCCAAGGCACAGTTGTTTTTTGTTTATTTAACAATGACAAGTAAAATTAAATTAATTAAACAAAATTACATGATTTTGGTATATTATTTAGCCGTATGAACTAAGCCCAATAAAAGCTGTAAATCGTCAGGGATTCCCCTCGACTGTGTAAGGTCTCCATCATCACACCTGTAATGGCGCTTGTAACCCATATGGGTGCAAAGTTCTCATCAATTTAAATTAATTAAGTCCAAACACAAGGTAGCTACTGTAAACTGTTGAGTTCCCTTAACTGTCATTTGTCTTCATCATCAGACCCTTATTGACAGTCACAACCCATCTAGGTGTAAAGTTCTCATCATTACAAATTAATCAAGCCCAAACACAAGGTTACTGATGTAAATCGTCGAGGAGTTCCCTCGACTGTCTTTCGGCTCCAGCATCAGATCGACTCTAGACCTTCATTAAATTGTATTCCTTCAAATCACTTTATAAAAAAAATATCAAACGCACTAGTCGCCCCTATGTTTTTCGAAAGTTCCCCTCGATTTCTCTGGGATGCCATCATCAGATCCTGGTTTCCTTATCGTGGGACCATTTGGGAAGTATACCCTTAAGAACAAAAAAATATTTTTTCAAATCGGTCTAGCCATCTTCGAGTAATCAGGTAACATATATAAAAAAAAAAAACCGACGAATTGATAACCTTCTCTTTTTGAAGTCGGTTAAAAATTGGAAACCGCCATTCCTTATCCTGCCATAAACAAAATGAATCATTCAGAAATATTCACCTAACATTAACTTTCAGGAATTAATCGAAAAATTAATGGGATAGCGGCCTGATAAATTATAATAAGCATGAACGCGCACGTCATGGTACAGGGTACCATGACGTGCGCGTTCATGCTTGTCTCGGAGGTCTATAAATATCAATGGGAAATTCCGAGCTTTCGGAATCGGAGTTGAACCTCCATAATATCCCTAGTAAAACTAATTGATTGAACATCGAAGATTTTTACGTTTAGCTAGTTAATATCAGTGCTATTGTTACCTGGTCTGCGTTGTGGTACAAAGTCTTGACGCATCGCTGTACATCAGCGTACTGCGGCGACCACTTGTACATGAAGTCGGGATGGTACCACAGGCTTCTCATCCTGTCGTTCACCAGCCTCAGACTCTCGTTGAAAGAGTTCAGAAAGTCTTTCGTACAGAACCCGTCGTTCACGCCCATTCCTGTTTCTGTTATAAATAAGAAGTTAATTATTTCTTTGTTAACTTAGGCTGATATAACCTGCCGAGAGTAATGGAGTTAATAATTGTTAAGGATTTTCTTGAATACAGTGTTTAATTTTGTTCCTCTGTATTTATGAATGAGGAATAATGTATATATGTATATCTGGGTCTCTGTGTGTGTGTGTCCATATGTGTCACAATATGTATCAATACATGTTTTCTATGTCTTTTCTCTACTAACGTCGCGTCGTCGTCTTGGTAATGTGTGTCTAAATAAATAAATTTAAAAAATACGGCTCTTTGAAAATTGTCCTTAGCTTACTATACTTGGGATTCGTGACTAAAGATCTGTCCCTCTTGTGCAATGACAAAGCTAAAAGTACGGATGTCAATTCTAAATAATTATAACACTATAAATTTTTATTGAAGTGATTTTAATCCTTTTTTGTTTATAGTTATTTTTACATATTTTTTTGTTTTGTTTAACTAATTGATACGTTATCGTTTGCATTGAGCATATTTTGTGTAAGCTCACTAATGGTAGCATTGGTTTTCCAAAAGTTCAAACGGGGAACGTTGCTCGACTTTGTAAAATGAATATAACAAACATCCCCACCATGGTTCAAGCCGTGTCGTGGCGGTTGGGCTCAGTAACCTCAGGGAACCCAGCACCTTGGGCGAAGCCAATTAAACCCCGTTGCACTGTCCCGACGTTGGGAGGGATTGTTCTTCCGTGGTGCGGGACAACCCCTCTATGGTGGGTCAGCCCCTCGGGGGGCTGACCTGCCGTCAAGGTGCCCTGTTGCTCAACATATCCGGGGCACCTCACTAAAAGGGCCACCAAAAGGAGTAGCACTCGCCGGTTTTAATGGGTAACGCTGCGTCCACCTTACCATCTTTCGGGCGCAACGAGTCCCACATAGTACATACCCACCTAGAGATTCCCCCCTCCCCCGCGGGATGCCTAAGTACATTTCCCGGCGCGAAAGAAAAAGAAGTAGGTCTAACAATCATAATTACTAATCGAAGAACAAAACCTCTCAATCAAATATATTAAAGGAGTACCTCAAATAATTACTACTTCTCCAAAAAACTGAGTACTATGACAAATCACCACCAAAACACAAAACAAACAACCTATCAAGCTTTAAATAATTACGATGGTCTGAAAATTACTAGTAATTCTTTAATTTTTTTCTATGCAAACGCTCGGAGTATTGTAAAATCCGGTAAGTTCGATGAACTATCGTGTATTATCGGGTCTCTAAAATCAATACACATCATAATATTAGTGGAAACATGGTTAAAGTCAAGTGAAGAAGCCAAACGGTTTCAGATTCCAGGCTATACACATTATTACCAACTAAGACAGAATGCTATTGGAGGAGGAGTATCGATTTTCGTAACAAATCACCTCAAACATAGATTTAATGAAGAACTACTCCGGGATGATAACCAATACCTCTGGATACACGTGAGTAAATACTCTTTAGACATTGGAGCAGTATACAGACCGGGTCGCACTCACGTAAGAGGTTTTCTAGAGGAATTATCACCTCAAATCAATAAGAGAAAGAGAGCTGTCATCATTGGTGACTTTAATCTTAACCTACTCGAAGCGAATTCAACTACTGATGAATATCAGTACACACTTCAGGAAAACGGATACTTAATCATAAATAAAATAACACCTAAATATTGTACAAGAGAAACATCGCAGAAAAAATCACTCTTAGATCATGTACTCACAAATTTAACAGAAAATCAATTTCACTTAGCCACAGTGGAATCATCAATATCAGATCATAAACAGATGGTTTTTGAACTGCATAAATATAAACCACCTATAAAGCATAAATTAACATATGAGTCTATAAATTACGAAAAACTTGTAAGTGTCGCAGAGGATATTATGACAACGCCAAGTAACAATGACTTTCAACTTTTTCAAGAAAATCTAATGAAA
Organism: Helleia helle; assembly: GCA_963853865.1. Classification (NCBI taxonomy): domain Eukaryota; kingdom Metazoa; phylum Arthropoda; class Insecta; order Lepidoptera; family Lycaenidae; genus Helleia; species Helleia helle. Next base: position 869,550 of record OY971425.1, on the reverse strand, counting down.
ACAATCAAGTTGAGCAAAATAAAGAAAGTTAAAATATCAAACCCTCCCAAACAAGACTGGATTAATGCAGATATAATAAAGAAAATAGACTTAAAAAATAAACTATACCAACAACATAAGTTACACCCTGAGAACTATAGCATAAAAGAAGATTTTTTAAAGCAAAAGAAGATTGTTTCTAAAGAAATACGTCAAATGAAAAGTACTTACTACCAGAGACAATTTTTCGCTTGCAAAAATAAGCCAAAGAAAATGTGGAGCTTAATAAATAATCTGACGCACAATAAAATCAAAGAAATTTCCTTACCAACTAAACTTATAAAAGACAATATTATAATTACAGACAGAAAAGAGATATGCCAATACTTTAATGAATTCTTCTCTACAATTGGTTCAACGCTAGCTCAAACTATTTTAACTGAACATAACAGAGATATATCTTCCATAACAGCTGAAGCTCAGAATAATCAGACAAGACATAGCCTTGAAACTTTAAATCCAGTAACAGCAGACGAAATTTTGAAAATAATTGACAGTTTAGATTTGAATAGTAGCACAGGTATTGATAATATAAACACAAAATCAATTAAATGCATTAAACATATAATAGTGGACGAACTAGCAAATTGCATAAATAAATGTTTTGAACTAGGTGCATTTCCAGCCAATTTAAAAATTGCCAAAGTAACACCAATATATAAATCAGGAGTTAGATCCGATCCCAATAATTACCGCCCAATATCTGTCCTTCCTGTCATGTCGAAAATTTTTGAAAAAGCAATCTATTCCCGCCTTGAAACATATATTAACTCAATGAACTTATTATATTGCAAACAATATGGATTTAGACCTAAATCTAATACCCTAGCTGCTAGTGTTGACCTAGTAACAAAAATAAAAAATAACATAGACAATAAAAATATCTCCCTTGGCATATTCATTGATCTTAGGAAGGCGTTCGACACTGTTAGGCATAAAATTCTCCTTATAAAACTTAGGAATATTGGGATTACAGGAAAAGCGCACAAACTACTTGAATCATATATTACAGATCGTTTTCAAATAGTCAAAACTGCTGAGTTTCATAGTTCTAGTGCACCCATAACATACGGAATCCCACAAGGATCAATACTAGGACCCTTGCTTTTTCTCATCTATATAAATGACATCAGTAATCTAGAACTTAAGGGAGAAATATCGTTGTATGCAGATGACACTAGCCTCTTTTATTTTGGTAAAAAAAATGGATTCTATTATCCAGGATGCCCAAGGTGATCTCAATCAGATAAATCGCTGGTTTAAATGCAATCTGTTAACACTTAATATAGATAAAACACACTATGTTGTGTTTTCAGCTAAAAATAAAAATGTAACGAGTAGTACTCCCCTTACAATAGATAACGTTTTAATAAACAAATCAGCTAGTGAAAAGTTCTTAGGTCTCATTCTGGATAGTCACTTAACCTGGAAGCTTCATATTATGATGATTAAATCTAAACTGACATCTCCAACCGGTGCCCTCCGCGGCATAGTAAATTGCTTGCCATTGAATGTCCGATATACCATATATAATTCACTAGTGAAGCCACACATTGATTATCTGATCGAGGTGTGGGGCTCAGCGGCAAAAACCAATCTTATATTACTACAAACATCCCAGAATAAACTAATTAAAACTCTCTTTAATTATGATTACCTGATGTCAACAAAAAAGTTATATAGTGAAACTAAAATATTGAGTCTGGACAAAACATACATTTACTACACATGCATTCTAATACGTAAAATACTATCAAAGCACATACATACTAATATTTCTTTTGAAATGAAACATCAAAACCCCCAACTAAGGCGATTACGAAATGCAAACAAAATAACTTTACTGACACCACGGACAAACTACGGGAAAAGGAATATCACTTTTGAAAGCGCACAAATATTTAACTCATTACCTGATTATATTAAATCAACAGAAAATCTATATAGATTTAAGAAGTTACTTAAAATTTATTTATGTAACGAATAATAAATATTACACAGAAAATAATATAAAACTATATAGTAAAACAAAATAGGAGAAAAAGGTATATGTATATTGATGTGTGCATATATATGTGTGGTATGTATATATGTATATACGCGTGACAGTTGGTGTCTGTGTAAATATGACATGGTAATAGTGAAATCTAATAGATCATGGAAATGATTGGAGCATATTTACATATTACTTCAAATAATAAGTATGTGTGTGTATTGTGTATGTATGATATATTTGCATATAATATGTATCTACAGGCATATAATATAATAAATATTAAAATATTAAATAATAAAAATAAACTATTAAATAAAGTCTTCTCATCTAAAAATAAATATACATATTTTGATAAAACATCATATAAAATCACAGTAATATTCTTCACATTAAATAAAACGAGGTAACGTTTCATTTTCTAGCTTATAAATCTAGTAAATACAATTTTAATAAATAAATATAAAAATTATTTTAATATTGCTACCACTTCTAGGAACGGCAGATCTGTGTAAAGTTATAGTTTCTTTGTTCACGAGTCGACCGATGCAATGCTTGTTTGTTTTGATAAAAAATATTTTAAGATTACCCACTATTTAATAGTTGTAATTGTTAGTTATTGCTAGTATAATATTTGTGTATTGTTAAGGTGTAAGTAGCATGTTCGCATATATGTTATTATGTTAGGATTAAATGCTATGTAAATTTCTCATTTTAAGTGAATTTTGTAATTCTTTATGAGAATAAATTTCTTTAAACCGAAGTTACTAGCTGACCTTTGCGAATATTTTGCACATTTTTTTAATGTAATAAACCTATTTTTCGTCAATAGCCTTTACATAATTTCGTCGATAAATCATTAATTTTAAAGAAAAAGAAAATATATCAAATTTGTATTCAACAAAACTTTTAGTAAAATGGGTTTACTTGTTCACTTTGCCGCGCAAGTAATATGTCATAGATAAAATAAAACAATAATGACATTTGTTTTTTTTTTAATTTCGTTGGAAAGAATATTATACAACAGTAAAATACGTACAGCCAACCTATAAAAAAAAACTAATAGAAATGTGAACATTCGGTTTAAAAGATTGGTATCAAAATTGAAACTCTAGGTTATTAAGGGTTAAAAGAGTTAAAGAAGTTACATCGGTGATCGGCTGCCGCCAAAACATAGCTTCGATTAATAATAAATATTATTCACGTACTTATGATGGTCTCGAAGGCGTACTCGTTGAGGTACCTCTCCAGGGGAACGGGCCCGGTCCCGGCGAGCGCCTCCAGCTGGTCTACCAGCCTGATGCTCTTGCTCCAGAACACGTCCACGAAGTTGTTTAGGGTCCTCGCACTAAACGCTGGCAGCATCACCTGGCGATGGGCCTTTGCGATGGAAGCTGTAAGTATATTACATGACTTAGATAGATAGAAGGCAGAACCTGGTGGTAAGTGGTGAACGACGGCTATGAACAAGTTATATAATTTTTTTTAATAATTTCTATGGACGCATTCACACCACATCAATCTGGTCCCGTGGTAAGTTCTCGAAGAACTTGTGTTACGGATACCAGAACTACCAGACAACGGAAATATATTTAATACTTTTATACTATACATATATTTAAGATTTTTAATATATAATACACATCCCAGCAACACAGAAAATATTTTTGTTCCCTGGCGGGATTCGAACCCGCAACCTCCGGCTTGAGTGCCAACGCGCTTTCCACTGAGCCACAGAGGCCGTCTAAGTACTGTTCATTCCGGACTAGTCTTTCTTGTGCCAAGTCAAGGTAGCCGTGTGCTGCTTATGTTGAAACGTTATCATACGTTTCAACTTTCAATGTAAACAGCACACGGCTACCTTGACGGTAGTGTCTGTGGTAGTGTCTGACTAAAGCCAGTTCCGACCTTATGTCTAAAACTGAGCAATTCTGTTTAGCACATGAATTTGTAGGTTTGTGTGAAAACAAAACAAATAGTGAATGGTGATATAAAATATGACTTGATCTTACTTGGTCCAAAAGCACTTCCATTGCCTGTGATGGTTTGCAGAAAAGAATACAAATAGTCCTTGTCTAGATACGTCTTCAGAACTTCGGCCGCGTCGGATGCGTTAGTAAAGACTGGAAAATAAGTGGTGACGAAATATTAATACATACACGTTGACCAGACTGAGTAGTATGATTCGTCATTGCAATCCAATTTTTTACCGTAAAATCACAACACAAGAACGCTTTATTATAACTGTTATCTGTAAATCGGAATAAATATATACTATTATGCATGCATATATATTATGATGATATATTATATAATGAAACGGGTTCAGCTTACCCGGCAAACACGTTGTCCTGCCCTTATCCAAAATGGACGCCTTTACTGATATATTTTTCATAAAACCTTGTCCTAACGATAAACAACACAACAAAAAAGAATAATCTAAATCGGCCCAGGAGTTCTGAAGTAATGGGCGTTACATACATTTCAGGGATTCATTTTTATTTAGACGAGAACGATAGATGTGTTCATTTAGATATGTATGGGCGTCGGTAGTCTAACGACTTCGACTGCTTGTTGACCCTCCTATGCTATAAAAAAAAGATAGACGAAACAACGTAAAAACGTAAAAACGTAGCGTGCTCTAATGTGACCGTGAGTTAGACATTTATGTGTCGTAACGTACTCTGACGTGATCGTAAGTTAGCCACTAATCTGTACCTCTACCATGAGTTCGCACATGACATAATTATAGTAGCGCAACACGAATCGAAAACTATACCATACCTTAGTTTTCTATTCGTGTTGCGTTTTACGTAACTACTATAGGTTGTTATGTCATTTGCGCTTGTAACAAAACTCATGGTAGAGGTACTGGGCCTGTAGACAAAGTGACATCGCTTTGTAGCCGAAATTCGTTATCGTCTTTGAGATAACGATAATAATTTTCTAGCCAATGATCAATCAAAGATCGTGACAGTGCAACGACAACATCTGTCAAGTGTCAACAAAGTTCGACAAGAAATGTCAAAACGGACCAAAAAATTAAAATTAATATCTATGTGAATAGACCTCATACACACTATAACTCAAAAAAAATGTGAAAATGTTTGCCCTCCATGGCCCACGCCCACGGATAACGAATCAATATCAATAATAAAATAACATAAGTTTGACATAAGTGTTCGATAACCAATTGACAGTTTATGATTTTGTTACGAATTGTAACATTGTCTACCAACTTGCGATAACGATAACGAGTGACATAATTGACGACGGCTTATGTCAATCCCATACATTTTATTCTTTTCGAACTTCGTTATCGTTTTTTTAATGTTACTTTGTCTAAGGCCTCTGTTGTGTCGCCTCCTGACGTTTAGATCGTTAAGGTCCAAATAATATTGAGATACGGACAGACATGCTAAAAAAAGCATGCTTATAAGCTTGCTTAAAATTACCATGGTCTGCAACTGTTTTCATTTGGGAGCAATAAGCATACTTATTTAATAATATTCAATAGCATGTTCCTAAGGAAACCTGCACAGACGCGCCCGGAACACGCCCCCTTCTACCCGCGCCTCAGGTAGTATGCTCAAAAATCAAATTTCGGTTGATTTTTAAGCACGCTCATTACTAGCACATGCTGCTAATGAGCACGTCTGTCCGTACGATAAAAATAACGTTAAAATGTTATACGTACAAATGTAAAAAATATTGAATGTAAATGCTCTGGTAGCGCCGCCGTGTCTCAGGGTGTTGTATGAAATCCGCATTAAGGTCCTCATAGAGTCTGTAAATATATTTTAACTAGCTTCTTCGCTTCGCTCGCGTAAATGTAGATTATGAAATAGGATAGGTGACGGATAGAGACTTATATTTTACGTCCTTCATTAGATTGGTTCAGCATCCAATACCTGGTGGATTTTAGTCTGCTCCTCAGATTCTTGGATTTTAGCAACCTTAGCTATATTAGAATTAATCCTACGAGGCATTTTATCTTTTAGATAAATTACTACCTGCCTAACTATGGTATTTTACCTCATTTTACTATAAATTTATGAAAAAGTAATAGAAAAGAAATAGGAAAAAATATAGTATACCTATCCCAAAGATTAATAATTGAACCCAACGACTAAGGGAAAATAAAAAATAAAATTCTAAATCAAAAAAGGATAATTTTAATAATAGGGTTGATATTAAAAAAAATCTTCCTTAGTAGATGTCCACGTCATAAGAAGAATATGTGTGTGAAATGTCAATTTTCTAACCTTAAGGGTTTGGCCTGTGAGTTGATTTTTCAGTCAGTCAATTTTGCCTTTAATTTAAAACTTTCTTCCCCTAGTTTATCCTCTTAAGGGTTGAATTATTGAAAACGCTGAATTAAACAACTCATAATTTTTGCCGTACTTAATTAATACGAAGTTGAACTCAAATATGTCCAAGGAATAAAAAGTTATATACAAACTTTGAATCCCTTTTCACCCCTTTGGGGGTTGAATTTTAAAAAATCCTTCCTTAGTGGATGCCTATAACATAAGGGGAATACGTGTGCGAAATTTCAATTTTCTATTCTTAAGGGTATCTAAACGCCACTCCTGTATAGCCAGTAACGCCAGTAGTTTGATACGATCTCAAGATGCCCGATGGACACCCTAAAACAGACTTACCATACATTCATACTTACCGGGGTCCGGACCCGCAACGAATTTAATGGATTCAAGAAGAGTAGGCTAAATATTCCCGGTATCAGTTCAGGTATATAATGAATGGTGTTACCTTCAGAAGTCCCGAGGAACTCGAAACCAGAACCAACAATAGGCAGTTCTCTGGAATTCGCCGGTAATTCCAACACAATCTTGCACAACCGACTACTTCTAACTTTCAAGATATACCCTACACTAAGTATAAACAGTGATACTAAAAAGAAATACATTTTCGTTTTTATTTGGAACCCAAATTTATCAAGCGTTTTGATCGATGATGATCACGCTACGTCGAGTGGCGATGATTATCTTTATAAAATAATAATGCACTTGCTTTTGCTGGTAAATATATTATGTAAGGACGAAGGCCGCGTCTCACTACGTATACATTTTAATTACTCTAAAAACATGATTGTTCAAGTGCATGTGTCTCACATAAATCTATAAATATAGAAAAGGGGTTAAGGTATCGATAGCTCGCTATAACTCGAGAAGTCGCGGGTTCAAACCTTATTAAGATTTTTACATGCCCGACACCCGACGTTTCGGATACATATACTTATATTTCTTCAATTCTAAATTGATAATTAACAGTTTATTTTTATTATATTTATTTTATTAGGGAAACAGACAGCAATATAATATTACAAAATATTGCTCAAAATTAACAGAACATAAGCCAGTAAAGTAAAGGGCTATGTGACTTATGTTTATAATTACAGGAGTGAATATACGTAAATCTACTTTTAACAAAAACATTTTTTTTTATTCAACAAGAGCGTTTACGCCGTCCATGCGCAAAACAGTACTTTTTAAACCTGTTAAACACCATCACCTAGTTATGTTACAATTATGTTAATTACAGATAACTTTAAGAAATTTTGTAGTCTAAATAGTTAGGGGAAAACATCTTTCGATTTATACAATATATTTACATTCTATCAAGATAACTTAACGGAGGTTTTCATATTTTGCGCTTCAGCGTCAGTTTCGACGCCTTTAAATTTATAAAAATACTAACAAAATTTAGTAAATATTTTTTTTTCACTAGCAAATATCCTCAGGCAAATAGTTTGGGAAAAACATTTTTTGATTTAGGGATATTACAGAAATTAAATTGATTTTTTCACTGATTTATCTTTCTTAATTTAACATAAAATTATCTTAATATAATAGATGAACGTCTTCTTTATAAGATAAACCTTGATTTTTTTTTAAAATTACTTGTTATTATTTTTCTATAATTATTTAAAAACTACCATAAAACGCTGCGCGCAAATCAATTCAATTCAGTCCGCCGTGGGGCCTTCCCACTTGTTCACCAATGCCGGGCAAGCGGACATTTATAGTGTGATCGAAATCTTTTGATACGTTGGTAAGTAAAATTTTATATTTATTTTTCATAACAAGCTAAGTTTTTTCGTGATAACTAATTATGTTCCAGACGGGATGGGAAATAAAACAAGGTTGTTTTATTTCCCATGAAGAAGCCGATAGGAGGATTCAATTGGGATGGGCAGCATTCAGGAAGCTTAGCCATATTCTCACGTCGTCTATACCGCAGAGTTTGAAGACGAAAGTCTTCGACCAATGCGTTCTCCCCGTGATGACCTACGGGGCTGAAACGTGGCCTCTAAATATAGGACTGGTCCGCAAGTTTGCCGTAGCTCAACGTGCTATGGAGCGTGCTATGCTGGGTGTTTCTTTGACAGATAGGATTCGGAAGGAAGACATCCGTCAGAGAAATAAGGTAACCGATATCACGCAAAGAATCAGCTCGTTGAAGTGGCAATGGGCTGGTCACACACTCAGAAGAACGGATGGCCGATGGGGCAATAAGGTTCTAGAGTAGAGGCCACGTTTAGGTAGACGAAGTGTTGGTCGGCCATTGACCAGGTGGGAAGACGATCTCCGTGCGGTGGCCGGTCCGTGTTGGATGCGAGTGGCAAGTGATCGGCCATCTTGGCGTTCATTGAGGGAGGCCTATGTTCAGCAGTGGACGGATAGAGGCTGATGATGATGATGATGATGATGATGATGTTTATAAATATATGGAGGAAACAAAAATGCACAAATTTATAAATTTTGAAGTAGACAAATTGCAAAAGGTTAGTAAAATGTATGATTAACTAGCTTTAACGTAGTGTAAAACACACACGCATCACATTAACATAGTACGTAATATACTATATGTACTATAATAATATTATCATAGCTATCCGAATCCTAATTCAACTAAAAGCAAATGTCTTTAATTTGTGATGCATGAATACACTATTATTAGTCCAGTCTAATTAGATATTCAAGGGTACATTTGGTCACATAGAGCTGAAAAATGACACCGATGTTGGGAACACCGTTACAAATGGAATGTGAAAAGTTGTAATCGATCCGACCCCTGTAAAAATCAGTTTTTGCTACTAACTAAAGATACCCGACTGTCAAAACACTTGTGTATAATATAGTGACTGTAATGTTTGGTATTTAAGGTCAACAACGGAGAACAGGTGGAAAAAGATACTGTTCTGCAGGCCGAAAGCGCACTTTGGCTCGAGTTGCGTAGAAGTCTACCTGTCTACTGGCGTGTAGCGTTTAGATTTTATTTGACATATCGTTTAACTAAATTTTTTTCTTGATCTATGATAAAACTTGAATTAATTTCATACTACATAATATTAACATGACATAATCTAAGTTAAATCGAACAATATTTGACATATTTTTATTCTATATAAATTCACTTGACCTAATGTTCTTTACATATTCTAAGGTTATATCCATAACTTCTCTGATATTAAACATTAAACTCTCTCTTGTTACAGCGTCATCCTTCGGTAAGGTGTGCAAAAGAAGGAAAATATAAGCTCCGCTCCGCTAGTGAAAAGCCACTTATATGCATATTCCCTCAAATTCAAATTTATTTATTTGCTTAATATAAAAAAGCAAAATAAAAAGCATAAAGCACGGTCAGTCACATGAGGCAACTGCAATCCGGCAACTAGAAATGCAACTGAATATTAAAATTCATTAAATGTGGGCTGTTTATTGATGAAGACTTTTTTCTTCTGGGAGCTTCACCCGACGGTATTTTCGCCGAATGTATTGTGGAAGCAAATTGCCTATTTCAGCATTCGGTATGAATGCCGATGAAGCAATCAAACAAAAGAAAATTAAATTTTGGAACTCTAACGGGAATATCAACCGTCACCATGATTGGTTTTTCTAAATACAATGGCAATTTCCCATGAAAATAGCAAAAATTAATAAAGACGATGAATTTTGGACCAAAGAAATGAAACACAGACTTGCTAATTATCATAATTAGTGTCTGCTCCCAGAAATTGTTGAATTCTTTATTTTTTTACTCTTATACACTTTTTTATATTATAATGAAAAATTTTCACGGATTTTATCGCGGCTTATTAAGATTTTTTCAAGCCCGACCTTTCGGATACTTTACAGCAACCATGGTCACGGGAGGACCTTCTTAATAAACGGCGATAAAATCCGTACAAATTGTTTCATTATAATAAGTGAAATTCGCGTAAACACTTTTTTATACTTATTAAATATATTTACTAACTAAATTCGCGTTCTAAAGCCGTTAAAAAGTATTTTTATTATGAACTAGATTTTGCTCACAGCTTTGTCCGCGTTACCTTAGATTTACAGCCGTGCCCGGATTGATGATGATTATTTTTAGCCTAAGTTACTCGTTATAATATCAGCTATCTGCCAGTAAAAATCTCATCAAAATCGGACTAAAAATCGGAAATAAACAAGGAAAAATCTATTTTTTCCTAATTAATTATTAATTTACTAAAAAAATATTGAGAAATTTATATATTGATTTGCTTTCAATTTAAATAATACTATTGCATGCTATTGAAGTCTTAATATAAATGTAAATTTGATTTTTGTTATCGAGGAAATAAAAGGCTTAATTAATTTAATTAATCTGCCAGTGAAAGTCCCATCAAAATCGGCCCAGCCCTTTCAGAGATTAGCCGGAACAAATAGACAGACAGACAGACGGACAAAAATTGTAAACAATGCTATTTTGGTATATGTACCGTGTATACATCCATATGCATTCAATGAAGCGGTTTTTTATATTACAAATAGTCACTCCAATTTTATTTATCTATACATAATATCCATATAACAAACATACTATTATGTGAGTAGTAGATATATTGAGTGGGTACTCATTATCATCATATTCTATGCACGCACAAATTATTTATTTTTTATTCGAAAGTATCAAAAGTGAGTTTGTTTCACTAAACGCTCCAGCGCTACGGCTCACATTGACATTGGCTTTAGTGCCAGTAAAAGTTGCACTAAATTACCTAAAGTTGACATTACGCTCGAGGCGTAAACGCTCTTAACAAATTAAGTAACTAAATCAATAAACCAAAAACAATGTATAAAATTTATCCCTATTGGAAAAACAATGAAAAAGTTAATATTAACAAACTTCTAGAACGATTAATGTTGAAAAGGTTTTATTTAATGTTTTTAGAGTAACTTTAAAAATTTTTAAACAAAAATTGAAGCCGACTTCAAAAAATAAACTAAAAAGTACTTAATAAAATAATCGTGTTTCCTTAATTTTTGTGCCTACAACTTATAATCAACTTGTTATTTTACTAATTACAGTCTTTGCGTTTACCACGTCATTATTGTTATTATTGGAGTCGGTGACAGTAAAGACAGGTAGGTAGGTATGATTTTATTTGTCTGAAATATGGATAGAACTGTTAAACGCATTACTTATATTAGTCAGGACCGTTTAAATGAGAAAGGATTTAAATCAATACACAACCAATAAAAAAACAAATTAGGAATTATGTAAAAAATATTATACATGTAATTGAAAGCAATCACGATAGATTTACTACCATTAATATTTAAGAATTCCGTTATATAGGTATAGATGATCATCAAATTAGAATAGATATTACGATGACCTCGAAATACCTTAATATCGACAATTAATAAAATGATACATCACTACTATTTTACACGACTTACTACTACACGACTACTACTATTTTTGTACAAGCTGAATTTTAACATATTAATATATGTTAAAATTAAGCTGTAAATCGTCTAGGAGTTCCCTCGACTGTCTATAGTCTCCATCATCAGACCTATAATGATACTTATAACCCATATGGGTGCAAAGTACTCGTCAATATAAATGAATTAAGTCCAAACACTAGGTAGCTTCTGTAAACCATTGAGGAGATCCCTTAACCGTCCTTCGTCTCCATCATCAGACCTGTAATGACACTTATAACCTATATCGGTGCAAAGTTCTGGTCAATATAAATGAATTATGTCTAAACACAAGGTAGATACTGTAAATCGTTGAGGAGTTCCCTCGACTATCTATGGTCATCATCAGACCTGTAATGACACTTATAACCCGTATGGGTGCAAAGTTCTGGTCAATATAAATGAATTATGTCTAAACACAAGGTAGCTACTGTAAATCGTTGAGGAGTTCCCTCGACTGTCTATGGTCATCATCAGACCTGTAATGACACTTATAACCCATATGGGTGCAAAGTTCTCGTCAATATAAATGCATTAAGTCCAAACACAAGGTAGCTACTCTGCCGTGTTAATTAAAAAGGGCACAACTAACATTTTTCTCGAAATTGAGTTATATACATATTCGGAATCAGAAAAAAAGGCCTGTCTGCCTAATTTTTTGTGTATTTTTAGCAACAAAATAAACAGAGTTAGCACAAGCTTAAAGGGCACAACTGCACCATTTTTTTAGTTTTTGTAAAGAAAAGGTCACATTGTGATATATGTCTTCTATTTCACGTTTATGTTTAAAAATATTTAAAATTAAAAGGCATAATTGGCGCAAATCAAATATAATGGACTTATGTGGTAATTGTGCTAAGTTTTTATATCAACAACTTAGCAAGAAACGAAGAAGAAAAGACACAACTGGCGATTGTGTCTTTACTATTTACCCTACGCCTTAAATTTTTATATAAAAATAGGCACACTGGCGGTTATGCCTTTATTACTTAACATCTATGAAGAAAGATGAAGTTCGGGGGGCTAGGTATGCGTGCGATTACTTCAGTTGTGCGCGACATTTTTGATTGGTTATATCACAATACATCTGAATAACAAAATAAATGTAATAACATCACTTTTCACAGGAAATCTTTCAATATTTCGTAGTATCTTGTAATTAATTAAGTTTAAATAAAAACAATTTTTTTTTTCAATGCTCAGTGTTGCCCGATTGTGAAAATATTTTTACTGATTATTTTCCCCCACTGATTAAATTTAAAACAGTTGCTACTGATATTTACGTAGGTGTTTGTGTGATTTAACGATATCAAATACAAACAGTGAAACAGTAACAAACATTGATACGTCCATACATACAAACTTTCGCGTTTATATTACAACAAGTTACAAGTTTAAATAGTAATATGTATACATAGGCTGCACTAAAAGTATCGGGATGGAATATTTCCACTGTTCCTGTCATATTAAAATCGTTTTAATTGAAAACTCCTTGGTTTTTATAAATCGAATACCATTTATGTATTTAAAAAAAGATTCTCTGTCTTGTCAAACTTTTTTAGTCGTTGAGAAAATGGAATTAACTCGAGAAAAGAGAGGGGGCTTTTTGGTAAGTGTCAGTTACAAGCGTTTTTTAAGTTATAGTGTTTTTTCTTTTTATTTTACGGCTATTTCAACTTCAATTGAATTATTTAAATTTCTGTTTGTGCTGTTTACTGTTTAGTGTTCGTTGTAAGTAGTTTTTATAGTAAATTTTTAAAATGGATACCGACCCGCCGAACCCTGGTGGGGGTAACAAAACTCATAATAGAAAGAGACCCATGAATGATCCTTCCGATTCCGATCATACTAAAAGGTTAGTGGTTAACCCATCTTTGGCAACTCCCTCAATTCAACTGACCTACACTAGCCCTGACTTCCAAAACGACAAGAGGTTATACTCCACAGATGATGTTGCACCATTTGTTGTTCATGTCACCAAACCCGAGTCTGAAACCAATAGCGGAACGGTTCTTCGTCCTATACAGTTTGGCCACTTTTTATTTAAAAACAATATCAAAAACATAGTTATGGATGGCATAAAGCGAATTGGCAGAAACCGTGTTTCTATTGAGTATAGAACAGCAGAACATGCAAATTCTTACCTGGATCATCCCGCCCTTGGAACGGCTGGATTTATTGCACTGATACCATCTTATAGTTTATCTCGTATGGGCATTGTTCGAGATGTCCCAGTAGATTGGTCGATGGAAGAATTTGTATCTAACCTCGAGGTTCCCCCTGGATATGGTAAGGTAGTTAAAGCTAGGAGACTGAGCCGGAAAGCGGTTAATGATGGTTCCCCTACCTGGATTCCCACTCAATCTGTTGTACTCACTTTTACTGGTCAAAAGCTCCCATCTCGTATTTTCTGTTTCTTCTCTTCCCTTCCAGTTGAGACTTATTTATTACCAACAATCCAATGTAATAAGTGTTGCAGATTTGGACATGTTAAAGCACAGTGTAGGTCGAAACCCAGATGTTATAAATGCTCCCAAATGCATGAAGGGGAAACATGTACGGTAACTTCTCCCACATGTCTTTACTGTTCCGGTTTACATTCAGCAAATGATACTTCTTGCCCGGAATACTCTAGGCAGAAGTCCATTAACCTAATTATGTCTCAAGAAAGCATTTCCTACCTCGAAGCCTCTGCCAGATTTCCCCATGTAAGGCGATCATTTGCTGACTCTACAAGAATCTCTTACTCATTTCCTTCTTCTTCGACTAATAAACAGAACACTCCTCCAACCACAGTTTCCTATAAAAAAACAGTTTTTACTCCTCGTCGCACCCCTCCCCCTATCACTCCTGGCTATGACCATCGTGCTCACCTGTTTCTGAATCTCCTAATGGGTGTGCCTTCCCAAATGATTCCATCTCTTCTAATGATAATGTTCTCGAACTTCTCACTTCTCTTCTTATTAACATGCTTTCCGGTTTTTTTGCATGCCGGTTCAGCGACTCCGGGCTACCGAACAATATTCTGAAAAACTTGACTCAGCTGGTAAACCTCATCCCCAACAATGGAGCACATGATCCTACAGTGGAACTGTCGTAGCGTGAAAAACAAAATGCATGACATACTATATTTAATTAAAAAACATGCTCCATTAATTCTTGTTGTTCAGGAGACATGGTTAAGACCTGGTTCTCGCTTTAGAGTCCCGGGCTATGTATGCCTCCGGGACGACAGGAGTGATGGTAAAGCTGGAGCAGCCATATTGGTCTCCAGTAATTGTAAATATTCTTCTGTTTCCCTTCCCTCACACAGTGATTCTATCAATATTGTAGCTTTCCGTATTTTATGCATTACATTTTTCTCTGTGTATATTCCTGAACCTAATGTTAATGTCTTATCTGAATTCTCATCTATCCTTTCCTCGATTTCTTCCCCTATTGTTGTGTTAGGTGCCTAGATATTTTAAATGCAATATACCAGTCAGAGGTCCCTCCAGATGAATGGCGAAGACAAATAATTTTGCCTATCTTGAAGCCGGGAAAGCTTAGTTCAGACCCTTCTGGTTATAGACCAATTGCTCTATCATCCACTATTGCCAAAATTCTCGAACACCTTATTAAAAACCGTTTGGAATGGATTTTGGAAAATGGAGGTGTTCTTTCCAAAAGTCAATTCGGTTTTCGAAAAGGCTTTAGCACAATGGACAGCCTTGGGATTTTTATGACTGACATACGTATTGCATTTTCTAAAAAAGAAACAGTTGTAGGAGTATTTCTTGATGTGTCATCCGCATATGATAATGTTCTTCTTCCAGTACTCAGGCAGAAAATGCTAAATCTGTGTATCCCTGTGAGGATGACTAATTTTATCTGCAATTTCCTTTCTTCCCGCTCTATTATTATATCCACAAAATATTCTTCTTTCCCTCCAAGAATGGTGTGGAAAGGTCTTCCGCAAGGATCTGTTCTGAGCCCTATTCTTTATAGTTTATATACATATGACTTAGAACTGTGTGTTAATTGTTTGGTTAACTGTGTGGTTTTTTCTCGCTCCAGGCTTGCTTCTGATGTTATTATTACTAGTAACCATCAAGTTTTCCCGGTTAAAGATAGTGTGAAGTTTTTGGGTGTTTATCTAGACTCCAGGTTGACAGGTATTCATCATATTAGCCACATAAATAAAAAATGTGAAAAAAACATAAATATTCTGCGGTCCCTTTCTGGAGTATGGTGGGACTCTCATCCATACACCCAGAAGCTACTCTATAACTCATTTGTCCGTAGTCATTTAGACTATGGATCTTTCCTCCTAGAACCCTGTAACAAATTACCTTTAAAGTCATTAGATAAAATCCAGTCCAAATCATTAAGAATCATCATAGGCGCTATGAAATCATCCCCAGTTAATGCTCTCCAAATTGAATGTGTTGATCCTCCTCTTCAATTCCGAAGACAATACCTTACTGATAGATTCCTTTTTAAAGTATTTCAATCTCGCTATCACCCACTTATTAGTAAACTTCATTCTCTTACCCAACTCCTCTTTTCCTCTAACTATTGGTTGCACAAAGATCCCCCTTGTCTCGTAATCAGCTACCAAAAACTAACTAGTCTCCCTTGCCCTATCTTCCAATGCCGTCTTAATCCCCTTTTTGAGACTCCTTTTGAATCTCTCATATTCTCTCCACACATTATCCTTAACTTTTCCATTGATAAAGGCTCACCTATAGCTGACACTCATTTTAATCAAATAATAAATGAACACTTTAGGGACTGGCTGCTTATTTTTACGGATGCATCAAAATTTTCTGTTAATAGCTGTGTTGGAGTGTCTGTCTGGATTCCTAAAGTAAATGTGATTTTAAACTTTAAACTACCCCCTATATCTTCAGTTTTTACAGGGGAAACAATAGCTATTTTAGAGGCACTTTCTTTTATAGAATCACATAGTTTAGATAAATCCATTATACTTTCAGACTCCAGAAGTGCTCTTGAGGCTATTTTGTCTAACCCATTTCGGTCTAAGAACAAATTCTCTTTCATCCTGAAAATAAGGCAGCTACTTTTTAAATACTACTCACAGAACATTCGGGTTATACTTGCATGGATCCCTGGGCACAGTGGTATTTCAGGTAATGAAAGTGCGGATGCATATGCTAAAGAAGCTACAACATCTGGTAGTCTCAGCCAATTCAAAATTTACTGCCAAGATCTTATCCCATTTGCAAAGTCTGACATGATGATTAATTGGAATAACCATTGGTCTCAGGCAAGCAGAACTTGTGGCAGACATTATGCAGATATCCAAGACTCTATCCCTTTAAGACCTTGGTTTTTCAAATATCGCCAAGCTTACAAACCTGTATGCTCAACAATTTGTCGCCTTAGACTTGGACATTCATGTACATACATTCATTTGTCTTTCTTGCAAAAATTAGAATCAGGGACAACTCTCTTTGTGAGTGTGGGATTGACGAAGGTACCCCAGATCATATCTTTTTCTGTTGCCCAAGGATCCATTCCTCACTCTATGACCTTCTTCCTCCCTATATACCACGTCCTTGTAATTTCAAATCTATTTTATCATATGTACATACTCCTTTTATTGATATTCTATGTTCGTATATATTAACTAATAACATTAAATTGTAATGTGATGTCTTTCTAACAAATTAACAATTTTGTGTATATCGCTGGTTTTCTTAATTTCAACTTGTCGTGTCAAGCTCAGTGATGATCCCCGTCAAGGTCGTCCAAAAACTGCAGTCACCCAAAAAAACGTTGATGCTGTGCGTAAGTTGATTGAGGAAGATCGACGTGTGACATACCGCGAAATTCAAGCAACTTTAGACATTGGCATGAGTCAAATACAAATAATCTTGCATGAACAATTAGGTGTAAAAAAGTTGTTTTCCCGATGGATACCGCATTTGCTCTGTGAAGAGCAAAAAGCGGCTCGCGTTACTTGGTGCGTCAGAACTCTCGAAAGATTCCACGCAGGATCCTCAAATGCTGTATACATATCGTATCAGGTGACGAATCCTGGATATACGCGTACGAACCCGAAACAAAAAACCAGTCAGCGAGTTTGGGTGTTCGAAAATGAGTTAAAGCCAAAAAAAATTGTTCGTTCACGGAGTGTTGCAAACAAAAAATGGTGGCCACGTTTGTCTCCAAAACCGGCCATGTTGCGACTATTCCTCTCGAGGGACAAAGAACGTTTAATGCAGAATGGTATGCTAGCATTTGTTTCCCACAGGCCGTTTCTGAACTCCGTAAAGAGAACTGCAACCGCCGCATCATCCTCCATCACGACAATGCGAGTTCTCACACCGCGCACAGAACAATAGAGTTTTTGAAAAAGAACAATAGAATTATTAGACCATCCGCCGCACAGCACCGACCTAAGCCCTAATGATTTCTATACTTTCCCTAAAATAAAGAATAAATTGCGTGGTCAGAGATTTTCATCGCCTGAAGAAGCTGTGGACGCCTACAAAACGGCCATTTTGGGGACCCCAACTTCCGAATGGAATGGTTGCTTCAATGATTGGTTCCATAGTATGGAAAAATGTGTCAAATTTCGCGGAGAATACTTCGAAAAGCAATAAATACATTTTTAAATAGTAATTTTGTGTCACTTCCTTGATTCCCGAAATTTTCAGTGCCGCCCTCGACTAAACTTTACATTACTACTGTTTCAAGCCAAAAAAAATTAATATAAAAATGTATATTTTACTAACTACCGTTATATTTTCTTCGTTTCATATAAATAAACATTCTTGTAATATAACAATTATACATAATAAATAATAATATAGCTTGAGTATACATGGTTATGTAAAGTTGTTATAAAATTCGGGAAAACTTCACCATATAATCGAAGTGCTTCATTTTTGACAGCGCTTGTATGAAGACTGACCTTCTATTAAGTAATTATTCTAAGTGGAAACTATATTTTCTTTATTTTGATAAATATTATTTATATTTCTTACTAGTTTTGTTACCTGATTTTTATTTGAAGAGATTTTGTGCTAAAAGCATTTTTAGTAATAAAAATTTAATTTAAATTTGTGATTTTCATTAAAATGTTAATTATTTGGTACATTATTGTTGCTGTTCATAATTGATGGTTCCTTTCTTTTAAGATATGATTTTATTTCTGTAAGCTTTTTGAAATAAACGTTTGATTTTCTCGTAATTACGTTATTTTATTCACAGAAAAGTAACTTCTAATATTTTACTGTGTAAATATATACTAGTAATAATACACTGAAAAGGCACAATTGAATAAAAGTGCTCTTTCATTGTAACATTATAAATTTTTCCTCAAATTTTTACATTCAAAAGGCACATTTCTTTGCATGTGCCTTTTATGTTGTTATTGTTTATACCATTATTGTTTTTTACTTATTTTTTATGTTAGGATGAAAAAAAATAAGCTAATTATCAATAATATGGATTAAAAATAAAAAAAAAATTGATATGGTCGTATATGTACTATATAAATGCAAGTATTGCCATTCGCAGAATTTCGGAAAACATTGTTTAGGGATGTTTTTTTCAACAAAAACAAAAAAATATTTTAATCTCTATTTTCTCAATATTTACAAAATGTTAGTTATGCCCTTTTTAATTAAGACGGCAGTACTGTAAACTTCTGAGAAGTTCTTCTTCATCTTCAGACCCCTAATGACAGTCACAAGCCATATTATAGGTGTAAAGTTCTCATCAATACAAATTAATCAAGCCCAAACACAAAGCTACTGCTGTAAATCGTTGAGGATTTCCCTCGACTGTCTTTCAGCTCCATCATCAGATCAACTCTAGTTCTTCATGAAATTGTTGTGCTTTAAAATACTTTATTTAAAAAAATATTAAACGCACTAGTTACTCCTACGATTTTCGAAAGTTCCCCTCGATTTCTCTGGGATGCCATCATCAGATCCTGGTTTTCTTATCATGGGACCACCTCGGAAGTACACTCTTTCGAATAGAAAAAGAATTTTGAAAATCGGTCCACAATTGACGGAGAAATCGGTGAACATACATTAAAATATATATATATATATATTATATATACACACGAACATAATATAACCTCCTTTTTTGAAGTGGTTTAAAAAGAAAAATGCACGCATGTAAGCCCACTGAGAAGAACCGGCAAAACAAACTCAGTGGAACTAATCTTTTCAAATAATATATATAAATAACAATTGTAACATCTTATCTTGAAATGCCCGGGAGGAACGCCTTATTCCCAGGGTGTGGTATCTTCCATGAAATCTTTTACTTTATAATATGCTTTACCACACAAACGCTCTTTAACAACTTTTTTGAATTTTTTTATGGATTTTTTTATGGAGTGTTTCTGCGAGTGGAAATATAAAATGTGTCACTAGAACGAGTGCAACGTTGTGGGCAATTAAAATTAATTTGGTTTAGAATATAATTGAAATCTATTAAATTCTTTAAAATTTTGAAAAGGAAGACTTGGTCTCTGTATTCTCGGCGTTGTTTTACCCGTGAAGCACCTTTGCTGTGTTTCGGAGAGAAGGACAAGACAGGCAGTGTAATTACTGGCACCGAGACTTAACATCTTATGTCTCAGGATAGGCAACACATAGATGAGTTGCCTGGACTCGTTCCAGGTAAACTAGTTTGTTCATGGGCGACGTCGACCACTTACCCTCAGGTGGCACGTTTGCCAGTTTGCCTATCCAAATAACATAAAAAAAATATAGCGTGAGGAGGGGTAATAAGCAAAGCTGTTTTTACATACTCTTTTATAGCGTTTATGAGATCTTCTTCTAGGTTTGATTCCGATAGCTGTATAGAAGTGCGTATGTGTTTCAAAAGGTTTACTGTCTTTCGGTTTCTTTTTGACGGTGTCTACGATTGTTAATGGTATTTGTCTATGAAACCTGTTGAGTGGGAGATCAGTGATGGGTATATATAATATAGGCTTTTCTAATACTGAATGAGCCGTTAGTGTATT
Organism: Helleia helle; assembly: GCA_963853865.1. Lineage (NCBI taxonomy): Eukaryota > Metazoa > Arthropoda > Insecta > Lepidoptera > Lycaenidae > Helleia > Helleia helle. The sequence goes on along the minus strand of OY971425.1, from coordinate 848,756 downwards.
AGATCCTTACTTCTGATTGAAGAGTTTCTGTAATATTTGCTATCACGGAGTCAATTTCGTCTAGTTCCTCGTTATGTATTAATTTATTATTAATTAATAATACCATCTTCTTGAACCCAATTTCAGATGTGTACATTGGCAAGATAATTGATGGATTGAATAACACACAAATCTACAAGCTATGATGACATATGTACACAAATAATTAAAGCATGTAAAGTAAAATTATTAATAAAAACCTTTACTCACATTATAATTTTTTTACAATGCCTGAAGGCACATTCCCAACATTATTGAAATACTCTATAGTGAAGCCAATCTTTAAAAAAGGGGACACTAGTAATATGAGTAATTACAGACCTATCACGCTCATTCCAATATTTTCAAAAATGTTCGAAAAAGTAATGTTTCAAAAGATTTAGAACTTTTTAAATTATTACAAAATGCTAAAATCAGAACAATTCGGTTTTAGGAAAAATAAATCAACAATACATGCTTGTTTTTCTCTAATAAAAACTGTGACAGAATGTTTAAATTCTAAAACGCCAATTACTGGAATATTTTTAGATATGACGAAAGCATTTGATCATGTATCTCATAAAATATTACTCGATAAATTATATAATCAAGGCATTAGAGGAGTAGCACATAATTGAATTAGGAGTCATTTATCAAATCGTCAGCAATGCGTAGAAAACTAGTACAAACGGCAGACTAATAAATACGCATAGATCTCAGTTTGTACTTAGCACTCTTGGAGTCCCACAAGGCTCTATTTTAGGGCCACTACTATTTTTGTGCTACATTTGTGTGTGATTTACCGAATGCTGTAACATATCCAAGTATTATTTTTGCTGAAGATAACACAATACTAATAAAAGGGAAAAGTAAATATCAGGATGAAACAGAAAGAAATAACACCTTAAAAAACGCAGTAGAATAGATAGAATGCAATAATCTAAATGTTAATATAAGTAAAACAAAAATTATACGTTTCAAAACACGAAAAACCGTAAACCAAAAAATATAATAAAATAAGTATTACCTACTATGATACAATTATCAAAGAAGTAGAATCTACTTTATTCCTAGGCATAACAGTAGACCACCTTTGTAATTGGAAGGAACACATAAATAATAAATGTCATAAATTAGATAAATATACGTTTGTCTTAAAAAATATAAAGCAAGCGGTATCAACTATCGCGGCATTCGTGGCTTCCCATGGATATGTTGCGTCCATCTTGAGATATGGTCTATTAATATGGGGAAACTCTGTGGACACTATAAGAGTATTCCGAATTCAAAAAAGTATATAAGGTGTCTGTGTAATGCTGGTTATCTGGTTTGGAAAATATTGCCTCTTCCTAGCCTTTATATATTTGAGATTTGCAAATTTGTTCACAATAACATAGATTCCTTTTTTATAAAAAAATCAGACCCGGCCACGAGGAGTTGCAGAGATAAGTATAAGCTGATACCTTACCAGCGAATAAATGTATATAGTAAAAATGCTTATTATATGGCCATTTCCATATACAATAAATTACCATTAAATTTAAAGAATCTTTGTAGGAAAAAGTTTCTAAATTACTTATTTAAATTACTTTTGAGCAAAACGTACTATTCAATAAATGAATATAAATAATAAATAAATTAAAATATTTACTTGATCATCATCATCATCATCATCATCATCATCATCAGCCTCTATCCGTCCACTGCTGAACATAGGCCTCCCTCAATGAACGCCAAGATGGCCGATCCCTTGCCACTCGCATCCAACACGGACCGGCCACCGCACGGAGATCGTCTTCCCACCTGGTCAATGGCCGACCAACACTTCGTCTACCTAAACGTGGCCTCCACTCTAGAACCTTATTGCCCCATCGGCCATCCGTTCTTCTGAGTGTGTGACCAGCCCACTGCCACTTCAACGAGCTGATTCTTTGCGTGATATCGGTTACCTTAGTTCTCTGACGGATGTCTTCCTTCCGAATCCTATCTGTCAAAGAAACACCCAGCATAGCACGCTCCATAGCACGTTGAGCTACGGCAAACTTGCGGACCAGTCCTATATTTAGAGGCCACGCTTCAGCCCCGTAGGTCATCACGGGGAGAACGCAAGTTGTCCAAGTTCATCCTAAGACCCACACGTCGGGAAGATTCATTTAGACTGTGCAGCATCTCCTGCAAGCCCTCCAACGACTCGGCCAGAATAACGATATCGTCGGCGAAACGAAGGTGTGAGAGATACTCGCCGTCAATGTTTATGCCACATTTTGTCCAGTTTAAAGTCTTAAAGACGTCCTCCAAAGCATTAGTGAATAGTTTCGGGGAAATGACATCCCCCTGTCTCACTCCTCGATGCAATTGGATTGGTCTTGTTTGACCTCCCGGAACCAGAACGGACATAAAGGCGGCGTCGTATAATCCTCTCAACACTTCGACGTATCGCCAATCGACCTGACATCGCTGCAGAGCTTCCAGAACAGCCCAGGTTTCAACCGAGTCAAAAGCTTTCTCATAGTCCACAAAGGCAAGGCACAGTGGCTGGTTGTACTCATGGGTCTTCTGTACAACTTGCCTTATAGTGTGAATGTGGTCTAAAAAAACCCAGCCTGCTCCGGTGGCTGGAATCCATCGAGCTTTTTTGTGAGGCGGTTCGTCATGACTCTCGAGAACAGCTTATATATATGACTTAGAAGTGATATCGGTCTATAATTTTTAAGAAGGGAGTTATCACCCTTCTTAAAAAACAAAACGATTTCACTTCCATGCCACTCCTTGGGGGAAATGCCCCGTTGAAGGACGAAATTAAAAATCTTTTGTAACTCTCTTAAAACAGGTTCGCCACCTGCCTTAAGGAGTTCAGTCGTAATTCCGTCCCTCCCCGGAGCCCTCCCCCCTTTAAGCTGCTTAAGAGCCAGACTAACCTCATCTAGGCTGATGTTCGGAAGCTCGCCGGAGAGGTGTCGTGTTAGGCTAGCACGCGGATCGTTGTTTCGGGGATCAGGTTGAGGAGCATGGGACGCGTACAGTTTGCCATAGAAATCTTCGATCTCCGACAAGATCCCAGGCTTAGAAGAAACGGTCGCGCCAGTAGCGGTCCTAATCTTCGACAGGTGGCTTCTCCCGAGCTTTTCCACAAAAACCTTCGACCCTCTATTCTGCTCAATTGCTTCGGTAATCCGTTGCGTATTTGAGCAGCGAAGGTCTCGGCGTATTAGTTTGCGGATCTGCTTCGAGAGAAGCTTTACATCTGTAGAAGTGGCGTCTGTGTGTGCTCTGCGTTCCCTCATAAGACCGAGCGTCTCATCCGAGAGTTTGGATTTCCTGCCAGTACGCTTTCTCCTACAAAACCTTTCACCCACGACCCGCATGCAGTCCACCACGGCACCCAGTGCCTCGTCAACTGCCATTGTGGTTTCCGATATGTTAAGGCTATCGAATCGGTTCTTTAATTCCAATTGGAATTTTTTGGAACCTACCACAGTTTGCCGGAAGTCAGGTCGGAGTGTAGACTTTATTAGACGGTCTCGCTCTCGCTGAAAGCTTGCATTCATAGATCTTCTTACTAGTCGGTGATCACTTCCGGTTTTGAACCTGTTGATCACAGAGACATCCCTGAATGCATGCCTTCGGTCCGTCATAATAAAGTCTATCTCGTTTCTCGTCACAGTATCGGGGCTTTGCCAGGTCCACTTCCTGTGGGGCTTCTTTTTAAAATATGAATTCATTAAAAAGAGCCCCTCTTTCTCGAGAAAGTTGACCAGCATTTGCCCCCTGTGGTTACGACTGCCGACACCATGTGGCCCTAAACACGATTCGATACCTGTTCGTACTCCTACTTTGGCATTGAAGTCCCCCATAACAACATTGAAGTGAGCCTTGGAGGTGTTGTGTAAGGCCCTGGAGACATCCTCGTAAGTTGCCTCTACTTCGTCGTCGGAGTGTGTCGAGGTTGGCGCATATACTTGTATCACCTTGAGGCTGTACCTCTTGGTGAGTTTGAGTACAAGATACGCAACCCTACTCGACACACTCGAGACTTCGACGATGTTGTTGACAAGGGACTTGTGGACGAGAAAACCCACGCCGCCTTGGGATGGAGTGTCGCCTTCCCTGAAGTAGAACAGATGACCCGAAGGCAGAGTTATGGTGTCCTCTCCTTGTCTTCGGACTTCACATAACCCCAAAACGTGCCATCGGATACTTCCCAGTTCCACCTCCAGTTCAACCAGGTGGTCATCGAGTCTCAACGTTCGTCCGTTATACGTAGCCAGGTCAAGTTGGTGGTAGCGATCCGTAGCCCGGGGATTCTTAGCACCCCCTGTCCCACCGTAACCTAGGCTGCTACCGTAACCAGGAATAGTGGGACGGCCGGGAACTAGGGGCCTTCTCTTGTGCCTGTAATTCATGAGGGGATTCATGCTCATAATTGCCACGCTGAGCAGGCGGATTGGCAATCGCAGATGATGATGAATTCGCATCGGTGGCACTGCTGCCTGCTGCCAATTCGATTGATGGTGCCGCCATCACTCGGTGCGATCGATGCTTAGTGATCAAGTCTATCTCACTGTCACGATGAGACAGACTGACACCAAGCAATCGATTCGCAGTATTAGCATCCTTGATGTTGGGGAGCTAAATGCCCTTTGACGACTTCTACGTCACCCTGGGCTGGTATTGGGGTAGGGGTATTCTTAAGCCGCCCCCACACAGCAACTTTTTATTATAATATTAAAAAAATTAATATTATAAAAATTTACTTGATAATGAAATTAATTAGAGAATATCTAACAGTATGATGAATTATTGACTTTGCATGTTATTATATTTTAATTTATTATTATTATTAAGAAAATATAATTGACTTATCAAATATTGTTTGCACACTGACATGTAGAATATGAGAACCTGTGAAATATGAAAACCTATGTACACCATATTCTGGCAAATAAATAATTATTCTATTCTATTCTTAAAACATACATCATCATCATCATCATCATAAAAACAAAACATACATAAAATATTGTATTTAGAATTGAATTTTTGAACAAATGAATAAGTAATTTTATAATACCCAAATCTTTAATTTTGTGAAATATGTTGGGCGGGGATAGCAATTTCTTCGGACGAGAAATATCACATTATATTATTAAATATTTTACATATAAGAACCACAATATAAGGAACGAACTTTTGTAATATTTGCCATCCAAATGTTAAATCGTTTATCAAAACGTTACCAAGATTTTACTTTTTCATAATATATCGATTAGCCAAATAAATAAAAATGTATTATTATGTATAAACTGTAAATCAACGTTTAGTTCATGATCAAGACACGCAAGCCTCAGCCCACAATGCCTCCTTGATAACTGTTAGTTGTTACACGACCATTATAAACTAGTGTTGGCTGTGTTTGGTACCTTTGTAGGATTACGCTAGTCTAGTCTTATCCTCTACTAGGACTCTTGTCCCATCCCTAACTCCCATTTTTCTTGACCTTACTACCTCTCGGGTGTCTCAATTATTAATCATTTACCACCTCGTGAGATGTGTGCTCGTTCGTCGCCTTATACTATAAAAAGGGATGTCAAGGTAAGGATTGAAATACTTAGTCTTTTTTTCTTTTTTTTTTCTTTAACGCCGGGAAATGCTCTGAGGCATCCCGCGGGGGAGTGGGTCTTCCCACGCGGGTTTGTGGGACTCGCTGCGCCCGACAGCTGGTAAAAGCTCTACCCACTAAAACCCGGCGAGTGCCACCAATGTCGCCTTTGGTGAGGTGTCCTGGATCTAGTATACAAACAGGGCACTTCGACGGCTAGTCAGTCCCGCAAGGGACCGACGCCACCTCCACAGAGGGGTTGTCCCGCACCACAGAACAACCCCTCCCAACGTCGGGACAGTACAATGGGGTGAGGTTCCCATCCTCACCCCTTGCCCCCTGCTCTTCTGTCCCCTCTTCTTATAAGAGGGGTACAAAGAGCCCCCTCGGCCCAATTAGCTTCGCCCAAGGTGCACCGCTCACCCTAGGTTACTGAGCCCCACCGCCACGACAAGGTCTGAACCATGGTGGGTAAATACTTAGTCATTATCCGAAAGTCGTTTTCTTCTCTATATTACAATCTTATAATCCAATTTGTTTCTACCATATTATAAATATAATGTTATTTATCGTAGAAATATATTTAATTTATTTTCACAAACTCCACTTCAAATTGATTTACAGATTTCATGAATATTT